>OX402048.1:16865176-22845176 GCA_947859365.1 Archips crataeganus
TGATGATGATGGTGATGATGATGGTGATGATGATGGTGGTGGTGATGATGATGATGATGATGATGGTGATGGTGATGGTGATGATGGTGTGATGATGACGGTGGTGATGATGATGATGATGATGGTGGTGGTGATGGTGGTGGTGGGTGATGATGATGATGGTGGTGGTGATGATGTTGATGATGATGATGATGATGATGGTGGTGGTGATGATGATGATGATGATGGTGGTGATGGTGATGATGGTGTGATGATGATGGTGGTGATGATGATGATGATGGTGGTGGTGATGATGATGGTGGTGGTGGGTGATGGTGATGATGATGATGGTGATGATGGGTGATGATGATGATGATGATGATGATGATGATGATGATGATGATGATGATGATGATGATGATGATGCATGTTTGAGAAAAACTCTATACAAGCCTTGGCCACGAACAGGGATTGCCGTATCTCTAGATGGCCTCGTTAACACTCGGCCATCTATAACTACTCGGCCGGCAATCCCCTATTTCGCGGCCGCTGCAGTAATGTACTATTAATCTACTTCAGCGGGGGGCGAATCTGCGAGCATCAGCTAGTTATTAATAAGGAAGTAAGGTTAATAGATAGTAAACCTATTATAGTATAAATCTTCCCAGGTGAATTTTTCGCTTCGAGACCTTATCTTTCAAAACAAACGGTATCGTCATAGTATTAAGGTTCAAATTTAATGTAAAGGCTCGAAGCGAAAAATTCTCCTGGGAAGATTTATACTATAATACCTATAAATAAATTAAAAATTTTAAAAACCCCCGACGCCATTATGGCACACTTATGTTTGAACATAAAGTAAATGCCCAGTTTGCGTGTAAGATCCCTTCCGTAGCTTGCAAAAGAGCTGATAACTTTGAAACGGCTAAACCGATTTTGATTAAACATATCTAAGAACCATCGCCAAGAAACCTGCTTTCTAATAAAAAAAAACCGCAGCCAAATCGGTTCACCCGTTCACCCGCACACACACATAGCGGTCAAACTTTTAATACCCCTCTTTTTGTGTTGGGGGTTAAAAACATGAAATACCCACAGACCTAAAATGATTAATAGTGACCAAGTCAAGATAAAATGACTAGGGGACGCAAGCGCAGCACCCAGAGCCGGCTGTATGACACGGTCACTTTCTACACGGAGAAAGTAGTCAGGATCGGGCTTTAGCTTGTTTTTGTTTATTTTACCAATTCCACCATTGACACAGAAGTGAAATTGTTGTAAGAGTTAACATGGGCTGGGTAATAATTTACAATGACTGGATGACTATGTAATTCTTTGTTAGGTATTGAATTGAAAGGAAGTGAATTTTGTTTGTTTTGTACATTTGTAGTGATATTTTTTTCAGCATACGTAAGTTTTTGAATAGACGCCGCCGATTTATTATCATCATCATAATCCCAGTCTACGTCCCACTGGTGGGCACAGGCCTCCTCTCAGAATGAGAGGGCTTGGCCCGTACCTCTAGTTCCCATGCGAGCCCAATGAATTACTTCGCAGGTAAATTTCAATTATTTATTTATTATTTGGCCGAACCGCTAAGCTGACCATGGCTTATTTATTTATTTAGCGAAATATAAGAAATAATTTCTGTATGTTAAATTTTATTACTTACCTACCGCTAACTGGCTTTATCCGACTAGTGCTTCTAGGGCATCTGCGCTTTTCTCGACACCATTGGTTTCTTTCATCATAATCTGTTAATTTCATGCATTCAGGGCTTAAGTATGTACTTAATATATTTTTTGAACATCACTTCGACGTTTAGTCGAAGAGTAGACTCTACTCGTGGCACAGCAAAGTAATGACATCGAACGTCCAGGTAATTTTACGTTACGCCCAATTAGCCCCAAATACAAGTAAATTATGAACGAAAATTGCGAAAGTTTAATACATTATGCGTACTTTTTTACGGAAAGAAAATAAACAATGTTGCCGTATTTAACTCTACATAAATGTATAAAGTTAGCAACACAGTGTTCTAGTATATCACACTGGTCGCGTATGGCCAGTGTTAGGGCATTGACCTCGATGTGGGGCAGTATGCCGTATTGCACTTGGCCGCGTATGGGAATGCAGCTAGGGAACAAAGCTAGAACCTTGACTGTCAGCTTTTCTCTTGATTCTTTGATAATTGCGTTTTATTTACTCTTACCTAGGCCAGGAATTAATGAAAAATAAAAAACAAAAGACAAAATTGGACTTCTTTTGATTTCATAAATTGTTAATTTGTTGATAAATTTAAGAGCTTTCAAAATAAAATTTAGTGTTTTTATATTTATCATTGTATACGCAAAAGGATAAAATTTTCTTCTCCTTTACCCAAAACAAAAGGAATAATTTTGGTTCAACTAGAAATTTTTGCAGAAATTTCGGATAATTATACAGTTCAAAATTACATGACACATTACGTAAGATATTATGTGTACTTTAAAAAGTGAAATAACTAGGTACTCCGTATTCTTAATTTTAACACCATTATTTTTAATCGATGAATAAACTCTACATAAGAGTACAATCAGCATAAAGCATATTACGCAAGTCTCAAATATACCCGGCAACCAAACATAGAAGTAAACAAGTTACCATAACCCGCCCGCTTTCACGATGCATCTCACCGGTGCATATCATTATATATTGCTTTATGCTTTATTTAAATTTCACCTTCTATTGTGAGGTGAAACGGGCCGGAGCGAGATCGGAGGAAAGCAGTGTCCGCCGAGCGACGGCGACGTTCGCCTCTTCGAGTCCTACCGCAGCTCAAGTAGCGTGCCTGCCTTCGTGCAAGCATTTAAAAAAATTAGTATTCATTCAACTTGGAATAAATTTTTGAATATGTCGGTCAAAATAGCCTTTGCGCTATTGGCGGTTGTGGTGGCGGCCCGCGGCGCGACCATTTTAGGTGAGTACTTTGTTTGATTAGTGAGTTAAGTATGTACCCAGCGTAGGGGCCGCGTCAATTGAATCGATACGATGAATTAAGTAGATACTTAATGAGAAAGCGTGAAGTGAGATTGGGTATGCACATAGACGAGTAGAGTTTGTAGCATTGCTTTTTTGCGGTTTGATGGCTTTCTTTTTTAATGGATGTGGCAAATCCATAAGTGTTTTAAAGATGTGTTCTTGCTGAATAAATTATTTTAATTGATGTATCAAAAAACAAATAAACTAGTGAGTGGAGTGTATAGTTTTTATTTTATATTTTGTTGCTCGCCTCGAGTATAATTTAAATTGTGTTATTTGTGAAGCTGCATCTGGCTACTACTACTTCTGACTTTTTCATCCAAACAAAGGTTGGCTGGTAGAGATTCCTTAAAATTATAAGTTCACCTTAGTACATATATATCTCAACGTTTGAAAATTGTGTTTATTTCTTTATTTTTGTACAATAACGAGTTGACGTAGGTACTTCTCCATGTACCTACTTCTAACGAATCTGCGAAAAACTTGATTCATTCTTCCCTGAACTATCGTAATACCTACTCTAAAAGATGTTACAGTGAAAAGCTTAATAGATGCTAAACCGAGAAAATTTAAACTGAACTAAAACTCTAGTAGTATCTAGTATTATAGTAGTAGTCGTATTATTGTATCAGTAATTGAGTAGTTTCAGTTTCATTAAAATTTTCTCAGTTCCGTATCAATTCGTTATGGGGCGTCTATTTTGCTTTTCCATTTTCAATATGTTATTCTACCCAACTACAAAGTAACGTACATTATATTTTCTTTTATAAAAGATCCTATATAATACAAAATATTACAAAATACATTTCGAACATTATGTACATTGAATCAATGTTTGTGCAAGTTAAAATAATAATCAAATAATAATGTGCACTGAAAAATTTGTCGATATCTATTAAATATTATTGAGAAACTTTAACAATGATATTCAGTTGAAATTGCCAGACCACTGGCTTCATTATGTGATAAGTACATCTTCAAATGAAACCGGCCCGAAAGGCACTTGCCTACGTTAAAATGTTCAGCATAACCGTTACACACTCGTTACACAATTGACGCGTAACAAATATCAACATAACAACAGACAAAAAACAATGGTCAGAACTTTCTTTATTCTAATCTCAATTCATAACAGAGCCATATGGTTGGAAACGAAAACTGAGCGAGTGAAAGTAGAAATAGCATACGTGAAAGTGACCACTCTGCACGTAATTTTGGACGTGTTCAAGCTACTGTGAACGCCAAATTGACAATTATCTCTACGTAACTAGAATATCCATTAAAATATCTACATCCAAGTCGTTTTCTATAGTTATTGGGCACGACTACGTCTGAAAAATTCGTACCTATATCGCTATCCCACGGGAAGTAATAGGCAATTTTCCGGGATAAAAACTATCCTATAGGACCCATATACTAGGGGCGTTCAATAAAAAGTGAGAATGAGTATGTTATAAACAACTTTTACTAAATGTCATTTTATTTTTCGACATAGTCACCTTTTAGCATAATACACTTATTATATCTTTTTTATAAACTTAAAATTCCATTTTTAAAAAAGGTCTCATCTTGAGTACTTAAAAAATCTTGTACTGCAGCGACTACCGCGTCGTCGTCTTCAAATTTCTGGCCTCTCAGGTATTGTTTCAATCTCGGAAATAGGTAGAAATCACTGGGAGCAAGATCTGGTGAATACGGAGGATGCTTAAGGATATCGAACCCAGCATCACGAATTACAGCCATTGCAACGGCGGACTTGTGTGCCGGGGCATTGTCCTGGTGGAACAGCACAACTTTCGAGAGTTTACCTCGCCGTTTTTCGCGGATCGCATTGCGCAATGTTGCTATTTGTTTGGCGTATAAAGTGCCCGTAATAGTGGCTCCATGCTCGAGATACTCAATCATTAATACCCCTTTACCATCCCAAAAAACAGAGCCCATGACCTTACCGGCAGATGGGCTCACCTTGAATTTCTTCGGAGTTGGAGATGATGGCCTTTTCCATGTCATAGACTGCAGTTTCGTTTCAGGGTCGTAATGATGGAGCCATGTTTCGTCCATTGTTATAAATCGCGCCAAAAAAAGTTCCCGGTCTTGCTGCATCAGGTTCAAAGCTTCTTGACAAATCTCTAGTCTAGTTTGTTTTTGCGTGTCAGTAAGCATTCTTGGTACCCAACGCGCAGATACCTTTTTCATACCCAAGCGTTCATGTAAAATATTATGCACGCTCCCCGTTGAAATCTTTACATTTTCAGCAATAAAACGAACTGTGACACGACGATACGCCAAAACTGAGTTTTTGACTTTTTTCACAATTTCTTCAGTTCCTGCTGTAGTAGGGCGTCCGGAACGGGGGTCGTCTATTGTCGATGTTCTTCCACGTCTAAATTCGGCGCACCAACGTGCGACTGTCGAATACGAAGGAGCATTAGACCCTAAAGTGTCCCGCTAATCCAAATTGACTTGGTCCGTAGAAAAATTTTTCAAATACAAGTATTTGATAACGGCGCGCAGTTCAATTTTCTCCATTTTCGCTAACGTACTCAATAACATTGCAAAGAAATTACCGTATATTTTTTTAAACAAAAGACAGTTACTTTTTTTTTTCATAGCAATCAGCTAGATAGATTAGCTTTACCGGCCAGTATTTAATTTCGTAATATTAAAAGAGTTTGCATCTCATTCTCACATTATATTGAACGCCCCTCGTATGGGTCTCTATAGTTTTACATAATGTAACAAGTCATAATAAAACATTATGACTAATTAAACTATGGGAAACCTAGGGATCCCGTCCTATATCCTTTCCCGGGACTCAAACTATCTCTATACGAAATTTCATCTGGAGCGTGATCAAGCGTGAAGGTGTAACAGACAGACAGACACACTTTTGCATTTAACTATAATATTAGTATGGATTGAAGTGAAATTCATTGAAATTAGTCTGATATAAATTCTGGTCATGAACCAGCCGTCTATTACTTATCGGCCCTATGGCATAGGTCCAATGTATCGGATGGCAAATGCCACGCGTGCCAGTAGTGGCACATGGCAAAATAATTTGGGCATTGCAACGAATTTTTTACTTGATTGGTAGCTTAATATTTTTAATTAATTACTTTACTAGAGTAATTTTACAAGATCCCTGTGACAGTTGCAATGATAGCTTTTATAGAGTGGTGTTTATAGTAAATTACAACTGTAATTTCGCACATAAATTTCGAAAAACTCAGAGGTGCGAGCCGGGATTTGAACCCACGACCCTCTGCTTGAGAGGCCATAGGTAAAACCAATAGGCTACCACGGCACTAAGCTACCACGACTACCACGACTTACACACATCGCAAGTTAATAAAAAGCTTGTAATTTAAAAACATGTCCAGTAATTTTTTTTAGAAGAAAATAGTTATCCACCTATTAATAATATTTAATATGAAATTACAGACTTTGTCAACGCTGATGTCGCGAAGAAGGTGTTTGATATGCCGGAGCTGCGCCAGGAGCAAACGAATCGCAACTGCATGTGCAAAGGACCAGCCTGTGTGTGCTGCGTCGACTTCAATGTCACTTTAATTGACTTAGGAGGACCAGGTATTAAATATTTGAATCACAATAATTTTAGTAGAATCAACCACCAACCAAACCAAAGCCAACGAAGCAACCGAGTAACTTCTTTGTAACTAATATTTTGCGCGACGAACGATTCATTGATCATTCATCATTTATCAAGAAATATTTATTGCTAAAATTAACTCGACATTGTTGAATTGCAGAAGTTTAAAATACTATCTTCTTTTCAACAGACTTCAAAAAAAAAGGAGATTCTCAATTCGACTGTATGTTTTTGTGTTTGTAATAAACTTGGGATCTTAATCGTAATTTTCCAATGATAGAAAACGTGTTTTAAAATCATTGCGTAGAAATAAACGTAGGTATGAAGTTACTAGCTATTAACCCAGCAAAAGTTGTTTTGCCATATATCACCTAAAGGTATAAATAATAGCCTACGATCTATTCTCAGACCTACCGAATATAGAGAAAAAAAAAATTATAATAATCGGTCAAGCCGTTTCGGAGGAGTTCGATAACAAACACCGTGACACGAGATTTTTATATATTAGAGAAGATTGAATTAGACGTTTCCTTCTGGAGGTCCATGTCTGTCTATGAATTAGAGGAAATCCCAACCACTTTTATGTTCGTATAACTTTTTTGACACTCTGTTTAAAAATATATAGTTTTCACGTAGCTGTTTGATTTTTGAAATCTAATTTACTTTTATTTTTAATTACAGGATGTGTTCACATGAAGTACCTATCTCCAGAGGAAGGGTTCTCCGTCAATGTCTCGTATGGCAAGAATCTTATCCACAGCTCCCAGATAAAAGGTAATATATCTAACTTCTTACTTACTTACTCCGTTGGCTCAGCGACCCGAAGTGGATCTTGGCCTCCAATACGAGTTGGCGCCAACGCGCCCTGTTCTCTACGATCTCCTCCCAAACTATCTAACTAAATTAAACTATCTAACTTCTGGTGGTTCAATATACATACTGTTAACATAGTGTAAGAAAAATTAAAGAAATGGTAGAAGGCCTGTGCCCTGCAGTGGGACGTATACAGGCTGGGATCATGAATGAACATACTTATCTTGAACTTATTCAAAAAAACAGAAACAAGTTCCATTCCTTAGAACTCCGTTTTGTAAAAGACAAAGTGAAGCACTTTGTGCGAATGACCGTAATATTAACAACAGGGATAGAGTCTCTCCCCACATCACGCTAAGTGTAATTATTGTTCCTGCCATTTTAATCATATTATTTCTCCCAGGAAACAATCCACCACCAATATGCCTTGAGATGTTTGGGTCCTTTGCTCAAACCTGTGCAACGTTCAACGACTTGGCTCCGACAGCTGACGGCCTTCGCGGTTGCCTAGAGCTAGAACTTCGAGTTCTGAAGGAAACTCAGATGGAGTTCCCTATTGGATGCTTCAAGTCTAAAGCTGGTGGGATGGAGATGGAAGAACCACCTGCAGAGCCTGAAGAGTGAGTTATCTTGATAATCCAATCAGTGACGTAACTATATCATTTAAGGCCCGTGGCAAATACTTAAGATGGGACTCTCACAGTAAAAATCGTCACGTTGGAATTTAATTTTAATGTTATTTCTGAGCTCACGGCCTCTTGGGCCGGGGCCTTCTAGGGTCGGGGACCCGTGGCATTTTGCCAGCCCTGCTGCCCTATATTAGTTACGCCACTGAGTCCAATTTTATCAAAAAGATTATATATGATTTTATCTCGCAATAATATTCTTCTGAAGTGCTTGCACGACGAAGACGACATTTTAAATAAAAATTCCAAATTCAAAAGACAGATCTATCTTATGCCATAATGGCGTTACATGCCATCATTATCATCATTCTTCATGTGATTATTCTTTTTGTCTTTCTCAAAGCTTAAAAAATGTGACATCAAAAAGCCCTTTACGACCTTTGTACTTACAGAACAAACGTTTTGATTTCGATTTTGGCAGTAGCTTGCAAGAATATAATTGCGAACATAGCTTGTAAGAGCTTGTATTTAAAATGTTTTTTTTAGGGTTCCGTACCTCAAAAGGAAAAAACGGAACCCTTATAGGATCACTTTGTTGTCCGTCCGTCCGTCTGTCTGTCAAGACCCTTTTTCTCAGGAACGCGTAGAGGTATCTAGCTGAAATTTATATCAAATACTCAAGTCTACTGTCCCTTGGAGCTGTGAAAAAATCAAACTTCTAAGCCAACGCAATCAAAAGATACAGCCGTTTATGCTGCAAATTTGCGCACATTTTCGAAACTCGCAAGGGAATCAAAACCTACAGGGTACTTCCCGTGAACTCAGAATCTTGAAATTTGGTACGAAGCAACGTATTATAGCACAGATAAAGGAAAAATTGCGAAAAGCATACATTTTTAACGCAATCAAAAGATACAGCCGTTTATGCCGCAAATTTCCGCAAATTCTCGACACTCGCAAGGGAATCAAAACCTACAGGGTACTTCCCGTGAACTCAGAATCTTGAAATTTGGTACGAAGCAAGGTCTTATAGCACAGATAAAGGAAAAATTGCGAAAAGCATAAATTTTTTTGTCTGTCTGTCTATATCAGTAACCAATCTACAATGTTCCCACACTGCGCACATTTTGCTTAGGAGCAGGGGTCTGATAAGACTGGATATTCATATACACCGTGAAATTTTAGTGGTTGTTTTCCCGAAACGAGGTGATTTAGTTTCGATTGTACAATCGATTTATAATTACTATTTTGACTAGAGTCAAAAATCCAATTGTGAAAAACGAAAGTCGAAAATGACCGCAAACCAATAGTAACGCTTCGTTGGTACAAGTAGCGTACGATCGTACGATAGGTTAGGTACCTCGTTTCGGGAAAACAACCACTAAAATTTCACGGTGTATACATATAAATTTTTATAAACCCTCGGTGCGCGAGTCCGACTCGCACTTGGCTGGTTTTTTTTAACAAAAATTTAATCTTATAACATTTGTTGTATTATTTCTCATTCGAACAGTAACAAAAATATTTTCTTCCAGGGAAACAGAAGAAACTACCGAAGAAACTCCTGGAGAAACCGGAGGCTTTGACGCGGAAGGATTTTTATTGGGCGTCTACCAGACTGCTGAACAGGGCGTCGCGTTCCTTAGCAGCATCCTCGACTTGCCCAATAAGCTGAATTCATCCAGGCCCATCAAGCCCCAATCTACCACCTTGAAACCAGAAGTCAGCTCCGTGGAAAATGTACAGAGGAGGGCTCCGAAAAACTTGAAACATCCCAATCAACTGTGATAAGATTACCAAACATGTTATTGGTGGCTCATTCAAATGCCAATTGTGTGTTAAGGTTAAAATAATTCCTAATTAACTATTAAGTACAAAACAGCATTTCTAGATAGCTTGCTGCACCTAAGGAGTTTCTAAAGGCTTCCGAACTGAATTTATTAGCGAGTTTTCTATTTATTACTGCTTAAAATAAAACTATTAATTTAAGGTTTAAGATTTAATAATAAATATTTTTATGATTCTCTTTCTTTTGTTTATGCTGTTTTTTTGTGTGTAATTTTGTTTCGAATTCAAATAGTTTATCCCCTCGAGAATGGCGGAGCGGCATTGGTTTCCAGCAGATAGACACCGAAGAAGCTGGAAAGATGAAAAAAAAAACAATATTAATTTTATTTCGTTATGAGTTCTCGTACTCACTATTCTTCTTTAAATTGTTTGAGATAGTGCGAGACTATGCACTTACGGAATAAAACCAATACTGTATAGGTATATAATCGTTGTATATCACGCCCGTACTTAGTTTTAGTGGAATATACGGTTACCTATCAAAATTTAGAAATATTTTTTCCGAATATTTAAAATCCCGAATGCTTCATTTATCCGAATGCATTTTTTTCTGAAACTGTAAATATTTCAGGATTTTTATAAAACAACCCTAACCTAACCTAAAGGGTTCTACACGATGGTCCTGAAATAAATCCTGAAATATTTACAGTTTCAGAAAAAAATGCTTTCGGACAAATGAGTTTTCGGGATTCTAAACCTTCGGAAATATAATTTTCTAAACATCGATAGGTTCCCGGAATATACAAGGTGTCCCAAAATTCAACGATATCAGGATACTCGTGTCGTTGAGTATTGGACACCCGTAACCAAGGGTAGGTCAAGATAGACCAGTTCTGGTAAATTAAGAAAATAAACAAGTTACTTAGCTAAGCGATAATAGAATCACATAAACCACTTTACTTACTTCGTTTTTTTTTATCATTAGAAAAAGGACAAACAATCTCGAAGAAACTTTTTATAGAAATTCGCTTTTAAAAAATAGTAACTGTTACTTTATGGAACCAAAAGAATGAAAATGAGCAATCCTTGCTAATTGTTACAAATTTACTGTGACTTATTTTTCAAACGTGTTTTTCAGTAAAAAGACACGTCAAGATCGTTTAACCTTCTTTCTAATGCTAAAAAAACGGAGTGTACGTAGTATTAGATATTTTGGAAAAAACGTCAAGTAGGTACTATCTGCATAAATATAATCGCTTAAAGGTGCGACCAAACCGCCGCTTAAAAAACGGTGACGGTACGCAATCTTAGTGACGCACCGTAAACGTCAGAATTTACCGCATGCTCTCCATAGTACAGTTTTGGCGTTAACGGTGCATCACTGCGATTCCGTAACGTCACCGTTTTTTAAGCGGCGGTTTGGTCGCACCTTAACTGACTTTTTTTTAATTACTTCCAAGACTATAACTTGGTCTCGACCGGTACCAGGTTATCATTGGGTTTTGGGACACCCTGTGTACTGAACTATTATTGAACGCAAACAAAATTTAGGCAGCACTGAATCAAAACTTACCCGATCTTTGGTCTCAAGCCGCCCATCTGAAGTCGTAGAGGCATAATGTTGCAAGTTTGTAGAATAGCGGCCAAGTAGTTGACACACTGTCTGCCTGTAAAACCGCCACTTGTGAGGGACTCGCCGAAGTAATGTACAGCTCGTTCGTGGTCACAGGCATGAGAATCACAGCCAGGCATAGATTCTCCGCCGTTCGGGTAGAAGTCTACATCGGCCAGGTCGGACAAGTAACCGTTGACTCCACAGTTGGTGTGAATAACTTCGGTGTAGGATGCGTCGGTGGGTTGGAAGCGGTCGCTGTGGTTTATCCAGCCTACCAAAGACGGATCCAAGCCTGAAAGTAACAAATATCCAAAATAAATGAATGAATCTCTCGTTACTAGCATACAATAAAGCCTTGGTCGTTCTGACCCGCCACCCGCGGCGGGCAGCGGGCCCGTCGCCCGCCGCGTGCGACGTCCCGTATGCTTAGTATAAGTTTTTACTTCACGAAATACTTCTTGATCGCGTTTACGTAAAAAAAACAATTACTATGGAAACATGGACAGCGTCTCCGCGCGCGCGCGCGTCCACGTTTCCATAGAATTGAATTTTTTACGTAAACGCGATCGAGAAGTATTTGGTGAAGTAAAAACTTATACTAAGCATACTGAACGCGGCGGGCGAGAACGACCACTCCCGAACATTGACGAACACAGCATATAGACGCGGCGGGCGATGGGCTGCTGCCCGCCGCGGGTGGCGGGTCAGAACGACCAAGGCCTAAGCATTTTAGTTTTAAGTACGAGAGTTCCAGAATGTTCACTAAAATACGTTTTATTGGCAACACACAAAAATAATTAAGATTTAAAACGGTAAACAGGCTAAGTACTACCTATTTGTGAAATAAGAACTTAATATGTGGATAGACATATCGGCCCTAAGTACGTTTTTAGGGTTCCGTAGTCAACTAGGAACCCTTATAGTTTCGCCATATCTGTCCGTCTGTCTGTCTGTCTGTCTGTCTGTTCGCGGCTAATCTCAGAGACTGTTAGTACTAGAAAGCTGTAATTTGGCATGAATATATATATCAGTCACGCCGACAAAGTGATTCAATAAAAAAAAATAAAAAAATTTTTTTTAGGGTACCTCCCATAGACGTAAAGTGGGGGTGATTTTTTTTTTCTTGGCTAACCCTATAGTGTGGGGTATCGTTGGATAGGTCTTTTAAAATCATTGCGGAGTTGCTAACATGATTTTTCTATTCAGTGATCTATTTGCGAAATATTCAACTTTAAAGTGAAAATTTTCATTAAAATCGGCCGTCCCCCCCCTCTAAAATCTAAACTGTTGGGTGGAAAAATTTGAAAAAATTCAGAAGGGTAGTAAATATATCAAATTTACTAGGAAAATTATAGCGGCTAAGATTGCTTGGAAATTATTTGTAGTTTAAGGCCTCTCGCACATTGGGCGACTAGGTCGCGCGGCCAGGTCGCTGCGGCCAACTAATTCTACCGTGACATATGGAAGCGCGCGCACTGGGCGACCAGCGGCCAGCGACCACGTATTGCCCGCGCGGCCAGCGGAAACATCGCGACTCGACACGCGGCCAGTTGGCCGCCGCGACCAACGAGATCCACCAATTTCGTTCAATTTGATCAGTGTGCGCGCACTGGTCGCAGCGGCCACACGCGTTTGGTGCATACAGGATGATGGCGTTCGATACGGAGCGAT
Source organism: Archips crataeganus (assembly GCA_947859365.1). Taxonomy (NCBI): domain Eukaryota; kingdom Metazoa; phylum Arthropoda; class Insecta; order Lepidoptera; family Tortricidae; genus Archips; species Archips crataeganus. Next base: position 16,878,303 of record OX402048.1, read on the forward strand.
TAATTATCGAAATTCAAAACAGAGAAGCTCTATGGAATCAGTCGTCGGATGATTATTCGAATAAAAATTTAAAAAGGCAATTCTGGTTGGAGCTGCCTGATATATTTGATAACTTGATGCACTCCCGAAATGGGCTGAATCCAGTAATATGTGGTTTTAGTATATTCAAGATCTCGTAAATAGTTTTTTTAGACATTCTCATAATTATATAGGTAGTTCCTTCTTCGACGTCAATTTTGGAACACGATTTGAACTCAACTGACAAAATGTGGTCTCTACGTTGGTCGCAGGTGAATCGCAGCTACTTACTGCGGCCAGTCGCGCGACTTGGCCGCGCGCGACCTGGCCGCCTAATGCGCGGGAGGCCTTAGAAAAATATTACTTGATTTTTTCGTAATGGCTACGGAACCCTACCTAGGGCGTGTCCGACACGCTCTTGGTCAGTTTTTTAAACGTTGTGTTTAACCTATGTACCAACATATAAATACACTAATTTTAATACAATTACTATTTGCTATAAACATCACTTTGCTGCCAACATAGAGGTAATAAATGTATGTAGGTAGGTATATAGCTATCTTGTTTCACGCAAACTCTTGGTCTGAAATTTATGAATATGCTCAGGCTGGTTTTGACATGGTATCTAAAACACTTGCGATGAATAAACTAACTTTAAATGTTGACAAGACAAAGTATATTACCTTTTCCCTTAAACCCTCAACCCCAACATATACCTGTCCTCTCACCATTAAAGCTCACTCCTGCGCTGACCCTAGTAATTCATCCTGTCACTGTCCTATCCTGGAACGCACTTCCGTCATCAAATATCTCGGTACACTGATAGATAGCAGGCTCTCTTTTCATCCCCACATAGATCTCCTCACAGCTAGAGTCCGCAAATTAATATTTATTTTAAAAATCTCCGACATGTAGCTGACCCAAAAATCATAAAAACTGTTTACTTTGCGCTCTGCCAATCTATTCTCTCATATTGCATAACATCTTGGGGCGGTGCTACCAAAACCCACTTCCTAAAACTTGAACGCGCACAAAGGGCAATTCTTAAAGTGAGTCACTCCCTTCCTTTTCTTTTTCCTTCAACTGAATTATATAAACGAGCTAAGGTCCTTACGGTGAGACAACTCTTCATCCTAAATATAATATTAAAACAGCACGCACTCATTCCGTATGATCCAGAATCCTTGTCGGGCAAACGCAGGAAGGACAGGGTGTGTCCTGCTCCCAAGTTTAGTTCACGTTTTTCCCACAGGTTTTTTTGTTATCTGGGAGGTTTCCTTTTCAATAAAATAAGCAGGGAATTAACTATTTACCCTTTAACCCAAACTCGCTGTAAGAAGGTTGTTTCTAATTGGTTACAAAGCTTGGATTATAATGCGACAGAAAATCTGCTACAAGCATTATCATGAAATCAATTTAAACCTAATCTTGCATTGCTCCAACGCACACCGCGCAGACACTTTCATTCGCGCGCTCACACGTAGACGCACACACGCACGCACTCACATGCACGCACACACACACATGCACACACACACACAAACGCACACACACACACACACACACACACACACTCACACTCACACACACACACTCACACACACATACATATCCTTATGAACTATGGTTAAAATCTATATCATATTCTTAATGTAATTTGTAACGCAAATTGTTTTTTCAAATTGTTTTTATTTTTATTTTTTATTTTTTAACTGTAACTCAGTAGTTGCGGACATCTGAGGGCAGCAGACCTGGTGACCTGACACACAGGATCTCCCTAGTTCGGGCACCAGTCTCCTCACTCAAGTCTCCCAATTACAACTTTATTATAATAATATTTAAGTTCCTACATTGTACTTGGTGGTGGAGAAATCAAATAAATTTCTTATTCTTATTCTTATTCTTATAAGACATAAACCACCATTACCATACCATTACCATATAAACTACGATTACTTATAAGCCCCCCAATATTTCGACGTATCTACGGTATCTCCCAGCATCGTGATCGCTTGAACTTGCGTAGCTATAACAGGAGCCCATTAAAAATAATCACGATCTACAAAACATGTCTATTGAACCGTGAATCTTTAAAAACCGTTTTGTACTAATCTGTGAAAGACTACAGGTCTACTTACCAGTCACATAAGTAACGCTTCCTTCGACATGTCTTCCAACAATACCAGCTTTATGCCCTCCTAATCCGTGCCCCACGATGTGGTACTGTGCAGGACTGGAGAACGAAGCCTCATTCAGCCAGTTTATGAACTCAGCTACGGCTCGGCCTGAGCTCACGGTGTTTTCCAGAGCCGCAGAGTAAAGTCCGTTGGAGCCCTCACTCCAGTCCACGACTATTACATTCACATCTTCAGCGGCCAGGAAGGCTGGAAAACAAATGTCATTTTTTATTGAATCACTTAGGCGCCTAGGCATCTCACTTTTTTATGGTGCGGAAAATGCGCCTTATGAATTCGTCTCTATTGGGGGAAACAGAGGGTACGTGGGGCTCTCCTGTAAGGGGCCTACCCACTAAAAACCGCACGGATTCCCTCGTTGCCATTGTGAACGCCACGGGAGCATGAAGAGACACCGCGACGCCCACTGGCCGCCCCAGAATGGGGCTTGTCTGTTGACACCGTGCAATGCGGGCTCGGCACGGCTCGGCATTCCCCGGCCTCCCCCGATGGTGTCGGATTGTTTTGCTACCTCCCTGTGGTATGAGGCCGTACGTAACAACTCGATTGCCTGAATTTTATACGTGACATGAAGTGTGGCAAAGATTGTGAACACTAGCTGCGAGGTGTTACATTTGAAAATATGCCTACATACATTATATAAGTCAACGGCCGTTATGAATTAAATCATGACACATTGCACAACATCATTTTTAGGGTTCCGTAGCCAAATGGCAAAAAACGGAACCCTTATGGATTCGTCATGTCTGTTTGTCTGTCTGTGTGTCTGTCCGTCCGTATGTCACAGCCACTTTTTTCCGAAACTATAAGAACTATGTTGTTGAAACTTGGTAAGTAGATGTATTCTGTGAACCGCATTAAGATTTTCACACAAAAATAAAAAAAACAATAAATTTTTGGGGTTTCCCCGTATTTTTTTTTCATCAATACGTGTGGGGTATCTATGGATAGGTCTTCAAAAATGATATTAAGGTTTCTAATATATTTTTTTTCTAAACTGAATAGTTTGCGCGAGAGACACTTCCAAAGTGGTAAAATGTGTGTCCCCCCCCCGTAACTTCTAAAATAAGAGAATGATAACACTAAAAAAATATATGATATACATTACCATGTAAACTTTCACCGAAAATTGGTTTGAACGAGATCTAGTTTGTCTGTCTGTCTATATCAGTAACCAATCTACAATGATCCCACACTGCGCACGTTTTGTTTAGGAGCAGGGGTCTGCTAAGACTGGATGTTCATAGATACATATAAATTTGTACGGAACCCTGGGTGCACGAGTCCGACACGCACTTGGCCGGTTTTCTGAATATGATGTGAATAAATAAAATAAATAAATAAATATCATGGGACAATTCACACCAATTGACCTAGTCCCAAAGTAAGCTTAGCAAAGCTTGTGTTATGGGTACTAAGCAACGGATAAACATACTTATATAGATAGATACATACTTAAATACATATTAAACACCCAAAACCCGAGAACAAACATTCGTATTTTTCATACTTACAAATATCTGCCCCGACACGGGAATCGAACCCGGAACCTCAAGCTTCGTAGTCAGGTTCTCTAACCACTAGGCCATCTGGTCGTCAATACAATGTGACCCATAGGAACAAAATCACATGCAGCAAGTATGTAAATCATTTATTTTTCACCTCACTAGCTTGGAAAGCCCTTTTTGTTTGTTTGACATCTATTGAGAAAATCGCTTTTTATCCACATGTGAAGAAAGAGTTTTGACATTTGAAGGCAGCTTAAGTGACAGCTAACAAAACGTAAAACGTTAAAAGTGCTGAATTTTAACATCACAATTAATGAATTGCATCGAGTAAAAAACACTAAATACAGTCTTACAACTTTATTTTAATTCATAATTATCAGTATTCAACATTAACCTTCATTCTTGTTGTAAAAACGGATAAAATGTTATGACAGTCCAAGTAAGTCGATGTGCGAACAAAACGCATCCGAAATAATAAAAAAAGGAAACTTAAGTCAAAACTTTTCAATTAAGCCGTCAACGTTAAATATTCGCATGATTTTCAAGTTATTTTGTTATTAAAAATGAGTGATTCGAGTGACGTAGACGTATACACCTGTGGAATTAAACCGTGCAAAATGCGGAATTGAGCTTATTGCCTGAAAAATCCCGTTTAAGATACATGAAAGCGTTGTTTGACCTTTTCAATACATGGAGACACAAAAAAGGTGCAAAACCTTTTCTTATTTTCCTCGCTGTAGTGAGGTGAAAAGTTTTGTGTCATAACACGGGTGAAAAGTTATTTTACGTCTCGTGTGTTGAAACACTCGCTATCGAAATGATTCTATTTTTGAACCACTCGCTTTGCTCGTGGTCAATCATAGAATCCTTTCGATAGCTTGTGTTTCAAATGAACACTCGCAGGTAAAATACAACTTTCCCCCCTTGTATGACAAATAACTATTCCTATGGTTGACATTATCAATGTTCAGAAACTTCATGTTGTGCCACGTGTCAGGATTTACTTCATAGCAGCTGTGAACTTTAAGTAATTAACTCTTCTCGCATTCTCCGCTAACCAAAATATTCATTCCACGCCACTGTTACCTCCTAACTAGAGAGCAGTAATATTAAAGAAAAAACTGGCATTAATAATTTGGACGTTAAAGTCCTTACCTGGTACAAGAACCGTGATAAGCGCAGAAGCGACGCCGCCATCTCTCCATCCGTGAAGCAAAACGATGGTCCTCCTGGAGTTACTGAACTCGGTCAGCTCCAAAAGCCCAGGATTGTTTATCAGCAGAGGCTGACTTGTCGTCGGGTTATTCCTGGGACAGGCGAGAATATTAAATTGGTTTAAAACTTATATTTCATCGATATTAATAACGTTGGTGACGCGTGCTTCATAAATCTATTTGTTTTTTTACGAAAACCCAGCTGCTCACACACAAATAATAAAAGTTATCCCCTCCACACTCTGAACAACTCTAGAGAGCAGCACCATCAATCGTCACTATTTTTAACCCCCGACATAAAAAGAGGGGTGTTATAAGTTTGACCGCTATGTGTGTGTGTGCCTGTGTGTCTGTCTGTAGCATCATGGCTCTTTAACGGGTGAGCCGATTTGGATGCTGTTTTTTTTATTTGAAAGCAGGTTTCTTTGCAATGGTTTTTAGACATGTTTCATCAAAATTGGTTCAGCTGTTTCAAACTTATCACCTCTTTTGCTAGCTACGGAAGGGATCTTGCACGCATAATGGGCATTTACTTTATTTTCAAACATTAGTGACCTAATTGCGTTGGGTGTTTTTAAACAATTGTATTTTTCACCGTGTTCGCTAAGTGATCGGCAAGTAGTGCATATTCTCAACCGCTCACTTGGGAGTGGCGCTGGGGAGCTGAAACACTCCTGGTCACCGGCGAGGGTCGCCACCAGTACCACTACCATGAGTTTACACTAGTTTACGTGACCGTACTCGCTAGCGACGGCGTAAATTATTTGTATGGAGAATTGTACAGCGCCTCTAGCGGCCACTTACGGAAGTACAATTCTCCATACAAATCATTTACGCCCTCGCTAGCGAGTACGGTCACTGTGAACTGTACAAACTCATGGTAGTGGTACAGTACCATCGGAAGAGGGTTAAGTTTGGTCAATATGTACCTACTTGTATAGGTACGTAAAACAATAACTCACAGCCTAAACAACTGGAGCATGACACTAGAAATACGATGACCTAATAACCATCCATAGATTTTGCTACTTTTGCTATTTTGAGTCTAGCCTTTTATTATAATGTGACTATAATATAATAATGAATAGCCCTGAAGAAAATCGAGTCTGCCACGCCTCAAATTACTTGGTAAGTTGGTATGCAGTAAAAAATGTAATGCCAAATATTGATAAAGCTACGTATCCAGGTAGATTTACAACTAATCTTCAAAAGATTAAAAAGTGATAGCACCAGAAACCAAGAAGGATTAATCAATGAGTATAAGCCGGAAACTTTAGATTAATTATAATAGGTATAAGAAAATAAAGTTATTGTTACTTCACGCATTTTTCGAAGAAACTAAGTGTGTAACACTTTTCATGGAGTTCTCTTTAAATAGTACATTATTGTCGTGGCCTGGAAGTAGGCAATTGGCTAAGTAAAGTTTTTTGAAGAGATGCTAATTTTATTTTTTTTCGACAGTGGTCGACTTCAACACCAAGAAACTGCAGCTGTTTTATTTTTATCTCCTTTTATTTATTGGAAATATTTTTTTAAGTGTTCGAGATGACAATTGTGAGATTTTATGGCTGACAAGCGGTTCGTGCTCAGTACTAAGAAGAAATAGAAAAAAAAACTAATTCAACTGTCGCTTCTGTCAATGTCAAATGAAATTGAACCATTTGCGTTTCGTTTGCTTTGCGTTTGCGTTGTCCAAGAAGCAGTTCCAAAATAGTGATCGAAAGTATTCAATCGTGATCCAATTATTGTGCATAGGTCGTGGAGAAATGCGGTAAAATTGAAAGTCCGGATTTTATGCGGAGGTCGATAAAAATAGTCAAAAAATCACACTGGGCACACCAAAATGCAAAGCAAACGAAACGCAATCGATTCGACATTGACAGCAGTGACAGTTCACTTCGGTTTTTTTTCTGTTTCTACTAAGTTCTGAGCACGAACGGCTTGTCAACCATAAAATCTCATAAATGTCATCTCAAACACTCAAAAAAATATTTCCAGTAAACAATAGGAGATAAAAATAAAACAGCTGCAGTTTCTCGATCTCCAGAACGCGGACTGTCGAAAAAATATATAATTAGCACCTCTTCAAAAAACTTTACTTAGCCAATTGCCGGCTGAGTATGAGTATTAAACGGACGAGCTTGCGAGTCCGTTTAACTAATACGAAGCCAGCAATTGCTATTCCAGCCGAGACTAATATAAAGCTTTTCTCAAAAATTATGAAGGAAAAAAATAGAATAAACTTTTATTAACTTAAATAGGTACAAATAATTGCAAATCACTTAAAATTATTAAATGTCATTAAACCCTTTCCCGCCTTTTTTCATTAAAAAAAAACTGCAGGTGTATTTTTCTACCGAAAACACCACAAGCTGTTTCAAACACAATAAAAAAAGTCTGGAGTTCCAACAAAACAACTGATACCGGTCATTTGAATTGGCTGTATACGAATAGTGCCAACTTATTGCCATGGCCGTTTTAACTTTTTAAAAAGTTTGAGACTCGACAATAATGGAATTTGTATGCGACATTGTTGTCGAGTTTATCGAGCCTGCAATGTTTTTAACTTTTTAATTTTTTTACTGACCATAAACTATGCACTTCACGTTCTGATATGTAAAGAATAATGTCAACTTTTACGGATATTTTTGAGAAAATTTAATTAAAGTGCTATACTTTTATTATATTATGATCGTAATTTTAATGTCGCTAAGTTGATAAAGATTAGGTATACAGTTATCTAATATCAGTATCAAATATGTTTATATCAACGTTTTCAAATATAGAGAAGAATATGTTTGTTAACTAGAAACCACTTATTACACTTTTCTTTACAAATAATTATCATACCTTATGTTATTAGGTTATTACCAGCTGTTGCCTCTTCTGCGAAGAATTCGTTCGTATGTCCTTTCCCGGGACTTAAACAATCTCCTTAAACAATCTCCCTTCTTCTCGGAGTCACACGTCACGACGGCTTGCCAAACGCGCACTGCGTGCTACCGCCCTAGTCGCGCGGCTCCTCGACGCAACTGACAGCGACACACAACTACCCCCGTTTTCATCATCACTTTAATTGTCATTACCAAATGTAGGGTAGCACGCAACACTAACAACATCATCACTTTGTAAAGGTTCGCTCGCATTCACCGTTAGGGCTACGGATTAGCCCGAAACATGTCGAGTTAAACTCGTTTTAAGACGTGAGTAATCCGTTTATTTTCACTATGAGTGAGTCACACGGTAGTTCCATATCATATTTTAATCTAAATCGGGTCTGACGTTAATTCATGGTTGAGTAACAAACATTCAAACATCTTCTCAAACTTTCTCATAAATCTCATAATATTATTATTAGTAGAATAGATTAGGATAGGATTACGCTAGGTACGATAAAGTGCGTTTTCACTTCGAAATATGCGGACACAGAAAAGATACTACCAGAAAATAACTATAAATTAAATAAAATTAAAAACCCGCAACGCAATTAAGCCTAAGATCCCTTCCGCATCATACAAAAGAGCCGATAACTTTGAAACGGCTGAACCAATTTTGATGAAACATGTCTAAGAACCATCGCCAAGAAACCTGCTTTCTGCAAATCGGTTCACTCGTTTAAGAGTTATGATGCCACAAACAGACACACTATACAGACAGACAGACACACACACACACACACACACACACACACACACACATAGCGGTGAAACTTATAACACCCCTCTTTTTGTGTTGGGGGTTAAAAATTACAGCTATATTTTTTTCTTATGCCGTTTTGGTGTTATAGAATGTGATATAATTAAAAAAACAAACCTAGTGAAGAGATGGTAGACATTGGATGAAGAAGGGTTAAAACGAGCGACTTCCGAGATGTCATTCAGCGTCATCCACATGTCAACGAGGTGGTAGTTTCCTGCCGAGTCCTTCACATGTTGGTAACGTAGGTCATCAAGCTTCCTCAAAATTGGGTTCGGCGGCAGAGCTGTAAAGTTATACTTACACATTTTTAGGGTTCCGTAGTCAACTAGGAACCCTTATAGTTTCGCCATGTCTGTCCGTCTGTCTGTCTGTCTGTCTGTCCGCGGCTAAGCTCAGAGATCGTTAGTACTAGAAAGCTGTAATTTGGCATGAATATACATATCAGTCACGCCAACAAAGTGGTAAAATAAAAAATAAAAAATTAAATTTTTTTAGGGTACCTCCCATAGACGTAAAGGGGGGTGATTTTTTTTTCTCGACTAATCCTGTAGTGTGGGGTATCGTTGAATAGGTATTTTAAAACCATTGCGGGGTTGCTAACATGATTTTTCTATTCAGTGATCTGTTTGCGAAATATTCAACTTTAAAGTGAAAATTTTCATTAAAATCGAGCGTCCCCCCCCCCCCTCTAAAATCTAAACTGTTAGGTGGAAAAATTTGAAAAAATTCAGAATGGTAGTAAATATATCAAATTTACTAGGAAAATTATAGCGGCTAAGATTGCTTGGAAATTATTTGTAGTTTAAGAGTAAATAGTAGCCTAAGGTATAAAACATACCTAAACCTGGATGATTCCGTACACATACGAAATCCTTAGAAAAACATTACTTGATCGGTGATATCGGTATCGGTGATATCGGTGGCCAACAATTGAGTCAATATCTAACTGAATATGGAAATGATAAAATGAAATAGCATCGTTTCGTAATAGGGCTTCTTAAAGTTGAGTATGTACCGTGATTAAGGTACGAGGCTTTGCGGAGTAGTCTAAGAAAGGTACGAAATTTTAAGACCAGTTTTTGAAGTACAACTTCTATCAGGCACGCTTGACTTGGGGGTAAGATGGTAAGAATGTAACGGAAATAAAGCGAACGCGTTACGAAAAGAGGCGAACGTAACGACGCGCGTAGGGGCAAGAGAGAGCAAACTTTGAACATTATTTTGGCCCCACTTCCCGGTTTCCGATTGAGCTGAAATTTTGCACGTATGTGTAAATTGAATGACAATGCAATATTATTGTAATATGGAGCTCATCTGACGATGGAGCTGGATGGTGGCCATAGGAACTCTGTAATAAAACGACACAACCCCGTCGAGTTTGGGCTCATTTGATTCGTCTTGACGAGTACTTCCCAGATCCCAGATGGTAAACAGGGTCTGATGATGGAGCTGGAAGATGGCCGAAGGCACTCCATAATAAAACGACACAACTCCATCGAGTTTGAGCTTGTTTGATTTGTCTTGACGAGTATACTTTGGTCCTAGATGGTAACAAGGGTCCGATGATGGAGCTGGCTTGGGGGGATCGGGGTGGGGGGTAATTGGGGTTGGAGGTAAGGGTGTGGAGTGGAGTGTGGGTGTGGCTGGGGAGGGGGTTTGGGGGTTAGGGGGGTTGGGTTTAAGGGGGTGGGGGGTTGAGGGGTGGTGAGGGGGGTGAGGAGGGGTTGAAGGGGGGTGCGGGGGAGGGACTGCGGGAGACCACGCGACTGAAGTAAAACTTCTTCAGCTCCATCTACTTATATGATTTAAATATATTCATATGTTTGTATATACATATATGTGTCATATGCATCATATAGATGGAGCTGAAGAAGTTTTACTTCAGTCGTGTGGTCTAAAGCACACTCGGTTTTTTATACAGTAGGTACTTTTTATACTGAAACTAACCAATATCTTAAAATCATTAAAGAATCATAGGTAACTATAAATTCTCTCAAAAAAATAAAAAGGTTCTCAAGTGGCGTCCACAGACCGGAAGACGCAGTTGAAGGTTGCGGGTTCGCTTTGGATGCGGGTGGCACGGGACCGATCTGTTTGGCGAGCCTTGGGGGAGGCCTATGTTCAGCAGTAGACGTGCTGCGGTGGAAATGATGATGATGATGATAAATTCTCTGACGTTTTGCTAAGTACATACTTATAATTTGTATAGGTAAGTACTCGTATGTATGTAGGTCAGACAGACAGAGTAGGTAAGTTAAGGTAGGAAGTCAGTTTTCAAATTCCCGCAAATTATTTTAGCAATATTAACAGTTTCCTGGGAAGTACCTACTTGGTAATAGTACATTACTGCAGAGGCCGGGACTTAAGGGGTTGCCGGCCGAGTATCTTAGTTGACGGCCGAGTGGTACACGAGGCCGGCATGATACGAGGCCGGCAACCCCTGTTCCGGCCAAGGCTTGTATAGTGCTTTTCTCAAACATGCACCATCACCATCATCATCATCATCATCATCATCATATCAAAGTCATAATTGACTTTTCTATACAAAAAAATATAAAAACCACTGGTAATTTTTTTTAGACATTCCCAATTGGGTCAGTCAACTTTTTTTTTGTAAACGATTTTCTGCTACTTTCTATGAAAACCGAAATAATTAAAAAAACTAATTATTTTTCCTTTTTTAAAGTATACTTTTCAAAACCCTAGATTTTTGTAGTCAATAATGGTGTAATTGCCATATTTATGTTATTTTGTTTAGCTTCTATTTCGTGGGACAATGTTGTCCCCGAAATTTGTATGAAATAGTGGTATTTCCCCTGGGTGACCGGATTTATTCATAGAAATACTTATTTTTTTTGGTTTTCACATACGCACTATGATAAACAGTTTATCTAATTACTGCAAAATCATGGTTTCACTAACCAGAGATTACAGAGTTACTTGTAAAGGAGTAAATAGAAATTTACAAAAAAAAGTTGATTGACCCAATTGACAAATGCAGTGAAGAGAGAGTTTGAACTATGACGTTAGTTTTTTTAAACTCTCTTCAGTGCTTTTCAGTTCTCTGCACAGAACTTCAATATTTTTTTATACAGGAGCCAGTACTAAAGATAGAAAAATAAAAATTTATAAAGAGACTTTTCGAACGTCATTGCTCCCGATTAGGTACGTAACGTAAACTACAGGTAAATTTAGAGGCAGACTCGTGGTTACACCGTTGTCACACCACTAGGTATAGAGACTTATCCTTTCGTTTTCGTCGGAAATTCTGGTTGGACTACCCAGACGTCGAATACATACAGTAAAGACGACGAAAATAAGTGATATATCATTAATAATTCTACTTTTTAAAATCGGACCCTGTTGGGTTAGGTATCTTTTTTTTTTAGTAAATATGGCCGTGTTTCACGATAGGCCGATTTTTTAAAGACGGAGAAAGACCACAATAATACGGATGAGGGAGGCTATTTAAGCGACAGCCTTCCTGGCTGTACTTTTTTTACTGTACTTGAATTGTCATCCAAATTAAATATCCATGCCAAATTGGTATATAAACAAACATTTCAAGCTAAAAAACAAACTTGTAAGTAAAATGTTGTTAAAGACATACCCGCGCTCAATCCAATAATGCAAGCAAATAACAAAAAAACGTTTCTCAGCATCGTGTCCGTTCAAAGAGTGCCAACAAGCCTCTTGCAACTTTTGATAATTTCATCGAATATTTATGATAATTAATTAATTACCTAATCCAAATCAATCAATCAATTTTATCAATGATATAGCCAATTATGCGATACTTATAACTTACAGTCGAGGAAACTGAATTGCGTATCAGGATGAAACCTTTTTGTTACAAATGTCATATTGACATTACCTACATCTGCCAAAGAAATCATCGGGAATTGACTGTGAAGAGGTTCCACCCTGTTAGGCGATTCAGTTTCCTCGGCAGTACGTAAACAACTAGGAATGCAGTCCTACAAAAATAATATAGAATAGAATAGAATAGAAATACGTTTATTCAGACAACACATCGCAACAAAATAGCTATTTATGCAACTGTATCGTAATAGGGGTCCTTAAAACACGAATGTGGTTTCATGAAACGAGGCGTAGCCGAGTTTCATAAAGGGTCACATGAGTGTTTTAAGGCCAAATTACGTACAGTTGCATACAATATTTTATATTCTCTCACACATTTTTCCAAAAACGAAGTAGCCTTTTTGAATTTTTCATGCCATAAAATCTTGATAGCATTAATCGTATAATTTTCTGAACTTTGCTAGTAATAAATTATGAGTCATTTCCTTCGCCGGATCTAAAATATCGGGCGGAGTCAAATTTTCTTCGCATTCACTGATATCAGATATTTTTAAGCAAGAACAAAATTTTCCCACGAAAATTCGTACAACAAAACGACACGTATGAATGGAATGGCGCTAAAACCCAGTACATCACCGCGCATGTGCGCGCATGCGCTAAAGCGGGCGCTGCCACAGACAAGTAAAAATTGGAATCAAAACTTGGTGATATAAACTTTTTGGATTTGCCCTGTATCGTAATAGTAAAAAAAATTGTATTATAACATTATTTCGTTAGAAGAAAAGTGTTATAATATATTTTTTTTAATATTTCGGTATTGTGTTTAAAAAGTATGTCAATATAAACTCTTTTTGAATTTTATAATTCGAATTTTACGATATGAGAGTAGATAAAATTATTTACAAAATGAGAATATAATGAGAATAAGGATGTGAAGCCGAAATGGTCTCCACTCAGCAATGCCGTTGGCACGACTAGCGTTGTCAACGGCGCTGGTTTTCTGCAGAGCCAGTGAGGTGTGCGGGACAGCATACTGCGCGACTTACGTCAGACAAATTAAATAAATATAATTATAATATAATAAAATAAAATATAATTATAGTACCTACTCGTATTAATAAGGATGGTAAATATAATAATTTGATTATTTGGTGGTCACCCAGAATCTGACAGTGTGGTACCCTACGCCTGGGCAACAGTACCTTGTTGATCCATAAGATAGCTATACGATTTATGTCGAACCTAATGCGACTTTAACCATATGATTAGTCGAAACATAAATTACCACGAATTATAAAAATGCATTAACGATTTGTTATCATCAAAATATCTTTATCAAAAACAATTAGCGCTAAACCTTGTGCCATATAGTAATAGACAAATTTCACGTAAGCATTATTGTACAATCCAGTGATACAAAACCCCTCTTCATCTTCTTCTTCTTTTTTTTCACCACAGTACCGCCTACACAATATCTAATATATACAAATCTCGTGTCACGGTGTTTGTTACCGAACTCCTCCGAAACGGCTTGGCCGATTTTTATCAAACTTTTTTCTCCATACTCGGTAGGTCTGACAATAGGTCGTAGGCTATTTTTTATACCCCTATTCTTCGCGAACGGAGTCGTGGGCAACAGCTAGTAATATATAATATATACGCGTCGACTTGAGGACCTCCTCCGTTTTTTTTTCGTCGGTTGATAAAACTAAACCAGAATTTCAGCAGTTGGTTAGGCAAGTTTGACTGAGCATCTCTAATAATTAAAACTTTTCAATGAGCTTAACTTGACGCAATATTTCCATAAATTGGTCGAACGTTCAAAATGTACTCCGTAAAGGTACGACCTCTACTTGTTGTTTAAAAAAATTTAGCTGTGTCAGGTTTGTAATATTTTGTATGTATAATACGCATGCTCGCATCAGTTTGGTCTAATGCTATATGGAACAAAGTATTGAAGAGTAGAAAATAATTTATTTCTATTTTTATTGCCTGGATCTAAAATTATCTTTATTGGATTAATATATTTTTGGAAGGAAATGGTAATCTAAAAGATAATTTGGCGTTAAAACCAGTGGTTTGGCAACGAACACAGTCCAGTTGGTCAAAAAAAATGTTCGTGGCCAAGTGTGTGTTGGTACTGTTTGCTGCTTCGGCAGGTAACAACTTTATTACAATGGGTTAAAGTATATTTTCAAACTGTGTTCCCTCCATACGCATAATGTCATGTCGCATAATGTCATGTCATAGACACATATGCGAAATGCCACATACGCAAATTGACACATATGAAAAATGTCCGCAGTGTAAAATGTATATCATGACAAATGTTCTGTACATTATATTCCCAATTCCAATCGACACAAAACAGTGTCGACGGAGCTCCGCTCACGCGGAGCTCCTTCTTCTGCGTGCTTTTGGCCCTTGGGGCCGATGAAAACTTAACATAACCTAAACCTAATAAGATTGGTCAATATGCGTATTATATATTGGTCATTACGCGTTTTGGTCCTTTTGCGTTATTTTTTCCAATACATATTGGTCATTTTGCGTCTACACCCTGTGTTCATTTACAAGTCAAATACTTAATAAAGCATTTTTTTTTAATTTCACCTGTTCAGATTTATTGAAAATCATTCTTTGTAAAAAAATATCAATTTTAATGCAAGCTTTTTGATGACTATACTTTTACAGTTACATATCTGTACTACCTAATTTCAAGTCAATCCGATAGCTAAAAGTTGTACACAAAAATACTTACCTAAGTACATACTAATACGACAAGTTAAAAGCTTGTAAACAAGGGTATACTTGTAATAAGGGCAAAGAAAATTGTGTGCAAAAATACCTTATTATTTTTGATTGCCAGTGTATTTAGGTAACAGCAAAATTAAAGTCACCAAGCAATAGAAGATGGATTTAATATAAACAATTACCTAGGTCGAGCTCATTAAAACCGTTTACATAAAATTATGAGAAAGATTGCAATTTAGTTAGTAGTAGGTAGGGATGTCTCTCTTTAAAATAGATTATTTTAATTTTTGGTTCATTTCATTTTCAGTATCCGGATTTGGCCTGAGTTTATCTGATGTCCAGTTCCATCTATTCACCCAGTTAGTATCTAGATTCAAACTTAAGTGAGGAAAATATTTTCCAAAATACTCCGATATTTTTTGCACCCATGAAAATATGTACCTAATGTTTTTTTGCCATATATCTTTTATTCACACCGGTGAAGATAATGTTACAACAAAACCATAGCCAGGATTAACGAGCACTAGCAAGGTACGTTTTTAGGATTCCGAGGTCAAAACGGCAAAAACAGAACCCTTGTAGTTTCGGCACGACCGTACGTATGTCACGTCACATTCATTTTGGTGAAAAACTACAAAACGTTATGTAGATATTTGGAGTACCTATAGATGTCTTGTATGACATTTGAATGTTTTGAAGCATTTTTTATTAGATGAATATTGTCGAAAATAATTGCTTCGAAAGCAGAATAATTTGTGCTCTATTCTACTAGTTTATGTCCACACTTTACCCCCATGGAGAACACAGTAATACTTAATTCCCTATATCGTGAGAACTTCTGATTCTCAAGGAATATGTGTGCTAAACTTGAAGTCTCTTGCAACAGTTATCTAAGCTGTGCCTTGTCCAGTCAGTCAGTTTATTCACTTTATTCTTTTATACTTAGGTATAAAAAATCTTAAAGTCAAAATAAACTGCTGAACGTTTTCTTTTTTATTTAGGAACCACCCGACTTTGAGCCAGCCGATCTTCCCTTCTATCGACTCAATGGTGCAGTCCGATTTCTTGCCTAGTCGTCGCACCATTATTACTATCCATAGCAATGGAGAGTCTGTCGGTGGAAATTTCAACGCTTTTGTTATTCCTGGTAAGTATGTTAAATGAACCCTGACTCTTGACTTCTCTTCCTGAATTCCATCTCCGGATTTTATTACGCTGTGTTTTACCTGGTCAGTGGTGTAAGTACTTGGGCACTAGTCCCACCAAGGGAGAGGAAGCGATTAGCTATCGACTATTTTCTCGCTCAACAATCGAACAAAAGATAAGTACCTACAGATCTCGTGTCGGTAAAAGAGAGATATATATTACTAGTGGTTGCTCGCGACACCGTCTGCGAAGAATATGGGTATAAAAAATAGCCTACGACTTATTCTCAGACCTATCAAATATAGACAAAAAAGTTTCATAAAAAACTTTTTAACCAAAAAATTAAACCGCCGAGAAAACTGAAAAGCAAAAAATAATACCTTTTTTGTTTGACCTTAATCTAGGTACCAGTTTGAAGTCGGTGCCTCAGCACGAGCCAGGAGGAGTGATAGAAGCCAATCAGGTAGAAGATTATAGGTCCACTCCTCGTGGCTAGTGCTGAGGCACCGACTTCAAACTGGTACCTAGATTAAGGTCAAACAAAAAAGGTATTATTTTTTGCTTTTCAGTTTTTTCGGCGGTTTAATTTTTTTGTTAAAAAGTTTCTATTTTATACTTTTTTCCCATCCTTGAGGTAATTTTTTTTCCAAATTTATATATAATACCAACTCCAAGGTATACCCTATCCAATAAAAAAGAATTATGAAAATCAGACTACTCTGTAAAAAGTTAGTCAATCATCCCCTGTTTTCCTACCCTTAGGGTAGGAATATTATTTCCAAATTTACATGGGACCACTCTTGGGGTATACGCTTTCCAATAAAAAAAGAATCATCAAAATCCGACTACTCTGTAATAAGTTATGCGTGGTCATATAGTACAATCAGTAACTGAACAATCAATCATCCCCTGTTTTCCTACCCTTAGGGTAGGAATATTATTCCCAAATTTAAATGGGACCACTCTCGGGGTATACGCTTTTCAATAAAAAAAGAATCATCAAAATCGGACTACTCTGTAAAAAGTTATGTAAATATAAAAAAAAAAATCAAATATACACGTCGACTTGAGAACCTCCTCCTTTTGTTTTCGTCGGTTGAAAAATCAGTGAAGCCGTGTCGGAGGAGTTCGATAACAAACACCGTGATACGAATACGAGATTTTTATATATTAGGTAGATAGACTAGCTGACCCCCCATAGGTACGTTGTTTTGCCATATAAAATAGCCTACGACCTATTCTCAGACCTACCGAATACAGAGAAAAAAGTTTCATAAAAATCGGTCGAGCCGTTTCGGAGGAGTTCGATAACAAACACCGTGACACGAGATTTTTATATAATAGAAGATTAGACTAGCTGTTGCCCGCGATTTCGTCTGCGAAGAATAGGGTATGAAATATAGCCTACGACCTATTCTCAGACCTACCAAATATACAGAAAAAAAATTATAAAAATCGGTCAAGCCGTTTCGGAGGACTTCGATAACAAACACCGTGACACGAGATTTTTATATATTAGACTAGCTGCTGCCCGCGACTCCGACTGCGAAGAATAGGGGTAGGTTTACAAAAAATAGCCTACAACCAAATTCTCAAACCTATTGAATATACTTAGTCGAAAAAGTTTCATAAAAATCGATCAACCCACTTCGGAGGAGTTCGATAAGAAACACCGTGACACGAGATTTTTATATATATATTTTTATATATTTTTATTAGATTTTTCGTCCCTGCTGGTGCTTCATTGCTTTGATCTTAGACGAAGATTTTACTTTATACTGTAGAGGAAAAAGGTCATTTTATGCGGCCCACATCCAGCATAAATGGGTATTTTCAGAAAAAAGTGTACCCTGTACTTTTTTTACAAACCTAACAAATTTTGGGTTATTTCTACTCAGAATCACAAGCACTATCGATTTAAGCAATAAAAAAGTGTCCCTCTTCTAATTGTCAGTTTTGTGACGCAGTTAACCATACATGTTGTATGGACCGTCCTTGGACCGTCACAAAACTGACTAATAAATTTTGTATGGAAAAATTAAGGATAATTAAGCAAAACGGGTACATTTTTTTCTGAAAACTCCCAAATACAAAATGTACGAGCATGAGAATAGACAAAAAGAAATGAAAAGATAATTACGTCTAATTGGCCATGCTTCATATTTTTGTTGTATGGTTTTTATAATTTATTTGATAAATATTAATTTATTTTAAGAAACCAATTTCGGTATTTTTGTTTTTAATGAATCCTATCTACATCAAAAAAAATATTAATGGCATTATAAGTTCGCTGCGCATGACTCACCCACAGGCTGCCGGTGTAAAAGGTTTGGCAAAACGCTTTGAATAAGGTGATCTTCACCTCCCTTGTACACCGAGCAAATATGATACTAATAATAAAGTTTTGTGTGCAGGCACACATATATTTTGTTGAAATATTGCTAGCCCAACGAGAAGTATAAATAAAAAATAAAAAATTAGCTTACATGATGCATTTCTTGCAGCTCACCTTAACAATGAAGACGTCAACGTGATCGCAGTAGACTGGAGCCAAGGCTCTTTCCTCTACTCTATAGGCCTCGCAAACGCACCACAAGCTGCAGAAATGATTGCTGAAATCATCAATTTTCTTCAAGACAATTTCGGATACAGCCCCAGCTTGTGCCGCATTGTCGGTGTTGGTCTCGGAGGACACATTGCTGGTCTTGTCGCTAGACACGTTAGAGGAGATATATCCCAAATCGTTGGTAAGTTTTATCTACGAATACCGTTCTTTAGTGGTAGCATAATGGTTTAACCAATGGATTCTCAACCAGATTACTTGAGATCTTCAGAATTTAATCCACATACACGTGCGTGAGAATTCAATGGTGTGCATGAAGTTTCCAATCCACACTATGCCCATATGGGAACATCAGCCTAAGCTTTTTCATTCTGAAAGGAAGCTTGCGCCGAGCAATGGGACGTACCTACATAGGTCTAAGATGAAGATGACTCAGAAATAGTAATGGTTTATATTACTTACATCAAAAAGTTTCCTTTAATAGGGTAAAGCTTGTTTTCTTCCCTCATCTGTAGGTGCTATGATTTTTTGCTCCACTCAAATAATTTATTTTAAATGAAATCTAATACTATCTGGAATTTTTGCTGTCTTTGTTTAGCTCTGGACCCCTCCTTCCACGGCTGGACTCACCACCCCGACATACTCAACGCTGACGACGCCGCTGTCGTCGAAGTCTTGCACACAACCAGCGGCATTCTGGGCTACGACTATCCCCTGGGTACCATTGACTTCTACCCCAACGGAGGAACCTTCCAGAATGGATGCGCAACCGATTCTTCTTGCGGCCACACCTACGCCTACGCCTTCTATGCCGAGTCTTTGCAAACTGAGTCTAGTGGCGGCAAGCAGTTCGTTGGAACTGCTTGTGATAGCTATGAAGACGCCATTGCGATGGCTTGTGAAGGCGAAAGAGACGCTGTCTTCGGCGGTCTTGACGTGAAGACTACGTACGTAAAAATTAATATTTGTACCATGAAGAAATTGTGGTGGATTTGAATGTATTTCTAACGCTTTCATTTATTTTACAGTGAATCTGGTATCTACGTGTTCGCCACCAACTTTGCGCAGCCATTCGCCCAGGGTTAAACCGCATTATTGAAAAATTAATAATTAAATATTGTCAGGAAGATGTTTCTTATGCTACTTTTATTTTTCATTCCATCATTATTTATTTTTATTTACTTTGAAAGATTCCGAGTCTAGTTTTTATACTCGTAGGTCGCTACTACTCATGGGAATCAAAAAAGATTTTCTCAAAATTGAGGCTTTGTCGGTCATTTTTGTTTCAAGGAGTCGTATATCGTTTAATACTTCAATTAATTCAACTAAACCATTTATCAAGTATATACAATCATTAATCAGTTATCAAACCGATATATATTGCAATACGAAATAATTATCCTGTTGCAATAGATAAAGTAATAAATTATTATAAGGACCGAAAAACCAATAGTACTAACTACAAATTATAATAATAGTAGTATTAGTTGCGAGATTTATGATGCCGACTGTACTATTTCGAAATACTCCGGTTTATGAATGCGACTGTGTAAAAAAAACATATTTCATAGTAATGCTTCAGCGTCAGTTTAAACATAATGATAGCCAAAACTATAAAATGCATATGATTAGATATCTTGAAAATATGTTTATCAAAGACCAGTAGTCGGGAAAACACTAAATTACTTTATTTCCGCTTTTATTGCCTTGAATCAAGTAATTATCAATTGGATTATGTGGTCTTAGAAGTAAATGGGTAATCTATGATAATTTTTCGATTATAACCAGTGGTTTGGTGACAGATTCAGTCCAGTTGGTTTACAAAATGTTCGTGGCCAAGTGCGCTTTGGTTATGTGTGCTGCTGCGGCAGGT
Organism: Archips crataeganus; assembly: GCA_947859365.1. Classification (NCBI taxonomy): domain Eukaryota; kingdom Metazoa; phylum Arthropoda; class Insecta; order Lepidoptera; family Tortricidae; genus Archips; species Archips crataeganus. The sequence goes on from OX402048.1 coordinate 16,899,095, forward strand.
AGGAACATTTTAATCACGTGTTTAAGTTTATTTTCAATGTACTCGTATTGTTTATTACTATTGCTAGATGCAACCTAAAAGTAATAATTATAATTATTATTTTTTATAACATTATGATGAAACTTTTCTCAGTGAGTCAATGTCGCGATCGAAATAATGCGAGCTTCAAGGTTGGCTACCGAATTTCAAATCTCTACTTCTAATACTTTGGGCTGTCCGTATGCTGTTAGTCAATCAGAAAATTACTAGATATCGTTGGTTACAGATAGTTTTTAGGCAATTTTTAGGCATTATGAACCCTTTCTTTCACACTTGACAATACGCAATAAATCGAAGCTGGGCCAATTAACATATATATGGAAGAAGTAGAGGATTATGTTATGTAGTAAACTAGAATGAGGAATGTGATCAATGGAAATAATATAATGCTGCACCTTACAAGAGCAACCAATCACTTTTACAGTAAGTAAATTTCGTAAGAGCACTATCTAGAACAATCTGTTATAGTACAGATATTTAATGCAAATAAAACGTAACGTAAATGTGATGTTGATTTTTGAAATAGAAAAGACAAGACACAATTTCCGAAGCATGATTTAATTTTGTTTTAAAATGTTGCAGTCGAATTGTTAAAACCGCCTAAACCATCATTGCTAATCAAACTTTAGCCAAATTATATTACGGTCGTGCACTGGGTCTCCATTTCTGCAGTTTTGAGTTCTATACTCGAAATACATAATATTGGAAAGATTAGTCTAGCTAGAGAGTAAATCGGCTAGGTAAAATTAGCAGAGTTGCGTCAAGACGCCAAATGCCCGAACCTCGCTAAATAGAAGCTGCTAACGCTAAACATATAGGTACCGCTGTATTGTGTGACGCATCCCAACAATAATCCAGCTGGACATTATTCCGCCGTTATACAAAGCAGTTCTATATTTTAAAATGGCTAGCCATTATCTACTACGGCGGTTACTGCAATTTGACTGCAACATAAATAGACGTTACTAAAACAACTATTGAAAATAATGTCTAGATGTTACGGGAACAATAAATACGCACATATATTTATTTATTACTATGAGATAGAAGTGATTTACTTAATGTATACGTTGAAAAGTTGCAATCCAAAGTAATTCTTTGAGGTAAACCACAATTAAGGATAACGTTAGAGTACGAGGGGCGTTCAATATAAAGTGAGAATGAGATGCAAACTCTTTCAATATTAGGAAATTAAATACTGGCCGGTAAAGCTAATCTATCTAGCTGATTGCTATGAAAAAAAAAGTAACTGTCTTCTGTTAAAAAAAAAATACGGTAATTTCTTTGCAATGCTATTGAGTACGTTAGCGAAAATGGAGAAAATTTAACTGCGCGCCGTTATCAAATACTTGTGTTTGAAAAATTTTTCTACAGACCAAGTCAATTTAGATTTGCGGGACACTTTAGGGTCTAATGCTCCTCCGTATTTGACAGTCGCACGTTGGTGCGCCGAATTTAGACATGGAAGAACATCGACCATGGACGACCCCCGCTCCGGACGTAGCTACAGCAATAACTGAAGAAATTGTGAAAAAAGTTGAAAACTCAGTTTTGGCGGATCGTCGTGTCACGGTTCGTTTTATTGCTGAAAATGTAAAGATTTCAACGGGGAGCGTGCATAATATTTTACATGAACGCTTGGGTATGAAAAAGGTATCTGCGCGTTGGGTACCAAGAATGCTTACTGACACGCAAAAACAAACTAGATTCGAGATTTGTCAAGAAGCTTTGGACCTGATACAGCAAGACCGGGAACTTTTTTTGGCGCGATTTATAACAATGGACGAAACATGGCTCCATCATTACGACCCTGAAACGAAACTGCAGTCTATGACATGGAAAAGGCCATCATCTCCAACTCCGAAGAAATTCAAGGTGGGCCCATCTGCCGGTAAGGTCATGGGCTCTGTTTTTTGGGATGGTAAAGGGGTATTAATGATTGAGTATCTCAAACATGGAGCCACTATTACGGGCACTTTATACGCCAAACAAATAGCAACATTGCGCAATGAGATCCGCGAAAAACGGCGAGGTAAACTCTCGAAAGTTGTGCTGTTCCACCAGGACAATGCCCCGGCACACAAGTCCATCGTTGCAATGGCTGCAATTCGTGATGCTGGGTTCAATATCCTTAAGCATCCTCTGTATTCACCAGATCTCGCTCCCAGTGATTTCTACCTATTTCCGAGATTGAAACAATACCCGAGAGGCCAGAAATTTGAAGATAACGACGCGGTAGTCGCTACAGTACAAGATTTTTTAAGTACTCAAGATGAGACCTTTTTTAAAAATGAAATTTTAAGTTCAGAAAAAAGATTTAATAAGTGTATTATGCTAATAGGTGACTATGTCGAAAAATAAAATTACATTTAGTAAAAGTTGTTTATAACATACTCATTCTCACTTTTTATTGAACGCCCCTAGCAGAATACCTATTCTAAAATTGTCTCAACTTAATCTGATCCGATATTTTTTCTTGCGAAAAGCCTGTAGGTACCTAATTAAAACATATGGATGCCACGTTTAAAGTTGAAATGGGTACTTATATACACTTAGTAAAAAATTAAATAAACATTATAACGTAACTGAACACTATTGTTGTTAAATGAGCGATTGACAGCGGCAGATAAATTCTGCTGAGTTTTCGCCCGCTGCTCTTAATATTCATTCTAAAAAAAAATTTGCTTATATTTATAAAGGAAAAAAATGCATAATATATAATTTTCAAATCAAAATAACTTTTTACTGCCTTTTTAAAGATCACAAGAAAACATTAAAGTATGTTTGTCCCTTTGTGAGTTCACATTTGGCGATATCATAGGTATTACGTGGTTTATGTTCTACAATAATTTTATCCATTCCTCAATGCCAATTCCTTTTATCATAGCTTACTTATCATATTGCATATCTTTAATGAAATTAATTCTGTAATGCCGTTTTATTTCGAAATATAATATATACTCGGCGTCAAAAATATCGCCCCTCCGCGAAAATCAGATTCAAGCTAATCCTAGACCTTAGCGAAATTATGTTACCTAATTAATATTATGTATAGTATCAATTAAAAGCACGTTTAATGTGTTTTAAATTAACAATGTTTAATTTAAACGAAACATAATGGCTTGTGAATCAGAGCGTTTCGGAAAAAAAGTGCACAAATAGGAGGGGCGATATTTTAGACGCCGAGTATATTATTATCTGTCATAAAAACAATTTATATGATATCGCTACATCTAGATTTAAAAAAAATCTTACGTCTAATAAAATTCAGAGTAAAGAAGGTGCTAGGAAATAACTATGAATATTTGCATAAATTATTTAGAGTCACACCCTTTTCCTCATCTTTTCGACTTCTTGATGTGACCCAGCGTTAACGTTTGCCTTAATTTGTTTGAAATCATTTAATATTAAATCTTCCTCTTCCTCTCTTTCCTTAAATTTTTCTCTATCAAATGATTGTAAAAAAATCGTGCCGAATAAGTGCCCTATAATTTTTCCCCTTTTTATCCCAATAGCTTTTAAGAAGTATCCATTCTTCGCAACAGATGACAAATCCTCGCTATGAATTTTCTTTTCTGTACAAGTTACCTTTTCTTCTTTCCATCCTCTCTTTCTCCTCCATCACATATTAAAACCTGTCTCTATCTCTTTGCGTCAGTATTCAACTCTCACTTCCTTATAATGCTGTGCTTCAGATGTAAACCTTAACGGCGTTTTTATCTTTCTGTGATATTTTGACTTTAAGTAGATGTTCTTGTTATTGAACGCTTTCTTATTCATGTCCATGCTCTATAAATACTTATAGTTTTCTTTACTTACATGACATTGTTTTTTTTTTTTAAGTATCCGGGTTCGGATTGTCACCTACCGATTGCGAGTTCCATTTATACACCAGGTCAGTATATTTCAATTAAACTACACAATTTACTTTTTTCGACATAATTACAATGGTATCAAATAAACTTCCGTCATCGATCTTCCACGACCCGTAGAACAGGGAACAGTGGAACCCATTATAAATGAGGATTGATGCCAAATGTTAAAAGTACCAATTAGCAATTTACACGTAAAGCACAATTTTACAGAAAACTTGTACACACAAGATTTCGGTTTGTGAATATAGGCCAGTAAAATGATTTAATTATCGTTTCAGGCAGAACCCGACTCTTAGCCAGCCGATCTTCCCTTCAGTGGACTCAATCCTGTCGTCTCTCTTCTTGCCCTCTCGTCGTACCATCATCACCATTCACAGCAATGGAGAGTCTGTCAGTGGAAACTTCAACGCCTTCGTTATTCCTGGTATGTACTTTAAATTATTTTTCACGAAGGCTGTGAATTTGAAAGAAGATGGCTCTGTAATTATGATCAAAATACATTAAAAACGTGTAATTTTGTTTTTCGTACTGTGACTTTTGTAAGGCAACTCATTTTGACGAAGATTTTTCCGTAATTTTCAATATTGGCATGTTTTATTACAGCTCACCTCAACAATGAAGACGTTAACGTGATCGCCGTGGACTGGAGCCGAGGGTCTTTCCTGTACTCTATCGGTCTGGCCAACGCCCCTCAAGCTGGTGAAATGATTGCCGAGATCATTAATGTCCTCGTTATTAACTTCGGATATAACCCCAACTTGGTCCGCATTGTCGGTGTTGGTCTCGGAGGACACATTGCTGGTCTTGTTGCAAGGCACATTAACGGGAATGTGCCCCATGTCGTTGGTAATTTTTTGCTTATATTTTATTGTTTATTGATTTACTAATTAATCCACCTTCTCTCGTGTTTCCCTTTCGAAATGCATGCTAACAGTAGAAAACATATTTAAGAACTTTTAAGATAGTTTATCTTTTTCAAGAGAGTGGGTTGTTTTGAATGTAAATGATTTAGATTTATGTATTCAGTAACGAAATTTTTTATTTTCGATGAAGGTACTTTTCTTCAATGTATTACGTTATAAACTTTTGCTTTAAGATGTATTGATCTAAACCTTTGTTTAGCTCTGGACCCCTCCTTCCACGGCTGGTCTCACCACCCTGACTTACTCAACGCTAACGACGCCGGTGTCGTCGAAGTATTGCACACAGCCAGCGGTATTCTGGGCTACGACTATCCCGTGGGTACCATTGACTTCTACCCCAACGGAGGATCCTTCCAGAACGGATGCGCAACCGATTCTTCTTGCAGCCACATCTACTCCTACGTCTACTATGCCGAGTCTTTGAACGCTAGGGCTAATGGCGGCAATGAGTTCGTTGGAACTGCTTGTGGTAGCTATGAAGACGCCATTGCGATGGCTTGTGAAGGCGAAAGAGACGCTGTCTTTGGTGGTCTTGACGTTAAGACTACGTACGTAAAAATAAATATTTGTACCAAATATAATCACCATGGGATGATTTATGGGTGTATTTGAATGTATTTCTAAATACTTTCGTTTATTTTTCAGTGAATCTGGAATCTACGTGTTCACCACCAACTTTGCCCAGCCGTTTGCTCAGGGTTAAAAATGAATATTTTTGTAAAATATGACAAACCCGAGATACGGAGATTATAAAACATTTTCAGAATCGTTGTATTATTTTAGTGTTTTATGCAACTGTATCATAATAAGGGCCATTAAGACACGAATGCGAGTTTATGACATAAGGCGAAGCCGAATGTCATAATAAATACGCATGAGTGTCTGAATGGCCAATTATGAATAGTTGCATACATTACTTTTTCTACGAGTTCAAAATAAACAATTATTAAATAATGAATATACTGACATAACGGACAAGAAATGAATTTTTCGATTTTAAAAGTAGCAAATTATTGCTCACTTCCATTGCCACCTGTTTTATTTCTGGCGGCGTCAACATTTCTGCATCACTTAATTCACCAAAGTCACAAATTCTCACAGATAAAAAGTCATTTAAATAGTGATTAACTCTTTTATTTCTTTCAACTTGAAAGAACACCGTGCAAAAGCAAAACAAATTCCCGCTATTTTGAAACTTTTTTTTTCACTGTTCACAACCTTAGATTGGACCCGGGAACTTTAGGTCATACAGCCAAATTAAATGATGTTAAAATATTCATATTTAATAATGACTTTAAAATTCATTTATTGTCCGTAATTTAAGTATTCATTATTTAATACTTGTTAATGTAAACATATTTTAATTAATGTATAATGACTTTATATTAATTTCCAGCTTTTTTTTTTAATTGACGACCGTAGGTACTCGTACCATAGAGCTTGATCAGCGTGTTCTCAATTAAGAAATTTCGCTTGAAAAAATAAACCTTGATTGGTCTTACCTGAACTTACTCATTTTTAAGCAACCAATCACGTGGCACACCCATATTTAAAGAAACTCGATTATCAAAATCGATTTCAGTATTCTTTTTTTGAATGTTATTATATCACTCAGTCCCGTAACATAATGAAAATTACTATGGGTTATTATGTTACTGAATTTGCACCATAGAGCATAGAACTTGGAACAGACTTATAACGTTAGTTATTATTTATAGTTTTTGACCATATAATTGAAAGATTATAGGTACTACAGGAGTAGAAAAAGTTACTTAGTTACTTTAGGTCCTTTCCCTCCCTACCCTCTTCCGTTCCTTTTTATAATTATAGAATCAAAATTCATCGATATTTAAATGTTGATCCCTGCGACCTTTACAATATTGTCGATCCATAGGTATTATTGTGGTCCTTCCCACTCGGCATCTTCCAGTTTTTAGCCACCATTCTAAAACCATACTGCCCCATCAACCGTCAGTTCTGCGAGCAACATACCATGCCCACCGCCACTTACGTCTGTACCTCTACCATGAGTTTACACTAGTTTACGTGACCGTACTCGCTAGCGACGGCGTAAATTATTTGTATGGAGAATTGTACAGCGCCTCTAGCGGTCACTTACGGAAGTACAATTCTCCATACAAATCATTTACGCCGTCGCTAGCGAGTACGGTCACTGTCAACTAGCGTAAACTCGTGGTAGGGGTACTGGTAGCTATGTCAGTAACTTTGGTTCTCCTGCGGTTCTCCTCATGTCTGATTCGATCACGCAATGAAGCATAGCTCGCTCTTTCGCTCTTTGAGGACTTTTAGCTTTCTTATGATGCCCATTATAACCGATCAGGTCTTAGTATCGTATGCCATCACTGGATACGCAGAGACTTTCGTCTTGAGAAACTGCGGTATTTTAGAAGTGAAGAACAACGTGTAGCTTCCCGAAAGCTGCCCAACCGAGCTGGAGTCGCCGAGACCGAGAGACATTTATCTCAAATTTAGACTTCCCTAGCTACAACTCTGAGTGTGGTATCTCTAACTTTCAAGGATGTGGGTCTAACTAAATCATCATCATCATTTCAGCCGAAAGACGTCCACTGCTGAACACAGACCTCCCCAAGGCTCGCCAAACAGATCGGTCCCGTGCCAGCCGCATCCAACGCGATCCCGCAACCTTAACCAGGTCGTCGCTCCATCTTGTTGGAGGCCTACCTACACTGCGTCATCCGGTTTCTCCATCGCCCTCTGAGTGACTTTGAGCTTTCTTATGAGGCCCATCGTTAGCGGCCACGTCTCAGTGCCATAAATCATCACTGGCAACACACAATGTAACTAAATAATTTGGCATAATTATCTGGCAGTATAGAATTATCTAGACCTCCGCTAATTCTTACTACTAGGTACTGTTCGACCCATTAAATTTTGCAATCATAAATAGATTTATCTATTGTTAAAACGTAGTCTATTTTATCTGTATACTTACTATATTTTAGTTACTAAGATAAGATTACGACGACGACGACTACGACGTGTGTGATGTAAACACTCCCTAAATCTTTGTAAAAACAACGTACTTACTTACGTGGCAACTGTAACCCAAAAATGATTATAATTACAATGATCAATTCAGAATTGTGCTTAATATGACATATCTAATCTCTTTATCATAAAAAATGTGATAAAATTAGAATAAATACCTAGTGGAAACCATAAATCAGAAGTTACCAATCGGGACAACTATGAAACTGTTGTTGGCGTTGGCTGCCCTCATCGCATGTCAGTATTAACAATTAATGTTATTCTTGAAATCTTAACATTTCGCTTTGTGACAAAAGACCAGTAATGTGACAGAGATTTGTTTTTTTTTATTGCCATCTAGCTGAATTATACTGTAAACTATTTATTGACATATTATATGTTAGTATTGTGTACCTAAATAAGTTTAAAATAACTCTAATTTGCTAATAGTAAATAAATAAATTTGGTTATTTGTTTAAGTGAGCGCTGGAAGTGCAATTCCTCTGGTGCCAGGGGATAACAGCCACTATGTCGACGGAGAAAGCCGCTATATCTGGATGCCTGATGGTGAAGGGGTGCCTCATCTGGTAGATCTTCAAGAACCTGTTGATGATGCACTTTTGAACTCCAGAAATGGTGCCAACAATCAGTACTGGCTGTTCACCAGGTAAGCCATTTTAAACAGAAAGCACTAACTGACTTCTATTAGTATGTTTCGAATTAAAATAGTAACATCGACAAAATGGTATATTTTATTACAAGCTTTTATTTAACTTGCAACGTTTGTTTGTTCGGGTCAAATATCGAATTAAACCTAAAGTACCACCTACTTTTATTGATTGCATTGGCTTAAAATTTGGTACAGCTATGTACTTAGTTTGGATAAAAATGCAAATACAGTAATTAAAAAGCACAGTACGCCAAAAAGCTTGTTTTTTTTTTACAAGAACGTGTTGGTATTCTAAAATACAATTCGTCTCTTTCAGACAAAATCCCAACAACGCCCAAATAATTGTTCACGGCAATGCTAACACCATCTGGAACTCCAACTACAACGCCAACCGCCAATTAAAGGTCGTTGTTCACGGTTGGAACAGCAACGGGAACAGTGGCATCAACCCCCTCATCACCTCAGCCTTCTTAGCAGTGGCAGACGCAAACGTTATCGTTTTAGACTGGCGTGCCCTTGCTAATTCCAACTATGCCACGGCTGCCAACGGCGTGCCCGGTGTGGGCCAGTTTCTTGGAAACTTTCTGGTTTGGCTCATCAACACGGCTGGAGGAAACTGGAACAACGTACACTTGGTCGGCTTCAGTTTAGGAGCTCACATCGTTGGCAGCGCTGGCCGTACTGCCGGTGGCCGTCCCGTGAGGGTCACTGGTAAGCTAATATTTTCAATAATTTTGCAAAAGAAAAACATTACAGATCTTTTTTTATTTGCCTCATTTTATCCGTTTTCCGGGATCCCTTGGTTTTTCATAATTTAATAATTCATAGTGTATCATTCTTCATATTCATCGTTAGTCATACAGTGACTTATTTCTGAAACAGTATTTTTTTCAGGATTTTTTAAATGCCATCTTAGGGAATGCAGTAGGTTAGGTTAGGTTTGTTTTATAACTATTCCAAAAAAACCGTTTCAGAAATAAATCACTTTATGACTAACGTTAATTATGATTATGAGGAATGATACATTATGACTTGTTAAATTATGTGAAACCATAGAGACCTCTGCTGCAGCTGCAGTTGTTATAATTATATAACTGCCAAAGAATGTATGCCATGATCTTCAATGTTTTCTGTGACTCAGGTTTGGATCCCGCCGGTCCCCTATGGAGTGGTAACGGCAACGCTTTGAACGCCAACGCTGGTGTATATGTAGAGTGCATACATACTGATGGCGGTCTCCTGGGTATCCATAACGCTATTGGCAACGCAGACTTCTACCCCAACGGTGGAAGGAATCCACAACCCGGTTGTTGGATCAGCACCTGCTCTCACAGCCGTGCCTACGAACTATTCGCTTCATCAGTCCGCACAAATCATTTGGTTGGTCGCCAATGCGGCAATTGGAATCAAGCTATCAACAATCAATGCACTGGAGGGCAATTGCAGATGGGTAACGGCAATCTCAACAAGCGAGGGTGAGTTTCTTAGAAAACGACGTATTGAGAGGTAATGTGTACAAGTGTACAAACGGTGACAGCGAGAATCTCTATTAACATAGTTATATCACAAAGACAATGTGATAAACTGGTAATAAACCCCTGATTAAGTACCTAGCAATTTTAGGTCAGTGTTAGCTGTTAATACATATATGTAATATGAATATTAGCATTTACGTACATCACGATATTACTTTACTTATATAAGCTGGTGCTAAAATAAATCATAGTTTCAGGAATATGCACGTAGAGAATATCAATCAAATATAATAATCTAAATCTCATAATTATCAATAGGTAATTATGAAGAAGTGATCAATAGCCGATTTTTTCTTAGATAGTCATTGAATCAATTTTATCAGCTTGCGGCGAGCGTGTTTAGGCCGTGTGGGTAACAATTCAGATAACGTATCAGTAACAAAATTTTAAAACAAAACATAATCTTAATAAAAATCCCCTCTTGCAAGTAGTATCTAGTTTCAAAAATACAGGCAACTTATTATGTCAGTTTTCTAATTTGGAACGTCAACTTGTTTATCCAGATACGTTACTACAACATACAAAAGAGGACTTTAAGTTTTTACTTACATACAATGGGAGTAAGTCATTTGATTTTTAACTTTTTTTCATGTTTTCAGAAACGGTATGTTCGGTCTATCTACTGGGAACTCCTGGCCTTTCTAAAGACTACAACTCTATGATCATATCTTACTAACATAAAATAAAACGTTTTTTGCACGAAATTGTCTTTTATTACTGACCTTATACAAAATTGTTTCAACAAATAATAAGTCCCTGCCTCTGCCAGAGAGTGTGGTGTGTATGTGGATGTATTTATTGGTAAAGTGAATGATAAATAATTTTACATGGAAAATATTTATGCACATTTGTATCTAAGAAAGACAAGTGCCTAAAAATATAGATTAAAGACAATGGGTGAAAATAGTCATGATTAACGATTATACTTAACAAAACGCGTTTGTTCTGGGTACTTTGTTCATAAACAGATATTTTTAAGGCGGAACGTCCATTTGTTTATACTTACGAACACTTCACTAGGTACTACATACAACAGGTCATTTTCTTTAAGTTTTTCACCCTATAACGTTATCTCGAGTAGCAAACAATTTATTGGCCCTAAGTCAGCCGTTGTTGTGACTTAAAATACTACGACGAACTTATTTTCCTAATATAAACTAAACTAAGTAAGTCTAAAGCAAATAAGTAACTTATAGGTATTTAAAAATATTACCCAGATCGGGTGTGTCCCCTTGAGGATTTGCCACACTGGATGCGTTCTGCGGTCGCGGTCAGGTCAAATTGAACGCAGCCCACATTATTTATGAACAACATTGTCGGTCTCTATATATTTTGTTTAGATATGCGATCTGACCGTGCCATTAGGTGCCAATTTAATCGTTTTCTTGAATAGTAATAATCCATGATATTATCAATCAATTGATTTGATAAAATCTTAATAAATACCCCAGCAGAAGGATTAATACCAACTTTAATTCGGATTGGCTATGAAGCTTATAGTGGTTTTTACTGCTCTTGCTGCATGTTAGTAATTATTTAAAGTATTACTTAAATTACATTACAACGACTGGATACAAATTAAATATTTACTGTTACTGTGTATTTAAGGGTGTGCTGGAAGTGCAATTCCTCTGGTGCCAGGGGATAACAGCCACTATGTTGAGGGTGAGAGCCGCTACATTTGGATGCCCGACGGCGACGGGAATTCAAAGCTAGTTGATCTTCAAGAGCCTATTGATCACGCGCTATTGAATTCAAGGAACGGTGCAAATAACGCGTACTGGCTGTACACTAGGTACCTTTGACTCGTCAATTTTCTACCTATTAGATTCATGAAAATGTTACGCCCGTTTTAGACCTGCCAGAAAAATCGTCCAACTTACATTACATTGCGAGGCTGCAAAGCGAACGAGTTTATATTAGTTGTCAATCCAGCGCCGCAGTCTAATGCAACTTGCACTATTTTTCATGTCAGTCAAAACTGGACTTTAAACTTGATTCAGTCATCATTAACATCCCACTGCAGAGCACAAGCCTCTCAGAATGTGACTAAGTAACAAACTTCAATTTTATTTACAGATCTAACCCTAATAATCCCCAAGTAATCGTCAACGGCAATGCTAATACCATCTGGAATTCAAACTACGTAGCCAGTCGGCCATTGAAGATTATCGTTCACGGTTGGAATGGAAGTGGCAACTCAGGCTTGAACAGTGCTATCACCTCTGCTTTCCTAGCCGTGCAGGACGCTAATGTTATAGTGGTTGACTGGCGCGCGCTCGCTGGCTCGAACTATCTCACTGCTGTAAATGGGGTACCAAGCGTCGGACAGTTCCTTGGCAATTTTATCGTGTGGCTCCGAAACACTGCAGGAGGAGTCTGGACCAATGTTCACCTCGTCGGTTTTAGCTTAGGAGCTCATATTGTTGGAGTTGCAGGACGCACTGCGGGCGGTCGTCCTGTCAGAGTAACAGGTCAGTTATTCTTCTAATGCGAGAGTTTGTGAGTTGGTGTATGCATACGTGTGTGTGTTTGTGACACTTTCGTTCAAAAAAAGGCTGGACTGATTTGGATGACACAAAGACTATTTTTATCCCGATGTTTCCTCAGCATTAGGATTCAACACATTAAATCCTAAAGTCTTAACTGCTAATTTAAATGCCTGTACATGAATGTTTTTCATCCAACATAAATAGAAACCGGGTCTCTATGGTTTACCCGAATTTCATATGCCATAATATTATTATATCGTTTTCCATAATTTTCATTCATCATAAAGTAATTTATTTGTGTACAGTGTTTTCTTCAGAAATGTTATTAAAGTAACCTAACCTAACCTATTTTATCCGATAAGATGACATTTCAAAAAATTCTGGAAACAGCACGCTTCTATACACCGTGAAATTTTAGTGGTTGTTTTCCCGAAACGAGGTGATTTAGTATCGATTGTACAATCGATTTATAATTATTATTTTGACTAGAGCCAAAAATCCAATTGTGAAAAACGAAAGTCGAAAATGACCGCAAACCAATAGTAACGCTTCGTTGGTACCTAACCTATCGTACGATCGTACGCTACTTGTACCAACGAAGCGTTACTATTGTTTTGCGGTCATTTTCGACTTTCGTTTTTCACAATTGGATTTTTGACTCTAGTCAAAATAATAATTATAAATCGATTGTACAATCGATACTAAATCACCTCGTTTCGGGAAAACAACCACTAAAATTTCACGGTGTATATATTTTATGGCAAACGTTGGTATGGCAAGTGAAATTATGATAAATGTCCGATGAAAATCAGGACGTCATTATCAGCATCGTCTCAGCCTATATACGTCCCACTGTTGGGTTTGGGTTGCAGTTTCCATGCGGGCTCAGTGCGGATTAGGAACTTCAGTACTCCATTGCATTCTATGGTAAGAAAAATGGTGCACGATGTTTTTCTTCACCGTAAACCATATTTAATTTTTCTAAAATCCCTAATTACCATCTAACTCTATCAGTTAGGTTAGGCTCCTAACGGTTCACACAAGCGAAGCCACGAATAGCTTCTGATATTCGGGCCAACTTTTATTTTGCTGTATGGGATCCTGGGTGTCGACATTTCGAGTGATGTTCAGTTTCGTGGTCATTTGGAAGGCAAAGCTAAGTTAGCTTCTAAAAAATTGGGGGTGCTTAATAGAGCGGGACGGTACTTCTCGCCAGCCCATCGCTTACAACTTTATAAGGCGCAGGTTAGGCCGCACATGGAATACTGCTCTCATCTCTGGGCTGGGGCACCCAAGTACCAAATTCTTCCATTTGACCGCATCCAACGTAGAGCTGCTAGATTTGTCGGTAATCGGGCACTCTCTGGCCTACTCAATCCTTTGGCTTTGCGGAGGGATGTGGCGTCTCTCTGTATATTATACCGTATCTATCATGGGGAGTGTTCTGACGAACTGTTCGAATTGCTGCCTGCGGCTAAATTCCACTACCGCACTTCGAGGAACCGTTTGTCTTTCCATCCTCACCATCTTGATGATTGGCATTCTAGTACCGTGCGTTTTAAGCGTAACTTCTTTCCTCGCACGACAAAGATCTGGAATCAGCTTTCTGCGGCAGCATTCCCAGAGCGTTACAACTTAGGGATCTTTAAAAAACGAGCCTATCAATTCCTAAAAGGGTCGGCAACGCACCTGTGATGCCCCCCGTGTTGCGGGTGTCCATGGGCGACGGTGATCGCTTTCCATCAGGTGACCCGTCTGCTCGTTTGCCACCTCTTATATAAAAAAAATAAAAAATGTTTTGACTTTTTTTTAATTTGGAAAATTGTATGTGATTTCTTTGATCCTACTAGGAGAAAAAAAGTGTCCCAAATATCCATATAATTTTCAATTCTTCCATTTAGTTACGGGTTACGGGTCATACAGTCTATGAAAAATAGTGGAAAATAACTTGGGACTCTTTTGTTCTCTAAAGCTCGTGATTTTGAGCAGAAAACAAATGAAATTTTCAAATTAAAAAAAAAAGTCATGTTTGACAAAATAAAAATTGGCTCGTTCCTGTTACAAACATACGAGAACAATTGTTTTGATTTTCATTTGTGTTTATTTCTAGGCTTGGATCCGGCAGGGCCCCTGTGGCAAACGAATAGCAATGCCATAAACCGCAACTCCGGAGTCTATGTTGAATGTATCCACACTGACGGAGGACTTCTTGGTATCTTTAATCCGTGTGGAGACGCTGACTTCTACCCGAACGGTGGAAGGAACGTGCAGCCAGGATGCGGTGACAGTTCCTGCTCACACGAGCGAGCCCACGACCTCTTCGCATCCAGTGTACGGACGAACCATTTCGTTGGAAGGTTATGCGGAAACATAAACCAAGCTCAAAATAACCAATGCACTGGATCTGCGTTCAACATGGGCAATGGGATCGTGACCAAACGAGGGTAAGACTGTTTGCTACCTCTTTATTTTGAAATATCCCTGTTTAAAAGGATATAATTAGACCCGAGCCTGGCACAAATTTCGTCAGTCATTTCGTCCCGGGTGAAACTTCGTACAATTCTTCAGAAAGTTGGAGCATGAAGCCCCGCGTGATCTTCAGCTGCGGTACCGTGAGTGGGTAAAGGAGCAGCAGCCTCCCAAACATATTAAAAATATTTTTTTTCCACTTATTTCCTCCCGCTTACAAATAAATAAATGATTGATTGATTGAAACTTAGTCAAATTAAAGCTAACCCAATATCTTGACGAATAAAAAAAGTCAGCTGGCGATAACGCGGTTACAAATACGTCAGCTGGTTATATAACATGAAAATGTTCTAGCTCCTGCCTTCATTTATTTAAACTCCATTTAATTTAGAATTATAAACCACAACAACATTACATTGCGGCTCGTGAACTGTAATCTCTTTACAATTTGTACCAGAGTAACAATTGACGACACGCAAATAAAGTGACATTAAAACAATTTTATTTTGCGGCTCCCAGACTATTGTACTGTACTATTTGCTAGGTAAGAAATAGTTGACAAGCCGCAATATAATGATGTTGTGGATTTCAATTCTAAATTAAATGAAGTATAGACATATAGGACTGGTAAATACATAAAAGTTCATGTACTTAATTAATTGTCATCCAACTGTCACCAAATCAACTTCAAAATTTTAATGTTTGGGAGGCTGGCCAACCCACGGAACCGCAGTAGACGAACACGGGGCTTCATGATACAACTCTCTGAAACATTATACGTGTTATGGTCTGAGAGGAACTTGGTCATGATTAGTCTTGAAAATCTGTTGCTGGCTCGGGATATGTCAGTAATATGTTTGCCTTTCAAGTATTTTACAATACTTCAGTAAGAGGTTTGTAAGAGGTCTAAATCCGAGTATCGATTATTTTTTGACCTAAATCAAGGATGATATAGACTGGATTGGCAGTCGCCATAACGGATCGGCCGCGGTTTTTGTAGTTCGATTATTAAATCTAGATGGCGCTGAAATATAGCCAGAGGCTTTGAAGGCGAAACAATAAGACTACAGATATTTCATATCACTACAAATGTATTATTATGCAATATTTTTGAAAAATAATACATTTGTAGTAATGTGAAAGAAACATCTGTAGTCTTATTGTTTTGCCTTCAAAGCCTCTGGCTATATTTCAGCGCCATCTAGATTTAATAATCGAACTACAAAAACCGCGGCCGATCCGTACTATGGCGACTGCCAATCCAGTCTATATCATCCTTGCCTAAATATAATTTTTGGACGAATGGTTGTCTGTCAGTAAGACAGTTATAAATACATACAGTAACGTTACTCTTAAATTAGCAAATGATAATTAATGTTTCTTTTTGCATTTCAGGAGTGGCCTTTACGGATTGAGCACGGGTGGCTGGTGGCCTTACTAATATGATGTCTGTCTAATAAACGATCAACACAAGCGAGTTAATAACCTACTTATGTGATTAAATCATTAAAAGGCGCCACAATGTTGTTTTATTACTATTAATTTAATTCAATCAGGCGTGAATTTTAATCAAGTCCGGTGCCGAAAAGTTTTTACAAATGTGAAATAAAATCCGCATGAGAATACAATTATATGTCACAAATATCTATCCTGCACTCAACGATAAATACTGTCGTGATGGCCTGATAAATAAAGATTCGATGAGGAAGTTTACCAATAGGCCTCACGATTGTGTGATAAATTGAATGGATAGTTCCATACATACTAGGGGCGTTCAATAAAAAGTGAGAATGAGTATGTTATAAACAACTTTTACTAAATGTCATTTTATTTTTCGACATAGTCACCTTTTACCATAATACACTTAGTATATCTTTTTTCTAAACTTAAAATTCCATTTTTAAAAAAGGGTTCATCTTGAGTACTTAAAAAATCTTGTACTGCAGCGACTACCGCGTCGTCGTCTTCAAATTTCTGGCCTCTCAGGTATTGTTTCAATCTCGGAAATAGGTAGAAATCACTGGGAGCGAGATCTGGTGAATACGAAGGATGCTTAAGGATATCGAACCCAGCATCACGAATTGCAGCCATTGCAACGGCGGACTTGTGTGCCGGGGCATTGTCCTGGTGGAACAGCACAACTTTCGAGAGTTTACCTCGCCGTTTTTCGCGGATCTCATTGCGCAATGTTGCTATTTGTTTGGCGTATAAAGTGCCCGTAATAGTGGCTCCATGCTCGAGATACTCAATCATTAATACCCCTTTACCATCCCAAAAAACAGAGCCCATGACCTTACCGGCAGATGGGCTCACCTTGAATTTCTTCGGAGTTGGAGATGATGGCCTTTTCCATGTCATAGACTGCAGTTTCGTTTCAGGGTCGTAATGATGGAGCCATGTTTCGTCCATTGTTATAAATCGCGCCAAAAAAAGTTCCCGGTCTTGCTGCATCAGATTCAAAGCTTCTTGACAAATCTCTAGTCTACTTTGTT
Organism: Archips crataeganus; assembly: GCA_947859365.1. Lineage (NCBI taxonomy): Eukaryota > Metazoa > Arthropoda > Insecta > Lepidoptera > Tortricidae > Archips > Archips crataeganus. The sequence goes on from OX402048.1 coordinate 16,916,599, forward strand.
TTTGCGTGTCAGTAAGCATTCTTGGTACCCAACGCGCAGATACCTTTTTCATACCCAAGCGTTCATGTAAAATATTATGCACGCCCCCCATTTAAATCTTTACATTTTCAGCAATAAAACGAACTGTGACACGACGATCCGCCAAAACTGAGTTTTCGACTTTTTTCACAATTTCTTCAGTTACTGCTGTAGTAGGGCGTCCGGAGCGGGGGTCGTCCATTGTCGACGTTCTTCCACGTCTAAATTCGGCGCACCAACGTGCGACTGTCGAATACGGAGGAGCATTAGACCCTAAAGTGTCCCGCAAATCCAAATTGACTTGGTCCGTAGAAAAATTTTTCAAATACAAGTATTTGATAACGGCGCGCAGTTCAATTTTCTCCATTTTCGCTAACGTACTCAATGGCATTGCAAAGAAATTACCGTATATTTTTTTAAACAAAAGACAGTTAGTTTTTTTTTTCATAGCAATCAGCTAGATAGATTAGCTTTACCGGCCAGTATTTAATTTCGTAATATTAAAAGAGTTTGCATCTCATTCTCACTTTATATTGAACGCCCCTCGTACCTGTAATCTCTTCCGTATAGTATAGGATCTAATTCTTTCAACTCTTCCTCAGTCCTTAGCACATCCTTGTTCTGCTTCGCTCCTTTATATTGTCCTCAAACTGTGTTCTCACTGTCCTTCTGCCTCCTGTTAAAGTAGATTCACCCGATGACACTGAGGATTCTCTGTATCTCAGGTACACTAGATCTTCACAGTATAAGTAAGTATAGCTCTGTATCGTATAAGTAGAGGGACTACCACGAAAGCGCCGTAGCTAAACGGTACGACCAGGCCCTACTCGTGAATAATATCTCACAGTCGCGACTGTTCTTGGACTCTCTAAGCGTCCAGGCCATTTGGATCCCAGGGATTAATCGCCCAGGCCTCGATTCTTCATGCGGCCATGCGACGACATGCTATGCTAACCTACCCAGATAACATTAAATACTTACATCGTATGAGACAATCTCATCTGATATCGCACATAGACGAAATATACAGAGCACCGTTATTATAAAGGGTAAAAATACTTAGCTTTTATATTTTCGGAGCGCAGGACACGCACATTATTTCGATATTAGAAGATTTGCAATTCGCGCCATTACCGTACTAAGGACAAAACGTCATGCTCACCATTGACAGTTACAGCTGGTGTTGCTAGAGATAAATATATTTCCTTACGTTTCATTTCACGTTGGTCGCGACAATAAACTGGTACGGGGCGAGATGCCAAGTTAATGCTATGGACATACTTGTTGCGTGTGACAGAATAGTAGGTACGTAGGTATTATTCACCCGCGATTAGAAAGGGATTGGAGTTGACAGTAATTCTATAGAATATATGCTTACGTCAAAATATGTATGAAATGACAGTTCTGACAGTCCCATTCTGATTGCGGTTTGATAATATAGCATTTTTTCGTATGAACCCACATTCGTCAATATTCAGTCAAGACACTTCATAGTTCTGTTGTGCAATGTGTCAGGCAGGATTTACTTCGTAATGGCCGTTGGCTAAATAATAATAGCGGTGAGCAACTGACGCATGAACGGTATTATGCAGTATTACGCTAAAATAAAGAAACTTATTTACATTTATTTTTTTATTGAATGACTTAAACATTACTATAGAACTAAATGAAACATGTTATTTTTCTTATCCGATAACATTTATACAATAATTTAATATTATTTGTTTTTTTAATTTTTAGCATTACTTCTGTTTCTGTGTGCCACTCTTTTTTATTATAACCAACTTTTAAGTTTTTATGTCATAAAACCAAGACAAAAATAGCATCCCCGAAGAATCACCACATTATTTGAAAAAAAAACAAACAAACAATTATTAATTTATTGAACTTTTGACGGGCAGTATGTATATTCATTGTACATAAAAAATATTAAATCAACAGACAACAAACAGATGCAACAATGCAGATGCAAGCAGATGTACAAAAGTGAAGTTATCTCTTAAAGGGATCTCTTCCAGTTAACCTTTGAACGATTGACAGGACATCGGAAACAAGAGTAGACATGCAATGAAAGTAAAGAGAACCGAAAACAAAAATATTCCTAAAGAAATAGTGCATGAACAATACAAATGCATGTAGTTATTACAGTAAACTTTTACATAAAAAGATAAATAGAATAATAGATAAAAAAACATATATGTATATTAATATACGCATTCACACGCAGCCGAGTATACAAAATATAATATAGTTACACGAGTGATTGGAAACAAACCAATTTTGTGTCTTCAGAAAAAACATTGAGTGGAGTGGAGCATGTTAACTTGAGTCACAAAACCCGTTCTTCTTTAAATTTTCAATGACATGTTTAAGTCTTAAATTTTTACTTTTTAATCTTTTATTTTGTTGCTGTAAATTTTTTATTTTGAATAATCGTTTTTTTGCTAGAGCTGTCTTTGATGTCAGTTGTTTTTGCAGTTCTTGTTCTCTAAAAGTATTAGAAACAGGCTCCATTTCTGATGAAGGTACACTTATGGGAGCGCTGCATGAAGAATTAAATTCTTTCGATTCTGGTAATCTTGCTTCGTTCTCCAAAATTTCGGTCTGTGTACAAAAGTTATATTTACAGCTGGGACAACCCACCTGAAAAATTAAAAAAAAAATACATGTGATTAGATTCATTTCATAAACTAAAAAACTTCCGGTTGATAACGAAAAATAAAACTAGACTGTGGAGAAATAAATGCTTTCTAAAATTATGATAAAACATGAAATGAATCAAAAGTTTACAATTATTGTTTATTTTAAATTGAAGCAACCGGTTGGTACAGCTATTTTTTATATCTAAGTAAGTATAGTTCTATATGATAGATAGAACATAAATTTTAATAGATTTTGATCTGGAGATCTTGTAACTAGAATAATAATTGGAGTTCATAATAGAGAAGCTAACTTACTATTTTTGGCTTTTGTTCTTCCACATAGCTGCAGTCAGGCTCTTCAAATTCATGTATTACTAGTTGTTCTTCCGTATCGCTACAAATATGTTCGACTTTCACTACTTGATGAGAACAATTTTCCTGCTAGGAAAAAGTAGTAATTAAAGTAGGTAGATCTTAAAAGCATTAAATTTTTTGCTACTTAGAAATAAACTTACTGTTTTAAATTTCTTTTCTACCGCACAACTGCATTCAAGAATGTGTAATGTCCGCTTCCTTGTATTTTCTTCTAGATTAACTTCACTTTTTACCTCTTTTCGTGGTTGTTTCTGCAACATATAAAATGAGATAATAAACATACATAATGCAACTTTAAAAGCTCCAACTCAAATATTTATATTTAGATCTACAATAGGGTATTTGACTTAAAACAAATAAGAAGTTCATATCCAAAAAACCACTGAAGCTTCTAAACTGGCTGATGCCCTTGTCTTGACAATAAATTACGAACACAACAAAAATAATTATACCTGCACATTGATATTTTTTGTGATGGATGATGGTACCGATACATCACCAGCTGGTTGGACTGGACTCACCATCTGTAACAAATAAAATAAAATTAATATGTATAATGAATTAGGTACGAACACTACAAACCTACTTATAAACATGAAACTACCGTGCGACTCACTCATAGTGAAAATACACGGATCACTCACGTCTTAAAACGAGTTTAACTGGACATGTTTCATGCTAATCCGTAGCCCTTCTTCCCGGAGCCACACGTCACGGGAGGTGCCAAACGCGCACTACGTGACGTGTGGCTCCGGGAAGAAGAGCTACGGATTAGCCTGAAACATGTCGAGTTAAACTCGTTTTAAGACGTGAGTGATCCGTATATTTTCACTACTGCGTACTTATAGTTCAGGAAAAATAAATTGGCCGTCTTATCTATGTTGCCATCTTTTGTTCTGCGTAAACACTTACAGGTAAATGGGGTGGTCGAGCACGCTCATCTATTGTTGCTCTAACATCACTATTCTTTACCTGAGAGCCGGAATGACATCGAGTTAATTTTGTTTAACATGCGATTATACTGCTTATTGCTAACGTCTTTTAGCCTCGAATTGTGTAAATATATCCCAACTTTGAAGGCACTTCAGTCCTAGGGTACAGAAATGGCTACTTCTCATGGATTTTATGACTCACTTTTGTTTGAAGATCGCAACATGGATAACAGACGGCCAATTCATATTTTCTGAACTATAACTCTGCGAATTGTAAAATTGAAACAAAAACTTACCGTGCAAATAGGCACCGCAGATTTACTTAATCGTTTACGCCTTCCATTATCGATTATGTAAACGTCCTCATTTCGAAAGTGTATGCTGCATACTTTGCTGCACTCTCCAGGCATCCACTCAGATACATTTCTTTCCAAACGAACCGCGGCTAGCCATTTGTCACGCTGTATTCCGTTTGTTGGGAATCTGTGACAACGAAATCATCTGTTAATACATAATATCATCCTTCATAAGTAGGTACTAAAAACAAACATGTTTTCTCTAAGTACAGCTCATGTAAAATTTGTAAAATTTGTAGCTCTTGTAAAATTTGTAATTTTATTAATAAATGAATATGAATATGAATATGAATATGAGACTTTTACCTACTGCTTATTATACAAGTTAATATTACATGTTGCATAACACTTTTCAGATTCGTCAAGTACCTATCTATGTGTTTTCAAAATTCTTATTTACTTACTTATGAAAGGTAATTCCTGTGTTTGACATGTCTGTATGGCTTTTACACCATTTCACAACACACGACGGCATGTTTCCAAAATATCAGATAGCGCAAAAACGCAAGAATGAGTACAGTTAAAACTTTACGCAACACGACCGTTCAGCTCGAGCATCGAAGCGAACTGACGCGCCGCACTGTCCCTATTTTATGAGCCGCCCCGGCCGCCGCAGATCTTATTTTAAGTAGCGTTGCAAACCTATCCATAGTTTGACTATCGATAGTTGAACTTGAATAATAGTCACAATATCGATAGGCATAACGATAGTATTGTGATGTGGCGTAGCTGAGAGGCGTAGCTGAAAAGAACAGACTCTAACTATTTAAATAAAAACTTGTAGGTACTTCAACTCTATACATATATGAATTTATTACATATCTAATACCTTTAAACGAGCAATTCTTGTATATATATATATATATATATATATATATACCTATATAATCAGGATCTCAGAAACGGCTCCAACGATTTCGATGAAATTTGGTAAGTATGTGGGAGTTTTCGGGGATGAAATATTGATCTAGCTTGGTCGTATCTCTGGGACAACGCTTGGTACCGAGTTTCAGCCCGAGCTCGGTCGCCCAGGCACTTCAACTATAATAAGAACATTTGGTTAGCACAGCCTATCGAAGAATGGTTGCCTAGACCGTCGCTGTCCGCTGTTCGTTTCTTGATTGAAATTCTAGAAAATACAAATTCATATTTACGAAACAGCGACATGGTCTCGGTGGCCAGTATCTACAGTATCGATAGTAATTATAAAACAATAATACTAATAAGCATCAATACTAGCTATCGATACTACCGATAGTACCTATTGCTTTTCGATAGTATCGATACTATTGATATTTTATTATCAACTAGCTTTTGCCCGCGGTTTCGCTCGCGTGTACTATGAGTATTCCAAAGAACCAAGATATCAAGCAAGCAAGCATACAGGCAAGCAAGCAAGCAGGTCCACAATTGACCGAGAAATCGGTGAACATACCTACATAAAAAAAACATAAAGTGTAATGCATAACCTCCTCCTTTTTTAGAAGTCGGTTAAAGTGCTCTTTGCGGCCTACTTACAGTATAAACTTATGAATTTTGAAATTTTAGCTTTCTACAACCAGTAAAACGCAAAATCCCGTTTTTTCCCGTTCCCGTAAGAATTTCGGGAAATGTTTTCTTAATGCTCCCCTACACTCCCCAAACTTGCCCAAACTCCCCAAACTCCACTTGCCAAATTTCAGCTTTCTACGCCCAGTAAAACGAAAAATCCCGTTTTTTCCCGTTCCCGTGGGAATTTTGGAAAGTCCTCTCTCAATCCAGCTCTACACTCCCCAAGAAACCCACTTGCCAAATTTCAGCTTTCTATGACCAGTAAAACGAAAAATCCCGTTTTTCCCGTTCCCGTGGGAATTTTGGAAAGTCCTCTCTCAATGCTCCTCTACACTCCCCAAACGACCTACATGCCGAATTTCAGCTTTCTACGACCAGTAAAACGAAAAATCCCGTTTTTTCCCGTTCCCGTAGGAATTTGGGAAAGTCCTCTCTCAATGCTCATCTATACTCCCCAAGCAACCTACATGCCGAATTTCGGCTTTCTATGACCAGTAAAACGAAAAATCCCGTTTTTTCCTTGTCCCATGAGAATTTCCGAAAATCCTTAATTACCTACTTCTATGCCAAATTTGATGAGTCTAGTAATTATAGTTCATAGGATCCCGTTGAACTGAATATATAAATCTCGTTTTTTCCTTATCCCGTGGGAATTTTGAAAAATTCTGAAATTAATGTTTTAAATAATGTAACACCTACTTGTGTATCAAATTTGAAGAGTCTAGTTATTATAGTTACTGAGATAGGGTCACTCGGAATCGAATATATAAATCCCGTTTTTTCCCTTTCCCGTGGGAATTCCCAAAAATCCTTCCTTAGTGGATGCCTACATTGTATAAGGTATCTATGTGCAAAATTTCAAGTCTCTAGGTCCAGTGGTTTGGACTGTGCGTTGATATATCAACAGTCATTTAGTTTATTTAGGGCCTACGCTAGCTGACGCGGACGTCCGCTGCGTGCGCCCGCACGCGGGTCTAAAATGTACCGAAAATCCGTCGCACGCGCCCGCGCCACTTAGCGCTGTTTCTTATTAGACGCGCGCACGACGGGCGTCCGTTCCGGGCAATCCGCATCAGCTAGCGTAGGCCCTTAGATATTTCAACCCCATCGCACCCCATCCAGGGAGATGGTATTTTACGTCTGCCACGTCGGATTTTAAAACCATTGTTGTTTTCATAACCAGCGACCCGATAAACCATAGAAACAACACCCATGTTGATTTTCAGACTTTGTTACCCCTTTCCCCCCTTTTAGGGGTTGAATTCTCAAAAAACCTGAAACACGTGTTTACTCATTTATTATTCGGAGTACTTCTGTGAAGTTTCGAATAAAATAGTCGAACTAATCTTGTTTCCCCATACAAACTTTGGACCCCCGTTTCACCCCCTTAGGGAGTGAATTTTGAAAAATCCTTTCTTAGTGCACCCAAATTTGGAATCTCTAGGCCCAGTGGTTTGGGCTGTGCGTTGATATGTCAGTCAGTCAGTCAGTCAGTCAGTCAGTCAGTCAGTCAGTCAGTTTCTTCTTTTATATATATAGATACTATCGATAGCATCGATAGTTTTTAGAACTATCGACAGCATCAATTGTTTTTGAAATAATACCGTCAATAGTATCGATACTATCGATATCATCGATAGTAAGTACTAATTCCTATTGATAGGCTTATCGATAGTATCGATATGCCTATCGATATTGTGACTCTTTTTAGAGGTTACGATACTTTTGGCAATACTATCGATAGTTTAATTTATTGTTGGCAACACTAATTTTAAGCCCAGGTGGCTAATACGAAATTTGAAGATTTTGAAGTTTGTATAGTACCGTCCCGTCCACTCTTCTGTTTATTGTTATTAGCATGAACGGGACGGCACAATACGAAGATCGAAAATCAAATTTTGTAGTTTAAGGCGTTTAGTTCTTCATGCAAGTTGCATTATATTGGGGGGCCGTAAAGCATAATATAAAGCGAACGAGTTTGAAGTGGCCAATCGAACGTCGCAATTTAAAGCAACTGGCATTATTTTTCTTGCAGGTAAAACTGGACTTTAGTATTCGTCGTGACGCCATAATTATTGTCAGGTACGCACGGTAAAAAAAAAACTATAAATAGACAAGGAATGAGGACAGATTTTTGAAAATTCCCACGGGGTAATGTGATTTACATGTTTAATTCAGAATGACTATGATTACGAGACTCTTCAAATTCACAATTTTAAAACAGTAAAATAAAAACTGTTTTCCGGAAATTCCCTCGTAATCTACACTAATATTATAAACAGGAAGATTTGTATTTTTGTTTTTTTTTTATCATGAGATGGCAAACGAGCAAGCTGGTCATCTGATGGAAACTGATCACCACCGCCCATAAATATCAACAACTCGAAGATCTGTGCCGGCCTTTAAAAAGGACAGAGAATAGGGAAGAGGGAGGGGGAGAGGTATTGGGCCCCCGGCGCTCTCACTGACCGTACGAAACGCAGCAGGATTACTACTGCTTCCCGCCGGTGTTCTGTGAGAGGATGGTACTGCCCCGGACGAGCCGGCCGATTCGTGATGCAGCGGCTAGCTACAACTTTAAAACTACTGAACCGATTTCAAAAATTCTTTTGCCGTTAGAAAGCTACATTGTAGTGACATAGGCTACTTTTTACCGCGGGAACCTTTACCTACGGGAAAATTAATTTATCGCGGGCGAAGCTGCGGACGGAAGGCTAGTAAGGATTAAAGAGGATTTATTATTCATACGCTCCAAAATGGTCTTATCTCTACAGCCATAATGACTAGAGACTTCATATTTGGTGCCTACCTATACAAAAATTTGGTGATTAGAATAAGATTTTTCGAAATTCCCGTGGGATAAGGCAACATTAGGATTAAGTATTTTTAACTGGATAACTTGCTACAGATTTAATACTTGGCAGATAAAATTCTTTAGGATTTAGATAGTGGTGCAGTAAAAAGAGATTTTTAGAATTGATCGAAACGATCGATTGGAAGGACAACGGGAGTTGATAATAAATTTTAACTCTGTGCGGACGATGTCCCAGGCAAAAGCCAGTCTCTTATGAATGTGAAAAATAGAAAATCTTGAATTGTTTAAAATGTTTTCGTCCTTTGCCACACCATTGCTTACGTTATTCTCGTGGGATTCAAAATCAGAATATTACCACAAGTATGAAACAAAAATGTACCTACCTAAAAAAACTTATCATGGTCGATATATCCATATCCATATATATATATCCATGCAGTCCATGTTATCCTATCCTACTAAATATGAAAAAATAAAAATTTATAAAGATGTTTGGATATTTATAAATCAACCACGCAATAATAGCTGGATGGATTTAGATGAAACTTGGCGCACGGATAGACAATGATCTGGATTAAGACATAGGATACTTAATATCCCGGTTATTATAAAAATAAATAACACTTGTGTTGAGTTAATTTTATTTTTTATTGGTAGCTCTAACAAATTCACGCCGCTTTATTTTATTTAAAAAGGCCAGGAGTTGCCGGTGCGCAGACCGTAGATTCCATTTCTGTAACAAAAAAAACATTATTCCTCCTCTTTTAGGGCATTTCCATCATTTTTACGTCTTATTTCAGTACATAAGCGCGCTTTCAGGATGAGAGGGCCAGCCCATGATAATGATGATGATGTAGCCCATAATGTAGTCCCACGCCATGATGTATATGCATTGGCAACTTCACACACACCATCGATTTGTTTTGTATCTGTGTGAAAATCAATCACCTTACGACTTAATCAGCGATAAAGGCTAGGTACGAGATAAATAACTCAAGGTGCGAGCTACCTAGGCCATTGTAGCTTTTTACCTATTTTTAGTTTTTTAGTTTAGTTCTGAGTCTGTATCTATTTATGAAATGAAGATCGAAAGTAATAAGCCATTAATGCGGCCAGTGTCTTAGGGTCAGTGCCTGTGGCTGAAAATCTTGACGGCATTTTTACAAAGCAAAGATTCCTTACCCTCGTTTGTTCCAGTCACCGTTGCCCATATTTAACGCAGAACCACTGCAAGTGCTCAGCTCAGCTTCCCAGATGTTAGGGCACAATCTTCCGACCAAGTGGTTGAAGCGGACAGTGGCCGCGAACAGTTCGGTAGCACGGCCGTGGGAGCATGTGCTAATCCAACATCCAGGCTGAGGGTTCCTGCCACCGTTAGGGTAGAAGTTGGAGTCACCAATGGCATCCATAATGCCGAGTGCACGCCCGTCAGTATGGATAGTTTCCACATAAACTCCAGAGTTACGATTCAGAGCGTTGTTGTTGTTACCCCATTGAGGACCAGCGGGATCAAGCCCTGATAAAAAGAACTGACAGTTACTTGATCTTACCGTCTAGTCGAACTGATTTCTATGATTTTTCTGCAATACATATACTGATAGAAGTATTCACATTCATGCTCAAAGGAATAAACGGAAGTAATAAAGATACCAAGCTAATATCAATTACGTGGAAAAAATATTACGTAACAAAATGCTATCTACCAAGTGAAGTCAATAACTCTTACCAGTGACTCTAGAGGGCCAACCATTAGCCTGACGGCCAGCATTTCCTACAACATGAGCTCCCAAACTGAATCCAACCAGGTGAACGTTGTTCCAGGCTCCACCACCAGTTTGCCTCAGCCACACCAAGAAGTTTCCAAGGAATTGGCCAACGCCAGGGACGCCCGCTGCAGCGGTATTGTATCCCTGATTGGCCAGAGCACTCCAGTCTACTACGATGACATTGCAGTTGGTGACAGCGAGGAAGGCGGAAGTAATATCAGGGTTCATTTGAGTCCAACCGTTGTTGTTCCAACCGTGCACAATCACGTTCAAGGGAAGGTTTCCGTTATAGTTGGAGTTCCAGATCGTGTTAGCGTTGCCATGCACAATCACTTGAGGATTATTGGGGTTTGACCTTAAAGTAATAGTCGTTTAGCGAAGTCTCATTGAACTTATGTTAAAACTTGGTAAACGTTAAAAGATTCCTCACCTAGTGAACAGCCAGTATTGGTTATTGGCTCCATTCCTGCTGTTCAAGTAAGCCTCATCCACTGGCTCTTCTAAATCCACCAGTACGGGCTTGCCTTCGCCATCAGGCATCCAAATGTAGCGGCTCTCACCCTCGACATAGTGGTCGTTATCCCCTGGCACCAGGGGAACAGCGTTACCAGCGGTCACTTAAATAATTGAAAATTTAAATAGTTGGTTGCCAAATAATTAAACAATTTATTTTTCATAAATAACATTGTATTGGCGACAAGTAGATACACAAGAGTTTGGAGCACATTGAGAAATTCCGTTGTAAATGCCAACACGCTCAGGTTGGTGTATAAGCACTTGTTCGTGTAAAGTGTATAGGCTGCATCATGGAACGATGACGAAATAGGTTCGAATCCTCGCCCCAGCTATACTTTTATGGCTCTTTCAGTGTAACTTTAAAAAATCTATCGCGAAAACAAAAAAAAGTCAAATTTAGTTTTTTCTATCTTTAGAAAATCATTTGATTATAATTTATAATATTAGATAAACCTTATTGCTCAAAGAAATTTCTTGCAGTTACACTAGTTAAAAAATATTCCAAAGAAGCTGTATGTAATGATATGCTTTGTTTGGCTTTTTGTTGGATTAATAAGGAATTTATTCTTGAAAAAAATTATAGTTAAATCTTACACGCTACGACGACAGCTAGCACCACCAGCAGCTTCATTGTTGTAACAAATTAGCAAATTAATTAATTAAAGGCCATATATATTTAAAGTTTATCTTTAAAATCCGTTTTATCGTCTCATGCTGTTCCTTGCGATAATTTCAAGATAGTAAAACGTTCATTCTCTTATATATCAATTAACATCTTACTACTAATACCTAATTTAGAGTTTATTACATATTCATGTGCATGTTTTTATAAAATGGATCAAAATAAGTGATCCCACAAAAACATTTCATGTTAAATGTTGCCAAGATAAGACCATGTAGCTGGCACTGTCAAAAAGTAATCAGATCTCTTGTAGAGCCAAGTTTCTAACCCTACGTGCCCAGCTCTAAATCTATAAGCCCTTATTTTACACTAATTAATCTCGTAGGCGTGCAAACCGTGGACTAAACTGGCGAGTCGGCCGCACGAACCTTTTGCAATTCGGCATATGGGCTTGAACTTAAAAATCTATTCAATCTTTTAAACTCTTTCCGTGCGGCCGACTCGCCAGTTTAGTCCACGGTTTGCACGCCTACGAGATAAATTAGTTTCAAACTAAATACAAACTGAAATATAGATGCACCGAAAAAACCCCAGAAAAAAGACCAATGCTGGGAATCGAACCCAGGTCCTCAGCATTCCGTGCTGCGTGCTTACCCCTACACCATCACTGGTCTAGAGGTTAGCGACGAATCTTTCCCATACATCGTACATTTCAGTCTGTTATAATCACCTTATGCAGTGATAAAGCGCGCATCTATGTTATGCCCTCTATCGAGAGTCTTAACACTCCTTCGGAACTAACCGCTCACCTGGACCAAGAGATGGCGCTACTGTGCCAACTTTAACAAGTTAGGTATGAAGTATCTTTTTGTATTTATTTTTTCAACTTAATTTTTTATTACTTTTACGGTCATCCCGTGAAACCATATATTTCAAACTAAATACAAACAAACTGAAATATAGATGCACAGAAAAAACCCCAGAAAAAAGACGCTTATTTTGAAACCGCTGAGCAAGTTCGTCTATGATCCAATATCCAAACACATTTAAAATTTTTAAAAAGCAAATCTGATCCGTTCTCTTTGTTCTGTATGCTTAGTATAAGTTTTACATCACCAAATACTTCTCGATCGCGTTTACGTAAAAAAATCAATTACTAGGTATATGGAAACATAGACAGCGCCTCCGCGCGCGCGCGTCCTTGTTTCCATAGAATTGAATTTTTTACAAAAACGCGATCGAGAAGTATTTGGTGTAGTAAAACTTACACATTTTTTGTTCGCGTCTCTCCTGTGGACATGGGAAAAGTTAAGGGTCTGTAGCCAATATTTTTATTCAAGTCTAAATCAGTCGGGCGGTGTCGGTGGAGCCTGGCCAACTTTCGGCCCATGTAAATAAATCTTAAGTATGCGGACTCGAAACCGCTAATTGTATGTTCATCCTAAGTACATGGCCCATAATTAATCTGATTTTTTTAAATGAAATATAGTAGTTTTAAGTAACTCGAGAAAAACTTCAATGACAAATTCGAATTATCGGCACCCTCGCAATGTTTAGATGTCAAGGTATCTCGTGTTATGTAAAACATGAACTTTTCCTCCCTCGTTGAAAAATCTGACTTAAGTACCTTCATTACCCTACAGAGGGCAGAACGGCTTACTACTTCTCTATGTTAATTGTCCTCCATATTTGACCACTGTACCGTGATATCGACCTTAATTATTTAAACACTTGGGATGAAGTTAAATAAATATTCGAATACGATACGAAAGTGCAAAAAATCCTCAATTAGACTCTAATAACTCAACTCATCCAATTATAGGTAGTAGGTACCAATACCTATATGTTTGTTAATTGAAATCGCGAGAATTTATTTTTACAATTACATATACGTATTAGTGGCAGAAAGAAGGTCAGGCCTTTGTCCAATTGTGGGACACAATAGGCTACATAAAAAAATTATAATCCATTGACTTAGTTCCTGGGTATGTTGATGATAAAAAACGAGTAAATATGTGTAAACAATTTATTTTTTAATCGGTATTGATTAGAAAGGCCAGGAATTCCCAGTGCGTAGGCCGTAGATTCCACTTCTGCAACAAACAAACAAATACGCTTTTAGTATTTTATTCGTGTTTTTTTTAGTTTTTTATTTTTAGCGACCGGATAGCCTTAGTACTAGTTGGATCTCTGGTCGAGACAGATATTTTCATGAAAAACACGAATGCTTGTGCTCGAGTCATGGATGTTTAATATGTATTTATCTATATTATTATGTCTACATATATAAATAAGTATAATTGTCCGTTATAATTATAATGCTTTAAAAGTTCTTGATTTTCACCCATAACTATTAATAACGAGATTTATCAAGCAAATATTTAACATTTCATAATTACCTCGAAGTTGTGGCCACATTACAGCGGCCGTGGTCACGTCACGAGTGTCGAAACTTCCAGATAGATAAATAAGAAAAGTTATTTGCGTGATAAGTCCCGTGAGTGTTAATACTTAGTTATATTTATCCGTCGTCTAGTAAGTACCCAAGCTTTGCTTAGTTCGGGACCAGGTCAGCTGATGTCAATCGTACCATGACTTATTTATTTATTTATTTTATATCACTGACTGTTGCAGCCTGGAATCTTCATCGGGTTAGCAATCACATTCATTAAGGTACGACCGCCGATTTGCTGTTGATTTTTCTGTTTAGGTATATTTATCTCGCTAGGTACTTAACAGTTATTCAGTGTTATTAATTTTTGTCCAAGGGTTTTTTGCTAATTGTACATGCACTGTATACATTTTGACACAAAATTTCAAGTACCTAACTACTACTGGAAGTGGGTGAAATTTGATGCGCAAGATTTCATAACCTACATCCATAACTAGAAAAGCTTTCGTAACTTTGAGAAAAGAAGTAATTTCATAAATAACTTACCCTCGTTTGTTCCAGTCACCGTTACCCATGTTGAACGCAGAACCGCCGCAAGTGCTCAATTCAGCTTCCCAAATGTTAGGACACAATCTTCCGACCAAGTGGTTGAAGCGGACAGTGGCAGCGAAGAGATCAGTAGCGCGGCCATGGGAACAGGTACTAGCTGTGGCACCAGAGCACCCAGGCTGAGGGCTCCTGCCGCCGTTCGGGTAGAAGTTAGCATCACCAATAGCATTCATGATACCGAGCAGACGGCCGTCAGTGTGGATTGCTTCCACGAATGCTCCAGCGTTACGGTTCAAAGCGTTGTTGTTGTTACCCCAGCCAGGACCTGCAGGATCCAGTCCTGGAAAAAAAATAGTCACTTGGTTTTACGTCTAGTGGGATTGCAAGCATAAATGTGCCACTAATAATAATACATTTTGTCTGTCTCCGGTGATGTAAGTGGTATTCAGACCTTCTTGTTAATAATTTAGACATAAAATTTTGTGCACAATACGTGATAGGTCCTTATTGAAGAAAAGAAAATGTTTAATTTTGTGCACAAAACATGATACGACATTATTATTCAGAAATTTAATTTCGCTCCATGGGTCAAAGACAAATAGGTCGTTATTATTTGTCATAACATATTGCAATAATATGTAAGTACTTATTACGACCTGTGATCTTCTTGCTCAAAATAATAAGAAGCATTCTGAGACTTAAGTCGAAGTTAGTCATTGTTTTCCCATTTTGTGTTAGTCATTGTTTTGTTTAAAATGTTATACTGTAGCGATAATGTTTGAAGTTTATTTTATCACAAGATATTCTGAAATATTTTTTTTTTCATATCGCTCTACTGACAAAAGAGCAATTTTGAGTTAAGCCGTTATATTTGATAAGCAGCGATTTGATGACAAAATATGCAGATTCTGGGCATTGGGCACACGTGAACAACATACAATAAAACCCTTAAAATTGGTCATGACAGACACACGATCTTTCTAGGTTCACCCCCACTACTTGTAATGTTTGGACTTGCGTTTAGTTGATTGTAATTGGCAAACTAAGCTTAATAGGAAATTGCAATATTTTAAATTGAAACAGGAGATCTGTCGGAATTATAGGGATGCGAGGAATGACCCATGACAATTAATGTGTGATTCTAATAATCAATCAAGGGATCGTAATTAAATACCGCGTCGTAAAATTGGGACCATATGCCGTATTGTCTAACGCTCGGCTCGGGCGCTTGCCTTCGCTTTCACCATCTCTTTCTGTCACCATCTTATATCGCTTGACAGAAAGAAATAGTGATTGCGAAGGTAAGCGTCAGTGCGTTAGACAATAAGCCTGCAGGAGTTCATTTTCATCTCTACGCGCCTGTGACTATTCAGGTGTTTCAGATGCCCTTAAAGCAGCCTGTCATTCTGCTTGTTCAACCAGCCTAAGTTGACTCTGAGCAGGTGTTTTGGAGGCACCTAAGTACCCAAATAAATCTTTAAATATTTTAAAAAAATGTCATATCTACAAATATTTACAACGATTTGATTAACTATGCTTAAAGGTTGGTCAAATCAGAAATATCGATTGACAATGAAATAGGTGTCTTAAACACTTAAGACAGTGACATTATCTGTCGTAGCTTTTTTGGTCTTGAATTAGATTTTTCATTTTAGTCACCACTATCGTCATAGTCACTGGAAAGGTCACTTAGAAAAAATACAAGTTATTTTTACCTGTAACTCTAGCGGCCCTTCCGCCAGCCTGACGACCCGCGCTTCCTACAACATGTGCTCCTAAACTGAATCCAACCAAGTGCACATTGTTCCACGCTCCACCGCCGTTCTGCCTCAGCCACACAATGAAGTTTCCAAGGAATTGGCCAACGTTCGGCACACCATTTGCAGCAGTATTGTAACCTTGGTTAGCAAGACCAGACCAGTCTACGACGATGACATTGCAGTTGGTGACAGCGAGGAAAGCGGAGGTGATGGCAGGGTTCATGCCACTCCAGCCGTTGTTGTTCCATCCGTGCACGATCACGTTTAGGGGAAGGTTGCCATTGTAGTTGGAATTCCTAATCGTGTTGACATTACCATGTACAATCACTTGGGGATTGTTAGGATTCGACCTAAGAATAAAGAATGTTCAAGTTAGCGTGGTTTTAAGAATAATTATTTTTAGTGTGAATGTAGAATAATTAAATCTGTCAATTTAAAATAAAAAATAAGAAAAAACATATTTCAGGTCATTAACCCAGCAAGCATAAATTAAATGAAATTGAATTAATTTTAAAATAATTTTACTGAAAACCAAATTGTAATTGGCATATTTAAATGAAATGAAATTAAACTAAATTATTAAGTTTTAAAAAATCACATTGTCACTATTGGGCGGCGCTCATTCATTTTTGTACCTTGTGAACAACCAGTACTGGTTGTTAGCGCCATTCCTGCTGTTCAAGTACGTCTCGTCTACTGGCTCTTCAAGGTCTACCAGTATAGGATTGCCTTCACCATCGGGCATCCAGATGTAGCGGCTTTCGCCCTCCACATAGTGACTGTTATCCCCTGGCACTAGGGGGACAGCATTTCCAGCACACCCTAAATTTAATAAATCGTAATTTAGACCTAACCTTTTGTTATACCGGGTGTCGCCCATAAGTGAATCAATAAATTTAAACGATGATTCCTTAGCATCGAAAGTTCCCTCGACCTGATCCTAATGCGCCAAAATGCTTAATCTAAGAAAAATAGTAATTTAAAGTTACAATGCGTAATCAATGAATTTCATCATTGCGAAATTGTCAGTTATTGGTCGTTAGATGTCTTGGTACAGGGTATTTCCTTGGTACAGAGGCAATATTATTTTTTTACAAATATTTACTCATAAACATAAAGATCTCTACAATCCGCGCCTATTTCAACTTTTTATTAACCTTACGTTGTTGAACTCCAAAAAGTTCAATATTGCTATCTCGGACCTCCACAAACCATAAACCATGCATTACAAATGCGACCTTTTCTTTTCGTTAAGAATCAGTTGGTTACTCTATTACTACATGTTACATTGACAAATACAAAAGTCAAGTTGGTAAACAAATCAAAATAATTTAAAATGGCATCAACAAAATTAAATTACGATGCACGTGAATTATAACGAAATAAAAGCAAACGCAAGTGAAGATTTGAGTTAAATAACGCATACGAGGATCCTCCGATTGATAATATTCGTTTTGCTGTTTTCTTTTTAAAAAGTTTAAATCACTCGGACTTAATTACTGATTAGTTAAAGAATGTATAATTTAATTTATTGATCGTGTTACCATATACACCCTGTATAAGATTAAGTCTGATTTTGCGTATAAAGATTTGTCGAATAATGACAGCAAAAATCTTCGAGTAAAATTCTCAAAAGATTCTCTAGGTCTAAATAAATAAATAAATAAATAAATATCATGGGACAATTCACACCAATTGACCTAGTCCCAAACTAAGCAAAGCTTGTACTATGGGTACTAGACAACGGATAAACATACTTATATACATATTAAACACCCAAGACCCGAGAGCAAACATTCGTATTTTTCATACAAATATCTGCCCCGACACGGGAATCGAACCCGGAACCTCAAGCTTCGTAGTCAGGTTCTCTAACCACTCGGCCATCTGGTCGTCTAAAGTCGTCTAAAGAATAAGTAGATGAGCTTTTTTTTTAACTTACACGCTATAAGAGCAGCTAACACCAACAACAACTTCATTGTTGCAGCCAATTGCTGTTTTCATGCGATGTTTCTATATTTATTTAAAAATTATCTGTTAAATCCTCCTTTTATCATAAAGTTTTTGAAAATAAGGTATAGATAAAAATTTGATAATAGAGTTTTTACGGCTGTAGCTTACATGGAAAACTAGTTTATACTCGCGGCGTCACCTACGCTTATTTGTTGACATTTTATTGATCGGTCAGTACGAAATAAAAGACTATTCTCAGCTGTACATATCCCTTTTTTCGCACTAATTTTCCAGCTGTGCGCGGTCCGAACAAATGAGCAAATAAATTTCCACTATTCTATGAGTGCGAAAACCGGAGAATTAATTTCGTATCGGTTTAGGTTACTTAATGAGCAACTTTTACTTGCAGGTATAGTTTTATTTATTTAAAAAGTGGCACAATTTCAATTGATTGAGAAATGATGATTGATAAGGAGAAATTGAGATTAAGAAGGAACTTTTTTTGAAGTTTTGTAATTTATTATATTTATGTACAAACATGAGGTTAACTGTGTTGGGTCAGGATTCAGAAAAAAGGTAAAGGTTGATAGATGGCTTCTATAATATATTTTACAATGCATATGCTCGGAAAGTGCCTCTTGACGCGAGTCAACATATCTATAGAAAGTTAGTCATCCCAGCACACTTTCGCAAGTGTGAAAAAAAATTGTATGGATTTTACTTTCCACACGCGTGCGGAAAAGTAACTTTTTAAATTGCCAATTCTCAAAAAGTTGTGTCCAAACTAGTGTTTAAAAAATAAGACTAGAGAGTTGTGTCTTCATAATTCAGCTTTGCACACATAAGAAAATGTTTGATGCACCCAAATGAATATTTACTGATAAAATAATAAAACAGATTGTTTTAATATTAAAACACACAAATTTTAATTTCGTCAAAAGTTTTGAAATAAAAAATTTAGTACTAAAATAATTCCTTGAGTCCATTTCGGACCGTACGACATCTGCGCTTTCAGTGCGCGCGCATGGCGTAACACGAACCAATCATGTTTACCCGTTCGCGCCTGTCAACCAATGAGCTTTCAGTGTGCGCGCATGGCGTAACACGAACCAATCACGGTTTTTTTTTAATGAGTCGCCAGAGGGGCCAAAGTCGCGAAGTCTTTGCTATTTTTTACTTTAGGGTAGGAAGAGTGACTTGTGCTCGGGAAAAATCCCTTCGGACGAACTGGGAACGGAGGGCCCAGACAGTGTCCGACTTGCACGGACTAAAAAACCCGGTCACAAGTCCCCTTCTCTATTGATTATTAATACAAAAAACGTGTGCTTTATATTTTGAGGAGGGGAGGGGAAGGGAGGGGACTTAATCTACCCACAGTGTCCTGCCTCAGCCATTTGCTGGAAGGCCGGGAGAGGAGCATGCATTCTCCCGCTGGTCACTGGGGGGTGCTTAGGTCGGTCTTTTATGTTTTTACCCGTTGGTTTATTCCTTGACCGACCCTCGCCCGTTTCTGTACAATTACTTAGAGCTATTGGTTGGGTTGGTGGGATTTCCTGTCATATGCATTTATCTATAACTACGGGCTTCCTTTCTTTTGCCCTGCGATGGAAGGGTGGGTCGGAGATCTTTTGGGCCCATTGTGTGGCTTTGGATGCCATCTTTTGGGTGGGGCTACCCTTTATGCCTGATGGTTTTTTGGCATGCTGTGTGTTTTTTTGCGCTTGTCTCCTAGCGCTACCCTCTTTTCGTTACCGCTTCCATCGATAGTTTTCCTGCTATAATAATTCGGAGGGATGAGGAGTGTCCCCCGGACGGCTGGACGCCCCAGTGTCTCACAAGGGTCATGTGGAGCCCAGCGGATCCATACCCCAGCCAATGCTGAAGGGCCAGAGAAGAAACTTTTAGTCTCGATTCTCTGTTTAGGCTTCCGCCGTTGCTCCCACGAGTTCCCCACCGAAACTACCGGGTGCGTCCTCCGTCCGGAGCTCACCTGTCGTATGGGCGGGAGATGCATATGTCAGGAATTCTTAGATCTAATTATACACTAACCACTATTATACAGAAACTACTATACAATCCAATCACTAAAAAAGGTTTGACAATTTTTTTACACGCTTTATATTAGCTTCACCTGTATGTTTGTATGTATGTTTGTAACCGACTCCTTAGGGCGCGATTTTGACCCACTTCCCGGTTTCCGATTGAGCTGAAATTTTGCACATATGTGTAAATTGGATGACAATGCAATATTATTGTAACATGGAGCTGATCTGATGATGGAACTGGATGGTGGCCATAGGAACTATGTAATAAAACAACACAATCCCGTCGAGTTTGGGCTCGTTTGATTTGTCTTGACGAGCACTTTGATCCCAGATGGTAACCAGGGTCTGATGATGGAGCTGGAAGATGGCCAAAGGCACTCCACAATAAAACGACACAACCCCATCGAGTTTGGGCTCGTTTAATTCGTCTTGACGAGCACTTTGATCCCATATGGTAACCAGGGTCTGATGATGGAGCTGGAAGATGGCCAAAGGCACTCCACAATAAAACGACACAACCCCATCGAGTTTGGGCTCGTTTGATTCGTCTTGACGAGCACTTTGATCCCATATGGTAACCAGGGTCTGATGATGGAGCTGGAAGATGGCCAAAGGCACTCCACAATAAAACGACACAACCCCATCGAGTTTGGGCTCGTTTGATTCGTCTTGACGAGCACTTTGATCCCATATGGTAACCAGGGTCTGATGATGGAGCTGGATGATGGCCAAAGGCACTCCACAATAAAACGAAACAACCCCATCGAGTTTGGGCTCGTTTGATTCGTTTCGACGAGTACTTTGGTCCTAGATGGTAACAAGGGTCTGATGATGGAGCTGGAAGGGGGGTAGGTGGCGGGGTGGTGGGGGAATGGGGTATGTGGGGTTAGGGGGTCGGGGGTTTAGAGGGTTGGGGGTAAGGGTGTGGCGGTTGGGGTTAGGGGATGGGGGGGGGGTGTTGGGGGGGTTCGGGGGTAAGTGATTTTGGGGGGTTGTGGGAAATGGCGAGGGGGTAAGAGGCCTAGATGGTAACAAGGGTTTGATGATGGAGCTGGAAGGGGGGGGGGCAGGTGGCGGGGAGGGCTTGGGTGGTGGGGGTCGGGGTTGGGGGTTGGGGGTCTGTAAAATGAGAAGGGGGATTAGGGGATTGGGGATTGGGGTTGGAGGGGGGGGGTTGGGGAAATGGGGTGGGGGATGTTGGGGGGTTGGGTTTAGGGGGTCGGGGGGTTGTAGGTGAGGGGGGTAGAGTTAGAAAGAAAGAGGTTTACGTTTAGTAGTGTAGAGCAGTGCGCGCGCACCAAAGACCAAGTATAAGATGGACTGATTCTATTTAAGACGAGCAAAAACCGTTTTCTCTTTTTAGCACATGGAAACTCTCACTGTGAAAAAATGCAACTAAAAAATAGAAAATAAATAATAGTTTAAAAAAACTAAAAAAACACGCTTTAAAAAATAAAAAATAAATTTTAATAAATTTCAATTCACTATTCTTATAGTACAGTAAAAAATCTTTATAAGCAATTATTATATTGTTATATCCAGATCAAAACTTGTAAACAATTCTAAATATTGATAAAATAAATAATAATAGTTTAAAATATTTTATTGTAAAAAAAGCGTGGGGTGCTTTTTAAGATGTTATCAAAATGATAATCCTTGACAATTGACACCATGCACCCCACGCTTTTTTTACAATAAAATATTTTAAACTATTATTATTTATTTTATCAATATTTAGAATTGTTTACAAGTTTTGATCTGGATTTAACAATATAATAATTGCTTATAAAGATTTTTTACTGTACTATAAGAATAGTGAATTGAAATTTATTAAAATTTATTTTTTATTTTTTAAAGCGTGTTTTTTAGTTTTTTTATATATACTGCAAACAGTGTCTAGGTCCAGGGGAAGCGAAAAGAGAATGGTTTTATAAGGAGGGAATATTGAATGTGTGTTTGTTTGTGTGTGTGTGTGTGTGTGTGTGTGTGTGTGTGTGTGTGTGTGTGTGTGTGTGTGTGTGTGTGTGTGTGCTACTTATTTCGAAGACATGCCACGCGAACCAATCACGGTTACCCGTTCGCGCCTGTCAACCAATGAGTTTTCAGTGCGCGCGCATGGCGTAACACGAACCAATTATGGTTACCCGTTCGCGCCTGTCACGAAAACCCGCCACAGTTCATGAATTCAGTCCGGAGAATTAATTTAAGTTTAGTAAATTAAAATGTAGAGTTCAAGTGATGAATTTACATAGGACTTAACGCCGCCTGACGTCTTAGACCAAGCACAAAATTAAATGTGACAGCCTCCTGCTGACTAAACCGATGCTGAAATATGTAAACGTCTACGAGACTTTCCCTCAATGAAAGGTAAATAAGAACGCAACATCTTTTTCCGAAAATGTTTATGGCGCGCGCAGACAGAGAGCGGTCTGGAGTTCCGAGTTCCGAGATTAGAGTTTTGCGTTCTTTCGAATGTACTGAGTCTCTTACGATAACGCACACAGTGGCGACTGGAACTCTCGAGCGGTCAAAACACAGAACTCTGAACGCGGAACTCGGAACTCCAGACCGCTCTCTGTCTGCGCGCGCTCTTAGCCCCAATTTTTTTCCTCGCTTAATGCATTGTAAAATGTTGTATGCTACACGTGTCGAAAGTAGGAAATTCCCAACTCATGGCGGCTAAACCACACTCGCTCGCTTCGCTTCGCTTGTGTGTTTAGATCTCCGCCATTCGTTGGGAATAGCCTACTTTCCGCACTTGTATCATAAATAACTATTCCTAATAAAATATTTATAATTAAAATAATTATTCACCCAGTCAGTCAGACTCGTTACACTTTCATTATCAATTCATCTCTCGTAAAACAACGATGCAAAGTATATAACTATTATTGTATTATGTTATAGGTACACTTTGCTAGTAAGTACCTATGGAGCCAGGTTGCATCCAATAGATTTTCGCATGTAACTTATAATAATAATTACTTATTTATTTATTTGTTCTTTTTTCATTTCACTCATTTTTTTATTGTTTTTGTTTTAGTTTAATTTCACTCATTTTTTAAGGCAGGAGTCTCGTTTGGGATGCGACCTGCGTGGATACGGTGGCACCTTCGCATATTGCCACCACTTCCATTCGTGCAGGTGCGGCAGCCACTGCGGCTGAACACCTCAAACGGCGCAAATATGCTTTTATAGGACTGGCTCTTATTTGTACCGTTTTGGGTAGAAAGTTTAGGCTCCTGGGGTCCAGACCGCCGCGCCTGGTAAAAACGGCATAGCGACCTTCGGCAGGCAGCTATTTTCGTCAACGATTGAGCCTAGCCATTCAACAACGTAGAAACGCTGCCTGCCTTCTGGGAACTATGCCGTCGGGTGTTATTTTAAAATATTTTTAAATTTGTATTTTTTTTTTCTGTTCTAAGTTCAGTTTCTATTTTTCTTTTCTTTATTAGTTGTACATAAGTATAGGTTATCTGTTATCTAGTTTTAGTGTTTTTTTTATGTTTTATCAATTTTTTAAATATTGTTGAATACATGTCAAAGTTTGTATACGTTATATGTGCCTATCAAATAAATATCAAACGTATACTTAAGATTAGCGATGAATGTTTCAATAAAGAGTAGATTAGGTATATTA
Organism: Archips crataeganus; assembly: GCA_947859365.1. Lineage (NCBI taxonomy): Eukaryota > Metazoa > Arthropoda > Insecta > Lepidoptera > Tortricidae > Archips > Archips crataeganus. The sequence continues at coordinate 16,940,531 of OX402048.1, forward strand.
TATTATCTAAGTAAGTTAAAAAATGCAATCGTGTAGATAGATAACTTAAATCACACGACTTTAATCATAATCATATTTTTATAGTATGATAAGGTTAAAATAATCAATTTGTTGGTTAAAAGTTATTTACTTTTGACGGTGAAGGTTTTAAGCAGGACCACTCAGGGGCTAAATAATTTGTGACACAGGAAGAAAATAATTGCAATTTTCATAGAAAAATGTGACAATGAGGGGGGGGGGGCTTTGAGATGACATGATTGCTATGATAAAACGAATATATTTATGAGAAGTACGTTTTTTCTATATATATCAAATTCTTCAGTTAATTGCATAATCTCCATCGATATGATTTATTATCTACTTACATAGCTTCTATATTATCAGGAATAACACGAAGCCTATTTTTTATCCCGATATTTTTTCGAGATCGGTATAAAATCTCAAATTTTACTCGGTTTGAAGACATGAAATTTGGCACGGGTGTTTTTTATATACTACAATGCAATTTTTGAGAAATTCTCACAGGATTTTTTGTGTATTTCTATTCAAATGCCAGATAAATGGTAAAGCGAGCGAATTCGCGAGTTTAGGCCAGTTAATTATAAATAGATAATAGTTGAAACTCATTTTATATGAAAACAAGGTGTCAAGGTATCAAGAAATTCTCAAAATTACGTTTATGTAAAAATCCGTGACTAAAAACATCACGTATCCATTCAAACAATACTCAACTGAACTAAACGTGGTATAAATTTTCCCGACTTTCACTCCTAAAGAACCCGGGCGGGACTAATCTCTTAAAAACTTATGAACACTTTCAACAAGGTATTGCCTCAACAACAGTATTTTATACAACCGTTGCATAATGAGGGGTCTTAAAGTAGTGTGCCGTATTCGTAGCCTAAACACAATACTTTTTAGGGTTACAGAGCCAAAATGGCAAAACGGAACCCTTATGGTTCCGTCATGTTTGTCTGTCCGCCCGTCTGTTCGTCAGTCCGTCTGCGGCTTCGTGTAGAGACTGTTAGTGCTAGAAAGCTGCAATTTTGCATGGATATAATGTAGCAATTACCCCGAAAAAGTGATAAAATAAAATGTTGAAAAAAATTTAAGTAAAGTGGGGGGGCTCTAAAACCTAAACTGTTGTTTTGAAAATTTTGAAAAAATTCTTCATGGGAGTAAATATATCAAATTAACAAGGAAAACTATAACGGCTAAGTTTGATTGAGAATTATTAATAGTTTAAGAATAAATAGCAGCCTGACCTATAAAATATATGTACTTGGGAAGTTCCGTAAAAAATACAAAATCCTAAGAAAAATATTACATACTTGTTGAATACAGATATTATTGTTCGTGAACATATAATTCGCGGATTAAAATACAAGAGTAGAAAAATATGTTGAATACTTAACAATGTGTTTATACGTAACTACCTACATGCGGTATACCTACCTACTTCGCGTGGAATGTGTTGTCTGATATTTTCAAGATGATAATGCACAACGCCCTACCTATTAAGTCTTTAATCAGTCGGATTCGCATAATTAATTTCGATAGTGACGTTTTAAAACTTAAATGCGAATTATCGGCATTTGAAGCTAAATTAGTGTGTTATTTATACCGCCTTATTGAGGTAGGATAAGAGGTGATTATTATTCAACACAAATGGTATCAAAGCTATAGTCCTACTAATATTATAAACGCGAAAGTTTGTAAGTATGAATGGATGGATGGATGTTTGTTACTCTTTCACGCTAAAACGGTTTGACGGATTCTGATGAAATTTGGCACACAGATAGTTTATAAACCGGATTAACATATAGGATACTTTTTATCCCGGAAAATTGCATAGTTCCTGCGGGATAGCGATTAACGAATTCTTCGCAGACAGAGTCGCGGGCAGCAGCTTGTTTACTATATAGTTTAGTCTACTATAGTAGGTAAGTATTATATACCACACTATATTGTTACATAATGCGCCTTCTTAAAACCGAGTACCTCTACCGCGATTTGAGCCGAGCCTGTGCCAAGTGGGCTAAATAAGAATTAATTATGTAATGAATGATTGTATACAATACTTTTTCTATGAGTAAAAATCTGAAATTGACCAATATCTTAAAATATAAGTCGACATACCATGAAAGTGACATAAATTATGCTTGTTTGTTTAAGTAAGTAAGTTTGCTTAGTAAACCAAATTTTGGTGGAAGTTAATCTAATTAATTCTTTGGTCACATAATGCGCAATGATAAATATGACCTACTCCAACTTATTATGCAAGGGAAAATCCAGGGAAGGCGACCACCCGGAAGAAGGCGTAACTTCGTGGCTTAAGAATCTCCGGACTTGGTTCAACCTTAGCACGAGATCCTTGTTCCGAGCTGCTGTGTCCAAGATAAGGATAGCACTAATGATAGCCGACCTCCGGTAGGAGATGGCACCTCCAGAAGAAGAAGAAGAAGAAGAAGAATCTAATAATATACTTAATATATCCGTTAATTATTTGATTCATTTTAACATTTTCTGATAAGTACCGAATACAATACCGTCTTTCAATCAATTTAATTACTTTGTCTATAATTAGGTACGAACATACACCAAAAAAAATATTGTCCGAATTAAATATTATTTATTTTATTAGCAGTTACGTCTGCTCACCGAACCTAAGATTTAAAAGCGAAAAAGTTTCCGGGTGCGCCGGTGGGACTTGAACCCACGTCTCCCGGGTATGCGCCCCAACGGGTGTTCTACCAACTGAACCACGTCGCATCCAACCGACCTCCCCGAAATTCTTAATCGCTTACATACGCCAACAGTGGCGTGTGGTAACATCCATCAAACTATTAGAAGCTATGACTCCTACGTTCCAAATTAGTTGGAAATGCGTAAGAAATGATGTACCACTTCTATTTAACTCAAATACTATTTATTTTATTAGCAGTTACGTCTGCTCACCGAACCTAAGATTTAAAAGCGAAAAAGTTTCCGGGTGCGCCGGTGGGACTTGAACCCACGTCTCCCGGGTATGCGCCCCAACGGGTGTTCTACCAACTGAACCACGTCGCATCCAACCGACCTCCCCGAAATTCTTAATCGCTTACATACGCCAACAGTGGCGCACCCGGAAACTTTTTCGCTTTTAAATCTTATTGTCCAAATTAGTCTGTGATTAGCCGAGTATTGAATAATTTTACCAAATCCCTAGGCAACAGATTGGCCAGATGATTACTTGCGGCATTATTATTAGGTAACTAACTACAATCCATATGAGATTGAGATTCATTACCTAATCAAACTATTTTATTAGTGACTGAATCTGTTAGTAAGTAATCAAGTGTGATAGTAACAGATTCTGATAAGATTGTGCTAGAAAATGTTTTACTGCTACTAACTAACGAATATTAAATAGCATTAACATTCAACTATTCAGGGACGAGGCAAAGAAAAACAAAAAAAATTAATGTACTAAATGTGAGTGTGTGTGAGCAGTTACGTCTGCTCACCGAAACTAAGATTTTAAAAGCGAAAAAGTTTTCCGGGTGCGCCGGTGGGATTAGAACCCACCACTTCGAACCACTTGGAAAACTTTTTGGGAGCGACGTGGTTCAATTGGTAGAACACCCGTGTTGGGGCGCATACCCAGGACACGTGGGTTCGAATCCCACCGGCGCACCCGGAAAACTTTTTCACTTTTAAAATCTTAGCAGATAGTGTGTGAAAAATACGAATGTTTGTGCTCGAGTCTTTGATTGTTTAATATGTACTTATTTCAGTATGTATTTATTTATATAAGTTATTAATCCATTGTCTAGTACCCATAGTACAAGCTTTGCTTGGTTTGGGACTAGGTTAATTGGTGTCAATTGTTCCATTATTTATTTATTTTCTCAATCTCCAGGTTGCCTCAGGACGTTAACGAAAATATTGTCGTGCCTGCGGATGGAGATTGTCACGAGTGCCGCCTTCTGGCCGAAAGATGTCGTGTTGTTCCGTAGAACCATGCTGCTGTTGAATGCGAGAGATCACGTCGTGACGTCATGTCGTTAGAACACGTCAGAGATAGTGGTCAGTGATCATTTTGCCTCCTAAATAGTCTTAATATTTTTTAATTAAATGTTAGTCTGTAATGTAAAGTTTACTGTATTGGCCATGTCGCCTGAAATATTTAAATAGTTTATTATTATAAGCTTAAATTACATCATCGTAATCATCATCATCATTGTCAGCGGAAAGTCTTCCACTGCTGGACGTGGCGTCCCCCAAAGAACAACACAACGATCGGTCATGCTCCGCCCGACAGATACCTGCGACCTTCACTGGGTCATCAGTCCACCTTGTGGAGGGTCTAACCATGCTGCATCTTTCGGTAAGTGGTCACCACTCAAGAACACACCACCAACGGTCTAGTTCCATGGGTACGAATATGAATGATGTCACTTGATTTTTCACAAGTCTTGAAAATTTTCAACTTTGCAAAACATTACGAGTAGGTATGTTTGATTGATTGTGCTGACGTATATGGCAGTTATTGATCTCGCCATTACGATGAGCGATAATCAAAGATAATGTTAATATCATAGCAAATTTTTAAATACCCGTAGCGTCCAATAAAAACCATTCTCGTCATTTTCACCTAATAATTATCATGATTAGTTCCAAGATAATCTAATTAATAACGTATGAGTAACCACAATAAAACTATGAAGCACCAATAGACTAATCATAGTTGGTGTCGGCTTTCATCAAAATGAAGTGGTTTGTCTTGACATCCTTCGCTATAGCAGGTTAGTTAGTTAACATTTAGTCCATTTCCACTAGTTCTTTTACCAGTTCCATTGATGGAACTAGTTGGAATTCTTATTTTTTAGTTAATGGAACTGGTTAGACTTTTTCCTTTTTCCAAGTTACATTTAGTCCTATAAAATTGGAAACTGCGGCAGTAAAAGAGTTCAAGTTCCATTCGCTAAAACCTTATCTATAGCTACTGGGAATAAAAATTCCAACTACCTACCTACTTAGACCGACTTGCACCAACCCGAGTTAAAGATATAATTCCGAGTTAAGCGCTAACCCAGGGTTAAGATGTGTCAAAATGTATGGAACTGTCATCCAAAACCCAGGGTTAACGATGTAATGTTTTAAGCCTATTTAGACTGTGCAAGTGGCCTTTAGTTTCATTAATGGAACTGATAATAGGATTGAGATAAGACTAAAAAATTAGTTTCATGAATCCCAAATTCCAAAAACGTTATTTTTTGTAATTCCTCAGACTTCATATTAAAATTTTCTTATTAATACAATTGTTTACAGTACTACGTGCGTATTTATTGGTAACTAAGAATTAAGTAGCTTCCAAATGCATAAAACTCTCAATCCTAATCCAGGTTTAAATATATGCTTTTTAAACTATGTACCGCGCAAATACTGCGTCTTTCGGTCCATGGACGCCATTCGAAAATCTTCTGGTCCCATCGGCCATCAGTTCTACGAGCGATGTGCTCCGCCCACTGCCACATGAGCCTGGCGATTCTTCCAGCTATGTCGGTGACTTTAATTCTTGCACGGATTTCAACATTTTTGTAATGTGATCCCGCAGAGAAACTCCGAACATACCACTCTTCGTCGCACTCTGAGTGACCTTGAGCTTTCATAATAATAGCGTTTGAACCACTATCAGTATCCTGTCGCATATATTGAAGAAATGAGCTACACCTAGGGAAAGACATCATAAAACGATACAGCATGCTTATACAATTTCTATTTATTAAAATTTCATGCTCATTTCTTTAACACATTCAGTACCAGTGACACAACGTCTGTGATCATGATCAAAAAATTCTTATTCCTATCCTATTTATTTATTTATTTAAAATTACAGTTTGTACCTTAACAGCTAGAGCCAGACCGGTGCAAACTTCTAGACTTAACAGAATAGGATTAACTTACAATAAGGCCTTACCTATGCCAGTGACACGCATGCGTGTCATCAGAATTCGTATTCCTATGCCAGTGACACTCATTTGTGACTACGATCATTTCGGCCGGCATAGTAAAAGGGCTTAGTGGAACGTTGCCGGAGCCGAATGTGTTAATACAATATGCGACAGAAAACTTATAGGAGTTGAAACGCAATCGATTTTTTAGTGAATTTTTATTTTGCCTTTAAAATAATGAAACATTGAAGTCCATAAATATTTAGTTTTTAGAATATAACCATTACTTTTGTATTTTCTTTCAGTTGCTTCTGCGAGCGTAATCAGAGACCCAAGTGAGGGTTACAAGGATGGAGACAGATACTTCTTTTTTCCCGGCGATGGCGACAACATGCTCCATCTAGTGGACACTTTGGAACCTGTCGACGAAGCTTTTATATCTGAGTATGCGCGCAACCCCGCCAACAATGGTTACTGGTTGTTTACCAGGTAAGTTGGAACAAAATACATCAGTACCTCTAACATGAGTTTACACTAGTTTACGTGACCATACTCGCTAGCGACGGCGTAAATTATTTGTATGGAGAATTGTACAGCGCCTCTAGCGGTCACTCACGGAAGTACAATTCTCCATACAAATCATTTACGCCGTCGCTAGCGAGTACGGTCACTGTGAACTAGTGTAAACTCATGGTAGAGGTACTGTATGCTCCGTCCACTAACGAATAGTAGGTAGCGGAATGAAAAGGTTCGTCACTTTTCGATCTTAACTCGTTGACATAAAATCGACAGTGTCTCAGCGACCATACAAAAACCTACCCATATCTCACAGAAACTACACCCGTTGCACAAACTAAACTACCTAGATACTACGCTTCTGTACAAGGCATGCATGAACTTGAGATAACAACCTGTCTCCCATGAACGGTGGTCATAAACGGTTTTACCAAGTTCTTCTAGTGAGACAGTTTCTCCGTCTGATTAGTTCGATTTGATCACTTGAAATAAAGAAGTACAGCAATTTTAACCGGTATGCTGAGATAATGGTAAGATAGGCTCACTAAACTTCTAAGAATAGAATAGAATAATTTTTATTTCGGGCTGCATAGGCCCATATAAAAAAAATACCTTAAAGACTAACATACATATTTATATTATAACTTAATTACTAACACGAAAAGTCTGTGACGTGGGCACTTTCGCGGTGTCAGTTAACCGGCCACGAAACCGCCGGTATGCGACACCTTTCGGCCAAAACTCTTCTTTTGCATGGAATCCTGTGCTAGGCACATGTAGCCGTCGAGATGTATTTTCGGAAAAATTGTCGGATATTCTGAGTGTTGTGTCACAGAATAAGGATATTTAAGATGCCGGTACAAAAACAAATTCACATGCGGGTAGTCCGACAAACTCCCGCGGCTATAATAACGTGGCACCCCACACTTCAATCTACTCGTGGCGCCGAAACGTGGACGTAATTATAGCAATGCAGATAGTCGTGATTAAATTTCGGGTGATAATAATTATGATTGAGAGTCTTGGAAGTTTAATACATACACGTACATCATATCAATGAGTATTTTATTTACCTACATAATGTTGGTATACCTATATGTAACTGTTATCATTATTGATACCCCCATGGACAGGAATAAAGATAAGAGTTACATATATTATGGAAAATCTTCCTACTATCCATACTTAATATTGTAAATTCGAAAGTGTCTCTGTCTGTCTCTAGTTCTGTCTGTCTGTCTATCTGTCTGTTACCTCTTCACGCTTAAAGCCGTTTGAACCGATTTATATGAAATTTAGAATGGGGATAGTGTTAGATGTTTCCTCACTTAAGTTAGCCTTTATCCCGAAAAATTCTATTCCCGAATAATTCCGCTCGTGGGATAGCGATAAACGAATTCTTTGCAGACGGAATCGCGGGCAACAGCTAGTAATGTTATAAATGCGAAAATTTTGTGAGTATGAGCGCACGCGCTTGTTTGTGTGTTTGTTATTGATTCACGCCACAACGACTGGACGGATTTAGATGAAAATTAGTATGGAGCTGGACGTCTGGGATGACACATAGGCTACTTTTATCCCGATATTCCCAAAATCTTAACCGCTAAGTCTAGGGATGTGAAATTTTTCACTGGTGTTCGTCATACAACGTATAACATACGAGTCATACGACAAAGTATGAATTGAATTGACACACCTAATCATTGGGAATTCTCATAGAATTCATTAACATCTTGGATTATCAATTCAGCTGCCTGTTCTAACAGTTTACGGGTGCGAAACCGTAGGTTAAGATTAGTTGGTAATTAATGAGACTAAATACGAATAATTATTTTCTTCTTCATTGCAGGGCCAATCCCAGCGCAGCCCAAATTCTGGTAATTGGAGATCTTAACAGCGTATCCAATTCCAATTTCGATGCAGGAAAGGAGACTATCTTTCTTGCTCATGGTTGGAACGGAGATGGCAGTAACACCATGAATAGAGCATTAACTGAAGGTAGGAAACCATCAAAATTTATATTTTGACTGGCTGGTAAAGACTTAAGTAATTTGAATGTGACAGATAAATACACTCAAATGCTAAATTGATATCAGATAAATAAGTATATAAATACTTATTCATAAGAATAAGGAGATTAATGAGTAAATATAAATAAGTACCCATTGATATTGCTAAAGATGTTTACAGAGGGTTTTATTTCAATGAGACATTTTTTTTAATCAATCGTTACAATTGTATCTTACTATTTGCATGGATGGTTTGTTACTCTTTCATGCTAAAACGGTTGGACGAATTCTGACGAAATTTAACACACAAATAGTTTATAAGCTGGATTAACATATAACATATTTTATCCCAGAAATTGCATAATTTCTGCGGGATAGCGATAAACGAATTCTAAGCGAACGGAGTCGCAAGCAACAGCTAGTTCAAAATTTTTTTTTCATGATTTTTCATTTCTACTAATATTTGGAAATATTTCATACCGTATGTATATTCTTGCAGCATTTCTTCAGAGCGGTGACGTAAATGTCATTGTTCTGGATTGGAGTCGCCTCGCGAACCGAGGTTACGTTACAGCCAAAAACGGAGTAGCTGAAGTTGGCAGAGGCCTGGGCCAGTTCATTTTCTGGCTCAACAACAACTTTGGGCTTTCATTCGATAGAGTCCAGCTGATTGGTTTCAGTCTCGGAGGACACTTGGTCGGTAACGCCGGTCGGGAACTTTTGGGACAGATCAAGAGGATTACAGGTGATTCACCTCAATTTTTTAACAATGCCTCAAGTGCACCAAACTATCATAATTTTATTCTTCGCTCTGTGCGTCCCGGTTACCTCAATGGTGATTATGGTTAAAAGAGTTGTCAATCTGAATGGCGCGTATACAATAAATTACTGCGTATTTTCTGCATAGAAGACTTAACCCAAAGAGTAGAAATGTTATTTAATTTGTTTGAAAAAACCGTCAAACCACTTTGCGGCAATTAGGTACTGCCGCAAATAAACGATTAATTCCTCTATGATCTTCGGATTTATTTTGATTAAAATCATCAAGTAGTCACCATTTTTGATTGTGCTGACATTGAACATAGCGCAACCTTAAGCATACTTACGTTTCCAGCTCTGGACCCCGCCGGTCCTCTATGGGGCAGTGACCGCAACCGCATCGTACCAACTGACGCTCGTTACGTCGAAGTGATGCACACTAACACCGCTATGTACGGATACTCTGACCCCTGTGGTCACTCGGACCATTATCCCAATGGGGGCTCAAGCATGCCTGGTTGCTGGCTCAATACTTGCTCCCACTCAAGAGCCCATGAGTACATGGCAGCTACCGTCAAATATAACAATCTGCTTGCTAATGAATGTGAAACTCATAGAGATGCCACGAGGGATAGATGTAATGGTAATCTTCACCCCATGGGCAATGGAGACTTAAATAAACAACAGTAAGTACTTCAACATCTTCGGCCTAAATATGTACTGGGCACAGTCCACCTCTGTGTATGATAAGACTTCCCATATGGGCCCAGTGCTGATATGGAAATTTACACGCACCATTAATTGTCTCGCATGTCTCTGTAGGTTTCCATACTATGTTTTCGTCGTAAAGCTCATAGTCGATTTCGAATGTATTTGCACCAAAATTCCGAAAAACTCAGATTTACGAAACGGCGTTTGGCCCACGACTACTACTTCAGAGGTCAAACCATAGAGGTTATCATGTTTTTTTTTGCAATAAGTAGTATTTATTGAAACTTCCTTTGTGGCTTAAGGTAGACCGGTCTAGCAAAAATAATATTAGTATCTGTATCTTTAAGTGTAAAGTGATGATGATGATAGATTTACATGCTTCATTACGATTTAACAGTCATTTTAATTACTTTCAGGTCTGGCATTTTCCGAGTGAACACGGCAAGAAACTATCCTTTCTAAGTATTGTAGTTAACAAGTATAGTGAGTAAGGAAACATTATGTATATTCGATTAATCGTGACATTTATTGTTCTCTTTCATATTTTGTTTATCTGCATTACAATTTAAAGAAATGATCAAACACTTTTTATTTACACCTTACACCTATAAATTAGAACGTAGTTTATCTTTTGTTCAATTCGACGTCTGCGCTGCTATTTTTTATCTGAAATGACGAAATAAATGAACAATGGTTTGTAAACGTATGAATAGAATATGAACGACATAAACAACAGGATTATAATCCATTACTAGATTTGCTGTCAGAATCAGATATTTTGATCTATTAGTGAGTATTAAATTGTAAAAAAAGTGTGTGTCGCGATTTCTCATTTATGAACATTATATTATGAATCACGCACGAGTATAACACATGTAGTGGCACAAACAATTGATAATTAGCACGATTCTGAATTACAATAACGATAAACACCGCTAATCTGATAAGCTTACACTTTAATGAGATTTATTACTAAATTATTCCATTACTTAATAATTACGTACCTGGTATTTCTTTACTATCCATTTTCTTAAGAATGGAGCGTAGAGCCTTAGTTCGTTGGAAGATTTAGCTTTCTTCTCACGTGGTATTAAATTAACTAGACAAGCAATAATTATTGTTACGATGCATCCGAAGGCTGTGTACCAGAAATATGATATTCTGTACAAGTAGGCCACCTCGCTGAAAACAGATAAGAAACTTTTACTTATGACGAATTCCGAAACTTGATAGATGGCATGTCTATGAAGTTTCTGAATATTGACAATGTCAACTATAGGAAACTAAATGCTATAGATGCTTGTTGCGTGTGGCATGTAACTATAGCATTTTTTCCTAAGGGTCACGTAAATATTCAGAAACTTCATAGTTGTGCAATGTGCCAGGATTTACTTCATAACGGCCGTTGACTATAAATTATAACAAACGTTGTCATATACTAGATGCATGTAACAATTAAGTATAATGTACAAATTGAAATGAAACGTAGCCGAAAAGAAACTCCGGAATTTATATATTAAGGGTCACTTGCACGATCCAGGGTAAGAAAATTAAATAGTGGAGGCTAGTACAATCGAAATAATTGATTTTTTATTTTATTTTATAGCTAAATATTTGTTTAAACATATTTTAGAACATTTGAAGTAAGTGTGTTAATACTTAATTTAGGTTCCTGTGCTACTAAAGTTGAAGTATATTTGTACGCTCCACATTTTATCTAGTGTGTTAGGTTGAAGTATAATCGTAACTAATCCTTCAATCAGTGAAACAAATTGTACATAGGTACATTCAAGTGGGTAAGGGCCGTATAAATATATCTTAATATATAAAAATCCCGTGTCACGGTGTTTGTTATCGAACTCCTCCGAATCGGCTTGACCGATTTTTATGAAACTTTTCTCCATATTCGGTAGGTCTGAGAATAGGTCGTAGGCTATTTTTTATATCCCTAGGTAATTATATTATTATGGCAAAACAGCGTTTGCGGGGTCAGCTAGTTTTGGTATAATTTTGGCAATATTATTATGACTGACCTATCGTCTTGATTCGGAGTTAATTTCTCGGGAAACGTGTAAGTGCAATTGTGTATAAATCTCGGCTTTTCTTCAAATCTCAGAGCGCCTCTGGCTTGAGCTAATTGCGCCTGTGCCGCGACCCACCAAGCACTAGACAAGCCGATTACACCTCCAGTTAGAGCACTCTGTGGAAAACCAACATAATGTAATTCATTCATTTCGTTTATTATATAATTTTTAATGGTACGAGCTTCACTTAGAATTGTTAGTAAAAATATATTCAACCTTAACTTTTCGGAATATAGGAGAAGGTACACACACAGACTTTACCACCTTCCCATTGTATAGCCGACGAAGAAATTCCTATACCTACCACCCTAAGGTTTAATGTTAGTTGTACGGGCTTTAAGCATCAATGGCTATTTTTACTTACAAGTCAATATGAGAGTTATCCTTATCTACACTAATATTATAAAGAGGAAAGATTTGTTTTTTTTTTGTATTTTTGTATGTAACGAATAAACTTAAAAACTACTGGATCGATTTCAAAAATTCTTTTGCCGTTAGAAAGCTACATTATCACTGAGTGACATAAGCTACTTTTTACCGCAGGAAAATACCTTTTCCTATGGGAAAAATAATTTATCGCGGGCGAAGTTGCGGATGGAAAGCTAGTTGTTTATATTCTGATGACAGTTTCGTCATAAAAAATGGTAAAGCACAAGTACCTACCTACCTAAGTTTACTTGGTCCACTATCCCTGGCTTTAATCTGACTATACAGTATATTTCTAGCTCGCAACCATAATCTAATAGAAATAGTCTCTATGCGTTATCTAAAATTCAAATACTGCAAATATTTAACAGTAATTATAGTAGTTCCAATCATTTATTTTCTCGATGACAGCTCCCGTAGAATGTAACTGCGTTTAATATAAATGTCATGTTATGATTGCCATAGAATGTAACTTTATTAAAACATTTATTATTTATCGTACTTAAAAAAAAAACTAGTGCATATATGGACTCAATTTGTCTTAGATGAATATTACATAGGATCAAGGAACAAAATTAGGCAGTTGTCGTATTTTTTATACCTCGCATTTAAAAGTTAATTTTTGCGTAGGTAACTAAACAAAGTTACATTCTACGGGAGCTGTCATCGAGAAAATAAATGATTGGAAATACTAAGTATAACATAATGAATTAACTTTAATATTGAATTCAGTTAAGCTCAATGTCCTAGTTTTTGACATTCTAATTCCCAATATTACCTTTATTGGTAATGACATAAAACTAAAGATCGCAACTAAGGTAAACGTACCAATGCTCGACACCTCAACGCCCATCTGTCACCTCTCTTGCTATGAGATTAGATTGAACGTGCCATGTATTGGGTCAGTGACGTGGGACGTTTACCATACCACATTTGAATGATGTGAGTATTATTTATTAAGAATACTTACAGTTGCATCAATAAATGGGAGAAATATACCCATAAGAAACACTCCAGCTAATGGACCCATTGATGCCGATGATAGGCTCATCGTCAACTGCAGAACCGCTCCCAGTCTTTCAACAACAAATACGAGACCTAAAAAAGTTAGAAACTTAGAAACGCTAAAAACTTTTTAATAATATTTTTTTCCGGCTTCTAAGATCTTCATCATCATATCAGCCAAAAGAAGTCCACTCGACAAAGGCCTCACTTAAAGAGGTCGACAACGATCTTTGAGTGACTTTGAACTTTCTTATGAGGTCCGTTGTAAGCGACCACGCCTTAGGGCCACTTGCACAGTCTAGGGTTAAAAAATTAAATCGTTAACCCCGGGTTAAGAATGACATTTCCATACATTTTGACACTTATTAGCCCGGGGTTAGCAGTTAACTTGGAGTTAAGTAGCTAACCCAGGTCCGCGCAAGCCCGCCTTAGTTCTGTATGTCATCAGTGGCATGGCAACACAAGCTGGTTAAAGACTTTCGTTGTTCTTTAGCGGTATTTTGAACGTGAAGAAATTGCAAGAGCTTTTATAATTGACATTAACTACGTCAGTAATTTAGTACGTGATCAATGGTGGTTGCAGTGATATTATTTCTTACATACGACGCTATCTATACATATAATAAATCTGTAACAAGTCGGTGTCTGTACATTGAAGATATTTGAGAAAAATTGTCACTAGGGCAGGGCTATTTATTAGCGCAATAGAACCCAAAACAATGATTTTTAGAATTATTGTCTGTTTGTCTGTTTGTCTGTTGGTCTGTGCGTTTGTGCGCGCTAATCTCAGAAACGGCTTAACCTAGAAGGATGCGGTTTTCACTGATATGTTGGTATTTTCTTGGATTAATATTAGATTAAGTGCTTGTTTCATTTGAATCGGTTCACAAATAAGAAAGATACGTCTATTTTAAGAATTTATCGAACAGGTTTTTTGTTTGAACGCGCTAATCTCAGGAACTACTGCTCCGATTTGAAAAATTCTTTCAGTGTTAGATAGCACATTTATCGAGGAAGGCTATAGGCTATATATCATTACGCTAACACCAATAGAAGCGGAGCGGAGCGGAAGAATGTTTCCAAATCGGGGGTTTTGGAAATAAAACGTCTATATCTCGGGAACTACTGCTCCGATTTGGAAAATTCTTTCAGTGTTAGATAGCCCAGTTAGAGCTAGGCTTGAGAGCGGGTTGGGGCGGGTTGGGAGCGGGTGGGGGGGCGAGTAGGGAGCGGGTTTGGGGCGGGTTGGTAGCGGGCTGGGGGCGGGTTGGGAGTGGGTTGGGGCGGGTTAGGAGCGGGTTGGGAGCGGGTTGGAGGCGAGTTGGGAGCGGGTTGGGGGCGGGTTAGGAGCGTGTTGGGGGCGGGTTGAGAGCGAGTTGGGGGCGGGTTGGTAGTGGGTTGGGGGCGGGTTAGGAGCGGGTTGGGGGTGGGTTGGGAGCGGGTTGGGAGTGGGTTGGGGGCGGGTTGAGAGCGGGTTGGGGCGGATTGGGAGCGGGTTGGTTTATTATGAAGTTTCACTTCTTCCGGAAGGATCTAAGGAGAGCCATAATTGATGAAAAAGCAAATTGGATAATAAAATAAGCTGCCCAAATTACTAATTCCACGCGGACGGAGTCGCGGGCAAAAGCTAGTTTTTAATAAAAAATTACACTTGATTTACCACGGGGAGAACGCCTTTGATGTATCAACCTCGATATTCACAGGCATAAATAGACCGGCATAAATGTAGAAAACAAATATATCCATCATGATCTTAATTCACGAGCAATGAAAAATAATTAAAACACGTACCCACACATACACATCCAATTACAACTACAACCGCACGTATAAGTATCTGCGTCTCCTTGTGCGACAATGTCCTAAAAAAAGGTTTCCAAAAGTCTTCTAATACAACAGCGGCCATTGAATTAAGTCCAGTCGACAAAGAACTGTAAATAGAAACCGGAACATAACATTATACTTAGGTACTATATTTTTATTAAGACTATCTCTCGCCTTCAGCAGAGGTTATAAAATTAGATGGCAGGAAAATTATACCTGGGAATCTTTCCCTAACTAGATGTAAACGAAAATAGACATTGCTAATTCTCGTCATTGTTTTTTCAAGTTAAGGAGTAATACAGTTATTAACGCGATCGATATTTAGACTAGGTACAGTGCAGCGTAGTTTTAAATCTGTTTTTAATATACAGTCTTTAATTTTTATTTGCTAGCGTGAACAATAAGGTCCAGCAGTTGAATTATAAATTCTGGGATTTTACGGAATTCCGATGGGAATTCCTAAAAATTACATTATGTTCTTCTATGACGTCGTATGATACACCCATCACGTCACGTCACGTGTCTAAGACCTTTCTTAGCGGTTGACATTTCGGAAATCCGGGAGATACCAAATTTTGTCCAAACATATACACGCACCCATATTCACGAACTTTTACATTTATAATATTAGTAGGAGTAAACTGACCTGAGCGCAGCACTGAATACTCCAGCAACAAAGATTCCAGGTAAACCATTCCATTCTCCAAGGATGTCCATTACAAGTAACGGTAAGATTTGATCCTTCGCCAAAGCCAGTTTAGAGTCCAATGGGTCACAGTCGTAGTATCTGGCGTACGCGAGCATCCCACTATATGCACACGTCAATATTATCAGAGTGATCCCACCGAGAAACCACCAAACTGCTCTGCAAACAAATAATTTTGAACAAGCTTTAATTTTACTTGAAATATTTATTTGTTGAGGTAAAATTTTGCAAATTGTCCGCTTCTAATGATAAGATTTACTTGAAATTTTCAATGAATATGTAGTTTGGATGACAATGCAAGCCTTATTAACAAAAAAAGGGTGTACTAAAAATTATTTCGTTACAGGAACTTACTCATACTTAAATAAATAAAAATCATACTTAACCCCTCGGAAGCGGGAAGTGAAAAAAACGTGCATTCTAGTCTCAACTGTTTAATATAAAGCCAATTTTATAGATAAAAATAAAAAACCGGCCAAGTGCGAGTCGGACTCGCGCACGAAGTGTTCCTTACCTATAAAAATCACGTTTGTTGTATGGGAGCCCCCCTTAAATATTTTTTTTATTTTATTTTCATGATTTATTTTTAAAGTCAATATACAATTAAATATTCTGTGAATATTTCAAGCGTCTACCTGTTGTCGTTATCAATATCGAGCAAACACGAGCAAAAAAAATCACGTTTGCGGTATCGGAGACCCCTTAAATATTTATTTTATTCCATTTTTTAGTATTTGTTGTTATAGCGGCAACCGAAATACATCATCTGTGAAAATTTCAACTCTCTAGCTATCACGGTTCCCGAGATACAGCCTGGTGACAGACGGACAGACAGAGAGACAGACAGACAGACGGACGGATAGCGGAGCCTCAGTAATAGGGTTCCCGTTCCCTTTAATGACCGCCTTAGCCTAGTTGGTAGTGACCCTGCCTACGAAGCAAGAGGTCCTGGGTTCGAATCCCGGTAAGGGCATTTATTTGTGTGATTAGCACGAATATTTGTTCCTGAGTTATGGATGTTTTCTATGTATTTAAGTATTTATTTATCTATATAAGTATGTTTATCGTCGTTTAGTACCCATAGTACAAGCTTTGCTTAGTTTGGGACTAGGTCGATTTGTGTAAGATTGTCCCCTAATATTTATTTAGGTATTTATTTTACCCTTTGGGTACGGAACCCTAAAAATGGAAAAAAAGAATAAAAAATGTCAAGTGTAAAAATATGGGTGCATACAAACTGCTCTGCTCACAAAAACTTGTACATACACATTACACTATGTAATCAAATTAAGCCATCGGTTCATACTTATGAGAGGATTGTACTATTACAATGTTTGAAATACGAACTTTGTATCGATCGTGTCGTCCTGCTCAAACTAATAGTATAGTATTTAACAACGTGAGTGAGTGAGTTTGAATTTCGGAATAGACCCCAGCCAGGTACAATTTAAAAAAACCGGTTGTCTGGTTGTCTGTAAAGTCGGTTTACGGACGATAGTTTAACGTGACAACGTCATAACAAAACATTCAACCCCCCCCCCCCGCCGCCGCTCTCTTACAACTGGCCTGCATCGCTGCTCTGTAGAATGTAACGTTACGTTGTACGTTACAAACAATGAGTCATGTTTTTTCGTGTATGCAGCCGGCGTTCATCGATTTATTAGAAGTTGTCACGTCAAAAAACGACTTATTGTAATTAAAAGAGAACTAAGTAACAAGAAAGCAACTTCAACTTTTCAGTTACCTTTTAGACGTCTTAAGATCAGGTAGAGAAAGGTATCGCTGCATCATTAATTGATTGACAGCTATATTGCCAATCCAGTAGAACATCGACCCTATTGAGACTGACCAAATCGTATGCCGTTCTGTCAAATCGAAACTTAATCTATAAGAAAATCATCAATTAGAATTCACATATCAACATTACTAAATAACAGTCATATGTAAAATCGACGTTTTTAATGAACCTGCCCCAGAAAACTTTTTTTTTCATGCAACCCATGAATATTTCCATTTTATTTTTTTATTTTTACTAAATTGCTCTAAAGTCTCCACGTCTGGAGACGTGATTAAGACCAACGCTAGGCTAGCGTTTCGTAGCTGTAATTAGGAATAATACTTAGTGTTCAATTGTTTTCATTTTTTTTTGCCGCATAAAATCTAGCCTACTAACACTACAAAAACGTAAATATTTCAAATAAATTTGGGGGCAAGCGACTTGTATACATTAACGGAGTTGTATAGGGTTGATCGCGACCACGACTATAGAATCAACCTGTATATAATACTGATTTATCTACTGACGAAGGCATTTCTATTCTTCCAGTGTTCCAGTTTCTGCGCATGACTTCGTCAAAGCCTCCAACAATCATTGTTCCTTTGACCATGACCAAAAGCATAGCGCCAGACATCACTATAGTTTGTATCACATCTGTCCAGACAACAGCTTTCAGTCCTCCCTTGAAACAAAAATTGAAATCCTTTTATTATAATCACGACATGTTAAATGACTGATATCTGTAATGCCGTCTGTGCTTATTTTGTTTTAATAAACAGAGACGCCATCACAGATACCAGTCACATAAAATGCCAGGAACTTCACAAAGAATGGAGTCTAGCCATAAGAGAAAAATAAAACAAAATGGGTGAAAAATAGTATCAAAACATTACCAGTGTGGTGTAGAATATACAAACGAAGCATACAATGGGGCTCACAACGTGGATGTTGACACCAGTCACTAAAAATACAATTTATGGTTAGATTTAGTTATTTCAAAATATTTTGTTCATTATCGAATATTCCAAGGAAATAACTTGCCTTGATTAAATGCCAATGCTGGTACGTAAATCACAATAGGTAACCATGCCATCTGTAATCATTAAAATATACGAGTAAATGCCTTACCAAAATCACATTTCGAAGATTATTTGGTTAAAAAGGTTTAGGAAGAATAAAAATTAACAACGTGATGTTTATTTCATTGTAATCAAGCAACTATTTAATGTTAATACTTGAATGTGCACAAGTAATATAATAAACCCATAACACAAAAACGAACTTATGGTGCCTTCAGATGTTGTCATATCTAGGTAGAGTTGCTTATCTTCCGAGGTTAACTATAACTAGGGTAGTTGTTATAGCAAATATCATGCTAGATGCAGTGTGGTGGTGTATTGTGGCTTAAATCCGACCTGTAGTTGTTATGATAAATATCTCGCTATTGGTGTGTGTGTAGAGTTGCCACATCGAATGATATTTTTTCGTGTGAACCCTGTTCAGAGCGTTAACGTAATAATTCATAGTCAATTTTAACTCACCGTAAACATACTGAAAATTATTGAGCCAAACAATCTTAGACGCTTATCATAGCGAAGCTCCAAATACTGAAAAAAAATATTGACAAAGTTATTAAAATTATACATCAAGGGATAAAAAATAAAACTCTTTTGAACACATAAAAATACAGTAACTTACCTCATAAGCTGATGTTATCTGCAGATCATGCAGAACTGGCATAAAAGTAAAGGAGATAATAATCGACATTAAACAAGCACCGATCAGAAAAAAAATGTACGCTGTCCCGTAAATGTAGAGCTCTGTTGGTGTGCCCAATATCGATATCCCTGAAATAAAACTAAGAAATATTTGTAAATTTAGTTACGAATTCGAGAAATAGCAACAAGAGAAAAATTGTCGACGAAAATTAAATTAGACAACCATGCATCCGAAAGTAATTGACAATGTATTTAAGGATTTTTGTACAATAGTCCAAGTTGCAGTAAAAATAAAGCATACCTGGCAATCAAAGAAAACGTACGTAAACCTTGAATCCGAAAGTAATTGACAATGTATTTAAGGATTTTTGTACAATAGTCCAAATTACAGTAAAAATAAAGCTTACCTGGCAACCAAAGAAAACGTAACCGGCACAATGTTCATATGCCTTCCACCCATTAAGTAGTCTTGCGTAGATTTCTGTTTTTGCACACAGCCAAAGTACAATCCGATTCCAGTGCATATAGCTAACATAAAAACGAACACAGAATAGTCAGTCCACGTGAAATGCTGAAAGGATTTCCTGACTTCTGAAACATCTATTAAATCTGCCTCCATTTTTAAAACGATTTTAGTTTTTTTTTCTACTAGTTGCTATAGCTCTGTTCCCAGGGAGACTACGTATTGGTATGAAGGCCCGTAATGTCTTACGCCTGTAATCTTTCAATTGACGCCCGCGATTTTTGTGCACTGCTCGTAGGGGCTATTTTAATCGACAAATTGTTGATTTCCTCTCTGAAAATAGACCTCCGATTACAATTCTTGAACCTTGACTAGGTGTCAAGTATCTTAAGATTATGGCTTACTTACATATGATGCTACTACCGGCTTCATTTGCGCTGAATTCGAAGAGATATCTGAGTTAGTCTTTGTTAATTTATGGTCATTCTGCAAAGTGCTTACCCAATATCATGAAGGTCGATATTCAGCAGGTATAAGTAACAAACAAATTTAATATAAATAAAAATCAATTCCGTAAAATGTATCTACGCGTATAACTTCAGAACGGCTACACTTATTTTTCTTATTCTTTTTTTTGTGTTAGTAACTATCACAGAAATAATAATAAAGAGGATAGAAGTGCCTTAGACGCGTGACCTTGGCGCCGCGCTTGTGACTCGTAGGTCACAAGCGCGCGACTTGTGGCTCAGTGCTATTTGAAACGTGGGTATGACAACAAGTGCTTTAAAATGGTGTTTTGCAGCATTAGCAATTGCGGAAACTCATCCACACTGTGTAATTACACTAATAAGGGGATTACATTTCATCGGTATGTATTAATTTAATGTAATAATGCGGTTTATATCAAAATACAACATGAGAAAATATTTCATTATGAAATATTGGTTTACACGTTATTAACACGAAACTTCATATACCATTGCTACTCGTGCCCATAAAAACGCAGATCGTTTTGAATTATACGCAGCAATGTAAAGTAATTTTTGATAACCCTTCCGTCTTGCACAAAAGTTCGTGGTACGGACAAAAAACAGGTTACGACTAGTACAGACATAATGCCGACGCGGCCAATAAATGGCGCCGTTGTGTAAATGTGGGTATGACTTACGTTGAGTGTTATTCAACGCTATCTCTAAGGTGTAAGGTTCATAATTGTTTGTAAGCAAAAATATTAGTAATTGTGTGCGTGATTGCGTAGTACGGTTCCGGTCTTTTGCATGTGTGCATTAACACAGTAAGTAGAGGGGATGAAGCAGCGACACGAGTTCCGGAAGAAAATAGGAACTAAGGCATTTCTATCCTCTTTATTATTATTTTTGTGGTAACTATTGAGAGAAGTTTATTATAATATAAAATGGTTTTTTTTAATCAGTAGTACACCCATGTGAAGTTAGGGCTGGCAGCTAAAAAATTGTAAAGTTAGATTTGATCAAAAGATATTTTTTGTTACTTCATGAGGATGAGTTTCAGACTTCGACATTCTAGTAGATAGGTACCTAAAAACGCCTACATCAGAATATGACGCAATCCTACGCTGAGATGATTTTCAAAGTGAAATTCAGTCGCAATGGGGACATAGGAAATTATTCATATTCCGTTAAACAAAAAATATGGAAATAATTTATTTTCAAACAATGCTTACAACTATACAGGTTTACTTAATTCTTCGACTCAGCTGACTTCCTCGCATTCGGAGATTGGCTTCATATTTATAGCAGTTGTCACCTGGTTGGCTTCCTAAAAACAACAAAATACAAAACAACTTCAAGCGAAATTATTATTTTACTATATTTACCCGCGGCTTTGCTCGAATTAAATCTAGCAGTTGGCAAAAATTCCATCATGGTCCTTATTTACGTTGTATAGTCGACCAAGAAAGTGCTATACCACTTTGGATGACATGTCTCAGTTAAAGACAATTTTGCTAAGGGTTATTGTTAGAAATTAATTAATTGTTAGATGGACGGACGATTTGGTGAAGGCCGCAGGTTCAGGGTGGATGCAAATCGCTTCCAATCGTTATGATTGGGCATCAATGAGGGAGGCCTATGTCCAGCAGTAGACGTCCTACGGCTGAAATGATGATGATGATGATGAAGCCAATGAGGATGCAAAGATAAAAATGGATGCAATTTTAACTTTGATTCAAAGCCACAGAGTATATTTTATCTAAACTCAAGCTGATTTGTTCCTATATATCAAAAAGGTTTGTGCTGGAAACCAAGTAAATAAATAAAATTAACAAAGAAACAAAATTGCTTTTTTGAATGTCTTCTGACTTATCTGTCAGCTATCTGCCAATTCATTTACTAAGTATAATAGCATCAATTGATGCCTAAATTGAATAAAGAATTTTGACTTTGACTGTGATAGACAGACACACTTTCCCATTTATAATATTAGTATGGATCATCAATTCTACAGTTGAACTGACCTTGTTCCCAAAAGCTCTTATATACGGCTCTTCGCTAGGATGCGGCGGCTCCTTATACAGCCTTCGTAACTGCGGCGCCAACAGCCGCGGCGCGGGCGTAATGTGCGTGACGCCGCGCGCGCGATTCACGCGTGATATTATCGCTCCCACCAAAATGGTGACCAGCATGCCAGTTAGAGTGTACCACATGTAGGAGACGCGGAGGATCGGGTTTACCTCCCCACTGTTGAAAAATAAAGAGTTCCGATTATAATGTAGAAAGCGTCTCGTGCCATCTTGTTTTGACTACATCGCACTAGCGGGCTTCCGTCAATAGGGAGGGATGATGGCATCATCAATCAACAGACGTACTTTTTATGAGCTGTCAAAACACGATTCTGCCTTAGATTTTGTGTGGCAATCGCTAGTTCTGACGTCACTTTGTTCTATGCCAACTCAATCGACGAATTTATTTGATTTATAGCAGTAGGAGTTTGCAGTAGATTGAAAATTGATTTCGGTTTCAGGGCTAAAATAAAATATTTGTTTACGTAGTAGAGTCGCGTCGTAGAATTATTGCTTTGTGGAATCGTTATTTTTCTTTTTACTAAAAAATATTAAGTAGGTATTTATTTTGAAGCCCATTGCTTTATTTCAAAATACTCGCTAAATACTTACATGATCCCAGGAGCTTCAGTGGCGACCTCAACGACTGTGTAATTGTAGGTGCAGCCCGCCGTCGTTAGAGGTTTGTGCGCGTGAGTGATTTCTCCCCGCGCGATCGCCATTTGTGCCGTGAGGCACCATGCAGCCATGGTGATTAGACCACTGGCCCCGCCTAATAGAGCACCCTACAAAGTATATGGTATTATAAGAAAAACAATCATCAAAATCTTCACATGAGTGAAAAGACGTTGCTGGATAAAGACCTCCGCCAAAGAGTTTTACAACGATCGGTCCAGCGTTGCTCGCATCTAAAAAGGTTCGTGTTACCTTTATCATATCATCGGTCGGTCGGTTAATATTTTCTGTGTCTCATCTAAAATTGTATTTGCATGCATTTAAGTATGTTTTATCGCAAATAAATGATTGATTTATTGATTGGTCCATCTTGTTGGGGGCCTTCCCAGGCACTCTAGAACCTTACTGCCCCATCGGCCATCAGCTCACATATAGCGTCCATGCTTGATATTAATTACCACTTAAGAGCTTCGGAGACGATCAAGTGACGTCATGTCAAGCACGTAGATTTATTCTAGAGTCTAGCATTTGACCGTTGACTACGCTTCCGCGATACTTGAGGCATCTACGTGCTTGATGCGTGTTTGTTACTATTTTGGGATACAATTAAAATACAACCTTTAATTGTCGACATGGAATGAATGACAATAATGTACGACCTTATAATTCAAACCTTCACGTTATTGCCATAAGGGTTTGAATTATTAGGTCGTGCGTTATTCTCGTTCATTCCGGGTCAACAAATAGGTACGGGAACATGTTTTAATCTCACCTGCGATTTTATATTTCGGCGCAGTGTTCCCATCTTTGTTTCAGTGGAAAATCAACTAAGTTGGCAACACTGGACACGAAATGAGAAAAAAGCATGACCAAGCCAGTTGAAAGGTGCATCAAAGTATACTTATTGGAAAGGTCCTAAGTTCCTAGTACTGGAAAATAAAAAACGCGTAGATAGAGTTGCAGGTGGGAGTCCAAAGTCCCACAGATAGAATAAAAGATATGATGGATGAATGAAAGACACTGTATGAAGCATGAAAGTAGGTACGAGAGGTAGCAAAAGCGAGAACTAGTATGAATGATAATTAGACTAGCTAGAACAGGCCTCGACTATTGTCAGGGGTAGGTAGGAAAAAAAAGGTGCATCAAGAGACATAATCAGGCAAAAATAAAACGTGCCTGACGGCAACCATTTTGATCGTCTCCAAAGCCGTCTACAAAGTAGATACGACAGATAATTTAGTAAACTCTATGTAAGTACTTAAAGCATAAAGTAGAGGTGATAAAGCAGCGAAATTAAGTCTGGAAAAAATTACTACAACAAATAATATTTCTATTCATATTATTACTAGTTGTATGGTTAACGAAGGTGAACTCACGGTGGCATCGACCCATGGCATCAGGATCCCCATAGAGAACACTCCGAGCTGCGGACCCATCGTCATTGCTTCCAGTGTCATCGTCAACTGCAGGATCGTTCCCATTTTCTCCACAATAAATACTAAGGCTACCAATAACACACACAAATTATTTAAGAACTATTTACAATACAGTTAACGAAGGTGTTCTGACAGGTGGAATATCGCCAGCATGGCGTTAGTATCGTGGAGTAAGTTTGACGTTACAATCTTGCTTGCGATTGGCTCATTTAGTTACAAACCAATCGCAAACGTGTGGCAAATGTCAAACTTATAAAGCGGACTTGATTATACGAGCTGCAACTAGCCTGTCACAAACAAATCATTAAGTATTCACAAATAAACAAAGTGTGAAGTAGACAATTTTGAATCTTCCCGATACTATTACTGACACCTAATTTACTTGGCTTTTCTAAAAGTTGGTTTTGTTCGTTTAAAAGAAATAGTTTACTTAACTACTAGTTACCTATTATTTATCTTCATAATTTCTATTTCTCCAACTATTGCTTTGATAAAATTCTATTATACAAAATCAATATTGTGTTCTTCTAGTAACAAGCAAAATATAATGGAAATCACGAAAAATTAGTCGTGCGTAACCCGTGCGTAACCCACTGTAAAATCTTTTCACGGAAAATGTCACAGTGACAACGTATTTCTTGATTACATTTTTTTCATTATGATGATGTTTACTGAGGAAACGTTCCAAGATGGAAAATCAAATGGTGCGACTGTACCTAACATATTTCGATTTCTTTAAATATTGATCAAAAACTCAACATAAAACGCTTACAAAAGACACGGTATAATATTTACCTACGCAAAGAACGCCTAGAATCACAACCACTCCCCTCAGCAGCCAGTTGGTTTGCGTCTCTGAGAGTTCCTTCTTGAAGAACGGTTTGTAAAAGTCTTCAAGTACAACCGCCGACATTGAATTCAAACTTGTTGACAGTGAACTGAAAGAATATACATGTTGTATTAAGCGATAACTCTTACACAAGCAAACTCGTCCAAAATCCCCGATCCGTTTAATTTGCGCGGAATGATACCGTGTGTATGTCTGTTTAATTAAGTATATTGAGTGAAAAGAGACAATGCGTCCATGTAGCGAGAGTACACGAAGTTGAAGCTCAAAATTGAGGGTAGACAGACACCTTTAGATAAGAGTAGACCATGATTTCTTCAATATGATCGAAATTATGACGTAAATCCTATCAAAGTAAAAGAAGCACTTATGAATGTCGAAGAGTCTCCCACCACTATCCTACTAATATCATCATCATCGTCCCAGCCTATATACGTCCCACTGCAGGGCACAGGCCTCCACACAGAAAGAGAGGGCTTGGGCCCCAGTTTCCACGCGGGCCCAGTGCGGATTGGGGTCTTCACACACACCATTGAATTTCTTCGCAGGTGTATGCAGGTTTCCTCATGGTGTTTTCCTTCACTGTAAAGCTCATGGTAAATTTTAAATTCCGAAAAAACTCAGAGGTGCGAGCCGGGATTTGAACACTGAGAGGCCATAGGTCAAACCGCTAGGGCACCATGGCTTCTATTAGTATAATAAATGAGAAAGATTGTGAAGATGTTTAGATGTTCGAATGTTTGTTAGTCAATCACGCAATAACGGGCTGAACGGATGAAACTTAGCGTAGGTACAGTTGGATAAGGATCTGGATTGAGACATAGGATACTTAATAGGGAACGTGCAGTAACTATATAAGCGGCAGCACTAATGCGACAGAAGAGACACTACGCGGACAGTAAAAGAAACTTATCAGGGTAAAACGTTCAAATTTATGGCACCAGTTGGCAGCACCGTCTATGTGCACGTTCCCTGGGATACTATTTTTACTTGAAACAAGGATAGAGGGCGCTATCCAAGAACGTTGAAGTACCTCGACTTTCAAGATTACTTATTAATTTCATCTGCGATCCATAGATGGCGTTGTCCGAGCGAAAGAAGTGCTTTAAAAATGTTACCGTAACCTTTTTTCACGGATTTCTAATACGGGCGAAGATGCGGGATAAAGCTATATAATATACCATCGACCAAAACTATGGTCTACCACCCTACGGTTGAAGTTCATTTGCACGTCATGATACAACGAGGTCGATTTTCCCTTGCAATAATATGATGACAGTGACTAACTCAGTGACTTTACTCAGTTTAAAAAGTCAACCTTAACGATATTTAGATCCCACAGAAACTTTTGTTAAAAGTGATAGACCACTTTCTTGGCCGACCGTACATAGTATTAGTGCATATTAGGTATTTAATAAAAACGAGTTTTCTCATACCTTAACGCCGCACTGAATATGCCAGCCACAAATACGCCGGGTAACCCTGGTATGTCTCCTAGGACGTCCATGACTAGCAACGGCAGAAGTTGGTCTTTTGCTTTGGCGAGCTGAGCAAAGTAAACATGAAATAAATTAATTTTATGTGACCAGCAATAGAAAATTGGATTTCTTTCCATCGCAAGGAGTACAACTACCACGCACCTCCTGGTGGAGGTGTAATCAATCATCATCCATCATTATCATCATTTTAGCCGAAAGACGTCCGCACCTGAACATATAGGCTTCCCCCAATGCTCGCCAAACAGATCGGTATCATATATTTGAATTCATTTAACGTTCGTCGTGAAATTCCAGAGGCTTTTAAGAAAGTCTATCAATATTATTAAGTCTTTATTCGGCATTAAGAAAAAAAACTGTAGGTAGGTACTAAAAAAACTTCAAGACTTCAAAAAATGGCTCTTACCTTCGTTGTCAATGGATCGCAGTCGTGGAATCTCGCGTATATCAGCAACCCACAGTAGAGGCAGAAGCAATACAATGTAGAAATGCCGATGCAGAACAATACTACGGCACTGGAAATAAATAATATAAGAATGCTACAATATCATGACATTATACGCAATAGAGCATTGAGCCGAATTTGCTAAAAAAACCGAAAACGAAAAGGGGACGCGCGGACATGTCGTGCAGAATCCACCATCGCATTAGTTAAATTCCACGTCACATTTGAAGTAGAATAGAGCCCCGTTAACAGACACTTCATCATAAATCATAACACTGCTGTGCACAGGCCTCCTCTCAGAATGAGAGGGGTTGGGTTGTAGTCCCACCCGGGCCCAATGCGAATTGGGAACTTCACACACACCATTTAATTTCTTCGCAGGTGTGCGTTTTCCTCACGATATTTTCCTTCACCAAGGTAATTTCAAATGTAATTTCGCACATAAATTTCTAAAAACACAGAGGTGCGACCCCGGGCTCGAACCCACGACTCTCTGCTGGTTTTTACAGCCATTTAATAAGTAATGACAATACACATGTCTTACCATTTAGCGCCCCGTAAGGTTGGTAGAGCCAGGTAGCGTTGCACCATAGTCTGGTTAACAGAATTGGCCTGAAGCCAGTAAATAAGGCCTCCCACCACGAGATTCCAGATTGTATGCCGAGCGAGGGGGTTGGGATCCCAACTGATGACAAAAATACTGTTTGAGATTTTGAAGAGAGCATTCACAGGACGACCTTGCGATCGGGGACCAGTTGGCCTGCCGGAGTACTACTGGAAAGACATAGTAGAGAAGGATTGACGCGTCCTGACCCTCAAAACTGGGAGGAGATCGTAGAGTGCGTTGGCGCCAACTCCTATCGGAGTCCAAGGTCCATTTCGGATCGCTGAGCTAGCGACGTAAGTAGTACATTTAAAAAGGTTGCTAAAGATGAAAAAAAAAAATTTGTTTTTTAAATAACTCTACGACATCGGTTACACGTTCATTCTGGCATCAGTTCAGTCCATCATTCTACTCAGAATGACGAGAGAATAATCGTGTAACCGTCTCGGAGTGACAGACTGATGAAAATTCAATATTTTAAATAATATTCGTCAATCCGTTGTGAATGACAGAAAACCAGAATGATGGTCTGAACTGATACCAGAATGAACGTGTAACCGTTTTCTATTATTACTGAAGCCCGTTGTTTACAAAACTATACTTGCTAGTCTAAAGAAAAATGTACATATCCGCTTACCAATGTGGGTTGAGCAAAATACGATTTTATAATGCTCTACCTAACAATAGATCGTGAATTTATTTATGTGGGCGAAGAAATAAATAAGATGATCACTGGAGTTGTTCATGTTTATTGGTGGCAATTGTTAGCCTACACAAAATGTCCAAGGCATCCAATGAAGGTATATTTATTGGAAGTCTACGTACTAATATAATATTCTAAGTATTATTCACGCAAAGTATCCTGATACAGTCACATTCGCGAAATGCGTCATCTGCATGAAAATAATACGCCGTGTTTATAAGCCATACTTAACTGCTAGCAAATTGTGTAGCTTATCATGTGCACTTAATATTTTATTGAACTAAACAAATGTAGTCATCTGTTTTAAAGGCATTTTGTACATTACTTCGACTAAAAACTGAGAACATCTTTTAATTGTGTGTGAATAACATACGCATTCAATTTAACGCTCTATTTTACTTACTTAGGCAACTCTATCCTACCGGAGTCCATGTTCCTCTGCCAGACAACCCCTATCCCACCAACGTCGATAGTTCCCTTTATAGCCACCAGTGCCATAGCGCCCACCATTGCTGTTATTTGAATCACATCGGTCCATACTACTGCTTGCAGACCTCCCTGACAAAAAAGTACTCAAATCATAAATCGTAGTCAGCTGTGCGCGACGCGGCGTCCGCTTGACGCGATGACGTTGCGTTGCAGACAAATAAATGCATGTTCTCACATTGTCATGCGTGTGCTGTAGCTATACACCGCGCAATGCGCGCTATAGACAAACGACTTCGAACCATGAAATTGAAGTAGTTTTAAAAGAGTATGAGAAGGAATTACATGTACAAGGTATTCTATCATCTCCATTTCGCCACCGCATGACCAAATGTTCTGAGCGACTTCACTCTTACTCTCACTCTAAGTTTGAAGCCTAATCCACATAGTAAATACCATCAGGTAAAATAAATGTCAATCCCTGGTTTTAAAAAAAATGTAATTAAGAATAGGTACTCACTGCACTGGTATAGAAGATGCAAACCAAGCATACGATTGGCGTGATAATGTGAATATCCACTCCAGTAACTGAAAGAAACATTTAACGTCTTTATCATCATTATCAGCCTTTTAACTAATGGATAGTGGTTTACCTAGAATAGAAGAAAGCGGCCCAGTGAATGATTGCGGTGAGTCTTTATTGACTGTCATAAAATCATAGTTCTGATTTTATTGTTTGTCATAATTATGATTTGTTTCAGTATCCCAAATCAAAATATTATTTAACGAATAAATATTAAAGAAAGTGGCGTCTTCTTTAAACTTTCGCAAGCATTATTGATTTTAAGTTGTCGTCAAATCTTACAAGTTTTGACTGAGGAGTTTCGGCGATGGTTTAACTTGAAATATAACTTGTTACAGGATGTGTAGTTTAAACAACAACAGTCAAATAACAAGCACGGTCAATAAAAAGTACCTATATTCAGCCATTTCAAAAAAGCTTTTTATTATTCTTTATTTACGAACTTTAAATATGTATTTTTAAAAGGTACTTACTACTTACCTACAAAATAAATTTTGTCTCTAATCTACATGATAATCAACAAAGTAATTAAGAAGATACCTACCCTGATTAAAAGCCAACGCTGGAACATAAATTACAATTGGAAGCCAACCAATCTGAAAAAGTCATAAAAATTATGTTATTAATGAACGTAGAGTAATAGAAAAAAAACATATTTAGAATTTTCCAAAGCGAAAAAAAAAACGATAAACTAAGTAGTACCTAATCTTCTTCTAATATATAAAAATCTCGTGTCACGGTGTTTACTATCGAACTCCTCCGAAACGGCTCGATCGATTGTTATGAATTTATTTTTTCTATATTTTTTCTATATTTGGTGGGTCTGACTGAGAATAGGTCGTAGGGTATTTTTATACTCCTATTCTTCGCAGACGGATTCGCGGGCAACAGCTAGTAAGCAGATAAATGATAAAGCAATTAATAAAGTCGAGTCTAAAATTATGGGCAAATTCAACATTTAATATTCTGCTTACCAAACATACACAAACATAAATCAAGTTTTTGCCACAACTTTATGTAATTAGTAATTACTTAAGTAAGCGTCAGTTACTTGCATTATTTATAGAAACGTTATTTTTACCGAGTTATACACCTGATAGAACATTATTTTCTTTAAGCTATTATCAAATATTGGTACTAAAACATTTATGATGAACTTACCAAAGTAAACGCGAATAAAATCGATCCAAATAATCGTACCCTGTTGTCGAATCGCATTGATAAGTACTGGAAAACAAAATAATATTTTACATAACTAATCTTGCCCTAAAATAATTTTACATGTATTTTTTTATAGGTATACACACACGGATAAATCATACATAAATTTCGGTGATGACAGCGAGGAATAGATCAAATGCAAATAACTGTGTGGCACTTTCCCGCGTTTTTTTCGTGGCATCAAATTCAGACTCTTATTTGTTTTGATGGTTTTTTTTTACCGTGTACATAGCATAGTGGCCAGCACGTATTGTTTAAAAATAACCGGCTTATTGTCGTATAAGGCCCTATACTACGAAGCGCGAAATTCGAACTTCGTTTCATGCCGTTCCGCTCACGCTAATGGTATTTATTACGAGAGTGAGAGGGACCGCACGATCCGAACTTCGAACTTTGAATTTCGTAGTAACCCCCCAGGTTTTATAAACGAATTTTATCGACGCTTGATCGTGCTTAAATACTTTCTTATAATATAATTTACAAAAACGACTTATTGACATAGATTATTTTATCAAAAATAAATAATTAAGAAGACCAGAGGCCGTATTGTCTAACGCGCGAGGGCTGCCATCGCTTTCAACATCTCTTTCTGTAACCATCAGAAAATGTTTCTGACGGTAGAAACCGTTTGTCAAAAAGAAATAGTGAATGCCAAAGCAATCGTTCCGCGCATTATACAATACTTCCTCAGTTTGAATCTTCGATCAAGTATTATTGATCGAAGGTTTGAATAGAAAAAAAATCGCGAATTTCTTTATTGCCAGGATTATTCAATTAGAACCTGCGTTTAATGATTTTGCGTTTGCATGTCTGTTGTTTGTTTTTAGTAATAACTAGAGCTTTACGTTTTCAATAATGAAGAGGTAAATGGGTCATACAGCGTCTCTCCTGTGGACACGGTAAAAGTTAAGGGTCCATAGCCAATATTTGTAGTCAAGTCTACTTACATCGGCGTGTGGGACTCCTGGTCAACTTTCGGCTCAACTCGGGCCTCGGGGTCGCTAATTTTATGTCCACAGGAGGGATAACTTTTGCTTCGTACGGAGCGCGCCGCATGTGTTCCAATATATGTATTAAAAAAAAAAACAATAAATAGTTGAATGTTAGTACCTCATAATTAGAGGTGATTTTGAGCTCGTGGAAAACCGGCAGATAGACTTGCGTCATAATAAAGGACATGAGAAATATGCCACCCATGATGAAAGCGTACTGCGTTCCATACATGTATACTTCTGTTGGGGATCCCAGCAATGTTATTCCGGATACGAAACTGAAAAAAAATTAAAGCCAAAGGGAATTCCAACGAAATGACTTAGATTGTATTAATCTTCGACCCTAGCTCGCTGAGGTATGTTTAGGGATGAAACGATATCAGTAACAGTGAAACGACCTACAGTATCGGTCACAAAGTATCGATTCTTACTAGGTATCAATAGGTACTTACTCTTATCGATACTTTTTCTTAAAACTTACCTAAAATAAAACACATAGTCACATTACGTTACGACATAATGTTATATTACAAAAATGTCCCAAAAATATGAATAGAAAATGTTTTTGTAAATGCTAGCCCGATGCGTTAGAAAAATTCAGTAAAATGATGCACCAAAAAAATCTTAATGGGTATGATGAGCGCTAATCTATCAACAATGTAAGAGTATAATCGTGAATATCGTGATATTGGTATATCGATACGATACGAGTACTTTTGACCGATTCCTACTCGATACTTAGTTTAAGTATCGATACAAAAAGTACAATACAATACACTACAATACAAATATTCTTTATTGATCACCAAAAACAGTACAGTGACATTACAAAAATAAAAATTCAGGTAGACAATAGGCGGTCTTATCGCTAAAAAGCGATCTCTTCCAGATAACCAATTACTCAGAAATTAATAAATATCAACATACTAATGTAGGTGGCAGAAATAACAGACAAGAGAAACGCAGTATTACTTAATAGACAACAAACAATAAAAACAATACAAATATAATATAAATTTTATAAATAACAATCTTACACAAATCCACCTAGTCCCAAACTAAGCAAAGCTTTGTACTATGGGTATGTACTAGACGACGATAAACATATAGATAAATAAATACTTAAATACATAGAAAACATCCATAACTCAGGAACAAATATTCGTGCTCATCACACAAATAAATGCCCCTACCGGGATTCGAACCCAGGACCTCTTGCTTCGTAGGCAGGGTCACTACCAACTAGGCTAAAGCGGTCGTCGAACTTAATACAAATATCAATGGAAAAAATGTCAAAAGGCCGCATGTGAGAAAAGGATTTAAAAAGGAAATTAAAGAAACAATATAAACAAAAAACAAAAAGAATAAAGAAGGGTCAAAGACCGAGGAGGAGGAAGTACTTGGGTATCAGAGAGAAAGTATCGAGCAAGTATGTATTTACTTGTATCATTTCATCCCTAGGTATCTTTGCTTCTCTTTATCATTCGGGATTGATTTCTATCAATAATAGCTGTGGGTACTAAATTAAGAGCAAGTGCACCCATGTCAAGCAATCTAAGTTTCGCAGCGAACACGATGGACGATGTCTCGTCTAACCAATAGACGCATAGTCTTACCTGGCCACAAGTGACATAGCAACAGGCACCACTTTCATATTCCTGCCACCAAGCAGATAGTCAGTCTGCGTTGTCTGCTTCTTCATAAAACCCCAGTATACCCCGACAACCGCACTGATCGCCAACATGAGCACAAATACCACGTAATCCACCCAAGAAAATCTCTGCATCTGATTCACCATATCGTTCAAGTTACCGTGTAATTCCCCCATTATGAAAATTCTAGCACAAGTTCAGGGGAAAGACTATTGTACACTTCACTGTTCAGTTTCTTCTTTGTGCAGGAAAATGGACGGCTGGAGCCAGGTGAGCTTGGCAAACAGCTGACCGAAATATTGCACCCGAACGTCAACGTGGGTTAAAAACAACAGTTCTTTTCGCATAAGCTTTGGTGAATTGAAAAGAAAAGGTGCTTAATGCTCACGTTGGAAGTGATCCGAGGTGACATGCGAGTACATTTCAAATCACTTCCAGAGCTTGAGATCAGCCTGTAAGTCGTTGTTAGGTAAAAGATGGTCACTTTTAAACACTTGTCTTGTAGTTTTGTGTTGCACTTTGTTCGGACCCCGTTAAAAATGCACTCCCAGATATTGTTAGGGATGCGGTTAGTGTAAGACTGAACCCGGAATGAACGACAATAATGCACGATCTGATACTTCAAACCTTTATGGCAATTACATGAGAATTTGAATTATGGGGTCGTACATTATTGTCGTTCTTTCTAGGTAAACACTTACACGTCGTACTTTAACCGTGCCCTATTATTAGTATTGTCGATCGATTATTACTGCAGAGCTTTCCGGAGTATCGTAAGGTAATTTAAAGAAATACTTTATTGAACATTGATTCCCAATATCATGTCCTAGCTCACAAAGCGCCCTGTGCTCGAATGGCACAGGCCAAGAGCGCAATCTGTTACAATGAAACAATTACGATAACTCGCAATTTAGAGGAGGATGTTGCGAGATCCCCCTCAATGGTTGCGGGCGAATCGGGCACTGACTAATACTTGAAAACATGTGGGTAACGTTGACCACCGAAATCCTGTGGCCTTGCTGGTTAATCTGGAAAACTACTGTTCTACCATGATAATAACGACGTTTTCTCGTAGTCCCATTGATTTGTCCCATCAATGGGACCACGAGGGAGACTTATAGTTTTTCAGTTCAATAGGAATAGTTCAATGCATACTGTACAGAAACCACGAGGAATAAGTCTCCCTCGTGGTCCCATTGATGGAACAAATTAATTACATGTTTGATATATTTTGCGAACGCCTTATTTAAAGTAGTTGCAGCGGACTTCAGGATCGCATTATTTATAAGCGTAAAAAAATTTCATAGGTGGATTATCGACCGTTGCTTACGTTGTGTTCCTGTATTTTAATTTCACATTCTAACACTTTTACTTTCCGCAGGAAAACCTGACGATATCTAGTAGTACCTATTCAGAAAGCGATCAATTACTTAGCACTTCAAACCTATTTATATATTGAGTCGAACTTTTACCATAAAATTACCGTCGTTTCTGTAACTTTTAAAGTAGAAGTGGACGCGAAATATCAGTTTATTTTTCAGCTTCCTTAAGGAACAATTCCTTTCTTCCTAGTTATTAGGTATATTAAACGGGACTTATCACGCAAACAATATTTACCTCGACGTTTCGGCCACATTGCTGCAACCGTGGTTACGAGTTGACTGAAGTGTAGGATGTCAAGTTCGTTTAGCCGCTCGAGTCTTTCGAACTACCTGCACTTGATTCCGATTAGAATCCGCACCCGTATATCGAACTACCCGCACTTGATCAAGTTTTTTTAACGGCACTCCATCACACCGACACACAACACTAACAATGTCCGACGATCTCTCCGAACATTCATCACGAAGCCGACATTTGTTTATTTATAACAGGAATCCATGAAGACGAAAGCTTATATCCATCCTACCGGTTGAAATTTCTATGCTTTTTAATTTGAACTGCTTCACACACCATTCTAGAGTAGAAATGAATGACATTCCGTGGAGAGAATTTTGGGATTGTTCAGTTCGATACAGTGGTTTGGTCCTGTCTCCAATAAATATTCGGCAATTTTTAACAGCTGCGATAAGTTCCTTGGCCCTCTCAGCTATTGTTCTTTTTGTCTGTCCGATATAGGAACAACCACAACTACAATCAACCTTATAAACACCCGGTGTTTGGAAAGGAAAAATATCCATGGGTGTCCGCATATTATGCCTCGCGACCTTGTACAAAGGCGTGTAGACAACCTAGATGGAATACTTGTCCAATATAGCCCCAACCTTGTCGGTCACTCCCCTAACATAAGGCATATATGTACGTGGGCTGTCCAGCCACGTCAGGATGTCTATCTCTACGTTTCCTTCTGGGCTACCATTTCTTCACCACAAATCCGTTGTGTTTTAGCACCTCCTGAACATGTCTCAGCTTATCCTCAAAAAATTCAGGGTCACACAGATCAAAACCTAACCTACTTTGCAGCGAACTCACAACTGATTGAAGATGTCTGAGATAGTGGTGAGTGAGTGAGTGTGCATTGTTCTGCTAATAATTAACCCACCTTATCTTAATCTGACGCGCTCGAATACCTATTTCAAAGAATCCATTTTTTTTACTAAGTTTTTTGACTGGGTGCTCATATTCAATGGGGGTACTCTAGGGGGTATAAGGTATCCCCCCGTATATTAATCTGCCGCGCTCGAGTAACTTCACAGCGGAAAAACAATTTTACAATTTTACAATTTTACATCTTGATCAAGCTATCAAAATGCATCAGTAAAATAAAATACCGCGGAATTGAATTCCGATTTTGACCGCCACGGAAATCGGTATCGGTACCTTAGTTTATTAAATGAACAGGTATTTTCTTGTTTCATTTTAGAAAATAAATTTTACTTTATAATAAAGAAACAAAAAAAGGTCGATTTTAGGATTTTTGTTCCTTAGCCATCTATTGGCTAGTAGCAAAACTAACTGCGGAAACACCTAGCTAGCCAAAGTTAGTTACAACGCTTTAGTACAGATGGCAGTGTAAGAAAACTAATAATTATTACTTACTCTCTGTGTACCTGTTTTCTGTATTGCTTACTATTCCTGGTGTACAATAAAGAGTCATTGTATTGTATTGTATTGTATTGTATTAAGTGAAGAAATAATAAGGTTTTAAAAACTCTATAGCTATAAATAAGTAATTTTCGATTCTAGAAAAGTATAACAATGAAATAGTATTTTCCTTTTGCTGAATATTTTTGAAAAGTATAATAAACCGTAATAAAAAACGTTTTGATTTGGCGTCGGCTTTGAGTATTTAGACTGAAAGGAGATGTTATCGCCCGTAGGTTGCTAAACAATTTTTCTGCCAAAACTCGCGGGGGTGCAATGCACACACACACAAGCAATTGAACTACAAATGAAAACAGAGCAATGATTGTACACACGCACACAAACCGAATTCGTCAACACAACAGTGATCGCCATAGACACATTGAAAAACATCTCGTCTATACATGTCACACGTACATCACACATAGACAACAATCTAGAGACAGCTAGAGTTAGGGCCATGTCGATAAGAATGTCGATAAGCATTCACTCGTTCATACATTCAGTCGTTCAATTAATCCCTAAGTTGTTAATAGAAAATTCATTTTCTAAATAAATGTGATTGCTCTATAAGGTTTAAAAGTGGAGGATTTATTAAAATATGTACATATAGCAAGTAATATTAATGTCAGATGTGCCAAATGTCTGTTTTACTTTGTAATTTTCTATAAATAGAATAGACACATCACTATGGTTAACATTTTGTTGAGAAGGTACCTAGACAAATTTTAATAGACTAATAATAAAGTACCTAATAGGTGCTAATTTTACCTTTCAGCATCAGCAGGAAGTTGAAAAAATTACAATGTTGATTTTATCACCGTTGAATTTAGGCACCCGTAAACACTGCAATACACACGTTCTCGTGACGCCGCCATTATTAAAGAAAATATTATAATATGTACCTAGTTACTTTGTACCGAGCGCTTATAGCCACGTTACGGAATCGAAACGGGGGCGAATAGAGCGGGCGGCGCGTCACAGCACTCACTCAACCAGCGACCGAACTGCGCGGCGTGCGGCGTGGAACTGCGTAGTTTTGTCTGGCGAAGATTGGTTAGCGGCCGCGGCCGTGTAAGAGGCTTGGCTGTGTGCGTGCGTCGATTCGGGTGCTCTAGTATGAAGTCGAATCACTGCCTGTTACCAGGCCTCATACATGCCATGTACTTACGCGCGATATTTACCTAACGCGGGGACCATCTGCTACGATCGAAATTTCAGTAGGTTGTCACAAGCGCGCGCCGACGCACGTTCGTTCGTGTTCCACGGAAAAAATATGCCGCCTGGACTTTTATAAGTGAAAATGGTGAAACAGGGGCAAACTTTAATATGACTATGCTAGAATTAATAGCTAATATAACAATTTGGAAGTTCGTATCGTGCTGTCCCTCTTACTCTTCTATAAAAAGCTATAAGCGTGAGCGGGATGGCACGATGCGAAGTTCAAAAGTTGACCGTCGTATCTAGTATAACGTTAGGGTACTGTGAGCATGGCAATGTGTTCTGCGCATTACAATAAATATCCTTTTTTGTTAGGATTCCAGAGCTAAAATGGCAAAAACGGAACCTTTATAGTTTCGCCATGACCGTCTGTCCCTTTGTCCGTCCGTGGCTTAGCTTAGGGAATATTAGTGCTAGAAAGTTTGCATGGATATAATATATAGCAATTATCCCGACAAAATGGTAAAACAACATGTAGAGAAAAAAAATTGAATCCAAACTGCCAGCCCTTGTCACTCGGCACGCACACATTCTTAAGGAGACGGAGTATTATAATCTGTGGCTACAATCGCGGTAAGTACCAAGATTTTGTACGGGATGCAGTATCTGTTACGAAGTAACTATTAAGTAATCTGTGCTGTTACTTATATTGAAACATTAAAAAGTATTTGTTAATACTTTCACGTCAATTTTTTTAACGAGTTCAATACTTTAAACATACATTTATTACTAACCATACATTTCCATTTTATTAGTAACCTTTAAAATGTGAAACCATGATAAGACAAATCATTCACTGATTCATTCACTCAATAGTTTATCGATTGTGGAAATATGTGTGTCCCCTCTCTAGTCGATACTAGACCGGTTATCGGTGTGGCCAATTATTTAGTAAGTAAAAATAGCCAATATTAATAGTGGTCGATGAAATACCATTTAAATAAAAAAAATAGCTAAATCTATTTAGAAAAATAAAAAAAAGAACTAAGCTTCGTCCATAATTAAATAAAAATAGCAATTAAAATAGTAACGATTCTTAGAATTACTGTCTGTTTATCTGTGCGTTTGTTCGTGGTAATCTCCGAAGCGGCTTAAGCTATAAGGATGTGGTTTTCACTTATTTGTTAATCTTATTAGTCCAATATTTAATTTACGAGTGAGGGGAGTGGGGAGGAGGGGGAGTGGGGGAGGAGGTGCGGGGGTTTCAAAGGGGGATGAAAATTTAATTGATTTTGCCGTAGGATGCACCGTTTTCAAGATATTTGACAAAACACCGGTTCTCGTCCGATCAGCGAGGTTAAGCAACGTCGGGCGCGGGGATGGGTGACCGCCTGGTTTCATTTTTGTTTTTTGAATGTTTTGTTATGACGTTGTCACGTTAAACTATAGTCCGTAAGCCGACTTTACAGGCAATCGGTTTTGTTTAGTAATTGTCTGGCCAGTAGTTTTTTGCCAAACCACTTGATATATATTTTTTACTGTATTAAATTTGATGGTAGCTTCTTCTTTATTATTATTATTTATTTATTTAAGGTTTACCAACAATTGTTAGCACTAGGTACATCAGAAATTGTTGCTTGTATAAACATGTTGAGCTGAGTGTCACAATCACTTATATCTTATAGGTATAACCGCATACAAAACAAAACTGAGCTAGTTCTAGTACGGATCTTAGATTATTAGACCAGGCGCCGACTGCACTTTTTTGTCGCTTCGTTCGAGTCGAGTGCTATAGAATTGTTAGGAATTTTTAATTGAGAGATGAAAATTTCTTTTTGTGTTGATGGTAGCAGCGGTGGCATTTTGAATGGTGAGCGCGCTTTCATATAATTCCAGCACAAAAATCAATAGCAATCAAACGAGGTGATAAAAAGTTGCAGTCAGCGCCTGGCCTTAAAATCTACATGGATGAAGTCAATCAAACAATGTAATGAATGTATAAGATCAATCAAAATAATTTATATTTTACCTCGTTATATAATTAATTGATTTATAAAAATTATAAATGGCCAATGTGTCTATTTTTACGAAAAGCTGGCCACACTGACTGACATTAATATTATTATACACTTCACGTATTTTTACTGTTAATCAACAATAATTACGTTACGAAATACTTCCAGATGAAAAGTTACGTTGTCTTTTTGTAGACTCGACGTGTCAGACATTTTTTCACGCCCGAATTCTTTGCGTTTTGGTCATTTTTGTGGAAGCTCATTCACTGACGCGTGCCGTTTTGAAATGTCATGAGAGGCGAGCGAAACAGTTTTGTTGCGGCGTAGAACTGGATGTATAGGTTTGGCTTGCTGGCGGGATTAGCAGCGAAATAATTTAGGTGATTTCTTCAGCAAATGGTGATTTAATTAGAATACGTAAAAAATAATTATACAAGAATAAAATATGCGCATCGGCGCGGTAAGGTAGAAGGCGAATGCCGGACGGTGGTGCGCACCCCTCTCGCCGAGAGTCTCGACCAATCAGAGTAGCTGTAAATGACGTGATATCGATGCTGATTGGTTCTCGATGTCGTGATATGTATACGGTAGGCGACGTGTGTTGTACTATGCATTTTTGCGAATCATTGCGTACAGTCATCCACGCAAGTTGCATTGACAGTTTTGTATAACGGTTATACCCGGCGGGTTCATACCTTTGGCAGAGGGGAAATGCGCTTCAAGGCGCCTCCCTTCAGTCTAAATACTCAAAGGGCGTCGGTCAAGTGTCAATGTCAATTGAATTTAATTTAAGCTGTCAAAATTGTCAAATACACATGTTTATGTTTTGCGACTTTTGCGCGTCGGTCGTTCCGTTGTTAAATTAAAATAGGTAGAAATTAAACTTTTGTCTTAAGTATATCAAAAGTAAATGTTGAGTGAAAATGGCTAATCTTCTTTTAAGTTCCGCTGAGAAAGTATTTATCCTCCACGGTGTCAACGTAAGTAACGATTCCTAACCTAACTTGACCGTAAAAAGAAAAACAACTTTAATATTTTCTTGAAATGCAACTTTTTCCAGGATGATTACCGCTCAGATGGAAGGTCTAATATGGATTATAGGCCTATGGAGCTTGAAACTGACGTAGTGAGCCACGCAAGTGGCTCTGCCCGGCTTCGTTTGGCCAATACAGATATCCTAGTTGGTGTTAAAACAGAAATAGATGTTCCGAAACCTGACAAACCGAACTTGGGAAAGATTGAATTTTTTGTTGATTGGTGAGTGTTAGCATGTTTTTATTAGTAGAATGTATGTAATGTAAGTACATTTAAGTCCATGGACATGAGCAACTAAACAAAAAGTTGGAATTGGAGATCTAAGGCAGTGTTTCCCAACTTGGGGGGGTCCGCGCCGCGAGTTTATGTATGGGGGTCCGCGGTAAACAGTTATAACTTATATTATAAGTACCTATTTTGTATCTGTAATAACTAAATCCGAATACCTAATCCGAATTTACTGGGATTTTGAAAAATAAGTATTAAACTATAAATATCAACAGTTATTTATTTTTAAAGTTCATAATTTAGCATATAATCCTTTTCATTTAATTTAATGTTGTGTTGTGACACGAAAAATATTGCAATTATGGGTAGTTTTTAATTTTTGTATTTTTTAAATTTACAATATGATACTTTTAAGTAAGTGCACCCACAAGAATACTTAATGTAGCAGTAAACTACATTTATTAATTGTGACTTTCTGTTATTATTGGAGCACAAGGTCAATAGACACTCTTTTTCGCCATTTCAAATATTCACCCTGTCAATAAATGACAACAGATAGCTGAAGTTCTCTGTGATAGATGGTGTTAGGTAATTTAAAAATGATGCAAATGAGAATTTTCTTTTATTTCAGTTCTGCCAATGCTACTCCAGAGTTTGAGGGTCGTGGAGGTGAACAACTAGCTAACAGCATAGCAAACCTGATGCAACGCGCCTATCATTCCTCTCAAGCATTTGATCTCAAACAACTTTCCATTTTAGAAGGGAAACAATGTTGGAAACTTTACATCGATATTCTGGTAGGTATTTTATTAAAAAAATACTTATAATAAAACTAAATACTCGTCTATACTAATATTATAAAGAGGAAAGATTTGATTGTTGTTTGTTTGTTGTTTGCATTGAATAGGCTCCGAAACTACTGGACCGATTTCAAAAATTCTTTTGCCGTTAGAAAGCTACATTATTACTGAGTGACATAGGCTACTTTTTACTGCGGGAAAATACCTTTTCCTACGGGAAAATTAATTTATCGCGGGCGAAGCGGCGGATGGAAGGCTAGTACGTTATAATTGCACAATTCAAATTAAATTATTTCACTAGAGGGGGGTAAAAATCCTACAATACTTGCTAAATAATAATATAGCCTTTTATTCCGAAACTAGGATACAATAACATGCAATGATAAAAAAATTATAATAAAATAAAAAATAAAATAAACTATAGGATGTCCCGCAGTTCGGTGTGCCTTTTGGCATAGGCCTCCTCCAACTTTCTCCATTGCAATCTGTCTTCTGCAACTCTAGACCAGTAAGGCCCCAAGGTTAAATGGATGTCATCTTCCCATCTTGTTTTTGGACGGCCTTGTTTTCTAATTCCATCTCTTGGGTACCATAGGGTGACTTGTTTACTCCATTTGTTGGTTTTGCAACGTAGCATATGTCCTGTCCAACCCCATTTTAGATGGTCTATTCGATTTATTATGTCCATAACCTTGGTTTTCCTTCTTATCTCTGAATTTAAAATTTTTTCCTTTAGTTTAACTCCCAACATGCTTCTCTCCATTGCTCTTTGACATTTCGCCAATTTTTCTCTATCATTGTTGGTCAGTGACCAAGTCTCGCATCCATATATCATGCATGGGAGAATGCAAATGTTGAAAGTCTTCCTTTTTAAAAACATACTTAGATCTTTATTTTTCATTATTTCCTTTAAGGACCAATATTTTTTCCGTCCACAAGCTATTCTTTTATCCACTTCCTTAGACATTGAGTCTTGAGGTGAGATAATTTGCCCCAGGTATACATATTCGCTCACATAATCATACTTGTTTCCATTTGCTTCTATGCTTATCTCTGTGGAGTTGGTCATCAGCTTGGTTTTACTCGCATTCATTTCCAGCCCCACTTGTCTGCTCATGTCCGCTAGTGTATCAATCATATATTTTAATTTGTTAGGGCATTCTTCTAATAGAATTATATCGTCCGCAAATCTTAGATGGTTTAGATGATTACCGTTGATCTTAAGACCATAGTTGTCCCAGTCTAGTTGTCTAAAGATATGTTCCAGTACAGCATTAAATAATTTAGGTGACAATGG
This sequence comes from Archips crataeganus, assembly GCA_947859365.1. Lineage (NCBI taxonomy): Eukaryota > Metazoa > Arthropoda > Insecta > Lepidoptera > Tortricidae > Archips > Archips crataeganus. Next base: position 16,983,704 of record OX402048.1, read on the forward strand.
GTCACCTTGTCTGACACCTCTGTTTATTGGAAAAGGGTCTCCTTTCGATTCCAGTTTAATTCGACTTTTGCTCCTTTTGTAAATAGTTTTGATTAACTCGATGTAAATACTGTTCACCCCTTGTTTGCTTAGACTAGACCATATGTATTGGTGGTTCAGACTGTCGAATGCTTTAGAATAGTCGATAAAGGCAACATATAGGGGTTTCTGATATTCATTATATTTTTCCATGACTTGTTTGATTGTGTGAATATGATCGATGGTACTGAAGCCTTTCCTGAATCCCGCGTTTCATTTTCATCCAACGTTGCAGTGATTCTTTCTAGAATTACTTTGGCAAAGACCTTGTAGATGTTTGAAATGAGGCTTATTGGTCTATAGTTGCCAATATCATCCTTGTCACCTTTCTTATGGAGAAGAATAATGTGAGAATCTCCCCATTGTTCTGGGATTATTCCTGTGGTTAGGATGTTGTTAAATAAATTTGTTAGGATTGGGCATATTTCATCTATTGTGCCTCTCATCAGCTCATTGGATATTTTGTCTGGTCCTGGAGCTTTATCCATTTTTTGAGACATGATGGCTTGCTCCACTTCCCGTGTAAGTATTGGTGGGATCTCTTCAAAGCTAGAGGTTGAATTCATATGTACACAGTTGTCTTGGTTCACTTTTTTGTTAGAGTATAGGGTTCTGTAATAGTCTGTAGCAAGCTTCTGAACTTCTGTACGTTTTGACGCTTGTTTTGATCTTCTGTTTTTATCTTTTTTTTTTAGTTTGGGAATCCATTCCATACCCTGCTCTTTAAGTTCTTTAAAGGCTTTTTTAGTTCCACCCGTTTTTTGAATTACATCTTCCAATTTTTTCAATCTTCTTACTTTCCTATCGTTTCTTATATTTTCTCTTATTTGTTTGCTTAAGCTTGATATCACGTTTTGGTCAACCTTACTGTTTACTTTATCGGCTATTAGTGCTTTTCTTTTTTCTAGGAGTTCTGTTGTCTTTTCGCTAAATTTTGTATCTCTAGCCACTTTTTCTATCCTCATAGATGATGATGATAGATATTTTTCTATGTGATTGTATTTTTCTAATATTGTTACATTAGAGTTTACTATTTCTTGCAATGGCTTTATACAGGTTGATTCTATTTTGTTACTATATAGCTCTGATGACATAAATGCGTTTTTAATGTTATTTCTTGAATGTTTTGTAGCATATGATTTTAAGTGGCAACATACCATGCGATGATTTGTATTGAAATTTAAGTTTTGGACAACATGTGCATCATCAAAGAATTTTGGCTTGTTGGTTAATATGTAATCAATTTCATTTTTGTATTTTCCATCAGGTGATAACCAAGTCCATTTTGTATTATGTTTTTTCTTGAAGGCAGAGTTGAGAAGTGCTAGATTGTTTTGTAGTAGAAAATCGATAAGTTTGTGTCCATTTTTACTTCTCTTTCCATGGCCATTACCAATTCTTCGCCCGTTTCTCTGATGCCCACCTGGGCATTGAAATCTCCCATCACTACGAGGTAGTTGTCTTGGTATTTCTTTACAATATCCGATAGATTAATGTAGAAATCCTCAATATCTTGCTGGGATGCGGCCTCGGTGGGTGAATATACTTGTACAATTGTCCAAGGCTTCTTGTAATTAGGAAAACAAATGTTGAGTATTGCAAATCTGTCAGAGAGTCCTGTCAGCTCTTGTATGTAGTTTTTTAATGATTTTTTGATCAGAAAGCCGACTCCTCTTTGGCCTGCTGTCTCGCCTTTTTGATAGAGTATGTAGTTATTGATCTCTACTATTTTTTCGCCCTGTCTTCTCATTTCGCTAATGCCTACTATATCATGATTGATGTTTTCAAGCGATTTTTGTAGTTCGAGCAAGCTTTCTTGCGTTCTTAATGTTCTTGTATTCAGCGTTGCAATTTTGAATGATTCACTTCTTCTTTTTCCTGTTGTTGGAGGGTTTTGGTCTAGTTCTCCCGCGGGGACCAGCCGTGCTGGGAGACGATTCGGTTCTGTTGTATGTTGCAAATCAGTTGCCTTTAGTTGTTTATTTTGGATCCGGGTGTCGGTAGGGGTTGTTAGTTTTTTGACTGTTCTGACAGTGTAGCGGGTCTCCCGCGTTCGACGAACTTGAATATCCTAGGTTTAATAACTTATTTTGTTGTTGTTTTAGCCGCCATTAGTTCTGGACTACTCAGGGAGTTGCTTTTTTTCTGTGTTGACTTATCGGGCGAACCCGACTCCTCTCGTCTTCTCTTGTTCTTGTCTTGTTGCGATTGTTGTTTTATTATTATTTTATCATATTTCAGAAAAGCTATGTTCCCTTTATTTTTATACTTGCTATATATATATCAATAATGTCATGCCCAAGTTTGTAAAAACTCTATGGTTGAATATTTCATTTCAGATTTTAGAAAGTGGTGGCAACTTGTGTGATGCCGTTTCTCTAGCAGTTAAAGGTGCACTATTCAATACGAGGATACCATTGGTGAAAGCTGTTTTGATGGACGGAGGGAATGTAGACTTGCAGCTATCTGATGATCCATATGATAGCAAGCTTTTGGATGTAGGATCTGCACCACTTCTGGTAAGTCTAATGGACTTAGTTTGAGCAACATTATGGTAAAATGGTGGAAATAGAAGTACTAGATAATAACCATGGATGAAACCTTTTATAAAAAGTTAACCTTGTTTGTTATAGTAGAGACTTCTCTATGATGTTACAATATGCACTGTGAATAAGTGACTGTGAAAATAACTTTTGTAAAATTGCTAGCTTAGTGTAAAGTAACCCTCATGCATGATCAATGGACGGAAAAACACTCGTCATTTCAGTTGTCATAGGTACATAACAACAATTTAGGACTTACTTAGGAGTCGAAATGGCTTGTTTCCAGTCTATGGATGTTATTAAAGCAAAGCAAGGAAGTCTCTACTAAAGAAACGGATGGGATAGTTTTTTTAAATGACGAGCGTTTTTCCGATCCTCGCTCATGATAAAATGGACCATACAAAATTCTCCAGGTGACATTATGCAAAATCGGCGAGAAATGCGTGGTGGACCCGTCAGCAGAGGAAGAGAGTTGCAGCGCCGTAGCCCTGATCGTCGGGGTAACCGGCAACCCTCGTCATTACACTACAGACACCCTGGATGAAGTTTCCGAGGGTGGCAAGTGCAGCACGATCGCAGTCAATGGGCCGGGAAGCGTGGCGCAACCGACTCTGAAGGATGCCATCAAACAGGGAATGTAAGTCCTATTCATTATCATCCCAGCCTTTATACATCCCGCTACAGGGCACAGGCCTCCTCTCAGAATGAGAGGGCTTGGGACATAGATCCCACACGGGCCCGTCAATTGGAAAGCTTAAACTCAACTTTTCAATAATCAACTTTGTATTACAAAAGATAAAATACATTTTCCCTATCGTACCGTTCTGTTCACGCTTATAGTATTGAAGAGTAGAGTAAAAGTGCCTGCAAGATACGAACTTCGAATTTTGAATTTCGTAGTAACCCCAGGGGCCTGATGCATAACAAAGTACAACTAATATTACAAGCGGAACTCTCGCTTCAGTTATACATATTAACTAGAAAGCGAGTTCCGCTTGTAATATAAGTTGTACTCTGTTATGCAACAGGCCCCATGTCGTCGCTCCATCTCGTTGGAGGCCTACCCACACTGCGTCTTCCGGTCCGTGGACGCCACTCGAGAACCTTTTACTTTTATGCACTCAATTTGTGTGTATACTGCTGCTGCTGGTTTATATTGCATTTCAATAATTATTTATTTTAATATTACTGTTATTATTTTCAGAATCGCTGCTAAATCTCTGGATAAAGCCTTGGGACACGCTTTATTGCGAGAGAGGAAAGAAAACTTCGGCCCGAAGAAGCAATCCTATGGATTTATCAAATAAAACTTATATAATACTGGATACGTTATTTATTAAAAACACCAAGATTTCCCATATGCCTTTATTGATTAAAATATCAGATACATGGTTCATGTACTATATCTAACAATTATTTCCAGACTAATAAGTATTAGTCCTATTTTATCATCACTTTGATATCACATCCTTCTATGTAGGATTATATATAGGCCATTCTCGTTTTGCTCTGCACCGAAATGTATTCATATCACATAGCACAATTCTACCTGGCTACTTTCCTTATATTTGTATGTGTTCAACGCCAAGCCTTGACCAAACGTAAAGCTACTTTGAACCTTATGTCATTGCGTGAAGATCACGTCACTTTGACGTTGTACTTTGCAACACAAAGTAAAGAAAAGATTAAGAAACTGCAGTTTATTGTAGAGTAAATGCAACTTTAATAGGGATTTGAGTAACCAGGTTTTTGTATTGTCAAGTTTAAAGAGTTAATTGACTTCTGATACAATTAATTATATTATAACACCACATTTATGAAATTAAGCAGGATCAGTACTAAATAAACAACAAAAATATAAAAAAAAACATAATGGATATAATAAATGTCATTTTATAACAATAAAAGTGTTTAGTTTAATGTTGAAAACAATACAGATACATCATCAAGTCATATTCAAGTTAGTAAAGAAAGTACTTCATTTACGAACTTTGCAGCATTGTTGGCAAGAATATACGCTAACTTCACGATTATACATCAAATTAAATATCGATATAATCATATAATTCGTATACTAACAAGAGATACACAAGTAACCGTGCATTACCCACAAACGTACAAACGTGGTTCGGCTACTATTCGTTAGATGGCGTTGTTGCCAACTAACAATTCGCCTTATCGTGATTACTTCTGCTTAGGGTTGACGGGAGTAAGGAGGTCGAGAACAGCGGCAATGTTCCCATTCTTGCTTTCCAAAAGCTGAGTCAGCCAGCCACCCTCATTAGTGAAGCCCATTGTGAGCATCTGCTGGATTGCTGCGTCGATATGGGGAGCTGTAGGATAGAAAAAATAGTTTTAGCAAAATAAAATAGACTTTTGAATGACATATTGATATTCTTATACCCCAAATGACCGCAAATATAATAGGACCATCGTATCTTTCAGAGATCCATAGAAGAACCAGGGTCACCGACATGACATGACGTCAATAGCAATGGGGAGGCCATATATCATATAGCACACAGAACTCATGGCCGTTGGGGCTGAAAAGTTCTTGAATTGAGACCACGGACTGGCAAGCGCAGCGTGAGACGTCCACCTACGAGGTGGACAGATGATTTGGCAAAGGCTGCTCGTGCAAGGTGGATGCAAGCCGCTTCCAACCGTAGTGATTGTGTATCAAGGAGGGAGGCCTATGTCCAGCAGTGGACGTCCATCCTACGGCTTAAATGATGATGATGATCGTATCTTTTCTGCTACTAAATAGCAGTGAATTATAATGGCGTCGAAATGGCACACATGACAATAGATAAGATACTATTTCATAAAACGTGTTTTTTAAATAATTATTATCTTGAATTTTTGTTAATCCATCGTAATCTGAGGTTTGGTAATTTTGAGGTGAGGTAATTTTAGTTCCACTTTCTAACTCCCGGTAATATACCACGGTCACTAATAAAGTAAGAAGTTAAAATCGACCTTGAGATAACAGTAACGGAAACTCAATAAAGGCACGTAATATTTGTCTGAACAGCAAAATAAAATGTTTTTGAAAGTAGAACATAAACAATGTTAGATTACAGCCGTATCTAATCGAATAAAGTAGTCAGACATTCATGTCCCCATTCGTTTATTATTGCGCTAAAGATTATCAGTGAATCAGACAGTTTTAAGTATCGTGACTCACATGTACGTAAAATACTGTAAAACCCTGATGACAATAATGAGCCGTTCAAGTCCGGGCGACAGTTAATTTAAATAACATTACATTTTAACAACATGTTTATATTTAATTTGCCCCCATGACCTCTTTGTGGATTTTTGCTAACTTTCATACCTAGTTATGAATCATGAAAACTTTTGTAAGTAATTTATTGAATCGGGTGTTACTTTGCGGAGGTCCATATTAATGAACTGAAACAATTAAGGTCGCGGGTGAGCAAAGTAATTGTTTCAATTCATTACTTTTATAAGACAAAAGAAACTAGGGCGACACACGGGATTTAAGTGACTGAACTTGAATATTTAACTTTTCAGTAAAGAAAACCATTTCAGGAAAGAAGAAGTAAAGAAGTCTTTTCGAGTTTCGTCTATTACACGACTGGTTTTCTACAATTTTCACTAGATTATCGACTCCGCCGTGGTGGCCTAGCGGTTTGACCTAGGGCCTCTTAAGCAGAGGATCGTGGCGTGGGTTCAAATCCCTCGCACCTCCCGAGTTTTTCGGAATTTATGGCCCGAAATTACATTTGAAATTTACCATAAGCTTTACGGTGAAGGAAAACATCGTGAGCAAACCTGCATACACCTGCAAAGAAATTCAATGGTGGTCAAGTTCCCAACCCGCATTGGGCCCGCGTGGGAACTACGGCCCAAGCCCTCCTCTTATTCTTAGAGGATACCTGTGCCCTACAATGTGACGTATATAGGCTGGGATGATGATGATGATTATTATGATGTCAACTCACGTTTTAAGGAAGTGGACAAACTTAGCGACATGCCCTGGGTACTTCCCAAGCTCATGATATCTCAGTGTAAGTATAGGTAACGCCACGAGAGTTGAGGCGAATGATTACACGCACAGATACAAAAAATACCGATTGCAAAAAAAGTAGTGATTGAATGAAATTAACTAGTGAATGTTAATGTGAGTTATACGATCTTACGATGAAATACCTACGCAATACTATGCATATTATATTTTTTCTTTTTTTACTATTACTATTTTTGAAATAAAAGAATTTGAAACGGATAAGAAATATTCGTAACAAAAAAATCGGTTATTATATAAATAAATAGCGAAAATATGCTTATCTGATTTAAATAAAAATAGATCAAAATATTTTATTTTCTGTTTTGTTTGAACTAGATATATTTTCCTAAATAGTTCTTAATGAAATAGGTTGAAGAAATTTTTAGTCAAACTTGTAATTCACTGTTGAGTCTGTTGAACTTGCTATCGGTACGAATAAATGTCAAAATCCCTCTGTCATCACATGACGTGTCGTTGTGTGCGTGACCTCAAATCTCATGGCGTTACCTATACCTATAGCAATTTGTACTTCATAAAATCACATAATCATTATACATACTAGGGTGGCGGTGACGCGGCGGTTGGGGTTGCGGCTGAGGCTGTTTTGGTGCCTGAGCCGGTTTTGGCTGAGCCGGAGTTGGAGCCGAAGTCGGGGTCGGAGCCGCAGCCGAAGCCGAAGCTTGGGCCGGGGCCGGCGCAGGCGCAGGCTGAGGCTTGAGCGACTCAGCTTCTTTAGTGTTCAACACTAGATATTATAATACAGTCAATGATGGGATATACGCCACAAATGATATACCTACAGCCAAATGTAGTCAAATGTCTATGTAGTACAGTGGTTTCTAACCTTTTTTTGAAGTACCCTTGAAAATTGAAGTAACTAAAAGTTGATGAACTAAAACAATTACTTTGCTCACCCGCGACCTTACAATAGTTACGTTTATGCAAGAAATGTGCGTTCATGCAGTTCCTCCACCTCCACACTGTACGAACACACACAAATCACATAAACCCAACCATCACCACCACCAAGCTACACTGACGCGTTTCGAACTCAACCAGAGCTCATCTTCAGAGTTACCACAACCGTATGCTATGCTACCAAACGTTAAACTAACAAACCAAAACAAATGTTTTAACTTGTCACTGTAACTTCTCAAGTACCCACTTTATTTTTCTTATTCTCAAACTACCCCACAAAAATTAACTTTTATTGACATATTTAAAACTACCTTGAATTTTTTTTTGTTTATTTATTTATAAGGCATATTTAATTAATACTAACTGTTCAAATTCGACCCAAGCCGCAGTAAAGGAGAAGATACTAAATTTACCTGTTCATTAATAATAGACCCCATAGTGTTGTACCTAATTATTTCCATGCATTCCAGAGCATCCAGACGCAACCCCTTGCCGCAATAATGTAACACTTCATAAGAATCTGAATCTAACAATGAATGATTTGATTCCAACAAATGTTTTGCAAAATTCGATCTATCTGGATGCTCATTCCTATATGCCGAAACATGCTCTTTAAATCTAGTATTAAAACTTCGGCCTGTCTGTCCTACGTATATCCCATTGCAGTCATTACAAGTAAGCTTGTATACCCCCGATCTAGTTCCCTTATCTACCTGTTCTTTGTGGTTACATAGCCTAGAGTACAAAGAGTTGTTAGTCTTAAAGGCAACATTAATATTGTTTGATTTTTAAATGCCATAAATCTTATCAGACTAAAAGTTAAAAAAAAATTAAAACCCCCAACGCAATTCAATCTAAGATCCCTTCCGCAGCATACAAAAAAGCTGAAACCTTGAAAAGGCTAATCGCCTAGAAACCTGCTTTCAAATAAAAAAAACCGCATCCAAATCGGTTCACCCATTTAAGAGTTATGATGCTACAGACAGCCACACAGACAGACAGACACACTCACACACTTAGCGGTCAAACTTATAACACCCCTCTTTGTGTTGGGGATTAAAAATAAATGCAGTGCGACTTTTCTGTCGCGTTTGTACCCATTATATCTGATGGCATCTAATTCACCATCCATTATTACCCCTCGTAAAGGTTTTACCCCTTTAGAAGCAATTCGGAACCAATGATATAGGATTAAGGCGTTTGTCGTTTTGTTTAGTATTCATATGGCGAACGGAAACAAGAATAGACTTCAAAACATCATTGTTTGTTTGTCATCGGTCCTTTGTTCTGTTCGCCGCCAGACAGCGCTGCCCGTTGCAATCGCAACGGCTGCGTTCAGCATACCGCGTAGGGCCGTGTTGCACGGCAGGGTTTCTGTGATCGATAAAAATGGTCTCGCCGGAAGACCAGTGCTGGCTCCACCCCAGGAGTCCGCATTTATGCTGAGGCGGGACCTTTTTCGTACACTTTTTCATATATTATTTTATTTTTATTTTATATTTTAAAATTGTATTGTCTTAATAGTTGTTTCTTATTTATTTATTTTTTATTTTTGTGTGTGCGAAATAAATTTTTTTCATTTCATTTCATTGTCTAAGTACTTAGGCTGACTAGCACAGATTGATAATAGTCGTTTGTCGCTTATACAAAGTAAACCACGCCATTTTGGTATTCTATGCCAGATTCGGATACCTTAAAAGTTAAGGCTTAAATGACAAAGATAAATATAGGCTAGGAGGGAAAAAGCAATGAATGAACATGATTTCAACGTTATGAACTATTAGTTACCTGCTGTAGCCATATTTAGGGGCGGATACAGGTTCCCTCCAGAAATGTTGACGCGTTGCTGGAATTCCTGCGGCAGGTTGAAACCGATCGGATTCTGCTCCTCTGGGGCAGTTGGCTTTGAGTTCACATAAGCTTCCATCAAATCTAGAGATAGAAAAAACTCATTTAAATTTGGTTTAGAAACACATAGCAACCTACTTCACATTATTCAATGGACCATGTATACACCGTGAAATTTTAGTGGTTGTTTTCCCGAAAAGAGATGATTTAGTTTCGATTGTACAATCGATTTATAATTACTATTTTGACTAGAGTCAAAAATCAAATTGTGAAAAACGAAAGTCGAAAATGACCGCAAACCAATAGTAACGCTTCGTTGGTACAAGTAGCGTACGATCGTACGATAGGTTAGGTACCAACGAAGCGTTACTATTGGTTTGCGGTCATTTTCGACTTTCGTTTTTCACAATTGGATTTTTGACTCTAGTCAAAATAGTAATTATAAATCGATTGTACAATCGAAACTAAATCACCTCGTTTCGGGAAAACAACCACTAAAATTTCACGGTGTATAGGGAATTCACTTTTTTAAACGTAGGAAACTAAATTGTGGAGACTTAAATTGTTTCGATCATACCTTTGTCCTGGTTGACCATCATCCAGTCATCAGCTTTGTCCAAGGATGGCTCCCTCTTCTCCCCATTGCTCGTGGACGCTTCAGTTTCGGTCTTGACAGGCACTTTGTCAACAACATTCACTTTCTCGGCTTCAGGGCTCTTCCTGTCACCTTGTCCCATCTCGTCATCATCATTGGTAGCGTTGACATTCAAATTCAACTGTGTCATGTAAGCTTCGAGTATCTTCTGGATGTTTTGAACATTCGGTTGGAAAGGACAGCCGGGGCCAGATGTGCTTGGTTTAGGGGTCGCTTGAGAAGTTTCCGGAGCGTTCTTCTTTTGTTCTGGAGTGGCGCCTGTTTTGATGTCCTTTGGGTCGTTGAGAGTATCGCTGTTTACGTCGCCGGCGAGGTTGGCGAATTCGTTCATGTAGGTGGCGAAGGTTTCCAGCCAGCTGGAGCGGGGGCGGCGTTCGCGGTGGTCGCGATGATGGTCGCGACCATGGTGGTCACGCTTCTTCTCAGCGCTGCGGTCGCGGCGGTGACGCTTATGGCAACCTTCTTCTTCCGAGGCAATAGCCACAGACTTCAAAAAGTGACGGGAGCGCTTGATGGCTGCTCGGATCAATGCGCGCTGCGGGAAAAACTTAAATCAAATCAATTATGCTTGTGCACAGATTCGACAAACACATCGTCGCGTTGCGGATTATTGTAAAGGTAGCTAACTCACAATTTAAATTGAACGCCAAAAAATGCAACTTATTAAAATAAGTATAATGTCCTAGGATCCCAAATATAAAGGTCAGTCTACCACGAATTAAGAGTGAAAATTAACTCTTGCGAGTATTTTTAATTTGCCCATTAACATTGGACTTATGAACATGTTGGAATGTTAGCCAACCCGAGACATAATTACAAGTTAGTGTAGTGTATACTATATTTTCATCTCACTTTGACATGTCAATGCGTCTTTAGATTAGCAGATATTGGCCCAACTAGCAGACTTTACTTATGTTTATGATGTGCATTTTCATCAAAAAGTTACAATTTTCACTAATGAATATTCCAGAGAAGAATAATCATCATCATCATCATCATCATCAGCCTATAGCAGTCCACTGCTGGACATCTCATCCATGGCGCGCCACAACACTATCTTCGGCCTCTCGCATCCATTAAGGTCATCCGTCCACCGTGCCCCAGGACGCCCTACACTACGTTGCCCCGAGAAGAATAATGCTTGACCTAAATAATGACGTAAAACAGAAACAGACAAATCAAAGTCCAATCTTACCGGCATGGTAGGAGCGGGGACGCGAACCATGCAGTGGTCGGGATGGACGCCGCTGGCCTCGCAGCGAGCGCACAGGTCGTAGTCATCGCAGGAGGTGCACTTGTACCGGTACCCTACCACCATGCCGTCGCAGCCGTCGCAAGTCACGCCGAAGTGCTCAGCACTCGGACCTGATTATGACAAAGAAATCAGTAGAAAAAAAAAAGCTAAAACTGATGCTAATGTGGGTTAGATTCATTATGGTGCAATTGGTTTTTTTCTGGTATAGTCCGCAACTAAGTTGCAACCATTTTTACACGCTTTATTTATGTCAGTTCCTACAGCAGTGTAAAAACAATAAAACTGATTATCACATTGACTTGTAAGCGTGAATAGCCTTTGATATTTTAACCTCCTGAGGCCCACGAAAATATTGTTTCAATGAACTTTAAACTTTATGTCACTTACAAGTGAATTCGATGTCACATTAGAATTAGTCCTTTGTATAGGACTTACTTCTAATGTGATATTGAACTCACTCAAAAGTGACATAAAGTTTAAAGATCATTGAAACAAAATATTTGTGCGCCTCAGGAGGATAAGCCATACAACTGACATTGAACCTTAAGGTGGCAAAGGAATTTCATGGTCAACTATATTATGAAATATTAATGTGGCTTCCCATCAGGCTGATATAGTCGCATTTGGTAAACTTGTTAAAATATTAAATTTAATGAAAAATCAAGTTTAAATAAAAAAAGTTCATTGCTAAATCTTTGTCAAGTCTTATTTGTTGGAATCATATTCAGCAGTATGTAATTTGTATATTGAACAAAAATAAACACATTGATTGAGATGTTACTTTACAGTGGCCCCATCAATAAATGAGAACACAGCAGTTGCAATTTGCTTAGAAACCAGAGGCCACGTTGTCTAACGCATTGCTGCTTGTAATTGCATTCACCATCCCTTTCTGTCACCAGCTTATACAGTTTCATAGAAAGAAAACAAACAAACTCCCGTATGTTAGGCAATAAGCGTACTGAATTACACTTAAGGGCCGGCGCTCACTGACGGCATGGCACGGAATGGCACGGCAAAGGATTTTTATTACTATAAAGTTATTTTAAATCTCATTTCAATGAGTTTAGAATTCATGTTACTTTATTTCGATACCACGATGCCGCGACGTGCAGAGGGATGCTGCGGTAAAATTCTTATGTAACCTGCCGTGCCATGCCGTCAGTGAGCGCCGGCCCTTACTATGCCATATTGCAATCAAATAATTAGCTTGTATGATGCAAACTTTTACTAGCTCAAGGGCAATACAAGTCATTGCTCTAGTCATAGGTGGAAAACTACAATTCATGATAATTAGAATGTGTGCAGCAACCGTAACATTTGCACTTGATAACTAAAATGAGTAATGTTTATAGCTGTGATGCTTATAAACTTATAATAATAGTAACAGTGATTCAGAGTTTACATTTAAATAACAACTGCTTTGTTAGTATCTTAAACTTAAAGCAGTTTGACTGCTTTGAAGCGAGGGTTCATTGGATTAGAGAATAAATTACCATAATAATTTGTAAAATGACGTAAATAGCTGTCAATTCTGCTGATCAAATTTGCTTCATCACCTATTAATACATCACTAAAAGAGCATTTTTATCAGACAAACAGAAATTCAACACACCTATTATTTACTACTAACTCAATAGAGAGAGGGAAAGAGAGAGAGAGATTTATTTATACATGTTCAATACATATTTTGACAACCAGATGGCCTAGTGGTTAGAGAACCTGACTATGAAGGTTGAGGTCCCGGGTTTGATTCCCGTGTTGGGGCAGACATTTGTATGAAAAATACAAATGTTTGTTCTCGGGTCTTGGATGTATAATATGTATTTAAGTATGTACATATATAAGTATGTATATCTGTTGCCTAGTACCCATAACACAAGCTTTGCCTAGCTTACTTTGGGACTAGGTCAATTGGTGTGAATTGTCCCGTGATATTTATTATTATTATTTATTATTATATGAGAAAAAAAAACATTTGGCAAATTGGCAACAAAAGATACAAAAAAAAACATGAAATAGTATAAATTAAGTCCCACTCAGCATAATGTTGCGGCAAGCATGAATAATTGCCTTATTGAGTATTCTATTCATAAACCCCCACAATTTGAAACTTCAAAAAACTATGAAATAAGGATTGCCAGATATTTTTTTAATAATAATAATTCATGAACTAAAACAATTACTTTGCTCACCCGCGACCTTACAATAGTTACGTTTATGCAAGAAATGTGCGTTCAACGTTTGGTAGCATAGCATACGGTTGTGGTAACTCTGAAGATGAGCTCTGGTTGAGTTCGAAACGCGTCAGTGTAGCTTGGTGGTGGTGATGGTTGGGTTTATGTGATTTGTGTGTGTTCGTACAGTGTGGAGGTGGAGGAACTGCATGAACGCACATTTCTTGCATAAACGTAACTATTGTAAGGTCGCGGGTGAGCAAAGTAATTGTTTTAGTTCATTAATATGGACCTCCGCAAAGTAACGCCTGATTCAATAAATAATAATTCATTTATTAGTTTTTACACCAGACTGTCTGGTTTTTGTCACAACAGTCTGATTTCCCTTATATTAGACTAGCCAAGAAAATCTTGGTCAACCAGAAAACACATTATTGTATGGAAATTTTAGTAGGTACTATCTCTGGTTTTTTTACTTTTCATTTTTAGCAATTGCAATTTGGTATATGTATGTAGCAAATATGATTTTGTCAGAATTTAATTAAGACAAAACCCTCAATTTGATATAATATTTGCCATCAAACAGAAATCAAAGCAAATTAAAATAGGCAACATTTACAGTCCAAAATCGAATGTCTTGACAGGGTTGTTACAGTCATGGTTTAAGGGTTACCTTTAAATTGCAAACTTTGCAATGAATGTTGATTCAAAGTCAAAGTCAAAATTCTTTATTCAATTTAGGCATCAAGTGACGCTCCTATGGTTGATGTTGAAAGTGTAAAAAAAAACTTACCACAAGAAACTTCAGGGAACCCAGAGATCATGACCTCAATGTTATCCTTCTCATCATCAGACTTGGGCTTAGGGTTCACATACAGCTTGTACACATCAGAGCGCATGGCCGCTAAGGCAATCATCATTTCATCATCCGATGAAATGGTAACATCATCTCCGTCCTCATCTAAATGGAAAAGAAGCAATTATACAATCATTGTCAGTTAACTCCGAGTGATTGTCAACATTCCGCAAAGAAAAGTTGGTGTATCTAGGGTTATTTTCTAGGGGAGCCCAGACTTTCCAGATGCCATGGCCAAGGTAACAATGCCAAACTCCCAAATTCTGTGATGCCTCCCACCTTCCCTTGTACTTACACCTGTAGCTGATAAAGTTGAAGAATATAAAATATAACCTTTCCACAGAACAGTGTAAGCCTTCCCCTTAAGTCCAGGAAAAACATCCTGCAGCTTAGCATTCAGGTAGTGGTAGCTTGTCACCACACTCTTCTCAATCCCGAATCTGCGGACCTCTGGCTTGTCTTCAGGCTGCCAGAAGCAGAACACCTTGAAGGGAACTAAGTCTTCCATAGCTGTTAAAAAAAAAGTTGCATTATTAACTAACTTGATTATATAGGTGGTCTCTTCACTAAGTATTTATTTGTAGGCCAGTCTCACGTATGTTTTCCTGTTTCACAAGAAAAGGTTTTTTGTATGGAGTTCATTGTCTTCTACTCACAATTCCAGATGATGCAATTTCAATTGAAGTTAGAGAAATAAAGGACCTTTTAATTTTGTTTGTGCTTTAAAACAATTCGCTACTAAGTATCGCTCGCTTGCTAATGTAAGTAATTATGATACATCCAATTAGTTAAAGAAATAAATAAATAAATCTCACTAGTCGCCATTTTGATGTGATAAATATCTACCTAGTTAAACATGAACATCAAAGCCTTACCTTTGAACACGGAATAAAAATTCACCAATAAGAATAGTCAAAAGAGCAAACAAATCGGAAAGGAAACGCACAAAACTGGTATTATTCAAAGAATTGATGTATATTTACTTTGACACAGTCTGTTACTAAAGTTAAACCAGACGTAACGTCAATCACACAGCAAGTCTCAAGAGAGAATGTTGTTATTGCGCGGCGTCCGAGCTTAAATATACCATGCAAATATTATGATTCATCAAATACATACCGCATCGAACGTTGGAGAAGGCAAGACGCGACATAATCAATAGTTGTGCAACTGAAATGTCAAAACAAAAAGTCATGTTTTGGCCAGCATGCCGTTCCTTTACACGACGACGAGATGATGTGTTTTTGTAATACTTCAAACGTTTGTATTTAATCTGACAGTGCGAGGATGAAATATAAATTTCAAGAATTAAAACCTTTTAAAACTAACACTTTATATGCAGAATAATTAAAAGAATATTCTTTTATCAGTAATAAATCTTTCTCTATAAAGTTGCTTCTTATAATCACTGAATGTTATATGAGTAAAATGTAGCGCACGGGGAATAACTCATGCCCTGGAATCCGACTTATTGAGATCTAAAATATAATTTTTCAATCATTTTATCCGTCCTCTTTCCACGGCTAGGCTATTTCTATATTTTCCCTTTTCCAGCCTGACGTTCCATTCGGCAACGCTTCTTAGGCTGCGTATTCACCGGAGCTGTGCGAGGATGCGTTGCGAGGGATGTGTCTGTCATGAACCAATAGAAACACTTCATTCACTTAGGACCTTTTAAATGAAGTGTTTCTATTGGTTCATGACAGACACATCCCTCGCAACGCATCCTCGCACATCTCTGGTGGAAACGCAGCCTTATACCTAATTAGAAAAATTGGCTATGGTATGGAGTATACTCGAGCTCAATGTGGATTTCGGAACCTACTCGACATTCAAATTAAACTCATCCATCAGGGCTCATTCATACCTACAACCCTTCCTTATCATTTCATAAATGTTTAGGGCGTTGTTTAGTTTTGGTTAGGGGAATGAGATAGAATACATTTACAATCCTGAACTTTACGAAAATCAGTAAATTTATTTAAAGCTACTGTTCAGGTCTGTGTTTTTAACAGTCTAGTAACCCATAGGTATGTGGAGGATGTTTGTTAGCTCTTTCTTACGTTCCATTGTAATATTGTTCTACTTTAAGGCATGGACAGGGAATGTGTTAAATTTACACCTACTCTGTTTAGATGGTGACATGTTGGCAACAATAAACAAAAGGAATTAAATCACCAGAGTTAATGTTTAAATTTTTTATTTATAATAACAAAGATACACTGTGTAAATATGCACTTATTATAACAAAATGTACTTGAATCTTAAGTTTAATCCTGATGTTCTTTGCCACCTGTTTTAATTTTCTTTTTGTCATAATCATACGTTTTATCATCAACAAATTTGGGTGGCCCTCCTAATTGTACAGTTTCAGGAACACTTAATTCTTCATTAAGTTTCTTGGCCAGGAAGTAAATCTCGGCGAGTGCAATGACTAGGGCGCACATCACGCCAAGAAGTAGTCGGAAGCCGAAGTCCAAATTCCCCACCATCCATTCCACTCCTCTGAACCCAAACAGGAATCCAGCAAATATTGAAATTATGAACTGTCCAATGGCTATTAGCTGCCGGTTCATTTGCTTCACTGGAAAATAAAAGTACAAGTCATTTCATTACAACACACTAATTGATACATTCATAGGCCCATATGAATCATAACCATTTCTTCCAGTGTGCATTTGTAATGGGATCCTATCGATGTTTAGAAAATTTTATTTCCGAAGGTTTATAATCCCGAAAACTTCATTTGTCCGAAAGCTTTTTTTTCTGAAACTGTAAATATTTCAGGATTTATTTCAGGACCATCGTGTAGAACCCTTTAGGTTAGGTTAGGGTTGTTTTATAAAAATCCTGAAATATTTACAGAATCAGAAAAAAATGCATTTGGATAAATGAAGCATTCGGGATTTTAAATATTCGGAAAACAATAATTCTAAATTTTGATAGGTAACCATTTGTAATACATAGAACTAAGTAGAAACAATATTCTAGAATAGATTAAATATTATGCTTGATTGTGAAATAGTGGAGATGAGTCAAATTCTCTCTTTGAGTAGTTGATATTTATGGGCAGTGGTGATAATTTTCCATCAGATGACCCGCTTGCTCGTTTACCTCCCTCTTATAATAAAAAAACAAAAAACTAAATGACTGACATCAATTTAAGACTTTAAAACATATCAAACTGACTGCATTAATTAATCTTATTCAGATATAAAACGCTGCGCAAACAGTATAAACAAATGAGTTGAAGTATAATTAACAATAGCTGATATTCTTATTTCATAATGTAGGAACATCAATACAAATTATGATCTTTTAAGGAGTTAATTACTATACTAAACAGGACTTATAATGCAAATATTTATTTATTTACCTCAATGTTTTGGCCACATTGCAGCAGCCGTGGTCACAAGTTAACTAAATAAATATTTATTGCATGATAAGTCCCGTTTATTTATAGTAATTATGTGTGAAAACCACGAAAGTTTAAAACAGTATATTTTAAGGAGTTTTTAATGATCTTTACTTACATTGAAAAGCGATGCTGTCGTCTGGAAACCTAATTCTTACATTATCAACCCCTTTTGTCATTTTTCTATAATCTCTTGCTTCTTGTTGTGACCTAAGTTTAACACACCTTGCTTCTAAGACTGGGTTCCGTTTGATCACACTGTTCTCCGGCATTACAATTTCTATCCCTTCCATCAACTCGTACAAATAAGGTGTGTCTTTTTCAGTTGTTCTGATATTGTTGATATAAACATACAGCCAGTCTAAATCTGATGTTGACAGGTAAGGACCTTCTCTCTCCTCTTTGATGGTTTCTTCACTAGTGTCTTCCTTTTCCTCTGTAGTTTCAGGCTTTAATTTATCTTTACTTTTTTCATTATTTTCTTCGGTTAGTGCATCTTTAAGTAAATCATTAATCTCTTCAACTTCACCTTCTGTAGCTTTTTCTGCTACTACTTCAGGTTCTTCAGGTTCTAACTTCTTAACAGCTGCTATGATTTTATTCAAATTAGATACATCTGTATCATTTAAATGGTATACTGCATTGACATTTTTGAGCTTTCGCTTATCCTTCCTAACTTTAATTTGACATTTCAAAAATTTTGAAATGTTATCAGGAATGTCATAATCCTGATTCAAAGTTTGTAAGAAATTTATTAGTTTTTCGGAGGGATAAAATTTCAGGGATGGATCAATGACACAACCTTTTTGATCCATGGTGAGATTATTTGGTGATGTTGAGTTTATGGTTAAGGTCAGCGTAGAGGTCTCTTAATTCTTCTTCTTTCTCTTCAAATGCGTTATCAATCCGTTGGCATTTAAAGTTCATATCATCAATGAACTGATCCCATTCCTTTTGTCTCTTTTCACGGTTCTCAGTTCTTTTTTGTTCACAGACCTGAAAAATAAAAAAATAAAAAAATGCCGAAAGTACTATCATGCACTCCCAGATCACAACAAAGCATCTACTAAAAATAATACACCATTTTAATTTAGACTGCAATCAATTTCTGAAAGGTATAAATTAAAATGGTATATTGTTTCAAGTTGATGCTCTTTTGGTCTAGAAGTATTATATATGTACAGTTAGACTCAACTTATAATTCCTCTTGATGTACCATGCAGAAGGCAAATTTTTTAGTGTGGGAAACTTCATATGTGCGCTAAAATCTTGCGTTCTCATTGGTTGATTGATTACCTACTCAACTAAATCGCGGCAGGCCACCCTCCATATTTTTGACTCATGTAAGTGGGAAAGAACTAAGAATCATAATGCAATTTTCAACCATTTGTCCTTACAAATAAAGTTCAATATAGATAATTTACATGTTCGGCTACTATCGGAAACGGCCCACACTATTCTATGTGATCGCAATTATAAGTTGAGTCAAACTGTACATGATAATAAATGACCATCTATTCTTGGAAACAATAGCTAAACAAGTATTCTACCTTCTGCACATCCAGGTAATCCTTTTCAACTTCTTCACAGAGCTGTAGAGCTTGATCTAGCTTCTCATTCAGGACAGGAAGCGCTGTTTCACTACCCCTCTTGATCTTATCTACTTGAGTATCTTTTAATTCCGTAAGTTTCTCAAGGATAGAAAACAAATTCTCTACCTCACGATCTCCTCGTCGTTCCTAAAAAAGAAACATTAGAAATCAATTGATTTTTGATTCAACATTAAATTCTGCAGATGTAGTAAAATATGAAAAATCTTGGGCCCACCTCGAACTCCTTCACCATAAACTTTATTTCACCATTCAGAAATGGTCTGTGGTCGAATAATCGCGCCCAAACCTCACCTATTTCTGAAAGGAAAAACATTTTCAGATGAAAAGTTGTGACAGTCTTGACCTTATTTGAAGCAGCTGTAACTTCATCATATCAAAAGCAAGATTAATATTTCAGTATTTGACCCCAAATTGCAGTATTGTATTGCTTGATATTTAAATTTGTCAAAGAAAATACACACGTATTGATTGTTGACCTGGCAATCGGTTTAAATGAGTCAACTATTGCTTCAGAAGAAAAATGAGTTACAGGATTTTACTTGCACCTTTGACCTACTGTAATATATAAACATGAGATGGAAAAAGTCAATTTTAATTCAGAGAGATAAATAAAAATTCTCAGGTCACTCATACGTACCTCGTGACAGTTCCGTCATCCTTGGTTTACCAAAGAGCGTTTAGTTCTGAGACCAATATTGAGTCACGTGACATATATTTGCTAGCTTTGAAGTTTTTATTCTTAATTCAAATCTTTGGATCAAACAACCATATAATTACAAGCTGGGAGAAGCCTTTTAATAGCAAAAACATTGTAAAGAGATTATTGAGATTCCATTATGTGCGTGAAAAAACGAGGATTATTATAATTCATACTTTGTTCAATTATGGATCTAAACGCAATACGGGTGTTGCAATATGCAAATAATCATTAGACTAATTTATAAATAAGTTTAATAACACAAGTGAAGGATTTCCAAAATATCACTTTAATTATTACGTAATTTAATTTTAAATTTATTTTGTCTAAATTAGTTCAATTTTAATGAAAAGCTGAATGGAATGGTCTGTCTTGAAGTTTGATCTAGCAACTCCAAGAAATCAATTTAATTCGTTCTCATTCATTTGCTCATTCACATTTGAATGTTTCATTCACTCTAATCTTCTCCGTATTTTCATTCGTTCGTTCGATCAGTAAGTTCATTCATCTTTTGGTAGATGGGCGTATTATTCGGGATTAATGGATTAGATTCGATATTGTTTTTATTAGCGCAGCAGTGTTTTGAAGGCGACAATGGTGGTTAAAAGTTTTCGTTTAATTGATTGTTTATTGCATTAAGTGATGCGTTAAGCGGAACTGGATGTGAAGTTTGGGATTTTTAGTGTGTATTTGTGATTAGTGATCACCATGCCGGGTCTTATTGGCATTGGCGAATTTATCGAGGAAACTCGAGAGGATTACAATTCGCCTACCACTTCGACATTCGTGTCGCGTATGCCGCAATGTCGACAGACAATCACTGCATTAGAAGAGGTAAACTTGTATTACTTTCCTTATTTGAATAAGAGTTCCTAAACTAAGAAGATACTTAAAATGTGATGCTTCGCTGGCGAGGCAGATAAGGGTTTGTGCCTTGTGCCGCCGAAAAAAACAGGAAATGCTTTAGCTACGGATTTTAGGCTCGATAATCATTCCGATTTCCTAGCCAAGTACCTATGTACTACCTAGTTCTCGCCAGCTTAGGCACTTTTCTTGCCGATTAAGGAAGGATTAAGAGTAAAAATTGTATTAGTTATAAATATTGTGTGCCGGGTTCTTAGGTTTGAGCACCACGATTGTTTATCCCCATAATGTTCTAAAAACATTAATCTCAAATTTGCGTGACACCGACATTCTCTTCTAGATATAAACACGGATAATTAATGATGTCAGGTATTCTTGTTTACCTATTGTGCATTGACGATGTAAAATACTTATCTGAGATAAATACCTACCTAGTCATTCGATGCCTTGCCGTACATTCAACAAGTATCATATCGCCTTGCACGCAAAATTTACCATATCTTTCTACCTACACTAGTGGCATAAGATAGGATTGGCCAGGGCAGGGGCGCATTCATGCTAAAGTTGCAATACTTGCAATGAACCTGGAAGCATAGGAATTAAAATTATTTATGCACTAAAGAGCTGTAGCTACAATCAATCAATGTAGCTGACGCAAGGTTTTCGAAAATGCTCGATCGTAGATATTTTTTGACTGAACTGTGACTATTAAAGGAGAAAACATTCACTTGACTTCCCACGCCTACCTACCTATCCTGTAATACACGGTAAAGTAAGGGGATACAGGACAAAATAGACATCGAAAGCTGAACGTAGGGTAGTTTCATAGCCTCGTAAGGCCCAGCGTACTAAATTTAGTACTTTATAAAAACAAACATCAACCTTTCTTGATTGACAATAAGATTCGAATTTGACGTGGGCTTTTTGAGGATAGAATCGGAACGGAAGAATTAGACTTATCACATTGGTTAAAATTACGTCTCGCCCAGGTTCTGACATGGTTCTCAAGTAACTACCTACCTAGTCATCTAAAAAATTGGTCGATTCTGCACATGGCCGCTCCGCTCCTATAGAACCGCAGCCTTATCCCTTTTACGGGCATTAGACGACCGCTGTACGACTGATACTTATTTTATTTATCGCCGTATTCGATTCGACGGCTACCTATCCTGGATCATGGATTTGGGTAGGTATATATCGTATTGAGACAGACCACGATCCTTGTTTCCGCATCGCGCCTTCCATTGCGAGCGGAGCGGACTCCGTATGGGCGCCGATTAACTGTAACGATCAAATTCGTAAAAGTTCAGTGGACATACTTCCATGCTGCTGACTATTGCGAGTTACATATAAATAGTAGTTGAAGGTGGGCGTTATCGGTCCTTACGTTCAGCAAATGCCAGGAAACGCACAAGACGCGTCCTGTGCATTAACTGGCGCTCGTGCGTGCTTTAAAACTTCAAAGCCAATCAACAAATAGGTATCTTTAGCACAATACCCAAACCAGGACTTCTAATTTTCTAATATTTTTTAAAGATGGTAACTCTAAAACTAAAACCCTAAAACGGAGACTCGTCGATATGTGTATACTGCCTGTCCTAACTTACGTACGGTGTTCAAATACACCGTGAAATTTTAGTGGTTGTTTTCCCGAAACAAGGTGATTTTGTATCGGTTGTACAATCGATTTATAATTACTATTTTGACTAAAGTCAAAAATCCAATTGTGAAAAACGAAAGTCGAAAATGACCGCAAACCAATAGTAACGCTTCGTTGGTACCTAACCTATCGTACGATTGTACGCTACTTGTACCATCGAAACGTTACTATTGGTTTGCGGTCATTTTCGACTTTCGTTTTTCACAATGGGATTTTTGACTCTAGTCAAAATAGTAATTATAAATCGATTGTACAATCGAAACTAACTCACCTCGTTTCGGGAAAACAACCACTAAAATTTCACGGTGTACATATATGCCCATTGACGGAGTTACAGAAGACCAAACTGAAGGATTGCCAAAGAGCAAAAGAGCGCAGTATGCTCGGGGTGAGGCGGGTTGACTGGATCCGAAACATTGCACTGCGCTCCCAGATGCGGGTGCCAAGGCTTCCAAGCTGAAGTGGGACTAGGCAGGGCACGCCAGCCGCATGGATTCAAATTTGTGAGCTAAAATAGCCACGGACTGGATACCACAAGACGGATGGCGCCGACGGGGAACCCCCAGGAGCCGTTGGCGGAACGACCTATTCATGGAAAAAATGGGGATAGGCCTTTGCCCAGCAGTGTGACACTTCTCCAGGCTATTAGATGGAAACTGAATTCTAGGGGACATTTCCACCAGGAAACTTCTTGAAACAAGAACAAAAACTCATTTGTGATAATGACACGTACATAATCTGTTAGCCAACGTAACGTAGGTAAGTAAGTTGACATCTTCTTGGTAGGCAGGTATGTACCTTACGTTTCGCAGACTTAGTCAGGTAGGTATAATTGAGTACGACTTCGTGATTATACGTTTGATTACACTTGGAGAAGCGTGTGGGCGATGGCCGCGGGGCGACCTTGCAGTCACGCCCCCTCTGCAAAAATAGAGTCCGGTAGGACCGAATTTGGTTGCCATACTTGACTTAAAATAGGATAGGGTCATAGGCCTGATCGACTCTGTAAATTGTAGCAATAAACTCTCCTTAGAACTGCTACTATGATTATCTTGTGTGAGATAAAGCATGCTAAATATAGAAAGCTCACCGACTATGAAAGTCTTTGCGAGCGACCTATGTTCAGAAGGAGACGTCCTAACCCTCAGTCTCGAAGAAGAAAATACCCACTACAAAAGACTACGTAGTGTGGGTGGAAGACATAGTCTTATAGTGTGTTGGATTATGGGTCATTGAATACATTGTCACCGCTCTCCACGACCAATACCAAATAAACTACGCCATATACCTACAAGTCAAGACGAAAATCTTTACTCATTACAGTACGCCAGTGCTGGAAAGACGCGTAATTTATAGAGCGTTATAAATTCATTTATTTACCTACTGGCTAAGACAACTCGTCCAAAACTTCACATTGCTTAATCGCATCGTCAATATTCAAAAGCGCTAAGGTGTTAGGCTAGTGAATTGTTTCAACCATTTTAAACTCTATACGAACTGCAAAAAACATCCATTCCGAGAAATGAGATGGTACTGATTATCCGATTCATTATTTCCCGCTCGTCGTCGCTTTTACGACTGTCATCAAGTTTAATAATGTTTAAAGTGTTATTAATCGGTTAAGTGTAAGTGTTGCACATGGACCACATGGTGCATAATAAATGTCTCGTACAAACTCTACGCTCTGTTCCCACCTACTCAATTAGGCAACTTCAAAGGGTAAGGTTATTAAAAATTCAGCCTTTGATAGTCCCTTCGTAATATTAAAGAGGGAGAAAGTTCACCGGCTTTGTTGTAAACAATCCGGTTCTTGTAATTGCTAATTACGCTAATCCGCATAATGAAAGCCTGAATTCTTAACTAGTTAGGTACTTACAGGCAGGATTAGTAAACGTCGACAAGAGTATTTGAATTGGTTACGACTATCAGCAACTCAGTCACTTCTTTGGGACTACAGGACAATGAAGATTGTAGGATATGTGGTGAGGAAGACGAAACAATGGAACACATTATGTGTGAATGTGACGCCCTCGCCAGATTAAGAATGAGACTCTTTGGAGACGGATACCCCGCACCAGGAGACTTTAAGGCACTACCGCTACGTCAAATCATCCAATTTATGGACGAGGTGATAAAAGCAATGGAGTAAGTGCAAAGGAGGGGTAATTACACAAAAGATCCTTACGGGTCGAAGTGTATCCGCTAGGACCCCTATTAGTAAGATAAGATAAGATAAGATAAGATAAGATCAGCAACTCAAGGCAAGCCTTGTCAAAACCTAAGCTGTTTAAGTACGACCGACGCTTGCTGTGTTCTAGATGAATTGTACAGCTTCGCCAGAACAAATAAAGGACTTTCAGTCTGAAGAACGTTCCGTTCCGGAAAGGGTCTAATAACCCGACTCTTAATCTCCAGTCTACCAAAATCAAATAGAATTCAGCACGTAGCAATTACTTACTGGTCCAGTCCTTGATTGACGTTATTGGCACACACATCCATAGCCGGTTAACACTTAAACTTCTGGAAACTCGCCAGCAGTAACTCAGCAAACTTTGCAAATTGATACTTTATCTCTGTCGGAACAGCACGCTAATGCTGCAGATAAAAATAATAAAACGATTAAAACGTACGTGTTGCTGCAGTATTTGGTTGCAATAACATTGAGATAAACGGCTTTACGGATAACCTGTCTTGGACGTTTTCTCTGCCGCCTTAAGCTTCAGTTTATTAAGCTCGTTTATGGTCGTAGTTTTTGGATGGTGTCGACCTCTGCATGCATAAACAGCTTTAGGTCAACACGATGAGTCACCACACGGAATGCGTCGGTCTCGCGTGCCTGAGGCAGATCCGCTGGATGTAGTGCGTAACGCAACACACCTGATGCAGGCCAAGATTAGGTGTATGAAAGAAACACTCCATGCGTCCGCTGTGACTCATATCTTATGCGCTTTTGTTACGTACATATTCATGTCATGTGTGCTAGTTAACATTATACGAAACGGAGGTATCTGCCTAACTACCTTAGCAGGTAATAAAACTACTTTTGAAAAGTTAACGGTCGTATATAGACTGTTACCTGGTTAATTATAAAAACAAATCCGATTCCTTTACAAATCAGAGAACAAAACGCTTTTGTAAGTCCTGCCGAGTGTCTCGTCTTTTAATTCGACGTGCTTCAAATTTCAATTGTATTGTTTTCCGATTTTACGCGGAGACAAATTTTTAGGCATAACAATCTTTATTTATTGTTAGCTGATTCCTTTTGATGTCGACCGGTTGTTTTTTTAAACCACTTCAAATAAAACAGGTGGATGAACTTCTTACATTGATTATTTGAAACCATTGGTTCTCGGTTTGATTTTAGCTTGAAAGTTCCATAATTTTAAGTATTTTGACACTAAATTGAGCATAACACTAAATTGAAAGTTTTTTTTTTCCAGCAAGTTGCCATCATAAGTCGCGTACCTACCTATATTGAAATACAGTCGCATTATAACCTTATCACATTAAAATTTACTATGAACGTTTTATGGTGAAAGAAAACATCAGGAGGAAACCTGCGCACACCTACTAGGAAATTTAATGTTGTGTGTGAAGTTCCCAATCCGGACTGGGCCCACATGTGAACTAGCCTACGCCTTCTCATTCTGAGAGGAGGCCCATGCCCCGCAGTGCGACATACATAGGCTGGGATCCTTGACCTTATTATAAAGTCTGTCCAGTGTAGAACCTTTTTGTATGATTGTATGTAAATAGATAGTAGTTATTCATTGTACAACCGTCGCTTCATACTACATAGATGAAAAGGAAAAATATGCTGTGCTGTACCCCTCTTAGTCCTCTTACCAATGTAAATTCCACTTACAGAGGCTTGGTCCTTTCTGTCTGCGATACGTGCTCGACTGCCCGTCATGTATGCTTCAAGCTTTTAACTAGCCCTTAAGAGCCCCTGTGTAAGAGCACTTTAAAGCGTTATTAAATCAAAGTAGATATAATGCATATAAAGTAAGTAAGTGTAGGTCGGTATAGGGTACTCAGCGGTCCAGTTTACTTAAGGTGGCGTGCTCAAGTGTCCGTAACTTTACCACATTTATGCACGGTGCAGTGCAGTAGCACTGCAGCACAAATAAAATCATAGGTCTTCGTGAAAATAACCTTGTTGTAGACTTAATAGAGTTCTACCTACTTTCTGACTAGATGTCATCCTTATCACGCTATTATGGATCGATGAACACCAGCAAATATACCTATCAAAGTAACCCTGATTAGAGTGCTATCAAACCAAACTTCATTCCTATCCATCACATTTAAATTAAACAGCGAAAGTCCCTAACAAGTTGTAGGTACTGTGCAGGTTCATTTTGTTTCAAACTTTCTCTTTTAATTAAGTGTGTGGGGTTCCTCATATCTGATCCGCGTGATCATCCAACTTTGATACTTTACTTTAACAGTAAACCTTCTCACTAGTGTCGTAAGTAAATGTTGGATTACTGGTCTCTCTACCACGTAACACTGTTAAAAGTATCGATTGAATCGTGCTATTTCTATATATTAAAAGCCTGTATCGCAAAGATCCGACTCATACTGAATCTCGAAAGTAGTCTCGAACGTCCGATGCCACATCAGGTTACAAGGTCAACAACTTTCGCCGTCAATATTTGTGTTTAGATTGGACACGATCTTCGCAAGTACCTACGCCCTTTCTTTGACATGCTGCTTGCTCTCTTTTAGTAGTCTTTGTAGTATAAGTGAAGATTTTACTATATGTTTATCTTCTAGCTAGTCTAATATATAAAAATCTCGTGTCACGGTGTTTGTTATCCAACTCCTCTGAAACGGCTCAACTTGACCGATTTTTTATGAAAATTTTTCTCTATATTTGGTAGGTCTGAGCTAATAATAGGTCGTAGGCTATTTTTCTATACCCCTATTCTTCGCAGACGGAGTCGCGAGCAATAGCGAGTAATATAATATGCTACTTATGCTACTTGAGATCAATAAAACAAACGAGTAGGTATTTAACCTCGATTTCGCTATTACATCCAAACGTTTAAGCCCTTTGATGTAAGGCATCCGTATCCACCCGTTTTGGAATGAATGTAGAGCTTTGTACATTATTATCTGGGTTACGTTGAGAATACGAGTATATTTGATGACAAGTAAATTTGTTCCTACTGGTTACATTACAAGTAGGCACATTATGTATTGTATAAATTTACAAGTGTAACATTTTTTTTCTTTTTATTTAAAGCACGTCCGTCCTATCCGGTCCACTTATTTAGGAAACAGTACCTATTAACAAAAATGCGGGCATCCGATCTACCTATCTCCTTCTAGGAGTCAATTTATTATGACCGCAAGAAGTATCTATGGATGATGTTTGTATTGTATAATTTATCAGATAGTTTTCTTGCAAGCTATTAAAAGCTGTGCTCATAAAATTTTGCTCAACTTAATTTCCGATCCACGCTGCAGTGGTGCCGCCTTGTACAGCTCGCGCGATAAGAGTTTGGCTTTGACCGTTATTGCGCATTGGGTATCAACGGGGGTGCGGGGTATGCGCAGTAATCCCCTCCACCCGAAGGTCAAAGCCAAACTCTTATCGCGCGAGCTGTAACAATAGTGCACAGCATGTAAATTATTCTTCGTAGTAATTGTGCCGTCTGTTTTTGCGCAAGTGTGTTATGCGTCGGTGGCTGCAAGCGTGAAAGCGAATCTGCTTATCATTATCTTCTGTATAAACGCCTCCAACAATTACGTAAGTTCCTGGCAATATATTCAAGCAATAAATATAAAAGCTGGCAGCATAACCTACTTATTCGCTTTGTTTTTCTTTGTGGATCAATGGGGTACTTAATGCTTAGATAACTATTCAATGCTATATGTATTACACCAAACACGATGTTGTTTACGTACTTACACTTGAGTTATTTTTCTTTATGGACAGTAAATTTGTGTGCAAGCACAAAAGCGAAGGCACAATAAGGTATGCTATACGCCTTGTGGCCTTAATTTCTTATTGAGAACAAGTGTTCGGTAATTAAAGCGGAATCCACTCGAACATCCTCGAAAGTAAAAACCAATTGAAAGGTTGCACCAAAACAGCGTTGCGTTTGCGTTTTCACTATCGGTGTCGGTCGGTTGCTCAATTCGAAGGGGGCTTTGATTAATCGCCAGTTGGGGCGACAGATGTTCTGCTCCCAAGTCCCTACCCTAACCAGCTGAGGCACGTGGCCATTGTAGGTATAACCCACTGCACTCTCGATGGGTACCACTCGCAAAAGTTATTTAGCAAAACTTAAAACTGGTCTCACTTGAACTAATTTGTTTACACGCCGGTGATATACAATTGCACGCATCACATACCTTCTGAATGTTTGCCCGTTTTCACCTTGGTAACAAGTTCTGCACATTCTATATGCGACCAACACTCCGACTTGAACCTCTGCCAACCCCTTACACACCCTAAATGGGGTTTGTTATTGAAGTTAAAGTTTATTTTTGGTCGGGAAAGCAGAGTGAACAGATTGTTTGGAATTTGTGGAAATGCTTTTGTTGTATGCAAGTTCAGTTCAGATGCATAGAATAAAACCTAAAAAATCTATAATCTATGTATCATTATACTAGTTGTTACCTGCAACTTCGTCTATGAAAAATTTTTATATCGCTATCTCGCAGGAACTTCCAACATAACAATCCAGTTTATAAATTAATTATGGCGTCCTAATCCTTTAAGCCGTTTCTGTTTAACCTAAATATCCAAATATCGCATAAATTTGTAATAATGTTAGGATTAAAGACTAATTTTATTAAAATATTTTTTTATTATTGTTTCAGACCCTGGATTTCGACCGAGAAGGCCTAGCAAAACTAAAGAAGGCCATAAAAGCGATACACAACTCTGGAAATGGTAGGTATTTATTGTCGGGAGAACGCGAGATAAATATGGATACTCCTGTTTTATATTCCCGTCTCTCGTTCCGAGACGACACGGACTAAAAATAGGGGATAGAGGAAGCAATATGAATAGATGATACTGGAATAGTTGAAATGTCCGATGCTGCAAGCTTAACTGGATGCGCGCTTGGTATTTAGTTTGTGGTATATTTAGAGCGGAATTCTGCTTTGTAAATGTTCGTGATATCGATATTCTAGAGGTCCAGTAAATTTTACCTTTTCACAATGACTCGCTAAATGATTTATCTGGTTACCTAATGATTCGCCGACAATTTTTACGCAGATTATTGATTGGCAGACAACGTTTCACCGAGTAACGGTACGCCGATGGATTTGTTCGTAGATATATTGTTTCGCTGACTAACGTTTCGTAACTCAACCTTTAGCAGCTACACCGTGAAATTTTAGTGGTTGTTTTCCCGAAACGAGGTGATTTAGTTTCGATTGTACAATCGATTTATAATTACTATTTTGACTAGAGTCAAAAATCCAATTGTGAAAAACGAAGCGTTACTATTGGTTTGCGGTAATTTTCGACTTTCGTTTTTCACAATTGGATTTTTGACTCTAGTCAAAATAGTAATTATAAATCGATTGTACAATCGATACTAAATCACCTCGTTTCGGGAAAACCACCACTAAAATTTCACGGTGTATTTTAGCTGGCTTATGAGTCAGTACGCTGAACAACTATTGTCAGAAATTCGTTTAGCATATTAATCACTACATATTAATCACTACACATTTTGAATATTTGCTCGAACAACTTTTCGCTTTTAAACGGTTGAACTATTATTCAGTGCTCATATCAACTTCTTCAACAAATGATTCAAAATCCAACTGCATGAAATTCCGGAGGATCATTCCCCTACGCTCCCCGCATTAGCCTTTGAACCTAACATATCCGAGTCGCTTCCGCTCCGTACCGTCTTGCTCGCTCGCTTCGCTCGCTCGCTGAAACTTAAGCAATATTGTCTTACTTAATACATACTTTCTTGATAACAGTATAGTCATTAAAATCAGTTCATTTTTGTTGGCGATGTTAATTAAATGAATAAAAAAAAATGCAACAGTTGTACAATTAACTGAAACAGTTCCGAAACATAAATCGATTCGATTGAACCTTAAATGTACTAAACAATAATGATGCCATGTCATAACTCTGCTTATCATGTTTCGATGAACAGTTGTTCGAATGAAACAATTACGAAACAAACAATCGACTTAACGTAACTCTGCGTATCACTTTTCTTCCTACCGACAACTCGGCGAAACAAATAATAAGCGTAACGAAATTATACCAAACGTTACTCGGCCAAAAGAAAGAGCTGCCAATAGTTGTCTCAGAAAGAAAAATCTGCGTAATGAAAGTCGGCGAAACGATAGGTCACCGATTTATCTTTGAGTAAACAAACGCCGGAGATTAACATAAGAATGTTTGTTGAATGAATTAAATCGAATTGCTTTCAAATAGATCGGCTTTCTACAAAACATTATAAACGTAATTCTGCAATTCCAACAAGCTATTAGTGTAGTTCGTGATATACCACTCAATACCGTTAACGAGAGGCTGATCACTGAACTAGAATGACCCAATTTAATTTAATTAATATAAAAAAGTTATATAATCTTAATAAATATGTTATACTATCGGTTAAAAAGAGAAGACCAGAATACCAAACCTAATGTCGTGGTGTCGGCTAGGTCGGCCTGGCACTATAAATGGCGCGTCATACAGTGGATTAAAACAAGAATCGAATGTCTCTGTTGTCGCGAATGCATTTCCCTTACGTACGAGTTGTCCAGGAAAGTAGGTCGACGGACGTCTGGTTTTGCTCGCACAGTAAACCGTTAACACAGTAAGGTTTTATAATTACTTTTTCACCTCAGCACCTCAAACAGGCAGGTTTTGCTACTAAAAAACAGTGAGCAAAATCCGATTTTGCTCACTGCGTGAGACAAAGTAACTTTTTAATTATTTTTTTTAAAAGTCTATGACACTGCTCCCTGAATTCGAAAGATTTGAACTTCAGTTTGATCTGTCACTTTCATTTCGATACGAAAAGAGCGTGAGATAAGATCAAATCGATTCGAATTTCGATTTCAAATTCCATACCAAGTAGACCTAAAAAATAAACAAACGATTGAACGTTCGGATACTCATTAATAAGTTCTTAACCCTAAAATTGTAATTCGTGTGTTAAGGTTTTAAATTTAATGATTGTACTTTTTTAATAATTGGATTATATTTTTATGTAATCAAATAGTAAAAATGTTGTTGAAAAAATACAAAGTTTAACTTGTATCTATATAATTATTAACAATCTTGAACATCGTGATAAATACAGTGGATGCAGTATCGGAACGCAGCGGGTGTAGTATCGGAACGGAACGCATCTTAAAAAAAATAGCGCGATTGAAATTTTCAACCGACGAAAACAAAAGGAGGAGGTTCTCAATTCGACGTGTATATATATTTTTTTTTTTGTATGTATGATCACGCATAACTTTTTACAGAGTAGTCCGATTTTGATGATTCTTTTTTTTATTGGAAAGCGTATTCCCCGAGGGTGGTCCCATTTAAATTTGGAAACAATATTCCTACCCTAAGGGTAGAAAAACAGGGGATGATTGATTGTTCAGTTACTGATTGCACTATATGACCACGCATAACTTATTACAGAGTAGTCGGATTTTGATGATTCTTTTTTTATTGGAAAGCGTATACCCCAAGGGTGGTCCCATTTAAATTTGGAAATAATATTCCTACCCTAAGGGTAGGAGAACAGGGGATGATCGACTAACTTTTTACAGAGTAGTCTGATTTTCATAATTGTTTTTTATTGGATAGGTAGGGTTGAAGTTGACCTTGAAGTTGGTATTATAAATTTGGAAAAAAAATTACCCCAATGATGGAAAAAAAGTATAAAATAAAAACTTTTTAACAAAAAATTAAACCGCCGAAAAAACTGAAAAGCAAAAAATAATACCTTTTTTGTTTGACCTTAATCTAGGTACCAGTTTGAAGTCGGTGCCTCAGCACGAGCCAGGAGGAGTGATAGAAGCCAATCAGGTAGACGATTATAGGTCCACTCCTCCTGGCTCGTGCTGAGGCACCGACTTCAAACTGGTACCTAGATTAAGGTCAAACAAAAAAGGTATTATTTTTTGCTTTTCAGTTTTTTCGGCGGTTTAATTTTTTGTTAAAAAGTTTTTTAATTATTTTCTTCTGTTTCGCTAGCTACAGAGTTCGATTCGATATCTAAGAGTTTGGTACACGATCAGAGGCAATTGGGAAATTATAAAAATAGTAGGCAATAAGTACTTATTTAATAAATTTTTGAATATGATATGTGTGAGTCCAGTTACGAAGTCAACAATTGAACACCAGACGAATTAATGCAGTAATACATAATGCAGAGTTAAGTTTCTTACTTGAAAAATCTCGCGAAAAATATTTAAAAGCTTATGATATTTTTAAACAATGCAAACACTTTTTCGGAGAATGTACCTATTGTTATATATAATAATGTAGTATTTACTCAATGTTGAAAACCACAACAAAGACAAAAAGACGACGTTCATATACCTTTAATAATTTATTATGTTCTCGCTGCTGAGGTGAAAAGTTGTATGTGTCACACGAGACCAAAGTTTTTTTGCATCTCGTGTATTTGAATCACTCGCGCACTCAGGATTCTAACTTAGAATCACTCGCTAACGCTCGTGATTCAATTATAGAACCCTTCGCTGACTCGTGATTCAAAATCAACACTCGCAGTAAAAACCAACTTTGCTCTCTTGTTGCACAAATAACTATTGTCTAGAATTCGATTTCCATCCATCTTAATCGATATCATCATATATTTAAGAGCTAGGCTCTTTTCGGTGGAGTAATTTCCAGCTTATTATACATTCCGCTCTTTCCTTCACTTCTTTATATAATGAAACATTTATTTTTTCTTTTATTTGCTCCATATATGTTCTTCTTGGTTGTCCCCTTTTCCTTTTCCCTTTCTATTTCTCAATCGATAGAAGTGTTAAAATCCGTTTGTTTTTATTTGCGAAGTGTGTGTAATATATTTAAACTACTGTTGCCCGCGCCGCGACTACGTCTGCGAAGAATTCGTTTATCGCTATCCCGCGGAACTATGCAATTTTCCGAAATAAACAGTATCCTATATGTTAATCTAGGTTACAAACTAAACTATCTGTGTGCCATTCATCAGTATTCGTCAAACCGTTTTAGCGTGAATGAGTATTTAACAAACATCCACACATAAAAACATTCACGTTTAGGTATATTACCTATATCTTTAAGTGCCATTAAAGTAACCCAATGGTTTTCACATTGTTCTGAAGATTTAAAAGTAAACATTGCAAGACGTCTCTCCCGAAATCCACCACCTGCTCCCGGCTTATGGTTCGCGAATAAAATAGGTTGTAATTTATTTACGGATATACCTACCGTATTCCCTGTTGGATATATTTATTACCTATCTTATCTGCTCTTCGCGTAAATAAACTAATAGAGCATGTTCTATACAAGCTTGAAGATGACGATTTGTAGCTCGTACTCGATGAACGTTCGTGTCGTGGTTGCTAACGCTAATTAAGTACGTGATGATACAATATTCGCACTATTAATTTGAATATCCATGCCAGTATCAGTCTGGTTTATTAACTTTCCAACGTGGGTTTGTTTACTGCGGTTCTGCAACATTCAAAACTCGTCGCGCGGGTTCGGATTGCACGCCGCAGCTGGCAAGGTCGTGCGCGCGTGCAAAAACAAGAACCAATAAAACCTAAGGCATTCCTATAGAATGAGGTGAGTTAAGGAAGAGCTCTTGTTGATGTTTTTTGCGCTATGCTTACGCTAGGATTTCGCAGAACGAACTGGGAACATTATCGTGAGCTAGGAGAATCGCTACGAGTAAGGTGTTGCAAACGATGTTACCGAGAATCGAACTTAGTTCAAAACCTACAAGTTTATGTCGTTCCTCACATAAGCCTCGTCATCAAGAATTGTTATTGTTTGAGGTCGATCGTTGTCTGAGCTTTGTCACGAAATTTCCTTTACCATATTTGAAATATTGGCAACTAATACAAACGCTTAAAACGAAATCATAACAATAGGACTTTTGGATCCGTTCCAAGACTCGAATGTTCTAATGATTTGACGGAGACTGAAATATTTAGATTTATGGTGTTAACTATGTCGTCTTGCTATGTGTATACTGCCTCGCATCTCTAATATCTCGACGACACAATAATTCCCAAAAAAGGAACTGGTCCATTTAGGTATGGTTTCCTTTTCAATAAGTTTTAGCGAACTGACTCATTCATGGTTCAAAGATTGCGGAAAATACTTACTACGTAAAAAACTTGCTTAGTTCAATTGTCATTATAATGAATGAATCACGAGTAGTTGGTTGCGTTTCTTATCTCGCATTGGAAATAGAATGGATAAAACTCGTGCGTGGTAGAATAGTGGTTTGACCTATGGCCTCTCAAGCAAAGGGTCGTGGGTTCGAGCCCGGGCTCGTACTTTTGAGTTTTTCGGAATTTATTTGCGAAATTACATTTGAAATTTATCATGAGCTTTCTTTATGACGAAAAAAAACATTATGTTTATGATTTCTGCACACACCTGCGTGCGAATAAAGAAGTTCTGAGAGGAGGCCTGTGCCCTGCGGCGAGACGTATACAGGGTGATCAATCCAAATGGGTCAGTATGGAGAAATCAGAAACTATGAGAGTTAGAGTAATCTGTTCTTAGGAACCATGGCTTTGATTTTAGATTTAACAAAAATGACATTCAAACATTTTTTTTTTAACTCTCATACATAACCAGGAACCGAACCTGGTCAAAATTCCGTACCTAAGTAATCGCATGTCGTTTTGTTATTAGTTGATCCCTAGAGTATAAGGACCAACTTTTGCTATGAAATATTCTGTAAACATTAGCCAGAAATTTAAATAATTTGCAAAATGTTGTCATTAGTTCATCAACTTGAATAATTTATTTGACGACGCTACTTATATGCATATCATACTTCGATAATAATACAATACAATACAAATTGCGTTTATTTGAAATTAGAATACATTCTTTCAGCGGGCGTGCCAATTTATTTCAAATGGTCTTCTTTGCATTCAGGACAAGATGGCACCGTTTTGATAATCTACTTAAGAGGATACGATGCGCACCATTTCTCCATACAAACGTAATCCCCTTTTTCCTCCCTGGATAATGGATTTAGAGCCAAATTTTTTTTACTGTGTAATCTGTATCTACCATAGCTATGCCCCCTAGGTTTCGTTTTTTTCCATATTTCAATTAACATAAGAAATATGAGCTTTCCAAACTGAAAAATTGCCACTCATCAGAAAAGAATCCCTCACATAAACAAAAAAAGGAAAACATAGGGGCATAGCTAAATCTGTCCTCTAATTATTTTTGAAAAAAATAATTTTATTGGTCCAGTTTTCGAGAAGAAAACAGGGGATTACGAAATGCTGTTTTGATCAATTTTACGCGCCTATTAACGGTCTGAGCTGCAGTTGTCCCGCTCTCGCTGTACTGACACGGAGGGGTTCGGGCGAGACAGCGACATTTCATTAAAATACCTATTTCTCAAAAGACTCTCAGCCATCGTACCCTCTTAAATAAAGTTATTTTTTATTTATTTATGCAATTATTTAAATAAAATTCCATTAATAAATGTGTTTATTGTGACTTACGATTCCCAACTTTAACAATAACAACAATAAACCATAACAGAAATTTTGACCAGGTTCAATTCCCGGTTATGTATGAGACATAAAAAAATGTTTTATTTAATGCCATTTTAGTTAAATCTAAAATCGAAGCTATGGTTCTTAGGAACAGATTTCGCTATCTCTCATAGTTACTGATTTCTCTTTACTGACCCATTTGGATTGATCAGCCTGTATAGGCTGGCTGGGCTGGGTTGGAAATTGGCGGTCCATGCGCCCAACGAACTTGGCAGCCTGGCTCTCTCATAGTCCATCCTAAACATATAACGGAAGTAGGTAAACGTTAGACCCCCAAGGAGAAATTGAAAGGCTTTTACTTCGTCATTTAGAATTCCGAGAGCGTCAACGGAATTGAGCTAGGTCAATGTGGGCCGCGACGCGGATCAACAATGCTTCATTCAGCCTACACTGTGTCGTGTTTTACTTAAATTTAGAATTTAATTAAAACGTTAATTAAGTTGAGGAGTTCAGAGTGCTAAGCGGACTTGAGTATACATATTTGAACGCTGCGGCTCTATCTATTTATATTACGGCCATTAATAATACTGTTTTGACAGTGATAATGATAACTCTCTAAATGTGAAAGGCGTCATTGATTCAGAAAAGATCGACATGTAGTCTATACTTAGTTACCGCATTGTGTTTTGTAACAAGCTTTTGTTGAGTTGGCTTTTTTATGTACATAAATAAAGCGGGGTAGCCTAGCGGTTTGACCTATAGCCTCTCAAGCAGATTCGTGGGTTCAATCAAACCCGGGCTCGCAACTCGAGCTTTTCGGAATTTATGTGCGAAATCAAATTTGTAATTTACCCATGAATTTAACGGTGAAGGGGAACATCGTGAGGATACATCTGCAAAGAAATTCAATGGTATGTGTGAAGCTCCCAATCCGCACTGGGTCCGCGTGGGAATTATGGCCCTCTCAATCTGAGAGCACTAAGAGAGACGTATAGGTTGGGATAATAATGATGAAGGCGATCACATATTTAAATAATATAGCTGTTGCTAGTAATTTTACTACTGAAACGTTCTTTTATGTTATTATTTATTACTAGCTGTTGCCCACGACTCCGTCCGCGAAGAATAGGGGTATAAAAAATAGCCTACGACCTATTCTCAGAGGGACCTAGGGACCTACCCGAGTATGGAGAAAAAAAATTGATAAAAATCGGCCAAGCCGTTTCGGAGGAGTTCGATAACAAACACCGTGACACGAGATTTTTATGTAATAGGTTTTCTATACTGACGAAAACTTTTTATGTGTTTACGTTACCATGAACGGCAAGAAATACACTATTCATGTCCGTACCGAGAGTAACGATGTACCAACAAAGCATTTTGGCTGGCTGCATGCAGCCAATGCTGAAAAGATTCTGCTGTATTTTATTTGTAGCTGTGTTTCATTTGATCCGGAATGGGCCATCTGTCTGTCTAGACAAATTGAGAAAAAATGTTTGCTTTCTGGTAATTTGATGAATGTCACGATTATCTTCTTTCTTCTTCTAATATATAAAAATCTCGTGTCACGGTATTTGTTATCGAACTCCTCCGAAACGGCTTGACCGGTTTTTATGAAACCTTTTTGTCTATATTCGGTAGGTCTGAGAATAGGTCGTAGGCTATTTTTAACACGCTTTTATTTTTATATCCCTAGGTGATATTATTATATGGCAAAACAACGTTGACTTTAATATTTTCAACGCTATGCTGCTTTTATTGAAATCTTGGCAAATCGCGGGCATATTGCAAATACCATAAATTGAATTAAATTATTACCCTTTCACAGATCTTGCAGCAATTTTATAAGATAGCTAATCTCTTGTCGTTTTCTTCTGAGCTACGTTAGATGCAGACATCAAAAAACAGTTAAGAATAATAAATTAAGATATCAAAATGTTATTATGCTTTTAATTTAATATCGTAGAAACTTAGATTATTTATACACTAGATAGTGTCAGTAGCAAACACTGGCATACAAAACTTCCAAAACCCCATTTGACAGCTTCATATTAAATATCACGTTACGTCATTCAGACTGAAGGGGGACAATTGACATATAAGCCAACAATTGGCTTATATTTTTCGGGACGTTTTCATGCCGCCTAAGCTCTATCTAGTGTATAAATAATCTAAGCGAAGAAAGCTCAGAAGTTGTTTTTATAGATCGAGTCATTCATGATGACGCGTGCCGTGGTTCTTATTACAATGTCATTAATGTCTTATTTTGACAAATTCACGAGTGTTCGTGAATGGCACTGGCTATAAATGTAATATAATATTACAGCGTTTACAGCTGCTAGTGAAGTCGTAGTAACTCTTCCGAGTTTCTTTACAACGGCCAAGTTAATGCGACTGCGAAACTAATTAAATGGCCAACAGACGGGAATGAACGTTCAGTACCAACACTTTTATAGGGACAATGAAACTTTATAGCTGTAGGTTAAATTAAAAACAGAGCTTTGTTTCGGAACTAAAGTAAATCAAGGATTTTGTGATGACTCTTTCCCTATCATTTATAAACTTGTGCTATAAATCTTTAGTGAGGAACGAACACATTAATAATGACCGAGATTTCCTTTTCTATAACTCGTTTGAGCAGACACTGCTCAATAAATCTTCCCATGTTTGCTTTTACATCGGCACTATCTTCAAATAGTTTATCGTGAAGAATAAATAGTGATATTTTATATCCTTTATTTTATTCTGAGACTCCTAATAGGTTAAGGGTACTCCTTGGACATTAAAACCGCTTCTCGTTTCGTCAGACAAAATAAGATTTACTGGAATTACTTCCAAATCAAGTATCTGCGCAGGTTGAAATAAGATCTTCACTCCTATGCGGCTAAATAAGTACCTAATCAAAGAGATTTGTCCTCCAATGTAACAAGAAACATGTTTTGTTATAGCTCATGTGGATAACGAGATGTACCTCTCCCGGGCACTGGAACGTCTCGGGGGAAACGCTCTCAGCAAGGACTCGGAGCCCGATATCGGCGCGGCGTTCTTCAAGTTTGCCGTCGTCACTAAAGAGCTGTCAGCGCTTATGAAAACTTTGGTGAGTTTACCACTACGTACTCTAAATTCAGTCTTAGATAGCTACGCCGTTAACGTCCGTATTGAGCCTGATATTAGTCTAGGAGTCCCGGAGTATACACCAAAAGCCATATTATGTGACGTATAGTATATGCGATCTCGATTGTAATCACCAACTTTTTCTATCTTCATCCTGTACCTTTTGACAGA
This sequence comes from Archips crataeganus, assembly GCA_947859365.1. Lineage (NCBI taxonomy): Eukaryota > Metazoa > Arthropoda > Insecta > Lepidoptera > Tortricidae > Archips > Archips crataeganus. Next base: position 17,023,296 of record OX402048.1, read on the forward strand.
AAGAAGTTGTGAAAGCAATTGGGATTCCGAATACGTTCGAAAATATGGCCTCAGATCTCAATATAATTGAAATCGAGGCCATTGGCGTCATGTCTTTATTTTGCGAGAAAAGACGAATCTACGCAGCATAACATGTAAAATAGGGATGCGTCCCACGAGATATAACTACAAAATATCTAATTTCATATTAATAACGTTCACAAGATATAATGAACGTTAGCTATAACAGCAAAAAGTATAAAGTAATTATATAACGTTATTTTTATATAACTTCAATTTGTATAAGATTTATATGGACTAATTTATTTTAACATAACAAACATTAGATATATAACAGTCATGATATATAATAATATGTGTAAATGCTAAATTATGTGGCGGCGAGCGAGCGAAGCGAGCGAGCAAGACTTTTCGGGACAGAAGCGACTTGAATAGGTTAGGTTCAGAAGGCTAAGGCGGGAGCGAAGCGTAGCGTAGCTCCCGCCTTAGCCTTCGATATTAGGTTTTTTTTTGTAACAGAGCGAAAAAAATGAATGGATTGCTTGATTGTTTGCTTGCATCAAAGTTTTTAATGAATTTATACATTTTAAATCTTAGGTGTTATGAACATTATACGCTTTGATCGTTATATCAATTGATATTATATGTAAACAACGTTATACATTAAAATATTAGATATTTTATAATTATACTTTTCGTACATTATATCCAGTGAACGTTATACTAAACGAGTTTATATAAAGTGAGCGTATATATTATGAATATTAGATAATAAGTTGTTGTATCTCGTATTACTTACCCGTAAAATAGGCGGGGAGAGGTTCTTGCTGTATAGAGATGAGACACTAGTCCAACGTACGTTCAGAATTTAAATCCATCTCTTAAAAAATAAAGTTTTATAGGATAAATAAAAGTAACGTTTTTTTTCGCTTTCTGCCCTAAATTCCCAGCACGATTCTTAAAATATACTCCAAATGTTCTTCTTTTAGTACCTACGCCGTTTTCATTAATTTAGGGGCTTAATTAAATAGCTGTTAAAGCGTTTCTTCACTGATGGTATTAGGTGACTGACTGCAGCCCGGAAGCTAATAGAAATTAGTGTTACCTTCCGGGCAGGGAATGTTAAACAAGTTGTGTGCAGAAAGCTGTGAATAATTAGTCTTAGTCATGTCATCCAACCTCTTTGTGGTTGGTAGAAACATAAGAGGTCATTTAGGAAAATTTTCTCAGTACTATTTGTACTCATGCTAAGGTATCACATTATTTAAAAAAAATCTAAGATAGCAATGGAGATGATTTATGGCACTTTCGAATTTAGCGCTAAATCTTAAAACCCGTTTTAAGCGAGGAGCAATTATGATCGTAATCAAAGTTAATCGCTTCAGAATATTCTAAAATGCGTGGAAGCCTCATCACTTTTAACGACTCACTTGATCCAATATGACTAGTGGGTCGTGTGACCATTATTTCAAACGGTGCGATTACAGTGCATTTACTTGACAAGCGTCATTTTCGTTATTGTCCACTTTCTTCAGTCGTGGCGTGGGTAAATCTACAACGTAGAAAAGTGTAACGAACGACCAACCAGTTTGCCAGTACATGGCCCACTTTGACTTGTTTGCACAAAACGGGCACCATTACGAACACTAACCGACACCGCACGCCTATTGTTGAACTCGATATATTTCTTCCGACCGGATATGGATCACTCGGTCTTTATTTGCGTAAACTGAATTCATGTATGGTTAGCGCGTGTATACGTCAGCTCTACACGACTCAGCATAAAATGACAGATGTATTTCTGTAATTAAGTCGTTCATGAGATCACAGAGCTAGATAAACCGGGAGTTAAATTAAACTGTAAAGTACCCTAAGACGCAAGCTCTTGCAAATCCCTGTTGCTTGGAAGGCTTCATAATCTGAGCTCGGCGTGTCGGAAATTGTGTCATTGCGGGATCGACGGCTCGCGACGGATATCTCTAGGGACCCGTAACACGACAGAAAAAATAATTCAACTTTCTATTCCAGAATTTTTACAACTCAGTGAGCACTGCTTTACCTATAGGTAGAGTAAAAACATCATTTATCCAAAAGTAAATTTTACAATCACGTTGGAAATTTAGAACAGTTGAATCGATTATAATTTATAATTTACAACGAACTTGATTCTTTTGCTCTTTAAAACGGTACCAAAAATCTCACTGTGCGCTATTTGAAAAGCATAGGAAAACCGCTATTAGCATTTCGCCATAAAACGTTTGCCCGATTCTGAATAATTCAAGCATTAGTTATCCCAGTTTTCCACTAACTTTTAGGGTCAGTTTCTAGTTTCCATTTACGACGGTACCTACAAGTGAGCTTCTCTCTCAATTGCAGCGAGCAAATCCAGTTATAAACTGTACTCGAGCCATACGGTCTGTTTGTGTTATACCTGTCGGTAATGATAGTGCTATTAGTTTAGGTAGGTCCTAGATCGTAAACTCGTAGGCAACATTGAGATTGTATACGGTGGATTACTTTGCGCATATTTGACTAGCAACACAATTTACATACGTTTCATTAGATAGGATAGTTACTTTAAGAGGCAGTCTATTTCATAGAAATAAGAATACCATTCATTGCAGCACTGGGGTAATTTAAAATAATCTCTCTCAATAGTATAATTTCTGCATATAAATGCATTGTTCGAAGTTAGATAATGATGTCCGCTGCCATATCATATTACTTATCGCTAACCAACGTAACATGATAAAGTATCTGACTATCACGTGTTTATTATTGGCCAACAGCAGAATATCATGGACCATACGTTAGTTTTTGTTGTTTAGGAATGCCAAAATGAATGTGCCAAGAATATAAAGGTTAACCACGTTACTTTAATAGCTGTTTTACGTATCGTCCTTCTTGGAAACGAAGCCAGGGCAAGGAACGATCGGAACGACTTGCGGGCGGAGCTCTAACCGACAATTGACGCAAAGATGCGTAGGCGCAGATTTACTTGCAAATGGGTCATGGTAACGATGCGACCTAATATTGTTAGTGTTACCTTGCCAGTTATATGCTAGAGTGATTCGAGGAACATCAATTGTTTTTAAAACGAATCACATTTTAAAGACTACAATATACCGGTACAGAACATAATATGGACTTATACTATTATACAAACAAAAATACCTGCAATTTTATGTAGGTAGTAAAACCGACAATAACGCCGATTTGCAATCCATGAGGCTGCAAAATAAGTAAAAATTGTGTAAGCATTAATTTAATGACTCTTTATAGCTCAATTTCAAGTTTAATTAAATTTCGAAACCGAAAATTATCGCAATTTGTAAGCTCCAAGATTGTGATATTTTTAAGCGGCTATTTAATCACAATACTCACATGTCCCGCATATTCCGTACATTAATACAATATATTATAGCGTTTGAATTAACTGTGACGTTTTGCAATTCTTTCCATCGATGTCTTTGCAACGACGGGGAACGCTTTCGAATGCTTAATTGATAATTGAGCCCAAATGGGAATACAATTAAGTAAAAACAATTTCGCAAAACAATCAAGTACTCATTCATATTCATCAACGAACGTCCTATTTCGCCACATACATATTTTGGACCGATTTATCCATAAATACACGAAATAGCGTGGAATAATTCATTATTTTCACAGCGGGTTTCAGCGCCGCTCCCCGCTCCAGTTCGGCAGTCCTTAGGCCATATGGAGGCCCCGTGCTCTGCGCAGAATCCTTGGCCTGCCCTTGACACAGAGCTTGCAATCCTTTGTCCTTCACTGCGAACCCTGGACTACGACGTGCTAAGAAAAACATTCTGAAACGAATAGTACGAGGGCTCGTGTAGAAGGTTCCGTCCCTTTCTAATATCTGTGGTTCCGTCATTTATTTTACAAGGCATGCTTTCTATATAGATATGCCCGTTTTCAAACATATTGGTAACTCGATGAAAGGTTTCGGTTTTTCGAATATAAAACTTCGACTGAAGAAGTTATGATTTGTCTTTTTTGGCGCATTTAATATTAGATCTCCCGTACTCCATTGTTCTACATATTAACTATTTTTATTTATTTGTGATTTTAGCTTTTCATAATATAATAGGTAAGCTAATAGGTAAGCTTTTTATAACCAACTTACTAGCACCATACTATACACTATACTAAGACCAAAAATTTTAATACGAATTTACGAACGGCTCTTACCTACATAATTATTTTACTTAGGAATATTAATTGTTAATATTGTATTGAATGCAAGTCTACGTTGAATTGAGATATAAAAACTTAACAGTTTCTGCCATCTGCAAATGATATTTAGAAGTATTTTGAGCGTGCGACAGCCACTTAACAAACAATAGCAAAGCATAAAACCCGCACGTGCTCTCATTACGAACAATGATAGTTGTTACATCAACATTTCATTAACTAGAAATATTGATAACAAAAACGCTAATACGGTGTCTATCGATGCATGCGCCGAGTGTAAACTGATAGTTAGGGAGGCGAGGTAGCTAAATGGCGTAATTCAACGGCGCCGTCGAGACCTATCAAAATCGAAAGATAAAATAATTTCGAAAAGAAAAGCTCGTATGGCAAAAACAATTTTAGCGGTGGGTTTGGCGTGTACGGTTTTTCAAAAATGTTTAAAAAAACTTTTTTTTTTTTTTCTGATTTTTGTCGAGGCTTTGAACACTCCAGGTGATCATGTCAGCCTCATGGGTGCTTACACAATTCCCTATTCAAGGGACCTATCAATAAAATGGTAAATGCCGATTGCTTTGTCTGACAACGGCTCAGATAGCCAACAATTCACCTGGCCATTGTGCATGGAACCCAAATCCCCAAGAACTCTTCTCCTCAAGTCCGAATTCCGGACACACTCCAACAACACATGAATCAAGTCATCACACTTCTTACAATCATCACAAAAAAAAAAAAAACAGTTGGGCATTCTCGAGCGCGTCAGATATTCATACTACGTATGCCCCGAGTGCCTCTGATAACAACGATATACTAATCTGCCGGTTTGCGTGGTGGGGGTAGGCATATAAAGTAGTCAAAAATGCAAAAAAAAAATTTACTCGAGCGCGTCAGATTTTCGGAAGGGATGTTAAGTAGGCCCCAAGGAAGCTCCCTTTAAAAAAACTGACGATTTCGGCGTGACGATAAGTTACGATGAATTTTTGAAAATGCAAAAAAAAAAAGTTTTTTTGAAATACTCGAGCGCATCAGATTTTCATAGGGGAGGTTTATCTCGGTATCCTGAAAGCATATTTTTTTAATCTGACATAAATGTTGGTGGGTTCTCTTAATCTGACCGAAAAAGGTTTTTTGGTTTCTTTTTTTTCCTTTCTTTCTCCTTGATAAAATGGGGAATTTAAGAATGACAATAAAGCGATAGATACAACCAACGTAAATGTAGATGAAAGAAGATGAGATGAGAAAGATGAGAGAAGATGAGTACGAAGTGTATTATTTATTGTATCAAAAAATGAAATGATATAAAAATTGGATTATAATTGTATTGTTATGTATGATCTTTACATTTTTGCTCAATACAATTCATCTTCTTCTTCTTTATATCAATTTTTTTTAACACCCTCAGTTTTCGAGATATACTCAAAAAACCGGGAGTTTGAGTTTTTATGATGCTTCAAGTTAAAAAGTTTTAACTTTGGATAAAAATGTAAAGAGACCTTTTTTGTGTAAAATAAAATTACCTGTTTTGTTTATTTAAACTTTTTTTTGTAAAATGTATCGTTCGCGACTTATATGCCGTAACGCGTTCTTAGGAAGACGAAATGGCTCCTCCACACTTCCGGTCATGCGGAAACCGGCAGATTTTGTATTTTTAGTAAGTTTTAGATTATATTCTTCAAAATAAAAAATAAAAAAATCGCGCTCGAGAATGCCGGATTAACGTTTTTTTTTACAAGTTCGCGACCCTATAACTCGGCGGCGTCAAGGACTTATCGTCAGATTAGTTAAATTTAGTCTTTAAACACTAAAATCAACCCCCAATATCTTAATCTGACGCGCTCGAGTATTTCAGACTATCCATTTTTTTTTACTAATCTGATCGTCTATCCTAGGCGCGCGTCACTACATATAGAGCTAAATACTTTACAAGGTTGTTCTATTAGGTCTAAGGTATCTCTCATATCTTAAACTGCCACGCTCGAGTATTGCCGAAAATTCCCCTATTCGCCTCCCTAACTATGACAAGTTTCCGCTTCCAACTTCTTGAAGTGTCATCTTCAAGATGACACGAATTTATTTTTCAGATAGAATCATTTTCTTGTTTACAGACAGATGTCTTTTGGCACATAATCCTTTTGTGGTTTATTTACCCCTGGTTCGGTCTTCTGAAGCCTAAAAAGCAACAGGTTGATCAGTTCTATTGATCTGCGCCAAAGACCTTGCAATGCATGAGATAAACGTAACAAACCTTTAGATTACGATAAAATAAATCCAAACCATTCTGATGATATGATAGCGTGGTGAATATTAATGTGTATCAAAGTATGCTATAACTATACCATTTAGTGCAAAGTGTAATTCTCCGATATCTAAGATTTTAGATGTTTATGAAGTGTTAAGATTATGAGAGCAGCGTGCTAGAAACGTTACGCAGAGGTAATTCGCGATTTTTAGGGGATTTAGTCACGCATAGGTGCGTCATTGGACATGACCGCATTGTTTCATCAAACAACGCTCAAATTACCTACTGCTATTATCACTGCTATGCACAACCATCTTTAGTATTTACTCAAAATGTTTAAACGGTCTAAATTTAAACTTTCAAACTTTGTTCACTTTAATACGTTTGTCATTTTTGTGAAGCAGACCACACAGGTCTGACAACCTCAGTTGTGTCGTGTCTTCGTTAGGTACCGTAGGTACGTGTTGATGTAATCGATGTAATTCATGTCATTTTGTCGACGAATTGCTCAGCATGTAATAATTAACAGGTCGACAACAATGTCCGGGAAGGGCTTCATTATCGTCCAACCCTTTATTCTCCCTCGAGGCTCGACTGACGGACGCATTCACTCCATTGGTTTCACAATCGGCTCTTTGCGTCGAGAAGCCTTCTCTACATCCTTTACCAAGTTACAAGTTTACTGTTGACTTATTTAAGACAGAATCGAGTAATGTTTAGAGGAATTAGGACCACCGCTATGAAATTTCTTCGTCTAATCTACTTGGTTTTAAAATGCATTAAAAAAGCGATGACATATAAATCTAATGCAACACTTCATCAACTGTGCTATAAAAATAAACAAAGTCTAAGATTTATGGCTAGAAAATACACTGTTTGGAAGGAAATAAAATCAGAGCGTAGGTAGGAGGATTTATGTAAACCAATCATGTAAAAAATGTGATAATTATATTTTTACTTCGAAATATGATTCCTTTTTTGTTCGCTCTCGATTACTTTTAAAATGTTCGCTTAGCCGTGTCACAATCAAAATTTTTAGCCAAAGCTATCAGCACCTGTATGTGTGCATTTGGCATTGTAATTCAGTTCATGGTGCTTGGCGCCTATTCGGGCATTTTATTTGCAACAACGTCGTCTGTCATTCTAAATTGTATGATGAAGCAACAACGCTACGCTGAGTTCAGCCAACGCTACGACGCCGCTTTTGGAATGCAGGCAGGCGTTATGCAAGTCTGCATTGTGACTGGCTTGCCTGTGCAGCTAGGCGATTTATCCGTGCATAGCTGCAAATTGCACATGTTAGTGTCGAGAATGCCAAACAGTTTCTTCTCGTAGTTGCGATGAATTTCAGTAGGTACTGACATGAATCATTATGCTTGGCTATTTCAGTCATGCACTCACAATACGTACCGAAACTAGTCAATAATGATTGTAAGATAAATAAACATGTTTAATGAATGACTCAAAATGTTTTAATTTACACGTATAAACATTGTTCACAGATGCAAAACATAAACAACATAGTGATGTTCCCAGTAGACAGTCTTTTAAAGGGTGATCTACGGGGTGTTAGGGGAGATCTAAAAAGGCCATTCGACAAAGCATTCAAAGACTACGAGTCCAAGTACCTGAAGATAGAGAAGGAGAAGAAATCACAGGCGAAAGAGGCTGGCCTCATCCGCAGCGAAGTGACACCGGCTGAAATAGCGGATGAAATGGAAAAAGAACGAAGATTGTTTCAGCTGCAAATGTGCGAGGTGAGGATACTGTTATATTATGCTCTTCGCACTAACATGTAGTTATAATGTTTTTCATAGACTTTTCAAATCGATACAATGCTTACCATGCCGTTTGAACTAAGTACCTAAATCCTTTTACACCTAGGCATTGACTATTATATTTTTTTTTAAACCTTAGATTTCGTTGAGCGACAGTTAAAAACAAAAAAAAATGTGTAAGTACAGGTTTACTTTCAAACGTGCACGTTTTATTGTGAAATCAAAAAGCGCAACGACTATTCCATTAGCGACAAATTAAACATTTCTCGTAGTCGTTATTTTTATCGTGTTTTGTTAGATGTTGCTACCGGGTGTTTTAAACTTTACTACACGGTCCACTTCCTATTCACCCAGTTTAATCGTGGCCAGTTCTAACCTTTCTACTTGTTTATATTGCCTGTTCTACTGAATAATACGTCATATTCCAATGCCAGGTAACATTCCTATGGTAATATAATCGATTTGATGGCAAATTTACGAAGTACTAATCGGAACCGTTAGGGTCGAGCGGTTCAAGTTCGTGCCAAGATTGAAATCTTATAGCCAACGAAAGTTATTTAAATCGGAAACCTGTTAAGTGACCTTGTTATTTAATGCTTATTAGTTTCCTAAATAAGAAAGCAACCATTGGTTCAATGATAAAATAATTTTGTTGCGGAACTCTTACCATGGTTTCCAAAGTTTGATCCAATTCTAACAATGCTGAAACTAATTAAGATAACATTGCTTTCTGACCTCTGATCACGTAAGAAATAACCCGCGCAAAGGTAAAAGAAATCTAATAATAAATCCCCTAGAACGAACGTTAAAGACTTCCTTCGAGCGGTGCGGAGAAAAGCCAGGTAATTAATGGCAAGTGCGCAATTAGCAACAGCAAGCTGTGAGGTGCCAGGAGCGTCAGAGACCTGTTGGTCTCTAACTACTAACTACATCTGTGGCGAACCACTCCCTACTTAGCTGTTAGCTGTGCCGCGGGGCTGAATGACCGCCCACTCATTAGGCTTCACTCATGTCATTATGAACGGTCCCTCTACGCGTCTACGCTCATATGAAACTACTTCCTTAGAAGTTATGTTATTGTTTTTGTTTCTAACTATCCTCATAAAACGTGTTAAAGGCGGGGCCTTAGCTTATTTGTTAAGTAGGTCAATACCGATGTAGTTTTGATTAATTTCAATACATTTACCTTCTCCTGTTTTTGTACTCACTTTCGTCCAACAGCTACTAAACTATTTAAATTATAATCTCATTTAAGTGAATTATTATGATTCTTAAACACCTCGAAATATAATCTTATTAACTTATCAGGGTCAAATAAAGCAGGTGAAAACCAAATATTAACTTAGCATGAAAATCTAAAACACAAAACCTACTTACCTCCTGTGTTAATGACCGCAAAACCGCATGTACAAGTATTTAACACTTGTTTATTGTTCCAACGGAGAATAATTATCTCATTATTGTCCATTCATTGAAATTATACATTTACAATACCTACATCATTAGCACATAAATGTATTGCGTGTTTAGCGCTAATGCTCGTATCAGTGAATATGTTATCGTGTACACTTAATTAGTATGTGAAGTGTTGATTCTATCTTATTTTAGGTGATTCATCAAATCAAAGCATTCGAAACCATTCGAGAACGAACGGGCTGTCCTCATTCGACTCTTCGATGTGTTCTTGAAATTGGACACACCAATTTCTTTAATTATAACTTTAAGGATGGGTTAATTTTCTAATTTAGATAACTGCTTACTTGTCTTATTTATGGTCTGGCCTTTGAAGAAATAAAATCGTTTCCATCAAGGAAACGTCTACAGCCAATAAAGGTCAGTTGTGGTGAATTATCCAATTAAAACCGGCCAAGTACGTGCCGGGCCACGCGCAGTGTAGGGTTCCGTTCTAATACCTATGCGACAAATATTGAACATTAAGTTTTGATCGACTATGACTTATTAACATGTAAAGCCTCCTAAGCTGTGATAGTTTTTAAAGGACGGAAGGATATGCCGAAACAATAACGATTCCTTGAAGGATTACGGAACCCTAAAAACGAGTATAATCATCTTTTCGCCACGAAATAAGCAGAAATTCCAGTAATTACTTCTTCGAATTCAAACAAAAGTCAATAAAATAAATGTGAAGATATGGGTCATTGTAAGGCAATTAATGCGTGTGATAACTTCCTACCGCTATGTGTGAGACGTGTTATTGTCTCCATTTTAATGTCAATTGTATGGTCATCACAAAAGCCGTTATAGCGATCCGAGTGGTACTGTTGAAAGGTCGCAGGTTGTCAGTGACACTGGTTTACAGTTACCTAGTTTGATAATGTATGTGAATTGACAACGTCCACTGCACGTTTCGCTGTGTTGCCTGTTATAGCGTTTAGCTCCATTTTATCCAAGCGATACTGACTATTAGGTACATTAGTGTAATCCAAGAACTATTATTGCGCATTGTATTTGATTACATAGCGTGTACATCTGCGCCTAAAAACCCAAATGTTCAAAAGCATAACTATTTATTTCTGACAACTGGAAAATTGCTATCTGTCTACAGTTTTCATGTTACGTAAGACAAGAATAAATGATTCCGGAATGTAATGATTAAGCCTATTAGTGTATGCAGTAAGAAAATTGAAAGTAATAAGTTCGTTGACATCGTCGTATGGCTTGCCGATTGCAAAATCAATGCGTCTGTCTCGCTGGAATGCCAAATTATCTTCGGCTCATGCCAAATGACTGGTGTTCAGTTCATGGACACATTGCATTGAAGCATAGATTGGTGGCAGCAAATCAAGCTCCAATTCGTCTAGGTACCTAACAATTGGGTGGTCTCGTTAGGAGTGGTTGAGTTTGTGTTGATTGAATTGATGGGTTGATTCCATCCAGTTTATTTTCAAATAGAATCTCGCTCGATCAAAGTAAGAGTCGAATTTTCAGTTACATAAAATGCTATTTGGATACCTATGCAAATGTTATGGTGATTTATCAAACCAATAATAATGAATTAGTGGAATTTAAGAACTATATTTGATTATTTCTAGGATTATGTAGGTAACAAAAGAAAAAAACCTAGGCTAAGTTATTTCTGTTAGCCACGAACCTACCTACACGCAATGTCCAGAAAATTCTTATAAGTAACCAGACCTTGCGTGATAAAGATTCTATAAACTGATTGTCACATAATTTATCACTAAGGTTAGGTACAGGTTTTTTAAAGCTCTAAAACCGAAATCTTACTGAACATTTGATTAAAATTTTATGATCGTTTAAGGTTGTAGATATGTTATTCAGTCTCTTCGCGTCCACCTGTGCTCATCTGAAAATGATAAACTCTTTACTAATTATTTTCATTTGTTTTTACTAACAATGTTTTTTTATATGTCTCGCTTGTTGCCTTTTTCTGTCTTGATATCCTTTGATCCAGAAGTTAACATGGCGTGCCATCAAAAAGGACTGGCGCAACGCCGCGCTCTGCTGGTTTCATTTCCTGACTGGAATCTGATAGCGACAGTTTCTCTTTAAACTATAAACTACCGGCTAACGATTACAAATTGTAATAAAGTTATAAAGACACGCTGCGACTGCCTTTTTGAAAACTTTATTTTATGCTTTTATGTAGGTGCAATATCAAAATTATCTAGGTAGACTGATTTATATACCTACAGTTTATTTTATCAGTCACTAACTTATCTTAGTCATTATTCTCCAAAACACATTTAGACATGCGACTGTTTATTTAGCTTCAAAGTCAAATGAGACACGTCTAGAACAAACAGCGATAAAAAACGCTGTAGTTCTCTTAGAGGAAAACTATGCAGCCAAATCTAAAAGTTCGCTAAAGCTTAAACATCTGCCACATGTGACAGTTTTTTTTTCAATCCACCACAAAGCCTTTGTCGTAAAAAATCATAAAGGAACGCTAGAAGCCCTATTGTCGGCTGGCGGCTGTCGGTGCAGTACCGCGGAGGCGCGCGTCAGGTCGACGACCGGCCTTGCGTCCGCCGCGCAGGGCCGGTGCAGTTTTGACCCTTGCTTTGTTCCTCGTTCACTCCGGCACGCAAATAAGGAGCCCATACAACTCAGCCGCAAATTGTTCAAACCACTCGCATGGCGTTGCTACTACACTTCTCGATTACATAAAAAAAGACTGCAAAGAAAGAATGGTCATTTGCTTTCTGTTGGGCACTGTGATTGCTGCTATGTGATCTGTAGTCTGTAGTTTACGTACAGATGCAATGGTAATCGATGTGTTGTAAATATCGATGTCACAGTATGGACAGAAAAAGTTAGCCGGCGAGTCGCCAAGAAAGTTGTGCAAGGTCGCGCACCGCCTTTATTATTATTGCACAACCGCAATACAAGACTGATTCCACTACAACGTTGATGCGCGTGCTCGCGCGTCATCAAGTATAATTTTAACTCGCGGAAGGGCACGTAGTAATATTTGTGCGTTTTCACAGTCCGTATCCCGCTCATTGCCGGTACGCCGCGTCCTATTTGCTACTCCCGCCACTAACATCAATTGCGAACTCGCAATTTTAGGCGGAGTCCTCTGGCTCGTGTCCATCTATAAAAGCTAATTTGGTCTTTATCGCTTTCGTTGTTCTAGTACCTGATAAAGTTCAACGAGATAAAAACGAAGAAGGGGATAGAGTTGCTCCAGCACTTGGTGGAGTATTACCACGCACAGACGAATTATTTCCAAGATGGATTGAAGACTATTGAACATTTTGGGGTGTATGTGGCGGATTTGAGTGTGCAGCTTCAGAAAATTCGGCAACAGCAAGACGACGAACGGCGGCGGTTGCTGGAGCTAAGGAATATGCTTCGGGCAGCCGCGCCGCAGGATAGAGAGGTAAGACACGCTCCATAAACTACGCACTACTAGCTACGTAGCAATTGGCATAAGAAATACAAAAATAATACCACGATCTTAGCACCACTATTTTATCGCAAAAGACAACAGAAAAAGCCGTGAGCCAATGTCTAGACATTTTATGTTGCAATTTGCGAAATGCTAACGATTGCACTGTAGAAATGTTTTTGTGCAAGTAATCAATCTTCAAATATTATGGTTATATTATTGTTATTTGGCTGCGGTTGCCAAAGTTTTATTTACTATGCAAAAATTCCGAGTAATCTTTAACTGCGAAGTAATCTAACAAGTGTTAATTTTAGTAACAATTCTCAGTCTTATTTGCATGTCTGCGGATCTGAACTTTAGATTACTAAACTGTTAATACGCTTTCAGGTGGCATCTTCAGTAGGAGGGTACTCGCTCCACCAACTCCAAGGCGACAAACAACATGGGGTCACTCGCAGCGGCTACTTGCTCAAGAAGTCCGAAGGCAAGGTCCGACGGGTGTGGCAGAAACGCCGTTGCCGAGTCACAGCAGAAGGCTACTTGGACATATTCCACGCGGATGAAAACAAGCCACCGGCGAGGGTGAATCTACTTACGTGCCAAGTTAAGGGCGCCGAAGACAAGAGGGCGTTCGATCTAGTCTCATGTGAGTACTAAATTCTTTAAAATTGATGATTATGGTTTTAAATTATAATTCGTAACTCATGCAGTATTTACTAATGTTCCTAAATAGAATAGAGCGTTTTTTATCGTACTGGCAATGTCACATTTATATCACGTTTATTGATTGATTGCAAATTTTTATCGTTTGAAGTAAATTGCTAATCTAGTGACTTTAATAATGCGTAAAAACGCATTGCTACAAATTAACATTATTACAATTTTATATTCAATGCAATAAGTTACCGTGCCGTATCACACTTAGAAACCAATGGTTAAAGGATTTGTCACACGAAATGCGTTCTGCGGTCGCGGTCAGGTCAAATTGACCGCAGCCCGCATTATGTACCTATGAAAAACGGTGTACTTTCGTTTGGCAAATTACGTTTCCCAAACTGATTCATTTGGCAAATGTTTCATTTCCCAAATGTTTATTTTTTCTGAAACTGTAAACTATTCAGGATATATTTCAGGACTATTATGTAGGTTAGGTTAGGTTAGGTTAGGGTTGTTTTATAACAATCCTGAAAATTTTACAGTTTCAGAAAAAATAAACATTTGGGAAATTAAACATTTGCCAAGTGAATCAGTTTGGGAAACGTAATTTGCGAAACATTAGTAAACCGTTCATACGTAATGCGGGCTGCGGTCAATTTGACCTGACCGCGACCGCAGAACGCATTCAGTGTGACAAATCCTTGATGCAATTTCAACACTACACCAATTTTGGAATTCCATATTACCTACTACTTTTTCTAGAGACACATTAGCTTGTAACATCCCTATTATCGTTCCAGACAACCGTACCTACCACTTCCAAGCTGAGGACGAGAATGAGCAGCGTGCGTGGTCGTCGGTTCTAGTCAACTGCAAGGACGGGGCCCTGATGAGGGCGTTCCACCAACAAGCAGGCGAGGGCAATGACTCTGGCCATTCGCTGTTGGATCTACAACGGTCCATCATACGTGCTGTGCGCGCTATGCCCGGGAACCAAGTTTGCGCGGATTGTGGATCTACTAATGGTAAGGATTTGAATATGACTATTGCTAGAAATAATCTTGGTATGTTCGAAGCTGGACACTAACAATGGGCTTCATAAGAAAGCTCAAAATCACTCAGAGGGCTATGCTCAGAGTTTCTGCGCACAAGAACTCAAGTCACCGACATAGCTCGAAGAATTCCAGACTCAAGTCGCAGGGGGCAGAGTACATCTCTCGTAGGAGTAATGGCCGATGGGGCCAAAAGGTTCTCGAATGGTGTCCACGGATCGGAAGACGCAGTGTAGGTAGTCCTCTAAAAAGATGGAGCTGGATGGTTAAGTTTGCGGGAACGGGATGGATGCGGGTGGCTCCGAACCGATGGGAGAGGCCAACGTTCAGCAGTAGACGTAGTTCGTCTGGAATTATATTCAAAGTTGGAGTAATTTTACTTTTATTTAAATTTGACCAGCGAATGTTTCTATCTCACCTGATCATAAGCGCAGATGAGGCCAAAGATGTGGCTCACTGTTAGTAACAGCCTATTCACTCTGGCTTTGACTAGGCACGGTTGCTCTATATCTAGACCAGGGCTCCCAAAGTGTGCGCCGCGGCGCCCTGGTGCGCCGTAGAAAGTAATGAGGGGCGCCGCCGTGAGTCGATTTTCTATCATTATCATTTCATTTCACTTCATTTTTTTTCAAATATAGGTAGGTAGGGCGCCGTGACAAGATTCTAAAATTGTGAGTGCGCCGTGGACTAAAAAAGATTGGGAACCACTGATCTAGATGAAGACATCGCTATCGCTTTCGAACAGAACGATTAGTAACACTGGTTTCCTGTTTGTCGTCTTGTTCCAAAGCTTGTTCCTAATAGATTAGCAAAAAAGTTACAGTTACAATTGGGGATGTCTATTTTTTTAAATCTTTTTCTTTAATTTTTAATATAATGTAATGCATTTATTACACATCAAATAAGAAATGATCTGACATTGAAATATATGTCGTGAAATATAAGTGGTATTTTATTTTGTGTGGAATAGAATTATTTAGAATACAATCCACTTCCAATCGTAATGATGGGGTATCAATGAGGGAGGCCTATGTCCAGCAGTGGACGTGCTACGGCTGAAATGATGATGATGATGATGATGATGATGATGGTGAATTTAATTTAATTTAGAAGTTAACTAAATGAAAAAAAAATTGAAATTAGTTTCTTATAATTGACTTTTCTATACAAAACAAATATAAAAACCATGGGTATTTTTTTAGACATTCCCAATTGTTAGTACTCCAGATGGTGTTGAAGTGAAACAGAAACTCACTGTAATTTTGTTTACCATGCTTTTACCTTCTGATTCTATTTTCAATAATGTTAAGTGAAATATTTATAATTTAATCGGAAGTTAAGATGCTGAAAACCAGTCAGGTTTTATCTATATGTAAGTGCCAACTTAAATGCGGACTTGAATGCAATAAATAAATAATTACTTTAATAATTATTGTCTAAGAATTAAAATATCGTAACGTAAGCGGATGTATAATAATGGCAAACAGAATGTGTTAAACTGGCTTTATTACTTTTCATTTCAAACTTTCCAATCTAGATTTTGGCAGACTTTACTTTTGTAGACTTTTTTACAAGTCTTTGTAGAGATAGGTTTATCTGAAAGGGATAGGTTTGCCTTTGTACAGGTATGTCAATGGTTCTCAATAGTTTTTCTCTCCTTTATTTTACATACATTCAAACTTTCATGACATGATAAATATGCTAAAAATGAAAACATGATACGGTTGTGTTCGTTGTCAAAATATTATAAGTAACAGTAGTTTTTTCTTTATAATAATGATTTTTTATCAATTAATAATTATGATTTCTCACTCTGCTGACTATGTCGTATTAATTTCCTAAATATAATATTAGTATGTACGTTACCAAGACGTCAAAAATATCTGTACACCTTTGTCACTAATCATAAGGTTGATGTTTACACATATTTGACGTGATGGCTATATATATATTTATGTCCTCGACAGTACACTAACAAACAACAGTAGCATACAAACATCACCCATATCTTACACAACCGTAAATAAAGCCACAGAGCTTACACCAACCGTCCACAATACAGTAGTAGTTACTTTGTTACATTCCAAGTGATTCAATTTCACACGCTCCTAGAGACCATGACCGATAGTTAAACGGCGTGTTATGAAACAATGCGGAGATGCGAACCGGCCTTGACCACTAATCAATGGCAGGAAAGGGAACTCTGTTTCCTACTCGTAAATAAATAATTATGGAATAGCTGTGAAATCCGGGTTCTTGGTTCGATAATTACTGCGTACGGATTGCGTTTGTATTTGCGGTCGCTCTTTAACATTATATCGGGTTGGAAAGAGATAAAAATAAACTAGCTCTTTGATGTAAAAGAGTAATATTTAATGGCGTTATTAATATCATCAAGGTACTAGTAAAACCCTGACTTTTCACGGTCGTAAGCCTCTTTTTTTAAAAGAGCCATTCAAGCTAGTAATATTACTAAGTACTATAGGTCACAGGTCTTTAATTATCAATTATGAATGGTCGTAATTCATCATCATCATATAACCCATAAGACGTCCACTGCTGGACATAGGCCTCCCTCATCGATACCCAATCAAATCAATCGGTTTAAAGTGGCTTGTATCCACCGAGAACCTGCGGCCTTTACCAAATCATCCATCCATCTCGTTGGTGGACGTCCCACGCTGTGGTCTTAGTAGTCCGTGGTCTTCATTCCAGGGCTTTTCAGTCCCAACAGCCATGCGTTCTGCGAGTTATATGGCCTGCCCATTGCCATTTCAACGAGATAATCAAGTAATCAGTTTGGCTATGTCGGGTATCCTCGTAATTATTTATCTTTGTGCAATTAAACACATCCCTATTCTACGTTCTTACAGATATTTTTGAACACTTTATACATCGATAATATATCTGATGGTAAGCAATATACCGATATTTTGTTTTCAGATCCTACGTGGTTATCAACGAATTTTGGCGTTATTGTGTGTATAGAATGTTCTGGGAGCCATCGAGAGCTGGGCGTCCATATATCCCGAATACAATCGCTAACCCTCGATAGGCTGAGTACTTCCCAATTGTTGATCGCGCGGCATATGGGCAACCAAATGTTTAATGAAGTCATGGAAAACTTGTTGGACGAGAGGGACAAATTGACGCCTGAGAGTTCTATGTAAGTGGATATAATTTACACGGCTGCTAAAATTTTATGGCATCAATCTACAAACTGAATTCTGGCCAAGTTCTTAAAAAGTCGTTAGACGAGTATTAGACGAAATAAACTGTGCTTATGTGCAGTAAAATAACAAGTGACTTGCTGTTACGATACGGTATGTTGCTATTACGATAAACAATTTGGGTTTGCAGAAATTCACTTCACAGGTGATATGTATGAGAAATTTACTTAACAGGTTATCGTTATGCTCGTAGTATAAAAACCCGAATGTCGAACAAATACTCGCCACAGCTAAATACTACGACAGTACGAGTAGACTACGAGATATCAGTAACGTCTGTATCTACTTACATCATTTGGTAAATAGCTGTCGCTACCGACAAACCTTCTCTTGTTTTCCCCATTATATTTCCATGTTTAACATAACAATTTTAATAAATATTTTTAGGGAGGAACGATTAAGGTTTATCCGAGAGAAGTACGTATACCGGGCGTGGGCAGCGCAAACCTGTAGAGACGCAGTAGAGAGGTTATCTGAAGTAGAACACGCGGTCAACAACGGACACTTACAGAATCTACTGCAAGCATACGCCGAAGGAGCGGACTTGGCCGCGACACTACCTTGCTCAGTAAGTACGTGGGGCAGTAATTCAATTATCGAGTCATAGTTGTTTTGTTCATATAAACGTAATGGAATGGATACCATAACCGATTCGTCACTTTCGTGACTATGTGATTACGAATGTTACTATAATAATAATAATAATAATAATAATAATGTAGTTATGCTTACTGCTTTGATTGAAACAAATACGTTAGGGTACTATTATACTGAGATTCAAATATCAACAATTTTAAAGATTTAATTTATGAAGTAAGCTTGAAAAGTATATTTTTTAAAGGTTTTGCGGTGTTAGTTTGAATATATGTGATTAGAAATACTTCAGAGATGCTCTCACTACATTTTGTCAAGATCTGACGATAGAATATCTTTTAAACTTATTGTTTAACAGTTATTAATAAAAATACTTTTTATCGAATAATTTAGTTCTTATTATCTTATTTAGACGACCAGATGGCCTAGTGGTTAGAGAACCTGACTACGAAGCTTGAGGTCCCGGGTTCGATTCCCGTGTCGGGGCAGATATTTGTATGAAAAATACGAATGTTTGTTCTTGGGTCTTGGGTGTTTAATATGTATTTAAGTATGTATCTATCTATATAAGTATGTTTATCCGTTGCTTAGTACCCATAACACAAGCTTTGCTAAGCTTACTGTGGGACTAGGTCAATTGGTGTGAATTGTCCCATGATTTATTTATTTATTTATGTTGAAAAAAATTCCAGGATTGCGGTGAATCGGCGTTACACTTGGCGATCTCCCGCGAACTCGGCGACGGCTCCTTCTTACACATAGTCGATTTTCTAGTCCAAAACGGCGGCACCCAGCTTTTAGATAAGACAACAACTTCGGGTATGACTGCCCTACATCTTTGCGCAGCGACTGATAGAACAGAGCCTATGAAGTTGTTACTCAAGGCAGGTGCCGATGCTACAATTAAAGACAACAACGGACGAACGCCTCTGTTAATCGCTAGGACGTTGGGACATCATGCATGCCAAGAATTGGTAAGCAACTGGTTTTATAAATAGGAAATCAACACATGTTAAAAGACAAAATAGGTTTCCGCGTCTGTTGGTTTGTACAGACAGCAGCAGAAATAGAGTAGCGATTGTGGTGTTCAAGATGATCCGCACACACTCTTATTACTTGTGCAGTGGAGTCGTGTGTAGGTCATTTTGAGCACCATAACTTAACTTCTGCTGCAGACTGCTGGTTTTTGATGCCGTTTTCACCATCAGTTAGATATTTTTTCACGGAAGGTGTATATGTAATGAAATACATATAAGTTTTAATGTAAGTGGAAAAAAAACAATATTTTGCAACCAAGGCGACGAAAAATAAGAGACATATAAGCAAGATCTTTTTTTTTATTACACCCGTGCGAAGCCAGGGCAGTCGCCAGTTAATAATAAAATATACTATTTAATTATACCTATTTCATAAATATGATTTGTTTTCAGTTGGAGAACGTTGACAAAAGAGAGAAGAGTATGTTCGAAAACATTAATATAGACTGGAATTTGTCACATGACGACGGCTCGACTGATTTCTCCGATGACGATACGGTCATAGATGAAAGGGTAAGTTAATTATCAAATCAGTTTATTAACAAACACACACACGTACACACTCATAAATAATAAATTGCTTTTCATCCACAACAAGTTTCGTCAGGTAAATTAAAAAAAAACAAAAGGGGAGCCAATAAGTACATGCCCACTCATAACGCAGGCTCGCTAAAAACGCTTTTCTCCATCGCGTGTACGTCTCGGGTTCAGGTTCCAAACTGACTCGCACCCGGTCCAAAAGTACCGAAAACACCCGCTGCATTACCGCGCTGTATTGCTAACGATATCCGTTGAACCAGGTACGAGCCCGACCTAGGATCACATTCCCGTCAGTTTATTTGATTGCGAATTGTGGATCATACAGAGTGACAAAACGATGCCACCAACATTTTACGAATTATGACACTTTATTCTCCGACGCCCCCCGAATTCGGGGGGCTTTGGGAGTTGCAAGTAAAATCCGTGAAATTCCTATTAAGGCGATTTTAGGCTTCATTTTATTCCTTTTCCAGCAAAATGGCAGCGTGACGCCTGAGAAGAAATGCCCCCGGTCCCGGCCACCGTCGTACGCCGGTGCCGCAGAGCGAACTGGTGGAGAATCTCCTGTTCTGCGCTCGCGCTCTTCCACTTGCGACTCGCTGCACCATGCGCCGCCCACACCCACGCCCGCTGCGCACGCGAGGAAACCCCACGTCTGTAAGTCGTTTACCAATCATTTCCATTAGCAGCTATGTTGAAGTCAGTTGTCCATTGATGGACACGGGCCTTTTATACATTTCTTTGGATTCCACACAGGACAAACTTCAAAACAATGGTGCGAGATTCGTTACATGGCGGGGCCGCGCGTCTATTACCTTTTGACAAAAAACACAGGAGATCGCTCGCGGAGAATTGTTTGAGAAAATCATTATGACACTTACTGTTAAAACGTTCTAAGATTGGTCAGAAATTGAATGGTTCGACTGTACAGTCGAGGAAACTGAATTGCGTACCAGGGTGGAAAATGCAAATGGTGTGCAAATGTCATGTTGACCTTCCCTACATCTGCCAAAGAAATCATTGGGAAATTGATTGTGAAGAGGTTCCACCCTGATACGCAATTCAGTTTCCTTGACTGTACCTCAACTCGCACGATGTTTCTCACAGTATCTAAATGAGGCTTAAGACAGATTGGTATGATTTATTTATTTATTTATATACACATAAATTTATTTACACAATAATTAGCTTGTGCATTTGTGTTTAAGCACAAGGAGTTTTGGCGACCATTTTTGGATGAATCAACTTTTTTGTGTTCTATACTCTGTCCTCGATTGTCCAAGTGACATCTTCATACTGTTTCATAGAAAAATGCTTAGGTTGTTCAGGAGACAAAATTTGTGTAACCATAGCAACGGGTGGCAAGAAAAAGTTGATTCAGCCTTTTGCACAAACTTGTCCAAAAACGCACTGCACTGGCATCGCGTAAAGCGCTGCGGGTATCTATGGACAGTGGTGATCATTTAACATCAGGTGACCCACTAGTTCGTTTGTCTGGCCTCTCTAACATAAAAAAAAACTTGTACAATTGTATGCATACCTACAGCTACGTCTGTAGCCAATATAGGATCGGGTTAATATCCTGAAATCTCAACCTAAACTAAGCCTAGACACATACAATTTTGCACAGCTATCCTGCATACAATGAAAATGAAAAACGGTGTGATTTTTAGTAATTCGTATGAGAATTTAGAAAAATGTCGGAATTTAATTTCCAATAGCCGGGTTTCCATTGAGCGAGCCGCCTCGCGAGGCAAGCGCATAAGGCATGATTTTGTTCTACACAAAGCTCAAAATCGCACCGAAAATGGCTGGCTCGCAAGGCGGCTCGATTGCCAAATCTAATGTTTAGGGCGAGAGAAGCTGTCGGTAAAAGTAATGTTTTCTTTCTAGATAACATCGGCAGCTTGAAGAAGCGAGCGGCGCCGCTGCCGCCAGCGGTAGCGTTAGCCCACCCTCCGCCGCACCCGCGATCCACGCCTTCGCCATCCGCGGACAGCACGAGATCGTTGCACGGTTAGTATAAAGAACTAGTAGAAAAGAAAACCTTGATGTCGATTCTGCTTTGTTACTGGATAAAAGAGAACAGATCAAATTAAATTACACACGTATTTATGCATAGTAATAAGGTAGTGACAAAAATGGGGACTAAATTTAAAGTCCACAAGATCTCCGGCTTGTAGGAATTCAAAAATGCCGCTGAAAGAAAGATAAACAACGCGAAACCATTTTTAGGGTCAGGTACCTCAAAAGGAAAAAACGAAACCCTTGCGAGTTGCGCATCTACCAGAGCTGTGCGAGGTAGCTAAGTGGTGTGCAAAGATAAAATTACCAACATGATTATTTTATTTTCCTCGCTTCACTCAGCGCAGCTTCTCTATCACAGCCTTATTGCTTACGTTTCGTCCGCCTGTCAGTCTATCAAGTTTTGATACTCACCAGTAAATTAAAACCTAAAGGGTACAGTCAAGGAATTTAATTTCCAACCCATCTAAGTTTGAATATCGTACAGCAAACTGTCACCATAAGGGTGCGTTTTCACCAGAGATGTGCGAGGATGCGTTGCGAGGGATGTGTCTGTCATGAACCAATAGAAACACTTCATTCACTTAGGACCTTTTAAATGAAGTGTACCTATTGGTTCATGACAGACACATCCCTCGCAACACATCCTCGCACAGCTCCGGTGGATACGCAGCCTAAGAGCTAGCTAAAATGTTGCTTTGACGGGTTGCATTTGACATTTCGACCTTAATGTATTGCGAATGTTAAACGACATTTTTACGAAATGGGTAGGGAATTAAATTCTTTGGCTGTACTTGGCTGTACATACATCCCACTCACCTAGAATCGAAAATTTTGCAAGAAGCTAGTTTGTGAACTTAGTGAGCAACATAATTGGGTGACCCGCAATGCGCGAGTCCGAATCACACTTTCCCTGTGTTTTTTAAACCTTTAAATACTTACTATTCGTAGTGTCAAGCACATCTACGGTGGTAAAGCATCGGCCACAGCAGCCGCCGCCGACGCCGCCGCCGGTCGTTTCTCTGCACAACGGCGCCCACAGAGACGAACCTACACCACCACCGAGAAAGGTATATATTTAAATAACTGTTGTACTTCAGAACTGATGTTAAGGATAGCATAGGCCTCGTGTCTTGATAATGATCTTTTAATAATATTTCAGATATCGAGAGTTAAAAAAATATATTAATTCTTCTGAGCGCCTAGTAGGTACCTTGGTAGAAATGGCAGTTAAGCAGTTAAGTAGTTTTGATTCAAGATATGTTGAGGAAAGATCAAAACGTACCCCCTAAGCCAAAACCTTGACTGTTTAGTTTCTGTACTGGCCATACCTTGTCATACATGTTTTAGTGTAAATATTTACGCTGCATTAATTTTTCGTATGAAAAACTGGTATTTACATAGTATGGTGGTGATCGTATGCGTCTCAAATCTTTGTTATTTTACCAATAAGATACTGCCACTGAATTCTGAGTGAAATATGATTTTTCAAAGGTCAAAAAGTGTAGTTAAGAGAACGAGACAAGCTGTAAATAGTAACAAAACTAAATTTAACAAAATGAATTTGTATAGATTAAATAACAGAAGTCTTGAGTTGTGATGCTCAAAGAATTGATCGTATGCAACTAACAAAAGAAGTAAAAAGTGATGTTTGTTTTTGCTTCAGAAGAAAAATAGATTGCACCTGGAAAAGGCTGTGAAAGCGAAACTGAGAAGGGTAACGAACTGAGAGAGCTTTAATGTACTTACTCGCTTACCCTTGTTTGATTTATATCCTTACATTAAATTTTTGTTTCATGTGACAGACCCATAGTCTTGTCAAGAGAACACTAAATTATCTCTCTGATTCTCTGTTTTTGTATGTTTATAGTTACTACCCATTGGCAAAAACTCTCTTGACAATCGGTTTCTAAAATACCACAATATCATAACTTATGCAATTAGCATTGAATTTATTTGCGTAGTTTATGAATATATTCAAAGAAACGCGTTTAAAAGCAAAAATAAATAAGTCTTAATCTTATTCACTTTAATTGGCTAAGTAAAGTTTTTTGAAGAGATGCTAATTATATTTTTTTTCGACAGTGGTCGACTTCAACACCAAGAAACTGCAGTTGTTTTATTTTTATCTCCTTTTATTTATTGGAAATATTTTTTAAGTGTTCGAGATGACATTTGTGAGATTTTATGGCTGACAAGCTGTTCGTGCTCAGTACTAAGAAGAAATAGAAAAAAAAAACGAATTCAACTGTCGCTTCTGTCAATTTCAAATGAAATCTAACCGTTTGCGTTTCGTTTGCTTTGCGTTGTCCAAGAAGCAGTTCCAAAATAGTGATCGAAAGTATTCAATCGTGATCCAATTATTGTGCATAGGTCGTGGAAAAATGCGGTAAAATTGAAAGTCCGGATTTTATGCGGAGGTCGATAAAAATAGTCAAAAAATCACACTGAGCACACCAAAACGCAAAGCAAACGAAACGCAAACGATTTGACATTGACAGCAGTGACAGTTCACTTCGGTTTTTTTTCTGTTTCTACTAAGTTCTGAGCACGAACGGCTTGTCAACCATAAAATCTCACAAATGTCATCTCAAACACTCAAAAAAATATTTCCAGTAAACAATAGGAGATAAAAATAAAACAGCTGCAGTTTCTCGATCTTCAGAACGCCGACTGTCGAAAAAAAATATAATTAGCACCTCTTCAAAAAACTTTACTTAGCCAATTGTGATCATTTCTGACGAAGTGCAAGGTTCAAATTGGAGTGGATTAGAATTCGGAATTATTGCTTTTTGTTATTAGACGCGTATTTGCATGAATAATAAATAATAAATAACAGCTTCTAGCTTAACCGTAATATTTATCGTTTGTTTCAATTCCCTTTTTTGTCATTTGCTCTCGAGTTTTCCTCTGTTAGAAATAGAGCATTAGATCTTCGTGCGTAGTTAAAAATACAAAATATTTATACAAAAATATCTATACTACCTCTTCACTGCCTAATGTATGGGAGAAGTCACTTTGAAGCGACCACTTTTTTTTTATTGGTATAATTCTAGATTTACCTTATTCACGTTCTTTTTTTGTATTTTTGAAAAGGGAAAGTATCTTTTTTTTAACAGCACATAGATTATGATACAATTCGCTCACATCTTAATCACACAGATTATGAAACATTCGTGTAATAATGCAAATAACAAGTTATTTAGTGAGTGTTCCGTTTTTAACACGTCATTTTGTGTGAATAATTAACGATATTGCTATATCTAGCATGTTTTTTGATACCTCGCAGTAAATAACAACATGCACACAACTTTAAAATATTTCAGCATAAAGTTATTTTTTATTTCACTATTATCACATGACTTTTTATGCAATATATTTTGAAAGTATTTATTATTTATAGCATATACATTTTTAGACAATTTGCTTTGAAATTTTTATTACGGAAAAAAGAAGAGCTGATTTCTGGTTTATATTAATCAAGTAAAATATCAGCAGAGTTTGCATAATTTGATGCCATTGTCTCTTCTCATTGCCAGAAAAGAAGTGATGACCGATTGAAATCGTTCGAAAGTTAACAGACAGAAAACCCTTGCAGGCTTTGTATCTCTGTTTTGTTCTGTAAATTGTGTCTTACGTATTTTATGTAAAAAAACTTTTCGGCGGTTTAATTTTTTTGTTAAAAAGTTTTTATTTTATACTTTTCCCATCCTTGGGGTAATTTTTTTTTTCCATATTTATATAATACTAAATTCAAGGTATACCCTATCCAATAAAAAAAATTATGAAAATCAGACTACTCTGTAAAAAGTTAGTCAATCATCCCCTGTTTTCCTACCCTTAGGGTAGGAATATTATTTCCAAATTTACATGGGACCACCCTTGGGGTATACGCTTTCCAATAAAAAAAGAATCATCAAAATCGGACTACTCTGTAAAAAGTTATGAGTGAACATACATAAAAAAAAAAACAAATATACACGTCGACTTGAGAACCTCCTCCTTTTGTTTTCGTCGGTTGAAAAATATACCGTAAACAGCGACAAATCAAAGTTACATCAACTTGTTTTGCTCAGTTGAAATAATAATAGACGATCGAATCTGGTTCGTCCAGCTCAAGGATAAAGCTATTAAGTCTCAACTCGCTTGCATAGCTTTAGACTTACTCCCGGCAAACCACATATCATCGTCTGTTTAAAATCGTACAAGTCCTTGAACGTGCACTATTATTCCAGGAATGTTCTAGTCAAGATTCGTCTCTGGAGTTATGCGACATGTCCGACCCATGTTTGGACGACAGTCGGCTCACTTCGGCGCTGTCGTGCGACAGCTCGCGGTCCAGGGAACGAACGCGGCGGAGTGACAGCCGGTCACTGGACGTGTCTGATACGTCAAGCGTGCACTCGCGATCTCCGTCGGCGTCTATTACCATGGTAAGAAGATATTACTATTATTTCTGATCATAACAACATGAATTAAGATGGACATTTAAGCCGCAAGCACGGACGGGACGCACAGCCAATGCAAAAATGTGTTCTCTATAAAAGTTATCTGTTCCGTGGCTGCTCAGGCTATTTTTTTTATTTCAAATCAATTAAAAGTAAAATTTTATAATTTACCCGCGACTCTGTCTGCAATGAATCGTTTATCGCTATATAGCGGGAACTAAAATTTTTCGGGATAAAAACTATCCTATCGTTACCAGGGTCTCAAACTATCTCTATAACAGGTTCAGCGGTTTAAGTGTGAAGAGGTAACAGGGACAGACAGACAGACACTTTTGCATTTATAATATTAGTATGGAACGAAAAATTTTTAAATAAAAAAATAAAACTTCCTTCACAAAACATGCAAAAAAACTATGAAATAATAATTGAACCGAACCGACCACAATAAGCATGAAAATATCTTTCTTCTAATCTGTATGAAGTCGGTGCCTCAGCTCGAGCCAGCAGGAGTGGACCTTGTAAATCTAACTTACCCACTATCTATAGGGCTTCTACACTCCTGCTGGCTCGTGCTGAGGCACCGACTTCATAAAGATTAGAAGAAAGATATTTTCATGCTTATTGTGGTCGGTTTGGTTCAATTATTATTTCATAGTTTTTTTTGGATGTTTTTTGAAGGTTTTATTCTTTATTTAAATTTTTTTATTTTTGCTTTTTAGTTGTTTCTGTATAAAATAGATACGTAGGATAAAATCATCAGTTTGACTTCGAAATAAGTTTATGTTGAAAATTCTATTTTTAATGCTCGACGAGGTTGTGTCGTTTTATTACAGAGTTCCATGATACTTTCGGAATGCAAATGCTCGACTTGTCACCGAAAATACTAAAATCGCTCTACATTTCTCTAGAATTTTTGAGGAGTTTCTTCAATTCCTCATGGATCCCATCATCAGAACTGGATTTTGGTAACAACGGGACCAACCTTAAAGCATGTGCTTTCAAACAACGAAAAAATTTTCCAAATCAGTTCATAAATGACTGAGTTCTGAGGTAACACACATTAAAAAAAAAAAAGAACATACAACCGAACTGAGAACCTAGTTTACCTAATCTAGTTTACAGGACTAAAATAAAGTGTTTTTTCTGACGCCATCGAGCCTCTTACCACTCACGCATGCTTTTTTGCTTCACGAGAAGAGCCAAGGGATTGAAAATTTCTTTGGAACCTTTCAGACTTATCTGTCTTCTAGTACGTTCTTTAATCTGAATGTTACATTGCAGATGGGTGTCGGTACGCGGCGTTGTCGAGCTCTTTACGACTGCTCCGCCGACAATGAAGACGAACTATCATTCCGCGAGGGCGAGGTCATTGTCGTCATCAACGAACGCACGGAAGACGACAACTGGATGGAGGGCCAAGTCGAAGGCACGTGTCGCCGCGGAATGTTCCCTGTCTCCTTCGTACACATGCTGCCCGACTAGCGAGCGAGTGAGACTGCGACTGGCACAAACGATGGAATATTATAGCTCAGTAGATAGGTCCCTTTTAACGCGCCCAGTGCATTAAACAACATGCGAGCTCTAACAACTCGACTTACCGTTTTTAAATATGTATGAGATGTAATCATTATGATGAAGGTTATCCGCTGAGCGTGTTAATAAAGGATGCCATGTAGTCCCTTTATTATTTCGTGACTAAGAGTGTATAACAAAGATGAAGTATAATGATTATAAATCTAAATCTTGTCTGCTGAATGTCTTAACTTGGTTGGTCGTAGTGCGTAATCTTGTGTTCAATATTAAAATTGATCTATAGATGGTAGTTTCTAAAAGTGTTCACGAAAGTTTTTGGAATATGCATGTTGTTATGAAAGTAAGAGGATTCTAATAAAGTCTAAATAATCACTATGTTCGTCTTAAAGAGCGCAGCGTAAAACAGCTTTTCGAGTAATATTTAACGAACGCAAGGTCCGCATTGTTGGCCTAACACTAATTAATTTCAAATACTATGAGCTTATTTTATGTCTAGCATTTTTGTATGTATTCTGATCGTATTCGATTTACACACTGTTGAAAATAGCTTCAATAATTACATCCATGCAAGCTAACATCATCATGGCATGGCCAGTTATCGCGCTCAGGGCTTAGATTGAATATCTCAGCACACCAATTTTCAAGTACCAATGTGATATACCACTCAATACCAATATATAGTAGTTATTGTTTTTATACAGGAATTTTAATACTCATAAATTTGAAACATTCCAATCTTTCATAAAAGTATTAACTTTTAAAAGTTACACGAAATTAGTATGTTTAAGTTTGGATATTGCCTAAGTCTAACATCGTAAACTCTACGATTGTAGCTTTAATATTTCTCCGAATGACGACACCAATACTGTAAGTTTTGCCAGTAGCTCCGTCCCATTGCGGCTTTCTGTTCACTTTCGAACGTTGTTTATAAATATTAGCTCAGCTTTTATAGGTCTTTTTCAATCTGCGTAAAAATTAATTTCAAATTTAATAATATAGGTATTAATTTACTTGATCTGAAATTTTAACTCGTTTTGTCCCTGTTTCCGGAGATAAAGTAGTTTTTTCAATAATGTTTAGACGTGAGATCTTGAGATATGTAATAAAAGAAATTGAACCAATAGCGCTTAGGAAGGTAAGGATTCCATTAGAAGCAACAAAGTTAAACAGCAGGGCCCTGTACCACAAAAGTTACAAGTGCTACAATTCAACAAAATTGTCAAGTTTCTCATAGTAAAATGTTACAATTTTGTCGAATTGTAGCACTTGTAACTTTTGTGGTACAAGGGGCTCGACAACAGTCAATCATAATTTTAGTAGAAATTGTGTAGATTAATATAATGTCTTGAGCTCAAGTTATTTAGATTAAAGAATCAATTTGCGAACAAATCTCTTCGATTTTCAATGGGAGCTGTGAAAGAATCTGTTATTTGACTCTAACAATTAAAATTCCAACTATCGAAATAAAACTTTATAGTACCGATAATTAGTATCGACTGTTACATTTCAGATTATTAGAGTTTTGCCAAAAATGATGTGATCAGTAGTCGAAAATATTGTCAGTGACAAACTTCGGACCAGTGACTGTTTGTTAACTAGTTTTTTCTTGTATATATTAACGTGTCTTAGATTGTTGGTGCATGACGTCTATATACATAGTATTATGTATGATGTGTGAGATCAAGGGTTGACCTTGTGCGACTCCTTATGTCATAGACACGACCATTCTCCATTTAGAGTAAATATCAATATATAGAGTAGTGCATCTGTGAACCCTATGATCTCTCTCAGAATACGTGACAGATCTTGTTGTTAAATGTTAAATTTTAACGATTCCGACGTTTTCAAATAGATGTTTAACAAATAAACAAATGTATTCAATATCCTTAGCAATAGCTCTAGAATGTAACTGTTGATAATGGATGAACAACCTGTTACACGATAATGTTACTCTTCGTGCCGACACATTCCCGATCCTGTAATTAGTTATTCTGTATATTGGGTTCATTTACTCGTATAGGTATTAAGAATACATTTCAGATTGTTTATAGAGTTACCCCACATTACCGCATGCGATGCCATACATTAGTATTACGCGAGTTTCAATGTATATTTTAGGTAGCTGATATAATCGCTATTAATTATTATTTCGCGGGGCTTTTTGCGTGAGGCGTGTCGCGAACGTCTTGGTGTTGACACGACCTGCGAACTACGTAATTCACGAACGCAAAACGCGTAGCGATAAGTATTGCACAACAAGTTGCCAGTTTTTGCAGATTATCTAATAAGTTTTGCCCGAGAAAATGAGTATCTAATATATGATTATTAAAATAAGCGTCAGTGAAATTCAAACGCAATAGGTACACTTGTACATAGTTATAATATAATAGCGTAGATAGAACGTACGAACTTAGACACCTGTAGAGTTAATTCCTAATTTATTGTAACTACATAACTTGAAGACGTTAGAAAAGTGCTCACTTAACCTCGAGTTACGTACTTTTCTATATTTCTTATGATATAAATAAATGATATTTATTTATATATTATGAAAAATCTAATTGTGATGAAATATTTTAATGCCATTTTTAGCCTGTCAGTATGTTACTTATTGAAAAGTTATTTAACCAAATGATGCTAGTAGCGTAAGATGTTTTATTCTTTATTGTAGTATATTAACGGAGTTGTAGCTGAATAGTTTTTTCTATTGTGTATTACGTGAATGAAAATCTGTATGGATTTATTAATACATCACTTCGATGTCTATTTCGTATTTTATTTTAAAGCTTATCTGCACCTTGCACTTACCAATTTTCACTGTAGCAGAAAAAATAAGCAGGTAAGTAACCTGATATTACCAAATTAAATAAACAGTACCTAGTTATTTACAATCGAAATTGCATTCTTCATCTCTTTCTTGACGACCAGATGGCCTAGTGGTTAGAGAACCTGACTATGAAGCTTGAGGTCCCGGGTTCGATTCCCGTGTCGGGGCAGATATTTGTATGAAAAATACGAATGTTTGTTCTCGGGTCTTGGGTGTTTATTATGTATTTAAGTATGTATCTATCTATATAAGTATGTGTATCCGTTGCCTAGTACCCATAACACAAGCTTTAACTAGCTTACTTTGGGACTAGGTTAATTGGTGTGAATTGTCCCGTGATATATTTTTTTTTTCTATCATCTTTACCATTTGATACCTAGATAAAAATGGTGATTGTGATTGCAAAAGACTTTGACTGTAGAATAAAAAATGAAGTATACCTGCTGTCTGTTCTACCTCTACAACGTGAAATTTTAGTGGTTGTTTTCCCGAAACGAGGTGCTTTAGTATCGATTGTACAATCGATTTATAATTACTATTTTGACTAGAGTCAAAAATCCAATTGTGAAAAACGAAAGTCGAAAATGACCGCAAACCAATAGTAACGCTTCGTTGGTACCTAACCTATCGTACGATCGTACGCTACTTGTACCAACGAAGCGTTACTATTGGTTTGCGGTCATTTTCGACTTTCGTTTTTCACAATTGGATTTTTGACTCTAGTCAAAATAGTAATTATAAATCGATTGTACAATCGAAACTAAATCACCTCGTTTCGGGAAAACAACCACTAAAATTTCACGGTGTATAAATGTCATGTGATTTGCAATAAATAATTTTGATTGATTGATGGAGTGTAGTTCTAGGATTGACTATCTACGAACACCCAAATAAGTGGTATGTGCGTCTTTATCATTTTCGACATGCCACTGCCTCTGAAGTAAGTACATAAATCCGATAAAAGCACATGAAGGTGGCTTAGGTCAGGCGACATTCTTGACTAGCGTTGCCAACAATAGATCGAACTATCGATAGTATCGGCAATACTATCGTGACCTCGAAAGATAGTCACAATATCGATAGGCCTATCGATAGTATCGATAGTAATTTCAGGCCAATACTATCGATAGTATCGATACTATTGAAAGCAATACTATCGATAGTATTGATGTCTATCATAGACTTAATACCTAACCCGGACTGAGTACTAACTTTTATTAGTCAATCAAAAGTGACCCATATTACCAAGCAATACAGTTTAGTAATGACAACTAGAGACAGCGGTCCGAAATTTCGTAGATAAGACTGAAAAGCAGGTTGGGGTATAGGAAAAGGGGCCCGATTTAAGGACTTAAAAAAATTTGGATCAGAAATTTTTTTTCGGGTTTTTCGTAATTTTTTTTTAAAAAAAACTTTAAAGAATACATTAAAATAAGCATCTTTTATATATATAAAGATGATCTACGACTGAAATTATTTGTCTTTTTAGGGTTCCGTACCCAAATTGTAAAAACGGAAACCCTGTTACTGAGGCTCCGCTGTCCGTCCGTCTGTCCGTCTGTCACCAGGCTGTATCTCGGGAACCGTGATAGCTATAGAGTTGAAATTTTCACATATGATGTATTTCGTTTGCCGCTATAACAACAAATACTAAAAAACGGAATAAAATAAATATTTAAGGGGGCTCCCATACAACAAACATGAATTTTTTTGCTCGTTTTTGCTCGATATTGATAACGGCAACAGGTAGACACTTGAAATATTCACAGAATCTATCTATCTAATCTATCTATCTAATACCTTTAAACGAGCAATTCTTGTATATGTATATATAATCAGGATCTCGGAAACGGCTCCAACGATTTCGATGAAATTTGGTATGTGGGGGTAAAAAAGATAAAAGTTTTTTTTTACACCTTGGGTTACACTACTGAAGTTTTAGCAAGGATTCCGGATTCCTATTTTTTTTAATAAGTGCACAAATTTTGATATGTGATTCAGTGTCGTTAAAATAACAAATTTCAGTATTTTTCGTTATAATATTAATCACTTTTTTTGTTTTTCATAGTAACTCGACCAATTATTGGATGAATTACTATGAACAACCCAAATTTCAAAATTTAAAAAAAAAATCTTGAACAGATAATCATGATCTGAATCACGTATCAAAATTTGTGCACTGATTAAAAAAATACCCTGTATTACTCAGAAATAATGTAGCATTCTATTCGTGAAAGAATTTTTGAAATCGGTCTAGTAGTTTTGGAGTTCATTCGTTACAAACATACAAAAATACAAATCAATCCCCTGTATAACATTAATAAAAGTAAAACAATAATAAAAATAAAATAATTGTAATATAAATATAAGATGAGTGTAGGCTTACATTATGTCTTTCTAATTCTGAATTGACTCTTTTATACTTTTTTAAGAAAAATCTTGATAATTATCCGCAGGTGTACTTGGTCGCCCTAATTAGAACGAGATGCAAACCACTAGTTTGGTTTCTCTGTCGGCCTCACTTTTATGTCGCAGTATTCAGTCCGGGTTAGGTATTAAGTCCATGATGTCTATCAATAGTATTGACACAGATTACTTAATAGTTACTTCGTAACAGATACTGCATCCCGTACAAAATCTTGGTACTTACCGCGATTGTAGCCACAGATTATACTACTCCGTCTCCTTAAGAATGTGTGCGTGCCGACAGTGACAAGGGCTGGCAGTTTGGATTAAATTTTTTTTCTCTACATGTTGTTTTACCATTTTGTCGGGATAATTGCTATATATTATATCCATGCAAACTTTCTAGCACTAATATTCCCTAAGCTAAGCCACGGACGGACAAAGGGACAGACGGTCATGGCGAAACTATAAAGGTTCCGTTTTTGCCATTTTAGCTCTGGAATCCTAACAAAAAAGGATATTTATTGTAATGCGCAGAACACATTGCCATGCTCACAGTACCCTAACGTTATACTAGATACGACGGTCAACTTTCGAACTTCGCATCGTGCCATCCCGCTCACGCTTATAGCTTTTTATAGAAGAGTAAGAGGGACAGCACAATACGAACTTCCAAATTGTTATATTAGCTATTAATTCTAGCATAGTCATATTAAAGTTTGCCCCCTGTTTCACCATTTTCACTTATAAAAGTCCAGGCGGCATATTTTTTCCGTGGAACACGAATGAACGTGCGCCAGCGTGCGCTTGTGACAACCTACTGAAATTTCGATCGTAGCAGATGGTCTCCGCGGTAGGTAAATATCGCGCGTAAGTACATGGCATGCATGAGGCCTGGTATTGATCTGAAATTACTAAAATCGCTAACTACTAATTATTATTAGGATCGTGCTCAGTGGCGTGCCATGGGAGAGGCCTATGTCCAGCAGTGGAAGAAGATAGGCTGATGATGATGATGATGATGATGAAATTACTATCGATACTATCGATAGGCCTATCGATATTGTGACTATTTTTCAAGGTCGACTATCGATAGTTATGCAACGCTATTCTTGACAATCTGTAATAGATAGTCATTTACAATGACGACTTCTTATAGTAATATTTAACCTTTTCAACGCTTTGTTAAATACAAGAACAGCTCTCACTCATACGCCATGCCATGACATAGGAATGTCAAACGCGAAGTTGAACCCTACAGAAATGCATGTAGGTAGATATTGCTCTGCTCGCCGTGATTCATATATCCCTCGTTGGCGTAGAACCTGCGGTGCAGATATATGCGTCGTTGGCGTCGAAAACGTTAATTTAGCATTTCTGACGAACTGCGAATTTTAGGGACGCCAACAACGAGAGTGAGCACTCTTCCTACTTCTGGTCACCCTGTGAACTAAAGGAGCTGATGAAATAAGGTCGTTCTGTTCCGACCAAGCCTGTAAAAAACCAAAAGGTGTACGCACATTTTTCTTCAGTGTCGAAATCTGTGGCAAGCATCCACCACAAAGTCGCAATATAATATACCTAATAGTATAAGTAACTAAGTCGATGCCGATAATTTTCATCTCTCGACTGAATCCAAAGTAGCTAGGGCAGAGGGGGGAACACTTACATATATCACACTTTTCATGCGACTACAGCGATCTCTGGTTGTTTGGTGGAGAACTAAATTAGCGGCCATCTTGGTTGACTTGTCAAACTTGTCAGTTGTCATTCATCGGCCATGGCCATGGCGTACCAAATTGTACGGTCAAGGACTTTAATTGATAGGCCACTTGCCAATGTTCGTATTTTAGCCGTATAGTGCAAATCGGGTTTAGCCGCTTATACTTCGTATATATATGCTGATTTGAATTAGACGGCTAAAATACGAATAGTGGCAATTATATCAATTAAAATTACGCGTAATTATAGCTGTACATCACTACCAACATATACATATAGATAGGTATACATCTATAGACACGTCACATTAGTTCTTCACCAGGGCGTAGGGCAGCAGCACCTTCCATATATGCATATTTGACCATAGAGTTGCCACTCTTGTTCATATAATATTACAATACTCTTTGAGCTAGGGTCGGCAACCTTCAACGACGGAAGGGGTGCGGTTAGCGTACGACTGCGTATTTGTCCACCCTCAATGAACGACAATAATGCACGACCTGATAATCCCAACCCTCATTTTATTGCCATATATCCTTTAATAAATTATAACTCTGTAGATCCACATTTATTTATTTATTTATTTATCATAAAATTTACACGGCATTACAGATATACTTCCAATTCACCGTAAAAACTAAAAAAAAAAAAAAAAAACTTACTAATCTAAATTACAAAATAGCATTTTACAAGTAAGTATACAAATAATTAAGAGATAACGCTCGATTTCCTTTTATCCATCTGCTCACAAAATTTCAAAAATTCAGTGCAAACTGCAGACAATCTCCCAGCTAGCAGGTGCAGGTCACACTCAGGCGCGGATGCCAAGAGTGCGTTAAGCATCACCAGGGCACGGGGCACCAGCGAGCCTCTGCGCGCCGCGGTGCGCGCCGCCGGAACCGCCAGCAGGGCGCGCTGCCGCGGCCGCAGCTCAATCCGAGGGACGTTCGGGACAAACAGTCGCACCAGCCTGCCGACCAGCTCAGGGCAGTCGGACTCGCCACGAAGTACGCGACATGTTGTCATCAGCAGTGAGTGATTGCGTCGCACCTCGAGGGAGTTCAAGCCGAGAGCGCCTAATGAAAACTGAGTTGGATACAAAAAGGGATAATACCCATAACTTTTTTTGTATAAGAATCTTAGAAAAGCCTTCTGAACTTTTTCTACGAGTAAAGCATATGTGGACTCATAAGGACTCCATACAATAGCTGACGATTCCAGTTTGCTTCTGACTAAAGCGGTATACACTAGTTTAATAGTATCAACATCACGGAAACTCTTGACGTTGCGAATAACAAAACCCAGCTTACGAAAGCAATCAGTAACAAGTGTCCCGATGTGGTCATGGAAAGTGAGATGCGTGTCAAAAATAACACCGAGATCCTTGACGGAGAAAACCCGCTCTATACCCACTGAGCCAAGCATATATTTGTTGTGTATCGGAGTGTTAGAGCGACTGAAAGTACACACCTGGCATTTAGCACCATTGAATTCTAGCTTGTTTTGAACACTCCAACGATACACTGACGAGATCTCCTTTTGCAGATTATGACAGTCCTGTTCGTGCCTAACGCTGTACACCAACTTAAGATCGTCTGCATATATAAGACACTTAGCAAAACTGACCGATGATTCAAGATCATTTATCATGATTCCAAACAGGAGAGGACCCAGAATCGAGCCCTGGCTAACTCCTGATCGAATATGATACGCAGATGAAATGAAAACTCCATGCTGAACATACTGCTTTCGGTCGCGCAAATAACTAGCAAAAAATTTTGTTAGCTTAGGGGAAAAACCTATATCGCCTAGCTTAGTCAGTAATACATCGTTATCTACTCGATCGAAAGCCTTTTTGAAATTAAAGTACAGCATCCACCTGGCCCCCCCGGTCTAGTTGCTCCGAGATGGTATCTACCAATATTAAGAGATTAGAACTCACTGAGCGATTAGCCCTAAATCCATGTTGCGAATCACTCAAAAATGGTTTTATTTGTGGTGAAATTATACAGTGAAGAATTGACTCAAATAATTTCCCGAGAGTTGAAAGAATTGCGATAGGCCTATTATTCTCCACCTCGGACGCGTCACCCGACTTCGGGATTGGCTTTACTCTGGAGACTTTCCACTGGTGCGTGTACCTTCCAGTGCAGAGGGACAAGTTAAAAATATGAGCTAGAGGTGCCTTCAGATAATCAGCACACCCTTTAACAATATACGCTGGCAAACTATCCGGTCCCACCGCACTATTAGGTTTGAGACGCTTTAGACAACAGTTGCATAAAATACTATTACTAAATGTCATTTTATTTTTCGACATAGTCACCTTTTAGCATAATACACTTAGTATATCTTTTTTCTAAACTTAAAATTCCATTTTTAAAAAAGGGCTCATCTTGAGTACTTCAAAAACCTTGTACTGCAGCGACTACCGCGTCGTCGTCTTCAAATTTCTGGCCTCTCAGGTATTGTTTCAATCTCGGAAATAGGTAGAAATCACTGGGAGCGAGATCTGGTGAATACGGAGGATGCTTAAGGATATCGAACCCAGCATCACTAATTGCAGCCATTGCAACGGCGGACTTGTGTGCCGGGGCATTGTCCTGGTGGAACAGCACAATTTTCGAGAGTTTACCTCGCCGTTTTTCGCGAATCTCATTGCGCAATGTTGCTATTTGTTTGGCGTATAAAGTGCCCGTAATAGTGGCTCCATGCTCGAGATACTCAATCATTAATACCCCTTTACCATCCCAAAAAACAGAGCCCATGACCTTACCGGCAGATGGGCTCACCTTGAATTTCTTCGGAGTTGGAGATGATGGCCTTTTCCATGTCATAGACTGCAGTTTCGTTTCAGGGTCGTAATGATGGAGCCATGTTTCGTCCATTGTTATAAATCGCGCCAAAAAAAGTTCCCGGTCTTGCTGCATCAGGTTCAAAACTTCTTGATAAATCTCTAGTCTAGTTTGTTTTTGCGTGTCAGTAAGCATTCTTGGTACCCAACGCGCAGATACCTTTTTCATACCCAAGCGTTCATGTAAAATATTATGCGCGCTCCCCGTTGAAATCTTTACATTTTCAGCAATAAAACGAACTGTGACACGACGATCCGCCAAAACTGAGTTTTCGACTTTTTTCACAATTTCTTAAGTTACTGCTGTAGTAGGGCGTCCGGAGCGGGGGTCGTCCATTGTCGATGTTCTTCCACGTCTAAATTCGGCGCACCAACGTGCGACGGTCGAATACAGAGGAGCATTAGACCCTAAAGTGTCCCGCAAATCCAAATTGACTTGGTCCGTAGAAAAATTTTTCAAATACAAGTATTTGATAACGGCGCGCAGTTCAATTTTCTCCATTTTCGCTAACGTACTCAATAGCATTGCAAAGAAATTACCGTATATTTTTTTAAACAAAAGACAGTTAGTTTTTTTTTCATAGCAATCAGCTAGATAGATTAGCTTTACCGGCCAGTATTTAATTTCGTAATATTAAAAGAGTTTGCATCTCATTCTCACTTTATATTGAACGCCCCTCGTATATTCTTTGACGCTTTCCACTTTTTGTGAAGTACAGCTTTCGTTTTTAACGCCTTCATCAAGTCAGCGTCAAACCAAACCGGATAGCGTCTACCAGGGATCTTAGGACGAACCTTTTTAGGTATACAAATATCAAATATTGTATAAATAGTCTTATATAAAATGTCTACTGCTATCTCAACGTCTTGGGACTGAAAAACATCATGCCAACAGACATCCGAGAATAATGCGTATAGAAGCTCATAGTCACCCTTTGCAAAATTCCAGTCTATTTGTATATCAAAATTACTAGGGTCTACAGAACCGGCAGGTGATCCTTTCACACCGCTACCGATTGGGATTGATATCTCTAATGGGGGATGGTAAGCGTCTCTATGAGGAACAAGCCCACCACCCTCGATCTCCACAACATCAACATCCTTGATACGGTCCGATACCAAAACCACATCCAACTTCCCGTCATAGGCATTCCTCACTTCGTTCTTCTCATTCAAGCCACATACAGACAAAAAATAACAATAGTAACTTAAAAGGCTATGAGACTTATACAGAGGGTTTAAATTTAAATCTCCAGTAACCACAACTATACCATTCAGAGAACTAATCAGTGTTTCCAAAGACTGAAACCAACGCTTGTATACTTCATCAATGGCACTTGGAGGAATGTAAATCACGCACAAGTAGAAAGTGACACTGTCATGGACAAACATGACCCACAAGTCCTCCCCTGCCGGCGACTCCAGGTCGCGACGCCGCCGCAACACGAGGCCTGGCCGCGCAGCAATCAGCACCCCGCCTCCACGAGCACCCGTGGTGCGGTCCCGGCGCATCACACTCCATCCATTTTCCACCAGCTCAGAGTCTTGTACAGCCTCAGTTAAAAAAGTTTCAGTAACTGAAACGATATCGCATTCGAGTGATAGGAGATTCAATCTGAATTGCCATAATTTCGTGTTCAGACCTCTGACATTCTGGTAAACGAGGTCCAGAGACGTCTTCGGCTTAGCCCTTGGCTTGACTCGAGAAACAGGCTCTTGACAAGCTCTTGTTGCATCCTTAAGATCTCCGAAATAACCAAGGTTTCACTCGGGCATTCTCAGGCCAGATTTCAGCTGCCAAACATTCGTCAAACATATCAGCAGGAACACCAATCTTAAAAGACTTGTAATGACCTTTCGGTTTTAGCTCGTCTATTATAAAAGTCTTCCCCGGGTTCAGAGACTGAAGGTAGGCAAGTATGTCGCCAGCACCCGAAACCATATTCCATAGATGGATCGATTTTCAGTATTCCACAGCTTTAAGCGTTGTTTTCTCCGGACCAGCGGTACCGCGTACCGACGCAACACGTTTTTTCCGACAATAAACCTCCTGCCAGCCTTTATCAGCTTCATCCGAAATGTCATTGTTACTTACATCATTATGCCCATCATCTTTACTGGCACTCGAATCTAGAGACACATTCGGTGGGCCGCCCTTCTGTGTGGTTTCACTCTGGTTAGCGATAGTCGCCTCACTAGAGGTTTCGCTATTTTTCTTTGATGGCTGTTTGGTCCTGTTATTCGACTTAGATTTAACTGTAGTAGCTGCTCATTAACCAACTCGAATTTTTTCGCGCATTCGGCAAGCGCAGCCTGGCACTGAACTATGGTAGAGACCGCGTCAGCCAGCTGCTAATTGAGCATAATCATTTGTTCACGAGTAAGTTGTAACTCTAACACAAGCGCAGGCGCTGCGCCTGTAGATTGTCCATGCAAAGCTGGAGTATCACTTTTGTTTCTCATGGAAATATTTTTAGCAGTGACGGGGGTGCCAACAGGGGTCTCACAATTTCGCCCACTTTTTTAAGCTCAAGCACTCTTAAGTTACAGCACTCGGGACAAACCCAGGCTTCTCTTTCCTTAGGTGTAAGCTTCTTGTTAGTACACAAGTAATGGTATAATTTCCTACATTTTTCAACTATACACTGCAGGTACTCCT
Source organism: Archips crataeganus (assembly GCA_947859365.1). NCBI lineage: Eukaryota > Metazoa > Arthropoda > Insecta > Lepidoptera > Tortricidae > Archips > Archips crataeganus. The sequence continues at coordinate 17,063,988 of OX402048.1, forward strand.
CTCCTACTCCCAAGTCCAACATACACGCGTGACAGACCAACTCACCACTATCCGCTCTTTCCATATTGTCAGACGCTTATTAAGGATGACTTAGTTTAGCAAGTATTGTTGTATACTCGTAGCGCACCAACTACTTTTTTCTTCGCGTAGGACACAAAGAGCAGAGAATTTAACTAAAAATCACTAAAGCGGTCTCATAGACTTAATACCTAACCCGGACTGAGTACTGCGACAAAAAAGTGAGGCCGTAAAAAAAAAAACTAGTGGATTGCATCTCGTTCTAATTAGGGTGATCAAGTAATGGTGCGAGTGGGACACAATCCACTAGTTTCTCTAGTTTGTATGTAATCTCTCGGACCGCTGTCTCTAGTTGCCATTATTAAACTGTATGGCTTGGTAATATGGGTCACTTTTGAATGACTAATAAAAGTTAGTACTCAGTCCTGGTTAGGTATTAAGTCCATGAGCGGTCTTCTCAAACGCACGCCACAAGTTTCAGAACGTATGCGAGTGACGTTTCGGTTTCGAGTGACGGTGACAGTTGTTCCGTTGACGTATATCTGCCGGCCAGCTGTCGAATGTTGTTGATACCGTTTATTTTCTGATCTTATTTTGTGAAATATCCAGTTAATTTGAAAAATTTGGTGGTTTTGAGTGAAGTTCAAAATAACGGGCTTTATCGCCAGTTTCTTTATGGCTCAGTATTGTTCTTAAGGAGCTTACCAGGGTCTTGATATGATCTTCCCCGACGTCTTGGATAATGCACCAAAGGTATTTGTGATTTTTGATAGTCGCTAAGATGTTAAAACAATTATTTTCCATTAAACAGAAACGCAAAGCAATAACTACGTGCTGACTTGATAACAGGTTGTCTACCCACCCTACACGTTGTCTACACACATGACAGTCGCGCGCCCGAATATGTCCGAGCCAAATGAGCGCCACTGATAAAAGTGGCCTTCTTTTTTCTCAGTACGTTGTTGTCAATACAAGCGTAACGATGCCCACGTGTGTCTTTAAAAAGTGCAAAAATCACTCGCAAAGACGGAACAAATCTGATGGAATATCATACTTTCAGTGAGTATCTGTTGTTTTTTCTATTAAATTCTAAGAATCAGAGAGAAATATTCATTTAAATTAATTTTAAAGCCATTTCTAAATTGCTAATTAAAAGATTAACATTGCCAGAATTCTACAACATTGACATATGCCTTGTCTTTGTCACATGCACAGGAAAGCTTATCAGTAAAACGAAACAGATAAACAACAGAACATAGAACAAAAGTGTAGTGGAGTTGCCATCTCCCCATTTTTTTATTTCTAGAATTTTCACACAAAAGCTTTGATTTCCTGGATGTGTATAGGGATGTCATGTATGTGTGTATGTGTTACTGGGAAACGTGTGTGATAGTTTGACTGTTATTTCAAACCCTAAATTATAATGAAGTATAATCATTTTCTACTTATATTTTAGTTTTCCTCAAAATGAAGTGCATAGAGAAAGTTGGAGGAAAATTGTAGCACAAGAGAGAGGCGAGAATTATTTTAAGGCGAATGATGCAAGTGTTATTTGCTCAGATCATTTTGTGGAGTCTGACAAGTATATCACAAAGAAAGGTTTGCGGCGAATAAAAAAATCTGCAATTCCGCACATTGAGGTATGAGTATGAGTATAAGCAGCAGTTCTGCTCTCTAAAAATCTACATACCTGGAATAAAACAAAGTACCTAGCTACCTATTTTTAACTGACTTCAAAAAAGGAGGAGGTTATGCATTCCACAGTATGTATTTTTTTATGTATGTTCACCGATTTCTCGGTCAATTGTGGGCCGATTTTCAATATTATTTTTTTATTTAAAAGAGTATACTCCTGAGGTGAGCCATAATTATAATATATATAGTTATTTATTAGTTATAATACCTAGTGCCATCCGCAAAGACGCGTGGTTTTGTTAAAATTAGACATGACCTATAGTATGGCGTTGACTCTGAAACGTGTCAGGTAAAATGTGTCTGTAATAAAATATTATGCAGTTTTTAACGTCATTAAGAGTATTTCTTCTTGTATAATGTAATAATCACAGCCGGGTGAAGCTTCCTACAAATTAGTAATAAAAGCTAGTAATCTTATTTTTTAGATAAACCAAGAACATATCAAAGAAAAGTATGGTTTAAGAAAGCGGCATATCAGTTCAAGCTCTACGTCGCTAAATCAACAACAAGAGCCAAATGTAAGTTGTCGAAAAAATAGCAAGGGACCAAGCTCGAGAACCTGTTGGAATTATATAAAAATTGTCACTTTAGAAATTAAAGTTCAATGGAAGGTTTTAATTTTAGGTGGAAATTATATCAGACGAGGAAGGTGAATCTAAAACAAAAAAGGCGCAAACTGAAGTTCCTTCTCCCACATATACATCACCGGAAACACAACACCTGGCAACTGTAGGTTTGAAACATGCATTTTCTTCTAGTTATGGACTAATTCCGCCTTTTGAACACTTGTTATTATTTTGTGCAATAAAAGTTAAATACTTAAATAAGTATTTTTTTAGGTCATTATCGTGCCACAAGAACTTAATAAATATGAGACGGAAACAGCTTTATGTACGAAAATGACGCAAAATAATTCCTTCTTACCTATGGCGGATGATAATGTAAGTGTATGTTTGTATATACATAATAATATATGCCATCAATTTTTTTTATGCTAACCCATTTTATTTATTTTCCCGATGATTGTCACGATTTGCGAAACGTACGAAAAGGGTCAGGATTAGGATTTCGGGTTAAAGAAATTTATTTTCTCAAAAGATATTTACATTTCACTTAAGAGGGTTTATACCTGCTGAGCTGGCAAAACGTTGCATTTTTGTTACTTTTTCTCGATTATTCCATAAAAAAGGAATGAAAATTAAAAATGTTTTGTATACAAATTGTTCTAATATATAAGTTAATGTGTCTACTGCAATAATAATTCCTGATAAGACTTTTATTTTCTTTAACCACTTGACAGTCCGGGCCGCGCGACCAATATGCCTCAAACCGTCCGGGTTTTTTATCGACGGAGGCACCGCGCCGCGCGTTCACTATTTTCTAATAAAAACGTCTGTATCTTCCGAACTACAAGGTTGTAAATAAAGAAAAAAATACTGAGACGTAAATTAATGTTTATTCTTTCGAATACTATTTATAAAACAATAGCACACGAATAATTTTTTTGCATAAATCAAGGTCAAAGTTGTAAAATCGGTAAACTTGGCTGTAAGTTTCATGTTTGACGACTAATAACTCGAAATATTGAGCGATGACCCCTCATTTTTATTAATTCAAAAAAAACTACAGTTTTTCACCTTTAAAATGATACTACAATCTAAAGATACGGTTCCAGGGAGTTAGCAAAATAAATTAATCAAGATGCCTACTCCTCGCAACATTTATAATTACGCGAAACTGATTTTGTAGCAAGATGGCGGCCCGCGTAAGGCTGCCTGCAACCGACATCCACTTTACAGTTCGCGCATACTATGGTATCCATTGTCACGAGAAAGTAAATTTCGTCAAAAAACTAAATTCAATTTCTTTTTGTTTTTTATTTTTTTTAAAAGACATTATTTACATAATACATGAAATCGGTAGCTGATGCATTTCGCCTGTTTTTAGTGGGATATTTTTAATATTAATTTTATTAATTAAATATTTAAACCATTCTTAAAAACAATAGCACCTATAGCAAAAGCTTAAAAAATACATACAAACAGAAACAATAATGCCAAACACCGAATAATCAAGCCACACGAGAAATAGTTTGTACAAACCCTTATTTCAGATATATTTTCAAATGTCCATGGATACTCAACCATCCACAGCATAAAACCTGAGGAGCACCGTAAATGTTTTGATGAATCCTTGGCATATTTCCCAAATAAAAGTTTATTAATCTAATCTTCATAAACCAATCGTCAATATTTATTGTATATTTCAGTAATCAGGGCGTAAAATTACTAAAAATTTGGCTATAAATCTTCACAGTCCCAGCTCAAAAAAAAACCTCGATGTTTTAAATTTAAATTACACTGTATTTACACTCACATTCAGTAGATTTAAGATGGAATCATAGAAAATAAACATTTCTGGGCATTTTTATGTACAATAACTCTCAAAACTATGTTATAAATGTAATGTAATACTTAAGACATAAAAGCACGTTCTCCACAAACACTGACAATCAAGCGCAGAATTCACAGGTCACTGCGAAATGTTTTTTTTTTACCGACAAGCAGTCCGCCACTACTGCCATCTATATTTTTTAGGGCTAATAATTTAGTTAGGCTACGTTTGTGCATCAATACATTTTGTAAATAATGCCGGGTATTTTTACTAGATGGCACTGAAATCAACTATTCATTCCTCCACCTTTTACGATACTAAGGCCCATACTACACGGGCGGTTTCCCGCCGCGGGAAACCGCTCGACGGAGCTGCGCAGTGTAGTTTGCACCATACAACTTACATATAAAATTGTGTCTAGTGGCGGTTCAGAAGCGGTTTCCCGCGGCGGGAAAACCGCCCGTGTAGTATGGGCCTAAGATATGCGCGGACGGGTTGACGCATATTGGTTTTGGATACCATGGTATCGTCGGACTGTCAAGTGGTTAAAAACCGTTAGGTAATAATTTGTTTGTTTTTAAAGAAAATAAAAGTCTATCACGAATTATTATTGCAGTAGACACATTAACTTATATATTAGAACAATTTTTATACAAAAAATTTTAGATTTTCATTAAATTTTTATGGAATAATCGAGAAAAACTAACAAAAATGCAACGTTGCCAGCTCAGCAGGTATAAACCCTCTTAATGATACTAAAAATCATGCCTTAATTAACATTTACGCCCGTGAGCGCTTCTATAATTAATTACTGTATGTACGTTATGCATCAAAATATTCCCTTTGCATTCAATGCTAAAAATAATAATAATTTATTTTAGATTATCATGCCAGTACCAGTAGATTTTGGTAAAGGGGGAGAATTTAATCCTGGATGTTTATCCTTCATCCAACAAGACCGAAATGTAAGTCTAGCCATTTAAAAAAAATTGTATTTCTTTATCGTTTCATCGCAGGTTGTCATGGAGCAAGCACAAAAACCACCCGATCAAGCAACTGTATTGCAAAATTTGCTACATTGTATTACTCCAGCAGTGTCCCCTTCTACATCAATAGAATCAGAAGCATTTGATTCTCCACGTAAAAGTACTATGAGGAAAGACCTTATAAAATGCCGCCAACTAATATTGAAGAAAAATAAACAAATTAACACTTTACAGAGGAAAACTACGAGAATGAAGAAGAAAATTGCGTCTATGAAAACTGCCATGAGAGTTTTTGTTGGAAATATATATAGGATCATAAGCATGTATGAACGTTAAAATTATATAGGATCATAAGCATGTATGAACGTTAAAATTATATAGGATCATAAGCATGTATGAACGTTAAAATTAGTGAACTAAAACAATTACTTTGCTCACCCGCGACCTTACAATAGTTACGTTTATGCAAGAAATGTGCGTTCATGCAAAAAATCAAACAATATTAATGTTGCCTTTAAGACTAACAACTCTTTGTACTCTAGGCTATGTAACCACAAAGAACAGGTAGATAAGGGAACTAGATCGGGGGTATACAAGCTTACTTGTAATGACTGCAATGGGATATACGTAGGACAGACAGGCCGAAGTTTTAATACTAGATTTAAAGAGCATGTTTCGGCATATAGGAATGAGCATCCAGATAGATCGAATTTTGCAAAACATTTGTTGGAATCAAATCATTCATTGTTAGATTCAGATTCTTATGAAGTGTTACATTATTGCGGCAAGGGGTTGCGTCTGGATGCTCTGGAATGCATGGAAATAATTAGGTACAACACTATGGGGTCTATTATTAATGAACAGGTAAATTTAGTATCTTCTCCTTTACTGCGGCTTGGGTCGAATTTGAACAGTTAGTATTAATTAAATATGCCTTATAAATAAATAAACAAAAAAAATTCAAGGTAGTTTTAAATATGTCAATAAAAGTTAATTTTTGTGGGGTAGTTTGAGAATAAGAAAAATAAAGTGGGTACTTGAGAAGTTACAGTGACAAGTTAAAACATTTGTTTTGGTTTGTTAGTTTAACGTTTGGTAGCATAGCATACGGTTGTGGTAACTCTGAAGATGAGCTCTGGTTGAGTTCGAAACGCGTCAGTGTAGCTTGGTGGTGGTGATGGTTGGGTTTATGTGATTTGTGTGTGTTCGTACAGTGTGGAGGTGGAGGAACTGCATGAACGCACATTTCTTGCATAAACGTAACTATTGTAAGGTCGCGGGTGAGCAAAGTAATTGTTTTAGTTCATTAATATGGACCTCCGCAAAGTAACGCCTGATTCAATAAATTAGTTAAAATTAGTACCTCAAATGACTTATGTCATCAGTAGAGTACCTATCTCTCAAAATTTGTTTTTATAAATTTGGCTTTGTTCGCTTCCGGCTTCTTCTCTTCCCTTTCGGACGCTGCATGTGTTGTACGATCTATTTGATGCTAAAGTATATATCTTTAATTTTCGTGGTAATCCTTTGTTCTAGTAAAGCATTCACTGTATATATTGATGTGAAATATAGTCCGGTGAATACAAGCGAGTTATTTTTGATTTCCAATCCAACGGGAGTCCACTGCACTGGTCCAGGCTCTAACAGGTTTTGGCCCCAGGCCGCCATTATGCCCCAGGATGGGATTGAAGATCCTTTGCGGCGCTCGCCGCCTGCCACGTCACCGCTAATGGGGAAACCGCATTTGTAACACGGACTAAGAATGTCAAGAAGTGCACATTCTGCGGCAAGCTTGGTCATACTAAAAACCGCTGTTTTCGCCTGAAGAGGAAGAAGAATGAACAGGCAGTGTCTCCTGGCCAGGGCCTGCTTGCTTCAGCGTTCCTGGCAACTAGTGGTGACTGGTTCGTTGACAGTGGCTGCAGTCAACATATGTGTAACTCAAAATCAGCGTTTTCTCATTTTGAAGTAAGTCAAAGTCATGTCATGATAGCAAATAACAGCAAGTTAAATTGCATAGGCTCTGGTACTGTCAAATTAAAATTTTTAGGTAATATTACCTTAACTTTGTACAATGTATTAATAGTGCCAGAACTTTCTGCCAATCATTTGTCTGTTAGTTGTCTTGTCTCTGCGGGGTACAATGTTGTGTTTTCACAAAGCAGTTGTCTTATTTGTTTGAATAAGGGTGAGGAAACTTATGGCAAACCAGTTTGTACTGCACCTTGTATAAAAGGTTTATATGGGTTAAAAACATTGGGTGAGTCATCGTGTGCAGTGGCGCATTCTTCGGCTATCTTGCCAGTGCAAGATGCACAGAGTGCCAACTTAGCTGAGGTACCAGTCGACATGTGGCACAGGAGGCTAGGCCCCTTAGGTATGTCCGGCATGTTAGCTCTTAAGAATGGTATGGCATGCGGTATTTTGTTTCAGGAATCTTCACCAGAATGTCTCAACAAATGTGTGCCGTGCTTGCAAGGAAAAATGGCTAGGAAGCCATTTCCTGCAGCAACTAGCCACCGCGCCAGCCAACCTTTGGAGCTCATACACACCGACGTGTGCGGCCCCTTACCAGTGAAGAGTTGGGGAGGTGCCCGGTACATCCTGACTTTCACTGATGACTTCACTAGAAAATCCTTTGGATGTCTCATCAAGAGCATATCGGTATTTATGCAGTTTACCTACTTTAAAACATTAGTAGAAAAACAGCTGGGATTGCATATAAAAGTTTTAAGATCTGACAATGGGGGTGAATATACTAGCCATGAATTTTCACATTTTCTTAAGCAAAATGGCATTATACATCAATTAACAATAGCTCATTCTCCACAACAAAATGGTGTTGCGGAGCGTTTAAATTTGACCATTTTACAGAAAGCAAGATGTATGTTATTTAATTCAGGCTTAGATAAGCGTTTTTGGAGTGAGGCAGTAATGACTGCCATCTATCTAAAAAATAGGTCACCCACTTCGGCACTATCTGGTCATACACCTGAAGAAAAGTGGACTGGCTCTCTACCTGATCTTAGTCACTTACATACTTTTGGGTGTATTGCATACTCTTTGTTACCAAAACATCAAAGGTCAAAACTTGATGCTGAAAGTAAAATGTTTATATTTGTTGGATATAGTGAAAACTCTGAAGGTTATAGGTTAGCAGACCCAAATAATCCCCAAAAGGTCATGATTTGTAGAAATGTAGTATTTCTAGAAAATCAATTTTATTCTAAGACTAGCACAAGAGGAAGCTTTACATGAAGATCCTACGTCATATGAGGATGCCATGTCTAGCCCTGACTGTCATCAGTGGAAAGCAGCTATGCAATGCGAATATGATTCGCTTATCGCAAATCAGGTATGGCGTTTAGTTGACCGGCCTGAAGGTGAGAATGTAATAAAGAGTAAGTGGATTTACAAACGTAAATTCGATGCTTCTGGTAAGTTTGATAAGTATAAAGCTCGTCTGGTTGCCAGGGGTTTCACACAAATTTATGGCATAGATTTTACTGATACCTTTTCACCTGTTGTGAGACATTGTACCTTAAGAATTCTATTTGCTTTGGCAGCAGAGTTAGATTTAAATATTAGTCACGTAGATGTAGCAACCGCATTTTTACATGGAGAGCTCCAAGAGACAATTTACATGGAGCAGCCTCCAGGATTTGAAAGTAGTGATAGTACTAATAAAGTTTGTCTTTTATTAAAGGGCCTGTATGGCCTCAAGCAGGTTAGTAGAATTTGGAACTTGAAAGTTCATGATTTATTGTGTAAAAATGGGTTCAAGCAAAGTGAATGTGAGCCATGTGTTTATACAAAGAAATCTGGTAGAGCATTAACTATTTTGGCTCTATATGTTGATGACTTTTATTTGTTCAGTAATAATGATAATAAAGAACTACTCTCTTTGCTTGAAACCAACTTTAATGTTAAGAATCTAGGATCTCTTAAAAGTTGTCTAGGTATAAATGTTACAATAGATAAAACTAAACATTGTATAAAGCTAGACCAATCTGAGTACATTAAAAAGTTGTTAATTAAATTTGGTATGCAAAATTGCAAACCAGTCTCTACTCCAATATGCCTACTAATTGTAAATTGCAAAAGGCTGAGTCTGTATGACTGGATGATGATACTTATAGATATAGAGAGCTATTAGGGTGTCTTATGTATCTTTCAGTATGTACGAGGCCAGACATAGCGTATACTTGTAGCCAGTTGAGCCAGTTTAACCATGCTTTTGATATCACACATTGGCAAGCTGCAAAACGTGTCTTGAGATATTTTTCAGGGACGCTAAATTATAGTCTATGTTTTTATAGGTCTGGTAATTTAGATTTAACTGGTTACTCAGACGCTGATTGGGCTAATGATATTGTTGATAGGAAGTCTTACACAGGATTTGTAATTAAACTTGGCAACAATGTAATAAACTGGGAATCTAGAAAGCAGCGCTGTGTCGCATTGTCCAGCACAGAATCTGAGTATCTCTCCATAGGAGATGTTTGTAAAGATCTCTGTTTTATCAAAAACTTTCTGGCCGAAATTGTAAACAAAAATATTGATATTACAGTGTATAATGATAACCAAAGTGCTCATAAATTGTTAGAGTCAAAAGAGTTCTGTCATAAATGAACTAAACACATAGATTTGCGGTATCATTATATAAAAGATCTGATACAATAACGTTTATTAGTTGTTAAATATATGCCTACTGAAGAGATGGTGGCAGATGTACTTACAAAGCCTCTTAGTGCTGTAAAACATCATAAGTTTGTTACTCAGTTAAATTTAAAATAAATGGATATGTAAGCATGTTTGTTTGTGTATAAATAACTTTGAGATTTGCCATGTAGAGACTGGTAATAATGTCAATAGCACTCTATTAATGATAAGTTGTTTGTTGCATTATACATATAGAGCATGTAGCATGTTAAGACTATTATGTTTGTTTGCTTATTATCCTAAGGGGAAGTGTTGGAAAAATATATAGGATCATAAGCATGTATGAACGTTAAAATTATTACCTCCAATGACTTATGTCATCAGTAGAGTACCTATCTGTCAAAATTTGTCTTTATTAATTTGGCTTTGTTCGCTTCCGGCTTCTTCTCTTCCCTTTCGGACGCTGCATGTGTTGTACGATCTATTTGATGCTAAAGTATATATCTTTAATTTTCGTGGTAATCCTTTGTTCTAGTAAAGCATTCACTGTATATATTGATGTGAAATATAGTCCGGTGAATACAAGCGAGTTATTTTTGATTTCCAATCCAACGGGAGTCCACTGCACTGGTCCAGGCTCTAACAGTTTTAAGCAAACAGAAAGTGTAGACGAATCTACTCTCACAGATTTGTCCCGCCATATGAAAGTAAATACGACGTTTAATGCTATATTTTTTTAATAAAAGGCCTTTTTCCAAATATCCGCCGGGAGATCGAAAATTTGCCCTAACGTTACATTTTACTCGCCTGCAGCGTACAAATATTTACGAAAAGTATTTGACACTTGTCTGCCTCACCCTACCCTAATACATCATACCAATGGGTCCATATTGGGTTCGCTAAAGTTCATCACCCGAAATTGATTTTCCTAACGATTTGTACTCCTAATGATCACTGTTCCTAAAGTTTTGTTTCCTTAAATTTTGTTTCCTACAATTTATTTTACTATTAACGTAGTCTATAACACTCAGTTTTCCGAAACATAATTTTCCTATCGATTTGTACTCCTAATGATCACTGTTCCTAATGTTTTGTTTCCTAAAGTTTTCGTTCCTACAATTTATTTTACTATTAACGTAGTCTATAACACTCAGTTTTCCGAAAATTTACTTTCATAATGATCACTGTTCCTAAAATTTTGTTTCCTAAAGTTTTCGTTCCTACAATTTATTTTACTATTAACGTAGTCCATAACACTCAGTTTCAAAAATTTTAAGTAATAACTTCACTGTTGAAACTTTATGTATTACTCCTACAATTTTTTTTTCATAACATTCTTAATCATAAAGTATTTTTTTTTATAATATTATTACTCCTGTTATTAATAGGTAGGTAGTGCCGTTTTAAAAATCATTCAATGTTATTCAATCTGTGATATTTATGATTCTTATTTGAGGGTATGCCTACTTACGGTACCGGTACGGTACTTTATATATTTTGATGCATTATATTTTATGATTTTCGGCACTTCAACTGTATGGATTACCTAATGGAAATAATCATTTTCTGTGCTGTTACAAAAAAAAATACCTAACACCGAAGGCTAAGGCGGGAGCTACGCTATGCTTCGCTCCCGCCTTAGCCTTCTGAACCTAACCTATCCGAGTCGCTTCTGCCCTAAAAGGTCTTGCTCGCTCGCTTCGCTCGCTCGCTTGATGAATAATAGTGTAAAAGATGGATATGTTGAGGAAATACATGAAAACAAATAGTAGTATGATATGTTTATTGCAACGAACATTATGAAGTTAAATGTATAATAATGTTCAATTTTATGAATAAAAACAAATATCCATAAAAAAGATATGATGATAAATATTAGTGTAAAAGATGGTTATGTTGAGAAAATATCGGAAAACAAATAGTAGTATGATAGATGTTTATTGCAACGGACATTATGAAGTTTAATGCATATAATGTTAAATGTTATGAATAAAAACAAATCTACATAAAATAGATATGATGATGAATAATAGTGTAAAAGATGGTTATGTTTAGAAAATATAGGAAAACAAATAGTAGTATGATAGATGTTTATTGCAACGGACATTATGAAGTTGAATGATTAGGGATTCAGAACGTTAGGAAGAGAGTAGTTATGAGTAGTGATTATTAGGATGTAAATTTTTAGGAACAACATTTTCGGACTTCCGATAATCGACGTTAAAAAATTAGTTCAACTTTGGCGCACCCATACCAATGGTACAAAAGCGTTGAGGGAAAACCTGGATTTACTGCAGAAACACTGGAAAGGTTAAATTAAAACAAAAATACACGTCTGATCACAAAGAAATTATTTGTGCACTGTTGGCCGACGAAATGTCAATACGATAACAAAAAATATGGTGCGGTGGACAATACGAAGGGCTGATTGACATGGGTATAGATTTCTACTAGTAGCATTGGATCAATCATGGAAAATTCCACTGGCGTATTTCTTCATAGCTAGTTTAAAGGCTGAAATGAAAGCAAATTTAATTATAATGGCTCTTATTAAATGCCAAGAAATAGGTGTTAAAGTCGTTTCTCTAACGTTCGATGGGTGAGTAATATTTCGTCAATGAAATTACTTGGTTGCAAAATTGGCGACATTGATAATCTAAAAACATATATATATATTTTTTTAATTTATTTAATATAATCAAGAGTACATATAAATAAGGTAGGAATTATTATGCCACTATTGGAAAACCCACTAGAGGTTTATGTAATAGTAGGCGAGTCAGAGCGGTTCAGTACAAGTTTTAATTAACTAAACTAAACTATCACTAGGTAGGTACTTTATTGTCACTCTCTAGGTAGAATTTCAAGCATCCATCAGCTTCTCATGAAGTAGCGGTGTTCTTGGACGCCTGCCATATGGTCAAACTAATTCGAAATTTGTTTGAATCCAAAAAATGCATTTACGACAAAGATAGCAAGGCAATTAAATGGAACTTGCTTTGCGAACTAAATTCTCTTCAACAACAAAATGGATTGAATCTGGCTAACAAGTTGACTACCAGACACATCGAATTCAGTTAGAAACGAAATCATGAAAGTCAAGTTGGTCACTCAACTTCTGTGTCGCAGCGTTGCAAAAGCGATAGAATTTTGTGACTGCTCTTTGAACCTGCCAACATTTAAGGATTCTGCGGCAACTACAAAATTTATAAATATAATAAACGATCTTTTCGATGTACTAAATTCGCGTAATTTTAAACAACCTGGGTTTAAAAAACCGTTAGAAACAAAGAATGTGGAAAAATGATTTAAATTCTTAAGAGGCTAAAGCATATTTAAAATCACTGGCAGTCCACGTGATCAGAAAAAGGACAATAAAAAAAAGTAGAGAAAATAGTTCAGTACAATACTGAAATTGTACCTATTTACAAATGCCAAGCAAACACCGGACTCATAGGACTACTGGTTTGCATTGAAAGTATCCAGCATTTGTACAAAAAAGTTATTGAAACCAAATAACTCTCCTTTTTATTGGCTTATAAAGTAAGTCAAGACCACCTAGAATTGTTTTTTGACCAAATAAGAAGCCAAGATGGTTTCAATAACAATCCTAATGCGGTGCAATTCAAAACTGCATACAAAAAAAATTTGACACACGTTGAAGTTGGAGAAAAGTTTACTGGAAATTGCATACCACTCGAAAGCATACCAGTTCTAAGCGGAAACGCAGTCGCCAACATTAATAACACTTCGGCTGGTTATCACGTCGACATTGACTTGGAAGAATCTGCGTCTATGGGGGCATTTAAAGAAAGATTAAAAAAGTCCGAAATTCAAACATACACAAACAACTGCAATATAGTTTCTGCCACATTGGATTGCGATCATCTTGATTCGGAGCTGATCAAGCAGATCGTATGATACATCTCCGGTTTCGTAGTGAGATATTTACTGAAGCATCTAAAATGTAAACTACTTTAATATGGATTCGCTTGAGGCACGTAGAACGTTATTGGATGGTCTGTTCCTACACAAAATTTTGCACCATAAAATAGATTGCTCACAGTTGTTGGGTCTCCTGCGTTTCCGTGCCCCTCATCGGGTCCCTCGTAATCCTTGTACTCCTTTATGCCCACCAATGAGTTCTGTAGCAGGAAAAAACTCCCCAATAAGCCGAATGTGTCGGATAGCCAATGAATGCATCGACCTTGATATACATTTCGATCCGCCTGGTAAATTAGTGAGAATTCTTATACCTGATTTACACTCTCGCCTCGCGCCTCGCCTCGTCGTCTCGCTCCGGACGCGAGCCTCAAAATCAAGGCAAATCACGAGACGAGGCGCGAGGCGCGCCTGTTCACACTCGTCTCGTGGCTCGTCCCGCAGTTCGTCTCGCCACTCGTACGCGAGTGTAAACCAGGTATTAGAGAGCGCAACCAAACCTAATTCAGCTCAATTATTGCCAAAATGACACTGTTTCCTTTTTTTTTAATAATGTATATACATTTATTTATCATTTAAATATAGTATTAGTTAACTCCTACGACTATTTCTACTTTATCCCCTGCACAATACAGTTAGTGTATGTAAGTTTTGCATGCTGAGTTTACCTTTAAGTAATAGTTACAATATTCTATATAAGTTCATTCTGTAAAAATATATACAATGTATTGTTGTAAACTATTGTTGGTGAACCTTAATAAAGAAAAAAAAAATGTGAAGATTGTAAAGACCACTTGCTAGCCGAAGAAAAAAAAACATTTCATAAATTAATTGACATGAAAGACAAGAGGATTGTGCTATAGCTCCGGAAATGTATTTGTTATCCGTGACAGGGTGGAGGTAGTGCTCTGAAGGCATTTACGTTCAGGCGGTAGTAGGTGCGAAAAATAAATAATTTGCGTGCAAATTTTAAAAGAATTATTGTAGGTATAAAAAGACATTGACCGAAGTTAAACACAACCATCGCAACTGGTTAATATAGTCATAATTGCGGAATATGTTAACATAGGTACGTCTCCATTATGAAGCTAGAAAGACAAGCCATGACCTGAAACAAAAATCTAAACGACAATTATATAACAAACTTAAACAAGTAGTGGTAGAGCCATGTTGAAGCTAGCCGCTGCATCACGAATGGGCCGGCTCGTCCGGGGCAGTACCACCCTCTCATAGAACACCGGCGTGAAGTAGCAGTACTCCTGCTGCGTTTCGTACGGTCAGTGAGAGCGCCGGGGCACAGAACAAATAGGTACAGAAGTAAATCTACATACAAAGTGCGCTCGAGCAACGCACACATAGACACTGATCACAGACACGATATCTCAGAACAGATCAAATCAGTCCGAGCGCGATTGCCATCCGCGTGAGGCGCGCGCTGTAGTCGCGCGTCTGTGGAATTTTTCGAGTGCAATAATTGGAGCAACAAAAAAAAGGATATTACAACTGTTCAGTGGACGGTTGTTTAAATTCAACCCTAAACGGTGAATGGTCGTTTTTACGCCACCAGTGGTTTCAGAGAGGTAAGTTAAGTAAGTTAGCTATGAAGTATCTTTTTTTTTTTTTTTTTTTGTACTTATTTTTTCAACTTCATTTTTTTATTACTTTTACGGTCATCCCGTGAAATCATATATTTCGTACTAAATACAAACTGAAATATAGATGCACAGAAAAAACCCCAGAAAAAAGACCAATGCTGGGAATCGAACCCAGGTCCTCAGCATTCCGTGCCGCGTGCCATACCCCTACACCACCACTGGTCTAGAGATTAGACACGAATCTTTCCTATACATCATACATTTCAATCTGCTAAATCATCACCTTATGTCACTGCATAAGGTGATGATTTAGCAGATTGAAATGTATGATGTATAGGAAAGATTCGTGTCTAATCTCTAGACCAGTGGTGGTGTAGGGGTATGGCATGCGGCACGGAATGCTGAGGACCTGGGTTCGATTCCCAGCATTGGTCTTTTTTCTGGGGTTTTTTCTGTGCATCTATATTTCAGTTTGTATTTAGTACGAAATGTAAGTTAAGTAGGTACTTATCTGCTTGTATTTCGATGGTTAATTTTAAAGTTACATAGAATAGTTAGGTAGGTAGGTAAGCACCTCGCCCCGACTCCCAAAGTAATAATAGTTTCCTATTTTGAATCAGTATAAACGAAGTACCTAGCTACATTATTGTAAGGTAAATTCACGCCACTAATATTACGTAAGTTGAAAACATGTTTTTTTGTTTGTATAGATATTGTGTTGTTTTTAGTATCATTAGATAGGTTTAGGTCTACAACCGATAGGACAATGGAAACTGTGTAACTAGGATAATCCGTTTAGAAGTTATTAGGGATTTTCGATAGTGAAAATTGACAAACGCTAAATTTTGTGGGTAGGTATTTTAATTATTATTATTATTTTATATTTCCATTCTCACCAATAAATCAAACAACTAGATACGAGTGCCACTATCACGATAAGTTTTATGTGCAATGCCATAATTGACATCCATAGAGCGACCGCCGAGCGTAGGTATGAAAAGTGAAGTACATACACTTGATTGACTTCTGTACTTTTGTATTTTGTGGCCGGGGGCCCAATACCTCTCCCCTCCCCTATTCCCTCTCCTTTTTCCTTTCCCTTTAGGGCCGACAACGCACTGACATCGCGTAAAGCGCTGCGGGTGTCTATGGACAGTGGTGATCATTTAACATCAGGTTACCCACTAGTTCGTTGGTCTGGCCTCTCTAACATAAAAAAACACCTTGTTTTAAGGACACTGATTGAAAATAAAAATTAATAAAGTTATTATAATTTATTGAATCAGGCGTTACTTATTAATTTTCGATTAAATGCAAAATTAGATTTTTTGTTGCTTTAAAACAAATAAATAGTTAGTTGATTGAGCATTGCGAACAATGACGTCATATGTCGCTATTGTCATTCAAACTCTATGGGAGATTGTGTTTTGACAGCTCATAAAAAGAACGTCAGTTGATTGGTGGTGTCAACATCCCCATTATAATCTTATAATTTATCAAAGCATATATCGGTGGGCAAGATGTACGGTCGGCCTCAGAAGTCGCTGAACACTTTAGTACTTTTTCACATTCACTAATGTGACATATTTCAAACTTCACAGTACCTAACCAACTAGTATAATACCAGGGGGGTTTCACTCCGCAGTTTAGGTATGTTCGGCAGGCGCGCCTCCCAGGCAGGCGTATGTACATGGCTGTTTGTAGGTTGCCGCTCGGCATTCGGTTCGCATACTAGCCGCGTCGCGCGTAATTATTTTTCTGTGATTTTTGCAATAACCAATGACCTCTAAACGATCTTATAATCCGTATAAAAGATACTGTTGTGTTTAAATGTAGTTTCCTGAATTAATTACACACTGTTATCTTTCGTGACTTATATGTAGGTATGTAGGTATACTTAGGGTGAGTGGGGGTAAGATGAAAAGCAGTGTAAGATGAAAAACACTTGGGTGCTACGAGTAGTTTTTCATCTTACACTGCTTTTCATCTTACCCCTACTCACTATACTTGAATATCGGCGAGTGGGATGGGAACCCAGCGGTGCCCAACAGAATATGAACGCTCGTATCACACGATAATTTTCAATTTCGCGTGTAAGCAGTTAACGGTCGTAGGAGTAGGCAAACGTTAGTACTATTATTTATTCTGTGATAGATAATACTAAATTGTTCAACAGCTTCTAAGGCTGACTGTACATGTCTATTTTCCTTTTTGGTCACATATTTTACGCACCCATTATTATTTCTTTCATAATTACATCGCCTCTATGACAATTAAGTATTTCTGAAAGTTTCTAAACTGAAATGTCAAATCCAAAGGCCAAAGCACGCCAAAGTAGGAAGGACCGAAGGAAGTCCAGTCCAAACGTCACTGTCAGTCAAAAGTGCCAATTAGCAACAACTGTTTAAATATCATAAGATAAACAAACGAAAAACAAAAGCAGATTGCTAATTAATATTGTATTTTTACGACACTGTTACAACTGTTATGCAATGTAAATGAAGATAATGGACGTAACATCTATTAGTTTCGTCCTCTAGCTATCATTTGTTTTGTTTATGAAATATAATATCATCAATAAAGATTCAATGAACAACAGTAAACCAGATTTATTTAAACCGTTACTACGTATCATTTAACTGAAACCTAATACAGCATATATTTTTGGAAATTACTTGGTGATAAAGATGATCTTTATACAAATAAAAAGCAAACAAACAGTAGAATAATATCAGACTATATTTTGTATGTTATGTCACTTATGTCATACAAATAAATATTATCATGGTTGTTATCTCTATTGATAAAATACAGATTGACAGAAACATACTGAGCGTTATTAATCTCTGAAAATTTGCTGAAGACAGTCGCCTATTAAATGATATCATGGCAGGCCGTAAAAGAGTGTTTGACCTGTTAAGGACCATTGATGTGGCTTCGTGAGTATTTATTGCTTTTACTACCTACTTAACAGTTTTATTGACTTTTATCACCTTCTTTATGGGTATTTATGTTTTGTTCTTGTTGTTCATTACTTTGTAAGCACAATTAGCTTTATATTTAACTGTGAGTTAGTAAAATTACACGGTTTTATTATAATAGGTGTACAGTTGAAACCGTTTATGATGGCATTACAGAAACCAGTTTGCGAAATATGTAAATCATTGACCTGTATCATTTGGCTATGCAGGATCAAAACTTAACGATTGCCTGGTACCGGGTGAGAGGCCAAGTTATACCAGTTTTGGAAACATTAAGATAAAAATCCATGTCAGTAGTTAATTTTTTTACTTATTTTTTACAAGAACTGGTCTACCTTGACTTCTCGCCTGGTACCAGGTTATCATCGAGTTTTAGGGCAACCTGTATATCCATTATATCTTTCTAACTCATTGTTTTAAAATTTATTTTCCAGATGTAAATGCCCAGCCCATAGCCACAGGGGTAACATACAAGTGTCAAATGCCACTCCCCTAAAAGATTATGCTTTTGAGGTTTGTCAATTATTTTATCTATACATATAAAACAGTACCGTGACTGACTGACTGACTGACTGACAGACAACACACAGCCTAAACTACTGGTGCTAGAGACTTGAAATTTGGCATACATGTACCTTGAGTATTGTAGAGGTGCACTAAGGAAGGATTTTTCGAAATTCCCACGGGATAGGGAAATATCTAAACTTTCATTGTTTCTTTGTTTGTAGCGGAATCTCTGAAACTATTAAGCCGATTTTAAAAATTCTTTTACCATTACAAAGTTACAGTATCCTTGATTGGCATAGGTTACTTTTTATCCGGGAAAATTCAAAATTCCCATGGGATAGAAATAAATTACATCAACTTCGGGGCTGATTTCAAAAAATCTTACATATTATGTGATATGACTATCCTTGAATGACATAGGGTACTTTTTCTTCGGGAAAATAAAAAATTACTCACGGGATAGAAAAAATTAAATTCAACTTCGGAGCTGATTTTAAAAATTCTTTCACCAATAGAAAGCTACACTTTTCCTGATTCATATAGACTACTCTTCTTCGGGAAAATGCAAAAATCCCGCGGGATAGAAGTAAGTCAATCCAAATTTGGGGCTGATTTTAAAAATTTTTTCACTAATAGTATGCTACAGTATCCCTGATTGATATACCTAGGCTACTTTTCTACGGGAAAATACAAAGTTCCCACGGGATAGAAATAAGTGAATTGAATATAGGGGCTGATTGTAAAAATGATTTCACTAATACAATAGCTACATTGTCTCTGATTTTCAAAATAGGTCAAAAAGGTGTTTCTATCCCGCGGGAACTTTACTTTGCACTTTCTCGGGATTAAAAAAGTCTGTTTCAATCAGGTACAGGCCTCTTCCCAGAAAGAGTGGACTTGGGCAGTAGTTCCCACGCGGGCCCAGTGCAATTTGGGAACTTGCACCACCACTGAATTTCTTCTCAGGTGTGTGCAGCTTTCCTCGCGATGTTTTCCATCACTATAATGCTCATGGTAAACTTTAAACGTAATGTAGCACATGAATTCGGAAAAACTCAAAGGTGCAAACCACTTTAACCACGGCTTAGCGGCTATAGAATTCACTTATTCCTATTCCACGGGAACTTTGCATTTTCCTGGCATTATCCTATGTGCTAATCCATGTAATAAACTACCTGTGTGCCAAATTTCATCCAAACAACTAACGTTATTGTCTTCGCGTACGAAGTCGCGGGCAAAAGCTAGTTCTAGTATAAGTGTATTCAATATTTTTACATATTTTATTGAATTACGGGTGAAAACCAGCTAATTAATATCTGGAATAAACAATTTACATTGGTTTTTCATCTTACACTGTTTTTCATCTTACCCCCACTCACCCTATAACTAATATTTCTTGGAACTTAATCATAAACATTTCATTGCTAAAATTACCTTCATTATTTAATTGTTATTTTAATTAAATGTATGGTTGAAACAGCGAGGTAAATTTAGAAATAAAATAGTTTGTGATTTAGTCCCAAGAAATATTACTAATGACTTAAAAGTGAGAATCGTGAAAGTTTAAAAATATTAAACTTTTAATCTAGCAATGACTCTTAACCTTTTAAATCCTTAGGCACTGAGCTGTGCAGGTTGTATCTTTTTCTATTCTTATTTTTTATCTGCAAAATGGGTTAGTCAACAACATTATACAATAATTGCATTATGTTAAATTAAGGAGACCAAGTAATCAGTAAAAAGTAAAATAAGAAACACAGTCACTTATGTGTTAGTTGTGGAGGTATGCCCGACATGTTTCAAATTGATACATGGTTCTTTTCTGAAGTTGGTCAGAACGAAAAGCCAACCGTGAACTGCACGCCGGCACCCTTGCAGCTCAGCTACACGGCCCGGCCGTCGCCGGCGAAAAACTACCCTCGTCTTTATCACAATTATCATCAATCAATCAATTACAAATTTCAATTACTTGTATCAGAAGGTTCGGGTTCGACGCACTACAGTCGTTGTAATAGGGAACATGCACATAGACCAGGGGTTCCCAACCTTTTCTTGGTCAGGGACCACTTTTATATTATTCTTGTTAGCAGGGACCACTACGGTAGGTGTATACCTACTTAATAAAAAATAATAAACTGTAATAATCAAACTAAAACTTTAATAAAAAACTCAATGGGAAATTAAAATTTAAAATCATTCGCGGACCATATTTTGGCTTCTGCGGACCACTGGTGGTCCACGGACTACTGGCTGGGGACCACTGAATAGACGGTGCTGCCAACTGGTGCCATCAATTTGACTGTTTAACCCTGATAAGTTTCTTTTACTGTTCGCATAGTGTCTCTTCTGTCGCATTATTGCTGCCGCCTATAGTTTCTGCACGTTCCCTATCCCTATAAAGTACTGGCGAGGGAAATGTTCTTGGTTCCGCGGAAAGTACGTGATTAGTCGGCCATAAAGTATAGTCGTCAGAATTTAAATCTTGATAGCGGGTGGTCGGTGCCCTCGCGCCGGTAAACGGTCTTGCGCACTGAGCAAGTCTTTGGTGTGGATGACTCTTCAGAGTGTGAATGTCGTCAGTGTAGTGTACAACCTTACTTGTATCATTTATAATTGTGATGAAGATGAAGGTAGTTTTTCGCGCCGACGGCCGCGCCGAGTAGCCGAGCTGCGAGAGCGCTGGCGCGCAGTTCAGTCAGGGTACGGAGTACTTTTACGTATACACTATACGCCGTGTTTTTTTTATTTCCGTTAAATTGGACACGTTGCGCGGTACATTAACAGAAACTACTTACCTGGTATATTGATTATGTTAAAAACGTTTTTTTTTGTTTGTATTTAGACGTCCAGATGGCCTACTGTTTAGAGAACCTGACTACGAAGCTTGAGGTCCCGGGTTCGATTCCCGTGTCGGGGCAGATATTTGTATCTAAAATACGAATCAAAGTCAAAGTCAAAATTCTTTATTCAATTTAGGCATCAATTGATGAATGTTTTTGTTCTCGGGTCTTGGGTGTTTAATATGTATTTAAGTATATATTTATCTATATAAGTATGTTTATCCGTTGCCTAGTACCCATAACACAAGCTTTGATTAGCTTACTTTGGGACTAGGTCAATTGGTGTGAATTGTCCCGTGATGTATTTTTTTTATTTTTTATTTATTCGTAATAATTTAATAGTAAGTACTGTAATGTAATGATGTATGAAATCTCATTACGATACTGCCGATTTCATAATAGAATCCAATGTCGTAATGCTAGTCATTATCTATGGTTTTTAACGCATAATGGAGGATTTACTATATGGGTGTAGATAAATCAATATTATGGTGCAAAAGGTCCCTTAGAGTTGCACAAAAGTTAGTATATAAAAAAAAATGTATGTAATGTCCAACGAACTCGCCTCAATAATCTCCTCGTAGCGAATAGCTATGAATTGATGAAAACTCTTTACTGACGAAATTTAAAAGATAAATAATAATAGGACGTAATGAAGGATCTTTTGAACTGGTCCAGCCATTAAATTTAATTATTGAATACCTATCTCAAAAATAGTAAGAGTTAAGACACTAGTTTCTTCGAGAAATTAACTCTATTTGACCTGAATAATCTAATCTTCCCTTAAAGTTAACGGAAATTAAAAAAAAAACACAGTGTATAGATAATTATGGACACGGTTGGCCTTCCATTCTAACCAACCTTGAAAAAGAACCAAGGATTGGTTCGAAACAAGTCGGGTATACTTACTTTGCTTACTAATACGTGAATGACTCTGAATGATAATATTTTGGTAAAAATGTCTGTGTTTCACGGCAGTTTTAATTAAGAAACCTGTCAAAAGTAAAAGTTATACCTAAGTACTTAGATAGGGATCGGACGATCGAGTGAAAAGTGCAATGACGTATGAACAGGACTAATGGAGTAGAAATCTGTGTTAAATTTTTTACACAGTCGACAAATTTATCCATGTCGTCGTAGATAAAATTTCTAAATAGGTAAGAGTGTTTGTCTCATGAAATAGGTAATAAAGACATCAATTGTATTGTAGTCAGTCGCTTCAAAAAATGCAAGCTCAGAATTAATAATAACTCTCGTTGGGTGCGATGAAATGTACCCTCTGTAATTGTAATAAAAGATCATCACACTCATCATCATTTCTGCCGATAGACGTCCAAAGTTTGTCAAACAGACCGGTCTTAAAAAATGTTATACCTACCCACTTTTTATAGATAAATCTCCAATGATAACCATAGCTCGGTCAGGTCATAGTAAAAACAGATAAGGAAATAAAACAAGATTCAATGGAGTCGTAATAGTGTCGATTATGATTATCTAAAGCGGATATTACCCTAATTAACATTTGACCTTTTTCAGTTTAATTTCTATCATATTTTTGTCAAAGTGGAAAATCTAACTGAAACAGTTTTATGACAACTGAAATTTGTAAAACTATTTAGATATGGTTGTTTCTAAATATTTTAAATATGGCTCAATTAAAAACAAGTGGGCAAACGTCTGGCCAATTTCGAGTTATCGTTATAAATTTATTTGAAAAATATATTTAAATAATACGGTATATAAAACGACTCTATTACAAGTTAAGTATGAAGTATCTTTTTCTATTTATTTTTTTATTTTCTTCAACTTCATTTTTTTATATTACTTTTACGGTCATCCCGTGAAACCATATATTTCAAACTAAATACAAACTGAAATATAGATGCACAGAAAAAACCCCAGAAAAAAGACCAATGCTGGGAATCGAACTCAGGTCCTCAGCGTTCCGTGCTGCGTGCTTACCCCTACACCATTAATCTTGTTCTATTACCTTGTTGCGATTGTTTTGCTATGATCTGTCCGAGCTATGATGATAACAATAAAATAATTACTAGGGCTTCATTGACAATGACAAATTTGTCAACTGCATAAAAAATATAACACTGATTTCTACTCCATTAATCCTGTTCCTTTATGTCAGTTGCACTCCATCATCCGATCCCTAGTTATAAGTACCCAAAAGTGTAGAGATTTATTATCTGTGACTGTATGTTCCTAATAACTTACCATTGATATTCACAGATAAAATGCTCAACAGTCCGTTATGGGGTTGGAGTGACACGGGAAGTGGGTCTCGACATGGTGAACTTTGAATCAAAGAATGTCTGTGTTATGACAGACCCAAACGTCGCAAACCTAAGCCCAATGAAAGCAGTGCTGGATTCCCTAACCAAGACTGGAATTAACTATAAGGTGTATGATAAGGTTTCTGTGGAACCAACAGACAGAAGGTGAAAGAATATTATATTTACTATTATCATTAACCTGAATTAGTGTCAAATGGCTGGGCAAAGGCCTCTCCCTTGGACTCCCAACTCGCCCTGTCTGCGTCAGGCCAGTCGCCATCATCATCATCGTTTGGCATAATTCATCATTTCGCATAACTCTATTTTCTCAGAAACCATTTATTATTCAGACTTGTTATAACCTAACCTAACCTAACCTAACCTAACCTATCGAGTCCTACAGGATAACCATTTCAAAATTCCTGAATAATGAATGGTTTGTGAGAAAATAGAGTTATGCGAAATGATGAATTATGCCAAACGATGAATATGAGTAAAATTTTTATGCGATATGAGGGGATCCCAATGGGTTCATGCGGCAGACATGGCCAGCCTAGTTTGAGCCTGCCGGTTGCTTTGCCTACATTTACAATGCAAGTTTTGGAGCGCATTTCAGTATTGCCGTTTGATAAAAGTTACCTATAAATAAATAATAAATAAATAAATATTAGGGAACTAAAACAATTACTTTGCTCACCCGCGACCTTACAATAGTTACGTTTATGCAAGAAATGTGCGTTCATGCAGTTCCTCCACCTCCACACTGTACGAACACACACAAATCACATAAACCCAACCATCACCACCACCAAGCTACACTGACGCGTTTCGAACTCAACCAGAGCTCATCTTCAGAGTTACCACAACCGTATGCTATGCTACCAAATGTTAAACTAACAAACCAAAACAAATGTTTTAACTTGTCACTGTAACTTCTCAAGTACCCACTTTATTTTTCTTATTCTCAAACTACCCCACAAAAATTAACTTTTATTGACATATTTAAAACTACCTTGAATTTTTTTGTTTATTTATTTATAAGGCATATTTAATTAATACTAACTGTTCAAATTCGACCCAAGCCGCAGTAAAGGAGAAGATACTAAATTTACCTGTTCATTAATAATAGACCCCATAGTGTTGTACCTAATTATTTCCATGCATTCCAGAGCATCCAGACGCAACCCCCCCAACCCCACTAAATTTAGTCAAAAAATAGTGGAGGTTTGGCGGTAGATTCTGAGGTTGCTATTACAAGTAACTGTGGTGATTTTGAAACAAAAGTGTTAGTGGCAAATACACTTAAAAATACCAATTCCACAGAGTGTATTGTCAATATAACCGAATTAAATTCTTTGAGATCTATTCAGGAGAAAGTGTATGATAATGATTTAGTGGTGACAAAGGCAGACAAAGGAAATTGTATTGTTTTATTGGATAGGTATCAATATAATCGGAAAGTTTTAGATATCGTTCAAGGGGCCGGTTTTACAGTTTTACGTAAGGACCCTACAATTACATTTCACAAAGATCTAAAGAGACTAATAAAGGGTTCTTTGTTTGCCTTTGAAACCGAACAACAAAAGAATTTTGTAATTCCCATGAATCCGCAAGCGCCAATTCTATATGGATTACCTAAAATTCATAAAGATGATGTGCCTGTTCGTCCAGTTGTCTCATACGTGAGTGCTCCAGCATATAAATTGGCGAAGAAATTAAATAGTATTATTCGTGTGAAGGCTTCCTTTAAACCTTCTTATAGTTTAAAAAATGGTTTAGATTTGGTTAGTAAAATTAAGGACATCAGCATACCGCCGAATGCAACGTTGCTTTCTTTGGATGTAGACAGTTTATTTACTAACGTACCATATAGTGAGACACTAGAAATTCTAAAAGACCACTTAGAAAGGAAGCGGTTGCATCCGGGTGAAGTTTGTGAATTAATAGATTTGGTAACTTTATGCATGAAACAAAATTATTTCCGGTTCAATGGTCTTTATTACTTACAGAGTGATGGTTTAGCTATGGGTTCACCTCTGAGTCCTATAATGGCAGATATATTTATGGATCATTTTGAGAATCAGTATATTGTGGGTAATAGTAATATTGTGTACTATTTTAGGTTTGTTGATGATTTGATCCTATGCTGGAGAGGGAGTATGAGACAGCTTGACGTGTTTATTAATGGTTTGAATAACAAGCACGTAAAGATAAGGTTCAAAAAAGAATTGGAGGAAAATTGTTCGTTGAACTTTTTGGATTTAACGATTTCAAAATTAAATGGTAAACATCAATTTAAAATATACCGTAAGCCCACGTACACAGATGCTGTTATACCAGCATCTTCTAATCATCCGTGGCAGCATAAACTGGCTGCTTTCCATTGTTATGTTAATAGATTGTTGACTGTGCCTCTTTCTAAGGAACATTTTGATTTAGAGTTGAGTACTATTTATCAGATAGCGATCTCAAATGGTTATACAAAATCAATGGTAGATAGTTTAGTTCAAAAGAAGCAGGCACGGTTAGTAAATAGCATGCTTTACGCTGCGTTACCTTCTCAGTCTACTAACAAATATAGATCTAGCATCTCTTACGTCGGGGGTTTGTCTGATAAGATTTATGGCATTTTAAAATCAAACAATATTAATGTTGCCTTTAAGACTAACAACTCTTTGTACTCTAGGCTATGTAACCACAAAGAACAGGTAGATAAGGGAACTAGATCGGGGGTATACAAGCTTACTTGTAATGACTGCAATGGGATATACGTAGGACAGACAGGCCGAAGTTTTAATACTAGATTTAAAGAGCATGTTTCGGCATATAGGAATGAGCATCCAGATAGATCGAATTTTGCAAAACATTTGTTGGAATCAAATCATTCATTGTTAGATTCAGATTCTTATGAAGTGTTACATTATTGCGGCAAGGGGTTGCGTCTGGATGCTCTGGAATGCATGGAAATAATTAGGTACAACACTATGGGGTCTATTATTAATGAACAGGTAAATTTAGTATCTTCTCCTTTACTGCGGCTTGGGTCGAATTTGAACAGTTAGTATTAATTAAATATGCCTTATAAATAAATAAACAAAAAATTCAAGGTAGTTTTAAATATGTCAATAAAAGTTAATTTTTGTGGGGTAGTTTGAGAATAAGAAAAATAAAGTGGGTACTTGAGAAGTTACAGTGACAAGTTAAAACATTTGTTTTGGTTTGTTAGTTTAACATTTGGTAGCATAGCATACGGTTGTGGTAACTCTGAAGATGAGCTCTGGTTGAGTTCGAAACGCGTCAGTGTAGCTTGGTGGTGGTGATGGTTGGGTTTATGTGATTTGTGTGTGTTCGTACAGTGTGGAGGTGGAGGAACTGCATGAACGCACATTTCTTGCATAAACGTAACTATTGTAAGGTCGCGGGTGAGCAAAGTAATTGTTTTAGTTCATTAATATGGACCTCCGCAAAGTAACGCCTGATTCAATAAATATTAGGGGACAATCTAACACAAATCGACCTAGTCCCAAACTAAGCAAAGCTTGTACTATGGGTACTAGACGACGATAAACATACTTATATAGTTTATAAGGTAGTTTTATAATATGTCAATAAAAGTTAATTTTTGTGGGGAAGTTTGAGAATAAGAAAAATAAAGTGGGTACTTGAGAAGTTACAGTGACAAGTTAAAACATTTGTTTTGGTTTGTTAGTTTAACAGTTGGTAGCATAGCATACGGTTGTGGTAACTCTGAAGATGAGCTCTGGTTGAGTTCGAAACGCGTCAGTGTAGCTTGGTGGTGGTGATGGTTGGGTTTATGTGATTTGTGTGTGTTCGTACAGTGTGGAGGTGGAGGAACTGCATGAACGCACATTTCTTGCATAAACGTAACTATTGTAAGGTCGCGGGTGAGCAAAGTAATTGTTTTAGTTCATACTTATATAGATAAATAAATACTTAAATACATAGAAAACATCCATAACTCAGGAACAAATGTTCGTGCTCATCACACAAATAAATGCCCTTACCGGGATTCGAACTCAGGACCTCTTGCTTCGTAGGCAGGGTCACTACCAACTAGGCTAAGGCGGTCGCTCATAGCATCGGCCCCAGCCTTTGGTTATCTAACCCCAAAAGATTTCTTTTGGTACATGATTTGTCCCCCCCCCCCCTTCTCAGCAGCACGCATCTCAAGAACCGCCATCAAAATGGCATTTTGTGTCCGTTGCCACAAGATTTTGGTATCCTTAATTCGCTAGCTTTTGTGTAGAGCAGCCGCTCCACTCGCTTTATCGTGACTCGAGATGGAATAAATGTAAATCAAAACTAATATACACTAGTCTAGTGGTTTGACCTATGGCCTCTTCAATTGTTCGGAACTAAGGAGAGACATAATTGATGAAAAAGCAAATTGGATAAAAAAAATAAGCTGCCCAAATTACTAATTCCACGCGGACGGAGTCGCGGGCAAAAGCTAGTAGGTTATAATCATAACACCTTGCTTAACTTTATCTTTCTAGATTACACAGCTTATCATGGACCATAAACTTTAAATATACATTTTGAAATTGTTTAAATATTTTTCAGCTTCAAAGATGCGATAAAATTTGCGCAAGAGAACGACTTTGACAGTTTTTTGGCGGTCGGCGGGGGCTCTACCATGGACACTTGTAAGGTGGCCAACCTATTCTCGTGCCATCCAGATAATGAATTACTTGACTTCGTGAATCCACCTGTTGGAAAGGGCTTGCCCATCAAAAAAGCTTTGAAACCTATGATTGCCAGTTAGTATTTGTGATATTATTTAGTTCGTGTAATCCCGTTCCTAACCCACGTCACACACTATAAATACGCGGTATCTTATCCAATGGACTCTGACCTACAATTTACATATAAAACCTTTCAACGATGCTGAAATTTGCTAAATATAATATAGAATTAAAAGTCGTGGTAGCCCAGCGGTTTGCCCCTTGGTCTCTCAAGCAGAGGGTCGTGGGTTCGAGCCCAGCCTCGTACCTTTGAATTTTTCGGAATTTAGGTATATGCGAAAGTACATTTGAAACTTATCATGAGCTTTACGGTGAAGGTAAACATTTTGAGGAGACCTGTACGCATTTGCGAAGAAATTTAATGGTGACTGTGAAGTTCCCGATCCGCAATGAGCCCGCGTGGGTTATTCCGAGAGTGGGACATACATAGGTGGGCAGATTAAATTATAAAGATGGTTAATTTCTAGTACCTACAACCAGTGGAACGGGAAGCGAAACAACTGGCGTCAGTGTGTTCGATTATGAAGAGATCCACGCAAAGACGGGCATTTCTGGGGCGGCTCTCCGTCCAATCCTCGCCATCATAGACCCTCTGCATACCCTGACGGTGCCAGAGAAGGTGGCCAACTATGCTGGGTTCGATATCTTCTGCCATGCTTTGGAGAGCTTCACGGCAATTCCTTTCACGGAACGTGGAGCGGCACCTTCGAATCCGGCGCTGCGGCCGGCGTATCAAGGGAGCAACCCTATTTCTGATGTCTGGGCGAGATTTTGCTTGCAGGTTTGTGTACAGTTTAACTATGTACTAGCTTTAGCGCACGTTAGAAATAACCTCACGAGAAATATTTATAATTTTAAGTTTTGCCTGAAAAAAGGTTATTTACGGTAACATTTTTAAAGCACGTTTTCTCGGACAATGTCATCTATTGATTGCAGACGAAGTTAACATCCCATTTTGAAAGCCGAGGTACTTTAATATTCTTGAACAGAGCCCTCTATTATTGTTTAAAGTTAAAATATCATCTCACAGCAATGCATTACCCGGATATTATTGTCTCAAACCAGACCTTTGTGTCTCTGTACAAGTTTCATCTAAATTCGTTCGGCCGTTATTGCCGCGATTGAGTAACAAATATCCTCCCTCACAAACTTTCCCCTGTTTAAAATTAGTTTAGTAGGATGCTAATTTACAATATTTTAACTTTACTAGTTAAGGGTAGTTCTACGAGTGTTTCAACCGTTATCAGTTTCCTGGCGCATATATTGAAGAAATGAAATCTTAATGAATTTATATTGCATCGCAAGCACGCTATCGTTTTACAAAATCCTTCCGCTTGGTGTGGCTTATTTCTTCAATATTTCCGACAGGATACTAATATCGGTTGAAACGGTCGTAGAATAGGGATGTTTCCTAAGTAAAAAAAGAATAATTCTTATTAGTCCGTATTTTACATTATCAAAAAATATTAGACACGTAATTTTTCTTTTGACGATTAAACAAAAAATGACGAAGATATGGCGCGTTGAAGTTCCGCGTGACGAGGCGTGACGTCACTTGTTCCTAAAACGCTCATACAAAGTGTAGTAACAAGTGACGTCACGCGAAACTTCAACGCGCCATATCTTCGTAATTTTTTGTTTAATTGACAAAATAAAAAATACGTGTCCAATATTTTTTGATAATCTAAAAGACTGACTAGTTAGGAAAGTAGCCAATTACGCTAAACCCATTTCTTACCATTTTTTGGACCCACCAGACCATCCAAAAGTACTTCGCTCGCTCTGTATACAACGCCGACGACTTGGACGCACGCTCCAGCATGCACCTTGCAGCCACTATGGCTGGCGTTGGTATCGGCAACGCCGGCGTGCATCTCTGTCACGGCCTGGCTTACCCCATAGCTGGCAACTGCAAGACTTTCGTGCCCAAAGACTATGGGTAAGTCAATACCTCCTTTCTCATCGTTTTACAATGCGTTCGGGCATAAACTTTCAAGTGGAAAAAGACAGAAGGTTTACTTTGAAGCCTAGTTAGGGTTAGATTTGCAGCCACCATGACATGCTTAATTGTTTAGACTTCTGGTAGGCCCTAGCTGGTCAATGCAAGACTTCTATGGCCTTAGGTCTAAAGATAGAAACTGTTTAATATCCTCCTTTTCATCCGGTCACAATTGGTCAAGTAGAGAGCGGTAACAGGAGTTTAACTTTACTGGTACAATAGTGGCAAGGTGAGGTTCTACATTGTTGAATGATATCATTCTATCATCACAGCGCTGCAATCGCCCTGCGTAATATTAAGTGAAAAAACAACAACAATAATTACTTAATTAAAACTAATGTACCTACTGGTGTTAAAACGGAATTATAATTTCGCAATGGCTGTAAGTTTTACACTTTTGCATAGATCGTAGCGCCGTTGATATTATTTTGTCTTCTTGCGTTTTACACTGTGTATACACCTAATAATCTTCCTGATTTATCAATACCAGCACTAGATGACCTAAGTATTAGGTACTCAAATGATTCACTCACCTTTCAACTTGCTTTTACTTATTTAATGAGTTTAAATAATTACCTATATCAATGCTTATAAGAAGTTTCTTGATAAAATTCAGCCCAAAACTAAGATTAATTATGCATATACTAACTCTTGCCGTTTTTCGATAAAAAATCTTTCTCTTTATCAGCAAAAAACCAATGATTCCTCACGGCCTCTCAGTCGTGGTGACCGCACCAGCTGTGTTCCGCTTCACCGCCGCCAGTGATCCAGACAAGCATTTGGAAGCCGCCAATCTCCTCGGTGCAGATATAACAGGAGTCAAGCAAGCTGATGCCGGTAGAGTGCTGGCTGATACAATACTTAAATACATGGATATCATGAAAATTGAGAACGGATTGAGCGGCCTGGGCTACTCTAGCGAGGATATACCGAATTTAGTGAAAGGAGCTTTGCCGCAGGTGAGATACAGTATCCTTATAGGTTCGTTTTCGTGAAATGACTATAATAACAGAAAACCCTGAGATGTAACTTAGTAGGTCATGTGGTATCTAGACACGGAGCTGAGCAAGAATGCATGCAACGAAGGTATTTTCTGTTAAGCGTAATCTATACATATAATAAATCTGTAACAAGTCGGTGTCTGTACATTGAAGATATTTGAGAAAAACTGTCACTAAGGCCATTTATTAGCACAATAGAACCCAAAACAATGATTTTTAGAATTATTGTCTGTTTGTCTGTTTGTCTGTGCGTTTGTGCGCGCTAATCTCAGAAACGGCTTAACCTAGAAGAATGCGGTTTTCACTGATATGTTTGTATTTTCTTGGATTAATATTTAGTGTTTGTTTCATTTGAATCTGTTCACAATTAAGAAAGATACGTCTATTTTAAGAATTTATCGAACAGGTTTTTTTGTTTGAACGTGCTAATCTCAGGAACTACTGCTCCGATTTGAAAAATTCTTTCAGTGTTAGATAGCACATTTATCGAGGAAGGCTATAGGCTATATATCATCACGCTAACACCAATAGGAGCGGAGCGGAGCGGAAGAATGTTTCAAAATCGGGGGTTTTTGAAGTAAAACTTCTATAGGCACGCTTGACTTGGGAGTACGGTGCACGGTGTTGAATGTGAACGCGGGTGTGCGGGGGGTGCGGGGGCGGGTAATTTTTTTTATATCAAGGAACTAAGGAGAGCCATAATAGATGAAAAAGCAAATTGGATAATAAAAAATAAGCTGCCCAAATTACTAATTCCACGCGGACGGAGTCGCGGGCAAAAGCTAGTAAATTATATTTTTATCGGTACAGTCTTAGTAATCTTAAAGAAAGATTTAATTACTTCCTACTCTCCAAAATTCAATAGTTATTTTAATATCTTATGAAGTTTTGTCGGCCATTTTGATAATGTTGATATTTTTATCCTTTTTACCTATCCAGGAACGACTATTGAAGATAGCTCCATTGCCGCAAACAGAAGAAGACCTATCGAAAATATTGGAGGACTCATTGATCAATTATTAATACAACTTATAAGTATGATCTAAGTATACTCATGAATTGTTTCCAGGGTTACAATAAATACGATTGTTAAATTTAATTGTTTTTATTAAATTACTAAGTAGATCCATAATCGTGTTCAGGAATTAATCGCTTTAAGAAAACAATATCTTTAGTAGGTACCTAGTTTATTTTTAATAATTTTAAGTACATAAAATAATCCTATGAACTAATTTGTATTATATATAATATGTATACCTTAAATTAATTTGTTGTAAAAATTTGACTCGTCCTTTGATACGTTCTTCTTTAATAAAACAAGTGAAGCGCTAGACTGAATGGTCCCGTGATCGAGAATGATTGCGTGTAGGCTACTGTATTATGAAATGCTTGTTTTGTTAGTAATGTGTTCATCTATGACTAGCGCTTACAACTACATCACTTACTGCTTATGTAAAGTTACCGCAGATATTAAAACTTGCATGTTCTTATTATTAACTGACCATAGTTGTGCAAAAAGAGACCAATAATAAAAATCCGGTTTCGAGATATAACCGTTTCAAGATTCAGGTGGCAATGCAATATTATTGTAACATGGAGCTGATCTGATGGATGATGGAGCTGGAAGGTGGCCATAGAAACTCTGTAATAAAACTACACTACCCCGTCGAGTTTAGGCTCGTTTGATTCGCCTTGACGAGTACTTTGATCCCAGATGATAACCAGGGTCTGATGATGGAGCTGGAAGGTGGCCAAAGGCACTCCATAATGAAACGGCACTATCCCATTGCGTACGGACTCGTTTGACTCGTCTCAACGAGTACTTTGGTCCTAGATGGTAACCAGGGTCGTCTTGACGAATACTTTGGTAACCAGGGGCAAAAAGTACAGTCAGCAAAGGGTACCAGTCCAGGCCAGTACCTACAACGTAATATATATTCCTAATATTCATTGGCCTAAGAAGTCCTAAGAATTGTGTATGTAATACTTTCAATTTACCCCCTCCCCCGTTTTAAAAGTAGTTATGCAACATAACAATAGGATCAACAATTTTATGTCATCCCATAATAGACCCGATACCAAAACAAGCTTGTATTAAAAATAGAATTTTCGATATAAACTTATTTCGAAGTCAAACTGATGATTTTATCCTACGTATCTATTTTATACAACAACTAAATAGCAAAAAAAAAAACCGCCTTCAAAAAACACCCCAAAAAAAACTACGAAATAAAAATTGAACCGACCACAGTAAGCATGAAAATATCTCCTTTCTACTAATCTGTTTGAAGTCGGTGCCTCAGCACGAGCCAGCAGGAGTGTAGAAGCCCTATAGATAGTAGGTATCTAGGTAAGTTAAATTACTAGGTCCACTCCTGCTGGTCTATACTTAATTGAATTTCTCAGTGAAATGAAGTCTTAAAAATTACTGGGTTTCACCAGAATGTGCAGAAAAAAATCTAGTTTTTAATGGCATATTTAAAACATTTCTCGAAAAAATGGGATTGGTCACTTTCTGCACAACTATGGTCCTGTTGTGTCGCGTAGGTCCGTTCAGACCGCTTCAGGCACGATGTTGTTGTGGTGGAATGGACTACTCTCGTACATGTTGGAAGCTTTAACGGAGACGCTGTGTAGCGGAGCGTAGCGGGCCAGCTTGGGAGTCGCTGGGCCCGTCAGGTCCTCCGATAGCTGCTGATACACCAACCCACAATCCTTCTTTGTGCGGCCTTGTTGGCTCATGGCAGCAATTATGGCACTATTATATCTCACTTGTTTATCTCTTCTACTACACACCACCATGACAACCTTAGCGATAATGAGTAACAATAACAGAGCTCCCAAAACAGCGATCAATATCGGCCACAAATATTCGTAGTGGCCGTGCTCATCCTCCTTGATCATGGATGCTTCCTTCAAGTAGGGATAGAAATCTGGCTCGGAGTCCTCGAACACTCCATTATCGTTATCCATTAATTTTACTTGGATTTCCACTTTGTTATCTGGGAAATCTTCTGACGCAGTCGGAACTGATTTAGCAGTAGTGCTAGTCTCTTTTACCAGAGTCTTCGATTTGACAGGCTTCTCATTGAGTTTGACACTTAGGTCCATGTCATCGTTGTCCTCGTCTTCTCCCGAGTCGTCCTCTTCTTCGTCGTCATCCTCCTCCTCATCGAGGTCGGCGTCATCTTCATCCTCGCCATCATCGTCGGGGTATGAATAAGCATCCTTAGGATTTTCATCAATTTTCCCGTCATCTAGTGTGTTCTTAAGATCAAAGTTACCCACGCTATCCTTATCGATTCTTTCCCAAATTTCTTCATCTGACACAGGTGGTAGAGGTTCCACTGGATGAACAATAGCCGAAGATCCGCAAGTTTTCTTTGTTAAGAATTCCCAACTGTAATGCACCTCATCATCCTTACCATCTCTTGCGAGATTCGCAATGCTAGCGGAGTCTGCGTTAGGTGAAACCTTATGCTTGCTGAGCCACGACATGAGATTTTCAAATTCACGGCCGCAAGCCAGAGGATTGCTGCTGATGTCCAAAGTACGCAATTTGTTCAGATTCTCCACTTCGGTTTGTTTTATCTCTGATATACGGTTGTGTGAAACGTTAAGGAAGCTCAAGTTATTGAGAAGCGTCTTGGGTTGATTTTTGTCTACCTTCCATAGAGAAGTCAACTCTGCGTTGCTAATATCCAACCAGGTAAGCATGGGTGTGTGAACGAAGACTTCGGCAGAAAATACCTTAATGGGATTGCCTTGTAAATTTAGCCTTGCGAGATCAATATTCTTTTCGAATATTTTAATATCAAGAGTAGTCAACATGTTGTAAGCCAAATTAACATCCACCAGCTTAGGACAACGCGAAAACACCTGGTTACTTATAGTTTTTATGTTATTATGAGACAAATTGATTTGGGATAAAGCAGTGAAAGTTTTCAGAGCATTATCAGAAATATCCTCAAGACCGCAGTTAGATGCATCAAACAAATAAATGTTGAACTGATCGGCTGAACAGTTGAAACCATCTTCGGGTAATTTTCTTAGATTGGGATTGTTTGAGATTTTGAAGATATCTAGTTCAATGTTTTCTTTAATAAGAATGCTGGAGATGAAGTCCAAGTTATTATATGAAAGGTCTAAGTAGTTCAACTCGACGAGTTTGTGGAATGCTTGGTTGTGTATCTTTTCAATACTGTTTCCGCTGAGGTTTAGATTGGCAATGTACGTCATGCCATTGAACATAGATGGTCCGACAAACTTAATGTGTGTTTGACCAGCATTCAATGTTAGTAAGTCAGGGACTTGTAAGCCATAAACAGTATCAATTGGATTCCTTTGAATGTGGAGCGTGGCAAGCTCAGTATTTTCAGAAAATATGTCACTAGGTAGAGACTGGATATTATTATCACTCAAATCAAGTTCTTCTAAGTCCAGCAGTTTCTTGAAAGTATCATGATCCATGTCTGATAAATTATTGCCAGCAACATTTAAGTACATAACTCCAGACGAATTTATGAATGTGTTGGCAGTGATGTACTGCATGTTACAATAGGAAACATCTAACTCCTGCACTGTTGAAGCGTTTAAGAAATAATCCTTGGAATTAGGTGCGGGGAATTTTAGCGGGTTATTAGCTAAAGTCAGCAGCAACAATTTCTTGTTATTCGCAAATGTTTCAGGGTGAAGACTCTTTAATTTGTTATTCGATAGATTGACAGCGTAGAGGTCCTGCAGTCCGTGGAATGCATTAGGGCCGATATAGCCGATCGTGCTGTTCACAATTTTTATGGTTGCAATCTGATGTAGGCCAAGCTTTTTGAATATGAAATCGTCTAAATTAATGGGGAAATCCGAGCCGGTGTTTTGGATTACGAGATCTGTGATGTCATCACCGAACTTCTGTGTGCCGACTTCGAGACGATTGCACTTGGCTATTCTGTATCCCTGGGATGCAGTACATATGCAGTCTCTGGGGCAGGGTTTGTCTTCGCTGAAAAGAACCTTCCTGTCATCGGCGGTGTCATAGTCCTCGTATTGGTAGAGGAAGCCTTCTGCGTCCTTGTCGGCGCGGGCGCTCTTCTTGGCGGGCTCACCGAGAACCAGCGCGCAAGCCGACAGGAGCACTAGCAACTCCCGTAGCCTCGTTCCCATCTCGTAGCGAACTCTGAAAAATACGAAGTCTCATATTAGTCGACGGAATAACTGAGCGATTACATCAATTATGAAATTTTCTTGAAAACACGAGGTCGGTCACGTTACGAATAACAGTGCAAAACAATGGACTTTCTTATGATTCTTTTTTGCAACTTTACGTTATTCGAGCGCACAATGGGCTTAATATGTTGTGTTGTAAAAGAAAATTCAAAACAAGTATGAATAATAATACTTTTGTTGAACCAGACGGAAACAAACAGCATTAAAACCATATGCCAGTAGATGGGGACAATGATAAGTTAAATGCAATTGTTTCGTTTGTTCTTAGGTGGGTCTGCGACAGTTGGGCGTGCGATGTATAGTCAATAAACTTCAGGAAAGAAACCAATTAATACAAACAGAAACAGACACATTGAGCAGGGTGGGACACAATTTCATCAAATCATTTGAATACATGTGTAGGCATACGTCTATGTTGTGATGTAAACCAGATGGTCCTGGCATTGTTCTAGTGAAATCTTATCTGCGCAATGTCCATCTGTCTGCCTATCGCGGGCGCGAGACATGTGACGCTGATGAACAGATCACCTACCTACAGCTACTTTCCTACTAAGAACGTTTTATTTATTCCTCGTTCGAAGTTGGCAATTAGCGTTCACTGACAACTAGAGTTGTTAGTTAAGTCTCTTCATTCATAATTGTTAAATAAATAAATATCACGGACTATTCACACCAATTGACCTAGTTCCAAACTAAGCAAAGCTTGTACTATGGGTTCTAGACAACGGATAAACATACTTACATATATAAAATACATACTTAAATACATATTATGATATTAAACACCCAAGACTCGAGCGCAAAAATTCGTATTTTCACACAAATATCTGCCCCGACCGGAAAACGAACCCAGGACCGCAAGCTTCGTAGTCAGGTTATCTAACAACTAGGCTATCCGATCGTCTAATTCCAAATGTTCATTCATTCATTGTTTGCTTCTAATTGTTCATTTATTTGTTTCAACAGTATCGTTTTACACGCCAGTTGGTTCAGTCAGATCAGGACCCAATGGCATAACAAAATACAAGCAAATAGTATTAGTGAATTTCATTACAAAATAGCTAATATTATTAGCTTGTAATTTGTTATGCAATTGTGCTCAGGGCGTTGGTTACAAGGTAGGTGATGCAAGCCGCTTCCCACCGTAATGATTTGGTATCAATGCAATGAGGGAGGCCTATGTCTAGCAGTGGACGCCCTACGCTGAAATGATGATGATGAGCATAAAGCTAGATCTGTATTTCAGTATTGATATTTAATACGGACGCATCTAAACCCAACTCTACTAATATTATAAATGAGAAAGTTTGTGTGAAGATGTTTTGATATTTGGATGTTTTAATTAATCAGTAATCACGCAATAAACAGCTGAACGGATTTGGATCCAGTTTTCCGTACAGGCAAAACAAATCTGGACTGAGATATAAGATACTTAATATTCCGGTAACGTATTACCCTGGGATAATAAGTAGGTAGGTATTTTAACTTTTTAAACAAGAATAGAAAGCGCTGTCTAAGCACGTTGAGGTAGGTACTTCGATCAACAATATTGTTGATCAAAGGGTAGGTATAAGTAGGTACCGGCTTTCAAGATGATGCATTAATTTCGTCTGCAATCAATAGATGGCGTTGTTCGAGCGAACGTTGGGCTTTAAAAATGTTACCGTAAGTAAGTACCTTAACCCTTTTTCTGGCCAAACTCTAAGTTTGTAAATGTTTCTCGTGGAGGTATTGTCTCCGGTTAAAGCTCAGACACCTTTCTAAGTGGTTTTTTAAAGTTTACTTTAATGAAAATTGTAGGTCCTTGTTCTTGAAATGATTACATGGCCGTTATACAATTATACATCAAGGTTAAACGTGTCAATTCTGTTTATGACCCATTATGGAAGTCAAATTTAAGCGAACTCCTTATTCTGATTCTGGGCTAGACTAATGATGACAAGGAACTGTGGACTTTGTATTGTAGTGTCCTGTAGTGGCGTGCCGTCGTAACATCTCGATTCCCACCTGTTGACCTAAAATTTTTACATACTAATTCCGAGGAGTTGGAATCGAAGACATACCTAACTTTACGCTTCTCACTCTCCGGATTGCTTAACAAAAATGTTCACTCCACGCTACTGGTGTCCTGACAGAACCTCCTGAACCCCAACATTTTTTGAGACGGATAGTGTTATAATGGGATATAATAAACTAGGTTGAGTTTTATAAAACGTGTTATATTCTCACCTCCATCCATTACAAAAGCCACAGAGCAAACAGGGCGGAAACACAAAATGTCATAGCATAGATAATTACACTTCTTGAGATGCGTTCACAAACTATCTTACAACATCTCTCTCCTTTTAATTTGAGTATGAAAATAATTAATTAACAATATTATAATACAAAACATCTCAAAGTTAACTACAGGTTTAATAAGGAACAAATAATTTCTTAGTGACATATAACTAAACATCAAATTATCTAGTCATATTTTTGTTTTTTTTAAAAATTAGTATCATAATCATCTAAGTATTTAGGTTTCCTAATAGGCCTTCGAGGTAATGTAGCATTGTTGTCCTGTAACTGAGTCACCTCTTCATCAATTACAGAACTACTCTCATCTGAACAGCTTTCATCATCGCTTAAAATAATTTGTTTGTCCACTACATTACTTAGAGGGCCTGATTGGGTACTATTACTACACGAGTCATTGTGCTGCACTGGTGAAGTTTGACCTGGTGATTTTATCAAGTGCCACCGATTTCTTCTGAACTTGCCCCTTTCTGTGACCAGAATATACGAACGGGGCTCATCACACTTCTTTTCAATGGTACCATAGATCTTTAAGTCAACAATCCATACTCTTTCATTTTGTTTTAACTCATCCAATTTAGTTATTTTATGCCTTTTATTGTAATAGTATGCATCCTGATGTTTCTTTTTCATTTTACAGTCTTTAATATTACTTTCAAATTGCACAGTTTTATTGAGTTTACTAGCTACTATTGGTAGATTATCCCTTAATTTCCGATTGAACATCATTTCTGCAGGGCTATATCCTGTCTCTGTTGGAGTATTCCTATAAATCAAAAGGGCCATGTGAATGTCTTCATTCTTAGACAATAGAGACTTAGAGATTTTTATCCCTGATTCTGCCATCCCGTTACTTTGGGAAAAATAAGGACTGCTGGTTACTGTTTTGAATCCATACTCATCCGCAAAGGATTTAAATTTAGATTTAAACTGAGTTCCACAATCTGACCGTACTACTTCTGGGATTCCATACCGAGAAAATACATTTTTACAAGCTATGATCACAGAATCTTCAGTCAAGTTTGTTAATTTAAATATTTCTAGGTATCTTGAGTAGTAATCTATCATTACTATGTGCCAATAACTATCATATTTGAATAAATCTATACCAATTTTCTGCCATGGTCTATCTGGGACAGGTTCAATGATCATTTCTTGTTTGTGATTTTTGTATAATTCTATGCATTTAGGACATGACTTTACTTTAGTTTCTATCTGCTTAGACAACCCTAACCACCAAACTGCCTGTTTTGCTCTATTTCTGCATCTTGATATTCCTAAATGCCCTTCATGAATTTTATTTAATATATTTTTTCGCATGGTCTCTGGTATTACTATTCTAGAATTATACAAAAGGAGATCTGCTTCAATTGAAAAATTATTCTTATATTGAAAATATTTGTTTAAGTTTCCTAATTGATTTTTTGATGGCCAACCATTTATTGTAAATTCTTTAAGTTTATTACATGTGTTACATTTTTTTTGTTCATCTAGGATGTTTTTTAAAGTTTCATCTTGCAACCCTTCGCTGACAAACATATTTATGTCCAGATCCTCCTCATCAGACTGATCCTCCTGCTCTGACAAAGGCTGGCGCGACAACATATCCGCCACAGCTTGATCTTTGCCAGGAATATAACATACATCATAGTCATACCTAGACAGTTTTAATCTGAATCTCAAAAGTCGAGGACTTAGATCGTCGAATGGTTTGGTGTGTAAGATTTGTAAAAGGGGTTTATGGTCTGTTTCCAATTGTATCTTGATGCCTACTACATAGTCTCTAAATTTTTCCACTGCCCAAACTAAAGCTAAACATTCTTTTTCAATTTGAGCGTAATGTTTCTCTGTATCAGTCAATGTTCTACTTGCATACATCACTACCACTCTTTTACCAACTTTATCCTGTTGCATGAGAACGGCCCCTAACCCAAATGAACTGCTATCAGCTGACACTATAATCTTCTTTTCTGGATCATAGTGTGCCAGTGTGGGTGCTTTCAGCAATTTGTCCTTTATCTCATTGAAAGCTTTTTCTTGCAAAATCCCCCAGACATACATATTACTATCTTTTAACAGACTATGTAGTGGCTCCAAGATGTGAGATTTGTTAGGTATGAATCTCCCCACAAAATTAACCATACCTAAAAATCGGAGTAGCTCCTTCTTGTTACTAGGAGGTTTTAGATCAGTTATTGCCCTAATACGTGCTGGGTCTATTCTAATGCCTTCCTTGCTAACTATATGCCCTAGGTAGCATATTTCAGTAACACCAAATACACATTTATTTCTATTAATAGTTATGCCCTCCTTATTTAATCTTTTTAATACTTCCCTTAATACTCTGTCATGTTCAGTTTTACTAGCTTCATATATTAATATATCATCCATATGAATAGCTATTTCCAAGTCTTTAAATAAATTAGTAAATTTCATACTAAAATATTCCGGGGCACAATTCAACCCAAAAGGCAACCTATTATAGATGTACCTACCAAATGGTGTAATAATAGTGGTCAATTTTTTAGATGAATCATCCAATTTAATTTGATGGAACCCAGAAGTAGCATCTATTTTTGAAAAATATTTTGCACCCTTTAGTTTAGCCAGGGTGTTTTCCACCTTGGGAATAGGATATACAGGACGCAAAATATTTTTGTTGACATGAGTATAGTCACCACATATACGTACTTTATTGTTTTTAAATACCACCACAATGGGCGAGACAAAGTCTGTTGGCTCCTCTATTGGACTAATTATACCGAGTTGCTCTAATTTGTCTAGCTCTTCCTTTACTTTTGGTAACAAAGGAATTGACACATTTCGAGGAGTGGTTTGTATGTATGACTGTGGATTATCTATCAGTTTTATCTTAAACTCTTCACGAAATACACCCAGCTCATTAAAAATGTTAGGAAATTCTTTTTCCACTAAAACTCCTATGTCACATTCTTCTGAAGCTGTG
The DNA here is from genome assembly GCA_947859365.1 of Archips crataeganus. Classification (NCBI taxonomy): domain Eukaryota; kingdom Metazoa; phylum Arthropoda; class Insecta; order Lepidoptera; family Tortricidae; genus Archips; species Archips crataeganus. The sequence continues at coordinate 17,106,145 of OX402048.1, forward strand.
ATAGCACAGATGCTTACTATTTTCATTTTTTCAATAGCGGATCTGCCTAATATAGCAGTCTTTAGTCCATATATAACAAAGACTTTTCCTTCATAAATTCTATCTTTATAAGTTAACTTCAGATCTATGGTACCAATTACCTTAAGTTGTACTCCATCAGGGCCTTTTATTACATTGTCACACTTCACCAGCGGCAGCCTGAATGAATGCGCCCAGTTACTAGGCACCGCAGTTACATCTGCTCCTGTATCTATTAAAAATTTAACATTATCAATAAAACCTGCCTGAGAAACATTTACATTAATTAAATAGTTTTGCTGAGGTTCACCAATACTACTGACCTTATACTCAGTCTCGTTTTTTACTTCTTCTATTTTTCTTACAGATTTGGCCCGACATAATTTGGCAAAGTGGCCTACTCGCTGACAGTTGTGACATGTTGCTTTAGAAGCTGGGCACAAGCTCCTTTGATGTCTCTCCAGTCCGCAAAACCAGCATTTCTCACTTGTTTTTGTCTTGTTTTGTTTTATTCTATTCAGCCTTAAATCTTCCTTTCCTTCCAGCAACTCTTTTCCTTCTTCCTGCATCTCTGCCTGCCGACACAGCAGTGTTGCTTCTTCCAGATTGAGATCATTTTTTAACATCATCCTTTCCCCTGCCTTTCTGTCCCTGACGCCAATAACAAGCCGGTCCCTTATCAGGTCGTCTTTAAGAGGTCCAAATTCGCAATTTACAGCGAGTTTGTGCAGCTGCGTAATGAAATCGTCGACTTTTTCTCCTTCTTTTTGCACGCAACTGTTAAATTTAAATCTCTCGAAAATCACATTTCTTTTTGGCGCGAAGAAATTATCGAACTCATTTATTAAGGAGTTGAAGTCTTTTTTGTTACAAAACTGTATAAGTATGTCTTCAGCTTTATCACCCATACAATATAACAAACAGTCTATCTTGTCTTTCTCTGAATATCTGTCCGCTCCCGACAAGCTCATGTACCGGGTGAATCTTGCCTTATATTTCGGCCATTCTTCCGGCACGAAACTGAATGATCCTGGTGCTGCTATTTTCACTGTATGTGTATTCACTTTATGTTCCGGACTCTCCGGTTTGGCCGAAGCTGGTCCGCCTGCATGGGCGCGGTCACTCGACTGATCTTCATTTCTATCGGGCATCTTGTTTCCTCCAATTTTGATGGTTATGTACTGACTAAACTGAATCTGATTATTTTTACCGCTGCCACCATGTTATAATGGGATATAATAAACTAGGTTGAGTTTTATAAAACGTGTTATATTCTCTTCTTCTTCTCTTCCTTAATGGCGGCCACTAGGCTTGTGCCAATATCAGTTAATTGCTCTGAGAGCGACTCACGTTGTACGGTAATTGTAGTTTTTGCAACTTGATAGTAAAATTCCAAAAACCACGTGGAGACAACTTGCGCATTAAAAAATGTCAGACACGAGAGCAATATAGAATTTTGAGATCACTGTAACAGTTAAGGTTAATCGCCGCATAAAACACTATCAGAATTATACCACAACTAGCCAAAGAAACAGAAATACCAAAATTATATACTGTCTACATCCGCCATGTTCGAATGCCACAAATCGAATCTCTGTTATATTCTCACCTCCATCCATTACAAAAGCCACAGAGCAAACAGGGCGGAAACACAAAATGTCATAGCATAGATAATTACACTTCTTGAGATGCGTTCACAAACTATCTTACAACAGATAGCCTAGTAAATAGGAATGTTTGTGCTAGAGTCTTGTATGTTTAATATGTATTTAAGTATGTACCTAGTCTATTTATCCGTTGTCTAGCAGTTAGCACACATAGTACAAGCTATGCTTAGTTTGGGACTAGGTCCATTTGATGTCAATCGTCCCATAATTTATTATTTATTTAACATTTTATAACAGATCTAATGCTTAATACCGCCGTCGTGGCCTTGTGGTTTGACCTATTGCCTCTCAAGCAGAGGGTCGTGGGTTCGAATCCGGGTTCGTACCCCTGAGTTTTTCGGAATTTATGTGCGAAATTATATTTGAAATTTACCATGAGCTTTACGTTGAAGGATAACATTGTGTGGAAACCTGCACACACCTGAAAAGAAATTTAATGGCGTGTGTGAAGCTCCCAATCCGCACTGGGCGGGAACTACGACCCATGTCCTTTCATTCTGAGAGGAGGCCTGTGCGCTGCAGTGGGACGGTTATAGGCTGGGATGATGATGATGACTGCTTAATACCTAGATGAGAGTCACCACTTGTAATTATGGAAATTATTTCTACGTAGGTATTCGAAGTTATAGAACAATTTGTATCATCGGTAAGTACTAGGGGCGTTCAATAAAAAGTGAGAATGAGTATGTTATAAACAACTTTTACTAAATGTCATTTTATTTTTCGACATAGTCACCTTTTAGCATAATACACTTAGTATATCTTTTTTCTAAACTGAAAATTCCATTTTTAAAAAAGGTCTCATCTTGAGTACTTAAAAAATCTTGTACTGCAGCGACTACCGCGTCGTCGTCTTCAAATTTCTGGCCTCTCAAGTATTGTTTCAATCTCGGAAATAGGTAGAAATCACTGGGAGCGAGATCTGGTGAATACGGAGGATGCTTAAGGATATCGAACCCAGCATCACGAATTGCAGCCATTGCAACGGCGGACTTGTGTGCCGGGGCATTGTCCTGGTGAAACAGCACAACTTTCGAGAGTTTACCTCGCCGTTTTTCGCGGATCTCATTGCGCAATGTTGCTATTTGTTTGGCGTATAAAGTACCCGTAATAGTGGCTCCATGCTCGAGATACTCAATCATTAATACCCCTTTACCATTCCAAAAAACAGAGTCCATGACCTTACCGGCAGATGGGCTCACCTTGAATTTCTTCGGAGTTGGAGATGATGGCATTTTCCATGTCATAGACTGCAGTTTCGTTTCAGGGTCGTAATGATGGAGCCATGTTTCGTCCATTGTTATAAATCGCGCCAAAAAAAGTTCCCGGTCTTGCTGCATCAGGTTTAAAGCTTCTTGACAAATCTCTAGTCTAGTTTGTTTTTGCGTGTCAGTAAGCATTCTTGGTACCCAACGGGCAGATACCTTCTTCATACCCAAGCATTCATGTAAAATATTATGCACGCTCCCCGTTGAAATCTTTACATTTTCAGCAATAAAACGAACTGTGACGCGATGATCCGCCAAAACTGAGTTTTCGACTTTTTTCACAATTTCTTCAGTTACTGCTGTAGTAGGGCGTCCGGAGCGGGGGTCGTCCATTGTCGATGTTCTTCCACGTCTAAATTCGGCGCACCAACGTGCGACTGTCGAATACGGAGGAGCATTAGACCCTAAAGTGTCCCGCAAATCCAAATTGACTTGGTCCGTAGAAAAAATTTTCAAATACAAGTATTTGATAACGGCGCGCAGTTCAATTTTCTCCATTTTCGCTAACGTACTCAATAGCATTGCAAAGAAATTACCGTATATTTTTTTAAACAAAAGACAGTTAGTTTTTTTTTTCATAGCAATCAGCTAGATAGATTAGCTTTACCGGCCAGTATTTAATTTCGTAATATTAAAAGAGTTTGCATCTCATTCTCACTTTATATTGAACGCCCCTCGTATATTTAGTAAACTTAGCACTTATTTTTACTTATTGCTTTGTACCTATTTAAGAAAATACTCAAGGATTCTTTAAACCATTTTATTTCAATCTAATGCTACACTTCAGTAGCTTCCCAAGGTTTCAATTCACCATCCTCATTGATTTGCCAAATTTTATAAAACCGATTGTTTCGCGTTGTTTAAATACGTAGTTGAGACATATAAACTCGTGTTTAGTTTTTCGCTTTATCGTGTTTTTTATGTACGGACCTTTTATTTCAAGCCCGTGCCAAGCTAAATCTAACTCTATTAGTCTACTCTATTCATACGTACTGGTGTTACTAGTTGCTGACCTTAAACTAACAAGAAATTTTCCTGCTGGCGGGAATTTCGTCAGTTGTCGCACCATCTTTATTAGCATGATAATTGTCAGCGTAAATACCGTAGATAAGGTATGCCCAAACTAGCTACTTGCGGTTTATTAAGTTAGCAAATGATGGAAAAACTCTTTCCGTTTTTCATTAGTTTACTTACAAGGTGTCATTTGAGTATCTACAAGATTTTTCTTACTTTGCGGTCGATGGCAATTAAGTACATTTAAGTAGAAATTACGTAAAATTGAGGTGATTTTAAAGTTTTTTGTTTTTAATTTAACATTTAAGTGAACCAAGACTATTGTCATTCTGACGCCTGATTAACATAAGTTAATTTATCAATAAGACTTTTTTCAAAAAATATTTTTTTTATAATTTTTTAACTTATAACAACTTGTCAATTGGATGCAATGCAATGCATTGTAAGGTGTGTACGTATAGGTACACTTGATTAATCCTACTTAGTAAAATAAGTTTTAAAACACGTGTAGGTAACTCTTATTTTGTCTAGGTAATAAGCGCTAGTTGAAGAGCTAGGTGGTTCTTGTAGGTATATTAATTCAAATTAACCTTTGTATAGCTACTAAAATTTGAAGAATCTATCTACTTAGGAAAAAAGGGTGTGGTTGACCTTGTCAACCTAGAATTGACCACTGACACAAAAAAGGCTATCCCTTATTTAATTTTAACTGTTGGAATCATAAATAACTAGAGCAACTTTTAATAAAATCATCATAGATACTTAAAAAGGTGAAACACTTATTCACTGAGCATATTGTGAAATTCTTTTAAAGCCATATACAAACAATGACTGTATACGAGTACTGTGTCATTAACAAATGACGAAAAATATGTTATCTAGAAAAATTCCAATAACATACCTGATGACTTTCGTCACTAAAAGACCATGGGAAAGGCACACAACAAATGATACTTTCTTTGGTTAAATTTGATGAAAACTTTTGTTATCAAATATAGTTTAAGTTATTTGTGCGAGGTATGGGCTATCACTGCGGCTGTGACATCGACTTAACCACTTCGGAGGATCCAGATAAGAAAGATTAGATAGTACCACGCCGGGCGCTCCACCCACCTTGTACTAACATTCATGTACTCGAGGTATAATTGTGTACCGAATATCATGCAACGTGAGGCTGTAAATTAAAGAGTCATAAAAAGCAGCTGTTTGAAATAGTTTAATATCAAAGATAATGAGAAGCAACATTGAACAAATTCAGATACCTAGTAGTTAATTCAAAGGACGTCGACTATATTTTTTCACATAATAAAGCACCTAGTGGTAAAGTATGTTTTTTAGATAAGTATAGATGTGTATGATATTTATTTTACGAATACTGTTAGCTCTATTAAATACCTTATGAAACGTACAATTTTCTCCTTCAAATAGGTACTAGATAACTGGTATAAAGGATTATCTTCAGTTACCTAAGTAAATTCGTAAATAGTGAGTGCCCATTTAATATTATGAATTAGTTTGTAGGTGCTAAGTCATCCCAATCCGCATTAGGCTGAGTATCCACCGGAGCTGTGCGAATAGAAACACTTCATTTACAAGAAAATTAATTCGTTCATTCATTCATTTCATTTTTCATTTAAATGAAGTGTTTCTATTGGTTCATGATCATGACAAACACATCCTTCGCAACACATCCTCGCACATCTCTCGTGGAAACGCAGCCTTAAGCCCGCGTGGGAGCTACGGCCGAAGCTCTCTCATTCTGCCCCAGTGGTGGGACGATATAGGCTGGAATGATGATGATAAAGTTATCCTATCCCGCCGATTACGGTGCGCCCCTATACTGATGGATGAGGATTTAGGTATCTAAGTATAGTCCGGGTAAGAAAAGGTTCGTCACTTTTCGACTCTATGTCAACGAATTAAGGTCGAAAAGTGACGAACCTTTTTTTAGCCCGACTATAACTACCTACTTAGCATTAAAAAATTGGAGGTTGAAATATCGAATGTAATAAAAAATTAACTACTTGTACTTTTTCCTATGACACTGATCCTTATAAATTCTAAATCTCTAAGATTTTACTTAAAATTTGTCTAAATTACACATAACACTAAAAATGTATTCTAATACAACCTTGGGTCCCTCCCTTTCTTGGGTGTTCCTAAATCTAATAGGTAGGTAAGCTTCGAATATTAATTTATCTTACATCAAAATAATGAAGAAAGTTCAACAGATAAAGATAATTTATTGAATCAGGCGTTACTTTGCGGAGGTCCATATTAATGAACTAAAACAATTACTTTGCTCACCCGCGACCTTACAATAGTTACGTTTATGCAAGAAATGTGCGTTCATGCAGTTCCTCCACCTCCACACTGTACGAACACACACAAATCACATAAACCCAACCATCACCACCACCAAGCTACACTGACGCGTTTCGAACTCAACCAGAGCTCATCTTCAGAGTTACCACAACCGTATGCTATGCTACCAAATGTTAAACTAACAAACCAAAACAAATGTTTTAACTTGTCACTGTACTTGTTATACCAGCATCTTCTAATCATCCGTGGCAGCATAAACTGGCTGCTTTCCATTGTTATGTTAATAGATTGTTGACTGTGCCTCTTTCTAAGGAACATTTTGATTTAGAGTTGAGTACTATTTATCAGATAGCGATCTCAAATGGTTATACAAAATCAATGGTAGATAGTTTAGTTCAAAAGAAGCAGGCACGGTTAGTAAATAGCATGCTTTACGCTGCGTTACCTTCTCAGTCTACTAACAAATATAGATCTAGCATCTCTTACGTTGGGGGGTTGTCTGATAAGATTTATGGCATTTTAAAATCAAACAATATTAATGTTGCCTTTAAGACTAACAACTCTTTGTACTCTAGGCTATGTAACCACAAAGAACAGGTAGATAAGGGAACTAGATCGGGGGTATACAAGCTTACTTGTAATGACTGCAATGGGATATACGTAGGACAGACAGGCCGAAGTTTTAATACTAGATTTAAAGAGCATGTTTCGGCATATAGGAATGAGCATCCAGATAGATCGAATTTTGCAAAACATTTGTTGGAATCAAATCATTCATTGTTAGATTCAGATTCTTATGAAGTGTTACATTATTGCGGCAAGGGGTTGCGTCTGGATGCTCTGGAATGCATGGAAATAATTAGGTACAACACTATGGGGTCTATTATTAATGAACAGGTAAATTTAGTATCTTCTCCTTTACTGCGGCTTGGGTCGAATTTGAACAGTTAGTATTAATTAAATATGCCTTATAAATAAATAAACAAAAAAATCAAGGTAGTTTTATAATATGTCAATAAAAGTTAATTTTTGTGGGGTAGTTTGAGAATAAGAAAAATAAAGTGGGTACTTGAGAAGTTACAGTGACAAGTTAAAACATTTGTTTTGGTTTGTTAGTTTAACATTTGGTAGCATAGCATACGGTTGTGGTAACTCTGAAGATGAGCTCTGGTTGAGTTTGAAACGCGTCAGTGTAGCTTGGTGGTGGTGATGGTTGGGTTTATGTGATTTGTGTGTGTTCGTACAGTGTGGAGGTGGAGGAACTGCATGAACGCACATTTCTTGCATAAACGTAACTATTGTAAGGTCGCGGGTGAGCAAAGTAATTGTTTTAGTTCATTAGATAAAGATAACTCTAAGAGATTTTACAACAAAGCCAAAGATAAGACAAAGTACTTCAGAACCTACTTGATTTGTCGTTGATAGCATTAAGTTATTTGTAAACATTTATGTGTAAGTATTTTAAAATCTAAAAGTCAACTGTGTTGAACATAAATGTCAAAATATAAATGGAAATGTATTCTCCAAATAAAACCTTGGTTCAATAAGACCAAACTGGACGCGTCGTTGTACAGATTAGGTTACAAGATTGATTAGCTGTGTTCTATAAGATATCGTCGAACCATACATTTGGTTTAGTATATGGCGATACCGAAAGGCACCGTGACTCTACCGCCTTGCATATTAAACACTAGCTATTAGATAAATGATTTACTTTGCATACAATCGAAACTGGGGGTCTACATTGAGGCGCGTGCAAAAATGCAAATCGTTTAAGCGAATGCGTTTAACAGGGACGATAGTTTGTGAATCATTTTTATTAATCCCTGGCCTAAATCGTCTCGTGATGACGCAGGTTTTGTTTAATTTTTTCAGTGAATGTTTATTGTACCAGATGCATTTGTTAAAGTAGGTCTATCAACCGCAATACCGCGACTGTTTGATTTAATACAGGTGTCATGTGCCTGCCTGGAATAACTTCGACTAAACATCTGCATATCTGCAACGACTTCTCGTTCGAGTTTAAATACGCTTTTGGATTTAATTTCTTGGATACTTATAACAAAAACATTACGCACCTTTGACCTTGTTCAGCTAAGCAGTAACTTCTTTATTGCAACCTGCAACAACAAAACCAGTTATAAATAATTTGCCTTATACGGCTCAACAATTATGATCGTAAGAACATTTGTGGTGTGAGACGCGATTAGGTATCGATGTTAAATTAAAAAGTTCCATCGAAACAGATGGCTCGGGTCACTGGCCTAATGATGAATGTTCCTTGTTCACGTTCCAATTGCTGCATCGATTTTGCATTCAAATAATATACGTAATGATAAAATGGGTACGCTTCCACATTAGATAGAGTGATACCTCTGCGTATAGTACAGGCGTGGCCAGGCAACTTGTGCAAGTACTTAGTACTGGTTCTCGCCTCGCCGGGCCGTCATGTCGTAAGTAGGAAGAAATAAAAGAGGAAATTTTATTATATCTATATAGAATAAGTAAAATATCTTCATTTAGAACAAATTAAGACCATGCGACTGTTTCCTTGAACTTTACGAATTTAATGAAGCAAAATTTTAGTCAAAACGCCACGCAACGATTTAATACTGTCTACGTAAAACATCAATTTGTTTTTAAATTAGTACTTCAGCAGTCGTAGAGCCGGAAGTTCGTGGTTAACGAGGAAGTAGGAGATTCAGTTTGCCCCTGCGGTCGAGTGCAACTTCCCATAGGGTTTAAACCACCAGCATACTAGGCTACACCGATGATTTGATATTTATTTTTAACCACGTAGGTACAAATTAATGAGGCGACCAAGTCATCACAATCAATTGATCACAATCGCGACTTCTTAACTCCGCTCGAGCACGTCATTCCTTATTGTTTAAACCCTGACGTCATCGTAACTTAGCAGATTATATTGTTAACCTTCTGGAGATTTATGTGAACATGTGTCTGAACACTGGCAAGCTTTGGTGTCCGACTAAAAGTCAAATACATTTATGTATGTTTAATAAACAATGCGGTCCCAGAGTCTCTTAAACTATTAATATTAATATTAGCGTCTTGTGTCATAAATTGAATGCGAAAATTAAACAAAACACTAATAGTATTATATTTATATGCTTCCAGAAATGGGCCCCTATCTGTGAACATCTTGTCGACGTTTCCTATGTAGATTCTAACATTTCTTCTAATTTAAGTTTTCGACAACAATTGTAATGGTTTGAAGTTAATAAAAATCTCTGGTGCTGATAGTTTATTGTGTAGTTTCCTAATATTTTCAAGCCGTTTTAAATTTGAAATGGGCTAGCGCTTCCTATCGATATTAGTTTAAATCTAGGATCGCCTTGAATTTTGATAAGGTCGTAAAATGTTGGCGCGGCGACTAGTAATGCAAGACCACCGGCTGACTGACGCAACGGTATACATATAATAACTGCCACTAAATCGCTAGACCACTGCCGACAGCTTGCTTTTATCAAACACACGTTTTTTTATTAGAAGTCCTAGCCACACTTTGAGTGAATATTTGAGCGTTTTGACCGCTCGGATCAAAGTTATCCTACGATTGTAACAAGTACGGAAGGACAAGTCACAAGACCTTCGATCGAACAAGATCAGAAATCCTCAAACTTTGGTTTCTCGTAGATCACTAGCCATATTTTTCAATTTTAGCTAGACCTGCTTACTTATTATTGATTTATCGCAAAGTAATCGATTTCAAATGTGGCTTTCTTTGCGTATTAATATAGACCGCTTTGGGTATCACTAAACTAGATTCTGCAATCTTACTGTCTTTCGTTGTCATGAAAAATTTACTCGAAGTGTCATCTCTTTAAACAATATTCTGAAAGGAGATTAACGAAAAGAAAACGCCATAAATACGCTGAATATTGCCCCTATACAAACATTGGTTCTTTTCGCTGTGAGGTATATTCAAACAATGAGAACATTTCATCAGAATTTAGCACTTTCTCTCTATTATTATTCAATGTTATTGTCCGTATCGCGCTCGATAGGTTTCTTTATCTTATCATCATTCGTCGTACCAATGATATCGTAGGCGAAGTTCTATTATAATAATTCAAACCAAACATTCGCGCAATATCTACAATATGGCGGGCTAGTGCGAGACTCGCTTGTATGTATGTATATTATTATACCTAATCGTATGTAGTCCAATATTGTACAATAATAAAAACCAGCCAAGTGCGAGACGAACTCGCGCACGAAGGGTTCCGTACCATTATCTATAAAAAGGGAAAAAAAACACGTTTGTTGTATGGGAGCCCCCCTTAAATATTCGTTTAATTTTAATTAAATTATTTATTTTTAAAATTTTATAAGCCGTGGTGGCCTAGCGGTTTGACATATGGCCTCTCAAGCAGAGGGTCGTGGGTTCAAACCCCGGCTCGCACTTCCAAGTTTTTCGGAATTTATGTGCGAAATTATACTTGTAATTTACCAGAGATTTACGGTGAAGGAAAACATCGTGAGGAAACCTGCATACACCTGCGAAGAAATTCAATGGTGTGTGTGAACTTCCCAATCCGCACTGGGCCCGCGTGGGAACTACGGCCCAAGCCCTTTCATTCTGAGAGGAGGCCTGTGCCCTGCAGTGGGACGTATATAGGCTAGGATGATGATGATGATGATTTATTTTTAAAGTGAATATATAACTAAATATTGTGTGAATATTTCAAGCGTCTACCTGTTGCCGTTACCTATCAATATCGAGCAAAAACGAGCAAAAAATCACGTTTGTTGTATATTATTATTATATATTTGTTGTTATAGCGGCAACCGAAATACATCATCTGTGAAAATTTCAACTGTCTAGCTATCACGGATCATGAGATACGGCCTGGTGACAGACAGACAGACGGACAGTGGAGTCTTAGTAAAAATAGGGTCCCGTTTTTACCCTTTGGGTACGGAACTCTAAAAATCGTGGGCGATGTCGAATGACTAATATATTATAAGTTTGAGACCGTCACTGACGCACGTAATTGCCTAATTTACCGTCTCATTGTCTAAGATTTCCAGTAGATCGAAGCGAGGTTTTTTGTGCAGATGTCTATTAATTACTTACGCTTGTGTTGGTACAAGCTATTAATTGTTATCTACCTAATCATAAGCAGTTAACTGAAATTATTATTGTTCTGTATAAAAACTTCTGGTTTAAGGTAAAGTAACGTAAGTTCAAGGTAAATTAACGGTTATCAGTGCGGAGATTATCGATACCTTAAACATGAAACTACCGTGAGACTCACTCATCATCACTGCGTGCTACCTACCGCCCTGTACGCTTAGTATAAGTTTTCCTTCACTTCAATACTTCTCGATCGCGTTTACGTAAAAAAATCAATTACTAGGGAAACATGGACAGCGCCTCCGCGGCCGCGCGTCCATGTTTCCATAGAATAGAAATTTTTACGTAAACGCGATCGAGAAGTATTTTGGTGAAGTATAATACTAAGCGTACTGCACGTAGCGCGCAAAGTGCGGCGGTAGCACACAGTGCGCGTTTGGCAGCCGCCGTGACGTGCCACTCTAAGAAGAAGGGCTACGAATTAGCCCGAAACATGTCAAGTTAAACTCGTTTTATGACGTGAGTGATCCGTTTATTTTCACTATGATTATCGATACCATCAAGTTTTTTTTAGTAAATTATTTTTGGGGTACAAAGCTGATATAAAAGTAATTAAATAAAAAAAATATAATATATTAGGGGACAATCTTACACAAATCGACCTAGTCCCAAACTAAGCAAAGCTTGTACTATGGGTACTAGACAACGATAAACGTATTTATATAGATAAATAAATACTTAAATACATAGAAAACATCCATAACTCAGGAACAAATATTCGTGCTCATCACACAAATAAATGCCCTTACCGGGATTCGAACTATTTCGAACCCAGGACCTCTTGCTTCGTAGGCAGGGTCACTACCAACTAGGCTAAAGCGGTCGTTATATAGTTACTTACTAATTAAATTATTCAAAATAGTCTGATAAAATTTAGGATGTTCATACTTTATTGAAACTCAATATAATGGACACCTCAAATTAAATAAGACTAATTAAAACAATTGAACTAACGCATTATATTATCCAGCATTCATTGTGTTAGTTGTCTTCCGTTTCAAATTTCACCTTGTCTAAAGTGACATCTAGAATAGTGACTTTATAAGTATTATCTTTCTCTAAATCTTTCGCCAGTAGATTAAGTGGATCAAGTGGAGCTCTTAGAATCAGTTAATAATGTTTGTTTTTGCAAAAGGACGCCCAAACGCGTATGTAGTTTTTCGGCATTATCAAATTACAACCGGCGACCACCTGGCTACATATTATGTTCCATTCCACGAAATATATGTTAATTTATGTTCGGTCGGTATCGTTTGGAGTCTCCAGTCGGGGTCTAGTAACTATTCTTATATTTCTATATCAATCAGACAGACAAACCCCCTTTTCATCGTTCTGCTGTGTGTATACCAACAATGTATCTTTTGTGACATTATGAATCAAGAATTAAGGTATTAGGGTGACCTTTCGCTTTCAGAATAAAAGACTCGGTCGATTGAATTTGAATCGTCGATTTAACTTGCTGATGTATGTATGGTGTGTACGGTAGAGATCGGCAAACATATGTGTCACGTAAACTCCTAGCCATAATTTTCTTTTCAGGTAGACCCCTAACTTAATATTGATAGCACAGGCTTCCTCTCAGAATGAGAGGGCTTAGGCCGTAGTTCCCACGCGGGCCCAATGCGGATTGGGAAGTTCACACACACCATTGAATTTCTTCGCAGGTGTATGCAGGTTTCCTCACGATGTTTTCCTTCACCGTAAAGCTCATGATAAATTACAAATGTAATTTCGCACATAAATTCTGAAAAACTCAGAGGTACGAGCCGGGATTTGAACCCACGACCCTCTGCTTGAGAGGCCATGGGCCAAACCACTAAACAATATTGATATATCGCAAAGTAATCCACTTCAAATATGTTTTTTTTTGCATACGTAGATCTCTGGCAGGTCATCGTCAACCTCTGGGGTAGATATAAACCACTCTGGGTGGGTATCACTGGTGTACGGCATGACGTAGCTTCGTCAATTTCGTCATTGCATTTTTATATTCTGACAGATGAAACGCAGGCTGCTGAGCGGCTTCTCTTTATCTTTGCCAGCGCTTCTTTACATTTTCAAGATAACAATGAGTGTAATGACCTAAATGAGAAGTCCTTGTACCTAATTTCTTTTATATGGAAGTTTACAAAAATATGTGTGTATGGAATGGCAGGTGGCTAGCAGGTGACGGCCCAGACGGTACAAAAGTAGGTAGTCGATAAACCAGTTCCGTCACAGCATCGGCACACGCCACTCGGGTTTTGTCTGTTTGTCTCTTGCTAATGAGAACAACTCATTATGTTGGTCAGTGTCCATTTCGGGTTGCTTGTGGGAGAAAAATTGCGGCCCACGTAATATGCAGCGCAGCTTGTGGCTTCGACCAGATGCATGAAACGGGTCTCTATGGTTTGACATAATTTAACATGTCATAATGTATCATTCTTCATAATCAACGTTAGTCATACAATGATTTATATCTGAAACTTTTTTTTCGGAATTGTTATAAAACAAACATAACCTAATATACTGGATTCTATAAGATGGCGTTAAAAAAATCTAAAAAAAACGTTTCAGAAATAAAACATTGTACGAGTAGCGTTGATTATGAAACTTATAAAGTCACTTATATATGATTACTAGCTGACCCTGCAAACGTTGTTTTGCCATATCACCTAGGGTGACACGAGATTTTTATATATTAGATGAAGAATGATACATTATGATGACTTTAAACATGAAACTACTGTGAGACTCACTCATAGTGAAAATAAACGGATCACTCACGTCTTAAAACGAGTTTAACATGTCGAGTTAAACTCGTTTTAAGACGTGAGTGATCCGTTTATTTTCACTATTATGATGACTTATTAAATTATAGGAATAGGAAATCAAGGGATCCCGCTTGAAACATCTGTACCGAGTATCAATATGTCGCATTTAATAGCATATTTGCAAATATTAGAATAAATAGGTGCTTGTGATGGTAGCCCAGTGATTTGACTCCTTAGTTTTTCAGATTCTATATTTGCAAAACCACATTAGATATGTGTCTGATGGTGAAGGAAAAATTCGTGTCGAAACTTGCACCCACTAACGAAGACGTTTGTTACATTCCCAATCCGCACTGGACCCGCGTGGGATCTACGGCCCAATCTCTATCATTCAGAGAGGAGGCCTGCGACCTGCAGTGAAACCAAGGGGGGCACACTTACATATATCACACTTTTCATGCGACTACAGCGATCTCTGGTTGTTTGGTAAAGAACTAAATTAGCGGCCATCTTGGTTGACTTGTCAAACTTGTCAGTTGTCATTCATCGGCCATGGCCATGGCGTACCAAATTGTACGGTCAAGGACTTTAATTGATAGGCCACTTGCCAATGTTCGTATTTTAGCCGTATAGTGAAAATCGGGTTTAGCCGCTTATACTTCGTATATGCTGATTTGAATTAGACGGCTAAAATACGAATAGTGGCAATTAGCCTATCAATTAAAATTACGCGTAATTATAGCTGTATATCACTACCAACATATACATATAGATAGGTATACATCTATAGATACGTCACATTAGTTCTTGACCAGGGCGTAGGGCAGCAGCACCTTCCATACATGCATATTTGACCATAGAGTTGCCACTCTTTTTCATATAATATTACAATACTCTTTGAGTGAAACGTATATAAACTGGGATGACGATGATGATGATGGTGACACCAGAAATTAAACATAATTCACATTTTAAAAGATAAAGCAAAAAATAACCCGATTTTTTAAAACTAAATTTTTACCTAACAGATTTCTTTCTGTTTCTGTATAACATGCATCGATAATTAAGTGTTAATTGTGCACGGCTATAATTGAATTAATAATTGGTATGTAGAGCGCGAATATGAGTATGAGTCATTTCTTGTTCGACGAGGTTCGTACCTAGATCTTTCAAGCTCAGGGCACGGACGCGATTCGTTGCGCGTTACTTATGCCGGTTTTGCAAGCTTTACTAATAAATTATGATTATGAGTAATCAGTGCATATTTATATACTTTCAAATATATGTCTTTGAGTGTTATTTGGCTGTTTGAGGGAAAGGGCAGAATAATTTTACACGATGCAAGTTTATCTGTGGCTAAGAAGGTATATTAGTCTAAATCGTATTATTTTGCTGCAAAAGTTAAGTTAAGTAGGCACTAAGGATTAGCATGCTCAAATGTTTTTATTGTTGGAGTTAGAAGTACCTAGTCTTTGTCCGATGTCCAGTATCAGCTACCAAAGGTTATGGAGATGTCCCGAATAGACAAATATAACATACAAACAATCACGCCTCCTTCCCAGTAAAGGGGTTTGATGGTTGCAATGATTAAATGAGTATGAGTATGAGTATGGGGTGGGCAGAGACTCTTCCACCTTCTACATTCTGACATACATCTTTCGTTTCCCCAACACTGAATTGTTTTTTATACATGCTCGCCGGTTTCGGGTACCTACTCTTGAACTGACCTTTCTTCAAGACATCCCCAATCTGATCTTAAGGTACTGTTACACATGCTCATTTCAAGCATGAAAGCATGCTTCTATTGAGCAGTTGCTACTTAGTAGCATGTGTGTCAGAATGTTGCTCAAAATTAGCATGCATATTTCGAGTTTGCTTAAAAATCGACAGGCGTGCGATTTTTGAGCATGCTACCTGCGGCGCGGGCGGCGCGGGTGGAAGGGGGCTAAAATAGCATGCTAAAAAGCGTGCAATTGAGTATGCTCAATACGAGCATGCTTATGAGTAGTTTACATTTGCTAGCAATAGGCATGTTAGTTTTAAGTATGCTCCTGAATAAGCATGCTCAAAACCTGTTTAGACGCGCTTAAAGCACGCCCCCTTCCATCCGCGCCGCCCGAGCCGCAGGTAGCATGCTCAAAAATCGCACGCCTGTCGATTTTTAAGCAAACTCGAAATGAGCATGCTAATTTTGAGCAACATTCCGACACACATGCTACTAAGTAGCAACTGCTCAATAGAAGCATGCTTTCATGCTTGAAATGAGCATGTGCAACAGTACCTTTAGTACAGTTACAATACAATATTGGCCAATACTGCACTTTAAGTCATGAAAAAGCTATGTAACGTAACTATATAATACCGTCCTTTTCATTCCTTTGTATATGAGTGCAAGTTTCTCATTCGCGATCCGCTTGCTGATGGTGTATTGTTTCTTAAGCGTTTTCTCGAGAAACCTAAAATAACTATGCAACAAGGAATAATGTTTAGCGAGTACTAGTGCAATGCAAGTCATTTATAGATCGAGGCCGCAGCTATACAATCAGCTTTATGATTTCCATTCTGTAATCGAGACGGATCAAATTTACAGCCAATGGAATCGAAGTTAGGAAGGGAACTTTGGAGTAATAACGTGAAATTTACGATGAAATTTAAAGGAATATAAGAATATAATATACAACTGTTCTATCAGTTAGGTAAGTAGTGCCTGTGTGCACACACACACACAAGCAAACACACACATACACACACATGTAATTGCTCGTTTTTAGTGTACTATAACAAATAAATATTCATAGTTTTTAAGATAAAATCGTTTCATTGTTTTGTTAACCGCACTCGCAGATGACCAAAATACAGGCTTAGCCTAGTTTGGTGTCTGATGGATATCTATGTTATTTTAAATGTTGCATTTTGTCAAATAAATTATTTTGTATTTTGTATTTTTTTTTTGTGTACGTTTGCAAGTATTCCTAGTAAGTCTGTCCAAAACTAATATAAGTATTTTAATGTAAGAAATAAGAAACGTTTATTGTTTAAAACCATGCACGATTGTGATAACATTTATGATGTGAGAAGTTCCAACAGTTGGTCCATTTCGGACGTATCTTTTTTCATTTTAGATCAATTTCCTTTGTGAAATTTACACTATTTTATTTCATTATTGTAACGTTTCCAAAAAACTTCCTATGTTTCCATGTTTATCTTTTAGCCGTAAGTTTTTGTGTGACTATTTATAAAAACACTCACTCACATTCGAATTACGTTGTGTATCAAAAATTCTAAATAAATTCTTATTAAATTTTATATTAAAATATATGTTTATATGATTAGAGATATAATTAAATTAGGCATCTGACTTACGTAGGTTTTGTATTCACGCTCAAAATAGTAAAATTTTCTTTTAATTTTTTTTTATAATAATAATGGTAATGTGAAATCGACATAGTTATTTGTCACGGTCCCGATATAGACGGTAGAGCATAGGAATAATTTCGAGCACGCATGAAAAATAACATGCCATGTAGTCTCATTGATAGTCGTAGCAAAAAATAACATGCCATGTAGTCTCATTGATAGTCGTAGCAAAAAATAACATGCCATGTAGTCTCATTGATAGTCGTAGCAAAAAATAACATGCCATGTAGTCTCATTGATAGTCGTAGCAAAAAATAACATGCCATGTAGTCTCATTGATAGTCGTAGCAAAAAATAACATGCCATGTAGTCTCATTGATAGTCGTAGCAAAAAATCGTACACAAAACATCGAGGGGGTTTCGGCCGTCCCTTTTTTTACTAAGCTGAAGTTTGCTTTCCTGAGGAACCATACATAATTTGATAATTTAGGAAGGCTAATTGCCTAATGTTAGTAAGAAACAAAAATAACCCAATTATCGGTTAAATGGTTTGATACTTAGGCAGGCTTGTGCGGACCTGGGCTAACTACTTAACTGCGAATTAATGGATAACCCAGGGTTAAGAAGTGTCATAATGTATGGAACTGTCATTCTTAACCCAGGGTTAACGATTGATTTTTTAACCCCGGACCGTGCAAGTGGCCCTTTGTCTCACAATTTAGAACCACATGCCTAGTTGCCAAACATTCTAATCCTTCATCATCATTATCTCGACCTTCATACGTCCCGCTGCAGGGCATAGACCTCCTCACAGAATGAGAGGGCTTAGAGCGTAGTTGTAGACCGTAACCTTTTCGTTCACCGTAAAGCTCATGGTTCGAATGTAATTTCGCATATAAATTCCGAAAAACTCAACGCTGCGAGCCCTCTTAAGAGGCCATAGGTCAAAGCCCTAGGCTACCACGGCTTGTTCATCCCTATTATTTGCGTGTATTATTTGTATCAGGAAATTGTATTGACTTCCTAAGACCGTAGAATAAAAAAAGGAAACAACCAAGTATTTATAAAAATGGACAATAACTTAAAATTTTTGGTTTCACTTTAAATATTAAAACATAAACCTACATGATTCTGTTTTTAAACACGTGGACGCAGTATGAACTATGATATAGTGACGTCACTCTTGGGAAAGTCCTGCTATGTTAGTTAGGTACATAATATGAAACTGGTTGTCACGCTGCTTTCTTTGACTTAGCTCTGAGAGATGTAGAAATTTTGATTTGTAACTAGCAAGAGCTTTGAAGTTATAAAGAGTTCTAATACGATAAAGCTCCTAGCTATTTGCGGGTTTGTTTATTTCATCGAAAATAAAAGTCTGTTTTTTATTAATGTAAATCTACGAAGTTAAAACTACTTTTGGCAGAGCTACAATTATTTAAGCCGATAAAAGGTTACAATCGCAGAATCATACTGACACCTTTTAATGATGTAGACAACGATAGGTTAATGTTACATAGTGTAAACGTTAACATCCACGACACTCGCCGTCCAGTCACCCTAACCACCTATCCGTACAACTACACATACATACTAAAAGTACCTTCATTATATTGTATTCCCATCAAATAGGTTATTTAGGTGCACGGTATTGTGACTATAAATGCCATGGCACCATAAATCTAGAGCCTTGAACCGATTTTGTGCCGTGGGCCGTGGCGCATAAAATCGCTTGTGTACCATGGATCCAAGTCTAACAGGATATTGACCTAATTCCGATGGGTCAAATGCTGCGGGCAATCAAATTAGTTGTACATGAGTACATGACCATGTTTATTTGACGTGAACTTTCGACCGTGAAAACCTGATGTAAGATGGCGCGATTTCGAAAACTAACAAGTATAATTGTAGGCCACAATAATAATAAAAAGTATCCAATTTTTCATCGATTGACGATATAGGTATAAAGGTTAACGCGGGTGATAGTGGGAAAAGATGCTTGATGAAAGAACTCCATAACTTTGTCTTTTTATTCTGCTAATAAACACTATAAGTAATTTAAATGTATAGGTACGTGTGTAATACTCAATTGAATTCATGCAGTCATTCACAGGATAGCGGATGAACGTTGAATGGTGTCATAAATTTTCCCGGTTATACATAGCTAACCATAATTTGTTTTCCTAATTATTTCAGTTTGTGAATACATCAATTTCTAAGTAAGTAGAGGGTTGATACTTACGTTCCGAAATCGACGATATTCCTCGTCTTGTAGGCAATTAATTAATTTTTTCATTCTTTCAATTATTTGGGGCGCCGAGACAAAATACGAAATCTTAAAGTGCGCCGCGAACTGAACTAGTTTGGGAACCCCTGATATAGTAGATTGTTCAACAAGGGACTAAAACAAGCCATAATGACACGAGATATTTAGCCACCCGAGCGAGAGTGAGGGCTATAATTCGAGTTGCCATTATGGTAGTTTAGTCTCGCGTTAAACACTCTACTTTTCACTTTGAATGCGAGGAAAAAAACGACGTACAAAATTACTTTTTCACAACGTATGCTCAATACGAGCAATGGACATCTGTTCAAAATTCAAATAGCAAAAAAAATTTCCCCGGTCTTTTCTTTTATTTTATATTTTTTTGTAAAGTGCCGCTTTAAATGCTTGCATAATTAACCAACAGATACAAAAATAAAAACTATGTTAAAACTAATTGGACTATGCATATAAGAATGATAATTGTTCATTAATTAGAATCGGCAAATAAATTAAACTAATTGAACTAACTAAGTTCACACACAAAATATATTGTAAACTGAAACACTTACCTGTGAATAAAGAAACGAAATTTTAAGTTTATTTTCTATATGACAATTCTTTGTTAAATTATATCTAATTAATTATACTTTCTATTTACTATTAAATGCAACAACTGACATCGCATCATTTTAAGTCACGCCATATTAATTTTCAAACGTAACTGCTCTATCTACCGTACACTCCAGCATTGCTTTGCCGACAGTGCGGATTGCTATTTTATCGACAGAGCAGGGAACTGCTTTACCGACAGCGCTTTAAAAAAACAAATTAAAAAACACGTAAGCTAAAGGAAATCTTTCTTTACATGCAGAATAAAATGAATTCATGTTTAATATAATTAAATAGATTAATATTTGTAATTTAATTATTCATCGTGTTTCACGAAATTATTATTTTTTAATAGCTATTTATGCAACTGTATCGTAATAGGGGTCCTTCAAACACGAATGTGGTTTCATAAAGGGTCACATGAGTGTTTTAAGGCCAAATTACGTACAGTTGCATACAATATTTTATCTTCTCTTCTCTTTTTGCATTTTTCATGCCATGAAATCTTGATAGCATTTATCGTATAATTTTCTGAACTTTGCTAGTAATAAATTATGAGTCATTTCCTTCGCCGCATCTAAAATATCGGGCGGAGTCAAATTTTCTTCGCATTCACTGATATCAGATATTTTTAAGCAAGAACAAAATTTTCCCACGAAAATTCGTATAACAAAACGACACGTATGAATGGAATGGCGCTAAAACTCAGTACATCACCGCGCATGTGCGCGCTTGCGCTAAAACGGGCGCTGCCACAGACAAGTGAAAATTGTAATCAAAACTTGGTGATATAAACTTTTTGGATTTGCCCTGTATCGTAATGGTAAAAAAAATTGTATTATAACATTATTTCGTTAGAAGAAAAGTGTTATAATATGTTTTTTTTTAATATTTCGGTGTTGTGTTTAAAAAGTATGTCAATATAAACACTTTTTGAATTTTATAATTCGAATTTTACGATATGAGAGTAGATAAGTAAATATTTTTATACAGTTGTCATTTGAGGTTATTTCCACGCCCTAAAGGCTTCCACAGACCGAAGCGCAGGGCGCTACGGAGCGCTATGGAGTCACTGAAAATGGCGATAACCCTCCATCCACAAACACCGTGATTGGCAGTTTAGGGGTTTCCAAAGTAAATTAAAAAAAAAAAAATGTAATCCCTAGAGATCAAAAAAGAGCTTTAGTCCCGATATGCAGAGACTAAAGTAACATTTTAAGAGCATGAGAAGTGAAAAAACTTTTTTGTCTACATTCGGTAGGTTTGAGAATAGGTCGTAGGCTATTATTTATGTCCCTAGGCGCTATATGGCAAAACAACGTATGCGGGGTCAGCTAGTTGCGTTTATAGTTTTCGTTACTTTACCTACTTGAAAATTTCAGAGCAGGTGCTAGGTATAATTTTTAATCTGTAAAGTTAGAAATCGAAAACATGGCATGTAGTTAGGCTTATCGGCTGGTAATTGGTATTACATATAAAATAATGATGCAGTCTCGGACACTATGTGGGTCATAGTATGGCGTTAACGATGACTGCTATAAAACAGTGTCGTGTTTTCGCTCGCTTGCGTCCAAGCAATTTTATGGGGGAAAAGTTGATGTTTTGAAACGCTGATTATCTACAGAAGTTATATAAAGAATTATGCTGTAAATATGTTATAAAATTTCTGCCGATAAGACCTGACAAAAAGTCATCCGAGTAAAGTTTGATTTACAATTTAAACGGTGTAAGGATTATCGTGTAAATTTCGTTATATTGCTGAGACGCGCAACTATCCATACTAGTCCATACAAATATGAAAAATGCAAAAAGTAACTCTATCTGTCTTTTATCTCTTCACGCTCAAACCGCTGAAACGATTTCGATGAAATTTGGTACGACGGTAGTTTAAGACCCTGGGAAAGACGTAGAATAGATTTTGTTCCCGAAATCATCCCCTAAGTGGGTAAAAAGAGGTGGAATTTTGTACGGGAACTTCGTAATTTTTTTTAAATTAGAAAGGCGTTAATTGGAATTAAGTTTCAAAATAACAAATAAAACATTACGTGTATCAGCAATTTTGCACAAAAAAAACCTAAAAATAAAAAATAGGGGGTGAAAGTTTTGCATATTCAGTAATTTTAGTATGTAATTTTTGCTTTCGATGAAACAAATGAAGAACCTTGCCACAAATTTGAGTTCCGCGTGCACGCAGTCGTATGCAAAAGCTAGTGAATTTATAAGTTCTTGAGCACTGCCGTCAATGTATCTCAACTTACACGATATTTCTCACACCAACTAAATTACACTTAAAAGGGAGACTCGCGAGTCTCAAACGTAAAAAACAAACATTAAACAGAATCCGTTATGTACCTAAAAGCATTAGAAACCACCTTTTAGACGAGACAAAAGATCTAGGTAGGTAATGGCTATACCTACTTAAAGGATTTTATCACCATAACAATTAGTATATTTCGTACTAAATACAAACTGAAATATAGATGCACAGAAAAAACCCCAGAAAAAAGACCAATGCTGGGAATCGAACCCAGGTCCTCAGCATTCCGTGCCGCGTGCCATACCCCTACACCACCACTGGTCTAGAGATTAGACACGAATCTTTCCTATACATCATACATTTCAATCTGCTAAATCATCACCTTATGCAGTGACAAGCGCACATCTATGTTACACCCTCATCGAGAGATTTTAACACTCCTTCGGAACTAACCGCTCACCTGGACAAGAGATGGCGCTACTGTGCAACTTTAAACAAGTTAGCTATGAAGTATCTTTTTTTGTACTTATTTTTTCAACTTCATTTTTTTATTACTTTTACGGTCATCCCGTGAAATCATATATTTCGTACTAAATACAAACTGAAATATAGATGCACAGAAAAAACCCCAGAAAAAAGACCAATGCTGGGAATCGAACCCAGGTCCTCAGCATTCCGTGCCGCGTGCCATACCCCTACACCACCACTGGTCTAGAGATTAGACACGAATCTTTCCTATACATCATACATTTCAATCTGCTAAATCATCACCTTATGCAGTGAAAAATAAGTACAAAAAAAGATACTTCATAGCTAACTTGCATAACAATTAGTTCTGTTCCCTAATTATGTTGACGAAGACTTTTCACTGAATGTAATTTGTCCAGTTTGTAGTTGACATTCACTTTAGTTGTTGAGCTATTAGTCTATTCTATTGCGAATAAGTATGAAAAACCAAAGAACTAGGTACTATTACTAGCATAAAAGGGGGAAAAACTGTATGCTAATAATAAATCACTGGGTCGATAATAATAACTAATTATATGTAGCTGTACGGAAAATATTTGCTATTGATGCTGGTACTATAGTCTGACGTACTTTGATGGGTTATGCCTTGACAATAGCTATAATTATAGCTACGCAAGTGTGACTTATTCGAAAAACAAATGCAAGATGTTTTGTAGAAATGTATTACTTCAAAACTGTGTTGCGCGTCATACAAAAAATTGCTGCTACAGTCCCAGAATATAAGTTATACCAAAAGCTTCGCTTCACTAAAAAGTACATAATGATTCAAAAAGTCTAAAGTAGGAAAATTATTCATAATTGTGTGACGAAATCGGCCAACCGCTATATTTAACTTTGGATAGGGATGTTAAGATCAAAATACCCAAGTTACGTATTTATTTTGAGCTTAGTGACTTATACGTATAGCTAAATCCACGAATTTAGAACTGTTTTAAAGCAAACATTAGACTATTTGTTTCAATTTGTCTTTACAGACACGATTTAATTTTCTTATAGACGACAAAGCCTTGATTTGATTACGTTTCAGCGATTCAGTTTTATTTCCCGCCCCTTTGTCGTCGGCACAATGTTCTCAAGACCTTGGGCTCACCTTTTTGTTGTAGAAACGTAAGCAATGAAAGGTAGGCGGAAAAAGTATCGACGTACGTAGCAGCGAACTGTGTGCTACCAGACTGGATCCCCTTTATAAAGTTAAAGAAATATAAGATATTTAATAACTTTTATCAAATCTAAGATATTCTTATTTTATTGTTCGTGACCATGTTAAAAACAGATAAAAGTACAGAAGTAGAAAAATGTAATTATCATTGATTGTCAAATACCTACGACAAATAGGCTCGGGGATATCAATTATATTAAAATTAGAGTAAAGGGCAGTCTTTAGTAAGGTAGGTGGGTACTTGTACACTACACAATATATCACAATTGGTTCAATGTTTTGATCTTCATATTTAATAATGTCTGAAAGTATTCTACGTGTCAGCATTAAAAATTGGAGATCATGAGAGCGTAAACAAAGCGGTTAAACATTCTAACGACTTTTGCCCGACGGACATGAAAGTCAAAACAAGAATAAGCACATGCTGAATGTGTTGAATTGAAAATAGTTCCAGTCAAGGACAGGCAAATTTGGGAGACGTAGAGTTGTGCACCAGCGTTCATAGTGGGTTCATAAATCAGTTACCATAACGCACAAAACTTTATTTCCGGTTGACATGCTCCAAATGTTTACTCAATCAATTATACAAAAGCAATGCAATAATGGCAGGCTGTATAGGTGTAAAATGCATTCAGGAACTACACTGACGAGCAGAAATAACAGGATGCTTGTCGTAAAACTTTATATGGAAAATGTTTCATTTTTTTTTCTCGTTTAGGTTAGATATCTCAGACATAAATGATTTCACAAATATTTTCAATGCTTTCCCAAAACTTTAGATAAGTATTATTTATAATAAAGAGCTGGTGACCTTAAAAAAGGCCAGTTAATGTTTGGCTTATTATCTGGACAATTTTGGCGCCGTAGTCAATCAAAAATGCGCCAATAGTCTGCTAATGTGACGGAGGGCGTAAATCATGATGCCTACGCGAGCCGAATGCTACATGAGTTTGAACAAGGACTACTAATTAGCACGTTAGCTTGTAAATACAAGTCTATGACCTACGAAAATTGTATGAAGGACTACCTACTGTATAACTGAGAAACACTGTAGGTTTTATCAAACATTGGTGTAAAAGGAAACTGAAAGAGATAACGGTCAACTCTGTGTAGTTATTGGCAATTTGATATGGTATAAGTATTTGAATTTTCACGATTCATAATTTGCACGAAAATTTAAACTTTTTAAACGAACGGTGAAGTTAATTCGGACACATTGTTTTATTGTAAATTGAAACGATTTGATACCTATATTGAAATTAATGAACTTGTGTGACTCTAAATTGTTATCGGGTTATATGCCTTATTAATTAAACCAATGCTC
Organism: Archips crataeganus; assembly: GCA_947859365.1. NCBI lineage: Eukaryota > Metazoa > Arthropoda > Insecta > Lepidoptera > Tortricidae > Archips > Archips crataeganus. The sequence continues at coordinate 17,131,848 of OX402048.1, forward strand.
ACTCTTAATTAATGGTTTTATAAAGATTGGCATAACATAAATTATACCTAGTAACATTCGATTCGATACATGTTGAGCATTGTAATCAATGTTGAATAAGCGCCATTAAATTATATTAGGCGATGACTGGTACCCACCCGGCCACGTGTGATGTGACACCATCACATTATACTCGTCATCTCGAACAACAAACACATTAAGAAGTCTGTAGTCTGATTGATTTGGGAAAATAAAAAATTAACTCTACCTAATGCAAATAAATTAATTCACTTTTATTTAGCCGGTAAATAGTTTTGACGAGATAATAAAGTACCCGCCGAAAAAATAAAGTGGCCGCTGCATTGTGGCTAAAACATCGAGATAATTTAAATTGTTTTTCATTATGTGATTAAGTTTTGAGTGGTGAAGTAAATGCAGTAGGAATTGCAAGAGGGAGCCAATTTCTTTGATACCATCACATTTAAGACGTTGGAAAGTCAAATAATGCAACAATTCTAGATACGAAAAATTAAGCATGTAGCTATTCCGCGACCATAAGAGTTACCGAACACAATAGTTGTGATCGCGAAGAATTGTGTTAATGTTGCTATAATATCTCTGCAAAGTTACGCCTCAATTAATACACTATATTTTAGCTGTTTTCTACCCTTCATTAACACTGACAAAGAGAAAAAGGTAATTGAATCCATCTGTACAATTGCGTGAACTGTATTGATTGAATATGATGGACTTGCAAAACCATCGCAAGGTTAAGTCTAGGCTGCGATTTGAGGTGGGCTGACACGCAGTCATCGGAGTAGTATAGGCTTAGTCTATAGACTAATACAGTATTGTTGCAAACTGCAAATAAAATTAGCATTGGTGCCATTTACATTCATAAAAATACAGGTCGAACGGTCAATTAGCTGAATTGTAGTGACCAAAAAAAACAAGTATGACCTAGGCCACTAATTAATATTCGTCGTCAATTGTTGTCAGTCATTGCAGTAGCTTAAGGATTATTAATTGTTACAATATTAAAATAACTATAATTACTTTTACCTAGTTGGATCTAGAAAAGATGTTTCTTTATTTTTTACTTTGTTTTTACGACCGTCTTTGACATTATCTGCGTAATTTTAGCTGCCATTGACGTCATTGGCTGCATTTTTGCTTTTCGCTCGCTTCGTAACTTTTCGCTTTTTTTTTCTAACTGAATTAGCTTATTATTCGTACGATTGAATCTTTGCCCTTTAGGTTTGCTTGTCGGTCTCTTTCAACGTTCCTCTCTATATGAATGAAGAAATAAGTGTTTAATGCATCTAAGTATTACTTATCTCACAAGTAGGTACTACAAATAATGTCTTTAGATAAAAACTTTCGAAAAATATTCTGATTCTGAAATCAGAATAGTTTTCGAAAGTTTTTCTCTATAAAAAAATATGAAGGAAAGCAACAAACTAGTTCAAAACCCGGTAACTTTATCAATTCAATTTGTAAGTAGGTAGAGGCAAAGAAAACAACGAAATTACCGTTAAACGGTTGGTCGATAAAGTTCGTTCGAGGGTCCATGGGAAGGTTTCTAACTTCCCCTTACTTACTTGGCTCTTATCTAGAGGTAAGTGTCGGGTACTTAAAACTAACTGTCATCAGTATCGAATTGTCGAAACAACTGTTTCGACTACAAAAGTAAACAACAAGCAATTAAAAAAAGACATAGTATTCATTTACAAACAGCAGTCAATTAAAAGACGGTGATTCGAGAAAGTAATACTAAACATTTTGAATAAAGAAAATTAAGTACAATAATTTCGGTATATATCGAAATTTCAGTCTCTTCACGTATCTAAATATAAACTATTTTGCTGGAAACGCTAAACACAATTCCACCGGGGCCATTTTTAGATGTTATTTAGTTTTAATCTATTAGATTTTATTTTATTGTAATAAATTTTTAATTTCAGTTTTAGAGTTTCCTCTTTTAATATCCTACAAGGTAAACGTACCAATTCTCGACTCCTCAACACCCAATAGATGACACCCATCTGTCACCTCTCTTACTATGACATAAGATTGAAGGTGTCATGTCAATACATGGCACCTTCAATCTTATCAGTGTCGAGCACAGGGACATTTACCTTATTAAATGTTCTTTATTTCATACTCAAAAGAAAAAATGACTTGATTATGTATGTATGAAAACTCTTTATTGTACAAAAATAAGGAAAGAAAAAAATACATTATTGACAACCGTTGAAATGCATGTACAAAGGCTAACTTATCCCTTTACTACCTTTTTGTTTTCCTTTTTGAGCAATAGAGAGTATAAACAAACAAACAAACTACCAGTCAACTTTTGAGTGGATGAAAGGAGCATTTAGTAAGGGACCGACAAAGAGTAAGTAAAAAAAAACAGTCAAAGTAAAAGCATGTATTTGTCTAGTTGTAATGAATGTTCTGAAAACTATTTAATATTTTTTTTAATTATTTCACCTATAGTAAGCTATATCATCAGTGAATAAAAGACTTATTTTATCCTGGAAAAGTACAAAATTCCCGCGGAACACAAACGAAATTGCGGGCAACAACTACATAGTCTTATAATAACAGGACGGTAGAGATATACATTATAACTTGTTGTTGGCGTTATATTTATTGTCTATTTATAGTCATATTTATAACCAGTTTTTAGAAATCGATTCGCTTCCGAACAGTACAAATCTCACACATCTTTTGTACGAAATCAAACTACATTCATTATTACGATAGAGAATATCGACTAAAACGAGTCGAGCGGCCTCTACAGCTTGCTTAATGTTTACCTTATTACTTATTGCCACCGACGCGTACAGAAATAAAAACACACGCCCACAGAGTAACGTTGCCACGTTAGACGGTCCCGGTTATGAATGAGATGTAAAGGTATGAAGGGCCACCTCTAAATGGTCGTAGAACAAATGCAGCGAGAGAAGCGGGCCACACTCAAACACCCATGAATGTGATTGTACCCCTGGCTTCACGCTCTTCCTCATTAAATACAACGGTCATACAACAAAGACTTCAACAACTTATAGGTACTTCTGGTTAAAACGTTATATGAATAGTATCTGGAGCCAACCAGTATTTACCACAGGGCACAGAACAGATATTTTCCTTTGCCTTTTTCACCAGAAAAAAGATCTGTAATTCTTTAATCTTGTTTTTAATTTCATGTCAACCTCAACGTCAGATTTACGTCATCACTTTTTTTTATTAGAGACTAGACAAAAGTAATGGATCTATTGTGTGGTAGTTTTGGAATTATGCCCTTTAAAAGAATAAGCACATCTTAAAAAAATTGTAATAAGTTAATTAGGCAATAATCCTAGTGAAAATTTAAAACTATTAGCGTCTTTCTCTTTCCAAGCAGAATACAGAGAACGAATCAAATTAGACTTAGAAATGGGAAATCTTGTCAATTTAATTTAAATTTCGGGATTTTACCAAATTCCCATAGAAAGTCCCAAAAATTACGCCGTGATCATAATTAACATTGTATGATAAAAATTGATTCGGGTAAATTTTCATATATTCAAGCTATTCCGCTATATTCAAGCTATATCTAGTATTCCGTGGGAGTTTGAATAAAAAGTAGCCTGTACTTATATGTTATTCCAGAAGCTATCTACTACCAAATTTGAAACCGCAATAACACGCTCTATCTTTATCCTTCGAGTTGTATATTTGTAATATTGATGTGTCTTGTGTTGTTGTAAATAAATGTGCTTTCTTTCAATCATACTTCATCCAAATCCCTTATGCTGTTTTAACGTGAAAGTGTAATAACTCATTAAGTGGGTTTATACTTGCTGAGCTGGCAACGTTGCATTTTTGTTAGTTTTTCTCGATTATTCCATAAAAATTGAATGAAAATTAAAAATGTTTTGTATAGAAATTGTACTAATATGTAAGTTAATGTGTCTACTGCAATAATAATTCGTGATAGACTTTTATTTTCTTTAAAAACCGTAATTATTAGGTAATAATTTGTTCGTTTTTAAAGAAAATAAAAGTCTATCACGAATTATTATTGCAGTAGACACATTAACTTATATATTAGTACAATTTCTATACAAAACATTTTTAATTTTCATTCAATTTTTATGGAATAATCGAGAAAAACTAACAAAAATGCAACGTTGCCAGCTCAGCAGGTATAAACCCTCTTAAGCTAATAAGATAAACGTCCCTGTGCTTGAAATTGACCCAATACATGACACCTTCAGCCTTATGTCATAGTAATAGAGGTGACAGATACTTGTCATCTACTGGGCGTTGCAGTGTCGAGCATGGTACGTTTACCTTAAACACAGATACTCACAAACATTTGCATCTAGATATTAGTGGGAAAATTACATTAATTAGCCAGTTAGTAGGCATTGTTTTGCACTAAACGTATAATCTGAACTAATGTATAATTTGAGCTAACGGTCGGTGGATGAACCGCAATGACGATGACATTTTCCTTTGTTTGCATCATTTTAAGTGTACTGTGTGGCCGTTGATGCCTAGTATTAAGTAGGTACAAAGGTCAATGACGGCCAAAGGAAACTCATTGCATTTATAAAACGATTAAGTGTGAGTCGGGCTCTCGCACTGAGGGTTCCGTAAGTACGCGTGATATTGGGAGATATATCGAGTTCTTTTAAAATCACTGCCTGTTTATAGGTTTTCCTGTATTTAAATCGGAATATTTGTATCAGAAAGCCGTGGTGGCCTAGCGGTTTGACCTATGGCCTCTCAAGCAGCGGGTCGTGGGTTCAAATCCCGGCTCGCACCTCTGAGTTTTTGGAATGTATGTGCGAAATTACATTTGAAATTTACCATGTGCTTTACGGTGAAGGAAAACATCGTGAGGAAACCCGGACACCTGCGAAGAAATTCAATGGTGTGTGTGAAGTTCCCATGCGCACTGGGCCCGCGTGGGACTACGGCCCAAGCCCTCTCATTCTGAGAGGAGGCCTGTGCCCTGCAGTGGGACGTATATAGGCCGGGATGATGGATAATTTGCATCATTAAATTCATTAATCAGCAAGGGGTTATAAATTCTAATAAAATTCTTTACAGGAGTTTTTAGGAGGAGTTTGTAAAGTAATTCAGTGGTGTGTGTGAAGTTCCCAATCTGCACTGGACTCGCGTGGAGAGTTCCCACCTGCAATGGAGTGCCTGTGCCCTGCAATGGAGTGTGTACCTACAGGCTGGGATGATGATGATGACGACAGGAGTGTTCAGTCAAATTAACCTAACCATCTGCTGTCATATTCCGGATTAATTTTAAAAACACGTTAGTATAACTGACAGAGTCATTTTCTAATAATAAGTGTATGATTCGATAGTACGTACCTAACTTATAGTATAGTGGTATTATTAAGTTTCATTAAAATATCTGAAGTTGTTCTAAATTTAGTACCGTTTTACAGTGATGTTATTTTCAAGGTCATATTATCTTTTCCTTCATTGATAGCGCAAGCCATAGCTCTGTATAAAAGAATACGCTGTGTGATATTATGACATGTATCGTCAATGCCTGTCAAACGACTAAGTTTACCGGTAATGTTTCAAAGACATTTCGCAATTGTTGAAATTGTCAATTGTCATCGAATCTGTTGAGCATGACCACGCTATTGTGGTGATTCGTCGAAACCTCTCGACGATTCAGTGTCAAGTTATAATAGGTACATAATCAAGTAACATCGCAGCCAATTCAAGTTAAATCGGAAGTACATAAACTCGCCACCCCCTTCAGTCATATACCTAGGTATATGACTGAAATCGGACTAGTCCGATTTCTCACGTGGTCACTTCCTTCTGACGCGGAATGCTAAATGACGGTGACGTAAAAAAAACGAGAGGTCGTATCGAATCACTTGAAATTGAGCAACGAAATAGCGATCTTTAGCAGGAAATCAGAAAAAGGACGACATAGTTGTAGAATGAACTGCTACGTGAGCGTTTAAGATAAAAAGGGTTATTATCGAGACCTTTTGATTATGTGGGTATGAGGAGCTAAAGGCTATTCTTAGTAATACGATAATTTTGCCTTATCTTTATTTACAAAAAAAAAGGTAAATAATGTACCTATCTGTAATCCGGACCGGAATGCTTTATTGTCTTAATTTAATTGAGTAGAAATTAGTTCATTAGTTGCAGAAATTAGTTCATTTGCTACCTAAAAGAGGCTATTTTAGCTAACGAAATTCAAAAGTGATGGGGTCTCGGTCGAGCTCGATACCTACAGACTTGCTCCGTTTTTTCTCAGACACCATATTTTAGCTAAGGAATTGTCGACATCTATACGTATTAATGCTACTAATACTATGTAATGTAGTATAAAGAAATAAATAAGTTACTTTTGTTTGTTGCATGTCGGCGCTAATCTATAAAAGTAGTAGCCGAACCGATTCTGAAATTCTTTCACCAATATAAATCTACACAACATAATCAATCATAACAAATAGGAGAGGAGGTAAGTAAATTATTATTGTTTGTCATTGCTTTGGGACATTTTTTTTTCTCTATTATTTTTTATTTTGTTGGTTTGTATTTCTAAGATAATTATTTGAATTTAATTTATAACATTTCTAAATCTGGTATTGTACTGAGTTTTTTTTTTAGTTTTAATTTTACATATTACTGTTTCTGATTATTTAAATAAATAAATAGATATTAGGTAATTTGTATCATAACATATTATGGATACATAATTAACATTGTTTTTTTTTACGGGAAAGTGCCCAGACTCCACGGGGCGTAGACGAAGTTGCGGGATATATCTAGTTGGATATAAAATTATTTGTTCTTACAAAACAACATCCAATTAGAAAACCGACGCTGAAAGTAACCCGAATCTTATCTAAGCTCAGAAGCCACGCTAAAGGGGATCAAAACATCTTGTTTTTATAGTGTTTCACTGTTTGAACTAGAAATTCCTTTGCTTAACGATAAGTAACTCGGTGTGGTTGAATTATTGAACAGTGTAGTCATGCATAAGAATTTGCTCTACATTTTGAAAGTGCACGACTTTCCTGCGACTAGGGTTATTCAAAGGACACTGGTTACACTTTAGCACAACACAATTTTTCCGACTTTCGAAGCTATTTCGAATATCAGAAAAAGTTAATTGAAGATCTCTGAATGACACGTCACGCTAACGTACGATAAAAAAACTGCTTTGGTTACAAATATGAAATACCTCCCTTTTATTTTTATTCGTACTTTATTTTCAAAGTTTCATTTACACATCCCTTATTTATTGTTTTTGAGTCAAATGCTTGCGAAGTATGGACAGAATGAAACTAATACAAGGCTCCGATTTTGCTATTTTGTCTAAGCAACCCTAAAAAGTGAAGTCAGGCTTGCCGCCTTGCGGTTTCTTAGTCAGAGTCATTTGATTGATCACCTGCATTATATTTAGAACACTTTTGATTTCCAGTTGTTTATTTTTTATCACGGGCATGGTAAACACCCCAGAGGTTAGTGCCATGTTGACATTCTACTTTTATCAAGATAAAGCGAATGATTGAGGTTATCGGAAAAACGGATGGATAACGAATGCAAAACGCACAGGTAAATAAACCTCTACTCTGGGAATACCGATAACGAGGTCTGATTTAGCGGAATTGTATACAGTCGAATCGTAATTGGACGCGATGAATTCTTTATCCTGTATTTATACTTGATAAATTGAATCGATGGAACAAAACTTACGCGTTTGCGAGCTATCAGGAAGTGTGCGAAATTCCGTTTAAATCCCAGGAAATGCCTCATTTTATCTTATTAATTATAAAAAGAAACTATTCTTTACCCGCGGCTTCGTACGCGTAATCCATTAGCTCTCATAGTTAAATTTAAATTTCAAAAAGTAGCCTGTTACAAGTGTTACTTGAGATAATCCAAATTGTCCGACTGTTTAAATATCTTTCATCCAAATCTGTGCAGCCGTTTTAGCGTGAAGAAGAGTAGGTAATGCAGCATCTTAGTAACGATTAATTAACCGAGCCCTAGTAATTAAAACCGCTTCAAGTCAATATTTTGCAACGAATCGAGGATGAAATGGGATTTGGAATTTGGATTTGGATTGGGAAAGCTGCTTGAGCCGTGGTTGTGAAATAGCTGAATCACCGTGCAATATCCGTGATCGGCAGCGACATCGATTCACAGGCATTGGGAATACCATGATTTTTTTCACATTAAAATTACGTCTTTAATCGAAGGCTATTCCTTAAAGGTTGGATTTCGACCGGATTTGGTATATTATAGAACACGAATGCAGGAATAAATCTATACTAATATATAAAGCTGAAGAGTTTATTTGTTTGTTTGTTTGTTTGTTTGAACGCGCTAATCTCAGGAACTACTGCTCCGATTAGAAAAATTCTTTCAGTATTAGATAGCCCATTTATCGAGGAAGGCTATAGGCTATATATCATTACGCTAACTCCAATAGGAGCCGAGCGCAGCGGAAGAATGTTTCAAAATCGGGGGTTTTTCAAGTAAAACTTCTATAGGCGCTAATCTCAGGAACTACTGCTCCGATTTGAAAAATACTTTCAGTGTTAGATAGCCCATTTATCGAGGAAGGCTATAGGCTATGTATCATCACGGCGGGGGGGGGAGGTGAGGGTGCGGGGGTGGTGTGCGGGAGTTTTAAGGGGGGATGAACATTTCATTGATTTTGCCGTAGGATGCACCGTTTTCAAGATATTTGACAAAAACACCAAGGGGGTGGGGGGGTTGAGGGGGTGTGGGTGCGGGGGTGAGGGTGCGGGGGAGGGGGTGCGGGGGCTTCGGAGGGGGGATTAAAATTTAATTGATTTGCACCGTTTTCAAGATATTTGACAAAAACACCAAGGGGGTGGGGGGAGGGGGTTGAGGGGGGAGGAGAGGAGGGCTTTCGAGGGGGATTAAAATTTCATTGATTTTGACGTAGAATGCACCGTTTTCAAGATATTTGACAAAAAAACTTGAAGTAAAACTTGAAGTAAAACTTCTATAGGGCACGCTTGACTTGGGACGAACGCGGGTGTGTGAGGGGTGCTGTGTGGGAGGGCGTGCAGGGGGTGCGGGGGGAGGGGTTCGGGGTTGCTGTGCGGGGGGAGTGCGGGAGGGAGTGGGTTGGAGGGTACGGGGGGGGTTGCGGGGGGGGGTAATTTTTTTAATATCGAGGAACTAAGAAGAGCCATAATTGATGAAAAAGCGATAAAAAAATAAGCTGCCCAAATTACTAATTCCACGCGGACGGAGTCGCGGGCAAAAGCTAGTATATGTATAAAGTAGTGTACTTGTGATTGAATTGAAATCTATGTAAGTAGTAATGTTTTTGGCTGACATGGACGACGCAAAATACATAATTATGACGTTTGAAAATCCGAGCTCAAAATTCTTTCTGCTAAATTTCATCATGTATTTTTGGAAACTAAATTACATACAATGACAGTGCAATACACATAACAAAATTTACAAAAATAAAGCTAATTAGATTAGCGGGAACTTTTCAATTTCTAATTTGTATGAATAAAAATTAGTGGATGTTTTTTAATTCGTTTCAGAAGTATAAACTAAGACGAAAAAAAATACTTCTTATAATTGTAGTATTTGTAGCACAGGTTGTATCTTCTAATATTTAAATAACTTGATGCTTAAGATAACGTTTGCCACTTTATACCGCTGCGAGTTTAACAGATATTGCATGGCGTATATTAATTGAATCTCAAACCGATCCCTTGTTTCTTCTTCGAAATGGCAGCTTTTATTTTCGGTAATGTGACAGACAGCTATTGTAGATTGAGCGAGCTTACATACCTACATGCAAATGTCGGTAAAGAACGCTATTTCGAAACCCTTTAATGTGTTTGTTACACGCACTTGATTTAGTATATTCGTTTCGTACGTGCTGACGGAAAAAATATCACTTCGAAATATAGTATCATAATAACTCTATTTGAAGATATTACTTGTCATTTATGTATGTAGTACTTAGTTTAACGATAATATTGTCAATTTACTTACAGTATGAATTAAGTCACCTTTTTATTTTTTTTGTCATCATGCATTTAGCGAAATTCCCCCCAAGTAAATTTTATAGATTTTTGAAAGGCATTAAACAACGTTACAGAATATTTTCTTATACGCTCAAGTTAAAAGTAGGAATGTTTACTCACAATAAATGGATTTCGTTTTCCTGCACTGAATTTACCGGATGTGTCTAGGAAATACGATCAAAGTCGATGGGATGGGGGTTTTTCTGTTTCGTTTAATCAAAGTCTGGGATGAGCGGGAAATTGTCAAGGAAAAGGCGCTTAGCGACCTTTAAATGCAGCTATAAATGTATCGTAAATGTAAAAGTTTGTGAGAATGTCTGTCTTTTTTGTGTCTTTCACGCTAAAACAGCTAGGAGGTTTGGATAGTTTGTAACCCGAACCTACAGAAAAGCGTTGAACGAATTTTCCGTGGAGGATGTTGCGGACAAAATAATGCTAATATGTTCTTTAGTATAGTACCATAACCAGACTCAATTGATGCACGTGGAGTGGCAGTCAATATACACAACGCTTATATCGATGCAAGTATCCTACTTACTAATTTACTTACTTACTTATAAATAAGAAAAATTCGTGAACATGTTTGGATAGCGCCATCTCTATTTAGTTTCTTCATTGAGTTCATATGGCGCTATCGTGTCAAAATGTCATACGAAATTAATCGTACAGATACCTTTCTAAGTTAAATTACCTACAGCAGGTTTATTATTGTATAAAGGAACGCGACGTTACTAAGTTTATTCTAAATAAATAAGCTTTTGTTGAAAATTTCATTTTTAATGCAAGAAATTTTTCGCTAACTGATCTGTTTGTTGACTGTTCTTGCATTGTCATCCAACTTACATAAGTATACCAAATTTCAAATGAATTCGACCACTGGAAGTGGGTCAAATTCGATTTCCAAGATTTGATCCGTACCTACATACATACTACATTGATTGCAAGTTAATAAAAAGCTTGACAATAGTCATTGACATTCCTCTTTTTTTAATCGTCCTTGGTAGTACTTAGGTATACATGTAGGTAAAAATGTATTGATAATATGGACCTATACGTTCTTATGCTTAGATGCGTACCTATCTACTGATTTATAGGCCAAATACTACAAATTCAAATTTCGACCTCCGTATCGTGCTGTCTGCTGTTTTTCTTGTACCTATTTCGTATTAAACGAGATTGAGCGAGATGATTTTCAAATTTCGGAGTAGCCCCCCTGAGAGCTGCATAATAGTTACATTATCCTGATCATGTTTAATTAGCCTTAATAGTATCGGCGTCTATAAATACATTATAACATACATATTTACACTTGCTGTACATTAAAAATTTCAAGGTCTGTAAGTTGTACCGATTAAGAAAACGAAACCGTCTTTAAACTATTTTCTATTTTTTTTCGGCTAGCAATGTTTTTTTACGCGCACTTTGTATTGTCTGATTGCCTTTCTTTGCAAATTTTCTTTAGTCTACTAGGCTAGCTGGAAGAGATCCCTTATTAGAGATAAGTGAGTCTTTGTATTATAAAGTTTATTTTTAAGTTTTTATATGCAATAAAGAGTTTGTGCAAGAAAGAAGCTGATACGATGACGCAAACCATTGTTATGTACCTACAACCGTTCAGTAAATCAGTACATCCAACATATGAGCGTTACCTGCTTATAGTTATAGTATGTGAGTATAGTACGGAGGTTTTATTTAGTGCTTACGTAATGTTTGGAAGACGACCTACGCCTCTGTTTACTAAGTGGCTACTCACATTGTATCGCATATTCGAGTTAGGACTTCACATATGTACCTAATCAATAGTGACTATATAATACGAAGATATTTATAGGTAATCGCGGGATGTTTAATTATTGATGCAAATTAAAGCAATCAAGTAATGATGTTAGAGTTTTAATGTGTGTTATGTATAACCTGCACTTTGAGTCCACTGTAGTTATAATAATAATAAGCCTAGAGTGGGCTGCAAGAGCTAAATGTTGTTTCCGTAAATGTGGAGCTGGGACTTCGAAGTTTAAGGTCCAGGAACACCTCTCCATCCTCAGCCGTTTACATCAATGTTGCTAGGTACCTCGTTGCCCCGAGCGGGCAACAGTTTGAGGGGCTCATTTTGTGAACAGCGAGTCACCCCCTACCAAAAGTTCAGTTCATGAGATATTGAAATAATAGGTATCTGTCATCTAACTTCATAGCGCGATAATCCTGTCTACAATATCCCAATCCCGTAGTCCATTCCATGTTACTTCCTATCTGGCAATAGTCTGGAAACTGTGGAGGACAGTTCGCTAGGACATACTCATGATGTAGGTGTTAGGGGATAGACCTCCATCTCATTTTCTTATTTATCTACCTATACGCGTCTCGCGCACAGCTATGCCACCCACGGGCACAGGCCTCCTCTCAAGATGAGGGGGCTTAGGTTGCAGTCATCATGCGCGTCTAGTGCAGATTGGCGACTGCACACACACCATTGTACTGCTTTGCAGGTGTGTACGGTTTTCCTCGCCCTGTTTTCCCTGACCGCAAATTTCATGATGAATTTCAAATGTAATACCGCACGTAAGTCCCAAAAAACCCAGAAACCCACAAATTTATTGTAAAATATTCTTCGCTATTATTCCCAAATGATTCCAAAGCGAACCAGAGTGCGTCGGCGCAGGCGTTTAATAAAAGTTTGCCGACCTGTGCCGCGCTGCAGAATGTCTGGAATGTTCCTTGCGGTTCTCAGAATAATGCCAGTCCATTCCTGCCTCTAGGAGCCACATTTTGCACCATTAGCCTGCCTTGATTTGATATTTTAGTCCAGCCGTTTCCATTCTATTGCCGTTTAACACACCTGCTTATAATACTGTTGGTAACACGTTCTTATAATCGAGTGCAGTGTTGTACTTGACTAAAGCTGGCAATTTCCATGGTAATTTGCTAAGAATGTCACTGGTTCGCTTTTGATTTGATACGATTACTGGCGGTAATTTGCTCTTTAATGGCAACTCGAAATTACTGGTACATTAACTGCATTTCAAACTATAACGTGCATCCTTTTGCACAAAAACTGCGGTGCAAAAAGGCCTCGGGAAGAAACGCTTATGCTCGATCGTAGGTCTGGTGTACTTACTACATTAATTTAGTAACTTTGCCCTTTTTATTGGATTCGGTTGCTTGGCCACCGCAAATGACGGTCTGGCTCAGTTTTTGCGTAGCATAATTTAGCGTTCGAGTATATCGACTGTTTTTGCGGCCTAGCAACCGCTGCGGACATAATTGTGCCGATTGATTGTGTCTTGTGATCCATCAACAAATTACTTGAGTAGTCTGATGACTATGATGTAATGTAACGTCCTCCTCGGTAGCGTTACCACAATGACAAATAGATCAATTAGGCCAATTGTTTGCGCGTGTTCTTAAAAATAAACCAGAATAAATGTGCCCAAACTAGGCGTCTATAAATAAGTACATTTTCACGAATATTCAAGCTGCGAGGTTAATCTTCTATTCACGAAATTTTCCTTAAAATGTAATCTTTTTCGGTTAGGGCGCATAACGTCCCATACGAAGAGTGTCCCTTTGTCCCTTTTGCAAAAGGTCCCTTTTAAAAATGTCCCATTCCCAAAAACAGACCTTCTGCAAAATATCCCGTTCTCAAAATGTCCCTTTGCATAAATTACGACCCTTTCGCAGAAGGTCCCTTTCACGAAATATCCCGTTCGCAATAAGTTCCCTTCTCAGAATGTCGCGTTAGCAAAATTATTTTAAAAATTAAAGAAACGGCCATTATGCAGGGGGACGTTCAGCGAAAGGGGCTTTTACATAAAGGGATGAGACCTTTTGAGAAAGGGCCGTAATGCGAATGGGATATTTTGCGCAAGGGGCCGGTTGCAAAGATGACGTTTTGCGAATGGGAGGTAATTTAAGTGGAGGGACGTTGTGCGAGTGACACATTATGCGCCCAAACCACTTTTTCGAGTTGAGGATCAGCGAAGAAGCATTAAAATGGATCAGATTTAAGTATTGATGCGACTTAAAATGAACGTAGGCACTTACTTGTGCCAGTTGTGTCTAATATTATCAAGGGAGTTCCATCGCCAGATGTGAATCAAGTCCTCAGACAGGGGCCATGTTAAATGCAAACAGGAATGTTTTAACGGAACGGGAAGCAATGGAATAGCTACGATTAATGCGAGAGCGAGACGGCGTAGTGAATGGAATCAATTCAGTACAGGAACAAAGTATGATTTACGATTAGTTATTGAGGCTATGCTAGGTTGCAGACGTTTATAAATAAACGAGTAGGCGGTTTCAAACATGATGCGGGCCGTTTTGCGTTAAACACGCCTTGCAAATGCAACTAAGGCCCTAAAATCAACAATTGTATAACACTTCAGTTTTTGAAACATTATCAACTCTATAATCGTCTATTATTTCATAATCATTCTTTGACAAGTAAGAAATGGAGTTTAAAGTTGATTTTCTCAAAAATATCCGTAAAAGTTGACATTATTCTTTACATAAATATCAGAACGCGAATTGCATACTTTATGGTCAGTAAAAAATTAAAAAGTTAAAAACATTGCAGGCTTGATAAACTCGAAAACAATGTCGCATACAAATACCATTATTGTCGAGTCTCAAACTTTTTAAAAAGTTAAAACGGCCATGGTAAATTGGTAATAAGTTGGCACTATTCGTATACAGCCAACTCAAATGACCGGTATCAGTTGTTTTGTTGGAACTCCGGACTAAATTTTATTGTGTTTGAAACAGCTTGTGGTGTTTTCGGTAGAAAAATACAACTGGAGTTTTTTTTTAATGAAAAAAGGCGGGAAAGGGTTAAATGACATTTAATTTTAAGTGATTTGCATTTCTTTGTACCTATTTAAGTTAATAAAAGTTATTCTATTTTTTTTTCCTTAACCATTTTTGAGAAAAGCTTTATATTAGTTTCGGCTGGAATAGCAATTGCGTACTTCCAGGCCACGACAATAATGTACTATTATGGACACATTTTAAGCGAGAACAATGGCTAATTTTCAAGCCAAGAGCCTCAGAGGAATTGTATTTCTAAATGACATTTTGGTTCCATAATTTATTGTATTTCCGAACTAGTTGACAGGGTCCAAATTCCGGAGGATTTGAGTGACAACGAAATTTAAATGGGATCTTTGGAGGAAGCATTGCTCCATCAATCATCAATTAAGGCTTTGAGAATGGTCAGTGAGGTGTAGACGGCGGCGAACCTTGACAGCCCACCGTCACGTCGGTGTCTTCCCCCGAAGGTCGCAACTTACTCATACTGACATGGAACATTTACCTCTAAATCGTCAACATAAAGTTTGAACTAACACATCGTAGCGTACAATTTTAAACTGTATTGAATTTTCGTCACAGACATCTTTGAAGCTTTTAAGACCGCTTGAATTTCGCTCGGAAATATACATTATTGTAGGTTAAGGTTCTCATATTACAGCCGACAACAGTTATTGAAATGAAAAAATAATAGATTTAACACCTTCACGTCATGTGACTATTTGAAAATGCAGTCAGATAAAACCGGATGGAACCTGCATTTCCTTTATGTTACGCAATAATAGCGTATGTAAATTACTTTGTTCATAGTTTGTCACAGTCTGAATTAACATAGCAAGCAGTTTAGAGTGTACTTGGTTTACCTGTCATAATGCATCCAACTGTACCTACTTCTAATTTAGTAATGAGTCAAGTGTGATATAGCACGATAACGGTGTTTTTTAAAAATAGAGTTTTCCTGCTATTGATGAAGGAATTTTATCTTACTTTCTCTTGAATAGGTATTTATAATGAAAAAGTTGTATGTAGTTTTCAATTAAAGCCATGAAGGAAAGAAAGGAAGGAATATACGAATCGTGATTTATTTTACTCTTAATAAAACATGTAGAGAGGTTACTAAATGTAAATAAAAAGACGTGACCAGCGATTAAGGCTTACATGGCGCAAGCCATTGACAAATATTACTTTCGACAGAGATAAGGCACCTCTAAGATTACCTACGCTCTCGTTACTCAAAGGATAAAGGCAACATTGTAACACAAAGACACGGCACGGATACTAACACTGCGCGACACAAACAAAGAACACAAAGTCACAAATACACTTCACACAATCATTCCTTATTTACCGAAAATGTCACATTAGATATACGTATAAGTAATGTATATCGTGTTCGTAAGAGAGTGCGCAGGCGGCGGCGAAGGCAGCGCCGCGTTGCGTCGCCTTCGAACCTCCGACTTACCTATATGCACACACCGCCCTCGGTAAATTCTTTGCATAAATATACGTGAAAGCTTCTCCGCACCACAAATGCCAGTTTTCCGTTAACGCACTCCTCGATTATTGTACACTGTTCGTAACAAATTTTGAGTAACTTCCTTACCTCACACTGCGCAGTAATGATGTTTTAGCACGATCGATGAAGGCACAACAAGCGGAAAAGTAGACACAGTCACGTTCGTGGATACGTCGAGAGTAATGGCGCCGGTTCGGGTCGACTCGTCGAATGCTACTTGCAGACTCGGAAGGCTAAAGCCTTGTTTGCTCGGTGAATGACGCGAGCCCCGACACTGCTGTCTCTGTCCACCTCGCATATGCCACCCACGCTCGGCGTGAGACAGGTGTACTTCTCGCGACTCCGCCGCTTACCTGAACTGTAGCGCCGCAACCTACATCACCGGTGCCTCAAACAAAGTCTCGTGTTTGCTGTTCGTCTCCCAAATGCTGCAAAATATTGTCATCTCCGTAAACTCATTGTAATTTAGACAATTTAGTTTCACACAATCCCTGTTAGATGTAAAATGACAATGTAAAATTTTTCGGCAAAGGGTGATATCAGAATGACTCATCAGTTCGCTGGAAAAGACCTAAATTAAATTGAAGTACTTAAAGAATGTTGAAGATCTATTATGAAATAAATACTAGAAGACTACGATTTCAAGGCTTGTAAAATAGTTTCTAGTTAGGAGGTATTAGAAGCTTTAGAAAAACTTTTTAACTTTGTATCTAATTATGATCAGATCAACCAAGTTAGCATGTCTCAAATAATATTAGTTACTCGCAGTTCCTTTTTTACTTGTTGTTAGGATTAGTATGATAATACAAAGTCAAATTTCATAAAATGAAAGCGAAACAAAATTCTACAGATAACAAGCATTAAAACTAAATAATTTTAATTCATACAATAGGTGGCGTTGTATCACTGCCATCTATCGGAAAATAATAAAGTTGCATCTCCTCTCACCAAGCTAAATCGACGCTACAGTTGATGTAGAGTCGAATTTATGAGGCTATGTTACGAGGCGGTTAGAGTTTGTCATTCGTTTTACGAATCGCACATAGATGGCGGTGAAGTTTGTGATTTAGAGTTTGAGTCTAATTCGGAAATAAATAATGTAAAAGTATAATTACAATATTGATAAGGGACATAAAAATCCTTACTTACTTAATAATGGTCCTACAAACTAACCCATCAAGTACTTACGAGTATAACTGGTTACAAACATATGTATAAGGAAAAATTGGACTTCAGAAAATTTTGCGTCATGCTGACTAAAGAAAGTCCTGTTTATTTTACCCAATTCTAAGTAATTCCATATTGCACAAGTTCGAATGGAAGTACATACATACGACATACGACATTTAGACGAACCGACTCAACTATGTAAATACGAAAAAGTAAGAATCACTTTATGACATCAGAAAGTTTAAAAATGATGATCTAATAACAGTGACTTTAAATATGTGTCATAGTCCACTACTAACCTTAACCTCGTAAGGCCCAACGCCATAAATTTTTGACATACGCTTAAGCTGATGTCAACTTTTCTTATTTGATGTTTTTTAAATTCTAACAATCGAATGACGTGGGTCCTACGAGGAAAAGTACCTACATGACATTGTAGTGCATTTATACATACAAAAATAAGCCCTCCAGGGCGTATTGGCCCAAGTGTCAATATATCCAAATGTTGGAACGTCCGAATGTCAAAACGTCCAAGGACACAATACCCAGTTGTCAAAAAGTCCAATGAACATAACCCCTCAGTTGTCAAAATTCCCAATTTCCGAATCGCCTAATAGTCATAATGTCTAGCGAATATCACGTCCAGTTGCCAAAACGTCCCATTGCCGAGTCATCCAATTTCCAAGAAGGGTAATGGGCGGAACGTACGGTTACCAAAATGCCGAATGGCCAACACCCCCAGTAGTCAAATGTCCAAGTGTCAAAACGTCCATTGCTCAAAACCTTATTTGTTGAGTCACTATAGCAAGGTCATTATGGTCTTTATGGCATCTGGACCTTACGGCATCCCGGACAATTTAACACTCGGGCCAAATTGACCGGTGGTCTTTGTGGCATCTGGACATTGTGACCTCCCGGACAATTCAGCACTCGGGCCAGATTGTCCAGTGGTCGTTGTGGCGTCTGGACATTATGATTATGACGTCCTGGACAATTTAACACTCCGGCCGAATTGACCTGTGGTGTGTATGGCATCTGGACATCTAGACCCCTTGGACATTTTGACACTTGGGCCAATACACCCCGGAGGGAAAATAAGTAATGTTACGCTACGCTGCTGCCATCCAATTTTCGGAATTTATGAGCGAAATTACATTTGAAATTTACCACGAGCTTTACGGTGAAGGAAAAAATCGTGAGGAGACCTGCTTACACCTGCGGAGAAATTCAATGGTGGGTGTGAAGTTCCCAATCCGCACTGGGTCCGCGTGGGAACTACGGCCCAAGCCCTTTCATTCTGAGAAGAGGCCTGTGCCCAGCCGTGGGACGTATATAGGCTGGGTTGATGATGATGATGACTCTCTAACACACTGTGCTAGCGGGCAGTCCCACTTAGTTGCAACTATTGCCATGTATGTAGGCAGCGGCATGGAATTATGGGTTATGGGGGTTCTAGACAGGATTACCGGGCTATGGAGTGAGGTGAGATATATTATTATAGGCTAATATTACCTATGTGGTCAAAATTTCATCACAATCAGTTCAGTAGTTTTTATTATTATGTTGGTACGGATTTCCGATCACGGGCCCATGGGGACCCGGTCATTTGAAAGGCATACATGGGGCCGAAGCCAACATGAAGAGGCCTTTGGTACCATATAATATAAATGAGATGGGCGCAACTATGGAGGTCTATCCCTTAATACACCATGAGGATGTGCTAGCGGACAGTCCCCCACAGTTGCCAAACTATTGCCAGGTAGGAAGTGACATGGAATTGGCTATGGGGTTGGGATGTTGTGGACAGGATTACCGGGCTATTTTTTTTACGGTTATTATAATGTATTATAGGAGACACTTGTTCAATTTGTGTTAAAATCTTACCGTGGAACTTCAATTAATTACTTACTCCAAGTACTTATTCCGATTATCTTTTAAAAAACTGTCATGTCAGGCACTTCCAAAGTCAATATAGAGTCATAATCAAGTTTCCAAGTAGCTGGATTAACTTTCATATTTACATCCTTTTTGAATACAGGTTCAATAAAATAATCGAAAGATTATAAATGGATTCAGACTGATGATATTCATCTCATAATTATTCCGCGAATCAGTGACAT
Organism: Archips crataeganus; assembly: GCA_947859365.1. NCBI lineage: Eukaryota > Metazoa > Arthropoda > Insecta > Lepidoptera > Tortricidae > Archips > Archips crataeganus. The sequence goes on from OX402048.1 coordinate 17,151,515, forward strand.
CGAAAATACTACAGATAATTATTTTTTGTAAGAATACAAGTTTAAAATGCCTAACCTAATACTGCCCCGATAGCAATTACAAGTTTGTAAATATTGAATATTGAAAACTAATTTGCCGATTCTATTAAAATATCGAATGGTTAAAATACCGAAAAGTTTTTCTAACACCAAAAACTTTTCTAAACTGTTATTACCTAACCTAACCTAAAGCGTTTTAATAAATCCTGCGAATTTATTGGTTTCAGAAAAATAAACTTTTCGATATTTTAACGATTCGGGTTTTTAATACACTCGATAAATTAATTTTCGATATTCAGCACCGTGCTCTCATTAATACATAAAACGTATGATCTTGAGAAACAGAAATGTAACAGTATATTCAGTTTTATACCAATTCTTAATTACGATCCCGGGTGACAGTCGTATAATTACAGCTCTGCCGCTTTCGAGCCGCAGCCATTTCTCATTCGCGACAGATAACTGATATAGCACCCGATAACTTCAGTGCTTATGGGCCCTAACATTCTCGTATGAATACACACACCTATCCTAGCTACCTCCTTATTTTTTGAATAGTCTCTTGAGTGTCATATTACAGGACAAAGGCCTCCCCTTCTTTCCACCACTTTGTTTCTATCAAGAGCATGACCCTGCCTCTCGATTTTCCATGCGTCCAAGTTGACCTTCCATCTCCTTTTCGATATGCCTCTATTTCGGTGGGGATCCCACGGAACCCAATTGGTAACCATTTAAGCCCGTCGATAACAAATATAAAGTGAATCCTGATGCTGTCTGTTGTTTATAAGGTACCTACTTCTACTAGCGTCTCTACCACTAACGTATCCTGTCGAATATATTGAAGAAGTGATCTGCAGTTAACATGAAATTATATTTTTTAGAAACCTTCCGTTAGGAGAGATTTATTTCTTCAACATATGCGACAGGATACCGATAGAGATTGAAACGCTAGAACTAAATACCATAACATAAAGTAGGAATAGTTTGCGAGCTATATATTATAGTAGCACTATATACTGCAGGTCACAACGGAGAGAGAACCACCTCTTTTTTTGAAGTCGATTAAAAATAAAGACGAGGCTAAATTGACACAATTCATTCTTATAAGCACAAAACATAGTGGGTACATAAGGAAGTATTTGATCCTATTTGCAGGAGTTTGGAGGGACCTTTTCCGGATCTCCTTTGTTAATATCGCTACATGTTTGTACATATAAATTAAGATAAAGTAGGTATATTAATGAATTACATAAGCATTTTACGATGGACAAATTGCAGTTATCGTAAAAGACTTTACGAGTTTTAAAGTTTGCTGTATGCCAGGATTGTTATGTTTATAGAATATAGAACGTTCCATATTCCTGCCTACTTGAATATCTTTTTACTAGTTAAGTATGAAGTATCTTTTTCTATTTATTTTTTATTTTCTTCAACTTCATTTTTTTATTACTTTTACGGTCATCCCGTGAAACCATATATTTCAAACTAAATACAAACTGAAATATAGATGCACAGAAAAAACCCCAGAAAAAAGACCAATGCTGGGAATCGAACCCAGGTCCTCAGCGTTCCGTGCTGCGTGCTTACCCCTACACCACCACTGGTCTAGAAGTTAGCGAACTTCTAGACCAGTGGTGGTGTAGTGGTAAGCACGCAGCACGGAACGCTGAGGACCTGGGTTCGATTCCCAGCATTGGTCTTTTTTCTGGGGTTTTTTCTGTGCATCTATATTTCAGTTTGTATTTAGTTTGAAATATATCTTTTTACTGACGCTTGTGTGAAATTAATTGGTACAGTCAACCAATTCGATTCCTAGGCCACTGTAAAACCTTGCCGCATTAACTACTACATAATTATAACGTCAGTGCGTGTCAAAGGATTATCAACTTTCCGATCACAACTTGGAGGATTCGATTTGTGGCATTCGAACATGGCGGATGTAGACAGTATCTGATTTTGGTATTTCTGTTTCTTTGGCTAGTTGTGGTATAATTTTGATAGTGTTTTATGCGGCGATTAACCTTAACTGTTACAGTGATCTCAAAATTCTATATTGCTCTCGTGTCTGACATTTTTTAATGCGCAAGTTGTCTCCACGTGGTTTCTGGAATTTTACTATCAAGTTGCAAAAACTACAATCACCGTACAACGTCGCTCCAAAGAGAGCAATTAACTGACATTGGCACAAGCCTATTGGCCGCCATTAAGGAAGAAGAAGAAGAAGATCACAACTTGCAATAAACGTAAATAGTTTATAAACGTTTTCGCTCTATGACATGAGAAGAAAAAGAAGTTTTGATTTGACAGACGGACAGTGGCAATTCAAGTTATTAATACATACGCAAACTCCTTTCCTATTCATTATCGTTGACACATGTTCGCAAAGATCGAGATGTCATCATGACATACATCACGCAATAATCACTGTTGTAGAAGATAAACAAATTGATTCAATATGACATGGTTCTGTAGTGGCCTAGGAATCAAATTGGTTGACTGTACAAGGTTTTATTAAAATAAATTTTTGTAGAAATTTATTTTTTAATACATTTTTTTGTTGACTGTACATTTTGTTGACTGTATTTGCATTGATATTTAAACTACATATCCGTATCAAGTTTCAAGACGATACCACAAACGTAAAATTAAAAGGATTGTATACAATAACTAGCGACCCGCCCCGGCTTCGCACGGGTGTAACTTTGAAAAATAGGTGTGAAAAATAAAGAAAGTCTATAATATAAGGTGGTAAGTTTATATATTTACCTCTTTTTCCCCAAACTACACCCACACGAAGTCGGGGCACGTCGCTAGTTTTATGAATAAAATTTCGACCCGTACATTTAATTTAAACGATCGTATTCTGTTTGTTAATCACGCCAACTGTCAAACGACTGGCAGTTATGTCAAACGCCATAAGGTTACATTAGAAAAGTTATTATGGACGGTAATTTTTCTTATATTTTCTAATTTTCCGCGCAATTTTCTTAATTTTTTCTTTCATAAGAACCTTCTCCTGACAGTGACGAACACAACAAAAAAAGAATTAGTGAAATCGGTCCAGCCGTTCATGCGTGATGCCGTGACCAAGGGAAATAGGGATTCATTTTTATATACCTAGGCTGCCACGAAAGTTTTTAGCTGTATGAAAACAATAAATATTTTATTCCTAAATTGCATGATAAATTAAAGATAATTTATCTATTAACCTCTTTGTATAGTGACATTGCAAACTTGCCAGTAACATTTTCTTTTTTTAATTTTTTTGTTGACAATGTCAGTCCAGTTTTGTTTTTGCAATGGAGCTCTCGCGAGAAGCATTTCGTGCTATGATATTCTATGACTATAAAAGAAACTTAACATTCAAGGAATCTCACAAAAACTTAAACGTTGCATTTGTGACGTCCGCTCCATCGTTAGCCACAGTTTCGTATTGGTACCGCGGGTTTAAACGGGGACGAGAGTGCATCAAAGATGAGCCGAGACCAGGACGGCCGTCAAGTGCAGTAACGCCAGAAAACGTGATCAGAGCCGAGTTGTTGATTAAGGAACGAAGGAATATTACGCTTCGGGAAATCGAACATGAACTAGGCATTGGATCACCCGCAGTTTTAAGCATTTTACATGATCATCTTCGCGTCAGGAAGGTCGCGTTGCGTTGGATACCACATTTGCTGACCGCAGAGCAAAAAACCCAGCGTGTAGATTGGTGTCAGTTTATGCTCAGCAAATTTGACGGAGGCCATTCCCAGCAGGTTTCTAACATCCTTACTACTGATGAGTCTTGGATATACTGCTATGACCCCCTGACAAAGCAGCAATCTATGCAGTGGGTGTTTGAAGAAGACGGACCGCCTTTAAAAATTGCTCGAGGCCGAAGTGTCAACAAAAAAATGATCGCCGTTTTCTTTCGTCGCAGTGGATCAGTGGCTGTAATTCCACTTGAAGATGAAAGAACAGTTACTAGCCAGTGGTACACCGAAGTTTGTCTACCCCAAGCGTTCGAAAAACTGGGTGAGGAACGCCCAAAGAGCGGCATTCGGGGATTTTTTTTCCACCAAGATAATGCACCACCACACACTGCAGCAAAAACAATGGACTTTTTGAACAGCACAGGCGTTCAGATGGTGTCGCATCCACCCTACAGCCCTGACCTGGCCCCGTGTGACTTTTTCTTATTCCCCACTGTAAAGAAAATGATGCGTGGCCGGACTTTCATGAATTCGGACGAGGCAGTACAAGAATTTGAGCGGCTTTTCTTCGACCTACCGCAGAACGCGTTTTTTAAGTGTTTTGAGGATTGTTTTTTTAGAATGAGGCGATGTGTAGACCTTGGAGGGGTATATTTTGAAAAATATTAAAGTAATTTACAAAATAAAAAGAATGGTTTTGATACAGCTAAAAACTTTCGTAGCAACCCTCGTATATATAAGATAAAGCACCCTGTAAATCTTCAATTGTTGTTTCTAACAGGAAATACCCAGTATTTCAATAAAGAATTAAAATAGAATTAATTAATTTAGACGACCAGATGGCCTAGTGGTTAGAGAACCGGACTATAAAGCTTGAAGTCCCGGGTTCGATTCCCGTGTCGGGGCAGATATTTGTATGAAAATACGAATGTTTGTTCTCTGGTCTTGGGTGTTTAATATGTATTTAAGTATGTATTATCTATATAAGTATGTTTATCCGTTGCCTGGTACCCATAACACAAGCTTGCCTAGCTTACTTTGGGACTGGGTCAATTGGTGTGAATTGTCCCGTGATATTTTTTTTTTTTTTTTATTTATTTATTTTTAGAATGTTGGTATTGTATTGTATTGTTATCGACAACAGATCACAAGTCATATTTAATAAATATATTTTATAGATCTTAAACCTTGAGAAACTAAAGACCATCAAGCAAAGAAAGTTGTGTTACATTGGGCTTGTGATGAGAAAAGTCAAGTATAGAGTTCTCCAGCTTTTATCCAGGGGAAGATTGCCGGAAGGAGAAGCGTAGGCTGGAGAAGACACTCACGGCTGAAGAATTTACGAGACTGGTTCAACTGCAGTACCACTTCTTTGTTTAAGTAGAGCAGCAGCCTCCGAAGTCACCATGATGTTGTCCAACCTCCGATAGGAAGAAGAAGAAGATAAATCTTAAGCAGGCATCTTCTTAAAATTCTAATAGCTTTTACAGACGTCCTCCTAGCAATATTTCTCACGTCAAGCAAATAGTTTATAGTTTGAACACAAAGCGGCGAGCTTTCTACTTCCAAGCTCATTCATTGCGCACACGCAGCCTACACTGCGAGTCGCGCCATTGTCACATAATTTTCATTTAGTTACAGTAGAATGACGTTAACAATTTACGCATGAAAGTAAACAAAACGTGTAGGTACCTAATAGTAAACAGGTATAAAGAAACTGAACATTATGGTATTTGCGTTAGTTTGTTTTTTTTTGTTGCGGAAATTGGCTTTCGTCCTGCATCGTACGTCTTTTAGCCGATTGATCACAAGTACGATGTAATTTAATCGTCTTTTGTTTATTTAATGAACTGAAACAATTTCATTTGCTCACCCGCCTTTGCCTTGAGGTCGCGGATGAGCAAAATAATTGTTTCAGCTCATTAATATAGACCTCCGCAAAGTAACGCCTGATTCAATAAATTTTGTTTATTTATATATATATATAGAGGTTTTGCCCCCCAGCGCTCTCACTGACCGTACGAAACGCAGCAGGAGCACTGCTGCTTCGCGCCGGTGTCGGACGAGTAGGCCCATTCGCGATGCAGTGGCTAGCTACAACGTGGCTCTACCACTACAAAAAAAAGGGAAAATCTTTTCACTTACCATTCAATATGATAGTCAGCATTATCCATAACTAAATATTACTATAAACGGGACTTATCACTTAATATTTACCTCAACGTTTCAGCCACATTATGTTTCAGGTCATGAGTAAAAATCACGAAAGTTTAAAACAAAAGAACCAGCCTATTATTTTTATGCTGATGTAAGGAACTGTCATAAAAAAGGCAAAGCACTTACTTTGGTCCACTGTACGTAGGCATCTTAAATCAGATTGTTATTAAAACGGTTCGACGTATTAATCACCCTAGGGCTAAATATGTCAATCCTATGTCGGCACTAACAGGTCTGCAAAGAAAGCCGATCACCTGACAGCCGTGACCAGACGTTCTAGACAATAACATCCACTTGCTTCCAAAACCTCGTATCTGCTCAATATCATGTGGTTAAATAACAAACACTGTGAAGTACATCATAAGGTTGTCTTAGGAACTGGATAATTCGAAAAAATACGAGGTTTTAAAATGATAATGTGATATTTGGAACCCAATTTTGTGTTATTACTGGTCGTTATTAGCCACCAACGATTAGCCTCGATGTACTGTGTGTTTATCAATCATATACAGGGATCGATAGAACGAAGCCTTCAATTTACCTATATTTACATACATGAGTGTTTAATTATGTACCGTTACGTCTATGCGAAAGTTTTGGTTCAATTGCGAATCGATGTCTATGGCATAGATACAGTACTTATTTATATTAATGACTGTTTTATGTGCAGCAATAACCAGATACTAGGTATAGATATAAAGCGTGTGAAAAAACCTGTGATACCTTAGTAGAGTGGTAGTGTGGGTTTTGCACCTCTGATACCTGGTTTACACTCGCGTACGAGTGGCGAGACGAACTGCGGGACGAGCCACGAGACGGGAGTGTGAACAAGCGCGCCTCGCGCCTCGTCTCGTGATTTGCCTTGATTTTGAGGCTCGCGTCCGGAGCGAGACGACGAGGCGAGGCGCGAGGCGAGGTGACGAGGTGAGAGTGTAAATCAGGTATGAATATTTTGGAATTTGTGTGTCACATTATATTTGTTTAAAATGAAGATTTTCGGTAGCGGAAAACTGGCATAGTTACACCTGTGAAGCAGTTCACCGGTTTGAGTAAAGTTCCCAATCTGTACTGGAGGGTTTGTACGAAATTCGAAGTTCGAAGTTCGGATCGTGCGGTCCCTCTCACTCTCGTAATAAATACCATTAGCGTGAAAGGAACGGCATGAAACGAAGTTCGCATTTATAGGGCCTGGGCCCGCGTGGAAACTAAGTATTTAATTGTTGGTGTAACATAGATGTGCGCTTGTCACTGCATAAGGTGATGATTTAGCAGATTGAAATGTATGATGTATAGGAAAGATTCGTGTCTAATCTCTAGACCAGTGGTGGTGTAGGGGTATGGCACGCGGCACGGAATGCTGAGGACCTGGGTTCGATTCCCAGCATTGGTCTTTTTTCTGGGGTTTTTTCTGTGCATCTATATTTCAGTTTGTATTTAGTACGAAATATATGATTTTCGCGGGATGACCGTAAAGGTAATAAAAAAATGAAGTTGAAAAAATAAGTACAAAAAAAAAGATACTTCATAGCTAACTTGTTTAAAGTTGCACAGTAGCGCCATCTCTTGTCCAGGTGAGCGGTTAGTTCCGAAGGAGTGTTAAAATCTCTCGATGAGGGTGTAACATAGATGTGCGCTTGTCACTGCATAAGGTGATGATTTAGCAGATTGAAATGTATGATGTATAGGAAAGATTCGTGTCTAATCTCTAGACCAGTGGTGGTGTAGGGGTATGGCACGCGGCACGGAATGCTGAGGACCTGGGTTCGATTCCCAGCATTGGTCTTTTTTCTGGGGTTTTTTCTGTGCATCTATATTTCAGTTTGTATTTAGTACGAAATATATGATTTTCGCGGGATGACCGTAAAGGTAATAAAAAAATGAAGTTGAAAAAATAAGTACAAAAAAAAGATACTTCATAGCTAACTTGTTTAAAGTTGCACAGTAGCGCCATCTCTTGTCCAGGTGAGCGGTTAGTTCCGAAGGAGTGTTAAAATCTCTCGATGAGGGTGTAACATAGATGTGCGCTTGTCACTGCATAAGGTGATGATTTAGCAGATTGAAATGTATGATGTATAGGAAAGATTCGTGTCTAATCTCTAGACCAGTGGTGGTGTAGGGGTATGGCACGCGGCACGGAATGCTGAGGACCTGGGTTCGATTCCCAGCATTGGTCTTTTTTCTGGGGTTTTTTCTGTGCATCTATATTTCAGTTTGTATTTAGTACGAAATATATTTAATTGTTCTTTATATTTTAGAGGGATGGATATATTTATGCCGGTATGAGATACTCCCCAAACTTAGACTTATCAACAAAAAAAGAAATATCGATTTCGGATCGCGGCCAGCAAAGATACTGACGCAAACGTAGGTTGTAAAAAACATAACCCTCTTTCGACAGTCGGGTGATAACTTTAATTTCAATACTGGATGAAAAAAACCCTCGTGTATAATTCCCGTTCCCTTGAGAATTCCAGGAAAATATTATACCCTATGTCACTCTCGGAACTGAGACGAATCTAATGACACCTCACACTTCAAAATCCATTGAGCCGTTCACGCTGCAGGGTGTGCCAAAGAATGTTACATACATACATAATTATATACGCTCGAAAAACATAACCCTCCTTCGACATTCGGGTAAAAAAGTAAGTATATAATTTAGTGAGAAACATCTCCATTTTCTTTTCTTCTTTTATCCATTTTCTGAAGTCAGTTCAAATACTGCCTTAAAGAGGAGGGTATACAGGGTTATTTTTAATTCACTGACACCCTCTTAACCCTGAATTCCTATCACTCAAATAAATGTTTTTTGTTTTACGACTTTTTAAAATGAAGCACTTTTTTTCCCATACAAATACACAGAGTATCGTAAAAATAAGAGGAAATCTCAAATTTTCAAAACGTTATTACACCAAAAATATTAAGTTATGACAAAAGCCGTAAAAGAAAAAACATTTGTTTGAGTGGTAGGAGTTTAGGGTTAAAAGGATGCTAGTGAATTACAAATAACCCTGTATAGTCGTCATCGGAATCAACTTATTTACTAACAAAATAGCAACAGTTGCGTCAACGCAAAAAGGCGCGAAGGTAAACGAAGAAGGTGTGGCGCTGGCAATCCTTAAAAAAACCCATATACGTCACGTGGAGTCCAAGAAGTTTTGCAAGTTGGTTCGCTGACGTGCGTACGCGCACACGTATCCTGCATTGTTTATTGGTCTGTATACACGGGAGATCCGTGACCTCTCTGACTGGAGAAACGAGTACTTGAGACGTGACGCAAAAGTGGTACTTATTGCTAATTCGTTGATGTTTTTATTCAAATTGCTTACTTTTGTGAAGGATACCGACCGAAGGTTAACGACCGCTTTAGCCTAGTTGGTAGTGACCCTGCCTACGAAGCAAGAGGTCCTGGGTTCGAATCCCGGTAAGGGCATTTATTTGTGTGATTAGCACGAATAATTGTTCCTGAGTTATGGATGTTTTCTATGTATTTAAGTATTTATTTATCTATATAAGTATGTTTATCGTCGTCTAGTACCCATAGTACAAGCTTTGCTTAGTTTGGGACTAGGTCGATTTGTGTAAGATTGTCCCCTAATATTTATTTTTTATTTTTTTTATTTTATATAGAATAAAATAATAATTTAACATTTATACAGCATTAACTAAACGCTAACTCAAATACTGGTAGTAGGAGACATTTTGTGTGATGATGGTGAATATGATCATTTGTACTCGAGTCATGAATGCTATACGTAATCGTAATTAAGTTGGTATATAATTATATATGTTTATTTGAATCAGGCCACCACGTGACAGGCATAGCCTAGTGTGGGGCCACTTTATAATTTTTTTCATTTTTTTTATTTGTTAAATATGTTTTGTTTATCCGTTGTCTAGCATTGGGCAATGTGCTAGTTTGCGGCTAGAAGCTGTAAATCGTCCCAAGTTATTTATTTTTAAATTTATTTATTATTCTATAACAACTAAATCACTTACTTTACTTACTCACGAATAGGGGTTAACTCAGCATTATTTTCTCGTCTTTGGCATTAGCATATTTATAAAAATGTTGAAGAGAAATAATCAGTAAACTAAGTAGTTATGCGTTACCGTTGCAGTAAACAAAATGTAGAGTCGAAATTCGAAGAACAAAATAGCGTTTGAGGTTTTCCTTTCTCACAATTTTTTTTACAAAACAGGAAGTCATTTTTAATCAAACTTATAAAAAGAACCAGGTTCTCAATACGATTGTTTTTTAGGGTTCCGTAGTCAAATAGGAACCCTTATAGTTTCGCCAAATCTGTCCGCCTGTCTGTCCGCCCGCGGCTAAGCTCAGAGTACTTAAAAGCTGTAATTTGGCATGAATACATATATCAGCCACGCCGACAAAGTGGTTAAATAAAAAACCAAAAAGATTTTTTTTAGGGTACCTCCCATAGACGTATAGTGGGGGTGATTTTTTTTCTCGACTAACCCTATAGTGTGGGGTATCATTGGATAGGTATTTGAAAATAAATAGGGGTTTGCTGAAACCATTTTTGTGTACCCCCCTCTAACTTTGAACCGCACGTCTAAAAAATATGAAAAAAATCAAGTAAGTTAAACTTAATAGAACTTCCTAGAAAAATTATTTTCGACTTAATCAGTTGAGCAGTTTTTAAGTTTTTGTAAAAAAATATTTCAAAACTAAGATTGTAATTTAACCGCCACTACAAGCATTTTTTTCTTTAAGTAGGTACCTATAAAGATCACGCTAACAGTGACTTCTTTCAAATAAAAAAAAAATGAAATTGGTTCATATAATAAAGAATTACATCTGAAAATCATCAACATACATACTAGTTCTAGTAGATTGCAGATTAGATTAGTTACCCAATTCGCCGATAGATGGCGCTGTACCGCCGACGTTGAAATTCTAAATCGCGCTGTTAACCCTAGCGCGCGGTGGGAGTTGGGACCAAAACAACCACATTAATAAAGTATGCAAAGATTTTTTCGTACCTGCTACGGAACCATATCTTGGGCGTGTCCGACACGCTCTTGGCCGGTTTTTTATGTTTGTTAAGTACTTCTAAGCTTATTCATTTACGAACCGATTTGGATAATTATTTTTGCTTGTAAGAGTATAGATCCCGTTTGTTTCCATATAATAGTACATTGAAACCCTTATTATTGTAACCCTTAGAAATTAAAGAAGTGTTACGGCTTTTTAACAGCGTTGCCCGTATATCAGGATTGCTTAACGATTATTGGTTGTCATTTTACGTGGGAGCATATTTGTTTCTCAAGAGATACTTTATCATTATTCACTTAACCCATTAGTCACTATTAGTTGCAAATTCAAACTCGTTTTCTAGAAAAATAGCTAGGCTCACTTTCTTCTCTTGTTTGCGCGTTTCTTTTCGCTGGTGCGAATTTCGCAACTAGTTGTAATCAATTTTTGAATACTTGCTAATGATCGTGGATACCGTAGAGGTATAGACGAAGGAAGCGTCTAGAAGCGTGATTACAGTGTGGGATTTTTGTCCATCAGTAGGATCAGTCTTGAGTTTATTAATTATATTTGATTCAGAAATCACACGGAAAAATACATACGAATGATAGCGTTTATAAATAAGAGCATATCTTAATTAAGCTTAATATAAATGGTATTGTCATTTCAATTAATAAAGTATTATTAAACATTGTGTTTAAATAAAATCTATTACAACGATCATGGCATGTTATCTTGAAAATTTTGGTAGCAAGAAACATCAAACAGTGGTTTTTAATTTTTTAATAATGTCCTAAGAGTAGTCAGTAATTTCGTCTTTTATTAATAATTTTTTAATTAAATAATTTCTATGATAATTTCAATGTTGCTCGCCGGTTATAAACCATTATTAAATAAAACTCATTTGTAATTCTGCCCCTTTGTCGTCATATCCCCCAGCCCCTGTGCCGCGCAGGCAAGGACTCATTTGAACGGTCTAGCTATACTTAGTCCCAAACTAAACAAAGCTTGCACTATGGGCACTAGACAACGGATAAACAAACATACTTTGGTACACCTTAAACTGAGATCATAGAATTTATTTGTAATTCCAATTTTCTGTTTTCAGGTACATAATACAATAGATACAATGGTATTCAATACTTAAGTAGAAGAAAATCTGTTACTCTAACACAAATTGTAAAGAGATTACAGTTCACGAGCCGCAATATAATGTTGTTGTGGTTTATAATTTTAAATTAAATGGAGTATAGGCATTTCGGCGCTTTGAATATCCTTGGTCGATCTTTATAACTGACTGGCTTCCAGGTCAGGGGGCTATCCGCTATGTTCTCAAACTGCAATGAACACATTCGTTTTTGCCACCATTTGGCGCCTATCATCAATAAAATGATTTATTAAGTACGAAGTAGAGTTAGTTTTTAATTAAATTATTCATGCGCCTTTGCTAATTAAGTTTTATAGGTGTTTTATTATGTTAGATACATCGTCTTTTAGTAGTTGTAGCTGAGTGGAGAATTTCGAAAATTGAATTATGGATCTTTACTTATAGTGACTTTAGGCTGATGCGAATCGATTGGATGGAACATCAGCTATATTCAACATTTACGCCGCAACATTATGCTGAGTTGGGCCTAATTTATACTATTCGATGATTTTTTATAAGTATCTTTTCCTGTCAACTGTATTTCCTGTGTATCGAATATGTGTAAATAAACATCTCTCTCTCTCTCTAAGTATTAGTAGTAGTGGTACTACTATACCTATACCATCCTCGCCGCCATTGTTATATTTTAAAAAACTACACTTATTTTCTTACCACCTATAACTACAATCAATAATGATGATGACTGTATCTAATAATAGCTAAAGTTAATTTTTTCTTAGGATCCAATTATAAGCGTCATAAACGCGATTGCAGGAAATCATTTTTTTAAGTCAATTTTTATTACTAATCTTCTATTAAACAATCAGCGCTCTAAGGTCATCAGGCCATCACTACAAGAGACCCAGAAAATCACTTGAAATGTAATGACTAGTTCATTTAAATTTTATATCTATACATATAATAAATCTGTAACAAGTCGGTGTCTGTACATTGAAGATATTTGAGAAAAACTGACACTAGGGCTATTTATTAGCGCAATAGAACCCAAAACAATGATTTTTAGAATTATTGTCTGTTTGTCTGTTTGTCTGTTTGTCTGTGCGTTTGTGCGCGCTAATCTCAGAAACGGCTTAACCTAGAAGGATGCGGTTTTCAATGATATGTTGGTATTTTCTTGGATTAACATTTAGTGTTTGTTTCATTTGAATCGGTTCACAAATAAGAAAGATACGTTTATTTTAAGAATTTATCGAACTGTTTTTATAAGAGTTGTTATTATGAACGCGCTAATCTCAGGAACTACTGCTCCGATTTGAAAAATTCTTTCAGTGTTAGATAGCCCATTTATCGAGGAAGGCTATAGGCTATATATCATCACGCTAACACCAATAGGAGCGGAGCGAAGCGGAAGAATGTTTACAAATTGGGGGTTTTTGAAGTGAAACTTATATATCTCGGGAACTACTGATACGATTTGAAAAATTCTTTCAGTGTCAGATAGCCCAGTTAGATAGGGCGGGTTGGGAGCGGGTGGGGGGCGAGTTGGGGGCGGGTTGGGAGCGGGTGGGGGAGCGAGTTGGGAGCGGGTTGGGGGCGGGTTGGTAGTGGGATGGGGCGGGTTGGGAGTGAGTTGGTGGCGGTTTAGGAGCGGGTTGGGGGCGAGTTAAGAGCGAGTTGGGGGCGGGTTGGGGGCGGGTTGGGAGTGAGTTGGGGGCGGGTTGGAGGCGGGGTGAGAGCGAGTTGGGGGCGGGTTGGGAGCGGGTTGGGGCGGGTTGGGGGCTGTTTGGGGTCGGGATGGGAGCGGGTTGGTTTATTATGAAGTTTCACTTCTTCCGGAAGGATCTAAGGAGAGCCATAATTGATGAAAAAGTAAATTGGATAAAAAATAAGCTGCCCAAATTACTAATTCCACGCGGACGGAGTCGCGGGCAAAAGCTAGTTATAAACTATAAATTATAATCCTCTCTAGAACTGTGCTTAGGGACTCAAGCCGGTACTAAAATATCTACTTTAGCTAAGTGCTAGGTAACTATTAATATTACATAACTAAACTACCCAGACGAGCAATAAACATAACCGTTAGAGAACGGAAAGTTAAATTAAAATTTAACAGCCATTGGAGGAAATAAAAAACGGCCAATTGCGAATCGGATTTGCGCACTTAGTGTTCCATTTTAGTACCTTATGGTAGGCATAACATAAAGTAATCGAGTTCATAAACTGCGCACTAAAACTGCTTTCATTGTTTATTATTTGTAATTCTTGCCAAAGATGATTCTAAGTCAATTTGAGGTACCTACATATTAGGACGTGATTTATGTTAATGCAAGTTTCAAATTCAAAAGACACCTAGCGGGACAGATCGACAATGAAGATTCTATAACATAGAACCCTAAAAATAAACTGTCACTTAATCTGTCGACTTTGGATTAAGTATAAAGAGTTAGATGTATTATGCTGTCATACTTAACAGGGAGACCACCCATATCGAGAGATGGGAACAAAATAGTTCAATATCCATAATTTTATTTAACATGGTAGTTACAATGTTTTTAACAACTTTGTTCCTCTAAAGTTGTGATTCCATAAATTCCACGTCCTCGTGTTGCTTCAGCTACATAGTTAAAAACCTGTCAATCTTCTCATAACTAAACAACTAAATAGTTAGCGGTAAAAATGTTATTAGCTTTCACTTTTATGAAAATTTGATATTGTTACGTTAGCCCTTCTGGGTGCTTAGGTTAGGGGTTTTCAATTAACGATGGCGCTAGGAAAATATAATGATATTGTTAACGGACTGTCGGACAACAAAAAGTCACGTGATCGCATGGAAGTAATTGTACTATTACACTTTTTTTTATAACTAAGATTATCAAAAGAAAAAAAAAGAAAATTCAACTGTAATAATCGCGGTCACGTAGAACTTGGCGAATCCCCTTAATTAATTCGTGAACTAATTTGTTAAAAAAATTGAAATCGTACAAGCAAAGCTGAACGCGACTTCAGATGTGTGATAATAAACTGATGATATTTGTAAAATTTCTACCCGAACCAATTATCTCTTAAATCGTACTTGGTACCGTTTCATCGTATACATTAACGACTAATGCACAAGGTTCGTATTCACAATCGAATTCCGCGATTTTTTCGTATCGATATGGCGCTGAATCGAATTGCTTTGAAGAAACCGTTACGTCAGTTCATAGAATACGGCATACGGCGGGAATGCATCGGTCTCGATTCACGTTTCACAGGAAGCTCGACGGTCTGGTTACAGCAGACAATGTGTGAACTATACGGCTACAGCGCTTCCATCGATTAATTATGGGTATACTTACTTATACTAATTTTACTGTGGTTATGTACAGCAGCGAATCGTGGACCATAAAGGAAGTTAGCAGTCCAGGCCCAGGATCGCGAATTTTGGCGCAATATGAGGGAGGCCTACGTTCAGCAGTGGACGGACAATGGCTGTAGATAGATAGAAAGGAAGATAACAGGCGGCGCTTTAGAAGCGTTTGAAATGTTGTGCTATCGTTGCATTATCTTATCCCTATGAGCTGGACCCAGGAAGTCAGCAAAAAGAAAGTGCTTCAGCGTGCCAGCTTAACCCGGAAATTATTCCACACAGTCAAAAAGCGCAAAATATCTGGGGCACGTGCTGCGCCATGACAGACAACTGAACTCTTGAAGGTGGAAGAAATCATAGCTGCCGAACATTAGAACGTGAACCGGGATCAGCCGTGCAGAGCAACTGTTCCTGATGGATCAAGACAGCAGCATGTATGAAAAGACAAACGAGTGTTGTGGAAGCGAAAAATGTACTTATGTCAGGATCGTAGCAGGCGGAACCAAAAAAAAAAATTAAGTAGTTGCTTCCCAGGAGGAGACGTGATTGTATGTATGTATTTTTATATGTAATATCATAAAATGCGTTGTGCTGTTTTGAAATACAAAGGTTTCCAGTACAAAAAGTTTTGTGTGAAGTGCACCGATAAGAGACGAGATATTTTTTACGCAAAATGTAAGTCGATAGCGAGATCGCTTTTTGCAGAGGCAGCACTGTTAGTGGGGTGCATGTTGATTGCTGGGGATATGCCTGTGTTAACAAGACAATCAGAGAACAAACTTTTTGTGCAACATGGAAGTCGGGAATGTTTTTATAATGGTTTTATCTTTCTAGTCGTAATCGTCTTCAAATACGTACATTAACATGTTTGAAGAATTTTTTGCGCTCAGTTGAACTTATTTATTTGCTGAAATCAAAGTGAATGCTTTTGTTGACTAAATTCTTCTAAATAATTGAAGTAAACACTAGCTCATGAGCCATAAAAAGTTAGACGGCCCAAAGGCATGACAAAATACAAATTAAAGAGGGTTATTAAAGAAACATGTTATTTTCAAGCGTTTTTAACTCGGTCTTTATAAGTTTTTAAAACATTGTACAGTAGAGGAAACTGAATTGCGTACCTGGGTGGAACCTTTTCGTTGCAAATGTCAAGTTGACATTCCCCACATCTGCCAAAGAAATCATCGGGAATTTGATTGTGAAGAGGTAAGTAATTGTAGTTGTGTAACTTAAAACGACAGGAGTAAGTAATTGTTTGTGTGTGTCAAATCGCCATTAGACCCTCTCCCCCAAAATGCATAACGTAATTTATGGATCGTCCATTACGACTTTGCTTATTTTCAGGGTTTCGTGGTCCTACAAGGAATCCTTATAGTTTCACCATGTCAGTGTGTCTGTTTGTCCGTCCGCGTTTTAGCTTAGGGACTGTTAGTGCTAGGAAACTGTAATTTTGCATGGGTATATATTACGTTGACCACGCGCATCAAGTGATATTTTTTACATTTTAGCTGCCTCCCTTTACACGACAAGTGAGGACGTTTTATTCTCGTCTCAACCCATTTTGTGAAGTACCGTTGGATAGATCCTTTGCAAAATATTAAGCTTAAGTGTCCTTCCCTCTACAAGCTAAACCGTTGGCTTGAAAAATCGAAAATAAATCGTACTCTTAGTATACATCTATCATGAATTAAGAACAAAACTATCACGGCTTCACAAGTTAACGAATAACAGTCAATAAAAACGTTACTATTTAATATTATAAACGTGAATGTTTGTATGGATGGATGTGTGGATGTTTGTTACTTTTTCGCGCTAAAACGGTTTGACGGATTCTGATGAAATTTAGCACACAAATAGTTTATAACCTGGATTAACATATAAAATACTTTTTATTCAGGAAAACTGCATATAGTTTCTGCGATATATTTAGCGATAAACGAATTCTTCGCAGACGGAGTCGCGGGCAACAGCTAGTATTGAATATTTGTCGCATGTTAGTACGGACAGAACCCTAGATTGCGTATGGCCCGTCACACATTTGCTCGATTTTAAGTATTTTCCACGAAAACATTCACGGTTGACAATTACTTCGCGATAGCGGCAAAAAGCTACTATTTATCAAGCGTTATCAGCGAGCTTTTATGAATAAAAAACGCAATTCGGGAAAGTCACGATAATGTTATCTCACTTTTATTGTGAGTAATTTCCGCTACGTCTGCGCGGATAGAAGTTCGTTGTTCTCTCGTTTTGAATTTTAAATATTGACTCATTATGATAGTATGAATTGTGACTGCTCTTATTCGACAACCGGATAGTCTAGTGGTTAGAGAACGTGACTACGAAGCTTGAGGTCCCAGGTTCGATCCTCGGTCGGGGCAGATATTTATATGAAAAATACAAATGTTTGTGCTCGAGTCTTGGATGTTTAATATGTATTTGCAGCACATTTGCAGCGTAGGGGACGTCCACCAACGAGATGTACAGACGATTGGATAAAGGCCGCAGGTTCAAGGTGGTTGCAAGCTGCCTCCGACCGTAATGATGCGTAGGATCTAAGTCCAGCAGTGGACGAACGCCCAACGGCTGAAATGATGATGATATGTATTTAAGTATGTATTTATCTATATAAGTACATATGTTTATCGGATTGCTAGTACTTATAGTGCAAGCTTTGCTCAGTTTGGGACTAATTGAAATTGGTGATAAACGTTCCATGATTTATTTATTATTTATTTACTTATTCGAATTAAAGAGGATGGCAGAGAAATCTGTGGGCCGTCCCGAGTATTGTAAAGCAGGGATAAAGAGCTGGAAGATCAAGCGTTATCTCTGAGTTTCTAACAACAAGTAAATTTAGACTACCAGATGGCCTAGTGGTTAGAGAACCTGACTACGAAGCTTGAGGTTCCGGGTTCGATTCCCGTGTCGGGGCAGATATTTGTATGAAAAATACGAATGTTTGTTCTCGGGTCTTGGGTGTTTAATATGTATTTAAGTATGTATCTATCTAAAGTATGTTTATCTGTTGCTTAGTACCCATAACACAAGCTTTGCTAAGCTTACTTTGGGACTAGGTCAATTGGTGTGAATTGTCCCATGATATTTATTTTATTTATTTTAAATTTCCTTTATGAGAGCTAAATAAACTATTATAATCTAATTTAGGTGTTCTGTGTACTTGCCGCGAAATATTGTGGAGGAGACTTTATAATAGTTTTTATGCGAATATATCAAAGTTACACGAAGAGAAATTGCAGCAATTTGAGTTGACGGTGACATAATAGTTGCGGTCATTAGTTATTTGAACTAAAGCTAAGTAAGCACGTACACTGTCGATGAAAAAAGTCAAGCCCAGGGAGAGAAATATTGCGTGTTGCAGGCGAATTGTAATTATTGGACGACCGGATAGCTTAGTAGTTATGGTTAGTGACCCTGACTATGAAATTTTAGGTCCCGGGTTCGATTCCTGAACGGGGCAGATCTATGTGTGAAAATTTTAAACGCGATTTTTATATTTCTGGTGTTAAATACATATTACTAAATTGAATTCTCCTAAAAAAAATCAATGTTCTAAATACACAAATTCAAGCAGACTGTATACAAAAGAACTTCCTAATATGCCATAAATTGTATGGCCACTGACCCTTTACCAAAAAAAGCAGCCCACATGCGGGTGTTCGTTCCATTTAATCCCGTACACCCCAATTTTGAAAATTATTGCAGAACTTCAAACGCTTGCGATTCCGCGTGATAGATTACGAATATTGATTTAAAAGTTTCATGGTTTAAATGTTTTAATAACCTTTTGAGTGTTTGGGGTCGATTGATGATGTGGTTAATATTTGCAGGATGCCTTTGGGCCGTAGTGGAGTTCCATGAGCCATCCAGTATCCAGTGGATGTTTTCTAGTGATACGACCACGACGACGATTTTTTGTTTTTGGTTTATAAAGTATCAAATAAATTTGTACCGGAGTAAGTGAAAGCTTACTACCTTAATTTTTTCTGGGCTTGAGAGTCAGTACAACGCGATTAAAGAAAAATGGGGCGGCTTTCAGAATTTTAATTGTACAAGCCTATAGTATACACACGTCCCATTGCTTGACTAGGATACTCTCAGCATGAGAGAGCCAGGAATAGTTCCCAGGCGGGCCTAGTGTGGCTTGAGAACTTCACACACACTATAGAATTGCTTCACAGGATTATGCAGTCTTCTTTCAGCGGAAACATCATGAATATCATGATAAGTATATTTGAAATGTATGTCTGCACATGATCTCAAGCCCGGGCTTAGGACATATGTCAAACCACTCGGCTACCACGGATTTTTCCACTTGTTAATTCAATAAACGCCAACTTTCTAGTGATTCAATCACAATAATAATCAAATAAGTTACATAGTAACCGTGTTCTGACATTACTTGCTACTGTTTTAATGTCCAACAACGAGGTCAATGATCTCATAACGTGCAATACAGTGCAATACACACCTACATATATGTTCAAATAGAAGTAAGTATGTATAGTTATCCATTGTGCCGTTGTCATATGAAATAATGAGCCTGTGTCATGCTGAACATTGTATTCTGTATTTTATAATTTACTTACTCGTTACGTGTGGTCACACGATAGTTTTGAAGGTTTTCTGGTCAAAATCCTTTTAGTAAACTAAAATCTCATAAGTTATTATGCTAAATACGTCCCACACATAATGCCAAATTACATTTCAAAATGTTAAATAATAATAAGTTTCTTTATTTATACGTAGTGGTTGTTATCCTGTTTTTATTGGATAATTTTGCTAATTTTATTTGGCACAGACCAAATTTCAAAACTCATGCTCTATGATATTACCTGCACATGAAATATATTGCGTAAATTAACAATCTAACGCATGTAGTTTCTTCAAATATATAATGACCGCTCTTTTAGATGTTTACTACTCAAGAAACATGTTTGTCTATGAGTAATTTCGGGTTTAACTTTTGAAAAAAAGGGGTGAAAATACATCTTTGTCCTGTTTATGTTGTTGTCCTCATTGCTGAGGGTTGTGACCTCCAGGAATCATTTTCCGGATGATCGCTCTCCATTTGACACGACCTTTGGCAGCGTATATGGCATCGTGGACATTTGCATTTGTGTTGTCGCGGATCTGGTCTGTCAAGCGCATGTGGCTACTTCCTCTTTGTCGCTTGCCCTGAATTTTCCATGTCATCCGGAGTTTTTAGAGGTTCTTGTTCTTTTTTCTAGATATGTGACCAAAAAAGTCGAGGTTCATACGAAGGCAGACAAACAATAACATAGTGACTCCCACTTCGCGTAGAAATGACTCATGTAGAAAATATACATCAATGACATTTTCCACTTCCATTTCCCAAAACTACACGGGTGTCTTAGCGCGGGCACGAAGTTGGTGCGCTAAGCTAGTTTACGTACAATAGACATATACAAAACCTTCCCTGATAAATTATTTAACTGATGGTGAAAATCGCATTAGGATCTGTTGCGTAGTTTAAAAGAATTAAGCTTATGTACGTACAAAGAGACAGATCACAGGAGGCGACTTTGTTTTATACTTTTATTTAAAGATTGATCTGAGGATTATGTACTTTGCTGAGTATTTATTTGCCAGCTTTGATATTAACGCAAGTAGGTGTATTTAGCGAGGTCAAGCTTGAACCAATGTGTTCGTTTGGTGGGTGTGTAATTTATTCAAAAAGATACGAAAATAATTTTCCAGTTGCAATAATTTTGTTTTTGAAATTATTGTACAAAGGTAACAATAATAATTAATATGTTAGTTAATATGTTGTAATAGTTAATATGTATCAAACCGAAGTTTATGCATAAGCTTTATCAAATTAAATTGAATAAGTATGTTTCTATTGGATATTCAAAACCATTTTTTTTTCTTGGCCTATCCAAAAAACCTAAAACCTCCTTCGGTGAATCTGATTATTTTGTATCTACAGGGATTATCACAAAAGGAGTGACATTAATAGAGATTTGTCGGCTACTGTATCCACCAAAATATCGGCAATTACTTTTGTCTCAACCTGTAGTCCAGTTTTGCAGACAAAAGCGTGTAAATACATTCTGCAAATACTTGCACTAGCATAGAAAACCCGGTCGACACTGGCCATCATTGTGTAAAACGACAGCCGTAACTGCTGCAAATGTCATAAATAGCGATGCTAAATAGCGCGTATATCATGATTGTCACTGCAATACCTTTGAGCGTGTCGCTCTCTAGTTACACTTTAGTTTCTAGGCGATTAACATAGCCGTCCATCGTTGCATAGTTTATTTATAATTTTATCTAGCATTGCAGGATTAACTTTCCCTGAGGTACTTCATAATAAGGCTGCAGCAGAGCCATGCTGCAGCTTATCGCTGGCCGCAACTATAGTCCATGTGAATATTCGTGGCACACGTGCTATTATTTATTTGATCAAACAAATTCCTTGTTTATAAAATGTAACAGACCTCGCTTATTTCATTACAGCTAGTTTATGTTTGGGTTGTGTCTATCAAACGCATATGTAAAAGTGATCTTGCAGGATATGATCATTAAAAGTACCTAATAATAAAAAGTAGGTATCTACCCGTAGTACACCTTTGGTCATCCTTACCCTTTTACCGGAGAACAGTCCTGGACCGGCGATTACCCTAAATTTGGTGCCATAGGTTATCATTATTATTAACATTATGATCCGTCATATTTCTCTTTAATGTATTGTATTGATCAGGAACGGTCCAAAATGTAGTAGTGAAGTATCATACCACTTACCCGTGAACCCTTATTGGTTTATTTTAAGGGTTTCTTTAAATAATTGCTTCTCCTTTATTTCTCATGAGCTTTTCCCTAATGGAGACATCGTGGACATTCCAATCCGCACTGGGTTGTGCCCAGCAGTGGGATGTTTATAGTCTGGAGATGATGATGATGATGACATTCATAACAAAATAAGTGCAATCAAATCAAAGTTAGAAGCGTGGCACTTTTCATCATGTTTATCGGTGGGTAATGGAGCTACTGGTCGGCGCGATTTGTTTTATATGGAGCCGCTAATTGTTGGAGCGATGGGCGAGACTCCCACGATGTTGAGCGCTCGGTGCAAGGCAGATGAGACTTGCAGGTTAAAAAAATTATGGCTCTCATACATAAAGCAGAAACAGTTGTTATAATCTTCAAAGACAAAATATTTTTCAGTATGTTTTTAACACAAAACACACGCATAAGAGGTTGACAGGCTTTTGTGGACGAGAGTCTTGTTGCTGTTATAATTCCATTAATACCAGGAAAAAAAAATTGTACCAGAAGCTTATGATTACGAATAGGATGACAACTTTATGTGGACGAGAGTGTTGCTACTATAATTCAAAGTTCAAAGTTCTTTATTGTTTGTGAGGATTAGGTTACATTGTTGGTACAAATAACAATAGATACAATAAAATATTCCATTAATATCAGGAAAAATACTGTACTAGAAGCTTATTAATAATGTTATGATTACGGATAACGTAGATTAATATGTGGGTCATACATATTTTTTTGTTCACGTCTCTCCTGTGGACATGGCAAAAGTTAAGGGTCTATAGTCAAGCCAATATTTAAATCAGCGTGTGGGACGCCTGGCCAATTTTCGGCCCATTTAAATAAATCTTAAGTTTGCTGACTTAGAGTAGCTAGTTTTATATTCACAGGAGAGACAACTTTTGTTTCTTACGCTGTGTATAAACCATGTTGTCTGTCAAGACCAACATAATATATGTTATAAGTACCGAGCAAGTAGTTCTCAAAATTATAATGTTGACCCAGTACTTGCTTTACCAGTTGTGTCAGTTTCTAGATCAGAATAAAAACAATAAGTGAACTAATAGACACTCGTAGTAAGTTTTTAACTTGTACATCAGTGTACACGTTTGTGGAAGCCTCGATGACTTCTAATCGTTACTTACGCGGCTCGCCAGACATAACATGTGGCTGTACGGCTCTAGCATTACAGGATCACTGTTACCAGTTAATTGCTGTTTAATAATTACATTCGAGTGCCATTATAATTACAGAATGTGGTTTGACGGGATCGTTTAAGTGGAGAAACATCTTTTCTCTATATTTAATTTTGTGCGGAATATATTGAAATGGGGTGAAGATGAAGAGCTTATATTGCGACAAGTTTGCGCTTTACATAGCTTTTTAGAGCCTTTGACTCGTAGTCGAGGTCGCTAGGAGACCTACTGCACCTCACATCAGATGCAGTTGCATGGCTCAACACCCTGACTATTGGCATCTAACAAATTTTATCATCATCATCATCCCAAACTATTTACGTCCCACTGGAGGGCATAGAATGAGAGGACTTGGGCCGTAGTTCCCACGCGGGCCCAGTGCGGATTGGGAACGTCACATACACCAAATAATTGATTCCCAAGTGTGTGCTGGTTTCCTTACGCTGTGTTCCTTCACCGTAAAGCTTATAGGTCCCCCGGGTTGAACCTACGACCCTCTGCTTGAGAGGCCATTGTTGCTCAAACCACTAGGCCACCACGGGTTAATATCTAAAAAAAAACCCTTGTGTAAAATAATATCCTAATACCATATTATTGTTGAAAGTTCTTATTGTAATCGATGGAGGTGAAAATAATAACAAACTAGTCAGCATACTATCACTTTTCATTCATTAATTATATATTTTTAATACGTAACGAGCCTCTGACTGAATCATTTATCAAACTAATTATCAATAATAGTTTCATAGTAGGTATATATTTTGACGTGAAACATAAATAAGATCTTTCAATTACGCCGATCTCTCGAGGACCACGATCATAACTCACGTAAAGTAGAAAGCGGTAAAATAGTGCAAGTAGATAGTCGAATTTGTCATGGTTAGTAAAACGATACATAATAAAACCATAAATTACAAGTCATTTCTAGTATTAAAATGTCGATGCCGACGTACCAACAGGGCTACCAGTGAATCAATCAAGAAGGCTACAACATAATTTTGAAGTGCGTATCATGCTGTCCCTTTCACTTTTTTACTATGTTCACTTAAAACTTACTAGTGTATTATGTAGGTTTTTCTATTATAGCCCGATTTTTTTCATTTTATTTTCACTACCACTACTTAATTTTAGCATTTCGAATTTACTTTATTTTATACTTTATTTTAGTTTTCACTGACCCTAACATCAAAAAGGCTAAATGGCGCTTCGCCGGCCGATGCCGCGGCACGCTCACTTCGCTCGCTCGGCTGGCGCGTAACCTAACCTTACCTTACCTTTTTTTTTTTTTTTTTTTTTTTTTTTTTATGTTAGAAAGGCCAGACAAACGAACTAGTGGGTCACCTGATGTTAAATGATCACCACTGTCCATAGACACCCGGCAGCGCTTTACGCGATGCCAGTGCGTTGTCGGCCCTAAAGGAAAGGGAACAGGGGAAGGGGGTGAGGGAGGGGAAGAGGGAAGGGGTGAGGTATTGGGCCCCCGGCACTCTCACTGACCGTACGAAACGCAAGCAGGATTACTGCTGCTTCACGCCGGTGTTCTGTGAGAGGGTGGTACTGCCCCGGACGAGCCGGCCCATTCGTGATGCAGCGGCTAGCTACAACATGGCTCTACCACTACTAAACCTACTACCTACTTACGAGCTGTAGCTGTAAGGGGCAACCCTCACTTTCATTTAGCACACATGATACTTAAGGGGTAAAGATTAGAAAACTTGAGGTTCAGCAAATATTGGTGCTAATGAAAATTATATACTTAAGACAATATTAGGGCCAATATAAATTCTAGCCAACGTTGGTAGGAGTAACGAAATTAGCACTAACGTTATTAGGTCAATTGGGGGAACCCCCGTATACGTAGTACGAGTACAGTAACTGATGTTGAGCTAATTTTCTTTCTCAAGTAACTTAACATACAATGAACAATTTCAACTAGATATACTTAGTATTATACATACCTATTTGTAGTGTTCATCCTCAAGAGACAGCCCTAGTCTGCCAAGGTGAAATGTATTAAGACGGTGATAAACATAGATACCATTAACATTCCATGGGCCCAGAGGACGGCGATCTGTCTTTTTTTACAGGATCAGAGTATTAGGCCACAATAACTAATAGGGGATAGTGATTTAGTGACAAGAAGCCTGTTAAGCGTGAGTAGGATTTGCGCCTCAATAAGTTGATTATGGCATCCGCAGCTAAGAAAACATAATAATTTTAATTCTGTGCTAACGGAAAGCGTCCACGGTTTTTGTATGAAAATACACTTTCATATTTTGATCGCATGGACTTGCAAACTTCACTTTTACACTCAATAGGTACTCACTTACTATAATTACTCACTAATTATCTACTGAGTATACACCGTGAAATTTTAGTGGTTGATTTCCCGAAACGAGGTGATTTAGTATCGATTGTACAATCGATTCATAATTACTATTTTGACTAGAGTCAAAAATCCAATTGTGAAAAACGAAAGTCGAAAATGACCGCAAACCAATAGTAACGCTTCGTTGGTACAAGTAGCGTACGATCGTACGATAGGTTAGGTACCAACGAAGCGTTACTATTGGTTTGCGGTCATTTTCGACTTTCGTTTTTCACAATTGGATTTTTGACTCTAGTCAAAATAGTAATTATGAATCGATTGTACAATCGATACTAAATCACCTCGTTTCGGGAAAACAACCACTAAAATTTCACGGTGTGTAATGAGTTTATTTTATATTTACTATGTGCTATTTTAACTGTGATTTAAATAGAAATAAAATTCTTAATTTAATTTGATTAATATTTTGATTAAAATTCAATTATTGTATTAATGTTCCGACCGACTGACCGATCTGTTTGGCGAGCCTTGGGGGAGGCCTATGTTCAGCCAGTGGACGTCTTTCGGCTAAAATGATGATGTGATGATGATTAATGTTGACCTTCGAAATCCCTCTCTATTTACATTAATAACTAACATATGATAATGAACTAACATGATTTATATTAAGGGACTAGAGCCTGAAATAATATTAATTATGTCGGGACATTGTAATTTGTAACTGTAATTGTAATTTTTATTATTGACCGGGTGATTAAATCACTGAGCTCAAATTTTCACATGCCTAACTTGGCTGAACATAATATGTAACCATTATATTCATTGTGAATAAATAAATTTCATTTCATTTCATTTCATAAATGTTTAATTATTGATTGTCAATTTTTTATATAAATTTTATCTGATATCTGTTCTTTTCTGAGAAAATAGCCTTAACAGGCTGACACACACACGGACTGGCAACGACACCACGTGATCTTATAAGGGTTTTGATTAATTTAATAATCCATTGAGGTAAGGAACCCTAAAATCGTATTTAACGTAAGGCAGTTACTGATAATCCCACAGTAATATCAATTAATATATAATGCGCTGTAAGATTTTTTTCTCAAATTACGAGTTTATTTGTCCTTTCGGTTGTTAAGATATCTTTAACAATTAAATTTAATGTCTGTGTTGGTTTAAACATAAGTGGCATGGGTCTTTTCTCTTTTGGCTTTAAAACATGGAATCAAATACAAATAATCCCACTCATGTATGTAATTAGACGATTACGCTAACATTTCCATAGAGATGATTTGGAATAACGTAGAGCAGTAATTGGATTTTAAAATGAAAACTAATTATTACTGAAACATAAATCAGTTCACAGCATGATTATGTTAAATTTAAATGAACGAAATTACGTCCACTTAAGTACTTCATCAAATGCAAATTAATTATATACTTAATTAAAAAGTGGTATTACATAAAATCCAAATCTCACCGTTAACCTGATACCGGGCGATAGTTCAATTTATACCAGATCTCGAAAAATCATAATAGAGTCCATAACATATGACTTTTAGCATTAGGTACATATTTTCGAAAAATGTGACATGGATTTTTTCTAATTTTTTTTCAGTACAGTTATGTCTTGACCTATCGCCTGGTATAGTAAGAATTTTTTGAGGTGTCCCGATCTCGTTAGCAGCCCATATTTCGAACAAAACCATTGTATTCATGTTCTCAAGTGCACAATCCTCAGTTTAAAATGAACAGAAATATAAGATAAAATAGCTCATTGAAGTAACGACTTTAGTATTTACAGTAGAGAGTTCATTTTCAATGAAACTTTGTAGGCAGATAACATTTTTCAACATTGAATGCGTCGTAGACATGCAGCCTCACTCTGACTGGATTATATTATGTACTCTGACGTAACTAAACAAGACTTAGGCCTCATATTTATTCTCACTTTTCCCGTTAGGCTTTCAACGGCTTAAAAGCTCAAAAAGACAAACAATCATTAAGTTTGCCGTAAGCTTTCGTTTATGGCTGTGTGTGTTTTTTTCACTTTACGATTATTTTTACACAGCCTTTGTAATTAACATTTTCGCATCCAAACAAATAAGCCAGCTCTCTAAAACAGGTTCTTAGTAATTTACTAGAGTTTTATGAGCAGCTATAATGAGTTTATGAAAGCCTTTACGCAGTACGGAATCTTGTCGTGGCTAAAGCGATTTGTTTTTTATTTTATTAGAGCCCCAAGCCACAGCGGAAGTTTTTAGCACTTCGACGGAATTTGCGACTTCCTGGCGAGTTAAAAAGCCAATTTATTATTTCTTCCAAATTTTGCTGTTTAACAAGCAATACAACAGTAGGTGCTTTGAGTTCAACGTTCGTTCGATTTTGAATCTTGTCTTGTTTTCAAAAGTATGATTTTTAAAGTTGAATTCATTTTGTCTTTGTTATCACTTTTAAATCAGATTAAGGATAACATATCTCGCGCTGGTTTTGAATGTTAATACTGTTCTTAATTATTGTTCTCGATATATTCACACTTTATAAGAAAAGGTAAAGATTTATAATTACAGCTTAGGTATTGCAACGAATTGAAACACCTTTACCCATACCTTACATAGGTATTTACCGCATTCAAACAAATATTTTCGAGAACCTTTTAGCCACATCGGCTATCAGTTCCACGAGAACCATTACTAGGGTTAATCATCATCATCATCATTTCAGCCGAAAGACGTCCACTGCTGAACATAGGCCTCCCCCAAGGCTCGACAAACAGATCGGCCCTGCGCCATTCGCATCCAACGTGTTCCTCTTGGAACCTTAACCAGCAAGTGGCAATGGGCAAGGCACATCGCCCGTAGAACTGACTGCTGATGGGGCCGAAAGGTTCTAGAGTGGCGTCCGCGGGCCGGAAAACGCGGTGTGGGTAGGCCTCCCACAAGAGGGGTGCGATGTCGGAAACCTCCTCGAGTGCCCGGGCGTTACCACTCCCTTCTATCCGAGGCGTAGGCCTCATGGGGTGGGGAAGAGTAACGCCTGGGACGGTGCACCCTGGGCAACAACGGTTAATTAATTCCTTCGGGGATTTAGTTAACCGTTGGCTAATATCCGACTGGGGGGGGGGGGGGTGGGGGTCAGCAATCTCCACATGTGTCTGGGTCGGTACGGGAATACACGACCTGGGCTGCACGACCGTTACGGTTCTCCCCTGTTAACCCTGGTGGTTAAGGGGGAGAAGAGTAGCGGATGGGTCCATGACCTGTGGCAATTGACTGACGTACTGGGGGGTAGGGGTGGTGAGGTGAACCCGCAACTAGTTGCGGGGGATCCGAACCAGCGGGCCCATTCGTGGGTCCGCAGAGAGGACGGCGTCTCGCCCTTGGGCGGACGCCTTTGACGGAGGCGAACCCGAACTAGAGCGTGAGACAAAGTAGCTTTTTAATTATTTTTTTTAAAAGTCAAAGACAATGATGGGTCTGCTCACTGAATTCGAAAGATTTGAACTTCAGTTTGATCTGTCACTTTAATTTCGATACGAAAAGAGCGAGAGATAAGATCAAATCGATTCGAATTTCGATTTCAAATTCTATCCTAGTAGACCTAAAAATAAACGAACGATTGAACGGTCGGATACTCATAATTTGTTCTTAACATTAAAATTGTAATTCGTCTGTTAAGGTTTTAAATTAAATTATTGTAGGTACTTTTTTAATAATTGGATTATATTTTTATATAATCAAATTAATAGTAAAAATGTTGTTGAAAACAAAGTTTAAACATGTATCTATATAATTATTAATAATTTTAACAGTCTTGAACATCGTGGCAAATACAGCGGATGCAGCATCGGAACGCAGCGGGTGTAGCATCGGAACGCATCTTTAAAAAACCGGGATTTAGCGGGATTCAAATTTTAATTCTTTTCTTCTGTTTCTCTAGCTACAGAGTTCGATATCTATGAGTTTGGTACACGATCAGAGGCAATTTGGAAATTATTAGAATAGTAATAAGTACTTATTTAATACATTTTTGAATATGATATGAGTGAATTGAGTGAGTCCAGTGACGAAGTCAACAATTGAACACCAGACGAATTAATGGAGTAATACATAATGCAGCGTAAGTTTCTTACTTGAAAAGTCTCGCGAAAAATATTTAAAAGCTTATGATATTTTTAAACAATGCAAACACTTTTTCGGAGACTGTACCTATTGTTAGGTATATATATAATATGAAGTATTTACTCAATGTTGAAAACCACAACAAAGACAAAAAGACGACGTTCATATACCTTTAATAATTTATTATGTTCTCGCTGCTGAGGTGAAAAGTTGTATGTGTCACACGAGACCAAAGTTTTTTTGCATCTCGTGTATTTGAATCACTCGCGCACTCAGGATTCTAACTTAGAATCACTCGCTAAACGCTCGTGATTCAATTATAGAATCCTTCGCTAACTCGTGATTCAAAATCAGCACTCGCAGTAAAAAACAACTTTGCTCTCTTGTTGCACAAATAACTATTGTTTTTAGTCAGCATTCTGTTTTTCGGCTCATATTTTCCCGTTTGTTTGTTTTTACGTATAATTGTATTAATAACTGGTGGCAGCTTCGTTGGTTTATGTAAATTGTAACTATGTTTAGGTTTAAGAATAATGTACCGTTTGTGCCCAAATAAACATTAAAACATTAAAACATTAATTTTCCTCCGTCACAATCCAGATCTTTGTTTATCTGTACGCCAAGTATCGTCTAAATCCGTTCATCCGATATTGCGTGATTGAGTAACAAATGTCCAAACATCCAAACATCCGAACATCTCCACAAACTTTCTCATTTATTACTAGGAGTATATTGGATAGCTATTAAACGCTATGAAACGTAACTTCGCTGCGTTACGGGTTAGAATAACAAGGCTTTATTACGAGCACTAACGGAGATCTCGTGTTATTTTAATGTGTCATTAATTGTACAAGGTGCGGCAGAAAACTAGTCACTATGATTAGTCGTGATTGTGTAAACGAAAGTGGCATTAAATCGTCTGACAGCTTTTTCATAATCATTGATTGATGCGACGCGATGCCGCTGGCCATCTGTACTGGTCCACGGAGAAAGGTGGAAAGTGTTAGTTCCAGTGTTGTACTGAGCTTATAAATAGCTTGTAAATATCTAGATATTCTGGGGTACGTATCAAATAGTCATTCTTGTGCATGACCATTGTTGTGTATGATGTTATGGTCATGCGAAAATTTCTCAAAAACTTTGTCAGTACATTTAATTTTGTACTCCGACTTGTATAGTACAGGTAGGTAACGTGAATACAGCAGAGCCTAACTAACACAGTCTCTAAAAATGTCCTAATTAATTTGTATACACTACATTTTTTTTATTTTTTATTTTTATTTTAAGGAGGCCAGACAAACGAACTAGTAGGTCAACTGATGTTAAATGATCACCACTGTCCATAGACACCCGCAACGCTTTACACGATGCCAGTGCGTTGTCGGCCCTGGGAAAAGGAGAGGGAATAGGGGAGGGGGAGAGGTATTGGGCCCCCGGCGCTCTCACTGACCGTACGAAACGCAGCAGGAGTACTGCTGCTTCACGCCGGTGTTCTGTGAGAGGGTGGTACTGCCCCAGACGAGCCGGCCCATTTGTGATGCAGCGGCTAACTACAACATGGCTCTACCACTACATGTGTGTGTATACGAAATTCCAATTGAAATTTACCTGTTCCACCAGCGATCAATGGTGTCTGTGAAATTCCCAATCCGCACTGGGCCCGCGTGGGAACAACGGCCCATACCCTCTCATTCTGAGAGTTAGGCCTGTGCTCTGCATTGGGACGTATATAGGCAAGGATGATGATGATGAATTATGCTAATAACGAATTGCGCAAACACAAAATGATTTTGCCACGCTTGATTTGTTGACAAGACTGATAAGCAAAAGTATTGCCCCTTTTGACAGCTCCTTACCAGTTAACCGCTTTTGACAATTCATCAAGCAACGGATGACAGTAAACTCTCTCGTATCAATTCATATGCATACGATACTCTTTGAAAGCTGACGTGACAAACCTAACGTAACGCCGCGATCACAGAACTAACAATGAGATGAAATAGAAATGTAATTTTTCGTATAGTACATTCATCAAAAGTGCCTGGGGATATTTTATATCCCTAAGAAGATTTTAATATAGGCATATTACTAGTGAGTCAAAACATCAAATTTCTCTAGGGATAAAAAACTGCACTTTTGATGAGTGTATTTACTTCCAGAACTTTTTTACCTCTCTTGCTGAGTAACGTGGACTCGTTTTGCCTTAGGGCACATCGCCGTAGAACTGATTGCCGATGGGGCAAAATGGTTCTTGAGTGGCGTCGAAAGACGTCGGAAGACGCAGTGTAGGTTGGCCTCTAACATGTTGGGGTGACGATGACGACCTGAGGCCGTATTGTCTAACGCTTCTGACGCTTGCCTTCGCTTTCACCATCTCTTTCTGTCATCATCTTATACCGTTTGAAAGAAAGAAACAGTGATTGCGAAGGCAAGCGTCAGAAGCGTTAGACAATAAGTCTGCAGGTTAAGGTTGCGGGATCGCATTGGATGCGGATGGCACGGGACCGATCTGTTTGGCGAGCCTTGGGGGAGGCCTATGTTCAGCAGTGGACGTCTTTCGGCTGAAATGCTGATGATGATGATGTTTTTCCTTATTCGTAGGTTTGAGAGCATGACATATTTGCATAGCTTAATTTTGGGGCAATTATAACTTCGTTATAGACTGAGGTGATAGTCTGTTTTTTTTTTTACATAAAACTGACCCTTGATTGACCCCTATCTCACTTGATGGAAAGTGCAGATGAGGCCAAAGGTGTACCTCACTGATTCAGTAACAGCTTATTCACTCTAGCCTTGAAGAGCCCTAGGTTGTACCTATCTGGAAATAAAAACGAAAGGAGCCAATTCTAATGCCAATTCCATTCCTTAGCAGTCGTATTAGGAAAGACGAAGCGAATCGCTTCGTACAGGCCAATGGAATACTAACCGCATAAGGGTGGAGATGCTCCACCCACCTGGATGTCCGTTAGTAAAATGGAGATGGAGAAATAAAATTATATCATGTAACTCCTGGCAATCATCAGTAATTCATATAACCTCGGTTGGCCTGTATGCAGCGCCGGATTTAGAGGTCTGGAGGCCTCGGGCCATAAAAGGAGTGGAGGCCTCTTGGCCACGAATTATTTTCCAAATAAAATTACCATTTTTTCTTCAGTCGAGATTTCACTAAACAATTTTTCGAAGTCTCTATTGTGGGGACCTCTCTATTTGTGGAGACCCTGGAGCTACGGCCCCGGATGCCCTCCCCTAAATCCTGCCCTGCCTATATGTATACGTCCCAATGCAAGGCACGGGCCTCCTAGTTCTCACTCGTATTTCTCACGCGGGCCTAGTGCGATTAGGAATATCACACACTCCATTGAGTTTCTTCGCAAATGGCGCAGGTTTTCTCAAGATGTTTTCTTGTAAAGCTCAAGGTTTTTTAAATGTAGTTTTGCACATAAATTTCGATTAACTCAGGGGAGCCCGATATTCGGCTGCGAAAATATAAATATGGCTTTTAATGTCATTATGACTAGGGTGACATTTCTGTTTTTGTTATTGTTAGCTCTGTGGCTGCGACCGACTTGACACCCCATTAGCTAGATACAGATCAGCCGAGGAATGTGAACCATTCAATTAAGAAACTGTTACCCTGCATTTCTATTGAATTTGGACCAATCACCGGTCTAGTTTCACTTCGCACTGTATTGACACATTGTGATGTGTTGAATGTAATGGTCTCCTGATGGTGACTTACGGTATTTAACACACTTATACGCACCTATTTTTAAGTAGCTTTTGCCTGCAATTTCGTCAACGCAGGATCCAAATTTGTGGTAAAACTTCTTCATCACTTTTATTGAAAAAATAACAAGAATCTGGCAAAGCAACATCCAAAAACCCATCATCAATGCTATCGGTTAATGAATACATAAATCTCGTTTTTCCTTATCCCGTGCGAATTCTCAAGAATCCTAAAATTAGTTTCTTACTATGTTAGTAACCATAGTTACAGACATAGGATCACCCACAATCGGTCATATAATAAATGATTACTAATAATAAATGTATTTATTTTTAAACTCACAAAGTATTACATGAAAACATTTCCACAGAATTTGTTTACACAAGTTTTGATTACTGGACTGGAGTATGAACGAGGCGGGTACCTATCTGTATTAGGTACAGACCAACCAGGCTCTCACCCCAGCGGCAGATACCGAGTCTGTTACCTCTTTTAGCTAAAACCGCTGAAACCGCTGCCGCTACCGCCGCCGCTGTTGGTGAAACTTGGTTTGGGGATAGTTGGAGTACCGGGAAAGGACATAGGAATAGTTTGTATGCCGTAAAAGTGCACAGTTCCCGCGGGATAGCGATAGACTAATTCTTTGCAGACGGAGTCGCGGGCAACAGCTAGTCAAAAATAATTCTCGTAGTATTTGTGTCTTCTTGACGATGGATTTGACTTTTGTATTTGTTTGATCGGTAATTGTTTTTGCAATTTTGTTATGAAAACCAAGACATTTCTCCTACACGATTTATTGGTTTTAAATGCTTAATCAGACTATCAGTGTTCATAACCACCTGTTAAGAGATATGTAAACACATGTTTAATTATTTAAAATGATCAGCCGTGGCATCGTAACAGTATTGCCGAGGGAAAAGTTACACACAATTCAAATGACTTGTGGCTATTTAATTTCTAAGGTTTTACTGCACAGTCCAGGTTCTTAACAGAGCCAGCTTCTTTGACCTATACCGCGACAGTTTCATCTTGATTTTCTTGCAACATTTGCAAGTTAACTGGTTATCATATCTTAATGATACAAACTGGTCAGTCGTTTCATAACGTCCACATCCACTCGCACAATACAAACAGAAATGGCTTGTAAACGTGTTGCACACATGTTTGTAATTGCATATGGCCGTGCACTGCGTCCTTACCCGGTGTGCAATGCGTTGCCATTGTCTTGTGGGTTCCGTAATCCTAAAGAGGAACTCTTATAGTTTCGGTATGTCCATCCACCTATTTCATCATTCATCATCATTTCAGCCGAGAGACGTCCACTGCTGAACATAGGCCTCCCCCAAGGCTCACCAAACAGATAGGTCCGCATCCAACGCGATCCCGTAACCTTAACCAGGTCGTCACTCAATCTTGATGGAGGCCTACCTACACTACGTCTTCCGGTCCGCGGACGCCACTCGTAAACCTTTTTGCCCCATCGGCCATCAGTCCTATGAGCGATGTGGCCTGCCCACTGCCAAAGGAGTCTGGCGATTCTTCGAGCTATGTAGGTGACTTTAGTTCCTGTGCGTGCCTATTTGACTTCGGCTTAACTTAGAGACTGTTAGTTTTGCTAGAAAGCCATTATTTTAAATAGGTAATCACACTAAGAAAGTAGGCAAAAAAAAAATCAGAGTAAAGTACACGTAATGAATCCGCATAACTACGGAACCCAACACTGCACGTAGCCAGATATGCACATGACCGGTTTTTTATACTCGTTTCTTTCAATTTTAGGACATGTGCGAGCAATAAATAGATTGCTCCTTTCCAAATAAATATGGGAAGTGTTCTTTTTGGAGTAGTCATAAAAAAAATAACAATTGTTTTACCCGGATATGGTAAAGTGGAGTGGTGTCCTTTCTGCGAATGAGTATGCCTGTTAATCATGGGTCGAATATAATGTAAGGCAAATTATTAAAGTAAGTACTTTCTTGTACTTTTGTTATGATGCCTGCAGGCCAAACCCTTCCGATCTGACAGGATGCTTGTGCCCAGCAGTGGGACATGTGTAGGTCGGAGATGAGACGGTATACTGCACGTTATAAACTTGTTAAATTATACTCTCTAGTCTACAAAACTATGACCAGAAACAATTCTCCTTTCGCTGTCTTGCGCTCGGCAACTGGAACTGTCCTTTATTTATTAAATGACCTACTTTAAATACAGCCATTATTCACCGTGCATCTAGGTCACTTCGAGCACATATGGGTCTCACTACGTTATACTAAGTACAAGGTCTTTTTGTGGTTTAATGTCTGCTTAATATCCCGTGACCTCTGGAGACTAAGCTCGCCTACTTTATAAACACGCAGTTGACATCAAAGTATTATTACCGCCATTACGAACTCGTAATACGATAGAAAAGCGTCTCCATTTTCAGCTTTGTTCACATAGACATAGAGTTGCAGCAAAGCAATGTAATTATTTTAGCCGATTTCACGTGCATAAGCATGAAACATCTCTACTGTAAGTGAAGGTAAAGAACAGCACTTGCCTTCCGAGTAATCGCCAAATTCCAATAATACGAATAAATATATATATATATATATATATATATATAGAGTTTTACATACATACCAGAAAATAACTGAACAAATTTCAAAAGGACGGAACTATGAAAATGATTTTAAAGTGTCCAGAATTTAAGGCTAACGATGGTTTTATTGATCGTTTTACAACGAAGATTGTTATAATCATTCAAATTAAGACAAATGTTCTCATGAAATCGTGGTTTAATTAACTTGCATATCCCTTGCCAAAACTTGCGGGGATTGAACCGAAACAAACGATTTTTCCAGCAAGATCTATTAGCGTCAAGAGTTTTTGTCCCAAACAAAAACAGTACCTAGATACATTCTGGGTTGCTGTTGACTTTGTCAATACATGCCGCGGTTTTTGCTGCAAACGTTCGACTATAAAGTGAACCGCACCCCACTAATTACCCCCATAAATGAACTATCTCAATTTGTTAATTAACTCCGCTGTTTTCTGCAGTAAATTTCAGGGTAGCAGATTGCCTTTACCGCCGCTTTAATTGGTGGGTGTACTTTCCCAATAAACAAGAAGCGTGTAAACACAAACCTCGCCTTAAACCTACTTCGAACCGAAGCTATCAATGCAATTTCTATCTGTACCCAAAGAAGGCAGATTAAAGCAGCGGTTTACTATGCAAGTGCGTAACCAGGACACAGTTCCGTTCACACCGGCCTAGGTCTAAGACTAGACGAAGGCAGGCGCCGGACCATATCGACACTCGATACGGTTGCCGATCGGGTCGTCATGTTACAACCAATACCAACATCCGCTACAAGGCGTAAAACAAAATATAAAGTAACACGAACCTTTTGTGATCGACGTAAGAACGATAAATGGCGGAATCCGTGGCAAATAAGAACGGTTCAAGTGTAAGATCATGTTGGCGTCGCGCCAGCACTATTTCTCTCGGTAATCCGCCGAATGGTCAATAACTGACACCAAAAAAAGAGTCATTGCGGTAAAATTATCATGTAGCTTCTTTTCGGTAGATCCAATGACATATTCTTTACAACTAGGTGGATTGCCAAGGAAAGGACTGGGCTTTGTATGTTACGAGATTTATTTGTCGGGTTATACTCGTACTTAGTCAAAGATAAATCTATAGAATTTAGTTCATAAAATATCTTGCGTGGATGAACGCGTTTCAATGACGAGCAATAATTTTAGTCGTTCCTTGAACAATAATTTTATGCGATATTACTGAACATTATCCCGTACATAACTTAGCCTAGGAGTATGCAATGTGGTTGGTCTTGCTGGGAGAGTAAAAGCAGTAAATACCATGAACGGCATAATTAATCAGGCTAAGTGCGCTTTAATAATGAGGTTTTGTCAAGGCACGGTGGTTTCCGATCATGAAAACATAACCGCGTATTATTAAACCAGCTGACATTCTAAGGGAGATGTTATTCTTGGAAGTAAGGAGAAAGGTTAATAATACTCGGAGACCCTGTGGCTTTTAGCGCATAATGCACAAATCGTTATAGTCACGAACGAGAAGTGAAGTAGTTTACATGCACAGCTTCTATAAAGTGAAATTGTCGTGATAAATAGGTACACATCGTGAGCAATCAGCCCACCCGCGTCGCAGGAGACAGAGTCATTTGTCACCTGAAGATATAACTAATTTAATATGCCCCACGCGTACATTTTATGAAACAAATTACAACTTTAATCCATCGACATTGAAGATCGAATTGGGAATGCTTTTAGTTTGTTAGATGAAGATTAACTTTGCTGAGTGCAAGATTCTCGTAAGACATTGAGCTCGGATTAGAAATTGAGAAGTTCGAATTGAATTGAAGGAATCTGATTTCATAATGAGTTGACATCGCAATGCTCTAGGATTTTCTTCACAAATATCTGAAGCTTTAATCTCCATAGGTACATTTAATTTTCGAAATCAATGGGTAAGCAAAACACTGGTTTTGGATTAATAAAGCACATGGATCAATTAGGA
Source organism: Archips crataeganus (assembly GCA_947859365.1). Taxonomy (NCBI): domain Eukaryota; kingdom Metazoa; phylum Arthropoda; class Insecta; order Lepidoptera; family Tortricidae; genus Archips; species Archips crataeganus. The sequence goes on from OX402048.1 coordinate 17,189,630, forward strand.
ATTAGGAAAATCTGTAGACACCGCGCCACGCCATTTAAACCGTTCATGCAATTAAGTAAAGCTAATCTTAACAAAAACTGAAACCAGGAAGCTAAACGCGTAAGAATCAACGGTCATGGAAATGTCTACTGGACGGCTAATTAAGCGTGAAAGTAATCTCTAAATCGATTTTAAATGGTAGACCCGCCTGCCTGTCGAATTCTATTCTAACACCATTTATAACTACCCGACCATCCTACCTTGATACATCGGGCCGGGTATTAAGAAGACCAATATTTTATAAAATAGTATCGTTTTGCAGAGGTTCAAGGTCTCTAAATGAACTGGTGACTGTGCATAATCAATCCGCGATGTTTATATGTTTGTAAATTAATTATTCGTTCTAAATGGTAAAACATATTGCGAGTATTACTGCTCATGAGTACGAATGATTGATTATCTCAGCGGTACTTAGCTGTGGTGATTGAGTTGAAAGGAGAAACACTTTCTCCATTTTTTATGGTAGCAAGTATTTCTAATCCATTTAATGAATATAAAGTATGTAATAGGATTATTTAAAGCTTTAATCAATCGTAAACTTTCTTCTTAGGTGGCGCTTACCTAATGGTAGAAGTTTACTACTAATAAATAAATAACTTGAGTCATGAAAACATAGTTTTGTATCATTTAAAAAAAATTTAGTCAGTAAAATATCAAATTATGATTAAGTTAGAAGATCTTAATCTTTGAATTTTATAACGTAATTAATAGTCATTTATTAAGCATCGATAGATGTTTGCCATGCTATTTTTGCATTTCTTTCATTAATAGAGACATTAATCCATCCAAATTGTATCTTGACGGTTGCATTTCTATGTCTCATTTTCCCCGCATTATGAATTCGGAAATAAAATTCTTGTTTGTGTACGTTACGTATACAGCAAAAATGTATTCGAACCAAGAAATTACTGTATGTTTTAATTTGCAATAGAATCATCCATATAAAATGTGTCGATAGAGATATTTTTAATTTATTTCTGATTAGTGACAGTCCTCGTGAAAGGTACAGGAAGGGCGGCTGCTATTCTTTAAGCTTTGAGATGGATTTTTCGTGCTGAGAATATTACATAGTACCTACTGCAGCATTACGCTGCCGGTAACGAACCTTTTTGATACGCGAAATTGAAATATTCCTGGCCGCCTTGTCAGTGTCAATAGACAAGTTCTTTTGAAAGGGTTTGGAGTTTTGCACGACTCAGATTGATGTTTTGGCTGTCATGAGATATTGGTTAATCTAAGACAGAAAATAGGGATTCGATTTGTGGCATTCGAACATGGCGGATGTAGACAGTATATAATTTTGGTATTTCTGTTTCTTTGGCTAGTTGTGGTATAATTCTGATAGTGTTTTATGCGGCGATTAACCTTAACTGTTACAGTGATCTCAAAATTCTATATTGCTCTCGTGTCTGACATTTTTTAATGCGCAAGTTGTCTCCACGTGGTTTTTGGAATTTTACTATCAAGTTGCAAAAACTACAATTACCGTACAACGTGAGTCGCTCTCAGAGCAATTAACTGATATTGGCACAAGCCTAGTGGCCGCCATTAAGGAAGAGAAGAAGAAGACAGAAAATATTTTTTTTTTGTGAGAATTAATAACGTGACCATCGATTTTATATTGAAGGCTGTCCCCACTGAATTATAAAAGTTTTATTTGGTCCCATCTGAAGAATTAAACCACCAGAACTGTATATCAAACTTTATTGGTCGGAACCGTTTTTAGCGGGTATGTATTTTTTTATCTTTTTCCATATCCACCGCTTCTCTTCCCGTACTGTGCCTATTTCCTACCAGTTTATATTTCTTTTACAGTTCCACCTTCACCCCAAATCTATTCGTCCCTTTCCCGTTGGAAGATTCACCTAAATTCAGTTCAGCTAAGCAAAAATATTTTATTTCTAATATTCGGCATTCCTTCTTTAAAATTTGTGTGTAATTTTTATATAATATTTTCCGCCTTTTTTATATACATTTTGTAAGTTGACGAGTGGGGCCCTTCTCCAACAGTTTTTAGTTAGGTTTTATGTGTACAATTTCTTTTTCGTATCTTGTCAAAATTCCAAAAGACGCAAAGCCCGTCGTTCATTTGTTTCGGCATTATTCCTTTAAATTTTTTTTGGTTAAAATTGGTTTTTTTTTTTTGGTTGGTTGAAATAAATAATGTACAGTTTGTAGATTCCTTTTATTTTTCTACACTACCTAGTAATAAGAGTTGAGCATTTCTTGAAATGAATAATAACATATGTTTAGTTTGCAGAGGTAACTTCTCTTGTCAGGCCTGTGGACAAATATGTCACTCTCGCATCAGGCTAATCAGCCAAGAAAGGCGTTTTACGCCTTAATTCGCCTGAAACAGATGCACATTGCATAGGCCTAAATGACGATGATATTTAATTTAATCTTCATGATAATAGTGTTATAAGAAAACCCAAAATGTAATACATAATAAAAAAAATCTAATGCACAGCTCTACCGTTATCAAATAATAAGTAGGTACACTACCAAAGAAAATATTTAGAGAAATAAACGTATTCTTCTAAAATTAGAATTAGACCATAAAAGAAATAAATTATGCAATAAGATCTAGTTAAGGTTAATTAGTTAAGGTTAGTTAGTTAGTTGGTGTGAATTGTCCCGTGATATTTATTTATTTATTTATTTATTTATAAGGCGGAAATCGGCTTCCTAATTTATGGTTTCAATTAACTGCCTTCATTAAGTTCGCATTTCTTTCAAAAAGTCCGGTTTGTGCAGTAAGTTTTGGTAGATAAAATGACAGTAAAATGTTGATTATTGATGAACTTGTTTTAAATTTGATGTTTATTTTTATTATTTTGACTATGGTCAAAGTTAAAGGTATGGACACACTAAGATCAAATAAACTCTAGGTAACAAAATGTTTAAAACATTAGTTTTTGCTAAAAATCCCGTCGCAAATATTAGTGCTAGCTAAATAGTTACATTAACCCTAACTATACAGAAAACAATGATGAAAATGTTATTTCTAAAAACGTCGAAACGAATGCTAAACTTTTTTCATGCACGTCTTGAACTTGCGTAATCGATTTGCAAGTCAAAGTATTTGTCCACTAGGCCATGACTCTTTCTCTCGCTTATATCGTTTAGTAAAACCAATTACAGACAGTTCTGTCTTTTATAAGGAGTATAATGGTACACTTAGTTATTTGTTCTGTGATGCAACGCATCTCGTTGTTGATTGAGTCCATTATTCCGTAGTCTTTTACATTTTGACTATCTTTTATCTTGATTTTTAAGTCAATTGTGCTCTAGCAAAGATATATTGACGTAACAATAAAGAGTCTTTACAATATGTAGTAACCAAAATAAAAATACCTATTAATATTCTTTTTAAATTTAATAAGTAGTGATTTACAATATAGGTATTCGTAAGTACTTACCTACTTACCGATCAGAGTGTAAAAATAATTTAGGATTTTTTTAAAAACCCGAACTTATCACTATTTTTTATTTTCCTCCTTTTAATAATTTACAAGGAGTCCAAATATTTTTCAGTACAAACTAGACTTCGCACTTGAAACAATAATTGTTTAGCAAAAGTTAATGAAAATAAGTGTAGTTATATGCAAATATGTCTACGTATTTTTCATGTATGTATTTCTATACTACTATTTATAACCATTATTTTATATTACTTGTTTTTAGCTTTCCTTATTTTGGTCATGCAAATTGCTTAGTGAGTGAGGCACCGAAGCCAATGGAGCCCACATTTTTAGTTTTCTAAGATATTTGATACTTATAATGTGTAGTTAGATTTGCGATAAAGAATATGTATTTGTAGTTTGCCACACCTACCTCCGTTTAACACCTAGGCAGTAAGAGACATCATGCCGCCAAGTCTTTCAATTAAGTAGTGTTGCCCATCGACGGTCGAATATCGATGGTCCAAACGATAGTCAAATAGCGATGGTCGAATACTGATGGTCGAATACCAATGATTCAAGTCAAATATCGATGGTCAAATGTCGAGTCAAATTGATAGTCTATCGACAGCTGTTCGGATAGCTCGAAACGGGACAATTTATTGACACAGTGTAATGCTATCCATAGTATTGAAGTTCTGATAGTGTATTGAAGCCCTTCATCTTGGAGCACCAGCCACGGCGGCTGCTGCCAAACCCACACATCAGTGTCAAGCATGTCGAGCTAAACTCGATCATAGGCGTGAGTTATCCGTATTTTTCACTGTGAGTCTCACCATAGTTTCATGTTCAAATTGAAGTTCTGAAGAAAAATCGTAACGACCTAAGTATCATAACTTGCACTACTATCGATATAATCGATAGGGATATATAATAGTGTGGCTGTTGTACCTTCATGAAAACTATCGATAGTGTGGCAACACCACTTTCAATAAAAGTAAATTGTGCCCATAAAACGTGTGCAATTTCTATCTTGTAAACGAGTTAGTTGGACATAAAATGATAGAAAGTCTGTACCTGAAAATGAAAGGATTTAAATGAATTGACCTTTGAAGATTAACTTCTCTCAGCGATAAATTTATGGAATGAATTTAACCCTAAGCATTAAAAAATGCAGTCAGTCAATACTGAACTTTTAGTGCAGTACAAATCCCGATATAATTATGAAAGCGATATCACGCGATATGTCATGACACAAAGATCTGAACAATTTACAAAGTCCAACGGTATTGCAGTGCAAGCAGTTAGCGAGACTATCTCTCTCTAACGCGCAATGTTTCGTTTAATATAGCTCCATTTCTCCACTCTACAGGATTTCCACGTTTTATGCCACGCTACGGGAAAGTATTTCCAACACTGCAAGTTTCCCTCTCACTTTAGCGCGAGCCCGCATAACAATAGTCCTTAAACAAGTTAAAAGTCTCATACTATATTTGTTATTTAATTCGTGTGGTAAGTACTTAAATGTGCCCCATTTCGCATGGCTGCGCGTGAGCTGATAAATGTCACGCACGAATGGGCAGGAAGCCGATGATCGAGCGGCTCGACTTCACTCGAAATCAATTGTTTTTGGTGTGTTCACTGAAATAACCCGCCCGTATGAAATGATTAAATTGTTCATTTTCTGAGCAAAAGGGCTGATTAGTCGATGTAATTGATATTGTACTTAAAGTATTCATTCGTATTTTCTACTTTAAATTTTAATTACCATCTTCCCGCATAATATATCTTGCATTGTTAATAGTTATAAACAGAGTTCGTGGTTTGTTTTACTGGTTATATATTGTTAAAGACAAATGAGATGATAGAGTCGTGAATATCAAGAGGAGAGGCTTTTGTGCAGCTAAGCTGTGGGACACTATCGTAGGCTAATAAAAACAGAGTCAAATGCCCATGTACACACTAAGCGTAAAAAAAGGCCGATAAAATATCAAGACGTTTATTTACTTGGTTACCTATTTTATCTTGCGGTTGAGTAATGCTTTATCTATTGAGGGTTATACCTAGTTTGTGATAGTAAAATCAAACTTGTCAATATTAATAGCTATCAACTATCAAGCAGCATCATAGAGTGACCCATTTATGTCGAAATTATTAGTAAAAACAGTTACTGCAGTCTTGTTTGAGACTAGCTTTGAAATTATCGCCGTTAGATGTTAATCTCAACAGCGGCCAACAATTTTCTATCATTCAACAATCAAACTTAATTCATAGTCGTTGATTATAGTAAGGTAATAACAGTATCGTCTTAGCAAACGGATAGTAATTTGGTAACTTTTTACTTCTCACAAAAAGTTTTGTCGTACCAATACACCTTGACATCACTTAATCTAGTGTAGCTATCGCTTTATTCGGTATTCATTGACGCCTTCTAACCCATATTTGATGACTTAGTACTATTAAAAACAGCAGTGTACGCTGTTCTTTTGAAGCAGTCATTTAGGTGCGGGTTTCGTCATTGCCACACCGTCTAGCAGCAGTCTAGTCGACGCGGAGTCAACGGCAGGCCTACTTTCCCAGACGAATTCGCGTCGTATATTTTTTACTCGTAACAATAACCGAACTAAGCGATTGTAATCGTGTCCGACGAATACTTTGAATTGCTTTTAGCTCTAGGTTATTGTAACAATTTGCCCTGTTTTAGATTCATCTCTCATTATTATATTTGATGAGATTTTGCTTTGTACATTGTTTTGCATTGTTTTTCCTTGATTGTCTGGCCTACATTAATGGTTCCGGTGGTGCAGTATGGCGGTATAACATGGCCTTGGGACTCATAGTCATGTGATAATGTCAATAACAAATGAGATCAACATCTACATGTAAAAGAATAAATACTGTAGTTTTTATGATAATTTAGTCAAATTGTTACGTAATAGAGGAACAAAGAGCAAGTAGAGTAAGGATTTTAGTTTCATCTGGCATATTTTGACCCGAGGTAAAAAGAATAGAGGGCCTTGAAGACGAAGTAAACACATAAACCTAATGTTGTTTTCGTAACCAACCCTATACTGTCCTGTATTTCATCGTGATGGATGTCGCTTGCGTAATAGACAATAGACGACACTTTCCTTATTGAATTATATCTTAAAATAGAAATACTTAGGCAGGACAGGGGAGTGATTATTTCGTTCGAAGTAGTCGCTTTTAAAGTGAACATGACAAAATTGACGTCTCAACAAAGGACCGTTAGAACTAAGAAATATGATCTGTCGGTTGGAACATTTATTTCTTCGATAGAAGGATATTTTTCACACCAGAACTAGTTTCTCTAAATAAGGGAATTTAAATATGGTTTTGGAGAATCTTTTGAGGAATCGGCATGCTGGGATTTTCCGTTTCTCTTGTTGTTTTCAGCGTACCTGCTCAATACATTTTATTTATCAGACTTAATTCTGAATCAAAGCCAAGTGCGTGATAGCCTGACAGGCCACGTGCGTGTGGGTTCCGTATAAAATATGCGATAAACATTTAAAATTTAAGGTTAGGTCGACCATTATTCGGTAAATTATAAGGCTTATACGTAGCTCTGATAGGTTAACTTCAAATTCGTTTTGTGTGCTTCTGTTATATATATTTTTTTCTAATCTTAACAATCATTCAAATCATTCAATCACCTCTGAGTTTTTCAGAATTTATGTGCGAAATTACATTTGTAATTTACCATGATGTTTACGGTACCTGAGAAGAAATTCAATGGTGTATGTGAAGTTCCCAATCTGCACTGGGTGCGCGTGGGAACTACGGCCCCAAGCCCTCTCATTCTAACAGGAGGCCTGTGCCCCGCAGTGGGACGTATATAGGCTGGGATGATGTATAACAATCATGTAGCTGGGTTGGGTGTTGGTCTGGGATGCAACTTGTTCAGACACGCTGGCCCCTGCCCATCTTCATGGAACCAATAAAGGAGTTGATGCAGCTTCTGAAGCGGGTGAAAAAGCGAAAGCAAACACATAAAGGGGTGTAGGCTCCGAATACGACTTTGTCCCATTCGCTGTAGAGACCCTTGGTCCGTGGGGTCCTAGCGCTATGAGGCTATTTTAGAAAATAGCAAAAAGGTTAGTCGACGTCACAGGAGACCGAAGAGCTGGCAGCTACCTTGGAATTAGTTTAGCTATTCAAAGGGGGAACGCTGCCAGTATCTTCGGAACCTTGCCTAAAGGGACTCCTTTTCATAATATGTTTTAGTTATTATTATTATTAAGGTTTTTAGTTTTAGAATAGTTGTATATGTATATAAGATGTGAATAATGGTATTTTATATTTTATCTTATCTATCAGTGACTCAGTGACACTGACATTAAAAAAAATTGTTTAAGTAAACCATAAATTATTCGCAAACGGATATCAGAAATATTTTTCAAAGACCTATCCAACGACAACTCATACCTATCATGGGGTAGATGAGAAAAATGACATAGAGGTATCAACAGACAAAAATGACACAAAAATATTATGCCCACTTCAGGTAAAAACTTCTTTTTTTTCAATATTACATTCTGTCGACGTGATTATTATTCGCACCTATGCCAAATTACAGTTTTCTAGCATTAAAAGTGGACAGAAAGATATGGCAAAACTATTTATAAGTATCTTGATACTAAACTTATATCAATTATTTCTATTCATAACTTTGTTTTAATATATCTGACACTTGCCGAGAAAACGATGAGAAGTAACGAAGGACTAAGCTCTTGATTTAGATACAATAAGGGAACCATATTATACCTACACAATACCAATTTGAACCACAGAACTTTAAAAAGTACCAAATCGACTCGTTAGTCAATTAGGGCCAAATCTAGCATTTTCATTGACCTGAGAGAAAAATTAAATTGTCTGTTCAGAGCACGTTGACCTAAAATGAGGCTATTTTTTCTGCGGGCATCAGGTCAACTGTACAGACTAATTTAATTGTGTTAGATCAGTTAATTGGTAACAGGATGCGATTTAAGAATCGGATCGATGAAAATTACCTATTGTTATTAGACTATACTTTCCTAAAGCGTAAAGAGGCGGTGTTAATGTTAGTGCTATTTCTTGTTATTTAACAAGATCGCGTTAGCTTAACATTTTCTTTTCATTTTACAACAAAAAATGTCCCGGAGACACAGACATCATACCTACCCTATTTTATTTCTTTCCGTATTGTTTTGCCATAAAGTGAGACACATTGTAATTATCTTTTGCAAGTGGGCTATAAATTAAAATAATTTTGGAAATGGGCTGCCTGGAAAATAATGTCCAAGCGGTAATTAAATAAAAGAATGTAACTGACTCGCTTGCCTAATGAATTAAATAGATCCCATTTTATTATTACGGCCTTAACAATATATTTTTTTAAGCAACTCGTCCTTTGCGATACTATTTAAAAACACTTTATTTTAGAAATTAAATAGTTTTCAGCCAGTTAATACATGGATGAAATTTGATAAGACCATATCGCATCTCTGAGATGTTTTGAATTGGATATTTAACAAGGGGATCCCGTACATCCTTGTATAAACTCGATATAATGATAATGAAATATGTTTCGATACCTTAATTCGATATATTAATGGTTAAGTGTATTGTCATATAATGATTTTCAGTCAAGTTTCTTGCGGCAAATTCCATTCCATTCTTCGTGGCAATGATGGTCATTCCGAAATCGATGTTAGTAAATAAACAGACATTGTATAAAAGCCCTTTACGGTCTACGTATAAAATAAATGTTTTGATTTTTTTGATCCAACTTAGACCATACACCTTAGTTAAGGAAGTATTGTACCTATATAATTCATTCCAAAGAGGTCCCTCCAGTGAGTCATAATTCAACAATACTGTAGGTATCTGCGAGTTAGATTCCTACATCCTTCTCAAGACTTCAAGGATCACACGTGGCTTCCTGCGTTGGCGCGGAACCGTTCTAATTGTGTCCTGGACATGGCAAGGTCAGCACCAATGTGAAGATTGCTCGGATGCGGGATTGGGGAGCGACAGCAGAATAGTCTGGAAGTTCGCAAGAAAAAAGAAGTTGGAAATGTGAGTGGCTTTGTAAACAAGCTGATTTACATCATGTTGCGGTGACAGCGTTGACAAATTTTATGGAGGTACAATCACACTAATTCGTGTATGTATGTATGTAAAACTTATTGTACTTAAAATAAATGAAATTAACACATAACAACAAGAGAAACAGATGATATACAGAACAACAAACAAACAAAACAAAACAACAAGATGAAAAAACTATCCTCTCCTTTTTTTGTAAGTGGATCTAAAAGTATAGGTACATGCACATTAGTGGTTTATAATCCGTTTTTTTTGAGGTTATTATAATGACGACAGTAGTATAAGGGACCACGACCAATAATTATTATGTATGTACCATTAGGTATACCATATTTACTGGGCGTTAATTGCAAAAAACCTAACTTACTTAAAGACAATTTTTAGTTAAACCATCAAATAGGTACAAATTAAATGTCACAGGTAAAAAATATGGAATCAGCCCATTTGATTATGTCGTCTATTTTCTTCGTTTCGAAATTATAGGTACCTACCTGTTTATTCTGATTCTGCAGTTCGTACAGGTAAAGACAAACTTCGCTTGAATTCGGTATTTGTATCAAGATTGATCGCCACCGGATTATTTTGTTAACTTAACAAATTGTCTTGTGGCAAAATGAGTCTGACGTCGCCCAGGATGTCCTTATTCTGTTGACAATTTATCCAGACATTTGAAGCGGTCACTTTTATTTCTCAAATAGGGATGTTGACACCACCAATCAACTGACGTTCTTTTTATGAGCTGTTAAAACAAAATCTCCCATAGAGTTTGAATGGCAATAGCGACATATGACGTCATTGTTCGCATACTCAATCAACTAACTATTTATTTGTTTCAAAGCAACAAAAAATCTAATTTTGCATTTAATCGAAAATTAATCTAGTTTTCAGGGCTAAACTAAAGCGTTTTTTTACTGGAGTCGTGTCTTCGAATTCTTTTTTAATGGCGTCAACATCCCTATTGTAATGTCAATGTCCTAGCGGTAAGTCACAAATCATAATGCAAGCTACCTACGTCGAGGAGGTTCAATGAAATGTAAATTTTTATTACTCCGACCCACTGCAGTACAAAATGCTATTGTATCAAAAAGTAACCATAGCCTAAGAACCCACCTTGAATTTCTGCACCTATCTGTGATTTTATTGAATTGTGAAATAAAATGTTAAACATGAGGTTATACCCTCGCTGCACGCTGCAGTGCTGCTTGATAACATTTTGCCACTAATACATTTTACATAATATATTTTTTACTAGTTGCCCGACCCGGCTTTGCACGAATGTACTACTAATAAAAAAAAAACATTTTCTTTCATACATATATATACTAGGGGCGTTCAATAAAAAGTGAGAATGAGTATGTTATAAACAACTTTTACTAAATGTTATTTTATTTTTCGACATAGTCACCTTTTAGCATAATACACTTAGTATATCTTTTTTCTAAACTTAAAATTCCATTTTTAAAAAAGGTCTCATCTTGAGTACTAAAAAAATCTTGTACTGCAGCGACTACCGCATTGTCGTCTTCATATTTCTGGCCTCTCAGGTATTGTTTCAATCTCGGAAATAGGTAGAAATCACTGGGAGCGAGATCTGGTGAATACGGAGGATGCTTAAGGATATCGAACCCAGCATCACGAATTGCAGCCATTGCAACGGCAGACTTGTGTGCCGGGGCATTGTCCTGGTGGAACAGCACAACTTTCGAGAGTTTACCTCGCCGTTTTTCGCGGATCTCATTGCGCAATGTTGCTATTTGTTTGGCGTATAATGTGACCGTAATAGTGGCTCCATGCTCGAGATACTCAATCATTTATACCCCTTTACCATCCCAAAAAACAGAGCCCATGACCTTACCGACATATGGGCTCTCCTTGAATTTCTTCGGAGTTGGAGATGATGGCCTTTTCCATGTCATAGACTGCAGTTTCGTTTCAGGGTCGTAATGATGGAGCCATGTTTCGTCCATTGTTATAAATCGCGCCAAAAAAAGTTCCCGGTCTTGCTGCATCAGGTTCAAAGCTTCTTGACAAATCTCTAGTCTAGTTTGTTTTTGCGTGTCAGTAAGCATTCTTGGTACCCAACGCGCAGATACCTTTTTCATACCCAAGCGTTCATGTAAAATATTATGCAGGCTCCCCGTTGAAATCTTTACATTTTCAGCAATAAAACGAACCGTGACACGACGATCCGCCAAAACTGAGTTTTCGACTTTTTTCACAATTTCTTCAGTTACTGCTGTAGTAGGGCGTCCGGAGCGGGGGTCGTCCATTGTCGATGTTCTTCCACGTCTAAATTCGGCGCACCAACGTGCGACTGTCGAATACGGAGGAGCATTAGACCCTAAAGTGTCCCGCAAATCCAAATTGACTTGGTCCGTAGAAAAATTTTTCAAATACAAGTATTTGATAACGGCGCGCAGTTCAATTTTCTCCATTTTCGCTAACGTACTCAATAGCATTGCAAAGAAATTACCGTATATTTTTTTAAACAAAAGACAGTTAGTTTTTTTTTTCATAGCAATCAGCTAGATAGATTAGCTTTACCGGCCAGTATTTAATTTCGTAATATTAAAAGAGTTTGCATCTCATTCTCACTTTATATTGAACGCCCCTCGTAGTTAACACAACAAAAAATAATAATTAGACAAATAGGTGCAGCCGTTCTGAAGTTATAAGCGTACTTATATTTTCTACACTTGATTTTTATTTGTATAAAAATCTTTTTTTTTAATGGTACTCATTTGTTTGGAAAATAAATAAAGTGCCATAGAACGGATCTAAATAACAGGAAATAAATAGATTGCCTCCTCTCAGAATTTTACGGTGGGATCTTAAACAACCATCAGTAGCTTAGTTACAAGACTGGCATTCTGATTACTTACTCAAAATATTAGTGTAATTTTTCATATAAAATAATATGCTACGAGTACATGTTGTTAGAACCAGTCAAGTTAACTCCATTATTCTACGAAGTGAATTTTTAAACGTGCTACAAAATTAGCGTTTCTAGGTCCGTTAATACTGGACTGTAAAATGCATTAAATCAATTGTTAACATTAGTCTGGATAAAATTTAGGTTATTCATACTTTGTTAAAATGAAATCACTAATTATATGTATGGACACCTCAAATAAGACTAATTGAAACATTTGTTTTAACGACGACAAAATGGCCTAGTGGTTAAAGAACCTGACTACGAAGCCTGAGGTCCCGGGTTCGATTCCCGGGTCAGGCCAGATATTTATGTATTAAAAATACGATGGTTGTTTTCGTGTCTTGGGTATTTAATATGTATTTAATTATGTAGGATAGTAATAATAATTATGTGGGTTGCTTTGGGACTAGATAAATTGATGTGAATCGTCCCGTCGTTGTCGTCGTTATATAAATGCACTAATTTTGTATCACATTCAAAATTTCACCTTGTATGTTTTAAGACAGTTTCGATAGCCATAAAGCTGTTACAGCAAGGATGAATTTGTCAAGAGATAGTAGGTTAATGCGATGCAATTAAACGTAAACCATATTTAAGCCGTTGAAGTTTTTAGAGAAAGGAGAAATTAACAAGAGTTAAGCATCCACAGTACCCGGTGAGTTTGCTGTCGTGGTTATGTAAATTGTTCGAGTTTGTGTTGAAGGGACAAGACCTGTCGCCGCGGTCGGCCGGCGCCCGCGCTGTGCGTTTTCAATTAAGGCAATATTCTGGAAGGTGTTTGCCATAGAAATATACCATATGTAGACGACCAGATGGCCTAGTGGTTAGAGAACCTGACTACGAAGCTTGAGGTCCCGGGTTCGATTCCCGTGTCGGGGCAGATATTTGTATGAAAAATACGAACGTTTGTTCTCGGGTCTTGGGTGATTAATATGTATTTAAGTATGTATCTATCTATATAAGTATGTTTATCCGTTGCTTAGTACCCATAAGACAAGCTTTGCTTAGCTTACTTTGGGACTAGGTCAATTGGTGTGAAATGTCCCGTGATATTTATTTTATTTATTTTTATTAATATCAAAGCAAAATAGTAAAATGTCGTTCAGAAAATCCTCTCATCTCCGGCATATAAGTATACATTTTACTGCTGATACAGGTTGTTCAGGCCCAGCGCATATTGAAAGCTTCACAAACAAAATTGGTTTCTGTGCAGTTGTATTCCGAAACCTCACGATGTTTTTCGTCACTGAAAAGATCACGGTAAATTATAAATATAATTCCACAAATGAATTCCGAACACTCAGATGTGCGAGCCTGGATTCGTTAACACGATCCTGTACATGAGAGGTCATAGGTCAAATATCTATGAAATATGTATCAAACTAGGTTACCATAGACCGATGACGGAAAATCCTCTTGTGATCCAAAACTTTAGCAACCTTGTTGTGCAATCGCACAACTTTTTGGAGTATTTTTATTGTCTATGGTTTTTGATGGATGATTTCGATTATACTTTTGTTTTCAACCAGTGCCTACTTATTTAATTCTAAATACTTATATTAAAACTTGATCACACAGCAGCTAAGGTACTTGCTACGTTTGGTATTAATGATCAGGTCTAGTAATAAGATGATTTCATTTCGATAAAGTCCTTGGATAAGCAAGACAAACCGATGCCGAATCCCAATCGGTACCAGTTCGCCCACAGCAGCCAGTTGTGCGATTTATTCGCTAACGAGCCGAGTTATAAAGGACAAGTACTAAGGGATTGCTGGCAGCCTCGGCAGGCCTATTCTACTTCAATGTGGCAAGATACTTACTGCTAAATACATGTCCCAAACAATTGATCTGACAAAAAGAAAACTTCGATTGCGAGCGGAGCAGATCAAGCAGATGGACTCCACTTGATTCCTAATCATCAACTTCATAGAAGTTAAATAGATAAAGCACTTATAATATGCAGGTGATCGTTGCGAGTTAAATGGAGTCCACAAGGAGTCCACTCCGCTCGATGTGGAAAATAAGCAAAACAAAAATAATAAAAAAAACCGAGTGGAGAACTTTCAAATAAGCTTACATTTTTTAACGTAATATCTCTGGAACTATGGGACTGTAACAGCTGCGTCAAATTTTTAAATATTATTCACCAACACGCTACAGTTTCAGATTGAAGAACGCGATAGAAAGATATTTTTCTCAAACATGCTATGAAATATTGACGTTATGTTCCTTATAATACGCCACGAACTGTCACGTTGCAGGTGCGCCTAGACGAGAGGTCAATAATGGAATTTCATACAACATTGCTGGCCTTGGCCAGCAAAGTGATCGTCTATTGTTTTATGAGACACAGCACCATGACATGACCGTTTAATATGTCGACGTGGTCGACGTGGATGGATGGATGGATGGATGGATGGATGGATGGATGGATGGACGGACGGACGGACGGACGGACGGACGGACGGACGGACGGACGGATGGATGTTGATGGATGGATGGATGGATGGATGGATGGATGGATGTTGATGGATGTTGATGGATGTTGATGGATGTTGATGGATGTTGATGGATGTTGATGGATGTTAATGGATGGATGTTGATGGATGTTGATGGATGTTGATAGATGTTGATGGATGTTGATGGATGTTGATGGATGTTGATGGATGTTGATGGATTTTGATGGATGTTGATGGATGTTGATGGATGTTGATAGATGTTGATGGATGTTGATGGATGTTGATGGCTGTTGATGGATGTTGATGGATGTTGATGGATGTTGATGGATGTTGATAGATGTTGATGGATGTTGATGATGTTGTTGGTGAAGGTGATGGTGATGATGATGGCGGTGATGATGGTGGTGATGATGATGATGTATGTTTGAGAAAAACTCTATACAAGCCTTGGCCACGAACAGGGATTGCCGGCCTCGTATCTCTAGATGGCCTCGTTAACACTCGGCCATCTATAACTACTCGGCCGGCAATCCCCTATTTCGCGGCCGCTGCAGTAATGTACTATTGAAGTAGGTTGTGATTGTGAGAGCTTTACACTATATGTCATTGGTTCTAAACCTGAGGGTAATTATTCGTAAAGGGGTAAAACAATATTTCTTGAGGCGTAACTAGCAAGATGTCATCGGACATGTATAACGGATACAAACGTGACGGAATAGTTGCTACTGCACCTGTTTTTTAGGGGTAAATGACAACAACTTAGCTTAAGTTACGGGAGTAAATTTCAAAAAATGATTAAGAACCACTGCAATATGGTTTCTGATTCGCTGTCCAAGACTCACAATGTTAACCGGTACACAGCGCTTGTAAAATTATGTCTCATTTTAACGCTTTACGCAAGAGAGTATAGACCCTCTAGCCACGTTACTATATAATAAGTAACAATAAAAATAGAAATATATCAATCTTGATAATAGTATGTGAATAAATCTGGATTCTATACAATGTTGTATCGCAGCCGGGTTGCTCATTAGACAAACTAGTCTACGTTTCCGCATCCAACCAGTAATTCAATGTCTTGATAGAAGCACCATACTTTAACCAGTGCTTCCTAATAAAGATGTTATAATATAAACTCACCTTAATAATCTATATTCTGTCTAGCGCGCACGTTCACAGTCACAATCAACATTTTATCTGTCAAACAGTATTAGAGAGTGGTATACAGAGATGATGAATGATATTTCGATTACGCGGTCTCTCGCTATGGTAGCCTTGTAGTTTGACCTATGGCCTCTCAAGCAGAGAGTCGTGGGCTCGAATCCAGACTTGGTCGAGTCTGTCGGTTCGAGTTTTTCAGAACTTGGGTGCGAAATTACACTCGAAATTTGCTATGAGCTTTTCAAAGTAGAAAACATCTTGCGGAAACCTTTATACACCAGCGAAGCAATTCAATGGTGCGAGTGAAGATGGGAATGCGCATTGGGCCAGAGAGGAAACTACACCAAGCAGTGGGAGATATATGAGTATGAAATGTCCTCGGAGGAAGGAGATATGAGTAAGCGAGAGGCAAGGGAAAGGGTAAGAGCGTGCGCAATGGGGAGTGCAAATTCGTCGCGTTGCTTGTATAGTATAAATCTTCCCAGGTGAATTTTTCGCTTCGAGCCCTTATCTTTCAAAACAAACGGAATAGTCATAGTATTAAGGTTCAAATTTAATGTAATGGCTCGAAGCGAAAAATTCACCTGGGAAGATTTATACTATAGGTTGGTTACTGGTTGATACTGTGACTATGTTACTATACCGAAGATTCTCGAATACTCCTTGCGCCCACGGCAACTTGCTAGTTTACGACTCGCACTGCATTTTGTTGTCGCCGACATCCGTTGATTTACTGCTGTACGTATCCTAAACCGTTTCCCTTTGGAGGGTGCGCCAGTGAATACTTGATAGCGTCGTGTGAATTAATGCCGGGTTTGAGACCTCCGGATGAGTTACCGGATGGTTACTAGAATACCATTATGATCCTCTACACAAACAAGTCTTGAGAAATTCACGCAATAACGAATTGCATTAATCAAGCGAGGCTGCTTAGCGCAATTGTACAAGCTATACCAATATTATAAATGCGAATGTGTGTCTGTCTGTATGACTGTTACCTCTTCACGCTCAAACATATCAACTTATTTAGGTAAAATTTGGTATGGAGATCGTTTGAGACCCTGGGAACGACATAGTATAATTTTTTATCCCGGAAAATTGTATAATTCCCGCGGGATAGCGATAAATGAATTCTTGACGGGCGGAGTCGCGAGGAGCAGCTAGTACAATATAATAAATACAAGGACTCTTTATTTACAGTAAGCAGTAGGCGCCCTTATCGCTTCAGAGCGATTTTTTTCAGGCCACTTCTTACAACAGGAAGAAGTAAGGAATAGATTTTCAGCGAAAATAAATAATTAATGCGCTACTAACTAAAGTTTTGATGCTCAATAACTTTATCGTTAGTGAAACTCCTCCTCCTGTGACTATCTATGACGACCGGATAGTCCAGTGGTTAGCGAACTCGACTACGAAGCTTGAGACCCGGGTTCGATTCCCAGTCGGGGCCGATATTTGTGTGAAAAATACGAATGTTTGTACTCGAGTCTTGGATGTTTAATACACTGTATTTAAGTATGTACTTGTCTATAGTCGTATAAGTATGTTTATCCGTTGTGTAGTATCCATAGTACAAGCTTTGCTATAACCCCGGCGCCACACATAGCACAAATGTTTCAACACATATTTGAACACATATTTGATCTATCCCCGGCGCCACACATATTACAAATGTTTGAACAGAGTTATTTGATCACATGTGTAGCACTGGTATTTGCGTATTTGTTTAATAGAACATCTATACAATCAACCATAGATCAAATAATGTGTTCAAATATGTGTTGAAACATTTGTTTATGTGTGGCGCCGGGGTATGGTTGATAGGGATGTTTCCTAGGTAAAAAAATAATAATTCTTATTAGCCCGTATTTTACATTATTAAAAAATATTAGACACGTAATTTTTCTTTTGACAATTAAACAAAAAATGACGAAGACATGGCGCGTTGAAGTTCCGCGTGACGAGGCGTGACGTCACTTGTTCCTAAAACGCTCATACAAAGTGTAGGAACAAGTGACGTCACGCGAAACTTCAACGCGCCATATCTTCGTAATTTTTTGTTTAATTGACAAAATAAAAAATACGTGTCCACTATTTTTTGATAATCTAAAAGACTGACTAGTTAGGAAAGTAGCCTATTGTATGGTTGATCTATTGAACAAATAAGCAAATACCGGTGCTTCACATGTGATCAAATGTGTGTTCAAATATGTGATGAAACATTTGTGCTATGTGTGGCGCCGGGGTTAGTGTCAATCGTATGCACATCTGCCGCACTCCGAAACTTAAAATACTTAACATTAATCGTAAATCCGTCATGTTATACTCAGGTAAATTACAAAACGGCGGTCTATTTCGCTAAAATTTCTCTAGAAAAATGATTGGTTTCACCTTTTCTTAAAGTTCGAGCCGGAATTGTTCACTCGTTTCACTCCCATGCAATCATTTCCGTTCCAACAATAGCATCTCATAAACTTAATAATCGCTAAAGTTTTGTAAAATTCAAGATAACCATCACTTCTTCGTCTAATTGGTTGATGAACATAAAAATAAACAAAACGCTAACAATAACAGTTAACGTTAAAGCATTCAATTAACCGTTTGTGCTTTCTCCGACGTCAGCTTTAATAAGTTAATTGGTGGTTAACGCAGATCGGGACCGTTTCACTTTCACGATACTAGTGGAAATATATTTTCCAATTTGCCGTGATATATGGTATCATTATATCGGATAAGTTCTCTTAGTGTGGAGCAAGTGTTTGTTTCACTTACCTTTCTCAAATTGTCTTGTGACAAATTTTACTTCCTTATTTTTATATTTAACTAGCTTTTTCCGCGATTTCGTCCGCGCAGAATTCCAATTTCATGTCTTTCATTAAATAAAACAAAAATTCAGCAAGGGCAACGTCCCAACATCCATAATTATCATCATCATCGGTATCAATCAGCGAAAATGTAATACATCCCGTTTTTCCCTTATCCCGTGGGAATTCCAAAAATTCTGAAATCAGTTTTTACTTTTATGATTAACTACTTGCCGACCAAATTTGAAGAGTCTAGTAATCATAGGGTCCTTCTGAATCGTACTAAACTGACCGAATCCCGTTTATTCCCTAACCAGTGGGAATTTCAACAAATCCGTCCTTATTCCACGCGTACATCATAAAGGCAACCTCTATGCAAAATTTCAGCCCTTTAGTGTCATGGATTTGGGCTGAGCCTTGATGATCCAGTTGATGGTGAGTGAGTTAATGAGTGAGTTACTCAGTCAATCAGTAAGGACTTTTGTATATGTTTAGATTTTACAGTTTTTCTGTTAAGATTTTTTACACGACTACGGCAAAGCCAAAAGGAAGTGTTATGAATGAAAGAAATAAATAATTTTAATAAATAAGGTATCTATCGGTTCGTTATTTTATTACGTCACTTAAATTAAAATACGTAAAGCGATTTCGTAATTTTTTCACATAATTTTGCAAAGATACCATCGCACTCAATATTGATTTACTACTACTTTTATTGTCAGTGTTGAGTGCATTTGATTACCATTGCAAGTACTTGCCTACACGGTTGAGTGCATCGGCTCATGGGGATTTACTGACGTGTGTAACATAACACATTAATTCGAAAATGACCTATTAGGGAGAAAAGTAAATTGATACAGAAGAGGGGGACTCACGACTTTAATATGCACTTAC
The DNA here is from genome assembly GCA_947859365.1 of Archips crataeganus. Classification (NCBI taxonomy): domain Eukaryota; kingdom Metazoa; phylum Arthropoda; class Insecta; order Lepidoptera; family Tortricidae; genus Archips; species Archips crataeganus. The sequence continues at coordinate 17,209,440 of OX402048.1, forward strand.
AGTTTTATCTATCAATGGTAATGCAATTAGTTGAATTAGTTAAGGGTGGGAGACGAGACGGCCATAAAAAATCTATTAATTATATTGTATTTGGGAGAATGATTATAATATTTAATCAAGCACAGATATCATTAAATGATAAACAGAATTGAAATTATATGTACCTACAGTGTGAACCTTGTAACAACAATCCTATTTTTGAAAAGCCGTAGTTAAGTACAGAAAAAATGATATCATCGAATAAATTTGTAACTAAAGGTTTGTTTTCTTAAATAATATAGGTACACACCGAAATACCTCAGTAAATTTTATTATTGTTAGGTATAGTAGCGGAATGAAAAGGTTAGTCACTTTTCGATCTTAACTCGTTAAGATAGAATCGAAAAGTGACGAACCTTTTCATTCCGCGACTGTACATCTTTAATGACACGTTACTGATTTAAATAATAAATAAATAAATATTAGGGGACAATCTTACACAAATCGACCTAGTCCCAAACTAAGCAAAGCTTGTACTATGGAATAAAAGATGCGGCTAAGAATGTTTTCATTAAAGCAATTCATCGAACATTTTTCAACCGACGAAAACAAAAGGAGGAGGTTCTCAAGTCGACGTGTTTTTTTTTATGTATGATCACGCATAACTTTTTACAGAGTAGTCCGATTTTGATGACTCTTTTTTTATTGGAAAGCGTATACCCCGAGGGTGGTCCCATTTAAATTTGGAAATAATATTCCTACCCAAAGGGTAGGAAAACAGGGGATGATTGACTAACTTTTTTACAGAGTAGTCTGATTTTCATAATTCTTTTTTATTGGATAGGGATATTGAAGTTGTTATTATATAAATTTGGAAAAAAAATTACCCCAAGGATGGGAAAAAGTATAAAATAAAAACTTTTTAACAAAAAAATTAAACCGCCGAAAAAACTGAAAAGCACTTAATATTAATACTTTTTTTATTTGACCTTAATCTAGGTACCAGTTTGAAGTCGGTGCCTCAGCACTAGCCAGGAGGAGTGGACCTTTAATCGTCTACCTGATTGGCTTCTATCACTCCTCCTGGCTCGTGCTGAGGCACCAACTTCAAACTGGTACCTAGATTAAGGTCAAACAAAAAAGTATTATTTTTTGCTTTTCAGTTTTTTCGGCGGTTTAATTTTTTTGTCATGTATTAATGTGCCAAATATTATATGTAGTTTGTGGCCGTTACACGTCGATGGAGGCGGTGCTAGACTGTTCAATTTGAAGAGTTTTACGTCAAGTAGAGGCTCAGATATCATTTTAACTACGTATTCAAGTAAAGATACGAGTGTTATTAAATTTTCCTTGCACCGTGCATCGTGTGGCGCTCGTTTGCCGCTATTCTATTTCACACAATAAGTAGATTATGTGAAGTATGACGCAATGCACGAACATACTCCGTCCGTTTGTACAGTTTATTAGTCGCGCTTGTTGCTAATTGAAAATACATCTTTCAATGACCTTAGACGCAAAGGTACAGTGTACCACGAAACACTTCGACAAAAATTACCTTATTACTATAGTCACAAGTTCCAAAAGTTTTCCAGATTTACGCTTGGTGTACGCGCGGTAACCACACATCTCTGGTACTACTTTCGGCTTCTGTTGCTTTGTGTTCTCTACAGACGTTATCTCGCGGTTCTTCAAACTTGTACTTTCCGGTGCGTTTGGACCATTGATTATAAGTACATCGGCAATGTAAGAGAAATAGGGACGTTACGCGATTGTTTTATGCTAAAATTCATTGACGAGACCATTTTTCTTACACGCTATTGGCCGGTAAGGATTTAGTGACACTCGTAAATGAAGGAATAAAGCTTATTTTTCTTAGACACGCGCCGACAGTTTTAATTTTTTTTAGTCTCGTCTAAGTAACTTAGCTTCACTTAAAAGCCGTTGTAGCCTTTACGTAGTTTGACCTGTGGCCTCTCAAGCAGAGGGTCGTGGGTTCGAGCCCGGGCTCGCACCTCTGAGCTTTGCAGAATTAATGTGCGAAATTACTTTTGAAATTTATCATGAGCTTTACGGTGAAGGAAAACATCTTAAATAATTCGACCTTACAAAACAGTTGTCGTTAAAAAAAGGAGATTAAGGCCACTACTCTCTGATAAGTTCTGATATTTTATGTAACAGATATCTGTAATGTCGTCTATTATCCGAACACCATAAACAGATATGTTATTACAGATGTCTGTTGAATATATTAGGAACTTATCAGAGTTATAAAGCTTGTCCTTAAACTATAAGTTCCTAATCGAAAGCCCAACGATTTTATGATTATTAACCTGATTATTGACCTCAGATAATTAATCAAAAATTACGTTTTTTTTGTAATTTCAAATACACCGAGTCTATTGTTTTCTCCTATTGCATACAACCAAGTAGAAGTAAACTGGGGCGAGCAATTTTCTTCGGCGCGTCACAACTCCGCTTCTATTATCTCGCTAATGCCGCAGTTGTCGCTTATCGTTCAATGACACCTCGGTAAACTGTGGCTCCGGTATCAATTATATGAGCAGTTAGCGAATGCTGTTGTTAACTGGCATGATATAAGAAAGTATACGCCTCCTTGATCACGTTAAAACATCTCAGCCTATTTACCATCCTACTCCACGGTACAAGCCATCTATCAAAATGAGAGGGCTTGGAAATTGGGAACTTCACACACACCATTGAATTTCTAAACAGGTGTATTCAGGGTGATGTTTCCCTTCACCGTAAAGCTCATGGTAAATTTCATAGTAATTTCGCACATAAATTACGAAAAACTCACGAGGTGCGATTCAGGGTTTGAGCCCACCATCCTCTCATTGAGAGGCTTTAAGTCAAACCACTGGGCTGCCACGGCTTCATAAATTCAAAGGTGTGTATGAAGTTCCCAATTCTCACTGGGCTCAAGTGGAAACTACGGCCCAAACCATCTCATTCTGAGCGGAGGTCGGTGCAGTGACCGGCCGTACATAGACTAGGATGACGATACGATACATCGTGCAGTAAAGACCAATTTTATGACTAATTATGACGTATGGCAAAGTCATGGTAGAAGCAAACACTTCAACCAAGTTTAATTGCATGTGAAACTTCCTATCTAACAGTCCCAACCCTTATCAGCCCCAATCGCTCAGCGGTCAGCAGAGCGAACAAAACACTACCCCACAAAAGTGGTTATCATTTTCCTGCTCTTGAATGCATTGTTTCCAACCTTTTTTGTTGTAATGATTCATTAGATTACGAGTATGTTGAGTCATGTAAGCTATCAGTGTCCATACACACGCAGACGTGCAATAAATAAAAACCTTACGATATTCTACCGATCACATTTTGTTTCAAAGAAGAAGGCGGATATTTTTATCTGCGTCGTGTATTTTTGTAAAGTACCTATTGCATAGATCGCTTTGAAAAGTTCCTAATTTTGTAGAAGAGTACACTTGTCCTATAAAGTTTTTATCAAATCGGTTCAGGAATTATAATCACGTTTGAAATCGGTTCATATTATACTACTTATTTTTTATTTGAAAAAAAAAAAAAACAGTTCTGTCTCTAGTCATGAATATAAAGGAATCAAAATTTAAACAGTGCTTTCATAAATAAGGAATATAACTTATTTACTTTGTTATTAAAAATCCTTCAAACTAAAATAAAAGGGTTATTTCAACATGGACACTCACTGTAGGGCTGGTCCACAAATTTAAAGTTGTTCAACGTGCTATGGAAAGGGCTATGCTCGGAGTTTCTCTAAAAGATCGAATTCGTAACGAAGTGATCCGACAGAGAACCAAAGTTATCGACATAGCCCACCGCATTAGCACGCTGAAGTGGCAATGGGCAGGCCATATAACCCGAAGAATCGATAGCCGTTGGGGTAGACGAGTTCTTGAGTGGAGACCTCAGATCGGTAAACGTAGCGTGGGTCGTCCTCAGACTCGGTGGAGCGATGATCTTCGCAAGGCGGCTGGCAAGAGCTGGATGAGAGTGGCTGAGGATCGTGCTCAGTGGTGTGCCATGGGAGAGGCCTATGTCCAGCAGTGGACGAACAAAGGCTGATGATGATGATGATGGAATAAAAGCTTGTTAATAATAATGAAGCCTCTTAGGTCCATAATATAGTAAGAAAAAAAAATATTTTCACTTAATTTCAATACATATTATAAATATAACATAGATGCTAAATAACTTATGATTATGACCTTTGTTTATGAAGTTATGACAGTGTTGTGTAGATATGCTGCCAGACGGTGTGTCTGTCTAGACTCAAGACCACAGGCAATACGAAGTGTGAATAATTTTATACAGAAATTGGTACAGATGTTTTACTTATGCTTTCATGAGAGTTTGGTTATTAACCGGGACTCATTGCGGTTTAGGCGTGAAAAATATCAAAACCTTAGTTCTATGAAAGTTGACATCACTGCCATGCAAATTTATTAAGAACGGAAACAAACATCGAAACGCGTTAAGGAAAAAATAAAAGAATTGTGGTAACGTTAAAGGTTGGAATTGTTTTATGGAAATGTTCCATTAGTGATATATTATGTCAAAAAGATTGAGCAGGCGGAAATTGATTGATTTATTGCAAATTTGGTTTGCTATTTATGTTTCGAGTAATGTCAAATTATTAATATACATACGTTTTGATTTTGTTCGAAGATATTCTTAGAGTAGTTTTAATTTGATATGATAAGTTGAAAAGTTTCGTCTTCTGACTTATTTATTTGGGGGAAATAATCGATTTTCCAATATTTTAAGAACCTGACACATTGAATGCTTTCTGCGTCTTCTGGTGCGATTATAGTTATGTCATGGATTCATCTAGTTAATTTAGTATTTCTATCTTTCCAATGATCTTTTGGGAATCGCCCCGTCCTCATATAACATTACTAGCTGTTGCCCCCGACTCCGTCTGTGATGAATAGGGGTATACAAAATAGCTACCAGCTATTCTCAGACCTACCAAATATAGAGATTTTTTTATAAATATTGGTCAAGCCGTTTCGGAGGAGTTTGATAACATATAAAAATCTCGTGTCACACCGTGGTGTTTGTTATCGAACTCCTCCGAAACAGCTTGACCGATTTTTATGAAATTTTTTGTCTATAATTGGTAGGCCTGAGAATAGGTCGTAGGCTATTTATTTTTATATACCCCTATATTCTTCGTGGACGGAGTTGCGGGCAATAGCTAGTTAGATTATAAAACCCAACGCCGATGTGTCTTTCCGAATTAAGCTGACAAAGTGTTTTGTGTTTAGATTTTATATAACTCCTACGTACAACATTTGCAGTTAAAAAGGAAAATCCAAGTGATGTTCACTCGTTCAGCGCTCATAAAATTGATGGCCGATGGAAGCCAAAGGTTCTCTCTCGAATGGCGTCCACGGACCGGAAGATGCAGTGTTGGTAGGCCGCCAACAAGATGGAGCGACGAACTGGTTAAGGTTGTGGGAACGAGTTGGATGTGGATGGCACAGGACCGGTCTGTTTGGAGAACCTTGAGGAAGCCTATGTTCACCAGTGGACGTCTTTCGGCTGAAATGATGATGATGATGATGAAGTGGTGTTCACAACAAAAACTTATCGAAATCATCGGATCTCGAAATTATTAAGTACACAAGCATGCATAACAACAGTTGTATTTAAGTCAATTACTTATTTTTTTTTTTAAATTTGATTCTATCACAAATATCAATGGTTTTGCCATACCAAGGTTGGAGAACAAGCTATGAGATTTTATTTAATACCTGGTTTACACTCGCGTACGAGTGGCGAGACGAACTGCGGCACGAGCCACGAGACGAGAGTGTGAACAGGCGCGCCTCGCGCCTCGTCTCGTGATTTGCCTTGACTTTGAGGCTCGCGTCCGGAGCGAGACGACGAGGCGAGGCGCGAAGCGAGGTGACGAGGCGAGAGTGTAAATCAGGTATAACAGTTGTTCGTCAGAAAAGATTTATGTGTTGTGGTTAATTAACTAACTTACCTAAGTTAGGCTTAACAGCCTAAATCTAATTCCCTCTGCTCAATCAGACATTAGCCAACAGTGGTCGCCCAGGGTGCACCAGCCCGAACACTACCTACTAGTTATCCGAGGTAGTAATCCGACACTCACTACGGGGTGTATTAACTTCGAATCCAGAACGCTGAACAGATACAGTGTGACAAATGCTTATAAATGGTGTATAAATTGATATGCGTAACTTCATACAATCAATGAGCACCTTTGCCCTCCATGCCCACTAACAAGGCAGGAAACAGTGTCGTAAGTGTTTTTACCACTTTTCAGCTGTTTTGATAAGTGCCTACCTTAATGGGTTCCTAAAAGCATGCTCATTACCAGCGAGGTTATTAAGATATGTGTACATGATTGGTAACGGGAATTTGGGCTAATAACGAATTGAACACCGTGTGACATTGGCTTTTGAAACTTGTGTAGTTTTCTTTTAACGGATACGGTTCTTTTATTATTTCATAATGCTTGTAGGAAGTACAAGAGTGAGCTAGAGGATCTCGTGGTATTAAAAGGATTTTGCGACCAATTTGATCGGCTGCAATGTTGTACGCACATAACCATTTGGTTGCCGTATGTATGTATGTTACTTTTTTTAACCGATTTCAAAATCGGAACAGGTTCTCAATTGGGTTTTTTGTGTTTGTTACCTCAGAACTGTGTCAATTAAGAACCGTTTTAAAAAAATCTTTTTTTTGTTTGGAAGGGTATACTTCCGGCTTCATCCTCTTTAAACTTGAAGAAATCATCCCTAAGGTAGGTACTTTTCCAAATCGGTTTTCTTTTGTTAAAAATATTTTTACAAAAGTAGTAACCGTTACTACTACAATGCGACCTAATTGGTCATAATGGTTAGGTATACAGTACTCAGCCATTCATGCGCTAGCACCTAAATTCTCAAGTGTTTTTTTTTTAATTTTGCTCCAACAAAGATATGCGATGACGAATGCGGCGATGTACCATCAAGGAATTTAATTGTTTAGCATACGTGCAACGTTGTCATAAGTAGCGAGGTGATTGCTTGTTTGTTGACATGACTGCGTTCCAGTGTGGCTCGATAGTTAATGACTGTGATCGTACAAGTAGCTACACGGAGAATTATCAAAACACATCATCATAGTCAGGCAAAAGAAGACAAAGGCTTCCTCCAAAAACGCTAGAACGAGCGGTCCTGCGCTGCCCGCATCCATCGGAATCCTGTGGAGTTAGACCGAAATACGTAAATCAAAGTTCGTGTCGCACCGTCTCGTTCATTCTCGGCAAGAACATACTTTAAAGAGTTAGGTATACTCACGCTACCCTCGCTTGTAATATTTCAGACAGCTGTATATGTGCACAGTAATCTGAATGAGTATGGAAAGCGCGCTGATATGGCGGCCCACTTGCTGCGGAACCCTCAAAGGCTCCTTACAGTGAAGCGACGGCTTGCTAAGTCTGGCAAGGTGACATATGTTGTAGGCCCGACAGTTTATAACAGGTTACCTGAAGCGATTACTTCGGCTCCTTCGTTGGACATATTTAGGAGACGACTCAAAAATTGGCTTCTCGAGCACACATTCTACACTTTCGATGAATTCCTTAACTTTCAGCCAGAAACTTCAACTTATTAATTATTATGATGACTATGAATAATATATTAAAATAATTTTAAGAATGACATGTAATAAATATTATGAATAAATGAGTATGAGTATGAGTATTAAATGCAATTAGCGTGAGTGGAACGCCACGATACGAAGTTCAAATTTTGAACTTTCGCAGTATAAGGCCTGCGCTGCGACCTTTGAGCAACTTCGAACATAACCCTCTCCATTGCTTTTTGAGCAACGTTTAGTGTCACTGAACGGAACCAGTGACTACATTTCAAAGCCACAAGTCATCAAACCACATGAGTTTTGGTGAATAATATTTTCATCTACATATGTAAATAATTATGTACGTGTGTAAAATGTTGCCTAGAAGAGATCGCTTCGAAGCGATTAGGCCATCTATTATCATTACATTTTCCGTGTACTTGTTTTTCTGTATTGTTTTCAATGTGGTGTACAATAACGATGTTCCATTTCACTGCCACTTCACGTGCACCAATAGTCGAAATTAAAAAAAAAACGCTAAAAATTAACAATTCAACATGAGCGTAAAACTTGTTTAAATTATGTCAATGAAATCGGAACCGAGTTGCGAAATAAAATTCTGCATATAAGACAACATGAAGCCTAGGTTCTTGTTTCGTTGGCAACTCAGCTTTAAAAATTATCGTCATCAGTATTTTACGTGTGTTAACATTGTATTATCTAGGTCTTAACTAATTTAGACATTGATTGTAGTTATTCATGCTGCCTTTTTACGATGGCAGATAAATATGAGTATGCAAAATGTAATAGCGCATGTATCTCTGATGGGTAATGGGTACTATATTATTTACATCTTAGAGGTTTACCTTAAAAAAAAATATGGTTACATTTTTAATCTTTTTCTGACATCTTCTTCTTTCTAATACCTATATAAAATCTCACGTTACGGCTGCGATGCCAGATCTACGGAAAAATCCGTAGATCTACGGATTTTAGGCCTTGTGCCCAGACCTACGGAAATGCTTGGCTAATCTACGGAATTTCAGAATAGCCTCATTTTTAGGGTTCCGTAGTCAACTAGGAACCCTTATAGTTTCGCCATGTCTGTCCGTCTGTCTGTCTGTCCGCGGCTAAGCTCAGAGATCGTTAGTACTAGAAAGCTGTAATTTGGCATGAATATACATATCAGTCACGCCAACAAAGTGGTAAAATAAAAAATACAAAAATAATTTTTTTTAGTGTACCTCCCACAGGCGTAAAGGGGGGTGATTTTTTTTTTCTCGTCTAATCCTATAGTGTGGGGTATCGTTGGATAGGTCTTTTAAAACCATTGCGGGGTTGCTAACATGATTTTTCTATTCAGTGATCTGTTTGCGAAATATTCAACTTTAAAGTGAAAATTATCATTAAAATCGAGCGTCCCCCCCTCTAAAATCTAAACTGTTAGGTGGAAAATTTTGAAAAAAATCAGAATGGTAGTAAATATATCAAATTTACTAGGAAAATTATAGCGGCTAAGGTTGCTTGGAAATTATGTGTAGTTTAAGAGTAAATAGTAATTTATTGAATCAGGCGTTACTTTGCGGAGGTCCATATTAATGAACTAAAACAATTACTTTGCTCACCCGCGACCTTACAATAGTTACGTTTATGCAAGAAATGTGCGTTCATGCAGTTCCTCCACCTCCACACTGTACGAACACACACAAATCACATAAACCCAACCATCACCACCACCAAGCTACACTGACGCGTTTCGAACTCAACCAGAGCTCATCTTCAGAGTTACCACAACCGTATGCTATGCTACCAAACGTTAAACTAACGTTGAGTTTAACGTTTGGTAGCATAGCATACGGTTGTGGTAACTCTGAAGATGAGCTCTGGTTGAGTTCGAAACGCGTCAGTGTAGCTTGGTGGTGGTGATGGTTGGGTTTATGTGATTTGTGTGTGTTCGTACAGTGTGGAGGTGGAGGAACTGCATGAACGCACATTTCTTGCATAAACGTAACTATTGTAAGGTCGCGGGTGAGCAAAGTAATTGTTTTAGTTCAGTAAATAGTAGCCTAAGGTATAAAACATACCTAAACTTGGATGATTCCGTACACATACGAAATCCTTAGAAAAATATTACTTGATTTTTTTGTAATGGCTACGGAACCCTACCTTGTGCGTGTCCGACACGCTCTTGGCCGGTTTTTTTTAAATTTACCTTCTAGTTTCGCTGACAACTAACAAAAATGAACAAAACGGAACGGAATGAACGGGAAACCGAAGCCATTTTTTTTAAAATTTTTGTCGATTTTCTATTGCCAATTTACTTTAGCCAGACTCTAATCTAATTTTGAATAGCATTTAAAGGTTCAGGTGCAGTCGAATAAACCTAATTTAAAAAAATCCGTAGAATATCCCCGGAATATTGTCGTAGTGTGGCAAGATTGTAAATATTTAATAACTTCTTACTAAAACATGCAATCTTCATAAAATGACAGAAATTCAATCATTCCGCAATCAATGTCCATAACAATTCTCTAATAGGCAATTAAAGGATGTAAGAAAGATTTTGAATGGATGTGATTTTTCTGTAGGTTATTCCATTTGTAGGCCATGCTGTGGGTTAGATGAACTCAAACAAAATACTGCATAGTTTTTACAAAATACGAACAAGAGTTAAAACAGAACATTAATTTACAAGCTTTTATTAAACACGCAATGTTTGTTTGGAAGTTTAGTTACTTACCTGTTTAAATTTGACGTAGGTACTTTTAGTTTAATATTTGTTATACATTGTTATTTTTTTCTTTTCAACTTAGTATCGTACGGCGTGGTAGGCCCGGGCGCAGATGGCGAGACGACCTGTACCTCTACCATGAGTTTACACTAGTTTACGTGACCGTACTCGCTAGCGACGGCGTAAATTATTTGTATGGAGAATTGTACAGCGCCTCTAGCGGTCACTTACGGAAGTACAATTCTCCATACAAATCATTTACGCCGTCGCTAGCGAGTACGGTCACGTAAACTAGTGTAAACTCATGGTAGAGGTACTGAACGCGGAAATAAACGATTGGCCAGATTTGACTCAAGACATAGCAATGGACGACCAGAGGGGAGGCCTTTGCCCAGCAGTGGGACACAATTATAGGCTAGTAAAAAAATATCATTATGAGTTAAGCTCATAATACAGAATACCTTTTACTAATTCTGTAGTTAAGCTGGGTTTACACGAGCTTAGTAGCTAATGCTTAGTACTTGTCACTTACACTTGTCAGAAGTGTGTAAACATATTGTACAACTGCTTAGTATACAATACACGCATCAGACAAGTGTAAGTGACAAGTACTAAGCATTAGCTACTAAGCTCGTGTAAACCTAGCATTACATACGTATATGAACGTGTAAAACACATTGGTCAATAATTAGGTCACGTTGATAGCTATTGCCATTATCATTCATAGTGGACGATGACACAGGGTGTGTCAGGGTTGATGAAGGGTGGGCAATTTGCACGCGCCCTGTGCAAGGACGGCAAATATTGCCTGCCAGTTACGGTTAGGTAATGCCTACTTCCGAAAAATACACTTTTACATAATGCATACTTAAGCTTCATAAATAGCTAAAGTCGTAGGAATCATCGCTTTTAAATTTAAATCAATGTGAATATAATTACGGTTGGTATTGTTGGATATTAAATGAATAAAGCTAAAGCAATTGAATCTTCAGTTGTGTTTAAAAAAATACTGATAAAATATTTGGGGTGCTTGTTGTAGTTGCACTCATTTTCACTATCTCTTGAGCTCAATATGTATCAATTTCAAATCTACAAAGCCATTAAGACGAATAAGATCAAGACAAAAAATTGACAACGCCTCAAACGCTTTATGCAAAATGGTTTACCTACACATAATTGTAACGGTCTCAACGACATCGTGTTTATACACTTGAAGATAACAATCACGCAACACGTAGGTAATCACACAACTTCTCGACGAATGACTTAAAAAAAGCAAACCGTACGCTAATTTATTACGAATTGCTGAGGTGGTCCGATAGTCGTACGATCTCTGTGTACCTTCTGTTTTCCACTTACCAGCACTGTGCACGGTTCTAGTTACAGAAACATTTACCTAAACAGCACTTTTGCCAAATTCTCTTTCGCGAAAAGTGGCGCGGAAAATGTAACTCCGCTTTTCGCAGCAATTGGTTGCACGTGTTACATGATTTACGATTTCGTTGTTTCATTACTTTCTTCAGCGTTAGAAATTAAATAAAGAAAAGCATTGTATTTAAGCGAGTCTTCGGTAAAATATGTGATTTTTATCACTTAATTTTTACCTGTTATGCGAAACAAGGCTTGAGTCATCAACTCATAATGGCGTGAACCTTCGTCAAAGAACAGAAAATAAGTTATAATAGTTTTTGCCTAATTGAATAGCCGAGTGCGGCGACAAGGCTGTCTCTAGGTAGTCGGTTAGAAGCGAGTTTGGTTGCAGTTGTCGACGCGTGCATTGCTCCGGCCGGCCGCGCCAGTCCGCAGTCCGCACCGACCCGTCGACCCAACGACACGCAGTCGTCACCCACAGGGTACGGCCTGCGTGAAAAAGCCGGCCGTGCTCGATCTAGTGACAGTGCCACAGTGAGCAGAAAAAGTGAACCGCTATTTCGGCAGGACGATTCGAATTTACCCACGACTTTTTTTCTGAGGCTACCACACGACTGATTATTTCTAATCAGTTGCACAACACACTCGGTAAGTCTCTTTGATTATTTATTACTAGAATATACATAGATAAAGTTTTGTAATGTTTAAAATAAAGGAGCGCTATTAAAATTATTAATAAATAAGTGCCGACGTTCTTATTTTCTTTATTTTAAATTGAAAACAGTAATTCGTAGCATCGGTCTACCGGCATTTTTGAAATAGTGGTGCGAAAGTTTTTGCCGCGTTGACTGACTTCTCTGTTTTATATTGTCGAAAAGAATTACTATTGTATACGTGAATAACGCGGGTTTTTATAATTTGCCATAAGTCTGTGTCGTGTGAGTATGACAAACAAGTTTTCAAGGTTTACTTCGTTTTCGTGTTCTCCCAATAACTTGATGTGGGTACGAGTAGATATTTTATGGTCACGCTAGACAAGTAAGTGTAATGTTACATGGCTACTTAGAGTTTTTACAACATGTGGTTGTACTTGGTGTTTCGCCAGTCTTGACATGGTAACCTCATGTAGCTGATATGATATCAATATATAATTATCGAGGTCAATAACAACTGATGATGGAAGATTAATTAAAAGGAGAAATCCGGGTATATATCAAATAAATTAATCAAGTTAATTTTGAGATGCATCGTCGGAAAGCGTGATTACAATTTTTTCTGTTTTTGTCACATAGGTACACTATTAGTTACAAAGCTATCATCATTCATTTATTTATTAATTTATTGCAGTATGGGTCTTACGTTAGGTAATATTTTTTTACGTTAAATTCTCCAAAATTTCTAATTTTTAATTAGGTAACTATAGTAGGAAGTAATTGTCATACATAACCTAAATGACCCAATGGTGGATAAATAATCAATTTTAATTAAGTTTAAAGAGTTTGTTGCTTAAACAAAATCAATTTTCTGGCGCCGACCCTGATTATTGACGAATACCTATAACTTATGTTTAAATTTAGTATGATAATAATCTGGTACTTTGTTAATAAAGAATAACGTCTTTTCAGACTGCCAGGGCCATTTTCTATTTAAGATTTATCAATGAAAACATCGGCTCACTGTATATTTAGACCTTGGAAATCGTCGTAAAATAGATAATAGTACATATTTGGGGGTTCATACTTCGCAGTGAAATTCATCTCGATATGTAGCTACGCCGTTTATTTCTAAATAATAAACTTGTCAAAACTTTAAATTAAGGAAATCCTAGGCTTATTGTCTAACGTTTCTGACGCTTGCTTTCGTAATCACTATTCTTTCTGTCAAACAGTATTTATAAAATGATGACAGAAAGATATGGTGAAAGCAAAGGTAAGCCTCAGAAGCGCTAGACAATACGGCCTCTGGATTAAGTAAGTTTTTAATTTTTCCAGTTTTATTGTTTGGTGAGCTAAGTAGTTTTCAACCTTTATAGAAGAGGATCGAGTCACGCCTTTTTATACTAGCTGTGTTAATGGATTGGAATCATTGGAATTCAACTGGGTGGACCCTGACGTAGTCAGTTAATGCATTTTTTTGAATTTAATAATTTATTTTAATTTTGTTCCTATTTTAGTGCTCTAACACGAAACAGTTATCTGTTTCATCATCATCTTCATCCCAGCCTATATATGTATAAGTCCCACTGCAGGGCACAGGCCTCCTCTCAGAATGAAAGGGCTTGGGCCGTAGTTCCCACGCGGGCCCAGTGCGGTTATCTGTTTACAATAAATCAAATAGGTGCTGCTAACATTAGTCGGTTATCAAGGCGTCAATTTGTTTTGATGGAAACACCAAACTCTTTACGATCTCTATTTTTCGTTTACCTACTTATTTTCCAACTTTAAAAACCGGCCAAGAGCGTGTCGGACACGCACAAGGTAGGGTTCCGTAGCCATTACAAAAAAATCAAGTAATATTTTTCTAAGGATTTCGTATGTCTACGGAATCATCCAAGTTTAGGTATGTTTTATACCTTAGGCTACTATTTACTCTTAAACTACACATAATTTCCAAGCAATCGTAGCCGCTATAATTTTCCTAGTTAATTTGATATATTTACTACCATTCTGATTTTTTTCAAAATTTTCCACCTAACAGTTTAGATTTTAGAGGGGGGGACGCTCGATTTTAATGATAATTTTCACTTTAAAGTTGAATATTTCGCAAACAGATCACTGAATAGAAAAATCATGTTAGCAACCCCGCAATGGTTTTAAAAGACCTATCCAACAATACCCCACACTATAGGATTAGACGAGAAAAAAAAATCACCCCCCCTTTACGCCTGTGGGAGGTACACTAAAAAAAAATTATTTTTTTATTTTTTATTTTACCACTTTGTTGGCGTGACTGATATGTATATTCATGCCAAATTACAGCTTTCTAGTACTAACGATCTCTGAGCTTAGCCGCGGACAGACAGACAGACGGACAGACATGGCGAAACTATAAGGGTTCCTAGTTGACTACTAAAGTATGTTTTATTTAATTTTTATTTTATTAAGGGCACGTTTTTGAATACCGAAAGAAAAGAATCGAAATCGAATGGACTATAAATTATAACACGGAAAAGTTTTTTTTTTAAACCGTAAACATTTGAGGATTTATTAAAACGACTTCGTATAGAACCCATTAGTTATTTCGTACTAAATACAAACTGAAATATAGATGCACAGAAAAAACCCCAGAAAAAAGACCAATGCTGGGAATCGAACCCAGGTCCTCAGCATTCCGTGCCGCGTGCCATACCCCTACACCACCACTGGTCTAGAGATTAGACACGAATCTTTCCTATACATCATACATTTCAATCTGCTAAATCATCACCTTATGCAGTGACAAGCGCACATCTATGTTACACCCTCATCGAGAGATTTTAACACTCCTTCGGAACTAACCGCTCACCTGGACAAGAGATGGCGCTACTGTGCAACTTTAAACAAGTTAGCTATGAAGTATCTTTTTTTTTTTTTTTTGTACTTATTTTTTCAACTTCATTTTTTTATTACTTTTACGGTCATCCCGTGAAATCATATATTTCGTACTAAATACAAACTGAAATATAGATGCACAGAAAAAACCCCCAGAAAAAAGACCAATGCTGGGAATCGAACCCAGGTCCTCAGCATTCCGTGCCGCGTGCCATACCCCTACACCACCACTGGTCTAGAGATTAGACACGAATCTTTCCTATACATCATACATTTCAATCTGCTAAATCATCACCTTATGCAGTGACAAGCGCACATCTATGTTACACCCTCATCGAGAGATTTTAACACTCCTTCGGAACTAACCGCTCACCTGGACAAGAGATGGCGCTACTGTGCAACTTTAAACAAGTTAGCTATGAAGTATCTTTTTTTTTTTTTTTTGTACTTATTTTTTCAACTTCATTTTTTTATTACTTTTACGGTCATCCCGTGAAATCATATATTTCGTACTAAATACAAACTGAAATATAGATGCACAGAAAAAACCCCAGAAAAAAGACCAATGCTGGGAATCGAACCCAGGTCCTCAGCATTCCGTGCCGCGTGCCATACCCCTACACCACCACTGGTCTAGAGATTAGACACGAATCTTTCCTATACATCATACATTTCAATCTGCTAAATCATCACCTTATGCAGTGACAAGCGCACATCTATGTTACACCCTCATACACACCCTCACTGCATAAGGTGATGATTTAGCAGATTGAAATGTATGATGTATAGGAAAGATTCGTGTCTAATCTCTAGACCAGTGGTGGTGTAGGGGTATGGCACGCGGCACGGAATGCTGAGGACCTGGGTTCGATTCCCAGCATTGGTCTTTTTTCTGGGGTTTTTTCTGTGCATCTATATTTCAGTTTGTATTTAGTACGAAATATATGATTTCACGGGATGACCGTAAAAGTAATAAAAAAATGAAGTTGAAAAAATAAGTACAAAAAAAAAAAAAAAGATACTTCATAGCTAACTTGTTTAAAGTTGCACAGTAGCGCCATCTCTTGTCCAGGTGAGCGGTTAGTTCCGAAGGAGTGTTAAAATCTCTCGATGAGGGTGTAACATAGATGTGCGCTTGTCACTGCATAAGGTGATGATTTAGCAGATTGAAATGTATGATGTATAGGAAAGATTCGTGTCTAATCTCTAGACCAGTGGTGGTGTAGGGGTATGGCACGCGGCACGGAATGCTGAGGACCTGGGTTCGATTCCCAGCATTGGTCTTTTTTCTGGGGTTTTTTCTGTGCATCTATATTTCAGTTTGTATTTAGTACGAAATATATGATTTCACGGGATGACCGTAAAAGTAATAAAAAAATGAAGTTGAAAAAATAAGTACAAAAAAAAAAAAAGATACTTCATAGCTAACTTGTTTAGAACCCATTAGGTTAAGTTATATTTGTTTTATTATAACAATCTCAAAAAGTTCACGGTTTTAGAAAAAAAACTTTTCGATTTTTTAATTGTTACGTTCGTTAATTAACTGTCTGCGGGAAAAATAAATTAATAAAAAATAAAATAAATAATTAAAATAAATTGGGTAAATTGCAATTATCGGGGATAATAATTGTATGTATCTTTATTGTACAATTGTAAGGAGAAAAAACATTACTGACAACCGTTGAAAGTATATTGTTGCATTATTGTCAGTCGGATAAAGTAGCACAATTTCGCTGGACTTCTCTAGACCATACTATATTTAGAGATACGTACTGCATCCTATATAAACCTATCCACTCGCCCCAACCTATATACGTCCCACTACAGGTCACAGGCGTCCTCTCAGAATGAGATGTCTAGTGGTTTGAACTATGGCCTCTCAAGCACAGTTTCGTGGGTTCGAAACCGGGCTCGTACCTGGGAGCGTTTCAAAATTTATGTGTCAAATTACTTTTGAAATTTATTACGAGTTTTCCGGTGGAGGCAAACATCGCGAGGAAATCTGGGCACACCTGTGAAGAAATTCAATGGTGTATGTGAATCTACATCGGGCCCGCTACATTATAGGTATGCTCATGTAAAATGATGTCACCAGACATGTTAAGCGAAGTTACGTGATAGGGATGTCTATTTTTTTGTAATGTAAATCGAAAACCATTTCGAGATAAATGCTTTTTAAAATGTTTTCTGTAGTTATTTAATTTTAATATAATGTAATGCATTTATAACATATCAAATAAGCAATGACCTTCATTGGACATTGAAGTAAATTTCTAAGACGCTCCAAGTTGTACTTTAATCGGTATGGAATAGCATTATTTAGAATTCTGCACAATTTACGCGTGGATTAAACTACGGAGTTTGATTTGGACCCGCTTTCTGACATCTAGCACTGACAGCGCCAGTAAAGTGACACTAGTTACAATGTACCACTACACAAAAAATAATTACAGGGGTTGCCTTATCGTAAGAATTAACCTATAGAAATTTGGCTGTGTGGGACCCTCAATTATAATCTGACGTCATCAACCAAAATAGTTTCAATAATTAATTTTAAAAAATGTAATGAACTAAATGAAAAAATATTGAAATAAGTTTCTTATAATTGACTTTTCTATACCAAAAAATAAATAAAAACCACTGGTTTTTTTTTAGACATTCCCAATTGCGTCTCGATCGACGACACGTGTCACAGGACATTTGCCTTCTAGTGGATGCCAGGCTTTACCCTAAGGTGCCACTGTGCAGTGTAGGTGGTTATTGCGATACGCAGCGGTTGCCCGAGTAGCGTCCCCATTAGGGTAATAGTCGCGATTAGCGGACGATTTCTATTAAGTCCGCGACCACCTTGGCGTTGGCAATTTCCTAGCTCCAGTTATTACGAGCACATTTTAATTAAACTCAAAGGTGTTGAAATTGAGTAGTTACACTTGTACACACAAGTAAGTAAGTAGGTATCTTATTTTAATTAAGTAAGGTAAGAGTCTATGACTCCTTTAGACATGAAATTAGGTTAATGTGAATGTTCCGTCTCATCATCATCATCCCAGCCTATATACGTACCACTGCAGGGCACAGGCCTCCTCTCAGGATGAGAGGGCTTGGGCCGTAGTTCCCACGCGGGCCCAGTGCGGATTGGGAACTTCACACACACCATTGAATTTCTTCGCAGGTGTAAGTAGGTTTCCTTACGAGGTTTTCCTTTACCGTAAAGCTCATGGTAAATTTCAAATGTAATGTTCTGTCTAGATCAATGAAATTAACGTTTTGTAAGAAAAAAAACATATCAACTACTTGGCATGTGTCAAGGATTTGCATGTTTACCTTAAAAGTATGATTTTTTACTTTTACTGTACAAAAATAACCATTTAAGTTTATAAACCCCATTGCTTATTAACATTTTAATAAGTATTTGCACTTAGAATTACCAGTTTTTTCTAATTATTTTTCATAATGTTATACCGAAACAAAAGGATATGTACCACAAGTCTATTGTTATTACAAAATTTTATGTCTTCAGGTAAACTATCGATTCTGAAATACAATTATACAACTTTCTCAAAAAGGTAATAAAACTGCTTTCTAATACAAAGATCCATGTACCTACTTTGGTATGATGCAAACTATTTCCACCAGGGAAGCTGTTATAAAAATACTTTTTCACTAATTTAAATGAATAATTGAAATAAAAATCGGTAAAGTATTTCCTCCATCCAATCCAATAATTAATATCGTCACTACCACCTTCCTCGTATTGAATAAGGACTGAAAACCAGCAACTTTGCAGAGTCCCTCACCTTTTCACAAAATTGTATCTGTCTTCTTTTTTTTTGTATCTCATTCTGTTTTTATTGTTTTTTTGTTTTATGTTTGTGAATAAACATTCTTTTATTTTTATTTTTATTTTACTTTGAAAAAGCTTATCTCAAAATCGATAATCTCGTAAAGTGAACTTTACTTAGTGTGCATCAAGGTTCAGTTTGGTTTACATATTGACATGCAATACGAGCTTTTTTGAAAGTCAGCCGTGTAAATTAACGTTTTTTTTTTGTAAAATTAATTGCTCTAAACATGCATTATAAGATTTAATTTTTCATAGCAAAATAATAGAAGTCATTAAAAAAATAATTTCTAAATTAGTATGCAGCCGAAGACAGTTCTAAGACCCGTTTTCTTAATGACCTTGTGCTAACAGAGATAGCTTCACTTAATAGATTTACGCTGTCAAATAGTCCGTAAAGCGTTTAAAATAAGAAACACGAGACCGCTTGAGAAAGAGATGACAGATTTTTTGTATAGCTTAAATAGCTTAAGTGTTATTTAAGTTGTATGAACTTATTGGGTACGTATGAAAATATATAAAGTTTAAAAGTAATAATGGACGAAATACATAATGGTCATTTGATATAAAGCAATTTTCTTGGAAATTCTCAACTCTACAGGATTTTCATAAAATAAACCTAACCTAACCTAAACCAATCTGTAGATTACACGATTAAAAAAAATTGTTTTATCAATAGTTTCATGGAAAATTTTAGTATGTATTATGAATGACCATTATGTATTTCGTCCATTATTCGTTTTATACTTTATACACCGTGAAATTTTAGTGGTTGTTTTCCCGAAACCTAACCTATCGTACGATCGTGTCGATCGTACGCTACCAACGAAGCGTTACTATTGGTTTGCGGTCATTTTCGACTTTCGTTTTTCACAATTGGATTTTTGACTCTAGTCAAAATAGTAATTATAAATCGATTGTACAATCAAAACTAAATCACCTCGTTTCGGGAAAACAACCATTAAAATTTCACGGTGTATATTATTTACGTTCCCGAACTTATTCCATCATCTTCCTTTCACCACCGTACGACATTGGGAAGCAAGTCCACCCTTATATGCCGATCATTCGCATAATGCGCTTCGATTCATCTTTTATAGTATGGACTACCAAGGAATGGAATTCGCATCCGTCGTCTGTTTTTGGATGAGCACAATTTAGGGCGTTTTAAAGACCAAAGTGAATAATGCTGTTACTAAACCAGCCTCACATGCACTTAAGTACCATCAGTTGAGATAGGTTCAGTTGGTGAGCTTATTAAAACAATAAACAAGTATTTCAAGTTGTTCTGAGTTTGAACACTATTGCATATAAAGAAAAAGTAAAAAACAATAAATTCACAATACTTAATATTACTCTTATCAGTTTACCAAAGACCTGAAATTGAATGAAGTTTCTTTTAAAAATACAGATTTCTAAAGTCAAAATGTTGTTGAACCCCGATTCACACGAACCTAGCATTTTAAAGATGATGTTTTTCTCAGTACTCAAAACTTATCTACATATTTGCATTCGATAGCGGACTCGAGCAAATAGCCGGTCGATTATTTGAGCATGATCGATGATAAACGCAGATGTCGGCTGCGTCACGAATTATTTACATTTCAAAAAGTCACATCCTTCTTAGGAAACGGTTGAAAAAAATATCATTCGGGTCTTATCATAATTGTATGGGGTTGGAGACTTCACATTCACATCCTTCTTAACTCTTATAAATTGGTGTGAGGTTCGGGTTTCGATGCTTACGTAACCTTTAATTCCTTTGATTTTTAATTCCTTTATTAATAAAAAAGTTCCATACTTAACAGCTATAGCAAAATGCAACGATAGGTTTATATGTCCCAAAGGCAATCAAAATAACAACTAATCACAGTACAAGGGAGTAAATATCTGTGATAAGAACATCTAGATAGGTTTGTGACACATTTACAACTTAATATACATGTTTCGTTTACATTATTTCACCAAAATAAGCAGCACTTATTTCTGCATTGCAGAACAGCCAGATTAACCGAGATAAGTTCAGCATTGCACTTTTTGCCATTTATTCACTACAGTGAAAGTACACCTACTTTCCCCCTTGCAAATCTGTATCAAAACTTGAGCATGCGTCGTGTAAAAAAATGGTGTCATTAGGTCTTCCCTCGGTGAATAATGCCAGGCTATTTAATCTGCAATTTGTTCTTTGCAATCTAGCGGTTTCGAAATATTATTCGTCGTAGACATTCATCTTGTTAATCCAGTTTGCGTAATATGGCGGGCTAAGTAGACTATTACTTGTAGTTGATAGGTATTCGCGACGTTGACGAACAAAAATGCAGTCATCAGCTTGCCACCTACTTTATTTATATAATAGCATAGTCCAGCATGTATTAAGTAAACAGACAATATACTTGGCCTTACTTTGTTCTATTTACCTATTTAAATACATGAATTTATACAGGTTATTTTTTTTATTTCCGAAGAATTCTAAGCTTTGCATTTCGTGGGTCATTTGTGGTTCATTCTGTGGTTTTAATGCGTGACCGATTCGAAATAAAGTTGTTCACGTGCGTAATTAGGGCATACACGCTAGTAAAGGTGTGTCCACGCGTTGTATTAAATGGGCCATGTGGCGATGGCGATGGAGCGCCACAGAAGCTATTGTGACGGCAGCTAGCCCATTGTGTCAGATGACAATATACGATATTACCATATTTAATGAGTTCACCGATGCACCGGCGCGGGCGCATCTCGCCAACTTACTTAAAAAAAACAAAGACCGGCCATTGTTTGTTAATAATGCATAGAGTTTCGTATATAACTATGATTTGGTAGTTTCGTTGCTGCATACTAATAGCGGTTGACGTGTGCCGTGGACATGGGCGGGTCTTCGTGAGCTTAAAAAAATGTCGCCTCTCATCGTGACGACCGTTTACGTCGCGATCTTCCATGAATGTTTTTAAGGACATTTGAATGGATCAACAGATAAGATCGCACACGGGTGTAGACAATCCCAACACCGAGAGGATACAAGTACATAACAAATAAGTACATAAATTGTCAGCCCAGAGAGCTAAGTTTCGAGTTTCACAGATCGTTCAGTAATTTCACAGACTGTCTTCCTCGTCCTGCCAAAAACAATGAAAAAAGGAGGTAATGAGAGTACATATTAACGTGCATGGCGTAAAACAGTCTGCTAAAATAAAGAGTTTTTCACTGTATATATATATCTATACTTTTTGTGTTTTTTTCGAGACCGTATAAATAAAACTGTATCATCTCTCTGTAGTTAAGTTACTAATTTATTCACATATTTCCCGCGATGGTTAATGAATGACTTCTGGATCTCAATATTATTATACCTAAGTATTAACGAATTAGGAAAATTAAATAAATATGTGTAATTATTTTCAATTATCATGGATCTTACTACGTTGGCAATGTCTAGATCAAGCTGTATTTATAACCAATATCGAATTAGTGGTACCTACCTATATACTTAACGTATTTACACTTTAGCGTTCAACACATCCAATTATTTTAATTGCTTGCATGATAGCTACAATACCACGATGCACAGCAGGCATATTGGGAATCAATAAACCTCATGCTCCCATGGCGGACAATGAAATCTTTGACAGTTCTGTTGTGTTCCGATGACTTTTGACAGTTCATTGCCCTCCCAACAAAGATACTTTGACAATCCACTTACACCTTCTAATCAACATTGCTATGTAAACACGTGTAAAGTATTTTTTTTCAACCGACGAAATAAACGGATTAGGTACTCGAGTCGACGCGTATACAGGATGGAAAGTTGAGATGCGTCAGCAAGGGCAGCTACTAACTAGATCCCTTGCTGCTACGCGAAAATGCTCTTAGGAGACCTTTACTAACTTTTTGAGTAATGACAATTGACATTCACAGATTTTTGATAAAATGTACAGTCAGCGAGAAAATCGACAGATTTGACTTTTTTTAATGCCAATCGGTCCCATTTCTATCAAGGATTAAAACACTCTTTGAGACCAACTAAGGTTAGGGTTTACTAATGTTTCGCAAATAACGTTTCCCAAACTGATTCATTTGGCAAATGTTTCATTTCCCAAATGTTTATTTTTTCTGAAACTGTAAACTTTTCAGGATTGTTATAAAACAAACCTAACCTAACTTAACCTAACCTAACCTACAGAATAGTCCTAAAATATATCCTGAATTGTTTACAGTTTCAGAAAAAATAAACATTTGGGAAATTAAACATTTGCCAAATGAATCAATTTGGGAAAAGTAATTTGCCAAACGAAAGTACACCGAAACTTTCGCATGTTGTTTTTTTACGAATATGAAATCCTTTATATTTAAAGAAAATTAAACAGTATGTAGATAACTAAAAACTGAACATTTTAACTAAAGTTAGTGTCTTAACCCAGTATATTCAATTTTAGGTGCAAGTCCGCCTAAAAGAATGAAGATAACACATGTCTTTAGAGTTCTCTTACCGCACAGACTAATAGTTGTTTTTCTACAATGATACCGATTTTTCTCATTTCTAATATCCTAATTGTAGTTGTCTACAATTTAGTGATCTTTAAGCTAAAGAAAATTTCACATTGTAATTAATTACCCTACGAACTGTATGGAAAAAGTTTTCTTTGATTTGTGGGTGTTCTAGTACTCTAACCTCAGTTGGTCTCAAAGAGTGTTTTAATCCTTGTTAGAAATGGGACCGATTGGCATTAAAAAAAAAGTCAAATCTGTCGATTTTCTCGCTGACTGTACATTTTATCAAAAATCTGTGAATGTCGATTGTCATCAATCAAAAAGTTAGTAAAGGTCTACTAAGAGCATTTTCGCGTAGCAGCAAGGGATCTAGTAGCTGCCCTTGCTGCCCCATCTCAACTTTCCAGCCTGTATATATATGTTTTTTTTATTATGACCACCTCAGATGTTTGTATGATCTGAGATGACCACGCATAACTTTTGACATAGTAGTCCGATTTTGATAACTTTTTTTTTATTGGTATACCTTGAATTTTTTTAAAAATAATCCTACCCTGAGGATAGGAAAATAGGGGTGATTTATTATTCACTCTCAAATTTTAATGCTGAATTGTGTATTACAAAAACCTCACTATCCTGTTAGTAATACGAGAAAATTAAAAAGCATAAAATAAAAACTTTTTAACAAAAAATTAAACCGCCGAAAAAAACTGAAAAGCAACAAATAATAAACCTTTTTTATTTAACCTTAATAACTAAGTTCTGAAACTAATGTAAGTATATTATATTATCAAATAAACCTACAATTTATTTACAACAACACAAGACACAGATAAATAGGTACAATTGAAATTGAAATATATATTTAAGTATTGGTACCTACCTACCTAAGTAATTTTGACTCGGTGCCAACCAATCAATCCTTCGCCGGAAAATGCCGAGCGTTCACGAGCGAGCGTTAATGTCAGCGAGACAGCAAACCGAACGGGCACACACGTGAAACGTGATTGTTTGGCACCAGCTCAAAATTACTTAAGTATACTTACATTAGCTTAAGAACTTAGTTATTAAGGTTAATAAAAAAGGTTTTTTTTTCTTTTCAGTTTTTTTCGGCGGTTTAATTTTTTGTTAAAAAGTTTTTACTATCACATAGGTATGTTGTTTTAATTAAAGTAAGGCACGGAGAATAAGTGTGATAAATTGACTCTCTAAGTGATTGATTACCAGTTTATTACAGGTCAGTAGGATCAACAACTTATCGGTATATTTTCGCCTATTGTGTTTTAAGTTCATCCACAAGTTGATAGCGTTCGTATATTTATACTTAATTAGTATTCTAGAAAAACTTACATGCACCAGTCTGCACAGAACAATTATTTCGCTTGTTAAGTTCCCTCTTTTATCTTAGAATAGTCGCCATGTTGGCTTGAACCCCGTCTTGCCTATATAAGGTTCAAATGGCGTCTTCCGTATAGATCAAGAATCAGCAACGTAGCGGCGCAAGCGTTTGCGATCAGGCAAAAAGCTGTAGTTTGCAGAACTTGAAATATGCAGTAATTGATAGCGTAGAATCACTATTGAACTTGTAAATCGACTATAAATGAGACGTGGCTTTGATTATCAGAGAAGGTAAAGAAAGTTTTATTATTAGTTAGCAATCTAAATCTAAACTATATTCATGCGCTTCTATAAATAAATATATAATAAATAAATCATCTTGTTGGAGGCCTACCTCCACTGCGTCTTCCGGTCCGCGGACGCCACTCGAGAACCTTTCGGCCCCATCGGCCGTCAGTTCTACGGGCGATGTGCCCTGCCCAAAACAAAAACAACACAAGATGGAGCGACGACCTGGTGAAGGTAGCGGGAACGCATTGGATGCGGATGGCGCAGGGCCGATCTGTTTAGCAAGCCTTGGGGGAGGCCTATGTTCAGCAGTGGGCGTCTTTCGGCTGAAGTGATGATGATGATGATGAAATAAATCATGGGACATTGACCATGAGGAAACTTTTGAATGTCAAGGTATAAATACATGTATCGTTATTATTTTACGTTTTAATGAAAAAACCTGTTTTTTTTTAGTAACAGAATTCCAATCCCGCGTTTTGATTGTTTTTTGTTCGCTAAGGTATTGGTTATATCGAATATGTAATTGTTTGACAGGGTATCTATCAATAATTACTGACAAAACAATACGTGACTTTAGCCACAATTATTTATATAGGTATATTACCAATAAAACTATTATTTTACTTTATTAACTACTAGCTTTTGCCCGCGACTTCGTCCGCGTAGAATTCCAATTTGTGGTAAAGCTTCTTCATCTCTTTCATTGTATAAAACAAAAAACCGGCAACGGCAACATCCATTATTATTATCCTTTTATCATCATCAGTATCAGTTAGTGAATATTATAAATCCCGTTTATTCACTATCCCGTGGGAATTTCAACAAGTTTGTCCTTATTCTATGCAAATTTTCTCTTATATTTATCCCGCGGGAATTTTGCATTTTCCCCGAGAAAAAGTAGTCTATGTCCTTAAAGGTGTAGCTTTCTACCGGTAAAAGAAGTTTTAAAATCAGCCCCATAGTTGAATTCACTTATTTTTTTCCCGTGTGAATTTTGCTTTTTCACGGAGAAAAGTAGTCTTTGTAAATAATGGTTGGTGTAACTTCCTATTGGTGAAAGAAATTTTCAAATCTGCCCTCAAGTGATGTTCACTTCTTTCTATCCCACGGGAATTTTTCATTTTACCGAATAAATAGTAGGTAGCCTAGTCTATACCAACAAAGGATAGTGTAGCTTTCTATTGGTAATTTTTTTTTAAACTCAGCCCCGAAGTTATATTTACTATTTTCTATACCGCGGGAATTTTGCATTTATCCGGAAAATAGCATCCTATGTTAATCAAGGACAGTGTATCTTTTCTATTGGTGAAAGACATTTTAAAATGAGCTCCGAAGTTGAATTTTTAAATCGGCTCGGAAGTTTCAGAGACTATCTATCCCACAGGAATTTCCAAAAATCCTGCAATAAGTTTTTTTGCTGTTATGTATGACCATTTACGTTTACACTGAATTTGAAAAGTTTAGTACTTAATTGGGATGTCCCAATTTTTGACAACGTATAATAAATCGAAAACCGTTTGGAGAAATAGGCTTTGTGAAGCGTTCTCAGAAATCAGATTCCAAAAATATGATAAAATGAATTAAATAAAGAAAATTTAAGTGATGACCTTCATTTGACCCCTGCAGTGAATCGTCACAAAGGAAAGTATAAAGCAGGTCTACACTCTAAAGCAAATTGACAGTTTGAAATGTTGCTGTCCTGCTTATAACAGCAAAGAGTGACAAAGACAGAACTTTAATCACATGATGCGCACCTGGCTTTAAACAGTTGTCATTTATCGTAAAGTCCGAAATGTATACGAGTATTTCCAATGTATTTTTACAAATTTAATTATTAAATTACTACGTTATAAGTAAATATAAAAAATTTAAATATCAGATTTTAATAAAAAATATCTATTTACTATCACACCATTTAACAAACAGGAATAATTGAAGCTAAAAGAAGAGAAATAAATAAAACTATATTTTGTCATGGTTCATTTAGGACCCTAAGCCGTACTTGTACTTATTATTGACAGTGACAAGACAAATCAGAGGCCCTACCACGAAGTGCATAATTCGAACTTCGTTTTGTGCAGTCCCGCTCACGCTAATATGATTTGACACGAGAGTGAGAGGGATAATACGATACGAACTTCGATTTTCGAATTTCGTAGTAGCGCCTCAGCAGTGCCACAGATTATGTTATGTACGACTTGAATTTTTCTAGGTAATGGAACGTGGCTCTCTCACTGTGACGTCATCAAACGTATTTCTTAAAAAAATTATAAAAAATTAAATACTCAACCAAATTCAAAATCGATGAAAATGGTATCTTAAAATATCCTATTCTTTCCAAATAAAATATAAAAACAATAGGTTATTTTTTTTGGTGCATCCCAATTGTGGTTACGGAGATAGGATCCAGTTGATTTGAGTATATAAATCCTGATATAAATCAGGATATTTTCAAAATTATTGAAATTAGCTTTATACCTGTTCTAATAGTCTACTTGCATGCCCAATTGGAACAGTTTAGTAATCTTCGTTATGGGGCCAGGGTCACTCTCGATTGATGAAATATATTCATCCCGTATATTCCTTATCCCGTGGGAATTCCGGAATTTTTTTTCTTATCGGATGCCTACGTCATACAAAGGACACATCCTCCAAGTTTCAGGTCTCTACATATAGCGGTTTAGGCCGTGCGTTAATCCGCCAGTCAGTCATTTAGGACTTCAGGACAAAGCATTTTATATGTACTTGCATTGCACCAAGCTTTTAAGCGAGTTCAACAATGGAGTTTGAATACTCAATTCGATTTTATTCGAAAAAGGTTGAACTCACATAAAAGCTTCATCATCATCATCATCATTTCAGCCGTAGGACGTCCACTCATAGGCCTCCCTCATTGACGCCAAATCATTACGGTTGGAAGCGACTTGCATCCACCCTGAACCTGCGGCCTTCACCAAAACGTCCGTCCATCTCGTTGGTGGACGTCCCACGCTGCGCTTGTAAAAGCAAAAGCTTGGTGAAATGCAAATACTTATACATATAATTAGTTATTATCAGAGATCAGATCAGGAAGTGGTTGACAAACGTAGACAAATGGTTTGCAAAATTTGAAGTTTCGTTTCGTTTACATTGTGTCAAAATAAAAAGTAATTTAAATCAAAAGCACTAAGGAGTATTGATATCAACTTCGAAGCAAATCACCCCCAAAAAAACTTTCTACTCCTTTTTAACCCCGTCAAGGGATGGATTTCAATAAAATACGAAACACGTCTTCCATCAATTCTGTTATAGAATGTTTATGCAAAATTTGAAGTAGATTGGACCAAGGAATCACGTTGTCCCATACAAACTTTGCCCCCCTTTTTTACCCCTTTAGGAGTAGAACTACGAAAAATCCTTTCTTATCGGATGCCTACGTCATACAAAGAACACACCCTCCAAGTTTCAGGTCTCTACGATCAGCGGTTTAGGCTGTGCGTTGATCCGTCAGTCAGGACAAAGGATTTTATATGTATAGATAACAAATTCTAGACCAATTTTCTCTGTCAGGTTCACCTTTTGAATATCTTTTTTTCTAAGGAATTTTAACATGATTTCTGAAAACAGGAAGTTCAAGTATACTAAACCGTTAATATACCGACTGTTTGCAGAAATAATCATCAGTGTCTCACCTTGACTATGCCACAAAGATGACGATGACATCACAAGCAAACTACTCTGCAAACCATTATTAAAACTTTTCAAGATCATTAAAAATAAACTGTTTCTAAACAAAGTTAGTCATTAAGGTAATTAATTTAGTGGTCTTAAGTTAAGTTATTGAATCGGTAAACGTTTTTTGATTTTGATTTTTTATTTTTTTGGATTTTAATTTTTGATTTTTGATTTTTATTTTATTATTTAATATTTATACGGAAAAAGAAATTTTTTCCTGAAACTAAATTATAGGTAGTTACGTGTATATACATAACATATACCTATGTTTTTTATTCATTTCGAATATGCATGTAGGTAAGTCAATTTCGAAAATATCAGTGGATTCTTTTTTACGTATGACGGCCGACGTAGATACAATTACTACTTTATTTATTTTTATTAGCAGTTACGTCTGCTCACCGAAACTAAGATTTAAAAGCGAAAAAGTTTTCCGGGTGCTCCGGTGGGATTCGAACCCACGTCTTCTGGGTATGCGCCCCAACACGGGTGTTCTACCAATTGAACCACGTCGCCTGGGTATGCGCCCCAACACGGGTGTTCTACCAATTGAACCACGTCGGTCCCAACCGACCGTATAGCTTCTAATAGTTGTGATGGATGTTACCACACGCCACTGTTGAATTACTACTTTGTTTAAATAACGCAATTTAAGGGTTTTACTATATACTGACATAAGGTCCAGTTTACAGGCTCCAGTAAAATTATTCCAGGTATGATACTGCGATGTTCGAGCGATCTGTTGTAACTCGTTAGCATCGCGGGCTTGCAATGTCATATCATAGCATAGTACTGGAATGATTTTACTGTAACAATGTAAATCCTTCCAGCTTTACTTAATTGCTTTGTCACTAAGGTGAGTTCAGATGTTTACGTGTTGTCATGATGCATAAATTCCGTAGTTGGTAGGTTCAGAACAAAGTAATTTCTCGTATGATGTTATAATTATGTTTGTTTCCAACTTACTCCCGTTTATCTCAAGGATTGTTTATATGTGAGCTACGCGTGCGCCTTTGTATAAGTAAACATTTGTAGTTTATAGAAATACCGCTTCCCAGTAGGCCGATCATTTACCAAACATGATGTTCTGTTCAATAACAATTCGATTATTCTGGGAAATGGGAAATCCTTTTTTCAATCATATATTTTTCCCATAAGCTATTATTGTTCAAAGTCTGTAATAATTTTGCACTGAGTCATCTATTACTATATTTCACACGAAATACAAACTGAAACATGGATGCACAGAAAAACTCAGAAAAAGAGACCAGCACTGCGAATCGAACCCAGGTACTCAGCATTCCGTGCTGCGTGCTAAACCCCTACACCACTACACTGTCCAGCCAGTGACTAGTGGTGTTGTAGGGGTTTAGCACGCAGCGCGGAATGCTAAGGACCTGGGTTCGATTCCCAGCGCTGGTCTCTTTGTCTGACTTTTTCTGTGCATCCATGTTTCAGTTTGTATTTCGTGTGAAATATATGGATTTCACGGGATGACCGTAAAAGTAACAAATGTGAAGTTGAAAAAAAAATACAAAAAGACTCCAAAAAACCAATCTTCATTTATTACTGTAAATATTTAACTGTAAGAATGTGTTATGGTCTTAAAGCAAAAGATAATTTTAATTTTTGGAACGCAGAAAGTTTCTGATCTATGTCTTCTTGAAATTAAAGTATACCAATTGACAAAACTACATATCCAAAATATGTCCGATCAGTCTAACAAAAATATTGATTTGTCTGTTGGACTTTGTCATGGAAAAATTTGACAGAAAATTAATCATAGAGTCCAAAAACACTTTGTATATTTATTCGATATAAAGTTATATTTTTTTTACTTAAAACTGACCCGTGATTGATCACTATCTCACCTGATGAAAAGTGCAGATGAGGTCACGGTTGTATCTCACTAGTTAGCTTATTGACTCTGGCCTTGATGAGCCCTAGGTGGTATTTATCTGGAAATAAATAACATGAGCTAAGATTTTCTCGTATCTAGCAAGTGCACTCACAGTCTCATTTTGCCCTGGTACTAAGATATACAATCTTCGCTTTTGATGTCGCGTAAATAATGAGAAATGCTCTCCGTTACAATGAGGGATATCACTAAGTACTAGCAATGCTCGGAGCCAATCACGCCTACTCGCTGTGGGCGAGTGGTAAAACCTAGGACACGACTGGTTCCTACAACCAGTCCTGACACTTACCACTCTAGGGTTCGTAGATCGGTTTAAATAGGTTTTGCTGTATTTTGTCAGCTAATACAATGGGAGACACTAATGAAATTTAATTAGTCATTTGGGTGCAGGGCCTATGCTATGCAGTGGGACGTATATAGGACGAGATGATGATGATGATGAGTCATTTCGATACATAAAGAAGAATTTATGGTTACTTTGGCTTGTGAGGTATTGTTAAAAGCTCTTTCATTTTTAACAAGAACTAAATTTTTTGTTTACTTTTCGGTAAGCCAACCCATAGATATTGCAGGGCACATAGGCCCTTACTCAAAATAAAAGTGGCATTAAACCAAAAGGCGCCTTTTTACTGTTTCATAGATTCCAAGAGTGGTAGGTATATGCATTTAAAGTTTTAAGGCCTTCAAAAAAATGCTCTCATAAAAACATGGCACATATTTTATAAGC
Organism: Archips crataeganus; assembly: GCA_947859365.1. Classification (NCBI taxonomy): domain Eukaryota; kingdom Metazoa; phylum Arthropoda; class Insecta; order Lepidoptera; family Tortricidae; genus Archips; species Archips crataeganus. The sequence goes on from OX402048.1 coordinate 17,240,982, forward strand.
TAAATTAATTGCAATATCGTCCATTTACGGTTTCTTTGAATAACATTAGTAACTAATCGCTCCCTTAATCACAGGTTCAATGTCTATTGCAGCATTGGAAGCCTGTTATTGATTTCCCGTGTAGTAATTTCACAAATGGTCGCTGCCTCCAGCTAGCGGGATGGTGCTTAGATCTTCGTTACCCTGACAATGCGTTCCATCGCCCACGCACTGCTCCGCTCTCCGCTTCATATTCCCGCTTTCCAATGCAAGGAATCAAATCTCCAACCCGCAAATAGCTATTTGATTGCATCGCGACACTAAACTATTTGAGTTGGACGTTTATTGCTCGCTGTTTATTCCCAATCCCGATAGTAAACGGAGGAAATTAACTAACATAGAAAGTAGATAACAGGATGCTAGTAAGTAATACAACCGGGGTATTTAATAAAAATAATAATGTGTCTTATTTATAATAGTAGGTACGATCAAAGAGGATTGATTGCTTTTACTTAGCAATCTATAGAAATAATCAACTTTGCTTCAGTTTATTCTTCGTAGCGCATACAATGTAAGTTATACATAATAATAATTATATTTATGCAGCAAAACGGAAAACTTTCTAGTTTTATTTAAGTAGTGCAATGATGCGCGTGAATGGTTGTTACTTAATCTCAGTTGAATAATAAGAACAATTTTACGTAAGTTGAAAAATGCATTATGTCAGTTGCTAAAGTTTTTTGACCTGGAGGTGTGACAGTTATAACTACTTATAACGCACAGCAACAGATGGAATCATTACTCTCGGTTGTTTGGCGGGCATTCTTCGGCGCGTATTTGGTGTGAAGTGTCACCGAAAATGGTCTTCGGAACATTCGCCTTTTAGCTAATTACCCAGCCAAGCGGGCGAGGGACGGCGACTGATGTGGTCCATTACTCGTGCCGCCATACGCAGCTCATTATGGCCCGTGCAGCGGCTTCCTAGGCCATAAAATGCCTATTAACTTCACCTGGAATATAAGTCTCGGCCAACGAGAGAATGCCGTTTATTGGACGGCATTGACATTTTGATTGCTAGCGAAGAAAATTAGTGTTATTATTAACTTAACGATCCTAGTTGACATCAAGCTTTATTGGCGAAAGTTAACTTTCAATTCCTTATTTTTAATTTGTTAACATTTTATGCGGGCTAGCGAATCAACTTAATACCTGTAAAAGAGTAACGTTACTGATTAACTGCCAACGCACACCCTAAACCATTGGAGCTAGAGACTTGAAATTTAACAGACATAATGGTATTCCTTGAAACCTCATAAATAGAGGTGTACTAAAAAGAGATTTTTCGAAGTTCCAACGGGATGTAGAGCTAGCCAATTTCTAATCTTCCGCTAGAGCGAAATTTCTGGATAAAGCTAGTCAACTACAAACTTGTCATGTTCGTCATAATCAAATTATTTATGCAGGATGAAGGATCGCGTTAACATTGCAATTTAGATTGGATACGTGCTGTGAATTATTGCATAAAAGATACCTCAACTAAAAATAAAGGTGGCTTCATCTCATTGTCATTTGCAGATACATTACAATTATGTAACTTACAAGTACTACTTTTAAAATCGGGATATACAAGTAAGTGAATACAAAGTTTGCTGTATAAAAATGTGTATTTAACTAGAACATAAATTATAAGTTTAAATATACAGATCAGTTTGGAAGCATACTTTTAAAGTAGTTAAAGTTTGCAGTTTAAACTCGCCGCATTATGTACGGTATTTTTTTATCTCTAAGTCGAAATCCAATCACATAAAAGTAATTATCTATTTCTTACAGAATGTCAAACAAATTAGCATAAAAATACACATTATATGTTAGATAGGTCCTACCTACATTATTTTAGACAAAACTTTTATTACATATAAACTTATTGTGCTATTGTGTCCAACATGTCTATACGACGCGATAAATATTTAAGCTCACGTGAATTCTGTTGCCCGACTCTTAATGCAATTCAAGGTCTATAACACCGTGGCAAAGCATTAATATTGTACGACTGGGGATCAAGGGGCTGTTAGGGTCGAAATAACACTAGAAATGTATGCTCTTGTCAACGTTGACCTACCAGCGTAGGAAATTTTAAGCAACTATGTCAACAATTCTACACGAAACCACTGGAATTAATTTTGAATATGGTTTGAACTCAGTAAAATTTTCGCGTTACCATGTGAACTTACTTGAAAACTAACAATACGCGTAGTTGTATCGCAGTCACGTATGCAACCCGTAAGGTCACTTTTGTTTATGCAAACAGTCGGCTTAGAGATAGTGGAGTTTGTCGTAAGTAACCAAGATAATATCGAAGCGGAGTAGAAATTCCTACCTGAGCCCGTCACGCCGACGCCCGGCTCCTAAATCTCGTACAAAAAAATCGTTTCCTTTACATTCTGTTTACAGGACCTCCGACACTACGGCAACTAAGGTCCCTTTTGTGCCCCGCCCTTCCAACAAAAATCTTCGAACGGTCGTTTTTTGTTCACTACTAAAAGCCGTTACATAATGTTTCCGATTGCAGCTGATTCAAAAATTATTTGATCCATTTACGTGCGAGTAACTTAAGATTAGATTTCGGCTTTTTTTTATAGATATTTACGCAAATCAGTAAGCAATATACTAGACAAGCAGACTAAGCAGTATACTAGATCATATTTCTCTACTGTTTTGTTATTATTCTTTAAGATAAGCCTTTTACTTAGTTGACCTATTGCAAATATTACTTATTGTGTTATTTCCCCGATGTTTGATGCTCTTCGTTTTTACTGGGAAAAAGAAACAACAATATTATCATTTATCAGTTCTTTGTTTGCGTACGCTCGTTAATTGCCAGCCATTTGTGTTTTGACACCGATAGGGGTTGGAATCACAAACATCCGCATTGTGATAGAACACAGATTGCTATCATTACATAAAACTGAATCAAATTCATCAACGTTGTTTGAATTTCACGGGTGACAACCACTAAGATCTGATCTAAATAAAGACCACCACGAGATGACATTAAACTCGATCCTTTACATGTAAAAAAGCTAATGTTTTTTCTTCTTTCTAAGAACTGAACCGTTTCGAATGCGTAAGGGCAGATGATGCTGGAAATAGTGCATTTCAAGTTCCCACGACGGACTGGCGGGTTGCGTGCGAGCTAATGAGCGTTAGTGGGATAGATTACACGTACTCTCGCGCAATTTACGCACTAATGTGTTAGTACAGAGAACCGCAAATACTTCCAATTTTACACGACTCACATCCCCGAGATAAATAAGCAATAAATATGCAACATGAGATCGTTACATGTTTCTTTCACGACAGCAAACACAAGTTTTTGCGATCCTGCCTGTTCATATTAGCAGCCATGTGGATTCCACTTAGCTACTTTACTGTAAATGTAAAAACTTATCCATTGCAATGCTTTTCACAGTAATAGGAGATATGGGCTCGTATATTTTTTGTATATACTCCTTATGAGGTCTCTATAAATCTTAATCAACATTTTGTTCTTGCGATGAGGCGTTAAAGCAAAAAGTCGACAATATGCGTCTAATTTATGATCGATCCTAGGTAGGTAGGTTAAAACTTGGTAGATCTTACAACGTTGTTGACTGGGCCAAAAATTATCAGCGCTTATTTTAATCAGGAACATCTTGATAACTAAGTTGCCTTCTCGGCAATGCCATACACCAAACCAAAATGGGTTCTGAATATTACGCTATGAATATCATCAGGTAATTTTTTGCATTAATTTACATAAATATTTGCAGTGCTAATTGTTCGTGCGTCCAAAAAGCGTACGTTGCATACTTATTGTCGTCATTACTTACTGTATTCCATTGTGCATTATATAAATGTTTCATTATAATATACTTTATCTCCTGGTGATGATTGCGAAATGTGGACAATGTAGTATCAAATTCGATTTACATTAGTATGATCTGTATGTCAAATAGATTTGCAATTATACCACCCACACTGTTATTATTTGCAAAGTTTACTTTCACTCCGCTTCCAAGTCTGTCAATGACCACCGCCGTCTTCAATTGCCTGTATGGCTTAACTGTGCCAGACAGTCTGCTTACGTGCAAGATGTCTGCTAGCCTTGATAGTTACTGAATATGTTAATTTAAGAGTATTATTACTTTAAAGTTTTTATTTCTTTAAAGTGAAGAGTCAACATTATTGTAATTTACTTGTTATTTTTTTAAATAATTACAGGGTTTTAAACACAAGTTATTTTAAATAAATAACCTGTCTTCAAAAGTTTATTCGTAAGGCCATCTTATTAAATCACATGGTTGACTTGTCTGTTGACTCAATAAACAAGCCGACCTCAAACGACACTTTTAATTTCTCTTATCGAGTGCCTTCGTGTGCCTACATGCGCACTTAATATCATACTGCTTTATACGTCTGGAGGTAATCGTGTCCTCTATTCAGCCAATTTTTGTGTAGCCTTGCAAAGATAACGTAAAACGGGAAATGACTGAAGTCACGGAACCGGCGATGGTGTCATTTGTCTAACTTATTTGCCTTTTTTGCCTTTATCACTAGCTTCATCAAGGCAGTCAAAAGCATGTCTAGTTATCTAAGTAGTAAATGACACAATACGTTATTCAATATTTTCATATAGGCTACGGGGACACAGATGTTTAACGTCTCAATGCCTTTGTTAACTTGCAACAAACATTTATGCTTTAATGCAGTTAAATGAAAGTCTTTAATAATGCTTTGTTCAAAAATTCAGCATGAAATAATTGTTGCTTTTTGTGTACCATTTTTGGTTTAAATCCCGTACGGTATTTGCAGCGGTTTTTATATACCGTTATTGTAACTGCCGGTAAGATTAGATGTGCTGTATAAAGAGTAAGGGCGTCTACCAGGTTATTTGTTAATTTGTTTATGACTCGCCAGGGGCAACATTCAATTCAAACAGATTTTTTTGAAACGTTTTTATTTCTTTGAGTCTTTATTGGTGTTATGTATGAGTTATGATATGTCTAGCAGGGATGACGTCAGCATCGTTGGATTAGGTTATTTTATGGTGTTGTATAATATTTGAATGTATGGTCATTACGATGGTGTGATGTCGGGCATCGTTTGCGCTGCTCACAAACAAGTTTGACGCAGGTGAACTCAACGCGCTTAACTTACGGATAACAGACTATTCATGTTTAGTAATTTATTTAGCCTCTTATAGTTTATTGTAAGATAATGTCACTGTTAGTTTTTGAATAGTTGCAATAAATACCTCTTTCACATAATATTATTTGCGTGTCGTCCTCGAGTATTTTTTTAAATGCCTACTAGATTAAAGTGTCAGGGACAGTACTTGCTACTTTAACCTGTAATTCAACAGCAATTTTTTGTTGGTCGATATCATGGAAAGTGATAATGTGTTAAAAAGATGACTGTATTATTTGCACTTCCAAAATGTGTTTAAGAAATTATCTTATCTGCTTAAGCAAATATGTCTCTTCACGTTTATATAATAAAAAGTCAAATCAATGTCAGTCTGTGCTTATCAGTTACCTCATACTTTGTAGTCATTCAAATTTATGATTATGGAATTTATAACGTGCATTTACTTTGCAGAAGCCGTGGTAGCTTAGTGGTTTGACCTAGCAGAGGGTAGTGCATTCGAGCCCGGGTGCGCAACTCGAAATTTTTTGGAATTTACATACGTAAAAAAAATATATATATTAGGGGACAATCTAACACAAATCGACCTAGTCCCAAACTAAGCAAAGCTTGTACTATGGGTACTAGACGACGATAAACATACTTATATAGATAAATAAATACTTAAATACATAGAAAACAAACGTGCAAAATTACATTTGAAAATTACCACTAGCTTTACGGTGAAGGGAAACATCTTTAGGGAAACCTGCACACACCTGAGAAGAAATTCAATAGTTTGTGGGAAGTTCCTGCGTGGGAACTACAGCCCAAGCCCTTTCTTTCTGAAAGGAGGCCTGTGCCTTGCAGTGGGACGTGTATAGGCTGACATGATTGGGATGATGATGATGATGATTTACTTTTCCATGTTTAGCGCAGGAAATAATATTAAGTTTTATGTGAAAACCGTTTTAATCTTAACCTCCTTGACATATTATTCCGCTGCCATAAATCATTGAAACCTTTCATATGCTCATAAATGGTTATAAGATGCGAAGACAGCGAAGGCTGAAACTTTACGCTGCAGTCCGTTTATTAAAAAGTCGAATGCGGCGACATTTAAATAGCTTTATCAATATTTATTGTAACTCACGAGTTTTCATATAAGTTTTTGTGTTACTGAATACCTAATAACTATCTGCCTCGTGATCGTTCTCCTTAATTTAAATATGGAGCATAATTGTCGCCTTTCTCATACAGTTAAGAACAAGGGAGCATTATCTTAGAGGAAGCGGGGACACTTGTTCGTTAGCCAGAAATGATCGTCATTATTCCTGCTCCACATGGAACACGACCATAATAGTTGTAGCCCCAGGCATGCTCCTTGTGGCACACCGCAGCGGATACCGCGGGCCGCGCTATAAAGTTGGTGCAATCTTGCCGATAACCTTTGCTCCAATATTGAGGCCTGAATGGTGAACCGAGATTGTTAATTTATTAGTATTACGATACTTGAACTGGCTTGACTGTGTTACTGGGATTCATAATTTAACAACAGACGATTCATTATGTGGCTGCAGTAATACAACGAATCTATTATTGTAAAAACTACGTAATCTGTGCCTTAAATATCGTCTCGAAAGGTGCGTCCTTGTACCGTCTGCTGCAGGTTCCTTGCCCTGTTAACCCTCCAATCAGAAAGACGCTTTAAGATCGTACGATATTTCACCCATGTTGTGTAATAATAGCGTTGGCCGCGGGCTACCAACAGCTGTTCGAAACCAGACCATTGTTGTCTTTTTATTGAAAGCATAAGAGCATTGAAGCAAATATTTTATTCTTTTATCAACTTGTTAAATTTTTGCAGCTGTTACGTTATAATTGGCTATCAGAATATGGTGAAAATTGTTTCGCAGCATTGTAAAAAGCGACTGAATGGGCTAACCAGTTAGATGTATGTTTTTGTAGGAGTGAAATATTTATGAAATAGTTTGTGCAGGGCTAAGAAGCTAAAGCGATATTTTATTTGGTTTTGTATTGTTACAGAAGTGCATGAAGTGGGATGATTCTACACTGCTGATGCTCGTCCATTAAGTAAGGTAAGGAGTCACCACACGTTGCTTTATAGAAATCTTACACTTGCTTTTGTAGGTATCTACCGCTGACCATACTCAGATAATATGAAAGCAACCCTGTCTTTCACTTTATCTTCTTCTTACATTTTACATGTTGACTATGAAAACGCTCAACCGGTGTAATACGAGTGTCGTAGACCTATATATATATCCGGTTTTTCTTCACTAAATATCTAATATTGCCCTAGGATAGGAATTGGTACATTATTATTCTGCCCTGCAGACTCTAAAACGCAGTAAGAGGGTTTTTACGTTTGTTTAATATTGAACTAATAACGAGCACAGCATAAGGAACATAATGGTCTAATCGCTTTCTTGCTCTTACTGCGTTTTAGGGTCTGCAGGGCAGTATTGGTATTGGTCTTATGCAAAACAGGTTAACTTATACTACGATTTATCTTAATTGACACAAATTAGGAATGAGAAAGTGTATTTACGTTCGTTAAAATAATAGATCACTGAATTAAAATTTAATCAAAGTACAACGTACTGAGTTCATTGCTCACGATCTATATATTTCTGCGTGAGTTTTTAATTACTATAGCTTACAATACAAAACCGTATTAAGTAGTACGTACAAACATTTAAGATTAATTGACCGAATGTGTGTCGAAGGCAGAGCATTGACCGTTTAAAAATGGGTTTACTCGTAAATTGCGATTGTAGCCTCGCCAAATTAAAACAAAGAAAGTTTTTAAACTTTTAATTAATGAATTCAATTGTTTTGGTCTCGCTCTGTTTAAAAAAAACTAGTTAAATATCTTTAATTACTGAATATCGAAAGTTAATAATATCGAATCTATTAAAAAAAATCAGAAATCTGATCTTTTTAAGATTGTTATATGATCTAACCTAAGGGGTTCTATACGATGCAGTTTTAATAAATCATAGGAAGCTTAGAGTTTCAGAAAAAAAAACTTTTTTTATAAACTTTCAGTAACTGTTCAGTTATAACTGTTATAAAGTTAAAAAAAACATGTTATTCTGATACATTTTACATAATCTAGAAAATATTTACAGAATTAAGCTAAATAATTACGAACACATTATACATAAACATAAACTTCCAAGCCCTATTGTGCATCTACAAGTATATCTTAATTTATACCGATGGGGATATTAAATTAACATTCAAAAAGATCCATCTAGGTGACCTTTGTTCATTGTACGATTACCTATGTAGTAATAAACAATGATATCACACACATGACAAATCGTTTTCTATTACTCGGTTTTCAGTCCAAAGGTAGATCAGGGTTAAGGTCATCAGCTATCATTTATCAATGACACATCCGCCAACAAATGCAGTTTGAATGCACATTCACATCCAACTAGTAAATAAAATCATCACTAACTTGAATTAAACTCGTATCTTAAAAGCCATCATATTAATATCCTAGGTGGGAAAGTTTGTGAGAGTATGTATGTGCAGTGTAAAAAATATGGGTGCACAGAACTTGCTCATAAATATCTCTTACTTAAGTCGTCAAATTAATGTTATGGGTTTATAATTATGAGAGAATGAAAGCGATACACATTTTTGCACTTGACCCTACACGTGTGCGTTTTTTTTGGGTATTTTGTAAACCCTGTATTTTCGATGCCACTATCAGACTGAATGATGAGAATGGAGTAGTAAACTCCTTACATTTATCATATTTTTCGTTGCTTTTTTTTACTTTTTTGTTGTTATTGTCTAAAAGTTGTTGGACTTTTGTGTTAATTATTATTATTATTTTTTTTTTTGGTAAAATTACCGTTTTCAAATTAAGTCATTTCCCTCACAGTCCAGCTATTCTTACGTTTTAATATCTAAAAAAATAGTAAAATCAGGACACTTTCGCCTCTTATTGGTAACGGTTTCTACGTGGTTTCTACCGTCCCATGATGGGCAACAATTGAATGTGTTTTAGAATATTTGTATTGTATTGTATTGTGTTTCTGGGGTTTTCTCTACAACTACATTTTTGTGCATAATACAATGCCAACTATACAGACGTCTCGAGCGCATGTAGTACTTTAATCCCATATTTCTAATATAAGTATTATGAAATGGAGCGTCCAGTCCACTCATTGTTCAAAGTTTGCATCTTCGCAACAGGACCAAAGGACAAGGCAATTGATTTTAATTGAGTCGTACTGCAATTATCGATTGCCAATTGTTACTAATAAAGCGAAGAAGGCGGTTTCATTTAGTTTTGTTTAGTCTTCATTAATTGCTGTTGCAGTTTTATAAGCGTTTTTTGAACGAAATCTAATAAATAATCTTGCCTAAGTTCACATTAATCTCGTATAGTATTAAATAATTAGTAATATACTACGTATCAGTCAGAATATTTATGGCTAGATTAAACAGAAATGTCCAGTAGATAATACTGTGACGTCATTGATTTGAATACACCACGCACGGCTTTGAATAGGTTGTCAGTATAGTAAAGAATTTCTGTACAAAAAAATGAAGTATACAAAAGATAAATAGAACAAAAACCGTGTCTATGAATAACAAGCGGGTCGCAAATAAAGTTAGCATTGCCATGGCGTCATACAGATTAACAAATCTTATCAGGTAGAGATAACAGAAACTAGTGGATTCCAATATACGAGAAGTATTTCAAAGAGCCAATGAAGTGGACCCGAGTGCACGTCTAGGGTTAGATGAGACTGTTCTGAGTTGTTTGTCGAGTGTATCATGAGTTAAGTGCAGCGAAAAGTGGAGAGGGACGAAACCTCTTGACAAGTTTTGTGTATAAGGAGGGCTGTAGCGGTTTTTTTCTGAATAGTGAATTCCATACGGTAAAAATGATTTACTTTTATAATATTTTGCGCATCGTCTATTGCTACATGTATGTAGCGCTAATGAACGCAAGTAAGAAAAACCTCAATGAGATATTCTTATTTTGATAAATAAATGTCTGCGTTGAAAAAAAGATCAAAAATGTTATCCAATGGTTAAGCTAAGTTTGTTTCGCAAAATAAGATACTAACACGAACAAGTATGTTGAAGAATGCAATGCAAACCTATCTTAGATGCTGTAATTATCAAAATTCACTTAATATTTGGCCTATCTGATGCGTATGTTTCGCTCTTGTTAGTGAATATTTCTCACCAACCTAATTTTTGTACTCTATCTTACAAGTTATCGCAGTGACACTTCTAGTAAAATTTTAATTGTACAAAAAACCTGAATCACACGATAACTGGAATATCGATTCCTTGGTCACATAGATAATGAGTGGAAGATATAAGCTATTTTTAAATTTATCACGCCGAGTTCAAGGGGGTTATGAAAATAAGATGGAGATTATCAGTTCAGTTGCAGCATCAATTAATTATTAAAACAAAAGAAAATAATTGTACCTACATATTATTTTGAAATTTTTAACCGCTTCATTAAATATTGCTATATTTTACTTTAATAGAACAATTTTACAAGGTCTTTTCTAATTTTTAACAATTGAAAAGTACAAGTTTTATATTTTGTTCTTTTTGCTATAGCTGATAAACCGAAAAAAATTTATAACACTTTTGTTAAATTATCAACACGTGTTCCAAATAATCGATCTTTTGACTCATCGACACTCGAGTTTGCGCACAAATCCTTAATTTCGTCTTATCATTCCATAAATCAGGTATCTACTCGTAGTAAATCAAATGTGAATATGATTAGCGATCACACCAAACTACAAAAACTACTGTATCGTACAACCATATGACATATTTAAATTCTGTGTAGTCCCTGTTCAAACATTGTATTCATATTAGAAAATGCCCTGGAGGCAACTGAAACATTTGATGTGTTTTGTTTCGTTTAATTGTTGGTAAATGTTTTGAAAAAGATAATACGGATCATACATCTGTAACCCAACAACTACGCTTATCCACACATAGTGAACCTCTTGACCTTAGCTTCCGTTATTCGACTTCAAATAATGCTGTATTGTGGTTTCTTTATGGCAACAAAGCAATTAACAGTAACTGCGGATTCTGCGACAGCTTACATTAGTCAACTTTTAAAGAGAAACTAAGAAGACGTTTAGATGTATTTGCCAGTAAACAGGCGGTATAGATACAAAAATAGGAGGAAGAGTTTCCTCGGCGTCTCTCTTCTGTTAAATCCAAAGGATTAAACAAAAGGTAATGCACTCGAAGTTGTAAATTATAGAAATGTTTAAGGAACAAACTTTTGTGAACATCACGAACACTAGTACTTAAGCAATAAAGAAAGTGAATACAATCACCTTGATTCACGTGAACGAATTAGTGTTACCTATCGAAGTGATGCTTAAACAGCTATGAATGGTTCAGATAACGTGATTGATCGTGATAAAGCAAATATGACCTCCCTGGATTAGGTGTGTGGTATTAAACACAATGCACTAGATAAGGATTTGTAAAAGCAAAGGCCATATTTTTCTTCCAATACTGCAATAATAATCAAACAGCGTTCTTGTAAATAAGTCTGGTTTAAGACAAAGTTTGACGTAAGTGTAAAAAAACTGAGGACGTGTTTCGGTTGTAATCAAGTATGATGACAATCATTCACGAAGGTCAAGGTTTTAACGTAATACGTAGTAATTAAGTTGGTTACGTATACGTAGCAAAAAGCGTCATCGGACGACAAGTAAGACTATTTGTCTTAAACCATGAGCATAACCGAGGAAGCGTATTAAAAAGTAATGATCTGAGATACTTGTGTTGATATTAAAGTAGATAACAACAGCATAACTCCATATCATGTTATTTGACGCGAAAGAACACGGCTTTGAGATGAAAATGAAACTCGTTCCACAGAAGATTAGATACAAGGGGTGTACCAGGTGCATGTTCTAGGCGTCGTACTGTCTCCCACGACGTTTGGCACGGCTCCCAATGAGTTGCAGAAAATTGTATTGTAATCCAATTTACAACTAGATTTACGCTTCCTAACCCACCAACAGATGGTTCGCAAATTACTCGTAAGATTTGTATGAACAGTTGTATTAAATCGTTCGGTTACACTGCAGTTAATTACGATGTTGAAATTACCAAATTTTTTAATATTTGCTATAGAAATAAATCCCGCAATTTTTTTGTCATTGCCACATACAATAATTTGGTATCCAATTGTACCAACAATTACCCTGTATCTGTGTTTTGATACTTGGTTATCGTTACCAAAATATCAAAGTCATCCTGACCTGTAATGGGCCGAGCGTGTAGCCAGCATAATAGCTGTCAAAAATAATTTGGTAGGTAGTTTACAAAATGATAGGCTGCAACTTGTTTGGAGGTGTAACCGTCATTTAAGTATATATAATGTTCGTTTGTTCTTAGATAGTTTCTTAAGAGATGAGACGGTTTCTAAATCAATAAAGTATCTGATTCACTATGAATAATTTATCATTCTTGTTAGCTCTCTTGGCTTTGTATACTTAATCTAAGTAATACCTTTAACGATTAATTCTTGTACATTTGTTTCGGTGATAGCTGGAATATTGTGAATGGGAGTTTTCGAGGTAACGGGGATGATCTACCTATAGCTTGGTCCTATATCTGCGAGAATGTATGTTTTTGAGGTTTAACAAGAAAAAAACTCCATGTGAAGCTACTACTAGTAGGGAATTTTCAATAATCTATGATTATGAATAGTAGGTATACTCCGAGGAGCATATGTAAACCCTTTCTTGTATAATATAATAAAAAAAATAAACACTACTACAAAGGCGAACTTATCCCTTTAATAATAATAATAATAAATCTATTTATTCAGATAACTCGGATCCATAATTCTACCAATATCGCTACCAGTCAACCTTTGAATGGTGCAACGATGCAAGTAATAAAAGTACGGGTAGCATTTATTACTATCACGTTAATTTTTAATTTCATGACTGCGAATTGTACCGGCTCGTACATGCAAACGCAACCTGCATGACCACAAAGTAGAGGCAGGTGCTAGTCAACCAGTTTTCATACTCGTCTGTATCGACACAGTCAGTCAAGCTTCACGAATTCAAAGCAAACTTTGCAAAAAAGTTTGTTTGACGCATGTCGTGACGACAGAGCCAGTTCTGTGAATGAATAATAAATTCCAAATGTACGTGGGTGCTATGTAGTTTTAAATTTACTAGTGTCACTCTACAGAAATATTTATTTTTGTGTACAGACAGACTGCACCTAAAAGTGGAGCAAGCTCTATTTACGTGTTGTCTGTCAACAGATGTTTTAAATTAAGGGTTCTTTACTGTAATTGGTTATGGTTAACAGGGTATTTTGAGTTCGTGTTTTCATAGGCTTAATGGATTTGAATTGGTTAGGTAAACAAATAATATTTTCCAGGGGCGGTACATACACCGTGAAATTTTAGTGGTTGTTATCCCGAAACGAGGTGATTTAGTATCGATTGTACAGTCGATTTATAATTACTATTTTGACTAGAGTCAAAAAACCAATTGTGAAAAACGAAAGTCGAAAATGACCGCAAACCAATAGTAACGCTTCGTTGGTACAAGTAGCGTACGATCGTACGATAGGTTAGGTACCAACGATGCGTTACTATTGGTTTGCGGTCATTTTCGACTTTCGTTTTTCACAATTGGATTTTTGACTCTAGTCAAAATAGTATTTATAAATCGATTGTACAATCGAAACCAAGACACCTCGTTTCGGGAAAACAACCACTAAAATTTCACGGTGTATAGTGGCACGATGATCTGTTAGAGAATTGTAAATTCCCAAATATCTGCATGCGGAATATGCATATGGGATATAAAGTTACTAAAGGCATTGTTGACACCGTTGCATCTCTCATCGTTAAAACACGTGGTTAGCATCCGTAATTAGTGCGCTAAGATATCTCCTGATTCCCCAAATATTTCACTTGGACATCGTCCAGGGACCACAGACAATACAGCTCACCTTGAGTGGCACAAATAAAATGTGGCAATTCACATTGAATGCAGTGTACAGTGAAATCTCGCTTTTCGAGCACGCATGAGTGAAATCTGAGCGATTGTTTGATATAACTGCTTTTTGTTTGACCGGTGTGTTTGTACAGTGTTATGTGCATATTGTCTTTGTTTTATGATACGTGCAGTGAGGGGTGAGTTACGTGAATGACGAGTCAATTGCGCATTGGGGCGTGGACGAAGTAATTAATTTGTTTTTATTCTACGGTCTCTACCTATGCGACATTATTTTCCAGTCATTGTTGTTACCTTCACTTCTGTGACTCTCGAAATCACACGAATAGTTCTGATAAATTCCATTGAAATAACTCATTTGATAGGATTTATTTCAGCGCGACGTTGTGATTTTTTTTTAATTTCTTGTGATAAGATGCAGTTAAATTCACTTTTAAGTGTGACAGTCATTGGGCAGCTGAGTTAAATAACACTTAGTGGTAACAAATATAGTACAAACAAGATAAAACCTGTCTGTAACAAAGGTAATATTATATCTCTTGTTGAATTAATTAGAGCACGTTATTAGTTGGAACATGTCCAGAAAATCTGTGTCACTACTGAATTTTAAATTGCCTAAATTTAAATAAGACAAAAAGAGAGTAACTAACTTGAAAGATTGATTGGCAATTACAAAAAATATCCTTTATGTGACTGTGATACTGAGGAACCACTAATTATCCACCTAATCTTTGAATCTTTGAATCGATTGTAACAAGAAATTTTATAGACATTAATTCGATCTCACTATGCAGCTATGACAATTAGAATATGAAGTATTCAGAGTGATTGAAACGGTTGGACTTATATTGGTAGTTTGATAGTTTCTGACTACGAGTCGAGTAGCAGCAGTACGATTTAGAATTGAATATTTTGCTATCATAAATCAAACTTATTTTCTAAGTAATTAGACACGTAAAATATTTACCATCAGTAGATTGCCGTGGTCAGTCAATACGATCATAATTAAATCAATAAAATTCATCGAAGCGTTAATGACCCAGCCTCGAACCAACTCACATTACGCCACTTGCTCTACTTTACTTATACATACATTAATCGCTAATGAAGTTTGCAGCTTGGTATTTGATACCTTCCGTAGTTTGCGGGTTGTTAATTTGACACCGATGAAAAAGTCAAACGTGGCGTCAACTTGTCAAAGCGATTCAAACGTTAGTGTAAGGAAATGGTAAAGTTTTGATGCATGATTAAATCTGTGGGTTTATTTTAGTGTCGAATTGAACTAGGAAACTGTAGCCGAAAATTCGGCTAGTGTAGCTAAATTTTTTGTAGCGGAATTCGAAAAATATACTTAGCATTCATTTCGCACTAAATACAAACTGAAATATAGATGCACAGAAAAAACCCCAGAAAAAAGACCAATGCTGGGAATCGAACCCAGGTCCCCAGCATTCCGTGCCGCGTGCCATACCCCTACACCACCACTGGTCTAGAGATTAGACACGAATCTTTCCTATACATCATACATTTCAATCTGCTAAATCATCACCTTATGCAGTGACAAGCGCACATCTATGTTACACCCTCATCGAGAGATTTTAACACTCCTTCGGAACTAACCGCTCACCTGGACAAGAGATGGCGCTACTGTGCAACTTTAAACAAGTTAGCTATGAAGTATCTTTTTTTTTTGTACTTATTTTTTCAACTTCATTTTTTTATTACTTTATGATGACCGTAAAAGTAATAAAAAAATGAAGTTGAAAAAATAAGTACAAAAAAAAAGATACTTCATAGCTATACTTAGCATTGTTTATTACTGTACAAAACTACAAACTACATTATCTATTCCAGCTGGTTCTTTGTCTGGGGATAGGCCACACTAGATGCATCTTTCTCTAGGCAGAAGTCCGAAGGGTGAACATTGGAAGTTGTATTTATGTAAACAAGTTGAGAAACTTCGACAGAGCGATGTATGTTGCGGTTTCTCTAATTGCTCCATACCCGCGTTTTCTTAGTAGATTTGGCACAGTTAAATTTCTCCTCTTCACACTGTAATACGACTTGGAACTCCAAAAGACTTACACTAAAAGAGTTCGCACTATGACTTCTGAAACTCGCAACAAAAAGTACAAAAGTTGTACCCGATACCTACCTATACGGTCTAGTTATGGTTAAATATTTTATGTCCCTTTTCGTGCTTTCCAAATTTACGATTATTTTCTCCATACATGCGTGGTATATGGGCAAAAGAAACCGTTACATAACACTATAAGATGACTTTATTTTTCCTTCTGACGCACTGACCTAACCTCTGTTTATATCTGTCAGTCATTGTTATTCACATATTCGGATATTTCACAGGCAAAACAGTACAGAAGCAGACAACATAAACGAATTTAAAATTACGTATTTAAATATGAAATTTATCGTATTCCAATGTGCTGTCAGCAGTTATTTACTGATGTAGTTATTTACCAAACCTATGAAGGTTTTTGAATTTCAATTGGAGACATCCACAGGGTAAAAATAAAACGACATTTTTTTTTATCGCTTAACCTCTATTTGAAGTCACCCCAATTTTCCCTTAGGGACCTTTTTCTTAAATATCCAATTTATGAGTACATTTGTAAAGTGCTACTTAAACTGCGGTGGAAATGACTTCATATTAATATCCAGTTCATTAGCAGTTAAACAACCAGTTTCTTAGGCTGTTTGAACTTGCAGAACCTAGTCCAGGAAACTATGGTATGCCTCGTGGACGGGTTTACGATGCAGTGCGCAGGCGCATAAAGCGGCAACATTAACGCTTCAAGTGGGAGGGTGATCGCCGGTTTTTATCGCTTCGAAGAAATACTCAAATTATTGTCCCTTGGAATAAACTATCGCGATATGCCATCTAGAGGTTAATCTGCCGCGAAATTGGTTATTTTTAATGTTTTGTGTGACCATCTCAACTGTAGTTTTGAGTACTTATGTGCAGGTAAATTTAAAACTATTTATAAAGTGTAACACAAGTTAACGTTTACCTCGCATGCGCGCATAAAAAGTAATTCCAATATTTGACATAACTTTCAATGTATACGTAGTTAAATTCATCGTTAAGAAATTGATCGATATGAAAAATTCAACAGGATTTATTCAAACTTACTTTTTATTCCACTCTTGACTATGAAACAGACGCATAATTTTTTAGAAAAGTCGAAACTTAAAACCAATGAAGGCGGTTTTTTACTTCTTGGAAGAATGTTTAAGTCGTATTGTTTCAGTGACTATTTACAAACCGCCAGATCAAGGAAAAGTCAATACGTGGCTGAAAGAAAAGTTCCGTTAGCCTCATTGTTCGCTGCGAAAACAACCGATGACCTGCTTTTTAAAGATTGCGTGTTTAATATACTCCGGGTTGACAAAATGGCTGCTTAAGTTTTTACTAAACGATACACTCATCTAAAGTGCCAAGGGATAATTTTTATCCCTAGAGAAATTTGATGTTTTATTCTGTAGTAATATGGTAGTAGTGAGTGAGATGTTTAAAACTGTCTAGGGATAAAAAATACCCATAGGTACTTTTGATGAGTGTAGAAACTGGCTTGCGTTGCGTGTAAAAATTCTGTTGAGATATTTACAGTTTTCTTTTTTTTTCTTATATTATGTAAGAGTCAATTTGGCCTAAAATGCATAAATGTTTGCAATCACTAAACCGTTTCCTACATGTCACTGCGCTTTATTACTATAACTTTATTAATTATCAAACTCATTATCCTTATGTTCTTTCTTATTCAATGGGTCGTTTTAAAGAAACTACATAATCAAAGGCATTAATTAAAAAAACACTTAATTGTTTAATTTTTGTAACGAAAGTTACCCATATCATATAGCTTGTATGACTAAAAAGAACGCAATCGTAATTTTGTTTTTATCAAGCCTTCAACACACCTACACTTTTTTTAAAACGACTCTTATCTCTGCCCCTTCTTTCTTTACTTCCTGGTGTGAAAGTCCTTCAGAATAACTTCAGTTGATTTAAATATTTCTGCACTAATACAGCCATTAGGCGGTATCGTTGGCTACACTATCCGGGTCCGTTTATCTTACGATTTATTGGCCGGCCTACGCGAGAAAATCGTGCCGGTAACAAAAATACTTCAGGTTCAAGTGCATATAAATATTAATGCGAAAACTTCGACCGTGATTCCACTGAAGTAGGTGAAGTTATATAATCTCTTGATGTTTATTTCTTTTATTAGATACAATTTGCTCGATATTTTCCGAGACGTCGTGACGTCACTTTATGATTTCCTGGTTACTCGTATCTAAGGGTGAGGCCACACGATCGTAATTTTGTGAGTTGTGAGCGGCAGAATTTCGGTTGCGCCATACATTGTGTCACGTGAGTGTCACGTGATGGCCCGCATATTGTATGGCGCGAACCGAAATTCTGCCGCTCACGACTCACAAAATTATGCTCGTGTGGCCTCACCCTAAGGATAACTTGTGGATTGAAATGACGGTCAAGTATTTTCGCGTGAAACCAGTTAAATAGGTATTTTGGTCACGAATAAAAAGTAGATATTTCATTCAACACAAAATGACTGTCGAAGTTGCTAACCAGTCTTAGTAGCATTAGCAAAATATTATGTTATGTCCAATTGTCTATTGTCTTTTGTTTAATTACGACAGCAACTCGGAAACGTGTGTGAATTTGACCGAAGTAAAGAAAAATATTGCAAAGGTGAATTTATTTCTGTTACTTAATTTATTTTTCTCAAACATCCAAGGAAATGTGGTCCTTATAGTCGTGACAATAGAACACGAAGTATGCCATTGTATAGCAGTTGAGGAAGATTCGTTTTAATTTCAAATTAGACGACAATAATGGAATTTCATACAAACATTGCTGGCCAAGGCCAGCAAAGAGATTGTCTTTTATTTTAGTGGGTCGTATTTTCTTTTATTGACTATCAATGACATACTGCCAATTAAGAAAAATTTAGTTTGTGAATTTACTTTTTAATATCTTACTTGGCTAGATTTAATAAAATAAATAAGGATTGGCGTTTATTGTTAACAATTTATTAAAATAACCAATTAATAAGGTCGTAATTTTTTAATAAATATAAATCATCTCAAGATTTTGCGTCAAAAACATTAACTGGAACAGCTTACAAATAAATTGCTGGAAAAAAAATATTTTGGCGGGAATCAAAAAAAAAACAATTTGAATTAAATATGAATATATAAGTTGAACATTCGTGTCATTTCCTTGGATTTATTTGAGAAAAGCACTATACAAGCCTTGGCCACGAACAGGGATTGCCGGCCTCGTATCTCTAGATGGCCTCGTTAACACTCGGCCATCTATTACTACTCGGCCGGCAATCCCCTATTTCGCGGCCGCTGCAGTAATGTACTATTATAGCAGGCATTTTTACATAGCTCAAACCTACTGATGTAGAAAAACTATACACATTTAAAAGACAGCGCTAAAAGGATACTAGAAGAGTTGCCTCATCAACTAGTCTATCGAGTAAGGTAAGACTGGTTAGATGTAGATAATCAGTGTTCGCACTTCGTGCCAGTATCAAATGGCGATTCAAACTAATGCACGCCCAATGGCGTCACTTTTAAAATGAAAACACGCGTTTTCCCAGATATAAGAATAGAAGAAGTGTGGATCGATTATTCGCCTCTAAAAATAGCAAATTTATTCGACACTGTTAGAGTTATTCTGATATCCCAAAAAATAGACAAGATGGCTCGTTTATAGATATTAAAATATCTATAGACAGGAAGAGCAAGATAGATGGTAGATTTTGTTATTATTTTATTAAGAAAAGATAAATGAATATCTATCAGTTAAACTTTGTTTAGTTAATTTGTCGTTAATTGATAGATTTACACTGTAGTTGGGTGTTGGAATTTATTATGATATACATACGGAACCTTAAAAGTACAAAAACCAGGGTTTAATTACCTTAATAAAATAGGGTTCAGGGTTTAATTAAATAGTTTTCAAACGACATTTTAGTGTTGATTGTCGTAAAATTTAAACACATGTGCATTTACATACATAAATAAGACATTACGTTATTCTTCATTTTACTCTCCATTTTAATATAATACTGCTACTAAAGGAGGATAAGTGTCGCTTAACTGCCTCCAAGTAGGTACCTACAATATTATTTTCCACAGCTGCGTTAAAACCAAGGAAATGTTTTATTGTTTACAAATCAGGCAGGGCCGCCCTGGTAAATAAATAATAACATTAAAGGTATCCAAAAAGATTACTTCCCATATATCGTGTCGTTCATGGCCGGCCAGTTGCATGTCCCATCGACCTTGGTGACTCATAGCGTTTCATCATTATGTAAAGTTGCCTTTCGTTTTCATACAAAATAATAAGGTACCAGTTGACAAGATGGACACGGCGTATCTATGTTTACCGTAGTGAGTGACATACTCGTATCAGGGGCCACTTCCTAAATTGCGGACACTTTTACTATCGTACTTTAGCGAATTTATGGGTATAATTTTTTTTGCTCTTTTAGAGTCACAGTTAAAAGTAGCTACATACTTTTGTAATGCTCTAGCACTTTTAAGACGACATTTCAAAAGTTTAGCGAAATTGAAGCATTTGTATGAACTGTGAAAAAATTGTCTCAATCTCTTGGTAAGCCATAGTAGTTTTTCGCAGTAACAGGCTCTTATGTTAAGTACTTTAACTATACCATTTTCTTGGCGGGACCAATAACACAATAAGAACGACGATAAAAAAAAATCCATGTTGCTAGTTCGCTATCTATCATTCTATAGCATAAATAACCGCTAGAATAGCCACAGGTAGGTTACGTTTAAACAAATTCCTGTTCGCGGAGTCAAGTTCATTCAAGGTCCGAATAACTGATGTTAAAAATAGCGACCAATCTTCTTGTTTGCGTTTGTATTGCAATTTGTACGTGCGTGCTGGGGGGATACTCGGGACAGGATAAGCCAAATAACGTGGTTATCTCGTTAAATCGTGCGAAGGTCGAGGTTCTCTTTCGCTCTAAATTGTAAACTGTGGGAAATTCGTCCAGTTCCTTTCAAGGAGGATTCTAAACAATATTCAGAAACTACCTAATTTTACAGTACAAAGAATCTATTAACTCAAAACTAACCAACATATTAATTTAGATTTAATTGAGTTTCTGGAACGTTTAAATTAAAATGGTGGATTATTTTTAGTTAGTAAACTCTTGATCTAGGAGTAAGATATACAGGGTGTCCCAGAAACCGACGATAATCCGTTAAGGGCTGATAGTTCTACTAATTACCTACCATAACATCATATTTTAGGAACTAAAACAATTACTTTAAAGTAATTGTTTTAGTTCATTAATATGGACCTCCGCAAAGTAACGCCTGATTCAATAAATCATATTTTAGGTTTAGTAAAAATCTTTTAGTTTTCGAGATATTGTCATTTTTGCAAAAATCTCGATTTTTCTCCCTCAGTTGAGTTTTTCGTCTGCCACAGCCTCAAATGACCGAATTTAGTAAATCTGATTACTGATAAATATTGCAGAACAGATGGGCTTTTTAAACGTGAGATTATTTTATTTTAATATTTGGTCAAACTTGGATGAAAAACGACATAAGAGACAGTTTTCAGATATTTTACTGTTTCATCCCGTAACTTTGGTCCTCCATTGTTTAAAAAAAATAACTACGCTAAAGTGGCATTGGATATTAAAATATGCCTAGCTTAGTTTACAAAATGGTATAACACTTACCTATTTGTTCAATAATTTCAAATTTATTGCTATTTCATTACTGAAGAAGCTACTCAAGTGAGCCGCCATTTAGGCTGAGGACGGCAGAATTATTGTTTTTATAAGGCTGGTAAAGCTGAATTAAAATTTGGAATAAAATTTAAAAAAAATTAATCCGTATTTTTAAATCGAATTTGCTTTGTTTTTGGTTAGCGTGTCGCTACATTTAGTAGATTGCGAATTTTCGTTGCTGGTACATGAAACATTTCTTATCTTGTGGGTGTTTTTTTAGTAATTAGTGACTTCAATTTGAGCTTTTTCTGTAATGAAATAGCAATAAATTTGAAATTTTTAACCAATTAAGTAAGTGTTATACTATTTTGTAAACTACATTAGCTAGGCATATTTTTAATATCCAGCCACTTTAGCGTA
Organism: Archips crataeganus; assembly: GCA_947859365.1. Lineage (NCBI taxonomy): Eukaryota > Metazoa > Arthropoda > Insecta > Lepidoptera > Tortricidae > Archips > Archips crataeganus. Next base: position 17,263,345 of record OX402048.1, read on the forward strand.
GTTTTTTTTTTTAAACCATGGAGGACCAAAGTTACGGGATGAAACAGTAAAACATCTGAAAACTGTCTCTTAAGTCGTTTTTCATCCAAGTTTGACTAAATATTAAAATAAAATAATATCACGTTTAAAAGCCCATCTTTTCTGCAATATTTATCAGTAATCAGATTTACTAAATTCGGTCATTTGAGGCTGTAGCAGACGAAAAACTCAACTGAGGGAGAAAGATCGAGATTTTTGCAAAAATGTCAATATCTCGAAAACTAAAATATTTTTACTAAACCTAAAATGTGATATTCTGGTAGGTAATTAGTAGGTCTATCAGCCCTTAACGGATTATCGTTGGTTTCGGGGACACCCTGTATATCATGTAATGATGCATTTTTATTGAATTATTCAAGCTTAACGTTAACTATACAAGAGCATAGCTCTTAAATTTTAAGAATTTAAGAAGAACTATAGACCGGTTCGGCCCGTGGCAGGCCGCGAAACGTTCTTTGACATCAACGGGGTAATACCAGTAAGATTCATCTTTCCACGAAGTTATCTCACAATCCATCCAGTAAATTTCCATATTGATATTTAGCCTCAAAATTCATTATACAGCTAACTATTTAGCTCATGCCAGAAACTATTTTGAGTAGGTTTATCTATTTTTAGTAAGTAAACACAAGTCACACCGCTGGGCGATCCGTGATGAGTTTTAGTTCCCATCACGAGATGTCACCAGCGCTCTCCATTTTAGACGATATCCTTACATTTACGAGAGTTCTGTGTGTAAGGCACGTGGATCTTTCACCACTTCGTCGTTGCAGTATTATCTGGGTTAATCAATCGGGTAACAACCTTAACCGTTTTAAAATAAGACCCTTTTTGTCGTTTTGTCGGGACTTCATTTCTTTACTGTAGGCTATGGATATGGACATTATTGGACTTATTGGCCAGATAAATGAGATCTAAATATAGCGCGTGACAGATCACGTTCACATATTTGGTAACGACTCTAAAGGAATATATTACTATGAACAAGGATGATATAGACTGGATTGGCAGTCGCCATAGTACGGATCGGCCGCGGTTTTTGTAGTTCGATTATTAAATCTAGACGACGCTGTAATATAGCCAGAGGCTTTGAAGGCAAAACAATAAGACTACAGATGTTTCATATTACTACAAATGTATTATTTTTCAAAAATATTGCATAATAATACATTTGCAGTGATATGAAATATCTGTAGTCTTATTGTTTTGCCTTCAAAGCCTCTGGCTATATTTCAGCGCCATCTAGATTTAATAATCGAACTACAAAAACCGCGGCCGATTCGTACTATGGCGACTGCCAATCCAGTCTATATCATCCTTGCTATGAAGCAAAGCAGATGACTAATGCAGCCAGAAAAAATATTTTTCCAGTAATAAGACCTACGTAACAGTGGGCGTTGAAAGTGGCCATTGCAGTGTTATTGTGTGACATCGCGCTTGACTCATAACTTGCGACGCAGGCGCATGATGTCAGTGTCAGTATCTTGTCGTAATCTGATTTTGGAGGCGTCAATTGAACTAAAGTAGCCTTTTTCATTGAACACTGCAGACTCTAGAAAATGGAAACTGGATCTATCCAAGACAAGGGTGTGCCAAATATTGTAATTTTTGAATAATCCATTCAAGCTGTTGAGTTTATTTTGAAGCAAGTGTGAGCTTTTGAGCTCTTCTGTACATCTTGAGGTACAACCCTAGTTACCTGTTGCTCCAAATCTACCTTCATCTAAACCAAGCCTATTGCGCCACATCCTGGCCAAATACTATTTGCAAATGTCATGTTTCTAACATAAATCATTCGCTATGCCCCCTACGGTCTGGGCGAGGCGCAGTTCCGTTGTGAGGCGTAGGCAGCGTCGCATTCGCACAAACGTTTAACCACAGTCTTCCTGCCCGATCCTAACATTGAACCACTTCTGGCAGCGGACAAGTGCACTGGATATGTTTATTGCTAACAGAAATAGAACGCTTTGAATGAAAACGCCCCGCAACTAGTTGTTTATAGAGAACCAAGTAACATTGTAAAGGTGTGCCAGTTGTTGTACGATTATTTATACATAACTATAATACCATGGCTACTTTTATGAATTTGCGAATTTGTCATTTTAGTATGAGTTCAAATAATCTGCGCATTTTAAAAGGTGAATCGAATTTCTCCTCCAACTTTGTCCATACAAAGTCATGTCTCCATAGACAGACCCGTTATTTTTGTTGGTCAGTGTATTTTAGATTGAAACCTATTTTATTTAAAATGGTTCCATGATAAATGAAAGGACATTAAAATTGCCTATTGAACTGCAGTTGCAATTGAAGAGGTAGAGCTGATAGCAGCAACCGGCTGTTGTATATTTGTATGCTCTATTCAAATGATACTCGTACATTGTCGAGTGTGATCACGTGATTGATTTGTTTTGCTACTCTGAACTATTGTGAATAACTGTTATTATTTTCGTCACAATATTCATAATATACTCTTACAGTGGGAGGTGTATGAAATGCGTCTGCGGCTGAAACTTTATATCTTACATGACCACGGATAGATTAGCATTAAACGCGTGCGGACGTGTATTGCCCAACGTCACTCATCATAAAACATGATGCATCGTGGACATGAACTTGTCGGTTATTAGTTGACCGTTATTAATAGTGGTTGTTGTTTCATTTCAGGTGCAGAATTCCAGAATAAGATGACTGTCTCCCGCGTGTCTGCTTGCTTGCTGGCAGTGTCAGTGCTGTTGGCTCCAGTGCTCGCTGCTGTATGCCCTGAAAGCTGCGTCTGTAACACGACGCGCGACGGTCTTCATCGCGCCGCTTGTAGCAATCTCGCCGAACTATATAAGTTCACCCTTCGCCAGAAACATCACAATATCAACATCTTGGATTTGTCGCACAACAACATTACTAAACTATTCCACGAACTTGATAAACTCACAGAAGTTGTCACGCTAGATCTTTCGACCAATGGCATTACGGAACTTAATAAGTTTTTGTACAACGCAAAGAAATTAGTTCACCTTAATCTAGCTAATAATAGAATTCAGAGGCTTTCACTAACGCATCTTCCTACTAGTGTTAGTTCATTGGATTTAACTAACAATCTGTTACAAGATGTGCCTGAAAATATCGGTCACTTGGTCGGCTTGGAACATTTGGAATTAGAAGGCAACCCACTCGACTGTTCGTGTAATAATATTGTCGCACGTGATCATCTGATTTCTGGAAATGTTTATATTGATGCAGTGAAGTGTTTTTCTCCTGAAAGAGTTAAAGGCCGATCTTGGCTAGAACTCAAAACTAAAGATATTTGCAAAATTCCGAAAACTGAAACTAACAACTTAGACATGATGATGGGTGATCAACCGGTAAATGATGCAATCAAAATTGGAGAAGAAACTACCGCTTTAAAATCTATGCCGTTAGTCGCTTCCAATGATTTAGATGATGGTGCCGTGATACATGAAGCAACTCCAACTGAAGACGATGATAGTGTCCAATTCATGAAAGTAGGGCGTATTTCAACGCCACCACCCTCAGACGATATAGAAGGCTCCGGTGAAAGTACAACTATTTCCGATGTAATGGAATCGAGACATGCCGATACTTTATCTACGAATATACGAGAAAATGAAGAAATACAAAGTACAGATGATCCAACTGAAGGATCCGGCGAAGGATCTGGATTTTTTCATATTGATGACTATAGTGATCATGAAACAACAACTGCACCTTCGACCACACCAGTATATATAAAAGATTTTAATCCGGGTCCAGTCAAACTGCTTATAATCGATGACATGGACGATAATGCCGAATATTCAACACCCCCAACTCCAACTGTGTATGAAGGTGGATCTAAATGGCACTTGATGACTGATATGCCAGTTACTGAAAGGACAGCAATAACACCAATATCTAGAGACACGACTATTTCTGAGAAAATCAGAATAACGCAGGCATCAGAAGTGCTGGCTCAGCCACCGACTGGGGAAGGAAACCCACCACCTCATAAAACAGGAACTTACGTATGCATTGCTATAATAGTCGTTCTTTTAGTCGGTCTAATAGGTTTCGCTATAGTAAAAGGACAAATGAGAAAACGTAGGGATAGAAGACTTTTAAGGCAGCAAAAACGAGATGTCGAGAAAGCTTCTAAAGAAATGGTAGACATGAACAAATCATTACTGGGCAAACCTGCATCATCAGAGTCTCCCGTTGAAAGAAAAGTGAATGGTAAATATGAACTTGTGCCTACGCATGAAAGTCATCAGAAAAAGAGTGAAAATGGAGACGTCGGTGGCGGTGTTAAACACGCAGACAGCAATGGAAAAAGAACGGATAGTCCCAGAGATACGAATCAGAACAAAAGCAGCTCTAAAGACAACAATTTAGCAGAGGAACCGCACCAGGATACGTCATTCGACTCTGCTGCTGCTTCTCCTGACTCAAGGAAAGATACACATTCTTTGTCAAGTGAAGAAATTTTTGTACCTATAAACGAAGTCAACGCACCTCGTTTAAATGGCACATCCGATAGAGACATGTCACAGTTGTTGCTAAACGGTGACCAGAACACAGACTCAGAACTCCTGTCGCCGTCTCGCGAGTACGTTCCAGTGTATTCCCCCGATATGGGTCGTGTGCGCATCAAGATGACTGAAACGCCGAAGCCGAAAACACCAGTTCTTGTAACAAGGAGTAGATCCAACGCCGGCGACATCATCATAACGCCCTCTTTGGATGACAATTCGCGCAAGTCGACCACTTGAAATTTGGTTTCAGTTACTAAAACTCTCGGTGTAACTCAGTGTCAATCAACAAACACTTCACTAATGGCAAAATTCTGTGATTATATTGTATGGACATTCGGTAGGATTGTTGTGTTCGAGCATTTTGAATTGGTCGGTGCGTGAGTGAGTTAAGTCTAGAAACTTTGCTGCCAAAGTGTGTTTGTAGTCGACAGTGCCTTTATAAACTGTTAGTGGTATAAAATATATTTATGAGAGTATATTGCGCAATAAGTAAAAATATTTTTGTACGTGTAAAAATGTTGCCATGTTCATGATAGCTATAAATATAATGTTTTAGTAGTACCTTTATAAAAACGAGCTCGTAGAAATCTACGATGGGAAACTAAGCTGTGTGTACAAACATACTGTTACTGATATAGGTATTTCTGTTTAGTTTGAGTACAATTCTTGAATTGTAATTTCAATGGTTGTGTACTTATTTTACCCTGAATATACCGGGCTAGTATGGCGAGCACAGCAACTGTAGCCGAGTGGGCTATGTCATCCATCTTGTTTAAGAGATTCATTCTTCAACGGTCTGGCTAAACATAAGTTCCTTTAAGTTATGCTATTGAGTTTAGTGTTTAAGAATGTGATACCAATTAATTTAAGTAATACATACTATTTTTTTATGTATACGCCTATTTAAATTTCTGTATATTTGTTAATCTTATTGAAATATTTTCAATTAATTTATCATTCTTCAATTATAATAACTTAAATAATTATCTTTTGAATTTTTCTTTGTATTATTTCCCAATCGGTCTGATTGATGCTCTTTATACATAAATTTTGAATTTTAACGAATGAACAATAAAGAACAATCAGTAGTATGTTAAGCAGATTTTAAAGTTAGTGTACTTTAATTAATACAAACTCTATAAACCGTTGGATCAAGGTTTTGACGTTTTACTTACCCTATCCCTTAAGGCAAGCTTACAGCTGCATAACTTTGCTTCGTGTGTAATATTCGGGTATTTGTGTCATTCGCGCAACTCTCCGAACATGAAGAATAAAGTGAGAGTCTTTCGGATCTGGGAATATGATTTAAGTTTCTGCTGTTGAACACTGCGTACAGTTCCTTAACATTCTACATTTAATGAGTAGAAAAATTACAAACTTATCATCAAACTAAATCTTTTGCTGGAATAAAAAAACCGGCCAAGTGCGAGTCGGACTCGCGCACGAAGGGTTTCGTACCATTATCTATAAAAACGGCAAAAAAATCACGTTTGTTGTATGGGAGCCCCCTTAAATATTTATTTAATTTTATGTTTTAGTATTTGTTGTTATAGCGGTAACCGAAATACATCATCTGTGAAAATTTCAACCGTCTAGCTATCACGGTTTATGAGACACATCCTGGTGACAGACGGACAGCGGAGCCTCAGTAAGCCGTTTTTACCATTTGGGCACGGAACCCTAAAAACAGTGCGAAAATACGTAATAAGGAGTAATTTCGTTTTTTAAAAAGTTTTTTCATACATAAACTAACTATAGATTAGAGATTGTCGTTGTAATCTAATAAATCCTACTGTAATCCATCCACCACAAAATAATATGAGACCAACTGTACTTGAAGTACCTAATCTTAAAAAAAACTCTTCTTTACCTCTTGAGACCCTTCTTTTTACAAACATCAAAGTGCTTGACATGGCTGGTACAGGCTAGGGGGTCAGGCTCAGACATTATTTTTCATCGTGACTTAAAAATTAAGAGTTTTTGGTCTTTTGCTTTATGGACGTTGTATACATTTAGTTCAAAAATATGTTACTGTGGGGCTTTATTACTTCATCCTGGGGCATGAAGGGTGTTTTGTTCTGATCAAGTACGTACAAAGTTTTTGTACTGGTTTTTGTACTGGTACAAAAACCAGTACAAAAACTTTGTACGTAACAAACTAAAGCGCAATCCGATTTTCAAACATCTAAGGAGATTGTATAGCACAACTAGTGAACAATTAAATGTTGTATGTTCATAAAAATTAGCCTTTTTATTCAGACAGTAAGGCTGTGCCTAGCAGTGAGAATTATCTAATAAGCAAAAAATAACAATTTATGATACTAATAAAAAAAATACAGAAATACTGGAAGAATTTAAATATTTTAACTTTTATGAATAATAAAGTGATAAATAGACGAGTGGTGACATCTGTCAGTAGGGTTAGGCTATAACATAAATATAGTGTAGTGGCGCTGTATTAGCCGTGATAGCTGTCAGCTGACGTAACGCGACAGCGAGTTAACTCTCTTTTCTTATAGATGGCGGTACGGGAGAGCGCAATCAAACTAAATTAAAGGTAAGTAGTACTCACGTGGTGAGTATAAACAGCAGTAGAAGTGAATGAACGGTTCTGGAGGTAAAAAATTGCTGGGTACAGTCAGGAAAGGAAACTGAATCGCGTACAAGGATGGAACCTTTTCACAACCAATTTCACAATATTTTTTTGGCAGATGTATGGAATGTAAACGTGACATTTGCAATGAAAAGAGTTAACCCGGGTACGTGATTCAGTTTCTTCGACTGTACACATGGCTCTACTACCAATAGGGTGCATAGCTTATTTAGACACTCACAATTCTTCATGCACTTTTAACTATACTTCATTTAATTTAGAATTGAAAACCACAACATCATTATATTGCGGCTCGTCAACTATTTCTTACCTAGCAAATAGTACAGTACAATAGTCTGGGAGCCGCAAAATAAAATTGTTTTAATGTCACTTTATTTGCGTGTCGTCAATTGTTACTCGAGTACAAATTGTAAAGAGACTACAGTTCACGAGCCGCAATATAATGTTGTTGTGGTTTATAATTCTAAATAAAATGGAGTATGTATAGATTAAAAATTGGTCAGTCATAGTTAATTACATTGAACTTTAAATTCGTTAAAACTTTTTTTTATAAATTAAGTGTTATTGAGTTTTAAACACTGCATAATATAAACTTGCTCCTGAACAAGTCCGAATTTATCCTGAATGCAAGTAAGTAGTGTTCACAATAATCTTCTTTTTTTAATTGAAATAAACTTAAAATAAAATAATTTACTACAGGCACACTTTTTTAAGATATGTTATTAAATATTTTCGGTAGGAATTCGTTTCATTGCTACAAAATGCATTAAAATTAATATTTAAATCTATTAAAATAATAAAAACATGTTATAATCTAGATATAACTAAAAATCACTCTCCCGTGGCTCATTGTCATCTATTGAGTAGCGACGATTTTTAGGACGGAGAGGCCTTTCCATTTCTGCCTCTACTTCAACCGTTACGCTGTCTTCAGTATCTCCGTCTCCGCCATATTCTGACGCACGCCGACGTCTTGCTCCAGGAGAGTGTTCAAGTTCAGTTATTTCATGACTACCGTACCTTGTTGGTCGTCTTCGTCGTCTTTGCCTACGACTACTATCAGGAGTTTCACTGCGATTTAATTCGGTTAGCATAACGTCACCGTTCCTTTCTGTTTCTTCAAGAAGATCTCCGCTAGATTTAGTTTTTCTTCGTCCTTTCTTTCGTCTTGTTTTTCCCGTTCCGACTTCGCACAAAGAATGACACGACGCGTTCAGTTTCGGCATTGAGAGAGCTTCGTCGTAAGATGGTGGTGCGACCAAGTCACGGGGATCTGGTGCGTTGCAGAGTGCTTCTTGCTCTGCTCGCATTCTTAGTTGTCGTAGCCTGTCTCTCGCTTCTTCGACCTGTCTCTCTCGTTCTGATTGTATTGCTGCCAGGCGGCGATTCATAGATCGTTTAATAGCGTTTACTAGCACAAGACACAATGCCAAACCTATAATCATGACAACTATAAACCAGATCACGCTATCTGGATTAGTTGCTTTCTGGGCAGGATTCCATGTAAAGTAGCATGCTTCCAACCAAGTATGTCCAATAACATCGATCGGACTATTGCAGATCAAATTATAAGATTCTTCCTTTTTACTTGGTTCTAATGTAACAAATTCATAGAAATCAAACATGTTGTCATCAAGGCAATCACAACGCCACATGTTGTCACTTATATCTAAACGTTCCAAGTAAGGATTTGACTGGAAATATGCCCGATTCCAGATAACCGTAAATCGGTTTCCTATGACCCCCAGTCCGGTTAAACGTGGTAGCATGAAAAATGTGAAATTACTAATAGTACTGATTCTATTATAATTTAAGTTTAAATATTGCAGCGTATTTGATGATATGCTATCTGGAATATACGACAAAAGGTTGCGAGAAAGATTAATATCGACTAGTGATTGCAGCCCTTCGAAAGAATCCTTTCCAATAGTATTGATTTCACATTGGCTCAAATCCACAGTATTCACTGATAGAGATCTCAGATGGCCAACTCTTGTCAGATAGTTTCGTGATAGATTTATGTACGTTAGCAACGGCATTTCTAATAAAGTATCTTCAGGTACATTACCGATTTCATTCCAAGACAAATCTAGATATTTAAGTATGTTAAGCCCTTTAAAGGTGTCACTCCTCAGTGATCCGATGTTATTATATGATAAGTCTAAATGCTCCAGCTTACTGTTATTCTTGAATTCATTGCTTCTTAAGTATCTTATCATATTGTGATTGACTACTGCTTTTCTTAAATTAGGGAATCCTTGTAGGTTGGGTTGTAATATGTTACAATAAGAAATGTCCAAGTACCTCAGTGAATCGGTAAATAAATTACTACTTGCGGATGATAAATCTAATCTATAGTTATGTGATAAACTTAAATAGACTAGAGATGGTAGGTACAAAAAGTCGTTATGATCTATCGTAGTAAGTAAACAGTTGCTAACGTACAGACTCTTTAAAGTTGGGGATACCAGATTTTGTATTCTCAGTAAGGGATTATTTTTCAATTTTAACACTCTAACGTTGATGAGTCCACTTAATGGCGATCTTCCGTGCACGGATTCAATTTCACAATCATTTAAAAGTAAAGTTTCCAGCGAAGGGCTTATCAATAATTCCTGGTTTGCCAAATTGCCAAGTGTTTTGAATTTATTATGTGATAAATCTAAAATTTTTAAATTAGTCGTTTGTTGGAATATATCGTTCGGGTTTAGATTGAACCATTCTACGAACTCGTTTCGTGATAAATTTAGCAATTCTAATTTGGTAAGATTATGGAATGCATTTTCGGGTAATTCCTTCAGTTGATTGGAGCTGACGTCGAGACTGGCCAAGTTGTAGAACCTTTTCAAGTTTTCAGGGAAGGTAGATATTTCATTGTTCGATATATTCAGTTTCTTGACCTGAAAACAATAGTGAATTATTATTATTATTTATTTGATTAAATCAAGGATTACCTAGTAGGTATCCATTTGCATAAGCTAAGATCAATTTGTACTTTGCTACTTCAGAATCACGATTTTCGATGCTCTTTTAACTTCGGTTTTTGTTGCAAAATAGCATGACTACTGTTACTATTTCATACTTACTACTTATTTGGTTGATTTAATCAATATTTTTTTTATTAAGAATAGCAATTCACCCACCTTATCAGCATTTCCATCTGGTATGTTTGTGAGTCCTCTTCTGGAACAGTCAACACTAGTTCTGTCGTCACTGCAGGAGCACATGTAACATAGTTCATCCGTGCTTCTGCCATCAAAATCCAAGACGTCGGAAGAAGATAGTGACACTAAAGTCAGGAGAAGTACTATCCTTTGCAGATGGCTCATTGCGTTATGGCATTACTATCTGAAATATAACAATATACAACCTTAATTAATGTTACAATTAAAAACTCTAATGAACTATAGGTTTCGGTTCTACGTCAACCAAAACCTATTTATCAAATGGACACCTGCTCTTATTAACTTTTCTAGTCACGTAGTATCATTGTCTAAAACCATAACGCCGCGTAAATTATGAGTTCTGACCCTGCTTAGTAATTGTTGTTTATCTATAACTTAAACGTTTAATAAAAAAATCTAAATAAATAGCTATTGCAAGTGCACATAACAATTTTATCTTCGTTATCAGCTATTGATATAAGCGAGTTTGTAGGATACTTGGTAAATTTGGGTCGTGTTATACCTACCTACATACCTGTTATCAGAACCGTGAACCAACTCTGGGGCATATGATTGCATAGTTAGCAAAGGGCCCTTTTCACTTCTAACTAGGCAATATCAGATTTCCGTCATTTTCTGTAAAATATGAATTGGTAATAAAGTAGTGACTAATTGACTTAATCTAGCAGCTAAAATTCTTCCGGTTCTGACCTTGAAACTAAGCTGTTTCAATTTACTTTTCTAAGAATGCTTAGAAAAATAACTCTGTGTTCTCATTTTGATAATGATTAATTACTTTGCAAGCATATATATTTTTCAGGAATTGTAAGAAAACATTTTTTAACTTTCTAACTTACCATATCCTGGTATTGACTATAAATACCTTCCTGCTTATGATTCACTACAGTTAGCAAAACAATGCATCTTCACTCACAAAATAAATTAAATAGTTCAGAAACTTATATTTTTGCACTGTAACACACCTTTCTATGAGAATTAGTCACCGAACACTTGAAAACTATTGCTATACTGATAAAATTTTATCTTGTCATTTGTGAGTAATATGTTGCAACCGTTACTGAAAGTTTATTTTGTTTTCAGATGAAAACTCCGTTTATTTTGTATTAATTAATTTTTTCTCATCACACGTGTGTCTCAAAGCAGATCTGTGAATTGTGTGAGCTATATTCATGACGTGTTATCATTGTTAAAGATAAGAAATCGCAAGTGTGCCTAATCTGGGCGTAATTGTAAGAGTGAAGTGGTTTCCAAGAAACAATATTAATTATTTAAAATAATTATATGTAATAACAATAAAAACCTTAATTTCATTCATCTCCGTGGTTCTTTCCAGACAAAAAAGTTTTAAAGCATAAAAATATTTTTTTATGAGTTATAATCATGTTCAATCTGAAATTTGATAATGTAGTTTTGGTTAATTTCAAATTTAAAACTGTTTACAAAAGTTGAGCGATTTTATGTCTAAACGCCATCTAGTTGCCTGGGTCGGAATTAAAACGCAAGTGTTTCAGTTATCTTGGAAATTTTAGAGGGCGCAATGGTGTTCCAATCTTTCTGGATAGATGTCGCTGTAGGTTCTAAAAGTAAACACAACTATTAACTCTTAAATGCATTTAATTATAATTATGTACACTTATCATTAATAAATCAAAATACTTCAAATTATAAAAATAAGAATAAATTAAGTTATTAAACTATTAGTCATTAATTAATACGAATTTCCACTGTACGTCTTACTGAACGTCTGTCGCTTACTCTCGGTCTGGATTCCGTTAGGTCTCCGATTGACCTGGACCTACGGTAACTACGTGTAGTGGTTTCCTCAACCTCATCTACAAAATCTGGCAGAGAATGGAATGAGGCATTCAAACGTGGCATTAGGAGAGCTTCATCGTATGTCGGAGGTAGATCTTCTTCACGCAGGGGCACTCTCATTATCAATGATTCAACTCGGGGCTGAGGGGCAGTACCGTTGAGATTCAGGGCAGTGGTCTCCGTGGGCGCCGCCTGCCTCTGCGGTTCAGGCTTATTAGCAGCCACTAACATTCGACATATCAATGAAGTCATTATAACACCAATTATCACTCCTATCATAACAGCCATAAACGTATAGGTTTGCGCGGACGTTTCGTCGGGGTGCCATGTTTCAATATAAGCTCGCTGCCATGTCAACTGTGTCACATTTGCTGGGGAATAACATATTAACGACCCTGGATCTGATACTTTTGACGGTTCTCTCGTCAAGAACTCGTAAGTGAGAAGCAGATTCACGCTGAAACCCTCGCAGCTCCATCGGTTTCCCTTTACCTGCACTTCTCTTAGATATGGATTTGAAGCGAAGTAAGAAGAGGCCCATACGTCTTTAAACTCGTTCCCTCTCAGATTCAATACCGCTAGGTTGGGTAGTGACGAGAAGGTCTGGTCAGTAAGCGAGCTGATTTCATTATAGCTTAAATCGAATTCCTGCAAAGTGTGAGACTGGAAATTGTCCGGTACACTTTCTATCTGGTTGATAGACAGGTCGATTTGTAACAGTGACGTCATTCCGATAAGGGAATCCACTTTAAGATTTTGTATTTGACAGTTACTTAACAAGAGGCTTCTGAGGGAAGAAGACTGGAAAGCAGGGATGCTCGTTAAAGAATTCCTAGATAAAATAAGGTTGTATAAATTATCTGCTTTAGAGAATAACGTTGACTGTAAATTATCTATTCTATTTTCAGATAAATCAAGAAAGTTCAGTTTTATCATTCCATTAAAAGCGTCGTCGTGGATTTTGTTTATCTTGTTTTTTGATAAATCCAATTTTTCTAAGCTGTTGTATCGTCCATCGCTTACCCATATGTCATAATTATTGTCTGACAAGTTCAGGGTATGCAAGTTTGGCCAATTCGCTATATAACCGGGTAGAGGCAGATTTAGGTGATTTCCGGATATGTCCAACTTCACAGCTTGAGTAAAATGTTCGAGTTGATTTGGGAACGTTTCAAAATTGTTGTTTGAAAGATCCAATACTTGGGCCTGTAAAAAAAAAATATTTTATTAGCAAAATTTCTTCTAGGTAGTCATTTTGCAGCTAAACAAAACTAAACAATCCGTGTGCATAATGTTATGGATATAATAAATTTGATTCTTGATTATATTTTTAACAATAAAAATTAGGACAGTCTTAGAGAAATTAAAAATTAAAGGAAAAGTTAACATTTCTGTAGGAACTTAATCTAATTTTTTTGACTTTATCCTCTACTTACATTGTAGTTTAAGCCATCGGGAAGCTCGCTCAACCCTTGGTCAGAGCAGTCTAGATGCAGTTGGTCGTTGAGTGTGTACGACCTGCAAGAGTCATATAACGTGTCCCGCACAACGCCGCCCGCCACCGCCGTTGGCAGCAGCCACATCAGCGCCGCCAGAAACACATCTGTAATTAGAAAATCGTGAAATTCATTAGTATAACCCAAGGATGATATAGACTGGATTGGAAGTCGCCATAGTACGGATCGGCCGCGGTTTTTGAAGTTCGATTATTAAATCTAGATGGCGCTGAAATATAGCCAGAGGCTTTGAAGGCAAAACAATAAGATTAAGTACAGATGTTTCATATCACTGCAAATGTATTATTATGCAATATTTTTGAAAAATAATACATTTGTAGTAATATGAAACATCTGTAGTCTTATTGTTTTGCCTTCAAAGCCTCTGGCTATATTTCAGCGCCATCTAGATTTAATAATCGAACTACAACAATCGCGGCCGATCCGTACTATGGCGACTGCCAATCCAGATCATCCTTGGTAGGTATAACCAAATGCGTATTGTAAGGTGGTAGGATCGTGTAGAAGGTTTAGCTGGTATTACTCTTCAGTCGATTCTGAGTCTTAAAAGCTGTGTTGTTCCTAGAGTAAAATGGCCGGGGCAATTACTACTACAAGCGGCATTACTTAGCCCTCTAGGTTGTTAATGGATTTGTAATCCTTCTGGGCTGCCTTATGGGTGATCATATACCATTAGGTGGCCCGTTTCTTCGTTTGCCTTGTGTCTTAAAAATAAATTACACACACTACTTCTTCAAAAGATTTCTCCTCTGCACATTTTTATTCACAGTAGCATTGATTCGGTTGAACTTGGTTAGTATTATATTGTTTGTGTTTCATATCAAACTTTGCTTCGATGATTATTGCCTCTGATTAAGATTCTGAAGGACACATATCTGAACTTGCTATTTTTTTTTATGTTAGAGAGGCCATACAAACGAACTAGTGGGTCACCTGATGTTAAATGATGACCATGTTCATATTGGCTTATTAACAAACATATAAAATACCAAAATGATTATTGAACGCAGTAAATAGATAGGTAAGGTAGCTAAGTATATCGAACGGTAACGCTAAAGGTCGTCTCTTTAATGAATAATCAGGTCAAGGTAATGACGGGCAAGGAGAATAGTAAGGCGTGAGTTAGAGAAATTACTTAATTACAGTCACATAAAGTAAATGGCGCTCATTGGGGGAGGCCTATGTCCAGCAGTGGACTGTTATAGGCTGATAATGATGATGATGACGATGATGATGATGATGATGATGATGATGATGAAAGTAAATGTATGGCAAAAAGACATACGACGTCACAAGATTGGATTAGGACATCATTAGACTTTAATGACGAAAAGATTTTCTATTGCTAATCATTTATAATCTGTGACTAAACTACAAAATTTGTCTACTGTTACCATTTCTCTCACATACAAACTTTAGTTTATTATAGGTACAGCAAAACATGTATGCATCTGCATGTAAAGATTTTGCTTACCCGATTTCATCAGGATCGTTTATTAAATCACATTGTCGAAATATAACACTTCAATCCATGCTCACAGGACACGTTATCTAACAATATCAATGATAGCGAGTTTTCTAATACAATTCGTGATTATTAATTAAGTTCCCGCTAAGAGGGTACCAGCGCACTGGTAGTGGATGGGAAAGGAACTAATAATTTGCCTGTATTTGGTACGGTCACCGCTCAAGTTTCTAGGTGCGTTCTTAACTAATCTCTAGAACATCCACATACAGGATGTATTTTGTTTTTTTGAATTTGTCTACTATTTCATTATCACTTCTAACTTCAATCTTCCCTAGTTTATTTGATGAAGCTATTGTTGCTGTATTAAGTTCGCTCAAGTAGGTACCTAGTATACTGGTCCGAAATTTTAGCTAAAGTTAAATTTGACTTCCTGTTGAACTGGCGGAATTACCTATATTTTTCTTTCAAACTAAATACAAACTGAAATATAGATGCACAGAAAAAACCCCCAGAAAAAAGACCAATGCTGGGAATCGAACCCAGGTCCTCAGCGTTCCGTGCTGCGTGCTTACCCCTACACCATCACTGGTCTAGAAGTTAGCGACGAATCTTTCCCATACATCGTACACTTCAGTCTGTTATAACCACATTAGGCAGTGATAAAGCGCATCTATGTTTATGCCCTCTAAATGAAGTTGAAGAAAATAAAAAATAAATAGAAAAAGATACTTCATACTTAACTTGTATATTTTTCTTATCAGATTATACTTATCGGCTTTATGATAAATGGGTTTATAAATGCTGACATTTGGATCAGTCAATATTTTAACATATTTCATCATATTATCATATTTATTTTATCATATTTCTTAATTCCTTGTATGTGTGCTGCTTTTGGACATTTAATTATTGACTTGTCTATTGACTTTATTTATTTTATATAATTTGGACCTATGTTGTTCTTAAATAAATGAATTATTATTATTATTATTATTAACAACATGTCAGTACGAGTTGTAGCATTTTGATAAGTTTTGAGTATTGAGTACAAAAAAGGTGGAGTGTTGTGTGGTGGAGTGATCAGTTACGCATAATAACTGACTTCACCGTGACCTGATTTTTTTATAAGTATTTGCAGGGATTGCCCTGTATAGATTCTATGTAAATGATAAAGACTTTAGGTATTAAAATTATCACATTTTGGTTTGAAATAATAATAGTAAGAAATTAAATTATTTAATTATGTAAGTACCAAAAAGGTATAAAGAACACTTGCCGTTTTTACCTGCTATGTAGGTACTAAGAATCAAGTTTATTTTCATTAGTAAAATATATCTTAATCTAAATACTGTTAGGGATATTAAACAACAGCCTTTGTACACCAACAACGTGTCGTTATCGGCATATCCTTATCACTGATTAGGTATCAAGTTATCATCCATTCGAAAGAAATTGTTCGACCATTTTGAACCTTTTTTACCTAAAAGTAAGCGATTTGATTCGAACTGTAGCGAAATGAAGATGTCCTAATTTTATCAAAATAATTTTATGTCGTGTCGCTACGTGTGGGTTCTTAGCCGATAAAACTATATTTAATCGCTTGTCAAAATAACAATTTTTAAACGTGAAACCTAAGCATGATCCAAATATATCAAAAGAGGTCATGGCCCAGTTGTGAAACTTACTTATGTGGTTAGTATTCCAGTGGCCCGTACGAAGCGCTTCGCGTCATCCTTCCTAATGCGAACTGCTAAAGAATGGAATTCGCTCCCGTCGTCTGTATTTCCTGATAAATACAACCTAGGTCTCTTCAAGGCTAGAGTGAATAGGCTGTTACTGAACCAGTGAGGTACACCTTTGGCCTCATCTACACTTTTCATCAGGTGAGATAGTGGTCAATCACGGGTCAGTTATATGTAAAAAAAAAAAAAAAACTTATATACGTCCACAAGCGTGAAGTCAAAGTATGCGTCAAAAAACACAAATAATCGACTATAGGTACCTACTTACTGAAGTGAAATTCTTATTCTTTTCTGTCACTTTCTCTTGAGATGAAGTGTAGGTCTCGAATATATGTCTTCTACTGACTTCAGTCCTCAGGAGTTTTATTTTGATAGTGAAACTAAGCAAATTAAATTAAAATACCATGCCTATTCACATGCGCAATCACACGCTACTAATATTTGTCATGTCACCGCGTGAAAATTAATATTATGCCATTCAACCCGTCAGCACATAAATGTACGTACAGTTCATCCAAATCTCCATGAAATCTTCACGTTATAAGTAGGTACTCTTTGTTTCCGCTTTTTTTCAATCTATACTCAACACCTATCGTCACCACGTTCTCAACTCGAATCCATCACGTCAACAATCCAATAGCAGACTGTCGTTTGTTTTCATGTCTCGCGAACTAAAACCTATCCACGTCACATCTTTCAAATCCTAAGTGCCTCAAGATTAAGCCACCAGGTGTCGCTCTCGCAAAAACGTCGCGTTTGACGTTCACGGCTGTCTGAACTCATTTGCGGTAAGGACGCATTTGCACCCCTTGAAATCAAAGTTCTGGGGGAGTTGGATTTTACTTGATAAGCCTCGACGATTAAACTTGAACAGGGTTACGTAAAGATTCAAACTGATCAAGTGCAAGTTCAAGATTTTAATATGTACATATAAGGAAAGAACGAATCTAGCAACCGTGGTTTCTGGAATGAAATCGTATACCTTTCGTGTTAGGATCGCATCGAACGATCAAATTTACCACTAGGAACTAATGATAATGAAGATGGTTACATTTTACACATCTGTCTGAGCAAATTTCACAGAGCTAGCAAGCAAGACTCACATTTGCAGCGATAACTAATCTGACTAAAACAGCTTAACCCATCATAAGCTTGGTCAACATTGCACAAAATGAAATCATTATTAATTCATGACATTTGGTTTGCCATCACACCCTCCGTTCCTGAATCAGTGCCAAGCGTTCATCAATTAAATTCAATCGTCCATCATTTTGAAAACTATTTTACAATTTGTAAAACTTGAAAATTTGTATCGCTCGTATTTCGGCGAGGTCAATAAATAAGGATAAGGCCCATTAGAGACGGTCCGGCAAATCTCCGCCTCCGAACGCCACTTACTTAGACTTAGAGTGTGCCCGAGCTACTTTGTTAAAGATTTGGGATTCTAACGTCCATTTTGATATATATTTCGCCGCAATATCCCGTAATTTTCGAGATAGCTTGTGATTGAGATACGCGCGGCTATGTTGGTTTGGTTAGTGGACAGATGAAGTATTATCATCGGAAGCAAGCACTTAAATTGACATGATTCGATAGTAAAGTATCTGCTTACAAATTTCATACCAGATATAAATGAGACTAACTAGAAAATACGAACAAATTATTAATGAGTACAATAAAATTGGCAATTTTGTTAACTAACAATTTATTTAGCTGCGGACTGCTTATTTACTTGGTGACAAAAAGAGCACGAATAGTCAGTTAATATTTATTACTTTAATATTTATTTATGTACAAGACTAAGTCTTTGTATTTTTTGTTATAAGCATTCTTTTTTTACCAATACCTATTCCCGGGTTACCAGTATCCGTATCAAAAAATGACGTTCGCAGTAAAACCTCTTACACATATCAATACGTCACGGAAACATAAGAATTACGGTCCGGCCGCTGACCCTTCACTTAATACCCGAGGATCAAGAAAATATGATACGTAAGGAGAACCGTATTATTTGTGCTCACTTAGGATTTGCCCTCGTACGTAATTGTTGATAAGTTAAGCCGTTTGACCCTTCGGAAATACCAATTTGTTGTGACTTTTCGTTTCTTGATCGCTTCGGACGATTGTTAGCAATTGAGCGATAGATTATTATGACAATGTTTTGATGAACTGTTTATTTTATTTATGAAATATTATCAATTATGGTTTTCAGGAAGTTTCTCTGGTCTAACAGAGTACACGAGGACTTGAATCGTTCGCATTATCATTCAAGCTTGTCTTCTAATTTTCATGTAATGTCGTGTACTTTGGTGTTCAAAAACTTGTATTACTCGTTATTCTATGTTATCAATCAATACTCTTGAATACAGATGCTATGTTATGTTATGCTTTAATCGTCACTGCATTATCACATGGTTAAATGAGTTAAATTGCCTCTTCGTTTTGTACTTTTACTCTTTGTTCATTCATCTTACCGTTTAGAAACGACTATAATAAATCAATCAATCGGTGTATTATTACTTTCAGCTCAGTCTATTATTATTGTTAAGACTTAACTGCTACCATTTAATTTGCCATGTTATTTTAAATACTTCGTTCCGTTTTGAACAAAGGCTTAATGCAAAATCGCAGACAGATCACTTACAACAATGCTCTACAAACGTACCACTAAGAGAAAATAGACTTGTCTTTATATTTGAATCTGTTCAATATTTGCCATTATCAAAGAAGTATTCGGTTGCGACTTTGTCTCGGTTTGAATCCGCTACTTCGCCCTCTCGGCCTCAAATGTCAAATCCTTTTATATAAGGCATGGGGTAGTATCGATGAAATCATCACAATAAAATTCTCATCGACTATTATTTTAATACATTGCGTGTATTGCCTTTTAACTGCTAAGCGGTGAACGTGCCGGCTACGCAATGAACAGCAGCGAGCAAAATTCTTTTCCGCTCTTGCAAATAAATCTTACCCATAAATGACTTTGCTCACTACACCGTACCATACCGTGAACGTGTTAACCGTAACCGTCCTGGCTGTCTACACTCACGGGTTTATAAACCCTGGAAAAAAGTAAACTACTACCGGTGACCTTTTATTTGATCTATCTTGTGTAGGGACACAAGATAGGCCAAGCTGAAGCAACAGAAACAGGCTTCAGCTCTATTGCTCCATTGACGCCATTTAGGTACGCACTTATGTTAACATCTCGCTTGACAGAAACCTATGTCGTCCCGTCATATCTGATTGGTTGGTCTGCCTCTGTTTCAATATCCATCACTATGACTAAAGATTCCGTGATAATATTGGCAAAACGTTCCCGATACCTCTACCTATGTTTTACAAATAAATATTTCTGATTTCTGATTTCTGATTTCTGATTTCTGATTTCTGATTTCTGATTTCTGATACGTTCGACCCTGTGAATTAAAAAACGGAAATGAATGAACCGCTCATTACGTTAACCTGGATTCAATCCATATATTTTCATCTGTTTTTTGTTCGTTCACTATATCCCGAGCTATACAAGAAGCAGACTTCACTAACACTCGTTGGGAAATTGCATCGGGTTTTGCTCGATTCTCGTTCGGGCGCCGCGCCGGCACTAATTGCTTGCAATCTATTGCGTTTTAACTTGTTTGCTATAGCCGGCTTTATTTTAATAATTTCATTGGATTCTTAACTTATCTATCCATTAGACGTTAAGTTCAAGTTCAGAGTTCAAATAGTGTTTAAGTTGTAATGAGGAGTATTTCTTTCCATTTTGTTAAGTTTATCTTAAATTGTGTAGTTTTAAATTGGGTTTTTACACGTATAAGTGAAGACGATTAAATGAAAAGGTCTGTTAATATCTATACAATGTCGTGTTATTTTTATTATTTATTTGGTTGCGGTTGCGGTCGAAATTATCTGTATGTGAGTAAGGACATAGTCGTAGTTTGACCTAAGTATGGCCTCTCAAGCAGTGTCAAGGGTCATGGGTTCCAATCCGGGCTCGCACCTCTGAGTATTACAGAATTTATGTGCGTAATTTTGTTTGAAATTTACCAAGAGCTTTACGGTGAAGGAAAACATCGCGAGGAAACCTGTATACACCTGTTAAGAAATTCAATGATGTGTGTGATGTTCTCAATTCGCACTGTTCCCGCGTGGAAAATACAGCCCAAGCCCTCTCTTTCTGTGAGGAGGCTTGTGCTCTGCAGTGGGACGTACCTATCTATATAGGCCGAGATGATGAATAAAGCCAAGAATATTGGAATAACAGCAAACCAAAGCGGTTTTTTGACCTCGGGAACTTATTGAGATTTTCTGATAGCTTGGTACACCAATACCATGTGACACTACAAACACATAACACACAAGTCACATGGTATTGCTGTATCAAGCTATCAGAAAATCTCAAAAACCATACTTAGGTATATCTACATCCTTAAACTCGATCAAATCAGACTCAGATCTATTAAAAAGATCAGTATTATTATTAAGATACGAATATAAAGTCATTGAACTCATACCATGGCCCAATTGCATAACAAAGTACAACTAATATTACAAGCGGACCTCTCGCTTCAGTTATATTAACTAGAAAGAGACTTCCGCTTGTAATATAAGTTGTACTTTGTTATGCAATTGGGCCCAGGTCGTTTTTAAGAAGTTCAGGAAAATTTACTATAAGGGCTAATCTTATGTCGATTCTTTCTTATCGACATTCCCATCTCAATCGACACTACCCCCACCACTAAACCGTTCACAAGCATTTTAAGTATTGATGGTAGCAGAATAAAACAGCATTGAGTCGCGCATCTAAACCCCGTCGTCGGGAAACAGGCTTATTCCTCCAATGAGTGCTATCGGCGTGTGGCCTTTCAGTCTCTCCCGGGAGCTCAACCTTTTACAGTGTGCACCCGGCCTTACCCGATCGACTTTCAATACGGAGATGATAAGACTCATGTTTGAAGTGTGCTGCTTTACATGATTGACTTGACGAAGATGGGCTATAAAACTTGGTCCGGGGACGTACTTGACAAATGATCCGGCTGACTGTTTGTGTTAAACCATTGTTGAATTTTTGATTATCTTATTGGTTCTTTTGAAGATGATAGAAACTGCCGCACTCTAGGTCTTTTGGATCTAATAGACGTTAGTAAATAAACTACGTTAGTAAATACATTCCTTGTTGTTTTCCTTCGTAAAATGGCTGCCTGGAAGAGATCACTTTGAAGCGATAAGGCCGCCTATTGCTTAGGACCTTGTATATTTTTTCCATGTACTTGCTTTTCTGTATTGTTTTCTGTGTGGTGTACAATAAAGAGAGTCATTGTTATTGTAAATAAAGATGTTTTCAAAGAAAAAATACGCGGCAGAAAAGATGAAATATACACCGTGAAATTTTAGTGGTTGTTTTCCCGAAACGAGGTGATTTAGTATCGATTGTACAATCGATTTATAATTACTATTTTGACTAGAGTCAAAAATCCAATTGTGAAAAACGAAAGTCGAAAATGACCGCAAACCAATAGTAACGCTTCGTTGGTACCTAACCTATCGTACGATCGTACGCTACTTGTACCAACGAAGCGTTACTATTGGTTTGCGGTCATTTTCGACTTTCGTTTTTCACAATTGGTTTTTTGACTCTAGTCAAAATAGTAATTATAAATCGATTGTACAATCGATACTAAATCACCTCGTTTCGGGAAAACAACCACTAAAATTTCACGGTGTATAATATGGATTTTTCCGGCTTAGAACAAAAGCGCGATCGATGCACTGCAAACTTTATGATGCCAAAATAAATAAAAACAACACAGGTATAATTAACATACAACAAAGTAAGATACGAGTAAGAGGAAATGAATTTGTATAAATTAATAACAAGAAACACGCGGAACATAAACAAAGTGGGGTAAGTATAATTATTCCGCCAGCAATGCACCGGGTCCCTCGAAAAGCTAAGAAAGAAGTCATAACTAAAATTAAATACACTTTGGTAAATGTTCGCTAGAAGCCACGTCTTACTTCGGAGCTTCGGTAAGTTTTCATAAAGTTATAGTTTCTCAAAAGCCCGTCTCAGAACTGTGGAACATTCCAGAAAATGAAGAAGCAAGGCATCCGAGTGAAACGAGCACGGCGGCTGAGGGGGAATAAAGTTGACATTTTTGCAAAGCTGTGTTAGAATTTCAGCGAAATTAAATGCGGCGTACGCGGAATGAAAGTAGTGTGAGCGTGTCGGCGCCGCCCCGCCTCTTTGTGAGATGCGGATACCGTGTGAGTTAGTTCCGTACATACAAATTATATTTCAACATATTATTAAAGTAATGTGTAACATCTTTCTTTAATAAGAGGTTCGCAATTCTTGGTCGCTTTTGTCTTTCAAAAATTTCACCATGCTTCCTGAAGTAACGTAAGAAGTAACGTTACCTTTCTTTATTGTAATACTAGCTGTTGCCCGCGACTCCGTCCGCGAAGAATGGGGGGGGGGGGGATAAAAAATAGCCTACGACCTATTCTCAGACCTACCGAGTGTAGAGAAAAAGTTTCACAAAAATCGGCCAAGCCGTTTCGGAGGAGTTCGGTAACAAACACCGTGACACGAGATCTTTATATATTAGAATTAAGTTTTGTAGCGAACAAGTCGCTAGCTTGTATCTTTATTGGAAATTCAAGTCTCCTGATTATAAACACGTTCGAAAGTTGTCTTTTCACCCGACTGTCGAAGGAGGGTTATGTTTTTCGAGCATTTATATTTATGTATGTAATATTCTTTGGCTCGCCCTGCAGCCTAAACGGCGCAATGGATTTTGAAGTGTGAGGTGTCATTAGATTCGTCTCAGTTCCGCATACATAGGATATATATTTTGTTTTTTTTTTCATCTAGTATTGAAATTAATATGACGTAAAGATACCAGCGGAATATGTATTGCAAATTACTGGATACTATCGCCAACGTCCATACCACGTTGAAAACACCGGTTCTCGTCCGATCACCGAAGTTAAGCAACGTCGGGCGCGGTCAGTACTTGGATGGGTGACCGCCTGGGAACACCGCGTGCCGTTGGCTTTTTGTTTTTATTTATTGCTGAAATATCTCGTAAGAGGCTATAATTATTATGCATATTTTTTTATAATCAAGAACAGCTCAAGTGTTCAATGCAACAGAAGTAAAAAGATCTATTAAGTAGATGTCATTTCTAGAGTTGACGTGCTTTAGGCGAACGTTTCTAAGCTGGGGTAGCTGTTTTAAACCCCCGACAGAAAAAGAGAGGTGTTGTAAGTTTGACCGCTATGTGTGTGTGTGTGTGCGTGTCTGTCTGTTTGTATGTCTGTCTGTGGCATCATAGCTCTTAAACGGGTGAACCGATTTGGATGCGGTATTTTTTAATTTGAAAGCAGGTTTCTTGGCGATGTTTCTTAGACATGTTTCACCAAAATTGGTTTCAAAGTTATCACCACTTTTGTTAGCTGCGGAGGGCATCTTAGACGCATATTGGGCATTTACTTAATTTTCAAACATAATAATATACATATCTGACCGAATTGAGTTGGGGGTTTTTAAAATGTTTAAGTTATAAATAGTTATAATTATTAAAAATTCAGTGATAGTTTCATGTTTAAAAGAATCAAAACACTAATTTGCAATCTTGTTACATTTTCGTCAATGAAAGTCGAAAGGATTATTATATAAACAAACGCTTCGAAATCATAGGTATGGTAGTTTTCAGAAAAAAATGAACCCGTTTTCCTTAATTATCCTTAATTTTTCCATAGAAAATTTATTAGTCAGTTTTGTGACGGTCCATACAACATGTATGGTTAACTGCGTCACAAAACTGAGAATAAAAGGAGGGACACTTTTTTTATTGCTTAAATCGATAGTGCTTGTGACTCTGAGTAGAAATAACCCAAAATTTGTTAGGTTTTTAAAAAAAAGTACAGGGTAGTTCACTTTTTTCCCGTATGCGTCTTTTCTTACTGTTTCTTTTAACGGCTTATTTATTCGTCATAACGTGATCTTCACTGCCATAACCGTACGGCAGAATGCACCAGAAGGCTGTATTACAGAATGCAAACGAGATGCAGCTGCGGGTACATTAGCACAACGAATAACCTCTGTCGCGGTTCCTATCGCGCGCGACATAAACTACCGCGCACATTACCGCCGCCTGCTCGCTGCGCTTGCACACACGGACTGACAGACTAGAAAACATGTTGGAGTTAGGGCAATTGAGATGGAGGCGGTCGGTCGAGAAGATTTATCTAGTAATTTCTATCTTATTTAGTAGACGTGGTTGTGGCTACGGCCGCTGTAATGTGGCTGAAACGTTGCGGCATTTTTTTTTAAATATTTTACGTGGTATAAGTGTTGAATACAATACAAATTATGAATAAAAATCGCGGATGTTTGAATTAGGTATTCTCAGCTAGGAGTTACATAGGTACAGCTTATGAGGTGATTTTGTCATCAGGTATCCAGATCCAGATTGTTTTTTTTGTAAACTGTATTTACCGATCAGGTACCTATTTACAGGGATACGGATAAAGCTGATTAAGTAAGAAACAAATACAGTGGAATCCGCTTATTATGACTCCGCTTATATTAACCAACCGATTATATGACGTAATTGCAGTGTGGTGTTTGGTTTCCATACAATTTTCTTTAAAAATATGTCGGATTTAATGACTTCACATACGTGACATATTGCTTGACCTATTTTTAAAAAATTATGTCCGGTTATAGTGTTAGCAATCTACTAATAAACAGTACATATCTATGTATATGTTAGTCTTTTTTTCTGTTTCTATTATGTTTGTTTTTTTTTGTGTCAGGTCATGTTCGGTTTCGTATTAAATAGATATCTCTTTATTAAACTAAATAGTAAAATAAAGGCTATGCTCTGTATGACGTCCGCTTAGTATGACGTGTTTGTCACTTCCGTTTAATGTCATTATAAGCGGATTCTACTGTATAATTAGAACACCATACGAGAAATCATGCTGTTCTAAAGAACGCAACAAACACCCTACACCACACGCCATTGCAGCAGGTTTTTGAATTTTTGAATTTTTTTCCCTACAATATGGACCGATGATCTGGTTAAGGTTGCAGGCACTACTTGGACGCGAGAGGCGCAGGACCGATCGTTATGGAACTCTTGGGGAAGATCTTTGTCCAGCTGTGGACTTCTTTAGGCTGATGTGATGATGTCTCCAATTTTTCTATTTTCTAGATGCTCTTCCAGTCATTTTAATTTATTCATCTTAGAATTATACTTGACAACCTTAATTCTTTATCGTTCAATATTTGTAAAAATAGTTAAGCATAAACAGAAACATACCGCCTTATAAGTTTTAGTACCTACGGGGACATTCTCATTTCATCCTCCAATTGTAAAACAACTCCACTCATACAGACAGTTTTCCATATCATTCCTTTTCACCAGCCCTACTGTCTTACTAAATAGGCCCGTCAGTCAACATAGCCACCCTTCATCCCCTCACGAACTTGACCTAAATATTAACCCCTACATTATAAAGCGATAGGTATAATAGAATGGTGAGGGTGGACTACGAGTACTACCTAAGTTTAATTGCGCTTGCTACCTAAATGTAGTGACTAGTGACTAGTCAAAAAAAAGCCGTGGTGGCCTAGTAGTTCGACCTATGGCCTCTCAAGCAGAGGGTCGTGGGTTCCAATCCCGGGTCGCACCTCTGAGTTTTTCGGAATTTATGTGCGAAATTACATTTGTAATTTACTATGAACTTTACGGTGAAGGAAAACATCGTGAGGGAAACTGCATACACTTGCGAAGAAATTCAATGGTGCGTGTCCGTGGTGGGTGCGTGCGGGCCCAATCCGCACTGGGCCCGCGTGGGAACTACGGCCCAAGCCCTCTTATTCTGAGAGGAAGCCTGTGCCCCGCAGTGGGACGTATATAGGCCGGGATGATGACGACTAGTCAAGCGTCACTCAGATAACACTGCTTTCAAGTTATTGTATCATACTTATTTATTTCAGCCGTGGACAAAGAATTAGTTTAGCTATTCAAATGGCGAACGCTGCCAAATAAATAAATAGTGATTGCGAAGGCAAGCGTCAGATACGTTAGACAATAAGCCTGCTGGTACCGGGCCATTAGTCAAGTTATACCAGTACTGGAAAAAATATAAAAAAAATCCATGTCATTTTGGTTAAGCGATAATAGAGTCACGTAACATGTCACTTTTAGTATTACAACAACTCACGTGCTTTTTTGCATTTACTGTCATTTATTGACAACTGGTTTCAAACGATGTCACTATTGACATAAGGAATAAATTTCATTGAAATAAATAAATGAATTGGCAACCGTGGTTGCACAAAGCATGTGAATTTCGAAAAATGTTTAATTTCGCTAAAATAAGTCACATAGAATTTTTTTCTTATTTTTTCTCTCGCCCACTACCTGGTTATCGTCGAGTTTTGGGAGATCCTGTATAAGTAGGTACAGTCAACGCCATTAATAAGTGATCATTTGTCCTACGTCTTGTCGCTTTCAGTCGTTACATAATTTTGTATGGCTTTAAAATGAGGTATAAAAGTGATCACTTATTTATGACGTTGACCCTACATAATTTTTACATATTCTAGGTTAATTATTGGTTCGTTATAATGTCCGTGTGTAGTGACATGAACAAACACTATCAAGACCACACTATCGCCAGGCTAATGGGCTCTGATCGTAGCTTACGAAATTCATTGCGGCTAATAAATTCCTTGTGAATGGTTTAGATCAAAATTGGACCCTGATTTTTGTTTATTAAATCATCATTCTTATGAGTGTATACTTGTTTTTTTTAGCATTAGAAAGAAGATAAGCGATCTTGACGTGTCTTTTTATTGAAAAACACTTTTGAAAAATAAGTCACAGCAAACATGTAAAAATTAGCAAGGACATTATGGTCATTTATATTCTTTTGGTTTCACAAAGTAATAGACTATTTTTTTTTCTACTCCTGTAGTATAATCTTTCAAATAATTTATTGAATCAGGCGTTACTTTGCGGAGGTCCATATTAATGAACTAAAACAATTACTTTGCTCACCCGCGACCTTACAATAGTTACGTTTATGCAAGAAATGTGCGTTCATGCAGTTCCTCCACCTCCACACTGTACGAACACACACAAATCACATAAACCCAACCATCACCACCACCAAGCTACACTGACGCGTTTCGAACTCAACCAGAGCCCATCTTCAGAGTTACCACAACCGTATGCTATGCTACCAAACGTTAAACTAACAAACCAAAACAAATGTTTTAACTTGTCACTGTAACTTCTCAAGTACCCACTTTATTTTTCTTATTCTCAAACTACCCCACAAAAATTAACTTTTACTGACATATTTAAAACTACCTTGAATTTTTTGTTTATTTATTTATAAGGCATATTTAATTAATACTAACTGTTCAAATTCGACCCAAGCCGCAGTAAAGGAGAAGATACTAAATTTACCTGTTCATTAATAATAGACCCCATAGTGTTGTACCTAATTATTTCCATGCATTCCAGAGCATCCAGACGCAACCCCTTGCCGCAATAATGTAACACTTCATAAGAATCTGAATCTAACAATGAATGATTTGATTCCAACAAATGTTTTGCAAAATTCGATCTATCTGGATGCTCATTCCTATATGCCGAAACATGCTCTTTAAATCTTTTAAGCTTACTTGTAATGACTGCAATGGGATATACGTAGGACAGACAGGCCGAAGTTTTAATACTAGATTTAAAGAGCATGTTTCGGCATATAGGAATGAGCATCCAGATAGATCGAATTTTGCAAAACATTTGTTGGAATCAAATCATTCATTGTTAGATTCAGATTCTTATGAAGTGTTACATTATTGCGGCAAGGGGTTGCGTCTGGATGCTCTGGAATGCATGGAAATAATTAGGTACAACACTATGGGGTCTATTATTAATGAACAGGTAAATTTAGTATCTTCTCCTTTACTGCGGCTTGGGTCGAATTTGAACAGTTAGTATTAATTAAATATGCCTTATAAATAAATAAACAAAAAATTCAAGGTAGTTTTAAATATGTCAATAAAAGTTAATTTTTGTGGGGTAGTTTGAGAATAAGAAAAATAAAGTGGGTACTTGAGAAGTTACAGTGACAAGTTAAAACATTTGTTTTGGTTTGTTAGTTTAACGTTTGGTAGCATAGCATACGGTTGTGGTAACTCTGAAGATGGGCTCTGGTTGAGTTCGAAACGCGTCAGTGTAGCTTGGTGGTGGTGATGGTTGGGTGTATGTGATTTGTGTGTGTTCGTACAGTGTGGAGGTGGAGGAACTGCATGAACGCACATTTCTTGCATAAACGTAACTATTGTAAGGTCGCGGGTGAGCAAAGTAATTGTTTTAGTTCATTTATAATCTTTCAATTATATGGTCAAAAACTAGGCAATAATAACTAACGTTATAAGTCTGTTCCAAGTTCTATACTCTATGGTGCAAATTCAGTAACATAATAACCCATAGTAATTTCATTATGTTACGGGACAGTTCTTTAAATATGCGTGTGCCACGTGATTGGTTGCTTAAAAATGAGTAAGAACAGGTAGGACCAACCACAATCAAGGTTTATATTTCAAGCGAAATTTCGTAATTGGGAACACGCTGATCAAGCTCTATGGTACGAGTACGGTCGCAAATTAAAAAAAAATAAAGCGGGAAATTAATATAAAGTCATTATACATTAATTAAAATATGTATACATTAACAATTATTAAATAATGAATACTTAAACAACGGGCAATAAATGAATTTTTAAGTCATTATTAAATATGAATATTTTAACATCATTCAATTTGGCTGTATGACCTAAAGTTCCCGGGTCCATTCTAAGGTTGCGAGTAGTGAAAAAAAAGTTTCAAAATAGCGGGAATTTGTTTTGCTTTGCACGGAGTTCTTTCAATTCATGTTGAAAGAAATAAAAGAGTTAATCACTATTTAAATGACTTTTTATCTGTGAGAATTTGTGACTTTGGTGAATGAAGTGATGCAGAAATGTTGACGCCGCTAGAAATAAAACAGGCGGCAATTGAAGTGAGTAATAATTTGCTACTTTTAAAATCGAAAACTTCATTTATTGTCCGTTATGTAAGTAATCATTATTTAATAATTCTTTATTTTGAACTCGTAGAAAAAGTAATGTATGCAACTATTCATAATCGGCCATTAAGACACTCATGCGTATCTATTAAGACATTCGGCTTCGCCTCATGTCATAAACTCGCATTCGTGTCTTAATGGCCCTTATTATGATACAGTTGCATAAAATACTATTAAAGAACTTTTCATTAAAAATACCCGTCAAGATTGTTTACATTTTTACACGAAGTGTAGTCTTGAAGAAGCTTTATATTTCTGATCACATTACGGCTTGAAAAGTTTTATTGCTTTTATGTTGTTGTCTGCGCCATTCTTACTAATATTATAAATGCAAAACCAACTCTGTCTGTTACATGTCTGTCTGTTACTTACCTCTTCACGTTTAAATCGCTGAACCGATTTAGATGAAATTTAGTATGGAGATAGTTTGAGACCCTGGTAAATCTAACTAAGTTCCCGCGAGAACTGCTGCAATACTCACAACTTTGCATGTCCGCGGATTCTTTGCATTTTCTTGGGATAAAAGATAGTCTACGTTACTCGCTGACAACATAGATTTCTCTAAGTAAAAGAAAAGACTTTTTTTTAATCAGTTGAGCAGTTTTTGGGTTTCATCCATTAGAAACATAAAAACACACACACACACAATGAAATCTTTTGTCTGTATATTGTTAGTTTAGATAGGATCAAAGAAAGTCGTCGAATTTAGGTGAATTTGGCAATTTCATAATCAACTAAGGATACTAATATGGGTGTCTAAGGTTTTCTCGAATTTCATACGCCGTGATGAATCGTTTTGCACAGTTCACATTTGTCATAAAGTGATTTATTTCAGAAACCGTACCTACCTACCTATTTGTTTCAGTATTATTTTTAAACAACCTAACCTCCTGTTTTCTATAAAATGGTATTTCAGGAAATCCTGAAAACAGCACACTATATACCTACGTATACATATTCTATGGCAGACGTAGGTATGACAAATTAAAATGTAACAAATGATACTATACTAATTTATTTGAAGATCCAAAGCGTCTAAACAACGTAAGAACTAACTTAAGCGTCTCTCAATAGATACTAGGTACTGCGTTCAAAAGAAGAATGAAAAAAAGGGCTTGTGAAAAACGCACACTTATTTCGTCAAGTTCTTTGGCCATTCCTTAATGAAGTCCTTATCTCGCTGCGAATTTGCCCAACACTTGCTACTTTATCAGTACAGTCAGCTAAATAACGTCTGTAATTGGCGCCGCTCCATCTGCCAGGCAATTAGGAGAGCGGCGCGCTTTAAAAGATCCATATTTATTCGGCGAACTGTACCAGTGTCAAATGGCTTGCAACGCTGCTGATTACGACTGGGTAGTTAGGGGAATTTAATTTTACTCGGTTTTGGTGCAAAATTTAAATGGTATTCTGTTTTTGAGTAGAGCCAAATTAATTGTTAAAACATAGTAATAGAGGGCTTTGGCCGGAGTTCCAACGCGGACCCAGTGCGGATTGGGAACTTCACATATACCATGGAATTTCTTCGCAGGTGTGTGCGAGGTTCCCGCATGATGTTTTCCTTCATGGCCAATTTTAAATGTAATTTCGCACATGAATTCCGAAGACCTCTGCACCTCTGGGGTGCGAGCCCGAGCTTTGAACCCACGACCCACTGCTTGCGAGGCCATAGGTCATACAACTAGGCTAATACGGCTTATATAGGTATATTAAAAAACAATAAAAGATAAAAGATAATAAAAATTATATAAAAACAATGTGTAAAAATATGAAGTAGAAAAAACAATGTTATCTAATTGCAATTTTCAATCAATTTAATTTTATTCATAAGCATGATTTGATTACATATGAACTGTGATAAGTTGA
The DNA here is from genome assembly GCA_947859365.1 of Archips crataeganus. Taxonomy (NCBI): domain Eukaryota; kingdom Metazoa; phylum Arthropoda; class Insecta; order Lepidoptera; family Tortricidae; genus Archips; species Archips crataeganus. The sequence goes on from OX402048.1 coordinate 17,295,277, forward strand.
GTTGTTTGAACTCGCCTTTTGTGGCTGAATTTGTGCATGGTACTTTATTGATTTTACTTATATACACATAAAATATTCCCCTTAGATTATTTAGGTTAGATTTAGGTTCGGCTTAGATTATTTACAGTCAATTGTAAAAATAAGTCTTTCTGAGCAACCATATTGCTATAATTTACTAGTGAAAACTACTTTGGCTTTTTACTATCTAAATTTTAAATAATCACAAATGTTATTTTTCGCTGTTTGTTTCCCATCTATACATATAAAATCCTTTGTCCTGACTGACTGACGGATCAACGCACAGCCTAAACCGCTGATCGTAGAGACCTGAAACTTGGAGGGTGTGTTCTTTGTATGACGTAGGCATCCGATAAGAAAGGATTTTTCGTAGTTCTACTTCTAAGGGGGTAAAAAAGGGGGGCAAAGTTTGTATGGGACAACGTGATTCCTTGGTCCAATCTACTTCAAATTTTGCATAAAAATTCTTTAACAGAATTAATGGAAGACGTGTTTCGTATTTTATTGAAATTCATCCTTTGACGGGGTTAAAAAGGAGTAGAAAGTTATTTTGGGGGTGATTTGCTTCGAAGTTGATATCAATACTCCTTAGTGCTTTTGATTTAAATTACATTTTATTTTGACACAATTTAAACGAAACGAAACTTAAAATTTGGCAAACCATTTGACTACGTTTATCAACCACTTCCTGATCTGATCTCTGATAATAACTAATTATATGTATAAGTATTTGCAAAGCTTTTGCTTTTACAAGCGCAGCGTGGGACGTCCACCAACGAGATGGACGGACGTTTTGGTGAAGGCCGCAGGTTCAGGGTGGATGCAAGTTGCTTCCAACCGTAATGATTGGGCGTCAATGAGGGAGGCCTATGTCCAGCAGTGGACGTCCTACGGCTGAAATGATGATGATGATGATGAAGCTTTTATGTGAGTTCAACCTTTTTCGAATAAAATCGAATTGAGTATTCAAACATCATTGTTGAACTCGCATAAAAGCTTGGTGCAATGCAAATACATATAAAATGCTTTGTCCTGAAGTCCTAAATGACTGACTGGCGGACAGCCTAAACCGCTGTATGTACAGACCTGAAACTTGGAGGATGTGTTCTTTGTATGACGAAGGCATCCGATAAGAAAGAATTTTCCGGAATTCCCACGGGATAAGGAATATACGGGATGTATATATTTCATCAATCAAGAGTGACCCTATCCCCATAACGAAGATTACTAAACTGTTCAAATTGGGAATGCAAGTAGACTGTTAGAATAGGTATAAAGCTAATTTCAATAATTTTGAAAATTCCCACGGGATAAGGATAAATCAGAATTTATATACTCAAATCAACTGGACCCTATCTCCGTAACTACAATTACTAAACTTTTCAAATCTATACTAATATATAAAGCTGAAGAGTTTGTTTGTTTGTTTGTTTGTTTGAACGCGCTAATCTCAGGAACTATTGCTCCGATTTGAAAAATTCTTTCAGTGTTAGTTAGCCCATTTATCGAGGAAGGCTATAGGCTATATATTATTACGCTAACACCAATAGGAGCGGAGCGGAGCGGATGAATGTTTCAAAATCGGGGGTTTTTGAAGTAAAACTTCTATATGCGCTAATCTCAGGAACTACTGCTCCGATTTGAAAAATTATTTCAGTGTTAGATAGCCCATTTATCGAGGAAGGCTATTAGGCTATATAACATCACGCTAACACCAATAGGAGCGGAGCGGAGCGGAAGAATGTTTCAAAATCGGGGGTTTTTGAAGTAAAACTTCTATATCTCGGGAACTACTGCTCCGATTTGAAAAATTATTTCAGTGTTAGATAGCCCAGTTAGATAGGGCGGGTTGGGAGCGGGTGGGGGGGCGGCTTGAGAGCAGGTTGAGAGCGGGTGGGGGAGCGAGTTGGGGGCGGGTTGGGCGCGGATTGAGAGCGAGTTGGGGGTGGGTTGGGGGTGGGTTGGGAGCGGGTTGGGGGCGGGTTGAGAGCGAGTTGGGGGCGGGTTGGGAGTGGGTTGGGGCGGGTTTTTTTTTTTTTTTTGAATGAGTCGCCAGAGGGGCCAAAGACGCGAAGTCTTTGCTATTTTTTACTTTAGGGTAGGAAGAGTGACTTGTGCTCGGGAAAAATCCCTTCGGACGAACTGGGAATGGAGGGCCCAGACAGTGTCCGACTTGCACGGACTAAAAAACCCGGTCACAAGTCCCCTTCTCTATTGATTATTAATACAAAAAACGTGTGCTTTATATTTTGAGGAGGGGAGGGGTAGGGAGGGGACTTAATCTACCCACAGTGTCCTGCCTCAGCCATTTGCTGGAAGGCCGGGAGAGGAGCATGCATTCTCCCGCTGGGCACTGGGGGGTGCTTAGGTCGGTCTTTTATGTTTTTACCCGTTGGTTTATTCCTTGACCGACCCTCGCCCGCTTCTGTACAATTACTTAGAGCTATTTGGTTGGGTTGGTGGGATTTCCTGTCATATGCATTTATCTATAACTACGGGCTTCCTTTCTTTTGCCCTGCGATGGAAGGGTGGGTCGGAGATCTTTTGGGCCCATTGTGTGGCTTTGGATGCCATCTTTTGGGTGGGGCTACCCTTTATGCCTGATGTTTTTTTGGCATGCTGTGTGTTTTTTTGCGCTTGTCTCCTAGCGCTACCCTCTTTTCGTTACCGCTTCCATCGATAGTTTTCCTGCTATAATAATTCGGAGGGATGAGGAGTGTCCCCCGGACGGCTGGACGCCCCAGTGTCTCACAAGGGTCATGTGGAGCCCAGCGGATCCATACCCCAGCCAATGCTGAAGGGCCAGAGAAGAAACTTTTAGTCTCGATTCTCTGTTTAGGCTTCCGCCGTTGCTCCCACGAGTTCCCCACCGAAACTAGCGGGTGCGTCCTCCGTCCGGAGCTCACCTGTCGTATGGGCGGGAGATGCATATGTCAGGAATTCTTAGATCGAATTATACACGGTTGGGGCGGGTTAGGAGCGGGTTGGGGGCGGGTTGGGGGCGAGTTGGGAGCGGGTTGGGGGCGGGATGAGAGCGAGTTGGGGGCAAGTTTGGGGGCGGCTTGTGAGTGGGTTGGGGGCGGGTTGGGGGCGAGTTGGGGGCGGGTTGGGAGCGGGTTGGGGGCGGGTTGAGAGCGAGTTGGAGGCGGTTTGGGGGCGGGTTAGGAGCGGGTTGGGGGCGGGTTGGGGGCGAGTTGGGAGCGGGTTGGGGGCGGGATGAGAGCGAGTTGGGGGCAAGTTTGGGGGCGGCTTGTGAGTGGGTTGGGGGCGGGTTGGGGGCGAGTTGGGGGCGGGTTGGGAGCGGGTTGGGGGCGGGTTGAGAGCGAGTTGGAGGCGGTTTGGGGGCGGGTTAGGAGCGGGTTGGGGGCGGATTGGGAGCGGGTTGGTTTATTATGAAGTTTCACTTCTTCCGGAAGGATCTAAGGAGAGCTATAATTGATGAAAAAGCAAATTGGATAAAAAAATAAGCTGCCCAAATTACTAATTCCACGCGGACGGAGTCGCGGGCAAAAGCTAGTTCAGTATAAACGTAAATGATCATACATAACAACAACATATTGCAGGATTTTTGGAAATTCCTGTGGGATAGATAATCTCTGAAACTTACGGGCCGATTAAAAAAAATCTTTTACCAGTAAAAAGTTACACTATCCTTTATTGACATAGGCTTAAGGCTACTTTTTCCGGGAAAATCCAAAATTCCCAAGGGATAGAAAAAAAATTCAACTTCGGAGCTCATTTTAAAATGTCTTTCACCAATAGAAAAGATTCACTGTCCTTGATTAACATAGGATGCTATTTTCCGGATAAATGCAAAATTCCCGCGGTATAGAAAATAGTAAATTTAACTTCGGGGCTGAGTTTAAAAAAATGACCAATAGAAAGCTACACTATCCTTTATTGGTATAGGCTAGGCTACCTACTATTTATTCGGTAAAATGTAAAATTCCCGTGGGATAAAATGAAGTGAATATCACTTGAGGGCTGGTTTAAAAATTTTTTTCACCAATAGGAAGCTTCACCAACCATTATTTACATAGACTACTTTTCTCTGTGAGAAAGCAAAATTCCCACGGGAAAAAAATAAGTGAATTCAACTACGGGGCTGATTTTAAAACTTCTTTTACCGGTAGAAAGCTACACCTTTAAGGACATAGGCTACTTTTTCTCGGGGAATATGCAAAATTCCCGGGGGATAAAAATAAGCGAAAATTTGCATAGAATAAGGACAAATTCGTTGAAATTCTCACGGGATCGAGAATAAACGGGATTTTATAATATTCACTAACTGATACTGATGATGATGAAATGATGAAATGATAATAATGATGGATGTTGCCGTTGCCGGATTTTTGTTTTATACAATGAAAGAGATGAAGAAGCTTTACCACAAATTGGAATTCTACGCGGACGAAGTCGCGGGCAAAAGCTAGTTATCAATAAAATAAAAAAATAAAAAATACATAGAGGTATGTATTTTGTGTTCATCAAAATTTAAGTGTAATTCACTCAAAATATTTTCAACAAAAATGTAGACATTCCGATTTCTTAAAACTCACAAAGCAGGTAAAAGCCAAAGTAAAAAAAAACCGGCCAAGAGCGTGTCGGACACGCACAAGGTAGGGTTCCGTAGCCATTACAAAAAAAATCAAGTAATATTTTTCTAAGGATTTCGTATGTGTACGGAATCATCCAAGGTTAGGTATGTTTTATACCTTAGGCTACTATTTACTCTTAAACTACAAATAATTTCCAAGCAATTTTAGCCGCTATAATTTTCCTAGTAAATTTGATATATTTACTACCATTCTGAATTTTTTCTAATTTTTCCACCTAACAGTTTAGATTTTAAAGGGGGGGACGCTCGATTTTAATGAAAATTTTCACTTTAAAGTTGAATATTTCGCAAATAGATCGCTGAATAGAAAAATCATTTTAGCAACCCCGCAATGGTTTTAAAAGACCTATCCAACGATACCCCACAATATAGGATTAGTCGAGAAAAAAAAAATACCCCCCCCTTTACGTCTATGGGAGGTACCCTAAAAAAAATATTTTTTTATTTTTTATTTTACCACTTTGTTGGCGTGACTGATATGTATATTCATGCCAAATTACAGCTTTCTAGTATTAACGATCTCTGAGCTTAGCCGCGGACAGACAGACAGACGGACAGACATGGCGAAACTATAAGGGTTCCTAGTTGACTACGGAACCCTAAAAAGAGTAGTTGTATGTGAACAAAACAACGATATCGCAGAATATTAAATTATTAATTAAATTCGAAAGCCTCCGTTTTATAGATCGTAATGACTACAAACGGCCAACCAGCGCTACCCACACTTCCTTAAGATCCCGTTAAGGGTAAGTATTGACCAATAGACGACTAAAGTGGTGGGTACAATGTCCTAATTATATCAGTAGCTGAGACAGTCCCTAACCAGCCCCTTAACAGTTTTCCACGATAGAGGCATTAGTGCATTTCCCGGTAATGCCTCTAAAGATCGTTGCCGCACGATGACCAAGGAGCTCGCCGAGTAGCACTCAGTCGGGAACTTTTCTTTAATTAAGTACCTCAATAGTTAAGACGTCCTTTCAATAACCACACACACCACCACTGGTCAGGAGATTACACGCGAATTTTTCCTATGCATCATACATTCCAGCCTGCCATCATCACTTTTTGCAGTGATACAGCAGTTTGTATTTAGTACTAGCTGTTGCCCGCGGCTTCGCCCCCGTTGTCTTTTTCCTAAAAAAAAATTCATAAGAACCTTCACCTGACAATAACAAACGCAACAAAAAAAGAATTAACGAAATCGGTCCAGCCGTTCACGCGTGATGCCGTGACCAAGGGAAATAGGGATTCATTTATATAGATATATATAGATGAAATATATGGATTTTACGGGATGACCGTAAAAGTAAAAAATTGAAGTTAAAAAAAAAAAAAAAATACAAAAAGATACTTCAAACCAAACTTGTTTTACTTAACTCCGAGTTAATGGCTAACCCAGGGTTAAGAAATGTCAAAATATATGGAACTGCCATTCTTAACCCAGGGTTAACGATTTAATTTTTTAACCCCAGATCGTGCAAGTGGCCCTTAGTTTGGTTTCATCTGCATTTACCATCAGGTGAGATAGAAATCAAACGCTGGTGATTTGTAAAGTAAAAAAAAAACTGGTTATTACTGGCGTGAACCATTTGATCTGATATTACATGGATACAATCCAATTCCGTAGGAATGTCGGAATAAAAAGTAGCTAGCCTATGCGCTATTCCAGGGACTTATATCTATACATATAAATAAATAAATAAATAAATAAATATTAGGGGACAATCTTACACAAATCGACCTAGTCCCAAACTAAGCAAAGCTTGTACTATGGGTACTAGACGACGATAAACATACTTATATAGATAAATAAATACTTAAATACATAGAAAACATCCATAACTCAAGAACAAATATTCGTGCTCATCACACAAATAAATGCCCTGACCGGGATTCGAACCCAGGACCTCTTGCTTCGTAGGCAGGGTCACTACCAACTAGGCTAAAGTGTATACAAAATTTCATTTAAATCCGTCCAGCCGTTTTACGCAAAAGAGTAACAAACATACCTACACACGCACAGACTCACACTCGCCAATTTTCGTGTTTATAAAATTAGTAGCTGGTCTTTTCAAAATATAGCTTTGCAATATAATCATGTTTAGGTTTAAATTATTATGATGAAACATATTAGTTACCTACATAATTGTGGAAAATTAATCTTTATAAATATAAATCTTCGCTAAGTTCCTAACCATAATGTAAACAATAAAAATCTAAAAGTCTCCCCACTCAGTTGTTTTTTCCATTTAACTACTATCATTTATTGACAAGTATTTCAAACAATGACATTAAGTATTGTCTTATTATAGATTTGATTGAAATAAAAAGTAAATTGGCACCCATAGTTGCACAAAGCAAGTGAGTGGGTAACGGCCTGCGAATTTTGTGTTATAGACAATCGCTGACTAACTAAGGTTTAAACCTCACCCTCGCTTGCGTACACCGGCCTCTTCGGGCTAATTTCGAAGTATCGGCTAGCAAAGTGCCCTCACGAAGCATCTTGTGTCCGCACTGTAGGCTGCATTCAATCGACGATCTTAGACCAACTTCGGGTCACCACTCCGACCGGAACTTAATTTCTATACATACACGATCATATGAGCTAACGTATAATATATTGACGATATATCGGCGTTGGTCTGCGAGTGCGCATTAAATTTGCTAAAATTGTGTTGCTTAGCGTTAAAATACAGGGTGCTACTTTATAATCGAAAATCCTTCGCAACGTACATACAATATAAAACATTACATAGAATACATTATTTGTAATTTTAAAAAAGTAATAGGAAACATAATAATTTTTCTGAAAATGCCACGGCCTCTTGGATCCATCGATTAATGGCTTATGAAGACGACCGTGTATATAGCCTAGTTGTTAGAGAACCTGACTACGAAGCTTGAGGTTCCGGGTTCAATTCCCGGTAGGGGCAGACATTTGTGTGAATAATACGAATGTTTGTGCTCGAGTCTTGGGTGTTTAATATGTATTTAAGTATGTATCTATCTATATAAGTATGTTTAACCGTTATCTAGTACCCATAGTACAAGCTTTGCTTAGTTTGGGACTAGGTCAATTGGTGTAAATTGTCCCGTGATATTTATTTGATATTTATTTTGGTCAGCAACCTAATCTAAATACGCGCTTTCGCCACAATTCTAAAATCCTTTCAACCTAAGAGCTGTCTAAATTCAGTGTTCATTCACATGATACCTATACCTGAATTAAGTCGCCGGGTGTCTAATATCGAACCGTAGCATCAATATCTCTTAATTGCCAAATATCGTCTAGGAGGGATCCGTCTCCACTAAACCGTTAAAAGGACTGCTAAGTGCAGGATCGGGGGTCGATTCCCCGTTTTGTAATTCGATTCAGTACCAATTAGGAGTTAAGTTGTCGTCGGACGAACTCCACCGTCTTATAGATGAACTTAAACTAAATGTGGGTATGTGTCCACGGCCCTTGTAGACGCCTTTGATGCGATAAGGCTTGTAAGGGTTAAGTAATTTAAGAGATGAGCGGTCGCACACGTTGTAAATTGCTTTAGCTACATTAAACGTTGATCTTAGATGGAGAAGCGGCAGTTATGTGGCATGACTAGGGTTTAAGCTCTCCTCAGTGTACGAGTAAGTCAGCTTATTCAATCGTTTTAAAGGGCACATACTGGTATATAGATATATGTATAAATAACTTTTATTTTAATTTCAATACTAGATGAAAAAAACATTCCCGTTCCCATGGGAATTCCCGGAAAATATACATATATCCTATGTCGCTCGCGGAACTGAGACGAATCCAGTGACACCTCACACTTCAAAATTCATTGAGTCGTTTAGGATGCAGGGCGTGCAAAGAATGGTACATACATACATACATACATACGCTCGAAAAACAGTCGACGGAAAAACTAGCTGCTGCCCGCGACTCCATCTGCCAAGAATTCGTTTATCGCTATCCCGCGGAAATTGTGGAATTTTCCAGGATAAAAAGTATTCTAAATGTTAATCCAGGTTATAAGCTATCTGTGTGCCAAATTTCATTACAATCCGTCAAACCGTTTTAGCGTGAAAGAGTAAAAAACATCCACACAAACTTTCGCGTTTATTGATATTAGTAAGAAATAAGATTTTATTACTGAATAATTGAAATAAACCATAAAATTGATGTTATATGCACTTTACCTAGTGGTAAATTGTTGGTCAGTTTAATATAAAGAGACGGCTTATTACTTCGATATTATGAACGCACTTAACTAACAAAAAAACCGGTCAAGAGCATGTCGGACACGCCCAAGATAGGGTTCCGTAGCAGGTACGAAAAAATCTTTGCATACTTTATTAATGTGGTTGTTTTGGTCCCAACTCCCACCACGCAGAGAATTTCAACGTCTGCAGTACAGAGCCATCTATCGGCGAATTGGGTAACTAATCTAATCTGTGCAGTCTTACTAGAACTAGTATGTATGTTGATGGTTTTTCAGATGTAATCCTTTATTTTATGAACCGATTACTATTTTATTTTATTTTTATTTTTTTAAAAATGCTTGCAATGGCGGTTAAATTACAAACTTAGTTTAGAAATATTTTTTTATAAAAACTTAAAAACTGCTCAACTGATTAAGTTGAAAATAATTTTCCTAGAAAGTTTTTATTAAGTTTAACTTACGTGATTTTTTTCATATTTTTTTGACTTGCTGTTCAAAAGTTAGAGGGGGGACACATTATTTTGAACTTTCGGAGTGAATATCTCCGAAAATATTCACTTTATCAAAAAATGGTTTTACATAACCCCTATTTATTTTCGAATACCTATCCAATGATACCCCACACTATAAGGTTAGTCGAGAAAAAAAAATCACCCCCACTTTACGTCTAAAAAAATTTTTTTTAGTTTTTTTTATTCAATCACTTTGTAGGCGTGACTGGTATATATATATTCACGCCAAATTACAGCTTTCTAGTACTAACAGTCTCTGAGCTTAGCCGCGGACAGACAGACAGACAGACGGACAGACATGGCGAAACTATAAGGGTTCCTAGTTGACTACGGAACCCTAAAAACGATTTGGTTGAGAAAACAATATTTTATAGCACGAATTATTGGCTGATATGTAGTGTACTAATTTCATCACCATCATTGATATGATCAGCTGAAAGACATGCATACGTACACCTTCCCCAATGTTGTTCATGATAATCGGTTTGTGCTAATCGCAGCCAATGGATTCCCGCAATCTCTACTAAGTATCTCGTGCGTTCACATCGCCACTCCCGAACCGGGATCCTATCGATGTTTAGAAAATTTTATTTCCGAAGGTTTAGAATCCCGAAAACATCATTTGTCCGAAAGCATTTTTTTCTGAAACTGTAAATATTTCAGGATTTATTTCAGGACCATCGTGTAGAACCCTTTAGGTTAGGTTAGGGTTGTTTTATAAAAATCCTGAAGTATTTACAGTTTCAGAAAAAAATGCATTCGGATAAATGAAGCATTCGGGATTTTAAATATTCGGAAAAAAATAATTCTAAATTTTGATAGGTAACCCCTGAACCTAAAAAAACTCAACTCTACTGGTACTTACCTCTAAAAATGTTCTTTGCTTTTGAAAATGAAATTGCACGTTTAGATCAATGTCTAAAATTTTCCAGCCGACACTCGGAAGTCAGTCAGTTCAGTGCAGTTCCCCAAAATGTCTGCTTCCTTGCGCTTCGGAAATTAGTTCCAGAAAGATGTGAGCACGACATGCGATACCTGCGATTGCATTTCGTCGTCATTTATTGAAATAATGTGAAATTTCTCGCAATAATATTCCATTAAGCCAGTCATTCCAAAAACATAAAACTGTTAAATTGTTCATTTCTGAATTGTTCGAACATTTTGTGGTATTTTTTATGTTATTTTTTTAGAAGCTCAATCTTACCCCCACCCCCCCCCCACTCACCTTAATTCACTACCTGTTTATATTGTAATTTGATTTGATTTAATTCATGAATAAAAATTATAAACAATTATTAGATTCGTAAAATATCAGTTTGGACTATTAAATTTAGCTGCCTATTGACGAGAATCCGATATTCCAAAAATCTCATCATCATCATCAACATCATCATCTTCATTTTAGCCGTAGGACATGCACTACTGGACATAGGCCTCCCTCATTGACGCCCAATCATTACATTTGGAAGCGACTTGCATCCACCCTGAACCTGCGGCCTTCACCAAATCGTCCGTCCATCTCATTGGTCTCAGAAAAATCTCATAGGTCTCATCAATTAAAAATCTTGTATCTACCTAAGACCCAAGTACTTATTTATAGATTGAGAACAAACGATTTTTTGTCATGATTCGAATAACAATTAGTTTTTAGTACTGTCAAGTGAGTTAAATTATTTGGATATTTTTGCTCCACTATTCTGGTCGAAGGAAATGTGGGTTACTGTGACAGACTAGATGGCGCTAGTATCGTGAGGTTTGTTTGAAAACTTTGACTTTTGTGTTAGATTTGAGATTGGTTTATAACAAAATAAGCCAATCATAAGCAAGAGTGTACCGTCAAATGGACCTCGCGATACTAACGATAAGCTATCGATACCTGTTAGAAAAACCTCATTACGTGTTTAAAGTCAACCAACAATTTTAGCTAAGTAAATTTTAGCTAAGTAACCTTAATCCAGGCTATCTAACTGCTAAAGGATTACTTCTACAAGCTACACGATCACAGCATAAAGCTCAAACTCTCAAGACCAAGCGTGGGCGTCGCTAGGCGTGGCGGGCGGTGGATATACCGAATCCGTGTCTATCCCTACTCCTAGCTATATCCGGATCAGCAACAGGTGGGGGATGAGCCGCGTACAGATCCGCCCACCGCGCACGTGCGTTCCCCACTTTTCAAACTTTCTGTAATCTTCACACCGCCAGCATTTGTTTTTAGAACACAATGCCGCTCTTCATTTGTTTTTGGGAAACGGCAAGTGTTTTTCAGATCACTATTCTGACGCGTTGCTGTGTGGATCGCCGATTGTTTATACTTCGAAATTGGAATGCATCGTTAAAAAGAAGTTGGTAAGTTATGATTGCGGTTTACTTTTGTAGCATGTCTTAGTACGCTATTTACAGGAAAACTATTTGATTGGATTGCTATTGTGACATGTTTCGAAATAGTTCACGAAAAAACATCACAATACTTGACCTTTAAGGAAAATGCTACAACTGCAACAGTGTTATATTATAATATAAGGTAGGTCAGTAATATTAAAATGCCTCGGCTTTTCGCCACAGTTTAAGATATGAAATATATACTAAAAATTCAACATTATTTGCTCACGGAATTAGGGTACCATTATATTTTTTTATCGTAGATTTTAGTAACTGTTGTTAAAATTGTTTTTAAATCCTGTAAAGGCTTGTAACAAACAAATAATTCAGAGGATTAATATAGCCGTAAAACAAACTTGCAACTGTATGAGCCGAAATAATCACGCTGAATTTATTGGTTCTCAATACTGTAATTTAACGCGTAAAATTTCGTAAAGTAGTCGTTTTGGCGCGAAAACTTTGGTTAGGTGTCATTATTGTCGAATCAATCAGATCTAAATTGCGTAGTTTGGGTCCGCGGGGGCTGCTCGATATTTAGATGTGACGTGTAGTTTATTTATGGTAATCACCCCAGGGGTTCTGGGTACTGAAGGGTTCTTTTTGTAACAGTTTAAAATTTTCAAATTCTATACAAAACAAATGAAAATTAAAATGAACTGACACGGATTCTGCCCTACCCTTAGGTAGAGTCGAAAGAGATAGACTACGTCACAAAACTAATAATGAAATGACTATCTGAGAGAGCTAAAACTTGAAAATACGCGTTTTCCCGGAGATAAAACCAAACTAAATCGATTGCCTATTCGCTCCCAAAACCGGGGACCTAGCAAATTTCACCGAAATTATTAAAAGTTTACTGAAAAAAGTTGTAAGTTGCGCGTCAAAAATTAACCATACAATTATGCTTTTTTTAACTATCGGTGTTAAATGTCCAACTTTCTGACTTCCACCATTTTGCGTGTTTTTTTTAAGAATACATACATCGTTCGTTAATAAATGTACCTACGACTGTAATGTATGCAAACGATTGCACTGCCTACAATCTATTGGCTTATTAAGGGGTTCAACTTAAATATCTCCATGTGTAATTCGAGCTACCTTTCACAGTTCAAGCATAATAATGTGCCTGTGCATTACCTTTTATAGAAAGTAGCTTACATACCTACATTTCAGTGAAAAAGCCACTTAATTACCAAAATTCACCATCACCAGCTAAGCTCACCCAATATCTCCAACGGCAAATGACTTGTGTACCAATAACGCACACACGCAAGCACTTCTGTGTATGTTAAGACCCAAATTAATAGTCGAAACTTGGCTGGATACCGCACGCGCGCCCGCGCCTTACTCGCAACTTAGTCGCCTATTAATTTATTGCGGCAACTTTACTTTCCATTCTTTACCTTAGCACTTACGCGGTGTTGCCAGTGGAGAGGTGTTTTTACGCGGTTACGCGCAATCGCTTCGTATTGGAGTTGAGATGCGTTTTTTCGTGGTTGAAGGATGTGTGATCCCATAGCTGAAACAGACTAATAATAAGTATACGTTGAATCTGTATTTCAATTAGGTATAAATACTAAAAAGCTCTAAGTCGCTACACTATTGACAAATTGGTCGAAGTCGTCATTTGAGGAATAGTCACTTCATAATTTGTTGGCAATAGAGAGCGCTGTGGTCCACCTGTCACATCAGAGTGTTTTTTTTTAAACTGGAAAATATCACTAGAAAAATGTGAAAATTTTTGCTGATTTTGAAATACTAGTAAAGTAACTACCTACTAGAAAATTACTAGCCTGCAGCCCAATACGGCGGTCTGACCAGAGGCCCTCCTTTCTGACGCTTGCCTTCGCTTTCACCATCTCTTTCTATTGTCATCTTATACCGTTTGACAGAAAGAAATAGTGATATGATTGCGAAGACAAGCGTCAGAAGCGTTAGACAATAAGCCTGCAGATCCGCAGAGCTCTTGACTCTACAGTTCACAACGCCCTCTACATCGCCAGAGATCTTTGATTATTAAAATAGCCAGAGATAGAAACAAATGGAGAAAGATTGTACGAGTAAAAGTCATGAATAACTAATCTCAATACTGCGGAATGCGACGCGAAAAGGATTAGTAAAATACTGCTCTAATAATATTGTTACAAAACAAAATTTTCATTTCAGCTGTAGTTTTGTAGTAACACACACACAGTTTTAAAAATCGGGTCTTAGGTTCATTAGTCCTATTAAAATTACCATGAAGATACTAATCGTATCTTTCTCGCGGGTAACAGTACTGGATAATAAATAAATAAACATCACGGGACAATATTTGACCTAGTCCCAAACTATGCAAAGCTAGTACTATGGGCATTAGACTAGACAACGGATAAACATACTAATAGGTACATAATTTAACATGCAAGACTCGCGCACAAAAATTTGTATTTATTTTTCACACAAATATCTGCCCGACCGGGAATTGAACCCAAGACCTCAAGCTTCATAAGCAGGTTCTCTACTCTAACAACTAGGATCATCTAGGCTAGGGTCATCAAACAAAAATAATAGTACCCGTTTTGTGTCCATTATGCCGCCTTTGAAAATCCCTCGACAATTTCCATATTGACGCAATTATAATTTCGATTTCTTTCTTCACAATCCTGGCAACACAGCAACTGTGGCAACCGCGTGTGTGCGAAGCGTTAAAGATTTATTTCTCCAACTTGTTATAACTTTATAATTTGCCGAATTATCGGTATCGCGCGTGGCGTGTGATATTGTGGGGTTAAAATTAATATTGAAACAATGGAACAATAATGCCACAAAGTTAAGATAACGAGAGCCCAAACTTTTTAGACTTGAATCGTTACAAAACAACCGAAAAACATAAGCAACGTTAAGTTACATAATGCCAAATTCTATATTCACTTTATTGTAATAAAATAGGTAGTTTTTCAACTAGCAGTACCTGATTATAAGTTGGTAAGTTCTGCTTTGTCTTGTCATCTGTTGGTAACATTGTTAAATGATATAAAATTAAAACACAGTCGATTAAATAGTGTTAAAAAATAGAAAGAAAAAAAGAAAAAAAGAAAAAAGAATTTAGAAATTTCTAGCCTAACCTAAAGTTGTTCTATGACAATGCAGATGAAAAATAATTGATAATGGGTACACGATAACTCAAAATGTTCTTTAAAGAATGGCGTTTCTGTTTGGAATGGTCACTTCAAAAGTAATAATAATACTTATATCAGCACGCATCGTTTTCCAGCTACAAAACCAGCGATAAACCGCCGCGTCAATTTGCACAGCGTTCACGTTCCGACACCTATTCTCAAGACAATTCTAATTAGCCCTTATTTATGATTCATAAGCCGAAGTACAATAAATTCTGGTGAATCTTTCCGTCCCACATGTGCTAGTAAGCCGCGGCATTAGCGAATGGTGAATGTAGGTTCTCGCCTAATAAGGCACGGGATGTAAGGAATCGCACTGATTACTATATTATTTATTACTCTACGTGCCGCCCGTGTAAACGCTTCCTAATACTCATATCTACCCGGCGTCTTGGAACCTTAGCGAAGTAAATTATACATCTCTGCGTATGAAATCGCGGGGAAATATTCGAAAGGTTTGCGGAGGTAAGGTTGTAACATTGGCTGAGGTGGGCTATAAGGCCATGTATCAAATGGGGTAACGATTAAGTGTTGCAGAAGCGAGCGGCACCTACGAGATTTTTAATTATTGCCTGTATTAAGATCTGATTTATGCCCCTATTTGGTACGGATTTGAACGCTTATGCTGTTTGGATTTTCGAGTTCGCGTAATAAGAAAATTAAGGAACGCTTTGTAATACTGATGAATTTAAGTGAACATTATTCTACGTAACGCATAGAATAAGTGAACCAACAAACACGAACCGTAGTTAGATACATAGATACCTATAAGGATTCATGTATCTTTATGTAACTTTACTAAAAAGTTTTCTGACTCTTGAGAATTAATTCATTTGAGATTATTTAGCAATCACAATGAAATAATTCAATTTTCTGTATAATTAAATTTTCTTTAACGCTTGAAAATTGAAGTAGATTAGGTACTTAAACTTACTACTCCAGGATGAATATCAATTTTAAATTTATTACGCTGATAAACCAATTTATATTATCCTCTAATGTAATTAGACTAAAAAGCTACAAAAGTCTCACTGCTTTAGCACATGATAGCATATAAATCTCGCAGCATAACATTGACAAAGATTTTCTTGAATAATGGCAGTAATATATCCCCGTATCTCCACTCTTTTGATTATACTCATTGCGGGGATAAGAAATAGAAATTTCGCCTCATATGCCACCTTTGAGCTTACGTAACGCTAAAAGGCTTAATAATAACAAACGACATAACTGCCAATGCGATATGCACACGAATTTAAACCTCAAACATGGCAAAGAAGGATAAAATCTAAAGAAAATGGTCTGGGTAACGTTTACGATGCTCTCAGAGGACCGGTTTATGCAAGCTTGCTGTAATTTTAATGAATATTTATATTGTTTGCACATTTACTTTGCTGTGGATTGGAAGCGTACTACCGTCATGCGTGAAAACTTTAAGATTGTTTTCGGTAAATAAGACACAATGAAACGAAAACTGCTTTAGTACATATTTTGGTTTAACGCTTCAACAATTGACTCTTTGAAAAGATAACAAATACATACTTATATATTGTGCTCTACTTACTCTACTACCAAAAATTCTAAATCTTGAAAGCTGCAGGTTATCCTTTGTCTAAAATCCTGCTTAGTGAAAACTATATTATTATTTTCGGTAAAAAAACATAATCTAAAGTCATCCAAATATTGAATAGGAACCTATGTAGTTTAGCTTCTGATTCCATCTATGAACTTTAACCATACGGAGGTACTAAAATAAAATAATTGGTAACAGTTTAAAAGATAACTGTAAACACATATGATGCCATTATCTGAGCTAAGAAAAAAAATCAAGACTCCCCCTCAATCATGGTCGTAACCATGCATCACCAGTAACCGTAATCTACGGCCTCGCTGAATTATTATTTATACGGTAATTACAAACACTCTCACGCTATCTCCCTCAGCTAATGTTATTTATGTGGGGATAAACGAGACGGGTAATTTTTGCATATCACCCCTCAGAATCGAGGAATTGAATGATAAGAAAGAGCTTCGGTGAGCTTTTTTATTTCTGTGTGTTGAGATGTCGTGGGGTCATTGAATTGATGTTAAAAGTTGTCAGTAATAATCATATCACAAACAGCATTAAGTAGGTAAGGTGACTAACTACCACCACTACCACCACCACCACTGACCACTTTTACTCACAAAGAAAAGTGGATACTGATGTGAGGGAACTGACTATATTATTATATATGAAAGTTACAACCAAATTGTCATATTTTTGTTGGCTACATCATTTGCGTGATTGATAAAATAAAACATTTTATAATAGTTGGATGGGGATTACATCACACGATTGGATAGCTTAATGGTTAGTAATCCTGAATATGAAGCTACAGATCTTAGGTTCGAATCCCGGTAAGACAACCGTTCGTATGATAACTACTTAGGTTTGCTTTGTAACTATGGATGTTTATCCGTTGCCTAGTACCCATAATAAAAGCTTTACTTAGTTTGGGTGTAGGTAGATTCTGTAAATTGTCCTGTAATAATAGTTTATAATTTATTTATTAATATAAAACGCTTTAAAATGCCGATTCAAAGTTTAATATTTTTGACGGGAAGCAAATGACAAAGCATAATTCATTCATCTCTGTCTTTGCGTTATCTTTCAAGTTCCATAAATCTACCCCAAAAGCACCTAAATTACAGGACGATTACAATATATATATATCCAAAGCTTTAAAATTGTCGCTGACCGATAACTATATCGTAATTTGTTTTTGCTAGATTTTACCTCCGATAAACATACCGTATTATAAGTGAAACGCCTGAGGTACCGCCAAAGTTTATTATCGGTTTTCGCTAACCGATGTATCCGAAGTTATTTTGCATGTGAGCCGATAGCGGGTGTTGCACTTCTAAAAGAAAGTTGCGTGAATTACGAGCGGCGGGTAGCGTAGGTGACTTTGTGCTTCCAATAAGCTAGGTAAGGGTATCGTAAGTTGTAGGTGTTTACGCATATACTGCAGGTGACAGCATGAGTAGATTATGGCCGTCGTTTATTATAAAAAATATCCATTTGCTGTGTCTAAAGTATCCATGATGATGTACCTAATAGTGAAAAAAGTGTAGGTAGTAAAACTTATCGTTGTAGAAATATCAGCTAGAAAACTATTCATCCGCTTGGATCTTAATAAGATTACACTGGAGACCTGATTTTCGTTTTGTGTTACAAATACTTATGCAAATATGTAACTTAACGAATTCCTCTTTAGAAACACCTCCCCAGAAGAGTAATTCAATGGTATTTGGTAATTTAACTTTTTTCCTGGAACATAAATAGTCCAAAAATTTACCTGAAACATTATATTTCAACACACTTGCGTACATTCGCCTCCCATAATAGCCATTTGACATTAATACCTCTTAAGGGAACTATATCCAGCTCTTAAAGAAAATCATATTCATAGCGAACGATAAATATCCCCGCGACTCGCACCTCTTTAACCGGGTCTGTATTATTTTAATATGTAAACCGAGCAATAAGCGTTTGTCCTGCTCCGACGTATAGAAATTCAAAGTGGTGGCATCCTCTTCTATTTTCGGAGGATATCTTAATAAGATTCATGAAAGGACGCCATATTTTATATCCGACTCTGTCCTCTATCTTCTTATATTATCCGGGCAAGAGGAGCGCTTTTGAAATATGTGCTTGCTTGGGAATTTCCGATCTTTCAATTACACCTTTGTTGGGAAGTTGAGAGAGATAGGTATTTTGAAACTTACGGAGCAGATAAAGCGCTTTGGAAGAAAGAACCTTTGATTTAAATTTTAGAGTTTAACCTTAGCAAGCATCAGTTTAACACTTATTTAAACGAAAGACACTTTAATTACATATTTTATCTACTACGCAAGACAATGCAAAACAACTTATACATAAACAAATTTAAAAAGTGTTATTCGGTTATAAAAGAAAAATTAGAGTGTGTGCTACGTTTTTTGATTAAAAGAAAGCTGAGTAATATAATATAACATGTTTTGTTAGATGAAATAACAGCATTCAGCTTAAAAGTTCCGAGGCCGAATAAGGCTCCACCTGATATTAAATAAAGTTGCAGCGATAAATATTCCTTCAGCTAACTCTGAAACAAAGTAACGCGTATTTGCGCATTTTTCCAACTTGCATATTAAAGATTAATAAATTTATGGGGTTATCTCTTGGGAGGATTGTGATTTATGATTGAATTAGGTTCTTAGCTTTTTTTTATCATTAGATTATTTGCACTGCATTCATGTTTTGGGGCGGTCAGAACAAGTAGCTTCCGTCCTAGAGACTTTTACTTATTTCAATCATTCTAAAGATTGGTGCACTCCAGCTAATTAACACCTCCCTGTCTATTATTCTATCCAATGATATTTCAAAAAATCCTGTAAACAGCATGCTTCTATATATTTTATGCCAAACGTTAGTAGGTATTACAAGTAAAATTAAGTATGTCAAATGAAATTATGAGAAACGAAGTTATCTCCCTTACTGCATGTCTAAAGCCAAGTTTAGACCTGCAAGAAAAAACGTGCAACTTCCACTACATTGCGAGGCAGTAAAACCAAAGAGATTGAAGTGCCCAATCGAGCGCCGCAATGTAATGCAATTTGCACGATATTTCTTGCAGGTAAAACTGGGCTTAAGAAGGCGTTATAGATCTGCCTCAAATTCCAACTGCTTCCGTTTATTAGGCTTAGTAACGATACACTGTTTTGTAGACATAGCAGAAGAGGACATTAAAACAAAAATGTCGGAGATATTTCAACTTTTTAATCCAATCAAGTTATTAATCCACCGACCACAGATCAAAGATAAATCACCAAAGAAAACCTGTCTAATCCAAACTATTGCACCCCACATGCAAACTTTTTTCATTGACTTGTCCTAGGGGTGCGTAATACCGCTCGTAAATCTAACTGAAGAAGCCGGGAGGGGGATTAAAGATCAGTAATCTTACGTTCAGATGAGTTATGGCCACCGCCACCGCGATCCTCTTTATTGTGACTTTAAGAAACTAAGAGGAGATTTTGTAAAACGTTCGAAATTAATTTAGATAATGATTAATGGTATCTCCGGCGCGCACCCCGGGCGCCGTCTTTGCATAATTCGAGGTGGAATAGTTAGCGTGGAATACGGTTGTGTTGGATGTAAGGATATCGGGGCAGCGGCAGATTCGGTAGGTGTTGTGGCACTTTGCGATTTTTAAAACAGTTAATCGTTTCGTCTTGGCTTAGGAAGGTCTTCAACAAGATGGACCGACGTTCTGTTGAAGGTCACAAGAGCGATTTGGATGCAGCCAGAGCGCTGGACAGATCGTTGTGGAGCTGCTTGGGTGAGGCTTTTGACCAGCAATGGTCGTCTTGTGGCTGATACTTATGATAAAATGATGATCAACTGTCTACAGTTTATGTAGTTGTTAGAAGGTAGTAAAAAATCACTGATTGAAATATTACCACACGGGTAAGATGGCCTTGTTTGTGCAACACGTTAGGTATATCTCCATGGGAAGATTAGCCCATATCGCTCGCTCCATATATTATTATCATCATGTGTCACACATATCCAACTATCATCAACACTACGCAAGATGCTAATTCGTTTCAAACTCTAAGATAATAATTTTTATGTGTTATTTTAAAGAGCACAATATAAATTTATTGCTTTATTTTTCGTCACCAAGCCGCTTTTTAATCAAACGTTGGATACTTCTATAGATTTAGGACGACAGAAATCAATGCTTCAAGTCGGATCCATTTACTATGTTAATAAATAAATAAATAAATAAATATCACGGGACAATTCACACCAATTGACCCAGTCCCAAAGTAAGCTAAGCAAAGCTTGTTGTTGAACGACTGGATAGGTTAATTATCCCTGAAAACCTACACCAACTCGAACCAAAAGCTTAAAGAGACCTACAGTTCCAATTACATACTTTACATTACTAGTCATACAATTACAGCCAAGGGTAAGATTAACACGCCCGTACACAGCCACGTAAATTTGTCACTTCCTTTATCACCACCAATCACGCGCCTAAACAGTGGGGCTTATTCATAAATCTCGGGACCGCATTATTCGCGAGGTGAAACAACAAACATTACCGACATAAATCTGCAACGTATCTTGGTTGCGAGTTACGAGACGGACTCAGGGGTGGAAAGGATAGCGACCAACTGACTATTGTAAAGTAAATGAGACCTTCGCCCTGCAATTATCAAATATCCTTTTCAAAAACATAAATAAGCTGATGTCATTGAGAGTTTTTCGAGTATTACATTTCAAGAGACTTACTTATATTCCGAGGAAAAAAGGTTATCTTAGTACATTTTCAAAAACAAGACATGTGTACCCTTTATTTTTTTTTCGAATGAGGAAATTTTGGGGTTTTTTAACTCAGAATCAAGAGCGCTATTGATTTTGATGGTCCCACATTTTTGTGTCAGTTATGTGACTTTTTTCATGCAGTTTATACGGCTCGTCACACAACTGACACAATTTTTTATTATGGAAAATTAGGAATATTTTTTTTTAGAAAAGGGTACACTTTTTTTTTGAAAATGGCTCTTAAAGTTTTTTAAGCAATAAGTAAAACATCGATCTGAAGTAATATGATTAAATAACAATATTATTAAGAATTATGATTAAAAATAATCATGGTATCCTAGTGGTTCAAATCCGGGCTTGCATCTCTGATTTTTCTCAGAATTCATATGCCAAATTATATTACCAGGGGCTTCACGTGAAGAGAAAAATCGTAAAAAAACGTGCACATACCTGCGAACAGCCTGCGATTCAATTTCGTGGTGTGTCTGACTGAAGTTCCCAATTCGCGCTGGGCCCGCGTGGGCACTACAGCCCAAGCCCTCTCATTCTGTGAGCGCCTGTGCCCAGTAATAGATAATGACGATGATTTAATAATAACAACAATTTAGAACAATTAACTGTCACACGCACGCATTCGTAATTAAACAGTTTCGTTTGTTTCCGGTTACATAGAAAATAAGCCTTTTTTCACCAGTACCACTACCATGAGTTTACACTAGTTTACGTGACCGTACTCGCTAGCGACGGTGTAAATTATTTGTATGGAGAATTGTGCAGCGCCTCTAGCGGTCACTTACGGAAGTACAATTCTCCATACAAAATCATTTACGCCGTCGCTAGCGAGTACGGTCACTGTAAACTAGTGTACGCTGCTCGATGAGCATCCTCATGGTTTCCCAATGGTAGTACCAGTGTGTCGCCCGCGTTATCTCACGCCGTCGCGCCATAAGACAATAGTAGCGCAATAATAAAAATGTTGAATAGCTCCCGTAATGATATTGTTGCCGTAACGCATTGTAGCCCAGATAACGGATAAACTGTACCCAGAAGAATACAGGTGAGTAATGGCCCGCTTTATCTATTGAAATTGGCTAACCTTATGATCAAGCGGATAAATTTTTATGGCCAGATTTATTTAAACTTTTTGAAATATAATTTGTGGTTATTGTATTTGAGTTACCGAAACTACACATATGATATGGTACACTGACGTTGTTAATAAAAAAAAACACATTATTAGATGTCTCTGTAATTTTCTATGGAATTCAACTGGTATATTTTCAGGTTCATGTCGCTGCACAACTTAGATACATTGTAAATTATTTAAGTTTCAGTAAGTAAATAACATACAGACATCAAAAAGTTACACTCGTCATTAAGATCCTTTCAAATTTTCCCGATGTAAACACGCGTATTTTCCCCGTTTATTATCCACGCCGTCGACCTCCTTACTTATCTTCGGGTATTGTAAAAAAATGATGACTTAGGAACTGAAAGTCCCATTAGGCGGGCGAGTCTATTCATGTGGTAACTGGCAACTCTGGGGGGGTAAATACAAATAAAGAAGTGAGTTGTTTAAAAATGGAACAAGTGGGTATTCCGCGCGCGATAAGGCTGCGTTTCCGCCGTCTCCCTCCGCGTCACCGTGGAATTATTTCAGCGGTTCCACGTCGAAACCGACGGCGTGTCGCTGTCTCATTCAACACTCTATCTTTTAAAAAATGCTTAGTGACGTCATAAGGGCTATTCGATATTGAAATATCACAAATGCATTGTGTCTTAAAAAATAATTCGGAATGTTTCAGCAGACGGTTGGATTAGTTTTACTAAATATCCTTGCAAATTTTTAAGGAGTTTTTATTGTAGTTGACTAATGTTTTCTTGGTGAATGTTCGAAGTGTACGACGTTAAAAGGTTCATATTGAAACAAAAATTTCGGTGAACAACCCTCACGTGGCTGTTGAGTCAAACTAACACAACCACCCATTAAAATTAATTTTAAGAGACATTTTTGTAAAACAAACATAGTTTTTAAAGCAATAAAATAATATTCGGGCTTCGCCTGCAAACTTTGGATACGCGAAAGTAGATAACGGTATTCTCGGAGACAACTGAACGTAGGTATATATTACAGTTTACATTCAACAGACAGGATTGGGAAAAAAATTAACTTTTGCCTAATTTTGGTATCAATTTTTCCATTTCGAATTATCAGGTGTTAATTATTGTTTGAGATGTTAATTAGTGCCTGTGAGCGCAGATCTTTTTTTAAAAAGGTAAAGAAATAAATTCACTTGACATCATGAACGGCAGCAAAGCAGTCCCTTTGCTCGGAATAGGTTAGGAAGGTTACTACCTATATTAATAAGTTTTCTTTCAGTTGTTTCAAAGCTCCAGAATCCTACTAGTTGCATGCTCAAAAATACATCGACATAAATCGATAGAAGGATGGGTCGTCACTAAAAGCAGATCTGCAGAGCGACCGTGTCAGATGCCCGCCGCTGTTTCTTAATTTCCTCTCGCGGAGATAAGATTGGCTTTTAGCTTTTTATTGAATTTTCTCTTAGATATAGTATTTTACAGCGAGACCGTACCTACTTGACAATGGAAGGCCAACTCGACGTTTTAACGAGAAATCGCAGAAACGTTTTTATTTTATTAACGTTGTGTTGTTGGCGATTTAAAGCTTTTAGGTTTGCGTACATACAAGCAGAAAAACGGAACCGTTATAGGATCACTCCGTTGTCTGTCTGTTCGTCTGTCATAGCCAATCAGCTCCGAAGGTACTAAACCGATGAAATTGAAATTTGGCACACATATATATATATACATGTTTAAACACAAACATGTTACGCAAATAAATGAATTTTGAATTTGGCCTCTTTTGGAAAGGTTGATATACTTACTTATTTTAAAATTATGAAAATAAATGAAAAATACACATAAATAGTGCTATTAACGAATGAATCACATATTGAATTTTATTAATCAAAAAATCTCCTATTCTCCCTCTTATTACCTGACAGTTCTTCATTTGCACTTTGCAACACAGCAGATATTACATAAGGTTACCTAGCTAATTGATGATTAAACGAACTTACCTTAAGTGAAGTTCTATCATAATTATACGAAGCGCCTCGTCCGAAGAGATCAGTGTAGATAGTATTAGGTATAACACATGTAGTAACACATAAGTGACACCACTCTTACCACTCTAGTTGAGAAATCTTTTTTTTTTTTTTTTTTTTTACGGGTACTTTCAGCCAGTATCACTTTATAATCTAGTAACGATCCGCGCTCGCGTCATTTAGTTTAGAGTTCAAATTTCAAACTGTGGTTGATATTACCGAAATTCTTAAAGAGGGAACTGGGCGGGCGGGACACTGATCTCTTCGGACGAGGCGCTTCGTATAATTATGATAGAACTTCACTTAAGGTAAGTTCGTTTAATCATCAATTATACTTGCGCCTCGTCCTCGAGATCAGTGTAGATAGTATTAGGTATAACACATGTAGACTTTGAGAGCTGTTTTTCGGGAATATCAATAAACCAATCTGCAAGAATTCTGTATCTAAATACTTTTAATCAGAATCCAACATAAAATTACATTTTCTTAAAAATAACTGATTATAATTATTTAACTTATACGAGTATAATACCAATAACTATATCAGTCATCTCATCTGCCTATTAATCGGCTCTATTATTCTTGGGTGCTAATTAATAATAGCCCTAGCTAATGAACAATCATCATTTTCGACAATAACTCTGTTGTAGAACCTGTCAAATGTGTTGGAGCCTCCGCTCCAGCCAGCGGTCTTCCTAATGCGGTCGATGTTCACTCCCGCACAGCGCGCGCGCGAAGTGCTCGCGTGCCGCGTGCTGTGCGCAGTGAACACCGACACGTCCACGCCGCTCGCTCTTAGCGCACACTTGATCCAGCGACTGAGTGTCTGCGTGGATACAACATTATGTGGTTTCTTTGAACCAATAAATAGGATATCAGATTTACGAAGGTTTTTCGTTACGTTTATGTACGCCACTAAAGTTTTCGCGGGACAAATTTCAGGTTTATCTTCAAAAAACGGTAATGAAAGTATAGGTTGGACTGAACCAACACGTGATGTTTTTAATAATTCAGGAATTTTAATTAGAATTTTTTCTGTCAAAATCTCTACATTTTTAACATTGATTTTTGAAAATGTTTGAACCCTGTGTGCTGTAGTGAGGGCCAATAGTGTAATACACTTCTTTGCCAGATTCTCTAGAGAAAGATTATCATTTGGATACAGGGTACTTAAATAGTTTAATACACAATTTGGGTTCCAGGTACAATCATACTTTGGTAAAGGTGGTCGTAAGCGAAAAACTCCTTTAAAAAATCTAGTTATTCTATCATCTTTTGTTACACCACTTCCCATAATCAGGGATAGAGCGGATCTGTATGAATTCAGTGTTCCGTATTGCGCGCCGTCTTGGAAAAGCTGAGTGAAAAAACTTATAATATTTGGAACTGGCGCTTCAAATGTATCAATAGAATTTGTCTTACAAAACACCCACCATTTTTTAATAGCACAATCGTACTGTTTAAATGAATTCTCAGATAGTGAGGCGCCGGTGATATCTAACGCGGTTACCGGTATTCCTCTTCGCACAAACGACTCCCAGATAATACTCCGGCCACCAGGGTAAGTGTCGACCGGATTCTCCTGGTGCTGCAATGAGAAATAAGTACATCTTCTTCTGGTTTGAATGTAATTGTGTTTGACACGAGAATTGAATTGAATACGGGGAACCAAGCCTGTGTAGGCCACAAGGGTACAATCATGATTCCCCTTGCTTTCTCTGCAATAATTTTTCTTAAGGTTTTCAGAATTATCGAAAAAGGCGGGAAAGCGTAGAAGAAATAATTAGACCATCTTACAGTAAACGAATTTATGGCAAATGCGTCTGGGTCCCTGTGCCAGGATATATATTTTGTGCATTTTTTATTTATCCTGCTGGCAAATAGGTCTATTTGTGGTCTACCAAATTGATTTATTAGAGATTGGAATGCCCAGTTTTTTAATTCGAATTCTATGTCAGGGTGAAGACGACGTGATTCTGCATCTGCTATCACGTTTTCACTTGATTTGATATATGAAGCAAATACAAAAATACGGCGATTCTCACACCATTGCCAGATCTCTCTTGCGACTTGTGTTAGGTGGGGGTATTGTATGCCCCCCATGCGATTTATGTAAGAAATTGCCGTTGAGTTATCGACTCTTAGTATGACCTGGCAGTTATAAAGATCATTAGCGAAGATTTTTAGTGCTATAAAGGCAGCTAATAGTTCAAGATAGTTGATATGTTTCGCTATTTCACTCTGTGACCACTGGCCGCTCGCGGTCTCGTTTTTACAGGCCGCGCCCCAGCCAGTAGTTGAAGCGTCAGTAAATATTTCCCTACAAAAATCATCACTTCTAATAGGGTGAACTGAGCTTTCGATATTGTTTAACCACCATTGCAAATCAGGAAGTAGAGAATCTGGCAAAGACATGAACTTGTCATAGTCGTTAGTTCCGTTAAGGTTCAAAAATTTGCAGCGTTCTAGTTCCTTAGTATAGAGCCAGCCATATTCTATCGCAGGGCACGCGGACACTAGCAATCCAACTAACTGTGCAAATGCTCTTATTTTACAGCGTTGCATTGTCATGAATTTACTGACTAGGCATTTAATTCTTAATCTTTTCTCTAAGGGCAGGCTCACATGAAAACGCTTAGAGTCTAATATTAAACCTAGGAATTTACAGGTTGTGGATGGTTTCAACTCACTTTTTTCTTCATTTATGATAAAGCCTAACGCGATCAAAAATTTTTTAGTAATTTCAACGTTAACTAAGCATTGCTCGTAAGTGGGACCTATGAGGCACCAATCGTCTAAATATAGAGTAGAGATGAAACCAGCAGCTCGCAGTATCCTAATAATAGGTTTCATTAGTTTCGTGAACGTAAACGGGGCAGTGCATAAGCCAAAAGGCAAGACGTTAAATTCATATAACACTCCATCAAACAAAAATCTGAGATATTTTCTCGAATCTTCGTGAATCTTTAATAGAAAATAAGCGTCTTTAAGATCTAAGGTGGCCATAAAGCATTCGTGGGTTATAAGTTTGGTAGCAGTTCTCAAATCCTCTAATTTAAAATGTTCTGTCTGAATGAAGTTGTTTAGATTTTTTAAATTTAATATAAAACGCATCTTGCCGTTTGGCTTAGGTACAAGAAATATGTTTGAGATGAATTGATGTGTACAAGGTTCACATTGTGAAACTGCCCCTATTCGAACTAAACTATCGATCGCTTCGTAAAATTGTGATTTTTCTGACTCGGTAAGAATAGGCGGTGTCGGCACTGAAACTTGATTAACCGTTTGCGAAAAGAGGATCTTATGGCCTCTTATCCAAGAAAGGATCGTGCGATCATTCGTAATGAGAGACCATTGATCGTAAAAATGAGCCAATCTGCCTGCGTACTTAACTGTATCTAACGGCGCCAGGAGCGCGTCGCTGGCGGCTGATAGTGCGACGACGCGTTCGAGTAGTTCTGTGGCGGCGGCGGGGGTGGCGGGGGGCGCAGGGTCCGCGGCGGCGGGGGAGGCGGGGCGCGCGGCGTCCGCGGCGGCTGCGCACGCGGCGCTGCGGGCGCGCGGCTGCGCGGCGGCCCCGGACCCCTGCGCGCGGGGGCGGGAGCCCGCTGGTTTAAAGGCTTCAGTGATGACTTCTTGGGACCTCTCTTCGGATTGGGTTGCAATTCCAACCCAGACTTCGATACCGCCTTTGCTGACGTTAAGGTCGCAGATAAATTCTCACTAAAAAGTAATTTATCAATTTTTGTATTCGATAAATGTTCTCTCATTTCCTTTTTCAAATCACGTGTGATGAGATTACGACGAACTACAGAATCGCAATGCTGAGCATCACAAAGCAGACGTCCCAAATCCATTAGTTTGGATAACATGTCATTATTATTTACCTTGCAATTTAAATGATACGTTAGCACCTCAGCTAAACAAGAAATAGCGCTTGCCATTTGAGTCTGTCTTGATTTGATGCCGTTATCTCGACTGACACTCGCTTCTAGCATCGCGGCTTTTATTTCAGGATTTAATCCCGGGGCACAAATATAAGGACAATTTTCTGGCGTCAGATATTTGGCTGTTAGTTCCTTACGCTTTTCTTTGGTGAGGCCTTCTGTAGCTATGTGCTCAAAGCGCCTTGCAATTTCAATGTGCACGTTAGGGGCGAATTTTATCTCTTTTGAGGGATCGTCACCTAGTATTTCTAGTACCTCATTTTCCAACTGGATCTCTGAATCTTGTTCCTCAACTGCAGCTGAAGACGTGCCCGCCTCGTTTTGCTGCAGGTTGTTTTGTTCAGAAACGTTAGCCGCAATGCTGGACTCGTTCTGGAGCATCTCGTGATTATTATCGCCTTCTATAACTTCCGTGTCAACCAGCAAGGACTCTTCAAAGTTTTGTGAGTCCTGCTGTAACCAGTCTTGTGGGCCGAGAGCGGCCATTACTGGAAAAGTAAAAGTGAAACATAATAATAAACACTGTATTCCAAAAGTACCTACTTATAAAAGTTTTTCGTACTGCAATCAGTATAATTTACATACATATTTGATTAATATGTAAATGTAAGATTCAAAACCTTTATGGTGGATAAAAAGTGTGTATCGTATCGGTGTCAGTGACAGTTCACACATACCTATACACTTCCAAACGTAAATACGTTTATGTACATAATATAATTAATTATTTACAAGGCCATAATGTTTTAAAGGTGTATAGAAAAAACTTCGTGCGGCGGGTCAGCCCCAATGTCAGCCCAGATTGCATGACAATTCAAAACGTGAATACGTTATATGTACAACTATAAATGCGTGCGGTGGGTCAGCCCCAAGGTCAGCCCATATTACACGATTTAAATTCAGAACGTGAATACGTTCTTGCATATTCGAAAATAATCGAATGTGTACAACACCAAATGTTGTTAACGTGCATATAAATGCGTGCGGTGGGTCAGCCCCGAGGTCAGCCCATGTAGCACGATTTAAATCAGAACGTGAATACGTTCTTGCACAATCGAAAATAATTGAATATGTACAACACACACAGCATGTTGTCAATGTGCATACAAAAGCCTGCGATTGCACGACTTAATTCAAACGTGAGTACGTTTTTGCACATTCAAAAAATAATTATATACAAGACATTAATTATTATGTTAAATATGTACCTACATAAGAGAGCGTGCGGCGGGTCAGCCCCAATGTTAGCTCAGATTCCACGACTTAATTCTTTTTATACACACTTGCGCATAGAAAGAAATTCGTATTATTAACGAATGTGGGTAGGTGCATGCATACGGATTGCAAGTATCGGTTTTTTGTTTATAATACTGCTATCAATAACTTTTATTATTTCTGTTACATACCTGAATTTTCGGATCCATTACCCAATGAGCACAAACGTGATGGACACGTTAAATCATCTTCATCTTCATCTGATGATGAAAATATGGTACCTTTACGAATCACTTGTTTTTCTAATCTTTTAATTTTATTTAAAAGATGTTTATAGTTATATTCTTGCTTGCGTTTCGACATTATTTTAGCGTCTGAACACTTCTGTTACTTTAGTTAATAACGGGTATTGAGTGGTTGAGCACTAAAATGTGAATGACGCGAGCGCGGATCGTTACTAGATTATAAAGTGATACTGGCTGAAAGTACCCGTAAAAAAAAAAAAAAAAAAAAAAGATTTCTCAACTAGAGTGGTAAGAGTGGTGTCACTTATGTGTTACTACATGTGTTATACCTAATACTATCTACACTGATCTCGAGGACGAGGCGCAAGTATAATACACCCTTACCTTACTCGTAAGTGAATACGAGTACTAGAGGTACAGGAATAACTCCTGCTAAACGACGATACTGAACAAGGATTTAATCATTCACAAAATCAGAAGAAACCACAACCTTATCAAGTCATTGTTTACGATCCGATTCGGTTTACGTTACACCGTATACCACAACGACAAAAATGCGTCAACTACTAAGTCCTTATAGCGACAATATAGAGTCAATATTTGCTCGATTCTTATGTATTGTAAGTGGTTCTTCTGTGTACAGATCGAATCGGAATACATTTGCGTTATCTGTCGTAAACCGGGCGTTAGCTGCACATTTCCGCTAATGGCTGAATGTGTTTTATTTTCTTTCATCTCCGTTTTACTTCTGTAATGTTGCGTTATGTTGCTCGCAGGAAGGCATTCGGGATGTATAACATCGTCAATGTAAATAAATATTAGAACAAATTAAACGTCTACCTACCCGTAGAGTCGGGCGTCCACTTTCACTAACATTTATATTTAGTATTTTAGTAGTCCTAAAGTAATTTTTTTAAAGTTCATTAATTACCTAGTGCTCACAAAATTTGAGCGCAAAAAACAAAACAATTCTAAATTCAATTTTAAAAAGATTAAATCGGCTTCCTCCTTGCATAACGGACTAAGTAGTCGCTCGGAAACAAAAACAAGTCGCAAGTGCAACGGAAACGTCGCTCCCGCTTTGAACAAAAGAGGTTGAATCAAAAAAACAGTAAAAAAATAAACACAATCAAAAATAAAAATTTTAGACCAGTACTCTTCAACGTTAAGGTTGCGGCTTTTAAGAAGTTGTGTAATCTGTGAATGAGGTTAAACATTCTTTAAATGTCATCAGAATAATCAGCCGAAAATATTCACAGCGATATTCGGGTTTCTCTAAAGATAACCACAATAAACAGTTTCTGTCCTTCTTTGACTATCCACTGTCAACAATATTGGTCGTGTCATTACTCTACACCGTGGTAGGTTCCCGACACTACAATTGCTGAAGAGAGTATTATTTAATGTCTTTGTTTCTTAACTTTCAATGTTTGTGAGGTAGGTAGTTCTTTTTAAAATATTTATTTAATAAGTGAAAGTTAAAACACCGATTAAATAAGTTTTTTATTTCAGTATTTTAAATTCCAATTATTTTCGAACACGTACAGAAAGATAGGTGTTGTTAGAATCCAATCCAATGTAATGTCCAATTATTTTGTTTAGTATGCTTGGGTAATATCAGATAATTTTTTTTTTAAATATATATAATTAGCATTAGTCTACAAGACGATAGTGACTGTTTAACGATTGATTTTTTTTTCCCAAAAATTGGAGGAATCTGCTCTAGTTACAAAAAAGTTTGAACAACACAGATTTAGAGTTACAAATTAAACGGAGATGAGGGGGACCACAGATTTTCGAATGAATTGCGATAATCGTGTCACGGTTGTCACTCCGGTGTCGCTTGGGGTGACGCCATCTATAGCTCGCCGCTCAAAAGATTCCAGGACCGTTATAATTATTATCTTCCATCTTATGATAAAGTACTATTGTTTATTCTTTGATTTTTGATATGCGAAATAGCTGAAATCGGTATTAGAATTTTAGAAACTTCTTTGGTATAGAAGTGGTTTTAATTTACTCATTATGTTAAGGTTTTAATGTGAAGCCGTGTAGCGTAGGGTTTGGGGGGTTGTTTTTCAAGCAGAGGGTTCGAATCTTGACTTGCAATTATGTGTTTATAGAATTTATTACACTTACTTGAAATTTATCGTCAGTTTTTTTTTTAAAAAACATCGTAAAGAAGAAGGGAATTTAACAGTGTGTTTAAAATTTCCAACTCGCACTGGACCGAGCCTGAACCACAACTCGAATCCTCTCAATCCGAGAGGAGGCCCAGCATTGGGACGAGTATAAGCTGGAAATCATGATAATGAATGTAAAATGTAGAAAAAATAAGAAAAATATCTCGCTTGGTTTATTTTTGCACTTATTTATATTGTCAAGTGTGGCTTTACAACTAGACAAGTGAAAAAGAAGCAATGAACAAAGAGGAATAAAAATCAAGCTTATTGCTTAGCTCTTGCAAACAAGACCAACCAACGCCAACGGCTCTACGCCAACGGCCTGCGAGTTACGACCGATTCTATTAAATGCTGATTAGTCCCCCCCCGTAAGTAGTACGCAATTATTTTTTATGGACCGTTATTCATTAAATTGTTTGGTCCCTAATCGCTCTTAAAATATACCTTCGTCTTTTGTTTCGCTGATTTGTTTAATTATCCATTTACACAATTACGTTGATACGACATTGGAACTAAATATAAAAGTAATGGGGACCGAGGATCTTGACTTCTTGATTTAAGTATTTTATTTCTTGTGACTGTTATAGCTGCCGTACAATTTCATTACCTATAAGAACTGGCACTATTTCTCTTATGAGGATTTGCACGGACCCCGAGTTAAGTGTTAACCCAGGGCTTAGTAGTGTCAAAATGTATGGAACAGTCATCCCTTACCTAGAACATTTTGAATGTTTAACCGTAAACCGTACAAATGGCCCGTAGAGTGATGTAAAAAAGTCGATTATTTTATTTTTGGTAAAGTTTACAGGCTGTCACTGAGTATATATACATATATTATTATGTACGTACGTATTTGTAAAATGACTACTATAGTATTTATTAGGGACCAATAGGACGTGTAGTACATTATAATAAGCCGTGGTAGCACAGGGTCATATATGGTTTCGAACTTGAACAAGAAACTCGAAGTTTTCCAGAATTTATCTGTGAAATATTTTTTTAGCTTTTTGGTGAAGGAAAATATTGCAAGAAAACCTGAACATACCAGCGAAACCATTCAGTGGTGTATGAAGTTCCGAATCCGCACTGGGCCGACGTAGAAGCTATATGAGAGGATGCCTGTGCCAATCAGTAGGACGTACATAGGCTGGAGAGTACCTTTTATGTGGTATTAAGAGCAGTAAACAGTGGAGAGACAGACGAAGGGCGTGGGATCTTTTCACCTGAGGCCACCGCGCGAGACACAAGCGGTTAAAATACGCGTATTTCATTTGAGCAGATATTACCACCAGAAGCAATAAGTAACCTTTTGTCCTACAGTATTAAGTTGTGGAATGAACTTCCATGGGCGCTGTTTCCGCATTGCTTCAACATGGGGCCTTCAATAAAGGAGTCTATCTCTTTCTAAAAGTTGGCTATGCACTAGTTAGTGACTAACACAGAGTCGCAAGCGTCCATCAGTAGCGGAGATTGCTTAATATAGCACGTGACACGCATGCTTGTTTTTCTACATGCTATAAAAAGGTGAGACAGAAAAAAAAAATAAGGCAGTCGTTAAAAAATAATATTGTGCACCATTTTCAACTGTTTCCTCTGTGTAATTTAGAACGTAGGAGTCGTCATTTATAATACTTTTGATAAATGCCACCATACGTCACTATTATTAGGTATAGGTTCGTGTATGCAAGCAATGAAATTGTTCGAGTGGGCCGATCGAGGACACCATGGCGTAATTGAATTTAGCACCTTCGACACTGTCGTAAGCACTCTCGAGATACTATTTTGTTTTAAAAACCTTAGAGTAACAGGTATTATATTTGAGATAAATAAGTGACATGGGTTAGTATTATTTATAACATCACAAGACACATAAATATTTATACAAAAAGGACAACACGAGGGCTATAGATAGAGTGTGTCATTGCGGTTGTAAATTGGAAACTGGCTCAGCATAATATTACACAGTTTTTTATTTTAGTTGAACCCTTCAATTCAGATCGGTCACAAATGTCTGCATTTCAAAAATACTACGCAACAACCCTTATAAAAATCGACGATACCTACATATTTTGTGGCATTATCAGCTCTATGCGGGCTAGGCAGTCTGGTGCACGGGCGGTTTAGCGAGATGTCAGGGCGGGCGGGGCTAACCATGCGTTAATTTTGCTAGCGACAAATTAATTCCAGTGGCGATTATACACCAAATATGGCGATATAACAGTTTTGTAAAGTGACATTTTAAAACGAGCTAAAACCAGCATTACGTAGCTCAGACGCGACATTGGATATTTTAGTGTGAATCACATTCAGGGCATTTGCAGAGAAAATTATGATTGAAGTCAAATACTTAGTTATTAGGACATTTTTTTAGTCCTTCATACTTGGGCAATCGAGCTTTTTTCAGTGTTTACAAAATCGGTCGAATGAGTTTTTCAACAGATGAAACTTAACTCGATCGAATTTTTGCCCGTAAAGGTCATGATAAATTTCAAATGTTATTTCGCACCTAAATTCCAAAAAACTCAGAGATCGAGCCCACCGGATTTGAACCCCTTTGCTTGAGAGGCCATGGGTCAAATGCTAAACAATATGCAGTGAATCTTCATAATCACTTCATTGAGCTGAATCAAACAGTAGCACCGTCAAATCGATTACACCTGAATGTAATTCAAAAGTGAATCAAGGCTTGGACCCTTAACAATTGACGGTTGATTCAGTGAATAAAAAATAAGCCGCGGTTCAGGAGGAGGGTAAAAAAATAATATTATCCCGTGGAAATGAATTAAGATGGGTACTGTGGCTCAGGATAGGACCAAGCGGCCGCGCGGGAGTATGGAGACCACTTCATTTTGAGCTCGCACGAATTTTCAATATTCTTGGCAGTTACGATATTTATAGTGAAAAGAGTTTAAAAATCATTTTGTGTAAGTAACCTGTGATTGAAATGCGTCAATTTTATATATCCGATGTAAGTATGCAAACTTAAAAGCAAGTAATGTTGTAAACATAAATTTTCCATTAAATAAATACTCGGAGATTTTGTTATAACGTAGAAGTTTAGCTGTAGGTAATCTTTGTATAGAATGAAAACTCGACTGTCTCCTTCTCCTTGCTCTGTTTTTCTCTCTTTCTGTCTCAGCCGCTAAATCTTTGTCAAACCTAAGAAGACCACATTTGTACCGTCTGATGTGTATCATCTATTGTGGATGCATATGTAAATTAGATTAGTTGTCGTTTTTCTGGCTGGTTTCTTCTCTGCTGAGGTTTTTTCTGAACAGGCAGTACATTTATAAACATTCGTATGCGCTTGTCTAATTTTAATAAAGTTAACTTTATATTTGCCTACATGCTGTGTCCTGACTTAAGTATGCAGACGGTATTTTTGCAGTGTATGCAAAAAAGCCATCTCCACCGAAGCGCCCCGAAGTCTCCCGATCCTTCCCGGGTAAGTAGGGAATAAAATTAACCGAGGATGATCGCTAATGAAAATAAATTGGCGGCGGGAGATTGAGATTACACCGACCGCGAAGCGCCGAAAAAACGACAAACATCGTACAGTCTACGAGTACCCCGAAATGGATGCTGCTTTTAGAAGTTATCTGGAATTGGTAAGAGATATTTTGGTGTGCTTTTCAGCGTAGCTAAGGCTGTTACGTAAGTTAAATAAAAGCTTGTACTTAATTAAAGTTGAAAAGTGTCGTATTCACCTGGATAACTTTTTTTTTCAGTAAAAAAAATCTATAAAGATTCATATTCCGTAGGCATAAGGAATTATTTGCGGTAGTTCCTTTGGCTGCTCCTTCGCAAGAACTATTGCGTTTTTCTTTTCGCACTAGTTCCTTCACAAGAGATGAAGGAAGAACTGCGTTTATTTTTTCGCCTTTGTTCCTTTGCTAGAACTCTGTAGGTGCTACTGCTACAAGGAACAAAGGCGAAAAATAAACGCAGTTCTTCCTTCATCTCTTGTGAAGGAACTAGTGCGGAAAGAAAAATGCAATAGTTCCTTTGAAGGAACAGGCAAAGGAACTACCGCGAATAATCCGCCATAAGTAAACTAGTGGCAATAAAGAGCCAGGTGCTTTTATGGCTAACTGCAGGAAAATGAGATTTAGTTTTTCGGATTAGTGAGTAAGAGTGCGATTTTTTTCTATAGCATAATAAAGCAAATTTCCGCAAATTTTCGAAACTCGCAAGGGAATCAAAACCTACAGGGTACTTCCCGTGAACTCAGAATCTTGAAATTTGGTACGAAGCAACGTATTATAGCACAGATAAAGGAAAAATTGCGAAATGCATAAATTTTTAACGCAATCAAAAGATATATGCCTTTTATGCCGCAATTTTCCGCAAATTGTCGACACTCGCAAGGGAATCAAAACCTACAGGGTACTTCCCGTGAACTCAGTATCTTGAAATTTGGCACGAAGCAAGGTCTTATAGCACAGATAAAGGAAAAATTGCGAAAAGCATAAATTTTTTTGTCTGTCTGTCTATATCAGTACCCAATCTACAATGATCCCACACTGCGCACATTTTGCTTAGGAGCAGGGACTGCTAAGACTGGATATTCATAGATACATATACATTTGTACGGAACCCTCGGTGCGCGAGTCCGACTCGCACTTGGCCGGTTTTTTTTTCTCTTATTGTTAGTTCTATGGGTACTACAGTTCTGCACACACAGTTATTACATAGAGCTGTAGCAGGAACGGAACGAACATATCCGGGAGGTTCATCTTCTTAAGTCAATGAAGGATCAACTTTGAGTTATGGCTCGCCGGGATGAGGTTATTAAGAAAGTGGTCGACGTTCGGGAAGACGTAAAATTTTGGTTGGAGAAGTGTGAAGGTGAGATTTGAAATTTAAAACTGTCTTGTGGTTCTAAAACTAAATCGGAACGTAAAACTTGCAGTTGTGAAGTGAGAGATACTAGACAAGGCTTGTTATAAATATCTATTTATCCATTTTTTTGATTGACTACCCAATCACTTGCCATCTTTTTATGACTATCATTAAACAACGCGGAATAGGAGCTTGACATGGTCTCATATCACTTTAGTATCTATTTCAAATCAAATATTACAAAGGATCCTACGTAATAAGATCTTGATAATTTATGTAATAAACATCTGCGATGCCTTCTCTTTACATTTTGTCAAAATAATCAGAGACAGCATCACAGACATCTTCCACATAAAATACCAGGAACTTGTCAAACAGTTGTGAAACAGGTCCCGAATTAAGAAAACTACTACTTTGCTAGCTTGCAACGTTGCCAGTGTTTTGTTTATAAGGAGGGTAAAAATGTCATGTCAATTAATAAAATCTGCCGTAAGCCTGGCTTAGCTGGCTCCTTGTTATATCATAACTAAGACCGGCGGCAGATAGGCTTCCGTAAGATGGGGGGGGGGGGGGCGTCTTACTGAGATTTACTGAACACTGAAGGTGATTTTTTTACTAGTGGTACATTTAAATTTTAAAGGTGGGGGGGGTAAATAGTAAATACAGATTGACACTATAATAAACTGTTATAATAAGTCATTATACAGATGGCTAAATAGTATTTTTTTTAAATATCTTTGTTTAAATTTCGCATTTTTTACTCAAAATTTTTACACACTTCCACCACTTCATCATCATCATCATCGTAACTGCAATATGGTCGAAACGTTAATTAAATTTAAATGACATATTTTTGTGTGATCAAATCCCAGGAGAGTGCCGCAATTTCAATATCGTAATAAAATTATGGTCACATTTTGTAGTAAACATTATATTTATGTATACATGGCCTATTTCGTAAAGCTCACAAGGTAGGTAACTTCGTTTAAAAAAAAATTTTTTTTATTAATCGATTTCCATACAAATATTATAATAATACTGTCTATCTGTCTGTCTCTTACCTCTTCACGCTCAAACTGCTAAACTAATGTAGATGAAATTTGGTATGGAGATAGTTTGTGACCCTGGAAAGGACATAGGATACTTTTTATCTCGGAACATTGCATTGTTCCCGCGTGCCATCGATAAACCAATTCTTAGCAGACGGAATCGCGGGCAATAGCTTTCTTCCATAAATTTTACTGTTGGTATAAAATTCTGTCAAAATCAGTTTTACTTCAAGGAATAAAGCCATTGTCGATTAGTGAAATAGTTAAAAAATTAAGCTTCTTCTACAGAACATCACCTTAAAAAACTAGTGTCAAAGTCTGGTGCACCCGTACAGGTATTTCATCTAGCGTATGGGTAATTGCTGACAACATTGTAGCGAGCATGCGCCGGTCGCGCGGGCCAAGCTTGCCTCTTAGACAACGATATTACGGTGCATTAAGTCCCAAGAGTAAATCTTTCTCGCTAGGCAATGGGGCTTAAGAGTTTTATTGTCGTACAACGCTGGCTCTACTGGTGCCTTTACGGCTGGACTTATATTACACCTAACCTCAAACTCCTATCAAAATAAACTACTTTCCGCAAACGGAAGATGTAATGAACAAATTTAATTGCACACCATACAAAATAACAATCGACCGTACAAAGTTCATTAAAACACAATCAGTTTCCCACGGTTCTACTCACCAGATCGACTAAATAAACTAGCGAGCAAAGATAGAGAGTCGCTTAGTATGATGAGTTCCTTATAAAGTGACCCTTTATTTTCGCTCGTCAGTGTAGTTGCACCGTAAAGTAAAATTACTATTTAAAATATGCAGTAGAAATGGATAAGAACTCATTGATTTTAAGAGAGTATGTTGCTTTGGAAGCTAGACTTATGATTCTTAAAAGCTAAAGTAATACTAATTTTAATAATTTTCTTAGGACTCACAGTTTTCATTACGTTTCGCTGACAAATGAGCAATAAATTTCTAATAGTGAAGATATTTCTCGCTTTAGGAGCAAGGAAATTGCTTTGTAGTTATTTAGCTAATCATTACGGCTAGCATGTGTCTCAGCTAGGTACCGTAAGGTGATACTTTGACCCATAGTAGGTTAAATCTCTCGATGAGGTTATAACATAGGTGGCGCTGTATCACGCAAGTGATGATCTAACAAGGTGGGATATGAATGTATAGGAAAAATTCGTGTCTAGACTCCTGATCAGTGGTGGTGTAGGGGAATGGCACACGGCACGGAATGCTGAGGAACGGGTTCGATTCCCAGCGCTGGTCTGTTTTCTGGGTTTTTCCCTTGTTTCTATTAAAATATAGAAAGTTCAGAAAATTGTGCGAGTCGCTTTACATTCCGGCGCTCGATTCACCATTATAAACTCGTTCGCTTTATGATTTCGCAATGTACCTAATGCGACTTACACGATTTTTCCAGTAGGACTTATCTGGTGTTTAGGATCGCACTAACCCGTCAAAGTATCTCAAACCTTCGACTTAGCCACCTTGGTCCTATCTCTACTACAAATAAAATAATTATAAGCGACACTTAAACAACAAGGCTATTAAGGCAAGATAGCGAATCTGGTTAAACGTTAGACTGTAATAACCTCTTTATCAAGAAGATGGCGACCACCGTCTCAGTCCATAATAAATTGCTTTATTACAGACGCCATAATCCACGGTTAACTAACATAAATGCGCGGTTTTCCCTGCCGGCACTTTGTTTAGATTAAAACTTAATGCCCTAACTGATATTAACATGTTAACATTATTTTTGCACACTGTTGCTTTGGTAAAACAAGTTATAGAATAGAAGACTGAGTGAATGAATAGTTAAAGTTGGAAAAATTAATTAGGAAGTAGACCCCGAGTGAGTTTTTTGGGACTGACTCACTCAAACGACACAATATCAGTTACAGTGCGAGCATTCTGTGCCTATCTTTTGTATATTAAGTATATTATGTCAAGTCTATAGTAGATTATTCCAAATTAGTTTTTTTTTAGAAAAGTCAAGGTAATTAATTATCAACTTAATAACCGAATTCTTAGTTATCAGTCGGTATCATTAGATCCGATCTAATAAATAAAAATGTATAAATTTTGTTTTTTATAATATTACAAGTAAATTGTCACAATCTGAGTCAATTAACCAGAGGCCGTATTGCCTAACGCTTCTGACGCTTGCCTTCGCTTTCACCATCTCTTTCTGTCATCATTTTATACCATTTGACAGAAATAAAATAGTGATTGCAAAGGCAAGCGTCAGAAACGTTAGACAATAATAAGCCTGCTGATCTTGTAATAGGTACGTATTAAACTCCTAGAAGTTTATTAATAGCAATGTATTATAGTTGTGACTTGAGCTTGTTTAAGACCACCTGGAAAAGTGTTAATTGAAACTGGTTTAGGTTTTGCGGTTTCATAACAATATTTTAACACCCCTAAACTAAATCATGATAATTTTCCAGCAAGAGGCTATCATGTATATCTTTGCATTATGGCCTCACGAAAATGTTTTCATTATGTTATGATATGACCACTTTGGATTGTTTTAAGTTAGCATTTTAATCCTAAAGTATTATTATTATAAGAGTAAAAATTAGTTTTCTTACTCCTTCTAAAGGCTCCAACTGATCTTAACTAAATAGGGCATGCACATAGCCTTTGACACGAAAGGACAGATCACCATTTATTCTCATTTCTGAAGTAAGTAAGTAAGTACCTGTTTCTTGTGTGACATAACAAACTCACCAGTAGACCTATTGGTCACTTTTTATACAAATTTTTAACCCTTTGTCAGTTTACTATAAAATATAAAATTTTAATCTGTGAATTATGATGAAATTAGGCTTATAGTATCCTAACCAGGGCCCAATTGCATAACAAAATTCAAGCAAATTACTCGTATCTAGTATTAGTGAATTTCAATACAAAATAGCTAATACGATTAGCTTGTAATTTGTTATGCAATTGGGCCCTGATTACCTGTATCTCCAAAAAAAGTTAAGGGATTACTATTTGTATTTGCGCGGACGAAGTTGTAGGCAGAAGCTAGTACAGAAATCTAAAAAACACACCAGTAACACATTACAGTAACCTTAAATACAGGGAGCACTCAAGAATTGAGAATACGAGTACCTAAGTATAAGAGTCCTCACGATGTAAGCGATCAAAGAATAGCTACTACGAGTAGGAACTTCAATCCTACTAATTGGTTTAATCCGTTTCGAAGGCATTAGTGCGTTATATTTAGGTGCGCTTCGCTTATTTTTGTTAATAAGAAGTCAGTGCTGGTATTTCTTAGTTTACAGATTAATGTTTTCCTTGTGATCACATTAACAAAAATAAAAAGGGTTTAACCACGTTATAAAAATCGAAACTCCTTTATCAAATAACTATGCAACAGCCTCTTGTTGCGGTTAATTGAATAGTTTATAATTATCTATATAGTTACTAGATGTTGCCCGTGACTCCGTCTGCGAAGAATAGGGGTAGGTACTGTACTGTACTCGTTATATGGGTATTAATTTTTTTGAAAAAGTTTTAATAACAAACCTTGTTTAATGAGACCTGTCAAAAAAAGAAAAGAGAAAAAGGGGATTGGGGAAATAAGAAAATCCAAAAGGATAAAAGTAATCCTTAGAATTGGATCCGCGATTGCGGGAGTGAAGTGTCGTGTGGTGTGTGTGTGTATTTTCCAATGGTTATTTCCTCGTACTTTCCACAAATGTGACAATTTGAAATGACTATGATTTACGACGTTGGGAGTTACAGAAATGGAAACTTTATAAACAACAGTTGATTTATTTACCAATCATCATATAGCGAGACCGTGTAAAGCTGAGGGAAAACTCCGCCTAATCAAAGATAGCTATATTTGGTTTCCAAAGAAAGAAACATTGGGAAATGTCAAAGTGATGGCTAATCTAGGAGACAGACGAGTGAAGTTATAATAATAACAAGCTTGTGATATTGTGTTTGGGATTAAATGACTATAACTCAGTGTCTATTGAATCGGGAGTGTTCTAATAATGAGAATCGTGTAGCGAATTAAATGGTGTATCAGTGTGAGTTACTGCCGTGAGTCCAAAATGATATTTCGCAGGATAATTTAACTTTTTTTAAGAAATAGCGGGAGTCTAGAGGCGCGTGACGTCAGCTGTCATGTGGAATAGAAGAATAGAAGTGAGGAGTCTACGTCAAAGGATGATGGAGCGAAGACCGAGAGGGATCATTTGACGTGTAAGTCAAAATACTGATGTTTTATTGGGGATTTATGGGGAATGTGGACAATGGAGTATTGACGAATTACATGAAAATATGACAGGGATTAAAGTGACGACTGGAAATCCAATAATAATTTATATCTTAAATCAAAGCATAATAGACTTATTTCCAGTATATTATTATATCCATCATACGTCAGGCATTGGAACTATTGGACCAATATAATTGACATCGCGGAAATATATGATCTATGGAATCTCCTGAATCATATCAGGATTGAATAATGATTTTGATACATTATTAATATATAATTTGTTTGACATGGATATCCATTCACTGGGTATGATGGCGGGTTCCTGATTGGAGTTCTGCTGAGAGCTGCGAGATGCCGTAAGCTGTGAGGAGAGCTGCTGGAGTGTGGAGATGCAGACTTCGGGGATGTATGCTGGGAATGCGATGCGTTTGGACCATAATCTTAGCTAAGTGTCTTTATAATTTTATTTAACGTGTCAGTAGGAACTTATACGAATATTAAGAATTTCTATCAGCTATATCGGCCCTCAGTATATTTTAATCAAACGCGATCTTAACTTAAACCTACCGGGGTTGACTCTCGCGACTAAACATTTATTGAAATTATACATATAGAACAAAGCTACATAGTAAGATAGATGTTTAGGTCAACGAAATTTAAGGTTCAATTTTAAACAAAATTTTGATGACTGACAGTTAATGTCAAGATGAGTAATAGGGTTCTATTTAGCTAATACAAATAAACATGACAATAGGTTTAAATATTTAAATTTTAGAACAGGCCAATTGAATCTTTGTTTAAATAAATTAGAATGTCTATTGGCATTTGATATCGAGAAACCACCTTGGGTTGACTATACAATGTTTTAAATTGATTTTATTTTTTATTGTCTTTTCTCTTGGAATTATTATTTAAATTTAAATCTTTTTGAAATCCGAAAGGAATTATCTTCGATAATTGACAGTGGATCTGAACAATATTCTGACTGAGAACCTTGTGCGTTTATGTTGTCGTATCTTCGTCTTGAAGTAATATTTGAAGTGAATATTATCTGAACTATTGAGGACCTTGTCTTGAAGTAATATTTGAAGTGAATATTATCTAAGCTACCGGAGATCTTGTAACCTACTGGGGAACCTATCTTCGATAATACCACAGAGTATTTAAACAGTGAAACAGTTGTACCTCCTAGATAAGAACTCCCAGTATAATTTTAATAGGGTTTATTATTATTTAACCTTGTGTTTCTATAATTTCTATAATTGATCAATTACTGATAGAAATGGATAAACGGCCATATTATTACTGTTTATTACCTTTGTTGTGCTGTTATACAAGTCCATTTAGGTTTAAGGTGTATTGTATTATCTATTTTATTTGTTCTTGTGGAAGAATATCATTTTCAAAATTCATCCCTTGATTTTGGTATAAAATTTGTTAACCTATTAGAACCTAGAATGGGGTTTTCATAATACTTGAGACTAAATTAAACCACTAATATTTACCAGTCCTCAATATTAACCTTGAATTTAATCAGACCAGTATAGAGAAAGTATTTCCCACACTTCTATCCGTACTATTACTCTTGAGAGTGGGGAAGTGACAATACTGGTAAGCACAAATGCCAGTATAGTTACGACCGACCAAGTGAAATGGTCCTGATAGCACGCAGCTACACCATCACGTACCATAGTACAGACGATACAGTTGCGAAAGCTAGGCTAAGCAACGGTTGATGTGAAGCTTTCATTATGCGGTCTGTAGATTATCAAAATTATTATTTTGGGTGCGAGGATTGGCGATATACGTATGGTCTTCAGGGGTCAATTCTGCCTCTGGCGTGCTGAATGTTGCCCCCTAGTGTTCGGTCTGACCAATCGGTACGTAGTGATTATGCGTAATCCAACGGGGTGTCTACTTACTCGCTCGGCAATAGGTGTCGTTAGTGAGGTTGCGGCTAAGGATATTCATCCTTAGAGGTGATCCGTGCAGAATTGGGTGTCTTAGGGAGGTACGTGGGGGGAGGCCAATTACTCAATCTGGGTTGTAGACCAAATAATGGAGCGTCCTTCAGCTTACTCATACACTAATCGAAGTACCTTCTTATTATACTAGAGTCTAAGGGGGGAATAGAAGTAGTCTCAAGTGAGTAGGGTAGTTACTCCGTGTAAATTTTAGGAGTAATAAAATCCTACCACAGGGGTAACTACATTCTTGTTTGACCTCTTATTCATTTGGTGACTGATACATACGATCTATAGACGGGCGACATAGTTTGTTGTTCCCTTTGAAATGGTGATGGTAGGCTCGAGG
Organism: Archips crataeganus; assembly: GCA_947859365.1. Taxonomy (NCBI): domain Eukaryota; kingdom Metazoa; phylum Arthropoda; class Insecta; order Lepidoptera; family Tortricidae; genus Archips; species Archips crataeganus. The sequence continues at coordinate 17,339,705 of OX402048.1, forward strand.
AAGAGCGACCAGTGTGGTGTCGAGCTCTACTGGACGGAGCGGGGAGAGGGCTCCTCCTTTACGAGTATAAACCATATTTTTATACAATGTCTTCCAGAGCAAATAAATAATACTAATTGTTAAACCTTTGTCCATTTCTGTCTGTGGATTTATATTTAAGAATTTATACATATATTCGCTATAACCTATTTATTTACATGAGTATGTAAAGTCTAATAGTTCACCTAGTTGTGAACCCTGGTTATTATTATTATTTTAAAAATACACAACGTATATACGGTCCAAATTAGACGATCACGCCAAAACAAAGAAAATAAAATGTTATCGAAGCCCTAAAGGCTCAGCACAGTACCTATAAAAAATAGCCTACAACCTATTCTCAGACCTACCAAATAAAGAGAAAAAAGTTTCGTAATAATCGGTCAGGCTGTTACGGAGGAGTTCGATAACAAACACCGTGATACGAGATTAGAAGAAGAAGAAGATAAAGCAGTTATATTTTTACTGCACCGATATACATATATAGATGCAGTAAAATATCGTTATTGACAACCCAAAATGAATGACAAATGTACGACCTGAAAATTTAAACCCTACTAATTACTAGAAGGGTTGGAATAATCAGGTCGTGCACTACTGTCGTTCATTTAGGGTCGACAAATACGAGATCTTACTTTCGCAGCAACCCTTTGTCCTGTCCTACATGACTGAAAATTACTGTACTTACTTGCAACTTTATTCTAGGAGGTTTTGTGAGGTTATGCTCCGATATGATTGCTAATGACCGTTGAGTTGCAAGTTTAGCCTCACAAACGTCCTCCCTAACCTGTCGTTCAGCGAACTAAACTGAAGATCGAAGACTCGACAAAGATGTCTGCAGATTTTGCGATTACACGAAGACTTAAACTTGACAGGTGATTTGGGTCCGCTACGTCCGTTTCCGCGGTCCACGTTTAGATACTATTGACTAAATATTGACACGAGTTGGTCGAAATCAAATTGTGTAGTAAAGTTAGTTAATATATTCTATGAATCCGGGTACAGTCACCATCATAAACATCGTAGCTGTCTAGAAAACATCCGTATATGAATGTACCGTACGCGTAAGTGCACTTTTCAGATATTTTTTACCGATTAGAGAGCACCGATATTTATGATAGGGCCTTCATCTACTACCTGCATGTACATGGGTGCCATAGAGGAATGAAACTGTAGAGCGGTAATACCTTACAATTTGTTTGAAAAAAAAACGCCTAGCATCTACGGTGATTGATGCTTCAGACTAATCGGTTCAAGATTAGGCGGGATTCTAGAGTTGAGCAAGCAGATATTGTATTAATAAACATAGTAACATTCGTGGCATGGCATAGTGAATAACACTTAGTTTTAGGGTTCCGTACCCAAAGGGTAAAAACGGGACCCTATTACTGAGGCTCCGCTGTCCGTCTGTCCGTCTGTCAGCAGGCTGTATCTCATGAACCGTGATAGCTAGACAGTTGAAATTTTCACATATATTTCGGTTGCCGCTATAACAACAAATACTAAAAAACAGAATAAAACAAATATTTAAGGGGGTTCCCATACAACAAACGTGATTTTTTGCCGTTTTTATAAATAATGGTACGGAACCAAATAAAATATAAAATCATAAAGGCACATAAATGACGTTATGTGTTAAGGATAATAGGAGGAAAAACTGTCTCGAAAACCAGTGATAATAGTGTTACAAAATTATACAGCCCATTATTTCCAATTTTTTGTTTGATTTCTCTGTGTTTGAGTATAACAGGCATCGTCACACGAAATGTATCTAAAAATAAAAATAATCATTTCTATTATTTCTCACAGAATAAATTTAACTAAGTATTTACATAATTTTGTTCTTTCTGTTACCTAAAGTTAAGTTTAAGCTTCCCTGTGCGTCAAATGGGTAATAAATAGGATATTTGTTTTATAAAATGATAAACACTTGTAAATAGGTAAGTATATAAAAAGTACCATTACCATTTTGCTACCATTTTTGCATATGACGAAGGACTCTTGATTATTAGTCACAAAAATCACGTCCTATGTACAGTCAAGTGTAGAAATATGCGTGCACACAACTTGCTCATAAATATGTCCCATAGCTCTTATGTCGTCGAATTAAGGTATAAGTATACAACGATGGGAGGATTAAATCGATACTTATTTTTGCACTTGACCGTACTATCAGAGTTGAGTAGCTGAGTTGAGTTGCTTATTAATATTTTAGTAACACTACCTGATTCCCGCGACTCCGTCTGCAAATAATTAGTTTGCCTTTTCCAAGGTTCGCCAAATTCATGGTTCGCGCTATGTATTGTTGGAGACTTACCTACACTGCGACTTCCGTTTCAGAAATAATACTTTTCATACATGGAGACCCCCTAATTTATATTTATTTATTTAGCAAAGCATTACCTACAGTAGAAAACAAATACGGTGAAAAATTCAAAAATACATACAAAAACACAGAATATTAAAAACTATTAAGGAATTTTTGAAAATCGTTTTAATTGTTATAAGTTTTTTATTATTACACATATTAGCTTATTTATTTTTTATGGTTCTCGAGAACTTGGCAGACAGACAAGCGGCAATAATAGGGTTCCGTCTGACACTCCGGGCACGGATCCCTAAAAAGCAAAGTCAGAATTCTGCGAACAATAAAGCGGGGTTGGGGAAAACTACGCCTCGCCTCATGCACGGTGTTTAACTCTACTATTTTTCTTGCTGGTTCGTGCTTTGCGTAATTTTACCGGCCTCAATTTGTCATTCGCAAAATTCCGTCATATTTGGTCTGATCCGTCTGTCGATAGAAAATTCGTAACATAGTAGCGCTGTTTTTCTAAAACAACGGCCTAATCCAAAATAGTGTGCAACTTAATAATTAAATTATTACAAATAAGGTGTATAATTACACAGCGTATCATTTCGAATTAGTCCATTGTTTTAGAAAAGTAGCGATCTTTACTATAGAAAAGAGGGTTCTTTGAAATAAAAGATAAGCGGTATATTGTAATAATTATAATCAATTGATTTTGCCGTATATTTAAATTGAGTGGAATAAACATTTAGCCAATATCTTCGTTACCTAAACAATAAATGCTAAGTTGTTCGCGAGAGCCTAGTGACGTAGCTTATAATATCAACCTTATAAACATTAATAAAATATTTACAATATTTGGGAGTTGATCACAGCTTCACTAAACAAGCAAAATAACATGGAAATAACAAAACAGTTCGTCGATAATATTGTAGATAATTACATACATTCATATTTTATTCATTGGAACATTTTACACACACGTACTTCTCAAAGCATTGTATACCTTTTTACAATAAAAAACTCCAAGTATAAATTGTTACAATGAAAAAAGTAAGTCTAAAAACTATAAAACAATAATCGTAGGTCAAAAATCATTTCTTAATACAGCCTCCGTCAATAAATGCTTAAATACTGTAATTGTATGTTGTAGTCTATTTGGCGTTTCAAAATACCTGTTATTAAAGTACCTACTAAGCATTTGGATCAAGTCTTATAGCTGATTTCAAAATACTGTAGTTGTAAAAGGACCGATAACTCGCACGCTAGTTCTTGTAGGGGACTTATTGCATTTATCTCTTTCAAACTTTTTCAAAGCGTGTGTAAAGGATGCATGATTATGTCCGTGAGAAACGTTAGCGTAATAAGGCCTTAGGAACGTAAAGTGAATCTATCCACTGCCTTAGAGCGAACGAAAAGTAGGATATCGAAAGTGACTGACGTAGTCCAAAAGATTCTGAATGCTGAAGTGGGGATGGGTTGACCACTTCTGAAGGAGTTAAAGGAAAGTTTGCAGTGATGACCGCTTACAAAACGAAGGGCTAGAAGGCTTCTATCGTTGGGTGATACAGGAACGTCAGTAGGTATCAGATAGGACAATCTACTCAAAAATATCTAACGCAACTCTTTTTGTTTAGTTAGCCGTTGTTATTGCCAGTGATTGCTATTGTATGGTGGATTAATGATTTGATCCAAGGATCACCGGACATTATTTATTTTCTCGTAAATAAAACGTGTATACACTTACACGGTACACGGTTAAAAAATTAAATCCTTTACCATGGGTATTATACATTTTGACACAACTTACCTAACACTGGGTTAGCGGCTAACTCCGAGTTATGTATATATTTCCGGTCCGCGGATGCTCAGCTTTTTAGGCCAACGGCCTATTTACAGGTACGGTCGGCTACCCCTGGTACCCCTGGCCTGGTGGCCTAAAAGGTACCCCTGGTGGTTGCCGCCATTACAGGGGGGTGTTTTTTCTCTGCCTCAGTCAGCTGACTGTGCCAGGTGCCAGGTGCTAAAGGCAGATGAAAACTTGTTTTGTTTTTAATCTCAGCGATGATTTTTATGTATAAACCATAACTATTGCACCTTACTTCTCCGCCACCATACATCATCATCATCAGAGTTCTCTCATTGCCAAGGTATGGGTGTTGCACAGTGGCGTAGCTAGATGTGGGTGAAGTGGGCAAGTGGGCAGTTATCCGGCATCTAATGTGTGGTGGGTCATCACACGGCCTCGCAAAATATATGATGACCACACAAAAAGGTCCTAAATGACTACCGCCACGGACACGGGTCGCCCCGGGATTAGGCGTACCCATTAAAACCACACGAATTGCCCTCCTTGCCAGAGTGCGGCCATGACAGGTTCATTTAGAGACTACGGTGACGCACATGGTTCCTCCAGTATGGCCAACCACACGAGTTCCCTCCTTAGCCGAGTGTAAGCATTATTAAGTTCATTAAAAGACACTGCTCGCCCCGGAATAGGGCATACCCTTTAACAACGATATGAGTTCCCTCCTTGCCAAGAGTGTGGCGATTACAGGTTCATGAAGAGACTACCGCGGCGCACACACTGGTCGGCCCGAGATGGGAAGCAAGGACTATTAAAAACCACACGAGTGCCTCCTTGCTAGAATTTGGGCGTCACGTGTCAATTTAGAGACTACTGCAATGCCCACTGGTACTGGGGTAAATGGGGTTCCTCTAATCGACGCCTTGCTATGCAAGCTCAGCTCCATAGTCTTGGACCATTAGCTGAAATTTTTCGAAAGTCAAAAGCCTACTACCGTTCGTTTTGGTGTTTGTAGGAATGTCTATATCCTATAATGGATAAGTCCAGGTTGATGATGGTGATTATGTAAATAAAGGCGAAACTTTGAGAAAAATTATGAGTACCTACTACAGAAAATAATAGCAATTATCGATGCAATATTACTTAATAAATAGAAAGTAGTTTTGGGATAGGACAGCACTCGTCCAAAGTGGTGCATCCCACCTTCCAAATAAAATATAAAACATCGTTATCGCGGGAATAAGAACAAATCAGTTAAATGTCTGTTTAGTGTAAAGTAAGTACCTAAACACTAGATAAAAATAGTTAGATTATTCCGTCAAACCAAATAAAAATTTACCAATTATAACAAAAAAATGGGTATGTTAAACTTTTTGATCGTTTTTAAGGATTACAATTAAATATCCGTCTAATCGACTATATCTACCTGGGACACACAATCTAATTAGGTAGGTTCAACTTCGAGAAAGAGGTCAATAGACGAATCCGACTCTGCTGGGTAGCGTTCGGGAAGCTCCGCAATATCTTGTCATCTAATATATAAAAGTCTTTGACCAGTGTGTGTTGCCATCAGTGATGACTTATGGCATTGACACGTGGCCGCTAACGATGGGCGTCATAAGGAAGCTCAAAGTCACTCAGAGGGCAATGGAGAGGGCTATGCTCGGAGTTTCTCTGCGGAATCGCATTAGAAACGATGAAATCCGCGCAAGAACTAAAGTCACCGACATAGTTGGAAGAATTGCCAGACTAAAGTGGCAGTGGGCAGGGCACATCGCTCGTAGAACTGATGGCCGATGGGGCAAAAAGGTTCTCGAGTGGCGTCCACGGACTAGAAGACGCAGTGTAGGTAGGCCTCTAACAAGATGGAGCGACGACCTGGTTAAGGTTGCAGGATCGCGTTGGATGCGGATGGCACGGGACCGCACGACCAGTCTGTTTGGCGGGCTTTGGGGGAGGCCTATGCTCAGCAGTGGACGTTTTTCGGCTGAAATTATGATGATGATGATGATGATGATCCGTCTAATTGCCACACTCAGACTCAACTTGTAGATTTCTGAGAAAAATCTAGGAACGAGTTTATGTTTCAGTAATTGACTGTAAATATGGTAGTTAGAGACGCAGAACTTGTAGAGAAATATTTGGAGAAAACAAAATTCCTTTGGCCGAATTATTAACTCTAGGAACATCTAATTTGCAAGGACCGCCGAGGTCCATAATGAGAGAAAGTATGGTTTCATTACAACTACTATGTTCAATATTTTCTTTATAATAAAATAATAACCCTACAATTTATAATATAAATGCCACATTAATTTATTATACAATTAAATGTACAAGATAAGAATAACATTGAATACTATTCTTACAATTTTGCCTAAAATACACCTAAAGTTTGGTTGAAGCAAAGTTACAATTAGAACATTAAATATCTACATTCGAAACTTTACTTAATTCTATAACAAAATAAATAAAACTGCGATATTAATAAACTTTATAACGTTTGTCATACCTTTAGGTTGACAGTTAATGTAGATAGATACCTTCAATTGAGTACCTACCGTGCTACGTTTGAGATTCCTTCACTAATGAAATCGTCATCATTGTGATATTCTATTTGTTTGTAGACACACTACGAGAATATTGTTCTTATTGTAATGATAAAGACCTTTACATCAATCATTTAATCCTATCCACGTCTAAGTCTATGCTATTTTAAATTTAAAATAAAATCCAATAGCCATCTTCTGGAGCTTAAGTGAAGTCGCCAATATTTAATACTAAAATGGCACTCGTCACCACAGACAATTCAATTGAATTCAGTCTTCCAGATCAAAATTCAACGTTGGTGAAAATGTTGCACTGCGTTTGAATATGCTACATGAAGTAAAGCATAAACACTAGTATGAGCTATAGTTCAAACCATTTTGCGCTCGGTGAGTGCATGCGGATGTCCTGGGTGCGAGTAGTGCGACGGCGACGACGGCTCATACAGCGACATCTTCAGTCTCTTGCACTTTGCTCTTCGATTCTTGAACCAAAATTGCACGTTCTTTGACTCCAATCTCGGGAACTTTTGCCTGTATGGCATTCTATTCAATTCTTCCGTGTATTTTAATATGAGATTGTGCGAAGGATGGGTGTTCATGGAAAACCATTGCTCAAGGACTGGAACTTCTGAAACGGGGTCTATAAATGTGCGGTTACGTTTTCGTCTTTCATCTGAGGCTCCTGCGAGAGCGAGGTTAAGTCCGCTAGCACCTTCGCCAGGCACGCCGCCTACACCCGGGAATCCAGTCATATATTGACTCATGTACATAATGCCATGGCCAAACATAGGATGATTGGGTACCATAGGAAATGGTAAACGATCAAGATGTGGAGAAGACGGCTGGTAGTGGCGTTCTTGCACTACATCATCGTCGGAAGCGTTATCGTGTTCATCCACGACGCCGTTCTCGTCATCATTATTATTGTTATTGTGCGAACTGTCGCTGTTCTTGGCCGGGGAGCGACGGGGTGAGTTCTCTTGATCGGGCTTACTTAAGTCTCTGGGTTCCTGTTTGATGTCATGAACCTATAACAATAAAAATTTATATTAGTACTTCGAATGTTGCTACACCCAAATTATATTGTATACACCGTGAAATTTTAGTGGTTGTTTTCCCGAGACGAGGTGATTTAGTATCGATTGTACAATCGATTTATAATTACTATTTTGACTAGAGTCAAAAATCCAATTGTGAAAAACGAAAGTCGAAAATGACCGCAAACGAATAGTAACGCTTCGTTGGTACCTAACCTATCGTACGATCTTACGCTACTTGTACCAACGAAGCGTTACTATTGGTTTGCGGTCATTTTCGACTTTCGTTTTTCACAATTGGATTTTTGACTCTAGTCAAAATAGTATTTATAAATCGATTGTACAATCGAAACTAAATCACCTCGTTTCGGGAAAACAACCACTAAAATCTCACGGTGTATAAATATTTTTTTGTAAAATTATTTTTTCACCTTTATTATATCTGGAGGTTTCGGAGATTCTTTGTCTGGATCTTCTGTTCCATTGTTCTTCTTTGTTGTGATCAAGGAGAGGGGTGCTTCAGGGCTATCGGGTCGATCATCTGGATTTACATCACCACTTTCATCATCTAAATCGGAGCCAGCATTTGATAAGTTGTCTTCAGACATAACTGACATAGGATACCTGCCAGGGCTACCTGATAGTTGCATTGGACTTTTGATTGAATTATGGTCATGAGATCCATAGGCGTCGCTTCCAGCCATTAAGGAACCGTTTGTAGGACTATGGCTTCTACTACTGAAACCATTAAGGTGACAAGTTATCCCACCAATGTTACGTAGTTCTGCACGTTTCTGAGCTGCTCTAGCATTTTTAAACCAATAGACGACGTTATTAACATCGAGAGGTTTCCTGCCTCGACGGGATTCCAAGTTGTTTAGCTCTCGAACATACTGTTGAATTTGCTGCCTTGTAGGGTGCTGGTTTTCAGAAAACCAGCGTTGCAACTTAGGTAGCTCTAATTCAGGATCAAAACTTGTTCGCATTCTAGTTTTCTGGGTTGGGTATTGACTTTGAACTGTTTGGAGTGCTGGGTGTAAATGATCAGGCATAGTGAGTGTAGGTGACCGGTTTTTAGGTCCCGGGGAAGGGTATCGTCGAGGGCTAAAAGGCGGAGGTCGTGGAGACACTTGCGCGCTCCACCAAGACTCAAACTTTCTCCGCATTTCTTCCGACGGTTCATGGAGATTGTGAGGACCCGGTGTCTTATCTTGCCCCCGACAAATCTGTGCTAATGTCACCTGTAACAAAAGAAACAGAAATTTAATTCTCATTCAATCAGTTCGTCTCGAGAACGGTACACAAGAACAGACCGCGGCAAACAGTTTTAGAGGATCCTAAAGAGGTCAGTCTAAATAGTAGCAGATACAGATAATTGTTTGAATAAACAGTGAGTATTGTTTCACAGAACATCGCCATTAGATTATGAAAATATTAGGTCGGTTGTTAATGTGTGTGTCATGCGCAAGTGGCCGCGGCGCTCGCGCGGTATTTGCCCCGCGGTTAGCGGCTTCACTCCGCGGCCGCCACCGAAACTTCAATCATGGCCTGCTCTAAAACAATGAGCAGAGAAGGGCGTCTTAGCAATTAGTATCCACCCACTGCTCCTTCAACGAGGTGCCGACATGCCACGGACTAAGTGGTTCTACTAAAACATTTCGACTGTAACTCGATTAGACAACACGGTGAGAATGCCGCTAAATGCTACTATTTAGTCAGGAAATAGCCCAGGATTACACGTTTAGCACAAAATTAAACATGACAGTTTAGATCATCCGAAAAAAGACGTTTTGATTTTCTAAAATTGTTGTATTAATTTTTAAGCTAATAAGATTTAGATATCCACGGGACAAGTGATGTAATATTTAGCAAGTTAAGTTGACACGACTTTCAGTACACCCTGAAAATAATTCCATTCCAATCTACATTTTGTATTTCACAACTATTTACTCTAAAGATAACACGAGCGGGTATTTAGACAGGTTTTAATCGCACAACAAGTAGTCAATCATAAAGAACTTGTCAGATTATAGCTGCGTCGCAAAGTTTACTCAGCTTGACAGTTATGCAAGTAGGTAAGATCTGCCCGTATCGCTAGATTACATAGAACAATGCTGGTGATTACGTCGTCAAGCGAGTTGTCAGCCGCGGCCGCAGCGCTGTTGCCAAATCAAATGTTAAATTAACTCGTAGGTCGTATCACGTCCAGATTGTAAATCATGTCAGACGAGAGGCATTAGCGCGGAGCTCGAGTGATACGTTAATCCGCCTCTTTGTTTTATATTTTTAAATAGTGAGGCCATATTTGCTTTCAGATATTGTCTGCTTCAGCTTTGCGGAAGATTTACAAGAGCTGGCGCCTGCGTGCGATAACTCTGTCACGTGTAATCCGACTAAGTACGTAATTCGGTGTGTGATTGCGAACATTTCTTGATGCGCACGTATGAAAGGACAACTTAGAACACAATAGGCTTAGCCTTATCGCGTATTATTTTGAAACTGTGTGTACATACACTACTTACAGATGTGTACAAAATTATTTGACCTAGTACTGTTAGGTATAACGGGCCGAGCAATTTATCTAAGCCAGGAGTTTAGAAAAAGGCTTACAAATTAGTTCAAAAAGAAGCCCTGTAGAAGATTTATGGGTTAAAATGGATCCTTGCAGACCCGCCTGTTTAAAAACCCCTTCGGTAAAATATTCCTTAAGCGTCCAAAAGTTTGTTCGAAGTTAGAATCGAAGTGGCACAAATTGGTGTGCTATAAATTACCATAATATCATAGAGCCGAGTTCATCTGGCGTTTAGCTGCTGCCTAACTTCGGTGCTCGGAGTGTTTGATTATCTACCCCGGTCGGGGATACCTTTGACTCATTTGTGCCAACTTCGCTAGCTTATTTCTGCATCGAAGCTTACAAATTCCGGTTGTATTTTTTTTTAAATTAGAAATCAATTGAAATACCGATTGAAACAATAATATTTTCCCGTAAGACAGACAATCAGTCGGGCCACTTGACTGTGTCACTGAAAGCGCTATATTGAAATTACGAGCGGTTAAGCCTGGGAGGGCGGCATCGAACGCTAACCTCGCGTTTAATAAGATTATAAAGCATTATTTTATGGTATTAATAAGATCAAAAGCGTTCGTACATCTAAAACTCCTTTTAACCCTCTTTCGCTGGCTCAAGTTGGTAAGACGAGGGCCTGCCTCCCCCGCATAACCCGTTCGCAACATGGATATTCAGAAAATATAATAAAGCTGTGCGAGGCGCGGATGAGTCTGAGATTCAATTAAATTTATTATGTATGGAGATCCCACGTGTGAGGCAGGTGCTCATCGCGACGACAAATTGCTCGAGGTGTATTTATCTTTTGAGAAGATTTAGGCTGTAAATTTACTTATGCAGACAAGTGGGTAATACATTTTCAGTAATACCCTAGTCGTATCAAAACTAATACCTACGGGAGATGATAAAAGCTCTTATAGTCAAATGCATAAGTACATTATTTTTAAACATTAGATCTGAAAATTTAACAGTAAGAATTCATCAGAAACATTAAGAACCTACTTCAAATAAGACAATATTTCAAGGAATAAGCAGCACACCTAATTAACATGGCATCAAAATGCGTATAAACCGTGTTCTCCTTTTGTACACCCGCGAATACCCGCGAACATCAAAACAAATGCTTCCTTAATTCTTCCCCCAGTGATCATCCTTATTAGCTGGGACTTAGGCGTAACCTCGCAAATTATAACGACGTCTACTTAACAGAGAGTTTGATAATCTGTCTCATCGCATCCCTCGTGAGCTCTTTTATATTTGACAGCGCCAACTTGAAAATTAAGACGATGGTAATCGCTTTGTTGTATCAAAAAAATAATCTGGAAAATGAGTCTTTGTAAGTATTTCATCAGTGCACGGTACATGTTTGTTATTTATTTTTGTTTCAGTTTGGATATGATCAGAGAAAGGCGGGTGAAACCTGCTGCTTAATTCAAATAGGATAGTCCGATTGTTTTCAAAACTGTTAAAAAAATAATCTTTGTAACCGATTTTAGATTAGTAGGTAATTAGTTAGTATATGGGCCTTGCTATTACTACTGGCTGGAGTAGCATATAGAAATTTTATAGTACATATATTTAATGAAATCAAACATGAACGCTTTTAACATAACAACGCGTCTCGATAACAAGCACATCAATACGTAGGTAGGTATACGCGCGGCTTTAAATATGGAAAACAATGAATCTGCCGCTAATAAGGGAGTAAGGGTACAGACTGTCTGCCGGGGTCGGGCAACAATCAGGCATTAAAGAACATTACAGACCGGAGCATTGTGAGTGTTGGTTTAGCCCAGTCTGGCGTGCGCGCTTTGTCAACGAAGATCGGGATGATTTTAATACGGATCGGTTGACGTAATTTGGTTTGACAGGTGTTTTCGGTGAGCACAAAGCGCGCTTGATCTGTATGAAAATTTGAGGTTTCAATTTAGAAGAAGGCAGCGAATGAAGGTGACATGACATGTGTTTATTCGTTTTGAGTCTTTTAAGACGGATACGAATACAGACTTGAACTTACTCCGATTTTAGGGTTCCGTACCCAAAGGGTTCCAACGGGACCCTATTACCGACTCCCTATTACTCCGCTGTCTGTCTGTCTATCCGTCCGTCTATGACAGGGCTCTATCTCTTGAACGGTAATAGCTAGATACTTGAAATTTTCACCTATTATGTATTACTGTGGCCGCTATACCCGCACAATTACTAAAAATTAAATAAAGTTAAAAATAAAAGGGAGTCTTCATACAAGAAACGTGTCTTTTTCAGCGTTTTTAATTGCGGCGCTGGTTGTTAGGCGACAGCTGACAGAGTTGCTAGGCAACAATTAACAGTCATAGCCATAGCTGCGCGCATACGCGACAGATCCTATGATGTTTTGATGTTTTTCGTAAACCTACCTATAAGTTTGAGATTTAAATAAAAATAAATAAATATCACGGGACAATTCGCACTAATTGACCTAGTCCCAAACTAAGCTTACATTTCGGCGATTCTTTACTGAACAGTTTTTCAAATATTGTGCGGAGGGATGGAACCCTCCATATACCTATGAGTCCTACTCGCACTTGTCCGGTTTTATTTATTAACTTTACGAAACGAGTTTAATTAATAAATAGTTTCTTATTCTAAGTGCGTGCAAGCATTTATGAGTGAAAATCACGAAAGTTTCAAACAGTATCTCGGATGTTCTTACTTCATCTAACGGGCATCCGGTGGACATCAATAGTGGCCGGTTTTGAACCAGGAGAAGTCTCAGCAGCTTGTCCTTGATGTCTTGAAGGGGGGTCTGTCTGGCGCGCAAGAGTTGGATGCGGAGGGTTGCAACCGTGGTCAGTTCTCCCAGCACCTCGCCAACTGTGGCCAGGGGGCCATCTGAGATGCGCTCGAAAGGCAGGGGCTTCCAATTGTTTATCACCACCGAACCTGTGGGAATAAAAGATCAAGTTAGGAACTAAACTAAACTGACCTAAGGGTCCAAATTTAGATAGTAATTTTTAGTTTTCAATTTTTGTTTAACTATTTTAAGTTAGTTTTAATTATGTTAATTTTATACTTAGTCCCTGTTTTTATACCTACTTTTATTGTTAAATATATAAAATCATTATACATTAGTTAGGAACAGTATGCACGTATGCATGCAGTATGTATGTATGAACATATCCTCTAAGATATGATGTATAATGCAGGATATGTTTAGAATAGTAAAGGGATTCTCTTTTTGATGATCCAGTACCTACGATTGTGTTGGACGAGTTCAGTAAAGTTATGCAATAATAAAAAGCATTTTTTTTATTATTTTAATCTTCTTGGAGAGCATACTTAAGTATTATGTACATTACTACATATCAATATAGTTTATGTAATAGCACTAGTAGCTAATATAATAAAAATATATTACTGCAGCGCAACCTAGTGAGTTACTACCGTAACACCTATCTAAGAACCCTCACTAATCAACTACAGACCCATTACTGAAAACCGCATCAAAATAGGACTAGTAGTTTTGGTTTTGCACAAACAATTTTTTACTGCAGTCCCCCTGGTGAGTTGTCATCATAACACCTATCTAAGAACATGCACCAATGAAACCTGAACTCATCACTGAAAACCGCATCAAAATCGGACTGGTAGTTTTGGAGATAAAGGGCAACATTGGTTTGCACAAACATCCGCTCACCCCAAACGCATACCTTCTCCGTATCGTCGTGGCTACCCAGTTAATATTACAAATCAAGACTACTGCTATAAAAAATAAATTAAAGACTATACTTATCATAAAATTACAATAATTATAATCTTTACTATCATAAATGGGAAAGTGATTTTGTTTGTTTGTTACGCTTTCACGCTGTAACTACTGAACCGATTCCCATGAACTTTTGCATACGTCATATTAGAAGTTCAGTATAAATAATAGAATACTTTTTATCCCGAAAAAATTTGCCATTCCCAGGAGATGACCAAAAGTTAGTTTTGTATTCTAACCGCTGAACAACTGGTCTAGAAGCATGAAATTATGCACAAACGTTCCTTAAATAACTTAAGTATTTAACCCTTTAATTTATTGAATCAGGCGTTACTTTGCGGAGGTCCATATTAATGAACTAAAACAATTACTTTGCTCACCCGCGACCTTACAATAGTTACGTTTATGCAAGAAATGTGCGTTCATGCAGTTCCTCCACCTCCACACTGTACGAACACACACAAATCACATAAACCCAACCATCACCACCACCAAGCTACACTGACGCGTTTCGAACTCAACCAGAGCTCATCTTCAGAGTTACCACAACCGTATGCTATGCTACCAAACGTTAAACTAACAAACCAAAACAAATGTTTTAACTTGTCACTGTAACTTCTCAAGTACCCACTTTATTTTTCTTATTCTCAAACTACCCCACAAAAATTAACTTTTATTGACATATTTAAAACTACCTTGAATTTTTTTTTTTTTTTTTTGTTTATTTATTTATAAGGCATATTTAATTAATACTAACTGTTCAAATTCGACCCAAGCCGCAGTAAAGGAGAAGATACTAAATTTACCTGTTCATTAATAATAGACCCCATAGTGTTGTACCTAATTATTTCCATGCATTCCAGAGCATCCAGACGCAACCCCTTGCCGCAATAATGTAACACTTCATAAGAATCTGAATCTAACAATGAATGATTTGATTCCAACAAATGTTTTGCAAAATTCGATCTATCTGGATGCTCATTCCTATATGCCGAAACATGCTCTTTAAATCTAGTATTAAAACTTCGGCCTGTCTGTCCTACGTATATCCCATTGCAGTCATTACAAGTAAGCTTGTATACCCCCGATCTAGTTCCCTTATCTACCTGTTCTTTGTGGTTACATAGCCTAGAGTACAAAGAGTTGTTAGTCTTAAAGGCAACATTAATATTGTTTGATTTTAAAATGCCATAAATCTTATCAGACAAACCCCCGACGTAAGAGATGCTAGATCTATATTTGTTAGTAGACTGAGAAGGTAACGCAGCGTAAAGCATGCTATTTACTAACCGTGCCTGCTTCTTTTGAACTAAACTATCTACCATTGATTTTGTATAACCATTTGAGATCGCTATCTGATAAATAGTACTCAACTCTAAATCATAATGTTCCTTAGAAAGAGGCACAGTCAACAATCTATTAACATAACAATGGAAAGCAGCCAGTTTATGCTGCCACGGATGATTAGAAGATGCTGGTATAACAGCATCTGTGTACGTGGACTTACGGTATATTTTAAATTGATGTTTACCATTTAATTTTGAAATCGTTAAATCCAAAAAGTTCAACGAACAATTTTCCTCCAATTCTTTTTTGAACCTTATCTTTACGTGCTTGTTATTCAAACCATTAATAAACACGTCAAGCTGTCTCATACTCCCTCTCCAGCATAGGATCAAATCATCAACAAACCTAAAATAGTACACAATATTACTATTACCCACAATATACTGATTCTCAAAATGATCCATAAATATATCTGCCATTAAAGGACTCAGAGGTGAACCCATAGCTAAACCATCACTCTGTAAGTAATAAAGACCATTGAACCGGAAATAATTTTGTTTCATGCATAAAGCTACCAAATCTATTAATTCACAAACTTCACCCGGATGCAACCGCTTCCTTTCTAAGTGGTCTTTTAGAATTTCTAGTGTCTCACTATATGGTACGTTAGTAAATAAACTGTCTACATCCAAAGAAAGCAACGTTGCATTCGGCGGTATGCTGATGTCCTTAATTTTACTAACCAAATCTAAACCATTTTTTAAACTATAAGAAGGTTTAAAGGAAGCCTTCACACGAATAATACTATTTAATTTCTTCGCCAATTTATATGCTGGAGCACTCACGTATGAGACAACTGGACGAACAGGCACATCATCTTTATGAATTTTAGGTAATCCATATAGAATTGGCGCCTGCGGATTCATGGGAATTACAAAATTCTTTTGTTGTTCGGTTTCAAAGGCAAACAAAGAACCCTTTATTAGTCTCTTTAGATCTTTGTGAAATGTAATTGTAGGGTCCTTACGTAAAACTGTAAAACCGTCCCCTTGAACGATATCTAAAACTTTCCGATTATATTGATACCTATCCAATAAAACAATACAATTTCCTTTGTCTGCCTTTGTCACCACTAAATCATTATCATACACTTTCTCCTGAATAGATCTCAAAGAATTTAATTCGGTTATATTGACAATACACTCTGTGGAAAATCAAACAATATTAATGTTGCCTTTAAGACTAACAACTCTTTGTACTCTAGGCTATGTAACCACAAAGAACAGGTAGATAAGGGAACTAGATCGGGGGTATACAAGCTTACTTGTAATGACTGCAATGGGATATACGTAGGACAGACAGGCCGAAGTTTTAATACTAGATTTAAAGAGCATGTTTCGGCATATAGGAATGAGCATCCATATAGATCGAATTTTGCAAAACATTTGTTGGAATCAAATCATTCATTGTTAGATTCAGATTCTTATGAAGTGTTACATTATTGCGGCAAGGGGTTGCGTCTGGATGCTCTGGAATGCATGGAAATAATTAGGTACAACACTATGGGGTCTATTATTAATGAACAGGTAAATTTAGTATCTTCTCCTTTACTGCGGCTTGGGTCGAATTTGAACAGTTAGTATTAATTAAATATGCCTTATAAATAAATAAACAAAAAAAAAAAAAATTCAAGGTAGTTTTAAATATGTCAATAAAAGTTAATTTTTGTGGGGTAGTTTGAGAATAAGAAAAATAAAGTGGGTACTTGAGAAGTTACAGTGACAAGTTAAAACATTTGTTTTGGTTTGTTAGTTTAACGTTTGGTAGCATAGCATACGGTTGTGGTAACTCTGAAGATGAGCTCTGGTTGAGTTCGAAACGCGTCAGTGTAGCTTGGTGGTGGTGATGGTTGGGTTTATGTGATTTGTGTGTGTTCGTACAGTGTGGAGGTGGAGGAACTGCATGAACGCACATTTCTTGCATAAACGTAACTATTGTAAGGTCGCGGGTGAGCAAAGTAATTGTTTTAGTTCATTATTTAACCCTTTTCCAGGCATAGTGCATATAGCGACCACAAATATCTCTCGACCTTGCCCCCTTTGCAATATAGTAGAAAATCAATTGAATATGTTTAAAATATACTTTGCTTTTAATTGAAGCCTTCATAAGTAAACAATATAACACAATGATTCATTTTGTAGCAGCGTGTCTAAATAGACGGAGCCTGTGAAAAAGGGTTCAACTAAAAAGTGTTTACTTTGATCTTAAAGGTCTCGAATTTAATAAAGTTTTTTTACACTTATATTTCCGCTTTATTGATGTTCAACCAATTCTAACCCTGCTTACTCAAGGCCTAAGATGACACATCGTTAGCAAAATTCCGATGGGAACACTATAAAACTAATCTACTATGCTTGAGCTTTCGATACTAATTAAACAAAAAGTCTTAAGTATACCTTTCAGTTTTTAACTAGGTGGTCTACCATGTTGTTGATTAGGATTACTTAAATAAATAGAAAGGTAAAAAAGAAACTTTTCTAAAAGGGAGAAACAATAAGTCAAAGTTAACAACAGATCATTCGAACCAATGCTAAGCAAAGGCTGAGAAATCAGCAAAAAATATTTTTCAGTAGGTACCCTTTTCTTCCTTTTCATTTGATCAGTTTCTCTGAGTTATATTCTTTGTTTAACAAAGCGATTGGGTTCTAAAATTTCTGTGACTTTGGATAAAAACAAGGAACTGCAAACGTCCCATTATCGTCGACTTATACTCATCGAGCAATTCAGCTAACATAAGTGTTGCGAGCCTTTCATCACCGACATTAAAACTTGTTTCTTAATTTGTGTGATGATGATGTACTTAATTATCTTCAAATTTTAATTATGTAATCTTCTGCTTGTACTTGTTTCCAGGTATGTGTATCCCGACTTTTCTTAGTAAGCCTCCACTTCAACGGTAAAAATTATCTCTTTCTGTGAATTTTTGAATGAATAATGCATTTGCAGCCATGATTTATCATATTATGATTATCAAAGCTGAAATAATCTTATTTTAATTCAATGTGAGGTTATTAATGTGATTTTACTTTTATTAAAGTCTACTTTTTATTTCCTAAAACTAAACAACTCATGAACGACCTCCAGTTGTAAATAAATATAACGTATTTATTTCTTAACACTAACTATAATAATACAATACAATAACTCTTTACACCAAGAAAACAATAAAAAAATAAACGTTGCAAGTCACATTTTGATGTTTTAAAACCAATACCCTTCATCGTAAAGCCATAACAAATAGAGCATACAAGCTTGATCAAAAGTCTAATATTAAATTCTTGAATTTGAATAATGTTTTTAACCTACCTTTAGCTGAAGCAGCCAGTTCATGAGGGTAGCCCAGACGCATCATAGCTGCCGGCACGAGTTCGTGAAAGGCCGTAGCAGCTGGAATGATGACATAGCTGTCAGTCTCCACTAAAGATCTTCTTCTCCAAGCACCCTCTTCGATCGACGACACTGCCTCCACCACGCAATGGACCGGTAAGGTTTTACCTGAGAAAATAAGAATTCAGTTCATATTAAGTAATTATTCACATGTTTTCACATTATTATGAGAATTTCTGGAGCTGTACGACCTACACATCTGCCAATTCGACAAGGCTAAAGACATAGGTAAGTACTTAAAAAAGATAAGTAAACGTATTGTCTTTATAAATAACTATCGAGAGACTTCCTACATTAAGTAGAATCCGATCGTTGTACACAGTCTTAATGTCGCTCAGCATAAAACAGTCTGCTGAACACAAAATATAATACAAGAAAAAACTTCCTCCCTCTTTCTGAAAAATGGGCTACTTAGGTAGCCGTCAAAACACTGTCGTTAAGAAGGCGACTTAATTATTTAGCATCTTTCAAGTGATGCCTTTAACTTGCTCGTGGATGTAGCAAAAAAGCAAAGGAAACGATAAAATAATAATTAATCCTTTGCATGTCTCGTGGGCCGGCGCGGGCGGCGCGCTCGGTGATCACTTTGTGCCGATGCTTTTACCGTTTTTCTTTGTACCGAGGATTCCTCTTTAGCGCGTTATTAAATAGTTTTTGCCGCTTCGATGCGCTTTTTTACAGAGCTATTTAAGTGCTGCTAGAAGCCTTATTGAAGGCTTTCAGTGTTCTATTCCTTGCCGACGCCTACGCTTTCAATATTCTTATTTTGATAAGGATAAAATATTAAGATGTAAATTTAACAAAAATAAAATGTACATTAAATTACTCCGTATTACACCACAGATAATTAATAGTTGCTATACGGCACATGTAAACAATATCAATTGAAAACAAAAGCCGTCTCCGAAGCCCGCACAGTTATTGAATTTACATAATACCATCCCGGAATCGGGCTCAACAAAACGCGTCGCCTGAAGGGAAATTATAAATTTCATAACACAATAATCTCTTAATAACACCTACAGTGCGATGGCCTAAAGTTGTGGCTTACCTTTAAAATAAGCGAAATTTCCGGGCGGTAATCGCGCAAAGTAACTTTCAATAGTTTTCGCTATCAAGTTCTTTAGTGGGTGAGGGTGGGGGCAACTAGCGGGGAGAGTAGCGAGGGAAGCTCAGGTTAGCACCTATGCTTTAATATGGAGCTTGGATTAGTTGAGGTTTAGTCGCGGACCGCCCGCCGCTCGGGACTGTCCTTTGGTCAGTTAAATCCCTTGGATATGAAACTGGTGGCCTGAGCTGGCCGGTATTAAGCTAGTTTATAATAATATAACAACTAACTGGGAACATTAGCATAACTAAGTAAGTGTGGAAGAAAATAAATGCTTTTCATATTAAAATTGTTTTTTTTTTCATAGATATATTTAAAACTCGTCTACAGTTGGTTCGTGTCGACAGAACCTTGCAAATCAATTATGGGCGTCCGCTTCAATAGAGCTAGTGATGACGCTTTATCATTGATGCGATCAGATTGTATTTATTTAATGCCGTTGACCTATATCTACGTCATCTCAAACTTGCACAAGTCGGAAATAAGATGAAACTACTAATCACTGGCCACATCTCGGCCTATATTGGCCCCACTGTTGGGCACAGAAACCTGAATGAGAGGTGTCCCACGAGGGCCCAGTGTGGATTGAAAACTTCACACACACCATTAAATTTCTTCGAACGTGTGTCCATGTTTGCTCAGGATGTTTTCCTTCTCTGGAAAACTCATGGTAAGTTTAAAATCTAATTACTGGCACACCCCCAGACTTAATATTTGCTAAAAATAAAAAAATTACTAGATCCAAAATCCAGCTTCTCAATACCAAAGTCATCTTCACAGAACACCATATCAACTCCAGAATGGTTGAAATAAAGAAGAGCTAGAACCGGGATGATGTACATACATAGGTACATTATAACCTCTTGACTTCATGGATACCGGTGATAAACAAATTTGGGCGTCGATGTATGTCGAGGAAAATCGTGTATTGTCACTGTTGGGCATCGGTGTGAAGCTGTTGGAACATAAACAAGGTCACGTGCGGAACTCTGAAAAACTCGTACGTCCAAACGACTTCAGTCTACTCGAGACCAATTCAATATGGCCGAAAAGTCGAGGCAGTTTTTGAGAATGTTGCTAAGTTAGGTAAAGTCGGTCTAGGTGTTACTTGCAAGAGTTTACAGAATCTTTGCGCTTAGCTACTAAGCGGGAGTGCACGAGATTATGTGGGAAGCGGAGTGTATGAAAGTTAGTCTTCGTCACGGCAGTGTCTAAAGTATAAGTAGCAGCGTTGAAAAATATCAGGACATCTTCAATGCGTACGTTTGGAAGGATGAGAATGAATCAAAACAATTATTTTCATTAATTTAAAAGCAAGCTCCACGGTGAAACAACTAATCCAATAAATTAAAATAATATTGCTATGTTAAATGCGTCTTGTTAAGTGGTAAAACAATTTCACGGATGCTATTTGTTTGTATAAAGTCTTAAAATGCATAATTCATAACAGTGATATATTTAAGGCTACTTTTAAATCACAATGTAAAGATGTTTTTAATGAAATGGGATCACCATGTACTCCTGGAGGTACTAGGCTTAGAGGGTCAAGGCAGATTCCACCAGATGTCAGACTACAATAGCGCGAGGAATGCTACTTGCGGCAGGATCAGCAAGTAAGGTGGTGGTAGCGATCCGGAAGAACCTTTCACTCGGTCCTGGCCGTGCCGTTCACGCTAATATTATTAAACAGAAGAGTGAAAGGGATGGCACGACATGAAGTACAATACGTTTACTTTTAGTTTACCACTGACAGATTGCTTGCCTTCATTTAATTTCCAACTTTAACACCATACAAATAAAGTAGCTATTACAAAATCTGCAAACGTGGGTAACACTATTCTAAAATTGGCTTTATTTGTAGGTCGTTAAAGTTGAATACGAAATGAAGGCAAACCATCTGTCAGTGGTAAACTTTATGTAATTTTACTGTACCCGCACGATTTCTAACGCTCCTCGCTTAACATTTGTGCCACATTCCTGTAAAATATAGCATGCAGTGCGGAAATCTCTACAACCACGAGAATATTATCGACAATCCGGTGGAAAATTAAGCTATCTAAGCGTTTGGGCGAACACGTCGTGTATGGTTCGGCGGACATTTAAATATGTAGGTACGTGCCAAGATTGTACGAGTATTAACATTATTGTGATAAATTAATATTATGTATCATTTTGTCATAAACTCTACCTGCATCTTTTTCTTCTGCATCTGAATCTCGAGAGTCGTTGAGTACTTTATAAAGAATTAATCGTCTGCAAGAATAGCTGCCGCAAGTACTATATTTAGTCCAAATTATTCAGCACAAAATACTCATTTACTCGTAGGTCTTAAGCACTACATGGATTAGAAAAAGGCCGGGACTCAGGAAGTTTAAGACCTGTCATTCATGGTCAAATCTAGGGATTTTTAGCCACATTATTGTTTACCAATTCTTGTGGGCCTCATAAGAAAACGTCACTCAGAGGGCGATGGAGAGGGCTATGCTCGGAGTTTCTCTGCGGGATCGCATTAGAAATGATGAAATCCGCGCAAGAACTAAAGTCACCGACATAGCTCGAAGAATCGCTAGACTTAAGTGGCAGTGGGCAGGGCACATCGCTCGTAGAACTGATGGCCGATGGGGCAAAAAGGTTCTCAAGTGGCCCCGAAGACGCAGTGTAGGTAGGCCTCCAACAATATGGAGCGACGATCTGGCTAAGGTTGCGGGATCGCGTTGGATGCGGATAGCACGGGACCGATCTGTTTGGCGAGCTTTGGGGGAGGCCTACGTTCAACAGTGGACGTCTTTCGGCTGAAATGATAATAATGATTGTTTACCATCCAGTGTAATTGTGGTCAAACGCAAGCCCTCTAAAATTGTATAAAAAAATTCAATAAATAATTACTTGACGCGTCTTCTGTATTTACCTTACCAAGGTTTAGCTTTCATTATCCAGGTGATGCTTCCGATAAAAAAGTTCATTGTTGTGTTGTTCACATACTGCTTTAAAATAGGTATATAAAAGTTCAGTGTTTAATAGTGATTAGAAGAGAATTAGTGTCAATCCTGCACTAAGCGGGACTCTTACAGTCTCTCTATGAAAGCTGAGCACAAACCCGAGCACACGATAATTAGTGTACAACATTTAATGGCAATTTAAGAACGGGGTGAGGAAGCGGGTGCGGGGAGGCGGACGAAGTGTAAGTGGTAAAGAATTAAATTATGTGATAGTAAAATAGTCAGTCTGTATATGCTATCGTTATCATCAGGTGCTTTTGTAATGACCTGGGTCACTTAATTGCTTGTCCAGAGTTCATGAAGTTGTAATGTTAGAGTGCTTTAAATAGAAAATGGTAGTTTTTCATCAATTTGGTTTTTGGTTGACCGGTAGAGATTTCTTAAAGGGATAAGTTCGCCTTTGTACATATATTTCAACGAATGTCAATAGTGTTTTGTTTTTTTTTTCTTATTTTTTAGACATACTTAAATAGCTGGTATCTACTCATAGTTATAATGTCCAACCTTTGAGTTTTTTATAATTACAGTCATTTTAAATGTACTGTGAGGTTTGCGGTGAAGGAAAACATCGTGAAGAAACCTGGGGATACACCTGCGAAGCAATTCAGTTGTGTATGTGAAGTTCTCAATCCGGGCCAGAGTGGAAACTACGGCCCAAGCTCTCTCATTCTGTGCCCGGCAGTGGGACTTACGTAGGCTGGGATGATGACGATGACAGCACTACTAATTTATCTTAATACAAGTAATACCGCATCACAGATAGTTATCAATGTCAATTTAGGAGAAATCATATTCTCAGAAGCAACGACGTAGTCACCGGGTCGGCTAAGTGGTAGAGACCATTTCATCCAAAGACGTCTCTAGGACAAGCCGCGTACTAAGTGAAACGTGTACGTCTGAATCCATCAACATTAAAGTAACGTATGAAGTTGGAGCCCGTCGGGCTGGATCGGGGCTTAAACAGATATGTACGGAATCAAATCACCGCCTTTCGCTGGGGCTTGCGAGAGCTTCCGCCCTAAGACGTCGCCCAAGAGACAGTGCCTCTGGAAGCGTTACCTGAGTGTCTTACTGCTCTCAAAGTAAACTAATTAACTCTCAACTATAGAAACATCCTATTCAGCCAGTACTAACGAAAGGATGATAGCATAAAAAATCCGATTGCTTGCAAAAATTTCCCTAAGAGCGGTTTCGCACTACAACGATTCGAATCCGTGAAAAGACTGATCGGAATAGTTGTGGAATCATTTATACGGCAAAATCGGTTGAGGAAATCGGATTTAGTGCGTAAACTAAATACCATACAAATGGTTCCGGAACGTATTTTCACGGATTCGGATCGGATTTGAATCGGACGTAGTGCGAAATCGCTCTTAGAGTCCAAAATCCGAGGTCGGCTCAATAGGATCACCCTTTGTCATGCTAAGAAAAATTTCTCCCTGCTGAGCGGCCTATCTGGCAGCTTGCTTTCTCTCCGATAAGCTGTAAAAGCCATCAGAGGCCAATAATAACAGACCGTCCGAAAAAAAAACATCATAGATTAGGTATATTATTTTAATTTTGTTCAGCACCGAATTTAATGTAATTTGGAACGTGAAATGAGTCTAAAGTTTGTATTCTATTGCTTTATATTCAATATTGTACTTCAATAGGTACTCAAGAAAGCATCGTGTTATAAAACAGTGTGCCGAAAAACTTAGTTAGTCATGTGCCTAATGATTAATTACTTACATAAATATGTGGGATTGACGCAAGATTATTTATTTCGAGAAAAGCAAAAAGTTACGCAGAGCTAATTTAAAATAGTTTTTTTTTGAGTCAATCCGACAGCTGGAGGGTTAAAATTCGTGTTGCAAAGTTTGATCTAAACATTTGGCTATAAAAAAAACGGTAAAGGCCGGTAGGCGGTAATATAGTGACTCTCCTCGAGTTGTTGGTACTTATAGGCGGTGGTGATCATTTCCCATCAGATGACTCGCTTGCTCGTTTGTGTCGCTCTCATAATAAATAAATAAATAAAAATGATATTAAACACGGAGGCTATTCCAGTTAGTTATAACCAATCTGAGAGCATTAACAATGAACGGTGAGACGTGTGTACTTAACGCAGAGTTAGCATAAGTATTTCGCTAAAAGTCTCATCCGAAGCTAACTTTCCAAGGATAGAATGAGCTTAATTGGGGAAGCTTTGATGGAAATTTCCTTCAACGAAGAGATTTGCTAGCACCCAATATGTAAAGCATTTGATTATAGTGAGTTTTTTGAATATAATTAGCTAGTATTCATTAAAAAAACGCTAATCTTTTATATTTTAAAATATGAATCTGTTAATTCACTTAAAAATTAAATTGAATATATCTTTTCAGTGATGACTTATGGCACTGAGACGTGACCGCTAATGATGGGGCTCATAAGAAAGCTCAAAATCACTCAGAGGGCGATGGAATGGGCTATGCTCGGAGTTTCTCTGCGAGATCGCATTACAAAAGATGAAGTCCGCGCAAGAACTAATGTCACGGACATAGCTCGTAGAATCGCCAGACTCAAGTGGCAGTGGGCAGTAGGGCACATCGGTCGTAGAACTAATTGCCGATGGGGCAAAAAGGTTCTCGAGTTGCGTCCACGGACCGGAAGACGCAGTGTAGGTAGGCCTCCAACAGAAGCGACGACCTGGTTAAGGTTCCGGGATCGCGTTGGATGCGGATGGCACGGGACCGATCTGTTTGGCGAGCCTTGGGGGAGGCCTATGTTCAGCAGTGGACTTCTTTCGGCTGAAATGATGATGATATCCTTTAATCCGAGTTAGTTCTAAATACTACGCCAGCATTAATCTAACAGATTTAGTGTCACGGCTGGTATTTGCTAGGTTTCAGCATCCGTCACGCCACGATCTAACCAGATCATCGCTCACGAATAGGTATTTAGCGAACACGCAAATCCCGCTGATGTCAAGCCGATTACAAGGGACACAGGTACGCTACATTACTGCGTTACGTCATTAACTTCAACAACAATATAATTGTAAAATAAAATACTTAATCCATAATCATATACTTACATGATGATTTTTAATCGGTAATCAATTAGGAACAATTTTTTTTTAATTAGTACGTGGTGGCGAAGTCTCATTTACATGTTACAAAACGTCTATTTTTTAATTGTGATTATTTGGAATAATTGTCACCCTACACATGGTTTAGTTAGTCTATGAACATTAACTTCTTTGACAATGAAGGAGCTTTACGATGAAGGAAAAAAATCGTGAAGAAAGCTGCACACAACTGCGAAGAAATTCAATGGTGTCGTGTGAATTTCCCGATCCGCACTGGGCCCGTGTGGGAACTACTACGGCCCAAGCCCTCTCCTTCTGATGGTAGGATGATGATTTAAAGTCTCCAGTGATTAAGGATGCGCTTTGTTGTAACTAAATTATTAATAACGTGAACCTTTCTACAAAGCCTACATACACCCGTAACGTTAAGTAAAACCTAATTCAGAATAGAAACGAAGTTAGTCGTCCGGCCGCGGCTAACCTGGCCTCAGTAATCCCCTTACCCGAACTTTCACCTGTCCGGCAGACGGGCTAATTCTCGTCTAAACAATGGAAATGCGTCCCCGACAAGACAGTCTTACCTCATCTTAATTGGGATATATTGAGTTAACGTTTAAATAATGTACGTATATATGTACAGTCACGCGTAAAAATATGAATCGATTTAAATCTCTCTTAGTTATGTATCGATACCTTAATTGCGCGACATAAAAGCTATGGGACATAATATTTACGAGCAAGTTTTATGCACCCAAATTTTTGTACTTGGTTGTACATTATTTAAACGTTAACATTAACTCAATATATTCAAAAAATACCAGTAGTAGACAGAAATTAGTATAAAACCGAATTTATCCTTAATAAGAGATCGCTTCCAGTTTAAGATAGGAAAACTTACAAAGGATGATGATGACGATGATTCAGAGTATGACATTATTTTTGTTTGGCAACGAGGGTGTGATCGGCGTTATGCTTCGAGGATGAACTCGTAAAGAGTTTGAAACGGGTTAGAATTTAGAGTGGTGTTTGTGTGACATATATTTTTTATGGAGAGGCAACCTCCGCAGAATCATAACGACTAAATCAATCAGAGAGAGAGTCATACATTCAAAATTATCTGTGGTCAATACCTACTTCGGGTTTGGGTCTTCGGTTAACCGGTCGTAAGTAAATTATTTTAGGATTTAATACCTACCTAAATTGATATTATAAATAATTGCTAAAATGTTCATTGATGAACAAAATAAAACTCGTGAAAAAATAATGTTTTAATATTTAATTTCTATTTTTTTTTACTATTACCTATATACTGACTTTGAACTACGATACGAAGTTCATTGATCTTTAAAAGTAACTATTAAGAATTAAATAAATAAGAAAAATAACATATAAGGTTTTTTTTCACTCATAACGTTTTGTAACTCTGGTTTCGTTTATTAGCATTTTTCAAACTACACCGAATAGCAGGAAAAAGTCGTCTTTTTTAGCGGTCA
The DNA here is from genome assembly GCA_947859365.1 of Archips crataeganus. NCBI lineage: Eukaryota > Metazoa > Arthropoda > Insecta > Lepidoptera > Tortricidae > Archips > Archips crataeganus. Next base: position 17,367,142 of record OX402048.1, read on the forward strand.
TGATTTTAAAATGGGCTTAATGTATATTTCAACATTTATTCTTAGTAAAAGAGAATACAACTAAGCACAAACGTACAACTAATCTCCTCGCTGCGTAACCTAACAACAGAGCTCTATACATACAGGTTAAGCCACGTAGGTATCAACTGACGTCTCGGAAGGTAACTTGACTCTAGGTCTTAGCATGGGCTTAGTAAACCTCACATCTTTCCTTATTCTTTATTTTTAATCTAGACTTTAACGGGAAACCCACGATGTTTAAAATGTGTTGAAAGACAAGGGATTTGTTTGGCTGAATAGATAGAGCGAGCTAAAATGTATATCATCTTATCAGATAAAAAACTATAGTTTTGGCCAAATGTCATGCGAGTGCGACAGGTACAGAGGCCGTATTGTCTAACGCTTCTGACACTTGCCTTCACTTTCACCATCTCTTTCTGTCATCATTTTATACCGTTTGTCAAAAATAAATAGTGATTGCGAAGGCAAGCGTCAGAAACGTCAGACAATAAGCCTGCACTGCAGGACTCATAAGTACTTAGGCGGCGAGAAATTGGTAACTACAAAAGGCTGCAAAAGCATCAATAGATTTAAATAAGCTTCTTTTGACGCTAACGGAAAGTATACATAATAAATCAGTCTAAAATTGCAGTGCTGGTTTAATTAATACCCATTTTTTTTTTACATAAGACTGACCCTTGATTTACCCCTATCTCAGCTGATGAAAAGTGCAGATGAGGCAAAGTGTAAGAAACTCGAGTCTTGGAGTCTTATTTAACAAAACTTGAGCTATTTTTAAGACTCGAGTCTTATAAATAATACTTCGAGCTCAGTGCTTCAGAATTTGGAGTATTTTGTAAAAAAAGACTTGAATCCTGCCAAAAAGAACTCATGATTAGGTTATTTGCGTTTAATGCAATTAAATTGTTACTAATTCTTAATGTGCTATTTATTTTCAATCAGCTTAGTAAATAAATATGGATGACGATAAAAAACACTCGGTATTACCTATTATTTATAATACACCAACTCAAGTTCATGACTCAGTCTAGCTCAAAGAACTTAAAAGACTCGAAAGGACTCAGAAGACTCAAAGGACTCGGACTCATGTGACTAATGAGTCCTAGTCTTAAAAATCTACTCAAGTCTCGAAATGAAGACTAAAAGACTTGAGTTTTTTACAACACTAGGCCACTGGTTCAGTAACAGCCTGTTCTCGAAAAGCCCTAGGTCGTATATATTTTTTTTCATTGTGCCCTTACTTTTATTACCTGTGAATGTGCGCCACCGGTAAACCTTGAGTGACAATCCAAACCGTCAGACATATCTATTTCAACAAACTTGCGTAGTACATCTCATTCCGTTTATCGCATCAACAATGAGACAAGATAACGCAGCAATAATTGTTAAGACGTTACAGCTGTCAAAGGGCGGTTTTAATTAATAAACTCCGTCCCCCATCAGACGTGTATAATGTGGGGGAGTTGTTTAGTCTTGGCCTATATTTTAATACCTTATTCTCCTAATTTTTGCATCGTTACGGAAGCTTTTTTTTGCTGTATAGGGTGAGGTGTTATTAAATTCGAAGCTATTCTCTGTCTTTATTGTGCCGGACTATGTAACAACTATTTGACTTTTATAATCTGTACACTGCGCACTGTCATTACTGAATTTATGTCTTCGTTTAAAAGAAAATATTTTGAAAATGTTTTTCCTACTTTCCCAATCCGATATTTGGCGTTTTCATTTCCATATTTACTACGTTTTAATAAAAATCAATCCATCAGTTTTTTTTATTTCTTAGTAGAATAAAATAAAAAGTTCGGCATGTACGTACAAGTATGATACATTATAGCGAATTGTTTTCCGTAATCCGACAACACTTTGCGCCTTTTTGCGTATTCGGGTAGAACAAGGTACAACAATAACAATATACTAGCGTACATTTGTCTCGCAACAACCTACAGCTAATTAAAACCAGCATCAACCAATCCTCATAATTGAAATCAACACAAGGCAACATCACCATTATCTTCACCGTAGCATTCACCTTTGTCACCCTTCAGCGGCTAACATATTTACCCACTTTCGAGTTGCTCAAAACTTGCAAAACAGCGCTTTTGTAAGCGCCCCACCGCTTATCGACTTGCGAAGAAATTCAAAAGCGCTTATACTCACCCTATGACATTTGTCAGCTCACTGGCTCACTCCAACACCCTATATCACGCTCTTAAGACGTTCGAAAATATTTCCTTAGCAATATGCGTAGAGTCTAATTTTGATTACCGTCAATATTAACTTGTGTTTTTGCAGTACTTTTGCTTGCAGCAATGATTGTGTCTTTATGAATGGCCTTTTAGAAGTGAGCGTTTGTTTTCATTTTAATTGACACGCCCCGGGAATTTATTTGACGTCTAAGGATACGTTTGACGTGCTCCCGTGTTTGTAACCGTGTTATTATAAACAATGGTTACCTTAATAAGACAAGAATCAGAACGCAGACTCGTGAACTTAAGACCTGCAAAGGAGCTTGAAATGTCTGTGCACACATATGTATACACTGTAGTAGTTTCATAAGTGTTAGAGCCTTAATTTATTTCGGTGATCGTCTTTTATTTTGTTATCTTGTTATGCACAAATAAAACTGACTCAAGTAAAAAAGCTATTACAAACATTTTTTTTTAAGAATAAATGTCAAGTTCTTCGCAGAAGCTATATTCGTGTTTCAAATACATAATTATTATTACAATAAGTGAGTATACGCAAAGCCGCCTTTGTTTAAGGGCACAATTTCAGCGTTTGCAACGCCGAAGTTTTCTTTTTATCATAACTTTGATTGGTCTGTTTCTATAAATCGTCTCAAATTAGACTGAAATTCGACTTTTTAATTTCTTGGTTGCTAATGGACTTTTGAGTACTTTAATTCTAATAATTTTAGTATTATTTAAAATTAGGATGTCAATTCATTTATAACTGAAACTTGTAAATGGGCCATATAAAAAAGGTACTGTAATGTTTCGAGAACCAAAGTGAAAAACAACGGAACTAATTCGAAAATATTTCTAAAATTTTTGGCCGAAGATTATCTGAGATCAAAAAATGGATTTCCATGATTTTCAGAAATGTGAAAATCCCTTCTCACCACAGAACTAAATAAAAATAGAATGTAATGCGGGTCATAAACGTGACCACGGATATGGCTAAAGAGATATTTATTTTTCAGCTAATTTTTAGGGTTCCGTAGTCAACTAGGAACCCTTATAGTTTCGCCATGTCTGTCCGTCCGTCTGTCCGCGTCTATTCTCAGAGACTGTTAGTACTAGAAGGCTGTAATTTGGCATGAATATATATATCAGTCACGCCGACAAAGTGGTTAAATAAAAAAACTAAAAATTTTTTTAGGGTACCTCCCATAGAAGTAAAGTGGGAGTGATTTTTTTTCTTGACTAACCCTATAGTGTGGGGTATCATTGGATAGGTATTTGAAAATAAATAGGGGTCTGCTAAAACCATTTTTTGATAAAGTGAATATTTTCAGAGATATTCTCTCCGAAAGTTCAAAATAATGTGTCCCCCCCTCTAACTTTTGAACCGCACGTCTAAAAAATATGAAAAAAATCACGTAAGTTAAACTTAATAAAAACTTTCTAGGAAAATTATTTTCAACTTAATCAGTTGAGCAGTTTTTAAGTTTTTGTAAAAAAATATTTCTAAACTAAGATTGTAATTTAGCCTCCATTGCAAGCATTTTTTTTCTTTAAGAATAAGAATAAGAAATTTATTTGATTTCTCCACCACCAAGTACAATGTAGGAACTTAAATATTATAATAAAGTTGTAATTGGGAGACTTGAGTGGGGGAGACTGGTGCCCGAACTAGGGAGATCCTGTGTGTCAGGTCACCAGGTCTCCTGCCCTCAGATGTCCGCAACTACTGAGTTACAGTTAAAAAATATAAAAAAAAAAAAAATACAAAGGTACATAAGATCACGCTAACAGTATCTTCTTTCAAATAAAAAAAATATATTTCATCTGAAAAACAATCAACATACCTACATACTAGTTCTAGTAGCCTGCTGTAGATTAGTTACCCAATTCGCCGATAGATGGCGCTGTACCGCCGACGTTGGGACCAAAACAACCTCAATAATAAAGTGTGCAAAGATTTTTTCGTATTTGCTACGGAACCCTATCTTGGGCGTGTCCGACACGCTCTTGGCCGGTTTTTACTAAGTTAATTGCTCAATGACGTGTGCTCATTGTCATCGAATGTAGAAGGTTATTTTTACGATAGCATTAATTGTAAATCTCTTATTATTAGTTCTGTGCTTTTCAGATTATAAGTAGGTATAAGAAGTCGTGCGTTTCAAACGTCAAAAGAGCCCCCTTAAGCATTAATCTCATTTGCGTAATAAAATCTGCGCCTTAGCCGAGCTGGTAATGTGTGATCCGGCCCTGAAATGCCTGCTCGCCGATAATCCTGTTAGGTTAAGAAGGTTCCTACATATTACGTGCTTTGCTACGCCTTAAGGATTAAAACGTACACGCATAACTCGATACGTACGAGGAAGACTAACGACTCACATACCTATAAACGCATGGTTATGTAGGTAATGGATATCAGTAATATGGTGACGAAATTTTAATTAATTACCTATTTTTACCATCAGGTCACGACTATGCGATCGATGCCGCAATATCTATGGCCCGACGAGCGTCTCTGTGATCATTGCGCGTACTACCAGATAATCGTTATGCGGCGACCGTTTCGGCCGAGCAATAAACAGAGTAAACCTTTACCGCAGCGCGTGCGCGGGCTTCGTGTTCAAAACTACCGTGAATCTTGACAGTTTCTTGGTTCTTGACTTCTGTAAATAAGGCAAGAAAAGTACGAAAAAGTACGAAATTTGACTTTAAATATGGTAAAAGTATCTTTCATATTGTTACGAACTCTTGACACAGTCGCATAAGTTCTCAGTTCAAGATCAGATTAACTTTATTCAATCGGCGTTTACGTCCACTGGTTCCTTCATTCACCAACAAATCTACATCGAACTTAGTGGTATTAACTACACAATATCTAAGATAAGCTCCGATACACGTCCAAAATACAAGCGACGAGCAATTTATAGGTATTCATTATTGGGTCGGGTGGCTAGGCCAGCCAGCCGAGCTTAAGCGATTAAGCGGCAAAGATGCAACGTAGATTTAAAGCAAAGCTCGCCCATGACAAGGTGGTCATCACGAACCCCCAGATATTTACCGGACAACGAAGACAAAGGACCTTTAAATTATTCAAACGCACCAAAGGCGACCTTAATACCGGGCATTTAGACGTTATTTGTAAATATTTAAGTTTCGCCAATTTCGTGCTAAGACGAGTAGTTTGCATGAGAGAGCGTCTGGGCCGAGTTGCCCGTAGGGTCTTCCATAAATAATTAATCTGCGTCTATGGGTGGGGTGGTTAAGTAAATCCGGTGGTGGTTTACGGTTGGATTGTCTTAAGAATACCGGGTTCCGATCTACGGCGCTGTTCTTACAATATGTTACAAAAGTATGGTTAACACTTTTCTACCGCACTCTGAGACTTCAATCTAGAGTAATGGACCCTAAACTCAATAGTTTGTTCATAATAATGTACCTATGTAATGTTTTAAAATATAAAAATAAAATAAATAGGTACGTATTCGGCTTTGTTGTACTCTCCGGAACTATACGTAAGTACTGAATTGATTTTAACAATTATTTTACTAGGCTACGCTATCTCTGATTATCATTAGCTAGGTACTTCTTACGAGACCCTGATGACAGCTGGTAATAATATAGCTGACCATGTTTTCACATAAGATTATCATTGATTCTTCCACAAATGTTTGTATAACTCAGTGTCACAGCAAAGTCAGCAAAGATAAAATAAACCACAAACATATTGAAGCCGCTACGCCGTCGTAGAGGTGCTACGAGTGCGTAACAGGAGGTTATTCTCACTTTAACAAATGCAACTTCACAATTTTTTTTATTTTTTTCTTTACTGGCTATGAGAGTAGTTGACAGGCCTCCCACTACGTGGACTGACAACATCACAAGAGTTGCGGGAAACCGGTGGATGCAAGTGGGTATGTATTACAATACCGAAGTACGAAAGACCGAATGTATTTTTTTCTGAAACCGTAAACTTTTCAGAATTTATTAAAACGGCATCATACAGAACCCATTAGGTTAGGTTAGGTTTGTTTTATAACAATCTTAAAAAGTTAACGGTTTCAGAAAAAATCGTGTCGGTCTTTTGACCCATTCGATGTTTTAATACATTCGGTCTTTCGTACTTCGGTATTATAATACATACCCATGCAAGTCGATTGTCGTTCATTGTGGCGTTCTGAAAGAGAGCTTTTATCCAACCGTGGACGTCTTTCAGCTGATGATGATTTTTTTTAATTATAGTTTTTTTTATAGTGGTCACTGCGTTAATGAAAGATATTTGTATGAAAAATACGAATGTTTCTTCTCCAGTCTTGGGTGTTTGATATGTATTTAAGTATGCATCTATCTATATAGGTATGTTTATCCGTTGCCTAGTATCTTCTCATACCACAAGCTTTGTTTACTTTTGGACTAGGGCAATTATTGTGAATTGTTTCGTGATATTTATTTTTAGGGTTCCGTAGTCAACTAGGAACCCTTATAGTTTCGCCATGTCTGTCCGTCTGTCTGTCTGTCCGCGGCTAAGCTCAGAGACTGTTAGTACTAGAAAGCTGTAATTTGGCATCAATATATATATCAGTCACGCCGACAAAGTGATTGAATAAAAAAAAGTAAAAAAAAATTTTTTAGGGTCCTCCCATAGACGTAAAGTGGGGGTGATTTTTTTTTTCTCGGCTAACCCTATATTGTGGGGTATCGTTGGATAGGTCTTTTAAAATCATTGCGGGGTTGCTAACATGATTTTTCTATTCAGTGATCTGTTTGCGAAATATTCAACTTTAAAGTGAAAATTTTCATTAAAATCGGCCGTCCCCCCCCCCTCTAAAATCTAAACTGTTGGGTGGAAAATTTGAAAAAATTCAGAAGGGTAGTAAATATATCAAATTTACTAGGAAAATTATAGCGGCTAAGATTGCTTGGAAATTATTTGTACTTTAAGAGTAAATAGTAGCCTAAGGTATAAAACATGCCTAAACTTGGATGATTTCGTACACATACGAAATCCTTAGAAAAATATTACTTGATTTTTTCGTAATGGTTACGGAACCCTACCTTGGGCGTGTCCGACACGCTCTTGGCCGGTTTTTATTTCTTTATTGCGAGAAGATCATTGCTACTGTTCTTGCAACTCACGACGGTGAGCGGCCTTTACTTGTGGTAAACGTTAGTCATAATAAATAAAAATTAATGTACAGCAAATTTACTACTACACACGCTTACTCGTATTAGGAAAAGGTCTTTACTCGTGATTGATACGCGTTCAATCACGAGTAAAGACCGCTCGCCTTCGTGACTTGCAAGAACAGTACAACACTGATTGAGAATTTCAATAGTAAATGTAGATAGGCAATAGTTAGGCCGAAGCCCCACGAGCAACAAGCGGCGTCTTGCTTCATCCCGGATTAGGGTAGCTTTAATCCGCAGGACAGTAGAGTTCTAGAATTATTATAATTTGTAGCATAGCCAGTTGTTTTGTTATAAAAAAACCACTGACTAGGCTGACAAACTTCCGGGCGGCTGCCCGGAAAATAACGAAGAATTTAGACGATTTTCAACAATGATCATTTATTTAAAAAAAAACACAGAAAATGTTAGGATACAAATTTTAACTACCGGTTTTAAGATATCCAATTTTTTTAAATCCATCTGTAAAGAGGTAAACTTTGTTAGCTTGTACATGGGGGTAATCTCTGGAATAACAGAAGCGAACTTTAAAGCTCTGTTACTACTAAATAGCTACATAATCTACTGTAGTTACAGTAGATTTGAAAGGCTAACGCTGGTTACTATAAAACAGCGCCGGTCATTTCATGTACTTTGACTAAAATACCTACTGTTAGTGGAAATGTAACCAAAACTTTAAACTTAGCTATTCAAAATACACAAATCTAATCAAATCGCAATCAGTTTGCATTAACGAATGAAACTTACAAAGTTGTCTAAATAAATTTGCGACTATATTAAAACGGTGAATGAAAATCTGAATCAGTTGATAGTGCAGTTAATGAATGCATTTGAAAAGTTAAAAGCCTGCGTTAGGCCGCGGCCACACACCGCTAATTAACGCGGCAGTAATTCCGGCCAGTGTGAACGCGAGCTTAGTGGCATTATCGCCTAAATTGTCCTAATGTTTAGTTGTGGTGCCCGCGGTCATTAGTGATTTCAGATACTGATTAGAATTGACGATATAACGCTGTGGTGTTTAAGAAGAGGTCTCACATTAGTAATTGTTGCATAATACTGTTTTTTTTCAGTGTTGCAGACCGTGATTAAGGTCCTAATCCTGCAGCCAGAAAGCAGCGCTTACGCTGTTGTGTTCTAGCGTGGAGAGTTAGCAAGCCGCTGTAATTATTGAAACATGAGGTATTCTATCTATAGGTAGAATCAGGCTGGCAACGCACTCCAATCCACTGTTGCGGTTACTTACCACCAGGTATTCAACTTTATTTCATAATAAAAAGCCTGCACAACTGTACGTGATTTAATAGACAGTGTCTCTACTTTATACTTTCTAAAATACAAGCTTGTTCACTGTCCTAGCCAGGCTTTCTCAATGTCATCGAGATCCAACGCGATTCCAACATTTCCCAGACATCAATCTCGATGATACCGAGATTCGCCGCGTCATATGCAGCTGACGATTATCAAAACAGAATAGTTAATACTATTATACCCTGTGTCGTGACGCAGCTCGCGGAGCGCATTAGCAATAAATGAAACCCCGGCCTTTGCCTAGATCGCGCTCGCGCTTCTAATTCTCTATGAACGTTAGGCTTTCAAATGAATCGCAGACAGACCCGATTTAGTAATTAATTTTACCGCGTGAAGTGCTTTAAATGCAACACAACTGTGATCCTCATTAAAATAGGAAATAGCGACTGTTCGCTTCGCTATCAAATATAATTTCAGCTCCTAAACTCGAAACATAATTACGTATTTTGCCAAATCCTATGGGAGTGAGTGGCATTAATTTACTAATGTAACATTAGTACGTATGAACCTCCTAAATGTTTAGATAAGAAAATAATATTTTGATTAATAATCAGTAGGTACCTGCCTGCGTAGGTATTTAATAGTTTAACGTTGTTTGAGTAAATCATAGTCTACGCTACGTACAAATTGCTCAATAAACATTTCAATACCAGCGCTGCCTCGCTATAGTTATCAATTGAATCATTTCTGCGGTACATTTTATAAATGACAATCCACGAAAATATTAATACGAGGCGATCATTTTCATTTGCTTCCCGACCGCTCAATTTTTCGCATAACGCATCCAATGAAAACACAAATTAATCTACTCATTTTTTCCGTACAATTTTATATCATTGAGCTCAAATATCCGAACGCGACGCATTTCGCGTGACGTAAGCCTGTGTCACAGTGATAGTTATGGATTACTTTTGTCACGATTGAATTATTCAATCATAATAAAGCGTATTATTTTACGATGCGAGCGGATCCGTGAAGTGCACCGATAATCCTCGGCAATGGGTCGCCTACCTGCGTCAGTTTTTGCGAGCTCATTGAAGATGCGTTGCACGATAAAATCCAAAATCAATATAAGAGAGTCGACACGAGAGTGCGGTGCGGGCTCGCCTGTGTCGACGCGATATCCAACACGGGTTCGGATTAAGCGACGTCAAATCCGGGATTAAGCGTCCCGGGATAAAGCGGAGGCCGGGATCGGCTCGAGCCCGGGTCAGCGGGATTTCGACGGGGCAATAAAAGTGTCTGCAGCCGATTTAGGCTGAGCCCGCAGGCAATTCGCCTCGGCTACCAATTGCTAGGTAATTTCGGCGTGCGATCTGTCCACACAAAGCCGTTCTAATGCCCGCCAATGGGATTAGCCTAGTGTGGCTCGCTCCTAACAATTTATTGGATGGAATCAGACGTTTGCATTAAGACTTAATTGCGTTGGAAATAGATGTAACAATGAAAGGCTGGGCGATATTGCAAATCAACAAAATAATGTTTAAAATCGGGCAATAAATTACATTGCAAAATTGTAAGTTTAATTTACTTAACTTACCTCTGTATAAATTGCGAACGTAAAGCTTCCAACATAATCCGTTAGCGGATTGAGCCGGCATACACTCGACTAATCAAAGTTTTTCTAAACTAAACCCCGCTCGTTTGCAGTGGACGTCATTCAACCATTATAGGGGCCCTCAGTAATCCGGATTGGAGATTCATTAGGACGAGATTATACTCTATTGAAATCTGGCTTAAGCGAGCGCACGAGCGGAACGAGTGGCGGCCCGGCTTTAGTGGGCAGAGCTTCGTACACGCAATCATACAACAATAATGTTCTCTTGTCATTTCGTCCAATTGCCGCATCGGCACAACATATATATACCTATCATTAATACATTACGCAAATCGTTACGAATCAATAAGTAGAAACAAAATGACGGTAAAGTTTTTTGAATCAATGAGGACCCGCAAGCTAGTTTGTTTTGATTAGTTCATGTATCAATTTTTTCTCTAGGTATTATAAAATTAAATACATATTGACACTTAGATATAGGCACCAAAAACTGTTGGACTGATCAGACTCCGCTTTATTTTCTGGGTTTTTCTATTTTTTCCCGTCTCAGCAGACGTTGAAAATAATCCAAACGAGAAAAAGAAAAAATAATAAATAAATATCGTATTAAAAAAGTCTTTGTCACAACTCTTTAGGGTTCCGTACTTGAAGGGTGACAAACAGAACCCTATTAATCTCGCTACATTGTCCGTCCGTCCGTCTGTCCATCACAGTGCTGAATCTCAAGAATAGTAAAAGTTAGACAGCTGAATTGTACCTACACATGTGTATTTTATTGCCGCTACAATGAAAAATAATAAAATATAACAAAAACTTAGAGCCCAACGAACCAGTATAAAACTACCCCACACTGCGTACTTTTTACTTAGAAGGAGGGCTCTGGTGACACCGGATTTCTATTGAGATGGCCGTTTATAGCGTATGTTTTGTACGAAACCCTCGGTACGCGAGACTGATTCCCATTTGGCCAGTTTTTAGGGTTCCGTAGTCAACTAGGAACCCTTATAGTTTCGCCATGTCTGTCCGTCTGTCTGTCTGTCCGCGGCTAAGCTCAGAGACTGTTAGTACTAGAAAGCTGTAATTTGGCATGAATATATATATCAGTCACGCCGACAAAGTGATTGAATAAAAAAAAGTAAAAAAAATTGTTTTAGGGTACCTCCCATAGACGTAAAGTGGGGGTGATTTTTTTTTTCTCGGCCAACCCTATAGTGTGGGGTATCGTTGGATAGGTCTTTTAAAACCATTGCGGGGTTGCTAACATGATTTTTCTATTCAGTAATCTGTTTGCGAAATATTCAACTTTAAAATGAAAATTTTCATTAAAATCGGCCGTCCCCCGCTCTAAAATCTAAACTGTTGGGTGGATAAATTTGAAAAAATTCAGAATGGTAGTAAATTTACTAGGAAAATTATAGCGGCTAAGATTGCTTAGAAATTATTTGTAGTTTAAGAGTAAATAGTAGCCTAAGGTATAAAACATACCTAAACTTGGATGATTCCGTACACATACGAAATCCTTAGAAAAATATTACTTGATTTTTTCGTAATGGCTACGGAACCCTACCTTAGGCGTGTCCGACACGCTCTTAGCCGGTTTTTTAATTTATTTAGATTAATATTTTGTAATCCCAGGTCTATTCTGGCAAGCGTAGCGTGGAAGTCCACCAACGAGATGGATGAATGATTTGGTAAAGGCTGGAGGTGTACGGTGGATACAAGCCGCTTCCAACCGTAATGATGGGTATAAATAAAAATAAAAATAAAAAAAATACTATTGAAATGATGATGATTCCTAGGTCACGAACTCTCGCTACTCAAACAAGTAATGTTCCCGGTGATCTTGTTTATTAATATCCATGATACAGATAATTTATCTAATGCATCACACTCACGCGTTTAGGGTAACTCGGAGCATTAACCTTATTGGATATGTCGTGTCGTGAATGGCGGCATACATCAAACGGTTCGTACAAAACAAAATATTTGGCGGAAAGGTGAATTTGTCGTTGGTGTTTTGTTTCGAAGTTACTCATTCATTAATCTTTACCAGTGCATTATTATTATCTACAAAAAACTTCGCAATACGACCTGTCCAACTATTGTAAATAGTTAAGTCACTATTTACATTTCAAAAGTTGATAGTGCCGACCAAGATCAGACTATGTTATTCATACCTTTGAATAAATCCTTACCTAAATAAATCATTTCGTATTCAAGACTGTTTCAAAGCCTGTCGATTACTTTTTGAATTATCTAAATCGGTCATCCCATTCAAAAAACATTACGAATTTAAAAATTTATAACAGAACAAACGCCGCCGCGTCGTGGCTGGTGCGGGCAGCGCAGCGGGCAACGCGGCGGGGGAGGGGGTGCCGAAGTGCGGGAGAGGGGCGTGCACATCTATGAAATCATCGTCATCATCCCTGTCTATATAAGTCCCACTGCACGGCACAAACCTCCTAAGTATAAGAATGAGAGGGCTTGGGCCGTAGTTCTCACGCGAGCCTAGTGCGGATTGAGAACTTCACACACACCATTGAATTACTTCGTAGGTGTTTCCGAAAAGCTCAGAGGTGCGAGCCGGGATTTGAACCCACGACCCTCTGCTTGAGAGGCCATAGGTCAAACCACTAGGCCACCACGGCTTTTTAATCAGTCGGCTAGTTAAAACTAGATAAAAAAAACAGTAAGCTAAAATAATAAATGAGTAATACCCGTTGAAAAAAACATAGCGCTTAATCACGCCGGGCTTATCTCTTTTTGTAGCCTTCCACGCGGGATTATCCGGGGCCGGCTTCATCCCGGTATAAAATATTTATATCCGACGTAACGAGCCGCCGGACGAAGGTCCAATGTCCAGGAAGTAAAACGATACGATAAAAAAACTAAGAGATACAAGCTGTTGCCCGCGACTCCGTCGGTGAAGAATAGGGGCATAAATAAATAGCCTACGACTTACCAAATATAGAAAAAAATTCATAAAAATCTGTCAAGCCGTTTCGGAGGCGTTCGATAACAAACACCGTGACACGAATTATTTATTATATTAAAAGAAAGAAGATTAATAATGAGCTACGCAAATCTTGAATACCCGACGATTTTAGTGTGTCTCTGTAACGAACCTGTATGAATTTGTATTGCAGTGTCGCTTGTGTGGAATAAAAATGTCTAAAAATGTATTTATATAAGTATGTAACTAATGCACGCACGAAGTCCCTGCTGTTTATTGTTAGTTATTCCGAAGAAAATATGCTATTGTCCAGGATAAAAACTATAGTTTTTCCTTACCCAGAACTTAAACTATATCTATACCAAAATTCATTGAAATCGGTTCAAACGTCATTGCATCCATCCCATTCCAAAACAACTGCACAAAAAGCTTACATCTACAAAAACTTTCTCATTTGTGATATTAGTATATTAGTATTATTGTATGTGTGAATTAGTATGTACTAGCTGTTAATCGCAATTTCGTCTGCATATATTTTGTTTAACGTTATCCCGCGGGAACTTAGTAGTTTTCCCGGAAAAAACTATCTTATGTCCTTTCCAGGGTCTCAAACTGACACACTTAGAATTTAAGTCATTTCAAGCGTGAAGAGATAACAAATAGATTTTTTTTCGCATTTAAAAAAGGTATGGATTTTGTGTAAAAATTTCCATGTAATAATACACTGATGCACACTAATGTCAAGACGACAACAACATTAGAAAAGTTACTACACGGTGTTTTTTTTTATTTTATAAATATTGATCTGACCATATCGATAAAAAATATTAAAATTAGTCTATCTCTGATAATGATACCCGATTAGATTATTATGCCCAGGAGCTTGGATACAAGTGAGTGGCGATAGCAACCTCAATACTAATCTATATCTATGTAAGCTATCTAATACATTAAAAGGGTGAACTTTGTTTGTTTGTGCATTCAAGCATGTGTAAATACTGAGAGAACAGTTTTTTTATACAATACTAGCTGTTGCCCGCGACTCCGTCTGCGAAGGTATAAGAAATAGCCTACGACCTATTCTCAAACCTACCAAGTATAGACAAAAAGTTTCATAAAAATCGGTCAGGTCGTTTCGGAGGAGTTCGATAACAAACACCGTGAGCACCGTGACACGAGATTTTTATATATTAGACATAGACTTGCGTTTGGCCACAATGACGCCTGACGGAAAGCGAAGATACGCACGCATAACTTTGGTAATTGAGATTAATCCATTTATTATTGCATCGAAATTATGGCACATCGCCATTATGGTTGATTTTAGTTGACCTCCCAAACTTTTTATGTTTTTTGTTAGATTAGGTACATGCGATTTTCATATGAACTAGAGTTACCCTCCATGCCAATGCATGACCCAATGGTCAAAGTACCCCGAATTTACGGTATTGATATGTTCATAGTATAATTTTATGAGCTTGAACAAAGAAATCGTAAGCGTAACTCTAAAATATAACGCCTTTTGTCACTCCGGTTTAGGGTATCACGAGTAGGGTTTCAACAAAGAAATGCGCTTAAAAAGATTAAAATAATCGCCCGCGACGCACAAACCCGTGAACGCGCAAACATGTTCGTGGATTAATGGAAATTTGAATACAGTACGCTTAGTATAAGTTTTACTTCACCAAAATACTTCTCGATCGCGTTTACGTAATAATTTCAATTCTATGGAAACGTGGACGCGCGCGCGCGGAGTCGCTGTCCATTGTAATTGATTTTTTTACGTAAACGCGATCGAGAAGTATTGAAGTGAAGGAAGGGAAGGTGTATACTAAGCATACAGTACGCTTAGTATAAGTTTTACTTCACCAAAATACTTCTCGATCGCGTTTACGTAAAAAATTCAATTACTAGGGAAACATGGACAGCGTCTCCGCGCGCGCGCGTTCACGTTTCCATAGAATTGAAATTTTTACGTAAACGCGATCGAGAAGGATTTGGTGAAGTAAAAACTTATACTAAGCGTACTGTAGTTAAGTAAGGAGTCGCTTTGATGGGAAGGTAACATTCGACTGTAAAAAATGTACGTACAATCAACCAATTTGTTTCCTAGACCATCATAAAACCTTGTCGTGCCACGTCACATTTGTCATTCAACAAGTATCGTTATCTTCTAATATATAAAAATCTCGTGTCACGGTGTTTGTTATAGAAATCCGTTGAAACGGCTTGACCGATTTTTGTGAAACTTTTTTATCTATAGGTACTCGGTAGGTCTGAGAATAGGTCGTAGGCTATTTTTTATCTTCGCAGACGGAGTCGCGTGCAACAGCTAGTAAACAAATAAGATTATTTACTACTAGCTGTTTATCGCTATCCCCCAGGAACTATGCAATTTTAGTAGTATCTAAGTACAGCTATTTAAGTTGGCTATAGACAGGACGAGATTTAAGGAACTGACTAATAATGAAGTGGCACTATAAAAAGAAGAAGAGAAATCAGTAACTATTAAAGCACCATCTCAACGGTCAGAAAAATGAAAAACCATTTGCTAAAAGAAACAACACACTCATCGTACGCTATCAACACCCCAACCCCTACGGTAGGTCGCGGTTTCCCAAGGTTCATTGACTGCACTGAACCCAAGTAATCCAAACCGAAACCCTCATAACACACCTTAATATGTATCACTAGTCTATTTTACAGTGCCAGCTTCTGGTAGCTTACTGCAAGCAGAAGATAAGCCCGCGGATTAGTTCAGAGGGAAAAAAAAAATGAAAAGTTAACCTTTGATTGCTTTCTATAGCTCGATACTTTTTAGAGGGACCTTTTCGAGTTAAATTTCATTTAGATAGTGCGTTAACATCGTGTGATTATCGTTACATTGACGGGTCACGCACGTGGCTATGAATTAAGAAGCGATCGAGTACTTATCCACAGCAATGTATCGCAACTCGCAAGACATTTCTTGTATCATCTAAATTAAGCTTTATGCCCAGTTTATACCTGAAAGAAAAGTTGTACTCATAGTGAAAATAAACGGATCACTCACGTCTTAAAACGAGTTAAACTCGCCATGTTTCGGGCTAATCCGTAGCCCTTCCTCTAGGAGTCGCACGACTGCGACGTTTATCTATATCTATACATATAATAAATCTGTAACAAGTCGGTGTCTGTACATTGAAGATATTTGAGAAAAACTGTTTGTCTGTTTGTCTGTGCGTTTGTGCGCGCTAATCTCAGAAACGGCTTAACCTAGAAGGATGCGGTTTTCACTGGTATTTTCTTGGATTAACATTTAGTGTTTGTTTCATTTCAATCGGTTCACAAATAAGAAAGATACGTCTATTTTAAGAATTTATCGAACAGTTTTTAAAAGAATTAATAAGCTGAAGAGTTTGTTTGTTTGTTGTTAGGTTAGGTTAGGTTAGGTTAGTTACTACTGCTCCGATTTGAAAACTTCTTTCAGTGTTAGATAGCCCATTTATCGAGGAAGGCTATATATCATCACGCTAACACCAATAGGAGCGGAGCGGAGCGGAAGAATGTTTAAAAATCAGGGGTTTTTGAAGTAAAACATCTATAGGCACGCTTGACTTGGGAGTACGGTGGTGAATGTGAACGCGGGTGTGCGGGGGGTTTGGTGGGGGGGTGGGGTTGGGTGGGGGGTTTGCGGGGGCGGGTAATTTTTTTTATATCGAGGAACTAAGGAGAGCCATAATTGATGAAAAAGCAAATTTGTTAAAAAGCATAAGCGGCCCAAATTACTAATTTCACGCGGACGGAGTCGCGGGCAAAAGCTAGTTTTCACTATGAGTGAGTCTCACAGTATTTTAATGTTTAAAAAGTTGTGCTAGTTGCTTTACATTGCAAGGCCGTAAAGAGAACGAGAATAAAGTGGTCTATCGAGCGCCGACAACAGATTAGTGACTCTCTTTTTGTTGTTGATATGCATGGGCGGTGGTGATCATTTCCCATCAGATGACCCGCTTGCTCGATTGCCTCCCTCTCATAATAAAAAATAATAAAACAATTGATGACGATGACTGAAGATCAGCAAATATAAAATACCCTAAGCATACATACAGTCAAGGAACTTAATTCGCTACCCTTTTCGTAAAAATGTCGTGTAATATTCGCAATGCGTTAAGGTCGAAATGTCAATTGGAACACGTCAAAAGCAAGCTCTTATGGTGACAGTTTGCCGTACGATATTCAAACTTAGGTGGGTAGGAAATTAAATTCCTTGACTGTACGTACACGACTCTTTAGTCAAGAACCATCACCATCCCAGCCTATATACGTCCCACTGCAGGGCACAGGCCTCCTCTCACAACGAGAGGGCTTCGGCCGTAGTTCCCACGTTGACCCAGTACGGATTGGGAACATACATTGATAAGTAATTGGAAGTCAGAACATAGATAAATAATTATTTCTAATGCAGTTTTTCAAGGCAATTATAGGTATAAAACTTAAATAATGACCCTCTCTTATATGACTCTCTTATTTAGACGACCAGATGGCCTAGTGGTTAGAGACCCTGACTATGAAGCTTGAGGTCCCGGGTTCGATTCCCGTGTCAGGGCAGATATTTGTATGAAAAATACGAATGTTTGTTCTCGGGTCTTGGGTGTTTAATATGTATTTAAGTATGTATCTATCTATATAAGTATGTTTATCCGTTGCCTAGTACCCATAACACAAGCTTTGCCTAGCTCACTTTGGGACTAGGTCAATTGGTGTGAATTGTCCCGTGATATTTATTTATTTATTTATATGCAGTACTGTACAAAATTGATGTTTTTAATTTGGAATGTAAACTTTATCTACACGGGCGTCGGACACGTTACTATTTAGAGGAGAGGTGGCTTGAAAGGGACACGTATTATAAGGGACAATTAGGTATAGAGTTCAGAAAGCTTCCTATATAGGAAGTGTTTATTATTTAAACTATTGAAATGAAATACGAAATACAATAATTGTCATTAATCAATTCTTCGTTATATTTCATACTAAATACAAACTGAAACATGGATGCATAGAAAAAAAAACCCAGAAAAAAGACCAGCGCTGGGAGTCGAACCCAGGTCCTCAGCATTCCGTGCCGCGTGCCATACCCCTACACCACCACTGGTCTTCGTTGTTTATTTTGACAACTTTAAAAAAAATCCCTTTAATAAATGGACTTTTATTATGAATTTTCACTTCCAATAGATAGATAGGTAGATAACAATCATTAATCACCATAACACGTACAAGGCTTAATTCATTTCATAACAATACGTGTCCCTTTCATGCCACCTCTCCAATTACCTATATGCAACAGGGGCCTTTCTAAAATTCTTTTTAGCATTTACTTGAGGAGTGGGTGGTTATAATGTTATGTTATTATTGAAAATAAGTATAAATGTCGTCAAATAGTTTATTTCTATAATTTGATATTTAACTTTCAGAAATCGCAGCTTTGTTACGGACGCAAATACACGAATTACCGTAAAACGAACAGGGATGAGCGCGAGAAAATCGCGAAAAGGCCGCCATGTGGCAATCCGGATACCGGGATTTAGTCTATCCCGCCTTACCGTAATCCCGGGCCCTAAAAATACATATATCCTACTTAACTCCGTATGTAACCTTTTCGTAAACGGAGAGCGTAAAAAATACAGCGAATATTTTATTATTTTTCTATTGGAGACTTTGCAGTAATAGGAATAAGTTTCAAAACTACGTACACTTTATACGATTACTAGCTGTCGCCCGCGACTTCGTCTGCGAAGAATAAAAATAGCCTACGACCTATTCTCTTAGACCTACCGAGTATAGAGAAAAAAGTTTCATAAAAATCGGTTAAGCCTTTTCGGAGGAGTTCAATAACAAACACCGTGACACGAGATTTTTATATATTAGATAAGAAAAAATCAAATAGTGCCTATTATTTAATCCTGTATTCCCGGCAAGAATTAGATCAGTCGACTGATTAGTCGCTCTCTAAATAAATTATGCCAGTTAATAAACGTATCTACTTTAAAGTAATCCCAGCTTTTTGGACAAACCAACTATATACAACTATATCTATATACACACACGGCCACTTGGTGCGGTCCGTCGAGATAATCCCTTGTGTGTCTCTTTCGCACTCGCAGGTGTTACGTGCAAATCCTCGCCCCATCCCACTCTAATCCCTTATTTGAATCTTATCAGATCTCAGGAGATACAACGGTAGTGGTCCGATGTGTGGCTGTGTGCTAGGGTTGGCAAGTAGCGGAATAACTGTATTTGTTTTCGTATTTATTGGCACTACATTTGGACTGGTGTTTTATTTGGAGCTAATTACAATACGCGTTTGGGTAACGTCGCGACGGGTGGTTATTATTTCTATATTTTGAATGCAACATTGTCGTGTGACCGTTAAGTGTTTTGGTGGTATTTTGGGAGTGCTGAAAAATTATGTCGTTGCGCTTTAGTGTTGAAAAAGGAGATGGGAAAAATCCTTAGTACTGTTAATGTTCGATGATCTGCTGTGGTTCACGAAAAAAGTCATATTGACATCGCATTATTTGACAAGGGAATTCATTATGGTACTTAACATGAGAACGTTCGTAATTAACGAATCAAGTTGTTCGATAGTATTTTATTTACCATTAAAGACGAAGCTAAGCGAAATTGTTATTTCTTAAATTGTGCAATTTAACGCCTGCTACTCATGTAACGATACATCGTGGCCATTATTTTGTGCAAACCGTTTTGCGCAGATTTTGGAACCTCCTGGCACAGATATCTTTATATTTAAAAGGAGGTCCCAACCTTGATGTTAATATGTTAGGTTTAAAACGAAATAAACATTTTTTCATTTTTTTTTTATCGATAGTGTGTATGTCAAATTGTTGCAGATATTATAATATATGAAATCGCTATTATGTTTAGCTGGCATAAGAAGAATATAAAATGTCACCCTTACTTAGATATTATTTATCAATTACCTAGAACTAAAAGACGATAAACAGCCTTGAGACTAGTTCGACTAATAATTACTAGAACGGTCCCTAGGGGATCGAAAACCCTAGAGGGCGCGCATACATTAAGGCGCGTCCACACTCGAGCCGCGATTAATGGCTTCGAATGCGATCGAAGCTAAATTTATGTTTCTGCAACACGACGACTTATGACACGAGAATAAGGACACGAACAGCTGTGTGACATCCACGATGCACTAGGATTTTCCGAAATAGAAAATAATCTCGTTGATACTGATTTGATATAATTGGATGAAATTGTTTAATAATTTCATGCAACTTCAAATAATGGGAAGTTTGGTTGAAATCGAAATGGAAATAATTTCGTTCAGTTTGCAAATGTATTATCGCCTACAACCACCATTCAACCACTATTAACCATTTTCGCGCACCGAGGGCTACGTACTCGTACAGTCAAAATCTCAAACTATCAAATTACCAGTTTAAATTCATAAAGTACTTAGTACCTACAGCCACTGCCAGATAAATTACAAAGTTCTAATTGTTATCTTAAGACCAACTCACGTTTAACCGGTTTTTATTAAGTATTTGTTGATACGCAGTTAGGTATATAATATTTATCTCTAATATCAATCTTAAGTATGAGATACAACGCAAACAAAATAATATGTTTTGTATAATTATTAATTTAATTCACTTTTTATTATTTTTTGTTGTAGCGGCAAAGTTTGTGTAAATTTCAGATGTCAACCACGGTTCTTGAGATACAACTTTGTGATACACAGGACAGATGGACAGTGTAGCGACATTTATAGGGTTCCGTTCTTCACCCTTCGTTTACAGAACCCTTAAAAGGAACCAGTATCATTATTTCCCCAGCATACCATTATCTGCCTGCATTTTGAAAATAACGTGGCACTCAAAGACAAATCACATTTATTTTAATAATATCGAGACACCGCCGGCCATATTTTATACCGGAAGCTTGAATTAGGGTGTTTCTTGCGAGTATAGTGTAGTAAGATTATATTCCTAACCCTTTGTGGGGATTAAGATTTTGTTAAGGGGTCCCTAAGCCTAACCAGACGGGCCCCTAACGATTAGGGGGTCTTCGCTTTACTTCTATGGTTTTTATACCGTTTGAAACAAAGGTTTTATTGGACATTTTATAAGCTACCAGCAACTTTGGATTTGATTTATTTAGTTAGTTACAAGGAAATATTTGAAGACATACTTTGTAGTACAAAATATTTATAGAAGTTTGCAATTGTGCACTTCGATGAAGTTAACCAAAATAACAAAATAAAAATAAATAAGTGATTGATCACTTTACCGATAGATTAGTGATTGTTATCATTATTATCAACATTTTAGTATCGCCTTATAATATTTTAAATTGTTTCTTAATGTGAAATGTAACTAGTCGTCGCCCATGACTTCATCTACGATGAATTCGTTAGGTAGTTATCCAAGTTGTAAACTGTCTGTGTGCCAAATATAATCCAAAAGTAAACTTCAGGCTTTTTAGTTTGAAAGATTATCAAACATCTGTATAAGTACATTCACGTTTTTAATATTAGCATTATCTGCACTTTTCATCAGGTGAGATAGGAGTGAAACACGGGTCAGTTTTATTAAAAAAAAAGTAAAATTTAACAGTAACAAATTATTCAATAGACTGGTTTCCGTTTCCAACAACAACCGCAACAATAAATATTCAGTTCTATAAACAACTATTCTACTTAGCAGTTTTTATATTGTTTGTGGACACGGCTGATCTTTTATCTTATAGCATCAATAATTCAATATTCTCATGATGTACCACTTTATGAAGCAGATTGTACACGGCGTATCCACGCCACACATGCACTAGTGAAGCACATACACGTATCGTTTTTTGTTTATTTAACCTCAAATCCTATCTCCCCAGGGCACTGGTGAAGGTATAACGACGGTGTCCTCCGTATGGTTAATCTTGACAAATGGTTCAGATCATCCACCAGCACCGGTGCTGTGACCCAGCCGGATTGATTTTTAGGGTCCCACTGGCGTATTAGCGTGGACCAAAGAAGAAAAAAACTTAGTAAGTGTAAGTAGTCGTAAAATATTTTTTTTACCACTTTATGGTTCAATGTCAGATGCACGGTTTATAACTATAAATAAAAAAATAAGACAGACACACACACACACACACACACACATACACATAGCAGTCAAACATATAACACCCCTCTTTTTGTGTCGGGGGTTAAAAACGTCCAAGGCTATTTTTACTTACAAGTCAATATGACACAATCATCCTTATTGTTTTGATTCTGATATAGGATCTGTCACAAAAAATGGTGAAGTACTTACTTGGTCGACTATACCTACGAGTATTCTGCTGACATTAATACGTATTTTTTATATTTATTTAATAGTATACGTGAAGTGCCACTATATTGTTCTTCAAAATTAAAAAGAAAAAGTTCCGTGCTTATGAGTGAAACAAAATGTATTAGAATTATACCTAGAGATTTTTCTAGGACGAGCAACTTGTGGTTAGTGTTTCACATAATAATTACATCGATTCGATTTGTTATTCTTGTTCTATATTTTTAAACGTGTCTCATTGATATAATGCCACTTTAAGACATCGATAAACTAAGTATTAGAAGGAAAAGTATTCGTTCGTGCTACAAAAATCTCTAGGTATAATTAGAAACCATTTTTCCCGTTACACTAGCTTTTTAAAACTTAGAAACTTAAAAGATCCCGAAAGGCACCTGATGAAATATTCCGGATTTTATGACACCTTGTCTAATTGTATATGCCTTGAAGAAAACACCAATTGCCTGACTCGTACTTTTTCATGCCTCGCAATGCTTGACTTGCAAACCACCTCTTCAGGAATTCCTCTACTTTCCGGACCTCGGCAGTAATTTACTTTCACCAACTCTCTTAAACCCCATGAAAATTGAATAATAATTAAAATCCTAGCACAAAATTTCCTTTCTTTCGGAACACTAATCACATACTCCGACTCGCGCTTGTCAACTTTTTATCGATTGATCAAAGGATCAGCTGATTGCATCTCTCTGTTGCTGCCGCCGGATTAACACACACACGCTCAACCGTGTACACACGGCGCGTGTAGTGGTCGGTTTGATACGTAACAAAATTAATGTCAGGCACAAAAGAATGATCATAAGGATTTGCATTATGATACGCACACATACGCGTTAAGCCGCGTATACGTGTGTGCGCTTGACTAAATGTTTGTATATGGATTCAAAGTCGTTTTTAATAAATGCTAATAACATGGGTATAAAGTTTTAAATGGTTTTTATTGCTAAATCTAAATTAACCTCTTTAAGAAACACGAAACTGTTGTAATAAAAGTTATGTTCTGTCCTTGTCTGTCAAAGACAAATGTCAAAGTGATAGTCAAAGACAAAATGTGTATTAGTATGTGTATACATATACGTAAAAACTTCATTGGAGCATTATATATACGAACGAACTAATGATTAATAAGTTAAAATAAACCAACTCCAATAGAAAAAAAAATATTGTTCCAATCCTAATTCTAGTTTGTGATAATAACGTTGATAAACAAAAATACATACATGTACTTAATTATGAAATTACCACATACCTGACCAGAAGTCTACGTATAATAACAAACACGATTATTATGCGCTTTCAAGAATTTTGTATACCTACATACCTACGAGTCGAACTGACAACCTTTTAAATAAGTTAAAAACATCATCTAAACAGTTTTCAGGTAGCAGACTTCAAAATTACATGGTTGAAAATAAGGTACTCAATCTTCTCACAAAATTAAAAATATTGAATACGTTTTCTGACAATGCATATTTTTTAACAGTCTTTCTAAAAATACATAACTAAGAGCCCAAGGCAATATCAACCTTACAACGTAAGCGAAAAGTTTGTATTTTGAATATCACGGCTCTTGCGTCTTAGCCTTTGTTGGTGTGTGTTAAGCCGAGTGCATGCCTCAAATTGGGCTGAACTTGAGGAGATAATCTCACAGTGATTGATGAGACCCTTCCCCTTCCACCTCACCCTCTGGCCTTTCATTAGTATCAGTATCAGCCAAAATAATTGCCTAAATCAGTGTGTTTCAACCTTAGGTTTGAAAATGTTCACATCTCTATCCCCTCTTTTTTTCTACAACAGAAAGAGAAATTAGATCCCTAATAGGAACGCTTCCTGCTAGTCCATCTGTCTGTTGGTCAAGTTTTGACAGTCACATTGTTAAGTAAAATCAAAATCTATAACCTACCTTCCCATTTATCTAGAGACATAAAATTTTGAAAGCAGCAAGGTCTCTCACCGGCCAAGTCCAAAAATATATATATATATGTACTCCATAAAATCTCAAATAAAACTGCCTACCTATTTAAGCTACTAATGTTCAATTACTGACAGACAAAACCAACTTATAGTATAAATCTTCCCAGGTGAATTTTTCGCTTCGAGCCCTTATGTTTCAAAACAAACGGTATCGTCATAGTATTAAGGTTCAAATTTAATGGAATGGGTCGAAGCGAAAAATTCACCTGGGAAGATTTATACTATACACTTAACCGGTTTTTATTATTTGTCAATATACAGTATATATTTATCTCTTTTTCTCGTATGGGACTCCCCTTAATTTAATTTCTATTATTTGTTTTTGTAGTAGCAATAAAAATACACATTATGTAAAACATACGCACGCACATATAAAGAAAGTTTCCCATTTATAATATTAACAGGATTTATCAGAGACTGTGGTAAATAATATTCAATTTTCTTCACCCGCTGCACAGTCGCCACGGATAAATAATATGGGAACTTTTCTAGAAAGCGTTAAAGTACGTTCATTTGGCGACAGTGCCTAGATTTATTTCCGTCATACAACTTGGTATGATGTATATAATGCCGGGTTCCCTCAAGTCTGGATTCCGGGAACGAGCCGGCTTAGGCCGTGGATGCCCGCCCGCTGGATTAGGCCGACCAAAACCCCTGGATATAGTATAACATGTTCAGTACAATAACACTAAGAAAGGTATAATCGAGAACGTGGTGGTTTTAAACTTATATTTACATGGCTACGTATACCGAAAATTTTAAACAGAACTTGTCCTTCTTTTGCTCTTAAAAAATTAATTAGTTTAATGTTTAACGCACAATGAAGGAAAGGTTTTCAATACCATTCAGCACAATAGAATAAATGAAGCTGAATAGAATAACTGACTATAAATATATGTATAGATATTATAAGTAGTCTTCTAACATTTTTTTGCTATCATTTTTCACTTCTCATGCTCGTATTTATGCGTAGTATGAGCTACGTAAAATGATTTTTCATGCTTTAGTTAGTACATAAAGTAAAATCTTCATCTAAAACCAAGGCATCTAAAATCAGGTGACCACAGCCACAAACAATTAAAAAAAAAATTTTTTTATGATCTGTGTTTTAATAAAAGATAGCAAACGAACTTTAATGTTATGTTCCTGTTTAATTTGCTCGCAATCGAAATTAAAAACAGTCTACAACCTTTTCTTAAAACCCATTTTGCTTCGATTTAACTAACAACCCTTGCTTGAGCTCAGATGGATATATAAACATCTCGGATAAAATAGCACGGTTTACTTATGCACTTGTACAATCTACTATAATATTTTTCGTTGAGACTAGTATGAGGAATATGAAGCTGCGTTTAAAACGCAATAATAAATAACAATTACTTTGAGAAATGAACATCTGGAAAAGACGGCGTAAAGCCCCTTTCAATAGCAAAATACTCCTTTTAAAATGCTTCTGAAACCTCAATACTTTCTAATAAGAACGCAGAGTTTATTCTAACCTCAACACGTACACCTACTACAGTCTATTATTACATCGCAAATCCTCGACGAGTTATTCGAGTAAATCCGTATTCTGGTAATCTCTTTGGAGATACCCGGGCCGGTGGGCAGCCTAATCTGGTTTCATCCGGATCAGGCGCTCCACTTGCCCGTGTGTACTGGGCGCTAGAACGTTCTTTGTCCTCCCACTTTACGATTCATGTGAAGAAAACGCTTTGAGGAGTGTTTTTGTTTTATGTGAAAAAAAGTGATGAAAAGTAAAGTGACGAGGAAAATACTCGCGTGTAACGGTTATAAATAGTAAATGACCGAAATATTACCTACTACATTTAAGTGTAAATACCGCTTCCTGTCAAATAAAAAGATTAGAAAGCAATTCATCAATGAAATCAACTAGTTGCATAGCTTTGCCCCTTTTGCTCTCGTATATCGTGGGTTCAAATGCCGGGATCGCACCTCTGAATTTTACTTTACGTGCAAAATTACTTTTGAAATTTACCACGAGCATTATGGCGAAGGGAACATCGTGAGGAAACCTGCACACACCTGAAAATAAATTCAATGGTATATTTCGTACTAAATACAAACTGAAATATAGATGCACAGAAAAAACCCCAGAAAAAAGACCAATGCTGGGAATCGAACCCAGGTCCTCAGCATTCCGTGCCGCGTGTCATACCCCTACACCACCACTGGTCTAGAGATTAGACACGAATCTTTCCTATACATCATACATTTCAATCTGCTAAATCATCACCTTATGCAGTGACAAGCGCACATCTATGTTACACCCTCATCGAGAGATTTTAACACTCCTTCGGAACTAACCGCTCACCTGGACAAGAGATGGCGCTACTGTGCAACTTTAAACAAGTTAGCTATGAAGTATCTTTTTTTTTTTTTTTGTACTTATTTTTTCAACTTCATTTTTTTATTACTTTTACGGTCATCCCGTGAAATCATATATTATGAACCCATATATTATCCCGTGAAATATATGATTTCACGGGATGACCGTAAAAGTAATAAAAAAATGAAGTTGAAAAAATAAGTACAAAAAAAAAAAAAGATACTTCATAGCTAACTTGTTTAAATTCAATGGTGTGTGTGTGAAGTTCTCAATCCGCACTGGGCAGGGCACGTGGGAACTACGGCCCAGGTACTCTCATTCTGTGCCCTACAGTGAGTCGTATGGGATGACGACGATGATTAAATAATGCCATTTCACAGGCAACATAAATTATAGTACACACGATACGGATACTATATCTGGATGATTCGTGAGCCGGATTATGCAACCGACAGATTAGGCCCTTGTCCTGCAGAGGCCGGTCGCCCGACGAACGCGCGGGTCATATAGCTGCGGTTTACTTTACATTGAATATAATGCTTTCAAATGTTGATAATCAGTTGGACGTTTATTCGAGCGTTTCAACCGCCTCATTTAACTGGTCATATTTCCCGTTTTATTTTCCGTAGTCAACTAGGAACCCTTATAGTATCGCCATGTCTGTCCGTTTGTCTGTCTGTCTGTCCGCGGGTAAGCTCAGAGACTGTTAGTACTAACTAGAAAGCTGTAATTTGGCATGAATATTATATATCAGTCACGCCGACAAAGTGATTGAATAAAAAAAACCAAAATAAATTTTTTTAGGGTACGTAGATACGTACGTACGTAATAGACGTAAAGTGGGGGTGATTTTTTTTCTCGACTAACCCTATAGTGTGGGGTATTGTTAGATAGGTCTTTTAAAACCATTGGGGCGTTGCTAGCATGATTTTTCTATTCAGTGATCTGTTTGCGAAATATTCAACTTTAAAGTGAAAATTTTCATTAAAATCGACCGTCCCCCCCCCCTCTAAAATCTAAACTGTTGGGTGGAAAAATTTGAAAAAATTCAGAATGGTAGTAAATATATTATATTTACAAGGAAAATTATAGCGGCTAAAATTGCTTGGGAATTATTTGTAGTTTAAGAGTAAATAGTAGCCTAAGGTATAAAACATATCTAAACTTGGAAGATTCCGTACACATACGAAATCCTTAGAAAAATATTACTTGATTTTTTTGTAATGGCTACGGAACCCTATCTTGGGCGTGTCCGACACGCTCTTGGCCGGGTTTTTTTAAGAAATGGTTGTAGATTTTGATGGGGCTTTCGGTTATATATTAGAAGTCCTGTCCATATAACTGGAAATTGTATCAGAATTTTCTACCATTTAAAAAAAATGTGAACGTCCATTTCTGAAAAGAATTAAAGTAAGGACTTAATAATGAGTTTGTGGAAAATGCTCAGATTTTGTGTTTTCCTATACGTCTGTTTGTAAGTATAGTGTAGCGGAATTAAATGATTCATTGACCTTAACTCTATGACATAGAGTCGAAAAGTGACGAGCCTTTTCATTCCGCGACTGTACGTTGCAATTTTTTTTTCAGAATGATAGGGTTCGAGCTTTAGTGTGAAGGGAGCCCAATAAGAGTACTTACACAGTACATGATTTACTTAGGTAGAGTCATTCACGATGAAGCTCGCCGTGGTTCTGATAATAATGTCATTCATTAATGTAAAATTTTGGCAAATTCACGCTTCTTCGTAGATATATGATATGTACAAAATAAAATAAAATTTATCAAGACGTCACAGTCACCAGAAAAAAACCTTTGAAAGGTCATGGCAAACTTAATTATTCTTAACTGACGCCTAAGGTCGAGATATTTCTTAAAAAACAAATCATATAGCAATGAATCTATTCAGAAATTTGAAATTATTTGATTAAAATAACTAATAATACTATTATAGGCAGGTATTTATATCTAAGTTTTGACTCTAAGCAAATCGGAGAGTGACCTATGAAATATTTAGAATGTTTTTTTTCTATTTTAAGCCTACATTTCATATTTTCGATATTACGTATCTGTATTCATACAGGCCATTTAGAAGAATAAATTTTAAAAAAACTTAATTAAAAAAAGCTTCCCATCAAAGTTTTGTTTCATAAAGAACGTCTATAAAAAATGCAAAAAAACAATCGAACTGGCAGCTAACAAAACATCGAAAAGTCCAACACTAGTGAAATATAAAGCTGCGCACACACGACCTGGGGGCTCGCTCATCCGGATCATCCGGGCCGGATCAACCTCGTGTCGCCTGGAGATAAAGCTACAGCCGCTGCTACGTACACGCGGTGTTGAATCACGATGTGACGAAATTTACAGGGTGATTTTAACCAGGGTACACGTAAAAATGAAGATATGCCGCACAAAAACATAACATGTAACCAGAAAATCCAGAAATGTACCTTACTTTTACTAGATTCCCATTTGAAAACTCTAAATTGAAAAAACTACTTCTGTACATATGGAAAATTATTAAGCAATAATGTGAACAACGTAACTGTTTAACTTGTTACGAAAGATTATAGAAAAGCATTATTCAAGATTTGTTTTGCAGTAAATTTTAAACAAACCATAATCCAAGTAGGATATCGTTATTTAATTGGATATCGTCTGGTATGGGATGGTGATTCTGAAGATTATGCGGCAATTTATATTCTAATGTCAGAAACTACCGTTGATTTTAGCAATAAAGGTGTGCTGGCTCGTCTTACAGACAAAATAAATAATAACTATAATACGACACAATAAAAAACATAAATCGGCTTATCTATATAAAACCGGCTTATTCGTATCCAGTAGCGTCAACAAATAAATTTTAATCGCACAATTGCCATTAACATTTTTGCTGCCGACATAATCTCTAGATTAATGAAATGTATTATAATAAAATATAAATAGGTCTTAGTTTTATTTACTTAAATAACGCTCTACGTAATATTCAACTTGTAATAAAATTTATTGCTATAAATTTGTGAATACAAACATGTATCTAATCTTATCTAAATTACGTCAAAGGTGAATGTTTCGATCGTCAAATTTTAAAGTGATCGTCGGTGCGTCACATTCCGGTGCTGCGCTTCTGACGCTACACAGGTACGAATTGACAAAAAGATTTATATCGTGGACGTCGGGCGTAATCCGTCGGTTATTGTGCAATCGCTAATCGGCGCGGATCGGCAATGCTCGGCTCGGCTCGGCTCGAAATTAAAAATGATTAATAACGCCCGATTAGAGGCATTAGGCATTAACTCGCCACCGCCTTTGACGCAGCGCAGCGGTTCGAGACGTCAGATTTGTTTTTTTTTTTCGACTTTTATTTACATTGAGTTATCATACCTTCGATTTTAAATGCGTATGGATTATGCGCTTCCTTTTTGTACGTAGATATTTTTGATACTTTCACTTTGATTATCATTATTTGATTAATAGCAGGACTTTCACATACAATTTGGTTTTATAATCAAGCCCCAAAACCTATTCAGAAGACTGAGTTCGCCACGCGATTAAGTGATCCGTAGAAATGCATTTTCTGATTAGTGGCTCTGTGTGACATCAATGTGAATGGCTCTTTGGTAGTGTGAGTTGGTTGCGTGTGTACGCCGGCTTATGCATTGAGCGCGCCTTACGGGCAGACGGGATGTCCCGGATTAGATTTAAGGGGTAAAAGAACAAGATGGAGACAGCCAGCACAGGATTTACCCGGGTCAGACAAGGACGGATGAACGGCGGAGATTTAGAGATTATGATTCATAAAGAGAGGAGAATGAATAGAAAATTATTACGCAGGGAATAAAGAATTAGAGACCAGTGTTTATGGGGAGCCTATAATTTGGAATTATGATTTAAGACGCAATGGGATGGCTTGAGTGCGGTATTAGTAGCGAATTTAATGCTTAATTTTCTGGATGGTTAGGTTTAATACTTATGTAAGCGTTTTCTCCAACAGTCAGTACTTTAGGTAGATAAGATTACATGGTTAACATAAACAGCCAGGATTAGATTATCAGATAATTCGTCAAAAACGTTTTAAATAAACATGATTAAGCTCCAGTAGAAAAGATTTTCACTGAAAATTTGAAAACAATTGGTATGAAAATATACCTAGGCATAGATGCAGATTAACTAACTTTCTACAATAATATCTTAGCATCGCTGTACGGTGAACGATACTCATCTCGGCTTACGACCTTGGGCCGTAGTTCCCACGCGGGCCCAGTGCGGATTGGGATTTCACACATCCATTTTCTTTTAAAGCCACGACCCTCTGAGAGGCCATGGGTCACACAACAGAGCCAAGACTTTCAAAACGGTGAATGGTAACTTGCATTAAAAGATATCGGTGAATCAATTAAGGCATCAGATTAAAGGAGAGATGAGCTGGGATGCAGACGGAGGGGCCGGCGCGTGACGCGGAATTAATGCTTAGGGCCCATCCAGACGGACTATGTTCCAATTTCAACTGCCTATTCGCTATGTGTGCGATGACAGCGCCCCTAGTGGCCAGAATTATTGTGGAGTCGAGATCTGTCAAACTATAGCAACTGGATTGTTTGATAACGATTTTCGGATTGTTTTTCAGCGAAATTAAATGAAAATATCTCAATAAAAAGTTTGTGCATAAAATATGTGATTTTCCTACTTAAACGGAAGAATGAATGTTATAATACGTACGGAATTTGAAGCAATAAAATCTATACATATAATAAATCTGTAACAAGTCGGTGTCTGTACATTGAAGGTATTTGAGAAAAACAGTCACTAGGGCTATTTATTAGCGCAATAGAACCCAAAACAATGATCTTTAGAATTATTGTCTGTTTGTCTGTTTATCTGTTTGTCTGTTTGTCTGTTTGTCTGTGCGTTTGTGCGCGCTAATCTCAGAAACGGCTTAACTTAGAAGGATGCGGTTTTCACTGATATTTTGGTATTTTCTTGGATTAACATTTAGTGGTTGTTTCATTTGAATCGGTTCACAAATAAGAAAGATACGTCTATTTTAAGAATTTATCGAACAGGTTTTTTTGTTTGAACGCGCTAATCTCAGGAACTACTGCTCCGATTTGAAAAATTATTTCAGTGTTAGATAGCACATTTATCGAGGCTATATAATCATCACGCTAACACCAATAGGAGCGGAGCGGAGCGGAAGAATGTTTCAAAATCGGGGGTTTTTGAAGTAAAACCTCTATAGGCACGCTTGACTTGTGGTGAATGTGAACGCGGGTGTGCGGGGGTTCGGTGGGGGGGGGTATTTTTTTTATATCGAGGAACTAAGGAGAGCCATGAAAAAGCAAATTGGATAAAAAAATAAGCTGCCCGAATTACTAATTCCACGCAGACGGAGTCGCGGGCAACAGCTATATGAAATAAATTTCCAACCTCAAACAATCCAAATTTAGGTCTTGGCTCCAATTCCCATTTTTTAACTTGCACAAACTGTTCACCCATTGTTTCTACACTTTACAACACAACATGTACATGTGACCCATATCGCGAATTGTGAAATTTTTACTTAATAATAACAAACAGTTTGGGCCACATCATTATCAGCTCTAGCCAGCGCTTGCACTATTCTAAAGTATTCGATGTTATTAAGTATACTAAGAACTCATCTTTGCACAAGCCGAAGGCTGCCCAAAATCACGTTGGTACAAGAAGAACATGAATGGAAACAGCCGTGACTTGGATTTTTTTGTCCCTTACAATCACGGGATGCGGCCACATGCTAGTTTTTGATATCCTTTTCTTACGTGAAACGAAAACGTGTAGTCACGTGCATGCGTATGTAATATCGTAAAAATCATAGAGTAGATGTTGAGCAAGAAGCGTTTATTAATTATTATTTATATGTATAAAAAAAAATATGCTGCATTTGATAGGAATTTCTTTGGTAAAACCTTAGAATTTCAATTCAACTTCCAGACCGATCCACAAGAGTAGGTAAAGCCGCTGAGAACGATTCTGATTTATATAAAAACTTGTTAAAATACCACTCACCAGAAACACCCTTATTCAAAAAATTGTTGAACGCCTCCTTCTTGGGCGAGAGTGTTGGCGCGTGCCGTTCATGGTGCGCAGGCGCCGAGGGTGGCCGCGCACGCGCCTCGGGCGAGCGCCGCGGCGGCGTCTTACTGCGACGCAGTTCTGATGATAAATTCTGGAACAAAGATCAATATTTATCAAAAAAAAATAACATAAACAAAATAGTAGAGGCATTGAAGAAGATCACGCTGGACAATATCGATTGTCTGTCCTATATGGAAAAACAAGGAGGAAGGCGAGTAGTTTTCAAAAAATTAGTACATAATTAAAGGATTAATTAAAAACAAAATTTTATTAATTATTTTTGTGTAACGGAGCTACCCATATACTTTGTATGACTAACTTTCGTTACACAAAAATAGCGATCGTGATTTTTGTTTTGATTAAGCCGTTACCTACGTACAAATTTTTTGAAAACGATCCAGTGCCTCTATTGGCATAAAATTTAAAATCAGAGGACGAATACCTAGAAGATGGACAGACTGTATCTGGATGCAGCCCGGCGGAAATTGGTTGCAAGGAGCAAGGGAGAGAGAAGACTGGAAAAGTAAAGAGCCTGTCAATATTCGAAGATGGGCTCTATAAGGGCTGCAATAAAAACATAAACAAAATGAGAACACGCTAATTTGTATGCTAATAACTTTTTCCTGATTACCTTACCTACCTACAATGTCAATAAGGTTGTTTTAACAAGTTATTATTACACTTTTAAAATAGCCTATTCTTAAAAAAAGAATTATCAAAATTGGTTAGAAAATCTGGAGATATTAGGGGCATAAAATAATACGGTCAAATTGAAAACCTTCTCCTTTATTTTGAAGTCAGTTAATCACTTTTTGTAACAGAAAAGTAGCTGAATTCTAATGTAAACGAGATTGTAGTCGCAGAATTGATTTCGATTTAGGTAAAATAATATGAGACCTGAATAACCCACCTATTCAACCCAAAATAAATATTTTCCAAATCGACCCTGAGGTGACATCTTGTAGGAATCGGTGCACATAGAGTACAAAAATTCATGTTTATACTGTGCACTTGTGCAGACGACGCGCAAGAATAAAGGTAGACAGAGTTCCGGTCTACACAACATTAACATCCACATGGAATTTCTTCGACCTACCCGTGGTCATAAAACTTTTACAGTGTAATATCAACGATTGTTCTTACACTATGATGTTGCTAACATGTCGTAATATCGGGAGCTCGTTACGTGATCTTACACTACATACCGTAGAAAATATGGCTAATAAAATGTACATTTATTTATGAAATCAGAGATCTTTTTTTATATGACACGGGGCAAACGACCAGGCGAGTCACCAGATGGAAAGCATTCAGCGCCGTCCATGGATACCCACAACACAAGTTGAGTTACAGATGCATTGCCGGCCCTTTGAAAAAAGAGTAGGCCCGTTTTTTGAAGATCCCCAAGCTGTACCGGTTAAGAAATACTGCCGCTGCAAGTTGATTCCAAAGATTCAGCGTGCGGTTCCGTGAGAAGTAGACTGTAGTGGCCTGCCAGCTATTGAGGTGATAAGGGTAGAAAGAAAGCCGGTTGCGAGTAGATCTTTCAATCCTTTTCACATCGCTGCTTAATTGTATAATTCCCGCAGGTATTATTCGTATTTGCACAGTAAGAAGTTCTTCAATAGAATTGTAATGAAATGATGCTATAATCTAACTGGTACCTACTAGAATACGAATATACCAATTAACGGCAAACCGAGTTATCAGTTAATCCACGTATTTCCTTGGAACGAAGT
Organism: Archips crataeganus; assembly: GCA_947859365.1. Classification (NCBI taxonomy): domain Eukaryota; kingdom Metazoa; phylum Arthropoda; class Insecta; order Lepidoptera; family Tortricidae; genus Archips; species Archips crataeganus. The sequence goes on from OX402048.1 coordinate 17,401,888, forward strand.
CTAGGCTAGAAAGAACTTTCAAGTTCAGGAATAATTTTACTATTTGTCGGTACACTTGTATGCATTTGTGCAACGCTTTTGTATGCACGGCCAGTACATGCGTAAGACGACGTGCGGAAAATGTGTAACCATGTGCATACATGTTCTTATTTTTGACGTAACGGTAGTCTTTTTTACCAGCTTGGTATTTCATCAGTGCATCAGTTGGACTTTACCTATTTTATATGAGGTTATAGGTACCGTAGTACTGAGTGAGATTTCGACGCTACATTAACAAAAGGCACCCGCAAATATGTCAACGCTAGGGCTCAAGCCATACAATTCGCTCAACAAAATCGAATGCGGCATAGGGCCGAAAAGCATAAAATGAATCATAAAAAGTAAACTAAGCGTATAAATAAAACGATTTATCCTAATTTGCTAGTTAAATAACAACACTATAACTCGTGAAGATTTTGTACTATGAATACTTTTAGTTTCGGAATAATTAGCAAAATAAAATATATTTCGACGCTACTTTTGAAATCAAATCTATCGAGAAAAAAATCACTAATCAATCCTTTTTTCCGACTCCTATTTCGCTTATTTCTTATATCTTGTCTTAAGGGACCAAAATCAAAGATGCTAAAAACTATTGTGTTAAAAAATAAGATCAGGCTCTGAGCAAGACGTTAGATTATTTCGTTATAAAATGTATAAAAGTACAAGTTTGATTACTGAACTTGTTCTAAAGTAGAACTGCAGTGCGACTGTCTGTATATTGCTTGACACCATTTTGTTCATAATTTTGTGTATCGCTTTCATACAGTATCTAGTTTGTTCGATATGAGGTACTTAACCTACAGCTGTTCGCTGCTGACATACCTAGGCCTTCTCTAATAAATCACGACCCTTCACCCTGTCATCGACTTCTCGTATATAGCTTCTGCCACTCACCTAGCACAAATCTTCATTAGAAAAAAAACAATACTTACCTTCCATAGTATTTACTAGAAGGAACATACATCAAGGATATCGAAGACGGAAGATAGTACCATCGGAAAACCCTTTGGATTGCGTAGTTCAGTCTGTGTATTTATGCCATCCCCTTTGTAGGTCGTCCGAAATCCGTCTATTTTTGTACCAGGATTAACGGCTTAACAAATCCCGGTTTAGTTTAATTGGAATAAGCCCGAATATTGATAAAAGAATCCGATAATCCGATTGCGACTTTTCAGGACATAGACTTATAATGTTAATTAACTTGCTGCTTAAATAAAATGTATGTTTTATTTGTAAACTTGATGTAGAGTCAAGACTTATAGTTTTGCTATAAGAATTATGAGTTCAGCATTTCTACCCCTTATCCTGGCTCCATATCGTCTTCTTCCTGCTGTTAATCATCAGTGACTTTTGACTGATGATGAAGTTGGTATCATGTGATAACGTTAAACTTACCTAATGCTCACGTTTAGGCCTCGGGAAATATCGGAAACGTATTTGGTCATTCCACTCTGATTATCACTCAATTGATAAAACATGCTGAAAATATACCTGTTTTGACACTTTACTTAGCACAAGGACTTATAAGTACCAAAACGTCACTGGCGTGACAATTTTAGAGTGGCTTCGTCATTGCTTTAGAAACAAATTGAGATTACAGTTACTATGAACATGCAGAAACCAGCCGATCCATGTAGTTGGGTAATAAAGAATAGAAACGCAAAAAAATACGAATAGAACCAATTTCCTTTACTTATTACTCAAAGATAAATACGCTGAAAATCCAATAAGCTTTTGGATGACCATGGCTGTTAGATAAGATCCAATTTTCCGTTTCGGTCATTATGTGATTAGGTAGAATACTAAGGACCCGTTGTTTGATCCGTAGTTAACTCAACTAATAGTTAAAAATCGGAACTAATGCTGCCATCCCCATAGTGTCTTCTAACAGATGACAGCTATTTAACTACTAGTTAGGGTTAACCTACGAATCAATCAACGAGCCTTTAGACTTAAATTGCAGATCATGTCGTCTTAATTTAGAATGTTAATGTACTGGCTTCAAAAACCACACCAAAATATTTATTAACATTTGTTCTAATAAACTAAGAAAACTCAAGCCACTTATAGCGGGTACAAGTTCAAATTGGACACTTGGGGTATTGCGTCAGTCGATACACAGACCACAGCGAATTTGTGTTCAATGGGCATAATCAGTGCGGTTCATGAACGTATCGTTCATTGAACACTGAACAACGCGTAATGGCGAATCTGCGAAAGCTACTTTAATAAGGTTAATGCGATGCTGACATGTTTATGGATGTAAGTTTTGTATGCAAATTGCAAAATTACTTCTGAAAAAGATACTTCAGTGATGGCTTCTGATTATGACGTCAAGTTTATTTTTATAAGACAAACAACTAATTTTAAAGATTTGTTTTCTTCGTTATTTTAAGTACATTGTACATGAAATTATTTCATCCATGAAAGCTCACAATGAATAAATGTTTAAGAATCAAAATTAGTCTACTTGAAAAAAGAGTAAGTAGATAATTCCGATACTGCAAGGGAATGTGCAATTGGCATAGTCTGTGCGTCTTCTCTTGTTGACACTGTCTTCCTGCAAGAGCCGAAATATTGATGAAAGCTTGTCACTTTTTCTGGTATCAACAAGTGTTCAAGAATATCAATAAAGTAGTGCACACGCTCGCCGTCGATTTGCGCCACAGATACGTCTAATATCGTATTGGAATTTGTGATGCCGTTTAACCCCTGTTAACCCAGATTACGCTCCTCGGCGCCTGATTCGTCCTCGCAGCCTGATTGTGTTGTGACACAAACTGTAATGTATTATGTGTTAACTCTTGCTGCAATCACGGCTAGCACGTACAATTACAATGGATCTGTTCGCCGAACTTGTAATTTGTTTGAATGAAACGTTTTGTGCTTGTTTGTTTGAAGCGGTTGCTGTATCCGCAAATTGAATTGGAAACGTTTTAATAATTAGATTGAAGATATTTTAATCTTTCCCAGAAGAAATTAACGACAGATTATGTAAGTAAAATTCAATATAAAACTCAATATAATTTTCATTACACTTTAGTGCTTAAAGCGTAACGAGTTTGACAAACAAGTAATTAATTAGTATTTAGCTTTAAACTAGAATGACTGGTCTATGCAAATAGGTTCACAGCTTTATCTTTTGTTTGTGTGATGCTCGTGTGAATTGGGCCATGAGCTATGTCTTATCCTTTAATTACAACGATTTTAAGACATTGAGGCACCAAACTAGTACGTACAGTGATTCTGTCTAGGGATAGGGTGTAGGGAGGAGTATAATTTGAATAAAGCAAATGTTCTTCGATTGTTATTCTCAATATAACATGAAGGTTACATTCCAAAATAACATTTCCCGTTCAATCATAATCTATTTTGAATACAGCAGCAGTCGCAACGGTGACATACAAACAACGCTCAGGAACCATACGATAGTAACATTTACCATGGAATTAGGTTTGTTGTCTATCGCACTGAGCCCTGATTAATTTACACCCCGCTTATTTGTTCGAGATAACGTTTAGTAACGTCTTCTATTTGCACGTCATGCGGGCTTATCTTTTAATTCTTGAGCTGTCAACGAGCGACGAAACGCGCTCAGGTTTTTCCGAAGATCTCAAAGAAATGAGACGTGAAAATGATGCTGTAAGCCGATCAAAATTATGAGTATGCTCGCTTAAGTTACGTACAGGATTTTCTTATAATAAAATGGTAATCTTTTCATACGTCATGCTTTGCTTTACGTGGAACTTGGTAAATTGAGCGCTCTTAAGGGATTAAGAAACTCTTTGCCTGCACAAATTTGTATGTGTTTACTTTGCTCAATCTGACAGAGAGCTATCAGGTGATAAGGATGACGTGACGAAGTACAAGATTCGTACTAAATCAAGACAAGACAAGGAGTTTGTGTAAATTTTTGGTTCGCATTGCGGATTTTTGAATTTTTACGTTCATCTTCATCTAATCTGGTTTTCATGGAAATAGTTAAAGTAATTTGGTATGTTATCTTTTCGTGTTAAGAAAACATCAGTAATTTAAAATTAGCAATGATTTTTTAAAATTACAAAACACTGATGCAATGATTTAACGGATCGTGAAATACCTCTAATTACGTAGGTATACCTACCAACATCTTTTAATCGCAATTGAACTTTACGATAGCCATAAAACTTTGGTGATATGTGATAGGTTTAATAACTAGCGTATGACATGAACGTGAAAAAATAGATAAATTTACATGCGTAAGAACGGAGATAAGAGCATCAGTAACCAGAATTATTGCAGTGACACACGGACAACTAAAGCGTCGAATGTTAAACCCAAACAAAATAATCTAATTAGGTATAATTAGTGTGGTTGAAGTAGCTAAATTATTCACTTTGTTAATATTGGTTTGGGGGTGGTAGAATCATTTGCAATGTTCGTCTAGATCGCTAATCCTGCCAAGCAGCAGTATCAATACTTCTACCAGTACTTCTACTCCGGCGTGGAGAATAAACCATCAAGAGAAATTGGCACATGATCCTGTAGTGGTTTTGCTCTCATTCCATCTAATTTTATCTAATAAACCGGCCAAGAGCGTGGCGGACACGCCCAAGGTAGGGTTCCGTAGCCATTACGAAAAATCAAGTAATATTTTTCAAAGGATTTCGTATGTGTACGGAATCATCTAAGTTTAGGTATGTTTTATACCTTAGGCTACTATTTACTCTAAAACTACAAATAATTTCCAAGCAATCTTAGCCGCTATAATTTTCCTAGTAAATTTGATATATTTACTACCATTCTGATTTTTTTAAAATTTTTCCGCCCAACAGTTTAGATTTTAGAGAGGGGGGGAGGACGGTCGATTTTAATGAAAATTTTCACTTTAAAGTTGAATATTTCGCAAACAGATAACTGAATAGAAAAATCATGTTAGCAACCCCACAATGGTTTTCAAAGACCTATCCAACGATTTCCCACACTATAGGGTTAGTCGAGAAAAAAAAATCACCCCCACTTTACGTACCCCAAAAAAAAATCGTTTTAGTTTTTTTTTATGTAATCACTTTGTCGGCGTAACTGATATATATATTCATGCCAAATTACAGCTTTCTAGTACTAACAGTCTCTGAGCTTAGCCGCGGACGGACAGACAGACGGACAGACATGGCGAAACTATAAGGGTTCCTAGTTGACTACGGAACCCTAAAAAGGTATTCAAAATGGTGTTTAGTATCTTACATTCAAATTATGCACCTGCCACATGCCACCTGAACCCTATCATATTTAAATTTATGTATGTTATCAATACATTTCACGATAAGTAATCGTCAAAATCTAATCAGTTTCATGGCAATGAGCGAATACTTAAGCAGTTTAATACATCCGCGTACGTACCTACTCGTAATAGTGCATATCAATATAATCACCTGTACTTAATAGCTATGATTTGGATAAGTAAGTACGGTCGGATGGACTGGAGCCTCCGCATTATTTAATTTAAAGAAAGTACCTATACTTAGACGACCAGATGGCCTAGTGGTTAGAGAACCTGACTACGAAGCTTGAGGTCCCGGGTTCGATTCCCGTGCCGGGGCAGATATTTGTATGAAAAATACGAATGTTTGTTCTCGGGTCTTGGGTGTTTAATATGTATTTAAGTATGTATCTATCTATATAAGTATGTTTATCCGTTGCCTAGTAGGTACCCATAACACAAGCTTTACTTAGCTTACTTTGGGACTAGGTCAATTTGTGTTAATTGTCCCGTGATATTTATTTATTTTATTTATTTTTATTTTACTTAAAACAAGAATAAAATCCCGGAACTAGAAAGAAACACTGTCCAGCTCTTCTGACATTTCTAGATAGCGTTACAATAATTACAATTTCCACAAAGACAAAATAAAAAAATCAGTGTTGTCATGCAACACTATAGTAGTTCCAATCATTTATTTTCTCGATGACAGCTCCCGTAGAATGTAACTGCGATTAGTTGCACAAAAATTAACTTTTAAATTCGAGATATAAAAAATACGACAACTGCCTAATTTTGTTCCTTCATCCCATATAAGATTCATCTAAGACACATTGAGTCCATATATGCAGTAATTTTTTTTAAAGTACGATAAATAATATACGTTTCAATAAAGTTGCATTCTATGGCAATACAAATGTCATGTTATGATTGCCATAGAATGTAACTTTATTAAAACGTTTATTATTTATACTACTTAAAACTACTGCATATATGGACTCAATTTGTCTTAGATGAATATTATATAGGATCAAGGAACAAAATTAGGTAGTTGTCGTATTTTTTATACCTCGCATTTAAAAGTTAATTTTTGCGTAACTAACCAAAGTTACATTCTACGGGAGCTGTCATCGAGAAAATAAATGATTGGAAATACTATAACTAGTCTCTTTTTTTGCAAAGTCACCACGGTCCTGCTCGTCACCTCGCGTATCCGTGTGTTTCCCCAAATCGGGATTTATTTGGTCCGTCGCAGTTTTTATATCATGTTTATCGCGACTATTGGGGCAACGTCAGCGGTCCACGGACGTGATCCGGCGACCCCACTATTTGTGAATAAGCGACGTAAATCAAAACTCTTTATCTACTTGATTAGCGGATATTATTGTATCCAATTGGATTTTGTGCGAGCGGAGCTCGGAGGTTGCTCTAATTAGTTTTGTTTTTTATTCTGATGCAAGCTGTTAGGTGATTTAGAAAGTATACTTACCAGGATGTAAATTATAATTATTGGAGACCACTGGGAGATTCTTACCAACATGAGCAAGTTTATCTATTTCACTCCTAGATCTTATAAAAAAGAATAACATGCATTTTGCTTAGCCTCAATAAGAGCCCTAAAATAAAACGTGGCTTTTAAAACTGAGCGCCAGTAACTACTCATTTGCTTTCCTAACAACAGTGTCCAGATATAAATAGCTCAAAAAGAAGAAAAAGTCACTCGAGTCAAGTTGTTGAACTCAGTTGTTGAACTCATTGTCCCGCGGGAATTTTGCAAAATGCGACCTAATTCCTTATTCATACAATATACATATAATGAGAAACTCTATTTACACACAAATTCGGCTTTCTAAGTCTTGTTCTGGGCGTTGTTGAATCAGTCAGTTTGCTAAGATAATTCAATTTACTTACTTCAGCAACAAAACAGCAAACACACATAGTATCACGATTTAAAAACATGTTTATGTTTATTATAATCTATACATATAATAAATCTGTAACAAGTCGGTGTCTGTACATTGAAGATATTTGAGAAAAACTGTCACTAGGGCTATTTATTAGCACAATAGAACCCAAAACAATGATTTTAAGAATTATTGTCTGTTTGTCTGTTTGTCTGTGCGTTTGTGCGCGCTAATCTCAGAAACGGCTTAACCTAGAAGGATGCGGTTTTCACCGATATGTTGGTATTTTCTTGGATTAACATTTAGTGTTTGTTTCATTTGAATCGGTTCACAAATAAGAAAGATACGTCTATTTTAAGAATTTATCGAACAGGTTTTTTTGTTTGAACGCGCTAAGCTCAGGAACTACTGCTCCGATTTGAAAAATTCTTTTAGTGTTAGATAGCACATTTATCGAGGAAGGCTATAGGCTATATATCATCACGCTAACACCAATAGGAGCGGAGCGGAGCGGAAGAATGTTTCAAAATCGGGGGTTTTTCAAGTAAAACTTCTATAGGCACGCTTGACTTGGGAGTACGGTGTTGAATGTGAACGCGGGTGTGCGGGGGGGGTGCGGGGGCGGGTATTTTTTTTTATATCGAGGAACTAAGGAGAGCCATAATTGATGAAAAAGCAAATTGGATAAAAAAAAATAAGCTGCCCAAATTACTAATTCCACGCGGACGGAGTCGCGGGCAAAAGCTAGTTTATAAATAAATGTATACCTACGGAATAGATGGCGCAATACAATGACGAATTAAGTTGTGTTCTTACAGTTTAGTCGTGGCGCCCTTTTAGTCAGTTGGCGCCCAGCGGTACCTAGATACCTACTTCAAAGTATTTTTCTTAAGGCATGTTTTCCTAACCCGTGCTCTAAGCGCCTTTAGACTGTGTTTACACTGACTACCGCTCCGGGAGCTCGGATTAAAAAGTTTATCCATGCGGGAACGATGTGTCCTTATCCTTATCCAAAGTTTGGCTAGAACGATTCAAAATGCCGCCAGCTTAGGAAGGCGTATGGAATTTAGTTTAGTGGAACATGTAATGCTTCGTAAGTGCCGACGCCAAAATTCTTAGGTAGGTAGATACTAATGATTTATGCCTTACAGTCCTCAAACATAGGTTGAGCATTGTATTTACTAGAATTGTGCATTTATTTATTACTTTTCTTTAACTTTTGTTTATTTGTATTATTTTCTTGTATTTGGGTGGTTTTTTGTATTTGACTCAGATCACTGATGCAGGTCGAACGGCGTGTAAGCTGAAGTGGGACTGGGCTGGCCATGTTTGCCGCATGCCAGTGGCCAAGATAACCACCGAGTGGAAACCCGAAAACGCGAAATGGCGACCTGGCAGACCCAGACGGCGATGGCGGGATGAACTGGACTTCTTCTTGGAGGACTGGCCCTCGTATGCAGCGGAGAGAGAGCAGTGGAAATGTTGGGGGGAGGCCTTTGCTCAGCAGTGGGACAGAATAGGCTAATAATTATAATAATAATAAATAATTTGTGTGTCTTCTTGTGAAAGTGAATAAATGACTTACCTATTTCGTTCTTTAGTAGGCAAGAGTATGCCATCTTAGGCCATACCTTCGCTTCCGAACAGGGGTGTCATTATCTAAAAGAACCTCGTCCGTGGAGTCGTTGCTGCACTCGGCAGACATTCATAACTTGACACATTCCTTCATACGCATTCAACCAAGTGTAGTGTATTGCATTGCCGTGGTGGCCTAGTGGTTTGGTCTATTGCCTCTCAAGCAGAATGTCGTGGGTTCGAATCCGGGTCCGGGCACGCACCTTTTGAGTTTTTCGGCATTTATGTACGAAATTATATATAAAATTTACCTACCATGAGCTTTACGGTAGAGGAAAACATCGCGAAGAAACCTGCACACACCTAAGAATAAATTTAATGGTGTGTGTGAAGTTCCCAAGCAGCACTGGGATGGATGGAAGTGTCTAGATGCTGATTGTGCATTGACGTTGATATTGACTAATGTCAAGACATTTCACTCCGCATAACGCCTACGAGTTTCACATCCCATCACATCATATCAAATCCCTGGCGTAATTGGGAACAATAACAACTCAGTTTTACATAAAAATGTTTCAAACATCAACTCTGTGTATGACGACAAGAAGGTTCATAATTTAAAAATTGCATTGGTTTTTTAAAACCAACAAAATAAATAACATTTAAAACAATCCCAACGGTATGGGTATATACGCAAGATAGTTACATAATGACTTTAATACAAGTTATTCACTCAAAACGTTTACTGATATTTATTTTATAATAAAGGTTATCACATAGGTATTATAGAATTTAGTATAAAAACAAAAGAAACTGATAGCGGTCTCCCGTTCGTGTAATATGGAATCATTCACCCAATTCCCACAGTATACAGCAAATATTTGCTACGGAAGTGGTCTGGTGGTATACTTATGTCCGATATCATTAATAATACCTAATTTCGACTAGGTATCTATTTTATTTTTCCATCATTGTATCAACAAGAACGACAAGTCTAAAAAGCGGTCAAGTGCGAGTCGAACTCGTACATGAAGGGTTCCGTACCTCCGTACAATGTTTTAAAAACAGTTCAGTAAGAAATCGCCAAAATGTAAGCACTAAAATCGCAAACTTATAGGTAGTTAGACATCCGAACAGCATAGGGTCGCTCGCGTTGCTTAGCATTCTGCCGGCTGTCGCGTTTCGCGTTGCCTAGCAACCGTAGCCGGAGTTATAAACACTGAAAAAAAATATGTTTCTCGTATGAAGACCCCCTTTAACTTATAACTTTACTAGCTGTTGGCGGCGACTCCGTCTGCGAAGAATAGGGGTATAAAAATAGCCTACGACCTATTCTCAGACCTACCGAATGTGGAGCAAAAAATTTCATAAAAATCGGTCTAGCCGTTTCGGAGGAATCCGATATCAAACACCGTGACATGAGATTTTTATATAAGATTTAATTTTTAGTATGTGTTGTTATAGCGGCCACAGTAATACATAATCGGTCAAAATTTCTAGTGTCAAGCTATTACTGTTCAAGAGATAAAGCTCTGTAACAGACGGGTGGATAGACAGATACAGATAGCGGAGTCTCAGTAATAGGGTCCCGTTGCCACCCTTTGGGTACGGAACCCTAAAAATTAATAGATATCCAACAACAAATTGGCATAACTAACCGTATCAACTTATAGGTTTAAAAAGTGTTTGCAAATTATTCGGGAACATTTCAGTAAATGGTTTGGCTTAGTTTGACTGACCACCTAGGGATATTTTGACCGTGGTTAAAAAATCTTTCCATAAATCGATCGATGTTCAAAGTCTACCTACCACGTCAATACTTAAAATCAAAAATTTCGATTGTAAACCTTAACAGCGGGGTTCAGCCAAATTAATCTAACCTTCTGAAATATTCAGGAAGAATTTGAAGACACATCTCTGGGCTATTTTGCATTAGAAGAATTAGTTTATCAATTAAGAATCACATAGTTTGAAAACACCAATACGTATGGATGAAGCAGGCCAGTTGCAAGAGAGCTGCGAGGGCCAGTTGCAAGAGAGCGGCGAACGCCAGGATGTACAATGCGGGGTGTGGGGGGGGGGTTGAATGTTTTGTTATGACGACGTTGTCACGTTAAACGTTAAACGTAAAGACGGAGCATTTCATTTCGATACATCTCAATACGGGGAAAATAAACCCACGCATAACCAATCTATGACAAGTGAATTCGGTTTAGTCGAATTTAGAGCGGTATGAGCAACCCATTAACACGGGCTCGCCACAAAGGCGTAATTAGTGTACATTTGCACTATTTTTGGACGGGATAAACACAGACGGGCACATTGTCGAACGGACAACAAATTTGAAACAAATGGTTTTGAGGCTTTCAAGTGCTAACTTAATTTACTCGGCTTTCGCTAACGTGTGAGCAATGGGTCGGAGATCGGAGATCGCTCGCATAACTTTTTTCTGTGGCAATTAAGAACCCTTACAGCTGTAGACATAAGGTTCAGAGTCACGATGAACGCCATACGCCTCGAAATCGGTTCATTCTGGGAACCGTTACTACATAACTTAACAGCAGCTAAGCAAATATTGCTCTGTTGTATTCCTCTGTATTTTCAAATTTATTACTGCGTTTAGGCGCGACGTGATTCCCACATTTGGCATTTTGAGGACTAGAACATACAAGAAGTAAATACGAAGAAGTAAATATTTACAGTGCATTTAATCACGGAACGAACAAATGTATGAATTAAAATAGACACATTGAGATATGTGCTGAACTGGTATGAGCCAGATCGAGGGTCGGAATCTCTTATCCCTCTTTCGCTGACCTTGATGAAATTCTTAGAAGAAAAACTACATGCCACAAATTACATGATTCTTTATCGGCGTCGCTATTGGTGTACATAGTGTTGCCGCTAAGTTAAATGAATAATGGCTGCAGCTTTAGTTCCGGTTATGACCACCGGGTCAAATAAGTCTAAAACTTTAGTTGCAAGTAACATCAACGGCACTAACATAACCAATACTATAGAAGTAGGTATATATTGACGGTACGATACCATAATTTTTACCGTAATTTAACATCTACCATAAACGATGTCTAGTAGTATCGTTAATCAAAGACTTTACATGATAAATGATAAAATGAAAGCTACGATGAAAAAGGTATTTCATTAAATTTCTTCTGTTTTAGACGTTACCTACATCTAGGTAGATTAGTCGCGTAAAAGCGAATAAAAGGATGTGGCAGCGGAAACGAGTATCGTTACCGCGAATTCGAAACAAATCGTGCAGATAATAACATACCTACCTACGTTTGTATTAATAGGCCAAATTAGATTATCATAATACCGATTAGTCGATAATGACACTGAAAAATCCCAGCAATCTTTTAAATCAGTTCCTCAAAGACTCCGACTTTGATAAGGTGCAACAATAAATCTGTGATCGGTATAATCCGTGCGATAGCGGGAGAATTAGCAAGTTATCGTGGCGTATCTGATTAGCGGATAATCTGAACGTGCGCTATCTGTGCTGACATATGTCATGTCGTGCACGTTGGAACATTTTTATTTCAATATTTTCCGCTGATAGCGAGCTGCGTAACAAAACCTTTAACGTTCAACATGCTTCGATTTGCTTAAGTTTCTTTCGTCAAAATCTTAATGAAGTAAATTATTATTATATCCGACTCATAGAAGTTAGCATACCTGTTTGCCGAACGACAAAGCAATCAAAACAACTATGCAATATAGATATTAAAATGTTATTAATTTAAAGATCTGGACTAAGATTCGTAGAATCCATTGATTTGTATCATTAAAATGATATAAACTACTCAAGATATTCCACTTCAACAATAAACCTTTCAGTAATCAATGCAACGATTACATTAGGCGTCATGATAATCGCTAATTAATGCTCAAGTAGCGCACGGTTTTAATGGAATAATAACCTAGTTAAACCACTTGCCAACATATCTTTAAGCACCCCATCGGACATATCTAAGGAGTACTTTTCCTACGATGCATGATTAAATTGTATGTAGACGATATATGGTGAAATTATGAATATGTAACAAACAATCGCCTGGTACCTTAAACGTACTTTGGAAAAGCTGCATGAAAAAAGCTATTAATGGGGCCGCAGACAATCGTGGAGCACATTAGATATTGTTAACAAAACTTCCTCCTTAATTGATATACATCGCAGGTAATGCGGAGGACGTGCGCGCGAGCCGCCGCCAGGGCCCACAGGTTAGGTACGTTTTCGCATGCGCGGCACATCCATGCAAAATTTTAGGCGGGATGCATTCACTGACGTAATGGACGTCCAGTCGCTCAGTAAAAGCTACTTTACTTTCTATCTAGATCTCTCTGTCTGCACTGCGCGCCCGCGACGCGTTAGACAAGGAGGAGGGCTTAGCTTCGATGCATTTGGACAACTCGTAGCGCATTCGGTAAAAGCTGGTTTGGACGACCGCCGGCGCGCATTCCCATGCAAGGTATGCCCGCGGGAGCTATGTCGGCAATTTAAATATTACGGCCACTCAAAAACGTGAGATGTAAGTAGCAAGAAACCCCGTGTGGGCTCCCGTCTCGCCGAAAATCGGATACACTGAATCCGACCGAAAAAAAAACATAATTAACCGGCGACATTTTTCCGTAATTAAATTGTAGCTGTTTGTGGTCCACTCGCGAAACGAATATAATTATTAATTTGCGCTTTAATTTCGACAGCCAGCTTCTGAATTTGAGTGTGCAGTGTGGTATCAAGTCGAAAAAAGGTCGCCGTGTTATTACACGATGAGATTATGTGTCATAAAAATCCTTGAGTTTTGTAAGTCTGCTTGTTTACTCGTACGACACATTGCAGCGACATTGTGCGCATTGATGCCCATCATTGGAAGGAGCCGTTCTCATGTCGGCACCGAAAAAATATTCAAATGGATTCACGCGCGCGCGGCTCCGGCCGAATTTTGCAGTCGCGTTTGATGCGCCCGCGTCGATTCCGGCAAATCCGTCGCGTCGGAAGTGCGTGGCGCGCGCCCGATGTCGATATGCCGGCGAGTCGTTGACCTCGATCAGGACCTTCGATATGGACCATCTATGTCCAGCTATTGCTTAGATTGTTTGAGATGCCGAGTGGGATCTAATTCTAACAACCATAGAATTTCGAGGTTAGGTTTTGCACGTGTTTGTTTATAGCTTTTAATGGTTTCTATATCAATAAATCGACGTGATAAAATATTGATCGATGGGCAATCGATGTTATAAAATGCACAATGTTGCAACATCGATGTTAAGTATTCCCCTCACTAATCTCCCGGTACGTATATGGTCTCACAATGCACTTATTATTCGTCAGTTCTGTTTCTAAGTAAAGTGCATACAGATTGTATTCGGTGTCGATATGAGTATGCGTCTGCCTTCGCAATGAGCATGTGCTTTAATATAGGCAAAATGTTGAATTAATTAACAATTACAACACATGCAAAACAATACATTATTTGGTGTCAGAAAGTGTTGACTTACATCCCTCGGGCTATATAATTAAATGACCACCTTATCATTAAAATAGGTGGTCTATCTTAAACGAGCACATGGCCAGATAATATGTAACTATCAAGAACTCACAGAAAAAGATACTGAACCCAAAGAGTCTTGATCCAAAAACTGTCGGAATGAACAACACAGGGGTATCTGTGAAGTAATTAAGAGGATCTTTCTTGTAACTGAGGTAGCCCTTACCTGCCATTTACGACTTCAAACAATAAATCTGGTCGGTCGCCAAGGGTTCACATTGTTTATCCCATTACGTCAGTTAAACCGTTGTAAACATTATTGTTACGAATAGGATCATCACCTTAACGGTAATAGGCCAAAACATTCAGTTTAAATAGCTTTGTACCTGTACCTTTTGAAAATATTTTCAAAGCTAGTTGCCTTTTATGGTGTTCTTCTAAGTTAATAATGCTAGGTTTACACTAGCTTAGGGAACATCCATAAATAATGTCACAAATTTATGAGGGATCGGGATCGGGCGTGAGTAATACGGGAACAAAATAATTGAGATTTTCGCAGTAATAAGCGTGACAATTAGGGGGCAGGGGTCTAAAAACTGGAACAAGAGTCGAACACGCGTGGAGGGTTCCGTGCGTTAATCGATTTAAATAATTATGTTTTTTTTTAATCGGGCCCCCATTATTTAAACTAAGTACCTACATATTTCTTACCTTTGACCTACAGTTAATAAAATATTTTATTTCTTAAAGGGGGGAGGGAGGAACGGTAAATTTTCGTCTACTATTTGATTTGTTAAGTTAAAGCTAAACACTGACCAATTATAATCCACACTGTCTGTCTGTCTATCTGTATGTCTGTCTGTTACCTATTCACGCTTAAACCACTGAACCGTTTTAGATGAAATTTGGTATGGAGATAGTTAGGGTAGGGGAAGGACATAGGATTTTTTTTTTAAATTGCATAATTTTTCGCGGGATAGCAATAAACGAATTCTTTGTAGACGAAGTCGCGGGCAAAATATAGTAAAATATATATTTGGGATCCTTGCAACCACTACTTTCATTTGATATGACACGTGTTTGGGCAACGTAAATGTATAAGTATGCCAAATTTCATCTTAATCGGACCAGTAAACTCAGAGCAAATGTGTTGTGACCGACAGACACCCGAGTAATCTTATATGGGTTCCGTTTTGTTACACACATATATGGAACCCTAAAAAAGACCTAAATTTGTGTGACGTACCTAATTTAAGTAATTAATTAGTTCTAACTTAATATCTTGTTTGTTACTTAAATAGATTATGTACTTAGAATTAATTAGTGAAAGTTACTGTGGCTGTGTGAGTGTATACATTAGAATCCAATCTTTTACTAATCGTAAGTGACAAGTTTAGTTGCTAACCTCATCTCATAAGTAATGAAAGGTACTTAGGTAGTGTAAACATCAGCTCATATCTTACATCACAATTAATTAAAATTACGAAATTTTATGAAGGTCATTTGGTGAAGTGGAACTGATGAGAATGGCCAGAGTTCGCCACCGAAACTACTAACTCAATAATAGGTACACCATTTCAAGGGTGGCGATTCGATTACTACAATGTTGCTAAGAAATTTATATGGTGAAGTAGAACTCATGAAGCACCAACTGGTGACTGCTGAAGCACCAAGAGAATTCCTACACTATTAAACTCTCTGAATCGGAAAAAGCAAATTTTGTAAAAAACGACGAGCAGTTGACAGCTATTATAACAGTCCAGTGATTAACGTGCCTGAATACTATTTACCTATTTAGTAGATTAGATACTTTTTCCTCCTGCCCTATCTTACAAACATGTCTTAATTTCTTTCTCACATAATTATAATACAATGGTTGTATGTTCTTTATTACTAAACTTTTGACGAAACATGGCTGCAGTTTGATCTTTCTGTTTAACATTTGATTATTTTATTACAAGGGACTTAACTGTAAACTTATGCTATAATACTATGTTAGGGTATGCACAAACCATAGAGGAAACATCTAATACATTGGAAATCTTATGAAATTTGATTGAAAATTTGCGATTGTTGCACTCTAATTGGAAACCCCAAGCTCAAACAGGACACTAGAAACGAACTCAAAAAATTCCACCTAGAGAGTGACAATAAAGTACCTACCTAGTGGTACTTTTATTAGTTTAGTTAATTAAAACTTGTACTGAACCGCTCAGACTCGCCTACTATTACATAAACCCCTAGTGGGTTTTCCAATAGTGGCTTAGTAACTCCAACCTTGTTTATATGTGCCCTTGATATATTAAATAAATAAATAAAAATAAAAAACGAAATGAAACAATTACTTTGCCCATCCGACCTTTATGATAGCTACGTTTATGCAAGAAATGTGTGTTCATGCAGTTCCTCCACCTCCACACTGTACGAACACACACAAATCACACCAACCCAACTATCACCTCCACCACACTACACTGACGCGTTTCGAACTCAACCAGGCTCATATTCAGAGCAACAGAATCATACGCCATGCCACCAAATATTTGACTAACAAACCAAAACAAACGTTTTAATTTGACACTGTAACTCCCTAAGTACCCACTTTATTTTTCTCAAGCAAACAACCCATGTCTTTTGGTAAATTAGCAGCACTAATTGCATTCTGTTATCCCTAACGAGGGATATAGGGTTCCAAGCATAGTTTCTACCTCCAGCTCTTGTCAGCTCATGCCCAGAAACTGTAGTTCCTTTTCAAGCGTTGCCATGTTTTTGTGGGTCTACCTTATTTTCTCGTTCCATGGCGCCACTGCAAGCTTGGGTACACGGGGATCAGTTCTTCCTAATGTATAGGTATGCTCTATTCAACGCCACTTCTTATTCCAGATTTTCTAGAATAATACCTAAATGTAAAAAAATAATACTTTTAATAACTTCTTCTGGTTCAAGCATTATCTTCCTAAGCAGAGATTTATGGATAGGTGCTGCCATAAACCGACGATACGCGACCGAAATTCCACGGCTGATTTTTCATCTGGTTCACACTGAGTATTTAAACACAAAAGCCGAAAATACACAACCGAAGTTCCATGACTGATTTTACGTTCCGCCGTATACCTTCTGATACGGCGCAAAACGTAAGCGCGGAAATTCGGCGTGATTACGCTTGCAACTACTGGGAAGGGAACGTATTTGCCGAAATCACGCCATGTTATGGCGCGATCTGTTGCGGAACCGACGTTTCGGTTGTACACCATAACGTGACGTAATTTGTGAAAATGTGAAAATGTTCGTGAAATTCGGATGCTCAAATTCGGTGCAATGCTTAGACCCTATTGCTTTAAATGACGCCCTCTGGCTTACACTAAATATTCAACTCGTCTAGACTATCATCCTAATGACAAATCGAGCTGAAACGCGCCCGGCTGCATCTCTGGACACAAAACAGAGATTAGAGTTCGTTCACACAGGATTTTATTCCCTGCATCAGTATCGATGCGTACACGCATATCGGTGCAGCTCTTACTCATTTGTTGTTGTAATTGTAAAAGGGATAGCGGATGAGATAACTGGGTCGATGACATTTGGCTCCGCCGCACGATTATTACGATTATGCACTTTGAGCGTTGATTCGTTGAACTTTATTACGAGCTTTGATATACTAGCTACGATATCTGAGTACCTACTGATACTTGATGTTGAAAGTTCTGAAGGGACCATTGATCGAGAGTACAAGCGGTAAGTGTTTCAAAATAAGACAAGTTTATTATTAAATGGTAATGTTCCAGTAAATATTTACTTAATTCAGTAGTCCGAGACTGTTATATTGATACTTCTGCAGTTAAAATGAGATATCTATGAGGTAAATTCGCTCCCGAAAATACAAACTTCTTAAATAGGGTGGCTAATTATGTAAATACATAACATCAAGATAAAACTTGTTTGTCATTAAGTAACTAAGTCTCAATGTCCACTACGTATTAGCAGTATTAGTATTTAAAGAATGTAACACGGTTCATCTTTTGCTTTGTTTTGAATTAGTATGTCATGGATAGCTTTATACCTATGTATATTGTAGCTAAGGGCCCTACCACACAAGCGATGTTCACTGGCGATTTAACGGCGGGCTGTACCGTGCTCGCCACGATCTCGCTCCGCCGTAAAATTGCCGAAGGAAATCGCTTATGCGGTATAGGGCCCTAATACCTTTAAACGAGCAATTGGTGTATGTTTATTTATTTCGGGAATCTTGGAAACGGCTCCAACGAATTCGATTAAATTTGCCATGTGGGAGTTTTCGGGGGCGATCAATCTAGCTTGCTTTTATCTATGGGAAAACGTGCGTTTTTGAGTTTATCCCAAGCGAAGCTCGATCGCCTAAGTAACATTCATTAGATACCTACCTTAGGGGATCATCGGGTGCAAATTCGCTTAACTAGCACACGTAATATTACGTATCTGCACTACATCTAATAGTTTTACAGGGAATGGTTTTAACTTCATATTAACCAATTTGGAGTAAAAATTTTAAATTTGTCAGATACGCGGATTTATCCAATATCAGTTAAGCGGATCACGATTATCCCCTATGATATGTACGCAAAATTACAGTTTTCTAGCACTAACACTGTCTAAGTTATGCCATGGACGAACGGACGTATGGGCAGACACGGACGACGAACGGACATGGCGAAGCTATAAGGGTTGCTTGTAGGTAGGACTACGCAACCCTAAAAAAACAACGTTGACAATCGGTACTGACTGTCACAAAAAGCATTTATGGTCCAATAACATCGTTATCTCCAGAACTATACTCAAAGTGTCCCCACGTTTTTAGTTTCTAAATTTATTTTGTTCACTTTCTCTTTTTTATAAAAATGTGTAACTTTTTTTGTTGTAATTATAATATGTAAACTGTATGTTATATTGCCAAAATCAGCTCTAAAAACTGTCAAGTCTTAACGCGTGTGACGAAAAATTACACCCTTGGCCATGGTTTCCCATAGTTCAGTTAGATATCAGTACAAACTAGCTTCGCTCGCCACTGTTACCACTATCGCATCCGTTACCGATAGCTGGACCACGGCCCTGCAATCTATTGTGCCGCAAACAGATAGCAGGAGTAAACAAGTGAAACCTATCAAA
This sequence comes from Archips crataeganus, assembly GCA_947859365.1. NCBI lineage: Eukaryota > Metazoa > Arthropoda > Insecta > Lepidoptera > Tortricidae > Archips > Archips crataeganus. The sequence goes on from OX402048.1 coordinate 17,421,303, forward strand.
AAGGATACATCTTGTCTTTATATTTTACGGCCTGGCCATGACTACGCACGATCAGCAACTCAGCGAGCGTTTTTTCTGTTCATTGCAATGAACACAGAAACGCTCACCGTTTTGACAATCGCAAGTAATGCATGGCGGCGTGGGCACCACGCTGAGGGTGCGAGGTGCCAAACATGGAGTTTTGAGTTATGAGGGAACAAAATACACAAAGCTTACATTTTGAATGGGCGTAGTAAAAAAAGAACAAACAGTTACAAATCGGTTTGACAACCGGATATCTGAGTGGTTAGAGAACAGGGCAGATATTTGTATCAAAATACGAATGTTTTTTCTCGAGTCTTGGGTGCTTAATATGTATTTAAGTAGGTATGTATATCCGTTTCCTAGTACCCGTAGCAGAAGCTTTGCTTACTTCGGGACTAGGTCAATTGGGCATGTCTAAAAAAATTACCAATTTCTAAAAATTATTTCTCTAATAATAAGCTACAGTATCCCAAGTCACAGGGGTACTTTTTATCCCGGTGAAGATACTTAATTCCCGCGGGACACACATAAAGTTGTGGGCTGTTACTAGTGTATAAGACATCCGTGCAATGCGTGTTGATTGTAGAGAAATGGTAGAACAAGTCACACGCTGTCGCGGGAAGAAAAATTAATTTAAAACATAAAAAACCGGCCTAGTGCGAGTCGGACTCGCGCACCGAAGGTTCCCTACAAATTTATATGTATCTATGAACATCCAGTCTTAGCAGACCCCTGCTCCTAAACAAAATGTGCGCAGTGTGGGATCATTGCAGATTGGGTACTGATATAGACAGACAGACAAAAAAAAAAAGCTTTTCGCAATTTTTCCTTTATCTGTGCTATAAGACCTTGCTTCGTGCCAAATTTCAAGATTCTAAGTTCACAGGAAGTACCCTGTAGGTTTTGATTCCCTTGCGAGTGTCGACAATTTGCGGAAAATTGCGGCATAAAAGTATAGCTTTTGATTGCGTTAAAAATTAATGCTTTTCGCAATTTTTCCTTAATCTGTGCTATAATACGTTGCTTCGTACCAAATTTCAAGATTCTGAGTTCACGGGAAGTACCCTGTAGGTTTTGATTCCCTTGCGAGTTTCGAAAATTTGCGGAAATTTGCGGCATAAACGGCTATATCTTTTCATTGCGTTGGCTTAGAAGTTTGATTTTTTTACAGCTTCAAGGGACCGTAGACCTGAGTATTTGATATAAATTTCAGCTTGATACCTCCACGCGTTCCTGAGAAAAAGGGTCTTGACAGACAGACGGACAGACGGACGGACGGACGGACGGACGGACAACAAAGTGATCCTATAAGGGTTCCGCTTTTTCCTTTCGAGGTGCGGAACCCTAAAAATATGCGGAATTATATATTTTTCGAAATAAAAAGTATACTTTGTTTTAATCTTGGCTAGGAACCATAAAAGATAAAAATAATAATAATAAATAATGCATTACAACAGCAGCTTGAGCGCGCCTTCCACAAGGTGGCTTGACGACCAGGTGAAGGATACAGGCCCGATGGCTGCGGGTGGCGTATGATCGGTGATTGTGGCAATCTCTGTGGGAGATTCTTCGCCTAAAGAGACATGCATCATAAATACATTAATTCTTTAAATTAATTCAGTCATTTGATTGAACATTTCATCCACCCGCTTTCGCTGGTCACTTAAAGCTTGCTTACTCATTGCATTATGAGAAATGTTTCATTTTTTTAATAGAAATACCAATCCAAACGTTAGTAAAATACATATAGCACTATCTATACTGTCGAAGGTCGATAGGTCTTCGCAGCTGCTTGTTAACAACATGTTTTTATTGATGAAACGACTACTGCAAAGCCTAATGGTGCGTGATATGTTAATAAAGAATACAGAAGTATGTATTCGTAAAAAAGTAAAAATGTAGTTGGAAGTCATAAAGCATTTACTTGTATTACTATAATTTTGCACGTGGTCAAATAACCGCATATTTTTTAGAAACTTAATTCTCTTATATTTGAGTATTATACACCGTGAAATTTTAGTGGTTGTTTTCCCGAAACGAGGTGATTTAGTATCGATTGTACAATCGATTTATAATTACTATTTTGACTAGAGTCAAAAATCCAATTGTGAAAAACAAGTAGCGTACGATCGTACGATAGGTTAGGTACCAACGAAGCCTTACTATTGGTTTGCGGTCATTTTCGACTTTCGTTTTTCACAATTGGATTTTTGACTCTACTCAAAATAATAATTATAAATCGATTGTACAATCGAAACTAAATCACCTCGTTTCAGGAAAACAACCACTAAAATTTTACGGTGTATACTTCAAGTGTCATAATATTGTGTCAATTTTCTAAGCTCTGCTTTCTCTCTGGATATACACTGGATTTAATTTAGATAAATTTGTTATGTAGAACAATAAATTTAACTTAAAATTTAATTTAACTTTGTATTCTGTTTGGAACTGACATGTTCAATCCACTTGATCAAAGTTCCTTAAAATAAAGATTAAAAAAAAAAAACTTTAAATGGTTGATAAATGGGAAGCATTTCAGTTAATTATTTACTTCAATTTTAAATCTCAACGGAATTTGTTCCAGTTAAAGACCACAAGTAAAACATGTCATGATGACGATTCGCTAAAGACCGGGGTTAGGAGTCAATTGTCAGTACGAATGTGGGCTATTCGGTACTAAACCGTAGATTAATGAATGGCTGAGATTCTAAATATAGGACTTATGCTATCGGCAAGACATGGTAATGATGTCAGCTAAGCTACACGCAGTCTAGGACAGCGAAGTGAAGACATTTTTATCAGCTCTCACCTCATTAACCTTTTTTTTTCTTTTGCCAAAGTATCAGTAGTAGTGCTGCCGTGTCAGGCCTAAGTAACGTATCTCCAAAAACGACGATTAGAGAAAAACGCGATCAAAGTTTTTGTTTTTGTTCATCTCATTGCTTGTTTACTAATGAAGTTTAAAATTTGAAATTAACACAGTAGGTTAGAAATATTATTGTGACGATGTATTTTTAATTTTAACACTGTGCTACGAATCAATTGGAAAAAAGACGGTTTTTAAAGTTTACACGGCCTTACTTTTCATACAAAATTCTGTAACGCAAAGTTGCGTATCTGAATATACGTTAGTTAGGCGTGACCATGCTCTTTTTATTACCCAAAACTTTGTAATGGCTATGACCTGTATCTTTACTTACATTACTTTTGGGAACCAAGAAACGGAACATTTAAGTAAATTAAAAGTGGGTAGACTCTTTTATTTTATTATTTTATTTTATAGATATAAAAATAGGTAAGAAGGTTAATAATAAGTAAAGTGGAAGCTAGAAAACTTTTTATTGAATTTTATCACAGTAACAGGATTTCTATTCATTCTTAACTTGTAGGTATCTTTTTTAATAAATAATACTTATAACAAAATATTATTATCTTTTCTCCCACTCCCTCCCCTCTAGTTAAACATACTCTTAATAAAATTATAATCAATATAGCTCTCCTTGGTTTCAGAGGGTAGGTACGTATCAAAATATATAAAGATTAAAATTAATAATGGACGAAAATACATAATGGTCATTTGATATAATTATTCTTGGAAATTCTCAACTTTATTACAGGATAAACCAACCATAATAAACCTAACCTAACCTAAACCAATCTGTAGATTACAAGATTAAAAAACCGGCCAAGAGCGTGTCGGACACACCCAAGGTAGGGTTCCGTAGCCATTACGAAAAAATCAAGTAATATTTTTCTAAGGATTTCGTATGTGTACGGAATCATCCATGTTTAGGTATGTTTTATACCTTAGGCTACTATTTACTCTTAAACTACAAATAATTTCCAAGCAATCTTAACCGCTATAATTTTCCTAGTAAATTTGATATATTTACTACCATTCTGAATTTTTCAAATTTTTCCACCCAACAGTTTAGATTTTAGAGGGGGGGGGGGGCCAGCCGATTTTAATGAAATTTTTCACTTTAAAGTTGAATATTTCGCAAACAGATCACTGAATAGAAAAATCATGTTAGCAACCCCCCAATGGTTTTAAAATACCTATCCAACGATACCCCACACTATAGGGTTAGCCGAGAAAAAAAAATCACCCCCACTTTACGTCTATGGGAGGTACCCTAAAAAATATTTTCTTACTTTTTTTTATTCAATCACTTTGTCGGCGTGACTGATATGTATATTCATGCCAAATTACAGCTTTCTAATACTAACAGTCTCTGAGCTTAGCCGCGGACAGACAGACAGACAGACAGACGGACAGACATGGCGAAACTATAAGGGTTCCTAGTTGACTACGGAACCCTAAAAAGTTCGTTTTATCAATAGTTTCAAAGAAAATTTTAGTATATATTATGACCATCATGTATTTCGTCCATTATTCGTTTTAAACTTTATATATTTTGATACGTTCCCGTTTCAGAAGGTGTTACGTATTATGAAATATAATTAAAATGCCTATTATAACATATAACAACAACCTGATTTGAATTAAACTGCACCAAAAGATTTTTCAATTTCGATTCTGCGGGCGAGTTCTGTATGACCTATCTAACGTATTTGAAATACGGGAGATATCCATTACAAGTGCGTACAAAAATCCCAGATACGTTAGTTCGGCTATCGGTGTCTTTATTGAATTATGGCATAAAATGAAAATCTTCGATATGTATCAGATAGTATAGCATCAAAAATGACGATTTAGCACTGTTAAGCGTAACTAACGTATCTCAAGTTACGTTACTTAGGCCTGACACGGCAGAGTGTGAAGTGAAGGTGTGGCATTTGGTCGGTCAGTGGGCAGACCACCGGCCCGTTGGTCAGAAGACCTCCGGCAGTCGGCTGAAAATCTGTGGATGAGACTAGTACAGAACTTGAAAAAGTAGTATGAAAAAGCCAGCCAGCAGGGAGTAGATGTCAGACTGATTTTATTGGTACTGTCGCTATTATAAACATCTTACCTGTCTAGTGCTTAAAAATATCCTGTACACGCACTTACACGATTGACCATACATTTTTGAGCACCTAGACTAGACTGCCCTGTTGTTTATAATGGCGACCGTATAAGTTTCTGAACTCTATCTCTGAATGAGAGGCAGTAGGTCCAACAATGTATTGTATTTACCTTATACTAAAGGTAGCAAATTTTAATTAGAAAAATTACTTTTAATTTGTGATATTTCCATGTGTGTACAGAAACCACTTTTTTATTAAGATTATCAATGAATTGTGGATTAAATCTGTGTGATCCCAGTGATGATGAGATGTAACATTTACTTAGTGACAATTTGTCTACATGTTCCTTTTTCTTCGGACTTTGTTGTAAATTGTAATGTCACGAATAAAAGCTTTACTTTATTTCTTTCATGTATGATAGCTTCGAGCTGTGCCGCTCATGATCAGATGATGGTGAAAGCCTTAGTGGTGGACAGCAGCCAATCAATGGTGGTCTGAAATTGTGAATATATGAATATATAAATAGTAAATACATAGGAGTATATGCATACAGGACGTGGCATAAGTATGTAAATATACGGCTTCAGTATTGTCACAGCCATTTCAGTCCACTTCATAGATAAATGAAATGAAAATATTGAGATGAATATTTCAAAATGTTGTGAAATTTCTTTAGTTGCTGATAATGCTTTTAAAATAAAATAAAAATAATACTAATGAAATTGTATGATTCTACCATTTTTTTTTGTTATTAAGTGGGTTCAAGTCCGGACTCGCACCTCGTGAGTTTTACGGAATAAATTCCGTAAAATAGTGCAAAATTACATTTGAAATTTACCATTGAGGTTTACACCTGCGAAGAAATTCAATGGTGTGAGTAAAGTTCTCTATCCGCACTGGGCCCGCATGGGAACTACGGCCCATGCCCTGTGCCCTGGGACGTATATAGGCTGGGAAGATGACGATGGATGAACAATAATAATTGCTTATAGTTTGGTACATTCAACAATCGACTATTAACGCAGAATATTATTTTCCATTCAAGATAAAGAGTATCTCATATCACTCACAAATAACTTAATTCAGATAAATTGTGCAAACTAACACCAGTAGTACAGCGTTACACACAATTGCGTTACCCAATAGTAACGTCAACAAAAAAGACGATGACGTAACCGTAACAACGTACCAGAGTTTGTGCGTAAGTGAAAATTAGATGGTTAAAAAGTGTAATTACATAGATATTGCGGGCCGATATCAATGGTTAATTACAAACACCTTGTTGGTGTAATCGACATGTATATAGGGTGTATAGTTTTTTAATGAGAGTGCTTCGTTAGTTTTTATAAGCGTTTTTGTGCGGTTAATAGTTGCTGGGTGTCTATAATCGCTATTGATCTCGATTTCTAGAGGGGTTCCGTGAAATACTGTGCGTTTCAAAGAACATTATCTTACATTTACACGGTTGCCGAGACTCTACAAATATCTACAAGCTATGGAGCTATCGGTATGGCTTGAGAAACGCTTGAATGTCATTTACCCGCCTGCAAGTGCGTTATTGTTCCGAAAAAGTTTCCTTTGATCTGTTTTTGAAAACCTACACTGGCTCGGATCGGCGACAAAGTTCTTGCAAGCTCACCCAAGCCAAGCCAAACACGCTTGTGCCTGTGTAAGGTTGTCGGAGCATGGCAAGCGTGTAATTGTAGCATTAGGATTGAGTTTGCTAATAACTTCACTCGCTACCTGTAAATTTTGCAATTGCCAGCTTTATTAACGTGTACCTAATTGTCAGAAATAAAAATACTATAAGTATGTACATGAATTTCGAATGTTTTAAGTTGCAGAATTTGTAGATATATGTATAGGGCGTGTAGAGTTAGAAGCTTGGGACTACGTGAGATCTGATAACTTTTTGACACTGCGTGTTATATGGTCTCGTCTTGGCAACATTTTGCATGAAAATTTTTTTGGTGGATAGATAGATAGATAAAGACATTTATTTGGTACTGCAAGCACACACAAACCAGATTACCAAAAAATACAGAAATTGTTGCAAACTTAAATTAAAACATTTTATATTGTCTGTATATGCGCTGCAGTAGTGCAACAAAGGGCCACGGCTCAGTGGTCAATATTGCTTGTATTTTGGGGATTTGCTTTACGGTGAAGGGGAACGCTGTGAGGAAACCTGCACAAAACCGGGAAGCAATTCAATGGTGTGTGTGTGAAGTTCCTAATCCGCACTGGGCCTGCGTGGGAAATACGTCCCAAGCCATCATCATCATGGAAGAAGCCTGTATGCACCGAGATGATGATGATTAGTTTATTATTTTATAATTGGTATATTCAAATAGAAGAAGTAACAACGCAAATACCTACGCGACGTAGCGTACAAGCGATCATGTATCGTAATGGAACGGCCGGTAATTTTAATATTTAGCGTTTTATTGTTCACCCGCCGTAGCGTGTGTCGCCCTATATACAGGGTAGGATTACAAAACATACAATAGGCTTGTCGCTTGAGTTTTTTTTTTCAAGTTTTTGTTTTGTCTTGTCTGTTGTTTGTTTCTACGATTGTTAAGGTCAAATCTTGCAAGTCGCAATGTCACCCAATTCTAGTGTTCTGACTAGCTAAAAAATCTTGAATTAAAAATGAGTTTTTTACAAAAACTTATTTGAAAGTAATGTGGTAGCTATTTTTTAATCTGGTTAAATAATTAACCAGACTTTAGGTCATTATGTATTTTCTTTTGTTTTCAACCGACGAAAACAAAAGGAGGAGGTTCTCAAGTCGACGTGTATATTTGTTTTTTTTTTTATGTATGATCACGCATAACTTTTTACAGAGTAGTCCGATTTTGATGATTCTTTTTTTATTGAAAAGCGTATACCCCGAGGGTGGTCCCATTTAAATTTGGAAATAATATTCTTACCCTAAAGGTAGGAAAACATGGGATGATTGATTGTTCAGTTACTGATTGTACTATATGACCACGCATAACTTTTTACAGAGTAGTCTGATTTTCATAATTCTTTTTTTATTGGATAGATAGGGTATACCTTGAAGTTGGTATTATAAATTTGGAAAAAATTAGCCCAAGGATGGAAAAAAAGTATAAAATATAAACTTTTCAACAAAAAAATTAAACCGCCGAAAAAACTGAAAAGCAAAAAATCATTTCTCATTTTCTGTGCATCGATGAAACTATTACCATAATCTTGTGTTAATTTAAATTAACGTTAGGTACTTATTGACACAAACTTAATAACATTTACCTAATTTACCTAAATTTTTGTTGTTGGACTTCTTTATATATTTTTGAATTGTCAACATAAAAGTATAATAGTTTCAGTAAAAACTGACATTTACAACAAAGATGAATAATTATTTGATTCAACTTATAAAACGTAGGAAATATGTAAATACGCAACTAGCATCGTTCAATTGTAAATGATCACAACCTCTAACAACAACCGAAAGAAACTAGTCAATTATTTATTACGTAACCGTTTAAAGAAACAATAAAAAAGACGGCCATTCGCGTAATCCGTCCCCTAACGCATAAAGTGCACACAGAGGCACTCGAGCTCGCACATATGTACGTGTAGTTGCTTGTGTGAGGGTGCGTTCCAAACACGCATACATGTGGGTAGGTTAATGATAGCGGGCTTCCGTCGCGTCACACCTGAGAGCCTGTAACCGCCATCGGGCCATAGATACCTAAACCACCCCTTACCCCTTAATTCGAACGCACTCTAAACTGCGAAACGAGGATAACATAGAGCTGGTAAAAAGACATTGTTTTTCTTTTGTTGGCCACTAATTTGAAATTAGAAGAAATTGTTGAGTGTAAAAGAAATGCGGTAGCGGTGCAGGACCTACTTTTTGTGTGCGCAAGATGTATCTTGCGAAGCTCACACAATTAAATGACGGATTTTTAATTGGGTAAAAAACGTGAAATTCGAGGCGCGAGGTTCCTCAGACCGCGAGGCTGTGGTCGACGGACCGCTACGCCTACGCCTATGCCACTGACAAAAAGGCATGTGTTTTTGAGAGTAGTAAAAATCACGTTTCCAAGTTGGATTTTGTAATTTGGTACTTTTCTATGTAGTTAAATTGCCACTACCTACTTAACTAAAAGTATAATAGACATGTAATGTTATCCAGCAAAATACATATTAGAGTAAAATAATCATAAAATAAATAATTAAACGACATAAGTACTTTGAGATGATTAATTTGTTACGTTTCACGAGTTCATCTTCATATGGCAATCCCGGGTGAAAAAAATCGTAAATAACAAGTTCGATCTGGTTTCTTACATGTAGATTACATTCTTGAAGCCATCTTGAAATGTTAATCACTCCATCCAGTAGCCAGCTAAGTACGACTTAATGGCTAGCTATTATCTTATCTAATGTTGCTCTTTAAGTATAGGTAAATCTATTGTTATTTAATCAGCTGCAAGGATAAAGCATTAAAGTGATAATTAAGTATTTAGACTGTGATTATTAATAAATCACTTGTTTACATATCATCTGCTTCAAAGTTCTCGGATACGCAGCTCTATATAATTCCCAGAATGACATGTTGAACGAATTACGTACGCGCACAAAGGCCCTCTGAATTAAAAGGAAAAAGTTCAATTAATCCTAATTTGCTCTCTAAGATTAAGCCGACGATAACCCTGCGTAAGAAAAGAACCCTTTACTTCACTTCCCGGCCCTCCATTCTTGTATAAGCCGCTTTAAAATGCCCCACCGGCAAACAAGGAACTTAAAGTGCGTAACGGAATAAAATCTATTCGAAAACTGCACGGTTGTAGATTCAGAAGACGATATACGAAGTATTATTGATCTTTGATCGACGTCTCACGCGGAAAGTAGTTTTTACAGACGATATGAATCGGTGAAAGTAATGCCATACTTTCTATGGATCATCACAAAAACTACATTATTTCTAACAATCGACAGATCAGTCCGCGAGCGATGCATACGCTCAGCGGTCGCGGCCCCCATTGCCTACCCGTAGTTTTTTCCGCGATCCTACCATAAAAGAATACAACATTGAAAATATTTTTCCGTCTTAATTAGTAAAATGATTTGCATAAACAAGCGCTGGTATCCCATACTAGGGTGGTCATTATTATAATTGTGTTTTTTTCTCGCGAAAACTTGCGCCGTGTAACGGTTGCCTCGGGCGATGGTAATCGCAGACGCATCCGCCGATAAATCGATAAACAAGTCGCGCGACTGTGACGAGTTTCCCAACTACCCACAAATTATAATGATCGCGCGGCTACTGTTTTCGCAGTGGAGCTTTGATTGTTATATTCGATGAGAGTTTCGCGGCGATCGTCGGCCGATACGGGGGCGGGCACTGCATTCATTATTTAATTCCGATGCGTCCGTATACGATTTGTAACGCACACTAATTACTTTTATTTTTTGTTTACACACAGATAATATTTTGAGGGCTTATCGCTGTTGGTGCTCACACATCGTGACGCTTTGAGCACTTTTGCGTGAAAAACGCGTTCTCAGCTGATAGGGCCTTACTTTTTTCGTTGAACATAATTTTTTGCGTATAACTTTCGTTGCGTACATGGCGTGCGTCCAAACGTCATTAAGTATTTAAAGCCAGCAACTTCCTCCACGAAAGGATATTAAACGAAAACATTATCTGTTTTGTGTGTGCGTGACAAGCTTACCGCGGCTCACACAGTCGTTACATTTAATTTCGTACTGTGTTCAACTGCATGAATATTTTTGTTTTATTTAAGATGGATATCGGAAGCGTTGAATTCATAAAAATAGAGTTATTTGCGATAAGAAGACAAGTGCGGTTGCACCGTGCAAACTTACTATGCATTATTACTGTTCCATTACAGGAATGCGTTGGAAAAAATTGAAAACGCAGTTGCATATTAAATGAATCTTTAATGCTTTATTAATATTTATCAAAGGCGTATGCTTACTAAGGATTACTACGGGTGGGTGCGCATGTGTTGCATGCACATACGACTCGTGGGCATGTGTGCGTGCTTCCGTCCCTGCGCGAGCGCCGGTCGATCGCAATGATTGCTGACGCGTTTCGCATCACTCGCCCCCACCCTCGGGACAACTTGTTCTCATACATTCACATGCAAGTGTGTATTAATGCGTTTTTTATATATTCAAATGGTTATCTAATTATGCAAAACATTAACGCGGTAACTGTAATTGTTGGTTTCAGGGTATGCAAAGAAGCTACGAGTAGTAAAGCTCATTGGTTCTATTGAATACATACATTAGTCAAACTACTATTGCATTGTTATTTTTTAACTGTATAGTCACTTATTCATTATCAGTATAAATAAATACTTGAACTTAAACACGGCTAAACCTCAGTATAGAAAAAGTGCAAACTGCTGATTATATAAACTATTGTTGTAACTCTTGCAAAATGCTTTGCATGTTGCTAATTACATACTTGTAATAACGTTTCTCAGTTAATGCCATTAATAAGACTCACAAGCTCCTGAGTAGGTAAAAGCTTCGTATATTCTGAGTTCCGCCACTAATCGCTCAAGTATACGTAATTGAACGTGTTTTTTACAATTTATACCTATTTCAGTAGCTCTCACAGTTTTTATTAACGTCTGCCATTTGCAGATGTCAACTATTAACAACTAAAATTTCACAATAACAAGTCAAACACAATTTCATCTCACTTTACGGTAGTTAAAAGTTAACAAGTTAAATGACACCGTCACGTTTTTCCAAAAGAATCGTGACCTCACTTTTTGTAGCTCCCAGTCCCGATTGAAATCGAAACGAAAACTTCGAACTTGACCATCGAATTCGATAACGATTTAGAGCCAAGAACTCGACAGGGTACTGTTGAAAGAAACGCACACATGCATGGGGCGTGTCGACTCGCACCAATGCACTCTCCCCATTGTTTATCCCACGATTAAAACCAATTCAAACACTAACTCGTACTCGAAAATTAAGCTCGAGTGGTGCTACAGGGTCCTTTGTTTTAGGCACAATACGTACTCCGGCGCCGCTAAAACTAGGAACATGGGAACGCAAAAAACCCGGCAGAGCATGATCGCATTTTGTTTTTTTTTATTGCAATTTTAATTTGGAGTACATTTTCGGGGTTTACTTGAAATATAAACAAAATAACAGAAGCCGTGGTGGCCTAGTGGTTTGACCTATGGCCTCTCAAGCAGAGAGTCGTGGGTTCAAATCCCGGCTCGCACCTCTGAGTTTTTCGGTATTCATGTGCAAAATTACATTTGTAATTTACCATGAGCTTAACGGTGAAGAAAAAGGATTTGTAAGGATGGTGTTAGGGAAACAACCGATAGGTCTAAGATATGATTTATTACTACTAAGCTTAAGCTAAGTTACATGATTATATAGTGGTTTGGGATGAAGGTGTGCGCCTACACTACAACCTGCGAAGAATTCAATGGTGTGTGTGAAGTTCCCAATACGCACTGGGCCCGCGTGGGAACTACGGCCCAAGCCCTCTCATTCTGAGAGGAGGCCTGTGCCCTGCAGTGGTACGTATATAGGCTGGGATAATGATGACGATAAACAAAATAGCGGCTATAATATCAAATCTTAATAACAAAATAGTTATGTATAAAATTAACAATTAAAGGTGGTCCCAATGAAAGAAACATACTTTTTGACGTACCCAACCCACTCCGTCATACTCGCACTGGGCTGGGTTTATTTAGACGTTGATCTATCCTAAAATGATACAATGGATTTTCCTCAAAGCAACTTTAAATGGATAGATAGAATTTTTCCTACAGACAATGCCAATTTAATTATACCTAACCGATTCCTTAGATTTTACCAACACGTTATCTCTAATTACTGTTTTAGCCGATGAATAAGCGCAATACGTAACAAGTATGCGTTCTAGTTTACTACATTGTCATCTATGCAATCATTAGCGACATTATAATTTCATTGTTACGCATAAAACTAGCATTAAAATGATACATTTTACTAATCAAGGAATAGTTTAGTCACATTAGCGGACTTTGAAAATGATACTGCAATCAATGACTGTTACACTTATCGATCATTAATAAGTACAAAATATATTTTTCCCTCGTCAACAAAAGATACAAACTTGCGAATGTCCTTATAAAGTACTGCTGATGTGATATTCACATCACATATTGCATTAAGCTTTGTGATGCATTTGAACTCTTGAAATAGAAAGAAGAAAATTTAAAGATAAGACTAAGATACAAGGAAGAAGAATTTGAACCCGTCAAAAGCCATTTTCTCAAACTTTTCGTATGAAAAAGCCACCTCATTGCTACGCAATAATAAGACACACAGAGTAATGACTGAGTGCCATCAGTAGTATTTTCATTATTTTTTATAAAAAATATTACTATTATCATGTCCAAACAGCCAGTAGTCAAAGCATGGATTAAAAAGTGGGGTGTTGAGCCGTGCCGCAGGCAGCGCCGGCGCAGGCGACAGCTGACGGTTGAGAGCGCGACTTTTACCCCATTGTCCCACTGGGTTGCGGTAACGATTGTTATCTTCGAATTTCAGTAATAAGGATGTAATTGCATACCTTTATTTATAGTATACTCTAATTTTTAAATTGCCATTTTAATATATCGTATGTATGTATTAAATGCATTATTTTTGCCAATGCCGCAATGGTTACACGACGGTTACCTTTAGATAGATAGGCCTTTTAATATTTTTATAGTGTAACTAGCTGTTGCCCGCGACTCTGTCTGCAATGATAGGGGTATAAAAAATAGCCTCCGACCTATTCTCACACCTACCGAATACAAAGAAAAGTTTCATAAATTCGGTCGAGCCGTTTCGGAGGAGTTCGATAACAAACACCGTGACACGAGATTTTAATAGGTATATTAGATAAGAAGATTGTAACAAAATATTGATACACACAACGTGATACAATCTAACAATCAGGACCCATAATTCAGTTTTAATCCCAAAATAGATGAATGAATGAATACCACATGCCACATGTTTGAAAATTACACTTTTACTATTGACTGTCCTGCAATAAATGGGAAGACGACTTTGTGTTCTTCATCGAAAAATGAACAATAAAAGCGCGAAGACCTCTAAAATTCAATTCGTTCCACTCCAAAATGCAGCAAATTTCTAAAATTACTTCAGATCCTAACCACCGAGTAACGATATCTTGTAACAGCATAATGAAAAAGGTTTATAATCATACAATATTTACGCATACTTTATCGTCAATCGATAATTAATATCTGGAGGCTGGACGGGCGAGACGCTCCCGAATTTCACTCGGAATGATGAGGCCATCGCGTTCAAGTAATCGAACCGGCAAAAAATAAAAAGTGAAGCAAATACGAAATACTCCATTACTGAGCTGGCTACGGCGGCTGTGGAGTAGCTCGGTTCAAATTATGTCAACTTTTATCAGTGAGATGTTTAAATTAAGTGAAACCTTGTTTACTACAAGTGCTTAAATCTATTTGGTGTCCAAATAGAAACGGCATGTGCTGCATAACGTTTTCGTGCATCAAAAAATATATGTACCTAATTATTTTGGTAGGTAACTATCACATTGAGTTAGACAAGGTACTTATAAAATAAGATTAAAAAAATATATTTGAGCAGAGAACACCGACTGAAAATGAAATAAATGTCAAGGAATAGTTTACATGGCAAGGGATTTGTTAATTCTATTTCATAACCGGACAGTTTTATTTACGTGAGTTATAAGTTTGACATTATTACTATATCTGTGTGGCCGTGTTCTAATAAGCGTGACTGTGCTATAAAAACTGAAGTCATTACGTTTTTTAATATTTATTATCTTTTCAACGGGATTAGAAGATTTTGAAAAACTATTTAATTCATACATTTGTAAATACTTGCACGCTACCTATATCATGATAGTGCATAAATGCCGTTTTATTATTATTCTAATGCGGTTAAGAGATCAATCACCTGCGTGATATTCACGATTTATTATTTGAAATACTGGTATTATGTTTAGTTATTATATTTCTTATAAAGTACCAGAATAAATACAGTCGAAGTTGGAAATCGAACCCCGTTTTGTCTAAAACGCGCGTAATGGTCGCAATCGCAAACACTATTTCTATATACTTAGTATAATATGGAATAAAAGAGAGAATGTGATTGTGATTGCAAGTTAGACAATAGAGCCTTAGGGCCTTGAATTTCCATGTCATGTCGTTCCCAAATATACTTAACCATGCGATTAGGATACCATAATATATTTTGAACATAAAACTACCGTGAGACTCACTCACAGTGAAATATACGGATAACTCACGTCTCTGGACTTATTCGTCCGTCTGATGAAGGGCTACGAATTAGTCCGAAACATTTCCGCTACCTAAACTCGATTAAAGACGTTAGTTATCCGTATACCTCACCACAATAGAATAATTAAAAAAAAATTTTTATTTGACACTTAACAGAAACTGCGTCTCCATGCTACCTATGGCCCATTGCTCTCACATTGTGTATGCAGGGCGCGGCTGCCCGCGGGCCACGTCAGCTATTTGCTCGTGTCCAGAGGGCTAAGCCATTCAAGGCTAAGACACGGGGGCCAGTTTTTGGCTGATTTTCGACTTGATCCACCACTTGAGCACCCCTGCCCCCGCTTTCCTGCCTGTTTTGTTTGCTACGTGTCCACAGTGCTGGTGTCGCGAACATTTTTATTTTATGCGCCTTTTTGTTTGGTGGTTTGATTGGTATTCAACCGTTTGCTTTTTGTTTCTCGTGGCTTATTTGTCTTTGTGTTCGTAGTGGTTATTATTTTTTTATAACGCACAAGTTTCTTGCTTTCTTGTGTATTTTACATGAACGGTTTCGGGATTAACAATTTCAACAAGAAAACGAAACATTCTTAAGCCTAACTCCATAGCAGTAACAGTGGCGTGGCTCCGTATTAAATCTATTCCCACCGTGTTGACTGCTACTTTCGTACTTGATAATTGTTTACAAGACGTCAGTAATGACGAGTATGGCAAAGGTGGTCTATACTAACTGCGGGGTGTTCCACCCGAAGATATACCTAACTCATGCGTCTCCTACTCGCCCTTTTCTCACACGTCGCTTTAAGGTATTCTCTTTTTTGCTTCGCTTGTCTTACGAAAGTATTTACGCCACGACATAACTGCATAGATATCATCATGATCATCATTTCAGCCGAAAGACATCCACTGCTGGACGTAGGCCTCCCCCAAGGATCGCTAAACAGACCGGTCCTGCGCCATCCGCATCCAATTCGTTCCCGCAACCTTGACCAGGTCGTCGCTCCATCTTGAAGACCTGCCTACACTGAGTTTTCCAGACCGTTGGTGCCATTCTTTTGTCCCCATCGGCCATCAGTTCTACGAGCGATGTCCTACTGTCACTTGAGTCTGGCGATTTTGAGAGCTATGTTGGTGACTTCAGTTCTTGCGCAGATTTCATCATGTCTTATGTGATCCTGCAGAGAAACTCCGAGCATAGCCCTCTCCATCGCTCTCTGAGTGACCTTGAGCTTTCTTATGAAACCACTCCATAGAAATATCATGAACTAGCTGTTGACCGCTCGTCTGCCATGAATTTGTTTATCGCTATCTAGCAGAAACTATCCAATGTTCCTGGATTTAATCTATACTATGTCCATTCCAGGGTCACATACCTACTATCAGCATACCAAATTTCATCTAAATCAGTTGAGCGGTTTGAGCATGAAGAGCTGACAGACAGATAGAAACACTTTCGCATTTATAATGTTAGTATGAAATAAATACCTACCTACCTACCTAGTAGTAAAAAATCAAAGTCTCCACGTATAATTAGACTATCAAATATCTCCGCATCTAGATTACTTAAGATTACTCAGAAACATTAGAATCCCGCCGGTATCAGGCTCAATGCTTCCATTATTAATTGCGCTCCTCAGGTGTGAGGATTATCCTTATTAGGGACCGCAGCCTGGAGACATGCATTCCCTGTTCGTCTTAATCATATAAGAGGGTTTAACTGTTGCGAGCACGATTACTAGCGGAACATCTGTAGTGAGCGTTGTGTGATTTTGTACTTATGGGAAGAAGCATAGCAACCTAAAATTTAAAGTGTGAGGGAAATACTTCTTGTATTCAAAATCCTAGTCCTTCACGCGCCTATGTGGAGAGTAAAGTGGTTAAAATAGTGAGTTTAAAAGTTTTTCTTAAATCTTAAAAATATATACCTACCTATATCGAAGTCTGATTTAAGCATTGATCAGTTCTTGACGTGACCGACCATTTCATAAAAACAACCATTGCCCACATCATGATTTGTTCTGATCAGTACCTCTACCATGAGTTTACACTAGTTTACGTGACCGTACTCGTTAGCGACGGCGTAAATTATTTGTATGGAGAATTGTACTTCCGTGAGTGACCGCTAGAGGCGCTGTACAATTCTCCATACAAATAATTTACGCCGTCGCTAGCGAGTACGGCCACGTAAACTAGTGTAAACTCATGGTAGAGGTACAGAGCAATGAGTCTTAGCTATGCAGGGTTTTTGTAATTCACTAGCATCCTTTTAACCCTAAACTCCTACCACTTAAACAAATCTTTTTTGTTTTACGGCTTTTGTCATAACTTAATATTTTTGGTGTAATAACGTTTTGAAAATTTGAGATTACCTCTTATTTTTCCGATACTCTGTGTATTTGTATGGGAAAAAATTGCTTCATTTTAAAAACTCGTAAAACAAAAAACATTTTTGTTTGAGTGATTGGAATTCAGGGTTAAGAGGATGTCAGTGAATTACAAATAACCCTGTATATGATCAATGATTAGTGATCGAATTTTATAAAGTGATTGGCTATATAATGAAGTGAATGTTAGTTTTAGCTGATCATATTTATCGTAAAGTTGCTCTTTAATATCGTGCAAATGGAGGAAAAAGCAGACAAAAATGTAACTTACATCTATTCTACATCTTTATCAATCAACGGGTGTGAATTATTGTCATCATAACTAAAAGGATTAAGTATTATGGATTTATTGAATACGGATTTTTTCCATGCAAAATGTTATCTAGGATTTTACAAGTA
Organism: Archips crataeganus; assembly: GCA_947859365.1. NCBI lineage: Eukaryota > Metazoa > Arthropoda > Insecta > Lepidoptera > Tortricidae > Archips > Archips crataeganus. The sequence goes on from OX402048.1 coordinate 17,439,412, forward strand.
TAAAGCGTGAGAGGGACAATCTAAAGTTCTAAAGGCAATAAGTAAAGATATAACCAAGTGTGATCCAGATGCGATTTTAAGCTCACGTCCGCGTTCTTCTGCATTTTAAGTACCTGTACTTTAATTGTTTTTTATCCGTTAAGCAGATAGCTATAAAGATTAGCTGGGGCTCAATGTTATAAGAATGTGCTACGTCACCGTGTACCAAACTACCAAACTGAACGCATTCCGTATGGTCGTGGTTGACTAAGTACCGGAATTTAATTTCAATTTAGACACAGTACACATTGTTGACAATGCAAGAACGCAATCCAATTACAGTAAGCCTTTCATTTCCAATAGATTAAGTAACGAAATATTTTAAGTAGCGAATTTTGTAACTGGTTGAAATTGCGAAAATTAAAAAAAAAATGAAATTGAATTTGAAACGCTGTGTGCCGTGCGCGAGCGCCGGGTATAATTGCGCTGCAGATTATCAGCGGCAAGTGCGTTCGATAACGCAGCACGAACGCTTGTTATTAAATTTATTCCTTTTTCGCCAGAATCTGCATAATGAGGGGGCAAAAAAGCAGGTAATCGCTAGAGTAGGTGCGTCTGCGTCGCCTTCCTTTGGAGAAAGGCCCGTCTTTGTCCGATGTATGCTCGCACATGATGAATATTTAACTGAACGTTCATTTCAGTATCATTGTTGTAGAATCAACAGATAAGAAGCTATTATTCTGCGTTTCTTGTCAAAATGTGGAAACTTTTTTGTATAAAATTCATCGTTTCGCTATTGAATTACTTAATGGGCTTCACTTATCTTACCTACAGGTCTCATATAAACCCGTCGGCCGTTTCAATTACCTACTCATAAATATATCGGAACATTGTATCAATCATGTTCCTTTTAACGAATTCTATAATGAGCCCAGCAGACAGCATTGTTTCAAAAACCATTCCTTATTCTCATTCTTCGAAGAAAAATCTGCGAATGAAAAACTGTCGCAATGCTATTGAAACGTTAACTCTTAATTTATGTTCCCAAATTACCTTCTTAAAATGGCAGTTTGAATAAATAATATCTGTAGAAGTAAGGACATTGCAAGAAGAAATCTTTTGGCGAATTTTTCGACTTCTAATCTAGTGTATTTCAAATGCGATTGTCGCTGGTTATGGCGATATAGTTAAGTTTAAGTGCTAAATAAAAGTATGGTTATAAATAAATCATATTCTAAGCGATATTTTTTGATTGTATATCTAAGTATCTACATAAGCATATTTAGGAACCAGTCCGGCCCTGCTGAGCCATGGGCTACCAAAATTCCACGCGCCTGGCTGCTCTTTATCCGCCTTCTTATCTTAAATTATATGAAAATTTGAGGTAACCATACCGAACATAATTTAATGTGATAACGATAATGACAGCTCAAGACTCGCTGCACTGTATTACACTCGAAAAATCAGGATAAATTTCAGTGCTTACGTTTTATGTACAGTTCATTAAATATTCCAAACAATTTCTTAATGGTGTGCCCATATGATACGACATTCGTGAGAAATTGGCGCTGTAACAGGATCAGGGGCGCAAAAAGAGGCGCGCGTGTCGTCAACGGCGCAGCGCCCGCGCCGCTCAGCAAGCCAGTAATTTATGGTTAGTTTTTGGCTGCGCCGGGCAATGCAGCCCCGCGGCTCCCGCGCCGCCGGTCACAGACCCCGCGTCTCGTCAAACTCTACTTATCCGCCAGCGCCGATCCCTTATATTAATCATTTTTTCAGCAAAAAAACGAACGGAGAGATCCTATCGCGCCGGCCCCAGAAGCTGCTAATCGACTGCTCGCTTTCGAAACTTTAGAATTAACAAACAATATCGCAACCGATATCTATCGCACGTGTTATTGACTATAAACTCGTCCATTGTGCCGCGAAATTAATCTCGGAGGTTAAGCTGCGTCACAAAGGCGGCGCGCCGGCGCACGGTGGCTGTTGCAGACACCGCATTATAATGTATAATTACCTTTTAAAATAGTTTTTTACGATCGTCTATATTAAAACGTCAATGTAAATAACTTGTTAGCCGCAATCTCATTTCTGGACGATTGGATATCACAATAGTGGACGTGATTTGAGAAAGGTAACGGTGTCCCCGCTTTATCCGCGAGATGAGGCCCATTACCGGCGCAGGCGCAGCGCGTGCCCTGCTGCCCAGTCAACACCACAGCACCATACTACATATTCGATAATAAAACTATTCAACAATATAAATATCGAATCGATAAATGTAGGTACGGGAAATTTACTTTCAGCTGTTTGTAATTTAAATTATTTGGCTCGAAATGACAATTCCGTAATCGTAATGTAGGTAAGTATTATGTTTTTTATCAACTTTTGATGCTAATGATTCTTAGTAAGCTCTCCACTATTGCTGCCAGGTAGTTTCAGGTCCAGGATTAACTTGCCATTTTATTAGTATCATCTAACCTGAGCGTGAAATCTACCCACACCTTGACTTACTATTCAAATTGATCATAATTTTCCGTCAACAACCAACGAAATATTTCTTGTCTTCGGATTAAATTTATTGATATAAGTAATGCATTTGTCTCAGCACCGTCTCCTCACTCATCCGACCTCGAGGTCCGGCCGCCACAGCCGGCCACAAAAAGCGGGTCGCGCGTGGCGCAGTAATGAGGTTCCAACCCGCGCATTGTGTCCGCGCCCGTAAATTGAACTCCGTATTTCACCTGTACCACGTACGTGTGCAATTGCACGGATTATTTGACTACTAACCTGTCATTTTTTGCCCGGCCCGGCACGCGCCACTTTCTACGCATCTGGCAATTGTGCGGATACAGTTTTTTTTGGTCAGTGTAAAATGTCTAAGTCATCATCTGAAATTAATCTATGTGTAACGTTATACGTCAGTGCTTGCGTCTTTGGAATATTTGTGGTTATTAATGCTGTTATTCTCGCAGTGGTACCGTGGAATCAAGAGTAAGTGCCAGCTTTCTCGGAATCGGAGAAATGGTTAGCCAGTTTTTAGCATGTTGCGTAATTTCACGTTGTCATATTTAATTTATGGTAATATCTACAATAATATGTAATTTTCTTTCTTTTCAGTCCTTTTGAATTTAGAACCAACAATTAGTTTCTTGTATACTTTTTATCACTTTATTCCATAATCACCAGTTTTCTTCTCACAATCCAAATTATATTCAGTCTCTCATATATAACAGTTTCGCGTAGAAATATTTTTCTTATTGAACAGAGGTATTTTTTATTCGAATGCATGCATTGGCTACGTAGTTTCTTACATGCGCTATCAGCAATAGGTAATAGAGTTATCGCTTCGAACAATAATCCGCGATAATGGATTAACTCACCGGCAGATATTTACAAACAGGGGCACAGATTCAATCGGAATAATCGAATTCGAGCTCCCCGTTCGGACTATTATTGTAAAGCATGGCCAGTGATAACAGCACAATTCCATCATTTTACATAGATATTACATGTAAGTATTTATTTGCTCTACAATGAGGGTTTTCGACAGGTGGAATATCGCCAGATGGCTTTGGTATCGTTAGCTCCGTTTGCTTCAGATTGGCTCATTTAGTTATAATAAACTAATCTAAACTTGACTCAAATGTTCAAGTTATCAAACGGACCTCAAGGTACTAGCGCCATCTAGCCTGTCACAGAAATCTCCATTAAATAGGTAGCCATTTTGATGAACGAAAACACTTGATTAGAGTTGCCAAGTACTAACACGGTCATTATGCAGCGTAGCAATATTTTAAAGCTTGTACCTTTCAGATCTTATCAGCAGATTGCCTATCGATATTTTACAGGTTAGGTACATTTTGCGACGTGTGTTAATAAACAGTGTAAATAATGTTAATAAACAGTATGACCTTATTCCACCCGTTTCTGTCTCAGACGAAAGCGAGGTTTTCCCAATGAGTTTGAGTAGCCCTTTAATCCAATTTCCACAAAGAGATACTCATTATTTTTAAAATGGAATTCCCCGAACGCCACCTTTCACCCTGGATGATACTCTCGGGCTATTTTCAAACCAAAAGCGAAAAAGAGGACCAAGCGTTCAACAGTAATATTGTTTGCTGGGCTAGCTTCAAAAAGCATCATCGTCATGCTCGTGGATATTTCTATGTAGTAAAGTAAATTAGATGTACTGGTAGATTATGATTTTAACAGCTTTTTATTACCGTGGGTAAACGATTGTATGTAGAATGCAATATCATAAATCGTTGAAAAAATCTGCCAGCCGCTCCATTAACCAATATGAATGCTTCAGGAAATAAGAGCTTAAAACTATGGTTCGAAGAATGCAAGTTCGATCACTTGTACCTACTTTATAATCCTCATTAAGTAATGCTCCATTGCAGGGGTCATGACAAGTTACCATTCCCATGCAATAAACAAACATACATTAACAATTACAGATCCGCTTTTTATCTTGAGTGCTAAGGTATCCATTATTATTGCTGGCAAGTGTTCCAAGACCAATGTTCTTAAAATTATATAGCACAACATTCGGCTACTATTTTTATAGGGCCATAACTTAGGAAAATTCATTGTAAAAAGTTACTAGCAGGTTATCTAGCAAAGTAAATTACTTAACTATCTAATTAATTGATGTAGAATAGTTTACTGATTCGCCGTAAATATTCAGTTTATTGCAAATGGGATGAGGTTCAATATAATAGTTCCAATACAATTTTTCAAGACTTAGAAGCGCCTCTATACAGTGTAACACTATCTCTTATAAAATGAGGACTTTCTTCGTGACTCTTTATAATATTATACGTCTATAGGACATTAATACCTTCTGCAACGTCCTTACTTGTCTAATCCGAGGTAGAATCAAAAAATAACTACAATACGTTACCAAAGTTCATTTCTAATTTAAACTTTTTGTCAACATTAGTACACACCACTATTATTATACTATGTAAAAACCCGTTTTAACAGCTCATAAAAAGTATGTCAATTGATTGGCAGTGTTAAATAGTCTATGCCTAATTTATTTACAATTATCATCATTTACAATTCAGTAGGTAGGTACCTATCTTAATTTCTACCCTAAATAAATACAGGTTGTTAATTTAAAATATGTAGGATTATTTGACCATTAATCAATACCTAATTAATTTATAACAATTAATTTATCACCGGAAAAACAGGATTAATTTTCAATTAACTTTAAAATTAGACTTTTACAAACTTTGATATAAATTAATGTTAGTTAATTGAGTTAGCTAAAAACCGACTTACAGGCTAGTATTATCATACCTACATAATCTATGGGTAAATTGTGTTTTGACGACTCATAAAATTACGCAATTAATTAGTGGTGTCAATTGGCCTATCAATCAATTATTCATAACTGGCTGCTGCCCGCGACTCCGTCTGCAAAGAATTCGTTTAGCATTTAGCACTATACCGCAGGAACTATGCAATTTTCCGGGATGAAAAGTACCCTAAGTTAACCCAGGTTATAAAAACTATCTGTGTGCCAAATGTCATCAGAATCCGTCAAACCGTTCTAGCGTGAAAGAGTAATAAACATCCACACAAACTTTCGCAAGATTTACCTTACTGTTAACATTTAGGTACAATTAAGAATTTTAATTCCTACGATAGTTACTGATCACGATTAAAGAGACACACCGCACCGCACGGAAACGGAACGTATGAAAAAGATCTTTCTGTGAAATATCAGAAAAAACTATATGCGTTACAGCGAGGAAATGCTGCAACGATCTACTTAAATGCTTTCCATTGAGTCTCATATCAATAAATTATTTTTGCAATTCCTCTCCATTCTTATACATATTATAAAAGTACATAGGTATTTCAATTAAAAAGAATCAGCACAACCATTGTTGGCATTTTTGTCACTCTGATATTCTGACAGAAATATTCAACGATATACCTAATTTAACAAGTGAACTATTTTTTTATAAAGTCAGGCCTTAGTATGGTCCTGAACTAACGATAGTCACAGATACCTTAGTGTTGCCAGGAGTAAATTAATTATTATTTGATGTCCACCCCTAAGTTGACCGGAAGTCATAAATATTAAATTAAATAGATTTGGCTAAAAGGATACAGCTTCCATGCCATAAAATCTTAAAAAAAAGAAGGCATAAATGCGAAATAAAAAAACATATCTGTTCTGTGTTTTGACGTGGTTGCACAGTATTACTTGTTATGGTAATGGCAATATTGGCAATACATTGTACCTAGCACTACACTATTTTTGCTAGATTTTTATGAGCACTGTATACCTAGGTACATTATTATCATTAATAAGGGAGCACGAACATTATACTAAAACACAGTTGTCAAGATGAAAATCAAATTGACAGAAGTCATATTAATAGTAGAAGTAGTAAGTAATAGACTATAGGCCACTGAAAAACAATTAAGTGCTGAATTAAGTGAATACGTATGAATACGGTTAACTAAGTTACATACTTGGGTTTAACAAAAAAAATTAAATCACGAGTCTCTTAAAACCGTTTACAGCAACTTAATTACGTACTTAAGTTAAAGTTTTATCTTCAAATTTAGCTGTTTGTTTAGTTTATCTTTTTCTATCGGGCCATCTTATCAAAATTAGTTTCTCATAATTATGATCCTACATGACCTTCCTACAACCAAACATGTAGGTAGGTACTTAAGTAATATTGTTACAATTATTGTGTCGCATTATTAAATGCAAATAGTTTGTTATCTTGATGAACTTGAGTGGTTATTGTTTTTCATTTAATTGTTCTCTAAAACATTGTTTATACTATCTGCATACAAAGATGCATTCGTTTGTTTTCATAACAGAGGCATGAACATTAGGGTAGTTATCTTTTGACATTTACAAAAATTAAGTTTTAATTCAAGTAGTTAAATAATGGCTAAAACCGAGATAAACCTGTCTGTAATGGCAAGACGGCCACGTAAATTTTGATGTTTGATGATTTTTATGTCATAATCTTAAAAAAAATGTCATATTTACAACTGACCTGTGCCATATCGTTGTTTTCCGTCTTGACAGTGTTGGCCGCGGCCCACGCCTCAGCAAATGTCTCCATAGCACTCTGAAAGTCCATTTTGTTACGACTCACGACGACATCGACATGCCGAAAATTCACTGTACGTATAAAATTCAAAGCGTACGCGTGCGCTCGGGCCGACCGGCGGCGCGTTACTGAGCGCTCGGCCCCGCCCAGCGAACCGCCTGCGAGAAAAACCGATACCACCCGAGCTTCCCGTTTCAGCGCTTTTCTTTTTTAAGCCGCTATTTTTAACGAGTTTCTTTTTTTTTTCACGGCAAAGCCCGGCCCACGGCGGTTGGGCGGCAGCATTATTTACACTTGTAATTCGCAGATTGCTACGCGCCGCTTAATTTGTTACGTTGCACGTTCGTTATCTCGATCAGATTATCGCGCAATGAGCTCTGCCTTTCTTTTCATTGCTCGAACGTGCTATAATTGTTGGTTTTTTTACTTATCGTTTTTGTTTAGCTGTATCGCGTAGCATTCACTGTATTGAAGACAAACTACTTATAAATAAGGCCTTATATATGCTATATATATATATATATATATATATATATATCTATCATTGATAGAAAAAACCGGCCAAGAGCATGTCGGACACGCCCAAGATAGGGTTCCGTAGCCATTACGAAAAAATCAAGTAATATTTTTCAAAGGATTTCGTATGTGTACGGAATCTTCCAAGTTTAGGTATGTTTTATACCTTAGGCTACTATTTACTCTTAAACTACAAATAATTCCCAAGCAATTTTAGCCGCTATAATTTTCCTTGTAAATATAATATATTTACTACCATTCTGAATTTTTTCAAATTTTTCCACCCAACAGTTTAGATTTTAGAGGGGGGGGACGGTCGATTTTAATGAAAATTTTCATAAAGTTGAATATTTCGCAAACAGATCACTGAATACAAAAATCATGTTAGCAACCCCCCAATTGTTTTAAAAGACCTATCCAACGATACCCCACATTATAGGGTTAGTCGACAAAAAAAAATCACCCCCACTTTACGTCTATGGGAGGTACGCTAAAAAAATTTATTTTAGTTATTTTTATTTAATCACTTTGTCGGCGTGACTGATATATATATTCATGTCAAATTACAGCTTTCTAGTACTAACAGTCTCTGAGCTTAGCCGCGGACGGACAGACAGACAGACAGACAGACAGACAGACAAACAGACATGGCGAAACTATAAGGGTTCCTAGTTGACTACGGAACCCTAAAAAGTATGTACGTTGTAGACCCAGTGGGGGTTCGAATGGCCTATTAAACTTAAAATATGATCAGCACATTATTTCCGCTAATATCATTTAGTGTCATTGCTCACTTAAAATAAATGTGTTAATTTGCTTCCAAAGCGTTCACTAGCTAATTGCAATATCCTTAGGAACTAGGAAGCATTTTTATTCATTAGATAAATCACACTGGCGGGCGGGATGTAGGAAAAATTGTCGCAGCTCACCTTAATATTGTACGTGGTCGTTATCGCCGTAACTGTTATTGCCAACAGCTAATTTTTCATAATTTTCAAAAAGAATGGCGGTTTAAAATTGGACTGTTATAACGGTTATTGTGGGCGTTAGGGGTTTTTCTGGTTGTATATTATATAAATTGGATGAGGTTTTTGAGATATTGAAGATATAATTACTAAACTAAACGGGACCTATCACGCAATAAATATTTATTTGTTTACCTCGACGTTTCGGCCACATTGCAGCAACCGTGGTCACGAGTTAACCACCACCATGAGTGACCACGACCACAGTTGCTGCAATGTGGGTTTTGTGTTTATGTGGGTTTCGAGGTAAATAAATAAATATTTATTGCGTGATAAGTCCCGTTTAGTTTAGTAATTATGAGTGAAAATCACGAAAGTTTAAAACAGTATATTGAAGATATTGTCAACCTAAGTGCTAATTTTGCTTTTTCACCTTTTTAAATCAACATCTAAGATATACCGTACACTATGCACATAATATGCTGTATATATTTTTTGTTGTTCTCAAAACATAATCTATTGGGTATCGGGGGTTATATTTTCTTTTATTTTATGAAATACCTATTTGACTATTCTTACTAACATTATTAACAAATTTAAAAATAAAAACAGTAGCTTAATTATTTAATGTTGTCATTTTACAAGGCAAAGATTTTCCAGAGTTGGCGCGCGGATTATAGGTAGGTAGGTGCTTACTTTAACAATAATAACTATAAATTAAAAATTAGAAAAAACCCTAACGCAATTACGACACATATATGTTTGAAAATAAAGCATTATGCGTCTAAGGTCCCTTCGGCAGCTAAAAAAAGTGCTGAATAATTTTTAAAAACCTGAACCAATTTTGGTGAAACATATCTAAGAACCATCGCCAAGAAACCTGCTTTCAAAAAAAAACCGCTTCCAAATCGGTTTACCCGTTTACGAGCTATGATGCCACAGACAGACACACACATACACCTATCAAACTTATTATAACACTCCTGTATTTGTGCCGGGAATTAAAAAATACAAAATAGAAAAATAAAATATAATCAGTGTTGTCACCATACAAACGATGCATATCTGCACGTAATAGCTATTATTATGTACAAGGTGCCACTAGCATAAAAATAACAGTTGACTCCCCTTCCAATGCACATAATGAATGAATGAATGATTTTTTTTATAATATACTGATTCGTGATATTCACTCATAACCAACTAGACTAATTCTATTTTGTGTTAACTCGTGACCACGGCTGCTGCAATGTGGCCGAAACGTCCCCTGAGGTAGGGAGAGTAACCTATATTAAACCGGCGCTTAAATTGGACCACTTCCGCATTTCTACCAAATTACACTATTTATTGACACTGGCAACAAAAAATGAAGCCATGATGCAAAATGGCGGACTATTTGTGGCGCTTTCAAGGGGGGTCCCTTAAATATTTGTTTAATTTTAATTATTTATTTTAAAGTGATAACTAAATATTCTGTGAATATTTCAAGCGTATACCTGTCGCCGTTATCAATATCGAGCAAAAACGAGCAAAAAAATCACGTTTGTATGGGGTTTTTAGTATTTGTTGTTATAGCGGCAACCGAAATACATCATCTGTGAAAATTTCAACTGTCTAGCTATTACGGTTCATGAGATACAGCCTGGTGACAGATGGACGGACAGACGGACGGACAGCGGAGCCTCAGTAATAGGGCCCGTTTTTACCCTTTGGGTACGGAACCCTAAAAAAGACATCCACGCTAGACAAAGACCTCCTCCAAAGAGCTTCAATAACGATCAGTCCTGCGCTACCAGCTTTCAAATGTATCCTGCAGCCTTTACCAGGTCGTCGGTCCATCTTATTGGGGACCTTCCCACGCCAGGTATTAGTTGCTGGACCTCAAAAAGCTCATAGTCACTCAAAGAGCGATGGAGCGAGCTATACTCGGAGGTTCCCTTCCCTGCGTGTTCGAATCAGGACTGAAGAGAGTCGCAGGAGAACCAAAGTTACTGTCTTAGGTGTCGGAGAGTTGCCAGACTTAAGTGGTAGTCGGCAGAGCGGCAGAGCCCAATGTTCGTAGAACCGACAGCCGACGTCACACTAAAGTTCTAAAGTGGCGACCGCCAACCGGAGTCTTGTCAACTAGTAGAAAATAATTCGACCTGCAATTTTGTAACAATACACAGATTTTTACCAGTTTCGAATGTTATTTTCCATTGATGTGATTTCAATAATTATTATTTCTGTGTAAGTAGGTTAGATTAGAAGTAGGTTGGTTCATAGGATACCGATTGTCCTTGATTTTTGTGTCGTTATTTCCATAGCGTATTTTTAGCTACATTATTTAATTTTAGATTTTGGTATCTACGCTGATGAGTTGATAAAATTTTAGTAACCGTAAGAATAAAATCATCATAAGTACGTACAACTCACTGCTGGAGAGAGGTCTCCTCTCAGTAATGAAGGGTTTCTTTCATCGACAGTCAAATGACAAATTTCGAATGTAATTTCGCTTTTATAATCAGAGAAACCTAGGGTTCGAACCGACGACCTTTTGCTTAAGCAACCATTATTGCAGTTCATTTACCATAGGCACTTTCAAATTACTTTCATTGATATATTTGTAATCTCCTCCAATACGAATAAGCACCACGAATTAACTGCTACGACTTTACAAAATACCTACTTATAAACAATAAGGAAATTGAAAGTCCATGGGACGGTTAGAAACATTGAGTCATTCTAAAAGTGATTTCATAATTTTCCGGACATCGGTGTCCGACACCAATCCGAAATCAGCGCAAGCAAAACGTATGAAATGCATTGGATTCAATATCCAATATCGGATTGGACAATGTAAGAACACTCTAAAACAGTGACTTGTTAAATTATACGTCACACCTTCGCACGTCAAACGACACATGTCACAACAGCGCGCATTCCAAAACGACACTTGAAGTAATTACACAAAGTTTGTATTAGTTTGTGTAGCATTATAACTAGAGCCTATCTTTTAGTAGAAGTAGGTACAATACAATGTGTACACAGAATACGTAAACAGCGCTGTAACTGTCACCAATTAGCACCGCAACGAAATCTTTTATCTTTTTAGCGCCACAGCCTCCTAATTACGTTGGAACCAGATTTAAACACGACCACGAGTTGCATGATTAGGCTACTTTGTTTTATTCTATGTTATGGGAATGTAGCTCAGTCAATATGAGGAATAAGTAGTATTTGTCGTAACGAGGTTATATACTGTGATTCTCTATTTATTTTTCTTATAATGTTGAGTGACTCATTTTTTTGGTAGGTTACATTTGTCCTATAGAACTGTGAAATCGTGAAGTAAAATAAAATGACTTTAAAATCGCACCAAATAGGTATTTCAGATTTATAGTAAAAATGGACCGGTATAGGTAGATGGCGCTGCTGTGGGTAGGAGTAGGGCAACGTCTGCCGGGTCCGCTAGCATTATATAAAAATTTAATCATTCAAAAGGACTAAGTTAATTTAATTTCTAGAAAAATAACTATTAAAAATTTAAAAACCCCTTACACAATTTGGTCACACATATGTTTGAAAATAAGGAAAATGCCCATTATGCGTTTAAGATTCCTTCCGCAGCTAACAGCTAACAAAAGAGGTGATAACTTTGAAACGGCTGGAATAATTTTGATGAAACATGTCTAAGAACCATCGCCAAGAAACCTGCTTTCAAATAAAAAAACCGCATTCAAATCGGTTCACCCGATTAAGAGCTATGATGCCACAGACAGACACACACACACACACACACACACATACCTAGCGGTCAAACTTATAACACCCCTCTTTTGTGTTCGGGGTTAAAAAACTATTACTAATTAAATTTAAAATGCAATACAACCAGGAAAATTATGGCTCTTCTTCTACTACAGACTATCGGAAGTGGCGTCCATCAATTTGAAAGTTATCATCATCCCAGCTTATATATGTACGTCCCATTGCAGGGCACAGGCCTCCTCTCAGAACGAGACTGCTTGGGGCGTAGTTCCCACGCGGTCCTAGTGCGGATTGGGAACTTCAAACAAACCATTGAATTTCTTCGCAGGTGTGAGCAGGTTCCCTCAAGATTTTTGCTTTGACAGAAAGTTCATAATAAATTTTACTAGGTAAGTACCTAAGTATGAGCCTTGGACTCGAATCCACATCCCTCTGATTGAGAGGCCGTCAAACCACTAGGCTACCATGACGTAGATATAAAGTCTCATAAAAAAGTAGATCATCTTTCATCAACATTTTCTCTACATCTGTATACTTCTGTGAACTTAACACCTATGTAACAGAACAGATTGCATATGAGCCTCGCAAATTAATAAGGTAAGTAAAGTACTTTACACTTAAAATACTAAACATCACCGTGTAAAACAAGAACAACGTTTATACCGGAATATCCTTGAATGGTCCCCAATTATCACGTTTAGAGACTCCACTAAGTAATCTGCTGATTGGCTGTAATGTTACAAAGTGCTATGGGTTACTAACGTGAGAATAGGCATCATTTGTACCGGTCTAGTTAGCCGTGGAGTGGAAATAATAATAGGTAATCCTGGCTGCATAACTTTTGGCTCACAGTTACGACACGCGAGCGAGAGGACACTACTCACTCAGACGCTGATCGGAATTATTTCTAAACATCCCTATCCATGAGTTGGAACAAGGATGATATAGACTGGATTGGCAGTCGCCATAGTCGGATCGGCCGCGGTTTTTGTAGTTCGATTATTAAATCTAGATGGCGCTGAAATATAGCCAGAGGCTTTGAAAGCAAAACAATAAGACTACAGATGTTTCATATTACTAAAAATGTATTATTTTTCAAAAATATTGCATAATAATACATTTGCAGTGATATGAAATATCTGTAGTCTTATTGTTTTGCCTACAAAGCCCCTAGCTATATTTTAGCGCCATCTAGATTTAATAATCGAATTATAAAAACCGCGGCCGATCCGTACTATGGCGACTGCCAATCCAGTCTATATCATCCTTGGTTGGAATCAATTAGAATTTTATGTAGGTAAGTGTAGGTAAGCCGTGGTGGCCTAGTTTGACCTATGGTCTCTCAAGCGGAGGGTCGTGGGTTCAAATCGCGGCTCACACCTCTGAGTTTTTCGGAATTTATGTGCGAAATTAGGTACATTTGAAATTAACCATGAGCTTTACGGCGAAGGAAACCATCGGAAAGTGAAGGAAACCTGCATACACCTGCGAAGAAATTCAATGGTGTGTGTGAAGTTTGCAATCCGCACTGGGCCCGCGTGGGAACTACGACCCGACCCCTCTCATTCTGAAAGGAGGCCTGTGCCCTGCAGTGGGACATATAGGCTGGGACATCGACTTTATGGCTGGGATGATGAAGTGTTGGGAACCGTATCAACAGTTTTGAAATCACGCTAACTTCCCAGTGAAACAAAACCTAATACCATTTCAAATTCAAACTAGCGAACGATACGCGATTCACGCATCAGTCTTTTGTCTCCAATTCATCCTTAATTTATTTCAAGGAGACGCTATTTCCGCCAATCTTGTTAAGGTTTGTGATAACCACGTCTACCAATCAAAAACCAACCTTATGAGGTTCCACGAACGATCTTAAATTGGACAAACGGTTCTCACAATAGCTAAGTTCGCGTATACATGAATTAGTTATGCAAACAGGTGAAAGCGATGTTATGAATTAGTGTAACAGGATCAAAAGACAACACGTAATAACACGGATTTTTAATTCGTAACAATAATATTTCATGCAGATGCTTTATAAAGCATGCGATGGATGTTTTTATGAAAAAGTGAGACGGCTGCGATCTCCTAGCTAGCTCCTACTTAGCGTTTATTTAGTCGCATTTGTACATAAGGCTCATCCAATTCTAATCCGGCTCCAATAGGATGGCTAGGCGTTAACATTCGCTAAACCATCCTCCAATACGGGTGTGTCCGGGTTAGGTTTATCCGTTATCCGGTAGATTAGACGCTCTCTGTCTAAGGGGGCGGGGTCTCGCCACGCCCACCGGTCGATGGAGCGCCAGACTAGCATTGTGCGCTTATCTATCCGAGCGGGATCCGGCGTGTAGATAAGACGTCACTTTTATCACTACCTGTACTCGGGTGACGTGAAGGCTTGGACACACCGTACGTTAAATTACAACGGTTGTAGTCGCGGAATGAAAACATTCGTCACTTTTCGACTCTATGGCAACGAGTTAAGGTTGAATACTATATTATATTATACTATAAACAAACGTGTATAGGTAGTCCGGGAAACCGAATTGTTTATCAGGGTAGAACCTTTTCACAATTAATTTTACTGTGATTTATTTTGTATAGGAAAAAAAAATAACATAGACAGGTACAAATGAATTGAGAACCTTCTCTTTTTTTTTGAAGTCGTTTGAATTGCCGCGGTAGCCTGGTGGTTTGATCCATGGCCTCTCAAGCAGAAGGTCATGGGTTCGAGCCTGGGCTCGCACCTCTTTACTTACCTATTTTAAATTTATCATGAGCTTTACGGTGAAGGAGCCTGAGGAAACCTAAACACCTGTGAAAAAATTCAATTGTGTGTGTGAAGTTCCCAATCCGCACTGGGCCCGCGTGGCCTCAGCCCATTCGGAGAGAAGGCTTGTGCCCTGCAGTGGGACGTAGGCTGGGATGAAGATGATGATGATGATGATGATGGAATGTCAACATGGCATTTGCAACAGGTCCCATTCTTGTATACGTGATTCAATTTCTTCGTCTTTACAAGTAAATTAAAACAGTAAATTTAGTCAAGTTGTGTGTTGTGTTGTTGTTGTTGCTCCATCCGGAGCAGACCAATTTAATAACGTATATTTAGATAGGTATTAGCTTTGTTACTCGTATCTGATTGTTTTTCGAGAGCTGTCGCTATTACATTCAGTGACCGCCAGAGTAATTTGTCTGGCCTATGAGATTGACGATACACATTATTTATGAGATCTCTGTTCGGTTTAAAAGTTTGAGTACCTAAGTACATTCGTAACTTCAGACGACGCTTGACAATGATAAAAATAACTTCGAATTTTTAAATTTTTTTTATTTTTAATTGAACCTTCAATTGTTTTAAAAGAGCTTCACTTAATGCTTAAAAACAAATGCCAGTAGACCTACAGTTTAGTGATACAGTTCACATGAACCGCTTTTATTTCTAACTAGCTATTGCCGGCGACTCCGTCTGTGAAGAAATCGTTTATCGCAACCCTGGGAACTAAGTATGCCATTTTCTCAGGGTACAATCTATCTCCATGCCAAATTCCATCTAAATCAGTTCAGCCGTTTAAGCGTGTAGAGGTAACAGATAGACGCACAGAGAGAGTTACTTACGTGTTTATAATATCAGTAAGGATTTTCCTAGTGATAATTATACAATAACATAACATACTTCAACAGCACACACCGTGATGAAACCGTACATCGTGAGGGAACCTGTACACATCTGCGAAAAAATTCAATGGTGTTCGTGAAGTTCCCAATCTGCACTGGGCCCGCGTGGGAACTACGGCCCAAGCCCTCTCATTCTGAGAGAGAGTGGGAGGTATGATGGCTACGTATGAGGCTACAGTATACGGTAGCAGGTGAAGCGATTGTGATATTACTACAGCTAAAGATACTAAAACAATGTGAGTGGGTGGTGGGGGCGCCCCCTTGATATAAATTTGCTATCTCCACTGTGCGATGGGAGATTAATTCCTTTAATATGAGAATTTGTCTGTAAATTTATAGCGAAATGATAGCTATGTAAATTTTATATTAGTAAATTTGTAATTTGAAGTGCCATCGTGATTTTTTTTGCTGTTACGTCATTTTTGAGTGAGGTTTATACGGTGACGTAGCTAAGTAACTTATAACCTCGGTGCAAAAAAGTAATGAGGGTTTTCCAGAATTTATCCAGCAAAATACAAAATTCAGGTATTCTGGGCACAGTCAAGACAAGTAACTTAAACGCAATAGGTATAAGTTTTTGTTACAAAATTATATTTTAAATACAAAGTTTTTGCTGACTCTAGTTTTTGTTTCGGTTACCAAAGTACTCGGCAAGGCGAATCAAAGACACTAAAGTCGATGGGGTTATGTCGTATTATTACCAAGTGCATGTGAACACTTTCCAGCTCCATCGTTTTAGGGTTACGAGTATAGTTAGGTACTCGTCAAGGCGAATCAAACCCAAACTCTATGCTGTCGTGTCGTTTTATTACAGAGTTCTTATAGCCATCTTCCAGCTCCGTCATCAGATCAACTCTATGCCATAATAATATTACATTGTTATCCGATTTACACATGTGTGCCAAATTTCAGCTCAATCGGAAACCGGGAAGTGGTTGAAAAATGGTTTGCAAATTTTGAAATTTCAAGTTATTTACATACTTACATTGAATGGTAAATAAAAACTTGTAAAAATAGGTGGATAAAGACAGTTAAGTCGAGATAAATTTAGCAATAAATGGTCGTGATAAGTAACGGATTTACATCTATTACAATAGCTTCAAAGCCATAAGGCCGCCTATTGCTTACCTTGTATATTTTTTCCATGTACTTGTTTTTCTGTATTGTTTTCTGTGCGGTGTATAATAAAGAGTCATTGTATTGTATTGTATTGTATAAAAACCTTCACTCATACATAGTTACATAAATGCATAGTTAGGTATGTGCAATGCACTGTAAGCGAACTTGATCATGTTGCTACATTTTACGATCCAAATTGTTTTGAAGAACTAAAGCTGGTTGGTGGAAGCGAGTAAAACTTAAGAAGTCACCCACCTCAGTTAAACGCCACGTAATCCTATAATCATCAATAAACCTTAGTCACACAAAAAAAGGTCAGTGGATTTCTATCGCATCACACAAAGGGATATTCATACAAGAAACACCAAGTCATTTTCACACTTATTACATGGTAAATTTAAGTTCAGATTGGTTGACGGAACAGTTGCTGCAGAACGCAGATCAACGAGATTTTGGAATGGTTAGTAATGGAATGTCAGTCCGCCAATGTTGATTTTTGACTAGTTATCATAATCATCATCATCACCATGGACCCAGGCTATAGACGTCCCATGCAAAGCACTGGCCTCCTATCAGAAATTGACTCACGTCATTTGGAGAAATATTGGCTATGCGGGTGTCTGTGTGTGTGTACCCTTTTTATGCAGATTTACGGATTTTTTATTAAATTTAAAAACGCACTTTCCTTTCGTTCCTAAGAATATGGAGTATCTAGAAAAGCCTTTGGCTGGTCTAGCTAGACCAATACAATACAATACAATACAATACAATACAATACAATACAATACAATACAATACAATACAATACAATACAATACAATGACTCTTTATTGTACACCAGGAATAGTAAGCAATACAGAAAACAGGTACACAGAGAGTACCCTACGTATTTGGCTGGCATAATTTCTCCTTTGTATTAAAGTCTGCTTTAATAGACAATTTTGCTCTTCAGCAATAATTTCGATCATTATTTGGGCCATCCACTTATAATATACTTTGAATGAAAATTTAATTTTGTCGTGTTTACTCGAAAGTCTACCTGCAGTCAGCAGCAAAGGTGGATGAACGGTTCTGGATCTTAAAATTTCCTTGGTTTTGATTTTTTTTCACATTATTAAAAAAAAAATCTGCACACCCTCTTATTATCTAGGCAGTAGAATCCACAACCGCTCGCTCATCCACTTCTATTGCTGACTGTTTATGATGATGACAAATCTATCGCAAATCCGCCATTCTCTTGCCAGCAATGCATAAATAGGCGCTTCTTTGCGGAGTAGAGTAGGAACAATCTTCTACTTCTAATCTTCTAATAGGAATATAAAAATCTCATGTCACGGTGTTTGTTATGGAACTCCTCCGAAACGGCTGGACCGATTTTTCTGTTTTTTTTTATGTATTTGGTAGGCCTGAGAGTAGGTCATAGGACTCATAGGCTATTTTCTATACCCCTATTCTTCGCAGACGGAGTAGCGGGCAACAGCTAGTAATAATATAAGGATCACTCGCTACTATTGTTATATTTCTCGGAATAACAAGGTAATTTATCCCAAATAATTAGCTAGATCTTTTCAATGTCATTACCGGAACAGATAACTAAGCCAAGGGGATTCCGGCCATTACAGAGCTTGAGCTCAATAGCTATCCAACAAAAAACATCATCCCTAACACAAAACACCTTTGCTTACTTACCAGCATCTCTGTGCCACGGTCACTCAATAAATAAAGGTAACAGTGAGCTTAGCCCGCGGCATTTTAAAATATTTGTCAACAAAGAATTACGATTGTTTTCACTAAATCCAATAAATCATATAATAGAATTACCACGCCGTCAAAGCATCTGTTGATTCTTACCTGTATTGTCTCTTGTTGTTGTTTGTTTTGGAATTTATAACTTAGTGACATGTTTAGGGTGGTATCCGTATACATGTTTAGGTAGAGAATAATAAACTCGACCATGAGGTCATTTTATTTTTAAAGTTAGGTTAGGTTAGTTTTAAAGTTATGGAATGCAACAGATAATTATTATTTAGTCAACTTTCTATTTCATTGCCAATACAAGATATTTGGTCACTATCTATATAAACCTATATAACTATAAATTAAAAAAATTAAAAACCAAAATGCAATTGCCTAATTAGGTCACACATATTTTTGAAAATAAAGTAAATGCCCATTATGCGTCTAAGATCCCTTCCGCAGCTGACAAAATTGCTGATAACTTTGAAACGGCTGAAGAACCATCGCCAAGAAACCTGCTTTCAGATAAAAATAACCGCATCTAAATCCGTTTACCCGTTTAATGCTAAGGCTACACACATCGCGATAACGCGAATATTCGCATAATCGCGATGTATGTAGCCGAATATTCGCGAATACTTTGGCACTTCGCCCGAAGCCGCAGACCCTTCGCCCCGCTGTCGGTAAATTTGCGCACATCAAAGGCTGCCAAACTAAAGTAAACTCTGCGGCATTGCTCTCTATAGCAGTGTGGCCATGCACATTCGCCGTAGCCCGAAGACGAAGTTTTATCGCGATAATTCTATCGCGATGTGTGTAGCCCTAGTATTTGAGATATGACACCACAGACAGACACACACACACACACATATCGATCAAACTTATAACACCCCTCTTTTTGTGTTGGGGGTTAAAAATAGTACCGGGCCGTAACTGACTGACTGACTGGTAGACAAGGTAAAGCATAAACCACTAGAGCTAGAGACTTAAAATTAAGCCGACATACTTGTGTATTAAATAAATAAAAAATCTATACTAATATTATAAAGCTGAAGAGTTTGTTTGTTTGTTTGTTTGTTTGTTTGAACGCGCTAATCTCAGGAACTACTGCTCCGATTAGAAAAATTCTTTCAGTGTTAGATAGCCCATTTATCGAGAAAGGCTATATATGCTATATATCATCACGCTAACACCAATGGGAGCGGAGCGGAGCGGAAGAATGTTTCAAAATCGGGGGTTTTTGCTAATCTCAGGAACTACTGCTCCGATTTGAAAAATTCTTTGTGTTAGATAGCCCAGTTAGATAGGGCGGGTTGGGGGCGGGTTGGGAGTGGGTTGGGGGGGGAGGTATGTATTACAATACCGAAGTACGAAAGACCGAATGTATTAAAACATCGAATGGGTCAAAAGAACGACAGGATTTTTTTCTGAAACCGTTAACTTTTTAAGATTGTTATAAAACAAACCTAACCTAACCTAATGGGTTCTGTATGATGCCGTTTTAATAAATTCTGAAAAGTTTACGGTTTCAGAAAAAAATCGTGTCGGTCTTTTGACCCATTCGATGTTTTAATACATTCGGTCTTTCGTACTTCGGTATTGTAATACATACCCGTTGGGGGCGGGTTGAGAGCGGGTTGGGGGCGGGTCGGGAGCGGGTTGGGGGCGAGTTGAGAGCAAGTTGGGGGTGGGTTAGGGGTGGGTGTGGGGGCGGGTTGGGAGCGGGTTAGGGGCGGGTTAGGAGCGGGTTGGGGGCTGGTTTTGGGCGGATTGGGAGCGGGTTGGTTTATTATGAAGTTTTACTACTTCCGGAAGGAACTAAGGAGAGCCATAATTGATGAAAAAGCAAATTGGATAAAAAAATAAGCTGCCCAAATTACTAATTCCACGCGGACGGAGTCAAAAACTATAAATAATAAAAATATCGCACCACTTGACTTAGTCCCAAAGTAAGCAAAGCTTGTGTTATGGGTCCTAGGCAACGGATAAACATACCTAAAGATAGAAAAATACTGAAATACATATTAAACACCCAACACTCGAGAGCAAAGATACGTATCGTATGAGCACTATAAGAAAGAATTTATCAAAATTCCCACCGGTTGGTGAACTGGGGGGCTACTACGAAGTTCGAAATTCGAACTTCGTATCGTGCCGCTCCTTCTCTCTTGTGTGGCCTACAGAGCTTTTCGCGCTAATCGATTTTGGGTGAGCGATTTCGGGTGTGGGGGAGGCACGCACGATGGCTCAAGATAGGTTGGTTGGACTGCGCGTGTTTTTGGGTATTTTCATCTTATTACTAAAACAAATACATATTTTAAAAATGTAGCAACACTACGCCCTAGAAAACATCTTGTTTTATTAACGTTCAAAAAGTCATGACCTGCCGTACGCAGTATTCATCGTACTACGAATTTATTTTATTTTTTAGAGACGACTTTGGTTTTTTTTCTATCGAGCGAACTATAAGTTGTTTCGATAAACACTTGTCATTGAGTGAATCCTCAAATATCTTGACCGGAACAGCACGATACGAAGTTCGAAAATCGAATTTCGCAGTACAAGGCCTGCTCTTTTCTTTATACTTCTGCGTGGGCGCAACTAATTTTGAGTAATTAATTAAAAAAATAGCACTTAAAAATTATTTAGCTTCTGAGCACAAGCCTCCTCTCAAAATACAAAGGTTTGGCCCGCAGTTCCCACGCGGATCCAGTGCGGATTGGGAACTTCCCACGTACTTCCCAGGTGTTTGCAGATTTACTTACGATCTTTTCTTTCACGGTAAATTTCAAATATAATTTTGCACATACATTTCGAAAAACTCCGAGGTACATAAGGGAGACTACGCTATATTGAACCGGCGCTTAAATTGGTCCACTTCCGTATTTCTACCAAATTACACTATTTATTTATTTACACTGGCAACAAAAAATGAAGCGATGAAAGCGCCACAAACAGTCCGCCATTTTGCATCATCGCTTCATTTTTTGTTGCCAGTGTAAATAGATAGTGTAATTTGGTAGAAATACGCAAGTGGTCCAATTTAAGCGCCGGTTCAATATAGGTTACTCTCCCTACCTCAGGGGACGTTTCGGCCACATTGCAGCAGCCGTGGTCACGAGTTAACACAAAATAGAATTAGTCTAGTTGGTTATGAGTTATGAGTGAAGTTATGGTTCAATATAGGTTACTCTCCCCTACGAGCCCGGGCTAGAACCCACAACCCTCTGCTTAAAGGGCCTTAGGTCAAACCAGCCAGGCTCAGGCTACTATGACTTATTTACTTTTTTATCCTTATTATCATGTTTTGTCTTACCTTGTAGTCACTTGCATATCTAAACTCACTAAATTCCAACCAATTCCTATCCCATAAAATCCATTTGTAAGAACCGAGACCGATCCGAAATCGACGGTCAATCCTAGTTTAGAATGCGACGAATTTGACAAGTCACCGTTTTTTTACCCCAGATAATCTTCCTTACCCCACTCGATCAATCTTATCGAGGCAACTATGACGCTTACCCTTAAATCTTAAGGATTAAAACATCATAACTCAACCCTAACCTGCTGAGGCAATTTGTACCTTAATATTATAATTTGTTTGGTTTGATTTGTATTGTGTTTGGGTAGTAAAGATGCTGCTGTAGTTGGATGCGCGAGATCATCGCCGGATTCCGGGAAATTCGCCTCGCATGAATACCTGCTTTACAGGTAGGATAAGAATAAGTGAGATTAGTCTATTGTAGACCCGGCATTATTTAAATGAACTGGAATCAATTACACGCAGTGTGGCAGCAGAGTAACAAGGTTGGTTCTTGTTTATAGATAAGAATATTTAATCTTTGCATAGTAACGCCTGGTTTTAAGTTTTACATTATTTGTGATATTAAAATAAAACTATTGTACTTTAATATAATCTTTATGTACGATATTGTCATGTGGCTTGAGATTCGTGTGCACTTAATTAACGCTCATTTCATATTTTCATACGAGAAATGTTTGGTGCTTTCATATGTAAATTAATCATAAATCATAATCATAATCATTTATTGTGTATGAAATTCAGGTAAAAATACAGGAATTCATCTTTCTTTTAAAAGGATTTCATCTTTCTTATGTAATTTAAAAGGATTATTCGCGGCAGTTTCTTTGGATGTTCCTTTGAAGGAACCATTGCGGTTTTTTTCGCACTAGTTCCTTCACGACAGGTTAAGGAAGGACTGCGTTTATTTTTTCGCTTTTGTTCGTTTAAAAATAAACACAGTTCTTTCTTTACCTCTTTTAAAAGAACTAGATCGAAAAAAAACGCAATAGTTCCTTCTAAGGAACAGCCAAAAACTATCGCGAATAATCCATTTAAAAAAATATCTACCGTAAGGCCCAGGTTATCTAGGCTTTGGCCATTGATATTAACTCGATCCATGTGTTATTATTGTATTAAAACGCCCATTACTATATATTACCCACCCCTATATACGCCCACCTTTTTATGATTTTGGATTGACCTTACTTTATGTTGTTTTCTTAAGGGCGAAAATTACCTTCCATTTAGTCAAAGTTTCCCGACCTTACATTAATATCCTTTGAAAAAAAAAATGTCCCGAGGCAAATAAATAAATAAAATCAATTCTAGCACATTCCTAGCTCTGTGCCACACCTACAATAGTTATGACTTGCTGTTTGCGCATCCCTGTCATTTTGACCCAGACGTTTCTAATCTAGAAACTCAACCAAAATACAACCCTAAACCTTTCAAGAGAAGGATGAAATTGTTATTATTTTTAATGTGAGCTAAAGGACCTTGTGTTACGAAAGTTGTCGCAGAACAAACAAACCGCGCGAATATTCGAAACGTCAAATTAATGCGTGTGTATTTAAGCGCCTGGTGAAATTCTAAGAATTGTCAGCGCTACACATTTGTTAGTGAATTTATTAAGACTTAACAATTGGATTGACACATTTTAACCCCCGACACAAAAAGAGGGGTGTTATAAGTTTGACCGCTATGTGTGTGTCTCTGTCTGTCTGTCTGTGGCATCATAGCTCTTAAACAGGTGAACCGATTTGAATGCGGTTTTTTTTTAAATAGAAAGCAGGTTTCTTGGCGATGGTTCTTAGATACGTTTCATCAAAATCGGTTCAGCCGTTTCAAAGTTATCAGCTCTTTTGTTAGCTGGGGAAGGGAACTTAGACGCATAATGGACATTGACTTAACGTTCAAACATACGAGTGACATAATTGCGCTGGGGGTTTTTTTAATTTTCCATTTATAGTTATATTCATTCTATATACGATCTACAACTTTAGTTATTGAGCAACTTCCTAGTCTTCGCATTTTAGACATGTAAAGCAAATCAGGATACCTATATCCTGTATAAGTGACTAAACCCAATTTGCATCACACGGCTAAAATACGAACAATGGGAAGTCGCTCAACAATTAAAGTTGACCGTACAAAATTGCCATCATCAAATAGTAATATGAAATAAAAAAAACATGCGTTGAGGCAGGTAGAGTCTAAATTACGACCATGACACATTTTATTTCATGATATTTATAGACATTCAAAGCACGTCAACCCATCTTTAGGCTCAGCAATTGGTGTTCAACCTATACGGCGTTGTGTCAATCACAACATTGTCTGCAATATCAACGTAATAAAAGAAAATTTGGTAGGCCCCATTCGTTTATTATACATTGGCTAGTGTGTAATAGATAGTTAGATTCATTAATTTCTTATTGAAAATTACAATATAAATTCTACATTTTGAATGTCATAAACATAAAAAAAATCACAAAAAGATCGTCCAAAAAAAAGTCATAAAATATTATTTATTTTATTAGCAGTACGGCTGCTCACCGAGTCTAAGATTATTTAAAAGCGAAAAAGTTTTTCGGGTGCGCCGGTGGGATTCGAACCCACGTCTCCTGGGTATGCGCCCCAACGGGTGTTCTACCAATTGAACCACGTCGCATTTCGCTTTTAAATAAGTCATAACATGTCCATGAGCAAATGTCAGTGAACAAAATTAAATGTCAAATAGATAGTAATAATAAGAACAATAAAACTGTAATAAGACAAAATGGCAGTCAAAATATTAGTAAATCAATAATGTGAGAAAGTCAAATAATAAAAACTACTACAATATACTAAAAATGTCAAGTACTTAAAATTTTTAATTCACAGAATGTGAGTAATAAACGAATGGGGCATACCAGATTTTCTTTTATTACATTAATTTCAAAACTTGGCAGCAATTAAAGAGCGCAAAAACAGGGCACGACCGGGATTTGAACCCGGGACCTCTCACACCCAAAGCGAGAATCATACCGCTAGACCATCATGCCGCCTGTGAGGCTATACCAAAAGCGTAATTTTCATAAACTGCTGCTAAAATTTCAACATGCTGCACTTGTTTCAATAATTTACGTACCTAGATACAAATGCGTTGCGTAGATACACCTTTTGTTCTTGTAATGAAGGTAACCGTTGTATGTCATGTAAGCAACAACTACGCGGGACAGACGGCGTAGCGAATTTTTTCTGTTCATGGTGTGTGCTGCTACGTTACTATTGTGCGGCAGAGCGTCTCGGACGCGCAATGAACAGAGAACACGTTTCACCGCGCCGCCAGTTTAGCGTCGACCAGGCCGTGGTGAAGCGTTCTTCTTTCAGTTTGCATTTATCCGAGAACAAGTAAGCGGCATGAAGGTCTAGCGGTATGATTCTCGCTTTGGGTGTGAGAGGTCCCGGGATCAAATCCCGGTCATGCCCTCTTTTTGAACTAACGAAGACCTAAATATGCATTTTGTTGAAAACATCAACTGTTCTACCTCAGCCATCTTATCGGCAATGTGTCGGAAACTTCTGGTGACGCCTATAACTATGGGTGGTGATGATCCTTACCATTAGGTGACCCACCTTCTTATTTGTCACCCTGAAATAAAAGAAACGAGTTATAAATTTGCATTGCATTAAAAAAAATATTATCCCGATTATTTTCGATCGTCAAATTTTTGATTTTCAAAATAGGGCACGACCGGGATTTGAACCCGGGACCTCTCACACCCAAAGCGAGAATCATACCGCTAGACCATCATGCCTTGTGATTTCACTGAATAAATTAATAAGGAGTTGTTTAAGATTTACTGGCACTTATAAATTTCCATAGAAACATCTGTCTAAACAATAGGCACTGAACGATTATTTGGGACTACTTTTATCTTCCCAACGAATGTTGAATGAATTCCTTTTTTACAACAGTATTTAATTAATTATACAGTATACAGTAACGATTACAGCTTTCATGATCCGCTCCGGCCACGACTTCGCGCGAGCGTTTTTTTTATGAGATGGAGGAAAACGAGCATGCATCTTATGAAAAATGATCACCACTGCCCATAAATATCAACAACTCAAAGAAAATCAATGATCTATTGCAAACCTTTAAAAAAGGAGAGGGAATAGGGGAAGGGGTGGGGAGAGGTATTGGGCCCCCGGCGCCCTCACTGACCGTACGAAACGCAGCAGGAATACTGCTGTGTGTGTTCTGTGAGAGGGTGGTACTGCCCCGGACGAGCCGGCTCGTTCGTGAATTTCGTGATGCAGTGGCTAGCTACAACATGGCTCTACCACTATAAAAAAACTACTACTATTAGACTACTACTGTACTGCTTTTATCAGTTCATTGCGTGTGTCGCTAGGTAACCACTGTGCGGCGCGCGTTTCGGCCGCGCAATGAACTGAAAAAACGCTCGCCGAGCTAGTTAGTCGCGCGAAATCGTGGCCGAGTGGTTAGGTTAGACTTTAGAGATAACTTAGGTTTTGGGTGTTTAGTAGTTGTCTTAGCATCTAAGCGATGGGTGGAAAACACAATATAGGTAATGTCCTATAAAACCACCATGAAGGCCGGAACTTAAAGCTTGCCAGCTGTTAGTAAAATGATAGTACTTGAGAGCTGTGTATATCAAAATAGAAACCCAGTGTTTATACAAACATTTTGCAACCTTACCTGCCGCAAGGGAACTCCAACACGAAACAAGGAAAAGCCCCAGAACGCGAAACCCGTGTAGATGTAATTTCAGTAATATACCCACTTAAGCCTTTTTCTATTTGCAATACATTTTTCCTAATACACTTTATTACGCCTCATTCGTTGTACTTCACATACGAATTGCGTTTAAAGGGAACTTTATTATTTTCCAAAGCGGGCGTTTCAGTTGGG
Source organism: Archips crataeganus (assembly GCA_947859365.1). Lineage (NCBI taxonomy): Eukaryota > Metazoa > Arthropoda > Insecta > Lepidoptera > Tortricidae > Archips > Archips crataeganus. The sequence continues at coordinate 17,466,478 of OX402048.1, forward strand.
CGCAGATGGGGGCGCGTATAATTTTCAGATACGACGCTATGAACCGATGTACTTCGAAATCTATCGTGTTTTACTGCTGGCGAACACGAGACTGAACTTTTAAAATATATTCGAGCTCACGTTTATTGGGAAATTGAGAAATGGTAAGTACAGCTCTATCTTGAATAATCTCATTTGTTTATAACACAATGTTTTATGATTCTCACGCATAATAACTAACATTTTTCGGAACTTTAGTCAATGCATCAATGCGGTCGAAATGTAATGTAAATACAGCAATTAATAATAATACGTGATTAAGTGCCGAAACATATTAGTTATTAAACTTATTAATGTTGTTTGGATTCAGCATTCAAATTCATGATAAATTATCTATTGAATGGAGCTACGATGCACTGGTTGTGTGGCAAAAACATTAAAGACTATTTTCACTTACAAGTCAATGTGATAAAACAAAATTATTTATTTTTCTAATGTCGAAACTGTCTTAAAAACGGTAAAGCTCTGACTTAGTCGACTATACCATGATAAAATACTTTTGAGTTCAAAACAGGGCACGACCGGGATTTGAACCCGGGACCTCTCACACCCAAAGCGAGAATCATACCGCTAGACCATCATGCCGTGTGTGAAGTTGTGCTAAAAGTGGATTCATCTAAAACAATTGAAGTAAGTTCATCTGATTAAATAAAAGAACGTCATTAATTCCGACTTCGGCTAGGCTTTTAATGATGCCTTCGTCAAGCGGCATGATGGTCTAGCGGTATGATTCTCGCTTTGGGTGTGAGAGGTCCCGGGTTCAAATCCCGGTCGTGCCCTGTTTTTGAATCAACAAAGACTTAATTATGATTATGACTTTTGATGAAAATAGTCACATTATACATTCTATCTTAGCCCTCTAGGCTCGCAATGCTTTTGAAATCCTCTGGAGACGCCGATGTTTATGGTTGATGGTGTCTTTTACCATCAGGTGACCCACTTTCTCGTTTCCCACCCTGTAATAAAATAAATAAGCTTTGAGTTTGCCTTGTGTTAAAAAAAATATCTCGATTTGTTTTGAATACCTACCAAATTTTATTTTTTAAAACAGGGCGCAACCTGGATTTGAATCCGGGACTTCTCACACCCAAAGCGAGAATCATACGGCTAGACCATTATGCCGCTTGTGTGAGATTACCATAGGGTAAATCGAGATATCCACCTATAGAGGTGGATTCATCTAAAACAATTCAAGTAAGAAGTAGGTACATCTGTTTAAACAAATGAACGTCATTGCTTTCCTTGGACTTCGTGTACCTAGGCTTTTAATGAAGCCTCCATCAAGAGGCATGATGGTCTAGCGGTATGATTCTCGCTTTGGGTGTGAGAGGTCCCGGGTTCAAATCCCGGTCGTGCCCTGTTTTTGCATAGATCCTTTTATTTTCAATTAATGACCTTCAAAATATGCAAAGCGGGACACAGTTATAAATTAATAATACTGATTATAATGTGATTAAAAACTGTTAGCCTTACTTACCACTTTTCTATTCTGGGCTATTCTATGAGCTAACATTGTGTCTAGGATAAATTAACTTTTTGTGTTGTTTACTCTGTCCTCGGTTGTGCAAGTCACGTGTTCATGCTGTTTCATAGAAAAATGATTAGGTTTTACAGCAGAAAAAAAATGTGTAACCATAGCAACGGGTGGCAAAAAAGAAGTTCATTCACACTAAAACACATGTTAAACTATTTTCTAAGTGTTTGTGGCAGCACTGTATAAGTTTAGTACAATACGTTTATACTTTTAGTTTACTACTGACAGATGGCTTGCCTTCATTTCATTTCCAACTTTAACACCATACAAATAAAGTAGCTATTACAAAATCTGCAAACGTGGGTAACAGTATTCTAAAATTGGCTTTATTTTTAGGTCGTTAAAGTTGAATATGAAATGAAGGCAAACCATCTATCAGTGGTAAACTTTATGTAATTTTACTGTATACACATATGCCTCTGTCAATCGCATATAGCTAAAACACGATGACAAGCAAAACAGGCAACGAAGATCGCCGAAAGCTGGCAAAAGAGAATTAGTTCATCGATACGGTTCTTGTAGAACCCTGAATCTATAAATTACTGTACATTCCGTCGATTAGCACAACGCCCCTCAGCCCTCCCTCTCGCCTGTTTGTCCTCGATTGATAGGAACGGAGGAGTCTCTGAGGAAAAATGTAGAGGCTAATGATTTGCTAACGACGATATTTATATTTTAATGCATCCCGGGCACAGATTATTTCCTTTGAGGGACCGTTTGCAGATCTCTCGAACGGGACTCTTACGAGTCGTCGCTCTCACATTTCAATGTGTATTTATGAAATAACGATCCTTGCACTAAAGGATGATAGAATTTTTTTGGTGTAAAGGTAATGAGCAACAAATTATAAGCGCCTTAAGCTAGCCTTTCGTCTACTTAATTTTATTTAACATTTTTTAATTAGTATTTTGTCAGGTCCAAAACTCGGAATAAAATCACTGGAGCAAAAACAGGGCACGACCGGGATTTGAACCCGGGACCTCTCACACCCAAAGCGAGAATCATACCGCTAGACCATCATGCCGCTTGAAAGATTGTATCAAAAGCCTAGTTTACTGGAAAAATGTGAATAAAAACACCTGTTTAATTATGCCTACGTACTTCGTTTAATTGATTTGGTGTAGTTTGGTTTATGTTGACACCTTACCAAGCAGCATGATGGTCTAGCGGTATGATTCTCGCTTTGGGTGTGAGAGGTCCCGGGTTCAAATCCCGGTCGTGCCCTGTTTTTAAGTAATCATAAATTATTAATTAGCCGGTTTCTGTCTTTGCTTTCAGGAATATATTTTCTGGTCATTATTATTACTGATGTTAATTTAATTTAATTTCTTAGGGCATGTGTTCGAAATGAATGATTATTAGATATTACTATAATCAAATAGTTGTTAATTAAAAGAGATCGTAATGTTGTCTAAGGTCTTTTACATAATAGAAATAAGGTTTAGAAAAAAAAAACAAAAGACATAATACAATTAATTCCTACAAATTACGTTACAGCTGAACTCAAGAAATTATGAAATAATTTTGTATGTAAACATTTTCTAAACAAAGTAAGTATCTTAAATTATTATGTACTAAATGACTGACTCACAACAGAGTATAGACGAAAGTCAAAGAAGAAAAAGAAGGTAAATGGAAGTCTCACAGTATAACGTCTCATGTACAGTCGAGTTCACCAATATCTGTAGAGCCAACATTTCATAAATATCTATGCATAGACCTTATTACGGTAACATAAGGTCTATGTATAGTTATTTATGAAAGGTTGGCGATGCATATATTGGTGAACTCGACCGTACATTGTAGAAGGCCAATCTCAGTTTGTTACAATTACCTGTTTGTTAAATTATGGCTTTGTTTCAAAAACAGGGCACGACCGGGATTTGAACCCGGGACCTCTCACACCCAAAGCGAGAATCATACCGCTAGACCATCATGCCTCTTAAAAGGTTTTAATAAATTCTCATTTGCAGAAATATAATTGAAAAAAAAAACACCTGTACCATACGTCATGATTGAACAATTGAAGAGCGCGTCATTTAATTTATTTGAATACAATCTGCTTTTCACTCGCTGATTTTCAGGTGGCATGATGGTCTAGCGGTATGATTCTCGCTTTGGGTGTGAGAGGTCCCGGGTTCAAATCCCGGTCGTGCCCTGTTTTTGTAAATTTTAAAAGGGTTTTTAATAAAAAGATATATCAAGATTATTTATTTATTTATTTACTACCTTATTTCTAATGCAAAATAAAACGAAGTGTAGATTCTTCGATTGTACATTAGGCAGCCCTGCACATTCCTCCACTCATTTTGACATATCTGCGAAGGCTATACCTACCGCGATTAATATACTCGTAGCGTCGGCCCCATAGATAATTTAATAACCAAACCTCTCCGCTCAATGGACCCCACTGTCGATTCGGTTTATTATTGGCCCCCACTCGTTTCCGAACGCACTTTACCTGATTAAACGCTTTGATATCAGTTGCGGTTTTTTCATAAAGGCAGGCTAATAGAGGCGGGTAATGACTTCTGAAGAGGCTTCGGGAGATCCTGCGGCATAATATTTGTTTGGTACGAGTATGTAATTAGTGTGACGCGCGTGAAAAGTTCATTCGTACTCTGGGTTCCCGGCCCACTTGCCACTGTTCTGTTCGTAATTCGGCCGTGTAATGCTAATCGGGTATATATAGATGACTATATTTTTGTCATTTTAACTATGAATACGTATACTCTGCTAAATTATAAACAGTATAGTAGGTGACTTAATATTTCCGTGTTGAGACCGTACAATGCGTGTCGTATAATTTAATAATTATACTCCGTTATCAAGCGGGCAGATTGGTGGCTATCTAACATCCCCGTTTTTTCCAATAGTCAACTGAACTAGTGAGATTTTTTCTCGGTAGTTCAGTTGACTAAACTAGTGGATAGGTAGGTTAGGCTAGTTATAGGTAGGTGTCTGCAATTGCCCGAAGGGCAAAACACCCAGAAAAAGGAGCTCCGCCCTTGGGCCCTTGGGCGGAGCTCCATTGAAAACCAGGTACGCGAACTGTAGGTTGATCACGGGTCTGTCCTCGTGAGAAAGAGAATGTCCAGTCCTCTATTTCCCACTAGTTCAGTTGACACTGAACTGGACAACTGAGTGGGAATAGAGGGTTTTTTCGTGGTCCCATTATTTTGTCCCATTAATGGGACCACGAGGGAAAACTGTTTCTCGTAGTCCCATGACTATTTATCTACTTCCTGTATATAAAAATAAGAATGTTTGGTTTCACACACGCCTTTGAATTTCTTCGCAGGTGTGGGCAGGTGAAGAATTTCCTCGTGATATTTTCCTTTACCGTAAAGCGTGTGGTAAATTTCAAATGAAATTTTGCACATAAATTCCGAAAAACGTAGATGTTACCCAGACCCAGGCTGGAACCCGCGACCCTCTGCTTATAGGTTAGTGAGATATCGGTCGTCAGTTGTCACAGAGCAACAGAGAATTTGAGTCCAGATAAAGAGGTTACAATACGTTCCGTCGATGCCCAGCGCTCCAGAAACTAATTTATTTGCTTCCCAAAATTCTAATCTCCTAAACAGGCAGAAAGGAAATTTATAACCGCAACTTTAAAAGTGGCTTCCCACGCTCGCGGACATTTAAATGTCGGGCATTAGTTGAGTTCTTCGTTCTGTTCGGGGGAACGGGAATCATCTTAATGCCGGTAATTATACGGATTCGCCGAATTACTTGGTCATAAGTAAATAAACGGAATGCCCTATTTACAATCGTAAATTTCTAGGGGGCGAAGTCAGCGGCGGACGGAGCGTGGGTCGTCCTAGCATGCTTTGCATTACACAGAACTACGGGTAATAAAAATAAATAGATATGTTTACTACGTTCCCTGTACCCCATACAAAGTGTAAAATGTGCTCCTCAAGTCGACTACAATATTTATACATTTCGTACTAAATACAAACTGAAATATAGATGCACAGAAAAAACCCCAGAAAAAAGACCAATGCTGGGAATCGAACCCAGGTCCTCAGCATTCCGTGCCGCGTGCCATACCCCTACACCACCACTGGTCTAGAGATTAGACACGAATCTTTCCTATACATCATACATTTCAATCTGCTAAATCATCACCTTATGCAGTGACAAACCAGGTGAGCGGTTAGTTCCGAAGGAGTGTTAAAATCTCTCGATGAGGGTGTAACATAGATGTGCGTTTGTCACTGCATAAGGTGATGATTTAGCAGATTGAAATGTATGATGTATAGGAAAGATTCGTGTCTAATCTCTAGACCAGTGGTGGTGTAGGGGTATGGCACGCGGCACGGAATGCTGAGGACCTGGGTTCGATTCCCAGCATTGGTCTTTTTTCTGGGGTTTTTTCTGTGCATCTATATTTCAGTTTGTATTTAGTACGAAATGTATGATTTCACGGGATGACCGTAAAAGTAATAAAAAAATGAAGTTGAAAAAATATGTACAAAAAAAGATACTTCATAGCTAACTTGTTTAAAGTTGCACAGTAGCGCCATCTCTTGTCCAGGTGAGCGGTTAGTTCCGAAGGAGTGTTAAAATCTCTCGATGAGGGTGTAACATAGATGTGCGTTTGTCACTGCATAAGGTGATGATTTAGCAGATTGAAATGTATGATGTATAGGAAAGATTCGTGTCTAATCTCTAGACCAGTGGTGGTGTAGGGGTATGGCACGCGGCACGGAATGCTGAGGACCTGGGTTCGATTCCCAGCATTGGTCTTTTTTCTGGGGTTTTTTCTGTGCATCTATATTTCAGTTTGTATTTAGTACGAAATGTATGATTTCACGGGATGACCGTAAAAGTAATAAAAAAATGAAGTTGAAAAAATATGTACAAAAAAAGATACTTCATAGCTAACTTGTACAATATTTATTGTATTTTGTTTATTGGATTAAGTACGTAATACTTTTGGATACATGGACTTATGTGTAACGTAACACAGTTTTTGAATGCAAGTAGATACACAGGCCAGGGAACGTGTTAATGTGTATTTTCTTTCACAATCTTTGTCACCACTTTGTTGCCATTTCCGCCGAAATATTATTTTTGAAAAATTTTGATACCTACTGAGATATATGAGTTTGGGCCCTAGTTCCCCCGCGAACCCAGTTCGGATTGAGGACTTCACACACAACATTGAAATTCTTCTTATATGTCTGCCTGCAGGTTTCCTCACGATGTTTACCTTTACCGTGAAGCTCATGGTAAATTTCAAGTCTATTTTCCTACGTAAGTTCCGAAGAACTCGAACTCTCGGACTCGAAGTGTGCGCCCGGGCTTGAATACTTGATAGGTCAAAGCACTAGGCTACCACGGCTACATAAATATTTACCCGACTGCGAAGAAGGAAGGGTTATGTGTTTGACCCGTATGTATGTATGTATGTATGTATGTATGTCCATTCCTATGTCCTCACGTAACTAAACAACGGGTCAACCGATTTTGATAAATCATACGTTAACGACCGCTTTAGCCTAGTTGGTAGTGACCCTGCCTACGAAGCAAGAGGTCCTGGGTTCAAATCCCGGTAAGGGCATTTATTTGTGTGATGAGCACGAATATTTGTTCCTGAGTTATGGATGTTTTCTATGTATTTAAGTATTTATTTATATATATAAGTATGTTTATCCGTTGCTTAGTACCCATAACACAAGCTTTGCTAAGCTTACTTTGGGACTAGGTCAATTGGTGTGAATTGTCCCATGATATTTATTTATTTATTATTATTATTATACGTCATTGGATTCGTCTTGATAACGCGAGTAACACTGGATACATGAAATTCTTGAAAAATCAAAATGGCGGATTTTTGGCGCCAAATTGCGAGTCTTCAAAAATTTTTTTTTATTCAAACCTATCGAATAGGGTATCAAAATAAAGAGATTTTAAAAGAGATTACAAAAATATATAGAAGTCATGTGTTTAAATTTAATTTGGAATAGTAAATTGGCAATCAATGCATTAAAACGACGACGTACCTACTTACTAAGATATCTTTGAGCAATAATTTTCTCTATGAAACCCATGTGGAAAATTAAGTACCTAAATATTTCGAAATTGGTTTTGAACTTTAACTAAAAAGCAACGGATTCCTTATTCAAATACTCAATAATTTATCTGGGTCTCAGGAGGTTACACTAAAAAGAAATAAATAAAAAAAGTTATTAAAAAAACTTACAACCCGGCTGCGGTGTAAATAAAATAATAAATTAAAAAATCAAAAAACCCGCCTGCAGAAATACTGAAAAGGTGGAAACAAGATAAAATATTCTATAACAATAAAACGAATTTAAAAAACGTCGATGGCAGTCTTTCAAAATTTAATGCAACGATAAAATGCAGTCGGAGGCATGGGAGTCAGTGGCTGCATGGGATTTAATGTCACTTCATGCATGCCTCCGACTGCATTTTATCGTTGCGTTAAATTTTGAAAGACTGCCATCGACGTGTTTTAAATTCGTTTTATTGTTATTGAATATTTTATCTTGTTTCCACCTTTTCAGTATTTCTGCAGGCGGGTTTTTTGATTTTTTAATTTATTATTTTATTTACACCGCAGGCGGGTTTTTTAATTATTTTTTTTTGTTTTTTTTTTTTTTAATTAAGCCTACTTTGGTGTCCCACTGCTGGGCAAAGTCTTCATCTGTCTTGTGTCGCCTATCAAACGCGAGCTCTTACCATCCCTGTTGACGCCATTCAAAAATAATTCAAAGACACGACTCCAGTAAAAAAACGCTTTATTTTAGCCCTGAAACCAGATTAATTTTCGATTAACTGCAAAATTAGATTTTTTGTTGCTTTAAAACAAACAAATAGTTAATTGATTGATTTGGCGAACAAGTGACGTCATAAGTTGCTATTGCCATTCAAACTCTATGGAAGAATTGTGTTTTGACAGCTCGTAAAAAGTACGTCAGTTGATTGGTGGTGTCAACATTACTATTATTATTAGCGATCGTGCTAGTGGCACGGGCGCGGGCTCGGGACGAGTTTCCGTTCTCCGTATTGTACTCCTGCCCAGCACAAAGCCTTCTTTGCAATTCTTAAGGCTCCACACTGAAATAATCACACTTTTACATTCCTGTAGCATTTTTCAAGTACTTAGTAGGACCGAATTTAAATTTATAATTATATTTCGTTTTTCAGTCAGAAGCGCTTTAGGCAAAGCCGCGCATTGGAACGACGCAATACCTACCTTTTTTCTATACAATCATCTTGTCCGCTATAACATGGATACCCAACAGAGACTACGCAAAAGTTCCCAAACGTAATAGTCTAGTCGAAATGTTCAAAATGGTGTTAATTCTTGATAAAGGTCCTAAAAATATGTGTGATAGCTCATTGGATTCGGAATGACGTCTAGAAAAATGTATTCTAAGGATTTTACTGCAGGATAAAAATTGCAAAAGTTATTAACAAATTAAGATGAAAAAAAAGGTATTTTGTTTTTTGGCAATATCTCAAAAACTATTAATATTTAAGAAATTTAAAAAAAAGATTCTTAAAGAGGAGAAAATTTCAAAAAAAAAAGTCCTACCTCCTGGAACTCTACCTCCATTATTTATAATTTTAATTTAGCGCTGAAAATAGGACCCCGCGCGGCCGATTCAGCATGGCCGCGCTGCCGCTCAACAGAGTCTATGACATAAAATATTTTTTTTATAGAATTAAATATCAATCGAAAAATTTTAAAAAATTATCGTGTCATCAGAACACTTCAAAGAAGAAAGTCCCGATGGAAAAAAATTTTTTTGTTGATTTTTCAAAAAGTTATACTATTGTTAATTAAGTAATTTTTCGTGGGCTTGAATGAAAATGAAAATGAAAAAATGAAAATCATCAAAAATGTTGTTAAAAAATTTTTTTCAATCTAATGTTGAGTTATGGCCATTTTTGCATTGCATAGAGGCATTGTCTAACGTCGAAAAATATTTTTTTGCGGCATTTGTTAATAAATTGTTTATAAACAAATAGACTAGTTTAATATTTTAAAAAAATAAATTTATACCGTATTGTTGCCATGGGAAAATAATGATTCTTAAAATAAAATTTTTTTCTTAAAAAAATTTTTTAATTGTTTAAAACCGTTTTTTACATATTTGCATTGTTTAAATAATTAGTTAAGAAATTATTTCCTCTTTAAAAATCATAATTACCATTTCTCAATAGACTGACCGATTTTTTTTTTTTATAAATAATTTAATTGTTTATTAACTTCACAATTGTTTATAAACAAATTCAGATGACCATAGTATTTTTTTTCTAAAACTAAGAAAAATTACAAAAACAACCATGTATAACAAAGTGGTAAAATATTTTTTTTTGTATTTTTTACCATAATTTCTAAAACTCCACGATACCAAAGTTAGATCGGTCACACAATTTGTCAAGTAACAAATTACCATAACTCATAAACTATTAGAGATACGATAGTCAACATTGTGGTCATTTTTATAGAGGATTAACTACTTGTTAAAATGAGCTCAAAACGAAGTTTGTAACTATTGTTAATTAACAATTACATGCTATTGTTTAAAAAAATTTAAGATTTTTTGTCATTTTTGCCACGAGTTTACATTCTACATATTATAATTTTTTATATTGGCTTTAATGTGAAGATTCTGCTCTTCTTTATTTATAAATTAAAATATATAATTATGTTTATAATTAAAAATATAAGAGATATTGATTTAATGAAAAGATCATGAGGTAGATATTTTATCGATAAACAAAATTGTCTTGAAGGTCCATAAGCGTATTTACGTTATTTAACAAGTTATAAGTCATAAAAGAGGCAAAAATGTCAAAAAATCTTAAATTTTTTTAAACAATAGCATGTAATTGTTAATTAACAATAGTTACAAACTTCGTTTTGAGCTCATTTTAACAAGTAGTTAATCCTCTATAAAAATGACCACAATGTTGACTATCGTATCTCTAATAGTTTATGAGTTATGGTAATTTGTTACTTGACAAATTGTGTGACCGATCTAACTTTGGTATCGTGGAGTTTTAGAAATTATGGTAAAAAATACAAAAAAATATATTTTACCACTTTGTTATACATGGTTGTTTTTGTAATTTTTCTTAGTTTTAGAAAAAAAATACTATGGTCATCTGAATTTGTTTATAAACAATTGTGAAGTTAATAAACAATTAAATTATTTATAAAAAAAAAAATTCGGTCAGTCTATTGAGAAATGGTAATTATGATTTTTAAAGAGGAAATAATTTCTTAACTAATTATTTAAACATTGCAAATATGTAAAAAACGGTTTTAAACAATTAAAATTTTTTTTAAGAAAAAAATTTTATTTTAAAAATCATTATTTTCCCATGACAACAATATGGTAAAAAAAAATTTAAAAAAATTTAAACTAGTCCATTTGTTTATAAACAATTTATTAACAAATGCCGCAAATAAATATTTTTCGATGTTAGACAATGCCTCTATGCAATGCAAAAATAGCCATAACTCAACATTAGACTGAAAAAAATTTTTTAACAACATTTTTGATCATTTTCATTTTTTGTTAACTTAAAAAAATTATAATAAACAAAACATACAAATTTAAGATTTTTTTATAACGTGGTCTTGTTAAGTATATATATAAGAAGAGCTCCAAAAAGCCAAAATTTTATAGGCCAATTATTTAAACTTTTATACTGTCTTTTGTAAAAATTAAAGCCCACGAAAAATTACTTAATCAACAATAGTATAACTTTTTGAAAAATCAACAAAAAAAATTTTTTCCAACGGGACTTTCTTCCTTGAAGTGTTCTGATGACACGATAATTTTTTTAAATTTTTCGATTGATATTTAATTCTATAAAAAAAATATTTTATGTCATAGACTCTGTTGAGCGGCAGCGCGGCCATGCTGAATCGGCCGCGCGGGGTCCTATTTTCAGCGCTAAATTAAAATTATAAATAATGGAGGTAGAGTTCCGGGAGGTAGGATTTTTTTTTAGAAATTTTCTCCTCTTTAAGAATCCTTTTTTTAAATTTCTTAAATATTAATAGTTTTTGAGATATTGCCAAAAAACGAAATACCTTTTTTTTTCATCTTAACTTGTTAATAACTTTTGCAATTTTTATCCTGCAGTAAAATCCTTCGAATACATTTTTCTAGACGTCATTCCGAATCCAATGAGCTATCACACATATTTTTAGGACCTTTATCAAGAATTAACACCATTTTGAACATTTCGACTAGACTATAAGTAAAAGAACACTTTGTTGCCTATCTGTGCCGATCGATATCACAACTCTTTCCATTAACCACTACTGTAATTCTGACTTAATATACTGGCTTTCATTAACCATGAGCATAACTATAATATAGACTTTACGGGTGCCATCGTGATTTTTAAGATTTCATAAAATTATAAAAAAGGACTTAAATAGGATTAGTTTGTCCGTCTGTTTGTCATGTATTGACATTTTCACGTAAATCAAAACCCTTAGCGTACTTCCAAGTTACCGAACTACGGCCAACCGATGTGTCTTTTTTAACCTCGACATTGGTAGAATCGTCGATAGTATCAATGGAGATCTATATTTTCGAAAATTGGATTGAATCGAGGGCACTACCATAGACCCAGAATTATTAACCTTTTCAATGCCAATGACAGATATTTGCGTCACAAAGTGATTTTCACGCAATGACAAGGTTTAAAGTAGCTGTACGTTTTGGTTAGGTTTGGCGTTGAAAAGATTAAATTTGGCAAAAAGCACTACTAAAAATTAAATCACCGAAAAAATTCTGCGAAACTTCATTGAGGTGCTGGGCTGGCATAGCACGAATAGTGCCTACAACCCATCACACAAAGAAAGCGCGATAACTACTTACCAAGTAGAGTTGCAGCTTACAAGGAAAAGTACCCAACTGTCCGGCTCCAAATTTCATCTATTTAGATATATGTTATAGATTAGTTTAAAATAACAGAACCGTATTTTTTTTTAGCTGCCAATCTCAACCTATTTGAAGAAAATGTCAGGACATCATATCATGCGCACGTGTTTTGTTAAACCGGCTCAAATTTATATTTTCCTAAAAAAACACCAATGAGAAATATAAACCTTTGAAGGGTTAATTAACCTCGCAAACGCAAGATGTGGGATATTGAATTGCTTGAAATGCTGAGTGAAGTTTGTCTTTCCGTCCGACTTATGTCTTCGTGCTTTCATAGTGCGTAAGTACTTTTGAGCGAGCATTAAGGCGCCAAAAATAGTAAAAATTGTGACCCGCTTTCTTGAATTGCCATCTGAAACCCAAAAAATCTCTTTAATCGCGGCAGAAAAAGATTTTCCATTCACAGATCGCAATTTCAATTGTTGGCCGAGAATTAAGTGATGTACAGAACAATAATGGACTTCAGTGGTGCTCGTTAAATTTCCTAAGTACTAAGATTAATGGATTGTCGACATTAAAAATATAATTAAAGTGTTATCAATCAGGGTGACAGGGGACTCGGCACAATGGCTTCTTAAGCCTCCTTTTTGTGCTTTGATGAGGAAAATATTAATTTGGAAATGATTATTTTTTTTGAATTGTGTTTCATTGTACATGCTATGGCTATTATGTTTTGAATCGCAATGTGGAAACTTGCCGGTATATACATTGACAATTGATATGTCGATTACAATTTTTTTAAAGGCTGGCATGGTCCTAAGGATTCTCTGAGGGTTGGATCTCATGGGTGGCGGATATTCGCTTACCATTAGGTAAGAAAAACTTCCCAGCGTGAACTACATTCTTTTCTTATGTAATACTTAGATAAGATAATAGCAGGCTATTTTCCACAACTCGAGGTCTATGTGCACCTATTTTGCGAATAGTTTGTAGGTTGTATCTATTCTCTTTTGGATTATTTTTTTTCTTTTAAATAAAATGATATTTTATATATATATATGTATGGCAATACATTTATTACACTTGGGTTTCATTGGTAAGTGGAAATACAAATAACTATTACTATTTCTAATGTATTTCTTATCTGAAATAGGACTTTATTAATACAGTAAACTCATACGACCCTTATATACTCTTTGACATAAATTTATAAATTTGTACACATACAATGGCACACAAAAACGTGACACGTACGTTTACATATTCAGTTCATATGGGCTATGGGGCTCAAGCCCCTCTTCTCCCTCAAAAAGCATCTGAGTTCTTCTGTCATTTTGTATGCCTTTATTGTGTTACAATCCTGGATCTACCGTTGTAGGACTTTATCAATCCAAACACTTAAGTACTAAAATTTTATGTAACAGTTACACAGCCATTCAGATTCAGAATTGTTACCATCGCCGCCCGAGTTGAAATCATTTAGGTCGTTTAAATTTCTCCATTCGGAACGGCGGTCGCTCATTTATGTAGTTTTAATTCCGCTATTCCTTAGTAGGAAGCCGGGATCTTATTTCATTAGCCGGCCGCGAGTTGGTGCCATTTAGCTCGCAAGCCGGCAGGGAAGGGACATGGGTGCAAGCAGAGCGAGGAACAATAAATTACCTATCACTTTCATGAGTTAAAATAAAAAATACTTGCTACATCACGACCAAACTTTATAGATAGCTGCGTCTGAGTCACTTTCTTATTATCATCATTATCATTTCAGCCGAAAGACGTCCACTGCTGAACATATGCCTTCCCAAGTTTCGCACAAACAGATCGATCCTGCGCAATTGAACGCATTCCCGCAACCATAACCACGTCACTGCTCCATCTTGTTGGAGCCCTTGCCACACTGCTTGTTCCGGTCCCTGGACGCCACTCGAAACCCTTTTGGCCCCACCGGCCATCAGTTTTACGGGTGATGTGCCCTGCCCACTGTCACTTGTGTCTAGCGATCCTTCGAAAATTAAATTTCTGTAGAAGTTAGAGGGTTTAGTCAATTTTCAGTACTTTGGAGGCTAATTTCTCCAAATAGGTTGGGTTTGGGCAGCTAAAAAAATACGGGTCTGTTATTTTAGACTACTCTTTTACATTATATTAAAAAATACATCGAACTACCTCCCGTTATTTTCTCAAATGAAATACAAAACATTTAAACTACCCTTTTACCACCCATTCTGCCTTAAAAAGTATCTTTCATTTTTTAACTGACTGCAGTGAAGGCAAAGAGGTAAGTATTTACTTAATAGATTTTTATCAATTTCATCTTAAATTATTACAATAATTATAATATTTAATTAATATGGTAGCGGTGAATCAAGAAGAAATTTCTACGACCAAGAAGTTTCTTTACAGATTTTCACCGCCAGCCCGCTCAGTTCTTCTCTAAAGACTAACCCTTATTGTTTTGGCTTCAAGAACGTCGAAACAGCACAGTTAATGGAACACAAGTCTTGATCTGCCCATACTTTTATGTACTTATGTATAGCTGCAGTAAAGAAAAGTAAGTATCTTTATTTTATGAATTACTATGGTAACGCTACATTACTAGGCAAAAAGTTATTATATTGTATTGATTTTTTCACACCACCTGCTCGACAATGCCTTATTATATATCATGCAAACCTCTCTCAAAGTAAATCATTATAGCCCTTGGCTTTCGCCGGGGCGTAATGTTGTACTGAATTTCATTATAACCCGCCGGGCAGTAATGTGATTCTCACTTCTCGTAGTTCTTATTGGTATGCACTTAAAGTCTAATTTTTAAATCGCCCCGCGTGCAGGCCGGCGGCGTGCAGCACGTGCACGTGCTCAACGAGCTCAGCCCCGCGGGGGCCGCGCCGCGCCTCATTTATTTGCAGTTCCGCGGCCGAACGAAAACAAAGTCAAATACTTAAACAAAAGCCGCGAGTGTTTCAATACGCTGCAATTTTAACTATCAAAACTGCAAAAGAAGATAAAACATTAAGAAAATATCGAGTGACGAAAGTGATTTGACTCCTGATTCCATTAAATTAGACGCCTTAGGACCACTTGCGCAGTTCAGGGTACAAAAATTAAATCAGTAACCCTGGGTTAAGAATGACAGTTCCATACATTTTGACACTTGTTAACCCTGGGTTAGCAGTTAACTCGCTCGGAGTTAAGTAGCTAACCCAGGTCTGCGCAAGCCGGCCTTAGAAATTGTTAATAATGTACTCCCAGAGAAGTCGAAGGAAAAATACTAAAAAGCTTACAAAGATTTCGACAAATGGAAAACTGCAAAAGGCGCAAAGTCAGTGTCAGAATCAGTGCTTCTGGGTCTATTTCGAGTATTTTTCTAGTAGCCTTGGTTTTTATTGTCTCTCAAAAGGTGAGAAAAGTAGAGTATACTCCTCGGGGATAAAACTGATTTTGCCTTGGGCGCGCTTAAATCCTTCACTGCTCTCAGGACTCCATCTTAATTCCCTTGCTTCGCTCGGGAGTCAACTAAAAACCCCCTCGCTACGCTCGGGAGTTAAATCTGGAGTCCCTCGATACGCTCAGGATTCAATATCGCGCCCGTGACATAATGCAGTGCTTTATCCCCTTGGTGTACAATCTACTATTATTACTTTCGCGTGCAATTTTTATGTAGACAAAAACAGGGCACGACCGGGATTTGAACCCGGGACCTCTCACACCCAAAGCGAGAATCATACCGCTAGACCATCATGCCGCTTGTGTAAGGCTGCACTAAACGTGGATTGATCTAAAACAATTGAAGGAAGTCTGCAATGTACATCTGTTTAAACAAATGAACGTCATTGATTTGGACTTTGTGTAGGCTTTTAATGAAGCCTCCATCACGAGGCATGATGGTCTAGCGGTATGATTCTCGCTTTGGGTGTGAGAGGTCCCGGGTTCAAATCCCGGTCGTGCCCTGTTTTGAAAATAAAAGTTTGGCATTCGAAAACGGTGGATAAATATATTTTTTGTATGGAGTGGTACCTACTGGCAAACGAGCAAGTGGGGCACCAAATACAAAGCGAGCAACACAACTTGCCGATGCGTTGCCAGCCTACAGAGTTAAAATAGATTGCACCAAATTCACTAATTGCATTATTTTAATTATATAAGTAGTTTCAGACTAATCGAGCAGTACCTAACAATTTTTTAATTTTTTGAAATCTTATGAATGACAGTCTGCGTTCATAAACACAAATAAGTAGGTTCAATTTATTTGGTTATAAACTGAGCAGTTATACTTATGAAAAAGCTGGGGCTTAAAAGCATTATAAATATTTTACTATTCACATTTATATTCGTTATTGTTTTTTTTATGTGCTGTAACTAATTACTGAAAAAAAAAACAAATCAAAACAGGGCACGACCGGGATTTGAACCCGGGACCTCTCACACCCAAAGCGAGAATCATACCGCTAGACCATCATGCCGCTTGACGGAGGCTTCATTAAAAGCCTACTTACCCGAAGTTAAAATCAATGACATACGTTTGTTTATTCAGATGAGCTTACTTCATTTGTTTTAGATGAATCCACCTTTATTGCAACGTCTTACAAGCGGCTAAATGGTCTAGCGGTATGATTCTCGCTTTGGGTGTGAGAGGTCCCGGGTTCAAATCCCGGTCGTGCCCTGTTTTTAAGTAAGTAATCATAAATTGTTACCGGCTACGGTTTCTGTCTTTGCTTTCAGGAATATATTTTTTGGTTATTATTATTACTGATGTTAATTTAATTTAATTTCATAGGACATGTGTGTGTGCCCTGTTTTTAAAGATCACCTGATTTTAATTAGCCTCATTAAAAAAACAGCGATTTTGCAAACGAAACATAGAAACGAAAGTCTAGAGACCAAGTATTTTTGCCTAGCATTAAGACGCACTTGCAGTAAAACGAGGACACGTGTCGTGTGAGCAAGATATGTACCCTACTCGAAGAATTCCCTACCGACGTGCCAAAAAAAAAATTGTTTTCGCTGTTTTATTTTCACCGATTGTGACGGAGCCCAAAACGAATTATTTTCTAATAATGTATACCTACACATAAATAAATAATATTGAAGAATATGGTAAATTAAATTCTAGTGACCCAAAACTAAACATTTGTACGCTTGCTTTCATAGTGAATACATGTATTAAAACTCATTTTAAGATAATTTGACCTCCTGTATTCTCTCACACAGATATTATCTGGGGGCACGGGAGTGCCCTCGCCAAGACGAGCCAAGCGGAGCGCAAGGGCACTACCTACCTTTTCTCGAAACGTTGCGTCGTTTTTTTGAACTCTTATAACTTTGCTTTGGATGATGTTAAATAGTTGGAAATTTCAAGATATAATGACACTAGTACAAACATAAAACATACAAAGTTTGAATGTCGTAGCTATTATACTTTAGATTTTATCAATGTCTAAAACCCCCGATTTCGAACTAGGGGGTGAAAGCTTGTATGAGACTTCCGCAAATTTTGATCCTAGAGGTCTGAAAATTAATAGAGAGGGTCCTTGTTACCCTTGTTATAAATAATAAGGTATGTATTTCAGGATTTTTAGTAAATCATCCCCTACCAAAAAGAAATGAAATCCCACAAAAACATTTCATGTTAAATGTTGCCAAGACGAGACTATGTAGCTCGCACTGTCAAAAAGTAATCAGATCTCTTGTAGAGCCAAGTTTCTAACCCTACGTGCCCAGCTCTAAATCTATAAGCCCTAATTTTACACTAATTATTCTCGTAGGCGTGCAAACCGTGGACTAAACTGGCGAGTCGGCCGCACGAAAAGAGTTTAAAAGATTGAATAGATTTTTAAGTTCAAGCCCATATGCCGAATTGCAAAAGGTTCGTGCGGCCGACTCGCCAGTTTAGTCCACGGTTTGCACGCCTACGAGATTAATTAGTGTAAAATTAGGGCTTATAGATTTAGAGCTGGGCACGTAGGGTTAGAAACTTGGCTCTACAAGAGATCTGATTACTTTTTGACAGTGCGAGCTACATGGTCTCGTCTTGGCAACATTTAACATGAAATGTTTTTGTGGGATAAATGTTTTTGATTTGATTTTAATTTATCCGGAAAAATAGACGACGGAATCGAATCCCATTTCTTAGCAGTCCAAAAAATATGGATCAATGCGCTTAGTGCGAATTCGTAACCATCCCAGCCTATAGGCACCATCGACAAAAAGGTCGCCTTGACACCTTTAAATGTCCATTTTGCTTGCAGTGGCTAGCATCCAACCATGAACTTCAACGGCTGCAAGCAAATTTGTTTTGAAACTGGGCAGGCCTCGCTTTTGTTGACTGTACGACTCACTGCAAGGCACAGGTCTCCCCTCGGGTATGTATTACAATACCGAAGTACGAAAGACCGAATGTATTAAAACATCGAATGGGTCGAAAGACCGACACGATTTTTTTCTGAAACCGTAAACTTTTCAGAATTTATTAAAACGGCATCATACAGAACCCATTAGGTTAAGTTAGGTTTGTTTTATAACAATCTTAAAAAGTTAGCGGTTTCAGAAAAAAATCGTGTCGGTCTTTTGACCCATTCGATGTTTTAATACATTCGGTCTTTCGTACTTCGGTATTGTAATACATACCCTCCCCTCAGAATGAGAGGGCTTGGGGCGTAGTTCCCACACGGGGCCATTGGGAACTTCGCACATACCCTTGAATTACTTCTCAGATGTGTACATATTTCCTCACGATGTTTTATTTCACCGTAAAGCTCCTTTCACTCAAATGTTATTTCGCACGCAAATTCCGAAAAATTGAACCCACGACCTTCTGCTTGAAAGGCCATAGGTCAAAACGTGGTCAAAACAGTAGGCTACCACGGCAGTGGTAACAATGAAATATTTTAAACGAAAACCTCTTAATTGCCCCGATTTTTTTCGCAAAACAGTAATGAAGCGCGGCACGTCATAGATAATTATCATCGCGCTCAAGGGAAAGTCCACATGAAAGTGAGGGCTTACGGAGCCCTTTGAAAGAAGTCATCTCTCCTGATTGATGGGCCCTCCAGATTTAGTATGTTAATTTCACCGACCTCTCCCGGTGAGTAGAGATAACAAGAGCCAGCGTTCCGTCACTCCACGAGTACTTCTTCACCGCTAACGGCGACATTCACCCAGTGGTCTTTCAAGCAGAGGGTCGTGGGATCGAAATCGGGCTCGTACCTCTGAGATTTTCGTTGTATGCGAAATCAAATTATAAATTTACCTTGAGTTTTATGGCGAAGGAAAACATCGTGAGGAAACTGTAAAATTAACTAAAGTTTTGCAGTTTCATAGTAAATTGAATAATTGGAGATATTTTATTGCTATATCGCTATACTTTTTTTTATTTATGTTGAAATTTAAAATAGTGATGGCAGCCCCGACGGATATTCTTGAGTTTTGAAACTATTTTATCCTTTTTCAATTACGATTTAACCGTCGTGGGCTTTATATATTTTTCTAATTTTTCTTTTTATATCTATTGGATATCAAAAACAACACTGTATATTTTATTATGCGTTTGACGCACCAAGTGGAAATTCGGAATAAAATTCCATTAGCGAATGCGTTCAAATTACACAGTGCATTTAGGATCATTTGCCCTGTGGATTCAGGTAGTTTCTTTATCGATCAAATATCATTCTCGTTTTGTAGTATGGTACCTACTGATATCTCCATAACTTTACTATGCTCAACACACTTCATAATTTTCTTACGTAACTGACCACTGGCCTAAAACATACCTCTCAAACAGAAAGAAGTAAGCATCTGAACAAACAGAATACAATAAATTACGTCACACATACCATATTTTTTTCGTAGAAGTATACAGGTTTCCGCACGACGAAAATTTAAAATGTAATTTCGCACATAAATTCTGAAAAACTCGGTGGTGCGAGCCCAAGTTTGAACCCACGACCCTTTGCTTGAAACGCCATAGGTCAAACTAGGCTTTGTTATTTATTATATGGTTTACTAATGTTACGTACAATTACGTTTCCCAAACTGATTCACTTGGCAAATGTTTAATTTCCCAAATGTTTATTTTTTCTGAAACTGTAAACTTTTCAGGATTGTTATAAAACAACCCTAACCTAACCTAACCTACAAAATAGTCCTGAAATATATCCTGAATAGTTTACAGATTCAGAAAAAATAAACATTTGGGAAATGAAACATTTGCCAAATGAATCAGTTTGGGAAACGTAATTTGCCAAACGAAAGTACACCAGTTGTTATTGCGCCGTATTTTATTAATTTTCTAACATTTTTACAAAATTAAAGCAGCGCGGCGAAGTTTTCCAACATATTCCTAGACACGTGTCTTAATATGTGTTGAACACGCCACTCACACAGCTCCAGAAACACTTTAAAATGAAGAAAGGTCGATCAATCGACTCGCCACTGCCAATCCAGACACGTTCACAATAGTGGGCCGGCAGCGGCCAGCTACCACAATAGACCCGATACCGACACTTAGCTGTCGATATCGACACCTGGCTGTCGATAAACTTGGGACAGCCTTTGTTAGCAAGAAACTGACGTGAGCTACATTTGCGAGATAAACCTGGTGATTTCAAACGGTGACAGCCACAGTGATATATAGGTCGAAGGCCTCATTCACAATAGCCCTTATGGAAACCTAACTAGCTTGTAACTTATTACCAGAAATTTTCATTACGTAGCTACAAAGCACATTAATTCAATAATTGACTGATTCGGCGTTACTTTGTGGGGTTCTACAACATTCAACTGGGAACTACCTAATACAGGGTGTAATCGTTAAGTGTGTCCAGGCGATTATTCCGTAACTATTACAGATATCAAAAAACTGTGAACTGATATCGAAAGTACGTTACCTAATGAGTAAAATGACATCATTAACTTTTTAAAAATAAAAATATATCTATAATTTTGACATCAAATACCTCCCCACACATTTCGTACGAGATTAGTAGAAAAGTTTTAGTTTCCTTATTTTAAAAGGTTATTTTATAATTTATAACTTTAGTTTGATATTTAAAGAAACTGTTTTTTAACCCAAAAAGTAATAAAGTAATAAAATAAAACAATATTTTAGGTACTTGAATAATATTTATTTCTTAGTAAGTACAAAATTTTCGAAGTGACGTCCTTGTTGTGCGACACAATGGCGGGCTCTATGTATGCGAGTGTTGGATGTCAAAATTATGGATAGTTTTCTTTTTATTTTTAAAAAGGTAATGATGTAATTTTACTCATTAGGTAACGTACTTTCGATATCAATTCACAGTTTTTTGATATCTGTAATAATTACGGAATAATCGGCTGGACACACTTAACGATTACACCCTGAATATTGCCTTGCCCCAGCTTTTGTGTGACATAGCTATGTATCGATTTGTGTGGAAGTGGAGGAGTAAAGCAATAAGAGAATACCTATATCAGCTAAAAAAAAACTTCAGCCATCAGTTCTACGACTGTCCATTTTAATGAAACAAAATCATTTACGTCTAAAAAAGGCAATAACAATAACATAGACAGCCCAAAACACTCTATCGGTATACGTAGAGAATATATCGACTCTAACTACGAATTTTTTTGTTTTACAGTGATAGCTTGCGATTTACAAAATCATTTTCGTCGTATTATTTAAGGAACTTAATTTCCATCGGTAGCACTCCACCGTCGCAACATATTTAAACGGATTAAACGAGTATAGCGAGCACGTCACCAATTGCCTCGCAGCATGCGAGACGCAAGCTTCCTGCTCAAAAACTGAACAAATAACATTAGCGGAACAGTGAGGCCTGATCGAGTTAGCCGCGCCCGCGCACCCACCTGACAATTACCTTACTGCTTCTAAATGATTTTACCCCTTGCCCAACAGCCAACACAGATAAGTTTATTTTGAGCCTTAGTGTTCCGTTCGTCATTCATTTAAGTGCTTCTTTTGTCCCGGCATTCCTCTGCGCCGCTCTCAATTAACCCCACTGGAGCTCAAAAATTAAGTTAAATACACCGACTTCGCCTGCCGTGTTTACTTATTGGCAATAGACGTGGTTGCCGTAACTTCGTAAATTAAAACTCTGCTGGGACCAATGTACTTTTACAGTTTTATGTGATGCTTCCGTTTTATTACGCTGACGCCGACAGCCTAAATCGATACCTACGTTGATGTACACTTATGAAAAGTAATGTGTACAAGCCTTCTATAAAACAGGGAGGTTTATTTGAAAACAGTTAGGCGGTAACGCGAATAATTTAGTCGCTCCTGCGACACAAGTAAACTTCATCTATGTAAAGATCATATTGGCACCCTGCCTAAGTGCAGTTAGATATTTTATAATTTGGACAAAACAACAGAGAGGTAATATGACCCCTGTGTCTTGAGGTCGAAGAAAATCTCGACGACGTTTTTACTCAGTTACTTACTTAATTTAGTTTACTTCTAGTCTTTTAAATTTTTTTGATAATACTTATTTTAATGTGAATACAATCAGGCGCAAACAGCCACAAACAGTCATCTCAGCCTATACGTCCCACTGCTGGGCACAGGCCTCCTCTCAGAATAAGAGGGTTGTAGAAATCGTAATGCATAAAAAATAAGAGCTTGTAAATTTAATTTCCAATGTTGCTGTTTAATTTCCTTGCAATTGAAGTGAAAAGCAGAGTGTAAAACTCGAGCATTAAACCCATTTTCCCCTCAACGTGTCTAACCACCCTCGCCGTACCGAGTGGCAATAAGAACGTCTCGGGTAAAATGGCTCATTTTATGCTCTTGTTGTATTGTACAACCACCGCGAAGTTAGATTTTTTGTTATTCTGAAACAAATAAATAGTTAAGTCGATTGAGTTGACAAATAAGGGAGGTCATTCATAGTGTATTGTCAAACAAAATCTATTGGAGAATCATGCTCTGTTGCCAAAATTGTCCCATTGTACAGACGCCATTTAATAAAAAAAATCGTGTTCTGACAGCTCATAAGAATTAGGTACGCCATTGAATGGTGGTGCCATCTACCTACCCTAATTTACGGGTTTAACTCACATTTTTCACTAAATACCTTCGGGCATGCAGCAGAAACTTATCTCGTCTGTTCAAGTAGTAAAACTCTGAGTTTAACTTGGCTTAGTTACATTAAGTAGCGACATATTTCACACGGGCTCAGCTACCTGGGCCTAAAACAATCAAACTACCACTTGGAGCACGCAAACAACTTAGCGGTGCTTAGGTTTAACTAAATACCAAGTGTGGCTTAAGTTAGATAAGTTAGATCCTGAACAAACACGAGGATTGCTGTACGGTGAACAGGTGGCTTTCGAAGTTTACTACAAAGTGTAACATCGTTACATTATGTGGCACACAATATTATCCCCATACAAGATGATTTGACGAAGTCACACGTCCAAGTGTGCTTCCACCTAGATGTTCTGAACCCAAGCATGGACTCCTGAAAAAAGCTTCCTTACCCCACATTAGAGGCACCCGGTCAGGGAAGGTGTTAAAAATGGTGCCACGTAAACCATTATATATTTTTTTACAAATCTGAAAACGTGTATACCAAATCGAACCGATGTCACAGACGAGATTCTCATTTGTTTAAACAAGTGAATTCAATAATCGCACCGATTAAAAGGGTTTTAATTGAGCCTTTGATGAAGCGGCATGATGGTCTAGCGGTATGATTCTCGCTTTGGGTGTGAGAGGTCCCGGGTTCAAATCCCGGTCGTGCCCTGTTTTGATGTGTTTATTCCAGTAATTAGCTACAGTGAATAAGCACTAAATTACTATTACTAAATTTATATTTCTGTTTATAAACGCAGACTGTCGAGAATTTCACAAATGAAGAGAAAATGTACATCGTGGCGTGTGGCCGACGAGTAATATGGCAAAGTTCAAACATAAATTTTTCAGGATATTTCAAGCCAAAAATAAAATATGAAGTCAAAACAACTTGACTTAAATTAAATTAAATTAAAAATTAAATTAAAAACATGACTTTTTTAAGGCCCATCATAGTCGCTAAAATCAAAGTGGGAAAAAAAGTTATTTCGAAATTCGTCGAGCTGTGAATCCTACTCACACTTGGCCAATTTTTGTTTTACTGCGAGTGCCTCCTAATGCTACGCAAAAATACGTGCTGTCTTGACCTGCATTATTTTCTAACTTTCGTTTGCGAAATAGCTGTTTTTTTAAAAAAAATCGCATTGCATACTTGTCAAAAAAACAGGGCACGACCGGGATTTGAACCCGGGACCTCTCACACCCAAAGCGAGAATCATACCGCTAGACCATCATGCCACCTGTGTGAGATGCAATAAATGTGGATTCATCTAAAACAAATGAAGTAAGTAAGCTCATCTGATTAAACAAAAGAACGTCATTGATTACGAATTCGAAAGCCTCCGTCAAGCGGCATGATGGTCTAGCGGTATGATTCTCGCTTTGGGTGTGAGAGGTCCCGGGTTCAAATCCCGGTCGTGCCCTGTATTGATTTGTTTATTCTGTTAATTAGCTACAGGGAGTAAATACTGAGCATATGTTCAGTTTATAGGCAAATACTAAAATTAACCTATCTATTTCTGTTTATGAACGCCGGCTGACGAGAATTTCAAAAAATAAGAAAAAATGTACATCGTGGCCGACGAATAATACCTATGGCTTTCAAATATAGATTCCTCAGGATATTTCAAGCCAAAAATAAAACATAAACTCACATCAAATTGGTTTATTTTTTGGAAGATATCTATATATATAAAAATGAATCCCTATTTCCCTTGGTCACGGCATCACGCATGAACGGCTGGACCGATTTCACTAATTCTTTTTTTGTTGTGTTCGTCATTGTCAGGAGAAGGTTCTTATGAAAGAAAAAAATTAAGAAAATTGCGCGGAAAATTAGAAAATATAAGAAAAATTACCGTCCATAATAACTTTTCTAATGTAACCTTATGGCGTTTGACATAACTGCCAGTCGTTTGACAGTTGGCGTGATTAACAGAATACGATCGTTTAAATTAAATGTACGGGTCGAAATTTTATTCATAAAACTAGCGACGCGCCCCGACTTCGTGTGGGTGTAGTTTGGGGAAAATGAGGTAAATATATAAACTTACCACCTTAAATTATAGACTTTCTTTATTTTTCACACCTATTTTTCAAAGTTACACCCGT
The DNA here is from genome assembly GCA_947859365.1 of Archips crataeganus. Lineage (NCBI taxonomy): Eukaryota > Metazoa > Arthropoda > Insecta > Lepidoptera > Tortricidae > Archips > Archips crataeganus. The sequence continues at coordinate 17,492,123 of OX402048.1, forward strand.
GCAAAGCCGGGGCGGGTCGCTAGTACTATATATTTTTAATACTATTATAAAATTACCTTTTTAGGGTTACATACATAAAGGATGCCTAGAGAACCCTTTTACCAAGCATCCGCTATTCGTCTTTCCGTCCATATGTCATAGAGCTATATCTTTTGAACTTTGATAGTAGACGTTTTTCACACTATTGTGTATAGCAATGGCCAGAGTAATGGATGGTCACCCTAACAGCAAATAATAAATATTACATTAAATTAAAAACATGATTTCTTTTAAGCTCCATCTTAGTCACTAAAATTAGGGAAAAACGTTGTTTCGGAATTCTTCGAGTATGAATTCTACTCACACTTGGCCAATTTTCGTTTTACTGCAACAACGTCCTAATGCTGCGCAAAAATACGTGTTGTTTTGACTTGCATTATTTTCTAACTTTCATTAGCGAAATCGCTGTTTTTAAAGAATAATTAAAATCGCGTACTCATTAAAAAACAGGGCACGACCGGGATTTGAACCCGGGGCCTCTCACACCCAAAGCGAGAATCATACCGCTACACCATCATGCCGCTTGTGTAGGTGACAATAAATGTGGATTCATGTAAAACAATGGAAGTTAGCTCATCTGATTAAACAAAACGTCATTGATTCCGACTTCGGGTAGGCTTTGAATGCAGCCTCCGTCAAGCGGCATGATGGTCTAGCGGTATGATTCTCGCTTTGGGTGTGAGAGGTCCCGGGTTCAAATCCCGGTCGTGCCCTGTTTTGATTTGTTTATTCCGGTAATTAGCTACAGCGAGTACATGCTCAGTTTATAAACGAATAATAAATTGAACCTAACTCTGTTTACGAACGCAGATTGACGAGAATTTCAAAAATTAAGAAAAAAAATACTTACATCGTCGCCGACGAGTGATATGGCTTTAAATGACATGTAATAAATAAATGAGTATGAATATGAGTATGAGTAAAACATAGATTCCTTCGCTCTTAGAAATCGCTTCGAAGCGATAAGGCCGCCCATTGCTTACCTTATTTTTTTTTCATGTACTTGTTTTTCTGTACTTATTGTATTATTTGTGGTGTACAATAAAGAGTCATTGTATTGCATTGTTTTGTATTCCTCGACATATTTCAAGCCAAAAATAAAGTATAAGGGTGAATCAACTTTTTCGTGTTATTTACTCTGTCCCAGTTGTCCAAGTGACATGTTCATACTGTTTCATAGAAAAATGCTTAGCTTGTCCATGAGCCAAATTTGTGTAACCATAATAACGGGTGGCAAGAAAAAGTCGATTCACCCATAAGGTCAGGGTGATTTGACTAACTTCGGAAATACCTATTGTAAAGTTCTGTAGACCAATACAACCTAATGATAGGCAAAGTTGCACTCTTCAATCCTGAAAAGCCCTTAAAGGAACATACAACGTCACAATAATTGCCACACATTACACATTGCCAGCTCATTCTAAGGCCTTTGTTATCTTTTACTACAAAATTATCAATATTTTTTGTTTGAAAAATTAAAGTTAAAATTGCTTACTAGGCCCGGCCCATATTAATAATAAAGACTTTTACTTCGGAGAGGCTCAGAAATACATCTTATGACTCTGACGCATTTACCGTAACCACGGTATTAATACACTTTCTTTAATAAATAGCATGATGACTAGTAAAAAATGCGTAGGTATTTTAGTAAGCGATCCATCTTAGCCCCCTAGGCTGGCAAGGCAAGAGTAATCTTCAGGCGTTGCAGGTAAACGTGGGCTGTGGTGCACATTTACCATCAGCTGACCTGGCTGCTCGTTTGCCATTATATGTCGTAAAAGAAATAGTTACGAAATGAATTGCCTTTTGTTCCAAAATAAATTACTCCGACCGCTTGTAAAAGCCAATTTTTTGATTACCAAAACAGGGCACGACCGGGATTTGAACCCGGGACCTCTCACACCCAAAGCGAGAATCATACCGCTAGACCATCATGCCTCGTGATGGAGGCTTCATTAAAAGCCTACACAAAGTCCAAATCAATGACGTTCATTTGTTTAAACAGATGTACATTGCAGACTTCCTTCAATTGTTTTAAATCAATCCACGTTTAGTGCAGCCTTACACAAGCGGCATGATGGTCTAGCGGTATGATTCTCGCTTTGGGTGTGAGAGGTCCCGGGTTCAAATCCCGGTCGTGCCCTGTTTTGGTAAACTGTGAGAAGTAATTAGCCAGTGACAGCTTTCAATGATTCAAAGTAAATTATGTTAGACATTTTTGATACGGATTGAAGACCGTGATTACCTTTAACACGCTCCCTATATTTCAAAGAAGAAAGAAAATACAGTTATTTATAACAACACAAGAAACGTTAATGTTATTAAAAAAAGACATCACGAACGATATCGATAGTATGTGATTGCGGTTGCAAATCGGACACTTCAACCATCAATTCTACCAGTTCATGATGATGACGATGGTAGACACGTCGAGTTATCGGTAATCACGGTCAACATCCCGAACTAAATGTGTCTAATTAGCCGCAATATATTTACATGCAACGGTAATGGAAAAGCACTATGTAATTTTTGGGAATTTCCATGGAAGTTTAAGGGAATTCCCGGAATTTCAATTCGACCGCCATACCTAGGGTTTACGCAAGCGAAGCCTCATAGAAAAGCTAGTAATATTATATCTAAAAATGTTTCTAATATCAAATAAACATTTTTAAAATAAAACAACAGCGTTTTTCGTTCCTAATTAAAAACCTTAATTATTTTCGCATTTGTGTCTAAGTATCTACTACACAAAATACTTCTTACCTGAAAGTTCAAAACATTTTAATTAAGATATCGAAGACTACTTCTTTGTTAATAAATCAAAATAAGTTAGTACTTTAATGTCGAAGTGTATTCGGAGCTTTCATATTGGCGTCATTAGCGTTAATTAGGTGCAGATTTAGGGTTCCTCTTAAAATCAAAGAACTTCATAGTTTGTTGCGTGGTCTCGAATGAAAGAAATCGAAGTAGGTAAGTAAATTCTGTACAGTGAAAATAACATAATTTGTACGTTATCGTTATCATTAAACGGATGCTAAACCATAATAAATAAATTATCCAGCTAACTTAATCTGAAGAAAAGAAAAAAATATGAAATAAGCCAAGGATTTTGCTTATTTTGATTCGTGCAAAATTACACTTGAGTCTCGAAGTTAGCTGGATCAGAAGCTACGCTCAAAAACTGACTACAAGAACGGGAATCCCTGGGTCATCGTCTCGTAGCTATTTCTCATTTCGAAGCTCGCTACCAAATCTTGCTACGAGATAAAACTAAAGGAAAATTATGACGTTTAAGCTGTTGTCAACTTAGGTTGTCACCGTAATACAACTGAGCAGAATCTATACATATAATAAATCTGTAACAAGTCGGTGTCTGTACATTGAAGATATTTGAGAAAAACTGTCACTAGGGCTATTTATTAGCGCAATAGAACCCAAAACAATGATTTTTAGAATTATTGTCTGTTTGTCTGTGCGTTTGTGCGCACTAATCTCAGAAACGGCTTAACCTAGAAGGATGCGGTTTTCACTGATATGTTGGTATTTTCTTGGATTAACATTTAGTGTTTGTTTCATTTGAATCGGTTCACAAATAAGAAAGATACGTGTCGTCTATTTTAAGAATTTATCGAACAGGTTTTTTGTTTGAACGCGCTAATCTCAGGAACTACTGCTCCGATTTGAATAATTCTTTCAGTGTTAGATAGCACATTTATCGAGGTAGGCTATAGGCTATATATCATCACGCTAACACCAATAGGAGCGGAGCGGAGCGGAAGAATGTTTCCAAATCGGGGGTTTTGGAAGTAAAACGTCTATATCTCGGGAACTACTGCTCCGATTTGGAAAATTCTTTCAGTGTTAGATAGCCCAGTTAGATAGGGCGGGTTGGGAGCGGTTAGGGGGGCAGGTTGAGAGCGGGTTGGGGGCGGCTTGAGAGCGGGTTGGGGGCGGGTTGGGAGCGGGTGGGGGGGCGAGTAGGGAGCGGGTTTGGGGCGGGTTGGTAGTGGGTTGGGGGCGGGTTGGGGGCGGGTTGGGAGTGGGTTAGGGCGGGTTAGGAGCGGGTTGGGAGCGGGTTGGGAGCGGGTTGGGGGCGGGTTGCGAGCGGATTAGGGGCGAGTTGGGAGCGGGTTGGGGGTGGGTTAGGAGCGGGTTGGGGGTGGGTTGAGAGCGAGTTGGGGGCGGGTTGGGAGTGGGTTGGGGGCGGGTTAGGAGCGGGTTGGGGGCGGGTTGGGAGCGGGTTGGGGGCGGGTTGGGAGCGGGTTGGGGGCGGGTTGAGAGCGGGTTGGGGGCGGGTGGGGGGCGAGTTGAGAGCGGGTTGGGAGCGGGTTGGGGGCGGGTTGAGAGCGGGTTGGGGGCGGGTTGGGAGCGGGTTGGTTTATTATGAAGTTTCACTTCTTCCGGAAGGATCTAAGGAGAGCCATAATTGATGAAAAAGCAAATTGGATAAAAAAATAAGCTGCCCAAATTACTAATTCCACGCGGACGGAGTCGCGGGCAAAAGCTAGTTTTAAATACATTTATAATCGTATCATTTGGGAAAAATATGCTTGTAGCATGCTAGCATGCAAGTATGCAAAGCTGTTCAAAGAGCGATAGAGTGAGCTAAGTTCGGAGTTTCCCTACGTGATCGCATCAGAAATGAGGAAATTCGCAGGACAACCAAAGTAACTGACATAGTTCGGACGGTTGCCAGACTTAAGTGGCAGTGGACAGGACACATTGGTATCATATTATCTCGCCTCATTCGTTTTTCTTTTAATTATTATTTCGTCTCATTCTGTATTCGTCTTCGTCTTGTTCGCTATCCGTCACTATCTTTTTTGGTCAAATTCTGCAACTTGTCTATCTCTTAATACGTCTTATTCGTTTTTTGTCACGGTCTTCCTTGGACTCATTCGTCGTTCTTCCCTTTCGTTTTCTGTCTCATTTCTTTCTCGTTCGGTGCTAGTAAATAAATGTTCGTAAGTAAATGAGACATTAACGAAAGGGAAGAACTATACGAATGAGTCCAAGGAAGACCATGACAAAAAACCCAGCCAAGTGCAATCCGGACTCGCGCACCGAGGGTTCCGTACAAATTTATATGTATCTATAACATCCAGTCTTATCAGACCCCTGCTCCTAAGCAAAATGTGCGCAGTGTGGGATCATTGTAGATTGGGTCTGATATAGACAAACAGACAAAAAAATTTATGCTTTTCGCAATTTTTCCTTTATTTGTGCTATAAGACCTTGCTTCGTGCCAAATTTCAAGATTCTGAGTTCACGGGAAGTACCCTGTAGGTTTTGATTCCCTTGCGAGTGTCGACAATTTGCGGAAAATTGCGGCATCAAAGGTTATAAGTATCTTTTGATTGCGTTAAAAATTTATGCTTTTCGCAATTTTTCCTTTATCTGTGCTATAATACGTTGCTTCGTACCAAATTTCAAGATTCTGAGTTCACGGGAAGTACCCTGTAGGTTTTGATTCCCTTACGAGTTTCGAAAATTTGCGGAAATTTGCGGCATAAGCGGCTGTATCTTTTGATTGCGTTGGCTTAGAAGTTTGATTTTTTCACAACTTCAAGGGACAGTAGACTTGAGTATTTGATATAAATTTCAGCTTGATACCTCCACGCGTTCCTGAGAAAAACGGTCTTAACAGACAGACGGACGGACGGATGGACGGACGGACGGACGGACGGACAACAAAGTGATCCTATAAGGGTTCCGTTTTTTCCTTTTGAGGTACGGAACCCTAAAAACGAATAAGACCAATAGGTAGGTAGGGTAGGAAGAGAGAGACAAGTTACAGAATTTGGCCAAATAAGATAATGACGAATAGCGAATAAGACGAATAAAGAATGAGTGACGAATACAGAATGAGACGAAATAAGAATTAGGTAAACGAAAAACGAATGAGGCGAGATAATAGGGTACCGATACATTGCTCCTAGAACCATCGGCCAATGGGGCAGTAAAATTCTAAAGTGGCAACCGTGAACAAAAAGGGGGGGAGGCCCCCAACAAGATAGACCAACGATCTGGTAAAGGTCACAGGAACCGATCGGATCGTTATACTCGTAGAACTCCTTGGGGGAGGCTTCTCTCCAGTAGTGGAGGTTTTTTGGTTGATATGATGATGATTATGATGCAAGTACCCAATGGAGCCTTGTCACACTATCTACTCTACACAGCAATAACACTATTAGAGCTTTAACATTACATTTTACCCAATGATTTACCCAATGTGTGCATTAAATCTGTTAACCACCGTCATGTATCTACATTTTTAAACATACCTACACGTTGTAGAACAAACAAAGCAATAAATGTGATCAGAATTATACGTTTTATCCGTTTTAATGTTCTCAAAAACACAATTTTAATCTGCAGAATAAATAATTACGGTACTCAAGCTCTTCGATTCACGTTAAAAAATACATAGATCACGTCCCGTAAATTGGGCCTCCCCAACCACCCCCCGATTTATTTAAGAATGTTATGTAAATTTGAACACAAGTCTTTGATCGTCCGCATCAGAAGTCCTAGCAAAAAAAACTTCGTCTAGAGCGGAAAAAACCGAGAGAAGCTTAAGAAAAATAATGATTTAATCTTACTTCCCGCTGTCGCGCATATAAAGCGGGCTCGGGGGCGCGAGAATCGTTTTTAATCTTTGCTTTGTAAAGGTGATTATAAGGGATTATAGGTTTGGAAGTATGGCTGAAATTTCGCGGCTGAAGAGACGGCCCCTTCGACTCATTTATGGCATATTTTTTGGCCCCGCCAGGTGGGGTTGCGGTCGCACCCCCTCCGATACTTCTCAACTTTTCCTTATTCCTAGAACTCTTCAAAGGAAATGCTTTATTACGTTTTGTTTCGCCGCTGCCGATCCGCGTTTTTGCCGGCTACTTCCCTAGACGTCTTTACGAGGTAGGGTTTTCATATTTGCATAAGTACTTAATTTATTATACCAGTAGTTTCTAAATAAATTCGACTTTGGGCTTGTGTTTGGACGTTTCGTTGCTCATGTAGTAATCATCTACAATCCATTATAGTATTAGACATTACACGTTTGCATGATATGACGCTCATTTGTTTGCACAGGTGCGACTACAACTTCTCATTCAAAATATTCAAGCTTCAACTACGCGGCATGATGGTCTAGCGGTATGATTCTCGCTTTGGGTGTGAGAGGTCCCGGGTTCAAATCCCGGTCGTGCCCTGTTTTGCTCTCCATGAAATCCCTGGACTGGACAATAAAAACGATAATAATCCTTGCTAAATCGGTTCTCTATTTCAAATTATCATACGGTATATTATGCCTTACTGAAAGTGGTCAATGGTATAGATAAATTACCGAGAGCGTAGAATCGCATATGTAGTGGTATTGTGTGTTTATAGGCATTCCACTTTAGTGAGAGAGAGACAACAATATAGAGATCTCTCTCTCCAATGCCTATAAACACACAATACCACTACATTTATGCAATTCCACGCTCTCAGTAATTTATCTATACTTACTTAGAGTTTGATATATACATAATCATATAACATAACCTAACCTATCGCACGATCCTACGCTACTTGTACCAACGAAGCGTTACTATTGGTTTGCGGTCATTTTCGACTTTCGTTTTTCACAATTGGATTTTTGACTCTAGTCAAAATAGTAATTATAAATCGATTGTACAATCGAAACTAAATCACCTCGTTTCGGGAAAACAACCACTAAAATTTCACGGTGCAATGTATAAAACTGGAAAGTATATAAACGTTTAAAAGTAGGTAACTACACCCACACCTTTTCCCGAAGGTAAAGACCTCATTGGCGGGATCCGGAGTATAAGCCCCGTCGAGATAGCGTGGAGTTTTGTCATTTTTCATTACGTGACCAGATCAGGTTTGTCATCTGAGAGCGGCGGCAATCCTCCGCCTGTGCTAGCCTTACAAACCACCCACTCAAACGGCGTAACCACCCACCTAAGAATCAATCAAACAGAAAACTTATAACTTCCTTCTTAAGGTACAATTTTAATAGTATCTTCGAAGGTGTTACGGCGTTATGTGTACTAATGTTTGAGTAAAGCTCTCCTAGCTAGACGAAGAGTGGTGCTCGTGTAAGACTTGGAATTTTGCTATGAATACTTAAACATAGACATTGGATAAATCCTTGTCTAGGTATAAAGTTCCTTTGCTCAAGGCTGTTAAGTTACTGTGGATATTTTGGAAAATTTTTAGTATGCCATTATTTAAAGGATTATTAAGCTTATGTTACTTTATTAGTACGAGACAATTCATTGGAGCTCTTTTAAATCCTGCTACGCCGGATGCTACGAAAAGCGTAGCTACGTAGCATCAAGGTAGCGCTAAATGAGTCAGATAGTTATGGATGGACCTATTACGTGGTTTTTAATTTGCTCTGGAAGTATTCTAACAGTAGTCGTATTATGTAGTTTTTTATCTAATAGATTTTGTGTTATCTTTTAAAATAAAGTCTTGACAATATTTCTGAATGGTAAATAAGCATAGATGATTTAATGTGGGTATTTTACAAGGTATGTTAAAAAAATATTAAAATTAATGATGCACTTCAAAATTGTTAGTTATGAGGCTATTAGTATTTCTACTTGCAAATCATACTTGTTAGCAGTTGAATATGCGTGGGTTGTCAAAGTATGACTAGAGATCTCAGCTCAGGGGTCGTTGCTGCAGTTGCATGACTTTTTAAGTAGACTGAGGAAAATTAATGAAGGATACTTGCCGGTGTAGGATGGTAGCTGAATACTTATGGAACTGATGACTTAATTATATGGCTTGATCTCCGCGGGGCGGGGGCCGGGGGCGTCTCATCTCAATCGCAAATCGGCCATCTTGCGCCCCCGGGATCGCCGCCCGCGCCCCTCCACCCCCCTCGTCCATTATACTTTTTAAGCTCCAATCTCGTTCATTTAAACGGTTGGCTTTAGATGGCAATCGCATTTTTCCACTGCAGGTCACGTCTCGACCCGTCTCCCGGCTCGGGGCTTAAATCAACAAAAGAAAATAATAAGATTCGTTCAAATTAAAAGTGTAATGTCGCGAAAGTGCGCGGCCGGGCGTGGGCGGTCTTAATCCCGCCACCGCTCTTCATTAGGCGCGCGCGCTAAGGCTCGTGAAACGCTTAAAAACGTCGCCAAGAATTTTTCTTTATTCATAACGGAGATTAAGAGAAATGCAAATGAAGCGAAGCGTGGCGGGAGGCTACTTAGCTGTGTCAACAATGTTCCGAGTATTCGGGAGCGAATCAGTATTTTTTTTCGTCTCACCGCTCGCAGCACGTGTCGCGGTTCACATTGATGTACTTTCTTTTAATTTGGAATCAAATTATACTCGCTAATAAATATGATGCTTCACATTTCACTGATTTGATATATTATTAATTTTCGTCGACAAAAATACGTATGTGCGATGTGTGTCGTGTATCGGCCCACAAGGCATCGAAGCGTATGCTTTCAATGTATTAATGCTACTTTACTCGTGATAAAAAATTAGTTTAGTTACTATGCTCATGAATTTTACTTAGTGGCAACACACTCCCCACGTTTTATTAGCTTCATGGTATTTAGATTCAATAACAGAAGTCGATCATTAAGTATAATCCTACGTAAGGAGATACGAAAAGTATGATTTGAACTTATACTCCCAAACAATAAGGAGATAGAAGGAATCTCTAAGACAAAGCGCCGAGGAGAAACAAAGGACAAATTTCCGATAATAACGTCGGAGTAGGTATTGTAGGGAATTGCGTTATTTTGTACCAGCGATCGGGCGGCTCATTTATTTGTTCATCCCGTCTTAACGTTTATGCTGGTCGCAACTCTTTCGCGGGCGGCCCTACGCTTTTAGGGATGTCTAAGAGACATATCGATATTAATCGTGTTACGTTTTATTTTTAATCTTATATTCTTTAGGTTGATGTTGTTACATTCACGATTGATTATGTAAAAAAGAGCTAAATTATTGTATATATTTGCTCTTTTCCGGTTGATAGATATTTTTTGTTAAGTAATCCATTGCTTCTTTTTCCTCTTGTAATAAAACATAAACAACTCACTCATAAAAATTGTTGTCACTAATAAAGATTGTAGTGTTATAATCAATTGAAATGTGACTCTGCGACTTTTAATTATGATAACTGTGAAATATTGTGAGAATACGAAGAAAAAAATATCATAAAAACACAACATTTCGAACTGATGAAATACTTGGTAAAGTTCATTTTTGTAATAAGCATACACGAGTATTGTCATGGCTTACAAACGCCCACGTTTTCGCCACCGAAGTCGACTTCACTACCCCGTGGGAATTTCGCAAAATTTGTCTTTACACCTCTTCGGAAAGGGAACATTTAGGCTAAATTTCAGTTCTGTGGATTTTAAGATTTTAGCCAAGTTTTGACGAGGCAGTCAGTAGTTAAATCAGTCCTACTGTTCAATGAAACTAACCCAACAATCCGCTTAAATATTCCGATATTAATTTATCTTGTAATATACTAAGATCGTTTTTTTTTGTGGGACTAAGTTCGATAAATATCCCTACACAGCCCTAGCGCTCCGCTCCTCTCGGTCGACTGTATTTTTATTCGGAATTTATATCTCACAACGAATCCCACATTATTGTCTTTGAGCATTTATTTTGTGATGGCATTAAAACCGAAACCCCTTTTTCTTGGAGAAGCGATTTCATTTTAGCTGGGTTTAAGGAATTTAAGGCGGTCTTATAGGGCTCCGATATTGCGAGGCCCTCTCGGGTGGGTGGAATAATTAATTTACTCTATTATTATTCCGTTCCTTCTGATAACGTTTATACACTAGCTGCAAATATTTATGGATCGCAGCTATTTATAAAAAGGGGAGCCCGAACTATTGCTACGGAAACTTTAGAAAGGTAGCTATGGAATTTTATAACAGAAACTTATTTAGACGGTTACTTAATTACTTCTAAGTTGTGATGGCCCATTGACACGAAAAGTTGAAACCTCAGGAGAACGCATAATGTTTGATGAATTTCCACAATGATTTTAAATAAGATTAGGATTAGTTTTTACAAAATATATATTGTACAGTAAAGGACATAAATATCTAAACAGCCATCGCGTCAAATATTATACACCGACCATGTTGTTAGTGACATGAAGATGTATATATGTAAATGTTTTTGCCGTCTTGGTAAAATAAAATACATGTATTTATAACAGTTTATAACCATGATATGCAAGTGTGCAGTCATGCACAAGAAAATAAGTAGGTAAATATTTATAACAAAGAAAGAGTAATACTTACAAGGGCTACGACAATACCTGCAGTAGCGGCAGCCGTTATTAATACATGTAACTTGGTGAAATAGAAGCTTCACTGAGTGAACTTTGCGTATTTATCTCCTATACAAATCTAATTTCGGCTTGCGCCTTGCCAATAGGCTACTTTCCTAACTAGTCAGTCTTTTAAATTATCAAAAAGTATTGGACACGTATTTTTTATTTTGTCAATTAAACAAAAAATTACGAAGATATGGCGCGTTGAAGTTTCGCGTGACGTCACTTGTTCCTACACTTTGTATGAGCGTTTTAGGAACAAGTTACGTCACGCCTCGTCACGCGGAACTTCAACGCGCCATATCTTCGTCATTTTATGTTTAATTGTCAAAAGAAAAATTACGTGTCTAATAGTTTTTGATAATGTAAAATACGGACTAATAAGAATTATTATTTTTTTACCTAGGAAACATCCCTATTACTAGAGCAATTGACAGGAAAAAACAAAAGTGAACCGGCAATTTGAAATTTTGAATTTTGTTCTTCTATAATCGGCCAGTTGTTTGTTACAGAGGTTAGCAACACGGCTTAAAAATACATAAAGTAAAAATAACTAAGTGATTCTATTCGCGAAGATAAAACTTTTCTAGACCCAAAACTAAACCCTAAATTATTAACGAAAAACACCATAGCAGAGATAGTCGTGGCGTATTTGCGCGCAAGTACGCCAGGGTCTCGCGAACATTCCTGAAAAAAAAGCAGCCAATGTTTATCAAAGATAGTTCTTTCCAACATTCAATGAAATTTGCAATTGGATCATTAATTCCACAGCTCCCCTCGTACAAATAAAGAAACACAAAGTTTACCTCTTTATTATACTTATTAGTATAGATATAATAGAATTGTTTGTTTAATAGTAAAAGATAATGAAATCTAATTAAACACTATCAATTGCCCATCGCAATCCAAAAGAGCATTGTCACTCCTCAAATAAACAGCAAATGTGAGTGGGTTAATTAATTAATTTGGTTAAAGCCGTTAATGTGAAGGGGATCGGCGTGTTTGTGCTCTCTTCATCCGGCGCAGTGGAATCGGGTCCGCTCGGCGCCGCGCTATGGAGAGGGAATCGATATACAGTCTATGAAACTGAATTGTTTAAAAAGGTACCTACCTTTTTTACTAGAAATGCCACGTCAACATTTCATGATCATTATCATTTCAGCTGAAAGACGTCCACTGCTGAACATAGGCCTCCCCAAGGTTCGCCAAACAGATCGGTCGTGCGCCAACCACATCCAATCCTATGCATCAATCTTGTTGGAGGCCTAGTTACACTACATTTTCCGGTCTGTTGACGGCACTTGAGAACCTTTTGGCCTCATTGGCCATCAGTTCTACGAGCGATGTGGCCTACACACTGCCACTTGAGTTTTGGCGATTCTTCGAGCTATGTTGGTGACATTTTATACATCTGCCCAAAATCTACCAAATAAATCATCGTGGAATTGATGGTGTGAAGGTTCCACATTGGTACACAATTCAGTTTTCTCGACTGTACCTACACAATCTTTCCCATAAATGTCCATGCCCGGGGCCCCCAATCTCACACGAGCCGTGAAAGTCTGGTATATTTGCTTAGACGAAAATAATGGGTTTTTGCTGTCAACAACCTTCACATTTTACGTTCCAACGGGGCCCCCTCTGGGCCCAAAGGCCGGGAATGTCCTAAGACGGCTTTTTACATGAACTAAAAGCTAAAGTTCCTCTAATTCATAGTTTCACCTACAATTATATAATATCACATGACCAATTACATTACATATAATTTCGTTCATTATTCTTTTTAATCTTCATGTATTTTGACACGTTCCCAGTTCACAATGTGAACAAAAATGTGCGGATAGTGGGAACAGCTACGGAACCCCAAAAAACCGGCCAAGTGTGAGTCGGACTCTGTGAATATTTCAACGTCTACCTGTTGCCGTTATCAATATCGAGCAAAAACGAGCAAAAAATCACGTTTGTTGTATGGAAGCCCCTTTAAATATTTATTTTATTCTGATTTTTAATATTTTTTTGTTATAGCGGCAACCGAAATACATCATCTGTGAAAATTTCAACTGTCTGTCTAGCTATCAATCACGGTTCATGAGATACAGCCTCGTGACAACGGACGGACGGACAGCGGAACCTCAGTAATGGGTCCTGTTTTTACGTTTTGGGTACGGAACCCTAAAAATGGAAAAGTAAACAGTGATTTTAGTATTTTAGTTTAATCGTCCAGGTAAACTCTTCCACGCTGCAGTATCCGGGCTCAATTTGATTAGCGGCCGCCGCCGAGTGGGCTCGATGGGACGACAAACTTTCCAGCCAGTTGGACCGCAGTTGTGCAGGGACACTATTCCTATTCGCCACCCAATAAGTGATACCGCAGAGGCGAGCCAGCTATGTTGCCGTAAGATGAGAAGTCAATCTTGAACTGACATGCCTTCCCGAAACATTATCAATTACTAGCTGTTGCCCGCGACTCCGTCTGCGAAGAATACCGAATATAGAGAAAAAAGTTTCATAAAAATCGGTCAAGCCGTTTCGGAGGAGTTCGATAACAAACACCGTGACACGAGATTTTTATACATTAGACTAGCTGTTGCCCGCGACTCTGTCCGCGAAGAATGGGGGGGGGGGATAAAAATAGCCTACGACCTATTCTCAGACCTACCGAGTGTAGAGAAAAAAGTTTCATAAAAATCGGTCAAGCCGTTTCGGAGGACTTCGGTAACAAACACCGTGACACGAGATTTTTATTTATTAGAAGATGAACTAGGTACTTAGGTACAGTCAAGGACATAAATATTATATATTTTTACAGGTATATGCTCTTTCCAGGCGGATGCTATGCCTGGAGACCGATATCTGAAGGAAGAAAAAAAATGGAAGTTGTATAATCATGCATCTGAATCGAGAATGTAGAATGTAGCAGTTTCTCAAATAGATGACTAGATGGCGCTACAGGTTGCTACAGCGGCATACAAAGTTATTCGTGAATAAAACACCGTTGTTCTTTCCTATTTTTTTTTAAGTAGATGTTAATAATAAGAACTAAAAAGCTGAAAAATAAAATAGACCTTGCCCTTTCATACTTATACTTTCTTACATATTAACCCTTTCTTACATATTAACTATGCAAATTTATAACATCATTGCATGAATATTTCAAAATATTTGTTCAAGTAAATTTCAAGATGCTCTCCTGAAAAAGTGTGTTTTTCGTTATTATAAATATAGGTACGTTACTTATGTCCGTATTCGCAATTTATATAATAAAATATGCTACTACACGGCGACCAAATAGTTCTTCTATGGCATCTGAACTTGCTTTTAATTTTCGTGTACACGAGTAGAGTAAATTCAGGAATTTTTCGTTGAATCAAGTATAATACATGATAATACGACACGTCAGTCAAGGCGCAGAGATCAAGTAAACTAAGTATTTTTTTAATAAAGTAACTATAAATTAAAAAAATATAAACCCCAACGCAATTATATCTAAGATCCCTTCCGCAGAGTTGATAACTTTGAAATGGCTGAACCGATTTTATAAACCATCGCCAAGAAACCTGCTTTCAAATAAAAAAAAACCGCCCCACACACACACACACACACACACACACACACACACACACACACACACAGCGGTCAAACTTATAACACCCCTCTTTTTGTGTCAGGGGTTAACAAAAAGAAAGTCTATAAAATTACTTAATTACAATACTCTAGACATCTATCAATGGAGTTGAGAACAAATGTCGTGGCATAAAGTTGTACTATAGCGCCATCTATTCTCAGTTATTACAACGAAGAACCGAAGAACCTACAGTGTGTAGAAGCTAACGTTCTTAGTTCCGGTACCTACCGGCATATTCATTCAGTTAATAAAACAGATCATAGATGGCGCTATAAGTCCAAAATATTGTGGCATCATCATTTACTACAAAAACTTTTGACAGATCAATAAACAGAACATAAATATTTTATAAATGTATTCTTAATAAAAACGTCTTTTAGAATGCAATAATTGCTAACTTTTCATGAGACTTGTTGCTTGTTTGACACAAAGTGGAGTAGGAGTAAATTACTGCACTAGTTGGTATTCCCATACAAATAGCACATGAATAAATACGGAGCAGAAGAAAAGCTTCCGAACAGTGCTCGAAATTCTTACCTATTATCATAGGGTTGTCGCTCGGTAAAAACAAAAATTAAAAATCAAAATATTTTATTCAAACAAGTACCTAAGTATCTAATATCTGTATATCTACAAACACTACAACAGGTAGGCATCTTTAAAAACAACCGAACACCCGAACTATGTAGCTAAACGCTAAACGGTCGCGTCGTCGCTAGCGGCACACCTGAACTTTGTCTACTCACTGAGATAGTTCAAACCGGTTTGTCTCCGAGCGGGCGCCGGTGCACGCCCCCCCTCGTCCTGTCTGTGCAGGTCACGCACACATATGTTGTGCGTGTAGTATGTAATGCGTGCGCGACGTTGTTTGAACTTTTTATTCTGCTCCGTATTTATTCATGTGCAAATAGGCAATTGGTAGGTACATACATAGGTACAAGCAGTATTTTTGTATCGGAAAGACCTAAGTAGATCAGTACAAAATTACAACTCTAATTGGCTGTAATATAATTATTTTAATTTAATATGTCAACTAGGTGGACAAAAAGATTAGATAGGTATTTGAGCTAATTATACGAGACCACTTTAGCCTACGAAGCAAGTGGTCCTGGGTTCGAATCCCGGTAAGGGCATTTATTTGTGTGATGAGCACGAATATTTGTTCCTGATTCATGGATGTTTTCTATGTATTTAAGTATTTTTTTATCTGTATAAAGTAAGTTTATCGTCGTCTAGTACACATAGTACAAGCTTTGCTTAGTTTGGGACTAGGTCGATTTGTGTAAGATTGTCCCCTAATATTTTTTTTTTATTTAATATTTAATTTATTGTTCTGCAATACCACAGAAGGGTATTTTCGAGTGATGTGACTTCAAAAAATCGTCCCAGCAAGAGTGAGAGGAGAGTAAAATCACGCCTATGAAAAAAATATACATATACCTACATATTTATTTTATAGTGGTGTGTATTGCTGGAATAAGTACTACAATAAAATTCAGTTTAAATTTAATTCAGCCGTATTTTTGAAAACATAAATAATAAAAATTGTGCTGAATTAGAAATACGGATAGAGACGGAAGTGCTAATAATTATTTACAAAGAGACACTAAAAATTTTAGTCTCGTATAGTGATTTATTTGCTAACATTCATTTGAATTTTTATTTGAAGTACCTACCTACTTAAATAGCTGCTAGATAAAAATGGTACGGTCAAGTGCAAAAATATGTATCGATTTAATCCACTCATAATTGTACCAATACCTTTATTCGACGACCCGGTTTATTTAGCGCAGTGGTTCCCAACCAGTGCTCCGTGGACCACCAGTGGTCCACAGAACCCAAAATATGGTCCACGACTGATTTTAAATTTGTTTTTATGTAATTTCCTATTAAGTACCTATACACCTACATAGTGGTCCCTGCTAACAAGAATAATATAAAAGTGGCCCCTGACATTGACTGAATTTTATTTAGCGTGTGAAACTGAAACTGCAGAGCCCTTATTTTATGTACTTACATCGAAAGAGCCGCAGATTACGGCCCTGAGGCCTTATTATCTAACGCACACACAATCACAATCGCTTTCACCACAGAAAGACTGTCACATGGTATAGAACGAGAGTAGAAAGAGATGGTGAATGCGATGGCCTAGTCGAGCATATTTCATTCGAACTGTAGTTTTCTAGGAACAAACTATTCAAAAGTGGTTAAAGGAAAAATTCTATAGGGAACGTGCAGTAACTATAGGCGGCAGCACTAATGCGACAGAAGTGACACTACGCGGACAGTAAAAGAAACTTATCATTATCAGGGTAAAGCATTCAAATTGATAGCACCAGTTAGCAGCACCGTCTATGTGCACGTTCCCTTATGGCGGCAGCACTAATGCGACAGAAGAGACACTATGCGGACAGGAAAAGAAACTTATCAGGGTAAAACAGTCAAATTGATGGCACCAGTTGGCAGCACCGTCGATGTGCACGTTCCCTATTTACTACTACTCGAATCGTTCGAATGATACCTCTTTCGAATAACGTGATTTCAAAAATTGCTCCCTTCGACCGGAACAGTTAAATGACGTCCAAGAAGCTCTTTTCAATTCGAATACCTATCCGGTTTTCGTTGTTTTTTTTTGTTATTGTCACCTGTGTGTGATATTCGAGACAACATACTTTTACGTCAGCCATTGATCATGCATTAAAAAAGCAAGTAGGTACTTGTCCATCGCCGACATGAAAAAACATTATTACATAGGTATGTAATGTACCTACTATATGTAAGCGGCAGCTGTGCTAATAAAGTTAGTAGCACCGTGAGTGGGTGCGTTCATTTCCTAGGTCAGCCATTATACTCCACCTTTTTTTTGTATGGGTCATAAATGTGTTTTAGCAATGGGGCAGCGGGCACCAGCACTTATTTTCAAAACTGCCGAAAAATAATAAAAATTTTATGTCAGGCGGACCACTCGGAGAAGCTCAGCGCACCGTTGGTTGAGTATCGCTGGCCTAGCTCCTATAGGGTACGTGCAGTAACTATAAGCGGCAGCACTAATGCGACAGAAGAGACACTATGCGAACAGTAAAAGAAACTTATCAGGGTAAAACATTCAAATTGATGGCACCAGTTGGCAGCACCGTCTATGTGCACGTTCCCTTATGGCGGCAGCACTAATGCGACAGAAGAGACACTATGCGGACAGTAAAAGAAACTTATCTATCAGGGTAAAACAGTCAAATTGATGGCACCAGTTGCAAGCACCGTCGATGGCCACGTTCCCTATACAGTCCACAAATACTAATGGACTTAACGTATCTATAGACCGACAAGGTCGTGCGCGACCCTCCGCGGAACCCCGTCGCAGTCAGCGTTTGCCGCACTTATTAAAAACAATCTTGTTAAGGACAGCAGAGGCTTCCTGCGACAGGGTTCCGCCGAGCGCCGCGCACGAGCTTGTCAAGGTATATCAATCACATCCGAATCAACAATTAACAATCATTATACTAAAACCACTCTTTACCAGTTTTCTTATTTAGTTGCGCCGTAACAAAACAAATACCTACCAGAAAAACTAGTGCAAAGTTAATTTATTACCCATTTATCTTAACAACTTGACCCTTGCGTCTTGCGCCATTGTAACTGAAAATGTACGTATAGATCTCAGTAATACTGGTTTTAACTGGCTCATAAAAATATAAGAGAAATGATAACATATGTGCATACATATGTTGCGTGTATCGTGTAGGTAATATTCACTATCTTGTATTACTTATACATAATGACTTGTTTCTTCAATTATGTTACGTTGACACGAGGGCGTGAACTTTGTCTCATTGTTCTTCCTAAAACAATACGTAAACCGCAGTTTTTATGGAATATAAACAAACCTGTAAGTTTTTTGCAAATACATGTATAAAGTGACATAGATACTGTACTTACATACAGCCATGTCGTGCCGAGCGGATTTTGTTTCAAAAACTTATTTATCATCATCATTTCAGCCGAAAGACGTCCACTGCTGAACACAGGCCTCCCCCAAGGCTCGCCAAACAGACCGGACCTGCGCCATCCGCATCCAACGCGTCCAACACTCATTATTGTTCAACATTAGGATGAGAATACGATGGGAACGTGCAGAAACTATAGGCGGCAGCACTAATGCGCCAGAAGAGACACTATACGGACAGTAAAAGAAACTTATCAGGATAAACATTCAAATTGATGGCGCCAGTTGGCTGCACCGTCTATGTGCACGATCCCTGATAGTGAACGTGCCGAAACTATAGGCGGCAGCACTAGTGCGACAGAAGAGACACTATGCGGACAGGAAAAGAAACTTATCAGGGTAAAACAGTCAAATTGATGGCACTAGTTGGCAGCACCGTCTATGTGCACGTTCCCTAATAGGGCTGGGTCGCCATGATGTACAAAAACTGAAGTGGCTAAAATAAATGTTAGCTATTAGGGCCTAAGCACACGGCGCGTTATTTAAAAAACGCCGTATGCTAGGGGCCTTAAGGCTGTTCTAATGGAATGAAAAACGCGCTGTAAACGCGCGTTACTAAAACGCGCGTCGACGGCGCGTTAAAAAAACGCCGTGTGTTTAGGCCCTAACATACACGCACGCACGCTAGCACGCACGCACGCTCGCACGCACACTCACATACTCACAAAGTTCCGCATTTATAATTATGAGTAGGGTTAGTCGAATTTCACTTAGGTATGCGTACAACTTTAGTATAAGTCGGAAATTCTGACTCAAATTATACTAAGTTCTGAGTAAAATGGTTACGTAACCCACCTTTTCTCCAAACGTATGGCCCTTATATGCTTTGTAGACGATTGTAACCAACCTTTGTTTGTCATTTGTGAGGATGAACATAAAGCAACGAAACCTGTTATAGAAGTTTGAAAGGAACTCGGCACTTTCACCTCTCCATAATGATTTAACATTACAAAATTAGAAAATAATACGGTAATTTAAATAAATTCCCTCTAGCCTGCGGGATTTTTTTATAACAGCACGTAGATTCTTGCTTGCTTGACGGTATGTGTTATGCATTAGTAGGTATTATTATTATAAGACAGATTAATTAAACTATTGACATTATATATCATTAATATTCGTATTGATACTCATTTTGTTTTTAATGAAGACAACATTACAAAAGTGTACCTAATATAATTTAATGGGGATAAAAAATACATTTAATTTTTAGTGCTGAATACCAGATTAATATACAATTAGATTTTTTTTATAATTAGATTTTTAGCTGTTTTAAAACCAGTAAATAGTTAGTTGATGAAGCTGGCATCGAAGTGACGTCATAACTATTATTATTATTATTATTATTATTAATTAGCCTGGAGAAGTGTCCCACTGCTGGGCAAAGGCCTCCCCCCATTTTCGCCATTCATCCCGATATTTTCCATATAAAATCTACGGGAAAATCGTGTTTCGACAGCTAATAAAAAGTTACGTCAGTTGATGTGGTGTCATCATTCCTAATTCAATGCAAGTATGACGCTAAGGCACGCAAATTCTGTATGTTTTAGGGTAAATAAATATTATGCTTTTTTATTTTTCTGGCAATTGTGAAAATACGGACATTGAAACTTACGACATGCAGTATGATGGCGTCAAAAATAACATTGTAACATAACATAACATAATAATAATTTATTTCTCATAACCCTTAAAATACATTACAAAGCAATACAATACATTTAAATTTAAAAAGAGAGCGCATGTATAAATAAATAAATAAATAAATAAATATCACGGGACAATTCACACCAATTGACCTAGTCCCAAAGTAAGCTTAGCAAAACTTGTGTTATGGGTACTAAGCACAAAATATATAATAATATATACTTATACACAAATGGGACGGCGGACCCTAAACTAGGATGAGCCTGTATCTTGAGGCCCTGAAGTGCATTATGATGTGAATCGATTTAAAGTTAATAATCTTGATACATTTGATTAATGACTTGAGTATTATTTGGTATTATAAAAATGACACAAAAATAAATAAATAAATTAAAATTAAAATAAAAGCAAAGAAGCGCACGGGCATTTTGTGTGTCGTATGTGTGTGTAAATAATACCACATGAAACTATGTTACATGATTATTATGATAATAAATGAAATAGTTATAGAATGTCAAATCATTGCAAATTAAAGTAGAGCAAAATATAAGTAGAATTTCATGTCGATCTCATAAGTTTTTCACACGTGTGGGTCTCTTTAGGTCTCATAAATGGAATCCATTCGCGGTATCCTTAACAATTGCTTATCGAATTCGGTGAAATGCTCGTATGGAATGGACAACAATAATTGTAGTCTGATATCACTGTATGGTTGTTACGACAAAATTGACACTGCTTCTTGGGACAGTCCGAAAAAAATTATTACTCTAAGGACAGGTTTTTAAACCCCTCGTATGTGGGAAGTGAAAAATATCGTGCATTCTAGATTCTAGTCTCGACAGTCTCATATAAATCCAATGATGATACAGATTTAAAGAAAAATACAAAAAGAATACCTTAAATTGGGCACGGTTCCGTGTTTTAAGCATACGAGGGGTTAATGTTCAGTTAACATTGTCTGTCAGATAAGGCAAGCGATAGTTTTAACTGACGGATACTTTTATCTGGGGATTGAAAAATCGGCCCTAAATAATTGTGTTAAAAAAAGTCGTCGTCAGATCCCGGCTCGCACCTCTGAGTTTTTCGGAATTTATGTGCGAATTAAATTACATTTGAAATTTACCATGAGCTTTACGGTGAAGGAAAACATCGTAAGGAAACCTGTGCAGTGTTTGCACATTCGCAGGTGTGTGCAAGTGAAGCCGTGGTGGCCTAGTTATTTGACCTATGGCCTCTCAAGCAGAGGGTCGTGGGTTCAAATCCCGGCTCGCACCTCTGAATTTTTCGGAATTTATGTGCGAAATTACATTTGAAATTTACCATGAGCTTTACGGTGAAGGAAAACAAAGTGAGGAAACCTGCATACACCTGCGAAGAAATTCAATGATGTGTGATGTGTGTGTAGTACTACTGAGTCTGTCTGTCTGTCTGTCCGTCTGTCACCAGATAGTTAGACAGTTGAAATTTTCACAGATGATATATTCTGTTGCCTCTATATAGTTAATTATTTAAGAATAAATATTTAATGGGGATCCCATACAACAAACGCGATATTTTTTGCCGTTTTTACAGATAATGGTACGGAACCCTTCGTGCGCGAGTCCGACTCGCACTTAGCCGGTTTTTTATGTTCTAACGGGGCCCATGTGCGTTGGGTGCAAAGGGCCCTTAATTCACCATAGGTACAGATCATAGATACCAAGTCAAGCTTGCTATGAACAGTCTACATTGTCTATGGTTTGTGGAACCAGGGTATCCCCAGAAATGTTTTAGGATTCACTTCCGAAAAGGCCCCAAATTCTTATGTGCCCTAAAGCCCCCGCATGGCTTAAGGCGCCCTCTGTGTTTCATTTTACATCATAGCAATAAAAATAAAAAAAAATAAAAAAAATATTAGGGGCAATCTTACACAAATCGACCTAGTCCCAAACTAAGCAATGCTTGTACTATGGGTACCTACTAGACGACGATAAACATACTTATATATATAAATAAATACTTAAATACATAGAAAACATCCATAACTCAGGAACAAATATTCGTGCTCATCACACAAATAAATGCCCTTACCGGGATTCGAACCCAGGACCTCTTGCTTCGTAGGCAGGGTCACTACCAACTAGGCTAAAGCGGTCGTAGAGATGGCAGCAGGGTGTCATCTGGTGAGCATTACGTTACGATGTTAAACTATTTAATTTACGGATCTAGATAAAAAAAAATGTGTGTGTAGTATTACTTCAGTGATTCAGCCCACTAGTGACGACATTACTCATCGTTTTACCAAAACACTTTACTGAAACATTAATAAACCAATCTCAAGTATTTATCATCCAGGATATTACACTGATAACTGTTCAAGATTATAATTAATTAAAAATAATTTAATCAATTATTTAATCAAGCACGCTTATCATTACTATTAAACCTTTAAATAGATTTCTTATTAGATTCCGGTGTTTCGCAATTGTTTATACGGATGTAATTAAATTACCTAAGGGAGGCACTTGCATAAACCTGTTTAACTAGTTGACACTTAATGTATGTGCGAAATTACATTTAAAATTTGCAGATAACCTTACGGTGAAGGAAAACATCGTGGAGTAACCTGTACCGCACACCCGCGAAGAAATTCAATGGTGAAAAGTATGACCAAATCCTCCCATTCTGATGAGGCCGTGAGTGATTGATATCCTAACCCTCAGTATAAGGGCTGTCAACCTCACGGCACAAAAAATGTTGTCAATGTCATTAAATTTAGCCTTTTTACGATCTAGCAGGGCCCAAATTCGTTGGTACCTACTTAGCGCCCAAGAGCCCCGTTTCGTAAAGCTGCGTACGGACTGCGCGCGCGTAGGGTACGCGTAATATGCGCGCAGTCCGTACGCAGCTTTAGACGCCTGTGCCGACTAGTGGCGTAGCGTACCTTGGAAGTGCCCTGTATCAAAATTAGTTGGGGGGCTATCCCGGGAAGCACGGGATTAAGTGACATTGTGGATACCTATCATTTTACAAATTTTTACTTAAACAAATGTTTTTTGTTTCACGGCTTTTGTCATAACTTAATATTTTTGGTGTAATAACGTTTTGAAAATTTGAGATTAAGTACCTCTTATTTTTAGGATACTCTGTGTATTTGTATGGGAAAAAAAGTGCTTCATTTTAAAAAGTCGTAAAACAAAATACATTTGTTTGAGTGATAGGAATTCAGGGTTAAGAGGATGTCAGTGAATTACAAATAACCCTGTATACCTAACATCGGTCAGAAGACCACCGTCATCGCGATTTATTTGGAATTAGTGAGAAAACACGATTAACGAATGACGGAAATGGCATGAGCATGACGCAAAGGACAACTTGCTAACTAGCCTCTGCCACGTAAAGATAGCCGTTCGCTAAACATTACTCACATCACAACCATCACAACACAGGAAAAAAAAAGATGAAAACACAAACCTATACATGCACTTGAAGGCGGCGCCACTGCAGCACAATTGCTACAAGATTACTACGCGCGGTGTTAGTTCCAGGTTTATCCACTAGCACAATTAAGTTTGTACAGATCGAATGACGCTTGGAGACGAGGGCGTGTCATGTATCATTCGCATGTTACGTAGTAATTTTATTACATATTTTATTTACAATAATAATCAGGGCGTTACGAGCTACGATAAGCTGACCCCCCGCAGTAAATAATGTTAATAACATGTTGACTTGACAACGACGGTAGCTGATGATCTCGTATCTAATATTTCATCAACTTGGTGGCTGGAAACAGACAGCTGCGTACCTAGAGCGTGCGTATTGAATATTATAAATATGTATTACTGGCTTTGAGATTAGGGAAAGTACGGTAACAGCAATATTAGCACGTTACAGCCACAATCTAGTTTTGCTTGTTATTGGATTGGCACTTTATTGAGAATTCAAAAGCAATGTATAAAAAAAATGTACAGGTAGATGGTTCAATAAGAGGCCATTCAAAATGATTTAATACACAACTTTTCGAAAATTACTTAGGTACATATTCGCTTAATTTACGAAATATAATAAAAAAGTATAATATCCTGCGAGACGCACGCAGACCAAGTTGCGAGCAAGAGCCAGAATAAGTATTAGGTATATAGGTATAGGTACCTACGGTACTTATATAGATAACGCATGATTAGAAATTGAACTAAAAATGTGGTAAGCAAATAAATAAATAAATAAATAAACATTAGGTACGGGACAATTCACACCAATTGACCTAGTCCCAAACTAAGCAAAGCTTGTACTATGGGTACCTACTAGACAACGGATAAATATACTTATATAGATGAATAAATACTTAAATACATATTAAACATCCAAGATTCGAGACAAACATTCGTATTTTTCACACAAATTTCTGCCCGACCGGGAATCGAACCCGGGACGTCAAGCTTAAATAGTGTATAAACGTTAGCACTCACTGAGTTTACTTTTATCTTCAGTACCTCTACCATGAGTTTACACTAGTTTACGTGACCGTACTCGCTAACGACGGCGTAAATTATTTGTATGGAGAATTGTACAGCGCCTCTAGCGGTCACTTACGGAATTACAATTCTCCATACAAATCATTTACGCCGTCGCTAGCGAGTACGGTCACTGTGAACTAGTGTAAACTCATGGTAGAGGTACTGGCTTAGCCTGGTTATATTATACATAGTTATATTACCAGGAACTATGAAAATTATGTATCTACTTAAAGTAAATGAAGACTACGATGTAATTTTTGGGTATTTTGACCAAAATTATTGTCACGCCATAGGCAGTTGGTCAATATTCTCAGACCTACCAAATATGTACCTATAGACAAAAAATCCATAAAAATCAGTCAAGCGTTTGGGAGGAGTTCGATAACAAACACCGTGAGGCGAGATTTTTATATACACCGTGAAATTTTAGTGGTTGTTTTCCCGAAACGAGGTGATTTAGTATCGATTGTACAATCGGTTTATAATTACTATTTTGACTAGAGTCAAAAAATCAATTGTGAAAAACGAAAGTCGAAAATGACCGCAAACCAATAGTAACGCTTCCTTGGTACCTAACCTATCGTACGATCGTACGCTACTTGTACCAACGAAGCGTTACTATTGGTTTGCGGTCATTTTCGACTTTCGTTTTTCACAATTGGATTTTTGACTCTAGTCAAAATAGTAATTATAAATCGGTTGTACAATCGAAACTAAATCACCTCGTTTCGGGAAAACAACCACTAAAATTTCACGGTGTATTAGGTAGATTTTCTAAAAGAAACCCGAATACCTTTCTTACAATTTCTTAAGAAACTACATTACGACAAATATACAACATTGTGTCGCTACAGTTTAAAAATATTTGGTTTACTGTTAATTATTAACTAAATTAGTTATGAATTAAGTCGTTACTCATTACTAGACACACTCGCAGTTAACTTTTATTTGGTTTAGGTAGTACGATAAAACTTGTTTTCTTGTACGAACACAAATACACCCTACGTACCTACCTATACTATATATATATATATATATATATATAGGTATTCAATCTTACTTTATAGGTAGTTATTATTATTATGTAGGTATTTTTCCATTTACGATGTTATGTTGCGAACGCCGAAACTATGTATATGGGTAGGTAGGTATATCACCTCGGCTAAGCTGCCGCCGCCCATAAATTTCTGATTATTTTTGTGTAGAAAAAATCTACATTTAAATGTTCGCGTTAACATCAATAGTTTATTTTATTAGACTATTCACTTCAAATTAAATAAGCTAGTTTAAAAAAATAGATACTCTGTGGAAGGATTACCAAATTATTATGTACAACACGTTTATTGTTATTCAGCAGATATCGAAAATAGACGACAATATAATTTTATATCTCTTGAGTTTATTACTATCACAGTTATAATTAATTTAAACTTTACGCACGGAACACTATGTTATGTAGGTATTTTACATACAATACAATGGCCATTCGGACGTAAGGAAAGGAGACATTCCAAGACCTTTGTCGACCTCCACCTCACTGAAAAAAGTTATAGGATAGGGAACCAGTCAGGAAACAAAAATTGTTCTAGGATTCGTCAAAACCGTATTGTCACAGCCAGCAGCTCAAAAACACAGCTAGTTGAAAAGCTGAAATAACACATCAACTTTACAATACTTTGAAAACATGACATACATTATCTATTGTGTATTTTATTATTGAAGACTTACAAAGATAACGATAGATATCCACTTCTTGATCACTCTCTTAGTTCATGCATTATAATTTATAGTAAATACGATGTCTATACTATATTATAACAGACAACAAACTTTTCAAAAATTCCCGCGCTGAGAATGATCTGAACTGACCAATAAAAAATCCTTCAGCTCACAACGTCCAATCACAGAGTCGGAAAATATGGTGTGACTACGGTGGGCTGCAACGATCTGTTTAGCTCTGGTTTAAATTTATCGTAGATACGGTTTTCATAACGTAAACACACAATATTTTGGTAAAAAATCATTAGCGTAAGTCGTGTTAATCACATTACGGTCGCTGCCATCATTAATAGATCCAAACAATTATGTATTTATGTTACTGATAAATACAAAGTTTTTTCCCCGCATCGTACGACAGCGTCCCATATAAATGGCGAGCACTCCCCACCTCTTTAGCATAACGTCTATTCTCGTGGTACAGCGCAGTCGTTTGTCGCTCGAGTGTTTCGTGTCGTGAATACAAACGTCAATTTTGTGGTGACATTAATATTTGAAGCGAGTGTGTTCAGTGATATTTAAACAGTTAAATAACACCGGAAAAATGTCTTTCAACACTGATATTTCGACCAAATTGGAAAACAGCAGGTACGAATCGTATTCAATGGCCGTTGGTTGGGATGCTTAGCTAGCACCCACCCATCTGTCCTTCTCTCTATAATGCTTGTGTGCATACATATTATGCGTTGCATTCCTGAACCCGAATTCGTCGTGTTTAGCGTCCAATGCACCTGTTTAGAGAATTAGTACAATTCTGATTGTAATTTATCCTCCTACCCACCCAACCCAGCCCACCATCACGCCACCATTAGTCATGGCGTTGGTATTTCTAAAGCCCCTTTTTTATAGTGATGGTAAAACGACGGCGTGTATTGATAAAATAATTGCATTCTATTACCTAAATCTAAAATATGCGGTAATCATTACGACCGTGAATGAGGTTATCCGGGATTGGGATTTCCTGACGCTAGTGGGCATGCGCCTTGATATCCAGCCATGACTCAGACAAAACTGGGGAAGCACCTTCGCCTAATTTTAACAAGACATTTCTGGAAGTTTGAATAACTATCTATATAATAAATACAACGTTTGCTACGTCGAAAAGTACAATCTTAAATTATAATAATCGCATTTGTTTGTGCATAGCTAGTAGCTACCTGCATGAACAAACTCTCACCTCGCACGCACCACACCGGCACTATTGGATGACCATTTCTTATCATTTATGGGTATCAAATGCCACAAATTTACAAATAAAAGCAACATAGCACTAGCCTGGCAGTCACCTTTGGCTATCACATAAACATTTTGTACTATCAAAATTTCCTTTGTACATAATGAAAAATACTACAAAGAAATTGCATAAACTTTTATGAGAATTTATGTAGTTGATTTGATAATTTATTATTTGTTTTATGTGTCTTAGAGAGCTGTTATGCTTAATAAATTAAATATTCATGACAAAATGATGGAAGAAAAAAAAATGGTTTTAATTAATTATACATGACTGCCAGCCACTTATTTTAGTCCAAAATACATGTTTTATGGTCAGGTGTATTAGTTGTAGATAATTATTTGTCCACACAAAAACAAACAGGAAGTGCTTCTATTTAAAATATGTTGCTCAAACAGATTTACTTAATATATTTTTTTATTGTTACAGGAATAGCCTGCGAAGAATCGCCAGGAATGACAACACAGAATTCTCAAAACAAAGCATCCTTAATGATATGGAGAAATTTGTGAAAGTGATTAATTTCATGGATGAGACTGTACTGGTTCCCAGCCGTCTGATGAATCTGCCACAGGAGGGCGACGATGACCCATTCAACATGTTCTCTCTGCTGAATGACTTGAAGACTGAGCTGCTGTGGTCTGCAGGGGAAAGCGAGGAGCCTGTGGAGCAGCCGTTGAGGAGAGTGTCGGATATTAGTGACACAGAAAGTGATGCGTCGAGTGCGGCTGGCGACTCTGGTATAGAGGGTGAGGACGAGAGGGAATCTGCAGTGCGTGCTGCCGCGGCCTGCCGACGCCACCTCCGTGGGCTGCGTCGCTCCCTACGACAGCTCACCGCAGCCGCGCACCACCTCACAAGGTCCTACCAAGAAGAAGTGGGCGCTCCGGTCTAAGACTAATCTCCGGCATCCTCCTGTGATTTAAAGCCTGCCCCGACCGTGTTGTACATATAGTATTAAGCGGCCCGAACTGTAAATATAGGTTAAAGGGCTGGACGTGTTTGGGAATCTCAGTAAGTTAACAAGGTTATTTAATAAACATTAATTTTGGTTATTCTTTAGTTTTCTTTCAGCTCCTTGTAGGTCTTACGACTTAAGAGTCTGATTCTCAATAAAATTCTCATTGCCATCAAGACATTCTACCTATAAACTTATTAATGTTATTGATCTTAAGTCTTAAGGATAAAATGAGAATCAGTTAATTTTCTTGGATAGGTGGGCTTGCGCCATAACTAAAGATTTTCTTTTAACCCAAGACTATGCAAGTGGCCCTTATTATTTGTTTACATTTCTTCTGACATTTTTCCTCAATGCTAATATCAGTTACAAAAAAAGCCAACTTGAATAATTTACATAACCAATACACCTGACTTTCACTATGACTGAGGGAGGCACGAAAATTTGATAGAGATAGTAATTAATTTGCTCTGCAAACAGAGATAAAAATGTAAGCAAGATGACACCAGCTAGATGTGAATTTTGTTACTAGGCAGAGTTATCCTCCTGAAGTCCTGAGGTCCGATGTCCTGTTAGGACTTATTCTAATATGACATTGAACTCAACTCATCATTAGTGAAAAAGTTTAAATTTCATTGAAACAAAATTTGACGTGGGCCGCAGAAGGATAAAGGTATGTCTACGCAAGTTAGCTTGTTGACGATTTAACTCTTAATAATTAATTGAGACTTGACTACCTTTGTATTGATTGAAGGAAATAAAACCCTCATTGTTATAAATTTGTAACAAGAAATTACCTATGCTGCATTGTTGGTCCATTACATGATTGTACATATATCAAACTTGTATTACTTCACACCTTATGAGCAAAAACTAAACAAGCGCATTATTTAACTAATCTGTATTAAGTAATAATAATAAAGGGGTAAACTCTGTTTTTATGTAGGGGTCATCCCTGAAATAACCAATTAAAAAAAAGTAATACCTATCCCCCAGATTCACATAGCTAGGCCACATATACATACCGCACCAACTAAATCGGCTCTTAACCCTTTGAACAACAAGAACGCCTAGAGGTCGCGTACTGCCGTGCTTACCACGCTATCGACGCTTATGCCTTGATCACACGTACCGAGTAAACGGGCGAGACAGTGCTCTCGGCCACTGTGATCAAGGCATTATAGTGATCATGACGTTCATTGTTAAGGAAATTTTGACACGCAACAACGATTGAAAGTTGCGTTACTTTTCAACCGACGAAAACAAAAGGAGGAGGTTCTCAAGTCGATGTGTATATTTGTTTGTTTTTTTTTTATGTATGATCACGCATAAATTTTTACAGAGTAGTCCGATTTTGATGATTCTTTTTTTATTGGAAAGCGTATACCCCGAGGGTGGTCCCATTTAAATTTGGAAATAATATTCGTACCCTAAGGGTAGGAAAACAGGGGATGATTGATTGTTCAGTTACTGATTGTACTATATGACCACGCATTACTTATTACAGAGTAGTCAGATTTTGATGATTCTTTTTTTATTGGAAAGCGTATACCCCAAGGGTGGTCCCATGTAAATTTGGAAATAATATTCCTACCCTAAGGGTAGGAAAACAGAGGATGATTGACTAACTTTTTACAGAGTAGTCTGATTTTCATAATTCTTTTTTATTGGATAGGGTATACTTTGAAGTTGGTATTATATAAATTTGGAAAAAAAAATTACCCCAAGGATGGGAAAAAAGTATAAAAGTCTGTAGTCCAGGGGCTCCCAAAGTGTGCGCCGCGGCGCCCTGGGGCGCCGTAGAGGGTAAAGAGGGGCGCGGTGAAACTGTATTTAATGCTCATTTGCTGATTGATACACTTACATTCCGAAACCGACGATATTCCTCGCCTTGTAGGCAATTATTTTTTTTCTTTCTTTCAATTAAGTAGCTAGCGCGCCAAGACAAAATACGAAATCTTAAAGTGCGCCGCGAACTGAAAAAGTTTGTGAACCCCTGCTAATAGTTCATCTAAGTCTAGCTAGACAAGACAGCAATAGCAGTATGGTTAGGCAGAAATGCTTCCAACCTCTTTAGTACCCGTTTGTTGCAAGCAACAATGGGACAGTTGAAATCCATATCCTTCTATACTTAGGTATATACATACTTCGATAAATTATAACTGGGTATATACTTACTTATAATATTATAAATGCCAAACTGTGTCTGTCTGTTACCTCTTCACGCTTAAACCGTTAAACCGATTAAAATAAAATTTGTCATAAAGATAGTTTTACTCCCTGTTTCACCATCCATTGATCAAATTTATTTGACGGATAAATGTGATGCTGTCCTGTATGTTTTGTTCGAATAGACGGAAACGGCATCACATTTATCCGTCAGATAAAACAGCCCCTAAGTCTCGGAAACGGACATAGGTAGGATAGTTTTTTGTTAATCTAGAAATCGTCCTTTAAGGGGGTGGAACTTTTTATGGTAAATCAATAACCGCTGAACCGATTTAGATGAAATTTGATATTAGAATAGAGATAATTTGAGACTCTAGAAATGACATAAGATAGTTTTTTTCCCGGAAAATAGCATGGTTCCCGTGGGATAGCAATAAACTAATTCTTTAGAGACGGAATCGCGACAACAGCTAGTATTTTAATTAAGGTGACAGTGTCAAAGTAATGCTTCAGTTGCTTTTTATTTTAGTTTGACTGTACTTACTTAATTACAAAGAATCAACAGAGTGCAGATGCAATGTGTGTTACTTAACCAAGGACCTTGTGTAAAGTCGATTGATCTTTAAGCCCAGTTTACACCTGCAAGAAAAATCGTACAGGTTTCACTACATTGCGGCGCTCGACTGTCCACTTCAAACTTGTGTGCTTTACGGCCGCTCAATGTACCTAATGCAACTTGCACGATTTTTCTTGCAGGTCTAAGCTGGGCTTTAGGTGAATTTTCAATTGAAATTAGGTATACAATTTGCTTTTTTTTAATGAGCAATTTTTGGGGTTTTATTATTCCAAATCCGGTGCCCCTTTTCTCCCATAAAATTTTAAGTCATAATGTATCATTAGTCATAATCAACTTTAGTCATACAGTGATTTATTTCTGAAACGGTATTTTTTTCAGGACTTTTTTAAATGCCATCTTATAGAATGCAGTAGGTTATACTATAGGTTAGGTTTGTTTTATAACAATTCCGAAAAAAAATTGTTTCAGAAATAAATCACTGTATGACTAACGTTGATTATGACTAATGATACATTATGACTTAAAATTTTATGGGAGTCATTATAGACCCTTCAAAATCACGTCTATTCGTTTTCATAAAGAAAAAAAAAGTGTCCTTATTTTTAGAGTCGTTTTGTCTTTTTTTCATATATGTACCTACACAGTTTATACATAGGGCTCGTCACAAAACAGGCACAACAAATTTAAATATATTTTTAATCATCAAAATTAGAGACGCGCCGAGTACAACTTTTACCGAGTAACCGAGTACCGAATATACTCGGTTCAAAGTTTCTCAAACCGAGTACTCGGCCGAGTTACTCGGTTCAGTATGCTTACGCTTACGTATGTGGTGTTGGAGACGCCTGCTCAGAATACCGTGGACAGCGCACCGCACCAACGTTTCGATCCTTAAAGAACTTGACATTCAAGAGAGATTGTCGTCGACTGTGCAAATGCGAATCCTCAAGTTCTTTGGACATGTCACCCGTAATGAGGACTCCATGGAGCGGCTTGTGGTGCAGGGGAAAGTCGAGGGCAAAAGATCTCGCGGGCGCTCCCCAACTCGGTGGACAGACCTCATCAAAACTGTGACGCACTCCAACATTAACGATTGCTCCCACTCTGCCAGACATCGGGCTACTTGGCGACGCGTCGCGAGAGCAGCGGTGGCGCAGGAGTCGATCGACCGAAGCATGACCACGACCACTCTGTCAAGAGTGCACGACTAAGAAGAAGAGATGCTTACGCTTAGTATAAGTTTTACTTCACCAAAATACTTCTCGATCGCGTTTACGTAAAAATTTAAATTCTATGGAAACATGGACGCGCGGCCGCGGAGGCGCTGTCCATGTTTCCCTAGTACCTAATTGATTTTTTTACGTAAACGCGATCGAGAAGTATTTTGGTGAGGTAAAACTTATACTAAGCATACAGTATGTAAAGTGACCCATTATTATTTCCCTTCAGTATAGTTTGGTTGCACTTGCACTTCTACCTTAACAAAACCTTGCCGTTCGAAGATCTTCGTCTTTACTTTTTATTTGGTGTGAGCACCGAATCTGGGGGGTTACTACGAAATTCGAAGTTCGAAGTTCGGATCGTGCGGTCCGTCTCACTCTCGTAATAAATACCATTAGCGTGAGCGGAACGGCATGAAACGAAGTTCGAATTTCGCGCTTCGTAGTATAGGGCCAGTAACTATGCAATGTCAGACGGGCGGGTTCCAGAACCGGTCACGGACAGACAGTATCCAAATCGAAAAACTTGAAATCAGTAACCTGTTCGCGAATGTGGAAAACGGTGACGACATACTTGAAGACTGGCTAGAAATATGGGATCGGTATCAAACTTATACCTTGACTTCCGTAGGCAAAGAGTTTTGATTTGATTGATGGTTCTTTCAAATGTCACCTAAACCTTGATAACCAAACATGTTAACTTCTCAAAGGCTTTTAACGTTATGTAACGAATTTAATAAACAAAATAATTTCGAAACTTCAACACGTACTATGATCTACGAGGTTGAGGTACTTAGATGTCCATTTCTCCAAGTTGCTTTACTTGATTCAGTCATTCTTAATGAAGGGACTTGGGTGCAGTATGTACTTAAGTACCTACTTAGCTACAGTAGATGCCGCGTGGCACGGTGGATACCTAACTCAAACATCTACGAACATACTTGCCATTGGAGGAATAGGAAATAGAATACAAATAAAGGTTAAATCGATGAGGAAATTAAACCTGTAAAATAAACAGTAAATCACGTCATAAATCATAATTATTTCGAGGTCAAGGGTCCTTAAATTGCCCCCACTTGGTGATCTTAATAAATGTCAAGTACCTATACCTACTATCAGATGACTCAATTGATGGAATTACATAAGAGATTGGAGCAATCATGACATTTCGTCAATGAAATTCTAATTGGAATGTTTAAGACTGAACAAGACTTGCGAAGCTTGCTTTAGAAATCTTATCTTATTTACATTACGTACCTAATAGGTATTAATTTAATAATGAAAAAATTTTAAAAATATATATATTTTAATTAGGTAGGTTCAACTCACTGGTTCAACTTCGAGAAAGAGGTCAATCGACGTATCCGGCTCGGCTGGGCAGCGTACGGGAAGCTCAGCAATATCTTGTCATCCATCCAATATACCGCATGTTGTGTATGTGCGTAGTTATAGCTATGTATAAGGACCCTAATAAACCAGTGTGCTACTAACTACAGTGCCTTTCACTCGCCCCTTGCTACGTATATAACAGTGGCGACGAGGATGGGATTGGTTGTGTGCCAGTGATGACTTATGGCACTGAGACGTGGCCACGTGGCCGCTAACGATGGGTCTTATGAGGAAGCTCAAAGTCACTCAAAGGGCGATGGAGAGGGCTATGCTCGGAGTTTCTCTGCGGGATCGCATTAGAAATGATGAAATCCGCGCAAGAACTAAAGTCACCAACATAGGTCGAAGAATTGCCAGACTCAAGTGGCAGTGGGCAGGGCATATCGCTCGTAGAACTGATGGCCGATGGGGCAAAAAGGTTCTCGAGTGGCGTCCACGGACCGGAAGACGCAGTGTAGGTAGGCCTCCAACAAGATGGAGCGACGACCTGGTTAAGGTCGCGGGATCGCGTTGGATGCGGAGGCCCGGGACCGATCTGTTTGGCGATCCTTGGGGGAGGCCTATGTTCAGTAGTGGACGTCTTTCGGCTGAAATGTTGATGATGATGATTTTAATATTGTTAGCAATATGTAAAGTAAGATTGGTAATTACGGTTGGTTAGTCTAAGGCAACATTCCATGCATTTTTCCCTTCTTATCTCTATAATCTCTCAAGACACTTGCACGGCATGGTCGTAATCATAAAGATATGGTTTAAGTACTTGCATAAGTATTTTTGAAACATAAGCTGTATCTTCCTACGTCTGGCTGTAATTGTGTCGCTCAGAATATGCATATTCAATTTTGGCTAAGCTAGATAAATAGCCAGAAACAAACAACTTTAGTAACAATACTCATTTCTTCTCTGGGCAGTCGTGTACAAAGACACTCAATGATAGCAGGTAACGAAATTTTATGAGATTACTAGATCGACCGACTTATGTAACTCCGTCTGCGTAGTAGCGCAAAGAATTCTGAACTGTAAAACGTCCTTGGCAAGGCGTTAATTCGCATGCTGAAGCTTCAGTAGGGACTTAAGGTAGTGGCCCTGAACTAAAATGGGACGGTCTAGATCGATCCGTACTCTGCGGACTGCAGGTTAGCGTAACTAGTGGCGGGAAACTGTTAGGTCATACATTATCTTAATACTGTTATGCACTGGTGGCAGTGTGATAATAGTTACCCTAAGCTCATTCATTAGTATGACGATCACTGAAAAACGTTTTGTTTGACGATTTCGATGAAATGCTAATCGGAAAAAAAAACATTATGAAACGATTGCAAGACCTGATACTAATGAACTGGTTAAATTTAAATAGTATCCAGTACCTACCGTAAACCGGAGTGCCTTTGATCAAATTGTGCCAACTTTGACAGTTTTAAAAACACTATAAAATCGACATTGTCCATATGAGATAAATGATTGTCATATAGACAAAAAGAAAATCGATGAAGACATCGACAAGGAAATAGCAAATGCCAACAAAATGCGTGAGTTGGTCGGTAAACTTTTTATAGTCGCCCCGCAGTTTATAAGTCACCCTGGTTTACGGTATCAATGAAACTGTAGCAAAGAAAAACCATGAGTTCCAGGTATTCACATTATGCTTTACTGCAGTTTACTTGAACGCCTCAATAATCTACGACAAAAGGCAACTAATCGCATAGCAATAGTTTTGTGACGCAGGCAAACGGACGGGAAATTATTATCAAACTATCGATTGACTGCATTGATAGATTGGTACTTAGCATAGCTGCCTACATTTTCTTGTCTCATTAATGTGCTATGTGCGGCTCTAGTTCTTTGTTCAGCTGACATCTTAATTACTTGAGCTCTGGAAGGGAGAAGTGATTACCGTGAAGTTATTACGTATTTAAATGGTATTTACACATAATATCTACGCACAGAGCGCCTACACTACAGCCTCATAATATTGTCTGTAGATTATTGAGTCTCACGTACTTATAGGTACTTTAAAAAACTCGTACAGTTTACTAAAATACCTATACCAATTTTAAATGAAATGCAACTTATACTTTTCTTTGCTGTTGATCCTGTCATACCATATGACATGAAAGTCTGCTTTCTAGCGTAATTTCAGATATTTCATTGGGCGACAAGCCAGATTGCTAATAAGAACGCTTAAGAATTGGCGATATAGGATTCAAGTTACCTATCTTTAGTTTAGTAAGTAAACTTTAGTCATTAGTCAACAAAATACTTCGGTGATTTAACATTGACTAAAAGATTACCATATTTGTTTAACAGTTCGCCTGATAACATCCCAAAATCTTATTAAAATAACTTAAAATTCTCTTTAAACCATTTGTTGGAAACTCTTTTATAATAGTACATTACTGCAGCGGCCGCGAAATAGGGGATTGCCGGCCGAGTAGTTATAGATGGCCGAGTGTTAACGAGGCCATCTAGGGATACGAGGCCGGCATTCCCTGTTCGTGGCCAAGGCTTGTATAGAGTTTTTCTCAAACATGCATCATCATCATCATCATCATCATCACCATCACCATCACCATCACCATCACCATCGTCGTCGTCGTCATCATCACCATCATCACCACCATCAACATCATCATCACCATCATCATCATCAGCACCACCACCATTACCATCATCACCATCACCATCACCATCTTACCTTACCTTAAATAAGCGTAGTAGCAGAATGTCATAATGAACCAAAACGCAAATATTGCTTATAGTTTTTTTTTAATGGCTAAATGCTATGATGCCATAGACCTACAAACGTCATGGTATGAAACAATAGACGATCACATTGCTGGCCTTGGCCAGCAATGTTGTATGAAATTCCATTATTGACCTCTCGTCTAGCCGCACCTGCATTGTGACACTTCGTGGCGTATTATAAGGAACATAACGTCAATATTACATAGCATGTTTGAGAAAAATACAATTAAATAGCTGTAACAGTAAATGTAATGTAATGCCTTATCGATAAGCCTTTCTCGGTGTGTTCTTAGTTTTTTCCTTCCCCGGTCACTTCGTTAAACGACTATAGTCCGACAAGCTCGTGCGCGACCCTCCGCGGAACTCTGTCGCAGTCAGCGTTTGCCACACTTATTAAAATTACTACTTATTATTAGCAGAGGCTCCCTGCGACAGGGTTCCGCCGAGCGCCGCGCACGAGCTTGTCAAGGTATAGTGGTGAGCATAATGTTAGTAAGTATTGCATCAATGAAGCATACCTTAGTAACAGTGACAATTTGAATCTCAATGTACAGACAAGTGGCTCGCAGACTGGAAGTCAGCTGGCCTTGTGTTAATAGGTACAGACGTACATTGGTTGGCTTCAGGCGGCGCGAGAAGCAATTATCTGAAATACTCGCACTAGATAACGTGGATGCGAAAACTGTTTGTGATGTTTTCGCGGCTAGATGTTTTAAAATGCAATTCTATTACATTAGAGACTACATTGATAGGTGCTTGAGGTGATTGCAATGAGAGTGTGGTTAAGGAATTTTGACAAGAGACCTTTATTTTATTTTATCCTTAGATTTGTGATTTGATCTAAACATCCAAAAATTACAACTTGGTCTAACGCTTGCCTAAAAAATACACTTGTAAAATGTCTTGTCGAAATCCCAAGTAGGTACCCTGTGTTTTTCCTAATATCAAGTTACGTACCTATCTACATACCAAATTTGTTATGTATTTTTTTTTTAATCAGATGACCCGCTTGCTCGTTTGCCTCCCTCTCATAATAAAAAAAAATCATCTTAATCCGTCCAGTCTTTTTAACGCGCAAGAGTGACAAACAAAGCTGTTGCCCGCGACTTCATTTGCAAAGAGTTTATCGCTATCCCGCGGGAACTAAACAATTTTAACTATCCTGATGGTCTTCGCAGGGTCTTAAACTATCTCCATAAGTTTAATCTAAATAAAATTAATAGGTTCAGTGGTTAGAGCGTGAATAGGGTAACAGACAAAGAGTTACTTTCGCATTTATAACATTGGTTAGGATAAACTAATAAACGGAGATATTTTTGTGCGAAACTTAACTGAAAGTAATACTTTGAAAAAAGGTCGTTGCGTTGCTTATCAAAGGCAACTTAACAAAATGTTGTTCATGCAAATTGTGTGTGAAGCTAAAATTAGCAGAACAAATGATGACTTTATTCGGTTACGGTATAGGTAATTAAAGGGCTGTTGAAATGGAACTGGTGCTATCTTGTTAAGATAAGAGATAGATAACGAAGTCCTTCGTGCTCGGCGCTCAATCAAATATCTTGTGATTGCTGATGCATTATAAGTATCGCACTTGTACGTATACCTAGTAGCTACATATACAAGTTGATGTTTGTGTCATTAACCGTGTTTTAAGTCATTATTACTCTTTATTTAGCCTATTATTTAGTATTCAATCATGTCAAAATATTGACTTGGTTATCATGGCGGCTACGCGACATCAATTTGGTCCCAAAGGAAGATCGGCGCCGTTTGCAAGACCAGCAGTTTATTGATTTTGAGCCATTTTGTGACGTACGCATTTTTTCATTTATTCTTGTTTTATTTATTGTTTTTCTCTATGTTGTCATAAATAAATGTTTCCTTTCTTTCTTTACATCTATTACTGTCTTCTATTATTCTTCTTTACTACAACCATATTTAATTTATTGAATCAGGCGTTACTTTGCGGAGGTCCATATTAATGAACTAAAACAATTACTTTGCTCACCCGCGACCTTACAATAGTTACGTTTATGCAAGAAATGTGCGTTCATGCAGTTCCTCCACCTCCACACTGTACGAACACACACAAATCACATAAACCCAACCATCACCACCACCAAGCTACACTGACGCGTTTCGAACTCAACCAGAGCTCATCTTCAGAGTTACCACAACCGTATGCTATGCTACCAAACGTTAAACGTCAGTGTAGCTTGGTGGTGGTGATGGTTGGGTTTATGTGATTTGTGTGTGTTCGTACAGTGTGGAGGTGGAGGAACTGCATGAACGCACATTTCTTGCATAAACGTAACTATTGTAAGGTCGCGGGTGAGCAAAGTAATTGTTTTAGTTCACAACCATATTTGCTAAAGCTTGCTGTCCTGAAACATAATTCATGGCCCATAACTCTATCCTGTCAGTTTAAGAGCATTTATTATGTTCTTCTCTGGAACTGGCTGTGCCATATATGCCTGCATAATATTCAGGAAAATGTATATTGCATGAGTAGATTAGGTACCTATAAGTACATAAATGCCTCTGACGCAAATTGCTCTTTTTTACATTGAGGTTAAGTTTAATTTGAATATATTAATCTAACATAACTCGTTTGATTTATTTTTATTTGTATTTCTCATTTCAAATACCTATCTCACACAATACCTCACGAATTGGTATGTATAGTTAAATGTGTTTACAAACGGAGTACCTCTGAACTCTATCTGTTTAGGCTATAGGTAAATACATTAAAATATACCATGGATCTAGGCTAGCTAGGTTGCGTTTCTAGGTCGAGTATAGGTCAAATCAATGAACTCTACTTCCGATTTACTTATACATAAATGTTAGTTACTGCGCCATTCACAGATTTAGAATGAAGTTGTAGAGAAAAACTTTGAATAGTAAAAGATGATTAAAGATTACTGGAACGATGGGTCGCACAAGCTTAAGATAAATGTCTGAACCGCAGACTTTCGTTAAAAGTAAAGCCAACGTTATGAGAGCTTAGAACTGGTAGATTTAGAATTTTCAATATTTTTGGAGTACCTACCGTTTGAAAAGCAAGCAATTTCTGGCTGATCCCAAATAGATTAATTATATTACATATTATATAACTATTTATTCACGTAAAATATAAATTCACCTTAAAGTAATATGTATGAACAACTATCCTAAACTAAAAGCAGGTAGGTAAATCATCAAGAAAAAAACTAAAACATTATTTATTATTATGAAAAGAGTCCCCTTAGGCAAGGTTCCAAAGATACTGGCAGCGTTCCCCCTTTGAATATCTAAGCTAATTCTTTGTCCGAGATAGCTGCCAGCTCTTCAGTCTCCTGTCTTTGTTATTATTATTAGCGAATTATTTCCAAATCCATTTTGCCCTCTGAAATTGCCCGCAAAAAATGATTAAAATAATATTCTGGTTTATAACTCCGAACTGGAAGGCGTATTGTTTTGTTTCAATATGTAAAACATTCAGTTATGTAATATTTTCTTTGTCCATTGTATTTTAATTGAGGGGTGTACAAGGAGTGTACCATTTAAAAGTCATTTACTCATTACCATACTTTTTCACTCGTGTGTGTAGTGGAACGATTTTACTGTAAGTAATGTTTACTTTTATTAGCACACATTTATTATGAACAGTGACAGTGCCTACTTGTATAGGGGAAATGACCTTCTGATTAGCAAATAACACTCCAACCATGTAAGTACCCGAAGTTTAGCCTGAGACCTTAAATACGAGGGGCGTTCAATATAAAGTGAGAATGAGATGCAAACTCTTTTAATATTACGAAATTAAATACTGGCCGGTAAAGCTAATCTATCTAGCTGATTACTATGAAAAAAAAACTAACTGTCTTTTGTTTAAAAAAATATACGGTAATTTCTTTGCAATGCTATTGAGTACGTTAGCGAAAATGGAGAAAATTGAACTGCGCGCCGTTATCAAATACTTGTATTTGAAAAATTTTTCTACGGGCCAAGTCAATTTGGATTTGCGGGACTCTTAAGGGTCTAATGCACCTCCGTATTCGACAGTCGCACGTTGGTGCGCCGAATTTAGACGTGGAAGAACATCGACAATGGACGACCCCCGCTCCGGACGCCCTACTACAGCAGTAACTGAAGAAATTGTGAAAAAAGTCGAAAACTCAGTTTTGGCGGATCGTCGTGTCACGATTCGTTTTATTGCTGAAAATGTAAAGATTTCAACGGGGAGCGAGCATAATATTTTACATGAACGCTTGGGTATGAAAAAGGTATCTGCGCGTTGGGTACCAAGAATGCTTACTGACACGCAAAAACAAACTAGACTAGAGATTTCTCAAGAAGCTTTGAACCTGATGCAGCAAGACCGGGAACTTTTTTTGGCGCGATTTATAACAATGGACGAAACATGTCTCCATCATTACGACCCTGAAACGAAACTGCAGTCGATGATATGGAAAAGGCCATCATCTCCAACTCCGAAGAAATTCAAGGTGAGCCCATCTGCCGGTAAGGTCATGGGCTCTGTTTTTTGGGATGGTAAAGGGGTATTAATGATTGAGTATCTCGAGCATGGAGCCACTATTACGGGCACTTTATACGCCAAACAAATAGCAACATTGCGCAATGAGATCCGCGAAAAACGGCGAGGTAAACTCTCGAAAGTTGTGCTGTTCCACCAGGACAATTCCCCGGCACACAAGTCCGCCGTTGCAATGGCTGCAATTTGTGATGCTGGGTTCGATATCCTTAAGCATCCTCCGTATTCACCAGATCTCGCTCCCAGTGATTTCTACCTATTTCCGAGATTGAAACAATACCTGAGAGGCCAGAAATTTGAAGACGACGACGCGGTAGTCGCTGCAGTACAAGATTTTTTAAGTACTCAAGATGAGACCTTTTTTAAAAATGGAATTTTAAGTTTAGAAAAAAGATATACTAAGTGAATTATGCTAAAAGGTGACTATGTCGAAAAATAAAATGACATTTAGTAAAAGTTGTTTATAACATACTCATTCTCACTTCTTATTGAACGCCCCCAGTATATACGTAGAGTGTGCTAACAAAAGCAAGAAATGTGCTAACATTAACGGTTTTTAAAATACTGACGCACATTAGTACGATGATTCGCAAAACTCGATTTGTTTGCTACCGAAGGATCGTCGCTCATGTTGACACACAATGATGCCAATTCTGATGCAAAAACCAATGGTTATATACGTCAAAGCGGCTAAAGGCAAATGTAAACATTGACACTTCGGTGCGCGAACTCTCCTACTTTATCTTGGTCGTTTGAAACTTTAAGCGTAAGTACCTACTTAGCAAACTTTTCCATTCACGGTAGGTACTTATGCTGTAAGGGATTGTGAAGAAATTGTCACTTATGCCTTACAAATACAGGGTGGTTC
This sequence comes from Archips crataeganus, assembly GCA_947859365.1. NCBI lineage: Eukaryota > Metazoa > Arthropoda > Insecta > Lepidoptera > Tortricidae > Archips > Archips crataeganus. The sequence continues at coordinate 17,534,747 of OX402048.1, forward strand.
TGGAAACGTCGGAATCAACCCTACACAAGTCGTTTACATTTTTATTGCTACTAGTTACACGCACGCACTCAGCACTTGCTTGCATTTTGAACAAACATTCGATTGCATTCTAGTCTAAGAAATATTTTCTAATATATAAAAATCTCGTGTCACGGTGTTTGCTATCGAACTCCTCCGAGACTCCTCCTCTGTTGCCCGCGACTCCGTCTGTGAAGAACAGGGGTATAAAAAATAGCCGACGACCTATTCTCAGCCCTACCAAATACAGAGAAAAAATTTAATAAAAATCGGTTAAGCCGTTTCGGAGGACTTGGTTATCCAACACCGTGACACGAGATTTTTATATACCTATTAGAAGATAAAACTACCTTGAATTTTTGTTTATTTATCGATAAGGCATATTTTATTCATACTAACTGTTATTTATTGCTCAAATTAGACCCAAGCCGCAGTAAAGGAGAAGGTACTAAATTTACCTGTTCATTATCATTAATAATAATATATAGACCCCATAGTGTTGTACCTACCTAATTATTTCCATGCATTCCAGAGCATCCAGACGCAACCCCTTGCCGCAATAATGTAACAAACACTTCATAAGAATCCGAATCTAACAATTAATAATTTGATTCCAACAAATGTTTTGTAAAATTCGATCTGTCTGGATGCTCATTCCTATACGACGAAACATGCTCTTTAAATATAGTATTAAAACTTCGGCCTGTCTGTCCTACGTATATCCTAAAATACCTTGTTCCTTCTTTCGCCAGAGTAGCACTTAGCTACATTGTTCAACCTTGCTTCATTGACTGCGTTGGTATAAAATTGTCATTGTTTCATGACTGAGTTTCATGAACTAAGATGTCAATGTCAAGCAAGAGTAATTCGTTGAGGACTACAGACATAACAACCTGCAATAAAGTTAATAGGAATAATTCTAAAACATGACGTAAACGTGTACCTACCTGCAATAATCGTTTTATTATTCATAACCTTACAACTTTTTTAATTATGTGTTTGAACTGGGAAGCTAATCACGATGAGTTATAGTTTAGTATTACTGAGCCGGGTATTTTACCTAGATACAAGGAAAATGGTGCCGTTGTGCATTGCTGAGATAATTTAAATTTTTACTGTTGTTTCGGGGTGGTGTAATGGCACAGAATAAGTAGTACCTACCGTACAGAAGGATCACTCTCGACCAAAAGTCAACTTTAGGTCTAATAAAAAACCCGACTGCGTAAAAGGTAAACTAAAAACAAGTTGAATAAAAAACCGGCCAAGAGCGTGTCGGACACGCCCAAGGTAGGGTTCCGTAGCCATTACGAAAAAAATCAAGTAATATTTTTCTAAGGATTTCGTATGTGTACGGAAATCATCCATGTTTAGAAGTTAAGTATGAAGTATCTTTTTCTATTTATTTTTTTATTTTCTTCAACTTCATTTTTTTTTATTACTTTTACGGTCATCCCGTGAAACCATATATTTCAAACTAAATACAAACTGAAATATAGATGCACAGAAAAACCCCAGAAAAAAGACCAATGCTGGGAATCGAACCCAGGTCCTCAGCGTTCCGTGCTGCGTGCTTACCCCTACACCATCACTGGTCTAGAAGTTAGCGACGAATCTTTCCCATACATCGTACACTTCAGTCTGTTATAATCACATTTAGGCAGTGATAAAGCGCATCTATGTTATGCCCTCTACCGAGACAAATTCCAGACAATTTATACTTACATAGTGTGAAAACAATATAAAATTACCATAAAATTATATGGCCTCTCTTGATATTATTATAGAATTGCATTGTTTATTCTACAGCCGTGCATTTACGAAATAGGTGTCAGTCTATGTCAATAAGTGACCTCCTGGTGCTACTAAAGAACTACACTTTATTTCAATCAACATTAAAAATTAAACGGCCAAACACATGCTTGCTTGTTGCAACACCTCATCATCATCTTCCCAGCCTCTATACGTCCTAATGCAGGGCACAGGCCTCCTCTCAGAATAAGAGGGCTTGGGCCGTAGTTCTCACGCGGGCACAGTGCGGATTGTGAACTTCACACACGCCATTGAATTTCTTCTCAGGTGTATGCAAGTTTCCTCGTTAATTTGTAAAGCTTACACAACACAACTTGTTGTGATAGTTTTCCTTTCAAAGGCGTTATACTATTACAATTTGTTTCACATTTTTCAAGCCAACGACGACTTAGCTTGTAGAGGGGGAGACACTTGACTCTAACAAAAATAAGCACTTTAAAGCAATTTTTTTTCAAATACCTAGATCCATAAATCGAAAAACCATTTTAGCAAACATAAAATGTTTTTAACAGACTTATTCAACCGTACCCCACACTATGATTTAGACGGCAAAAAAAATCATCTCCATTTTACTTCTAGATAGGGTACCCTAAATATTATTTTCAATATTTTAGTTTACCATTTTATCCGCGTGGTTAACGTACAAACTCAAGCAAAATTACAGACACCCAGAGTCAATTCTTCTAAGCTAAACCTCGGATGGACAAACAGACAGTTAGACAGACGGACAAATAAGAAATTGTAAGACTATGGAACCCCAAAAATTAACATGTTCGTTTTTTTTACATTTCACTGCACTTCTCCGTGATAAATTCCTAACGAAAGTTAATAACGTTGCGAAATAAATTCTACAACGATAAAGAATGTTTTACTAAAAGTCTTGGACACGGTGGATTCCCGAGGTTATCGTTATAATTCTGATTCAATTGATTCAGATGTTACTAGGCATTGCATCACCGCACGACACGTGTGGAATTAAACGGAAATATCTTGCGTTGTGGGAGTTAGCTCTTGAGTAACTCCTTCACAGCTTACTGCCAGTAATTCAGGTTCAAGGTTGAAGTGGAGTGAGGTAACCTGGCTTCGGTCTACATTAGTTTTTTATGCCACGAAGAAAGTTACCGAACAAATTTATGTCACCTGTAGACCTATATTTTAAATAACATCACTCGTAAACATAATTTGAAAATGGTGTAAAACTGTTTCAAATAATAGTACTAAGAGTAGTTAAAATTACAGCTCTTACTAATCTTTACAATTTGTCGTATTTGTTTTGTAGCGATCTCAGATCAAATAAAAAGTAAAGATAGAGCGCTGCAAACAACGAAGTGAGGGCGGTCAAACTACACCAAACCGTGTGCTTACACAATGGCACGCACACACTTGCATCCAAACTGCACCAAATTTTGCTTAGAACCCAAAACGTCAACACTAGTGTTGCCATTATAATGTTGTAGTTACCCTGTTATTGCAACCTTTTCTTTTTTAATTTTAAATTCTATTCTTTATTAGCACGGCTTAAAACGTGAGAACGTGATACGCAACGTAAAGTTGTTTGTTTCTTGTAAAAGTTTATCAACGTTTTTTACTGTAGTAACGGTATCAACGCGACACGCAACGTAGTATCGGGGTATTAAGAATTATTATGGCAACACCGGCCTACGCACACATGTTTATAAAACCGGCCTCACTCGGCTGTTCGCAGCGCTCTATCTTTACTTTTTATTTGATCTGAGGTAGCGATACACAGATTTATAAGCATTAAGTTAAATTGTCAATTATCATTAAACACCAGAGACATTGAAAATGCATTGCTAGACTAGAGGGCGAAGGTAAAATACCTCCTATGCCAATAGTTTTCCCAGATAATTAGCAGTTCACGTAGAAGTAGTAGAAGAAGATACCTTTACAACAACAAGCACAAGGCTGGATTAGCGACTATGATAAAATAGAGGTAGAGTTTCGGACGTAACTACAAAGTTGCACTACGAATGCATTAGTTACATTACGGCGCCCGATCTGCCACATAATAACATTGGTCTCGCCGCTCCACAATCCATTGTTAACTCTACATACCTAATTTTTCACCATGTCAACTATGATGACAGTGTCATTTTCTTCTTGACGATACAGCAAATCATGATGTTCTGGTCGGTCTGGACTCTTTAAAACTAACATTAGCAAAACCTTATAAAGAAACGTCTTTTTTAAGGTTAACAAAAGGAAGTATACGACGAGAAATTAAGAGTTTATTTATTTAGTTTTTATTTAAAATCTTTAGTTAATGTTTTATTTAGGAAAACACACTTTGGAACTGTCAGATTGATTGACAGTTGAGTTGGTTGACTGACTGACTTTGACGGAGTAAAAGAGTTTATAATAAATCTAGTGCATCAAAGACGTAGAGAATCAGTGTGGGTAGTTCCTGCGAGGTGGCCTTCGAGGTTTGCGCAACGATTTCGGTGCGCCCGCTCTGCCCCGTCCTGCGGCTACAAGCGTTTGACATAGTTACTATATACTTTGCTAGTTAGGTTGTCTTTTTTACACACAATTAATTAAAAGTAGCAAATAATAGTCACTCATGGTTTAATGTTGTAATATACAACGTGTAAAATTTAAGATGAGAAAACCAATGTTATGTTTCTCGTTGATTTCCTATAGAAAAAGATTTTGGGTTATGGCTTTTCAGTTGGACCTGAAAAAGGATTAGATAATTGATTTAGGAAACACATTCGATTGGAAGTATAATTTATAAAAGAGTGTTTTGTTTTCGCTGACTGTACCATTTATTCCCAAAGCAAGTATACTTAGTTCAATATTACTTAAAAAAATACGTTCTTTTCATTCATTTTGTGTATGTATTCATTTTTATTCCTCCAGGCAAGCGAAGCCGCGGGACAGAACTAGCTAAATATAAGTATATAGTTTATTCGGCTTTCATAAAAAGCCCATTGAAAAAATCCTCTGCGAGAAACGCGCGGGTCTTCAAGCTGTCGATCGGTATGTTTAGAGTAGGTAGTATATTGAATGACGTCAGTAATAGTTATTTGTGCAACAAGAGAGCAAAGTTGTTTTTTACTGCGAGTGCTGATTTTGAATCACGAGTTAGGGAAGGATTCTATAATTGAATCACGAGCGTTTAGCGAGCGATTCTAAGTTAGAATCCTGAGTGCGCGAGTGATTCAAATACACGAGATGCAAAAAAACTTTGGTCTCGTGTGACACATACAACTTTTCACCTCAGCAGCGAGAACATAATAAATTATTAAAGGTATATGAACGTCGTCTTTTTGTCTTTGTTGTGGTTTTCAACATTTAGTAAATACTTCATATTATATATATAACAATAGGTACAGTCTCCGAAAAAGTGTTTGCATTGTTTAAAAATATCATAAGCTTTTAAATATTTTTCGCGAGACTTTTCAAGTAAGAAACTTACTCTGCATTATGTATTACTCCATTAATTCGTCTGGTGTTCAATTGTTGACTTCGTCACTGGACTCACTCAATTCACTCATATCACATTCAAAAATGTATTAAATGAGTACTTATTACTATTCTAATAATTTCCAAATTGCCTCTGATCGTGTACCAAACTCATAGATATCGAACTCTGTAGCTAGAGAAACAGAAGAATATAATTAAAATTTGAATCCCGCTATTTTTTTAAAGATGCGTTCCGATACTACACCCGCTGCGTTCCGATGCTGCATCCGCTGTATTTACCACGATGTTCAAGATTGTTAAAATTATTAATAATTATATAGATACATGTTTAAACTTTGTTTTCAACAACATTTTTACTATTAATTTGATTATATAAAAATATAATCCAATTATTAAAAAAGTACCTACAATAATTTAATTTAAAACCTTAACAGACGAATTACAATTTTAAGGTTAAGAACTTATTATGAGTATCCGAACGTTCAATCGTTCGTTTATTTTTAGGTCGACTAGGATAGAATTTGAAATCGAAATTCGAATCGATTTGATCTTATCTCTCGCTCTTTTCGTATCGAAATGAAAGTGACAGATCAAACTGAAGTTCAAATCTTTCGAATTCAGTAAGCAGACCCACCATTGTCTTTGACTTTTAAAAAAAAATAATTAAAAAGCTACTTTGTCTCACCAGTGAGCAAAATCGGATTTTGCTCACTGTTTTTTAGTAGCAAAACCTGCCTGTTTGAGGTGCTGAGGTGAAAATAATATTTTTACCGTATTTTTAATTATGGCTGCTTAAAGGAAAAAAACAGCGGAGTTTTATAACCACTTTGCATATTATGGCCTGGAAATAAATTTTGGTACTTTCTGCGGTCAGCGAACCAGTTCGCCTAGCCAAAGGTCAGCAAGCAGGCTTGGTAAAAAATAAAAATATAATTGAAACAACTGACAAACATAAATTTTGTGGTACTAGTACCTATCTAACCTTATGAAATTTTCTTTAACAATTTCAATCCTACTTTATGTTAGTTATAAATGCGAAAGTTTGTATGTATTTGTGTGGGTGTTTGTTACGCTTTCGGGCCAAAACGGTCATGTAGGCGACTTTTTATCCCTACTAGATCGTCAAGGGACATTATTTTGTAAAATGCCAGAATCACCGAAATGTCAATTCAAACTGCTAGAAGAGAAAAGGAGAACATTTACTATAAAACTTAAATGTAATATCCCCACACCCTTTTTCTAGTCAGTAAACAGATTTTTTGATTGAAAACGCGGTTAAAAATAGTAGCAGTTATGAGAATAAGTTTAACTTTTCGTACGTTTCGAACGGTACGTTTTCGTATTTCGTAATTTATTGTTCTTTTCGTGGTTTCGTTACTAGCTCACTCGGGGCAACTAAGTGGCAACATTCGTACCTACCTAGCTGCCTAGTTATGATCGAGTCTACTACGGTACTATGTGTGGTGTGACGTATGTTGTGTGAGTTAACGCCTGTAACACGCTTCGCGAGCCTTCGATGACGAAGTCAGCCGGTCGTGCCAGCCTTGCGCAGTACGTAGTGTCTCTACTGCGCAACGCTTGATCTGACTCGTTTGAGTTTCTAGTACGTGTATTCTATTCTAGAAGATTCTGTCGTATCGCGGCAACTAATCAAAAGGCACGCCCCCCCGCCAAGTCGAGTGTGGCCGTATCATCCTTTTCTCAAAGCGATTCACGTCACTTTTAATCCCCTTAACTTCGTTGTGGACAAGGCAAGAAACGTACCTATACGGTAACGAAATGTATATAACGAATATTCCTTAACTATTTAAATCAAATAGTCTGGGTATACCTTACAGGTGCTCCAAAACTAAACGATAATCTGGTAGGTAAGTACTTGGCGAGAGGTCAAATTATACGAGTAATGGGAAAAAAAATGGTATTGGTATTAGACGTTTTTTCGAAATTAATTAGTTAAACAACTATGAGACAGTTTTTTTCTTATTTTTTCCAGAACTGTACCTAGTAACTTGGCCTCTCGCTCGGTATCAGTTTATCGTTGAGTTTTGGGACATCTGCAGGGGCTAAATTCAGGAACGGCCCAACACGGTTTGCGAGCGGTAATTCAATCGTTTGGGAGAGGATAAGAATGGGTTGAACTTGGGATGAGCCTTATTTTCCTGTTAATTCGCTTTGTAAATAAATAAATAAATAAACAAATAAATAAGGCTCATCCCAAACTCAGCCCAAACCTCACGCAGACCAGTGATTTTTGGCGTTCCTGAATAGCAGTTCAAACCAAACCCAAACCAAACGATTGAATTACCGCTACCAAACCCGTGAAAGCCCGTTCCTGAATTTAGCCCCAGATCTGATAATGATGAATTTTTCACTTGTTTGAAATGAAGTTCATAGCGAGTTACTGTTTTGTACCCTTTCGGCTTGGTATGTATCAAAGAGAAGATGAGCGGAGAGGGGAGATGTGTGTCGTAACGTAAATAGATACCGTCAGATGTCGCAACTCTGCGTACTCGAGTCATATCTACCGAGTGTAATTGATACGATAAATAAGTTGCTATAGATAATAAATAATAATGTAGTCAATTGCATTGCGGCGACTCAAAGCAGACCTAGGTAGAGTTTGATACGGGATCTACCTAATTTTGTTTTCATAATCCACCAATGTAACTTAGGTAAGTATCCGGTCCATTTTTCCTTTTTAAATAATTTATTGAATTAGGCGTTCCTTGCGGAGGTCCATTTTAATGAAATGAAACAATTACTTTGCTCACCCGCGACCTTACGATAGTTACGTTTATACGTAAGAAAAATCACGCAAACCCAACTATCACCACCACCAAACTACACTGACGCGTTTTGAGCTCATCTTCAGAGTAGGTAACGCAACCGTTCACTATGCTACCAAATGTTAGATGATGCTGGTTGAGTTCAAAACGCGTCAGTATAGTTTGGTGGTGGTGTTAGCAGGGTTTGTGTGATTTGTGTGTATTCGTACAGTGTGGAGGTGGAGGAACTGCAGGAACAGCATTTCTTACATAAACGTAAAGAACTATTAAGGTCGCGGGTGAGCAAAGTAATTGTTTCAGTTAATTTTCTTTTTTAGTTAACCATGAAACTACTCAGGTACATGAGTAATAACTCAAGAAAGGCCCCTTTTCACCCGACTGTCGGAGGAGGGTATACAGGGTTATTTTTAATTCAGTGAATTAAATTCACTGAAATCCTCTTAACCCTGAATTCCTATCACTCAAACAAATGTTTTTTGTTTTACGACGTTTTAAAATGAAGCACTTTTTTCCCATACAAATACACAGAGTATCGTAAAAATAAGAGGTAATCTCAAATTTTCAAAACGTTATTACACCAAAAATATTAAGTTATGACAAAAGCCGTAAAACAAAAAACATTTGTTTAAGTGGTAGGAGTTTAGGGTTAAAAGGATGCTAGTGAATTACAAATAACCCTGCATTTTTCGAGCGTATGTATTTATGTATGTATGTATCATTCTTGGGCACGCCCTGCAGCCTAAACGGCTCAATGGATTTTGAAGTGTGAGGTGTCATTAGATTCGTCTCAGTTCCGCGAGTGACATACTTCGATCAACAATACAACTGTTGTATTGTTGATCGAATATTGCTCTTGTGTCTGACATTTTTTAATGCGCAAGTTGTCTCCAAGTGGTTTCTGGAATTTTACTATCAAGTTGCAGAAACTACAATCACCGTACAACGTCGCTCCCAAGAGAGTTTACTTTGACACTGGCGAAATTGTCCTTAAATAGAAGCCATATTTTAAATAAATAATAATAATTGTTGATCGAAGGTGACATAGGATATTTTCCCGGAATTCCCATGGGAACGGGAACTATACAGGCGGGGTTTTCTCATCTAGTATTGAAATTAAAGTTATGGAGGGTATAGTAACGTGTCCGTATAAACCAATTAACGTTGTAAATATCTCGGCTTTCGACGCGTCTACTTCGTGTGCAATTAATAGATGGCGTTGCCCGAGCGAACAATATGCTTTTAAAAATGTTTCCGTAACCTTTTCCAGGAAAAAGCAATGGTTTGCCAATGGTTTAACCTATGGCCTCTCAAGTATACTTCTAATTTCGCAGTAGCCCCTCAGGGAGAACTGCCTGAGCAAAACATACGAAGAAATAGTCAGACATCAATATTCGGCTGATAAAAATATTAAGTAAGTGGTGTGAACTTGAGTGACCGAATGAGGAATATTCTAAAAAGGGAACATTGTGGCATGAAAGATGATGTTGTGACTAGTATAGAGAAAGGAATGTTAAGTTGGTTTAGGCATGAGGAGAGGATAGACGAAGGAAGAATATAATTTATTGAATCAGGCGTTACTTTGCGGAGGTCCATATTAATGAACTGAAACAATTACTTTGCGCACCCGAAGAATATAACGTGAGTGTAGATGGAAATATTGGAAGAGGATGACCAAGAAGGACGTTCCATGATCAGATTGGGAATGTCTTGAAGAAGGGTCAGGTCAAAAGTACCCGAAACCGGCGAGCATAATATGTATGACAAGACTAATGAGTGTTGTTATAAACGAAAGATGTAGGTATGTCAGGACCGTGGCAGGTGGAAACAAATAGTCTCTGCCTATCACTTTTGCTGGGAAGCAGGCATGATTGTATGTACATGAAACGACCGCTTTAGCCTAGTTGGTAGTGACCCTGCCTAAGAAGCAAGAGGTCCTGGGTTCGAATCCCGGTAAGGGCATTTATTTGTGTGATGAGCACGAATATTTGTTCCTGAGTTATGGATGTTTTCTATGTATTTAAGTATTATGTTTATCGTCGTCTAGTACCCATAGTACAAGCTTTGCTTAGTTTGGGACTAGGCCGATCTGTGTAAGATTGTCCTCTAATATTTATTTTATTTATATTGTATGTAAGCGGACGGCAGCAAAACAACTAATCAGTGTATATATAACCTCTCGCAAAATTCAAGAACCTGTTTAACCTTAATCAGGTATTTTAACATTGTCCTTATTAGTCAGAGGTTAACTGGTAATCTAAAATTGTCGGACCAAAATTATAATATGTATTTTTATATTATATAAGAGGGTATTATGTAAACAAGCTCAAGGGCACTCAGATGGCAATAGAGTGGGCTATGCTCGGAGTTTTTCTGCGGCATCCCATTAGAAATGATGAAATCCGCGCAAGAACTAAAGTCACCAACATAGCTAGAAGACTCTCCAGACTCAAGTGGGCAAGGTATGTGCGCTCGTAGAGCTGATGACCGATGGGGCTAAAAGTTTCTCAAATGACGTCCACGTACTGGAAGACACAGTGTAGGTATGCGTTTTAATATGTTTTTTATCTTGCCGTAAGTAACTTTTTTTACACAGCGATTCGAGATTTCCCGCCATACAAAAAGTTGTAATTATAATTAACTAGCAGCCCGTCCCGGCTTCGCACGGGGTAGACAATTATTTATTTTTGGAAATTTGGATATAAAACACTTTTTTTCACAAATATTTTTATTTATTAAAAAAATATTATTTATTATTTATTAATTATTACAGACGTGCACGCCCCACTCCTGTATTTCAGTGCCCCCTCCACCCCGCCCGCCGCGATGCCCGGCGCGCTTTTCAGACTGCATCGCAAACAACGGCCACGGCGCTATGGCGGTTTTGTTTACTGTTTGAATTTTCTAATTCGTAATATCTTTTGAATGGAAAGTCCAATTTAAATAATTTAAAAACTATTTTATAGGTAGTTAAATGGTCTTTACCATTAAATAATTTATTTGGATAAGGATTAATATAAACACATAAATAGCATGGTTTGAATTTGGTTAGCATTTTCATTAATTGTTTAAAATGAAAAAAGTTGTTGTAGTGACATAACTACAATAGTTGGACATATGCTACCGCGGAGTTTTTTGTAGACATTATGATGTTCTTCAATATTGTTGTACATTATTTTGTTCTATCGCTAATAGTTTCGGCAGCGCATTCGACGAAAGACATTTTAAGACTCATTTTTCTACACCTTCGGTTACATTGTTCAAATTTTACCAAGGATCCCTAATTTTTTTCAAAATGAAATGTAGCCTATGTCAAATTGGAAGAATGTAGCATTCTATTAGTGAAAGAATTTTTTAAATCGGCCCAGTACTTTTTGAGCCTATTCATTACAAACATACAAACATAGGTACAAATCTTTCCTCTTTATAATATTAGTGTAGATATGACTTGTCGTTAATGGTCCCTAGGCCAGACAAGTCTACTCATCCTCCTTTTAACAAAGTCCTCGCTGCAACTTCTGCCCATGCCCTCTCATTCTGAGAGGAGCCCTGTACCCTAGAAAGGGACGTATATAGGCTGGGATGATGATGATGATGATGGCATACAAGTCTGAATCTTTCAAATACACCACCAATTTACATCACGTTTGTATTGGTGCAGCAGTCTTCGTCGTTTACTTGCGTATATATTGGGTGTAACCGGTTACCCCTTCGCTTCAAAAACCAGTTGAATGTAGTTCCCGAAATCAAGAAATCAAAGTAATTCACGTGTTGAAGTGTGTGCCCGTTATGCAAAAAAAAACCAATGACGTGTCGACATTTTATTACATTAATTGAGACCGTGTTTTTCTTGTGTCAGGGCCAGGATGAGACGAAAATCGCGTTAATTTATTTTGTAGTTTGATAAGATATTCTAGTTTACTATCGTACGTAATTTTATTAAGAAGTAAGGCCCCATAAAATACGGTAGCCCCTGCCGCCAACGACTTTGATCAGTGTCATCCGAGGGCACTGACCTCAGACGCTACTTCCTTAGGGGAGGATCTGTGAATCTGTGAACAAGTCCGCAGCGGATGTCGCATCGCAATTCAATCTTTTTTAATTTTCAGAAATTTCTACGATTTTTAAGTCTTATCATGGTTAATAAACCACAGCATGTACTTAGGTACTTGGCGGGTGCATGCGTACATCAAATTACAATTTTACATGCAGTTTGAAAAGAATAATGGACAAAATTCATAATGATCATTTGATATAATGCATTTTTCTGAGAAACTGATGGTGATGACTTTACGGGATCGTTATAAAATACTTATACCAAACTTAACCTTAAACAATTTGATGACTACCTAAACGATCAAAAAAGTTCGTCTAATTAATAATTTTACCAAAAAATATATTAGGTATATATCAAGGATGATATAATAGACTGGATTGGCAGTCGCCATATAGTACGGATCGACCGCGGTTTTTGTAGTTCGATTATTAAATCTAGATGGCGCTGAAATATAGCCAGAGGCTTTGAAGGCAAAACAATAAGACTACAGATGTCTCATATTACTACAAATGTATTTTTATGCAATATTTTTGAAAAATAATACAGTTGTAGTAATATGAAACATCTGTAGTCTTATTGTTTTGCCTTCATAGCCTCTGGCTATATTTCAGCGCCATCTAGATTTAATAATCGAACTACAAAAACCGCGGCCGATCCGTACTATATGGCGACTGCCAATCCAGTCTATTATATCATCCTTGATATATATCCAATAACCATTTTTTTTATTCTATGTATTTTGACATGTTCTCGTACCTATTTTTGGTGCGTTAAAGAATTAAAGATTTAGGCAATTTTCTAAATAAACTACCTGTAAATCTATAGCTCAGGTAGGTACTGGGCAACACGCGGGCTCTCAACCTTGGACTTGCTCTTTATTACTTTATTTACAATCATATTATTTATTATTTATAACTCACTGTATAATAAACTTGCTAAAAAGCATTAGGTGTTTGGTTGTCAGTCTACCTTGACTATATATATGAATATAGTTTGTTATAATTAGTTATAGTTGTTATAGTTTGTTAAAATTTTTTACAGTCTGTCCAGCTCTATATTCGATATGTCAAAATTTTTGCATGCCTATGAGGCAGAGCATAGTGTAGTTATATTATACTGTGCTTGTTAACTGTGTTCTCGCAATAAAAATATTTCATTTCATTTCATTTCATTGAGACTTCTAATTTTTATTAATAAACTACTGCTTAGGTATTCTGGGTACATCCGTGACCTTATCCTTTAGGTAAAATTTTGAACTTGTCTCGCACAAAACAAACTGAATCGATTATTTTACCTCGTCACATTACTGGTTGAAAATTGTCTTCAATTTCAAATAAAACATATCGATTTAATTTATGCATATACTTACATAGCAGCCCGGCCCGGCTTCGCACGGGGTAGACAATTATTTATTTTTGGAAATTTGGATATAAAACACTTTTTTTCACAAATATTTTTATTTATTAAAAAAATATTATTTATTATTTATTAATTATTACAGACGTGCACGCCCCACTCCTGTATTTCAGTGCCCCCTTCACCCCGCCCGCCGCGATGCCCGGCGCGCTTTTCAGACTGCATCGCAAACAACGGCCACGGCGCTATGGCGGTTTTGTTTACTGTTTGAATTTTTTAATTCGTAATATCTTTTGAATGGAAAGTCCAATTTAAATAATTTAAAAACTATTTTATAGGTAGTTAAATGGTCTTTACCATTAAATAATTTATTTGGATAAGGATTAATATAAACACATAAATAGCATGGTTTGAATTTGGTTAGCATTTTCATTAATTGTTTAAAATGAAAAAAGTTGTTGTAGTGACATAACTACAATAGTTGGACATATGCTACCGCGGAGTTTTTTGTAGACATTATGATGTTCTTCAATATTGTTGTACATTATTTTGTTCTATCGCTAATAGTTTCGGCAGCGCATTCGACGAAAGACATTTTAAGACTCATTTTTCTACACCTTCGGTTACATTGTTCAAATTTTACCAAGGATCCCTAATTTTTTTCAAAATGAAATGTAGCCTATGTCAAATTGGAAGAATGTAGCATTCTATTGGTGAAAGAATTTTTTAAATCGGCCCAGTACTTTTTGAGCCTATTCATTACAAACATACAAACATACAAAAATAGGTACAAATCTTTCCTCTTTATAATATTAGTGTAGATGTAGATGTAGATGTTACGTCAATGCGTTAATGATACTTTTTTCTAATCCAAATCATAGAAATGCGTCACAAAACTGAACTGGGCCTATAAAATTGTAGATGTAAGCCAGCCGTTAAAAATATTCACATTCAAACGCAAGTCTTTTTTGCCGATCCTCTCGATTTGGTGTGATTTTAAAGAACATAAGATGATGTATAGGCAAATTTACACAGATGACAGATCAGATGGCAAATAAACAAACGAATTGACGCACATACCTAGAACATGTCCCGCCAGTTTAAACTTCTTGAAAGTTCACATACTAAATCATGAATTCGTTTGCATTATTTAATTTTAATTTAAGCAGCGGTCTTCGTGCAAAATAAGCCATACTAATGAAAGTCCAAATAGATCAGTTGTAGGTACAGTCAAGGAATTTAATTTCCAGCCCACCTAAGTTTGAATATCGTACGGCAAACTGTCACCATAAGAGCTAGCAACGATGTTGTTTTGACGTGTTGCAATTGATATTTCGAATAATTTATTGAATCAGGCGTTACTTTGCGGAGGTCCATATTAATGAACTAAAACAATTACTTTGCTCACCCGCACATTTCTTGCATAAACGTAACTATTGTAAGGTCGCGGGTGAGCAAAGTAATTGTTTTAGTTCATTGATATTTCGACCTTAATGCATTGCGAATGTTTCACGACATTTTCACGAAATGGGTAGGGAATTAAATTCCTTGACTGTACTTTTCTGTGTTAAAATTTCCTGTAATATAAGTATCCGGGATTGTTCTATGTAGTCTTCTATCAACCCTTACAACTTGTCAGTTCATTCATCCCCGTTCATATCTAAGTCACAATGCTTTTACTTAACGATCCTCAAATTTAAAAACTGTGTGACACTCAAAAACAGAAGGGAAATAAATAAAAAACGGTTGTTTTAATATAAGAACTAGTTGGATCAAAATTCTACAAAAAATACTTAGCATAAGAGCGCACAACTTGAATCTTTTATCTTGGTGTAAATTCACTTTATGAAAGCGAGAAGACCTACAAACTTTAACTGTACTGTACTAGTATGTTATAAACAACTTTTACTAAATGTCATTTTATTTTTCGACATAGTCACCTTTTAGCATAATACACTTAGTATATCTTTTTTCTAAACTTAAAATTCCATTTTTAAAAAAGGTCTCATCTTAAGTACTTAAAAAATCTTGTACTGCAGCGACTACCGCGTCGTCGTCTTCAAATTTCTGGCCTCTCAGGTATTTTTTCAATCTCGGAAATAGGTAGAAATCACTGGGAGCGAGATCTGGTGAATACGGAGGATGCTTAAGGATATCGAACCCAGCATCCCGAATTGCAGCCATTGCAACGGCGGACTTGTGTGCCGGGGCATTGTCCTGGTGGAACAGCACAACTTTCGAGAGTTTACCTCGCCGTTTTTCGCGGATCTCATTGCGCAATGTTGCTATTTGTTTGGCGTATAAAGTGCCCGTAATAGTGGCTCCATGCTCGAGATACTCAATCATTAATACCCCTTTACCATCCCAAAAAACAGAGCCCATGACCTTACCGGCAGATGGGATCACCTTGAATTTCTTCGGAGGTGGAGATGATGGCCTTTTCCATGTCATAGACTGCAGTTTCGTTTCAGGGTCGTAATGATGGAGCCATGTTTCGTCCATTGTTATAAATCGCGCCAAAAAAAGTTCCCAGTCTTGCTGCATCAGGTTCAAAGCTTCTTGACAAATCTCTAGTCTAGTTTGTTTTTGCGTGTCAGTAAGCATTTTTGGTACCCAACGCGCAGATACCTTTTTCATACCCAAGCGTTCATGTAAAATATTATGCACGCTCCCCGTTGAAATCTTTACATTTTCAGCAATAAAACGAACTGTGACACGACGATCCGCCAAAACTGAGTTTTCGACTTTTTTCCCAATTTCTTCAGTTACTGCTGTAGTAGGGCGTCCGGAGCGGGGGTCATCCATTGTCGATGTTCTTCCACGTCTAAATTCGGCGCACCAACGTGCGACTGTCGAATACGGAGGAGCATTAGACCCTAAAGTGTCCCGCAAATCCAAATTGACTTGGTCCGTAGAAAAATTTTTCAAATACAAGGTATTTGATAACGGCGCGCAGTTCAATTTTCTCCATTTTCGCTAACGTACTCAATAGCATTGCAAAGAAATTACCGTATATTTTTTTAGACAAAAGACAGTTAGTTTTTTTTTTCATAGCAATCAGCTAGATAGATTAGCTTTACCGGCCAGTATTTAATTTCGTAATATTAAAAGAGTTTGCATCTCATTCTCACTTTATATTGAACGCCCCTCGTACATATAACTAAGTTCTCCAACTTTGTACTAAACATACTCTTCATTGCATGCCTATTCTTGTCTCTGATGTCCTGTCAATCGTTCAAAGGTTAACTGGAAGAGATCCCTTAAAGTTCGCCTTTGTACATCTGTTTCTCTTGTTAATTTGTCATGTACCTACAAGAGTTTTACATACATAAATACATTTCATTGAAAATAAGGAAAATAAGGATTAGATTTTGTTGGCTACTCTACTTCACTCGCCAGCTGTAAATTTTAGAGTTGTTGGCAGTGTAAAATGTGTAATTCTCTACGGTCAGTTTCAATATGTTCAGATTGTTTATACATTTATAATTTTTCAGACTTGTTGTTGTATATGTATGAAACGACGCCAGTGGCCGTCGGTTTAAACATCTACGCATCACGACCCCGGCTCGCGTGCAAACTGCAATCATATCCTTACGAAGCCGTCGAGAAGTTGCAAAAGATGCATGTATCATGACTTCATGAGAGGAAAATTACACGTAACAAACAAGCGTGCACCACCACACCACCACTTGTTATTACCATTATACTCTGCAAAAAGAATCTCCATAAGAAAGATAGAGCGAGAATTTTTTTCTGTATCAAGGGCAGTCAATAATCAGGAAAATACTGCTTGAGAAAATCTAGTCGTTTGAAGCTGACATAATTGTGGTAATTATGATCAATAATAAAAAAGTTGATGAATCGCTTCTGTTTATCGGTCTTCCATTCAAGCTTTCTACTAATCAAATTCTTTAAATGTCTTCAGCTGTTTATTTGCATAATTAAAAGCGAATTGCAGATCGATCTAACTATTCATAATTTTTATGTACCTAGGTATTATTTCGACGGCCCTGAAATTTGGGATGTGTACTCGTATTTGTATGCGTACAAAGCGTTCCTTAGTTGGATTAATATGGGCATTTTCAGAAAAAAGTGTATACCCTGTACTTTTTTTAAAAACTTAACAAATTTTGGGTTATTTCTAATTAGAATCACAAGCACACTTTTAATTGTCAGTTTTTTTGACGCAGTTAACCATACATGTTGTATGGACCGTCACAAAATTGACTAATAAATTTTGTACGGAGAATTAAGGATAATTAAGGCAAAACGGGTAAGTACATTTTTTTCTGAAAACCCCTTAATATCAAAACGACTGAATCTACAAAAAGACATGGTTTGATATTCCCGCATTGAATAAGTAATTACTAATTATTAGACAGTTCTTTATAAGTTTGACGGAAAATGCGACCAAAATAGTTATGTTTTCTAAAAAACTTTGACAGCTATCGATAATTCCCCTACCATGATAACGTGCTTGCCGAATAGGTAAATAAGGCTCATCCCAAGCTCAGCCCAAACCTCTCGCAAACCAGTGACTTTTTACCCGACTGCCGGAGGGTTATTGCGTTTCTAAATAGCTGCAGTTCATCCCTATCCTCTTGCAAAGGATGATCGAATTCCCGCTTGCGCGCCGTCTTGGACCATTCCTGAATTTAGCCCCTGGTTGACTTAAGTACTAGATAGCAAAACGACTACAGACGCCAGTGATTTTGGTTACAATCATAAAGATCTTAATCAGCAGCTAATGTTCACATGATTCACTGATTAAAGGATCAGAATCCTTGGAATGATAAAATCACTACAATTTCCTTGAGTCGCTTATCACTTATCGCAACGTATGGCGTGAGGTGAAAACTTCTCAGACATGATTCATTTCTTTGATAATAGGCCGTTTCAGTTCAAAGGAATTCGATAAGTTCAACATAAACAAGAGGTTTAAAAAAAAGAGGTGTGCCTAGCTAGATAGATAGGTAGGTAGGGTAGGTATGTTACGTAATAATAAGACTGGGTATACAAATTCGTATATAGTTGCCAATTATAATAGTCTGACTTGTGTTTTGATATAGTTTCTCATCGAGCCTATTTGAATAAGTCCCACTGCTGGAGTTGCCACGTGGGCCAAGTGTGGATTGGGAACTTCACACACGCCAAAGATATGCTCAAGATAAAGTTACAAAAGTAATTTCTAAAAGTAAACTCAGAGATGCAAGCCCAGCCTAGAGCCCGCGATGTTTTGTTTAAGATACCATACGTCACACCACTAGGCTATAGCAAAGGCAATATCCCACTTATTATAAACGTGAAAGTTTGTATGAATGGATGAATGTGTGGATGTTTGTCACTCTTTAAGGCTAAAACGGATTGTGATGAAATTGGGCACACAGATAGCTAATTATAACGTGGATTAATACATAAGTATGATACTTTTTATCCCGGAAAATTGCATATTTCCCGCGGGATAGCGACAAACGAATTTTACAGTTAGTTATTTAATAAAAAGTACCTGGGCTTGCTTTGCTTAGCTTTGCTCGGACTAAAACTCGAAAACTCGCACGATTTTTCTCAGAGAAAAGATCGAGCTAGATGGATTTATCGCCCCCGAAATCCCATGTATTCTAATAGCTCGTTCCCACTATGTCGTGTGTCGTTCCGTTTTTTAATCGTGCGTTCGAATGGCAGAACATTTTGTATGAAGCTGTTCACACTTGTCGGAGACGATTTCGATACAAACTGGAACGCACGATTAAAAAACGGAACGACACACGACATAGTGGGAACGGGGGCTAAATTTCTTGGAAATCGATGGAGCCGTTTCTGAGATTCTGATTATACATACAAAAATTGCTCGTTTAAGAGGATACGATGGCTGAGAGACTTTTGAGAAATAGGTATTTTAATGAAATGTCGCTGTCTCGCCCGAACCCCTCCGTGTCAGTACAGCGAGCGCGGGACAACTGCAGCTCAGACCGTTAATAGGCGCGTAAAATTGATCATAACATCATTTCGTAGTCCCCTGTTTTCTTCTCGAAAACTGGACCAATAAAAATATTTTTTTCAAAAATAATTAGAGGACAGATTTAGTTATGTCCCTATGTTTTCCTTTTTTTGTTTATATGAGGGATTCTTTTCTGATGAGTGTCTGAAAATGACGTTGAAATTGGGCAATTTTTTCAGTTTTTGAAAGCTCATATTTCTTATGTTAATTGAAATATGGAAAAAAATGAAACATTGGGGCATAGCTGTGGTAGATACAGATTACACAGTAAAAAAAATTTGGCTCAAAAGTCATTATCCAGGGAGGAAACAGGGGACTAGGGGACGTAGGGGACGTAGGTACGTTTGTATGGAGAAATGGTGCGCATCGTATCCTCTTAAAGTTATACCTAATAATTATATAGATAGATAGATACTTGTTTAAGTAGGTTCTCACTCACCGCCCATTCAACTGAGTAGCTTTGTAATATTTTCAATACAATATAAATTCCAACCATAGGAATAATGGATCAATAATCTTATTATGCAAGCGTACAATGTAAATGAATGCCGAGTAGTCTTTGTTACTATAAAGGGAATATGTATGAGGGCCGTTCAGGGCAGGAGAGCAGGACGAATGGACTGCATTCAACAATATTGTTTTGCAGTAAAAATTATATTAATAGCCACAATGGGGATCAATTTAAATTTACTATTAAGTTGGACGATACATTTCTAAAGAAAATAAAAAGGTGTTACCAGTACACGCTTCGATCAACAATACTAAGTAGGTAGTTAGTATTGTTGATCGAAGAGTATTTTACACGTCTCAGTTTAGTAAAAATTATGAGAGATGCAAACTTCGAAAAGAATCTACAAAATAAAATATGCATTATCATTATCATACAATATAATTATGTATTTGGAATATTTTAGCCAGTAGTTGGATAAATTCGACTGAATAAGTTTATTGAAAATTGTGAACTGAGATTGACAAATGTTTCATTTTCTGATTAGAGACTCGAATGTCATAATCACTCAATCACTGACTTCTCATCTAATCCAGTACATTTAGCCCATTTTTATTTACTTGTTTATTTATTTGATAATTCCCTCTTAACGATGCTCATAGTAACGCGTCAAAGAAGTGACGTCTTTTCGAATGAGAATTTCTGGAGAAAAACCTTTGGAGTGATCATTTGGACTTGCTGAACCACTTGACGAAATTTTCCGGAGAACTTGAAGATAACAATTTTTTGCAGGACTCTTTTGTAATTACCTACAGTAAGTATCTATTGTGGTACGTACATCATTAGCGCACATCATAAAAATGTAAAGAAATTTACCACAAATAAGTAAAAGAGCGTCGTAAAATTACGATAATTATGTAGTTACACACAATGAGGTAAAAAGTCTAACGTACATTTTTATGAAGCTTGTGGTAGTCAATAAAAAAATTATGGCTAGGTACCTACACTTATTTCCCATCCTCTTGCAATTTTTGATTTTCAAACATCTTAGGTATCCATACAATGATAACACGAACGGTTACCGAATACTTAATTAAATTCCTTGTAGCTATAGGCAGAGCAAATTTATTCAAAGCGAATTTTATTTAACACCACATTCTACGTCCATCAAAAATCAACAAATACCTACTTAATTACAATCCATCCGTGTAAATTCGAAGATTGAAGATTGATTGATTGATTGTGAGGATTGAATTGTTGGAAATCAAATACTTACTTTAAAAAAATATGATTGTGGTAATACTTCAAATAATTATGACTACGAACCTGTCCACTTCTTGCTGAGTGTGCTTGCTTAGTGAAAGGGGAGCCTGGCACAATCCTTGAAACCTCAAGAGTCCAACTGACCATCCGGTCACATGAATAAATACGGAGCAGAATAAAAAGTTCAAACAACGTCGCGCACGCATTACACTACTACACGCACAACATGTGTGTGCGTGACCTGTCACAGACAAGACGGGGGGGGGGGGGCGTGCACCGGCGCCCGCTCGGAGACAAACCGGTTTGAACTAGCTCAGTGAGTAGACAAAGTTCAGGTGTGCCGCTAGCGACGACGCGACCGTTTAGCGTTTAGCTACATAGTTCGGGTGTTCGTTTGTTTTTAAAGATGCCTACCTGTTGTAGTGTTTGTAGATATACAGATATTAGATACTTAGGTACTTGTTTGAATAAAATATTTTGATTTTTATTTTTTTTTTACCGAGCGACAACCCTATTATAATAGGTAAGAATTTCGAGCACTGTTCGGAAGCTTTTCTTCTGCTCCGTATTTATTCATGTGATCCGGTTTCACTTTTGTAAGCATAGCATATGTACCCTTTGTACCTATAAGTTTATCAGGAATTATTTGAAGTGTCGAAAATTATAATTTTTTTAAAGATAAAGTGGCGTATGTCGTGACGAGTCAAATAATTATGACTATCGAGCAGAGGAAAGAGACTAATGCAATCACTTAATACCTCAAGAGTCCATCCACCTGACCTCAGAAGTAGCGCAATTCTGTTTCTCTTTTTAAAGCACGTAGATTTGTGTGTGAAGTTCCCAATCTGCAGTGGTCCCGCGTGGGAACTACGGCCCAAGCTCTTTCATTCTTAGAGAGGGATTGTGCCCTGCAGTGGGACGTATATAGGCTGGGATGATGATGATGAAGAATTGAAGAGTCGAATAAATAAAAAACCGGCCAAGTCCAAGTCGGACTCGCGCACGTAGGGTTCCGTACCATTATCTATAAAAATTTTAGTTTCATTTTAATTTAGTTATTTATTTTTAAAGTAAATATATAACTACATATTCTGTGAATATTTTAAGGGTCTATCTGTTGCCGTTATCAATATCGAGCAAAAACGAGCAAAAAAATCACGTTTGTTGTATGGGAGCCCCCTTGAATATTTATTTTATTCTTTTTCTTTAGTATTTGTTGTTATAGCGGCAACCTAAATACATAATCTGTGAAAGTTTCAACTGTCTAGCTATTACGGTTCATGAGATACGGCCTGGTGACAGACGGACAGACGGACAGCGGAGCCTCAGTAATAGGGTCCCGTTTTTA
This sequence comes from Archips crataeganus, assembly GCA_947859365.1. NCBI lineage: Eukaryota > Metazoa > Arthropoda > Insecta > Lepidoptera > Tortricidae > Archips > Archips crataeganus. The sequence continues at coordinate 17,557,274 of OX402048.1, forward strand.
CCCTTTGGGTACGGAACCCTAAGAAGTGTCTAAACAAATCCCTAAATACCTCAAAGACTCCAACGGACTTCTCCTCACCTCTGAGGTCACACGATTCTGTATAATTTTCGCCAGCACGCAGATAAAAGCTGTCTGGACAGCACATGCTTCGCACATGGACACTGGTGTCCATGTGCGAAGTGCGTGATCAATGATCATACTATTATTTAATGCGTTGTTTAATGGAGCAACCCGATTCGTAGCGTCATATGTATTACGAGCATCTAGTTGATGTTTGAATTGCAAAATATGCTAAAGCTAAGTTCATGGTTACACGTGCCATATTCTTGAAACTACTGCGTTGTGCAGACATTTATTTTCTTGCTTGGTTCTTTACCAGACAAAAATGCTTACTGATACCCAAGTACAAGGTACAAAATGGTTTCTATCACGCACACACGAAATGTCACTGGTGTTAGCTATGTCACTACAATGTCAGAAAATCAACACCCGAGAACTGAAAAACATCCTGCGTAGTTAGAAACGTAATAACCTAATATTTATAACCAAAATAAAAACATTCATAAAGCATTTTTAGGGTTCCGTAATCAACTAGGAACCCTTATAGTTTCGCCATGTCTGTCCGTCTGTCTGTCTGTCTGTCTGCGGCTAAGCTCAGAGACTGTTAGTACTAGAAAGCTGTAATTTGGCATGAATATATATATCAGTCACGCCGACAAAGTGATTAAATAAAAAAAACTAAAAAAAATTTTTAGGGTACCTCCCATAGACGTAAAGTGGGGGTGTTTTTTTTTTCTCGACTAACCCTATAGTGTGGGGTATCATTGGATAGGTATTTGAAAATAAATAGGACTTTGCTAAAACCATTTTTTGATAAAGTGAATATTTTCGGTGATATTCACTCCGAAAGTTCAAAATAATGTGTCCCCCCTCTAACTTTTAAACCGCACGTCTAAAAAATATGAAAAAAAATCAAGTACGTTAAACTTTATAAAAACTTTCTAGGAAAATTATTTATTGAGCAGTTTTTAAGTTTTGTAAAAAATATTTCTAAACTAAGATTGCAATTTAACCGCCATTGCAAGCATTTTTTTTTCTTTAAGTACCTACCTATAAGATCACGCTAACAGTATCTTCTTTCAAATAAAACGATAGATGACGCTATACCGCCGACGTTGGGATCAAAACAACAACATTAATAAAGTATGCAAAGATTTTTTCGTACCTGCTGCTCTTGGCCGGTTTTTTTATTTTATTTTCCGAACAGACCGGTCCAGCGTCAACGCATCCAACGCGTTCTCGCGTAGTGCCAGAGACCGTATTGTCTAACGCTTTTGACGCTTGCCTTCGCTTTCACCATCTCTTTCTGTCATCACTTTATACCGTTTGAACTATATACAGAAAGAAATAGTGATCGTGAAGGAAAGCGTCAGAAACGTAAGACAATAAGCCCGCAGATCGACACTCCATCTTGTTGGAGGCCTACCTACACTGCGCCAAACTGCGCTAACCTTAAGGTTGCGGGATCGCGTTGGATGCGGATGGCACAGATATACTGCTTCTTATGAATTATGACGAAGGAAGAAATAATGTCTGTGGCAATCGCGTCTACGTCTATTGTATTCTTAAAATCGCTACTGCTAAGGTAGAGTCAGAAGCATTTTAAATTACCTCGTTCGTTCACTACCTGTAGAATCGTTGAGGAAACTACAAAGTTTATAATTTTATAAATGTTAAAAGGTTACGTCAATAATAAAGTAAATTAACTCATTATTAAGTGTAATACTAACCTGAGGTTACTTACTCTGATCCCAACATCCCAACAAATCAAAAGTCTTTAGTTCAGCATGAGTAACTTCGTAGTAAACATTTCATAATATTCCGTATCACCCAGCACTGATAAATGTTAATCAACTACACTCACGAACAAAATGAAGAATCTATTTGTATGGAAAAGTTTATACGAAGTGACCCTTTATTATTGCTCGTTAGTATATTATAGTACACGGGGCGGTCGCATGTGCAGGCGATAGCGTCATGATCCATGCACACTAACGACTACTAACCGGTTATTGTACAGATGTTTATTTTTTGTAGCTGTTGCTGTAACGTTCAACATTGTTACAATACGTATTACATTGAAAAATATTATTATATTATTAGGGGATAATCAACTGAACATGTTCTTTATCGATTACTCTCCACGAATAGCTTCTTTAGTTGGTAAACAACAATCATAAATTTCATAAATTGATTGATTCACACTATACTTCTTTATCAATGAACTAAGTACAATATTTTTACCTTACTTAACCGTTGTAAACCGTGCACCAAAGCTATAGTATAAATCTTCCCAGGTGAATTTTTCGCTTCGAGCCATTACATTAAATTTGAACCTTAATACTATGACGATACCGTTTATTTTGAAAGATAAGGGCTCGAAGCGAAAAATTCACCTGGGAAGATTTTAACTATACGACTGTGCGATAAATAAATGTTAACATACACACATATAAACCTATATTATATGCTATATTTGTCGCCCAGACTTAGGTATGCACGGTTTGTAGCGGAGAAGCAAGGTACAAATACTGTAGTTCATACATTTGATGTCATTAACGTAGATATTGCTTGTTAATTAGTTTAATTAATTTCGTCTCACTAGAAACTTTCATGACTGCAATAAAAATTACAGTATCCACTTGTTAGGTTTTTTTTTGTAAAATAAAATCGTCGCACGTATTAATATTTACCTATATAAGACTACTTATTTACTAAAGTGTCATTATTTTACGCTCTCACTACAAGCCCTATGAGGCTTAAAAAATGTTTTTGAGTAACCTTATAGAAACGAGATAGAACCTGAATTCAGTTGACCCAAACCTGGTTGGTAGATTCCATCGAACAAGCGGAGCGTGTCGATAGTGTGACATGACGCTTTAGATGGCAGGTCATATCATTGACGACACGTAGCAACGAGAAGAATGAATGGAATATTTTATTTTTTTGTTCTTAATATATTGGTACCTACTTCATAACTTAAGCCGCCCTTTTGACATTAAAAAATAAAATTCTATAGCTGGCAGGTCATATCAATATCACAGACGACACGTTAGCAACGAGAACATTGAATGGAATTTTTTTTTGTTCTTAATATATTTGTACCTACTTCATAACTTAAGGCGCCTATTTGACATTAAAAAAAAAAATCTTTGCATTTATTAACATCTTAGCTTAAAATTTTGTCTACAGAAAATAAATCTAAAATATCATCTCACAAAAACATTTTGTGCAATGAGATTGTGAGAACAACAGAAAATTATACATTTTACTTTGGCAAAACTAGTTAAAATTTTTAGGGTTCCGTAGTCAACTAGGAACCCTTATAGTTTCGCCATGTCTGTCCGTCTGTCTGTCTGTCTGTCTGTCTGTCCGCGGCTAAGCTCAGAGATCGTTAGTACTAGAAAGCTGTAATTTGGCATGAATATACATATCAGTCACGCAAACAAAGTGGTAAAATAAAAAATAAAAAAATAATTTTTTTTAGGGTACCTCCCATAGACGTAAAGGGTGGGTGATTTTTTTTTCTCGACTAATCCTATAGTATGGGGTATAGTTGGATAGGTCTTTTAAAACCATTGCGGGGTTGCTAACATGATTTTTCTATTCAGTGATCTGTTTGCGAAATATTCAACTTTAAAGTGAAAATTTTCATTAAAATCGAGCGTCCCCCCCCCTCTAAAATCTAAACTGTTAGGTGGAAAAATTTGAAAAAATTCAGAATGGTAGTAAATATATCAAATTTACTAGGAAAATTATAGCGGCTAAGATTGCTTGGAAATTATTTGTAGTTTAAGAGTAAATAGTAGCCTAAGGTATAAAACATACCTAAACTAGGATGATTCCGTACACATACGAAATCCTTAGAAAAATATTACTTGATTTTTTTGTAATGGCTACGGAACCCTACCTTGTGCGTGTCCGACACGCTCTTGGCCGGTTTTTATGTGTATTATGGACGGACAATGGACATGCGCATGAAAAAATTACAAAATCTATTGTTTCTTAACCAACCCTCGGAAGTCGCGACTTTTTATAACAAACATAGGACTGCAGACCGGGAAAAGAATATCCAGTTTTGTAATTTTAAAAATGATAGCAACATATTAAGGGGCTGTTTCACCACCCATTGATTAATTTTAACTGACGGATAAATGTGATGCCGTCTCTATCTATTCGAAGAAAACAAACAGAGACGGCATCGGATTTACCCGTCAAATAAATTTGATCAATAAATAAATAAATAAATAAAATAAATATCACGGGACAATTCACACCAATTGACCTAGTCCCAAAGTAAGCTTAGCAAAACTTGTGTTATGGGTACTAAGCAACGGATAAACATACTTATCTATACTAATATATAAAGCTGAAGAGTTTGTTTGTTTGTTTGTTTGTTTGAACGCGCTAATCTCAGGAACTACTGCTCCGATTTGAAAAATTCTTTCAGTGTTAGATAGCCCATTTATCGAGGAAGGCTATAGGCTATATATCATCACGCTAACACCAATAGGAGCGGAGCGGAGCTGAAGAATGTTTCAAAATCGGGGGTTTTGAAGTAAAACTTCTGTATAGGCACTAATCTCAGGAACTACTGCTCCGATTTGAAAAATTCTTTCAGTGTTAACACCAGGGGGGTGGGGGGGGGGGGTTGAGGGGGGTGAGGGTGCGGGGGTAGTGTGCGGGAGTTTTAAGGGGGGATGAACATTTCAGTGATTTTGCCGTAGGATGCACCGTTTTCAAGATATTTGACAAAAACACCAGGGGAGGTGGTTGAGGGGGGGGGATTGCGGGTGGGTGCGGGGGGGTTCGGGGCTTCGGAGGGGGGATTAAAATTTCATTGATTTTGCCGTCGTAGGATGCACCGTTTTCAAGATATTTGACAAAAACACCGGGTGGTGGGGGTGGAGGGGGGGGATTTAGGGGGCTGTGGGGGGGGGGTGCGGGGGGGGGTGCGGAGGTGTTAAAGGGGGGATGAAAATTTCATTGATTTTGCCGTAGGATGCACCGTTTTCAAGATATTTGACAAAAAAAACTTGAAGTAAAACTTGAAGTAAAACTTCTATAGGGCACGCTTGACTTGGGACGAACGCGGGTGTGCGGGGGGTGCTGTGTGGGATAGGGTGTTTCACTTTTGTAGGTGGAAAAAATTTTTGTGATATTTTTTCTGACTTTGCTCAGCTTCCGGTTCTAGCTTATGTTAATAGAATATTTTCCAAATTTCAAGTGGATTGGACCATGTTTAGAGGTTGCACAGAATGAACAGCTCTAAATAAGAATCAAAAAAAGAAGTAATTACTTTTATTTAAAATAGCACAATATGGTAGCCACACATCGTTTTTAAGTGAAAGAAAATTAAATTAAGCATAAAATAGAACATTAAGTACTCAATAAATAATTTACTACTTAGGCTACACAAGTTGCAACCTCATCTTTGGTTCGCTTGACCACGCATTTTCTGTTGCATGCTTATTTCTGCTATTCGTCTCTGATCGAATCATTAAATAAAGAATAGTTACTCTGTCTTCTAGAATCTTACAGGATGCGATTGATGGCAACAATTTACTGTTTCAATGTTAGAGTAAAGGTGAATGATGATAATTTTTTTGAGCCATTTCGCTTCTTTTGGTAATCCGAGCTCGATGAATAGTAGACGGCGGTATAGAAACATCTGAGACATCGTGACCAAGGCTTTTAACAGCTGTAATAAACGAAGTAGATACTAGCTTGCCGAGTGGAGCGGTCCTATGCAGCTAAGAGTGTCCAATCGAGAGATTTTAGTTTACTTATAAATAGGACTTGACATTTTTGCTGGTGGTACAGAGAATAGAATTATTTTCATCGTCTTCATGACTTGATGACTACTTAATGAAGGGCATTCTTGGCCCAAGGTCACTGTCATGTTGATTTCTTTAATCGATTTATAATGCTACATTTTATAAGCATCCACTATCTATGTCTTGTCTCTTACGCTTTCGGATAATTTCTAAGGAAAACGTTAACAAATTATGGTAAGTGTTCCTTATAAAGTTATTAAATGTTAGCTCAAACAGTTACTGTCTTGACATATATATTAGCCTTCTTCCACACCACACTTCTTGCAGTTTAATACTTGTCTACTTAGTGGCGTCCGAAAGAGTTTCAACAGCACTTATTCCTTGGAAGGAAATCCAGCTCCTAACAAAATATCACAAGGAAACCTCTCGAGCAACCGAATTCGTCGTTGACTATTCATATTATTATTTACGTTAAAATATGCTTCAATCTTTTAAACGACACACTTAAATCACTTTATAACCCTCCACTTCAGATAATAAACTTGAAAATTTTGCTATCCTCTAATACACCGATATCAATTACTTGACATAAAAGTCATCAAACTGTGCAACCTTTAGATGATAATCGATTTTACTGATTTTTGGCGTATGAACTTTACATATGAGTGGAATCAAGAATTCGAGCAAAGTCAAAGAAAAATCAAAAATTTTGAAAAATGAAACACCCTAGTGTGGGAGGACGTGCAGGGGGTGCGGAGGGGTGCGGAGGGGGAGGGTTCGGGGTTGCTGTGCGGGGGGAGTGCGGGAGGGAGCGGGTTGGAGGGTGCGGGGGGGTTGCGGGGGGGGGTAATTTTTTTTAATATCGAAGAACTAAGGAGAGCCATAATTGATGAAAAAGCAAATTGGATAAAAAAAATACGCTGCCCAAATTACTAATTCCACGCGGACGGAGTCGCGGGCAAAAGCTAGTATTATATAGATAGGTACATACTTAAACTTAAATACATATTAAACACCCAAGACCCGAGAACAAACATTCGTATTTTTCATACAAACATCTGCCCCGACACGGGAATCGAACCCGGGACCTCAACCTTCATAGTCAGGTTCTCTAACCACTAGGCCATCTGGTCATCTGGTCTGGCCATCAATGGATGGTGAAACAGGAGATTAGAGTCTTTATTTAATTTAAAGATTTGTACTGCACAATGCACATACAAAAATAGGTATTTTGTACTTTATAAGGGACGCTGGGACTTACGAAGTTAATTTTTGTATACAGATCATCATCATCATCATCATCATTTCAGCCAAAAGACGTCTACTGCTGAACATAGGCCTCCCTCAAGGCTCGCTAAACAGATCGGTCCTGCGCTATTCGCATACAAAGCGTTCCCGCAACCTTAACCAGGTCGTCGCTCCATCTTATTGGAGGCCTACCTACATTGCGTCCTTCGGTCCGCAGACGCCACTCGAGAACCTTTCGGCCCCTTCACCCGACGATTCTACGAGCGATGAGCCCTGCCCACTGCCACTTAAGTCTGGCGATTCTTCGAGCTATGTCCTCACTTATTAAGTTCTTGCGCGGAATTCATCATTTCTAATGCGATCCCGCAGAAACTCCAAGCATAGCCCTCTCCATCGCCCTCTGAGCGACTTTGAGCTTTCTTATGAGGCCCATCGTTAGCGGCCACGTCTCAGTGCCATAAGTCATCACTGGCAACACAAACTGGTCAAAGACTTTTGACTTGAGACACTGCAGTTCTTCCTTTCTTTCTTTCTTTCTTTCTTTGTGTACACATTTACAGTAAATTGGAAGAGAGAGAGAGAGAGAGATATTTACGCATTCGATACACAGGAAAAAATACATTTAAGTAGTAGGAAGTATTTAGTTACGTTGTGGTTACGACTTGTACGATTGTTTTTGTAAATTAATTTGTATAAATAAATTGCATATCCGAATTTAAAAAAAAATAGCTATTCTAATAAGGGCAAAGAACCCTTTCACTCTACCATTAGACCATTACTTTTATGATACTTCGGTTAGCAGAACAAGTATGTATAATCAATCACATCTCATAATATTTAATTACCTACTAGGCCGACCTAAATTATTTCGTCCATTCGTCTACGGAATCATTCATATAAATTTTCCTTAGGCATAAATATTGATATAACTATCTTAAATGTACTTATATGATGTAACATCAGTAGCACTAATGGCTTCGTATTATATTATACACTAGCTTTTGCCCGCGGCTTCGCTCGCGTGAACCATACATATTTCAGAGAAGCAAGCAATTAAGCAAGCAAGCTGTTATGCAAGCAAGCCTGAAGCAAGCATGCACGCAAGCATGCAAGCAGCATGCAAGCAGCATGCAAGCAAGCATACAAGCTTGCAAGAAAGCATGAAAGCAAGCATGCAAGCGAGAATCCAAGCAGGATTCTAGCGAGCATCCAAGCAAGCATCTAAGCAAGCAATCATGCAAGCAAGCATCCAAACGGGCATGCTAGCAAGCATGCAAGCAGGCATGCAGGCATGTAAGCGAGCAGGCAGGTAGGATTTAATTAATTTGGTTTAAATGTACCGCAAATATGTGTACTAAGGTTGGCAACCCTACCCATAGCTCTTTATGTCGTCGAATAATGTATCAGTACGTAATTATGAGAGGATTAAATCTATACATAACTATGCACTTGTCCGTACACAATCGGACACTTAAAATTAAACTGCCACAATTCGAAATATGTAGGGTCAACAGCATAAATAAGTGGTAATTTCTGTACCTTGTCGTTTTCAATCGTTTGTCAATTTTGTATGTCATTTCAAACATGATGTTAAAGTGACAAGGTACACAAATGATCACTTATTTATGCTGTTGAATACTATCAATACAATACAATACAATGACTCTTTATTGTACACCAGAAATAGTAAGCAATACAGAAAACAGGTACACAGAGTGTAAGTTACAAGGTAAGCAATAGGCGGCCTTATCGCTTAAGAACGATCTCTTCCAGGCAACCCTTTACCAGAAAGAAGGAAGGACTAGTTTACAGCAGGTGGTGCATCAACAGTGGATCAGAAAATTAAAACGCAACAAAAAATAGTACATCTACTCATACATATATCGTACATATAATAAGTACACGTCTAAAACAAATATAAGCATTGGGATAAACAGCCACATATAAATAAATAAACTATAACAAAGCTAATTATTACAAGAAGACAGATAGTACACCTTAAGCATTGATTTAAAGATTGACAGAGATTTTGCCCGTCGTAAGTCAATCGGCAAGGCATTCCACAACCGAATAGCCTGGACAGTATAAGAATAGACATAGAATTTGGAGTTAGAGAGAGGCACGGTAAGGAGAAAGTTCTGAGAGCATCGAATAGAAGTTATGTAGCTAAACCGCTCTTTGAGGTAGCGAGGAGTTGCAGGGTTAAAGAGAATGCCGTAAAGAAGGTGGAGAACGTGAGATTTACGGCGAAGGCGGATTGGGAGCCACTTGAGCTGTGATCGAAAATTAGAGACATGATCGAACTTACGCAGACCAAAAATAAACCGAATGCATAGATTTTGAATTCGCTCAAGTTTATTAAGCTGCTCTTCTAGGAGATCGGGATAGCAAATGTCAGCATAGTCGAATATAGGGTGCAGCAAAGTTTGAGCAAGCGCAACCTTAGTAGCAAAAGGTAGGAAATTCTGAAGCCGTCTTAAAGATCCCACCGCAGCAAACACCTTCCTGCTCAAGTGCTCACCTCGCACACATGAGGAGACCATGAGAGAGTGCGGTCTAAAATAACACCCAGGCTCTTGACCTGATGCGCAAACGTTATTAGTACTCCGTCGAAAAGCACCGGTGGCAGAGATGCAAAGTCGACTCTTGGGACAAGTTTCGAGCTACCAATAACAATGACCTGGGTCTTTGTCGGATTAACAATCAGGCCAAATCGTTGGCTCCATTTCAAAATCTTCTTTAGATCCAAGTTAACAGACTATCATTGCAAAACTAAACCAAATTTTATTTAAGTACACAAAGTTTATTTTTTAAATGATAATAATTCGGATTGAGTCAGTTTTAGTCTGGAGACTTGAAATTTTGGTTAAATATTCTTCGTACAACGTAAATTGAGACCACAGTGTAATCTTATGATTTTCTGCAGGTATTTATTAAGTATACTTAGGGCCGATTTTTCAGTCAACGGATAAATGTTATCAACTGGTTAAATTATAGAATGGCTAAATAAGTTGACTGACAGCACTGCGTCAGTTACACTGTATGCATGACGCTACAATTTAGCCGGTTTACACTTTATCCGTCAGATAATATTTATTCGATGATTGAAAAATCGGCCCTTAATTTAAGTAATTTTAATTAAAACGCCTCACCTAATGATTTACACCGACAAAGGTACGAATAAGGGGTCGAATTACAAAACAGTGATTAGTTTGTATTGATTTAATTAATTAATTATGATGCGTAGTTAATAAACATCAATTTTGCATAATTGTTTATGCCTTTGTTGAATTTATTTATCTTATGTTAACCGGCTTTACGGTTCCTATTATTAAAGAAAACAATGAGCTTGTCGCTTAGTCATAAGTAGAGATGTAGAATAAAGGGCAATCGAGGCTGCACAATAACATTTCCGAGATAATTTAATTTATTCACGAACAAAGCTGTAGAGAGCCTTTGTTGTCAAAGTGGACTGAGTGATATAAATATAAATACCACAATACAAATAATATACATACAGTAACCCAACTCGCACGCACACAGCGGCGCGCGCGTGGGAACTTGCATTGTTTTGTCTGGCGAAGATTTGTTAGCGGCCGTGTAAAATGCTTGGCTGTGTGCGTGCGTCGTATGAAATTGGAGTACTGTATGTATTATTTGTATTGTGTACCTTGCTTAAAAGAGTAAGCTTAAGTAGGACTGCTGTCGACCACACAAATTCCTTTGAAATCGTAAACGTCCTTTTGAGCCTGTGCTTGATAATCCGTAACTAACCTACCAATACCTAGTAGATAAAAGGGCATTTTTTATGTCGAATTCGACTGTCGCTATCCCGTGGAAACTATACATTTTTCTGGTATAAAATCTATCTCCATACCAAATTTGATCCAAATCAGTTCAGCAGTTAAAGCGAGAAAAGGTAGCAGATAGACGGACAGAGTTACTTTTGCATTTTTAATATTAGTAAGGACGTAAGGATAAAGTACCAGACCTGACCTTCTACCTCCGCTAACATGTCCCATTGTTGGGCACAAGCCTATATCAGAATGAGAGAGCTTGGGCTGTAGTTGATCCCACGCAAGTCCCGTGCAGATAAGAAACTTCACATACCAGTAAATTGGTTCGCTGGTGGGTATACATAGGTTTCCACACAATATATCCCTTTAAACCCTCCCTTCCTCTCTTCAAGTTGTTGGTAAATTATAAACGTAATTCCGCTTGAAAGGCTATCTATAGGTCAAACCTAGGCTATCACGGCTTTTTTAAAGTACATGTGTGTTCCAGATTTGTGCAGTGTTACCCAAAAAGAGGTTGTGGCTTAGCAAATCCATTGGTAACTAGTTAAAGTTAAAGTAAACTAGTTGTTGCCCGTAAACACCGAAATAATATTAAGTAGTAGGGTAAACGTACCAGTGAATGAAATGAACACATAGTGAATAAGGAAATTTTTGACTTTACAAAATTATTTCGGTGAGATGCCAATAAATAACTCCAAACCTGGCTGTTTTTTAACATAAGTAACTATTCTAGTTTCCTTATTTAACTTTTAATTTCTAAAAACATGTTCAATTTAAAAGTTATTAAGGTTTAAAGTCAAAAATACCTCAAAATACCAGTGAATGAACACAATGTTCCAGTAAATTAACAAATGAAACCAGTGAATGAACATCGTTTAATGATTCTTTATTGTCGTATATAAAGGCAAAAATGATTTATGTGTAATTAATTTGTACTATGCATTTTCTAAAACAAAAGAGTAAATATTTAGTTATTAACGTAAAATAAAAGATCGTTCATTAAGAGGCAAGAGGGTACGATGACTGAGAGACTTTTGAGAAATAGGTATTTTAATGAAATGTCGCTGTCTCGCCCAAACCCCTCCGTGTCAGTACAGCGAGAGCGGGACAACTGCAGCTCAGGCCGTTATTAGGCGCGTAAAATTGATCAAAACAGCATTTCGTAATCCCCTGTTTTCTTCTCGAAAACTGGACCAATAAAATTAATTTTTCAAAAATAATTAGAACACAGATTTAGCTATGCCCCTATGTTTTCCTTTTTTTGTTTATATCAGGGATTCTTTTCTGATGAGTGTCTGAAAATGACGTTGAAATTGAGCAATTTTTTCAGTTTTTAAAAGTTCATATTTCTTATGTTATTTGAAATATGGAAAAAAAACGAAACATAGGGCATAGCTGTGGTAGATACCTACAGATTACACAGTAAAAAAAATTGGCTCTAAAGCCATTATCCAGGGAGGAAACAGGGGATTACGTTTGTATGAAGAAATTGTGCGCATCGTACCCTCTTAAACTAGTATTGTAAAATTTGTGCGTAACCAATTAATGAACTAGGTATATTTAGTGTAGTTCATTTATTGGAAATTATTACATTATGGACTGTGTTCGAATACTGGTCTCATGATAAACAATCAATATATAAGTTTGTCTGTGAAAAAGAAATCTTAATACAGCAAGTGAAACGGATAAAATCGCATAAATAGTAATTTACGCCGTTCTGTGACAGAGTAGGGACACCCACTCGGTACCCCGCACCTCCGCCAATATGGGGTGGGGTGTCCCTTCTCTCTCTCTGAAAGGGAAAATACTGCCTAAGAGCCCAACTTGTACTTATTTCAAAGAAAACTTGGATTTCCACTGTAACGCTTCATATATTAATGTAAATTATTAGAACACTCCCGAGGCATGGCCTAACCAATAATGGCTGCCCAGACCGTCCGCTGTCCAACGTTCATTTCTTGATTCGAATTCCAAAAGCCGTAAAATTTAAATATTTGAAACAGCAACACGGTCTCAGTGGCCAGTGTCTGCAGTACCTTTCTATTTTTTTTAAATAGTCTATTTGACGTTCCACTTCTGGGCAAAGGCCTCCCCTTTTTTGCGACCTTTCTATTAGCGTAATAAAATATTAATGGAATGTAAAGCAGTGTGGTTTATTCGTTTTGAAATAGTATTCGCGTCCTTGACCTACAGTTCCTGCGACTTACAACACTTGACGAAAAAAACACCTTCTTTCGCTATAAAGCTATTTAAATTCAAATGCAGATTGCATTTTGCACTGCTTCTTTCGGTACCATTTTGTATTCTGCTTAAATTTTCCTGTTCATACAGTAAAATGTTACCTACTTATTATAGTTTCTTCGGTCTATTTTACCCGATAATTATATCGAGACACTAAATCGTCAAAATATTGGGATCTGGTTAAAGATAATCACAGTAAACATCCCAAAACAAAACAAAACCCCGATCCCAAACAAAAACTAAGTAATCTAATATCAGATACCACAGACTGAAGAGATGGCAGTTTCCATGGACATCGTATCAACATTGCTATAGGTACAGCGAAGAAATGCTGCCAGCATCTTTGGTTTCATGCCGCGGGGGGGAGCCTGTTATATTTGTTTTTCTAGTTTTACTTAGTTTAGTTATTAATTACTTTACTTTTTAATTTGGTTTACGTTCTTATGTACCTATTTCGATTCATAAATGGGAATTTGTGTGGGTTTACACAGGTAGAATAAATAGTCTTTCCTTCAATTAACCTTACAGACATAACCGATATTTCGACTGTGTAATTATTACCTCATAGTATTTGCCTTGATTAAGTAACAAGGATTACGCGCCGTCAAAATATTAAACAGGTTCACCGTGATGTTTCCTCGGACAATCGGCGTACAAAATGTGGCCGTGAATTCTTTAGCGTCGCGTACCTACATGCAATTAACATAAAAAAACACCTTAAAAAATATGCCAATTAGGAATAATACATGACATGACTTTCTAATGTTATCTGCTTCAATATTTAACATCCACATACCTAGTAGCTAAACGAAACGAATCACTAGGGGATACGTCTTCATTTTTATTCGATGTCTCCGTAATGTCAAGGACAAAGTTATTTTAAGGCTCGCAAATCGAATCAATATCTTGGTATTAGCTTGGTATTGGCAATACCTTACTAAGCTTTATCGTCACGAATCCTGTTTCCACTTATCTTTTATCAATGAGATACTTACTTAAATATTTATAAAATCCAGAAAAGTTTGATCCAAGTAGTTACTAAGAATTTGCGAGAACAACAGGCTGTAGAAGTGAGATCGTGACCCACTGTGAAACCTTTTCACAGAAAATGTCACAGTGACATCCCGTTGCTTAACAAGGAAAATCATTATGACGCTTACTGCGAAAACGTTCTACAATGGCTCAGGGTACAAATGGTTCGACTACAAGTTTTTACTCGCGGCTAAATAGACAATTAAATTATAATTCAGGGATTTTACTTAGTTCCCACGGGTATCCCCAAAAATTATATCACGGTCTTAATAAACGTTATACTATGTGTTGATCGCGACTCTGTTTGCGAAGAATTCGTTTATCGCTATCCCGCGGGAACTATACACTTTCCCGGCATAAGCAGTACCCTATATGATAATCTAGGTTACAAACTATTTGTGTGCCAAATTTCGTCAGAATCCGCCAAACCGTTTTAGCTTGAAAGACTGACAAACATGCATAGGTACGTATTACATCCATACATGTCATATACCCGTAAATGAATATGAGTAAATAAATAAATAAAATAAATAAATATTAGGGGACAATCTTACACAAATCGGCCTAGTCCCAAACTAAGCAAAGCTTGTACTATGGGTACTAGACGACGATAAACATACTTATATAGATAAATAAATACTTAAATACTAAATACATAGAAAACATCCATAACTCAGGAACAAATATCCGTGCTCATCACACAAATAAATGCCCTTACCGGGATTTGAACCCAGGACCTCTTGCTTTGTAGGCAGGGTCACTACCAACTAGGCTAAAGCGGTCGTTAGTAAAATGTAAAAGGAACACTCGTGCAAAACTCATGTCTCTCATAGATGTAGAGATTTTGAGATCATGGATGCGTACCTCCAAGTACCTACCTCCAGGTACCGTATTCGGAATAAAAAGTAGGCTATGTTTTATTCCTATAAAGATTAGGTATCCTGTATGTTAACACTTATTAAGGCCCACATTTATTGGAGCATACTACTACAGAATCAAAAGCAGCAATCGAATACATACCTGACAATAGTACATTACTGCAGCGGCCGCGAAATAGGGGATTGCCGGCCGAGTAGTAATAGATGGCCGAGTGTTAACGAGGCCATCTAGAGATACGAGGCCGGCAATCCCTGTTCGTGGCCAAGGCTTGTATAGTGCTTTTCTCAAATAAATCCAAGGAAATGATACGAATGTTCAACTTATATATTCATATTTAATTCAAATTGTTTTTTTTTTTATTCCCGCCAAAATATATTTTTTTCCAGCAATTTATTTGTAAGCTGTTCCAGTTAATGTTTTTAACGCAAAATCTTGAGATGATTTATATTTATTAAAAAATTACGACCTTATTAATTGGTTATTTTAATAAATTGTTAACAATAAACGCCAATCCTTATTTATTTTTTTAAATCTAGCCAAGTAAGATATTAAAAAGTAAATTCACAAACTAAATTTTTCTTAATTGGCAGTATGTCATTGATAGTCAATAAAAGAAAATACGACCCACTAAAACAAAAGACAATCTCTTTGCTGGCCTTGGCCAGCAATGTTTGTATGAAATTCCATTATTGTCGTCTAATTTGAAATTAGAACGAATCTTCCTCAATTGCTATACAATGGCATACTTCGTGTTCTATTGTCACGACTATAAGGACCACATTTCCTTGGATGTTTGAGAAAATGATATTTTCAAAGCTAGTAGTATATTCAATAATTACAATGGATATTGTGACTTATTACTAAAACCATAAGGTTGCTTTTTCAAGTCAATGCATGTGGTCGTTAAATCGCCCCTACCTTATTAAGGGTTAATCCAGTTTATAAACTATCTGTGCGCCAAGTTTCATCAGAATCCGTCAAACTGTTTTAGCATGAAAGAGTAACCAACATCCGTATCCATACATCCATGCGTACAAACTCTAGCGCATATGATATACTTTTGGACCTGCCCTCGTAACTGCAAAACAAAATTGAATAAATCTTCTCAACTCCCGTTATCTTTGAAACCGCTAATTACAATATTTTCAATACTGCCCACTTACTTGACTTACCTTCCGGCTGTCAAGACTGGTTACACGGCTCATGATCAGCATCTGAGGCCCTAGCACACAAGCGGCTATCACAGACATAAAGCATCCGTCTTATTCGCAGTCACTTACTGGTTAGAAAGGGACATAAGCTCCACTAACTGTCTCGCGCTTTCACTATCGTAGAAGAATAGGTAATAAAAAAGTAATTAAAAAAACTAAAAACCCGCCTGCGTGCGGTGTAAATAAAATAATAAATTAAAAAATCAAAAAAACCCGCCTGCAGAAATACTGAAAAGGTGGAAACAAGATAAAATGTTCAATAACAATAAAACGAATTTAAAACACGTCGATGGCAGTCTTTCAAAATTTAATGCAACGATAAAATGCAGTCGGAGGCATGCATGAAGCAACATTAAATCTCATGCAGCCACTGACTCCCATTGCCTCCGACAGCATTTTTTCGTTGCTTTAAATTTTGAAAGACTGCCATCGACGTGTTTTAAATTCGTTTTATTGTTATTGAACCTTTTATCTTGTTTCCACCTTTTCAGTATTTCTGTAGGCGGGTTTTTAGTTTTTTGAATTACTTTTTTATTTCTTGCTTTTTAGTGTAACCTCCTGAGACCCAGATAAATTATTGAGTATTTGAATTAGGAATCCGTTGCTATTTAGTTAAAGTTCAAAACCAATTTTGAAATATGTAGGTACCTACTTAATTTTCCACATGGGTTTCATAGAGAAAATTATTGCTCAAAGATATCTTAGTAAGTAGGTACGTTGTCGTTTTAATGCATTGATTGCCAATTTACTATTCCAAATTAAATTTAAACACATGACTTCTATATATTTTTGTAATCTCTTTTTAAATCCATTTATTTTGATACCCTACTCGATAGGTTTAAATAAAAAAATTTTTTTGAAGACTCACAATTTGGCGCCAAAAATCCGCCATTTTGATTTTTCAAGAATTTCATATATCCAGTGTTACTCGCGTTATCAAGACGAATCCAATGACGTATCATTTATCAAAATCGGTTCAGCCGTTGTGTAGTTACGAGAGGACATAGGAATGGACATACATACATACATACATACATACATACATACATACATACATACATACATACATACATACATACATACATACATACATACATACATACATACATACATACATGCGGGTCAAACACATAACCCTTCCTTCTTCGCAGTCGGGTAAAAATTGGGCAGCTCTCTATTTCGCGAGAATTTTAAAAAGCCCTTTTTACTGCACCTCTATGATCCTTAAAGAATGTGTGTGCTCAAAAATCTAGATCCAGTGGTTTAGAGACCCCATTCGCGATCCGTAAGTCATAATGTAACGTCTGTCATAGAGATAATTTTTCAGGAACTCTATAGGTTAAGTTAGGTTTATTTTATGACAATCCAGGACAATTAATAGATTCGGAGAAAAAAGAGTTATGGTAAATGATCATTGTGGCAAACATTACATTATGACTTGCAATATTTATGGATCCCAATATAGGCCCATAAAAGCGCCTGACTGCCTGGGCGTGCCTGACTGATAGATTTATGATGATATCCTTCTTGACGTATTCGGTTCCACCGAATCTTGCAGATTCAGGAGGTGAGAGCGAAGATGGCTGGCAAAACCATACTTCGTCTAATCGACAATCGACTGACTGTTTGACTGAATAACTTACTGAAAATGCACAACCTAAACCGGGTCTACTCGTATATTTATAGTTTGGTTTTGCCAGCCATCTTCGCTCTTACCTCCGGAATCAGCAAGGTTCGGTGTTACCGGAGATGTCAAGATCAAGGATAGCCTCATCAATCTATCAGTCAGGCACGTTACACTTTTTCATATACAAAACCTATCGTGCTAGGCCTCCCGACCTCGATACAGTTACCTACCGAGCGACGAACAACGCTAAAATTAACGGAGTTTTTTGCGACCATCATCTGACGATCTGCTGACACAATGCGGTCATAGTTTTTATTTGGCACAAATGCCATTGTGATAGCCCGGACTGCGTATTGTTCTGATGCTTTAGCAAGGACTTCCGGATTGCATTAATAGCGTCTGCTTTGTAGTTAATTGTAGCTATTTTATCCTCATTATCATAAAATTTTAACCTGCAGTTATGTTGGCAAATTAATAATGCATCTTTCGGTTTGTTTATTTTGTTTGCTGTAAACAAATTACTGTTCTTTGCTGTCGAATCGAAGCTGTCTCATTATAAGGAGTAAGTGAGGGTTTTTAATTAGTTGAATAATTAACACTTGTTTTCTTCAGCCATGAGGGGTTAATCGTTCAACGTGACCCATTGTTGCTTGCGTCCGCTCTAGAGGAATATGATGAATACTCATTAAATACCGTGTGGGTCTTTTCTTTATCATTATTACCTGTAATTATTAAATACTTAGTTTTGCTTCTGTTTAATTTATCGTGATTATTTTGAAATCATTTCTCCGGACGCAACCAAGGTTTGTTATAAATTTAACCTTAGGTAAGTACATAACATTATATTAGGTACAAATTTTATTAATTACATTTGAAATTTACCATAGGAAAACATTATGAAGAAACCTCATACACCTGCGACAAATTTAATGGTGTGTGTGAAGTTCCCAATCCGTGCGTACGTACCTGAGGGGAGGCCTGTGTCCTGCAGTGAGACGTATATAGGCTGAGATCATCTCTGTGCCTGTCTGTCTATCGTAGTAACCAAACGGATAGATCAATTCGGAACTGAGTTTTATAAATCACTTCAATCCCGATGGTTATGTAACTGACTAATGTGGACTTTGAAAAAAAAACATGTCGGAGTGTTTCAACGTTTTTAAGTTGAAAATTTAAAAATAATACCCATGTAAAACATTAGGTCACGGCCGGCTTTATGTGATTCCATGAGTTCAAAGAATTCGAACATCAAATTAACGGTTACCAAATAAGAAGCGTTAATTGCTCTGAAGGAAAATACCAAACCGTTTCAGTTCCGGTCCGCGACAACGGCCTTCCTAGGCCCTAACTATCTAAAAACAGTCTTCTAACATCTATAATAATCCTGTGGAAACTCTGCCCGTTTATTGGGCACCAAAGTCGGGACTAAACCGCGAGAGCACCTCTGCAGTCTCCACCTCTCGGCACAGCACCACCAACCAGCACTTACTGGACCCTGAAGCACCGTGGCCCCAGCCCCTGCGATAACTACTAACTTTCCTGAGAGCCACCGCAGCGCGTCCTACGGTCCCCAGAAGCCAGGATAGTGTCTGTCCAAGAAAAGCGTATTCCCACTCAAGTGCTTTTGAACCCCTTTTGACCCTCTAGTCACTTGCTTGCTCACAGATATAGTGTTTTAAATAAACGTCTAGACTTTGTTTACTGGTTTACTTTAACTCCTCAAGACCTATACCTATACTGTGACAAGGGCCGATAAAAACATACAAACACAAACAATGTAATCGATTGATAGCCGAGACAACATTGCATACGTGGTGTTAGCCACGAAGTGATATTAATTAAGTAAATATTATCTGTGATCTTGACTTAATTCGGTAGTACTAAACATGGAGAGTTTTGCTTAACCTTAGCCATAGAATTCGTGTCATATGACACGTAATTCTAAATCATTGACAAATGGACCTTTGAATTTTTTTTTATTATTTCACTAACGGTGTGGTTATTGTACGACCCATTATTTGTCGACACGGAATGACCGACTTTAATGCACGACCTGATAAATGAAACCTATACGACAGTTACTTGAGGATTTGAATTATGGCTACCTGGGTCATACTCAGCGTAAGAAACAAAATTTGTCTCCTGCGACCATAAAATTAGCCACTCCGACTTCCGAGTCAGCAAACTCAAGATTTATTTAAACGGGCCAAAAGTTGTCCAGCCGTCCCACGCGCCATTGTAGTAGACTAAAAAATATTGGCTGACCCTTAATTTTTGCCATGTCCACAGGAGAGACGCAAACAAATAAACGTGTATGATGTATGACCCACCTACATTACATTATACCTACATTAGGTATCTGAAATCTGGTGATTCTACAATTAGCGTCAATTATGAAGCAGACGCAGATAGTTCTCATTCTGAGAGGAGGCCTGTGCCCTGCAGTGGGACGTATATAGGCTGGGACGACGATAAAGCAGGTGGGGGCAAGGTCCTCAAATATATCAGAACACGTTTCTATTGTCAAGGGCGTGCAGCGTGTTTATCGGAATACACTAAGCACTAAGCATAAAGCATAATATAATTATCGATATTTGAAAACCATCTCCTATTCGATGCTAACTCTCCGTCAATGAATTTTAAGTTTAACATCTTTCCAGAAACTGTTTGTCAAAGTTAATTCTCATTCTGTGCTGTAATGATGACTCACCAATCAGTTGAGGTACCTTTATACTTACTTACTACACTGGCTCAGCGACCCAAAGAGGATCTTGGCCTCCGACACCAGAGAGCGCCACTCTTCCCTATTTTGCACCACCTCGCGCCAATTGGCTGCGCCGAGGGCGGTTACGTCTTTCTGCACTTCGTCCAACCAGCGGTATCTAGGGCGACCCACCGGACGTTTTCCGCTTGGTCGCCCCATATACGCTCTCTTCACTGCCCGATCCTCTCCCATCCTCTCTAGGTGGCCGAGCCAGCGCAGTCTCGCCGCCTTGGCTTCTCCAATTACATTGGGCTCAGACACCAGGTCTTCCAGCTCCCGGTTCTTTCTCCTCCTCCACTGGCCATCTTCCTCTTGAATCGGCCCTAGCATCTTCCTCCAGATCTTTCGCTCAGCCACTAAGAGCTTGCCCTCTACCTCTATCTCTTGAGGTACCTTTATAAGATGTTTAAATGTTGTATGGCAATTTAATTGCTAGTTATGACGTGACTTCTATGCCAACTCAATCAACTATTCATTTATTTTAAAACTGCGAAATCTCATTTTGCAATTAAGTGAAAATTTGACAACTTTTCAGGACTAAAATAAAGTGTTTTTACTAAAGTTGCGTTTTGGAATTTTTATTTTATGGTGTAATAATCACTATTAAGTAGGTATAGAGAAACTTGCAACTCATGTTCACTCACATCTACGTTTAAATGGACGACTTGATAGCTATCGGCAAAAAATATTATTGATAATACCAATAGCAGAAAAGTAAACGGAAGTGCGAAGTAATGTATTAAGGCACATTATAATTCTATCTTTATTAATATTAAACCAACAATGATCGTTATGCAATAAATATGAGAATTCTGAATTTGCAAGCGGTGAAAGTTTGCAAGCACTGGCTATCTGCGGTGCACTGTCAATGATCTGAGATACATTACAACATTAGGTATTGTAACGAAACATGGACAAAAAGTAATTATCAATCGCGCTGTGTTCCTAAGTGCCTTTTACTTATGAAAGTAAACTCTAGCGGAGCTGCTCTCCTTTCCATTAAGATCGCGTTGAGCCAGATTCTCAACTGTTTTACAACCGTACGCACTATATAACTCAGTGACCGTACGTGTACCAAGAACTCGTATAAATGTCGTTATTGAAAAATACACACGGCGATAATCATAAAAAAATAAACAATTTAAATCGTTCGTTCGAGTTTTACTGGTTTTGTTTATAAACATTAAATTAAATACATTAAAGAGCTGGATTTTATGTTGACGATTTCACTGTGATAAAATATACTTAATAAGCGTCAACGGAACAGATGGACAAGGGTAAATGATAATGACATGTATTGTATCAGAGATATGATTTAAATGTAATACAGTATTCATTATCTATAAATAATAAACGGAAAGGGTATTTTTTTTACTACAGTTAGGTACATCTGGTTTGTTGTAAAATGACGATATGGTTTATTTTCACCAGAACCATGATGTCCGCAAAGAAAAGAAGCGTGTTTCTAGAAACAGAAGTACCTACGCGTCATTTCATTGATACTGCGCACTGGAGCTGTAATTTATGAACGAACGGAACTGTTACATAATTAATATTGACCACGGAATGAAGCTGCGCTTAGGCAATAGAAAATGTTAGCCAACCGACCTCGAGAACGCACTCGCTCCAATACGACTTAGTCAAATAACCCGGTTTCTCAACTGCATTAGAGTAGTAGGGCACCAACACTATTCGGCCGGTTGCCCGATGTTTAGAGTATTTTTAGTGTTTAGGCTGTTTACATTGATGAGTGATCTAAAATTAACCTGAAAAGGTCATTGTAACGATTAAAACTTTCAGTAGTAGCATTTTTAGACGACCAGATGGCCTAGTGGTTAGAGAACCTGACTATGAAGCTTGAGGTCCCGGGTTCGATTCCCGTGTCGGAGCAGACATTTGTATGAAAAATACGAATGTTTGTTCTCGGATATTGGGTGTTTAATATGTATTTAAGTATGTATCGATCTATATAAGTATATTTATCCGTTGCCTGGTTTCCATTACCCATAACACAAGCTTGCCTTAGCTTACTTTGGGACTAGGTCAATTGGTGTGAATTGTCCCGTGATATTTATTTATTTATTTTATTTATTTAACCGTGTTGTATGATATTTTTTCGTCAAAAATCAAAAATGTTTAGCCTCATTTTCTATTGATCATGTTGGTTATAGTAAATTTTAAATGGTATTCGATTAGTGCCTTAACTAAAGCTGATACAAAGCCACACTGCTATTGCGTCAGTCACGCTGTGTCAGAGCGGCAGATATAAAAAACGAATGATACCTACTATGGGTTACATTACAAACAACAGTATCTTCATCAATGAGAACCGTCGCCTCAAACAGTGATCATTCGACACCCTTTCACTCAATTTAGTCCTTGCCTGACTATCTCGATGGGCCGTTTGAATTATTTGTGGAACGGAAGACAGCCTCTGAGTCAAAGCTTAATGGCCCATATTCTGCAGCTAGTAGCGACGACGGCAGATGCATTCCTTTCGCTTTCCAACAATACCAATATCGTTAGCATAGATGCACGTTCTGCTTCGTGCCTATAAGGCTTGCAGTACCGTGTTGCAGTAACGATTACCTTCGTTCGAGGCAACGAGTAGGTATGGTGCAAGTAAAGTCAACAATGACGGCTTTCTTTTGTTTTCATGTCTCATTCAAAATGCCCACGGACAAGTTGAGTAACAACGAGAATTTAAGAGCTATCTATATAGTCTATCAGTCTGTCAAACTTTCTGTAAATAATGTACGTCATTCTGAAAATAGTCGGAGCAATTATGAGTTCTGATATTTTCACTTCAAGCTAGCTCTTAAAGAAACATAAGAAACCAATATTCTTGTTTCTAACACACACATACGATGGCAAAAAATAAGTCCACGGCCTTAATTGAGCTTTATGGAAAGCGACGATGAAATCTTACTCACATTTATCGGAATACTGTCGCCATTAATAAATCACGTTTTCCCTACGCAGTTTCAAGTTTTATTTTATCTCTGTTATTTTTAAATATTTTTTTAACGCGTAGCATGAATGGTCTGTTGTTTGACTTGACATCGATAAGTGATCCTTTACCAAGAAAATATTATCGTCACAGGCTCCACCTCGTCGTACGACACTTTGCTATCGGATGACATGTGAATTAAGTGAATCAGTCTCAATTGAAGACCGAGGTCATTGTGTTCAGTTGCATCGAAAAAATGGCGGATAACGTATAGACATATAACGTATGGACTATAAATTTCATTATTTTTTTTGAAGCTTCCTAAAAATTATGGCGAGATATGCAGTAAGACACTATAATGATTAAGAAATACTATTGGATTTTTCACACTTTAGACTGAATTCATCTCTATTATTTCCTTGTCTGAGAAAGACAAAACGGAACCGTCATAGGATTGCTTTGCTGCCAGTTTATCTTTGTCTCTCTATCTTTTTGTCACTTGTTAAGTAAATTTCGACACTCGGAAGTTAACCAAAACCTACGAGTATAGGGTAGGTACTTCCCGTTAACCTACAATCATGAATTTTCACAGCACAAGTTAAGGAAAAAAATCATTAATTTGTAGTGATTTCACGTTGAATAATATTTTTTGTTTTGCTATTTCAAACTTAAAGTCCGACTCGGACTTGACAGGCTTTATTAGGTACCTACTGTAAATATACTTACATAAATTGTGCAAATAGTTGCAATAATAATCTCAAGACCATAAAAATTTATGATAGACAAATTTCCTTTTGTTTTACGCCCTTTACAAACAAAGTCTGTTAACTTATGGACAGTCAAGCACAAAGATAGCACTTAGTATATAAACTTACTTACTTAGTGTATAAGTATGTAAACAACGAAAGTTACAAAGTAGGTAGGTACTAAAAGATTCAGCTACTTTTGATCTCGACATACAACCAGAGCCCAATAAAATTGCATAACAAAGTACAACTTATATTACAACCGGAACTCCCTTTCTAGTTAATATAACTGAAGCGAGAGTTCCGCTTGTAATATTAGTTGTAATTTGTTATGCACTTGGGCGCACCCAAGTAAGCGTAAGTTTTGCTAAATTTCCACGACTTCGTAGATATTTAGCAAAACTTGAGCTTAGTGCTCGGAAAAGCTTTACAGCAAAGGACGGATCGGTAAAATTTCAAGCTCCTTAGTCCTACTAGTTTAGACTGTGCCTTAATCGGTCAGTCAGTAATTCTCTTTTAATTATATATGTAAATTTCGTTTCAATGTGTAGGGTAAAATAATTACCATAAAAAAGCAACGCCCAACACCGCAAAAACGTGCGCCACGACTGCCACGAGGCACCATAGGCCACGAGGAGACGTCAAACAAGTACTCGTGTAACTTTATTTGAAACCACTTATTGCTTGTTTTGCAGTAAAACATTAACTAATTTAAAAAAAAAACTGAGCAAATCGAGTTGGACTCGTGTTATGAGGATCCTGTGCAAATTTAAAAGTAACCAAAAAATTAACAATACATTTTCATGGCAGTGGTGGGGCATGAAAATTTTTGCAAGTAAAGCCGGGGCAAAAAACACCTAAAATCCCCATTTATCCTCGTCTTGAAAGTGCAGTAAAGGTAGAGAAGCGTTTGGTAACTTCGGGAGTATATAGACAACCCGGGGGAGTCGGGTTGTTAGTATGTTAGTAACCCTTCGCCACTGCTACAAGTATCAGTGATTTTTGGAAGTTTTTGTGATTCTATAACTCCCTTTCCCATTTGAGATACCCCTTAAAACCATTTCTTTCATCACTTTGTTTTGTTTGAGAGTGTTTTGGCAAAGAAGTTGTTGTTTGTAAAAAAACACAAAAATTATGCAGTAAAACCTTGGTTTTGATCATTACAAGGTCATTAACAATTAAAGTAACGTTGCTAAATATTACCGTTTCTGTACAAACATGGAAAAATGTTAGTTAGTCTGTAAATTTGAAATAATGACGCTAATTAGCTACACGAGCGAGCCTCTTATACTTAGTTGGATTCTAGAATGATTTGATGGTCAATTCCAGTAGTTTTATGAGCTCGTTGCATTCGAAAATAATGCGTCTTTTGGTAAACAACATTGCTAGGGTTTTTATGATTTTATCAACTCCTCTAATTATTCTTTATTGTAAGATATTTATTGGTGCTGCTAATCTGCACTAGAATGAGATAGCGTTTCCCTGACACACTTTCCAAGCTAAATCACAACTTCTTTTAAATTTTGCTTGTAGTTAAAGACGTAACATTCACGTGTTTCAATACCCTTCTTTTTACAATTGAAGTGGTTTGAAAATCGATATACTTAATAAAATCTTTCTTTTTATTCCGCCAGATCTTGAATATAGTTTTAGTTAATGTCGACTCTTATCGTCTTGTTGATTGAGCCCTTGAACTCCCTTTTCCCTAGCAAGTAAAACGATTAACAAACTTATATCGTAATTAATATGTATGATTCATGACATTCCATTATGGTAAGTGGTTTAACCCTGATACATACTGTACCTACTGCTTCCGCTTTGAAGGCTAAAGAACTTTACATTTAATTTCTGGGAGGGTTGGTTCAGGCATTTTAAAGGAAAACTGTTTGGTGATAACTTTCGAACGAGCAACGACCGCGGTTGAGGGGTTGGGGGGCAGCCGCCTCCCCCTATTTGACTAAGAAAAAGTGCTCTAAAGTAAGAAAATTGAGCAGAGGAAGCCGTGAACAAAGAAGTTTGCCCCCCCCCCCCTCACGGAGTCCCAGCTAATTTAGATAGCGAAAAATGTACCTAATATTTTAAGTATCCTTCCCCTTCATTAAATTCTAGCCACAAAAACTTGATGACATTTTTACAAGTGCCTCAAAAGTGAAGAATATTTAAAATGAACTTCATATATGTATATTTAGTCAAGTGTGCGTTTGCTTCACAAATATTTGAAGCAATAAGTAGGTGTAAGTATCGGTAAAATAAGACGACACAAGCAACAAATCAAGAATATCTGTTAAAGTTGCTATTTTCATTCGTTTTATTTAAACGATACATGCTCTTTGCTTACGATGTAACCAACAAGTTCGGATGAATGGAGATTATGGTACCTACCATTAAACAATAATTGCAAGACGCGTCTCTAGTAAAAAGTATTTTATTATAGCCCAGAAAACCAAATTAATTTTCAATTAACTGCAAATTTAGTTTTTAGCAGCTTTTAAAACAAATAAATAGTTATTATATTGAGTTGCTATAGAAATTACGTCACAACTAGCAATAGGGATATTGACGCTATTAAAAAATAATTCGAAGATATACTCCAGTAGGTAAAAAAACGCTTTATTTTAGCCCTCAAAACCAGATTAATTTTCGATTAAAAATAGTTTTTTTGTTTCTTTCAAACAAATCAATAGTTAATTGAGTTGGCGAACAAGTGACGTCATAAGTTGTTATTGCCATTCAAACTCTATGGAAGAATTGTGTTTTGACAGCTCATAAAAAGTACGTCAGTTGATTGATACGTTACTAACGCTAAATGCCATGCTAAATCTATGGGAGAATCGTAGTATATTTTGATAGGTTATAAAAAGTACGTCAGTTGATTGGTGATGCCCAAGCCAGTAGGTACATTTGATGCCGATGTCGTCACGCCGCATACAGGATGATTGCAATTTGAGTAGTTGTGTTAATCAATCATTAAAAAATAACCAAATGTGCGACGCAACAAACAAAAATACGATTACAAAACAAAAGTATTTTTATTGATATTGCATTACGTATTGAACACGAAGATTACTTAGATTTTCTCTGCGTAGGAATCAATGCAAGAAGGATGGCGTGTTTCAAGTTAGGGAGGAATTCTGTTTTCTACGTAATTATTGAAATGTGGTAACAATACCATTTAATAAAATGTATGTAAGTATAAAAACAAAACCAATAGTTTCATTTACGTTTCACGTATCAATTAGGTAGGTATTAATTATTCCACGTGTAAATAGATTACTTTTGAAGTCATTGTAAATGATTTAAATGATTGATGACTAATGATTGATAATTACAATAAAACTATTTGGGATCATCCTATATGCAGCGTGACGTCAAATTGATGTCATCGGCATGAAAAGTGCGGGCCCTGGTGATGCCATTTTTCTTATGTCTTTGCGTACATTTCTATAAGTTATAACACACTAAATTAAACAACAAATCAATATGGAGAGGTGGCCAAATATGAAACTAAATTTGCTGTTCCAAAAATCACTCGGCTTTCTATGACAGCGCCACTTAGCTGCGGCATGAGATAAGTTTGTAATTCTGCATCAAGATATCACGCATCTTCAGATTTGAAAATTTACATCTTAACTTTCTCGGAGCTTCGCAAAACTGTCACATGTGACTTATGGTATGGCATTGATAGACATGTATTGTGTTAAGTTCGAAATTCGAAAATCGTAGTTCGTTCGTACCATCTCCCTCACTCTCGTATTAGATATTATTAAATAACAATAGAAGAATTGCTGTAATAATATTAGTAATCCTACTCCTGCCTGATCTTTCCTACTAGACCTGTACGCTTATTGTATAACGTGTGGACGCTATCGCTTTCACTCTTTCTTTCTGCCAAACAGTATAAGATGGTGACAGAAAGAGATGGTGAATGCCATAGGAAGCGCCCGCGCGTTAGGCAATAATGACCCAGGTAACCCAGGTTGGTACTATAATAACAGCGGGCCGTAGCACTGCATTGATTGTCAACTGCATTAAAAGTCAAAATGGTCAAAACTTGATATAATTTTCATGGCAATCGGACCATCAGATTCTATGAAGTTTGGCGGGCTGGAGATTGAGTATAGCTGAGAATCGGTATAAGAAATATCGAGCGAGGTTCGTTACATATTGCCGAGTTTCGCGATCCAGAATTTATTCACTTTTTTACATAATAACTGACCCGTGATTGACCCCTATCTCACCTGATGAAAACTGCAGATGAGGCCAAAGGTGTACAGTATTTCACTGTTTTAGTAACAGCCTATTCACCTCCAGCCTTGAAGAGCACTAGATTGGGTATTCTATATCGATGGGAAACACAGACGAGCGAATTTGGCCATATTTCAAGTTTAACAGTATTGCGTATATTCAAGGTTTTGAAACGTGATTGGTCTCGTATTGCCATTGCAAATTGTTTGAAATTACGGGACAAGAATAAACAAAGAGTTCTTTAATAAAATAAAAGCATAAAATTACTTTAAAAGACCATTTATATGTCATGCGAAGCGCTTGTAATGTTTATTCTCCGCACGCAGGCCTTACGTTTGCTGAGCAATTTATGTTCGCTTTGTTAATAAACATAATCAACGTAATAAGGCATTTGTGCTTTAAATATTTTAATATGTAACATGAAGTACCAATTTAATATTACTCACTATTCGAGCGTCTGTTTCAAGTCACTTTCATGGACAGAAGATTCTTACACATTTTCCAGTTGTGTGGTAGAAGGTCAGGACCTATAATAAATAGCCGAAGACGCCATCAAAATCTACAGCCGATTCGTAAAAAATGTGGTATGGAAGTGAGGCAGTTGAAACACACGAACAACTACCCATAACCATTGGGGGAGACTGGTTCTCGAGAGGCGACCAAGAACCGGAAGGTGAGGCGTTGGCTTACCTCCCACCCTCCTACTAGGTGGAAGGACTACATCGTGAGAGTTACGAGCAACCGGTGGATGCAGGTGGCAAGTTGTTGTAGTTCACTGTTGGATCGCATAAAATTTTTACGCATATTTAATTCATCACTTGGTATAACTCTTACTCATTCAAGCTGCGTACGGACTGCGCGTACTCGGGTACCCGTCTGCGCGCAGTCCGTACGCCGCTTCAGAATTCTTAAGCAGATGATGATATTGTATCAAATATATGATATTATACGTAGGTATATTGTATAAATTATACGTGTTTAATTATGTGTTTTAACATTTGGTAGCATAGCATACGGTTGTGGTAACTCTGAAGATGAGCTCTGGTTGAGTTCGAAACGCGTTAGTGTAGCTTGGTGGTGGTGATGGTTGGGTTTATGTGATTTGTGTGTGTTCGTACAGTGTGGAGGTGGAGGAACTGCATGAACGCACATTTCTTGCATAAACGTAACTATTGTAAGGTCGCGGGTGAGCAAAGTAATTGTTTTAGTTCATTAATATGGACCTCCGCAAAGTAACGCCTGATTCAATAAATTATTTAACAATCCATGGTCAACCTCGTATTTTACATACAAATAAAGTGTCTGTTTTGAGATGGTAATTTGTACTGTTTTAATGCACCGTCTAGTCAGCTTGCTTTACCTACATTTTTTATGCGAATTTTGTTTTGTTTTAATATAAAAAAGTTGTTATCGTTACAAAAGCTGGGAAACAATAGGTAGCAGTGGCGTGGCTCCGCAACAACTCGACTCCCACCGGGCTGCCTTATTTTTTTTTCATTTGCTCACATTTTCCACTAGTTGTTTCTTAATGGTAATGTTGTTTTCCCTCGCGTTGTTTACTAAAAAATCAGACTCATTGGTGCAACCTAGTCCGTCGATTGGGAACAGGGCTACAAGGGTTGAACACCGTCGTAAAGTTGCTTGTTTGTCTGTTTTTACCGGATACATCTTGGCGAGTGTGCGCACGAATTTAATTCCTCCATCTTCATTTTGCCAATTTTGCTTGTGTGTGTATGTGGTTAGCACTAATTTATAAACTATGAGTGAGAGAGAGATCATTAAAATTTTTATTATATTACTTACATCTGAAGACAGACTAAAAGAAGAAGATATACTAAATTAAATAATACTAATTTAAACAATAACATTAAAAAACCTACAAGTCCGTCGAAAGACGTCGTAGGCATCGACCCCAGAACGCTGGCCGCATTACCTCTTTGTAGGTGCCGCTATCCCTAGCCTGCCTGTGAGCGAGATAAGCGCCAGCTTTAGGGTCCCCTCCCCAGAGGCCAGAATTAACCTCTTGGACAAGTCCTTCAGCACCCTTTTTGTGTCCGTTGACCATGACCATTGGTAAATGTACCGCACAGTTAAAATTAGAGCTAAACAAAGCTTAAACACTTACCAGATGTCTATTTTGTTTCAATGACAATAACATAGGCAAGTTTAAATGTCAAAAGTCACAACATTTAGCAGAATTCCTTGGAACTTGGACCGGCCGCCACTCGTACATTGACCATCATACAAACAAATACGGTACAAAGATCAATTTCGGTTTATGTAGGTACCAGTCATTCGATAGATAATAAAAATCACGTTCAATTTACCCAGTTGCATATTGTAATAAATTCATGACGTTTCGAATAAAATAATGTTTTACACATTTCGGTTAGTACTTCAGTCTTACAAATGTATTACACACCATGCTACTGTGGTATGACTACTGTGATTATGACGTGCGTTTATATGATATCGTAATAGGTATAATAATCGAGGTAATAGGGTTAGTATTCAGGCAGGCACCGGTAGTCGGACTCTGTCAATCTTTCGCACAAGTGGAAAGAGCACGAGAGATATCTTTCGAACTCCTCGCGCTCATATACGGCCGACTACCGGTGCCAGGCTGACTACTGGGTACTTCACCTATGTGCATTTTCCGTTCTAATCCACGATACTCCGCTTCGATAAATAATATACATGTTCAGTGTCTCTACCGGGTGAATTGATCAAATTTCTGAACGTGTCTAATGAAATGATAAAACGAGTCGACTTTGCGAGTTCGTATCAACTAACAAATCTGACTAAATGAAAAAACGGATTGCCTTTTTTGGCTAATTTTGTCATTTCACAAAACAGATTTAGGTATTTGATCAAATTACTGATTTTTTCTAGGCAAATGATAAAATGCATTCCCCATTTAACATCCCGCGTGAATTGGTCATATCCCTTAGAGATTTTTTCAAATCTCTGTTTTGGCCATTTCCCTGCGACATATCCAAGGAACTTCTGTAGAGCCTCGCCGCCTATTTAGTGATTGTCAAAAGGTAAAAAGATAGATACAAGCAAACCTACCTTTTCCTTGTACAGATCCTTGTACTGATACGATTTACTATGCGTGAAACATAAAAGCCTAGACAATGACCTCTACCGTAACAATTTGCGAGCGTTCCAACGTTGCAAAACTTACTTCGCACACGCGACACGCCCCTCATTGCAACACGCAATGCAGGACATTCATAATTAAACCTGTTAAGGTCTCCAACAAAATATTATTACAATTAATAAATTACCTAGTACATAATACAAGAGTAGTATATACAGATACAAGAGTAAGTACAGCGCCGGTACCTGTACCAAAGTACTTTTTTTGCTAATGAGCAAATGGATCAATATTTAAGTATACATATAAAAAGTTAGCAGTTTTACCTAACTCAAATTGTCAACTGAAACGTATATAAGAGCTAATTCACAATAAAAAGGAGGATCTAAAACTCCTCAAGATTATATTCCTATTAGTATCTGGTCAGAAAAATTTCTACCTGGGAATGCACCACACTATTTCACAAATTTAATGTTTTTTTTTTATTTCATCCTGATTAAGTAATTTCAAATGGTTTGCTCCACAATCCTTAAGAAGGTAAGTATACTTATGCAACTATAAATGTTAATAATGTTTTGGAATTTTCTAGGTGTTTCTGTTAGTCGTTAGAGGAAGCAAGGTTCTTTTACGATGTTGAGCAAACATTGCCGGCCTTTGTCCGGCACTGCGCAGCGTCTAACTAAACCAATGCGGACCCAAAAGTCGGCTTCCTCGAAAAATACAATTACGTATTTAGTCAAGAGTATTTTAGCTACTTAGAAATATGTCTAATGTGATGTATGAAAACGTGGCAAATATGTATTTTTGTAGGCGTCAAGGTTCGTAGACATATTTTTTTGTGACAACCACGTGCAAATTTTTAGAGATTGACAGTGTACGTTTGGTAATGTTTTGCCATGAAAGGCAGAAAAATAAAAAATAAACGCTTATTGTTTAACGCGCGGGCGCTTACTTTTATACATTCACTATTTCTTTCTGTCAAATAGTGTAAGATGGTGACAGAAAGAGATGACGAATGCGTTAGCAAGTGCCCGTGCATTAGACAATACGGGCTCTAGATCTAATTTACAAATAAAGCATACGTATTTTGTATCTATCTAACAACACAACTGCGACGAAACCTTAAAGAAGGTGTTATGTATTTAATGTATGTAGGTAGATAAGTGTCCCTTTCTTTGTTTCCTGCTACAGCGTAAATGGCTTAGACGGTTTTGATTAATATGGTATACCTAATTGGCCAGGTCTCTGAGATAAGCTGCGAATAAACAGACAGGCGGACACGACTTTGAACAGTTTCTTGTTGACAGCGGAATCATCAATAAAATCAACTTCCTCAAAAAATGATGGCACATAATCGCCTATATTTGTTAATTTGTTCATGAATATTTAGTTCACACGTCCCCGCCACTACCTTGTTAGTATATACAAATCTGTGCGGAACTCAACAATGGTTCTCGCAATAGCTGTGTGCACGAGCTCTATATTTACTTAAATACTAATGAGTGAGTCGAGCCTCTAACGTGATGTCAATATTATACAATTCTCGAAAATTCTTTTCTTTGGAACTGGTTAATGTTCGCTGGACTTTATCCGGTTAAGGCCATGTTTTGAATTGCGCATTACGATGGCTACGGTTATAGTGTTTGCATCTCGCTTCTGCAACGATACACTTGCGATTGGTCTGTGGAAATGAAAAGAAACATTTTGCAAGCGTTCACGTTATTTGGACCGTAACCTTTAATCGTTGGGTGCTAGTGGCATTTGTAGCTAAGGAAACCTATCGTTTTCCGGTTTTGGCAACACACAGATATGGGTGGCTCATGATTGGATCCTTAAATTTTGACGACAACGGAAGTGAGTATTGTACTTTTTTTATAGAATAGGATGACAAACGAACACACGTTTCCCCTAATTGTAAATGACCACCATCACCCATAGACACCCGCAACACCAGAATATTACCAATGCATTGTCAGCCTAGAAGGCTAAGATAGAATACCTCATGTGCCAGTAATTTCACCGGTTGCCTTACTCCGAACGCAGAACGCGGCAGTAATTAATTGCCTTGTATGCCAATCTATTAAACATTTGTTTACAAAGATATCACATGGTCGCGTAGTTTGCCCCCTCACCCCTGTGGCCTCGTGTTGGCTATTAGAAGGCAGGTAAACGTTGGCGCGCCTCTGCGCACTGCACGGCCGAGGGCTGTGGCGCAACTCGATCGTGCGCGCGCGTCCTCGTGGGAAGGCCGCAAGCGACACTTATGTCACACGCGTTGATGATTGGAGATGCTCGTCTTTGTATGGATTATCTGGGCACGAATCTGAATATCGAATATAATCTCTAATATTAAATATCGAATGCGTAGTAATATCGAAAAGTTTTTTCTTAAACCGTACCTACAAGTTTTAAGATTATAACACTTTTTTTTATGGAGCGGAAAATGCGCCTTCTGCCTGCATTCGTCTCTATTTGGGGAAATAGAGGTATGTGGGGCTCTCCCACAAGGGGCCTAGGGCCTACCCACTAAAAACCACACGGATTCCCTCGTTGTCATTGTGAACGCCATGGGTGCATAAAAGATACCGCGACGCAAGATTATAACACTAACCTAACCTAACCTAACATAACATAATGGGTTTTTCCTACTCCTGTACTTTTATCTGGTTTTTACATGGTCGCGAACAAATATATAAAAACATAGATAATATGACTTCAGAAAGTCTATACTTAATCTATTCGCCATAACAGCACTTGTGTCGTAATGTCGTTATTACGATACACCTAGCTGCCACATAATATTAAATGTAGGGTACACTCAACACTAAAGCCCAGTTTAGATCTGCTGAGTTGAGTAGAGTAGGGTACAGTCGGGTACAGTAGGGTAAAATAGGGTACAGTAGGGTACAATCGGGTACAGTCGGGTACAGTAGGGTAAAATAGGGTACAGTAGGGTACAATCGGGTACAGTCGGGTACAGTAGGGTAAAATAGGGTAC
This sequence comes from Archips crataeganus, assembly GCA_947859365.1. Taxonomy (NCBI): domain Eukaryota; kingdom Metazoa; phylum Arthropoda; class Insecta; order Lepidoptera; family Tortricidae; genus Archips; species Archips crataeganus. The sequence continues at coordinate 17,591,949 of OX402048.1, forward strand.
AGTCGGGTACAGTCGGGTACAGTAGGGTAAAATAGGGTACAGTCGGGTACAGTCGGGTACAGTCGGGTACAGTAGGGTAAAATAGGGTACAGTTGGGTACAGTAGGGTAAAATAGGGTACAGTCAGGTACAGTAGGGTAAAATAGGGTACAGTTGGGTACAGTAGGGTAAAATAGGGTACAGTCGGGTACAGTCCGGTACAGTAGGGTAAAATAGGGTACAGTAGGGTACAGTAGGGTACAGTCGGGTACAGTAGGGTAAAATAGGGTACAGTAGGGTACAGTCGGGTACAGTAGGGTAAAATAGGGTACAGTAGAGTACAGTCGGGTACAGTAGGGTAAAATAGGGTACAGTAGGGTACAGTAGATAGAGTACAGTCGGGTACAGTAGGGTAAAATAGGGTACAGTCGGGTACAGTAGGGTAAAATACGGTACAGTAGGGTACAGTCGGGTACAGTAGGGTAAAATAGGGTACAGTCAGGTACAGTAGGGTAAAATAGGGTACAGTAGAGTACAGTCGGGTACAGTAGGGTACAGTCGGGTACAGTAGGGTAGGTACAGTCGGGTACAGTAGGGTAAAATAGGGTACAGTCGGGTACAATAGGGTAAAATAGGGTACAGTAGAGTACAGTCGGGTACAGTAGGGTAAAATAGGGTACAGTAGGGTACAGTCGGGTACAGTCGGGTACAGTAGGGTAAAATAGGGTACAGTAGGGTACAGTCGGGTACAGTCGGGTACAGTAGGGTAAAATAGGGCACAGTCGGGTTTAGTAGGGTAAAATAGGGTACAGTAGGGTACAGTCGGGTACAGTCGGGTACAGTAGGGTAAAATAGGGTACAGTAGGGTACAGTCGGGTACAGTAGGGTACAGTCGGGTACAGTAGGGTAAAATAGGGTACAGTTGGGTACAGTCGGGTACAGTCGAGTACAGTAGTGTAAAATAGGGTACAGTAGGGAACAGTAGGATAAAATAGGGTTCAGTGAGGTACAGTCGGGTACAGTCCCTATTTTACCCTACTGTACCCAACTGTACCCTACTGTACCCTATTTTACCCTACTGTACCCTAATGTACCCTATTTTACCCTACTGTACCCGACAGTACCCTACTGTACCCTACTGTACCCGACTGTACCCGACTGTACCCTACTGTACCCTATTTCACCCGACTGTACACTACTGTACCCGACTGTACCCCATTTTACCCTACTGTACCCGACTGTACCCTACTGTACCCTATTTCACCCGACTGTACCCTACTGTACCCGACTGTACCCCATTTTACCTTACTGTACCCGACTGTACCCGACTGTACCCTACTGTACCCTATTTTACCCTACTGTTCCCGACTGTATCCCATTTTACCCTACTGTACCCGACTGTACCCCATTTTACCCTACTGTACCCGACTGTACCCGACTGTACCCTACTGTACCCTATTTTACCCTACTGTTCCCGACTGTATCCCATTTTACCCTACTGTACCCGACTGTACCCTACAGTAGGGTACAGTACAGTACAGTAGAGTCGAGTCGTAGGAAAAATATTGTATGCAACGGTGTATAATTTGGTCTTAACGGCTCGTGCCGTCTTCCATTGCGATACTCGCATTCGCTCGTATCGCAACTCACGTCACTCGCCTTTTAAGACCTCACTTATACAACCGTTGCATAAAATACTATTATAGGACGTCGTTTTAATATTTTAATTCGATATTTTAATAAATTCGATTTATTAACTTTCGATATTCAGAACTGTCCTAATTACCTTTCCTTTTATGATAGCGTTTTATCATATTACTTAAGTAATCATTATGAATGTTATGATGTTTTTTCGTGTAATATCAAAGCCTCCCACAGATTTTCCAGGCAGTCCGTTTGTATAATTAACTACTATTTAACGTAGTTAAAATTTTTAGTTTTCATCCATACGTGGTCGAAAGAACTTTAAGATGTGTACCTACTTATTCATTCAATTGGCTGATAGCACTTCCAAGATCTGACAAACCTTCTCTAGAGTATAGATTAAAGTTTGAAATATGGGACCGATCTCAGTGACTTTATAAAATGATACTTTAGTACTGCACTTATAAATCTAAAATAAAACTTTTACAAACAATTCAAATTAAAAATACTTATTATGTAGAAATCTGTAGGTATATTATTGCTGCACAATTACAGTTATAATAAAGTTTTTGACCAGTTAAATTTAAAAATTGGCGTCTTGTTTGCAATTTTCCGCTACTCTACTTGCATTCCTAAGACAGTTTTTCACCATTTTCGAATAGTATTTTCCCGGGACCGACTTCGAAAATTTTACTTTTAGATAGGGTTGAATGTAATTTAATAACGAGTTGTATTTTCTTTTTATCATTCCAGACGTCACAGCCAAGACGATGGGAATCTTTTTTTACACTCACGGCGTTTACGTAACACACGAATGGTGTTTTCTATGATTTGTAGGTGAAGCATTTATAGTTAGCTATATCGTAATCTGTGTCAGCGGGTCGCCGGCGGCAGTGTGATGAAGTGCACTTGGCAATATTTCTCTTTTACTATGCTTATATTTCTTTCCATTGACTAAATAGACATCATCATTGACTATTACGTGTGTTACGGGTAACGATGACGGTGACGAATAGCTGTCGGTGCGTATATGCTTGACTCTTTATTGTAGGTAAGTACACCACATATAAATCAATAGGTAGGTAGGTACAAAAAAAGAACAAATACATGGAGAAAATATTATAAAGTAGCCAATAGGGGACCTTATCGCTTCGGAGCGATCGCTTCTATGCAACACACACAGGTTATTTTATTGTTTTTGCTTTATTTGTTTCTTTCATTTGCGAATTTCACTAGGTTCTTAGAGAGTTCATCTCAGCCTATATAAGTCCCACTGCAGGGCACAGGCCTCACAGAATGAGAGGGCTTGGGCCGTAGTTCCCACGCGGGCCCAGTGCGGATTGGGAACTTCACATACAACATTGAATTTCTTCTCAGGTGGATGCAGGTTTCCTCACGATGTTCCTTCTAAGGAAATACTCTCTAGAGTATAACTTTTCAATTTTGGAGCGTACCTAATGTTTTTTTTTACAAAACAATGGATATTATTCAAGCAACAGAATACAAACAAAAAGTAATAACCATTAAAAACGTAAGGATATTGTGAGAACATTGACCATTTAGAGATTCTAGAGGTTTCCAGTCGCCACTTAATCAGACAATGAGTGAGCTACATCCTGTCTGTGTAGTGTACGCGCCACATCGGCACATCGACATCCCTTTTAGCCGCCACAATGCGCCCGGGCAACACAACGGCGAACGCTCTGGAACGCATCTGTTATGTCATTGGGCTTCCTGAGGTCGAGGATAGAAGAGAAGAAGTAGGTAGTAGAGCAGAGTTTACACACGAATGATTTATCAAATACATACTGAATACGCGCTATACTGGGCCGGCCCGTTCATATAGGCGAACTAGGCGATGGGCGCTCGCATTAGGGGGCGGCAATCGGCAGAATCGAAACCCAAAAATAATAAGTGCAGTTATATTCAACATGTCTTACAAAAGTAAGAGAAAAAAATATATGTTTTTACGAATAATAACTACTCTAATTTTTCTATTAAAAATTACTCAGTTTTCATTATTGTTTTATTTTGTGAAGAATTCTCTCAAGAGGGCGCCGCTGTTTCAGTTTTTTGCCTAGAGCACCAGGAATACTGGGGCCGGATCTGGCGCTATATTCAACTTAATTCAAAATATATATTTCAAACAGCCCGTAAAATTGTTATAAGTATTAACAATATTATAATACTTATACATTTTTTGTTATAATGGTTAACAAAATAGTAGTATGGTTATTACTAGTAAAAAAAATCTTTTCTTGATTTTGTTCTGTCATAGATTAATAATAATGTTTATTCATCTGGTTTTATTACAAAAGTTATTGAAAAATAATTAATAGAGAATATCAAAAACTAAAAACTGCTAAAAATATTACTAAACGCTCGCTATGAGGCTAGGGCTAGTGTCAACATAGGTACGCATGAATGGACAACCTAATTGGCACATAATATTTAGTCCGGACGAAAGCCTGAAATAATCCTTTCATTATAAATCTAGAAGCAAACGATACTTATAACTTTTTGGTAAATAGTGTTTTCCTACTAAGTAATTAGATGTCTAAAATACAATGCTAAAAGCATACCTAGTCAATCGTTTATACTTTGCCGTATTCGAGTAAAAATACTTTGTTGACCTTGACCTTCCTCAACATCATGATGATATCATTATAATAATATATTGAGTTGACGTTTACTATGATGCTTCTTTAAATTTCGTATTTCGTGACTTAACGATGAATTCAACAATTGTCTCTGCACAATGGAATCCCATAGCAGGAAGTTTAGTTTGCGAGAAGGCTTACAGTACATACCTACATGTAGCACACATTAACGACAAGGACTAGCTTGTTAGTAGCGACTATTGCAGAACTCAAGACACTCTTGAATTTAAATCGTCAACTAATCTCTTATCCCGCAATAAATGAACAAATTACACAGAGAATAAAGTAATGAAACAAATGCAATATCGTCGTGTCCGCTTTGTATGCAGTCGAAAGTTATCGCAATTTATCAAATATTGACAGGCCGCTAAACCCGGGTCATAAAAAATGATAGTTGCAGATCCAATAAAATTACATACTATTTATTACCAAAATAGCAGCGAGCATTAATCAGTGAAACGTCACAAAACTTTTACAATGTCTTTTTAGGGTTCCGTACCCAAAGGGTAAAAACGGGACCCTATTACTGACGCTCCGCTGGACATCCGTCCGTCTGTCCGTCCGTACGTCTGTCTGTCACCAGGCTGTATCTCATGAACCGTGATAGTTAGACAGTTGAAATTTCTACAGATGGTGTATTTTGGTTGCCTCTATAACAAAAAATACTAAAAACTAGAATAAAATAAATATTTAAGGGGGCTCCTATACAACAAACGTGATTTTATTCATCGTTTTTGCTCGATATTGATAACGACAACAGGTAGACGCTTGAAATATTCACAGAATATTAAGTTATATATTCACTTTAAAAATAAATAATAAAATTAAAATAAAACAAATATTTAAGGGGGGCTCCCATACAAAAAACGTGATTTTTTTGCCGTTTTTATAGATAATGGTACGGAACCCTTCGTGGGCGAGTCCGACTCGCACTTGGCCGGTTTTTATTCTACCTAGAAATTTCAAATCGCTTAATCCTATTCTAAATAAATACGCTTATCGTTTAGTTGCTATATGAATAGTAAAGTTAAGCTATCTTATATTTCTTAATCTATATTTATTTTCAATAACAAATGACGCCCCACGCCGTGTTATTAAAAATATGCATCGTTAAATCATGCAAGTACTTGCACCTCTGAACTTCCCGCAAATAACATACAACAACATATATTACATACTTCAGCCCAACCAAACCGTTGAAACGCATTTGAACAATCTTCCTAGTTATAGAGATGCTTTCCGTTTTTAGGGTTCCGTAGTCAACTAGGAACCCTTATAGTTTCGCCATGTCTGTCCGTCTGTCTGTCTGTCTGTCTGTCTGTCCGCGGCTAAGCTCAGAGACTGTTAGTACTAGAAAGCTGTAATTTGGCATGAATATATATATATCAGTCACGCCGACAAAGTGATTGAATAAAAAAAGTAAAATAAATTTTTTTAGGGTACCTCCCATAGTCGTAAAGTGGGGGTGATTTTTTTTTTCTCGGCTAACCCTATAGTGTGGGGTATCGTTGGATAGGTCTTTTAAAATCATTGCGGAGTTGCTAACATGATTTTTCTATTCAGTGATCTGTTTGCGAAATATTCAACTTAATAGTGAAAATTTTCATTAAAATCGGCCTTCCCCCCCCCCTCTGAAATCTAAACTGTTGGGTGGAAAAATTTGAAAAAATTCAGAAGGGTAGTAAATATATCAAATTTACTAAGAAAATTATAGCGGCTAAGATTGCTTGGAAATTATTTGTAGTTTAAGAGTAAATAGTAGCCTAAGGTATAAAACATACCTAAACTTGGATGATTCCGTACACATACGAAATCCTTAGAAAAATATTACTTGATTTTATCGTAATGGCTACGGAACCCTACCTTGGGCGTGCCCGACACGCTCTTGGCCGGTTTTTTTATTACATTTGTGATGTCATGCGATTATTTTGGTCACTCGTTTCTAACATCTCAACAAGGTTTTATGAATATATCCTTTGTTTTCATTGTTTGATAGAGGCTATTAACATATGACATCCGTTTATAACATTATCACATTGCTGCTCTTTTTAGTACCTATACATTTACGTTTACGCACGCGTCATGTCATGAGGTATTTCCAATTCTGTAGTTTACTCTTCATTTATCACAATTATTTTAGTGTTAATTACTAAACTCATGTATTTGTCTCAAATGACGTTAGATGATCGAAAAGCTATTTATGGAAGTTTCCTTTTGTTAGGGCATAATCATTGCGGTTGAAGACAGTTTGCAATAGGTAAATACGAGATGAACAGTGATTTAAATTAAGTCAAAATAGTTCTTAAAGTAAGAAAGAAAACCGGCCAAGTGCGAGTCGGACTCGCACACGAAGGGTTCCGTACCATCTTTCTTCTTAATATATATAAATTACGCGTCACGTTATTTGTCCGCGATGGACTCCTAAAGTACTTAACCGATTTTAATAAAATTTGCACACCGTGTGCAGTTTGATCCAACTTGAAAGATAGGATAGCTTATAATATTATAAATTCGAACATAACTCTTTCTTTATCGCTTCGCGCTCTAACCGTTCAACCGATTTGGATTAAATTTGGAATGGAGATAGTTTGAAATCCTGGGACATAGGACAAGAGTTTTTATTCCGGAAAATTGCATAGTTCCCGCAGGCTAGCGATAAACTAATTATTCGCAGACGGAGTCGCGGGCAACAGCTATTATCTATAAAAACGGCAAAAAAATCATGTCTGTTGTATGGGAGCCCCCCTTAAATAATTGTTTTATTTTAATTTAATTGTTTATTTTTAAAGTGAATATATAACTAAAACTAAATATTACAGATGGACAGCGGAGCCTCAGTTATAGGGTCCCGTTTTTTGCCCTTTGGGTACGGAACCCTAAAAAACTTAAAACTACTAACTCAAAAGAAACATTCATATCCTTGCCTTATATTTTATTTACTTCTACCTACTTTTGACAGTAACCTTTTGCTGCAACGACGACCGTGGTCACGAGGCGACTAACCAACGGACCTATTAAAATTATGGCTTTATATTTATGACAGGAAAAACACGAATAACTGAAACCGGTGCATATAATATTGACGTCAGAAGAACTGGTTTTGATAAAAAAAATGCCGCACGTGAAAGCAAATAAAAGTGATTAGATTTTTTTTATGTGTTTTATGCTCATTTACCTGAACCTGTTTGTTAGTGTCCTTTAAACCTACTTACATATACAGGGTGTTACAAAATTACCCGTAATAACTGAAGGGTATGGAAGTACTCCAGTTTTGAATCAAATTAGTATTTTTTTTTGGGATGGCGGTAGCTCGCCTTTGATACGCAGGAGTGGAGCATGAGATTTGCCCAGCAGTGGGACACAAAAATAGGCAAAAAATAAAAAATAAATTTTTTAGAAAAAAAAGAACAGCGCTCAAAATTACAGTTTTATTTACCGCTCATGGGGTTTCAGGTTTTAGGGGTTATTTTGTAACACCCTGTACTTAGAGCGATGAGGAGATCGAATGAAAACTCAGAAGTGAAAAGGAACTTTTTTTGTCACTGATACTAAGTATATAGTTTTCTATAAATATAAAAAGGCGTTTCATATTCACAGCCAAATCACTTCGTTTCCATAATTTGATTTGTCATAATTTCACTTATCAAACCAACTTTTGGCATAAAATACAGGGTTATTCGTAATTCACTGACATCCTCTTAACCCTGAATCCCTATCACTCAAACAAATGTTTTTTTGTTTTACGACTTTTTAAAATGAAGCACTTTTTTCCCATACAAATACACAGAGTATCGTAAAAATAAGAGGTAATCTCAAATTTTCAAAACGTTATTACACCAAAAATATTAAGTTATGACAAAAGCCGTAAAACAAAAAAACATTTGTTTAAGTGGTAGGAGTTTAGGGTTAAAAGGATGCTAGTGAATTACAAATAACCCTGTATAATAAAGCGCGATGTTTAACGATTTTGGAAAAGTTATCTTAGAGACTACCTACAGTAGGTTAGGTTAGTTTAACAAACAATTTAAATTTTCATGCTAACTGTAGCTCATTTCTTCGATGTATGCGATAGGAAACTGCTAGCGGTTGAAACGCTCGTAGAACTACCAACTTCATTAATTCAATAACCACTTTAAGATAGCGAGATGGCGTAAGTAGCTAACGCAATTTTCACATAATAAATAAAAGCAATACAATGAACATTAACCTACAATCCCACATGACCCGATTGGGAAAAGTTCGAGTAGATAATTATGAATTCAGAGAATCGGTTAAGTGTAATAATCAACAGTAGGTACATTTAGTTTCTTTAGTTACATACGTCCCCGAGTACATAATAAATTCGCAAATCTATTCTAATCAAAGTAACATGAGATTTGTGTGTGATATGGCAATATGATGTCATTTTTTGTCGAAGGAAAATTTTACTGTGTGCTAAAAGCGTTACGTTTAGGTAATTAGTAATAACAATAGGTTCTGTTGCCTTTGTCTCGACAAAGTTACCTTTAATAAAAATAAAAAAAAATGAGCGACACCACCCATAGACACTCGCACCAGAGAATTACCGATGTGTTGCTACTTAGTCAAGAGAAATCAGATAGAATACCTACGTCATGTGCCAGTTATTTATTTTTTTAAATTTTTCACGTAATTTTTAAGCTACGATAGAGAAATATTTCTCCAGGCAGATGTTACGTGTTTAGATGTTTCATGTTTCGTGGCTTTTTTGTCTTGTTATTTAAAGTATTCGCGAGGTATTTAAAATTGATAAAATATGACATTTATTACGTTTTCAATTTTCATTGCTCTGCCATTTCAAAAAAAACTTCAAAAACTGCTCACAAAATATCCCCATATCTATCGACGCGGAAGCGGCTTCAGGCGATCGGAAAACCCTTTATGACAATGCAATAAGAGCGAAAAAGACGTCGATCGGCTCGGCTCAATTCGGCCCGCGTAGCCGAGCCGATCAACAGACAGCCGGACATACGAAAGCATTTTTGCCTACGCTGAAACGGAGACGCGCGGTCAGTAAGTTAGACTTAAATAACCTACAAATTATAGTACGGGAGCCCAAGAGGGGATTTGTTAAGTTACTCGAGCGCGGCAGATTAATATACGGGGGGATACCTTATACCTACCCTCTAGAGTACCCCCATTGAATATGAGCACTTCGTGTGGGGGGTTTGCCCAGGGCACCCCGTCTAAATACTTAGTAAAAAAATGATTCTTTAAAATACTCGAGCGCGTCAGATTAAGATAAGGTGGGTTAATTAATAGCAAAACAATGCACATTTCACTTCCAAATCGTCAGTCTTTGGAATTAAAATCCCTATGAAAACCTGACGCGCGCCCTTCCGTATGGCCACCCCCACCATGCAAAGTGGCAGATTATCATACATTTATTATCAGTGGCACGCTGGAGTATCAAATTATCAAAATCTGTCGCGCTCGATTATTTCAAAGAATCTATTTTTTTTGACGGGGTGCCCCAGGCAAACCCCCCCACATGAAGTGCTCATATTCAATGGGGGTACTCTAGAGGGTATAAGGTATCCCCCAGTATATTAATCTGCCGCGCTCGAGTAACTTCACAAATCCCCTCTTGGGCTCCCCTACTATTACATTGGCTGCTGGCAGAGCTGCTAGCGATGATGGATGGTATACTAATTTTATTGTAAGATGGAGACTGTAGGATAATTCAGACCCATATGAAAAGGTCTGGCCTGATATTGGGCCAGATCAATGTCCATATTATCGTCGAAGTTCGTTATCGCATTCGCCATCTCTTTCTGTCACCATCTTATACCATTTCACAGAAATATATAGTCACGATAACAAGGACCTGCGCGCGCGCGTTCGACAATAAGCGTCAGGATTTATCCCCAGTAATTAGTTTTAAATGATCCTGTTGATTTATTTGTTATTGTATTTTCGGTTGTGCCGAATTTTGCTTAATAAACTTATTCTGTCTTTCTTTTAGGACGACAGCACCAGTAATGGACAAGAACTAATTAGGTATAGACATTTTTTAACGTAAACCCAAATTTTAAGAAATGGACACTACATTTTTAAACTGTCAACAATATGCTCATATAACTGATGGTCATATTAACTGGTAAAGTCCATGAATGGTGGGCTATTACCTATAAGACATTAAATCTTTGCTATCCATTACTAGGTACTACAGTGCTTAACATGCCCATGATTGGTGCCGTATATAAATAGGTAAATAAATATGTGAGAGCTACATCCGTTAGCGTAAAAATAATAACAAATACAGACCCACACACTTTCGCATTTATAACATTAGTATAATGTCATGCACTTATTTGAAACGAAGTTTGACGAGTGGTCGCCGTCTCATCGACGGTCGAGCAAAGTCCAATGACAGTTTAGTTACCTACACTTTCTGGGTTGATCAGATACAAAACGTATGTATTACGTGAAACAATAAGAGGGTGAGGTCTGAATTAGCGTTGAATAGAGAAATGTTTGGCATCCGCTAACCTCCGCTCCAGTTATTATTTCCTTGTTGGTTACTTACTGTTTCAAAATGCTGTAAATAGTTAATGAGAGCTTATGTCAAAACTGTTTATTTGGGGCGTTACAAATTTAAGAAGTCGTGGAGTCATCGGATTGCAGCTTGTTTCAAAAGGCTTTATTTAACTCGAAGTAGGTACAGCCACCCCATCAAATATTATTTAAACACCAACATTATGACTAGTGGCATAGAGTTGGGCATACAGGGTTATTTGTAATTCACTAACATCCTTTTAACCCTAAACTCCTACCACTTCAACAAATGTTTTTTGATTTAGGGCTTTTGTCGTAACTTAATATTTTTGGTGTAATAACGTTTTGAAAATTTGAGATTACCTCTTATTTTTACGATACTCTGTGTATTTGTATGGGAAAAAAGTGCTTCATTTTAAAAACTCGTAAAACAAAAAACATTTGTGTGAGTGATAGGAATTCAGGGTTAAGAGGATGTCAGTGAATTACAAATAACCCTGTATATTTATGACCTTGACTGTACCTAACAAGGGACCGCTGCAACAACTCTACTACCACTACACCGAATTAGTTAAAAAAAAACCGTAGGTATCTTTCTCGATGAAAAAAATACTCAATAATATCTTTCTTGAGCTAAAATTTTGTAAGTGACGCCAGTGACCGCAACGGCACTGACGTCCGGACATTGAATCCGTAGACATACCTTTTTACGCTTCACACACTTTCCGGTTTTTTTTTATTATAAGAATTAATTATTGTTTTTTTTTTGTTGGTTTTATGCACGTTTTCTGTAAGTAGTAGTGGGTAGGTAGTTCTTGTGCGGGCGCACATTGAGACAGCAATGGCTCGATGTTCGGTAGCCCTTAAATGTGTAATTTTAGTGAACCTATTGTTAATCAATTGCCACATCTTTCAATAACTCTAAGCGAGAATTTATTTAGGGTGCATACTACATTCTTATTTATATGCCTTGTTACATAATAATTGTGTGTGTATCTGTTTTTACAAGCTTTTATTTTTATTTAGCTCACCCCGTGTACTTTATTCTTCTTGGGTCAAATCTTAGAAGTCGAATTTGTCCCACTTCCAGTGGTTGGATTCACCTGAAATTTGGTATACTTATGTAGGTTGGATGGCAATGCAAGTACAGTCAACAAAAAGTACAGCCAGCTAAAAAGCTTGCTTTAAAAATGAAATTTTTAACAAAACTTATTACAACAAGCTTTTATTTAGCTCACCCCGTTTGTTTTATTCTTGGGTCAAATCTTAAAAGTCGAATTTGTCCCACTTCCAGTGGTTGAATTCACCTGAAATTTGGTATACTTATGTAGGTTGGATGAAAATGCAAGTACAGTCAACAAAAAGTACAGTCAGCTAAAAAGCTTGCTTTAAAAATGAAATTTTTAACAAAACTTATTTCTCCAATAAATAAAAATAAAATAATTAGGCAAACAAGCTCGCAGCCCACTTGAGGCAACCACACAGATGGCCTATGAACTGTATATCTTGAGAAATAAGATGAAAAGCCTCTATGATAGTAATTTCACCGGCTATATTTAGACGACCAGATGGCCTAGTGGTTAGAGAACCTGACTACGAAGCTTGAGGTCCCGGGTTCGATTCCCGTGTCGGGGCAGATATTTGTATGAAAAATACGAATGTTTGTTCTCGGGTCTTGGGTGTTTAATATGTATATAAGTATGTATCTATCTATATAAGTATGTTTATCCGTTGCCTAGTACCCATAACACAAGCTTTACTTAGCTTACTTTGGGACTAGGTCAATTGGTGTGAATTGTCCCGTGATATTTATTTATTTATTTATTTATCTTACCCCCAAACCTGAACACAGCAGTGCGAACACTGCTATTTTGGCGCCAGGTTAACGGGTAATATGGTGGTAGCTATTCGGACGGATTCTGCACGAGGTCCGTAGCATAAGGAGTTGCCTAACGAAAATGCTTGCTCAATGCCACCGGTACCTAAGTAATAATGTCGATGCTAAGCCAACTGATAACACAATTGCAGATTGTGGTTCCATATTGCCAGGAGAATACTTCAATACGAATCGGTCACTAAAATTGTACAAACGAATACTTACGTTCTATAGTAAACGAAAGGGTAAGTGCTAATTGGCACGCGTTTACATCTATTTTAAACTGTTCTACATCAATAAAGATAAGACATATCAATGTTTCAAAACATCCGAAACTCACGCAATCTAATTACATATTTCGTTGAAGCAAAAGTTGAATGGCGTTGTTTAAAAATAAACCGATATGATATGATCTAATTATAGATCGTCAACGTGAAGTTCGATTCTTCAAAATAATGCAATTTTTTCCAAAATTATTGAATAGTGGACGCCGCCATAGGTTAATAATAATAACCTTTGTTAGATACTTTTGAAGCAAAAAGATTATTCAAGGTCAACGATCTAAATTCTAAATAAATAAATACGAGGGGCGTTCAATATAAAGTGAGAATGAGATGCAAACTCTTTTAATATTACGAAATTAAATACTGGCCGGTAAAGCTAATCTATCTAGCTGATTGCTATGAAAAAAAAAACTAACTGTCTTTTGTTTAAAAAAATATACGGTAATTTCTTTGCAATGCTATTGAGTACGTTAGCTAAAATGGAGAAAATTGAACTGCGCGCCGTTATCAAATACTTGTATTTGAAAAATTTTTCTACGGACCAAGTCAATTTGGATTTGCGGGACACTTTAGGGTCTAATGCTCCTCCGTATTCGACAGTCGCACGTTGGTGCGCCGAATTTAGACGTGGAAGAACATCGACAATGGACGACCCCCGCTCCGGACGCCCTACTACAGCAGTAATTGAAGAAATTGTGAAAAAAGTCGAAAACTCAGTTTTGGCGGATCGTCGTGTCACAGTTCGTTTTATTGCTGAAAATGTAAAGATTTCAACGGAGAGCGTGCATAATATTTTACATGAACGCTTGGGTATGAAAAAGGTATCTGCGCGTTGGGTACCAAGAATGCTTACTGACACGCAAAAACAAACTAGACTAGAGATTTGTCAAGAAGCTTTGAACCTGATGCAGCAAGACCGGGAACTTTTTTTGGCGCGATTTATAACAATGGACGAAACATGGCTCCATCATTACGACCCTGAAACGAAACTGCAGTCTATGACATGGAAAAGGCCATCATCTCCAACTCCGAAGAAATTCAAGGTGAGCCCATCTGCCGGTAAGGTCATGGGCTCTGTTTTTTGGGATGGTAAAGGGGTATTAATGATTGAGTATCTCGAGCATGGAGCCACTATTACGGGCACTTTATACGCCAAACAAATAGCAACATTCCGCAATGAGATCCGCGAAAGTTGTCCTGTTCCACCAGGACAATGCCACGGCACACAAGTCCGCCGTTGCAATGGCTGCAATTCGTGATGCTGGGTTCGATATCCTTAAGCATCCTCCGTATTCACCAGATCTCGCTCCCAGTGATTTCTACCTATTTCCGAGATTGAAACAATACCTGAGAGACCAGAAATTTGAAGACGACGACGCGGTAGTCGCTGCAGTACAAGATTTTTTAAGTATTCAAGATGAGACCTTTTTTAAAAATGGAATTTTAAGTTTAGAAAAAAGATATACTAAGTGTATTATGCTAAAAGGTGACTATGTCGAAAAATAAAATGACATTTAGTAAAAGTTGTTTATAACATACTCATTCTCACTTTTTATTGAACGCCCCTAGTATGCCACAATTTTGGGGTAAAAACCTTGGAATTTTTTACGGTAATCATGATATAATACTTTCATAGGTACCTAACCCATTATAGACTAGCGGTATATCGTATGGGACCATTTATTACCCGACTGTAGTTTTAAGTTCACGAAATTAGTCAACCTGGCGAAATTAAAAAACTATCAAAAAATGGTCTCGTACCGTACAACTAGTCTATAATAGGATTAATGGGTTAAACATACCTGCATAAGTAATTTACACTTATGAATGTACACATGTGCCTAGGTAGATACGTTAGGTAACGTACACCTACGCTTCTGGGCACTCTCCCCATTGGCGGCGACTTGGGACAGATTTTTTTACCTTTAGCTTTAGTTAGTTTTAGTTAGATTTAAGTTAGTCCTAAGTTTTTACTGTTTTTATTTCATATTTGTTAACTAAATAAATTACATAACCCAATAGATACATACTTAAATACATATTAAACACTTAAGACCCGTTAGGTAAATAAATAATAATAAAATATAAAAATAATACGCATAAATGTTATATGACTTTGACAATGAGGTAGGTTAGGTATTAATAATTTGGTAGGTACTGTAGGCATGGCTCGATACCGCTAGCCAGTGGTAAAATGTTGTCCAACTGGCAGGTTAGTCTTGTGTTATTATGTATAAAAATTATAAATAATTCTAGAACTTGAGTTTAAATAAATTAGAAGCGTCAGCGGTATGCGAGTCAGGGCAGATTGCTCCGGACAGCCGAAGGTGCTGGTCATAATACTGTAGTAGGTAGTTATACTGATCTCAAGGAATAAATCCACGTATAAAAATATCTATTGTTATTACTTATTGAAGTTTAGCATCACGCGCGTATCCCTGTACTAGTTCTACCTAAACTCGAGCTCAGTCCCACACTAATCCTCTACATACTACTAATCCTCTTAACTATTTTTTCGATCTAAGAAATAATCGTATTCCAACATGCCTCTATTTAGGTCACTTAACTTAACTGTACCATATTCCAAACTACAGCATAAAATATCATGCGTCTATGAGAGGCACAAATTGTGTTTTATCTATTGTCATTGATCGCGGCACAATGAGAGCAGTTTTGCGCTATCACGCCACGCGTTGCCTTTCACGCGCACCGCGCATGCCCGGTGGGATCCAAATCGAGAAAAGTTGGATGTGTGGCGTGATCCGAATGGCGTGATCGTCTACGTCACAGTCTTGAGAACTTAAATCATAAATTCGTCCAATTGATCAACCGGGGGTGTAACTCAGTGGTAGAGTGTCTGCTTCGCATGCTGAAAGTCCTGGGTTCAAATCCCAGCTCCTCCAAAACTTTTTTTATGTTTTGTCATTTCCTACATCGCTATTTGCAACAATAGAAGGTTGAATTTATCAATTACTAAGTATTAAATCAAAATGTACTTTTCTTAATAACTTCGATTTTATTTCAAAGAGATAATTAAGTATACAATATACAATCCAGGATTAAATAAATTTGATAGTCCTAGCCTTGCTTTAAGAAAATTAGTGCCTTATCAAACCGTTTGCTGAATTTCAAATACTAGATGTGAGAATTAATATGCAGATATTATGTATAAAACATCTTAGTTTTTAAATCATTTCGATAGAATTCTGCATTTCTAGGTCACATCTTGATAATATAATTTACTTCTATTCTATTAGGAACCGCTAGTTTCTAGCCAGACAGCACGTCGTCAGCGGCGGTAGCAGCACCATTCATTTTTAAATCGATTAAAACTGTGTAAGACTTGTTGGCTACGCCATCTATCATTTGATGTAGTAAACAAACTAACATTATGTGGCGCTAGTAGTACCCCTTTATACGTACATTCAACGCCATCTATTGGGATCTTGAGAAACTATGTAGTGTAAAGTGTAGAGGAAATTACAAAAACAACCACGGTAATGCAATATTTTAATGAAAATTCAACTAAATGTATAAATCTTATTTATACTTACAATGAACAAGTAAATGGATAAATCTATTTACATGTAGCTGGAGGATATATCGCATACATTGCGCATTTCCCTCCAAAATTGCACTAACAAAAATAAGGGACACCACAAAAGTGCCCCTATTCTCAAGGGTTACTTGGGACAACATTTATGATTTGGAATGATTAAAGGCGAATATAATAAATATTCTCACTTTTTGAACCACCTCATAAGCAGCCATTGCTTTTTACAATCATGTCAAATTTTCAAAGGTAGTAGCGCGCATTTTAAATAAAGCCACTAAATGAGGTGGCTAGAAAAGTATACCAGTTAAATTAATAAAACACCTTAGGTCTAGGTCAGTCTGTAAAGCAACATTGGCGAAATTGGAGTACAAAATTGGTCTCTTTAACAAACACTGGTGTAATAGTCCCAATAACCAGTAGAGAGTGTTCAACGAGTACATCATATTAATAATTGTATAATAGATATTTTATTATATTGCAGTCTTAGGACGCCGTGGTAACGGCTTGCCTTACCCTAGAAAGACCGCTAGCTAGTTCTATACTACGGCGCTACTTCATACAATGAGCTAATCAAACGTCTAAGCTGCGTGCGGCTGGCAACTGTTACTGAATGCTAAATCTGGAAAACCTCTCGTGAAGTAGCAAGAGAATAAACTCTTCTCCCATCGAATATTCCTGCTTGAAGCTTGGAAGTAATTTTCGACAGTTAACTTCAAAAATTACATAAAACGGCAATTGTAGTCATAACAGTACGTAGGTACTCAACTATCTTTGTTTGAAAGAAGAAGAATGGGTATTTTAGCTCACCAATTCCAATCACTGCTAATTAACAATTGATTGATTCATGTGTCACTTTGGGAAGTTCCATATCAATGAATTAAACCTTTTACTTTACCACTCCGAAAACAAGCTAAAGTAAAAGTTAAAAGTTGTATTGGTTGACTAGTTAATCTTCATGAATTTATGTATTTTTTTCTAGTTTTTGCCATAAACCGCAATCTATTTCATCATACACTAAGCTAATAGAAATGCTACGAGTATTATTGGAAGATAGATAAAGAATGGCCTCGCCTAAACGAAACAATAACAAGTCACTACGACACTACCGACTAACAATCTCTACCTACACTAGAACATAACGTGGAGGGACTAGAAAACAAAGTGTGGAAGAACTAATGGCCGTTTACAATGTCGAAACAGAGAAAGTTTTCCTTTCAATTCCATAATCAAATTAATAAGTTTTTGCAACCAGTAGTAAAATTAGACTACTGGCTGGAAAATTTGGAGTAGTCCAGCTAACTTTTTGGTCTACTGCGCAAATTTGCATTATACTTTCTTCGGTTTTTGAAAGATGCAGTGAGGCTAACATAATGGACTACCAGTTTTATATGGTATACCAAGACAACTTTGTATAATAAAAACAAATTCCAAATTAACTAATTTTACTAGAAGCATCAACAGCGACAGGTAAACGGCTTATTTGGCTACATGGATCTATTAAATCCGGAGGTCTACCTAAAGGTTTGGCAGGGACGGGAAGAAGTGTTTAACAACAACCGTAGCCGCAATGGCTATAGAGAGTCTAAACGAGTGCGTTGCACCGCCAGCAACGCTGATTGTTGTTGGAGACTTTTACGAAGACCTTCAAGAGTTTGGAGAACCTGAAAAAGAAATAGAAATTAATGATCTTGATATTTCATATCATCTTAAAATTATATTAATAAAGTAAATGACCTAGTGTTTGACATGCTAATGCTCATTATCTGACTCCCTACTATCACATTTGGAAACGACATAAAATTAAAGATGTCAACTACTGGGACAGTGACCAGCACTCGGACATCTACGTTACTGCAGTTCTCGAAAATACTAAGTACCTATTGTAGAACATCTCTGACTCGACGACTCGGTTGATATATTGACATTTAGAAATTAAAGTAAACTTCAAAGATTAGAATCGATTAGAATCAAGGGGCATTTCAATTGATTGTTTGTGTTCATCTAATTTCGTAATCCATTAAGTTAATCAATTTGAAATACTAGATCAAACGGAAACCAAATAAACAATTCCGTTGAATTGTTTTTAATTGATATTTTATTGTTTTATGTGTTTGTTTACCTTAACCACAGGCCATAATTAATCTTTTAGTGAATTAAGGGTATCAATACAATTATCAAAGTAGCCCAGACGTGTACTAAATACATTTTACGTAATGATATAATAAAGAAAATAGTTTATAACTATCTATAACAATTTGAAAAAAAGAACGAATAGCCTCTTCTCATTCAATCTTACACTTGAATTTATTTTCTGCCGTTAGGTATTCCATGTTTTTTGGGTATTAAGTTTAAATTTTAGGAGCTACCACCGCTATTTTTGGTCCAACGTCAAAAAATGCTCTCTACGAAATAGCTACGAAACCATGCCATTTTGGCACAATTGGCAACATTTCAATAACGCCATTAGACGGTACGGCTATTGAAGGAAGCTACAGTTTTGCTGTCCAAAATCAGCGATATCGCCAACTTTCATGCATGGTTGGAAGTTTTTTTTGCACCAACAAATGTACTTATAGGTCTGACGGCGAAATGAATCACATTGGAGCTATTTCGCAAATTTCGAAATAATTCCCAAAGTTATCTTTATTTATCAATTGTACATTAAAAAACACTTGCCTCAAAGAGAATGCATGTGGGCTGTCGCTAGCCATTGCATTGTGATAAAATTTCAATACCGCTACTTGCCATCGGTTTTAATTGTCAATTTCACTGAAAAATAAAACTGATAGTGTGGGTACTATGAAAACTTTCAGTGTTCAGTGGTAACTGTCAATTAAAACAGATCGTGGGAGCAGCCTCTAGACAACCTACATTGCTGGCAACATTCTAGTTGCCATCCTTACCTCGTCACGCGCGTACGCCTTTCTCTTCGGCGGTTCAGAGTGAGGTCTGTCTGTCGAGGGGGGAAGGGTCCTGGCCGGCGGGGGAGGGGCGGCGAGGGGGGAGCGGCGCGCGACCGGGGAGAGGCGGCGGGGAGGCTCGGGCGAGTTCGCGCGCATGAAGTTCGTTATGTGCGTGCGCTCGGGACTGCGCCGGGGGGCTTCCACCTTCAAATGAAATGTGAGGTTGGTTCATGCTCCATGGTTAGAGGGTCTAGGGGTTTGCTTAGTCGGTGTATGTTTTGGATTTTTTGATGCAAATCACCTAAGCGCACTAGGGCCTGATTCACCCTCTCTGAGAAGTACCTGTTATTTTATGTGACTGATATCTGTAATGGTACCTATTACAGATATTTGACACATAAAATACCAGGTGCTTGTTAGAAAGTAATGGGACAGATCCTAAGACTGCTGCAAAGAAATTTAATGTAACAGAGGAAGGTTACGTCGCGATTAGTCTGGGGCTAACTGTAATGTTCACTGCGATGATATTTATGGTGTATAAATTATGAAGGGTGGAGAAAATCTCCGTGTATTGCCTTGTCTAGTAAGATTTTATAGACTACTAGCGACATCTAGTGATTGTTTTCAGTAATAGCCATAGGTATCTTCAAAGCTAACGCTTAGGTTTAAATTCAGATGGCGGGTAATGTTTTTAGGATAATGCTGAAAAAAAAAGTTAACATAAATTAGTAAATGGGTTACAGACACAAATGTTTTTATGAGTTTTACAGAGAAGTACCTAAATGATATCGCATGAAATGGTGCAAATTGGAGAAGATTGTCATGATTTTTCGCACTCTATGTGGCCTATAGTCTACCTACTATTGTGATTAGTAAATTTCACACAAATAAAATTTTCGGTATCTGTGGCACGTAAAAATAATTTTGTATGGCGGCCTTACTTCAGTAAACCTTAACTTACTTGCGTACGTTCCAGTGGTACATGTGCTATGTGATACCATCACCAACAGCTAATTCACCTCGCGGATGGGTTGCGGCCTTATGTTGTTTCTCCTTCTGGCAGAAGAGCTCGCGGTATTTGCGCTTGGATTTCACTTTACTTCCACTGATCCATCAGTATGGTGGCCTTACCTGAATATAGCCAGCCATGCTGTGACCTTACCTCAGTGGGGTGCCTTTCCACCAAAGATGTGCTATGCAGCTATGCTGTAAGGATGTGAAAGCTACGCTACGAAACTATGTGACCGTTTCCACTAATAAGCTAGTCGAGTCAATAGTCACTCGAGAAAGATCATTCACCCATCCACGGCACACATTCAGAGCACGCATCTTTCCGTATAAAAAAGATAGCTTAGTTAAATTTAGTTTCCACCAGTGTTGTGTTATGTGAACCAATGAATATGATTGATCCATAGCAACGTGGCATAGCACATCTCTGGTGGACCCTCACCTCACGTACGTGCGTATCATGTAGTGGTTTCAGCGGCTCGCGTGCTACGGTAACTATTTACCAGCTTTTACGCCTTGCGATACTTGGATTTAGTCATCCGCTGTACCTCAGTATCCCATTAGTGTGGCAGCCTCCTCAGTGGCCCTCAGCTCGCGCACGCGCAGATCATGCGGCGGTCCCAGAGGCGCGCGTGTTACGGTCACCAGCAGCTTCTCCGCTCGCAGATAAGCTCCCTGTACTTACGCTTGGCCTTCCACTTGACTTCAGTGGTCCATTAGTATAGAATAGAAGAATAGAATAATTTTTATTTCGGGCTGCATAGACCCATATAAAAAATACCTTAAAGACTAACATACATATTTATATTATACTTAATTAACAACTTATTATACTTAATTAAGTATAGTGGCCTTACCTCAGAATACATGCGACCTCTCACGCAGGTGCATATTATGTGGTGGCTTCAGCTGCGCGCGTGCTATGGTCACTACCAGCTTTTACGCTTTGCGGTACTTGGATTTAGTCATCCACTTTACCTCAGTGTCCCATAAGTGTGGCAGACTTACCTCAGTGGCTCTCAGCTCGCGCACGTGCGGATTATGCGGCGGTTCCAGAAGCGCGCGTGATACGGTCACCAGCAGCTTCTCCGCCTCGCGGATGAGCTCCCTGTACATACGCTTGGCCTTCCACTTGACTTCAGTGGTTCATTAGTATAGTGGCCCTACCTCAGAATAGCCAGCCATGCTGTGAGCTTACCACAGAGACCTCTCACGCAGGTGCGTATTAATTGGTGGTTTCACCTGCGCGCGTGCTAGGGTCACTACCAGCTTTTACACCTTGCGGTACCTGAATTTAGTCTTCCACTTTACCTCAGTGTCCCATTAGTGTGGTGGCCTTACCTCAGTGGCTCTCAGCTCGCGCACGCGCGGATTATGCGGTGGTTCCAGAGGCGCGCGTGATACAGTCACCAGCAGCTTCTCCGCCTCGAGGATGAGCTCCCTGTACATACGCTTGGCCTTCCACTTGACTTCAGTGGTTCATTAGTATAGTGGCTCTACCTCAGAATAGCCAGCCATGCTGTGAGCTTACCACAGAGACCTCTCACGCAGGTGCGTATTAATTGGTGGTTTCACCTGCGCGCGTGCTAGGGTCACTACCAGCTTTTACACCTTGCGGTACCTGAATTTAGTCTTCCACTTTACCTCAGTGTCCCATTAGTGTGGTGGCCTTACCTCAGTGGCTCTCAGCTCGCGCACGCGCGGATTATGCGGTGGTTCCAGAGGCGCGCGTGATACAGTCACCAGCAGCTTCTCCGCCTCGAGGATGAGCTCCCTGTACATACGCTTGGCCTTCCACTTGACTTCAGTGGTTCATTAGTATAGTGGCCCTACCTCAGAATAGCCAGCCATGCTGTGAGCTTACCACAGAGACCTCTCACGCAGGTGCGTATTAATTGGTGGTTTCACCTGCGCGCGTGCTAGGGTCACTACCAGCTTTTACACCTTGCGGTACTTGAATTTAGTCTTCCACTTTACCTCAGTGTCCCATTAGTGTGGTGGCCTTACCTCAGTGGCTCTCAGCTCGCGCACGCGCGGATTATGCGGTGGTTCCAGAGGCGCGCGTGATACAGTCACCAGCAGCTTCTCCGCCTCGAGGATGAGCTCCCTGTACATACGCTTGGCCTTCCACTTGACTTCAGTGGTTCATTAGTATAGTGGCCCTACCTCAGAATAGCCAGCCATGCTGTGAGCTTACCACAGAGACCTCTCACGCAGGTGCGTATTAATTGGTGGTTTCACCTGCGCGCGTGCTAGGGTCACTACCAGCTTTTACACCTTGCGGTACTTGAATTTAGTCTTCCACTTTACCTCAGTGTCCCATTAGTGTGGTGGCCTTACCTCAGTGGCTCTCAGCTCGCGCACGCGCGGATTATGCGGTGGTTCCAGAGGCGCGCGTGATACAGTCACCAGCAGCTTCTCCGCCTCGAGGATGAGCTCCCTGTACATACGCTTGGCCTTCCACTTGACTTCAGTGGTTCATTAGTATAGTGGCCCTACCTCAGAATAGCCAGCCATGCTGTGAGCTTACCACAGAGACCTCTCACGCAGGTGCGTATTAATTGGTGGTTTCACCTGCGCGCGTGCTAGGGTCACTACCAGCTTTTAAACCTTGCGGTACCTGAATTTAGTCTTCCACTTTACCTCAGTGTCCCATTAGTGTGGTGGCCTTACCTCAGTGGCTCTCAGCTCGCGCACGCGCGGATTATGCGGTGGTTCCAGAGGCGCGCGTGATACAGTCACCAGCAGCTTCTCCGCCTCGAGGATGAGCTCCCTGTACATACGCTTGGCCTTCCACTTGACTTCAGTGGTTCATTAGTATAGTGGCCCTACCTCAGAATAGCCAGCCATGCTGTGAGCTTACCACAGAGACCTCTCACGCAGGTGCGTATTAATTGGTGGTTTCACCTGCGCGCGTGCTAGGGTCACTACCAGCTTTTACACCTTGCGGTACTTGAATTTAGTCTTCCACTTTACCTTAGTGTCCCATTAGTGTGGTGGCCTTACCTCAGTGGCTCTCAGCTCGCGCACGCGCGGATTATGCGGTGGTTCCAGAGGCGCGCGTGATACAGTCACCAGCAGCTTCTCCGCCTCGAGGATGAGCTCCCTGTACATACGCTTGGCCTTCCACTTGACTTCAGTGGTTCATTAGTATAGTGGCCCTACCTCAGAATAGCCAGCCATGCTGTGAGCTTACCACAGAGACCTCTCACGCAGGTGCGTATTAATTGGTGGTTTCACCTGCGCGCGTGCTAGGGTCACTACCAGCTTTTAAACCTTGCGGTACCTGAATTTAGTCTTCCACTTTACCTCAGTGTCCCATTAGTGTGGCGGCCTTACCTCAGTGGCTCTCAGCTCGCGCACGCGCGGATTATGCGGCGGTTCCAGAGGCGCGCGTGATACGGTCACCAGCAGCTTCTCCGCCTCGCGGATGAGCTCCCTGTACTTGCGCTCTGCCTCGCGGTCGGCCTCCAGCAGAGGGTCGCGCTCGCGCACCGGCGGCGCCGCGGGGGCCGGCACGTGGCGGCGCCGCGCGCGGGGCGGGGTCGCCCCTGCAATAGACAATAATGCGAATATTAGCTGTATGGATATACTTGCATTGCTATGCTGTTATTGTCCCTCTATTATTTTATTACACAATCGCTCCGTACCCGCGTAAACCACATCAATATGAATTCGTGGAGTATTTGGATTTTCTAAGCATTGTAATCGTCATAATCATAATAAAATAAATTGATAATATAATTCTATTTTTGCTATTGTTATTATTATTTAGTTCGTAGTTCGACATAAATATTTAATATTTTTTTTCATAATGTTAATTTATAGGTAATATTATTTTTGATGAACTGATATTTTTTATTTTGCATAACATATTTGCATGCTGGTATGCCGGCTGAATACCGGCTGTTACCTTTTGTACTTATGTCACCTTTTGATACGTAGGTATTCTAAAAGCAAATAAACATTTATTTCTTTCTTTCTTTCTTTGTGGGTGTCTCCCTTTCTCTGTGAGTACATACTCTTACCGTAATACCTCTTTAACAAGATTTAACGACTGCAGTCAATACGGAGGAGATGCGATCAATATCTACCAAAATCAGAAAGTCCACATCGGATCATAGGTATACAGCTCGTGTTGTCAGGGCCTAGCCCTACAAGTAGGCTTCAATGTCTCACGCCGTCTACCATTCCTAACTAACCGGCTAAACGCGGCGTTCGTCGCGGCGGTCTCCTTTGCCTAGCGGCGACGCTGTATCGTCCGGCTCATCCTCATCTCCTCCATCCAACCCTGTATCCCTGTCCGAACTTATATCAGCGTCAGACAGTCACTGTCTTACGCCCTCTATCATGCCCACTATATTACTCACCAGCCGAGCGCGGAGGCCGTCGCGGCGGTCTTCTTCGCCTCGCACGCCTTCTCCCCGGCGACGCCGTATCGTCCGGCTCATCCTCATCTCCTCCATCCAACCCTGTATCCCCGTCCGAGTCTATATCAGCATCAGACAGTATCGCCGTCTCCCGCCCTCGTGTCCGCATGCCCCTACACTCTTCATCGCTCGACGCACCGCGGTACGGCGTGCGAGGCTGCGGCGATATGTGAGGTGACAGGTGCGGTGATCTGAAATAGCCGCAAGTTATATGAGATGCGCACAGGATATGGTTTTGTGGTTGAGGTTTGAAGGTTCGGTAATCAAAGTAGTAAAAAAAGCATAGAACTACTTTCTACCATACCAAGTAAATCTATGCGTTTTTTTTTTAAGTGTTTTATTGTTATTTTTTGGAAATAAATTATTTGTATTTGTATTTGTATTTTATCATTCCTAAGTCGTGTATAGATTCGATAAGTCTTAAGTCTGTTTATCTTTCCGTCCACGGCTTAGCTTAGACTTGGCTTAGACTGTTAGTGCTATAAAACTGTAATTTTAAATGAGTATTTATTAACTAAGCATACCATGTGATAAAATAACGTCTTGAAAAAATCAACATTCCTACACGTAAAGTGCCAATGACTTTTTTTTTCGTCTAAACTTGACTATAGTATGACTGGATAGGCCCCTCAAAAACATTTTAGGTTTGATAAAATCATGATTATGGATAATAATTTACACACACAAAAAGCCATTGACTAATTAATACTAATCATAGCATGGTCACTGCATGTCGTCATTTTTGGTAAAGGAAAAAACGTACACTATATAGTCTCCCTACCATGAGCTGCAAACTGCAATAGTAGGTACCTAAATAACTGGAAACGTTAGGGCTACTTTTAAGGTCTAGCAAAAGGTAAGCAAAAATCTTCTAAACCCTGAGTTAGCACTTAACCTGGGTTAATTATAGAACTCCTTGTTTAGTGCTAAGCCAATTTTAAGTATAGTGTCAAAATGTATGGAGTTGTCGTTTATAACCCAGGGTTAACGATTTTTAGGGTTCCGTAGTCAACTAGGAACCCTTATAGTTTCGCCATGTCTGTCCGTCTGTCTGTCTGTCTGTCTGTCTGTCCGCGGCTAAGCTCAGAGACTGTTAGTACTAGAAAGCTGTAATTTGGCATCAATATATATATCAGTCACGCCGACAAAGTGATTGAATAAAAAAAAGTAAAAAAAATTTTTTTAGGTACCTCCCATAGACGTAAAGTGGGGATGATTTTTTTTTCTCGGCTAACCCTATAGTGTGGGGTATCGTTGGATAGGTCTTTTAAAATCATTGTGGGGTTGCTAACATGATTTTTCTATTCAGTGATCTGTTTGCGAAATATTTAACTATAAAGTTAAAATTTTCATTAAAATCGGCCGTCCCCCCCGTCTAAAATCTAAACTATTGGGTGGAAAAATTTGAAAAAATTCAGAAGGGTAGTAAATATATCAAATTTACTAGGAAAATTATAGCGGCTAAGATTGCTTGGAAATTATTTGCAGTTTAAGAGTAAATAGTAGCCTAAGGTATAAAACATACCTAAACTTGGATGATTCCGTACACATAAATCCTTAGAAAAATATTACTTGATTTTTTCGTAATGGCCACGGAACCCTACCTTGGGCGTGTCCGACACGCTCTTGGCCGGTTTTTTATTAACTCTAACTAGACCCTTATAGTGGCCCTTAGGCAGGCTTACGCGGACCGTAGGCTGTATTATAATTATATAGCTTTTGCCCGCGGCTTCGCTCGCGTGTACTATGAGTATTCCAAAGAACCAAGATATCAAGCAAGCAAGCATACAGGCAAGCAAGCAAGCAGGTCCACAATTTAGTGCCGAAGCTATTTAACGAAATGGGGTGGTTAAGAGAAAAACCTAAGTTTAGTACACCGGTCCTTAAAAGGAGAATGAAAAAACACCTTTTAGAAAAATATGTGAAAAGTGTAAGTAGGTAGTTGTGCATGTTAGTATAATTAGTTGTTAACTGTTTTGTGTATCTGGTGCATGATTCAATTGTAGAATGGAGTGCTCCATTGCCAACAAACTGGTAACAGTTTGGCGATAACAGAATTTGTTGTAAAAGTATGTACCGTTTGATTAAATAAAAATAAAAATAAAAATTGACCGAGAAATCGGTGAACATACCTACATAAAAAAATACATAAAGTGGAATGCATAACCTCCTCCTTTTTTAGAAGTCGGTTAAAGAGCCCTTTGCGGCCTACTTACAGTATAAACTTATGAATTTTGAAATTTTAGCTTTCTACAACCAGTAAAACGCAAAATCCCGTTTTTTCCCGTTCCCGTAAGAATTTCGGGAAATGTTTTCTTAATGCTCCCCTACACTCCCCAAGGAACCCACTTGCCAAACTTCAGCTCTCTATGACCAGTAAAACGAAAAATCCCGTTTTTCCCGTTCCCGTGGGAATTTTGGAAAGTCCTCTCTCAATGCTCCTCTACACTCCCCAAACAACCTACATGCCGAATTTCAGCTTTCTACGATCAGTAAAACGAAAAATCCCGTTTTTTCCCGTTCCCGTGGGAATTTGGGAAAATCCTCTCTCAATGCTCCTCTTCACACCCCAAGCAACCTACATGCCGAATTTCAGCTTTCTACGACCAGTAAAACGAAAAATCCTGTTTTTTCCTTATCCCGTGGGAATTTCCGATAATCCTTAAAATGGTTTTTTAACTACCTACTTCTATGCCAAATTTGAAGAGTCTAGTAATTATAGTTCATAGGATCCCGTTGAACTGAATATATAAATCCCGTTTTTTCCTTATCCCGTGGGAATTGTGAAAAATCCTGAAATTAATGTTTTAACTAATGTAATACCTACTTGTGTATCAAATTTGAAGAGTCTAGTTATTATAGTTACTGAGATAGGGTCACTCGGAATCGAATATATAAATCCCGTTTTTTCCCGTTCCCGAGAGAATTCCCAAAAATCCTTCCTTAGTGGATGCCTACATTGTATAAGGTATCTATGTGCAAAATTTCAAGTCTCTATGTCCAGTGGTTTGGGCTGTGCGTTGATATATCAACAGTCATTTAGTTTATTTAGACGTTTCAACCCCATCGCACCTCATCCAGGGAGATGGTATTTTACGTCTGCCACGTCGGATTTTAAAACCGTTGTTGTTTTCATAACCAGCGACCCGATAACCATAGAAGCAACACCCGTGTTGATTTTCAGACTTTGTTACCCCTTTCCCCCCTTTTAGGGGTTGAATTCTCAAAAAACCTGAAACACGTGTTTACTCATTTATCATTAGGAGTACTTGTGTGAAGTTTCGAATAAAATATTCGAACTAATCTTGTTTCCCCATACAAACTTTGGACCCCCGTTTCACCCCCTTTGGGTGTGAATTTTGAAAAATCCTTTCTTAGTGCACCCCTAGACCTTATAAGGAACCTACATGCCAAATTTTGAATCTCTAGGCCCAGTGGTTTGGGCTGTGCGTTGATATGTCAGTCAGTCAGTCAGTCAGTCAGTTTCTTCTTTTATATATTAAGATTACGACATATTTCCAAGGAAGAACGTGGCCGTAATCGCCCCGATGGAATCAATTAACAAGATGACCTAGGGCTTCTTCAGTAAGTCAGTACATTGAACTGTGTAAAGTAATATGTCAACCAATAAAAATGTCAAGGTAGTTTTGCTAATACGATTAAGTACATAGTTATCTACTTATTAGTTTTAGTGAGCACTGACCTATATTTAAGTTACTGTTGTCTATACCTACAAATTCTTGGATTAATTAACCTATCCGCCGCCAACAAATGGTAGGTAGTTTTAACTTAAAGTATTGGATAATGATGCCATATTTCTAATTCCATTGATTCCAATGTCGCAATGCTCGACATGCTAATGCCCAATAGATAAAACCCTGCTGTTACCTCCTATTGCTAATGACCTAAAATTAAAAATGGCAACAATGGGACAGGGACTTAGCACTCGGACATTTACCTTACTCTCTGACGGTTACATTTGTCATTGGCATTGAGATGGTTACGCGTTCAAATTCAAATTCAAAAAATTCAAATTAACTTTATTTGTAAGAATACAGTAAAAATACATTGGTCTTATCATAATTATAAGTTTTGTCCTTGTATTCAGCTTGCAAGCAAGCGTACAAATATTTCATTAAAGAAGCTAAAGGTAATTTTATAATCTAATTAAAATAAATAATAATAATAATAAATGTCCAAAAATAATGTCAACAATATTGTCTATAATTTAAGTAGTCCTTGATACTATAAAAACACTTTGTCAGTAACCATTTCGTCAAATTGCGTTACAAAGAATAAATAATTTTGATACATGACGAGTTGTGTCTAACTTGTACAAAATACAGGGTTATTTGTAATTCACTAGCATCCTTTTAACCCTAAACTCCTACCACTTAAACAAATGTTTTTTTGTTTTACGGCTTTTGTCATAACTTAATATTTTTGGTGTAATAACGTTTTGAAAATTTGAGATTACCTCTTATTTTTACGATACTCTGTGTATTTGTATGGGAAAAAAAGTTCTTCATTTTAAAAAGTCGTAAAACAAAAAACATTTGTTTGAGTGATAGGAATTGAGGGTTAAGAGGATGTCAGTGAATTACAAATAACCCTGTATAAGCGATATCGGTTCTTAGCTGGCTGAATGCTGGTACGTGACCCACCTGTTATACCGGGCGGGATGTGAGTCGAGTGAATAGGGCGCGTGCACCAGCGGCGGCGGTGGCGGGCACTGCAGCGACTGCTGGTGCAGCAGATGCGGCGGGCGCCGGCGCGGGTTGGGCGACGTGCTGCCCAGCCAGGGGTTGGTGCGGATGCGGCACCGCGGCCGCGGCGACGGCGTCATGCATACCACGGGAGGCTCGGGCAGCGCACGTTTGACGCCCACGCTCGAACGACGCTAGAAAATCGTGGTAAATTGATTTTTAAACTTTTTTCAGATGGCCCGCAACTATAAAACCGTATTTTATTGGAAGCACACTACGTTTGACAACGAGATCGCAACTCAACTCAACTAAAAGTATAAAGCCTTTTTTCCGGCACATGTGTAACATTAAAGTCTCAACTAAACCATTGTTTGAACCATTTACGACAAAATGTTTGTTTACCTATACTCTTTTACTGACTGAAATTGATAACTAAGTTTCTTAACTAAGGGACCCCATACACCATATTGTAATAGCTGTTGCCCGCGACTCCGTCTGCGAAGAATAATAGGGGTATGAAAAATAGATGTTGACCGATTCTCAGACCTAGTAGTAGTGGTGGTGCTAGTTTTAGTAGTGGTAGAGCCATGTTGTAGCTAGCCGCTGCATCACGAATGGGCATATTACTACAAATGTAACATCTACATTCGAAACATCTATTCTGTAGTCTTATTGTTTTGCCTTCAAAGTCTCTGCCTATATTTCAGCGCCATCTAGATTTAATAATCGAACTACAAAAACCGCGGCCGATCCGTACTATGTCGACTGCCAATCCAGTCTATATCATCTTTGATAAATACAGCTTTCAACTCTCTTCCTTCTTACTTCGATCCCCAGGTCTGCCTACATCCCTACATCCCCATTGAGGTGGCTGACTGTAAGTGTGATCGTTTGGTGTACGGACTTTAGCTGCCCACATTTTGCCGAGCAATTTTGGAATGGGATCAATAAAACTCGTTTTAAGTGTTTAAGTTGTAGATTTTATACACTTACAAATGTACCTATTGCTCAAGAGCCTGTACAGCTTTCAAGCAATCAGGCACCGCGCTAATAATATTTGTGCGCTTTAATTAAGGAGATTCCCTAAAATATAACGTGTTCTGTAATTCCCTGTGCAATCCAATAAAGGTTATTCAGCCTTCAGGAAATATATACGCCTTTGAACATTTTTTTTTAATGATAGATAAAATCGTATTTTTTTTTTATTTGTAGTGTTACTTTAAGGCCTCCTATAAAGTAAAGAGGCATCACAAAAATTGCGCTCGGACTCCCTTACGGCAGCCGGGCGCGATACAAGTAAACTTGTGGGTGTCAGCATAAGTGCTCTCACTTTACGATCACTGCGCACTATGCTCCCCAAGACAAGGAAGTTAGTGAATCGACGCGGCGCTGGATACATAAAGCTAGGCCGGCACACCGTTATCACGACATGGCGAGCGGACAGCGCCATCTTCTGAAAAATTTTGGCAACCCTTCGGTTTTTTTTATAACAAATGTTGGCACAAAATGCAAGTATCAAGTTCAATGCACTATGTTTATTTATTTATTCGTGTTTCTGTCGCCAACTACGTTTCAGTACACATGAAAACACAACATTACCGTCCATTCGTGTTAACATTGGGTATTAAATACGACGGAACACAGTGTTTTGCTTGCACAAAATTATTTTTCTATAGAATTCAACTCGCAACAAAATGTTTCCCTGAACCAATAACACAGCATGTACACCTCATTATCCCATTACTCCCCATGGGATTAAAATAATACAGTAAAAAGGGCGTCGGTATGTTAAAATTTACGGTTTAAATTAATCACGCAGGGGTTCAACGCTTGATCCTTTAATTTGTACACGAAAATATACAACGAATAATGAAACGCCCGAAAGTTACGGGTCTAATAAAGATAATCAATCAATTAGTAGAGTCACTTCCCCCCACAAATCGGAACCCCGCGCACAATAGCTTCGCTTCGTTATAACAAGGTTATAAGCGAAATACGTACCTAATTCACGTTAGCATTATTGTGTTTTAAAATAATGAACGTTCAGGCTTTATATGGCTTAGATAAAAGGCCCCCCTCGTCAATTTATCCGGTCTAGTTAATTAACAAAGTTGAACCGAGCGTAGCTCTGCATAAAGACCACGCGAGCGCATGAGATATAACTTTGGTTAGGATGCTACTATAAACTATAACCCAATTACCTACTATGAAACTGTGATTTAATGCTAACTTATTACAATATTATGTAATTACAAACTTTGTTTGGGTCAATTTATTCTGAAATAATTAAACCCGCGTCAACAGATTTGATTAAAGTAGTTTTGGGTATCCCGCAATACGCACAAAGAGCATTAAAGCATAAAGCGGACGGTCTTTAGTGTATTTAAATAGTCGAATCAATAATCGATTGTATCAAAGGTCATTTAGAACACCCAATTAGCCTTAAGATCCCACTGTACGTACAGTACGAGTCAATCAAAAATCATAAAATGTTGCATATTTACCTTTACCATGTTTATTTTTAAGCCCCGACACAAAAAGAAGGGTGTTATAAGTTTGAAGAAGTGTCTGTCTGTCTGACTGTCTGTGTATCTGTCTGTGGCATCATAACTCTTAAACGGGTGAACCGATTTGAACGTGTTTTTTTTATTTGAAAGCAGGTTTCTTGGCGATGGTTCTTAGACATATTTCATCAAAATTGGTCCAGCCGTTTCAAAGTTATCAGCTCTTTTGTAAGCTGCAGAACGGATCTTAGACGCTTAACGGGCATTTACTTTATTTTTCAAACTTATAAGTGACCCTTAATTGCGTTGGGGGTTTTTAAATTTTTATTTTATAATTGGCTAAGTAAAGTTTTTTGAAGAGGTGCTAATTATATTTTTTTTCGACAGTCGGCGTTTTGGAGATCGAGAAACTGCAGCTGTTTTATTTTTATCTCCTATTGTTTACTGGAAATATTTTTTTAAGTGTTTGAGATGACATTTGTGAGATTTTATGGTTGACAAGCCGTTCGTGCTCAGAACTTAGTAGAAACAGAAAAAAAAACCGAAGTGAACTCTCACTGCTGTCAATGTCAAATCGTTTGCGTTTCGTTTGCTTTGCGTTTTGGTGTGCTCAGTGTGATTTTTTGACTATTTTTATCGACCTCCGCATAAAATCCGGACTTTCAATTTTACCGCATTTCTCCACGACCTATGCACAGTAATTGGATCACGATCGAATACTTTCGATCACTATTTTGGAACTGCTTCTTGGGCAACGCAAAGCAAACGAAACGCAAACGGTTAGATTTCATTTGACATTGACAGAAGCGACAGTTGAATTCGTTTTTTTTCTATTTCTTCTTAGTACTGAGCACGAACCGCTTGTCAGCCATAAAATCTCACAAATGTCATCTCAAACACTTAAAAAAATATTTCCAATAAATAAAAGGAGATAAAAATAAAACAGCTGCAGTTTCTTGGTGTTGAAGTCGACCACTGTCGAAAAAAAATATAATTAGCATCTCTTCAAAAAACTTTACTTAGCCAATTATTCGTTATTTGGAAAGTAAATGATGTGCAAAAACGAGACGGATCCCAATCTGCAATTTTGAATCTGGCAACCCAACGATAAAATACCAGACAGATTTTACGGTGGAATCTACACTAATATTGCAACATGTCAAACGCCTCTACCACCTTTGAAACCCAACCATAGCAGACAGGAATATTTGTACCTGAACAATACACGCCCGCAAGATAAACGCGAACGTCTAGCGCGCCAATAAAATCAGTTAGTAATAGTAGAGATAAATAGAGATCCCAGTTTGCTAGTGCCCCTACGTGTGCACAATACAAAACTACTCTATCCGACTACACGAGTCGGAGCCGAGGTTTTATTTATTCGATTTGCAGCGAGTTATGCGCAGTTTCGTGTTTTGAATATGATTTAACATGCGGGAAACCAGAACCGCAGTTCATGATTATTTTTAACAACATTTTCGAGGAGGATACTCCATAGCTCCACTCTGCAATGTGCCCGGAATTTTGCGCGCCGGTGGATGCAAAATTACAGTTAAAATAATCCTCAGTTCAGGCAACGTGACTTTGGAAAACATTTACATAATAATTCAGACGAGGTAAATTGAGGCGACAATGAATAAGCGATAGAGATAAATAAGATAGGGATGTACCGAAAAATTACGTAAATTCAAACGTTTGATCTGACACGCAATACTCACAAGGCAGGTGGCGTGAAGTAAACAAAACGAAACGGTCATATTTACCTTAGCGGGTTCGTGGTAAAGGTGTGTGGTCGGCGGAGCGGGCGGTGGCGGCGGCGCCACAAGCGGTGCGGCGAGCGGAGCGGGCGGCGCTCCTGGCGACGTCCCATCGGTCGAATACCCAGTGCTGTACGCACTCTCTGGTGATGAGAGGTGCGGAGGAGGCAAAGGCCCCGATGAAGATGTGGCAGTCGCTGGTTGACGTGACTGCTTCTGCTTTCGCTTCTTGGCGCGACCAAGCTGCGCCTCCATCCATGACTTCAGCCGCGCGCCCAACATGCCGCCGTCGGCACCTGCGTATAACATATTTCGTCGTTTTTTAACTAGGTCATGTATTCTATTTATACCTACCTACTAATGGAAGGAAAATGGAAATGGGTCTGAAAGGCCAAGCGGAGCCCCATTATAGGAGGAATCAAAAGTGCGCAATAGCTTTAAGTAGAAAGACCGACGCATTAAAGAAACAATTTCCAAGCAACGCCGTTTCGCTCAAAGCTCTTGAATTTTAAATGGTACCATTACGCGGCTTAAACATCTTTCTCCGAGTCATTTTGGAACTCGAACGTACCCTTCACCGCAACCCGGCCCTCTTTCTACTGTTATTACGAAATGTTACATGAAATTTCCTCACACAATTTCACGCTTTCATATGCCACACCTCATGTGCACCCCAACATAAACTCTCAACATTACAAACAAAGCGCTTGAAAACTCTCGCGTTTAACTGAAACAATTGTGTTTGCGTTCTACATTCTGTCACGAAAAGCTTTGAAACCTTTGAAGTAAACAGAAGTAGGTAGTGACATGAAATGTTTTTATCGCATCATCGTTTCATTGTGGGCCGGCGCCCCATCCTTCGCGATAGACAGCTTCGTGCAGCGGCCCCCGGCGCGTCATATTTCAGAAATTCTAACCGTTGCTCGTAAAAACTCGTAGCCGGCACCCTCTTCATTTCCATCAACGCATAACGTCTTACAGTTACTAAATAAAAAACGTTTATTGGCTTCTGTTGAGTTTCTTTGCTCTGAAATTAAAATATTTGGAATTTCAGGGGTTGGGCAGAAAAATTGCGGGAAATCAAAGACTGTACGTGTATTGTCTGAGCACGTATTTGCAATTGAGGTCGACTGTAAAGAAGATAATGCACTCTAGAGCTGATTTTAACGTATCTGTCACATAAATTAATGTACCTAAGCTCTGTCCTTTTTTTCCTATTATTTATTTATCCTAAGACTTGAAAAAGGAAATCAATCGTTTTCACTGACAGATAATTTTATCTGGATATTGAAAATCGGCTCTTAAAAGTCTTAAAGATTCAACTATCACACAGTTAACACTTAACAGTAAAATGTAATAAAAATACAGAAAAAGTCTTTCAATTTCCTTCATTTCCTGGCACGCGATGGCACCCCTAGCCTTAAAATGTACACACCCAGTACTTAAAGTAATGTGACGACACCCCTTGCCTTCCCAGTGGCTGTGGGAATCGCTGGGTGCGGAGAAGACGGATGATACCGGCTTATCCTGGGGTGTAAACTTACGGGATTTAGCCAATATTAGCAATCCATTACCGAACGCCCGCGGTCGAGCTGTCAACTTACTGATGGAAAATGGGCTTCATCACGTATCGTGGTTTTATTACGCACTCCGACCCGCTTACGTAATGTAAATATGGAAAACATTTTACGAACGTCCGACCTTTTCGTCAATCACATCCATTATTACATGGAGAGATTTATTATATTTTTGTTTGGTTTCTTCTTCAGCGTTCTTATTTTTCTTTTGTCGAAGATTGGCCGTTCTGAAGAGCTATTGTTGAGGATAAATGGAAAAGTTCGTACCTACTATATCAGGGTTGAAGTTGGAAACTGTTAAAGTTCTTATTTCATGAAGCAAAATCGTGAAAGCTGAAAATCCATCTTTTAGTTTACCTAAGTACTCAGGATTTTATGTAGCAAGGTCCACGGAGAACATGAATTTAAGGAACCTCATAAATAATGTTGTGGTCAACATCGCGTCAAAACGAAAGCTTCCGTTTCCGGAGAACCGTCTGGGATCGCCGGCGGATAAGGCATGATTTATTTACGAGATTTGCTTTTTTGTGGCCCAGATGTTTCTTTTATTTCCTACTATGTTTACCTACTCGCTGACTTTTCGGCCAGCGGCACTGATGGATCATGACAGTTTGTAAACAGTTTAACGAGGTTAATAACTGCCGAATAATAATATACAGACGTATGTAAAGATAATCAGTGAGCAGGCTAAGCTAACAATTAACAAACAAGAAACTACAAACGATGTCGACGACGAAACAACCCTATGATGTAAAAATTGACAGTAAGTTTGATAAGAAGAAGAAGTTATAGCGTTATTATCCCTAATATATTTCTATTAGAGTCATGAAAGGCTTCCATCGAAAATATATGTTGTAAGTATCCATTTCTAGTGATGTTATAGAAATGGCAGCGCTTCGCTATTGTTGCAGACACATATACTAAACGAGCTGAAATACGAGGTTCAACGAAAGTGCTAATGGCACATGAATGCGGAAAATAGATTGACTCATCTATCTACACCTTATATTTGTTGGTGAGCAAAGTGAATTCCGCCTAAAAGCGTGCCTTCTTAGTCATGAATGAATATGAATATTTAACATCTCTGCTGGCTTAAATATTTATATTCGTAGCTAACAACTTCGTATGTAAAAGGCAAGTAGAACAGATAAAGTGTAAATATACATATCTCATAAAAAGACAGTTCTGCTGAACTTATTAATTACCAAATTGACTCTTCGTACCCGTTTATTTTTATAACAGCCTCTTTCCATTTTAATTTTAACCTGTGAATAATAAAAAAAAACCGGCCAAGAGCGTGTCGACACGCCCAAGGTAGGGTTCCGTAGCCATTACGAAAAAATCAGGTAATATTTTTCTAAGGATTTCGTATGTGTACGGAATTATCCAAGTTTAGGTATGTTTTATACCTTAGGCTACTATTTACTCTTAAACTGCAAATAATTTCCAAGCAATCTTAGCCGCTATAATTTTCCTAGTAAATTTGATATATTTAATACCATTCTGAATTTTTCCAAATTTTTCCACCCAACAGTTTAGATTTTAGAAGAGGGGGACGGTCGATTTTAATGAAAATTTTCACTTTAATGTTGAATATTTCGCAAACAGATCACTGAATAGAAAAATCATGTTAGCATCCCCACAATGGTTTTAAAAGACCTATCCAACGATATCCCACACTACAGGGTTAGTCGAGAAAAAAAATCACCCCCCCTTTACGTCTGCGGGAAATTTATTTTTTATTTTACCACTTGGTCGGCGTGACTGATATATATATTCATGCCAAATTACAGCCTTCTAGTACTAGCAGTCTCTGAGCATAGCCGCGGACAGACAGACAGACGGACAGACATGGCGAAACTATAAGGGTTCCTAGTTGACTAGAGAACCCTAAAAACCGTGCAACAAAAACAAAGTTCGGAAAACAGCCATTAACTTGCTACCACAAATAAGTTGCACAAACACCTGCAAAGCCAGGGAGGTTGATTAATAAATCAAGTATTCATTTATGCAGGATGTCTCTCCTAATGCGGGGAAAAGGAAGAAAACAGCGCCAGATAGTATTTATAAAGTCAATCGATACTTGAGCGTGTGCGACAAACGGGCCAACATTACGGGAGGGAATTCATCTAAATGCTGGATTTACTTACTTTGATTAAAAATAAACTAATTTAAAGATAGTACATTACTGCAGCGGCCGCGAAATAGGGGATTGCCGGCCGAGTAGTTATAGATGGCCGAGTGTGAACGAGGCCATCTAGAGATACGAGGCCGGCAATCCCTGTTCGTGGCCAAGGCTTGTATAGAGTTTTTCTCAAACATGCATCATCATCATCATCACCACCATCATCACCGCCATCATCATCACCATCATCGTCACCAACAACATCATCAACATCCATCAACATCCATCAACATCCATCAACATCCATTAACATCCATCAACATCCATCAACATCCATCCACCAACATCCATCAACATCCATCAACATCCATCCATCAACATCCATCCATCAACATCCATCCATCAACATCCATCCATCCATCCATCCATCCATCCATCCACGTCGACCACGTCGATCTATTAAACGTCATGGTGCTGTGTCACATCAAAAGAATAGACGATCACTTTGCTGGCCGTGGCCAGCAATGTTGTATGAAATTCCATTATTGACCTCTCGTCTAGCCGCACCTGCAACGTGACACTTCTTGGCGTATTATAAGGAACATATCGTCAATATTTCATAGCATGTTTGAGAAAAAGTTTTTTTTTATATAGTTTTCCTTCTGACAAGCACTGCGTGATCAAAGTTTTATTTGGAACCGTAACTAATTATTGTATCCTCGTGAGTCTCAGCGTATACCTATTTTATAAAGAACGAATCAATAGTAAGAGTTATTCCCGAATGTAGGTGCTTACTATATAAAGTAGGTACAAATTATTCAATAAATGTAGTATTTTATGCAACGGTTGTATAAGTGAGGTCTTAAAAGGTGATTGACGTGAGTTGCGATACGAACGAATGCGAGTATCGCAATGGAAGACGGCACGAGCCGTTTAGGCCAAATTATACACCGTTGCATACAATATTTTTTCTACTTCATCTAACCCCGATAGTTAACTCAACTAACCCCGAGTTAACTCAACGATCCCCGAGTGAACTCAACTAACCCCGAGTTAACTCAACTAACCCCGAGTTAATTCAACTAACCACGAGTTAACTCAACTAACCCCGAGTTAACTCAACTAACCCCGAGATAACTCAACTAACCCCGAGTTAACTCAACTCTAGGCAATAGGTCTAAACTGGGCTTTAGTGTTTAGTGTAACCTTCATTTAATAATCTGTGGCAGCTAGGTGTAGGCAAAGAGTAATTGTAATATTATGTGAACAAGAGTGGCAACTCTATGGTCAAATATGCATGCATGGAAGGTGCTGCTGCCCTACGCCCTGGTGAAGAACTAATGTGACGTATCTATAGATGTATACCTATCTATATGTATATGTTGGTAGTGATGTACAGCTATAATTACGCGTAATTTTTATTGATAGGCTAATTGCCACTATTCGTATTTTAGCCGTCTAATTCAAATCAGCATATACGAAGTATAAGCGGCTAAACCCGATTTGCACTATACGGCTAAAATACGAACATTGCCAAGTGGCCTATCAATTAAAGTCCTTGACCGTACAATTTGGTACGCCATGGCCATGGCCGATGAATGACAACTGACAAGTTTGACAAGTCAACCAAGATGGCCGCTAATTTAGTTCTTTACCAAACAACCAGAGATCGCTGTAGTCGCATGAAAAGTGTGATATATGCAAGTGTGCCCCCCCCTGGGTGTAGGTAAGTATAGTATCGACATTACGACACAAGTGCTGTTATGAGGAATAGAGTGAGTATAGACTTTTCTGAAGTCATATTAACTATGTTCTTATTTATTTGTTCGGGACCATGTAAAAAAACAGATAAAAGTACAGAAGTAGAAAAACCTTATAAATATGCTTAAATAATTTCCAAAGTTACAAAACTCTATGACTCTTGTCTGGGTATGAAGCACTAAGTAGGTATATCACTTAGAAAAGTCGGGACTCAGGAAGATAAAGCTATTTTATTTTACGAAATTGTAATATGTGGTAACCTTATATCGTATCGAAACCTATTTCGTAAGATATTACCATCCATTTCCTGCAGTGTCATTTAATTTATCTGATGGATCCTAAATTCGACCTAACCTGGCAAGCTTCGCCTGAATTCCAGTCCACTGTGGCAATACGGTTCGGAGAGCTGCCAACATCTTGGGAACTATGCCAAAAGGACTCCAATAATTTAGTTCTACCTGAATTTAATTAAAAATTTAAACCCCTCCAAGAATTTCATTTCGTTAGGATTTCGTTACTTAGGTAGGTTACAAGTGGGAAATCTGAAGTTTTCCTAATAACTGATAAAGTTTTCTTTGCTAAATAATTAATGCCTTGGCACGCTTGGGAAAATCCTTTGACCTTTTTTTGTCTAACACAAAAACGGGTGGGTGTCCGCTTCTAAAGATGTAGCGCTTTGTTTAGAAAAAAGATTTAACCTTGTATATATTTCTCCCGGGAAATCCGCCTTCTGAATGTCAGCCCGCATCTTGCTTGCTGTCACGGAATACATAAAAGGTACATAAAGATATATATCACTTTCTTTATCCCACTTCATAACTTCAAAGACGAATTCGCTCCCTAGGTATTAAGGCCCTTGAATATCGTTTCATACCTATCTGTCAAACGAGAAACCTCAGTTGCAAATAACAAGGATTACAAAACCTCTCTGTCTTTAATTATATCTCTACCCACTGACTCATTACCCCGAAATCTCCAAAACAAGTATTTTCTGACAAATTATCGTCAACTTAGAGGATGAAAGATGGAATTTATCCTCCCCTCGCGTCTTAATCGTGTTAGTCGGAATATTTATCCTCTAATTATGAATACGTAGAGCGATGTTCTGCTTAAGGGATCAGAATGCTTTGGCCCTGTTTACAAGGTTTATGCATGTGAGTTGAGTTATTTCTGTTGCGAACTAAGTATTCCTTTAATGTGAAGCAGAAATTTTGCTCCAGTTCAATAATTCACGTGCCCAACTGCTCAGCTTAGTTAGAAATAGTTTGAACCTTTATCCATTCATGCGAACATGGAGTTTTTCCCGTCAAATGAACGAAAGTTATCCTCAGTAGGAAAACCCGGACACTCGAAAACATCGAGTGGGAGCAAAACCTTTTTATCGTACTGGCCGTCATCAGGCTCAGCAATTTTGGCAAATGTTACGACGGCGTAAAAAGGTACGACCCATAAGTAGGGCACAGGTAAATAACAATTCTAACATCTAAATTAAAACATAAAACCTTTAATATCCTCGCTACGCGTACCTTACACAGGCAACAAAATTAACGACCCATGAATAAATGAGTGCTTAAAAATATTTTCGGGTCAACTCGATATACTGCACCAAAAATAACAGTACTTATTAGTTACGGGCCGTAGACCTAACAGAACAGTAACAGTAGGTACTGTAGGCACTGGCCACCGAGACCGTGTTGCTGTTTTGTATATTTTCAAATATTTAAATCTTAAGGATTCTGGAATTCGAATCCCAAAACAAAAAGCGAACAGCGGACGGTCTTGGGAGCCATCCTTGATTAGGCCGTACCACGCGAGTGATCTATTTTATTACAATGTAAAACCGAATAAATATTGTTAAACTTTTAAACCAAGTTTCCTTCAATAAAAATAAGTCAAGTTAGGATCTTAGCGTAGGCAGTATTTTATATTCCAGAGCGTAGGGCCCCCGCTACAGTACCTATCTAAGTTATCTACTTGTTGAAAACCTTTGCCGCGAATTTCGTCTAACGAACGTCTTTGAGTCGCGATCGCGAGTGTATTTGCTTTGTAAATCTGCCTACAAGGGTTTGGAAGCTGGGACCTACTGTTGGTATAACTAATTGCGCTTTGCGTCCTCATTTCACAGATTGAACGAAGTTATATTGATTATTTAATGCGGCAAGGAAGACTGGTGCTTACTTGAAGCATTGGGTAATTTTGCATTACGTACCTCTACATATATTCCTACTATAAGAATTTCAGTAACTGTATCACTTGTCTGTATGTGTGTATAATAGAATATATAATGATAACGATAGCGTCTTTGTAAAACAGCGCACGTAC
This sequence comes from Archips crataeganus, assembly GCA_947859365.1. Classification (NCBI taxonomy): domain Eukaryota; kingdom Metazoa; phylum Arthropoda; class Insecta; order Lepidoptera; family Tortricidae; genus Archips; species Archips crataeganus. The sequence goes on from OX402048.1 coordinate 17,633,556, forward strand.
ATTATAATATTGTGCAGTAGGACTGTAAAGCTTAGCAATATCACTCAAAACAGATTCCAAGATAGTCTCCCTCTTTCTACGAAGGCGCGCCAGACTCCGGGCTAATTGCGGGCCGCTTTCAGTTTAGCTCGGCGAGCAGGCTGCTATACAAACTAAAAACTAAAAGACTGAATGACTGAAAAGCTTACGAACGACGCCGAGCGCCAGACGACCGGCAATTGTGTGGCTCGCGACTTGAACGAGCAATCCACATTCGAAATAAGAAAATTTTAAAGACATTTTTAATTCCACTACCGTGATTAAATTAAAGTTCATGCAATTAAGGGATTAAGTTGCACTTACATATTTTAATGTTCAAAAATCGGCATTTGCTAGGAATTACTTATGTGCCGCTTGTTGCTTGCTTGACAGCGGGATTATATCTTTTACTTAAGGTACCTACGTAAGAACTCTTCACTCACACAGGCGTCCTCAAATTTATCTTTGCCAGATTCGGTGCAGAAGTGACGCAAACGAAATTACCAAAGTAATTGTAGTATGTAGCACTTAATTATGTCTACGCAACAACTTTGCTCTCATTAATTATAGAGCCAATTATAACTTTATATGTATTGTGAAGACGTTTGCAAGTGCGTGCTTAGGATACAAATTACAATTCCACTACCACCCAAGATGCTATACATACTCTTATGTAGATTGCACGTACCTATAGACAGTGAATAGACTGTATTTCGTTTTATTATTCCCTAGATAAGTACTTAGTAAAATATGCTTAGGATAAACCTCCGCGCTTGTGGACTTTTCTACTCGTCTTTTCTTTCATCCCTTATCCCTTATCTCATCCCTTGGAGATTACATTAGATACTGGAATTTAATTTCCGTAGTTACTTACTTCCTTACACACTGAAAACTGCGGTTAAGGAGTGTATATCAGGGACGCGTTATGAAGGAGCGGCGGGTAAATTAAATTAGGCACCTAAGCTTTTCACCTCGGGGAAGCCTGGGCATATTTGATATTGGACACGAATTCCAGAAGTGTCGTAAATTAGACAGTACCTAAATAATTTTCGCTTAGAGGAATATCATTAACTAAGGCCTATCTAAAATTAGATAAAGGCACCAAAAACATATCGAATTATATTTGCGTTGGTGTAAAACTGTAAATTATACCTACAGCTAAAACTGTAAACATGTGGTAGTATTTAGGCGTTCGTGTAGGTACACTTACCTAACGTAAGTTCCAGGAATATGCAAAGCTAATTTTATCATTATCATTTTTATCCAAACTAGATTCTAAAGAATTACGTGATTAGGTTGGTGACGATATCACTCTTCATGGCACTATAATGCAGTCATAGCTTTCTCGTCAATGTAAATAAAATACTTAGGTATGTATTGATTGACTGAGATACATCTTTACCTTTGCTTATTAATATTGAAAAGGGGTAGAAAACATGCTAAAAAATGCAAGCAAATGACACGCGTCTAACATTCGAAGTAAACCACGTACAGGAACACTCCGGCTTCTCAAAGCCGGTACAAATTCAGTAGCGAAAGCCTCTAACTGCCGGACATAAATCTCCGAGCATCCGATACAAAGCCTATTAATCTGAATTCAGCACAACCCTTCAGAAGGGCGTACTTGTGAACCTTTCACAGGGGCAGTGGGCTATCGAACGAACCGCTCATTTGTTACTATGCGACGCCGGCAAGCGTGCACGTGCATTGGATACCATATTTTTGAATTAAAAAGACACTTGTGACTAAAAATATCTCTCCACCTTAGTGTTCTACTGTGTTGTGTTTACTTACAGGGGCGCGCGGTGTAGTGTGGATATTCTGTGCTGTTGGTAGCGACGACCGTGACGCATGCCGTGCGTGGTGCGGCGTCGCGAGGCTGCGACCGACTGACGCACGCACGCGCCATCCGCCCCCAAAGCTACGCCGTGATGCTACGCGCTACGAAGGGCGCCTTTTGCACCGCTGGGCGGTAAAATGAGCGGTGCAAAGGTCTACGACATGCTTTGTAAAGGAAGCCTTTTGAAAACGAATATGATTTCATTGTAATACGCTCTTACTCGACTTACTACGGACGGTCTAAGCACGACAAGTTCATGTTAGCATGGAACAAAATATTTTAAAAAAAAGTTGAAAATACCCACCCGCGGCGTTTCCTTAGTTAGAGGTATGTTAAAGAATGGATTTATTTTCTGATGATGCAGCAATACGGTGTAAAAGAGGCCGGTCGTAGCTCAATTCTCGCGGCGGCGATTACGCTAACGTCCGGGGGTTGATTCGGACAATAAAAGTAAACGTTTATCCACCGCGGGACATAACTCCTAAACGACGTAACTTTGTTATTCATGTGCAACAACAGATTTGGCCTTCTAGGGACTCTTGCTGACAAACAATAATAAAACTCCCAAGTTTTTGCTACACCTTTCCTAAAACTTAAAGCATCTCGCCTGCGTACTCCGCAAAGTAACTTTGTTCCCTTCTAATTTATTTTTCACCCAAATGACTCGTTTTGAGAAACATGGACGAAAATACTATTATTTAATGTTACTACATAAAGATTGTAAGCCCTTACTCGACTTTACTATGGTTGAAACCCATGTTAGCATGAAACAGTATATGTTAAAAAAAGTTGAAAATATAAATATCTTTATAAGCTGCCCGACTTCGATGGCTGGGGCATGTGGAAAGAATGGGAGAGGATCGAACTGCCAAAAGAGTGTATCTTGGGCGACCATCCGGACGGCGTCCGGTGGGTCGACCAAGATACCGCTGGAAAGATGAAGTGGCTAAGGATCTGAAAGAGCTGGACGTGTCCGATTGGTCAGACTTGGCACAGAGCAGGAACGAATGGCGCACTTTGATGTCGGAGGCCAAGATCCACTTCGGGTCGTTGAGCCAGCGAAAGTAAGTAAGTAGGTAAGTAAGCTATTATTTAAGTTTTGTTTTGTATAGTAAGTACGTTACACTTATACCTACTAACACTGAGTGTTATTTTCCTATAAGACAATATGTAGTTAGAGTTTCGGCACCTTTTTCCCAATCATTACTTACTTACTTATAACAGACTAACTTCAGCCCGCAACTTAATCTATACTTATACTTGTACTTATAATATAAACACAAACTCATCGGTAAGTAGGTAGATTACAAATGATCATCATTGCGTGTACGATAAAAAGGGAAAAACCAACAATTTTGTAATGGACCCCCAGGGGTTGACCGAAATTGTCAGAATAGCGCTTTATTGACTTCCGTTCGATAAGTAGGAATGTCCCTGTAGAATTGCTGGGCAATGCAAAAAACTCCTAAAGCCGTGATGCCGAGTTCTACTTAACCGATTTAAGCTTTATGTCGAGATCAACAAACACACACAGAGTTTTATGTGTAACATTTTTGCTGCCCGAGGGTTCGATTTTCTAAATCATATCACTTATAAGTGCCAATTGCCAATCAAAATGATAGAAAATTGTGCTTTTGAAATACGCGTAGAATAACAGAAAATAACAACTACCTATAATTTTAGTACTAATTTGTTCAACTAGTTAGCACGTAATCAATACACCAATATTATATTTTATTTTTATATCGGATGAACCTACTCGTAAATCTGCCTACATTGCCTAGGTAGTCTAAAAGTTACAAATGCAACATAGGTACGCCAATTAAATTTCTATGCGAAATCGCATAGAAAATTCTACACTGGTTCAAAAAACGGCGAAACGTAACTGACAAGTACATATAATTTCAAACTAAATACAAACTGAAATATAAAATGAAGTTGAAAAAATAAAAAAATAAATAGAAAAAGATACTTCATACATAACTTGTAAAAGTACATATAAGTTACGAGTATAGAGTTATAAAATCAATTAGAATTGCTCACAAAGTAAAAATGATGAATATTTTTTGATTATAAATAAATAAATAAATAAATATTAGGGGACAATCTTACACAAATCGACCTAGTCCCAAACTAAGCAAAGCTTGTACTATGGGTACTAGACGACGATAAACATACTTATATAGATAAATAAATACTTAAATACATAGAAAACATCCATAACTCAGGAACAAATATTCGTGCTCATCACACAAATAAATGCCCTTACCGGGATTCGAACCCAGGACCTCTTGCTTCGTAGGCAGGGTCACTACCAACTAGGCTAAAGCGGTCGTTATTATTATATTAAGGTATTAGACCGGGGGATGGTGACACAAAATACAAGCTCATTTGTACCAGTATGGCGGTTCTTCAGGGGTCTAATTACGTAATGACAAAAAGGAAAATGATGGTCATAGCGCTGGTACCGGCGGCCCAACCGCGTGGGCGTTAATCGAACGTGTCGGATAAATAACGAAAATCGAACGATTTGTTCCACAAAAATTCTTGTATTTTCCGATAGTCGATAAAAAACAAAAGGCGGTACCGTAATGCCATACTTCTCCGGTGTGGCTTACAGCCCGCCATACCGACGCGAACACGTTAATTTAAAAACAACAATTGAACAATTTGTACCAAGCTAATTTTTGCACAGCTAATAGGTAATCGTCGAGTAGCCATTCACGAAAATCACCATGCCATACTTTTCTGACGGTTCCAAATGGGCGCCATACCGCCGCAAAGAAGTAATTTTTTTTTCCATAACTATTTGTACCAGTATTGCATTTGGATTTTTGGAAAGTACTTGATAAAATGTGACCAAAATAGGTACAAGAATTTTTGTGGAACAAATCGTTCGGTTCTCATTATTTACAATTTAATACTCTTCTTTACAATAGATTAAACGCCCAATTAGACATTTACTCACTTAATTATAATAAAGTTAAGTTAATTCTCCAAACAGCACTTCAACTAAATGTCCTATGAGGATACAGAAAAAATATTGTCAGTCCTAAAATAAATATACTTAGATGGGTATAGAGTTTGTAAGAGTTGTAGATACTGTCTTTATGTTAATAATTAATTTATTTTCGTATCTATGTTATAAATGTTAAGATTTTATTTTTTTCTTGTGTTTTAATTTTTAATGTGGTTAAATATTTAAGGCTTGTTTTTTTTATGTATTCCTTATTTCACACCTGAAACACAGGATTTTTTTTTCCTAGTTCAGGTATAAGTAACATGTTCCCTTTTTAGGGTTCCGTAGTCAACTAGGAACCCTTATAGTTTCGCCATGTCTGTCCGTCTGTCTGTCCGTGGCTATGCTCAGAGACTGTTAGTACTAGAAGGCTGTAATTTGGCATGAATATATATATTAGTCACGCCGACAAAGTGGTTAAATAAAAAAAACTAAAAAAAAATTATTTAAAATCGACCGTCCCCCCCCCTCTAAAATCTAAACTGTCGGGTGGAAAAATTTGAAAAAATTCAGAATTGTAGTAAATATATCAAATTTACTAGGAAAATTATAGCGGCTAAGATTTCTTGGAAATTATTTGTAGTTTAAGAGTAAATAGTAGCCTAAGGTATAAAACATACCTAAACTTGGATGATTCCGTACACATACGAAATCCTTAGAAAAATATTACTTGATTTTTTCGTAATGGCTACGGAACCCTACCTTGGGCGTGTCCGACACGCTCTTGGCCGGTTTTTAAATATGTTTAGTCTATAAGTTGTTATGTTTTGTAACTTTTAGTATGATAAATAAAGATTTATTTATTTTATTTTTATTTATTTATCCGACACGTTCGATTAACGCCCACGCGGTTGGGCCGCCGGTACCAGCGCTATGACCATCATTTTCCTTTTTGTCTTTACGTAATTAGACCGCTGAATAACCGCCATACTGGTACAAATGATCTAGTACTTTGTGTCATCATCCCCCGGTCTATACAGGGTTATTTTTAATTCACTGACATCCTCTTAACCCTGAATTCCTATCACTCAAACAAATGTTTTTTGTTTTACGACTTTTTAAAATGACGCACTTTTTTTCCCATACGAATACACAGAGTAGCGTAAAAATAAGAGGTAAATCTGAAATTTTCAAAACGTTATTACACCAAAAATATTAAGTTATGACAAAAGCCGTAAAACAAAAAACATTTGTTTAAGTGGTTGGAGTTTAGGGTTAAAAGGATGCTAGTGAATTAAAAATACCTAACCCTGTATTTGTAAACACACGCTTGAATCCAACTCAAAATAAAACTGGAGTATCTGCAGTACCTAATCAGTATAATCAGAGTATATGAGCAAGGATGGGATAGATATGGTGAGAACGGCTGAACCGGTTACATTTTCCAGGAATAGGACCTTCATCATCAGAAACTTTATCCTAGTAGTTCTTAAGTAAGCCAAGTTTAGACCAGCAAGAATAATTGTGCAAGTTGCCTTAGGTACTGTAGACACTGGCCACCTAAACCGTGTCCCTGTTTGTAGGTACTTATTGAATTTGTCTTTTCTAGAACTTCAATAAAAAACAAACAGCGGTCAGAATACGGTGTAGGGAGCCATTCTTCGATAGGCCTTCATCAAGTGATGTTGTACCTAATTTACAGTGTTATGTACGTGTAATAAAATCAAGTCTTGAAATTGAAATGCAAGTTTTTATTTAAATTTAAATAGATAAAGTTCTTTCCGCTACACCCCTCAGCTAGGTTATTACAGTACATTGCAGAGTCGTGAAGCGAACGAATTTAAAGTGGTCAGTCGAAAGCCGAGATCAAATGCAACTTGCACGATTTTTTCTTGGAAATATAAACTGGGCTTTAAAACTTAGTAAGTATTATCTTGCTAAAAATGTAAAATCGCTTATGTAAACGCTAAGTGAAAATAATTTGCGTTGAAATTCACAAGGGTCGACCTTTTGGGACAGTCCTGATTCAATTACCTGACCCTAATTTGAATTAGACGAGTTCTGGCCAAAAATACAGAGGGTTTCTTGAAAGCGTTGTAGAAAACCTTTCAGAATACTATGCTAATAGCGAACCTCTCGCAATTTGCTCTTTACCGGCCAACTAATTTTGCCGTGACATATCTACTGTCTAAAGTACAGTTATTACTATTTATTTGATAACATGCTTAGGTACAGTCTACATATTTTGACGACCAGATGGCCTAGTAGGTAGAGAACCTGACTACGAAGCTTGAGGTCCCGGGTTCGATTCCCGCGTCGGGGCAGATAATTGTATGAATAATACGAATATTTGTTCTCGGGTCTTGGGTGTTTAATATGTATTTAAGTATATATCTATCTATATAAGTATGGTTATCCGTTGCCTTGTACCCAAAACACAGGCTATGCTTAGCTTACTTTGGGACTAGGTCAATTGGTGTGAATGGTCCCGTGATATTTGTTTATTATTTATTTATTACTGTCTACAAAATAAATCACTTATAGGCAATTTTGTGAAACTTTTTCACAATCACTTTCAGAATAACCTCCATTAATCTTCATTCTATGTTTTTTAGGGTTCCGTACCCATAGGGTAAAACGGGACCCTATTACTAAGACTCCGCTGTCCATCCGTCTGTCACCAGGCTGTATCTCATGAACCGTGATAGGTTACCTATACAATTGAAATTTTTAAAGATGATGCCGCTATAACAACAAATACTGAAAAACAAAATAAAATAAATATTTAAGGGGGCTCCCATACGACAAAAACCGCTGTGAACCGCATTAAGATTTTCACAGAAAAATAAAAAAAAAAACAATAAATTTTGGGGGTTCCACATACTGAAACTCAAAAATTTTTTTTACATCAAACCCATACGTGTGGGGTAGCTATGGATAGGTCTTCAGGTCTTCTTTATAGATAATGGTACGGAACCCTTCGTGTGCGAGTCCGACTCGCACTTGGCCGTTTTTTTTTACAGAAAACTGACCCGTGATTGACTACTATCTCACCTGATGAAAAGTGCAGATGGGGCCAAAGGTGCACCTCAATGGTTCAGTAACAGCCTATATATTCACTTTATCCAGTGACCCTGCGCTGGACTGTGTTACCACTGAAGGTAAAGTACCTACACAATATTTTTATTGCAGTGCCGGATTAAGCCACGTGGGGCCTGTAGCAAATTCTATCAAGGGGCCCTAAAAAAAAAGTCAGAAAACATTGGTGCGCCGGACCCCCTTATGCGCGGGGCCCGAAGCAGATTCTATCAAGGGGCCCTAAAAAAAAGGTCAGAAAATGCGCGGGGCCCGTAGCATTTGCTACTCTTGCTACGTGGCTAATCCATCACTGTTTTATTGATGAATCAATAGAACGATCAAATTTTACGGCTAGTCTGGCCTTCATTGACCTACTAGTAACTTAGAGAATAATTTAATCTACATGCATACTACTTTAGCGTTTGATAGGTTACGTAGATTGCCTACTAAACAGAATTTCTAGTATTTCAACGTACTCGTACTCGAATTGAATACTCAAAGTCGTAACTAAATCAAGTAAGTGTAGGGAGGTGCTTAACTTACCCTCCAAGATTGCAGAATTATCGGAACCCAAACAACATAAAGCTCTACTTGGTTGTACAAACTTTTTTACTTAGCTAAAGGCTATAAATTACGAAGCGATTCTCGAAAACGGAGTCTCCGGCTTCGAAGTGGTTTTTGGGATTAGGTACAGTAAAATTTATTTGTAACGAATTTCTCAGTTTACGATTGGATCGATTACAGTACTAACGAAACAAGACTAGATTAAAAGTTGCTTTCACAAAATTGAACACTTACCAAACGCTTAAATAAAAGCTTTAGACAAACGATCAAACCTCCTAAATTTATGCGTCAAGTGCCTACAGTCGAGTTCACCAATATCTGTACAGTCACTTTATAAATATTTATACACAGACCTTATCACCGTAACATAAAATTTATGTTTAGATATTTATGAACGGTTGGCTGTATAGATATTGGAGAACTCGACTATACTAGTTACAATTGCTGTATAAAATATACGTACCTACGTATCCGTCCGTAATCCATAACGAAGGTAGGTCATTGCTTAATATTCTTGAATCTTATATCATAAGCTTACGGGTTAAAGGTTAAGGACTAATACCAAATAAATATTATTAAAAGCCAAAAACAATATTGGCAATCACCTGCATAACCTGTACTGTATTGCGTGTAACTAAACATTTCTACACTACAAGCTACGTTTTACTTGAAATTCCCGCCCTTGTTCCCGCCAAACCATAAGTACTTTTTTTAATATGTGAGCGACATTATACGAGTTTAGATAATACGGACCATTGTGACATTAACAAAATATTAAATATTAGGGAGGTAACATACATATATTATGTTACTTTAACATACACAATATGTTTATTTGTTAATAAACAATAAAAGAGGCTATGAAAGAAAAAAGACATGAATTATTTGATAAATGTAAACAACAATATACTAGAATACTAATTCTAATTACCTTACAAACCATGTTTTAAAGATAATAATGGAAATTAAAGTAATACTACGCCTAATACTATTAGTTATTCTGTAGTAGAGTCAAACCAAGCTAACTCTGCAGAGAATAATAATGGTAACACTGTAAATCTACGCACATTATGTCATCATTTGTCATCATTATGTACGTGATCCAACGTGATCTGACGTTAAAATACAGTGTTACCGTTATTATTCTCTGCAGAGTTACCTTGGTTTGACTTTTATGCGTGATTGAGGAAAAAACTACTTAGCCAACATGACGCAGCCAACATTTAAGTCGTCCAAAGAATGTACAAACATCGTACAAACATTTGCACTTTTGTTCTTCCGATCCGATCCTATGTTGTCTGTGCTGTACATTAGTCTGTGTGTGACTGTGATGTGATTCCTGTCAAAAAAGTTATAACTTTTGTGATTGTGAGGAATTTATTTTTTAAACACAATTGTTAATTGTTCTTCTATTCACACGCTTTCACATAATAAAACAGCGATTTCCTAATAGACTTTGAATTTATTGAAACTTGTTATGCGCGAGTGTATTCGTTGGCGACAAGTGCACCGACGTCTGTGAATTAATGATTTGAATCATAATGAAAGCGCATTTAAAATAACTGAGAATAGGCGAAGTGTGAAGAAAATTTGTTGTTAGTGGTGTTAGTGCTCTTATAGTGTCTTGGAGATGGCGGAAAATGGGGCATTTGTTTCAAAGCCGGCGAGAGGCTGGCTTCATCCTGATTCCGTGCTCGCGAGCGACGGAATAACATATGCCGTCAGGGTAAGGAACCCAGCGACATTCCTACCTTACTTGGAACATTTCGATCACAACAGGAAGTTCCCGGTGACGCAAATACGCCTCCTTAAGTTATTCACATTCTAAATGTTGGTGTGAATTTATTTTGCAGTACATTGGCTGCATGGAGGTGCTTACATCTATGAAAAAGTTGGATTTCGACACCAGATCTCAAGTCGCAAAGTGAGTATGTTCTCCATAAAATATTAATAGTTGCTACAAAACACTGTAAAAGAACACAAAAAATTAAGGAAAAACAATAACTTATTGAAACCAAAAAAAAAGCATTTATGTTCATAAATATATATTCTGGTATTTGCAGAGAATGCATTGCCAGAGTTTGTGCAGCAGCTGGCTTAAGGTCTGCAGACAAGAAACGACGAGTGTGCCAAGCAGCAGCTCGCGCCTTAGCAGCCAAACCTCGCATGTCCCATTCTGGTGCAAATGTAGCTCTGACAGTTTCTTCTAAAGCCATAACTTTAGCTGCGCTTGAAGGAAGTGAAACAGTAGCCCGCCATGATATGCCAAGAGTGTCATTTGCATCTGGAGGTGATGCAGACTCCTTAGACTTTGTTGCATATGTGGCTAAATCAGCCCCACCATCTGAATGGCGAGCGTGCTACGTCTTGGAGTGTGGTGGGAGATTGGCACAGGATGTCATTGCAACTATTGGTCAGGCCTTTGAACTGCGCTTCAAAGAGTTTTTGACCAAACCATCCTCGTAAGTATTATTTTTAGTTAACACAACACACACATAATTTTAGTACACATTAATGAACTCAAGGATAAGAAGCAAATTGCTAGTAATAAATTCCCTATTTTATTTCATTATGAAACATGATTTTTGTTTGCTTAAAAAAAAATCAGATTATTCACATTTGGAAATTGGCATTCTTTTTGTGTTTTGGCATTTCAGTAGTCCTTATTTGTAAACAATCAACTGAACATTTTCAGGTTATACCATACCTACCATTAATTACATTTAATTAAAGTGATTTATTTTTTCGAAATATCACTCAAGTGCACTAAGTCCATAATATTGTTTGTCTGCCTGTAAAAATTACAGGTGAAAGTCACATTTTCCTCAAATGACATCATCAAAATTCATACTTCCACAAAATATGACAAATATGTGCTGGTAAATTTAGCAAATCAATATAATCCAGTATGGACAATGTTTGCTAAGCTGGTGACTCACTGGTCAGATAAAGCTATCAATTAACTGGCCTGCTATGTGTACACGTCTGATAAATTAAGATGACTCAGTAGCAGATCTGTTCAATTTGCAAGTAGTGTGCTATCTGTATTTTGCATGCTTATAATGCACAGATGTAGTGCAGTGTTAATGCACTGTAGACTTTATTGCATTTTTGTAAGATTTGGAATGCAGTAACAAATTCAAATTGAATGCTAATTTAGGTCAAGAAAACAGGATTTGAAAGAATTCCATTTTTAACTGTTCATACCTTTACTGGCTGATAAGTGAATGCTTTTTCTGTAATTTAGTTTTAATTGATGGTTGATTGTAAACATCTTGTAATTATAAACTTTAAAAAATTGAATTTGGTCAGTATCAAGTTGTTAAATTCCTTAAGTTTTCTATCAATGGTACTGAGCACTTGGGATGTCTGACTTAGTCATCCTTTTCATTATGTTTATGTCTTGTTGTTGCACTTATTATTTTTCTAATTCAGAGTTCTTTCAGAGTATTTTCCTTCAATTGTATCCATCTTATAAATGCCACTCCCAATGCCTTATTGTCTAACACATGGAATCACAATCATTTTCACTAACTTCTTTTTGTCATATGGTATAGGATTAGGGTAGAGAGAGATGGTAAATGCGATCGCGTGCGTCCGTGCTTTAGACAATATGGTCTCAGTATTTGAACTGGGAACCTCTAAAATACTCTAAATAAAGTAACTATCCGTCCAATAAAAAATAATAAATCGAGTGGGAATGGAGTTAATATGGTGCTATACCACTGCTGCCGACCAGCTAGGCTATCCGGTCGCCTCTTTATATCTTACTACCTTTTGTCCATGTAGAGATAAAATATATTGTTAACTCCCGTTCTCTATCCTGGAGGAAATGTCAAAAATCCCTTCTTACTGGACCTCGATGATCCTAAAGGATTGTATCTCCCAAATATCAAGTCTCTATAGCAGCTAAAGCTTATCAGTTAGTTAAAAGTAATCCTTTTCACGGCTCATCCCACGAGAATTTCGAAAAATCCTGTTCTAATTACCTACTTGCTTTGCTTAGCAAATTAGAAGTCTCTAGTCATTACGGTTTAAATAAGACCGTTTTTTTAGGCTAATGTACTTATAAAATCCTCTATTCCTTTTCGTATAAGTACCTAAGTGTACTTGTCTGCCAAATTTGAAGAGTAATAGTTATATTTATGGAGATAAAGTAACTGATTCAATCATATAAATCATGTTTATTCCCAATCTCATTAGCATTTCAACAAATCCGTCCTTATTCTTTGACCACATCATAAAGGTAACCTCTATACAAAACTTCAGCCTTCTAATGCCAAGGGTTTGGGCTGGAAGTTGACGAATCAGCCAGTCAGCCAGGACTTTTATTTTTATATGCAACTAGCTGATGCCCACGGCTTCGCGTCCGCTGAAATTTTTTCTTCATAAAAAAACAATTACGAACAGAACAAAAAAAAAGAATTATATTTCAAACTAAATACAAAGTGAAACATAGATGCACAGAAAAAACCCCAGAAAAAGACCAATGCTGGGAATCGAACCCAGGTCCTCGGCATTCCGTGCCGCGTGCCATTCCCCTACACCACCACTAGTCAGGAGTTTAGCAACAAAATTTTTCCTATGCATCATACATTCCAGCCTGCTATCATCACTTTTTGCAGTGATACAGCGCCATCTATGTGCAGTTCTCATCGAGAAACATCAACACTCCATCGGAACTAACCGCTCATCCGGACTAAGAGATGTCGCTACTAGGCCATACTTTTAACAAGTATGGCCTTGTAGCATGTAACGGCACGGAATGCCGAGGATCTGGGTTCGATTGCCAGCATTGGTCTTTTTTCTGGGGTTTTTGCTGTGCATCTGTTTCAGTTTGTATTTAGTATGAAATATATGGATTTCACGGGATGACCGTAAAAGTAAAAAAAGAAATTGAAAAAATAAAAATACAAAAAGATACTTCAAACCAAACTTGTTAAAAAAATAATTATCCAATTTCGTGCTGTGTTTCTCGAGTTTGAGCGCATTTGGCGTTTAATTTTTATTTGTTATGTAATGTAACGTTCACAGTCTAAACCTGAACGGGTCCCGTACGCCGGCGGGCGCGCCGGGCGCGGCGGCGCTGGAAGACCGCGAATACTACAACGACATGCCCGACAAGATGCCGCCCGACCACGCGCCCGCGCGGCACCCGCCGCCGCCGCCGCTCGCCTCCCTCGCCTCCCTCGCGCCCATATCCTCGTGAGTCCTAAACCTATACTTTTAGGGCCGTTTTTTCAATGCCCAGTTCAAAGTATCTGTCAGATAAATGTAAGGGGCACAGGGCCATATAACCCGAAGAACCGATAACCGTTGGGGTAGACGAGTTCTTGAGTGGAGACCACGGATCGGCAGACGTAGCGTGGGACGTCCTCAGACTCGGTGGAGCGATGATCTTCGCAAGGCGGCTGGCAAGAGCTGGATGAGAGTGGCTGAGGATCGTGCTCAGTGGCGTGCCATGGGAGAGGCCTATGTCCAGCAGTGGACGAACATAGGCTGATGATGATGAAGCACACGACGTTTTTTAAACGCGCCGTCGACGCGAGTTTGTATCGATACAAACGCGATACGCACGCGGGTTGTTATGGCTGTTCTATGAAATTAAAAACGCGCTGTAAACGCGCGTTTCTAAAATGCGCGTCGACGGTGCGTTTAAAAAACGCCGTGTGCTAGGGGCCTAAGCTCTGTCCTTTTTTTTACTATGACTTGAGAAAGGGAAAGCGATAGTTTTGATACACTGACAGATACTTTTATCTGGGGATTGAAAAATCGGCCCTTAGTAGAAGTTGGGTCATTTTCAAATTTTGCGCAGAACACTCAGCACAGCTGTACTGTAACATTACAGTAGTACACTATTTGGCGCGTCGTGCATTTTCAGCCGCTATGCTGCACAACGAATGAACTAGCCGATAATAGCCGAAGATATTATTCAAGCTTTAAATTTATCAGTCTTGTCATATAGTTACAAGGTGCAAATTACAGTGCACTCGGAAGTATGGTGGCAAACGACCTCTTTAGCCTAGTTGGTAGTGACCCTGCCTACGAAGCAAGAGGTCCTGGGTTCGAATCCCGGTAAGGGCATTAATTTTATTTTATTTTATTTTATTTTATTTTATTTTATTTGGAAAACCAACAGCTTAAAATTACTATTACATAATAAAACGAAATAAATAACAATAGAGCCAATTAAAGGTTTCCACAGACATGCACAGATAAGCACAAAGACAGGATACAGTAAAAAAAAAAAAAATTCAGACCAAATTAAAAATTAAAAAAAAAACATGAAACTAAAGAAGACATAATTAAACATAATTAATGTGTGTGATGAGCACGAATATTTGTTCCTGAGTTATGGATGTTTTCTATGTATTTAAGTATTTATTTATCTATATAAGTATGTTTATCGTCGTCTAGTACCCATAGTACAAGCTTTGCTTAGTTTGGGACTAGGTCGATTTGTGTAAGATTGTCCCCAAATATTTTTTTTTAAACTACGATGGTACGCGACGCGCGCTAACATGACGGCAGCAACCCATCAATAGCGGCACAGGAATAAGTCGCGCTATGCGTGGAGTATGCCGATTTTTTGCATTTCCCGCGCTTCTAAAACGTGTCTTCTGCGCAAGAGGACAGTAAAAAACACAAAAAAAGTCAATTCACCCTTTTACTCTTTCACCCTAAAACAGCTACACGTATTTTTACTTACTTCGCAGTCAGCGAAATTATAATTCATTACGTAATTATTGGTGCCAGTGGTAGTAGTTAAAACTTAGATACGCCGTGTTCTCGGAGACATTGAGTGTTTTCTTTACCGTCCCAGGTGCGAGGAGAGCGTCCGACACTACGTGAACCAGACGCCGCCCCCGCGCACGCCGCCCACTGCGCTGCTGCCGAACCATCACACAGATATATTC
This sequence comes from Archips crataeganus, assembly GCA_947859365.1. Classification (NCBI taxonomy): domain Eukaryota; kingdom Metazoa; phylum Arthropoda; class Insecta; order Lepidoptera; family Tortricidae; genus Archips; species Archips crataeganus. The sequence goes on from OX402048.1 coordinate 17,648,932, forward strand.
GACATGCGTTAGTATTGCATCTCGCCATCCCGCTCGTGTAACAAGTGATTCGAAAAAAGTGACCGCTATAAAAATTTGTATTTTTTTTATCAAGCTTGTTTTTGCCGACTGTACTTTCACTGTCATTCAAACTACTTGTCCGTACCAAATTTCAATTTATTCAGAATCACAAGCACTATTCATTTTCATAAAGAAAAAAGGTCCTTATTTGTGAGTCACTTTTGTGACTTTTTTCCTGTAGTGAAAATAAACGGATCACTCACGTCTTAAAACGAGTTTAACTTGACATGTTTCGGGCTATTCCGTAGCCCTTCTTTTCGGAGTCACACGTCACGGCGGCTGCCAAACGCGCACCCGTGATCCGTTTATTTTCACTATGAGTGAGTCTCACGGTAGTTTCATGTTTTTTCCCTATAGTTTTTATGGCTCCTAACGAAACGAACAGAAAAAAAAAATATCATCTTAATCAATGATTTCGAGTAAAACAACCCCAAAAATTAGTTATTAAAAAAAGTGGCGCAACCTAAAATGAAAATGCTTGTCTAACTCTAAAATAACATAAGTAATCTTGCCTGTAGTTGTCTGGTATCTGATCTAGTATCTGTGTACAACTTTACCGTTTGTCGTTGCATTTCACAGAGCCATTCACGGCAGCGCCGGTATCATCTGCGCCGGCAGCCGCGGCTTCGGCGGCGGCCGCGGAGCCCGAGCCGCTGTCGGCGCGTGAACAGGCCGCGTTACTGGCCCGCGAGCCCTGGTTCCACGGGCCCATCGCTCGGAGCGCCGCCGAGAAGGTTCGTTGATGACTAAACCTAGTGATGTACGGTCAAGTGCAAAAATAAGTATCGATTTAATCCTCCCATCGTTATATACCTATACCTTAATTCGACGACATAAGAGCTATGGGACATATTTATGAGCAAGTTGTGTGCACCTTTAGGGATGTTTGGTTGTGATAAATTAAACTCCCTAATAGATTTGTATAAGTGAAGAATAGGTGAAGAAGAATGTTTATTAAAAAATATTTACAAGTGTATATAAAATATGTACAGGGCGCAATTAGTGCTAGGTCCGCGGATCACGCAAGAGGGCGTGGATCATTGCGCTCTCGCTCTAAAGTGAGCGAGACGGTTGCGGACTACAGAACGCTCGGAACTCTCGCGCTGGCGTCTATAAAATACGGCGCGGCAAAGCTTGCGATCTTTTTCATCGCGCGGCCGTCGAGGAAGGAACATGTCGTCGTAGCTCCGTACTTCGCTCCGATGCAGCGTGTCTCCGCTGCACTCCGCGATCTGAAGCACGACGACAAAGATGAAGATTCCTCGAGGCTTGAAGATTGGAAAATGCTGCGATCGACGAAACAAATAAAAACTGTTCTTTTGAGAACATTCGACCTTATGGTCGCGTCTCTATAGACAACGTCAACTTATCATTTACTGACGTCAATCACCTACACACCCATATTTTTACACTTGACTGTACCTATTTGGTATAGTCAGACCACAAACACCATCAAAGTTTACGTTTCGTTACAATATGAACCTAAAAAACTTTTTTGCCTTAACCTCTTCACCCCCCCCCCCCCCGTCATCTAGTCGTGACAGCCAATGGAATGCCTCACACGCCGACGTCATCTACAGATGACCAATATTTCAACTCGAAATAAACCCTTCTACAATGGATTTTAAGTAGAAAATCGGTTTGTCATGTAACGTGGCGTGGCGAACAGAGCACGTCACTTTGTTTGTTTTGTGACGGTGAAGAGGTTAAAACATGCTTGCTGTGCGAGGTGAACGATTTTGATAAAATTCACACCACCTCAGCACCTCATGTCATGCATGATAGGTCAGCAGTATTTTTTGTCAAACAAAAAAAGAATTCTCCTGATTGGATGGACTACACTTGTCGAAGTTATCGGTGAACATAATTTGAAAAGACACTTCCTCTTTTTTTGATGTTGGTTAATAATGCATGAATTACTTCTTTAAATTATTATCAGAGTAATACTTAATGAATTAGATCTCATTCAAGACATATATAAGAAAAGCAAAAGTAGAGTAATATTGGACAGAACAGGCACTGAAATCGATATATGTAGAGGCGTTCGTCAAGGTGATCCACTCTCTTACCGTTCTACAAAATATAATGAAGACACTAAACTGGAAAAACCGGCCAAGAGCGTGTCGGACACGCCCAAGGTAGGGTTCCGTAGCCATTACGAAAAAATCAAGTAATATTTTTCTAAGGATTTCGTATGTGTACGGAATCATCCAAGTTTAGGTATGTTTTATACCTTAGGCTACTATTTACTCTTAAACTACAAATAATTTCCAAGCAATCTTAGCCGCTATAATTTTCCTAGTAAATTTGATATATTTACTACCATTCTGAATTTTTTCAAATTTTTCCACCCAACAGTTTAGATTTTAGAGGGGGGGGGGACGGCCGATTTTAATGAAAATTTTCACTTTAAAGTTGAATATTTCGCAAACATATCACTGAATAGAAAAATCATGTTAGGAACCCCGCAATGGTTTTAAAAGACCTATCCAACGATACCCCACACTATAGGGTTAGCCGAGAAAAAAAAATCACCCCCACTTTACGTCTATGGGAGGTACCCTAAAAAAATTTTTTTTACTTTTTTTTATTCAATCACTTTGTCGGCGTAAGTGATATATATATTCATGCCAAATTACAGCTTTCTAGTACTAACAGTCTCTGAGCTTAGCCGCGGACAGACAGACAGACAGACAGACAGACGGACAGACATGGCGAAACTATAAGGGTTCCTAGTTGACTACGGAACCCTAAAAACAAAGGTATAAACATCAACGGGCAATTTCTAAGCAATCTCAGATTCGCCGATAATATCATACTCTTCGCAGGGCATCTGAGCTAGAGTCGATGATAAATGAAATTAACTGTATCAGTAATGAAATTGGTCTAGAACTAAATACAACCAAAACAAAAATTATGACCAACAGCACAAAGACACCAATACATATTAAAAGTGTTTTACTAGAATATGTACCAGAGTACACATATCTGGGCAAACAAGTATCATTTACAAAATCTAGACACCAAGATGAGTTAATGAGACGTGTAAACATAGCATGGAATAAATTTTGGAGTTTCAAAGAAATTCTCAAATCAAATATTTCAGTTAAGATGAAAAGAATTGTATTAGACTCCTGTATTTTGCCATCTCTCACATATGCATCCCAAACATGGATTTTTAACAAAAAAAACCAGAGAAAAAATTCTAACAACCCAAAGAGCAATGGAACGGAGCATTCTTAATCTAAAATTAAAACATAAAAAGAGAAGCACAGATATAAGAAAAACAACAAATTTGATTGATGATCTAGAACACTGTAAAAGATTGAAATGGAAGTGGACCGGCCATATTGCTCGAATGAACGTGGACAGGTGGGCAAGAAAGGTAACGTTATGGAAGGGGCCTAGCGGCAAGAGAAATCGTGGCAGACCGGCAGAGAGATGGCTTGACGAAATTATAAAAGTAACGGGAAAAAATTGGATTGAAAAAGCAAGTGATAGATCTAAATGGAGAAAATTGGAGGAGGCCTTTACTCTAAAGAGGTCCTTAGTAAATTTACAAATGGAATAATTATTAGTTGAATTTATGATTTATTGTACTTGAAATTATTTTATATATTATGTGAATTTAATTTGTTTTGTATGAATTGATTTAAGTACTAATTATAAGAATATAGTTATAAATAGCATGCACATATATGTAAATTGATGTTTTATTAAGGAAATTAAAGGCTTTATTATTATTATTATAATACTTAATGAATTACTTTGCTCACCCGCTTTTCAGTTCATTGATCTGGACCTCCGCAAAATAACGCCTGATTCAATAAATTAAAATAATGCTTATTTCTCTTTGCTACACATCAAGTCAGTAGTATGCATATTCGATTGTATAGTTGATGAGATGTTCATAAATTTTACTTCGATACTATTGATACTATCCATGAATATAAAAGTCTTTAATCAGTGTATGTTGCCAGTGATGACATATGGATCCGAGACGTGGTGCTTCACTATGGGCCTGATGAATAGGCTCAGAGTTGCACAGCGAGCTATAGAGAGGGCTATGCTTGGAGTTTCTCTACGGGATCGAATCAGAAACAAGAAGACCCGTAGAAGAACCGACCGACATAGCCAAACGGATTAGCTCGTTGAAATGGCAATGGGCAGGCCATATAGCACACAGAACAGATGGCCGTTGGGGCCCAAAAGTTCTCGAATGAAGACCACGGACTGGCAAGCGCAGCGTGGGACGTCCACCAACGAGATGGACGGACGATTTGGTGAAGGCCGCAGGCTCAGGGTGGATGCAAATCGCTTCCAATCGTAATGATTGGGCATCAATGAGGGAGGCCTATATCCAGCAGTGGACGTCCTACGGCTGAAATGATTATGATGACTATCCATGACTCCGCCCATGTCGAGGTTGAAGAAGTAACTGAAGTTTTAATTAACCACTGCTGATGTTAACATGTTTGTGTTTACCAGTTGGTGTGTGAAGACGGCGAGTTCCTAGTGCGCGAGTCTGCGGCGTGCCCGGGCCAGTTCGTGCTGACGGGAGCGCGGCGCGGCGCGCACAAACACCTATTGCTCGTCGATCCCAACGGAGTGGTACGTTTCACAGCCGTCACGCACCCTATACACCTCTAGACCAATGATGGTGTAGGGGTAAGCACGCAGCACGGAATGCTGAGGACCTGGGTTCGATTCCCAGCATTATAAAAAATAAAAAATAAAATCGTTGTTGTAGTTGCATATACATAATTTAAGGTAACACTTCAAAGATTTATATTTAAAGGTCCTCCTATAATTAATTTAATCACGCAGGTGCGAACAAAAGACCGCGTGTTCGAGAGCGTCCCGCACCTTATCAAGTACCACTGCGCCAACGAGCTCCCGATCGTGTCAGCAGACTCCGCGCTGCTGCTGCGTCGGCCCGTGCCTCGCGACCGCTCCTGAGACGCTGTCAACGTCTAAACTCGCTGATGATGATGCTGTAAAGGCGTAAGTGGAACTGCCACTGCCACTGCTACACACCCATGGACAGTTTCTACCACTAAACTATTTCAATAGTTTTATAGTTTAAATTTCAATGTTAGCCCAACTTCGGATTTCTTCCTGGAGGATGATAAAAACAAAATCAAAAATTTATTTCTGTAAGTAGGCCGTTTAGGGCTCTTATATGTCTTTTTTTGAGCATGATTGCCAAGAAGAATGCGTCGCAAGAAACTCCAGGCGGGATGCGCCGGAATCCACCATTCTGTAGTAATCTACTGGTAGCATGTCGGAGGATCCTGCGGCGGCATTCCACCAGACAATTGTGGTATTGTAAGCGATTGTCCTGAGACTGATGAGCACAATCACATTGGTGCACTAACGGATATAAATACTCTGCTATCTCGTTCCCCGATTAGCGCTTGCCAGTAAAGGATCACTGGTGTATACGTACCACGCGCGTGCTATTGGTCTCTCGTTAGTCGTGCATAGCCGGCCCCTCCACTGTCGCTCAGTGTTCATGGGACGAGCATTGTATAGACAAATAAAAAGTGCGAAAAAATGAACTTTTTTTAGGTGTTAAAATGCCGCTGTCCACACAAAATTAGACACTCGTTGAACACGTCTTCATAGTTCATGCAAGTGTTTTAATTTTTTGTGGTAGGACCGCGGTCTATTTTTAATAATGAGAGAATACCGACTTGCAAAATATGCAAAGTCATAAAAGTGTGTTTACCAGGCACCTACTGAGAAGATTGTTGTTATAAAAACAGCTAGTTTTGTGCCTCCTCTATGAGAAATATAAATAAACATAAGAAAAAGTAAATAATCTCTTTTGACTAATTAACGTATTGATGAATTAGAGAAAATTTCGTGATAATTAAAAGGGACTGGGGATCAAATTAAAGAAATTGGTGACAAGAAAATGTATGGTGACCATTTCTTTAATAGATGCATGTAGGAAATTTTAACAGACTGAGGGATTACTAAAAGGTGTTTGAGAGAAGTTTTTTAGATAAACGTAATTGCAATTTACTTGCTTTGTATGTTTAGTTTTAAAGATAATGTTAATGAAAAGTCAGACAATATGGCAATGTATAGGCACTTGTTTATTAGCAAATCTCCACGATTTATTGTAAAAAAATCATCTGAAGTGTTTTATAACAAATCTAATCAAAACTTCTAAGAAGTGATCTTACAATTGTACCATATACTTAGACAAGTACAATATACTTAGACAATGCACTCTTTTTTTTCTTTGGGCAATTGCGTAATAATAAACACAAATGCACTTGTTTCGCTATACATGTCTACTTCGAAATAACATCACATTTAGCTTAAATATAAATATTGTTAGGCAAATAAACGTATTGGTTTTAATCGAGACGTACTGTATAATAACTTATAAAATACAAATTCGATGTCTATGAAAATATGCGCTATTTATATTATTTGTATATTTTTATAGTCAGATTACACAGAACATGTCTTATTTTGCATGTCTATTAATGTGCCAGATAATCCGTCTATTATATTATACTTCGCATTTCTCCCAATATTTTATTCCAATATTTTTACCTTACCTAATATGTATGAGAGTAGTAGTAGTTTAGATTTACCAAAGGAATGCGTTATAGATGGTCATACGATTTTTAGAGAATATCCTAGTCTTCCCCAAATTATTAATTTATAACATATTCTAGAGCGAAGACCACAATTTGCTTAAGCTAGTAGAGTTGTCTATTATTGTGAGAGATCAACTAAAAATTTCGGAATCTAAGCGTGACCCGTTATGATATTGTATTATATAGGGGTGACTTTATTTTGATAATTAAAGATATGGCTGCGTATTTGCTGTCCTGTGTAAAGTCTTCAATAACTGTAAATAAATGTAGAATGACATGTTTCACTGTAAAGTAGTGAAGCGAATGTCCTAGTTCGCTCAGAAAATCATGAAAAATGTACCTAATTATATTTCTTTGTGCAAGTTTCTATTTCTACCTGTTTTTAAAAAGCAGCGTAATCATTAAAATGCTCTTTATTAGATAATATTTTATGGTAATTTTAATGTCGAATTGCAGTGCAATTTAAAAAAATATACGTATTTAAGCGCAGTTCAATCGAAGAGTCTTTTCAATCTTCAGGTAACGTTTAGTAGTTAATCATTTAAGGCGCTCTCTGTTGATCATTATGATTAATATTGTTATCCTAATCAATCTCAATGGTAATCATTAGAATGGCTCTTGTACCAATCTTAGGACCTATTTTAGTGGTGTATAGAATAAATTAATAAAAATATATAACATAGGTGCTATGAAGGCTTACTTAATCTTAAACTGTGTACGTAGTTAACCTTTATTATATTATTTTCCTACCGTGTACATAAGAAACAATCGCTTAAATGATTTGAATATAAGCTTTGTACTTTTATTTTTAAGACTGTATTTTATATTTTAACTATGAAACTGAAGTGATAATTTTGTGTCATTTGCAATGCTTTAAATGTTCTACTTTTAACTGATCAATTTAACTGTTTTTGAATCTATCGAATGTTGCTAAAGAAAAATTTAAATTTTAATACACATAGTACCCACGCACGAACTGTTGACCATTTTTAGCATTTTAGATTTATTGCAACAATTTACGAAGAGAAGATATAAATGTGATTTAATAAATAATCTGTTAATGATTATCATGTTTCTTTTATTACCACAAATGGGAGAACCACGGAATATGTTCTGTGGGGAGAACAGAGCCAATAACGCTCGGTATCTTTCGAGGTAGTTTCGCCATTCCTCACAAGAATGCATATTATTATTATCTTTAGCTAAAATACTTTTTCCCAGAGATGAAACCCAGTTAGGTTTGATAACACGGATAACTGCCTTACATAAATTGTTCGATATTTTGCCCTCTGAGGACCAGATATACCTAGGTATGAGCAATGTTCGTATTATTATTTATTTATTTATTTAAACTATTAAATGCCCAATGTTCGAATGTGATACACAGGTTTCTCTAAAACTGCTGTAATGATTTTGACGAAATTCACAGTTAGTAGGGACTTGAACTCTTCACGCTCTTCGCGCTCTGTTCACCGCTGCCCCTGTTGTTTGGTGTGCTCCGGCACAATCACAAAATCTACATTTTATTGAATTTTGATTTATTAAAACCACTATTTGAAATATTTAGTGATTTTGTCACTGATCACTGTTTTGGCATGCGACGGGGGTGGGATAGGGTGGCACTGATCAGTGCTAAGTCATGCGAAAGGTTAAGTTTTAATCCCATGGTTGCCATAAGGGTATGAATTTTATTATAAAGTCGTGCCGTGGATCATTGTCGTATATTTCGGGTCTTACACTTATAGAAACTAAAACTACCAGGTTATTGATCTGAAATGATGTATGGGTCTATTCTAAGAATGAATTTTCGTGGTCTTAGTCGCCGAGGAGAAAATATAAGCCGAAGATTAGTCAAGGAAGAAAATTTTTGGTGGAATGTCTTATTTTGGACATCTGGTACAATGGGAAAGCAAAAAATAGGTAAGTTTGCATTAGAGTTGGGCGTTTTTAGATAATTATTTCAAATAAATTTATTCGAAGATAAATTCAATTACAAATTGTGCGTTGACAACTTTTTTATTTAGATAAATTATCTAGATGAAGATAACCGACCTCCTCTGTTATTGAAGTAAGCTTATAAGAATAAATGCAAAATAAATGTATACAGAATGTCACGTCAGGTCAAACCGTCACACTGACACCACTTCTAGTTCTATATGACTTTACTACTGACATTCATCTTTTATTTAAAAACCCAACTAATTTATCTAGATAAAAATGAAACTGATCTAGATGAATTCAAAATAACAAATGACGGATTATTTAGTTACTTTAAATAAAAGATGATTAGTTATCTTCCCGGTTTTTCGTAAATAGATAATTTTTGCCCAACTCTGGTTTGCATCGGCCCGAAGAGCCAAAAGCACACAGAAGGTGCTACGTCGACCGACACTGTTTCTGTGGCAATTCAAATTGGGAAAAAAGGCTACTGTGAAAATAAGCTTCAGTAAAATACTATAGTGAGATAAAAACATTTTGGAAAAAATGCGAATGGGAATTTTGCTATTAGGAAATAACGATTTTGGTAAATTAAATTGATCTAACCAAAATGTCGTCATTTTTATACTTAGTAATTTTTCCCTTAGACCTTAGTCGCCAAAAGGACTCCTTATAGTATCCATGCCTAGGGCTTATTCGATTATGCTTTCCACTCTCATGATCCCATTGGGATCATACAAAACTTTTGAGTTCATTATGCTCCCAGCAGTGAACACCCATCGTTCCATTATAATGCCACACACCCGGAGGTAATGATGTGATGCGAACAAAATATAATAAAACCAGAGTTTTTGAATCTCACAAATAGTGGGAACATAATGAACTCGAAAGTTTTATATGATCCCACTGGGATCATGACAGTGGGAGCATAATGGAATAAGCCATGCCTAGTATCTGGGTGATTGTAAGTGATAGTTTATAGATAGTATTGTCGTTTTTAAAAAAAAATTACACAATTATAGGACTTAATTAAAACAATTCCTTTGTGTAACGAAAGTTACCCATAGTTTGTATAACTAATTTTCGTTACACAAAGAACGCGATCGTGATTTTGTTTTCATTAAACCTTTAATTGTGTATTTTTTTAGGGCTACGGATTAGCCCGAAACATGTCGAGCTAAACTCGTTTTAAGACGTGAGTGATCCATCTATTTTCACTATGAGTGAGTCCCACGTTAGTTTCATGTTTAAAGTGTATTTTTTTCTTAAAAACGACCCATAAACAAGAGTTCTCAAATGAATGAACTAAAACAATTACTTTGCTCACCCGCGACCTTACAATAGTTACGTTTATGCAAGAAATGTGCGTTCATGCAGTTCCTCCACCTCCACACTGTACGAACACACACAAATCACATAAACCCAACCATCACCACCACCAAGCTACACTGACGCGTTTCGAACTCAACCAGAGCTCATCTTCAGAGTTACCACAACCGTATGCTATGCTACCAACTGTTAAACTAACAAACCAAAACAAATGTTTTAACTTGTCACTGTAACTTCTCAAGTACCCACTTTATTTTTCTTGTTCTCAAACTACCCCACAAAAATTAACTTTTATTGACATATTATAAAACTACCTTGAATTTTTTGTTTATTTATTTATAAGGCATATTTAATTAATACTAACTGTTCAAATTCGACCCAAGCCGCAGTAAAGGAGAAGATACCAAATTTACCTGTTCATTAATAATAGACCCCATAGTGTTTTACCTAATTATTTCCATGCATTCCAGAGCATCCAGACGCAACCCCTTGCCGCAATAATGTAACACTTCATAAGAATCTGAATCTAACAATGAATGATTTGATTCCAACAAATGTTTTGCAAAATTCGATCTATCTGGATGCTCATTCCTATATGCCGAAACATGCTCTTTAAATCTAGTATTAAAACTTCGGCCTGTCTGTCCTACGTATATCCCATTGCAGTCATTACAAGTAAGCTTGTATACCCCCGATCTAGTTCCCTTATCTACCTGTTCTTTGTGGTTACATAGCCTAGAGTACAAAGAGTTGTTAGTCTTAAAGGCAACATTAATATTGTTTGATTTTAAAATGCCATAAATCTTATCAGACAAACCCCCGAGGTAAGAGATGCTAGATCTAAATGAAACTTCGAAAATAGGTATATTATTTGTTTATTAAAAATTTTATATTATAGTATAAACAGTAAGGTCATACATGGCAGTGATGTTTCTTATTATTAATTATAAATATCGGCCTCAGCTTACATGAACCGACCAAAACCAACGACGCATCAACCGGCGGCCGCACCTCTGACACTTTCGAAACCATACAGTCAACATCGAAATCCCACTAACACGAATACAATTTGAAGAGAACAACAAACGAGTGTCAAAGACGAGGCCGCGCTGCCAACCCTGAGCTTACTTGCCTAAGCCTTGCTAATTACATCAATCCAAGGAATCGATTTATTACGAGTTAAGACTAATTTATTTTAAACAGTCCAATTCGAATTAAAGAACACAGTCATGTCAATTTTCTAAATTAAATTATCAAATTAATGCCAAACAAAGGACATACCTCAGTTCCCAAAATGACGATCTACAAGGTATACAGGCACTTATAAAGTAGAAATGCGATGTAAGTATCTGGATTTCGATATCCAATAGTATGTATATCTTGCCTACACGAGTATAACATTCTTTGGGACATTGCAGCACTATTCAGCGGGCCCTGCTAAAACGCAGGGTCTCATTCCGTGCAATTTACTTACACTACTATTCACTAAGAGATGTACTAGAAAATCAAACTAAGTCGTCACAGTAAAATAAATAAATATGCCTCTATACAAAAATAACACATTTATATTGTGGTGAACACCTGAGCTCCGAGAGCGCGCCTCGCTACGCTACGCTATGTTACATCGAGGCCTGCCGATGACTCTACGCGCGCCAGAACCTCTTCATTTTTAACCGCTATTTTGAAACCCTCAAATTGACTCTGGACTCTAATCATTATCTCACAAAAGTGCGAGGAGCGTGTAAAATGTAAACTTTTTTTTATTCTTACAAAATTACATTTATATCACCAAAAATATTCGCGTTTAACAACTCTAAACTCACACGGCGTAGTAAAAATAGATCTTCGTAATTTACTCACATCGTCGGTTCACTTGACCGGTCTCTAAGTAATTTAATATTAAAATAGCGGTCCCCGGCTACCTGCTAATACTGTATTAAAACGAAGGGCCAACGAACAACTAGACTCACGTTAATCAACTCGCGCAACAACAGCATCGGAACAGTTCCCACAAAACAACGAAGCGTCCCGGCCTCCGCGTCGGACCGGCACACACTCACACCAAATAAATACAGGTACGTCATCGAGTCCCGCGCAGACTCCGGCCGCCGTGGGGGCGCTCAGTCCGGCGTGGGCAGCAGCGCGGGCGGCGGCGCGGGTGGCGCGGGCGCGGGCGGCGCGGGCGCGGGCAGCGCGGCGTGCGCGGGCGCCGGCCGGTGCAGCGTGAACGCGTCGTACACCTGCAGCAGCTCGTCCAGGTGGTGCTCCTCCAGGCAGAGGAAGCCTGCGAGAGCGGGCTCGGCCTTGCGCGCGCACGGCAGGCAGTGCACCACGTGCCGGCGCTCGTGCTCGCGCACCAGCAGCGCGTGCCACACCTCCTGCTCGCACACGCCGCAGTAGTGCGAGGCCTCGCCGCGCGCCCGCCCGTGGAAGCGCACGGGCACGCCGCGCGCGCGCACCGCCGCCAGCGCGCCCAGCGCGCCGCGCAGCGTCTGCAGCAGGCACGTGCGCATCGCGCGGTGCAGCCGCGGGTCCGACACGCGGATGTTGCGCGCCAGGTTCCACGTGAGGTGCACCATCGGCACGATCGACTTGAAGTTCTGCACCTTGTTCCACTCGTAGCGGTCGAGCGCGAGCGAGTACTGCCGCGCGGTCAGCGGGCCCACGTTCCACGCGATGTTGTTGCACCAGCCGGTGGCCTGCACCCAGTGCACGCAGCCGGCGTTCACCCAGACGAGGTCGCCGGGCCGCTGCGTGAAGCGGTAGACGGGCACGCCGTGCGCGCGCAGCTCGGCCGGGTCGGGCCACCACGAGCCGTGCAGGTACGACAGCTGGTGCGCGTCGCACAGCTCGCGCACGCCGCCCCAGTACGCGTCCGGCACGCCGAACCACTCGCAGTCGCCGGGGCCGATGTTGATGTTGATCGAGCAGAAGTTGTTGTTCTCCTGGTGTCCGGGCGTGCGCGAGCCGGGCACCTTCATGTAGAGCTGCACCGTGTTCATGCCGAGGATGACGTGGCCGACGTGCGAGAGCATGTTGGCGGCGGAGGCGACGCGCGCGAACGCGGGCAGCTTCTGCAGCTCGGTCAGCTGCGGCCGCCACTTGCGCTCGTCGGAGAGGTCCACGTTGGTGCCGAAGCGCAGCATGCGCGCGGCGCGGCGCCGCTTGGCCGGCCCGGACTCGCGCCCGTCCGAGTCGGAGGCGGCGGGCTGCGCCGGCGCGCCGCGCTCGCGCTCCTCGCGCAGCGACTCCTGGAACGAGCCGGCCTGGTACTGCGCGTACTTGCGCACGGTGGTGTGCGAGCGGTGCGAGGCGCACGCCCAGACGCGCCGCCGGCCCGCCGGGTCCCAGTTCTCGTCGGCGCTCTGCATCAGCTGCGTGCGCACCTCGACCGCGTGGTCGGGCCACGCCTCCACCAGCGTCTTGGTGGAGAACAGGCCCAGGTCCAGCTTGAGCGCGGCCGTCAGCCCGCGCACCACCGCGATGGGGTGCTTCAGGCAGAAGTCCTGCAGCTGCGGCGAGAACGCGTCGCGCTTGGACTCCACGAACACGAAGGGCGCGGGCGGCGCCAGCTGCTCGGCGGACAGCCGCGGCGGCGGCACCGGCGGCGGCTCCGGCGGCCCGCACCCCTCGCCCAGCACCGACCATGCGCCCGGCCCGCCCGCGTGCTCCCTGAGATAACACATTACACGTTAGCTGAAGCCCCTACAACTTTTGCACCTAAGACCCGGCGCCCTAGGCGGCGCTGGGCCCTCGGCTATTTACTTGCGTTTCGACCTTCTTTCACAGCCTAGCAGCGTTAGCCTTCAAGCATGATAGTGCTGATCGTCCTCGATTTGTGACCCTGCTATGGTTCACATAAATTTTTTATACTTGTGTACACAAAATTCAGAAAAAGAAGTAAAGGTAGAAAAAGAAACAGGAATAAACTGATATAAGTAAGCAAGTTTCACTTGAGAAACAGTTAACAAATTTGATTCCTGGGTCACCATAGAACCCTATAACTAAATAGTTTTAATGACGCAAAAAATGACATGATGACAAGATTCTGTGATGGCCTAGGAATCAAATTGATAGACTACATAAGTTCGAATACGATAACAATGAGTCTACTCTGAAACTAAATCCCCTAAAAAATCTCTTCTGAATTTTAAAACCAATATTTAACATAAAAAAAATTATATGAACCGATTTAACCTAATAACTCCCACTAACCCCTCATAGGGCGTGAAATAAAAAAAAACTGCGTTCTAGTCTCGTTTGTCGAATAATACCAATATTACAGATTGAAATAAAAATACAAAAAGACAGCCTTGAACCTGATGCAGATCTGGTTACGGCGCCTGAGAGGCTAATCCCACCTGTTGACTCTGAGAATACAAACAGTAATGAACGATACTCACTTGCAAGCATCAACGATCTGCTTGGCACTCATGCCGATATGGAAAGCGACAGGTTTGAGCGGGTCGGTCTTGAGCGGCTCCAGCTTGACCACGGGTTGGCGACCGCCCAACACCGCTTCGCTTGTCGCCTGCGCATGGCTCTCTGCTACGACAAAGAGAAATAATGTTACACTTGCTAAAAGCTGTTCCCTTGATACCTTTTGCGAAGAATTTGTTTATTAATTTCCGGGATAGAAAGTAACCTTCTGTGTTAATAATACACGGTGGGAAAAGAGTAACCCGACTAATTGTAACCATCGATTCTATTGTCTATTTGGACAAAAAAAAAGTAATACAAACATTGCTGGATAAAGCCTAATTTCTTTTTCTGGGAACATTGAAGGACAAGGTGTACGCAAGACCGATAACCGATAAATTCGAGAGAGGAATTATTGGCACGGATCATGACAGCTTCAAATGAAATAAGAAATAGTACCTTTTCATTAAATCGTCAGTACAGATCACAATTAACTCTCTGTATTGAAAACAATGGTTCACACTTTGAAAATATGATTCAATAATAAAATTTATGTAGTAATTAAAAGTTGTATTTTTTCTGCTTCCTCGTACTCATACTCAGGCTAGTTAACTGCAGTAAATTATCATAATATCACAAGATCGTGAACTACCGACTACTAGTCTAGTACCGTGCGTTTTAAGCGAAACTTCTTTCCTCGCACGACAAAGATCTGGAATCAGCTTTCTGCGGCAGCATTCCCGGAGCGTTACAACTTAGGGATCTTTAAAAAACGAGCCTACCAATTCCTAAAAGGGTCGGCAACGCACCTGTGATGCCCCCGTGTTGCGGGTGTCCATGGGCGACGGACGGTGATCGCTTTCCATCAGGTGACCCGTTTGCTCGTTTGCCACCTCTTATATAAAAAAAAACTACATTTTGAAATTGAGAGAAATTCCTAATCTAACCACGTAGCCACGTAGTCTGTCAACGTTTGTTATCTTGAGCACTTAAATAATCAAGTGTCATACTCCTCTCGTCTTTTATCGTATCTTGTCGGAGTCTTTCGTGGAGTGTGAAATTTTGTCCTTCACTTCTTAGACTAAGGATTCGTTCACATTAAAGTACCATCGTTAATTATTGACTTTTGTTTTAGAAATTAATTAAGTTAATATGGCAGTATTAGACCCATGTTGATATAACATAATTTACTCGTAATATCATCAGAAATCCGTTGTTAATATTTGTCGCGTTACTCTTTCCCACCGTGTATGTGTATTATATTTTATTTATTAACCTTCCTAATGATTTCGAATTTAAGACTAAGCTAATGCCTACATAATAATTGTTTTAATAGTGTTAAGGATTTTTCAATTTGAATGGATAATAATATATTATGTAGATGATAACAAATCGATCTAAAATTGCTGCAAGTCATTCATAAAATTTAATTAATCAATTCTGCGTGATGGATGTCTAATAATAATAATAACCAATTCTGTAATATTTATGTGTCGATCCTGAATACTGTTTCGGATATTTACTTAAAGATCTTGTTGTAACGTATTCTAGCAAAGAAATATTTATATTCTAGGTATTCTATAAACTTGGGACCTTACAGAAATGATGTCACACTTTTAGGGGATGGTGGAGGGGGGCTCTGGCGATTGTGACATAGGAACAACATATTTGTGACACAGTAAATTGTGATAATGCGGGGGTGGGGGAGATTATCAAAGTTTTTGTAACGTAATTTATGGATGGCCCCAAAAAGTAAACTTTAAGATTGTTATAAAACTAAGCTAACCTAACGTACGATTTCAGAAAAAAAAAATCTTCGATAATATAAACTATTCTATTTTTTTTTTATAAATTCGATATAAACCTTCGATGTTCAGAACCGTGCTCTATTTAAAGATAAAGATATGTTATTAGCGCACCGAAAAAAATGGTACAGTCGACTACAAAAAAATCGATACGGCCAAAGTTACAAAAATATGTATACACGACCTTAATGTTAAGTCAATAAAGGTGTGTATACATATCTTTGTAACTTTGGTGGTATCGATCTTTTTGTAGTCGACTGTACAACAAGTGACACGTGTTGTCTCTCTGCCTCAGTCACCCTCGAGTAAGTAGACAATGCTTGACAGTTACGTATAATCGAGTTTATGACGTCAATATACCATCGTGCGTCGTGCTTAAATGCACTAATTATGCTCGAAAAATAAACAAAGATTACGGGATGACACATCAGAAGTAAGCACGCCTAAATTACTGTATTGTGCTTTGTTTAGCAATTTGTTAAAACGACTAACAATAATGACACCATGGGTGCCATGCTAACGTGACGTCGAAGATGAAAACAATAGTATTTCATAGCGAGAGCAAAAAGGACAAAATCCGTAAATTAGTGTATGACGCGGATGTATTCGAAGCATGTTTTACGGTTCTTTTCTTTGCATATGTACCTATGACCTATCTTTACATATAAAAAAATTTGGATATATTCAGCCATATTCATTCTATCATTTTTAAGGTGTATACCTGAGCAGATTAAATGAATAGGGATGACGACTGGGTTAAAAATATGTCATTCAATTTAGTCCGTCAGTTAGATTATGGAAAAATATGGGACACGTATTTTTTGGTATATCAAATTATTAAAAATCGACAAAGGCATAGATCATTAAATTTCCGGAGTAGGGGCTTGTGACGTCAGATGTATTCTTTTATATCTGATAAATAAAATAAAATTCGTTTATTGAGCAAAAGAAAAAAAAAAACATTAAAATACAGTGTCTAGTGGGCCCCAAAATAGGCTTAGCCTCTGAGATTTATTTATTTATTTATTTATTAAGTAAAACAAAATTTACACAGTATTACAGCTGTAAGCCAATTCACTGGAAAATTCAATTTAAACATTTGAAATAAGGAAATAAAAGCATAATATTAATACATTTAAGAAATAGATAACAATCCACTTCCATCCATCGCCTCACAAAACCTCAGACATGTGCGACAGACTTCGGCCCATCGACTTGCAAAGAGGTCAGATTCGGGTGCTGATGACAAAAGCGAGTTGAGGCACGTTAGTGCACGAATTACAGGGGATTTACGGTGTGATACAGTACGAGTCCTTGGTACCGCCAGCAAACTATTGTTACGCGGTCTGAGAAATTTTTTTGGGGAGAATGGGACTGCTAACCTTACGATCATTGACACTAGATCAGGACAATCTGAATTGCCTCGCAAGATGTCACACACCGTCGTTAACAGAGTGCAGTTACGTCTCGCTTCCAGAGAATTGAAGCCAATGTGACCAAGAAGAAATTTTGTAGGGTACATCAGAGGATAGTATCCATATTTTTTTTTATATATGAACCTTAGGAAGGCCTTTGAACCTTAGGAACCTTAGGAAGATATATTGGTATGGTTATAAACACATTTGTAAATATTGAATTTCCTGAACTGAAGAATTCCCTGATTTTAATGAAAAGAGATCGATTATTATAGTACACTTGTTGTTTTCCATAAAATGGATTTATATTGGCATTATAAATGTAAACTCGAAAAAAAAAACGATTTTTGAGAGATTGATCTTTGAGACCTTGATTTTTTGTGAATCGATTTTTTAGATAGCAATTAGAATCGATGAAAAATCGATCTTTTTCGAGAAGAATCACCATCCCTAAAAGAAGCGCGAAATTAGAAAACTGTTGAAAGAAGAACAATAGAACACCTCACTTTGTTCAATATTACAACAAAGAAATACTACTTGTTTGTGACCAGACCATAATTTTACTTTTACTTCTTGTAAAAATAATTCTGGTGACAAATTCTATTATAATATAAACCTAAGTTTACGTTAATTTATCTCAAGCGCTTTTTTCAGTATGTAACTGGCATTAATCGTTCAAATTTCCTTAAAATATTTTGAATCTTATCTTAGTATACGACACAGAATAATTCAAGCTAAAATAAGTGACAAACTGACTTGAGCGTTCCTTCATGTGGCTATCCAGGAACTTCCTTTATTTTATTAGTATTTCAAGTACTTATTAATATAATGTGAACATGTAGAATACGTTTTATACTCAAGTCCAACTGATGCCGTCAATGTCATACTGACAAAGACAATAACGTTAATCTTTTTAAAAACGACTAAGGTTGTGCAACGAATTTATGTTATTTAGATACATACTTTTTGTTAACTATCAATACTGAAATCTGGCAAAGGCACAAAGATTTTAGCTGAATAAAAAACTTATGTTATGTATGACCTTACTACCTTCAACCCGCAGCTGAACCCGCGTTAAAAATACCTTCACGAGAATACATTTACAATCTTAGTTTGGTCTGAAGCAACCTACCTATTGATTGCAGACGAAGTTAAAGGTCGATTCATATTTACAGACCGTGGCAGACAAAGAATATTCTTCTATACAGTTTCTCATATCTATCGTAACACGACCGCGCAGACGACCTTTGTTCTTGACGACGGTGTCTGTCGATGTCTGACACGGCACGCTCCTGCTAGATGTGAATAAAAAGGAGTCTGTCCTGGCCCCTGGCACGTCTGATGCGCTTATTGTACGTAGATATCAATAAACGGTGTCTGTCGATGTCTGCCACGGCACGTGTCTGGTATGTTCAATGTCTGTAGATTTGAATCGACCTTAACACAATCATCTTGAAAGCCGAAGTGTCCTATGTCTCAATTGAGATCTTTGCCGTACGCCAAGTTTCATCTAAATCTTTGATTCCCAAAGTGGTCCACGGGAGACACGACAGGATTTAGATCCAATCTTCACATTTTTATCGAGTTTCGGGAATATGGCAAGGGGTCCACCGGAACCAGCTAAATTTTGAAAGTGGTCTATGAGAAAAAAGTTTGGGAACTAATGATCTAAATCATTTCAGCCGCTGTCGCATCAAGCATCTAAACATCTTCACAAACTTTGTCATATTGTGTTAAACTCATATTCATCCATTCAACATAAACATAAACATTGCAATTAGGTAAAAGTGGAGAATAAAATTAATCGTAAGCATACAGCAGGTTAGAGATGTACTTGGCAGCGAAATTCAGGATGTATTACAATGGCTCCTACACTAGGCGTAGCCGTATTGTCTAAGTTTTCGCCGAAACACGTACAGAGATGCTCAGATTTAGAGATAGTAAACTAGTACGTCAAAGCATGTCTTCCAATACTATAAACACTAATTAATCAAAGTCAAATTATTATAAAAAATTACCTGCAATTGGCTCCTTCTTAATATCAGGTTGCGTATCAGAAAATCTCTTTAGCAAGTCTTCGGCAAGTGACTCCGCGGTCTCGCCGCCATTGGCGCTTCCTTCGCTTTTCGTAACCTGTCAAAAACAATAAATATTTAGTTGAGAGTTTGAAACATTTGTGCCTAAAACCTGCCGCCGGGCTAGAGGGGTGTCGGTGTCGAGGCATTACAAACTATACTACGAACCGCTCGCGCGCGCGCTGCCTGGGAGAGCCGATATTGAGAAAGTAGCTGTTGCATCAGCGCCTGTAAACAAAAAGAAGTACATAATTTAATTGTAAATTTAATTTAAAAGCTACAAAAATACCAATACAAATCTATATTTATAAAGGGCAATGGTGATTCACTGATCCATCAATCCACAGTCCAAATCACTAAACGGATTGTGCTGAATTTTCGCACACAAATAAATGGCTAGCATGGCACACATTTGCATGCATCAGCTAAGGATTTTCCAAAATTTATCCACTAAGGGGATTAAACGGGGGTTCTATTTTTGTATGGAGAAACAAGATTAGATAGAGTTTTTATTGGAAACTTCGGAGAAGTACTTCTGTAAATAAATGATGAGTATAAGGTTTTTTTTTTAAATTTTAATGCGAGAGAACAGCGAGAAAAATCTAGTAATACATAAACGTGGCGGTTTGGGATGTTATGATTTTCAGTAAGTGGCCAAATAGTGTTCTTTCTCGAATATCTTGATATTGTGCAATCAGACTGTAGGCCTTTTCCTCTCTCATGAGTTCCTGATATTTATGTGACAAAAATGTGTAATGCCCACTCTGTTTATTCAATAAAAAAATCCAAGATAGCATCATTGGATAATATAAAATCTGTCACATTGTCAGGAACTTATCAGAGAGTGATAAATGGACCCCAAATGAACCTACTGTAATGGGTAATTTGTACAATTTTGTAGTACAAAAAAAAACATGACTAACATACCTACTTCGGGCGTAGTTGCAATAGAGAGATCTCTCTCCAGGCAGATGTTATGCCTGGGGACCAAAGTCCAATGGATGAAAGTTGGAAGTTGTATTTATGCAGCCGAGTTGAGAAACTTCGATAGCGTGATGTAGGATTGTAGTTGTTAGTTCCTTATGTGATGACTAGATGGCGCTAGTAGTCGCTACACTACTATTAAACATTCACTGAGTGCTGCATAGAACAGTGAGTGAGAGAATATATTGGTAAAATAAATGAATACCTAGATATGTATATTAAATCATAATGTTCCAATGAGATTTGTATGACATCGAAACCTTGTGAATAAATGGTTGGCATAAATAGCGCGTTATGTGCAGGATATGTTTGTGTATGAATTCCCTAATTTGCATCGATTTAGTCCGGATTTCGTTCCCACAGAAGGTCGAAACTGGTTTTTATTGGACTCTTGGGTCATATTTAATTTGATGGTCCTTGATTTATACACTATACATTCCCTGTATAAGTAGGTATCGAAACACAAAATAAATGATTAAGTGGAATTCTAATATCTCGCGATTTAATTGTAATGTTATGTTGGTATCTCACTACGTTCACGGCATCGTGAATTTATTATCTTTTATTGAAGTTTATTAGACGCAAAAAAACCACCAGTCATCATTACCTTTGGTATGCTTGATGTATAGATTGTAACTACATATATATACGTCATCACAAATATTCGAAGTACGATAAATCTATATCTATTGATCCTTTTCGACCTGCGGCCTTTCTGTACTAAATTTACTTTCAACAAAAAAATCATATTGGTTTACAATATTTCCCGAAACTGTTAATGATAATCGTTTTTGAACTATTTGTTGAAGACGTGTGAGCTGCTGCGATTAGTACTTGAAAGAAGCAACCTTTTCGCCATCTATCTTTTTAGGGTTCCGTAGTCAACTAGGAACCCTTATAGTTTCGCCATGTCTGTCCGTCTGTCTGTCAGTCTGTCCGCGGCTAAGCTCAGAGATTGTTAGTACTAGAAAGCTGTAATTTGGCATGAATATATATATCAGTCACGCCGACAAAGTGATTTAATAAAAAAAAGTAAAAAAAATTTTTTTAGGGTACCTCCCATAGACGTAAAGTGGGGGTGATTTTTTTTTCTTGGCTAACCCTATAGTGTCGGTATCGTTGAATAGGTCTTTTAAAATCATTGTAGGGTTGCTAACATGATTTTTCTATTCAGTGATCTGTTTGCGAAATATTCAACTTTAAAGTGAAAATTTTCATTAAAATCGGCCGTCCCCCCCCCTCTAAAATCTAAACTGTTGGGTGGAAAAAAAAATTCAGAAAGGTAGTAAATATATCAAATTTACTAGGAAAATTATAGCGGCTAAGATTGCTTGGAAATTATTTGTAGTTTAAGAGTAAATAGTAGCCTTAGGTATAAAACATACCTAAACTTGGATGATTCCGTACACATACGAAATCCTTAGAAAAATATTACTTGATTTTTTCGTAATGGCTACGGAACCCTACCTTGGGCGTGTCCGACACGCTCTTGGCTGGTTTTTCTAATTATCCATTTGGCATCCACAATGTTGGCTATCCTTTTAAATGAAAGATAGCTAATAACACTCTATTCTCAAAAATGTCTAAGGGTCAATGAAACGGTTATGAGATTTCATTTGTAATTAATTGATCTTGAGCCACATTTGATTATGTTATGTTATGACATAATCTTTCGTATCCATAGAAGATATAGCGATTTTATAAATCGAATAACATCGTCCATTGTGCGCTTCGCAAGGTTTAGTCATTAGTTAATCCTGCCGCTCCTCAATGAAAATCATCCACCCGATTTGCTCAGGTTACTGATTGTATTATATTGACCAACTTATGGATAGATTTACGCTGGCCGTGCTCTAATAGGGGCAATGCAGCAAGAATATAACGGTCAGCGAAGCAGGTATTTCCAGAATAATACTATCATCGGAAGAGTTAAGCGGCACGTCATCTACCTCAAACAGAGGCACACTTAAAGCCCTGAAATTAAGTGACAGTGGTGTACCCGGCAGTATTAGTATTTAATTTACATAGTACCTAATTTTACTTAGCTACCGTGATGATATAGGTAACGCCACGAGAGTTGAGGTCATGCACACAACAACATGTCATGTAATGACAGCGGGATTTTGACATTTAATCGTACCGATAGCAAGTTCAACAGACTCAACAGTGAATTACAAGATTGACTAAAAATTTCTTAAACCTATTTCGTTAAGAATTATTTAGGAAAATACATCTAGATCAAACAAAACTGAAAATAAAATATTTTGATCTATTTTATTTAAAACAGATAAGCATATTTTTCGCTATTTATAAAATACCGATTTTTTTGTTGCGAATATTTATTATCAGTTTCAAATTGTTTTATTTTAAAAATAGGTTATATGAAAAAAGAAAAATTATACTAGGCATAGTATTGGGTAGGTAATTCATCATAAGATCGTATAGCTCATATTTTCATTCACTCACTCATTTCATTCATCCACTACTTTTTGCAATAAGTACTTTATGTAGCTGTGTGTGTAATCATTCGCCTCAACTTTTGTGGCGTTACCTATACTATGTGTCTCTTCATTTAAGTAAGTTGCGGACATGAAGCCATAGCGCACTATGTATAGCCGCAATAAATCTCTTTTAACAACGAAACGACACAATGTGCTCCTTAAAATATGTTAGCGTTTACCTTTTCGACCTTTTAATTCCAGATTATTACTAAGATAGAATTAGCGTTAGAATTAAAAATACTTTACGCCCAAACTGTCTGATGAGTGATGTGTAAGTTTGTTTCTAATAATCGCATCTATTGATGAACCTACAGTAAAAATATGTAACATTACTTTGTGATTTTTAGACAGCTGTTCAAGAATCTTAGTGATAGTGTTTACTTGTTGGTGTGGCGACAAGTTGTGCGAATTTCGCTGGAGATACTGCAGTGTCTGCAGTTGATGCTGCGTCAGGGGCGGCGGTTCTTCGGGCCGTTTCCCGGGATAGGGAGGCGGCGCGGACTTGGGCGCACGAGATGACATCTCCGCTGATATGGGCAGGTTCCAGGCTTCCTCGATTGAAGGTAGCTGACGACGCCTGCAAAGCATGAGAGGTAAAGATATGGCAGCAGCGTTATCCTGCGTCATTGAACAAGATTTTCTACAGGATCGACTGTATCTTTTGAGGACATCGCGCACATTCATTCATATTTACGTTATGGTAGAAAAATGACGTTCAAGTTTATGACAATAAAATGGGAAGTAGACTGGAATGGCTATGGCCTAGTGCATACGAAGATTTCTCTGGTCACAAAGATCAAGCACGATGATGAAGTTAAATACGTCATGCGTATACCTATTCAGAAAAGTTTTAGTTTTAAAGCACCTGAGTGCATCCAAGGATGAATTATATAGTCATCATATTTTGGGACTTTCACTAAATTTTTCATTAAAATACACTGTCATGACCTGAATGCCAAGTAACTTTTACTTACTTGCCAGTTACCGAGGGCATAGGAGCCTGAGCTAACTGCCCTTTCAAGAAAACAAGCCTCTGCCTCAAAGCGGAATGCGAGGCGGTCGCCGCAGCTCCACCATTATTATAGCACGCAAAAGCATCTCGTGGCATTTGGCAACTCTCGTATAAACTGCCCAAGTTAGTCCACGCCGCAGAATGACCCTTGTCCAACTGTACGGCGCATATGTAAGCCTGCAACGCGTCCATAGGCTGATTCTGCTGCTGATACAGCACCCTGTACGAGGAAAATTAGCTTAAAACCCATTTTCAGAGTGCTGAAATAATTCATTGGATTTCCCGTAAATAGGTGACGTTTGGCGCGAGTTCGACAACCGAACGACTTTCCCGTCACCTATCCAGTCATGCTTGTTATTGAAATAAAATGTTTGTCCTGAAATTAGCATAATGTTACACCAGACAGACACTCTGGGGACCTGAACACATGCTGAGAGCTAGTTTTCAGGGTAATGCACTTGAGAACAAAGTAGTGATGCGTAATATAAAAGTTTTTACAATCATTTTATCATTTTGCGTCATTGCTTTGCCCACTTACTTGTTGTTACTTTGCTTTTCCCTGTGTCATTACTTTGGTAAGTCAAATTGGCCACTAAGATCTGTAGACAATTTCATAGAGGAGAGAGAGAAACACAACATAAGAAAATAATTGACAATATTCTCTCACCCGATAGAGCACCAAGTGTCAGCGTTTCCCTCTGACTTTTCCACGGAGTTCCTATAAGCCACGAAAGCGTCGTGCACCTTGCCTTGTGCGGCGAAGCACCGACCGAGCAGGTAAAGACCGGCGCCGGACTCTGGTTCTGCCTTCACGGCGCGGTTCAGGCACCAGATGGCAGCGCGTGCGCGCGCCGCCGGCTCGCCCAGAGACGCGCACCGATGGTACAGCCACCCTGGCAACAGTTATAGGCACTGTTGACGAAAACCACTGGTAGTCCGTGATCAAACAAAGTTATCCTACTTACCTACTAATATTATAAATGTGTGCGGCTGGACGGATTTGGCTAAAATTTGGTATGTAGATAGAGATCGCTAGGTCTTTGGAATAATACGGGCTATTTTTTCACAATATTTCTACGGGTTCCGGAAGTACGAGTGTTTTTGATACCACTTAACTGAACACCACGATATCTGTATCTACACCGTGAAATTTTAGTGGTTGTTTTCCCGAAACGAGGTGATTTAGTATCGATTGTACAATCGATTTATAATTACTATTTTGACTAGAGTCAAAAATCCAATTGTGAAAAACGAAAGTCGAAAATGACCGCAAACCAATAGTAACGCTTCGTTGGTACCTAACCTATCGTACGATCGTACGCTACTTGTACCAACGAAGTGTTTCTATTGGTTTGCGGTCATTTTCGACTTTCGTTTTTCACAATTGGATTTTTGACTCTAGTCAAAATAGTAATTGTAAATCGATTGTACAATCGAAACTAAATCCCCTCGTTTCGGGAAAACAACTACTAAAATTTCACGGTGTATAATTTTCTTAATTGTCAAGGGAATTTAGTAAAATACCGTATTTTCAATTAAACTGCCAGATCTAATGGTTTAAGCAAGTGAAGCCGCAAGTAAAGGCTAGCAGGTACATTTTACCGTCATGGAGCACCTGCGGTTTAAAATATTGGCGGTGTGGTTCACAGTACAGTATCTACAGTATTTGACTTCATAAAAGCTTCAGAGCTTCCAGATTCTTTTCATTAGTTGTTGCCTATTGTGAACTGATAGTAGTAAGACACTTGACAGCTTTTATATATTAGGTAAGTATTCTTGGTCGTGGGCGCAACAACTTTTGTTGTAAAAAGTTGTAGCTGATAGAGGTAGGTAAGATTATGCGCTTAGACTTAGTTGCATATTGGGTAGCACTAGCACGGCCTGTGTACTTTCATTTCCGACTGAAGTTATTGCAAAACTGCATTTGTAAGTCTCGCATGGAACTGGTTTTAACCTCATTTCCATCCGTATTAAGCCTCAATGTTATTTATTGTCCGGGCGAGGCAACTGACCATTACGATCGCGGCACGGTCGTGTTTAGAGATAATGTTTACACCGTCCTGCGGTAAGTAAGCCACAACAATGCATTATTACGATTGTTCATTACAGACTTCATGTACCACAACGTGCCGGAGACCTGAATGGTAAAAATGAAAAAGTAGTCACTAGTCATGCAATACAACGTTCGCAGTACGTTTTTATGAGTTTCAGACAAAAATAAAGAAGAACAGAACTTACTTGAAAATTTACATTAGCCATGAAACAAAAATAAATAAACGCACGGCATCGTCTCGCATTTTAGAGCGGCTATTCACGTCCCTATTTTGTGCAATGGATTCTGATCTTTTGTTTAGTCGCTGTAGTGTATGGGGTGCCTCATTGTCTCAGATTCTTTTATAGCTCGTTGAGTCACGTTCAATGTCAAGTAGTTTTGTTTTATTGAAGTGACATAAATATTAGTTAACAGCCTACCATAACATCGCAAAAAACATTGTCGATCTTTGAAAGGCCGAGCCATTAAACAAATGACTTATTTGGAAACATGTATACGAAAGCGGCGATACGGATGAAATGTACGTTCCGCTAAGTTTTGGTATGTACAATAGAGATGCTGTAAAAAAGGGATACAATAAAAAAATTGACTCACCAAGTTGCCTGCAGACGTCGGCTTTCAGCGTGAGCGCCAGTTGTGGCTCGTTTAATAATTTCGCATAGGCATCTCTTGCGGCCTTTCTCAGGCCTCTGGCTTCGAGGAGATGTGCGGCATGGAAGCTAAGTTCAAGGCGGGTGAAGGTGGCATCCTGGTGAGGGGAGAGCTTGGCGCGGCGGAAGTGGGCGGCCGCGGCGCCCCAGTACCGCCGCGCCTTGAACATCAGCGCGAGCCGTAGGTGCGCGTCCGCCGCGCGAGAGAACCCCGGCGACACGTATAGAGCCATCTGCAGCGCTTTTGTTGCCCTGAAGCAATACATCATCAATGGCCACCCTAACAAACCTAGTAGAGGTTACCAGAGGAAGCAACATCAGTTAAGCGAAAGGCATGAGACAAATTGCTTGCTTGTTCCGTCTGCGTCACGTTTCGTTATGTACACATTAATGGTGTGAAGGTGAAAAGTTATGGTAACGGTGTTATGACTACTTCACAACCGGTTAGGCCTGCCATGATCCGCCAGACAGCATTGCGTTATAAATTGCAAATGTTGAGATTACAATGTAGCTGATTAATGATATCGGAAATACTAGATTAACTTGTTTTATCTAAAATGTAGTATCTGAAATAAGTGAAGTATTGAATATTTACAAGGAAATCTGCGTTTTTAGTTTTTAGCAACTAGGGGTTGTTCTGCTTAGCTTGATAGAATCCTGACAAAGTCTGGAACAAAGTCAAGTTTCCAACAGGGGTTCATTCACTCTACAAACCCTGTAAAATGCGGGTCAAGGACCGAGACAATGTTAAAGTTACAGTTGAACTTGACCGCCTTGCAAGGTTAGACAACGCATAAATAATAAGAGTAGGTACTTATTATCGTTGTCATAATACACGTTCAAATATCTACACAGCCATATAAAACTGCGGACTCGATAATAAAGTCTCTTTTTTTTTGCTTATGAACATATTCTCGAGAAGCCTTTAGAATGTTTTTAGCGCACGCATCTGTACTGTACAATACTAAAGCAAAAACTTTTACGATTTCTGTCTATCCAACCCAAAATCTAAACCGGTCGAGCCTTTGTCAGGCATTCAAAGAGATTTCATTGCATCTACGGATTCTTTGTACAAGTCGTCTTTGATTATACCAACGCACAGCGAGTAAAAAATAATGCGCACATAGGTGAGATGTAAGCACGTTCTCTCAAGCGAGTGGATCTGTCATGGTACTCATGAGCAAGGCATTAACTAAGAATGCTATGACAACCTTACATTTAACGATTCACTGCTTTATAACGTTTTATTATTAATATTAGCTCTTAAGCTTCATAAAATGAGTATGTAAAGATGTACGAGGAGAAGACGAGAGGGTTTCAAAGGAATGCAATCAATTGGTGCGGTGGTTATATCCGTGAGGTTATTTAGGAGCGCATCACCGGAGCGTAACGTCACCGATGCGCCGCGGGGTCGACGACCGTCTGAGGCTCGTCCGTGCCATCGATCGGACGATGCAACGCATCGTCTAGACAGCGGCCGCGGCGGGCCCAAACCAAACCGACGAAGCGCCTATATACTGCCTTTATTTAGATGACCTCCGCTGACATTTGCATGCAGAAACAAAGAAGCGAAGCAGGTGGATGAGGCACGGTGGTATCCGGTGCTCGCCGATACCGATGACTAAAATTAAATGATCATTACCGTACCCACACATGCACGCGCCTCGAGCTTTCACCGCCGGCCCGCGTTGCTCGATATACACCGACTACGACGCTTATTCGCATTCATTGTTCCTCGGTAATAAGTTATGATTGCCGGCGGTCACGCAACATTTAAAAGTATACACCCTCGTAACGTGAAGGAGGAAGCCATGAAAATTTCAAATTGAAGAAAAGAGTTTCTTTGTAAACATTCGGCTTTGGACAAATTATATAATCCCATTAAGTAACTAAAACTATTAATTAAAAGTCAAGAAAAGTAATGTATGTTGTATACACAGTAAAGTAATTCTTCCAACGCATTGTCGATAATAAAAGTGGCAAGGTAAGAAAATATAGTAATTATGTTTTAAGTACCCAAGCTCTCTACAATGTATTACAGAAATGCGTTCCAACAATGAATAGCCTGCATTTGTGTTCACACATGACATTGCGCTGAGCATTGACAGCTAAAGACGCCAGTTGCATACCAATAGTGATAATTAGTTTACATTGAGTTATGTACTTCAACTGCTAAGACCAGTTGATGAAAAATTTAAACACATTATTCAGTAAGTGCTTCATCCATCATAATTAATTTGCTTCTGTTATTTTTACACGCTAACTTTATAATTATGTTAGGTAATTACTAAAATAGCACGTAGTGAATACCATCCAGAAATACTTACATACGTATGAGCAGAGGGATCGATTATTATAATCCCACTCGCTACCTGCCCAGCCGCAGCCATTATCAGATTGCTCAGGTAAAGAAATTATGTATACAGTCATACCCTATTTATACATACATCCGAAATGTTCCCTTCGGCTCGTTGCTATTCAAATGCGGAGCGTGAAAGAATCGATTTCGTAGAGTTGATGGCATGAATGAACATTTATGAGTAGAGAGCAGAAGTTATGATTTTGTGTTTAACTTTGTAACACATCGATTTAGAAAACAGTATTTATTTTTGCTAGCGTGATTAAGGTTAGGCGTACCGTTTGGGATACGGAAGGCCTCGAAATTCGAAATGAGAAATGTTGTCATGAAAGGAAACAATGTAAGCAGTAGTACAGCTGTTTAGCGGTGTACTGAGCATCATGGTGATTCGCGGGGCGTGTTGCAGGGCGCGGGGGGAACACTGGCATCAGGCAGCTCGGCCTGACCTAGTTCTGCGCACTCGCGGCGGCTCAAGGACGGATCGACCGCTATTTATAGTTCGTCGGTCGTCATCACATTGCATTCACTTTACATAACTGAAGTAAGCTGTCACTAGGTGCGACTGCGGCTGCGCCTGCGACGACCACGTGCCGCCGTGCCGCGTCACAATAAACAAGATGTGCAGACTTCCCTACGCCCACCATCGACCCATTAATAACCCGCTTCCCTATTAGCACAGGGATGCTCCAACGAAACTAGAGCACGCTAATACAATTAACGAAACGAGAGCTAACTCTTGAACTCCTCGTATATCTACTCCTTTAGAAGTCAAAGCAACAGTCCAAATAAACATATAGCAACTATATTTAGGAAAACATCCCTAACATAGTGCTGAGTGCAGTAAACGTTTGGTCTCGTGACCGCACTATGCAATTAAAACGATGCATTAACATCAACAATTCACCTGACCATATTGCATCACGGCCTTGGCTCCACGGCAACAGTATGCAATGCAACACAAATTATATGCATCACAAACGCAATGCCGTTCTATACGTACACTAGGTTTGTACCTAGGTAAAATATCGGCGCATAGAACCATTTTACGCAAACTGTGCCCATATATTAATTATTATTCATGACAAGAATGTGTTTCTTCAAGGCAATTGCTGAAAGAGTTTTCGTAAAATTGGTTTTTCCGTGTTATTGTTACAAAAATGATTACACTATATATATATCCACTTTAAATTCTCGTGACTTGGCACGACGATGCCAGAACGGACGCAAAAGTTATATAGATTTATTAGCACAAGAGGAATATGATTTCAAACAATCTAACTCAACAATAGCTTTTGCTAACAACAACGTATTATATTATCGTATAATATTTCGAAACGGATGTTAATTCACTGATTGTTTGAGTTTGAGGTTTGAGACAGCTGCGTTCGATCGCAAGAGCGAAGCTATATCGATGGTTTGTAAATAGCAATATATTAATTGCGAACTTACTAAAGTAAACACAAGTACTTAACAGGCGTACGTTTAACAAAATTGATAATAATGAACGGGCGAGGGCTCCTTTATCGGCTGGCGTCATACCAGTTGACCCACTTTGGACCGATTCGACACCACTTATAGAGTAACCTACCTAACGCGAGCTCTCGTGTGCAATGTCTGTTTATGTGCAGGCTATTTTCAATATTGGCACAGTTTTCACTTTGAATTTGAAATGAAGTGATCATACAGTTTAAGAAAAATGAGATTCAGTCTAGCCGGTGCGACCTATTTACAGACTTTTAATTTTCAATTCGGGCAAGGCTGCTGACAAAATAATTCACACTTGATTGGTAGATGCTCTCGTTCGGAAATAAGGACATTGTCCATTTTCGTTTGTCGTACTATAATACAGGTACATTTGATTATTGAACATAAACGTATTCGATAACGAAGTTTTTAAAGTTTCCAAGTAAGGAAACAGTAAATAACAAGAAAAGCTGGTTAGTATCAACCTGTACAAGTGCAGTGCAGCCTTCCCGTAGAGCGGCTTTGCAAGTAGATGCCATCATTACGGTACTCGCGACCTAAGCCAGTGCATCTATTGTATAAGTTTATCTAACCTACATCTAGGACAAACAAGCAACGAGTCATTCTTTGCACTACCTACCTATATTTTATTAAATGGACAATACTAAGAAATTCTCTTTGTTTCTGTAGAACCTATAACAATACTTGGAATGAAAAATTTAAAATGATAATCTACTAATTATTTTCAGTAGGACGCTTTTTAGTTACTAAGTGTTACGTTGCTTAAAGCTACAATTAAGTTTCGATTATGGATTATCGGCGTTTATTATTGGAAGTACCATAAGTAGAAGTGACTTTGCAAAAAAAATATTGAGGGAAGATGCTTTGACATGTGTAAATTCAATACATTATTGAATCAGGCGTTACTTTAAGGAGGTCCATATTAATGAACTCAAACAATTACTTTTCTCACCCGCGGGTGAGCAAAGTAATTGTTTCAGTTCATGTGTAAAATACTTATTGAAAAGTTAATATTTTTCTTTCCAAGGATTTTTGGCAGAACCGATTAGAAAACTCACGAAGGAATTAACTGGAACAAAAAATAATAAATCAACTTTTGTTTTGGGTGCTTTTAGAATTATTATTTTTTAAGCTTGGTGCTTAAAGTTTACTCATGTTATGGCATTGGATCTTCAAGCAACGCTTAATAAGCTACCATAGTCATGATCATGCGATAATTATGTATCATTATAATTTTCTAAATATCTTGAAGATGTTGTTCACGATTTTGCAAAAAACTAAGGAAATGTTATAATTTTTCGTAAAATTTATACCTTATTCATGGATAATACCGATTTTCAGGTAACATCCAGAGGCCAATGGTACTACTAATGGTTCTTTTCGCTGACATCTGAAGATGTGGCAAAGATGTTAGTGTTAGTCAAAATATTGATTCATCCGAATACGAAGTAATTTATTTAAATGATTAAACCATCGGTAGTGAAACCTCTTTAGTCTCCTCGGGTCGGGTTATATTGATAGAAGTTGACAATATGTAGATTGCTTAGATACTAAGCCTTAGTTAGAACATTGCAAGTCTACGACCCGTTAAAGGACCTTGCCTTGTTGTGACTATGCGGAAGCAAAGCGGATCGCGACAGCTGCATATTGCATTCTGCTCACATGATGTGGCAGTAATAAAAACCGCCGCGGTCGCACCATTACGAGAACCATTACTAGCAGGTTCGCATTAAGGGCCGCTCCGTCAGGACTTTTTACGCAGGTTGGGTAATAGATAACACACTAAAGTATGCCAGCTTTTATGTAAAACATGGAGAATTCGCATTCATGCACCATTTTAAGAATATGAAAACGAAACGAAATTTTAAGAATATGAAACGTCTTGACAGTTGCATTTAATTCAGGTTGTTATATCGGCGATAAACACAAATACTTACTATATACCTAACTACATAACGCAGGAAATTAACGTCTTCAAAACTGCGAAGCGCACTTGAAAACAGGCATAATAAAGTCCCCTACTTAATACAAAAAGAACTGAACATTCTGCGCTATTATTACATTACAAACGGCGGAGTGCCCTTGATAACTACCCCATACGATTCACGGCACACAAGTGTAGTAACAAGTCCAATACTTATTTACATGCAGCTGAATTAAAAGCTCTGCCCCATCCCTACGACATCGGAAGGGTTGAACCCTTTGTAGACTAAATTTTTAGGTTTGCGTCATAGATTGTTCATCAAACAAAAGTGGGGGCAATAGCACATACGCGCGATAGTCACACGCATATCGTGCGTGCAGCGCGGCCCTTGGCGCGGGGGACGGGGCGCGGGGCCGCTCGATACTGACGTAACGTCATCTCGCAACTAGGTACCTACTTCGTAGTTAAATTTCGACTCGCCGTGGCACCGAGCCCTTTCCATTTGCTCCCTTTTTGCGGCCGCTAGCAGCTTTCTAATGCTATTGTGCGTACAACGTGACGGCTAGATGGTAACCAAGTACGCATCGAGATCCGTGAGAACTCCGCTGGCATGCGAGGTAATCACGGTAGGTACGTGCTATCCTCCGGTATGCGCTTACGATAATTGCGAATCCCCATTTTATGTATGTGCTGTGTGGCTTATCTTGCCGTTTTACGATTTTTGCTACACGTAGGTACCTACGAACCGTTTTGTTATCGCAAACTACTTACCTACTGACTGATACACCATTCATTGTAGCAACTGGTGACATCAGTTCTATTATTTATATAAGTATTAGTACAAAACGTTTTCAGGCTTCCATTTTCCGTAATAGCATTATGTTGTATAGGTTAGTCACTTAGTAATAGGGCAGGCAACAGAGTACGTAGCTATTTAACAAAGAACCACATGAATGGTTTGCATTCAATATACACTACAAATATACTACACACAGTAAATATGTATCACATTCTTACTGGTCATGTCATTCTTGCCAGAAAAGCAACGTCTATGCATGACTACTATTTTAATCAATACTGTACTGAATGATTCGTATCGTATTTATAAACTGAATGTAATAATTTCTTTGCTAATTTAACTACTTAAATCAGCCTTAATAAAACAATAGATACTAACGCAGAGAATTGTCTAAAACGTAAAAACGTAAATTCGCCTAAGGAGTTTTAACTAAAGTAATTATTTGCGAATGACAGCTCGCTGGGTCACACACGTGAAGAATTACACAATAAATAATTAGAACTCAAGATAAACCCTGCCATGCGAACTCGTCACAGTTACGTAAAAACGATAAGAGATACGTGAACCTGATGCTAAGTGATTGACAAGAATTAATGCATTACTCGGAAAACCTGCCATACCGGGCGTTACTACGAAGTTTCTATGGGATCGCTGGGAGAATATTAAAGTGAAGAAGTGATAATTGAATTTGTAAATGCAATCGTTTCAACTTGACTTAAAAATAAGGCTCATTTATCTTGCGTGTTTCAGAGTAGGTACTATACCAGAACAAAGAGCTTGATCGATGCTGTTCTTTACAAATTGCATTTTATTTTGGGAGCAGTGGTTGTAATGGTATATCGTAGACCTTGATTCGCGATTTTAATTAGTTTAATAACGTTCATGACCGTATTTAGGATGGTAGTTGTTCGGGTTACTCACCCGCGGCCTTGCGGCGTGACGTTTCGCCGCGCCCGCGACCACGTGACGTGCTCTAGTGACGTATCAGTTATTTCGCGGAAATTCCAACGCGTGGCTGCCACAAGGGCTCACCTATGGGCTCAGCAAACGAGACCGAGACGAGTGTTAAAGCAATGCGGAGGTGACCAGACAATTAGCAAATTCAGCCTGACGAAACTTACTCACTCACTGTAGGGCTGGTCCACAAATTTAAAGTTGCTCAACGTGCTATGGAAAGGGCTATGCTCGGAGTTTCTCTAAAAGATCGAATTCGTAACGAAGTGATCCGACAGAGAACCAAAGTTATCGACATAGCCCACCGCATTAGCACGCTGAAGTGGCAATGGGCAGGCCATATAACCCGAAGAACCGATAACCGACGACGGTGGACGAGGTTGGTTCTGTGGATATTTGCAGAGTGTAATATCTCTATTAAGAGGATGACTTCTCATTATGTACAAAAAGGGCTCTTTGCTTTGCACGTGTGAAAAGCGTTTCTAGAGCAAAAACTAGAGCAAAATGCTTGACACAGAGTTCACGCCCCGCGTGGGTGGCTCTTAGCAAAGTTATGTGGGCTGTTTTGTTACGTAAATTAAACAAGCGAAGGGCAGCCGGTTGCGGCATAAACCTTTCGCAACGCGCGCCCTACGATATCGTTTGTGTAGGAGCAAAATAAGTAATATTTTGTGCCAGTTTCAAAGTTACTAGCAGTTATGTACCTACTTACTTACTTACTTACTTAGACGACCAGATGGCCTAGTGGTTAGAGAACCTGACTACGAAGCTTGAGGTCCCGGGTTCGATTCCCGTGTCGGGGCAGATATTTGTATGAAAAATACGAATGTTCGTTCTCGGGTCTTGGGTGTTTAATATGTATATAAGTATGTATCTATCTATATAAGTATGTTTATCCGTTGCCTAGTACCCATAACACAAGCTTTACTTAGCTTACTTTGGGACTAGGTCAATTGGTGTGAATTGTCCCGTGATATTTATTTATTTATTTATTTATTTACTAGTCCTAGTCATCCTTCACGTCGCCAATTCCACAGAGTCTAAAGACGAAAGTCTTCAATCAGTGCGTCCTACCCGTCATGACATACGGTGCCGAAACATGGACACTCACTGTAGGGCTGGTCCACAAATTTAAAGTTGCTCAACGTGCTATGGAAAGAGCTATGCTCGGAGTTTCTCTAAAAGATCGAATGGCAATGGGCAGGCCATATAACCCGAAGAACCGATAACCGTTGGGGTAGACGAGTTCTTGAGTGGAGACCACGGATCGGCAAACGTAGTGGGACGTCCTCAGACTCGGTGGAGCGATGATCTTCGCAAGGCGGCTGGCAAGAGCTGGATGAGAGTGGCTGAGGATCGTGCTCAGTGGCGTGCCATGGGAGAGGCCTATGTCCAGCAGTGGACGAACATAGGCTGATGATGATGATGATGATGATGATGTTCCTACTACTGGAGAGCTTTTATAAACTTCAACATGACGGCGCAACAAAGTAAAGAGTTTCTATGTTCGGAGTTCATCATTATTATCATCTCTAGCCTTTAATACGTCCCACTGCTGCCTATAGGCCAATCCAATTATATTTATTGAACACAGGCGAGACTGTGAATGTTCTACGCAGAAAATAATGGATCTTTGGAATTCAGCAAATAATGCTACGTTTGTTCGAGCTTATTTTAGTGATGTAGGAAGCGACTGCTCGAGAGGTAAGGAGGTCATTGACAGGGCGGTCGGGCGGGTGGCGCGGATGCAGCGAGTGCACTCAGCGAGTTCCGGTGCACTACGCGGCAGGTATAAATAGCGATCCGTTAGTGTCGACGACCGCGCGCCATCACTTCGCCACAGTCGCCCTGCCTCGACCGCCCTGCCCACGGCGTCCTGACCTACTTCTTAATAAAAGACAACAGACAATTACGTCGCAGGAGCCGTGTTTTTCAAAAATCGTAAAGCTGGCCGCACCCCTCTGCTCGGGGTGTGGGAAAGTCGAGACGCGCTAAGCCCGAAACGCGGGTCGAAGGGCGAACGGAGGCAGGGAGATGGATCGGGGGTGAGAGGAAGGGGGAAAGCTAATAATGCATACGCCCTTTGAGGGCGATGGCTGAGGAGATCGGTGCGCGCGCGGGCCGAAGAGGGCTCGGCGCAGGTTTGTGCGTAGAAGGGCCCGTGCGTACGTGACCCGGCATCGCGCGAGCCGGATCGAAGAGCGGAGCGCCACACCCGCGCATCTTCATCGGCCCGCAGAGCCAGCACTCCTCGGGCTCGGCTGCGCAGCAACCTGGGCGCACGCCCAGACAACTTCTGTCGCGGGCTAATTTACACTAACGAGATTGAACCTGCGTGCATCTGACCGCACCGCTAGCTCGCGTAGTTTAGCTACGGTTTTTCGCATACCGCCATATTAGACGTTAAAGCTGTCGGTTGTTAAAATTCCGGTTGTGCCGCTATTCTGTTGCTAACCGGCGGCCTCCGCACAGCTAAATCCGGCGTCGGTTATATAACATGGCCATGATTGTTACGTGACGTCACGTCACGACGTGAGTACTGAGCATTTTACATGCGCCCATATACCTAATACCAGTTTTGTTTTTACATTATACTATTGTAAATTGTAATAATGGTTGGCCATATGAAATACGGTAAAAATCAAAAATATTACACAGAAAGGTTTTTGTTTCATTGTAAAGTAAAAAGTTGAGTACCTACTTATCATAAATTCGCGCTAGTGCTTGAATGTTAAATTGACATCGAATCTCATACTTCCTAGGTAGATATATACCTACCTCACCTACTACTATTATTTATTTTGAAAATAATAAATAATATTTTTGATGCTAATGCTAAGACATTGTCAGTAGAATAGGTAGGTATACTTAGCGTGTTATTTTAAGAATATAAAACTTGTCAAGTCTTGTTGGCATGTTCGCAGCCAAATTTTTTGTCTGCAAGAAACACCTACTTTTATCTGAGAATTTTGCGTCAAACAAATCGACCTTCCTCAGCAGGCAGCTTCCCGAGCGAGGGTCAGTTGTAGTAATGTTTTATTTATAGGCATAAATTTAACATGTTTCTACACCTACTCAAGTTTCTATAGTTGAGTATTAAACAAAGAGGAAGAAATATCGACAATTTTGCAGATGCCAATAAACGCAAGGTCAGTGCCACACATCAAGTACCTACCTAATTGCATACAACGGGCTGATGCGGCACTACAGTAAACATCTTATAAACACTTGCCATTAAAAATTTCAGACAAGAAGTAGGTATACAGTACTTCTCAATTTTTAACGTAGCATACACGACAATATGTATATTTCAAACTCAATCATAACTAGCTTGTGGCGTACTTCTTCACCATGACAGAAAAGTAAACATTTCATAGAAATCCGCGCACTAGTTAAACACAGCAGAGAGCACCGGAACGGTTTGCCGGTAATGGTGAAATTACTACCAAATGCAATTAAAGCACGAACGAGCGCGCGCGATGTCGGGAAATTTTATCGCTTTCTACGCTCGCTTCTGTTTACTTACTCTACGTAGTGAACGGATTGCAAAAACATACATACCTACATATTTTTTTATCTAATACGCTGGCTGTCAGGGACACGTAGATATACAGCATGCATTGACCGATAAGTTAATTATACAATTTTATTTGATTCTGTTTCTTTCAGGACTCGACAAAACAGTTTGCCAGTCGCCAGTGTAAAAATACTGTTAAAAAAAACTTAAGTTACATCTGGTTTGAGAAAGAGAAGGAGGATTTCGTCTTGTGTCCATGATTGAGGGAGAATGTAAAGTAATAAGTTTGAGCGGCGACTAGCTTTCTGAGGGGACAGATGTATCCGCTGTACGATTTCTTAGGAGGGAAGGTGACGGTGACGGTCATATAACTAAACAAAGGCTAGTAGTCGAAGGAGCAGCTGATGTCGTGACAGGTGGGGCAGCAGCCGGCACACAAGACACCTGCCGAGGCTTGGCACGCGCCACGCAAGCTGCTCTAAACCATGTACGTAATAGTTATTACCTATACCTACCACATGCCTACAATGAGGATGACTGAAACTGAATGACTTCACTACATTATACTTTCTGCCTATTGCCATAGAGCCGCTAATACTAGCAGATCAGTAGCTGATTGGCAAAGGAAAATGTCACAGGAATTGCAAATTGCACGAGTCCATTACTAGAAATTGCAGCCTATGTAAATGACTTTCCCATGTTAGATAAATGGACTAATTATGACGACGATATTTCAAGGTACAGCAGATAGAAAAGCTATAGTGACTATTTTAATGCAAATAACAATACAACTCAAAGAAAACGTTCAATATATTGTTGAAGTTGACAGCTAGCTATTTGAGAATACATAATCGAAGTTTTAATGTTTGAGGAAGAGGAATACCTACATGAATAATAAATAAATACATAGAGAATACTGATCGTACTAACGTACCTACCTATATGAAAATACGAACAATCATACCTAACTTTATTTCCCTCGAATGATTATTTTACATTTAGTTACGACGCAATATTTGCTGGAAAACATTCGGCATTAGATATGCGTAGAAGGACTAAACGGGCATACTAACGAACAAGTTCTGCAGAAACAGGCCGCGTGAGACTAGTATGAGTGCTTCAGAGAGTAGGATACCGTTACTGGCAGCAGTTACCGGCGTTGCGTAGATAATGTGCGAACCGGTCCGCGAACGATAGCCGCATTTCGTGATAACCGCAGCGATAGATTGATACAATAAAATGTAGAGATAGAAACGTAGAAACAAGATAGGTATACATTATCACGCATTATAGGGGAATTTTGCTAATTCCGAAAAGTACCTAAGCTAGCAAATTAATCCGGTAAGGTATGTTCCTTGAATCAATGACAATCCCTAATAGAAACGGTTTTCCCGTAACGAGGAAATACGTGTTATCAGCGTCAAAGTGCTTAATTAGGTATACTCATTGAATTTCCAAGCAGCTGTATCGCCGCACTACCGGTCGGCAAACCGGTGACGTAAGACAAAAGTGCGCGAAATCTGATTGTGCACAGAGTTCATGACTCACTGATTTTCTTACGCTGACGTACCTACGATGACACTAAGGATTGTCCTACTTGTGACTTACTCACTACGGATGTAGTACGCAAAAGACACCATTAACCGTATGAGTAAGTCGAAATAATTAATGATTTCTATAGACCTCTACAGGTGAAGTTTGCGGTGACTGAGCCATTATGCCAGCTAAGTTAGTTGACTAAAGTATTGATTACCTACTGATTT
Organism: Archips crataeganus; assembly: GCA_947859365.1. Lineage (NCBI taxonomy): Eukaryota > Metazoa > Arthropoda > Insecta > Lepidoptera > Tortricidae > Archips > Archips crataeganus. Next base: position 17,688,594 of record OX402048.1, read on the forward strand.
CCACTTCCACAGCTTAAAATATTGCATTATCAATACGAAAATTCTAAATGTTTGCCTAACTATGGTTAGGTCGGTACATCCTTAACTGAAACGGATACAAACGTTAACTTTCATCCAGCCCAGACTCGCTTTATAAAAGGCTTGTTGCTAAACCTTGCTAGAACGTCCGGTTACATACCTACTTGGAACCGTTAGCTTGAGCATAGCAGCGTGTGTCCCGACCAAACAATGAAGTCTATGCAATAACGTTGCATGTTACTTACACTTGGGTAAGGTACTGGCTGTTGGTGTGTGAAGGGAGAGGCGAGTTAGCATGGGAAGTACCGTGTTCGCGTGCAGCCGTGGTGTTCCGGCCACACACACTACCGACCTATATTTTATGCGGCGGCCAGTTTATTGTTTACTAGCTGCACACGCACTGGCACTGCTCACCCTCACCTACGAACCTTCACTACCCCAGTCCGAGCCTTGTCTTAATTGCCCAAGGACCTCTGTTTATGTAATAAATATCGTAAACAAAAACAACTAACCCGGGATTGCTATCCCTTTAAAATATCATCAACACATTAAAGTGGACTAAATTTCCTCCACACGAAGTCACACATGAAAGGGGATGAATGACGAGAGCTCCGATCGGCTACCTGCGAAAATACACCAAAAAAAATATGCACGTATGCACAAAAACGCGACCTCTCGACGGGATCTGGCTCGCAGCAGTCGACTCTGTTCAACGTAGGTGTCTGCTGTCTGCATTTTGGAAACAAAACAATAGAAAGAGTCGCGTGTGAGCGAGTAAGATGTTGGGGTAAGGGCGGCAGGTCGAGTGAGAGAGAAAGAGAAGTCACGAGAGGCGACGTAAACAAACCACTAGCGGTCGCTTCGACCGCACTCACCATTTCGGGGATCCGGAGATCCGGAGGCTAGAGTAGTGGCCGCAGCGGCCTGGGTAGTGTCGAGCGGGTTCGTCGTCGGAGGTACAGCACAAGCACTCGTTCACACAGGATGGTTCTTAGCACGCACTCTACACATACGAACACGACAAATCCCGTCCTACACTACGCTTGCGGCCCGCGCCGGTGCAGTTTACGTCACCGCATCCCGCTCCCGACTGGCTGAGCGCGGAGCGAGCGAGCGACGACCTCGCTGCAGCGTGCACCGTCCCGCGCGCCCCCCGCCGCCGCCCGCCGAGCCCCTCCCGCGCCCTGCGGCAACAGCCCGCCCGGCCCTACGCTCGCCCCTCGCGCCTCGCCACACACCGCGCCGCGTCCTACGTCCGGTGAATCACGAACCTCGACCGACGACCGCCGACCCACCCGCACTACCTAAGCCACTATATAAGCCCACAACACGATCTTCACCCAAAATCGACTATTCTTCAAAATAAACAAAAAAATATATATATATTTGCCTCCAAAAAATACTAAAAGTATAAATCAAAATATCGAGTCAATTTAATAAACCTATTAATTGATAATTAATAACATCCTTGTCCAGTACAAAGGTAAGAATTTACAACTAAAAATAAAAATACAGAAACACAGCAAAACAGTCCATTGTAAACGAGTTTGAACCTGGCATGAACCAAATCCAAAACAACAAGGCTAGTGCACTGTTTGCTTATGCAAGGTGCAGAAAAATACACCCTATTACATTTTTCATAAAAGTCACACATGATTATAAACCACCTGTTTGATAAGTTCATAAAAACTGAAAGGGGTAAGTTTTAGCAGCAAAGGTAAAATTTTCGCAACAAATGAAGATTAATTAAAAATGGGAACTCGCAGTTAACACATTAATTGGGAGCAGGGCGACCAAGTCTTTAATTAACTGATGAATGGTTTTCTCCCCTTGCATTTCTTTCCTATTTATATCGCTTTAGTTGCCTTCCGGACGGATATTCCCGGAGTGTTCACCATCCTGCATATTTTATGGGAAGAAGAGCGCGAAGTTTCCAATCGATAACTTAGTTTCATGGCTTATTCAATAGAAAGCAGTTTTGGTGAAAAATATATGTACAGTCAAGGACTTTAATTCATGAGCCACCATGGAACCTTTTCAAAGGAAAATACTTCACGATTTTCCTTGTTAATTAATGATATGTCACTATGACGTTTACTGTGAAATGATTCCTCATGAAAGTCCTTGACCGTACCAATATGGTGTATCTGGATCACTGATGGTTGATATTCTTATTAGGAGCTAACGCAAAACTGTATCTAACTGATATCTATTAAATTCCGTAGCAGTATATCTTTAAAAAAAAAAACAACTTTCCCACGCGAAAATGTAACTTAAAAATATCTTGAATTGTTTAGTATTATGATCGTTTTTTTTCTGCTACATATTTATAATTAATAGACATCGGATTATATGCACTATCAAAATGCCAAAATATGCATGCAAATATGCACTAAAAAAGGACGAAATATGCACGAAATATGCACAATTAAAAAACCATTTATTATTAGAACTTACGATTATTTTCACAATAACATATTTTTCCATATTTTCTGCAGCAAACTTGCGATGTCTGTCAGTCATTTAATATTAATTTATAGGCTGAAAATGACCTTTCGACGTCAAGTGACGTTACCAGACAGAACTTGAAGTTTGGCGCCATTTCTGCAGAGACTTCTTCAGGCAGAGTTTGTTCGGTGCCGTTGATAAATGCATCAATTTACAGCATAATACAACACGCCTAACACGAATAACTACTGAAATAAGCACTGTCAGTGAAAAAGTACCAAAATATGCAATAACGCTATAAAAATGGAATTATATGCATTTGCATATGCAAAAATGCAAATGCATATAATCCGATGTCTAATAATTAAACTTCCTGCTAACTAACAATAAAAAAGCAACTTTCGTGTCTTTGTAAAATTAAGATTTTTATAGAGGTTGATAGACGATGTGCACACATCCCTTACATTGATCAATGATACAGACGGGAATAAGCAAGCTATGTATATTTATTAATTGAAGGACCCTCAGGCCATATTGTCTAACACGCGGGTGCTTGTTGGCTTTTACCATCTCTTTCTGTCATCATCGTATACTGTTTGACAGAAAGAAATAGCTTAAGTCATTTTTCAATTTTGGAACGTCATGTTGTTTATATGGAGATGTTACTACTACATGGTTACATACAACAGGTCAAGACAAGACTTAAGTTTTTCACCTATAGTTTAGTGGTTTTGACAAACCCTTATGTCAAATGCAACACAAGTCATTAATTTCAAAGACGATTGGCTGGCGACAGACGCTGCTATTCAAGCAACACATAATATGTAATTTTAGTTTCATCTCTTCAATAATTAATTTAAATTTGATAATGAAAACTGATTTTGTTCCCAATGTAGGTAGGCCTCCAACAAGATGGAGCGACGACCTGGTTAAGGTTGCGGGATCGCGTTGGCACGGGACCGATCTGTTTGGCGAGCCTTGGGGGAGGCCTATGTTCAGCAGTGGACGTCTTTCGGCTGAAATGATGATGATGACTGATTTTGTTCAAGCAGTTTTAGTAAATCTAAAATTGTATACTATAAAGGATTAGGTACTTTAGTAAATGTAAACAAACATCAGCTGCCAACACAACCAAAAGTTATGGCGTTGGGTTAACCAGCCAAATGCAATATTTGTAATTGACTTTCACACGTCACATTTTCGACGGACTCTTTAGTTTAGTCGCATAATATGGAGTTTGTTTCCATTTAGTAAAGTGCCTAAACCTTTACAGTATAGCAGTAAAATTTGAAGACTCACCATTCAAAGGCATTGTAGTGATAGTAGCAAAGTCCCAATCCATACAAAAACAGTGGGTCCTTCCAGTTGTCTGACTCCAACGCGTAGAACTTCTGGTATGCTGACATAGCTACATGACAAAAGAATTACCATCATTAATTAACCTGTTAGAAATTTAGATATACAGGGTGTCAAGGATAACTAGTACCGGAGAGAGATTAACTTATACCAGTTCTGGAAAAAATAAGATAATTTTGCCTATTTCCAAGAGTTACTCCAAATTTGTTAAAATAAAACAAATCATCATCATCATCGTTACAGCCGAAAGGCGTCCACGCTACGAGCATATAACCCCTAGAGACGTAGTGAAAGGCGACACTAATCTGTCGACTAGTCAGTGATTTATCAATGATGTAACGTATTTCCCGACTCCTTGGTTTACCGTCAGTTTCAACCATAAAGTATGACCGATGAGACAGCTGACATTTAGGACGTAAAACAGCTTCAATATACGGCATCATGTCTTGTTGTGCAGTTAAATGGTGCGGAAACAACAGTAAAAAATGTAATGAAACAAAAAACAATGTTACTTTTCATCGGCAAGTCCATTTGTTTATTTTATCAAAATATTTACGAAAATTTGATTAGTTGCAACGCGGGTCAAGTTGGATTGGACTGGTCCGTCCCCCATCTTTTTCTTTCTCACTGCAATCGTGTATATCTATCTCTTATTATCGTAATTAGTCTCGTGTCGCCAATGACTAGTGTGGTGCGATGCATTTATTTTGTATTGTCGATAATTATCCACTAAATGATTATTGTATCTATTGATATCGGATTTTTTTTTCGTGGTTTATTACTATTAGACTTCGTGATATTAATTATAATTCTTATTTTCGTGTACGGTCGAACAAATTGAATCATGACACAGGATAGAACCTTTTAATAATCAATTTCACTATGATTTCCATGATAAAAGTATGAGATGTCAACATAACATTAGTAGCACAAAGGTCCACCCTGGGTCATGATTCAATTTGTTCGACTGTACCTGTATTGGATAGGTATAACGTAATTTTATTTGAACTATACCTATTATGATAATATTTTAGTACTTACTTAAGTTCAATAAACCATTAAAAGTACTTTTCAACTTGTTTAGTTTAAGCTTAAAATAAATTCAAAGTTGGCATTTAAATTTTACCAGAGTGTACTGCTTGAAAATCCTTTTTGCACAACCTTTTATCGATATCGATAGAAAGCATAGTCATTACGATGCACGCCCTAGCGATCGGGTTCGGAATACTTCGGAACACTTCGAACCGATCGCAACTGCCCCCGCACCTCAGCTAGTTGACAGAATCGTTTCCTTTTAAATTCGCAGGCATTACGTCTCCAGGGGTTATATGCTCGTAGCGTCCACGGCTGAACATAGCCTGCCCCCAAGGCTCGCCAAACGGATTGGTCCTGCGCCATCCGCATCCTACGCGTTCCCACAACCTTAACCAGGTCGTCGCTCATCTTGTTGGAGGCCTACCTAAACTGCGTCTTTCGGTCCGCGGACGCCACTCGAGAACCTTTCGGCCCCATCGGCCGTCAATTCTATACGAGCGATGTGCCCTGCCCACTGCCACTTAAGTTAGGCGATCCTTCGAGCTATGTCTGTGACTTTAGTTCTTGCAAGGATTTCATCATTTCTAATGCGATCCCGCAGAGAAACTACAAGCATAGCCCTCACAAAACAAATATGAAATAAAAAAAACATCCTCTGTAAAACTATATGCAGTGAAGATACGCGGTATTTACGTATGATAGATAAGCGGATTTGCACTATCCCAACATCAAAGTACTTGTTAAGACGAATGAGCCCAAAGTCAACGCAGTTGTATCGTTTTATTACAGAGTTTCTATGGCCACCTTCCAGCTCCATCATCAGATCAGCTCCATGTTATAATAATACTGCATTGTCATACAATTTACATATGCATACAAAGTTTCAGCTCAATCAGAAACCGGGAAGTGGGTCAAATTCAACTTGCAAGATTTGACCCGTTTAGGAGTTCCGTTGGCCATCTGGGGTCATCTTCATCAGATCCAGGTTCCGAATGATACTTTCTGAACGCAAATGCTTGACTTGTCGCCTACATTTTCCTACAACACATTTTGTAAGTTTTCCTTGAATTTTTTTGAGGAGTTCCCATAATTCCTCATGGGAGAACTGGAGTTCAAACAACAAAAGAATTTTCCAAATCGGTTCATAAATTATGGAGTTCTGAGGTAACACACATTAAAAAAAAGAACATACACAACCAAATTGAGAACCTCCACCTTTTTTTTAAGTCTGATAAAAATAAGGGTTGGTTGTGGATTTCAGACCAGCTGCCTGAGAGATCACACTGAAAACAAAAACAGACCACCAAATATCGGTTTCACACAGAATAATTGTTAGGTCTGGAAATTTCATTGAAATTCAGGCAGGGATTACTATTTCGATTGTATGAAGAACAAATGAAAAATTTTGTGTCTCTTAGACTTGATGGTTGACATTTCTAGATTTTACATGCATACTTCCTGGTCCTATTGGAATATTGGGATAAAAAAATACTAAATTTTATCCATATCCGTCCAGTTGTTTTATCATGAACTAGCTGATGCCCACGGCTTCACCCCCGTTGTGTGACGCCATCTGTCGAATATTGGTTGTACCAACTCAGAAACCTTCTTTGGCTCACGCACAACAACTTTGCTAAAGATTATCACATGATCAAATGCAACTAAACTATGATTAAATGCAGACAAACATTCATTTTTATATATATAGAAGAGTAACAAAAACACATTTTTAAACACTAGAAAACTTTTTCATTTATAGTATTAATAGAAGTAAAAATAGTAAGATCTGTTCCAACTATTTTAATAACCTAACCTAACCTACCCCAGAAAATGGAAAAATTCTCATGGAATGCGAAAGTTGTGGGCAACAGCTGTTTTTTTAAATGTTAATAAAGATATGGCTTAACTTGTAAAATTTGTATTTCTTTCTATATAATTTGAAAATACTCTATGAAGTTTAATGTTTTTATATCATTTGAATGTTATATCAACAATATCAATTGTTATATTGAGTGACACACCCCAGCTCTAATTAAGCAGTTGCAAAGCTATCAATGTTAATGACCTTTAGCATAGTCTTCTAGCAGGAGATGGAAGTGACCCAGTTTGCAGTAGGTCTTGGGATCTATGCAGATGTCTCGCCTGGCACCAGGGGAGCTGGCTCTGTCTTCCTCCTTTGACCGGAAACAATAAATATTAGCAGCAATAAGATGATAAATCATTTAATTTAAATCAGTGTTGAAATTGAGATAAAAATAAAATACTTAATTCGGGACATTTAACCCTTTACCTACGGGCACAATCTGAATAAATATGAATTCTCTACCTAATGACAGTGACAGAAAGTCTATTTTATACTAAACATACTGTCAACTATAGTTGACACCCGTCGGTAAAGGGTTAAGCCTTCTACAAGTAAAACATAAAACACATACATACATTATAACACATAAAACATTACATACATTACAATAGCTATGTTAGTATATTTAAAACCAAATTGATTGTCGGGAATAGTGCAATACCGCATAACTAGCACTGGTAAATACTGCATATCTACACAACACCCATAGTGCAAAACCATGTAACCAGCACTAGTAAATACTGCGTATCTACACAACACCCAACTTTACAGGAGAAGCTTAAAACGTTTCTAATCAGGATTTTATGTTTGTTGGCGGTAAATCTTAATTTGGCTAAATTTGTTAGATACGCGGTATTAACCAATGCCAGTTACGCGGATTTTCCCTATGGGTGTTGTGCAGATACGCTGTATTTACCAGTGCTAGGTATGCATTATTGCACTATCCCTGACAATGTACAAAACAATGTAATATAAATCTCTGATGATCATGCTAAATATGTTTAATTCTAAGGAAATCTAATATGTAAACTCATTTAGTCTGTATTTGTTTTATTTTAGTAAATAAAGCATCTCTAAACCTATACATAAACCTAAATCCAAAACCATTTTTTTTATATCCCAGGACTATTCACACCTATTGACCTAACCGCAAAGTAAGCAAAGCTTGTGTTATGGGTACAAGGCAAGGGATAAACAGACTTAAATAGATATTAAACATCCAAGACTCAAGCACAATCATTAGAATTTTTCACACAAATATCTGCCCCGACCGGGTATTGATCCCAGGACCTCAAGCTTCAAGAATGAAGTTAAATTACCTTAACTTGAACCAGCATCCCTTCCAGATACTTGACAGCTTTAAGGATAAGTGCCCGTGTCCGGACATGTTCAGTCCCTCGCAGCTTCAGAAAGCCAAACTGACGACTGAAATATCAATTAAAACCATTTAAAAATTTTAGTATATTTTGGACAGTGAAAAAGTACATTTTCATGATCACAATTTTATTATTATTCACAATATTACACATTAATTAAGATAATAAGTAACAGTACCTAACAATATTATTGAACTATACTTAAATGAATTTTAAAGCACTGTAATGTGTTGTTTGTCCTTTGATATTATTAATGTAATGACGCATAACTTAAGTGAATAGTTTTTTATTTAATTGTTTTCACCTGTATTCACCACAACAGACAAGTGGTATTTATGTAGACACTAGCTGTGGTGGTGTAGTTATGACAGTAAGAAACATTCATAGTTATTAAATCAGAAATGATTAAGCATTGGGGTGGAACGCTATGATTGGAGCTTAAAGATAATTAGTACAAAACATTCAAAGCTTGCTTACCTATCTAGTTCGGACAAAACTTGTAGTTCTTGAGAGGTTAGATGCAACTCTTCTTTTTCATCCATTTTTCCAGACACTAATACAACCCTAGCTTCACATTAAATATTTAGTATTTACACGCTTTTGCACATCCTAAAGGCATAATTATTATCTTATAATTAGAAACTAAGAAAAATACGATTTTTTTTCCCCAAACTTTAATGTCATTTGCGAACCACAGACAAAGTAAACTACAAAAAAGCGGGAGACAGACACAAACCATAGGATAAAAATATAAGTATAAATGCCGTAAGCTGAGAGTAAAAATTAATGTTGTTAATAGAAATTGAATTTTATTGTAAGTCGGAATAGAAAATTAAAATTAAACCTAATTTAATCAAAAAATTCTGACTTACTTAAGGTTGACCAACATTACACAAATAAAAACAACCTGTTTAAGGCACAATATAAAACTTTATTTTTAGTGAATAATAACAAGTCGACGAAAGAGATGTCAAGATATAATCATCTCATTCTAAATTATTTGCGTCACGTCGCGTCGCGATTCGCTATCATCGCGATGTCATTCATTCATCCATTCATTCATTTTTTTGCTTGCTTGCATTGCAGGCAGTTGAAGTGTTGAGCTGAAGCAAGCTGAAGTATGGCGCGTAGTTGATCGTGTTGTAATTATTTATAGTCGACAAAATTTATATACGGTTTTTATCTTAAATATTCTTGCTAATCCTATTTGGCTCTCACCAGGAAATAAAGATATATATTCTTTTTCCCTTGTGTATTTTTTTAAGGGAACAGTTTTTTGCCAAGGAAGAAATTTAATTAAGAAAATGAGTTACAGGGACTCGGTAAGTGCGCTTGTTGTTTTCATTTCTTACATTTATTTCGTGTTTCAAAAGACAAAGTTATGGTTTGATAAAAGCATAAATAGACTTGACGGTTACCCAGAGTTCTATTTTTGCTACAGGCATTAGTCACGGATACAAGGTCATTTGATTCCTTGCGAACTTAAGGGATATCAGCTTTCATAACAAATACGTAATCGTAAATAAGATCTTGCTGGTGTAAACTCTGATAGCATGACTACTTACTATAATTTAATAAAATAATTGTTCATGACATGAATCTGCTTATAAATAGTTGGAATAATCAATTTGTGGCGGCTTAAATAACTAAATAATAGATGTGTTCAGCAGTATACGTTATTTCCGAGATCGCATTCATATTGCGCTGCCACTGAGCAACGAGTAGGAAACTACCTCAGAACACTAATGGTATTTATTGAACTGTTTCTATTGTGTGCTCCTGTACATACATACAATCAAATACAAATGGGGAGGAAAGGGTGTTGAAATGGTCTGAATAATATGTTTTTATCTTTGATAATAAAATTCAATGAACACATTTTCTGGTATAGTTAAGCTTGCATTGATGCAATTTCTTATACATAGCTATAAACTGTTTTTGTGTACAAATTTTCTGTATTAGTTATTGAGTTAATCAACTTTTTGAATAAGTAATTACTATCAAGAAAATAGCATATCATGCAGGCCATAATAATTTCTACCTATTTTGTTTTTGACTGTACTGTAAAATCCTTGCAATCCATTTTAACCTTTTGAACACCAGCATTGGCTATAGATGACAATACAAAAATTAACCTACCCACATATCCGCATAAGAATCAATTTTGTTCTTAACAAAAACAATGTGTGGCATTCAAAAGGTTAATGACCTGTCCCTTTGAATAACATATTTCAAATATATTTGTGTTATTTGCAATTAACAAAGTACTGGGCTATTAATTCTCAATTCAAAATAAGTGTTTACTGATCCTAACTGAGGCTAGATCATTGTTTATCATCTGAAAGACTCTTTATTGTTTGACGCCTGGCTAGTCAAGTGGTTAGAGAACCTGACTTTGAGGCCTTGGTTCAATCTCTATTCGGGGCAAATATTTGTATGAATAATATGAATATTTGTACTGGAGTCTTGGATGTTTTTATCTAAACAAGTATGTTTAGCCATTTCCTAATACATATTGTACAAGCATTACTTAATTTAAGATTAGGTCTATTGGAAATATATGATATGAATTATTATCAATTTCATAATATACTTAATAGGGACTTAGTCTAAACATAGGTCATTTTATTATTCTGTAGCTTAATTTTAATTCTAAGTTGGAAATAAAAAATGGTATAATTTTGCTTTTAGGGATCCATACAATAAAAAATAATAATTTTACCTGCTTAATTTTTTATCTATCAAATACTTTCTCATTGTCTTAGAACCTGAGCCTATATTTTTTTTATAGAACTTTGAAATTGGGCAAGAAGCAGGGTCTCGCAGCACTTGATGTTAATATTCTAATCAATAGGGTAGTTGATAAACAATAATTCCAAGACTATTGTAATACAGAGAACTATATTTTAAATATTAGGTATTAGTTTTGATCAGCAAAATGTTTGCTCAATGAAATCTAAGATTATTTAAAACAAAAAGTTTTCATTTTCTCTTCATAAGTATTATTAGTTTTTAAAAATCTTACACTTAATTTAAGCCCTAAAAAACATAGTTGTTTTAAAACAAGTAAATACCTAGTCAGTCGATTGAGTTGGCAAATCAGTGACGTCATAGAGGCTATGCAATGCATGCACAGGGCGTATTTTTTTAACGCGCAGTCGCGCGTTGACGCGCTTCAAACGAGATTCAGTCACTTTAGTACTAGCTTTTTGAGAATTTTCAGGGCTTTGTCGTATCAAAAACTTGGACTCTTGGAATCTTGGCAGCACATTCTACACTAGGCCTACCTAAATTGATTCCTTCAACAAAAGATAAATGGTTTTTAATCCGCCTACTTCTGACTTTTTGCCAAGTGTCAATCAGTTTCTCAGTGCTATAGAGGACTTATTTAGTTCAACCACTATCTATGTCATATTCATAATGTTTATTGAATTCAATAATACTAGTGGATAATAGGTACTATAGGACCACTTTGCCAATGGCCCCGGCGAGCCACGACTGTGCGCGACCACAGAATAACTAATAGTAGCGCGATCGTGCGGCGCTCTATGTCTGTTCATTGCTTGGCCGAGATACTCGCCGCTAGCTAGTGTTGAGTAGAACATAGAAGAGGGGCTCAAAATTTTACTCAAGTGTACTACTCAAATTTTATGTCGCAGCGGCAGTCGCGTTACTCACTCTCCGTACGACCTTCACACTTTAAACGTATCGCCGAGCTTCAGTACGCCTCGCCTCATTTGAAGTAGGACATTGTACTGGTTGAGTGCAAAAAAGAGGCTACTCTTACAAACTCTTTTTCAAGTCATGTCCTACCCTACCCAACACTGCGGCAGCACAGTATACCTACCTTGATAGCTAAGCCAGTCGGTCGTAGTCGAAGCCGGGCCATAAAGGTTACTTGTTCTAATAATTCTAATAGGTAGAATATTTCGAGCCGCTACTTTTCAATTCAGAGTCCCTAGCGTGCCCTAGCGATGTCCCCTAGCCTAGTGTTCGCGAGAAGCTAGTATAGTATAAAATAAATCTTCCCAGGTGAATTTTTCGCTTCGAGCCCTTATCTTTCAAAACAAACGGTATCGTCATAGTAATAAGGTTCAAATTTAATGTAATGGCTCGAAGCGAAAAATTCACCTGGGAAGATTTATTTTATACTATAAAGCAGCAATGACGCGCTTCGCTCTTTCGCTCAGTGCGTCTTTATGTTATTATCAGTGGATGCAGGCGATGCAGCGCCATTTAAGGTCAATGGACTGAAATGTTGATGTTAATATGGACATGACTTTGAATCAATTACTTAAACTAACGAGTCTACATATAGGTATCAAACGGAATTTCTCATTAACCGATGACGCAAAAAAGTGATGAAAGGACGCAGTTTTATCAAATGTTGTACATACAATAAAATAATACCTATTATTTAGATAATTATGATTTGAAGATAAAAATATTAAGAAATATTTGAAGATAATAATATTTAATATTATATTATCCTGTCTGGTTTTATTATATCCAGAAATAACTAAAATTTGGGATTTTTGGCTTGAATATTGGCCGAGATCAGAGATCAGAGGTGGTCATCATAAGAGTGAGTGGTATACATAGAAAAATACCACCAATCCGCACTGTGCCCGCGTGGGAACTACGGCCCAAGCCCTCTCATTCTGGGAGGAGGCCTGTGCCCTGCAGTGGGACGTATATAGGCTGGGGTGATGATGAATGATGGATAGAAAAATAACATATTACAGTTTTATTCACACGCATTACCGATCTTGCTCACAGTATTAAAATAAAAATGTGCAAACAAGAGCAACAACCCTAATGTTTCCCTCTTATCTCTTTGATATGAACATTCCGGTGCATGCACAATATTTACTATACAGTAAATTTGATTCAATAACATCACGGTTTTGCTTGTCGCACTACTAACTAAACTAAACTGTCGCCGAACCAAATTTGAGGCACTGTTTTATAGTTGGGAAATTACCAGGATAGTTACACTGACGAGCAAAAATAAAGGGTCGGTTACAAAAATGACGATAACTACAAAACCCGCTGTGATAGCTTCTTCGAGTAAAATGAGTTTAGAAAAGAGTTTTATTCTTAATTAAACTTTTTCTTGTTAAGAATTAAACTCTTTACTAAACTCATTTTACTCGAAGAAGCCATCACGGCGGGTTTTGTAGCTATCGTCATTTCTGTAACCGAGCCTTTATTTTTGCTCGTCAGTGTATTATAATAAAAATTGGTGGCTCACATTTAGTTCCGGGACCAGTACCTCTACCATGAGTTTACACTAGTTTACGTGACCGTACTCGCTAGCGACGGCGTAAATTATTTGTATGGAGAATTGTACAGCGCCTCTAGCGGTCACTGTGAACTAGTGTAAACTCATGGTAGAGGTACAGTTGGGAAATGGGTCAAATGTTATGTTGTGTGACGTGTACTCCCCGTGTGCAGAGTTTCGGGTCATCGTCGTCGATGCTGAGTTCGCTGAGCTCGTTCCGGTCGCGACCGTTCGCTGACATCGCTTACAGTCCCACGCCGGACCTGAACGAGGTCTATCCGGGACTATATGTTGGAGATGCGTGAGTACAATGATTTAATCTTTATTACCTTTAATAGCATATTTTTAGCTTTTCTCAGAGCAGGCAAGGCAACCATCGGTAATGACTGCTGTCGTCTACCGCACCGTCTGGTCTGAAACTACGGACTGCCCCTCACCACACTCCGTAAAGATCTCGACTTGACGTTTCTTTTCATCTCAGTCAGTCTAACTTATTTCTTTTGTAAAGACGTTAGCCTAAAAATCCGTTGCTTTTAAATTGCAAATATTATTTAAGTGAAATCTCCCTTAGCTGAGCAGTCCCTTTGGCAGCACGCCTTTTCTCCCGGTATGTTGTAAACGTGTACCTACAAGTTGTAAAGACACCAGGGACTAACTAGCGTAATTAGTGCTTCTAAATAATGGTATATTTGCTTCATGTCTGCGAGAATAACTAGTACACTACGGCAACATTGTAACGGATAGAGGTTGGAAAATGCCTCATTTCATATCTAACAAAGGAAGCTAAGCAAAGTAACTTGAGACAGGCGAAAATGATGATGGGAGATTTTAACTTGAGATTCTAAATTTACCTTGGCTACCCATTCAAAACCATACTTAAACTTTACGAATCTTTATGTAATTGGCATTGATCACTTTTTTTACAATGAGGTCTAATTCCAAAACCATTTCGAGGAATAGGTTTATTAAATCATTTTATAACATTGTAGTAAAAAAATATTATATGATCGTGTGTATTTTTGCAAAATAATGTTTGACCTTTGTTTGACCTTTCTGTGGGCATTAACTTTGAAATTCTTTGCAACAAGAAAAAAAAAGCCGTCCGTCTATTTTCTCTATACTATTCTCTGTCACTTCGACGTAGTTATCATCTGTCAATTTAAGGATACTATTTTGAAAAACATTCTTCGGGTTTTTCATATTTTAATAATGGATTTATACAGGAAGTGTTTCATTCCTACTTGTGGAAATGATTCTGTCAATAGCCCAAACAAATTAATTGTTCGCATTAGAGAAGATTTACAAGAGAAGTGGTGCCGCAAAGTTAATTCAAAGTTTACAAGATGTACTTATTGTTTTGAGGATCATTTTAATGTAAGTATGGATTAAATCCGCCAAAGAACTTTCAAGGGAACACTTCTGACCATTTTATTTTATACGTACAAAAAATACTATAGCCGTAAATCGTTTTTTTACCTATTCTCTTGGAAGAATCGGCAACTTTAGTGTTATTGTTATTGTAATGTAAAGTGACATTGTCAGATGACAACTAACCATCGATTGTGACACATTTTTTTTTGTCATTATGTCTGTGGTTTATACACAGATTCAGCCGCGGCCTGTAATTTACGAGAAGTCGTATCTCAAATTTTCAATAAATTATAAAAAAATATCGGAGTGATGAATTGCTGAAATATTCAAATCAGTTTCTTAAAATGCTCTATATTTTCGATAAAAAAAATAAAAAGGGGGGTTAGAAAAAATGATCAATCCCAATTACTAGCTGTTGCCCGCGACTCCGTCTGCGAAGAATAGGGGTATAATAATAGCCTACGACCTATTCTCAGACTTACCGAATACAGTGAAAAAGGTTTCATAAAAATCGGTCGAGCCGTCTCGGAGGAGTTCGATAACAAACACCGTGACACGAGATTTTTGTTGTGTTTAATTTTCTGATCCACTGTTGATGCACCACCTGCTGTAAACTAGTCCTTCCTTCTTTCTGTTAAAGGGTTGCCTGGAAGAGATCGCTCTTAAGCGATAAGGCCGCCTATTGCTTACCTTGTAACTTTCTCTCTGTGTACCTGTTTTCTGTATCGCTTACTATTTCTGGTGTACAATAAAGAGTCATTGTATTGTATTGTATTTTTATATATTAGACTAGCTGGCCCCGCAAACGTTATTTTGCCAAATATCACCTAGGCGTATAAAAAAATAGCCTACGACCTATTCTCAGACCTACCAAATATAGAAAAAAATCATAAAAATCGGTCAAGCCGTTTCGGAGGAGTTCGATAACAAACACCGTGACACGATATTTTCATATATTAGATTAGATAAACACCATCAGACTATGCCCTATATTTATAAGCTAGAAGATGCATTACTACCCACTCATGTTGACTCAGAATGACGGATATAAGTAGTTAGATATGTTATGGACCAAATGATAAATCAGGCATTTTTCATAATGAATTTGATAAGATTTTGAGTTGTGATATTCCGAATTAATTAGTTTTTGCATTTATTTTTATAAAAGTTGAAGACTTTCTGTGATTTGATAATAATTATTCAAATAATCAAATTGATTGGGCATTATACTTATACATAATGCCCATCACCTTTTGAACAGAGTAATACAAACATTTAATTACTATTTTTTAATTATTGCAGTTATTTAACTTAAAATAAACTAAATGTTAAACAATTTAAATAATCAGACTCGTTATTTGGATTGTATATTTAAATAATTAATTGTATTTTCCGGGTGGTCATAAAAAAAATAACTAACACCAAAGGCTAATGCGGGAGCTTCGCTCCGCTACGCTCGTCTTTGAACCTAACCATTCCGAGTCGCTTCCTCCCCATACCGCCTTGCTCGCTCGCTTCGCTTGCTCGCACCACGTCAAACTTAGCTTTATTATCAAATTGCCCATTGGTCACGTAGCAATATAATAATGTCCGGGCAATATGATAAATAACGAAGTTTAGATAGTAATTAATCACTTTGCCCGATAGAGCTAGACATTATAATAATGCCCGCATTAATCACTTGGTCCATAACACATACATAACTTTATTGACTGGCGTTATTAATTAAGGTTATAGTTGGGAAAATTGACTACATAGTTAGGAAGATATTGTGTGCTTTATAATAGGCAGTTTTGTCAGATTCTGAGGGGATGAAAGACTAGCAAATTTTGCTGTTTTGTTTCTCTACGTAAGCCTTGTAAGGCCCAGCAATAATAAGTGCGGTCGATAACATTAAGTTTTAGCTTAGGGCTGCGTCGCGCTACGTGTTGGGCAGATTCGTGAGTACTATTATATATTCTGTGGTCGTGTATAAACTAGGATTCAAATAATATCAGCACCCCGTGTCACCAACCGTGACCGACGAATGCTGAGTGGAGTCCTACCGAAGCTACCGAACAACGTTCAACCGATAGGTCTTTCTCAGCCTCGAATTGGCATAAACATCGATAGTATCAATAGAGCTAAATAAACAAAAAATATTGTGTGGAGGCCTTTTTATGACTACATTGTATTTAATTGGTTAATTATTTTAATATTTACTTGTGCCCTCTGATCCTGTTAGATGTGAAATAAATATTTCTTATTCATATTTATTCTTAACGCCTCCTTATCGTAAATCTTGCATCATTAACCGTCTATAATCATCTGGTTAGTACGTGATTAACTAAACTGTCAGTTAAGTAGCAACTATTATCTTTAGTAACTAGCTGAACAATCTTATGAGAATACTTAAGTACCTAGGTATAATTAGCAACAGGATTTATTCACTTATTTACCGGATTAAAATAAAAAAAAATCAATGCTGATTGAACATAACACAATTTTATTGGCTGTCTGGCATAAAATAAACCTACCTTACTTTTCAATAAATAAGTGCCGACCTACTTACATTGTTTAAGTTAGTACCTAATATTCATCTAGGCTAGGGTCGTCCCACGCTTCTCGGGACTGAACAACGACGCAAATATCTAGAAGTTTTCCACTCTTCCACAAGTTAGGTACCTATCTATTCACAGTAACATTATACTTGTTACAGTTATTACGTAATAATGTACCTATATTATTACTTAGTGCTGGTAGTCCTATCCGTGATGTATTTCGGTTGATGATCTCCGCTTGGAATTCTCGCCTGGGGAAATCTATTAAGATCTTTATTTTGGGGGATAATTTTAGACATTCAGCTCATCAAGGTCATGAACCTCTGTATTGTAGTAAATTACCCTTTAATTTATACTTGGGAATCCAATACGATTTTTTTTACTTTGCTAGTTCGCAACCTTACCTTGCCTTGGCTTGCCTCTTGTTGGTTGCGGTGTAGCAAGGTACCTATAGTACATTACTGCAGCGGCCGCGAAATAGGGGATTGCCGGCCGAGTAGTAATAGATGGCCGAGTGTTAACGAGGCCATCTAGAGATACGAGGCCGGCAATCCCTGTTCGTGGCCAAGGCTTGTATAGTGCTTTTCTCAAATAAATCCAAGGAAATGACACGAATGTTCAACTTATATATTCATATTTAATTCAAATTGTTTTTTTTTTGATTCCCGCCAAAATATTTTTTTTCCAGCAATTTATTTGTAAGCTGTTCCAGTTAATGTTTTTGACGCAAAATCTTGAGATGATTTATATTTATTAAAAAATTACGACCTTATTAATTGGTTATTTTAATAAATTGTTAACAATAAACGCCAATCCTTATTTATTTTATTAAATCTAGCCAAGTAAGATATTAAAAAGTAAATTCACAAACTAAATTTTTCTTAATTGGCAGTATGTCATTGATAGTCAATAAAAGAAAATACGACCCACTAAAACAAAAGACAATCTCTTTGCTGGCCTTGGCCAGCAATGTTTGTATGAAATTCCATTATTGTCGTCTAATTTGAAATTAGAACGAATCTTCCTCAACTGCTATACAATGGCATACTTCGTGTTCTATTGTCACGACTATAAGGACCACATTTCCTTGGATGTTTGAGAAAAATAGTTTTAATTCATTGACATGCACTTCCGCAAAGTAACGTCTGTACTTTGGAATTACTTCGGTATTAGTAGAGGATTAGTTTGCAATTGCTAATAATTTTGTACTTATGTGCAGTTGTTTACTAAACGACCTATTGTATTCGTACGTACTTAGGCACACAACACGCACGCGTTCTTGTGATTAAAATCTTTCGCGTTCTTAAGTTTCTTAGCGAAAACAGAGTTTCCTCTGTTCGACAGTGACATAGACATATCATATTATTTACCTAAAATACTTACAAGCGATTACGCATTACGGAAAATACCTACCTACACAAGAGAAACTACCTATAATCATATAGAATAAATAATTGGAATAGGGTGGAAATCGAGCAATCGGAACTCATGATCGTAATTTGCCAGTCATGCTCATTTCCCTGGCTGTCTTAAATAAAATAAATAAATATCACGGGACAATTCACACCAATTGACCTAGTCCCAAAGTAAGCTAAGCAAAGCTTGTGTTATGGGTGCTAGGCAACGGATAAACATACTTATATAGATAGATATATACTTAAATACATAATAAACACCCAAGACCCGAGAACAAACATTCGTATTTTTGATACAAATATCTGCCCCGACACGGGAATCGAACCCGGGACCTCAAGCTTCGTAGTCAGGTTCTCTAACCCTAGGCCATCTGGTCGTCTGTCTTACTCTCGTAGCTTTGCTTTAAAATTTTGACTGTAATGTTACAGAGTTGCTGCAAAAGACAAGGCTTTCTTACGGCGCATGGGCATCAACTACGTTCTGAATACCGCAGAGGGCAAGCGGTATACACAAGTGGACACCGACCATTTGTACTATCGCGATTGCCCCGGAGTACGGTACAGGGGCTTCCCACTCATGGACCTGCCCACCACTGATATATCCAAGTATTTCCATATTGCTGCCAATTTTATTGATGAAGGTGTTTCTAGAGGCGGTAAGTTGAACTCTACTTCTTTATACTTAAATAATACTTATTTAATTTATTGAATCAGGCGTTACTTTGCGGAGGTCCATATTAATGAACTAAAACAATTACTTTGCTCACCCGCGACCTTACAATAGTTACGTTTATGCAAGAAATGTGCGTTCATGCAGTTCCTCCACCTCCACACTGTACGAACACACACAAATCACATAAACCCAACCATCACCACCACCAAGCTACACTGACGGGTTTCGAACTCAACCAGAGCTCATCTTCAGAGTTACCACAACCGTATGCTATGCTACCAAACGTTAAACTAACAAACCAAAACAAATGTTTTAACTTGTCACTGTAACTTCTCAAGTACCCACTTTATTTTTCTTATTCTCAAACTACCCCACAAAAATTAACTTTCATTGACATATTTAAAACTACCTTGAATTTTTTTTTTGTTTATTTATTTATAAGGCATATTTAATTAATACTAACTGTTCAAATTCGACCCAAGCCGCAGTAAAGGAGGTAGTTTTAAATATGTCAATAAAAGTTAATTTTTATGGGGTAGTTTGAGAATAAGAAAAATAAAGTGGGTACTTGAGAAGTTACAGTGACAAGTTAAAACATTTGTTTTGGTTTGTTAGTTTAACGTTTGGTAGCATAGCATACGGTTGTGGTAACTCTGAAGATGAGCTCTGGTTGAGTTCGAAACCCGTCAGTGTAGCTTGGTGGTGGTGATGGTTGGGTTTATGTGATTTGTGTGTGTTCGTACAGTGTGGAGGTGGAGGAACTGCATGAACGCACATTTCTTGCATAAACGTAACTATTGTAAGGTCGCGGGTGAGCAAAGTAATTGTTTTAGTTCATTAATACTTATTTATTTTCTGTCTTGTCCGTCTGAATGATAAGTTACTACTTATTGTTATACCGAAGGACTAAATCAACAGAATAAACCATTTGCATTGCATTCTGAACTGAGCTTGCGGTATTTATTACGTTACTGCTAAAAGTACAAAATATGCCTGATGTAAATAGTACGGCTCTGCCCGTGCCATGCTCGAGGAAGTAGTATCTACCCCAATGCTTCTTGATGATCATAATAATATCTTAATGTTTTTTTGTTAGAGCTCTACTAATTAGTTTTAGTTTATTATGAAAGAAATGTGTTTGGCATTCAACATTATTCAGACGCGTGTCTCTCATATCCCGTATCAATTTAACAAGCATTTTTCTCCTCCAGGACGTGTCCTCGTCCATTGCTTCATGGGCGTTTCTCGTTCCGCGACCTGCGCTATAGCGTTCCTCATGATCAAGCGCGGCATGTCCCTCACAGAGGCCATGGCTCTGGTCCGCTCCCGCCGGGACATCCACCCCAACGAGGGCTTCATCCGTCAGCTGCAAATGCTGGACCGGGAGCTCAGAGTTTCTCGCATCCGCTGACCCAGAACCCCCATGCAGCCGCTCTTCAGTCTCTCTTGTGATATCAAGTTCGGTCGCGACCGCGTGCGCAGTCTCGATCGATCCTACAGCCATCACTACTGAAGAGAGCCTGCGATAATGTACCTACCCAAAGTGACTGGATGCATATTTTGTGGATATGCATGAGCCATCAGATACAATGGTCAAACTAAATGTATTTCAATTTGATTTTAGCTTATCGTTACTTAGGTTCTATCAGAGCCGATATTAAAAACTACTGGTGAACACCTTTCCCTTCTATCTGGTGGTGATTGTACATATCATAATCCCGACGTGGGCATTGACTTAAAGTTTTTGAGCAGTGTGATCTATTAAAAATTATATTTTGTGGAAGTTTAAGGACTGTTTAGTTTAAAAATCAATCATAGTCAGCATTAATGTCAGCAGCCACACTATTTTTGGAGTTCATAATTGTGATTTTTACAAGTAACTGAGTTACGATGTTCTCGTGTGCCATTTTATTTTTGAACCAAGGATAAATATTTTTTTATAGTAGTTCTCGCGCTTAGTTGTAGTATTGTATTAACGAAGTTATTGTGTCCAGTACATGTAAAATATGTAAGACGTTAAAGCTTCTTTAAATTAGAATAAACTATAACTATTTGACTACATAGTACAAGTCTTCTAGCCTTAAGTCATTGCATTCAATGCTCTTAAATGTTTGTAAAATAATATTTCTGAAATGTTGGGGAGATAATTATTTTTATAGTGGTAAGTTTTCTCATAGACTGGATTTGGTGGCACTTCTGTGCCGCGAGAGCTGTCTAATTAGTACATGTATTTAGTTTAGCGTGTCATTGCCGTGTGGGTGAGTGTCACAGAGACTGAGCACATTGTCCCCAGTCCTGCACTAGTTGCCAACGCGTGCCATTTGGCTGCACATGTGTGCCACCATTAAGGGTCTATTTTAGACTGCCATCTTACAAAACAGGTCGCAACAAACCCTACTTTTAAAATTTATGTACATGTTGATTTCATTGAGTTATTGTTATGCTATTTATTAATTTGATTTATTTGGTTCATGTTGTTGTAATTTTTATTGTTTTAATTAATTATAACTAAAGTAAACACTGTTTTAAGTGCAGTGCAAAAGCACCAATAGAAGCTTACATTGTGATAGTACTAAGATAATTATAATCAACACAGAATAATTTGAAAAGAAATAGGTACTTGTTTGTAAAGAGACTATGTATAATTATAGATTATTAATATTTTTGTTACCACTATTGTTATTTATTTTGTCTTGCTAGTAAATGTGATTGAGAACAATATAAATTTATGGTAGAGTTAAGTGACTTGCTTGTTACTGTGATAAACATTGTATTGTAGCTAACTGCAACCCAGCTTTCCTGAAGTAGAATCACACCCTTATTGAATTTAAAAGTAATGTTTATTAAGTCACCTTATAGTCTATTAGATAAACTTTTCTTTTAGAGCATTAAAGTAAAGTGAATTTAGTGGCTAGTTCCTATGCAAGTTGTACTGTGTTTGGAGAGAAAAGTTAGTCGCCTTTATTGACTCTGTGCAATGCAAGAGTGACTCGAGTAGAGAAAACCAGGAATTGATGATTGTGATGATGTATAGTTTTCACTTGGTGACAATATGACCTGTGTGGGGCTACACCTCACTATGACGCTAATCTGTTAAGTATGTATATCATGATAAATTAGGGACCTGAGTTAAATGTATCTAAGATTCTATAATACTTTGTTTATCATTGAAGATAATGAATAAAATAAGTAAATTTGAAACTTTAAGCTGTAAGGTATTCAAGATATGTATGTACTGATAATAAAAGTAATTTATTTTAAAACATTCTTTTATTTTTTTCATTGACATTTCAAATCAGGATGCTTGTCTATTTTTTTGATATTTATATACAAAATGTGTTACAAATACAAACAATTAAATTAAAAGCAATCAAAAAGTTTCACTCTTAAGATCACGTAATTTATAAATTAACTGTTTCTATTTTCATACATTTAGGTTGCTAATCTAAGCTAAAATTTATAATTTTACAATAGTCCTTAATGTTACAAAAATGGCCTATCCATTTCACCCTTCTTAGCCTTCTTGTCTCTTGCTCTTGGAAACCAGCGGTGCTTAGTAGTCAAAGTTGTACTAGATAATTGTTGCCTGGCCATTTCTGGAGTCATATCCTTAAATACCCTCTGGACTTCTCGGTAGTCAGACATTTTCAGTATAGAATCATTCTTAGCTTCTTCTGGAAGTGGCCTAGATTGCTCGTAAGGAAATTCTTCGTCCCTGTGAAGCGCGACAATTGTAGAACCGTCATTCGTTATAACGATTTTATTGAAACATCTCGTTAATATTCCTGATGGTTTAAATGCAATGGCACGCACTAAGTTAGCCATTGCCAATTAATTCAATTTCCTGTGAATTAATCCCCGCAAATAAATAAATAATAACCTCAAATTTTTTTGGCTGCTGGCTGTCATTTATGTGTTTCAGTCATTGTTTTAACGATGCCTTTACTCGACAAATTTGAACAAAATGAAGCGTCTAAAACATAGTCTACAACATCTTTGCAAAAAACAAGGACACATTGTCTATGGTAATATTACATTTCTTTTCACGTCATTTCACAATTCCAAGAGAAATTTAATATTATTTTGTGCAATTTTGAACAAGGGGATTGGCTAATTGATTCCATAAAATGGAACGGACATAGAACTTCGGGTTGAGTCAAGGGGGGTTACTACGAAATTCGAAGTTCGAAGTTCGGATCGTGCGGTCTCTCTCACTCTCGTAATACATACCATTAGCGTGAGCGGAACGGCATGAAACGAAGTTCGAATTTCGCGCTTCGTAGTATAGGGCCAGAGGGGGGGCACACTTACATATATCACACTTTTCATGCGACTACAGCGATCTCTGGTGTTTTATTAAAGAACTAAATTAGCGGCCATCTTGGTTGACTTGTCAAACTTGTCAGTTGTCATCCATCGGCCATGGCCATGGCGTACCAAATTGTACGGTCAAGGACTTTAAATGATAGGCCACTTGCCAATGTTCGTATTTTAGCCGTATAGTGCAAATCGGGTTTAGCCGCTTATACTTCGTATATGCTGATTTGAATTAGACGGCTAAAATACGAATAGTGGCAATTAGCCTATCAGTTAAAATTACGCGTAATTATAACTGTACATCACTACCAACATATACATATAGATACACATCTATAGAAACGTCACATTAGTTCTTCACCAGGGCGTAGGGTAGCAGCACCTTCCATACATGCATATTTGACCATAGAGTTGCCACTCTTGTTCATATAATATTACAATACTCTTTGAGGTTGTGTAACGAGGTTGTACACTAACGGCACTTTCACACGGGCAGCGTCCCGTTTTTTGCGGGTTCGGTTCTTTGTAGGATCCCGTTTAGTAGCATACGTGCTATTGTGGTAGCATTCACACGAGCATTCTCGTGCTCGTGCTCGCGAATGCTCGTGTGAACGTTACCACATTAGCACGTATGCTACTAAACGGGATCCTGCAAAAAACCGAACCCGCAAAAAACGGGACGTTGCCCGTGTGAAAGTGCCGTAACAGCACCCCCTGTCCGGCTATCAAGCAAGAGTGTCAATTTTGATTTTGACATTTGACAAGTTTGATTGACAACTTCTTGTGCGTTGCATGCGTAATCCACCTACAGATTTATTTTATTTTATTTCTAATTTTTACCGCAACGAACCTAAACCATATTGCTTTAAGATAGTGTTAAGTTCTAAAATATATAATTATTTATTGCTCGAACCAAAAAGCCAATTCAACTTCGATTACCGTCAAATATCTTATCGTATCACTGCTTGTGTGACGGAACGGAAAATAAATAGTGAGAATATAACAATAATAAACAGTAAGTGATTGGACCTGTGCGAATTAATTCATTAACTGTGATGGATTTTCCACCAACACCATCTAATGCTTCAGACAGCAATGAATATCCT
Source organism: Archips crataeganus (assembly GCA_947859365.1). NCBI lineage: Eukaryota > Metazoa > Arthropoda > Insecta > Lepidoptera > Tortricidae > Archips > Archips crataeganus. Next base: position 17,713,397 of record OX402048.1, read on the forward strand.
GGAATTACGCCTACAGACTCCCAAGACAATACAAAACGACGAAGGTAAGTTTTCGATGTGATCGATCGATCTCCTTTGCTTCATAAGTTATGTGCGTCATAACGTGATAATTACCTAAATAATTGCTAATTTTCTGTTCTAGTTCATCAAGATCTATTAAGCGCCGTCGTTTTGACGATGAATTGGTAGAATATAGTCTAGGGATTCCTGGTGCCTCTTTAGGAAAGAGTGAGAAACGGATGCGTACACAGTCTTACACAAGTCATTTACCCGAGTTCCCATTAGTAAGTGCACCATCAACTCCTACCGTGCCGCCGCCACCTGAACGTCGTCGGGCTTCCGGCAAGCTTACTTTTGGTCCCAGTGTGGCGAAAAAATCGAGACGCAAGGGCCAGCTTAGCCAGTTGTCCACAAAGGATCTTGGCCGGTGGAAGCCTACTGATGATCTTGCTCTTGTCTTGGGAGTGCAACAGGTAATTAGCTATTGACAATTGTAGTGATATAGATATAGCATGTATTGCAAGGAGCAATATGGGCATTTTCACTTCAAATGGTGCAAAAGACTTTTTTTACATTCCCTGTCCAAGCCTTAAAGTAGAACCTTATTACAATGGAATAAGAGCTATTGTGTCCCCACAGGGCCACTGGACAGTGAATGTGATAAATGAGGAAAGGGTGTTTTCTTACTCGGAATCCTATTGATTTGATAGTAAAAAACAGTGTCCCTAAATTTTCCATACAATAACAAGCCATACACAACTATAACATGAAAAAAGTCACAAGAGTGACTCAAAAATAATTCATAAATTCTGACACACAAACTAACTCAAAAATAAGGTAATTTCTTTATGAAATTGAATAATGCTTGTGATAGTAGTAAAAAACACAAAAATATACTCATTTAAAAAATTGATTTCTGCGCAATTCAAAGTGAAATTACCCACATACCATATTATTGCAAAACCCTCTGAGAAAAGAAAGTGGATGCTTTAATATTTTAAATGATTAAACCCTCTATCTACTTTCTTTTGAAGCAATGACAAACAATCCAATTCCTTTTACACAAGCTTTTAATTAACAACCTCCTGCCCAACAGGTTTTAGACCTTATAGCAGTGGATGTTTTGACTTCCATGTTTTATTTTCAGTATTCTATTACCATGTTGCTTGGTCAAAGTTTCTACATTTGTTTGTCTTCTATGCCAGTTAATCCCAAAAAGATAACTTAATATTTTAATTTACAGACCAATGACCTCCGACTTGTTCACCGAGGCATTAAGTTCTCCTGTCGTTTCACGTTAGGGGAGCTGCAGTCCCGCTGGTATGCACTGCTTTACAACACTGAGATCTCAAGGGTGGCTGTGGCTGCAATGAGGAACCTGCACCCAGACCTGGTAGCTGCCGTGCAACAGCAAGCTTTGTACTCCACTGCAGAAGAGGAGTTGCTTGGAACACTCAACAGTGTAAGACTCCTTGTTATATTTAACCTTGTGTAACTCTCATCAAATTTTATTTGAAAATTAATGTCATTCGAGAAACATTCACTCTGGACTTTATAATATAAATTGTGTAGAAACTGCATGATTAATAATATTTGTATTAGAATACAAAACGATTTTAGTGCTTGGTTAAGGTAAATTTTATATAAACCTCATAATTTATGAGCCCTAAAAGTTGATGCACAGTCCACAAGTCATTGGGGCATAATACATATATCATACATACATAACATCATATAATTTTTTTTAACAAAACATTTATGATTTTGAAATAACAATCTCCTGCGGCCCACATCAAATTTTTTTTCAATGAACTTTAAACTTTATGTCACTTATGAGAGAGTTCGATGTCAACATTACAATATGTCCTATATCTATATATCTGTCCTATGACAGGGGACTTCAGGAGGATAAGGCACATTAGGAAAATATTTGTATGTTTATGAAGATGTATAATAGTGGTTGGTGTAAATGTGATTCTGGGTAAGCCATTGTCACATGATGCAACACTGATGCATAAATTAATTAGTAGACCCCGGATCTTTGTGGCAATGACTTCACAATAGACGTAGTTTGGGGAGTAAATGGAATGGTGTTAATTAATACGAAAAACTAACAGGTTTTAACCGAGTACATTTTATTAATTCAGGATAAAAGTTACCTAGTAAATTAAATGAATTAATCAATATTACTTTTTGGTATATTACTGCAAACCATACATTTGTACGTTGAACTGGCTTTTGATGAATAAAAAGTGACTTAATTGAAAATGTTATTATGTTCCACTGTTCCATTTCCTGAATGGAACTTTTGTTTTTACGGCCCCTTACTTTTTATTCGTCAAAAGCCAATTTACCCTACAAATGTGTGGTTTACAGTTAAATAATATATCAAAAGATAATATTGATCAATTAATTCAATTTACTAGGTAATTTTTATCGTGAATTACTTATTAATAAAACGTATTTGGTTAAAACCCGTTAGTTTTTCGTATTAATTAACACATTTCCATTTACTCCCCAAACTACCCTATTGTGACGTCATTGCCACAAAGATCCGGGGTCTATTAATTAGACATGCTTTTGTACACAGAGACTCCATCTTATGTGTCTGGCAGGATTTAACATGTTGTAGTTTTCCGAGGCTTCCCATGAGGCTGTCAAGGTTGTACTCAAGCCTCATTAAAATAGTTGAGTTAAAAAAAAATGACAAGCATTTTTTCTGATGCTTAAAGATGGGATATATTATTATTATTTAAAATAATACACTAGCAGCTTATTGAGCTGATGCGTGCATATCACTACACTTGTGTTTTAAGGGCCTACCGAGCTTTTCGCGCTAATCTATTTTGGGTGGGCGATTTTGGGCGTGGGGCAGGCACAATGGCTCAAGATAGGTTGGTTGGACTGCGCGTGTTTTTGGGTATTTTCATCTTATTACTAAAACAAATACATAATTATTTTAAAAACGTAGCAACACTCTTCAACATCTTGTTTTATTAACATTAAAAAAGTCATGACCTGCCGTGCAGTATTAGCGTCGTACTACGAATTTATTTTATTTTTTAGAGACGATTTTGGATTTTTTTTCTATCAAGCGAACTATAAGTAATCGTGTTTTGATAAACACTTGTCATTAGAGTGAATCCTCAAATATCTTACACATGAATTTCAAGACTATAGCTTTGCTTGTAATGATACAGCACAAGATTAAATGAATGCAATAAATGCGCCAATAACATGGTAGGCCCTTAAGTCTTTTTATATAAATGTGTGTGTTTTTATATGAGGAACATAAATATTTTTTTCTTTTACAGACTTCCCACCCCACCCAAGAGAAATTCCAAGAGCTATTAGAGCAAAACCCGCATGTGTTCTATCCGGCGCGCACAGCCAAATCATTGATGGCGCACTGGCAGCTACTCAAGCAGTATCAACTGCTGCCCGACCAGACAGTGCAGCCGCTGCCTAAGAGTAAGTTGTGGTTATTTACCTTATTAAAATAGATGGTTTATCTGTGGAGGTTATTTAGTTCTGTGGTTGAGTTTATTGACTTCCTAAACCTCAGAATTTATGATATGATTTCAATAAGTGCAACTTTGTGTTATTCCAGACATTGGAATTTGGGGGGTAAAATTTAGTGACAGGTAAGGAGTTCCTATATTGATAAAGTCAACTATCAATGATTCTTCCATGCATTAGTGATTGCTCCAAGTTTTATTCATAAAAATATAATTTTATAGAAAGTACAAAAATTATGCAAGATAACTCAACTCTAGATAGAGGTAAAAAAAAACAGATTTCTTCTTTACTGCAACTATTTTACAGTGCAATAGTATTCATTACCCAACTGTCATTTAAAATATGCTTTGTGTAAACTCTATCATAGTCTCCAAAATAATACTCACAAAAAAAAATACACAAACAAAGCTGGGGCCCATCACTAGCATATGGGAAAAGCGTCGATAGCTGGATTTATCAATAAAGGTACTCCCTGTCATTCAGTGTTGCCCTCCAAATTCCGATGTCTGGTTATTTCCTAAATAATGTGATACAGGTAGTTCTATTAATGTTTCAAGTGTTTCAACTGCTAACAGTCTCTAGAAATGAGCCACACCAAGCATAAACATTTTATAAAACAATACAATGTGCCGGCAAAGTAATTCAATTGATTAAAATTTGATGCTTAGTTGCTCTATTCTTCAATTTATCGTCGGTGAAACTACATGCAATACCGAGTAACTAGCTTTTTCCATAAGGCTCATCTTGAAATGAAATAACAGTGAAAATTTGACAAGTTAGACGTTATGGAAAAGTTATGCGATAGGAGATTGATAATGGTTATAACGCTAGTAGAACTACTCTACCGATATGTGAATGATTCAAATGCTTGAGGTGCTCATTTTTTTCGTGATTATATTTGATTCTTTCTTTATAATATTTTGCAGATGGTGATGACAATATTTTGACATTTTCGGATGCCGAGGACACAATTAATGATTCAGAGCTGCCAGACTATAAACAGGATGGTATTGACATTGAAATGCAGCTGGCTGACAGGTAAATTTAATATTCACTGTAGTAGGTAATATTGTAGGTATTATTATTATTGGTTGGCTGGAGCTCTGAAGCGTTTCAATCGTCATATCCCGTGTTATACGAAAATCGATATAGCCAAACCGTTTAAATGAGTCCGCCCGCACCTCTCTTGTCCCCTTTGTCGTCATACTCCCCTGCCCTAGTACCGCGCGGGCGAGGGCTCATTTAAACGGTCTAGCTATAGTCCTAAGATTATCGTAACACACGTTAAGCCCAGTTTACATTTGCAAGAAAAATTGTTCAAGTTGCATTACATTGCCAGGCCCTAAAGCGAACGAGTTTGAAGTGGCCAATCGAACGCCGCAATGTAATGCAACTTGTATGATTTTTCTTGCAGGTCTAAACTGGCCTTTACAGGTTTTATCAAGCTGCAATATTTTGTTATCGAAATCTGCTATTAATCAGACATATTATCAAAAATTGAAAATTAGTCTAGTGGATTTATCTATTTTCTAACGGTTGCGGGAACGCGTTGGATGCGGATGGCACGGGACCGATCTGTTTGGCGAGCCTTGGGGGAGGCCTATGTTCAGCAGTGGACGTGTTTCGGCTGTAATGATAATGAATGATGATCTATTTTCTATGCAAATGCAATTTTTTATTTTTATTTTAAACAGAGCTCTCGAAACAAATGCCCCAAGCAAAAACGTTAGTTGAAACTTGTTTAAAACAGTTACGATAGATGGCGCTCCTCGTCCTCTGATATACCTATATACACAAACGCTAATGCTGAATATTTCCCGAAATAGCTTTCCGAGATAATACTTGTGAATCTTGTGATGCATTGCACGTAACTCTAGTTTTTTCCCTATGGTTTTCAAATACGTGCTGGTTTACACAATGCCAGTAAAACTGTTCGTTTTAGGCTTAAAACAACTAAATTTCATAATACCTTATTCACTAATACCCCTAATTTTCAAATTACCATGGGCTCATAATACCTAAAAATACCTAAAATTTCAAATTTTAAGAGGAGACAATTTGTAATTTTAGGTATTTTTAGGTATTACCTAAAGTTATTATGAGCCCATGGTAATTTGAAAATTAGGGGTATTAGTGAATAAGGTATTATGAAATTTAGTTGTTTTAAGCCTAAAACAACTGTTCCAGTAGTACAGAGATCTCCGTACTTTTTTGTCTCGTAGATCCCTAGCCATATTTTTCGGTTTAAGGTAGACCCCCTGCTTATGTACTCGATATTAATTTGTTGTGATTTCTTCGATCGGGTCTATATAGATATAGACCAAATTTGGGTATCACTGAATAGTATTACGTTGTGGGCCCTAGGGGCCGAGTTACAAGTTATCGATCGAGCGCCGCAATATATCCTCCTGAGTCTCAACTATTCCTAACTGATGTAGTGCTTAAGACCTAGATGAGAGTCATGTTTGTAATTTTGGAAATTATTTATGTACTAGCCTTCCGTCCGCAGCTTCGCCCGCGATAAATTAATTTTCCCGCAGGAAAAGGTATTTTCCCGCGGTAAAAAGTAGCCTATGTCACTCAGTGATAATGTAGCTTTCTAATGGCAAAAGAATTTTTGAAATCGGTCCAGTAGTTTTTAAGTTTATTCGTTACAATACAAAAATACAAATCTTTCCTCTTTATAATATTATAGTGTTGATTACTAAAATTCTTTATTCATTAATTAATTTGTACTTTTTATACTACATTCGGCAGTTATTCTTCTATACTATACTAATATTATAAATAGGAAAGATTTGTTTGTTTGTTTGTTCGTTTGCATTGAATAGGCTCCGAAACCACCGGACCGATTTCAAAAATTCTTTTGCTGTTCGAAAGCTACATTACCACAGAGTGACATAGGCTACTTTTTACCGCGGGAAAATACCTTTTCCTACGGGAAAATTAGTTTTATCGCGGGCGAAGCTACGGACGGAAGGCTAGTATATTATAATTGATTGCTCTGGGAGTCGCGCGGATATACTGACGTCTTATTTTTCACGCTTTAGAATAGAGAAGAAAGACATTCGTCTGCTGGAAAACTCGCTTAGCCGCTGGCAAGTGCTGGTACAGTCGGTCGCTGGCGGCAACGTGGAACTGGACAAGAACACGCTCGCCGTGCTGAGGGGACGGCTGGTGCGGTACCTCATGCGGTCACGCGAGGTGAGACAGTAGCTCAGGCTTTTTTTAAATCTTATATTTTAACGAGGCTTGAGTACACCTAATGTGACTATGTCAGCCTCATGGGAAGCCACAGAAAACTACAACACCCTAGTAACAATTGCCAAATAGCACTATGTTCGGTTTTCAACCTTGATAGGAAAATACACCTCTCTGTGTATTCCTGCAGAAATACTCTTCTGATCTGTCAAGGTGACAGTTCTAAAGCTCTCGTGAATTCGGTCGGCACGCGCTGAGTTCTCCTGCGCATATAAAAATATTAAAAATACGGTTTTCTGACTTTATCGGATTTACAAACATACACACACACACCCATACACCAACTCAAAGGTGGATCGAGCTGAAGAGCGCCGTGGAAGCGAGCAGGGCCCTGCCAGAAGCGACGTGGTGAAAGCTAGGTACACTTTCTTCACATTATTATATATATGTATTTATTTATGCCTAATCAACTCTGCCTAGCGCAGATCTATACACACTATGTTTTAACAATAATGGTGGGGAAATACTATAATATGGAGTGACGGAGCACTGCTTTGGTTTCGGTTTTGAACTAAATTAATCTGGCAATAGAAAAGGTCCTGCAATGTTTAGATGTCGATTCTAACTATATATTTCAAACTAAATACAAACTGAAATATAGATGCACAGAAAAAACCCCAGAAAAAAGACCAATGCTGGGAATCGAACCCAGGTCCTCAGCGTTCCGTGCTGCGTGCTTACCCCTACACCATCACTGGTCTAGAAGTTAGCGACGAATCTTTCCCATACATCGTACACTTCAGTCTGTTATAATCACATTAGGCAGTGATAAAGCGCATCTATGTTAATGCCCTCTATCTAACTTCTAGACCAGTGATGGTGTAGGGGTAAGCACGCAGCACGGAACGCTGAGGACCTGGGTTCGATTCCCAGAATTGGTCTTTTTTCTGGGGTTTTTTCTGTGCATCTATATTTCAGTTTGTATTTAGTTTGAAATATATGGTTTCACGGGATGACCGTAAAAGTAATAAAAAATGAAGTTGAAGAAAATAAAAAAATAAATAGAAAAAGATACTTCATACTTAACTTGACTCTAACTATATCAATAGACTCAAATTACAAATTCCGAAGATGATAAATGGAAACTTTTTTCTCATGGTCATAGCGGTTTCCTCATAACCAGCAGTTCTTGGTTTGTTAAGTGAATAGTGAATTCCACTTTTGTAAATGCATTACCCGTTGGGTATTTTATGTCTATTACGGCATTTTTCTATACTCGCCGTCTAACCGTAAATCATTTTTACGCAGTCGCGACTGTCAATAAACGTGCATTCCATAGTGTCCGGTTTATATTACTCCAGTGTAACTATTCCAGTAGCACGGCACTGCGATGCTCAATCTATCTCTTAGTACTGGTTAGCATCGCGCCCCTGCATAAGGCTGCGTTTCCACCAGAGATGTGCGAGGATGCGTTGCGAGGGATGTGTGTGTCATGATCATGAACCAATAGAAACAATTCATTTAAAAGGACTTAAGTGAATGAAGTGTTTCTATTGGTTCATGACACACATCCCTCGCAACGCATCCTCGCACATCTCTGGTGGAAATGCAGCCTAATCGTACTGGATTAACATAAACCGGACATAGACTTCGCGTAAACATCCTATCACAATCACATTCGGTAGGCTGTCCTTACAACAACGCCATCTACAAGCAAAGGCTGGAATTTACTGACCGTGCAAATCGTGCAATATGTAGAAACCACCGCTAGATGACAGCAGCAACCAGTTAGATTGCAATAATAATGTTTGATATTTCCTTCGCCAAGCTCCCTATTGCGATTATAATTTAAAAAAGTCATGTATTATATGTATTTACGTAATATAAAGATAATACATATATAGGTACATAAAGTTAGTCTGCGTCCCTTGTGAACTTGGCACTTTCCCAAGATTAAAAGTATGTAGCTTAACCTCTCGGACTCGCAGATCTGCGTCAGATTTAAGGCTATCTTTTCGTATTTTTATGTTAATCTGTAATATTGGATTCATTTGAGACAAACGAGATTAGAACGCAGATTTTACTTCACGGCATACGAGGGGTTAAGTTACACTGGGATAGTGTTACTTCCCATTGGGGAAACATTAAGATCGGTTTATAGTTTATAGTATAAGTACACTTAAGCAAAGAAACACAGAATCAAAATAAGGTTATGACAAGTTAGCTATGAAGTATCTTTTTGTATTTATTTTTTCAACTTCATTTTTTATTACTTTTACGGTCATCCCGTGAAATCATATATTTCGTACTAAATACAAACTGAAATATAGATGCACAGAAAAAACCCCAAAAAAAAGACCAATGCTGGGAATCGAACCCAGGTTCCAGCATTCCGTGCCGTGTGCCATACCCCTACACCACCACTGGTCTAGAGATTAGACACGAATCTTTCCTATACATCATACATTTCAGTCTGCTAAATCATCACCTTATGTATGATGTATAGGAAAGATTCGTGTCTAATCTCTAGACCAGTGGTGGTGTAGGGGTATGGCACACGGCACGGAATGCTGAGGACCTGGGTTCGATTCCCAGCATTGGTCTTTTTTCTGGGGTTTTTTCTGTGCATCTATATTTCGTACTAATAGTACGAAATATATGATTTCACGGGATGACCGTAAAAGTAATAAAAAAATGAAGTTGAAAAAATAAATACAAAAAGATACTTCATAGCTAACTTGTTTAAAGTTGCACAGTAGCGCCATCTCTTGTCCTGGTGAGTGGTTAGTTCCGAAGGAGTGTTAAAATCACTCGATAGAGGGTGTAACATACTAGGGGCGTTCAATAAAAAGTGAGAATGAGTATGTTATAAACAACTTTTACTAAATGTAATTTTATTTTTCGACATAGTCACCTTTTAGCATAATACACTTATTAAATAAATAAATAAATAAATATTAGGGGACAATCTTACACAAATCGACCTAGTCCCAAACTAAGCAAAGCTTGTACTATGGGTACTAGACGACGATAAACATGCTTATATAGATAAATAAATACTTAAATACATAGAAAACATCCATAACTCAGGAACAAATATTCGTGCTCATCACACAAATAAATGCCCTTACCGGGATTCGAACCCAGGACCTCTTGCTTCGTAGGCAGGGTCACTACCAACTAGGCTAAAGCGGTCGTTAATCTTTTTTCTAAACTTAAAATTTCATTTTTAAAAATGGTCTCATCTTGAGTACTTAAAAAATCTTGTACTGCAGCGACTACCGCGTCGTCGTCTTCAAATTTCTGGCCTCTCAGGTATTGTTTCAATCTCGGAAATAGGTAGAAATCACTGGGAGCGAGATCTGGTGAATACGGAGGATGCTTAAGAATATCGAACTCAGCATCACGAATTGCAGCCATTGCAACGGCGGACTTGTGTGCCGGGGCATTGTCCTGGTGGAACAGCACAACTTTCGAGAGTTTACCTCGCCGTTTTTCGCGGATTTCATTGCGCAATGTTGCTATTTGTTTGGCGTATAATGTGCCCGTAATAGTGGCTCCATGCTCGAGATACTCAATCGTTAATACCCCTTTACCATCCCAAAAAACAGAGCCCATGACCTTACCGGTAGATGGGCTCACCTTGAATTTCTTCGGAGTTGGAGATGATGGCCTTGTCTATGTCATAGACTGCAGTTTCGTTTCTGGGTCGTAATGATGGAGCCATGTTTCGTCCATTGTTATAAATCGCGCCAAAAAAAGTTCCCGGTCTTGCTGCATCAGGTTCAAAGCTTCTTGACAAATCTCTAGTCTAGTTTGTTTTTGCGTGTCAGCAAGCATTCTTGGTACCCAACGCGCAGATACCTTTTTCATACCCAAGCGTTCATGTAAAATATTACGCACGCTCCCCGTTGAAATCTTTACATTTTCAGCAATAAAACGAACCGTGACACGACGATCCGCCAAAACTGAGTTTTCGACTTTTTTCACAATTTCTTCAGTTACTGCTGTAGTAGGGCGTCCGGAGCGGGGGTCGTCCATTGTCGATGTTCTTCCACGTCTAAATTCGGCGCACCAACGTGCGACTGTCGAATACGGAGGAGCATTAGACCCTAAAGTGTCCCGCAAATCCAAATTGACTTGGTCCGTAGAAAAATTTTTCAAACAAAAGTATTTGATAACGGCGCGCAGTTCAATTTTCTCCATTTTAGCTAACGTACTCAATAGCATTGCAAAGAAATTACCGTATATTTTTTTAAACAAAAGACATTTAGTTTTTTTTTTTCATAGCAATCAGCTAGATAGATTAGCTTTACCGGCCAGTATTTAATTTCCTAATATTGAAAGAGTTTGTATCTCATTCTCACTTTATATTGAACGCCCCTCGTAGATGTGCGCTTGTCACTGCATAAGGTGATGATTTAGCAGACTGAAATGTATGATGTATAGGAAAGATTCGTGTCTAATCTCTAGACCAGTGGTGGTGTAGGGGTATGGCACACGGCACGGAATGCTGAGGACCTGGGTTCGATTCCCAGCATTGGTCTTTTTTCTGGGGTTTTTTCTGTGCATCTATATTTCAGTTTGTATTTAGTACGAAATATAAGGTTATGACACTTAAATTATTATTAGTGCAATACATATTACATATCTCAGTCTTTATAATACACTATCGCATAATTTTGCAGTACTTGCGGACTCATTCCATGCCTATACATGTAATACACATAATTATAATCCACTAAATTATTTGCATTTAGTTCAATTTGAGTATAGTTGACTTATTGATCCGCTCTAAAAATATCAACCGACCACGTTGACGCTTAATTTGATGGTGTTGTCAATATTTTTCTTATAAATTAGAATTGTCCATGCGACCAATTAATCTCCTTGTCAGTCAATGTCGGCCACTGACGAGCTGTCTGTTGTGAACAAAGTTGCCATGGCACTTTCAACCTGGAAACGCTATAGCGAATGTCGTTTGATCATCTTACCAAATCTCCCTGGAGAAAAAAAAACATGTAATCGGATTGGGATCCGTCTGGTAACATTAAATGTTTACGCATAATTCATCATTTATCATAATTCATCATTTTTTTTACAATCTCTTATTTAACTTGCAATGTACGGTCAAGGACTTTAATTCATGAGCCACCATGGAACCTTTTCAAAGGAAAAGACATTACGATTTTCCTTGTTAATTAATGCTATGTCACTATGACGTTTACTGTGAAATGGTTCCATGGTGGCTCATGAGTTAAAGTCCTTGACCATACCTTACCTATGTATGTACGGATCAAATCTTGGAAGTCGAATTTGACCCACTTCCAGTGGTCGGATTCGCTTGAAATTTGGTATACTTATGTAGATTGGATGACAATGCAGTACAGTCAACATAAAGTACAGTCAGCTAAAAAAGCTTGCTTTAAAAATGAAATTTTTAACAAAAACTTATTATTATATTTACTAAGAAACCATTAATTATTCAGGATTTGTGAAATAAGTTATCCTGTAGGACTAGGTTACGTTTGGTTTATTTTATAATAATTCTGAATAATTAATGGTTTTTGAGAAAAAAAGAGTTATGCCAAATGATGTGCGTAAAAAATATATGTGGAACCAATTGGAATACAGCCTTTAGGAAGGTTTATAATGTAGAATAATGCGTGGTATCCACTTGATTTGTGACCTAACGTGGAACCATTATAAATGTACGCAATGATTCGACCTTGCGCTCTTTACAATAAGATAGAAAATCAGTTGAATTTGTTTAACGTGCTTTGTTTTTAAATTTCCTGCATAGGTTAAGAATGATCAATTTTGTAGTAGCATATATTTAAATAGACGGTTAATAGAATATGTCGTACAGAAATTAGAAAACACATAATACAAACATTACCTGAGCGACCGAGCATTGGTCGCTGTTTGCTAAATTGGTAAAACACAATACGTTTTCCTAGAGATTTGTACCTAGATAGATTTTGTCGCCCACAAAAACCAGAACGGTTGCTTCGGTGAAATTTGGCACACCGCTAGTTTATAACCAGGATTAACGTATAGGATACTATTTATTCCGGAAAATTGCATAGTTCCCGCGGGATAGCGATAAACAAAATCTTTGCAGACAGAGTCGCGGGCAACAGCTAGTATTATATAAGTGTACAGAAAAGGTCTACAATAGACTCGGATCACTACAATGTAAGCCTTCTTCATTATCATCATTATCATCATCATCATCATCATCATCATCGTATCAGTCGAAAGACGTCCACTCCTGGACAAAGACCTTCAAAGAATTGTACAAAGATCGGTCCGGCGCTGTCCGCATCCAGTTGATTCCTGCGATCATGTTGTACGAATTACTATGTACAAAATGTACGAGATTAAGTCTGACAAACGCCCATATGTATTGCAAAAATGTAAACAAACTAATCAATCATTATTTTGTAATCAGGCGCATTTAGATTAGGTACCCATACTATCAAATCTAAATTGATACTGATTTTAAAAGTCATATTTGTATATAGAAATAGAAATCCTAGATTTTGAATAAAACCTGTTGAAAGATAAGAATAAAATAACTGGCGCCAAATTAAACAATCAAGGTGTGGTATGGTAAATAAATAATGGTATCGTATCACTAAGACATACTGCGAATAGTAGTTTTGGTCAAAAACTACCGTGTGACTCACTCTTAGCGAATAAGTACGGATAACTCACGTCTATGATCGCGTGTAGTAGTTTTGGTACTTGTAATGTTTCATTTTTAGGGTTCCGTAGTCAACTAGGAACCCTTATAGTTTCGCCATGTCTGTCCGTCTGTCTGTCTGTCTGTCCGTCCGCGGCTAAGCTCAGAGACTCTTAGTACTAGAAAGCTGTAATTTGGCATGAATATATATATCAGTCACGCCAACAAAGTGGTTAAATAAAAAAAAATAAAAAAATTTTTTTTACTGTACCTCCCATAGACGTAAAGTGGGGGTGATTTTTTTTTCTCCACTAACCCTATAGTGTGGGGTATTATTGGATAAGTATTTGATAGTAAATAGGGGTTTGCTATAACCATTTTTTGATAAAGTGGATGGATATTTTCGGAGATATTCACTCCGAAAGTTCAAAATAATGTGTCCCCCCCCTCTAACTTTTGAACCGCACGTCTAAAAAATATGAAAAAAATCACGTAACTTAATAAAAACTTTCTAGGAAAATTATTTTCAACTTAATCAGTTGAGCAGTTTTTAAGTTTTTGTAAAAAAATATTTCTAAACTAAGATTGTTATTTAACCGCCATTGCAAGCATTTTTTTTCTTTAAGTACCTATATGATCACGCTAACAGTATCTTCTTTCAAATACAAAAAAAAATTGAAATCGGTTCATATAATAAAGAATTACATCTGAAAAACCATCAACATACATAGTAAAATTACATAAAATTTACCACTGACATCTGTCATTCTTGCCTTCATTTCATATTCAACTTTAACGACCTACAAATAAAGCCAATTTTAGAATACTGTTACCCACGTTTGCAGATTTTGTAATTGCTACTTTATTTGTATGGTGTTAAAGTTGGAAATGAAATGAAGGCAAGCCATCTGTCAGTGGTAAAATAAAAGTAAACGTATTGTACTAGTTCTAGTAGACTGCAGATTAGATTAGTTACCCAATTCGACGATAGATGGCGCTGTACCGCCGACGTTGAAAATCTACATCGCGCTGTTAACCCTAGCGCGCGGTGGGAGTTGGGACCAAAACAACCACATTAATAAAGTATGCAAAGATTTTTTCGTACCTGCTACGGAACCCTATCTTGGGCGTGTCCGACACGCTCTTGGCCGGTTTTCATTGTTTTTCAAACTTAGGTACGTATCTAATATGAAAAAAATCATGTTGTTAGCTAACTTCGGAATAATTAATTAATGCTGTATCTATGGTTCCAACAAACTGAATTAATCTTAAAATCAGTCACTAGCTAGAGATTAGTGCTTTAAGTCCGAGATAACTAAGTCATTTGAAAATGTGTTTCCAAAATGCGAAAAAACGCTCATCCAATTTTTTTATCACGGGACAATTCACACCAATTGACCTAGGCCCAAAGTAAACAAACCTAGTGTTATGATTATGAGTATGGGTATTTGCAAACAATGTAGGTACGGTACATACCTCAACCTAGAGGACGGCATAAAGAAATACATAAACTAACTGTCCATAAAAATATTTCATATTTTATTTGTAATTTATTTATTTATTTAATTCATTACATTTCACAGCATAACAGATCAACCAAAGCACTGTGAAATTCAAATACAATTTTTACAAAGAATAGATACACATAAGAACAATAGAGTTTAAAATTGAACAGAAGAAGGTCGTATATCCATCTTCTCGCAATATCTCATACATTCCTCACACAGTTGTAACCATCTGCTTGCAAACAAATCACAGCCTGGGGTCGATTCGAGGAGTGAGTTCATCTGGTGCAAAGCTCGAACTAGCGGAGATTTTCTGCGGGACACCGTTCGTGCTGCCGGCGCCGCCAACAAATGGCGACAGCGTGGCCGAAAGAGTAATAATTAAATATTATGAGTACGGTATAGGATAATAAAAAATAAAGTTTAGCACTACAGTCTACAGCTTCCTAAAATGTATACCTACTACGATCAAGAATAATAAATGACGTTTCACAATTTACCTTGAATTGCCATGTGAAAAGTTCAAAATTCATGATCAATCTCAACTTTTATCTGCCAGACTGAACTGACAGACAAATATCTAATATATAAAAATCTCGTGTCACGGTGTTTGTTACCGAACTCCTCCGAAACGGCTTGGCCGATTTTTATGAAACTTTTTCTCTACACTCGGTAGGTCTGAGAATAGGTCGTAGGCTATTTTTTACCCCCCTCCCCATTCTTCGCGGACGGAGTCGCGGGCAATAGCTAGTAAGTATTATAATGAAATCGAAAATTAATGTCAAATGAGCAATCGGCCTATATGTTGACTTACGCCGTAACGTAATTATCATTGCAAATATTGACCCAGGTGAATTAAACTTATTCAAGTGCCTAGGCCGAAAAAACTATGTATGTTTCATTATTATTTACATTTAATTTAGATACATACGTCATGTCTATGTATTAGTTTGACCCTGAATAACTTAGACTGGTTTTTCCAGTGAAATAATTCGCTTTGATTCTAAAAAAAATGTTAACTGCTGCGTATGAAGTACGGATTAACCTTCATTGAATTAATTTTGTGAATTCATCGACCGAAATATTGTTATTAATGTCAAAATGATTGAGCCGGCGTCCTCCGCCCGCTGGAGCTTTATGCCTCCATAATCTATAATAACAGAAAGTATGAAATTAAAAAAACACACACGTGCTCTAAATTCACAGGTACTCCATACTAATATGCGAAATTATTAATATAATTGCGAAAGTGTGTCTGTCTGTCTGTTGCCTCTTACGCTTAAACCGCTGAATCGATTTAGATGAAACTGGGTATGAAAATGGTTTGAGACCCAGGGAAGGACATAGGATAGTTTTTATCCCCGAAAATTACGTATTTCCCGCGCGATACCGATAAACGGATTCTTTACAGATTGAGTCGCGGGCGACAGATAGTGTAATACCTATACAATTAAAACATGTCAAATTAAATTTACACACAATTGGCAACCTGACCTTAATTTATTCCTTACAACTATTTTGTCTTTATGATCAACTAGCAGCCCGTCCCGGCTTCGCACGGGGTAGACAATTATTTATTTTTGGAAATTTGGATATAAAACACTTTTTTTCACAAATATTTTTGTTTATTAAAAAATTATTATTTATTATTTATTAATTATTACAGACGTGCACGCCCCACTCCTGTATTTCAGTGCCCCCTCCACCCCGCCCGCCGCGATGCCCGGCGCGCTTTTCAGACTGCATCGCAAACAACGGCCACGGCGCTATGGCGGTTTTGTTTACTGTTTGAATTTTTTAATTCGTAATATCTTTTGAATGGAAAGTCCAATTTAAATAACTTAAAAACTATTTTATAGGTAGTTAAATGGTCTTTACCATAAAATAATTTATTTGGATAAGGATTAATATAAACACATAAATAGCATGGTTTGAATTTGGTTAGCATTTTCATTAATGTTTAAAATGAAAAAAGTTGTTGTAGTGACATAACTACAATAGTTGGACATATGCTACCGCGGAGTTTTTTGTAGACATTATGATGTTCTTCAATATTGTTGTACATTATTTTGTTCTATCGCTAATAGTTTCGGCAGCGCATTCGACGAAAGACATTTTAAGACTCATTTTTCTACACCTTCGGTTACATTGTTCAAATTTTACCAAGGATCCCTAATTTTTTTCAAAATGAAATGTAGCCTATGTCAAATTGGAAGAATGTAGCATTCTATTGGTGAAAGAATTTTTTAAATCGGCCCAGTACTTTTTGAGCCTATTCATTACAAACATACAAACATAGGTACAAATCTTTCCTCTTTATAATATTAGTTAATTAAACACTTGGTTAGGTACTCTCGCAGCTGCTGTGCTTGCAGTCGTTAATTACTAATCTTTGAAGACGACAGTTTTCTGCTATTCTTAAAAGGTTTTCCTGTCGATTTTTGATTCAGTGTGACGTCAAAAAAAGGAAGGTTCTCAATCTTTTTTTTTATTATTTGCTACCACAGAACTCAGTCATTTCTAAACCGATTCAGAAAGTTTTTTTTTCTTTAAAATGATTTGGATACTTCCAAATGGGTCCCGATTTATCATAATCGTTTCAGCAATTATAATTCCATCGTATTTGAAGTCGGTTCATGTTTCTGTTTTATAAAATGAAACAAAGTGTGCCGAACTATGTTAGCGTCATAATCGAATGGCATTCTCCTGTCTGCTAATGTATTCGTGCCACCCCTGTCACGAGCTCAAGGCCAACCGTAATGACCCGGTCGCGTATGGAGCATAGAGCCACCGTATGATTTGTCGTTTTCACTATCAGCCCTACATATCGATGCTTATTGATTGCCCTCGTTCCCATTCATCTATTCAAAAGCTGCTTGCTTTACCATTATTGTGACACGTCCAAACGACTTATCTGTAACGTGGATTTACGTAATTCCCTCAGTCGATCTTTGGGGTTTTCTTTATCGTCCTTTATCAGTTAAATATGCGAGCGATATGAATCGGTAATATTACATTTTGTACTTTCGATCGTAGCGATATTCTTGTATTACTCATGTTCAACACACCGTTTTCAAGTTCAAATTTGGATAAAGATTGCTAGTTGAATTAATGGGTGTAAAGAAAATAACTGAGTCGTTTATGCGACTGCACGTAGTGGTGCGGGCGCTTGCAGCCGCTGACGTCGGCTGGTAACCTCATTGTGTTAATGTTTTGAGAATCGGAGTGTTGAACGTCGCATGTTTACACAACATCACTTAAAACAATCCCATTGTTTTGCTAAAGCCCGTGTAATGAGTATCCAAAACATTGAGAGAAGCGAGAATGGAATACCGAAGGAACTTGGTCAATGTCCGGTCGATCTGCCGAGCTAAGTTTGAGTGTGATGGTCCATTTCCTTCGGTATCATTCAACAACTTGTTAAAGTGCATAATGTGATTATGATTAGGTAAGCTGTCTCAGGTTTGAGTTATTAATACGTTGTATTATTGATAAGGAAGCCACCCGTACTCTATATTGTTCGAAGAATTCGCAGGATCTGATTTCGCCGACGCTGTAGAGGTGTACGCTTAGACTTCAAGTGAAATACATTTGACTTTCTCATACATGTGCTTACTGACTTAAATAGCGGAGAACCAAAATAATGCTCACCGTACTCATTCTGCGTGTATTTTTTTCAACTACAACAAAATATTGCGTCATAATGTGCAAGCACATGACAGTATCTGGCACAAAACTATTGCTTCCAATTCTTATTTAAATTCACTATTTAAAGGTTGGTTACACAACAGCCAATGCAGCTAAAATTGTTATATATAACTGTTTGTGAAAATTAGATAAACGTAAGTATCTACCTAACAATAAATATTTAATTGTAGTTTTGAGACGGCCCGCAGGTAACGATGACCGCTGAAAAAAGTTATTTGTAGTCGATCAATAACCATGTTCATGCTCTTCAAAATATAGCTTACGCTTACGACAATTAAATAAGGATGCGAAACCAATTCATTAATTTGTTGTGTTTTATTGTGTTGCTAACGTTACAAAGTTATTTGACCTTATACCCGTAAGTAGTAACTGGCAACAGTTAAGTACATTTTATTTATAAATATTATAAATTACGAATATTATTTTGAGCTAGTTTAAGTTACCCGCAACTTCGCCTGCAACCCGCGGGAATTTTGCTCTTTCTAAGTAAATTGATCCAGAGACCGACCCTTTACATACAAATAAATAAACAAACTCATGATCTTTACCTCTTTATTATATTTTTTATTTTTTAGAACCTCCCACTCATAATTAATCTATTTGTTTAGTGACAGTAATCTTACTAATACTATTGCGTTAATATAAACTTGAAAGTTTGTAAGGATGTTTGTTACTCTTTCGCGCTATAACGGTTTGACGGATTGTGATAAAAATTGGCAAACAGATAGTTCCGTCTGCGAAGATTAGGAATATAAAAAATAGCCTACGACCTATTCTCAGACCTACCAAATATACCTAGACAAAAAAAAATCATAAAAAATTGGTCCAGTCGTTTCGGAGGAGCTCGATAACAACATTTCGTACTAAATACAAACTGAAATATAGATGCACAGAAAAAACCCCAGAAAAAAGACCAATGCTGGGAATCGAACCCAGGTCCTCAGCATTCCGTGCCGCGTGCCATACCCCTACACCACCACTGGTCTAGAGATTAGACACGAATCTTTCCTATACATCATACATTTCAATCTGCTAAATCATCACCTTATGCAGTGACAAGCGCACATCTATGTTACACCCTCATCGCATTCCCAGCATTGGTCTTTTTTCTGGGGTTTTTTCTGTGCATCTATATTTCAGTTTGTATTTAGTACGAAATGTATGATTTCACGGGATGACCGTAAAAGTAATAAAAAAAAAAAAAATGAAGTTGAAAAAATAAGTACAAAAAAAAAAAAAAAAAGATACTTCATAGCTAACTCGATAACAACCACACGAGAACTTTTATATAGGTATTAGAGAAGGTAACCTGGATTATTATGAAGGATACTTTTGTCCCGGAAAATTGCATAGTTCCCACGGGATAGCGAAAAACGAATTCTTCGCAGACGTCGTCGTGTTTTATTTAGGTACCTACCAACAATGTCCTTGTCAACGTTTGTGCAACATATTTATAAATTATGACATGATAATGAATCTAGTATTGCTATCACAGGATAACATATCGCAACAACGACAGAGGCGCTCGAATCTTACAATTTGATCTAAAGAAGCAGATTAAAATAACATTAAACAATTATATTTTAACATTAACACGTGTAGTATGTCACATTGCCGTTGTCATTTGTAGGTACTAGTACCAACTCAAATTTACGGAGACTGAGACATCTTGTGTACGTGTAGATTCGATTATCTACCAAAATAAATGTGCATAAATACGTATGCATATGCAGTTTTGTTATACGGTCCTACAAACTTTATTACCTAAAGTCATCTCGGTTTCAATCAATTTGCCGTTTCGAAATTGTCGAATTCTGCGCAAGTGGCTTTTTATAGTCTTGATAACGGAACCTACCGCTATACGATATGCGACAGTTAAGATCAATCTGACTGAAATATGATGATTTTCGTTCGTTACCAAAGTAATATAGCGACATTTCTATTGGATAGTCAGACTAAATACGCAGTGTTGAGAGAGAATAGCTAAAACATCCGCAACAGTAATTCGTCCACATTAATTTTCTCGACAAAAAATATAATATATTATGGAATTCGCATTGATTGATGGCAAACAAATTTAATGTCTGCGCAAACACATCAAGCTGCTCATTTGTACGAAACATAATTTAATATCATTATAATATCCAATGTTGGTCTCCACGCGTCGTTAGCGACTGTAACAACTGACTGAAAGTTATTTAAGGACAAGTACCTAAATCGATCCGTATTTTTCCCTCTACTCGCCGGGAGTTAATTACAATTAAGTATTATTGTAAATGGTTTGTGCAAACAAATGATTGCGAGCAACGACTGATAACATGAGGACAAAATTACGCTTATTATGTCTTAAGTATAATAGGAAAATACTAATGTCGTAAGGGATGGGTGTTTAAAATAAACCATTATCTTTAAGTCCTTGCAAATATTTATTTACCAAAGTCGGTATGTAGATTGCGCATGTTTAGATATAGAAGTACTGGAGTTACAGTACAGTAAATCGAACAGTTCAAACGTCCGCTAGTGTTAGACTGCACTGCAAGCTTTCGTTTTACATTTTTGGCGTTACTTCGTTATTTCCTTCAAACGCTTAGCCTGCCATGTTTACAAGCTAGTGCCTGCGCTAACTGTGGTAGCCGGATGTCGTCACAGTTCATATTCAGGTGCTCCGCATTCGGAGCACTTGGAATTCACAATTACATGATAATTGAAGCAACCGTTATCTTCAAACACAGGGAATTTTTGAAAAGTTTCTTCACCTTTGTCAAGTTACTTAGTCGACAGTCGTGTTTGGCGAACCCACCGGCCAATTACTTGTTTTGGCAGGCCAGTCTTTTGTTTTTAACAATGGATAATCTCTCCGCAACGTATTAGTAAAATAATAAAGTCTATTACGTGCCCTGCGGAAACCTTGCACTTTCCCAAGGTTAAAAATATTAATCAGGGATTGCTTTCTCTAATATATTTGGAATCGGTTCAGTACTTCAGTAGTACCAGAATTTACCCCCTACTCATACATACAAATAAACAAAATCTACCTACCTCCGTATTATATTAGTATATGTAGATAATAAATGCCAGTATGTATAAGCAATAAACATTTAAGTATTTTAAAGATACCTATTATTTGTAGTCCACCATATTCACCACAGACAAAGAAATGTAACATTTGTAATTAATTATTATGTTTGTATTTACTTATTTTAATTTTAACTGAAGCTCAAATAAACTATCCGGATTAAATGTTCTTATTTGCCAACATAAGGTTTACATAATAGGATAGCATCTCAAAGTAAATTGATAGCTTAAAATATAATGTTACTATAAGCGTAGTAATAAAAAAAGTCGTGCATCACGTGGAATTCAATACATACGTGTACGTCTTTGCTTGGTCGCAATGCAATGTGTTTGCGCGTGAGGCACAAGACTAAGTAGGTACGTTGATAACTAAATGTTTAATTAACGCAATAAATTATTGATAACAACACGTCCCTCGCACTAATGTGCTAATACTTACTATGTAGTTGCGAGCATCACAAGTATTTAAGCTGCAGATGGGCGGTAGGTAGCTACGCAATGTTATCTTGCTGTTAATTCGATACGTTTATAATTTCTCATTATTCGGTAGTTGAGTTTGAGTTGTTGAATCTTTCTACTTAATTTTACTTTTGTACTTTGAAAGCCTTTCAAGCGCATTGTTTGGAACTGCATATGCAGCAGTAAGTTTTAAATAGGTGATGCCATTTTGCGGGTTTGGTAACCGTTACCTTAACATGGATATGCTTCACGAATCCAGGAATTTTCTTTAAACGATCTTAACATATTTAATTTTTTTGTACGGATTTTTTTTCTTATATATTTTCCTTGAATAAAGTATTAAAATTTCAAAGTCGTTCGTTTTTTATTAGCATATTGTTATAGCCTAAGATACCACCATAAAATTCTGCATCAATTTGTTGTTCGATCGAAACGGGATTAAAATAAAAAATTACGGATCGGGTCATGCAATGAAACAGGGTTGTCTAACAAAATGTTGTCGCAAGTGCCCTTATCAGAATTATTTTTGATACCGTTTGTTAATGATTGCACACATTTGTTTTAATGAAAACGAAGTGCTTTAGGAAAGAGACGGATCTAAATAGCGGGAAAAATAAATTCCCACAAGGTTCTATTGCAACTCTGGGGTCGAACGGAGCTATCATTTCTTGTTTCGACGATAAGTATGTGCGGCAAGATTTTGTTAGTTTCACGATCCCACCTTTTATTTAAGTAATATCTCTTTCAAATAACAAATAAGTATATAATTTTGTGGGCATCTTTCTCTACCTATTATATAGATGATGTATGCAACTTCATCTGTGTCTTACAGTGGCACAGGCTGAAAATTTTCGGTAAATAAACAAACCTGAGCAAAAGAAGGCAGTACCTTAAAGCGGCAAGTGAAGGTAGAGCGAACGATGTGTCTGAACTGACTGATTAGTTACATATATATATATATGATCAAAGAGGATAGAGCAGTTTTATAATACTTAGTGATTTTTTTTAAACGGTTTAGTGGTTCCGAAACTTTTCAAAGACCAGAGAGTCTTGCATAATGATGACATACAAACCAACAAAGTGTATCTCTTTATCTATCTATCTATCTAATACCTTTAAACGAGCAATTCTTGTATATACTTATATAATCAGAATCTCAGAAACGGCTCCAACGATTTCGATGAAATTTGGTATGTGGGGGTTTTCGGGGGTGAAAAATTTATCTAGCTTGGTCTTTATCTGGGAAAATGTACCGAGTTTCAACCCGAGCGGAGCTCGGTCGCCCAGGTACTTGTATTAATTACAATGACAATCATTAAAGAAGTCACAGTGTTTGTATTAACAATATCTCTAAAAAATAACCTTCTTTTGTAAGCACAGTGACATTTGAAATCCAGCGGTCATGTATTAATTATACAATGACAATCATCAAAGAAGTCACAGTGTTTGTATTAACAATATCTCTAAAAAAATAACCTTATTTTGTAAGCACAGTGACATTTTTAATCCAGCGGTCATATCCATAATAACATAAACATTCGAGTTCATTAATCCCAAAATATTGCCACTCATAATCAAATCACTGGTAGGTAATAAGTATGTTCAATAATACGCTGAATTTTAAGTCGTGTATTGAAACCTGGTTATCCGGTAAAGCTTCATAAGCCTAACAGGAAGCACTAAGTATAGTTATCTTATTGCAAATAATACCTAAATTTTTAAATACATATCCTCATCCATTTTCACCCTATTCGGTAGGTACATAATTGACTGAATTGATTAGAACTAATTTTTTGCCATGTATGGACAC
This sequence comes from Archips crataeganus, assembly GCA_947859365.1. Lineage (NCBI taxonomy): Eukaryota > Metazoa > Arthropoda > Insecta > Lepidoptera > Tortricidae > Archips > Archips crataeganus. The sequence continues at coordinate 17,737,362 of OX402048.1, forward strand.
AAAATACACCGTGTTCATACCTAAAAATTATTTCTCGGGGCTTAATCAATCAATAATTATTATTTTATTATTTTTATTAACACCCGAGAAATATTGGTTATGAGTAGGGTTGCCAACCGTCCCGCTATACGCGGGACGTTCCGTTTCTTAAGCCCTAGAGTATACGTCCCGCAAAAAATAACCCCCCTTTACGTCTATGGGAGGTACCCTAAAAAAAATTTATTTTTTATTTTTTATTTTACCACTTTGTTGGCGTGACTGATATGTATATTCATGCCAAATTACAGCTTTCTAGTACTAACGATCTCTGAGCTTAGCCGCGGACAGACAGACAGACGGACAGACATGGCGAAACTATAAGGGTTCCTAGTTGACTACGGAACCCTAAAAACACAGTGTATAATCAAATTCATGACTTAAATTTCAACCTATATATTGTGAAAATCTTGTATATATATACAATGTTATGGATCGGGCATTTTTCATAACGACCGAGCACTATTAAAAATACCCAATATTTGCGGGCAATTTGATAATAATTATTCAAATAATCAAATTGACTGGGCTGGTTTTGCTTTGCATGTACAGAAATTAAATGGAACTGTATTTTTTAGGATTCCGTAGACCTACCAGGAAATGTTAAACTACAATAGAGAAATATTTCTTTTGGCAGATGTTACGCATAACATACAAGTAGTGTTCTAAATTTGGAATACCAACATGTCTATAACTTTGTCTGTTTAAATAATTTATTGAATCAGGCGTTACTTTGCGGAGGTCCATATTAATGAACTAAAACAATTACTTTGCTCACCCGCGACCTTACAATAGTTACGTTTATGCAAGAAATGTGCGTTCATGCAGTTCCTCCACCTCCACACTGTACGAACACACACAAATCACATAAACCCAACCATCACCACCACCAAGCTACACTGACGCGTTTCGAACTCAACCAGAGCTCATCTTCAGAGTTACCACAACCGTATGCTATGCTACCAAACGTTAAACTAACAAACCAAAACAAATGTTTTAACTTGTCACTGTAACTTCTCAAGTACCCACTTTATTTTTCTTATTCTCAAACTACCCCACAAAAATTAACTTTTATTGACATATTTAAAACTACCTTGATTTTTTTTTTTTTTTTTTTGTTTATTTATTTATAAGGCATATTTAATTAATACTAACTGTTCAAATTCGACCCAAGCCGCAGTAAAGGAGAAGATACTAAATTTACCTGTTCATTAATAATAGACCCCATAGTGTTGTACCTAATTATTTCCATGCATTCCAGAGCATCCAGACGCAACCCCTTGCCGCAATAATGTAACACTTCATAAGAATCTGAATCTAACAATGAATGATTTGATTCCAACAAATGTTTTGCAAAATTCGATCTATCTGGATGCTCATTCCTATATGCCGAAACATGCTCTTTAAATCTAGTATTAAAACTTCGGCCTGTCTGTCCTACGTATATCCCATTGCAGTCATTACAAGTAAGCTTGTATACCCCCGATCTAGTTCCCTTATCTACCTGTTCTTTGTGGTTACATAGCCTAGAGTACAAAGAGTTGTTAGTCTTAAAGGCAACATTAATATTGTTTGATTTTAAAATGCCATAAATCTTATCAGACAAACCCCCGACGTAAGAGATGCTAGATCTATATTTGTTAGTAGACTGAGAAGGTAACGCAGCGTAAAGCATGCTATTTACTAACCGTGCCTGCTTCTTTTGAACTAAACTATCTACCATTGATTTTGTATAACCATTTGAGATCGCTATCTGATAAATAGTACTCAACTCTAAATCATAATGTTCCTTAGAGAGACACTAGAAATTCTAAAAGACCACTTAGAAAGGAAGCGGTTGCATCCGGGTGAAGTTTGTGAATTAATAGATTTGGTAACTTTATGCATGAAACAAAATTATTTCCGGTTCAATGGTCTTTATTACTTACAGAGTGATGGTTTAGCTATGGGTTCACCTCTGAGTCCTTTAATGGCAGATATATTTATGGATCATTTTGAGAATCAGTATATTGTGGGTAATAGTAATATTGTGTACTATTTTAGGTTTGTTGATGATTTGATCCTATGCTGGAGAGGGAGTATGAGACAGCTTGACGTGTTTATTAATGGTTTGAATAACAAGCACGTACAGATAAGGTTCAAAAAAGAATTGGAGGAAAATTGTTCGTTGAACTTTTTGGATTTAACGATTTCAAAATTAAATGGTAAACATCAATTTAAAATATACCGTAAGCCCACGTACACAGATGCTGTTATACCAGCATCTTCTAATCATCCGTGGCAGCATAAACTGGCTGCTTTCCATTGTTATGTTAATAGATTGTTGACTGTGCCTCTTTCTAAGGAACATTATGATTTAGAGTTGAGTACTATTTATCAGATAGCGATCTCAAATGGTTATACAAAACCAATGGTAGATAGTTTAGTTCAAAAGAAGCAGGCACGGTTAGTAAATAGCATGCTTTACGCTGCGTTACCTTCTCAGTCTACTAACAAATATAGATCTAGCATCTCTTACGTCGGGGGTTTGTCTGATAAGATTTATGGCATTTTAAAATCAAACAATATTAATGTTGCCTTTAAGACTAACAACTCTTTGTACTCTAGGCTATGTAACCACAAAGAACAGGTAGATAAGGGAACTAGATCGGGGGTATACAAGCTTACTTGTAATGACTGCAATGGGATATACGTAGGACAGACAGGCCGAAGTTTTAATACTAGATTTAAAGAGCATGTTTCGGCATATAGGAATGAGCATCCAGATAGATCGAATTTTGCAAAACATTTGTTGGAATCAAATCATTCATTGTTAGATTCAGATTCTTATGAAGTGTTACATTATTGCGGCAAGGGGTTGCGTCTGGATGCTCTGGAATGCATGGAAATAATTAGGTACAACACTATGGGGTCTATTATTAATGAACAGGTAAATTTAGTATCTTCTCCTTTACTGCGGCTTGGGTCGAATTTGAACAGTTAGTATTAATTAAATATGCCTTATAAATAAATAAACCAAAAAAAAAAAAAAAAAAATCAAGGTAGTTTTAAATATGTCAATAAAAGTTAATTTTTGTGGGGTAGTTTGAGAATAAGAAAAATAAAGTGGGTACTTGAGAAGTTACAGTGACAAGTTAAAACATTTGTTTTGGTTTGTTAGTTTAACGTTTGGTAGCATAGCATACGGTTGTGGTAACTCTGAAGATGAGCTCTGGTTGAGTTCGAAACGCGTCAGTGTAGCTTGGTGGTGGTGATGGTTGGGTTTATGTGATTTGTGTGTGTTCGTACAGTGTGGAGGTGGAGGAACTGCATGAACGCACATTTCTTGCATAAACGTAACTATTGTAAGGTCGCGGGTGAGCAAAGTAATTGTTTTAGTTCATTTGTCTGTTTACTTGTAGATGGTGCTATTAAACGACGGTGTATTCGAACATTTTGTGCATTGTAGAGTCGAGTAAATGTTGTAGTATAAAGTGCATTATTTGGCTTAATAAAATTAATTTTATGCATGTTGTAGACATTCAAAATATTTGGTTATAGTAGGTATAGTATACTTGAGTATTTCCATCATAACTGTTTTTTTTTTAATTTAATCTATTAATTATTTACCTACTTCCATTCCGTCTATTTTGCGATACTTTGCCTAAAATAAATTAAAGATAATGTTTAGTTAAACACAGCGATCAAACCCTTTTAGCATTAAAATTTTGATTTTTTTTTATACCTACCTGCACACGACCAATGTTTTCCTCTACAAAACCTCACGTGCTAGTGATAAATGGGCGGCGGCTTAACAAAAAAAATACCACTGCAAATACAATATGTAGCGCTCAATGTCAATTCACTGATGAAAAGTTCTGAATATTTTCAATAGTAAATGAAAATTATGTTGAGTAGACGCTTCGCCTGACCTCGCGGCCTCTACTTCGGAAACGTAAAATTACGTGCAAATAAGAGCTAAATCTCAGAACGAGTTAGCTAACGGTTTGCGGATGACACTAAACGCACATAACGTAGAGAGCTCTGCTGGAGCCGTTCGCGCGGTGATAACGTTATCATATCACTATAATTGTCATGTCAACAACACTATCTGGTTTGTTTCAACAGCTACAATAATGAGCCCCTTTTCACAATACAGTCTGCACAACCGCACGCTCTTAAAGTATTACGGCATCGGTATTTTTTTTTATTTTTCAAATTTTAAAGAACTTTGTGTTGGGAACGTACGTGACATATTTAATCAGCTATAAGTATTAAGTATATGACTTAGAAGTTATTATGGTACATAATATCATTTATTATCCTAGTGTCACTCTACTGTTAGTAACGAATCATTGGAAACAGCGTTTGATGTGCTGACGGTAGAAAATCGTTGTCTATACACAATTAACGTGCTGGTTATATTTTGCGCTGCGCCCCAATTACAATTACCTATTACAAATGGTTACTAACTCTGACTACGAAAACAGCTTCATATACAATTGTTTTATCTAGGTCAATCAAGAGTTCTGATTTAAGCATATTTATGTAAACGTACATTGTAGTCTGTTAAATCAAAGTTAGGCGCGATATAATTACGGATAGTCTCGACTTCAAAATACCAAAAATTAAGTTCATCCGTAATTATACCGCGCCTTAACTAGGATGAAATAATGTTCATCCTATCAAATTACAGCACGTAATTATTAAGAATCAGGTAAAAGGTTAGCGATGCAAACGTGCTGATACGGTCCCGCTGTCTCGTCATATCAGTTTCAGTAGAAAGAGTACATCACTACCTAGTCGTCTTTCTTGAACCTTGCGACGTATGTAGGTACATCGGTACATCGACCAAGGTTGTGTATCGTTTGTGCTATTCAACCAAGCTGGTTTAATTAAGCATATCAATTAACAGCTGTGCTCACAAGCTGATGCATTAATTAGTCCAACACGATCCAGGTGGAATAACGTCAAGTGTTTCAATTCCAATATACTTGACGCTGATTTTAATCCCTCAAATTTAATTTTAACAATTCTTTTGTTCTGGTGGGTGTTCGTGCGGGTATTGTTTTCACCCGACTGTCGAAGGAGGGTTATGTTTTTCGAGCGTATGTATTTATGTATGTATCATTCTTTGGCACGCTCTGCATCCTAAACGGCTCACTGTACCTACCTATTTTGAAGTGTAAGGTGTCATTAGATTCGTCTCAGTTCCGAGAGTGACATAGGGTACCTATGTATTTTCCCGGAATTCCCATGGATTCCAACAGGCTGTTTTTTTCGTCTAGTATTAAAATTAAAGTCATTCTCTGTGTACCTAGTGATTTTGCAGTAATAATAAGAACCTCGGAATACCAAATCTAATTAAATGAATGCCAGAATACTAAATAACATGTTACATTACTTTTCGCAGGTTATTTAGCTCCGCCGGAACTGGAAGATAGACAAAAGTGTTTTTATTGCTTTTGAGTTACTTTTTCAATAGCGCATATTAGCTATAGGATAAACAACCCATTATTGCATGGGCATAGTGATTAACCACTTTAAAATAAACATGTATGTTAAGTGCTAAATGTCAATCATTTACGTTTGGTTAGCATTCACTAAATGGTGCTGTGATTATTTTATAGTCAAGTTGTGTGGCTAATCAAACGCAAATGATAAACAGTTAGTACTTGACAATGTTTATCTTAAAGTGGCCAAGAACTGGGTAGTGTTTACCCTACGATTGTTTTGTCGTCAGATCGCGGTGGGGCGCAGTACGCGTGACCACACCATCGACGTGGACCTGACGCTGGAGGGACCAGCCGCTAAGGTCTCCCGCAAACAGGCCACCATCCGTCTCCGCAACACCGGGGACTTTTTCATGTCATCGGAAGGCAAGCGGCCGATGTTCGTGGACGGCCGGCCGGTGCTACAGGGCAACAAAGTGAAACTCAATCACAACAGCGTTATTGAGGTGAGGTTGAATGTTATCTATAAAAATCCAATGTTAACAGAGCCCTCCTCGTAAGCAAGGTGTACGCAGTATGGGGGGCTTATTTTATATCGGTTGTTCGGGGAGCGGGTACTGACCACAATAGCGACTGGCAACATCAGTCATATTGTAACCTGGGATCACGATAACTGCCGTCGTAAGAAAAAGGGGCACAACTATAATTTTTTTGAAACAGAAAAGGCCTAAGTGCACACTTGTTCTTTGTAAACTTGCGCTGTTTCTTTTTTGAGCAATTTTGCAGTTGTGCCTTTTATAATTACGACGGCAGATAACATATCAGGAGTCAGAATACGATCTGAATATTTTGTAAATGGATCACCAATGGGAGTTTAATCTACTGCTACTGCTCTATTTACGCTTTCGTTATTAGATAATTATTCGTTTTGTTTTGTCCGCCGGTCGCCGTGTAGTTTCTGGGTCAGATATTGAGACTTGAAATGTAATAACCTATATACATATGAAGTTTTATTAGGTATCTAAAGCTTAGAAACAATTAGATGTAGTTATTAGTTGCGAAATGTTACGGTACGTACGCCCACTAGGTATAATAAAGCGCCTCGTTACTCTTCGCTTGCGTAGATGATAGGTACCGCGATGATATCCATAGATAGATCAAAACTCGACTTTGTCATAAATGTTGAATACACATAAAAGCAATTTTTAATCCTGCATTTCTGTGTTTATTTATTGCATAATCATTATTATTGTATAGTAAATATCTTGCAAAATACAACTAAGTAAGCCTTAAAGCGTTACATTGCGACGTTCGATTATTCACACTGTAAAGTATATTAACACGTTAAGAGCCTCGCGCTTCTCAATGTAATACAACTTGCAGAATTTTTCTCGCATGTGTAAATGAGGCTTAACGACTCGCGACTGAACAATGATGGCCGGCGCTAACCTCCTCACTTCGTACGGCCAATAGCTGCATGAAAATTTAAAATGACCCTGATTGGCCGATACTTACCTATCTATTTCGCGCGCTTCCTAATTCACTTAACTACACATGCAGCCTTATTAACGTGGCACGTTGCGAAATATTGCAATGAAATAAACGGAACGTTTACAAATTCCCATTACTTCTGTTCTTTGAAAAAGGCTGAAATACGCTCTCTTCCTCCTCAGTTTATCGTTATGTTTGTTACAGATAGCGGGCCTGCGTTTTGTGTTCCTCATAAACCAAGACCTCATCAGCGCCATCCGCCAAGAAGCCGTTAAAGTCAATATCCCTGTATAAGTGACAATGAATAAATAAATAAATAAGTGTTGAAAAATAAAGAGTAACAATAATTACGCAAGCTTTTTATTTAGAACACATTTATTTGGTCAATATTAGAATAACTCTCAAAACTAGGTTTCACTCGAAAACTTAATATTTCCCTTTAACAATAACTCCGCACACCGCCCTCTTCACGGTGTAGCACTATGCAGAGCGAGTGTGCGACTTTTGGTATTACAACTATCACGAAACACTATCACGTGCGTTACTGGCATAAAACGATATGCATTTAACATTAAAAACGCAAAATATTTTTTACGATTTCCTAATAATTTAGTCCATAACCCTTAACACAATGAAGTGTTCTAACCACAGTTAGTTACTATGTATTTAATCTAAATTATAACAATTACCAATAACGTGCTCAAAATTAAACTCAAACCATACACTCAATAGTGCTCAACTACAGACACCAGGAGGACACCGAAAAACAAATACACTAACACGGGACAAACTAAAGTCGCATTCAGTCGAACTGATCCACAGTAGAAATTTCAAAAATTTATCCAATACAGCCTCAAAACGATACATGCTTATGAAATTATGCTTTTTTCATCTGAAGGAGATATTAGAACACTCCTAATCCTATTACTTTTGTACATTTCATGACCTTTAATATAGTAAAGTTACCCCGCTTAATCTAGTTAAATAGATATATCTATTCTTAAAACGTACTTACATATATCAGTTTTTAAACCATTTCATTTAATGTAAACAAATCACTCGATACATGGAAAAATCGTTTAAATTTTATACTTATTAACTAGGTACGATATATAGCTCTAAAAGGCGACACTTGCTATTTAATTTATGCAGGACTCTAATAAAAGCACATTATTTGGTATATTTTTATTTAACACCCTGTACATGATATATGATATAAAAATAGCGTATTATTTACTTTAATACGGCTTAGGCACAATCAGGCTAACACGTTCAATAGCGAGTGCCTTGATTATGAGATCAGTGGATATACACCAAAATGTTTAAAATTGTCAGTGTATAGTAACAATAGGTACACAATGGTGTACAATTTCAGCTCAATGTTAAAGGCACTATAGCTCAGTTTTATGCTAATATAATTATGATATATTCTCACGAGAAAATATAGCTGTTGCAAATTATTAGACAGGCATCAGGTAACATCAGGCACTTCATTCCAGTAGAACTGGTAAAATTTAATGAAGAAATTAATATACCTATTTCATTTTTTAAACTGTATCCCATACATTGCGAATGGCTACTTAAAGAGCGAAAACAGAACTGTAAGTATAAAAATATTTCCTAGAAAAGCGAGTGTTTTCCAGCAAAATATTAATTCTGAGTATTAGTGTTGGTTATTTCACGCTTTAAGTTTATTACACTATGCCATTGCGTTGCAACGTCACAAACAACTTTACAAACAACATCACATCAACAAGCATATCAAGTTTTTTTTTATATACATACATAATTAATTATATGATATAATAGTAGGTAGTATAATATAGTAGTAATATAAAGTCGTACACACTGTTTGTACTTGAGCCTAAAATAATAACACCCATTTCTCGCATAACACATAATGGTGCTTAGAAGTTACGTGAGCAATTGTTAACCACATCAACAACGGTTTTTTAATCATAAATAATTAGGTACTAAGTCCTTACAGTAGTTAAATTAAATCAACAAATATTACTAACTACCATTCTTTTATGCCATATAACTTATTTAAAGAATACCTACTTAATTTAATTATTTTCCATAACATAGATAGATGATCATGTCCAAAATACAAAAATAATATCTTTCCTGCTAATAATAAGATAATTCAGGGACTTGGCTTAATGAAACACAGATCAATATAATTCTCTAGCTACAGTGAACCAATTTGATTCCTAGGCCACTATAGAACCATGTCAAAATGAATCAAATTGTTTATCTTCTACAGCAGTGATTATTGGGTGATGTATGTCATGATGACAAACTCGACCTTTGCGAACGTGTGTCAACGATCTTGAATAGGAAAGGAGTTTGCTTGTGTATTAATAACTTGAATTGTCACTGGCCGTCTATCAAAACTTCTTTCGTTTTCACTTACTGAGCCATGTTTAATGTCAATGATGTCAATAGCACAAAAAAACTGATTTGAGGACTAATTCAAAACTTTTTTATTAATATAGGTATACCTACCTACCTACTAAGTGTTACCACAACGTAGTCTGCCTCCCAAAGTTTACCTCTTATCTTTAATAATAAATAAATTGAATAATAATAATAAATAATATCACGGAATTTTTTAACACCAATCTGAGGGCACGGCAGTGCTCCCGCCAAGACGAGCCAAACGAAGCGCAAGGGCGCTACCTACGTTTTCTCGAAGCGCTTCATCGTTTTTTTGAACCCTCATTCATAACATAACTCGAGTTTGGATTGACTTAGTCCCAAAGTAAAGCTTGTGTTATGAGTACTCAGCAACGGATAAACTTACTTAAATAAATAGATAAATACATACTATATATTCATAGTATAGACTATAGATAGATAAAAGTCAGCGTAGGTAATAGTTTATTTCTTCAAACAAATATTTTTTTGTGGCGGCGCAGGGCCTGAATGTGAGGGAAAGATATATTTTGCGAGGCATTTTAAATGACGGATTTTAAATTGAGCAAAAAAATGAGAACCTTTTGAGGCGCGATGCCCCTCAGACCACGAGACCGTGAGCCCACATCGCCCAAACCAAGCAACGCTACTGTCTTTTGTTACTGTTGAATATCTTTTCTTAATATTTTAAGTCGCCTGTACACATGTACGTAATAATATACTTACTTTTTTTAAATATCACATCAATATGTTTCATTAACAAGTCCCTGTAGCAGAACTCAAAGAATCCTTTGCAAACTATAATAATTTATATAAACAAACTCGCTAATATTTAGATAACAACATTAATGTAGAGTAATAAATAAACAATTAATACTAGTTATGGCTATCAAAGTGCATAATATGTGCAGGTATCTGAAATATATTGTTTCTTCTAACCCTGCTTTATAAAATGGAATGACTATAGGAAAAACAAATTTCAATAAACTTTAAAACATTGTAACGAAATATATACAAATCAGATCAAATTGCACTTCAAAATATTTTTATATATATTAAATACCTAAATATTTTGATTTCCCATATCACACTGTAGAGAATTTGGCTTTGTTAGTTAGTGAACTAAGTAGTTAATTACTTAACTAAATTTAAAATTAATTGGAATTAAAGGAATGTTACATATCAGGTGGGTTTTACAGCTGAATGGCAGCACAAAGTCAGAAATAATGTGGACCCTGAGACATATTTGCTTCAAACAAACAACCTTACTTCAGTGACCATGCTTCAATTTGATGGTATATTTAAGGTTCCCCTTAGGAAAATCGTTTAATTTGGGTTGGGACATAATAAATTTCGCGCTGCTTATCGATTTATATTTACAAAATTTTTCAGCTAAGACAAAAATTTTCTTTCTATGACTAAACACAGCCATTGTTTTATTTCTGAGCGCCATTTTATCAACAAGGTGATTTTTCTCAATGAAAACCCATGGCTGCCACTTTCGTCCTGTTAAATCAGGGTTAAAAGAATCCTTAGCGGAAGTACTTGCATAATGTGATCCATTCTCAGATTTCTTAATAACTACTTTCGGAACATATTTTCTACATTTTTTATTTTTTTCTTTATGTTTTTGAAACTGGACCTTATCAATGTTTTTTAGAACATCTTCAAATTTAGGTTTAACTTTCTTTGGTATTTCTTTCTTAAGATGAACGTTATTATTATTACAACACACATTGTGAGTGTTAAGCTTTGGTTCTTCTTTGGATGATTTGTTTTTTTGGAATTTTATAAGACTTTGCTGAGGCAACGGCAGTTGCACTCGTAAATCGGGAATTGGTTCTTTTATTGGAGGGATATATTTTTGTGCGGCTTTGGTAATAAGTGGTCTATTTGAGGATATACCAGTATTATAATTAGGATTTAAATACTCCTTTTCTGTCAATTTGCAACTATTTTCTTTGCGATCATCAAACCTTAAGTCTTTCACTTCAGAAATTCTGGATCCTTTGTAGCTGGAAATTTTTAAAAGAATACTTGAATTCTTTTCTTCAGACGTTGTTGATGAGACTTCTGGCGAAGAACTAGTGTATGAACTACCTTCTTTTTGTTCATAATTAAACACATTGTCCAAACTTGACTCACATGAATCTACTTTGCTACCGTTAAGGTTGTCATAAGGATTCAGATGAGGTGATGTTACATTTCCTATATTTAGATCACTTACACTTGTTGGAGTGATTAAGTCCGATATTGAATTTGTAGACTCCTCTAAGTGTTTTGTATCATTCTGCTTACTATCTGAAGGAGTTTCATTAACTTGATTAGAACTAGGCCATTTGTCAGTTTCACTGTCCGACTCAGATACTTTACGTTGGTAATTATTTATTGGCTCTGCAAGTAACATTTCAAGTGAGTCACTGTCATAATATTTAGTACTCTTTTCGGTTTTTTGAGATTCTCTATCCATGAGTTTTTTATTTACATCCATTTGAGGTGTGCGGTATAACGCATCTACAAGTTGGGCATCATTGGTACACAAATTATCACCATAAATATGTTTAACTTTATTGGTATGATCTACAGCAGCTCTACTTAAAATACCCATGTCCCCATCGTCAGATTCATAATCTGATGAATCGGTATCTTTTGGACTTGCTGGCTCACCAATAACAATATTTTCTGCAATATCTTCTGTCTCAATGACTTCCTCATAGCCAACATCTTCAACCCAAGATTTCTCTAAGTCACACTCAGGAACATCTGTATCTAAGTTTCCTTCTTCACCACCTAATTTGTTGAAGCTTGGTGAATCAAATTTTTCATTTTCAGATGTATAATCAAAATGGGTTTGATTTAAGGACTCATCTTGGAGTTCTGTAAAATTACTTTCTTCATGCTCGAAATTTTCTTCTGCAATTATGCAGTTATCTTCAATTAATATGCAAAATGAAATATTGTTTTCGTTATAAGTAGTTGATATTGAATTTCGTCTACTATTTTGAATTATATTAAGTAAATGGGACTCATCTATATTGTTACTGTTATTACACTTATTACGCTTCTTAGGCAACATAAAACATCTCTTCATCGTAGATTCATCAGCATCACCGTCGTATGCGTCCAAAGCAGAATCAGATAAAGATCTTTTAAGTGAAAAACGAGGTCTTTCACAAAAATTATAACGTTGTTCCTTTTTTGAGTCGTTAAAGTTATCAAGGTCCATGTTGGGAGACTCAATTTCATTTTGAAAGTCATCTTTTTCTTGTGTGGGACTTATAAGTTGACTGTCATCCGCACTCATATGTGTTTTGCAAATATCTGTTTGAAAATTACATTCTAAATTTGATGATTGTTCTATAGTATTTTTTTCCTGTAATTCAATACCAGGCTCATTTATTACTGCTTTCTCGTTAAATATCGTTGTGGAATTTAAAACCTTATTTTCATATTGATTTGTTATTTCATTTCCACCATGACTTACAATGATGCAATTTGAACTCTCATGTTCAATGTCTAAATTTAATGTTTCATCATGGTTTTTCTTACAGCTACCAATGCCTTCTTGAAATTCTATGTTCTCCTTTACTTCATTTTCAAAATTCTGTGAGATATCAGATTTGAAAACATTTTCTTGATGTTGGTCATAAGAATGTTTCTCATTTGCTTGAGTTATTAAATTGTCTTTGGTTCCACATACTTTATTTTCTATAAAATCTACATTAACAATCGAATCACTACAATTGTGATTTTTCTGGTCGTGATTATATAATTTCGAAGTATTATCTAAAGGATTAGTATATTGTATTTGCGTAACACCTGGTCGTTCGCGAGTATTCTCTGAATCATTAATTCTAGAAAGAGTGCTAACATCTTCATTGAAGGTAAGCAGGTTTTGAAATCTAGGCGAAAAGAGTTCTTTTCTTACATGACCTTTTAAATTAAGGCTAAGATCATTTCTTTTTTCGGCCTTACTTTGATCGATATTTGTTTCACTATGAGTTTCAAAATATTCATCATAAATGATATTTTTTCCATTTAATGTATCAAGTTCAGGAAAAGTTTCTTCAATTTTAGAATGTATTAGGTCTGATTCTTCATTAATTGTGGGCCCCTGTTCACCTATACTTAAGTTCTCATTTGATAAAAGAGAATTTCCTAGCTCTTGAACGATATCATTTTTATTGGCTTGGTTTCCAGCCATTATAATTGATTCTTTAAACGAGGTATCACTGTTGGATGTTAGTGATTTACCTAAACTGAGATCAGTCAGAAAATTGCTCTCAGGAACTTCATGACCAGTTTTTACTGGTATAACACTATTCTCTTTTTCAATGACAACGTCCATGTCATTCCCAATAGCTTTTTCTGACACTTCATAATTAAGAACATTTGATATTGATTCTTTGATGTTCGTAATGCCAGAAGTAGTATTTTCCCCGTTTTTATTTGAGTCAAGGACGCATTCCCCTATTTTCTCTTCTTTAACTTGAGCAGACAAGTGAATATCACACTTTGTAGCCGTATTATCTTTTTCTTTTAATACATCGGGTGTATTTATTTTAGTTTTTTCTTCGGCGTTAATATTTAAACATTTCATTTTATTTCCAAACAGTATGGATTTATTAACTAAATTTTCAGTTGGACTATTTGAGGGCAATCTCAATTTTAGTTTTTTATTACCGGTCTTAACTAATTCACTTTCAGAATATGAAGCATGATTTTCGGTGCTTCGCTTTCGGCGTGTTTTATCTAATTTATTTTTACTCTTTTTTAATTTGGGTATGTACAATTCATTTTTATAATTTAATTTACCTTTTTGAGTTATGTTATCCTCTTTCTGTAATGAATCTTTCAGTAGGCAAGTGTCGCTTTGTTGGCAATTTTCATCATTAGATATTTTTCCTTCAATTACATTCTTATCTTCTTGAAGAAAATTACTTACATTATTTATTTTTGCACTTAAGTCAAAAGTCTGAACATTTTGTACTTTCTCAATTATAGGTACCTTAGAAGATTTCATCTCAATTTCGTCAAGTGTCAACTGACCTAAAACAACATCAGTTCTAGCACTGCTTGGAACGTTTAAATCCTGTTTCTCAGTAGAACTCAACTTATGAATGACTGCATTGCTGCTTTCTTTGCTTGAAATTAAATTATTACAAGTACCATCAATCTCTTGTTCAGTTTTGGAAGTTGGGAGTGTTTCAGTAACTTGAATAGCAGATAGTGGTGGTCCGTTTTGATTTTCCAGTGGTGATTTTTTAAATATTTCATATTTTTTGATTTCAGTATCACTCTTGCGCTTCAGTTCTCTTTTTGTTGGATTATCGTCAGAACTTTCCAGATTATTTTTGGAATCTATTTTAGTATCGTTATGTTTATTACAATTCTTATTACTTCTTGTTTCTTCTTCTGAACCAATCACTGAATATTTAGCTTGTGGAGATAAATTAATTGGAATGTCTAATGAGGCTTTTTCTAAATAACGATTGGATAAATCCCTGTAAGTCATGCTCAAGTCTTCAGATTGCATTTCAAACTCACTATTTTGAACTGTCTCAAGACAAGCTCTGTTCAGTAAATTATCTGCCTTTGGATATATTTCAACATTATTAGGAGAATTGTTTCCAATTTCCTCGTATTTATTGGTAATAACACATTTTTTATCTGTGTCACTTTGACGCATGGCTTCAGAATTTTTAGCTTGTGAGGCTAAGTTAATAGCGAACTCTTGGTCATCTTTCTTTAAGTAGCCCCCAGAATATGAAGTATCAGTACTTTCTTCATGTATTCGAACATTATCTGGATTTTTAATGATAACGCTGTCTACTCTTGTAGCTTGAGCTCTGGCTTGTGTTGTTTCATTGTCATCTGGAATATTCTTTTTTAGTTTCCTGTATTTGCTCAGTCTAGAAAATTCATTATCTGTTTCCATTTTGGTTTTTGGAGAGAACCGATAATGAATATCATATTCTGCACTAGTAACACTGTTTTTCATAGTATTACTCTCTGACCGCTCAGTATCTAACGCAGGAAGATCTTTCGAGAAGGATGTAGTTGTATTCAGTATGGGTTCAGTTTTATTTGCATTAATAAATTGTTGATTTACTTCAGGAAAACTTAATTCAATATCATTGTCAAGTCTAGGTAATGATGCTAAGCACACCCCTGAATTACTTTCCAAATCTTGCAAACTATAACTAGTCTTCAAATTATCTATTATAGATGGTTCTGATAATAGTTGTCTATTATTCATCTTACAACTGGAAGATGTATTTACGAGAGGATGTTTTATAGTTTTTGAATTCAAAATATTTTCCATATTTTCATCAACACTTTGTAATAGTAATGGCGATTTTACACTTAAGGGATTTGCTACTTTCTCAATAACTCTTTCATTTAATACAGTTTGCACTGGGGCTGCTATTTCAACATTTAACATTTTGGGACTACATGGCTTGATTTCAAAGTTGCAGCCAACATCTTTGTGTATAACAGACTGGCTTATCTTAGATTCCACATCGAGTGGTGACACAGGACGTGGTAATGTGTCTTGTATGTGAGTCAATTTTTTTTGTTGAATTTCTCCATCTCTTTTAATAGGTTCTATGTTATTCATATTTGAAGATTCAATGGCTTCTTCAAATTGGCTGAGCAGCTCAAGACTGTTATAACCCTTGATATTTTTTGGCAACTTGGAAACTTTCTGTATGTGTTCATACTTGCTGAGCTCTTCCCTTGGAACATTGACTAATCCAAGGACATATAGTTCTTCCTGATTTTTAGCTGTATGCTTGGAATAATTGTATGTGTCAACAGGAACAATTTTAACAGCATCTTTACTAGAACTGTTTTCCATAGTTTCATCATCTCCTTCACTCCATGATGATATAAACTGCCTAATATCCTTTTTAGTTTTAGATGCTTGGTTACAATTAGGATCTGGTTTATACTGAGGGGATGATCTAATTATAGGACCATACCTATAGTCAGGTCTACCATAAGGATCCATGGGTATTCTGTTAACACTATCTATACTTCTGACACTTGTTACTGATGATTGGCTGAAATATCCACAATCATCCTGAGGTATAGCATGTGTTTGTCCAGTTTCATTACTGGCATTGGAATCAGCTGGTGAAATTGCCAAAGTGCTTGGTGAAAACTGCATAGGTAGTTTTGTTAAAGAGTTATTCATAATGGATGGATCCAAATTTTTCAAATGAGCATACTCAAAGTTTTTCATTTGTATATTTTCTTTTAAATAATATGGATGTGGAGGTGGACCAACTCCATGAATATTTCCAGGTGGATAATTGGGCAAAAGAATTTGATTTTTTGAAAGATATGGCCTAGACATTTCATTAAGATAATAGCTCTCACTGACAGGATAGGCTTTTGGTCGGGTGTCATAATCAACATGTACTTTATTATTTGGGTCATACGGTTGTTTGTTTGAAATAATTGCTTTGTTGGCCCCATCTGATGGATATGGGTGCAATTTACTTTGAAGAGTATTGCCTGGTCCAGGTCTATAGGGTGCATGAATGACCGGATTACGTAATGGAACACCATAATTGCCTTGCTGGTTAAAAGACCTTTGGTAACTATCCATGACTGGTTCTGCCATCCTATCAGTATACTTAAGAGGTCCCTGGGGATAGCCAGGGTATGGATGTGGGGGCATTGATTTTGGCAACTCATATTTATGTGTTGCAAAAGGATGGGGTGGGTGATAAGGGTTTGGAAAATTACCTAAATATTCATACCTGGCTTGTGGATACCTCTCCTTGATGTTAGGGTATGGCTTGAATCGGATGTTTGCATCATGATAGTATGGGTCCGGATACATTTGTGAGGGTTCTTCGTGGCCTGTGTGATGCCTGGCGAGTGTTGGACGAGGACCAGCACAGCTACCAAAGTCTGAATACTGGTAAATTTCAGGAGCACCATATTGCCTCAAAGGGCGCACATTAACACTGCCGGGAGGCCAACCATGGGGCACACTCTTCACTAGCAGCGGGTTCATATTAGATACACTATGATCAGCATTTCTTGAATTTTTTTGGTCGCTACTCATAGGATTAACATTATAAGGCACATCATAGTACTTTACCTCAGCAGGTACATTTAACTTAGTATTTTTGGATGCATATGTAGGATCCTCATTATGTTTAACTGCATTGTATCCAGGAGGCATAATAATGCGCTGCATGTTTTCTTGGAATGTTTGCCTGGGCGATATGTTTCGTGTAGGGTCCTGGTATTCGACCACCTTGTGTGGATAGTCAGGTGGGCGCCGGTAGATGGTGTCCTGGCCGAGCCATGGCTCGACGGGCGCTTTCTTGGGGAATGCATCGCGCGCGGGCGGCGCGACGCGGTCAGGGCCTATGACGGCGCACGGCCGCGCGCCCTGTCCATCAACTTTAAATGAATTGGCGGCGACTTCTTGCCCCGGCTTGCCTCGCTCGTAGTGGAGCGCGGCCGCCGTATGCACGTACTTGGCGCCGCCATCGCTGCTACGTTCTGCCAGCGCTGACTCGGCCCTCAAGTCTTTAGCGTCCATGGCCATCGCGAGTTCCACACGGGGTCTCACTTGCTACCATCTTTTATGTATAATTCAATTCGAGCCTCTCTGTTCTTTGAAACTGTTTGTAGTGAAAATATCGTTCATCCTGCAAATATAAACAAAATATCAATCAATATCCTGATAACTACTTTGGCAACTGTCAAAACACTGTGCCACAATTGCCACATAGACCAGACAAAGTAAACATTGAAAAACACATAAAAACACTGTTACAAAGCTCGAATACTAATTCGCTTCTAGATTTACCTTAAGTTTATAAAACATCAATATTATTTCCTAGGAGACACCGATTTATTACGTTCCTACGTCGCCCATGCAGAGGTGTTAGTAAGTGTTGCATGTCACGAAAAAAATACTGTATTTTAATGAACTGTCAGCATTTTAATAAAGTTTTTGAGCTATGCAAATAAGAAAAAAATAATGAAATATTATAACTTTATAATATTTCATTAAGCAATGAATAGGTGTAAATCGTAATTTAGGAGCAAGAGATTTAAATACATTAAGAAGAAAGTTGGTCCGTCCAAGATATATTTATGTTATTGCCAGCGCTTTTCTCTGTAGGTGGAACAAGAGTGAATCACTCCATTCGAGAGTTGTTTCCCGCTGATATAAACTAATCTTATTGAACAGTGGCATTTCAAGTCATTAAATTATGAGTAGAATGGAATGACATCTAGTAGAATGACATTAGACGTATTTTGCAGTTCAACATAACAAAGTACCAAAGTACAGATAAAGTTTTGTAACCTTACCCGTAGATGCCCGTAGACTCTACGGCGTAGAGCGTCCGATAGATACCATATTTACTACGGTTTTCCCATCAACTTTTTGTCTGTAGTGTCCGGATGTATGGCCCAGATTCCTTTGTATTTCTCGGAGGAGAAGGTATACAATAAAAATCTATTACTAATGTCAAACGAAAATTTAAACGTCAAATGTCTGTCAGACTGTCAGTCCAGTCAGTCAGTCTACTTATTGTTCGCTAAAAATCGAGAGAGAAACCTTTGAAACTTGGGAAGAAAAAATTCAATATTGTAAATTATCTACACGTTTAAATATTTCGTGATGAAATATATTTCTGTTAGCCTGATTTTAACATTAATATTTGCTGGCTATGTTATTAATACTATATGGACTTTAGCTGAAATATTCATTCCACCGGAGTGTAGTCGTGGCGAGCGATGTTTTTCATCATATTTAGCTTCAAACCCTATTCAGCATTTAGTCCTTTATACATCTGTCAAAGAACATCCACACGATGGCGATCCCACGTCGGAAGCAGTGACGAAAATTCATACTACTTTAAATTTAGACTACAGAAATCCGGCGTCTATGTGAGTGCCCAAACAAAGTTTTTGTTGGTAATGATAGCATCACTTTACGTAGTTTTTCTGTACCCGTCTGCCGACAACATTCAATTTTAATTTTATTAAATTTTCCAGAGACGTCACATTGAAGATTCCGCGTAAGACTCGTAATAATGGGACCCTGTACATGCATGCAGTTTTGCTAGATGAAGGTCGTCTTTATAAAAACTTTGATGAAATCCTACGCACAGAAACAATGCACACTTTACCTCTGATCACATATACTGAGCCTCAAGCAGCCACATTTAATTTGTTGAATAAGAATGTAAGAAGAAATATTTTTCTTATTAATTTCAACTACAGAGTTTATAGGCCCATAATTTAAATGTTTTTGAATTTTTCAGACTGATGAAAAAACAACTAAAGTGCAACATGTTAAGCCATTCTCCCATATAACTACTGTAGCGCCTTTGTCTATTTTAACTGATGATTTAAATCTCCCAGCTAACAAAATTCCTGGTGAACTATATTCATATATAAGGTGAGAAATCATAATGTTCCAAACAACTGTTTTTAATATTACTTAACCTTAACCTTTAAATTGGTGATATCAAATTGGCTTAATGCACTAGTAGTTTTCCCTTATGTAGTTGAATGTACAAGAGAATGATTTTGTGTCATATGTTATTATTAATTTATTATGATTTAAGTACCAACTTGTTTTGTAATTTCCAATAATCTTTTACAGATTACGCAATCGCAAATTTTTGCCTATAATTCAGCACAATGTTCTCAAATCCCGAATGTCCAATCTGCAGCTTTTAAATAGTAGCATGAGTGAGGCTAATGTCACTGTGACCATCTCACCGGCATCCTATGGCTCGTTCCGTTTAGCCCTGCATGTACGCTTGGCTTTAGAACAACTCCACAGCCTTGGATTTAGTGAGAAAGATGTAGATGATGTAAAAGGAATATTTGCTGATACAAATCTGTACCTGTTGTCGGCAACAGTTCTAATAGCCAGTTGTCATGTGAGTTCATTTTTATTTTGTATGTCATAATATAATGTCAAGTCTATGTTACTTGGAATTACAAAATTACTCCAGAATATTTCAGCCAGTGGCTAGGTAAGTCAAACTGAATCCCCTTGGAATAATTTTTATAGAATTTTTAATTCAGGTTGACAAATTTTTAAATTTATTTATTTAATGTTTAAATTGGAATGTGGCAAAGATGTGTCTATTGAATGACAATTTGCAGATGTATGAATTTTTCGGACTTGCTCCATCACCTAGTGAAATATTCTAGATTCATTTTGTGCTAGCTTGTGTTTACCCAGGTGTTTAAAAATCTTGTGCTAAAAGCATTCATAAGCTGCTTATTTGAATTGAATTAATTCTTACCACTATTGATAAAAAAAACGTATTGTCACTACTTTGAAAAAATCTTGTATCTCAAATCAATATGTAAACCAAACTGAACTTTATTGCACACTCAGTAAAGTTCAATTAGCCAGATTATCGATTTTGAGATACAAGCTTTTTTTCAAAGTAGTGACAATATACATGTAATAGTGAAAAGCGAATAAGAAAAAAATGTTTTGTTATTCAATCATGGATTTATTTTCATACCTCTAAGTTAATGAACCCACTTTAACAGACTGTGGTAACAAGGAGATATATAACTTTATTTATACAAGTTTGTTTAATTACAGTTGCTTTTTGACTTCCTGGCGTTTAAAAACGACGTATCATTCTGGCGTCGGAAGCGTTCCCTGGCCGGGCTCTCCACACGAACGGTGCTGTGGCGTGCTTTTTCACAACTCGTCATATTCTTCTACCTCTTAGACGAACATACATCTTTGTTGGTACTGGTTCCTGCTGGCGTTAGTGCTGTTATTGAGGTTAGTATAAAATAACTGCCAATAAGGTAAATACCCCAGTGCCCAACGGTGCCCCAATAGCCGACACTTTCAATCTTAATTCGTAGCAATAAAGGCGACAAGCAGAGTGTCGATTATTGGAATTGAAGTGTCAAGCACTGGGGTATTTACCTTATGTATAAAAGAGAATTGTGGCTGACTGACTGAAAGAGAGTTAACAGTCTAAATCACTGGAACTACAGACTCGATAAACTTAGAGCTAGAAACTTAATAAAGGTTCTTTCATCCCAGTCTATATACTACCCACTGCAGGGCACAGGCCTCCTCTCAGAATCAGAGGGCTTGGGCCGACCGAAGTTCACATGCTGGCTCAGTGCTAAAGGTGCTAAAGGTGGAGGTGATTTAATCCGTTATAAGGCATTAACAAAAAATACACATTTTTTTTAATTCATTGCAATGGAACTATTTCCATCCAACACTAGATTCTTATTTCATATCGGAAAGAAAAAAAAAATTATGATGGGAAAAATATTCCCAGTGCTTTATAAAGCGTTTAAAGATGTAAAGGCAGGTTTATACAGGGTCAGTGCACAAGTCAGTATCGGCGCCGACACTGGCGCCATCCATGACTTCATTTGTTTACACGGAGTCAGTAGTTGTGGTAAGCTTAACACGGTGAGCACACGTTTGTGAAGTCAGTGAGGAATTATATATATTATCTCGCAAGGCTGTTGCACGCATTTCTCTGTTGCGATAATTGTGAGATTTGAGATCCCACAGGCACTCGTTTTCTCCATATAATTGCACCAATTTGAAGGTTTCGTCTTCGCTTAGTTTACGAGACTTTTTTAGCGAGACGCGTTGTCAACCTACAACACAGCGACAGTGACTGACCCAGCGCTGACTTTTCTATTTACACGGGGTTTTTTCCACTGGCGCGGTAGCCGCAGGTGGCGGGGGGCGCCGACTGACCTCAAAATATTCGCGTGCGTATATTTAAGTCAGCGCTGACTTCCCACCACTGTACTGACTTCAAATCAATTTACATTGGGTATTTCTCGGGTCAGCGCAGACTTGTCTCGAATTCGAAGTCAGTTACTGACCCTGTATAAACCTGCCTTTAAGAAGGGATTTTTCGAAGTTTCTATGGGATAGGGAATTGGCTTATTTGTATTCTTACAAATGGACTAAGTTGCATGTATAAAGTAGTTATTATAAACAGCAGAACTGCTGTGTTCTGTACCAGCATCTCAATAATTCTT
This sequence comes from Archips crataeganus, assembly GCA_947859365.1. Lineage (NCBI taxonomy): Eukaryota > Metazoa > Arthropoda > Insecta > Lepidoptera > Tortricidae > Archips > Archips crataeganus. Next base: position 17,759,786 of record OX402048.1, read on the forward strand.
AGTGCTCCATCCACTGCTGTGAACTTGTTTGTATTGCTATTTGAATTGTAAATTTATACAACTCACTCCATGCTGCATGGCTCAGGCAAAACTCATACTTACTTTGTTATACTAATGAACTGAAACTAATCACCCAATTCAATCATATCGGTGTATTACGTAAGCCTTCACAAAATTACGCAAAATAGGCGCAAATAGACGTCGAGTTGCGGAAAATGGCCCGCTATTACCTATAAGCCTTCACAAAGTAACACCTGGTGCAGTAAATTACATGGTTGTACTGTTTATTTTATTTAGTGTTGAATGTTGCGTGAAGAGGTTAATGCGCTAGAGTAAATACTCGTCATGCATCAATTGTTAGATTGTTACTAGTAGTTCTACAATTAAACTACAGTTAAACTTCATCATACAGATACAAACCGGTTTGAAGGAACTCGCTGTATATTTGTTGCTTATGTTTTATTAATTTCACTATCTTTGCTTAATAATTACAACTCATAAAGTTGTATTTAATATTAAAGTTACTTAAACTTCAACTCGCTGCGTAATCAGATTACGTGGGTTTGATAATGGTTTTCTTTATAAGTAAATCAGATATTTATAAGTGTAATCACTGCATACTTTGTTAGTTGTTGCCTGCGACTCCGTCAGCAAAGAATTCGTTTATTTCTCGGGAAATATGCAATTTTCTTGGATAAAATCTATCTTATGTCCTTCCCAGTGTAATAAACTATATCCATGCCACATCTAAATGGGTTCGCATTTTAAGCGTGAAGTGGTAACAGAGACAGACAGAGTTACTTTCGCATTTATACCTAATATTAGTAAGGATATCATACCTGCTACGAAAACATTTCAAATATGTTCACATAACTTATTGAGCCGTTTTATCCGATATTTAGTACATTACGTCTGCGATCGTGACATTATTAACACATTCTCTCTTAAAGTCGTGAAGCGTGAAATCAGAAGTTTACGTTTTTTATGATTTATGTCGACTATTAAGATTACTCAAGGAAGGAAATCTACACGAAAAGTATATAAATTGTTAATGTTTATTTTATGACTGCATAGAAAGGTTGCAATTTGTTATAACTCCCCTAGATGACACCTGTTTGTTAGTTAAAATCGCCAGTTTTGTTTTAGAAAATCAGAATAAAATGTCTGTCATTCATGGGAATTAAACTCGGAATATCAATATCGGTTTGCTATAGGTACTTCATTCGACGACAAGGCAGTAATCCCGTGACTTACCACTTCATATGCAAATAACAAAAGAATTCTTTATTAAATAGTTAGAAAATAAATATGTGGTGGGCTAGTGGTTTGGCCTGTGGCCTCTCAAGCAGAAGGTCGTTCGTATCTCTGAGTTTTCGGAATTTATATGCGAAATCACATATCTAATTTACCATGAGATTTACGGTGAAGGAAAATATCGCTAGGGAAACCTGCACACACCTGCGAAGAAATTCAATACTACTACGGCCCAAGCCCTCTCATTCTGTGAGGAGGCCAGTGCCCTGCAGCGGGACGTAGGTTGGGATGATTAGATAATATCGAAAATATGGCAACACGAATTTTCTTCTATTTCACAACTATGTGTATTGTCAGAAAAAACAGCACTACGAAGATTTCGATAGTCTTATGTTTTACCGCAAAAATTCTCACTTCTGGTCCTCAGTATAAATAAATAAATGGTGTCCATTCTAGCTATGGAAGGTGACGAAGATCCTGCACATTAACGTGTCGTGGGAGGGATGGCGCCTGCGCGTGTGGCGATCCAGCGACGAGGACGCAGGCGAGCGTAGTACGGCGCGCGCAGACGCCGAAGCCATGCGTTACTTGTCGCTGCTGCTGTACCCGCTATGTGCCGCCGGGGCCGTCTACTCGCTCGTGTATGAGCCGCACAAGAGGTCAGTGTGGGGAATCTATCTGTATCCTACATGTATAGTCATCATGTCGGATAGCCTTGGTTCAATATAATATAAATTCTCATGCCCCACAAAGTCTCATTCGTGATAATACATAAATAGATATAGTGATTTATGATTGCGCTAAGGCAATTTACAGCTACCTTCAAACTATCTGTGTAACGCTACCGACACTACAAATATACCCGAGAGCCACATCGTGGTAGGGTCCTCTCATTAGACGGGTACACCTGTTGCCATGAGCGAGACCCAGAACAGGGGCCCGAAGGCCCCATGGTGATCCTCCTCCGTTCCCCATAGATCAACCCAAACCTCCAGCTAAGTTCAATGATCTTTTCATCTATATCTCAATCTTATTACTTTACTAATTCGGATTTGTAAGCACTCACCAAGTAGGGGATACTTAACCTTCTGCTTCGCACAAACCAACAATCAAATCTCACTTGGCCCAACGTTCATACTTCCATCCATCTCCAGACTAACTACGTCACAACTAGTGTTGCCAGATACCGAAGTTGCGTTCAGAAATATTATAAGGAACTCACCAGCAAGCAATCGCGATCATTCGCGACAGTCAGTGCTAGCTCGAGTTTTTTTTTATACAGGGTTATTTTTAATTCACTGACATCCTCTTAACCCTGAATTCCTATCACTCAAATAAATTTTTTTTGTTCTACGACTTTTTTAAATGAAGCACTTTTTTTCCCATACAAATACAAAGAGTTTCGTAAAAATAAGAGGTAATCTCAAATTTTCAAAACGTTATTATACCAAAAATATTAAGTTATGACAAAAGCCGTAAAACAAAAAACATTTGTTTAAGTGGTAGGAGTTTAGGGTTAAAAGGATGCTAATGAATTACAAATAACCCTGTACAATAATAGGCTTGCATTTGACCACAAACACGCCTGATGATCATTCACCCAGACTTGAAAACGGCCAGATTGTAGTGTTCAGGGAACTCAGGCGCGGGTAGGGAATTCGACTATTTAGTTGTACGGTTGTTGAAAGAAGAGCGAAAACGCTTTGTGCGGTTTATGGGTATACTGACAACATAGGGGTGGAGACCCCGGATACTTCTGGTCGACCTCTGAAAGAAACGTCGTGCAATTCCGAAGGACATATACCAAAATGTAGCCTGTAAAAAACCGGCCAAGAGCGTGTCGGACACGCCCAAGGTAGGGTTCCGTAGCCATTACGAAAAAATCAAGTAATATTTTTCTAAGGATTTCGTACCTATGTGTACGGAATCATCCAAGTTTAGGTAATGTTTTATACCTTAGGCTACTATTTACTCTTAAACTACAAATAATTTCCAAGCAATCTTAGCCGCTATAATTTTCCTAGTAAATTTGATATATTTACTACCATTCTGAATTTTTTCAAATTTTTCCACCCAACAGTTTAGATTTTAGAGGGGGGGGACGGCCGATTTTAATGAAAATTTTCACTTTAAAGTTGAATATTTCGCAAACAGATCACTGAATAGAAAAATCATGTTAGCAACCCCACAATGATTTTAAAAGACCTATCCAACGATACCCCACACTATAGGGTTAGCCGAGAAAAAAAAATCACCCCCACTGTACGTCTATGGGAGGTACCGTAAAAAAAATTTTCTTACTTTTTTTATTCAATCACTTTGTCGGCGTGACTGATATATATATTGATGCCAAATTACAGCTTTCTAGTACTAACAGTCTCTGAGCTTAGCCGCGGACAGACAGACAGACAGACAGACAGACGGACAGACATGGCGAAACTATAAGGGTTCCTAGTTGACTACGGAACCCTAAAAACCGACAGGCAAGCTACTTTTCTGCGATGGCGAAGGCTCTGGTGACAAAAATCCATATCATAGACGACGCTGATGAGCCTATTCGCTCGCCGTTCCACCAAATCCAAAACAACCAGCTGATATTCGGCAGACCCGTCCCAAAGGTGGTAGTAATACTCCATGCAGGATCATTATCGTTACAGAACATCTCTGTCATACCCTAGATAAATATTAGATACACGCTGACGATTGGCACGGAAAGTGGCGAGGAAGGATGTAGAGACGTAACGACCTTCGCATCGTGCCGTTCCGTTCACGCTTATATAGTACTAAACATAAAGGCTTGTTCGGACTACGCTAGTATTTTAGTCTAGTAGCCAGTAATGTAGTAGCTAAACGTACGTGTCTGAACACCAAAAAATTGGTCGAGTAGATTAGTAAGTAATTTAGTCGAGTCAATCCATTTTATTCTATTATTTTAGTAGTTTAATAGTGAGTAGTACTCGGCCGCCGGCTAAACAAGTCCGAATCTGTCGATTTAGTCGAGTTCATTAGTTTATTATTAGTTTTCATTAGTCAATTTATTGAATCAGGCGTTACTTTGCGGAGGTCCATATTAATGAACTAAAACAATTACTTTGCTCACCCGCGAGCAAAGTAATTGTTTTAGTTCATTTTTTCATTAGTCTTTACTCGACTGTAATGCGAACGATTTTTAGGCAGTAGCGAATAGTTTAGCTACTAATTTACTCGCTACTAGACTAAACTACTAGCCTAGTCCGAACAAGCCTTAAGAGTGAAAGGGATAGTACGATCCGAAGTTCACGACCCTAGCCTTTGATCAGGGTAGATTAGCGCGCCACTCAAAAATCATCATCTAGTCTAGCACATAAGTAGCACGCTATTGGTCAATCACGATTACCGACATATTACTTCCTAGCTATGACCCGCGACTCTGCGTATAATTCGTTTATCGTTACCCCGCGAACACTATGCAATTTTAGTTATGTAGCTAGTAAAAAATAAAAATAAATGTTCAACGAACTTACTACCACTAAGTGAATATACACATTTAATTTGTAAAGCCCGCTCGCCCTCGTGATTTGCAAGAACTGTACTTACAGTGAAATCTCTCTACGCCCTATTGGGAATGTCTATTTGTAAAGCCCGCTCGCCCTCGTGATTTGCAAGAACTGTACTTACAGTGAAATCTCTCTACGCCCTATTGGGAATGTCTATTTGTAAAGCCCGCTCGCCCTCGTGATTTGCAAGAACTGTACTTACAGTGAAATCTCTCTACGCCCTATTGGGAATGTCTATTTGTAAAGCCCGCTCGCCCTCGTGATTTGCAAGAACTGTACTTACAGTGAAATCTCTCTACGCCCTATTGGGAATGTCTATTTGTAAAGCCCGCTCGCCCTCGTGATTTGCAAGAACTGTACTTACAGTGAAATCTCTCTACGCCCTATTGGGAATGTCTATTTGTAAAGCCCGCTCGCCCTCGTGATTTGCAAGAACTGTACTTACAGTGAAATCTCTCTACGCCCTATTGGGAATGTCTATTTGTAAAGCCCGCTCGCCCTCGTGATTTGCAAGAACTGTACTTACAGTGAAATCTCTCTACGCCCTATTGGGAATGTCTATTTGTAAAGCCCGCTCGCCCTCGTGATTTGCAAGAACTGTACTTACAGTGAAATCTCTCTACGCCCTATTGGGAATGTCTATTTGTAAAGCCCGCTCGCCCTCGTGATTTGCAAGAACTGTACTTACAGTGAAATCTCTCTACGCCCTATTGGGAATGTCTATTTGTAAAGCCCGCTCGCCCTCGTGATTTGCAAGAACTGTACTTACAGTGAAATCTCTCTACGCCCTATTGGGAATGTCTATTTGTAAAGCCCGCTCGCCCTCGTGATTTGCAAGAACTGTACTTACAGTGAAATCTCTCTACGCCCTATTGGGAATGTCTATTTGTAAAGCCCGCTCGCCCTCGTGATTTGCAAGAACTGTACTTACAGTGAAATCTCTCTACGCCCTATTGGGAATGTCTATTTGTAAAGCCCGCTCGCCCTCGTGATTTGCAAGAACTGTACTTACAGTGAAATCTCTCTACGCCCTATTGGGAATGTCTATTTGTAAAGCCCGCTCGCCCTCGTGATTTGCAAGAACTGTACTTACAGTGAAATCTCTCTACGCCCTATTGGGAATGTCTATTTGTAAAGCCCGCTCGCCCTCGTGATTTGCAAGAACTGTACTTACAGTGAAATCTCTCTACGCCCTATTGGGAATGTCTATTTGTAAAGCCCGCTCGCCCTCGTGATTTGCAAGAACTGTACTTACAGTGAAATCTCTCTACGCCCTATTGGGAATGTCTATTTGTAAAGCCCGCTCGCCCTCGTGATTTGCAAGAACTGTACTTACAGTGAAATCTCTCTACGCCCTATTGGGAATGTCTATTTGTAAAGCCCGCTCGCCCTCGTGATTTGCAAGAACTGTACTTACAGTGAAATCTCTCTACGCCCTATTGGGAATGTCTATTTGTAAAGCCCGCTCGCCCTCGTGATTTGCAAGAACTGTACTTACAGTGAAATCTCTCTACGCCCTATTGGGAATGTCTATTTGTAAAGCCCGCTCGCCCTCGTGATTTGCAAGAACTGTACTTACAGTGAAATCTCTCTACGCCCTATTGGGAATGTCTATTTGTAAAGCCCGCTCGCCCTCGTGATTTGCAAGAACTGTACTTACAGTGAAATCTCTCTACGCCCTATTGGGAATGTCTATTTGTAAAGCCCGCTCGCCCTCGTGATTTGCAAGAACTGTACTTACAGTGAAATCTCTCTACGCCCTATTGGGAATGTCTATTTGTAAAGCCCGCTCGCCCTCGTGATTTGCAAGAACTGTACTTACAGTGAAATCTCTCTACGCCCTATTGGGAATGTCTATTTGTAAAGCCCGCTCGCCCTCGTGATTTGCAAGAACTGTACTTACAGTGAAATCTCTCTACGCCCTATTGGGAATGTCTATTTGTAAAGCCCGCTCGCCCTCGTGATTTGCAAGAACTGTACTTACAGTGAAATCTCTCTACGCCCTATTGGGAATGTCTATTTTTTTGCAATGTACTTATAGTAAATCGAAAACCATTTCGAGATAAGTGCTTTTTAACTCGTTTTCTGTAGTTATTTAATTTTAAAATTATGTAGGTAATGAATTTATTATATGTTAATATACCTTATATAGTTCATTTGACATTGGTGTAAATTGCGTGACCTGTCCAAGTCGTACTTTATTCTGTGTGGTTAGAATTCTTCACAATTTACGCGTGGATTATACTACGGAGTTTGATTTGGCCCTCTGTCTGACATCTAGCACTTTGACAGTGCCAGTAAAGTGACACTAGTTACAGTGTACCACCACTTCGCAAAAAATAATTAAAGGGGTTGCCTTATCGTACGCATTTAGATAGATTTAGAACTTTGGCAGTGTGGGAGCCCTCAATTATAATCTGACGTCATCAACCAAAACAGTTTAAATAATTAATTTTGAAAAAGTAGTGAACTAAATGACAAAATGAAATTAGTTTCTTATAATTGACTTTTCTATACAAAAAAAATATAAAAACCACTGGTAATTTTTTTTTAGACATTCCCAATTAACGCGCTAATAACACATTTTGCAGCTGGTACTCGTGGGCTCTGCACAGCATCGTCAACGGCGTGTACGCGTTCGGTTTCCTCTTCATGCTGCCGCAGTTGTTCGTGAACTACCGGCTGCGGTCCGTGGCCGCGCTGCCGTGGCGCGCCTTCATGTACAAGGCGTTCAACACGTTCATCGACGACATATTTGCCTTCATCATCACCATGCCGACGGCGCATCGAGTTGCCTGCTTCAGGGACGATCTGGTGTTCCTGGTCTACTTGTATCAGAGATGGTGAGTGTTTTGTTCGATGTAAAAAGATTGTAAACGAAATCATAATCTCCCACTAAATACAAACTGAAACATAGATGCACAGAAAAAAGACCAATGCTGGGAATCGAACCCAGGTCCTAGGCATTCCGTGCCGCGTGCTTACCGCGACACCACCACTGGTCAGGTGTTTACACGCAAATTTTTCCTATGCATCATACATACCAGCCGACAAAATTACAAAAAAAAAGATACTTCAAACCAAACTTGTTGAAATCATAATCAAAAAATTGTTTTTCTACTCGTTGACTTTAATCTGTCAATTATGTGTTTATAGACAAAATTACAATCACATACTTATTAATCTTGGATAGTCTACGGCACTTCGGACTCAACTATAATGATTATTATACAACGCTCTAGACGACTAAATAATTTCAAAATTAGAACTTAGTACTTCGATTGAGCGTCGTGAGCGCTTAGTGGAACGCACCCAATGTAAAGTTGGAAATATCTGGCAAATTTGCTTCCATTTGAACACACTAACTTTTTTCTTCTGTTACGTGATTGGTTAGTAATTGAAGTAATTGGCCAATCAGAAACAGTCTTATAACGACGTCTCATTAGTTCTTTTTTGTGCTACGAAAATTTAAAAGTTTTATTTGTTATTTGACGCGAAATTGATAGTGTTAAATAAATAATCCCTAATTCGAATTAAACATGAGTGACAGTGACGAGATTAGTTTCCCCATGGTTTCGCCGCTACTCCAGAGGAGTTAACTACTATTGCAGAGGAAGCAACGCTTACCTTGTTGCCAGAAAAATCTAAAAAGCTATGTACAACAGGAGTTATGCTAACTTCATGGAATGGCGGACGAAAATGTACTTTACAAAAGGTTATGCATGTACCTCGATAGACGATGATGATGACTCGTGGAAAAAGTATTGTATACAATAGTTACATAATTAGCTCTTAAAATCTCGTACCTTACTTAGGCCACTCGGCAAGCCTCGTGGCCTAAGCACGGTACTCGGCTTTAAGAGCTTTCATTATGCAACGATTGTATAAAATACTATTCTGGAAGTAAGAAGTTAAGGTCTCTTTTATGTGTTCTTTTAAAGTCTACCAGCGACAGCGCGAGCGGTCGAAAAGAACATGATTGCCAAGAAGCAGGCACCGCAAGAAACTTGACACCAAGTCCTTTTATTTTGTTAAAAACAGATTACAATTTTTCTTACAATACACAACCACAAATGCATTATACAAGGAAAGGTCGCTGAGACTATTTTGTTTAGATAATATTAACTTTTTATGTGTAATTTTGTCACTCGTGCTTGCAGATTATAGCCGAAGGAAGTTGATGACTTTTTATGAAATTGGAGATAATATCCACCAATAAATTCTCCAACTTCGTTTAATAAGGAATTAGTCTATCGTAGATTTAAGAGGAAATGTGAGCAGCCCTTGCTCCAATGAAACTTACCCTGTTTCCTGGCTGTATAATGACAAAGCAATTTTTTTGTACCAAACGACATACTGCCTTGCCCCTTTATATCTAAGTTATGATTAAATTTTCTAAATATCTTATTTTGTTATTTCTAGGTTGTACCCAGTAGATAAATCTCGTATGGACACAGCAGCCAGCATGGACGAAAACCCAGAGGAGCTCGAGCCTCTCAAGCAGAAAGAAGAATAAGGCTGCGACATAAAATAATGTAGTCAAGAAGCTAGTTAATGTGCAACGAGGCTGTCCATGGTGCTACAAGTCGGCGCCATGACTCAGTATTCACGATATTCCACTGCAGACCACTTAATCACTAGAATAAATTGTAGTAAAAACTTGCAGCTACCTTATGTTTGATAAACGATAGGCCTCGAGCTCAAAGGAATTCTTGTCTTTCTGGGTGCAATGAGTGAACAGACACCTTCTAGGCAAGCGTGTACCATCTTAGGCCTCATCTTCGCCTTCCATCAAGCGAGATTGAGGTCAAACGTAAGCCAATTTTTTTTATAAAAAAAAAAAAAAAATGACCTGTATTTGTGGACCCGGAACGAACGACAATAATACACGACCTGATGATTGAAATCCATGTGGCAATTGACAACATTTCATTTTAAAAACACCTCAAAATGTATATACGATTCGAAACCATTTTCAACCGACAAAAAACGGAGGAGGTTCTCAAGTCGAAGCGTATATATAAACTGAAAAGCGAAAAATAATACCTTTTTTGTTTGACCTTAATCAAGGTACCAGTTTGAAGTCGGTGCCTCAGCACTAGCCAGGAGGAGTGGACCTATAGTCGTCTACCTGATGGGCTTCTATCACTCCTCCTGGCTCGTGCTGAGGCACCGACTTCAAACTGGTACCTAGATTAAGGTCAAACAAAAAAGGTATTATTTTTCGCTTTTCAGTTTTTTCGGCGTTTTAATTTTTTTGTTTAAAAGTTTTTATGCTTCCTGAACACTACACTATATTTATATTTTTTTTATATCGCTTAATATAAAAAATACAATAGAATAAAAATATGTCCTAATTTTACCGGGTCTATGATACAATAGATGAAATGGCGCTGTCTTTTGCCAAAGAAAAAATAAGCTGTTCAATAATTTTGTAACTGACATTGACATTTGTCAATTTTATTAAGTACATAACCTGGGGGCTACTCTGAAATTCGATTTTTGAACTTCGGATCGTACTATTCCTTTCACTCTTATGTTTAGTACTATATTAGCGTGAACGGAACGGCACGATGCGAAGTTCGCAAATCGGATTTCGTATTATAAGGCCGCATCACTTAAAACTTTTTTCCGATCGAAATAAGACTAAAGAAAAGGGTCTATTCTACCGAAGAACTGGAGTTGCTAATAATGATAAATTAAACTCCAGTACAGAGAACCAATAAAATGAGAGGCACAAAAAATTAAATGTTAATTACATGAGGATTTGAATTACCAGGTCGTATTATGCTCGCTGACAATTACAGGTCGTACATTCTTCATCTGTCCTTAACTAATACATCAAAGAAACTGAATTGATACTATCTGCCTTTTCACAGTAAATGTCATAAATGACATGCCAATGAAGTGCCAATAACGTCATTTTTTTTTATCTATACCCATATAGTAAATCCTCCATTATGCGTTCAAAAACCATAGATAATGACCAGCATTACGACATTGGATTCTATTATGAACACGGCAGTATCGTAATGGTCATTACGATACAGAAAACTGTAACATAATGAGATTTCATACATCATTTTCATTATATTACAGTACCGGTGCAGGGGGAGCGCGCAATCACGTCGCGCAGGTCCTCGGGCGCGCACCGGGCGCAGGTCGTGGGGCAGACATACCTAGTTCTCGTTAATGCATGGCCCAATTGCATAACAAAGTACAACTAATATTACAAGCGGAACTCTCGCTTCAGTTATATTAACTAGAAAGGGAGTTCCGCTTGTAATATAAGTTGTACTTTGTTATGCAATGGGCCCCAGGTCATGAACAATGGTTCTTGAACGCATGATAGAGGATTTAATATATGGATGTTGATAAAATATTGTATGAAACTGTACGTAATTAGGCCTTAAAACACTCGTGTGGCCCTTTATGAAACCACACTCGTGTTTTAAGGACCCCTATTACGATACAGTTGCATACAATACTATTGACGCTTTTGCTGCCGGCTGTCAGACCAGAGACTTCTTCAGGTGCTACAAACGCACACATGCGTTCAAATTACTGCCAAACTATGACAATGGGACAAGGCGAAAATCACAAAAACGCATATATGCGTTTCCGGCACTGAGTGCGTTAGAGGTTCGACAAAGGTAATTGATTTTGTCACTTTGACTGTATTTAAAAGAAAAAAAGTGATTATAAAATCAAAATCTTTCTTTTGGTTTTGCCGTTGCCAGTCGAGTAAAGAAAGCTATTTTGATTTGATAAATCCATGTAATTTTTATACTGTAATGGTAACGGTTAAAATGTAAGATCTGGTCTGTTGAAAAGTAAATAATTTTAGAATAATATTGAATTGCTTTACACCAAATTTTATGCATTTTTTAAATATATAGTTTTTAATTTGAGGCTTATTTTGCATAAAGTTTGCGGGCGCGTCTTTGATTTAGACAGACAGTACACTCGAAATTCATTTGTATATAGAAGGTATGGCCGATCGCACATTACATTAATTTTCGTGTGAACTTAATTATAGCTAAACCGTTTAAATGTGTCCTCGCCTGCGCGGTATTTTGGTCTAGCTATAGTATCGAAGACAATATGAGTGAGAACAAGGATGATATAGACTGGATTGGCAGTCGCCATAGTACGGATCGGCCGCGGTTTTTGTAGTTCGATTATTAAATTTAGATGGCGCTGAAATATAGCCAAGAGGCTTTGAAGGCAAAACAATAAGACTACAGATGTTTCATATTACTAAATATGTTGTGTGTTGTTTCATATTAATATATGAAATATCTGTAGTCGTATAGTTTTGCCTTCAATGCTTCTGGATATATTTCAGCGCCATCTAGATTGAATAACCGAACTACAAAATCCGCGGCCTATCCGTACTATGGCGACTGCCAATCCAATCTGTATCATCCTTGGTGAGAAGCAATATGGCGTTACTGTTACTATCATTTGATGTGTTCTGTTAGACATTTGTGTCACCTTAGGGATTGGTTTATAACTAAATAAGCCAATATCAAGCAAAACTATAACATCAAACGGACCTCTAGTCAATGCTGCTATCTAGCGATATTTTGTTTGTCAGAATACCCTCAGGTATTGTCAGCGTTCGAATCGAATTCGTATCCAATGTGCGACTGGCCTATGACATATGCATTTTGTCTCTTATTATAATATAACGTGCCGTTTGTGATTCTATTGTAAAAGTTACTGGCAAGTAATGTCAACTTATCAAATCGGTTTCAATATTTGTTTTCTATCTTTACTTAAAGCTACGAAATGTATTGTAAAAATTATCTTAAATAATTTACTGGTACCAATTTCGGTAGGACTATTAAAACTGGTTTGGTGAAGATTTTAGTTTAATATTTATGATATGTATACTTTTATGATAAAAGGAATTAGTAAATCTAAATAGCGTACCGTTTATTCGAAATTCTACTTTAAGTATCTGAAAATAAGTGTCATTTTTCCAGCAACCACGGGAGGACAGAATTCGACTTCAGTTTCTAGTGACTAAGTGGTTATTATTTATTATCTTATACACGTGCGTGACTAAATTAATACGATTGTAGTAATTTATTTTTCTTAATGTAAATTAATTTAAATTGAGGCTTTATTCGTCGTTGTTGACTAGTGAATAATGTTATTGCTATTGCTCAACAAAAAGCAAAACTTTTATTGTTATTTTTAACGTGATGACATGACTTCCTGAAATTTTTAAATTTTTTTATGCTGATCATTTAATATTATAGATCTATTATCAGCCATGAATTAGTTTTATTTTTTTACTCGATGAAATACTATGTATTGAGTCTTAGTCTCTTGGTTGGTCTTATCCCCAAATATTTATAAGATTTAAATTACACCTAGATAATAGTTACAAGCACCACATTCCTTGAAATTAAAAATAATAATTTCAGTTGAAATTTACATTACATACATGTAAGCTTTTTCGGTGACTGTAATTTATGTTTACTGTACTTGTATTGTTATCCAATCTACACCTTTTGAACGCCACACATCGTTTTTGATACGAACAAAATTGATTCTTATGCGGATGTGGGTAGGTTAATTTTTGTATTACCATGTTGTCGTCTATAGACAACGCAGGCGTTCAAAAGCTTAAACAAATTTCCACTCAACTCGACCACGGAATTGGATGATGTTCGACCTGCAGGATCTGAACCGAAATAAATAAAATAATATACACAAAACATGAATTGCCTTAATAATTAAAAATCTTGTAATAAACAACAGGCCTTTCAAATAGTATTTTATGCAACTGTATCATAATAAGGGCCATTAAGACACGAATGCGAGTTTATGACATGAGGCGAAGCCGAATGTCATAATAGATACGCATGAGTGTCTTAATGCCCGATTATGAATAGTTGCATACATTACTTTTCAATACAGTTGCTCAAAAAGTGCCCTTTTTTGGCTGTATTGCGTGCGCAAAGTTCGTTTTTGCGAACTAGTGCGATTTACTTTTCTATTTTTTTTAATTTGTACTTGTTCCAATTCACGACTACTTACCGAAGAGTTATTATAATGTCAGTTTGTACCAAGACGTAATAAAACTAAAAACCTATTATTAATGTAAGAATATCAAAATATTGAGATTTTATATTTTATTACTAGCCTCTTCATCATTATTTTTTATATATTGAATTCCTAAAAACAGTTCTTATTAAGGGTGTCTGAATGGAACGGAATAGCGTGGGAATAGCTGCCGAAACGCCTGTCAAAGTGGAGGCGTTTTTCCAACTGCAAGCATGGTTTTTGAGGTTTTAAAGGCAACAGCAGTTTTTGTGTTCATACAATTTATATATTTCTATACACAAATAATTGAACATAATGGTACTAAGGTAATAAATAAATAAATAATAAATAAATATTAGGGGACAATCTTACACAAATCGACCTAGTCCCAAACTAAGCAAAGCTTGTACTATGGGTACTAGACGACGATAAACATACTTATATAGATAAATAAATACTTAAATACATAGAAAACATCCATAACTCAGGCACAAATATTCGTGCTCATCACACAAATAAATGCCCTTACCGGGATTCGAACCCAGGACCTCTTGCTTCGTAGGCAGGGTCACTACCAACTAGGCTAAGGCGGTCGTTAATAGTAAAGTGTTATACCTATATTATAAAATTGTTTCCTCCTTATAAAAAACGTATTAAAAAAAAATCATTGAGTTGGCTGAATAGCAAAAGCCATTGCATTATGAAATATGAAAGCTAACAAAAACGCCTTCAATTTGTCAAAATTTTTTATTGCCTAAGTCGCAAATTATTCTGTTGTATTTTTTTTTCGCAACTGTATTAAAAAACGTCGTTCGATACACGCGAGGAAATGTCATTCGTCACTCGTCCTGAGATATCTCGGAACTCGTAACGTAATGACATACTTTCCGCACTAGCATCGAAATGTACTATTTTCTACGAGTTCAAAATAAACAATTATTAAATAATTAATACTTACATAACGGACAACAAATGAATTTTTCGGTTTGCTCACTTCCATTGCCGCCTGTTTTGTTTCTGGCGGCGTCAACATTTCTGCATCACTTAATTCACCAAAGTTACAAATTCTCACAGATAAAAAGTCATTTAAATAGTGATTAACTCTTTTATTTCTTTCAACTTGAAAGAACTCCGTGCAAAAGCAAAACAAATTCCCGGTCCCGCTATTTTGAAACTTTTTTTTTTCACTATTCACAACCTTAGAATGGACCCGGGAACTTTAGGTCATACAGCCAAATTGCATGATGTTAAAATATTCATATTTAATAATGACTTTAAAATTCATTTATTGTCCGTTATTTAAGTATATAATTTAACGACCGCTTTAGCCTAGTTGGTAGTGACCCTGCCTACGAAGCAAGAGGTCCTGGGTTCAAATCCCGGTAAGGGCATTTATTTGTGTGATGAGCACGAATATTTGTTCCTGAGTTATGGATGTATCTATGTATTTAAGTATTTATTTATCTATATAAGTGTGTTGTCGTCTAGTACCCATAGTACAAGCTTTGCTTAGTTTGGGACTAGGTCGATTTGTGTAAGATTGTCCCCTAATATTTTTTTTATATAATATAATTATTTAATAATTGTTAATGTACACATATTTTAATTAATGTATAATGTCTTTATATTAATTTCCGGCTTTATTTTTTTTTAATTTGCGACCATACTCGTACCATAGAGCTTGATCTTAAATCGATGTGTAAACAAAAGGGAACCTTAAAACTGACCGTTTAAAGTTCACTTAGGAAAATTAACTATTTTGAGATAAGGGCTTTTTTTTTAAGTAGTGGCGATATGCCTATTTGTAATCCCAAGCCATCGTTAAGAATAAAGTAATTTATTGATAAATCATAATGACCCAACAAAGTCGAAGAAAACTAATGATTGAATTTTAAAATGTAATAAAACCGGCCAAGAGCGTGTCGGACACGCCCAAGGTAGGGTTCCGTAGCCATTACGAAAAAATCAAGTAATATTTTTCTAAGGATTTCGTATGTGTACGGAATCATCCAAGTTTAGGTATGTTTTATACCTTAGGCTACTATTTACTCTTAAACTACAAATAATTTCCAAGCAATCTTAGCCGCTATAATTTTCCTAGTAAATTTGATATATTTACTACCCTTCTGAATTTTTTCAAATTTTTCCACCCAACTGTTTAGATTTTAGAGGGGGGGGGACGGCCGATTTTAATGAAAATTTTCACTTTAAAGTTGAATATTTTGCAAACAGATCACTGAGTAGAAAAATCATGTTAGCAACCCCGCAATGATTTTAAAAGACCTATCCAACCATACCCCACACTATAGGGTTAGCCGAGAAAAAAAAGTCACCCCCACTGTACGTCTATGGGAGGTACCGTAAAAAAAATTTTTTTACTTTTTTTTATTCAATCACTTTGTCGGCGTGACTGATATATATATTGATGCCAAATTACAGCTTTCTAGTACTAACAGTCTCTGAGCTTAGCCGCGGACAGACAGACAGACGGACAGACATGGCGAAACTATAAGGGTTCCTAGTTGACTACGGAACCCTAATAATGGTTTGTTGATATGGATGGAATTCTGTACCTAGTTAAAAATAGTAGGTGTACATGATCACCTTTCTTAGTTGTGTGATGTGGTGATAACTCTAAGTGTCTATTTATCGCACCTTCGGTCGGTCGATCGGCTCACATACATATGTATTATCAATCGCGTAAGTACATACGAGGGGCGTTCAATATAAAGTGAGAATGAGATGCAAACTCTTTTAATATTACGAAATTAAATACTGGCCGGTAAAGCTAATCTATCTAGCTGATTGCTATGAAAAAAAAAACTAACTGTCTTTTGTTTAAAAAAATATACGGTAATTACTTTGCAATGCTATTGAGTACGTTAGCGAAAATGGAGAAAATTGAACTGCGCGCCGTTATCAAATACTTGTGTTTGAAAAATTTTTCTACGGACCAAGTCAATTTGGATTTGCGGGACACTTTAGGGTCTAATGCTCCTCCGTATTCGACAGTCGCACGTTGGTGCGCCGAATTTAGACGTGGAAGAACATCGACAATGGACGACCCCCGCTCCGGACGCCCTACTACAGTAGTAACTGAAGAAATTGTGAAAAAGTCGAAAACTCAGTTTTGGCGGATCGTCGTGTCACGATTCGTTTTATTGCTGAAAATGTAAAGATTTCAACGGGGAGCGTGCATAATATTTTACATGAACGCTTGGGTATGAAAAAGGTATCTGCGCGTTGGGTACCAAGAATGCTTACTGACACGCAAAAACAAACTAGACTAGAGATTTGTCAAGAAGCTTTGAACCTGATGCAGCAAGACCGGGAACTTTTTTTGGCGCGATTTATAACAATGGACGAAACATGGCTCCATCATTACGACCCTGAAACGAAACTGCAGTCTATGACATGGAAAAGGCCATCATCTCCAACTCCGAAGAAATTCAAGGTGAGCCCATCTGCCGGTAAGGTCATGGGCTCTGTTTTTTGGGATGGTAAAGGGGTATTAATGATTGAGTATCTCGAGCATGGAGCCACTATTACGGGCACTTTATACGCCAAACAAATAGCAACATTGCGCAATGAGATCCGCGAAAAACGGCGAGGTAAACTCTCGAAAGTTGTGCTGTTCCACCAGGACAATGCCCCGGCACACAAGTCCGCCGTTGCAATGGCTGCAATTCGTGATGCTGGGTTCGATATCCTTAAGCATCCTCCGTATTCACCAGATCTCGCTCCCAGTGATTTCTACCTATTTCCGAGATTGAAACAATACCTGAGAGGCCAGAAATTTGAAGAGGACGACGCGGTAGTCGCTGCAGTACAAGATTTTTTAAGTACTCAAGATGAGACCTTTTTTAAAAATGGAATTTTAAGTTTAGAAAAAAGATATACTAAGTGTATTATGCTAAAAGGTGACTATGTCGAAAAATAAAATGACATTTAGTAAAAGTTGTTTATAACATACTCATTCTCACTTTTTATTGAACGCCCCTAGTATTTAAATATTTTTGAGCACCTAGACAGTGGCGATGTTTATGATGACGTCCATTTTTAACCCGCGACACAAAAAGAGGGGTGTTATAATATAAGCTTGACCGCTATGTGTGTGTGTGTGTGTGTCTGTGGCATCATAGCTCTTAAACGGGTGAACCGATTTGGATGCGGTTTTTTTTTTATTTGAAAGCGGGTTTCTTGGCGATGGTTCTTAGACATTTCGTTTCATCAAAATTGGTTCAGCGGTTTCAAAGCCTTTTTGTTAGCTAATAATAATTTTAAACATGAAACTACCGTGAGACTCACTCAGTAAAAATAAACGGATCACTCACGTCTTAAAACGAGTTTGACTGACTGTAGTGCGCGTTTGGCAGCCGCCGTGACGTGTGACTCTGGGAAGAAGGGCTACGGATTAGCCCGAAACATGTCGAGTTAAACTCGTCTTAAGACGTGAGTGTTCCGTTTATTTTCACTGTGAGCTAATAATAATTCGGAAAAAATCATAGGTGCAAGCCCGGACTCAAACTCACGAGTCCCACGACCCTCTGCTTAAGGCTTAAGAGACCATAGGTCAAACCACTAGGCCACCACGGCTTTGCGGCTATAAAATAGGTACACTTAGTCCTATTCCGCGGGAACTCATGCGCGACCCTCCGCGGAACTCTGTCGCAGTCAGCGTTTGCCGCACTTATTAAAATTACTACTTTATTAGCAGAGGCTCCCTGCGACAGGGTTCCACCGAGCGCCGCGCACGAGCTTGTCAAGGTATAATAAACTACAAGAGTGCCAAATTTCATCCATTGTCTTCGCGTACGAAGTTTTGGGTAAAAGCTAGTATTCATATGTATCTTACCTACTTGGCTTGGTGATACAGTGCTGAAGACACAAGTCAAATAGATACAAGCGAAAACAAGCCTCTTTTTATATTATAATATATCTATCTATCTAATCTAATCTAATAACTTTAAACTACTTATATTTCTACTTATATAAATAATCAGAATCTCAGAACGATTTCGATGAAATTTGGTATGTGGGGGTTTTCGGGGATGAAAAATTGATCTAGCTTGGTCTTATCTCTGGGAAAACGCTTGGTACCGAGTTTCAGCCCGAGCGGAGCTCGGTCGCCCAGGTAGTACCCCCTAAATGTTAACCCAATTTGACCAATTTTTGATGTCATTCCAAACAAAATATAGGTTTGGAATTTTTTTTTTAATACATTACCTACAGTCATTTATATTCTACTAGCTGATGCCCGCGGCTTCGCCCCCGTTGTATTTTTTAAAAGTTCTTTCATAAGAACCTTCTGACAATAACAAAAGCAACAAAAAATGAATTATCCAATTTGGTGCAGTCGATAAGAAGTTATGCGCGTACAAAAAAAACTACTTACTAGATCTCGTTCAAACCAATTTTCAGTGGAAGTTTACCATGGTAATGCACATCATATATTTTTTTTAGTTTTATCATTCTCTTATTTTAGAAGTTACAGGGGGGGGGGGACACACATTTTACCACTTTGGAAGTGTCTCTCGCGCAAACTATTCAGTTTAGAAAAAAATGACATTAGAAACCTCAATATCATTTTTGAAGCCTATCCATAGATACCCCACACGTATGGGTTTGATGAAAAAAAAAATTTCGAGTTTCAGTTCTAAGTATGGGGAACCCCCAAAATTTATTGTTTTTTCTATTTTTTTGTGAAAATCTTAATGCTGTTCAGTTTCAGCAGCATAGTTCTTATAGTTTCGGAAAAAAGTGGCTGTGACATACGGACGAACAGACAGACAGACACGACGAATCCATAAGGGTTCCGTTTTTTGCCAGTTGGCTACGGAACCCTAAAAATGCGCCCCCTTGAGGCGTTGTTGTTGAATGTGAGAGTACCAGTAGATCAAGGTAAGGTAAATTTTAGAGCTGTTAGAATACACATTTATTTTTGTGTTCGCCTACACATACTATACCTATGTGACGTACCTACCCAATAGTGTTATACGTTAAAAATTATGTCACAACAGCTTTGTTTGTGTTGTGCATCTACCTACACACTGAGCGCTAGTCCATTCACAACGTAGCGATAGATACCCATTTAATTACATAAAGTTGGTTCGCTTATCGCATTCACATTTCAACATTTAAATCAGAACGTAGCGGCGGTCCGCGCAGTCATTCACGAACTATTATTTAGGGCTAGCACGCGCCCGCGTCGCCAGCTTATCTCGCGATAACTTGTTATGTATTGATCACACAAATTTAAGTGCCAGATAATTGTTAGCGGTTATTATGTTTTTTTTCGACCTCCTTCTGCCGGCCGGTTTGACTACCGCGGCCTTGGTCGCGTATTTGATATTCTTGAGGAAATCTCCGCCGAGGAAGGGCTATTATAGATCACCTGGTGAGTAATTTACTATTTATTTTAGTACAGCTAATTAATTAATTGTGTTACAATCGGTAGACGTCCAACGCAGGAGCTTTAGTTGACCGAGACTGACCGCCTTTACAAATGGTTGTATGTTTATATTTTATTTTTGTTTACTACCCCATTCTGGTATTGCTTATTGCTAGATATCGATGTCAGTATTGTAGTACTTACTTATATTATTTTTATTTTGAATCAATATAATAGTTACGACATCTAATTTTGCTTTGTTCTTTACAATTTTATCATGAATAATTTGCTAGGATACCCTATAGGTACACATCGTCAGTGTTTGTTATCTTTTGATTAATGGGCATCAAACTAATAATTTGTTTATCTGTTCGTAGTCATGCAAAACGTTATCACTAAACTCCTGCATAGATAGTAAATCAAGATACCTACTTATGAAAATGTTTAATCCACTTAGGCTGGATTTCACCAAACTTTTATTCGGAGTAATGTCAAACCGCCATAGTAATTTGACATTACTAACTGAGAGTAAGCGTTATTCTCGGAATAAAAGTTTGGTAAAATCCAGCCTTAAGCTGTTTTTTTTTTTAAACTTATTTTGTAAATTAACCTAATTTGCAAAATAAATGTACCTAGAGCTAAAATGACACACCGCGGTGATTTCAAGAAATTGAGGGTAGCAAAATTTTAGTATTTTATATTTTTTCCTTGGTGTGCAGGATGGAATTACCCGCTAAAACTCCTCGGTGCGCGATGGGCAGTAAGACGATGGAAGTCGCAGAGGAAATCAAAATATCAATTCGACGAGTCGCCCCGCGCACAGAACGCGACCGAGGGTTTGGATGGCATCAGCATAAAGGCTTCGGCTCCTGAGGGTCCCACCATCCTCGTAGGAGTACGCAAGTTGTTTGGGAGAAAACCGTTGGCGGAACTAACTTTATACGTGAAGCTGCTGGATGGGAGCTCCTATAAATTACTACGTACGTTGGCCTTGTTCTATTGTATTGTAGATTTAGAACTAATTTGTGCCGTGTCCCTCAATGGCCTTGATAACTATTACGTTGAATGATAGTCAGATACAAGCGCACGCGTATATTTTTCCTGGTTTCTTACTTAGTCTAATGTACCTCTACAATGCAAAGAAAAACATTATGCACGGTAAAATCTTGTTCGCTCGACTGAAAAGGAGTTAGCTTTTAAAATTGAACGATTTGATGGCGATTCTTCTAGAAAGAATTTGACCTGCAAATTTATCTAAGTATCTCAATTATTAGAATAATCTATGATTTTGTTTCTTGTTTTTGTTATTTTTACCGTTACCCGGTCAAAACTATTTATTCATGATTTCCAATGAGGCGAGAAAAAAAATGATATGCCGGGAAAAGTCTTTGATTTTAAAAAAGGTCCATCTGTTAGTTTGATAGGTTCTTATAGATAGTGACCTGACTATAACATCGTATTCAACGCGCAATTAGGTACCTACCTAAGTGCTACGTGCCGATGCGAGCGTGCACTCATTGGCTTAGCCCTTAAACTAGGTTGCACGTAGTTTGGTACCTACAGTCGCCAATGCTCTGACCTAATCATTCATGACATGAGCGCCATATGAGCACTCTTAACTGATCATGTATGGTCAGTTCAGATTGTTCACGAATGTTCAGCTACTTTGACAACTGAACCCAGGAGTAAACAGGTACTTTACTCGTACCTACTTACCAGCTGGACCAAGTGATAGGTATAGTACGAATTTTTTGAGGTGTCCCTATCTCGTTAGCAGCCCACATTTCGAACAAAGCCATTGTATTCTATTATGTCCTCAAATTAATAATCCTCAGTTTAAAATGAACTTAAATATAAGATTTCATTAATTGAAATAACGACTTTATTATTATAGTGAAAATAAACGGATCACTCACGTCTTAAAACGAGTTTAACTCGACATGTTTCGGGCTAATCCGTAGCCCTTCCTCTCGGAGTCACACGTCACGGCGGCTGCCAAACGTGCACTGCACCTTAACAGTAAAACGAATACTAAAAACGAATTCTATTATGGGTGAATAGAGTTCATTTTTAGTATGAGGTGGCCAATTATTGGATGGTGGCCAGTTATTGGCGATTTACCCTGTATGCTTAGTTATTGACATTTTTAAGTATAGTATGCGTATTAATGTTAGGTATGCGTTTTCTGATTAGAAACATTAATTTTATGGCTTTTTAATATAGACCCCTCATCAGGCGCATTTTGGATCTCTCTAGCGTTTCAAACGCCGTATCCCGTGTGTTAGGTACGAAAATCTAAGGATAATTTCCATGAAATAAAACCAATTGAAATTTTGCGACCACACCATACCACGCATGGTGGTTATAATTTTATAATTAATGGACATATTATTATTAGTTGATTTTTATAATACAGGGATACCAACGGCGATTAAAACGCTTCAGAGCTCCACCCAGTTATGTTGTAGGGACTTGGGTTCGTAGCGGCATAAGACAAGTGAATTCGGTTACAACTAACTTTATTCGATGCTGTATGATTGACACGTACTTACAATACATTTAATAAGTATACGTAGGTATAAATATCAGCTTACACGCTACTATGTGATGCCAGGTCTGATTCACCAGTAAGATCATCGCTACTTTTTCTAGTTAAAAGGTCAAGTGATATTAATTGGCAGAGTTAAGTAGTTGGCGGATTTACACATTTGCCTTAGCATTAGGCTATTCACTTTTTGCCGCCCCTTACCCTAAATTTTAATTGTAGGTACAGCTATGTAATATTTAAAGTCTTTAAACACTATTGAAACCGATATACATATATGTGCTATTATAGAAGAGAGGATACGCCTACCTACACCCCCCCCCCCCAACCCTCGAAATCAAAAAAGGTAAAATTAATTTGTAGTCTTCTGTCACAGAGCACCCAGACACAGCTATTGGCGCTTGGGACAGTGCTGAAGGCACGTGGACCGCGGGCGGCCTCAAGATCCAAGTCCTGGAACCGCGGAAACGGTTGAGGATCATCTTCAACGGCCTCGTCACCAAAATCGGAGAGGATACCACGCATCATGCTAAGTTCAATGGCATGTAAGTAAAAAAAGAAAGGTGAATCCATATCCACTATCCATACCCATAATCCATACATATAGGTACTGTTTTTTTTTTATCTAATATATAAAAATCTCATGTCACGGTGTTTGTTATCGAACTCCTCCGAAACGGCTTGACCGATTTTTATGAAATTTTTTATGCATGTTTGGTAGGTCTGGTAGGCTATTTTTCATACGCGTATTTTTCGCAAATTGGTAAAGCTCTTACTTGGTCGACTATACACAAGCTTTGCCATCGTTTCGTTATCGTTTTGTTATCGTTGACGTTATGCAAAAAATTTAGGCAACCCGGTGGGAAACGTGTTTTACGGAAGCGGGGCAATCGCCTAGACATGCCTACCTAATTCACGCGTGTCCACTCTCCAGGTTGGCTAACGGATATAGTCACTGCAAGGTACTGCACGCATACCCGACGGTCGATAGAAGAGTAAGGTGTGGCGACCGCGAACCGCAAGACGTGGCGTAGGAAGGCCCTAACAAAATAAATTGACGATCTGATAAAGGTTGCAGAAACCACTTGGATACGGGAAGTGCAGGATCGATCGTTGTGGAACTCTGGGGGAGGCTTCCAGCAATGGACGTGTTTTGGCTGATGTGATGATGATGATGATGGATGCTACGGTACTGCTGGGCAAATATTAAAACTTGGTATACCCAGTTGTACTTGTATTAGCCAATAACAAAGCATTCCTGACTTTCCTGTGGCAGTTGGGCGTCGGCTTCAAGCGAGGTGCGATACCCAGAAGACTGGAGCAACCAGCTGGCGGCGGAGGCGCTGGCACTCGAGCCCTGGCGCGACGGCGACTGGCCTAACATGCTGTGAGTATCCATATACAACATATTTACATAAGCCAAGTTTTAATACAGGGTGAAGAAAATAAAACAACAGGTGGTAGCGCGGTAAATTCAACCTCCAAAACTCCCCCCTCTGGCTGCGTCTGTAAAATAAGTAAACTAAAAGCGACGTAAGGGTTTAAAAATAAGGCAATTAATTAAGTATATGTTCCATCTCCCAAAGTTTCACATTATAAGTACGAGTATAAATTCGAACGCAACAGGAAATAAATTTCTTTCAATTGTATATGAGATCGAAGGCACGATTATCTACGGCCCACGTTTACGGCCCAGTTTTGACGGTCACATGTAGTCGTAGCTGGGTCGTCAGCTAGGTGTATCTATTTAGACCTATTTAAAATACCCAGCCTTCGTCACTGCGAGTGGCCTGGCAGTCGTTTTTGACATAATTTTGAACCCCGAACTACGTACAATGCACTTATTGCTTCGCGTGATTACCTCGCAAAGCATATCTGCTATCTGACCCAACGCCAGTCAATTCTTACTTGCTCTTCGCATTAGTTCACGCATTTCTTACACCAAGTATTTTGTTCTAATGCTAATGTTTCAGAGACAAATGGGAAGACGGGAGCTGGCTGCAATGGGGCGTGGTCCAGGGTCGGTTCGAAGTGTACACTGACGGGGTAGTCGACGCCAGTGAGTTCCTGCAAGTGCGGGGGGTGAAGGAGCGAAGCTGGTCGCCGCACGGGTACCAGGGCGTCAGACGATCCGTGGGGATCGTCGTCACCGCACGGGATGGCACTGCTGTTCAGTTGAAAACCGTCGCTTACAAAAACGTGCTGACGCAGTAAGTGCACGCCTCTGTCTTATAGCGGCCATTAGTTAACCTCAGGAGCGGATGTATGCTGCACGGCTAGAATAGTAGGTACACACGCGCAGCTTTCTGTTAAAAAAACTGAATACTGTCAAACAAGTTAGCTATGAAGTATCTTTTTTTGTACATATTTTTTCAACTTCATTTTTTTATTACTTTTACGGTCATCTCGTGAAATCATACATTTCGTACTAAATACAAACTGAAATATAGATGCACAGAAAAAACCCCAGAAAAAAGACCAATGCTGGGAATCGAACCCAGGTCCTCAGCATTCCGTGCCGCGTGCCATACCCCTACACCACCACTGGTCTAGAGATTAGACACGAATCTTTCCTATACATCATACATTTCAATCTGCTAAATCATCACCTTATGCAGTGACAAACGCACATCTATGTTACACCCTCATCGAGAGATTTTAACACTCCTTCGGAACTAACCGCTCACCTGGACAAGAGATGGCGCTACTGTGCAACTTTTAAACAAGTTAGCTATGAAGTATCTTTTTTGTACATATTTTTTCAACTTCATTTTTTTATTACTTTTACGGTCATCTCGTGAAATCATACATTTCGTACTAAATACAAACTGAAATATAGATGCACAGAAAAAACCCCAGGTGAGCGGTTAGTTCCGAAGGAGTGTTAAAATCTCTCGATGAGGGTGTAACATAGATAAAAAAAAATAGATGTGCGTTTGTCACTGCATAAGGTGATGATTTAGCAGATTGAAATGTATGATGTATAGGAAAGATTCGTGTCTAATCTCTAGACCAGTGGTGGTGTAGGGGTATGGCACGCGGCACGGAATGCTGAGGACCTGGGTTCGATTCCCAGCATTGGTCTTTTTTCTGGGGTTTTTTCTGTGCATCTATATTTCAGTTTGTATTTAGTACGAAATGTATGATTTCACGAGATGACCGTAAAAGTAATAAAAAAATGAAGTTGAAAAAATATGTACAAAAAAGATACTTCATAGCTAACTTGTTTAAAAGTTGCACAGTAGCGCCATCTCTTGTCCAGGTGAGCGGTTAGTTCCGAAGGAGTGTTAAAATCTCTCGATGAGGGTGTAACATAGATGTGCGTTTGTCACTGCATAAGGTGATGATTTAGCAGATTGAAATGTATGATGTATAGGAAAGATTCGTGTCTAATCTCTAGACCAGTGGTGGTGTAGGGGTATGGCACGCGGCACGGAATGCTGAGGACCTGGGTTCGATTCCCAGCATTGGTCTTTTTTCTGGGGTTTTTTCTGTGCATCTATATTTCAGTTTGTATTTAGTACGAAATGTATGATTTCACGAGATGACCGTAAAAGTAATAAAAAAATGAAGTTGAAAAAATATGTACAAAAAAAGATACTTCATAGCTAACTTGTTTAAAAGTTGCACAGTAGCGCCATCTCTTGTCCAGGTGAGCGGTTAGTTCCGAAGGAGTGTTAAAATCTCTCGATGAGGGTGTAACATAGATGTGCGTTTGTCACTGCATAAGGTGATGATTTAGCAGATTGAAATGTATGATGTATAGGAAAGATTCGTGTCTAATCTCTAGACCAGTGGTGGTGTAGGGGTATGGCACGCGGCACGGAATGCTGAGGACCTGGGTTCGATTCCCAGCATTGGTCTTTTTTCTGGGGTTTTTTCTGTGCATCTATATTTCAGTTTGTATTTAGTACGAAATGTATGAATACTGTCACTTGCAAAAATGTAGTGACTGCTTAATCTGACCTTATATACATACTGCGAAAGTCGATTTTCGAACTTCTTATAGTGCCGTTCCGTCAATTGTAAATAAGTAGTATTAAACAGAACAATTAAAGGACCGGTACGATACCAACTTCGAATTTCGTAGTAGCACTACGTAAAAAGTCGCGCACTGAGATGTTCGAGCGTAGGACATAAGTACTTAATTTCAACGATTTTTGGAGCTCGCAACTGTTCTGACAATATTTATTTTCTTGAGCGAAAATGATGTAAAGAAGCTTCAATTCAATTTTAAAGACCTGTCACACAACACTTATTTTTTTTCTCACTCGGTCATTTATAATATTGATTGTGTTCGACACGGCAGAAATATAAAGTACACCCTCTTTACAGATGTCATTCCGGGTGCGTCAGGTTCCCAGACTTTACAGTGGAAAGCATTACGTCTTCCGATCTAGTTATGCAAGACTTTTGCGAAATGTCGGAAGGGATGCCCAGGAGTTACACGATAAATGTTGGAAGTAAGTATCAGCTGAACGATACATTGTTTTCTTTGTTCTTATCGACAACTTCATTAAACTGAACTAGACAAGTAAATAAAGTCATCTTTGTCGAACTTGCAATTTTTGCACTTTTTGGGAGTTACAGAGCGGGCATGATACCTCTGACGGTTTTGTCTGTAAGCCACGCTAATTGCCTACTATGATGTAACCGATTTTTTTTTTAATATTCATACAATTTTCCAGCGAGCAACAGGGACCTGAAAATAGTGCTCAGGGTAAACTCGGATGGAGTAAAGGTTTTCAGCGGGGTTCCCTACCAGCATGAGATAGTGTACAGGACCCTCGTGGTGGAGATCAACGGGGAGCCCGGGACCGGGGTGATAGAGCTGGGCTACGGACCGTCAGGTAAGCTGGTAACCTTTATTAAGAGGGGTCGATAAGCAAACACATAAAGAAATATATTTTTACGTAAACGCCACTGTAGAGTGATCAAAGGCAGATCTCACTATTCAACAACCTTTAGGTGCCCGGTTTTATCTTAGAACTAGGAAATCGGGACCATTATACGACCCAGAATCACGGTCGCAATTTATTAAAAGTGAAATATACCCAAGTTGCTTTTTACATACTCACTTACTATATATCGAAGAACTATATTTCGAATCGTAGCATGGGCTGCTTTCACTATTTTTCGCAAAAGTTGAAAGGATTTTCAAGGAAAGTTCGCAAAATAGTTTCTCTCCTGATTAGTTTAACATTTTCCATGTCGTACAATTATAAGATTTTTCGAACTTAATTGATAGCTCAAATTGTCAGAAATTTAGACATGGTAGCAGTTTGGACGCTGGTATTTTATTTTGATACACATCGCACGCACTCCTAGACCAAGAGTTAGCTAACTCAAAATAATCCACCATTTAATTCCTCCTGTAAGTAAGAAGTCTAAAATAGAATGGGGTTATTTTGAGATAGTCGGCTCTTTATCTAGGTGTGCGATTTGTAAAAAAACTTTTCTGTATGGGCCTTAACTAGAATGCCATTCAACGACCGTTCCAGTTATAAGCGAGCCCTTATACCGTCTTGCCTCGCCGCCGTTGCTGCGCTGGTACACCATCAAGGAAGTAGGCCCGGTGTCATACTGCACTGCGTTCGAGGACCGCCCGGCCTCCTGTGCTGACCTCGTAGGTGGCAAAGGAGCTTCCCTGGCGCTGCTGGCTTCCCTGCAGAAGGAAAAGGTGAGTTCAACTGCTAGTCATACTTCTTACTTAATAGGTATTATAAATGCGAAAGTTTGTATGGATGGTTGATGGATGTTTGATTGATGGATGTTTGTTACACTTTCACGCCAAAACGGTTTGACGGATTCTGATGAAATTTGTCACACAGATAGTTTATAACCTGGATTAACATATAGGAAACTTTTTAGCCCGGAAAATGGAGTAGTTTAGTTCTCGTGGGATAGCGAGACACGAATTCTTCGCAGACGGAGTCGCGGGCAACAGCTAGTATAGTAGTAACGGGATTCTGTCCTTTTCACCTCTAACGTCAACTAATAATAATAATAGGCCTTTACATCTGTGACAGATGATTTAAGTAGCACCCTGGCGACACTTTTGTACAAATTTTTGTAAGAAATGTTGCGATTCAATAAATACTGCAAAATACTGAAAATACTTCCGCTCGTGGCTAAAAAGACCGATACGGGATAGGATCCCTCGGCCGCACTCGCGACAAGTGTACGCAGCCCCAGATGGTCGAGGGTCAACGTCAACTAGAGAAGTGTTTTAAAGTGCTTTTAAGTGGTTTTTGAAAGTTTTGACTGACGCGATATACTTAGTATATTTAATTGTTTGTTAGATCAATGTGGCAAATAAAATCAAAGTAGGTACTACTTAGCTGGCCCCGCAAAAGTGGTTCTGCCACATAAATTATCAAAGAAATCTATCTTAATTGGGGTCGGAGGGTGAAAAATACTTTACGAGTTCATACCTACCAAAAATGCAAAAAAAATAATTTAAAATCAGTCGAGCCGTTTCGGAGGAGTGCGAGTATGTGACCACAAACACCGTTACACGAGATTTTATTATGATAGATGTGACTCTTGTTTAAACATGAAATCAATATAAAATAAAGCTCAATATTCTTAATGTTTTTTTTTTCAGGGTTACAAAGTGCCTCCTGGTTATTGTTTGACCACTAAAGCTCTGGATAAGCACCTCGAAATGAATCCAAATCTCAAAGAAGCTATTCTTAAAATTGAGGCAGCTGCTGAAAATTACGACGAGGCACACTTCAAACAAACTTGCACTAGGTAGACTGGAAACAAATTAAAAATTAAGGACCAACTAACGATCTTTTTTTCTTATTCTTTATATTGTTTGTCACAGGACAGCAGAATTGTTCAGCATCACAGAAATATTAGGAGATGTAAAGGAAGAAATTTTACAGCAGCTCACTGAATTGAGGGCTAAAGCTTTGGAACAAGGGTTAGGCCCTGAACTACGCTTTGCAGTTAGGTCTTCAGGTACGTACGAGCCTGGCAATTGTTACAAATTTAACTTAGGTAAGTAAATTGTAATTCCTGTAAGTTACTTAAAGAATTTTTCTACAAACGCTTCCACGATACCACGGGGTCAAGCAACGGTCGATACAGTTTAAATGCTTGAACTACATGTGGTTTTCGATATATTAAAATTAACACCTTGTGGAAAGCCGTGGTGGCTTAGTGGTTTGACATATGGTCTCTCAAGCAGAGGGTCGTACGTTCACGCCTCTTGAGTTTTTCGGATTTTTTTTGCGAAATTACATTTGAGATTTACCATGAACTTTTTGGTGAAGGAAAACATTAAATAGAAGTAATTCAATGGTGTGTATGAAGGTGAAATTAAGCTTTGGGTCCGCGTGGGAACTACGGCCCAAGCCCTCTTATTCTGAGGAGAGGACTGCGTGGCCGTACCTATATAGGCTAGGATGGTGATGATGACGATGATATTTTTTCTGATAGCGGTGGGAGAGGACAGCGAAGCCCTATCCGCGGCGGGACAGAACGAGACAGTCCTGGGCTGCGCGGCGGAAGACGTGTTACGTGGTGTACAGAAATGCTGGGGCTCCATGTTTGCGTTCACCAGTGCCTTCTACCGCAGGTTTCTATTACGTGAAGTCAATTAGAAAGAACACAACATTTTTCAACCTCTAATTATTTTTTTTTTCTAGACTTTGCCGCCATTTCTCTTGATATGCATTTGCTAAAATTTAGATGAGTAAGTAGGGTAACTTTGAAACAACAACTTATATTACAAGCGGAACTCCCTTTCTAGTTAATATAACTGATGCGAGAGTTCCGCTTGTAATATTAGTTGTACTTTGTTATGCAATTGAGCCCAGATTTTTCAAAATACTACATTACCTTTCCAGCTTACCAGGTTCTCGTTGCACCACATCACAAAATAGAGAATTACCTAGTCAAGGAACTGTTTTTTTTTGGACCTATTAGTGTTTTGAAAAATGTGGTACTTTGGAAACGTGGAACCATGTCATTAAAATCGATGACATGGTTCCTTACAACAATCTTTCTAAATCTTACAGTTTCAGAGTTACCCATATTGACTCACCTTGGGCCACCTCGTATACTTAGTTTCGAGGCCATATTGTCAAACGCGCGGATGCTTGCTATCGCCTTCACTATTTCTTTCTGTCAAACGGTATAAGATAAACAGAAAGAGATGATGAGAGCGATGGCAAGCGCCTGCGCGTTAGGCGCAAGCCACACAGAAGAGCCGTGGGACGGGGGCGCGTCGCAAACGCGGCGCCCCTTGAATCAGCTTTCAAACTAATTGTATAGAAGCGTCGCGACTCAAAGCAGACAGAAGAGAGGAGGCCGCGTCTCCGCCTCTCGCGACGCTTCTATACTTTAGTATAAAAACTGATTAATGGGGCGCCGCGACTGCGACCCGTCCCACATCTCTTCTGTGTGGCTTGCGCCTTAGACAATACGGACTCAGGTAGCAAATTGTGGTGTGTCGCAGGCAAAACGGGCAGCAATGCTTGTGCGGCGGCGGCGTGGTGGTGCAAGCGCTAGTGCGGCCGCGCGCCGCCGGCGTCATGTTCACGCGACACCCCGCCGCCGGGGACCCTAGGCGTCTGCTAATCACGGCCAACTACGGCTTGGGCGAGGTCAGTTACTTATACTTTACAAGTATGCATACTTCTTGTAGATGCGGTTCAGAGGATCATATGATCCTCTGAACCGCACACATCCGGTTTATACATCCGGTTTGAAGGACTATTTCTAAAAGTCCGGTTCGAAGGACCATTTTTTCTTATTGATTTAATTTTTGATCCTTTGTTTCTCTTTATTCATTGAATCAATTCTTTTATCTGCTGTTACATTGTCCAAACCATATTGTAACGACTCGGAATTTGTAAGAACTCAAGCTCCTAAGGCACAGGTTCACACCTAGTTTAGGAGTCGAAAGCTTCAACCACAGTGTATCAGACCCGTTTGTACTAATTAAATTGTCTATTCCTCATGTAACCCACTGATGTAGGTACAATATATATTTTTTTAAAATTGATAAATCTGGTTCGAAGGACCAACTTTTTAGTAAGTTGGGAAAAGCCAATACCATACGATTAGTATCTGTTATATTGTTCAAGTTTGTGCTTGTAATACGTTATTTAGATAAATTATTAAATGTTTCAGAGTGTAGTTTCTGGCTCAGTGGAACCCGACACGATAATCGTGTCTCGCGACGGCGAAAGTCTCACCATATCGAGCATTGAGCTCGGGTCCAAAACGCAGTGCGTGTCTGCTGTAGGAGATGGTAAATGATAATGATAAAATGTAACACTGCATTTATTACAGACCAAGCACTTTTTTAGACTACACTGTCGTCCATTCTTCATGTGCATACCAAGTTTCAAGCCAATCCGGATACCACAAGGTTTACAAGTGTGCCAAACATGCGAGCTACATACAACGAATATAAAAATGTGAATGCTTGTAGAAAGTTTCTTAAAAGGTCATAACATAAAAATAAAAAAAATATTCCCAAGGATACCTTATAATCTGGTTGATTGCCAGAACTAAGTAGACTACAGTACAGTTCGGAGTATTATTATTGGTGATGGTAGGTAGTTCTGCAACCAAAATCAGATGTGTTTGCGTTGTGTATTTTATATGGAGGGCAGGAAAACTAACCGCATGACTAATTCAACACAAGCTCGACTTTTTTGAATAGTTTGACCTGACTACTTCGCAGAGGAACTAATCAAGTTTATCCATTTTCCGCCAAGCAACACATGAATCTACAGTACTACAGTATTTTACACTACAGTGTTGAAAAAGGAAGCCAAAATTAACTCATTATAATTTAAAAAAAAAATCCATAAAGTGGGAAAACAATACGACAACAATATATACAGAAAACTACACAGTCGTTAGATATTCGGTGTATGAATAAATATGCACGATTTTGTCAGGTGTCACTACGGAGGAGGTTCCTGAGACAGAGCGCGGGGTACCGTGTATGTCTGAGAGCGAAGCGCTACGATTAGCCAAACTAGGAGTGACGCAGGAGGAGCTGTGGGGCGCAGGGAGGGACATCGAGTGGGCGATCTGTAAGGTCTGTATCAAGATCTGCATCTTTATAAAAAGGATATCAGTGTCTGAAATTGCATAAGTGTCATACACAGCATAAGAAACAAAATATGTCTGTATCTGCACATTTTAAAGATTTTTTAAAATGTGCGGAATGTTGACCAAGCGTCCCACATGCTGATGTAGACTTGACGAAAAAATATTGGCTATAGATCCTTAACTTTTGCCATGACCACAGGAGAGACGCAAACAAAAAAACATGTGTAGGTATGACTCATAATCTACACACATCTACTTTAGCAAAGCAATCTAAGTGTCGCCTTATAGTCAAGCCAATAGGTACATGCCACCATAAAACAATATAGGTTAGTATAATTCCAGGACGCAACTCTAGTAAAAAAATAGTACATTGTTGTAGAGGCTGGAAAGTAAGCAATAGAAAGACGAGTTTGTTTGAGGGCCGACGCGTAGCGGAGGCCCTCGAAAGTACGAGTCCATCTATTGCACTTTTGGCCGAGACTAAACATTGTGCTTTTCACGACTAATGCGAGGAAATCATTATCATCATCATCATCATAATCATCCATCCATCCATCCCGTCCATCCCGTCCATCCTGTCCATCCCGTCCATCCCGTCCATCCGACCATCCGTCCATCCGTCCATCTATCCCGTCTATCCCGTCCATCCATCCATCCCGTCCATCCCGTCCATCCCGTCCATCCGTCCATCCGTCCCATCCATCCCGTCCATCCCGTCCATCCTGTCCATCCCGTCCATCTGCCCATCCGTCCAACCTGTCCATCCCGTCCAACCCGTCCATCCCGTCCATCCCGTCCATTCCGGCCATCCCGTCCATTCCGTCCATCCCGTCCATCCGTCCCGTCCATCCCGTCCATCCTGTCCATCCCGTCCAACCCGTCCATCCCGTCCATCCCGTTCATCCCGTCCAACCGTGGCAATTTTTCAGGAGAGCATTAAAATTGAATATCTTTGTGTTTATTGATGCCAAATTTACCCAAACTTAAATTTGACACATTTTGTTAACCTTTTTAACGCCAGTCGTGTCGGCTATCAGACAACAATACGGTAGTAAAAAAATCAACCTACCCGCATCCGCATAACAATTAATTTTGTTCGTAACAAAAACTATGTGTGGCGTTCAAAAGGTTACGCGGCATTGCAGTTTTTATCTACGATATTTCCATCCAGTGGTCTGCTATGTGCCGCCAATGACGACAAATGCCATATAATATTCCAGGACGACATCTACCTGTTGCAAGCGCGCCCTATCACCTCCCTGGAACGCTGGACGGAGGAAGAGCTACTACATGAACTGGATTTCCCCATCATGTCGGATGAGGAACTACTCACGTTCGCAAACGTTGGCGAGGTAAGTGCATCTCGTTTAGAATCCAGTGTAAACTCTTTTTAGTTCTTGGAAATGCCAAAAATGTAAACAAATTAAACATACTTTAACCTCTAGCGGCCCAACGTCCCATAATATAGGTATAGCATATATTGCAATATTACATCGAAGTCAATCGTCAGTGACATAAAGTTTAAAGTTATTACAACAAAATTTGACGTTGGGCCCTTAGACTACGTCCTAGAGGATAACAACATACAATAGGTACGTAACTGAACGAAGAGCAAAGCTGATAACTGGTTGATGGGAAAGTGGGGTAAAGGTGATGGAATGGCATGTTTAATTATTAACTTTTAGTACTTTTTTCGATAAGGAAGTCTAAAATTAGATCAAATATTAAATAACTTTAGATTGCCTGAACGAAAAAAAGTAGGTTTATGCCATTGCATCATACTCCACTTTGCCATCAACCAGGTATCAGCTTTGATCTTCGTTTAGTTACACACTGTAGGTATATGGGTGAATCATAACTTCATAATCAAATCTCTTCTTTTTGTCTTAAGGGCATATTAAGTAGAACATAAAAGAATAGGATAAGTAATGAAAATTAAATTTAACGGTGTCTTCATTTGTTGTCTTTCAATATTCCTAGCATGCATATCATCTCACATTAAAACCGACAAGTTTAACTCTAAATGTCACACACTTATATGTCACTAGGTATATCCTAAATCTCTTACTCTTACATTATTCTTATCGGCCCCATTCCCTTACTTTCCGTTTGTAGATATATTTTTATCGGTTCCGATAAAATACTTTTGGAACCTTGTCTTTCTGTCTATCACAAGCGTTTTAACATTTGCTGCCAAACACGATGTCGCCCATCTACTTAATTTAACTTGTTACTTCTTTATTTCTCGTATTTACTTGTACTGTGTGATGAAAGGTTCTGCCAAAGCCGCTGTCGCCGCTGAGTTACGACCTGGTGCAGCGGCCGCTGCAGAAGTCTATCGACGCCATGATCGGCGGCAATAACGACGGTTACGACGGGTCTATCATCACGACGCACGCGCGCTGCGCCATGGCATTGTACAACGTAAGACAAACAGTGATATTAGTAAAATATTTATGGTTCGTGGTCCCATTTTGTGTACCACCTTCATAGAATTAGGCGTACAGGTAGTAACAAAGTAAGTATTAGGAGGAGGGGCCAACGGAGCTCCTATTTCTGAGCGGATTGGTCTGATGCAACAAAACTAACCTGCCTTTTTTGGGCAGTGAGACCAGACAAGAGTTTTAGCTATTACTTAGCTAGCATTTCAACTGCTATCAGTCACATTATACTGAAGAAATGAGCGGAAGGTGCTCATTTCTTTAATATAATGCAACAAGAAACTGATAGCAGTTGAAACTGTAGAACTAGCCTTTAAACGATGACACCACGAACCCTTCATTGACATCAATAATTTCTAGAGAAACGTTCAGTTTTGTTAAAAGTAAAGAATGAAAACAAATAGATTTTTTAAAAGTTTATTCTTTTTACAGTCAATATACCGGCGTGTGTCAAAAGAAATCGACCTGGGCATCCGAATGATAGAGATGGCAGTTCACGGGCATAAAGTAGCTGACGACCAAATTATCAGCGTAGCGTTGCATCGCCGCCAACCACAGTGGATGGACAAGATTGAAATGATCGGTAGCATGGTCAAGGTACTTTCATTGTAGTCGCGTTGCCGAAGAGATGAACTCTAGCCATGATCATATAATATATTTTTTAGCCAAAGATTTAACCAAAATACTTGCTTCTGATCATCATCTCATGATATTCAGCATTGTATATGTTCCAACGCAGGGGGTTTGATTGAATCTTACGCGGATCCAGTACGAATTGGGAACTTCGACCGTACACTATGACTCCCTATTCTGCTTGAAAAGCGATAGATCAAACTACCTACCATATGTAAGGCTTGTGCGCAAGAATTGGCGTCGTACAATAATTTCACTTGTACGCATGTTAACTTGGTTATTGATAAAACGAAACGCAACCTAAATAGCTAAGCGACATCAATTCACCACTTATTCTTAATTTTGTCTGTTTTCAGGGCCTCTTCTTTACCAAATGGCACATGAACGATACAATCGAACAGGTCGACCGCATGACCATAGATTCGTTCGAGGCTGACAACGCGGGGGCTTACATCAAAGAGTTAGTGGCACTGGACAATCATGTGCAACGAATTTCCTTTAACCATATGAGCACGAGTTCGTCTAGCACTGCTAGCCAGTTTATTGCCATGACCGTTTTGTTGGAGGGGGCGCAAGGTATCGCCGTACAAGTTTTTATTGT
Organism: Archips crataeganus; assembly: GCA_947859365.1. Taxonomy (NCBI): domain Eukaryota; kingdom Metazoa; phylum Arthropoda; class Insecta; order Lepidoptera; family Tortricidae; genus Archips; species Archips crataeganus. Next base: position 17,796,330 of record OX402048.1, read on the forward strand.
ATTTGAATCTAACCAATCAGAGTTGTCCGAAGTAAGAGTGACAACGAAATTCTTGGCTCCTTCTATTTTTATTCGCTTCGCTTGAAACTTTTTTTATTCCTTTATTTATTTTTTATTTTATTTATAGAAAGGCATTTTTTATTACGAGTCACGTTCCTTGCAGACTTTTCCACCGAACAATGTAACGAAATCAGTGTGATACTCAATTCCGGGGACGTGTTGTCCGCCGAAGTACCGCAATACCTGGACACCTTTGCCCGCAAGATCGTAGACTCTGGGAAAGCCGACAATTTCAGAGCACAAAGCCCAAATAATGCCCTCGAATGGCTGAAGGTAAACCTGCCTGCAATATACCAGGAGGTCGTAGATTTTTTGGAAAAACATGGGCATCGATGCGTTATGGAGGTAAGTAAGGGATAAATTATGCGAGTCAAAAATTTACTTGCATAGGTACTTTCAACAAAAACTTGAGCTATCCACCAAATACTTTGTGCATACTTTTTAGACCAAGGGTGTTCAACCGGCGGCCCGCGGGCGGCACGCGGCCCGCGGTTGCGTCCTAGGCGGCCCGCCATTATATTGACAAAATTAAATTCACATGTCTACAAAATATACCTATTTACAGATTAAAAAGAATAGAAATTAAAACGATATAGAATAGAGTTTAGAATGGAATGTTTTTATTATGTTGCGGCCCACCGAACCAATATCAGAGTATACTAGGCCCTTGACTTCAAAAAGGTTGAAGACCCTTGTTTTAGATCAATAGGTACATTAAATTGTCTATCCGCCACATTTCAAAGACGTAAATTTTCACGATCAGCTGAAAAATGAAAAGTGCCTCAAAAAAAATAACTAATTGGCTCCACATTTTGGCTGAAAATTCATCGTAATTTTTATAGTTTTAGGACTTTTAGGTAGTAAATATACTAAATTGCATATGTAAATGTTGTTAACTCGATGATTTACAGTTCGATATAGCCGAGAAGCCCTGGGTAATCAAGCCTGACGACCTTATGAGTGTACTCCAAAACATGCGACCCACTAAGGCACAAGTCCGACAAACCAAGACTGACAGGGAGATCATAGATTCACTGAAAACACCTCAAAAATCATTTACAAGGTAAAACGATGTCCACATCCGTTCTCGACTACACGCCTTCTTGTTAATAAACTGAAACACCAAGCGTTATAAGCGTTAGGGTCCGAGTCCACCAAGCTTAGTGTAAATTTTGTACAAGTAAACCTGCATCATGCCTGTCTGCCATAAGTATAAAACTGTAACATAGCCCATGTTCCGAATGCCTATCTGTGCTCCTGTTCTTTGTTTTCTTGAATGCCAGTACCTTGCCCAAGATTTCAGTGATAATTAGTGGTAATCCATAGGTATTACTGACACAACATGCTTATACACACATGTAATCTATTCCATATAAATACTTAATAAGAAGCTGCCAGACCCCAATGCCGATGTTACATGTATTTCTCCAGTCCCGCCTTACATATTACTTGTGATCCTACCGGCGGGATTCACAGAGGTGATTACGTTACTTAGAGTGCTATGTGCATTGGCAGCTTAATCAAATCTTAAACTGGTCAAGCATAATTTTGACCCCACTGACGGATCTTATGAATGGCGCATGGGTAATGAACGAAACACTGATCTTGCCAACTGAATTCATGGCAGCCAACTTTAGTGTGTCAATCGCGCTTTAACGTGTAAGTAAATATTATAATACACCCACATCTCTATTGCAGGACGATGCTAGGCTGGCTTCTACCCCTTTGCCGTCGCACGGTGCGTCACCGAGAGAGCACGAAGGCTCACCTAATCCTGGGCATCCATAAAATACGGCTGGCCGTGAATGGAATGGCGCGCCTGCTGGTTAAACAGTGGTATCTTCCACATCCCGATCTTGTTTATTACTTCAGGGTAAAAGAGCTGCAGGAGTTCATTAAAACTAGGAACCCAGAACTATTGAAGAAGTAAGTTACAAACAATATCATGGTAGTTATTTTACTGTTGTAGGTAACTATAAGGCCATCACAGAAGTGGCTGTCTAACTACCACCAGTACCACCAGACCACTATGTCTAGAAATCGAAATGTGTAGTAGAGTTTTATCCTTGTACCCTTACTTACTTACTTAGTCCGCTAGCTCAGCGACCCGAAGTGAACCTCAGCTTCCGATACGAGTTGCCGCCAACGTGCTCTGTTCTCTGCGATTTCCTCCCAGATTTGTGCGTGCAGGGACCGTAAATACTTCGTCTTTCCAGTATGACAACCGCCAGGTCGTCCTTTGTCTCTCTTCACCGCCCTAATGGCATTTTCTCAAGATGTCCTAGCCATAACGCAGACTTACTGTAAATACTAAATCATCTGATTCCAGAGCCACGCAGCGCTACCAATATTACCCGCAATGGGCCAAGTTCAAATTCGCGGAGCTCAACACTGGCTGGTTAAAGCCGCTCCAAGCGAAGGGGCCCGCCGTCACGAGCGGCGATGCGCGGATAGAGGGCACGTCGGTGTGTGGCGGGGAGACCATCGCGAGGGCTTGTGTCGTTAAAGATCTTTCTGAGGTAAGTAATTTTCGATTGGCCATTCTAGGGGTTCTCTAGTAGCGAAGTTCCAACACCGGCTGATTCGGGTTGATCCAAATTAAGGAACCGTTCGTTGCGAGCGGCACCGTGTTGATAGAGGCGCTCGTTCCTTAAATATCAGAATTGCAAAATACTAGATTGCCGACTTACCTACCCTATTCCTAAAATATCAAATTCCCAGAATACCAGACTTTCCTGTCACCGTGTTTTTCTTTATATCGGATTGCCAAATAAGCTTGTTTTTAATCCATGCAAAACCGAATTCCCATATAATACCAGATAGTGAAATCACCAGGATCATCAGGCAGGTCGTGGTCATCGTGGGGAGGCCAGGGGGTCGTGTTTTATGAGCCTGGTGATTTAACTATCTGGTATTATGGAAATTCGGTTTTGAATGGAACATGGTGTATTGAAAACAAGCTTTTTTGGCAATCCGATTTAGAGAAAAACACGGTGACAGGAGTCTGGTATTCTGGGAATTTGGTATTTTAGAAATAGGGCAAGTCGGCAATCTAGTATTTTGCAATTCTGATATTTAGGGAACAAGCGGGTAGAGGCCACGTGGGCTTGTAGCGGGGAGACCATTTTGAGGGCTTACGACTTTTAAACTTTTGTGTCCTGACCTGCGGGTTTTGTACAATCACCATCATAAACATGGGAGCATTCAAGGTGGTCAAAAATATCTACACACGACCGAATTGTCAATCGTGTAGGTACGTGCGTGTTCACAATTTTTTTTCACCTAGAAGGATTTAAACTCTTGTGATGACCGTGGAATGTGAGACATTCCATTGGCTGTCACGACTAGATGACTGTGGCGGTCTAGAGGTTAAACTTTGCAGTCTGGGTAACGGCGTTGCCATATCAAAATGTCTGTGTTTATTGCCTGTAGTCGAACCTCGTAATAATGCGCATTATTACTAAACAGTATTTTTTCCTAGGTTGGTCAGCTGCAACAAGGAGACATTTTGATAACACATTCTACTGACATTGGATGGTCGCCCTACTTCCCTCTGGTAACTGGAATCGTCACAGAACTTGGAGGCCTCATTTCACACGGTAAGTACTTTGATTTCTCACCATAGATAGGCATTCAAAATTATGTATGTTAGAACTAATATTTTTCTAAGCAAAATTTCAGTATTTTCTTACACAAGGAAATGATAACCGCTCGTTCCCTAAATATAGAAGTCGGCAATCTAGTATTTTGCAATTCTGATATTTAGGGAACGAGCGATGTTAACATAATGTATTTTAGTACTGTTTTGATTTCGATGAACGTAGTTTCTAATGGTCTACGTGCAGTTTTTGATATGTTGACTGTCCTTCGAATCAAATGTTTACCATGACGATTTTTGGCTAGAGGCCAATTTTATTTTGTTTTTATGTTACTCAGGTGCAGTAATAGCGCGAGAATACGGCTTACCCTGCATAGTGGGCGCCACTAATGCGACAGACATATTCAAAACGGGAGACATGGTCCGGCTATCCGGGACAAAAGGAGTTCTGGAGCGAGTTGAACTAACTCCCGAAGAAAACGGCGAAAGTTAGCGTTTTTAATGTGATACATTTATTTAGTTCGTACTTAAATTTATAGTATTTTATTTTTACAAAGTTTTTTTTAATGTATTTTTGTTATAAATGATGATACTAATTTATTAAAGTGTACCGAGGGATTTTATAAATTGAAATAAAATAACAATTGAATAGAAAATTGTATATTTGTCCGAAATCCAACAAAAACTCGAAACATAACATTCACGCAACGCTCACTACAAAAAACAATCTCACAAACATCGGTAATCATTGACCACCAGTGCACATTTCACTGCACTTGCGAATAATACTGATATACTGCATTATGAGCAATGATTGAAAAAAAAAAGCCTTGTAAAAAGGTTACTCGCGTACACACGTACTCTTCTGGCCATCACAAAAGCAATTAATCGTGAAATAACAAAGCAATTCGCCACTACATGCTAGGTTAGGTACATGAAATTTAAAAAAAAAAATTCTTCGAATAAGAACACTGCTCCCAACAATGGGTTAAGACGGCTTTTGACAACTTTTACTGCAGCTTCCCAGTGCCCTCCGAAGAGTGGACTATTCGGTGAGGACAAGTAGTTCATAGCAGTTGAAAGCGAAGGGTCGTCCGAAGATGACGACGTGGCAGCGGTTCGAAGGCGCGCGCACGGCGCCCACCAGGTGGGAGCCACGGTACAGCACGCGGCCCACGTGCACGCCGCTCGCCACACGCACCGCACGCGCGCCCACCTCGCCCGCACGCCACGCCACCCACGCCACGTTGGCGTTGCATAGCACCTACAGACAGACAACTATTGTTTAATAATATTTCGCATGCGTTAATTAATACCTACATCCATGTGTATTATAGAAATGCAAAAACTAACTCGTCGCACCCTGGCTATATAGATAATCGATCAAGTAAGGCCGGCTTGCGCGGACCTGGGTTAGCTACTTAACTCCGAGTTAACTGCTAACCTAAGGTTAACAAGTGTTAAAACGTATGGAACTGTCATTATTAACCCAGGGTTAGCGATTTCATTTTTTAACCCTGAACTGTGCAAGTGGCCCTAAGTGTTTTAACATTTTTTATGACAGTTCCTACGGCAATAAGAATAAAAAGGCTGATTGTCACATTGACTATACAGTGAATGTACAGGGTGATCAATCCAAATGGGTCAGTATGGAGAAATCAGAAACTATGAGAGATAGCGAAATGTGTTCTTAGGAACAATGGCTTCGATTTTAGATTTAACAAAAATGGCATTCAAACATTTTTTATTAACTGCCGTACATAACAGGGAATCGAACCTGATCAAAATTCTGTACCTAAACATTAGGTTGATGTTTGCATATTTTTGACGCGATGGCTGCATCGATATTTATGCCTTCGACTGTACGTCAAGGTAACGCCACACGGATGTGTCTTCACATGAGTTATATAGTCCGTCTCATTTGACCACTATCAACAGATATTTGACGTGGGGGTGCATGATCTGCTCCATTTACCTATCTATGATTCGGGGCGCTTATTACTTCGCTGCAGCCACCTCACCTGATACTTGGTGTAATGATGCACTGCGCCGTCCACATACAGCACACAGCAGTGCCTCGAAGGCCTAAGCGCGGCGGGCAGCACGCGGCAACGGTGCGTGGTGCGGGCCACCCACAGCGCCTCCCCGTCGGCCACGCCCGCCGCCACCGCGCCGCTCGGCACAGCGCCGCACGCACTCACCACCCACACCGGGCCTTCCTTGCTCCACGTAGGCAACCAATCTATTGAATCGCATCAATAAAAAAAGAAAACCTTTAATTGCTTATTAACAATATTAACCCTTTGAACGCCAAGAACACCTAAAGGGGTCGTGTACTGCCGTGCCTACCACGCCACCGACGCTTATAGTGGTCATGACGTTTATTGTGAAAGAAACTTTGACACGCGAAATTACGATTGAAATTTGCGTTACTTTTCGTCTACACTCGGCGTGTTGGTGACACATTTGTACTCGAAATGGGGCGTTCAAAGGGTTAACGCATTCGAATTCGCTGCCGGACTGGAGATTTCTTCAGGTATAATCCACAAACGCACATGTGTGTTCAAATGACTGCCACACTGTGACAGCAGCACTAGGCGAAAATCACGAAAACACGTACAGGGAATGCATTACCGCTTTTCCTACCAAGCTGTCAGACCCGAAACTTAGCCGGGTCCGCAAATCCACTTGTGCGTTCAAATGACTGTTGATGCTATCATACAAGTACAACACAGTTTCGTTAACCATTTGACACGAGAAGTTTTCCGGAATTTGTATTCTAGTTTTGACCTAGGTCACTTAGGTGATAAAATAAAAATACATATGTACCACCAAGCCAAGTAGGTAAGTATATATATGAATACTAGCTTTTGCCCGCAACTTCGTACGCGAAGACAGTAACATGACTAAGAACCATCGCCAAGAAACCCGCTTTCAAATAAAAAAAACCGCATCCAAATCGGTTCACCCGTTTAAGAGCTATGATGCCACAGACACACACACATAGCGGTCTAACTTATAACACCCCTATTTTTGTGTCGGGGGTTAAAAACGGACGTCATCTCATCATAAACATCGCCACTGTCTAGGTGCTCAAAAATATTTAAATATGCACTTACGCGATTGATAATACATATTGTATGTGAGCCGATCGACCGACCGAAGGTGCGATAAATAGACACTTAGAGTTCACCACATCACACAACTAAGTACAGAATTCCATCCCTATGTTGACAAAGTCGACTTTTTCATGACTTGTCAGTCAGAAGAAAAACTGTGGTAAAAATCTCAAGGAGTTGTTAAGAGAGATTTCGGAGTTAGTTACCTTTAATGAGTGACATGTATTGGTATTCCCAGCAGATTTTGAGATGCATATTATACTTTAACCAATCTTCTGCGTACTCCTCCACCTTATTCTTGAAATAATTCCATCGCCTAAGGGTGAAGGAGAAAGTACTAATCAGGCACTATATAATTGTTGTAATTGTTGAAAATTAATAGATCCAATATTTCACATACGTCTCGTTTGATGGGTTGTTTATATTTGTTGGAGATTGTAATGAATCGGTTTCCTTGACCTGTAAAAAGTATCTATGAATATTGGCATTCCTGTAGATCAAGTACGACGCCTAGCAATAAGGGTAAGTAAACAGGATTCCACTACTTACGACGACGGATAGCCAATGTGTCCATCTATTGAACATGTTAATGATTTCCAACATCTCCTTCTGACATTCCATGTAAACCTCAGTCTTCACCGTTGCTCGAGTGGGAGAAACAATCTGGACACATTTCGTAAAACAACGGCATAGTAATATATTAGACTTTACTTTAAATAAAAAAAATACTTACTCGTTTATCTTTATACCGTAAAGCAAGACGTAAAGTAAGTTGACGACTAAAGAGGTTATACTGTCGCCACTGAAGAGCTTCTGTAGCTATCCTCCTCCGGAAATTACTCCAGCTTTCATCTGTTATAATCAGTCATAAATTTTCTTTATGTTAAGTAAATGTTTTTGGTAAAAATTAAACCAAATATCACAATTAAATTACATATACCTACCTAAGTAAGTATTTCTGTTTACCTGGAGAATCACAACTTGTGTGGTGATGTTCGAGAGCGCGGTCTATGGTTTCTTGTATCCAGTTACGCCACGCCTGTACATTCCACGTCAGGCTGACCATCATGGAATGCCAGTCAGACATCTGATCAGTGGATACGATAGGTGCTCCTGGAAAAAAATAAAGTTACAGAGCCAACAGTAGGTACAAATATAAATAGAGTAAAAATTTAGAAATATCTCTTACGACAGCTGTATGCCTCTTTTACTGGCGTAGACGCATTTGCGAAGTCACTGCCCGATCCAGTGCGGGATTCATACATCATTGTGGGCGTCTGCCTGAACATGCTCGAAGGTTTAGTGTCACGCGAATCCTCCGAAGGGTTCGTGCTGCCGAGCGGCGTGTAGAAAGACAAGAGCGACGACTCGCGGGACACCTGCTGCGCGTCTGCGTTACTGGGGCCCGGTTGCGGAAACTCCGCAGACCAGGCGTCCTCGGATGGATGAGGCGAGAAAATGGATGCAAGCGAATGGGAAACAGAGAAGCGGCCATGCCAGTCATCTGCAGAATCGCGAGAAGGGGCTCGCGGAAGCCGAGTCGGGCCGATGACGTACTGACGTTCGCGGTCGTAAGCCGTCGAGTATAGCATGTAGGCGGTGGGGTCGCAGCCGCTGGTGGGTTTACGCGCAGGGCAGGGGGCCGAGGGAGCGACGCGGGAGCGCGTGGGGCAGGGCCGGATCGCTATGTCGGTGCCGGGCGCGGAGGCGTGCATGGAGCCGGGCGCGGTGGCCACGCGCTCGCCGGGCGCCAGGTCGGCCAGCGCTTGCGTCGACACGTGCCGCGAGCACGTGCAGCACGGCCGAGCCACGCGGCGCAGGATCTCGTCGCACCACAACTCGCACTGGACGAACACGCTCTTCATGCATTTGCACACTTTCGTCACGTCTGGAAGACGAGTGACAGGGTTATGATGTACCTATCACGAAGATACCTACTCAAGAGGGTTTATACCTGCTGAGCTGGCAACGTTGCATTTTTGTTAGTTTTTCTCGATTATTCCATAAAAATTGAATGAAAATTAAAAATGTTTTTATACAACTTGTTCTAATGTATAAGTTAATGTGTCTACTGCAATAATAATTCGTGATAAGACTTTTATTTTCTTTAAAAACCGTTAAGTAATAATTTGTTCGTTTTTAAAGAAAATAAAAGTCTATCACGAATTATTATTGCAGTAGACACATTAACTTATATATTAGAACAATTTGTATACAAAACATTTTTAATTTTCATTCAATTTTCATGGAATAATCGAGAAAAACTAACAAAAATGCAACGTTGCCAGCTCAGCAGGTATAAACCCTCTTAAGGTTTCAGACATCAATAAATATAAGTAGTACTTACGTGGTTGTACAAGGTGTACAGCGAGGTACATAGTTGTTTCCGCAATAACATCTGTGAATGTTAAAAACCATTTTGAAATTGCTCGTGCGTGATCATAATCCCATAAAAATAATTCGTGAAAACGCCATAATTACAAGTCGATAGTTCTTAGCTGACAAAGATGGTTTAGATGTGAATATATATAATAAAATTATTACCATCCATTACATGCTTGTATTTTGCAGGAACATGTCCTTCCATTAGGTGATCTAACTTAATCTGAACTTTCCGCGCCACTACCGGATCAGCGCTAGCCACAATCAACTGGTCAGTATTCTTGCCACGCAGCCTGAAACAAAAAAATGGAAACCCAAACTATTATTATCATAAGATAAGATGAGATAAGATGATTTATTTGTAGAACATGAGTAAGTTTACAATAATGTCCGTCATGTTTTGCCTTTCGGCGTACAAATTCAGTACATAGATTTGACTATTCATTATAAATATCTATTGTTGTGCTTAAGGTCTCGAGCCATTTGTATAATAATATAGCGCACAATTTTACTGTAGTGAGGCAGCCGCGCGCGGCAACCACGAACGTTTTAGACATGAGATATGAAGCTGTTGATGAACTGTTCCATGGATATTGATTTGTGCCATACAATATAAATTAAAGTACGACACTTGCTGTTATCCATGCTTTCGCCGCGCGCATCAACTGAAATACGCGAGATCCGTCCCAACCCAGTCGCACAACGCACTTAAACGACTTTGTCGTGCCGTCAGAAATCGACATGGAGAGCCAATGTTCGATGGTTTATGCCGCGTGAAACCGATGCGTACTTTCGAATCGCAATTATTCTTATTTTTATATAGAAATAATAAATTAATATCACGACAATTATCTATAAAAATCACGTTTGTTGTATGGGAGCCCCCCTCAAATATTTTTTTATTTTAATTTAATGACTTATTTTTTAAAATTATTAAATTAATTAAAATTATTAAATTATTTTTAAGAATATTTCAAGCTTCTACCTGTTGCCGTTATCAATATCGAGCAAAAACCAGCAAAAAAATCACGTTTGTTGTATGGGAGCCCTCTTAAATATTTATTTTATTCCATTTTTTAGTATTTGCTGTTATAGCGGCAACCGAAATACATCATCTGTGAAAATTTCAACTCTCTAGCTATCACGATTCCCGAGATACAGCCTGGTGACAGACGGACGGACGGACGGACAGCGGAGCCTCAGTAATAGGGTTCCCGTTTTTACCCTTTGGGTACGGAACCCTAAAAAACAGTATAATTCCAGAATTCAACCCTTAATAAGGCCCCATCATTTACTGGCGCATACTACCACAGAATCAAAAGCAGCTATCGAATACATATCTATCTGCCAAAGGATATTTTTAAAGCTACATAGTAGTATTTTCAATAATTGCAATGGATATTGTAACTTAATACTGAAACAATAAGTTTGAATTTCCAAGTCAATGCATGTGGTCGCTAAATCGCCTCTACCTTATTAACCTTTTCGACGCCAACGACACATATGTATATCAGCACCGCAGGTTCTACGCCAACGACTGATATATCAGTCACGGCGTGCAGAGCTATGTCTACCTACATGCATTTCTGTAGGGTTCAACTTCGCGTTTGACATTCGATGTTATGGCGTATGAGTGACAGCTGCTGTATTTAACAGAGCGTTGAAAAAGTTAAGGGTTACATTCGACTGTCAAACCTAATGCGTAAGCGAAGCCGCTGGTAAGCTAGTAGTAAATAGTAAACTTGCAAGTCAGCGCCGTCCGCGTTGGACTTGCGCGCGGCGCCATGCCGCAGCAGCAACCCGTCGCCTGCGCACTCCAATTGCTCTATCACGACCTGCAGAGCTTCCGTCTTCACGCCTGTGTCACAGAAAAACAACAATGGGAAAACAAGCTTCCGATGAAAAAAAACTTACATGCCTTTTTACTAATTGTACCTATTTATATTAAGAGGTAGAAGTTTCAAGTCAGCCCGATCACTGGGAGTGGGTAAATAATTATTTGCAACATTTATCCCAAATAAACATAGGTAGGTTAGCCGACGTCCAAAGCGTAACTACTTAGTCAAAGCGTGACGTTATCTTGAATGAATTCATTAATTTAGAGTCGCTTAAAACAGGAACAAATTTTCATGATTCATTTTCTAAATACTTTGTTTAAGTAGGTATTCAAATATTCAAAATACCGACCGCTCTGCTACAGCCGTATCCTAACAAAATATATAGAATATGAAATAATGTGTTTTTACCTTGCAGCATTATGTAAGAAACAAGCAACCGTGTTGCTTCGCTTATGACACCTGTGAACAGTAATTTTTCATTATGTCTCAATTATCCCAGGTACTAAAATAATCAAGAAAACTTTTTCTTTTTTATACTGGCGACAAACGAGCATGCAGTTAATCTCATGTTAAGTGATCATCGCCCCCCATGGACATCTACAGCACCATTGGGATTGCATACTAATACTCCACTACCAAATATACTATAATACCATAATACCAGAACTATCCTGTTTTAAAAATGTTAAGCGGTATAATTGGCAATGGAAATACTACAAATCAGTCTATATGCTAAAAATTGTCGGCCATTGTCGCTTTATGACTTTTGACTAATAAATGTTATTCCAATAAAGAACTAGAATCATACATAACTATTAGGATTAGGTTAGTCCTAGTTAAACTTACTTGAAAGGACGGATTGCGAGTATCCAATTGTATGTATTTTAGACATCATAGCCTGCAGTTTGCTCACAGTCGTAGAGTGCAGTGAGCTATTTGAAAGCCCGATCTGATCTTCACACGAAGTTAACGACTGAAGACTGAAATAAAAAAATTGTCCCATTGCCCTTAAGAAACACCTTTGCCGACAGGGCACAAAATAGAAGACCAACCCAATTATATTCGTTTACTGTTGTATAAAACCACAGCTGAATTTGAAAGGGTTCTGATAGGTAGGAACGAATAATAAATCTAATTGATGCCAGGTAGACCTTCAGTGTCTATGACTAACCACCTACTTCTTCGTGATATATGTTTTCTAAATAATATACTAAGAGAGACTAGCGTTACTAACTATTTCGCGCAATCCTTATACGACTTAGGAATGTCGCCTTCGATCAGCAACTCGTCGCCTTGTGCTTCCATCTCGACAATCAATGCCTCGTAAGCATGAATCTGTTCATCTGTTTAACATAACAACATATTAAAAATAGCTATTATAAATCCTGATTTATAATATTTTATAATTCAACTCAATAGTAGGTACAGTACACATTGCAAAATGACACAATATCAGATTTATCTGTTGACAAATAGGTACTAACGCCACTGACTGACTGACAGCGCACATCCACTGAAGCTAGAAGCTAAAACGAACAAGAGATTTTTCGATATTCGCACGGGAATATTATAAGGGGTTAATGTGGATTAAAAATGTCAAACGATCACAGTTTCTTTTTCTGTTCCATACGTGCTGCTAACTATAAATTTTAAATGCTAACCTGGCTCAGTCACAACTGTTGATAAATAGTCCGCCGCGTCTTTGATGTGATCTGCAAATAACAAATCATATTAAGAGGATACCATACACCGTGGTAAGTCATCGAATGTTTGAAGGGCACACTCAACTCACAGGCCGATGACCACTAAAATGTTTAAAATGTTCTTCTTATATATCATAAAGCTTCCGTCCGCAGCTTCGCCCGCGATAAAGTTATTTTACCGCGGTAAAAAGTAGCCTATGTCACTCAGTGATAATGTAGCTCTCTAACGGCAAAATAATTTTTAAAATCGGTCCAGTAGTTTCGGAGCCTATTCAATGCAAACAAACAAACAAACAAACAATCAAATCTTTCCTCTTTATAATATTAGTATAGACAAAATACAAACTGAAACCTGCGGATGCACAGAAAAACCCAGAAAAAATACCAGCTCTGGGAGTCTTCTTAATCAAGATGGTAACTAAATATTTCGGTAGGGATATCCTATAATCATCATTTTTTTAAATTATTTATTCACTCATATAAAAACAAAAGAAGTACAAAAATACTTATCTCTAAATACCTCTGCCAAACTGCATAGCAGTTTGTTGGCAGAAAATAAATAAGTGGTAATGATCCAATATAGCGTTTACCTTTCATTGAAGCTGTTAATTTTCGAGCCATAGAACGACATCGAATTATATCCTCCATCTTTTTGACTAACGTTGGGACGATTGCGGTATTAGGCTCTGATACCTCCAACGTCTTTGCCTTCTTCAATCTACAAAATACAAAAAAAAAACAAAAGTGTCTAAAAGCTTACCTACTCTTTTATTTATTTTATTTAATTATTTATTTATTTATTCATTTATTTCAAACATGTAGTTCATATCAGGTTAGTAACAATTTTTAGTGAGCTTACCAATCCCTAACAAGTAGGTAGGTATGTCTTCTCAGCAGAAAATCTAAATGTGTGTGTAATATTATTTTTCTCAAACATGCTATGAAATATTGACGTTATGTTCCTTATAATACGCCACGAAGTGTCACGTTGAAGGTGCGGGCTAGACGAGAGGTCAATAATGGAATTTCATACAACATTGCTGGCCTTGGCCAGCAAAGTGATCGTCTATTGTTTCATACTATGACGTTTATAGGTCTATGGCATCATAGCATTTAGCCATTAAAAAAAAACTATAAGCAATATTTTGCGTTTTGGTTCATTAAGACATTCTGCCACTACGTTTATTTAAGGTAAGGTAAGATGATGATGATGTTGGTGATGATGATGGTGATGTTGATGGTGTCGATGATGGCGGTGATGATGATGGTGATGGTGGTGATGATGGTGATGATGGGTGATGATGGTGATGATGATGGTGATAACGAGATGATGATGATGGTGATGATGAGATGATGATGATGATGATGATGATGATGATGATGATGATGAGATGATGGTGATGATGATGGTGATGATAAGATGATGATGGTGGTGATGGTGATGGTGATGGTGATGGTGATGATGATGATGGTGATGATGATGGTGATGATGATGGTGATGATAAGATGATGATGGTGGTGATGGTGATGGTGATGATGATGGTGACGACGACGACGACGATGACGATGATGATGATGATGATGATGCATGTTTGAGAAAAACTCTATACAAGCCTCGGCCACGAACAGGGATTGCCGGCCTCGTATCTCTAGATGGCCTCGTTAACACTCGGCCATCTATAACTACTCGGCCGGCAATCCCCTATTTCGCGGCCGCTGCAGTAATGTACTATTCTCTCACTCAGCATCAGACATCTGAATTTTTGAGTTTTTATATCAGGAATAAATACCTACCGAGTGCGTTAAGCGATTTTTAAGTCGCTATTTTTTGCCCCCAAAAAATTCCGATGTCTGTTTATTAGGTATGCTGCACTTTTGTAGCCATAAATACCTTTGAGCGCTAAAGAAGGAACTCTCGGTCTTGCCGTTCTTTTCAATGAGTATTTCGTTGCCTCGTTTCTGCATTTCTGCTATAAGCCCCTCAGTCACAAGAGCCTTGTAATCTAAATTGTAAACAAAGCAATAAATAAACATCTTCAATTAATTGGGAATGTCTAAAAAAAATAAACAGTGGTTTTTATATTTTTTTTGTATAGAAAAGTCAATTATAAGAAACTAATTTCAATATTTTGTCATTTAGTTCACTACTTTTTTAAAAATTAATTATTGAAACTATTTTGGTTGATGACGTCAGATTATAATTGAGGGCTCCCACACTGCCAAATTTCTAAATCTGTCTAAATGCGTACGATAAGGCGACCCCTTTAATTATTTTTTGCGTGGTGGTAGTACACTGTAACTAGTGTCACTTTACTGGCGCTGTCAAAGTGCTAGATGTCAGGCAGTGGGTCCAAATCAAACTCCGTAGTTATAATCCATGCGTAAATTTGTGAAGAATTCTAACCACACAGAATAAAGTACGACTTGGACCGGTCGCGCAATTTACACCAAAGTCAAATGAAGGTCATTGCTTTCTTGGTATGTAATAAATTCATTATATAATTTAAAATTAAATAACTACAGAAAACGAGTTAAAAACCATTTATCTCGAAATGGTTTTCGATTTAGTATACATTGCAAAAAAATAGACATCCCCAATTGCGTAAGCTATGATACCGACAAAACAAGACTTACTCTTAGAGACAAAGTATTCCGACAGAATTCGTGAAGATTCAATAACAACATCTGAAAAAGTCAAAACTAGTATTTTAATACGTTTAGTGTTTTCATCTGAAGAATGAAATTTATCTAACATTATTTCACGATAATCATGTCAGGAAAAACAATTTGTTTGGTTTCCGAGGAAACTTATTAAAAATCTTTATCTCACAAGATCACCTTGCATAATGTCTTTCATTGCAGCTGGCGTGCTCTTAACCACGAGCCCGTTCAGTTTCTTTTCGAACTTCTGGTGTAAACGAGCAGTATCGCCCGATTCTTTGACTGACTTCACCACATGCATCGGTGGTTTCATCGATAACCTGAAGAAAATAATGAAAACTAAGACGCAAGCCACACAGGAGAAACGCGGGACGGGGGCAAGTCGCAGTCGCGGCGCCCCTTGTATCAGTTTTAATCTTCTATATATAATAAATCTGTAACAAGTCGGCGTCTGTACATTGAAGATATTTGAGAAAAACTGACACTAGGGCTATTTATTAGCGCAATAGAACCCAAAACAATGATTTTTAGAATTATTGTCTGTTTGTCTGTGCGTTTGTGCGCGCTAATCTCAGAAACGGCTTATCCTAGAAGGATGCGGTTTTCACTGATATGTTGGTATTTTCTTGGATTAACATTTAGTGTTTGTTTCATTTGAATCGGTTCACAAATAAGAAAAATACGTCTATTTTAAGAATTTATCGAACAGGTTTTTTTGTTTGAACGCGCTAATCTCAGGAACTACTGCTCCGATATGAAAAAAATCTTTCAGTGTTAGATAGCACATTTATCGAGGAAGGCTATATAATCATCACGCTAACACCAATAGGAGCGGAGGGGAGCGGAAGAATGTTTCAAAATCGGGGGTTTTTGAAGTAAAACATCTACATCTATAGGCACGCTTGACTTGTGGTGAATGTGAACGCGGGTGTGCGGGGGGCTCGGTGGGGGGGTGGGGTTGGGAGGGGAGTGAGTGCGGGGGGGGGAGGGGTTGCGGGGTCGGGTAATTTTTTTATATCGAGGAACTAAGGAGGGCCATAATTGATGAAAAAGCAAATTGGATAAAAAAAATAAGCTGCCCAAATTACTAATTCCACGCAGACGGAGTCGCGGGCAAAAGCTATATGTACTAAATGTATAGAAACATGTAGGAGGCTGCGTCTCCGCCTCGTCTCTTCTGTCTGCTTGCGCGACATCGCGCGCGATGCTTCTATACATTTAGCATGAAAACTGATTCAAGGGGCATTTGTTTCTTGCGAACAAATTGTATGGCGTAGTACTATAACCTGTCACAGTACCCCTAATTTTTCACCCCAATTAGATTTTGAGTTCAGATCCATTTGAGCTCTTTGCTTTGTACCTATTTGGGTCTGCTAACGACGCATGATAGCTGTATTCAGACACCGCTACATTGTATTAGAAATGCGAACCTTTAACCAAAAATTGCTGTAAAATTCCACCATCGCACCTCCCGCCGAAAGTCTAAGTTCCATCGTCACCAACTCGATGAATGGCGGTCCACCACTTTACGATTTCGTCGTCACTTCCTACCACGTACAGTGAAACTGTGGAATGAACTTCCAGCAGCAGTGTTTCCAGTCAACTATGACATCGGAGGGGCGGTGGTGATTTCCCATCAGATGACCCGCTTGCTCGTTTGACTCCCTCTCATAATCAAAAAATAAAATTGACCCCTGTTATTACAAGTAGGTACGCTGGATAAGATATTAACGAAGTCATATTGAACTATTACTACTCGTGTAGTGGCCCATCATGTAGCGCCAGCATAAAATGTGTCAATACCATTCGGAAGCCAGCTTGTGAGATAGATCTGTTTTCGGCTGCTTATAGAAAGTCTCGTTGCCCTTGGACCGCAGTTTCTGGTGAAGGATGCCGAGGGCCTGCTCACGCTCCGAGTCGTACGACTCTGCACAACAAGACAAAACGTAGCTGAAAAGTTTGCGCGAGAGACACTTCCAAAGTGGTAAAATGTGTGTCCCCCCCTGTAACTTCTAAAATAAGAGAACGATAAAAGTAAAAAAAATATATGATGTACATTACCATGTAAACTTCCACCGGAAATTAGTTTGAACGAGATCTAGTAAGCAGTTTTTTTTTAATACGTCATAAATCGTAAACCGCATTTTTTTTATAGATAATGGTATACGGAACTCTTCGTGCGCGAGTTCGACTCGCATTTGGCCGGTTTTTCGAGTATGCAGCCGGCGTTCATCGATTTTTTAGACGTTGTCACGTCAAAAATTAAGGGGTGAACCACCCTTAACATTTAGGGGTATGAAAAATAGATGTTGGCCAATTCTCAGATCTACCCGATATGCACACAAAATTTCATGAGAATCGGTCGAGCCATTTCGGAGGAGTTTGGTAACAAACACCGCGACACGAGAATTTTATATATAAGATTATTCTCACATGTAATTACGGCTCAGGCCTGAAATGTCCGTTTTCCTAAAATGTATGGAAAAGCAGACATTTTGGGAACGTACATTTAGGAAAACGGACATTTCAGGCCTGAGCCTTAATTACCAACTTACCAGTTGCAACGGAACGTTTGCCGCCGCTTTCCAACTGTTTCCTACGTAAGAACAATAAAATGCATTAGGACCGATATTCATAACTCATAACAATCGGTGCGCGTAACATTTATTATGAAAGACCCCAAAAGCATTTGGACGCATAACCGCGTCTCCTTGGTTATATTAATAACCCTTCGAACGCCACTGTACCATACAAAAGTCGCCGCTTGAACTATGGTTGTAAAATCATATAATTATGTTTTACTAGCATTCCGTCCGCAGCTGCGCCCGCGATAAATTATTTTTCCCGTAGGAAAAGGTATTTTCCCGCGGTAAGAAGTAGCCTATGTCACTCAGTGATAATGCAGCTTGCTAAAGGCAAAAGAATTTTTGAAATCGTCCAGAGTTTCTGAGCCTATTCAATGCAAACAAACAAACAAACAATCAAATCTTTCCTCTTTATAATATTAGTATAGAAAACATACATCAAATAATAACAAGTTAAATATTATTTTTTAGACGACCAGATAGCCTAGTGGTTAGAGAACCTGACTATGAAGCTTGAGGTCCCGGGTTCGATTCCCGTGTCGGGGCAGATATTTGTATGAAAAATACGAATGTTTTTTCTCGGGTATTGGGTGTTTAATATGTATTTAAGTATATATCTATCTATATAAGTATGTTTATCCGTTGCCTAGTACCCATAACACAAGCTTTCCTAGCTTACTTTGGGACTAGGTCAATTGGTGTGAATTGTTGTCCCGTGATATTTATGTGATATTTATAAAAAAAATTGGCTTTAATAACTCGGTGTCGAAAAAATGCTACGACTTTCGTTACGTTTTAGACGGAAATATATTTTTATATTTTTTTAAGAGGTTTAATAAATCAATTATTGAATTTGCGACCTTGACAGTTTATGTCGCTTTATATACTAAAATTGTTTTCAAACCTCTCGCTGTCGCCAGTAATTTTTAATGAGCTAGGTAAATTTGAAACGACCGAATTGGGAATGTCTAAAAAAAATTACCAGTGGTTTTTATATTTTTTTTTGTATAGAAAAGTCAATTATAAGAAACTAATTTCAATATTTTGTCACTTAGTTCACTACTTTTTTCAAAATTAATTATTGAAACTATTTTGGTTGATGACGTCAGATTGTAATTGAGGGCTCCCACACTGCCAAATTTCTAAATCTGTCTAAATGCGTACGATAAGGCAACCCCTTTAATTATTTTTTGCGTGGTGGTACACTGTAACTAGTGTCACTTTACTGGCGCTGTCAAAGTGCTAGATGTCAGGCAGTGGGTCCAAATCAAACTCCGTAGTTATAATCCACGCGTAAATTTGTGAAGAATTCTAACCACACAGAATAAAGTACGACTTGGACCGGTCACGCAATTTACACCAAAGTCAAATGAAGGTCATTGCTTATTTATTATGTAATAAATTCATTATATAATATTAAAATTAAATAACTACAGAAAACGAGTTAAAAAGCATTTATCTCGAAATGGTTTTCGATTTACTATACATTGCAAAAAAATAGACATCCCCAATTAGTCAAAATTCACGCCCTTACCCATATGCCAAAAACGAATTTGAACTTAGAGCAAACACACGTATCGATGGCGTTGTAGGCACGATAGTTTTTGACAACTATAGGCGTCGCTGGCATTCAAAAGGTTAATAATACTAAGTCGCATTTTCATAAGTAATAAGGACGCAATTTTACAAAGATCTAGGGCCTCCCTTTCCAAAAGACTTAAGAATAGACCTTATAAGTTTTTACTAACCTAGCGCTTGTATCTGAACCTCTGCTGCTGTCCCCTGATGCTCTGCTAGAGAGCCCTGTTCTGCTGCTGACCTCTGATCCTCTGCTAGAGAGCCCTGTTCTGCTGTCTGCGCGAGACCCGTCGCCTGCGCGAGACCCGCCCCCTGCGCGAGACCCGCCACCTGCGCGAAACCCGTCGCCTGACAAAGCTGCAATTGCTTTGGCATCCAGGCCACCTATAGCAAACAAAGTAGATTACAATACTACCCAATAATACACCAGTGAATCGTAATCAATTACATCTATACGAGAAACGAAGATTAGCTCGTTGAAATGGCAATGGGCAGGCCACAACACCCAGAGCAGAGGCGTTGAGGTCGAAAAGTTCCCGAACGTAAACCACGGACTGGCAAGCGCAGCGTGGGACGTCAACCAATGAGACGGACAGATGATTTGATAAAAGCTTAGCCGCAGGTTGACGGTGGATGCAAGTCGCTTCCAACCATAATGATTGGGTATCAATGAGGGTGGGCTATGTCCAGCAGTGGACGTCCTACGGCTGAAATGATGATGATGAGGGTATATTACTTAGTGTTTTTGTAATTTCCGATTAAGAGAAGAAAAGCAGATAATAGTAGGTAAGTATTATTATAATGCCTTAATTGTATTCCGGAAACGGGATAAGCTCAGTTCATGTACCTAGTATCATGACTTTAATCACTGACTGAGAATTAATTAAACGAGTTTCTTGTGTCCTCGTATTTGTAGGATGATGATGAAGCGAAGCGCCACATCCAGGTATTAATTAATGTCACATTAGGGATGTTGACGCCAATAAAAAATAATTCGAAGACACGACTCCAGCAAAAAAAAAGCTTTATTTTAGCCCTGAAAACCAGATTAAATTTCGATTTAATCTCCCTACGAGTGCGTACGAAGCGTACGAGTAGGAAGGGAAAATTAGATTTTTGTTGCTTTTAAAGTTTTAAAACGAATAAATAGTTGATTGAGTTGGTGAACAAGTGACGTCATAAGTTGCTATTGCCATTCAAGCTCTATGGGAGAATTGTGTTTTGACAACTCATATAAAGTACGTCAGTTGATTGGTGGTGTCAAAATCCCTATTATGTACGAGTAGGTACCTACATTCTTTAGTCGCCCTGTCTGCAATGTAACCCGATGAAAGAGCCATGGCAGCTGTAAAAGTAATTTTATTGTTAGTTACATATTACACTAATATTAATGTTGTTGTAATAAAACAGGGTATTTTGCTTACTGTCCATATGCTTCATGGCTACCGGAGATGCTGGTTCTTTATCAATACTACCAATGCGCCCAGAAACCTCATTTAAAAGAATTCCATTAGGATTCTCTCCTCCAAAACCCGGAGCTTTGCTCAACCTATATGAGAATAAAATCAAATAAATTTACTAAAGTATATTTAAATTTACCAATAGCAAGGATGATATAGACTGGATTGGCAGTCGCCATAGTAGGTACGGATCGGCCGGAGTTTTTGTAGTTCGATTATTAAATCTAGATGGCGCTGAAATATAGCCAGAGGCTTTGAAGGCAAAACAATAAGACTACAGATATTTCATATCACTGCAAATGTATTATTATGCAATATTTTTGAAAAATAACCTTCATTTCAGCCGAAAGACGTCCACTACTGAACATAGGCCTCCCCCAAGGCTCGCCAATCAGATCGGCCCTGCGGCATCCGCATCCAATGCGTTCCCGCTACCTTCACCAGGTCGTCGCTCCATCTTGTTGGAGGCCTACCCACACTGCGTCTTCCGGTCCGCGGACGCCACTCGAGAACCTTTCGGCCCCATCGGCCGTCAGTTCTACGGGCGATGTGCCCTGCCCACTGCCACTTAAGTCTAGCGATTCTTCGAGCTATGTCCGTGACTTTAGTTCTGGCGCGGATTTCATCATATCTAATGCGATCCCGCAGAGAACTCCAAGCATAGCCCTCTCCATCGCCCTTTGAGTGACTTTGAGCTTCCTCATAAGACCCATCGTTAGCGGCCACGTCTCAGTGCCATAAGTCATCACTGGCAACACACACTGGTCAAAGACTTTTGACTTGAGACACTGCGGTACATTGGTGAAAAATAATACATTTGTAGTAATATGAAACATCTGTAGTCTTATTGTTTTGCCTTCAAAGCCTCTGGCTATATTTCAGCGCCATCTAGATTTAATAATCGGACTACAAAAACCGCGGCCGATCCGTACTATGGCGACTGCCAATCCAATCTATATCATCCTTGCCAATAGTAAAAGTGCTTGAGACATAAGGTCTGCGTGCTTCTTGGTTTACTAGTTTACACAAACAAATTTAAAGCTGGACTTAAGCTTTGTATCGCACACTTCGTACCTACACCTTGCTATAACGCGGCGACCCGTGACAAATATCGCGCATAGTTAGTTATAGTCGCAGTAACAACTCTTTAGTTGTTATCAGAAAGTAGCAAGGTTGTTTAGTTAATTGATATGAACTGCGGAAAATATCGCTTAAAAAGGAAAACCATGTTTTTTAACACATTGCGAAAAACCAAGCACAACAAAAATGGAAGTTATATATCTTTTGTAATAAATCAATCAAAACGAAAAGATAATACTGAAAGTAGTTTCTTACATATCTGCAGCTTCTTTGTGGGTTTTATTAAATTTGCCAATATTTAAGAATTCTTTATCTGCTTCCTTTTCAAGTCCACGCTTAATGACCCCCATAGCTTCACCTTTAAACAGTCAAAAGGTTAAATCTATTGTTAATAAATTAGATAATCAATTAATATTAGAACCAGCAAAGTTGTATTTAGTTAGTAAAAGTTTTAAAAATAGCTCTGGTACTCGCCTCTTCCTTGAACAATGTCTGCTAAATGAGCCGCTCCTTCAGAAGCAGTATCTAAAAAACATTTCAATTATAAATTAATGGTCGCTCACTGGATAAATGTAGATTAACACCCCCCCTCCCCCTCCCTCATGGATGGGTGGGGTGTATCCCGTGTGTTACCAAAATCGACTAATCGTGTCGGTCAACTAAAAATCTTAGTGACCACCACCAAGCACGGTGTGGTGTGTGGTCGCAGAATCGCAATTGGTTTTAGTTCATTGACAGTAACCTTAGATTTTGATATCCCACAGGATACTTACGGCGCGACGGCTGAAACGCATCGCGGCCCTATCTATATTGCTTGTAGCTTCTGATAATTTAACATTCGTTTGTCTTTATCTGTAACTTCAACATTAGTTTTTGCCGTTCTGTGCCTCACTCAGCCGGAGCCACCAAGAGTGGTAGATGCCCAATAGATAGTATTATCAAAGCGCGTTTAGAAAGGGATAGAGCTCATGTGTCATTTTTGAACTACCTAATGCATGATATGGATATGACATTGTCAGTGGTAGAGTGTGCAGACAACTGAAATTGTTATTTTAGTACAATGAAGTTCTAACTAAAGCAAGGAAAAAACATCAAATTGACAACATTTCATATTTCTAAGACTATAATTTGATACGTTCTCTGTATACTGTTTGGAAAGAGAAAGACGCTGATAGTTTTAAATTTTCACTAGGATGATTAATTAATTAATTACAATTTTTTAAAGATGTGCTTATTCTAAAAGAGCGTAACGATAGAATAGATCCATTACTTTTGTCTAGTCTCTATTAAAAAAAAGTGATGACGTAAATTTGTCATTAAGGTTGTTATCAATATCAAATTTAAAATTATGACAGCTCTTTTTTCTAGTGAAAAGGGTAAAGGAAACATATCTATTCTGTGGAGGTACAGGTAAGTACACATATGTTTTTAAATGTTCTATTTTTTTAAATATGAAGAAATAAATTATAATAAATATTTTTCCGTGTTCAGGAGGCGAAACTCTTTCGATTCCTGTAGTAATTTTGAGGTGTTAAAAAAATGAAATGTTGTCAATTATATTACTGTAAGTTAGATTTATATTTTATAGTTTTAATTATTGTTATTGTTCCTTAATATTCTCTGAATAAATATTGAATATTGAATATTTAGTATTTCACAATAAAATAAAAATATATATTATTATATATTACTTAAATAAAATACAAATGTTGTAAATAATTGCTTATAATGGCCATGAAAGTTTTCAGAAGAACCTTCGTTATCTTTTTCTTTATTGAAATATGTTAAGTAGTACATTGCAGATCATTTCTCGGCACCGACCGTTTAATACTTTACCACGATTCATATTTTATACATACGTATTTTTTAACAGCTACGGCAATTTGATAACGCGAAAATGATGTGAATTAGTGACAGATTTGTCAGATATGATATTAATATTTTTTATAAAACAAATGACAACATTTACCGAGAATAGAGTCCAAATATGCAAAGGATACTCTGTAAGTCTATTAATTCTATTATCAATAAGTGTATGCACTTATGAAGATATCAAAGATTGACTTATGATTATATTTAATCATTTATAAGGACTGTTGTGCTAACGGTACTCTCGAGTCTGTTATTTTGATTTTATAATATGTAGGTAAGGTAAATAATTTAGTTGCACTCCTGCTGGCTCGTGTTGGGGCACCGACTTCAAACAGATTAGGTACTAGAAAATATATTTTTACGGCTGTTGTAGTCGTTTTAATTTTTATTTCATAATTATTCTTTTTTGCTTCATGTTTCTGGGGGTTTTTTGAAGGCGGTTTTATTTTTATTTTATTTTATTTGGAACGACAACTTGTGTATTCGGATACGTTACTGGTCGTTTCCTCCTTTATGTACTTATTAGTACGTCAGTGAGTAATAATTCACACAGAAAATACAATTTTTAATATTAGTTTCCCTTTCATGTCCCCGCTCATCGGCCACCCGTTAACTGACTAAAATGATGTAGGTAGCCTACCTTTGAGCACATCCTGCAGTTTACTATCCGGTATAACGGACGTTACTTTTCCTTCCATTTCTTTTTTCTTTGCCTGGTCATGGGAATCGTGCACTCCAACAGGTGCATTCATTATTCTGCAAAATAAACAAAGATAGGTATTTACTACTCTACTATAACGCTGAGAGTACATACGAGCGCTCTTCTGACTTTACTTAACTTGACAACTCACTTGACAAAAACTGGAAAACGCTAAATTTCCAACGCAAAATGGCGTAGAGGTATCATAGAAACATAATACTTCGGGTAAGCAATGCCCACTCATAGCGTACACTGTATCGTACCAACTATCTATTCTAGTCTATTCAGTCTATATATCTTGCTTCGTAAGTCAGTGACTAAGCAGAACACATACTCTTTCCCACCCTCGGTGTAGTCTATCTTGTAGATGTTTTCTTTCGCTAGCTCGGCCGAGCCTTTCCTCGCCATCAGGTCGGCGAGAACACGACGCTTCTCAGCAGTAGCTAAATTGTTAAAAAGAAAAACATGATTATAAGTGATTTTCATCACATAAAACGTTTTCGTCAGTCTTTTGCTTGAAATAGATCACAATGGTGGGATTTGTCTTTTCCATCAAATTTCTAAATAAAAACGCAAACTGTCAAAGGCTGTATTGATCCCATTTAGGTATCAGACGCAGACCTGTGCAGACGAAGCCTCAAAACCTATTTTCAGCTCTTATGGAATGCTGGTAGTTTGAATACTTACTTTCGGGGAAAGGTGATGCCAAAAATTTGGATGCTTCGTCGATAATAGCTAGTAAAAAAAAGTTAGTGTTAGTTATGGCTTATCATCATATTTAAATACCAATTTATAATCCAAAATAAGCAGACGTTAGCTAATACCCGGCATATGTTTAGCGTGTTCGGGGTTTTGTTTCTTATCACTCATTTCAGTGAGTTTGCTTCTGACGCCTTCATAAGCTCCTTTGTCTACTTTGTCGTTAGCAAGACTATCAGCGATCTCAATCCTGAAAATTTCATTCAAAATCACAACAATAAGTTAATTTAAACGCGTTGATTCTATACTTTAAGTATCTACCTTCATTTTATTTTAAACTGCGCCGTCGATTGGCTCTGAAAACGCAGTAAGCTTATAAAACAAACCTTCGAGCGCCATCCTTATACGTTTGGTCGTACCCTTGGAGGTTACCTAACGGTGTTTCGCCTTCTTCTTTCATCAGCTGTACCAAATGTTCGACCGCTTCGCCTTTTTCTTGTCCAACCTTTGCCAGGTGTTTGGCACTGTCTTCGATAGTACCTGAATAGTAAAGAAACCATAATTAAAACTATATAAGCTCAATCGACAGTTAAGACTAAAGCAAATAATAAATAAAAACCACGTCTGTACTTTTAAAAATAAGGTTTGGTTTGATGAATAAAATAACAACAATGCATTAATTTTTGTGGAACTCGACAATGCATTAATTTTTGTGGCTCGCCGTCGCACCTACTTATGTAAAAAGTCAAATAAAATAGTTCTCTACCTGCCATACTATCAGCGATCGTTGGAGCAGTTCTCCTTGGAACGCCCGATTCTAATTCAGTTATAATATTTATTTGTAGGTTTTCAGATTTCGGATCACTTTCCAGTGGGCCAGCGTACTTCAATCTGTTTCAGTGTTAAATTAAATACTTATTAATTTAAAATTAGGGATCTCGGAAACGACTAACGATTCCGATCAAAGTTACTACGTGGGATTTTCGAGGGCGAACAATCAATCTATTTGGTTTCCGGGAACAGCGTGTTTTCGAGTTTTAACCCGACCGAAACTCAAGTCGTCCAGGAACTACATATACAGGGTGTCTCGTAAGTAGTACGACAAACGGAAATGGGAGATAGGTGGGCAGGTCGTCTACCAAATATCAAAAAATGACCTCAGTAAAAGTCGCACCGTTTCGAAAATTTTTGATTTTTCTGGCTTTTACATCCGCACTAAGATTTTAAGTTGTGATATTCGGAATTAATTATTTTTTGCATATATTTTTATTGGAAAATAATTTTGAATTTTATGTCATCACCAGAGCTCGGACAGGTCATAGCAAAAAAAGATATGGAAATAGAACAATACTCAATGGAGTCAATACTTAAGATTATAAATTATAATTATCTAAAGAGGATATTATCGTAATTTAACATTAAACCTTATTTAGTTGCATATCTGTCATGGTTTTGTCAAAGTGGCATTCTTGAAACAGTTTTGTGGTGACAATTTAAATTAGTAAAATTATTTACTTATGGTTATTTCTAACCTTCACAAACATATGGTAAATATTGGGTTACTGTTATAAATATAATTGAAAAATAAAATTAAATAATACTGTACATAATGCGACTCTATTAATCTTGTTCTATTACCGTGTTCCAATTATTTTGCTATGACCTGTCCGAGCTCTGGTCATCACATGTAAAAAAAACATTTCTAAAAAACTTGCAGTTTTTTATTTATTTTTATTTAAATTTAAATTTTGCAAAAAATTACATGACAACTGTTTAGCTTACTAGCTTAAAAACATGTCCATTTAATGGACATTCAAAAATAATGGCTTATCAAAAAATATTTACAGGAAAAACAATCTCCATACAAAGCATTAAGTAGGTACCCTACAAATCTCGTTAAGCCAGTACTACTACCTTATCTAAGTTGAGGCTCAAGGTGGATCAAAATACACTATGGTTAAATTCAGCAGCTATACAAAGCTAAATAAATTAAAAAAAAAACCGGCCAAGTGCGAGTCAGACTCGCGCACGAAGGGTTCCGTACCATCTATAAAAACGGCAAAAAATCACGTTTCTTGTACGGGAGCCCCCTTAAATATTTATTTTATTTTGTTTTTTAGTATTTGTTGTTATAGTGGCATCCAAAATACATCATCAGTAAAAATTTCAACTGTCTAGCTATCACGGTTCGTGAGATACAGCCTGGTGACAGACGGATAGCGGAGCCTCAGTAATAGGGTCCCGACGACGTTTTTACCCTTTGGGTACGGAACCCTAAAAAATCTAAATATCGCGTGTTTTATTAAAAAACAATTAAAACTCATTCATATTTGAACCCAATCTTACCGTAAATTCGGGTGTGGTTAAACAGATATAATAAAAAATTATATTTTTAAATTTAGAATTTCAATTTAGCGGTGTTCGAAGTCTTTACGGCCAGTATTATTTCAGTTTGTCGTACTACTTACGGGACACTCTGTATAAAAAGCGGTAGCAAAATATTGAGTCGGTGATCGACGAATACTTACACGTCTGAACCATCCGAATAGGTTTGGCCGTATGCTTTGTGTTTGAATAACACTTTGTTTCCCAAAGATTTCATCATTTTCGCCAAGTAATTCAATCCATATCGTTCACCTGCCGCCCCACCTTTATAAAAAAAAATGAACGGTCAGCGTTCTATCAGAAGCAGAGATTGTAGAACCGGTTTTATTTATTTATTTATTGGACCTTCAACAACAAGAGTATCAATAGCGAAATGCAATTATAACCGGTTATACCTTATTTAAAACCGGTAATAAGAACACCGGTAACGATCCCTGATCAGAAGTAAATCCTACAAAGCCTTAAATATTGGGTTTTCAAAACTTACTCCTTAGGGCAATGGGTTGCGATAAATGCTTCGAAACGTCCGTGACAGCACCTGCAAATATTAACAACCTTAGTATGTAATTGGAGATCGTATCGTGTATCGTATATTTCCTGGTATCGTAAGTATTCGTAACAATAAACTTTTGCGTGGGTTGGGTGTTAACCCACCGCACAACCCCCGAAGTGCTGGAGGATCACACCCTTCTTTGGTCAGCAAGTCCATCGGACTTAGCCAGTGGCTAGCTAGGCTGTACCACCGACCGTCCCCCCCATCCGCCACCTGGGGGACGCTCCTCTACGCCGTGAGGGCGTGAGAAGGAGGAGGATTGGACCACTGGAAAGACGAAGTGGAGAGGGATCTACGTGCTCCGCACGCACAAAACTGGGAGGAGATCGTAGAGAACAGGGCGCGTTGGCGCCAACTCGAATTGGAGGCCAAGGTTCCATTTCGGGTAGCTGAGCCAAAGGAGCAAGTTAGTATGTAATTGAAGTAAAAGTGACAGACTCCCAGCCCAAATCCTTAAACCTAGAAATTTGAAACTTACTAGGGGCGTTCAATAAAAAGTGAGAATGAGTATGTTATAAACAACTTTTACTAAATGTAATTTTATTTTTTGACATAGTCACCTTTTAGCATAATACACTTATTATATCTTTTTTCTAAACTTAAAATTTCATTTTTAAAAAAGGTCTCATCTTCAGTACTTAAAAAATCTTGCACTGCAGCGACTACCGCGTCGTCGTCTTCAAATTTCTGGCCTCTCGGGTATTGTTTCAATCTCGGAAATAGGTATAAATCACTGGGAGTGAGATCTGGTGAATACAGAGGTTGCTTAAGGATATTGAACCCAGCATCACGAATTGCAGCCATTGCAACGATGGACTTGCGTGCCGGGGCATTGTCCTGGTGGAACAGCACAACTTTCGAGAGTTTACCTCGCCGTTTTTCGCGGATCTCATTGCGCAATGTTGCTATATGTTTGGCGTATAAAGTGCCCGTAATAGTGGCTCTATGTTTGAGATACTCAATCATTAATACCCCTTTACCATCCCAAAAAACAGAGCCCATGACCTTACCGGCAGATGGGCCCACCTTGAATTTCTTCGGAGTTGGAGATGATGGCCTTTTCCATGTCATAGACTGCAGTTTCGTTTCAGGGTCGTAATGATGGAGCCATGTTTCGTCCATTGTTATAAATCGCGCCAAAAAAAATTCCCGGTCTTGCTGTATCAGGTCCAAAGCTTCTTGACAAATCTCGACTCTAGTTTGTTTTTGCGTGTCAGTAAGCATTCTTGGTACCCAACGCGCAGATACCTTTTTCATACCCAAGCGTTCATGTAAAATATTATGCACGCTCCCCGTTGAAATCTTTACATTTTCAGCAATAAAACGAACCGTGACACGACGATCCGCCAAAACTGAGTTTTCAACTTTTTTCACAATTTCTTCAGTTATTGATGTAGTTACGTCCGGAGCGGGGGTCGTCCATGGTCGATGTTCTTCCATGTCTAAATTCGGCGCACCAACGTGCGACTGTCGAATACGGAGGAGCATTAGACCCTAAAGTGTCCCGCAAATCTAAATTGACTTGGTCCGTAGAAAATTTTTTCAAACACAAGTATTTGATAACGGCGCGCAGTTAAATTTTCTCCATTTTCGCTATCGTACTCAATAGCATTGCAAAGAAATTACCGTATTTTTTTTTAAACAAAAGACAGTTCGTTTTTTTTTTCATAGCAATCAGCTAGATAGATTAGCTTTACCGGCCAGTATTTAATTTCCTAATATTGAAAGAGTTTGCATCTCATTCTCACTTTATATTGAACGCCCCTCGTACATAGACTGACATGTATTCGTTTTCTACATTATAACAAAACCATGATAGCAAAGTCGGGAGCGTTCTTATTGTTATTGTCATTAACCTCTCAGCAAAATATTGTCTAAGGAGATGGTGCTGAGTAGTTTTTTACTAACCTTTTGACCGCCACAGTCATCCAGTCATGACAGCCAGTGAAAAGGCTATACACCAACGTCATCAATACATGACCAACAATCAACTCGAAATAAATCCTTCTACAATAGAAATAAATCCCTATTTTTATATTTCTGGTTGGGCCCTTCTATTATTTTATTTTATTGACTAGTCTTCGTTTGATTTGTGGCGGTCAAAATGAAGTACAGTGCCGATATTCGGTCTATTTTAATCAAAGTTATTGCTACTTTTCTTTCCGCTGTGCTAACAATCGAGGACGGACAAAGAATGACGTTAGATTCGAGCGATGAATACGCTTGCAAGTTCACCACTTACCTATGCTAGTAAAATAAATGGGAAATAAAACTTCTGTGCATATGAAAAATTTAAGTGTGGTTTCCCTGTAGCTCACGTTTACAAAGAATGTAGTAAGTACTTACCCTTCACGGCAATTTTTAAATCAGGAGGAGTAGTGCTCTGAACATCTTTAGTTAATTTATCTTTGTTTTCGTCGGCAATATCTTTAACAGGTAGGAATGGTACCAGCATTGGTGCCGTTTCGACTCTGTAATCAAAAAAAGTAATAAAGAAAAAAAAAATCTTTATTCAAAAATACTTTTACAATATAACATCTTTAGTCTAAACATACAAAAGGTAAGAAACACTTATGCCTGAACTAGGATGTTCCTGTGTTTCAGGCGAAAAGGACTTATAAACTATCTTAAATTAACACTTGCAAAATACAGTAGTACTTAATAACTTAGCTAAATTACAAAACACTATAAATAACAAAATATGAAAAATGTTCATTTCGAAATAACCAATAGTTTCTCTGTATCTTCGTAGGATAGTTTTTGAAGTTCATCTTGGAGAATTTTCTTAGTATTTTTATAAGTAAGAGGATATATGCCCCACTTGGCGTTTAATCTATTGTAAAGAAATGGTCCTAAGAATACGTAAAATCTGGAAGAGAAGGCATGTTTTTTTCCCATATTTCGAGGGCAAACTATATCTTTCCGCCTTTTGTTAGTAGATTCAATGCTGTAGGGGAGTGCAGCGTGCTGTTTGAGGGCTGTGCTCATTATGAATATTTGTCTAACTGTTAGTACCTTACAATCTTTGTAGAGAAGATCAGTGGGGTAGAGAAAAGGACGGAAAGTGGAAACCTTAAGCACTGCTCGCTGAGCTCTTTCAAGGGTCAGTAATGACGTTTTAGATGTGCCTCCCCATGACGTAATACAATAAGTTAATATAGATTGGCCTAAGGCAAAGTAAACTTGCCTGATTATTTTTGAGTCCGCGATAGTGCGTAGTTTCTTAAAAACAAATATTAGCTTACGGATTCTGCCACTTAAAGCTTCGATATGGGATTTAAATGAGAGTGCTTCATCAATTATAACACCCAAATACTTTATCCTGTTAGTAATAGCTATAGTTGGACACTTACACAAGTTATTTGCAGAGTCGTTGCAATGGTGCGCATAGAGCTTTGGGTTAGTTGAAGTTAAATTTGATTTACGCATACAAAATTGTACGTAATTAGTTTTTCCCGCATTTAGAGTCAGTAGATGTTGCTGAAGCCAATTATTTACAACATTAAAGCCTTGTTGTGCAATTTTATAGACCTCTTGATCCGAGTTAGCAGAAAAGAGTAGAGCAATGTCATCAGCATATGCTATAATTTTACCCCCATCTAATTTTAGATTACAGAGGTCATTTATATAAACCAAAAATAGAGTGGGGCCCAAAATACTTCCTTGGGGAACCCCAAAAGAGGTATTTTTCAGGACCAGAGCTAAAGCTAAATCTACATAGAAAGAACAATAATAGTTTATAACAGTTTAAGATCCTCACTCTGTTGCTCCCGTGCTATAATTCATAGAATAATTATTTCTCTTTGCCAATTCTTTACCCCCATTGGTTTTCATTGCGTTAATTACTACCTGTAGAGCTTTGTCTGTTAAAGAAATGAAGAAGCTATCAATAAGACACAAAATTTTTGTATTTAAGTACATTTATTTTTTAATAACGAAACTCACCCCTGTCTCGGACGAAAGCCGATAAATAATTAGAACATCGATTTATAAGCTCTGCAATAAAAAAAAGTAGTAATGTTGGTAGAATCGAAGTTAAATAGATGCAATCAAATTCAAAAACACTTCTATACAATCACGCAAAGTTGCAAAAATAGATAGTATACAGATTGTTGCCCTTAACTGCCTGCCTGATAATATAAATAACTAGCGACCCGCCCCGGCTTCGCACGGGTGTAACATTTTTTACCGCTTTTTCCCCATAATACGAAGTCGCGGCGCTTCGCTAGTTTTAGCAATATAATTCCGACCCGTGCGTCTGATTTAAACGATATTATAAATATATGCAGCGCGTATTATGTCAATCACGTTTACTGTCAAACGACTGACAGTCATGTCAAACACCATATGGTTACATTAGAAAAGTTAATATGATTGTTAAGTTTTCTTAAATTTTGTAATTTTCCGCGTAACTTTTTTATTTTTTTCTTTCAGTAGAACCTTCTCCTAACAATAACAAAAACAATAAAAAAAGAATTAGCGTAATCGGTCCAGCCGTTCACGCGTGATGCCGTGACCAAGGCAAATAGGGATCCATTTTTATATATATAGAAGATAATAATAATAATAAACTTTGTCGTCACATTAGTAGGGTCTGTGTATACCTACCTATAATTTTGCAACTTCGTGGTATATACTAATTGTAATCTTGATTGTATATTATCTCACCTACCATCCATAAAAGAAGTCATTTATTTCGTGGCAAAGTAAGGATAAAGGTAAAATTTGAGCAGGCGCATACGAAGTTTAGAGTCAGCAATATAAACCGATATCGAACCATTCATATCTCCTTGAAGATTTGCAGGAGTGACGTCATCAGCGGCTTTGTGCAGGGCTTGATTAAAAACAGGAACCGTGGACGGGTCTGGAGTTACGCTGGAGAAACCCGGCGCTGCTTTCAACCTGATAGACAAACCAATAACAAATCTCTGTTCAATTATAGAATCCGTGTGGATTTTCGACATACTCTTGGCAGCGGTCCGGCATAAATACTCTGCTGTGACCAGTCTATGTCATCAGTACGATGTCATGCACAGCGTAAGAAACGAAAGTTGTCTCTCCTGTGGGCATATAATTAGCGACTCCGAGTCAGCAAACTTAACATTTATTTAAATGGGAACAAAGTTGGCCAGGTGTCCCACATGTCGATGTAGACTTGACTATAAATATTAGCTATAAATCCTTAACTTTTCCCATGCCCACAGGAGAGAGGTGAACAAAAAAATTATCCAAAAGCATATAATCCGATGCATATTCATCACAGAATAAGTAATTATTGGTGTCATGTAATATGTTACGTGATCAGCGATATTGATAAACGTTTAGGCAATTGACAATGTTTCCATACAAAATTAGATAAGAAGATTGAAGGGTGTGTAGGCAAACGTTTAAAGATTAATATCCTCGATTAGATCATAGTTATCCCAAAAGTTTACTGACGTGTATGCAGTCGCATATTTATTGGTCAGCTCTTTGAATTGTGGCGTAAAATCTTGTCCTCCCTCTGTTTCTAGCTTCTTTATAAGTATATCGAAAGCTGGTCCACGTTCGTCTAGAAAGAATTTACTATAATTTGGTATATATAAACCTTCGGATATATTACAAATTACGAGATGGTCTATTTATTGAATAATTGTTTCAGCTTTGCAAAATGAACTTACTCTCGTTGACAGCATTTTGGGACAGATATTTAGAACATATATCCACAGTTTCTGTAAGATAAAATAGCATATAAGATATCTATACACATATTAATTATTACATGATCCCAACATTTTTGCCAGATTTGCGATTGTTTTGATTAATCTACTTAGTTTACAATCATTCAAAGAACTTTCTTAACGAACGAACGAGTGTTGATTTTGATCCTTTGTTCGACGTCTGCCTAAAACGCATTATGCCTGTGTCGCGTTTTGCCTAAACTTCATTCTTTGGTAGCACTTAACGACCGCCTTAGCCTAGTTGGTAGTGACCCTGCCTACGAAGCAAGAGGTCCTGGGTTCGAATCCCGGTAAGGGCATTTATTTGTGTGATGAGCACGAATATTTGTTCCTGATTTATGGATGTTTTCTATGTATTTAAGTATTTATTTATCTATATAAGTATGTTTATCGTCGTCTAGTACCCATAGTACAAGCTTTGCTTAGTTTGGGACTAGGTCGATTTGTGTTAGATTGTCCCCTAATATTTATTATTTTATATTTTTATTTAGGCTATATGGTTAATTCGTCTATTTCGCTGTTGATCTATTGAGTATAATGTCAATGTCTATTTCGGTAATGTTCCTAATGCGTCATTTGACTAAGTCGCGTTTTGCCTAAACTTCATTACTATGTAGTACTGTACCTAATTCGCCATTTGACTCTGCTGTAGTCCTATTGCGTTTAAGTCTTATTACGGCGTACTTAGCCCAAACAGAGTTAGTCATAATGCGTTTTAGTACAACAGAGATTTAAGCATAGTTCCGAATTATCGGAACGTCGCGTTTTATACTAAACGCGTTTTTAGGTTTATGTAGTAACATAGGCATATTCATATTTAATGCGTTTTAGGCAGACGTCGAACAAAGGATTTTGATTGTGTGCTTGATTTTCTTAGAAACTGATTGAATTATGCAGAACTTTTACACATTTATTGTTTTCTTAATTTCACTTGAACGGTTTAGGTTTTGGGTGAATATAAGAAAAGTGATTACCGGACATCTCGTCTTTTAGATCAGCGGGCGTCACACCTTCCATAATTTTAGACAACTTTGAGTGAATCTCTTGGGATAGGT
This sequence comes from Archips crataeganus, assembly GCA_947859365.1. NCBI lineage: Eukaryota > Metazoa > Arthropoda > Insecta > Lepidoptera > Tortricidae > Archips > Archips crataeganus. Next base: position 17,831,378 of record OX402048.1, read on the forward strand.
TAGGGTCGTCGTAATCGCTTTCCAATCCCTTAGCCTTTTCAAGCCTGAGAGAAAATATGTAAAACTTTAAAAAAAGAATTCTCTTTATAAATCTATTTATTTCAAATAATAATATATTTTACACACTCCGTCGCTGCTTGTCCATAAGTTCGTTGAGATTTGTCTTTTTGATACAGTTGCTCTTTTGGTTTCGATTTCATTTGTTTCACTAACGCCTTAAAGGCAGGTCCCTTGTCCTCTGGTAGATACAAGCACAATGAAGTCGTTCAGCTCGAATATAAATCATTGCAAGTGTTAAAATTTGATAGACAACTTACTGTTATATTCGGCGACCTGCGCCAGATAATTTGAACAGATGTCAACCATGTCTGAAAAGCAAATAAAAAATATTTTTACCGGAAGTAATACAGGAATAACAAAGAAAAGTTAAGTGGTGCTAGGACTAACTTTTCATATATGGAGCTATATTTGGTGGAGTGTCTGGTTTGACCAACTCAGTGAGGTCTTTATTCAACTTAGTTGCTAATGTAGTGTTGAATTCCGTAGCCTCAAAGTCAGTTGCTTGTTTTAGTCTAGAAAAATGAAGATGGAAATTTATTAGGTGCGATTTATTTAGACTATCTTCAAATCAAATGTTAAGTGGTGAAACAAAACATTCAGACTTAGTTTTCTGTTTAAATATAGTAAAAATAAGGATGACTTACTCGTCAGCTCCTTCCGCATAGGTTTGTTGGAATTTTCCGTGGGAAAGTAGCTCGTCCTTTCCCTTCTTAGTCATAGAGTCCGTTAAAATCATGAATGCTTCTAACATTTCCCCTATTCGCAAGTAACAATAAATAAATTAGAATTGAAACCTAGGAAACTCGTAGTGGACTACAAAAAAGTACTATTCGGAGAGGTACCTGTAAACTTTAGGTAAGCTGGCGTCGCTGGAATCAAAAATAAATATCACAGTTTACATAACAAAAAAAAACTCAAAAAAAAACAGAAACCTATTATGGTTCATAAAAATTAGTTGCTACATACGTCCAATCAGGAGTCCACCCTGAAAACAATAAACAATCGAATAATAAAAAGCATATAAACGTGTTCTACCAATTTATTAGGTACATACTTATAGGTCTGCTAATAATTATTTTGATTCTCAGACTTCAATCATTCTTCATTCTTCATTTCTGTACAAATGAACACGAATAAGAGTAGCCTTTTTCTAAACTAAATAAGGGTCCAAATGAAAAATGAAGAATGCCTGGATAACTAAAAAAAAGAATCGTATATAACATACCTTGAAACGTGTTCACTTGTACGTTAATGTAAGAATCGTTTGCGGGAAAGTAAACGAATAGATATTTAATTATATTTTACTATATTTTTGTTTTTAATTCTAATAGTGTATTGAACTATTTCTCTCTTCTTGGATTCCTTAAAAATATTACTGGTGTCAGACAAGTTTTCCTAGTTTCGTTTTAAATGCAGTTTCAAGTAGGAGCTGTTGGTACTGGTCTATCTTTGGTGTGTATTTTTAGGACTGTTTCTAAGCTAGATTCATAGACTTGATAGTTGATGTTCTTCTTTGTCGACTCGAGGGATGCAAAATCCTAATAAATTGTATAGTCTGATAAATTATAACACAATAAATAATTACTATACTACACAACAAATTCTAAACTGAATTGTTTTTTACTTACACCAACATCACCCATCATGTTGAGAAAGTCGTCAGCAAACCCATCAGCAGCAGCTCTCGTTCCTAGTAAATCTGCAACAATGTTCCTATTTCGAATAAATAAATAAATAAAATAAATAAATGTGATCAATGTGAGCCAAGTTCAATATTAAAAATATGCTCGGTTGTGGACTTCGCCGATAAAAGGATTGAGATCTAAATGGGTGCCAAAAAGTTTATGTTAAATTAAGCTTAAAATTTGACTTGGCTTTGGCTACTTTTGACATCCAATTCATCTTGTATTTGGCTAATCAACTTATCTTATATATATAAAAATGAATCCCTATTTCCCTTGGTCACGGCATCACGCATGAACGGCTGGACCGATTTCACTAATTCTTTTTTTGTTGTGTTCGTCATTGTCAGGAGAAGGTTCTTATGAAAGAAAAAATTGAGAAAATTGCGCGGAAAATTAGAAAATATAAGAAAAATTACCGTCCATAATAACTTTTCTAATGTAACCTTATGGCGTTTGACATAACTGCCAGTCGTTTGACAGTTGGCGTGATTAACAGAATACGATCGTTTAAATTAAATGTACGGGTCGAAATTTTATTCATAAAACTAGCAACGCGCCCCGACTTCGTGTGGGTGTAGTTTGGGGAAAAAGAGGTAAATATATAAACTTACCACCTTAAATTAATTAAGACTTTCTTTATTTTTCACACCTATTTTTTAAAGTTACACCCGTGCGAAGCCGGGGCGGGTCGCTAGTCTTCTAATAAAAACTAACCAAGTCAAATCCATAAATAAACCAAATTTGGTGTGTTTGTGTTAAATACAATTAAATACTTAGAGTTTGAGTTATGAACGGGTCAAAAGTGGCTTCAAACGGTTCGCGTAATGTTACACACGGCACTGCTTCGCCAGTTCCTTTTGCTTGAACATGGCTTTGTCTAGATCTATTATTTTTAATCTAAAATGTAGGATTAAGACTCAAGTAATGAGTTCAATTACCTTATTTATTCAAGTCTGTCTTGGAAGCATTGGGAGTGGACGCGGGAGAGGCAGATGGGCCCGCAGTCGAGACAGGGGTCCCACTAGGGGTCGCATCGGGGGTCGTGCCTGGAGTGGAGGTATCCTTTGCGCAAGCGCCCGAATGAGGAATCGACTGTACCGACGGTGGTCGGCTTGCATCCAGAACGCTCTTTTCTACTTCTTCAGGAGCAAGAAAAAGTTTTTTATACACACCTTGTCCAGTTTGCTGCTCCGAGAAAAGTGCGATAGAATTTGTCGACAATTGTTCAAATAAATCGTCCCTTTTCTCGAGCTGCAATTTGACAGAGCTTTCAAGTTTTACGCTTTATAAGAACAGTTGCCACAATTTCAACGTAGGACTTACCTTTCGCCATGGCACACAGCGACGCAGGCAAACGAAAATAAAGTAATTAAGTATCTTACGATGACAATTGTTCCCATAAAAACTTGTACCTAGTGTTACTACGTGATAGGTGGGCCATTCTACTTTTCGTTGACCAGTCATTTTTTGTACTGTGCTCTTCAAATATTTTTTTTACAAAAACGGTAAAGTCCTCGGTTTAAATCATTAAAGATCTAAATAGGCACATAATTAAGCTTACATTTAAAATTATCACTACGTATAAAACTAATCATTATTATCTATAAAGTAGGTAACGCAGTGGACATGCATGTCCCCGCCATTTGTATGGAAATTGATGTATTTTCCGCTAAGTTACCAATTTTTTCCACAAAATTTCTTTGAATTTAAAGTTTTATTGCTTTAAAACATTAAATTTATGTATTTTCCGCTGAGTTACCAATTTTTTCCACAAAATTTCTTTGAATTTAAAGTTTTATTGCTTTAAAAAATTAAAATTTAGGTGTTTCAGTTTGTATATAAGTTATTTACACTTGAAAAAAATCACCAGGTATGCCTTATATTTCACAAAAGATTAATAGTTACTTAAAAGTAGAATGGCCCAGGTATAGACGAGTAAGTAAATGCTTTACCATTTTTATGACACAAAAAACATCAGAAAAAACTAAGCCTTGCAAATAATATTGAACCGTAAGGTGGTAAAGAAATTTCTTAGTCTTCTCTATACTCTACAATTACATATTCATTGTATTTATTGGATATTATATTTCAGGATAACCTTCGTCTTCATCGAAGTCCATCATTAACATTCGGTCGTCCGATTCCGAAAGGATTTCGTCAATCCAAACTGCAACCTGTGAGATAGGAATTCATTTAATGATTCCAAAAAAAACATGGTACCAACCAATTTGTCATTATAAAAAAAAATCGGCCAAAAATATCGACAAAAAACGTTTTTAGAATGGAAATGCTTTGAATTCCTATTTATTTTTATTTTTAGCGGACATAGTAATACAAATAGGAATATAGGTAGGTACCTAATGAATATTTCAACTGTACCTATTACAGTGGAAAAGATATAGCTCAAACAAAACAAACAAACAGATACTTAAATGGACGGACAGTGAGGGAACGGAGCCTTAGTAATAGGGTCTCGTAGAAACCTTTTGGGTACGGATCCTTAAAAAATCGTCACTACCTTTGATCAATTATAACTGAAGATACACATTGCCGAACAAAATCCCCTTCAAAGAATGTCCAGGTGAATTTTCAAAGCGACTTTTTTGGACGTCCCAAGTCAATTAAAAAAAAACCACACAAAAAATGACTACCGCACAATTTTATATACATTGTACACAATACAAAACAATGAGTTTTAACATTACAAACATTGTTGACTTCAATTAAGACAGCATAAAAAATATCCAAATCTTAGAAACACTAACTGCAGTAAGTCTGTGAGGCCTGTCCCACACGCGGTTTTGTTGAATCAATTGAGCATAACTTTGTGTCTAGAAGCCATTTTTTGACTAAATATATATCAAAATGAAGCTAATTACATAACGCATCCGATTATAACTTTTTTATACTAAATACAATGTTATTTAAAAATAGGTTGGCCATTTTGTGTTTGTCCCACCTCTAGCTACCAATATTACCTTGCGCAAGTACCTGCTAATATCTCATTGGTGAAGGATCATATCGCCATGTTCACATTTTTGTGGAAGAGTATGTTAGTTGTGCTCCAGTTGTCACGCGGAGTGGACGTCCTACTACTGAGTTTTGTGTGCCTACCAAGGTGATTCTTTCACGCGATGTATTTTGGTTCGCTTAAAAGTAATTTCCGTGGATTCCTGTTGTGCGATATATAATGGTTTTAATTAAATGGTTATATTTTTATTTACTAGTTTACTTAGTGCTTATTTCACAGTAAAGAGCTTATATTAATCATGTATATAGTTTAGCAGTAATCGCAAAAATACCTAATTGTCGTAATCCTCGGTGGCGTAATTTCGCTGGCATTTTTGACCAGCGAAATTACAGATATGGCAGCGAAATTACTAACTATATTCACTACATAGCTAAAATACCATAAACATGACTTATCTCGCAAAACACACGAGTACACCTCGACGTTTCGACCACATTACTGTGGCCGTGGTCACGAGTAGACCTCTAGTCTATCTACTCGTGACCACAGCCACTTTAATGTAGTCGAAACGTCGAGGTAAATATTATTCGTGTGTTTTGCGTGATACGTCTTGTTTGTGGTATTTTAGCTATGAGTGAAAATCACGAAAGTTTAAAACAGTATATATTCACTACGATTGAATCTGACGGTAGTTTCATGTTAAAAAATAGGTACTAATAACTAGATGTTACCCGCTGCGTCGTTTGCATAATGTACCTATACTTATATAGTTACAGATAGACATCCTCATTACCTATTAGCACAAAATCATGCTATTAATGAGCGATTGCTACCTGAAATGACCATACCTAATTTAAGAACATGCTTAAAACGAACATGCGTTTCTCAAGCCAATGTTTCTCAGCTAAATAGTATGCTCGTTTTAAGGATGATTTATACTAGCATGTCTATCTGTATCTTAAGCATTTTAAGGAAGCAGTTAAACCTGCAAGCATACTAGCAAGTAAGCAAACAATCAGCATGCAAGGAAGCATACTAGCAAAGATGTTGATTATGATATTTTATATTAATCATGACACATTTTAAATGAGTCTTTAGAATTTTCTACTAGTTTATTTTTATTTGTGAAGGCAAATACATACTTTTTATATAATATTTGTTACGTTTTGACAACGTACCTATTGTTCCTAAGAAAAACTGAAACAAATAGTTTAAAACTTTAATTTATTGTATTATTAATCTAACTATATACGAATATGTACACCTACATAAATTTAATTAAAGTTACAGACATAAATCATAGTAATGGTTTATAATTTTGAACTTATTTCATATGAAATTAATAAAGACGTAATTTCGCTGTCACTATCGTAATTTCGGTGGTGCTTTTTTTTTCAATGTTGAATAACTACTAAATTATTGACTTTAAATTGGGGCCTTTTGTAGCATTGAAATCCTAACCCAAAGGAGTATCTCAACGAGTGATCAATTTCACCAAAAGTAAAAAAAAAAATTTGCCCAGCGAAATTACGTAAAAAAATTATTTAAAAAATTCACCCGTCCGAACTTTTTTATTTGTTTGCGTAACAATTAAAATCATCACCTACACAGAAATTTTAACCTAGTCTTTACTTCATTACAGTCGAATTTCGGTTGACACTTGACAGCTAAACTTGACAATTTCACGTAACGTACTGAGAAAAAAGAAGGCCACTTTTATCAAAGTGGCGCTCATTTGGCTCGGACATTTTCGGGCGCGCGACTGTGGATCTACAGTTATAATTGATCAAAGGTCACTACTTTTAAAAAAGCTCATATCTTAAATTAATACGTAAACCAAACTGAACCTTGATGCATACTTAGTAAAGTTCACTTTCACAGATTATCGATTCTGAGATACGAGCTTTTTCAAAGTAGTGACGAAATATGTGTTAAGGTACAATTTTTTTCCAAGACAGGCTGTAGACCGCAGCCGCTGCGCGTGGCGGCCCCGGGCGGCGTGCAGCGGCTGCAGGCCGCAGCGTTTCCGCGCTCGTAATGACTTTCATAGAGATTCATACAAACCAGTCGTCGCTGATACTTCAATACCGCGTAACTAGCTTTACCCATATGGTCTATTTTATCTAATTTTCCCTGTTATTTCGTTTCAAGTTGAGCCTTATGGAAAAAGCTAGTTACGCGGTATTGCAGTATCACTGACGCAGTAGTTACGCTTGCAGTCTGCGGTAGCAGTTTGCGGTCTGCAGCCCATCTCGGATTCGTACCTTTATCATCCTTTTCTTAGTTACCTTATCAGACATTTCCATCATAAATTTTGCCTTGGGGTGTGTGCATCGCCGAGACGGAGTCCTCATCTTCATATACCCACAAATTTCATCCATTATGATATTGGACAGTCGTAACATACTGGAATATTAAACGAAAGTAAGCACTTAGGCATCGTATCGTACCAAAGTAAATGAAACTGATTAACATTTGAAGTGTAGTTATGAGCCCATGGTGATTTGAAAATTAGGGGTATTAGTGAATAAGGTATTATGAAATTTAGTGGTTTTAAGCACAAAGTTTCGCAGTCTGCTAAATCTCCGAGTCAAATTTTAAACTCGAGGATTTGTATAACCCTTTGAACGCCAAGAACACCTAAAGGGGTCGTATACTGCCGTGCCTACCACGCCACCGACGCTTATAGTGGTCATGTCATGACGTTTCTTGTCAAAGAAACTTACACACATGAATTTACGACTGAAATTTGCGTTACTTTTCGTCTACACTCGGCGTGTTGGTGACACATTTTTGTACTCGAAATGGGGCATTCAAAGGGTTAAGATTCAGTTTAGAGCTCGAATCCTTTAGAAGCCTTGAATCGTCGCTCAGAGAGCTCGACTCAACTCGGGACGTAAGAGCCTTTTGAGCTCACATAGCTCGGCATAATCAAGTAGGTAGAGTCTATAAAATAAGACTCAAATGATTCGAGTCTTTAACATCACTACGCTGGACAGGTCTGTCCGGCGATCCTTGTGGGAGGCTTACACAAGTCCAGCAGTAGACGTCTTTTGGCTAATACGATGATGATCCTTTGACATGCTATGACTGAAATTTCCCTAGCTGAGGCTAGTCGATAAGTCATTTAACGACCGCTTTAGCCTAGTTGGTTGTGACCCTGCCTACGAAGCAAGAGGTCCTGGGATCGAATCCCGGGGTAAGGGCATTTATTTGTGTGATGAGCACGAATATTTGTTCCTGAGTTATGGATGTTTTCTAAGTATTTACTTATCTATATAAGTATGTTTATCGTCGTCTAGTACCCATAAAACAAGATTTGCTTAGTTTGGGACTAGGTCGATTTGTGTAAGATTGTCCCCTAATATTTATTTATTTATTTATTTATAAAAGGCGAACAGTAGAAGTTTTTACCCGTCGGCGAGTGCGTATCTGCCGGGGCGCGTGAGTCGCTGCTGAATGCCGCGCGCAAAAAGCACGGTCGCGTTGCGCGCCCACACAAAACGCTTGTCCGCGCAAATAGCCTGCACGTCCTTCTTTATCTGGTTCACGGCTGACCTGGCGGCAAAACAAAAGGGTTATTAATAGTAGATTGATAAACAAGGGTTGTAAGTGATCAATTACACCCAAGATATTTAGGCGCACGAGCGAACAAAGCGAGCGAGGGCGCTTATAGTTCGCGGGTGTAATTGATCATTTGCACTCGAGTTGAACACTCTACTTTTCATCACAAATGCGAGGAAATAAAGAAAAACCGTTATGTTATAGTACATTACTGCAGAGACCAGTAAGTAAGCCATCCTGGACGAGTAGAAGTTTGATGGCCGAACCGCTAGGTGAGGCCAGGGGGGGCACACTGACATATATCACACTTTTCATGCGACTACAGCGATCTCTGGTTGTTTGGTAAAGAACTAAATTAGCGGCCATCTTGGTTGACTTGTCAAACTTGTCAGTTGTCATTCATCGGCCATGGCCATGGCGTACCAAATTGTACGGTCAAGGACTTTAATTGATAGGCCACTTGCCAATGTTCGTATTTTAGCCGTATAGTGCAAATCGGGTTTAGCCGCTTATACTTCGTATATGCTGATTTGAATTAGACGGCTAAAATACGAATAGTGGCAATTAGCCTATCAATTAAAATTACGCGTAATTATAGCTGTACATCACTACCAACATATACATATAGATAGGTATACATCTATAGATACGTCACATTAGTTCTTCACCAGGGCGTAGGGCAGCAGCACCTTCCATACATGCAAATTTGACCATAGAGTTGCCACTCTTGTTCATATAATATTACAATACTCTTTGGGTGAGGCCAGCAATGATACGAGGCCAGGATGGCAATTACTGGGCGAAGCTTGTATAGTGCTTTACTCAAAAATGAAACAAGTTGATAAAAATAAAATAAAAGTACACATTGAAAAAATAAAGAAAATCTACGACCCGCCATTAGCTACTCACTCGCTAACCTATGTCTGTCTATGGTATGATTGTTTTTTTAAAGGTACCGGGCGGCGATGTTTAGATATCTTAGTGTTGTCGGATAATCGATTATTAAGTAATAGTAATTTATTTATTTATTTATTATTAAGGATTAGTAAGTATCTAGATGTCGATTATCCAATCGATGTATCGATTAAATCGATTATCTCGATATAATCGATACTAAGATTCATACAATTATATCGATACAATTATACGATATAATCGATTTAATCGATTTTATCTACATAATCGATTAAATCGATTAAATTGTAAAATATTAACAAACGATATAATCGATTATCGATTATATCGTGTACTTGACCCATTATAATCGATTAATTGTATGAATCTTAGTATCGATTATTTCGATATAATCGATTTAATCGATACATCGATTGGATAATCGATATTAAGATTATTTGTGCGCCGCAATTAGAATCGACGATTAATCGATTCACCAACAATTGTCCGGCAACACTAAGATATCTGCCAACTTTAAATTACAAACGTCATCATTTTTAATAAGATTTTCTTAATTTTAAAACATTTCAAACACGAAAATTGTAATTACAACAACATAAATTAGTGAAAAATGTTCCAGTTATTTAATCAGAGAACTATCAAATTTGCATACATCCTCTTACTAGGGGCGTTCAATAAAAAGTGAGAATGAGTATGTTATAAACAACTTTTACTAAATGTCATTTTATTTTTCGACATAGTCACCTTTTAGCATAATACACTTAGTATATCTTTTTTCTAAACTTAAAATTCCATTTTTAAAAAAGGTCTCATCTTGAGTGCTTAAAAAATCTTGTACTGCAGCGACTACCGCGTCGTCGTTTTCAAATTTCTGGCCTCTCAGGTCAATTGTTTCAATCTCGGAAATAGGTAGAAATCACTGGGAGCGAGATCTGGTGAATACGGAAGATGCTTAAGGATATTGAACCCAGCATCACGAATTGCAGCCATTGCAACGGCGGACTTGTGTGCCGGGGCATTGTCCTGGTGGAACAGCACAACTTTCGAGAGTTTACCTCGCCGTTTTTCGCGGATCTCATTGCGCAATGTTGCTATTTGTTTGGCGTATAATGTGCCCGTAATAGTGGCTCCATGCTCGAGATACTCAATCATTAATACCCCTTTACCATCCCAAAAAACAGAGCCCATGACCTTACCGGCAGATGGGCTCACCTTGAATTTCTTCGGAGTTGGAGATGATGGCCTTTTCCATGTCATAGACTGCAGTTTCGTTTCTGGGTCGTAATGATGGAGCCATGTTTCGTCCATTGTTATAAATCGCGCCAAAAAAAGTTCCCGGTCTTGCTGCATCAGGTTCAAAGCTTTTTGACAAATCTCTAGTCTAGTTTGTTTTTGCGTGTCAGCAAGCATTCTTGGTACCCAACGCGCAGATACCTTTTTCATACCCAAGCGTTCATGTAAAATATTATGCACGCTCCCCGTTGAAATCTTTACATTTTCAGCAATAAAACGAACCGTGACACGACGATCCGCCAAAACTGAGTTTTCGACTTTTTTCACAATTTCTTCAGTTACTGCTGTAGTAGGGCGTCCGGGGCGGGGTTCGTCCATTGTCGATGTTCTTCCACGTCTAAATTCGGCGCACCAACGTGCGACTGTCGAATACGGAGGAGCATTAGACCCTAAAGTGTCCCGCAAATCCAAATTGACTTGGTCCGTAGAAAAATTTTTCAAACACAAGTATTTGATAACGGCGCGCAGTTCAATTTTCTCCATTTTCGCTAACGTACTCAATAGCATTGCAAAGAAATTACCGTATATTTTTTTAAACAAAAGACAGTTAGTTTTTTTTTTTCATAGCAATCTGCTAGATAGATTAGCTTTACCGGCCAGTATTTAATTTCCTAATTTTGAAAGAGTTTGCATCTCATTCTCACTTTATATTGAACGCCCCTCGTAAGTGTCAACTTTTTTATTAATAGTTTTTTCTCAAACATGCTATGAAATATTGACGTTATGTTCCTTATAATACGCCACGAACTGTCACGTTGCAGGTGCGCCTAGACGAGACGTCAATAATGGAATTTCATACAACATTGCTGGCCTTGGCCAGCAAAGTGATCGTCTATTGTTTTATGTGACACAGCACCGTGACGTTTAATAGGTCGACGTGGATGGATGGATGGATGGATGGATGGATGGACGGACGGGCGGACGGACGGATGGACGGACGGACGGACGGATGTTGATGGATGGATGGATGTTGATGGAAGTTGATGGATGTTGATGGATGTTGATGGATGTTGATGGATGTTGATGGATGTTGATGGATGGATGGTTGTTGATGGAAGTTGATGGATGTTGATGGATGTTGATGGATGTTGATGGATGTTGATGGATGTTGATAGATGTTGATGATGTTGTTGGTGATGGTGATGATTATGGCGGTGATGATGGTGGTGATGATGATGATGCATGTTTGAGAAAAACTCTATACAAGCCTTGGCCACGAACAGGGATTGCCGGCCTCGTATCTCTAAATGGCCTCGTTAACACTCGGCCATCTATAACTACTCGGCCGGCAATCCCCTATTTCGCGGTCGCTGCAGTAATGTACTATAAACAGACGTACACGCACGGCACAGGTTCCAAATTTGAACACTTGATATGTAATGGAATTTCATACTTACTTCCTGGCAGCTCGAGATTACTTCCTGGTCGCTAGCTGCTAGTCTCCAAGATGCGTTACTTTCTACGACGTTTTTGATGACGTAATGGCAACATTTCATACCATTTTTGAGAAAAAAATATATACGCAATTTACGCGGCCGGCACCGGCGTCACGTCGCCGCGGCCGCCTGCCCACACCTTGCTGAGCTCGGTGCGCAGGCGGTGTGGCGCTGCAGGAGCTGCCGCGCGCGGGCGGCCACCTGCAGCACGCGGCCCCGAAGACGCGCCCTCTCCTTGTTTACCAGTTCGTGAATACAAAGGAGCACCATTCGATTTTTAAATATACTTACATCCTTAGAGATGTAAATCGCATTTTCTCAAAAATGGTATGAAATGTTGCCATTACGTCATCAAAAACGTCGTAGAAAGTAACGCATCCTGGAGACTAGCTGCTAGCGAGCAGGAAGTAATCTCGAGCTGCCAGGAAGTAAGTATGAAATTCCATTACATATCAAGTGTTTAAATTTGGAACCCGTGCTCTACTCTCGAACTGTCCAGGAAGTAAGTAGGTATGAAATTCCATTACATATCAAGTGTTCAAATTTGGAACCCGTGCTTCTACGTCTGTGAAAAACTTGTAACGTGATTTCTAAGGTCTCAGGTTACATTCACCAACTAACTATAGTCGGAGAGACAAAGAGACTTTAATTAAATTTATTAGATTCCCAGGGCGCCTTCTCCTGTTGATATGACTTCAAGAAAAACAACCAAAGTTTATGCTGTAAAATAGGGGTTATTTATTTTAAAATAACTAAAAAAAAATTACATAAATCAGTACCAGTATCGGTGCTAAACTCACTTACAAACTATGATGTCTATAACTCCAGCATGGGAAGAGTATCTTTACTATTCTTAAAGTTTTTAACTCACATTATCAAGAAAAGCTCTAGGCTAAGTCTATGTATTAAATTTAGTTTATATATCCAGAAAATCAGTTAACGCCCTCTGTCAGGCACCTAGAAACACATCCGATAATTGATTCCTGGCGGGATACGTCTCTACCCTAATCAGATTCAGTACATCATTTGACAAGAATTTATATTAAAGGGTTAAAGAATTAGATCTTGAGAATATACCTGGATTAATGAACGTGATTACGTTCGTTTGGCACTCACTACATAGGCAGGAGTACTGCTAAATATACGGAACCCACGACACGGCGCTATTTCCTTTGAAGGGGCTACATAAACGTAATTGTAGTATGATGTTGAGCTAAATATTCATCCTGGGATGTTGTAGTCAAAAATTGCTTGAACTAAGGACCCCTGAAACAAAGAAATCCTATGTGTCTTCACCTGTTCCAGAACATTCTATATATAACACAACGAAGTAAATAGGAGGTAGATAAAACCAACGAAATCTACTTACATGCTGGGAGCTTCTTAATTAGACATCTCAAAATTAATTAATGTTGGGGGCTGGGCCCTTACATCTTCGGATCACTCCTTCATATCAGAAGCGTTATTTCAATTATTATTATTTTTAATTGTATCCAGTGGTTGGCAATTGGGATGTGGTGCTGCTTTCGAGACAAGCCGAGGATTGTTTCCTAGCTAAGACGTCAAGACATTACATTCGAGGTGAAAGGGAAATTGAAGTTTTATTTCTGCGCCCTCTTGCGGAATATTTGGGAACTGTGTACACCGCCTTGCAGCTAATCTCCTAGTTGCGCGCTACGTCTCGATGTTATCGGCGTATGGAGTTAAATTTACAGAGGGGCGCTAGATGGAGCCGCAGTGTATTTTTTCACGTTACAAACTTAAACCATTAAAAAAGTTCACACTTAAGAGGATGTATGCAAATGTGATAGTTCTATGATTAAATAACTGGAACATTTTTCACTAATTTATGTTGTTTTAAATACAATTTTCGTGTTTCAAATGTTTCATAATTAAGAAAATTCTTATTAAAACTATGACGTTTGTAATTTAAAGTTGGCAGATATCTTAGTGTTGCCGGACAATTGTTGGTGAATCGATTAATCGTCGATTCTAATTGCGGCGCACAAATAATCTAAATATCGATTATCCAATCGATTATAGCGATTGTTAATATTTTGCAATTTAATCGATTTAATCGATTAAATCGATTATGTAGATAAAATCGATAAAATCGATTATAATCGATATAATTGTATGAACCTTAGTATCGATTATATCGATATAATCGATTTAATTGATACATCGATTGGATAATCGACATCTAGATTATTTAGGGGAAAAATAATCGATTACTTAATAATCGATTATCCGACAACACTAAGATATCTAAACATCGCCGCCCGGTACCTTTAAAAAAACAATCATACCATAGACAGACATAGGTTAGCGAGTGAGTAGCTAATGGCGGGTCGTAGATTTTCTTTATTTTTTCAATGTGTACTTTTATTTTATTTTTATCAACTTGTTTCATTTTTGTGAAAGCACTATACAAGCTTCGCCCAGTAATCGCCATCCTGGCCTCGTATCATTGCTGGCCTCACCTAGCGGTTCGGCCATCAAACTTCTACTCGTCCAGGATGGCTTACTTACTGGTCTCTGCAGTAATGTACTATTACATCCCGGATTTCAAGTTGAATGCAACCTACTTTCAGAGCTTGAGTGATGAAAACAGGGTTTATTGCTGGCACTACACGATGGGCCATCGCGATGGTCCACTATGACGAGCCAGCGTGTGGAGGGTGTAATGGTGTCGGATTGCTTATGGCGCGTGTGGTGGTCGTGGGATGTCGTCGGTGTCGGTTTTTGGCCGCAAATCGAAGGTTACGTTAAAATCACAACTGAAAGTCGCCATCGCACATAGGAGTATTTGCATTGAAAAACCGCTCGAAAGTCAAAATAACAAAATTAGTCTAAACTAGCTTTTGCCCGCGACTCCGTCCGCGTAGAATTAGTAATTTGGGCAGCTTATTTTTTTATCCAATTTGCTTTTTCATCAATTACGGCTCTCCTTAGTTCCTCGATATAAAAAAAATTACCCCCCCCCCCGCGCACCCCCCTCCCAACCCAACCCCCCACCAAACCCCCCGCACACCCGCGTTCAAATTCGCCACTGTACTTTTAAGCCAACCGTGCCTATAGAAGTTTTACTTCAAAAACCCCCGATTTTGAAACATTCTTCCGCTCCGCTCCGCTGCTATTGGTGTAAGCGTGATGATTATATAGCCTAGCCTTCCCCGATAAATGTGCTATCTAACACTGAAAGAATTTTTCAGATCGGAGCAGTAGTTCCTGAGATTAGCGTGTTCAAACAAAAAAAACCTGTTCGATAAATTCTTAAAATAGACGTATCATTCTTATTTGTGAACCGATTCAAATGAAACAAACACTAAATGTTAATCCAAGAAAATACCAACATATCAGTGAAAACCGCATCCTTCTAGGTTAAGCCGTTTCTGAGATTAGCGCGCACAAACGCACAGACAAACAGACAAACAGACATTAATTCTAAAAATCATTGTTTTGGGTTCTATTGCGCTAATAAATAGCCCTAGTGACAGTTTTTCTCAAATATCTTCAATTTACAGACACGGACTTGTTACAGATTTATTATATGTATAGATAACCGTCGAACCTGTTTTTTGTATACCTGGGTAGGTACCCCGTACATCTAACAAAGCCATAAAAACACCTCTTGCACGCGAACCTCCCCGCACGGCCAGTCGAAACTTAGTCATTGTTACAAGTGCACGTGTTTGTAACAGTTCTCGACAGTCTAATAATTGCAACGCATTCACTTTGCTGTACTATTTGTCTGCAGGGGCGTAGCTACCGCCGTATCAGCCATATCAATAATACGGGGCCCCCGACGTGCGTAAGCAAAAATTAAAAAAAATATTGTTAAAAATTTTGGAAAAATTGACAGATAGATAATTATGATGAATAAATATTTCTTTTAATTTTATGCAAACATTCATAAGGGCCCCCCAAATAAATTTTTATACGGGGCCCCGCCAAGGCACGCTACGCCACTGTTTGTCTGTGGCCGTCTATTAGAACGAGACCTTTTGAACATGGAAGAAGAAGGTATGTAAAAGCAGCAGCAGTTTAATTTGTCTTATTGAAATTAGACATTTTACTAACAAAATTTTTATAAAAAAGTCTTTTAGCTTATGTGTCGGGCCTTGTCGGGTTGTTTTTTGTTTCACTAAAATAAAGTTAAGGTCAATATGAATTAAATGTGAAAGAAAAACTTTCCGCCTTCTTCCGCCATTTTGTTTTTCGGTTGGTTCAAGTTAGAGGGGTCAATAATTTAGATTATGAATTATTTCATTTTTTGTTCTTTTACCACAGACTCTTCGGAAGTGATGAAGGAATTCACAAAAAATCATTATTTGATATAATGAAAGAATATAAAGGGGAAAAAATGGACCAAAAGCTTTCTTTTTAACACGCTTTTATTAGCTTGGTTCATGAACTTTGACCCACTTCCCGGTTTCCGATTGAGCTGAAATTTTGCACGTATGTGTAAATTGAATGACAATGCAATATTATGGTAACATGGAGCTGATCTGATGATGGAGCTGGATGGTGGCCATAGGAACTCTGTAATAAAACGACACAACCCCGTCGAGTTTGGGCTCGTATGTTTGATTCGTCTTGACCTGACCTGATACACCAATTGCAGCTTGTCAATGACGGAGCCACAGAGTCCTGCGTAGAACTCTCTGTAACCGTTAAGCTTGGTAAATAATTATTTTGATTCTAACAGAGTGTCGATTAAAAACTTATTCGTACTAACTCCTTTGCCAAATTTAATTTATTTTCTTCATATACCTAAACAAAGAATTTAACTTTAGTTATATATAATATAAGTTGTACTTTGTTATGCAATTGGGCCCAGTGGGCGGCGAGTGCTAGGTTCTCGGCTGCGCAATGAACAGAGAAAATGCCTGTTGCACGTCGTCCCTACCTAATACTGCTATGCAGTTTGGCAGAGGATAGATAAGTATTTGTTTTTGAGTAAATAAATTAAAAAAAAAATCGTGGGCGTGGCTGGGCTTTCATGCCAAATTTTAAAATGTAATAAATAAATGTTATACTGTTTACTAAAAAAAAACAGCATGTGTCTTAATGATGGATAAACACTGAGATCGCAGTATTAGCGTAACTTTAAATTACATATTTGGAACCGCTAACATTGACTTACCTCCTAGTAGCACCTTTCCTGGTTTTGCGCACGTTGATGAAGTACTCGTAAGCCTGGTCAGGCTTGAATGGCTCGTCCGCATCGAGCATCGTCCGAAGACGCGCGATCTGCAGGTGCGGAGAAACAGAAATAGGTAAATACGGTGTTTGCGTCAAAACAAATCATAAAATAAAAATTTAACAGACTCCATAAAACATATAAGTACATACTGCGAAATTGTAGTAAAGCTCAAACTAACTCTGAGCACGATTCCGGAAGGCGAAGGCAGCGAATGACAGCTTACCTATGCATCTGCAGGCTTAGGGCCCAGCCACGACTCGCGCATGTGCGGCGATCTCGGTCGCGGAGTGAACAGAAAAAGCTCTTCGCGCTGCCGGTCGCGCTTGGTCAGGGCCGGACCGTAAGCCTAAGCTGTTATTGGATAGATGAGCTGCCGTTCGCTGCCTGTGTCGGCCGGAACCGTATGAAGAGTTAGCTTGAGTGCTTCTCTAAACCGCCAAGAGCTGCATTTTTCCGTGGCGCAAATAAGTACGGTCAAGTGCAAAAATAAGTATCGATTTAATCCTCCCATCGTTATATACATACCTTAATTCGACGAAATAAGAGCTAAGGGACATATTTATGGGCAAGTTACGTGCACCCATATTTTTACACTTGACTGTACGTACATACAAGCCATACGATATGCTCCGAAGCCTAATGTAATACGTCCCACTGCAGGGCACAAACCTCCTCTCAGAATGAGAGGGCTTGGGCCCTAGTTCCCACGCGGACCCGGCGCGGATTGCACGATAGGGAACATCACTCACACACACCATTGAATTTTTTCTCAGGTATATGCAGATCTACACATAAATTCCAAAAAAACTCACGAGGTGCGAGCCCGGTTACCAAACCACGACGTGACATGTAACGTTTCTGACGGTTGCCTTCACAATCAACTATTTCTTTCTGTCAAACGGTATAAGATGATGACAGAAAGAGATGGTGAAAGTGAAGGCAAGCATCAGAAGCGTTAGACAATAAGCCTGCTGTTTGAGAAGCAGGTACTAGGCTATCACGGCTTCCCGCCATCCGATTTGCCCAAATGTGAATACAAAACCGCAATACTGACTGTCTCAGGCGGCAGCGTGTCGGCATGCTCCCGCCACAGGTAGATGATGCTCCGGCGCGGCGGCTTGGCGATACGCTCGAGCCGGTCGGTGAGCACAGCGCCGTGGCGGCGCAGGCAGCGCGCGTGCTGCCGGGTCGCGCGCCGGCTCAGTTTCACATCAGTCGCTTTCGGACCTCTGGTATTACAAACCAAATGAGCTTGTAGGTACATCGCATACGAGACCAGTGGCACAGAATAAGTATATATAACCAGTAATCCAACTTCATACTAGAGCGCCCGAATCGACGCACGCACACAGCCAAGCGTCTTACACGGCCGTTAACCAATCTTCGCCAGACAAAACAATGCAGTTCCCACGCCGCGCGCGTGTAAGACGCTTGGCTGTGTGCGTGCGTCGATACGGGCGCTCTAGTATGAAGTTGGATTACTGGTTACATTACATTACACATTACTTATTCTGTGCCAGTGGTCTCATGAATCTCTACATTTATGGCGAAACAGATCACAAACTATAAGGATATAGTCCACGAAGCGATAAAACTGGGCCAAATCAAGATATTGTTCCAATCTAAAAAGTCTCAGTAACCCCTTCATATTTTTATTTAAACTTTCGTGCTGTAAACGCTTGTGTACCTACATATCAGTACAATGCAAAAAGCGAATTTGAATTCGAGCACACATACGTGGTCGCTATTGCACGTTGTAGTTCAAACGACTATGGGTCGATGGCGCTGTTGGCACGACAGCTCATGACAATTTTAAGCGTTGCTGGCGTTCTTTGACACTTTGGCGTTCTTACACGTTATAAGTTGTGGCGTCAGTTCAGTTCATCATTCTTGTTTTCTGTCATTCACAACAAATCAAGAAATAAATATCACGGGACAATTTACACCAATTGACCTAGTCCCAAAGTAAGCAAAACTTATGTTACTAGGCGACGGATAAACGTCGAGGCTAGTAAGTGAAAAAGGAGTCTCACTTAGGTTTGGCAGGCCTGGGTAGCGGGCGCACCGGCTGCCGCGGCTGGCTCTTGTGCTGCACGCGCAGGTCGCGGCCGGCGATGATGGTCTCGGCCACCGACGGCGGAGCGGCCTTCGACACGTACGGCGGGTATGGCGGGTACGCGCCCAGCCCCCCTGGCTTTGCTACCACAACAAACGACAACAGTTCTTGGGTGAATCAATCAACTTTTGCGTGTTCTTTGCTCAGTCCCCCCCAGTTGTCCAAGTGACATCTTCATACTGTTTCACCATAGCACGGTGGCAAGAAAACGTTGATTCACCCTATTATACTTACTTCGAAGTTACAAATTTGAACTTCGTATGTTCGTGTAGTCTCGTTCACGCTAATACATACTATTCAATAAGCGACTAACGGTTGCTCGCGACTCCGTCTGAGATGAATTCATTTATCGCCATACCGTGGAAACTATGCAGTTGCCCGGACGGCAGTTTCAGGGGGCGCTATAATCATAATAAGTATACCTAACATAATTGAAAATAAAAAAACTTACTCCTAAAAATGCCTAGCATACGAGTGCCTAGTTCGCTCACCGTCGACTTGTAACCTTGTTACCAGTATTAAGTTTCTGCCCCGATTCAAAAAATCGTAGATCCGGGGTTGGATGTATGAATTAACACCTCGGGAGCAACCTAAGCGCAATTGTATAAATAAGTAGAACCATTTTAAAACCAACCTCCTCCACCCATGGATTGGGTGCCGAGAGTCGCCTCTGAAGGTGCCCCTGAAGGTTCGGAAGCCATTATGTTTATTTGTCTTTGATATCACCTTTAGAAACAGTCCCGTTACGCTTTAAACGTAACTTAATAAATACTCAGGTTTGTCCGGGCATTTAGCGGAGCTTGCATTTTTAAGAATGACAGTTAAATCTGGAATGCTAAAACTTTCTCCTTCGGTCTTAGTTTTATTACTGGCCAGTCAGTAGGTAACTACTTACCTGACGATAATAAATAATGCAGCCTTTTTTGTTTCGCGCTTTCTAGATTAGAAGTAAAAAAAATAGTGTAGCTGTGTGCGCTACGCGCTGGTAGGTATAAGGTAGGTCTTAGGTAGGTATATTCAACAGTTGTTGGGAGTTGGGACTTCACACACACCGCTAAATTTCTTACACATTTCCTCACGATATTTTTCTTCACCGTAAAGTTCATTCACGTATTCCCTAGATAATATAATCTAAGACATATTATTATTCTAACGTTGGCCATACACGTTACGGTTTGCCGGAGAGGTTACCTGCGCAGGTGACCTGCACAGGTCATCCAGCGTGTGTGGGGACGTGGAACGAACATACTGTGTCACTCGAAAGGTTTTGCTCCAATTGCTCCGGTCGCCTGCACAGGTGCAAAAACTGCACAGGTCGGTATCCACACACGCTCCGGTCGACCTACTAAAAACTTCAGAGGTGTAAGCGGGGCTCGTACCCACGACCCTCTGCTGCTCTGGCCAAACCACTAAGGCTACGACTTTTTCTCAGTAGGTACGTATTGCCCTGGAATGTATGGCCTAATGGTGCACAACCTGATAAATCGCGTCCCCATAAATACTTAATTCGTATACTTACCGCATTCACTGCCGGGAACGCATGTATCGCGGTCCTCTTTTTTATGGTGCGGAAAATGCGCCTTATGCATTCGTCTCTGTTCGGGGAAACAGAGGGTGTGGAGAGCTCTCCTACAAGGGGCCTACCCACTAAACCGACGGCGCAACTACGCTGCTCAACTGTGGTTGTGCCGTGGGCATTTTTGATTCCCCTCAGCACAACTGCGTTACCAACGACTCAACCCGGACCCACAGCAAAACTACTATGCTCAACTGGTTGAGTCGTAGTCGTAGGGAACTTAAAAACCACTCAGATTCCCCATAGCATAGCACAACTGTTAGCTCTATTGTCTCGAGCACTGATAGTAAGACTATAGACGAATTATCCAATATTGTTTCCCCGATATTTTTCTTTCCATTCGCGTTTTCCCCCAAATGCTATTTTTCCCACTTATTATTTTCTTAGCCGCTTTTTTCCCCAATCCCCTTCCATACAGAAACAGTGTCGACGGAGCTCCTTTTTCTGCGTGCTTATGGCCCATCGGGCCGATGCAAAACTAATATAACCTAAACCTATAGGTAACGCCATCAGAGTTGAGGCGAATGATTACACACACAGCTACATGAACTACTGATTGCAAAAAAAGTAGCGAATGAATGAAATGAAAATGTGAAATATTATGATCTTAAGGTGAAATACCTACGCTACTATGCATATTATAATTTTTCTTTTATCAATATAACCTATTTAAATAATTCGCATAATAAAATCGGTATTAAAAAAAAGCGAAAAATATGCTTGTCTGATTAAATAAAATAGATAAAATATTTTATTTTCTGTTTTGTTTGAAGTAAATGTATTTTCTTAAACAATTCTTAACGAAATAGATTGAAGAAATTTTTAGTCAATTTTGTAATTCACTGTTGAGTTTGTTGATCTTGCTGTCGGTACGATTAAACGTCAAAATCCCGCTGTCATTACATGAACTGTGGTTGTCTGCGTGGCCTCAACTCTGGTGGCGTTACCTATACCTATATTTCACTTATGGACCCAAGGCACAACCAGCGATTCAAGGTTTTTTCAATTGGCTAAGTAAAGTTTTTTGAAGAGGTGCTAAATATATTTTTTTTCCACAGTAGTCGTCTTCTAGACCGAGAAACTGCAGCTGTTTTATTTTTATCTCCTATTGTTTACTGGAAATATTTTTTTAAGTGTTCGAGATGACATTTGTGAGATTTAATGGCTGACAAGCGGTTCATGCTCAGTACTTAGTAGAAATAGAAAAAAAAAACGAAGCCAATTGTCAATGTCAAATTGAAATCTAACCGTTTGCGTTTCGTTTACTTTGCATTGTCCAAAAAGCAGTTCCAAAATAATGATCGAAAATATTCAATCGTGATTTAATTATCGTGCATAATTCGTGGAGAAATGCGGTAAAATTGAAAATCCGGATTTTGTGCGGAGGTCGTTAAAAATAGTCCAAAACGCAAAGCAAACGAAACACAAACGGTTTGACATGGACAAAAGTGACAGATGACTTCGTTTTTTTTCTGTTTCTACTAAGTACTGAGCACGAACGGCTTTTCAGCCATTAAATCTCACAAATGTCAACTCGAACACTTAAAAAAATATTTCCAGTAAACAATAGGAGATAAAAATAAAACAGCTGCAGTTTCTCGATCTTCAGAACGCCGACTGTCGAAAAAAAATATAATTAGCACCTCTTAAAAAAACTTTACTTAGCCAATTGGGCCATAGGTACATTTTTTTCCCAGCGGACCAATCGATTGTGCTTAAGGGAATCAAAAGTGCCCACGGCACAACCAGTTCAGCAGCTAGTTCTGCCGTGGGTCAGTACGCTTAGTATAAGTTTTACTTCACCAAAATACTTCTCGATCGCGTGTACGTAAATAAATCAATTACTAGGGAAACATGGACAGCGCCTCCGCGGCCGCGCGTCCATGTTTCCATAGAATTGATTTTTTTACGTAAACGCGATCGAAAAGTATTTTGGTGAAGTAAAACTTATACTAAGCGTACAGAAGGCACGAATTCTTTCGTTGCCAATGCGAACGCCACGGGAACATGAAGAGAAACCGCGACGCCCACTAGCCGCCCCGGGATGGGGCTCCTCTGTCGACACCGTGCAATGCAGGCTCGCTCGGCTTATGTATCGCATTCCTAGATCAAGGGTATGTATTATATCAATTCAAAACAATCAGCCATTTTCATTTAACACCTTCCTGAAAGTGAATGAAGTCTTTTGAACGGGGTATTATTTTGAGTTGATGTAGATACCTACTTGATCTAGGGGTGCGATATGCGTTTTCATGACTTTCGCCTAGTGCTAGTGCTGCTGTCTTAGTTAGCAGTCATTTGAACGCACAGTCATGCATGACTCATGCATGACCGTTTGTGGCGGGATCCTATCGATGTTTAGAAAATTTTATTTCCGAAAGTTTAGAATCCCGAAAATTGAATTTGTCCGAAAGCATTTTTTTCTGAAACTGTAAATATTTCAGGATTTATTTCAGGACCATCGTGTAGAACCCTTTAGGTTAGGTTGGGGTTGTTTTATAAAAATCCTGAAATATTTACATTTTCAGAAAAAAAGGCATTAGGATAAATGAAGCATTCGGGATTTTAAATACTCGGAAAAAAATAATTCTAAATTTTGATAGGTAACCCTTTTAGCAGACGTCACAATATCCATTGTAATTATTGAAAATACGACTAGCTTTAAAAATATACCTACCTACTTTATTAGGTATGAATTCGATAGCTGCTTTTGATTTTGTATTTAAAAATAAATAAATAAATAAATATTAGGGGACAATCTTACTCAAATCGATCTAGTCCCAAACTAAGCAAAGCTTGTACTATGGGTACTAGACGACGATAAATATACT
Source organism: Archips crataeganus (assembly GCA_947859365.1). Classification (NCBI taxonomy): domain Eukaryota; kingdom Metazoa; phylum Arthropoda; class Insecta; order Lepidoptera; family Tortricidae; genus Archips; species Archips crataeganus. The sequence goes on from OX402048.1 coordinate 17,855,034, forward strand.
TATATAGATAAATAAATACTTATATACATAGAAAACATCCATAACTCAGGAACAAATATTCGTGCTCATCACACAAATAAAAGCCCTTACCGGGATTCGAACCCAGGACCTCTTGCTTCGTAGGCAGGGTCACTACCATTACTATTTTGTGGTAGTATGCTCCAATAAGCGGGGCCTTATTAAGGGTTAAAGTAGTCCGACAGCCGGCAGCAAATGCAATACAGTGCACGAATTACCAGGGCGTGCTTTATTAGATCGTACATTGCGGGACGTACAACACTTTTTATAAACGTCACATTTTTGACGCACAATGCTTGAGCAAGACAATATTTATAACCGATGGAAATTTCAAAGTTCCTCAGAGGAACTTCCTCTTTCGCTTCGATCAACAGTATTGTTGATCGAAGCTCTTTCGGTTTAGGATGTCATAGGTCGCAGTTTATCATACTTATCTCTTATCTATCATTATTAGCAAAATGATTTTTATTAAAACAACATAAAACTGTATACTTACATAGACATACGACAACAATGACTAGAATTTTAATGGGATTGCCAGTCTTTTTGTAACAATAACAATTTCGACTAAAATGGTTGATTAAGTTTGTAAGAAACATATAATTACTCTTTCATCCGTCTTCTACACTTTATTGTCGTATTCTATTTAAATTTATTTATTTACGAAATTGCACAGCACAAATAAACTTATTTTTAAACTGGTACAACGCTAGGCGGGTAATAGGTACTATAGATTTATATTACAGGCAACATCAGGAAATATGCCTCGGTAAGTAACGTCAGGAACCACCAGTATTTCGTACGAGTAGACTTCAATTTCTTTACCATAGTAGGGAAGGTAGCATGTGCCATATATTACATGTATTTTCCCATTTATTAAGTAGCCGTCGTATTCAGCTCGTCCAATGTAGAGCGGTTCTTGCCTCACTTCTGATGTGCCCGCAATGAACGCGTTTTGAGGAATTCTGTCGCCACTGGTTTTTTCCCATGTCGCATTGTATCCACAGAGAATCTGTATTTAAAAAAAAATCAAATGACGACAAAAAACACACTGCGCACACTAAGATCCTTACTCAATCAAAATCAAAACGTTCATTCTGCAAGTAGGCCGCAAAGGGCTTTTTACATGTCACTTTTTTGAACTACCAGCGCTTTCGTAAGGACCATCATTGCCAAGATGAATGCGCCGCAAGAAACTTGGCAGAAAACTACTAAAACTACTGAACCGATTTAAATTAAATTTGGTATGGACATAGTTTGAGATCTTGGGAAGAATATAGGGTAGTTTTAATCCCAGAAAATTGCATAGTTCCCGCGGTGTAGCGGTAAACATGTTCTTTACAGACGGAGTCGCGGGCAACCGGTAGTTACATTTAATTCTTAGTATTTAATAATTATTTACCTCAAACTGTGTCTTTTGATGTTCCCTGTGTCCCCATGGCACAAATGCCTTACGATGCGAAATCAAATACTTTCCAGGGCATAGGCTGCCATTATGATGCGCCCGGGCAATATACAATGGTTCCTTCTCAAACCCTCCAATCAGAGCATCAGGAGGCACTTGATGATCTATCTGAGTATCCAGAGGAACCCATCTTAAGTCTCCACTGTTAATCTTTCTGATCTTGGCAGGACTCAAAGTTATTGGCGATTCTGCAAAATATTAATGAAGTATGGTAAAATGCTTAAAAGCCCAGCCAGCCCTATCACATTAACTCTTATAATGGATATAAGGTTATAATATGTTTATATATAAATAATATTAATAATAAATAAATCAATATCACGGGACAATTTACACCAATTGACCTAGTCCCAAAGTAAATATGTAAGAAAATGCATAGTTCTACAGTTCTCGATACATCTTATGGAGATATCTTACATGGGTACTAGGCAATGGACAAACATATTTATATAGACAGATACATACATTCTTAAATACATATTAAACACCCAAGACCCAAGAACAAACATTTTTCATACAAATATCTGCCCCAACCCCAACACGGGAATCAAACCCGGGACCTCAAGCTTCGTAGTCAGGTTTTCTAACCACTAGGCCATCAGGGGCCTGTTGCATAACCAAATACAACTTATATTACAAGCGGAACTCCCTTTCTAGTTAATATAACTGAAGCAAGAGTTCCGCTTGTAATATTAGTTTTACTTTGTTAAGCAACAAACCCCGGTCGTCAAATATGTTATAGTATGCTTGGTTCATTCCATCCAAGCATGAGGTAGGTCCTTAAATATCCATGAACAATGCTAGTGCGTTAGGACCTAAGAAAATGTTTGCTTACCTTCATAAATCCAATCTGCAAAGTGAACAGTTCTAGTATGAGGATTCAAGTGTTTTTTGTTAAATTTGATGTATCCAATCCTCTCATTTTCATCATTTAAATTACTGTGCCACATGAAGGGTTTCATCTGATCACCAAATCCCACATGGATTTCTCCACCATACCATGTTATCCAGAATGCTTGGTGCTGAGAGGTAAAGTTTATAAACTCGGTACTAACAGGATCAGATATGTCATGACAATGATCCTGAACCTGTTGAATCTTGCTGGATCTTGCCAAAAATATCTAAAACAGATTTAAACACATAATAAACTTTACAGCACCACATTATGCAAGACAACTATGTCTTTTTCATACACCTAGTTGAGGATTTAATAAACTATTTAAAAAAATAACAAACAATGTTTTTATTTATTATCATCCTAATTTTTGCCCAATATCTACAAAAGCGTCCAAAAAGGTATATACTTTTTTGTTCCGATAACTTACATTATTTTTGTGTGTAGAAAAAATAATAAATTATACCAGTCATATCCATATAAATATTGAGATTGCTACTTCAAATCCACTCTCTAGTGATCACTGTGCTTTGATATTTATTTATTTATTGGATTCCAGGTTAAAATGTTTTATTGATCTCAAAAGAAATTACATTTGATTTAATGAGACAGTATTTAGTTAAAATTAATACATTATTGAAACTGACAACTGGCATGCGGACACAAAAAAAATGTATGGTAATTAGTACATTTTGTGGGGTAAGTTTTCTTTTGTAGCAGTTTATTTGATGTAGGTATTTGTTATTATTTATTCTTATTCTAATACCTATATTGTAAATTTTCAATATTAGTAACTTTAAATTTATTCTTTGTGGGTCCTAAGTCAAATGTTCCTCATCCACTCAACTCAACTCAAAGGTTGATTGGTTACAACTCCTTGAAGGGATAAATATTTGTGAATTGTGTTTTTTTTTGTACAAGTGTTTCTAATACATCTACATAAGTTCCCTTTATAAGGAACTAGCTTTTGCCCGCGACTCCGTCCGCGTGGAATTAGTAATTTGGGCAGCTTATTTTTTTTTCATCAATTATGGCTCTCCTTAGTTCCTCGATATTAAAAAAATTACCCCCCCCCCCCGCACCATCCAACCCGCTCCCTCCCCCCGCACCCCCCCCCCCACCCCACCGCACCCCCTGCACGCCCTCCCACACAGCACCCCCCGCACACCCGCATTCGTCCCAAGTCAAGCGTGCCCTATAAAAGTTTTACTTCAAGTTTTACTTCTAGTTTTTTTTTTGTCAAATATCTTGAAAACGGTGCATCCTACGCTACGAGCATATAACGCCTGGAGACGTAATGCCTGCTAATTTAAAAGGAAACGATTCTGTCAACTAGCTGAGGTGTGGGGGGAGTTGCGATCGGTTCGAAGTGTTCCGAAGTATTCCGAACCCGATCGCTAGGGCGTGCATCGTAATGACTATGCTTTCTATCGATATCGATAAAAGGTTGTGCAAAAAGGTTTTTCAAGCAGTACTCTGGTAAAATTTAAATGCCAACTTTGAATTTATTTTAAGCTTAAACTAAACAAGTTGAAAAGTACTTTTAATGGTTTATTGAACTTAAGTAAGTACTAAAATATTATCATAATAGGTATAGTTCAAATAAAATTACGTTATACCTATCCAATACAGGTACAGTCGAACAAATTGAATCATGACCCAGGGTGGACCTTTGTGCCACTAATGTTATGTTGACATCTCATACTTTTGTCATGGAAATCATAGTGAAATTGATTATTAAAAGGTTCTATCCTGTGTCATGATTCAATTTGTTCGACCGTACACGAAAATAAGAATTATAATTAATATCACGAAGTCTAATAGTAATAAACCAAGAAAAAAAAATCCGATATCAATAGATACAATAATCATTTAGTGGATAATTATCGACAATACAAAATAAATGCATCGCACCACACTAGTCATTGGCGACACGAGACTAATTACGATAATAAGAGATAGATATACACGATTGCAGTGAGAAAGAAAAAGATGGGGGACGGACCAGTCCAATCCAACTTGACCCGCGTTGCAACTAATCAAATGTTCGTAAATATTTTGATAAAATAAACAAATGGACTTACCGATGAAAAGTAACATTGTTTTTTGTTTCATTACATTTTTTACTGTTGTTTCCGCACCATTTAACTGCACAACAAGACATGATGCCGTATACTGAAGCTGTTTTACGTCGTAAATGTTAGCTGTCTCATCGGTCATACTTTATGGTTGAAACTGACGGTAAACCAAGGAGTCGGGAAATACATCATTGATAAATCACTGACTAGTCGACAGATTAGTGTCGCCTTTCACTACGTCTCTAGGGGTTATATGCTCGTAGATCCTACGGCAAAATCAATAAAATTTTCATCCCCCCTTAAATACCCCCACGCCCTCTCCACCGCATATCCCCCCCCCCTCAACCCCCTCAACCCCCCCCCCACCCCCTTGGTGTTTTTGTCAAATATCTTGAAAACGGTGCAAATCAATGAAATTTTAATCCCCCCTCCGAAGCCCCCACACACCCTCCCCCGCATCATCACCCCCCCCTCAACCCCCCCCCCACCCCCTTGGTGTTTTTGCAAATATCTTGACAACGGTGCATCCTACGGCAAAATCAATGAAATGTTCATCCCCCCTTAAAAGTCCCGTACACCACCCCTGCACCCTCACCCCCCTCAACCCTCCCCCACCCCCCTGGTGTTAACACTGAAAGAATTTTTCAAATCGGAGCAGTAGTTCCTGAGATTAGCGCCTATGTAGAAGTTTTACTTCAAAACCCCCGATTTTGTAACATTCTTCCGCTCCGCTCCGCTCCTATTGGTGTTAGCGTGATGATATATAGCCTATAGCCTTCCTCGATAAATGTGCTATCTAACACTGAAAGAATTTTTCTAATCGGAGCAGTAGTTCCTGAGATTAGCGCCTATAGAAGTTTTACTTGAAAAACCCCCGATTTTGAAACATTCTTCCGCTCCGCTCCGCTCCTATTGGAGTTAGCGTGATGATATATAGCCTATAGCCTTCCTCGATAAATGGGCTATCTAACACTGAAAGAATTTTTCAAATCGGAGCAGTAGTTCCTGAGATTAGCGCGTTCAAACAAACAAACAAACAAACAAACAAACAAACAAACAAACAAACAAACAAACAAACTCTTCAGCTTTATATATTAGTATAGATTACCTATCAGCTTAAGAGCGTTTATACCTGCTGAGCTGGCAACGTTGCATTTTTGTTAGTTTTTCTCGATCATTCCATAAAAATTTAATGAAAATTAAAAATGTGGTGTATAGGAATTGTTCTAATATATAAGTTAATGTGTCTACTGCAATAATTATTCGTGAACGACTTTTATTTTCTTTAAAAACAAACAAATTATTACCTAACGGTTTTTAAAGAAAATAAAAGTCTTATCACAAATAATTATTGCAGTAGACACATTAACTTATAATTATTAGAACCATTTGTATACACCATTTTTAATTTAAATTTTTATGGAATAATCGAGAAAACTAACAAAAATGCAACGTTGCCAGCTCAGCAGGTATAAATGTTCTTAAAACTAATAAGTAAATAAAATCTCTGAAAAAAAATATGGTATCAAATTATCAATTATCAATACTGTGATTGGACTTGCTTACCTTTTATTGAATGTTAATAATTAACCATAAATCCATACTAATATTATAAATGCAAAAGTGTGTCTGTCTGTTACCTCTCCACACTAAAACCGCTGAACTGATTTAGGTGAAATTTTGTATGGAGATAGTTGGAGACTCTAGGAAGGACAAAGGATAGTTTTTATCAAGGAAAATGTGTTGTTTCCGCTGGATAGCGATAAACTAATTATTTGCAGATGAAGTTGCAGGCAACAGCTAGATTATAAAACCTATCATCTTTCAGATGGATAATAATGTTATATCAAAAATGGCAGTTTACCTTGAAAAGCTCCTTATGTGGGGGTCTGACACTACATAATGCCAAGAGTGCAACCCCACTTGGACATTTAACCTGAAACCTGATAGCCCCACTGTTTGCTTGGCATAGTTCTCCATCTCCATCTTCTGAAATAAAAAGTTTTTAACATTAGTTGGTTAACAACTCTTTTTTTTTTCTAGGGTTAGTTTGATTTAGACAAAATTATGGGGGCAAACCTAGATGGGGCAAATTGCATTACAGAGTATAGGCTAATCAAATTAATGTGAGAAGACATAGGTATGTGTGGTGTGCATTCAGAGACATTGTGATCCATCATCATGATCTCTGAATGAGAATGATTTAATTTCATTTTTATGTTACATAATAATAATAATATTAGTTACCCTTTTGTTAACAGATGGCGCCACCCCAATTTCATAAAATGAGATGTGGTAGTTATGAAATAAATTAAAATGTACATAAAATATAAGACAATGATTCATACTAATTGCACCTATATGTTACATGTTATGCAATAGTTATTATTTTTAAGAGACTACTAGCTAATACTATCATTACAATTTGAATTACTCCACGCCACATTGTTTTCATGGAGTCTGTAAATTATTATTGTAAAACCAAAGAAAGTGAGCCCCGACTCGATCGCAATAGTTTCTCGAAAATATAAGTAAAATCTATAAAATTTTTTAATCGTATCATGTTTTTCTTACCAAACGACATCATTTTGAGTTATGACACAGGATAAATAATAATAATAATAATGAAGTTAACTCAACAAACAAACTCACAAATTCCCGATTACTAATGCAGTAATAAATAAGCAAGAAAGTAGGTAGGGTAGGTAGACAGATGTACACAGATGTACGAGAATAGTCGCTATACTTAGGTACCAACAGGCAACACAACAATGTATTCGTAGGTTATTTTGTACTTTCCTGGAAACTAACGTCAGAATTGGCTAAGTAAAGTTTTTTTAAGAGGTGCTAATTATATTTTTTTTCGACAGTCGGCGTTCTGAAGATCGAGAAACTGCAGCTGTTTTATTTTTATCTCCTATTGTTTACTGGAAATAGTTTTTTAAGTGTTCAAGTTGACATTTGTGAGATTTAATGGCTGAAAAGCCGTTCGTGCTCAGTACTTAGTAGAAACAGAAAAAAAACGAAGTCATCAGAGGCCCTACCACGAAGTGCATAATTCGAACTTCGTTTTGTGCCGTCCCGCTCACGCTAACATGATTTGACACGAGAGTGAGAGGGATAATACGATACGAACTTCGATTTTCGAATTTCGTAGTAGCGCCTCTGTCACTTTTGTCCATGTCAAACCGTTTGCGTTTCGTTTGCTTTGCGTTTTGGACTATTTTTAACGACCTCCGCACAAAATCCGGATTTTCAATTTTACCGCATTTCTCCACGAATTATGCACGATAATTAAATCACGATTGAATATTTTCGATCATTATTTTGGAACTGCTTTTTGGACAATGCAAAGTAAACGAAACGCAAACGGTTAGATTTCATTTGACATTGACAATTGGCTTCGTTTTTTTTTCTATTTCTACTAAGTACTGAGCATGAACCGCTTGTCAGCCATTAAATCTCACAAATGTCATCTCGACCACTTAAAAAAATATTTCCAGTAAACAATAGGAGATAAAAATAAAACAGCTGCAGTTTCTCGGTCTAGAAGACGACTACTGTCGAAAAAAAATATATTTAGCACCTCTTCAAAAAACTTTACTTAGCCAACGCTGTTACTGTCATGATAGATACCGACCGATTGTTGTTTTTCTTTTCGCTTTCGGGTGCGCGCTTTGTGGTGGTTAAGGCCACCACAAACAGGGAGTGCGGGACGCTGACGAAGCGTGCCCAGCGCGGTCAATAATAGTGAATCATATATACGGTGACAGACACCGGCAACGCAGCACAGCGTATATGATTCAGTGTTATTGACCGCACTGAGCACGCTCCGTCGGCGCCCCGCCCTCTCGGTTTGTGGTGGTCGACTCTGAATATCTATCTATATTTAACGACCGCTTTAGCCTAGTTGGTAGTGACCCTGCCTAAGAAGCAAGAGGTCCTGGGTTCGAATCCCGGTCAGGGCATTTATTTGTGTGATGAGCACGAATATTTGTTCCTGAGTTATGGATGTTTTCTATGTATTTAAGTATTTATTTATCTATATAAGTATGTTTATCGTCGTCTAGTACTCATAGTACAAGCTTTATTTAGTTTGGGACTAGGTCGATTTGTGTAAGATTGTCCCCCTAATCCCTAATATCTATCTATCTAATCTAATAATACCTTTAAACGAGCAATTCTTGTATATAATTATATATTATATAATCAGAATATCAGAAACGGCTCCAACGATTTCAATGAAAGTTGGTATGTCGTTTTCGGGGATGAAAAATTGATCTAGCTCATTCATTTCATTTCATTCATTACTTTTTTGCAATCAGTACTTTATGTAGCTGTGTGTGTAATCATTCGCCTCAACTCTCGTGGCGTTACCTATTGTTTCTGGTGTTGCTAGTTGTCCCGCTAGTTGATTTGGACGCTTTTTAAGTCTTCCTTTATACTTATGTATGTATGTATGTAAAACTCTTTATTGTACATAAAACATGAAAATAACTAGTTAACAAGAGATACAGATGTACAAAGGCGAACTTATCCCTTAAAGGGATCTCTTCCAGTTAACCTTAGAACGATTGACAGGACATCAGAGACAAGAGTAGGCATAAGTACAATGCAGAGTAAAAAAAAAATGAGCCGAAATCAAAAATAAACCCAAACTAACAAAACATAAACAATACCCATACTTACAAAGAATACACACAAGTACACACATATATTATATAATGAATACAATAGACTAATACATATCATATCAACATAAATAGACTACATAAAAACTACAAATACTTACATTAATATACACATATACACTAAACAAAGAACACAACAGAGGTAGTCTCAATTTAAGAGGAACTGTCAAGCCAGTACGCCCCTAAGCGATTCCGGAAGATGGCTACTGCGACCGCCTGATGTCACTCGGCAACCGATTCCACAGACTAACAGCGTGCACGGAGAAGGATTTGAAATAGGATTTGGATTTAGATATAGGAAAGGCTAGCAAAAGATTATCACTTGACCGCAACCGGTTCTCAAACCCAGCAGCCAAGTAATTAAATCTTTCGGAGAGATAGGAAGGGGACTGTGGTTTAAGAAGGACATTAAAAAGCAACGACAGGCTGTGAACATTCCGGCGCAGACGAATTGGGAGCCACTTCAGCTGAGCGCGAAAACAGGACACGTGATCGTATTTTCGGAGACCGAAAATAAAGCGTATGCATACGTTCTGAAGACGCTCAAGCTTGTCAAGTAGCTGCTCAGAGAGATCGAGATATGCTATGTCGCCGTAGTCAAGGAGAGGGAGAAGGAGAGATAAGTAATCTTGGTGTGAAGAGGCAAGGAAACTTTGCAGACGCCTAAGAGAATGGACCGAAGCAAAAAGCTTGCGGCTGACCTCAGAGACATGAGCCGACCAGGACAGTCTGATCCATGATGATACATGAGAAAGAAATAGGAGTAGTACCGTCAAAAATTATTACTTATTACCATAAGAAGCAATTTCTTCCTTGACTGTTAGCATATCGAGGTGTTCGTGCAGCTCTGTTGTTTTGAGGAACCATGGTGCATTTGTTATCTGCCTCAATAATTTGTTTTACACCCTTTGCATTATCATTAAGTTGGAGTTGCTGGCAGTGCCCCACAGCTGTATGCCATACGCCCAAATTGGCTTTATTATGGTTTTGTAGATGAGAATCTTACTGTCCATGGCCAATTTTTAATTTCTACCCATCAGCCAATGAAGACCTTTTTACTTCAAGTTAATCTCATCTCTTTTTGTTTTAATATGTTTCTGCCAGGTCAGTCTCCGGTCCAAGTGCACCTTCATTGTACTTTTTTGTGTCTTTCCAGCTGCTAAGTAAATCTGGCCACCGGGAAAATATGATGGCCGGGATGGCTAGACTTGTCTGGCCATCAATCTAGCCAATAGCAAAGACTGATCGGAGGAGCCTCCTTTCCTTTGCTGTGCTGATTAGATGGGAATTTCAAACTTCCTCTTTCGGCTTAGTATGTCAGGTCATCATTAATATCATAATTAACAAAATGATTTTTATCAATGTATTAATATATAAAACTGTATACTTACATAGAAATACGACAATAATGACTAAAATTTAAATGAGAACGCCACTCTTTTTGCAAAAATAATTTCGATTAAATGCTTGATTTAATTCGTGCGAAACAACAATGGTTCCTCTTTCATTCGTCTTTTACACTTTACTGTCGTATTCTATTTAATTTTATTTATTTATTTACGAAATTACACAGCACAAATAAACATATTTTTCATCACTTAGGCTGCGTATCCACCGGAGCTGTGCGAGGGATGTGTCTGTCATGGGCTAATAGAAATACTTAATTTAAAAGGTCCTAAGTGAATGAAGTGTTTCTATTGGTTCATGACAAAAACATCCCTCGCAACGCATCCTCGCACATCTCTGGTGGAAACGCAGCCTTAATCTCTAAAAGTAGGTTGCGTTGCATTTAACTTGAAATCCGTGTTGTAAATTCGATTTAGATCTTTAGGGACACGGTGCTTTCACTTCCAACAATGTATATTTTTAGTTCCGTCAATTTGCACTAGATGGCGATATTATTTATCAAATCATGTAGAAAATAGATGAAAACAACTTTAAATTCTAGTTTCAAAAAAGCTGTGGCAGTGGTCCATGGGCAGTGGCACAGCAGGGCTGGTATTGGTACGTGTGATTATTGGTCCTAGGTATGGTAATAGATGGTCCTAATAGTAGTTACGGGAATTTGCGTTAGATGGCGTTGTGCCGTTGAATAGAGTGATATCTCTATCCTCCTACTTTATATATAATGTACTGTGTTTAGGGATGTAAATTTAAAAATCGAATGGTGCTCCTTTGTATTCACGAATTGGTAAACAAGGAGATTGAAATGCGTAATACTTGGGAACCTATCGATGTTTATAAAATTTTATTTCCAAAGGATTAGAATCCCGAAAATTTCATTTGTCCGAAAGCATTTTTTTCTGAAACTGTAAATATGTCAGGATTTATTTCAGGACCATCGTGTAGACCTTTTAGGTTAGGTTAGGGTTGTTTTATAAAAATCCTGAAATATTTAGTTTCAGAAAAAAATGCATTCGGATAAATGAATCATTCGGGATTTTAAATACTCGGAAAAAATTTTTTCGAGAATATGATAGGTAACCGTAGGTAACCGTAATACTTACCTCCAAACGTCCATGCTGGCATAATGCCGCTGGCCAGTGTAGGCTGAATGTGCCAAAGCCAAAGAGCGCGAGGGCCATTAAAAAAAAAAGACGGTTTGGCGCGTTATAGTACATTACTGCAGAGGCCGGGACGTAAGGGGTTGCCGGCCGAGTATCTAAGTTGATACGAGGCCGGCAACCCCTGTTCCGGCCGAAGCTTGTATAGTGCTTTTCTCAAACATGCACCATCACCATCACCATCATCATCACCATCATGATGATGATGATGGTGGTGATGGTGATGATGATGATGATGATGGTGATGATGATGATGATGATGATGATGGTGATGGATGATGATGGTGATGATGACGATAACGATGATGATGATGGTGATGATGGTGATGATGATGATGATTATGACGATAACGATGATGATGATGATGGTCATGATGATGATGATGATGATGATGACGATGATGATGATGATGATGATGGTGATGATGATGTTGATGGTGAAATATTTCTCTAGGCAGATCACCATTACCATCACCATCACCATCTTACCTTACCTTAAATAAGCGTAGTGGCAGAATGTCATAATGAACCAAAACGCAAATATTGCTTATAGTTTTTTTTAAACGGCTAAATGCTATGATGCCATAGACCTATAAACATCATGGTGCTGTGAGACATGAAACAATAGACGATCGCATTGCCGGCCTAGGCCTGCAACGGTGTATTTTGAAGCCTGTTTTAAGGAACACAACGTAAAAATTACATAGCATGTTTGAGAAAAAAATTTTTCCACTCTGTTACAAATTGCGTACTTATACATTTTTAAAATAACGGTTTTTCTTTATTTCCTCGCATTTGTGATGAAAAGTAGAGTGTTCAACTCGAGTGTCAATGATCAATAATTACACCCGCGAACTATGAGCACCCACAAGGCACCCACGCTCGCTTTACTCGCTCGTGCGCCTAAATATCTTGGGTGTAATTGATCACTTACGACCTTCGATCAACAATACGTACTAGATTCAACGTGACAGTTCTGAAAACGGCCAGAGAAATAGAAGCACAAATTAAGTTTGTGCTGTGCTTCTATTTCTGACAGTATGCGCCAACCACAGCCAACTTAGATTAATTTAAGATAATTTAAGTCTTAAATTATCTAAGACAGCCAACGTGAGGACGTGATAAAATGCCACAATGTGCGTTTAAAAATTGCGGAAGCAGCCACCGAACACTAAGTTTTCGGAATTGTATCATAGGATTTCATTTTATAAATTATTAGTCTATAGAATTTGCTTTTGTTGTGTCGTATAGTTTGAGTTATGCCCTTTTAGAATGAGTAAGTTTTAATCAATTAACAATAAAATAAGTACCAATCCTAGCTAAAATACATACATATTATATTAGTGTCTACCTCTTTTCACAGGGAATACAATGGATTAATCAAAACATAGTGTTAGAAATTTGAAATGTTGTCATTATACATTTACTAGAAAATTAGTTAATAATTTAATTTAGTTAATTATCTATAAGTACATTTCATTTCATGTCAATAATTGTATATGTAAATTTGTTTATGTTATATTATATCTCTGTCAAATAAAAACAATGTCTGTGTTATATAGTTGCGATTGCGAGTCCATTATTACCCTGTTTCTAAAATGGAATGACATATTTTTGAAACGAAGTAAATTCTTTTGTTTATCGAACGCTTTTGCTCGTCTTGTGACGAAACGTCGTAAGTATTATCATCATCCTTGGTATTATATACAATTATTATTATTTAGACCTTTGTTGCTTAGACTTATGGTATATTTTAAGCTAATTTAGAAGGTAAAACAGATATAGCTATAAGTGTAAGCAACACGGACACTTTTTCGCTTTGATTTTGTATGGGACCTTGAATCTAGTTGTAATTGTTGATCGAAGCTTACGACCCGTGTTTATCAATCTACTATTTAATGTGTTACAACGCTAGGTGTTTAATAGGTACTATATATTTATATTACAAGAAACATCGGCTAGTGTGCCTCGGTAATTAACCTCCGGAACCACCAGTATTTCATACCAGTAGACTGCAATTTCTTTCCCATAATAGGGAAGGAAGCATGTGCCATGTATTACATGTATTTTCCCATTTATTAAGCAGCCGTCGTGTTCCGCTCGTCCAATGTAGAGCGGTTCTTGCCTCACTTCTGATGTGCCCGCAATGAACGCGTTTTGAGGAATTCTGTCGCCTTTGGTTTTTTCCCATGTCGCGTTGTATCCACAGAGAATCTGAATTAAATAAAATAGAAGTCGTCAAAAATTGCACTGCGCAAGCTAAGATCCTTACTAATCCCTCCTAATATTGTAAAGGCGAAAGTGTGTCTGTCTGTTTGTTACCTCTTCACGCTTAAACCATAGAACCGATTTAGATGAAATTTCGTATGGAGATGGTTTGAGACCCTGGGAAGGACATAGGATAGTTTTCATAGTTTTTATCCTAGAAAATTGTATAATTCCTGCAGGATAGCGATAAACGAAATCTTCCTTCGCAGAAGAAATCGCAGGCAACATCTAGTAACTTATAATTCTTTACCTCAAACTGTGTCTTTTGATGTTCTCGGCGTCCCCATGGCAGATACGCCTTCCGTTGCGAAAGCACGTACTTTCCAGGGCATAGGCTGCCATTATGATGCGCCCGGGCAATATACAATGGTTCCTTTTCAAACCCTCCAATCAGAGCGTCAGGAGGCACTTGATGATCTTTCCGAGTATTCATAGGAACCCATCTTAAGTCTCCACTGTTAATCTTTCTGAACTTGGCAGGACTCAAAGCTATTGGCGATTCTGCAAAATATTAATGAAGTATGTTAAAATGCTTAAAAAAAGAACATCAGCCCAACCAGCCCTATCACATCAACTCTTATAATGGATATAAGGTTATAATTTGTTTATAATGGTTATATTATGCTTGGTTCATTCCATCCTAGCATGAGGTAGGTCCTAAATGTCCATGAACAATGCTAGTGTGTTTGAGCTTAAGAAAATGTTTGCTTACCTTCAAATATCCAATCCGCAAAGTGAACAGTTCTAGTATGAGGATTGAAGTGTTTTCTGTTAAATTTGATGTATCCAATACTGTCATTTTCTTCTCTTATATAACTGCGCCACATGAAGGGTTTCGTCTGATCACCAAATCCCACATGGGTTTCGCCACCATACCATGATATCCAGAATTCTTGGTGCTGAGAGGTAAAGTTTATAAACTCAGTACTAACAGGTTCAGATACCATGTCATGACAATGATCCTGAACCTGTTGAATCTTGCTGGATCTTGACAAAAATATCTAAAACAGATTTAAAAACATAATCAACTTTACAGCACCATATTATGCAAGACAACTGTCTTTTTTGTACACCTAGTTTAGGAATGAATGGAGGATCTTTTAAAAGACACTATTAGCTTTTGGCATTGATCACTGTGCTTTGATATTATTGGACTCCAGGTAAATATGTTTTATTGATCTCAAAAGATATTAAATTTAGCTTAATGAGACAAAAGTCAAAATTAATACATTATTGCAACTGACCACTGGCATGCGGACACAAAACAAAATTGTATGGTATTTACTATGAATAATAATTCTATTCTTAGGGTATTTAGTACATTTTGTAGGGTAAGTTTTCTTTTCTGCAAGTTTATGTGATGTGTTAATTATTATTTATTCTTATTCCAATATATTGTAAATTTTAATATGTACTTGTAACTTTAAATTTATTCTTTGGGGGTCCTAAGTGAAATGTTCCTCATCTACTCAAAGGTTGATTGCTTACAACTCCTTGAAGGGTGTTACGTAACTACGCCGAGTGCTACGAGAGCCGCCGAACCAATAGCAGCCTGACATTGAAAACTAGCCTACACCAGCTATCACTAAGCGAGGCGATCATCAGCAGAACGTGACTCATCCTCCTAATTAAATAAATAAATAAATAAACTCACATCTAACTAACGTCATTTAGGATTTAAGATGTAGAAGTAGAAATAGTTATTAATTTTAATTAAATTAGTTTTAATTCATTCTCCTGGTTTTCTTCGAGCCTCTGATTGCAGAGTTCATAACTAGGGATAAATATTTGTGAATTGTGTTTATTTATTTATTTTTGTACAATCAAATGTTTTAAGTACATTTAACATACTTCCCTTTATACGGAATTACCTAGTAGCATCTTAAAATTCAGATGAAAAATTATGTTAGTCAAAAAAGCCAGTTTACCTTGAAAAGCTGCTTATGTGGGGGTCTGACACTACATAATGCCAAGAGTGCAACCCCACTTGGACATTTAACCTGAAACCTAATAGCCCCACTGTTTGCTTGGCATAGTTCTCCATCTCCATCTTCTGAAATAAAAAGTTTTTAACATTAGTTAGGAAGTCTTTTTTTTCTAGAGGTGTAGTTTGATTTAGACAAAATTATGGGGACAGATCTAGATGGTGCAAATTGCATAATACAGTATAGGCTTATCAAATTAATGTGAAAAGAGTACATGTTATAATAGTTGCCCTTTTGTTAACAGATGGCGCCACCCCAATTTCTTGAAAATGAGATGTGGTAGTTATGACATAAATTAAAATGTTCATAAACATAAAATAACTAGCCTTTTGTCCGCAGCTTCGCCCGCGATAAATTAATTTTCCTGTAGGAAAAGGTATTTTCCCGTGGTAAAAAGTAGCCTATGTCACTCAGTGATAATGTAGCTTTCTAATGGCAAAAGAATTTTTGAAATCGGTCCAGTAGTTTCGGAGCCTATTCAATGCAAACAAACAAACAAACAATCAAATCTTTCCTCTTTATAATATTAGTATAGATGATTCATACTGATTGCACCTAAGTACACATTACATATTATGCAATAGTTATTATTTTTAAGAGACTCGGCTAGCTATCATTCAAATTTTTATAACAACCGCTTTAGCCTAGTTGGTAGTGACCCTGCCTACGAAGCAAGAGGTCCTGGGTTTGAATCCCGGTAAGGGCATTTATTTGTGCGTTGTGATGAGCATGAATATTTGTTCCTGAGTTATGGATGTTTTCTATGTATTTAAGTATTTATTTATCTATACACCGTGAAATTTTAGTGGTTGTTTTCCCAAAACAAGGTGATTTAGTATTGATTGTACAATCGATTTATAATTACTATATTGACTACAGTCAAAAATCCAATTGTGAAAAACGAAAGTTGAAAATTACCGCAAACCAATAGTAACGCTTCGTTGGTACAAGTAGAGTATGATCGTGCAATAGGTTAGGTACCAACGAAGCGTTACTATTGGTTTGCGGTCTTTTTCTACTTTCGTTTTTCACAATTGGATTTTTGACTCTAGTCAAAATAGTAATTATAAATCGATTGTACAATCGATACTAAATCACCTCGTTTCGGGAAAACAGCCACTAAAATTTCACGGTGTATAAGTATATTTATCGTCGTCTAGTACCCATAGTACAAGCTTTGCTTAAAATAGTTTGGGACTAGGTCGATTTGTGTAAGATTGTCCCCTAATATTTATTTTATTTATTTATTTATAATCCACCTTTGATTATTTTTAATTAATCAAATTACTCTACTCCACATAATCTTCATGCAGTCTCACTCAATATTCATTATTGTTATGAATTATGATATGATAAGTAAACTCTATAAAATATTGCAATAATGTGCCTATTAACATAAATTTTAATTGTTGTTCTTACCAAACGACATCATTTTGAGTACACAACACAGGATAAATAATAATAATAATGAAATACACTGTCCAACTCGTACAAAATCCCGATTACTAATGATAAACAAGCAAGTAAGTTATTACCAACAGGCAACAATGTATTCGTAGATTGTTTTGTTTGTATTTTCCTATGAAACCATATGAAACTAACGTGAAACGTCAGAATTCTGAGTCACGCTGTCACAATCACAACACAAAACAAATCGAACCGATTGGTTGTTTAATGTTTATGGTTGTTTACTTTGGTTGGTTTAGTTTAGTTAAAGGCCGGCGCCCACTGACGGCATGGCACGGCGTGGCATTTTATTACTATCAAATTATTTTGAATTTTATTTCAATGAGTTTAGAATTCATGTTACTTTATTTCGATACCACGATGCCGCGACGTCCTGAGGGCCGACGCCACGCATAACCAATAAAGTAACATGAATTCTAAACTCATTGAAATAAGATTCAAAATAATGCGCGATCTGTTAATTCGTATCCCCAATACCAATTACATACGGGCACAAATTATTAGGTTGCGTATTATTATCGTACATTCCAGGTCGAGAATTGAATTACCGGGCGTACATTAACAGTATCATTTTAGAAACTGACATTTTGAATTTTTAAGTTCACCCTTCAGTATCAGACAAAAGAAACTAAGTCTATACAATCCCAAGTCCGACCTTTAATTTTTTTAAACTTAATCGGGCTACATACATACCTACCGCCGGACCCTGCTGGCCTTATACTACGAAGCGCGATATTCGAACTTCGTTTCATGCCGTTCCGCTCACGCTAATGGTATTTATTACGAGAGTGAGAGGGACCGCACGATCCGAACTTCGAATTTCGTAGTAACCCCCCAGGGCAGCAGGGGGGTTACTACGAAATTCGAAGTTCGAAGTTCGGATCGTGCGGTCCCTCTCACTCTCGTAATAAATACCATTAGCGTGAGCGGAACGGCATGAAACGAAGTTCGAATTTCGCGCTTCGTAGTATAGGGCCAGAACAGTCAGAACAGGAACAGTCTAAATTCTAGAGATCAAAGATTCCCTGCTTGCCTGGCCCTATACTACGAAGCGCGAAATTCGAACTTCGTTTCATGCCGTTCCGCTCACGCTAAAGGTATTTATTACGAGAGTGAGAGGGACCGCACGATCCGAACTTCGAACTTCGAATTTCGTAGTAACCCCCCTGTACGTACACGTCACAATCACAATTCATCCCCACTTCTACACCCTACAGCAGGCATGTGAGTAGCCCGCTTTAGGGTACGCGCACGAGCAACTTAGTTGCAAGGCGATTTTTTTTGTGTTATGTGTATTTGTATCCCGGGAGTCGAGGTGCTATGTGTGCGCACTTTAATACTAACCCATAGACTTGATCAAATAGTCGCGGAGGCAAAAGTTGCTCGTGCGCGCATACCCTTACGGCACAAGAACAAAATACTGACAGCTGTACTGTACTGTACGAGCTGAAGCTCTTTGTCCTTGCATTGCAGAGGTAGATTTAAAAAAAAGTTGACATTTGTATTTGTTGGTTTGGTTGACTGCAAGGTTGACTGACTTGATTTGAGAATTTGAGTCATTCATGCCGTTCATTTTCTTTCATTCTTTAAAATAAAATTGCATTTCTATAAGTATATTATTTATTTTGAAATAGTTTTTCTTTCATCTGAAAGAAAATACTTTCTGCAGAAATGGGTGATATAATAGGTTTGTACATAGACATTTTTATTGTCTACTTTGTTTGAAATAGTGTAATTTGTGTTGTTAACTTTTTTAAACACATTAGTGAGTCATTGGATCTTGTAATTATTGGGCAATAATTAATTTAAAAAATATTTCTTTTGGATGTGGGGAACTACAGAATAACTTTCTCATATTTAAAGGAAGGGTTTTGCCTAGACCCAGCAATGCAACTTAATTTATGCTGGACTGGATGATGAGGATTACTTCTCAGAAAAAGTAATTCAGGTTACAGCAATAGTGCTTTATATTTTTTAGTGAACAATTTGCATTAGACTTATATAAGTTACTGTAAACCTTTGCTTTGCTTTTGCTGTTTTGTAAGCCTTTGATCAAATTCGGGCAACTTTGATAGTTTTAAATTTGCTATAAAGTCGACATTGTCTATATGCGGTAAATAGTTGACCTGCAGACAAAAAAAAGATCAATAAAGACATTGATAAGGAGTAGCAAATGCTTCCAAAAATGTGTGAGTTGGTTGGCAAACTACTTTTTAAAGTCACCCTGGTATACGGTATCTACTCACTTTACCTGGTGTCTTTTAAATCCTTTGGTAATTTATTTTGGTCATGTGGCATAAAATCGCACCTCCGGTACAACAGTGTATCATCTCGAAATAATACACCATTTTAATTTAGACTTTCCGGAAATTAAATAAAGTCTAAATTAAAATGGTGTATTATTTTGAGATGATACACTGTTGTACTGGAGGTGCGAAATGTAGATATTCATTCAATGCTTATGATAAGTGATTACCACATATTAAACTTTTAGAGCTAACAACATGGCCCAAACATCTCAATGCATTCTACAAGGTAACAAGCAATGCCCTGTCATTTGATGTCAAAGCGTCTGGCAATGCTGCTATTGGGCTATCCAGAAAACCCGCAAACAACTGTGACTTTTGGGTAAGAGAAGATGTACTGTATTGCAAATAGTATTACACATTGAACTTTATTTAAAGAAACTGTTGTTGACCATCTAAATATTTATTTAAAACGGAGGAAATGACAATTGTTCTTATAGATCATAATGGGAGCTGGGCAGCGTTGCTGGATAAAAAAGAAGGACAGTCGTCAAAGAGAATCAGCTAATACACCAGGCATTCTGACAATGGAGGAGTACCGTAGATTCTGGCTGACTTGGCATGGAGGCCAGGTGAAACTGGGCCGGGACGGATACACGGACTCAATAATCTCTTGCCCTAATGATATTCAGGATATGAAATATGTGACATTTTCAGTTGTCGAACACAGGAATCCAGTGCACTGGCGATTTGAATGTAAGCATTATTCAACTATTATAACCTAATTAGTTCTGAGTTTTTATAACAGATATAGTTAGCATTCCCAGTTTTGTGATTTTGGAATTTTTTTGGCATTGTTTTTTTTTTTTTGGGACTGAAAACTCCAGGTTATCATGTCAGCCTCATGGGAGCTTACTCAATTGCGTATTCAAAGGACAGATCAATAAAATGGCATTGTTAGCCAACATTTGACCTGGCTGTTGTGCATGGAACCCAATCCTCCAAGAAATCTTCTTCTCAAGTCTGAGTTCTAGACGCGCTCCAGCGAGATGTGGGTCAAGTTATCTCACTTCTGACAATCATCAGTGGTGATGATTTGATTTTCATCAAATAAAAAACTTGTTTGTGGGAATGTGTGCTTGTTTCATTGAAAACTGTACTGCACTAGTGTACATTCATCAGTTATTCTTAAAATTTATTAGTTCTTTATAAAATATGTCTTAGCTGCGACATACTGTCTATCTGCACTGTGACATACATACAGGCAGATGTATCTCAAGAATGGTAATAGACAAACAAATGCATTTTACGAATTATGTTTAACCAGGGCACCCGGAAAATTTTGTTCTGAATTGTGTTGTACCAGGTACCTTTTGTTTTTGATACAAAATTGAATGTCTCTTGCCACATATCCAAGCACTTATTCTTTGCAAATATCATCAACTCCGTACCATATGGCTTACATAGGAGCTCTGTACCATCCATCACTGCCATTTTAGCCATTCTATCTACTTCCTCATTACCCGAAAAAAAAAAAAAAATTAAAATAAAGAATATGAAAAATAAAAGACTAAAAATAACTTTCAGGGAAAAAAGCAAACAGAAAATTTGCTAAGAAAAAATAATGGCTTTGGGACAATGATCTAAAAAATTGTATGGCCCCCTCTGTGCGCAAGTCCGACTCGCACTTGCCCTGTTTTTATTCATATGGAAAAACTGTAATATTGTCACTATGTGTATTTTTTCTGTTGTAGTACCTCCAATGCCTGGCAAAATAAAGGACAGGGTATTGACAGGATGTGACCTTCAGTGGATACCATACAACCAAGACAATGAGTTGCCGTTAGAGCCACTGGTTGGCGGATTTGAGAAGGAGAAGCTCTACATAGCTCGGGCCAAGCACAGAGGTTCCTTGACCCCTGGAAAATTTGTACCATCAACAGGAATGGCCTATGTTTCATGGGGAGGTCAGGCCAATGAGAAAACAGAATGTGAGGTATGGGAAACTGAATCATTTAGGGTCAACATCATAAATAAGTGATCATTTTTGTACCTTGTTACGGTAAAATTACATAAAGTTTACCACTGACAGATGGTTTGCCTTCATTTCATATTCAACATTAACAACCTACAAATAAAGCCAATTTTAGAATACTGTTATCCATGTTTGCAGATTTTGTAATAGCTACTTTATTTGTATAAAGTTGGAAATGAAATGAAGGCAAGCCGTCTGTCAGTGGTAAACTAAAAGTAAACGTATTGCACTTTTGACATCATGTTTGAAAAGTCATACGAAGTCATATAACGACTGAAAGCGACAAGGTACATAAATGATCACTTATTTATGACGTTGACTGTACCAGGGTGAACCCTTTTCATTGCAAATGTATACATTCTATACATCTGCCAAAGAAATTATCTTAAAATTGGTTGTTGTCAGTTTCCACACGTCTATTTACAGGTGCTCTGTGGTTTTGATGGCTACTGGGTATCAACTGTCGAAGATAAGATTCCGGCCGGTGCTCTTATTGCGGGATACTCTGAAGATGCTCTTGAAAGGCTGTATGTCGGCAGAGCAGAATACGAAGGGAACCTCATCCCAGCCAAAGTTCAGCCATCTCACAAAGTCTGCTATTTCAGCTACCAAGGCAGGGAAATGGCTTCAAAAAAATATGAAATTTTAGTTATAAACAAGAATGAGAGATGTGTAAATAGTATTTACTCACAAGACAGAGTATCATATATGCAGCCCGATGTGGAAGAATACGACGGTCCAGATTCTGACTACTCAAATGACACTGATGAGGAGCGAGTGTAAGTATGCAATACCTGGGCGACCGAGCTCCGCTCGGGCTGAAACTCGTTACCAAGCGTTTTCCCAGAGATAACACCAAGCTAGATCAATTTTTCATCCCCGAAAACCCCCTAATACCAAATTTCATCGAAATCGTTGGAGCCGTTTTCGAGATCCTGATTATATATATACTAGCCTTCCGTCCGCAGCTTCGCCCGCGATAAATTAATTTTCCCGCAGGAAAAGGTATTTTCCCGCGGTAAAAAGTAGCCTATGTCACTCAGTGATAATGTAGCTTTCTAACGGCAAAAGAATTTTTGGAATTGGTCCAGTAGTTTCGGAGCCTATTCAATGCAAACAAACAAACAAACAATCAAATCTTTCCTCTTTATAATATTAGTATAGATATACAAGAATTGCTCGTTTAAAGGTATTAGATATATAGATAGATGTTGGTAATAGTGTAATGATGGCATTACATTCAACTGATTTCTTCTTGATTCGTCATAATTCCTAATTCAATACTTTCCTAACTGGTCATATTCCTAACTAGTCATTGTATTGTCAAATGAAATCATGAACACATGAGTTAGTTTACATACTTGAGAGAGAGAGATGTTTATTTACACATATTCGATACAAACACAGAAAAAAAATACATTTGACAGGAAATTTACAAATAAAAAAAAATATATCGAATAGTATAAATTGGGCCCCACTCAGCATAATGTTGTGGCAAGCCACAACGCTGTTTTTCAGTGGGACCCATTTAAAAACTAAATACAAAAACATACACACTGTGACGACACGAACGCCAGCGAATAGTACGCAACAAAAACCAAATTAGAAGCCTACTTAATAATAACTTAATAAAATGTATTAATCTTTTGTTACAGTGTGCTGTAAGGCCTCTGCCCCGATTGCAATAGAAAATCAGAGCAAATGATTGGTATGATATATATTTTTTATATTATCTATATTGAATAATAGTAGATTGATAAACAAGGGTCGTAAATGATCAATTACACCCAAGATATTTAGGCGCACGAGCGAGCAAAGCGAGGTACAAGACTGGATGCGGAAAGCACGCGACCGCAAAGCATGGAAAAAAATGGAAGAGACCTATACTCAGCAGTGGGTTGAAAAAGGTTGAAAAAGAGAAGAGAGAGAGGCACAAACATAACATATATATATATATAACGACCGCCTTAGCCTAGTTGGTAGTGACCCTACCTACGAAGCAAGAGGTCCTGGGTTCAAATCCCGGTAAGGGCATTTATTTGTGTGATGAGCACGAATATTTGTTCCTGAGTTATGGATGTTTTCTATGTATTTAAGTATTTATTTATCTATATAAGTATGTTTATCGTCGTCTAGTACCCATAGTACAAGCTTTGCTTAGTTTGGGACTAGGTCGATTTGTGTAAGATTGTCCCCTAATATTTATTTATTTATTTATTTATTTTATATCACTTATATAGTATTACGTATTTTCGAAAAAACGTCTATTATCGCTTAGCTAAGTGACATGGATTTTTTAAACATGCAACTACCGTGAGACTTACTCATAGTGAAAAAATACGGATAACTCACGTGTATGATTGAGTTTTAGCTTGACATTTTTCGGGCTAATCTGTAGTGAACTACTAAGTAGTAGTAGTGCTCGTATGGCAGCCGCCGTGACGTGTTGCTCTAAGAAGAAGGGCTACGCATTAGCCCGAAACATGTCGATCTAAACTCGATCATAGACGTCTCGATCTTGTCTGTCTGTCTATCAGTAACCAATCTACAATGATCCCACACTGCGTACATTTTGCTTAGGAGCAAAAACTAAAGACAGATTAAGACTGGATGTTCATAGATACATATAAATTTGTACGGATCCCTCGGTGCGCGAGTCCGACTCGCACTTGGCTGGTTTTTTTTCAGAACTGTTATAACTTGGCCTCTCGCCTGGTACCAGGTTATCCATGAGTTTTGTGACATACCATACTGTATAATGAGTAGCATAAATTCAAATTCAAAAATGTTTATTTGTCAAACATAGATAAAAAAAGGTATGGACATATGATTATGTCAGGTCATAAGTATCACTATGTAAGGAAGTATAATCTAAATTTGTAACTACTGTGATGTTTGTCATTACATTACATTATGTTCACCATTTCAAACTACATATACAAAATAGAAAACTACCACGAGACTCTTACATAGTTAATGCACGACACTGGAATTAAGTTAATATTTTCCGAAATAATCGCTTCGATATATCACCCTTTTATCATGTAAACCGTATGCCCCAAAAATATTATGAACAAAATTGCATAATGGTTATTGAATACTTTCAACGAAAATTATTTTTGACATGATCGGATATAAAATATCAGGGGTTGTCAACTGGTCGATCGCAGCTATTAGTCCAGTCGATCGTGGCAAAGCAAAAAATATAAATTGTGTACCTACATAGATCAGACTGCGCAACGTAATCACCAACTGCTGTCTTGTCAATGGTAGATCGCACAGGGTTTCGTCAGTAAACAGTAGATCTTGGGTCTAATTAGGTTGGCGACCCCTGAGATATATTATAATAATTTTCGAGTTGCCGAAAAACTGCGCTTCTCAAGAAGAGGACGTAAGGATCGTCACATCGTATTTTTTACATTTTGAGACTAGTAAATTTTATTGCACCTAAAATTTAATATGTTAAATTTAATTTAGGTAAATATGTACATTGAAATTGTAACGGCTACCGAATAATACACTGAGCATGGTACGACATGCTCTTGGTCAGTTTTTTGTCTGTTTGTGCACTTTTTAAATATAAATCTCTGTTGCAGAATGAACGGGTTTACGCGGGTCCCTCCATGCAGGAGCTTTGGCTTGCAGCAGTGTGGTGCAGCCGATGATATTTATTCTGTCTTAATAAATGTTTTAAGAATAAGGGACTGTATTTTGGCCATCAGATCTGTTGGAGCCGCTCGAGTGTTCAAAATACACCGTGAAATTTTAGTGGTTGTTTTCCCGAAATGAGGTGATTTAGTATCGATTGTACAATCGATTTATAATCACTATTTTGACTAGAGTCAAAAATCCAATTGTGAAAAACGAATGTCGAAAATGACCGCAAACCAATAGTAACGCTTCGTTGGTACCTAACCTATCGTACGATCGTACGCTACTTGTACCAACGAAGCGTTACTATTGGTTTGCGGTCATTTTCGACTTTCGTTTTTCACAATTGTATTTTTGACTCTAGTCAAAATAGTAATTATAAATCGATTGTACAATCGAAACTAAATCACCTCGTTTCGGGAAAATAACCACTAAAATTTCACTGTACATATCTGTACAAGAATGCAAGCCCTAGCTCGACAGTGGAGCCAATATATCCACTGGTGGTGACTGTAGGTTTTGACCTAGTAAGAGTTAATATTTTATTTATTATGTTCAGACAGGAATTTATTGGGTAAAATTTAATGACAGGTAGCGAGTTCCTTTTATCAATAAACTCAACTATCTAGTCCATATCTGTCATTAAATTTTGACCCTAAATTCCTATGTCTGATTTGATTATGTTTAATTTTAGAAGTATTAAGTCGACTACACCGACGTCTACGCTACGCTAGTGGTTGAATACATTATTCCGTAACGGTTTTGACACCAGCCTGCTTGATGAGATCCAAAATGGGATTTGTTCCTAATTCGTCATCTTCCGCATTAGGCATATTCCAAACGCGACACTACCCAAACTGGTCATTTCATTTTTCAGATTCGTCATATTCCAAACTCGTCAATGCACATTCTCTACTTTTGCCCCTTCTCGATTATGGTTTGCGTTTCCTGACTTGAGGGAGGAACTGCTTGACAAGCTTGAATGCCTGCAAAATGTGTGCGTTCGTTATGTGTTTGCCCTGCGAAAGTACGACCATGTCTCCCATTTTCGTGAGCAGCTTCACTGGCTGCCTATTAGACGGGGGAGAGACATTCACATTCTGTCTTTGATCAATTATAACTGAAGATACACATTGCCGAACAAAATCCCCTTCAAAGAATGTCCGAACTTTTTTATTTGTTTGCGTAATAATTAAAATCATCACCTACACAGAAATTTTAACCTAGTCTTTACTTCATTACAGTCGAATTTCGATTGACACTTGACAGCTAAACTTGACAATTTCACGCAACGTACTGAGAAAAAAGAAGGCCACTTTTATCAAAGTGGCGCTCATTTGGCTCGGACACTTTCGGGCGCGCGACTGTGGATCTACAGTTATAATTGATCAAAACATTCTGTGTCTCCTTTTCAATGTATTATCAAGGATGATAGACTGGATTAGCAGTCGCCATAGTACGAATCGGCCGCGTTTTTTGTAGTTCGATTATTAAATCTAGATGGCGCTGAAATATAGCCAGAGGCTTTGAAGGCAAAACAATAAGACTACAGATATTTCATATCATTGCAAATGTATTATTATGCAATATTTTTGAAAAATAATACATTTGTTGTAATATGAAACATCTGTAGCCTTATTGTTTTGCCTTCAAAGCCTCTGGCTATATTTCATCGCCATCTAGATTTAATAATCGAAATACAAAAACCGCGGCCGATCTGTACTATGGCGACTGCCAATCCAGTCTATATCATCCTTGGTATTATTTAATCCTTCCTCTCCCTCGTACTTATCTGAAAGGTTTACCTACTTGGCCACTGGAAGCGGGCACCGTTTGCGGTCCAGCTCTAATCTCACACTTGCCTTCCCGCCGAACAAGGCGCGTTCTTACGCTAAATCTTTCAGTATCCATTCCGTGAAGCTGTAGAACGAGTTATCTTTGCTCGTTAGGGAGTCCCCGTCTGTGGCCTCGTTCAGGGAGGGATTGAAGAAACTGTGGAAGTAATCGTTTTCTTTTTATTTATATGTATTGTTTTTTCATATGTGTGTGTATAATAATCAAGCGACAATTACATTAACTGCATGATAGACAAAGTAACACTCTTCTATTAATGATCTAAAGAGGTTCTTATCATTTAACACAGGATTTCTATGTATTATTTAGTTTATGCGGGCAAATGTACTTAGGGTAAGTCCAGGATAGATGCCCCACTTTTTGAAATAGCTTTATAATTCAAAAACTAAACAAATTATAGCATTGCGTCCAATGCGTATGATAACTATGGTCCTTAATCAATTATTTTACTGTACTTGTTTTAATATAAATCGTATGGATTTTGTGTAAATCGTACTTTTGTAGACCCCTTATAAATGGGATAGGTGCCTACCGTGGGGGATAGACGACTCGTCGCAAAAATGCGTTCTCCCTTCTCCCTTTCTTCATTTCCTCGAAGGCTGCTAGCAAGCTTTCCTCAGACCAGGCGACGTTACGCGGGACTACGAGGGCGTTTTCTCTCATATTTACAAGGCATTTCGATCCTCTGCAACATAAAAATTCTTTGAAACAAGTTGAGGATAGATGCCCTTAGGGGCATCTTTAGCGATTGAAAACGGGGCAACTATACTTTTCGCAGAGGATAGATGCCCTTTTCGATAAAAAATCAAGTAATGATAAAATCACTATAAAATATACTAATCCATGCAGTCTTAACTTCAGTGCAACTAAATGAGTTAGCTAAAAGCGAAAATTATAAGCCAGTCTAAAGTTATTCAAAAACAAATACTTACGAATACAATTTTCACGCTCTGCGAGGTCTCGCCGCGGAAGGTTTTGGCACTCATGGACTAAACGCGTTCGCTCTTGCTCATGATAGCAGCGGCCCAGAGGTTTGCAGGGAGGGGGCTTGCTATTATTTAGTGGAATTTTGGTCCCACAACCTTGCAACTAGTAGAAATTGAAATCGAGGCATCTATCCCACTGGGGCATCTATCCTGGAATTACCCTACCTAAATCAGTTTTGAATGTGACTAATCTGGAATATGACCAGTTAGGAAAGTGTCCCATTTGGAATATGTATGACCAATACGGAAGATGACGAATGCAGCGTCTAGTTATTTTTTTAAGCTTCGATGTGGTCAGCGTGACGTTTATTGTTAACCCGCGAGCACATGAAGCTGGGGCGTTGCGATTTGCTACGAATATATTCCCGAGTATGCCATATACGAAAAAAAAACAAAGGTTCATATAGTATAAATCATCCTAGGTGAATTTTTCGCTTCGAGCCATTACATTAAATTTGAACCTTAACACTATGACAATACCGTTTGTTTTGAAAGATAAGGGCTCGAAGCGAAAAATTCACCTGGGAAGATTTATACCTACTATACACAAAATATTTCTTTACATTCCGCCCCTAGTAACCTTTTGTGTGCTCACGGTTTTAGCTTTACTACTAGATTAATATTATTACATTACTACAGAGGCCGGGAAGTAACGGGTTGCCGGGCATGATACGAGGCCGGCAACCCATGTTCCGGCCGAGGTTTGTATAGTGCTTTTCTCAAACATGCAATGAAATAAATAAAATACTTCAAGAAATTAAAATTACAAAGAAAGCAACTATTGCTTATTTTTTTTTAGGGCTGAATGCCATGATGCCATAGATCTATAAACGTCATGATGCTGTGTCACATGAAACGATAGACGATCGCTATTCCGGCCTAGGCCTGCAATTCTGTATGAAAATCCATTACATAGCACTCCTCTAACCGCGCCCGCAACGTAATACCTACTTCCCGGCCTATTATTTGGAACGTAAGGTTAACATTTCATTGCATCTTTGAGAAAAAGTATTGTTATACTTGAATAAGAATTACCTACCAAACAAAATAAAAAAATAAGAGAAAAACATTTTTTTTATTCTTTAACCCTTTTCCAGGCCCCAAATCATATGCAGGATAAATTTAAAAGCAAAGCATATTTTAGACAAATTCGATTGATATTCTACCGTATTGTAATGTGGATAAGGTCGAATCTTTGTGTAGATTTTTGTGGTCGCTATATGCACTATGCCTGGAAAAGGGTTAACTAGGAAAATAAAAACAATTTGACTGTGTGATAATTTCGGTACAAATGGTACAGTTGACGACTGACTAGGTTATTTTTTTCCATTTGTTGAAAACTAAAAAACTTAAAACAACGTATCAGCATTGCTATACAGCGAGGTAATGCTGCCAGTGTCTTTGGGTCCATGCCGCGGGGGGAACCGTTTGTTAATTTTATCTAGTTTTAGTTTAGTTAGTTTCATTTTATTTATAATTATAGTGTTAATTTAGTTTACGATTAAGATAATAAATAAATGGATGTGTAATAAAAAATAGGCATTTTTCTCGTGTTACAATGTCAATGCCGGTGTACATTTCTGAGAATAATGTAATCTTCTGTTTTTTAAAGACTTCGAAATAAATACTTCGTAGAAGGTTCTTACGGAAAAAAATCCCACGGGATAGGGAATAAACTAGATATACCTACATATATATGCGATCCAAAGAACCCTATTTCTGTAACTGTAGCCGTAGCTGTTATAGAGACTTGATAACTTGACAGATGTCATCTTTTAGGATCATAGAGGTGCAGGGACTTTTGGAATTTCCCACAGGATAGGGAAGGAGAATTGTACATCAATTTTATGTCAGCGCGGACGAAGTCGCGGGCAAAAGCTATTTAATAATAAAACACAATATTGTACTTTAAAATAATTTAATAAAAATATAATTTCGACATGTGGAAGCACGGTCATGCGTGACAACTACAAATGCAGATCATTTAAATAATAGGCACAGCGTGGATACAACTGCCTACGTTGAGCCATTGACTCGAAGCTCGTATAGGACATAGCGTTAACAATTGGTCGCTCGGCACATCTTATCTTCTAACTTAGGGCATAAGGATTTCGTAGTCGGGGAACCCGAGCTCTTGTCCGGCATAGGAGATGTAGCAGACACCGTGAGATTGTTGGACCTGTGGGAAAGACAATGAGTTAATAATTAATAGTTATTTTATTAAGAGCGCGCGCAGACAGAGAGCGGTCTGGAGTTCCGAGTTCAGAGTTCTGCGTTCTTTCGAATGTACTGAGTCTCTTACGATAACGCACACAGCAGGCGACTGGAACTCTCGAGCGGAATTCAAAAATGGAAGGAGGAGCAGGAATGGAGGAGGTTATTAATTCGGTCGTTTGTTTTTTTATTGTTACTTTAGAACTCCGTCATTTATAAACCGATATGGAATTATTTTTTTTGACAGGAGGTGCATATGCGAAATAATAATTTGACCAAATGAATACAACGCGAAAGGTACATTTGGGAAATGAAGGTAATGCGATAACTTTTTTATGGAAATGAAATTACTTATACCTACCAAAAATATTTTGGCAAACTGCAGTAGGTACAGTCAAGGACTTTAAATTCATGAGCCATGGTGGAACCTTTTCAAAGGAAAAGTCATTACGATTTTCCTTGTTAATTAATGCGATGTCACTATGACGTTTACTGTGAAATGGTTCCATGGTGGCTCATGAATTATAGTCCTTGACTGTACACCGTCTGAAGTTGGTGTCTTAGCACGAACCCAATAGGAGTAAGACCGTATTTAGACGTTTTCTACAATACAAACGTATAAGTATACATATATTGGGCTTTTATCACTCCAGCTGACTCTTGCTGAGGTACCAACTTTAAACAGATCAGCAGAAAGTTGTTATCGTGGCTTTTAGAGCCAGGTCATTTTTTTTTATTTTTTTTTGATAGATAGAAATATGTTGGGTCTAAAATTCTCAAAAGTCGTGTGACGTTATTCATGGAGATCACTTACTTGCCTACCAATCGAGGAACATAATTATTTAGTTTTGCCGATTCAGTAGGTAAGTATAAGTATGTAAATGAGGACGGGCTTTGCGTCCCTACACGGCCCTACGATCGTTTTGTACCAAATGGGTAAAAAAAAAACTAAATAAAACACTCGGTCGCTGAAAAAGGTGCCCGGACGGATGTTGTTACCGCTACCGAATGCACGGCCCTGGGGCGATATTGTCTAACGGACATAGAATCATAATGAGTTTTACTGTTTGTTGGTTGGAAGGATTAGTCACTGTAGTTCCTTTAATGGAACTGGTGCAATCTTTTTTTCGCTTTTGTTCAACTAGTTCCTTCCTCTTCTACCTATATGCAATGTACTTCCCTCCCACTGCAGGCTACAGGCTACCACCTCTCAGAATGAGAGGGATTGAGCTGTAGTTCCCACGAGGCCCAGTACGGATTGACAACTTCACACACACCATCGCAACAATTCTTCTCAGGTATCTCACTGTTTGAAAGCGACAGCAAGCGCCCGCGCATTTGACAATACGGCCTCTGGTGTCCATGTCATTTGGCTATAGGTATCTAAGGGTGGGGACTGACGTAAGCATTTGCACATAAGAATATTCGTATCGAGCATTTCTTCTGCTACATTTTTTCTGGAGCAGTTGCTCCGCTCGCTGTAGGTACTGACGTGCCGAATAATTCGACTTGTGACCTGTTCACATCGAGCAAATGCTCAGGTCAGTCCCCACCTTAAGAGATCATCAGATTCTATTGAAATTAACTCTTTACTGTACCTTGCCGACGGTGATGCTGCCCTCGTGGTGGACGCGGCCCACAAACAGCGGCTCGCCGTCTTCGGACTGGCCGCCTTGGAAGGCACCCGGCGGCACGTTGGCGCCGTTTGTCGGGACCCATTGGTTGGAACCGCCGACCAGCACCTGAGCAAAGCGGCGTTAGTATTTTCCGTTAATGGTAATGTCCGTCGAAAGGGTTCAACCTTGCAACAAGCTAATAAGCTAACGTTTACGAATATAAAGTACTTCATTTCTTAAATACTAAATTAAATTCACTTAAGGCTACTGCCCTTCATAGACCTATGTATGGCACGGACATTAACTGTCGAGAGAAATAACCAAGAAAATTAAAAATAACTAAATCCTGAAGATTTAGGTACAGAAAAAGTTTTTAAAGCGCTATTCCTCCTATAAGCCATCTCCTGGATTTCCTGATACGACACGACACCGGTTTTTTCCCTTGATTCATGTAGCTGCGCCTAGGACGAGTTCTTCCTCTCTTCCCCTCGTTATTTGTTTTAAAATGGTCTTAAAGAAGCTGTCGTGTCGTATCAAATGCACAACCAATTGCCCGGGTTAGTGTCTACATACTACGCCTAGTCTAATCAGGATTGTTCTCAGCTCGTTAACCATTCTCAAAACTTCCTCATTGGTTTTCCTATCCATCCAACTTATGCCTTTCATTCTTCTCCAGCACCACATTCCAAAAGTTTTTAGTCTTGCTTTATCCCTCTGTGCCTGGGTCCAAATTTAAGTTTTTTTTTAGCTTGCTTACTGACCTGGTACTCGTTCTTGCCATTCTCAGCTCCACCCCATGGCACGTACGCGCAACCGTGCGAAGGCACCAGCTTCCCTGGGAGCGTGGCACCCTCGTGTTGCGCGCGCGCCACAAACATAGGCTCCCCGGAGCCTTCCCGGCCCGCGGGCAGGGCGCCCGGGGGCACCTGGCCTCCCGACGCGTTCACCCACTGGGCACCCCCGGCCGGGCTAACGGCCACACCGCCTGGGTAGCCGGGCGGGGCCGCGTATAAGGCCTGCGCTTGTGGCGCCGATGGCGGCACTATGGAGTAATAATTAGGTTAGCACTGGTACTACTGTGGCTGGCTCATCTTGAAGGGAAACGCGCAAGCTACGTTTTTAAGGGCCTTTGCACACGTGCCGTGGACGCACATTTTAGGAACGCGCGTTTACAGCATGTACTCGTATTTTTTAATAAGGGTTTCTAGTTGACTACGGAACCCTATAAAACGGCGTGTGCATAGGCACTGTCGGCAAAAGTATTAATTTTATAGACTAGACTGGACTGGCCAGTTATTAAAGCGCCTCGAAAAGGTCGAGACTTGGTAAGCAAGTGATTTTCCATAATGAGATGCATACCAAAGCTCACGACATTTTACAGATTTATTTTTTGTTCGCTTATATTTTGCTTTTGACATAAATTGCTAAATAAAAAATTTATTTTGCCAGGACGTAACGATATGCGTTCCCTTTCACAGTCAGTGATGCGAACAAGATGCGCCAGCTGCTCTTCTCTGTATAAAGATAGTGGTTGAGTTAGTGATACCTTGCTTGCCGGTGCCGGTGATGTTAGTGTGTGGAATAGGTGTGGTGGTGTGGTCTCGGTGATGCTTAGACTTTATTGACAGGTATTCTCCAGATAGTTTTAAACGTGCATGTGTTTATTTCTAGTCAGAACCGGATCTACCGCTTTTCATAAGTGTATTGTAACTAAATGTGTTCCCCCTTCTTCTCCAGCGCTTGAGATAAATTGTTTTTAAAATGTCTTAAAATTACACTGGATATAAAATTGTGAAAAATTTTTGCCCCCTCCTAGATCTGGCTCTGATTCTAGGTACCTACCTAGAGTTTAATTAGGTACTGACTAGATAAGATCATTTCTGAATTTTAATATAAATAAGAATTTTGGCATGCAACTGTTTCCAAAGGTTTACAAATGTTAAAAAAATGCTAGCAGGCAAGTACCTACAAAAAGGATTCCGTAACATCATGCACGTAGGTATAATGACAGCCAATATGCTGATTTACTGCTAAATAAGTGTGAGTTAAGTGTTTTTTGCAGAACTTTCCAAAACTTTAAAGTTTATCGCAAATAAGTAAAAATAAATTAGTGATTAGAATCTGATCACACCTTTCGAAACTTTCTTCAAAGACACTTTGTGGGAATGTGATGGAGTCTCTCAAAAGTGATATTAGTGACAACAAAAAACATAAACGTTAAATACAATGAGTGAAGCAAGATTATAAGAAAATGCTGTTAACATATAAGATCACAAGCGAAGAATAAGAAACGGAAAGACGATAATAGAATATACTGTCAAAATGTACCCAACGTACCACACAAACCAATTTATCACTTCAATGCAGACCACCGCTGTTGCAACGAAACAAACGAAATTCCCGCTACGGCGTATAATTAGTTAGTTTACAGTGTTACAGTTACGACTACACTTTTGTCAGCCAATCAACTAAACATCAATTGAGTATTAATAATTTTGAGTCGTGCAGCAATTGAACATCAAAGCGATGGTTTTGGGGAGCGAGACTCAACGTTGACCGGCGGCGGAAAAGTGCTTGATGCGCCACAAGCCACGCGCGCCCCAGCCCGTGCGCACGCCGAAGTGCGTCACCGGGAAAGGCGAGGGATCTTGCCATTCCATCAGTACGGCGCCCGTTGTCCCGTCCCGCACCGCCAGCCTGCCGCACCGCCATTCGATCAAGAACCTCTTAAACTCGTTCGGATTCATTAAGCCAGGCGTCGGGACGGTCACCTACGGAGGGTCAGTTGACACCAGTTATTTTACTTGCCAAGACGAAAAGATGCAACAACGACGGACAACGCATTCTACTACCTTTTCCGGCTTCTGTCTGCAGTGCCTAATGACCGACTGTGTGTTCTCCCAACCTCCGAGGATAAATTCGTACATGGGGTCGACTTCTGCGGGCGCGGCGGTCAGACAAACGTGGCAGTTGTGGGGCCCGCGGTATTCAAACTCCAGGATGCCTGACGCAGCTGGCCCGAATTTATATTCTAACTGGTCCGGAGTATCGAATTCAGGCGATTCTGCGCGGATAACAAAAGGGTGAATTTTGAATCGTTGGGTACATTTCGCCCAGGGTTGTAGGGCGACTTACCTTCGATCTTCCAGGTGCCGCTAGCGCCCCAGCCGGTGCAGACGCCGACGAAGGCGATGGGGAAGGGCTCGGGGTCGGCCCAGGACAGGAAGGGGATCGCCTCGCCGTCGCGCCCGGCCGAGATGATGCCGCTATCCCAGCGTATCCAGAATCCGCGGAATTCTCCGGCATTTAGGATTTCAGGCGTGTCAATCTCAACTTTTTCGGGCTTTGTTCGGTTTCTTCTGATCACGCTTTTTGTGTTGCCCCAACCTCCAATGAAGACCTAAAAATCATGATTGCTTGTTATATAACAGGTCTGTATTGGAGTTGGGACTGAAATAGGTTTATGACAGTGAATTACCTCATACATGGGGTCCGATTCCTGAGGGTTCATCGTGAGCGCGATGTGTGCGTCGTGAGCCGCGCGCACTTTGAACTGCACCGAGCCGCTCGACACGGGGAAGAACTGATACTGGAGGTTGTCCTCCGTCGCCACATCTACAATATATTAATATAGAATTATCACCCAATGTAAGTAGGTATGTATGAGTATATATGAGGCTTCTCAAATTAATCCATCGCCTGCACCGCCTACAACGCGCTCAACAAAATCCTATGCAGCATGGGGCCCAAAAGTAAAGTGGATCATAAATAGTTAAGTAAGAGACTGATTATTTATTTGATTAAAATTATTTTAGTATCCCAATTTGCTACATAAATATCTATGCTATCATTCTTGAAACTTATATGTTTAATATGAATTCTTATAGTTTCGGAATTTGCAAAATAAAATATCTTTGGACGCTACTTTAGAGCTCAGATCTATCGTGAAATTATTGACTAAGTAATCGTGTTTTCCGACTGCCAATTCGCTAGAACATCTAAATATAATGATAAAAATAACGAAACATTTCGTTTTACTTAGGTAAGTAATTTAATTTTGTCATAATTTCACTTGCCTTAAGCCAAAAAATACTTAAGTAAGAACCGTGCGTGGTGTTTTCAGTTTTTTTTAAAATGTCGTTTTGAATACTGTAGGTTAGGATGAGGTTAGGCTAGACTAGTGTAGTAACAAACTATTGAGACTAACGATAGAGAACCGAGAAATAACATATTACAACTTCATTCACACACTTTACTTTGCTTACAATATTGAAAAAAAAAAAAAAGTTTACCTTTACGATGTTAAATGATGGCGCGCCATAACTAGGTAGATAATTTAGTCTGTTCAAGGATACTGGAACCTTTATTGCATTCAAAATAAACGCTAAACGATGCAATAAGTACATTCCTTTTAGTGCTAATGACATTCTGGAGGCGTAGGCAAAGCGAACTTTTACTAAGCTTACTTATTTGGTTATTCGCTGTCATTCTGAGCCATGTCGGTTCGGCAACAGCATTCTAAATTTAGTAGGCAGGCACGTATCGCTATGGTATGCGGGCGACGTGCTCCGTTCATGTAGGTACATTTATTGTAGGTATAGGTATTGGCACTATTTGCTTTTCTTACTGCAGAATACCTACTTGGGAATAGCTCATTGATGCTTTAGGAATTTTCAATAAAAAGCGTACCCTTTAATTATTTTATTGAGGAAATTTTTGGGGGTTTTATTATATAAATCAAGAATACGGTAAGTATATTCTTTTACCTAAAGAACAAGTATCTTTATTTTTTGAGTTACTTTTGTGACTTTTTTCATTATAGTTCAGGGGCCGTCCATAAAGTACGTCACACATTTGGGGGAGGGGGGGGGGGGGCACGTCAAGCGATCTGTGACACAAGAACAAAATAATTGGGATTTTCATAGTAATAAGTAGAGACGACCAGATGGCCTAGTGGTTAGAGAACCTGACTACGAAGCTTGAGGTCCCGGGTTCGATTCCCGTGTCGGGGCAGATATTTGTATTAGAAATACGAATGTTTGTTCTCGGGTCTTGGGTGTTTAATATGTATATAAGTATGTATCTATCTATATAAGTATGTTTATCCGTTGCCTAGTACCCATAACACAAGCTTTACTTAGCTTACTTTGGGACTAGGTCAATTGGTGTGAATTGTCCCGTGATATTTATTTATTTATTTAATAAGTGTAAAAAGAGGGGGAGGGGAGGGGTCCAAATTGATCGAAATTGGTGTGACGTACTTTATAGATGGCCCCTTATATGGGTCGGTCGTAAAAAAATTAAGTAAGTATGTAAAGTTAGAGACATTTTTTAATCATCAAATCAATAGACCTTTTTTTTACCTCTTGATGCTGAGTAAGAGAACCACCAAAAAATTTAAAGGCTTCATTTTTTATTGAAAATGCCCTAAGAACTACATATTTAATGTAATTATTAATTCTCATTATTAATTCTATATTATCTGGATAAACAGCAGTGTATGACGAGAACAAGGTCGCGTTTATTTTGTAGCGTGAGAGGTCAGACGATGTCATCTAATAAAATCAGTGGCGTGGCGGGCTGCGCCACCTGCGAGGTGTTTGGACGGAATTTAGAGCAATCGATAAGCGAACCTCCTCTAGCTCAGGTCGCAAGCTAGCACTGGCTGGCTAGTGTTTGTAATTTTACTAGATTATTAGTGTATTTTATATCAACTAGGCACCAAACGACAAAGTACAAGACACTGATGTAGGTTGGTAAACAAAATGAGATGTGAACGACTTAAGCATACTGTCAACACGTAGGTACAATCGAGGCCAATGTCTATACAGCCATCGCGTCAAATACATATAAACACCAACCTTATGATTAGGGGCATAGAGGTGTATTTTTGACATCTTGGTAACGTACATATATTTACAACCTTGACTGTACTCCGTACTAAGTTTATATAAAGGCGCATAAGAAATTTATAAATATCGATTTTTTCAATCGGTAAAGTAACCATTGTTTTAAAAGAGCTAGCACCCGTGGTGAAGTATTTAGGTCATGGTATGTACTAGTATGTAGGTATATAGTACACTTCCAAGACTTCTTCTTTACACTTTCAAGATATCACTTTGCGTCTACTTCTTACTGTACCTACCATCTCATCTACTGGAGATTGGCTATCGTTCATGCTATCCTCATCTTGATACTGCTGCGAAGGTCACTGAATAGAGATTTAGTGCTCAAATTGAACTTCTTCAGGGTTTTCTTGTATCTGCCTACTTAAATAAGTCTTTTCTTAGACATTTGATCATGGATTGTTGGGCGCAAGCCACACATTAGAGACGCGGGACGAGGGTATTCGCCGCGTCTCCGCCTCGTATCTTCTGTCTGCTTTGGATGATGTTTCTATACATTTAGTATGAAAACTGAGTCAAGGGGCGCCGCGACTGCGCCGCGCCCCCGTCCCCCGTCTCTTCTGTGTGGCTTGCGCCTTAGAGCGCGGTTAGATGAATGTATTTTAAATAGATTAGTCGAACGACACTTTAACCACACGACTACTTGCATATAAATTGAATAAGTAACGCATATGATGCGGTTAGGATGATTGCGCGCTGGCAGGAAATATTAACTGATTTATTATAAAACGAGCTTTTACCCGCGGCATCGGTCACGTAAACCATTAGATCTGGCAGTTGAATTGAAACTAAGGGATTTTACTAAATTCCTATGTATGAGGAACACCCGTGCAAAATTTAATATCTCGTAAAGTTGGTGGTTAAGATTTTGGGATTTTACATGGATGCCGTGTCACTGAAACTGTATGAGAGAAGACGCACTAGATGCTTGCACATGGTGTGCTACCCTTCTTGCAGTTTCATTCTTTACTACTGGTGCGTGACACGCACACGCATCTGGTCTGCGCCGGCCTTTAATCGTTATGGATGTATTATTCCACACGTCCAGCTACCTACGCAGTAAATTTCATCCAAACCCGTCCATCCGTTTTAGCGTGTAGGAGTGACAAATACACGCAAGCACTTTTACACATACAAACTAGGTATCGCATTTATTAATAAAATATTGGTAGGATAAATGGGTGCGACGTTGGTGCCTATGAATAGACCCCAATCGAGTTCCAAAGCCTAGTTTATTAGGTCTTGCTATTGTGACTTGATCTAGGCACGAACCGATGTCACAATTGCATCCAACAATCAATAAAATGCGAGTAGGCGCCTGATGATCTCATACTTCAACATACAGCTCAACATTGTAGGTAGGTACCACAATATCACGTAGCGCGGATAAAAACCGGCTAATTGGGTATCATTGTCAATCATAAAGCGAGATTGTCGCCAGATGCTGCAACGGGTCGCAATATTTTCATAGTTTCAAGGTGATTTTCTTATCTAGCAATATGAATTCCTGAGATTATTTTAAGCATCTCAGAGAGTTATTATTTTAAACCTCTTAGTGAATTATGTGTGCGTATTGATTCTATTCCCACGAATTTCGTATACCGCATCGCTGCGTTCGCTGCTGGCCTTGTGCCAAAATAAAGCCGGTTGTTATTTGCGGTGCCGGCGTCTCCATCTGAATTACTAAGTATAATGAATAAGATCTAAACGCTAAATCACTTAAAGAGAGTTAAATGGTTCCAGTTTAATTCTCTTGCAAACAAAAAAGTTTACCTTGGAAGTTTGTCGATTGATTTTTGATCTAGTTTATACGCCACTTTGATTAACAGCTAATAAGAAATTTCTTAATAAACTTACCCATCATGTTCGACATGTTGTTGTAAGTTTAACTTGTTCACTTATCACAGCAACGTTGGTCCGGGACGAATGCTATTCCGAAACTGAACGGAGCGGGGCCGCGCCACGGCCGCATCCACCCGAGACGCGACGTAACTTTAGATGATGTCATACTCGACTCTGTATGAAAACTCGGCCTACTGAGTCACGCTTTTAGTTCACTTCTTAACGCCCGGCATTCCGTTACTTACAACCTTTCGATAATGTTTTTTTTGTAGACACAAACACACGCACGGGCGTTGACAGCAGGAATACCGCACCCAAGTAAACTAATAGCCCGGAATTCGTCTAGATTCTTTCTTATTTTTAGGGAACCGTGTAATATACCAACTAGTAACTATACGAGTACAACTAAGTACACAGGGAGTGTTTATGGATCCGTAATCTGTAAGCAAAGCGTTTGCGTAACGACTACAAACAAACGATTTCGACCTTCAGCGAATAGAAGGCCAAGGTATCTGTCGTGTCAGGGTTGCCAGGGTCCCGGCTTTAGCCGGACATGTTTGGCTTTTTACGGACGTATCGAAATCGCTCGCGTCCATAGGTTTAATTTAATTAGAAAGCTTCGTCCCTCGAACTTCTTTCTTAGGTAGGTACACATATTCAGAAGTTTTTCTCAAACTGTCTCTATCTAATCAACTTATTTTATTGCATTATTACTAACTAGCCAGCGATCCTCCTAGAAATGAAGCCGAAGATGATTATTGATTAATGATTAGCATAAACTTGATAGTCTCTAGACCTTGACCAGTATAGTATGGGGTTCGCTAAAGTTCGTCACCCGAAATTGATTTTCCTAACGATTTGTACTCCTAATGATCACTGTTCCTAAAGTTTTGTTTCCTAAAGTTTTCGTTCCTACAATTTATTTTACTATTAACGTAGTCCATAACACTCAGTTTCCGAAAATTTTAAGTAATAACTTCACTGTTGAAACTTTATGTATTACTCCTACAATTTTTTTTTCATAACATTCTTAATCATAAAGTATTATTTTTTATATTATTACTCCTGTTATTAATAGGTAGGTAGTGCAGTTTTAAAAATCATTCAATATTATTCAATCTGTAATATTTATGATTCTTATTTGAGGGTATGCACTACTTACGGTACCGGTACGGTACTTTATATATTTTGATGCATTATATTTTATGATTTTCGGCACTTCAACTGTATGGATTACCTAATGGAAATAATCATTTTCTGTGCTGTTACAAAAAAAATACCTAACACCGAAGGCTAAAGGCGGGAGCTACGCTACGCTTCGCTCCCGCCTTAGCCTTCTGAACCTAACCTATCCGAGTCGCTTCTGCCCTAAAAGGTCTTGCTCGCTCGCTTCGCTCGCTCGCTGCCAGCAAGGTACCGATTAGGGTATACGAAAGGGTGTAAAAAATGATATGATGATGAATAATAGTGTAAAAGATGGATATGTTGAGAAAATACATGAAAACAAATAGTAGTATGATATGTTTATTGCAACGAACATTATGAAGTTAAATGTATAATAATGTTAAATTTTATGAATAAAAACAAATCTACATAAAAAAGATATGATGATGAATAATAGTGTAAAAGATGGTTATGTTGAGAAAATATCGGAATACAAATAGTAGTATGATAGATGTTTATTGCAACGGACATTATGAAGTTTAATGTATATATGTTAAATTTTATTAATAAAAACAAATCTACATAAAATAGATATGATGATGAATAATAGTGCATTTCAACGGTTGTCAATAATGTATTTCTTTTTTTTCCTTATTTTTGTACAATAAAGAGTTTAAATACATACATACATACAATAGTGTATAAGATGGTTATGTTGAGAAAATATAGGAAAACAAATAGTAGGTTGATAGATGTTTATTGCAACGGACATTATGAAGTTGAATGATTAAGGATTCAGAACGTTAGGAACAGCGAGTAGTTATGAGTAGTGATTATTAGGATGTAAATTTTTAGGAACAAAATTTTCGGACTTCCGATAATCGACGTTAAAAAAT
Source organism: Archips crataeganus (assembly GCA_947859365.1). Lineage (NCBI taxonomy): Eukaryota > Metazoa > Arthropoda > Insecta > Lepidoptera > Tortricidae > Archips > Archips crataeganus. The sequence continues at coordinate 17,896,875 of OX402048.1, forward strand.
TAGTTCAACTTTGGCGCACCCCTTAAAATAAGTCGTTAATCGTTATCATCAAAAGGGTTTAATTAGGTATCGCTATTCTTTAAGGTGTACTGCCTTTTCGGCGAAATATGTTTCGCCAAATTTCACTTGGCAATTAACTTTTCGTCGAAGTTTTATTTGCAAACCAATCGTGCATAACTTTACTTCGCAATTTCTTATTTCGCAACATTTTTATAGTGCAAAATTTTACTTCATCGAAGTTTTATGTGGGAAATAATTATGTAGCAAATGATTTGCGTGGGCAAATAACAAATTGTCAAATAACATTTCACTTTGTTTATTGAAAGTCATATCAGCTGCATATTTTTTTGCGTAACATTGAGCATAAACTTGTCTGCAACAAACATAAAACACTTTCTTAATTCCTTCATAATATAATTGTAGGTATGGTTAGGTTAGAACTGCGTCCCCTTAGAAGATAAACGGCTGGCAGAACAGTAGGTAAGGTTGGAACTGCGACCCCTTAGAAGATAAACGGCTGCCAGAACAGTAGGTTAGGTTTTTTTTATTCCTACCGCAATCTACCCTCGACATGATGTCAAGGCCTGTACTAGTCTAATTCTACATTCACTCCAGTTCTATCTTTTATACCTCTCGTACTTTTATTCTACATTCTGTATCTTTCTTGCATTCGTCATCTTTTATATCTTTTGCGGGTGGGACTCGCGCCTATACTCTACTATACTATTTATTTGTGTGATGCAGTAGTCACCTACTGAGGTTAGAACTGCGAATCCTTACAAAATAAACGGCTGACAGAACAGTAGGTTAGGTTAGGTTAGAACTGCGATCCCTTAGAAGAGAAACGGCTGACAACAGTAGGTTAGGTTAGATTAGAACTGCGACCCCCTTACAAAATAAACGGCTGACAGAACATTCACTATCAACGATTACTCGAGAATGATATGCTATTTTGAGCCACGAAGCATGTAAACAAAAGTAATACCCTCTGAATTTAGCTGTATGGTGCATCACCCTTTTTTTTTTTTTTTTTTTTTTTTTTTTTTTGTTCACGGAGTGGAAACACATTACGTGTACCCCCGGGCCCGGGGAGACCCGGTTTAGGTTATGTGGGGCTCTCTCTCCGGTCCTCTTCTCCTAATGAGAAGGGGACAGGAGAGCATACCCACTAAAACCACTCCGATGCTGACCCTCTTGCCGAGGTTGTTAGGCGCCATGGGATCCGTGGATTTCACCATGACACCTCCCGGCCGCCCCAGCTTTCGCCGGGGCTACCCGCGCCAGGAGGGGAAGAGTTGCAGCATTTCAACCCTTCCCCCAGACTCGTAGGACCGTGCAATGCGGACAAGGGATCCCCGTCCCTCGCCCGCTGGTCCTACTGGGGGATATGACGAGCGGCAAATCGCCTCCGCCTTACCCCCCTCCGTCTGCGCCGGAACAGGGGCGCGAGGGCATCGTCCTCGCGCTCCCGTTCCGCGGCCTCCTTTTGCGAGATTACTGTCTCGCAAAAGGAGGCGACCGCCTGCCAGGCCTCCTCGCTCCCCAGCATGGCTCGCACTACGCTGGAGAGCGAGAGGTCGCTCGTCCCTAGCTCCGCCTCGAGAGCTTGCCGCTCTGGGGCCCAGCTGCTACACTCTGCCAGAGTGTGCTGGGCCGTGTCGTCTGGGTCGCCGCAGTGGTGGCACGTCGGATCATTCTCCCGCCCTATTTGGTGCAAATAATGACCGAAGCATCCGTGCCCGGTCATTACTTGCACCATCCGGAATGTGAGGGCTCCAAACCCCCTCTCGACCCACTGGTCGAGTGAAGGGAGGAGAGCCGCTATGGTGCGCGTTCCATAGCGGCTGTCCTCCAGGTCACGCTTCCAGCGGTCCCTCATCCGACGCTCCACCATGCGGCGGGCAAACTCGAGCTCTCTGGGGGCAGGCCTTTCCCCCCTTCTCAGCGCCTCTTTGCGCTCTTCATAGACCTCAGCGGCCGTCTGGGCGTCGACGTCCCAGGGCGGTGTCCCGGCTAGGGCGCAAGCGGCCATGTGGGCGACGGTTACGTACGCCCGTACCGCCCTGATGGCGCACATCCTTTGCGGCCGTCGGAGCAAGGCCTTATTACGCTCCGACAGCCGACTCGCCCAGATCGGCGCCCCATATAGCGCCATGCTGCGCACTACACCTGTGTAGAGCCTGCGCACAGCTCCCCTCGGGCCCCCTACGTTGGGCAGAAGTTTCCCCAGCGCTGACGCAGCACCCACCAGTCTCGGAGCGAGTCTGGTGAAGTGCTCCGTGAAATCCCACTTTCTGTCCAGGACAAGGCCAAGATATTTGATGTTGGCCTTGACCTGGACAGATTCCCCTCCGATTGGTAGCGAGGCGTTCGCGGGTATCCGCCAACCCCGCCCACCGAAGACCATCGCTTCGGTTTTGCTGACCGATACCTCCAGTCCCAGCATGCGGATTCGGTGAACCGTGAGGTCGGCTGCAACCGCTGCCCTGCGGAAGGCCTCCCGCATTTCACTTCCTCGCACGACCACCAGTGTGTCATCGGCATAACAAATGGTGGCCATGCGAGGAAGCTGTACCCCCCTGATCGCCCAGTCATATCCCAGGTTCCACAATAGTGGCCCCAGGACCGACCCTTGCGGAACCCCACAGCCCATAGGCCTGGCCTTGCGCTCCCCTTCATGATCGTAGAGCACTACCCTGTCCTCAAGGTAGTGCCCCACGATCTTCTGCAGGTACATTGGTACCTGGTGGTACCTGAGCGCCTCCAAAATTACGGAGTAGGGGAGGGTGCCGAATGCGTTGGCGATGTCCAAGGACACCGCCACCACTCCCTCCCCTCTGCCCGCTGCGACGTCTATAAAGGCTTTCAATTCCTTTATAGCGTCCAGCGTCCCCCTGCCCTCTCGGAATCCGAACTGCCGGTCCGAGACGTTCGGGCCCACGTCCCCCAGGTGCTTGACGATCCGGGAAGCAACCACCCTCTCAAACATCTTCCCGGATACGTCAAGCAGGACCAGCGGCCTGTGGCCGGATGGGGAATCCGCCGGGCGACCCTCCTTCCGCAGCAAGACCAGCCGTCCCTCCTTCCACACCTTGGGGAAGCGTCCCGTCTCCAGGCACTCGTTCAGGAGGTCTTCGAGTCGCTCCCCCAGGTGTTCCAGGGCTAACGGGACGACCCTTGCCGGGACACCGTCGGGTCCAGGTGCCTTCTTGTTGGCCCGCATCCGGTCCACCATCCCCATCATCTCGTCCTCGGTGATCCTGGGGACTGGAGGGAGCGGCTCATTTCGCTCCTCCGAGGGGGCCGACATCCTCGGGGGAGTGAAACTTGGCGCCGCCGGGAACAGGGCCTCTACCACTCTGCCGAGGAGCTCCGGCTCCATGGTGTCCAAGGGGGGGCTGCGCTTCATTTTGTTGCGGACCATTTTATAAGGCCGCCCCCATGGATCCCTATTCAGGGTCGCCAGGAACTCCTCATGCGCGGCGTCCTTTGCCCTGACTATGGCGATTTGGAGCGCCTCCTTGGCGCTCCTAAGCGCCGCGTACAGCCGCTCCTCTTCCCCGTCGGTGTGGGTCCGTCGCCTCCTACAGCGGGTGTAGTTCCGGCGGGCGGTGTTGCTGGCCACTCTGAGGGCCGCGATTTCCTCTGTCCACCAATAGACAGCCCGCTTGTTGGGCACCTGCCTCACTCGCGGCATCGCGGCGTCGCAGATGCGCGTCAGCGAGGCCCGAAACCGGGCCGCCTTCTCGTCAACAGTTCCCTGCGGGGGGGGACGACTCCACGCCTCGGCAATGGCGGCTTCCTCGGCCATTGCGGGGTCGAAGTGGGTTATCGCCCACCGCGGGAACCCACTGCCAGCCCTCACCGGTCGCGGTTGCCGCGACTGCCGCGACGAGGCGGAGACCCTCATTCGAATATATAAATGGTCGGAGAGGGTCTCCACCTCCTCCAGGACGCGCCAGTCCTCGACACGTGCTGCAAGGGAGGGGGTGGCGAACGTAACGTCGACGATTGACCCCCCCTGTCTGCGCACGCACGTGTTGGCGCTGCCCTGGTTCACGACCACCAGCCCCGTGGCCAGCACCCAGTCCCGGAGCACAGCTCCCTTTAGGTCGGTGATGGGGGAACCCCATGCCGCGCTTTTAGCATTTAGGTCCCCCATCACCATGACTTGTGCAGGGGAACACCTCCCCACCACTCTTCCCAGCCCCTCCAGGAAAGATTCGAAGGCGGACAGTGGTCGGTTGGGAGAGAAGTAAACCCCAATGACCACCGTCTTCCCCCATTTTGCCGCCACGTATCCCGGTCCGTCTTCGAGCCTGGAGAGGGATGGGAAGAACCCCGTCGCCGGCACCACCATCGCCACGGATTCGTCTGTGGCCCCTACCCAGTGTGCCTGAGCTGGGACCATGTATGGCTCGGCCACCACCGCCAATGCCAGTCCCCACTCCGCCATGACCTGCATCATGAGGTCTTGTGCGCGGGCGGAGTGGTTCAGGTTGCCCTGTAGGATCTCTAAATGTCGGTGTACCGACATTTAGAGATCCATCCTGTTTCCGGCTACTGCCTCAGGGCTGCTCTCTTGACCGCCAGCTCGTACGGGGTCAATACGGCCTTTGGTTTGGGGGGGCGCGCACGCCTGTCCCCCCATGACGTGTCCGGCTGGCCGCTTCGCGAAGTGGCACACATCGCAGTGGGGCTCGGCCTGGCACTCGGCTGCCCTGTGGTCGGGCTTCGAGCACCTGAAACACAGGTTGCCCCTGTCTACCGCTGCGGGGCATAAGGCCCTAGTGTGGCCCGTTCCCATGCAGCGGTAGCATCGCATGGGTTGGGGTTCCAGGGCTCTGATGCTGGCCGCCGACCAGCCCACCAGCATTTTCCCCGCTTTCACTAGCTTGTTGGCGGCCACCACAGGGCAGCGCACCAACGCGGAACCAGTCCCGTTACTAAGTAACCTGACCGGGCTTACTTTAATCTGCTCCGTGGGGCAGGCACCATTCAGCACAACCGCCGTTCTGATGTCCTCCGAAGTTACCGACTCATCGAAGCCGGTAACTCGGAGGTCGGCAGTTTTGGTAGGTCTATAGACCGTGGCCGCATCGCCAAGAACTCCCGCGATTTTTTCCGCCAGCGCATCTGCCAGCGGACCACTGCTTGCCCCTGGGACTTCAAAGAGTCGTGCTCCAGTGGCCGACTTGCGCACTCTGACACTTTCGAGCCCCACGTCTGCCAGCTTGAAGGAGGTGGTCACCTTTTGGAGGGCCTCCAAGTACGACATATCGGCCTCCGGCTTAAGCGTGACCATCACCGCCGCGCTTTTCGGTGTGGCCAGGCTTTTGGCCGCAGCAGGCTTCTTCTGCTTCGTGGGCAGCTCGGTCGCTGGAGGCTTGTTGGCCTTGGCCTTCGCCTTCCTCTTGACTACTTCCGTCCAGGATTCCTGGTTGGAAGCAGTGGGGTTCGGCCTCTGGGAGGTCGGCGACGACTCCTCTTGTGCCCTTGCCTTGGGTTGCTCCTTGTGCTGCCCTTTGGGCGGCACTTTGGGCTGGGCCTTTGGCTGGGCAGGCGCCTTCCTCTGGGGTTCTTCCTTTTGGGATGGCGGCGGCAGGGGGATGGCAGTCCTACTTGCCTTAAGCGGCGGACGCACGACAGGCTCCGGAGGGAGGCGGCTCTCGAAGGCCTCCAGCCTGGCATTCAGCATATTGCCAAGGCTGACAAAGAGCTCCCTCGAGTGTAGCGCTAGGGCCTCCTGCAGGCCTTCAGGAAGGCCCTGAGTGGCGCGCGTGGACGCCTCGGACTTCCGCTCCGAGAAAGCGGTGCGGAGGGCCTTCGTCTCTCCTTGCAGATGCGCAAGCTGCTCCCGCATCCTGCGGTTGTCCGCCTTCAATTTGCGGATTTCCTCGCTATCTTTCCTGTTTTCGAGGAAATCCATCGCCTCTATTATTTCGCGGCAGGCCGTGTTTATTTTGCCACGCACGACACCATTTAAGTGGCTCGACTTTGCGGCCTCCGCAAGAACTGCGCGAGCAGCATTGCGCGCGCATTCTACCACCCCGACCTCTTCGGTGGTAAGTTGGTCGTCGTTTGCGGTTGGGGGAGCCGTGCCCTCTTTTCCGGCGACCGTTCGAGCCGGTTGCCGGGCGTTCTCCCGTTCGTCCTCTTCGTTGTCGGACCCGTCAGTCATCCTCGGTGTCAAAACGGGGGAGAGGTCCCTTAGGGGCCCCTGGGAGCGGGAGCGCAGGCCGGGAAAGCTGAGGCGGTAGGCTGCTTTGGACATACGCACCTCTGCGTAGTCCTCTCCGGATTCCCTCAGTTTGGCCTTAGCCGCGGCCAATCCGGCATATGTCCCCGAGCCTTTCAGGGCGCGTCCTCGGGCAGCGGCGCTGACCTTGGGGCAGGAGGGCTTGTCCTCTCCCACTCCTTCGGTCTCCGCCATAGCCCTCTTGCTGGGGAGGGAGACACGAGCCACTGCCTCCTCCGTAGCCTCCATATCCTGCTTCCGATCCGACATTCTGTCACGTTTTGGCCGATATCAAATCGCCCATACGTGACAGGGATCCGCAACAAAGACTTCCAAGTAGGTCCCAATTGGCCCCACTTAGCAGCCAAAGATAGGATTTTTGCCCCCAGAAACAAAGTTTTTGGAAGCAAAAAACCCTAAATTTTGCAAATACTGTATGGAAATATCGATTAAAAATCGATATCTCCAAAACAGTAAATGCCACCTCAACGCTTTATAAGCCAAAAGATAGAGCTTAAAAAGCTCTATCTAACGACACCTCAACCAGATTTTTCGGTTGGGAAACAAAAATTCCCCAGCCGAAAAACCCAAAATTCGATCGAAAAATTACGCCGATCGGCGTAATTTTTTGTAAAATTCGTAACTCCCAAACTATGAGAGTTACGCCACCAAAACTCAAGTCGGAAATAGGGCGAATAAACGACCCTATCTCCTCGCACAAACAAAAAATTTTTATGAATAACCCACGAGGAGTTATTCACAAAAATGTCCGTTGCTCGTCGAAAAATTTCAGGCGCTGCTATTAAGTATAGCAGGCGCCTGAATATTTTTCGACAAGTGTTGTCACGAAAACCGCTGAAATTGGGTCCTTTTTGACAATGCCGAACGCTAGAGCTGCCCCAGCGCTACCCACCACCAAAATTTGGAGGGGGTAGCTTAACGGGTATAGCCGTAACAGTTAGTCAAAAAGTTGCCAATTTTAACAAAACCAATCAAAAAGCTGAACAGAAAACCGTAAAAAACAAGCCAAGGTAACGAGAAAGGGTAGAGTCGAGTCAGGGAAACAAGCAGGGGGGTCGAAACAAGTCTCTATGCCAAATCTCGCGAAAAACCGTCAACTAAGGAAGATTTTTCTCCTTACTAAGGAAGATTTTTCTCCTTACTAAGGAAGATTTTTCTCCTTACTAAGGAAGATTTTTCTCCTTACTAAGGAAGATTTTTCTCCTTACTAAGGAAGATTTTTCTCCTTACTAAGGAAGATTTTTCTCCTTACTAAGGAAGATTTTTCTCCTTACTAAGGAAGATTTTTCTCCTTACTAAGGAAGATTTTTCTCCTTACTAAGGAAGATTTTTCTCCTTACTAAGGAAGATTTTTCTCCTTACTAAGGAAGATTTTTCTCCTTACTAAGGAAGATTTTTCTCCTTACTAAGGAAGATTTTTCTCCTTACTAAGGAAGATTTTTCTCCTTACTAAGGAAGATTTTTCTCCTTACTAAGGAAGATTTTTCTCCTTACTAAGGAAGATTTTTCTCCTTACTAAGGAAGATTTTTCTCCTTACTAAGGAAGATTTTTCTCCTTACTAAGGAAGATTTTTCTCCTTACTAAGGAAGATTTTTCTCCTTCGGAAGATTTTTCTCCTTATGGAAGATTTTTCTCCTTGGAAGATTTTTCTCCTTGGAAGATTTTTCTCCTTATGGTGCATCACCCTACCCGCTTAGTGAAATAAAATCATTCTGCAATTTGAACCTTGCATTCTGAGAACTTAGAACTGCGTCCCCTTAGAAGACAAATGGCTGACAGAACAGTAGGTTAGGTTAGAACTGCGACCCATTAGAAGACAAATGGCTGACAGAATATAAGTTTAGGTTAGGTTAGAACTGTGACTCCTTAGAAGACAATCGGCTGTCAGAACAGTAGGTTAGGTTAGGTTAGAACTGCGACCCCTTAGAAGACAAACGGCTGACAGAATAGTAGGTTAGTTTAGGTTAGAACTGCGACCCCTTAGAAGATAAACGGCTGACAGAACAGTAGGTTATGTTAGAACTGCGACTCCTTACAAAATAAACGGCTGACAGATCAGTTGGTTAGGTTAGGTTAGAATTGCGACCCCTTAGAAGATAAAAGGCTGACAGAACAGATAGTTAGGTTAGGTTAGAACTGCGACCCCTTAGAAGTTAAAAGGCTGACAGAACAGTAGGTTAGGTTAGGATAGAACTGCGACCCATTAGAAGACAAACGGCTGACAGAATATAAGTTTAGGTTAGGTTAGAACTGCGACTCCTTAGAAGATAAACGGCTGACAGAACAGTAGGTTAGGTTAGGTTAGAACTGCGACCCCTTAGAAGACAAACTGCTGGCAGAATAGTAGGTTAGTTTAGGTTAGAACTGCGACCCCTTAGAAGATAAACGTCTGACAGAACAGTATGTTAGGTTAGAACTGCGACTCCTTACAAAATAAACGGCTGACAGATCAGTTGGTTAGGTTAGGTTAGAATTGCGACCCCTTAGAAGATAAAAGGCTGACAGAACAGTTAGTTAGGTTAGGTTAGAACTGCGACCCCTTAGAAGATAAAAGGCTGACAGAACAGTAGGTTAGGTTAGGTTAGGTTAGAACTGCGACCCCTTAGAAGATAAACGGCTGACAGAACAGTAGGTTAGGTTAGATTAGAACTGCGACCCCTCACAAAATAAACGGCTGACAGAACATTCACTATCAACGATTACTCGAGAATGATATGCTATTTTGAGCCACGAAGCATGTAAACAAAAGTAATACCCTCTGAATTTAGCTGTATGGTGCATACCCTTTTTTTTTGTTCACGGAGTGGAAACACATTACGTGTACCCCCGGGCCCGGTGAGATTCGGTTTAGGTTATGTGGGACTCTCTCTCCGGTCCTCTTCTCCTAGTGAGAAGGGGACAGGAAAGCATACCCTCTAAAACCACTCCGATGCTGAGCCTCTTGCCGAGGTTGGTAGGCGCCGTGGGATCCATGGATTTCACCATGGCGCCTCCCGGCCGCCCCAGCTTCTGCCGGGGCTACCCGCGCCAGGAGGGGAAGAGTTGCAGCATTTCAACCCTTCCCCCAGACTCGTAGGACCGTGCAATGCGGACAAGGGATTCCCGTCCCTCGCCCGCTGGTCCTACTGGGGAATAAGACGGGCGGCAAATCGCCTCCGTCTTATCCCCCTCCGTCTGCGCCGGAACAGGGGCGCGTCAATCTGGTCTTCGCGCTCACGCTCCGCTTCTTCTTTTTGGGTCATTACGGCCTCGCAAAAGGTATAAACGGCCTCCCACGCTTCTTTACTTTCTAGCATGGCGCTTATTACGCTTGCCAGCGACAGGTCATTTCGTCTCAGTGCCGAGACTAGGACCTGCCGCTCAGGTTGCCACGCCGGGCACACCTCTAGCGTATGTTGAGCGGTGAATGAGCACATTGGTGACATATTGTGCTGTCCTCTTTACCTATCCGGTGCAGGTAATGCCCGAAGCATCCTGCGTCATTCTATAGGAGAGAGCCCCAAATACCCTTTCCGTCCATTCCTCAAAGGAGGGGAGGAGTGCCACTATGGTCCTCGTTCCATAGCGGCAGTCCTCCAGGCCATTTTTCCATCTGTCCCTTGTGCGTCTCTCCGTCATTCGATGGGCATGGGCCAACTCCCTAGGGGCCAACCTTTCCCCTTGCGCTCGTACCTCTCGTCGAGACCAATAGGTTTCGGACGTGACTTCGGCTTCAAATTCCCAGGGTGGGGTCCCGGCAAGGGCACAAGCTGCCATGTGTGACACCGTAACGTATGCCCTTATGAGGCGTTTGGCACACATCCTCTGCGGTCGTCGAAGCAAGACCCTGTTTCGCTCCGACAGCCTTTCTCCCCAGATTGGCGCACCGTAGAGTGCCATGCTTCGGACTACACCCGCATATAATTGCCTGACAGCTCCTCTTGGTCCTCCAACATTAGGCAGTAGTCTTCCCAGGGCCGAGGCAGCCCCCATCAGTCGGGGAACAAGTCTTTTGAAGTGTTCCCCGAAGTCCCACTTTCCGTCCAGGACAAGGCCAAGATATTTGATGTTAGCCTTGATCTGGACAGGTTCTCCCCCTATCAGGATAATAGTATCGGCAGGCACACGCCGGCCAGGTCCACCAAAAACTATGGCTTCCGTTTTGGAAACGGCTACCCCCAAGCCGAGCATGCGTATGCGATCTACCACCAGTTCAGCAGCGACCGCGGCTCTTCTTAATGTTTCCCTCATATCCACCACCACCATTGTGTCGTCAGCGTAACAAATGGTGGTCATGCGGGGAAGCTGGACCCCCCTTATGGCCCAATCGAAACCAATGTTCCACAAGAGGGGACCGAGCACCGATCCCTGAGGGACCCCACAGGTCATCGGTCTTGTTTTGCGTTGTCCGCGGTGTTCGTAGAGCACCACTCTTTCTTCGAGAACCTCACCCCACTATCCTCTGCAAATAGAGAGGCAGGCCGTGGTACCTTAAGGCCTCCTTTATTACCTCGTAGGGGAGAGTTCCGAATGCATTTGCTATGTCCAGCGAGACGGCAATTACTCCCTCTCCCCTACTGGCCGCATAGTCTGAGTAGTCTTTGAGCGACTTGATTGCATCAATAGTGCCACGGCCAGCTCGAAAGCCGTATTGGCACTCAGCCACATTTGGTCCGACTTCCTCCATGTGCTGGATGATCCGGCGAGCAATGACGCGCTCTAACATTTTCCCAGCTACATCCAGCAAAACTAGCGGGCGATGACCTGAAGGCGAGTTAGCTGGTCGACCCTCCTTTCTAAGAAGGCATAGGCGCCCCTCCTTCCATACCTTGGGGAAGCGCTCTGTCTCTAGGCATTCAGACAGGAGCTCCCTAAAGCGCTCCCCCAAATGTTCGAGCGCTAAAGGGATCACCCTAGCCGGTACACCGTTAGGTCCTGGGACCTTTTTGTTTGACCTAAGGCGGTCAACTAGGGGCACCATCTCATCATCTGTTATTCTTGGCACTGGATGCCGATCGTTTGATTCCTCCGAGGGGGCCACCATCCTCGGGGGAACAAAAGCCGGTGCCGACGAAAACAAGCCCTCCACTACCCTGCCGAGGAGTTCAGGTTCCAAGGCATCCATGGGGGGGGGGGGGCGCTTCATTTTGTTTCGAACCATTTTGTATGGTCTTCCCCATGGATCCCTGTTCAAGCTGCCAACAAACTCGTCGTAGGCAGCGTCTTTTGCCTTTATTATGGCAGTTTTTAGGGTCTTTTTTGCCTCTTTATACTCGTTGTATAGAGCCTCTTCTTCTTCGGCGGTGTGCAACCTCCGACGCCTACAACGGGTGTACGCTCGGCGCGCGCTGTTACTGGCAGTTCGAAGAGCTATGGTGCATCACCCTACCCACTTAATGAAATAAAATCATACTGCAATTTGAACCTTGCATTCTGACAAACTAGGTTAGATTTTATAATGCCATTAAATATGTTGCTGACGGTATGCCAATCAATACATTTGACGAAATCATAAATCACGTCTTAAAAAAATCCCAGGAATAATTTGCATAACAATAATTTATCAAATCATTAGTTGGGAAATGATATCAGTGCGAACCGTTGAGTTGGGAAATAACATTTCGCCCTAGCAAAAATATGGGATAAAAAGTTTGGGAAGTAATAGTTTGCGAAATATTTTTCGCCGAAACATTAGTAAACCATTTTTTAAACGCAACTTCGAGTTTGATGGAAAATTATGTCGGGGAATAATTAAGAAAGCCTCATTGTATTCGTTGATCCGACGACCTATGCCACAGATGAGACGATGGTCCATATCTATCGGTGTCTAGAAAACAAAAGATCCAAGACCAGTTTAAATTAAATATTTATGTCATGAAAACGTCCCATTTGATCAAAAATAACTCTTAATTATTGATTTTATATAACAGTCTGACGCGCGCCGAGTCATTCATCGTCTCAGATGGAAGATGCGACCTGTCGACCTCAGTTCGTCGAATTTAATTAGTAAACAGACAAATAATTAACTATTCGTACCTAACGTACGGACACAATTCCGATTGCATGACGCACCCAGTAAACATGAGTACGTATTTTTTGTTTGTTATATTAGCTGCCCGATTCTTCGTCTTAGGTACTAATTGATTCTGTTGTAATAGGTAATAAAGGAAAAAAACAGCAGAAAACGATAAACTGGGGCGATTTCTGGAGTTGAATTTGAAATGTGAATAAAGTTGTAGAAAATTACATGGAATTCGTCGAGTACTTGGAAATTTACTTCTTTGCGTAGTAATAAGCAGATAAACTAATCAAAAGGTCAAAGGCAAAGTATATAAAAGAGTTGACGTTACTGAATGACTGACTACCAGAGAACGCACAGCTTAAACCAGAGAAACTATAAGAGACTTGAAATTTAGCAGACAAATTTAGTGTGGATAGTAGAGAAGAGATTTTTAAATTAAAATTATAATAAAATAAAATACTTAGAAGCAAGCAACATTTTTTATTGTACCTACTACGGGTGCGAAGCCGCGGAATAAAGCTAGTGGTTCTATGTATGTAGTATCCTACCTACTTATCAGTGATTTAACGGTTAAAATGACCTGATTATGAGTTATACTTTACAGATAGGCAGAGCCAGAAACTATGCTTGTGATGTCAGGGAGGTCTAGCTTATTTCAAAAGCGTATGGAAGTTAGGTCTCTGGTCTTTGCATAGTAGAAAATGTTGTGCAAAACAAACCAATTTAATTGCAAGTTTTTGCAGAGTGATGACTAATATGATGTACGTATACTGTAATAGGAGTATGAGGTCACAATGTTGGTTACAACCGATTCAGCTTTTATTTCGAGAGGTGACGTTGATGTTGGTGACGTCACTCTTGGCCCTTCGTTCCTTTTGGATGATGTTATGTTAGAATACTACGTGTTAAGATTTGTAGATGACTGATTATAATGATGCATCACTGTCGTAGAATTAGAAATGAATAACTGCCTGTATCGCGTGATGCATGAGTAAAAGCAAATAAGTCGGAGTTAACTGCAAAACATACTTAGCAAGAAAATGAAATGAAAGAATTGAAGTGAACAGAGTGGGCTGAAAAACAGTACCTACTGAAGTGTCGGTCATGCTCATGCATGGTGAGCCACTGTTACCATTGGGTAACGATGAACCCTTTGCCATCCAGTATTTTTTTACATTCATGTACTTAGGTTTTTATTGTTATAGTGGTAATAAATAAACATTTTTTTCTTTCTATTAAGTAGGAAATCTTAACAATTTTCTTCAGATGGAAGCGGTTTAGTTACATGTGAACTTGTGGTTATAATTTTACTACATTCGTTTTTATATCCAAAAACTTATTCTTATCAGGAGTTTGTGCAGTAGTGCCATCTATTCTTAGCAGTTGGAAATAAGATCAGGATTGATTACAGCGCCATCTATTAAAACTCTACCAAACCAAATACCGCTCTGGTGTGCCACAGAATTGAAACATAAAATAATTGTTATTTTGGCCTTATGGAAAAGTTGATAATGTTTGAAAATTGCGGTAGGTGGCGCTATATTTCTGAAAGTGTTTCAGTTTCGTATTGAAATATCCGGCGTAAATAAATAGGTATCGAAACGAAAAACTCGTTTAAGAATTTTGTATGGCTGTCGTTGAAAACGAAACTAAAACTTTCGTATAAAATACAACACACACGGTGCGTTCTTGCACACACGGTGTCATTGATTCATCTTTCGTCTTCGGAAGCACGATCACGTAGAGATAAAAAGTTAGATTTAGAGAATGCTACGAAAATTAGAAGAAGTGCTACGCGCTACGCCGTAGAGGGACAGTGTTACGACTGTGAAGTCTAGCTTTGAATTAACCCGACTAATTGCTTAGTTTATTATTTTGTTATTTGTTATGTTATCAACTACTTTTCGTGTGTACAGTCAAGGAAACTGAATTGCGTACCAGGATGGAACCTTTTTGTTGCAAATGCCATGTTGACAATCTGCCAAAAAATCATTGGGAAATTGACTGTGAAGAGGAGCCTGGTACGCGATTCAGTGTCCTCGACTGTACAGTGCAAACTTAAGAGGGTTTATACCTGCTGAGCTGGCAACGTTGCATTTTTGTTAGTTTTTCTCGATTATTCCATAAAAATTGAATGAAAATTAAAAAAAAATTGTATACAAATTGTTCTAATATAGGTATAAGTTAATGTGTCTACTGCAAAAATAATTCGTGATAAAACTTTTATTTTCTTTAAAAACCGTTAGGTAATAACTTGTTCGTTTTTAAAGAAAATAAAAGTCGATCACGAATTATTATTGCAGTAGACACATTAACTTATATATTAGAACAATTTGAATACAAAACATTTTTAATTTTCATTCAATTTTTATGGAATAATGGAGAAAAACTAACAAAAATGCAACGTTGCCAGCTCAGCAGGTATAAACCCTCTTAAGGAACAGATAAAGTTGACGAATCAATAAATTGAATTTGTGTACAGCAAGGGAGTGTTTGACTTACGATTTTAACTTTGACTCGTTAAGTACAAATTTCTTATAAAAACGTACAAAAGTAAAATCCTATAGCAATATTTTTTTTACGAGTAAAAACAAGCCCGAATTAGGTTATAGTGTAATAAAAATTAGACCTATTTTCCACGCGATGTTGACCGCGTAAACTTCGTCTTATATCGGGAATGCAAAGCTAATGGGTAATACACGTGGTATCTTAAAAATGTGATATTAATGATTCATATGTATAATAAATAACATTATAACACAATAAAAATATGTGAAAGGGTGTGAAAGCGTTTGTACAAATGTACAGTAGAAATCAAAGAAACTTTTTAATAATAAAAACGTTTTTGTGGTTCATCATCATCATCATCATCATCTAAGACTGCTGGGCACTGGCCTCTTCTCAGAATGAGAGTGTTTGGGCCATAGTAGCCACCATAGTTTTCGTAGTTGACTACACACACTAAACTATTTAGGTACATAAGTAGTTGTTGAAAATATATTTTTTTTTATTATGAGAGGGAAGCAACCGAGTAAGCCACTACCTGATAATAGTGATTTTTTTTATATGACAATAGTTTTGTTTGGTAATGTTGTGGTAGTTTACGAACGTTGTTAGTACACGACACTTACTTACGAAGTTACGAACAGGGGGGTTACTCCGAAATTCGAAGTTCGAAGTTCGGATCGTGCGGTCCCTCTCACTCTCGTAATAAATACCATTAGCGTGAGCGGAACGGCATGAAACGAAGTTCGAATATCGCGCTTCGTAGTATAGGGCCAGTCTAGTACGAAAATATATATAATATGGTGGTATAAAAGCGTATGGTGCATATTTTTGCAGCTTTACATACTTAATTAGATATACATATTTGTGATTCGATTGTACTAACAACTCCATATTGCACCATGTACGCGCTTTATGATTGATCCCACGCAAAGCAATATGCGCATCCATACTAATATTATAAATGCGGAAGTGTGTCTGTCTGTTACCTCTTAACGCTTAAACAGCTGAACCGATTTAGGTAAAATTTGGTATGGAGATAGTTGGAGTCCTGGGAAAGGACATAGGATAGTTTTTATCGCGGAAAGTTGCAAAGTTCCCTCGGATAAACGAATTCTTCGTAGACGGAGTCGCGGGCAACAGCTAGTACATAAATAACCAGTGATCGGAACTCTGGGAGCTAAACTTTAACAAAACTTGCCAAGCGGGCATGAAACAGAGGCGCTACTACGAAATTCGAAAATCGAAGTTCGTATCGTATTATCCCTCTCACACTCGTGTCAAATCATATTAGCGTGAGCGGGACGGCACGAAACGATGTTCGAATTATGTAAGTAAGTAAGTAAGTAAGTAACTTTATTTTGCATAAAATGTGGTGTATAAAAAGGTCTTTCACATGAGTAGTTTCACACATCTCTCCAGCATCTGGCAGGCAAAAATAAAACTTTGCACTTCGTGATAGGGCCTCTGTGCTTACAGACATGAAAATATTAATAAACTACTGAAAATCTGAGGTTTCGATATAGAGTTAAATTGAACACTAATCTGCCAATAATAGGGATGTTGACACCACCAATCAACTGACGTTCTTTTTATGAGCTGTCAAAACACCATCTCCCATAGAGTTTGAATAGCGACATATGACGTCATTGTTCGCATACTCAATCAACTAACTATTTATTTGTTTTAAAGCAACCAAAATTCTAATTTTGCATTTAATCGAAAATTAATCTGGCTTTCGGGGCTGAAATAAAGCGTTTTTTTTACTGGAGTCGTGACTTCAATTTCTTTTTTAATGGTGTCAACATCCCTATTATTCTTATTTTTCTTGGTTGTAAATTCTCCTTAATGTCAGCTTTACAAGTTTTGTTAAAGTTTAGCTCCCAGAGTTCCGATCACTGATAATATCACCAAAATCGTCACCATCTCTCACTTTTTATCTACTGCCACCCCATATCCAAAAAATCGATCGTCACACCAATAACTCGCCGGTCAAACGGCGCAACTATAGGAAATCTGCCATATGCATAGGGTGGCTTTGGTGGGGTGGCTCCAGCTGCCGACGCACGCGCCGATAAGACATTTGTTCCACCGCCGACGATCAACGAGAAGCGAGTACAGCAAGAAACTAGATACGAGTTGGCGAGAAGTGAGTGAGTAGTCCGGAGAGTTTTGTCGCTGGGCTATAATAATAATAAAGGCGTAGGGATGTGACGACCTCATCGCCCGCTGGTGTTGTGTCACCAGAGCAGTCAGTCATCGCAGGGCGGCTTGTGGCGAGCTGTTGGTGTGTAGCGACACCACGAACCCAAGACCCCCAGGGGTACACAAACACACATGCGCTTATACACACACTCACACACAGTTACACACCCACCCCGCCCGCCTCTAGTTTGCCTTTGTTGGCCGCCTAGAGTGGAGCGCAAGAGCTAAATGCTCGAAGGATAGATGTGTTTCCGTAAGTGGCGAGTTGGCATTTTGAAGTTTAAAGTCGAGGAACACCTCTCCATCCTTAGCCGTTCACACCAATGTTGCCGCCTCGTTGCCCCGAGCGGGCAATAGTTTGAGGGGCCCATTTAGTGAATGGCGAGTCACCGCCTACCAAAAATTCAGTTTATGAGATATTGAAATGGTAGGTGTCCGTTATCCTCACTCCATAGCCCGGTAATCCTGTCCACAACATCCCAACCCCATAGCCAATTCCATGTCGCTTCCTTCTTGGCAATAGTTTGGCAACTGTGGAGAACTGTCCGCTAGCACATCCTCATGGTGTATTAGGGGATAGACCTCCATAGTTGCGCCCATCTCATTTATATTAAATGGTACCAAAGGCCTCTTCATGTTGGCTTTGGCCCCATGAATGCCTTTCAAATTACCGGGTCCCCATGGGCCCGTGATCGGAAATCCGTACCAACATAATAATAATAATAATTCATTTATTTCAAACACATGTCCATAGATAGTTAGTAATATTAAGTATGTTGTACAACTATGTTAGTAAATTAAAATCCATAAAATTACAACTTAACATTACAAATATCCATATCATTTAAATTAAATTACTCATTACAATATTATATGTCACAATTAAATTAAATTAATATTATATTGTTTATTTAACTATAAGCTAAGACTATAAGAGAGTGGACTAGTGCTTCGGGCGATTATTCCCACCATTCTTTAACATAAAACTACCGCGCATTTGGCAGCCGCCGCGACGTGTTGCTCCGGGAAGCAGGGCTACGGATTAGCCCGAAACATGTCAAGCTAAACTCGTTCATAGACGTGGCCTATCCGTATTTTTTTCCACCATTCTCTTGCACTGTAGAATAAAATTACCGCTGTTTGGTCTCATCATGATATCAGTTCTGACTGCCAACCGTGCATTACTAAGGTAGTTTTGGGTCATTATCCGAGCGTTTCAACCGCGTCACTTTCGTGGTCACATTTTTTACGAATTGGCTGTAGATTTTAATGATCTTTTTAGTTATTTATTAGAGGTCCTGTATTTCTACCAGTTAAGTGGAAACTGTGTCAGAAACTTCTGCCGTTTGTTCACAAATTCAACGAAATGGATTCGGAAGAAACGCTTGAACCCTTTTATTTTTGGTAGCGGTTGTCGCTGCGACAAACAAGTGGAGAGAGAGTTCTTGCTGGCAATGTGAACAGTCAGCAAACATCTAATAATACTATATGTATCTCTTTCACTGACACGGGATCTACATCTATTCTTCGTTTCGTGAGCGAGAAAATAGTCTATAGCTAATCGCTTCCTCGACAGCGGTGGGACAAGTGCCTTATGCCCGCGAGCAATGAACCCGGCCCTCGGTATCAAACTAAACCAGGTACAGCACAGGGTTCTTTGATACTACGACTTATGAATCGGGGATCAAGATGTTGTCTCACTCGTACGTATTGCTTATGGCGAGGAAGAGTGGGATGCGAATCTCACTTGCGCATGGTTGCGATCTTAGTTGGGTGCTATAGAATACAGGACATGTTATGGTCTCTCGGTGTGCACTAAAATAACCCTAAAATTTATTTATGTAGGTGTTTGGACATTGGTGTAATTTTTTTGCGAATATCGATTTATTTCACCATTCCCTGTGAAGTTTCTGGCATATTATGTTAAGTATATCTGTGAATTGTGATGCGGTTTCTGTTTCTTCGACCAAAATAAACAGAGGCAGCATGTCTGTCATATAAAATGGAGTTGTGGTGAAACGGCTCTTAGGCTTTTTAAATTGAAAGAACAAAGGAACAAAGGATGGTCGGCAGATACGTATGGAACCCAGCCTGATCACCAATAGGGTTATAATGTATGTATGTAGAATTATAATCCTATCATTTGCTTATAAGTAGGTAAGTAAGTAATTGTTATTAAGACGACTAGACTGTGTAGGCTGGGAGATTTTACATAGATATAGAACGAACACAAAAAACAATAGTACATTGTTGTAGAGGCTGGAAAGTAAGCAATAGATGGACGAGTTTGTTTGAGGGCCGACGCGTAGCGGAGGCCCTCGAAAGTACGAGTCCATCTATTGCACTTTTGGCCGAGACTAAACATTGTGCTTTTCACGACTAATGCGAGGAAATCATTATCATCATCATCATCATAATCATCCATCCATCCATCCCGTCCATCCCGTCCATCCTGTCCATCCCGTCCATCCCGTCCATCCGACCATCCGTCCATCCATCCATCTATCCCGTCTATCCCGTCCATCCATCCATCCCGTCCATCCCGTCCATCCCGTCCATCCGTCCATCCGTCCCGTCCATCCCGTCCATCCCGTCCATCCTGTCCATCCCGTCCATCTGCCCATCCGTCCATTCTGTCCATTCTGTCCATCCATCCCGTCCATCCGTCCATTCCGTCCATCCCGTCCATCCCGTCCATCCGTCCATCCTGTCCATCCCGTCCATCTGCCCATCCGTCCATTCTGTCCATCCCGTCCAACCCGTCCATCCCGTCCATTCCGGCCATCCCGTCCATTCCGTCCATCCCGTCCATCCGTCCCGTCCATCCCGTCCATCCTGTCCAACCCGTCCAACCCATCCATCCCGTCCATCCCGTCCATCCCGTCCAACCCGTCTATCCCGTCCAACCCGTCCATCCCGTCCATTCCGTCCATCCGTCCATCCGTCCATCCATCCCGTCCATCCGTCCATTCCGTCCATCCCGTCCATCCGTCCATCCGTCCATCCTGACCATCCCGTCCATCTGTCCATCCGTCCATTCTGTCCATCCCGTCCATCCCGTCCATCCCGTCCATCCCGTCCATCCGTCCATCCAGTCCGTCTGTCCGTCCGTCCGTCCGTCCGTCCGTCCGTCCGTCCGTCCGTCCGTCCGTCCGTCCGTCCATCCATTCATCCATCCATCCATCGCATGCAGCAGACGATTACTGTTGATTGGTCCAATAATGTCGTTTCAGCACGCCAGGAATGAAATTCAGAAATTATCTTTCAAAAAGTCGTATCGTATAATGAAATACATATACTGATACGTCCTGCTTTCGGTTACGTATCAAAATATCTAAAATTAAAAAACCTAACGTAAAATAACCTACGTTCAAAATACCTAAAATCTAAATACCTAATGATTTTTTCACTTATATTCAAAATACCGAAAGTTTAAAATGTCTACGTATTGCAATGTCTAAAATTAAAAAACCTAACGTAAAATAACCTACGTTCAAAATACCTAAAATCTAAATACTTAATGATTTTTTCACTTATATTCAAAATACCGAAAGCTTTCGTATATCCTACCCGGTATCTCGCTGGCAGCGAGCGAGCGAAGCGAGCGAGCAAGACTTTTTAAGGCAGAAGCGACTCGGATAGGTTAGGTTCAGAAGGCTAAGGCGGGAGCGAAGCGTAGCGTAGCTCACGCCTTAGCCTTCGATGTTAGGTATTTTTTTTGTAACAGCACAGAAAATGATTATTTCCATTAGGTATTATTGTCTTTAAATGAAATGTACCTAAACGTAAATCATGTACCAAATATTATCAAACAAATTAGATTTTTCACGTGGTAATAAAAAAATAACTAACACCAAAGGCTAATGCGGGAGCTTCGCTCCGCTACGCTCCCGCATTAGCCTTTGAACCTAACCATTCCGAGTCGCTTCCGCCCCGAACCGTCTTGCTCGCTCGCTTCGCTCGCTCGCAGAAAATTATAAGTGACGTTCGTTTAATTTAGGTATTTTGACCATTTGGTATTTCAAATGTTGGTGTATCAAACTTAGGTGTCATAGCTGTTGATATTTTAAACATTAGACATTTACTCCATTAGGTATTTTAAACTTAGGTAATTCGTAGGTAGGTGTTAGTTGCTTAGGTATTTAAAATCATTAGGTATTTAGATTTTAGGTATTTTGAACGTAGGTTATTTTACGTTAGGTTTTTTAATTTTAGATATTTTGACACGTAACCCCTGTTTTCGATTAGTGTAACTTTGTTGTCGTGTTTGTGCGCCATAAATGAGTCAGCTGTTAAATGTACATATATAGGCAGTTTTGAGTACTGGATTTAGTTATCTATGGCCACATTTTCGAGCAGTGTCGTGAAAATATATTATCATCACTGGTTTGCGAGAGGTTTGGGCCGAGATTGGGATGAGCCTTATTTTTCAACCGACGAAAACAAAAGGAGCCGCGTAAGGTATTAGGAGGTGCGTTTTTTTTTTTATGTATGATCACGCATAACTTTTTACAGAGTAGTCCGATTTTGATGATTTTTTTTTTATTGGAAAGCGTATACCCCGAGGGTGGTCCCATTTAAATTTGGAAACAATACTCCTACCCTAAGGGTAGAAAAACAGGGGATGATTGATTGTTCAGTTACTGATTGTACTATACTTATGACCACGCATAACTTATTACAGAGTAGTCGGATTTTGATGATTCTTTTTTTATTGGAAAGCGTATACCCCAAGGGTAGTCCCATTTAAATTTGAAAATAATATTCCTACCCTAAGGGTAGGAAAACAGGGGATGATTGACTAACTTTTTACAGAGTAGTCTGATTTTCATAATTATTTTTTATTGGATAGATAGGGTATACCTTGAAGTTGGTATTATAAATTTGGAAAAAAAATTACCCCAAGGATGGAAAAAAAGTATAAAATAAAAACTTTTTAACAAAAAATTAAACCGCCGAAAAAACGGAAAAGCAAAAAATAATACCTTTTTTGTTTGACCTTAATCTAGGTACCAGTTTGAAGTCGGTGCCTCAGCACGAGCCAGGAGGAGTGATAGAAGCCAATCAGGTAGACGATTATAGGTCCACTCCTCCTGGCTAAGTGCTGAGGCACCGACTACAAACTGGTACCTAGATTAAGGTCAAACAAAAAAGGTATTATTTTTTGCTTTTCAGTTTTTTCGGCGGTTTAATTTTTTGTTAAAAAGTTTTTATTATTCATTTATTTATTTACAAAACGAATTAACAGGAAAATAAAGCTCATCCCAAGCTCAGCCCATTCCTATCCTCTCGCAAACGATTGAATTACCGCTCGCAAACCGTGTTGGGCCGTTCCTGAATGTAGCCCCTGATCGCTACCACCATCTTACTCGCTAGTCCTGTCGCCAAGCAGCAGTGCGTGGAGAGTAAGACAACCCGTGAAATTATGACGACACATGGGGTATTCTATCTGCTTAGTCCTCTAGCGAACTAAAACTAAATAAGTACCTAGGGTGAGTGGGGGGTAAGATGAAAAACAGTGTAAGATGAAAAACTAACCACGACGGTTTAGACGACCAGATGGCCTAGTGGTTAGAGAACCTGACTATGAAGCTTGAGGTCCCGGGTTTGATTCCCGTGTCGGGGCAGATATTTGTATGAAAAATACGAATGTTTGTTCTCGGGTCTTGGGTGTTTAATATGTATTAAGTATGTTATATATCTATATAAGTATGTTTATCCGTTGCCTAGTACCCATAACACAAGCTTTCCTAGCTTACTTTGGGACTAGGTCAATTGGTGTGAATTGTCCCGTGATATTTATTTATTTATTTATTTATTATAACTTATTTGAGGGCTGATAACTCGCTTCTCCGGGGTTTTTGAAATTTGTTTCCATTTTAGAAAATTAAGCTTAAATAACTAGCTTTCACTTGGTATGCATGCGGTTCGTATTGGACAGCAGGCCAATTTGCCCATCATTCTTTGTTGTCAAGGTCTGCACTCTGCAAATACATGTATAAGACTGGCCTGACAATACCTAGTAGTCTAAATTAATAAATTTTTGACTAAAATTGCAAAACGCAGTATACACGTATGCGGCACTTGTTGAAGTATCGTTCTTATCAGCCGACAGCGAATGGGTTAAAATGACGAAAATAACGACGCTTCACAAAAAGGCCATTCTATCAGTTCATCGGCGCTGCTGGTCTCAAAATTTAATTTCTAAACCGAAACTTAACTAAATAAGACGTGTTATCAGCTGACGGAACTCGCGCGCAACGTTCGACGTTATGGTTTTTTGGCAACTCACACGCAGCTGTCCGCATTGTGTAGGTAAAAGACGGGAACAGCTGATCCCAAGTATTTGTAGAGCGAGATTCGGACTGCCTAAAAGATTTGTTTGAACTTCTTTGGAGAACCGGTGCAACAGCTGATAGATTATGTTTTTATATTGACAATGTTTGTTGACTTTGATGGGTAGTCTTAGCCATTTTAGAGAGGGCTAGTGGGACCGCGGTGACGTGTATATTTTTGAAAGGGAACCGTTTAATACGTACCTAGTAAATTGTATGGTGAAAATTGCTCCTGATTTGTTGATTTATACAATTTGGTATAATTAAATTTAAATTTAAAAATTTAAATAAATTTAAATATCATGGGACAATTCACACCAATTGACCTAGTCCCAAAGTAAGCTTAGCAAAGCTTGTGTTATGGGTACTAAGCAACGGATAAACATACTTATATAGATAAATAAATACTTAAATACATAGAAAACATCCATAACTCAGGAACAAATATTCGTGCTCATCACACAAATAAATGCCCTTACCGGGATTTGAACCCAGGACCTCTTGCTTCGTAGGCAGGGTCACTACCAACTAGGCTAAAGCGGTCGTTGCAATAATTCCAATTATCATCATCATCATCCCAGCGTGTATGCGTACCTCTGCAGGGAATAGGCCCCTCTTAGAATTTATGTAAAGGGTTTTGGGCTGAAGTTCCTACGCGGGCCCAGTGCAGATTTGGAACTTCAGACACACTATTAAATTTCTTCGCACGTGCTGTACAGGATTCCACATTATGTTTTCATTCACTGGAAAGCTCATAGTAATTTACAATTGTAATTTCGCACGTAAATTTCGAAAGATTTTGAGGTGCAAACCCGGACTCGAACCCACGACCCTCAGCTTGAGAGGCTATAGGTCAAATCACTAGGCACCACAGTTGATTCTAGCTGGATGGCCTAACTGTTTTACGTGTAATCTCTTTTTTTATTCTGAGAGGAGGCCTGTGCCCTGCAGTGGACGTCGGTAGGTTGCGATGATGATAATGATGAGTGGAAATCGAGTTGTGACGGCGCTACTACTATTTCGTTAGTTTCAGCGAGGCGGAAGCGGATTGGCGTCTACGGCCACGAGCGTCAACAGTGCGCGAGTGGAGGAAGCGCAACAATGCGTTTCCCACTGCGCCGGCGCATCCGCCGAAACGCGAGACAGCTCGAGACTGGCCTGGTGGCCTGGGAACTGGAGAGACCTGAGGCACGTAGTACAGGATGCTAAAGAACATAGGGAATAACCCAATTAGGTATGCAATGCAAAACTTTTTCTTTTTATATCAATAGGTACCTACATATAGCATTTTATATAAATGTAGTAAATTAGTAATTAGTATTAGTATACTTAATTAGTATTATTTGTAAATTAGTAATTAGTCATATTACTATTATTAGTAATACTTAAGTGAAATTAGTAATCTTCTTCTCTAATATAATAAAAACCGGCCAAGTGCGAGTCGGACTCGCGCACCGAGGGTTCCGTACAAATTTATATGTATCTATGAACATCCAGTCTTAGCAGACCCCTGCTCCTAAGCAAAATGTGCGCAGTCTCGTTCAAACCAATTTTGGGTGGAAGTTTACATGGTAATGTACATCATATATTTTTTTTAGTTTTATCATTCTCTTATTTTAGACGTTACAGGGGGGGGGGGCACACACATTTTACCACTCTGGAAGTGTCTCTCGCGCAAACTATTCAGTTTAGAAAAAAATGATATTAGAAACCTCAATATCATTTTTGAAGACCTATCCATAGATACCCCACACGTATGGGTTTGATGAAAAAAAAATTTTGAGTTTCTGTTCTAAGTATGGGGAACCCCCAAAATGTATTGTTTTTTTTTTTCTATTTTTGTGTGAAAATCTTAATGCGGTTCACAGAATACATATATACTTACCAAGTTTCAACAGCATAGTTCGTATAGTTTCGGGAAAAGTGGCTGTGACATACGGACGGACAGACAGACATACAGACAGACATGACGAATCCATAAGGGTTCCGTTTTTTGCCATTTGGCTACGGAACCCTAAAAATCTTGTGTTACCGCGGTGTTTGTTATCGAACTCATCCGAACCGGCTTGACCGATTTTTATGAAACTTTTTCTCTTTATTCGGTAGATCTGAGAATAGGTCGTAGGCTATTTTTTAAACCGCTTTTCTTCGCAGACGTAGTCGCGGGCAACAGCTAGTTAATTATATAATATGTTAACACAAATAAATAAATAAATAAATATCACGGGACAATTCACACCAATTGACCTAGTCCCAAAGTAATCTAGGAAAGCTTGTGTTATGGGTACTAGGCAACGGATAAACATACTTATATAGATAGATATATACTTAAATACATATTAAACACCCAAGACCCGAGAACAAACATTCGTATTTTTCATACAAATATCTGCCCCACCACTATCTGTATCTACAAATACATGGCATACCATGCCATGTCATTTAAGAAACCAAATGAATGGAAATGACCATTATGTCCCTTCTAATTGTTACATATTTGCTGTGATTTATTTTTCAAAAGCGTTTCTCAATAAAAAGACACGTCAAGATCGCTTACCCCGTTCTAATGGTAAAAAAAACCGGCCAAGAGCGTGTCGGACACGCCCAAGGTAGGGTTCCGTAGCCATTACGAAAAAATCAAGTAATATTTTTCTAAGGATTTCGTATGTGTACGGAATCATCCAAGTTTAGGTATGTTTTATACCTTAGGCTACTATTTACTCTTAAACTACAAATAATTTCCAAGCAATCTTAGCCGCTATAATTTTCCTAGTAAATTTGATATATTTACTACCCTACTGAATTTTTTCAAATTTTTCCACCCAACAGTTTAGATTTTAAAGGGGGGGACGGCCGATTTTAATGAAAATTTTCACTTTAAGGTTGAATATTTCACAAACAGATCACTGAATAGAAAAATCATGTTAGCAACCCCGCAATGATTTTAAAAGACCTATCCAACGATACCCCACACTATAGGGTTAGCCGAGAAAAAAAAAATCACCCCCACTTTACGTCTATGGGAGGTACCCTAAAAAAATTTTTTTTACTTTTTTTTATTCAATCACTTTGTCGGCGTGACTGATATATATATATATTGATGCCAAATTACAGCTTTCTAGTACTAACAGTCTCTGAGCTTAGCCGCGGACAGACAAACAGACAGACAGACAGACAGACAGACAGACGGACAGACATGGCGAAACTATAAGGGTTCCTAGTTGACTACGGAACCCTAAAAACGAAGTGTAGTGTACAAAAATGTCATTGTCATTCGGTCTAACGAATTAAAAACCGGCCAAGTGCGAGTCGGACTCGCGCAAGAAGGGTTCCGTACAATTATCTATAAAAATCACGTTTATATTATATTTATTTTATTCTGTTTTTTAGTATTTGTTGTTATAGCGGCAGCCGAATTACATCATCTGTGAAAATTTCAACTGTCTAGCTATCACTGTTCGTGAGATACAGCCTGGTGACAGACGGACGGACGGACGGACGGACGGACGGACAGCGGAGCCTCAGTAATAGGGTTCCCGTTTTTACCCTTTGGGTACGGAACCCTTAATAAACGAAGTGTAGCATACAAAAATGTCATTGTCATTCGGTCTAACGAATTAAAAAACCAACCAAAAGCAATTGTCGTTGTAACTGCTGTGAGAACAATAGGTAAACAATATTTTAGTAGGTATCTTTTTTGCAAGATGTTACTCAATTTTTTTA
Source organism: Archips crataeganus (assembly GCA_947859365.1). Lineage (NCBI taxonomy): Eukaryota > Metazoa > Arthropoda > Insecta > Lepidoptera > Tortricidae > Archips > Archips crataeganus. The sequence continues at coordinate 17,923,904 of OX402048.1, forward strand.
TTGGAACTTGCGCATTGTGACACTATGGTGTTCTGAATTATAAAGATGGATAGGATATGGTTAAATTAGGTTTGAGGGATGAAGTTTCCTATTAACAGTTTTAGTTTCACAGACCATTCCCCTTCAATAACATATCGATCGGTCACTGCTTTGTTCGAGCTCCATAATTGTACTGAGTAAGCACAATACAAAACCGCTTTGTATCGCGTAGTACAATATTGTTAATAATTATAGATCCCAGGCCGATTTACTGATTTGACCACATAATAAAACGTTTTAGATTATTTGTGCTGCTGTGTCTCATACATACGAGTATAACATTTAATATGTACAGTCAAGGAATTTAATTCCCTACCCTTTTCGTAAAAATGTCGTGTAATATTCGCAATGCATTAAGGTCGAAATGTCAATTGGAACACGTCAAAACAAAAACGTTGCTAGCTCTTATGGTGACAGTTTGCTGTACGATATTCAAACTTAGATGGGTAGGAAATTAAATTCCGTGACTGTACCTATTACTAGGTAATGATCTCAGACCATTATTTGGTTTAGGCTAATAAAGCGGACTTGCACGGACCAGAGTTAAATAAGCACTTAACTCCGAGTTAACTGCTAACACAGAGTTAAGAAGCGTTTAAATGTATGAAATTGTCATACATAAAATAACCCAGAATTAACCGTTTATTTTTTTAACCCGTGCACGTGCGTGAGTGTTCGAAAATCGAAAAATTTTTTTTTCAGGTAGGAGGAATAAGTAGGTATTAAAAATGTTTATAGGTGGGTAAGTATGGTTTACAATTTTTAAAAATCCAAAATACCTAAATGATAACGAGGCATATCATTAGCGTTACGTGGAGGGTAGCAGCAGTAGGGCACGCCACGCATGTGGCGCGGAGCGGAGCCGGCGCATCTGCTGGCGGGAGGGGAGCGGGGCTAAAATTAGTAGCGAGCGCCACGTGCGTTTACAAGAGCAGTCCGCGCCCGTCCTCCACACCGACCGCCCGTCCCAGTTCGACCCAGCGGACCGTGTTTACAAACCAAACCAACAAGCTTTAGGAGCCTTAGGACCAGCGCTCAGCGCGAGTGTTTAGTGCACCTGTGATCGTGGCCGTCGCGACGGAGACAGTTCAAGGCATGCTGATGGCGGGCGCGCTGCCAGGCGAGCCCGAGGGGCTGCTGGCGCTGGGCGCCCTGCCCGGACAGAAGGACACCACCTGGACGAAGCTCTTCGTCGGCGGCTTGCCGTACCACACCACTGACAAGAGCCTCCGGGAACACTTCGCCGTCTATGGCGATATCGAGGAGGCAGTCGTTATCACAGACCGGCAGACCAGCAAAAGTCGAGGATATGGCTTCGTGAGTTGCATTTATATTTTTAATGAACCAAAACGTTTTTACCTTGCTCCTTCCCTACCGCAAGCGTACCTATAGTTGGTAGCGGAGGAGCAATGTAAAATGGTTGTAGCTCATTGATTGATAAATGATAATGGACTTCCGTAAAGTAGTGCCTGAATCAATCATTTTACGGAATATTTCCTAACGTCTGTTAATTCAGGATACGAGTATAAATAAAAGGCTTTAGTCATCACTTTGTTTGATATACAATACATAGATCTAAAGCTGACGTTACCTATAGCAAGAAAGCGCTGTTAAGTTTGAAATTAGAAATGGCTTTGCTGAGTGTGATTGTGTGCTGAAACGGGTCGCATATCGCACGGTTAAGCGCGTTATCGCACCTCAATGCTACTACAACGTACCTACCTAAGCCGGCAACAAGTACGTGTGTATAATGTATTCCTATACCTACGAGCTGTATCGCAAAATTACATCAAACACGGAAGTCGTGCCCTCTCCGCACAGGTGGCATCTGTCGACTCGATCCGACACAAACGCTGCTGAATTTGACACTGCTTTCATTACCGATGAAATTTGTGGAATTATATTTCGAAATGGCCACGTCATGCTTGTTTGAAAGCGAAACGAAATAACATTAATAGGTATATCACTGGTCCAATATCATATATCACCTTTGTTTCTAATGGTGATAATGATTGTGAAGATTTCAGATTTCCTTACATATCACGACTGGTCACAACTTCAGTCACGTTTCGTGATTTCACGACTATTGTCTATTAATTGCTATTGCACTTACATCTTAATGCGTCACGTTAAGGACTCTATTAGCAATCAAACGAAAGCAAAAATGAACAGATGCAAGTGAATTGTACCATTTGTTTAAAAGCGTGCGTCGTAGATATAATTCGGAGGCTTTGCGAGTGGCGGGCATGGGAAATGAATCACAACCCCATTTTCAATTCTCGGGTAGGTTGCCCTAGGGTAGGGTAGCGAGGGCCGAGCCCCTGCGTCGGGCCGCTGCAATAATCGCGGTGCACCGGTCGTGACACATCGGGGCCGACAAAGCGCCCGGAAAAGTTTTGACGATAAATTTTACTGGGGATCTTGGAGCGTGGTCTAATTATGTTTATTAACAATAGGAATGCTTCAAGAACAATGAGAAAAGTCTAGTACCTATCTACTACTTTTTTGTTGATGTTCCTTGTAAATGGGTAACAAATGTAAAATCACTTCGAGCTCTGGGATATGGAAGTCGGTGAAAATCAATATCCCATGGTTTGGAAACTTACAGTTAAAATAAATATAGTGAAATCAAGTGTACAAAATCAAATTATTTATTGCATGGTCATGAGTTTTTACATAGATGTTAATTAGGTATATAGTAGTTATCATTGTATCATGTCCTGTACCACTACCATGAGTTTACACTAGTTTACAGTGACCGTACTCGCTAGCGACGACGTAAATGATTTGTATGGAGAATCGTACTTCCGTAAGTGACCGCTAGAGGCGCTGTACAATTCTCCATACAAATAATTTACGCCGTCGCTAGCGAGTACGGTCACTGTAAACTAGTGTAAACTCATGGTAGTGGTACAGGACATGATACAATGATAACTACTATATACCTAATTAACATCTATGTAAAAACTCATGACCATGCAATAAATAATTTGATTTTGTACACTTTGATGAAATGATTTGTATGGAGAATCGTACTTCCGTAAGTGACCGCTAGAGGCGCTGTACAATTCTCCATACAAATAATTTACGCCGTCGCTAGCGAGTACGGTCACGTAAACTAGTGTAAACTCATGGTAGAGGTACTGTCTCTGAGAGACGTGCAATAGTCTTTCCAATTAGATTGTTGTAATACGAGTACGAAAGAGCTTCTTTAAATAATTTCTTGGTGACTCCATTTTCCTACCATAATAGTAGTACCTAACTAATGCTATCCTTGTCACGGAATGGATCCCTAGCAATGGATATCGTAATAGAGGCAGACCAAAGCGGAGATGGAGGGACGACCTAGATGTTTATCACGTGGGTTGGCAGGAGCTCGCGATGAATAGGCAAGAGTGGAGCAAGAGAGGGGAGGCCTTTGCCCAGCAGTGGGACACCAAAACAGGCTAATAAAAAAAAATAAAAAAATGCTATCCTACTATTTAAATTAGATGGTAAAGTATGTGAAGCTATTTGGATGTTTGTTATTCAATCACACGATAACAGCTGAACAGATTTGGATGAAACTTGGTGTACGGCAGACAAAAATCTGCATTGGAGTAGGTATAGGATACTTAATATCTTTATATTGTTTTCTATGCATTTAAGTATTTATTTATCTATATAAGTATGTTTATCGTCGTCTAGTACCCATAATACAAGCTTTGCTTAGTTTGGTACTAGGTCGATTTGTGTAAGATTGTCCCCAAATAAAAAATAAAAAAAATCCCGGTAATGCATTTCCCTGAGATAATATTTCAACTTTAAACAATAATAGATGGTGATCGATTAAAAATATAATGTTGTAGTATAACAAACAATATTGATTATTTAACGGTTCCAAACACAATACATTATACTTCACTCAACCGAGAAAAAAACCCCGAAACCGGTCACTGATAGATTGTTTTATTGGGTTTTCTTTCTTCTTCTTGTAGTGCCCTCTCCTACCGGAGGTCGGCGATCATTAGAGCTATCTTTACTTTAGAGACTGCCGCCCGAAAGAGGGATCTGGTACTCATCCCGAACCAGTCTCTAAGGTTTCTTAACCAGGAGGTACGTCTTCTGCCAGGTGGTCTGCGGCCTTGTATCTTCCCCTGGATAATAAGCTGAAGCAGACCATACATATCGTTACGCATTATATGCCCCAAATACAACAGTTTCCTCTGTTTTATAATACGTATCACGGGTTTTCTTTGGGTTTATCAAACCTTTTCTCGTAAAAGTTACTTTTAAAAGAATGCAAAAGATTGACTTTAAATTTCATTTTTTTACTATTCCTGTCAATGTCTTCGCGCAAAGGCGCGAGGGTTTTTATTAAATATTTGTCTCCGAATTATCTGATCTTCAAACATTATAAAAATCTTCCTAAAAATCCCTGAAAAAAATAAAGTATTACACCACAGTAAATCCCCAGTGAATCGGTTTTATACATGGAAGGTACTACGGTGAACGCACCGGGACGTGATGAAGTAGTGTCGGGAAACAAAAGACATCCGATACACTGCGGGTGGCATGCAAGGGGATCGAAAATGAACTAGATCATGATTGGATCCCACCAATAATTCGAATTTTTGCACGCTTCGCATTAAAACAACCCTTATAGAGTCCTAAGCTAGATTTATTTCAGAACGATTGTAATTTTTACTAAAATGCATGCGAAGGTTGATTGATCTTGGTACGGTCGGACAAGGAAGTGTTCTACCAATTTTGACAAAAGTTTCTGTGTGGTCTAAATATCGTTAAGGTTGACTTTTCTGAGTGAAGTCATTTGTCACTGTCATCATATTATTGCAAGGGAAAATCGACCTCATTGTATCATGAAATCATGATATGTACCTAAATGAACTTCAACCGGAGGGTGATAGACCATATTTTTGGCCGACCGTACTATAGGTAATTTCTTGAATTAATCGTTATTTTGCGAAGTTCCATGTCGATGAACTTTTACTCCGAAATTTCATGTCTTTGACCCTGGTGATTAGGATTTCGGTAATTTGTCCCGATACCGTGGGAATATCGGGATAAAAGTTTCATTCAAATCCGTCCAGGCGTTTTGCGTGAAGGAGTAAAAAACACCCATACACATGCACTCACGCACACATTCTCACAAACTTTCCTGTTTATAATAGGTAGGTATAATAGGTAGGTAGGTAAGTAGCCTTTTTATTTACGAAGAAAATTTGGTATCCTATTATCTCCCTTCATTCGTTTTTCGTTTAATTCTTATTTCGTCTCATTCTGTATTCGTCTTGTTCGCCATCCGTCCCTATCTTTTTTGGTCAAATTCTGCAACTTATCTATCTCTTATTACGTCTTATTCGATTTTGTCACGGTCTTCCTTGGACTCATTCGTCGTTCTTCCCTTTCGTTTTTTGCCTCATTCGCCAAAATTATTTCGATACGTTCGGTGCTATGTGACTAAAGATAGACTGCGAATGATACTAAAAATGAGGGAGACAAACAAAGAATAAGTTCAAGGAAGACCTTGACGAAAAGCGAATAAGACTTGTTAAGAGAGAGACAAGTTAAAGAATTTGACCAAATAAGATAATGACGGATAGCGAATAAGACGAATAAAGAATGAGTGACGAATACAGATTGAGACGAAATAAGAATTAAACGAAAAACGAATGAGGCGAGATAATATAGGATTTATTGAATCAGGCGTTACTTTGCGGAGGTCCATATTAATGAACTAAAACAATTACTTTGCTCACCCGCGACCTTACAATAGTTACGTTTATGCAAGAAATGTGCGTTCATGCAGTTCCTCCACCTCCACACTGTACGAACACACACAAATCACATAAACCCAACCATCACCACCACCAAGCTACACTGACGCGTTTCGAACTCAACCAGAGCTCATCTTCAGAGTTACCACAACCGTATGCTATGCTACCAAACGTTAAACTAACAAACCAAAACAAATGTTTTAACTTGTCACTGTAACTTCTCAAGTACCCACTTTATTTTTCTTATTCTCAAACTACCCCACAAAAATTAACTTTTATTGACATATTTAAAACTACCTTGAATTTTTTTTGTTTATTTATTTATAAGGCATATTTAATTAATACTAACTGTTCAAATTCGACCCAAGCCGCAGTAAAGGAGAAGATACTAAATTTACCTGTTCATTAATAATAGACCCCATAGTGTTGTACCTAATTATTTCCATGCATTCCAGAGCATCCAGACGCAACCCCTTGCCGCAATAATGTAACACTTCATAAGAATCTGAATCTAACAATGAATGATTTGATTCCAACAAATGTTTTGCAAAATTCGATCTATCTGGATGCTCATTCCTATATGCCGAAACATGCTCTTTAAATCTAGTATTAAAACTTCGGCCTGTCTGTCCTACGTATATCCCATTGCAGTCATTACAAGTAATAAGACTGCATGAACGCACATTTCTTGCATAAACGTAACTATTGTAAGGTCGCGGGTGAGCAAAGTAATTGTTTTAGTTCATAATATAGGATACCGAAAATTTTATTGGATCATACTTTTTCAGGTCATTTCATTTTGCCTGATAAAATTAATTTAACACAACATTAATAAGGTCAATAACTAAGGAAAGAATTATGCATATGAGGCACAATCACAGATGTGATCTGGTAATTTATTCGTAAACTTAGTAAATAAAATGTAAGGCTTAGAATCAAAATTGAGATACTGACAAGATTTTGTTAAAAAAATCATATTTAATACTAAATTTTTTGCTGACTGTAATTTTTGTTGACGTTACTTGTAGTGTCATCCAATCGACATAGGTACCAAATTTTAAATCGCCCCGACCACTAGAAGCGGGTTAAATTCGATTAGCATGATTTGTGCCAAACATACTAAATTAAATAAAAGTTAAAAACGCTTATCATAGTGACTATCATTGTACTGTCCTAATTAAGTGTGTTTAAAGAAAACTTTTGCTGAAAATACCTAGTGAAAAAAATTACCGTTATTAATTTTCAGATAGGGCTCCCACACAATACCGTGAATTCGCGTCGCATCGCCAATATCTGCGAACTCGCACGAATGCATCGCAAGAACTTGCGATCTAATTCGCATCGCGCAAGGTTCAGGTGACCATACAAATTATATGGTCACTTGAACCTTGGTCTTACCGCACGAAATCGCATCGCAGAAGTTCGCAGGAACTAGCGATGCGAATTGCTGTGATGCGACGTCGCATCGCAGTATTGCGTTTGAGCCCTTACTCGTTATTTGCTTACATTAATTATTGTGGCAGCCCTATCGCGATGTATTGGACCAGGATTCATCACGTTTTAGGGACAGCCCTTAATTTGAAGAGGTTCGTTGATCCCGGCTATCACCGTCCAAAATCTGACCCAATCCCTTTTTAGAATTTCATCTTAGGTGCTTTGCTTCTTCGTCTGCCAACTAATTCTAAGAAAATCAGCCGATACTTTCATGTTTAATGAACTAAAACAATTACTTTGCTCACCCGCGACCTTACAATAGTCACGTTTATGCAAGAAATGTGCGTTCATGCAGTTCCTCCACCTCCACACTGTACGAACACACACAAATCACATAAACCCAACCATCACCACCACCAAGCTACACTGACGCGTTTCGAACTCAACCAGAGCTCATCTTCAGAGTTACCACAACCGTATGCTATGCTACCAAATGTTAAACTAACAAACCAAAACAAATGTTTTAACTTGTCACTGTAACTTCTCAAGTACCCACTTTATTTTTCTTATTCTCAAACTACCCCACAAAAATTAACTTTTATTGACATATTTAAAACTACCTTGAATTTTTTTGTTTATTTATTTATAAGGCATATTTAATTAATACTAACTGTTCAAATTCGACCCAAGCCGCAGTAAAGGAGAAGATACTAAATTTACCTGTTCATTAATAATAGACCCCATAGTGTTGTACCTAATTATTTCCATGCATTCCAGAGCATCCAGACGCAACCCCTTGCCGCAATAATGTAACACTTCATAAGAATCTGAATCTAACAATGAATGATTTGATTCCAACAAATGTTTTGCAAAATTCGATCTATCTGGATGCTCATTCCTATATGCCGAAACATGCTCTTTAAATCTAGTATTAAAACTTCGGCCTGTCTGTCCTACGTCCTACTTTCATGTTTGGGTGGTTTTAGTGACTGCTAATTAGTTTCTAATGAGGGATGTCAAAAAAGACGAATTGTTTCAGCATAGTTGTTGTATGTTCAAGAGAGCAGACAACGTTTTATATTTTTAATACCCTTGTATTACTTACTGTCATTTTTACTAACAAAGTAACAAATCTTGCAAGTAATTTTTTGCCCTCCTAAAGGTCCGATTGCTTTAAAACTTGATACACATAATATACTGGATGACCCATTTAGATAGGACAGTATGGGTAACTCTGAAATTATGAGACGTAGAAAGACCGGTACCTCAACCATGAGTTTACACTAGTTTACGTGACCGTACTCGCTAGCGACGGCGTAAATTATTTGTATGGAGAATTGTACAGCGCCTCTAGCGGTCACTTACGGAAGTACAATTCTCCATACAAATCATTTACGCCGTCGCTAGCGAGTACGGTCACTGTAAACTAGTGTAAACTCATGGTAGAGGTACAGTTAAATTTTTTATTCATAGTTTTAAAAAGTCACACTCAATTCAGGAATTGAACCTGGTCATAAGAAGAAGAAAAGCTTAGTTAAGTAGGTACATTAATTTCTATTGCAATGTCGATTGTGTAATTTTTAAAAGAGATCTTATCACTAAAATCGATGACACGATTCCACAGAACACATCTTTCTACGTTTTGTAGTTTTAGAGTTACCCATACTGGCCCATCTAAATGTTCCGGTGACAATGTAAAATCAATCAGATGCAAGAGTTTATTAAAAGGATTGTTTTACAAAAACCTCTTAAACTTATTGGTTCCCTAATTTTTTTTAGAATCAGCCATTCTAGATAAAAACAAAAAATAAATTACTGATCGTGGATTATTGCTCTAATGGCTCTATGCATAAAAGTTTACAATTGTAACTGTATTTAATAGACTGTGATGTGAGCTCATTCCATTTTTTTTGTATATTTGGACAATCATTTAACTTACTGTTGTCCGCTACTTCGTCTGCATCCCGCGGAAATTATGTGCTTTCTTAAGATAAAACCTAGCCTATGTTAATTAGGCGTCCACTGCTGAAAATTGGCCCCAAGGCTCGCCAAACAGATCGGTCTGCGCCATTAATTAAGTAATTCAGTTAAAAAAAATATATATATCTAATGAACTAAAACAATTACTTTGCTCACCCGCGACCTTACAATAGTTACGTTTATGCAAGAAATGTGCGTTCATGCAGTTCCACCACCTCCACACTGTACGAACACACACAAATCACATAAACCCAACCATCACCACCACCAAGCTACACTGACGCGTTTCAAACTCAACCAGAGCTCATCTTCAGAGTTACCACAACTGTATGCTATGCTACCAAATGTTTAACAAGTGATTTGTGTGTGTTCGTACAGTGTGGAGGTGGAGGAACTGCATGAACGCACATTTCTTGCATAAACGTAACCATTGTAAGGTCGCGGGTGAGCAAAGTAATTGTTTTAGTTCATTAATATGGACCTCCGCAAAGTAACGCCTGATTCAATAAATTAAAAAATTATATCTGTTTATTTCATAACAATTATACACTTATGACATACCTAGCTAATCTTTTTTTTTAAAGATTCTAATTGCTAGGCTATGGTTACAATACGAAGCAGGTTTTTTTAACTATTTTGTATGGGATGATGATTTTTTAGGGTTCCATACCCAAAGGGTAAAAACGGGACCCTATTACTGAGGCTCCGCTGTCCGTCCGTCTGTCCGTCTGTCTGTCCGTCCGTCTGTCACTAGGCTATATCTCATGAACCGTGATAGCTAGACAGTTGAAATTTTCACAGATGATGTGTTTCGATTGCCACTATAACAACAAATACTAAAGAACAGAATAAAATAAATATTTAAGGGGCTCCCATACAACAAACGTGATTTTTTTTGTTCGTTTCTGCTCGATATTGATAACGGCAACAGGTACACGCTTGAAATATTCACAGAATATTTATCTAGTTATACATTAACTTTTAAGGGGAGCTCCCAATGGTACGGAACCCTACGTGCGCGAGTCCGACTCGCACTTGGCCGGTTTTTTAGATCATAGCACTATTTACCTTATAATTTATAATGACTCGAATAAAGCCAAATTACTCTGCTTGACGACTCAGGCCCTATACTACGAAGCGCGAAATTCGAACTTCGTTTCATGCCGTTCCGCTCACGCTAATGGTATTTATTACGAGAGTGAGAGGGACCGCACGATCCGAACTTCGAACTTCGAATTTCGTAGTAACCCCCCAAAATACTGACTGGCCAAAAATGAGGAGGATTTTAGTTAGGGTGGGCACCCCAACTGAAATGGGATAAGGAAAGCTCAATTAAAAAAAAAATTGACCCTGCACATCAGTTCACATCACTATTGTTATGTAGCCATCAAACTAATAATTGCCTCTGCAAATTTCGGAATTTGATTAAACTGATCGATTTCATGTAGGTACAATCGGCCCAGACACCAGCTTGACACCTTAAAGGCCCAGTTTGCGTGCAGTGGCTAGACATCTGTCCGTCCATACCAATCCATACCAATGAACTTCAACGGCTGCAAGCAAATTTGTTTTGAAACTGGCAAGCTGGTGCTTGGGCCGATCGTACCTACCGCGGCGAATCAAACATATCAGGGTACAACTTCTATTTGGTGTTCCTGAACAAATAAAAACAAAAGAAAATAGCAAATCCTCACTCAAAATACTTACCTAAAGTAGCATTGAATCAGTGAGGCGTGGCGAGAGCAACATAGTAATGTTCGCGTCCGAGTGATTGGGCGAAACGGTTTTGGGCACGCCTCTCTAGCCTACGGGCGTGCAAACGTACCTAACACCCCAAACGAATTCTTGCTCATTGTGTATTGTTCTTCACTTTCTTCTTTGCTTCTCCATTTGTGTAAGCATTGGTCGCGTGAGCCACCGGTAGAATGTAGAGCATCGTATTGTTATAACCAGAGGTCGGACAAATTGACGTCATTGCTCGCAATAATGTGGACATGACCCCAAAATCAATTAAGTAAATAATTAATCATTGAACTAACTTCTTACGAAAGATTTAATATTGATTCCTCCTCAATAATTAACACAAAGATTTTTTATAATCTAGATTTATTAGATCAGAATTTTTTCCTGTAAAAATTGCCACTATTTTATTTATTATTGGTACCGATATAGGAAATTTGTTGAATATCAATGTTAAAAATATGTATGAAGAAAAATGAAATCCACAGAGTTTTTATATATTTATAGATCGTATAACATTATATGAAATAGAAAACGACAACTACTGCCATTGCCATTGTATGCATGTGTAAATTATTATCTCCGGGAATTTAAATCTAATTTCACAAAATAATTAATTAAATTTGGAGTCATGTCCACATTATTGCGAGTAATGACGCCAATTTGTCTGATCTCTGGTTCATCATCATGAACCCTACCTGTATCCCACTGCAGGGCACAGGCCTCTCTCAGAATTAGAGGGCTTGGGCTGTAGTTACCACGCGGGTCTAGCTCAGAGTGGGAACTCCACACACACCATTTAATTTCTTCGCAGTTTTGTCCAGGTTTCTTCACGATGTTTCCTTCACAAGCTAATGGTAAATTTCAAATGTAATTTCGCACATAAATTCCGAAAAACTCAGAGGTGCGAGCCTGAGTTAGAACCCACAACCCTTTGCTTGAGAGGCCATAGGTCGAGGGTCAAACCACTAAGCCACCACGGCTTTCTGTTCAAATCCCTACTCCGAATAAATTTTAAGACACTGTATGGTCTTGTGCTAAAATACGTATCGATTTCATTCTCTCATAATTATGTACCAATACCCTAATTCGATGACATAAGAGCTATGGGACATATTATGTTTATCAGCAAGTTGCATACACCCATATTTTTACACTTGACTGTAACGTCTATGAATACCATATGATATGAATATTACCTTGAGTTTAGTTTTGGCATCACTCGGTTGTCAGTGCATAAGTGCCTTCGAGATGCACTGATTGTTTACTTACCACCTAGGTGCACTATGCCAACATGACATCTGTTGCCAAGATTTTGAGACACCAATATTAAATACTTAACCTAAATGACTGAATGATGTAAGACATCACACAGTTTTCCTAGCTACTAGCAATTTTAATTGATAATTCCTGATCCTGGTCCCAAATGATTAATCATCATAGTTAAATAAAGCCGATAATTCACGGTACGGTCTTTAATAAATAAATAAATAAATCGTGGGACGATTGACACCAATTGACCTAGTCCTATAAGCAAAGCTTGTACTATGGGTACTAGACAACGGATAAACATACTTATATAGATAAATACATACTTAAATACATATTAAACATCCAAGACTCGAGCACAAACATTCTTATTTGTCACACAAATATCTGAATCGAACCCGGAACCTCAAGCTTCGTAGTCAGGTTCTCTAACCACTAGGCCATCCGGTCGTCTAAATCGTCGTCGCCGTCTTCGTTTAATAGAGTTATCATCATCAGCCTATGTTCGTCCACTGCTGGATATAGGCCTCTCCCATGGCACGCCACTGAGCACGATCCTCGGCCACTCTCATCCAGCTGTTGCCAGCCGCCTTGCGAAGATCATCGCTCCACCGAGTCTGAGGACGTCCCACACGTCGTCGTTAATAGAGTTATGTTTCTTACTAATTCGTAGCCTTTCCTCAAGGAGCTCACATGATTAAAGACTTGTGTTATCCATTTTATTTCACAATGAGTGAGTCTGTAGTTTCATGTTCAAAGTTTTAATCATCATACCTGATTTACACTCGCGCCTCGCCTCGTCGTCTCGCTCCGGACGCGAGCCTCAAAAGCAAGGCAAATCACGAGACGAGGCGCGGGGCGCGCCTGTTCACACTCTCGTCTCGTGGCTCGTCCCGCAGTTCGTCTCGCCACTCGTACGCGAGTGTAAACCAGGTATCACGTTTTTAAATGACTTTTAATACCTGATTTACACACTCGCCTCGTCACTTCGCCTCGCGCCTCGCCTCGTCGTCTCGCTCCGGACGCGAGCCTCAAAATCAAGGCAAATCACGAGCGCGCGCCTGTTCACACTCTCGTCTCGTGGCTCGTCCCGCAGTTCGTCTCGCCACTCGTACGCGAGTGTAAACCAGGTATAATATGTATAGATAGACTCGTAAATTCGTAATATAGGTCATTTATGCTACACAAGCAACTTATCGGTACTTAACATTATCTATGCCTTCTGTGAAATTATGCTAGTTTTCTTGTCTACTAGTTGATAACGGTTTACAATAGTCGATATGTGACTTACTACTTACTTAGTGCATTTAGACAAACTTGTACCTGGAACCACTTTATTAACCTGTTAGTAGTAATATTTGTGTTGTGTGCTTGTATGTGTGTGTTAGTTATTGAATGGTATATTGCAATGCAATACAATGTTAATAAAAAAATACAAAATTATAAAATAAAATATAAAAATCGCAGGTCGTTCAAAATATCAGTAGTCAAAATTACCAACCGTGGTGGCCTAGTGGTTTGATTTATGGCCTCTCAAGCAGAGGGTCATGGGTTCAAATCCCGGCTCGCACCTCATACCTGATTTACACACTCGCCTCGTCACCTCGCCTCGCGCCGCGCCTCGTCGTCTCGCTCCGGACGCGAGCCTCAAAATCAAGGCAAATCACGAGACGAGGCGCGAGGCGCGCCTGTTCACACTCTCGTCTCGTGGCTCGTCCCGCAGTTCGTCTCGCCACTCGTACGCGAGTGTAAACCAGGTACCTATCTGAGTTTTTCGGAATTTATGTGCGAAATTACATTTGTGATTTACCATGAGCTTTACGGTGAAGAAAACAGCATGAGGAAACCTGCATACATCTGCGAAGAAATTCAATGGTGTGTGTGAAGTTCCCAATCCGCACTGGGCCCGCGTGGGAACTACGGCCCTACTCCTCTCATTCTGAGAGGAGGCCTGTGCCCTGCAGTGGGACGCATATAGGCTGGGATGATGATGAAGGAAAAAATTGGATCTACTCTCCCTCTCTAATACAACAAGTTAAAAAAAGACTGAACGCTTGATTACCTAGTCTCCGTGTTGAAAAGCTAGCGTGTGTGACGTAAATCTGAATATTACGGTGCCGCGGAGTTTTTTCATGTCGCTGGTTACAATCATACGATCGTGCAAACTTCACCTTATCGCGCGTGGCTAACTTTATTTAGTATGCTTTGACAAACACATTTCATTATAGACCGATACCGAGGCGTATAAAAATGTTGCGTTACGAGTTTGAATCGAATATAATTGTGTCTGTTTCAGAACTAATAATATCAAAAATATAAATGTTGTAGTGTGTTTTTCTTCTAGGATCGATATTGCAATTGTTTCGCCTCTCCTGGTATTATACCATCTTGGTCACTCTCGTATTAAATACCTTTAGCGTGAGCGGGACAGCACGATTTGAAGTTTTGAACTTCGCAGCATAATGCCTGCTATTGTCTAACGCGCGGGCGCTTGCTATCACATTCACTATTTATTTTTGTCAAACGGTATAAGATGGCGACAGAAGGAGATGGTGAATGCAATCCCGTGCGTTCCGGCGTTAGACAATACAGCCTCTGCTATAAATGCGTAGGTACCTACACTTTTTTCTGATAACAAAAAAAATCTGTTTATTGCAAATTAAAGTGTTTCCATGAGTTTTGGTACCTATATTACGGTTTACGGTACTCACCAAGATAATGTTATCCTTTTCGGACCGCAATCTTTGCAGGAACTCATTTTTGAACAATAAACTTGTTACTGACTGTTGTAGTTTAGTTTTTATATGCTTTCAATGTCAATTTGAAAATATGATTTATTTATAGAACGATCAGCTGTTTGTCGATTCCTGTCACTTAATTAAAATTTTTCATAACGTATACACTAAAATCTTGTTTCTCTTGATTTTACAACACTGACTTATCTGGGAAAATAAATACAGGACTGGTTAGCTATATACATATCAGTACCTTGCGCTTATATGTAGCTCGCTGGACATTTCTGTTCCTTTTATCAATAGTTCTATAATCTGGAGCGGAATGAATTCTACTAATCAGTGATTGAGGTGTATAGCGCCAATAAAATCATGACTAGAAGTCATTGGGCGTTCAATTATTACATAGATAAATTGGTCCCCCATCGTATTACTGGGTTATATTTTCCAAATTTAATTAAAAGATTCAATCGTAATAAGTAAATGGTGTAAGTTCAATGGTGCGTGTGATATGAAGTTCCCAATCCGCACTGGGCCCGCTGTTTTTAATAAAAAATAAAAATAAAAACCGGCCAAGAGCGTGTCGGACACGCCCAAGGTAGGGTTCCGTAGCCATTACGAAAAAATCAAGTAATATTTTTCTAAGGATTTCGTATGTGTACGGAATCATCCAAGTTTAGGTATGTTTTATACCTTAGGCTACTATTTACTCTTAAACTACAAATAATTTCCAAGCAATCTTAGCCGCTATAATTTTCCTAGTAAATTTGATATATTTACTATCCTTCCGAATTTTTTCAAATTTTTCCACCCAACAGTTTAGATTTTAGAGGGGGGGGGGGGGGGACGGCCGATTTTAATGAAAATTTTCACTTTAAAGTTGAATATTTCGCAAACAGATCACTGAATAGAAAATTCATGTTAGCAACCCCGCAATGATTTTAAAAGACCTATCCAACGATACCCCACAATATAGGGTTAGCCGAGAAAAAAAAAATCACCCTCACTTTACGTCTATGGGAGGTACCCTAAAAAATTTTTTTTTACTTTTTTTTATTCAATCACTTTGTCGGCGTGACTGATATATATATTGATGCCAAATTACAGCTTTCTAGTACTAACAGTCTCTGAGCTTAGCCGCGGACAGACAGACAGACAGACAGACAGACGGACAGACATGGCGAAACTATAAGGGTTCCTAGTTGACTACGGAACCCTAAAAACACGTCAAGACCGCTTACCTTCTTTCTAATGCTAAAAAAACGACGTATAACCTAGGACGATGATGATGATGACGTAAATCGTCACTACTTTGAAAAAAGCTCGTATCTCAAAATCGATAATCTGGCCAATTAAACTACTGGGTTGGTTTACATATTGATTTGAGATACGAGATTTTTTCAAAGTAGTGACGAAATGTTGCTGACGTAATCGCTAATCAGACCTGTCCCCCATCAAAAATAAGCAGAGCTTGGAACCCCCCCTTTGGTGCTTACGTAATTTTGTACGACCCCTCATTGAGGAATCCTTTCACAATACATGACACTATGACACGCAAATGTATGCTGGGCAAGTGGGCACTCAGTATGGTGTTCATAGTGAAAAGTTAGTTATAGGTAAAAAACCGGCCAAGAGCGTGTCGGACACGCCCAAGATAGGGTTCCGTAGCCATTACGAAAAAATCAAGTAATATTTTTCAAAGGATTTCGTATGTGTACGGAATCTTCCAAGTTTAGGTATGTTTATACCACAGAAATAATAATAAAGAGGATAGAAGTGCCTTAGACGCGTGACCTTGGCGCCGCGCTTGTGACTCGTAGGTCACAAGCGCGCGACTTGTGGCTCAGTGCTATTTGAAACGTGGGTATGATAACAAGTGCTTTAAAATGGTGTTTTGCAGCATTAGCAATTGCGGAAACTCGTCCACACTGTGTAATTACACTAATAAGGGGATTACATTTCATTGGTATGTATTAATTTAATTTAATAATGCGGTTTATATCAAAATACAACTTGAGAAAATATTTCATTATGAAATATTGGTTTACACGTTATTAACACGAAACTTCATATACCATTGCTACTCATGCCCATAAAAACGCAGATCGTTTTGAATTATACGCAGCAATGTTAAGTAATTTTTGATAACCCTTCTGTCTTGCACAAAAGTTCGTGGCACGGACAAAAAAACAGGTTACGACTAGTACAGACATAATGCCGACGCGGCCAATAAAGAGCGCCGTTGTGTAAATGTGGGTATGAATTACGTTGAGTGTTATTTAACGCTATCTCTAAGGTGTAAGGTTCATAATTGTTTGTAAGCAAAATTATTAGTAATTGTGTGCGTGATTGCGTAGTACGGTCCCGGTCTTTTGCGTGTGTGCATTAACACAGTAAGTAGAGGGGATGAAGCAGCGACACGAGTTCCGGAAGAAAATAGGAACTAAGGCATTTCTATCCTCTTTATTATTATTTCTGTGGTTTATACCTTAGGCTACTATTTACTCTTAAACTACGAATAATTCCCAAACAATTTTAGCCGCTATAATTTTCCTTGTAAATATAATATATTTACTACCATTCTGAATTTTTTCAAATTTTTCCACCCAACAGTTTAGATTTTAGAGGGGGGGGACCGTCGATTTTAATGAAAATTTTCACTTTAAAATTGAATATTTCGCAAACAGATCACTGAATAGAAAAATCATGTTAGCAGCCCCCCAATGGTTTTAAAAGACCTATCCAAAAATACCCCACACTATAGGGTTAGTCGAGAAAAAAAAAATCACCCCCACTTTACGTCTATGGGAGGTACCCTAAAAAAATTATTTTAGTTTTTTTTATTTAATCACTTTGTCGGCGTGCCTGATATATATATTCATGCAAAATTACAGCTTTCTAGTACTAACAGTCTCTGAGCTTAGCCGCGGACGGACAGACAGACAGACAGACAGACAGACAGACATGGCGAAACTATAAGGGTTCCTAGTTGACTACGGAACCCTAAAAAGTTATGAAGAACCTCTCTTGTTTGTATTAGTAACGGTTCTCTATCGTTTCCCCGAATTTCACATGCCATAATATGAATGATGATTCATCATCATTTCAGCCGTAGGCCGTCAAATTCGAAAATGACTCAAGTCCCATGTAAATTCTGTGCACCACTATATGCAAAAAGAGCAGTATTTATTTTTTATTATTAATAACACGTTGCGCTTGCTTACGTACGATACAATACAACATAATGACACTTTATTGTAAATACACCACAAATAATACAATACAGAAGAACAAGTACATGAAAAAATATATACGGTAAGCAATGAACCACCAGACTCACCAGATGTCTAAAACAAAAGTTGAAATAAGGAATTTAGGAAGCACTAGATCGGATTATCTTTTTCAGCTTATAATAATCCGGATTTTAATAACATCCTCGATGTGCATGTATGAATTAAGAATGAACTGCTAGCTCGCTAGCATTTACAAAATTATAATTTTAAATACTCTAAAAATACATTTGGGTAAACACCGTCAATATGCGACGAGTTTTTTACTTGCAGTTTTCGTGACATACAAAAACAGAGGTGGACTGATTTAAATTTTCAATAGCGTGACGTCACTGCGCCGATATCCGGAGGTCATCAGACATTTTACTTTAGTTGTCGATTTGATCAACCCATCCGATATTATATATTCCGACCAGGTTAATGTGAGCTTCGGTGTTTTGAAATGGTCCGCTTTATTGTATGCAAGTGTCTGTTGTGCGAGGGGGGCGGGAGGGCAATCGGTGCCGGTGGGTCGATGGTTACACCGAGACCTACAGCTCATGTTTTCATTACAATAGGTAATGCCGCGTCGCCGGCGTCCTCCAGTGGGGTACTACTACGTATGAAAATCAATTGAACACAACATAGTATGTACTGAAAGTACTTATACCTACTTCGACCTGTTAATTTCAGCCTTGTGTCTAAATGCCTATTGTCTACCCTGCCTATTTATTTTTACAATCTCACGGTAATGTATGGTGGTATTCATCAAAGAATATTTGTATTCTATTGAGTTGTATTTTTAAACACATTAACATTTGGGATGATGGCAAAAGGCCGGACGGTATGTCTCTGATTCCCTGGAGGATGGGTAGGGTTTTAGTTTGGGACGCAACCTGCGTCGATACCCTAGCCCCTTCACACCTTCAGGGTACAACAAAAAAATCTGGCGTAGTGGCTGAAGCGGGCAGGTGTACGAAAGTTTTAAAATACCAGGGTCTCGGTTCAGCTTACAATTTTGTTGCTGTCGGTTTTGAGACCCTGGGTCCTTGGGGTCCCGGGGCACACAACTTGATTAAAGAAGTGCAAAAGCGTCTGGTCGACATCACTGGAGACCAAAGTGTTGGCAGCTATCTCTCTCAACGAATCTCCATCGCCATTCAACGAGGGAATGCTGCCAGCATTTTGGGTACGATGCCACGGGGGCCTTTTTTAGACTTAATAGGTTCTAAGTTTTTAGCTGTTTTATTTATTGTTATTTTTTCTTAATATTTGTTACCTTTGGGTTGAATATACACATTTGGTTTTGTTTTCTGTTAAAAATACTAGCTACTAAATAAAAATACTAGACGCGTTCGTAATCGTAACTATCGCAAAAGTTATACACTTTTACGACAGTTACGATTAGGAACACATCTGTGTCATGATCACGATTACTTACGTAATTTGTTCAACTGTGTCAAAATACAATCGTCTACATAAACGTCCACTGCTGAACATATTCCTTTCCAAGAGATGACCACCAAAAACGAGTCTACTTTCTTATACAAGTCAGTCAATAATATTCCTGTATAGTTACTGGCATAAGTTTATCCAGAAAAGTGTTCGTTATACAAATGTTAAATCTGTGAGCGAGAACGTTATTTTATCATCAGCTTAGAATAATCATCAGATAATTTTGTTAGACAAGTTGATATAAAAACCGATCACTAATGAATTCAAATAGCGACGTTCGCCTGAAATTAGGATCAACTCATATATTTCAAGGAAGCTCACCAACTTGGCCAACCAAGCACATGTTGTGTCACCATAACCATTGATAACGTGAGACTGGGTATGTAACAGTACGTTATTTTTGTTCACAGGTAATAATGGGAGATCGATCAGCGGCAGAAAGAGCGTGCAAAGACCCTAATCCCATCATAGACGGAAGGAAAGCAAATGTGAATCTCGCAATTCTAGGAGCCAAGCCCAGAGGGAATCTAGCGCCAGGTTAGTAGTACCACTTAGTGATTAAACATCTAACATATTATTAAAAATAAAATAGTCCCATGTTGGGTGCCAATGTAGCAATAAGGAATTTGGAAGTCATTCCGGACAACGTTTTCCTATAAGCTTTATTGCCACAAAAGTTGCTTATCTCTTTCGTTCTGTTAAGGGTGATTCTTCAAGGTCGTGATTTTTGTTTTATTCCTCTGTCGTATTTTTTTTTTATGGTACTGAACAAATCTATTTTCATGGGAGCATGATTTTTTCTATACTAAGTAAAAAAAAAATACGACAGAGGAATAAAACAAAAATCACGACCTTGAAGAATCACCCTTAACCGGTTTAAAATACAAGACAAAAAGTAATTCACAACAAGCACTGTCGAGCAAATAACCACTTCTAATAAGAAGTTAAAGAAAAAAGACCGGTAATTTTTGCCCGTCAGTATACTTAGTTAGGTTTTACAAAGGATTTCAGAAACTCTTACTATTTTACGAACTATTCTAACAGTAAACATTCGCCTAAACGACATTCTACTTTAGTACCTACTAAACGCTTGAACGATTTAAACGGTGTTAGGGTAGGTACCCTCAATAAACTAACTCCGCATGTTTGCCGTGCGAAAATATGTTCTGCTAACCAAAAGCTTTTAAAAAGTACTTATAGCGGCAAATGAAACTTGAATATCAAAAGCGATGTTGGGTCCAGGAACAATAAGTCGTTTCAATTTATTGACTACTATAACCGATTGCTTGCATTCAGAATTAACGAGGCTGAGGTATAATATGTGTACCTATTTTAAAATAAAAAAAAACAGTTGTCGACTAACTTTTCGAGAGAAAAGTGAATTTAACGTCTCTCTATTTATTTATTTATTTTATTTATTTAAAAAAAAAAACAAAATTGCAAGGTTATACAGAGAACAGTATTATCCGGTAAGCGCCAAACTAGGCTGAGCCTGTATCTTGGCACTCACAGAGTCAGTTTACAAACATTATGATATTATAACTTTAACAGATTACACAGTTAAGTAGGTTGTCCCGTTGGCTTTAGTGGAATTATAACCATAAACACTGCAGTTGCAATGTGACAAAATATTCTATGAAGCTATCAGAACAATATCTTGAACGGAGACAGAAAGAAAAAAAAAATTAAATCAAAAATAACAAAAGATAAGACTGCATGCAATTTAAATTTAGGTGTGTGTGTGTATGAGTGTAATATGTGTGTGTATGTGTAAAGTATGTGTGTGCGTGTGTGTGAGTATAAAGCGAGATGTTGCGTTTGCTTGTTAGAGAGTGAGTAAGTACCAACCAATTTATTTATTTATTATTAACTAGCTTTTGCCCGCGGCTTCGCTCGCGTGTACTATGAGTATTACAAAGAACCAAGATATCAAGCAAGCAAGCATACAGGCAAGCAAGCAAGCAGGTCCACAATTGACCGAGAAATCGGTGAACATACCTACATAAAAAAAGTGGAATGCATAACCTCCTCCTTTTTTAGAAGTCGGTTAAAGAGCCCTTTGCGGCCTACTTACAGTATAAACTTATGAATTTTGAAATTTTAGCTTTCTACAACCAGTAAAACGCAAAATCCCGTTTTTTCTCGTTCCCGTAAGAATTTCGGGAAATGTTTTCTTAATGCTCCCCTACACTCCCTAAGGAACCCACTTGCCAAATTTCAGCTTTCTATGACCAGTAAAACGAAAAATCCCGTTTTTCCCGTTCCCGTGGGAATTTTGGAAAGTCCTCTCTCAATGCTCCTCTAAACTCCCCAAACAACCTACATGCCGAATTTCAGCTTTCTACAACCAGTAAAACGAAAAATCCCGTTTTTTCCCGTTCCCGTGGGAATTTGGGAAAGTCCTCTCTCAATGCTCCTTTTCACTCTCCAAGCAACCTACATGCCGAATTTCAGCTTTCTATGACCAGTAAAACGAAAAATCCCGTTTTTCCCGTTCCCGTGGGAATTTTGGAAAGTCCTCTCTCAATTCTCCTCTACACTCCCCAAACAACCTACATGCCGAATTTCAGCTTTCTACGACCAGTAAAACGAAAAATCCTGTTTTTTCCCGTTCCCGTGGGAATTTTGGAAAGTCCTCTTTCAATCCAGCTCGACACTCCTCAAGCAACCTACATGCCGAATTTCAGCTTTCTACGACCAGTAAAACGAAAAATCCCGTTTTTTCCTTATCCCGTGGGAATTTCCGAAAATCCTTAAAACTGTTTTTTACTATTATAATTACCTACTTCTATGCCAAATTTGAAGAGCCTAGTAATTATAGTTCATAGGATCCCGTTGAACTGAATATGTAAATCCCGTTTTTTCCTTATCGCGTGGGAATTGTGAAAAATCCTGAAATTAATGTTTTAACTAATGTAATACCTACTTGTGTATCAAATTTGAAGAGTCTAGTTATTATAGTTACTGAGATAGGGTCACTCGGAATCGAATATATAAATCCCGTTTTTTCCCGTTCCCGAGGGAATTCCCAAAAATCCTTCCTTAGTGGATGCCTACATTGTATAAGGTATCTACTAGGGGCGTTCAATAAAAAGTGAGAATGAGTATGTTATAAACAACTTTTACTAAATGTCATTTTATTTTTCGACATAGTCACCTTTTAGCATAATACACTTAGTATATCTTTTTTCTAAACTTAAAATTCCATTTTTAAAAAAGGTCTCATCTTGAGTACTTAAAAAATCTTGTACTGCAGCGACTACCGCGTCGTCGTCTTCAAATTTCTGGCCTCTCAGGTATTGTTTCAATCTCGGAAATAGGTAGAAATCACTGGGAGTGAGATCTGGTGAATACGGAGGATGCTTAAGGATATCGAACCCAGCATCACGAATTGCAGCCATTGCAACGGCGGACTTGTGTGCCGGGGCATTGTCCTGGTGGAACAGCACAACTTTCGAGAGTTTACCTCGCCGTTTTTCGCGGATCTCATTGCGCAATGTTGCTATTTGTTTGGCGTATAAAGTGCCCGTAATAGTGGCTCCATGCTCGAGATACTCAATCATTAATACCCCTTTACCATCCCAAAAAACAGAGCCCATGACCTTACCGGCAGATGGGCTCACCTTGAATTTCTTCGGAGTTGGAGATGATGGCCTTTTCCATGTCATAGACTGCAGTTTCGTTTCAGGGTCGTAATGATGGAGCCATGTTTCGTCCATTGTTATAAATCGCGCCAAAAAAAGTTCCCGGTCTTGCTGCATCAGGTTCAAAGCTTCTTGACAAATCTCTAGTCTAGTTTGTTTTTGCGTGTCAGTAAGCATTCTTGGTACCCAACGCGCAGATACCTTTTTCATACCCAAGCGTTCATGTAAAATATTATGCACGCTCCCCGTTGAAATCTTTAAATTTTCAGCAATAAAACGAACTGTGACACGACGATCCGCCAAAACTGAGTTTTCGACTTTTTTCACAATTTCTTCAGTTACTGCTGTAGTAGGGCGTCCGGAGCGGGGGTCGTCCATTGTCGATGTTCTTCCACGTCTAAATTCGGCGCACCAACGTGCGACTGTCGAATACGGAGGAGCATTAGACCCTAAAGTGTCCCGCAAATCCAAATTGACTTGGTCCGTAGAAAAATTTTTCAAATACAAGTATTTGATAACGGCGCGCGGTTCAATTTTCTCCATTTTCGCTAACGTACTCAATAGCATTGCAAAGAAATTACCGTATATTTTTTTAAACAAAAGACAGTTAGTTTTTTTTTTCAAAGCAATCAGCTAGATAGATTAGCTTTACCGGCCAGTATTTAATTTCGTAATATTAAAAGAGTTTGCATCTCATTCTCACTTTATATTGAACGCCCCTCGTATGTGCAAAATTTGAAGTCTCTAGGTCCAGTAGTTTGGGCTGTGCGTTGATATATCAACAGTCATTTAGTTTATTTAGACATTTCAACCCCATCGCACCCCATCCAGGGAAATGGTAGTTTACGTCTGCCACGTCGGATTTTAAAACCGTTGTTGTTTTCATAATCAGCGACCCGATAAACCATAGAAGAAACAACACCCATGTTGATTTTCAGACTTTGTTACCCCTTTCCCCCTTTTAGGGGTTGAATTCTCAAAAAACCTGAAACACGTGTTTACTCATTTATCATTAGGAGTACTTCTGTGAAGTTTCGAATAAAATAGTCGAACTAATCTTGTTTCAACATACAAACTTTGGACCCCCGTTTCACCCCCTTAGGGTGTGAATTTTGAAAAATCCTTTCTTAGTGCACCCCTAGACCTTATAAGGAACCTACATGCCAAATTTTGAATCTCCAGGCCCAGTGGTTTGGGCTGTGCGTTGATATGTCAGTCAGTCAGTCAGTTTCTTCTTTTATATATTATTATATATATATTATATAATAATATATAAATATTATTAATTTAATTATTATTTTAATTTTACTTTTTACATAGTTTGTATGTGGAAGAAATGTGTCTACCTACTTATTTAGGAATAGCTGCTTGTTGAAGCGATATTATTGGATATATGAATAGATATTAATGTTTAGGTATAACAGAGGTACTAATGTGCTTAATAGGTGAGTTGTTGTTGTGAGTGGGCGGATACCTTATTTGCTACTCTGTTTCGCTTCGTCTGGGTTGCTTACCGGGAACTATGACCGGTTTAGTTTATTTTTTAGTGTCACGTAATGTGGTTAAAATTATCATACATGTGTCTTAGTGAGACCTGCTAAGGGAGTAAGTGCATGTTAATTAGTAGTTATTTATCTGTATTATCTTCTGTACACTTATTTCTGTTTTGTTCTCCAAATAAATAAATAAATAATTAAACTCTCTCTCTGGTACAAATAACTTGCGCAAACTTATTCCCACCGCATTCCGGTATCTGTATTTAAACAAATTGTTGGTAAAAGTACCTAATTACTAATTGAATAGAAAATGAATCATGTTGTGCAAAGTTAAATATTTTTTTTCTAAAGTAGACTAAACATTTCAAACATTGGTAGCATAGCATACGTTGTGGTACGTACTCTGAAGATGAGATCTGGTTGAGTTCGAAACGCGTCAGTGTAGTTTGGTGGTGGTTATGGTTGGGTTTGTGTGATTTGTGTGTGTTCGTACAGTGTGGAGGTGGAGGAACTGCATGAACACGCATTTCTTATATAAACGTAACTATTGTAAGGTCGCGGGTGAGCAAAGTAATTGTTTCAGTTCATTAATATGGACCTCCGCAAAGTAACGCCTGATTCAATAAATTACGTAAACTTTTATTATTTGTGTATGTCTTCGCCGGTAAGTCGGGGTAATTGCTGGAACTACTGAAACAATTTGAAAAGTTTTTGTTTATTTGATGGTTACACTATTCCAGTTAAACATTGGCTAGTTTTTTAGCCCAGAAATGTGTAAAGTTCACGTGGGACAGTTTTCTGGTACTAAGAGTTTTTGAGCTAAACCTCAGACACACGGTGATACTACAAAAGTTACGTTTGTCCCCTGAGTGGAACCCTAAAAACTAACACTATAGTTACCTACTCAACGGGGCTCAGTGCTCATTCTTTAACGAGGAAAGATAACTCGCGTTGATTTCGTCAAAGGCTCGTAACCTTATCGCTCAGCTGTTTGTAAAAGGAGCATTTTTCGAAGCACATGATCCTTTTTTTATCTCCCCACCGACAAAAAATACACCGTGTGAGACAATGGGTACTCTGCGGGGGTCACGGTACATGTGTTGCTAGCTTAACTTGGTATCTGTAGATATCTTTATAGCTTAAACTTAATAAGAAATAATTAGTTTGATATGATAATCCTAAGAGGCTTTAGAAAAATACGAATGTTTGTGCTCGAGTCTTGGGTGTTTAATATGTATTTAAGTAAGTATTTAATTGTATCTATATAAGTAAGTTTATCCGTTGTCTAGTACCCATAGCATAAGCTTTGCTTAGTTTTAGCACTAGGTCAATTGGTGTGAATTGTCCCGTGATATTTATTTAAATTTAATCATTTGTGTTTTGGAATCAGATGAAAGTTGGCGCTTAAAAGTGAGATACGTGTGATTCTATTGCGTGATCTGCTACCTATGCATAATATTAATGAATATTTGATTGTCAAAATCATTAACTTCATCGTTTTAAAAATCTAAAACGCGTTTTGATGATTTCTGTCGTAAATTGATTTGAAGCTTGAGACTTTGCGATTCCTTAATACGTAGGTATAGAAGACGAAAGTACCTAGTTATAAAATATTGTATTTTTATGTTTACATATTTCGTTCATTGAACAGGGGGTAAGTTCGCTGTCATCTGTTTAATAATATAAGTAACTCAACAAAGAGAGGTAAAACAGGGATTTATAGACGTTATTCGTATATGTATGCTTTTACAGGTAAACTATCCCTAGAATCTACTAGCCCTTATAACTATAATTTTATAATGGCCATATCCGTCTGTCTGTCTGTTTGCCAGTTAAGTAACTGCCATTTTGTATAGGGTATATATATTAATCACGCGGACAAAGGGGTAACATAAAATCTCGAAAAAAAAATGTCTACAATGTAAATTGAAGTCATGTAAAGTGGGATGATTTTTTTTCTCGTCTAAACATAGTGGAGATATCATTGAATAGGTATTTCCAAAACACTGTAGGTTTGGTAAGGTCATATTTCAATTTAGAGATATGTTTGCAAAATATTTAACTTTCAGGTGCCAACTTTTCTAGAGTGAAGTACTTACTTACCCCGTTTACAAGCTAAAAAGTTGGCTTGAATAAATAAATCTAAAAAAAAATCATATCACAGTTTTGTAGGCTTTACAGGTTGACGAGTAAGTACCTACCTACTACATAAAAAACGAAATTGAAAATTTACTTATCGCATTAATATGCAATATACTAATGTACGGAACGTAGAGTTCCGTACTAATATGTTTTTGTGTTTTGACTAATATAACAAATATTAAACCGGCTAAGAGCGTGTCGGACCACGCGCAGGTAGGCTGCGCGTGGTCCGACACGCTCTTAGCCGGTTTAATATTTGTTATATTCGCCAAAACACAAAATTACTAAAGTTCAGTTTGTTACTAAATATCGGCAAAAATGATACAAGATAACGTCGATAACAGTCAATTTAATTATCTTCAAGCGCAACGTTCGCTTATTTAATTATAAATCAAGTGTTATCAAATTGATAATGCAGTCGATAAAATTAGGTTTAGATTAATTCTTATCTAAATCTAACCACGACTAGGCTCTTACAGTACCGATTTTATAGACCACTGAGCACCTACAAGGACGACTAACGTATCACTATGCACTTAAACACACAGACATCAAGCATACCTATCATTTTATATCCGAACGGATTTTACTGCTTACTTATTGAACCACAAAACTTTGGCTTACTAACTGCAAAGAAAATGTATTTTTTGACCAACCATTTGTATTTTGAGAAAGTGACAGTCAGTGAAATATAGGTGTATAGAAAACTCGAGTCCCTCTTTCATGTATGTAGAGCGTGAGCGTATAGAACTGATATCGAAGTTACGTCGTTGTTTAAAATTGAACGTCAACATGTTATGGACAAGTTATCACTGCAAGCTAGAGTACTTACCTGCTTACAGAATAATCGTTTTGATTTTTGATTTTTTTTTGAGTGAGACGTTAATATTTACGGTGGTGATAATGATAATATCAATTAATCTCTCTCTATCTATCAATATTTATATCGGTATGACTGTGTGCATTAAGGAGACATCGAATGTTCTTGATGCACGCATCCTTTCACATTTGCAATCTCATCCGAACTTCTCTTAAAAATCCAAATCAAACGAAATATCTTACGGTTACCTCCCAATGCCTGCAGTGCATTGCATTAACTGTTGATCTTGAGACTGACGAGACATGGAGCTTGTTTCATATTTCACCTTCAGCCTCTTGCAACTTGAATAATTTTGAAATAAAACCAATAACAATCGAGATATGACAAACACATTATTAGGCTTTGGCCTACCTGGCTATCAATTTCCCATTTTACCTTCAATCTCTGCCAAAATTGATGTAAGTTAATCCTAAAACAAATGAATCACGACAATGGTCACCCACCAGTGCATACATTAGGCATCGGTCGTACCTGGAGCATCGTTTCACACCGTGATTGCCTCGATAAACCGCGAGGGCCAGGGCTCCACCGGAAGTCCCTAAACGCTCGGAAGCGGAAGTGTTCGGTGTACGACGCCCGCTAATTGATTGCGGGCGACAACCCTCCTGTTACCTGCAATCACCCTTTATGGCTACATAGTATGTTGTGTAAACCCTATTTCAATAGATTTATCAAAAACAGCAAGCACTTATGTGGACACACTGCACTTTTTGAGACGGGTTTAGTATAATATAAACTCGGGAATTAAATTAGCAAAGGTAGCAGGCGATCAACATCTGTGATCTTCCCTGCACCTCACTCACCTCCGGCTCTTACTAAATTTCATCCCCATGACTGTATTAAGAAAAAATAGGATAGCTTTTTATACAGTATGTAACTGAACGAAGAGCATAGCTGATACCTGGTTGATGGCCAATCGGAGTATGATAAAATGTCGTAGTTTTTTATTAACTTTTTAGTACTTTTTTCGTTTTGTCCATACAAAGTTACTTAATATCACTAAAGTTACTTAATCTAATTATATATCATAGCAACAGATTGAGATCCGCAACAGGCTTCGTCAGCTAAACGAAAATATAAAATCCTCTACAAGCTTCGTCATATAATCCTAAGCATTCAAACCTGATTCAAACCTGGGCCAAAAGTACCAAAAACACTTGCCGCATTAAGTACCCCGTTGTATCGCCAATAATATATATGTGCTGGACCAGATAAGCACTGGAACGCGGATCGCTGCCTCTCCTCTATCCCTCATACGCCGTCCCAACTCTTTAAACCGCTTAGCCTCAATGCACCAAGGCCCAGCAGACTCAACAGCGACCGGAACGAATTCATAGATTCTCTTTAATTCCGAGTATTTTCCGTGCTTCAACTTTGCCGCGCCTTCAGCATCATATTCATATTGATCAAACAAAAAAAAGTACTAAAAGTTAATAAAAAGTGCGCCATTCCATCATACTCCACTTTTTCATCAACCTGGTATCTGCTTTGCTCTACGTTCAGTTCAGTTACAAACTGTATATTACTTAACGCATATGTCGGCCAATTTTCCTTATCCCAGCGTGCAGCAGTTAAGGTTGTGCTTCTGTCAGGGTATCGTTAAGTGAGTTTCTGCTCCTGTATCACTTGGACGCAGCCGCCCTTACAAAAACTTATAGAAGAAATCGGGTCTGCTTTCGCTTGATCTTAATAAGTCGTACTGTAGGTGCTTCAGACTCGAGAGCTCGATTTTGCGCTGTTACTAACAATGAAATTTTCGTTTTGCTCATTAAACTAATTATAAATTACAATACCTTAAATAGGTATGTGATCTTCTGCTTAGATCCTATTTGTGATAAAAACAAGATAAATCTTCATTCATTCATTGCAACATATGTATGTCGACGTGTTATGTACCGGTATGTTAATGAGATGGAATGGATGCTTTTTCTGTCACATTGCCCAGAATTTTCGCAAACTCTGCTTTCATTGACGTTAAATTAGATTAATTAAATTCGCTGTACTCAATTTGCCCGGTAGCTGTTGCATTTAACGTTGGCAGGTAGTCAACAAAATAGCTTTGACCATCAGAGCATTACAGGGCCAGATACCAGAGAGTATGTGTGAGGTAAGAATGACATGCCATAATGAACTTCCGTGCGTACGGTATTGAATTAAATTGATGACTGACAATGCCGTGATAACTGCACTCGGTGGCTGTTTAATTTAGTGTTGCGGTGTAGAATTACTGTACTGCTGTAGTCACGTCGTGATATGCGGATTTGATTATAATTTATGAGTAGCAGGGCCGCATTTAACCGTTCTAGAAGGCAGTGACGTGAGGGATCAAAGTACGAAAGACTAAAGAAAAAAGTTGTTTTAGGATTGTCCGGAATCTTAAATCTAGGCTATAAATCTTGGCGAGTTTGGTTGCAAATTCAGAAAGTCAGTGCGTCCCTTTGATTGAATTTCGATACCAATGTAAATCGGCCTACAGGAAGGCAATTTCAGATCGGATTATATTTAGTGTAGTCCTAATTGGATGACAATGCAAGTACAGTCAACAAAAAGTACAGTCAGCTAAAAAGCTTGCATTAAAAATTAAATTTTTAACAAAGACTTATGTCTGTACAGTTTTTGGTGTTCAATAAAGAATATTTGTATTGTATTGCACAATCACGCCTGATGGAAAGCGGAGATGAGGTGTACGATGGAGCGATGGAACACGCTTGCCTAGTAAAGCCACCACATACTTCAAAACGACCAGATTGTAGTGTTCAGGGAACACAGACTCACGGAGGGAATTCCACTCCTTAGCTACGGATGATGAAGGAAGAGCGAAAATGCTAGTGACTATCATTCATTGTCCTGAAAGACCAACTGGCTAAAGACATAATTAGAACGAGACCTAGATTTTTTTAATTTGAGCGTCCATAATTAGGTACTAAGAATTCCTCTGAAAGTGAACAATCAGCTGGTAGTATACAATTTCGTATGTTAACGTCGTCTGAGAACGAATGAATGGGCTCGCATCCTCGTTACAGCGTGTTTGTGGAGGTCGCTGTATTGTTCCCCAGCGCGTCGGCTACTGGTACTGCACACATTGAACAGTACAACAGTGTGGGGGGACATAGTGTACACAAAAGGCGCAGGCGCGCGTGACGCCAGGCCACCTGGCCGTGCTGTACTGGCCCCGCCATATGCCTCGCGCCGCACGCGCGTTGCCTTGCCGCGTCCACGCATCGGCAACCCTAACGAAATCGTTTGACATCGTAACGACACCATCGCGGTATTAAATTCGCCAAGTTTTTATTTACCCTATCTATTTAGGAATTGGAGCCGTTATCGAAGTTTGATTTAACGGTATATGAGGACCTACATTTTTTTTGATACCTATTGACTCTTTCTAAGTATTGATAAGTTACCTTAGATAAAAGAGCATGTGGGTTTCCTGATGGTAAGCAATCTATGCCGCCCATGGATATTCGCGACTTATTGTTTATTTATTCGCTTAATTTTGTTAGTTTAATACTAGTCTTATCTATGGTGCATTAGGTACATACTTTTATATAGTGTTTAAAACAACGAGCAATGTCTAAAAGAGAATATGGGAGCAGCTATTGTTTAGATAATGAGCACAAAATCCAATTAAAATTCCTATTTGCCAAGATTCTTTTAAACGCCATTTGTTCTTTGAAACGCACTTGATATTTGAAGATTTGTGACGTCAATTTAATCACAGTACTGATCAGAGATGTCTGTAACGTACACAGCGACGTATAATATAACAGCCGTCTTCAAAGCGCTCTAAGTTAAACAGTTTCGAGAACAATACCTAATGTCAGAACTGGATAAACGCATTAAATCTGCCGCCAAAATACCCTGTTTAGTCTACGGTAACTGCATAGCGGAATCTTACACACTGTTTGTTTACAGGACCCTTCCGAAATGTAGGGCTGAGGAAAATAACTTACGTATGTTCGTTTACTTACACAATACACAGGTTTCACGTATGAATCTTGGTACATTTGGTGCTACAATTACCTACAGCAACGAACAACCTGATTTGTGATCTTGAACGAAGTGATGTCGGTTGGCACTGCTGGCTGGCACCCTAGCCTGAGAATTTTTGTCTTTGAACAACTGGTCCGCCAATTCACAATATAGGCCCTCCAAACTTGATTTTTGTACCTAGGTTTTGTATAGTTCCATGCGTCGTTTGGCATGCTATGGGAATGTAATCCGTTACAACTAGTCCGGTTTGAAGCGACCGTTTCATCCGATAATGCAGCCTCGGGGTGGTTATGGTTACCGTTATTTTGTAGAGGGGTTTGCTTTGAATGAGCGCATGCGCACCCGGCTCCCCTTCCAACGTCCTCTGTACCTGCGATTTTTTTGTACACCACCGACAATACGAGGACGTTTTTTAATGCAAATCTGGTGCATACAAAATAAAAGTACGCATGGCAAGACCATTTGTTACTTCTTGATGCATAGAAGATAAGATCATTATAAGGTTTTTTCACAGCTTTTGAGAAAGTTGATTTAAATACCTAGGTACATAATAATGTACATATTATGTATAAAAAATAGCTTATACATCAAAAGCATAATGACAATAAAATTTGGAGTGAATTCTGGATATTGCTTTAGTATATACTTACCTATTTTTAAAAAAGGCCGTGGTAGCTTAACTGCTTGAAAAAAAGCCATGGTAGCCTAGTGGTTTGAAAAAAAAGCGGTGGTAACCTTAAAGATTTGAACAAAAAAAGTCGTGGTGCCTAGTGGTTTGAACAAAGAAGCCGTGGCAGCCTAGTTGTTTAAAAAAAGGCTTGGTAGCCTAGTGGTTTGAACAAAAAAAGCCGTGGTAGCCTAGTGGTTTAAAAAAAGGCTTGGTAGCCTAGTGGTTTAAAGAAGGCGTGGTAGCCGCCCAGTGGTTTAAAGAAAAAGCCGCGGCAGCCTAGTGGTTTAAAAATAACTGTGGTAGCCTTATGGTTTAAAAAAAGCTGTAGTTGCCCAGTGATTTAAAAAAAAGCTGTGGTAGCCTAATGGTTTAAAAAAAGCTGTAGTTGCCCAGTTGTTTTAAAAAAAAAGCTGTGGTAGCCTAGTTGGTATGAAAAAAAAGCCGTGGTAGCCTAGTGGTTTGACCTTTAGCCTCTCAAGCAGAGGGTTGTGGGGTCGAGCTCGGGCTCGCACCTCTGAGTTTTCGAATGTATATATGCGAAATTACAATATAAATTTACCACGAGCTTTACGATGAAAGATAACAATATGAGGAAACCTGGACACGCTTGCGAAGAAATCCAGTGGTGTGTGTGAAGTTCCCAATCCGCATGGGACCCGCTTGGGAACTACGGTCAAAGGTCAAAGCTCTCATTCTGAGAGGAGTTCTGTGCCATGCAGTGGAACATATATGGCCTAGTGGTTAGAGAACCTGACTATGAAGCTTGAGGTTCCGGGTTCGATTCCCGAGTCGGGGCAGATATTTGTATGAAAAATATGAATGTTTGTTCTCGGGTCTTGGGTGTTTAATATGTATTTAAGTATGTATCTATATACATAAGTATGTTTATCCGTTGCCTAGTGCCCATAACACAAGCTTGCCTAGCTTACTTTGGGACTAGGTCAATTGGTGTGAATTGTCCCGTGATATTTATTTATTTATTTTATTTATATATAGGCAGGGATGATGATGATGATGTATTTCAAAGAGCAGTTTTGTAGTGATACGGATTACTCACCTCTCAAACCGAATGTAACTCGACATGTTTCGGGCTAATCCGTAGCCCTTCCTCTTGCACGTTTGGCAGCAGCCGTAGCGTGTTCCTCCAAGAGGAAGGGCTCGGGATTAGCCCGAAACATGTCGAGTTAAACTCGTTTGGAGACGGTGAGTAACCGTATTATTTCACTACAAAACTGCTCTTTGAAATACATCATCATCATCATCATTCCAGCCTATATACGTTCCACTGCATGACACAGGACTCCTCTCAGAATTAGAGGGCTTTGACCGTAGTTCCCACGCGGATCCCGTGCGGATTGGGAACTTCACACACACCACTGAATTTCTTCGCAAGCGTGTCTAAAGGTAGTTTCATGTTTAAAGCATTTTTGTAGATACCACATACATAGTTTCTCTATATTTTAATGGAAATTCATTCACGAGCGTTAATGGAGGCGTAAAGTCTTGTCTGTCTTCGGCGCACGCGCATAGCGCTCACGCCAAAATAAATAAGCGTTAATCTGGTTAAGCGGGGCATCGGGAATCGCGGCCAGTTCTATCGAAACAGTCAAATGCAGTTGTTAACCGTTAACTATTTGTGTGGCTACGAGTGATTTGATAAACATTTGTATGCGTGGAAACGGTTAATTATATCTAAAGTAAACCTACACGGGTGAAACATTCAAGAATGAACAAATAGAGCCAGACAAATCTCTTAAATTTCGGTTTTTCTTTATGACTGTAAAGTATCAATGTGTTAATGTAGATTTACACAAAGGCCCCTTCAGTGAACTGATGAATAATTTAACGTGAATTTAAATACTGCAGTACGTATACTTAACCATTCTATATTTTATTACATTTTAAAGTAGACAAAGTGAATCATTTGCGTCGTTTTGCTGCTAGCAGATTGAGCCAGCTCATCAAAGTTTATATGAGAAACATTTTAGGTTAACCCAAAATTATCTATCAATGTAAAAAAAACCGGTTGCCTGTAAAGTCGGTTTACGGACGATAGTTTAACGTGACAACGTCATAACAAAACACTCAAACCCCCGTCCCCCCGCCGCTCTCTTGCAATTGGCCTTCGCCGCTCTCTTGCACCTGGCCTGCTTCGATGCTCTGTAGAATGTAACGTTACGTAACGTTACGTGTACGTTACAATGAGTCATGTTTTTTCGTGTATGCAGCCGGCGTTCATCGATTTATTAGACGTTGTCACGTCAAAAAAAATTTAAAAAGGCCTGGGAATAGCGAACAAAGAAATATCAACACATAGCCGTCGTGACACTGCCATGAAGCGTTTGTAGTCCAACCGGCATTGGATTCGATTGTCGACGTCGACTCACTGCTGTTTGAATAGCTGCTCTATATTTACTTGCCTACACGAATATCGAAGAAAATAAAACGTGATAAAACTACACGTACAGCAATATGTTTGCCTTCTTTTTATCTTATAAACAATTTTTACTGTATTACCAACATTCAGACGTTCCTAAATACGTTCGCGGTTGCTTACGCCCGTATGGGCGGCGATTTCAGCAGCCGTCGATTATGAAAACATTGTTAAAGTTTTATTGTGTGTTGTTGATGAAGGCCGGTGGGGCACTTGTCCAAACAGACGACGATGCCATGAATTATAGAGTGGAGCGAGCGCCGCGGTAATCGATTCACACCTGCTCGAAACTTACTCGTTATCCAAATTGTTGTCATTTGGGGCAGCGCTCTGTAATTTTTGAAACAGTTCAGTATTAATTTGGTCGCTGATGGGTCGCTGACACATCCTAAAAGAACGAATAACAACTGAACGCCTATCAAAGGGCCATACACATAAGAAACAAAAGTGGGCATAAAATTAGCGACTCCGAGTCAGCAAACTTATGATTTATTTCAGTGGACCGAAAGTTGGCCGCAGGCGTTTCACAAACCGATGTAAACTTGATTAAAAAAATTAAATATTGGCTATATACCCTCAAATTTTGCTATGCCCACAGATGAGACGCAAACAAAAAAAA
Source organism: Archips crataeganus (assembly GCA_947859365.1). Classification (NCBI taxonomy): domain Eukaryota; kingdom Metazoa; phylum Arthropoda; class Insecta; order Lepidoptera; family Tortricidae; genus Archips; species Archips crataeganus. The sequence goes on from OX402048.1 coordinate 17,959,477, forward strand.
AGTGTATGACTCAAAAGCTATTACTTCGTGAATTTTGCGAATTTCACATTGCTCAATGACAGTTCGCACAAGCGTTCCGTTGGCAATGTCTCTCGCGAGTCATCGGGGCGCGAACGTTCGAGAGGCACCCAGTCATCATTGACTAATGAAGAGTTTAAGCCCTTTGTGCTGTTGGCAGGGGTTTGTCCCTGTTCGCCGCTCGCGTGCTTGCCCTTCGCCGGTGCATTACTTATGCATGTGCCGCCCCCCGGCCTCGGACCACTGTCGTCCAGGACTATTCCCGCACTATTTTCTACGGTTCCGTCCGCGATAGTGACCTATACATATATTATGTATAGATAGTCTCCATGGGCACGGTTTTAAATATCGAAAGTTAATATATCGCATGTGCCTATTAAAATATCGTTCTTTTTCTGAAATAGTAAACTTATTTAGCTTAGGCTCAGGTTATTTTGCAGCTTAACCTAATTCGTTCTATACTATGCTGTTTTAATTAATCTTGAGAAGAATCCTGAGTTTTAAGATTGTTATAAAAATATCAATTTTAAAAAGTTAGCGGTTCAAAACAAACTTCACTTCACTGCTTGCTTGTATCCGTTTTAGAACTCTGTCAACTTTAAGTACATGTTTATTTCTTACTAAACTGATGTAAAGTTGGTTCCTGACAAATGCTTTAGGTTGTTCATTTATCATCTGTTTTCTACTGTTTTGTGTACCGCTTTTATACGGGGTTATTTTTATTTCACTGACATCCTCTTAACCCTGAATTCCTATCACTCAAACAAATGTTTTTTGTTTTACGACTTTTTAAAATGAAGCACTTTTTTCCTATACAAATACACAGAGTATCGTAAAAATAAGAGGTAATCTCAAATTTTCAACACGTTATTACACCAAAAATATTAGGTTATGACAAAAGCCGTAAAACAAAAAACATTTGTTTAAGAGGGTACGATGGCTCAGAGACTTTTGAGAAATAGGTATTTTAATGAAATGTCGCTGTCTCGCCCGAACCTCTCCGTGTCAGTACAGCGAGAGCGGGACAACTGCACCTCAGACCGTTATTAGGCGCGTAAAATTGATCAAAACAGCATTTCGTAATCCCCTGTTTCCTTCTCGAAAACTGGACCAATAAAATTATTTTTTACAAATATAATTAGAGGACAGATTTAGCTATGCCCCTATGTTTTCCTTTTTTTGTTTATATCAGGGATTCTTTTCTGGTGAGTGTCTGAAAATGACGTTGAAATTGGGCAATTTTTTCAGTTTTTGAAAGCTCATATTTCTTATGTTAATTGAAATATGGAAAAAAACGAAGCATAGGGGCAGAGCTGTGGTAGATACAGATTACACAGTAAAAAAAAATTGGCTCTAAAGCCATTATCCAGGGAGGAAACAGGGGATTACGTTTGTATGGAGAAATGGTGCGCATCGTACCCTCTTAAGTGGTAGGAGTTTAGGGTTAAAAGGATGCTAGTGAATTACAAATAACCCTGTAGATATTTTTATTTCCTATAAAACCTACGGAACCTATTCCCCAAACTTAGAATATTTTCGGGTGTGGGATTTAGGCGCTGTACCTACTGATGGGTCGGCACCGCACGCGCCGCATCGATATGAACGGTTGCCGTTCACTGCGCATTGGGGAGCACGAGGCGTTCATGATTTTATCGATCACTAGCTGTTGCCCGCGACTCCGTCTGTGAAGAATTCTTTTATCGTTAACCCGCGGGAACTATGCAATTTTCCGGGACAAAAACTATCCTATGTCCTTTCCTGGTACTCAAAACATTTCTATACCAAATTTCATCCAAATCGTTATAGCGGTTTAAGCGTGTTGAGGTAACAGACAGACAGGCAGGTCGACAGACACATTTTCGCATTTATAATATTAGTATATGCACAGAGTATATGGATATGTAGGATATGGATTTCGGAAAAGCGTTAGTATAGGGTACTCAAAGGTTAAAACCAGGGGCTAAATTCAGGAACGGCCAAACACGGTTTGCGAGCGGTAATTGAATCGTTTGGGAGAGGATGAGAATGAACTGCTATTCAGGAACGCCAAAAATCACTGGTTTGCGAGAGGTTTGAACTGAGTTTGGGATGAGCCTTATTTATTTATTTACAAAACGAATTAACAGGAAAATAAGGCTCATCGCAAGCTCAGCCCATTCCTATCTTCTCTCAGTTGGCAGCACCGTCGATGTGCACCTTCCCTATAAATCTACAGTTAAAACTGTATGGTTGGCTACATTATTTGCAGCGTAAAGAGAGACAGAGACCTCTGTACCTTTCCTTTTGTATGTTACTTCTTGTTGTTTGTTGGTGTTGTTGTTTTGTATGTTGTTTTAAGTTGTTATAATTATTATTGTGTGCCCTTACAGAACGTCATGGACTGACCTAAATATCTATTGTAACACCTTGATTTGATATGAACATCACTAAATAAATGAATAAATAAATAAATAAACAGATCTCTGCTTAACACAACAGCGCCATCTCTATTTAGTTTCTTCATTTGAGTTCATAGATGTCAATATTGTGTTAACCAGAGGTCAAAATGCCTTACGAAATTAATGGTACGAAGACCTCTCTATACTAAAACTATCTACAGCATGTTTATTATTTTAAAGAAACACGACGTTGTATCTATATCTACACATTGACAATCCTCTGGTTTTAATCGTCCTTGATACTACCAACTAAAACGCCAACCGCTTTTAGAATAAGCTTAGTTCCAAGTAGTTTGTTTGGCTTCAGTCGATTTAGAGCTACCGAATTAATCCGCGATCAGCTCGTTAAAGTACCGGTGCTGGTCGATAGTACTGCGCAAACTTATAATTGCATGAGGTGAAGCCATAATTGTCAGTTTGCCGTGGCTCTGCTTAGCGCGTGATTCAGTCAGACACAGTCGTGTGCTCTTAAGTCAATGTTTGAAAACTTGCCTTTTGTTATCATATTTGATTCTTTTAAACATGGGACAATATATTAAAGATGAAAGGTGTACTGGTAACTGGTGGTAGGAGAGTAAAGAGTTTAGCTCGACATGCGACGTGTGGCTCCAAGAAGAACGGCTACGGATTATCCCGAAACATGTCGAGCTAAACTCGATCATAGACGTGCGTTGAGTTATACGTATTTTTTCGCTATGAGTGAGTCTCACTGTAGTTTTATGCTCAACAATATCCAACACGAGTGTACTGTTAATCACGATAATACTTAAGTAACTTTTTTACACCAATATACCTTTCTGATGTTGTCCGTAGCTGTACGTATTTTTTAAATACAAAGTTATGTTTGCTACTTTAATCGTTTAGGTCGGATATGCTCCGGATAAATGTTGACTTTGATTGTCCATGTTGAAAACTTCCAGTAGAGTAGGGTAACCAAATGGTTAATACGTTAACCAGCCCGGAGAGTGGAAAAAGAGTGCGTTTGGTATGTCTTCGACTGCAACACCTCGCGGTTTATGTTCATAAATAAATTAGTCATACTTGTCATCACTGACGTCAAGTAATAGTACATTGTGCATCAAGGGCCGTAAGTAGGGGATTACTAACGAGAGCCTATTAGAAGCCCGACGCTGGAGGCGGAGGGCTTTTAATGACTCGAGTTTGTAATCCCCTTACTGCCCGTGATACACACAATGATTTTCAACACACTGCGAGGAAAAAAAATCCAAAAATAAAATTATTTTGTCTCTAAACACTTAAATTAAATAAATAATGGCTACCCGCCAATACAGATTGTCACTTTTTTCAAGTCATCTACCACAGATAATGTAAACTGTGTTTAGAATTCGAATAGTCATACGGCCACGTTCCGCCAACATGTTAAAAAAATACTTACTAAAATTATTGCAAAACTATTTGATATAAATTTAAAATATAAAGTTTCATGAAGCGTAGACAAGTTTTGTGTAGTAAAATTGGGTTATAGCTAAGTTATAAACATATAAATATAACGTTGGCTGACTTGAAACCTCCTTAGTCTGTTTGAAAATTTTAAAACTAAAGTTAGAACTCCCTTGGGAAGAAAAACTGTACGTAAATCCATAACTCCCTTAAGAACAAATTAGGCCTTTGACATTTAGTATACAGGCATGGAATAACACCATTGACGAGCAAGTGTGATGAAAAAAAATAGACAAATCGGCGGAAATCTAGTTGTTACAGCGCCACACCATGTTTCAAACTTCATTTGTAGTATGTTATATACGAGTATACCTACTTACGTTTTGCATAATTATAATTTTGCTGTAGAACTGCATACATGCCGCTGTACAATAGTCACGGAATCTTTATTTTACTGCACAGCGGAAACGTGTAATTATTCCGACACTGCCGTGTCCAGCAAACTGTGATCCCACCATAAAATCATTTCTATTACACCTCATCGTGAACGCCATAACTCTTAGCGAACGTAAAAAAGATTATTTAAATTTCCGCAGGCTAAAACAGAAAACATAAATCGCTCTCTAGTATTATATTTTCTTAACCAACTAATGTACGTGTCGGCTCTAGCTCTAGCTAGATAACTCTATTTAATGTGTCCCATATCATTGCCAAGAGGAAGTGAGATAGCGGAGCGTCTCACGAGATATAGCAACGGAATAAATTCATAATTTTTTATTAATAACGTTCATAAGACATAATGAACGTTAGATATAACAACAAAATACAATACTTGTTTGAGAAATAACGGTCAATTGTCGTAACGTTAATTTTATATAATGATGGATATTTTATAATGTCAGGAAAGTAGGTTAGGTTAGAACTGCAACCCCTACACAAAAAAAACGGGTGCATCTCACGGGATATAACAACAAAGTATATAATTACGTTATACCATACAAAACTGGATATTTTGAAATTATATCTTTCGTTCATTATATCCAGTGATCGTTATACTAAACGAACGTTATACAGAGTGAGCGTATATATTATGACTATTGTATCATACATTCTTATATCTCTTATTAATTACCCGTGAGATAGTTCAGAGCAGCAATGCGGCTCCACTCATCTTCAATCTGTGGAACGTACCTAAATTCATTCGTTGAAACATTAATCACTGGAAATTCTAATTAAATGTTCATTCAACATGAAATTTTCATTCAACGTTAACATTTAACTGAGCCGGCATTGCGGTTATAAATTAATGCACCTGAATATCTTCCGGATCCACTGACATATGGCGACGTCCCAAATAACTGCTACTGCAGAATGATGACACGGTGCGTAGGTATTTCAATTTAATACATTATTTATACCGAGTATGTTTATTTACCGATCCGCGAAATATCGTATTTTTAACATTTTAGTTAAGTATGTGCTGCATACCTATTACTAGTAGTTAGATTGTTTCACAAATGTGTGTGTATTGAACGTTTTGTGTCATTTTTACAGGGCTCCAAAAGGGAGTCGCTGGGACACTTTAACTACGACTCCGCCGTTTATGTGAACCTAAGTGTGACACTTATATATATTCCGCACAGGAAGCAACTCGGCGTAATAAGCGTAAGCAGAACTTAGAGATGATTTTATTATTTACTAAAATACTGAACAAAATTCTTATACGACACCGGAAAAAGCAGGTGTACGTGCCTATCCAACAACAACGTCTCCAACAAAATGGAGCGACGACCTGGTTATGGTTCCAGGAACGCGTTGGATGCAGATGACGCAGGATCGGTCTGTTTGGCGAACCTCGGGGGAGGCCTACGAGTATGTTCAGGAGTGGATGTACTTTGGATGAAACGATGATGAGATGATGATGAAATTCTAAATGACTTCTGTTTTTAGTATTAGTCGTGTCAAGACCCGTTTAATTCGCCTAGTCATAGGGTTTCAAAGTAGTAAATTTGATCCTAGAAACTTGTAACATTGTGTGACGGCGACAGGAACGGCGTTCAGGTTCCGCTCCCTTTGCTGCTGTAACGCGATCCGCTGCCGCGACTTCCGGCGTGCGAAGCCCTGCGCCCTGCGATAATCCGGGTGCGTAGATTACCTATACTCTACACGCTAGCTAACGTTACCTATCCTACCTACCTTTTACCCTCTGGCCTGCTGCTCTATCTAGCTCTATCTTTAAACTATCTAGTTATTTACGTTGTCGTTTATGACGTGTATTGACGTCGAATGTTTTTTTAGAGGAAAATACAACTCGATATAAAAAAATCAAGCATGAATACCAATAGTAGTAGGTAGTAGGTGAATTAAAGTGTTTCTGAAACGCAAAGAGATCCTCAAAAGTTGAAAACGACAAGCTTTCTTCGCGGCTTAATTATTATTTATGTACAACAGCTGGCGAGCAGAGGTTGGTCGAGCGAGGCTGGCGTCCGGCGAACGACGTGGTTATTTATAAAACAGAGTTGCGTCTCGTTTTGTCTTCGGCTCGCTCTTTATTTTGTCTAAATATACGCAGTTTTGGGAACGTCGCTCGTCGCGGCCGCCTCCGCAGCGACACCAGCCCTGGCAAGCCGCCAGCCTCGGGCTTCGATTACTATCCTCCCTTTTGTCAAGCCTACAAAGACATGCTTGTTCGGTCACTTCAAAGCGCGTAGCGTCTCACGTGACCTGAAATCATGAGATACTTTACATTTTTATCGACTGCCGTATCTTTCCACAATAGCGCATTGCGCACCTAACATAACTTTGAGTTTATATATCTGTAATTTAATGGAACATGTGTTGAAGTTTTCCTGAATACTAGAGATCCAAAAAACGAGGACCGAGGAGCCATTACTTACTCTGTAAACGAAAGCTGGCCGTAACTATCTGGAAAGGATTGATGACTGCCGGCGTCAGAGACGACACCGGTCAGCAGATCAAAGGCGTGAGGAAGGCCAGCGGACATGACAAACTTCGCCACGGTCACAGCAAGCCGTGCAGTTTGGTCAAACAAATCTGGGCCACGGCTCGTCTAGTTCTATTCCTGTGCCGGCAAACTTACGCGACATATCGCAATTACAATGTATTCGAAAGCAAGCTTGTATTGTACTATTTTAACAATTATTTTCCACGTCTTTACCTCCGCTTTATTACACTTTGGCTTAACGTATATTTCCTTGGAGTCGTAAACTATATTAATGGCTGTATTGTACTATTCGCATCGGTTCATTGGTAACAAATTTGTGTTTACGCTGACGGATTGGCGGTTTTGAATTAAGGCACCGTTTCCAAGAAATATGAACAATTATGAGTAGGTAGGTATCGGCGAGATAAAATAGATAGCTAATGAGTGATATCCATATTGCCGCCTCGCGCCTCAATCCGTGCGTCTAAAATTGTATTTCCGTAGAATCCTTACAAGCGACTTAAAGCTCTTAGTGTCGGCTTTGCAGTTCGACGACCCGAGTCCCGAAGGCGTAGACGTCCTGAAACAGCGCGAAACATTTAAAAATAAACTTCTGTTTGCAACACCTACAGCATTGACGAGGCGGATATCTCTAATTAAGTGACTACGCATAACACTTTTGTGATTGACACGACACATTTATTTAATACTTGCGCTGGTTTGATCAAATACAAGAAGGCTTCCACTCAAAAATAATAAATAAAGTGAGCTTTTGGCCATTTTTGGTATACCTATTTTTATCACCGCCTTATTTGCCTTTTATACTAAAGGTTATCGCATTCGTCGTTCGATTTCGATGAAAACCAATCTGGGTCACATGCCGCTAACAAAGGACTAACAACGCACTGCATGCTGACTGAACGCCAATGGTAATAAAGGGAAAATAATGAATCAAGATAAGCTTTATAGTGGACAGTGGTTCGACCTCGGCCGTCAAATAGCATGCCATCGATCGAATGACTGCGGCCCATCACGAGCCCAGGCCAGGCTGTACATGTGTAAGTACGTAGCTAGGCCGGTGTGTAGCACGCGACCAGCCCTTTGCTTTCAAAGGGTCTTTGTGGTTTTCCTGTCAATTTCGATCTGTGTCACCCATCCATCACTAATGCCCTGTTCAATAGTGGATAGGCTTGAGTTTTAATTATTTTAAACTATATTTATACGGATAAACACAGTGCGACAGTAGTTTGTTTAATCGCCGCCCAATTTTTAAACAGCGATTATATTGGCAGAAATGAGCCTCACAGAAGGTTACAGCGACATTATCGCGGCAGGCGAACCGCGACACCATCCGGGCCAGTCCGGATGTGATCCGCCAGTAATCACCGATGAAAATTTCACCATATACACTAGCTACCATGTTTAGCTCGACAGAGGTCACGCTCTTTTGGTCATTAGCCATTAATCAACGATTTACCAACGCCGTCAAAATGATTGCGCACATCCGAAATACGACATGTTATTTATATTCGCTTCCCGTTGCTCTTGCCAAACTAGTGATGACTAGTTAAGTAGTATCGAAAACCCACTTTTAGCGAGCCTTTTATTGTGCAAGAGCAGCGACACAAAAGCATGAGCGGTATGTCGTTGACCCTTTGGGCGGATCGTACTGTCACTCAACTTAAGAACCATTCCCTTGATTGGTTGGCAGCGCCAACGACTGAAAGCCATTTATAGAAAGTGTTTGTCGTCTTCTCTAAGAGGCATGTCCCTGGATGCCGATGCCGGTGCGGTGCCCGGGCGGGCGGCGAGCGACCGAAATAGATGCCGCCTCGCGCGACTTAACAATGCAATAAAAAGAAATTAACATTTTAACGTTGCCTGCGCTAAGTTCACTCTTGTGTCATTTGGAAGTGGTCCAAAAACTTTGTGATATATTTCAGTTTCAAATCTCCTCTAGCCACTTCCGCTAAGTGAGAATGTAAATAACAAGTTTCGAAACACGAATGATGAAAGATTAATCTTTTTTTTCGCCGGATTTCAGTTTCCCCTTTTTTGTCTGCCAGAGTTAATTATAATACTTAGTTAAAGATTAGGATAACTTTATAAATAAGCTAATTTGTTGCAGGATTCGGACTGGCGGCAGCGGCGGCAGGCGTCCGCGCCGGGTACCAGACAGTGCTTCCCAGTCATTATGGGTAAGTGCCGTCGTGCTTCCTGCCTTCATCACATCTCTGTATCGATGTTCAATGGTTCAACACTTTGACATTTGCCAGCACTAGCGGCGCCGCATGCCGCTCTAAACATCTCACGAGACAAAAATCAGATATCGATGCTCCTAAGGACAGTAACGGACAAAGCTCGAGCTGTAATAAAATTAGCAAAAGACTAATTGATACGACAAGTAGTTTCAGGTATCCGTAATTAAATACATATTAGGGCTAAACGCATCTCGATGATTCGCCATAAATAAAAATCAAAGATTAGGTACTTCATTGTGTCGATCATTTTATTTAGGTCCAATTAAATGAGATACTAGTATAACAATGACCTACTTATTTCAGGAAATGCAAGTTACGTTGATTAGGTTTTTTATCAATCGAAGGAGAAGAGATTTTTGCCACAATGAGACAAAACCAAATAGAATTTAGGAGTGAACTTATGTGGTAGGCATTAATTAAAACGTAGATTGCTGAGCTGACTTTTGTCTCGGTAGATGAGGCGAGCGGTGTCTCCGGACGGCTAGCGGCGCGGCGGCCGAAGGACCACACCTAGACTAAAAATTATCAAACATTTCACATAGGTATCTATGGCAAGCGTGAGCGTGAGAGTGGATTTTTCGTTTTGGGTGTGACTTAGTCGATTGGGTTTTTTAATGTTTACGTTTTACAATGCTATATCGGAGCGTGGGCGGCGCCGGCGCCGGCGCAGCCCGCCGCGGGCGCCGCTCACCGCAGTGACACCTATACGCATCGTTCTCGACACTTCAATGTTTTCTTTAATTTTTATGTTTTATGCCATGTTCGTGTACCATTTTGTTGATTGGAATTGAGTTTTGTTGGTGGTGGATTTCGTTTAATACACTTACTAAGAATATTTAGGTCGAACGAAGGGCAGCGCGTGTCGAGAGTGCGTCGTGTGTGCGTAGGTGTGCACGCTCGCTCGACCCGCGCTGCGCCCGCGCCGCCTCGCTCGCCGCCGTGTCGTCTGCTCCTTACGAGACCACCCCACGTCCTCCGCGCCAGGGCCCTTCGAAGCCTTCCACCTCGTCCCTGCTCTATATCCTCGCCGATCGATGCGCGCACTTAAAGTCATCCATCAGGCACGCTCACCGGATCACCAAAACATATATTATTCAAAGCAACTCTACTCCTAATGGAAAAACAATCAAGTGAAAGCGTCATTCGATTAATAGCTTTTTATTTTGTTATACCTACTTAGCACTTCCATAAACATTAACCTACTTTACGTAGGTACTTAATTATGTATTTATTTATATTAAAGAAAAGGAGACGAAATATAAACAAGCAAAATTTAAGCTTATAATTGTTAATTTATTTCGGGAATATCGGAAACGGCTCTATCGCTTTAAATCAAAATTGATATGTGGGGGTTTTCGGGGGCGAACAATCGATCTAGCTTGGTCTTAGCTCTGGGAAAACGTGTCGTTTCGAGTTTAAGCCCGAGCGAACTCTGTGGCCCAGGTACTGACTTGTGTGTGTGTTTTTAGTTTTAATCATTAAAGTGTCGTTACCCAGTAGTGGTGAACACGGAGCTTATTGAATGACGTTTGACAAAAGACATACACATTAGTAGGTACACTGAGTCGGCTAGGTAGATACAATCGGACATGATTAGTCAAAACATCAATAACATATTTTATAGGAGGACATATTATTCTACCTTGATTGAACCTATATACAAAGTAATGTAACCCGCTGTTGCTAGGCTGTTCTATGTTTTGAACTTTATTTTGTGGTTTAGATACATTGGGCTTGTGTGATGTTTCGCCAGTGTAAGCCGCTGTGTTGTGAGTGTTTATTGTATTTTATTTAGTATTGGAAGTATTGGAACGTAATAGTATGTCACTCTTTAACTCTTTCTTGCCAATTTTAATTTTCTCGTAGAATGGTTTCAATATTTTATGAACATAGTGCAATTAACTTTAACTGGATTTTATGAAGGTCCGTGGGTAAAAAACCACTTTGAATACATATTTTATGGAACCTAGATCGTATTCAGTTTTTTCATTACACGACAGATCAGTAATTAAGTATATTGTCTAGAAGTCTTACTAAGTATTATGTGATCTACCAACAGACCTTTATTAAACCTCATTGTAAGTAATTGTACTTTGACACAAACAATATTAGTAGTACCTACTGTGAGTTTGTGGTCCTCAAATTGGTGTGAACCTTAAATATTATACCTACCCCTCGGCCACATAATCAACTCGAACAGGTTTGTTACAAAATACTCAAGTAGAATCTAAAGAATTATACATGAATATGACTATTTAATTATTCCTGGAAATAAATTTGCACAAAATTAAATTAATTTATGTAGCACCATATTGCTAAAGTGCAACCTATGCAATTAAGTAGGCATTACATCAGGAAATAGCTCCAGTAGATCACAGGTGGGCGTGTTGGGCGGGCGGAGCGTGAGGGCGGGCGTGGACCACGCATGCGCCTGCTCGCCTTCTCGTCCACCGGACTAATCCAAACGACTGAATCCCGAATGACAATCAGTCACTCTCTCTATCGTCTACTATAGTGATAGAATAAGAAGGAAAACCGTGTTCGTTCGCCGTCAATTGTTAGTAGCGTGGCCTTTCGAGAGCCCTTAGAAAACGCTGACGCGCCAGAGCCGTTCAGCTGAACCACTACAATGCACACTTGACCGCCTTCGCAACGGGAATCAAGCGAAATTTACGTAATTTTTATACCCTTTCTACTATCAAGAATGAATTTTATAATTTCAATTAGATTCCAAGATAATGTTGTATCTGTTCTTCGTAGATTTAGGTGTCTTCCCTTTATTTCTTACTATTTTACTACCTATATATTTGATGTTATTTATATTCTGGAAGTTTTCCAACAATTTACCTTCGCTATAGGTAGCCATTAAGATTTATTAGCGGTAGATTATCAGCACTAATGAACCTAAAACCTCTTCGTGTTTCGTAATTGAAATACTCCGCCATCTTAATCTTAATTTTGTGAGAGTCCAGCGAAGCGTCGCGACGCCGCGCGGCGATAAGACAACGCAAGCAAAGACGAATGATGCGGATATTTCGGGCGAGGCGGAGTGGACGTTGCCGCTTGCTCTATATTTTAAATAGTTTTTTAAATATATTTTTTTGGCAATGACGCACGGCGGCGGTTCCTCCGCGGCGACATACCACTGGCTCCGAAACGTTGCATACTTACAGTTTTATATTATAGTCGTTGATCGATGTCTACTAACATAACAAAACTAGATTGCTCGTGCCGTGTCGAGGCTGCAAACAGGGCTAGGTACTTATAGAGTGTGATGACAGTTCTGTTTTTGACAAGTATTTATTAATGCAAAACAGATGACCTTTCACAGATCTATAAGGCTCTATACAAGGTGTTTTAAAATTATTCCGGATATTTCAGCAAGTGATTGGGTTAGTTTCTCTGAACACCCCAGTTAAAGCTTTCAGGATTTTTTAATTGAAGCCGACTAAATGTCCATACATTGATCGATGTTCGAATGGTACCGCCTCAACGTATTGACGTTCAGTCAACTTAATATCAACTACTAGCTGGGATATTCCGGATTAATTTTAAAACGCATTGTTTAAGTAAATCGCTTTTCGTGAACGGTCATCTCGGGATGTCGGCGACGTGCGTTCGGGAATCGGCTTTTCGAATACCTTAGCGCACGTTGTCTGCCGTGGACGCGGGAGTGTAGCGATTGATTAGTGCGTTTGGATTGGCAGGTTGTCGCCTGGTTACGTGTACGGCACGCCGGGGTACACGATGGGCACGATGGGCGGGGTGGGCGCGGGCGTGACGTCGGGCGCCGGCGGGCTCGTTCAGTTGCCTCAACTCCAGCACGCGGCAGCAATGGCCGCTGCGAACCACCTGTACGAGTACCAAGCCGCAGCTGCACAAGGCGCCGCCGCGTATCAGCAGCAGTACGCCGCGGCAGGATTCGACCCCTACGCTACCGCCGCCGGTACGTATCAATTATGTAAGAGCAAAGTTTTTAGCTATTTTTTGATTTATTATAAGTTTTTATTTAATTAACAACGTTCAATCTTGCTAGTCGAATTTGACCAACACCCAGTGAACGGATATATACTTAAATAGGATGACGATGTAAGTACAGACATCAAAAAAGCTTGTACCTACTAGAGAGTCAAGTCAACTCTCCTATTATATTCATAGCATACTTATTTTAATTTTGTTGTATATCTGAATTATTGAATAGAATCGTCGATCAACAGTTTCTACTACGCCAAAACTTACCACTCCGCGATCGAACGGCTGTCGATCAATCGTTTGTCGACCGGTATCCGTCGATCAATAAAACCTAAAACACCAATCGATCGATATCAAACGATGGCATCGATCGATTGGTGTGGTAACACCCAAAGTCTTTGCTAACACGATCTTTTGTTGATTCCAGCAGCGGCGGCGGCGGCGGCTAGCGGTGCCGGCTACATGTCCCCGTACTACGCGCTGCCCAGCGGCGGCGTCCAGGCGCCCTTACTGCCCCAACTCTCCTACCCCCCACAGCTCCAAGAAGCACGCATGCAGTAACGACCAACCTCCGGCGACTAAACTATCACAGACGCCAGAAGATTTAAGATCTGACCCAAAATTAGTCCTTGGATATCTTATTAAGGCTAGTGGATATATTCGACAGCGGCGCATGCGTTAGCCACGTGGTGGGAATAGTTATTAAATGTGATGAGATGAAGATAGGTAAATGTGGCCGAGTATCACTCGGCTTTTTCGGATGGACGTATAGAAAATCGTAGTGCCCAGTGTACTTGGTATAACGTGAAATATTGAAATATAAATGAGGTCGAACGGTCCGTTTGTTACCACAAGGAAGCCAAATAGTTAGACTAAACGTTAATCAATTTCTACTACTACTTAATAGACATGGTGTCAACCAAAAATTATATGTGACGACCAAAGCTCTGAGCTTTTAGTAGTATTATGATACTTGATGGTACTTCCAACATCGCAGACCGGTTGGAGCCCGTGCTTCCACGGGGACTCTGGAGTACGTGTAGATATATTAGATGTATTATACGTAGCTATGTTAAACAAAGCTCTTGCCTGATTCATTTATACTTCCTGACATCACATTATGTAAATCATATTTCCTATTTTTTATACTTGATAGACTAAGATATACTTTTCTAGGTACATTTTCCTTCATATTTTAATACAATTATAAAATATCCTATTACACGCTTGATTTTAATATTATGTACCTATCAGCTGTTAAATGACAATAAAATATAACATTTTTGATCATCGAATATTGACTTCTGTGGCTTGTGGGACCGAGTCTTACCAGAATATTGCGATATATTTTTACTGTAAGGCAGCTAACGTCTGATAAACGAAGTTTTATGGAGGTACTTCCTAATTTCAGTATACTTACTTCTATTTTATGTAGATACCTACCTATACTATAAAATACTATAATACACATCAGAAAAGTATAGACATCATATTTTGTTATAGCCTAAGTGTAGTTAAGCCCAAACCCATTAGGGCTGCCAGTGTACTTAAGTTTACTTTTCAGCTTCCGTTTTTTTGAAAACTTCGCATAAGGATAGAATATGGATCACACGGTTAGATAATCTGAGGCTATTTTATAAAGAAAACAAATATTTGGATATTTTGTGGATCGTATACTTCACAGGTGGTGGTTTAATGATAGAGATATCATATCACATTCGTACAACCGCATACTCGATCTGAAAAGCTACTTATTGATCGCTACGTAGGTATTTGAAAACAGATACTAGGAGACACAAAATTTAAAACTGCAAATCGAAAACCAATCTAACAAGGCACTAGTTAAGTCTAGCTTATTCTGTTCTCTAGGTCTGTATGACATGTCCACGTTGCTCAATATGCCCTAAGTGGGGCTTGGTTTAGTTTTAAGGAGAGCAATAAAACGGCTATTTAAACTTATTAATAAAATAAGGCAAATAATCTTAGGCCCTACCACGAAGTGCATAATTCGAACTTCGTTTCGTGCCGTCCCGCTCACGCTAATATGATTTGACACGAGAGTGAGAGGGATGATGCGATACGAACTTCGATTTTCGAATTTCGTGGTAGCGCCTCTTAGTCGCGTTCTTGCAAACGTCATATTTTCTTGTAGTTGCCTCTTCGTAATTTAGGGTTCATTCTCCAAAGCGGTAGAGAGTACTTACTAGTTAGAATAATTCAATGACTAGTCCATATAAGTAAAGTTATTTTAATGAATTCAATGTCCGCCGGCCTACTTGAATTAAGAGTATTGTATACATCTTAAATCATTTAATACTTCAAATAAACCACAATTAAAAAACCACACAAAATAAGTATCGTGTTCACTTCCCAGACAGGTAAAATAAGGCATTCTATGTAGACTACGAAATGTACGTAACGATATTACTTTTTTTGCCAATAAGTAACTGAATACCGTAAAATATTAACTTATTTCTAATTGTTTTCCGTTGGCCGGTGACTTAGTACAAGTTAGGAGCACTAGACAGATAGATATAGGTAGATCACTGAATCATAGTAGATAAGATAATTTTAATTATTGTATTATGCTGTTATTCGTAATTTATTTTGTTGATATTTGTAAATCTACACGTTGATAACTATTTATTATGTGGAAGAGTAATAAAAATTGTTAAATATTTACCGGCCGAATCGAATCTCCTGTCGTTCTTACAGACATAAATGGCACTTGACTCGTTTCTGCCACATTTTGTATGAAAAATCGTCACTAATGAAGGAGTTAAGTATCACTTAATGTCTTTGAGTGCGACGGTTAAAGCACCCGTGCCGACTGAGCGCCCATCAAGGTTCGGCCTTAATTATATCGAAATGTACACAATATACATTATTATTTAAGTAGATTTTAAATATTAAATGCATACCAAATGAATATTGACACGTGTTAGCCATAGTTGTGGCCATCTTGCCTTATTTATATATACATAGACTACATACATAATGCATAGTATATGAGGTAATAACTTTATATCATATCCAAACAAATAGTAATAAAATCTTATATATTTTTCCAAAGTTTCTAGGCTCGTCACGCCAAAATGTCCACTATAGTGCATTTCATTCGCAGTAATTTAAGCACAATACTATATCTATAATTATGTATTGTAAATGTGAAATCATAATAAAACTTAATAATTGTTATCATTAATTTAAATTTATACTATAATGTACTTAATATTAGGATAAACATAAAATGAAAAATTAAATCTTAAGGGAAAAGTTGGTGTTTTTTTGTTGCTAAATGCAACCCAACCTATGCGTTGGTCTTAGTTCTCTGTGGCAGGTACCATCGACAAAAAGCTCGCCTTGACACCTTAAATGTCCATTTTGCTTGCAGTGGCTAGACATCACTGTCCATACCAATCCATACCAATGAACTTCAACGGCTGCAAGCAAATTTGTTTTGAAACTGGGCAGGCCTCGGTGTTGTCGACTGTACGTAATAAAGTTTTATTAGGCTATCATTGTCCTCGTCAAATAAGTTAATGAGGCATTTTTGTGAAAACATTCTTCTGCGGATAAAGCTTACGGGGCGGTTACAAGTTTTTAAGAGGGTTTATACCTGCTGAGCTGGCAATGTTGCATATTTGTTAGTTTTTCTCGATTATTCCATAAAAATTGAATAAAAATTTAAAATGTTTTGTATACAAAATGTTCTAATATAATATATAAGTTAATGTGTCTACTGCAATAATAATTCGTGATAGACTTATTTTCTTTAAAAACGAACAAATTATTAACTAACGGTTTTTAAAGAAAATAAAAGTCTCATCACGAATTATTATTGCAGTAGACACATTAACTTATATATTAGAACAATTTGTATACAAAACATTTTTAATTTTCATTCAATTTTTATGGAATAATCGAGAAAAACTAACAAAAATGCAACGTTGCCAGCTCAGCAGGTATAAACCCTCTTAAGTACAAATTATACAACTAACTACAAAGCACAGGCCTCAAATAACTAGGAAACTTCCTAAAATTACGGGAAATCCGCGGCAAACCGGCGCATCATAGCCGGATTTTTGTACCTACTACCCATACGAAAAGAATATAAATGCAGATTCCGCATTTCTGTTTAGGTACAAATACAAAACTTCTAAGAAAATGTGTAGGTAATTTGTACAAAAAACCAGGATAAAACTTGACAAGGCATAGTCTTCTTCAGGTCAGGTAGGTAGCAAAGTAAAAGTTTGTCGTTAGTGATTTAACTAGATCTATTCTAAATCGTTATGTTTTAAAAAGGTTCATTTTTATAATAACTAAAACCAAGGCTAAAACCTGCACTGCAGATGATATTATTTACTTTTATTATTTTGATTTAAGGCTTAATAAATAAAGTAGATCACGAAACAAATCTGTGGACTATGTAGACAGGTACAAACTTAGTACTTACTTACCTTGCTTTGGTCTTAGAACGATTAAAACGCAGAAAGGCAAAATTACAACGAATATTATTTTTTTGCATTTTTCGACTTGCACATAGTTCAGTTAGTTTTTATTTCAAATATGGCTTACTTTTATTACGTCTTGCGTCTTATGTTCACGTCGTGTCCTTTCAAATTTACCGCCATGTCCTTGGCCATGTCCGACGTTATTTAAGGCATGGACTTAATACCTAACCAGGACTGAGTACTAACTTTTATTAGTCAATCAAAAGTGACCCATATTACCAAGCCATACAGTTTAATAATGGCAACTAGAGACAGCGGTCCGAGAGATTACATACAAACTAGAGAAACTAGTGGATTGTGTCCCACTCGCACCATTACTCGATCACCCTAATTAGAACGAGATGCAATCCACTAGTTATTTTTTTTTACGGCCTCACTTTTTTGTCGCTGTACTCAGTCCTGGTTAGGTATTAAGTCCATGATTTAAGGCCACTACAAACCGCGCGACGCTAACGGAGCGTGCCCAGCGCGGTCTATAACACTGAATCATATACACGGTGACACACTCCGGCAGCAACCAAAGCGTATATGATTCAGTGTTATGCAGCGCGCTGCGGTCAGTGGAGGGCTTTTAAGGTAATAACTAATAACTGCTGAAGGGGTCCTAAACGAGCTTGAAACCTGAAAAAAAACTGCATTTACTGAAAACGGTACCTTTTTGTCAAACAAATTGGTCGCTTTACAGTTACTAACGTTGACAACGTCTTAAATTATCTAAGTTGACAACCATCGTCTGGACCACAGAAATAATAATAAAGAGGATAGAAGTGCCTTAGACGCGTGACCTTGGCGCCGCGCTTGTGACTCGTAGGTCACAAGCGCGCGACTTGTGGCTCAGTGCTATTTGAAACGTAGGTATGACAACAAGTGCTTTAAAATGGTGTTTTGCAGCATTAGCAATTGCGGAAACTCGTCCACACTGTGTAATTACACTAATAAGGGGATTACATTTCATTGGTAAGTATTAATTTAATGTAATAATGCGGTTTATATCAAAATACGAGGGGCGTTCAATATAAAGTGAGAATGAGATGCAAACTCTTTCAATATTAGGAAATTAAATACTGGCCGGTAAAGCTAATCTATCTAGCTGATTGCTATGAAAAAAAAAGTAACAGTCATTTGTTTAAAAAAAAATACGGTAATTTCTTTGCAATGCTATTGAGTACGATAGCGAAAATGGAGAAAATTTAACTGCGCGCCGTTATCAAATACTTGTGTTTGAAAAATTTTTCTACGGACCAAGTCAATTTAGATTTGCGGGACACTTTAGGGTCTAATGCTCCTCCGTATTCGACAGTCGCACGTTGGTGCGCCGAATTTAGACATGGAAGAACATCGACCATGGACGACCCCCGCTCCGGACGCCCTACTACAGCAATAACTGAAGAAATTGTGAAAAAAGTTGAAAACTCAGTTTTGGCGGATCGTCGTGTCACGGTTCGTTTTATTGCTGAAAATGTAAAGATTTCAACGGGGAGCGTGCATAATATTTTACATGAACGCTTGGGTATGAAAAAGGTATCTGCGCGTTGGGTACCAAGAATGCTTACTGACATGCAAAAACAAACTAGAGTCGAGATTTGTCAAGAAGCTTTGGACCTGATACAGCAAGACCGGGAACTTTTTTTGGCGCGATTTATAACAATGGACGAAACATGGCTCCATCATTACGACCCTGAAACGAAACTGCAGTCTATGACATGGAAAAGGCCATCATCCCCAACTCCGAAGAAATTCAAGGTGGGCCCATCTGCCGGTAAGGTCATGGGCTCTGTTTTTGGGATGGTAAAGGGGTATTAATGATTGAGTATCTCGAGCATGGAGCCACTATTACGGGCACATTATACGCCAAACAAATAGGAACATTGCGCAATGAGATCCGCGAAAAACGGCGAGGTAAACTCTCGAAAGTTGTGCTGTTCCACCAGGACAATGCCCCGGCACACAAGTCCATCGTTGCAATGGCTGCAATTCGTGATGCTGGGTTCAATATCCTTAAGCATCCTCCGTATTCACCAGATCTCGCTCCCAGTGATTTCTACCTATTTCCGAGATTGAAACAATACCCGAGAGGCCAGAAATTTGAAGACGACGACGCGGTAGTCGCTGCAGTACAAGATTTTTTAAGTACTCAAGATGAGACCTTTTTTAAAAATGAAATTTTAAGTTTAGAGAAAAGATTTAATAAGTGTATTATGCTAAAAGGTGACTATGTCGAAAAATGAAATGACATTTAGTAAAAGTTGTTTATAACATACTCATTCTCACTTTTTATTGAACGCCCCTAGTACAACTTGAGAAAATATTTCATTTAGGTGTTCGAGCCTTTGCTTGAACCACTTGAGATTACGCTTTCCGAATTTCTCACTCACACTCCTGCAAATATGCGTTTGTGTGCATTAGTCAACTGTCAGACTCTATTGCTGTCAAGAGGCAGCGCGCGGGGAGCGACGCGGGAGCGACGCGCCTGTCAGTACGCTTTATAAATCCGAACGGATCATACGTGTATATCGAATTGGAAATCACCATTCATCGTAAGTCATCTTACGATATGTTAAGATTAAAAATTCCTCTCGGCTCCCCTGGACCAGCGAAGCTGTTTGTTGCTCAGGCACTTACAAACTATCTTAACCATAAACGAGCTGTCAGCTCGACGCTTCCTCATACGTCGCTTGAAGAGCGACTTTGGAACGAAACGCAGTTTCAAATTGAAACGAAGCGCCGTTTCGGATCGAAACGAAGCGCCGTTTCGAATCGAAACGAAGCGCCGTTTCGAGTCGAGGCGATGCGCCGTTTCGAGTCGAAACGAAACGCCGTCTCGAGTCAAAACGAAGCGCCGTTTCGAGTCGAGGCGAAGCGCCGTCTCGAGTCGAAGCGAAGCGCCGTCTCGAGTCGAAGCGAAGCGCCGTTTCGAATCGAAGCGAGGCGCCGTTTCGAATCAAAACGAAGCGCCGTTTCGAATCGAAACGAAGCGCCGTTTCGAATCAAAACGAGACGACGGCTCAACTCGTTTTGTTTTTTCTGTCAGTTGTTACGTGAAGTTGCCAGACTAAAAAATGGTTAAGCTTGGGTTACACAACCCAACATCGCTTACTGACCGATTTATGGTCTCGACCATATCTCTTAGTAGTCTGTGGCCTCGACGAGGCAGACGGTTTGACATTGACACTTGGTTAAATTGGCATTAACTTGCTTTCAGACTATGGCAGACAAAACGACATTGGGCGAATTAGCGGATCTAATACCGTGTCCACTAGAAGATAGAAAGGCTTTTGAAGCCATCGTCCGTGCGGTGGAAAACAACTTTCCCAGCGATTGGAGATCCTGGGAAGTACTCAACTTCTCTCATCGAGACCTTTTTGGGGAAGAAATCCTCCCTTTTGTGGACAATAAAATCAGGTTCGCGATACCTACGACTGACCTGGTCCGAGCTTTTCTTCCACTTGCCACTTCCCTGTCTGAAGGAAAATACAAAGCTATAAGAACTAAACTCCTCCAATGGCCTCTCGGGAGAGCACTTTTGTATGCACCACATACCATCATGGAGACGATTCACGGTTCGGGCGCTCAATACTTGAGATTTATGGACACCGTCCGCTCGATGAAAAGCAAGCTGACGACTCGACATAGCGCATCTGTCGAGTTGCGGTCTTCCTGCGCTGAAAGTTCACCCGCTAGCCCTTCACCTGAAGTACACAAAAGAAAGAGGCCGGAAAACCCCACAGAAGATATCGACGATCCGCCTCCCCAAAAAAGGCCCACAGGAGGACAAAGTGGGACCGAACATCTTCTGGTCTCGGTCCTAAATCAGCATGTAGAACTTTTTAATAAAGTCCTAAACAATCAAAACGAGCATAACGAAAAAATCCAAAAACTCCTATCAAAAGCCAGTCAAAAGGAACCTACGCCCCCGAGTCACACCGAATTAAACAGATCATATGACTCGGTTCCAGACAGCACATTCGAAGAAGAGGCAGAGTCGGAAGTGGAGGCGCCAGCCTCTCCGCATTGTCGGATGAGTAGCTCTAGAAAATCCGAGTTAAAGGAAAGAATTGTGGAAGCCCAAAGAGAATTTGCAGATTTGGACTCGGAGGAGGACACTGACTACGATTTTGATCCGTATACCACGGAAACGGAACCCAAAATCTCCCAAGCTGACCCGGCACTTGTGGAGCAAGGAATCAATTGTCAAAGATTTGGACGAACGGGATGGCGCAACATAAAATTCAACGAAATCCAGAAACAATTTCAAGCTAGCTAGATACAATCGGACATGATTAGTCAAAACATCAATAACATATTTTATAGGAGGACATATTATTCTACCTTGATTGAACCTATATACAAAGTAATGTAACCCGCTGTTGCTAGGCTGTTCTATGTTTTGAACTTTATTTTGTGGTTTAGATACATTGGGCTTGTGTGATGTTTCGCCAGTGTAAGCCGCTGTGTTGTGAGTGTTTATTGTATTTTATTTAGTATTGGAAGTATTGGAACGTAATAGTATGTCACTCTTTAACTCTTTCTTGCCAATTTTAATTTTCTCGTAGAATGGTTTCAATATTTTATGAACATAGTGCAATTAACTTTAACTGGATTTTATGAAGGTCCGTGGGTAAAAAACCACTTTGAATACATATTTTATGGAACCTAGATCGTATTCAGTTTTTTCATTACACGACAGATCAGTAATTAAGTATATTGTCTAGAAGTCTTACTAAGTATTATGTGATCTACCAACAGACCTTTATTAAACCTCATTGTAAGTAATTGTACTTTGACACAAACAATATTAGTAGTACCTACTGTGAGTTTGTGGTCCTCAAATTGGTGTGAACCTTAAATATTATACCTACCCCTCGGCCACATAATCAACTCGAACAGGTTTGTTACAAAATACTCAAGTAGAATCTAAAGAATTATACATGAATATGACTATTTAATTATTCCTGGAAATAAATTTGCACAAAATTAAATTAATTTATGTAGCACCATATTGCTAAAGTGCAACCTATGCAATTAAGTAGGCATTACATCAGGAAATAGCTCCAGTAGATCACAGGTGGGCGTGTTGGGCGGGCGGAGCGTGAGGGCGGGCGTGGACCACGCATGCGCCTGCTCGCCTTCTCGTCCACCGGACTAATCCAAACGACTGAATCCCGAATGACAATCAGTCACTCTCTCTATCGTCTACTATAGTGATAGAATAAGAAGGAAAACCGTGTTCGTTCGCCGTCAATTGTTAGTAGCGTGGCCTTTCGAGAGCCCTTAGAAAACGCTGACGCGCCAGAGCCGTTCAGCTGAACCACTACAATGCACACTTGACCGCCTTCGCAACGGGAATCAAGCGAAATTTACGTAATTTTTATACCCTTTCTACTATCAAGAATGAATTTTATAATTTCAATTAGATTCCAAGATAATGTTGTATCTGTTCTTCGTAGATTTAGGTGTCTTCCCTTTATTTCTTACTATTTTACTACCTATATATTTGATGTTATTTATATTCTGGAAGTTTTCCAACAATTTACCTTCGCTATAGGTAGCCATTAAGATTTATTAGCGGTAGATTATCAGCACTAATGAACCTAAAACCTCTTCGTGTTTCGTAATTGAAATACTCCGCCATCTTAATCTTAATTTTGTGAGAGTCCAGCGAAGCGTCGCGACGCCGCGCGGCGATAAGACAACGCAAGCAAAGACGAATGATGCGGATATTTCGGGCGAGGCGGAGTGGACGTTGCCGCTTGCTCTATATTTTAAATAGTTTTTTAAATATATTTTTTTGGCAATGACGCACGGCGGCGGTTCCTCCGCGGCGACATACCACTGGCTCCGAAACGTTGCATACTTACAGTTTTATATTATAGTCGTTGATCGATGTCTACTAACATAACAAAACTAGATTGCTCGTGCCGTGTCGAGGCTGCAAACAGGGCTAGGTACTTATAGAGTGTGATGACAGTTCTGTTTTTGACAAGTATTTATTAATGCAAAACAGATGACCTTTCACAGATCTATAAGGCTCTATACAAGGTGTTTTAAAATTATTCCGGATATTTCAGCAAGTGATTGGGTTAGTTTCTCTGAACACCCCAGTTAAAGCTTTCAGGATTTTTTAATTGAAGCCGACTAAATGTCCATACATTGATCGATGTTCGAATGGTACCGCCTCAACGTATTGACGTTCAGTCAACTTAATATCAACTACTAGCTGGGATATTCCGGATTAATTTTAAAACGCATTGTTTAAGTAAATCGCTTTTCGTGAACGGTCATCTCGGGATGTCGGCGACGTGCGTTCGGGAATCGGCTTTTCGAATACCTTAGCGCACGTTGTCTGCCGTGGACGCGGGAGTGTAGCGATTGATTAGTGCGTTTGGATTGGCAGGTTGTCGCCTGGTTACGTGTACGGCACGCCGGGGTACACGATGGGCACGATGGGCGGGGTGGGCGCGGGCGTGACGTCGGGCGCCGGCGGGCTCGTTCAGTTGCCTCAACTCCAGCACGCGGCAGCAATGGCCGCTGCGAACCACCTGTACGAGTACCAAGCCGCAGCTGCACAAGGCGCCGCCGCGTATCAGCAGCAGTACGCCGCGGCAGGATTCGACCCCTACGCTACCGCCGCCGGTACGTATCAATTATGTAAGAGCAAAGTTTTTAGCTATTTTTTGATTTATTATAAGTTTTTATTTAATTAACAACGTTCAATCTTGCTAGTCGAATTTGACCAACACCCAGTGAACGGATATATACTTAAATAGGATGACGATGTAAGTACAGACATCAAAAAAGCTTGTACCTACTAGAGAGTCAAGTCAACTCTCCTATTATATTCATAGCATACTTATTTTAATTTTGTTGTATATCTGAATTATTGAATAGAATCGTCGATCAACAGTTTCTACTACGCCAAAACTTACCACTCCGCGATCGAACGGCTGTCGATCAATCGTTTGTCGACCGGTATCCGTCGATCAATAAAACCTAAAACACCAATCGATCGATATCAAACGATGGCATCGATCGATTGGTGTGGTAACACCCAAAGTCTTTGCTAACACGATCTTTTGTTGATTCCAGCAGCGGCGGCGGCGGCGGCTAGCGGTGCCGGCTACATGTCCCCGTACTACGCGCTGCCCAGCGGCGGCGTCCAGGCGCCCTTACTGCCCCAACTCTCCTACCCCCCACAGCTCCAAGAAGCACGCATGCAGTAACGACCAACCTCCGGCGACTAAACTATCACAGACGCCAGAAGATTTAAGATCTGACCCAAAATTAGTCCTTGGATATCTTATTAAGGCTAGTGGATATATTCGACAGCGGCGCATGCGTTAGCCACGTGGTGGGAATAGTTATTAAATGTGATGAGATGAAGATAGGTAAATGTGGCCGAGTATCACTCGGCTTTTTCGGATGGACGTATAGAAAATCGTAGTGCCCAGTGTACTTGGTATAACGTGAAATATTGAAATATAAATGAGGTCGAACGGTCCGTTTGTTACCACAAGGAAGCCAAATAGTTAGACTAAACGTTAATCAATTTCTACTACTACTTAATAGACATGGTGTCAACCAAAAATTATATGTGACGACCAAAGCTCTGAGCTTTTAGTAGTATTATGATACTTGATGGTACTTCCAACATCGCAGACCGGTTGGAGCCCGTGCTTCCACGGGGACTCTGGAGTACGCGTAGATATATTAGATGTATTATACGTAGCTATGTTAAACAAAGCTCTTGCCTGATTCATTTATACTTCCTGACATCACATTATGTAAATCATATTTCCTATTTTTTATACTTGATAGACTAAGATATACTTTTCTAGGTACATTTTCCTTCATATTTTAATACAATTATAAAATATCCTATTACACGCTTGATTTTAATATTATGTACCTATCAGCTGTTAAATGACAATAAAATATAACATTTTTGATCATCGAATATTGACTTCTGTGGCTTGTGGGACCGAGTCTTACCAGAATATTGCGATATATTTTTACTGTAAGGCAGCTAACGTCTGATAAACGAAGTTTTATGGAGGTACTTCCTAATTTCAGTATACTTACTTCTATTTTATGTAGATACCTACCTATACTATAAAATACTATAATACACATCAGAAAAGTATAGACATCATATTTTGTTATAGCCTAAGTGTAGTTAAGCCCAAACCCATTAGGGCTGCCAGTGTACTTAAGTTTACTTTTCAGCTTCCGTTTTTTTGAAAACTTCGCATAAGGATAGAATATGGATCACACGGTTAGATAATCTGAGGCTATTTTATAAAGAAAACAAATATTTGGATATTTTGTGGATCGTATACTTCACAGGTGGTGGTTTAATGATAGAGATATCATATCACATTCGTACAACCGCATACTCGATCTGAAAAGCTACTTATTGATCGCTACGTAGGTATTTGAAAACAGATACTAGGAGACACAAAATTTAAAACTGCAAATCGAAAACCAATCTAACAAGGCACTAGTTAAGTCTAGCTTATTCTGTTCTCTAGGTCTGTATGACATGTCCACGTTGCTCAATATGCCCTAAGTGGGGCTTGGTTTAGTTTTAAGGAGAGCAATAAAACGGCTATTTAAACTTATTAATAAAATAAGGCAAATAATCTTAGGCCCTACCACGAAGTGCATAATTCGAACTTCGTTTCGTGCCGTCCCGCTCACGCTAATATGATTTGACACGAGAGTGAGAGGGATGATGCGATACGAACTTCGATTTTCGAATTTCGTGGTAGCGCCTCTTAGTCGCGTTCTTGCAAACGTCATATTTTCTTGTAGTTGCCTCTTCGTAATTTAGGGTTCATTCTCCAAAGCGGTAGAGAGTACTTACTAGTTAGAATAATTCAATGACTAGTCCATATAAGTAAAGTTATTTTAATGAATTCAATGTCCGCCGGCCTACTTGAATTAAGAGTATTGTATACATCTTAAATCATTTAATACTTCAAATAAACCACAATTAAAAAACCACACAAAATAAGTATCGTGTTCACTTCCCAGACAGGTAAAATAAGGCATTCTATGTAGACTACGAAATGTACGTAACGATATTACTTTTTTTGCCAATAAGTAACTGAATACCGTAAAATATTAACTTATTTCTAATTGTTTTCCGTTGGCCGGTGACTTAGTACAAGTTAGGAGCACTAGACAGATAGATATAGGTAGATCACTGAATCATAGTAGATAAGATAATTTTAATTATTGTATTATGCTGTTATTCGTAATTTATTTTGTTGATATTTGTAAATCTACACGTTGATAACTATTTATTATGTGGAAGAGTAATAAAAATTGTTAAATATTTACCGGCCGAATCGAATCTCCTGTCGTTCTTACAGACATAAATGGCACTTGACTCGTTTCTGCCACATTTTGTATGAAAAATCGTCACTAATGAAGGAGTTAAGTATCACTTAATGTCTTTGAGTGCGACGGTTAAAGCACCCGTGCCGACTGAGCGCCCATCAAGGTTCGGCCTTAATTATATCGAAATGTACACAATATACATTATTATTTAAGTAGATTTTAAATATTAAATGCATACCAAATGAATATTGACACGTGTTAGCCATAGTTGTGGCCATCTTGCCTTATTTATATATACATAGACTACATACATAATGCATAGTATATGAGGTAATAACTTTATATCATATCCAAACAAATAGTAATAAAATCTTATATATTTTTCCAAAGTTTCTAGGCTCGTCACGCCAAAATGTCCACTATAGTGCATTTCATTCGCAGTAATTTAAGCACAATACTATATCTATAATTATGTATTGTAAATGTGAAATCATAATAAAACTTAATAATTGTTATCATTAATTTAAATTTATACTATAATGTACTTAATATTAGGATAAACATAAAATGAAAAATTAAATCTTAAGGGAAAAGTTGGTGTTTTTTTGTTGCTAAATGCAACCCAACCTATGCGTTGGTCTTAGTTCTCTGTGGCAGGTACCATCGACAAAAAGCTCGCCTTGACACCTTAAATGTCCATTTTGCTTGCAGTGGCTAGACATCACTGTCCATACCAATCCATACCAATGAACTTCAACGGCTGCAAGCAAATTTGTTTTGAAACTGGGCAGGCCTCGGTGTTGTCGACTGTACGTAATAAAGTTTTATTAGGCTATCATTGTCCTCGTCAAATAAGTTAATGAGGCATTTTTGTGAAAACATTCTTCTGCGGATAAAGCTTACGGGGCGGTTACAAGTTTTTAAGAGGGTTTATACCTGCTGAGCTGGCAATGTTGCATATTTGTTAGTTTTTCTCGATTATTCCATAAAAATTGAATAAAAATTTAAAATGTTTTGTATACAAAATGTTCTAATATAATATATAAGTTAATGTGTCTACTGCAATAATAATTCGTGATAGACTTATTTTCTTTAAAAACGAACAAATTATTAACTAACGGTTTTTAAAGAAAATAAAAGTCTCATCACGAATTATTATTGCAGTAGACACATTAACTTATATATTAGAACAATTTGTATACAAAACATTTTTAATTTTCATTCAATTTTTATGGAATAATCGAGAAAAACTAACAAAAATGCAACGTTGCCAGCTCAGCAGGTATAAACCCTCTTAAGTACAAATTATACAACTAACTACAAAGCACAGGCCTCAAATAACTAGGAAACTTCCTAAAATTACGGGAAATCCGCGGCAAACCGGCGCATCATAGCCGGATTTTTGTACCTACTACCCATACGAAAAGAATATAAATGCAGATTCCGCATTTCTGTTTAGGTACAAATACAAAACTTCTAAGAAAATGTGTAGGTAATTTGTACAAAAAACCAGGATAAAACTTGACAAGGCATAGTCTTCTTCAGGTCAGGTAGGTAGCAAAGTAAAAGTTTGTCGTTAGTGATTTAACTAGATCTATTCTAAATCGTTATGTTTTAAAAAGGTTCATTTTTATAATAACTAAAACCAAGGCTAAAACCTGCACTGCAGATGATATTATTTACTTTTATTATTTTGATTTAAGGCTTAATAAATAAAGTAGATCACGAAACAAATCTGTGGACTATGTAGACAGGTACAAACTTAGTACTTACTTACCTTGCTTTGGTCTTAGAACGATTAAAACGCAGAAAGGCAAAATTACAACGAATATTATTTTTTTGCATTTTTCGACTTGCACATAGTTCAGTTAGTTTTTATTTCAAATATGGCTTACTTTTATTACGTCTTGCGTCTTATGTTCACGTCGTGTCCTTTCAAATTTACCGCCATGTCCTTGGCCATGTCCGACGTTATTTAAGGCATGGACTTAATACCTAACCAGGACTGAGTACTAACTTTTATTAGTCAATCAAAAGTGACCCATATTACCAAGCCATACAGTTTAATAATGGCAACTAGAGACAGCGGTCCGAGAGATTACATACAAACTAGAGAAACTAGTGGATTGTGTCCCACTCGCACCATTACTCGATCACCCTAATTAGAACGAGATGCAATCCACTAGTTATTTTTTTTTACGGCCTCACTTTTTTGTCGCTGTACTCAGTCCTGGTTAGGTATTAAGTCCATGATTTAAGGCCACTACAAACCGCGCGACGCTAACGGAGCGTGCCCAGCGCGGTCTATAACACTGAATCATATACACGGTGACACACTCCGGCAGCAACCAAAGCGTATATGATTCAGTGTTATGCAGCGCGCTGCGGTCAGTGGAGGGCTTTTAAGGTAATAACTAATAACTGCTGAAGGGGTCCTAAACGAGCTTGAAACCTGAAAAAAAACTGCATTTACTGAAAACGGTACCTTTTTGTCAAACAAATTGGTCGCTTTACAGTTACTAACGTTGACAACGTCTTAAATTATCTAAGTTGACAACCATCGTCTGGACCACAGAAATAATAATAAAGAGGATAGAAGTGCCTTAGACGCGTGACCTTGGCGCCGCGCTTGTGACTCGTAGGTCACAAGCGCGCGACTTGTGGCTCAGTGCTATTTGAAACGTAGGTATGACAACAAGTGCTTTAAAATGGTGTTTTGCAGCATTAGCAATAGCGGAAACTCGTCCACACTGTGTAATTACACTAATAAGGGGATTACATTTCATTGGTAAGTATTAATTTAATGTAATAATGCGGTTTATATCAAAATACGAGGGGCGTTCAATATAAAGTGAGAATGAGATGCAAACTCTTTCAATATTAGGAAATTAAATACTGGCCGGTAAAGCTAATCTATCTAGCTGATTGCTATGAAAAAAAAAGTAACAGTCATTTGTTTAAAAAAAAATACGGTAATTTCTTTGCAATGCTATTGAGTACGATAGCGAAAATGGAGAAAATTTAACTGCGCGCCGTTATCAAATACTTGTGTTTGAAAAATTTTTCTACGGACCAAGTCAATTTAGATTTGCGGGACACTTTAGGGTCTAATGCTCCTCCGTATTCGACAGTCGCACGTTGGTGCGCCGAATTTAGACATGGAAGAACATCGACCATGGACGACCCCCGCTCCGGACGCCCTACTACAGCAATAACTGAAGAAATTGTGAAAAAAGTTGAAAACTCAGTTTTGGCGGATCGTCGTGTCACGGTTCGTTTTATTGCTGAAAATGTAAAGATTTCAACGGGGAGCGTGCATAATATTTTACATGAACGCTTGGGTATGAAAAAGGTATCTGCGCGTTGGGTACCAAGAATGCTTACTGACATGCAAAAACAAACTAGAGTCGAGATTTGTCAAGAAGCTTTGGACCTGATACAGCAAGACCGGGAACTTTTTTTGGCGCGATTTATAACAATGGACGAAACATGGCTCCATCATTACGACCCTGAAACGAAACTGCAGTCTATGACATGGAAAAGGCCATCATCCCCAACTCCGAAGAAATTCAAGGTGGGCCCATCTGCCGGTAAGGTCATGGGCTCTGTTTTTGGGATGGTAAAGGGGTATTAATGATTGAGTATCTCGAGCATGGAGCCACTATTACGGGCACATTATACGCCAAACAAATAGGAACATTGCGCAATGAGATCCGCGAAAAACGGCGAGGTAAACTCTCGAAAGTTGTGCTGTTCCACCAGGACAATGCCCCGGCACACAAGTCCATCGTTGCAATGGCTGCAATTCGTGATGCTGGGTTCAATATCCTTAAGCATCCTCCGTATTCACCAGATCTCGCTCCCAGTGATTTCTACCTATTTCCGAGATTGAAACAATACCCGAGAGGCCAGAAATTTGAAGACGACGACGCGGTAGTCGCTGCAGTACAAGATTTTTTAAGTACTCAAGATGAGACCTTTTTTAAAAATGAAATTTTAAGTTTAGAGAAAAGATTTAATAAGTGTATTATGCTAAAAGGTGACTATGTCGAAAAATGAAATGACATTTAGTAAAAGTTGTTTATAACATACTCATTCTCACTTTTTATTGAACGCCCCTAGTACAACTTGAGAAAATATTTCATTTAGGTGTTCGAGCCTTTGCTTGAACCACTTGAGATTACGCTTTCCGAATTTCTCACTCACACTCCTGCAAATATGCGTTTGTGTGCATTAGTCAACTGTCAGACTCTATTGCTGTCAAGAGGCAGCGCGCGGGGAGCGACGCGGGAGCGACGCGCCTGTCAGTACGCTTTATAAATCCGAACGGATCATACGTGTATATCGAATTGGAAATCACCATTCATCGTAAGTCATCTTACGATATGTTAAGATTAAAAATTCCGCTCGGCTCCCCTGGACCAGCGAAGCTGTTTGTTGCTCAGGCACTTACAAACTATCTTAACCATAAACGAGCTGTCAGCTCGACGCTTCCTCATACGTCGCTTGAAGAGCGACTTTGGAACGAAACGCAGTTTCAAATTGAAACGAAGCGCCGTTTCGGATCGAAACGAAGCGCCGTTTCGAATCGAAACGAAGCGCCGTTTCGAGTCGAGGCGATGCGCCGTTTCGAGTCGAAACGAAACGCCGTCTCGAGTCAAAACGAAGCGCCGTTTCGAGTCGAGGCGAAGCGCCGTCTCGAGTCGAAGCGAAGCGCCGTCTCGAGTCGAAGCGAAGCGCCGTTTCGAATCGAAGCGAGGCGCCGTTTCGAATCAAAACGAAGCGCCGTTTCGAATCGAAACGAAGCGCCGTTTCGAATCAAAACGAGACGACGGCTCAACTCGTTTTGTTTTTTCTGTCAGTTGTTACGTGAAGTTGCCAGACTAAAAAATGGTTAAGCTTGGGTTACACAACCCAACATCGCTTACTGACCGATTTATGGTCTCGACCATATCTCTTAGTAGTCTGTGGCCTCGACGAGGCAGACGGTTTGACATTGACACTTGGTTAAATTGGCATTAACTTGCTTTCAGACTATGGCAGACAAAACGACATTGGGCGAATTAGCGGATCTAATACCGTGTCCACTAGAAGATAGAAAGGCTTTTGAAGCCATCGTCCGTGCGGTGGAAAACAACTTTCCCAGCGATTGGAGATCCTGGGAAGTACTCAACTTCTCTCATCGAGACCTTTTTGGGGAAGAAATCCTCCCTTTTGTGGACAATAAAATCAGGTTCGCGATACCTACGACTGACCTGGTCCGAGCTTTTCTTCCACTTGCCACTTCCCTGTCTGAAGGAAAATACAAAGCTATAAGAACTAAACTCCTCCAATGGCCTCTCGGGAGAGCACTTTTGTATGCACCACATACCATCATGGAGACGATTCACGGTTCGGGCGCTCAATACTTGAGATTTATGGACACCGTCCGCTCGATGAAAAGCAAGCTGACGACTCGACATAGCGCATCTGTCGAGTTGCGGTCTTCCTGCGCTGAAAGTTCACCCGCTAGCCCTTCACCTGAAGTACACAAAAGAAAGAGGCCGGAAAACCCCACAGAAGATATCGACGATCCGCCTCCCCAAAAAAGGCCCACAGGAGGACAAAGTGGGACCGAACATCTTCTGGTCTCGGTCCTAAATCAGCATGTAGAACTTTTTAATAAAGTCCTAAACAATCAAAACGAGCATAACGAAAAAATCCAAAAACTCCTATCAAAAGCCAGTCAAAAGGAACCTACGCCCCCGAGTCACACCGAATTAAACAGATCATATGACTCGGTTCCAGACAGCACATTCGAAGAAGAGGCAGAGTCGGAAGTGGAGGCGCCAGCCTCTCCGCATTGTCGGATGAGTAGCTCTAGAAAATCCGAGTTAAAGGAAAGAATTGTGGAAGCCCAAAGAGAATTTGCAGATTTGGACTCGGAGGAGGACACTGACTACGATTTTGATCCGTATACCACGGAAACGGAACCCAAAATCTCCCAAGCTGACCCGGCACTTGTGGAGCAAGGAATCAATTGTCAAAGATTTGGACGAACGGGATGGCGCAACATAAAATTCAACGAAATCCAGAAACAATTTCAAGCTTCTCCCGCATTCTGCGCCCTAAAAGTAAACAGTCTCTTGGCCAGAGTGTCGCCTCAATGGAAATTAGCTGACATTCTCGAAAAGTCTGACTTAACGTTGGCGGCAATCTCGCACGGACTCCTGCAACAAAGGAAAATCTTCAAAGAAACTTACAATCAAATGCCCCAGTCATCCAAGATCTTAGTCAAAGCAAGTTTTTTGAAGGCGGACTCAAAATTCAAGAAGAAATCTAATGACCTGTTGCAGTATGTCTGCGGTCGCCGAGCCGAAGTGATTGAGGCTAGGAGAAACCTATTTAGGACCAAAAACAGGGTTCTCGGTGAAATGCTTCACAACATTCCGCCGTCAGAAAACCATTTATTTTCGGACAGTGCCCTGAGTCAGGCCGTAAAGGACTGTACAAATACAGATGTTTTGAAGTTTTTTCCGAGGACAACGTTCAGAAGAAATGCACCTTATAAAATCGCGAGGAGTGAAAAACAGAAGCGCTCAGTTACACATACCGCTCCGAGGCCCACCAACTTCAATCGGAAAAACGTATCTAGACCACCCCGTGCAGCACCCGCACAGCAGCCATATCAAGGCTACCGCAAACAGTATCATCAACCACAGCAAAAACAGAAACCAAACCGAAAGTGACTGTTTCAGAGCAGGGTGCTTAAAGAAATATGTAAAGGCATGGAGAGATGCACCAACACTAATCCAAAATTTTATACAGGGTTACAGAATCCCATTCCATTCAAGACCACCAAACAGATTTTTTTCTCTAAAAAACATCCACCGTTTCAGAACACGGGTCTCCAAAGAAATGTCAGAGCAAATTCTGAAACTCTCTACATCAGGCGCAATCCAGAAAAACCAATTTCAAAGCGGATTTCTGTCAGAAATGTTCCTAAGGAAAAAACCCGACGGATCCTTCCGCCCTATCTTCAACTTAAAAGGCTTGAACAAGTATGTCCTGACACCCAAATTTCGCCTAGTAAACCACTATATGATTCCACAACTTCTAGGAAAACGCAACTACATGATGAAATTAGACATATCCCAAGCCTACTTTCACATCCCCATAGCACCCAGTCATCGACGGTTCCTATCCCTGAGCTATCGAGGGGAGATTTATCAAATGACCTGCTTACCATTCGGTCTCGCAAGCGCACCGGCCGCATTTGCCAAAGTCACCAACTGGATCGCTCACACCTTGAGACAAAAAGGGATAAAAGTTGTTGTCTACTTGGACGACTTTCTATTAATCCACGAGAACCCCGTCACTCTGGAAAATCAATCAAATCTGGTAAGAAGCCATCTGAAGAATCTAGGCTGGATTGTAAATCAAGAAAAATCCTCTATGGCAGCCAAAAGGAAACTACAATACTTAGGTGTGATGTGGGATTCGGAGAACAATCAAAAGTCCCTTCCAGAGGAAAAAACAATAAGTCTTGCAAGCGATCTGGATCGTCTAATCAAGAAAAAACGCTGGAGTTGGCACGGCGCGAAAGTCATCCTGGGAAAACTAAACTTTGCCTCATTCGTGATACCATTAGGCCGCCTACACTGCCGGTCGCTACAAGTAGAGTCCAACCGCCTCCCTCACCTACAACCGAATCTAAGATGGATAATACCACCTGGTGTCTTAGAAGATCTAACCTGGTGGCGCGCCAATTTAAGGCAGGTGTCGCCGATACATTTGCCCGAACCAACGCTCTTTGTAACAACGGACGCCGCAGACCAGGGCTGGGGAGCCATAGCAAACGGGCAGAAGTTCTGGGGACTATGGTCACGAAGTCAACAAAAATGGCACAGCAATCAAAAAGAACTACACGCGCTATACGAGGTCCTCCTGCGCCTAGATCTAGACCTGAAAGACAAAACACTGATGCTACAAACAGACAATCGAACCACCGTAGCTTATATAATCAAACAAGGAGGGACAAAATCTTTAAAACTCTTGAAAGTAGCGAGAAAAATTCTGGAGTTCTGTCATCGCCATCACTGCTACGTGACAGCTCGATATATTCCAGGAGTGTACAACGGCTTAGCCGACAGTCTCTCTCGAAGTCAAAAACTACCAGAGTGGCATCTAAGTCAGACAGCTACGTCGATAATATTCCAGAAATTGGGCACGCCGGAGATAGACCTATTTGCCTCGGCAAGGTCAGCGGTAGTAGCAAAATACGTCAGCGAGGACGCCAAAGACACCCACAGCCAGTTCACCGACGCCTTCAGCAGGACGTGGCGATACAGGTTGGGCTGGATATTCCCACCCCCAGCGATAATTCCGCAGGTTCTGCGGCACCTGGAATCTTCAGAGGGAACCTATCTATTAGTAGCACCCAGCTGGAACAAAGCCTTCTGGGAACCAGACCTACGGAAACTAGCAGTGTGTCCACCCCTGGAAATAAAGAACTTGAAACTAGTTCTGACGGACCTTCGCACAAAATTACCACCGCCCAACATAGACAACCTTCTTTTATTGGTCTGGAAGGTACAGGTTGGTCCAAACAAATAAAAAATTGGGCCGAAGCCGACATCAGCCTCCTGGAGTCATCATGGAGAAAGTCAACTTTAAAAACATACAAGCCAGTCTGGATTCGCTGGAAAAGATGGGCTCATTCCAATAATATAGCCCCGGATAACCCTGAACCTTCGGATCTAGCGAAGTATTTATCTCATCTATATAACTCGGCAAAGCTAACCCCGCGGACTATATTGCTACACAAGTCAGTGGTTGCTACTATGGCTAACCCTCTTCGCTCACAGGAGTTGAGCTCCAATTTCCTGGTAAGGCATGCCATTAAGGCAATTTTACTCAAAAACCCTCCATGTATAAAACCCCCTGCCTGGAATATAGACGATTTCTGTCAATTTCTCAAATCGTATGATCTGGACGAGAAAAGCATTTTCCAAACATTCCGCCATACTTGTGCCCTTCTTCTTCTAGCCTCAGGTCGGAGAGTACACGATCTCACCTTGCTTTCTATCGAAACAGGCTCGTATCTGGACGATGGTGACACGATCACCTTATGGCCACAGTTTGGGTCAAAAACTGACTCAAGCACTTATAGGCAGTCAGCATGGGTTATCAAAAATAACACAAACCAAGGTGACAATCGGCTGAATGTCACAGCTTGGATCAGAAAATCTATTGCAGTATCTCAGGAACGGCGTCTAAGTAAAGGTCTTACAAATATGTTTATAACTACAAGAGGAACAGCAAAGAACGCTTCAAGAGCGGTAATATCCGGTTGGATACGAACCTTATTCAACCAAGCCAGTATATCCACTTCAGCTGGAAGTTTTAGGAGCATAGTGGCCTCTGATAACTGGTCAAGTAATAAATACAACATTGAAGAAGTTCTCAAAAAAGGGAATTGGCGGTCAAAGAAAACCTTCTTTAACCATTATTTTAAAGAAGTCCGCAACAATATCAGTTAAGAATAAGTGATGATTTTTCAACTTTATGATAGCTTTTATTAAATAAGGCTATGATGATTATTCATAACATATAACATGTTTATTATTATAATAAGACTGTGATGATTACTCATAATAAGTTAAAATATGATTATTTTCAATTTAAAGGGAAAATTAGTTTCTGTTAAACTTTAAGTTCGTTTGTTCCTATCTCGATCTCAGCTTCTCTGAAGTAATAATATAAGAAAATTTAATCAAATATCATAGTTTTATTGCGTTCCACACTATCTTAATATTAAGTCCGTCACAGTACGCATAAGCAGCGCCGGCAGAATATAAACACGTCTCAAGTGGTTCAAGCAAAGGCTCGAACACCTAAATAGAACCGTTTTCCCCCCGAAGGGTAGAAAACGTATATTTAGGTTTCAGCCGAAGCTTGAACCACCAGTTTCATGAGTCTTGCCGGCTCATCATCAGGTACTGACAGGCGCGTCGCTCCCGCGTCGCTCCCCGCGCGCTGCCTCTTGACAGCAATAGAGTCTGACAGTTGACTAATGCACACAAACGCATATTTGCAGGAGTGTGAGTGAGAAATTCGGAAAGCGTAATCTCAAGTGGTTCAAGCTTCGGCTGAAACCTAAATATACGTTTTCTACCCTTCGGGGGGAAAACGGTTCTATTATGAAATATTGGTTTACACGTTATTAACACGAAACTTCATATACCATTGCTACTCATGCCCATAAAAACGCAGATCGTTTTGAATTATACGCAGCAATGTAAAGTAATTTTTGATAATCCTTCCGTCTTGCACAAAAGTTCGTCAAACAAACGTTCGGACAAAAAACAGGTTACGACTAGTACAGACATAATGCCGACGCGGCCAATAAATGGCGCCGTTGTGTAAATGTGGGTATGACTTACGTTGAGTGTTATTCAACGTTATCTCTGAGGTGTAAGGTTCATAATTGTTTGTAAGCAAAAATATCAGTAATTGTGTGCATGATTGCGTAGTACGGTTCCAGTCTTTAGCATGTGTGCATTAACACAGTAAGTAGAGGGGATGAAGCAGCGACACGAATTCCGGAAGAAAATAGGAACTAAGGCATTTCTACCCTTTTTATTATTATTTCTGTGGTTTGGATCAAGGAGTTACTTTTAATCTTACTCACATTTTTTTTTTGTTTTGTTTGTTTCTTTTTCAAGATATTAAATTTTGTTTTAAAATCGGAATGATATGAAAGGTATAATAACAGATTTGGTATTACATAAATTCTACGACTTTGACACGATTTTAAATGACGAACTTTATAAAAAAGTCATTACTTGGCATAAAAATCTTGCTACCAAGTCAAAAACTTAAAAAAAATACTTTACGTCAATGTCACTGTCAGTTTTAAATGTCAAATCGTGTTTGCGTCATTTATTTTGTCTTGTCTCTTGTCGTCAGTCAGTCATTGTTGTCTGTCAGTCTTCCAGTGCGGCGTTCTTGGTTGCTTGCAAGCACTTGCATCGCATCTTGATTGTTTGGCTTTGACTTGTTTAGATTCCTTTATTTATCCACTGCTAAACGTGTTGGATAAATAATTTAATTAAATTTTGAACCACTAAAAAGCTAGATACCTCTTGAAATGGCTGGCCAGGGGCACCAGTTCCCCGGCAACTTTCCGGGTAACGCTGGCTCGATGCGATCAGGCTTTGGTGGCGCTCCCATGGGTGGGCAGATGCAACCCATACCTAACCAAATGGCAGGTAAATACTTGGCATAATTATGCCAAAAGAATGCTTCTAATCTGCTCGTTATCATCACCCTTTAGACGTCTACTGTTGAACAAAGGTCCCATTAGAATGCCATAATAAACGACAACTCGCCAACTGAACCTATCGGTTGTCTGCAACTTTGTCTACTCTCTAGGGATAAACCTTGTCCTTCAAAGATTATCTGTTCTTTCAACAATGTTGCCCCTCCCACTGCCATTTCAACATACATATTCTTCAATCTATCTTGGTGACTAGTTCTTTGGGGATACAAAGAAACTCTGAGCTTACCTCTCTCAGTGATTGACAACTAGTATTCAGGCAATGCAAAATCTCAGATAAGATATAGAAAATTTCCTGAATACTCTCCAACACTGAGTCAGATATGTTTTGAAATAACACAATACATGTTATAAATTGAATGACTATTTTATCAAATAGTTCAAAGTGATTATTCTATTTCTTTAAAAATTTTATGTATACACCGTGAAATTTTAGTGGTTGTTTTCCCAAAACGAGGTGATTTAGTATCGATTGTACAATCGATTTATAATTACTATTTTGACTAGAGTCAAAAATCCAATTGTGAAAAACGAAAGTCGAAAATGACCGCAAACCAATAGTAACGCTTCGTTGGTACAAGTAGCGTACGATCATACGATAGGTTAGGTACCAACAAAGCGTTACTATTGGTTTGTGGTCATTTTCGACTTTCGTTTTTCACAATTGAATTTTTGACTCTAGGCAAAATAGTAATTATAAATCGATTGTACAATCGATACTAAATCACCTTGTTTCGGGAAAACAACCACTAAAATTTCACGGTGTATATTATCCACAAACAAATTCCTTTACCACCCTGGCTTAAAATATCAAGGCCTATTTTTTCACTTACAGGTTAATCTAATAATTAAATTGTTGTATA
Organism: Archips crataeganus; assembly: GCA_947859365.1. NCBI lineage: Eukaryota > Metazoa > Arthropoda > Insecta > Lepidoptera > Tortricidae > Archips > Archips crataeganus. Next base: position 17,998,550 of record OX402048.1, read on the forward strand.
AAATGATAAAGTACAATCCTTGACACACTTTAACATTTCAGGAGTGATGGGAGGACCTATGGCCAACCCTGGTGGTATGGTCGGCATGGGGAACCAAATGGTGCCACCTTATGGGGCGGCCATGCAGAACCAGATGGGAGCTATGGGAATGGGCCCTCAGGTTTGTACCTACAAATGTATATTGTCTCTTTTACTATAGCCTGGTGCATCCCAGTGTACATACTTTATAAAGACCAGATCATCAGTAAGAATAACAGCCGAATTTACTATGTAAAGTACAAATGATTCAATGAATAAAGAACTTCACAAACAAGTTAGGTATAAAGTAAGTATCTTTTTGTATTTATTTTTTCAACTTCATTTTTTATTACTTTTACGGTCATCCCGTGAAACCATATATTTCAAACTAAATACAAACTGAAATATAGATGCACAGAAAAAACCCCAGAAAAAAGACCAATGCTGGGAATCAAACCCTGGTCCTCAGTGTTCCGTGCTGCGTGCTTACCCCTACACCATCACTGGTCTAGAGGTTAGCGACGAATCTTTCCCATACATCGTACATTTTAGTCTGTTATAATCACCTTATGCAGTGATAAACTTCACAAAGACGCTTAAATAAGTTCCAAAATTACAAAACATAATGACTCTTATCTAGGTCTTAAGTTCTACATTGGTTAGAAAAGGTTGGGACTCAGGAGGATAGAGTTTTTTGTGTTATTTAATGTTTTGTGGTTAAGTTTACGCCCAATTGTAAGCAAATGGATGTTTAAAGCTAATAAGGTAAACTTTTTGTTTTGATTGTTAAAAGTTTTTTTGGCTTTTTTTCTATTTTATGCAAGCTTTTATTTAACTCTTTTTCCAGGCGCCGTGTATTTAGATATGCTACTACAAAATTAATCTTTGTGTTATTTATTGTTTACTTAAATGCAGGATTAATTTAAAAGCAAAGCATATTTTAAACCAATTCAATTGATTTTGTACCATATTGTGAACGGAGCAAGGTTGAATCTTTGTGTAGATTTATGTGGTCGCTATACGCATTATGCCTGGAAACCGGTTAACTTGCTCTGTTTGTTTAGATTTTAAGTGAACAGAAACAATTACTTTGCTCACCCTTAAGTGAAAGATAGAAGAGAGAAGGAGAGTGAAGTGAGTGAAAGTGAGCAAAGTAATTGTTTCAGTTAATATGGACCTCTGCAAAGTAATGCCTGATTCAATAAACTGATATTTGGTATACTTACGTAAGTTGGATAACAATTCAGGTACAGTCAACAAAAAGTACAGCCAGCGAAAAAGATTACATTCAAAGAGAATCCTTTAACAAAAACTTACTTGTCTGCCATTGCTCTCAAACAATTACAGTCACAAAGTTACATTACATTTTTTTATATTTTCAGGGCATGGGAGTGGGCGTTGGTGGCACTCCTAATCCAGGGCTTGCTCAACAAGTACAGCAACAAGGTTTAATTAACTATACACCGTGAAATTTTAGTGGTTGTTTTCCCTAAACGAGGTGATTTAGTTTCGATTGTACAATCAATTTATAATTACTATTTTGACTAGAGTCAAAAATCCAATTGTGAAAAACGAAAGTCATAAATAACCGCAAACCAATAGTAACGCTTCGTTGGTACAAGTAGCGTACGATCGTACGATAGGTTAGGTACCAACGAAGCGTTACTATTGGTTTGAGGTCATTTTCGACTTTCGTTTTTCACAATTGGATTTTTGACTCTAGTCAAAATAGTAATTATAAATCGATTGTACAATCGATACTAAATCACCTCGTTTCGGGAAAACAACCACTAAAATTTCACGGTGTATTTTAGTAGTTTAACACACTAACTTACTTTAAATTTATGTGCAAAATTACATTTAAACCATAAGCTTTACGGTGAAGGAAAACATTCTGTGGAAACCTGTATACAACTACGAAGAAATTCAATGGTGTGTGGTTCCTAATCCGCACTGGGCCCGAAGGGAGCTACTGTCCAAGCCCTCTCATTCTGAGAGATTTGTGCCCTGAAGTGGAACAGATAGGCTGGTATGATGATGAATCTCTCACGGCCCAAAATAAATTGAAATGGAAGTGGTTGAAGTCTACACCAAGATGGTTGAGAAAAGAATTGGGTTTTTAGGCTGCGTATCCACCGGAGCTGTGCGAGGGTGCGTTGCGAGGGATGTGTTTGTCATGAACCAATAGAAACACTCCATTTACCTATCCTTGCTCAGCTCAGCTCTGGTGGAAACAGCTCAGCGGAGCGAGGTTTTTGTACATACAAAAAAAGGGAATGATGTGTGCGAGGAATGTGTGGTGAGGGATTTTGCTCCGCTCCCGCCTCACCGCATCCCGCCCGCTTATTTTGTAGCCCGCTACACATCCTCGCTACGCATCCTCGCACCGCTCAGCTACCTCGCACATCTTTGGTGGAAACATTCACACCGTTAAACATCCTCGTTACATAGCCTGGCACCGCTTAGCTACCTCGCACATCTCTGGTAGAAACGCAGCCTTACTTCAAAAAGGCGGTTTTATGCAGGGCAAGATTAACCATTAGATAGAGTTGGCAACTGCCTAGGGGCCCCGCATCGCCAAAGGAATCATTGGAAAATTAAATTAGTAAATTTGTATCCTCAATGACAAAAATAAGTATTCTTTCTTTTTTTTTCGATTTCGATGCATCCTACCAGTTGATTTGATTTCATCATCCATCATCCCAGCCTATTATACGTCCCACTGCAGGGCACAGGCCTCCTCTCACAATGAGAGGGTATGGCGATAGTTTTCCCAAAATCGTTTTTTCCAGATAGCAAAATTTCCATTCGCATTTTTTCCCAAAAGTTTTTTTTCTCACTATGGTTTTTTACTGAACCTTATTTTCACAATCTCGTTTTTTAGGGTTCCGTAGTCAACTAGGAACCCTTATAGTTTCGCCATGTCTGTCCGTCTGTCTGTCTGTCCGCGGCTAAGCTCAGAGATCGTTAGTACTAGAAAGCTGTAATTTGGCATGAATATACATATCAGTCACGCCAACAAAGTGGTAAAATAAAAAATAAAAAAATAATTTTTTTAGGGTACCTCCCATAGACGTAAAGGGGGGGTGTTTTTTTTTCTCGACTAATCCTATATTGTGGGGTATCGTTGGATAGGTCTTTTAAAACCATTGCGGGGTTGCTAACATGATTTTTCTATTCAGCGATCTGTTTGCGAAATATTCAACTTTAAAGTGAAAATTTACATTAAAATCGAGCGTCCCCCCCCCCTCTAAAATCTAAACTGTTAGGTAGAAAAATTAGAAAAAATTCAGAATGGTAATAAATATATCAAATTTACTAGGAAAATTATAGCGGCTAAAATTGCTTGGAAATTATTTGTAGTTTAAGAGTAAATAGTAGCCTAAGGTATAAAACATACCTAAACTTGGATGATTCCGTACACATAAGAAATCCTTAGAAAAATATTACTTGATTTTTTTTGTAATGGCTACGGAACCCTACCTTGTGCGTGTCCGACACGCTCTTGGCCGGTTTTATTTCAAACTTTAATCGATACAGAAACATAGGTAGGTTTAGGTTATATTAAGTTTGCATCGGCCCGAAGGGCCAAAAGCACACAGAAGAAGGAGCTCCGCGCGAGCGGAGCTCCGTCGACACTGTTTCTGTGTCAATTCAAATTGAAAAGAAAAACGCGATTGTGGAAATAAGCTTCAGTAAAAAACCATTAGTAGTGAGAAAAAAAACTTAGGAAAAATGCGAATGGTAATTTTGCTATCTGAAAAAATTATTTTGGGAAAAATATCGCCATACCCCTATGAGAGGACTTGAGAATGCGCAAAGGGGCCCCGAAAATTGCATTGTTGGGGGCCCTAACATAGTTAATCCCGTCCTGGGTTTATGTTTGTACATAGTTTTGAAGTTTGTTTTTCCCGAAGGTGGTATGCAGCAGTCTGTGCCAGTGCCGACGGCCGCGCCGGCCGCGCCCGCGCCCTCAGCGCCCGTGCAGCCGCAACAGAACAAAGACTTCAACACAGCCTCGCTATGCAAGTATGTCCAATTATTCAGGGGCGTTTTCAATAAAAAGTGTACAGTCATTGTTAAAATATGGGTGCATACTTGCTCATAAATATGCCCCATAGCTCTTATGTCGTTGAATTTAGGTATCGCTTCGTAATTATGAGATGATTAAATCAATACATATTTTTGCAGTTGACTGTATCCTTCACTTCTTTTTAATGAGGAAATTTTTGGTAAATATTGCACGGCAGGTCATGGTTTTTCGAATGTTAATAAAACAAGATTTCTAGGGCCTAGTGTTGCTACATTTTTAAAATATGTATTTGTTTTAGTAATACGATGAAAATAGGTACCTAAATACACGCGCAGTCTAACCAACCTATCATGAGCCATCGTGCTTCCCCCTTGTCCGATAGTTAGTTGCTTTAGTTCTCCTTCGGCCATCGGACGGGGAAGATAAATCTAGTAGTCTTACCTAAAACATCACTATCCCATTAAAAGTATGGTAACGCAATAAATAAAGTGTGTTCATGGATTTCTTTACAAAATTTAAATCACCAATCCCTTTTTAAAAATAGTGTTACATTCTAAACTCAGATTTAAGAAGAAGACCAACTAATTAGTTATTTTTTTCTTCAACTAGAGTTTATATCATATTTTTTTTATCAGGTTTGGCCAAGAAACAGTTCAAGATATTGTCAGTAGAACACAAGATGTGTTCCAGACATTGAAAGCAATTCAAGTAAGTGATGCACCATTACGACTTGCTTTTCAACGCCAACGACGGATATCCTTATGCGCCATAAAGTACATCGTCAACGTGATCTTCACGCAATGACATAAGGTTCAAAGTAACTTTACGTTTTGGCTAGGCTTGGCATTGAAAAGGTTAGGACTATTAGAATATGACATAAAAAGTAGATAACAAAATGGTTCAAATATTTTACTTTTTTTGTTATGGTTACGAAAAAAGTGGCGCTCTCATTTCTATTCTTTTATTCGTACTCAAACATACGATTTCTGATCAGTGGTATTAACATTCTGTGTCCTAGCGTAGGTACTTTATAAAAAACAAATTAGTGAGAATTACTACCGAATGTATAAAGTAGGTATAAATTGGGAATGTCTAAAAAAAATTACCAGTGGTTTTAATATTTTTTTTGTATAGAAAAGTCAATTATAAGAAACTAATTTCAATATTTTGTCATTTAGTTCTCTACTTTTTTCAAAATTAATTATTGAAACTATTTTAGTTGATGACGTCAGATTATAATTGCGTGCTCCCACAATGCCAAATTTCTAAATCTATCTAAATGCGTACGATAAGGCAACCTCTTTAATTATTTTTTGCGTAGTGGTACACCAAGAATATTAAATAAAAAACTGGATATTGCATGCCGAACATTCCTTTGAAGCCAGAAAAAATGACCTTGAATTACGTCACGCCGATCTTGCATCTCTTTCTTTAGGGTGTCCATAATTAAGCATACATTAGGAATATCCCGCGGAATTTGACGTACTTTTATAAACAGATTGATTTAGTAATTTATTAAATTCAACCAATTTCAATTCAATTCAATTTTTAGGGTTCCGTACCTCAAAAAGAAAAAAACGGAACCCTTATAGGATAACTTTGTTGTCCGTTCGTCCGTCTGTCAAGACCCTTTTTCTCAGGAACGCGTGGAGGTATCAAGCTGAAATTTAAATCAAATACTCAAGTCTACTGTACTGTCCCTTGGAGCTGTGAAAGATACCTACCATTTGCCGCAAATTTTCGACACTCGCAAGGGATACTTCCCGTGAACTTAGAATCTTGAAATTTGGTACGAAGCAAGGTCTTATAGCACAGATAAAGGCAAAATTGCAAGCATAAATTGCAAGCAGAAAGCATAAATTTTTTTGTCTGTCTGTCTATATCAGTAACCAATCTACAATGTTCCCACACTGCGCACATTTTGCTTAGGAACAGGGGTCTGCTAAGACTGGATGTTCATAGATACATATAAATTTGTTAACGGAACCCTCGGTGCGCAAGTCTGACTCGCACTTGGGCGGTTTTGTTATTAAATTTTTATTCAACCGTTTTATCATGAAAGTGAACATCCATCCTCACAAACCCAAGTAAAAGGTACCAATTTTTTTGTCTGTCGTCAATATAAGGTCCATTTCTGGTTGCATTTCTATGCCACTCTGCAGTTACTCGGCCTTACTGATATCCGGCAAAAGGTTACCTTTTACCTTAGGACGCTACAAATACTTACTGCAAAACATAAGGGAAGTATTTGTCAATGGAAAAAAATAATAAAATACTAGGACGTTAACAGTTTCTTTATTTTCTACACATGTGAGAATAATATTTGTTTTGTACTGAGTAGGCGTCCCGGCCTTTCTGGGTCATAGTCATAATCTTTAGGCTTAAAATGCAAGCTGCAAATTGTCAAACGCTCTACACCTTTCCCTTTATCGGTACAATCGACAGCCAATTTTGCCTCCTTCTTTCATCTTTTGGAAAACTGCAATGTAAAATATTATTCATGTTAATTGTAAAGACACAAACAATAAACATGTTATTATATACTGTGATATGAATTATGAAGATAGAAACCGTACCAAGTTGATAGATTTAGCTCCATTCAATACAAATAAATACCATGCATGAAAATGGATTGGTCACCCTAGTTGTAAAACCACACATTCTTCAATTTTTCATTTAAGGTCATGTTTAACTCCAAATAAACAAAATATACTTCTAACTTAACATTATAAACCTATTCGTGGGGTTTTTGAATAAAAACTAACAAAGCTTAGAAGCAAAATATAGGAAAATTGATTGCCACTAAGATTTCTGAACATTTTCGTAAAATAAGTACTCACCTGTGAAGTTTTATGTCGGATTTCGGCCTCCAATTACTCCTACAATGCTTTACTATGCAATACATAGCGCATAACCCAAGTAAATCGACGAAAAACGTTTATTTAACGTAAAAATCCTCTGAAATTGGTGAATGACTTCTGACAATTCTGACGTGATTCTGACATATCGGCCATTTAGTGTTGCCATAGTACGCAGGAGGTGCATACCGGTGAAATGAGGATTTTGACTGGGTTCTTTTTTTTGTATAATACAAAGAAAACTAAGTAAATTTTATTGCAGAAAGTTTTATAAGAAAAATATAAATTTCTGTTGAAATTAGCTTTAAGTAAATTAATTAGGTGATGCCGGATAATTCGTAGTTCTAAAAAAATAAGGTTTTTTTATAAATAACGTGGCAATATATCACAGTGTTGAAAAGAGATAGAACATAGGAGCAAAGGTGAATGAACCTGGCTTCAACTCATAGTTCGGCAGGCAACAACCAGTTTTTTATTTAATATTCTTGGGTACACTATACACTGTGTCACTTTACTGGCACTGACAAAGTGCTAGATGTCAGACAGCGGGTCCAAATCAAACTCCGTAGTGTAATCCACGCGTAAATTGTGAAGAATTCTAACCACACAGAATAAAGTACGACTTGAACCGGTCACGCAATTTACACCTATGTCAAATGAAGGTCATTGCTTATTTGTTATATAATAAATTCATTATATAACATTAAAATTAAATAACTACAGAAAACGATTTAAAAAGCATTTATATCGAAATGGTTTTGGATTTTATATACATTGCAAAAAAATAGACATCCCCAATTATGCAATGAATAAAAAACTTTAAATATGATCAAATAATGTCCGAATTTTAAATATCTAGGTCTTCAGCACTACATCAGTTAGAAAAAGTCTGAAGTCGGGAAGTTAAATTTAAATGTCATTAATATCATCTGATTAAAATTTTATTATTTTTTTTATTTTATGTTCATTGTTTTGCAAAGTTCCGTCTCCCTATTTATAATCTTTTATTTAACTTGTAATGTTTATTTCTATGTTTGTTAGGTTCTAATCTTCTTGTGGACACGACCACCATCCACTATTTAAATGGCTTGAAATCAATGAAAAGTGCACTTAGCAAAAAGCTTGCATTAAAAATTAAATTAAATTAAATTAAATTAAAGTTAAAAATTAAAATTTAATTAAAGTTTTATTTGGGCCATTATTTTACTTTTGGGCCATTAATCTTTTGTGAAATATAAGGCATACCTGGTGATTTTTACCAAGTGTAAATAACTTATATAAAAACTAAAATAACTAAATTTAATCTTTTAAAGCAAAAATACTTTAAATTTAAAGAAATTCTGTGGAAAAAATTGTTAACTCAGCGGAGAATACACCAATTTCCATACAAATGGCGGGGACATGCGTGTCCACTGCGTTACCTACTTTACTTTATACATAATAATGATTACTTTTTATATGTAGTGATAATTTTAAATGTAAGCTTAATCATGTGCCTATTTAAATGTTTAATAATAAAACCGAGCAATATACCGTTTTTGTGAAAAAAATATTTGAAGAGCACATTACAAAAAAATACTGGTCAAAGAATAGTAGAATGACCCACTTATTGTTTACTTTTCAGCCTCCGAATGGCACCCAGATCGGTGAGAATGCAAGCAACGACAAGAAGACCAAAATGCAAGAACAACTGCGCACGATCCGACTCTTGTTCAAGAGGCTCCGGCTGGTGTATGACAAGTGCAATGAAACCTGCCAGGTAAATAGCTAAGCAACTTGAGGTCTTCGATCATATAATACGTAGATGTGAGGTCCTATACAAAATCAAACTCAAAAGTCGTCTCCATCGCACCAATACTGACTTGTGACAACACTGACAGATTAAGGGTGATACAGGGTGACCGGAAATTCGACGTATTCCTTCAAGGGGGTTATTCTACAGCTTATTTGCAATGATTTAAGTCCAGTCAACCAAGGGTTAAGGCTGCGTATCCACCATCCCTCGCAACTCATCCTCGCACAGCTCCGGTGGATACGCAGCCTGACAGACACATCCCTCGCAACGTATCCTCGCACATCTCTGGTGGAAACGCATCCTAAAACTCATTGGTTTTCAAGTAATATTCAAGTTTATAGATTTTCCCGCCTTTCGACCTAGAACTAGTGATTTTGTAAAAACTACGTGATTTTGAAATAAAAAAAAAAAAAGGATTTGCTGAATACCCAATGAAGCGATGATTACGTAAAATAAAAAGAATACAGAAAATACCAAAATTTTGCAAATAAGTGGATTTGAAGTCAGAAGCTTTGTATTTTTTTCCAAATCTTGTAACATTTTAAGGATAACTAAAAAACCGTACAACACTTCGCGTACAAATGACAGAAATAATTTCCTCAGTTCATAAGCTTTCTAAAAACGTACCATGTTTGACATTTAATGCTCAATTTTTACAATTAATAATAATAATACCAGAGCAGGCACAGGACCTGACTTAGCGTACTTGACCCTTAATGGCTTTCTTTGTGTCGTTTTAGATTCTCCGAGGGCTTACTTTTTTTTCAGTTTTTTATGTTCTTAGACTTTAAGTTGCCTTGGGTGATATTTTGATAAGTAATTAAGTAAGGTAGGTAATAAGAAAATTCGGAAAAAATAACAAACACTTTGATTATCAAATAAAAATTAAATCTTCAAAAGTAAAATAAATCATAAATCTTGCTTGAATTTTTTGCCCTGGTTTCGTATGCAAGCACAAAGCCTTCTTCGTACCTACTTCAGTGATTGTAACTCGCCTCGAAAGCCCATCGTTTATTGTCTGTGCAGCTGCTAAGATTTTTTGCCGTAACTAACTGTAATTAAGATGTAAACTATTTTCAGGGCATGGAGTATACCCACATGGAAAGCCTGATCCCTCTCAAGGACGAGGCTGATAACAAAACGCTGGATGAAAGGAGAAACACTGAGTCCTATAGACGAGATCTGGAAGAGAATCGGGAGTTAACCGAACAGGTCTGTTGCTTGCGTTTCTACAAGATGTTTTTATATTATTCCGGAACATTTCAGCAGATAGTGGAGCAAGTTTCACTGTATAACCCTGTTACTTGACAGGAATTTTCATCTGAAGTGTCAATGCAACTTGCGTGGATGACTGTACGCAATGATTCGCAAAAATGCATAGTACAACACACGTCACCTACCGTACACATATCACGACATCGAGAACCAATCAGCATCGATATCGCGTCATTTACAGCTACTCTGATTGGTCGATACTCTCAGGAGAGGGGTGCGTACCACCGTCCGGCATTCGTCTTCTACCTTACCGCGCCGATGCGCATATTTTATTTTTGTATATTTAATTTTTCATATAATTAAATCACCATTTTTCTGAAGAAATCGCCTAAATTATTTGCTGCTAATCCCGCCAGCAAGCCGAACCTATACATCCAGTTCTACGCCGCAACATGAAGTCAACGAATATTTTGATAGATATACCTACGAACATTTTGATGTGTTATGCTGGAATATTTGGGATTAATTTTATTACATAAGTTCGGGCGTTTTGGGAAATGGATGGTAAATGGGCGTTCTGGGAAACAAAGGTTTTGGGTATATTATTTTTTGGGAAGTAGATGTTATAGAATACTAGCTGATGTCCGCGGCTTCGCCCCCGTTGTATTGTTTCTTAAATTTATTTCATAAGAACCTTCTCCTGACAATAACAAACGCAATAAAAAAGAATTATCCAATTTGGTGCAGTCGATCGGAAGTTATGCGCGTACAAACATTTCGGTGATTCATTTTTATTTATATAGATGGATGTTATGGTACAGTCGGACAAAAATATGGTCTACCACCCTAGGGTTGAAGTTCATTTGCACGTCGTGATACTACAAGGTCGATTTTCCCTTGCAATAATTATGATGACAGTGACTAATGACCTCACTCAGTTAGAAAAGTCAACCTTAGCGATATTTAGATCCCACAGAAACTTTTGTCAAAACTGGTAGACTGCTTTCTTGGCCGACCAAGAAACATGTGTGTCTTAGGAAAGAGATGTTTTAAACCCAACCGGTATTTTAGGAAACGGATTTTGCGTGCCTAAACGGCTACATCATCATCCCAGCCTACCTTCCACTGCAGGGCACAGGCCTCCTCTCAGAATGAGAGGGCTTGGGCTGTAGTTCCCACGCGGGCCCAGTGCGGGTTGGGAACTTCACATACACCATTGAATTCCTTCTCAGGTGTTTGCAGGTTTCCTTACGATGTTTTCCTTCACCGTAAAGCTAATTTCGCTCATAAATTCCGAAAAACTCGGGTGCGAGCCCGGACTCGAACCCACGCTCTGCTTGAGAGACCATAGGTCAGACCACTAGGCCACCACGGCTTCTTTAAACGGCTACAACAGGTTTATTATAATTTTTTTTAAAGAATACGACATTGTATTGCTATTGGCATTCCTTTTGATTTAAACGTCCTTGGTACGACGGATGTTTTATGTTTAAATCTAACTTGTAAACTTATTGTTGTTTCAGGTGGTTCTAAAAAACAAGCAACTGAAAGAAGTGATCACAAATCTAAGGACTATTATCTGGGAGATAAATGTAATGTTGACTATGAGGAGATCTTGAATATGTTTCAATATTTTCTCCCGCCTTAAGGCCGGCGCAGAGCGCAGACCAGATGCGTGTGCGTGTCATGCGTCAGTTGTAATGAATGAAACTGTAAGAAAGATGGCACACCATGTGCACGCATCCGGTCTGCGCCGGTCTTTAGAGCTCAACCTGTTCAAAGATGTATTGAATTAAGTACATTTCGTTTTGGCGGTGGTCATTGAAGATATTTTGTTCATTCTGTGATAGTCGCTCTAGAATAATTAACTGTCAGGTTAATTTTAGGATGGGATAAGGATAATTATGTTAATAAACTTTTTCAATATATTTTTATGATTATTTTACATTTTTTATTCCATTTAGACAACAGCAATGTGTTTGAAATAAATAATTTATTTCTTTACGTTTAAATATAAAATAAATGTTACAAATAAGTCTCGAAGTTACACATAAAATTGGCAAGTCTGTTCGTTTTGCGAATAATTGTCACGTCACGTTTCCCCTAACATTTAAGTACGGTTTCCAAAATCGAAAAATACTTCCAAGAACCCGCCAAGTAATCTCGTGTCGACTAAGCCTATCTTACTCCTGCCGTACTCGAATACATAACATAAACGAGGTATCAGACGTTTCACTCAAATGAATGTTCGCTCGAGTGTTTTTCCTTTTTTTTTCATTCCATGTTCACACGACTTAAGTCGGCATAACTGGAATGACAAAAATACATTAACCTGTTATTTTCTCTCAATGTGTCTTCGAATGAAGTTCGTTTCGAGTCCGAGTGAATGATGCCGAATGAAAATACCCAACCAATGTGGTTGGATCGGTTCACTAATGAAGTCATTTGACATTTTCGCACCACTAATTGTTCAGGCGTGTCACTTTTAGTGAAAGATGCGAATTAAACACGATAATGAACAAGAAATTAACCGTCTGATACCCCTTTTAGTAAAGTTTTTTAAACTCTTTGAACACCGCCGAAGTTGCCACGTACCCGACCCGTCGACACGATATACCAAAATCCAACTTGATAATGGGTCACATGGGTTGACGGGGTGGCTGACATAACGGCTTAGTGAAATGTCACTTTCAAATTTCTCCAAGTACGTACGACGATTACACTTAATTTACGCTAATAGGGATGTTGACACCATTCAAAAATAATTCGAAGACACGACTCCAGTAAAAAAACGCTTTATTTTAGCCCTGAAAACCAGATTAATTTTCGATTAACTGCAAAATTAGATTTTTTGTTGCTTTAAAACAAAGAAATAGTTAGTTAATTGAGTATGCGAACAAGTGACGTCATATGTTGCTATTGCCATTCAAACTCTATGAGAGAAATGTGTTTTGACAGCTCATAAAAAGTACGTCAGTTGATTGGTGGTGGCAACATCCCTATTCTATAAACTATTGTTTGTGTCTATCTACGTTCGACAGGCTTGGCAATGTCAAAGCTGGCTTTTTTCGATTTTTTCTTTTCGTACGGGCGATGGTCGATTGGGGAATCGTCAATTTCAGGGACTTTTAAGCTTTCTATCTTGGCTTCTGGGATCACGTCTGGTTGAGGCTGATCGGCTTGCTCCATTTCTTCGGGCGCTGCTTCTAGTTCCTTGCCCGCGCTTCTACCGGCTGGCAGGGCATGGAATGCTTCAGCTAGCTCCGGATTGATCTCTTCAAGGGGTGTGTCTCCAGTCCTGATGTAGACTGGCACGTAGCCTGGCACTGGGGGCAGGAACTGCCATTTAGGACGCGCCTCTGAAAAGAACATAAATGGATATTAAAAGTAAGGTAAGTAAGTTCACATCTTACGAGTGAACTTTGAGGAGAATTCATGGAATTCGAGTTCACCGTCTCTAATTGGATTTATACTCTTAGGCCGTCTTAAATAATTAAAACTAGATTAAGTTTTCTCCTCAGCTTAGTAGTGTCATTAAAATTAAACAATTGGAGTAGTTACGACACGCGTTCTCAAGTAGTATATCATTTCATTATCGAATACAGTCTTTTGGCAATTAGTTAATTAATTAGGTCGGTCCCAAGTAGTAATAGCTCAGAGCTCCACAAAATCTACAAATGCCTTGTGAAATACACTTCTATTTTACGCTCTGAAATTAGCCCAATCGAACAGACCTATCCGTGATTTAGAGAAATCCGAAAACCGGAAATGCCTCAAAGAACTACAACGGTATTTTGGAAGTCTTCTCTACGCTAAAGACATAAAACGGATAGGCACATTACTCTCCCGTTTCTCAAGAACGTAAGAGTTGTATACTCTACGTTTATTATTATTTAAACCGTTCATGTTTTCCTTTCCTGCCGCTGCACGCCGCAAAGCGCCCGCGCAGACACAACATGCATCGTTTCGCTCGCTAATAGATAATGGATAGGCTAGCCGCTTGTTGCTTTGTTAGTGCGGGTCGTTCAACTTTGCCTTATTGGCCGGTAAATGTCTGACCTTATACGCCTATGATCTTGCTTGGGGGTACAGTCTTTCCAATCCAGAGTTTACAGGTAAGCCATAGAAGCTCAAGCCGTCAGTTTAAAACAAGCTTTTATTTAACTTGCAATGTACCTAAGTATGTCAGTTTGTTTAGGCCAAATCGTGAATGCCGAATTTCATTCAGTTTTAATGATTGGATTGACTTTAAAGGCCGTGGCAGGATAAGAGACCATCTTGTGCCTTAATAGCATTTCACGTCACCACGTCATTAGTAATCAAGAGCTACACGAAACTTCAGCATCCTATTTTCAACCGACGAAAACAAAAGGAGGAGGTTCTCAATTCGACGTGTATATATACGAGGGGTGAAAGGCTAATGGCGTTAAGCGACACTATGGGTGATATTGAGTTATATACATATTCGGAATCAGCAAATTTTTCCGCGTCGTTTGAGCCGGGTTTCACGCCAATCAGAGCTATTTTTTGTCGCTTGATGCAAATAGATTTGGACGCTGTTTTTTACTCCACTGCTGACTGAAGCGACACGAAAATTAGCTATTATCTTAACACGTTTGACTTGAGCTATATAAAAATACTATGGCAATGACTTAAACCGTTTTTCCTTTCTCGTCATGGAAGCCAAATGGTTTTTAAAGCTTTTTTCCATTTTCTATTTCAAAAGCTGTTGGGTGGTTGAATTACTTAGCTTGCTCCGTAATGCACAAATAGATGTCGCTTAGTGCAAGTAGCCTGTGACCGAAATGTATGAAACAAGTCGCTTAAAGCAAATGTCTTTCCACAAAAATATAAGAAACTTGTCGCTTGAATCAATTAGCCACCAACAAAAATAAACAAAACAAGTAGTTTGAATTATTTGACCTTAAGTCTATTTTACCTTAACAAAGCTACTTAAAGCAATTAGCCTTTCTCCAATATTAGGTGAACTGGTTATTTAAATTATTATTTCCTGTATATTTTAAAAGAAAGCTGTCACATAAATATATTTTTGTACTTGAATCGGGTTTCTTTCACTACAATGAGTAAGTAAGTAATGTGCGTTCAGCAAATATGTTTTACTATAACAGCAGTTGATCAAGGTCGTTTAAGACCAATTTAAAATGTTTTTGTAATCTAAAACCTACTCGCGAATAGTAGATGTGCGCTCGCGCGGGGTGCTTCAGTCGGTCCCATATCGTCAGAGAGATTTTTTGGTGATAGTGAAAAGCCTCTAAATCTTACAAAATCAGTCTCAACCTTAAGTTTAATTTCGTTTAGGTCTCTTTCTTTTACAAGATTCTTTTTTAGTACGTCAAAATTATTAGTTTCTAAAATACTAATAATTGTGTCTTTGTTAAGTTTTGTTATAGTTGGCTGACTGAGGTAATGATTATAATAATAAAAAAAAAATATTTTCTAAAATACTGATAATATTGTATTTGTGTTAAGTTTTGTTACAGTTGGCTGACTGAGGTAATCATTTGTCGGTAATAAAAAATATTTAAATTTCACGTTATTTTCTGCATTTTATTCTCCATCTTACTTTTTTTGTTTTCTACAATGTTCGTGTTGATAGTTTTTATATGGGTTTCAAACACCAATCTCAAATAAAATTCGAAATTACCGGGATTTAAATTAATACGACCAGAACAGTGATCGTTCCATAAGCTACTTTTCCTGCTTTTGAAAACTAATGGAATGGGACTTTGAGCACATTAGCCGTAATCAATTGCACTCGTAACAAGGCAGTTAAACCTTTTAGATTTACACAAAAACTATAGTTACAACCCTCATAAGTCATTTAGCCTTGCGCTAATTTTCTTAGTCGTTGTTTCTTAAATCATTTAGTTGTATTCCAAAAAAGACTTGAAACGTCATGTAAGTCGTTTTACCTTGCTCTAAAAAATAAGAGGAAGAAGAATTTTTGACTCAAGCGACACTTATTTCGTTATCCTCTCGTTTTATTAAATGAACATATTAAACATCAGAAGCCGTATTAAATTCTAAGAAAAACTGTGTATTTATAATCAAAATCAGTTAAGAAATTCAAAAAGTACGAATTTTTTTCTAATTTTTAAAACTTTAAAACGCTCTCCTGTAAAGTTACAAAAATGTCGCTTAACGCCATTAGCCTTTCACCCCTCGGATATATTTTTTTTTATGTATGATCACGCATAACTTTTTACAGAGTAGTCCGATTTTGATGATTCTTTTTTTATTGGAAAGCGTATACCCCGAGGGTGGTCCCATTTAAATTTGGAAACAATATTCCTACCCTAAGGGTAGAAAAACAGGGGATGATTGATTGTTCAGTTACTGATTGTACTATATGACCACGCATAACTTATTACAGAGTAGTCGGATTTTGATGATTCTTTTTTTATTGGAAAGCGTATACCCCAAGGGTGGTCCCATTTAAATTTGGAAATAATATTCTTACCCTAAGGGTAGGAAAACAGGGGATGATTGACTAACTTTTTACAGAGCGGTCTGATTTTCATAATTCTTTTTTATTGGATAGATAGGGTATACCTTGAAGTTGGTATTATAAATTTGGAAAAAAAAATACCCCAAGGATGGAAAAAAAGTATAAAATAAAAACTTTTTAACAAAAAATTAAACCGCCGAAAAAACTGAAAAGCAAAAAATACTTAATACCTTTTTTGTTTGACCTTAATCTAGGTACCAGTTTGAAGTCGGTGCCTCAGCACGAGCCAGGAGGAGTGATAGAAGCCAATCAGGTAGACGATTATAGGTCCACTCCTCCTGGCTAAGTGCTGAGGCACCGATTTCAAACTGGTACCTAGATTAAGGTCAAACAAAAAAGGTATTATTTTTTGCTTTTCAGTTTTTTCGGCGGTTTAATTTTTTGTTAAAAAGTTTTTTTGAAGAAAAACTAAAAATAAGAAAAAAAATTTCGTGAATATTTCCGTTTCTATGGAACGAATTCCTTAGTGCTTCACATGCATACGCAATATGTCATTGTCATTCATTATAAACAGGTTAACCACTTCATACCTAAAAAAAAAACAAAAATAAATGTGTTTTTATTTTTTTTTACTTCTGAAACAGACACTTTTGACAAAAATACCTCTTTTAATGATGATGCACCATTGTTGAAAGCTAAAAATAAATGTTAAAGATAAATTAAACATTGTAGATGGTGGTTAAATTCTGTATGGCGACATAAAATATAGTAAGTATTTACGTACAATTCAACGTATATCTGTCTAATAGGTTCCGTTCCATTGTACTTTTTACACACTTGCTGTGCTTAATGAGTCTATTACCTACCTAAGTTTTTCCGTTCGAGGAGAGTTGTTTCTCTTCATCAAAGCCTATTAAATTACGATGATTCAATGCTGTAATGCGTCTTTACGTTTTTTTTTCGAATTCATGTAATTTGCAGAGTTGTATCGGTTGCGTGTTGAGGCGTTCTTATCTGCGTTAGAAAGTTGTGATTGTTGTGAAGGGGCGCGCTTTTTCCTGATTTAGAGATTTGGCTTATATCTAACAAACTTTATGAGTATTAGATACCAGATCTATACAGGGTTATTTGTAATTCACTAGCATCCTTTTAACCCTAAACTCCTACCACTTAAACAAATATTTTTTGTTTTACGGCTTGAAATTTTGAGATTACCTACCTCTTATTTTTACGATACTCTGTGTATTTGTATGGGAAAAAAAATGCTTCATTTTAAAAAGTTGTAAAACAAAAAACATTTGTTTGAGTGATAGGAATTCAGGGTTAAGAGGATGTCAGTGAATTACAAATAACCCTGTAAGTATAAGCCCAATAAAGGCTTGCGAAATTGTATAGTCGCGGAATGAAAAGGTTCATCACTTTTTGATCTTAACTCGTTGACAAAGAGTCGAAAGTGACAAACCTTTTCATTCCGCTACTGCACCTACCACGACCGGCGTCGCGGCGAGCGATTTTACTATTTTGATACATTGCCTTGTTGCCAGTTTAACCGCTGCGGGTTAAGCGTTTTGACCGCGCAATGAACAGATAATGTGGCGTATTGCTTGGGCGAATTCGCTGATCGTAAAACGCGAATACAAAGTACTTACAAAGTGCAGTAGCTTCCACCGTTATGGACACTTAAACACCGTGCAAGTTATAACAATGAAAGCTAGACATTATATTGATATTGCTTTATTTATATCATCCCCGTCTATTAACGTCCCATTGCAGAGCACAGGTCTCTCAGAGGGCCCAGTGCGAATCGAGAACTTCACACACACCATCGAATTTCTTCGCAGGTGTGCGCGTTTCTTCGCGATGTTTTTCCTTTACCGTAAAGCTTACGGTAAATTTTAAACGTAGGTAATTTTGCAAATAAATTCCGCAAAACTCAGAGGTGCGAGCTCGGCTCGAACTCACGACCCTATGCTTGAGAGGCTATAGGTCAAAACTCTATACTACCATGGCTGTACATTTGCCATAATTGGACATTATAATAAGGTAATAGGGTCATAGAGACAAGTCTAGATACAGATACAGCTCGCGCGATAAGAGTTTGGCTTTGACCGTTATTGCGCATTGGGTATCAACGGGGGTGCGGGGTATGCGCAGTAATCCCCTCCACCCGAAGGTCAAAGCCACTTAAAGGAAACCAGAGTTTGGCAGTGGAAAATGGTTAAATATATTATATGTTCAACGGTAAAGATTTATGAGAAGACAAAGGTGACAGCAGAAAGTAATGAATGGAAAAACAATATTCAAAAATACAAATCATACACATGGCCAGGGTGTTTGATATTATTAAAATATATAAGAAGGTTTAACACCCCCCCGTAATATAAACACCCTGTATATATATATACAAGTAGACAATCATATCAAAAAGCTAAACTATACACTAACTATACACCCTGTATATACACCTACTTAAGACTAACTGTACACACCTAAAACAATAAAAGCCTAATCTAACTTAAACCTAAAAGATTGACGCATTTGCAGTGCTTGAGCTTTGCCAAAGGTTTAGTAAGAATGTCGGCGATCATATCATTCGTGTGAATGTATGTGAGGTGCAGGTCGTGGTGTGTCAGTGTGTCTCGTATGAAGTGGTGTTTGATGTCGATATGTTTTGTGCGTGCGCGATAAGTGTTGTTGTGTGCAAGTTTGATAGAGCTTTGATTGTCTGTGTGTATGATTATGGGATGAGAGATGGCGAATACTTCCCATATGAGCGTTTTGAGGTAAATGGCTTCTTTGCAGGCTTCTGCGAGAGCCATGTACTCTGCCTCAGTGGTAGATAGCGCGACAGTACGCTGTTTGCGCGCTTCCCAGGAGGCAGGTGCTCCACTCATGAGGAATGCGTAACCAGTAAAGGATCGCCGATCTATCATGTTACTCCCATAGTCTGCGTCTACGTAACCTACTGGGTAATTCTGGCCTTTGGTGAAGTGAAGTTTAAGATCCTTGGTACCTTTGAGGTATCGCAGAACTCTCTTAGCGGCTTTCCAGTGTACCCCCCCGTAATGTGCGTTGAATTGAGATAGATACGACACCGTGTGGGCAATATCGGGTCTAGTACCAATCGAAACGTACATTAACGAGCCGATAAGTTCGCGATAAGGCACTTCCACTTCATCTTCCGTCTCTGGTAAGGTAAGTTTAAGTCCAGGCTCCATAGGTGTAGTTACGGAAATAGCGTCGTTCATATTATATCTATCGATTAGTTTATCGATATAAGTCGTTTGGTCGAGAGTAAGCGATCCATTCTTTTGGATAACTCTCATGCCGAGACAGTCCTTTAGAGGACCTAGGTCTTTTACCTTAAAAAAGGTTTTAAGACCATTTTTAAATTCGGATTTTAGCCGGTCATTGTTGCATAAGACGTAAAAATCGTCCACGAATACTGCAACTACTAGCAAGTCTTTTTCGTCTCGTTTGTAGTAGAGACAATGTTCCGATGTGGCTTGTGTCAATGATAAGGCTGACATTGCGTCACATACCTTTTTGTTCCACTGACGCGGTGCTTGTTTCAAGCCATAGAGAGAATTCTTAAGTAAACAAACTTTGTTTTTAGGGTCAGTTGAGAAGCCTTCAGGTTGCTCCATGTAAATTTCCTCTTCTAAATCACCATACAAAAATGCCGTTTCCACGTCCAGGTGGTCAATTAGACAATCTAAGTCTACTGCGAATGCCATTAAAATTCTCACTGAGGACAGTCTTGCAACTGGCGAGAAGGTTTCGCCGTAATCAACTCCTTCAACTTGTGTGAAGCCTTTGGCTACAAGTCGCGCTTTGTATTTCACAACTTGCCCGCTTGTGTCCTTCTTAAGTTTAAAGACCCACTTGCATTTTGTGGTCTTACGATCCTTAGGTCTGTCCACTAATGTCCACGTCTTATGATTCATTAATGAATCATATTCAGCCTTTATAGCTTCGAACCATTCATCCTTTTGCGGATGCTCTATGACCTCTTTGTACGTTTCAGGTTCCTCTGAAGACATCTGCACTGTACAAACATACCGCGCAGGAGGATGCCTGTCTCTTGACGGGTATCTCCGTTCCGGTACTGGATCTGGATGGGTGGCTTCAGGTTCAGGAACTGGTTGAGGTTCTGCTTGCTGGGGTTCAGGTTCAAGCTGCGCCGACACAGGTGTCTGGATATTCGGCTGGAGTGGAGGAACTGATTGTTCAAATATCGGAATTTGGACTTGAGTTGATTCTGGCTGGGATTCTGGCATGTCGATTTGAGGTGAATTCTGAGTGGACTCCTGCTGCGTTTTGTCTTCTATAAAGACAACATCTCTCGCGACAATTATCGCTCGAGGATTTTGGGGATTGATGAGTCGATAGCCTTTGCTTTCGGTCGCGTAGCCAACAAAGATGCACGTTTGCGTCTTCGAGTCAAGTTTCGTACGTTTTTCTTTAGGTACGAGAACGTGAGCTTGGCAGCCGAAGACTCTCAGATGAGACAGGTTGACTTTCGTACCAGTCCATATCTCTTCTGGGATCCGATTTTGAAGAGACTGAGTTGGCGTTCGATTCTTTAAATAGATAGCTGTGTTGACAGCTTCTGCCCAATACGCTTTTGGTAACTGCGAGTCCTGGAGCATAGATCTTGCTTTCTCGATTATAGATCTGTTCGCACGTTCTGAAATCCCATTCTGTTCAGGGGTGTACGGGATTGTGGTCTGATGAATAATCCCGTTCTCCTTTAAGAAGGTTGACAGTCCGTGGTTAACGTATTCACGGCCGTTGTCCGAACGTAAAATCTTAATCCTATGACCTGTTTGATTTTCTACTAAATGTTTAAACTCTACAAATTTACTAAAAACTTCGTCTTTTGTTTTTAAAAGATATCCAAAAGTTTTGCGACTAAAGTCGTCTGTAAATGTTAGCAAGTAAAGGGCTCCGCCCCACGAGTGCTTACTCATAGGACCACATAGGTCCGAATGAATCAGCTGCAATACGCAACTCGACTTACTGGTAGAGTTCGGCAAAGGTCTCTTTGAGAGTTTACCTTGTAAACAGGGAACACATGTTTCATTTAAACTACCTGCGTAGTCTATGCCAACGTTTCTGTTTTTTAAAATGTGTAAACATTTGGCATATATATGGCCAAGGCGTCTATGCCACAACATAGCAGACTCTTTGCTTTTAGTAAGCAAGGCGGTACTCGAACTCACGTCTAGTTTGTACATGCCTTTATGGTTTGAGCCTGTGGCAATGACATTATTTGTCACTTGACATCCCCCGCTAGGAAAGATGCTAGCGCCTTTCGATGTAAACAAAACATCGTAACCATTTTGATTTAATTTACTAACTGATAATAAATTAGTAGCTAGGCCAGGGATATACAAAACGTCGCTTATTTTACTTACACTAGGAGATATGTTCATATTTACAGTACCTTTACCATGGCTTAGTAATTGTTCCTTGTTCGCAACAGTAATAGGAATCGTATGGGATGACAGATTCATAAACCAATCGCTCCTGTTACTCATATGGGAAGTTGCGCCAGAATCAATGAACCAGTCTTGATGACCTGTGGAAGGAACGTTAGAGAAACAAGATGAAAGTGTATGTTCGGATGTATTGAAGGATTTGATCGCCGAAACATTCTTGTTTTTGTTAGTTTTGATGCTCTTACACTGCGAAACAACGTGCCCTAACTTTTTACAATAATTACAAAACAGTTTCTTCGATCGGTTCACGTGTAGCGCGGTGTTGACAGGTCGTTGTAGGGTACTGGGTGAGGTGGGGACAGCTCTAAGGTCTTCCTTGAGGAGAGCTGTCACAACATTCTCCGACGTAAGCTTGACGTTGGCGTGCTCCAGTGTGACGACGAGTGGCTTGAAGGACTCTGGTAGTCCCGCCAGCATGATGACTGCAAGGAACTCGTCTTCAACTGCTGCTCCAATGCCCTGTAGCTCTTGCTGTGTAGTCAGCATATTATTGACGTATTCTTGCATACTCCCGTTGAACCTGCATGCTAATAATTTCTTGATAAGGCCAAGACGCCTAGTCAACCCGCTGTCAGCGTAGGCCTTCTTCAGACATTCTAGCGTTTCAAAAGCTGTTTTAGCTGACCTTATTATCGGGTACACCAATTCGTCGCAGGCTAGGCAAATCTTCGCTCGAGCTTTTGCATCCTTCCTCTTCTCGACGGGGTCTGAGGGTTCGATGGGTCTTGAGGAAACGTCCCAAAGATCGAGGTCAGTGAGCAAGCACTCTAGGCTAAATACCCACGTGCTGAAGTTATTGCCGTTGAGCTTTGTAAAGCTCACAGAGCCTGACACTGATGTTGATGCCGATGGTGCCGACGATGAGGGCATCGCCGATGAATTATTAGAATTCATAGCACTTTTTCTTATTAGCATCGTTTCTTCTATATTTCGTTAGCGGTTCTGGGTCCCATAACCACTTCAAGGAAACCAGAGTTTGGCAGTGGAAAATGGTTAAATATATTATATGTTCAACGGTAAAGATTTATGAGAAGACAAAGGTGACAGCAGAAAGTAATGAATGGAAAAACAATATTCAAAAATACAAATCATACACATGGCCAGGGTGTTTGATATTATTAAAATATATAAGAAGGTTTAACAAAGCCAAACTCTTATCGCGCGAGCTGTACCATATGATCCTAAATCTACTTTACGTAACTTTGTGCTTTTTGCTGATGATAAGGCTTTGTACAAAGTGCGCCCTGATCGCTATCATTATCGTACTCTAGTCCTGTCGCCAAGCAGCAGTGTTTGCCTTGCTGTGTTCCAGCGTGGAGAGTAAGACATCCGGTGAAATTATGACTCAAGAGTATTCTATCTTAGTCCTCTATCAAACTAAAACTAAGGGGCTGTTTCACCACTTTTCTTAAAGTTCGGATTAGCTTAATCATAACCTTATTTGACAGATGGAATTAAAATTTCTGTTTCACCAGTCTCGATTAGCGCTAAGTGACGGACAAACTGTTTCTTAATTTGACCATCAGATCAGGTGGCATTTAGCATTTTTATCTGTCACATAAAGTTAGTTTATTTTTTTGTGGCCATGGTTGGAGAGCCCTTCAGCCGGTTTCAGAAAAATAAATCAAAGTATTTTTTATTTTTTAAAGAAAGAGGTCATGCTAAATTGCATAAAATAATTTAAATATCAAGATTTGAATAAAAAAATGTAGGTACACTTTTAGTATGTAAAAATAAATCCAAAATTTCGTAATATTTTTTAATAACAAACTTTTTTTCAGTAGCTCAATCGTTTGTTCTACCTGAACTTGTATGTCACCATTAAAAAAAAGTTTATCTGTCAAATGGTTTGGCGCCACTTTTCGATTCGTTTTACGTGATTTTATTTTTCTGTGTTATTGTTAACAAAGTATCGTAAATAAATACCGTTTTTGGATCAATTATAATGTTACATATTTGTTTATGCAAAAAAAATAGATGTATTCAAAAATTATATAGTTAACCATTTCTTTTGCTTTAATAATGAGTGACTCGAAACGAAAACTTTTTGAACGAAAGTGTGCGAACAGGAACGCGTGGTCGTGAAATGCGACGTTGCCATTCCGACTTTTTGTTAAACCCACGATTAGTTAAGTGGTACTTAGTTTGCACAGGATCGGAGTGGTGAAACTGAAAAAACACTAGCTGACAGATTTGTCCAGTACTTAGTTTATTAATTGGTTACGTTACCAGCAGTTTGACAATAAGGTGGTGAAACACCCCCTAATCTAGCTTAATTAAAAAGATACCTTCTAAGTATATCTACTTTAGTAAGAGGTGCACTAATGTGAATAGCATTTGTTTGTGCTTACCGTAAGAATATTAAACTGTAGCTACCTACGAGTATGTCGATGTAGATATACAGTTGTTTGACTATGAAATGTTGAAATGCAGACTAGTGGGTCAATTTCACTTTTATAAGCGTATACCGTCTATACACGTGCGTTTTGACTAGACTGGAGCACAGTCCATCCTACTTAAATGAGATGTTGAATAAGAAGATGCGAGTTGGATGTTCGTTAGTTAATTTGCAATAACGGCTGAACGGATTTAGAAGTAACTTTGGCAAGTTAAGTATGAAGTATCTTTTTCTATTTATTTTTTATTTTCTTCAACTTCATTTTTTTTTATTACTTTTACGGTCATCCCGTGAAACCATATATTTCAAACTAAATACAAACTGAAATATAGATGCACAGAAAAAACCCCAGAAAAAAGACCAATGCTGGGAATCGAACCCAGGTCCTCAGCGTTCCGTGCTGCGTGCTTACCCCTACACCATCACTGGTCTAGAAGTAACTTTGGTACATAGATAGGTACTCAAAGACCGGTATTGAAACATAGGATAGGTACTTCAATATCTCTTAAGTTTATTATTTACTTCATTTATTTTTCTGAAGCTTTTATTTAACTTGCCGTGTATGTTACGGTCGCATTTTGGAAGTCGAATATAACCAACTTTCAGTGGTCGGACTGACCTGAAATTCGGTATAGGCACCTACATAATGTAGGTTGAATGGCAATGCAAGAACGGCTAACAAAAAGACACAGTCAGCAAAAAAGCCCGTAGGTAACAAAAATATATTTTTTAACAAAACTATTTCGCCACCAAACGTTAGAACGGTTTCTTAACACGTTTTCTTCTAACATTGAAAGCTTTTAACAAAACACGAATTACCACAAAGACGTTAAAACTCGTAGCTGCATAACAGTTTACCTCGTTAACGCGACTGCACGGCAATGACCGCTATGCTCATAATATTTCGATTGTCCATCGTTGTATGGCCTGTCAGCTCTAAACCTACGTTTGTATGTGTGCTTAAAGTTCAAGTGCAGTGTGGGTGTGTATGCTCTCGAATAATAACGGTCCGGTGAGGTGTTCTCCGTAATAAGGCTTTAATAGCGCTCATTAAATATTTTATTACATGGCTTAAAACATCAAAGGCCATTTTCACGTACCTACTTACTTCGTTGATTTCAGGGGCGTAGCTACCGCCGTATCAGCCGTATTCAATGATACGGGGCCCCCGGGCTACAGAGGCCCCCAACGTGTGTAAGCAAAAATGAGTAAAATGTTATCCACAAACAATGTCACTTAATCTCGTGCTTCCCGGGAAAGCCTCTCACTCTCAACTAATTTTGATACAGGGCCCCTCGAAGGCACGCTACGCCACTGGTTGATTTGTATAATGTGTATAGTACGCTGGCACTTGCGTGATTAATAGGTACAGTCAGCAACAAAAATATGAATACACCCAAAGTACCAAAAATATGCATCCACGACTCTATTACCAGGGCATAAAGGCGTGTATACATATTTTTGGTACTTTAAGTGTATTCATATTTTTGTTGCTGACTGTACTGCAAGTTCATGATTTTCTCGGAATTTGTGACGCTAACAAGAGTACTGTTACTGTCGTAGTAAATTTGCAGTAAATACGCGGGACTAAAATAAACATAGACAACCTACAGATACTTATCTTGTCAACTCTAACCTCCGGAACGCGGTCAATTAATTATCATTTAAAGCGTACTTAATGCAGTTGTTAGACTTAAATTGAGCATGAAGAACTCTCATGCTACATAATTATTATTATGTGCCTATGCCTAACGTCTTTCACTTTCGCGAAATTAACTCCTTATACATTCGAGACTATACATATATGACTATATTTACATACTTCATTTTTTTATTACAAATAAGGTAAACAATCTTGAGGAGTCTTTTTTTATTGAAAAACGATTTTAAAAACCGGCCAAATGCGAGTCGGACTCGCGCACGAAGGGTTCCGTACCATTATCTATAAAAACGGCAAAAAAATCGCATTTCTCGTATGGGAGCCACCTTAAATATTTATTTTATTCTGTTATTTAGTATTTGTTGTTATAGCGGCAACAGAAATAATTATACATCATGTGTGAAAATTGATAGTTATATCACGGTTCATGAGATACAGCCTGATGACATACAGCGGAGTCTTAGTACCTAATAGGGTCCCGTTTTACCCTTTGGGTATGGAACTCTAAAAAATAGTAACTATTACTTATAAAACCAAAAGAGTGCAAATTACCATATTTCCTTTAGCTGTGGCTTATTTTTCAAAAGTGTATTTTTATAAAAAGGCACGTCAAGATCGCTTACCTTCTTTCTAATGCTAATAAAAAACCAGCCAAGAGCGTGTCGGACACGCACAAGTTAGGGTTCCGTAGCCATTACAAAAAAATCAAGTAATATTTTTGTAAGGATTTCGTATGTGTACGGAATCATCCAACTTTAGGTATGTTTTATACCTTAGGCTACTATTTACTCTTAAACTACAAATAATTTCCAAGCAATCTTAGCTGCTACAATTTTCCTAGTAAATTTGATATATTTACTACCATTCTGAATTTTTTCAAATTTTTCCACCTAACAGTTTAGATTTTAGAGGGGGGGGGGACGCACGATTTTAATGAAAATTTTCACTTTAAAGTTGAATATTTCGCAAACAGATCACTGAATAGAAAAATCATATTAGCAACCCCGCAATGGTTTTAAAAGACCTATCCAACGATACCCCACACTATAGGATAAGTCGAGAAAAAAAAAATCACCCCCCCTTTACGTCTATGGGAGGTACCCTAAAAAAAAATATTTTTTTATTTTTTATTTTACCACTTTGTTGGCGTGACTGATATGTATATTCATGCCAAATTACAGCTTTCTAGTACTAACGATCTCTGAGCTTAGCCGCGGACAGACAGACAGACGGACAGACATGGCGAAACTATAAGGGTTCCTAGTTGACTACGGAACCCTAAAAACGAAGTATGATGTGCCGAATCGTTAAAATGTAAATCCGCGAATATGGATCCGAATACGGATATTTGGTGCAAAGATCCGTGGCTACGTATCTTCACTTTCTTACCTACTCAATTTGGTGTCGGTGAAGTGACCTTGAAACGATAGCTGACGTCACATCACATTTTGCGTGACATATTTAATAGTATTTCATTGCTACCTGAATTGCTAAAAAGGTAAAAGATTCGCCAATAACTTTAATTTCAATACTAGATGAAAAAAACACCTGTATAATTCCCGTTCCCGTGGGAATTCCGGGAAAATATATAGGTATCCTATGTCACTCGCGGAACTGAGACGAATCTAATGATATCTCACACTTCAAAATCCATTGAGCCGTTTAGGCTGCAGGGTGTGCCAAAGAATGATACATACATAGGTACAGTCAAGGGCAAAAATATGTATACTATACCTTAGTGGTAGTACCTTGTCTATTTTCATCATATTTGAACCGCCATATTATGAACTGTTACAGTGGTTAAAGTGACAAGGTACTAAAGTGTATACATATTTTTGCCCTTGACTGTACATACATACGTTAACCCTCCTTCGACAGTCGGATGAAAAAGTAACGGATGCGGAAACGGATCTTTCTTCTCTTTCCGATATCCGCGGATATAGGTACTTAGAGAGGGATATCTGGCAGATGACTACTCACGACGATATATTGCTAAAATAAGTACCTCAACTTTTCGGCTACATTGCTGTATTCGTTACCACGACTGTAGCAATGAGGTCGAAACGGTCGAAGATTTTTTTTCAATTAAGCGTCGTAATTAAGTCCCGGGCGGGTATTAATTTTATTATATTATGATCCTGCTTACCGGGGGGCATATTATCTAACGCACTCATCACAATCGCTTTTACCATTTCTTTCTATCAAATGGTCTAGAGTGGTGGTAGCAAGAGTGAGCGCTGCTATTTAGTTGCCTCTCTACAACGCCTCCACTGTTTGTCTTTTGAACTCTTTTGTGACCCATCGGCTGATATTTCAAGAAGGAATCCAACTCATGCCGCCAACGTCGTGATCTGCCGGATAGCCGGATAAAGGAATATAAATCACTATGAAGATAAAGTTTTCTGTTAAATAACCTCTCATCGTCAACAAGAACAGCACAGGACTAACAAAATCTAATTGAGAGTCCAATTAACACCTCGGTTTCGATGTAAACTGAAACATCACCAGCTTCTAGTTCTCCTGTGGTAGGTAGGTAGGCATTGGCTAGAGAAACGCACTAGACTCGCATGTCTTGATCATGAAACTGGGTTAGTAGAGCTGCCCAAATAAGTCCACCGTCTGTTGGGCCTAGCAGTAAGTGTAACGCAAACATTTCACTACTTTAATCAGCCAGCAGTCTTATTTGAAGTAATACTTTCATAGATTTCTTTTGGTAACACATGCGGCCTTACTGCAAACTTAAAAATGTCGTAAACATAGGCATATCCTAAGACATTTTTATGTCATATAGGTATGTCTATGTTCATAGGTATGAACGAACACGTGTTAAACACGTGTTCATCGATTGTCTAACTTTTCGAGGTAACGTTTGTTTTGTTTTGTAGCTTGGTTTAGTCTTGTGCCAAACCCGTCGAGCCGGATCTCGAGACTAAGTAAAAAGTTAAAAAGCGTAAGTAGAAAATACTATTTTTTTTATAGGTACGCACAGAAGAGTTAGTTAGCTTTTTAGGGTTCCGTAGTCAACAGGAACCCTTATAGTTTCGCCATGTCTGTCCGTCTGTCTGTCTGTCTGTCTGTCTGTCCGCGGCTAAGCTCAGAGACTGTTAGTACTAGAAAGCTGTAATTTGGCATGAATATATATATCAGTCACGCCGACAAAGTGATTGAATAAAAAAAAGTAAATAAAATTTTTTTAGGGTACCTCCCATAGACGTAAAGTGGGGGTGATTTTTTTTTTCTCGGCTAACCCTATAGTGTGGGGTGTCGTTGGATAGGTCTTTTAAAATCATTGCGGGGTTGCTAACATGATTTTTCTATTCAGTGATCTGTTTGCGAAATATTCAACTTTAAAGTGAAAATTTTCATTAAAATCGGCCGTCCCCCCCCCCTCTAAAATCTAAGCTGTTGGGTGGAAAAATTTGAAAAAATTCAGAATGGTAGTAAATATATCAAATTTACTAGGAAAATTATAGCGGCTAAGATTGCTTGGAAATTATTTGTAGTTTAAGAGTAAAAAGTAGCCTAAGGTATAAAACATACCTAAACTTGGATGATTCCGTACACATACGAAATCCTTAGAAAAATATTACTTGATTTTTTCGTAATGGTTACGGAACCCTACCTTGGGCGTGCCCGACACGCTCTTGGCCGGTTTTTAATGCGCTATGTAAGTTATTTAAAGGACTACGTAATGGCTATGAAGTCATCGTCCGCTGTCCGGTGGCGTGGGATACACTCCAACAGACCGGGAACGGGTTGATCGCACCGTTTTTGCGTTATTATAAAATTCCAAACCACAGAAACAAGGTCGTGGTACCTGGTCCACTTAGGTAATGACAATTTCTGATCAAATATTAACACTAATAATGATACAGCTTGTTTTTTAAGTCCGCAGCAAGAAATCCTTAAAGCCATTACAATTAAACTCTTTTTGTATCAATCCAATGACGTGTTACGTTCAGGTATCGAATTATGTGATGAGTTCATTCTTAAGGTCTTTCTCGGAATTAGTCATTCAATTTCTGAGCGCTATACAGGATTTTACATAGAAATTAAGTCGTATTTATGTTCAACGAAATATCAGAGGCTTTCGAGATGGTATTTTTTGGAATGCCGTAGTATTTTTATTTTTCGCTATGTAAAGTAACGGGCTGCAAGATTGGGTGCGATCAGTTCCGCCACTTCGATGTAACTTAAGAGCACATTGACCTAAGTGAGACTAGGTTATTGTCAATTACTTCTTCTCTGGCATCCTAACACGTTTTGTTTTTATTTTAAGCCAGTATTAAATCTCATTTCTAAATCGAAGTGGCTATCTACAGTTTAATATGAAATGGAGTCTTCGATTGAACTTTGGTTTAATAAAAGCTAAAAAAAATGATTGATAGTGTTTTTGCACGAACAACGTTAACTCGTTAACCGTCAGTCTTTTTTGTCCCTAATCATGTTTATTCAACAAAATGAAACAAAAATAATTGGGTAGGTAGTCTCAATATTCAATAAACAATTTATTTTTTGTCCCTCACATTAAAGTTTGATTGAAACTTCGATTAAAAAAAAGATGAACCGGGGGCACGATCGCGGAAGAATCCTGCGCATGATCCACGCTCCGTGATTCACCAGAATAAATTATAAGGCTCGTATATAAATGACCGTGTCAACTAGTTTTTGTTTTAGCATTTGTTTTAATTGGCCCGTGTGGGTTCGACAAAGCTTTTTGATGGCTGCTATATTTTAAGGAGCGAGCGTATGGTAATGGGTTTGATGTATTATTGATCACGATTGTTCAACGCCGCGTTAAAACTTGATGGTATCAATCGAACGTACTTAAAACCTCATTTAGACGGTGCGAGAAAAATGTGCGTGTCGCTATACATTGCCGTCAATGATTGTTCACTTATAAATTCATTGCCGCACGGCACAGCAATGTAACTAAATTCGCAAGACATTTCTCGCACCGTTTATGTGAAGTTTAGCGCTAATATTGACTCATCAGTTAAATGACACTCATTGTTATGCGTAGAAAACAATCAAATTTACGTTACTTGTTTCATTGAACAAATTAAAACAAAAGCCTTAATTGCACCGAAAGTACAATTGGAAATTTAGATCAAGGCCACTTACCAATAACAACACAGAACACAACACACAGCAGAACGACCGTTTTAAACATCGTCAAATGTCAAATATAATGTGACTTAACGTTAATTAGAAGAGCTTTAATTAGATGTGAGAGGGACTTGCGCAGCCGCCGGCGAGCGAGCGAATGGTGCGCGGGCGCGCGGCGCCTGGTTAAAAGCGGTAGAACCTGCGCACGCCGCCCTCGGCCGGCTCCGCCCCTCGTCACGCCGGGAGAGCTTTTCTTCAGATAAGATATTGTAACATAATCATCATCATCCCAGCCTATATACGTCCCACAGCAGGGCACAGACCTCCTCTCAGAATTAAAGGGCTTGGGCAGTAGTTCCCACGCGGGCCTCGTGCGGATTGGGGACTGACGGGTCAACTAATACGGGGTCGTGTTTTAACCGTTCCCATAACACGACCCACACAAGAAAAAATACTTCGTGGCGTTGCCACTTAAACACACACTTTTGCTATTATTATTGTGAATAAAAAACATCAGCAATTTTGATATTAATAAGTTTTTGTTAAAAATGCTATTTTTAATACTACAAGCTTTTTTTGCTGACTGTACTTTTTGCCCTTGGTTACTACCAAAGTACTCGTCAAGACGAATCAGACCAGCCGTCGTAACTCGATGCGATCGTGTCGTTGTATTACAGAGTTCCTATGGCCACCCTCCTTCATCATCAGATCAGCTCCATGACATAATAATATTGTATTGTCATCGGATTTATACAATGCCCAATCGGTTGAAGATATCTATTTTAAAATTGAATTGAAAGATTGCAACTGAACAAACATAAGTAGGTACTTACATTGCAACATTTGCAACTTAATAAAAAAGTTTGTGTAAAAACCGTTTAAATACCTACGTGACATTTTTAATTCGGCGATTTTTGTATCAATATCTAAGAGATAAGACCTTTTAAGTTACAACCGTGTATTCTAGAAAACATGGCTTATGATATGATTGTGTACCTACTCGGCAGATTACAGTAGATTTGACGTGACAACGTCTAATAAATCGATGAACCTGCACGCACGAAAAAGCATTACGCAATGTCCTAGTACTAGCGCTCGGGTAATGGGGGGTGCGGGGGTATTAAACGGGGATGAAAATTTCTTTGATTTTGCCGTAGGACGCACCGTTTTCAAGATATTTGACAAAACACTGGTTCTCGTCCGATCACCGAGGTTAAGCAACGTCCGGCGCGGTCAGTTCTTGGATGGGTGGCCGCCTGGTTTCATTTTTGTTTTTTGAATGTTTTGTTATGACGTTGTCACGTTAAACTATCGTCCGTAAGCCGACTTTACAGACAACCGGTTTTTGGCTTAGTTAGTAACTGCACTATCTGGATAGATAAAGTTGAGAAGGTAAGGGGACGGACGACTCGTTTGCCAATCACCCAATTGACTAGATAGGTGCATTGCTGATCAACTCATTGCGGTCGTCATGTGAGCTAAGTAGCTATAACATTATTCGCTTGACGTCGCATCCTGAACAGGATCAATCTAGAGTTTGTTTCGATTCACTTGTTTGGAAAGGTCAACTGAATCAGCTTTTCATCATCATTGCAACAGCCCATGTACGTGATATATGTCCCACTGCTGGGCACTGACCTCCTATTAGAATGAGAGAGCTTGGGCTGTAGTTCCCACGTGGGCCCAGTGCGAATTGAGAACTTCACACACACCTCAGAATTGCTTTGTACGTGTACCTTTGCTGGTTTTCTCATAATTTTTTCCTTTACCAAAAAGCTCATGGAAAAATTTCAATAATTTTGCAAATAAATTCCGAAAAACTCGATCGGAAGTGCCAGCTATGGCAGCTATGTCAAACCACTAGCTAGGTTATCACTTCTTATGATCTCAGCTTAGTATAAAAGCAAATATGCTGTGTTCTTATAATCAGTGAACTTTTATCGAGGTATTGTATAAATGGGGCCAACTATAGAAAGGCCATGTGTCAAACCACTAGAATACCGCGGTTTATCATCTCAACTTAGTATAAAAGCTAATATTCTGTGTGACTATAATCGTGAGCTTTTATAGGTAGGATATCTATAAATAGAGCCAAGAGCCATTTAAAGATTGTTAATACTAAACTTAGTTTAAGCGCGGTAATTGTTACCATGACGATAGTTTTTTTAAAAGATTTTAATGTTTTTCAGTTTAGATGGCTGTAAGCTTAGTTAGACCCTTCGATTAATTCAGCGCAAAGGTAGTATCTACCGACCGAACAAGAGCATAATTTGTAGTGGGTAGTTGGATAGGTACCCATTATCATGTTATCTTGACCTTTCTCTTAGAATAGGTAAACTTGTTTTGTATCGACGTTATATACAAGGCGTTCTAGAGTTAATTCAGAATATTTCAGCATTTGGCTGGGTTCATTGATGTTCAAAGTGTCAGCGTTACACGCGCAAAAACTTTTTGAATCAAATATCCGATAAAAACCGTTACAGAGGTTCAGCCAAAATAATAAACCAACCATATAAACCAACCATCTTGAAACATTCCGGATCTATTTAAAACATCATGTATATTTAAATCAGCCACTTCCAGTTAATACGATAGTGAGAGTTATACCAAGAACTTGATAACTTGGGTAAGATTTATTGTACCTATTGAAAGTGTAGTCTAACTAGATGACAGTGAAAACATGAATATTTCATAGAATTCTGGATACAGTCAGCCACCAGACTGGATACAGCTTGAATTTTCCCAGTGATGTAATTCAAATATGCAACTGAGCGGGTTAGGGCTGTGTAGTTTTCACGCGGGCCCAGTGCGGATCGGGAACTTCATAAAGCTACTTAATTCCAGATGTTATTTCGTAAATAAATTTTGCTAAAGTTGCCATGCATGCATTTAAACCACTACGGTTACCACGGCTTTTTTTTAAAATGTTACTCAGGTATTTTTAAAGAAACCACTTTTTTTTACCTCTTTAAACTTTTGGTTTTTCATTATACCTGGCTGTATGATACATGCTTAGGTACACTTACCTAGAGAAATAATAATAATAATAAATATCACGGGACAATTCACACCAATTACTCTTTGGGACTCGGTCAATTGGTGTGAATTGTCCCGTGATATTTATTTATTTATTTATTTATTGACCTAGGCCCAAAGTAAGCTAGGCAAAGCTTGTGTTATGGGTACTAGGTATCTACTAGGCAACGGATAAATATACTTATATAGATAGATACATACTTAAATACATATTAACTAAACACCCAAGACACGAGAACAAACATTCGTATTTTTCATACAAATATCTGCCCCGACATGGGAATCGAACCCGGGACCTCAAGCTTCATAGTCAGGTTCTCTAACCACTAGGCCATCTCATCGTCAATATTTATCAATATTTCATGTCATGCGTTATACAAAACTCCCCAGTTCCCAATCTTTTTTATACTGCGACTATTTTATATGACGTAATTTGTTACGATGCTCAATTGTAAGAGAAAATGCTTTAGATGCGACCTAAGTGTACTATTTCATGATGTATCTGAGACAGTGCTGCATCGCTCCAGGACGCACAGTTTGAGAACTCCTGCTATAGATGAATTTATACTTTAAAGAATTATATAAAGGTTTACAGGAAAAATACTTTAAATAGGTAGTTATGTAATTTTTCAAAAATACCTATTGTTTTTTTTATTCCGGGTTTTCCATCCATTTGGCGCTGTCTCACAATTTCACCTCAATGACCTTATCCAAACAACAAATTGGCCCAAGTCAACAAGATTGTATTTGTTATTGCACGTTGATGCGCCGTATCGTATGATTAAACTCGACAGCAAGTCAAAACTAACAACATCGTTTGATGTTGTCAACAATGTAAAAATAGACTTCCAAGATACCCAGTACCCTCTTACAGATAAAGCAAAGTAAAACCAGTGTCAAAGCAAAAGAAATGTGCAGTAAAGTGCACACTTTACTAGCTTTAATTCCTTCAATGTTTAATGCAAAGATATACGTGCCGAGCATCTTAATTTCATCTATACCTTAGTAATTGCAAGCGGAATCATGCCTTGGAAATTCGCACGATATAATCTTCATGCATAAGCGTGATTACAATATGATTATTAATATTATCACGTACATTTAATTAATCGTGAATAATGACGGTGCTTGTTCCGCGCCTTCCTTCCGTCAGTTGTAAGAACTCAAAAAAAGTACTATCGTTGTCACCGGTAGTATCTTTTAAAGCTATGTTCGGTAGGCACCAAAAATAAGTTAAGGTTAAAAAAAATCAAGCTCTTTTTAGCATCGACTTCTGGGCCAACTCGGTTAAAGACCAAACTGGGTTCCATAAGCTGGGATAAACAGTATGCATACGACGAGTTTGCGCTTCAAAGTTAAAGGAAGTTTACCCTTCATTAGCGCTTTCATGGAGCAGTAGTTCCTCCAGGCATTTTTATTGCGTTTATTAATTTTGCCAGCTCAAAGTTTGCCAGCGAGCCATGGAGCGCAGCATTCTAGGTTTTCGGAGTACGATAAAATAAGAAACACCGACCTGCGCTCCAGAACTCCGATTGTTGATGTGGGGATAAAGACTGTCAAACTCAAGTGGGTCTAATTTATTGAATCAGGCGTTACTTTGCGGAGGTCCATATTAATGAACTAAAACAATTACTTTGCTCACCCGCGACCTTACAATAGTTACGTTTATGCAAGAAATGTGCGTTCATGCAGTTCCTCCACCTCCACACTGTACGAACACACACAAATCACATAAACCCAACCATCACCACCACCAAGCTACACTGACGCGTTTCGAACTCAACCAGAGCTCATCTTCAGAGTTACCACAACCGTATGCTATGCTACCAAATGTTAAACTAACAAACCAAAACAAATGTTTTAACTTGTCACTGTAACTTCTCAAGTACCCACTTTATTTTTCTTATTCTCAAACTACCCCACAAAAATTAACTTTTATTGACATATTATAAAACTACCTTGAATTTTTTTGTTTATTTATTTATAAGGCATATTTAATTAATTACTAACTGTTCAAATTCGACCCAAGCCGCAGTAAAGGAGAAGATACTAAATTTACCTGTTCATTAATAATAGACCCCATAGTGTTGTACCTAATTATTTCCATGCATTCCAGAGCATCCAGACGCAACCCCTTGCCGCAATAATGTAACACTTCATAAGAATCTGAATCTAACAATGAATGATTTGATTCCAACAAATGTTTTGCAAAATTCGATCTATCTGGATGCTCATTCCTATATGCCGAAACATGCTCTTTAAATCTAGTATTAAAACTTCGGCCTGTCTGTCCTACGTATATCCCATTGCAGTCATTACAAGTAAGCTTGTATACCCCCGATCTAGTTCCCTTATCTACCTGTTCTTTGTGGTTACATAGCCTAGAGTACAAAGAGTTGTTAGTCTTAAAGGCAACATTAATATTGTTTGATTTTAAAATGCCATAAATCTTATCAGACAACCTCCCAACGTAAGAGATGCTAGATCTATATTTGTTAGTAGACTGAGAAGGTAACGCAGCGTAAAGCATGCTATTTACTAACCGTGCCTGCTTCTTTTGAACTAAACTATCTACCATTGATTTTGTATAACCATTTGAGATCGCTATCTGATAAATAGTACTCAACTCTAAATCAAAATGTTCCTTAGAAAGAGGCACAGTCAACAATCTATTAACATAACAATGGAAAGCAGCCAGTTTATGCTGCCACGGATGATTAGAAGATGCTGGTATAACAGCATCTGTGTACGTGGGCTTACGGTATATTTTAAATTGATGTTTACCATTTAATTTTGAAATCGTTAAATCCAAAAAGTTCAACGAACAATTTTCCTCCAATTCTTTTTTGAACCTTATCTTTACGTGCTTGTTATTCAAACCATTAATAAACACGTCAAGCTGTCTCATACTCCCTCTCCAGCATAGGATCAAATCATCGACATACCTAAAATAGTACACAATATTACTATTACCCACAATATACACCTCTGAGTCCTTTAATGGCAGATATATTTATGGATCATTTTGAGAATCAGTATATTGTGGGTAATAGTAATATTGTGTACTATTTTAGGTATGTCGATGATTTGATCCTATGCTGGAGAGGGAGTATGAGACAGCTTGACGTGTTTATTAATGGTTTGAATAACAAGCACGTAAAGATAAGGTTCAAAAAAGAATTAGAGGAAAATTGTTCGTTGAACTTTTTGGATTTAACGATTTCAAAATTAAATGGTAAACATCAATTTAAAATATACCGTAAGCCCACGTACACAGATGCTGTTATACCAGCATCTTCTAATCATCCGTGGCAGCATAAACTGGCTGCTTTCCATTGTTATGTTAATAGATTGTTGACTGTGCCTCTTTCTAAGGAACATTTTGATTTAGAGTTGAGTACTATTTATCAGATAGCGATCTCAAATGGTTATACAAAATCAATGGTAGATAGTTTAGTTCAAAAGAAGCAGGCACGGTTAGTAAATAGCATGCTTTACGCTGCGTTACCTTCTCAGTCTACTAACAAATATAGATCTAGCATCTCTTAGGTTGGGGGGTTGTCTGATAAGATTTATGGCATTTTAAAATCAAACAATATTAATGTTGCCTTTAAGACTAACAACTCTTTGTACTCTAGGCTATGTAACCACAAAGAACAGGTAGATAAGGGAACTAGATCGGGGGTATACAAGCTTACTTGTAATGACTGCAATGGGATATACGTAGGACAGACAGGCCGAAGTTTTAATACTAGATTTAAAGAGCATGTTTCGGCATATAGGAATGAGCATCCAGATAGATCGAATTTTGCAAAACATTTGTTGGAATCAAATCATTCATTGTTAGATTCAGATTCTTATGAAGTGTTACATTATTGCGGCAAGGGGTTGCGTCTGGATGCTCTGGAATGCATGGAAATAATTAGGTACAACACTATGGGGTCTATTATTAATGAACAGGTAAATTTAGTATCTTCTCCTTTACTGCGGCTTGGGTCGAATTTGAACAGTTAGTAATTAATTAAATATGCCTTATAAATAAATAAACAAAAAAATTCAAGGTAGTTTTATAATATGTCAATAAAAGTTAATTTTTGTGGGGTAGTTTGAGAATAAGAAAAATAAAGTGGGTACTTGAGAAGTTACAGTGACAAGTTAAAACATTTGTTTTGGTTTGTTAGTTTAACATTTGGTAGCATAGCATACGGTTGTGGTAACTCTGAAGATGAGCTCTGGTTGAGTTCGAAACGCGTCAGTGTAGCTTGGTGGTGGTGATGGTTGGGTTTATGTGATTTGTGTGTGTTCGTACAGTGTGGAGGTGGAGGAACTGCATGAACGCACATTTCTTGCATAAACGTAACTATTGTAAGGTCGCGGGTGAGCAAAGTAATTGTTTTAGTTCATCAAGTGGGTCTGGCTGGACGGGACATATCTGCCGAATGTACCCTGATTGCTGGGCGAAAATAGTCATCCATTGGGTTCCAACGGCCAAAACAGAGACGGCGGTATGATTTGGACCGTTTTGAGCTATTTTGGCTAAATTTTACGAAGGATAAAAACGGGCGAAAAAAAGGGGAGGCCTTTGCCCAGCAGTGGGACGGACATCTATTAAAAAAAAACAAGGTATTTTCGTTGATTGTACTTTTATTGACTATACTTGCATTGTCATCCAACTTACATTAATGAATACCTAAATTCAAGTCAATCCGACCACTGGGAGTTGCTTAAATTCGACTTCCAAGATTTGATCTAACTAACACGGCAGGTTAAATAAAAACTTGTAAAAACTGGAGAAGTGCGTATCCAGTCACGCACAGTATAGGGTTCCGCACTATATTAAGCATTAGGTACTATTATTTGCTAACTTATAATAAACTGGACTTATAACAGTTTTCCTTTTAAATTAGTTGGCATAGCCGGGAGTTATTTGACAGAAGCAAATAACTAGACGTAACTATGTTTTTGCATTTTGATTAAGATACCCTAAAAAGCTACAGTACACGAAAAATCATAGTTTATTTACTACGATTCGGTTGTATTGTAAAGCTGCTGTGGACACGAATAAGCTGAAGTGGAGGATTGGAGATGAATACAAACAAAATCAGTAAAGGATACACAATATGCACGCAAAAATTGCGATAGCTAAATAGCACTGACACCATCCACTTTGACTACTCGTGACGACGGTTTTACCTGGAGGTAAGTAAATAAAATAGGTGTTTACATAATAGGTAATATTTAATTATATCATTATCGTATTTACGTAGGTATATTATTATTGTTTTGCGTGATTTCTCATCATTATTAACATCCACAGTCGCTGGGAACAGCTAGAACTCCTTTTATGGAACTACAGTTCCCAAGCGGGTCCAGCGCCATGAAAGGAGTCGCTTTCACTTGTAGATTTTCCTTTGCCGAACATGACAGACTATGCAGATTATGGTAAATTTCATAATTAAACACAGTACATAAGGGAGGATGGAGGAATTGCAGACGCTGAAAGAAAATATTGTACAACTTCTATTCTATTAGCTGACTTTATTAATTATCAAACTCTGGTTATACAGTAATCAACAACTATAAATTTTAAATCAAAACCAAAATCTTGTCAGTCCGTGAATACCCGTAGCTCTTGGAGTAAACACGGACGGAAGCTAAGTTAATTACGGACAGCATGGGGTAACGAAAACTAAACAAGGCAATGGAGTTTGAGAGCAAGAGAATTAGAATTTGGACTGCTGTGACGGTTCAACACAATTAATCTGGCCAGGGGTAATTGCGGACGTTTGTATTTACACTGGATGGCTTGTCTGTATACCCCCAACTAGCAAACTAGCAAACTAGCTTTCTTTTGAAAACCGTGCGCAGCGGTCCGTCGTGAATGTTTGCGCGTCTTTAAATATGGCGGAAAGTATCACGTGATTGCACCAGGAAGGCGCGAGAGGAAAGGATTGAGTAGATAGATATTGTTTCGGCCGTATTTATCCCGTGTCCGCAATTCTTCCATCGTCCCCTACTCTCGTGGCTGATGCTGAAGTAATTTCAGTCGATAGCCAGAAGTAGCTGCAAAAAAGCAGTCATCTATTTTGTAGGAAAGCAAAGTTCTGTTCCGTGGAGTAGATTAGACACATAAAACCATGACAACAATGTTAGCAAAACTATTTCTTACTAACTGTATTGCCTGCCTACTCGACAGGATAATAAAACTCGAGTGCCTATAAAGATGAAAACATGATAAGATATGCTTATAACTTTGTTTCATTTTTCTGTTCGCATAATATTTTGATCGAATTGAGCTATAGTATTTAAAATCTTCCCAGGTGAATTTTTCGCTTCGAGCCCTTATCTTTCAAAACAAACGGTATCGTCATAGTATTAAGGATCAAATTTAATGTATGGCTCGAAGCGAAAAATTCACCTGGGAAGATTTACACTATACGTCTTGTTTACATCCATGCAATTGTCTGATTAAAAATGACAGTTTTTAAGTTCCATGTCTGTCTTTATATCCGCTAAGACCCGACACGTATTTTGATGCGGTTTTTACCATCACTTAGATTGTCTTAGATTAATTTTCGCGTAAGGTTTGTATGAATTCTACATAATAATATAATCTTAGGCTAGCTTTACATTTCTTTCTCATTATTTTAAAAAAAATTACACTCGTGTGAACTCTGTCTGTGGGACGCTAGGAAAAAGTAAAAAAAGTTACCTTCATACAAGTACGCACACGAAACACGGGAGGTGCATGAAACTCACTCTTGTCGTCTCCATTTAGGAAACGACGGGAAAGAGTTCACATTTATACGATTCAAATGCTTCGTTTGTACTTCACAATAAGTCACTTCGTCTGTTTGTGACAAAAAAATATATAATTAATAATAATGGTAATAAAAAATTAAATCATAATTATGAAAAGATGTCCTCTTAGGCAAAGTTTCGAAGATACTGGCAGCGTCCCCTTTTTGAATAGCGAATCTTATTCTTTTTCCGAGGAAGCTGCCAGCTCTTCCGTCTCCTGTGACGTCGACTAATCTCTTTGCTATTTTTTTAAAGAATTGAAATGTAAAAAAATGTGACTGATATAAAATAAATATGGGACCAGTTTGTGTTTAACTTGGGTGGACTGAAAGTTTCGAGAAAGTTGTGAACGCGGTAGGTACTCATTGAATTGAATGGATCTTGAATTGTGCTGTGGTGTTGTCTAAGTGCTTTCTACGGCCCGGTGTTTATTCCACGCACTTTACTACTGGACTGGAGAGATTCTCGTTGATTTATGTTATGATGGTAATAACGAGGGTTTTATGGATTCCTTTATACTTCATCCTACCTTTCACACTTCACTGTACAAGTTTCTATTAGTATACAGCTTAATATTTTGATGGACTCGAGTCAAGAGGGATACGTTCTGTAGAGTCTGGGACCTTACCCTCTTAAATATTGGTGTTTTCCAAGCTATACTGTCGGAGCCCTTGTCGCAGGCTGCTAGATTTGTATACGGATTTTTAGAAAGTAATTAAATGGACTGTGTTACGTTTATTTAACAGAGAACCCGTGTACGGGTTTGGTGGTCTGTGTCAGGGGCTTCGGCGTTGTGATTTGGGGGTCGTGTCGTATCCCTCTTGGCTTGAGCCATGTGTTTTGATTGTAAGGTTGGTAGTTTTTTTATCTAGTTAAGGCCTATCTATTTATAGTTCTAGCCTGTGTACGTGTTATTGTTGCTATAAATAAATGTTTTTCTTTCTTTCTTTCTTTCTAGTAACTGGAACTGACATGTTCAATCCACTTGATCAAAGTTCCTTAAAATTCCCCTCCCTACCCCTCCCCTCCTCAAAATTTAAAGCACACGTTTTTGTTTTGATAACCAATAGAGAAGGGGACTTGTGACCGGGTTTTTTAGTTCGTGCAAGTCGGACACTGTCTGGGCCCTCCATTCCCAGTTCGTCCGAAGGGATTTTTCCCGAGCACAAGTCACCCTTCCAATCCTTAAAGTAAAAAACAGCAAAGACTTCGCGTCTTTGGCCCCTCTGGCGACTCATTCAAAAAAAAAGAAAAGTTCCTTAAAATAAAGATTAAAAAAAAAAATATATTTTGATGATAGTCTCGTCGGTTTCTAGTAGCTTTTTTGATTAAGTACCTACTTATTCCCGCAACTTTGTCCGCGCAGAATTAAAATTTATGCTGAAGTCTCTCCTTCTCATTTGTCGAGCAAAGAAAATTAAGAAATATAAAAATTGAAACTACTCCAAAATAGCAAGAAAATATTTTTCTTCTGATCTGTTTGAAGTCGTGCTTCAGTACGAGCCAGCAGGAGTAGGAGACCTAGTCATCTATTTACCTAACCTACATACTATCTATAGGGTTTCTATCGCTCCTGCTGGTTCGTGCTGACGCACCGACTGGGACATAAGATAGTTTTTTTTATCCCAGAAAATGGCATAGGTAGTTCCCAAAAGAATTATTTGCAAACAGGAGTCGTGAGCAACAGCTAGTAAATAAAAATAAATAAGAAATCTAAAAATTGTCGTGTCGGTTTCACTTTGTTTTGGTATGTATCTGATGGCCCCAAAGGTAGATTAACAACGGTCGCGATACTGGCACTTCGCTCACTTGGGACCTTCGATCAACAATTTGTCGATCGAAGCTTTGGACAATTTCGTGATAAGTATTGTGCATTTCATTATTTCTTGTTCTAATTTAATTTTGCTACCACGAAAAAACTTTTTTTATTAAACTATGAAATTGGAATGTTAGGTATCTGTAAAGTTACGGTTCAGTGATGTCCAAAAATGTCCGCAGGTGGATAAGGCCGGCTGCAAGGCCAGGGGGGGGCGTCGACCCGAGCATTCACCGTCGCATCTTCTGCTACTCGAGATAAAATGACGCTGGCTAACTGAAACTATATTGAATCGAAAGTTATGTGAATGCGCCGAAGCCCAAAAGGTAAATAAATAAATAAATAAATATCACTGGACAATTCACACCAATTGACCTAGTCCCAAAGTAAGCTAGGCAAAGCTTGTGTTATGGGTACTAGGCAACGGATAAACATACTTATGTAGATACACACTTAAATACATATTAAACAACCAAGACCCGAGAACAAACATTCCTTTTTTTCATACAAATATCTGCCCCGACACGGGAATCGAACCCGGGACCTCAAGCTTCATAGTCAGGGTCTCTAACCACTAGGCCATCTGGTCGTGGTTTATGTTTTTGACCTGTATGCATATGTATGTATGTTTATGTATGCCCGTTTCTATGTACACCAATTGACCTAGTCCCAAATTAAGGAATGCTTGTGTTATGGATACTATGCAACGGATAAACAAACATACTTATGTAGATAAATATGTACATTATCATCATTTCAGCCAAAATACGTCCACTGCTGATCATAGGCCTCCCCCTAGGCTCGCCAAACAGATCGGCCCTGCGCCATCCGCATCCAATGTGTTCCCGCCACCTTAATCAGGTCGTCGCTCCATCTTGTTGGAGGCCTACCTACACTGTGTTTTCC
Source organism: Archips crataeganus (assembly GCA_947859365.1). Classification (NCBI taxonomy): domain Eukaryota; kingdom Metazoa; phylum Arthropoda; class Insecta; order Lepidoptera; family Tortricidae; genus Archips; species Archips crataeganus. The sequence continues at coordinate 18,042,168 of OX402048.1, forward strand.
GGTCCTCGGACGCCACTCGAGAACCTTTCGACCCCATCGGCCGTCAATTCTACCAGCGATGTGCCCTGCTCACTGCCACTTAAGTCTAGCGATTCTTTGAGCCTATGTTCGTGACTTTAGTTCTTGCGCGGATTTCATCATTTCTAATGTGATCCCGCAGAGCAAGCATAGCTCCAAGCATAGCATAGATACAAACTTAAATACATATTTAACACCCAAGACTCGCATTCGTATTTTTCATACAAATGTCTGCCCCAACGTGGGAACTGAACCTCAAGCTTCGTAGTCATAATGTTCTCTGACCACTAGGCCATATGGTCGTAATTCAACGGCTCAACTGATTTTGATAAATGATGTCATAATTAATTAGACCTGTCTTGACGACATAGTGTCATTGGGTATGTACAGTCAGCAGCAGAAGTGAATAAACGGTTGTGGTGTTCAAAATGCGACTCTACAGTCAAGGTAATAAGAGAGTGTTTAGATGATTTTGAATAATAACCGCTCATCCATTTCTGCTGCTGATTGAACTCAAAATTCTTAAAAAAATTAAGCGACGGTTGAACTCGATACTTATATACCGCATTAGTATCTGTTGTGTTGTATGTGTTTCGATCATGGAGTTATTGAATATTACTTAACACAGTTTAACTCTACCAGTGTTATCTTTTCCTTTTTTATCTAAAGTTTTTAACAAAATCGGGCTTGTTCATTGTTTTTTTTAACTTAGTTACCTATTTGAGGAAGGTTATTATTACAACAAATAATTACATCAATGAACTGAAACAATTACTTTGCTCACCCGCGACCTTATGATAGTTACGTTCATGCAAAAAATGTGTGTTCTTGCGTAAACGTAACCATCATAAGGTCGCGGGTGATCAAAGTAATTGTTTTAGTTCATTGATATGAACCTCCGCCATTGATATGAAGTAACGCCTGATTCAATAAATAAAATTATTTAATAATCACATCGGCTGCGTCCTGTTACGGCTGTGGATACTAAAATTACCACTTTCATTGCCAGACTTATTTTGCGGTGTGCTGTGGTCACAGGTAGCAGCAGATCGGGCAAAACTGACAATGAGTCGGGAGGTACTTAATTAAGTCCTAGACTATAACACGAAAGGCTTCCTCGATAATTCTTCGCGATTAAAATTACAAAAGACGTACGAGTCTACTGTTATCAAATGCATTCGACTGTGCCAGTCAAGGTCATAAATATGTTCCCAAGGCGCCAAAAATATCTATACAACTCTATGCCATAATAGGTTGTTCTTCACATTTATTTGACGTGATGGCTGTACTTATAGATATTTATACGATATCTAGTGTACTCTCACGTTTTATTCCTCGGGCTGTATTCTAAATGAGATCGTTCCCGAGGCGCTGTTTTAGGTGCGCACGCTGCAGCTAATCTTGTTTGTTTTGTTAGCTTTCATAGCTCGGCAGGCTAATTGTCTAACTCCCTCGCAATCGCCATCGCGTTCATTTTGACAGTTCTTGTATGGGCTGACAATTGGTATTGGATGCCAAGTGTCAAAAAAGTTACGCAATTACCCTGCAGAAGTCATGGTAGCCCTGCTGGCACTGACAGAAATATTAAAGAAACTGAAAGTAAAATTTTGAGAAAAACTTGCTTCACGCACAATATGTGGAGGAATATTTTGTCTTAGGAACACTCTTTTTTGTTTTGTTATCCATTGCGACAAGAGAAGGGTTTTGTTCGGAGGCAACTGGACATCTCAATTGTTCACCACCATGCTATGTTGCGTGATAATCATGTACCTAGTACAACCGCGCTATGCTACGTTCTGCGAAATACCAAGAAATACTTACTTGTTGATAACACAAGAAGACCTCGATAGATAAAATATTACAACAGCAAGATTGTACGATTTCTACCATGTCTTTTCCTTTCGATCTTTCCGGAAAGGATTATTAAGGAAGCCTGGATACATTTGCGATGCAGTTTAGTGATTTGATGTAGGTAATGGTGGGCCCAAAGGAATTTAAAATTACAAAGATCTGTACCTGTATCTGTAGGAATCTGTAAACGTATGCTGCATGATGATGATATTATGGCTATAATTTGGATTACTAGTTCTCGTCCGCTGTTCATAATTAGATAAAGATCGTTTATTTAATTGCAATCTTTATCAACTCTGGCGTTCGCAAGTCGATACATGAACAGATCAACAAGGAAAACCAAATATAAACAAATTGCCGACAAAGCCATTGCGCACATTTTTGTTGATAAAAACTTTTTAAATATAATGTGCATAACCTTTCAACTCACTCATAGAATTTATGCGCGAGTGTGCCACGAATGATGGTATATGGAGCCGAAACTTGGACGGTCACTCAGCAAGTGGTAAACCGGCTGCAAGTCACTCAAAGAGCTATGGAGAGAGCAATGTTGGGTATTATTCTTCGCATTCAGGTACGAAATACCGAAATCCGTAAAAGAACAGAGCTAACTGACAGCGGAAACAATAGCCAAAAGAAAGTGGAAGTGGGCGGGCCATATGTCGCAGGTTTGACGGAAGATGAGGAAGAAAAGTAGAAAAGTAGTGGTTGGGGTAGTGCGTAGAAATAGGTTGAAAAAGAAGAAGAAGATGAGCCACGAATACGGAGCCTTTATTTCGAGGGTAACTAAGCAACCTAGGTACCATCGACACAAAGGTCGCCTTGACACCTTAAATGTCCATTTTACTTGCAGTGGCTAGACATCTGTCCATACCAACCCATACCAATGAACTTCAACGGCTGCAAGCAAATTTGTTTTGAAACTGGGCAGGCCTCGCTTTTGTCGACTGTACATTTACAGTCTCACTTCATATCTCGCCTATCTTCGTATGGCACCGCATGGAGAAAGAGTTCCTGATTATACTCTCGTGGTGGGGTTGCGTTTGTTGTCTTTTGACTAGCGCACAAACTATCGCTCCTAAAGCGAGCGCGGCGAGCAGCGAGACGAGACGCGAGGCGAGTCGCAAATGCTCGTTTACACACACTTCTCATGACTTGCCTCGGGACTCGTCTCGTCACTCGTGTGCGAGTGTAACTGGGATTCCTGTCACTACTGTGACCAGGTGTATGAGCATAGGATGTTAGCAAAAACAGCGCAAGCTATTCAACGCGTTCAGTCTGTGTACAGAGTGTAGGTACATCGAGGGGTAGGTCAAAGAGTATTGTAATATTATATGAACAAGAGTGGCAACTCTATGGTCAAATATGCATGTATGGAAGGTGCTGCTGCCCTACGCCCTGGTCAAGAACTAATGTGACGTATCTATAGATGTATACCTATCTATATGTATATGTTGGTAGTGATGTACAGCTATAATTACGCGTAATTTTAATTGATAGGCTAATTGCCACTATTCGTATTTTAGCCGTCTAATTCAAATCAGCATATACGAAGTATAAGCGGCTAAACCCGATTTGCACTATACGGCTAAAATACGAACATTGGCAAGTGGCCTATCATTTAAAGTCCTTGACCGTACAATTTGGTACGCCATGGCCATGGCCGATGAATGACAACTGACAAGTTTGACAAGTCAACCAAGATGGCCGCTAATTTAGTTCTTTACTAAAACACCAGAGATCGCTGTAGTCGCATGAAAAGTGTGATATATGTAAGTGTGCCCCCCCTGGGGTAGGTACAAACGGCTATGAAGGCTCAACAAATGTAGGTACAAGGCAAGAGTGAATAGGCTGTTACTGAACCAGTGAGATTATTATACCTTTAATTACCTACATTTGAAATTTACCATGAGCATTTACGGTAAAGGAAAACATCGTGAGAAAACCTGCATACACCTGCGAAGAAATTCAATGGCGTGTGTGAAATTCCCAATCCGCACTGGGCCCGCGTGGGAACTACGGCCCAAGCCCTCTCATGCTGAGAGAAGGCTTTTGCCCTGCAGTGGGACTTATATAGAGATGATGATAATGATGATGAGATATACCTTTGACCTCATTTGCACTTTCCATCAGGTGGGATAGGGATCAACCATGGACGGGTCAGTTTAATTAAAAATTGCGTGTTGCCGAGTGAAGTCAAAAAGCTGCATGGTAAACATACTTATATCGAGAACGAAGCATGCAGTATAATCTGTATAATAGTTGCGGGCAAACGGTGGATGCAGGTGTCAGTTATCGTTCACTTTGGCCTTAGTGGGGAGGCTTTTGCTCATCACCGCACGCCTTGCGACCGATGATGATGGTAATGATAATGATCTTATAGCATGTAAGGGTAATTAAGTACACACACCCTCAAGTAAGTTTCGCATTTATATTGTTAACCCAAGTAGCACAAGTAGCATTATAAGAAATCACTTTTGGTGTACACGGAAACTTGAAGCTGTACAAGTCAATGCAAAAGAGACTGTATGAAGGCATTTTTGACATCTGCACTAACTGTGATCCCGTAACAATAGTATCGTATCTACTTTTATGATGCTGCTATACAGACCAAAGCGTAATACGCAGCTCTAAGTTCTCGGTTAAACCATATTAACTGTACTTATATAATTCATGAAGTTCCGAGTTATACCCAAAGTGATCTTTTGGATACGTAATGGTTCTTGTGCTACTTAAAAAAAATAGTTTATTTACCAAAAAAAACACTTGTTACAAAACATGCGGTACAACTACCAGACTCCAAACTACTTAGGCTGAGCCTGTATCTTGGTAGCTTGCGAGTGTGATTAACTGGATTAACTAAAGTGTCACACAAATTATTGTTAGATACATAATAAAAACTGATTACGCGATTACAGTGTGTTCGTATTTGTGTGCGTGCATGTGCATACGTGTGTGTGACGTGTATGTGTGTGTGTGTGTGTGTGTGTGTTGGGAATAGGTTACCAACATGCCATAGAACTTTGAGGTTATCACAACTATAACTACTATCGAGTACCTAGTGGATTTTTTAGCAAGGTTTGAGTCACGACCGTCAATTAAATTAATTGTGTTGTGTTCGGGCAAACATGATTGATGTGAGGATGGGTGTCAGAATCATTCTACGTATCATCAAGTAGGCACCTACGTACTGGGAATACCATTCCAAAAAATAACTTAAAACAACATGTATTGTTTACTGATTTGTATTTGTAACTTATCCAAAGTAGTTATCTTACTTGTGTGAGGTTATAGCAAAACAAAAATATAAAAAAAAAATATTTTTGAACACAAGCTCTTTACTTTCTTTAGTACCTACCTACTTGATAAAAAAAGATTTATTTAAAAACAAACATATAGAAAATTACAAAAAAACCAAACACAATACACGCACATGCTCGCATAAAAATAAATTGCATTTCATCCACAACAAGTTTCGTCAGGTAAGTAATTAAAAACTAAAATGGAGTAAGTACATAACTAACTCATAACACAGGCTCCATTAAAGACACTATAGTTAACGCCATCAGAGTTGAGGTCACGCACACAATAACATCTCATGTAATAACAGCGGGATTTTGACGTTTATTCGTTCCGATAGCAAGTTCAACAGACTCAACAGTGAATTACAAGATTGACTAAAAATTTCTTCAACCTATTTCGTTAAGAGTTATTTAAGAAAATACCTAGAAAACAAAACAAAACAGAAAATAAAATATTTTGATGTATTTTTATTAAAATCAGATAAGCATATTTTTCGCTTTTAATAAAATACCGTTTTTTTTCGTTACGAATATTTCTTATCAGTTTCAAATTGTTTTATTTCAAAAATAAGTTATATATATGATAAAAGAAAAATTATAATATGCATAGTATTGCGTAGGTATTACCTTAAGACCATATAATTCACATTTTCATTCACTCACTCATTTCATTAATTCACTACTTTTTTGCAATTTACTTTATGTAGCTGTGTGTGTAATCATTCGCCTCAACTCTCGTGGCGTTACCTATACTACTTGATTGACTATGCTCTATATTCACTTCTTTCTATCCCACGGAAATTTTGCATTTTACCGAATAAATAGTAGGTAGCCTAGCCTATACCAATAAAGGATAGTGTAGCTTTCTATTGGTCATTTTTTTAAAACTCAGCCCCGAAGTTAAATTTACTCTTAGATTATTTATGCACTAGATAGAGTGTCAGTAGCAAACATTGCGATACAAAACGTCCACAAATTTCTTTTGACAGCTTAATATTATGTTCTCGTTACGTCATTCAAACTGAAGGGAGGCAAATGACATATAAGCCAAGTTGGCTTATATTTTTCGGGACGTTTTCATGCCGCCGAAGCTCTATCTAGTGTATAAATAATCTAAGAATTTACTATTTTCTATACCGCGGGAATTCTGCATTTACCCGGAAAATAGCATCCTATGTTAATCAAGGACAGTGTATCTTTTCTATTGGTGAAAGACATTTTAAAATGAGCTTCGAAGATGAATATTTTTTCTATCCCTTGGGAATTTTGCATTTTCCCGGAAAAAAGTAGCCTATGTAAATAAAGGATAGTGTAACTTTTTACTGGTCAAAGATTTTTTTTAATCGGCTCGGATGTTTCAGAGATAATCTATCCCACAGGAATTTCCAAAAATCCTGCAATAAGTTTTTTTGCTGTTATGTAATGTATGACCGTTTACGTTTATCTGAATTTGAAAAGTTTAGTAATTGTAGTTACGGAGATAGGATTCAGTTGATTTGAGTATATAAATCCTGATTATCCTTATCCCGTGGGAATTTTCATAATTATTGAAATTAGCTTTATACCTGTTCTAATAGTCTACTTGCATGCCCAATTTAAACAGTTTAGTAATCTTCGTTATAGGGTCACTCTAGATTGATGAAATATGTACATCCCGTATATTCCTTATCCCGTGGGAATTCCGGAAAATTCTTTCTTATCGGATGCCTACGTCATACAAAGAACACATCCTCCAAGTTTCAGGTCTCTACATACAGCGGTTTAGGCTGTGCGTTAATCCGCCAGTCAGTCATTTAGGACTTCAGGACAAAGCATTTTATATGTATTTGCATTGCACCAAGCTTTTATGCGAGTTCAACAATGATGTTTGAATACTCAATTCGATTTTATTCGAAAAAGGTTGAACTCACATAAAAACTTCATCATCATCATCATCATTTCAGCCGTAGGACGTCCACTGCTGGACATAGGCCTCCCTCATTGACGCCCAATCATTACGGTTGGAAGCGACCTGCATCCACCCTGAACCTGCGGCCTTCACCAAAACGTCCGTCCATCTCGTTGGTGGACGTCCCACGCTGCGCTTGTAAAAGCAAAAGCTTGGTGAAATGCAAATACTTATACATATAATTAGTTATTATCAGAGATCAGATCAGGAAGTAGTTGACAAACGTAGACAAATGGTTTGCCAAATTTGAAGTTTCGTTTCGTTTGCATTGTGTCAAAATAAAATGTTATTTAAATAAATCAAAAGCACTAAGGAGTATTGATATCATCTTCGAAGCAAATCACCCCCAAAATAACTTTCTACTCCTTTTTAACCCCGTCAAGGGATGAATTTCATTAAAATACGAAACTCGTCTTCCATCAATTCTGTTAAAGAATGTTTATGCAAAATTTGAAGTAGATTGGACCAAGGAATCACGTTGTCCCATACAAACTTTGCCCCCCTTTTTTACCCCCTTAGGAGTAGAACTACGAAAAATCCTTTCTTATCGGATGCCTACGTCATACAAAGAACACACCCTCCAAGTTTCAGGTCTCTACGATCAGCGGTTTAGGCTGTGCGTTGATCCGTCAGTCAGGACAAAGGATTTTATATGTATAGATTGCCAAATGTACATAAGTCGAGCTTAATTATACTCATCCATCACACCTTATCATTTCGTATAATCTTGAAATTCTTCACGACGTTTTAATGCATTATGTATGCGTACTATATATAACATATCATAACCGATCATATACATAACTAAACACAATATGAGATCATTGAGTAATTGAATTCATTTAAGTAAAATTATGTATTATTGTTTAAATAATTGCTAATGGGTATAGTCATAATTAGGTAATAGGTAATATTATAACGCAAAAGAATAACCCAAAAACTACAGATGAGTATTTTTCATATAAAATGTGTTATTTCTCGTCGAGAAATTGTCTCGGTCACGCATATTACGTATAATTATGAGATTAGTAAAATTAGGAAAAAATATTTATTAGAAGAAAAGTATCAAAATCGCTAAATGTTCTCGTAATGCTACGCAAAATTATATATATACCTATAAATTACACTTTATTTTCAATTGAAACGTACAAATATTATGGACTGTAATGGAAATCATATGATTTGAATACCTAGTACATTTAAATGAATTTACTCTTACCAAACGACAAAACCAAAAAAATCTGACAGCATACAAAAAGAGTTCGCTACATCAACTTTATGTTAAAGTGCCTTATAAAAAGTTACAGCGTAACTTAACCAAAAAATATCTTAAGCGTGAAGAAGTCGGAGGCGTTTACAAGACGTCATATATACTTAATGCTATTGCTATAATTTGTTTTTCTGTTAACTACCACATCATTCAGCCAATAATTAGTTTTTACAGAAGTTAATGTGCCTAAGTCAGTACCTACCTAGGCACATTAACTTTACTAACAGTTCCTATTAATTTCAAATAGCAATTTCAGACGGCAATAACTGAGCAGTTCAAGCTCAAAAGCTCATTGCGCATTGAGCTTTATTAAAACCAGCAAAATACGAGCTGAATTTGGGCATTGCGGATTTTCTATTTAATGGTCTCATATAAATTTAAAAAATAAAAAAGCAAAAAAAAGCAAGCTAAAAGAATGTTTTTTCTCAAACATGCTATGAAATATTGACGTTATGTTCCTTATAATACGCCACGAAGTGTCACGTTGAAGGTGCGGGCTAGACGAGAGGTCAATAATGGAGTTTCATACAACATTGCTGGCCTTGGCCAGCAAAGTGATCGTCTATTGTTTCATACTATGACGTTTATAGGTCTATGGCATCATAGCATTTAGCCATTAAAAAAAAACTATAAGCAATATTTTGCGTTTTGGTTCATTAAGACATTCTGCCACTACGTTTATTTAAGGTAAGGTAAGATGATGATGATGTTGGTGATGATGATGGTGATGTTGATGGTGTCGATGATGGCGGTGATGATGATGGTGATGGTGTTGATGATGGTGATGATGGGTGATGATGATGGTGATAACGAGATGATGATGATGGTGATGATGAGATGATGATGATGATGATGATGATGATGATGATGATGATGGTGATGATGGGTGATGATGATGATGATGATGATGGTGATGATGGTTGATGATGATGATGATGATGATGATGGTGATGATGAGATGATGGTGATGATGGGTGATGGTGATGATGATGATGATGGTGATGATGATGATGATGATGATGGTGATGATAAGATGATGATGGTGGTGATGGTGATGGTGATGATGATGGTGATGACGACGACGACGATGACGATGATGATGATGATGATGATGCATGTTTGAGAAAAACTCTATACAAGCCTTGGCCACGAACAGGGATTGCCGGCCTCGTATCTCTAGATGGCCTCGTTAACACTCGGCCATCTATAACTACTCGGCCGGCAATCCCCTATTTCGCGGCCGCTGCAGTAATGTACTATTTTAGTTGCATACCTGCTTTAAATGCCAGAATAATATTGTCACAAACGAAATTATAAGAGCGCTCTTTTTAGTGCCAAACCAAAAGTCTATTGTCTATGGTACTGGCCACTGTTTCGCAAAATTTCATGAATTGTATGTACCTATCAATTTCAATATCAATTAGCAAATTGATAGAAGGGGGCTTAAAAATTAATGCTAAACGTTTAATAACCGACATAACTCTAAGGATCTTGTAGGATAATGAAGAAACTCGTCGAAAAAAGTCATGACTAAATGCTTGTTTTTGGTTTGATATAAAATGATAGGTACTAACATTTTAAACCTTTAAGAAATTTACCTTCTTAAAATGTTAGCAACACGGCATTACTATGCCAATTTCAAATATTTATTTCTTACAATGTTCCCAATTTGTCTTTTAAGCTTAAAATAAAAATACACTTAGAGCACTGATAACATGGCAGGCAATCTCTATCGATGGTTAAAAAAGGTTGATTTAAGTAGAAATATTTCTGAAATTAAAAACAGATGGCTATTTCCAAATCAGGCGGCTTTTATTAACCTAAAAATAACAGGAAAGCCTGTTTACATCTTTCTATTTGATGGAAAAAGTTAGTTAGTACATTTTTGAATAGGATAGGTATATACATATACTTATTAAATATAACTTAGGTTACTTTTACTTTTTGTATCATATGGAAAGATGTACTTAAACAGGTTTTCCCTGTTATTTTTCCATAATTGGAATCACTTTAACCTTATGTTTGGACATTTTTAATGATGTAGATAATAAGATTTTCACACCACCTGCTCGACAATGCCTCATTATATATCATGCAAACCTTACTCAAAGTAAATCATTCTAGCCCTTTTCTTTTGCCGGGGTGTAATGTTGTACTGCATTTCATTATAACCCGCCGGGCAGTAATGTGATTCTCACTTCTCTTAGTTCTTATTGTTATGCATTTAAAGTCTAATTTCGTCAAAATCGCGCGGCGCGCGGCTGCTGCAGCTGCTGGTGGCCGACGGTGAGGAGGTGGACGGCGGCGCGCGCCGCGCCTCATTTATTTGAAAATCGAATTTATTCGAAAATCGAGCTGGCCACGCCACGGCAAGCCGAACGAAAAAAAATCAATACTTAAAACAAAAGCCGCGAGTATTTCAATACGCTGCAATTTTATGTATCAAAACTGCAAAAGAAGATAAAACATTAGGAAAATATCGAGTGACGAAAGTGATTTGACTCCTGATTCCATTAAATTAGACGCCTTAGGACCACTTGCACAGTTCAGGGTAAAAAAAAAAAATCGGTAACCCTGGGTTAAGAATGACAGTTCCATACATTTTGACACTTGTTAACCCTGGGTTAGCAGTTAACTCGCTCGGAGTTAAGTAGCTAACCCAGGTCTGCGCAAGCCGGCCTTAGAAATTGTTAATAATGTATTCCCAGAGAAGTCGAAGGAAAAATACTTAAAAGCTTACAAAGATTTCGACAAATGGAAAACTGCGAAAGGCGCAAAGTCAGTGTCAGAATCAGTGCTTCTGGGTCTATTTCGAGTATTTTTCTAGTAGCCTTGGTTTTTATTGTCTCGCAAAAGGTGAGAAAAGTAGAGTATACTCCTCGGGGATAAAACTGATTTTGCCTTGGGCGCGTTTAAATCCTTCACTGCTCTCAGGACTCCATCTTAATTCCCTCGCTTCGCTCGGGAATCAACTAAAAAACCCCCTCGCTACGCTCGGGAGTTAAATCTGGTGTCCCTCGATACGCTCAGGATTCAATATCGCGCCCGTGACAAAATGCAGTGCTTTATCCCCTTGGTGTACAATCTACTATTCTTTTGATATCTTATTATCTACATACATATAATAAAAAAATTGTTTGTAATATCTATACTTACGATCTCAAGTTTGTTTTATGAAGTAACTATCTTTTTGTATTTTTATTTTTCAACTTCATTTTTTATTACTTTTACGGTCATCCCGTGAAAACCATATATTTCATACTAAATACAAACTGAAATATGGATACTTGTTCCGAAGGAGTGTTGAAATCTCTCGATGAGGGTATAACATAGATGACGCTGTATCACGCAAGTGATGATCTAACAAGGTGAGATATGAATGCATAGGAAAAATTCGTGTCTAAAACTCCTGACCAGTGGTGGTGTAGGGGTATTAGCACGCAGCACGGAATGCTGAGGACCTGGGTTCGATTCCCAGCGCTGGTCTTTTTTCTGGTTTTTTTTCTGTGCATCCATATTTCAGTTTGCATTTAGTATGAAATATCTATACGATCATCCAGCATTAATCATTATAAAATCTTTGTAAAGCCGGAGACGCACCCTAGTGGGTCTGGCACACGTCAAAATGATATTAAGAAAAGGAAAAAAAACAAATATAAAATTTGTAGTCTTTATTAATTGCAGAAAATTTTTAAAGTTATTTATTTATCTACACTCAACTTATTCTAGTTAATTGTAAATGGCTCGAGATTTCCGCTAAAACTGTTCACATTGCGTTCACACTTAGTCTTTGGGTCTTTTTTCACACTAACTATCACAGATTACTTAACCAATCGTGATAAAATGAATTTATCACAGCAGTCCGAAGTTAGCGTTTTTTGCCGTACCTGAAAATAAAAATGACACATAATTATTATCTTTTTAAATAAGTATTTAAAATAAGTTTTTGCGTACTTTATTGTCGCATTGTATTTAGATTTACGTAGGCAGTAGTACCCATATAGAAGTCGTTTTCTACATTTTCGACAATAGGTGCCTATTTGCCATTTACTGCTAAGGAAATCGAATAAATTTAAAGCTTGTTTACGCAACACCAAAATACCCAATAGCTAATTTTGGTTAGAGCAAAATCCGGAATTCATTTTAATATTTTGGTGGGAAAAATTAATCACCTCTGACATAAACACTTTTTAATGGGAAATACGTCACCCGGTTCGGCTTGCCTCTACGCTAATCTAAGTATAGTATAAATCTTCCCAGGTGAATTTTTCAAATTCAAATTCAAATTCAAAAATATTTATTTGTCAAACATAGGTAAAAAAAAGGGTAATACAGTACAGGTCATAAGTATCACTATGTTGCGCCATAAGGCATACAAATAGCCACAGCTTGACATGCAGCATGCTTCTTACGAACTAATTATAATTTTATTTAGGTAATTGTATTATATAATTGAAATTACGTCATAAACCAAAACTAAGAAACTAGACTACTATCCCTAATATACTCATTGACATTATAATAATATTATTTCGCTTCGAGCCCTTATCTTTCAAAACAAACGGTATCGTCATAGTATTAAGTTTCAAATGTAATGTAATGGCTCGAAGCGAAAAATGTACCTGGGAAGATTTATAGTATAAGTACGATTTTTAATTCCGTGGAATTCTGATATCTCTTAGTGTTACTAGGCAAAAAATATTTTCCGAAAATTTAAACGAAATAAATCAAAAACTGGGAAATACCTACAGAGCACAAATTCCTTACTATACACATCAAAATTGGACATAATGTAATAAATCATTCATTAATACGTAGTTAGAATAATTTTTGATCTCTGTTCAGAGGGTATGTTTTACAATACCGAAGTACGAAAGACCGAATGTATTAAAACATCGAATGATTCAAAAGACCGACACGATTTTTTTCTGAAACCGTAAACTTCTCAGAATTTATTAAAACGGCATCATACAGAACCCATTAGGTTAGGTTAGGTTTGTTTTATAACAATCTTAAAAAGTTAACGGTTTCAGAATAAAATCGTGTCGGTCTTTTGACCCATTCGATGTTTTAATACATCCGGTCTTTCGTACTTCGGTATTGTAATACATACCCCTGTTCAGACGTAATAAATTATTTAACCCTTTTATGAGTAAAAAATAAATTGTATCGGGTATCATTGCGATGGTTGATATATATCGCAAACTTTCGGACTTAAATTATAATTAATAGTTGACTTGACGTGCTACGCTTCATACATGTACGTCTGTGAAATAGTATTTTAAAAGTACAATGAACTTAGGTGTGCGTCTCAGGTCAAACTGATATTGAACAATAATGGTAAGATATCGTGTTATGACACATGCCTAAATTGGACAATGAATGCAGGAGTAGGTATTCATTGAAGTTACAAAATGAACAAGATCCTATCCTACACAAACAAGTAATATAGTATAGTTCTTTTTTTGCTAAAACTCGAAAGCAGGCCTTTTCTCACAGGTAACACCAATGTAGATCGATTTTTCGCCGCCAAAAATCACCATGTAGTAAATTTCATCGGAATCGTTAGAGCCGTTTCCGAGAGCCTCGAAATGAATAAAAAATATTCAAGAGTTGCTCGTTAAAAGGTATTAAATTGATAATCCACTCTTTCAATCCATTGTTTATACATTATGCTTTAAACTACATATTATTAAGCTTATTTATTAATAGTGTATCACAGCATTGCTATACAGCGAGGTAATGCTGCCAGTGTCTTTGGGTCCATGCCGCGGGGGGAACCTTTTGTTAATTTTATCTAGTTTTAGTTTAGGTTAGTTTTATTTTATTTATAATTATAGTGTTAATTTATTTAAAGATATTATGTTTTGTACGTATATTTTATTGTATTAAATTTTTTATTAAATTTAAAAAAATATTGTTGCCTACACAAGTCGCAAGGTATGTTTATATTAGACATAATTAATCTAATATATAAAAATCTCGTGTCACGGTGTTTGTTACCGAACTCCTTCCAAACGGCTCGACCGATTTTTATGAAACTTTTTTCTCTGTATTCGGTAGGTGTGAGAATAGGTCGTACGCTATTTTTTATTCCCCCTCCCCCCCATTCTTCGCGGACGGAGTCGCGGGCAAAACAGCTAGTTATGTATAAATTGTCATGACTGTAGAGCCTATCTGGAAAACATTTTAATGTATGTATGTAATACATGTAGCAAATAGTTCCATCCAATTTATCGCTTACGCTAACTATTAAACAACGATTATGCTACGTATAAAGAATAATTAGAATATATTATAAACATATAATTAAGCGCATGGGTTTGGTACTCGTATGTATAGTGAACCTCAAAAATAGCTTAACCCCTTAGGACTTTGTCGCAGGTAACGAAAATACTAGGACAGCGACCAAGTTCACTATTTTTGAGTTTTTTGACCGTAAACAGCTAAACTGCCCGTTTTATTTTTGACATTATTAATGAAGAGAATTTAATTATTTAACTTACCCATATGAGCTAGAGTGTGCTGTAGCGGTAGCGGTGGCGGTAGCGGTGGCCGTAGCGCCACTGTTGCCGTAGCCGCCGCCACCACAGCCTCCAGTGCAACCGCCATGTGAGGGAACCTCGTAGCCACCTTGGTTGCCACCACCGCTGTAGCCGCCGCCACCGCCGTAGCCGCCACCACCACCGCTGCCACCGCCGTAGCCCCCGCCACCTCCATAGCCGCCACCACCACCGTAGCCACCTCCGCCGCCGTAGCCACCGCCACCACCGTAACCACCGCCGCCACCGTGTCCACCATGGTGACCGCCGCCATGACCTGGAAATTAATTGTATTGTTTTAAATTGAGGTTTTATGCTTTCACTTTGTATGTTTTTTTTGTATTATTTAAAACGATTTAAATTAAAACGTTTATAATGTAACCTATACATTTTTAAAAAACATTTTTTTCATTTGCTGAGTTACCTTGATTTTCATGAATGACTTTTACGACGATCGTTTTGGATGGTTCTTGGTAGCCACCGTGGTGTCCACCCTCGTAGCCACCTCCATAGCCGCCTCCGTAGCTACCGCCGTAGCCACCCCCGAATCCACCTCCGTAACCACCTCCATAACCACCACCTCCTCCGCTCAACAGAATTTTCTTCAACAAATGTCGTTTCTGTCTGTTATGCTGACCGCTCTGCTCTTTGATTTGGTCTTCTAGTTTCTGTTCGGAAAAAAGCTATATTTATTAAACGAATTCCTCAACAATTCCATATTCTCATACTAATCGCTAATTCACTACAAATAATGCATAAACAACCGTAGGTGCTATAAATAATAATGATCTTAAAACTTGACAAACCGGTGCGCCGTGTTATTATAAAAGCTACCGGCGCGGCGCATCTCTTGTGTCTAGACTTGGCACAAAGCTTAATGTTATTCTCGAGGTTGTAAATTGATATTGAAAATTAGTAATCCAAGGGTAATTCACCTGAACATAAATAGGCTGAGGTGGTCCGCTTAAGGACTTGGCTGAAGGCTCGGCGCGAGTTATTGGTGGGTTCTGCGGAGCCAGCAGAACTAAGATGGGGAACTGTCTCGCACGGTCTGTGGCGTGCGTCCTGGAGTCCTTCGGAGGCGCCAGTACTGGTGCCACCAGCACTATCCGATCACCTCCGTCGAGGGTGTTATCCCCAACGGAGGCGCCGACCGCCGCCACCACCGCCAAAACGACCGCTACCACACCACTGCGTCCCATTGTGATTACTGGCGCAGGACCCACGACGCCAACCTATTTATATGACGAGTTTTTTCTGCAGACTCCGTACTACGTCACACTTGAGTCGCAACTCGATTCGTATGAAGCGAACAACGCGTGCGATTCCCACAGTGACGTTATCAATCCGACAAACGAATTAATCTCTGTTTTAGCTAGTTTAATAAGGGTTTAATTATTCAAATAACGCCATACTTATACTTAGCAGAAACGATAAGATACCTATACGAATTTGCTGTAAAAAAAAACAAAAGATGATACTGTGTTGTGCGGCCGAGCCAAACGTGATATTACACGCCTGGCAATTTGCGAAGTCCACACACGTATACATCTGGTTATTCCCTTAAACCGGATGTTCTGCTTGGAATGTTTCGATATAATACGAAGTTACGCCTTATGTATAGTAAGAGCTTTTTATTACTTTTTCTGAGAGATTAAGATAGGTTATTCACATATACTAAACAGTGTAGATTTAACTGGCGAACGTTTAACTTGTTTTTTTTTTAAACGAGTTTGTTGTTTAGCGATTACAATCTTTTTTTGTGGAGCGGACACGTTAGATTAATAAACCTTTTGGCTTTTAAGTACTGAGATTGATTGCGTAACAGTTCAATTAAGTTTATCTAAGTGTCTTATAAATCTAATAATGTTCTGTTTACCTCTTGTGAACCAACAGTGCATTTTTATCGTCTACTGCATCCAATTAACCAAATTGCATGATCTCTATCTACCTATTAAGACTTGCTTTTAGTGATACTCGCCAGTATATATTATACAGAACCTTCTAGACTGTCAAAAATCGTTCATGCAATCACATAGAAGATTACCTGTCTATGACTTCGCAGTCGCACCGTTATTAGCAGAATAGTATCTTAAAGTTATGGTATAATGCCAATATGGACGACAAAAAATCTCAATACTTGTTTATTATTTTAAGGCTACGATCAGCTACGTACGTCATTAGGTATACATGTTATTGCTAATGATGAAACGCTGTCCAAGCAATATTGAAGAAAAGTGATGAACAATTTTAGGATAAAGTAATTTTATTGTAGTCTGTACTTATCGTTTTGCGAGAGTTACATTTAAACATAGCTAACTAAAAGTAGACATCAAGAATTACGATTTAATATTATGTTAACTCAGATTCACCTATTAAGTACCTAGCAACTATAGTTCAAGAACAGCATTGTATCACAGCACTTCGTCATCTTTGTTGCGTCGCATGCGGCGCTGTAATTATAGCATACCATGTCATTAATATGGTAATAGAGGTTTATTCCGAGTAATGTGGAAAAGGTTCTTTACGGCTAGTATCGAATTAATAAAACCCGAGCGAAAAAACTGCCGCTGATTTGTGCAAAAAATAATGGAAGGTCTGTGATGGGCCTCTGCAAAACGTAAACACAATAATATATGGAAAGGTATTGAGTATCTCATTCGATGCATTTGCATGATTTTTTAACGCATTCACTGCCTGGAATGCATATAATATATATTTTTTTATAATATATTTTTGTGACTTACGCCTAGCAACTCTGTTGGTTTTTAGGATTCCGTAGTCAACTAGGAACCCTTATAGTTATTAATTTTACTGCCATTAATTGACAAGTTATTTCAAACAATCTCATTATTATCTTATAGTATTTTATGCAACGGTTGTATAAGTGAGGTCTTAAAAGGCGAGTGACGTGAGTTGCGATACGAGCGAATGCGAGTATCGCAATGGAAGACGGCACGAGCCGTTAAGACCAAATTATACACCGTTGCATACAATATTTTTCCTACGACTCGACTCTACTGTACTGTACTGTACCCTACTGTAGGGTACAGTAGGGTAAAATAGGGTACAGTAGGGTACAGTCGGGTACAGTAGGGTAAAATGGGATACAGTCGGGAACAGTAGGGTAAAATAGGGTACAGTAGGGTGCAGTCGGGTACAGTAGGGTAAAATGGGGTACAGTCGGGTACAGTAGGGTACAGTTGGGTGAAATAGGGTACAGTAGGGTACAGTCGGGTACAGTAGGGTAAAATGGGGTACAGTCGGGTACAGTAGGGTACAGTCGGGTGAAATAGGGTACAGTAGGGTACAGTCGGGTACAGTAGGGTACAGTAGGGTAAAATAGGGTACAGTAGGGTAAAATAGGGTACAGTAGGGTAGTATTTTACCCTACTGTACCCGACTGTACCCTACTGTACCCTATTTTACCCTACTGTACCCTATTGTACCCTATTTTACCCTGCTGTACCCGACTGTACCCTACTGTACCCTACTGTACCCGACTGTACCCGACTGTACCCTACTGTACCCTATTTCACCGGAATGTACCCTACTGTACCCGACTGTACCCAACTGTACCCTATTTTACCCTGTTGTACCCGACTGTACCCTACTGTACCCTATTTTACCCTACTGTACCCGACTGTGCCCTATTTTACCCTACTGCACCCGAATGTGCCCGACTGTACCCGACTGTACTCTACTGTACCCTATTTTACCCTACTGTACCCGACTGTACCCTACTATACCCTATTTTACCCTACTGTACCCG
Source organism: Archips crataeganus (assembly GCA_947859365.1). Lineage (NCBI taxonomy): Eukaryota > Metazoa > Arthropoda > Insecta > Lepidoptera > Tortricidae > Archips > Archips crataeganus. The sequence continues at coordinate 18,060,871 of OX402048.1, forward strand.
ACTGTACTCGATATACCCGACTGTACCCTATTGTACCCTACTGTACCCTATTTTACCCTACTGTACCCGACTGTACCCTATTTTACCCTATGGTACCCGACTGTACCCAACTGTACCCTATTATACCCTACTGTACCCAACTGTACCCTACTGTACCCGACTGTACCCTACTGTACCCTATTTTACCCTACTGTACTCGACTGTACCCTACTGTACCCTGTTTTACCCTACTGTACCCGACTGTGCCCTATTTTACCCTACTGTACCCGACTGTACCCGACTGTACCCTACTGTACCCGACTGTACCCTATTTTACCCTACTGTACCCGACTGTACCCTACTATACCCTATTTTACCCTACTGTACCCGACTGTACCCGATATACCCGACTGTACCCTATTGTACCCTACTGTACCCTATTTTACCCTACTGTACCCGACTGTACCCTATTTTACTCTATTGTACCCGACTGTACCCAACTGTACCCTATTTTACCCTACTGTACCCAACTGTACCCTACTGTACCCGACTGTACCCTACTGTATCCTATTTTACCCTACTGTACCCGACTGTACCCTACTGTACCCTGTTTTACCCTACTGTACCCGACTGTGCCCTATTTTACCCTACTGTACCCGACTGTACCCGACTGTACCCTACTGTACCCAATTTTACCCTACTGTACCCGACTGTACTCTACTGTACCCTATTTTACCCTACTGTACCCTACTGTACCCGACTGTACTCTACTGTAGGTACCCTATTTTACCCTATTGTACCCGACTGTACCCTATTTTACCCTACTGTACCCGACTGTACCCTACTGTACCCTATTTTACCCTACTGTACCCTACTCTACTCAACTCAGCAGGTCTAAACTGGGCTTTAGTGTTGAGTGTACCCTACATTTAATATTATGTGGCAGCTAGGTGTATCGTAATAACGACATTACGACACAAGTGCTGTTATGGCGAATAGATTAAGTATAGACTTTCTGAAGTCATATTATCTATGTTCTTATATATCTGTTCGCGACCATGTAAAAACCAGATAAAAGTACAGGAGTAGGAAAAGGAATAAATATGATTGAAATAAAGCAAGCAAGCACTACTGTCAATGTCATAGTTTGGCAGTCATTTGAACGCACATGTGCATTTGTAGCCGGCAGCGAATGCATAAAGTAATATGGTTGAAGTTTTGATAAGATAACAAAGTTTTAAATCAACTCGTTTATGGTTAACCCCGTGAAAATATACCTCCTCCTTCTCGAAGATTAAATTACTTTTTTTACCAATGCATTGTCATCTTAAAATGGAACCTTAATAATTAGCTTAAGCACATCAACTTAATCTTCATTGCTTATAATACCGCAAAAGGTTGAAGGCTGAATCTGGTAATGAAACAAAATGGCTTTAGGCTCTTGATTTATTTCCAATTTATGCTTTAGACTTCTTTCTTCATATCATCACTGGGTTTGCTGGCAATATTTCGACACTCCTTGGTAGATTCCTATATCCTGTAATACGAAAATATTAGGATAAATATTAAAAAGAAGTGGATAGATAAAAATAACATGAGAGCACATATAGAGCCCCTTATATTTAAAGTTTGTCGCAACAATCGTATCGAACAAGTTTACGACAAAGGCCGATCGTACATTACGCTACGCAAATCATCAATACCCGACGATTTTAGTTTTTATGCGACTACCGCAATACAAACTCATAAGTCGACAAATAATATTACCTAGTTTTGAGAATTTATTGTTTCTTTGAACATTCGCTATTTTTACTCGTTACTAACTTTATCACATCTTATTTAAATAGATATGTATTGTTTCGGACATATGATGATGTTGAGACTACACGGGCGGGACTGCTGATGCAATTTTTTTTTATACACAATATAGGCTTGCATTTGACCACAATCACGCCTGATGGAAAGCGAAGATGAGGCCAACGATGGAGCACGCTTGCCTAGTAAATGCTCATTCACCCTGGACTTAAATTTAGGGGAGCAAGCAGGAAGAAGGCTTTTGCGCGCCCCCGAGCAGTGCAGACCGTACAACAAATACGGGGCACTGTAACCGGTACGCACGCGCTTCACTGCTCAGATCAGACCCTTCCTCCAGAATGGCTTCTATAGGCAACAGCCCAACAGGCCGGAACACGACGAGTCACTGGGCGGCCTGGGTCATCCTATAGGGTGGTGACCAGCCACGGCCGAACCCTAACTACTGTACCACCGGAGTTGTATCACTCGTTTAGCACCACCCAGGGGTCACGTGTAGGATCTCGAGGGTAAACTTACGGACGGGAGCGATTTCAACCCCCAATAACAACCCCCAATAAAAACCGGCCAAGAGCGTGTCGGACACGCACAAGGTAGGGTTCCGTGGCCATTACAAAAAAATCAGGTAATATTTTTCTAAGAATTTCGTATGTGTACGGAATCATCCCAGTTTAGGTATGTTTTATACCTTAGGCTACTATTTACTCTTAAACTACAAATAATTTCCAAGCAATCTTAGCCGCTATAATTTTCCTAGTATATTTGATATATTTACTATCATTCTGATTTTTTTCAAATTTTTCCACCTAACAGTTTAGATTTTAGAGGGTGGGGGACGCTCGATTTTAATGAAAATTTTCACTTTAAAGTTGAATATTTCGCAAACAGATCACTGAATAGAAAAATCATGTTAGCAATCCCGCAATGGTTTTAAAAGACCTATCCAACGATACCCCATACTATAGGATAAGTCGAGAAAAAAAAATCATCCCCCCTTTACGTCTATGGGAGGTACCCTAAAAAAAAATATTTTTTATTTTTTATTTTACCACTTTGTTGGCGTGACTGATATGTATATTCATGCCAAATTACAGCTTTCTAGTACTAACGATCTCTGAGCTTAGCCGCGGACAGACAGACAGACAGACAGACGGACAGACATGGCGAAACTATAAGGGTTCCTAGTTGACTACGGAACCCTAAAAATGTGACGAAAGGTAATTTTAGCAATTTTAATGTATTTACCTGGCATTTGACTGACGACAACCGAGGTGCCTCTGCTTGAATCATAAGGAGAATACGGTATGCTCCTATATGCAGTTGTATCTAGAATAATCGGTTGCAGTTTGATTAAAATGTACCAAATAAAAATATTTTTTGTTAAAAATTTCATTGTTAATACTAGCTTTTTGCTGATTTTACTTTTACTTGACTACTTGCATTGTCATACAACCTGCATCATATAATATACCAAATTTCAAGTCAGTCCGAGTACTGAAAGTGGATTAAATTTTACTTACAAGATTTAACCCATACAAACATACGAGACGTTTTCAAAAAAATTAAATAAATAAATAAATAAATATCACGGGACAATTCACACCAATTGACCTAGTCCCAAACTAAGCAAAGCTTGTGTTATGGGTACTAAGCAACGGATAAACATACTTATATAGATATATACATACTTAAATACATACTAAACACCCAAGACCCGAGAACAAACATTCGTATTTTCCATACAAATATCTGCCCCGACACGGGAATCGAACCCGGAACCTCAAGCTTCGTAGTCAGGTTCTCTAACCACTAGGCCATCTGGTCGTTAAATAAATACACATATAAATTGTACACAATTAAGGGATTTAATTAAAATAAAACTTAATTGATTCTTTTCTGTAACGAAAGTTACCCATATAGTTTGTCGGGTTTAAAATTTTGCCTTGTGTTTCCATTAAGCCCTTAATTGTGTAGATAATTTTTTTTTTTAAACGACCCTTACATACTAAATAAAAATAACATAGCAAGTTAAATAAAAGCAAGTGTGTAAAATAAGATTGTGCTGTTTTTTCACGACATAAGGTGAAAAACAGGAGGTCTAAGTAATTTTACCGGATGTCTTACTCTCTACGCCAGAACACAGCAACGCAAGCACTGCTGGTTGTCGAACTCTAGTTTACATGAAAATTAACAGGTAATTTTAAAAAAGTAATCTCATAGCTATTAGGAACAGTTATCACTGTTTGCTCTCTTGATCGAACTTCAACCTGTTGAGCGATTGCTCCTTCTGCTGAAAATAATAAAATCGTCGTATTAAAGTGGATTTCTACGTTATGTATCAGCTAGTAGCTGTAGCTTTATCTGAAAGCAGCAGTAGTTTTTGCTTACCTAGTTCTAAAACTGTTCTCTTAATACGCTGTTGCACGTCGTGTCTCACATTGTGTTTATTAATATTATTATTCTGAAATTAAGTAATTACGTAAGTAAGTAATATTATCTACATGTGGTTTTCTTAATTCGGATTACAATTACTTTACCTAAACATAAAGATGACTTAAATAGGTATCTAGATACCAAGTAATATTATAAAGCTGAAGAGTTTGTTTGTTTGGTTGAACATGCTTAATCTCAGGAATTGAAAAATATTTTTGTGTTGAATAGTCCATCCATCATTAGATAGGTATTTGAAAATAAATAAGGGTTTGCTAAAACCATTTTTTGATAAAGTGAATATTTTCGGAGATATTCACTCCGAAAGTTCAAAATAATGTGTCCCCCCCTCTTACTTTTGAGCAGCAAGTCTAAAAAATATGAAAAAAATCACGTAAGTTAAACTTAATAAAAACTTTCTAGGAAAATTATTTTCAACTTAGTAATTTGAGCAGTTTTTAAGTTTTTGTAAAAAAATATTTCTAAACTAAGATTGTAATTAACCGCCATTGTAAGCATTTTTTTTCTTTAATTACCTATAAGATCACGCTAACAGTGTATTCTTTCAAATAAAAAAAAATTGAAATCGGTTCATAAAATAAAGAATTACATCTGAAAAACCATCAACATACATACTAGTTCAAGTAAGACTGCACAGATTAGATTAGTTACCCAATTCGCCGATAGATGGCTCTGTACCGCCGACGTTGAAATTCTGTGCGTGGTGGGAGTTGGGACCAAAACAACCACATTAATTAATAAAGTATGCAAAGATTTTTTCGTACTTTTTTTTATATATAAGAGGTGGCAAACGAGCAGACGGGTCACCTGATGGAAAGCGATCACCTGCTACGCAACCCTACCTTGGGCGTGTCCGACACGCCCTTGGCCGGTTTTTTTATCACTGCCCGCTTCCGAGGGGTTAACGCGGACCAAGTTACGGGCTAGCTAGTTATAAATATCAATTTAATGGGTATGTATTACAATACCGAAGTACGAAAGAGCGAATGTATTAAAACATCGAATGGGTCAAAAGACCGACACGATTTTTTTCTGAAACCGTAAACTTTTCAGAATTTATTAAAACGGCATCATACAGAACCCATTAGGTTAGGTTAGATTTGTTTTATTTCAATCTTAAAAAGTTAACGGTTTCAGAAAAAAATCGTTTCGGTATTTTGACCCATTCGATGTTTTAATACATTCGGTCTTTCGTACTTCGGTATTGTAATACATACCCCCATTTAATATAGAAGGTCGATGCGGATATTTTATAGATTGATTGACTGATTTTGGTAATTTAAAGAACACTAATAAACATAACATAGAATGTTATCCAAAAATTTTACGTTTTCGAGATACTAATGAATTCTATATAGATTGCTTAAAAAACATTTTTTTTATTTTCGCGACGGGCACCTACGGCAAAGCAGGCTGAGCCGGAGATGGCGAAACGACCTGGACACGGAACTGAGGGAGGGGCTAAATATAGCTCTAGATAGGAAGAGAGGTCTTTCCCCAGCAGTGGGACAGAAATATAGGCTAAGTAAAAATAATAAAGTTAACTTTTGGTAAGAAATATGATAACCTAGCATAAATTTACATACGTAATATTTGCATCAACTTTCTTTCAGCTTGCTTCAAGTCAAGACTGGTCCAACTCAAGAGTTTTATTATTCTATAATTTAAGTATAATTTTGTTTTTCACCGAGTAATTATATCCTGCACACATATTATATTTGAATCATCACGTAAATCTGACCTTAGCTCTGGTAATATCGATTGGTTCCATGAGCTCATCTCTTATGTAGAAACACTTAGCGATTGTAAACATCGAGGCCGCAAATACTATTACAGTTATTGTCTTCTTCTTTAACATTTCACAAATATACACGTGTTCGAATGAAATAAATATTTTGTAAAGATAGAGCTCTCTACAACTGGCCTGCTTTTCTCGACGTCGGACAGAAACCTAGGCGTAGGATGTACATACTTTACTTTTATGCTCTTCATAATTATATAATTTCTGTACAATTAAGTTCTGTATCTTTCTAATTGCATCGCTAATCACAGTTGCGTCATATGTTATAATCATAATCATTTTTACAACAAAACACTGAAAGATAATTTCAGTGCCTCATCTCATCATTGAATGCAGTCATACAGTCATGCTCCTAAAATTCCTTCTAAATAAGAAAAATACCATTCCTCTTTTTATATAATTTAATTAATTTTTAAATGTTTTAGAGTATCTTCGTTTGAATGAACGGGTGTGCTCTTCAAGATTCTGAAATGAAAACAAATGTATGAACGTAGGAGCGTGTAATAAGGCATTGTTTCATATACAGTATCGTCTTCCATATCTAGCCCAAAGTGAAAGAGTACTTACTTTAACATAAATAGGTCGAGGATCCCCTTCGTGTTTCGGCACCTCTGGTGCAATATCATTGCTATTACGAGCCAATATCATCAACAGAGGGAAATCCTTGGCTGTCTCTGGAACCTTAGCACCAAAACGCGATGTTGGAGCTAATACTGGCTTTACAAAAACTATATCTTCTTTTACGCCATCAATTGACGTTAAAGTAAAGATTAGAAGTAAAATTGCTACAATTTCAGATGTTTTTTTCATCGTGGTCGATGTGGAATGTTTTAGTATCTATTGGTTCCGCATTTATAAGGTGTATTCAATGACACCACGGTTCATATCGTGACGGGCTCGGCACGAGCGTTTGAATGCTGCCAGCTTTAAGTACTTAATGTCAGCAAATTCATCATCTGCTGTTTTAGTACCGATAAAACACTAATCAAGACTAATTGGACTCGTCTAGACAAATGAAAGATGATCTTATATATATTACTAGCTGGTGCCCGTGACTTCGTCCGCGCAGTAAAGCCGTCCGTAGCAGTCCGTAGTAGGTCCATTTAGTAGTTCCGGAGATTAGCGTGTACATAGAGACAGACGACGCATGACTTCTACTGTTTTATTATATGTATAGATAGTTATATGTATAGAAGAAAAAGAAGACTTAATCGACAGTAACTTTTTCATCATTATTTATTTTTATTAGCAATACGGCTGCTCACCGAATCTAAGATTATTTAAAAGCGAAAAAGTTTTTCGGGTGCGCCGGCGGGATTCGAACCCACGTCTCCCGGGTATGCGCCCCAACCTGGCCCTTTTTTCGCTTTTAAATAACTTTTTCATTGTTACCTGATTTTAATAAAACAAAGCTTTAGGTAATGTTGCTCCAAGTTAAGCTTCATCTATGTGCGAAATCGCAAGAAAATTCGTTTAGTAGTTTCGGAGATTAGCGTGTACCTACATACAGACAGACAGACGCATGATTTGTATTGTTTTATTATATGTACCTACAGAAGATTTGTAATAAGAATGAACTTATTGAAATTTAATTTAATCATCTTATTTATTTTAATCAGTTAAGGCTTTGATTTACCGTGTTTGGTTGTCTTACCCTAACCTTCACTATTTGATATACACGGAAAGAATATGTAGGTATATAAATGGTCACCTTTTTTGAAAAATGAGATTTTAATTTTATATTGTAGAGCTCGCAAAGTACTATAACTTACCATTGGATTAAATATGGATATCTGGAAATAAGTATACATTTTTTATTTTTTTTTATTAAATGTTTACTATACCATAGTAATCGTTCATGATGACTAACTTTCAAACTGCTGTAACTAAAAAAATTGCTTAGGTGACTAGACTATGTTTTTTCGGCGTACCCCGCATTTATATTTCGCTTTGTATCGCTACAATACTCGATGTTCACTGAAAATTGCAATTGAATTATTTATTTTTATTTTAAATGAAATTTTATACTTGTGTGCGTAATTTAATGAATTGTTTTGTTCTATTCTTATTGGTTATTTTTTGTTATTTTGATTGTTATCTATATTATACGTTTAGCATGCAACTATATTGTAAGATCTACCCGCTTTTTTAGACTTAAGACATTGCAACACCCTTCATGGTTAGCGTGTACGATATTATATACATAAATATACCCTACCATCCTAATAATACTACATGTATGCAATAAATAAATAAATAAATAAAATAAAAGCCACGGGCCATCGAGCAGATCGTATATCTCAAGTTTTCTTTAAATTTACTAAATTTTAGGTTAATATCATTTTTAGCTAATACTTGACCGACTTATTAATTCTTTAGTATTCCATTATCATATGATGCTTATGCTCCAGATCTTTGCGATAAACCAAGCAAACTGAAACTGAGATTTATTGAAATAGTTAATTCAGGCATCACTTGCAGAGTTCCGTATCAATGATTTACAACCTTTTATCTTGCAACTCTGCTACCACAAACTTAGTGGTAAAATATTGTAGTTTATTAAGATCTATTTATTAACATTTACCTCAAACATTATGTATACACAAAGCCGATCAGAGTTGTACCTAATCAAAGGTTGTGGTTTTTAAACGGGTTTGCTATTTTCTTACCTTATAGAGTTATCTATGTATTTTTAAATTGTACCTGTTTAACAGATTTTAGTCATTTGACTTTTCCTGTCGCGTCTTCATTAACAGGTTTGTTAATTTTAATTGTTGGTTTATCGTCATACCGCATACCTACCGTTCACCATATTCTAGCATTAAAATATACTTTTCTACAAATAAAAGATCCATGCTTCATTAAAGTAAAATAATTTTTGGCTCGCGTTGTATTTAATCCTCTTGTATTAAAATTCCTGTGGTCTCTCTTCTTTGTAAGTTTTCGAATGTAGTTATTAATTTAAAATTGGCAGGTGATATATATGGGCATGGTTAAAAAAAGCCCGTATCCAGTGATTTGTTTTACAGGATTGAGGGCATTGCACTTACTCTCAAGATTATCATACAGAGAAATCTGTACAACACGCGAGAGTTCAAGAGTGCCTTTACATTGTATGATTATGATGATATGGTGATAACAGGTACACAATTGTACGATTCACATTTACATAGCTGAGGAGCAAAAATAAAGGATCATTATTGTGTAAGTACATGTTTCATATAATGTGACACCTGTTATTTATACTCGTCATTGTAGCAAGTCGAAAAAAATAAGCTGTATTTTGAACTCCTGTATTTTTAAACTTATTGTTATTAATGAACTGAAACAATTACTTTGCTCATCCGCAATCAAAGCGCGCGGTGAGCAAATTAATAGTTTTAGTTCATTAATATGGACCTCTGCAAAGTAACGCCTGATTCAATAAATTACTATTGTTATTAGACGAGTTCGTACATCTGTCAAGATATCACAGAGATTAACGTATTCGAATGACATGTTTACAAATCTTATGGATTGGACAATTTAAATGGAACAGTGGAAACTTTTAACAGCAAAAGTCCAAAATACTTTGTTGGCATTGACGATAGACTATGAATACGTCAAATGTGACGCTCAAGCTGCGCTCCACTATAGAGCTGTCCGAGGTAGCTAACCAATGCTTGAGGAAAATATCGATTGATGGGTCATACTCCCCTACCCATATGCCCCATATATCCCTTTGGTAAAAACGGGACCCTATTATATTGAGACTTCGCTGTCCGTCGGTCTGTCTGTTACCAGGCTGTATCTCATAAAACGTGATAGCTAGACAGTTTTAATTTTCACAGATGATGTATTTCAGCTGCCGCTATAACAACAAATACTAAAAAACAGAATAAAATTAATAAACGTGATTTTTTTTGCTCATTTTTGCTCGATATCGATAACGGAAACAGGTAGACGCTTGAAATATTCACAAAATATATAGTTATATATTCACTTTAAAAATAAATAATTCAATTAAAATAAAACAAATGGGGGGCTCCCATACAACAAACGTGTTTTTTTGCCGTTTTTATAGATAATGGTACGGAACCCTTCAGGCGCGGGTCCGACTCGAACTTGGCCGGTTATTTGTTCGCGTCTCTAATGTCGACATGGCAAAAATTAAGGATCTGGGATAAGGCGTGTGGGACGCCTGGCCAACTTTCAGCCCATTTAAATAAATCTTAAATTGGCTGACTAATTTGCGTCCACAAGAGAGAAAACTTTTGTTTCTTACGCTGTGTATGACCCCGATACTATTTCAATGCTTGCGTATCTTTTAAAAGTTTTCATCATATCAGGTTAGCTGCAAGAGATCCCTTGTTTACATGTTCGCCCTCACTTTGATTTCTGTTTACTATTGTATTTTAAAAAAGTACGTAGAGATTACGGAGAGTAGAGTACGTAGGTTATATCATTTTCTTAGCTTGCTTGCTTACTTGTTCAGCGTAGTTGTCTATTATATATATTTAGCTACCTTGCACTGATGGATACAATGCACAGCTGTATTGTAATAATACGATTTGAAATCCGAGCCATAGGCGAGGATTTCTATGTACGAGTCCAGTATGACACTTATTGGTCGAACCTTGAACAGTGCTTTTCTCAAACATAAAACAAAAACTACAAAACAAAATAAATTACACGACAATAAAATATTTCCAAAATGTTAAAATAAAATCATACTTAAAGGTAAAGATACGTTTATTGCTCAACCTTTTCAATGACCCAAAGATGAGGCTATTTACACTATTAAAAAATATGACATAGCTATTAGAAGTTCTAAGTTCAAATTACAATGATCTTATAAGATTTGCATCGTACTTACTGGACACTTTTTCATTCTGAATTCAAAAACCTCTCTACTTACCGGAGACTTTTGATCATTGTCCGGTATTGTTAACTTACTGGTGACCTTTTAAAGATGTAACGGCGACTTTACGTATCATGTTTGAGAAAAAAGATTGTTCTTCTGTCACAATAAGTACAAATAACTTTCCTGTAGTTTTTGTTTTCCAAGACGCAATAAAACCAAGATGTTCATTATCGCGTATTGTCTGGGCAGGGGAGGGAGTGGCTCGGCCGGTATCCGACGTTGGTTTTTACAGCATGTGTCATCCACGTAGGTACTCAGATGTTCTTATAAATTATCATAGTTCTAGATCGTCGTAAAGATCATTCTTAAGGCTCTTCTTTAACTACAGTGTAACAAAGGTGTGTGTGTTGTCGTGTTTGCGTGCGCATGTGTTTACTTGCTTGTTGGTATCATCATCCCAGCCTGGTTATGTCCCACTGTAGAGCACAGGCCTCCTCTCAGAACGAGAAGGATTGGGCCGTAGTGCTCACGCGGACCCAGTGTAAATTAAGAACTTCACACACACTATTGAATTCCATCGCGGGTGAGTGCAGGTTATTCATCGTGTATGTTTTCTGTTAAGGTTTTATTATTGCATTGAAATACTTGAACAGTGCCATAATGATTGGTTTTAACTGCCCACCCATGTATAATTATGTTTTTGCTCGATCCTTCTATATGTGGTTTTGGGCCAAAGTTTAGATCCTTAGGGACAAAGTACCCCAACCTTACGGCGTCGTATTAAGCCAAAAATGGACAAGGAAATTTTTAGAAATGAATTCTATTATTAATAAACTGGAACTCGTCGATTACATACCACCGCATATCTGACCTTAACACGAGTGAATTGAGATTTTGTTTCACGATAACGTTTTACATAGATCTAGTCGTCATCTTTTCTAGTCATTATTGGTATTTGCAGTCGGCGCAGTTCTATTGTATCGCGTATCTATTGTCTGTAAAGCCTGACCAGAAATATATGACAATTGTCAAGAAGGCGCTACTATTTTCATTTGTGTGAGCACTTCAGTGTAGTCTGAACAATGTGGATTGGCAAGTCGTTATTTTGACTTAGGTACCTACTTTTATTCAATGTAATCAAAATCAGAATCCAAATTCGGTGTCCATGGGGCAATTGGCTTCAAATTCAAACCCAGAAATTAGTTCCAATAAATTCCGTAACATGGCGCATGATCATTATATTATCTGGTCAGGCTTTATCTCATTCAATTTATTTAATAAAAAAAACTAGTGAACATTTATCCCTCATATGCGGAAAGTGAAAAAAACGGGCATTCTAGGCTCAGCTATTTCATATTTTAAACCTAATTTTACAGATAAAAAAAAATTACAAAAATAATGCCTTAAATTTGGCACGGATATGTCTTAAGCATATGAAGGGCTTATCCGTTAGTTTTAATTGATCCTAATTCTCCTGTTAGAAAAAAAATCTTACTTTAGGCACTTAATTTTGAGAATATACTCATAAAATCTGGCTGAACGAATTAGATGAGAGTGACTACAAAAACTTGTTTTAAAAAATTATGTTTCCATCCGAATCGTGGGAATCTTTAGCCGACAAAAACTTTGAGGAAACAAAGTTGTTCTAGTATTTTCTTAAACAAAACAGCAATAAAAAATAGGGTAAAAAAACGAAATCAAATTCAAAATTTATTAGAGTTCTTAATTTCTACATTTTCTCTCATGATGAGAATTTCTTCTAGTCGATTCAGCCATTGTATTACCTCAACTGAAACAGAACAGAAGTTGATATTGAAGAATTGTGGTATGGTTAACTGAGAATAGGTCTGGCTTAAACTTTTGTTTAATTACCTTCGGAGGTAGTAAATCCTTAGATGGAGCCTCTATCTCCGGTTTGATCGGGCTCAATAGCTCAGGTTTTGTTACAGGCACGGAGCTCTGAAAAAGGTAATAATCATAGTCACAATCATTATATTTGCATAAATAAGTTTAGTAATATAAGGGAAAATAGTTTTAAACGCTTATAAGTCATTATAGTCGTTAAGAAAAACAGAAAATTAAAGGTCCACGGAAAGAACATGTCTAAAGAACATGTCTAAAGAACATGTCTAGTCACCTTTTTTAAAAATTGAGTTTTAATCCCAAAATGTAGGGCTCGCAAAGTATTGACTTACCATTGGATTAAATATGGATATCTGAAAACATTATTTTTTTCACTTTTAGATAAATGGTTACCATAGTAATTGTCCGTGATGACTAAATTTCAAACCGCTATAAGAAGTTGCTTTGGTGACTAGACATGTTCTTTCCGTGGACCCTTCAAATGCTACCACTATTTAGTTTTAGTTCAATAAATTCTTCTACACTTTTTCAGCCACGATAATACCAAGATAATACCAAATACTCGTACATACGTTAGTCGATATTGTCTTTTAAATATTTATTGTTACAGTAAGCCATATTGATATAACAAACATTGATTACTCCCTATAAAATACTTATATCGCGAAATAATAGGGAGAACAATTCCACATGAAAAATATCGTGAGCAAATGCTAGTTGAATGCTCGAGCAAATAGAACAGTAAGTACTTACTTCTTGTGGTGGCAAAAGATCGGTAGCCAGTGGTTTTACTACAGCAATAGTTCTTGATGGCGATTCAACATTCTGGACTAAACTGGAACTGGATGTCTTCGGCTTCTCTGAAGTCGATGCGTGGTTGCTTATAGTTGACCGAGTTGGAGCAATCACTACTTCTGGAGCCTTTGATGTCTGGTATGATGAAAACAACAAGGACTTCGGCGGCGTTGGGTAAGGAGAACTTGGTACTTCTGGAACCCTTGAGGTTCCATACGATGTAGACGACAGCGGAGGAAGCGCAGACAAAAATGGTACTATTTTAGTCGCTGTAACCGACGGGACACTAGTTAATGGGCGTGCATCAACTCTTCCAAATTTAGGATTCACTGCTGCGCTTTGCCCTGGCAGCGGAAATATCCTATATCCATTTACACAATACACCGAAATACACACCACAAACACTGTTAAAAGCTTCATATTAAACGTTAAACTTGTTTAAGGTAACAACAATTCGTTACGAATGAATATTTTGTGGACTGATGAAGTTGAATGTCGAGTTTCCACTTTATACGAAGCCTGTCACATGACATTATTAAGAATTCGGTTTCCAAATGGAGTATGTAGTTTACCCTGAACCGAGAATTCGCTAATAAACCTTTTGGATGGCACCGGCTTTGGCAGGCAAGATCGATATTATGTATGGGTACATTATATCATAACAGGAAGCTCCAATTTGACCTAGACCTTGTGTGATATACTAGTATCTTCATAATATGAATAAATAAAATTATTGCGCCTGTTGCCACTTATAGAAAAAAACTGTTTACCTAGTTGTAAAGGCAAAAATATAATTTTTGTTGTTTTTTTAGGTATGTTTTAAACGTCTACAAGGAATTTATCATTCTGAGTCATGATTTTAAAAACAACTATATAATTAATAAGATTATTTAGGTGTGAATATTTGTTTCAAACAGAGGAGTTAAAAATAAAACAAAACAGAACAGTTGTTTCTACTAAGCTCTAAGGGGTATAGTTTCGGTCGGCCTCAGATGTCGCTGAACACTGTAGTACTTTTTTTATTTTCAGTAACGTGACATGTTTCAAACTTCACAAAAGTGTTATGCGACTTCTGAGCCTGACTGTACACTTACTTGTAACTACCTTGTATAATTTAATATATAAAAAGTAGCTGTTGCCCGCGACTCCGTCCGCATATCTGATATAAATATAAAAATCTCGTGTCACGGTTATTGTTATCGAACTCCTCCGAAACGGCTTGACCAATTTTTATGAAACTTTTTTCTCTGTATTCGGTAAGTCTGAGAATAGGTCGTAGGCTATTTTTTATACGCCTATTCTTCGCAGACAGAGTCGCGGGCATCAGCTAGTCTAGTATATAAAAATCTCTTGTCACGGTGTTTGTTATCGAACTCCTCCGAAACGGCTTGACCGATTTTTATCAAACTTTTTTCTCTATATTAAGGTAGGTCTGACAATAGGTTGTAGGCTATTTTTTGTATACCTACCCCTATTCTTCGCGGAAGGAGTCGCGGGCAACTGCTAGTTTTTTTTATATGTAATGAATGATTGATGTAAATCTAACCTGAGCTGTAGGTGTACCATAAGTTATGAGCCCATTGCCCATTATTGTTTTAAGTTTTTTTTCTCTAGTTCTGTCGAATTTCGGAAATTAAAATTATTTATGTATAATCAATCACAGAGTGTTTCTCTGGGTCTTATCATGAATAATCGGGAATTCCTTGAAGGCAAATCATTGCATTGTGTTTTTGTAGGATTACGCAATGCTATTGCGCGGACGCAGCTCGGCTTAAACAAGGATGTAAATGACAGGACGATAAATTGAACAGGTCGGTGAGCAAATGAGAAATCCTTGTTTATGAAAAAACTCACGTAAGTTGGTACGTAATCTTCCAAGGAGGAGCAGAGAAATTAAATAAGGGCATAATATACTTTACTTGGTTTGTACTTGCTAACCACTCGGACTTAAAATACTTAAAAAAAATACGTATTTGTGTAGTGAAAGAAAAGGTCTACCCTAATTTACAAATAAGTACGACTGCTCCTTATAAATTACGTTAAAAACTTATTCTTCATTCATTTAGTAGTGGTAGAGCCATGTTGTAGCTAGCCGCTGCATCACAAATGGGCCGGCTCGTCCGGGGCAGTACCACCCTCTCACAGAACACCGGCGTGAAGCAGCAGTAATCCTGCTTGCGTTTCGTACGGTCAGTGAGAGTGCCGGGGGCCCAATACCTCACCCCTTCCCTCTTCCCCTCCCTCACCCCCTTTCCCTGTTCCCTTTCCTTTAGGGCCGACAACGCACTGGCATCGCGTAAAGCGCTGCGGGTGTCTATGGACAGTGGTGATCATTTAACATCAGGTGACCCACTAGTTCGTTTGTCTGGCCTTTCTAAAATAACATGAAAAAAAAATTACACTCAGTTCCTTACAAATTTGTAGTTATGTCAAAATATACGCTATAAGCAGACCGATATGACACCTTCAAGCTTTCAAAAATGAGCGTACTCCTACCTAAAGGCCGGCAACGCACTTGCGACTCTTCTGGAGTCGCAGGTGTCCATGGGCGATGGTAATCGTTTACCATCAGGCGATCCGTTTGCTTGTTTGCCGCCTATACCATAAAAAAAGCGGCCGTGTCTATGAAAGTCCAGTGTTAACAGAAATTTGCCTTTAAACAAATGTACGCAGTGTGGGATCATCTTTTTTTTACCCTTCGGGTATGAAACCCTAAACAGAGAAGCTAGGTACCGTCGCGAAATGAAAAGGTTCGTTACTTTTCGACTCTATAACAACGAGTTAAGGTCGAAAAGTGACGAACCTTTTCAATACGCTACTATACTTTGAATTAAACGCCTTCTGTGTGTCGAGCGATGCTGGTAACGATGTGATACTCGTAGCTTATAACAGGCGCTTCTTCAGTGCCCCAAGGCGACTCACCTGCATTTTAGTTTTTGTATCGAAACAGCGAAAATATACTCAATTTATTTAGCCACCTGAGCAGCAGTGATGGTGGCGAAGAAAATTTGAAGGCGTTTATGGTTTTTAGCAATTACATACTTATATAAAAACGGTGCCCCTTTTCTCCCATAAAATTTTAAGTCATAATGTATCATTAGTCATAATCAACGTTAGTCATACAGTGATTTATTTCTGAAACGGTATTTTTTTCAGGTCTTTTTTAAATGCCATCTTATATAATGCAGTAGGTTAGGTTTAGGTTTGTTTTATAACAATTCCGAAAAATAAATTGTTTCAGAAATAAATCACTGTATGACTAACGTTGATTATGACTAATGATACATTATGATGACTTAAAATTTTACGGGAGGCATTATAGACCCCATATAAAAACTCTACTTTTCACCTTCTACTGCTAGAAATTAAAACAAGTGCTTATAAAAATAAATATATCCATACTACAAAAGCACAATCTTATATCATTTACTGACTTAACTCCATCATCATTTCAGCCGAAAGACGTCCACTGCTGGACATAGGCCTCCCCCAAGGCTCGCCAAACAGATCGGCCCTGCGCCATCCGCATGCACTTACTTACCTACCTAAGCAAAATGGCGTATGTGTCAGAGAGCTACTATGTATTACATGTACCTAAGTATAAATTTTCACTCTTTTTACTTAATTTTCATCTTCAACTGTTGCGATTTTGAATAAAAATATCACATTCCATGACACACGCTCAATAATATAAATAAATAGAAAAAAAACGCGGTGTGAAATCATTTTATATTGGTTAGTCAGGACCCCCTTAATATTTGATATACCTAATTATATTGTTTTTACTTGTTGTTGTACCGGCCATAGTAATACATAGTTGGTGAATATTTCAAGTGTCTAGGTATAGTATAAATCTTTCCAGGTGAATTTTTCGCTTCGAGCCCTTATCTTTTAAAACAAACAGTATCGTCATAGTATTAAGGTTCAAATTTGATGTAATGGCTCGAAGCGAAAAATTCACCTGGGAAGATTTATACTATAACACCATTATAAAGATCGAGTTAAAAACGCTGAAAAAAAACACGTTTCTTGTATAACGATCTAATTTAATTTTTAAGTTTATTTTATTTTTAGTATTTTTTGTTAAAGCAGCCACAGAATACATCATCTGTGAAAATTTCAATTGTCTAGATATCATGGTCGATAAGATACAGCCTGGTGACAGACAGACAGACGAACAGTGGAGTCTTAGTAATAGGGTCCCGTTTTTACCCTTTTGGGTACGGAACCCTAACAATAAATATTAAGTTCTTACAGTTTTTGCGGCTTTTAGTATTTTTACAATCCTAGCCCTAATCAGACGCCATGCACATCGCCTTTGTGAAGTCTTGAGCGTTTTGCGAACGAAATGGCCCATATAAAATAGCTCTACAATCCAGTGGGAAACACCATTGATTGACAACCGTGTTGTATTGTAGTCTAATGAAATAAAACAAACTTTTGTTTTAAATTTAAAACTTGAAATTGACAACGGCTTTTTATAATTGGAAAAGACAACAGATTCGCAATTGTTTTACTATTCGAGCTGCCCTAATTTATTTGCAGCCAGTTTTTACCCGGCTGCCGAAGGAGGGTTATATTTTTAAATGAGCGTAAGTAATCCTTTTTTTACTAAGTACTCATGCTGTGTACTTCATTTAGCTTTATAAACACTCATAATGTTATTTAGCTACGAAAATAAGGACAGGAAAAAGCATTTTTCTTATAGTATTTACTGAAATAATTCAAACATTAAAAAACAGTTTCCAGTAATTATACTAGGTAGGTATAACATGTATGATTATTGATTACAATATCTGTGTAATAATTTAATTAAAATAAATAACAACTGAGCTTTTCATTTTTACATTTTTTTACAGATTCACTTGTACAAAAATATATATACAAACTTATTTATTTAACTACAAACTATGTATGTACATATAAGTATATGTACTTAAGTAAGTACCTCTTTTATTAGAAAAGGAATAGAGAAACCCTGCTAAGTAAAACAATTTTAAATGTGTAAAAGGGTGAATCAACTTTTGTTTGTTGTTTACTCTGTCCCCGGTTGTCTAAGTAGTGAACTTCATACTGTTTCATAGCAAAATGCTACAGTTGTCCAAGGGACAAAATTTGTGTAACCATAGCAACGGGTGGCAGTAAAAAGTTGATTCACCCAAAAATAATAATAGCACAGTACCTTACATAAATATACTAGGTATTACATCATGGGTATAAAAAAAATCTTTTATTTTGAGACCAGTTCCATACAAAACACAAACTAGATGAAAACAAAAACAATGCAAACAAAAAAAAGAACTTTGAAAATCAAATATATACACTGTGAAATTTTAGTGGTTGTTTTCCCGAAACGAGGTGATTTAGTATCGATTGTACAATCGATTTATAATTACTATTTTGACTAGAGTCAAAAATCCAATTGTGAAAAACGAAAGTCGAAAATGACCGCAAACCAATAGTAACGCTTCGTTGGTACCTAACCTATCGTACGATCGTACGCTACTTGTACCTACGAAGCGTTACTATTTGTTTGCGGTCATTTTCGACTTTCGTTTTTCACAATTGGATTTTTGACTCTAGTCAAAATAGTAATTATAAATCGATTGTACCATCGAAACTAAATCACCTCGTTACGGGAAAACAACCAATAAAATTTCACGGTGTATATAATTTTTCGGGGTCTACTACTTTACTGTATTTTCTAGCCTAGTCTATTTCAATAATTTTTAGTGTTTTAATTACAAATTTCAACACATTAAAGCTGTTAACCTCGTAAAGCAGCTAATTGTTAAACACACTTGTTCTTTTAGCGAAACTAATGTGTAAGTGCTAGAATATGTTGCTACACTATTGGCTAACTCACATTGTAAGTAAATTTACTGTGAACTCTGACATTATATTTTTAAGTATTTCGTACAGTTTGCTGACCTGCAATTATAAAGGTTCGACCAAACTCCTGCTTAAAATACGGAGACGGTACGGAATCGCAGTGACGCATCGTATCCGTTTCGTACCTACCGTTTTTATCGCATGCCCTCCACACCGCCTGCTCAAAATACACAGGGGGTACGGAATCGTAGTGAGGTGCCCTAAACGTCACGACTTCACTATGGAGAACATGCGGTAAAGTCTGACATTTACGGCACGTTCTCCGAGCAGAAATTTAATTTATTTATACGAGGTACAAGTACCCAAGTACGTAAGTTTACGCTATTTTATTTGCATCGCATTCCCAATTAGTTTTGGTGAGCTCCAGTGGCCTAGCCATAATTATATTATTGTATTTCATTTATTATTCTACAAGTCGATGTTTTGTAAGTAAAGTAGGCAGGACACACGTACTATATGCTTATTGCACATGCAAAATTGTTCAAAAAATTGATTCTATCTATTACTCACTAACAATAATGACTATCGGATTGGTGTGACTAAGTCGTTCATGTTTAGATTTCTATAGAAAGAAAATAATTTATTTTAATTTGACTTGAGCTTGCGTGTCTGTAGCTTTACGATTAGTCAAGATCAATCTCACAGCTTTAATAGGTACACCAAGTAATTTAATACCTAGCAAAAGTTTTTCTTAATTTTTAAAGTAACTACTAATACGAAAACATACGACTCTGCTTATTCTATCTCATCCTATGTAATCCTTTACAAGTCACTTCATGATTTCCTTAATTAGCTTCTCTTTTTGTTTGCCTGACTATTTAAGTTACAAATACTCTCTCTAGATACAATTTTTTATTTGCAGAAATTAGAACAATTAATTTAACTATTGGAGACCAGAACAGCTAAAAAGTCGTCACTGTCTCTCGTAAGGGGCCTCGATTTTCCGCTTCTAAAAGCAGCAGCTCCAACTCCGTTATTCCTCCTGACGAGGTCTTCGAAAGAAGGAAAGTTGGGAATCCCTCGGTGCCGGACATCCAGTAAACCATCACCGAAAGTTGCCTGAAATAAAAAAAAACATTAAGTACGATATAAGTAACTTCATAGTGGAGGCTAAACTGTGTTAATAACTGCGATATATAGCAATGTTGAATGTATACACACAGTGAAGTTTAAAAAAAACAAATAATTTGACCCTTTTGCCCTATGACTCCTTTAGTCCGCGTAATATTTGCCCTCATATTCTGTTTGCTTGTTATTCTATCAACTTGAAATTAGGAGACTAGAAAGATTAAATACTATTCGAAAGCGGAGAAAATTTGTGTTGAATTCGAAATGTGAGTGGAGGCACCCTAAGTATTTTTTTTAGAAACTAGTCAAAAACGTAGCAATTCTCAAATGGTACATGTAATTGAAAAAAGTCATCACCCAGTTTTTGTAGTTAATTCAGCGCAATCAAAACTTGGCTACCGCTAGGCCAACTGTCGCTCTCGCTATGCAGTTATGCAAATAGCCACGCGATTTTAAAATGTGTCATTGAAGTATGTTAGTGCTTCGTATATTAAGTACAACTTATTACAAGTTGGTCTAAATTTATTATGTTAAAAAAGTGTCATTAAGTATTATTAAGTTTATCCGCGAAC
Organism: Archips crataeganus; assembly: GCA_947859365.1. Taxonomy (NCBI): domain Eukaryota; kingdom Metazoa; phylum Arthropoda; class Insecta; order Lepidoptera; family Tortricidae; genus Archips; species Archips crataeganus. The sequence goes on from OX402048.1 coordinate 18,081,947, forward strand.
TAATTTTTATCATTGGAAGTATCCTTCTTAGAATCGTTCACAAGAATATTAAACGTTTGACCTTTGTTGTACGGCTTAAAGGTGTAGAATATTTAACTCACACTCCAAAAACATTACGAATATGATTGTTTTGTGACCTCCTCCGCATAAATTGTGAAATCTATTTGTTTTTAAATAGACCAAATGAATAATTTATCGTGTCGTGGGAATAAAAAGTAGGCTTCGAAAACCATAAAATATCAAATCAGTTTATCACATGTGTCGCAATGCGCTCCAATAGTTCATTCATTGGCGAATAAGTCAAAACTTAGTCAACGGCCATTAAAAGTAAATTCTGACACATTGCACAACTATGAAGTTTTAGATTTTTGAGAATGTTAACAATAGCAACAAAATACTATAGGTACTTACTATTCTACCCCACGCAACAAGTAAGTGTATGAACATTATTTTCCTATGGCTCACATTGTCAATATTCAGAAACTTCATAACAGGATTTACTTCATAACATACCTAGCAGCCGTTGACTATAGAAACAAGACAATCTTGTCATTTATTAAAACGGTAAGAGGTTTAAAACGGTATTAGCTGATGCCTGATAGGTACATTTTGAACGACTAAAATAAGAGCTTTGCCAACAAAAATGCTTACACGCAGCGTAAAACAAGGTGTTCATTCAAAACTTGAACTTCGTTCGGAACTTTTATTATAGAATTGAATAAATGTTTCCTACGTTTACTGGCAATACACAGCCTATAACTAGACACTTGACTGCTCTAGAGTTTTTCATATAATACATAATTGACTACTAAACCTTCTTAAAAAATATTTTCGATTAAAAGTATCTTTTTAACTTTGCTATATAATACAAAACAGCAAAATGTAGCAAAAACATTTTATAACGCCTATTTAAATGACTGTGGCAAAATTAACAAAGACAGTTTTCGTCAACATCCACCTGATTGAGATCAATGTGCGCAGTGACACTGGCATATCATTAATTAATATTCCGATTGGATCCGCTTGTTAGACAACATTACAATAATTATATCATTAGTGCGGTGGCTCATCGCGATTGGTTATGTCAATGTGAGAATCCTACTAATTCTACCAATATTATGATCCGGTCAATCTAGACATTCAAAGCTACACATGAATTAACATCAAGCTGAAAATTAGTAAAATTGTTCAAAACATAATTAAAAATAACATGTCAAAACTCCCCATTGTTCGGCATGTGGAAAAAAAATTATTCAAGGTCAAAGGTAAAAAAAATGGGGTTTTCGCGATTTTCACTAAAACGGTAAGTTTTATCATAAAATTATCTGAGACAAAATTGTAGATCATAAAATTATTTATAATAAAGGTTAAATTACTTTTTTCCTAAGAGCCACCGTTTCTGAGATATAACGATTAAAAAATTTGTAATACTTTGAAATTTCGGAGTGAATATCTCCGAAAATATTCACTTTATCAAATAATGGTTTTAGCAAACTCCTATTTATTTTCAAATACCTATCCAATGGTACCCCTAACTATAGGGTTAGTCGAGAAAAAAAAATCACCCCCACTTTACGTCTATGGGAGGTAGGTACCTACCCTAAAAAAAAATTTTTTAGTTTTTTTTTATTTAACCACTTTGTCGGCGTGATTCATGCCAAATTACAGCTTTCGAGTACTAACAGTCTCTGAGCTTAGCCGCGGACGGACAGACAAACAGACAGACAGACGGACAGACTTGGCGAAACTATAAGGGTTCCTAGTTGACTACGGAACCCTAAAAGCGCGCTAAGTACAGTACACTACCTACCTCAGAGGTGGCGTGGAAACGTGTTCATATTAAGACGACTACAACTTTCTGAATCGTTATATCTCAGAAACGGTGGCTCTTGAAAAAGTAATAAAACTTTTTTATACATAATTTTATGATCTACAACTCTGTCTCAGATAATTTTATGATAAAACTTACCGTTTCAGTGAAAATCGCGAAAAACCCATTTTTTTGATCTTGAATATTTTTTTTCCACATGCCGCCGGAACAATGGGGAGTTTGACATGTTATTTTTAATTATGTTTTGAACTATTTTACTAATTTTCAGCTTGATGTTAATTCATGTATCTTCACTTTTATTTTCTTGTCTAATTTGACCGGATTATGCGAAACTTTTTTAAGTTGGTCTGTGTATTATGGACGGATGTGAATGAATTTTGTCTCTGGATCGGAATTAGCAAAATTGTGTCTTGAAATCTTCTCTGCTACCTTACGCCAAAATTGGTGTTTGTGAAGTTCCCAATCCGCACTGGCCCCGCGCGGAACTACAGCCCATGCTACGGCTACTGCATATTGCTCGGGCACAATATGCAGGGTGCAAGTTTATGTCGATAGAAATTGGTTGGGTGTGTTGACTAGTTTGGTGAATCCACTTCCCTGGTAGAATTAGCTCACCTCATGTGGCTGGAAGCCTCCAAGGGAGTTCAGCCCGAAGGCTTGAGAGGCGCTTTGGCTACCGGAGCCCCCGAAACCGCCGAACGAAGAAGCCTGGGACGCCGCGCCGGACAAAGAGCTCCCCGCACTTCCAAACGATGCCGCCTGACTGCTGGCCTGGCTGCCACCGAAGCCACTGAAATATAAAATGCGTTATTAGTTTTAATAAACTACAATTCTGATCTTCCTTTATTTATGCACCGTCATCGTCATACATAACAAAACGGACTTCAAGTTTGACCACACACACAGGCAGATGAAGTTAAATAAAAGGTTGTTAAAAACCGAGCGAAAAATATCGCGTTATCTCGATATTCTTCAAAAATTTTCGTGAAATTTACTAAATCACGTCTTTTAGAACATTTTGTATCAAATAGTAAATTATGTAATTATGTCGGCAATTTGGATTTTCAAAAAACTTAGGAACTAAACTGTAAGTCAGTTGAAATTGCAAACAATGTAAACAAACCTTGTATTTAAAATGTCTTTAATTTCCAAAAATCAAGGTTCCATTTTCCACATACTTACCACAACACTATCCTAAACCATTAAAACAATAAACAAGTGCTAGAATATGGATATTTCATTAAGGGGGTGTTTCACCACCTTATTGTCAAACTGCTGGTTACGTAACCAATGAATAAACTAAGTACTGGACAAATCTGTCAGCTAGTGTTTTTTCAGTTTCACCACTCCGGTCCTGTGCAAACTAAGTACCACTTAATTAATCGTGGGTTTAACAAAAAGTCGGAATGGCAACGTCGCATTTCACGACCACGCGTTCCTGTTCGCACACTTTCGTTCAAAGAGTCACTCATTATTAAAGCAAAAGAAATGGTTAACTATATAATTTTTGATACACCTATTTTTTTTTGCATAAACAAATATGTAACATTATAATTGATCCAAAAACGGTATTTATTTACGATACTTTGTTAACAATAACAAAGAAAAATAAAATCACGTAAAACGAATCGAAAAGTGGCGCCAAACCATTTGACAGCAAAACTTTTTTTGAATGGCGACATACAAGTTCAGGTAGAACAAACGATTGAGCCGCTGAAAAAAAGTTTGTTATTAAAAAATATTACGAAATTTTGGATTTATTTTTACATACTAAAAGTGTACCTACATTTTTTTATTCAAATCTTGATATTTAAATTATTTTATGCAATTTAGCATGACCTCTTTCTTTAAAAAATAAAAAATACTTTGATTTATTTTTCTGAAACCGGCTGAAGGGCTCTCCAACCATGGCCACAAAAAAATAAACTAACTTTATGTGACGGATAAAAATGCTAAATGCCTCCTGATCTGATGGTCAAATTAAGAAACAGTTTGTCCGTCACTTAGCGCTAATCGAGACTGGTGAAACAGATATTTTAATTCCATCTGTCAAATAAGGTTATGATTAAGCTACTCCGAACTTTAAGAAAAGTGGTGAAACAGCCCCTAAATGGTTTATTTATTGTTCGCAATTTCAATTGACAACGATTTTACAGATTCTATTGACTCTATGACACTGTGAGTGAGATTAATAAGGAAGAAAGAGTAGCAAGTCTTTTTATTGACTAAAGTTCCGCTTTCGATACAGTTGGCCATGCAATACGTATGAAAAAAACTTGATTTTTTTGGAATCAGGGGAAAATCACATTAAGGGGCTGTTTCACCACTTTTCTTAAAGTTGGGATTAGCTTGATCATAACCTTATTTGACAGATGGAATTAAAATTTCCGTTTCACCAGTCTCGATTAGCGCTAAGTGACGAACAAACTGTTTCTTAATTTGACCATCAGATCAGGAGGCATTTAGCATTTTTATCCGTCACATAAAGTTAGTTTATTTTTTGTGGCCATGGTTGGAGAGCCCTTCAGCCGGTTTCAGAAAAATAAATCAAAGTATTTTTTATTTTTAAAGAAAGAGGTCATGCTAAATTGCATAAAATAATTTAAATATCAAGATTTGAATAAAAAAATGTAGGTACACTTATAGTATGTAAAAATAAATCCAAAATTTCGTAATATTTTTTGATAACAAACTTTTTTTCAGTGGCTCAATCGTTTGTTCTACCTGAACTTGTATGTCGACATTAAAAAAAAGTTTATCTGTCAAATGGTTTGGCGCCACTTTTCGATTCGTTTTACGTGATTTTATTTTTCTTTGTTATTGTTAACAAAGTATCGTAAATAAATACCGTTTTTGGATCAATTATAATTTTACATATTTGTTTATGCAAAAAAAATAGATGTATTCAAAAATTATATAGTTAACCATTTCTTTTGCTTTAATAATGAGTGACTCTTTGAACGAAAGTGTGCGAACAGGAACGCGTGGTCGTGAAATGCGACGTTGCCATTCCGACTTTTTGTTAAACCCACGATTAGTTAAGTGGTACTTAGTTTGCACAGGACCGGAGTGGTGAAACTGAAAAAACACTAGCTGACAGATTTGTCCAGTACTTAGTTTATTCATTGGTTACGTAACCAGCAGTTTGACAATAAGGTGGTGAAACACCCCCTAACTTTAGTTAAATTATCTTAAAAATAGAAAAAAAATGTGGAAATAAATGACGTTTAAAATAGTTACGACGAAAAATCTATTAAATCTAATGTTGTTGATGTTAAGCGATGTATCCCAAAAGGTTCCATTCTAGGCCATCTACTTTTCCTTGCATTTATTAACGACCTCATAAATTTTATTAATAATACAGTAAAAAATTGTCAGTTACCAGTATATTATACAGATTAATAAACAAAATTGCTAATGATGTAGCCTCTGCTTTCAGTGTCTGGTTTTTAAAAATAATTTACGTATCACCACTGATAAGACTAAATTAATTTTATTTATAGACCGACAAATTTGAAGTGTCAGTGAATGGGGCCATCACTTATGTAGTAGACCATGTAACTTGCCTTGGTGTGCGTATTGATTCCCATTTAAATTGGAAGCATGAATGAACTGGAGGCAGGTGAGAGCGCTATTGCGTCGGCTTGCTATGTCCTACTGTCTCTTAGGAAAGTCATGGGAATGGAGCAGCTCAAGACAGTTTATAATGCCTTAATAGTGTCTAAATTAAGATATTAATAGCATTAAACACTGGGGAAAAAGTTATGAACAAAATATCAATAGAGTTCTCGTAATCCAAAAAAGAGCAGTTCGGACTATGTTTTGCATTCTTCCTTGGGTTACATTTAGAAATTATTTTATAGAACTAGGAATTTTTGAGGTGCCTACTTTGTATGGCTCAGTGCTGCTCTCAAAGTTCCTTAAGAATTACACCTGAGAAGAGCAACAAGAGCGCATACTTACGCGCACTAAAAATAGGAATTTTAATTTTTGTCCAAGACTCAAGGTCGTGGCGCATTCCGCAAGTCAGCAAGCATTAAACTACTTAACAGGTGCCTGCCGCATTAAAAACTATTACAGATAACTCATTGTTCCATAAAAAATAAAAATATTTTGGTCAAAGAATTTTTTTATAGTGTGGACGAAATATTTTGATGATTTGTGTTAAATATATGCCAAGTAACTTAGGTGTAAACTTAGGTGAACAGAATCCTAAGGCTGAAGTTAATTTAACGCCAATGAAACTTAGAAAATACAATCCGTTAACATGAGTTCGATATCAGAGTACGATTATTGTTACCTTACCTTTCATATGCCATGTACATTTGCTTAGGTCACGAGTTAACTCGTGACCACGGCTGCTGGAATGTGGCCGAAACGTCTAGGTAAATAAATAAATATTTATTGCGTGATAAGTCCCGTTTAGTATAGTAATTATGAGCGAAAATCACGAAAGTTTAAAACTGCATATAGGTAGTAAGATTGAAGATACCTACCTTAAACACTGCCACCTACTTAAAGCTCTAATTCTGGAGAGATCTCCAGAAATATCATAATTATCGTATCATAGTATCGTATCGTAAATTAATAGATATTAATTTTTTACTTCATAATCGTTCACACTCATGATAATACGTATTAAAAACAGTAATTAATAAATAATTTTAGTACCTAAAATCAATGTCAGTTAAAAAACTACTTTACCATAATTGAGAATAAGAATAAGAATAAGAAATGTCAGCAAATGGTAAAAATATTCAAAACTTCCAGCTACAAACCATAAAAGTCATTAACTTATGGTAAAAAGATGATTCATGCACGTCATAACGATGACATAGACCACAAGATTACAAAAAAATGCATGATGTAATTTACGAATCTCTCGTGCAGTGTTAGAAAGCACACTACTAATAAATCAAGAAATGAGTTTAAACTGTGACTCGTTTGTCAGGCTCTGCAAATTTGGTAAGCCCCAAAATTTCTCAACACGTATCATAAATTCGCATAACGATATGTAACGTTACATAGTTAGCTTAACGGTGTCAGGCCACTAAGGACCGGTCGAACACTCCTTATCGGCGGTGCAAGTTTAGAAACCATCGAGCTCCGCAAGTGGGGCACTCACCCGCCAAATCCATTGAACGACGACGCTTGGCTGGCAGATTGCGATGCACTGAAACCTTCGTTGAACCCGAAGGAGAAGGATTGGGAAGCCGAGTGGCTGGCACCGCCGCCACTGCCGCTGCTGCTTATACTTCCGGTCAACCCTCCATTCCCTGTAGGCCTCACATTAAAACCACCTCCAAATCCAAATCGAGGCTTTACCGAACCAGGACCCGCGTGTCTTCCCTTCGTTTCGTTCGGAAGCAGCGTGCTCGGGTCACGCTCCAAATGCTCTATATAAGGTAGAACAGGAGGTGTGATAACTGGTTCCAGTTTCTTTTCTCGTCGTCGCTCGTCCGGGAATACGAACCCGTCGGCCGGCGTCGGCGCGGGGCGCGCGCCTTCCATCGCCAATGCGAGACACACACACGCGCAGATGAACTTCATGGTTGGGAATATTGTAAACACTATGTCCGATCGGCGGAGTATCTTGTTTTAATAGGGTCGCACGAGGTCAGTCGCGGTGTTGGCATGCGGCACGCGCCGTAGCCTTCAGAAAACCCACTGTGCTGCGCCTGCGCCAGCGTCCTGCCCAGTACCACATCCCCCCTACGATCCGGTGACATCCATAAAAGTCGTACACCTTTTCCTTTTAGATTTAACGATGTTTTGTTTAGCAAATGTAGCATCATCTTATGAAGACAGGTGGAGCGAGGCGTAGGCACAATGTTATTGATTGGGAAACCCAGCCGTCCTACATACTTGGCAGTCTATTTGAAATCCAAACACGTCCGAACAATCCATCGATTTACATTTATGACTCAGATTTTACTGCAGTTATTTATAGTATGAAGGAAGTATTAGCCCAAATATGGGAAATAGTTACGGTTCTTTGTGTCCCGCGATTCATTATCTGCTTTCAAATCAATTTTTTTATAAGAACGAACCGTTTAATTCCAACTGAGTAGGTATTTCATATTAGTTAAGTCCACAGTAAAACATGGAATAAAGATATCTAAGGTCTAAAAAGGCGTTATTACAATAGATTGTTGTTATAGTCGGAGTGATAGTTTGTATCGAAAGCATGTGTGTACAGGCCTCTATAGCAACTGGTCAAGTGGGTATCGAAGACAACTAGACGGACTTGGAGGAGCTATTATCTATAGCCGTACTTACCAATAGGGTTGACTTCACTTTCATTTACAAATTATAATAGGACATAGTTTATCATTAATTACAACTACAAATACAAAAAAGTATTAAAAGTTTGATTACGTATTTGAGTATCATGCATACCAAGTAAAAACAAGTTCAATAATAACTATAAATAAAAAAAATTAAAATCCCCAACGCAATTATATCATACGTATGTTTGAACATAAAGTAAATAAATTCCCATTATGCTTCTAAGATAAATTCCGCAGCTAACAAAAGAGCTGATAACTTTGGAACGGCCGAACCGATTTTGATGAAACATATCTAAGAACCATCGCCAAGAAACCTGCTTTGTAATAAAAAACCGCATTCAAATCGGTTAATAGCTATGATGCCACAGACAGACAGACACACACACACAGCGGTAAAACTTATAACACCCCTTTTTTGTGTCGGGGTTAAAAATAAGAAAACATCATCATTTAACGACCGCATTAGCCTAGTTAGTAGTGACCCTGCCTACGAAGCAAGAGGTCCTGGGTTCAAATCCCGGTAAGGGCATTTATTTGTGTGATGAGCACGATTATTTGTTCCTGAGTTATGGATGTTTTCTATGTATTTAAGTATTTATTTATCTATATAAGTATGGTTATCGTCGTCTAGTACCCATAGTACAAGCTTTGCGCAGTTTGGGACTAGGTCGATTTGTGTAAGATTGTCCCCTAATATTTATTTATTTATTATTTTATTTATCATGCCTTCTCTAAGGAAAAGCAAAGATAGAAGCAACCTGCAAAAACTCGATACAAAGATGCGTTGTTATTAACAGTTGGAATGATTGTTGCTTGACAATCTGTTGCATTTCTTTAGCTTCGTCTTCGTATAAAACCGGGTTAAAATAATACTCATCATCATCATCCCAGCCTACATTTATTATAAATAAATAAATAAATATTAGGGGACAATCTTACACAAATCGACCTAGTCTCAAACTAAGCAAAGCTTGTAATATGGTTACTAGACGATTATTATTTTATTAGTAATTCACTAGCATCAATTTAACCCTAAACTCCTACCACTTAAACAAATGTTATTTGTTTTATGGCTTTTGTCATAACTTAATATTTTTGGTGTAATAACGTTTTGTAAATTTGAGATTACCTCTTATTTTTACGATACTCTGTGTATTTGTATGGGAAAAAAAGTGCTTCATTTTAAAAAGTCGTAATACAAAAAACATTTGTTTGAGTTATAGGAATTCAGGGTTAAGAGGATGTCAGTGAATTACAAATAACCCTGTATATACGTCCTATTGCATGAGAGGGCTTGGGCCGTAGTTCCCACTCGGGCTCACTGCGGATTAGGAACTTCACACACACCATTGAATTTCTTCGCAAGTGTATGCAGGTTTCCTCACGATGTTTTCCTTCACCGTTAAGCTGATGGTAAATTTCAAATGTAATTTCGCACATAAATTCCTAAAACACAGAGGTGCGAGCCGGAATTTGAACCCACGACCCTCTGCTTGAGAGTTCATAGGTCAAACCGCTGGGCCACCACAGCTTTTTAAATAATACTAATACTAATCACAAGTATTCGTAACGATCCTATTTTTTTTCATTACCTAGCAGCGCAACCCTAAGTAGGTATACAATTTGAAGCAGGGTCGCACGTCGCGTGTCACGGTCGTCGTACACTGGACATTACGCGAGATCCAGCAATTATCGATATCATTGGAATATGTTAAAAACAAAAGAACCGAAGAAGAGTGTAGATAGAAAAGTTGGAAGCGCGAGACCAAGAAGAACATCCATGGTCGGGTTGGGGATGTCGTGAAGAAAGGCCATGAACTGGCAAGCATACTGTATGAAAAGACTAATGTGTTGGGGAAGCTAAAAAAATGTAGGTACGTCAGAATCGTAGCAGGTTCACGCTCTCTGCCTACGCCTTTGCTGGGAAGGAGGCGTGATTTATTTGTATTATTTTTTCTAAAATTGTAAAAAGTTTTTTTTTATTAAGGAGGTAGAATACAGAAAACGATTTACTAATGTTTCGCAACTACATTTTTGCCAAATGATTCATTTGCTAAATGTTTCATTTGGAAACTGTTTATTTTTTCTGAAACTGTAAACTTTTCAAGATTGTTATAAAACAAACCTTACCGAACCTAACCTATAGGATAGTCCTGAAATATATCCTGAATAGTTTATAGTTTTAGAAAAAATAAACAGTTAGCAAATGAATCAGGTTGGAAAATGATTTTCGGCGAAACGGCAGTACCCCACAGAAAACATATTATGAAATTGTATTGTCTAACTTTAATATAACATTGTAACTTTCCCAATATTATGCTTAGGTGCGGAACCTTCGGATCGCGAGTCAAACTTCCACTTGGCTGCTTTGTTTTTTCAATTACTAGAGCTTTTGGAAAGAATGCAAAAAAGCGTCAAGAAGTTTTAATAACACAATTTAACTAACCACAATTATGAAAGACACAATTATGAATTGTGTGTACTTTCTTGTATAATGTGTGTCTTGTAAAAGTGAATAAATGTCTTCTTTCTTTCTTTCTTTCTTTCTAAAGAAATAAGTATATAAAAAAAAACAATGGTTAAGGGCGCCTTTTTTAATGTATGTTAGGGTTCTAAAGTTAGATTAAGTATTTAATTAATCTTAGGCGCCGACACGTTCATTTTGTGAGGGAAAAATTTTTAAAAAAAATTTAGTACCAGATGTACAGACTATGTAAATTAATCCCAATTACGACAATAACTAATTTTTCGTAAAGCTATGCTATAAATATAATTTAAAACAGTAGCTGACCTAAGTGTCGAATTTTCGAAAGTTGTTAACAAGTTTGGCATGATTGCATAAAGCTGACTATAAACATTAAACAGACTGCCTTTCTCTGACCGCAAATCAAATGCAGGGTTTGACCTATATAGAGTACGCATACGTCAGTAATGTTTACCTAAGTACCTACCTACTATCATCCATCTATCTACCACCCTCAATAAGCAGCTAATACGCCAGTAGGTACCCAACAACTAGGTAGTTATAATTTGGTAAGCATCTTGAAGAAACAATTCGATGGTATGTGTTAAGTTCCAAATTCGCCTTTAAGTTCCAAGCCCAAGTCCCCTCAATCGGAGCCTACCTCCGTAACTGTGATAAAATAATTTGATTGATTGACACCAACAGTCCTACTTAAATATATGAATATAAATCATCATCATCATCCTAGCCAATATAACATACAACGTGCCCACCAGGTTTCCGCGAGTCTAACCACGCATTCCTGAGGCCATATGGAGTAATAAATGTTATATGAACCTAGGTCGAAATATGCTTAGTTTTAAGATATTTCCATTTTTATGTTTAAATTTTACTATGAAAGTGGTGGAGGTGCTGGGATTGCGTATTTATTATGTATGAAAAAATAAAAAAGTTAAAAATCATAATTCGACCTATGTAGATGTAGGTTCACATAACATTTATTACTCCATATAGCCTTAGGAATGCGTGGTTAGACTCTCGCGGAAACCTGGTTGGCACGTTGTATTCGTCCCACTGCAGGGCACAGGCCTCCTCTCAGCGAGTGCGGAGTGTGAATACATACATAATACATAATTTAAACATCCAAGACTCGAGCAAAAATATTCCTATTTTGCAAACAAATATTTGCCCCGTACCTACGGGCATCGAACCCCGGACCTCAAGCTTCTTAGTCAGGTTCCCTAACCACTAGACTATTTGATCGTCGTTAAACTCTTAAAGTTTACCAGCAGCAGGTAGGAAATTACAACGGCTAATAAAGAAATATAAAATATTTTCTCGATTTTTCGAATAAGGCATCCACAGGGGCACCCCTTAAAAGGTGTTTGCTCGAAAAATATGAATGAAAATAAAATAGAATTGTAGTAAGTACATAACGAATTTAAAAGAAAAGCTATCGAATCTTAGGCCCATACTACACGGGCGGTTTCCCGCCGCGGGAAACCGCTCGACGGAGCTGCGCAGTGTAGTTTGCACCATACAACTTACATATAAAATTGTGTCTAGTGGCGGTTCAGAAGCGGTTTCCCGCGGCGGGAGAACCGCCCGTGTAGTATGGGCCTTAGCAGGATTCATGGTTTAAAGAGTAACAGTCGATACAGTGGCGTAACGTGCATTGGAGGGGCACTGTATCAAAATTAGCCCACCCCCCTGTACCAAAATTCCCCCGAAAGCACGAGATTAAGTGACATTGTGGATAACATTTTACTAATTTTTAAGGGCCTCTGTCTGTAGCCCGGGGGCCCCGTATCATTGATACGGCTGATGCGGCCTGCCGCTGCTGAGTCGATCAAAACTTAATATTGAATATTTGTCGCATGTTAAGTAGTAAGGAACCCTACTCTGCTCATGACTCGACACGTATGTACTTGTCCGGTTTCATGCTACTGGTAAGTAAACTTAAATCTCAAATGCGACCTGCATTACATCCTTCTGAATAAGCAGATATTATCTAAATATGCGAGTAGGTACGAGTAGGATTAGTAAACTAACTACAAAAGGTACGTGTCATGTTCATAATAATTACTAGAGTTTAAAGTAGCTGAGGATGCGTTTGATGTCCACCAATCGTGTTTATTGGTCCACATAGCATATCGCTGGTGCAAACGGGTTCAAATTAAGCTATGTTTTTATTTATTGAATCAGGCGTTACTTTGCGGAGGTCCATATTAATGAACACACACAAATCACATAAACCCAACCATCACCACCTGGTGGTGGTGATGGTTGGGTTTATGTGATTTGTGTGTGTTCGTACAGTGTGGAGGTGGAGGAACTGCATGAACGCACATTTCTTGCATAAACGTAACTATTGTAAGGTCGCGGGTGAGCAAAGTAATTGTTTTAGTTCACTATGTTTTTATGCCAAAGGACCCCGAAACCACTGTCAAATCGCATGTATTATGAGACAAGTTAAGGTGTCGAATAATAACACCGCATAATTAAATCAATATGGAATCAACGCCACAGTTACACAACGCACGCACCGAGTAGCAATGACATTGAATGGGTTGCCTCATTTGTAACACGGAATGCATAAGTAACTGGGGCTAAATTCAGGAACGGCCCAAAGGTTTGCGAGCGGTAATTCAATCGTTTGGGAAAGGATAGGAATGGGTTGAGCTTGGGATGAGCCTTATTTTCCTGTTAATTCGCTTTGTAAATAAATAAATATAGGGCTCATCCCAAACTCAACCCAACCGAAACCTCTCGCAAACCGGTGATTTTTGGCGTTCCTGAATTCAGACCAAACCTAACCCAAACGATTGAATTACCGTACCGCAACCAACCCCGTGAAGGCCCGTTCCTGAATTTAGCCCCTGATATACGTATAGCGCAGAAACAAAATACATGACCACTATTTAGGGTTTCATTGATTTAAGACCAACGAACCCTAAGACTGTCGTATATCTGTATTTCTGTCCGTCCGTCCGTCCGAAGCATAGGCTTAGAGACTGGTAATGCTGCAAGCTACAGTTTTGCATGGCTATATGTTATTATGTTATAATAATAATATGTTGTGTGAATCAAGTCTAGGGTGATTGAGCATTTTTACTAGACAAGCGTGCTCCATCGTAGGCCTCAACTTGGGTGATTGTGGTCAAACGCAACCCTATAAAAAGAAATATATATACATAAAATTTACTATTTTTTTAGCTACACATGCATTAATTCAGTATGTACCTACTTCAACCATTGATAAAGAACTTTATGAATTTTGTTTATTATACTTTCAAACTGTTGTTTTTTCTGAATATTTTGAGTTTATGTATTGTAGAATTATGCATAGTAATCTTAATATACACCGTGAAATTTTAGTGGTTGTTTTCCCGAAACGAGGTGATTTAGTTTCGATTGTACAATCGATTTATAATTACTATTTTGACTAGAATCAAAAATCCAATTGTGAAAAACGAAAGTCGAAAATGACCGCAAACCAATAGTAACGCTTCGTTGGTACAAGTAACGTACGATCGTACGATAGGTTAGGTACGAACGAAGCGAATTACGTGTCACGTTGTTTGTCCGCGATGGACTCCTAAACTACTTAACCGATTTTAATAAAATTTGCGCACCGTGTGCAGTTGGTCCAACTTGAGAGATAGGATAGCTTACATCTCAATTTATAGTCGCAATATTGTTTTATTGCAAATTATTTGCTTCTCCGGATCACATCGGTGTGCGGGGGGGGGGGCGTGCGGTGCGAGGAAGGTGCGGGGGGCGGGGGGGAGCTGGGGGTGCGGTGCGAGGAGGGTACGGAGGGGTGGGGCGGGGGGCGAAGCAGGGGGTGCGGAGAGGTGGGGGGAGCGAGGGGTGCGGGGTTCATTGATACGCTACTGACACGAGGCCGGGCGACTGTCGCTGAGCATCAGCCGCGCGCGACGCTACCCACGAAAGTCAAGCTTTAAACGTTTTAATTATTATTATTTTTACTTCTTCACGCTTAAACCGCTGAACCGATTTAGATAAAATATGGTATGGAAATAGTTTGAGTTGTGAGAAAGGATATAAAATAGTAAGATTTTTAGATTATTGATTAAATAGTAGATTGATGAAAAAGCAGATTGGATAAAAATAAGCTACCCAAATTACTAATTCTACGCGGACGAAGTCGCGGGAAAAAGCTAGTTTTATATATTATAATACGTACCTGAATTGGATACACATCAGTGCAGCAACCGTATCTACCAACAGTCGCTAGAACCACGTTAGAAAGCTATGCATTATTTTAATTTTTTTATTTATTACTTTTCCTTACGCTTGCCATTATCGAATCACACGGTTGTCATCTTTATCGGCAGTATTATTATTCCTAGAAGCCTTAAATTTTTTATGTGTAAAGTAGTTAAAATAATTAAAAAAAAACAGTTTTATCATAACATATAAGCGAATTAACTCTTGGGCCGTTATGGAAATATTTTACATCCTAAGCAGTGTATCTTTCAATATTTGGGTTCATACATAATATTTGCGTTAAGGTTTTTATGGAAAATATTTTTTAGTCAAGTCTACAACAGCGTGTGGGACGCCTGGCCAACTTTCGGCCCATTTAAATAAATCTTAAGTTTGCTGACTCGGAGTTGCTAACTTTATGACCACAGGAGAGACAACTTTTGTTTCTTATGGTGTGAATGACCCATTTAGGTAAGTATTTATTACGATAGACATACCTTTGCAAGTAACATTTAATAGGTACTTAATTTTTGGCCTAAAAAAAGTTACGGTAAAAATTCAAAAGTACAATCAACAAAACCAAGGCCTGCCCAGTTTCAAAACAAATTTGCTTGCAGCCGTTGAAGTTCATTGGTGGATCAAAGCGGACAGGATGTCTAGCCACTGCAAGCAAAATAGACATAATTTAAGGTGCCAAGGCGACAAAAAGGATTAACAAAAAGAATACGGAGTTGCGGGCAACAGCTAGTACAATATAAATTTAACAATGTAAGTCCTGGGGCCTGTTGCATAACAAAGTACAACTTATATTACAAGCGCTGTTTCTAGAGTTATATAACTGAAGCGAGAGTTCCGCTTGTAATATTAGTTGTACTTTGTTATGCAACAGGCCCGTGATAGTATAATATCATAATCTTAATACCTTTAAATGAGCAATTCTTGAATATATACTTATACTAGCTGTTGCCCGCGACTCCGTCCGCGAAGAATGGGGGGGGGGGGAGATAAAAAATAGCCTACGACCTATTCTCAGACCTACCGAGTGTAGAGAAAAAGTTTCATAAAAACCGGCCAAGCCGTTTCGGAGGAGTTCGGTAACAAACACCGTGACACGAGAATTTTATATATTAGAGATATATAATCAGAATCTCAGAAACGGCTCCAACGATTTCGATGAAATTTGGTATGTGGGGGTTTTCGGGATGAAAACTTGATCTAGCTTGGTCTTATCTCTGGGAAAACGCTTGTTACTGTAAGCTGGCAGGCGACTGCTGTATGTAGGTTGTGGTAGGTTGGTTGTCTATGGATTGATTTAAATATTAAAAAAAGAACAGCAGTCGAATGTCAGCCATGAAAAACAAACTCTGTAGCTTTGCAAAAGAGACAGTCAATAAAACGGAGGCGTATTACAAACAAGTATCTTTCAATTAATAGCATAAATAGTGTTAGGAAAGCTACACTCCCAAGCTCGTGGTAAGAACTATTTAAGCATCGCAAACTAGAACGCCAAACGATTGATACTTGCTATGGAAAGTATTTTTCGCACGGTTTTCTACTTTCCGATCTGCAGCCTTATTATGTGACAAGGATGTGGCCACACTAGCAAAAAAAAATAAGGGAGTAACCCCACTAAGGCTCATTCCCTTGGCACAGATAAGACCACGTACGTCACCACAGTACCGAGTTTCAGCCCGAGCGGAGCTCGGTTGCCCAGGTACTTAATTACTATACTAAACGGGACTTATCACACTAGATAATATTTACCACGACGTCCCCACTTGGTCTTGTCTCCGACTTCATGACACCCTACACTTCAGTTAACTCGTGACTACGGCTGCTGCAATGTGGCCGAAACGTCGAGGTAAATTTTTTTTTTTTTACGTAAAACTGACCCGTGATTGACCACTATCTCACCTGATGAAAAGTATAGATGAGGCCAAAGGTGTACCTCACTGGTTCAGTAACAGCCTATTCACTCTAGCCTTGAAGAGACCTACTAGGGGCGTTCAATAAAAAGTGAGAATGAGTATGTTATAAACAACTTTTACTAAATGTCATTTTATTTTTCGACATAGTCACCTTTTAGCATAATACACTTAGTATATCTTTTTTCTAAACTTAAAATTCAATTTTTAAAAAAGGTCTCATCTGAGTTCTTAAAAAATCTTGTACTTCAGCGACTACCGCGTCGTCGTCTTCAAATTTCTGGCCTCTCAGGTATTGTTTCAATCTCGGAAATAGGTAGAAATCACTGGGACCGAGATCTGGTGAATATGGAGGATGCTTAAGGATATCGAACCCAGCATCACGAATTGCAGCCATTGCAACGGCGGACTTGTGTGCTGGGGCATTGTCCTGGTGGAACAGCACAACTTTCGAGAGTTTACCTCGCCGTTTTTCGCGGATCTCATTGCGCAATGTTGCTATTTGTTTGGCGTATAATGTGCCCGTAATAGTGGCTCCATGCTCGAGATACTCAATCATTAATACCCCTTTACCATCCCAAAAAACAGAGCCCATGACCTTACCGGCAGATGGGCTCACCTTGAATTTCTTCGGAGTTGGAGATGATGGCCTTTTCCATGTCATAGACTGCAGTTTCGTTTCTGGGTCGTAATGATGGAGCCACGTTTCGTCCACTGTTATAAATCGCGCCAAAAAAAGTTCCCGGTCTTGCTGCATCAGGTTCAAAGCTTCTTGAGAAATCTCTAGTCTAGTTTGTTTTTGCGTGTCAGTAAGCATTCTTGGTACCCAACGCGCAGATACCTTTTTCATACCCAAGCGTTAATGTAAAATATTATGCACGCTCCCCGTTGAATTCTTAACATTTTCAGCAATAAAACGAACTGTGACACGACGATCCGCCAAAACTGAGTTTTCGACTTTTTTCACAATTTCTTCAGTTACTGCTGTAGTAGGGCGTCCGGAGCGGGGGTCGTCCATTGTCGATGTTCTTCCACGTCTAAATTCGGCGCACCAACGTGCGACTGTCGAATACGGAGGAGCATTAGACCCTAAAGTGTCCCGCAAATCCAAATTGACTTGGTCCGTAGAAAAATTTTTCAAATACAAGTATCTGATAACGGCGCGCAGTTCAATTTTCTCCATTTTCGCTAACGTACTCAATAGCATTGCAAAGAAATTACCGTATATTTTTTTAAACAAAAGACAGTTAGTTTTTTTTTTTTCATAGCAATCAGCTAGATAGATTAGCTTTACCGGCCAGTATTTAATTTCGTAATATTAAAAGAGTTTGCATCTCATTCTCACTTTATATTGAACGCCCCTCGTAGGTTGTATTTATCAGGAAATACAGACGACGGGAGTGAATTCCATTCTTTAGCAGTTCGCATTAGGAAGGATGACGCGAAGCGCTTCGTACGTAATTTGCGTGATAAGTCCCGTTTAGTATAGTAATTATGAGTGACAATCACGAAAGTTTAATACAGTATAGTATAATATCAACCACAATGAGTATGCAGCAATACTTATCTGCCCACACTGATATTCTCATTTCAGGTTTGAACTCATCTTCGCGAGAGCTGACCATAATGATGTCATCCTGACAATGTCGAGTGTTGAAAGCCTTTTGAAATCTGCGTTGTGACGAAATGTGACTAAATCCGTATCTGGCATTAATAATAAAATAATAATACAGTGGTGACAATAACGTTTTCTTTATTTTTTTTTCAGAATTGCTGAACAAAGATTCCTTGGGTTTGCAAGGGACAACCTATTAAACGTGTGACGATTTCATTTTATTTTTTTGTTTTCATGATATAATCATTCGACAGTGATATAAAAGTAGTCAAAAGTTTGAATTGTGGGTAAAATGGTTCCAACGGAAGACCAGCGTCAGCTGCATAGCCGACATCATGCTGAGTTGGGACCATTTCGTGACAATGTTGTGTCTGTTACCGTTTTTTCACCTGTTAATTTAAGATTGTCACGAATAAATATTTTTCTTTCTTTCAAAAACATTTAATAGGTACAGCTATAATTTTAAACAACTCTACTCGTATTTAAAATTCAACAAAATTAGTCACCATTTCCCGAATGAGATTTTCACACATGTGATTTATAAAATCGGCCAAAAGGAACGTGGCAAAAAGAGTTTACCTAGTGTGCTACTCTTTAATTTTATTAATCCGTTGCGAGAAGAACCAAAGATACTCTTCAAAGTGTTGACAACTATGAATACTTGGTAAAGTCGGTCCTTTACGAGATGATCCGACAACTATACGACAAGCCAAAATAACGGGTTCTTCTTCATACAACTTTGCATGGGTTTGCATGGGGACTGTAGACTGTAGGTCAGTATAAGTCAGTGTAGGTTGAGTGAGATTTATTTTATTATTTCCATCAAAGCAGTTGCGCGGCGGGCGATTGTAGGTCCACGCCACGCTTGTTTTCCATTGCGGCTTTAATTTGACGAGCCAGACTTGGCGTGCGTTCAAAACCAGCGATGTAAAAATATGCTATTCAAACTGTCGAGTCACGTTCAAGGTCGATTTCTCATTTTTTCTGTCAAAAGTAAGAATGGTGCTGTACAGTACACTATCGCAGTTCTTACTCGATTAAAATCGATTTTTATAGCAGAGGAAATGATAATTACGTTTTTTATATTATTATGTAGCTATATAATGTACGTAGTGCAAAGCAAATATTATTAACAAACAGGTTATGGTTACTTCTATATTGCAGTTTTATTTTAGTTTTCCGAATGATCCTCATATTAAAAATATATATAAAAGAAGAAACTGACTGACTGACTGACTGAAGTACTCCAAATGATAAATGAGTAAACACGTGTTTCAGGTTTTTTGAGAATCCAACCCCTATAAGGGGGGAAAGGGGTAACAAAGTCTGAAAATCAACATGGGTGTTGTTTCTATGGTTTATCGGGTCGCTGGTTATGAAAACAACAACGGTTTTAAAATCCGATGTGGCATACGTAAAATACCATCTCCCTGGATGGGGTGCGATGGGGTTGAAATGTCTAAATATCAATATGGGTGTCGTTTTTAATGTTTTGCCCAAACCACTGGACCTAGAAACTTGAAATTTTGCACATAGATACCTTGTACAATGTAGGTATTCACTAAGGATGGATTTTTGGGAATTCCCACGGGAACGGGATTTATATATTGGATTCCGAGTGACCCTATCTCAGTAACTATAATAACTAGACTCTTCAAATTTGATACACAAGTAGGTATTACATTAGTTAAAACATTAATTTCAGGATTTTTCACAATTCCCACGGGATAAGGAAAAAACGGGATTTATATATTCAGTTCAACGGGATCCTATAAACTATAATTACTAGACTCTTCAAATTTGGCATAGAAGTAGGTAATTCTAATAGTAAAAAACAGTTTTAAGGATTTTTGGAAATTCCCACGGGATAAGGAAAAAAAGGGATTTTTCGTTTTACTGGTCGTAGAAAGCTGAAATTCGGCATGTAGGTTGCTTGGGGAGTGTAGAGGAGCATTGAGAGAGGACTTTCCAAAATTCCCACGGGAACGGGAAAAACGGGATTTTTCGTTTTACTGGTCATAGAAAGCTGAAATTCGGCATGTAGGTTGCTTGGAGAGTGCAGAGGAGCATTGAGAGAGGACTTCCCAAATTCCCACGGGAACGGGAAAAAAGGGGATTTTTCGTTTTACTGGTCGTAGAAAGCTGAAATTCGGCATGTAGGTTGTTTGGGGAGTGTAGAGGAGCATTGAGAGAGGACTTTCCAAAATTCCCACGGGAACGGGAAAAACGGGATTTTTCGTTTTACTGGGCATAGAAAGCTGAAATTTGGCAAGTGGTTTCCTTGGGGAGTGTAGGGGAGCATTAAGAAAACATTTCCCGAGATTCTTACGGGAACGGGAAAAAACGGGATTTTGCATTTTACTGGTTGTAGAAAGCTAAAATTTCAAAACTCGTAAGTTTATACTGTAAGTAGGCCGCAAAGGGCTCTTTAATCGACTTCTAAAAAAGGAGGAGGTTATGTATTCCACTTTTTTTTTGATGTAGGTATGTTCACCGATTTCTCAGTCAATTGTGGACCTGCTTGCTTTCTTGCCTGTATGCTTGCTTGCTTGATATCTTGGTTCTTTGTAATACTAATAGTACACGCGAGCGAAGCCGCGGGCAAAAGCTAGTTAAAAATAAATGAATCGAAGCAACTGGTCGTAAAAAATGGTTTATACAAAAATAAAAATAAAAATGTTCTATACATTTCCACGAAGACACCTTTACTGGCCCATCAAAGTACCGACGAGTAATCAGTACAGCTTATCCGACTATTGATTTAGTGATGATGTCAAAATGATGAAAAGGTACCTACACATTTACATAAGGCTAAATATTATTTAAAAAATGTGCGTGCGTGCGTGTGTGTGGTAGGTACTTACACGATTATAGGTAGGTAGCTAGGTAATAACGAGCTAAGGAGAGGGCTATGCTCGGAGTTTCTCTACGGGATCGAATCAGAAGCGAGGAGATCCGTAGAAGAACGGGGTCACCGACATAGCCAAACGGATTAGCTCATTGAAGTGGCAACGGGCAGGCTATGTAGCACGCAGAACATATGGCCGTTAGGGCCCAAAAGTTCTCGAATTGAGACCACAGACTGGCTAGCACAGCGTGGGACGTCCACCAACGAGATGGACGGACGATTTGGTGAAGGCCGCAGGTTTAGGGTGAATGCAAGTCGCTTCCAACCGTAATGGTTGGGCTTCAATGAGGGAGGCCTATGTCCAGCAGTGGACGTCCTGCGGCTGATGATGATGAATAACTGCATCGGCTATAGTAGACCTGACAAATGTAACGAAATCTATTGGTTATAGAATGCAAAAGTTTATTTTCCTCAATTTACCTTAGTTTTTGAACTGCTGCTGTGAACACTTCGCTATTAGACGACCAGATGGCCTAGTAGGTAGAGAACCTGACTACGAAGCTTGAGGTCCCGGGTTCGATTCCCGCGTCGGGGCAGATATTTGTATGAATAATACGAATATTTGTTCTCGGGTCTTGGGTGTTTAATATGTATTTAAGTATGTATCTATCTATATAAGTATGTTTATCCGTTGCCTTGTACCCATAACACAAGCTATGCTTAGCTTACTTTGGGACTAGGTCAATTGGGGATGTCTAAAAAAAATACACATGGTTTTTATATTTTTTTTGTATAGAAAAGTCAATTATAAGAAACTAATTTCAATATTTTGTCATTTAGTTCTCTACTTTTTTCAAAATTAATTATTGAAACTATTTTAGTTGATGACGTCAGATTATAATTGAGGGCTTCCACAATGCCAAATTTCTAAATCTATCTAAATGCGTACAATAAGGCAACCCCTTTAATTATTCTTTGCGTAGTGGTACACTATACACTGTGTCACTTTACTGGCACTGTCAAAGTGCTAGATGTCAGACAGCAGGTCCAAATCTAACTCTGTAGTATAATCCACGCGTAAATTGTGAAGAATTCTAACCACACAGAATAAAGTACGTCTTGAACTGGTCACGCAATTTACACCAATGTCAAATGAAGGTCATTGCTTATTTGTTATATTATAAATTCATTACATAATATTAAAATTAAATAACTACAGAAAACGAGTTAAAAAGCATTTATCTCGAAATGGTTTTCGATTTACTATACATTGCAAAAAATAGACATCCCCAATTGGTGTGAATTGTCCCGTGATATTTATTTATTTATTTATTTATTCTTTAAATTAGCTAAAACCATGCTAAAACAACCAGGAAAAACAACGTGAAATAAGTACACGGTACTTCAAAAATAATGTACCTAAAGTAAAATTAATAAAGTATCCATTGATACTTAACCAAAGGATCAAAATTATCAAATCCAATTTGCAAAAAAAATGAATGTTGCCAGCATGGACTTAATACCTAACCTGGACTGAGTACTAACTTTTATTAGTCAATCAAAAGTGACCCATATTACCAAGCGATACAGTTTAATAATGACAACTAGAGACAGCGGTCCGAGAGATTACATACAAACTAGAGAAACTAGAGAATTGTGTCCCACTCGCACCAGTACTTGATCACCCTAATTAGAACGAGATGCAACTCTCTGGTTTGTTTTTTTTTCGGCCTCACTTTTTTGCCGCAGTACTCAGTCCTGGTTAGGTATTAAGTCCATGGTTGCCAGTATGTAATTTGATGTACTATCGCCCCAAGCGCCAGATAACCACCTTAAAGGCCCAGTTTGCGTGCAGTGGCTAGACATCTTTCCATAACAATCCATAGCAATAAACATCAACGGCTGCAAGCAAATTTGTTTTGAGAATGGGTATCTGGCGCTTGGGGCGATAGTACATTGCTACATTCCGAACTGATTTTTTTTTTGGGGTTGCCAAAACGAGGTTTGATTTACAATGGTGACAAGTTATGCTGGCCAGACTTTTGACGTTACAGTTTTGCTAATTTAAATAAAGCAATCGCAAACGTGACACAAACGTCAAATAGACAATGGACCTTACGAAGCTAGCACCAAGGCGCCAACTAGCCTGTCACAAACACCCTCAGTGAAGCTAAGGCCCATACTACACGGACGGTTCTCCCGCCGCGGGAAACCGCTTCTGAATTGCCACTAGACACAATTTTATATGTAAGTTGTATGGTGCAAACTACACTGCGCAGCTCCGTCGAGCGGTTTCCCGCGGCGGGAAACCGCCTGTGTAGTATGGGCCTATGATAAAGATAATCCAATTTAAGAGCTGAACCTGAATGTAGTGTAGTGTTTTGTTTACAAACAAAGTGCAGTGCAAATATTAGCTTGTAGTTGCAGTACTTAACTTCCGTTGCGTAAATATTTTGTGGTTCTTGTTGTGGTTTTTCACTATCCTGTGTTCGATATTGAGCCCATAAAAGTTTCGAGTCACTAAAAATAATTAGAATGGAGGAGATTAATACTTACTCGTGCAATAAAGAAACTGGTACGTAAGATTTCTTGTTTATTTTGAGTAAGATGTGTGTCATACACATTTTATTTGTTCGCGTCTCTCCTGTGTGTCCGGCAAAAGTTAAAGTTAAGTGGTAAAAGTTAGTTGTTGGGCGCGTTGGCTAATTAAGCCCAACAAGAAAAAGTTTTTCTAAATAATAGTACATTACTGCAGCGGCCGCGAAATAGGGGATTGCCGGCCAAGTAGTAATAGATGGCCGAGTGTTAACGAGGCCATCTAGAGATACGAGGCCGGCAATCCCTGTTCGTGGCCAAGGCGTGTATAGTGCTTTTCTCAA
Source organism: Archips crataeganus (assembly GCA_947859365.1). NCBI lineage: Eukaryota > Metazoa > Arthropoda > Insecta > Lepidoptera > Tortricidae > Archips > Archips crataeganus. Next base: position 18,106,032 of record OX402048.1, read on the forward strand.
ATAAATCCAAGGAAATGACACGAATGTTCAACTTATATATTCATATTTAATTCAAATTGTTTTTTTTTGATTCCTGCCAAAATATTTTTTTTCCCAGCAATTTATTTGTAAGCTGTTCCAATTAATGTTTTTGACGCAAAATCTTGAGATGATTTATATTTATTAAAAAATTACGACCTTATTAATTGGTTATTTTAATAAATTGTTAACAATAAACGCCAATCCTTATTTATTTTATTAAATCTAGCCAAGTAATATAAAAAAAAGTAAATTCACAAACTAAATTTTTCTTAATTGGCAGTATGTCATTGATAGTCAATAAAAGAAAATACGACCCACTAAAACAAAAGACAATCTCTTTGCTGGCCTTGGCCAGCAATGTTTGTATGAAATTCCATTATTGTCGTCTAATTTGAAATTAGAACGAATCTTCCTCAACTGCTATACAATGGCATACTTCGTGTTCTATTGTCACGACTATAAGGACCACATTTCCTTGGATGTTTGAGAAAATTAAGTTTTTTGACTCTTGAGTCGTTTTATGTCCACAGGAGAGACAACTTTTGTGTATGCCCCACGTATAACATTATACACTTTTGTACAACACAAACATAGAGCCAGTGTATTAAAATTAATGATACTGTTGGATTTCCATCGTAACCACATAACGGAAGAATGCCATACAATTTTACGATTCACGTCTGTAAGTATTATTCGGATGAAAACATTTAAAAAGTCCGATGGTTGCCAAAGAGATTGCAAAAGTAGGTACATTATATTAATATTAGTATAGAGATTAACTTTACCATTAAATATGTGAAAAAGTGAAACAGATTTTAGCTACAAAATTAAGGCTCTGTAGTACTTGCACTGTTGCTTTTATGTTTACTTAGCTATTTTTATTAATCATTTAATTAGAAGTACCTAATCATTTTAAATGATTAAAAAAATCATTGTTGTAAATAGATTGTTTATTGTCAAACAAATCAAATGTATTAGTAGTTTTCCAATAAGTTCATGAAAAAAATAATATAAATTCCCAAAGCACCAACCAAAGTTCTCCTTGGAAAATATTTATTTTATTCAAGTCAAAATAATCAACCGGACCAACTGTATTATATCTACTTATTACTTAATTTCAGAAACTATGCAGGCTGATGAAGACGAAGATGAAATGAAAATTGTCGCCCTCAGCGATGCCAGATACAGAACCAGCTTCCATGTTACACAGTATGCTGCTTTTTTATACACTGTCAAGTTTTTGTCTGTGTCTATATCAGTAACCAATCTACAATGATCCCACACTGCGCACATTTTGCTTAGGAGCAGGGGTCTGCTAAGACTGGATGTTCATAGATGCGTATAAATTTGTACGGAACCCTTGGTGCGCGAGTCCGACTCGCACTTGGCCGGTTTTTTTAATATGAATTTATGTTTTTTTCAATACTTTTTTTACCAATTTGGGATAATTTTTGTTTTAGAATTCTTATTATCTTGTGTTTTGATTCATGTTAGTCTCATATCACTGCAAATGTATTATTATGCAATATTTTTGAAAAATAATACTTTTGTAGTAATATGAACTTGGTTTTGCCTTCAAAGCCTCTGGCTATATTTCAGCGCCATCTAGATTTAATAATCGAACTACAAAAACCGCGGCCGATCCGTACTATGGCGTCTGCCAATCCAGTCTATATCATCCTTGATAGTATATAGTATAAGTGACGCGATGGCTGTATACATATTTATGCCTTCGACTGTACCTACAGGAATCGGTGCAGCTGGAAGACTCGAGGGCAGAACCAGGCCCTATACTACGAAGCGCGAAATTCGAACTTCGTTTCATGCCGTTCCGCTCACGCTAAGGGTATTTATTACGAGAGTGAGAGGGACCGCACGATCCGAACTTCGAACTTCGAATTTCGCAGTAACCCCCCAGTTTCGCAGTTGTATTTTCTTTGTCTTCGTGTGGTAAAAAGTAAAAAAGTGGGAAAGCTAGAGTAATGGCCGGCGCCCACTGACGGCATGGCACGGCGTGGCATTTTATTACTATCAAGTTATTTTGAATCTTATTTCAATGAGTTTAGAATTCATGTTACTTTATTTCGATACCACGATGCCGCGACGTCCTGAAGGCCGATGCCACGCATAACCAATGAAGTGACATGAATTCTAAACTCATTGAAATAAGATTCAAAATAACTTGATAGTAATAAAATGCCTTGCCGTGCCATGCCGTCAGTGGGCGCCGGCCCTAACTGAAACCTGCGTCGCAACGAACAATGACGTACCTACTGGTTACTTTGACAGTCTTACCATGCCCAGCTCAAATAAGTAAGTCACCAGGTGCTACCTACCTACTGCCGCAAGTTTAATAGATTTCCTATTCACATAATAGTTAGCAATTACAATAAATCATCATTTTGTAACCGTAGAAGGAATAAAAAGAAACTAAACTTACTTCAGAAGGTGTTAAAAAAGTGGGACACTTGGCGAAGTATGCGACGTTAACTCGCAATTAAATAATGAGTAAACAATTTCCAAGTATTTTTCACTTCAGTCACGTTTCAAGCAATGCATGTCGCCTTCGATTATTCAGACAGTTATTGAATTCATACTCTTCATTGGGCATGCAGTTGAGTCAGTATAATATCACGTGTATTTTTATTCACTTTTACATGCGTCATGATATGAAAGTAGAAAAGCTGCCAAGTGCTAATTGGACTCGCGGACCGAGGATTCCGTAAAAATTTGAGAGAGAGAGAGAGAGATGTTTATTTACACATATTCGATACAAACACAGAAAAAAAAATACATTTGACAGGAAATTTACAAATAAAAAAAATATATATCGAATAGTATAAATTGGGCCCCACTCAGCATAATGTTGTGGCAAGCCACAACGCTGTTTTTCAGTGGGACCCATTTAAAAACTAAACACAAAAACATACACACTGTGACGACACGAACGCCAGCGAATAGTTCGCAACAACCAAATTAGAAGCCGAAAGTAAAATATGTATGGCAACACTTGATCGGCTTAATCGCATTTGAATTTGTAGGTAGTATATCGAAATCTTCTAAGTTAAATGTACCTACGCAGTGTAGGGTCATTTAGGATTAGTAGTTGGTTGGAACCCTCTTATTAGTAATACTCGTAAGTAATAATAATAATAATTAACTAACAATTTATATTAATATTGTATGAATTGTGTTACTCGAAATAAATGTTTCTATATATTGTTACTCATACCGGAAATAGAAATAAATATATAACATTAACACGGTTCCGTTTGTCACCATTCGGTTACGGAACCCTAAAAAAATATAGCAAGTTTCTTCGAAGTTGCAGCTAAGTACCTGGCTTACAATGCACGAGTATCATTATCAACTCTTTAGCTTTATTGTAATGTCTATCTATAGATAGACACTATAGAGACTATAGTCTCTTGTCCATTCTCGTTTTACCAGCGGTCGTCCAAGCGAGGGGAGCGTCTTCATCCAAGTGGTTAGTATTCCATGGCCCGCCTGAAGCGGTTTGCTTAATTTTTTTGAACCGGACTGATGAGGAATAGAGTTCGCTCCCACCGTCTGTATTTCCAGTGACTTGACTGTTACTGAACCAGTTAGATACCTTTGGCCTCATCTGCACTTTTCACCAGGTGAGATAGAGCACTTTTCATCACGAATCAGTTTTATTAAAAAAAAAAAAACGAATACATAGTCTGTATTATTCTGTTCGAATGTGTGTGATAGCGTAAGTTTTAATGTTTATTGCGACATTTTACATGGATTTGTATCAATAGCTACCATCAGTAACGCTTGAAATGTTTCGTGTCGTAGGAAATGTGCCACGTGAACAAAGTTTTTAATTTTATTATTGTTTTCAGAAGCGTCACCTTTTCAGAGTGCCGTGAAACTGTCATTCGACGCACTGTTGACTCAGCAGGTGTAGGAGCAGCTTTAATAATATTTAAAAGCAAATTTTGTGCAGGGGCCTCCAGTGTGATCTTGTCTGTTACCCAGTATTCAAAGCAGTTTGCACTCTGAGTTTCAATCGTGACGAGATATGGCATTCACGAAACTTCTTATCATAACTGCAGTTTTAGCTGTCGGCGCACACGGTGAGTTGCGTGTTTATTTATAATTATAATTTAGTGCTTGATTATTATTTGGTATTTATAAATAGACCATTTGCGCATTAATATGTATAGGATTGATTTATAATTAAAGTTTTGAACTAAGTATACTTGGTAAATTTTAGCATTAGAAAAAGGGTAATACATCTTGACGAGTCATTTTATTGAAAAGGTTGAAAATATTAATTATTTTATTACTTAAGAAACCAAAAGAATGCAAATGACCATATATATTTCCTTATTAATTGCATATTTGCTTTGGTGTTGTCCGTGTACCGGTTGACAGTGCTCCGTATTTGTTGTACGGTTTGCACTGGCTTGTAGTTTAGGGCTAGGTTATTTTGTATGTCAATTTATGCCGTCATTTCTTTGTCTCAATTGACCAACTATTTATTTCTTTAAAAATCAAGTAAAAATGTAATTTTGGATTTAATTGAAAATTAATCTGGTTTTGGGGATAAAATAAAGCGTTTTTTACTGGAGTTGCAACTTAGAATTTTTATATTAGGCTGCGTTTCCACCAGAGATGTGCGAGGATGCGTTGCGAGGGATGTGTTTGACATGAACCAATAGAAACACTTCATTCACTTAGGACCTTTTAAATGAACTGTTTCTATTGGTTCACGACAAACACATCCCTCGCAACGCATCCTCGCACAGCTCCGGTGGATACGCAGCCTTGTGTCATCTATCATCACATTACGAATACTTTAGTAGCATCTTTACTGTCTATGAATTGTTCATTCCATTTGCGACTTTCGCGCAGATTTCTTCGTATGTCGTGAGTAGAACTACACAGTCCTACGCACTTTTCCAAAAATCTTACATGAAAGCGAATTTTTCCAGGTTATGGAAATAATAATTATCAAAACAATAGTTTTAGTTTCAAGAAAAATATGAAGAAATAAAATGAAAATATTTAGCACCAATAAAATCAAATTTTTGCTAAAACAGGTGTTCAAAATATTTGAGTAAGCTAGGGCACTCTTGTTGAAAGAGCTATGTTCACATATTTTTGAACGCCTTGCCTGTTCCAATATTAAACTGCATACAGCGATCGAACTGTATTTAATCACGTAAATTAAAATTAATTAAAAAATCACTAATCATTTAATGGTATCAAAAGTACAAAATGTTAATAGTGGTTGGCAAGGCTTTTTTTAAGTACCTAAAAACATGATATTAAGAGGCACTTTCTTCCGTCAATAATCCAATTATTTAATAAATATTATTGCAAATTAAGTAAAAAAATTACTAATGTAGAAAATAATAAATGGTCTGACGTTGGAATTACTCATGGTCTTAAATGGAAAAACATTGCTCACCCACAGCAACTGAACAAATATGGATCGAACAAAAGGCAAACTTCTCGCAAATAATAGAATAAATTTATTTTGTTAGCGTAGATATAGCAGCAGACGTTTTAATGAAAGGTTGGTGTGTTACGTCAGGGGTGTAATTGCAGTATGCAAATAGTTTGGTACCTACCTTACGAAGCCCCAACTCTACGTTCGCAAGTCAGCTCTACCTAGGTCTGCTTTGACCAGCAATACACAGTGATTTAAAACCGGTGACCAGGAGTTGAAAAATTTTAATCCCTAGCCAAAATTTAATAGATATTTAAAAAAAAGTTTTTTTTTTTTAATCTTTATTTTAAGGAACTTTGATCAAGTGGATTGAACATGTCAGTTCCAATAGGCCTTAACTAGAAAAAAAAAAAAAAAAACAAAAAAAAAAAAGTTAATATTAAAACTTTCCCCATGCACCGAATGCATGGTCATCCCCCGTCGCGCGATCGGCGACTTTTTTGGGTATTTTTTTCTAAGTAGGTAACCCTATTTTAAAAGGTGAACGAAACTAGAAAAAAAATTAGCAAATTTTGACAGTTAGCTTAGGCACCGCCGTGTCTGCCTGGGTCGCTCGAGGGGTTAAATTTGGTGAAGTTAAGTCGTTTCGTCAAGTGTCATCGCTTTGGCGGGGATTTGACAGGTCTCACGTCAAACTTTGGAATTACTTGTCAAAAAGGTTTTAAGCTCATAGATTAAACCATGTGTGGTGGTGACAATGATTTTAAATAAACAGTGAGTGATTTTCCAAATAATCATTATTTAAAAAATAGACGTTTTGTTCCATGTAACACAGACTTAAACGTGGTCGCACCGAATACCGATTGGATCCTGATCACCAATTTAAAATCATCGTGTATAGTTGACTAAGTAACACAGTATTTATTTAGCATGGTAGGTATTGATCATAAACCATCTGTACCTGGTTGTAAATAGATGGAAAGAGAAAACAAACTGATAAGTGGAACTGAGAGCCTTTATTCAATTTATCGTCACATCGATCGTCCAGACAATTTGTTAAGTGATGATATAATAGGCGTCGTCCAAAGAAAAGTTTAAGTATTTATTTAGTTACATCGTCATCATCCTCAGATGTGTATGCCTAAAGTAACACTAAAATTTACAACACTGCATGTATGTAAAACGATATTTATTGGAGTTCACATATGAGGGTAATACTCAGGGGCTAAATTCAGGAACGGCTCAACACGGTTTGCGAGCGGTAATTCAATCGTTTGCGAGAGGATAGGGATGAACTGCTATTCAGGAACGCCAGAAATCACTGGTTTGCGAGAGGGCTCTATATCTAAATCCCTAATGATTGTTTGTCCTAATGTAATGATTGTCCTAATGATCGTTTGTCCTTACTCTTTTTATTTAAAATCTATTAATTGTTCTGGATTTTTATAAAACAAACCTAACCTAACCTATAAAGTTCTAGAGGATAGTCACAAAAAAGTTCCTGAAAAATTCACGGTTTCCGAGAAAAAAAGTGTTAGGACAAACGATCATTAGGACAAACATTACATTAAGACAAACGATGTTGGGGATTTAGAATGAGACCCGTTTGGGAGAGGTTTGGGCTGAGATTGGGATGAGTCTTATTTATTTATTTACTTATTAATTTATTTACAGAGCAAATTAACAGGAAAACAAGGCTCATCCCAAGCTCAGCCCATTCCTTTGCATGCAAGAGCAAACAATTGAATTACCGCTCGCAAACCGTGTTGGGCCGTTCCTGAATTTAGCCCCAGGTTGATGTATTTTTTTTGACGACGACTTCGTTTCGGTGTAAATGGCTGGTAGAGGCTGCACCAAAAATCTGGTTCAGTGGCACTCTGGCTGTGCTGTGCTGTGTGTATGAGAGACCTTAAACTTAACTTTAAATATTGCAATAAACAGAATGATGTGATGATCAATGTAAAAATGGGCTCTTTTTTGTTCTCCTTATTAGTTTATTTTCTTTCATTATACTATTTACAGGTAAAGTCAAGGTTAAAGATATGTTAACATGTTTCTATTATACCCTGTCGCTGTCATTTCCTGTTTGAATTTTTGTACAAAATTTTCAGAAGGCATATACTTCCAGGGCCCAATTGCATAACAAAGAACAACTTATATTACAAGCGGGAAGCGAGAGTTCCGCTTGTAATATTAGTTGTACTTTGTTATGCAATTGGGCCCAGGTATCTACTAATGCGGAAAAATTATGTTTGTCCTCGACTATACGTCTTAACATTTAAACTTAAACGTGGGTACATTTTTAGTTGAATTAATGAATTATATATATTTTTTCCTTTTTGCACCAACAGCCGGGTTTAAATGGCAAGACGACGACGACTGGCCTGCGTGAGTATAAAATATTACGTTTGAATGTTAATATATTTTTTAAATAAAGAATAAAATTGCTTGACACTTCACAAATATAATTGCAGTTTAAATGTGAGTGAATCGATATATCACAGAGGATAAACACTGTGGACACCAAAGTGGCTAAGATTACGCCTTCTATCTCTCTCTCTAGCGATCTCTCTGTCATTCACAGAATTCGGTCTTTACTTTTTATTCGGTCGGAGTATGCGACATGATTTTCTAATGTCGTAGGTATGTAGCTCAGATTACGAGATAGTTTATTTGAATGCGGGATGGAAATTATCACGTCATCCCCCAGCCTATATACCTACGTCCCACTGCAGGGGCACAGGCCTCCTCTCCTAATGAGAGGGCTTGGGCCGTAGTTCCCACGCGGGCCCAGTGCGGATTGGGAACTTCACACACACCATTGAATTTCTTCGCAGGTGTATGCAGGTTTCCTCACGATGTTTTCCTTCATCAGAAAGCTCATGGTAAATTACAAATGTAATTATCACGTATCAAATCATAAACTGAATGTTATTTTTTTATTGCAGGTTCCCTAAAATCAGGGTAAGTTTTTGGTAATATGTACAACTAAATCTCTGAACACTATTAATTAACAACAAAAATTCAACAGTTCGTCTTTGTTACACTCTACTAAAACCAACTTTACAGATGCCTGTGCCCCCCACTCCACCGTTCCGTCCTTTCGCTCCTTTTGCTCCTTTCCCACCTTTCCCTCCTTTCGGCCAAAGGTTCGGACAATTCCAAAACTTCCCTAACTTCCCGACCTTCCCACAAATTCCATTGCCTGTAGTTCCTACTCCAGACCAGATTAAGAACATGAACCCAGGACATGGACAAGTATACCATGCTGTGGCAGTCCAATCCAGCAGCAACATGGTTAAAGACAAAGATGGCAAATGGGTTAGAACTGGAGGCACGTCCGTCCTAACCAACGACAATGGAAATGTTCTGGAATTCAAACGTAAGTACACTATGTACGATAAGAGCGTGACCGGTAAAATTTACAGAAAAAAAGGAATTATCATTCGAAATACTGTAATTAATCAGGTTTCTAATTATATAAAGATGCTTTAATATTAGTAAGGCGTCCAGTCTTCCGAATTATCTATAATTGCTTGGCACCTTTGAGGTATACTTACTACCAAATTTTCAGCGTAACTGCTAAGTAAAGATATCCATACGGACTTTAGTGCTTGTGCTAGGTCAGCAAAGCTAATTATATTTTTTTCATCACACTTGCTCGTCAATGTTGTTATTCCATGCTTGTATACTAAATGACAATGGCCTAAATTGTTCTTAAGGGAGTTATAGATTTACGTACAGTTTTTCTACCCAAGGGAGTTCTAACTTTAGTTTTAAAATATGCAAACAAGTCATTTCAGACTAAGGAGGTTTCAAGTCAGCCAACGTTTTTTTTTTTATTTATTTATTGGACCTTCAACAACAAGTATACTCATACATGCGTTATTTTACATAAGCAACTTAAGACTAAGTACCTTATTAATTATAGAAGGACACCGCATGCACAAAATAACAGTAGATTTAACTTAAAGCTAAAAAAAAAAAATTTTATTTTTATTTTTTACCAAAATCAAGATATTGTTTGCTCCTACACTCGAAACTTAACCAAGCTAACAACTCAAAATAATTTTAAGTATATCAGGTTTATTTCTTGGTAACAAAAATAGTTTTAATGAAAGGGAAGGTTGAAAAGTTGAGATCAATACAGTGCTCATATTCCTTATATATCGCAAACATACCTACGCGAGAGCGGACAATGTTTTTTAAGATTAGTGCGACTATTAGTATAACCGAAAAGTTTAATATTACATGACCTGGGCGTTCTAGGCGGTACAAAGAAATTGATTTTCTGCAATAAATCAGGACAATTCAGAATACCAGTGACAACTTTCTTTAGGAAAATTAAATCCAACATACGCCTTCTATTTTCAAGTGATGCTATTTTAAAATATTTAAGGCGCGCGTGATAGCTTCTAAGTTCTCTATTTTTCTTGCAAGAGTACGTTAGACTTGCAATAAACCTTTTCTGCACTTTTTCGATTCTATTTATGTGTACGTTATAACGTACGTTTTATTTATTATCTTACAAACTTAGCTACCTATAACCCAAATTTTACAACAGAAAACTTATCTACGCTTCATGAAAATTCGTTATTTTTATATTTTAAATTTATATCAAATAGTTTTGCAATAATTTTAAAAAAATATTTTTTTAAACATGTTGGCAGAATTGGGGATGTCTATTTTTTTGCAATGTATAGAAAATCGAAAACCATTTCGAGATAAATGCTTTTTAACTCGTTTTCTGTAGTTATTTAATTTTAATATTAAGTAATGAATTTATTATATAACAAATAAGCAATGACCTTCATTTGACATTGGTGTAAATTGCGTGACCGGTTCAAGTACTTTATTCTGTATGGTTAGAATTCTTCACAATTTACGCGTGGATTATACTACGGAGTTTGATTTGGACCCGCTGTCTGACATCTAGCACTTTGTCAGTGCCAGTAAAGTGACACAGTGTATAGCGTACCACAACGCAAAAAATAATTAAAGAGGTTGCCTTATCGTACGCATTTAGATAGATTTAGAAATTTGGCATTGTGGGAGCCCTCAATTATAATTTGACGTCATCAACTAAAATAGTTTCAATAATTAATTTTGAAAAAAGTAGAGAACTAAATGACAAAATATTGAAATTAGTTTCTTATAATTGACTTTTCTATACAAAAAAAATATAAAAACCACTGGTAATTTTTTTTAGACATTCCCAATTTGGCCGTATGACCTTTCGAATTCTAAACTAAACACAGTTTACATTATCTATGGTAGGTGACTCGAAAAAAGTGACAATCTGTATTGGCGGGTAGCCATTATTTTATTCAATTTAAGTGTTTAGAGACAAATTAATTTTATTTTTGGATTTTTTTTCTCGCAATGTGATGAAAATCATTGTGTATATCACGGGCAGTAAGGGGATTACAAACTCGAGTCATTAAAAGCCCTCCGCCTTCGGCGTCGGGCTTCTAATAGACTCTCATTAGTAATCCCCTACTTACGGCCCTAGATGCACAATGTACTATTTCTCGTAATTTGAGCTTCATCCAGGCCCATACATTTTCGATTGGATTGGCATCGGGCGATTGTGAGGGCCAATCCAAAACATCGACGCCATTCTCGGCCTCGACGCAGTACAGACCCAACTTCAGTGTTTAGGGTCATTATCTTCTTGTAGGATCCACGAAGCATTATGCCTTGGGAACATCTTCTTAGCACAAATCTTCTTAACAATGCCTTTTCATAAATTTTGATCATTTTTTGGGCGTCAGTGTACCGCAGTAAACAACTGTAAATGGCCAAAGCCCTGTTTTGAGAAGCATCCCCAAACATGCACCTTTACCGGGTGTTTGAAGGTCCGCACGAGCACTCTGTTTCCAGCCGTAGACCAAGCCAGATTCGAGTAATTAGCTGCCCAAAATGAAGCTTCATCGGAAAATATTACATTGTTCCAATCCCGGTTTTTATTTTCACTCGCCCATGACATTTTTATCGTGTGTTTCTCAGTTAGGAGCGGTTTCTTCACCGTACTCCGATATTTCAATCCATTTTCAATCAAAAGTCTTCTTATTGTATCTGTAGATAAATCTAAACTTTTTTTCTTTAATTTTTCTTGACCGGAACGCAATGTTAATAAAGGATTTTTCGAAAACATCAATAAAATCGGTTAGTCTTCTGCAGAGGAGGTCGATTTTGTTTTCCCACGTTCTGGTAAGTCATCGACGTTTTTTGTTTCCGTATATCTCTTCACCCACTTGTTTACGAACGTCTTCGATTTATTCATGTACTTGGCGGCTAATTCGCGTGACATTTTGGGTCCTTTCGGATGTGTACCTACAGAGGAACACGGCTTCATGCCGCGTAGCATACGCAGCACTCATTTTGGTAAATGTGCTTTTGGCGGGAAACTGTCAAAAGTTTGTTTCTTTTTTTTACAGAGCATTTTACGTCAAAGATCACGCTATTCAGCCAGTACTTTTTTTTCTATGTGTCATTTTAAAAATAAAAATTATGCCGGTCACGTTCTTGTTAAACACACTGCAATTAATATATAATTAATTCAATTTAATTGAATTGAACTAACATTGAGGAACACATTTATTTCATTGCAGAGGGAGACGCACCACCTGACCTTAGCGTACCCATTAGGTAAGTTAAACATTGTTTTCAATTCCCGACCGCGTCTATCTATATTCTATATAGTCTACAAGTATGATTAATAAAAATAATAAAAAATAAACAAACACTACGGCATGCACCCAACCCAAAGAGGTGGGCACAATGTTACCACTCAGTGGAAGCCCCAAGCCAAGCATTGGCGCCGCGACAGGCGAAGGTTAAGATAGCGAGGGGATGACCTAGACGCGTTGAGACTTAGACTGAAACTAAAAAAAACCGGTTGTGTGTAAAGTCGGTTTCCGGACGATAGTTTAACGTGACAATGTCATAACAAAACATTTAAAAAACAAAAATGAAACCAGGCGGTCACCCATCCAAGTACTGACACCGCGCCCGACGTTGCTTAACCTCGGCGAACGGACGAAAACCGGTATTTTGTCAAATATCTTGAAAACGGTGCATCCTAAGGCAAAATCAATGAAATTTTCATCCCCCTTTAATACTCCCGCACCCCCTCCCCCCCGCACTCCGCACCCCCCATTAATATACTAAGATTGTACATTCTGGCGCGCGCTGCTCTCTTATACATCCTGACGTTCAATGCTCCTTCTTGTACGGGACATGCACGGGACATTGCGTCATCCTTTTTCGTGCGTGCAGCCGGCGTTCATCGATTTATTAGACGTTGTCACGTTAAAAAATTTTTTTTAGGGCACCCACTCTGCAATTAGTATTTTTACTGAACTAAATAGGTATACGCAATGCAAACTTTTACATTCAATCAAACCAAACAACAACTTTTATGTTAATATCCACTTAGCATTTTAGGTAACAGTGCGTGGCAAACTATTATAGTAGGTAAATACTTATAATTATTATACTCGTACCTATACCAAGTCACTCGAAAAACATAATCCCTCCATTTTGTAGCAACAGTCGAGAAAAATTACATCAATCCTTTCGGAATTCGTTAGCAAATATCGAATACTTATATGGTTTGCTATTTTATATTGCCATTTGGATGAGGGCAGCGCAGGACCGACGACCTCGTGAAAGTCTTTGGGGGAGGCCTTTTCGCCTTTTGGTCTTTGTCGTTTGGCTGATACGATGACTGATATGATTACTGATTTTTCCTAAAAATAAAACCTTTTTAGTGTGCTATAGACTAGACTATAAACATCTATTTTATCTAATGTGAAAGGTACCTAATGTAAGTAGCATTTAGCTGATGAATAAACTTTAGATTTAATCGTTAAACATGGTTTAAGCGTGACAGTTTTATTAATTTTGACATTCTAAACAGAGTATAATAATAAATAGAGATTTTAAATAATTTATTGAGCCAGGCGTTACTTTGCGGCGGCTTTGAAGGTCGCGGGTGAGCAAGTCATTGTTTCAGTTCATAAATAGACATTTTTTTGTTTCAGCAAGCTGAATTTTACTATAGTAACGAGAAAGTTTTTTCGTAATTCTTTTTTTTCTTTCGCAGAGCTCCGACGGTAAGCCGGCCATGGTGAAGTCAACCTCTCCACTCACGGCACCACAATCCACACACACTACACTTCTAAAATCAATAAAACAACCTTGGAACTAACTACTTACTTAAGCTTCACGATAAATGCAAAGACGAACTTTTTTTCACTTTTATACCGATCTATCTTGACTAACATGTACATGTACTTACTTACAAAATTACCTATTGAAAATAAATGAAAGTTTCTAATTCTATTTTTGAATTTTAATTGTTGCAGATGCCTAAGATTCCTGAGATTAAGGTAAATAAACATTTAAAGAACTATTTTGTTACCCGGAGGTACCCGCAGTTTGGTACAATTTATTTCAAACACCTCTTCCTCCGTCCAAACACAAATTTTAACTGTTACTGCTGCTCTCCGCTCTAGTTTAATGACGAAGTATGGTAGAATAATTTACCCATGATCCCCGTGATACTGTGTAAATTTTTGCAAAAATAGTAGGTAGATACATTACTGCCGAGACCTGAAAAATAGGGAATTGCTTAATGAGGTAGTTTGCAATCGAGCATCGAAATGATGCCGTCAGGCATTCATAGAGTCAGACCAAGATAGACTTATTTATACGTCATAATTTAACGTTTAATATAACACTTGCACTGCGTGTGCTATCAAAATCGTTGCAGACTTATCTTGGTCTGTCTCTATTTCCGTCGAGAAAAGTGATTTCTCAAACAATGTGACAAAATAATAAGTATTTAAAAAAATATGTATATTACGAGCTGTTTTTGTGGCTATATTTGCATTGCTATTCATTCAAGGAAATTCGACTTGCAAGATTTGTTTTTTTCTTATGGAGATAGGGAACGATTGTTTTCTTAATTTTGAGGTACAAAAATTAGATAGATAGGCACTTATTTTTATTTATCTGAGCTTCTTTGAGAAAAAAACACTATCGGACTTTTTGACACCAATCTAAGGAGCTATCATTGCTAGTATCATAGGGCTTATGGTCGTTCGTACAACTATTCTACTATAAGTAAAACATAAGAATGTCGAAGATAAGCTTGAACTACTTACCACAGTTTCTAGACACAGATGCACACACATAATTTACTTCTGATTCCACTCAATTCTTCTTTTATCCAATGGATTTAGACGCACGTGAAAAAAGTTTTCTTCATTGAGTCATTACATCACATTTATCTGACAGAGCCATTCATAAAAGTTATTCTAGCTAGGTATAATTATATATGTCCTTTTTAATTTTGGTTCCTCACTATCGCTAAAATAAAAGACAGACTATACAGGGTTATTTGTAATTCACTGACATCCTCTTAATCCTGAATTCCTATCACTCAAACAATAGTATATTGTTCAACAAGGGAGGAAAATAACCAATATCACACGAGGTTACTTGACACCCGAGCACAGCGAGGGTGGCAATATTTCGAGGGTGATATTGGTGTTTTTCCCGAGTTAAACACTCTGCTTTTCATTTCGACTACAAGGAAAGTAAGAAAATATAAGTATAAATAAATAAAAATGTCTAAACCGGTCAATCGTTGTAAAATATTTCACGAGAGTTTATTGTTAAGCAATAATTAATTTAACAAAATAGAATAAATTCAATATAATAATCAATGAAAACAGTAGATAAAGTAGGTATTTTAGTAAATTTATTTGTAAAATAAGTAAATTACCAATTTGAACCAAGGAGTTAAGCTGTATAGAGATAGGCTGTGTGGACATAACTATAACATTGTCGTTTACCGTGTTTTTTTTTCTTAATATTTTTTAACTTTTCTGGTTTAAGTCACTAAATAAGAAACTAATGTAAAAATAATTTAATTTAATAATATTTCACTGGCATTATAAAATTTGTAATATGATTAATTAAGAAAAAAAAACTCTATACTTAATTATTCCATGTATATGCCGTAATGCTTGGATGAATGCGTATGTGTTCCATTGACAGCCAATGCCTTTATTTTTTTTAATTCATATCTACCCTAGGAAAGAAAATAATAGTTATCCTCCCGTATGTCAGATATGATTTGCCTCACTATATATATGATTTTTAGGTTTAATGTTAGATAAAAATTGTACAACAGTGACAGTCATATTGCTGGCCTATCGCCTACAATATACCTACCATAACCTGTCTATGTCCTTAGTTGCTTCTTACGACATACACGGATGAAATGGAGAGGTTTAACTCTAAACCCGACACCACACGGGAATTGAGGAATGTTTTTTTAAGCTGCGTACGGACTGCGCGCACTCGGGTACGCGTACACGGGCTTGCGTGTCCTGGAACGCCATGTCCGTACGCCATGTACGCGTACAGTGTATGAGTACGTGTACAGTACGTGTACGTCTACGAGTAGGTGTACAGTGTACGCGTACATGGCGTACGGACATGGCGTTCCAGGACACGCAAGCCCGGGTACGCGTACCCGAGTGCGCGCAGTCCGTACGCAGCTTAAGGGTTCCGTACCCAAAGGGTAAAAACAGGACCCTATTACTGAGGCTCCGCTGTCCGTCCGTCTGTCCGTCTGTCACCAGGCTGTAACTCAGGAATCGTGATAGCTAATAGACAGTTGAAATTTTCACAGATGGTGTATTTCAGTTGCCGCTATAAACAAGTACTAAAAAACAGAATATAATAAATATTTAGGGGGCTCCCATACAACAAACGTGATTTTTTTGCTCGTTTTTGCTCGATATTGATAACGGCAACAGGTAGACGCTTGAAATATTCACTTAAAAAAAAAGTAATTAAATTAAAATAAAACACATATTTAAGGGGGGCTCCCATACAACAAACGTGATTTTTTTGCCGTTTTTATACATAATGGTACGGAACCCTTCGTGCGCGAGTCCGACTCGCACTTGGCCGGTTTTTCTTTAATATTTTTCTTCCGATTGCAGCCGTTCAAGTTTGAGCCCATCAAGTTTGAGCCCATCAAGTTTGAGCCAATCAAGTTTGAGCCCATCAAGTTTAAACCCCATCCATCCATGGTATTTGACCCCATCGTGCCTATTGACACTATCAAGATGAAAACATACCAGCCCAAAGAAGGTGAGACTAGACTAGTGCTAAAGCTCTCAACTTCCTAATCTACAATAAGCTCGGGTGGGAACTACAACCCGGACTCTCTTACTCGGAGCGCCGTGACCAGCCACTGCTGGGCATATTATAGGCCGGAGATATTTTCATATTTTTAGTGACACTCGCATGGCTAAGACGAATCGATTAATATGGCACCTACCCTGAAGATGATCTCTTGTTGAGTTCGAAACGCGTCAGTGTAGTATGGTGGTGGTGATAGTTGGGTTTGTGTGATTTGTGTGTGTTAGTAGGTACAGGGTGGAGGTGGAGGACCTGCATGAACACGCATTTCTTACATAAACGTAATCGTAAGGTTGCGGGTGAGCGAAGTAATGGTTTCAGTTCTTAATATGGACCTAAGTAACGCCTGATTCAATAAATTATCAAAATCGGCCCACGCGTTTGGTCTTTATATTGACACATAGGAACAAACCCACATGTAAGGGGCGTTCAATATAAAGTGAGAATGAGATGCAAACTCTTTTAATATTACGAAATTAAATACTGGCCGGTAAAGCTAATCTATCTAGCTGATTGCTATGAAAAAAAAAACTAACTGTCTTTTGTTTAAAAAAACATACGGTAATTTCTTTGCAATGCTATTGAGTACGTTAGCGAAAATGGAGAAAATTGAACTGCGCGCCGTTATCAAATACTTGTATTTGAAAAATTTTTCTACGGACCAAGTCAATTTGGATTTGCGGGACACTTTAGGGTCTAATGCTCCTCCATATTCGACAGTCGCACGTTGGTGCGCCGAATTTAGACGTGGAAGAACATCGACAATGGACGACCCCCGCTCCGGACGCCCTACTACAGCAGTAACTGAAGAAATTGTGAAAAAAGTCGAAAACTCAGTTTTGGCGGATCGTCGTGTCACAGTTCGTTTTATTGCTGAAAATGTTAAGAATTCAACGGGGAGCGTGCATAATATTTTACATGAACGCTTGGGTATGAAAAAGGTATCTGCGCGTTGGGTACCAAGAATGCTTACTGACACGCAAAAACAAACTAGACTAGAGATTTGTCAAGAAGCTTTGAACCTGATGCAGCAAGACCGGGAACTTTTTTTGGCGCGATTTATAACAATAGTCGAAACATAGCTCCATCATTACGACCCTGAAACGAAACTGCAGTCTATGACATGGAAAAGGCCATCATGTCCAACTCCGAAGAAATTCAAGGTGAGCCCATTTGCCGGTAAGGTCATGGGCTCTGTTTTTTGGGATGGTAAAGGGGTATTAATGATTGAGTATCTCGAGCATGGAGCCACTATTACGGGCACTTTATACGCCAAACAAATAGCAACATTGCGCAATGAGATCCGCGAAAAACGGCGAGGTAAACTCTCGAAAGTTGTGCTGTTCCACCAGGACAATGCCCCGGCACACAAGTCCGCCGTTGCAATGGCTGCAATTCGTGATGCTGGGTTCGATATCCTTAAGCATCGTCCGTATTCACCAGATCTCGCTCCCAGTGATTTCTACCTACTTCCGAGATTGAAACAATACCTGAGAGGCCAGAAATTTGAAGACGACGACGCGGTAGTCGCTGCAGTACAAGCTTTTTTAAGTACTCAAGATGAGACCTTTTTTAAAAATGGAATTTTAAGTTTAGAAAAAAGATATACTAAGTGTATTATGCTAAAAGGTGACTATGTCGAAAAATAAAATGTCATTTAGTAAAAGTTGTTTATAACATACTCATTCTCACTTTTTATTGAACGCCCCTAGTACATAGTAGGTACCTACGTAGGCTGATAAGTACATACTCTCCTTTGCGTCACGCAGTCGGGGTAATTTTGGGGTAGGTATCCTAATTCAAAATCATGAGCACAATTCATTTTCATGAAGAAACAAAGTGTCTTTATTTTTTCGTTCAGTTTTGTGACGTTTTTTAGGGTTCCGGAGCTAAAATGGCAAAACGGAACCCTTATAGTTTCGTCATGTCTGTCTGTCCGTCCGTCCGTCTGTCTGTCTGTCCGCGGCTGCTAGAAAGATATTAGTGCTAGAAAGTTGTAATTTTGCATGGATAATATACATGGATATATACATATAGCAATTACCCCGACAAAGTGATAAAATAAAATGTATAAAAAAATTTTTTTTAGGGTACCTACCTACCATAGACGTGAAGTGAGGGTGAAATATTTTTTCTCGTCTAGCTTTACAATGTGGGGTATTGTTGGATGGGTCTTTTAAAACCATTACGGGGTTGTGAAGACGATTTTTCGATACAGTGATTCGTTTGCGAAATATTCAACTTTAAAGTCAATTTTTTTGTTAAAATCGAGCGTCCCCCTCACCTCTAAAAGCTAGGTGGGAGGAAATATCTCAAATTAACAAGGAAACCTATAACGGCTAAGTTTGCTTGAGAATTATTAGTAGTTTAAGGTAAATAAACGAGCAATATTTTATAGCATGGCTACTATAAAATATTGCTCGTTTAACCCGGACAGTATAATTAATAGTAAAATTAATAAGATTTGCAAGGATTTTTTCGTAACAGCTGCGGAACCCTATCCTGGGCGTGTCCAACAGGCTCTTGGCCGGTTTTTCATACAGTTTATAGTCACAAGATTGTCACGAAAAAAATTGTATGGAAAATTAGAGACATTTTTTTTAACGGTCAAAATCAATAGCGCTCTTGATTTTGAGTAGGTAAGAAAAACGTAAAATTTTTCTTATTAAAAAAAAGTGAGGGGTACAATTTTTATTGAAAACGCCCCTAAAGCCTAGTTTAGACCTGCGAGAAAACTCTTGCAAATAGCAGTAGGTATAGTCGGGGTAAGAAAAGGTTCGTCACTTTTCGACTCTATGTCAACGAGTTAAGGTCGAAAAGTGACGAACCTTTTCTTACCCCGACTATACACTTCAAAGTCATTCGCTTTACCGCCACGCAATATAAGAAAGTTAATGCAACTTCAACGATTTTTCTTGCTGGTTTAAATTGGGCTCAATTCTTGTCTGATCTGAGAATATATACAGAATATATACGTATGTATGTTGTACTTCAAAATAACCTTGAAGTATTTCTGGTGTGTAATCATTTATCAAGATAAAAACACCTTATATCACGTACTTACACGAAGTTCAGACATAAATTCGAAGGTTCATTTAAAGTGGACATTTTTAAATTACCAGGCGAGAAATACATCGGGACCAAAACTTCGTCGTTCATGACCAGTAAAACAGTAAATGGGAAGACGGTCAGCGAAGCCGGCGGCAGCGTCTTCGTCAACGACAACGGAAAAACTGACGAACAACATGTACTGTACCACGGAGGTGACAAAGATGTTGCCGAAGAATAACCACAAAATTATAGAACGAGAATTGGGGAAGGGCGAGCAGACTTTAAACTCGATGTTTTTGCTCTAAAATTATAATTTACTTATAAAAAATCACTTCAAAACGACTTGCTGGATCACTTTTTGGCTTTGCAGGGCCTTTACTACCTAATGCTGAGCAATTTAAAGTCTTTCTTTTTGAATGCCTAACCTACTCAGTAACAAATTAAAATTATGTTTTAGTTTTGTTTACGTTTATTTGAGATTTATTAGTTAAGTGGAAATAAATATATTATTATTTTGATTTAAGTAAAATAAATGTACTCAAGTTAATAAAGAAAAGAATGGTCTTTCTTGGCATTTCGATTTATTTCATGATTTATCGAACCTTGAGCAAATGATGAATTTTAATTTTCAGAGTTTTGAGAACAATGTATTGTTAATTTGCATATACTTACATACATTTTCTTAAACAGTAAACTTTAAATTGCGAAAATGTTTTTTCTTTGCTTTTCTACCTATAATATAAAACATTTAGTCTGTGCGAAATAAATGGAACACACCGAATACACCAGAGATTTCATAGACCAATAGAATAGAATAGAATACTATAATTTTATTTCAGGCTGCATAGGCCCATGTAAAAAATGCCTTAAAGACTAACATACATATTTATATTATACTTAATTAACAACTTAATTACTAACACGAGAAGTCTGTGACGTGGGCACTTTCGAGGTGCGAATTCCAATGGATAATATTAGGTAGCTGCCGTACCCATTAACGGACCAACATACTTAGGTATATAGATAGATACATAATACTTAAATATATAACTAAACACCCAAGACTCAGAGAACAAACATTCGGTTTTTCGAGTTGCGTCTACGGATCGGAAGATGCAGTGTAAGCAGGCTTCCAACGAGATGGAGCGACGACCTGGTTAAGGTTGCGGGAACGCGGTGGTGCGGATGACGCAGACCGATCTGTTTCGGGCAGGGAAAGGTGAGGGTGAGCCTCAGTGGGCGGAAGCGATCGTGCCCTCGGTTTCACTCTGCTTTCAGAGCAGGACACGAGGGCATGTAACCCCGGCTTGCCGGGAACGTGGGTCTCTTCGGAGGCCATGAGGAGTTAACCTCTTTAAACAAAACGACACCAGCGAGGGAGACCGGGGAAAGCCAAGCCCGCATCGCACGGTGTCGACAGAGGAGCCCCATTTTTTAGACGACCAGATGGCCTAGTAGGTAGAGAACCTGCCTACGAAGCTTGAGGTCCCGGGTTCGATTCCCGCGTCGGGGCAGATGTTTGTATGAATAATACGAATATTTGTTCTCGGGTCTTGGGTGTTTAATATGTATTTAAGTATGTATCTATCTATATAAGTATGTTTATCCGTTGCCTTGTACCCATAACACAAGCTATGCTTAGCTTACTTTGGGACTAGGTCAATTGGTGTGAATTGTCCTGTGATATTTATTTTATTTATTTTTTATTTATCCCGGGGCGGCCAATGGGCGTCGCGGTGTCTCTTCATGCTCCCGTGGTGTTTACAATGGAAACGATAATCCGTGCGGTTTTTAGTAGGTATGCCCCTTGTGTGAAAGCCCTACATACCCTCTGATTGTGTTTGACCAGTCGCTAGAGAACGTGTCTAGGTCATTCCGCCATCTTCGCCTTGGCCTGCCGCGGCGCCGATAACCATCCTGGGGCACCCATTGAGTGGTAACCCGCGCCCACCTCTCTGGATGCATGCGGCAGACATGGCCAGCCCAGTCCCATTTCAGCCTGGCGGTTGCTTTGCCTACATCTACGATGCATGTTTTGGAGCGCAGTACAGTGTTCCGGACTCGATCGGTTCATTTTACATCTATCTTTTTCTATCTAATGCTGCGCTCCATAGCTCTTTGGCAGACCTTCATTTTGGACTTCTGAATCTCAGTTAGGGACCACGTTTGAGCACCGTAGGTTAGGATGAGCAATATACATGTGTCGACGAGTTTTCGCTTGAGTAATAATGGAAGGTTACCCTTCAACAGCTCTTTCATGGACCAGAAGCTCTTCCAGGCGTTATCAAATTCGTCTTTCGTTCGACCTCTTTGTCTTGCCTGTTCTAAAAGAATAAAGAAACTATCTGGCCCAAGTAAATATACTCATCGACATAATGTATGACGTGCCCTTCTACCTCGATCCTACGTTTCGTGCTAATACACTATGGGCCGAAAGCCCGATCTAGCTGGACAAAATTATTTTACACTCTTAATCAGATATTTCAAACTAAATACAAACTGAAACATAGATGCACAGAAAAAACCCCAGAAAAAAGACCAATGCTGGGAATCGAACCCAGGTCCTCAGCGTTCCGTGCTGCGTGCTTACCCCTACACCACCACTGGTCTAGAAGTTAGCGACGAATCTTTCCCATACATCGTACACTTCAGTCTGTTATAATCACATTTAGGCAGTGATAAAGCGCATCTATGTTATGCCCTCTACCGAGAGACTCTCTCTCTCAACTCTTAATCAGTTCTAACGGGTGTGTTTGTCTAAATAGACGAAAATTAAAAATAATTGTCTTTTTTGTGCAAATATTAATGCAAAAATAAGAAATCCAGTGTAAATTGATCTTTGTATAGGAATAATAACTACGGCAAAAGAGATCAACTAAAATTGGGTGTAACATTTTTAACAGAAACGAAACATTATTACAAATGGGACATAAAAACCGGCCAAGTGCGAGTCGGACTCGCGCACGAATGGTTCCGTACCATTATCTATAAAAACGACATTAACACCAATTTGTCACCGTTTGTCGTATGGGAGCCCCCTTAAATATTTGTTTTATTTTTATTTAATTATTTATTTTTAAAGTGAATATATAACTAAATATTCTGTGAATATTTCAAGCGTCTACCTGTTGGCGTTATCAATATCGAGCAAAAACGAGCAAAAAAATCACGTTTGTTATATGGGAGCCCCCTTAAATATTTATTTTATTCTGTTTTTTCGTATTTGTTGTTATAGCGGCAACATAAATACATCATCTGTGAAAATTTCAACTGTCTAACTATCACGGTTCATGTGATATAGCCTAGATAATAATTATATCGGTTTCTGAAAAAAATAACTTAGCTTCAGCTTAACTACAAATATCGCATGGTTCCGCAGTCGCCCGCAGTTTCAAATGTACTTAATCTAATACTATATGAATGAGACTACCACATAAAAAAATTACAGCCATGGTACAAGATGGTACATGTAGTTTCTGGTCTAAGAAACATAAAATATGCACTAAAAATGTGATATTCACCACTTTCCTCGGCATTTTTCTCAGCAAAAATGGAAGTATTTACAATTTAAATAATCGTAAAAAATAACACTTAAGTACCATTAACTTTACGATCCATGACTAAAAACTTATAAATGAATCTTATAAACACTGTGAATCACACGCAAGAAATTACGGAAAGTAAATGATTTTAATACGCACAACGACACTCTTATTGACACTTCGAGATTAATAATTAATTTTTGGAGGGTTTTTACACAAAATTATCAACGGAATCGTGACCTCGGGAGTATCTGTTATCGTTTTTGCTAGTACTAATACAGAATTGCAGTGATGGTTTTTGT
Source organism: Archips crataeganus (assembly GCA_947859365.1). Classification (NCBI taxonomy): domain Eukaryota; kingdom Metazoa; phylum Arthropoda; class Insecta; order Lepidoptera; family Tortricidae; genus Archips; species Archips crataeganus. The sequence continues at coordinate 18,129,602 of OX402048.1, forward strand.
CCAGCTAGATCGGGCTTTCGACCCATAGTGTAATAACTTTTGTTTTGGTTCGGTTCATCAGAAGTCCAACCTGAAGGCTTGCAGAGCTGAGATCTTGAAGCATCAATTCAAGGAAGAAGGAAGAAGGAGGAAGAGAAAAGGACTATGTCGTCGGCCACAATGCCCTTCTCCCTCCAAGCTTCCGCCAGGCTCTACTATCTACTATCTACTATGTTTGGTGCCATCTGCGTCTCTCAAACAAATTGGTGATCCAGGATTTTCCTTTATATATTCCCTGTTTAACCGTTCTTAGTAGTGATCTATTTTTGATGAGTGCAGTCTTGGCTAGTTTAGTGTTGTTATACCTGATGTCCTTTCTGATGCTGCGCTTAACTATTCGATCCAGTTTACGGTATTCTGCTGAACCTCGGTTTAACTGGGTTCTTTCTTCTATTAGCGATATGGTGTTTGCAGTCAGTTTATTTAGTTTTTTTTTTTTTTTTTTTTTATATAAGAGGTGGCAAACGAGCAGACGGGTCACCTGATGGAAAGCGATCACCGTCGCCCATGGACACCCGCAACACGGGGGGCATCACAGGTGCGTTGCCGACCCTTTTAGGAATTGGTAGGCTCGTTTTTTAAAGATCCCTAAGTTGTAACGCTCTGGGAATGCTGCCGCAGAAAGCTGATTCCAGATCTTTGTCGTGCGAGGAAAGAAGTTTCGCTTAAAACGCACGGTACTAGAATGCCAATCATCAAGATGGTGAGGATGGAAAGACAAACGGTTCCTCGAAGTGCGGTAGTGGAATTTAGCCGCAGGCAGCAATTCGAACAGTTCGTCAGAACACTCCCCATGATAGATACGGTATAATATACAGAGAGACGCCACATCCCTCCGCAAAGCCAAAGGATCGAGTAGGCCAGAGAGTGCCTGATTACCGACAAATCGAGCAGCTCTACGTTGGATGCGGTCAAATGGAAGAATTTGGTACTTGGGTGCCCCAGCCCAGAGATGAGAGCAGTACTCCATGTGCGGCCTAACCTGCGCCTTATACCCCCATTGCATTGGGTGGGGTTATAAGCGATGGGCTGGCGAGAAGTACCGTCCCGCTCTATTAAGCACCCCCAATTTTTTAGAAGCTAACTTAGCTTTGCCTTCCAAATGACCACGAAACTGAACATCACTCGAAATGTCGACACCCAGGATCCCAATAGACGATTTGGCATCAAGGGGAGTACCATCAAAACAAGGCGAAACAACAAAGGGATCCTTTTTAGTGGAGAACGCGCATACTTGAGTCTTTTGGGGATTAAACTGAACTAAGTTTAGTCTACCCCAATCTGCGACATGCTTCAGCATGATCTCAATTTGAGACTCAAGTATATTCCGGCTTTCAATGACGTGTTCCCTGGATAAATTAGCGCGACCGGTATAATACGTGTCCCCAGTACTGTCATCTGCATAGCAATGAATATTGGTATCATGCAACATATCATTGATATGCAGAAGAAATAACGTGGGGGATAAAACGCAACCTTGCGGGACACCAGAGTTTACAGGCAGTTTTTAGGTCTCTGGGATATCATATTGCTGGCTATTCTTATACTTTCAATAATGTTGGTATACTTTATGTTCACGTCTTCCACATCAATATCCATACCTTCAAATTGATTATGAAGTTCTATGTTCATAATTTGCCATTAATACCGCTCTATTGAGTTTGTTGAAACGTTTTGAAAAAAATATTTTGCGATGTATTTTGAAATTAAAAATGAGTTTGGCTCTAACTGGTCTATGATCGGTACTGAATTAGATTTTATTGATGATACCTACATCTTTAACGATACTTTGGTTTGATGATAATATGAAATCTATTTAATTTCTAAAACTACTGTCTGGAGATGCCCATGTCCAGCGTCGTTGCGATGTTTTATGGAAAAACTATTAGGTACCTTGAGGCTTTGTCCAAATGCGAACTGAATCAAGCGGGCACCTCGAGTGTTTCGGTTTTCTAACCCGTATGGTCCTAATATATCTGCGTTGTCCAATTCTTGTCTTGGTCCTACCTTAGCGTTGAAATCACTGAGGACTAGGTTCCAAGATCCTCGGTGATCAGCGCAAGCTTTATTTAGAAGGTCGTAAAAGTATTCTGTCTCGTCGTCGCTATGAGCAGATGTCGGTGCTTAAGCTTGTATAACAGTGAGACTCTGTGTTGGTGTCATGCGAAACTTTAGGACGGCGATCCTTTCCGAGTAGCCATAAAATTCGATAATATTATCCTTCCACTTTTTTGCCACCAGAAAACCCACTCCATGCTGCCCTCTAGCAGCTCCACAGTGATAGAATATGCAGCCGTCTCTTTCTACAATCTCTTCTCCCTCTCTTACCTCAGCAAGACCTATTATGTCCCGATTAATGTCTTCTATTGCGTTTCAAGTTAGATTAATCGGTCATCCTTAAGCAGAGTTCTGACATTATAAGTCAAAATATTGAGAATCTCAGTGTCCATTCTACATGCAGGTTTTGTATGACGGAAAGCAGTCGTTGACGCTCGGGGATTCTTAGCACCCCTGACTTGAGAATTGACCCGGTTACCGTCATCACTGGGCATCCTCGCATCGCCGAGCACTCGGGGCCGATTCGGGGAGTTAAACATTCATATTGAGGTATGGACCATAAGCCCACCATGCTTTTCCAGTGCGGGTTGGTGGGTCGCCAGTTATACCTCGTTTGTTAGTTAGCAGGGTGTACCGCGAGCAGGAGAGGTTGGCTTGGGCCCAGTAAGATGATAAATGGGATTACACCCCTTACACCCTTATATAATAATAATATTAATATTATACACATATGTATATATACATCATATAGATGGAGCTGAAGAAGTTTTACTTACTTCAGTCGTGTGGTCTAATGCACACTCGTTTTTTATATCCATCATTAAAAGTTTTATTGTTTCATGTGTTGTTAACTGTAAGTCATTCGTGTCCACGACACATTGCAACTTGGCATTGTCATCTATAAAGTAATCATCGATCATATAATTTGTAAGTTTTTTTTAGAAGAGATAATTTACAGATTTGAAGTATACTTATTTCAGAGAATATTCTATCGGTTTTCATTTTACTTTCAGAAACTTGACTCAATAGTTTGGAATTTACACTTTCTACAGGCGTACCTTTTGGTGTGATCTAAAATTCAACAACATTTCGACCTCTGAGGTTTTCTCCAATATGGCATGCAAAAAGTTGCTGATAATTAATGTAATTTTGGCTGTCAGTGTACAAGGTGAGTTTACCTAGTCTTAAATAAGATAGAACTATTAGATGCTTAATGTAAAATCCTCGATGAATTAATGGGATTAATAATTATGAATTAAATAAAAATGATAGGTAGGTAACGATATAAAACATGATATTTATACATGGTTAGCTTAACTGAAGGAAATGTTTGTTTGTTTGGAAATGTTTGTAAACAGTAATGTTTGTAGTGGAAACTAAAATCTGATTTAAGACCAAATTAATATTACCTAAAAAAAAAATTCAGAACCACTTAATCTAAGATAAGTAAATACGTACTTTAACGAGTGTTTAAATATTTTTTTTTTTCATGTCAACAGCCATTAATCATGCCAGGTGAGTGTGATTTTGTACCTATATAAGACCACACACATAGTAAGAGCAATCTTCTCAAATCATCAGTATTTTTTATTTCATTTCAGAGTCCCTCCTCCCTTCTTGGTAAGTTTATGTACAACGAAGTCTTAGAAGGCGATAAACTACAATTCATTTGAGTTCAAAGAAATTAAAGTAGTCTAGTAGTTTGACCTGTGGCCTCCAAGCAGGGAGTCGTGCGTTCGAGCCCTTGCACCTCTGAGTTTTTCGAAATTTATGTGCGAAATTACGTTTTCATACCATGAGCTTGATGGTGAAAGAAGAGACCTGTACACACCTGCGAAGAAATTCAAATGGTGTGTGTGAAGTTCCTAATTCGCACTGGGCCCGCGTGAGAACTACGGCCCAAGCCCTCTCATTCTGAGATGAGGCCTGTGCCCTGCAGTGGGACGTATATTGGCTAGGTTGATGATGATGACGTTGATGATTAATTAAATACTCTATCCTATACCCACTAAACTTAATTTTACAGTTGCCGCCTCTGCCACCTATACCTATCTTCGCTCCAATCCCAGTCATACCTTTACCTCTACCAACTTTAAATCAGATTAAGAATACCAGACCCGGGCCTGGACAACTGTACAACGGCGTTTATGCACATTCAAGCAGCGGCTTTAAGAAACTCAATGATGGGAAACTGGCCCAAACAGGGGGCTCGTACGTCGTTACCAATGACAATGGCAAAGTTTACGAATACAAAAGTAAGTTGTAAAGATAGCTGCAGAAAAAGGTACCCCCACCGTTTGGTTACCGCCATTACAAGGGGTACCTTTTCTCTGTAGCTGACCGTACAAATAGCACACTTGGGCTGCCTGTCCATTGGAGCCGAGAGAGGCATCAGAGCGGTGAGCGAAATAAAAATCCACCAATAGAATTGGGTAAGTATCAATGTAATACTTGTACAGGGTGTCCAGTAATAAAATTTAAACTTAAAATTTAAATTTTTTTGGAACGTTCGTTGGCCTACGACATAACACGCTATAGGCGTCCAAATATATAGCTTAACAACGCTTAGTTGAAAGTACTGTCCATCAATGTGTTTAAAATTTAGACGACCGGATAGCCTATTGTTAGAGAACCTGACTACGAAGCTTGAGGTCCCGGGTTCGATTCCCGGTCGGGGCAGACATTTGTGTGAATAATATGAATGTTTGTGCTCGAGTCTTGGGTGTTTAATATGTATCTAAGTATGTATCTATCTATATAAGTATGTTTATCTGTTGTCTAGTACCCATAGTACAAGCTTTGCTTAGTTTGGGACTAGGTCAATTGGTGTGAATTGTCCCGTGATATTTATTTATTTTAAATGCGATTAAGCCGATGCTCTCTCCCACTCTCTCTCTCTAATACTGAAGTACGGAAGACCGACTGTATTAAAATATAGAATGGGTCGAAAGACCGAAAGGGTTTTTTTTCTGAAAATGTACTTAAACTTTATTAAAACGGCTGAAATGGGATTGGGCCGGACATGTGTGCCGGATGTACACTCAAAGGTGGGCGCACTCAGCCTCGTGGTGGGTGCCGCACGACGGCTACCGACGGCGAGGTAGGCCCAGGCTCAGATGGCGAGACCTAGATGCGGAATTAAACGATTGGCCAGATTTGGCTCAAAACAGGGAGCAATGGCGGACCAGAGGGGAGGCCTTTGTTCAGCAATGGGACACTATTATAGGCTAAAAAAAAAAAAGGCATCGTATAGAACCCATTATGTTAGGTTAGATTAGTTTTATAACAATCTTAAAAAGACTTTTAAACCATTCCCATTTTTGTCCCATTCGATATTTTAATACATTCGACCTTTCGTACTTCGGTATTATGATACATACTTAATAGAATTTCATTAAATCTCGGCTCCTCTTCAGTGGGCAGGGAGTTGCAAAAGTACCTAGTTTAAAAATTCGTACAAAACCTGGAAGCGGAGCGAAGACATGGAGCCAAGAAGAGGGGCGGAGAAGTGAGGCCAAGAAGAAGGGCGGACAAACGAGCGTGGGCTAGCTTCGCGTATGAAAAGTGTGTGAAGGTTTTCTCACGATGTTTGCATTCACCATAAAGCACATGCTTGGTGAAGGTAAATCAAAACCATGAGGTAATTTTCAAATGTAATTTTGCACATACATTTCGGAAAACAGAGAGATGCGAGCTCAGGCTCGCTCACACACAAATTAACAATAATAATAATGAAATTAAATAGGGGATTATAGTGTTCTGAAATTACTATTCAGTCAAGTACAACTACATGCTCATGGAAATGAGGAAAAAGACAACAATCCTCGTATGTGACATTGGCCCAAGCCGCCATTAAGGGAAATAATAATAATAATAATAATAATAACAACAATCCATATCCATACTATTATTATAAATGCGAAAGTGTGTCTGTCTGTCTATGTACCTCTTCACGCTTAAACCGCTTAACCGCTCTAGATGACATTTGGTATGGAGGTAGTTTGAGACCCGGGAAAGGGCATAGGATAGATTTTACTCCGTAAAATTGCACAGTTCCCATGGGATAGTAATAAACGAATTCTTTGCAGACGGAGTCGCGGGCAATAGCTAGTAAATAATAAAACATTTTATTATCCTGCCCTTAATCTGCATGTAAGTCGTGATATTGTGTTTTTAGTAGGCACGACACCTACATTTCTTAGAAAAAATCGTGTGCCATGATAGAATATTTATGGTCCTGGTGATTAGGTACGTAATTTGTTTTTCATTAAAAGCTTTTATTTATCATTGCATATTAGTCATTTTTTTTAAGGAAGCCCGTGCCTAAATAGCAATAGGGGTGTACCTATACCTCTACATATAATCCGGTGATGATGGTACTGAAGAAGTGATGAACATAGATAATAATTATGATGTAAATATAGTAGAACTAATACAATTGTTTTGTTTTACAGATTACCGAGGGTATTAGGTCCCCGGCAGAAGTCCACCCAAGTGCCTAAACCTAAATCCTACAACACAATAATCTTAATAATAATTAAAAAAGATTTCGAACAAATTTTTCCTAAACTTTAAAGTAAAAGGTACATACAATAAATATAACTTAAGTACGAGAAGAATTTAAGTGTAAATCAAAAACCTCCGACGTTTTCATTTAAACGTCTACTATAAAAAATAGCAGACATGACTCTGGTGAAATTAAGCTAAGAACCATTACGGTTAAACTAGCCATTTAAAAAAAAATCGAATAGGTCTATATGTTTGGGTGTTACGATATCACAGTTACACACACACAAGGAAACATGATAAATTTATATCTGCATGATACCCCTATTTCTTACGTCGGTGGTCTAATACTATGTCTTTAAATAAAATACGTTATAGATAAGTAATAAATATAATAATATATACTATAAGTATAAGTATGTGTTAAGTTTCTTTTGCGCCCAGAGCTGGATCAATCTTCCACTCCCGCATCAACGCATTTAAAGGTCACAGTCCTTTAAAAAGTCTAGAAGTGGTTAAGTTATCATAAAATGTACCTACAGTCACTATCATGGTCAAAATAAATAATTGTGTAACTTGACTTGCATTTTAATTGTTGGAATATCCTCAAGTGTATAACGAAAAAGCTTGCATTGAAAACGAAATTTTTAACAAAACAATATTTTCCCACGGGATTGCATTAGGTACTTTTTAACTATCCTTTATCTCAATCCAGGGCCCAAGTGCATAACAAAGTACAACTAAGATCTGTATTAAAAAAATACTTTAGATACCTAAGTTAATCGAGCAATATTACAATTAACGATAAAAGTAGGTATAAAAACAGAGACTAAATATAAAATTAACATAATTAAAATTAACTTAAAATAGCTAAACAAAAATTAAAAACTAAAAATTACCGAACTAAAACAATTACTTTGCTCACCCGCGACCTTACAATAGTTACGTTTATGCAAGAAATGTGCGTTCATGCAGTTCCTCCACCTCCACACTGTACGAACACACACAAATCACATAAACCCAACCATCACCACCACCAAGCTACACTGACGCGTTTCGAACTCAACCAGAGCTCATCTTCAGAGTTACCACAACCGTATGCTATGCTACCAAACGTTAAACTAACAAACCAAAACAAATGTTTTAACTTGTCACTGTAACTTCTCAAGTACCCACTTTATTTTTCTTATTCTCAAACTACCCCACAAAAATTAACTTTTATTGACATATTTAAAACTACCTTGAATTTTTTTGTTTATTTATTTATAAGGCATATTTAATTAATACTAACTGTTCAAATTCGACCCAAGCCGCAGTAAAGGAGAAGATACTAAATTTACCTGTTCATTAATAATAGACCCCATAGTGTTGTACCTAATTATTTCCATGCATTCCAGAGCATCCAGACGCAACCCCTTGCCGCAATAATGTAACACTTCATAAGAATCTGAATCTAACAATGAATGATTTGATTCCAACAAATGTTTTGCAAAATGTTTTGTTATGCATGAAACAAAATTATTTCCGGTTCAATGGTCTTTATTACTTACAGAGTGATGGTTTAGCTATGGGTTCACCTCTGAGTCCTTTAATGGCAGATATATTTATGGATCATTTTGAGAATCAGTATATTGTGGGTAATAGTAATATTGTGTACTATTTTAGGTTTGTTGATGATTTGATCCTATGCTGGAGAGGGAGTATGAGACAGCTTGACGTGTTTATTAATGGTTTGAATAACAAGCACGTAAAGATAAGGTTCAAAAAAGAATTGGAGGAAAATTGTTCGTTGAACTTTTTGGATTTAACGATTTCAAAATTAAATGGTAAACATCAATTTAAAATATACCGTAAGCCCACGTACACAGATGCTGTTATACCAGCATCTTCTAATCATCCGTGGCAGCATAAACTGGCTGCTTTCCATTGTTATGTTAATAGATTGTTGACTGTGCCTCTTTCTAAGGAACATTATGATTTAGAGTTGAGTACTATTTATCAGATAGCGATCTCAAATGGTTATACAAAATCAATGGTAGATAGTTTAGTTCAAAAGAAGCAGGCACGGTTAGTAAATAGCATGCTTTACGCTGCGTTACCTTCTCAGTCTACTAACAAATATAGATCTAGCATCTCTTACGTCGGGGGTTTGTCTGATAAGATTTATGGCATTTTAAAATCAAACAATATTAATGTTGCCTTTAAGACTAACAACTCTTTGTACTCTAGGCTATGTAACCACAAAGAACAGGTAGATAAGGGAACTAGATCGGGGGTATACAAGCTTACTTGTAATGACTGCAATGGGATATACGTAGGACAGACAGGCCGAAGTTTTAATACTAGATTTAAAGAGCATGTTTCGGCATATAGGAATGAGCATCCAGATAGATCGAATTTTGCAAAACATTTGTTGGAATCAAATCATTCATTGTTAGATTCAGATTCTTATGAAGTGTTACATTATTGCGGCAAGGGGTTGCGTCTGGATGCTCTGGAATGCATGGAAATAATTAGGTACAACACTATGGGGTCTATTATTAATGAACAGGTAAATTTAGTATCTTCTCCTTTACTGCGGCTTGGGTCGAATTTGAACAGTTAGTATTAATTAAATATGCCTTATAAATAAATAAACAAAAAAATTCAAGGTAGTTTTAAATATGTCAATAAAAGTTAATTTTTGTGGGGTAGTTTGAGAATAAGAAAAATAAAGTGGGTACTTGAGAAGTTACAGTGACAAGTTAAAACATTTGTTTTGGTTTGTTAGTTTAACGTTTGGTAGCATAGCATACGGTTGTGGTAACTCTGAAGATGAGCTCTGGTTGAGTTCGAAACGCGTCAGTGTAGCTTGGTGGTGGTGATGGTTGGGTTTATGTGATTTGTGTGTGTTCGTACAGTGTGGAGGTGGAGGAACTGCATGAACGCACATTTCTTGCATAAACGTAACTATTGTAAGGTCGCGGGTGAGCAAAGTAATTGTTTTAGTTCATTAATATGGACCTCCGCAAAGTAACGCCTGATTCAATAAATTATCTAAAAATTACCATCTAAATTTAGACCCTTAGGTAGGGTGCCCATCACGCAGGCAGCATTTCCACGTTGAATTGCTATAGCAAGTCTTTGTGCGAGAAAGCTGCCTGCGCGAGGCCTGGGTCACCTGTTGCCTCTCTCAGGCGCTTGCTTAGTGCTCCGTGGAGCCCTCGTGCGCTCTTGCCCCACGAACCGAGTGTCTCGACACCGAATGCAACGAACTCGTACTGGGCGCCGAGACACTCGTACAACTAATATTACAAGCGGAACTCTCGCTTCAGTTATATTAACTAGAAAGGGAGTTCCGCTTGTAATATAAATTGTACTTTTTTATGCAATTGGGCCCCGATCGTTTTATATCTGTAAGCCAAGTTTAATATCAAATCCGCTATTGCGAGATTGAGTAACAAACATCCGAATATCTAAAGATCTTTACAAACTTTCTCATTTATAATAGATACTATATGATATAAAATAAAATATTAGGGGACAATCTTACACAAATCGACCTAGTCCCAAACTAAGCAAAGCTTGTACTATGGGTACTAGGTGACGATAAACATACTTATATAGATAAATAAATACTTAAATACATAGAAAACATCCATAACTCAGGAACAAATATTCGTGCTCATCACAAAAATAAATGCCCTTACCGGGATTCGAACCCAGGACCTCTTGCTTCGTAGGCAGGGTTACTACCAACTAGGCTTGAATTTGACTCACTTCCCGGTTTCTGATTGAGTTCAAATTTTACATGCATGTGTAAATCAGGTGACAATGCAATATTATTGTGTCATGGAGCTGATCTGATGATGGAGTTGGAAGGTGGCCATAGGAACTCTATAATAAAACGACACAACCCCGTCGAGTTTGGGCTCATTAGAATCGTCTTGACAAGTACGTTGATTCCAGATGATAAACAGGGTCTGATGATGGAGCTGGAAGGTGGCCAAAGGTACTCCATAATGTAACGGCACTACCCCATCGAGTACGGACTCATTTGACTCGTCTCAACGAGTACTTTGGTCCTAGATGGTAACCAGGGTCTGACAATGATGTTGGGTGGTGACCATGAGAACTCAGTAGTAAAACGACATAACCCCATCAAGTTTGGTCTCGTTTGATTCGTCTTGATAAGTACTTTGGTAACCAGAGGTAAAAAGTACAGTCAGTAAAGGGGGCCAGTCCAGGCCATTAGAAACAACTAAAAAGCAAAAAAAAAAAAAAAAATTAAAAATAAAACCGCCTTCAAAAAACACCCAAAAAAACTTGGAAATAAAAATTGAACCAACCACAATAAGCATGTAAATATTTTTCTGTTAATCTGTTTGAAGTCGGTGCCTCAGCACGAGCCAGCAGGAATGGTAGAAGCCCTATAGATAGTACCTACTATGTCACATCATCATCATTTCAGCCGAAAGACGTCCACTGCTGAACATAGGCCTCCCCCAAGGCTCGCCAAACAGATCGGCCCTGCGCTATCCGCATCCAATGCGTTCCCGCTACCTTCACCAGGTCATCGCTCCATCTTGTTGGAGGCCTAACTACACTGCGTCTTCCGGTCCGCGGACGCCACTCGAGAACCTTTCGGCCCCATCGGCCGTCAGTTCTACGGGCGATGTGCCCTGCCCACTGCCACTTAACTCTAGCGATTCTTCGAGCTTGTCCGTGACTTTAGTTCTTGCGCGGATTTCATCATTTCTAATGCGATCCCGCAGAGAAACTCCAAGCATAGCCCTCTCCATCGCCCTCTGAGTGACTTTGAGCTTCCTTATAAGACCCATCGTTAGCGGCCACGTCTCAGTGCCATAAGTCATCACTGGCAACACACACTGGTCAAAGACTTTTGACTTGAGACACTGCGGTATATCAGATGACAAGATATTGCGGAGCTTCCCGAACGCTGCCCAGCCGAGTCTAATTCGTCGATTGACCTCTTTCTCGAAGTTGAACCTACCCAATTGGATTGTATGACCCAGATAGATATAGTCGTCAACAACTTCGAGCAAACTTCTATTTGTACGGTGAGTCTTAAAGAACTTTGACCCAACCGTATGGACAGCTTCCACAAACCCGTCATTGTAATCATCCATGTCGCTTCCTAGGCATTCGAAACGGTTTTGAGTTTCGAGGTTTTGTAGCTGGGCTGGTGCCGGGCGGGCGTAGACTTTATTAGTCGCGATCTTTCAAGCTTGAACCGAATATTCAATGTGCCTCGTACCATACGGTGATCACTCCCGGTTTTAACCGCACTGATCACGGAGACATCACTGAATATTTGCTTCCTCGTCAACATAATAAAGTCCTCATTCCTCGTTACACCGTCAGGGCTCATCCAAGTCCACTTCATGTGCTCTTGCTTCTTGAATAAGGAGTTCATCATATAGAGTCCCTCCTTCTCCATGAAGCCGGCCAGTAGGTGGCCCCGGTGATTCCTACGCCCTACTCCAAATTTCCCCATTCTCAGCTCTTCACCATCCCGTTTGCCCAGTTTTGCGTTGAAATCCCCCATAACAACCGTGAAGTGAGTTCCGGAGCTATGCATGGCTCTGGAGATATCCTCATACATAGTTTCCACCTCTTCGTCGGAGTGTGCCGAAGTCGGAGCGTAAACCTGTACGACCTTCAACGAATACCGTTTGGTCAATCTTAGTACAAGGTACGCTACCCTGGTCGATACACTCACGATTTCCACGACGTTGTTTACAAGGGACTTGTGGACGATAAACCCGACACTTCCCTGGGACTGTTGGTCGCCCTTCCGGAAATAGAGCATGTTAACAGAGTTCAGGATTATCGTGTCCCCCCCCCTCTTCCCCCCCCTCTCTTCGGACTTCTGATAACCCTACTATGCCCCATCGTAGCCTGCTCAATTCTTCCTCCAGTTCCATTAACCTATCATCCGTCCGCAGCGTACGGCAGTTATACGTTGCCAGGGCCAGGGATCGTTGGTGATGGTAGCCGGATCGCTTCCGGGGATTCTTAGCACCCCTTGCCCCGCCGATACCCAGGCCGCTACCGTAGCCTGGAACAGCGGATCTACCGGAGACTAGGGGCCGTTTTCTTTTGGACTCAGCCATAGGGGGGTATGCCACGCTTGGCAGGCGGGTGGGCGACCGCAGTGGAAAACCGTAAATATTTGGGACGCTGCTGCCCGTCCTCCGGTATTACTGGCCGCAGTTTTAGGACATACCCGGGTCCAAACCTACTATGTAGGTAAGTTAAATTACTAGGTTCACTCCTGCTGGCTCGAGCTGAGGCACCGACTTCAAATAGATTAGTAGAAAAATATTTACATGCTTATTGTGGTTGGTTCAATTTTTATTTCCAAGTTTTTTTTGGGTGTTTTTTAAAGGCGGTTTTATTTTTAATTTAAATTTTTTTTTCACACTTGCGAAAGTGTGCTGGGATGACTAACTTTCTATAGATATGTTGACTCGCGTCAAGAGGCACTTTTCGAGCATATGCATTGTAAAAATAATTATGTCACAAAAGAAAAAGCAAAGTCGTCGGCGGGAGCAATGCAGTGTTTCGATTGTTTAATTGTTATTTCCTCGCATTAGTCGTGAAAAGCACAATGTTTAGTCTCGGCCAAAAGTGCAATAGCTAACTTTTCCATCTATTGCTTACTTTCTAACCTCTGTACTATAGTCATTGTCAGGAGAATCCAGAGTTACTGGAAATAAATAATTTGTTATCTTTCAGAGTGAGAACGAAGTAGTGTCAAAAAAGTATAGTCGACCAAGTAATCCCTTTACCACCCTAAAGTTCATGTCAATTGTAGGACTTAAAACAACAAGATTTATTTTCACTTCCAAGTCAATGTGTTTAGCTTTATTTTTATTCTGATGTAGGAACTGTCATAAAAAAATGGCCAAGCACTTACTACTATACTCGACTCGTACTTGTCGATAGTGGTCAGTACTATCGAATTAACGAATGAAAAATACCTATATTCTGACGAAGTGTACCGTGTAGGTAAATTTATTTTTCAAAATTCGGAAGGAATAATTTTATAGGAGTATTCAAGCACCATTGGCTGAAATATTCCGTATATTAAATTAAACCACCTTGTTTGTGTATGTGACCTATACCTTGATGATAAATCCAGCCAAATATCGTATTACTTATTCGTAGTTCCTGGAAAAATAAATAAAAATAAAAAAGTAAATAAATATCACGGGACAATTCACACCAATTGACCTAGTCCCAAACTAAGCAAAGCTTGTACTATGGGTACTAGACAATGGATAAACATACTTATATAGATAGATACATACTTAAATATATATTAAACACCCAAGACTCGAGCACAAACATTCGTATTATTCACACAAATGTCTGCCCCGACCGGGAATCGAACCCGGGACCTTAAGCTTCGTAGTCAGGTTCTCTAACAACTAGGCTATCCGGTCGTCTAAATAAATAACAGGCTACATTTCCTTTTTAAAAAGACTTGATACTTTGATCCTATCGAGAGGCCTATGTCCAACAGTGGACTGGCATAGGCTGACTAATGATGATGATGATGATAGTGAAGATCCTATCGATGTTTTTCCCGAACCGTTTCTGAGAAAAAACAAAAGAGGGTCATTTGTCATTAGCGGCAAGTTACAGCCGTTTTTCATTCAACTATAGAAATAATAAATCGACTCATTTACATTGTTTCTAATAACAACCAATTTGAATATTTTTGGAACCTTTGGGCAAAATAAGACATGTGAAATTTCGCACTTGCGTAAGTATAATCTTTTGCACAAAAGATCCCTACGGGTCGAAGTGTATCCGCAAGGACCCCTAATAGTAAGATAAGTAAGTAAAACTTCTCTTCTTGTTCTTCCTCAGCCTTTTTCAACCTTCTCGGTGTAGGCCTCCTTCAATTCCTTCCACTCGTCGCGACATTGAGCTTTTTGGATCCAATTTGAACCACCAACCTAGCTTTTTTACATCGTCTTTCCACCGCATTTGTGGTCTACCCTGAGGACGCTTTTCCCCCCATGGCTTCCACTCTAGGAGCCGCTTGCACCATGACCCTTCACTCCGGGCCACATGGCCAGCCCACTTCCACTTTAAACTCGCCACTCGTTTAGTCACGTCTGCGACTTTGCTTTGATAAGTAAGTATAATCTTATAATTTAAGGAATGGAGAAAATGGATCTATAAACGAAAATAAAAACTTTTTTTCATTATTTTGTTTTACGTGGTTAGCGTTGGTAATAAAAATAATTAAGATTTAAGACTCGTTTGTTTAAGAGTTATAAATACGATTGTTCCTAAGATAGCTTTGATTGTTCCTAAAGGTTTAGGAACTGCACAGACCGTGCCCTGAAATATCGCGTGTTTTGGCAGAAACGTCGATAGGTTCTACAAATTGGTGTACCTTACCTACAAATCAGTAATAAATTATATTCCACTCTCCATGGCTTGATGTGGGATGAAGAGACGCAGCGTATTTTCGGACCTGTTCAAGATAAATCAAAGATTTGGCAGACGCAGTAAAGAGGTATAAGTTCTCGGAAAAATTTAAAGCTTTTACGGTTTTTTTTGGGTTGAAATGATGCTAGGGTAACCTTATTTTCTACAACAATGGTGTGGCATAATATGCCTAGTATATATAATATACATAATATACATAGTATAGTAGTGACAACCTTGACACTCTTTTAACATGAAACTACCGAATACCTTGATACTCGTGTACCATAGTAGTGTCGTGTAGTTCATTGACGTGAATCTTTGCAAATTAACACCTGAATCAATCAAATATTTAAGTGCCTACCGTCGGGCATCATTTCTAGCACTAGGGAATTAAGTTGAGTATACTTCATACCATGAGAATAAATAAACGCGTTAAAAGTAGGTAAGGAATTAAATTTGGTTTTACGTACGCTAATTGCAAACAACGGCGAGTAGGTGGCAGTGCGAATACCAGAGCTTGTAAGTTACATCTGGTTAAATTAATCACAACTAGACAGTATAATAAGTAAGTTATCAAACTGCTTTAGGGTTCCAAATCAGAGAAACTCATGCTTTGAATACATTTAATTTATTACAACTTCCCAACTATTTTCCAATTGTAAGACTTTTCGTGTGATATACAATTAAAATACTTGAAGGTCGGCTATTTCTCGAAATCATAACCTTAATTAATTAATTAATTTGTTGTTAAAGTTATTGTACAATTTGTTAAATGTGAATTCGTTTAGTTGTTACCTTTGGGCCAGGGTAACTTACGACGCTATCTTTTGTATGTTTAACTGAAAACTTAGTCTATAAGTAAGTTCCCAATAATATTACGACTAGCACTAGTTTGCCCCAACTTCCTCTCTACATCACGTGTCTGCGACAATGATAGAGGATGGTTGGTCGGTATATATTCCCAGGTGGTCGAGACTATATTCTCAAAGACTCGCGTCGTTCAGTATTAACAGTTGCTAATTGTAATTTTTGAAAAACAATATGTCGAAATTCTTTGTTGCTCTTTTGGTGGTGTCGCTGGTTGCTTTTGTTACTGGTAAATATAAAAGTGTTTATTTCTTGTCGTTAGTTAAGATAACTACATATAATAGAATAGAAGCCGCGCACAAATAGTCATATGAATTAAAAATCTAATTAATTTATTTGTTAAATAATTCAGTACCTATAAGTACCATAATCACCGAAATAAACTTCGACAGTTAGGAACTTGACCTATAGTTCAAACACGATAAATATTTTTGAACCCAACACCGCTAGAAATGCTATACACCTAGTGACAGAATCTCTTCATTTTAGTTTAACTATTTAGAAAAAGTGACGGCGACAGTTCTAGATCCAGGAAAGCGATGATTGGACATCCTTTGTCATTGTTTCATCATGGTTTATCATGTAATGATAGATTCAAGCTATTGTTTAATCTATTGAGTATTTTTCTATATATTTTACTGACAGCAGCTACATTTGAGTAGTGTTATAAGAGCGACAAGTTTCAGTCCGCCATCGTTCATTCGCCAATATCTTTCATATTTTGTTTACTACATTTCCCTCTGTTGAACAGGACTATATTTTTAAATAAAATAGGTACTAATCTAAATTTCGGTCTTCCGTTCCGCAAACGCACAATACAAGACTTCACAATAAATATGACGGTAAACGTTTCGGAGTTTTTGAGTACACAGGTGTGTAATGTATAAAGGGGTGCCCAACATTACTGTACCTAGGTAGTATTTGAATATGAAAGTGCGGAGAGACCATTTATTATACCAAAAGTGATAACTTCAGTGAAATATTACTGACCTCATGGTTTGTAAAGTATCTTCAGCTTTTAACCGCGATCTATTCGCTATTCATCTAGATTTAAAAAAATACCGAGATGAAAATCTTACATCTACTTTCAATATAATAACTAACTCTTTGCCGAACTTTATTGAAATCAATTTAGTGATTTTGTTGTGAACACCTAACAAACTTTAATTTTTGTTTCAATCCAATAGAAATCCACCAGTTCTTAAAACCTTTAATACAATCAAAGCAATGTTTCAAACTCGCTTATTTGTTAATATTTAAACATCAGGGCCTCTGCAAAGCTTGTTTATAGGGCCAGCTTGTCAGGTTGCCTAATATTTTCGCTAGTGCGTAGCCCATATTAAGTGTTAGGTACAATCTGAAGCTGTCAAGTATTTTTTTTTATAAACAACATTTAAAACATTTCCTTGGTTTCAATGATGGTGCAGCTCTACCTAAGTTAGAACCTCATTAACCAATATTAGATTAGGTACTTCGAGTTAGGAATGTTGTTCGTGAACCAAACCAAATCAACGATCTCTTATTTACTTAAAAAAAAAACAATTAAACAATAAACAAAAAGTAGGCCAATAGATACCTGTATTAGATTATACACCGTGAAATTTTATTGGTTGTTTTCCCGAAACGAGGTGATTTAGTATCGATTGTACAATCGATTTATAATTACTATTTTGACTAGAGTCAAAAATCCAATTGTGAAAAACGAAAGTCGAAAATCACCGCAAACCAATAGTAACGCTTCGTTGGTACAAGTAGCGTACGTTCGTACGATAGGTTAGGTACCAACGAAGCGTTACTATTGGTTTGCGGTCATTTTCGACTTTCGTTTTTCACAATTGGATTTTTGACTCTAGTCAAAATAGTAACCATAAATCGATTGTACAATCGAAACTAAATCACCTCGTTTCGGGAAAACAACCACTAAAATTTCACGGTGTATTTAAAATTTAACCTACTTTATATTACTTATCAAAAGTATTAAAGTAAGTAGATACAGTTTTTTAGCTTCGAAATCGCACCTGTAACACGTTTATGGATGTAAATTAGTAAACATCGACAACATTTAGTACCTATACAGTTTCATCTATTGTTTCAGCTTCTGACGACGATGACGATGCCCCCGCCGGTCTCTTGAAATTAGATGATGGTGGTGGCGAGTAAGTATGCCAATGTCAACTTAGCAACTTCCGACAGCAGTATTTCCAGACAATTATGACATCAGGGCTTTCAAGTTTCAGTTCAGTAAGATTCACTCTCCTTGAGACGTTGATAATCAAGGGCGGTGGTGAGCAGTTCCCATCAGATAAACCGCTTGCTTGCCTGCCTCTCAAGTGCAGCATGCATTTTACCTAAGTAATAATCACTGGTTTATCAAAGCTGAGCATAAGATCCCAGGCTGCCTTGAGAAATATTTCTCTATTGTGGCTTAATGCCCAGTGCGCAGTGTGGAACTCCCTGTTAACATGGTAATATGTGATAATCTAGGTTATAATCTAAACTATCTGTGTGTATAGATTTGCGTGACGCAATAACAAACATACAAACTTTCACATTTATATTTCTAGTAATGTTAGTCTGTTGTAAGTAGTAAATGACCTGTTGTATGAGTAGAGCACAAAATTGATATCGACGGTTAAAAGGCAAAACGCATGAAGCGATATTTTTTGAACTTTACATGAAACCCGGCTCAAACGACGGAGAAAAATTGGCTGATTTCAAATATGTATATAACTCATTTTGACAAAAAGTGTCGCTTCATGCGTTTTGCCTTTTAACCGTCGATATGGAGCTTAAGTAATTTTGAAATATGGAACGTCAATTTGTGTATATGGACACGTTACTACTACATACAACAGGTCAATTGCTTCAGTTTTTCACCTATACCCCGTATTATTACTTAGGTACAGTGAAGGAATCTGATTCGCGTACTAGGGTGGAACCTTTTCACAGTGTATGTATGAATTGACAACATAAGACTCACTATGCTAAGAACTCATTTATCTCTCGCACCTGTGATTCCTATAATTGTTATTTTAGCGATATTGAAATGTTTAACGTTTCCTTTAACATATTTAGAAACAATTTATACAAACTGCCTTAGGTTGTGGTGAGAAATTGGCTTGCAGTTGTTGCACATGTGCTGAAATATATTATGCATTAATGTAAATTTAATACTGTAAATTTATTGTAAATTTAATAATACATAGGTACATATTTCTAGTGATCTTATGCGTCCGTCATATTCAGCTGGGAGGTTGAATTTCTTTCAAATTTGTTACTTCTAATGTGAACACTATTTTGTCAATGAGTCAACTCACCTTATTATTTGTCATGAGCTATGTATGACTATTTGTGTTCCTTTAAATAAATAAATAAACATGACATTTCCAATGAAAAGCACCCTGGTACCTGATTCAGTTTCTTCGACTGTACTATATCATAAATAAAAAAAAATACTTACTTATTTCAATTTTACTTATTTTCAGGTTTGGAGCTTTCTTTAATCCTCTTTCCGTGAGTATTATATTTATTCATTCCACATTTCAAAAATTTAGTAAGTACTTATGTGGTGTTCAATTTGCACATCGTGTGTTTAGTTTTGTCACAACATACCAACATACATATCGGATAGTAGTAGTAGTAGTAGGTATAAACAATTAGTTCAGTCAGTTATGAATATGAGCCACTAGAGACGCCTTAATTTTTTTTGTTATTGTGGATGCCACGGTAAAAGACAATGAATAGATATTAGATAAAGTGGTACACAATTGTTTTAAGGACTCACTTCTACGTAGAGTCGGCGCCGTGCTTGACTGACAGTCGAAACATGACCCGTTTGCTCGTAGGTATTATACCAAATCAGGTGTCTCGACATTGAACATGCTTTGCCATTGACAATGCCCAACTGACCATCGTCGAGACATTGGACTACGTATAACTGTATAGTTATAGTTGCCCCGATTGTAATTACTCTAGTTTTGCGAATGAGTCGCATTTAATTTCAATTTTTTTAAAAACTTTTCCAGCTACTACTAAGTTAACCGAGTCGCATGTCTCTGTGTGATTGCATGGGAAGGCAAAATTAGATCAAAGTTTTAAGGGGATAGTAAGTAATCCCTATCCCGTTTCGGGGGAAGCATCTATCCCATATGGCATTGATATGGATCAGAAAATATAAAAAAAAAAATTGAAAATATTCAAGAAAATGTTTTTTACTTTTTATAAATAGGTCCATGAAAACACGAAGTACCGGCCGGTTATATAATTTATAAATAAAACATTTTACTTTTTTTACTAAGATAATATGGAGTGATTTCAAAAATTGGGGCAACTATTCCGGTTTTACCCTTTACGTTTTGAAAACTTATTTCAGTGCCCTAAACGCTCTGTATATTCATAAAACGTTGCTGAATTACTATGAACCTTTAACGCTTGTATGCGTTTAACTGACTACGTAAAGTCGTGTGAACACTTTTTAGAGAATTATAAGACTAGATTATTATAGCTAGACCGTTTAAGTTAAATGTGTCCTCGCCCGCGCGGTACGTGATTAGAAAGGGGCCGAGAGAGGTGCGTTTCATAAAACCATTTCATAAAACTCGCGAGATCTACTAGCTCACAGAGCCAGCAGTCTATCTATACTAATGCCATACTAATATTATAAATCCGAAAGTGTTTTCATCTGTCTGTCTGTTTGTCTGCCTGTCTGTCTGTCCGTCTGTCTGTCTGTATGACAGTCTGTTACCTCTTCACGCTTAAAGCACTTTGCGAAAGTTTGAACAAAATGACGGCAGTGAATGCGTTAATGAATAATAAAACTGTTTTATTGATTTGATCAAGTGAGACTTATTGAGACTATTTCTTTTGCAGTTTCTCGGAGCAGACTTCACCAAGAATTTTAAACCACCTCCAGGTGGTGAGGGTGAATCCCATTCCTCATCGTTTTCACACGCAGAGAAAACGGTGAACGGGGAAAAAGTTGAAGATGAAACAAAAAAGGACGTGCTTGACAAAATCAACGGACGTATCGTGAACGAAGAACACACAAGCACCTAAATAAGACCCCACACAAGGAAGACCCGATGAAGAACACCGCATTGTACATAAGGAAAGAAAACAAAGAACAACATATTATAAAACAAATTCTAAAATCTAACATCCTAATAAAATCACATTTTTCTGCATCTATTTTAAACTGCAAAATGTAATTGAATGTCGAACTGTTATTAATAATAAAGTTAAATCGCGCGAGTAAATATTTTTTAATTGAAAATAGTTTTAAGGAAATAAAATGAATGAATAAAAGTGTACACTTATTGGGTAACAGTATTATAGAACCAGTCAATGAAATGATCAGAAAAATAATTAAAAAGTAACCCTTTTAGGATTAGGTACTTATTTCTTTGTTAACCTATGCGTGCATTTATCTGTCTGCTTGTTGTTTTTTTTTAATTTCTCAGCAACATGTAGCTATAAAGGGGGTCCTGCCTATTCGGCTAATTTTTTTCCCCAACTGATTAATTTCCCGTCTGTTTAATATCCCAACTGTTTATTTTTTTTCTGAAACTGTATATTCAGGATATATTTCAGGACTATTCGGTAAAACCCAATAGGAGAGGTTAGATTAGTTTTATAACAATCCTGAAGTACTTACTTAATAAATTTTCAGAAAAAAAGAACGGTACTTATTGTTAGTTAAATTAAACAGTTGGGAAATTAATCAGTTGGGACAAATTTTTTTGCGGGAAATTAGGGGACCGGTATAAAATTAATCAAAATACTCATATGGGTCTATAGCATTTTAATGGTCTCAAGCAGTGTTCCGCAAAGGGTGTACCGTGGTTGTTAGTTTCGGAAAAATAATATCTCATAAACCTAAATAAACGGACGGAGGAAAAATACTTAAACAGATGTAAATCACGCTGACTTACATGATTTTTCATTTATGGTTTACCTCCAAGAAATTTCGTTTGGTTAAGTGTACCTTTAACAGAAAAAGTTTGCAGAACACTGGCTAAAGAGTATATAATTCCGCTGATCAAAAGACACAAACCAATATCCAAAGGTTATCTCGAGACTCGAAGTGATCGCTAATACGCGTGTACCTATGCCGTTGTTTAATTCTACTCTTAATCCTACTTTAAAATTTAAAATGATTAGGTATACTGGATAATATTGACAGTAGGTCAACTTTTTTCCGTCGGTACGTTCTGAAACCTGTACGCTTAGTATAAGTTTTACTTCACCAAAAAACTTCTCGATCGCGTTTACGTAAAAAAATCAATCACTAGGGAAACATGGGCAGCGCCTCTACGGCCGCGCGTCCATGTTTCCACAGAATTGAAATTTTTACGTAAACGCGATCGAGAAGTATTTTGGTGAAGTAAAACTTATACTAAGCGTACTGAATGAGAAATGCAAGTTGCTATACATTTCAGCGTCCGACTGTCGAATTTAAATTGGGTCGCTTTACGACCCCGCAATGTAATGCAACTTGCATAATTTTTCTTGCTGATCTAATCTTGGCTTTATATCTACCTATTTTTTCCTGGTTGTTCTTATTATTTTTTGTAATTAAAGACGTAGGAACTTAAATAATTAAACAAAATGTAAATTAGTATTAGTAGTATTAGTTTTTAGGGTTCCGTACCTCAAAAGGAAAAAACGGAACCCTTATCACTTTGTTGTCCGTCCGTCCGTCCGTCTCCGTCTGTCAAGACCCTTTTTCTCAGGAACGCGTGGAGGTATCAAGCTGAAATTTATATCAAATACTCAGGTGTACTGTCCCTTGGAGCTGTGAGAAAATCAAACTTCTAATCCAACGCAATCAAAAGATACAGCCGTTTATGCCGCAAATTTATGCAAATTATCGAAAATCGCAAGGGAATCAAAACCTACAGGGTACTTCCCGTGAACTCAGAATCCTGAAATTTGGTACGAAGCAACGTATTATAGCACAGATAAAGGAAAAATTGCGAAAAGCATAATTTTTTTACGCAATCAAAAGATAAAGCCTTTTATGCCGCAGATTTTCGCAAATTCTCGACACTCGCAAGGGAATCAAAACCTACAGGGTACTTCCCGTGAACTCAGAATCTTGAAATTTGGTACGAAGGTACGTCTTATAGCACAGATAAAGGAAATATTGCGAAAAGCATAAATTTTTTTGTCTGTCTGTCTATATCAGTAACCAATCTACAAAGACCCCACACTGTGCAAATTTTGCTCAGGCGCAGGGGTCTGCTAAGACTGGATATTCACAGATACATATAAATTTGTACGGAACCCTCGGTGCGCGAGTCCGACTCGCACTTGGCCGGTTTTTTTTAAATAAATATGTAGGTATGTGTAACCCTTTATTGTGCAAAAATAAGTATTAATAACACTACTGATAGCTGTGGAGATACATGTACAAAGGCGATCATAAAAGTAAAAAAATAAAAAGTACCAACCCATTTGTATTAATTAAATAAACATATGACAAACCGCGTTTCAGAACGTGTCATAGTTTTGAATTTCGGGTACTTACTTAAAGACGTTCTGAAATTGCATCTTATGGATACCATCGCTACGCGGACGATCTGCAGCTGTACGTCTCCTGCGCGCCGTCAGAAACTTCCATTGCTGTAGACGCCATCAATGCAGATCTCGATCGTATTTCAGCTTGGTCGGAGAGGAACTGTTTAGTCCTCAACCCCGGCAAGTCGAAGTATATAGTTTTTGGATCGAGGCATCAAATTCGGAATACTATTGATGCTCTGACTACCGAGGATGTTGCCGTTATGGGTAAACCAATAGAACGGGTGGTAGAAGCCAATAACCTTGGTCTACTTATGGACGGCAAGCTGAGCTTTGAGAACCACATCCTAAAAGTTGTGAGTAACTGCTTCTACCGCCTCAAGGTTCTGTACAGTATACGCGATTACCTTAGTGTTGATTTGCGTGTTAACCTTTGTGAATCGCTTATATTGTCCAGATTAAACTATTGTGATATTGTTTATGACGGCTGCATTGTTGGTCGTTCCAGGAGGCTTTTACAGCGAGTGCAAAACGCATGCGCTCGTTTTTGTTTCCGTGTCCCTCCCCGGTCCCACATCACTCCGTACCTGAACGCCGCTAACTTGCTGAACATGCCTGCACGCAGGCGCATGCACCTCGCCACTTTGCTGTTCGGTGTGAGACGCTACAGGACACCGTTGTACCTCTTCAATAAAGTTGTTTGGTCGAAGAGTGAGCGCAGGAGTGCTATGGTTCTTGTGCCTAAACACCGGACCGCGGCATTTCGCGGAAGTATTAAGTTCGCGGCGTCCAAGTGCTGGAATGATATTCCTCCCCCTATCCAAGGAGCGTCTAGTAGGTACACCTTCAAGCGCAAGCTGAAGGATCACTTATTAACGCTCCAAAAATCCTACCTATAAAACCAGCACTTGATATGCCAACCTGTTGTTTTACAGGGTTATGTTTTCGCTGTTTACTTTTTCTTTATTGTATTTATTTATTTACATATTATGCTACGCAATAATAAATCTAAATTATTTGTTAATTCATTATCATTTTATTAATTTATCTTTTTATTAAGTAGTTTATATAGTATATTTGTGTATCGTTCCGTGAGTCACAGACGGTTCTGGCAGAAAATCAGCGCTGCAGGCGTCTAACGCCTCAGCATAATGCTGAGTCAGCGACCGTTTCACTTTTGCATGGACACACATGCAGATCTGTGTATTTATTACTTCGTTGTTTTGTGAACTTTGTTTATTTGTATGAATTTGTGTGTCTTGTAAAAGTGAATAAATGTCTTCTTTCTTTCTTTCTTTCTTTCTTATATATTTTGTTCTTGTTTATCCTATTATTTTTACAGTTCCGTGCCTCAAAACAAAAAAAAACGGAACCCTTATAACACCACTTTGTTGTACCTACGTCCGTCGGTCCGTCCGTCTATCTGTCAAGACCCTTTGTCTCGAGAACGTGTGTCGAGTTGAAATAAATCATAATATACTGGTCTGCAGTCTTTTTAACCCCCTGTTATGTTACTTTGAGGTACGTACTAAATAACACGAAATTGAAGGAGTTGACAAGTATATTAACTAAGACCTATCTCTAACTATAGTAAGATTAACAAAGGGGTTAAGAACTTAAAAGTTAAATTAAACCTAAACTAAAATTATGTTGAGCGCCAGGAGGGTTTATCTTGTAGACCAGGATCCCTGCCAATCCCTTTTTATAGAATGACGATATGCCGCCGGCTAGCTTAGTTGCCTATGTCCTTAAGGTGCTAGGTGCTTAACGTCCGAAGGGCATGTCCTGAGGCTAGAACAATGACTAAGTATAATTTATGAACTTATCCGTTTGATTTATCTAAATCTTAATCTAGCCTTATAGTTTTAAACTTACCCCTTCGCCGCAATAACCGTTACACTCACAAAACAGTAATTTCCTTAATTACTTAAATCCAAGAATACATCACAATGATCATAGAATTTTATCACTAATCATCTTTGAGGGTAGATATCGCTTAGCCTTAATAATTAAGCCACAAGTGTCTCTGCTTCGAGATGTGCAGAGAAATGCCCCTCGAATAATCATCAATCTACTCTTATACTTGAAGTTACAATATTTATTTAGATGAGCAATAAAAATACAAAAAGATGCATCCATGCAGCTGCATTCGAACTGGCGTCATCGGTACTCTAGTCATGTCACAAACCACTGGGCCACCGCTGAGTTAAGAGATGCGTTGAAATTAGCGATCGGTTGCCTACTAAGGTTATTACGTCATGTGCATTGACTTAATGTTTACCATAACACCCCGACACAAAAAGAGGGGTGTTATAAGTTTGACCGCTATGTGTGTGTGTGTGTGTCTGTCTGTCTGTGGCATCATAACTCTTAAACCGGTCGACCGATTTGGATGCGGTTTTTTTATTAGAAAGCAGGTTTCTTGGCGATGGTTCATAAATATGTTTCATCAAAATCGGTTCAGCCGTTTCAAAGTTATCAGCTCTTTTGTTAGCTGCGGAAGGGATCTTAGATGCATAATGAATGGGCTTCTACTTTATGTTCAAGCATACGTGTGACATAATTGCGTTGGGGGTTTTTAAAATTTTTAATTTAGGTACTTACTTGTTATATATTAGAAGATTTTCCGTTGAACTAGAACTATGGGCTAACAATACCGTCTTATCCTACAAGTATAGAGAAAAATCTGAAACTATACATTTGTAATTTTGTAAGGAGTCCCGAAGTACCAATATGAAATGATCCCACACTGCGTACATTTTACTTAAAAGCAGGGCTCTGCTAACACTGGATTATAATAGATACGGCGTAAATTTTAACACACCTACAGCGCGGAACCCTCGGTGCGCGAGTCCGACTCGCACTTGGCCGGTTTTTTGTAATTAATAACAAAAATAATAGGAGTTTATTGTTATTGTTGGCTTCTCAAGCAGAGGGTCATGGGTTAAAATCCCGGCTCGCACCTATAATTGTGAGCTTTTCGGAATTTATGTGCGAAATCACATTTGAAATTTACCATGAGCTACATACAACTGCGAAGAAATGCAATGGTATGTAAACACTTATTGTATGTAAACACTTTACTGTATACATAAACCACAAAAATAATACAAAACAACAAAACAAAAAGAGTACAAAGGCGAACTTATCCCTAAAAGGATCTGTAGCGACACTAACGCCATCTAGTCGTCACATAAGGAACTAATTACTACAATCCTACATCACGCTATCGAAGTTTCTCAACTCGGCTGCATAAATCCCCCCCCAAGACACAGGTCTTTACCTAGTTTGGGGGGTCAGATTGTATGACATCTTTTGTGACTTCTCTGTACAAACCTACTTTATGTATTGAGCACTGTATCTAATTTGATGTTGATTGTACAATAAATCATTATTATTATTATTATTATTATAAATACAACTTCCAACTTTCATCCATCGGACTTCGGTCCCCAGGCATAACATCTGCCTGGAGAGAGATCTCTCTATTGGAAGTACCCCCAAAGATCTTTTCAAGCTAACTTAATGGTTTGTGTGAAGTTCGTAATCCACACTGGGCCCGCGTGGGAACTACGGCCCAAGCCTCTCACTCTGAGAGGAGGCCTGTGCCCTGCAGTGGAACGTATATGATGATGATGATTGTTGTTAATTAATTTTTTAATAATAATAATAAAGAATTGTTTTTAAATACGTCAATATGTTTTTTTTATGCAAGTTCGGTTACAATGCAATCTCTGGTAGTGAAATTCGGGTGGTTCGGCCAGTATGGTCTCCACAAGACGGAACTCTTCAACGGTCTATGGCATTGACTTAAAAATTTCTACGGATATGTAGTCAGAATAATAATACAAGTAAACTTAGCAAAAAATACAGTCAGCAAAAATGTTTGTATTAACAATGAAAATTTTATCAAAAACTATTTATTATAGACCGCGCAAACGAAACGTCAACGAAACACGACGGTCAAAGAAAACACTAAATGAAGTGTTATTGTTATTATAATCATTTCAGAATGGAATCAGTATAAGGCTTGTTCACGAAAAAAAGTAGCCACTAAGTATTGTATAATTCAGGTATTCAATATGAAATGTAATTTTTTAAAGAATTTAATTAGAAAGAAGGACTCTTCACCTTTCGTTTTGAGTGCTATTATGGATATTTATATCAGATGCTATCCATTTTTGGGCTTACTTTCGAAATCTCTGGATTTTAGATTCTTACACATAAAAAAGAATACTCAGTTGGCAATCTAATCGCGGTTTGAACTACCTAGACCTAAATGAGTAATGAGAGACAGTGGAGACTTAGTTTTCGATGGCTACTTTTTTTCGTGGAAAAGCCTTACCAGTTGTCCATAGAAAGAGTGCAGCGGAAGTTTGACTACCCATACTTATATCCGTCTTTGTTTGTGTCGGGAATGGTCGGGTTGGAGCTATTTGTCCCAGAGCAGTACACGCATGCGCCGCGCCCGCAATGCGCCCAGTGCGCGCGCAGTATCACAAGACCAGAATGCCGATGTGTTCGCTGATAGGTGGCATTCGTTACTACGGAAAATGGATAAGTTTTGTAATTTATTTTGTTAGTATTTTTTTTATTGTAAACCTATTTTATTTTTTTAGGGTTCCGTACACAAAGGGTAAAAAATGGGACCGTCTTACTGAGGCTCCGCTGTCCGTCCGTTTGTCCGTCTGTCTGTCCGTCCGTCCGTCTGTCACCAGGCTGTATCTCATGAACCGTGAAGCTAGACAGTTGAAATTTTCACAGATGCTGTACCTATTTTGGTTGCCGCTATAACAAAAAATACTAAAAAACAGAATAAAATAAATATTTCACGACACTGCTCGAAAATGTGGCCATAGATAACCTAAATCCAGTACTCAAAACTGCCTATATATGTACATTTAACAGCTGACTCATTTATGGCGCACAAACACGACAACAAAGTTACACTAATCGAAAACAGGACGTATCAGTATATGTATTTCATTATACGATACGACTTTTTGAAAGATAATTTCTGAATTTCATTCCTGGCGTGCTGAAACGACATTATTGGACCAATCAACAGTAATCGTCTGCTGCATGCGATGGATGGATGGATGAATGGATGGACGGACGGACGGACGGACGGACGGACGGACGGACGGACGGACGGACGGACGGACGGACGGACGGACAGACGGACTGGATGGACGGATGGACGGGATGGACGGGATGGACGGGATGGACGGGATGGACAGAATGGACGGATGGACAGATGGACGGGATGGTCAGGATGGACGGATGGACGGATGGACGGGATGGACGGGATGGACGGAATGGACGGGATGGATGGACGGATGGACGGATGGACGGAATGGACGGGATAGACGGGTTGGACGGGATAGACGGGTTGGACGGGATGGACGGGATGGACGGGATGGACGGGACGGACGGGTTGGACGGGATGGACAGGATGGACGGGATGGACGGGACGGATGGACGGGATGGACGGAATGGACGGGATGGACAGAATGGACGGATGGGCAGATGGACGGGATGGACAGGATTGACGGATGGACGGATGGACGGGATGGACGGGATGGACGGAATTGACGGATGGACGGGATGGATGGAATGGACGGATGGACGGGATGGATGGACGGAATGGACGGGATGGACGGGATGGACAGAATGCACGGATGGGCAGATGGACAGGATGGACAGGATGGATGGGATGGACGGGATGGACGGGACGGATGGACGGATGGACGGGATGGACGGGATGGACGGGATGGATGGATGGACGGGATAGACGGGATAGATGGACGGATAGACGGATGGTCGGATGGACGGGATGGACGGGATGGACAGGATGGACGGGATGGACGGGATGGATGGATGGATGATTATGATGATGATGATGATAATGATTTCCTCGCATTAGTCGTGAAAAGCACAATGTTTAGTCTCGGCCAAAAGTGCAATAGATGGACTCGTACTTTCGAGGGCCTCCGCTACGCGTCGGCCCTCAAACAAACTCGTCCATCTATTGCTTACTTTCCAGCCTCTACAACAATGTACTATTTATGGTTAATTCGTCTATTTTGCTGGTTGATCTATTGAGTATAATGTATATTTCGGTAATGGACCTATTTCGCCATTTTGGCTAAGTCGCGTTTTGCCTAAACTTCAGGTAAATAATGCAAACTCACTCACATGTTTATCTTCTAACTGACTACTTGAATTTGAAGTATGGATGATAGATGATTGAAAAGCATAAATGAAAATGTCAAGTGATCTCAAAGCCTTCTAGACTAAACTCTGCTGTAGTCCTATTTCGTTTAAGACTTATTATGACGTAGCCCAGACAGAGTTAGTCATAATGCGTTTTAGTACAGTCAAGGATTTTAATTGATGGCTACTTGCCACTGTTCGTAATTTAGCCGTGTAATGCAAATCGGGTTTAGCCGCTTATTCTATCAATTAAAATCCTTGACTGTACAACAGAGATTTAAGCATACCTAGTGATAATTAGGAACGTCGCGTTTTATATTAAACACGTTTTAGGTTCATGTAGCAACATAGGCATAATGCGTTTTAGGCAGACGTCGAACAACGGCAAATGATGTAGGAACTGACATAAAAAATAGTAAAGCACTTACTTAGTCTCTCCTTCTTTTTCGTCTTAGTGGAAAATAAACATTTTTTTTGTATTTTATTTTGTATTTTGTTTCTGAACGAGTCATTATGACTGTGTTCAGGGATCCTATCGATGTTTAGAAAATTTTATATCCGAAGGTTTAGAATCCCGAAAACTTCATTTGTCCGAAAGCATTTTTTTCTGAAACTGTAAATATTTCAGGATTTATTTCAGGACCATCGTGTAGAAAGAACCCTTTAGGTTAGGTTAGGGTTGTTTTATAAAAATCCTGAAATATTTACAGTTTCAGAAAAAAATGCATTCGGATTAATGAAGCATTCGGGATTTTAAATATTCGGAAAAAATAATTCTAAATTTTGATAGGTAACCCTGTGTTCATCATCATTATCATTTCAGCCGAAAGATTCCACTGCTGAACATAGTCCTCCTTCGAGGTTTACCGAACAGACTGGTCTTGTGCCATCAGCATTCAACGGGTTCCCGCAACGCAACCTTAACCAGGTCGTCGCACCATCTTGTTCGAGGCCTACCTATACTGCCTCTTCCGGTCTGTGGACGCCATTAGAAAACCTTTTGGCCCCATCGGGTATCAGTTCTACTGATGAGCGACCGTTCTATGACTGTGTTTTTTTATTAAAAAAAAACGAGTATTTTTTGTAATACATTTTAAAAAATTCTCACTCTAGCAGGGAAAAGGCGCTTTTTCATGTAGATTGCAAATTAAAAAGAAAGCCCTTCCTTTCCAAGCTAGTGAGACGAAAAAACATGTGATATATTAAAACACGATGTTCATAACTGAAGTCTGGAGTAGAAGTGGAAAAATGATAATTTTTTAGTATTGCCTTGTTAGTGACATTGGAAAATGTCAAAAAAACAAAGGATTCTGAAAACAAATCGCATGCAATCTTTCCTAGAAACAGCAAATGACGGTTATTTATCAAAAGCATAAGTTTTTCCGCCTTTTCATTCGACTATTGGAAGAATAATTAGACCAATTTACATACTTTGTTTCTAAGTCATTTGCATAATTTTGAGACCTTTCGGCAACATTAGACAGGGTGAACTAGCATTTTTGATTTATTGTTACTAACTAAGGCATTTAGAATTTTAACAATGCGCTTTTGAGGCTTTTTCCCAGCAACGGTACTATCACAGGTTAATAAATTTATTTTAGTAAACATTAAGAAAAATGCAATTTGCTCTTTATCTTTAAATTATTAATTTTATACTATTAGTAACATCCCACGTCTTCTCTTCTGTAACAGAACTGTCTATCCCGTGGGAATTTCACAAAACTTATTAGGTACTTTAGGATTGTAAAAGCCCTCTGCCCCAACCTTGTGTACTATGTAAGATGTGCTACTCTATCGTATTGGGTAACTGAAACGATAGAAGTAAACCATTCATATCTATACTAAGTAATGTCGTGAATGCGCAAGTGTGAGTCTATCCACTATGCTTTACTGATGTACCTACTAATAGAACAAATCAAACTGTTTTTCTCCAATTTGCTCTACTAGTTTGAACAATAGAGCAAATAGGACATTTTCCTCCAATTTGCTCTACTGGTTGGAAAGGTAGAGCAAATTGAACTGTATTTCTCCAATTTTCTTTACCGGGTTTCACGATAGAGCAAATTGAACTGGTTTTCTCCAGTTTGCTCTATTAGTTGGAAAGGTAGAGCAAATTTGACATTATCCTCCAATTTGCTCTAATTGTTGAATCATATTAATCCGATAATGTGATTTTTTATTACGACAGGCAGGCAAACGAGCAAGTGAGTCACCAAAAATTTTAAATATAAAAATAGAACCGCCTTCAAAAACTCCCAAAAAAATATGGAATAAAAATTTAATCGACTACCTATAATGAGCATGAAACTACTCTGTTTCTACTAATCTGTTTGAAGTCGGGCCTCAGCTCAAGCAAGCAGGAGTGGTAGAAGCCCAATAGATAGTAGGTATGTATGTAGGTAAGTTAAATTACTGCTATAAAGCTTGAGGCCCCAGGTTCGATTCCCACGTCTGGGCAGATATTTTTATAAAAATACGAATGTTTGTTCTCGGGTCTTGGGGTGTTTAATATGTATTTAGTATGTATCTATCTATATAAGTATGTTTATCCGTCGCCTAGTATGGGTAACACAAGATTTGCTTACTTTGAGACTAGGTCGATTGGTGTGAATTGTCCCGTGATATTTATTTATTTAATTACTAGGTCCACTCCTGCTGGCTCGAGCTGAGGCCCAACTTCAAACAGATTATTAGAAAAATATTTTCATGCCATTATAGTCTGTTAAATTTTTATTTCATATTTTTTTGGGTGTTTTTGAAGGCGGTTCTATTTATTTTTAAATTTTTGGTGACTCACTTACTAACTAAAATGGTAATCTCGATTGCCCATTTTTAAATCATCGTGTGATAGCAATCAAATATAATGTGAACAAACTTTTCATAGAGAAAATTTGAGAAGACATGAACAGAATTTCAGATATCTCAAATTTACCTAAAGAAGTACAACGCCAGTTAGCCTGAGCGTCCCCTCTGAATCACGAGTTCATGACAGTGATGAAAGCAACCAATGGGTATATATGCGGAGGCTGTTTAGTCCAAGCATCACAGGCTCACTGCATTCAGTACTTAGTTGTGAACGCGTAAGAGAATCTAACAATCAATATGTCGAAAATGATCGTGTTACTCGTTGTGGTGTCGCTGGCTGCTTGCATGGCTGATCCTGGTAAATATATAATTATTTTTCATCTATACATATTATAATATAAGATTCTGCATGCCTACTCATATAAGGTATTTGACATCATTGAGACTTTATCAATACTTTTAACATCTAAATATGAACGTGATGTTTCGCAAATAAATAAATTTCATTTAAAAATTGAAAATAAGAGAGGGCTCGGATTTTCTCTGTGGGATCACATTGGGAATCATGAAATCCGCGCCAGAAATAAAGTCACCTATACACGGTTTGAAGAATCGTCAGACTCAAGTGACAGTAGGGCATGTGCTCGTAGAACTGATGCCCGATGGGTTCAAAAGGTTCTTGAGAGGCGTCCATGGACCGGAAGACGCAGTATAGCTAGGCCTCCGATACGATGGAGCGACGACCTGGTTAAGGTTGAGGGAACGCGTTGGATGCTGATGGCGCAGGACCGGTCTGTTCGGTGGGCCTTGGTTAAACCGTACCTAGATATCGAGGACTAAGTACCTATCCTCCAGTATTACTGGCCGCAGTTTTAGGACATACCTACATACTACATACATACATACATACATAGAGTAATCCCAGTCGTAAGTCCAGAAACAATCTGAATGAGTTAAAAACTATTAAAATACTTACAAAAAATAACATTATAAAAGAATAAATTAAGGTATATCATTCAAACCAAGATTTTACTAGCTAGAGGAGGTAAAGTTACATAGTTTCCTACAAACACCGAGGTGTTTTTAATTAAGTAAACCCCGATGCAAAAACGACGGGGTGTTATAAGGACCTCGAAAGGAAAAGCGGAACCCTTATATGATCACTTTGATCTCCGTCCGTCCGTCCGTCCGTCTGTCAAGACTCTTTTTCTCAGGAACGCGTGAAGGTATCAAGCTGAAATTTATGTCAAATACTCAAGTCTACTGTCCCTTGGAGCTGTGAAAAAAATAAAACTTCTAAGCCAACGCAATCAAAAGATACAGCCATGTATGCCGCAAATTTTCGACACTCGCAAGGGAATCAAAACCTACAGGGTACTTCCCGTGAACTCAGAATCTTGTGGTACGAAGCAAGGTCTTATAGCACAGATAAAGGAAAAATTGCGAAAAGCATAAATTTTTTGTCTGTCTGTCTATATCAGTAACCAATCTACAATGATCCTATACTGCGCATATTTTGCTTAGGAGCAGGGGTCTGCTAAGACTGTATGTTTATAGATACATATAAATTTGTACGGAACCCTTGGTGCGCGAATCCGACTCGCACTTGGCCTTTTTTTGTTTGAAAGGTGAATTAGTCGGGAGAGTTCTTACTCGTCGCTATGTTTGATGTAAAACGGTCCAAGATGGCCGCCGCCACAAAATGGTGGATTACATATTTTTTCACAATTCCCAATACGGGTATCAAATGAAAGGGCTTGACTAGTAGAATACAGACCATGATAAATTTCAAATCCAAGATGGCTGCCACCACAAAATGGCGAATTACATATTTTTGAAAACATGTGTGAATAAATTGCATCGGGGTTTTTAAAAATTTTAATAAATTATTGAAAACTTTATTAATTCTTTCAGTTGCTAACGCCGACGGAGCGGGCGATCCTTTCGGCTTCGGCTCCGTAATGACCGAGTAAGGCTTAAAGCCCAGCTTAGACTAGCAAAAAAATCACGCAAGTTGCTTTACATTGCAGCGTTCGATTGCCCACTTCAAACTAGTTTGCTTTGCGTCCGCGCAATGTGATTCAACTTGCACGATTTTTCTTGCAGGTCTAAACTTGGCTTAAGATATAGTATTAACTTAGTTAAGTACCTACTATATGTAGACTTTTTGCATCGGCTCCACAATGATCAATTAAGGCTCTACATATGTAGATACTCAATATACTTCATCATCATTACAGCCTTTATACGTCTACGGCAAGCCACAGGCCTCCTAACATAATAAGAGGGCATGGGCCGTAGTTCCTACGCGGGCCCAGTGCGAATTGGGAATTCCACACACACCATTGAACTTTGAAGTCTCAACCACAACTAGTTTTGAACAGAAAGTTTCGATGAAAAATGATAACAGTATACTGTTTTTAGTCAAAATGACCCATTCATCTGCTGAAATTTTCAATTCATTTTAGAACCCTTTCTAATTTGTTATATAGGTACTTTGTCTTGCTTATGTCTAGTTAAGTAAATTCGTAATATTGAATTTGAAAAAATACTTTCTGCCAAGTTTCACGCGCTGCATTCGTCTGGTATTTTTCTGATAATATCATAAAATACCTATATTTATTAGCTCTGGTTGAGTTCGAAACGCGTCAGTGTAGTTTGGTGGTGGTGATGGTTGGGTTTGTGTGATTTGTGTGTGTTCGTACAGTGTGGAAGTGGAGGAACTGCATGAACACGCATTTCTTACATAAACGTAACTATCGTAAGGTCGCGGGTGAGCAAAGTAATTGTTTCAGTTCATTAATATGGACCTCCGCAAAGTAACGCCTGATTCAATAAATTAAAGTTTTTATACCTAAAAATTATACTTATATGAATCCTTTGTGGCTTACATACGGAATAAATGTTTTCGATTTTGGTTTCATTTTGAATACGAGTAACTTCCTTAATCACAATCGGTCCTTGATCGTAGGTGACCCTGACTTGACTTTTAGATGCGTTAAAGTACCTGACTACCTGCCTTCTTTATTCATTTGTACTGATTTATTCATGAACTAGTCATTTGTATTTTTTTTAATCAATTTATCTTTTCAGCGTGGAAGGCATGTTCCCTAAGCCCATTATTGTGAGTATACCTTTAACTTTCATTAAGATCTCCAGTCTATATACGTACCACTACTAAGCAAAGGCTATAGCTAAACCGTTTTAATGAGTCCTCGCCCGCACGGTGCAGGGGCTGGGGGGTACGACGATAAAGGGAGCCGGGAGAGGTACAGGTGGCAGCCACACGAGGCGCGCTCTCCGCCCGCGCCTCTCTCGACGCCTTAGTCGTTATACACCAGCCCCTGTACCGTGCGAGCGATGACTCATTTAAACAGTTTAGCTATAGCTCGCACAGTGACAGAGCTTGAGTTGTGGTTCCCACGAAGGCCCAGCGCGAATTAGAAACTTCATACATTATTGAACTGCTTTAGCATGTGGGTTTAGGTTTCTACAGGGTTATTTGTAATTCACTAGCATCCTTTTAACCCTAAACTCCTACCACTTAAACAAATATTTTTTGTTTTACGGCTTTTGTCATAACTTAATATTTTTGGAGTAATAACGTTTTGAAAACTTGAGATTACCTCTTATTTTTACGATACTCTGTGTATTTGTATGGGAAAAAAAGTGCTTCATTTTAAAAAGTCGTAAAACAAAAAACATTTGTTTGAGTGATAGGAATTCAGGGTTAAGAGGATGTCAGTGAATTACAAATAACCCTGTATACGATGTTTTCCTTCGGTAATTGCAAATTGTAAATATAATTTTCACATAAATTCTAAATTTAAGCCCGGGTCAGAACTTTTAACTTTGGTTTATTAATTTGTCGATTACCATTTTTTTAACTTTGATGAGGTAACCTAATATTAGACTAATTGATAAGCTTCACAAATTCCGATAGAAAAACAGTCTGAATTTATCCGGACGAACATATAATGGTAAACCGCAAATACAAGTAGTTGCCCTAGAGGCAATAGATGCTGTCAGTTTAAAAAAAACGCTTTTAACGACCGCCTTAGCCTAGTTGGTAGTGACCCTGCCTACGAAGCAAGAGGTCCTGGGTTCGAATCCCGGTAAGGGCATTTATTTGTGTGATGAGCACGAATATTTGTTTCTGAGTTATGGATGTTTTCTATGTATTTAAGTATTTATTTATCTATATAAGTATGTTTATCGTCGTCTAGTACCCATAGTACAAGCTTTGCGCAGTTTGGGACTAGGTCGATTTGTGTAAGATTGTCCCCTAATATTTATTTATTTATTTATTTATTTAACTACAATAAAATCTTTTTTCAGACTCGCACGGAACAGATTATGAAGAGCGTGATGTCTCCAAAGGGTGCTTCTGGTGCTGGTGCTGGTAGTGCAGCAAAAACAGAGACCAAAAATTAAATCCTGACTTCGAAAGCACAAATTTCCCAGCGGTAACGAAAATGTACCAACCAATAACAGACTACGAAATCTACTAAGAAATCTATCACCAAGTTGTTTTCTCAACGACCAAGAGATTCCACATGATAACTGATTAAATAATTTATTACTCGCTTTGTTAATCAAGTTATTTCTTCTAAATCATTCGTTTTCGTTGGAACTGTTTGAAACTGAAATGGCATTGTAACTATTTGGATTTGTTAATATTATGTAAACACGAAATAAAATTATTCGCGCGATTACTTTTCTCTTTTATTTATTTGAATGCACAAATTTATTACATGAGCTGTACGGTGAAGGAAAACATCGCGAGTAAACCTGCAAAAATCTGTGAAGAAACTCAATGGTATGTGTGAAGGTCCCAATCCGCACTGGGCCCGCGTGGAAACTACGGCCCAAGCCCTCTTAATCTGAGAGGAAGTGCCCAGCAGTGGGATGTATGATACATTTATTAAAAGCAAGAACTAAGTAATTAGAAGTCACTAACAGAAATAGGAAATAATTAGTAGAAGAATTTGTAACGTTTGAAATCCTCTCAATACAATACAATACAATACAATACAATGACTCTTTATTGTACACCAGGAATAGTTACCAATACAGAAAACAGGTACACAGAGAGTAAGTTACATGGTAAGCAATAGGCGGCCTTATCGCTTAAGAGCGATCTCGTCCAGGCAACCCTTTAACAGAAAGAAGGAAGGACTAGTTTACAGCAGGTGGTGCATCAACAGTGGATCAAAAAATTAAAACGCAACTAAAATAGTACCTACATCTACCGACCAGATGGCCTAGTGGTTAGAGAACCTGACTACGAAGCTTGAGGTTCCGGGTTCGATTCCCGTGTCGGGGCAGATATTTGTATGGAAAATACGAATGTTTGTTCTCGGGTCTTGGGTGTTTAGTATGTATTTAAGTATGTATATATCTATATAAGTGTGTTTATCCGTTGCTTGGTGCCCATAACACAGGCTTTGCTTAGTTTGGGATTAGGTCAATTGGTGTGAATTGTCCCGTGATATTTATTTTATATTTATTTTTATTTATACATATATCGTACCTACATATAATAGGTACACGTCTAAAACAAATATAAGCAGTGGGATAAACAGCCACATATAAATAAACTATAACAAAGCTAATTATTACAAGATGACAGATAGTACACCTTCAGCATAGATTTAAAGATTGACAGAGATTTTGCCCGTCGTAAGTCAATCGGCAAGGCATTCCACAACCGAATAGCCTGGATAGTATAAGAATAGACATAGAATTTGGAGTTAGAGAGAGGCACGGTAAGGAAAGAGTTCTGAGAGGATCGAATAGAAGTTACGTAGCTAAACCACTCTTTGAGGTAGCGAGGAGTTGCAGGGTTAAAGAGAATGCCGTAAAGAAGGTGGAGAACGTGAGAATTACGGCGAAGGCGGATTGGGAACCACTTGAGCTGTGATCGAAAATTAGAGACATGATCGAACTTACGCAGACCAAAAATAAACCGAATGCATAGATTTTGAATTCGCTCAAGTTTATTAAGCTGCTCTTCTAGGAGATCGGGATAACAAATGTCAGCATAGTCGAATATAGGGTACAGCAAAGTTTGAGCAAGCGCAACCTTGGTAGCAAAAGGTAGGAAATTCTGAAGCCGTCTTAAAGATCCCACCGCAGCAAACACCTTCCTGCTCACCTCGCACACATGAGGAGACCATGAGAGAGTGCGGTCTAAAATAACACCCAGGCTCTTGACCTGATGTGCAAACGGTATTAGTACTCCGTCGAAAAGCACCCAACCATTAATATGGCAATTACTTACCTGTCTCGTTTATTGTTTATTTTTATGTCCAACCTGTATTCTTTGAATAATAAATATGTAGTCTAAAATTGTAGCAGAAAGTAAAAAGATGCTAATCAAGTGACGATTTTTGAAAGAAGCATAAAATTACAAATTCAATTAATTTTATCACCTGAATGAAGAAAAATTGAGTTGAATTTAGTAACAGTGGAGATATTTTTACCTCTTTCTAATGATATTTTCCCAGATTTGATTAAAATATCGTAACGAAGGAACTTTACGAGAGACAAAAAAGGTTTCCTTGCACCTATCAAGATCCTGATTCCTTCATTATTTAGGTGTGTATACCTACAAAAATATGCATTATGCAAAAGTGGCCTATAAATTAAAATCCTTGACTGTACATAGTACCACTTAGAACTCAAATTCAACTTACGAACTATATACCACGTAAAATAGTTCACTCACATGCTACCAGATGAATATATACAATATTAATTTAATGAAAAGAAAATATGCTAGTTTGATCAAATAGCACGTTACGTCACGGTACTTGGTTTATTTGTGCAAATGGCAGTTTTATTATAAACAATATTTAATTTGCTTGTACAAACTTAATTATACAAATTATCTATACAAATGTAAACAATATTGGCGCGAACTTCTTCGTAACCCATCGCGCTGTGGTAACAATGTGGATTGGTTGGGTCACCATGGTCTAGCTTGTTCCGAAAGGGTCGGCTGTTTATGCTTCAACTAAGTAGGTACCATCGCCCCAGACGCCAGATACCCATTTTCAAAACAAATTTACTTGCAGCCGTTGATGTTTATTGCTATGGATTGTTATGGACAGATGTCTAGCCACTGCACGCAAACTGGGCCTTTAAGGTGGTTATCTGGCACTTGGGGCGATAGTACATTACATTACCCATCGGGCTCTTGCCAGCGTCACCGTAGGTACTGTCTACTTAGGAGCCATAATAGCTGACATAATGACGATGGTAAGAGACCTAACGGAATGACGCTAGTACCTCGGCAAATGGGACAGCCGTTTTTAGGGTTCCGTACCTCAAAAGGAAAAAACGGAACCCTTATAGGATCACTTTGTTGTCCGTCCGTCCGTCCGTCCGTCCGTCCGTCCGTCCGTCCGTCTGTCTGTCAAGACCCTTTTTCTCAGGAACGCGTGGAAGTATCAAGCTAAAATTTATATCAAATACTCAGGTCTACTGTCCCTTGGAGCTGTGAAAAAATCAAACATCTTCGTTGGTAAGCCAACGCAAACAAAAGATTCAGCCGTTTATGCCGCAAATTTCCGCATATTTTCGAAACTCGCAAGGGAATCAAAACCTACAGGGTACTTCCCGTGAACTCAGAATCTTGAAATTTGGTACGAAGCAAGGTCTTATAGCACAGATAAAGGAAAAATTGCGAAAAGTATAATTTTTTTGTCTGTCTGTCTATATCAGTAACAAATCTATTTATGCCGCAAATTTTCGTCACTCGCAAGGGAATCAAAACCTACAGGGTACTTCCTGTGAACTTAGAATCTTGAAATTTGGTACGTAGCAAGGTATTATAGCGCAGATAAAGGAAAAATTGCGAAAACCGTAAATTTTTTAGTCACATCATATATAAAAAAAATATTTTTAATAAATTTAAAGTTACTATTCCTTTCCTCATGAACGCGTGGAGGTATTGAATTGAAATTAATATCAAATACTCAGGTCTATAATACCTTTAAGCTGTAACAAAATTAAACTTCTATGTCAACGCAATCAAAAGAAACAGCAATTTAAGCCGCATATTTTCAAACTCGCAACTACTCGCAAGGGAATCAAAACCTACAGGGTACTTCCCGTGAACTCAGAATCTTGAAATTTGGTACGAGGCAAGGTCTTAAAGCACAGATAAAGGAAATAATTACGAAAAGCATATTTTTTTTTCTCTATCTGTCTATATCAGTAACCAATCTACAATGATCCCACAATACGTACATTTTGCTTAGGAGCAGGGATCTGCTAAGACTGGGTGTTCATAGATACATATAAATTTACACGGAACCCTCGGTGCGCGAGTCCGACTCGCACTTGGCCGGTTTTTTTAGGATACCACTTGTGTGGACACCTTGGTGACGTATGCTTCCTACGCGGCGGCTGCAATGGCCAAAACAATAAGACACCGTAAAACTGCAAATTTGGCAGACAGCTACTACCAAATTTGCGGCTTTTGCTGTTAAAACTCTTGGGCCGTAGGGAGCCGAAGCTCAAAAACAATTAAAATTAAAAAAAAAATTTGAAGCTTGTTCGATCGTGTGTCGATGTGTGGGCTCTTTCCTCAGTCAACGTATTGGCAATTATAAAACTATACTATACGAAACTTCGTAAACTATAGTTTAAGTTTTATTTTCTTTTTACAAGG
Organism: Archips crataeganus; assembly: GCA_947859365.1. Classification (NCBI taxonomy): domain Eukaryota; kingdom Metazoa; phylum Arthropoda; class Insecta; order Lepidoptera; family Tortricidae; genus Archips; species Archips crataeganus. The sequence goes on from OX402048.1 coordinate 18,170,745, forward strand.
GAGAATAGGCAAATTTGTATGGAGTTTGGTCTATGAGCGGCCTACGTTAATTTTAATATCTGACAGTGTAGAATAGTCCTACGATTACTTGGTAAAAGTTTCACTACCGTGACTTAAGGCTGTGCCGAGGAAATAACGACATAATTGCGTTTGTTAGATTCCTTACTAAATCGTTATTTCTAAATCTTAGTCTATGTGGGTCATAAGTTAGATATATAAGGATTTACTCTATAAGTCGTACGCTTTAGAAACACGATTACTTAGTCTTATACTTTGCTCGAAAGAAATTAAATCTTTGGATTTAACTCTAAAAAAGAATGGATTCCCTTAGTACAACGTAAATACTTAACGGAACGTAATGAGTTTTTTTATAATAACAAAACTACTTATTTTCTGTAACGTATACGACTTACATCTTCAAAATATCTATTGTTTTAATAATACGAAGGAAATAACCACATTCGCGCGCGTTCCGCCCATCCTAACCTGAGCCGCCACGATTCCCTCCTGTCCGCGACTCCGCCGAGACACCGAGCACAATAATACCTAAAATCGAGTAGCGCCAAAAGCTCGGCGCACTCTTAATTATTGTAACCCGAATAAAAGACGATTTTCTTTTAGAATATTTTGCATAGTTTTCCTTTCCCTTCCCTGATACTTTGGAACGTCTCTAGTTGCCTATTTATTATATTACGAATAACGAACGCAGCTAGATGAATAGAGCGGTGAAAACGGTCATTTATAATAAGTATTTAGAAAAGCAGATGCATGCACATTGTGATATATGAAGTTTAAAATGCATTTATCAGTGATGCGGCTATTTAAAATCCACATTACATGTGTTTCAGAGGGCGTTTAAAAAAATCATTCAAACAAAACAATTTAAAATCTCGCTTCAATCTGCCATTAATCACTTCCATTACCCAGCGACATTCTTATAGTGACTAACCAGACCTATTTGATTGCTCGGTGTTAAGCTGATCTGCACTGTGGTCTTTACTTTCGGGCATATAAGTTGAAAAATAGTCGAAGAAAATCACTGGTGTGGTAGGGCCCTTAAGTTTAAATATATTCATTTCTAAAAGAGACACAGAAAAGACTTCTTAACAAAAAGTGTTCCTTAATATCAGGGCTTTCATATGACACTTACTTCATTAGTGGCCGCCGATAGGGCAAAATTTTAGCCCATTCTCTTTGTTATTTCTAGTATTTTTTTGATACAATCGTCGGGACCAAATAAAATCAGTACGAAATTGGTCGATTCTTTGAATAAATTATTTGTGGGTCTTGCGGTTCGTCGAATGAAGTTCTGGCAGCTTATAACTATCAGATTATGTGGGTAAATACTATTTATGCCACCATAATATCGGCAAACAAGACTACTTACCAGAAATGTACACATTAGTATTAGACTTTTAAAAGATAAGCCCATTCTCTTTTCTCTGAAATTGATATGTAATCTACTTATGTATTTAACCTGAGTTTGTTTAAAACTACTGATTTCTTTGTCAACAGAAATAAAGCTAAATGTTTTACACGTAGTATATGGTTTAAATCATATTATAAGGATGGAGCATGCGAATTAAAGAATATTTTAAAAAGTATAGTTTTCGGTCGTATATTTAATTAGTGATTTAAATGAATCAGTAAACAGGTTTATAAGTGGTCTCATTCAACGCCCATCGACCATCGACACGTCTTTTATTACCAGCATTTTTCCTCTGTTAATATTCGTATCTGTGCCGTAGACAAGCATGTGATTTTTGCGACTCTGACGCAGTTTACGTATTGTTCCATTTTGCTTCGCTCGTGGTTTGACCGCTCAATCATTAACATTAATTTTAATATTTTCAATTAGGTATATTCATTGTTTCGATAATCGCTTTGGGAATTTTCGTTCCGCCTTGCGGATGGGCAAAAAACAATAATATTTTTATTCTTGTTGTTTTGCACGCACTATCCATTTCAGGAAATATTTTGTTAGGATTAACCTACAATGGTGACTTACGGTTAATATTTACAGTAACACGTGAGGTGTTTAACTTCTTTAATTTAATTCACTAGATTTTCGAACAAAAAAAAAACAAAATCTGATGTACGTGAAATAACTAACCAACGAAAATAGAACCTTCTGCTTTTGAAATTGAATCAGCCAAAAGCTGGACCTGGTCAAGCGCAATTTCGTTAGAAAAAAGTAAATATTTTTATTCATTGCGTTCGGTCCTACTGCTAGACTTAGAGGTAACAAAAAATCTAATAAAATTACCAATAGCGATACATAAAACGTAAATATACTCCTTCGTTCGCCACCCTACCTCGTTCCTTGCAGTCGGGTAATAAAGATATTTTTGTCATTCCAATATGAGTGTCAAAATAGATTTTGTAGAATAAAATACGCAAAAACAACTCGCATTTAACTCTTAATTGCACAACACTGATTTCTATTATAGAGTAAGTTAGATACGCTGCTGATATGTATTGGAAATTACACAAAAACAAAAGAAGTGATTGATGGGCAGGTGTAGACGACGCTTAATGTCAACAAAATCATCAAGTTTTAAGACAAAACAAACGTACAAATGTTTTGTTGTCAACTTCGCGAGTTACTGAATGGCAGAATTGTCTATGGACCAAAGATCGCACCATATAAGCGGAGATGTGACCACCAAATGGACATTGCGACTCGACCATCTGACCGGTACGCAAGTCTAATAAATATATAAACATCGTCTGTTTGTTTATTAGATCAGTTAACGAAATGTCAAAATTCGCCTTCGTATTAGTGATTGTGGCACTGGCCGTCTGCGCTCAAGGTAAGTCCCGGATGTTAGATTAAAGTGTTAGAGCGCGCGCAGACAGAGAGCGGTCTGGAGTTCCGAGTTCCGCGTTCAGAGTTCTGTGTTTTGACCGCTCGAGAGTTCCAACCACCTGCTGTGTGCGTTATCGTAAGGGACTCAGTACATTCGAAAGAACGCAGAACTCGGAACTCGGAACGCGGAACTCCAGACCGCTCTCTGTCTGCGCGCGCTCTACGGATGGTTTTCATTGTGTCATTGTGATACCCATCCATACTAATATTATAAATGTAAAAGTGTGTTTGTTTGTTTATTGGTTTGTCCTTCTTTCACGTCGAAACTGAGCGACGGATTGCCGTGATTTTTTGTACGGACATAGTTGAAAGGGCTGGAGTGTGACACGCCCACTACTTTTCTTCACGGGAAAATATTATGTCATTCCCACTCTCTCATCTACACCATATTATGTACCTAGTCATCATCCCAGCCTATATACGTCCCACTGCGTGGCACAGGCCTCCTCTCAGAATGAGAGCGCTTCGGCTGCAGTTCTCACGCGGGCCCAGTGCGTCTTAAAGCTTCGCTTCAACATAAAGCTCATGGTAAATTTAAAATATAATAAATTAAGTACGAAGATCCAAAGGTGCCAGCCCGGGCTTGAACCCACGACCCTCTGCTTCAGAGACCATAGGTAAAACCACTAGGCTACCGCGGCTTTTTCTTATGCAGTATAACAGTTTTTAATAATGCACAGTTAATTAATTAAATTATATATTTTTTACGGGATGTAGACTGCGGTATGTCGAACTTACGATATTAAGTAAGGCGCATGTACCAGCTTTATGACCAGGGGTAGATCGAAGAAATTTCAGGTGAATGTTAAAAGTTAAAACTGCGTGCACTCCCGTCGCCATAAGATGCGTTCTTACTTATCACTCCATCCAAACACGCATTACTTACTTTCGATTTTCTGTTTTTGCATTAAAATAGGTACATTGAAATTTTTTGATGTTCAAAACTAGAGTCGTACGAAACCGGTTCAGTCATTCAACAATATATTTAATATTAAAAGTGGAAATTATAAAACTACAATAAATGTGGCCATAACGCCTGGCAGTGTTTCCTCGGTGAATAGCGATGCTACTTCATTGAGAGAACCCGGCCCTTTGGTCGCCATTTGTGCCAACCACAGGCGCTTTTGCAACTCTCTGATAATATTTTTTTCATTTTAATATTTCAATCGATAACAGGTTTCCAATATATTATGATTACCGGGGACCAGGAAAAAAATAATGCAAATGATGATCGAAGCACTCAAAACTATTTTGCATTAGTGTTTTATTTATGATGCAAGTGCTAAACGCGTGCTATTTAATTTTATCTTGTTATAGTGAGCCCAAATTCTGGGGGAGGCCTTTGTAAGAGGACAAGCAGTTACAAACTATTGTTTTTTCGATGTTAGTTGATACCTATTATAGTGCATTATAAGGCACATCTAATATTAAGTAACTAACCTAACAAATACAGTGGTCGAGGCACCGAATACGATTTGTCCCATTCGGTGTTGAGACCCTTGGTCAGTTCAGTCCCGAATGACAAATCTTTGTGGCTATGACGTCACAATAGGGTAGTGTGGGGAGTAAATGGAACGGTGTTAATTAATACGAAAAACTAACTAACTGGTTTTGTTGCGGCCAGATAGAACCATTACCCCCCCCCCCTCGCCGCAGTCGGTTCCGCGCGTCGGCAAAAGTGATGAAACAACTGCACACCGGCGCGTGGAACTGCGCGGCTGATTTAAAATGGAAGACCAAGTCATCAAGCGGCGGCTCGGCTCATTACCTGCAGCGGCTCGGTCTGAAGCAGAGCTCTCCAAGTGTCCCTAAATCCCCATAACGTTCTTAGAATCATTAAGTCTATTTATTGTAAATACTTTCCCTATATTTTCATTATACGTTCGTGTGCCTTTTGATACCGTTCTTATTCATTTATATCTTTACGAAGCCTCAGGAGGCGCACCTACAGTTTCAACCGAGTAGGTACATTTCATTAATTCAGGATTTTTTGGTATATTACTGCAAACCAAACATTTGTACGTTGAACTGGCTTTTGATGAATAAAAAGTGACTGAAGTGAAATTGTTATTATGTTCCACTGTTCCATTTCCTGAATGGAACTTTTGTTTTTACGGCCCCTTACTTTTTATTCGTCAAAAGCCAATTTTACCCTACAAATCTGTGGTTTACAGTTAAGTTATATATCAAAAGATAATATTGATCATTTTATTCAATTTATTAGGTATTTTTTATCGTGAATTACTTATTAAAATGTATTCGGTTAAAACCCGTTAGTTTTTCGTATTAATTAACACCGTTCCATTTACTCCCGAAACGACCCTATTGTGACATCATTGCCACAAAGATCCGGGGTCTAGAAATAACAAAGAGGCTAGTCGACGTCATAGGAGACCGAAGAGCTGGCAGCTACTTTGGACAAAGAACTTGCTTTGCTTTGCTATTCAAAGCCAGTATCTTTAGAACTATAGGTACCTAAGAGGATCCCTTTTCATTATGTCTTAAGTAGTTTTTTTTGTTTTGTATGTACCTACTTTTAGTTAAGTACAGTTGTACATAAATAATTAGTTTAAGTTAATAATATATCAGATATTGTTTAATATAATAGTGTTAATACCTAAAAAAATGACCTAGTTGTTATACCACCTACACAAGGCGAAATTTTAAACCTGATACAAAATATGTGACCCTCAGGCTTATTGTCTGACGTTTCTGACGCTTGCCTTCGCAATCACTATTTCTTTCTGTAAAACGGTATAATGATGACAGAAAGAGATGGTGACAGCGAAGGCAAGCGTCAGAAGCGTTAGTTAGACAATTCAGCCTCGGGGGTGGCACATTTAGATCGGTCAGTTTAAGCAAGTCATGTCCTATAAGTTTTTTGACGTTGTAAAATAAAATACTCTCGAGAGTGCCCTTTTAAAGGACCCTGTAGGTAGGTATTAGCGTAGGAGTGTGGTTTACAGTTTTCAATGAAGCGCATGGGATGGTTGACCCCGGCAGTAAAAGTAAAACGTTATGATTATAGGGCTCTACCGGTTCGCTACAACTAAATAGCATAATATAAAGTTTCTAGTACGTCGTAAAATGCCAAAACTGATTAGTTTCAAAATGTCTAAAGCTTGAAATGACTTATGGCTACATCTCAAAATACCGTACTCGTGAAATCACTAAAATTAATTTAGTCTCTATAGCGTTTTGATAAATTTTTAAGTCTGCCATTTCCCAAAATGTCTAAAACTTTACTTGATCGTGTTTTGATAAATTTTCAATTATACCATTTCCCATAATATCTAAAACTCAAATTAAAATAACTTAACACAAAAACGTCACATGTAAAAACACCTAAAACTCAGTATTTATGGAAAATATTAAAAATTATGTTTAAGTTTACAGTTTTTACCCAGTTTTTACCCCACTTTGAATAACAGTGAGTAATTATCAAGTGAAGTATTTACATTTATAAATAGGTACCTACGTAACAGTAAAAATACTGCGTGGTTAAAATTTTAGGTATTATGAGACAGTTGATTGTATACATTATACATATTATGAAGATTGGATATATCTATATTTAGATATACCTACCTTTAACAAAAGTACAGCCAGAAAAAGCTAGCACTATAAATTAATATTTTCAAAAAGTAGTCTTCTGTACAGTCAAGGTCATAAATATAGTACGTTACCAAAGCGTTAAATATCTATACTACTCTATGCCACTAATCATAAGGTTGGTGTTTGTATATATCTGACGCGATGGATGTATAGATAATTTTGCCTTCGACTGTACAGTTTCATACATAATCAATGTTCATGGAACTACAGCCGCTCGCATCTAGCAAGGACAGAGATTCGCAAAGTAAAAAGAAAAACATCTGCTTAACTGTCGTATTAATAGAATGCCTCATTAAATTTGGCCTTTGTTTATGCAAGGATTAAGGATATATTCTCAAGTCTATAAGAGGTTTCGTCAGTTTCCGCAGAGTACATAATATGTGCCGAAATTTATGTGCGAAATTACATTTGAAATTTACCATTCGCTTTTCGGTGATGGAAAACAAACCTGTACAAACCTTCGAAGAAATTCGTGTCTGTGAAGTTCCCAATCCGCTCAGGGCACGCGTGGGAACTACGGTCCAAGCTCTCTCATTCTGAGTCTATGCCCTGCAATGGGACTTATAACTACTATACTTACTCCATTTAATTTAGAATTATAAACCACAACAACATTATATTGCGGCTCGTGAACTGTAATCTCTTTACAATTTGTACTAGGTATAGTAACAATTGAAGACACGCAAATAAAGTGACATTAAAACAATTTTATTTTGCGGCTCCCAGACTATTGTACTGTACTATTTGCTAGGTAAGAAATAGTTGACGAGCCACAATATAATGATGTTAAATTAAATGATAGCTGAGGAGATGACGGCATTTTCGCCGACAAAATGTCCAACAGAACACTAAGAATAACAATGGTAAACAAAATAAGAAGTAAGTATGTACTAAAATATTTCGCGGAAGTTATCAATATGTGATAGAAATATCATCTGGTTGTTGTTTTTGTAATTCACACTTCAAGCAACCGGATGAGTAGTACTTTATTTTAAAAAATAGTCCTATATAAAGAAAATTAGGTGTGACATCCGCTTTAAGACGTGCTTTGTTCAGCTCGTGTAAGACAAATTATGCACAACAACGTAATTTTACGGGAATGGTAAGGAATTTCTTACTTATACTTGTTAAAGAATAAAGTGACTTACAGATAAATTTAGACTAAACTGCTCGAGTTAGAAATTCGGTAGAGCTTGTCCTCGAGGGTCATATGGAGGTGCACATAGAAGAGATTTTTAGAAATCCCACGGTATAGGGAGCTCCAATATAAAAAGTTTTCAGAGCTAACGGCCAACCTCCAGTAGTGGAGTGGCACTTTCAGAAGAAGAGAAGAATATAAAAAGTAGGAAATAATAACTAGGTGAGCATTTTTTTAAAACTTTGTACGTTTAATTTTGTACTCCGACTTGCACAGAAATTTACAGGTAACAGTAGCGTGAATGCAACCTAACACAGCCTCCTAAAATGTGCCGATTAATTTGAATGAAAATTTCCTTTTTTGTTACCCACCAACGTTCATGGTCGCTCAAGTACAATACACCGTGAAATTTTAGTGGTTGTTTTCCCGAAACGAGGTGATTTAGTTTCGATTGTACAATCGATTTATAATTACTATTTTGACTAGAGTCAAAAATCCAATTGTGAAAAACGAAAGTCGAAAATGACCGCAAACCAATAGTAACGCTTCGTTGGTACCTAACCTATCGTATGATCGTACGCTACTTGTACCAACGAAGCGTTACTATTGGTTTGCGGTCATTTTCGACTTTCGTTTTTCACAATTGGATTTTTGACTCTAGTCAAAATAGTAATTATAAATCGATTGTACAATCGAAACTAAATCACCTCGTTTCGGGAAAACAACCACTAAAATTTCACGGTGTATAAATGCAAAAACAATGCAATACTGGCGAATATTAACCGCCTGTTCATTGCCGAATCCATAACATAAAAAGATAAAAGCGCCTAAAATTAATTTTCATCTTCATCATCATCATCATCATCATCCCCGCCTATATATTATGTAGGTACGTCCCACTGCAGGGCATGGGCCTCCTCTCAGAATGAGAGGGTTTGGGTAGTTCACACGCGCGCCCAGTGTGCGTTGGGAACTTCACACAGACTATTGAATTTATTTTCAGGTGTATGCTTTTCCTCACGATGTTTTCCTTCGCCGCTCATGTTAAATTTGAAATGTAATTTCGCATATTAAATTCCGAAAAACACAGAGGTGTGAGCCCGGGCTCGAAGCCACGACCTTCTGCTTGAGAGGGCATAGGTCAAACCACTAAGCCATCACGGCTTTTAAATTAAGTAGGTATGCTTGGATTAATGCTAAGTATGCCTAATACTTCTAAAAATGTATTACGGGTTCGAAATCTCATAAAGATTACTTGTAACGCAAGTCAAAGGCCACCTGGTTATCACAGTATGTTAAATATTAGATGAATAATGCAAATTATTTTTTTATTTTCGTTTATAAATGTAACAGTGAATGTATTATCATGATTAGGATCGTTGTCCTATCAACTTAGCTATACCTCAGAAGCTATACCTATAAAAAACTTAAAACCATAAGTAATTATGCATGTTGTGTGACGTTTAAGCTTAAAGTCAAAGTCAAAAAAATGTTTATTTCATTTAGGGCCGATTTTTCAATTCCCAGATAAAAGTATCCGTCAGTTAAAACTATCGATTTCCTTTTCTCAAGCCATAGGAAAGAAAGGACAGCACTTACATTTATCTGACAGATACTTTTATCTGGGGATTGAAAAATCGGTCCTTAGGCAATAAGCAATTGAACGTCGAAAAATCGAAAAAACTACCATCGTTTAGGAAAAACCTTTCTGAGAAGACTTATAAATACATATTTGGGCTATAGGGCCGGATTAATAATGTTGGAGCCCCCAGGCAATGCAATTTTCGGGGGCCCTTTCAACCAAATATCAACCCCGCACTTTTCAAGAAGTCTTTAAAAGTACTTAACTTATTATAATCGAGGATATAAATTTTCCAATACAATTTTCACTCCGATACCTATTTAACCCCCGACACAAAAAGAGGGGTGTTATAAGTTTGACCGCTATGTGTATGTCTGTGTGTGTGTGTGTGTGTCTCTCTCTCTCTGTGTCTGTCTGGATGTGTGTCTATCTGTGACATCATAGCTCTTAAACGGGTAAACCGATTTGGATGCGGTTTTTTTTAATAATAAGCCGGTTTCTTGGCGATGGTTCTGAGATATGTTTCATCAAAATCGGTTCAGCGGTTTTAAAGTTATCAGCTCTTTTGTTAGCTGCGGAAGGGATCTTAGACGTATAATGGGCATTGACTTAGGGGGTGTTTCACCACCTTATTGTCAAACTGCTGGTTACGTAACCAATGAATAAACTAAGTACTGGACAAATCTGTCAGCTAGTGTTTTTTCAGTTTCACCACTCCGGTCCTGTGCAAACTAAGTACTACTTAACTAATCGTGGGTTTAACAAAAAGTCGGAATGGCAACGTCGCATTTCACGACCACGCGTTCCTGTTCGCACACTTTCGTTCAAAGAGTCACTCATTATTAAAGCAAAAGAAATGGTTAACTATATAATTTTTGAATACATCTATTTTTTTTTGCATAAACAAATATGTAACATTATAATTGATCCAAAAACGGTATTTATTTAAGATACTTTGTTAACAATAACAAAGAAAAATAAAATCACGTAAAACGAATCGAAAAGTGGCGCCAAACCATTTGACAGATAAACTTTTTTTTAATGGCGACATACAAGTTCAGGTAGAACAAACGATTGAGCCACTGAAAAAAAGTTTGTTATTAAAAAATATTACGAATTTTTGGATTTATTTTTACATATTAAAAGCGTACCTATATTTTTTTATTCAAGTCTTGATTTTTAAATCCTCGTTTGCAATTTAGCATGACTCCTTTCTTTAAAAAATAAAAAATACTTTGATTTATTTCTCTGAAACCGGCTGAAGGGCTCTCCAACCATGACCACAAAAAAATTAACCGACTAATTAAAAAGTTATGTGACGGATAAAAATGCTAAATGCCACCAGATCTGATGGTCAAATTAAAAAACAGTTTGTCCGTCACTTAGCGCTAATCAAGACTGGTGAAACAGAAATTTTAAGTCCATCTGTCAAATAAGGTTATGATTAAGCTAATCCGAACTTTAAAAAAAGTGGTGAAACAGCCCCTAAAAGTGTACCTTCATTTTTATATTCAAATCTTGATATTTAAATTACTTTATGCAATTTAGCATGACCTTTTTCTTTAAAAAATAAAAAATACTTTGATTTATTTTTCTGAAACCGGCTGAAGGGCTCTCTAACCATGGCCACAAAAAAATAAACTAACTTGATGTGACGGATAAAAATGCTAAATGCCTCCTGATCTGATGGTAAAATTAAGAAACAGTTTGTCCGTAACTTAGCGCTAATCGAGACTGGTGAAACGGAAATTTTAATTCCATCTGTCAAATAAGGTTATGATTAAGCTAATCCGAACTTTAAGAAAAGTGGTGAAACAGCCCCTTAATGTTCAAACATATATGACATAATTGTGACATATTTGCGTTAGGGGTTTTTAAATTTTTTAATTTAATTGTTGCGCGCGCGGGGCCCTTTGGCGATTACCAACTCTGCCTAATGGTTAATCCGGCCTTGTACATAAAAATATGTCTACCTATTCCGTTTTCTAAAATACAATCATTACAGAGGTTATTGTTTGTTTCAGGGTGGCCAACCTATGAAGACGATGTAGCGGCCGCAGCTGCAGCTGGCAACTGGGACAAAGTGCATGAAATGTAAGATGAATGTACTTATTTGTATATTTACCACTAGCTGTTGTCCGCGACGCCCTCAGCGAAGAATTCGTTTATCGCTATCCCGCAGCAACTATGCCATTTTCCGGGATATAAAGTATCCTATATGTTAATCCAAGTTATAAACTATCTGTGTGCTAAATTTCATCAAGATGCGTCAAACCGTTTCGCCGTAAAATAGTAACAAACACCCACACTTTGGGACTGGGTCAATTGGTGTTAATTGTCCCGTGATATTTATTTATCTATTCTATTCTATTCATACACAAACGCATTTTATTTACAATATCTACTTTGTATCGTTTATAGGTCCGTGTGTATTAATTTATCGAGTACAAATAATGCTGATCGGTTTCATGAAGTTTAAACTTGTGTCTACGTCATTGTTTATTTAATGTGTCTATCTATCTATCTACAGCCATTGTCCGTCCACTGCTGGACGTAGGCCTCCCTCATATTGCGCCAACATTCGCGATCCTGGGCTTCCCTCATCCATCTACTGCCCGCTGTCCTCCTAAGGTCATCAGTCCAACGTGTTGCAGGGCGTCCCACACTACGCTTTGCTAAACGTGGTCTCCACGCCAGGACACGTCTGCTCCAACGATCGTCAGTTGTACGGCAAACGTGACCAGCCCATTGCCACTTCAGCGTGCTAATCCTTCGGGCTATGTCAACGACTTTCGTCTTTTGTCTTATATGCTCGTTGCGGACCCTATCTCTCAACGAGATACCAAGCATAGCTCTCTCCATGGCACGCTGAGCGACTCTGAACTTATGGACTAGTCCTCCTTTGAGTGTCCACGTCTCTGCAGCGTAAGTCATAACTGGTAGGACGCCCTGGTTGAACACCTTTGTTTTCAGGCATTGTGGCAGAGATGACGTCAAGATATGACGAAGCTTCCCAAATGCTGCCCAGCCCAATTGAATCCTTCTATCGGCTTAATGTGTATATTTAATGTGTATATTTTTTTAAACATTTCCTTTTTGTTTTCAGATTGAGCAGAAACTTTGGACATAGATTTGCTTTTATGGTACGTATCTTGTTCACGAACATTATTAACATTACAGGAAATTTGACAGAGATAAATGTAATCCCTTATGAAAAGTATCCTCTCAGTATTAACAACAATTTCCTTATACGACCTGTGTCGACAGGCACAAGATATACCTACATATTCCCCCATTGGTAAACTTGTACAAATACTCAAGCTTAGTCAGCTACTCATCTTAGTAAGAACCTATCTAAATAGAACAACATAGCGTATGTTTTCCGAAAATGAGACTAAAAGTATTTTCGTTATGATATTTTAATTATGGTCCAAATACATTAATCAATACGTAACTGGAAACTGAAACTTTAACCTTGAAGACAGTCGTGTTGGCGCAGTCTACAGGTTAGCAGGATTACATGTAGAGTTTAGACGAGAGAAAACCTTAGCTATCAGCTATTTAACTCTTATTTAAAACTCGCTGGCATCAGTCTCAGATGTTCTATCTTACAAGTTAAGTATGAAGTATCTTTTTCTATTTATTTTTTCAACTTCATTTTTTTAATACTTTTACGGTCATCCCGTGAAACCATATATTTCAAACTAAATACAAACTGAAATATAGATGCACAGAAAAAACCCCAGAAAAAAGACCAATGTTGGGAATCGAACCCAGGTCCTCAGACATCACTGCATAATGTGATTGACTATGTACGATGTGTGGGAAAAATTCGTCGCTAACTTCTAGACCAGTGATGGTGTAGGGGTAAGCACGCAGCACGGAACGCTGAGGACCTGGGTTCGATTCCCAGCATTGGTCTTTTTTCTGGGGTTTTTTCTGTGCATCTATATTTCAGTTTGTATTTAGTTTGAAAAATATGTTCTATCTTAGTTTTGGTATTTGGCACATCAAGTCCAGCCTTACTATTGGTTTCGATATTATGGAATAACGCCAGTTCCATCATCATCTCTAGCCTTTATACGTTCTACTGCTGGGCATAGGCCTTCTCTCAGAGTGAGAAAACTTGGGCCCAGTGCGGATTGGGAAATTTGACTTGCCTTGTATGTATACGGTTTTCCTCATAATGTTTTTTTACACCGAAAAGCTCATATTTAAATTCTGATAAACTCAGAGACGTGAACCCCAGCTCTAACCCACGACGACTTGAGAGGCTATAGGTGAAACCAGGTTACCACGTCAGATTAGAATAACAATATATTTTTTCTATTTCCAGCCACTACAAACTGGTGTCAGTGAAGTCCGCAACCTGAAGCCCCAGGGCGGCGGCCACGTGTACGCCGAATCCGACGTCAACTTCAAGTCTTCTTCCAACAGCAACGGACAATATGCGTCCCAAAGCGGTGGGCACAAGATCATCAACAACGATGGAGCCGTCTCCGAATACGACTACAAACCTTAATTTAATCACAACCCGCCTACAAACCCAGCAAGTTTTCCACAAGTTAGGTAATAAAAATCTTTTCCCTAAAACATCTGGTGGTTCAAAGCATCCCGTTCCTAAAACGTCCGTTCTCATCAATTTCAATAAGTCCATTGTCTTAAAAATTTAGTTCTACATTTTTGTTTCCCACAATGTGATTTCAGATCGTTCAATCTTACATTCGTTTTTAAATGGATCTAGTATTTGGATATTGCCATTGAATCTTAGGAAATGGATGTTACGGGAACTAAACTTTGTTTTGGAAAAAGGGCACTGTGTTACGCAATTGACTCGGGAAACTGAGGTCGACTCTGAAAATGTGGAGTCACACTGATTAATTCTTCCACTATAGTAAAGCCTTATTGTAATAAATGTCACAACGACTTCCTTGCAGACATGGGCATAGTCGGTATGTCTGTTTTTGCGATGAAGCTATACAGTGGGTGACGATTGAACTGATGACTATACTACCACAATTTATTTCTTAATCCTGTTTAGAATCATAGGTATTTGCCTCTTCGCTTTCTTTATAAAAAGTAAGAAACCACCGAAATGTTTGATTCTATTTATTTGCAGTAGTTTGCATGTTTATCGTTTTAATTCTTAGTATTCCACTATAGTTTATCCTCAAAATTTGCACTTTTGAGTTACGTAATGTTAACGAACAAATCAGTTTAGCATAAACAGAAGAAAATAATATGACGCCAGCCAATAATTACTTCGCACAATACAGTTTTAACACCAAGACTATTGTTTTATTTATCTTTGGAGCTTGTTCAGAACCTGTTATTTTTCTCTTCTATAAATCATCGTTATAATCAACACAATCTTCAGCCCAAAAGCCTAGTGGCTTTTTATATTCACACCCCAGTATTTGATCAGAGTATATGTATTGCCTAACATGTTTCTTGGGTCCAGTGTGTAGGTACCTTCGAATGCTACAATACCATAAAAACTGAGGCTGACACAAGATAAAAATATGACATTTTAAATTGAATATCTATGTATATATTACGCGAGGCCGATTTTTGTACACGCCATCAGATCTACAGTTAAACGTTATTTTTTTGCTCGTTTTTATAGAAAGTGGTACGGAACCCTTCGTGCGCGAGTCCGACTCGCACTAGGCCGGTTTTTAAGGTATGAAATGAAAGCACGATCTCAATCACGGTCTAGATTTATTTTATTTATTTATTCAAAAAGTTCATATAAGATACAAAATATAAGCATGAAATAATCTTAGGTCTAGTAAGTAAATTTAGTTTAGTCTAAGCTAGGTTACAAGTGTAACCTGTGTTATAGACAAAAGGATTGAGAAAAGATTGAATAAACAATCCTCGTGAAATTATACGTCTTCGTTAAACGTTTAATACTATTATTCCATTTGGTACCGTATCTCCTTTTGAAACAGTCGCTGATACGGTGAAACGTCATACACTATCCACATTTCGGAGCTACCCGAACATACTAGTAGAACGTACCATCTTATTTGCAGCGTAGTCACTATAATAAAAACCGGCCAAGTGCGAGTCGGACTCGCGCACCGAGGGTTCCGTACAAACTTATATGTATCTGTGAACATCCAGTCTTAGCAGACCCCTGTTCCTAAGTAAAATGTGTGCAGTGTGGGATCTTTGTAGATTGGTTTCGATATAGACAGACAGACAAAAAAAATGATATTCGCAATTTTTCCTTTATCTGTGCTATGAGAAATTGCTTCGTACCAAATTTCAAGATTCTGAGTTCACGGGAAGTGCCCTGTAGGTTTTGATTCCCTTGCGAGTGTCGACAATTTGCGGAATTTTACGGCATAAAAGGCTTTATCTTTTGATTGCGTTAAAAATTTATTCTTTTCTCAATTTTTCCTTTATCTGTGCTATAATATGTTGCTTCGTACCAAATTTCAAGATTCTGAGTTCACGGGAAGTACCCTGTAGGTTTTGATTCCCTTGCGAGTTTCGAAAATTTGCGGAAATTTGCGGCATAAACGGCTGTATTTTTTGATTGCGTTGGCTTACCAACGAAGATGTTAGATTTTTTCACAGCTCCAAGGGACAGTAGACTTGAGTATTTGATACAAATTTCAGCTTGATACCTCCACGCGCGCGTTCCTGAGAAAAAGGGTCTTGACAGACGGACGGACGGACGGACAACAAAGTGATCCTATAAGGGTTCCGCTTTTTCCTTTCGAGGTGCGGAACCCTAATAAGAACCTATATAGAGTCTAGGTCCTAGACCATGATACTGATTACTCGGCTGCGCCTAACTATGATTGCTTAGCAAACATTTTTCACGTTTTCATAGTTGCCGTGCTTATTTAGGAGTTAAAACTGCAAAAGATTTTTGACGATCTGTGTTTTAAGTAGTTTTGATTTGATGTTAAAGTAAACTTAATAAATATGCTTAACTGTAATAATAACAATTCGAGAAAAGGTAGGTAGTGCCCTTACGCTCCGCTTGGCTCGTCTTGGCGGGGGCACTCCCGTGCCCCCAGATGAAAGCACTCCCAGAAAAATAAATATTTTACTTCAGTTTTTACTACTTATTAAGAAGCTAGAATACAAAAGCATGGAAATATCTTTCTACTAATCTGTTTAAAGCCGGTGACTCAGCACGAGCCAGCAGGAGAGGACCTAGCCATTGACCTTACGTACAATCTATCTATAGGGTTTCTACCACTCCTGCTGGCTCGTGCTGAGGCACCGACTTCAAACAGTAAGTAGAAAGATATTTACATGTTTTTTGTTTGTAGTCGGTACAATTTTTATATAATTTTTCTAAATACAAATTCAGAATTGAACAACAGGAGAACGGAGAAGCTGCTAGCATATTAATGCTAATGTTATGTGTGTATTAACACAAATACTTTTGCTGCGCTAAAACAACATTTTTTTGTAATCTAGCCCTTAAAAGTAAAATTTAAGGTGGATGGTGTATCCGGGGGTAGGTATAGAAAAATAAAATGATTAATAGTTTTTTATACAGGGTTATTTGTAATTCACTGACATCCTTCTTAACCCTGAATTCATATCACTCAAACAAATGTTTTTTGTTTTACGACTTTTTAAAATTAAGCACTTTTGTCCCATACAAATACACAGAGTATCGTAAAAATAAGAGGTAGTCTCAAATTTTCAAAACGTTATTACACCAAAATATTAAGTTATGACAAAAGCCGCAAAACAAAAAACATTTGTTTAAGTGGTAGGAGTTTAGGGTTAAAAGGATGCTAGTGAATTACAAATAACCCTGTATGTAAACACAAAGCTGAACTTATGATACAGAAACAAGCATCCGGAGTCGTCCTGCTGAGCGTGCTGTCATGACTAGTGAGACACGGCAAAGTTCTAGCATGATGAGTAGGAACCTCATGAGGAAAGTGCCCAAATAGGTAACATAAAGTTTATAAAGAATAGTGGACGAAATATATAATGGTTATTCGATAATATAATTGTCGGTAAAATTTTCATTTTATAACAATCCTACATAAACTTAACTTAAAAATTTAATTGTATCAAATGACCATTATGAGGTATTCTGTCCATTACTGTTTTCAAACTTTATGCTATTTGATAAGTACCTATCCGTGTAGTGTACCAGCCGGGACTAAATTGAGGAACGGCCCAACACGGTTTGCGAGCGGTAACGGTAGGGCTGAGCTTGGAATGACCCTTCTTTTCCTGTTAATTCGCTTTATAAATAAATAAATGAATAAATAAATAAATAAATAAGGCTCATCCCAATCTCAGCGCAAACCTCTCGCAAACCAGTGATTTTGGCGTTCCTGAATAGCAGTAGCAGTTCATCCCTGTCCTCTTGCAAACGATTGAATCACCGCTCGCAAACTGTGTTGGGCCGTTCCTGAATTTAGTCCCTGGTCATGACTGAGCGTTTTGCCTGTTCATTGCGCGGCCGAGCCGCTCGCTGCACAATGGTTACTAGCAGCACCTTCAATGAATAGAGAAAACGCTCGCCGCGCCGCCACCAAGCCTCGCTCTGAACCGAACGCACAGACAGCGGAGGCGTGGCGGTGCGGTGGCGGTGAAGGTTGTACCTAATATTCTAACTTGTATGAACGCTTGTGCGGTAGGTACCGTATCACAAAACTTTTCCAAGCAATGTCGATGAAAACATAAATCGTGATCATGCTAGGAACTTGGATGATCGCACAGTTTAATTTTTATGCAGTATTTATCTTGATTAAGATCTTAATTATACAGATAAGTTGTAGAGATCTTATTGTTAGGTACATCTTACGTAGTCGTCTAACCATGGATGAGTGCAGGGGCATATAAATATAAAGCACGATTCAAATTGATTTCACTTGTAACTAGGTATACATATGTATACAGTATGTATTATTTTCTTATGTAGCAACTATTAAAAACTTTAAATGTACTTTTTGTTTGATTTTACCTAATTTAGTTTATTGATTTCCTTGAGTCTGAAAAATTATCAAAATAGCTTATTTCATGATATTTTACGATATTTCAACATGGATCCGGAGGCAAAAGATCAATTCTGATTCCAATGATATTTTACACACTAATTATCAACACTATTTAGCACCTTTTTAAACCTGTGCCCGATTAAAAAAACTAAGTTTTTTTTTCTTCATACAAGAGTGGCCCACCCTAGTATACATACTACTCATCACTATAGGTACTTACATAGTATAAAACAAAGTCGCTTCCCGCTGTCTGTGTGTCCCTACGTATGCTTAGATATTTAAAAATAAGCCACGGATTTTGATGCGGTTTTTTTAATAGATAGAGTGATTCAAGAGGAAGGTTTATAATATGTAAAATACATGCATAACATAGTAGAGAAACACTGATAATTTTAGAGGTTTCTAATAAATATATGCACAATGTATTTAAGGTATTAAATACATTGTGCATGTAATATAGATCAATATGGCCCTTTGAAGCATGTTATTTAAATGAATATTTTCGAAAATATTACAGATTTAAAATGCAGGGACATAGCGGTTGCGGCGTGCCTATAAGGTCTAATGATAAAAAAGATGTGAACGTTCTAATAAAGACATTCTGTAGTATATGTATTTAGTATCAGTGTTACACCCGTGCGAAGCCTGGGCGGGTCGCTAGTAATTAAATAAATCTTTTAAGTCACTTAAAATCATCCTAACATCGGAGCTATCAAAGTACTCATAAACATGTGAAATCGGCAGTAAGCGCGCGCGTGTTCAGAAATTTGCTGATCAGTTGGACTGGTACACAGTCGCCATCATAAACATCGGAGCATTCAACGTGGTCAAAAATATCCGAACACGACCGTATTGTCAATCGCGTACGTGGGAGTTTTCAGAAAAAAAGGTGTTTTCCTTAATTATACTTAATTTTTCCATACAAAATTTATTAGTCAGTTTTGTGACGTTCATACAACATGTATGGTTAACTGCGTCAAAAAACTGTCAATTAAAGGAGGGTCACTTTTTTTATTGCTTAAATCGATAGTGCTTGTGATTCTGAGTAGAAATAACCCAAAATGTGTTTGGTTTTTGAAAAAAAGTACATGGTACACTTTTTTCTGAAAATGCCCACGTACGTGTTCAGATATCTTTGAACACCTTGACTGCTGCGATGTTTATGATGGCGATCGACGCAATAGTGTTATACATATTTACAGAGTTTTGACGATCTATCTTCTTGGTGTTGTAATTGAAAACTGCTTAGAGACCTTAATATCACTGTATCAAATTTATTCAATCACAGAAAATACAATTTTATATCACCATTTGATACGCTGCGATTGGTTTTTTTTAATTATATTAAAGACGTCGTTGACATGGTTGTTAAGGCCGATAACACATTTTTTAATTTTGTTTATATTTTCAATTAAATTTCATAAACAGTTTTACAATCTCAAATCTTGGGACAAAGAAAGTAAAAATTTTGCATAGAGTTTCCCTTTACAATTCTGACAAGGAATATCAAATATAAAAAAAAAATATTTATTTGTAAAACATAGTAGGTATGCATGTCACAATTTGATGTTACAATAAATCATTTGTATCACTATATCTGGCCATATGGCATACAAATTATTCACATGCAGCATGCAATTAATTATTGATACATAAACAATACAAAAAAATGCTATTTTAATTTCTAAACTAAAAATCTCGGAAGGAGTCAATATAGTCTCGGAAGGAATAAAGAGGAATTTTTTGAAAATTTCTACGAGGGTAGTAGGGAATTCTGCAACGAAAACAAAGCCGCCGACGAAACAAGTTTGCGTATGCTACTTTGTTTTCGTAATAAAATTAGTTGGGTTAAATACTTAAGTTAGATGTAAGTATAGGAGTTCTCCACATTATTGTTAAATGTTTACTTTAAATTAATAAAGATTTTTATTATTATTATTATTATTATTAAGTAGGTATATAATTAAATAACATTGTAGATCCGTTTTGGAAAAAAATGTACCTTGTCGAGTGTCTTGCCGGATTCTTCTCAACAGGGTTTTTCCGAACCGGTGGTAGATTCTTCGACGTTCATAAGTGCTTGTTATAGCCTAAACTCAATGAAAATATTTTGACTTTGACTTTGTCACACGGGTTACTACTAAAAAAATCCTTAGAAATGCTCCGGCACAGAAGTGACTTAGGTTAAACTGATGATGGTTTTTTTTTTATGTACTATTTGTAAAATTGTAACTTTAATTTTCACAACTTAATATGATAATACAGGGTTATTTGTAATTCACTAGCATCCTTTTAACACTAAACCACTACCACTTAAACAAATGTTTTTTGTTTTACGGCTTTTGTCATAACTTAATTTTTGGTGTAATAACGTTTTGAAAATTTGAGATTAACTCTTATTTTTACGATACTCTGTGTATTTGTATGGGAAAAAAGTGCTTCATTTTAAAAAGTCGTGGAACAAAAAACATTTGTTTGAGTGATAGGAATTCAGGGTTAAGAGGATGTCAGTGAATTAAAAATAACCCTGTATATATTTTCGTTATTTTTTATTGGGATATATATCCCAAGCTTAGGCGTTTTGAATTTGGGAATATTAACTTTGTTAATTCCAACAGTACCTACATATGTATATTTAATTTATATCACATACGTACACTAGAAAACGTAAGTATCAATAAATGTATGTTATTGGAGCAATAAATAGAATTATCAAAGTTATCTCAGTTTTGACCTCCACCTTGAACCGTAATCCTCTCGTACTCAGAATTCAAAGTCAAATATCAAATATCAAATATCAAAAATATTTATTTGTAAAACATAGTAGGTATGCATGTCACAATTTGATGTTACAATAAATCATTTGTATCACTATGTCTGGCCATATGGCATACAAATAGCTACATTATTCACATGCAGCATGCAATTAATTATTGGTACATAAACAATACAAAAAAATGCTATTTTAATTTCTAAACAAAAAATCTCGGAAGGAGTCAGTCAAATCATGTTTATATCAATTTGGGTTAATTACTGTCCACCTGTGAAATCAATGAGTCAAAGAGCTAAAAATACTTAATATTTTGCCATTAACATCTGCAATTTTAGTCTAATTTAACAAAACATCTTAAAAAACGACTTTATTATTTCTCATATTTGACCCGTTCGATCGATTCCCGTTTAAGGCAATTGCAAGTAAATCTATTGAGTAGGGTACAATTTACTATTTCCAATATTTAAGGTAGCTGCGGTCCATTTTCCGTGACAAGTAAAACCAAAATTAACACGTAATTGCTAGTTTTAATGGCCTTCATTTATTTTGATTGTGTATGTTATTTGAAGATAAAATGAACCTTATCAGGAACCCTTTCGATCTGCACCATAAAATACGGCATGTTATTTTTTGTTGCAATTTACTAGTTCGAGTCCTGACCTGACTAAGACAAGCGATTTTCTAAAAATCTATAAACGAAGTTTTTATCGCTTTTATTAAAAATATCGTATCGAAATAATAATAGTATCGAAGGTGCCCGGGCATGTGGCTTCCGTTTTTTCCACTATCTATATATATAGAGTTACCCATGCAAAATTACCTCCTAGAATGCTAGGAGGTAATTTTCCATGGGTAACTCTGATCTTTATCATTATTATACTCTGATCATTATCAGTCTTTAAGCTTAGCCGCGGTTGGACAGACAGATCAATGACATAATGAAAGTATAAGGGTTCCTTGTAGGACTATGGAAAATCATAAAAATTTAACTCCTAAAAACATGTCTACCTATCAGTGGCGGGGCGTGAAAATTTTAGCAAGTAAAGCCGGAGCAAAAACCTAAAAACTCCATTTGTCCTCTTCTTGAAAGTGTAGTAATGGAAGAGAATCGTTTGTTAACTTCGAAATTTTAGTCAACCCGGGGGGAATCGGGTTGTTAGTACTCTTCGGCACTGATACCTATTTAATTACAAGTTGCTAACTTCAGAGGTTCAGGCTGTACGTTGTGTCGGTCAGTCATCAAACTCTTTTACAGGTATAAGATGCAACTTTGTGAGACATGAACGGACTAAGGGGCTTCAGTATAAGGACCCATTGGCACAGTAAAAGCGATCAAGTGAAACACGTAAGGTTCTGGAATAGCGACCGCGAACCGTAAGAATGCCCGCAACAAGATGGACCCGACGATCTGGTAAAAGTTGCAAGGACCACTTGGCTGCGTGCAGCGCAATCGATAGTTCTAAGTATAACTAAACATCGGTATCAGCGTTCCAATTTCATGGCACTCGGCAAGGGTTGCAAAATAAATAAATATGTACATTCGAATATTTGAATAATAATGTTTAATTTATTTTTTGTTTTTACACTCAATTATACTGCGGTAAACTGTACATATAATAAAAGAGGTTTATATTCTAAATACGTCATAAAACTTAATACTCATTATGCATACGAAAAATAATACCTACTTACATGCTAAATTTCCCAACGCATGTCAATTTAACTGTTATGCAAGATAATCTGTAAAGTCAAATAATAGTTTCCTGTGACCTCAGTCAGTGTGGAAAGGTATTTTAGTCATTTAAAATGGATATATTCTTGCTGACGTCAAAGATTTCCAGAAAAATCCATGGAACAAATTTTAGTAATCTATTCTAACCCTCAAAATATTTTTAGAGTCCTTTTTTACTTATACAAAATAAAGGAAATATATAAAGGTACTAAGTGTATTTGTTTGTATTTGTTTTTCTGCCGACCATACATTGCTATGAAATTTGAACGTTGATACCGATGTATATCTATAAGTCTTTGGGGGAGGCATTTATCCAGCAGTGGATGTGTTTTGGCTGATATGTTGAGACCACACGATTAGGGTGTCCCTTATCTACCCTAAGCTCCTTCTATCTTACGCCCTTCCTGGAATATACCCAAAAACGTGTTAAGTTATTAAATATTTCATAATTGCATTTATAAGTTAATTGCAAATCGATTGTATCCGGTTTATAAGTACTATTTATTTAACTCCACTCATAATTACATGAAATATGACGTATTAATTCAATATTTTTAACATGAAAGTACCGCGAGACTTACTTATAGTGAAATAATACCGATTACTCACGTCACGTCTTAAAACTAGTTTAACTCGACATGTTTCGGACTAATCCGTAGCCCTACTTACACGTCGTCGGCTTAGGGAATAAATCTGCTAAATTAATTTCTACAGTCGTTAAATTTTCAATCTAGTTACATATGCCAGTAAATTCAAAAATTGGATGACGGTTGAAGCCGACGACGTGACTTTATACAGAACCGTAAGTTAATAGCAAGATGTTTTACAATGCGAGGAAACAAATGAACAAACTGTCAAAGAATAATTAAAACAAAAAATACAAAAACAATCTAAATAATCAGTACGAAGGGTTTTCATTTTCATTCGGGTTACCGAAGGACGAAATTACATACCAATAAAAAATATAAATAAATATGAATATTCTCACAAACACTAAATGACAACATTTTAAAATTTTGGGATGTTACGTGGATCCCGTGGGAACACCAGGATAAATAATAGCCTATATGTTACTCATTCACTATTTCATCCCAATTCGTCAGTTTGAGCGTGAAATAAAGTGTTAAAAACATTATATACCTACTCGTTTAACGACCGCTTTAGCCTAGTTGGTAGTGACCCTGCCTACGAAGCAAGAGGTCCTGGGTTCGAATCCCGGTAAGGGCATTTATTTGTGTGATGAGCACGAATATTTGTTCCTGAGTTATGGATGTTTTCTATGTATTTAAGTATTTATTTATCTATGTAAGTATGTTTATCGTCGTCTAGTACCCATAGTACAAGCTTTGCTTAGTTTGGGGCTAGGTCGATTTGTGTAAGATTGTCCCCTAATATTTATTTTATTTTTATTTATTCGTACACGTGCTCGCACGCACACACTCACGAACTTTCACATTTTATTAGTAAAATTAGTAGAATGACACCGACTTCCCATTGGTTTCTGAATGAGTTGAAAACAGTTCTTTCTTCCATTCCGACCTTCACCTTGGTGGCGAAAGCTTTGATGTTATTAAAGCATACCATTAATATCATTTGACTTGAATTGATTCACTGTAAAAACTGATTTCCGATTTTTACTCGTGTTATCGGGCTTCCAAACAATATACTAGGGGCGTTCAATAAAAAGTGAGAATGAGTATGTTATAAACAACTTTTACTAAATGTCATTTTATTTTTCGACATAGTCACCTTTTAGCATAATACACTTAGTATATCTTTTTTCTAAACTTAAAATTCCATTTTTAAAAAAGGTCTCATCTTGAGTACTTAAAAAATCTTGTACTGCAGCGACTACCGCGTCGTCGTCTTCAAATTTCTGGCCTCTCAGGTATTGTTTCAATCTCGGAAATAGGTAGAAATTACTGGGAGCGAGATCTGGTGAATACGGAGGATGCTTAAGGATATCGAACCCAGCATCACGAATTGCAGCCATTGCAACGGCGGACTTGTGTGCCGGGGCATTGTCCTGGTGGAACAGCACAACTTTCGAGAGTTTACCTCGCCGTTTTTCGCGGATCTCATTGCGCAATGTTGCTATTTGTTTGGCGTATAAAGTGCCCGTAATAGTGGCTCCATGCTCGAGATACTCAATCATTAATACCCCTTTACCATCCCAAAAAACAGAGCCCATGACCTTACCGGCAGATGGGCTTACCTTGAATTTCTTCGGAGTTGGAGATGATGGCCTTTTCCATGTCATAGACTGCAGTTTCGTTTCAGGGTCGTAATGATGGAGCCATGTTTCGTCCATTGTTATAAATCGCGACAAAAAAAGTTCCCGGTCTTGCTGCATCAGGTTCAAAGCTTCTTGACAAATCTCTAGTCTAGTTTGTTTTTGCGTGTCAGTAAGCATTCTTGGTACCCAACGCGCAGATACCTTTTTCATACCCAAGCGTTCATGTAAAATATGATGCACGCTCCCCGTTGAAATCTTTACATTTTCAGCAATAAAACGAACTGTGACACGACGATCCGCCAAAACTGAGTTTTCGACTTTTTTCACAATTTCTTCAGTTACTGCTGTAGCAGGGCGTCCGGAGCGGGGGTCGTCCATTGTCGATGTTCTTCCACGTCTAAATTCGGCGCACCAACGTGCGACTGTCGAATACGGAGGAGCATTAGACCCTAAAGTGTCCCGCAAATCCAAATTGACTTGGTCCGTAGAAAAAATTTTCAAATACAGGTATTTGATAACGGGGCGCAGTTCAATTTTCTCCATTTTCGCTAACGTACTCAATAGCATTGCAAAGAAATTACCGTATATTTTTTTAAACAAAAGACAGTTAGTTTTTTTTTTCATAGCAATCAGCTAGATAGATTAGCTTTACCGGCCAGTATTTAATTTCGTAATATTAAAAGAGTTTGCATCTCATTCTCACTTTATATTGAACGCCCCTCGTAGCTTAGGATCCGAATATACAACGACCTTCACCGATCTGGTTAATGGATGAAAAGTATTTTATATTAAATTAATTTTGTTAATAAATATATTGCAAGTGGGTTGACTAAAAAATTTCAGTACTTACAGTATGTTTTTTTTTATTAACACTTTCATCCATTAACCAGATCGGTGAAGGTCGTTGTTTACTCGGATCCTAGGCTAATATTTGTTATTTTCTTGTAAGTACAAGGATTTTTTTTAATGAATAGACAGACAACCCTTGATTCATCATCCCAGCCTATATACGTCCCACTACAGGGAACAGGCCTCCTCTCAGAATGAGAGGGCAGTGGCCTAGTGGTTTGACCTATGGTCTCTCAAGCATAGGGTCGTGGGTTCGAGCTCGGGCTCGCACCTCTGACTTTTTCGGAATTTACGGTGAAGGAAAACATCGTGAGGAGACCTTCATACACCTGAGAAGAAATTCAATGGTGTGTGTGAACAGTGTGAAGTTCCCAATCCGCACTGGGCCCGCGTAGAATCTACGGCCCAACCCTTGATTACGTACTAATAATTTAGACGGAAGCAGATGAGCGTGTTAGGGCCGGCGCTCACTGACGGCATGGCATGGCATGGCACGGCAAAGGATTTTATTACTATCAAGTTATTTTGAATCTTATTTCAATGAGTTTAGAAATCATACAAGTTAAGTATGAAGTATCTTTTTCTATTTTTTTTTTTTTATTTTCTTCAACTTCATTTTTTATTACTTTTACGGTCATCCCGTGAAACCATATATTTCAAACTAAATACAAACTGAAATATAGATGCACAGAAAAAACCCCAGAAAAAAGACCAATGCTCGGAATCGAACCCAGGTCCTCAGCGTTCCGTGCTGCGTGCTTACCCCTACACCATCACTGGTCTAGAAGTTAGCGACGAATCTTTCCCATACATCGTACACTTCAGTCTGTTATAATCACATTAGGCAGTGTTAAAGCGCATCTATGTTAATGCCCTCTACCGAGAGACTTCAACACTCCTTCGGAGCTACCCGCTCACCTGGACCAAGAGATGGCGCTACTAGGCCAACTTTTACAAGTTAAGTATGAAGTATCTTTTTCTATTTTTTTTTTTATTTTCTTCAACTTCATTTTTTATTACTTTTACTGTCATCCCGTGAAACCATATATTTCAAACTAAATACAAACTGAAATATAGATGCACAGAAAAAACCCCAGAAAAAAGACCAATGCTGGGAATCGAATCCAGGTCCTCAGCGTTCCGTGCTGCGTTGCGTGCAGCAGTTTCAGTTTGTATTTGTATTTGTATTTAGTTTGAAATATTTAGAAATCATGTTACTTCATTTCGATACCACGATGCCGCGACGTGCCGAGGGATGCTGCGGTAAAATTCGTATGTAACCTGCCGTGCCATGCCGTGCCAAGCCGTCAGTGAGCGCCGGCCCTAACTAAGTATTTGTGTATCTAATTTAATACAAAGGAAGTATGCATAAAGTGGATATAGGTATTATTGATAAATGAGAGTATCTTACCTATTCATTAAATGCTAATTGAGACATTCTACAAAGAAAACCCACTGACCATTGTCTAAAGGTATTACCTCAATTAGTCCAAAACATGTTTTTAACGTTTTCGTCTAAAACTTGCGCATTGACATATAAGGACGTAGCCTTTTTGTGAATAATGTTTTCAGCGAAGTGGAAGGCTTTCTGCCATTATTATGGTAATATTAAAACCATGAAAATAGTTCTTAGAACATTAAGTTGACCAGAAATTGGTTCGGTAAGGAGATAATCGTCTCTGCGTGCGTACGCTGAGAGTTCAAAGTGGAACATATGTCAGTGTGGTGATAAGCAAGTAGAAAATGTTTATATGGACTGCAGGATTCTTGGGTTGGCACTAAACGCTAGATCGTCTCAGAGTATACTCGTGTCAGACCGAAGCGAGGAATAGAACGAGTTTAACATATCAATTATTAATCGATATAACCATTTGTGTTCGCATCATGAACCGGCTCATATTTATCAGTGCTGTATGTATGCAGTTTGGCTGGATTAGCGGTAAGTTGATATTTATAGTGGCATTACGTGAATCATCATTGTATACATAGTTTTGTGCCTCCGAGGTCAATTTTGCTGCCAAGTTTTGTTATGTTAACATAAATAGTCACACACAGTACATGCAATCGTTTTTAGCTTTTATACTTTTCCGTCGAATTTAAAAGTGATTAAAATACGGCTTTTTCTAACGCAACCAAACACTAGTGAACTTTAAATCAGTTTGATTTATAACTGTGTATGATTACTTTAAGGAACAGTTATTTTTTTTATTAATATACCTACCTACCAGCTCTAAGTTCGGCAAAAAATATCTTCCGAACAAGTGCCGCTCTACATCCGCCGTTAAAAGCTTTACCTGTTTTTTATCACAACACTGTAATGATAAATGATTGAATAGGTCGTAAAATAAATTAGCAACTATAATTTTAAATTTAAATTTACTCGTATCTTTAGATTACCTAACACTCCAAAAGTTATCCAGCAATAGTATTTAAAAGTTGGAATGTAAGTGCTAACTACTTCAGATCTTCTAAAGTGCTCATTGTACATTGTACTTAAAAATATACTCTTTTATTTATAAAAATTACCAACCTGTTATAACTATATTTACTTAGCCTGAAATTAATTAATTACAGTAAATTCTAAATACAGACTCATTCGGTGTTGATACTTGGTATGACTTGACAATACTTGTAAACGCTATTATATTAAAGACGTCACATGGAACGGTTATTACCAATTATTCTTCATTAGCGTAGCAGCGCGCAGGAAGCAAGTAATATCCATTTTTCACGGCCAAAACAATAACGATCATTAGGGAATCTACTTACTTGTCAAATGTCCATCATTTGGGTAGGTAATAAGAATAATTGGACTGTAGGCTGTTAAAAGGCTTGTTATCACTCTAATTACTTCAATTTACTCACACACAGATTCATAAGTAACAAACAGGTCTATCATTTCATAAATCCTATTTAGAATTGGCATAATATGATTTTGATCTACTGATTTAATCCGATATTACATATAGACTGCTTCGAAGTGATAATTGATAATTATTTACATGCATAATAAATTTTCATCAAAAAACTGATGAACGAAAAATAAAACGGTAATTTTTAGTCTAGTTAGCTAAGATTGAAAGCTATTTTAATTATTTAACTCGAGTCAGCGTACTTTATCTAATAATGTGCTAACGAACGAAAAATATATTTCAAAATTCAGACAGGACTAGTATGAGTTGTTTTGTCATGAAAATGTATACAATATACATGCGCCTGATGTCTGCTTTGTTCACATTCACCCAAGCATTTCTAATTAGATTTATAGCTTGGTATCGCTTCGCAACGCTTCTCACCTCGGCCCGATAACTAGGTTCGATTAGTCACGAAAAATCGCCATTCTGTTGACCAACCGTCTTTTATTATTATAATACTAGAGCCCCGCTGTAACTCCTCTTAACCGCACCTCTTAACTTGGTTATCTGTCAAAAGAAAGACTTGACGAAAGCCCAAGTAGACGTCTTGATCGACGACCCAGAAAAGATGCGACTGGCAAAAATTTACGAAGAGAGCCGATCCCGAAAGAATAGAGCCATGCTGTGATATGAGGTTCCAGTACTAAATACTGAGGTCAGGTGGTCTAACACGCAGACGCTCGCTATCGTACTCACGATCATCTCTTTCTACCTTTATCGTATACCGTTTGACATAAAGAAATCGTAATTCATATTGTGATTCTAAATACCTCTAACTCTAATCCTCCATCACAAAACTTTAACATACCAATGCTATCTGTCTTTTCTGTTAGTGACGGTGTCTCTAGGACTAAATTTCCCGCCTTACTTTGCTTTCCTTCCCTAAAAGTTGACAAAATATTACAATAAGGTATTTTTGAACCATTAATAAAAATACAGTTTAATTAGACTCAAAACCCAGATTAATTTTCAGTTCACTGTAAAATTTTATTTACTGCTTTGAAATAAATAAATAATCGCTCAATTGAGTTAGCTCATAAAACACGACACAGATCAGACTGAACAGCTCATAAACGCCATATCAATTGATGGTAATGTCAGATAGCCTATTCCTTGGATCAGAAATTCTTTGTAGGAAAAGAATGTTTATCATCTATATATATATAAAAGAAGAAACTGACTGACTGACTGACTGACTGACTGACATATCAACGCACAGCCCAAACCACTGGGCCTAGAGATTCAAAATTTGGCATGTAGGTTCCTTATAAGGTCGAGGGGTGCACTAAGAAAGGATTTTTCAAAATTCACACCCTAAGGGGGTGAAACGGGGGTCCAAAGTTTGTATGGGGAAACAAGATTAGTTCGACTATTTTATTCGAAACTTCACAGAAGTACTTCCTAATGATAAATGAGTAAACACGTGTTTCAGGTTTTTTGAGAATTCAACCCCTAAAAGGGGGAAAGGGGTAACAAAGTCTGAAAATCAACATGGGTGTTGATTTTATGGGTTATCGGGTCGCTGGTTATGAAAACAACAACGGTTTTAAAATCCGACGTGGCAGACGTAAAATACCATCTCCCTGGATGGGGTGCGATGGGGTTGAAATGTCTAAATAAACTAAATGACTGTTGATATATCAACGCACAGCCCAAACCACTGGTCCTAGAGACTTGAAATTTTGCACATTGATACCTTATACAATGTAGGCATCCACTAAGGAAGGATTTTTGGGAATTCCCTCGGGAACGGGAAAAAACGGAATTTATATATATATTCCATTCCGAGTGACCCTATCTCAGTAACTATAATAACTAGACTCTTCAAATTTGATACACAAGTAGGAATTACATTAGTTAAAACATTAATTTCAGGATTTTTCACAATTCCCATGGGATAAGGAAAAAACGGGATTTACATATTCAGTTCAACGGGATCCTATGAACTATAATTACTAGGCTCTTCAAATTTGGCATAGAAAATAGAAAAATAATAGTAAAAAAGAGATTTAAGGATTTTCGGAAATTCCCACGGGATAAGGAAAAAACGGAATTTTTCGTTTTACTGGTTGTAGAAAGCTGAAATTCGGCATGTAGGTTGCTTGGGGAGTGTAGAGCTGGATTGAAAGAGGACTTTCCAAAATTCCCACGGGAACGGGAAAAAACAGGATTTTTCGTTTTACTGGTCGTAGGAAACTGAAATTCGGCATGTAGGTTGCTTGGAGAGTGTAGAGGAGCATTGAGAGAGGACTTTCCAAAATTCCCACGGGAACGGGAAAAACGGGATTTTTCGTTTTACTGGTCATAGAAAGCTGAAATTTGGCAAGTGGGTTCCTTGGGGAGTGTAGGGGAGCATTAAGAACACAATTCCCGAAATTCTTACGGGAACGGGAAAAAACGGGATTTTGCGTTTTACTGGTTGTAGAAAGCTAAAATTTCAAAATTCATAAGTTTATACTGTAAGTAGGCCGCAAAGGGCTCTTTAACCGACTTATAAAAAAAGGAGGAGGTTATGCATTCCACTTTTTTTATGTAGGTATGTTCACCGATTTCTCGGTCAATTGTGGACCTGTTTGCTTGCTTGCCTGTGTGCTTGCTTGCTTGATATCTTGGTTCTTTGTAATACTCATAGTACACGCGAGTGAAGCCGCGGGCAAAAGCTAGTTATTAAATAAATAAATAAATATTAGGGGACAATCTAACACAAATCGACCTAGTCCCAAACTAAGCAAAGCGTGTACTATGGGTACTAGACGACGATAAACATACTTATATAGATAAATAAATACTTAAATACATAGAAAACATCCATAACTCAGGAACAAATATTCGTGCTCATCACACAAATAAATGCCCTTACCGGGATTCGAACCCAGGACCTCTTGCT
Source organism: Archips crataeganus (assembly GCA_947859365.1). NCBI lineage: Eukaryota > Metazoa > Arthropoda > Insecta > Lepidoptera > Tortricidae > Archips > Archips crataeganus. The sequence goes on from OX402048.1 coordinate 18,202,334, forward strand.
TCGTAGGCAGGGTCACCAACCCAACCAACTAGGTAGTGACCAACTAGGCTAAGGCGGTTGTTAAAGGTAAAAACGCTTGTGATCATTTTCATTTCATTGATTTTCACTTGAGCGCATAACTAGACAATTTAGCACCCATTTTATGATTTGAAAGCTTTCTTTACAGTATACATGTGTAATTAGGGCATATTTTAACATGGTAAGGAGTCTGTACAGTCAAGGAAACTAAATCGCGTACCGGGGTGGAACATTTTCACAAACAATTTCACGCCGATTTCTTTGGCAGATGTATGGAATGTCAACATGACATTTGCAATGAAAAGGGTTCACCCTGGTACGTAATTCAGTTTCTTCCACCGTACTGTACAAAACAGGGTTAGGCTTATAAAATTATGTTTTTTTTTTCTGATTCTCAAGATCAAGGTGATCTAGTAAAATAAATGTTGAATCTGTGCTTTGTTTTATTAAAGCCCGACGATATTTCTACCAAAAACTACCAGAAACTACCAAAACAGTGCGTGTCCTATTCGCTCATCGACAGGGTTCAATAATTCTTACTGTTGTACTGTTGATGTACTGTTGTTGTTACTGTTGAATGTTTTTATCACATACATGACCTACCCTAGAAATATTACAAGTAACTACGTCGTTTTCGTAGTGCACAGAATCTTTATTGTTTGTCGAAGTATATGCACACAACCGCGGCAGCAAAACGAATACATTTTTCGGTTTAATTTAAATTGTTCCGGTTCCCTGCTATGCCTTGTTTGGAATTAATTTCTAAGAAAAAAAATTGTATCAAAGTCTATTTTTATTTACATTAAGACTATAATCAATTTGATTTGTTGATATACCTGATTATGTGTGACTTTATGGACTTTTCTCAAGGTATAAGTTGAAGTCAAGGCTATGGCCTCTTGCAACCCTAAAAATGAAGTTTCTGAGGTCGCACCAGTAAAATTAAATAAAAATTTTAGCGTTCCTTTACCGTCGGTGGCTAAAATGAAGTTTCTGAGGTCGCACCAGTAAAATTAAATAAAAATTTTAGCGTTCCTTTACCGTCGGTGGCTAAAATGAAGTTTCTGAGGTCGCACCAGTAAAATTAAATAAAAATTTTAGCGTTCCTTTACCGTCGGTGGCTAAAATGAAGTTTCTGAGGTCGCACCAGTAAAATTAAATAAAAATTTTAGCGTTCCTTTACCGTCGGTGGCTAAAATGAAGTTTCTGAGGTCGCACCAGTAAAATTAAATAAAAATTTTATCGTTCCTTTACCGTCGGTGGCTAAAATGAAGTTTCTGAGGTCGCACCAGTAAAATAAAATAAAAATTTTAGCGTTCCTTTACCGTCGGTGGCTAAAATGAAGTTTCTGAGGTCGCACCAGTAAAATTAAATAAAAATTTTAGCGTTCCTTTACCGTCGGTGGCTAAAATGAAGTTTCTGAGGTCGCACCAGTAAAATTAAATAAAAATTTTAGCGTTCCTTTACCGTCGGTGGCTAAAATGAAGTTTCTGAGGTCGCACCAGTAAAATTAAATAAAAATTTTAGCGTTCCTTTACCGTCGGTGGCTAAAATGGTTCCAACGGAAGACCAGCGTCAGCTCATCAACATTATTCTGATTTGGGACCATTTCGTCACAATTTATTTCTATTTTCGTTTTTATTCTTTTTCTAGTTTTGAAAACTTAACTTGCATGCCAAATTTGAAGAGTTTAGTAATCATAGTTATGGATTGACCCTAGCCTCTCTGAATCAAATATATAAATCCGGTCTGTTCCCTATCCTGTGAGAATTTCCAAAATTCTTGAAATTAGTTTTTTACTGTTACAATTACCTACTTGCATGCCAAATTTGAAAAGTTATGTATGTACAAAGTTCCCCATACATTATCCGCGAATTCGTTTTCATCGATTTTCCCATGGGAATAAGATATTATCCCGCAGTAAAACGTAGCCTATGTGTTAATCCAGGGTGTCAGCTAGCGCCATACCAAATTTTATTAAAACCACTCCAGCCGTTTAGACGTGAAGAAGTAACAAACATACACACTCACAAACTTTCGCCTTTTTTAATATTAGTGTGAAGTGTGATAGCTGACGATGACAAATATTTATTGTAATTTCCACGCGATTAGAAAATGAAATGAAATAGGAAAAAGAACTAGTGTTAAGAGTGGTACGACTGCATTAAAAATCTCTAAAATGTGTTTAAGTAATTAATTTTCATCGCTATTATTTTTGACTAACTTATAAAAGTTAACAGATAACAGCGGCTTCGCTTGCGTAAACCATTTCGTATAGCAAATAAATTGAAATTCCCAGATTTTTACCAAGTTCCCCTCTAAATAAATAAATTTATTTATTTATAGCTTTTGCCCGCGACTCCGTCCGCGTGGAATTAGTAATTTGAGCAGCTTATTTTTTTTTTTATCCAATGGCTCTCCTTAGTTCCTCGATATAAAAAAAAATACCCCCCCCCCGCACACCCGCGTTCACATTCAACACCGTACTCCCAAGTCAAGCGTGCCTATAGAAGTTTTACTTCAAAAACCCCCGATTTTGAAACATTCTTCCGCTCCTATTGGTGTTAGCGTGATGATATATAGCCTATAGCCTTCCTCGATAAATGTGCTATCTAACACTAAAAGAATTTTTCAAATCGGAGCAGTAGTTCCTGAGATTAGCGCGTTCAAACAAAAAAACCTGTTCGATAAATTCTTAAAATAGACGTATCTTTCTTATTTGTGAACCGATTCAAATTAAACAAACACTAAATGTTAATCCAAGAAAATACCAACATATCAGTGAAAACCGCATCCTTCTAGGTTAAGCCGTTTCTGAGTTTAGCGCGCACAAACGCACAGACAAACAGAAAAACAGACAATAATTCTAAAAATCGTTGTTTTGGGTTCTATTGCGCTAATAAATAGCCCTAGTGTCAGTTTTTCTCAAATATCGTCAATGTACAGACACCGACTTGTTACAGATTTATTATATGTATAGATAGATTTATGTAAATTCCTAAGAATAAAATTTTTAATGTAAGAATTTGTAATGTATGAGGAACACCCATGCAAATTTACAAGTCTCTAGATTAAGGAGAAATTAATTACAAATTATGATTAGGTACATATTTGGTTCATACACAGTCATCATCATCATCTCAGCCTATATACGTCCCACTGCAGGGCACAGGCCTCCTCGAAAGAGAGGGCTTGGGCCGTAGTTCCCACGCGTGCCCAGTGCGGATTGAGAACCTCACACGCACCATTGAATTTCTTCGCAGGTGTATGCAGATTTCCTCACGATGTTTTCCTTCACCGTAAAGCTTATGGTAAATTTCAAATGTAATTTCGCACATAAATTCCGAAAAACTCAGAGGTGCGAGCCCGGACTCGAACCCACGACCCTCTGCTCGAGTTACCATAGGTCAAACCACTAGGCCACCACGGCTTCAAGATTAAGATTTATTTAAATGGGCCGAAAGTTGAAAAGGCGTCCCACACGCAGATGGAGAATTGACAAAAAATATTGGCTATAAGTAGACCCTTAACTTTTGTCATGAACGCAGAAGAAACGCGAAGAAAAAAATGGGAATGAACCATTTACACTTGCCTTTTCAGAGTATTGAGTGTGAAAATTCGTTAACATAAATAAATTAAGAGTCGAAGCAGCATTCGAGCAAGCAATTAATATGTTGGCCACCTGCCACGCCGTTTTAATGGGTGATTAATGGTGATGATGAATATATCGTTAGGTAATTAATATTACCTTCGCTTTAAGTCTGTGCCGGCCAAATTAACTTGTTAGACAGCCTGCGTCAGACAGTTTTTGCTTCATACTAGGGTCAGCACTATTCTTAAGTAGCCTCTACTCGCTGGAGAGAAACATTAAACTAAATTCTCAACACGCAGTGTAGACAGGCCTCCAACAAGATGGAGCGACGACCTGGTTAAGGTTGCGGAAATGTGATGGATGCGCATAGCGCAGAACCGGTCTGCTTGGCGGACCTGAAGGAGGCCTACGTTCAGTAGTGGACGTCTTTCGGCTTAAATTATGGTGATGATGACTAAATTCTTAACGGAATTTCCAAAAAGTATCTCGTGATCTTCATTCGCGTGTCATATATTTAGAAGTATAGTTTCGTATTACGATTTTTGAATTTTCAATTCGGTATGGAAATATTTAAGCAGTAATTATTCAAGCGTTTTGACAGCTCCGGGCTCGGTTACACATCATTACCATCCGACGATTATTACCAAAACGGAAGGGCAAGTCGCAAGATCTTCGGACAACTATATACTTCATTTAATTTAGAATTGAAAACCACAACATCATTATATTGCGGCTCGCCTACTATTTCTTACCTAGCAAATAGTACAGTACAATAGTCTGGGAGCCGCAAAATAATAGTAGATTGTACACCAAGGGGATAAAGCACTGTATTATGTCACGGGCGCAATATTGAATCCTGAGCGTATCGAGGGACTCCAGATTTAACTCCCGAGCGTAGCGAGGGGGTTTTTAGTTGATTCCCGAGCGAAGCGAGGGAATTAAGATGGAGTCCTGAAGCAGTGAAGGATTTAATCGCGCCCAAGGCAAAATCAGTTTTATCTAAAACTTTTAGCAAAATCTATTTTATACTCTACTTTTCTCACCTTTTGCGAGACAATAAAAACCAAGGCTACTAGAAAAATACTCGATGATGATGGTGATGAATGATGATGATGATGATGACGGTGACGATGATGATGATGATGGTGATGATGGTGACGATGATGATGATGATGATGGTGATGATGATGGTGATGATGATGATGATGATGATGATGATGATGGTGATGATGATGACGATGATGATGATGGTCATGGTGATGATGATGATGATGGTGATGGTGATGATGATGATGATGGTGATGATTATGATGATGATGATGATGGTGGTGATGATGGTGGTGATGATGATGATGATGATGGTGATGGATGATGATGATGATGATGATGATGGTGATGATGATGATGATGGTGATGATGATGATTATTATGACGATAACGATGATGATGATTATGGTGATGATGATGATGACGATGATGATGATGATGATGGTGATGATGATGTTGATGGTGAAATATTTCTCTAGGCAGACCACCATTACCATCACCATCACCATCTTACCTTACCTTAAATAAGCGTAGTGGCAGAATGTCATAATGAACCAAAACGCAAATATTGCTTATAGTTTTTTTTTAAATGGCTAAATGCTATGATGCCATAGACCTATAAACATCATGGTGCTGTGTGACATGAAACAACAGACGATCGCATTGCCGGCCTAGGCCTGCAACGGTGTATTTTGAAGCCTGTTTAAATTGTTGAAAAAGAAATAGTACATTACTGCAGCGGCCGCGAAATAGGGGATTGCCGGCCGAGTAGTAATAGATGGCCGAGTGTTAACGAGGCCATCTAGAGATACGAGGCCGGCAATCCCTGTTCGTGGCCAAGGCTTGTATAGTGCTTTTCTCAAATAAATCCAAGGAAATGACACGAATGTTCAACTTATATATTCATATTTAATTCAAATTGTTTTTTTTTTTGATTCCCGCCAAAATATTTTTTTTCCAGCAATTTATTTGTAAGCTGTTCCAGTTAATGTTTTTGACGCAAAATCTTGAGATGATTTATATTTATTAAAAAATTACGACCTTATTAATTGGTTATTTTAATAAATTGTGAACAATAAACGCCAATCCTTATTTATTTTATTAAATCTAGCCAAGTAAGATATTAAAAAGTAAATTCACAAACTAAATTTTTCTTAATTGGCAGTATGTCATTGATAGTCAATAAAAGAAAATACGACCCACTAAAACAAAAGACAATCTCTTTGCTGGCCTTGGCCAGCAATGTTTGTATGAAATTCCATTATTGTCGTCTAATTTGAAATTAGAACGAATCTTCCTCAACTGCTATACAATGGCATACTTCGTGTTCTATTGTCACGACTATAAGGACCACATTTCCTTGGATGTTTGAGAAAAAGAAAAATTGTTTTAATGTCACTTTATTTGCGCGTCTTCAATTGTTACTCTAGTACAAATTGTAAAGAGATTACAGTTCACGAGCCGCAATATAATGTTGTTGTGGTTTATAATTCTAAATTAAATGGAGTATAAAGTTGGCAACGGTACTACTGTTTTTAGTTTTTGACGATTATTCTTACGTCATTATGTAACTGCGCGATGGCCAAGTCGTTATATGTAGTAAAAACATAAGGATTATCTAATATTATGCGGTCACTATAACATGTTGTTAATCACTACATAGTATAAGTAAAACAAAGTCGCTTCCCGCTGTCTGTCTGTCCCTATGTATGCTTTAGATCTTTAAAACTACGCAACGGATTTTGATGCGGTTTTTTTAATAGATAGAGTGATTCAAGAGGAAGGTTTTTATGTATAATACATGCATAATATAGTAGTGAAACACTGATAATTGCACCCGTGCGAAGCCGGGGTGGGACGCTAGTTAACTAATTATTGTTAAGAAACAATTTATGACAAAGTTTTTAGTTAGATAATAGATTTTCCCATGGATAGTTAATGGTGGAGTTCAAATCTACTCCGCTTGGTAACCTGGATTTTGGCTTACCCTTTCTTTGAGAAGTATAAAATGAGTTCCTCCACGGTTTTAAAATAAGCAAGCCGGTGGAAAACGAGCTCTGTGGACGCCCCCCCGGTACTGAATAAAATAATCGACTTGGTTTAACATTGCATCTCAAAACTTTTTAGCAGTATAAGAACTGCCTTGCGAGACTTGCATCTTTTTACATGTAATGTTTTGATAGGATTTGATAGATTTTGTTTGATCCTTTTTTTAAATATTTGCTGAAACGGTAATGACGAAAAGAAAACGCCTTAAAACGCTGAATATTCACCCTCTTCCAGAGATCCAGCTATTTGCACTTGCAATTTCGATCTAAATAAAATTCGCCTATCCATTTTAACATGAAAGAGAGTAAAGTGGTGTTTTCAAATGTATTCAAAAATAACGTTCACTTAATTTGCGGAACGTCAATTTAAATCATTTAGAACAAAGACGATTCGAAAGTCCGAATAATTATTGTAAAAGCCATCCAACATTTTAAAAGCGAATGACCAAAATTGACTACGAATTGGCATTCTTAAATAGCAAGATTTATTTATGTGTGGGCGAAGCCTTTGCTGTTGCCGCTTAACTTTCGCACATGGAAGTTTTATTCACAAAATAACGATGATTATTTTAATTAGGCTTTCTTATGAAGCTAAATATTAAATAACTAAATTGGTTTGTCACAGACATTATAAATTTTCCATGTAGACCTTAACTAATGGTGGAACCGTTTATGGCGAGCTTTAATGATTGTCACATTTTTTTATCGTTTGGCCGAATTTCATATGCCATATCGTTTTCCATAATTTAGAGTCATGAAGTAATTTATGTCCGTAACAATATTTTTTAATATTTGTTATTGAATTGTCTTAACTTAACCTACTGTATTTCTAACATCAGGTGAACCACGTGATAGTTTGTCGGCTTTGATATGAAAAGACATGCGGGGAACTAAGGAGAGCCATAATTGATGAAAAAGCAAATTGGATAAAAAAAAATAAGCTGCTCTAATTACTAATTCCACGCGGACCACCATCATTTAATTTGTTCTTTTATAATATGTCGTATGTAGTGCATCTAGGTAAAGTAACGTAAGCAAACGTTGTTAGCGTTAAACTAATAGCCAAACATCGGATTTACCTGTTAGTTTAAAATCTTAAATGTTAGACAAAACTGGATTAATCCAGTTTGATATTTGTTTTACATAGGAAATAAAATTAGAAATGTATAATTAACTAGCGTCCCGCCCCGGCTTCGCACGGGTGCAATGCATGTATTATACATATGAACCTCCCTCTTGAATCAGTCTATCTATTAAAAAAATCGCATCAAAATCCGTTGCGTAGTTTTAAAGATCTAACAACACAGCGAACACACAGACACAGAACAGACAGCGGGGAGCGACTTCGTATTATACTATGTATAAATGACTACGACTACGTGGATAGTAATGATTCAATGACTATAAAACGAGATTCGTGAGTTTGTGCTGTGTGGTCATCTCGTTTCCTATCATTTTCTTCACCGATGCTATGCCATCTTTAGACCCCGCATGTGTCTATGATTGTCCACAGCGCAGCGTCAAAACAATAAATGCCGCCGGCAAAAAAAATTGATCCAAAAAATAAAAAACCTGCCAAATGAAGAAGCTAATTTCATGTCTCAGAAACAGTCGATGAACAGTAGCCAAGACAGGCAATACCAGTTTGCCTAAACACTAACGGGCTTCATCCGACGCCTGAGGTGAGATGTAAATGGCATTTTTTCTGATGATTACGCTTTTGGGTTATCATAATTTCTGTCTTTAACATCCGAACAAAACGGCTGGAACGGTTTAAAGTTTCTTGCTCGCTCGATGTTCGTATCAAAGAACAACGTAATTTGTCCGGCCAATGCAAACTTTATTCAAATATTCTTTCTTGGGTTACTAAATATTTTACTAACTGTTATTTAAGTAGTTATTTATTTATTTCACTGTAAAGTCATGTACATTTTAAAAGACAGATTTAGATTCGATTTTAAATTTTTTATTTTAGTTTTTTTTTGTTTATTTTAAAAGAAGATTAGACGAATATATGATTAATTAAGTAAATTGAATTAAACTGGCTTACGTTGACAACTTCGCCCTTGTTGTTGAAGACCATATTCCGTATAAATTTTACAACTTCCTCCTTCTTCTCTATTTAAGCGATTATTTTTATTTAACGACCGCTTTAGCCTAGTTGGTAGTGACCCTGCCTACGAAGCAAGAGGTCCTGGGTTCGAATCCCGGTAAGGGCATTTATTTGCGTGATGAGCACGAATATTTGTTCCTGAGTTATGGATGTTTTCTATGTATTTAAGTATTTATTTATCTATATAAGTATGTTTATCGTCGTCTAGCACCCATAGTACAAGCTTTGCTTAGTTTGGGACTAGGTCGATTTGTGTAAGATTGTCCCCTAATATTTATTTATTTATTTATTTTATTTGCACTAGTAGAGGTAAGTATCTCAGCGAGTACCTACTACGATTTCGGCTGGCCATTGATGAAAGCAGTCATTCAAGGTTTTTATTAATTTGCTTTGTAAAAATCGATTTGAAAGGCCTATTTACATACAAAGTTAAAATTTAAGAGAACAAAGATATTTAAATTGATGTACAAAAAATAATTAGTCGCGGTAATTATATTTTTACGGCAATTATTACACGGATTAAGTCAGTGCTACCATGATATCTTCATAGCCATCTACTAGGTCCCTGAGTGCCCGTTGATGTAGTCGATAGCAATCACTATTCACTCACTATTCATTTCATTCATTCTATATTTTGATGGTAAACTACATATATATAAATGTTGTGATAACCACCGGCAAAAAATTTGGCCCTAATTGGAAAGTTGCTTTTTTGATTATTTTTTTCTTGTCTTATAGGTAAGCAATATTTTCGATTGTCTTATGTTTAAGAGGTATGATTAGCAGGGAGTAAATATTCAATTATTGAGACTGACGTTATTTAAGAAAACAAGGAAAATCGAGCAAAAATGCCACTTTCTAATTTGAACCAATTTTTTGCGATGAGTGCATTTTTCACTTTGGGTGTTCTTGGGCATTTGTAAGTCTTCTAACCAATCAAGAAATTGTTAATAGGGAGTTAAAATTAGTCCGTTTAGTTACGCACTCTTTCAAGCCTTTACAATAAAAAAACGTAACGAATCGGACAAGTTTAACAATATTAACAAGAAGTGAAGAATTGTCCGGTTTGTTACGTTTTGTTTTTATTGTAAAAGTGCGTAACTAAACGGACTATTTTTAACTCCCTATTAACAATTCCTTAATTTGTTACAAGGAAAAATAGAAATGCCCTCTTGTCACATTTATTATTTTCGCATGCACGATATTCAAGGCCATCTCGCACTTGAAGTTTGTTCAATCAAAAGTCTCATCCGAACGCATCTTTAAATAAATAAATATCACGAGACAATTGACCTCCCAAAGTATAGGTAAGCCAAACTTACCAGGCAACGGATAAACATACTTAAATACATATTAAACATTACAGACTCGAGAGCAAACATTTGTATTTTTCACATTTATATTCGACCCGACAGGGGACCAAAACACGGGTGCGCAAGCTTTTTGCAGTTAGACCGTCTGGTCGTCCAAATTACCTTATCCTTTAGATTTACCTTATCTTATTTATTCCTAGAAATCTTTTGCACATAAAGCGCATGAGTGCAAATAAACAATAATTAACGTGCTTACTCATCGAGCCATACGCGCACGACTTTGCCACAACATAACCTAGGTAGGTACACAAGGTTAAGTTTCATTTCATTTCGCGACACTTCGGCTGTTGAACAGGTGCGTTGTTTGCATTTATTTTAATTATTTCCAATTGTTGCGCAATTGTAAAAATTACTTGGTCATGGGAATAAATATTGTAATATTTACATTACTACCAAAACCTTTGGTACTATTTAAGCTCTCGCATCTATTCTTGTTAAAAGGCTTTCATTAGTCGGACCGTTTCCAACTTATAAACGTGCGTTGCGTTGTTTAATTTTTAGTTTTTAGAGGACGTCAATTTTAAGACTGCTTAAAAAAGTTAGACGTCACTTATGTTGTTCAGGAACTGTCCCTGTCTATCAGTTTGCCATCATCACTTTACTCGGGTATAAATTCCGTAAGTAATGTGTACATAAGTGATTGTTTCAAACATACTTCTCGGTATTTAACACCCGTATGGAATATTTTTTGGTCCTTTAGTCATATCAGTTTGCACAGGTTTTCCCATCATCTAAACAATGATCTCAGAAGCTGTTTTTGTAGCAATTTTAATGGGTACCCGAGTTAAGTGTTTTGGCACGACCTTACTTTTATATTATGGGTTCCGACACGGGGCATCTTTTTACAACGCAGTGTTGATGTGAGATATCTATTTGTAATTTGTACCTATGACTGGTGTTAATTGGTTAGGTAAGCTTCTTATTAATGGTGGTCCGATCATGCATTTAGTTCTGTGGTTACGTAAGTCATGTTGGTTATCATGCGGTCGCTATATTAAAGTCTGTAAGCCTGATTGTGCCTTGAAGTCCCTCGTAACTACAACATTTTAAAGATGACTCTTAAACTGCGTAGAATAAGCATTAGCTTATTATATAAATTACATTATGTATACTTAGTCTCTATAAGTACCATCTACAAAAAGGTCGCCTTGACACTTTAAATGTCCATTTTGCTTGCAGTGGCTTGACATCTGTCCATACCAATCCATACCAATGAACTTCAACGGCTGCAAGCAAATTTGTTTTAAAACTGGGCAGGCCTCGCTTTTGTCGACTGTACATCAACAAAGTAATCTTATTGCGAATACCTACCGCGAATGTACATTTTCCGCGGTTTGTCGTGTTTCGAGAAGTATAATGTTAAGCTCACAAGCATAGTTACTTTAAAATTAAAATTCAGAATAAAATAAACAAAGAGGATATCTCATACAATGAAACACGCATTTTCTCCCATACGTTTTATCCTTTGGACTTAGTTTTATTTTCAAGAGTAAACAATCGTTTAATTAGTCTTGTTTTCATTTTCAGGCGTACCCCATCCCAGCGGAGTCGGCGCGTACGCTTATCAAGATTCAAACGGAAATAGGTACGGTGGCACATACGGCTTGAAAGACGACGAGATCAACCTGGGCAACCAGGGCAACTTGGAACACTTTAACCCAGTTCCTTTCCAACCAGACTTTGACGATTTCTTCCCAGAATATTTTAGAAACTTCGAGAATCTCCTGCAAGAGTAAGAGGACTTTGGTTGCTCAGCATGAGCTTCCGGTGAAGGTTCAGGCATGCTGCAGTGGTAAAAGGTTTTTTCCGGCATGCGTAGGATTATTTTACTATGATTTAATTAAGTATTTATTTTAAATTGTAGCCATTCAAGATTTAGTCGTTACTTCCGAGAACGCATTGCAACCTCAGCTAAGGTAACGTGTTCCATTCAGTATGAGCAGGACGTACTAACATTATTCTTAAGTTCTTCTTGTGCTGACTTACACTTTTCGTTAGACTTTTAAAAATATAACATTCCATTATTCGAGAATACAGAAAAAGATGTACCACTTTTCAAAAATACTCAAAGCTAGCGAAATATTTTACCAAATACATAGGTACACAATGTTTCCTGTTAATTTCATCAAAACATCACAGCATAATTTTTCTGGGACCATCAATACTTTAAACTGTGGCGTTCCCATTTAAGATAGTAGTAACTGTTAGAAAATTAACATCTAAAAATAAAATAATTACACCTATTATCAAATTCTCTGCAATCATATTCCTGATAAACTCAAATCAGTTAATTTCACTTAGTCACAGAATAGCCCGGAGCCCATTATTACCACCATTGCCTCCACTGCCACCGTTGTTACCGTTTTGGCCACTACCACCACTGCCGCCGCTACCGCCGTTGCTACCGTTTCGGCCACTACCGCCGTTGCTACCGTTTCGCCCACTACCGCCACTGCCACCATTACCACCGTTGCTACCGTTTCGCCCACTACCGCCATTGCCGCCACTACGACGATTGCTGCCGTTTTGGCCACTACCACCATTGCCGCCACTTCTTCCGTTAGTTTCTCAACCTCTAAATTATTCCCCTCTTCTTTTGTTTGCGTTAAAACGTGTTCTTGGTCAACCTACCATACCCGACAGGTTTGCTCCACTTTTACTTTTCTTCTTCACTACCTACTTAAATACAAGGTTTAAGTTAAATACACATTTTGGGAAAAAAATACTGATATTTGGCAAATAAAAATTATCCGTACTTGTGCGGAAAAGATATTTTTTCGTTTCTTCTGCACACTTGTGGCGCTTGCGGTAATGACAAACTTTTTATGGATATGTAAATCCACGTAAAAAGGTGTTCCAAGTATTCTACCACTAAAGATTTTCATAACTTAATGCGATAGAATATTTAAAACTTAAATTAACTAAATTCTTTTATTTACCTATTTATGTATGGCGCAGATATGAATTATAATAATATCACAGTCGCTACTTTCTTATGCCCCAGTTAATACTATCTGTCTTTCTTTCCGCAATCATATTCTTAATAAACTCAAATCCTTCCATTTCACGCAGTCGCAGAGTAGCCCGGAGCCTTATCACTCGATCATTGTCTTCACTACCGCGGTTGCAACCGTTTTCGCCACTGAAGCCACTACGGCCGCTGCGGCGACTTCGTCCGTTAGTCCTAAACCCCTAAATTATTTCCCTTACCTTTTGTTTGCATTGAAACGTGCTCTTGATCAACCTCGCGTACTCAAGAGGCCTGCTCCACCGAATTTTCCTTCTTTACTTTACTTACACAGGATTTACACTATAAGAATTCCTAGTGCCAATCATTTTTAAATACAGATTGATAATTGTATATATGTGTATTATGGTACTTGGCATGTAATCTTCCATGATTAACCGATCTGTCTCTCTAGCTTGCAACGATATCTTCTCAAGCTTTCTGTGTTTTTTTTTTCTTAATAGCTCTGGCATTAGTAATCTTAAATGGTTTTTAATTAAGATACCGAGTGGAAATTGTTCTTGAACTACAAACTCAATCCCAAACCCAATCAATCGCCTTAGTTTCTTTGTTCGAATCACTTTACTCAATGTGCGCATTACAAGAGACATCATTGTAATTGCGTTAGTAACAGCTATTTCAAAACAAAGCAATATCGACTCAGTATTATTTTGAATTCCATTTATTTTTTCTGTGCCAAGCTTTTTGTGAGTTGGGCGTGTGTTCATGGTTTGTTTGGTTTGCAGGGTGTTCAACTCTAATAGGGAGTATCAGAGAAAGGCATTAGAAACTGCCAAGAAAGCCTACGACATAACGTCGAATCAGGCTAGTTTCATGAATGCTGATTTCTCTAGGTTCGCTCCGTTCGGCGGCATGCCTGGATTCGGTAATTTTGCGTCGTTTGGCAACGGGGACAACAGCGCGTTCGCGTCCGGTGTAGCTGCGCCTGGGTACACTCATCAAACGGCCGCTATTAGTCCTGATAACCCGGTAAGCATAAAAAGTTGAAAATGTACTATTTTTAGTCTCACCGATTTCCCTCAAAAGTACCTTCCCCTGTTTTTAACCCCCGACACAAAAAAAAGGTGTTACAAGTTTGACCCCTATGTGTGAGTGTGTGTGTGTCTGTCTGTCTGTCTGTCTGTCTGTCTGTATGTCTATCTGTAACATCATAGCTCTTAAACGAGTGAACCGATTTGGATGCGGTTTTTACTTGAAAGCAGGTTTCTTGGCGATGGTTCTTAGACATGTTTGACATCAAAATTGGTTCAGCCGTTTCAAAGTTATCAGATCTTTTGTTAGCTCCGGAAGGGATCTTAGACGTTGCGTTGGGAGTTTTTATTTTTTTAATTTAGAGTTCTTACATATAGAAAATACGTACCGAGTGCTATTATTTAGTTCTTTATCTTGTATACCTACCTATATACGTTCCACTGCAAAGGCCAGCTCTCAGAATGAGAGGGGTTGGGCAGTGCGAGCAGCCGGTACAGGTTTTCTCCCGTTGTTTTACTTCACTGGAAAACTTATGGTGAATTTCAAATGTATATAACTTTCCACATAAGTCTTGTAAAATAACACAAATTTATATCACTTTCGGAAGGTATTTTTGTGTGTGTCTAAAATCGGTCCTTTGACTCACAACATTACTAACTCAAAAATAATAACAGGATACCAATTTCACTTATCAACCAACTAACTGACCTGCGCATTTAATGAATATCGCTCGATAAATTTACAAAATACTTCACCATACAACCTAAGATGATTCGATTTACTTGTCAATCTTATCCGCGTGGCGTCATTTTACATTACCATTGCATGGTATGACGGCATTCGTTCGTGACTAAAATGCAGTCGCGCTTTACGATCAGATTACTTAGATTGCCGATATATAAATAAATACCACATGGTACTAAACTTCAAACGTGTTTTAAAAAAAAATACTAAAACTACTTTGATCCTGATCACACCACCATCTGCAAAACAGCTTGTACACGACAGAAGTATTTTCAAGCAGGAAATCCGCTCTCCACCACATAAATCAACAAATTCATAAGTCACACAGACCTAATTCTCAAAAAATAATAACGCTTTTCGAGCTTTTAACGAGTTAATTTTCAAAATCAAAACGAGCACACAAGCGTTCCTGAAATGAGGAACTAACCAGTAAACATTTAAAGAAAGCCTAAACTACCTTATAATTTAATTGTTAAGGTTATTGTTCAGTGACAATAAGGACCTCTTCAATCTAATGCCTGAATCAATAAATTAACTGCTGTTTCAGAATATGCCGAATGTGGATGTAACTCAGCGGTTCTCGGAGAATCCCGGCTCAGGGAACTACATGAGCGTCTCCAGTTCCTCGTTCTCCTCGTCGACCAACAATGACGGAGTGCCAAGAAACCACCGTGTAGCCGAAACTTTGGTCAATAACAATGGAAAGGTGACACACTACAAGGTCGAGAATTAACGTCTCCAGAATCCAACGGCATCAGATTCGATTTAGTTTCATAAAGCAGCATTATGTGCAACAGTTTAGTACTTAACTTAAAATGTAAATTACTAATAAGCAATAAAGTGCTGTGGACCTTTCATTAGCTTTAGAATAAGTGAGTTACAAGGTCTTTTATCAAAAAATAAATTGTACCTACTATTACCCTAATGTGATATTATTGTCATTTGAAAGTATTCAAAACACTGATGTTCCATACATTTTCGATGTGTTATAAAAAAACCTGAAGTAATTGTATGTAAAATATCTTTAGGTTAGATGTACAGTGTACATTTATTACCACATACTGAACATCACCTCAAGATCTGAGATAAAATCAATGACACATTTGCGTCACTCGACGTATCGTGAGGCCATACAATAAAACACGATGACAAAGAAACTAGTTTAATTTGGCCAATTTTCCATCCAACTTCATCTTTGGCGTAGTAGTTTCGTAAACCCAAGCACTCCTTCGTTGTTGAACACATCCTTTGGCTCCCTGCCCGTTATATTCCCTACACTTTCTGCAATAAAATTCTTTCATACCATCGTCTGTGATCTTCCTGTGTAACTTCACTGTACCTCGATTATCAGATAGGTCACTTCTGGCACGATAAACCTGATTCCCACTATCTTGGCTCCACCAGTTGATGTTGTTAAAGAAGCTGGAGGGCTTCCATTGCATTGGATTGGTCGCTGCGTTAGGATAATGGTCGTCTTGATCCCTAATGTTTCTATTTATAAACACAGAGTCGGGGTAAACTTTTGCTTTGAAACGAGTGTCAGGAGTTCTTATTTGTGTGGTATCTACCGACTTCAGACCATATACGACTGGAACTTCACCGCTGTCATCATCTTTGTTTGCTGCATGGCCCATGTTATATCTGAGTGTACCTGCATCCACTAGAAACATAACATTCTTGAACGTTATCCGTTTAAAAATCCCTACTAATGTTTCATAAAATTTTACTAAGTACATACCATCACCATTCGAATGAAGTCCTCTTCTGTTATTGTTTCTAAGCTTTGTTGATACTACAATTGTATGTTTCACTTCAACATCTTCATCGTTGGTTGTGCTCGAATTTGACAATACAGATGTGGATTCGGATTCATCAAAGCCCAGTTTTGATGAAACGCTTTGAGTTGTTGCCACTAGAACTGAAAAAGTATAGTCTATTAAACTAAAAGCCTGTTAATTGGTTGTAAACTAGAAACCAATCTCAGTAACCCTTCAGGTTCATGCTTGAAGGCCCCCGTTTGAATTCATTAGAATCAAAACACGGTTATTCACGAAGACATCCTGCTAGGTTGCTTTGGACCAGGTAGCATCTTCTACAAATAAACCAGAGGCTTACTAATATGTCGTTAGGTAGGTACTTTTTAAACGCAGGTAATTAACATTAATATTTTAGTACGTATTTCGAAATAGACTTATTATTTTTTACTCGCTTGATTTTTTAGAGTGCCATAAACATAGACTGTGCTGTATCTACAATTAATGCTCATCTGAACATTAACATTAAAACGCGTACTTTTACCGATGCAGTGAATAAATACAATTTAGGGGTATTCTAGGCTAAAGTGTTTAGGCTGTTATTGAACCAATGACCTTGATCTTCAACCTCGTCTGCACTTACCATTAGGTGAGGTAGAGATCAATCACTGGTCAGTTTAAAAAAAATTAATGAAAATATGCATCCGAATATCTCAGTAGGAAATAAATTTATATGCTACTGACACTAATAGTCACAGCACTACACTTTGTTTCTTGTACTTAAGTATCTGGGTTCCAATCATTACATTTCCAATGCTCTTGTTCAAGCGAAATAATTACGAATATTTTGGCAAAAATGGCGAAATGTGGAAATATTTTAAGGCTATATTATCTAACCTTCGAAAAAACAAGAAACTATGTAACATTTCGCACTCCTAGATCAAGAGATCATCAACACAAAATAATGTACCTATAGGTACCGTTTTAATTTAGACTTCAGTCAATTTCTGAAACGTCTATATAAAGTGGTATACAGGGTGAAATTTTGAACGTGATACAAAATTAGTGTTTCAAGCTTAGTTACTTAATGCTGGACAACATAATTCATTTACTCAATTGTTGAAATTGGTGTGATAAAATTTTGGATTTTCATACTTTGTTGTAGTTAAATTATGAACTAATTGTATGGACACCTCAAATTTAACAATACAAATTCTAAAAAATGGGTAAATGCATTATGTTGTCCAGCATTAAATAAGCTAGAAACACTAATTTTGTTCACGTTCAAAATTTCACCCTGTATTATTTTGAGTGGTTTGATCTAGGAGTGCGATTTGTGAAATATTTAGGCTTACTCCAAAACGTGAAGCAGAAGAGGACAGCCATGGTAACACGAGGCACAAGTAAAGCTCGTCTTGCGTGCGCGTCGACTTATATAAACAACGCAAATTGCTGTAAACGATGTCCCGCAGGAAGTAATTACCGGCGCATGCGCCGATGTACGAAACTAAGTCTTTGTCTCAAGGTGCTGTAATGATGACATTTATAACTTAACTTACCGCGAGTAGGCATTTGTGGACTAGAGACTTGTAGTGTTTGATACAAGTAGTAGGTGATAGTTGAATTTCAATACTTATTTATGGCACATTTTCGTAATCTATTATTATTATTATTATTAAGAAAAAAAAAAGTACAAGCTTCAACATAAACATTGCAATTATGATTAGGTAAAAGTGGAGAATACAATTAATTGTAAGCATACAGCAGGTTAGAGATGTACTTGGCAGCGAAATTCAGGATGTATTACAATGGCTCCTACACTAGGCGTAGCCTGTCTTGTAGGCAACCAAACAAATTATGTGTTGCCAAAATGTAAGACGTGAAAAATCAATAACTTACATAAAACTATTTAACGTTTGAGACTAATTATTAATGTGACATGTTTATGTGTGTGTATGTGTGTGTGTGTCCATGCGATTACCAAGTCTACCATTCATTATCTGTTTATTTTATTATTTTTAGAATATCCTCTATGTCGTCAATCAAAGGAAGATTCATTTTACGGTGATCTCTGTGACAGTTGTAATGCTTCATCAAAAATATTATAATTCACATCTTGGCATTACTCTACAAGGAGACACTATGCGGACAGTAAAAGAAACTTATCAGGGTAAAACATTTAAATTGATGGCACCAGTTGGCAGCACCGTCTATTAAGGAACGTGCACATAGACGGTGCTGCCAACTGGTGTCATCAACTTGACTGTTTTACCCTGATAAGTTTCTTTTACTGTCCGCATAGTGTCTCTTCTGTCGCATTAGTGCTGCCGCCCATAGTTTCTGCACGTTCCCTATTAAGGAACGTGCACATAGACGGTGCTGCCAACTGGTGCCATCAATTTAAATGTTTTATCCTGATAAGTTTCTTTTACTGTCGTCATAGTGTCTCTTCTGTCGCATTAGTGCTGCCGCCTATAGTTTCTGCACGTTCCCTGCACATAGACGCCGTCTATCAATGACATGATTCCTAAGAACAGATCTTCGTATTTCTTATAGTTTCTGACTTTCCCATACTGACCCTACATAATATACACCCTGTATAATATAAGGACTTATAATTATTGTGCTGTTTCTTTCGATAAACATCTTTTAAACCTAGGTGTGAGTTATTTCCACTGCCTGTAATATTCAGCGCACACACATAAAGTAAGTACATGAAAAATAGCAAAAACTTGCTTTACCTACATCAATGGTTTGCTTACCTACATTGTCGCAAAAACTAACTATTAGATAACATCAAAGGTATCGCAAAAACATCGTTATTTGGTGAGTAACTATTTGACCGTGTGATTATTTAAAGGACACGACAAAATCTTATGATTACCCATTATACCTACTAAGTGTCCACATTTGCTCTAAAATTACGAAACTCATCAGTCACATCACCACACTACATGATATAAAGAAGAAATTAAAGGTGCGTTGAACCTTATGATTATGATGACATAAAACCTTAAAGCTATTACACAGCGCCATCTATTGAGGACTAATATCAGTAATGCGCAAACTATTTCTTACGTAACGCCATCTAGGATTGATTCTGCAAACAATTGCAATGAAAAGGTTACCTACTGCACACTGTCTTTGCCATCCTAGAAGTTAGTTGATATTACGTTAGATGTCGCTAGAATGATAGTTCTGTCTGTGCTGTGATCTTCCACTCGGTAGTTGAACATATAATAAAAGAAAAAAAATAAACAAAACAAAACAAAAGCGGATTTAAAACAAAAGCAGTTTCCTAAATCCGCTTTTTCATCACTTATCAGAGACTACTACATACACAAAATGCTAATGATAAACCAAAAATAATTCGCCCAACGTGGGGCTCGAACCCACGACCCTGAGATTAAGAGTCTCATGCTCTACCGACTGAGCTAGCCGGGCAGTTACTGAAGTTATGGAAATTTACATACGTATTGTACTAGCAATGGTAGTCAAGATAATTCAAAATTCGATTTTTTTTATCTCTTTAATTCAATAGCAAAAATACTCTCAAAAATTGGGCTGGCATGAATAGTGCCTACAGCCAGTTACGCAAAATAGGCGCGTAAAAGACGTCGAGTTGCGGAAACAAGCCCGTTATTACCTATTACCTATTACTCTTATACCTATTTTAGAACCAAATGATAAACAAAATTATTTTTAAATTTCGAATTTAAATTTAGCGAAGTGTGAAGTCTTTGCGGCCAGTATTTTTTTATAAAAAGTTGTACAAGGTTTTTTTAGTTTCCTAGTTGAAAGTTTAATTTTAGATTTTAGGTGTCACTGTTATTTATTTTTATTTATTTACACCTAGCTTTCTATAAAACTACCAGTACCTAAAGGGCTTTAATACCAATAACGTCATACAAAAAAACCGGCCAAGAGCGTGTCGGACACGCACAAGGTAGGGTTCCGTAGCCATCACAAAAAAATCAAGTAATATTTTCCTAAGGATTTCGTATGGGTACGGAATCATCCAAGTTTAGGTATGTTTTATACCTTAGGCTACTATTTACTCTTAAACAACAAATAATTTCCAAGCAATCTTAGCCGCTATAATTTTCCTAGTAAATTTGATATATTTACTACCATTCTGAATTTTTTCAAATTTTTCCACCTGACAGTTTAGATTTTAGAGGGGGGACGCTCGATTTTAATGAAAATTTTCACTTTAAAGTTGAATATTTCGCAAACAGATCACTGAATAGAAAAATCATGTTAGCAACCCCACAATGATTTTAAAAGACCTAACCAACGATACCCCACACTATAGGATTAGTCGAGAAAAAAAAAATCACCCCCCTTTACGTCTATGGGAGGTACCCTAAAAAAATTTTTTTTACATTTTTTTATTCAATCACTTTGTCGGCGTGACTGATATATATATTCATGCCAAATTACAGCTTTCTAGTACTAACAGTCTCTGAGCTTAGCCGCGGACAGACAGACAGACAGACAGACAGACGGACAGACATGGCGAAACTATAAGGGTTCCTAGTTGACTACGGAACCTTAAAAAAACAAGACTGTAAGCTACCCACAAGTGGGTCTGTGTGTAAACCCATAAAAAAACTTTATTATATTTTACGCTTTGTCAAATCGTGATCTCTTAGCAGGCAAGTATTTAAATTGTCACCTTATATTTAAGTATACCTTTATAAACGAGATTTATTATCACGCCTCGCCTTTTTATTCTCCGTGGAACTATGAGCTTTTGTGCTTTTGTGAGCAGCTTAAATTGTGACATCTCAATTGATATGCTTTTTGTGGGACTTCTATTTTTCCTTTCACGTATTTCGACCACAATTTTTCTAAATTATAACGTTCCTGCTGAGCTGTAGCGATGGGGACGCATATTTTGTGCTTTTTAGGGTTTTGTAACGTAACCCTATTAATGCTGCTATACTCTGTCTGTTCCTCCGTCTATCTGTAGGTATTTATTTATTTATTTATCACAACGTAACATATAACTAGTATGCCAGTTACAGCGCTGTATCTAGCTAGAACCGTAATAGACAGCTAAAATTTATAGGTACATAATGCATATTTATATTATTTTATTACTGCTTCAACAACGAATAATAAAAATTTAATTTATTTAAAAATTCTATGAATTTGGGCGAGGCACACAAATATTTTATAACCTGGTGGAGGTACTTACCTAATTTTTATCCCGAAAACTTGCATAGTTCCCGCGGGATAGCGCTAAACGAATTCATTAAAAAAACCGGCCAAGTGCGAGTCGGACTCGCGCACGAAGGGTTCCGTACCATTCAAATTATTCTATTCTATATCTATAATATAAATATGTATGTTAGTCTTTAAGGTATTTTTTATATGGGCCTATGCAGCCTGAAATAAAATTATTCTATTCTATTCTATTCTATTATCTATGAAAACGGCAAAAAATCACGTTTTTTGTATGGGGGCCCCCTTAAATATTTGTTTTATTTTATTTTAATTATTTATTTTTAAAGTGAAAATATAACTAAATATTATTCTGTGAATATTTCAAGCGTCTACCTGTTGCCGTTATCAATATCGAGCAAAAACGAGCAAAAAAAATCACGTTTGTTGTATGGGAGACCCCTTAAATATTTATTTTATTCTGGTTTTTAGTATTTGTTGTTATAGCGGCAACCGAAATACTCATCTGTGAAAATTTCAACTGTCTAGCTATCACGGTTCATGAGATATAGCCTAGTGACAGACGGACGGACGGACAGACGGACGGACAGCGGAGCCTCAGTAATAGGGTCCCGTATTTACCCTTTGGGTATGAAACCCTAAAAATTAAAATTTTAGCTGTTTATTTCACAAAAGACTAATTTATTACAAGACGTCTTAGATTCTAATCTTACTCTTTTAAGATTTTGTTGAAGCTCTTTGCAGACGAGTTCATGGATAACAGCTTGGTAGTACATACGTTATAAACTTGAGTAGGTACTTCGGTAATGTTTATATTGTTTGGTGCGGAACCCTCGACGCGCGAGTCTGATACTACTCAAAGCCCCAATGTCTACCCAATCAGATTTTTAGTGCTTTGGCATGGCAGCTCTAAAACGAAATACGTACGATAGTTTCCATGCAATCGTTATAATCGTTACCCATTTTTTATACATCGGTGCCCCTAAAATTAAAATGCGGCATTCGTTTGATGTTAAATCGTTTATCGTTCTCGTTTAATTTGCATTCTACGAAGCCAGTCTGGCTTTTTGTCTGGATCGTGATTGCTGCGAGATAACTAGTGAGTTCTAAGCGAGCCGAGCAGCCGCTTCATGTACCCATCGTATTGATTGATAGGTGTGATGTGGCTGTTTACCTTAAGATGTGGCAAGTGCAAAAAACAAACTTGATATGTATGTGTTATGGTGCAAATTTATGGGGACTAGGTGGGGTATACAACGTTCCGTATGCTTATATGTACACTAGAGGTTGCGCGTAATCGTTCACTAAACTTATCGCTCCTTACTAGGTAGTACTTATAGTTAAACAAGTAAGTTTTTTTACCATTTTTAGGGTTAATGGCGAAAGCGGAACCCTTATAGTTTCGCCATGTCTGTCTGTCCGTCCGTCCGCGGCTTAGCTCAGAGACTATTAGGGCTAGAAAGCTGTAGGTAATTTTGCAATTTTCCAGAAACGACTTTTTTTTTTAAATTATTAAACTAACTTTTATTTAAATTAGCCAGTCTGCGTGTTACTTGAAGCTTCTCCGTATTTCTAGTAGCCTTTGGCTTGTCGGAATTAGTGGGAAAATCACATATGTATATATATGTATTTTTGACGACCGCTTTAGCCTAGTTGGTAGTGACCCTGCCTACGAAGCTAGAGGTCCTGGGTTCGAATCCCGGTAAGGGCATTTATATGTGTGATGAGCACGAATATTTGTTCCTGAGTTATGGATGTTTTCTATGTATTTAAATATTTATTTATCTATATAAGTATGTTTATCGTCGTCTAGTACCCATAGTACAAGCTTTGCTTAGTTTGGGACTAGGTCGATTTGTGTAAGATTGTCCCCTAATATTTATTTATTTATTATTTATTTATCTTACATATCTACATGATTATTTCCAATATATAAAACGACGGCAGGGTTAGAATACCTATTTCTTCCCCATTACCTAAAAGGTACGTGTATGAGTCAACCTTTCTTCGGTTACGAGCAGGATCGCATAGAAGCAAGCCTCCTACTGGCTTCCAGCACTCCGCTGATTGCAAGCCAGTGCCATTTGCATCTGTCGTATTGCGGTCATATTTACCTGAGACGTTTTAGGCTTTTCAGAATGATACCTGAACAAAACGTCAATCGACATGAAACATAAGAAATGATAGAATCTTTTTATGATCTAAGAAAAGAAGACCCAGTCTGCGAATAATTTGTTTATCTCTACCAACCCGGATCTAAGCACTTTTCCAGGATAGAATTTATCTTACGTCTTTTCCAGGGTCTTAAACTATTTCCGTACCAAATTTCGTCTAAATCGGTTCTGTGATTTGAGTGTCAAGAGGTAACAAACAAACATACAGAGTTACTTTCGCATTTATAATATTACTACTTAGAATGGATTTATGTCAACACTCACCCATTGCACTACTACCAAATTATGAAGATGTTAAAAATCGTCGTTATGAATAACAAAGTAGTGATGAAAAAATCATTATAATGTGATCCGCCAAACAGATTTTTTAGTACTAAGTAAGTAGGTAAGTATATTTTTTTCTTTGTGCCTAAAACTCCCAGATTCTGTTTTTTTTTCTAGACAAATTATATTAGTACCTCCACCAGTGATATCTCCCACCCACGTTCTTGCCTTAAATTCGTTTAAAAATATTTGAAAAGAAATCACTTCAACCAAAACTCTGGGTAAGTAGGTAGTCAGCAGGCGTAGGAATAACAAAAAATACAAAAATACTTTGGATGTACTTACTTACATTAATCTGTTTTCATAAAAATATACCTTATTGAATTTCGTGCCGGATTCATCTCAAGTTATAAGATATTACCACTGTCAGTTGTTTTCAGTACAACCATTATAGGTACAGTCAGTAACTAACGAGTACACCTATTTAACCCTATCAGGGCCCCCTTGGTAATCGCAAGTGAAGTGTACTTAATAGAAACAACCATAAAATATATAAAATATATATAAATTCTTTCATATATAAAAAAAATTAATTCATTTGTGGTGAGGGTTCCGACTGATCAACTGTCGACCTTCACAAGAGAAGAGTTTTGGCCGAAAGGTGTCGCTTACCGGCGGTTTCGTGGCCGGTTAACTGACACCGCGAAAGTGCCCACGTCATAGACTTCACGTGCTAGTAATTAAGGTGTTAGTTAAGTATAATATAAATATGTATGTTAGTCTTTAAGGTATTTTTATATGGGCCTATGCAGCCTGAAATAAAATTATTCTATTCTATTCTATTCTATAACGACTTTACATTTATTCTAAACTAGCTTTTGCAATGAATTCGTTTATCGCTATCCCGCGGGAAAGGTGCAATTTTCCGGGATGAAAACTATCCCATGTCCTTCCCAGGGTCTCAAACTATCTCTAATTATACCAAATTTGCAACTAAATCTGTTTAGCGTGAAGAGATGTCAGACAGACAGAGAGACAGACAGACACACTTTCGCAATTATAATATTAAGTATGGATGGATGTATTTAGACGACCAGATGGCCTAGTGGTTAGAGAACCTGACTATGAAGCTTGAGGTCCCGGGTTCGATTCCCGTGTCGGTCGGGGCAGATATTTGTATGAAAAATACGAATGTTTGTGCTCGGGTCTTGGGTGTTTAATATGTACTTAAGTATGTATCTATCTATATAAGTATGTTTATCCGTTGTCTAGTACCCATAACACAAGCTTTGCCTAGCTTACTTTGGGACTAGGTCAATTGGTGTGAATTGTCCAGTGATATTTATTTATTTATTTATTATTTATTATCAAACCGCGTTTAGAAAGGGATTGAGCTCATATGTAATTTTTGAACTAATGCATGATATGACATTGTAAGTGGTAGAGTGTGCAGATAAATTAAATTGTTATTTTAGTACAATGAAGTTCTAAAGCATGGAAAAAACATCAAATTGCAGATAATTTCTCGGCACCGATCGTTTAATACTTTGCCACGATGTATTTTTAACAGCTACGGCAATTTGATAACGCGAAAATGATGTGAATTAGTGACAGATCTGTCAGATATGGATATTAATATTTTTTATAAAGCAAATGACAAATTTACCGAGATTAGAGCCCAAATATGCAAAGCATACTCTGTAAATCTATTAATTCTATTATAATTTATCAATAAATATCTGCAATTGTGAAGATATCAAAGATTGACTTATGATGATTATATTTAATCATTTATAAGTTATGTTGTGCTAACGGTATTCTCGAATCCCTTTCTAAACGCGGTTTGATAATACCACTGTCTGTTCTTTTTAGCACAATCATTATAGGTACAGCGAGTATCTTAGAATAGGTACACCTATTTAACCGTCTCACCCCCCTTGGTAATCGCAAATCGTAACAGATTCATACGGCAGGCGAGCTCTCATTTGATCGCGGGTCCCCAAGGAACTACCTCTTTGACTTTGAGCGCCGCCGCTGTGTGCACACACAAGCTATCTCCCTGTTTGTCCGTCGGCAGATCTTTCATATTAGAGTTCGCGAGGCAGAAAAATGAGACTGTTGTAACGCTTGGCATTTTTGTGAAGAGTAACGGCTCGGCCACGCCTTCGCGCGTTTAGCGGCGCGGCGAGCGTTTTATCAGTTCATTGCGTGTGCCGTCAGGTAACCACTGTACAGCGAGCGTCTAGGCTGCGCAGTGAACACAGAAAACGATCGCCGCGCCGCTAAGCGCGCGAAGTCGTGGCCGAGCCGTAAAGAAGAGTAACATACATACCTACATACATACAATTATTACGCCTCCTTCCCAGCAAAGGGATAGGCAGAGACTATTTGTTTCCACCTGCTATGATCCTGACACAAATTCACTACTCAATAATCAAATTTTTATTGCTCTTCCACAATGTATATTAGAATTTAAAAAAATATATTTCATATACTAAATACAAACTGATACATGGATGCACTGACAAAAAAAAACAGAAAAAATGGAGTTGAAAAAATAAAAATACTTACAAAAAGATACTTCATGCCAAATTTGTTAAATAAAATGTTATTAATTTTTATTATTCTAAATTTAAATAGGTTATTTTTTCACAATTTTTGCCAAACGTTACTAAACTAAGATAAATGTTGTGTGCAAGGGTCATAAATATATTTTTTTTGTTTACGTCTCTCCTGTGGACGTAGCAAAAGTTAAGGGTCTATCGCCAATATTTTTTAGTCAAGTCTACATCGGCGTGTGGGACGCCTGGCCAACTATCGACCCATTTAAATAAATCTTAAGTTTGCTGACTCTTATGTCCACAGGAGAGACAACGTTTCTTAAGCTGTGTATGACCCCTAAAGGTAACACAGAAACATCCAATCACCGATATCCTTTGACATGTACTTCTTGATGCCTTATGTATGAGAATATTCGCGGTAGCAATCCAATTTTTCCATCACGAAATGTCACATGTGAAATGAAAACCAATGTTTCCCTCACAAGCCTATTTCCTTCGTGCACTGTATGAGCTTCATGTTTTCAATTTCGTAACTGAAATCATAATGTCATTGTTATTTTGTTTTGACGTATACGAATGCATTTTGTTACCGAAACGTGGCAAAAGTTACTGGTAAGGTATGATGGTTGATTTAATTATTTGATTACTCTGAAAGGGCACATTGTTCGATCATGTGGCCTGGTGTGGCCCCTTTTTTACCCGACTGCAATGAAGCCCAGAAGGTGAGTTATGTGTTGAAATGCATGTATGTATGTGCGTTCCTGTGTCCACTCGTAACCACTCAACGGCAGAAATGATATTGATAAATATACGTCATTCATTAGATTTGTCTTGATGGCTCGAGGCCCATAAAATCGTAAAAAAAATCGCAGATTTTATGCTCTTTAATGTGGAGGCAGGAAAAAGAAGGAAAAAGACTAAGGGTGCCTTTTCACTAGAGATTTACACATAGCATAGCACTGATGGAAACGGGTTCAACTAAGCTGTGCTTTTTATATGGAAAGATACGTGCTCTGGGTCTTCCTCGGGCAGCTACATAGCTTAGCATTAGTGCGAACGGTCACATATTTTCCTAGCGTAGCTTCTACATCATCGCTTCATAGTGCGTACCATATGTCTGATTTTATATTTACTACAAAAATTTGATCTAGATTCCAATATTCTCATGGAATCTCGAGTAACTCTAAGAGAATAAGTTTGGGAATCCCATTGAGACTTTACTAAAATCTCAGAATATAAATTGAACTCTCAAACTTTGGTCTCCATTTGCGGTTCACGCGAGCAAAGCCTACCTACCTACGTATGTGATAACTAGCTTTTGCCCGCGGCTTCGCTCGCGTGTACTATGAGTATTACAAAACACCAAGATATCAAGCAAGCAAGCATACAGGCAAGCAAGCAAGCAGGTCCACAATTGACCGAGAAATCGGTGAACATACCTACATAAAAAAAGTGGAATGCTGAACCTCCTCCTTTTTCAGAAGTCGGTTAAAGAGCCCATTGCGGCCTACTTACAGTATAAACTTATGAATTTTGAAATTTTAGCTTTTTACAACCAGTAAAACGTAAAATCCCGGTTTTTCCCGTTCCCGTAAGAATTTCGGGAAATGTTTTCTTAATGCTCCCCTACACTCCCCAAGGAACCCACTTGCCAAATTTCAGCTTTCTATGACCAGTAAAACGAAAAATCCCGTTTTTCCCGTTCCCGTGGGAATTTTGGAAAGTCCTCTCTCAATGCTCCTCTACACTCCCCAAACAACCTACATGCCGAATTTCAGCTTTCTACGACCAGTAAAACGAAAAATCCCGTTTTTTCCCGTTCCCGTGGGAATTTGGGAAAGTATGTAAGTATGTATGTATGTAAACTCTTTATTACACATAAAAATAAAAATAAAATACAAGTTCACAGAGAGGAGAACAAAGGCGAACTTATCCCTAAAAAGGGATCTCTTCCAGCTAACCTAGTTAAGAGAAGAAAATTTATTATACAGTGGATAAGCAGACAGTAACAATTACGTGCGGTAAAGAAAAAAAACAGAAATACTCAAAAGAGAAAGAAAATAAATAGGTACTTACAAAATAAAATAAATACAAAATTTTACATTCCTCTCTCAATGCTCCTTTACACTCTCCAAGCAACCTACATGCCGAATTTCAGCTTTCTATGACCAGTAAAACGAAAAATCCCGTTTTTCCCGTTCCCGAGGGAATTTTGGAAAGTCCTCTCTCAATGCTCCTTTACACTCCCCAAACAACCTACATGCCGAATTTCAGCTTTCTACGACCAGTAAAACGAAAAATCCCGTTTTTTCCCGTTCCCGTGAGAATTTGGGAAAGTCCTCTCTCAATGCTCCTCTACACTCCCCAAGCAACCTACATGCCGAATTTCAGCTTTCTACGTCCAGTAAAACGAAAAATCCTGTTTTTTCCCGTTCCCGTGGGAATTTTGGAAAGTCCTCTTTCAATCCAGCTCTACACTCCCCAAGCAACCTACATGCTGAATTTCAGCGTTCTACGACCAGTAATACGAAAAATCCCGTTTTTCCTTATCCTGTGGGAATTTCCGAAAATCCTAAAAACCGTTTTTTACTATTATAATTACCTACTTCTATGCCAAATTTGAAGAGCGTAGTAATTATAGTTCATAGGATCCCGTTGAACTGAATATGTAAATACCGTTTTTTCCTTATCCCGTGGGAATTGTGAAAAATCCTGAAATTAATATTTTAACTAATGTAATACCTACTTGTGTATCAAATTTGAAGAGTCTAGTTATTATAGTTACTGAGATAGGGTCACTCGGAATCGAATATATAAATCCCGTTTTTCCCGTTCCCGAGGGAATTCCCAAAAATCCTTCCTTAGTGGATGCCTACATTGTATAAGGTATCAATGTGCAAAATTTCAAATCTCTAGGTCCAGTGGTTTGGGCTGTGCGTTGATATATCAACAGTCATTTAGTTTATTTAGACATTTCAACCCCATCGCACCCCATCCATGGAGATGGTATTTTACGTCTGCCACGTCGGATTTTAAAACCGTTGTTGTTTTCATAACCAGCGACCCGATAAACCATAGAAACAACACCCATGTTGATTTTCAGACTTCCCCCCTTTTAGGGGTTGAATTCTCAAAAAACCTGAAACACGTGTTTACTCATTTATCATTAGGAGTACTTCTGTGAAGTTTCGAATAAAATAGTCGAACTAATCTTGTTTCCCCATACAAACTTTGGACCCCCGGTTCACCCCCTTAGGGTGTGAATTTTGAAAAATCCTTTCTTAGTGCACCCCTAGACTTTATAAGGAACCTACATGCCAAATTTTGAATCTCTAGGCCCAGTGGTTTGGGCTGTGCGTTGATATGTCAGTCAGTCAGTCAGTTTCTTCTTTTATATATGTGATAATTTAATTTAATTAAAATATCGACATGACAATATCTGAACCGACTACAACCCCCACGGGCTTTCATAACATAACAAATGGAACTCTTGTCTCTTGCTTGTATTTTTACTTTGTGCTTTATTAGCCAATTCTCCAAATAAAATAAAAAAATATATTGAAGATGGTTAAAAACCTTTTCTAAAAGTGTTCACCGTAGTTAAGGCGAATACGGCGTGGGGTCAAATGTTAGTTTTTGTGGCCGGCGTAATTTATCTGTCATGTCAGTGCACGTGACTGGGCCCGTGCCACTGCCCAACCTAGCATTAAAAAAAATAAGACAATGTTACTGTCTGCTTGTCAAATATTAACCTTCGGCAAAGTCAAGTTATTGTATAGTATTTTATAAATATTTAGTGAATTTGGATTTAACTTTGTAGGTAAGGTACCTATGACATTAAAAATTCAAAGTACTTACTACTGAAATGCATTCCATGTTTTTCGAATAAGGAATAGAAGGATGAGGCCGTTTATTTGGACGACCAGAGCCCAATTGCATAACAAAGTACAACTAATATTACAAGCGGAACTCTCGCTTCATTTATATTAACTAGAAAGGGAGTTTCGCTTGTAATATAAGTTGTACTTTGTTATGTAATTGGGCCCAGATGGCCTAGTGGTTAGAGAACCTGACTATGAAGCTTGAGGTCCCGGGTTCGATTCCCGTGCCGGGGCAGATATTTGTATGAAAAATACGAATGTTTGTTCTCGGGTCTTGGATGTTTATGGGTGATTCTTCAAGGTCGTGATTTTTGTTTTATTCCTCTGTCGTATTTTTTTTTTACTTAGCACAGAAAAAATCATGCTCCCATGAAAATAGATTTGTTCAGTACCATAAATTTATGTTACTGAACAAATCTATTTTCATGGGAGCATGATTTTTTCTGTACTAAGTAAAAAAAAATACGACACAGGAATAAAACAAAAATCACGACCTTGAAGAATCACCCTAATATGTATTTAAGTATATATGTATCTATCTATATAAGTATGTTTATCCGTTGCGTAGTACCCATAATACAAGCTTGCCTAGCTTACTTTGGGACTAGGTCAATTGGTGTGAATTGTCCCGTGATATTTATTTTATTTATTTATTGCTTACTTTATACATATTTTTTTCCATGTAATTATTTGTCTGTATTGTATTTTATGTGGTGTATTGTGTTGTATTTCTCCACTTAGGAATGGTATTTACATAGACAGTCATGATTTCAAAAGCTTGTCCAGCCTATAATGCCTTTAGCTTATGGTTTGGACGGAAAAGACGTTTCGATCGCGCTCGCGTGATAGTTTTTTTAGAATGCGAAAATTGGAAATGCTTGTATAGGTAGCAAACTATCCTCAAAACTTACACTAAAGGTTTAAACAAGTTATTTTCCTTTACTAGGAACTTAGCATTCATCTAATAAGAGTAAGGGTTTGAAGAATAACCCTTAAACTAATAAACAATCGTGTGACCGCTTTATTTTAGCCACGTTTCAATTATAAATCCAATTACTCAAAGGACTTAGTGGCTTGCACGGCAATAACAACAAACGAAGTCAGCCGTCAATAACGCTTCCATCCGATAATCACAATCGTGTTTAAATAAAAAATAAATAATAACAAAATAAACAAGAGCCTTAATCACCTTGTGTCAGAATTGAAAAGTAGGGTGACTACCTATGTTTGTTACTCGAGACATTTTATTGGCGTGCTTTTAAAAAAGAAAAGTCCTGATGAACTGACTGGCTAATCAAACCCCAACCCAAACTTTGAACCGAGAAAGCTGAAATTTCGTAAAAGAGTTCCGCTTTTTGTACAGACAAGAAATAAGGACAAATTTAAGAAAAACGTCACCGGATATTCAAGATCTTCTATGACCGTATCGTATGAACTTAAACAATTCCGGTACTGGTAACTAAGTATAGTTATATTCAAAAACCTTCACAGATATTCCCATTTTATTGAGATATCTACTTAGTGGGATGGGAATTAGTTACGCGGAAAACTGCGTTACAAAATTACGTTTTTTGTGAATAGGATGTGGTTAGCTTAAACATGAAACTATCGTGAGACTCACTCACTAGGATGTGGTTAGGTTGGCAGAGAGGTGACTGTTGCAGAAACGTTTAGGAAATAACAACTCCTTCACTAAGGGAAATAATAATAATAACAACTCCTTAATGCTTGGGTAGATTTGGAGTTAATTAGTAATTACAACAATTGGGGATGTCAAAAAAAAAATACCCATGGTTTTTATATTTTTTTTGTATAGAAAAGTCAATTATAAGAAACTAATTTCAATATTTTGTCATTTAGTTCTCTACTTTTTTCAAAATGAATTATTGAAACTATTTTAGTTGATGACGTCAGATTATAATTGAGGGCTTCGACAATGCCAAATTTCTAAATCTATCTAAATGCGTACAATAAGGCAACCCCTTTAATTATTTTTTGCGTAGTGGTACACTATACACTGTGTCACTTTACTGGCACTGTCAAAGTGCTAGATGTCAGACAGCGGGTCCAAATCAAACTCCGTAGTATAATCCACGCGTAAATTGTGAAGAATTCTAACCACACAGAATAAAGTACGACTTGAACCGGTCACGCAATTCACACCAATGTCAAATGAAGGTCATTGCTTATTTGTTATATTATAAATTCATTACATAATATTAAAATTAAATAACTACAGAAAATGAGTTAAAAAGCATTTATCTCGAAATGGTTTTCGATTTACTATACATTGCAAAAAAATAGACATCCCCAATTCATCGCTAGACGCCATTTAGAAGAAAAATTCAGGAATGTTCCACACAAACCCAGTAATTGTGGCCACACAACAGATGCCACTTGTAACTCGGGTTTCGTCAGAGCGAGGCTCGAATATTTTAAATTAACGTTCTGTTAAGTGTTTGTGTGTTGTGCTTTTCATAACTCTTTAACTTTCTTTGTAATTACTGGGTCAGGGAATGATTGGTTGCGTTGAATTGTCAAGTAGGTTGGAACTTTTAAGTTTTAATAATGATTTTTCTTATATCCAATTATTTTTTGAAAAAAAATACAATGTAGAGGATAGCTGGTTTCTCTCGCCGCGCTATTATGCTAAAAAGAATAAATTAAATACCTATACTTAAGGCATTTTAATCCAATTGAATCAACGGCCCTTTATCCTGCGCTGTTTCTTTTCATTGTGCCTCATCCTCCCCTAAAATATTTTTTAATTTAAAACTAAGTACTTATTATATCGATACCTTTAGGTTCATTTGGCGTAAAGGACAAAATGCCGAAAATGAGTTATATATACTAGGGGCGTTCAATAAAAAGTGAGAATGAGTATGTTATAAAAAACTTTTACTAAATGTCATTTTATTTTTCGACATAGTCACCTTTTAGCATAATACACTTAGTATATTTTTTTCTAAAATTAAAATTCCATTTTTAAAAAAGGTCTCATCTTGAGTACTTAAAAAATCTTGTACTGCAGCGACTACCGCGTCGTCGTCTTCAAATTTCTGGCCTCTCAGGTATTGTTTCAATCTCGGAAATAGGTAGAAATCACTGGGAGCGAGATCTGGTGAATACGGAGGATGCTTAAGGATATCGAACCCAGCATCACGAATTGCAGCCATTGCAACGGCGGACTTGTGTGCCGGGGCATTGTCCTGGTGGAACAGCACAACTTTCGAGAGTTTACCTCGCCGTTTTTCGCGGATCTCATTGCGCAATGTTGCTATTTGTTTGGCGTATAATGTGGCCGTAATAGTGGCTCCATGCTCGAGATACTCAATCATTAATACCCCTTTACCATCCCAAAAAACAGAGCCCATGACCTTACCGGCAGATGGGCTCACCTTGAATTTCTTCGGAGTTGGAGATGATGGCCTTTTCCATGTCATAGACTGCAGTTTCGTTTCTGGGTCGTAATGATGGAGCCATGTTTCGTCCATTGTTATAAATCGCGCCAAAAAAAGTTCCCGGTCTTGCTGCATCAGGTTCAAAGCTTCTTGACAAATCTCTAGTCTGGTTTGTTTTTGCGTGTCAGTAAGCATTCTTGGTACCCAACGCGCAGATACCTTTTTCATACCCAAGCGTTCATGTAAAATATTATGCACGCTCCCCGTTGAAATCTTTACATTTTCAGCAATAAAACGAACCATGACACGACGATCCGCCAAAACTGAGTTTTCGACTTTTTTCACAATTTCTTCAGTTACTGCTGTAGTAGGGCGTCCGGAGCGGGGGTCGTCCATTGTCGATGTTCTTCCACGTCTAAATTCGGCGCACCAACGTGCGACTGTCGAATACGGAGGAGCATTAGACCCTAAAGTGTCCCGCAAATCCAAATTGACTTGGTCCGTAGAAAAATTTTTCAAACACAAGTATTTAATAACGGCGTGCAGTGCAATTTTCTCCATTTTCGCTAACGTACTCAATAGCATTGCAAAGAAATTACCGTATATTTTTTTAAACAAAAGACAGTTAGTTTTTTTTTTCATAGCAATCAGCTAGATAGATTAGCTTTACCGGTCAGTATTTAATTTCGTAATATTAAAAGAGTTTGCATCTCATTCTCACTTTATATTGAACGCCCCTCGTACAGTTTTGTTCAGAATTTCAAGCTCTATCGATCTGTATACTTAAAATTTTGATATCTCGCAAAATTTGACCTTTACACCCCAGAATTTTTCATAGCTCAACATCAAAACTGCTTTGTTTAGTGGGTGTCAATATCATACTCGAAATCACACGGATTGTAAAGGACGTCATGAAATATAGACCACGACGTAAAGTCCTGATATTATACACGTTGCCCTTTAAGACCACTCATTTGGAACCTTATTTTATTATTCTGTCCTTTACGACCTTTACTGTTCTTCATTTACGTACTACATTTACTTCATAATGTAGCTAAACTATGGGCGTAAAGGACGTATATTTTTTTCCTTGCATTATACAACGTGGTTTAAAGGACTTACATAAATGCTAAGGTATATTTATGATGCAGCGTAAAGGACTTTCTAATGCTTTACTACTCTTTTTTTTTGTAAATTGGTGAACTTGATAAAAAAAGTTAAAGGCTTAAAAGAGTTTTCCATTCCTGTAATGATGCCATAATGTAATTAAATCAAGTTTTAATAGGTTTACTTACTTTAAACCTTTGATGTTCTTTTATTTTCATTATAATTGTCCTTTTCTTACTAATGACAGTTTGCGTCGTAACAAAACACGCAAGAGTTTTGCGCGGTAAAACACTCCTCATGCCGGTTGTCTCTGCCATCCTCGCAATTTTGTTTTTTATCAATAGTACAGGCCTTCACATACCGCAGCGCGGGACGTGCGCGCGACGCCGATGGAGCGTGTCCAGCGCGCTGCATAACACTGCCAGTGTATGTCACCGTATATACGATTTAGTGTTATAGATCGCGCTGGGCACGCTCCATCGGTTTCGCGCGCATGCCCCGCGCTGCGGTTTGTGGTGGCTTTAAGAGCAAGATAGGTGATTTGTCAATGGCGGTACGGACTTATACCTAGTTCCCGATGCATACGCATGCAGATCAGATGACTGTTTTGTTTAGTTCAGTTATTATTGTAGAAATATTTTCTAACGCTGTTCGATTAAATTATTATCGAGTAGTGTTTTTGAGGCAAGTGTCGTCAGCAGTCGTTTACAGTGACATTGCAGTAGATGAATTAATTATTTTCTGATGAGTTGCTTTTAAGGCTTTTTGCGTTATTCTTACTACCTACTTGAAACTAACTCGTTTATTTAAGGTCTACCTTAAAGACGTTAGTCATTTCTGAGAACCAGTTTATTAATATCAAGTTACGAAATATATAATTAGCATGGTTTTATCCGGCGAGATTTGTTTGTTAGAATATGTATTGTTTTATACTGGAATATTTCGTGTTACGTTAGAGCTGTAGGTACAACAATGTGTGATAATTAGTTCTTACACAAAGAAAATGACGTTATTAAATTCCTAGTAGGTAAAGTAATTTTGTGATTGAACCTATTTTGTGTAGCGTTTCTCTAGTAAAGTGCATTTTACGAATACTAAAGTTAACTTTACAACAATTTCTTACAGACTAATGGCTCCATCCTTTTCATTCACGGCATACCATGAGTAACCTACCTGTTTTATTACAATAATAAAATTCCATAGATGTAATTTTAATATTTTCAATGCCGTAAACTGTATATTACAGGTATTTAATGATATTTTATGCTACTACCAACTACTAAATTATTGGTAAGTAACTACTAACGTATAATTACAACAAATGATGAATATTTTCGCATAATACATTCCTGTAATGACATAAATCTCAGGAAAACAATATAAATTTAGTAAGTTTTTGTAGTCTATACACCCAAAAAATGCATTATTTTTTTAAAAAATGACCTTTACGGCCCTAACAAATACTAACAATCTTAAATTACTTAAAATGGTATGGTCGTAAGTGACTTTATAACGCTTTTTACCACGGTGTAAAGGACACTTAACTTTTTAAGTTTCATATTTAACGTAATAGGTACCAAATTACTAAATAGAGACAAGAATTCTAAGCACTTTTCTCATATACATCGAAAATATAGGTCAACAAAGAAAAAAGTTACAAAAGTTTTTCTAAAAAAAAATTTGTTTTTTGGGTCTCCTGAAAAGTGCCATTTTGTCCTTTACGCCAATTGAACCTAAAGGTATCGATATAGGTATATGAGGTAAACCAAAATTAGGCAATAAAGGCGGCACTTCCAAAAATAATGAATAATTAACGTCTCCCCAAACAGGGCACCTCAGTTCACATAAATCTGAAATTTTAGGATAGAGGGGGACACCATCTGCGCTGAAAAGGTGCAACCTGCACTTGCACCACACTTGGTATCCGACGAAATACTGCATAATCTTTAGCGCGTTGAGAGTGTGTACATATTGCAATGGCAATGTCGTTATGTAGACGAATTTATGAAGAGGGTAGTACGGCGAAGCCACAGAACTAATAATCAGAGGAATAGAAATGTGACATGAGTTAAAATCGCGATCGCAGATACCTAGAGGGCTAAATCAATGTATTAATTTTCCCAGCTTAGTTTTTAGCGAAGTCAATTACTCAAGAAATTGGTGAATTCCATTGGTGAGTACCGTTACAGTATTATTGAACCCTTAGAAAACAATATAAAACGTGATCATTGACAGCGAAGAGGCGAAAAAGTAGCGACATTGATTGTAGATGGATGGATGGG
This sequence comes from Archips crataeganus, assembly GCA_947859365.1. NCBI lineage: Eukaryota > Metazoa > Arthropoda > Insecta > Lepidoptera > Tortricidae > Archips > Archips crataeganus. The sequence goes on from OX402048.1 coordinate 18,239,883, forward strand.
ATGGATGGTTTGTATTCCTTTTATTGTTAGGTCTGTGGATGAGACCCATGTCTTCATAGTTTATGTGACTTGAAATGATAAAAGCTAATACAGATCGTAATCCCTCGGATACCGCGATAAACACCTGGTGTCTAAACTTTCGTTGTAGCAAATTGTAGGTACTTTGGGTTTAATTACTCGAAACCATAGTGGAAGATAATATGTAACACGTGCAGAGCAGGATATCGTTTAGATAATTCACGCTGGAAGGGGAGGGAACTAGATTTAAAGGTGAAAGTAATTTCAGCTCTTGACTTGTCTTGACTTAATGTAGACCCTGGATGGGGCAGAGGGCGTCCACGATGCGTCGCTATCTCGAACGGTCTTGAGCATTGCGTTTTACTTCGCTCCAAGTATTCGGATTGCTTAGCTCTTGATGTGTGTATAATAAATAATAACTGTATGGTCGACCAAGTAAGTCATCATCATTTCAGCCGTAGGACTTCCACTGCTGGACATAGGCCTCCCTCATTGAAACACAATCATTACGGTTGAAAGCGACTTGTATATGTTATGGACCAAGTGATATGAGGGGGCAATTTGATAATAATTGTTCAAATAATCAAATTGACCGGGCATTATACATAATGCCCATTACCCTTTGGGCAGAAGATTTTCCGGGTGGTCATAAAAAAAATAACTAACACCAAAGGCTAATGCGGGAGCTTCGCTGCGCATCGCTCCCGCATTAGCCTTTGAACCTAACCATACCGAGTCGCTTCCGCTCCGATAGGTCTTGCTCGCTCGCTTCGCTCGCTGGCTTTGGTTTAGATAGTAATTAATCACTCTGCCCGTTAGAGCTAGACATTATGAATAATGCCAATAATTAATCACTTTGTCCATGACATATACACCTTGAACCTGCGACCTTTACCAAATCGCCCGTCCACCTCGTTGGTGGACGTCTCACGCTGCGCTTGCCAGTCCGTGATCTCCATTCTAGAACTTTTCGGCCCCAACGGCCTTCTCTCAATAGATATTATTATATCTTTGTTAAAATATAATATCAAAGCCTGCCCTTCAAAGGACACCCAGTCTTGCCTGCATAAGGTACATTCCTCCTCAAAAATTAATAAACTTATGAATTTCGCGTTTCGCCGTAACTCCGCAAAACCATTACTTGATAGCGCGCTGCGCTGTTACCATAAATTCTAATCACAATTTTGGCGGAAAAGAAAAATATGACAGTAATAAGAAAATATGGCGCAAAGAGTCGAGTCGGAAGCGTTTCAAGACTGAAATTTGGGTGAAGCGTTGTCTTGGCGGGTCAATATTCAACGTTTTTACAGCGTTTTTTTCGTCATTACCGTCTCAGCAAATATTGTTAAATGAGATGATGCTCAGAGTTAACTTAAGGCAGTACGGATGATGAATCTAGTCTGTTCAAAGTTGTTGCGACTTGTCCCTAAATAGGGATGTTGACACCACCAATCAACTGACGTACTTTTTATGAGCTGTCAAAACACATTTCTCCCATAGAGTTTGAATGGCAATAGCAACATATGACGTCACTTGTTCGCATACCCAATTAACTACTTAACTATTTATTTCTTTTAAAGCAACAAAAAATCTAATTTTGCAGTTAATCGAAAATTAATCTGGGTTTCAGGGCTAAAATAAAGCGTTTTTTTACTGGAGTCGTGTCTTCGAATTATTTTTTAATGGTGTCAACATCCCTATTGTGATAAAAACCGTAGGAAGGTGACTTTGATCCAAGCTACCAAATGTCTGCCATGGCTATATTTTCCTGAATATTTTTTGAGATAATAGAGGCAGGTAGTTATTAGCGGCAGTATGATGAAGTTTATGGATGCGTGTGAAGCATTCAAACTACACGGAACCCACGATATTACAGTGGTCCAGTTACCGTTATCAGTAGGTAGTTGGGTGTAAAAGAAATTTTACTACCAATAAGTATCATGTTCTTTTTCTGTCTGTTTCATCTAAGTAACTTAAGTATACAATTTTACAAACATTTTTGTGTCCAATTCATTCTTGAGAGAGCAAGATAAAGAGAGAGAGTGAGAGAGAGAGAAAGAGATTTATTTTCAGATATTTATTTTTTTATACACAGGAAAAACAATATTGCATTGCACCATTGGCAGTGCTCTGTCACTCCATACAATGGAGTCCTTCCCCACCGCCATCGTTACCGTCGTAAGGCCTGTTTTCTTTGACAGTTGTCACTCGAAAATGCACTCTGTGACTGTTACTTACACCGTCAGCGGTAATCGGGTTGATAGGTGAGTATAGCAGCTGTCAAACGAGTGTCCAATCTGTTACGTTATGACTAATGCATTATGTAATCTGAGCCATTAATTTTCATATTCAAACTGATACGAAAAAAAAACAGAGTCAGTAAGCATTGTTAGTTAGATGTCTAACGGGAGTTTATTACTACCAGATTCAGGTAGATTTCCAGGATATCCTATCAAAAAATACCAAATATTTTTTGTGCGCGTTAGTTATGATTAATGACATAATGAAATGACCCGCCACGTGCGACTCGTCACTGCAATGAATGGAAGCTCCGACCCTGCCGAGGGTCGCGAAATAAAATAAACCAAAAAAAAAGACCTAAAACCCCTGCATTCTGATGATTGAACGAGGCGTAAAACCTGGATCGATCTTTACTTACTGTCTTGTACGTGTAAAATTGTGTTGTACCGAAGAATCAAGGTTCAATTTCATAGATCAAATTAAAGTATTAACGTATGTACTTAACATTACTTTTTTAATCGTCAAAATATATGAAAGTAGCTGTTGCCCTCGACTCAGTCTGCAAAGAATTCGTTTCCCCGTGGGAACTATGCAATTTTACTTATGCGGGATAAAAACTATCCTCTGTCCTTCCCAGGTCTCAAACTATAGGCATCTCCGTACTAAATTTCATCTAAATCGGTTCAGCGGTTTAAGCGTGAAGTGGTAACCGACAGACAGACGCTTTCGCGTTGACAATATTAGTATGGATTATGGACTAGCTGCAACCCGCGATACCACGAAAACATTTATTTTTTAATTTTTGTAAAATTGTTTTGCAAGCATCTGGCAAAGTTTAAGTTCTGACTACATGATCTGGCCTTAGATTCTTTATGCACTAGAAAGAGTGTCAGTAGCAAACATTGCGATACAAAACGTCCACAAATTTCTTTTGACAGCTTCATATTACGATCGCGTTACGTTATTCAAACTGAAGGGAGGCAAATGACATATAAGCCAAGTTGGCTTATATTTTTCGGGACGTTTTCATGCCGCCGAAGCTCTATCTACAGGATCTGGCGTATTTATTTTTTCACTCTTTAAATGTCAAATTTTAAAGTATACAAATTTCGAAATGCCTCCAATGACATTTTCTTCATAATAAAAATTGTAGCTATCTGTAAAAATATGAAGGTTGATTTAGCCCCCGCCCCGCCGGCTGTTAGCCAGGTCTGTGGTTCTGTGGAATCATTAGACAAGTTTTCAGCGTGCTTCAAATACCTGCTCAAAAATGTCCATTAGCTCTCGGACTAGTAGGTGGTAGGACCCTACATTTATTTTCCTGCAATGTAAACCCTAATAAACTGCTTCCCGCTGGACTTATTCACCTATTTTATATGATTGTTTATTCACCACGTATGGCCCATCTTGCGAATGTTCAGTAAAACGCGTGACTCCAAAAGTTAACCTTAATATTAATACCCGCCACCAATTTATGACGCAGCGTGTTTCCCCATTCAAATCGCAAAGAGCCATACAAACGAGCTACACTGTCGCAGCCAAGGGCTGCCACAATAACGGACACGAATTGTTTTTTTTTATTTCCAGCCAATCATTGATGTCTTACTGCTGGGTAACTTTTTCTCATAATGAGATATTTTCAGGCTTTAGGTACTTTCCACGCAGGCTATTACTATTATTTATTGGATTAGATTTGTTTTGCGGGTATGTGCAGGTTTGCTCACGAATTTTTCTTTCACTAAAAAGGCAAAGGTCGATTTTAAATTATGTAAAAGCAATCCCATTAAAAACATTACATGTAAAAAGATGCAAGTCTCGCTAGGCAGTTCTTAAACTGCAAAAAAGTTTTGAGATGCAATGTTAAACCGAGTCGGTTATCTTAGTCGGTACCGGAGGGTGTCCATAGAACTAGTTTTCCGCCGACTTGTTAATTTTAAAACCGTGGAGGAACACATTTTATAGTTCTCAAAGAAAGAGTAAGCCAAATTAGGTCCAGATTATTTAGCGGAGTTGATTTGATGCCCACCATTTGCTATCCATAGGAACATATCTGACTAAAAACTTTCGTCATTATTTCTTACTAACAAGAATTATTTAACTTACAAAATGTTACAGTGAGTGACCAAATTAATATTTGATATCTTTATTTTTTAGTACACAAAATGACTTGGCCATCCTCTCCTCCTTTTGACCTCCACAACGCCCGATCTGGCGCAAAGTCTGTCGCAAAGACATACGCAACCACCTCGTTCCGCCACCTTCTTTGCGTGTCTCATCGTCTCTGGCCATTACATTATATTTAAAACAAAAAAAAATCAGTTAAACAAAACCGTGGCAGCCCTAGCTGCTCCCCGTGACTGGCATGATTCGGCGGGTTTCGACAAACTACCCCTTCGGTGTACGCGGGAGGGGGGGAGGGGCGATGTCGCAGACAGTGCCAGGTAGCAAACAACACTGCACTGGACGAATGTGGCCAACTCTAACCACGGCTAAGAACATGTCTTTTTCACAAAAAGGTAAAACTAGGTTATGTGTTTTTGCCCCCGTGGAGGAATAAAAAATTGGTTAGCTTTCTGTCCCGAGATACTCGGGACGAAAACATGACGAAGATTCTTAGTGCATCTCCATGATACTCCGAGCTGTTTTAGGTGCCTGCCTAATTTCAGGTCTCTAAGTCTAGTGGCTTGTGGCTTTGCGTAGTCTGCCGGGCATTAAGTCGATCATTGTACAGTACACATACATGATTATAAGTTTTTGTTAATAAATCATTTTTAATACTAGTTTTCTTTACTAACTTTACTTTCATTGACGTCCAACTGCATATCCGTGCCAAGTTTTAAGTCGATGCCATTGACCATTGAAGAGTTACTTCCTGGCCGGACCATCAAAATTTCACTACGGAATTTTAATAACGGTTAGTCAGGTGTAGAAAATTTGTGTTGGTTATGCTCACCAATTCGAGAGGTTACAAGACTAGATAACATTATAATTTCAGAATTGAAGAGCTCTACGTAGAACATACTGCAACTTTACGAATACATTATGACCACAATCCTTCAAAACTATTACAAAAACTTCATTAAACTTGTTTTTTTATGTGTTTTCCTAAAAAAATAACTAGTTCTGATGACAGAACCGCCAACTGTGTCAACAGTAGCCCCCGCGCAAACAAGCGGACGACTTGTTTAGGCTCGGCACACACAATAAATAAACCGCACCAAGTTTTATCCACTGCTTGATTTACTTACTTGACGAGTTATCTCGTGAACGTGATTTAGTTTGAGTAGGTTACCGTTGTCTAATTAATTGGCTCTTCATCTTATCCATAAGTCCAACTGTTGGGCCCGGGCCTCCTCTCAAAATGAAAGGGCTTGAGCTGTAGTTCCCACGCGGGCTCAGTTCAGATTTCGAACTTCATACACACCATTGAATTGCTTTACAAGTGTGCGCTATCCTCGCGATGTTTTCAACTAAACTCAGAGGAGTCCGGATTGAACCCACGATCCTCTGTTTGACAGGCTATAGGCTACCACAACTTAGACCATGCCTGTATCACCTCAAAAATATTTAAGAAAATATGGCCAATGCTGCATTGCAGACAATGACCTAGTGGTGAAAAAGACTCAGTCTAAAAACGAACGCTGTCATATTCCAACTACAAGCTTCTGAGCATTTAAACAGCGTCACTAACCGTCAAACTCAAAGTTCTATGACCCCCATAATTTATAATGATTATCTGGGCGATGATGGATGCGACCGATAATTTGTTGAATGTTGAATATAATCATAATCCGGTGTTTGTTTACGTGTTAGCGTCGAACCGGCGCCTGCGCACACCATTGATCGATTGTTTACTGATTAACAAACATATCTATAACTTACTGTGGTACATACTCCTATACCATGCCTTACCTATCATCATCATCATCATCATCATCAGCCTATATTCGTCCACTGCTGGACATAGGCCTCTCCCATGGCACGCCACTGAGCACGATCCTCGGCCACTCTCATCCAGCTGTTGCCAGCCGCCTTGCGAAGATCATCGCTCCACCGAGTCTGAGGACCTTACCTATACTACACCTTATTTTATGAGGTACAAAGTGGTATCGCTTTCGGTAATTGGGTGACTAAATTAATTTGTTATTTAAATTTTGTCGCTTGTAACATGTTCCTATTTATTTACAGGGTGATTTGTGTTTGTTGTCCTGCGGCTACTGGTTTTTACTGTTGTTTGTGTTAGATTATTATTGTTAGCATTGGCTTTAAATGATTAAAATAAAGTTACAGCTTTATTTACACTAAGGATTTAACCGGGCGGTCGCGCTGTAAACTTCATTACAATAGCTTTTACGTAAATTTGTTTGAGTTTAAGGTAAACGTACCAATGCTCGACACCTCAACGCCCAGTTGACATGACACCCATTTGTCACCTCTCTTACTATGACATAAGATTCATTTTGTGACACCTTGTAGAAGCGAAGCTCTCTCTTGTTACCCATTAAGCTATTCCGATTTGAATACCGACAATATTTATGATGTTACAGATCATCATATCGTCATACTGAAGATGTCATATTATATAAAACCAGTAGAGGCATGTTTGTTGAGTATGAGTCTACAACAACCACAGCGGACCTAATATTAAAATGAGCTGCAATTTGCGTCGCGCGCGCCGCCGCCGATCAATCTCTTGACTTGAGGGAACATAGTTGTGGAGTAGATGTTGTGATTGATAGTTTGGATTTTGCTCGCTAGATCTAGGACTTAATTGAATAAATAAGCAATGAGACATGCAGGATTCGAAATTGAATGTATTTCACAAGCTATTTAAAAATTAGTACCCATTTTTATACGGATATAAGATAACAGTAAAAAAAATGGAACCTGCTCGGTTTGAATGGATTTGAAAAAGATTACCTAACACAAATAAGATCATTTGAGATTGTACCTATAGGGGTTATCACGGTCAAATGGGGAAATCCACTAAACTAAAGTATTCAGATAGAAAAAAATATGTGAATACTTATATTAAAAAAATAATTAAATTACGGACGCTATAGCCTCTCCATAGCTTTGAGCGTAGGCGAATCGTCGTTTGATGGATAGCTTCGGAGCATTTTTAATCATCCCTATACATCGATTCAACACGCATAAACACCCTAAGGATTATTGACAAAAATAAACCTAAACTACTAACGATACAGCTCACATCGGCTTGTACAAAAATGCACAAAGTCTTTTACGATGTGAACATTCTTCAAGCCGTGTTAGTAAGTTCCGCTGTCAAATATTACTTCACCGTATAAATCTGGAACGGATACTATAATAGCTGTAATTTTAACGAAAATTGTTACAGAAGCTAATCGAAACACGCTACATTCTAAGCTTATAGGTGGTTGCAAAACGTATTGATCCAGCGCAGCAATTAATTCAGTTTAGTCTCCACAAAATCCAGCTACCGTGAAAGATGATAAATTACCGTGTAGCCGAGAGCCTGAGACAAAGCTTTCCAGTAGCATTGTTCGCGACATACGGGGCTCGGGAGCCGCGTGCTTATAGACCCATCAGGCAGTTCATTCGCGACAAAACCCGGATCCATTACCAGAGCATTGTGCCGGCACTCAATGCATGATTAATGGCACCAGTCTTCGAAAACATATTCATTCGTGGGAATGCCCCGCTTCTGCCATCTCGGTTCAATACAATGCGAATACCCTATCGATATTTTCCGCGAGAAGCGAAAAATGCGATGTTTACCCCCGCTCGATTAAGCAAGGAGGATGGTTTTTGAAAAATCGCACGACGCCCCGACGTTGCGCGGCGCGTGCCGTAAACCCGCTCCAACGGCGAACCAAAGTAAATCCTCCGGCTCCACACATAGAATCGAAAACCACCTCGAACTCTCGTTTGTTGCTCACACTCGGTGTGCCATCAAGAGTTGTTTTATTGGAAACGGATAATTTATTTCATGTATTTATTTCGTTGCGGCTTGTCGAATTCAATATCGTGGGAGCGAAACAAATTTGTCCTTCTGATGTGTGGCGTTATTAGCGCTGATAAGAGTCGTTTTTCGCGTACAATACTCGGGTCCCGGTTTACATTCTTTAGCGTTTCCTTCAAATGCTACAATATCTTGCTTGATTTTATTGCCGAATAAGAATAATTGAATCTTTTTTATCTACTGCCAGACTTGTCTCATTTATTTGGAGTGGCTCAAGCTCAAAATTGTAAAATTGGAATTAGTACGACAGACGAGCGGCTGTTTTGCTCTGCCTCCCAGTTGGCGTCCAAATGTTGGGGCATGGTTATTTCCCGAATGCCCAAGTTTTGTATTTACGGTCAAGAATTGGGATAAACTCCATTAGGGACGGGGCGGAAATTAACTTAGACCTGCGGCGGACGCAGGCCGCCGAAGTTTTTGGCACTATGGCGGGGGATTTTGGAGGATCAATTTTGTAGCCATGTCTTCCCACGTGGTTACAGCAATGTAAATGAAGTATAACTTTAAGGGCGACTCGCTTCCAAAATTTCAATCTAGCTTAAGTCGTAAGGCCTGAGGATGTATTTGGGTCAATCAACTTTTTTTTGTCAACGATTTTCTGCTACTTTCTATGAAAACCGAAATAATTAAAAAACTGATTATTTTTCCTTATTTAAAGTATACTTTTCAAAACCCTAGATTTTTGTAGTCAATAGTGGTATAATTGCCATATTTATTTTATTTTGTTTAGCTTTTATTTCGTGGGTGACCCAGGGGACAATGATGTCCCCGAAATTTGTATGAAAATAGTGGTATGTCCCCTGGGTGACCGGATTTTTTCATAGAAATACTTATTTTTTTTGGTTTTCACATACGCAGTATGATAAACAGTTTATCTAATTACTACAAAATCATGGTTTCACTAACCAGAGATTACACAGTTACTTGTAAAGGAGTAAATAGAAATTTACAAAAAAAAGTTGATTGACCCATTTTCTAACGCACAGGCGCCAGCCATTTCATTCACTGTTTTTCATTTATGCTCATCATTTGTGCCTCAAGACGTCCACTGCTGAATATAGGCCTGTTCCAAGCTTCGCCTAACCTTAACCAGGTCATCGCTCCATCTTGTTGGAAGCCTTCCGGTCCGTGGACGCCACTTCTTATGAATAATATCTTTTGGCCCTATCGGCCATCAGTTCTACGAGCAATGTGTCCTACCCACTGCCACTTGACTCTGGCGATTCTTCGAGCTGTGTGGCTTTATTCTACACTGACTGTTGGATGCAATTGTGATTCTGAACGTTGTAGAAAATATGGCCTCTAGTTTCAGTCTGTCTAGACATGTTGAGCACAACTGAAACGCACTTAAAACTAGATTTTTACTTGGATTCGGTGTCACTAAGGCAGTTAATAATTTAAAAGCACTTAATTGATTATGCGTCAGCGTTTATTCATAGCTAGAGCAAAGTATGAAATAACAGTTGAACCAGCGACAGCGAAACTCCGTCATTTATGGAGCCCCCGAATTAGCTTACCAAATTTATAGAATGCTAACTGCGGGCGAAACTGAAAACTTGGATAACAAATTAACAAATAAAGCTGACGACCGAAAGTTTGGCTATTTGAGCGACGATCTAATCTTTGACGGAGGAATGATTGCCGTAACGAGTGCCTTATATTTTGTTGACGGTTCAAATTCTACTACTAGTTTTTTGATAAATAATATACCTATGTTACACAGCGTAAGAAACAAAAGTTGTCTCTCCTGTGGACATATAATTAGCGACTCCGAGTCGGCTAACTTGAGATTTATTTAAATAGGCTGAAAGTTGGCCAGGCGTACCACACGCCGATGTAGACTTGACTCAAAAATTTTGATTGTAGTGTAGACCCTTAACTTTTGCCATGTCCACAGAAAAGATACAAACAAAAAATGTGTATGGTCAACAGTAATCACTTTATACTTGTTTACACATTGTAAGGTTTATAAGGGCAAGTTGCATAAAGTACACTACACAAAACTACTAACTGGAAAAGCTCTATATTTCATACTAAATAAAAGCTCTGTTGTGATATTAAATACTCATATCATCGTCTATTGAACAACGGAATTTTTCATACTATTTTAACGACTCCACCCTTAGACCGCCTATTGTCTACCTGAATATTTATTTTTGTAATGTCATTGTACTGTTTTTGGTGTTCAATACAGAATATTTGTATTGTATTATACTTTAAAGCTGCATATCATACTTAGTATTTAGTTTTCGATTGCTCATTTTTTACGACTCTCGCAAATATGTTTTTTACGAAGAGGGCTTCGCGTATACGCTCAGATTATCTTTGAAGTACTAACTCGTAGGGCTCCGCGCATGAGCGGATGAAAAGCGAGACGAATCCATACAAATATGCGAAGTAATCCAAACCTGCCTGTATGTCGTAATATGTATTTGGTAAAATTGGATATCTACCAGGACCTTACAATTCTCTCTCTGATTTAATTTTAAAATGGCAGATGCGATAAAGAAAATGCATTTAGAAATCAATTTGTCACAGTCGGTGTTGTTAATTGAATTGCAGACTTGCTTGATTAAGTTGCAATCCTTTTAAGGAAATTCAAAGAAATGTATTAATTTCAATTAACTGTGAATATTTAACCTACTAGCTGTTGCTCGCCACTTTGTCTGCAAAAAAATAATTTTCCAGGGTAAAAAGACCCTATACGAGTATGTCGAACTAAGTTATAAACTACATATCTGTGTGCCAAATTTCATCAGAATTCATCAAAGCGTTTTAACATGAAAGAGTACCTAATAAACATTCATACCGCATGCTGAATGCAATAAGGCTCGAAGTCTAAATTTTCGAGTTTTTGAGTTTAATCCGGAATCGGAATCGTGTGTGTGTGTAGTACATGATTCCGGATTAAACTCAAAAACCCAAATTTTTTGACTTCGGCTCTTATTGCATTCAGCAGGCGATACAAACTTTTGTGTTTAAAATATTAGTAAGATAGTTTTGGTAAGAAACAACTTCGCTTGGAAAACAGCTGGTACTCATAACCTAGACACGGGCTGCATCGTGTCATCCTTCAAAGTGGATTAGAGCCACGTGATTGGTTGAAAAAATCCACAGCTTGCTAGAGAAGTCGCTAGTTGTGAACATGCGGTGACGGCCCGGTAGGGAGTTGATGGTGATCGTTACAACTTACTCCGCCAGACGACGAGCCGATACAATTTAAACTAAGGATCAACTTGAGCCTAGCCAGGCTACGAACAGATGTGCCGTAGAGAAGCCCACAGTGGATTAACTACAGGCCTAAGTAATGCCCGGATATTGAGCATATGCGACAAAAAAATTACTACAAACTGTATCTCCTTCAAAATAAGTTTTCTAAAACATCAACTATGACATCAAGAACTTTGCATCTCAGCATTTATCACTGTCTTTAGGAACTCCAGTGATTACGCTCACGATGTTCGAGAGACAACTTTACATAGGTATTCGATATCAAAACATTTCCGAAACTCTCCTTCCAATCTCTATTCCGAAACGGAATCATCGCACAGCGGCTAATCTCTAGGGTGGGTGCTTACGCAAATGTCATTCACGCGAACCCTTCACAATGCTGGCCAGCTACGAAAGACCTCCTCACCCCCTCTGCGTTCTAGAAAACCAGAAGAATAAAGAGAGCGGCAACGGTCCCCCGCGTGTCTTCACATGGTCAACCGCAACTGACATGGGATTCGGGGACAATCCTTTGTGATTGCCTTTCGTTCCATTTTGAAATCCACTCCGATCGTTTGTCGTCCGAACGCTGATCGTTCTGCATCCTAATTTCAGTTTCGAGTTTGGAATTGCCGTGATTTTGATAATTAACGGCCGATGTGTTTTTGTTTTGTTTACCCTGCTCGCATCAGCTTTTTATCTTTCCATACCCGAGGAGAGCCTAACGAGACTCTATTATTATGTCTCCACTGTCTCCCGTCCGTCTGTCTGAGAATAAAGGGAATAGAAATGTCACGGGAGCTAAAAGCACGAGGCGCTTATATGGACCCTGCAGTCCAGTCTGTTTCTTGAGTGTTGCAATTGCATGGCTAGCATAATATATATAATATTTTTAACTAGCTGATGCCCGCGGCTTTGCCTTCGCTGAAGTCCTGACAGTTAAAAACATAACAAACAAATAATTATCCAATTTGGTGCAGTAGTTCTCGAATTTTGCGCTTAGCAACGAATTTGGCTATGCATTTTTATTTATATAGATTTGTAGCCATTGAATTCTAACATTTTATTGCCAATATTTTTCAAATTTCCACAAAGCCACCTAATTTATTTGCCTTCCTGAAATCGGCCTCCCTACAAAGGTCGACACATTGTACAAATGTCAGAATAACTATCCTACTAACGACCATGTGCCAGCTTGACAATACAATTTAAGGGCACCGAGGGTGTCCCAGGCTATCTGCCCTTTGATTAATCCGCCTCTACGGCCCCCAGGAATTCTTAATTTGGATTTTCGAAGTAATTCTGTTGGTAAATTAATAGTGTCGGGCATCTTGATAGTAGTTGGTACTTTAATCCGTAAATCCTTAAGAATTGTTCAAGCAAATGTAATTTCAATTTGGTTTGTCCAGGTGTTGTTGTAGAGATGGGCTGTATAAATACTAGTGAGTGACTAAAGATACAAATACATTAAATACATACCTACATGAATTGACAAAAACAGACCAGTGAATAAATTGATTAAGTTACATGGTTTTTTTGCTAGATTCACGGGAAACTATACCTACTCGTAAACAGTAAAATATGCCATCTTGGATTGAAGTTAAGTAGGTTAGTTTAACATCCATGAAAGTTTTTCATCGAATTTTTTGATTAAAAATGTAGTCAAGCCTTTTACGTGGTATAATTTAAATGGCGATCATTATAATTATTATGGAAACGTTTTTCAATCATAACGAAAAATTTTAAAAACATTCCCAGGAGTGTTAAATTCCAAGAATGTGTCGCGGGTTCGAGCTCGAGGCCTCTGCGTTTTTGAAATTTATAATAATTATGTGCGAAATTACATTTTTTTTTTAAATTGTAGAGAAGGGTTTATTTATACTTCCTTTGAAGGCCGGCAACAGATTAGCGACTCTCTTTGAGTTGTTGATATTTATGGGTGGTGGTGATCATTTCGCATCAGATGACCCACTTGCTCGTTTGCCTCCCTCTCATAATAAAAAAAATAATAACGTGAGCTTCATGGTGAAGGCAAACATCGTGAGGAAACCTGCACACACCTGCGAAGAAATTCTATGGCGTGTGTGTAGTTCCCAATCCCAGTGGGCCCACGTGGGAACTACGGCCCAAGGACTCTCATTTTGAGAGGAAGCCTGTGCCCTGAAGTGGAGCATATATAAGCTCACTTCACTGTTCAGTTAAACTAACCAAACTACCTACTGAAATAACCCTATTATTCTTTAAAGACCTTATATACATACTAGCTGTTGCCCGCGAGTCCGTCTGTTAAGAATAGGGGTATAAAAAATAGCCTACGACCTATTCTCAGACCTACCGAATGCGGAGAAAAAGTTTCATAAAAATCGGTCAAGCCGTTTTGGAGGAGTTCGATAACAAACACAAGATTTTTATATATTAGATAATGATTACGGAAGGTTACTTTACTTAAACTTTGAAAAACTTAAATACAAGCTTTACCTATCTTCACTCCCCAAATTCCAGAGATAACCAAACAAACATTAGAATGCAGTGTTTCTTCCAAACTAAAGGCCCTCCAACACTTAATTATACTGCCCAACTTACCTTGACCTGGACTATTTAACAACAATTTATTATAGGCTGTGAATTCCAACTTGTGCAAGTGGGCCCACAAGGAGGGTCTTAATTACTGCTTCCGTGTGTGGGGTGGGGGTCTAAAAAGGCACCACTATCACGTAATTAAGGTTCGTGGTCACCGGACCGCGAGGATCCTCGCCAGGCTTACATCTTGAAAGGTTGAGAATAATGCCTTCTACTTATGTGGAGTGGTGATGACTTGAGTATATTGGGTTTGTAGTTAAGTGCTCATGAAAATTCATTGATACACTCTTGACACATTGTGAATAAAACGTGGGGAGTTTTACTTTCCATTTTATTCATGCACTTTTCTCGGTTAACTTTAAAAGCGTTCGTTTTGAACACTTTCATAATCTTAATTGCTTTTTAACTGAGTTGTAATAAAATCCCTTTGTCCTAATTTTAGTACTTTTAAATACTTAGTTTTATTTGGTTTTATTTAGGACTTTGTCACCACTCCCGTGAATTATTACGTTAAGCAAAAAAACGTTATAAACACACACCCACACACACACACTCGCACTCACGCACGCACACACTTGTTCTCTCTGCGCTCTGCGAAAATCTATATCTTTGAAAGACAAATAAATTATTGTAATTATTATTATTAGATTTCTTTTTTTTACAAGTTTTCGTTCTATATATTTACTATATACAAAACATTTATTGAAACTAAGAATACAAATATGAAGAAAAAATAACAATGAATAAAACTTAATTATAAACTAAATATCTAACTTAGAACCTACCTAAGTAAAATTAACTAAATATGTACATGTCACTATAAAAATAAAAATTATAAAAAGAATACCCCGTCCAAAAGATCTGACTGTGGCAGGGTTCCCATGATGCTGGCCGAATTACCCCTTTGGACCGCAAGTGCGATCCGTTGGGATAAATATGCGCTAGCTCTTGGGTCCGCAGAGGTGTCGACCAACCGGGAAGAAAGGGCCTTCATAAATGACTTCATGTCGGCTGACCAAGGCCCTAAGGTCTCAACAGCAAGCGCTGCAAACTCGTAATCCTTTAATAAAGATGAGTACTTGCGGCGCTTGAGGAGTTGGGCCTGATCAGCCGCAGCGCCGGCTTATGAGCTAGTTGCCTTGATGTGGGACAGAGCGAAAGTATCAACGCATGTAGCGTCCCACACCAGAGCCCTACCGAGCTTCCACGGCACCAGTGTGACCCCGTCTGGACGCTTGCCATCGTCCCTTGCCATGCCAGCCGGCTCTAAAGCCGAAGGCACTGACGCGGTGGCAAGCGACCGACGTACTAAGTCATTTATGGTACCATGACGGTACATACGGCCGGCGCTCCTAACACATGAAAGCCCATGTCGTCCCAGTTGATCCACGTTTTTGCCACAAGCGCAGATGTGAGGAATGCATATTCTGGCCCCAAGTCTTAGGGAAATTGCTATCCGCAAAGTACTTGGGTCCAGAATAGTTCCAATATTCCTCGATGGCAAGGCGTTCAGCCAATGGCCTGCCTCGGGTGTGGAAACAGCTAACAGGCGGGCGCGTTCCGAATCGTCCGGACAGTTTTCGAGAAGGGAAGCGTGAGTCGCGTTAAGGCGAGGGGTGTCCCAGGCCCGCTGGATCTTTTTAACGGTGGGGGTGTCCACACCAGGGCACGAGTCACACCAAGCTCTCTCGGCCTCCGCCAGGCAGGCTAACTCATCGACAGGTATTTGTGGTTTATTTAAAATAATACCGACGAGAGACAGCGAGCTGTAGGCGGAAGACAGGAAAGCTGGTAATGCCACACTGGATGATGAGCGAACACCCAAACCACCAAATCGAATGGGGAGAACCGCTTGAGACCACGAAAAAGTATTGAATGTAATGTTAAGAATTTTGGATAGAGTTGTCTGGAGAGAATCGTCAATGGATGAGAGAATGGACGGAAATTTCCAAATCGGGCAACTGCGAAGTATCTACATGAATTTTGGTGTAAATAAGCAGAACCGAATAATAAAAAGGGCCATGTGGGGATTTATCTGAAAAAGGAGGTTTGAAGTACTATTGAATAAATTTAGTTTACAATTTATGACAGGGTTGATTGATTCATCAAAAATGGGTGAGCCTAAAAGTGTGAGAGATGAATTTGAATGAACGGAAATATTTGGCAGAAGCGTGTTAAAGTTCGACAAAATTTCAATTTTTTTATCAGAAGAAAGGTGATTCGGCAGATAAATTTCGCATTTAGTGAAGTTTAAAGTGAGGCCAATATCTGAAAATTTTTCGATGATATGCTGTAGATCTTGAAAAACGGTTAATGCGTCTCCACCAAGAGAACCGTCGTCTAGATACCAAAGATTAAATTTAGAATTTAGATGGGATATGATGGGGTGAATTGCTAAACTAAAAATTGCGGGCCCAAGCGGATCTCCTTGCTGACAACCCACGCTGGAAAAAATAATTTTGTCGCCGAAAACTAATTTTGAAGGTGCACCGTAGCATTGCCATAAGTAAGGATAAAGCTCTGGTACCTCTTTTTTAACTTCTGCCAACAGCGCACCACGGTCAACTGAATTAAACGCATTTTTGACATCAATTTTTACGAAAACTTCATAATCCGGATGATTCAGGAAGGTGCGCGCAGCGTGCACAGCCGCCTCACAGCCACCTTTGACGCCAAATCCTAGCTGTCGGGGCATGAAAGCATTTGCAAGCTTTTGGTGGACTTTCCGGCAGCAGAGTTTGGAAGCCAGGCGCCTAAAAGTACAGCCCACTGCGATCGGGCGGATACCACCATCCTTTTTTGAAAGTGCCACCAGGTTGGCGCCGTATAACAGTGGTACTATCTCGGCGTTCACGCGGCCCGACAGCATCAAATTCATGAGGGCCGTCAATTCCTTCAAAAGGGCAGATCTTGCGTCGCCTAGAGACATGTTGGTCAAATCTTTAATGTGCTGAGGAGACAGTCCATCTAATCCGCCAGCGGAGCCGTTGGGGAAAGAACAAATGACCAGCTGGACTGCATCCTCAGACACAGCAACTGTGGGATCGTCAGATGTGGGAGGATCTGGCAGAGTCAGAGAAGTGGGAGGGCAAGGGTGTTTTTCTAGTAAGGCGGCATAGGTTTTGGAAGAGTGCGTAGCCAAGTCGTCATTGGAAAACAAAAGTCGGGCCGCGCATTATTGGATTATTATCCACTAGATGTCACTGTATAATACACTAAACAATGTTGAATCGCGCTGACGAGATTTTTCTTTATTAAATACTTGTCTAAATCGGGTGTCCAACTTAAATTTGTTATTCGCCGAGCAACCATTGTATGATTTGCATCTAAAGCGACGGTTGATTGAACACATAGGTACACAAACATTTGTATTTGTGGCATTAGTTGTTGGAGAAAATTTTGATACTCGTATTATCCTGAAATGCAGTATAATTTTAACTTCATAAACATCACATAATATGTTCTATTTTATATTCGTAAATAACGTGTGCTCAACAAAATGTTTTCACGTCATAAAATATATAGGTTGGACGTTGTAAAATAAAATACTCTAGAGGGCCCTTTTAAAGGACCCTTTCAAAGTAGGTATTATCGTAGGAGTGTGGTTTACAGTTTTCCATGAAGCGCTTGGGATGGTTGACCCCGGCAGTAAAAGTAAAGAGTTATGATTATAGGGCTGGCTTTAACTATATAGTGAAATGGTTTTTATTCCACCGTCTGCCATTTACAAGGCTAGATAGACGAGTGGTAAGGATGCGAAGCTTAAGGTCCCGGGTTCGATCCAGTCGGGGCAGATATTTGTATGAAAAATACTAATGTTTGTGCTCGTGTGTTGGATGTTTAATATGTAATTATCTTGTTAAAATATCAAGCTTGGCCGTTTCGCTATCGTCACATAGACGTAATCGTAAGTGAAACAATTCATACCTTGGCGGGGGCACTACCGTATCCCCAGATCAGATATATATTAAATTTATTACTTTTCATGCGGTATATTTTTATTTTTCAAACAAATAAATAATTATTCCCCCCTCATTCTGAGAGGAGGCCTGTGCTCTGCAGTGGAACGTATATAGGCTGGCATGATGATGATGAAATATTTACTGTTCATTACTTTTCTGTTATACGATAGTTTTTGTAGTAACGAAACGGCCAAGCTACATACATATTATTTTGACTAAGGTATAGAGTTTGTGAGTTAGGGCCTGTAGAGTTAGGGTTTGTAGAGTTAGAAGCTTGACTCTCTACATGAGATCTGATAACTTTTTGAGAGTGGGAGGTACACATGGTCTCGTCTTGGCAACATTTTACATAAAAATGTTTTTGGTGGGATTTCATTTCTTTTTATAAGTTGTTTGCTACGTAATTTTTTTTTCAAAGTTCCATGTTTTAATTTTTTTTTGTTGTTTGTGTACTAATTCCAGCTTACATACAGAATTTTAGCGTTTTAAGACTTCAGGAAGTATCCTAAAAATTTTGATGATCATCAGTGAGTCAGTGACGAAATCGGGGTTTTGTACATATCAATAAAATCTAAAGTACCTATAAGAGCCATGCAATTGAAACTTTGTACATGTTTAATGAATCTACTATTGATATCATATTAAACGGATTAGCTCGTTGAAATGGCAATGGGCAGGCCATATAGCACGCAAATCAGATGGCCGTCGGGGCCCAAAAGTTTTCGAATGGAGACCACGGACTGGCAAGCGCAACGTGGGACGTCCACCAACGAGATGGACGGACGATTTGGTGAAGGCCGCGGGTTCAGGGTGGATGCAAGTCGCTTCCAACCGAAATGATTGGCCGTGAATGAGGGAGGCCTATGTCCAGCAGTGGACGTCCTACGGCTGAAATGATGATGATGATGGTATTTAGGAATTGTGTCTTTTCTCCATGTTACCACAGTTAGTAAGCCACCCCGTTTCCCTGACAATACATAATATACAATTTCTTTAAGCATTGAAAATCTGGAATACGGTCGTCGTATTGATATTCCTTGCACCCACGAGTGTGATTGGACGACGTGGGTGCATCTGGTTATGACGTGACGTGAGCTTAGGGAGTTAGGTCAACCGGAGGTGTCATTTTCCTAACCATAAAACTCCTGAATTACTATGAAATTCGCCATTATTTTGTTCTAGTGTCACAGATCGCTTGACACCCCCCCCCCCCTAAATGTGTGACGTAATTCATGGATGGCCCCATGTCGATATATGGACAGAATCACCAATAACATTGTAGATCGGTTTTGGAAAAAAAGGCGACTGCGTAACTTACTGGGTAACTGGCCCTATACTACGAAGCGCGAAATTCGAACTTCGTTTCATGCCGTTCCGCTCACGCTAATGGTATTTATTACGAGAGTGAGAGGGACCACACGATCCGAACTTCGAACTTCGAATTTCGTAGTAACCCCCCTGACTGACTGTGTAAGTGCGACTTCGAAGAGATTGCTTATTGCTTACCTTACATATTTATCCATGTATACATGTTTTTTTGTATTGTTTTCTTTGTGGTGTACAATAAAGAGTCATTGTATTGTATTTGTATATATTTTATATTCGTATTTACCCCCAAAAGCAGCTCCCATGTTTCAATTCATTTATTTGCGTTACCCGAACGTCTTTGAGCCACCGGCTTAAATATGAGTACCAAATTTAATTTTCAATTCAATAAGAAGTTTCGAAGTAGTATCGGAAATCCATGCTTCCCGTGTAATTCCTGTTCCCACGGGAATTCCGGAGGAATATATTATAATACTTTGTCACTCTCGCGAAGGAGACACATCTCATGACATCTCACACTTTAAAGTTCATCGAGCCGTTTAGGCTGTAGGGCGTGCCAAAGAATGAAACATGCATACAACACATACATACATAACATTACATAAATACATACATAGGTACGCTGGAAAAACGTAACCTACCTTCGGCAGTTGGGTAAAAATTTATTTTTTTAATTTAATTACATTGACATAAACTGTCACTATTCGACTGGGCTAAGGCAGTGTAACTGCCTCTAGCTACACATACAAAATGTAGATAAATAGAGATGCATTTTTTTTGGTATGGAAATAAATTATGAACACTACTTAACATGAGCTTCACGTACATAATCACGTTGACGCAAAATAATACTTTTTAAAGCCTTGGCAGACTAGTGGTTTGACTATGGCCTCTCAAGCAGAGGGTCATAGGTTCTCAGTTCTTTGAAACTTACGTGCGAAATTAGGATCATTTGAAATTTACCATGAGCTTTACGGTGAAGAAAACTTGGACACACCAGCGAAGAAATACAACGTTATGTGTGAAGTTCCCAATCCGCACTGGGCCCGCGTAGGAACTACGGTCCAAGCCTCTTATTCTGAGAGGAGGCCTGTGTCCTGCAGGGATACGTTTATAGGTTGATGATGACTTTTGGCAGTATTTTAGGGCGGTTTCAGACTAGCGTTTTTCTCTGCGCGTAAACACATTTAATCGAAATCCCGTGTACGCGCTCATTCGTACGTGTTCGCTCGAAACGTGAAATAAGGGCATGTTCTCGCTCGCGCTTATACGAGCTTATATGCGCGTCAACGCTCGAAGAAAACAAAACCGCACCTGTGCGCGCGTACACGCGCTTCAAAAACGAGCTTTGTACGCGCGTATAAAACGCTAGTCTGAAACCGCCCTTATACGTGTCACGTTGGCAGAGGGGTAACGTCGTTGACTTCTCCGGTTGATTATACTCTAAGGTGCCGGGTGACGCTGATTCATAATGCATCACCAATCAGCAGTTGTTTATGGTGATTGTTACAGTGCTTAGGAGTTGAGTTATTGTTTTTTGAGGACTAAAATAATAAGGATAAGAGGACATTGCGTAGTGTACAATCGAACCGTTTGATTTCCGACCCATCTTGGAACGTTTTCACAGTAAGCGCCATAGTGATTTTTCCTTGTCAAACAATGCGATATCACTGTGACACTTTCTGTGAAAAGGTTTCAGTGGTCACGACTCAGTTGATTCGTTAATACATTAGTACAGACTTAAGAGGGTACGATGGCTGAGAGAATTTTGAGAAATAGGTATTTTAATGAAATGTCGCTGTCTCGCCCGAACCCCTCCTTATCAGTACAGCGAGAGCGGGACAACTGCACCTCAGACCGTTAATAGGCGCGTAAAACTGATCAAAACAGCATTTCGTAATCCCCTGTTTTCTTCTCGAAAACTGGACCAATTTATTTATTTTTTTTCATGAATAATTAGAGGAAAGATTTAGCTATGCCCCTATGTTTTCCTTGTTTTGTTTATAGAAGGGATTCTTTTCTGATGAGTGTCTGAAAATAACGTTGAAATTGGGCAATTTTTTCAGTTTTTGAAAGCTCATATTTCTTATGTTAATTGAAATATGGAAAAAAACGAAACATAGGGGCATAGCTGTGGTAGATACAGATTACACAGTAAAAATAATTTGGCTCTAAAGCCATTATCCAGCGAGGAAACAGGGGATTACGTTTGTATGGAGAAATGGTGCGCATCGTACCCTCTTTTGGTTCCTGATAGGTTCAAGTGGCAATTTCTTCATCCGATATGCTATTCGTTTTTCTTCAGAACTTGAAACTAAATAGGTACCTTCTCTCTCAGAGCACGGGTCAGCATTTTCTCCTAACATGTTCTATTTTAAAATACTTTTGTATATTTTTTGCGTTAATAAATCGATTTAGTCAATCCGGTGATTTTCAATATTTTTGCTATGGATCTAGAGAAAAATTAAATGAGATCACCTTTGTATCATCCTTTCAATATGGCGTGTGAAGCGATGATTATAATAAGGAAATTAAAAATATGATAATATCAAACCTGATACCTCAAGCTTCGTAGTCAGGTTCTCTAGAGTCGGGCCAAGATAAGTTTTCAACGATTTTGATAACACACGCAGTGCAAGTGTTATATTAAACGTCAAACTTCTATGAAATTATGACGAATAAATACACATGGACTGCGCGTGCTATCACAATCGTTGCATCTTATCTTGGTCTAACTCTAACAAACTCAGCTATGGCCCATACTACACGGGCGGTTCTCCCGCCGCGGGAAACCGCTTCTGAACCGCCACTAGACACAATTTTATATGTAAGTTGTATGGTGCAAACTACACTGCGCAGCTCCGTCGAGCGGTTTCCCGCGGCGGGAAACCGCCCGTGTAGTATGGGCCTATCCGGCTGTCAAAGTTGTTTGTTTCTTTATTTTTGTAGCTACTTACTACAAATCCTTTGCATGCATACATACATAATACAATACAATACAATACAATGACTCTTTATTGTACACCAGAAATAGTAAGCAATACAGAAAACAGGTACACAGAGAGAAAGTTACAAGGTAAGCAATAGGCGGCCTTATCGCTTAAGAGCGATATCTTCCAGGCAGCCCTATAACAGAAAAAAGGAAGGACTAGTTTACAGCAGGTGGTGCATCAACAGTGGTAACAAAAATAGTATATCTACTCATACATAATACCTATATCGTACATATAATAAACAGCCACATATAAATAAATAAATAAACTATAACAAAGCTAATTATTACAAGATGACAAATAGTAGTAGTAGATTTAAAGATACACAGGTTTGTACATAATCTTGTCTAATAAAGAACCCATACTAACCACGGTTCTATTCAAGTCAATTCGTACGAAAACAAATGAACAGAATTACCATACGGGAAGGACCTCAACACGTTACCCATCAATACACCCCGTCCAGTCTCGCCCACGCTGCGTAGATGCTATATCAGATGTATACGCGTACAATGGCTTATTTGACTAACAAACGGTATCGAACACGATTATCCTGCAGCATGATACGTAAATACATTATGCATGAGCCATTTCCTTCGGCCCGCTTGACGAGCAAGACGAGTTATGGACATTCTAGTGTAGTGGAAAAAAATGTGCTGGGTTTTGGAATGGCGGCATGGAGACATGTTAGGTATGAAAGATACTGGAAAAAGTTTTCACACATGTACCGCGGTGGTGCTCGGTATAGAAGTAATAAATTAAATGATTATTCCTTGGAGCTAAGGCTTAGACTATACGCAATCTACCTACTTAAAATTATATAATCAAGCCGGTTTTTAATTACACTATTTACATTTCATGTACAGCTCTCCTAAAACTAAAACCTTAAGAAAAATAATAATAATAACTAAAACATATTACGAAAAGAAGTCCCTTTAGGCCAGGTTCCGATGATACTGGCAGTGTTCCCCTTTGAATAACTGAACTAATTCTTTGTCTGAGGTAGCTGCCAGCTCTTCGGTCTCCTGTGACGTTTTTACTATTTCCTTAAATAGCATCATAGCGCTAGGACCCCTTAGACCAAGGGTCTTGACACCGAATGTGACAAAGTCGTATTCGGAGCCTAGGACCCCTGTATTAGCTTGCTTTTGCTTTTTCTGCCGAATTAATTCAATCAATCATCATCCCAGCCTATATACATACATCCCACTGCAGGACACGCTCTTTCTCTCAGCACAGCGTAAGAACAAAAGTTGTCTTTCCTGTGGACATAAAATTAGCGACTCCGAGTCAGCTAACTTGAGATTTATTTAAATGGGCCAAAATTTGGTCAGCGCCCCAATGGCTCTATAGCCAATATTTTTTCGTTAAATCTACATTGGCGTGTGGGACGCTGGCCAAATTTGGCCTATGCCCTTAACTTTTGCGATATCAACGGAGAGACGCAAAGAAAAAAATGTGTATTATGATATTGACAGGCATACCTACAATTTTTAATAGTGAAGCTTGAAACTTCCAACTATCTGGAAATTATTTGAGCAATCATCGTGCGGTCATGTTCCAGTGCAATCAGACAAATTGCTGGTAAAAGCCTTTTATGTACAGTTTCAGTGTAAGCACAATTAGGCCGTTAAAATATTAAGGGTTTTGACAGACGGACGGACGATGACTTGACTTTAATAATACGTGATGAGTTGGACAGAGAAATACATAGAGTAGAGACATGATTCAAATTATTCATACTTATGTTACTAGCATTATATAAGTAGGCACCAGAATGCTGGAATGAAAAGTAGGTACAGGTTAAACTTTTTTTTATACTTTCTTGGCTATGTAGCCCTGGCAGAATCATTTTATTTGCTTTTTCCGAATAAAAGTTAACAGGACGTAGCGCTATATCGAAATAGGCGCAAGCAAAGCTTCCACTCAATCCCCTCATTTATTGCTCTCTCATTCTGAGAGGAGGCCTGTGCCCTGCAGTGAAACGTTATAGACTGGGATGAAAGCTTCCACTAATATCCTTTCATTGAATTAAACACAAGAAATCAAACAACCAAAGTAATAAAAAATTAAAAGGAAAAGTCGTCTCTACGCCATTTATTGATCTGTAAGTCAAAAAAGACAAGCTATAATCATGTTCGGCGGCGCAGGCGCAGGGTTTCTATTCGAAACATGCGAGAGTGATATTGTAACGATATCCTTTCCGATTGCAGTGTTCTACCAGCCGCTGTATGTAATGCCCAAGAGTAAAACATCATCAAGGAACCAATTTTTGAAATCATCACACGAAAGTGATGGAAAATTATGCTGAATTTGAAATACGAGTAGAGTAGTCAAAGATTACGGCTTTAATTTATCTTTTCAACCAATTCAGTTTTATTTTTAGCTGTAGTTTAGTAGTAAATACATAGCTTTTTACCATTTTTGAATGGTGTTTTCCAATGATGTGATTTAAAAAATTAACTTACTGATAGAGCAATTGCGAAAGAGATGCACTGAGCGTCAAACAAGAAAACGGTTCGCGTGCTTAAATATTCTACGACTACTTAAGACTACGGGTGATATTTTCTAGCATCTTTCTCTTATTGACATAGCTAAGATAAGACAGTCGAGCACAGTCGTTCCATACGCAAAATGACAAAAATTTTATAAGTAAAAAAGCGTATTGACCAATAAGCAAAATAACCAATAATTTACACGCAAAATAACCAATCAGGTTCATAAAGACACTATCGGTTGGCCGTTGTTCGGTAAAGTGATCTACCAGTTTTGACAAAAGTTTCTGTGAGATCTAAATATTACGAAGGTTGACATTTCTAACTGAGTGAAGTCATTAGTCATTGTCATCATATTATTGCAAGGGAAAGTCGATCTCGTTATATCATGATGGCTGCAAATGAACTTCAGCCGTAGGGTGGTAGACCATATTTTTGGCTGACTTTACCTATACGTGAGGAGCTGTGAGCTCCCGACAGTCACATGTGCGTCATGCTCGTTTCACTTCTATATCACTTTGAAGGCGTTGAATAAAGACTCTTGTTTGTTTACTCGTGGATTGTCTTATTGCAGTGATCGAGGCGCGCCGCATACAATGCGCGCGCGCACGCCCACCAAACGAGGCTTGTCACGGTCTGCAGTATGATTTAGAAGGGTAATGAGGCCGGGAGATATACATGTCTGTATATATTAATTATTCATGATAAGTATTTTTTTATTAAGATGCCGAGCCATGTCACTGTTTCTTGGTGTTTTTCATCCCGTCCAAATGAACAATCGTTCTTTATTTCTAACTTAAGATATCTCGTAATACAAAATATATTGATCTTGGCACATTGCAAAATTTAGTATTAGGCAAGTGTCTTATTAGTGAAAATAAACGCTTTTTTAAAACATTGCTCCCTAGTCCCTAATCCCAATACTAAATGTTTTAGGATTTTAACTTAGAAATAGGAATGAGCCATATCTATACTAATATTATAAATGCGAAAGTGTGTCTCTCTATCTGTTATCTTCACGCTTAAATCGCTGAACCTATTTAAGATGAAACTTGGTATGGAGATAGTTTGACACCCTGAGAAGGACATACGATAGTTTTTATCTCGGAAAATTCCATAGTTTCCGCGGGATTGCGATAAACGAGTTTTTTTGCAGACGGCGTCGCGGTCAACAGCTAGTGTACACATAAATAGCTAAGTTAACAGCATGTCATCATCAACTCCTGCTCAATACAGAACCCCTACAAAATGAGACGTGCCCTTACAATGATGAATGACAACAAATTCGTCACTCCACAGCTCGGATTACGATATCGATGCGATAAACCATGTAAATTTATGGCAGCCATAGAGTACCATAGATGAGGATACACCATCTTAGAGTAAGTACCTAACCGGAGATGCTCAAGGACAATCCAACAGCCAAAGAAGTCGTAGTAGCCTAGTAGTTTCTCACGTAGAGGGTCGTCGGTTCGAACCCTGGCTCGCACCTCTGAGTTTTTCGGAATTTTACGGGGAAGGAAAACCCGTAAACACCTGCGAAGAAATTGAACAGTAATAAAGAGGAAAGATTTGATTGTTTGTTTGTTTGTTTGCATTGAATAGGCTCCGAAACTACTGGACCGATTTCAAAAATTCTTTTGTCGTTAGAAAGCTTCATTATCACTGAGTGACATAGGCAACTTTTTACTGCGGGAAAATACCTTTTTCTACGGGAAAATTATTTTATCGCGGGCGAAGCTACGGACGGAAGGCTAGTATTACATATATCTATCTACCTACATTATAATTGTATTTTTTTTTGTAATTTATAAATATTTTGTTAATTTTTCTTGATATTGTTTTATTTATGTTTGTGTGGTGGCAATAAAGCAAATTCTTATTCTTATTCTTAAATGCGTGCGCATGACGTGACACCTCTGGTCGGGTTCATGCTCTAAGAAGCATCGATGTACCGTAGAATGTGGATACGCGTATCTGTAAAACATGAGACATGCGCGACCTTTATTTATACTTTATCGGTAAATCTAACCGCACGTGGTCCTTTCGTATGATAAACGAGCTTAGGCGGTGGGTTCAGTAGATTAAAAAGAGCGGAAATGTGTTACTTTTTTATATGAGAGGGGGCCAAAGAGCATGCGGGTCCAGGTGACAGGTAATACTAAGCATAAGTTTAAGCACCAGTTCAGCATCTTAATAAAGGCGTAAGAAACAAAAGTTGTCTCTCCTGTGGACATAAAATTATCGATCCCGAATCAGCAAACTTAACTTTTATTTCAATTGGCCGCAAGTTGGCCAAGCGTCTCACACGCCGATTTAGACTTGTCTAAAAAATATTGGCTTTAGAATCGAACACCTCATCATTCAGTGATCAACCGGAGTATTTGGCATACAAGGCGAAATTTCTCAATGTTTTTGAAACAGTTGTTTTCCATACTTCAAGAATCTTCTTTCCCGAAGCCATTTTACGGAACCCAAGAATATTTTTCTGTTTTTTTCAATGTTATAGTTTCAGTATAATTACAAAAAAAATCTATCATCGAAGCCGAAAAATCAAAAATATTTACGAATTTGATACAATAATTCAATACAAGATAAAAATTACAAACTGATTATTAATTATGATTTCTATAAAAATAATATAAAATAAGATAGTGATCTAAAATTTAAAGTTATAATAATTTTTCGTTCCCTGGGGTAGTTGGTAGGTACTATGGCCTCACCCTTAAATGTCCTGTTACCCCGCTGTTACACGATACTGAAAAATGACTCAGTAACCTAATAAATGCGGTATTCCATCATATTTAATCCCGTGCACATGCCTGTAGGCTCTCTAGTTTCATACTTATCTATAAGCCTAGAAATAGATTATCTAGGATTTGCTATTGAGTAAAAATGCAATGAGACGGGGCCTGTGCCCTGCAGTGGGACCTATATAGGCTGGGATGATGATGATGATGATGAAAAATACAATGATGTAAATTCTTCATTCCTTGTAGCTATTTACGCTAGATCATTGTAAACCTAAGAGTCCGTAGTTTGACAATCACAGGAATTCTAGAACAAAATACTGAAAAAGTTAGACGAAATTGAGTCTATACTAAAATTTATAATGTAATGTTTGGCATAACATTTTTACTTTGAATTTATTAACAGATCTGTATTTTTATAAAAAACCTAACCTGACCTATAGAGCTCCACAGGCTGACCATTTCAAAGATCCTGAAAAATTTACGGTTTCAAAGAAAAAAAGAATTATTGCAAACGATCATTACGGCAAACATTACATTATGACTAACGAATGAATGAATGAATTGTTAATTACGAATGGCACCCCACTCAGACTGACTTGGTAGCGAGTAGGCTGGTCAGGGCAACTCGTTGGGGTCGAGAGACTCTCACTTGGCAAATGAATTCAAACATCCACTATTCATCCTTATGCCATCTAACAGCCCGCTAAAAGCTGTTTTGACAAATGTGCTAACTCCATTTAAATCCTAATTCATTTAAGCGACTCGCAATTAACATGTTCAGCGGAGCGGTTGTAAATTGCCTCCAACTGTCCAACTTGATTCAGAAATATGCACGACATGTGCGTACCACTGTAACGTCCGTAATTAGAACCTTTGCCGACCTATTCAGTAATATGAGAAGGTGGAATACGGGAAGGAAATGGCGAGTAATTAAATGCTAGTTTGTAAGGCTACGGGTTCGGCGGGTTCTCACGCGGTTAAAGTTTTGTGGAAGAAAATGCCGGAAAGCGAGACTTTTTAGAAATTAATTTTAGAGTTGCTGTGACAAAGTAAGTTTGCGACCAATCTAACGTGTCTATAGGCTGGTGGTTTGACCTATAGCCTCTCAAGTAAAAGATCGTGGTTTAATTTGTGATATTACATTTGAAATTTAACACGAGCTTTACCGTGAATGACGAATGTCTTGAGAAAACCTGATAATACTTGCGAAGCAAAGTGTGTCCGAAGTTCCCAGTCCACACTGGGCCACGTGGAAACTCCACCTCAAGTCCTCTCATTCAGTGAAGAGACCTGCGCCCATCAGTGGGACGTATATAGGCCGAGATGATAAGAAATCATAATAGAAATAGTAAATAATTTTTTGATTTTTGTTGTTGTTTTTGTAGTTTATTTAGTACTTATGTAGTTTTTTCTTTCTTTCTTTTTGTAAAGGATTTAGATTAAGAGCAGAGTGTCAGAGAGCGAAATTTTTCTGCCAACAAACTTTCATGCAGTTTGGCAGATAATTAATCAAAAAATAATCTATTTATTAGACAAATAAATTTAAAAAAAAATACAGAAGGCATGCTCTGTTACGGCATGAAACTGAATCTATCTAATGAAAATTAATCTATCTTTAGGTATAACTACGGTACCTACATGTTTGACTTTATCGAATTTCGACCCATCATTATCACATAGTTACAAAACGATTGGTCCTGCGCTGCCTACATCCAAGTTGTTCCTACGACAGACCAGCGCCCAATTGCATAACAAATTACAACTTATATTACAAGCGGAACTCCTTTCTAGTTAATATAACTGAAGCGAGAGTTCCGCTTGTAATATTAGTTGTACTTTGTTATGCAATTGGGCCCAGATCGTCGGTCCATGTTGGGGGCCTTCCTACGCCACGTCATCCGATGTCCACGTTTTGGACCGAGCAAACTAAAATATACACCCACTATTCAAATACTGCAATGGCTACTTTGTTGAATAAATACACATCCCACCAGAATACGGCTCTCACAGTCTGATAAATAGTTCTAAAATGTTTAACGTGTTGCATGTAAGATGCTACAGTTGTCTCCAAGCGATACTGAGAGAGGAAGTTATTGAAATATATCGTGCATCCAATATGCATTGTAAACAGTAAATTTTATGTGTCTTTAAAATAATCATGAATATGCGAATAGTCTTAAAACACTTGATTTAGCTGGGTTTATCCTTGCCCGACGTGGCATTAGCTACAATTTAGACTTATTCAATATTTTTAGGTTCAACGTTGTAAAAACATGTGTATCGTGTCACTTCTTCATATCACTGCCTTCCCAATGCTCATCGCCCAGCTTATCTATTATGATAAAGAACTGTTATTTTACTTAATACGAGCCAGCCTTTACGCGAACGCGCTTTTAGCGAACTTAACTTTTGTAGGTACACATCAACGCAAAAATCTACGACTGTTAAAATTGTCTCATCTGACCATCCTTGATGTGACGCATTTTTGTTTATAAAAAATAAAGTCTCTTTCTTTAACTAATTATTACTATAACTAGTTTGAGTACCATTTAGTTACTGAATGAAATATTCTGGACTTATCTAAAACCACATTGAATAATCGTTATATCCGTAATAATTATGCTGAAATAATGTTATAAGGGTGCAAATCCGCTTAACTGGCATTGAACAATTATGCGTATCTGACAAATGTAGCCATTGACACTTATGTGTCTGCTACTCATCAACACAGTGACAAATATCCCTAACACTTAAATCTATGACGCTATAAAACCACACACACCATTACACTTACCTAAAGGCAACAAGCAAACTCATCTTAAAGTCAAGTGCGTCCAATTATAAAATTATCAATCGAATAGTGAATAATGCCGAAGACAGCCGAAGCCGGCTCGTGTTTTCTCCGCCGCTGTAAATAAGGTTGTCACATTTGTCTCGCGGCGCCACGTCGCTAACGAGATCGCGCCCGCCGTATGCGCAGGCGACGCCAATTGCAGTGCACATGGTGTAGCGAAAACAGGAATACAATGACGTTAAATGAAATCATAACAGTAGCATTCTTATCTTATTAATATCTTACTAATATTAATAAACATGAACGTTGGTATGGATGGATGGATGTAGTTACTCTTTCACGCTAAAACGATTTGACAGATTATAATGAAGTTTGGCACACAGATAGTTTAAAACCTGGATTAACATTATATGATACTTTTCCGCGGGGTAGCGATTAAGAGGGTACGATGCGCACCATTTCTCCATACAAACATAATCCCCTGTTTCCTCCCTGGATAATCGCTTTAGAGCCAATTTTTTTTACTGTGTAATCTGTATATCTACCACAGCTATGCCCCTAAGTTTCGTTTTTTTTCCATATTTCAATTAACATAAGAAATATGAGCTTTCAAAAACTGAAAAAATTGCCCAATTTCAACGTCATTTTCAGACACTCATCAGAAAAGAATCCCTGATATAAACAAAAAAAGGAAAACATAGGGGTATAGCTAAATCTGTCCTCTAATTATTTTTGAAAAAACTAATTTTATTGGTCCAGTTTTCGAGAAGAAAACAGGGGATTACGAAATGCTGTTTTGATAAATTTTACGCGCTTATTAACGGTCTGAGCTGCAGTTGTCCCGCTCTCGCTGTACTGACACGGAGGGGTTCGGGCGAGACAGCGACATTTCATTAAAATACCTATTTCTCAAAAGTCTCTCAGCCATCGTACCCTCTTAATGAACTCTTTGTGGACGGAGTCGCGGGCAACAGCTAGTAGAATGTATTCGTAAAGAATTCAAATCGCGTTTGCTTTTTGTGCATTTTTCGTTTTCTTTAAGCCTGTGTGAGATCATAACCATTATCATCCTAGCCTTCGGGGCACAGGCCTCCTTTCAGAATGGGAAGGTTTGGGCCATAGTTCCTACGCGGGCCCAGTGCGGATAGAAAACTTTACACGCAATGATGTGACAAATGTGTTAATTTATGTGGAAATGAAAGACGGCGGGTTTCCTTCATGAAATCACGTATATAAGACACATATTCATAATCATTTCTTTCTTTCTTTCTATAATAATATCGTACAGACGACACTGTTTTGCACGTGCGGTAACGGTTTACTTAAAGTCTTAGAATGTGGATTTTTGAATAGGATTTTGCGTCAGCCATTTGTTACCAAACACAGCTACTTAATTTAATTTATTTTAATTTATTTCTTAATTTATACACGTGCAACAGAGCGACATCGTTTACAGTCGTTTAAAATTTTAGCACTTTCGAATAATAAAAATTACTCGATAAAGCTAGAGCAACGATTTTGAAACGTCACAATTTACATTATTTTAATACTATCGTGTATTAAAGACGAGTCAAATAAAAACACGCACAACTTGTAACTCGTTGTTAGAGATAAATAAAAAACCGCGCACCAGGCTGCGTGCGCGCATGCAATGCCAAATAGTTGATTTATTCGCACACTCCCGCGCCTTAACACTACTACAGCTAGCAAGTGAAAACGACATACTTAAGTCTACATAAATGCCTTGACACCACAATGATCGTAACGACTTAAGATTCAAATTTGCTTTTGGCTTAATGGTTTTTTTTCGATTTGCCGTATGTTAACGTTAACTTTGAAATAGCGTTTTGGGTTTGTTAAGGTGGGTACACATTTGAATCATATTAGCGTATCGAGATCAGACGTATCGTATCTTAGTATACTAGCACTGTCGTGTAAATAGATATGGTCTAAGAGCCAGTGAAAAGCTACCTGTATGTATTTGACCGGACCTGGGTTTTTGTACATTGAGGCCCATATACCTACCATACATGAGATGGCGACTCACTAAGCCCAGAGTGGTGGACGCGGCGGGCGCTCAGGTAAGACAGGTATCGATTTTTGGTGAATTTTAAATTCATTTGACCACGTCTGCCGTTTGGAAATTTGAAAATAACAATGACAGACCATTATCACGCGTTTAACATTGTGGCAGACAGTTTGAAAGTTGAAAGTGCTGAAAGTGTACTTGCTAAGATTTTATTGCCTGCTGAAGTGTGTACTCAATGAAAACGTCTTCCGTGACGAATATAAGTTTTTAAGACCTTAATGAATAAAATATATATCACTGGCAGATCTGGTCAATTACTTACAAAATTTTATTTTTTTCAGCACTTTCAAAACTGTCTGCCACAATGTTAAACGCGTGATAAATGGGTAACAATTCGAATTCGTTTAGACAATCTAAAGTTCAAGTAGTTTTATAAACCGTAATTGAGTGCGCGCGCTGGAGATATAAATATAAAAGAAATTGAATGTTCTCGGCCGGCTTCGGACTTACACCTCTGTTATTTTAGAATTCGTTTTTTTTAGTTTTTTTAAATTTACCACGTTCTTTTCGGTGAAGGACGACGCCTTGAGGAAACCTGCACACACAATTCAGCGGTCTCCAGTATGCATTGGACCTTCTTAGGAACTAAAGCTCAAACCCTCTCATTCTGCAATGAGATGAGGTCCTGTACCCAGCGGCAGGACGTCCAATAGGCCAAGATGATGAAATGTTCTCTGTGTTACGTTAAAGCACGCAATGATTAGCTTTTACCCTCGACAAGACAGCCTCCAAACACATCGTCAAAACGAACTGTTTCTGTCAATACAAGCACATTACGAGTAGGTATTACGTTTAACTGTCAACTCTAAAAGCATTCCTTCTAAAGGGTTTTATATTTCCTTTAAAGGCTGGCAACAGATCAGTGACTCTTTGAGTTGTTGATATTTATTGGTGATGATCATTTTCATGACCCGCTTGCTCGTTTCCTCCCTCTTATAAAAAAAATCTCATTCCTTTTTATATTGCTTTGCCTAACTCTATTATATTGGCCTAAACTAATACGAGTTGTGCGCAAAAGCAATCAGTGTCCATTTTATTTATCGCCAGGCGAAGAGCGCATGCGACCTCACGTGCTACTAATGCCGCCACCCTCATTATTGGACAAAGGACATTATTGCTTTTACTTTATTGATCGTACTTTTATTGTTTTTGTACCGAGGTAATGTCTTTATCGGCAATAGACCTAAACAAAAATAAAACTTCATTTTCATGCTTTTGTTCCTTAAAAGCTTAAGCTAAGATACTTGTTGCACGTGGTTGAAATATTTAGTGTTACTCCTCCACCATACGTATGTAGGTACAAGTTAGCTACATAATATATGTATATGCGACGCATCTACTTATTGTGTCAAAAAAAAATGTTGTGTTATATTTAGATGTGTGTAATTTAATAACAATATTAATAATGATATGGCTACATTGTGTAATAATTATGTTTACAATGCATATGCTCGGAAAGTGCCTCTTGACGCGAGTCAACATATCTATAGAAAGTTAGTCATCCCAGCACACATTCGCAAGTGTGAAAAAAAATTGTATGGATTTTACTTTCCACACGCGTGGAATTTTTTAAATTACCAATTCTCAAAAAGTTGTGTCCAAACTAGTGTTTAAAAAATAAGACTAGAGAGTTGTCTTCTCATAATTCAGCTTTGCACAAATAAGAAAATGTTTGATGCAACCAAATGAATATTTATTGATAAAATAATAAAACAGATTGTTTTAATATTAAAACACACAAATTTTAATTTCGTCAAAAGTTTTGAAATAAAAAATTTAGTACTGAAATAATTCCTTGAGTCCATTTCGGACCATACGATATCTGCGCTTTCAGTGCGCGCGCATGGCGTAACACGAACCAATCATGTTTACCCGTCCGCGTCTGTCAACCAATGAGCTTTCAGTGTGCGCGCATGGCGTAACACGAACCAATCACGGTTACCCGTTCGCGCCTGTCAACCAATGAGTTTTCAGTGCGCGCGCATGGTGTAACAAGTACCAATCATGGTTCGTTCCGTTCGCGCCTGTCATGAAAACCTGCCACAGTAATGTTCATGAATTCAGTCCGGAGAATTAATTTAAGTTTAGTAAATTAAAATGGAGAGTTCAAGTGATGAATTTACATAGGACTTAACGCCGCCTGACGTCCTAGACCAAGCACAAAATTAAATGTGATAGCCTCCTGCTGACTAAACCGATGCTGAAATATGTAAACATCTACGAGACTTTCCCTCAATGAAAGGTAAATAAGAACGCAACATTTTTTCCGAAAATGTTTATGAGCGCGCGCAGACAGAGAGCGGTCTGGAGTTCCGAGTTCAGAGTTCTGCGTTCTTTCGAATGTACTATCGAGTCTCTTATACGATAACGCACACAGCAGGCGACTGGAACTCTCGAGCGATGAAAACACAGAACTCTGAACGCGGAACTCGGTACTCCAGACCGCTCTCTGTCTGCGCGCGCTCTTAGCCCCAATTTTTTTCCTCGCTTAATGCATTGTAAAATGTTGTATGATATACGTGTCGAAAATAGGAAATTCCCAACTCATGTCGGCTAAACCAAACTCGCTTCGCTCGTTTGTTTAGATCTCCGCCATTCGTTGGGAATAGCCTACTTTCCGCACTTGTATCATAAATAACTATTTTCCTACTCCTGTACTTTTATCTGGTTTTTACATGGTCGCGAACAAATATATAAGAACATAGATAATATGACTTCAGAAAGTCTATACTTAATCTATTCGCCATAACGGCACTTGTGTCGTAATGTCGTTATTACGATACACCTAGCTGCCACATAATATTAAATGTAGGGTACACTCAACACTAAAGCCCAGTTTAGACCTGCTGAGTTGAGTAGAGTAGGGTACAGTCGGGTACAGTAGGGTAAAATAGGGTACAGTAGGGTACAGTCGGGTACAATCGGGTACATTAGGGTAAAATAGGGTACAGTCGGGTACATTCGGGTACAGTAGGGTAAAATAGGGTACAGTCGGGTACAGTCGGGTACAGTAGGGTAAAATAGGGTACAGTTGGGTACTGTAGGGTATAATAGGGTACAGTTGGGTACAGTCGGGTAAAAAAGGGTACAGTCGGGAACAGTAGGGTAGAATAGGGTACAGTTGGATACAGTAGGGTAAAATAGGGTACAGTCGGGTACAGTCGGGTACAGTAGGGTAAAATAGGGTACAGTAGGGTACAGTCGGGTACAGTAGGGTAAAATAGGGTACAGTAGGGTACAGTCGGATACAGTAGGGTAAAATAGGGTACAGTAGAGTACAGTCGGGTACAGTAGGGTAAAATAGGGTACAGTAGAGTACAGTCGGGTACAGTAGGGTAAAATAGGGTACAGTCGGGTACAGTAGGGTAAAGTAGGGTACAGTCGTGTACAGTAGGGTAAAATAGGGTATAGTAGGGTACAGTCGGGTACAGTAGGGTAAAATAGGGTACAGTAGAGTACAGTCGGGTACAGTAGGGTAAAATAGGGTACAGTCGGGTACAGTCGGGTACAGTAGGGTAAAATAGGGTACAGTAGGGTACAGTCGGGTACAGTAGGGTAAAATAGGGTACAGTCGGGTACAATAGGGTCAAATAGGGTACAGTAGAGTACAGTCGGGTACAGTAGAGTACAGTAGGGTAAAATAGGGTACAGTAGAGTACAGTCAGGTACAGTAGGGTAAAATAGGGTACAGTAGGGTACAGTCGGGTACAATAGGGTAAAATAGGGCACAGTCGGGTACAGTAGGGTAAAATAGGGTACAGTAGGGTACAGTCGGGTACAGTCGGGTACAGTAGGGTAAAATAGGGTACAGTAGGGTACAGTCGGGTACAGTAGGGTACAGTCGGGTACAGTAGGGTAAAATAGGGTACAGTTGGGTACAGTCGGGTACAGTAGAGTAAAATAGGGTACAGTCGGGTACAGTCGGGTACAGTAGGGTAAAATAGGGTACACTAGGGTATAGTCGGGTACATCGGGTACAGTCGGGTACAGTAGGGTAAAATAGGTTACCGTAGGGTACAGTCGGGTACAGTAGGGTAAAATAGGGTACAGTCGGGTACAGTAGGGTAAAATAGGGCACAGTCGGGTACAGTAGGGTAAAATAGGGTACAGTAGGGTACAGTCGGGTACAACAGGGTAAAATAGGGTACAGTTGGGTAAAATAGGGTTCAGTAGGGTACAGTCGGGTACAGTCGGGTACAGTAGGGTAAAATACCCTATTTTACCCTACTGTACCCAAATGTACCCTACTGTACCCTATTTTACCCAAATGTACCCTACTGTACCCTATTTTACCCTACTGTACCCTACTGTACCCTATTTTATCCTACTGTACCCTACTGTACCCTATTTTACCCTACTGTACCCGACTGTACCCGACTGTACCCTACTGTACCCTATTTCACCCAACTGTACCCTACTGTACCCGACTGTACCCCATTTTACCCTACTGTACCCGACTGTACCGGACTGTACCCTACTGTACCATATTTTACCCTACTGTTCCCGACTGTATCCCATTTTACCCTACTGTACCCGACTGTACCCTACAGTAGGGTACAGTACAGTACAGTAGAGTCGAGTCGTAGGAAAAACATTGTATGCAACGGTGTATAATTTGGTCTTAACGGCTCGTGCCGTCTTCCATTGCGATACTCGCATTCGCTCGTATCGCAACTCACGTCACTCGCCTTTTAAGACCTCACTTATACAACAGTTGCATAAAATACTATAAAAATACAATTATCTACAGGTTTATATTATTTGTAAAAAGCCGTAGGTACTAGTTGTTTAACCTATGGCACCTAAAGCAAATCATTGTGGGATCTAGTCCGGGCTCGCACCTCGGTGTATTTCCGATTTATTAGAGAATAAATAAATAGAAGACCTGCACACAGCTCCGAAACAATTCTGTGTTTTGTGTGAGACTGTGAAGTTCCCAACTGGGCACGTGCTAACTACAACCCAAGCGTTTTTATTGTTAAGGGACGCCTGCACCCAGCAGTGAAAAATAAATAGGTAGAATTATTATATTTGTAAACCATTTGGATTACACAATCATAGCATCGAACCAAACTACCGCCTGTCAATAACGACGGGCAACACAAAAATATTTGTCGAGCGAGTCCTCATTAGGCCCCCGTGCCGGACAATGGGCGACACTTATTATCGAGTGTCGATTGGGAGCGGGAATAGCCCCCTGATTGAGACGTGAGTCACGGGGTCAGGGGGCGTAATCCGCCCCCAATGTTTGAGGCGCGACCGAAATAACTGGGATGCTATTCTGAACCGCGTTCGAAATTGAGGGATTGTTCGAATTAGGTTAAATTGGTTATGGTGAAAAAAAAATGTCAATCTACCTCTCAGATTTTTAATATTCACATAATTAGAATGAGTTTGGAACATAAACAATTGATAAGTACCTAGATATAATATATTGTGATTATGTTCTTAAAATCCTGAAACTGATTTTAATAATTGAACAATCGACAGTTCAATATCACAAACAAAATCAAAACATATTTTTAAGTTTATTAGGTAAGTTACTTTTAGTTCTGATTTTGTTTTATACCAATTTAACTATTACTTTTGTAAATAATGTATCTAAGAAAAATAATCAGAAGCAGCCAGATCCATACACAATTGAAACAAACTACTATTTATTTATGCGTCGAAATCGTACAATTACTGTACTGAATTTAATTCCCAATTCTAAAAATAAACGTACCAATTTTAATAACTTCCCCTTGCGACGCCCGCTGTTTTTCATACGTGCCCGTGCATCTATAATAGTACATTATCATGTGAGCTTTGCTTCCTGGCGTGGGGATAACCCGTATTTGCACGGGTCATTTTAATATCGTGCGATAATATTGACCGTGACCAAATTTTCTTATTGTGTCGACACGTGTTTGTTTTTATATTAGTATACTAGCTTTTGCCCGCAACTCCGTTTGCGAAGAATTCGTTTATCGCTATCCCGCGGGAACTATGCAATTTTCCGGGATAAAAACTATCCTATGTCCTTCCCAGGGTCTCTAGGAACCTCCGTACCAAATTTCATCTAAATCGGTTCAGCGGTTTAAGCGTGAAGAGGTGACAGACAGACAGACACACTTTCGCATTTATAATATTAAAAATAAAAATTAATAAAAATATAATTATTATGGTTTTCTAGGTATTTAAGGATTCATTTATCTATATAAGTATGTTTATCGTCGTCTAGTACCCACAGTACAAGCTTTGCTTAGTTTGGGACTAGGTCGATTTGTATAAGATTGTCCCCTAATTTTTTTTTTTAATTAAGTATGGAAGTATGGATAGTATGGACAGTATGGATATGGATATATATACTTACAACAGTCGAGGGTATGTTTATACCAGTGGTGGTCAGAGCTTCTTTGTAATTGTAATACACATTAGGTAGTACCTACCTATTATAATATTCATAAATCATGAAATTCTTTTGCCTCAGCTCTAACTGGGCATGATTTGCTCAACAAAAAATTACAAATCTAGATGTTACAGAGACCCCCCTGTGTAGAGCATGCTTGGAGATAGAAGAGACGCCAACACATATTCTGCTGGAATGCACTGGCGTGGCGAGCTACAGGGCAATACATTTCGGGCCACCGGGGTCGCTCCAGGAAGACAAGTGGGCAAATGAAGTGCTGGGCTTCCTCCAGGAGGTAGGCTGACGCGAATAGTGCCTACAGCCAAATACACAGACCTGGCACATATACACGTCGAGTTGCGAAAACAACCTATTACCTACCTTCGAATCCGTGTCCTTAACTTTCGGCTCCACCTTCACTAAGACCTCCATTACAGCCCTACAGCAAATAAACAAAGCTGTGCTAAACAAACTTCCTAATTAGACTCGTATTGATTAACCAATATCTGATTTATATTCGTTTTCCGGGACTTTCATAACGCGATACCCCAAATTTCTCCATGGCGCAACTTTTCAAAAGTTGAAAGTGGTTCAAAGAAAAGTAATATTATGATCACGTCCGCTGGCCTCGTCTAATTCAACTTCTCCCGGTACTTCGCGATCATTTCCCAAGAGGACATCCCGGGATTTTATTCTACAACACCCAAACTGACACAGAACAAGCAACAAACCAAATGTTGTATCTCACTCTGACATGTTATACCCAATGTGGAAAAGAGGGATAAAGCATCTGGCCTGCGCGCTACTTTGTTATCACATAAACAGACTGGAATAGAGCTCCCAGCTTTTATTTTATAGTCTTTCATAACTACATCGCCCAACTTCACGTTATTCCGGTCAAATTGTCACTTTGTAAACTTGAAACGTGAATAAAGAAAATCGTGTTAAAGAAACAATTTGTACTTCTTTGTTTTTGCATTTCAGTAACTTTTTTATTTAACTACCTACTTACAAATAAAACATTCGAGATAATGAATTTAGAAATGACTCTCATAAATTAACAAAACGACTAAGTAAATCAAAGTGCATGTCTTTGGTCTCATCTGTACTTACCGTCAAGTGAGATAGAGGTTACTCACTGGTCAACAGACAAATACCTGATTTACACTCTCGCCTCGTCACCTCGCCTCGCGCCTCGCCTCGTCGTCTCGCTCCGGACGCGAGCCTCAAAATCAAGGCAAATCACGAGACGAGGCGCGAGGCGCACCTGTTCACACTCTCGTCTCATGGCTCGTCCCGCAGTTCGCCTCGCCACTCGAACGCGAGTGTAAACCAGGTATTACAATAAATAAAAGTGTCGAGTGCAACGAAACGATTCATTTTGTTGCCGATACGACTCTTACCGGCTATTATGTTCTCGCAGTTTTTTCCGCCATTCCGATGAATGGAGGCTATCACAGCGATATCAGTACAGTTGCGCTGACTGCAGCAATTCAGTAATCCCAAACTATACCTCTACCATGAGTTGCTATCGAAAACACACATTACGTTACTACAGTCGATAGCGAGTAAACGAGCTTCGAATAGTTTTCTACTAAACTCGTACCATGAGTCACGTTAACGTTTACTATACTCGCTAACGTTAACTCGATCCTTCGTGTAGTTTTCGCTACGTGACTGACTGACGTGCCTAACTTCACATCGAACTGTGCTGTCTCTTTCTAACTATATTGAAAAGACTGAGTGAGCATGATATTGGGCAAAAAGCTAAGTATCCAAGTCCTTCCATTAAAAATATAGAAATAACCCTGCTAATTTAAAGCGTCATAGAACAGTGTGGTAATGTAAAGCATACGTGGTTCTTGAATTTGTTTTGGTTATTTCATCAGTGTGACAGTTCATGGAGTGCATCCATAGATAGATGTTAAGATGTTATAGTGAGTTAGTTGACACGCTAAGCTGTTGTTGTTGTTTGTTATTATTTTTCGGTATTTATTTTTTATAAAGATGCGGAATAGTGTGTCTCGATTACAATTACTGGTCGAGTATATGGAAACTTTAAATAAACATTCTAGTAACGTTAATTTAGTACCAGTCCCTATAAGGTACATTTTGGGTGATACAATACAGTGACCCCAGTTTTTATGATCAATTGATCAAATATTTTGTTACAAGTGGTTAGATAAACTTGAGGAATGTGGTTTAGAGTGTTAACAGAAGTGGATATTAGCTTGTGAAATTTTCCGTGTTCTCGTCGTTCGCCTTCATAAACAGCCCTCAATAGCATATTCCATGCCAAATAATGCCTAGCCGACATTATTTTGATAAGTAAATAATTAAAATAATGTATTAAACGATGGTTCTTATAAGTTTTCACCCTCCAACTTACTAGTGAGAGAGTTAACTACAGTCGATACGGTGTTGTTCGATAACGTCTGTCAAATTTGTGACTCATGGTACCGATGTTCTATGGCGACAGCTACAAAACGTTAGTCGCTAGCGCTTGGATTTCGATAGGTTATTTACCGTTGTACTCATACTAGCGATCTTTACTTCCGTAAGTGACCGCTAGAGGCGCTGCACAATTCTTCATACAAATCATTTACGCAGTCGCTATCGAGTACGGTCACTGTAAACTCATGGTAGTGGTACTGAATGCAGCTGCGTTGACGT
This sequence comes from Archips crataeganus, assembly GCA_947859365.1. Classification (NCBI taxonomy): domain Eukaryota; kingdom Metazoa; phylum Arthropoda; class Insecta; order Lepidoptera; family Tortricidae; genus Archips; species Archips crataeganus. The sequence continues at coordinate 18,281,412 of OX402048.1, forward strand.
GCAAGCGATGAGCGGTCTCACCGATTAATTGGGCTTTGGATGATAGGTATTTATTCACAGGCCGTGTATCTACTATCAAGCCAGCAGTTGAAAGTTTAAATCAAAACTCGCAGCCCAGTTTTTTCAAAGTTGCTGGAAATGTGCACAACATTATTATAAAAAGCTTAGAAATATTTATTTGTAATAAACCTATTTACAAAAATTCTTGCACCAAATGATAGCTATAATATTATCAGTGAGTAACATTAGGCTACTTTTTACGCCGGGAAAATGCAAAATTCTCATCCCTGACTTTAAGTCTCAAACCATTAAACCGGAGATTCCATTGACCTACTAAGTGCCAGTAGAACTCTTTTTGGTGCAAAATTTTGTAGGTTTTTATTTGTCACAAAACAAGAAATTAGCTAAATATAATAAATAATACTATGTATAGGTAAAAACGACGCGGACTCCAATTTCTCCCCAAGGCCTGTGTTTGCGCACGTCATCGTATCGATAATGGATGACAGGACGATACTCGAATTACTGTAACTCCCATTTTGTTTGCATTCCGGTGTGTTATCTGGTAAACAAGACAGGCTTCCGATGCAGCTTTTGCTGCCACTGGCAATGGTACAGTCTCCACAAACTATATTATTTTTACAATTGTCATCATCATCATCACAGCCTATATACGTCCCACTGTAGGGCACAGGCCTCCTCTCACATTAAGAGGCCTTGGGCCGTAGTTTCCACGCGAGTCCGATACGGATTGGGGACTTCCCACACACCATTGAATTTCTTCTCAGGTGTGCATATTTTCTCACGATGTTTTCCTTCACCGTAAATGCTCATGGTAAATTTCAAATGTAATTTCGCACGAGCCCGGGTTCGAACCCGCGACCCCTCCTTGATAGGCTATAGATTAAACCACTTGGTCACCACGGCTTTGTTCGTTCGTTTACTATAAATATTACATCTTATATGTGTATGTAGTTATACGTTCATCAACGCTACTTATCCAATACTTAGCCCAAAGGCTCAGGCATCCCAAGAGACTCAATATATTTCCTTTGTGGCGAGACCTATCACTTCGGAACTTCATTGATTAAGCCAGAGCGAACGCCTGCGTCTCAGTTCTTTGTTCACAAAGGAACTTTTCTTTGTGTTCTCGAACGAATTGAAATGAGTGTCGCATATATGACTATTAATGAACTTTGGTCAGCAGTTTAGTGGTCGGGATTTTAATCGATTTTAGCATCCGACAGGAAAAGATGAGGTTTTAAGGTCTATGACGGTTTGATGTCTGTTTTTATTAATGTGAAAGACCTTTCAAAACGGCTTTGTGATACCACAGGGGACCGAAGAGCTGGCAGCTTCCTCGCATGCTGCCAGTATCTTCGGGTCCATTCCGCAGGGGGAACCATTTATTAATTTTATCTAGTTTTAGTTTAGTTAGTTTTATTTAATTTTTAATTATAGGGGAAGCTGTTGTACCCCGGACAGTTTTTTTATTTTTTATTTTTAGTAAAAATATTAATGACCTCAGAATGATTTAATATGCATATATCGAAAGTTACACTGTTGAACTACATTATGCAATATAAAATTAAGCGATTTGTTTATTAATTTTCATAGGACAGCCTAAGAAAAAAAAAAGGAAAAGTGTCCATGGTACAACACTCCCGATGTAACTCGGTCATTCGCCGTGGTACCTTTGCCACATAATAATTTTGCAAAGAAAACACAACATAATCATCACATAATGTATTTATTTATTGGCACATTGACGAAATAACACATTTTTTCCAGATATCTCTCGCCACAGATTAATCCTGTACAAAATGTACCTTGGACACTGACCAAGGTACAACCACAAGTTCGGTGTCCTAGGTACAACAATGCGAATTTTTAAACAAACAAGGTTCGTAAACGCACTTGGAATTGAGATTATGTTGAAACGTCCCCACTAATCGGTAGCCATATAACACAACTTCAATCGTATTTATAAAGTTTTATCAATAACTAGCGAGACATTAAGCAAGCAAGCAAAACACAAAGTTCAAAATACTCACTTTTTATACCAGAATTTATATTTTTATTAATTTTTCGATACACACGCCACTCATGAGATTCGTAACTAACTTCACTTCTATGGTCACAGATAACGTTCTAAATGGCACAGATAAGATATAAAAAGAGCATGGGAGTTTCGAAATATTGACAACTGTCCTAGGTAAAACTATGTCCAGGGTACAACAGCTTCCCCTAGTGTTAATTTATTTAAATTTAATTATTAATGTCATGTACCTATTTATTTGTTCCTATAGTTAACCAATAAAGTTTTATGTGAAACTAAAATTTATTACGTTAAGTTAATTGCACTTTAATTAAAAATCTTCTGCCATGATAATAAGTAGGTTGATATAAAATAGCAATTTTAGCGTACATGCGGAATTGCGGAGCGACAGAACTTTGTATCAAAAATGTCTGAAACTTTTTTTACTTACTCTTATTTTTTATAAATACAATTTAGGTTTGCGTTTGACCACAATCACAACTGATGGAAAGCGAAGATGAAGCCTACGATGGAGCACGCTTGCCTAGTAAATGCTCATTCACCCTAGACTCGCGGATTAATCTTGTTATCGTCTCAGAATACGTTCACAAAATTATAAATTAATAAATTACTACTACTAATTACTAGCAAACAATTATAGCCTACGACCTATTTTCAGACCTACCAAATATAGACAAAAAATTTCACAAACACTGTTTAAAGCTGTTTCGGAGGAGTTCGATAACAAATACCGTGACAGTGACACGAGATTTTTATATATTAGAAAGATAAAGATATTAAAAAGATCTCAAGAACAAAGAAGTCTTGCCACTTTAGAAACTTTAATATGAGGATTAAATAAAATTCTCAATACTCCGTTGCGATGTGTGAAACCCGGTGTTATCCGCTGGCCCGCCTTATAAGTGCGCGGAGCCGAGCAGAATATGAATTACTTTTGTTCACTTCCGCGGGGTAACTTTCAGGGTACTCCGGAATATGGCGATCTTATTATGCGATCACATTTCAAGTTTAAAGAGCAGAATTTCGAGTTGAAATGTGAATGGGAGCAATTTATTTATAAGTTAGATGAGTTCATGTGCGCCATATTTCTTATTCCGTCTGCGATATTCATATTTTGCCGCGTATGGTAGTTCTAGATGCTGCACTAAAACGTTAATGAAGCAGAATTGACAACATTTCATTTTTTGACACCTGAAAATTACTACAGGAATCGAAAGAGTTTTGCCTCCTGAACACGGAAAAAGATTTATTATAATTTATTTCTCCATATTTAAGAAAATACAAGAAATTAAAAAAATATATCTGAATTTACAAGTACTACCACAGAATAGATATGTTTCCTTTGACTTTTTCACCAGAAAAGAAGAGCTGACATAATTTTAAATTTGACATTAACATTGAGACTTGACAGATACATAGGTAAATGATCTATTTTTCTTAATTTTATTGATTTCAATAAGATTTTAAAGGAGCCCGCAGTTGTGTTCGAAAAGCAAGAAAGAACCAAGCCGCCCAAGCAAACCACACAATGTCAACGTCAGATTTACGTAATCACTTTTTTTTAAATAGAGACTAGCTAGACTAAAGTAATGAGTCTTTTGTGTGGTAGTTTTGGAGTTATGCCCTTTGTATTGTTTTCTTTTTACTGCACGTAATATTGACTGTTTGACTATCTGTGTATTTTTCTGCATACTAAGTTAGCTGCTTATTAGGGATACGTTCGCCTTTGTACATTGTTCTGTTAATTTGTAAGTACCTTATCTGCAACAAAAAGTTTAGTTTAGTCAGGACTCTTTTTGCATTACAGATTTTATCATTAGTTTTTTTTTACTTTAAGTTTAGGATAACTTTTTTTGTTATTAATAAATTAATACTTTGTGATGCCTTTCACGAGTAATAAGCACAAAAATATGAACCTTGCTTTATTTGACTATATCCTCCCGTTACGTCAAAGCAAGCCCGGTCTCATTTCCTACAATAAACGAAATAGAGCGACACAAGGCGCTATGTTCTCTTTATTTGCCAGTCAAATATTAGCTTAGCGGGCATTTTGTCTCGTGTATATTTCTAGTGTTGCGAAACTTGGCATCAAATGTGTTTCGAATACCAATTGTCTTATCAAGTCTGGTTATTTGCCTCGCTTTGGATATAATTTAGACGACCAGATGGCCTAGTGGTTAGAGAACTGACTACGAAGCTTGAGGTTCCGGGTTCGATTCCCGTGTCGGGGCAGATATTTGTATTATACGAATGTTTGTTCTCGGGTCTTGGGTGTTTAATATGTATTTAAGTATGTATCTATCTATATAAGTATGTTTATCCGTTGCTTAGTACCCATAACACAAGCTTTGCTAAGCTTACTTTGGGACTAGGTCAATTGGTGTGAATTGTCCCATGATATTTATTTATTTATTTTTATTTTTATTTGAATACAATAACAAAATAGAAGCAATATCTTAGGCGACGCGTACTCGTAAATCAAAATAGACACGGTTGTACATCACTCACGCCAGTAAGTATTGGCTTTTCAAAATTTTTGGTCCTGTATCTGACAGGGAATCATCATCATTTCAGCCGAAAGACGTCCACTGCTGAACACATAGGCCTCCCCCAAGGCTTACCAAACAGATCGGTCCTGCGCCATCCGCATCCAACGCGTTCCCGCAAACTTAACCAGGAATAACAGGGAATAAGCGCTCATTTTAAGTACCTAGCTTTGTCAGTACCGTAAACCGGTGTGCCTTTGATCGAATTGGGGCAACTTTGATAGTTTTTATTCGCTCTAAAGTCGACATTGTCTATATTAGGTAAATGGTTGACATGTTGACAAAAAGAAGATCGATGAAGACATCGACAAGGTATTCCTTTTTAATGCTAACAAAAATGCGTGAATTGGTCGACAAACTACTTTTTAAAGTCACCCCCCAGTTCAAAGTCACCGTTTTACCTATGGTACTGAAAAGTGAGTGGAATAAAGGGAAACTACAAACTGGCAACTGTTTTTCAAAGACGCGAATCAAACCTAGTATATAGCTATGTATCTACTTAATTTAGATTAATAGGAAATCAATAGTGAGATTTCAGAACTCCATCGTAGAGCTGAACATAACATTACAGACTGAGAGGCGGAACGCCATAACTACTTACCTGATTCCCGCCGTGTTGCCTGCATTTTTAACGTGATGAGTTGACGGCAAAGATGGCGAAGGTGGAGTAGGTACACTAATTGCAAGCAATTTTTTCCGAAAACGTACAACTATTACTACTTATTATCTGACGCTTCTCTCGCACTCCGAGCTGCTTAAACAAAACGTTCACTCCACGCTACTGTTACAGATAGAAGAATATTACATCAATTTGTCATTGCCTTATCTTACTTTGACTTCCATTGTCCTCTCACTCAGAGTTTACGTTTTTGATATAAAATAAATTGAAAATATCGCACCGTCGCACAAATTGCATTTAATCATTTTTCACACAGCATCTCAGAAGCTTGTCTAAGACTTTACTGCTAACACTCGCGATGTAACAATCACATCCATCATCTCGTTCTATCACTAGTACTTACAATTTGAAAGAAAGAAATAGTGAATGGGATTGGCGCACAGATTTTTTTTTTTTTTTTAAATAAATATTAGGGGACAATCTTACACAAATCGACCTAGTCCCAAACTAAGCAAAGCTTGTACTATGGGTACTAGACGACGATAAACATACTTATATAGATAAATAAATACTTAAATACATAGAAAACATCCATAACTCAGGAACAAATGTTCGTGCTCATCACACAAATAAATGCCCTTACCGGGATTTGAACCCAGGACCTCTTGCTTCGTAGGCAGGGTCACTACCAACTAGGCTAAAGCGGTCGTTACAAAATAAATATATCGAGATAGAAGGAAAGACACACATACCTCGTACCTCGTCTGCCGAAAAGTGGTCCAAACGGATAACTTGCTCGCCGCGAACTTTAGTTTGCTCCCGACCGCGGTCTGCGTGCGACGTCAGGTTTTAAAAATAATATGACTCCGTTGTTCAGTAATTAACTGTTCAAATACTACAGATAAAGTTGGAGCTGTTAGTCGAGGTATTTCCTTTCATTGGTAAATACTATTTGTTCTAAAATATCTGTTATTAATTAAAAAACGATTTATTTTATTATTTTCATCAGAACAGTAGCGGGCGATTGTGTATCCACGCTAGCTTTCCATTGCGGCTTTAATTTGACGAGCCAGACATTGCGTGCGTTCAAAACCAGCGATGTAAAAATATGCTATTCAAACTGTCGAGTCACGTCCAAGGTAGATTTATCATTTTTTCCGTCAAAAGTAAGAATAGTGATGTACAGTACATCGCAGTTCTTACTCGATTCAAATTGATTTTGAAAGCAGAGGAAATGATAAATTACGTTTTTATATTATTATGTAGCTATACACCGTGAAATTTTAGTGGTTGTTTTCCCGAAACGAGGTGATTTAGTATCGATTGTATAATCGATTTATAATTACTATTTTGACTAGAGTCAAAAATCCAATTGTGAAAAACGAAAGTCGAAAATGACCGCAAACCAATAGTAACGCTTCGTTGGTACCTAACCTATCGTACGATCGTACGCTACTTGTACTAACGAAGCGTTACTATTGGTTTGCGGTCATTTTCGACTTTCGTTTTTCACAATTGTCAAAATAGTAATTATAAATCGATTGTACAATCGAAACTAAATCACCTCGTTTCGGGAAAACAACCACTAAAATTTCACGGTGTATAATATTATTAACAAACAGGTTATGGTTACTTCTATATTACAATTTTATTTTAGTTTTCCGAATGATATGGATTGAAAACAACTGGTCGTAAAAATGGTTTCCTACAAAAAACAGTAAGATTTGTTCTATACATTTTCACGAAGACACCTTTACTGGCTCATCAAAGTACCGACGAGTAATCAGTACCTACAGCTTATCCGACTATTGGTATTGATGTAGTGATGATGTCATATGATGAAAAGGTACACATTTACATAAGGTACCTACCTACATTTATATTTTTCAATTTGAAATTCTGACCTTTCTCATTTCCTCTGTCAAAAATAATTATCATTTCCTCTGTGCATAAGAATCGGTTCCCTAATCGATCTGTGAATCGATGCTTTTGAATTGTTTTCGCGCGGCTTATGTTTCCCATCACTAAATTACACTCGTGACGTCAAAGTACCTACGCAAGATGTTACAGGCTCGGTCTCGCTACAAATTGCCGAGCTTTTTCCTTCTATCTCGATATATTTCTGTGGATTGGCGCGTCAGATTTATGACTATGCCTACTGGTGCCGGCGCGCTTCCATCATCGCACCCACCGATTGTTCAGTCAATAGAGGGTTTAAAGTTAACTCAATGAATAAGACAGTTATACATTATTCACTGTTTGCTCTCCTCCCCTTGTACGTTTAGGTTTTTTGTCGCGCTCCCCGCGGGCTCTTGATAACTTCATTGCAATTGCGTTGTGAGGGGTTTGTACAAAAAGGCACATGATGATACCAAAGCTTGCTTCTGATTTGTCTTTACTTTTTGGAAGTTCTCAATTCAGCTCTGTTTTTTTTATATTTATATACCTACGTCGATATCATTGCCGTCTAAAAACCGATTCCAACGACTACTATTTGTTCACATGTAATTTCTTATAAGTTTAAAATAAATTGATTCAGAAATTATAATTTCATTCACAGTTTATGTTGGTTAGTGTTTCTGTTTTTAGGGGAAAAATTACTTAACGTCCCAGAAAAAAAACTTCATATTCTTTGATTATATATGTTTATAGAACTAGCTTATACCTACTTGGCGTCCGTGAAAGAAAAACATACCTAAACTTAATCCTTAGCACAAGAGAAGTTTTTAAAATAATACTCAACATGTATGCCTGCCACATTTTAATTCTCTAGCTTCGGTGGTTTAAGTCCAGACTTAAAAGCGGGCTGTACAAACGAGCAATATAAATGGAAGAGTTACAATTCCAAGTCGGAATACCGATAGCTCTATATTCGAAAGCAACCCATAACTATTAAACTTATTTATTATTGAGTCAATTTCAAGTGGATAAGAGTGGTCTGCATACACTTAAACTTCGCGATTTCGTGGGCTACAAAACAAAACGGAACTTTAGTATTGAACGACTTAAATGCCACAATACATCGGCGCAAGCGCATGGAACAGCTTGACAAAGTGCAGTGACAGCTTTACAGAACACTAACTCATTGTCAGTGTTCGAATGCGCATAAAACGATTCCCACAATTTACGATTCAAACAAAAACAGATACTAAATGGCACATCATCATCTCAACCTATAGGTACACGTCCCACTGCAAGGCTGGCTCTCAGAATGTGAGGGTTTGAGCCGTAGTTTGCACGCGGGCCCAGTACTAATTGGGAACTTCATACACAACTTTGAATTTCGTCCCATGTGAGCGCAGGTCAACATTTTATTTCACCGTAAAGCTTATGGTAAATTTCAAATGTAATTTTGCACATATTTAGGTAAATTTAAAAACTCAGTGGTGCGAGCCCGCGCTCCAACCAACAACCCTCTACTTTAGAGGCCATAGGTCAAACCACTAACTAGGCTACTACACATTTCGTACTAAATACAAACTGAAATATAGATGCACAGAAAAAACCCCAGAAAAAAGACCAATGCTGGGAATCGAACCCAGGTCCTCAGCATTCCGTGCCGCGTGCCATACCCCTACACCACCACTGGTCTAGAGATTAGACACGAATCTTTCCTATACATCATACATTTCAATCTGCTAAATCATCACCTTATGCAGTGACAAACGCACATCTATGTTACACCCTCATCGAGAGATTTTAACACTCCTTCGGAACTAACCGCTCACCTGGACAAGAGATGGCGCTACTGTGCAACTTTAAACAAGTTAGCTATGAAGTATCTTTTTTTTTTGTACTTATTTTTTCAACTTCTTTTTTTTTTTTTTTTTTTTTTTTTATTACTTTTACGGTCATCCCGTGAAATCATACATTTCGTACTAAATACAAACTGAAATATAGATGCACAGAAAAAAACCCCAGAAAAAAGACCAATGCTGGGAATCGAACCCAGGTCCTCAGCATTCCGTGCCGCGTGCCATACCCCTACACCACCACTGGTCTAGAGATTAGACACGAATCTTTCCTATACATCATACATTTCAATCTGCTAAATCATCACCTTATGCAGTGACAAACGCACATCTATGTTACACCCTCATCGAGAGATTTTAACACTCCTTCGGAACTAACCGCTCACCTGGACAAGAGATGGCGCTACTGTGCAACTTTAAACAAGTTAGCTATGAAGTATCTTTTTTTTTTTGTACTTATTTTTTCAACTTCATTTTTTTTTTTTTTTTTTTTTTTTTTTTCTATATTTCAGTTTGTATTTAGTACGAAATGTATGATTTCACGGGATGACCGTAAAAGTAATAAAAAAAAAAAAAAAAAAATGAAGTTGAAAAAATATGTACAAAAAAAAGATACTTCATAGCTAACTTGTTTAAAGTTGCACAGTAGCGCCATCTCTTGTCCAGGTGAGCGGTTAGTTCCGAAGGAGTGTTAAAATCTCTCGATGAGGGTGTAACATAGATGTGCGTTTGTCACTGCATAAGGTGATGATTTAGCAGATTGAAATGTATGATGTATAGGAAAGATTCGTGTCTAATCTCTAGACCAGTGGTGGTGTAGGGGTATGGCACGCGGCACGGAATGCTGAGGACCTGGGTTCGATTCCCAGCATTGGTCTTTTTTCTGGGGTTTTTTCTGTGCATCTATATTTCAGTTTGTATTTAGTACGAAATGTATGATTTCACGGGATGACCGTAAAAGTAATAAAAAAAAAATAAAAAAAAAAAAAATAAAAAAAAAAAAATGAAGTTGAAAAAATAAGTACAAAAAAAAAAAAAAAGATACTTCATAGCTAACTTGTTTAGGCTACTACAGCTTCACGGATATTTTGACTTTCAGGCTGAAATGGGACTGGGCTGGCTACGTCTGCCGTCTACAGTCAGAGAGGTGGGCACGTTGTATTACTCAGTGAATGACCTAAGATGGCCGATAGCAGACCGAGACGCAGATGGTGAAATGACTTAGACGCGTTCTCGGGCAACTAACCAGACATAATAAGTGCATGCAGGACGAGGGGAGAAGCCTTTACCCAGTAGTAGGAGTCATCATAATCATAATATAAGCAAAAAGACGTCACGACGTCCTGTGCTCCCCGTTTCCAACTGATTCCTGCGACTTTTAACCCTTAAATTGATACCTGCAATATATTTGCCGTCAAACAGAAATCAAAGCCAATTCAAACTACTTATTTAATCCAATTCAATTTAATTTAAACTAGCAACATTTACAGTCCAAAATCGAATGTCTTGACAGGGTTGTCAAATGGTTTAAGGGTCAGATCGCCATGCTGAGGTATGTACGACTTCGGACGCGTAATCAAACTACAGAATTCGGCACATGACTGCTCTTCGTTTAATTGTAATGTACCCACATGCATCATAATAATATTCTACAGTGTCGATGGGACACTGCTACAGGACAATTAAAAAAAATACTGTGGTGTTTTGTTATTAAAAGAGTACAAAAAGGTAGGATAGAATAATTAAATTTAAAATAAAAAATAATTTAACTTCATGAACTTAATTGCAAAAGAACTGAAACAATTACTTTGCTCACCCGCCCGATTCAATAATTCATGTATTTTGCTTCAAATCTTGTGAGTGAATTTCGTCCCAGTTCCAGTTTTCGGATTGAAAGGACATTTTGGTAAACTTAATTAAGTATGTATAGAATCCCAATGACAATGCAATAATAAAGTAAAATCATCCAAAAAGTTTTCATTATTTTCTTTTTTTAATAGTATTAAAGCTTATTTTTATAATTTTATTATTAGAAACCACATTTTTATTATAAAATCTTGTCTTCATGTTGCATAAACACGACACGACCAGTACAATGCACATATGCAGGTCAGATGCAGTTTAATCCCGGGGGTGTAATTTTCGTAACCCTGCCCTGTGGGGACTTTTCCTTGTTCCTTTACTCTCACTCGAGCTGTTGGATACTGTGACAGTGGTATATTAGGTGTGACAGCAAAATTGTGCACACGTAAGTCATGGTTGCCTAGTGGTTTGACTTATGGCCTTTGAAGCTGAGGGCCGTCTGTTCAAGCCCGGGACCTCTGAGTTTTTCGGGATTTATGTGCAAAATTACAATTAGAACTTATTTCCTTCACGATTGCGAAAACCCTCGTGATAAATGTCAAATGGCGAAAAACTCAGAGGGTTACGTATCAAAATACCTAAAATTAAAAAACCTAACGTAAAATAACCTACGTTCAAAATACCTAAAATCTAAATACCTAATGATTTTAAATACCTAAACAACTAACACCTACCTACGAATTACCTAAGTTTAAAATACCTAATGGAGTAAATGTCTAATGTTTAAAATATCAACAGCTATGACACCTAAGTTTGATACACCAACATTTGAAATACCAAATGGTCAAAATACCTAAATGAAACGAACATCGCTTAATTTTCGGCGAGCGAGCGAAGCGAGCGAGCAAGACGGTTCGGGGCGGAAGCGACTCGGAATGGTTAGGTTCAAAGGCCAATGCGGGAGCGTAGCGGAGCGAAGCTCCCGCATTAGCCTTTGGTGTTAGTTTTTTTTTTAACCACGTGAAAAATCTAATTTGTTTGATAAAATTTAGTATATGATTTACATTTAGGTACATTTCATAATGTTAAACACAATAATACCTAATGGAAATAATCATTTTCTGTGCTGTTACAAAAAAAATACCTAACATCGAAGGCTAAAGGCGGGAGCTACGCTACGCTTCGCTCCCGCCTTAGCCTTCTGAACCTAACCTATCCGAGTCGCTTCTGCCTTAAAAAGTCTTGCTCGCTCGCTTCGCTCGCTCGCTGCCAGCGAGATACCGGTTAGCATATACGAAAGCTTTCGGTATTTTGAATATAAGTGAAAAAATCATTAGGTATTTAGATTTTAGGTATTTTGAACGTAGGTTATTTTACGTTAGGTTTTTTAATTTTAGATATTGCAATAAGTAGGCATTTTAAGCTTTCGGTATTTTGAATATAAGTGAAAAAATCATTAGGTATTTAGATTTTAGGTATTTTGAACGTAGGTTATTTTGCGTTAGGTTTTTTAATTTTAGGTATTCTGATACGTAACCACTCAGAGGTATGCACCAATTTCCCGCGGTTTGACCAGTTCTATGCCGGTCTCATCCACAGATTCCTATTCTATTACATGGCTCTTAGTGCCATTTCAGTCATTTCTGCTATCTATTCATACAAATACTACACGCGTTTTTACATTCTTATCTAAACTCTATGAAAATCAAACAGCACTAACTAAATACCTTTACCCCTAAAAAACGTTAATCTTCAGATGTTGTCGGGGAATTGGACAATTTCCCGCGGGTCGCCCCGACATATTTCAAGTGCAGGATTAAAGCTTCTATAGGAAAGTGCGAATGCGTTGTTTGTATGTGACAGCTGATCGCCTTTAATCTATGAGCTCTAAGGATGGAGTGAGCCGGCTACCATACAAAGTCTTTGAAGAATTTTAAAAATAGCCTTCAAAAAGCGCTTCGGAGCAAAATGCACGAAACGCAAAATGTACACTACATGCAAAATGGCAAAATCTACAATAAGCAAAATGTACACAACTCATGTTGTGAAACACGCGTACAAAAAGCAAAAAGTCCATTCCCAAGATGTACAAATTGGACAATTAATAAATAAATAAATTGATAAACTCTCCGATTAGTAGAATTACGTACCTACCTCATACCAGCTTATAGCCGTCCCCCCGTAGACAAGAAGAGAGAATGAGAAGGTTAGGACAGTAGCTCTCAAGCGGGCCCAGTGCCGATTGGAAACTTCACACACACACACACACAGTTGAATAAATTTACAGGTGGGCATTTATATTTTTCGTTGTACTCAAAATTAAGAAATTTTTAACAGGGAGTTAAAGTTTTATAGTCCGTTTTGTTACTCACTTTTTCAAGTCTTTACAATAAAAAAAAACATAGCAAACCGGACAATTCTTCACTTCTTGTTAATCATTGTTAAACTTGTCTGATTTGTTACGTTTTTTTTATTGTAAAGGCTTGAAAAAGTGCGTAACCAAACGGACTAATTTTAACTCCCTGTTAACAAATTCTTAATTTTGGGTACAACGATAAAGGAAATGCCCATGTGGCTACAAGTTTGCTCACGATGTTGTTCTTCACAGTAGGTAAAGCTCATGGCAAGTAAATTTCAAACGTAATGTCGTACATAAATTCTGAAGAACTTGGAGATGCGAGCCCGGGATCGAAGCCACAACCCTCTGCTTGAGAGGCTGGCAGTCCAACCACGACTTTATTTTTTTTTATTTTGTCTCTACTCAAGAGTTCTTTATTTGACAACCTTTCATTTTTTTAACACCTGAAAATTACTACAGGAATCGAAAGAGTTTCGCCTCCTGAACACGGAAAAATATTTAATATAATTTATTTCTCCATATTTAAAAAAATACAACAAATTTAAAAAACATATATGTACTTACAAATATTGCCACAGAATAGATATGTTTCCTTTACCCTTTTCACTAGAAAAGAGAGCTGTCATAATTTTATATTTGATAACAACCTTAACGTCAAATTTACGTCATCACTTTTTTTAATAGAGACTAGACAAAAGTAATGGATCTATTCTATCGTTACGCTCTTTTAGAATAAGCACATCATTAAAAAAATTGTAATAAATTAATTAATAATCCTAGTGAAAATTTAAAACTATCAGTGTCTTTCTCTTTCCAAGCAGTATACTGAGAACAAATCAAATTATAGTCTTAGAAATATGAAATGTTGTCAATTTCCATGGGCCAAGCAGGGATATAATAAGAAAGAGTTCAGCTAAGTCTATGGCCAAAATGTTTTAACTATTTCTGTGGAACAGTGGCGTAAACCAGCCAGCACTTAAATTAAATTCAAGGGGCCTTTATGACCTCCTAACGCGGTCCCTCCGAATCTTTTAATCTAACACACGTCCCATTTAGCAGCACGCCGGCTACAGATGTTTTGCAATTTAAATTTTATTGAGACTGAAATTTTACATTCATTCCCAACGTCACGGCAAGACTTAAATCCCGTTCCAAATTTATGACCTGAAACTTTCATACTTTTGTCGAAAGTCATCATCATCATCACAGCCTATATGTCTCATTACAGGGTATAGGCCTCCTCTCACCTCTCAGATGTCAGTCGTAGTGTAGGGCGTTAGTGTAGGGGCGCGAAAAAAATAGTGTAAGTACTTATCTACTTGTGTTTTCTAAAGAAAGAAGTGTAAGGAGCCAAGTTCTATAGCTTTGTTTTGTTTTTGATTGTAGTATTATGACGGTTTACGGAAAATAACAAAACATTGAAAAATGAATAAGAAAGAGATGCCATTGAATAAGAAAGGGATTTTTAGGAAACGAGCGACGGACACACGATGACCGCAATTCAAATTATACCCGAAATAACTTTTCAAAATAACGATTGCAATGTTATGGGTCTATTTTAATCTAAAAATTAAAGTAGGTATATTAATTTAAAAAAAAATAACTGAGTTAGAAACAATAATTTCTGTTCACAACTTAGGATTCACACCAAAACAAAACAATAACGAAATTCTACTCCTAATATTGGTTTCATTGTCGACCTATTTACATCCCACTACTGTGCACAGGGCTCCTCTCAGAATAAGATGGCTTGGGTTGTAGTTCTCACACTGAGCCAGTGCGGATTGAAAACTTCACGCACTGTATTTATTTGCTTCGCAAGTGTATGCACGATTACTCGCGATGATTTCCTTCACCGTTAAGTTCATGGTACCTAAATTTAAAATGTAATTTTGTACATAAATTCCGAAAAACTCAAACATAGAGGAGCCCCGTCTCGAACCTACGACTTTCTGCTTGAGAGGCCATTGCTCAAACTACTGGGCTACCACGGCTTATTATTTGACTAGTTCTGATAAAATGTCAATAAACCCAATGAAACAGTTCCGCTACTTACACTAACCTATTCTATAAAATCACAATATCATAAATCAAGTAAAACGCGCCGGACATGATCCTAAGCTCACTTCCCTCGTCAACTCATGACAACCGTGTCCTGTACATTACGACCCCATTACTCAACACTTTAAATTGCATGTAATTGGTGTTAATGTTAACTTAACACTTAATATATTGACATGTCATAACAAACCGCGTGGAAGAGTGCGGGCCGAGTTAATTGGTTAAACTCAATTAATTTTGAGCTTGTTTAGGTTTGGTTGGGATTAGAATTTATGGCGATTATAATCGTTTTAATTAAAAATGTTCCAAGCCTGCCTTGTTAGAGGATGTTGGTTGGATGTAAATGAACAGAAGCTTTTATATGAGACTTGGCTCAACATAAACAATGACTACATAATGCGTACCTTTACAGTCGATGCACTTCTTTGTAAATCTAAGCAAGAAGTAAGTAATTGGAAAGTAAAGACGTAAAAATCACGAAATATGAATATTGAATAAGGTATGGTGAAAAAATGGATGCTGCTGTGAGTATGAGGCATACCTACATAAAGACTTCAATGTTTAAAATTTGAACATTATCTATCGCCATCTTACACATTTAACTCTTCCCCTTGACAAGATTTTGAGAGAATAAAACCATTTCCTATATTCAATAGGAAACGACTCGTAAAGTCACCAACACTATGTACTTAATGTGATTCGGTCCAACAAGAACCAACACAACGTTAGTCATATGGGTCACGAATGGTCAGTTAAATGTTAAGCACTTAATTTTAAATGCAAACAGAAAATAGATACCAACAAACTAATATGCCATTATTCTTGACGCGTTCAAACGCCATAAAACTTTAATCGAACCCTTATTGTAACCGATCGCCACGTGACTTCAATGCTAGCAATTAGTCGTGTAATTATAACTCGTGTTACGCGATGACAGACGATATAATAAATCAATCATTTTATCAAGCTGTCAATAAAAAGATAGAGGAACAATTGGATGTCGAGTGCATCATTGAAGATGCTACTGGACGCGGAGATGATACAAAAAGGCAGTTAAGGAGTGTATGAATGAAGTATAAGTATTTGTGGGTATGATTGAGATAAATTTACTTATGATGTTTATTGTTTGATGGAATTGCTTCTGTTTACTGCATTAGTTGCTGAATGGGAATCGCTGGCGAAGTATCGACCTAAATGGCACGGATTAGTCAACCACATTGTGTACGAGGGCACGTCCAAAGTTTCCGGCCTAACCAAAGAAAAGAAGTACATATATTTACAAAACTTCTTTTATTTTGCGATATAGTCTTCCACTATTTCAATTCAATCTGAAAAGTGCATTGAAATAGAGGGAGACTATATCGAAAAATAAAAGAAGTTTTGTGAATATATGTACTTCTTTTCTTTGTTAGGCCGGAAACCTTTGGACCTGCCCTCGTACACGTTTGAAGACCACAGAAGAGTAGAGCTGGATGCAAAAGGTGAACTAACTGAAAGCAGACCACCCTCTTACATCCATATAAATTTGGCCCCACTCTGCATAATGTTGCGGCAAGCCACAACGCTCTTTTTCAGTAGGACCCATTTAAAAAACTAAACAAAAAACATTTCTTCTATGGACACAAAACCAGTCGCCATCAGTTGCTGATCTATTTTTGCTTCTTGTCCAATTAAAACTACCTACTCGTATTCTATAATATTGTTGAGGAGCACTCTTATAACGGGTTTTATTCATCCTGGGGCCAAGGATACCCTGTAAATAACTATTTATTCTATTATTAAAAAACTTCAAATTTTCCTTACATCTGTGTACCCTGCTGCTGCGGGCATCATTGTAGTGCCCTCAGTCAAGTAACTTCTCTCTCTACTCCGTCAAGAGTGACCGAGACGAAAAACCCATAACTCATACAGTTAAAGAGCCATGATGGTCTCTCACGACAGTTACAACGGTGTCAAAACGGAAATATTTCCGTTGCCATAAATAAGGGGAAATGTTTATTTGTTTGTATGATACGAGGGGCTAAAGTATATAGTAGTAATATGTAAAGTGTTATGATGGCTATAAATTTATACAACGATAGTAAAATTACAGAGAAGTTCAATGATAGTGAGTTCACTGCAGGAAATTAACATTTTTTTATTTTTTTTTTATGTTATAGGGCGCAAACGAGCAGACGGATCGCCTGATGGTAAACGATTACCGTCGCCCATGGACACCTGCGACACCAGAAGAGTCACAAGTGCGTTGCCGGCCGTTTAGGTAGGAGTACGCTCTTTTTTGAAAGCTTGAATAGCTTAAAGGTCATATCGGTCCGGGAATACCGCAGCAGGTACTTCATTCCAGAGCTCTGCTGTGCGAGGCAGGAAATTTCTGGGAAAACCCACAGTAGAAGACAGCCAACCATCCAGATGGTGAGGATGGAAGTGTTGACGCGTAGGGCGGTGGCGGAAGGAGTACTATTATGTGACACGGCTTTTAAGATTTCTTCAGCGTAAAAAAGCTCTGCGCTTAGAAGAGCTATATTATTTATACAGCCCCGTCTAACAATGGACTGTAAGAAGCTAGTGTTAAAAAAGTAAAGTAAGTTAACAACCAGTAACTCGCTACAGTAGCTATAGTAGTAGCTCGTTGTGCAGAAATGTGCAACTGTTTCGGTTTGTTTTCAGGCAATAGTTTTGAAATTGCAAAAAAATAACCCTCTGATGTTGCCGCGCCCTTGCAGAGCTTCGCATGTATACCTAGTTTAAAAATTGTAGCTTATGCCTGTTATATGCTCTTTGAAGTTAGACAACCTACAACCAATAACCTAACTTGGTCATGAACTACCCCAAGCTACCCCAAAACACTTACTACTACAGCTAGAGGCTTAAAAATCTGCAGAAAAACACAGGCGTACTAAACTTTTTGTTTTTTATTCCCTTGTGATTTGGAATTAGCATAATTTTTATACTTCCACAATGGAGATTGCGGGTATAATTTCGTATTGGTACTTGCTAAGCCTTTCTAGAAATCCGTCGACCCGACCAAAACCGCTAAGGATAACTAGAGATTTATTCAAGCGCCAATAACACTTAGAATTTGTTAGACCTCTAGGATCCCCTAATGCATGGCCCCCGAGTGACACGGGTACCCGAGAAATATGAAGGGTTCCGTTATCAGCCGGTTACGACAAATCGCCGGATTATGCTAACGCGGTACGGTTATCGTTATGTTATGGTTATGCTCTTCACTTACATAATTATTGTAACGTTAACGCAAATAGGCACAAAATGTAGCCTGGAGCTGAGGATTGAAGAATTAAAATAATTTATCATTTAAGAGACCTAGAGTTTTGCATGGAGATTGAGTAAGGTAAATTAAATTATAAATTGTATTTAGCATGCCAGTTTTATATGTCTTTACTTATAAGTTATTATCTGGTAAACCTACTAAAGAGACCTTAAACACTTAAACAAACCTTGTTTCTTTATTTTTTAACAACAAAGAGTTTATTAATACATAATACTTTTCTTTTAATAACCGTTCCGCAGTTTAATAAGCTGTTGTAACCTAGTGGTTTGGCTTTTCAAGCAGGGGATCGTGGCGTGGGTTCAAATTCCGGCTCCCAACTCTGAATTTATCTGCGGAATTGCATTTGAAATTTACCACGAGTTTTACGGTGAATGAAAGCCATCGTAACCCTATACACATCAGAGTGCTTAGTATAAGTTTTACTTCACCAAAATTCTTTTCGATCGCGTTTACGTAAAAATTTCAGTTCTATGGAAAAAGGGGCGCGCGCGCGCGGAGACACTGTCCATGTTTCCATAGTAATAGATATTTTTACGTAAACGCGATCGAGAAGTATTTTGGTGAGGTAAAACGTATACTAAGCGTACTGCAAAGCAATTCACGATGCACTAGGCACGTGTGTGAACTACAGCCAACGTTCTCTCGGTCGTGTAAAAGACATAGACGATGACGATGAATTTGACAAAAAATCTCATACCATTGCCTCAACAAAATTTTCTTCCAAATCCTGTGACTAAAGGCAAACGTCATCAGCTGTCTCATAGAGTCCGAATCGGGTGCAAACGCCTCGTCAAAAGCCAAAGCTGAGCTGTAATTGTATATTCCGAGTTGATTATTGACTCGTCGGCGTGAATCCACTCATTATCGCCGCCGGATTTCCGAGACGACGAAATCCGGGAGCGAAGCGTAACCTAATTTCTGAGCGTTAGGGATGGGCAGAGGCCATTTCAATTTTTGATATTGACCCTCGCTTTTCACCTAAAACATTTTTGTACCAAATGATTGGTTTCCCGACTGTTTTATATGGTCGCACGGTTTTTTTTCTGAAACTGTAAACTATTCAGGATATATTTCAGGACTATTCTGTATTCTGTAGAATAGAGGTTAGATTAGTTTTATACAATCCTGAATATCATCTAATATATAAAAATCTCGTGTCACGGTGTTTGTTATCGAACTCCTCCGAAACGGCTCAACCGATTTTTATGAAACTTTTTTCTCCGTATTCGGTAGGTGTTAGAATAGGTCCTAGGCTAATTTTCTCCGCAGACGGAGTCGCGGGCAACAACTAGTAATTTTTAAAAAATCATGCGTCCTTGAAACAGTTGGAAAATGAATCGTTTGGAAAAATATTTTCGCCGAAAAATTAACGCTGAGTGGCGAAAATTCCATATATTAAGTTACGGTTTTCGTTCAATCCCTAGCTGCGGTGTACCGGAATCAAGAGATAAGGCTTTGATGCCTGAGACAAAATTAGACTGTTTGTGTTCGCCGTTATTATCGCAATATAATGTTCTTCAGTTTCATTAGACGCTATTCATAGTAGTTGCACAAACAAAACAATAATTCTAAGACGCGACAGTAATAAAAAAAAACATTATTTTAGCCCTGGAAGGCAGAATAATCTAAGCTCATAAAAAATATGTTAGTTAATTGGTGGTATCATCATCCATGGATATTTATAATAAAGCATCCGTTCCTTTCGCACTCGTTTACTGGTAAGAAAAGGATATTAACATCTCGTACAAAACCTAACGTACCTATTGCGCAGATTCAGGCATTCCCTTGGGAAGGCCCACGTTAACATCCTGTAAGTATTGGGCTTGATCGCATACTTCGTGGAGGAGCAAATTAAGTTTTTTTTAACCTAACGTAGGGTTGCCATAAGTGTGGGGGCTCAGACCGGGACATTTAAAGAAAAACTAGTAAAGGTAGAAAAAAACCGGCCAAGAGCGTGTCGGACACGCACAAGGTAGGGTTCCGTAGCCATTACAAATAAATCAAGTAATATTTTTCTAAGGATTTCGTATGTGTACGGAATCATCCAAGTTTAGGTATGTTTTATACCTTAGGCTACTATTTACTCTTAAACTACAAATAATTTCCAAGCAATCTTAGCCGCTATAATTTTCCTAGTAAATTTGATATATTTACTACCATTCTGAATTTTTTCAAATTTTTCCACCTAACAGTTTAGATTTTAGAGGGGGGGGGACGCTCGATTTTAATGAAAATTTTCAATTTAAAGTTGAATATTTCGCAAACAGATCACTGAATAGAAAAATCTTGTTAGCAACCCCGCAATGGTTTTAAAAGACCTATCCAACGATACCCCACACTATAGGATTAAACGAGAAAAAAAAATCACCCCCCCTTTACGTCTATGGGAGGTACCCTAAAAAAAAATATTTTTTATTTTTTATTTTACCACTTTGTTGGCGTGACTGATATGTATATTCATGCCAAATTACAGCTTTCTAGTACTAACGATCTCTGAGCTTAGCCGCGGACAGACAGACAGACAGACAGACAGACGGACAGACATGGCGAAACTATAAGGGTTCCTAGTTGACTACGGAACCCTAAAAAAGGAACTTTTATTACAGCAATAGGTAACTTTAAAGGTTTAGGGCTTGCCTAAACACAAAGCAACTTTTAACACAGTCATTCAATGCCAGCTAGTTTTTTACTTTTTTTTAGGGTTTTCTGTTTGTTGGCGCTTTTCGCTATACTTATTGGTGAAAATGCACATCATCGGCTACGAGCGCAGCGTGTAGCATGCGCTGCCGCTAGGTATATTACTGTTTACCAAGTCCAGCCCTCTATTAACTTACTATAATTTTTAAACCGGGACGGTTTGCTTGTCGGCCGGGACGCCGGGACACCATGCTTCAAACCGGGACATGTCCCGGCGTACCGGGACGTATGGCAACCCTAACCTAACGTCATTGTAGTACTCGTCGTATGAGGAAAGAAAATATTATATTTCTTGGCTTCTTCAACAAGTTATTTTGTATTTTATTGCGGTTGCACTTTGTTTGTCAGCTTTGTCTCTAGATACTACTTACATGATAGGCTTTAATTCATAAAAGGCGAACCGCGTACCAGGGTGGAACCTTTTCACAACCAATTTCACGATGATTTCTTTGGCAGATGTGTGGAATGTCAACAGGACATTTGCAATGAAAAGGGTTTACCCTAGTGCGTGATCCAGTTCCCTTGACTGTACATAAGCAGTTTAGTTATATATATGTGCTTATATACTTACTTACCTATCTACTATTCGGTCTCACAAATAAATCATTAGTCGTTTCAAACAGACATACCCAAACACTTTTTTACTTATTTTGCCTAAAATATACATAATTATACTGACTGTGACCTCACCTAACGACAGATAAATTGCATTAGGTACCATAAAAAGTTAGACTAACATAGAAATTTGTTTAACACGTGTCAGTTCATAGAAAAATTAGGTAGGTAGGTGTCTAAGGACCTATACACACGGCGTATTATTTAGATGCAGACGATTTGACGCACATTTCGTGAATGGGCGTTTACGGCGCCGCAAATTCTCAAAAAGCTGGTACAAAAGTGACTGAATCTCGTTTGAAGCGTGTCAACGTCTGTGCGTGCGTAAAAAAATAAAAATACGTAATGGCTCTAAGGCGTAAGTTTTTGTCGTACAGACTTCCATCAATGTTTAATAGAAGTGATCAAAACGACCATCAAAGAAAAAAATGTGATATAAACAAAAAATAAAGATAACAATAAACATAACGTTTCCCTAATCATAGGCAATACCAACTTAACGACCTAAACTAAGGAAACCATAGCTAATCGAAATAGCGTCGGAAGCTGGAACGTGCGCGTGGACATATTTACTATAGGAGGTGCGTGTGTGCAGAAGAGCTGTAAATATCGGAAAAATATCGATATCGATAATATGGACCACAAGATTTCACTGATATAGTAAATTTAAAATTGAAACAAACAAAATCGGTATCAATTGCGAAGAAATATTACCCAAAAACATTAGACACTTCAAGTACCTATTTAAAAAGAAGCTTTTGGTAAAAATGTGAGCGTAATATACCTACGTACATAACATTGCCATCCAAAATACATACGATCGTACCAAATTTCAATTCAATCCGATCACCAGAGAACTCTTATACCCACTTAAATACTTACATACATAATTATATATGTATTACGAACATTACAAGTTCTATAAAAGCAAACTCCTTAATTATACTATTATACTATTCGATGATTTTTATTTGTATCTTTTCCTGTCAACTGTATTTCCTGTGTATCAAATATGTGTAAATAAACATCTCTCTCTCTCTGTCTTTGTTTTTATTAGTTTTCTCATCGCTTCCTTAAACGATGGCAAAATGAACTAAGTAGGTACTGTTCTTAAAAATCATGTTCAACTAAAAATCCACGAATGTACATATTCTATCACATACTATTCTAAACGAGCGACACTAATAAATATCGACTGCATCGACAACTTAAAGGCATCGTCATCGATATTTTATCAGCGGCGGGCACACGGTTGACAGACAGATCGGCTGACGACGCGCCGCCGCCGACAGGCTTAAACCACGACGGAGTAAAAGGAAAACCGAGAATTAATGGCATCCTTGACAGTTGCTTCTCCATTTTGCGTGTGCGCGTGATAGGTGTTCGCCGGCGTTGACAGTTTTGCTGTGTCGAACGCAACATTCTGAAGGTCTCGGAAATTACATGCGTAAGGGAGGCCCATTTCGGTAGGTGCGAACAACTTCATATTGTTTGAAAGTTTCACGATTTGCGCTTAAGTTTCAATCCATTCATTATGGCTGAAATGTCGTGGTAATTTATGTAATAAATGCTTGTGATTAGGTTCCAGTTCCAGGTGAGATATCAATTATCCGTACAACTTTGTCTGTGACTTAGTATAACTTTGTAAGCTTTAGAATAAAATACTTCCAACCAAGAACTAGAACTCTTACTTAGAACCAAGACCAAGAAGGACATTCCATGATCAGATTGGGGATGCTTGAAGAGAGGTAAGGTCAAGAGTACCCGAAACTGCCGAGCATGTATGAAAAGACTAATGCGTGTTGGGGAAGCGAAAGATGTATGTCAGGATCGTAGCAGGAGGAAACAAGTAGCCTTTGTTGGGAAGGAGGCGTAATTGTATTTATGCATGTATGTACACTAAACCACCGGAATATACAGCGGAACTTTTTCGCGAGTAAGGACTATAGAGCAAATGAAGAACATCATAGAATAAATTATGTATCATTATCACTTTACTTCATTGGGTCCTATCCTGGCGCATTACAGTCTTATTAGTGAGTTGCAAAAGCGCCTGGTCGACACAACTGGCGACCAAAGGGCAGGCAGCTATCTCTCTCAACGAATTACTCGTAGCATCTCTATTCACCGAGGGAACGCTGCCAGCATTTTGGGCACAATGCCACGGGGTTATTTGTTATATTATATTTAACTTTGTTTTAAGCTGCTAGACTTTATTTTAATCTCTAATCTAATATATAAAAATCTCGTGTCACGGTGTTTGTTACCGAACTCCTCCGAAACGGCTTGGCCGATTTTTATGAAACTTTTTTCTCTACACTCGGTAGGTCTGAGAATAGGCTGTAGGCTGGCTATTTTTTATACCCTAGGTGATAATACAACGTTTGTCGGGTCAGCTAGTTTTAATATATTTTGGTTAAAATTTAGTTTTATAGGTTCCTCTTTAATATAAAATATTTCATGTTCGCTGGTGTTTACCTATGTAGGAGCTTCTTCTGTCCAATCAACAGAATCTTGACCATTTCACAGAAAATCTCGTAGCAAAATTGCATTGCTTGCCAAGGAAAAACACTATGACGCTTTTTATCGGAACGTTCTTCGGTGAGTCAGGAATCAAATAGTTCGATTGTTTGATGGACACAAGAATTATCTGGGAGTCGGGGAGTAAGTACCTACGTATTATATTATATAAGTAAGGTATGTCTTAACGCCACATGTAATTTTAATTATAAAATAAATGCTGAATCTATTTAATTTCTCCCGAATTTCTATTTTGATTATTGTCATACATAATCGAAATTAAACCAAATATACTTAAGCACACGAATTAAATGACATTTCTAAATATTTCCGGTTAATTATATTACACATTTTAATATGGGATTAAAACCGTATCTACCTAGCTAGATCATTACGCGTCGAAGTACCAGGAACTCATTAAATGTGACCACGATCTACATCAACATAAATATGTCAAACGAATTAATGAAAAATTCTTCTTTCTACTTGAAATGTAACAATTATCATCCATTACCCTCATCTGGGACCCTCACGACACGTGAAGTTGTTATTTACGTGTTTGTCCACGAGCAATACGCGCAGGAGCACGGTTCGCACATAAATAACCGAATATTCGGGAAGATCCGGGAATACATGGGACATGGTCCCGGGAATATTCGCCGGATGAGAATTTCACGAGTCGGCCGACTTCCGTGCGTGAGGTATTTTATGTCGAGCGCTCACGGAATAGACACCTTAATTTATCGCTAGTGTGAAACGGATTAAGTTTATTAACGATTTATACACATGTATGTATGTGGATGCAATATTATATTAATTTGTAGTTTAGTAATCTAAGTGAAATAAGATAAATATTCTGAAACAAAAGCATAAATTAAAAGAAAACTATGCGGTTTATGGTGTAGTGTAAAGTTACATTTTCGGCCCTATTAAAATTAGTACCGACTTAATATTAACGATTTCCGATCGTCATAAAGTGCAGTAAAAATTTATGAGTCACTTTTTAATTTCCATTTTGTCTCAAAAGTATAAAGTAAACTCGTAATACGAGGCATCGACTAACAAATATGCAAATATGAATTTAACTCACGGCGAGAGCGTGGCACCTTGCTGTGCATGCTTTATTACTAACGTACATCAGATGCTGTCGCCTTCCCTCCCAGTCTAACTGAAACCTTAACCTTATTGGTTATAGGTTGATTATCAAACTTTTTCCCCCTAGAGACGTAAGACCAAGATACTAGAATTTATGCTGACGCCCAGACAGTGTATGGGACGAGTGCATATATCAATTTCTTGTTCGGAAAGCGATGATAAATTAGTTGAGATATTGTAGTCTGATGACGCGAGGAACAGGGCAAACAAATTGTAGGAGCGAAGAAACAATGGAACGATGGAGTTATCTTTAGTTGATAAGTTTTTTGTACGCATGAGAAGCCATTATGAATTATCTTTTGTTTTAAAATAAAAATGTTGCATGTAGCGTCTAGCAAATAGTCCATGTGAACAATAAATGTACTTACAATACATATAACTATAAATTAAAAATTATAAAACCCCCAACGCAATTAAGTCTAAGATCCCTTCCGCAGCATACAAAAGAGCTGATAACTTTGAAACGGCTGGACCAATTTTGATGAAACAAACATGTCTAAGAACCATCGCCAGGAAACCGGCTTTCAAATAAAAAAACCGCATCCAAATCGGTACACCCGTTTAAGAGTTATGATGCCACAGGCAGAGAGACAGACAGACACACACACAAACACACACACACACACACACACACACACACACACATACAACACACACATAACGCGATCAAACTTATAACACCCCTCTTTTTGTGTCGGGGTTAAAAAACATATGAAGCAGCTATCTGTTTTGTTTATACAAATTTTAATTCTAGGAAACTTAAATACCTTTTCAAAATAAAAATTACGTTATGCTTGAGCATAACGTAATTTTCGTTAATCTCTAATCAACGTAGTTTTCGTTTTTCTCTTGAGAGGGGAAAACATTTTTCGTAGGACTTAAAGAACAAACATTACTATTTAACTGGCTTCAAATCGGACGATTAATAATTTGTCGAAGTTATAGATGGACGAAACATTCGGACTGAAAAAGCATCCTCCTTTTTAGAAGTCGGTTAAAACAAAACTATTCAAGATATGGATGATCCTTTCAAATTAAGAATTCAATTTTATTTCGATCACTAGCATGAATACATTTAAAAAGTTACCAAAATTCGTGCTGGCCAAAAAAACTTTTTCAGCTTGAGCATGGAAAGCGGCGCGTGCCGCGCCCTGTAAATCATGCGAGAGGAATGGGCCGGACTACGTGCGGGATTGCGGGATGGACGAAATAAACTGCTCTAAACTCACTCCTAAATATACTACGGCCCCGCCCACGCCGGCCCTGCGCTCGTAATTTAATTTATTATTTTTATACGCCAATGAAAATATCTAAGTTAATTATAAATTAATGCTATAGGGGACATGGGACACGTGACTTTGTTGTTTTATTATTTGCTTTATTTGACTAATTTAATTGAATAAATAGTGCCGCCATTCATAATATTGCCGGCACCATTTATTTCTACACTACTATGTTTTATAGGTAGTACGTCGTATCCTGTCGTAAAAAAATATCGGCCTCTCGTAAAATTTACTACCTACTACGCACTACGTATTTGGGTTGTACACATTTTTTCTTTGTGTATCTCATGTGGACATGGCAAAAGTTAGGGGTATACCAATATTTTTTAGTCAAGTCTACATCAGCGTGTGGGACGCCTGGCCAACTTAAGGCCCTTTTAAATAAATCTTAAGTTTTATGAATCGGACTCGCTAATTTAATGTCTACAGGAGTGTCAACATTTCTTACTTACCGTGTGTAATTTGTACGTCAGAAATAACCACGCCTCTCGGTAACTAGATAAACCCCACGTCATTTTTTGTGTTTACATCGACATGCTGACACTGAAATTGCTTGGCATCAAAGGCGTAGATTTTTGTAAGCATTTTGAATAGGTACTGACCGTTTCCAGTGTTTGCTCGGTGCCCGAATGATCATTGTAAGTAAACTATCAAATTCAAAATGCTTGACTCACGCCAAAGTCTCAATCAAACCGCTTTACTTGTGGTTCCTTATCGTTTTTATGGTATTTCAGTATGTTTCCATTCACAGAATAAATAAACGAAGAGCGACTTTTTCGCCACGTTTGTACTCACTAGATCCGATTGAATTGATTTATTTGTTAACTTCGCGAACCACAGTTTCACGACTTAGGGGGTAATTACCCCTTAGGTTCGGAACCAATTATTTGACCGTCCCGGCACCTCTTCAGACTGTAATGCAACTTGATTCGCGGCATTTAGCACGAAATCTGAACGAAGTCTTTACTATGAAGCCAGACCACCAACGGCTTTAACTTACAATTATAGTGGCGGCGTTCTCACCTGTCCGATATGCTCAAGAACATTTAAGGCCAAAATTGGCTACAGCAGTCACATGCGAGCACACCAACGTGCGGACCAATGAGGCGCCAGCTGCTGAGCCTGGCCAGCAGTCGCTGTAGCAGAAATCGGCTCGGACAGTAGGTATTATTACATATATGAATACAGACCAACTCTACTCTCCTAAATAAGTTCAAGCTCTTCAGCTCTTTGCAAAAGAAGCAAGCTGTAAGTACGAGTACACTCGTATTGGATCGAACCACTCTTCATCAATACCTTCTATACGTATGTCTCATCCTGGTCGATAACAGGGCCAGTTATTGATCGCCAAGCTATGACGATCGGCGAGGCACTGAGCAATGCAATACGTATGCAAAGTAGTAAGGGTCTGCGATGGATGGTCGGTGCTCACAATTTGGCGAATAGGATTGCAGGATCCTACAGAGACTGGTGTGGTTCACTAGGTTCCACGGAAGTTGCTGCGAATTTGTACTTTACTGAAAGCCAGAGCCATCGTTACCTATTTCCTAGGACTATTATTTACGAAATTTATTACATTTGAAATTTGCCATGAGGTTTACGGTGAAGGAAAACATCCTGAGGTTACACACACAACTGCGAACTGCGAAGGAATTCAATGATGTGTATCGAGTTCCCAAATCGAACTGGTCCCGCTTGGGAACTACTACCCACTCAACATAGGCCGAGATAATGATAATGACATCAACGATTGATTAAGTTGATGAAAAATAATTCAGTAGAGATTCAGGCGTTACTTACACTACTATCTAAAATAACAGTCTTGTGCTAGTGGCTCTATATCAAAAGGTCACAAAGTTTTTCAAAATGTGTTCCATTGTCAGTAAGCTCACGTAAATTTTTATGGAGGGTGCTTGCGACAGGATCCCAGTGGATTTTTTCAATATATACAGATGGGTCCGGTACGCAAATTCGCTGACATATTACTGGCAATATACGAGATATAGTGCGTGTTCCTAAAACTCGAACCCTATATTTTATGGCCGATGCAGAGGGCTAGGGCAAGCGATTATGAGGTGAATGAGGAAAATTTCCCGACGTCCCTACGAAATAGGGTAACCCGAAAAACATGTTTGAATTCAATAGCTGGGATAGGAAGGGTTTTAAAAGAATGCCCCTTAGTTATAGTAGCTCTTTAACATTTAGATATTTACTATTTTAATAATGCAATATGTCGTGAAGTCATGGTAGCTTAATGGTTTGACCTATTGCCTGCGTGGGAACTACGGCCCAAGCCCTCTCATTCTGAGGTGAGCCCTGTTCCCTGCAATGGGATGTATATAAACCGCGATGACGATGATCTACGTCACCTACCATATTAATATCACTAAAATGTTTTAGGTAGCGTTAGTTTCTAATTTCTATAAAGTCTATAGCGAGCAATACGGCTAGAGTCAAATGTTAAGATCTAAACTACCGACTGTCATCCACGTATAGTAGCGGAATGAAAAGTTTAGTCACTTTTCGACCTTAACTCGTTGACATAAAGTCGAAAAGTGACGAACCTTTTCATTCCGCGACTGTACATTTAGTTACACATAAAATAAAACTATGAATGCTAGGCGATAGATATACATCTACATTGACTTTTGTTTACGACAGCGGCTATAGGTACCTCTATAGTGAGTTAATTTCGAAAAAATCCTTTTTCACCTCTTAACTACTCAAGATATACCTTCAGGCCCCTAAGCTCCTTATTTTTTAATTAGTCTATCAATCGTGATACTGTTTTATAGGTACAGATTTTATGTGATCAACAAACTATTGAAAGTAATTCCCTAATTTATTTAATCAAGAAACCAACTAGCCAGTAGATATGACTCGTAATGCTAAGTAATTTCAAAGAATCATTACGTATTCAGCATTTTTGCGGCGCTTTTGTTCCTCATTACCGTCTCAACAAATATTATTAAGAAAGATGGCGATGAGGTTAAATTTTTATGAATAGGATTGTCAATACCGATCCAAAATCTAGTTAGTTCAAAGTTCTCGCAACTTCTCCTACCATAATCGTGGGATGGTAATGATATACACGTAGCAGTCAGAACATTCGAATATTCACTCTAATACAATGCTAGTCTACTACTTCTTTTACCGTAATTGTGCACTTTTCGACCTGAAAATGAAACGAAAAGATTCCACGTGAGGATGCTCCGTTTCCTCGTAATTAAACTAATAAAATTTACTAAAGTCCACGAAATTCAGCGCATTTGGCGTAATAAAATGTGATTTATAACGGCTAAGGGTCGCCGGTGTTGACAACGAGTCGGATAAATTTCAGAGTTAGGGAAAAATTGCGGGTAGGAAGCAAAAATGTCCGAGGGACTTGAGAAGTAATTTCAAATTAAATGCCGTTTAACTCGTTATCACGGAAACGGCCGTTACCTGATGATTTGTGAGCTGCCTCAGGATTTTCGTTTGTTTGATCATAATTTAAGGCTTTTACATGTAGGTTATAAACGCGAAAGTTTTTTAGTGTACCTACCTATTTGTGCGACTTTGTTACTCTGTATTGCTAAAATTGCTTGACGGATTTGGATGAAGTTTGGCACCTATGTAGATAACTGGATGTCTGCAATAACACACAGGCTACTTGAAGGGTCCACGGAAAGAACATGTCGTCACTTTTTTGAAAATTGAGATTTTAATCTCAAAATATAGAGCTCGCAAAGTACTATAACTTACCATTGTATTAAATAGGGATATCCGAAAAAATTTTTTTTTCACTTTTAAAGAAATGATTACCATAGTATTCATTGTTCGTAATGACTTGAAAGTTAGTCAACCGCTGTAACTCAAAAAGTTGTTTAGGCGACTAAACACGTTCTTTTCGTATACCCTTCACTTTTATCCCGTCATTCCCGCAGGATCGACTACTGCGGCGGCCATATTGAGGCGGTGGCAGCTGTCGCTCGCAGAGTGCGGTGCGACCGACTACCATGTTCTTTCCACTGTTGCGGCCACCGTATGTGCCGTGCAGCGATCGGCTCGGTGTAATTGCTCCTTTAGTATTTAAGTATTTATTTATCTATATAAGTATGTTTATCGTCGTCTAGTACCCATAGTACAAGCTTTGCTTAGTTTGGGACTAGGTCGATTTGTGTTAGATTGCCCCCTAATATTTTTGTGTACCTAATAAAAATTAATTAAGTATTTGTTTATACAGAATGAGTCATTTCAGTAGGTTCAGTAGACCAAAACATCAGTTGTTATCAAATAAATATGCTTAAATAGGTACAAATCATTTCCCCACTTGTCAAGATACGATTAAAAAGGTAGGCTTAATTTTTATTCAATCTTCATCACAAATCTGACTCAGTAAACATTTAATGTTGGTTGAAATGCTAAATCCAGATCCGCCTTATCTAGCCCTTTACCTACGGGCACAATCTGAATAAATATGAATTCTCTACCTAATTACAGTGACAGAAAGTCTATTTTATACTAAACATACTGTCAACTATAGTTGACACCCGTTGGTAAAGGGCTAGTTAATGCCTATAGATACTTATGTCATAATCACCATCACTTCAGCCGAAAGACGTCCCCTGCTGAAGGGTAAATCGGCTGCCCTAATCAAAAATCAAGTAACTGAGTTTCGACAAATTTTACAGTAGAGCGAAAAAACTAAATTTTTAAACATTTCCTCATAACATGCTCAAAAATTGAATTAAAGCATTCAAAATAACTGTATTTTCATTATGAGATATATCATTAACCGTGTCCTTTAGTTTTTTTTTTCTAAATATGGTTCCATTAATTTTAAAATGCAAAAATTGTTTTCTGCGTAGAATGCGGTAAGATAATTTAAAAGGTTTTCTATATAAAAACAAGTATCTTGAAATACTTTAATTTTGTCTTGGTAATTCTTCTTGATAATTTTACAAATACAAGTATATCTAATATATAAAAATGAAACATTTTACAAAATAGGAATGTGTGAGGAAGCCGGCCAAGTGCGAGTTTTTTTTTTATGTATGACCACGCATAACTTTTTACAGAGTGGTCCGATTTTGATGATTCTTTTTTTGTTGGAAAGCGTATACCCCGAAGGTGTTCCCACTTAAATTTAGAAAAAATATTCCTACCCTAAGGGTAGGAAAACAGGGGATGTTTGATTGTTCAGTCACTGATTGTACTGTATGACCAGGCATAACTTTTTACAGAGTAGTCTGATTTTCATAATTCTTTTTTTATTGGATAGGGTATACCTTGAAGTTGGTATTATATAAATTCGGGAAAAAACATTCACCCCGAGGGTAGGAAAAAAGTATAAAAAGTTTTTATAGGGTTACGTACCCAAAGGGTAAAAACGGGACCCTATTACTGAGACTTCGCAGTCCGTCCGTTCGTCTCTCTGTCTGTCACCAAGCTGTATCTAATGAACTGTGATAGCTAGACAATTTAAACTTTCACAGATGATGTAATATCGGTTGCCGCTATAACAAAAAATACTATGAAACAGAATAAAATAAATATTTAAGGGGGCTCCCATACAACAAACGTGATTATTTAAAAGCGAAAAAACAAACGTGATTATTTTTGCCGTTTTCACAGATAATAAATAGCACGGAAATCTTCGTGCACGAGTCCGACTCGCACTTGGCCGGTTTTTTTTGCATGTTTTTGTTTTGTAAAATGTTTCATCTTCATTGACATTCTCACTTTATGGTAATTTAGTATTTTTAATTGACATTTTATTGAATTTTTTGTTGCAAATGTCAAATTTTATTGAATTGATATTAGGTACTTTTAATTACTTATTGCTATTTTATAACTATAATCTTGATGACGATCCTTTTGTGAATATAATATGTTTGACAAGCCAAATATTATGACTGTTTCCATAGTGAAATACCTAAATAAATAAATAAATCTGTC
Source organism: Archips crataeganus (assembly GCA_947859365.1). Lineage (NCBI taxonomy): Eukaryota > Metazoa > Arthropoda > Insecta > Lepidoptera > Tortricidae > Archips > Archips crataeganus. The sequence goes on from OX402048.1 coordinate 18,314,113, forward strand.
TATCTATCTATCTATCATGGCACTGAAACAGGTCACCTAGAAATTAGTATATAATTTAAATATCTGTATTTACAAGTTCACCGTGGTTAATTAAATCCAATTATTGTGAGTTTTCTTGTAATTGCGTCCAAAATGGTTGTCGATTGTTTAGCATTAACAGAACAATTTATTCCAAAAAAAACCTGTTTTTTAGTAGTTTGGACGCCTCCCCCACCTAAGTCATTGTTTTTTTTTCAGTAATTCATCCACCCACCCGATTCCTACCCAAAAGCCAAACAAATGTAAGGATTCATGCTGTAACATCGTAACATGAACAACGTTAATTTCGACGCAGAAGTCAAGTAACTCAGGTTTCTATATGAATTACAAGTACCTATCTCATCGCAAGATACTCGTTTTCAAGTTAGAATTAAGGTACATACTTGACTTTAGTGTAGAATGCCTCATTCAAAAAATATATAAAGAAAAGTATACATTATTTAAAAAAAAATACAAGACTGAAGGATGTATTTTTAGAAGCCGAATCGAAATATATAAAAAATAATTTTGCCCATATTTTGAGATGCTTGATTTCTGTGTAGGGCAGCCGAAATATTCGAGCGTTTTGACCGCGCGGTTAAACGTCATTACCATTCGACGATTATTACCACAACCGAAGGACGAATCGCGCGAAATTTAATCAAACTAGATTCAGCATCGGTACTGTCTAAAGTTTTCATAAGAAGTTAACCCTAAGCATCATCCATTTTAATAATTTCTGCTCAAATGGTGATGTTCAAACGCTGAATATTTACCCTGAACATAGGCCTCCCCCAAGGCTCGCCAAACAGATCGGTCTTGCGCGATCCGCATCCAAGGCGTTCCCGCAACTTTGACCAGGTCGTCGCTCCATCTGGTTGGAGACCTACCGACATCGACACTGCGTCTTCCAATCCGTGGGTGCTAATAGAGAACCTTTCGGCCCCATCTGCCGTCAGTTCTCTTCAGTGTACTTATGTATTTACTGTACAAGAAACCATCATTTTAGCGACCTCTAGCGCCATCTACTCGTAATCATCAATTAGTAAAACCGCATCTGCATCGCACTATCAAAGTTTCTCAACTCGGATCCACAGTCATTAATAGAACAGAAAAAAAATATACAACCAATAGACTTCATTAAGTCGACGATCGCCCTTAGTCTTAAGGAAGGAACCAGGAAGCGATTTGCATAACAATGGAATTGGCGCCCAATAGAAAGAAATACAGAATTTTCTTACAAAGTGGTTCTTAAATACTCGTTTATTTTTATACGTTTCGGCAATTTTCTATCAGTAGAGTTTAAAAGTCGCCACGCGAAGTTGTGTTCTTTGAAATTCACTGCAAGTCCTACGTAAACTGCGGTATTAAACAGAACTTTTAAGAAATGGTAACTGTTAAGCTCAAAATAGTTGAACCCCTTAGTATATTGACACGATAACAATAACACTGGGACTGTTTGAAATGTTAATTTAATGACATTGACAAAGCACTACGGGGTTAAGCTACTTTTGAGCTTTTGACTATACGACATCGTGAAATAATTTTAAAGACTCAAAAATATTTACATAGTTATTTTTTTTTAGTAAATAAGTAAGTATTATGTTGACTGGCAAGCGCAGCGTGGGACGTCTTCCAACGAGATGGCCTGACGATTTGGTGAAGGCCGCAGGTTCAGGGTGGATGCAAGTCGCTTCCAACCGTAATGATTGTGCGTCAATGAGGGAGGCCTATGTCCAGCAGTGGACGTTCTACGGCTTAAATGATGATGATGATGATGACGATGATGATGTATTATGTTTATTTCTCAGGTTGAAGCAGCATTAGTTACCCAAAACGCCCAAAACCATCAAAGCAAGTTCTTTTAATTGTAATATAAGCGACTCGAATTCGCCACAGCTGTTAAAAAGTATACAATGTAGTTTTACGTTACACGTTAATAATGCGTCATTATACCCTCATTGTAATTTCACACCAGAAAATGGTGAATTTATTTGAACCCCCGTGTAACAGCGGCCGATGTCGGCTAAGCCTACTATTGTGATTGAAGTCTTTGTCGGCGACGTAAGACGACATATGGCATTCGCGACGCGACAAAGCATCGTTGCTGCGTCGGATTAAATAGGCGACAAAACGATTAAATGTGACGGGATAATCGGGCCGACTGTCCCTTTCGTAGTACTGGATGAATTCTAATCAAATGTTTGGGGTAAAAGGGGTATTTTGTAGAGCAAGATTATTTAAAAACCATTTTGTCACAAATAAAATGTTTATTTTTTTTTGGACTCAGCCAGCAGCAGTATTTGCCATAGTCGCCTCGCTTGGCAGGCGGATTGGCGACCGCAGTGGGATACCTAAAATATGTATCAAGGACGCTGCTGCCCGTCCTCCAGTATTGCCCGGTATTATCCGGTGTTGGATGCGGATGGCGCAGGGCCGATCTGTTTGGAGAGCCTTAGGGGAGGCCTATGTCCAGCAGTGGACGTCTTTTTTGCTGAAATGACGATGATGATGAAAATGTTTCTTTCTTTCTTTCTTTCTTTTCACATAGTAGGTTCATGAACATGGAATAAACGTGGAAATGTTTTGGGTGCTGTTTAAAATTCGAGATCTAAATAGAAGGTGAGTCCTAGAAGCCATAATTATCCAAGTCAAGTTCAATTGGCTACTTTCCTAACTAGTCAGTCTTTTAGATTATCAAAAAATATTGGACACGTATCTTTTACGAGGGGCGTTCAATATAAAGTGAGAATGAGATGCAAACTCTTTTAATATTACGAAATTAAATACTGGCTGGTAAAGCTAATCTATCTAGCTGATTGCTATGAAAAAAAAAACTAACTGTCTTTTGTTTAAAAAAATATACGGTAATTTCTTTGCAATGCTATTGAGTACGTTAGCGAAAATGGAGAAAATTGAACTGCGCGCCGTTATCAAATACTTGTATTTGAAAAAATTTTCTACGGACCAAGTCAATTTGGATTTGCGGGACACTTTAGGGTCTAATGCTCCTCCGTATTCGACAGTCGCACGTTGGTGCGCCGAATTTAGACGTGGAAGAACATCGACAATGGACGACCCCCGCTCCGGACGCCCTACTACAGCAGTAACTGAAGAAATCGTGAAAAAAGTCGAAAACTCAGTTTTGGCGGATCGTCGTGTCACAGTTCGTTTTATTGCTGAAAATGTAAAGATTTCAACGGGGAGCGTGCATAATATTTTACATGAACGCTTGGGTATGAAAAAGGTATCTGCGCGTTGGGTACCAAGAATGCTTACTGACACGCAAAAACAAACTAGACTAGAGATTTGTCAAGAAGCTTTGAACCTGATGCAGCAAGACCGGGAAATTGTTTTGGCGCGATTTATAACAATGGACGAAACATGGCTCCATCATTACGACCCTGAAACGAAACTGTAGTCTATGACATGGAAAAGGCCATCATCTCCAACTCCGAAGAAATTCAAGGTGAGCCCATCTGCCGGTAAGGTCATGGGCTCTGTTTTTTGGGATGGTAAAGGGGTATTAATGATTGAGTATCTCGAGCATGGAGCCACTATTACGGGCACATTATACGCCAAACAAATAGCAACATTGCGCAATGAGATCCACGAAAAACGGCGAGGTAAACTCTCGAAAGTTGTGCTGTTCCACCAGGACAATGCCCCGGCACACAAGTCCGCCGTTGCAATGGCTGCAATTCGTGATGCTGGGTTCGATATCCTTAAGCATCCTCCGTATTCACCAGATCTCGCTCCCAGTGATTTCTACCTATTTCCGAGATTGAAACAATACCTGAGAGGCCAGAAATTTGAAGACGACGACGCGGTAGTCGCTGCAGTATAAGATTTTTTAAGTACTCAAGATGAGACCTTTTTAAAAATGGAATTTTAAGTTTAGAAAAAAGATATACTAAGTGTATTATGCTAAAAGGTAACTATGTCGAAAAATAAAATGACATTTAGTAAAAGTTGTTTATAACATACTCATTCTCAGTTTTTATTGAACGCCCCTAGTATTTTGTCAATTAAACAAAAAATTACGAAGATATGGCGCGTTGAAGTTTCGCGTGACGTCACTTGTTCCTACACTTTGTATGAGCGTTTTAGGAACAAGTGACGTCACGCCTCGTCACGCGGAACTTCAACGCGCCATATCTTCGTCATTTTTTGTTTAATTGTCAAAAGAAAAATTACGTGTCTAATATTTTTCGATAATGTAAAATACGGACTAATAAGAATTATTATTTTTTTACCTAGGAAACATCCCTATTGAGGTAAAGCATTTTCACCAAGGTACTTTCATGTCATGAAGTTAGATGGTTGGTTTCTTCACTCGCACATTATTCCAGTATTACATCAATCGCTTTCTCGTTTCAATGTGATAGCTATTGAAAAGAAAATACGCTTGAGATTGTAATTCTTCGTAGGAAATACAATTCCGTGAGAAATACTCAAAAACCTTATGACGCCTGACTGTATGAGGGAAAAAGTTAACACGTTAAATGCAGAAATTCGTAGATCTTCACTTTACTGTGCAACCAGGAAGTTTCCATTAGCTAACTATTAACCCAGTTCAAGTTAGTAACTCCTTTAACGTCAGCAATGTCACTAAAGCTAATGGAGAAAAAGAGTGGTGTTTAGCGAACGGTAATGGGTGTCGTATCTTTATGCGCCTTGTAATCTATACAAGATAAAAGTATAATCTACTACATACTACTACTACTTAATAAACAAAAGGTCTGATAAGATTACAATATTAAAAAAACCATACAGACGAATTGAGAACCTCCTCTTTTTTTGAAGTCGGCTAATAAAAATTTAAAACAGATTCAACTTTTGCCGTTGCAGCATAACTCGACTTACTCTATTTTGTTTATTTATTCATTATGCACTATCTAAGAGACGCCAATTAAAAAAAGATAGGACCCATTTACTTTCACACTAATTAAAACATGGAACATGAAGTTAAGGAAACCTTGCCTTTTGTTCTTATACGTTTTGTAACATTGATAAATAAGCATGGACCATTCATTACCCACGATCTTGGCATGGTTCTGAATATCGTTAGTCAATATATCGAATATACAAGATGTTTACAAATTAGATGCCAATTCAATACTTTTAGAGCCGATAGTAGGTAATGGTCCTTAAAAGTAGACTACGTATACCTAAAAAGTATTTTTTCTACTCGTGTACTTTTAGCTGTTTTTGACATGGTCACGAACATATGTAGATAATATGACTTCAGAAAAGTCTATACTCTATTCCCCATAACAGCACTTGTGTCATAATGTCGTTATTACGATACACCTAGCTGTCACAGGATTATTAAAATATATAGGTTACACTCAACACTAAAGTCCAGTTTTAGACCTGCAAGGAAAACCACAGTTGTACTAAACTTGCGCGATTTTTCTTGCTGGTGTAAACTCCACTTAAAACAAGCAACGGAATCCATGCGGTTTTTATTAAAAACTAGCTGTTGCCCGCGTCTCGGTTTGCAAAGAATAGGTATAAAAAATAGTTACGACCTATTCTCAGACCTACCGAATGTAGAGAAAAAAGTTTCATAAAAATCGGTCAAGCCGTCTCGGAGGAATTCAAACGTAATTTACCACATGAATTCGGAAAGAGGAGGAGGTGCAAGCCCGGGCTCAACCCCACGACCCTCTGCTTAAGAGTCCATAGATCTGACCACTAGGCCACCGCGGCTTAGCGGCTATAGAATTCACTTATTCCTATTCCACGGGAACTTTGCATTTTCCTGGCATTATCCTATGTGTTAATTCATGTAATAAACTACCTGTGTGCCAAATTTCATCCAAACAACTAACGTTATTGTCTTCGCGTACGAAGTCGCGGGCAAAAGCTAGTATTTTATAAATTTCTACTGTTTATGGCCTTGGTCTTACCTTACACGAAGATTTTACTTAATGCACTAAAGCATAAAAAGCTGTTTTATGCAGCATTCTTTCGACATAAAGAATAACTTGTAAGCATGAGAAGTGAAAAAACTTTTCTATATGTAACTCATTCGATATTTATATAGGTAGATAGGTCTCCAACAAGATGGAGCGACCGCCTGGTTAAGGTTGTGGGAATGCGTTGGATGCGGATGGCGCGGGACCGATCTGTTTGGCGAGCCTTGGGGGTGGCCTATGTTCAGCAGTGGACGTCTTTCGGCAGAACAGAAATGATGATGAATGATGATTTAGAAGTGTGCCCCCATGACAACTAAAGTTAGCGAAAATCAAATTAATCCTCAGAAATCATGTTCATGTCCCACTGCGCGCAATAAATAACTTAGCAATTATTGCACTCGAACAATAGTTGATCTAAGGGGCACATGCAGGGTCCACACTTACATTAAAATGATTACAAATTGGTATTGGATGGGCGCGAATCACGTTACGACCAAACAAAAGCTATTCACAGGGAATTGAGTTAAGCCGTCTACATTCAGTAAACAACAAAATGTAGGTCTGGAAAGTTGGTACAAAGGAGCTTCTATTTGTATTATTGTGGGGTGCAAGTAATGAAGTTTTATCTAGACTTGGGGGTTGTGGTGAATTAAGAGTGATGTTGTGTTTACTGTTACAAATAAAAATAAAATAAATAAATATTAGGGGACAATCTTACACAAATCGACCTAGTCCCAAACTAAGCAAAGCTTGTACTATGGGTACTAGACGACGATAAACATACTCATATAGATAAATAAATACTTAAATACATAGAAAACATCCATAACTCAGGAACAAATATTCGTGCTCATCACACAAATAAAAGCCCTTACCGGGATTTGAACCCAGGACCTCTTGATTCGTATAGGCAGGGTCACTACCAACTAGGCTAAAGCGGTCGTTAAGTTCTAAACAAACCCACTGTTTGAACTTGAAGTTTACAGTAGCTGGGTAATATTATATGGGCTATGGGCACTTAAGGGCCTACCGAGCTTTTCGCGCTAATCGATTTTGAGTGAGCGATTTCGGGCGTGGGGGAGACACGATGGCTCGAGATAGGTTGGTTGGACTGCGCGTGTTTTTGGGTATTTTCATCTTATTACTAAAACAAATACATATTTTAAAAATGTAGCAACACTACGCCCTCGAAAACATCTTGTTTTATTAACATTCAAAAACTTATGACCTGCCGTGCAGTAGGCGTCGTACTACGAATTTATTTTATTTTTTAGAGACGACTTTGGATTTTTTTCTATCGAGCGAACTATAAGTATGTATGTATGTATGTAAAACTCTTTATTGTACATAAAACATGAAAATAACTAGTTAACAAGAGATACAGATGATAAGATAAGTAATCGTGTTTCGATAAATACTTATCATTAGAGTGAATCCTCAAATATCTTACACATGAATTTTAAGACTACCTATAGCTTTACTTGTAATGAACTAATGATACATCACGAGATTAAATGAATGCAATAAATGCGCCAAAAACGCAGTAGGTCCTTAAAAGACTCAAAATATAAAAGAAAAATATTTTAAATTTAAAATAAATGTAAGTTTATTAGCCGTGGTGGCCTAGTGGTTTGACCTATGGCCTCTCAAGCAGAGGGTCGTGGGTTCAAATCCCGGCTCGCACCTCTGAGTTTTTCGGAATTTATGTGTGAAATTACATTTGTAATTTACCATGAGCTTTACGGTGAAGGAAGACACCTCACCACGCTGAGGAAACCTGCATACACCTGCGAAGAAATTCAATGGTGTGTGTGAAGTTCCCAATCCGCACTGGGCCCGCGTGGGAACTACGGCCCAAGCCCTCTCAATCTGAGAGGAGGCCTGTGCCCTGCAGTGCGACGTATATAGGCGGGGATGATGATGACGTTTATTGAGTTCTAAGCAGGTTATCGCTAATGACATTAAAATTATATTTGTATATTTGATCATTATCATCTCGGCCCAGCCCATTGCCTGCAGTCTAAGAGGAGGCCTGTACCAGGGTCTTCCAGATGGAGAGAATTTGGGCCGTAGTTTTCCATGCGGGTCCAGGGTGTATTGGGAACTTCGCAACTTCGCACTCACCCATGTGCTGCAAGTTTACCTTCATCGTACAGCTTATCGTAGATTTCAAATGTTATTCCACACATTGTATTCCAAGAAAACTCAGAGGTGCGAACCCGGGCTCGAACCCACGACCTTCTACTTGAAAGAGCTCAAGGCAAACCACTAGGCCACAAAAACTTATTTTCACATTACCTACATAGGGAGCGGTTCCATAAATGTGATTGTGCGGTGTCTACGCTCCGCTTCGCTTTATAGACTTGTTTACTCGAGTGCTCAGTAATTATCCGTGAAGAATTATTTTAAAGACCAGCCTTCGAGTTATAAGAACAAGTAACTGCCGATAAAGCACGCGGGAAAAGCGCGTGGCCAACGCAGCGCGCCGGCGCGAAGGCACGCGCGAATTCACGCCTATAGTGAGCACATGACAGATGCCGTCGGGTTTCCATTCGCGTACGAGAAACGTAAGATTTTTTTGAAAGTTATAGTAGGTATATGTTGGATGGCTGCTGCAGCTGGTCATTTTATGGTTTTAACACTTTTCTCATTCCATTAATTAACCCATATTGATACCACACACAGACCGCGCGCCTAACATCTGAAAACAAGATCCATCTCCATTAAAAAAACCACTTCAAAATTCATTAATTTTAATTTTGTTCATTCGCAATTTAACATTTTAATGTAAATGTGTTTATTTTTATTTTTATGTAAGCAATTGAAACGAAATTATACTTAGTGTTTTATTTGAATGCGGATATCTTAAATATTATGAGCACCGTTGCTTGAAAATAAGGAAACCTCTATTTTTGTTTTTTTTTTTATTTCAAAGCTCTCACCTTTTTGAAACTACTTTTTGTTCAAAATGAAATGGGACTAAGCAAGAACTATACCCTCTCAAAAAAAATCTAAATATTGATATGATAACTGAAAGATTTCTGAGGGCACAAGCATAAAGTGAGGTATTTTATTGAATCAGGCGTGACTTTGCGGAGGTTCATATTACCTATTTATATGAACTAAGTATTTAGGTCGCGGGTGAAAAAAGTAATTGTTTCAGTTCATAAGTGAGGTAACAAACCAGCGCAGGACCAATCATTTTGACATTTTCTGGGTGCGGCATAAATCCAGCAATGGACGTCTCCTGGCTGACGATAATAATGCTGACGTTAATTACAGCAGTCACTATTCGTGCTTCGTCCAACAGTGGGCCCAGTTTGCTACAGTTGCGACAATGGCTGGTCATTACCGTGGCCCGGCCTCACGGCCCAGAGTTACGACCCCACGGAACAATGCTGGTTGTTATCGCGACGCGAATAGAGGAAACAATCTTTATCCCACTTTATTACAACCACTGGCTAAATTATATTCCAGGAATACTCGCACGTGATGTGGGTGTTAACACGGTCCGAGAGATATTGCAGTATTAAATTCACTTTTGACTTGAAAATTGCAAATGCAAGACCGCCTTGTAAATGTCCGCGCGAGAACATGAATTTAACAGCAAAACTCAAATATAAGAACAGTATACAGCGCTTTTCTTCAAGTTTTTGACCCGACTATAATTATTCACCTCCATTTTGTTATCCAAATGGCTATTTCTCTATGCAACCGTAGGATTAACATGGCGTCGTTTCGTAGAGCAAAATATAGTTGTGATGCGGATGGGGTGGGAAGGTCCTCTATAATTTGTCCGAATTTCTTATGCCATAAAGTACAGTCACGAGCTTTAATTTGGGACCCACTTAAGGTTGACAGTCCTGTCATATTGTATATATAGGAATTCAAAGGATATTTTTTCGAAATGGGTCCCAAATTAAAGCACGTGACCGTACCTATGGTTTTCAAATTTTTTATTTGTCATAATTAATTTATCTCTGAGATAGTGTCATCTTCAAAATCGTTATTAAATTAACCTAATCTCCTCTAGTTTTTAAGATGACATTTCAAAAAATCCTGAAAACTCTATGCTATTATAGTTCGACATACAACGCTTTATTTTTAAACTTACTACTTTAGTTAGGCTCTACTGAGCGTTTACAAAAGCTAGTCAGAGAAAAAAGTCATGGAACCACGAACTAACAACGGGGCGTAACCACATAAATTATTCACAAACTACACGAGCACGGGCACAAATTCATAATTCCCAGTTAATTCCACAACCGTGGAACGCGACATAGTATCGCGCCGCATCTTGCCGTGTCACATATCGCATGTAATTTAATCAGAGCCGGCTTCAATTTGAATACATTTGTATTAATTAAGTACCGGGAGAAATTAATTAAAATCATGACACACGATCGTCTGCGATCGGGTCCCGCGTAATGATCTGCGTATGGATTTCGTGTTCAGATTGATTTCCATAACATTTCGATGACATTTTATTATACATACATGAATCGGTACGCGATTGTAATGATAAATAAGACTGAAAAGTCGGTCCTGGCGATTATACAATAGATTACGGTGCATTATCATGTCAATTTCTTTTCAGAATGAGAGGGCCAAGGCCGTAGCTCTCACGCGGGCCCAGTACGGATTAGGAACTTCAGACATACAATTGAATTTTTTCAAAAATGTGTGCAGGTTTCCTCACGATGTTTTCCTTCACCATGTGGCTGATGAAAGTTTCAAATGTAATTTCGCTCGCAAATTCCGAAAAACTCAGGGGTGCAAACCCGGGTTTGAACCCGCGACCCTTTTTGTTAGAGGCTATAGGTCAGACCCCTAGGCTACCATGGCCCTTATGTAACTAATATTTCTAGTACTGATATTCTATTAAAGATCACCTGGTTGGCAGACAACGCACAGCCTAAACAACTGAGTTAGAGACTTAAGTAATGTTCTTAGAGGCGCACTAAGAAGGGATTTTTCGATATTTCCATGAGATACAGAGCTTACCCTTTTCTATAAAATTAAGCAGGTAAAAGTTATTAGTTACAGTAATATTCGTTTCAAGCGCATATTTTGACTTTCGTAAAGACAACTTTACTTGTTTCAAATCTCGTATTATTTAGTCTACAACTTTATTTCCGTAGTACAATTAGACTGGTTTGTGACTCTGAGCATGAAATTAGAGATTGCTGTTTTGATTCCAATACCTGGAAGGCATTTATATGATTAACATGAATGTTTGAACTTGAATCGTACATTCGTAGTCTAGTATCCATAGCATAAGCTGCTCTTTGTTATATTCCATATGCATTACTTGTCATCTAAATCTATACCATTTTAAAACCATTTGACGCAAACAAAGGCTCAGCTTTATCCTCGTCTCCTGTAAGACACTTTAGAGCAGTAATGACAAACCCGTAGGAATCTGTCATTTCCCACGTGTAAGGTCACTGGCCTCATAATGCTCACGCTCATGCTAAGCATCATTCAGGCAGAGCAATGGGCAGGCAATTAGTTTAATCACCGAGCTCTTTTGCTGCCTAGATGCCCCGCCCTATTCTGAAGCCGGGAAACTATACGTTTGAACGTGAAGTAGAAATGGTTCATGCTTTCGATTTTCTAGTCCTAAAAATCATAAAAAATATGTTTTCTACAAGAACAGTATTATATAAGTAAACTAGCTACTGCCCGCGACTCCGTCTGCGAAGAATAGGGGTATAAAAAATAGCCTACGACTTATTCTCAGGCCTACCAAATATAGACAAAAAAGTTTCATAAAAATCGGTCAAGCCGTCTCGGAGGAGTTTGATAACAAACACCGAGATTTTTATATATTAGAATTTCATGCTTTTCCCCGAGTTTATGATTAATTGTAATATATAACGTATTCTAGAAATTAATCCGTAAGATATTGTGCGAAGCTCGTTCGCCCTGATACCTACAGTCAAAAAACTGAATCGCTTACTTTAGTGGAACCTTTCCACTATCTGTTTTACGAGGATTTCTTTGGCAGATAAATGGAATGCCAACTGAAAAGAAAAGTTCCCTCCCTGGTAGTGATTCAGCTTCCTTTACTAGGTATACTTATCCTTGTACTAATTGAAACAAATTTTACGCATCAATCCATTTTCTGTTCTGCATTGACACCGATCTCAAAATGTGAACGTACTTTCTTTCGTTCTATTCTCATCTCTCAGAATAACCCCGCTCGCCCACGGCCTTCGCATTGTCCCTGTTGAAAGACACACTATTTGTTCCTGCGCCGACGCAGCTTCATTCTGCTTCATACATAATGATTGGCATTGAGCACTAGCGAGATACCAACTGTCCCTTTATGCTTTTGGGTTGCGGTATTTCAGTACTTTATGTCTAAGTCGTGAAATTGAGCGATTTCCGGGGTTTTTAGGATTTTTATGCGCCGGTTTTACTTGCAAAAATTTTCACGCCCCGCCACTGAATGTTACTATTTCTTGCTAAAAATTTTTGCTTTATGTATGTAAGCCTCAACTTCATGAAAAGGAAAACAACTTATTTTCAACAGCAATAGTGTATGTAATAAAAAAATTAAACGACTCCAAAATTCCACAAACATATATTTCTACTGATCTGTTTGAAGTCGGTGCCTCACCACGAGTCATTTGAAGACGTAGACATTGAGGAGAGGTAGAAGCCCATTATTTACTATGTGGGTAAGGTAGATGACTAGCCCCCACTTCTGCTGGCTTGTGCTGACTGACGATTGGCTTAGAGCTAAATTAAGCAAAGCTTAGGTCCTATGGCTAGTGTTTTTACGATGAAAAAAATCTTATCTAATGTATGCATATTAGCCAAACATATTAGCCAATTCTGTCCCTTAGGTAAACTATGGTTGCTATGACCAGTTAAAATCTTTAAAAATGCCCTAAATAAGTAATAGCACCCTTGTCATTTCACCCAAAATAGACAACGACAGTTTCCCGTTAAGTAGTTCCAAAAATATAATACAGTTCTTATTAATATCTACGAGAAATTTCGCCTGCTTGCGATTCCCAGCGATTGTAATTTCACATCACGTAGTATCGACCGACCTACAAGATAGCCCCCCCCCCGCCTTATCCATGAATGGCGCACGATAATTTTCAGTATAAAGAGATTTTCGTCTTTGTACCGTGTTGTGTTGCATAATTACGATTTGTTTACAAATTTGATATTGAGAACGGCGTTCCGCTTTGTATGAAGGTGGTAGATTCGTCGACGTTCATAGGTGCATCAATTCATGCCTAAATTGAATAAAGAATTTTGACTTTGAAGCCTGTATCACTGTATTACTTCCCACTGCAGGCCACAGGCCTCCTCTCAGGCTGTAGTTCCCAATGCAGATCGAGAACTTCAGCACACCATTTAATTTCTTCGCCCGTGTGTGCAGGTTTCCTCACTATGTTTGCTTTCACTGTAAAGTTCATTGGTAAATTTCAAATGTAATTTGGCACATAAATTTCGATAAACTCAGAGGGACGAGATCGGGCTCGAATCCGCAACCCTCTGCTCGAAAGGCCATAGGTCAAACCATTACGCTATCACGACGTACTACATCGAGTTATCAATCGTAGGTACCTATTTATTTGTCCAAAAATCGCGTTAAAATTCATACCTCAACTGTAGAGTTTCTTTGCCGGATTTTTCTCAACAAGGTTTTTCCGAACTGGTGGTAGATTCATCGACATTCATAAGAGCTTAAACTGAAGCCTAAAATGAATAAAAAAAAGTTGGTTCACGGACGATAGTTTAACGTGAAAACGTCATAAAACGTTCAAAAAACAAAAATTAAACCAGGTGGTCACCCATCCAAGTACTGACCGCGCCCGACGTTGCTTAACCTCGGTGATCGGACGAGAACCGGTGCTTTGTCAAATATCTTGAAAACGGTGCATCCTACGGCAAAATCAACGAAATTTTCATTCCCCTTTGAGACCCCCGTCACGTCAAAAACTTTGACTTTAAACACGAGGACGTTAAAAGTCACATTATTACGACTACTATATTTTCACCAATACGTTTTCCAAAGCATGATGCAAAATGTAACCAAGGAACTAATTTGAAATTCCGTCATTTCAATTTATTAAATTAGGTACGAATAAAGACAAGGTAGCCGCTTCAATTTAACCCTTGAACGCAAAAACCGCGGGGTTCAGGTGATTAAAGTTTTTCCCGATTAAAATGTAACTGCGGGTCGTCGGGATTACATTCAATTTCAAATCTCCCGAATAACACTCTTTATTTAATTTTCCCATTTCGGGAATTTCAACCCTGGCGCGATTCCCGCTATAATGACTTTTGTTCAGTGTTTGGTTTTGTTGAAATTAATTATCAGTGTCTCGTTAAAATTAATTTTGAATTTTTCGGATGAAATATACTTAATAGTAATAAATTATAGTATAGAATAGAAAAAGATACTTCATACTTAACTTGTAAAAGTTGGCCTAGTAGCGCCATCTCTTGGTCCAGGTGAGCGGATAGCTCCGAAGGAGTGTTGAAGTCTCTCGGTAGAGGGCATAACATAGATGCGCTTTATCACTGCCTAAATGTGATTATAACAGACTGAAGTGTACGATGTATGGGAAAGATTCGTCGCTAACTTCTAGACCAGTGATGGTGTAGGGGTAAGCACGCAGCACGGAACGCTGAGGACCTGGGTTCGATTCCCAGCATTGGTCTTTTTTCTGGGGTTTTTTCTGTGCATCTATATTTCAGTTTGTATTTAGTTTGAAATATATGGTTTTACGGGATGACCGTAAAAGTAATAAAAAAAATGAAGTTGAAGAAAATAAAAAATAAATAGAAAAAGATATTTCATACTTAACTTATTATAGTATATTTTAAATATCTAATATATAGAAATCTCGTGTCACGGTATTTGTTATCAAACTCCTCCGAAACGGCTTGACCGATTTTTATGAAACTTTTTTGTCCATATTCGGTAGGTCTGAGAATAGATCGTAGGCTACTTTTTATATCCCTATGCAAAGCAGACGGAGTCGCAGGCAACAGCTAATATTAACCCTTTATTTGGCAAAATTTCAAAAAGTTGGTAATTCAAACCTCGTCTTAAATTAGGTCTCCTGAAAATTATATATTCAAAGATATACAAAAAGATGGTATTAGGTAATGTGTATTGTGGTATACATTTCCAAATAAAGGGTAATAAATAATAATATAAGGGTATAATATAATATTCTTCTAATTGTTACATACCTATGTGCTTTGATTTATTTTTCAAAAGTGTTTTTCTTTCTAATGCTAAAAAAAAGGATAGTTAGGGAACAGTTTTACAGTGAATCCATCAAGAAGTAAATAGTTAAAGTTAGTCAGCTACGCCTCTCAGCTACGGCCCCTCACAGTAGGTATAAGTATAAAGAATGGTTAAAGTTTGTGTGTTTCTCTGAAACTTTAAAAACCCATTTTTTAAATAATTTCACTAATACCAGCTACACTGTTTATCCAGATAAGTTATATCAAGAATCAGCTTATTGATATATTACAGCCTTGAACCACGGCTTCGGTCGCGAGAAAAATAGATAAATTTTCTACCTTCACGAGATAAAATTTACAATAGTGAAAATATACGGATCACTCAGGTCTTAAAACGAGTTTAACTGGACATGTTTCGGGCTAATCCTACGTTTTACAATGACAGTAAAAATTACGATGAAAATGCGGGTAGTTGTGCGCTGGTATTAGTGTCGTCGAGTAGCCGCGCGAGCAGAGCGGTAGCGCGCTGTGGACGTTTGGCAGCCGCCGTGACGTGTGGCTCCGGGAAGAAGGGCTACGGATTGCTACGGATTAGACCGAAACATGTCGATTTAAACTCGTTTTATGGCGTGAGTGATCCGTATACTTTCACTATGAGTGAGTCTCACGGTAGTTTTATGTTTATACCTACAATCTTAGAGTTTCTCCTAAGAAAAGGTTATGGTAACATTTTTAAAGCACAACGTTCGGTCGGACAACGCCATCTATTGACGACGAAGTTGACGCGTCATTTTGAAAGCCGATATACCTCAATGTTCTTGGACAGCGCCCTCTATTCTTGTTTCAAGTTAAAATATTAT
This sequence comes from Archips crataeganus, assembly GCA_947859365.1. NCBI lineage: Eukaryota > Metazoa > Arthropoda > Insecta > Lepidoptera > Tortricidae > Archips > Archips crataeganus. Next base: position 18,330,140 of record OX402048.1, read on the forward strand.
CCCACAGAACGTATAAATGGAATATTAAGTATCCATGTCTCAATCCAGATTTTTGTCTATCTGTATGCCAAGTTTTATCCAAATCCGTTGAGAACTTATTGCGTGATTGACTATTAAACATTCAAACACCCAAATATCTTAAGAAACTTTCGCATATTCGCAGGAAATAGCACTCCAAAATTCTCAACCACAATCCTCGAGGTAAACTCGAAGAAAAATCCGCTCAAAGGCGTTTTTCAATATCACATACGTTACTAGGTCATGTCATGCTTACTAGCGAAATTATACTCGTAGCTTATTTGAGCCTCGAACAGGTGAGGGAAGATGGAGTGTCGGCTTACGCCTTTGAGACCAGCCAGAGGGTGCAATTTGTGTGGCGGTTTTTCATCCCCATGTTCTGTAAGTGCGTGTTTCTAAGATTCCAAGGCGAATTTTGAGTTAGGAAATGTAACAGCTGCATTTTGCGTGCCCTTACATTGGATCTTTATAATGGCATTAAGTAGATAATTTAAATATTCACCGATTGTGTATTAGTGAGGCCGCTACAGCCACAAAGAATAAAAATAAGTATAATTAAATTAAACATTAAGAGGGGTCCTGACTTACCAATATAAAATTATCCCACACTGCGTACTTTTTACTTAGAAGTCGGGCTCTGCTAACACTGGATGATTATAGTTACGGCTGTTTACGGCATACATTTTGACAAACTTAAAAAATTGTACGGGACCCTCGGTGCACGAGTCTGCTCGCACTTGGCTGGTTTTTTATGTGTTCAAGGGCAATTTTCTTGTACAGTAAATCAGGGTCCAATTGCATAACAAAATACAAGCAAATAGTATTAGTGAATTTCAATACAAAATAGCTACTTGTAATTTGTTATGCAATTGGGCCCAGGTGTATATAGGTAATGTCTTTGCTTTTCCCGTCCCATTTCTTACAAATCACAAATAAGTTCAGTTCCTCACCAGAATAGTCCAACTCTGGTTTTAGGTTAATGAAGCGACGAGAGATGGCGCCAGCGGATAAAACCGACAGCGTAAAAAAACGAACTACAAGTATTGCAAGACAAGCAAGAAATGGGACCACGGAACAATATGTTGAAGTTCCACCGCCAATAGGAGACTGTCTCAAAAGAACAGGTTTTTTAAAACTAGGAGACATTTGGGAGTATCTTTTGGTATTACTATTACTTTCAGCTAAAATAATAATTAAGTAATTGATGCAGTATTAAGCTATTAAGTACTTTGCGGGGGTTATCAATGAACAGCAACCCCTACCTAGCAACCATAACCAACCATCTGTAGGATTTTTTTAAAGACTGTTTTTTTGGAAACTCGTTAGGAATACCGCCGAACCTACGAAGACTCGACTACTTTTAAGGGACTCTCTCCCGTCCTCTATTCGCATAGACACTGTCTGTAGGCTGTGAACCAACTTTTTCGTCGATAAAAGGGTCCTAAAATATACTTAATTATGCGAAAATAACACTCGAAAGTAGAGTAAGTAACTCTGTTTCTACAAAACTGCCGCTCTAATAATTTTTTGGCTAGTTGCAAAAACTAATTCTGGGTGGTAATTTTCTTGTACTCAGTTCGCATTTCAAATTCAACACACCATGTCTCTTTGTCATGACATTTTTGAATGATATTTTCACAGATGTAGTTTAAATCGGTCCCCAGTTGTGGTATTAGTTCTTTAATTAAGTAATTTACTATCGTGAAATAAAGTTGATTATTCCTATACAATTTACATTTTATATCTTCATTTCCATAAGCCTTTCTTAAACAAACTCCTTCGGGGAGAAAAACAAAATTTAATTATACGGTAGAAATGTTTGTCAAAAAGACGATCGGATCCCTCGTAAATAAACCCGAAATTTGAAAGGTTCAAAACAAAATTTCATGGAAGGATTTCACCGATAACCCTTTCTTTAATCCTGGGATATTCTGAGCCCCGTGCAGGCGGTAGGTATTAACTGAGCGTTTATTATGCAAAGATGAAGGGTGCAAACGACGCTGCAGGGTTGACAAGCTGAGGAAGCGCAAATCTCATCGATTTTGAAACGTCTGTGTTGTTGTTTACAATGTTCGCACGTAATCATTGAATTCGGGATATTAGGTACTTATAATTCTTATGAAGTAAGAAATGATTCTTACCTATAAGTACAAAATCTTGTAAGTATTTAATTACTGTTGATTGTGTATAGGACGTTAATTAAAGAACTGACTTTAAGTACTTACTTTATGTTCCTTCAATTACAATAAAAATATGTTTCATGGTTTTGTATTTTTTCTGCGTTTGTTGGTGTTTATGAATAGAAAAACAAACACAAAAAAATCTTTATTAGATTTTCGTTTTGACCGCCACAGGTATACTTAGGTATGACTAGACTGTACCATAACGATATCTATCTCTGCCTCTCTGAAATTAGATTGCTATCTAATTACTTACCTGCAATTAATTGCTGCTGTTCAACTGCTTTTAATTCATTCTCCCTACCAATCTGCCAACACAACGCAAACAAAAAACACTTAAAAATCTCACATGACATGTTGTGTCAACCCTGCAAGCCGAGGAACGTGTGAGGTAAATGAAGTGTCGCCTTGTTGGCGGGCAAACACGCGACAGACGAACTGCGGGCTTCCGTCAACCCTAGTAAACGTACGGCCGTCAAGCCGTGGTCAACCGTGGGCATTGTAACGGCTAAAACTTTTACCCTAGACAGAGGTGAGAAGGTTCGGATGCGTGCTTACTTACGTGGATGCCAGAAAGGACGTGTGTTTCTATTACTCTCGTTCCTATACGGTATAATTCACATATACCGTTGAACTGCTTTTCAGGTCTGCGCTGTAAGTTTTGACTGTAATTTCGCACATCAATTCTGCAAAACAGGTGCAAACCCGCACTCGAACCCACAATCTTCTATTTGAAGAGCCACTAGGCTACCGCCACTTTTTAATTACTCTATCATCATCGTCATCATTTCCGACGTTTTCTCGTGGTCCCATTGATTTGTCCCATCAATGGGACCACGAGGGAGACATATTTCTCGTAGTCCCATTAATAAAATATCATTTCCTGTACATAATATTAATAAGTACGCATATCGCATATATCGTCAGGTTTTCCTGCGGAAAGTAAGTGTTAGGATGTGAAATTAAAATACAGGAACACTACGTAAGCAACAGTTGAAAATCCACCTATGAAATTTTTTTACGCTTAAGTAATGCGATCCTGAAATCCGCTGCAACTAAATAAGGCGTTCGCACAATATATATAACATTAAATTGATTTGTTCCATCAATGGGACCACGAGGGAGACTTATTTCTCGTGGTCTCATTCTGCACAGTATGCATTTTATACAGGAGGTTCAAGATAACTACAATTGAACTGAATGGGACCACGAGAAATAAGTCTCCCTCGTGGTCCCATTGATGGGACAAATCAATGGGACCACGAGAAAACGGGGATCATTTCAGCCAAAAGACGTCCACTGCTGAACACAGACAGAACACAGACAGACCGGTCCTGCGCCTTCCGTACGCAACGCGTTCTCGGTGCCCTATATTGTCAGGTGAAACACAAAATTAAAATTTTCCCACTGCGCTCTTCAACTCTGCGTCTGTCATCGAAATTTTTATGCAAATGAACGGCCCAGACGCGACAGTAATGAAGGAAAAATAAATTGATTAAAAGTGATTGATTCGCTACCTGACGCGTGATGATTGATCGACGCTGTTGCGATTTAATTCCGAACTCATTAATAATTGAGCCTGATGGCTTGAACTGAGATGTTTACGGAGCACCGCATTAGGTGATGAATTTCTGTTTTAATAAATCGTAAAATAAACAGTCGACTGGGAGCCGAGGGATGTGGGATGCGGTGTATCTCCATGTTCAGTCCATCATTTCATAAATATACTCACTAGGTTATGCCCGCTACTCTGCCCGCAAATTCAAATTTGTCGTAGAACTTTTTTCATCTGTTTCATTTAATAGATGCTATCTACTTATGTGTCAAATTAAAATTAGTTGCATGTTAATAGTGGTAATACTCAATAATGTACTTACGTGTTATGTGTTGTAATGACGTACTAAAGTGTAATGTTGATTACTTGGCTAATAAATAATCTGAATACTCCAGCGCCTAATTATTATAGTTACGCAGATGAAGCCTTCCTTCTAACTTCAAAATTACAAAGTTCCCATACAAACTTCGACCCCCTTTCACCTATTTAAGGGATGATTTCCGAGATAAAAACTATGCTATGTCATTCCTAGGGTCTCAAACTATCTTTATACCAAATTTCACCTAAATAAATTGGTTCATTGGTTTAACCAACCTAAATAATAAATAAATAAATAAATAAATAAATATCACGGGACAATTCACACCAATTGACCTAGTCCCAAACTAAGCAAAGCTTGTACTATGGGTACTAGACAACGGATAAACATACTTATATAGACAGATACATACTTAAATACATATTAAACACCCAAGACACGAGCACAAACATTCGTATTATTCACACAAATGTCTGCCCCGACCGGGAATCCAACCAACAGACAGACAGACCAAACGGACACAATTAAGTACTTTCGCATCTATGATATTAGTATAGAAGTATGGATGGATGGAACTACGGAATAAATTATAGGGCAGATATGTACCTACCTAGGTGCAGCTTTACTCGTCATGTTTATTTAATCTCCCCGAATATCTCACGGTATATATAAATTGGCACATAACCACAATAAATATTTGTAAAAGCTTTTTGGCAATATAGTACTTTTATTGAATGCAGTTTTTGATCAGTGTGTGTTGCCAGTCATCAGAAAGCTCAAGTTCACTCAGAGGGCGATGGAGAGGGCTATGCTCGGAGTTTCTCTGCGGGATCGCATTAGAAAAGATGAAATCCACGCAAGAAATAAAGTCACCGACATAGTTCTACGAATCGCCAGGCTCACTCAAGTGGCAGTGGGCAGGGCACATCGCTCGTAGAACTGTACGCTTAGTATAAGTTTTTACTTCACCAAATACTTCTCGATCGCGTTTACGTAAAAAATTCAATTAGGTACTAGGGAAACATGGACAGCGTCTCCGCGCGCGCGCTTCCATGTTTCCATAGAATTGAAATTTTTACATAAACGCGATCGAGAAGTATTGAAGTGAAGGAAAACTTATACTAAGCGTACTGATGGCCGATGGGGCCAAAAGGTTTTCGAGTGGCGTCCACGGACCGGAAAACGCAGTGTGGGTTGACCTCCAACAAGACGGACGTCTTTTCAGCTGAAATGATGATGATTGAATGCATTTGCATTGTCATTCGAACTACATACATATCTGTACCAAATTTGTATTCAATCCGATGACTACCTAAATATGGGTGAAATTTTGCTTACGAAATTTGACTTCAACAAAAATACAAACATTAAAAATTAAATAAAGGCTTGTAAAGAAAGCAGAGGTGCGAGGCCGCATATTCACGCCTCGGTCTATTCCTTTCTTTACCTAAGCGATATTGCGGGTAATTTATTAGTGCAACAGCGTACATTGTATTGTATAAATGCGCACATAATGTTCCTTTTCACTCAAATAACGGCCTTTCCTTCAAGAAACTGTACGTTAATTGCATCATTTCTCCCGCAGAGGGCGCCATCAATCTGTTCCCGAATTTTGCCGAATTCCCCCGATTTCCCGGTAAAATTGCGAGTCTGCGGCGCTTCCTCTCGCCTTATTGTTTTATCCACTCGGTTCGTTTAACTTTATGATTTATTTCGCTTACTCTGACCAGAATAATTTGCTTTCCATCCGACTTCATCGTTATTTTTCATCATGATTTTTATGGCTTCATTTTTGTTCGCAATAGAAGACGTTAAAAATGAATACATTTCCGTATGCAATGCGCTAGCAAAAGCGTATACAAAGCTGACGGAATTAGGTACTGTAATAAAACAAGTAATTTTTTATTGTTTCAGTTTTAGGTACATTTTCCTACAATGTACTCTGCGTAAGGTAAACGTACCAATGCTCGACACTTTAAACATGAAACTACCGTGAGACTCACTTATAGTGAAAATAAACGGATCACTCACGTCTTAAAATGAGTTTAACTCGACATGTTTCGGGCTAATCCGTAGCCCTTCCTCTCGGAGTCGCACGTCCCGGCGGCTGCCAAACGTGCACTGCGTGCTAACGCCCTGGTCGCGCGGCTACACGACGCAACTGACAGCGACACACAACTACCCCCGTTTTCATCATCACTTTTATTGTCATTGTCAAATGTAGGGTAGCACACAACACTAACCACATCACTTTGTAAAGGTACGCTCACACTCACCGTTGACGCAGTACGAACATTCAACACTGTTTTCCAACTCGGGGGTACTGACCAACCACTATCCCGGTTAAAATTTGGATGACGACCAATCTTGATGGCTTCACTCACGCACCTTCCGCGGAATGAAAATGCTCGACACCTTAACGCTCAGTAGATGACACCCATCTGTCACCTCTCTTACTATGACATAAGATTGAAGGTGCCATGTAATGGGTCAGTGTCGAGCACAGGGACGTTTACCTTATTTATAGATAAAAAACTTGTGAAAAGCCTGTATTAAAGTTTTTTTTTTCTAATTTGGAACGTCAGCTTGTCTGAATGAACAGAGGAGGGAGGTTACGATTACATGGAATAGGATCATTTCTAAAGTTTTCACCAACAAGTAATGATTGTTTATTCTTAAGGAGGAGGGATCCAGTCTGATGGCGTAACATTTTTACGCATAATTCATCATTTCGCATAACTCGTTTTTGTCAGAAATCATATATTCAGGAAATTTCAATCAGTTATCCTGTGGGAGTCTTTAAGTCAAGTTAAATTTATTGTATAACAATTCTGAATAATTAATGGTTTCTGAGAAAGCAGAGTTATGCGAAATGATGAATTAATTATGCGTCAAAATTTTATGCGATCCAACCCAAATGAGAACGTAAACCTGTTACTGGGTGGTATTCAATGACAAAGATCATAAAAAACCCATTAAACACAAAAGCCACCTTTAAAAACATTTTTTGACCAACGCAAATATTTTTAATTGCTTCATTTTAGCATATGTCATGCTTTGTACACTCATTTTCATGCATTGTTTTTCATATCCAAAACTCATTTACCTACTTACATATCTCGGTCATTCATTAAACATCCCTGTCTTAATCCACATCTCCAGTGTAATGGGAAATCGGGAAAAGCCTCCGTCCCGAGAGACAGTGCTTCGGGGAGATACATATCTCTTAAATCTTGCTGCATTGGGGACCATCTGCAGTGTAGGTATGATGTTTATTGAAGAACAACTATGTCTTTAGAAATTGTCTTCATAATAGGTAAAAGTACATTTATTATTACATTGAATGACCGAAAATTTGAAATTGCGTGAATATAGATTATTTTATTAATACTGCCGTCATAATAAAATAAAATATATATTCGGAAAAACATGTCAGATGTCTTTTCTTTCTATATGATGGCAGAATTAGTGGTTCCTCGTTTTATTGGAATACATTATATGTCATGTTATGTTTATTATATGTACCTATGCATAAATTAATTTAAAAAAAATATTTTATTCATGTTCTAAAAAGGAACCAGGGAATCGATTTTATGAAATCACATCACTAGAAAACGTCATGCAAAAGTGGTGAAAAATTTGTGCTGAATTTGAATACCAAGAGTAGTCAAACTACAGCTATCAAATGAATCATAATTGTAATTTTCTCCTATCTACTTGTAATTCAAGTTCAAAGAAACTTTCACCATTTCTGAATGTTATTTTCGCTTCGTACTTGGCCTTATACATATATACCTATGTACTACGAATCGTGCTGTTCCGTTCACGTTCCGTTCACGTTCACGTTCCGTTCCGTAGAAGAGTAAAAGGGACGGCACGATACGAACTTCGGACTTCGAATTTCATAGTTGTCCCCCTGTTTCCCCGACAAATAAAAAAAATACGAAGACAGTGAGAGCACATTCTCAACGAGTTAACTCGCGAACTGCAACGCAATAGCTGGGTATAATCAAGAATGCAATGCGTTAAACAATTAGAGCCATGCAACAGCACTCCGCCCTTTATCTCGGTTGTAAGTCAGACAAATTCGCCTGTCACCTGGCGCGCGGCGGAATTTTTCATTAACACCCTGGGTGTTAAAAAAATCATCTGAGCTGCCTACCTACTATTCTCTCCTCGCCCTGTTTAATTTTAATTAGACGAAAATGTGGCGACAAAGCTTGCGTGAAGACTTGGAAAAATTCGTAATTCACTGAATCCACAAAGTCCGTAGGGTAAACTACCCCGTTGTTGCCTATGCACCGCTGATTGACCTCTTTATGAAAAACATTGTCAAGTTCTCAGCTAACTGTTTACTAAGCTAAGCGAAGAGAAGGAGTAGACAGTTTTTCATGTCCCTGTCCTATAAAGAACTTTTTTTTTAACTTTTTTTTTTGATTAGCATTCACTAAATGGTTCTGTGATTACTTTACAGTGAAGTTGTGTAGCTAATCAAACGCAAATGATGAACCTAGTTATAGCGCTTGACAATGTTTTTGTTGAAGTGGTCAATTACTGCTACTACTGGCAAGGCAATAACTGGATAGTTTACCCTATTTATAAAAAAAATCAACATACCCTGTGTGTATATACACTGTTTGGAACTGTGTATTTACCTGGTGCCAAGCCGGGTCAACATTACCTACGATAATATTTAGTGAAGTCGAAAGAAAGTCTTTGTTTCCCAACCAACTGTCCGCCCGTATCTCAAGTATATCACAGGGCTGTATCTCCACAACCTTGATAGACAGACATATATTTACGTAATCTGTATTCCCATTGCCGCTACAACAAGTAATAAAAATAAAATCAAATTAAAAATTAAAAGGAGTCACGACCGACCAATATAAAATGATCCATTGGAAGCCGGGTTTTACTAACACTGGATTTTATAGATATGGTCGTTCGTTTATAGCGGATATTTTGGCATACCTACCTACAAATTTGTGCGAAACCCTCAGTGCGTGAGTCTGACTGGCACTTGGCCGATTTTTTTTAAATTTATTTCTACAAAATCACCGCTCTTCATACTTATTCTACTTTTAAACAGTTTTCATCAGGCCCTTAGTTGACTATAGCTAAATTTAATTGCACACAAAGGCATAACTTTTCCCCTGTCAATAAAGTCCTTCTAAATCCCATTACATTACCCTAAACCACTCTATGCCGCAAATTCCAATCAAACCAAGCATTTCTTATCGCGGCATGCTCTATCTGCGAACAAAGGCACCATCAGTAATTACTCTCCCTATTGAACACCTTACTAAGACTTCATTGCCCTCCGTTATGTTTTCTGTAGTGTTGATCGTGATTGAGGGGTGTTCAGCGTCAGAATAATTTAGTTTTGTGGCGTATTTTTAACATTCTCCGAAGTTACGACAAAAAAAGTAAAAATTAAGTTCGTAGTTATACCCTACGTGTACGTTAAAAATGTTAGCGAGTTAAGATCCTAACATTTTTAGGCCCTCCGTAAATATTAGAAACTAACTGTAGCCTGCGACTCTGCCTGTGAAGAAATCGTTTATCGCTTTGCAATTTTCCGGAGTACCTAAAACTGTCCTATGTTCTCAGGGTCTCGAACTATCTGCAATTTGGTTAAGCGTGAAGAGAAGAGGCAGGTAATAGACTAACTAAGTCACTTTCGCATTACATATGTTACCTACTAGCTGTTGTCCGCGACTCAACTCTGTCGTATGTTACGATTATTCTTAATTTGATGCCTCAATCTCACCTTATTAAACCTAGAAATATATTAGACCTCATTGTTGTTTCGTTACAGTAGAATTAATTCCTCTATACAGCATAGTGACTACATAATATATTAATTACTGTTTAAAGCTCAAACAAACTCGCCATTTACCTCTACTTTTCCGTAATTAAATTTGTTGGAAACATTGTTAGAATTAACGTTAATTTGCTAAAGCACTTCCGTACCATATTCTCCCCCACGTATGTAACCCGTAACACAAATAAACGTTTAATGGCCGCACCAACCGCTAATTTACCCTCTTTAATTAATCGAAAGCAAACACCGGCCCCGTGCTTTTTATACGCCATTAGAGACCCAACGTGGACCATTTTTGCTAAACGATAAAAAATGCAGTGACAGGTCCCAAACGCTACCGGTAAAATTGAGATAAGCAACCCATTATGATTAGTGTCAAAATAGCTGTGGGGCGATAAAAAAATATAAGGAACACGCAAAAAACGAAAGTACAGATAAAAATAACGCATCGATAAAAAAAGTTACAAAAAGTTTCGCAGTCGGTAGGATTCGAACCTACGCTCCCAGAGGGAATCTGATTTCTAGTCAGACGCCTTAACCGCTCGGCCACGACTGCCTTGGGCAAGAACGTGAAATTATCCTTTATTTTCTGTACTCGGATGGGTATAATTTAGATTCTTACTTTTCAACCGACTTCAAAAAAAAAGGTGGTTCTCAATTTGTCTGTATGTTTTTGTAATATTGTTATTTTATTCATTAATATTAATTGAAAATGAAAAAATGTTTATTTCGTTTTAAACCTTACATATTAACATCAAGGTTGGGACCTCCTTTTAAATATAAAGATATCTGTGCCAGGAAGTCTCGCTCCTCTATAACTAGGTACAAATTATTATATAAAAAAAAAAATAATAACCCTCCTTGGACAGTCGGGTGATAGAAAAGAAATAAAACAAAAATAGACAGGTACATGGAAGATTTTGTTACTTATATCTATTGAACCATTAAACATAAACATAGTGTGTGTGTGTGTGTGTGTGTGTGTGTGTGTGTGTGTGTGTGTGTGTGTGTGTGTGTGTGTGTGTTACATCAATATATATCTAACGTTACGATATTTCAATTTTAATGTATAACGAAACGACCCTAGCAGGCCTCATGCATGCCATGTACTTACGCGCGTTATTTACCTACCGCGGGGACGATCTGCTACGATCGAAATTTCAGTAGGTTGTCACAAGCGCGCGCCGACGCACGTTCATTCGTGTTCCACGGAAAAAATATGCTGCCTGGACTTTTATAAGTGAAAATGGTGAAACAGGAGCAAACTTTAATATGACTATGCTAGAATTAATAGCTAATATAACAATTTGGAAGTTCGTATCGTGCTGTCCCTCTTACTCTTCTATAAAAAGCTATAAGCGTGAGCGGGATGGCACGATGCGAAGTTCAAAAGTTGACCGTCGTATCTAGTATAACGTTAGGGTACTGTGAGCATGGCAATGTGTTCTGCGCATTACAATAAATATCCTTTTTTGTTAGGATTCCAGAGCTAAAATGGCAAAAACGGAACCTTTATAGTTTCGCCATGACCGTCTGTCCCTTTGTCCGTCCGTGGCTTAGCTTAGGGAATATTAGTGCTAGAAAGTTTGCATGGATATAGTCTGTCTCGAGTCTTGCCCGTTTACTCGCTGCGTGTGATCAAGGCATAAGCCAGGTTTAACGATTTAGTTTTTAACCTTAGTCCGCGCAAGTGGCTTTAACTTTTTATAACTATACTAGCTGTTGCCCGCGACTCCGTCTGCGAAGAATGTAGGTAGGTATACAAAAAATAGCCTACAACCTATTCTCAGACCTGCCGAATATAGAGAAAAACGTTTCATAAAAATCGGTCGAGCCGTTTCGGAGGAGTTCGGTAACAACCACCGTGACACGAGATTTTTATATTAGATTTTAATAGTGTCAGAACTCAGTTTTCCCTTACTCCTCTAGATGGCGCTGTTTTAAGAAATTGATTATTTTTCTCCAATGATTGCTGGATGGCTCTAACAGCGCATTTTATTAAAAACATTTTTTTCCCTAATTTTAATTAATTACGATTGCGCCAGTTTTGATTTAGCTTTCTGAGAATTTCTTATTATTTGAAATAGAAATATCCGTATAACTTTGCCATAGACAAATTCTACATTGTTTATGAGAGATTTTTTTACTAGAGAGAGCACAGAGAGAGGGTATGTAAATAATGTCGTATAAATTTTGACGGTTTTTTTACTTGAACAGCTGATTTTTAATAATATGCAAAAATTTCGCATAAAAAGCTGCGCATGGTCAAAATTTGCCACTCTGCAATACATCCTACTCGCCTGAAAAGAAATCAACTCAGTATATTTCAATATTAAAATAACTAAGTAATTAAATTCAGTGTAACTTTGCCCAGCTCTGCCCCTTAGATTATTTATAAATAATCTAAGCTCTGCTCAAATTTGGTAAGTCATTGGCAAATATCAATCTTTAACTGTGTATTTCGAACTTGTGTTTTTCTTTCAGATTTTTAATTTGTAACTTAGCTAGATTTCCTATTGTTCTCAACTGTTTTCTTTTATTTTCAAAATTCCTAGCAGTCTTTGTTTTTATTTTATTAATTCTTTTGGCCCTAAGATCTCTTTTACCTAAATTATTTTAAATTTCTTTAGTACCTACTACATTTTTACTTTTTAACCGTTGGGCCTTTCAAATTATAACGTACCTAGTACCTTTTTCAAAATTATAACGAACTTTTCCAAATTTATTTACCTATCTTAATTTTTGTAATCTTCGAACGATAATTTTTCTATTAACTCCAACGATTACGGCTGACCTGATTAGGAAGCTTATCTTCACGCCGGTTGGATGGATGGCAGAAAAAGGCCACCTGAACCTTGATTAAACAAGACCTAATTTCAGGACGGCACAGCACGGATCGGAATCTTGAAGCCACTCCAACATCCGCACATCTTCTCCTGGTCTCTTTCTTCGGCTGGCTCCTGAAACCGAAGAAATCTCCTTGCTTCTACGGCAAGGCCTACTCCTGCCGCTTGCTGACCCTGGGGCCACTACCTGTCTCCAGCCTTCGTCCAGCACCGGCAGTCTACTCTTTAGACCCTATTCCAGGGAAGCCTTGCCAAGAAACGCTTCCCCACTCAACTCTCGAATCCGCGACCCTCGAGATAAATTTTCTGTCAGTTAAGCCCTCATCATCATCATCATTAATTTAAGAGCTTAGCTCTTGTCGGTTAAGCCCTAGGGGACAAATATATACTTATACGTCTCAAACTATCATTTTGTTTTACTCAAACTAAACCCCTAGGGTCTCACCTGCTTTACCCTGACAATAAGCAGGCACATACAACTAGCCTCAAATATAAGAAAGAGAGTCAAGGCTCTCAAATAAGTATATCGGAACACGCTTTAACACCCTTTGTTAGGTTTTGACTTTTTACGTTTTTGCAATCAGCTTTAATCCTCTCGCTCGCACCAAATGTGCCTAAAATTATCCACATACATAAATCTTTGAAAATAAAAATAAAAATAAAAATAAAATAAAAATTCTTTGAAAATAATGAAGTTCTCTTGCTTTCGACGCTAATTGTATATACTCGCACTATAATTCCATGCTCTTTCATACGTGTACAAATTAATTCTTTATTTCGCCCGCTCACACACAAGGCGCCGTGGCTTAGTTGGTTAAAGCGCCTGTCTAGTAAACAGGAGATCACGAGTTCGAATCTCGTCGGGGCCTACCAATAGTGGAATAATTTTTGCTTTTTTTATTTCAAATTTCACATTTTTTATTTCAATCGATAAATGAGATTCTTACTTTGAACCTTTATCGGTAACAATTTTTTTCCAGCGTTAACCTAAATTGATAGTTTGTCAAGCGAGTCGTGACCCTTGAAAACTATGATTTATACCTACTTATTACTTGTTTAATTATTATTTATGTAGCTGTCTTTTTAACTACCTACTTAGTGCTACATACATTCGAGTATCAATCATAGTTTTCAGTATTCGACGGTTAAAAGGCAAAACTTATCAAGCGACGTTTTTTGAACTTTACATGAAACCCGGCTCAAACGACGAAGAAAAATTCGCTGATTTCAAATATGTATATAACTCATTTTGACAAAAAGTGTCGCTTCATACGTTTTGCCTTTTAACCGTCGATATAATGTGTTGAAATATAAAATATTTTTGAAATGCCGCCTTTTTTCAAGGGACACGACTCGCTTGACAAACTCTATGTATCAATCATGTAATACTACGCATATCAAACCATTTGATTCCTAACTCACCGTGGAATGTTCTCACAGTCCACACACACAGTCACAGTTTAACGACCGCTTTAGCCTAGTTGGTAGTGACCCTGCCTACGAAGCAAGAGGTCCTGGGTTCGAATCCCGGTCAGGGCATTTATTTGTGTGATGAGCACGAATATTTGTTCCTGAGTTATGGATGTTTTCTATGTATTTAAGTATTTATATATATAAGTATGTTTATCGTCGTCTAGTACCCATAGTACAAGCTTTGCTTAGTTTGGGACTAGGTCGATTTGTGTAAGATTGTCCCCTATTATTTATTTATTATTTATTATTTATTACAGTAAGTTTCGGAATTCCCTTGTCAAGTAATGCGATGTCACTATGACATTTCCTTTGAATAGGTTCCGCAGTGGGCCATACTTCAGTTGGCAGTAGTTTATCTTTTAACACACTACCTACTTTACCCTAATACTAATAGGGTCATTTCATTACATTAATAATTGCGTATTTTTGGCACTGAATTTTAATTATGTAAAAAAAACAATTTTTAATAAAATTGTGATTTCTACCTATCTGCGCTGTATACCTACAACAGAATAATGTACCTACGACGTAATAGGGATGTTTCCTAGGTAAAAAAACAATAATTATTATTAGTCCGTATTTTACATTATCAAAAAATATTAGACACGTAATTTTTCTTTTGACAATTAAACAAAAAATGACGAAGATATGGCGCGTTGAAGTTCCGCGTGACGATGCGTGACGTCACTTGTTCCTAAAACGCTCATACAAAGTGTAGGAACAAGTGACGTCACGCGAAACTTCAACGCGCCATATCTTCGTAATTTTTTGTTTAATTGACAAAATAAAAAATACGTGTCCAATATTTTTTGATAATCTAAAAGACTGACTAGTTAGGAAAGTAGCCTATTGTAGGTAATTACATAGATACGAAGCTATATTTGTCAATATTGTTCATACATAATGCAGGCTGCGTTCAATTTGACCTGACAGCGACCGCAGAACGCATCCAGTGTGACAAATCCTTTAATCCATACTTCCAACTTAGTCTGGATTTCACCAAACTTTTATTCCGAGGATAACCCTTACTCTCAGATAGTAATGTCGAATCACTATGGCGGTTTGACATTACTATCTGAGAGTAAGCGTTATTCTCAGAATAAAAGTTTGGTGAAATCCAGCCTTAATATTATAAATGTGGAAGTGTGTTTCTTTGTCCTTCGTTCACGTCAAAAATGAGAGACGGATTGCCGTGATTTTTTGTTTGGACATAGTTGAAGGGCTAGAGAATGACATAGGCTACTTTTTACCATAGGAAAATGTCATTCCCACGGGAAAGTACGTTTTAATTTTTACCATAGGAAAATATGTCATTCCCACGGGAAAGTACGTTTTAATCTACTTCAGCAGAGGGCATCAGCTAGTATTTTATATTTGACTAGACTTAAAGAACTTGATTTCTACCAATGTCTAGTAATCTGTTTCTTTGCTAAACTTGCTAAGACTTGGATGATCCATAAAATAAATTATGTTACATGTAGGATTAAATTATTTTGAGTTATGCCTAGACAGTCAAGAAATTAACTACTTTCGGAGAAAAATTGTGCCACTGCCACAATGAGTACGACGGTATTAAAGGAATGGTTCCTTGGTTAAGATTTGATTACGAGGGGTAATTAAAAGACGAAAGATTCATATTAATCACTCGTATATTCACATTTTCGTCAATATATATATTTACACATGTACAAACAAAAGTACCTCAAGTACGATCCCAATACACATTAAGACATCTCACTTTAACTAATAGGGTGGAAAACGAAAACCAAAACACAGATATAAATATTCTGTGACCAAAATCGTTTACATAAGTTTTTTTATAAAAAAAATCTGCCACAAATAATTTCAAATACAACAAAAATGCAGTTTGCCTTTTATTAGAAAATGTATGCCTCTAGTCTAGAGTCTAGATGCTTGTAATGGGTGTTAACATTCATGTATGAACCTTGGGTGATGGGACGGTGATAAAAATACGTCAGTACCCTTAACGTTTGTAGAGCCGCGACCCCTTCACACAAAATTCTCACGAGTATGGAATGGAAAGCCCATTAGAACAGAACTAACTACCTTTTAATCGAGTATGTTATTAAGACAATATTCAAACTTAGTTCGCATCAATTCTTTCTGTTAACTTCAAATAGTGTGGTCGAAATTAAACTACAGTAAAGATACAGACAAGGCGCTTTTAAAGTTATCAGGAAGAATTTTTGGTACAGGCAAATTTTTTTATGCGGGAATACTTAAATCAGTTAGTTAATTTAATTCTTAATTTAGCAGTATTTGGCACGAATTTTCAGCAACTCGAGGCAAAGAATATACCTATTTTGTTGAAATGTGTTTAATTTATCAATCTTACTGGCTGCTATAAATACTGTTGTTTATGAGCTTAGTTATTTTATCCCATGATTACAACACTGAACATAATTTTTTAGATAAAACATTAATGTAGTCAACTGTTGTCATGGCATACAATACAACTAAAACATTTACTTACTGACGTTTTATATTAATAATTTATTTTGTAAAATCGTCTATAAAAATCTAACTTTTAACTCAAAAAAGTGTTTTTGTTCAATGAACGTTGGAAATCTTCACGGCTTGTTACCCACCCAACTTTACTGACACTTCCTAGATATTATAAAATAGTATAAACTGTTTACATTAAACTTGAAAGGGGCTATCGTAAACTGAATAACAAGACGTAAAAGATCAGTAAAGTACGTTGGCAAAAGTTTAGCAATAAATCGATAAAATTTGATACTACCAGTCTTAATTAGTTTATATTTTCTCTATTAAACATCTAATCTTTCATAAAATCTGAGGCACATTTAATATACGTATCATACAATACAATATAATCACAATGTAACTAAATTTTAGTTCTATCCAATATTTACAAACCAAATCTAATCTAATATGGCAGTAATGAGGTTTCAAACAATAATTACAAGTATAAACAAGATGTTGTTTGTTCTAATTTTGAACTTTGTTCTGATAATACAGCAGATTTATTGCTTACAATCAACGTATTGGAACCCAAAAATCATAATCAATAAAATCTTGCGATAGAAAAGTTCAAGAAATTCAAAATCAAAACAGTCCCCATCCGAATAGAGAACATCTAAAATTTACAATAGAATATAATAAACGCTTAATAAAATCAGTCTCTGTTATAGTCTCTACACTCGTATCCACTCACTAGTCCACGAAGGGGTACACGCACTTTGAAATAAGGCCCCTGGCGTTTGGAATCACTGAATTTGACACTTAGTTCACTTATTGTTGTTAGACGAACCGCGTGAGTTGCGTGTGGAAGTCGCGCAAGAATATTTGTAGCTGCGGCAGCGTAGGCCGGTCGTCGGGAGACATCGCCCAGCAGTAAGCCATCACTGCAAACCTGGGGGACAAATATTTGTTGAAACTTAACAAAGTCACACATAAGCAGAAAATATTACAATCCAGCGAGGAAATGATGCCAGCCTTATGGGCACTCGTCCTCGGAGATAGGAATTAGGCGAATTTTTAGGGTAGTTATTTTCATTTTATTTCAATTGTACCCTTTGTACCTTTAAATTGTAAAGCATTTGTCCAAGTAAGCACATTAGCAGGAAACATAGTGTAGACACTGGCCACAGAGACCGTGTTGCTGTTTCGTAAATTTGAATAAAGAAACGAACAGCGGGCAGCAGACGGTCAGGGCCGCCATTCTTGGTAAGGCTGTGCTAGTGAAATGTTCTTTGTATAATGTATATTGGAATGTGAATAAAATCCGTGTTATAGTTGAAGTCCAAGTTTTCATTTAAATAGTTAAAGATAGTCAGTTATTTTCAGCTACGCCACACGTTAGGTCTTTTTCAACTACACCCCACTACAATAGGTACTACCTAAATAGCCAATAACTTCGTTTTTTTGCAATAGAAATAAGGTGAATATAAATATTATTCAATCGTGACCTCTCTTTTTGTTGAAAACTACATTTACAAAATAATTAGCAGCTATTAACAATTTAATAACTGTGCTATGGTTAGAATTGATATGGTTTGGCATGTACCGGTCATTAATATTTAAAAAGCGCTTTGCAGTAAAAATACAGTGACGCATTATTATCCAGTTAGCCCCCTAAATTAATTCCGGCATTTACTCGCTAATTATAATTAAAGCTTAAGTAACTTGCTTAATGTTTGAAATAAGTTGTGAAAACGCATTACTTAATAATAGATAAACCAATACATGTAATTTTAAACGACTAAGTATGTAAATTTCTTTTAAGTTTTGCGTTGTTAGGTTTTTTTTTTTAGTTCCCCCCTTTTTTCCCCCTTTTTATTTTTTTTGCTGTTGTCTAGTTTAATTAATTTAGTTCCTATTATTATTTGTTTTTTTTTTATGTACCTATATTGTCAAAACTGTCGTTTTTGCACCTGGCTAGAATGTAGGAGTACTATGTGAGGGTGTCGGCTGAAAACCAGCGCTGCTGAGCGTCGCCCCCCGGGAATCGCACCAGCAGCTTATGCTGACGCCGACACCTATTGTCACAAACTTCTATGAATATGTTTTATGTTTAATGTGTAGGACTTTATTGTTTAATTTGTTTTTTGTGGCAATAAATTGTTTTTTCTTTCTTTAAGTTTATTCATTTTTATTAAATCAAAAAGATTTTCAGAAATCTTCATTCGTTAGTAATTTGGCAATTCTCCTTGAACAATTGAACATAATAATACTCAATAACACACAGTCAGAGTAAAATTGTCGCTAATGCTAATTTAGAATATTTACAAAATGGATATAACTAGACCGTTGCGACCATGACTGTATTTATTAAGCAATAAAATAATGAAGTTAATTTAAGTAAACTTTCGAAGTATACTTAAATTAAATTCTTGTATATTCTCCTTTTTAACAAGTACCTGGTCTACATATACACCGTAAAATTTTAGTGGTTGTTTTCCCGAAACGAGGTGATTTAGTATCGATTGTACAATCGATATACATATAATTACTATTTTGACTAGAGTCCAAAATCCAATTGTGAAAAACGAAAGTCGAAAATGACCGCAAACCAATAGTAACGCTTCGTTAGTACCTAACCTATCGTACGATCGTACGCTACTTGTACCAACGAAGCGTTACTATTGCTTTGCGGTCATTTTCGACTTTCGTTTTTCACAATTGGATTTTTGACTCTAGTCAAAATAGTAATTATAAATCGATTGTACAATCGAAACTAAATCACCTCGTTTCGGGAAAACAACCACTAAAATTTCACGGTGTACATATAATTATAGTAAGCACATCTATATGATAAGACGATGGTTGTAAGTGGCAATCAAAAAATGGACAAGATAATGTCACACACTTATCATGTCATGTCATTTTGCGGTTGCAACTTGGCACCTTATTCGTCTTATCAAAATAAAAGTGCCTAGGGGAGACCGGGTACAAAAGTAACAGCGGGTCGAAAGTAGCAAAGGCTCTGTAGTTTTATCCAATAGTCGAAACACCTCTTCGCTACAGTCATATGACAATCGATTCCACCCCTCTTACTTGCATCTAGCCGCTGTCGGTGCTCCGCGCTGCTACTTTGAGCTAGAGGACAAAACGTGATTTCACGAACTAAAAATAACTTTCTTGACTTTCATTCATGTCACGTTTTCATATTATTAAAAGAATGATTTTTATATGAATATTTGTATAGTCATTCTTGATTAAATGGATTACACGGTGTTTGAGTTCGTTTGTGTCAATCACGTTCCACTTCAAGGCTAGCTTTAATTTTTTGTCAAAAATGTGGCAGGATACAAAAGTAACATAGACAGACATGATGATGAAAACTGTGTGTGTCCGAAACAAACTCTGTTACCAAATACTCAGTTTGAATAGAAAAAATAATTCTCACGCCAAAAAAACATGTAATTTCCTAGACTAACAATAAATGCTAACAAAATGTTATTTTTTTGATTATTTTCATAAAAAAATACTTTTTCAATATTTTCATAAAGTGCCAATATTTTTTTTTTTGCTCATTCAATGTTTTCTGATACGTAACTTATTAATTTAATACTTCATCTCATATTTAAAAATACTTCTTTATCCTGTTACTTTCGGCAACGTATCGGGGTCGAAAGTAACAACAGGCGAATTTTTTTTAAGTCCCTATTTTTCACACAAAATAAGTAATAATTAGGTAAATAAAGACATCAATTTGAAGAGCATGAACGAAATTTATAGATAGCTATATTAATTTCATCAAAAATATTACGCTTAACCAGATAATGAGGTAAAAGTGCAAAATGTTAGTTTTGTCCCCGGTCTCCCCTACTTATTATTAAATACTTGTTGCAAGCATCAAAACTTCAGTTAGGTGGCAAATATGGATGTTGTTATTTAATTTATAAGAACTAAGTATTTACTACTTACAACTCATCATTATTATCACTCCCGGTATTAAATCATGTATGTATTGCTATAATTACCTCGACGTTTCACGGTAAAACACGGCGTCTGCAATGTGGCCGGAATGTCCAGGTAATTTTAGCAATACTTTACGTAATTCCTCACTAGACTAGTATAGTCGGTCGAAAAATTCCTTAATCTGCCTAATTTCCAATGTCAGTTGTACCGTACAAACAAACAACTTGTACGGCTTAAAAGATCCGACTACTTATTATGACTTACAAGTCAACGTGACAATCAGCCTTATTATTCATCTGATGTAGGAGCTGACATAAAAAATGGTAAAGCACTTACTAAAAATCGTGAAAGTATATAAAACGATATACTTACAACTCATCAGGACAGTTAGCTGGTTGTTGCAACCGGTAGCCGTCCCTTAAATACGCGGCGACTTCGAACGGATCCACCTCAGCATACGGCTGGTGAGCCAGGGTCGTCAACTCCCAAAGGAGCACTCCCAGAGCCCATACATCTGCCGCTGGACTGAACTGTCTCTTGCTCAGAGCCTCCAAAGCCAACCACTTGATTGGCCTGTTTTCGTTGTCACCTAGACAGTGATAGTCCGCCGGGAACAGATCCCGCGATAAAGCATTGTCTGCTATCATGACCCTGAGATTCTCATCGACGCTGTTGACAAAAATAACCATATTATTAACCAATACATACAATGAAAACAACGTTCTGGAGAAATGAGTGATCAGCGTATACTTACATGCAATTTCTAGCAGCGATATCCTTATGTAATACATGTTGCGAATGTAAAAACGCTAGGCCGTCTAAGGCGTGTAGTGCCATCCTGACTACATGTTGCGTTGTTAGCGGTGGTGGAGGTGGTGCGCTCCCTGCCGCCCCTCCTACTGTCACCCCTCGGCAAGCCAACAAGAATTGCTTCAGGTTTCTTAAAGTAGTGCCCCATGGGTACAAAAGAAATGGAGCAGTTTGATCTTCGATGCTGACGCCAAGTACTGAAAGTACGCGTTCATGTCTTAGCCCATAGAGCATACAACCTTCTTGTAGGAGTAGTGATACCTGTAAAAGAAATCTTGTTAGGGCACTGGATGCAATTTAAAAAAAATTAAGTACTAAATAGAATAGTTATTAACGGTAGAATGTACCTGAACTTGAGAAGCATGTTCAGCAACAGTCTTTACGAGCACTTCTTGTTCCCTAGCGTCTTCATCAGCGTAGGTGCCTTTGTACACTCGGCCGAACGTCCCTTCCATCGCCACGGCGCGCAATCTGACTCTGCACCTCTGTATAGTCAGTTCTGCTATTCTCTGTTGTAGATCTCTCGCTCTTTCCTCGGCTGCTGCGGCAGGAATGGAAGTTGGACGTCGATAGCTTGTGTAACTGGCAGCTGATTTGCAGGAAGAATCTGGTAAGAACGCATGTGCATCTTGTTCGTCGCTACGCGCCCGGCGGAGTTTCCTCGCTCGCGCTCTGCATGCTGCTGCTGATACCGCGGCTATGAGAAGCGCTGCGCCAGCGCAACCAGCCCCCGCGTAGAATATATCAGCTGAAGTCGGCGCTTGAGCGACACTATCTACCCTAACCGCGGGTCTAGGAGCGTCTTTCAGGCAGATCTTCCTCCGTCGGAAATGAAGAGTGGTTGATGAAGAACCAATCGACACATTTAGCGATATCGTAATATCCACCTCGGCGGCTACAGTGTGTGTACAAGGCAAGTCTATTTTCCATGTCCGCGGTTCTGTTGGCACAAATCCTTCTTTTGTAATGTTGAATGTTGGTGGATGCAACGCCTCCGGGTGCGAAACCACTTCTACGTTCAGCGTGTAAGGTAACTGTAACAAAAGAAAAAATCGCTTACTAAACAGAAATATGTTAGGTAATGTTTTGGTTTCAGAGCATAAAAAACGAGTGATAAATGTCTGATCGACAGGCTGTCTGGGGACCGCAAATACATCGTCGCTTATGAAACGTATGAGTTTCCGCAAGCAGCGTTAACAGCGCCTCTGGAATCCTTATTTGGGCCCCGAACACTTAATTTTTTATACAGTTTTGCTATTTCAATTTCATCAAAAATAATAGCACAACTACGTGACCTCATTGCGCGGCCACAGCACGCCGATATGAAGTAACGGTTTAGAGCCGTCACGATGTTAACCGTACAAGATTGACGGACAGCGGCACGCGAGCCCTGTACGGCGCGGGATCAAATGTCGAGTCACCCACCGCGGGAGCACGAACGGCGCTCCTTTATAGTAACACCGTGTATGCACATAAGGTCAGGCCATAGACTACAAAGTTCAAAATTTGAAGTTCGTATCGTGCTGTCCCGCTTGTGCTATTAGCAGTTAATATGAGAGCGAGAAGGACGGTACGATACGAACTTCGATTTTCGAATTTCGTGGTAGATAGGTATGTACGTACCATGTTCTATTACGTGTGTGTTTTGTATTTGTACTGTTAAATGTTACTAAGAAATGATATAGTAAAAATTTAATAACGTTACTGAAAATTGTTACTTATACAATACTTAGTTGAATCTGTTACTTCCCCGCAATATATTTATCAAGAGTTTGTGAAAGCGATGTTTCGACGAGCTGCATCTTTCCTTTACCGGTGTATGTCAATGCAGCTTGCCACTCTGAAGGAAGATACGTTTTGAATAGAATCGGCGGTAATAAGCTCCTGTGTCAAACACAGATTCAGCAATACACGTAGACATACGTACGTATATACGAGTATGTAGCAATATACACGGATACCCGCAGACGATGCCGCGTTCAAGAGTTTCCTTGTTGGTGTTTTTGCGGTGAATAGCGATCATTCGATACACGAGAAATCGAACACCTGTCCCTAACCTCAACTCGAATTCGGAGGTGTATACGATGTGTTTTTTTCAAAGATACCGCAGTTTGTGAACCGGCAAGTTTCTATGGCGTAACGATTAAATTAGAGTCATTATCTCATTACCGGGCTTGTAACATGCACGGTGAGAGCAAACGAAACAATTCCCCGCGGGCCCTTTGGCCGGCGGACGGAGGCACCATTCGTGAAGCGTAGGTGCGACACCAGAGCTAATTAAATATTATCACTTGCAGCAGACAATGCCGCTGCGATCGCTCATCGGCGCTAGTTAACCGGTCACCAAATATTTGCCCTGCCTAGTCAAAGGCGCCGCCGCGTAAATAAGGGAGCGGCCGCGCAAGGGCTGATCTGATAGCGCCGCACAAAGCGCGGGAGATGATGATAAGCCCTGCCTGATCAAACCGCATATTCGGAACATTTGCTTTTTAAATCCGGCCCACTCCTGCGTACTGCGGAGATTTCCATAAATTCAAATAGCTTAGCTGTAAGTGCCGCCAGCATTCCTTTTGCCTTTTAGAACAATTAAGACTTTTTAGTTTTACGCTTCCTTAGTGAAAGTGAAACTTAAAAGACGAACGAAAATTGAACATGAAGATGAATCACATACTAGGGGTGTTCAATAAAAAGTGAGAATGAGTATGTTATAAACAACTTTTACTAAATGTCATTTTATTTTTCGACATAGTCACCTTTTAGCATAATACACTTAGTATATCTTTTTTCTAAACTTAAAATTTCATTTTTAAAAAAGGTCTCATCTTGAGTACTTAAAAAATCTTGTACTGCAGCGACTACCGCGTCGTCGTCTTCAAATTTCTGGCCTCTCGGGTATTGTTTTAATCTCGGAAATAGGTAGAAATCACTGGGAGCGAGATCTGGTGAATACAGAGGATGCTTAAGGATATTGAACCCAGCATCACGAATTGCAGCCATTGCAACGATGGACTTGTGTGCCGGGGCATTGTCCTGGTGGAACAGCACAACTTTCGAGAGTTTACCTCGCCGTTTTTCGCGGATCTCATTGCGCAATGTTGCTATTTGTTTGGCGTATAAAGTGCCCATAATAGTGGCTCCATGTTTGAGATACTCAATCATTAATACCCCTTTACCATCCCAAAAAACAGAGCCCATGACCTTACCGGCAGATGGGCCCACCTTGAATTTCTTCGGAGTTGGAGATGATGGCCTTTTCCATGTCATAGACTGCAGTTTCGTTTCAGGGTCGTAATGATGGAGCCATGTTTCGTCCATTGTTATAAATCGCGCCAAAAAAAGTTCCCAGTCTTGCTGTATCAGGTCCAAAGCTTCTTGACAAATCTCGACTAGTTTGTTTTTGCGTGTCAGTAAGCATTCTTGGTACCCAACGCGCAGATACCTTTTTCATACCCAAGCGTTCATGTAAAATATTATGCACGCTCCCCGTTGAAATCTTTACATTTTCAGCAATAAAACGAACCGTGACACGACGATCCGCCAAAACTGAGTTTTCAACTTTTTTCACAATTTCTTCAGTTATTGCAGTAGTAGGGCGTCCGGAGCGGGGGTCGTCCATGGTCGATGTTCTTCCATGTCTAAATTCGGCGCACCAACGTGCGACTGTAGAATACGGAGGAGCATTAGACCCTAAAGTGTCCCGCAAATCTAAATTGACTTGGTCCGTAGAAAAATGTTTCAAACACAAGTATTTGATAACGGCGCGCAGTTAAATTTTCTCCATTTTCGCTAACGTACTCAATAGCATTGCAAAGAAATTACCGTATTTGTTTTTAAACAAAAGACAGTTACTTTTTTTTTCATAGCAATCAGCTAGATAGATTAGCGTTACCGGCCAGTATTTAATTTCCTAATATTGAAAGAGTTTGCATCTCATTCTCACTTTATATTGAACGCCCCTCGTATGTAAAAGCTTTATCTTTTTGTAATAAATTCTTACCCACGATCCGAATTGAAATCGCGAAATAAACATCTCTTATCGCAGTGAACTGGTACTTATGACTTGCAAATGTCCGTCCTAAATAAGAAGATGTCTTATTGACAAGTTCAGTGAACTTGTTTGCGGCTCTGATGCTGCGACGTTGAATATGTAAAGTTGGAGACGTCGTGACGGTCTGTATCAGAGGTTGCTTTGTGAAATGGTCGAAAGGGATTTTTTCTTAAAAGGGTTCTGTGTGGACATTACAGTTAGGCTGGAGTTGAAACAAAATCATCTTTACAAGTTTGAATTTTGGGAGTTATGGTTTGATTTATGCGCCAAAAGAAATCAGATTTTTTTGTGAACAAATGTGTATATGCTTTATCAAGGAATGAGAGAAAATAAGACTCTTTTCCAGTAATTATCTCTGATTTACCATTACGCGAAATTCAGTAATTCAGTAACCTCTTAGATACGACTTACACAACCCTAAGCTTCCTACATGAGAATAAATAAATGCACATATTTGGTTAGCGAAACGGGATGCGAGGTAAATAAATGGGCTGGAGCCAGGATATTAGCATGAGGAGCGATCAAAGAGGATGCCGACCCGGAGTTAGCTGATTAGTCTGAAAAACTTTGCTGTTGCTAACATCCGTTAGGCCTGAGAAACGACCAGTAAAGAGTTACGAGCGAATCCAAATGCAGAAAAAGTTACTTGGAGAATGCTTTTTCTCCGAGAATATTTTAACTAATGTTTCTTAAAGTTAACTCAATCTTGCTTGATTGGAAGCTTTATTAAAATCACTTTAAATGCCGAAAAGGATTGTACTTAAATATAATAAATATAACCAACGTAATGGTAAATAAATAAGACGTAGGTATTAATAAGTGATAATGCACCCTTATTAATTTAGCCATACACGGCCCAAAAGTAATTCCCATTCAAATATTGATAGAGTAAAGTAATGATGGGAACGATAATAGCAACAGTTATCAGAGCTTGTTTACGGGCTATCTAAATTCTGGCAGGGGCCGCCATTTCCATAAGAATGGCTTGTTTGTGAAGTTAGGGAGAGCGCGGCTTCGCCAGCAACTCGGAATAACTTACCTGCCAAGTTCATTACGTACGAAACTTTTAGCTGAATAAATTGGCGTACTGATAACACTATACAATGATAAAACAGATAATTAGTACCGACCAAAAGAAACAAATTACTAAACAAGAGTTATAAATCCAATAAACCAAAAGGGTAAATACCTTGGTTATACATTATTTGAGCGTTTCAACCGCGCTCAGATTTGTGGTCTTTAATGAATTGACTGTTCCACTGTACTGTTCCAATTGTATTTTCGGTTATATATTAGAAGTCCTGTACTTTTACCAGGTAAGAGGGAGAGAGAGATTTATTTACACATATTCGATACACAGGAAAAAACACATTTGGCAGGAAAATAGTAAAAAGACAAATAAAAAACATCGAATAGTATAAATTGGGCCGACTCAGCATAATGTTTCGCCAAGCCGCGCTGTTTTTCAGTGGGACCCACGACGAGATAACAGAAAACTGTACCAGAATCTTCTGCCATTTCTTCAAAAATGTGTCCACGAAAGTGATTCGGAACAAACGCTCGAATGATGACCCAAAAACAACATGAAGTAGGTACCTACTCAATATCAGTGAAAAGTTAAATCAAGTAAATAGATTACATTCCCGAGATAGGATTTCAAATAACCGATTTATAAAGCAAATAATCGGAACAGAAAAAGGTAACGGCATCAGTGTACTCAGGAGCTCTATCTGAAACCCACAAATTGTGAGCAACGATAATATTCCAAGTCAAATATGAGAGGCTTGAGTAAAACAAATGACGCGTCGTACGTGCAAGCCAACCGTGTTCAAAGACTGCCATTAGTTATGCTTGGTTTAGAATTCTGTTCATACATGAGATTACCATAAGGTTCTATTGTTTTTATCAAATCGATTGTTCAATGCTTTGCGTTAGTCATCTTTGTTTGATGTTAGTATAATGAATCAGTGTTGGAATTAAGTTTACTAGCCTACGATAGTTTTTCTTTTCTTCTTAGGAACTTGAAAGCGGGATGCGAGTGAAAACGAATCGCGTATCAGCCTTTTAAGGTTAAGTAGACAAGACGACATAAGCGGCAGGAAAGTTTTTGTGGAACGCTGTATATCTTGACAGCTACTTATAAATGCAACAGCAGTTGCTGCAACAGACAGCGAGATAATCCTGTTGATGGAGTTGAAAAGTGAGTTCGTACCTAATATTAGCCACGAGCGCAGAACCGCAAAATAATATTAAGTAAATTTTGATACTCAACTAATACAATAATATTCAAATACTCGTATTCTATAAGAAATCACAAATCGACTCAGCTCAGTGACTAGACAAGACAACAAGCGGTCTTATCGTATGAAATCATATTACGCGTCTCAAAAATATTAAATTCCCCAGGCGGGTTCCCTTTTTCATAGTCTAGATTAATGTTTTTTATTAATGGGTTAAATATATGATTTTAAATAAACCTAAGAAAAGACAATTTTTACCTCTCCTCATCGGAAACCGTAAAGTAAATCCGTTATAGGTTGCACGAAAAATTGTGTCTACGTTTAAATTACAAATGGAAATTACTCGGTTATCGATATTACAACTCACCGGTCTTCTAGTAAGGCTTTGCCACGTGAAGTGGAGCTCGCCGATGGTCGCTGGCACAGGCACCACGAAGTTTAGCGCGTAGAAGTTGATCTGCCCTTCGCGCACGTAGAACAACTCCGCTGTTAAACCTGTTGACAAGCAGAAAGTAAATTAAATTGACAGGCGTAAACATCAACAAAACTGCAAAAAGGGATATTTATTGAACTAATGTTCATTCGTAGGAAGAAAGGGGAACTATACTTATTGAAGTCATTAGCAAATTAGCATTGAAGATTATGAGTAAGTTCTCGAATGGCACGGATTAGACTATCAATATTATCGCGATACTGTTAATGACAATAATATCGATGATTTCAAAACAACCAGAAATTCACTTCAGAATTTTTACGATAGAGCGGCTACTCATTAATAATATTGGGATACGGATAGTGATAAGCATGTATCACGTGATATTATTGATGGTCTAATCCGTGCCAATGAAGACCACGGACTGGCAAACGCAGTGAGATATCCACCAACGAGATGGACGGATGAGTTGGTAAAGGCCGTTGCTTCACGGTGGATGTAAGCCGCTTCCAACCGTAATGAAATGATTGGGTATCAATGAGGAAGGCTGTCCAGCAGTGAATGTCCTACAGCTGATATTATGATTTGTAATACTTGTTGTTCTAACTGACAGTCTAAAATTACAATAGTTTTTGGCAGCCGAGCTAAAATTACAAAACTCGTTGGTAGATTTGTGCAATGGGCTCAAGTGTCTTTCTTCTCCTACCTTCAAGCAGTATTTTTTAATGTAAGAATCGTGAATAGCACACGTGCGACGCCATACAGTCTGCCACAAATTCTGCAAAACTGTCGGGTAAACGACAGCTTCAATAGGACCCGGCATAGATCAATCTACGCATCAATAACGCACTGCGCAAGAAAAAAGCCGAACACGCACGCGCACAATGCGGCGGCGAGATCAAAGCGGGACAAAGACGCCGCAACTGCGCCCGCGCCACCTGCCTCCATGGGAACAGATCCAAACCAAATCCGAGATACGACATTGAAAACAAGTCAAGAATAAAATTGTAAATCGTCCAAAAACCAGTAGCGCCGTAATTCATTTTTTATAGTCACCTCTATCTCGTTCACATCGTTAACTTGAGCGATCCTAGTTTCTGATATAATGGGATACTATCATTACTTTCGTCTATCACATAAAATTCACATCACTCATTAAAAATCCTGCCTTTTCACCGAAAATATTATTCCCAGCTGATTTGTTTCCCAATTGTTTCATTTCCCAACTGTTTTTATTCTGAAGCTGTGAACTATTCAGGATTTATATTTCAGGACTATCCTGTAAAACCCTATAGATTAGGTTTAGTTAAAACTAACTGTTATAAAACTATAACAATTTTGAATAGTTTACAGTTGGGAAATGAATCAGCTGGGAAAAATTTTATTGTTGAAAAATTAGAAAACCTGCCCATCCATGTTCTTTAGCAGACGCAATGTTACCATATCTAGAAACGCTAAACCGGAGACGTAACTTCGAAACAATAAGGGTCTACTTTAGAATAATTGAGGTCCCGTAGTATGAGCATAAAAAGTAATATGATCCGATTTTACGAGAAAAGATTACGATCAAGTTCCTGCTTTAGAATTATTTCTGAGAAGCAGTTAATGTTCTTCACACACCTTGTTGCTTTTCATTAATAGGTAAGATTATGAGAAAATATAATTTAATTAGGTACCTAAAAGAACGACATTAAATTTTATTTACCTACATATAACTTGTTTTGATTTACGAGAGACCTCTCATCCTTAAAGTCTACGACATTCGCGAATGCTCGTTTATATCAGTTTATAGCCAGTACCAATTAATTAATCTAATATATGGCAGCTACACCTCGTATATTAAGAGTAAAACAAGTTTTTATTATGGCCGGCGCATTTGATACGTGGACAGCGTATCGTGAACCACAAAAAAACAGTGTACCTCTGCCGTGAGTGGGGCATAAATTCACGGTCTATTGGTTTCCCATACATTACAGTACCCTGCAGCAAGGCAGTTATTGACGCCATCGTTATAAATTCTAAATGTCCTATATAAACCAAGAGAATACTTTATGGACCTCAGGGGCACTTCACCCATCGACCTTCGCTAGGGGAATTTAATGCGTCTGCTGCAATTACCATTATGGAATGTAAATATTTTTAGTACATCAATTCTGGCAACGAAAACTCATTTGTTTTTATCAAGCGAAAACATCTTATTATTTCTCAACCGAAATGCTCAACTTGGTTGTTTAAGAGATCGAATTTTCCAACTTCCAATTAATGTTCCGGCTAACAGGCTGTAAATTTAATGTTTGCGAGATAACAGGAAGAGCAGCTCTGCCGAGCAGCCTACTGGGGCTAAATTCAGGAACGGCCCAACACGGTTTGCGATTGTAAAAACAAATCAGAAACTCAACCGAAATCAGGTAAATTATGACTGTTTCATGTTTCGTTTGAAATTACCCACGTAGGATAGCGCAAGGCACTATTTTTGGTCTTAAATTAATGATTTGATATAGGTAGTTTATCTCGAGCTATTTTTAACATCTTCATTATATTTGACAGTATCTTCAATTAAAGCAAAACTTTGTATGATACGATCCATAAGAAAACATAAAACATTGCTATCTTAACATTGTAACATCAACACCTTCATGCAAATGAGGTAAACGTAGCAGTGTAGATGTGATAAAATTAATAATTTTGACGCCGTTAATGGTTATTTGTTTGTTTGAGCACGACACGGGCGATTACGTACGTCCCATATCATTTACATAAGCGCGACGCCGGTCACGTCCTCTAATCGACTCGACACCTCACTCCTCTGGAAATACTAATTGAAAAGGAATTTGAGATAACCAAACACGTACTGGGAATATTAAAGTGGCTAAATATGAAAAAATGTGAAAATAAAAGTTCAGTTTCGCTTCATGTTTGGGACTTAATTAATAAATGCCGCGAATGGTGTTTGCTAAGAAATTAAAACCATTAAGATGAAGATGGCTGATTAAAAATGCAGAGATAGTGTTCTTGGTAAATTATGAAGTAATAAAGATATTTTATATACCTACCAATTCATGTTAAGTATCTACTTAAAACGTCCCAAGAGCCTGCTACTGGGCGCGGTGTCTTTGAAGCGGCGGCAAAAAGAAGCACTTGATACGACAAATAACAGAGATAACCGCAACGTGCTCCATCGGCGCCCGCTTTTTGCTTCTTATTTAAACTAATTTCTAAGAGACACCGGCCGCCGCTTCGTTCTGTCGGCCCCTTATCGCAAATTTGTTAAAACACATATACCTTCCCGCCGTCTCGAACCTCAAGAGGGCGACTCGAATAATAAAATATTAATAAGTCTCCATTGTGCGGAGAGGAATATACCGCGATAAATCGCGCTCTCTTCACTATTGACGCGTCTACTACTGTATTCGCACCTTCGAATAAAGCGCTCATTACATCCGTACAAAACCCCATTTATAAAGGAATAAAATGCCGTAACGCACAATAGACTCTGATATTTCGTACACGTTCCCCTTCACTGAGGCGTTGGATATAAAGATTTTAGGGCACAACACCGGCATTATTCCGTTCAGAAATTATGCGAACGAGGCGTGTGAGAAAATAAAATAAAAGTGCAGAGGTGACGGTGAAATAAAGGTGTGCAGAGTTATGCACTCGAGTCCGGCGAGGCAGGGGTTTGTCAGTGTAAAATGTCGTCGTTTATTCCAGACGCCCCCGTGCAGTGAGCAGGAGGCGACGCTGAGGGAGCACAAAACATACAGGACAACGAAGCTACCGGAAAACCGCTAAATGAACAAGCATTTACAACTTTACCACATACCATAACCACCGATAAGGTCATCATAATACGGGTACAAAATGTGTCCAGAATAACATCGGACCGGTCGTAAAGATCTTTGGGAATACATAAAAAGTGTATTTAATCGGTGCATGTTGCAATGGCGACATTTTTATTGGTTCTGTTGGCGGAACAAACGCGCGTTATGGCGAAGGTGTCCCGCATCCGGGCGTTTAATGTGTCTATCGTTTTCGTTACTGAACGCACCTTATATTGCTGGTTTAATGCGCGACAATAATACACACGAGTCAGGCTGTATATATTTTGAATTTTATTCCTTTCGATTACTTTTTATGGTTGGCCAATTCCAACGTCAATATGGCATAAACTGCGGCACGCAAGTGCCAATACAGCTATGAAGTTTGTAAGGTAAAGTGAATGACTTGAGAACGGAAATATTCAGTCATTTAAGTCGTGAGTGTAGGGATAGCCTAAATCAAAAATATCGTATAGTCGGTTTATATTGCGCAGGCGCGCAGGCGCTAGCGACGAAATTAGCCGGTTATAAATCGGCGACACTGACGGAACGCGTTCACAACAATGACATAGCTTAAAGTCAACAAATGAGCTCCTAATGTGGGACATAGAATACTAAATTGGATTAATATAGTGAGGAACCTTCACAACTTTACAGCTTGCTTAGTTATGAGGACAATGTGGACAAGATTTTATAACTTAAAAAAACAGTCTCGTCTATTTCCGTTCTACCACAATTCTACTCTAGTTTCAAAAGTTAATAATTCATGGTTCTCCACGAAATATTCATTTTACACGAACGTTCATATTTCTTTTATATTTTAAATAGAAGTATTGAATGCTACGATTTATCAATCGTATGTTTAGGAAACGGTGTGTGAAACGTGATTCCATATAGTCTATTTGTCAGTCGGTTAGGAACGCTTTGTCCTTAACAAGATTTGCCTGAACAAAGAATACAAAAACGATTCCCTACACAAAGCTTCGTGAAATTAAAGCTCTCAATGGAATAAGTGAAGGTGTGAAGACATCTTTTATATCTATGAGCGATAACCTCTTTTGTCGCATAAAATAAGTATGTAATTACATGCTGGGCACTAGAAAATAAAGGGCAATTTAATTGTTTTATACGACGAAATGGGATATAAAATGGTAATAAATAGGAACCTTAACTTGAGACAACAATATAAGGGAAGTATTTATTGGATTTAGTTCCTGCGTTGGGTTTTTATTTTATTTTTCCCTAGTGAGATTCAGCTCGAGACGACTGGCGCCGCTCCGCTGTAGTTTCCGCCAATCTGACTCCGTCCTACAATGAATCTTAAAGACAACATTAGCAAGCTTTACGTTCTGTTTCTGCTCTTAAGTTAATTGTCCACCGTATCGGTGATGCAAGATCTACCGATTTAACAGTAGACCTATGTGACTTTTGAAGTAGCTTTGAATCAAAACTACCGTAACACACAGACATAATCACTAAAATAAGATATCTACACACATGACGACATGATGATGTTCGAAATATGTCGGAGACACCTCGACGACTCAATCGTGAGTGACCCGTGTGATGGTTATTTTATTTATTGCTTCCCCCAAGGTACTCTTCTT
This sequence comes from Archips crataeganus, assembly GCA_947859365.1. Classification (NCBI taxonomy): domain Eukaryota; kingdom Metazoa; phylum Arthropoda; class Insecta; order Lepidoptera; family Tortricidae; genus Archips; species Archips crataeganus. The sequence goes on from OX402048.1 coordinate 18,363,719, forward strand.
ACACACATTGATACGGGGTGAAAATTTGAAGTAGGGCAGCTAAGGCGACATATCATATTTTTTGAGATCTGCTAAATTAAAAAAAATAAGTTTTCTAAAAACGGTGTAATTTTTCGGGAATAAAAACTTATTCCCTATCCAATCAATTGTCAAAAAAAAAATACCACCAAAGAACGGTTTCAATGCTAGAAAAGTTAGAATGAATTATACTGAAAGAAAAATGCTAAAAACACCATTTTTGACATCTAATGACTGCTAGTACATATTATTATGTACTTAAGTTGTCCCAGTGGACAACTTAAGTACAGAAGATGGAGTCATCTTTCAAATTCTAGCTGGCAACGCTGTACTTGTTGAGACGGAAAAAGTACAATACTTACCTGTCTGGTAGTTATACTTATTTAAGTATGTATACTGTAGTGAATTAAATAAAACCAAGGTGTAATGCATAGGTGTGCTTAAGCATTTCTAAGGGTGCAGGGGAAGCGTGGGCGACATCCAAGGGTGGATGATACGAGTAATAATCGCCGCCATCCTTCACCGCCGCCGTAACACGTCCCGTTTACCCCGCCCTCCCTTACTGTATCACGCCGTGTTTATCACACGGCAATGTAATTACAACTACATTTACTTTAAGTGTCCCATTAAAAAGTTTTACGCAAAACGATGAGACGAATCAATTAAGATACAAATTAAACAAGTTATTAATGCATACCGAATTTTGACTAATCAACACAAATGCCTTATCGATCAATCTGATACGCGAAACCATAATACAAATGAAGTAATTCAGATGAAAACATCCCAATTAAATTGTGGTTAATCACATCGTGTGATACGCATGCCGTCATCCATATCGTCTAAATTAGTCAAGGGTATTTTACTCTTTATTTTTAAAACAGCTCCTGCCGAAGAAGGAATGTTGTATCGCGTCCATTGCAGAGTATATAAAGTATGGCGGCGTCGTTTGTGTTGGAACACGAAATGGTTTTGAAACGATCCTATTTTATCGAGAAACTGAAGTGTTTTAAAAATATCCCACCGCTTATTGGCTCGTTGATGGATGCGTCTTTTTGCCCGCGTGCCCTGGTTCTGTGCCGGGCCACTCCGGGCTAATCCCACGGAATTAGTTTGACAGTTGGTATCTTTTCCTGATTTTTTGCGTCCTAAACCCCAGATGTTTATTGGAATGTTCTTTCCCTTAATTATGTGCAACGACACGGAAACTGCACCGATAAATTTACTCGAATAACGAAGGCAGTGTTAAAGGTGCTTCCTTGTTGGGCAATCATTAAAGTTAACTGAGCCGGCTCTGATTTTTTATAGGTATATAATAATACTCGTTGTCCATTACGGAGGCGTTAGTGAACGAAATAATAAATAAAGAGTGTTGTAATAAAATAAACAGGAGTGTTTACGACGGCCCACCCTGTGAGTACTGCGACGACGGATTTATCCCCGCGAACGGGCAAGTGTTCCTTAATACGTAAACAGACGGTACCGTATCGACCTGTCGATGTCGCTGCCTTATATTTTGTATGCGATATAGCAAGGAAGCCGGTACCGCTATCATACCAGCTTTAATATGCAGCAAGTACAATCTACGTGTGTATGTTGCTGTGTATCTATTTATCTATATTAGTTGTAAATGTGTATTGCAATTTGTATATATGCTTATTAGTTATGTGTATCGTTGTTATCTGCTGTAAATTGCACCATCTACTGAAATCTATTCCTTACTTTTTTTCTGAAGAGATCGCTCTGATGTGCTAAGGTCGCCTATTGCTTACCTTGTAACTTTTTTCTCCATTACCGAGTTTTCTGTATTGCTTACTACATGGTGTTCAATAAAGAATTATTGTATTGTATACATTTGGAACAGGCAAGCTTAAAATACGCACTATAATAAGGCATATTCGCGATTCAAGTGTTATATCACGTAACATATATGTATTAAATACCTATATATGAGTGATATCCTATAAATAAATAAATAAATATCTCGGGACAATTCACACCAATTGACCTAGCCCCAAACTAAGCAAAGCTTGTACTATGGGTACTAGACAACGGATAAACACAATTATACTTACACTAGCGACCCGCCCCGGCTTCGCACGGGTACAACTATATTATGCATGTATTATACTTGTAAACCTTCCTCTTGAATCACTTTATCTAATATATAAACACATAAATAATTGGTTTGAATTTGGTTAGCATTTTCATTAATGTTTAAAATGAAAAAAGTTGTTGTAGTGACATAACTACAATAGTTGGACATATGCTACCGCGGAGTTTTTTGTAGACATTATGATGTTCCTCAATATTGTTGTACATTATTTTGTTCTATCGCTAATAGTTTCGGCAGCGCATTCGACGAAAGACATTTTAAGACTCATTTTTCTACACCTTCGGTTACATTGTTCAAATTTTACCAAGGATCCCTAATTTTTTTCAAAATTAAATGTAGCCTATGTCAAATTGGAAGAATGTAGCATTCTATTGGTGAAAGAATTTTTTAAATCGGCCCAGTACTTTTTGAGCCTATTCATTACAAACATACAAACATACAAAAATAGGTACAAATCTTTCCTCTTTATAATATTAGTGTAGATGTAGATATAGATAGATACATACTTAAATACATATTAAACAGTAAACACCCAAGACTCGAGCACAAACTTTCGTATTATTCACACAAATGTCTGCCCCGACCGGAAATCGAACCCGAGACCCTCAAGCTTCGTAGTTAGGTTCTCTAACAACTAGGCTATCCGGTCGTCTAAGATTCTACGACGCCAAAACGATATAAATTTATTACTACTTCTGCAATAAAGTGACGAAAGTACTAACCATAACCATAATCTGGAACAGATAATTTTAACGCCAGGAATTATGCTATGATATGAGCCAGCCATAACATAACGTACGGTATTAATGCCTGAAAGTGAAGAGTTAACACTAGTACGTATGGCTATAGATGTACCTACTGTGTGGCTATTAAAACTTTTGCTGTTATGCTAGTTTTAACGAATTGTAGTCACAAAACGCACAATAATCTAGATTTTCCATCCTATCTTATGTACATCCAAGAACAGTGGTAAATTAGAATAGTTGTAGAATGGCTTTAATTTATTATACCGCGTGCGGAACCGAGATAAAGTACGAAAGTTATGTGGAACACAAGGCGACTGTTAAATATGTTAAATAATTAGGTAGAGCTATAAGGAGCCGTGCACTTGCGCTATTTCGGTATCCATAATATCTATCTAACACTGCTAGCGATGGGTTTAATCACCATATTCAAAATAAACAAAGTAATTAAGTACTAAGAATGACTGACCGTTTCTCTGTCTCACCGTTCTTGATCTACAGTGCAAATAATTATTTAAAGGTACTTGTGTTATCTTATCAACGAAGCGAAAGCGTTAATGAAGTCATAGCTTCATCATTCATACAAGTTAGGTGTAAGTAAACACAACGAGGAAATAATGTAATTATATTCAAGCTTGAACGCGACTCTTGAAACTGTGTATATACATATTTTATGAAGTAGCACGCACTTTAAAATGACCCACGGCATTTTATCGCGTCAGAATATCAATCTCAACTTTTCCATTTGTCAATTTACGTAAATTTCTAGCTTGATAGCCCATTTCTCTGGCAGCTTGAGTAATAATGAAATTGCTTATCGCCGTACCCCGGAGACTCGGTCGTGATTGCAGCGCATGCGGAGAACGGCAAGGCTCCGTGCCCGCCCGCGGACCGCAAATACCGCAACTAGAGCCCAGTCCCGACGCTCCAAGACGCTATCTAATAGCTCGGATACCTTCGTGTGACAACCAAATTACTACAGCTCCAAGGCTTACCAAACAACGGAAATGTAACCTGAAACTTACAAAAAGTTACCCATACCTTTCAACAAGTCAAGTGGCGAGGCCTTCGACAAACACATGAACGAGAAAAAACAAGCGACCGCACCCGTGACATGTTTGTAAATGTTGCGGGATCAGCCCGTCGCGTTGCCATTCCCGCTCCCGATTTAGTCCAGTAACGTTTAAATCCAATTACCGAGTCCACCCACGTGCAAGACAAGACACGACTAATATTCCGAGCCTTATCTTCCAGATTAGGACAATCCTTCGAGAAAGGTTATCGCACGGTAGCCCGTTGCCGTTAAAATCTACGGCTTATCGTTACCGACTCATGTCCTTGCGATACAAGATTTATTTTCGTTCGTGTTATCATTCCCCGATAAGAATAGTGCTCATTGTCATTGCCTACAAGAATTTTCATTTTGGTAGAAGCTCGTGTAGTCAGATGTTCAAACATGCCTTTTCCAGAAAACTCCCATGGTTTGTGTCAGTGCAATTCAAATAGAAACTGTGTGCCGAGTGGAGGTGTCCAATAACAGAACACACGAACACGCTTGACAAATAACGTTCACCAAATATTATCCGACTGCCACACTGTATTATGTTCATGTGTCGTGGATTTGTACTAACATGACGTGGCTGTAGGACAAGGAGCGCGATGCTATTTGTTCAGAGGCTCGAAGTGCTGGCCGGCAGGAGAACGTAATAAGAGGAGAACTCTGTATCCATAGCCATATCGAACCAAGTGATTTTTTTTTTCATATCTTGGAACTATTTAAACGCCATGAAAGTCTCGAAAAGCCCTTGCGGAGAACTCTTATGGCAAGAAGTGCTGTTGCCCTGTAACCTGCTTTAGGTAGGTACATAGAAGATGATTAAATACTTACACCTTGCTAGCACTAGCGTATCATGTGAAATCTTCATGTGAACGAGCTCTACTCGGAAAGAAGTGACTCATGCGTAGGCATGTCACGCGCGACTACACGCACCAAATAAAAAACATAGAAAAAATTCATGTTAAACACGTTCCGATAAATTAAAATGAATCGAGTAGGATCGCATGCAACCAGCAATTATCGAGTTGGCAACCGTTCAGAAATATGATTTACGCTGCCGTCGGACGCGATGGAAATCATAAAATTTAAAACATCGCCTGCAAAGTAAACAATGGGCAAAATGAGCAAAAGAGTAAAACGGTCGGCGCGAGCCCTCCGCCTCCGTCGCGGCCGCCCCGCCGCGTGCACTCTTCATTTTTTACTCAACTCTTTTTGAATATCATAAAGTATTCGGCTGTTAACCGGCTCGGGGCGCGTTGCGCTACTCTACTGCAATTTGAAACATTTTCATTATAAACGAAACGGTGGCCACATCCACTTGACCCTCTTTGCTGCTCACTTCATTATGGAAATGTATTTCCACGTGAAACTCTGTGCAGGGAAACGAACAATAGGAAAAATAGAACTACTGGTTGTAAAATCTTGAAACTCGTAAGATCGACTAGTTAAGTGGAAGTGACATTATTTTATCGGCGCTAATGAACTGGCGTGCACCGGATGGGGTTATTAGCGATCTAATTATACGGTTTTCCACGGTTTCCGCCGCGGGCGGGTTCCGGCGCGGCGCGGACGATTCGATGCGCCGGCCGACTGACGTGACGAGCTGTGACGCTGACACAACTAAACTAGATTAGACAATTTATTTTATAAAAGGCAGATGGTTCGATAAACACGGAATAGAAGCAACAGGCGCCATAATCCACCTGTCGTCCTAACAAGCGTTGCATTGTTAGTGAAATTAAAAATTTAAATTGAGAATGTTTACAATGTTCAAGCAACGTGAGATTCAGATAGCATATCAACAAAACAAATTCAATTAATTTCCCAGCCACATCGCGATAACATCTGTTAGGAATATAAAATACACCAACACGTCCCTTGTTTAAAGCCCACATAAAAATGAGACCCCGAGCAACTGACGCTAACGTAAAATGAAAAAAAAAGCTAACGCATAAAAACTGCCTACACGTACAAGGAGATCTTAAATTTTGATCTAACGACCCTGAAAGGATCCATTATTATTAATAACCGATGTCTAAATAAAACATACGGCGGACATAAAACTATGGTCGAAGAAAAAAAGGTTGATATTTTTTGACTTCGACTCATTTATTAACACTGAGAAGCGGTGAATCGAGATAAAACAAACATGGCGGGCGGCGCGCGCGCATATAAACATGGAGTTTATCGTGGGAGGCTGTCACAACAGCGGCCAATGGGCAACGCGGCTGACGGCCGGTGAAAGCTCGAGAGACACCCCGTAATACGACATAAGAGATGATGTTATCGGACCCACAAAAACATTTAAAGCCTACGCGCGCCTTGTAATTTCAAATTTAAAAGTTTGAATTCCATTACATTGAACATCATTAACAAACTTCGATAAACATCAGATCTCATACATGCACAAATCGTAAAAATGTTATTTTCTAGTTGCACCGAAACGAGCTTTATAGATCCACGTTATCCGTACGTGGATAATCAAACATGACAATGTGGGAGTACTCCTCTAAACTGTCGGCATACACGAACCTATTAACCTCGTAAACGCGCTATTCAAACGTAACAAGCTGCGGTGCTCCGTTTATCAACGAAGCAAAACAACAAAGGAACGGATCGTGATCTCCATCACTGATCCATCACCGCGAGGCCGACTGCCGCGAGATGGATTGCTTGTATTATCCCAACAAGCACCTACCCAGGCCGAGGGAATTGCCGCCCAGCCTCACTCACTCGTTCAAAACTCAATTTAAATTTCTTACGAACGAGTAGCGAGCTAACAAGCCTTATTTTACAAAATAAAGCCTTTAAACAAACATTATAACGTAGTACGATAGATCTTGATCTACTGCAGGTGAGTTACCTTAGGTGGTGCTGCATAAATTTCATACAAGATGTTAGATAAAAACAACAAAGCCTCGTTATGTGAGGAGAGGGTTTCTGCGAAAAATCTCGTTCCAACCCACCGTTATTAAAAAGTCGACAACGCTGGCTAACCGACTATCTGGACTAGCCGAACCAGCTAACCTTAAAACAGTATTTTATTCAAACACAGTTTTAACTAAGAATTATGAATGAGTTAATTGGTGTAATGAGATGGGAACGTAAGGGGGAATCAGCCCGTCGCGGGAGATATAACCACGACTTTATAATAACAGCATGCGGTATCTATGAATCATAATTAAGGATGCTAACCAGAGAGATTCGGCTTTCGGCGTCGATTAATGCTGAGTCGAAAACAAACACAGCCCGGTCACGCCCCGAACCGCTTTTTTGTTAAAGCCTTTAGGCGAGGCCCGGGCATTATTCCATCTGGCCGCAGCCCATTACAATTAGACAGGCCGGCCATAGTATTTATAGTGGCTACCGGTTGCCTAAGATAAAGGCCCTACGGCACGAACACACCGACTGTTTTGTTCATTTTACCGTCGATAAAGTCCGCTAAGTCACGACACGACACCGGCGACACTGCGCGTCGGGACCAAAAAATAAAAGTTGAATTCGCACAACACGATGCATGCCCGCGATCAGTTAAACGGTAGCATTCGGAAATAAATCCAAGCAAAAGAAATTAGGTGCGGGTTGCAATAAAAATAGGAAACGGAGGTCGTGCCGCACTCGATGCATTTAAAAATGCAAAAGAAACTTAATGGAAAAAGGTTATGCATTGAACTACGTCGTTAATGAGGCAGTATGTTTCAGGTCCCTAATGATTTATCTGATGCTGTGAAGTCAAAGCGGCTGTCTAATGGAAACCGCCGACCCTAACTTTCCCTAAACAAAACCACACACTCAAGTAATTTTAGTTAAAGCGTCGAGTACCTACCTACCTAACCATGGGCATCGAAATTCTACTTCGTTGCGCTTAACATGCAAGTTACTAAATCTTTTTCGTGAAAATACTTAACTATAATCAATCCATTAACGGGAAAGTAAAGTTTTTGATTTTATAATAAATAAACTGATATTACTTAAGTACAGGTAATATGGTGCTATTCGCTTATGAACCCATAAGCTATAAATGTTGTATTTTGTTCAAGGACCATAATAAAAATGGAACCATGCAATTTAAATTCAACACGCAAAATAAAATCTCAAAGCAAAAACGAATAAAGAAAACATTTACATTCGGTATATTCTCTTAAAAGATTTCGCATTCGGAATTGAATTTGCATATGGAAAAGTGTAAGAAGCTTGCACCGCCCACGCCTCAATTGCGCACTCGAATGAAATTTCTCTTCATTCCCTACACTTCATTGATGTTGAAAATGTTGATGTCTTAACTGAACAAATAATATTCTGAAGATTTTATATCAGATATTGCGAGAAATAACCTTCTATGAGACATGGTACATATTTCATCAAAAAAATGTTATATCGTATCCTGTTAAGGCAAAAACGTGACTGCGGTAGACATTCTCGAATGTCCTCTGATCACGACCGAGTGAGATGCAATCGCGGCGAGCTCATACATGGTAATAGGCACGATGGGCGCTGCGATACAGGAGCGCTCATCCGCACAATTAACCTAACAACTCTGTAGACTATTATCAAATTACGATAATTCTGCATAATTTACTGAATTTTGACGCTAGTGAAGTAAAGCCATAAGTCGAATTTATCTCCAATCAACATCTCAATGATGAAGGAAAGAATGACGTTGTTCGAAAGGAACGACTGGTGAGAGCCGAGCGCTCATTACCGCTAAAATCCACATGCGCGGTCGTTACGAGAATTACGAGCGGTTAAATAAACGCACCTCCATTTAAATCATTGGAACCCGAACTGAACGTTAACTGAGCCAGAAATAAAGCTAAACTCGACACCGAGAGAGGGTTAAGGTATGCAACAAATTAGTTAAGAAAAATGTGTTGGACGCTGCTGGATTACCAGGAGATTTAGTTAAAGTACATTTATAGATTTTACTCAATATAGTGTCTAAAGCCTTTTGATAGCGACTTGTAAAATGATGACCACCTTTGGCATGTAATAACGACCTCTGAAGAGTGTCCAAATATTGGTCCACGCGCACTCCGAACGGATTCATCCAATATTTGAACAGTGCGACTGCTTCTCCAAAGTATATTTTCTGATTCAACAACTCCTAACGTTAGATTCTCGTGAGGGTGTCACTATGTTTACGCAACCAAGACAGCAGAGGAAGATAAATACTACACCAACTCGCACCAGATAACAATAATGATGGTCCATAATAAAAATATAAATATAAAAGTCACAAAAAAAACTCGTTCGTTCTAATCCCCGCCATCATTTTTTTATTTAAAAAATGGGATACAAGACGACTTATGTAAACAGTGACGCTCACAATGCGCCTCAGCGTCAGTCCCCAGGGGTGGCAATGACAATTTTGTGTATTTTATTGATTTTGTGACTAGACGTTATCTAGTGAGGCAGTGGGGCCTCGGAGCGCATCACAATAACCCTTGTTCGGATCGGGAATGTAAATTCGGGTCCATGCGGGCCCTCGCAGCGGCCGGCGCCGCGGGAGGCCTGCGACCGTGACTCGACCCATCTTACTTCACGCTGCGAAACATACGAATTCACTTCCAGACATGTAAGCGTTTCCTTCAAATCAATCCACGTCATCCATAAACGTTAAGATGTTTTCATTTAATCGGAACGTCAATATTGGAAAAGATCACCCACACATTATCGCCACAATGCACTTCCTCAGCACAGATAGTTGAAAAAGTTGCTGTGTGCTAAATTCCTGCTGTGTCGTCGATGGTGGCCGTTTTGATAAGCTCCGGAATGTGGAAGTTATTTACGCAAAGTAACCCCGACCCCGAGTGTCAATCCCGACCGAATGTGTAATGACACACTTGCAGATAACAAAACGAGCTTTTGTTCCTCCTACTTATAGTTATATAATCTACTTTGTGCTTGGGAACTACAAAAAACATAAATTTCCAAAAAAAAAACAACGTTGATAAAGGACTTACCCTTAAAGGACTTTGGAATTCTTACCCACGTACTAAAACGTTTACGAGTCATAAATCAGTCAAGAGATGTTGTCGTATTATAAAATGTTCAGTTCCGTGGAAATCGGCGACGCATGTTATTGTAGTTCTACATCAAATCAAATCCATAGAGCTTTGCATTAGCAGTAAACTTCATGGGGAACACATAAATCCTGGGACACGTCGCGTCTCCGTCCACCATAAACCGTAAGTAGTCATTCGTCAATCCTACGGGAACGGTGGCCAATAAAATGTTATTATTTAGAACCTCATAACCGCTACGATTTAGTGCTCATAAAATAATGGAACTTGACCGCATCCCTCAACTACTCGAGATTTATTTCTTCCATGATAATCCTGGCATCCCGCTCAAGTGGAAGTAATTAGATCATTGACCACGTCTACATTTGAAGGCGCATGATGGATATGTTCGACTGGCAGCCATATCCGGTGCAAGCAAATTTAACTCCGAATAGCCTTGTTTATTCAGGGGTGCACTGAACCATTAAAACACTGTCGAGTCGTAACAACGTCGACCGCGTTAAATTCTTCAATACTATCATAATGCTCAGCTTTAATTACTTTCTTACGAAGCCATTAAACTGCAAGTGGCTGCAGTTCGATATTTACGGCCACGTTTTTAATTTAAACCGCGACGCCATAAAATTAGAACAATTACATTCATAGAACTACGTCACGCTGATTATCATTAAGTTAATAGTGAGGTGCTTAACTAAAGCATGGTTCAATCTAAAAGCCATAAAACCGGTCCCCATATTTAACGTCAAAAATTTCAAGCTATTGCTACGCTCATAAACGTTTGACAAAGGACTTGTGGCAAAAAGTGGAGTATTGTCGCGACCCTATTGATTAATTTGTTTCGCCATTAGAATTCTCTTCACGGGCAACAAAACGTCGCGGTGGAGAGCATCGCGGCTGTATTTTAGGGCATTATTTATGGTGTGCCATTCGCTTCAAAGGACTGTATGATTTACAACCGGCCGAGCAGCACAAAAGCCACTGCCTTATTATGACGTGCTGGCCCGCGCATTGTGACGCATTTGATTCGTGCGATTGTACGCTATGTTTGTTTATTTTGGGTCCTTCTTCATAAATAAATACAATATTGTCACAGAAACACAATTGACTCGAGCCATATTTCACGGTCCTTAATTATGAAATGTTGAATATGTTACGTTTTGCCAACATGACAAAAAGCGGTTAGAAAACGTTTTTAAGGAGGGACAGATACGAGCACATGCTTCTAAACTTAACAATTGAAAATCAAACTTCCCAAAACCGATCCATGAGTAGACAAGGACCTAGTTAAACTTGTTTCGTATGGTTTAAGTAACAGGATTACGGGTGGATGTTGAAACAGTCTATGTAGGTGCCTACGGCTATATGGGAAAGTACTTTAACTTATCGAGATGTTAATGAGGTGAAGAATGGCGTTTCATGATGATAGTGGTGTATCGTGTTTAGAAGTGATTAGAGGTGGACACGTTAAGTGCTAGAGTCTACAGAGAGAAAGAAGCAACGAGGTAGTGTAAGCGCAGGCTACCGCCCAACGCCTACTGTGTTTGTGGACCGAGTGCCAATGAAGTTTGTGTGTGGTCGGTACTAAATTTAAATACACGCTGCAGCGTGAAAAACTGACTGCAGTCCTTTTTTTAACTCATTATTAGTTTGAAGCACTCTGCCAGTCATTTGTTTATATTTAACAAGTAACAACCATTTTAGCAAGCATCAGAAGCATCCATCCATCCATCCTCCATCGTTAACGATGACGAGAAGACATGGTGTCAATTTAAGCTCTTCCCATCACGTTACCTGACTGTCACCCCTTAAGAGAAACGACGTGTGAAACTTTGCCATCTTTAATGGTCGCAGCCAGTCCCTCTAAGTGCATTTAACAATTTAGATAATGCTTCAGAAGTGCGAAAGCATTGCGCACGCAGTAACATAACGTTGCCGCTTTTAGTAGCACTCGCACGCATACAGCAGACTTCGTGCAATAATTCCTGTGAATCCTACACAATAGTTTATTACACACATTTATTTGCACATTTTCCATTTAACCAGCCCAGCGGTCGCGTGCCGTTCCCACCGCCTATTCAATTATGGCGCACACAGAAATTGTCACCGCATCATCCCTAATGGGGCATCTTTGAGCCTTGAATAAATACACGGGAGAAATAAAATACTGGTCGTGTGCCATCACCACGGGAGATGTAATATTGTTACGCGGAGCGTGCGGTTTCACGCAGCGGACTTCACGGAGTATCAAGAGGATCATTAACAACAAACCGTACTTGTTTTGGTCAACATCGTCAGTAAGCTTTTAGTTTCCAACGGACATTTTAATGACTTGGGTGTCACAACATGAAACTAAAATCGTGACTAAATTGGATATTGTAATGTCATTAGCGCTAAAACATTAACGTGTCCACGTCCACTGGATGACGGGACGGTTGCTATTTCAGTAAGGTGCATTCCTCACTCACGCATCATCGATCATGGTTGGGGAGCTGTCAGGTTTTAAACTGAGCTTAAACTGGGTTTTAACTGAGTCGTCGCCGATGGCAGTTGATGGATGCGGCGTGACGGCCGGACGGGCAGCCGGGCCGTCCGCCTGACGGTCTGACGATGACGGTCTGACGGCCGCCGGCGTCAGCTTGCCAGAGGAGGGTCTACGGTCTGTCTGACCGCTAACCTTCTAAATTACAAGTCAAACAGCACGAGGCTACATTACACGTCTGCATTTGTAAATAAAAGACTCAGTTATCCACATATCAACTAATTTGCTCCGTCGGGCCAACATTCCATTAGAATAGTTTTTGTTACGCTAAAAGCCAAAGCCCGTTAACATTATTAGGGATCGAGGAAGTAGGCAGCCGTGTCGCGGCATTTTTCCCGTCGCCGGCATTGTCTCAGCGCTTCTCCAAGCGTCCCCGAGGACGCAGCGCACTCTCACAAGTGATTATTTTTGTGTCACATATTGGAATGAACACTCTCCTAGATCAACTGCTAGCGCAAGTAAGGCCAGGATAAAGACTACCTACCATCAATATGGAATGGGTTTCTCGTTTCATTCTAGGCAGCGAGAGTTATTATTCGTGCAGATAAATCTTTGCTGTTTCTAGTAACTGCATTTTGTTGTTTTGAGCATAAACATGAGCAGAAGAACGAAACACGTTCCGGGGTATAATGGTCAAAACACGTCGAATTCTCGAAGTTCGACTCACGTGTAGTTCAAGTATATCGCCTGTAAATTAAGGTAAAATTAAATGCGTCAAAAGTGTGTTACCTATTTCACGCATTGTTAACAAAACTTTTCGATCCATTGTTGTAAAGTTTGAGGCACACATGCCGATGCGGAGAGAACAGCGCGCGCGCAATAACCTCTGCTCTGATCGATCGAAGCTTTTTGTCGCGCTGACGTCTCCATCCATTCCCGGCAAATTGCCACAAAACCAACGCGACGAGCGTCGCGCGACACAATCCCTTGTCAAGGTGTGATTGAGAACCCGGCCTGCCCGCCACAACCATTATTTTGAATAGGGTAATTCCAGGAAAGATGCCCCAGTGGGATAGATGCCTCGATTTCAATTTCTACTAGTAGCAAGGCTGTGGGACCAAAATTCCACTAAATAATAGCAAGCCACCTCCCTGCAAACCTCTGGGCCGCTGCTATCATGAGCAAGAGCGAACGCGTTTAGTCCATGAGTGCCAAAACCTTCCGCGGCGAGACCTCGCAGAGCGTGAAAATTATATTCGTAAGTATTTGTTTTTGAATAACTTTAGACTGGCTTATAATTTTCGCTTTTAGCTACCTCTTTTGGTTGCACTGAAGTTTAAACTGCATGGATTAGTATATTTTATAGTGATTTTATCATTACATGATTTTTTATCGAAAAGGGCATCTATCCTCTGCGAAAAGTATAGTTGCCCCGTTTTCGATCGCTATAGATGCCCCTAAGGGCATATTCTCAACTTGTTTCAAAGAATTTTTATGTTGCAGAGGATCGAAATGCCTTGTAAATATGAGAGAAAACGCCCTCGTAGTCCCGCGTAACGTCGCCTGGTCTGAAGAAAGCTTGCTAGCAGCCTTCGAGGAAATGAAGAAGGGAGAAAAAGGAGTCAATGAAGAAGCCTGAACATATGGAATACCGTCTATAACACTAAGACGACGTTTTGCCAAAAATGAAAAACAATTGATCCTAGCTAGGTAGTTATGTAATGTAGGTACATATTGATTGGTATTTAGTGAAGTTTTTTCTGTATTTGCAAATAGAAACAAAATCACATTTTATATGGAATTGATTAAGCTTTTATAATTTGTTTCAGTAAAACATCTAGTACCTACTAGGATTCTAGGCGAATTTTCAATGAATATAAAAGACTGATAACTTTTATTTAACTTGTTTAATTTCAAAGGGCATCTATCCTCTGACGCATTTTTGCGACGAGTCGTCTATCCCCCACGGTAGGCACCTATCCCATTTATAAGGGGTCTAAAAAAGTACGATTTACACAAAATCCATACGATTCATATTAAAACAAGTACAGTAAAATAATAGATTAAGGACCATAGTTATCATACGCCTTGGGCGCAATGCTATAATTTGTTTAGTTTTTGAATTATAAAGCTATTTCAAAAAGTGGGGCATCTATCCTGGACTTACCCTATGCCTCTCTATCGATCACGTAGAACTATTTTAAAAGTAAACCTTCGCCAGCGAACCTCAGTATTTTTGACGCATCGGTTACATAGTTTGTACTTCACTATGATGCATCAAAATCTTTCACTGTCAGTAAAAACGTCTACCTTCAACCCGTACACGAAGATGGATGAGATATTTGAGAACTTTACGAGACGATGTGTACCTACTTCGCAATGTTATGCTGAGCGAAGACTAAATTGTAATTTACACTAATTTATCATTTATGGTTTTGGTAACAACACAGCCAATTACTTTTTACTCAAACGAAGGGCTGTTTTATTTACGTTAGTGTCGTCGTTCGTTCGTTATTTAGTAGAGCTGTTCTTGGTGTCGACAGCGTGCAATTATTAGAGAAGTTTATGTGTTCAGGGAGGCTGAATTTGTAATTCTCTCACACAAACAAGAAGCTATCTTTATGTGGGTGTAATAGAAAGGTAACACTTGAACCGAACAACTTGAAGTCAATACACCATATTATGTATTTCTGCCTTTCCAAATTGCCAAATTTAGTCATAATTTAGGTACAGCTGATTCAGACACTATTTATTCAGCTGCAAGCCAGTCTGACCTAGAAACATTGCCAACGTGTCACTAATGCAATGTGTATGAAACTATTGCAATTACGTAATGGCAGTCTACAAGTCAGGCTATGGCATTCGTATTCAAATTTAATTTTCATAGAAGTTCAATTTGATACAATTACAATTAATAGTATTGCTGTGCTGTAGCAAGTGAAGCAAATCAAGTCTAATCATGGAAATACTCAAATGATATTTAAATTCCCAAGATAACGGACTGATTACCTCTTTAAACTAAGATGAACCTTTTACTTTACAAATATAATTTGCAATCGCAAACAAAAAAAAAACAAATATATGTTTAATGTTTAACGTTTATTTGGGCAAAAAACGACACAATATAATGAGTGAACTTAAAGAAAAACTTAAGTTATACATAGGCCAGCCGATATGCCACAGTTAATTTATGCTAATAAAGTAACACGTAAAAATACAAACAGCCAAAAATGAGAAATAGAGAAACAGATATATGGGCTGATATTGACAATTATGTATTATAATTAATTTACAAAATTTGACTTTACTTTACTTTAAATTCGATAATCGTAATTTCACTAGGTACATACAAACAATCAAGGTGTTAACCAGAGAGAGAGATGATACTATAGTATCGAAACAATAGTAATCCTTCTCGGTATAATCCAATCACTGCTTGACTGATTACCGCCCGCCACAATAACACGTTACTTGTACCTCATAGAAAGTTATCGATACTTGTACGCGAGATAAAAATAATAGGGTTGTCTGTCTAATTACAGATTTTCTTAGATTAGCTATTAAAATCAAGTTTTGCTTTTTCATGCAGATAGTTATTTGTTTTACGATTGGAATGGTGTGTTTTGTTTATAAATGACGTCAATTATTTTTAACTAGGTTTTTATCATGCCAGCCGTGACTTGAAAGGTTTCTAATTAAAATCGTTTCTACATCGAAATATGTAGTTTAATGATCAGAATTACAAATATGTACAATACTAGTTATACTACTTGAAATTCCAACTGACGCGTCAATAAATGGTAACGTCTACTTATAGATTGCTTACTAGCAGCACACAAGTAGAGGAACGAGTTGAATTTCAAGTGCCCGCGTATTTATAGAGAATCCTTAAGTTTTTACTTCACTCCAAGTTAATATTCAACAGGTAATAACTCATGAAACTCATTTCATGTTCGCTTAAAACGAGAAATTCTATACCTATTCGTTCTTTCTGTCCATAAATGATAAGATAAGTGTTTTTCATTTCTTACTTAAATGTTTATTTCCTAAAATAATAAAACCCTAGTTGATTATTATGATCCTTACACGAGTAAGGTCTTTAATCTCTTCAATTCAATTGTCAGTATTCAATTGAAACAGTCCTTGCCTTGCATAATAAAGAGTGTGCAAGGACACTTAAAGTATTCAATGTGAGAGCAGCTTTCTGTGAGTTTTTCTGAGTTTTATTATGGTAGTACAACGTATCCAGTGCTAGGCGAGCCTGCACGTACGACCGAGGTAGCGATAGATAGAAGTAGAAAAACCTTCTATTATCACATCTTACCGGCGCCAATGCGGGTGATTGCGTGGACTTGTTAGTTGTTACGAGCCCTTGATTGTGGTCAAGTATTAGTACTCTAAAAGAAGATAGTTCCAGTTGATGGGTGTTTTGATATCCCTACCAAAGCTGGAGCAAATTGTACAAACAATCCAAGATTATAAAGCTAGCACTTTTATGGTTGATCGTTGTGTGATGTGATCACGATTGGTGTTTACGTTTCGAAGCGGTTGCAGCTTGAAATCATAATAATTTTATAGTCGTTAATTTAGAAAAGCCAACATTGCACATCGTAACGCACATGTGCGCCTAGACAGTTGACGGATTATGTCCTTTCATAAGCGAACATAATAAATCAGCAGCATGTAGTGACGATGACAAAGCATTAAAACTGCACGACATGGTGTTAACGCAATGGATTGCGAAGTTTGAGCCGCCAAGCCCGCGCTCTCCGTAATTGAAAATAACGAGTTGCATATTCATGTAACGCGCATAATAATCCCCATCGCCTGCAGCTCTCTGCATGTGCCTAATTCTATTTCTGCCGTACCTATGCCCGAGTGCCCCTAAGTGCTTTCGGCTTATGCTCGAGATTTGTGCAAAATTTATGCGCTACAAAACGACGGTCAAAAAATTCAAATTACGCCTGTGTCGTAAAGCACAGTATACCCGAGGAAGCACAGATCGGTGGATGAAAGATTTAATTAACTCCTTTTGATTCTAATCACGTAGTGGAATCGTGATTTAAGTACGCAAGGTTAACCCGCAGGTGCCTGTGCCGGCCGGCGCGGCCCACGGGACTCATCGCTCCCGCAGATAAAAACTGCCGTACCCAACCATCCGTGAAATTAAATTTATTTAGGGCCCACTCGACATCATCCCGCGTGTCAACGCTATTTACATAAAGAATAGTTTCGAGAAAGACGCGAGCCCATATTTATATAACGCCGTCGCCGGCTGTTTATTGAAATATTTCATTGTTAATTCTCCAAACGACGTCGTCGTTTAGGGGGCGAGATCCCAATGGTGCACTGAATGCAACATTAATAGTATTTATTAAAATAACAAAGCGAGATTTTATATCTATTCCGGAGCGCTTTACTAAACATTTCTCAATCCGGTACCTGGACATAAAATATGTAGAAATGACGGCACCGGATGTGAAGGATAAGCCTTGGAGCAAGGCAATTTTCACGTAGGTGTACGTGGAACTGATAATGTTGGCATAGGTCGGAGAAAAAAGATCGTCCTTTAGATAACATCTGACGAGATAGCAAGCCGGAAACCGTCCCTCCAACAGCCTTCAGGCCTAAACAAACTGCAGTATTACTGTCAAAAGCATTAATTGCATTGCAAACCTTAAGATAAGGCTCCTCACGCGTCCAAGGGGTTTGTATCTATGATGTATTGAAGTGCCTCATAATTCTGAACAATTTATTTGTTTATGAAAAATACTATTTTAGCGTCAGCATAGTAAATGCAGTACGTAATAAGGCCTGTTATGGTGGTAACCGTGTGAAGAGGTTACGGTGTCTAGACGAAACCTTACACGGCAACACAGTATCGTGTTACTTGACTTTACTTAAGTATTTTTTCGTTTTTTATTCACCAACCGCAGACCTAGCAGTGAAACTCAAGCCGCTAGATTGAGCTCTCCTTACCACGGGATGCTGTAATGTTATACTTGGTCTATTTTTTGTATGATTCTCTATTATTGCGTTTAACGGTTGGCTTGTCTGCGGTGGTTTGTATTAACGAAAGGCGGTCATTGTTATCTCGTTTGGGCCAATCAGTGGTCTCGATGTAAGTGTGTAACTGTATAGGAATTTCCATTAATTCAATTTCCATTATCTCCACAGGTATATCAAGCATGCAGGCTGCGCCTACGCCGCTCGTGGCGGGTGCTCGTGGAACAATCCGGCCGCGCACCCTTGCTTGCCAGAATTGTACAAATTAGATCCGGATAGCGATTCTTTAAAAAGGTAATAAAAATTGCACCAAACTCCAAACAATGAACTACGTATAACAATAAACAGGGTAAGGTTTGCATTCATAAATTAGTTTTGTACTTTTGTTTGACAGATTTAAAGGCGAACTTTCATACTAACTATTTATGTTAGTTAACAGATTTCAATTAAAGGAGGTTGTATGTTACACTGTTTGTAAGTTTATTTTCTAATCGCAAGTCTGATGGAGTTTTCAATGGTCTATCCCTTTTTAGGGATCCATGCCCATTACGAAACCTTCGCTGCCTGCCCGCCTGACATAGCCTTACCCACTTAGCTGCTGTTTTGAATTTATTGACAAGTGATGATTGTCTTAAGGAATAAATTTGATTGAAATAAATAAATAACTTGGCAACCATAGTTGCACAAAGCATATTAATGGAGTGGAGAGGGCTATAAATATGTATATTTTAAACCGTTATCGCGTTAAGAAGACACTTGAAATTTTGATAGTATACATACATATTATTGTTATTATGGTTGCTATTTAACAAACGATAGGAATAAAATGGATGTAGGTAATTCTTCGTATGCGGATCCGATTGGCACTTTAAATTGTGCGTCCTCCGCTTCTCTTAGATAGCTTGGGCCACCATCAGCAATAAGGATTCAGATGAACGATAGCGAGTAACCATAAACCTTGCTGTCGTCTGATACCGCCCCACCTCCGCATCCGCTCTCAGCAACCTCGCAATTTACTTATCACACACAATTTTCTGTATAATATTTATTACGATTCGCACCAAATAAGTTTACGTCTCTGAAGTTAGCCTCAAGCACGTTCCGCGCGAACGCTCCCTGTTGACACCTCAGGCGCAAGCCCCACAGAAGAGACGTGGATCAGGGGCGAGTCGCTGTCGCAGCGCCTCTTGAATCAGTTACTAGATGAGAAGCGTCGCGATCCAAAGCAGACAGAACAGACAGGACGGAGATGCGGCCTGTGAACAAACGACGCGGACTGAGACGCGCCCCCGTCCCACGTCTCTTCTGTGTGGCTTGCAAGTTGCACCTAAAACGTTTGCTACGGAACCCCTTGATCCCTTTCTGGGATATTCGTTAACGACTGTAAGTTCATTAATACGCATGTAGTACAATGATTTAGCACTTTGGCAATATTCTTCTCATACATAAGCGGCATAAGCACAGGAAACATTCCTAGATAATGATGCAGTGTATTATCATATTGCTGTCCGCGTTCCCACAGTATCAGTTGCAGCATTATCACACTCATTATCATTTTACAGTCAGGTGGGTGTTTCTACACCACCTCGAATAATCCAGATCAGATAATCTAAGCGAATAAAATAAAGTTTTGCAACAGCGTGATTTGAGATTTCTAATCGAAAACGGATAAAATATTCATTTCGAGCGTGTCAGAGCACTCGTTTTAGGCGTCGTTTATTGGCTGAGCTCCATGGAATCTCCATTAATGTCATCTGAAATAAATTATACCTAACCACCGGCGATCCGCCCGACAGATACCGCTTGTATTCAACGGTTAGAAATACCCAGATATCGTGGAGATGTGAGATATGGTAATTTTTATATTAGTTTCGTTATCAATAAATTATCTATGTTACCAAACGAATGTGTGAAACTGTTTTCTATAAGCGTACATATTTGTTTTTTAAATGTGATCAAAATAAATTGTGCGTGGGCGCTTTCATTAACGTTAGTGTAATACCGTTGCCAAGGTGTAAAGTTTTGTGGGTTTAGGTACGTCTTACTCTTTTCTCGTATCTATGATCGAGCAAGACAGTATGACGAAATTACTACATAGATACGAGGTGACATTGACCATCTATTGATTATCTTTAAGTTACTTTAGAAATAATTAATTCAGGGCTGCTTGTGCTTTCCGATGCACAAACATGGTGGCTCTATGTTATTTGGCAATTGTCATTGAATAAATGTTCAGTCAATTTCTTGGTTGTTTCTCTCTTGGCGATTTGCGTCATCGCTGGCGTCAAGCTCATTGTCTTTAGATGGATGTTTCGGGCCCAGGTGGTCGGTGGTCGTCCTCTGCCTCTTTTGCTTTTCTTTCGGCAATAGATGGCTACTAGTCTGGTTACATTACAATACAATACAATACAATGACTCTTTATTGTACACCAGGAATAGTAAGCAATACAGAAAACAGGTACACAGAGAGTAAGTTACAAGGTAAGCAATAGGCGGCCTTATCGCTTAAGAGCGATCTCTTCCAGGCAACCCTTTACCAGAAAGAAGGAAGGACTAGTTTACAGCAGGTGATGCATCAACAGTGGATCAGAAAATTAAAACGCAACAAAAAATAGTACATCTACTCATCGTACATATAATAAGTACACGTCTAAAACAAATATAAGCATTGGGATAAACAGCCACATATAAATAAATAAACTATAACAAAGCTAATAATTACAAGAAGACAGATAGTACACCTTAAGCATTGATTTAAAGATTGACAGAGATTTTGCCCGTCGTAAGTCAATCGGCAAGGCATTCCATAACCGAATAGCCTGGACAGTATAAGAATAGACATAGAATTTGGAGTTAGAGAGAGGCACGGTAAGGAGAAAGTTCTGAGAGCATCGAATAGAAGTTACGTAGCTAAACCGCTCTTTGAGGTAGCGAGGAGTTGCAGGGTTAAAGAGAATGCCGTAAAGAAGGTGGAGAACGTGAGAGTTACGGCGAAGGCGGATTGGGAGCCACTTGAGCTGTGATCGAAAATTACATTGATTAAATACTAACTCTCAATTTACGTAAAATGTTTGATGGCTGCGTACTGTACTGCTAACTGCAGGCATTAGTCGAAGCCGTTCCAAGTTGACGTGGTTTTGTGATTCTAATTTTTAAGCAAGAACAAGGGGCAGATGTTTGAGATGCAGACAAAGACGAAGCACACGGAGCGCAGGTTACTACAATAGGGGCACGACAAAAACGGTTTTGATGTAAGACGCGTCACATAGCTCTACTAGTGACCGTTGTAAGCTCGACCCACAGTGCAACCCTGTCTCAGTTAGCCGTCATTCTACTGATCATGGAAGCCACTGGGATAATTTATCGTGAAAAGGTTCTACTGCGGAGCGAGCTTCGGCGGTTTACCTATAAGCCCATTAGCTCGCTCGTACCTGCGCGTGCTCAGGCCCTTGTAAATCTGTCACCTTATCTCAATGGACATGACGAGCGAGGGCTTATTGTTATGACGTCCCCTAATTAAAAAGAAGAGATTAAATTTCTCAAAAAAATTAGGCGATTAAATTTTTCACGCTGCTTACAAGCAGTAGGTAAGGGAATTAAATTTACTGATAACGTGATAAGTTATCCGAGATTAAGGGATTAAGACTCCGCATCCAAAAGCTAGGTTAAGCCGTGTTTTAACTGTATGCTTGTACTTACCTTTTATCTTAGTTGATACCTTCCTACTTAATAGATACATGCAGCTTGTGAATATCCATCATGTAATTTGTAATTTCGAAGTAGACCGAGGCGATTTTAATTATAAATAGGTACATACATACGGAAAATACACTTTTAATTAAGTTCTCGTTAAAATTCAAGATTTTTTGGCTGCCTGTACTTCTAGTTCAACCTAAATACCAAATTTAACATCAATCCGACCAGTCGAAGTATGTGAAATTAGACTTGTCAGTTTTATTAAATTCAATACTTACAACGACGAATGATTACGTTGAATGCACGAAGGATAAAATATCATATCTTAAATATATAAATTTGAATAACTTTAAGTTCCATTCATAATCTCATCGCGGTCTAGTAATACCTAGGTACCAAGAGTCTAGGTACAAGTCGGGGTAAGAAAAAGTTCGTCACCTTCTCACCTTAATGCCGGCCACACACGTTAGGTTATAATAACCGACGGTTATGCCTGCACAGTTAATTTGTGCAGGCATAACTGAACGTTTGTATGACATGTAAAGTTGACATTTGCTTGCAGCAAGGCAATTGTCAGTCCTGTCAACATTTTATTTCAAACGAAACTCGCTTGACGTTTCCCATTTTTCAAAATTGACTTGATAAAGGAATCAATATTCAATTTAACTGACGAAGGTTTTCGTACCTTGACTGTACCAGCTCATAGTGGCATATTATTACATGCGTCTTGCATTGCATCTCTTTATGGTAGGTGAGACACTTCTGAGAAAGTAAGTAGATGATTCTACCTACTTAGAAAAAAAAGTTTCTTGGAATAAAGCGAGCGACGTAAAAGGTCGGTTTTTGTCAAGTGAACCCAAATAAAGGGAGCTTTTATAAAGCTTACGTCGACGATAGATCGTCCGCGGTTCTAAAGCTGTGAAGCTTATTTTGCTAAATAAAATTGGTGTGAAATTAGATTATTGCTTGCACGTTAGTTGGTGAACTTTTAATTCAAACTTTGTAGAAATCAATAATAAGAAATCAATAGTAAATTCTGGAAACTTTTTAAGAGCGTGTTGCCAGTCTATTAGGTTAGTACTTAGTTCTCTTACTTCTATCTTACCACAGGTAAAGCATCTACCTAATATGTAGTTTTATGTATTATCCTATTTATTCTTGGATTGAGAATTGTGATAGTTGGACCCACAGCCTTGTATGAATGGATGACGCCAGTTCCTTGTCACAAAACACGTCTTAACTTTGATTTTCTGTCAAAATTTACCTTCATATGCCTAAAACTTAAGTATCAAGGGTTGCCATAAATGATGTGATTCAAATTAAATTACAGGCGGCCGAAAAAATTAAGATACTTTTGACTGAAATGTGTAAACGACATATTAAAAAATTTAAACATTTGGATCTTATACATTCCACCGTGCTTCCTATCCACTTCTATATAGGTCCGTGGTTGTGCCTATTTGTGGCATACGACATACCTATTTATGTTAATGTGGAAAAAAGGGGTAAGTATAGGTAACGCCACGAGAGTTGAGGCGAATGATTACACACACAGCTACATAAAGTACTGATTACAAAAAAGAAGTGAATGAATGAAATGTGAGTTAGTATGATCTTATGATGAAATATCGACGCAATACATTTATAATTTTTATTTTTTCATATAACCTATTTTTGAAATAAAACAATTTGAAACTGATAAGAAATATTCGCAACAAAAAAATCGGTATGGATAAATAGCGAAAAATTTGCTTTATCTGGTTTAAATAAAATGGATCAAAATATTTTATTTTCTGTTTTGTTTGAACTAGATGTATTTTCCTAAATAATTCTTAACGAAATAGGTTAATGAAATTTTTAGTCAATCTTGTAATTCACTGTTGAGTCTGTTGAACTTGCTATCGGAACGAATAAATGTCAAAATCCCGCTATTACATGACATGTTGTTGTGTGCTGTGCGTTATCTCTACTCTCATGGCGTTACCTAGATGGGAATGCCAGACGTCTCGATTTTGGCGGGACGTCCCGATTTTTTGGCCCAAAATTAAATGTCCCGCGCGGGACAGGCTCAGTCGCACTTTTGGGGATTCCTCAATTGTAAATAAAAGGATGAATATTTAAAAACGTTATTCCATCACAAAGAAAAAATATACCTAAGCGTTAACTTTTACTAAGGAACTATTGACTCGCACTTGACCGGCTTTATTTTTAGTACGTCCCACTTTCGACGGAATAATCCCGCTTTTTTACTCAAAAGCTCTAAGAATCCCACTTTGGTCGAAAAAAATCTGGCAACGCTGGAAGTTTTTAACACGAAAACGAAACTATGTATTGACTGTCGCAGTGACGTAGCTGTCTTGGACGTGTGGCAATCAGCAGTTAGGTTTAGTGTACGTCAGTTCGGTAGTTGCAGAACAGTTAAAAAAACTGAATAAATGTGAGATGAGATGCCTACTTACTCTCATTGCGCTACTAGCCGCATAAACTATATAATCAGAATCTTAAAACAAAAACAGTAAATTTTTAAGATACCTACGATAGTAATTTAAGTAATGGTTATGTCTGATGTGAGGTTGTCAAATCGGAAATTACCTACACCAAAGTTACTCGCATTAAAACAAGACACGGTTATGACTTTTAGGTTAGGTTGCAATATTTAATAGGTACTCGTTCACTATCGTGTATCATTTCACAAGTTATTGAACTGTCCGTTTGTATTTTATAGTAACAGTAATGGTAACTTACCTAATAATCTCCACACTTCAGCACTGCTCAGGTAAACATTGAGATGTGCCAAACACGAAGGCAGCAACAGTATGAAAATATACCACTTCATAGTCTCACGTTATCGCTCGTTTCTTAAAATTATACAAAACCGGCAAACAGCCTCATCTCAATCCCAAAAGTTCACAAACACAATACCTATTTTGTTTCACATTTTCAACCACCGTCCAAAATCAACGAAGCTGAGTTCTCGCCGATACACAAGATTACACACTTGAATAAAACGTAACAAAACTCACTACAATCCTTATAAATACAATATTTAAGCAGTTTACAAGCAAAAATTGTAGACTTTATTCATTAAAATGTCGTATAGTTAAGTTATCTTTACGAATTCTGTTTATAAACAATGATAAATTCAATGTTGTTATTGGAAAAAGTGCGACACAACCATCCTGTAACACTGTTTTAATCAAACTAGTTTTCTTCAAACGTTTCGTTTCGTTCGTTCACTGCTCATTTTGCTCGGCATCGCTCGCTGCATGCATTCTCGTTTCGCTTTTCGGGTTGTCGTCTCGTCTCTGGCCTCGCTTTTATCAACCGCGAAGCGCTCTGCTCATGGAACAGCCGCTTCCTTCGCTAGGCTGACTACGAAGCTTAGTATAGTCATATTAATCTGGCAGATGGCGCTGTTATCAAAATATAGAAAATCTTTTTTTTAACTATGGACTTGTTAAATTGGTCATTTCTTTTTAAACTTTTGTGAATTACAGTTAGAGGATTATTTTGTAAATTTGGATTATGCCAAAAACATTATTGTAAATTGATGCAACACATAATATCGAAATGTGCTATTTCTTTTTAATGAGCTTGGAAGTGGGACCACCCACGAAGAGCTACCAGCTCGTTAGCCCTTCGGACACAAATCAATTAAGCGTGCTGATGGGGTCTCACTCATCTGTGCGGAACACCAATCAATATCAAATTATGCATGGATTGAATGTTGATTTATCTGTAAGTAAATACAATTGGCTCTGCTACGAATTCTCATTGAGAATTTCCTAAATATTTTTTTTTATATGATGGGCGATTCGGTTTGTTGCTGTCGGCCCATGACCTAAATTATTATGTTAAGTAGTATGAATATGCCATAAAATACTAGTAAAAATCTCAATACTTATCTCAATCTACGAAGAATTGATATTCGTAGGTAGATAGATCTCAATACTAAAAAAACATTCACCAGAACAAAGCCAAAACCCAAGTCTCTGTCTAGATGGCGCTGAGATTATTTTCTAATAACATCTCGAAGCAAACCTTGATAATAGGTATAAGCTTGTTTTAAATAACCAAGGCTGGAATTAACTTAAGCAAGTTAAGCAGCGTATCGTATCTCGTACCGTAATCAGCGAAGTGCAGGGATCGAGTGATCGTGTTTGTTTCTCCGTAATTTATCTTCAAATTACAGGGTGCCGGCCTCGGTAATAAGCTTGAAATCGGTTCATAAAAAGTCCTTGTTTGCTTGTCGATAATTGTCCTTGGCCTTAGTTACCTTATTTTTATTCAAGGCGTCTCAAAATAATCGGAAATAGGCCTATGAATACTGTTAAAATCGATGGCATGGTTCCATACAGAACAGATCTTTTTAATCAAAAACATCTAGGTTTTAGTAGATCCAAAGGTAGATCTAAATAAAGTAATAACCACAAAATAGGTACAATAGCCATAAAACGTAGTAGTTTTTGAATGAGGGGCCAAAGACGCGAAGTCCTTGCTGTTTTTTACTTTAGGATAGGAAGGATGACTTGTGTTCGGGAAAAATCCCTTCGGACGAACTGGGAATGGAGGGCCCAGACAATGTCCGACTTACACGGACTAAAAAACCCGGTCACAAATCCCCTTCTCTATTGATTGTCAATACGAAAAAGATGTGTTTTTAATTTTGAGGAGGGGAGGGGTAGAGAGGGTACTTAATCTACCCACAGTGTCCTGCAAAAAAAACATAGTGGTTATATTCTTTGATAATAGCATCACTAGGTGCGCCATCTAGTTATTTCTTCATAAAGTATTCAAACTAAAGAGTCGTGTTAACTATGCGATAAATTCAACATTGTTTATAAGTCTTCGGTAGTATAGTGGTAAGTATCCCCGCCTGTCACGCGGGAGACCGGGGTTCGATTCCCCGCCGGAGAGAACTTTTTGCATTTTTTAAAACTTAATTTTTTGTGTCCCTAATATTATACAAAGAAATTATCTTGATTCACTTGCAAGTTGCAACTATTTGTTTATGTAACGGAATCTTCGAACGTAATTTTTACCCAATTCTACCTGGCTGTGCTTAGACTGTAGGACTGTAGGTAGGTACGAGTACTTTTGAGAATCCGTAGTAAAGCGACTAGAAAATAGTGGGACGATTCTAGTCCATACAGATGGTGATTTTTAATCGGTGAGTTGAAAAATATGAATCCCTGGCCGTAATGGAATTTATTAGATGAGGTCTCGGTCTCAATCTCAAGCAAGTATAATAAAACTTCCTCCGCAACGTGCAATAACTATAGGCGGCAGCACTAATGCGACAGAAGAGACACTATGCGGATAGTAAAATAAACTTATCAGAACATTCAAATTGATGGCACCAGTTGGCAGCACCGTCTATGTGCACGCTCCCTGATAAGGAACGTGCAGAAACTATAAATAGGCAGCAGCACTAATGCGACAGAAGAGACACTATGCGGACAGTAAAAGAAACTTATCAGGGTAAAACAGTCAAATTGATGGCACCAGTTGGCAGCACCGTCTATGTGTACATCTGTTGAAGTTAGGTAATTTCGTCAAGTGACATCGCTTTGGCAGGAAATTTGACAGATCTCACGTTACAGTAAAGTTAGTTTATTGTTAATGAAACCATGGTAAGAAACTGTCTTGTCAAGAAGGTTTATCGGAAAATATTTTCCAAATAATCATTATTTAAAAAAGTAGGCATTTTGTTTCACCTAAAACGTGATCGCCACTGAATATTGAACTAGAAAAACAGGTTCCTGATCACCGATTAAAAATCCCGTTTTTCCCTTATCTGAGGGAAGCTCCAATAATCATGTGATGAGATTTTTACTGTTATCTACTTGCATGCCAAATTTGAAGAGTCTAGATATCATAGTTCAATTGAATGTACCTAGTACTTACTTATAAAACCTTTTTTGTCTCCCAATCCCGTAGGAATTTCAATGAATCTGTCTTTTTTTGTTTACACGTTAATATAACCCCGGCGCCACACATATTACAAATGTTTCAACACATATTTGAACACATATTTGATCTATGGTTGATTGTATGGATGTTCTATTGAACAAATAAGCAAATACCGGTGCTACACATGTGATCAAATAGCTGTGTTCAAACATTTGTAATATGTGTGGCGCCGGGGTAAAGACAACCTCTATGACGAATATCAGCCCTCAAGAACACAGGTCTTGGTTAATTTGATGCGTCATAGCAAGGATGATATAGACTGGATTGGCAGTCGCCATAGTACGGACCGGCCGCGGTTTTTGTAGTTCGATTATTAAATCTAGATGGCGCTGAAATACAGCCAGAGGTTTTGAAGGCAAAACAATAAGACTACAGATATTTCATATCACTCCAAATGTATTATTACGCAATATTTTTGCTGTGATTTATTATTCAAGTGTTTTTCAATAAAAATACAGACCCGTCAATATCACTTACCTTCTTTCTAATGCTAAAAAACGAAGTATTATTAGTGGTTTGACATGGTCTCTCAAGCAGAGGGCCGCGGGCTCGAGCAAAGTTCGAGTCCGGGCTCGCACCTCTGACTTTTCCAGAATTTATGTGCGAAATTACATTTGTAATTTACCATGAGCTTTACGGTGAAGGAAAAAATCGTGAGGAAACCTGCATACACCTGAGAAGAAATTCAATGGAGTGTGTGAAGTTCCCAATCCGCACTGGGCTCGCGTAGGAACTACGGCCCAAGCCCTGTCATTCTGAGAGAAGTCCTATGCCCTGCAGTGGGACGTATATAGGCCGGGATGATGCTGATGATGCGACAGGGTGAATGGGGCTGCTCGTACATCTGGTAGATAATATTTACAGTACCCGGCGATAAAGAATGCACATCAGCCTTTAGCAAGAGACTGAATGAGGAATGTCTAAGAAAAATTACCAGTGGTTTTTATATTTTTTTTGTATAGAAAAGTCAATTATAAGAAACTAATTTCAATATTTTGTCATTTAGTTCTCTACTTTTTTCAAAATTAATTATTGAAACTATTTTAGTTGATGACGTCAGATTGTAATTGAGGGCTCTCACAATGCCAAATTTCTAAATCTATCTAAATTCGTACGATAAGGCAACTCCTTTAATTATTTTTTGCGTAGTGGTACACTATACACTGTGTCACTTTACTGGCACTGTCAAAGTGCTAGAGGTCAGACAGCGGGTCCAAATCAAACTCCGTAGTATAATCCACGCGTAAATTGTGAAGAATTCTAACCACACAGAATAAAGTACGACTTGAACCGGTCACGCAATTTACACCAATGTCAAATGAAGGTCATTGCTTATTTGTTATATAATAAATTCGTTACATAATATTAAAATTAAATAACTACAGAAAACGAGTTAAAAAGCATTTATCTCGAAATGGTTTTCGATTTACTATACATCGCAAAAAAATAGACATCCCCAATTCGCAGTTTACGACGATTTCCGAACACTGGCGACCGTCCATCAATAGCCGTATTTATTAAAGTGACGTTTGATATCAAATAAATACTGCACTCCATGGACTTAATTAGTTTACGTCAAATTAATGACATGTAAAGTTTTGATATCTATAGAGGGTTGTTGCAACTACTAGAAAAAGGATAGTCAAAAAAGAGATTAGAGTATATTAAGAGACACCTATTTTTTCATAAATTTAAATTTTCAAAAAACCTCAATTCCTTCCATTTCACTATCTGTGCTCTTAATTTGGTCAATATCACTGTCACTATCAGCCGTATTTATTATTAGTCTATCAGTGTAATCCATCATACAATTTAAAGTTGGGGGGTTTCAATAACTCTATATTATATATTTTCACCGGAACGCGTCCGTACCCTACGGCACCTGAACAACGACTGACAAACGTCACATAAGTAGTGTGTGACAACGCTATACGAAGCCGACATTTGCCGAGTCTTTTTCCAAAGACCGATGTGCATTCTTTATGGCCGGGTACAGCTCGCGCGATAAGAGTTTGGCTTTGACCGTTATTGCGCATTGGGTATCAACGGGGGTGCGGGGTATGCGCAGTAATCCCCTCCACCCGAAGGTCAAAGCCAAACTCTTATCGCGCGAGCTGTACTGTATGAGTTTTCACAAGCTACAGAATTAAAGCTTTCAATGCTTCAAATTTTAGACTGGGAAAGTTTTTTGAGTTAAGATTACCTTATCGCCAAGAATTGGTAAAAAATAGTGTAACTAAGTAAGTATTAATTAGAACTTTGTGCAGACGATGAAACTTGTCTTGCAACTATTTTAATGTGCCAAAATTAAGTCACGCAAAAGTACAGTCACGTGCATTAATATGTAAACGTTTCCTCATTTGCAAAATGATATATTGGAAATAGAAGCAAACATCGTAAGTATACACATAATATTGTAATCGAAGTTGTTCACTTAATTTTACTAAAAATATCGTGTGCATTATTTTCGTGTTTTTTTTGGATAGGTACAACATTTTGAACGTTACGCATTACACGTGCGTTAAGAAATTTTACATAAATATTTCATATTCATTTGCAAATGAGGAAATGTTTACATATTTATGCACGTGACTGTACCTACCAGCTGAAATGTGCGAAAATCAGTCTATAAGAGAGAACGAACACTAAATTAAACACAGGATAATACAAAATAGACTTTAATTTCATACAAAATTACATTAATTTCGTTTTAATAAATATACGTCTCATACAAATCCTTTGGTACAACAAATAAAACATAATTTCAAAATATAACCAAATCATTTATAAAAACGTAGCAAGATACTAAAACAATAAAGTAAATAATTTAACGAAAAGAATAAATATCCAATGGTCGCGTCTATCAATATTCGACGTGGCGGAATAGACTAGAAAATTCAAAATTACGATCTTATAATGCGAATAATAACACAAAAGTCTTATAAAGTATAGGGTTACGCGGCACATGAAAGCATATTCGAAAAATTAAATAAACTTAAAAATAAGCACATTAAAGTATAAAGTATAAAAGAGAGGTTACGATTATGGCACAGAGGAACTCTAGCGAGTGGCGAGCGCTCACTTGTCTTTGGGTTTCTTTTCCTTCTTGCGTGGCGGTGGTACGGGGGCGTCACCCTCTTTTTTCACCACTTTCTTTACGACCTTCTTCTTGGGAGCATCTTTGGGCGCATCTTTGGACGCTTCTGTGGTCGTCGGGGTCTCCGGCGCGGCCGGAGTTTCCGGCGTGGCGGGAGTGTCTTTAGGCGCCTCGGCTGGTTCAGAAACAGAAGACTCTATCTGGGCGGCAGTGGTCGACTTGCCTTTGGGCTTGACGCCGATCTGTGCCAGCGAAACGGCGCCGACAGGCGGCGTGGGCAGTTGGGGTTCCTCTACAGAGAGGCGCTTGTCCGCTTGGGCGGACGCGGGGGAGGCGGGTGCGGGGGGAGTGGGCGCGGAGACGGTCGGCGTGGCGAGCTCGCCGGCGATGATGGCGTGCGCGAGCGCGGCGGCGTCCTCGAGCTCGGAGTCGGGCGTGGCCAGCGGGTCAGCGGCGGCGGGCGGCGCGAGCTGCAGCTTGCCCGCCGGCTTCTTACGCTCGCGCTCCTCCGCTACACAACCAAATCCGCTTTATTCTCTCCTCGGGTTAGACGTGGCGTTAGTATCGCGGTCACATTAGAGAGCAAGCTCGGTTAGGGCCTGGAACAAAGTCGAGGGAAACAGAGCTACATGGTTAACTCGAAACAGTGCAAGCGGAAAGTTAGATCGGTGTCAGTACAGCATAGAACCGAAGCTGCTACATTACAAGGATTATTATCGATGGTACCAATATCGCATATTAATATCATCATTACTGCTAACTAGAATGACTCGAAGTGTATGTTGTGCATAAATTACACGATCATGGTGTGCCGCGAGTGGAATTAGCAATGAATAATACCTTGCAATGCGTGAAACGTGTAAAGCAAATAAAACAAAATGTGAGGTTGCAGCTATTTCGCTCTCGGAAAGTGCAACAACCTCAGATGAGTCAAGTGCATCTCTCATGCGCTGCCAAGTTCACTCCGCACAAGATAGTCGCCGTAGGAGCGAGTAGGTATGGTTGCAGAGCAAACATGGCGGTCAACTCATTCTAGCGCCGCCTCTGGCCCGCGTCGAGTCTGCTCCGAGAATCTGAAGTTTCATTCGATCCCAGAATAGCGTCATGAGTCGTTGACCAAACGTACCTACTTATTTCATCCACTTGGACGCAACCCAACATCCGCTAATAAAATGACGTCTCGATTTGAATATTTGAATCCCAAGGCCGGCGCGAGTATAACTGTGGCTAAATAACATAATCGTTGTCAGCTTAATAGATACCTATGCCAGCTGGAATCGATTCACTATTGTGTTGGGTCCAAGTGTGAGTTGTTAAATTACCTGATCTATCAAAGCCGCGTCTCTTGCGCTGCCTCCTCGGTAGCTGGGTGAAATAACAACGTATTTTGAAACGTTTGCTCAGTAAATCAACATAAAACCAAAATCATCACAAAACGGCACAAAAACATGAGGATGCATCGCGATGTTGATCGAGAGATGATATTCTGTACACGTGGGACGAGGAACGAGGACCGCGGATGCGACCGTAAACTGAATGACTGTGTAACCAGTGACCACCCGGAAGAATGAGATACTTGATGAACAGAAGAATTAGTTCAGTAGATATACCGTCGTAATGAATAATGCTCCCAACAGCAATAGACTTAAATAACATAATTAGAAAAGCTGGCTGAAGTGATGTTCGAAACATTGAAAAAAAAATCACAGATAAAGTTACCACGAGGAACAGCCCGGTTTTATCAAGGGCATTGTACCATGTTTGTAGGTAAGTACATTGAATTAAGTTTTCTGAACAATATTCGATTTCATTACGGTCCTCATTCGTCAACCACTTCGTCTCGACCCGATTTTCGTATCGATGCGGCTAAACATAAAACATTAGTAGAAGTCTAAGAGAAAACTGCAAAATGAACGAACGAGATGAGTGCAAAGCCGTTATCGCAACCGGCGGCATCCGAATGTGTACTCACATTTGGCAGCAGGCGCCGCGGGCACCTGTTCCTTTGAGGGCGTGTTGGCGAGCGGAGGACTGTCGGTGGAGGCCAACGAAGTGTCCTCTAGCTTCTCGGGAGTCGACTCAGGGGCCTTCGCTGCGAGCAACGCTTCAACCACTGGTGGCACGTCGCTCACGGGAGTGGAAGGCTCCGGGGTAGTCTTCGGTGTCACCGGCGGAGTGGAAGGAACTTCTTTTTTTTCAGTCTTTTCTTTGGTCTCCTCTTTAGGAGATTCGGCGGCCGGTGCCGGTGCTTGCACGGGCGCGGTGGCTTTCGCTTTGACAGGCTCTTCAGGCGCGGGAACCGCGACTGGGGCTACGGCTTCTGCTGGTGCAGCGGTTTCTGCGGCAGGGGCCGCGGCAGGCGCAGGTGTTTCTACTGAAGCGGGCGCTTCAACTGATGCAGCGGCTTCGACTTTCGCAGGAGCTTCGACAGGGGCTTCAACTGGTACGGGAGCTTCAACTGGAGCGGGAGCTTTCACTGGGGCCTCGACTGGTGCCGGAGCTTCGACTGATATAGGGGCTTCAACAGGCGCGGGTGTTTCAACTAGTGCAGCTGCCTTAGCTGGTGCAGGGGCTTCGACGAGCGCAGGAGCCTCGACAGGCTCGGAGGCCGCAACAGGCGCGGGTGCTTCCACTGCAGCGGGCGCCTCAACAGGCGTAGGGACAGACGCCTTGACAGGAGCCGGCGCTTCTACTGCGGGGGATACGGGAGTGTCTTTACCTGCCGCCTCGACAACTGCTTCCGCCAGGGCCTCCACAGGTTTGTCTTCGACCGGAGCTTCCGCTTGTTTGGGTTCAGGTTGTGTTTCTTTGGGCGGCGACGGTTCCTTCGGTGCGGCCTCCTTGGGAGGAGACGGCTGTTTGGGGGGCGGGGTTGGCTCTTTAGGCGGGGACGTTCTAGGTTGGTTAAGAGTTTGGGATATTTTAGCCCAGATGTTGTCGAAAGAGTCGGCACCCATGTAGTCGATGTTGCCGGCTTCCCAGCCCTGGCGGCGAGACAGCTCGTCGAGCGCCTCGCGCTGTGCGCCCAAACCAGATCCAGGCACCACACGCGCCAAGTTGCCGGCCACGCCGCTCTGAAATAGACAGTATAATGTCTCTTATTAAGGCATTTCTCAACAAACGACCGACAAATTCTATACCTACGGAGATCTATTGATTACGTGAGTATTGTTAACAAAGTTACGTGCTAAATACGTTAAGTCATACGGATCATGCAAAGCTTTGTGTCAAACGGGGAGCTTACGGTGGCAGTGATAGGAACTCAAATACTTTATCCGATATTACCTGATGTTTGGAGTCAATGGTGATACGTACCTCTCAAGGACGGCTTCTTATTGAAAGGTGAAAACTTACTTGGTCTTCGAGCTCAGTCAGTGCCACGGTTTCTTCTGATGGCGTTGGTGAGGCGGAGAGGGATAAGTCTGGCGATTTGGGTGGCGACGGGGTGGGGGGTATTTCATGTGTACAGATCTTCCGCCCGTATGAGTCCACCGTGACTCTATGTCTCAGGTAAAAGTTATCGTATGGGTGTCTGGGCGTTATATCCTCATAATCGTCACTCTCGGTCGCGGAGGCATCACCATTCATTCCATTTATCGTTACAGGCATTTCGGAATCATCCACCTGGTCTTTCTTGTTCGGTGTACTGTCGTAATCTATGTGAACATGATGAACAACGTGTAGCTGCGAATGATTTGTTATGTATTCTACTTGTGTGTGACTGAAGTTTTGATGAATGATGTGATGGCTTTGAGAATCCTTTAAGGATTCGTGTTGCTGTGGCTGTTCGGAGACGCTGTTATGATAGTGATGACTCGTGTGATCGTAGTGATGATCATGAGGATACTGTGTGTGACCAAGTTGTTGATGGTCGTGCTCTTGGTGACTGTTTTCTTGGTGACTGTGTTCATGGTGAGCATGTTCACGGTGAGCATGATCACGGTGAGCATGTTCACGGTGAGCGTGTTCATGGTGAGCATGTTCAGGATGAGCGTGTTCATGGTAACCGTGTTCCTGGTGCCCGTGCTCATGGTGACCCTGCTCGTGGTGAACGTGCTCATAGTGGCCTTGCTCGTGGTGACCGTGCTCATAGTGATGATGTTCATGGCGACTGTGGTATCCGGGATTGTGATGTACTGGTTGGGCGAAATGTTCGTGACTTGTGAAAAATTGACCTGCCTGATGCTCCTGATGCCAATTGCCGTGTTGTTCGTTTGTTTTATGATGGCCGTGCGATGGCTGATCGTGACTATGAGAATGGCCCTCCCAATAATGTTCTCTATTCTCATGGCTACGAGTGTGATGGTGATCATGACGAGGTTCATTGTGATGCCATATGGGATTGTCGTGGCTATGTCCGGAGGGTTGTTGCCACACATCGAAAGTCTGTTCTTGTGGAGGTCTGTACTCCAGTGCGTATTCTCTCAGTTCGTAACGGTCATCCGATTTCTCAATGCTCGGTATAGGTGGTATGTTTCCTCTATAATTTAGCCAGGGATCGTAGAACTGTGTCAAGTCTACTTTGTGCCTGTCCGGCTGGTTTTCCTCTTGGGCTTGTGTATCTGGGTGATGCCATGGAAATTCGGATTCTGGATCCAAGTTGGGTGCGTAATGTTGGGCGACGTCCGGAGGGGGGTTCGCCGGAGGGGCTTCTACTTCAACGTCCTCAACCTATCGGTTGAACGGACAAAACTCAGTGGGGATGCATGCACACACGCTTGAACTAAGCTTCACGCACGAACACAGACAATGTACGGAGCTTCGTCCAAGCGGCTATTAGTAGGTAAATTCAACTGCGCCGCTAAATAAACATACGGATTAATTCCAAAAAAATGATCACTGAGTGACTATGTAAATAGGTAAATTATCTGCACATAAAAGTTAACCCCTTACTTCAGGCGCAAGCGGTTTACGTTTCTCTGCAGTTGATTGTACATCACATAATGATGCATAAATTACACTTCAAAAAACCTATCATCGGTATGTTTATATAGCGATCGCAAACATTTCACCAAAATACCAACACCGATTATATCCCAAACATTTACGACGTTAACAATCCGTGCAGGAAGCAGACGACCAATTTGTAAAGAAATGTTAGTATTTTGGGGAAATATTATAACGATAGCGTAAAAGAAAATCAAACAGTGCAACATAAGAACAGTGCGTAAAGCCTTGGAATGCAAGCGGTAAAATTTTAGTCACTGTCACTCAAAAATACAAGCACTAAAACTATTTTGAATGTGAACAACGTTCTTACAGTCACAATTGCACTCAAACTAAATGTGGATAGGGTTGTAACGCTGATGTGGCTATTTGGTATTTCCTCACCTCTGTAATATTTATGTCCTGTTGCGAATGCTTGGAAAACATGGTGAACTGTTCAGATCGGAGGCTGGTATGAAAATGGATCGGTTTACTGGACCTCGCGGAATATTGTCTCAATGGTTACGGTCAACCACAGCGGACTCGATTACATGTAATTCAATATCCAATGGATATAGCAAAATTCCTATTCAAGTATTACGATATTTATGACTTTATTGCCTCAGCTTACGTCGAGTTTATTTCCGACAAGTCCAGTGAACTGATTCTCAACATAATTCGCTGTCTAAATCATATGAATTTACCTGAGTAAATATTGTCTACGGCTTTTAAGAGTTCTCGGATTTTGCGTGTATATGGACAAAAACCCAAATATTTGTCTATTGACTTATATAATAAGTAAGACTGCGAAACCGTTAATTTTACTAAAAACTGAGGTTTACAAAAATACCAAACCAAGGCAATACTGGGTTACTATTTTTTTTTACTACGTTTAACTACATACTCCCATATGCCTCCTAATATAAGACACCTGGGCCCAGTTACTTAATAAAGTAGAAGTAAATAGTATTAGCGATTTTGTACTTATACTGCTTGCATTTGATTATTATGCGATTAGGTCCGGGTACAACACAATAGTTCCAAAAATGAGTACTTCGAAATTGAACAATACGTATTGTCTGAATATAGGTCGAAAACTTTTAGTCCGACCCTTATTTTTTATTTTTCTGTGGCTTACCATGGAAGTGTCGAGCTGGGCGTGGACTTGTCCCACAAATAGGTCCCACCACAATTGGAGAAGTTCCCGAAGGTGGCCCGGGGCGTCCACTGAGCGTGACTCCCAATTGTACTGCTGCAGCCAGGGTTTAGCGGCACCGATGAAGTGGATAATCTTGAGATCTTGGCCGTAACTGAAATATTAAAATCAAGATCATATTTCTGTATGATGTAAATATCTGAAGAAACAGTTTAGGCGACTAATTGCCAATTAACATCATTCCTCAATTCCTTCCAGGACGGTCCCTCATGTCTGAGGATCGTCGTCAGTATCAGGGTTGCATCTGGAGCGGATAATCTGCCTCTACCGTTTCGTGCCCAGCGCATCTCTTACGACCGTATAGAATTTGGCGGACGAAGAGTTTTTTATTTGATCGGTCCATCTCGTTGGTGAACGACCGCGCGATCTTCTGCCTTCGGTGTTCCCAACCACAATCAGTTTCTCTAGACATTCATCGCCTTTACGCACTGTAAGTCCGAAACATGAAAGAATGCGCCGCTGACATATGGTCAACAAACGAGTTTTTATTCTACAACGGTCTATAAACGCTAATATATATAATATCAGAAATAATTTAAGTTGGATTTACCGCAAGGGAAAAATGAAACAAAAATAACGATATCAGAAAATGGGGAATAATGGGGAATTTTTTCGCTACACTTCATTAGTACATTGTCATCCCAAGCATTATGTAGGTACACATTTACCGAATTTCAAGATAATTGGACCACTCGCAGAGGGTCAAACTTTTAAGTCATATAAAAGTTTGCAGTAAAACAATTGGCTAAGTAAAGTTTTTTTAAGAGGTGCTAATTATATTTTTTTTCGACAGTCGGCGTTCTGAAGATCGAGAAACTGCAGCTGTTTTATTTTTATCTCCTATTGTTTACTGGAAATATTTTTTTAAGTGTTCGAGTTGACATTTGTGAGATTTAATGGCTGACAAGCCGTTCGTGCTCAGTACTTAGTAGAAACAGAAAAAAAAACGAAGTCATCTGTCACTTTTGTCCATGTCAAACCGTTTGCGTTTCGTTTGCTTAGCGTTTTGGTGTGATTTTTGGACTATTTTTAACGACCTCCGCACAAAATCCGGATTTTCAATTTTACCGCATTTCTCCACGAATTATGCACGATAATTAAATCACGATTGAATATTTTCGATCATTATTTTGGAACTGCTTTTTGGACAATGCAAAGTAAACGAAACGCAAACGGTTAGATTTCATTTGACATTGACAATTTACTTCGTTTTTTTTTCTATTTCTACTAAGTACTGAGCATGAACCGCTTGTCAGCCATTAAATCTCACAAATGGCCATAGTTATGCAGAAAGCAACCAACCCCATTTTTTCGAGAAATGAGTTAAATATGCCATTAAAAACTAGATTTTTTTCTGCATATTCTAATGAAACGCGGTAATTTTTAAGACTTAATTTCACTGAGAAATTTAATTAAGCTTAAAACGACTATCTGCAAAATTTTGCGTTTTTATTTGTCAAAAGCAGCCAAGTATTTGGTCTATTTCTACCGTAAAAAGACTACAGTTTTAATCTGCAGAAAACAGCCAATTTACCCTCGGCCCACCTGGTCGGATTTAACAAAAAACGAAGTATGAGTTAGTACATTTATTTGATCTGCTTAAAACGACCAGACATATGGTCGCTTTCAGCATTTTTGTTTTTACGGTGTATTCCAAGTGTGGTCGTTTTCATACGCCAAAATACAGTACCTGAACTTACTGTGCCGTGGTCGTTTCTTATGAATAAGAATGTTTGACTGCGCAGGAAAGACTTTTAATGTTCAGGAAAGACTGTTATTTTGATTTTTATTAAATAAATAAATATCACTTGTTAATTTCTAAAAACAAATCAAAAAAAAATCTTAAAAATAAAAATAAAAATTCATTGTAATTACACTAAGTACGTACATACTAAGTATATACTAAACGTTTCAAGCAAATTTTTTTCATATAAAAATAAGGCAGATACTAGAAAGTGTATACTATTTTAATTTTATTTTATTTTTTCCTGAATAAAAGATTTTGTATAAGGCGACCAAGGTAATTTGCTGATTACGATCATCAAATTAGCTTTTTTCAAAAAAATTAAGTAATATCGTATGGTAATTTGCATAAACCGACTAAATTATGGTCGCTTTCATTGATTTACGGTTGAAAACAGATTAACAAACATTTAATTCTGCAGAAAACGACCAACATTTTTGATTTAAAAAAAAAGCCAGAAAAATCCATTAAATTTACATAAAAGGTGCTTAATACAATGCATTGTACTATATTCTACTAAATTGGCTTACTTATTTTGAATAAAACATAATAGGGAGTGTAAAAAAAATTTTACAACCTAAAAACGGCTATATCTCGAAACTGGATTTTTATTATTGGTCTCTTTCTGCATAACTATGGCCAAATGTCATCTCGAACACTTAAAAAAATATTTCCAGGAAACAATAGGAGATAAAAATAAAACAGCTGCAGTTTCTCGGTCTAGAAGACGACTACTGTCGAAAAAAAAAATATTTAGCACCTCTTCAAAAAACTTTACTTAGCCAATTGTACCATAATAACAACAATAACACGTATACAGGCTAAAAGTAAAAGTACAAACATAGACTTATGTACATATTAATGCTGTTACAAAATGGTCCCGGCTCAGCGTCGCTGGTTAAAAACCAGTACTGGTCTTCCCCCGGGCCGGGCCACAGTACAGTAAAAGAGAGGGAATACCAAAATAGTTCCCAAGCAGGAAAGAGGATTGTTTGATTGATATTCCCTAAAGCCAAAGAAGGGACTAATGTTATTTTAATTTATTAACACTAGTCTAAATATTGACTATATTTTACTAAAACCTATGGATGATGTGCCTAAATGTGTAATTTATCCGAAATAAATATTTTTGAATTTGAATTTGAATGGTGTACGTGTTTTGCGCGGTTACGTATTAAAATACCTAAAATTAAAAAACCTAACGTAAAATAACCTACGTTCAAAATACCTAAAATCTAAATACCTAATGATTTTAAATACCTAAGCAACTAACACCTACCTACGAATTACCTAAGTTTAAAATACCTAATGGAGTAAATGTCTAATGTTTAAGATATCAACAGCTATGACACCTAAGTTTGATACACCAACATTTGAAATACCAAATGGTCAAAATACCTAAATGAAACGAACATCGCTTAATTTTCGGCGAGCGAGCGAAGCGAGCGAGCAAGACGGTTCGGGGCGGAAGCGACTTGGAATGGTTAGGTTCAAAGGCTAATGCGGGAGCGTAGCGGAGCGAAGCTCCCGCATTAGCCTTTGGTGTTAGTTTTTTTTTAACCACGTGAAAAATCTAATTTGTTTGATAAAATTTAGTATATGATTTACATTTAGGTACATTTCATAATGTTAAACACAACAATACGTAATGGAAATAATCATTTTCTGTGCTGTTACAAAAAAAATACCTAACATCGAAGGCTAAAGGCGGGAGCTACGCTACGCTTCGCTCCCGCCTTAGCCTTCTGAACCTAACCTATCCGAGTCGCTTCTGCCTTAAAAAGTCTTGCTCGCTCGCTTCGCTCGCTCGCTGCCAGCGAGATACCGGTTAGGATATACGAAAGCTTTCGGTATTTTGAATATAAGTGAAAAAATCATTAGGTATTTAGATTTTAGGTATTTTGAACGTAGGTTATTTTACGTTAGGTTTTTTAATTTTAGACATTGCAATAAGTAGGCATTTTAAGCTTTCGGTATTTTGAATATAAGTGAAAAAATCATTAGGTATTTAGATTTTAGGTATTTTGAACGTAGGTTATTTTACGTAAGTTTTTTAAATTTTAGGTATTCTGATACGTAACCGTTTTGCGCAACAATATTGTAAAATGTTCCTATAAAGAGCAGTACATAGAAAAAAAAAACGGATTAAGTGTACACGGGACCAATCTTCCTATCATCGATAAATCACATATTGATCATTTTTTATAAGTAAAGTTAGGTAGTTAGGCCGGGGCCGCACTGGTAAGGCGACCAGCGACGCGACGCGACGGCGACTAAATTAAACATAGTTCGAAATATGTGAGCAGCCGCAGCGGCCGCAGCGGCGACGGCGACTAAGGCCGTGGTCGCTTTCACCCGCCGCACGCGGCCGACAGCGGCCCGCCGCCCGCGGCGTCTGAATGGTGTGTTCGGGAATGCTCGGGAGAGGTCGTTTTCGCCCGCCGCGTGCGACGTCCCGAACGCGGCGGGCGAAAACGACCTCTCCCGAGCATTCCCGAACACACCATTAAGACGCCGCGGGCGGCGGGCCGCTGTCGGCCGCGTGCGGCGGGTGAAAGCGACCACGGCCTAAATCAACTATGTTTGATTTAGTCGCCGACGCGTCGCGTCGCCGGTCGCCTTACCAGTGCGGCCCCGGCCTTAAAATATAATTCATTTGCCACCCATTTGAAAAAGCAAATAACTATAGATTAAAAAATTTAAAAAACCCCAACGCAATTAGGACACATATGTTTGAAAATAAAATAAATGCCCATTATGCGTCTAAGATCCCTTCCGTAACTTACAAAAGAGCTGATAACTTTGAATCGGCTGAACCAAATTTTGATGAAACGTCTAAGAACCATCGCCAAAAAACCTGCTTTCAAATAAAAAAAACCGTATCTAAATCAGATCACACGTTTAAGAGCTATAATGCCACAGACAGACTCACAGACACTCACACACATAGCGGTCAAACTTATAACACTTCTATTTTTATGTCGGGGGAAAAAAGCCAAGATTTAATTTTTTAACAGGTACTGGCTCGTTCACATCCATTAAAAAAGTTTCGTACTGTTTTAACGCTGGCAGGTAAGAGTAGAAGGCGGCAGAAGTGACGTTGTAGAGGAAAGGCAGGTGTTTGTTGATGTCGCCGCGCGCCCAGTCCGCGAAGAATGAATTCAGCAGACCTTGGTCGCCACCTGGAAGTATTCAGCATTTTAATTTCAACTTATAAT
Source organism: Archips crataeganus (assembly GCA_947859365.1). Classification (NCBI taxonomy): domain Eukaryota; kingdom Metazoa; phylum Arthropoda; class Insecta; order Lepidoptera; family Tortricidae; genus Archips; species Archips crataeganus. The sequence continues at coordinate 18,406,031 of OX402048.1, forward strand.
CATCATTTTAGCCGAAAGGCGTAAAGTGCTAAACATAGGCCTCCGGCATCGTTTGCCAAACAGACGTCCTGCGCCATCCGCATCCAACGCGTTCCGCATCCAAGTCGTCGCTCCATCTTGTTGGAGGCCTACCTACACTGCGTCTTCCGGTCTGTGGACGCCATTTATTCCATCTCATAGTAGAGAAATATATTTGGAAGTTGCAAATTAATGAATCTACGACAAAAGCCAAAACAGGTAACCGTGCTAAGGTGCTTTTACCAAGCCCTTACGGGCCGGTCTGGACTACGAGCCAACGGCAACGCGGCGAGCGTTTTCTCTGTTCACTGCGCGTCCGAGACCTTCGCCGGTCAGTGTTTACCTGACAGAACACGCAATGAACAGCGAAAACGCTCGCTGTGCATCAGATAGATAAATTCTGTAGACCCATAAATTGCAAAATCTAAATCCGAAATATTTACGTCGGTGAGACAATGCAATAAGATGACTGGTAAATTTGAATTCATCGCTGTTCTATTATGTCGCGCGTTCAGTAAGTATTAATGTTAAAAGATAATAAGAGCGTTATTGATTCTTATTGTTCTTACTGTACGTCTCTACATTGTTGCAGTCTATTTATACAAAAACTCTGTGTAAAACTTCACACAAGACGACCGCGAGAGAAATGAATACATAATATTAAGCATGACGAACGAGTAAAAATGGATATCTGGAGAGCAAACAATAACCTCAAAGTAGCTAACTTATCTACGTCCGCAGGAAATATTTTTTTTTATATTATGAGTAGATAAAAAAATAAAAAAGTGGAAAAATATGTAAAAGAAAGATCTGGAACGGAACGGACTGTGTTTTGATTTTGACTATTCGTTAATTCTTTTTCTCATATTTTTTCTAGATAAGCATTTTTATTTATGTTTTAGTATCTAGATATAAATGATACCTACAACTAATTACGAGAAATTTTGATTTATTCATAGAACTTGTTCTAGATTTCGTATTATTCAAATGCTTATCTAAAAATGTTGTACCGAAGTAAAAAAATCACACTTCATATTACAGAGGTCAACTCATAACTTCTGTCTTTCTCTGAACACTTAACAACATTCTTACCATCAAAACTACCCCGTTCCTGCGCGAACTTGATGAGGGCATCGAAGGTCTCGGCAGATGGTTTGTAGACGAAGACCCCAGAGTTGAAGCAGTCAGGCCAGCCGACGTCAGGAGCGGCTGAGAGCTCCTCTCGCTCAAACAACTCATCGCAGTTCTGTACCACCTGCGATTAGAAATCTGGGACTATAACTTGACCAGTTTGTGTTAATCTCGAAATTAATTAAGCGGAGTGTTACATTGTAGAACACAACTGATAACTTCATCATCCATCTTGATGGACACTCTCTTTTGTTTGCTCAAGTGATCTTCACATTTCGTATTATGTTTATTTGGCAAATATGTTTGACGACCAGATGGCCTAGTGGTTAGAGAACCTGACTACGAAGCTTGAGGTCCCGGGTTCGATTCCCGTGTCGGGGCAGATATTTGTATGAAAAATACGAATGTTTGATCTCGGGTCTTGGCTGTTTAATATGTATTTAAGTATGTATCTATATACGAGGGGCGTTCAATATAAAGTGAGAATGAGATGCAAACTCTTTCAATATTAGGAAATTAAATACTGGCCGGTAAAGCTAATCTATCTAGCTGATTGCTATGAAAAAAAAAGTAACTGTCTTTTGTTTAAAAAAAAATACGGTAATTTCTTTGCAATGCTATTGAGTACGATAGCGAAAATGGAGAAAATTTAACTGCGCGCCGTCATTGATGTAATACAAACTAGATTTGTAGACAGATCGCAAACATGAGGAACCTCAGATGAAGACTGCAGTCTCGAACTCAACTGACAGCTAATCAGTCGTCGTTGTGACACCGACCGTTACATACCGGGCGAAAAATGGGGAAATACACGGTAAAATCTTGCGATTCCGCTATCAACACACACAATAAAGCAAGTGACATTACTTTTCATGCGTAAGTTCAGTTTTCAGTTACTCATATTATTCTGTATGTGACCAAAAACTAATAAAAATGTCTAATATCGAACTGTAAGTTCAGTGTGGCCAGTATAGTCATAGTTTGGTTTTCCCAACCTTTAGGGGGAATTTCGCATATTGTATGGAATCTCTGTTTAACCTGTGCTATTAAATATTATGTTGCATGTTTACTTTGTAGGGTACCGAAAGATGAAGTGCGCCGTTGGATCTGGATAGAAAAAATCAGATTACTAAGACGGGAAACCGACTGGCTACCTACAAAATCAACAAAAATTTGCTCGAAACATTTTCTTGAGCAACATAAAAAAAAACAACAACAGATGGTGGTTACGTTCACTCATGCATAAGTGAACGTGAAGCGAACTCTGAAGTGCGAGCTTGGATTCGAAACCAACGAACCTCTGGTTGAGACGCCATAGGTCGAACCACTAGGCTACCTCGGGTTTGAGTATAGGTATAATAAATAAATGATTAAAATAAATTGTACCCAGAAAAAAATAAAAACAAAAAAAATATTAAAACGTCCAAGACAAAAATACTTACATATATCTATTTTAATGGTCGTTGTGTTTTCTATATTGTGGTTTTATTATATTATATTTGTGAACTAAAACAATTACTTTGCTTTAGTTCATTAATATGGACCTCCGCAAAGTAACGCCTGATTCAATAAATTATATTTGTGTTATGAAAAAAACTTTCGTTTTATTTTACGCCTTTCAATAGATATACTTAATTCGCACTAATATTATAAAATGGCACTGGCAACAGCTGCTAGTAGGTGCAGTAGTAGTAGTAGTATTTGAAACCCAATTAATTATGGTTTTGTCCACCCAGTTAACATTATGAACTAATAAAAAATTTCTTCGTGTAATTTATTATTTAGGGGGAAATTTGCGTAAGGTAAGCAACACCAAGCCTTAAATATCGTCATCTTTATCACATTCATAAACGGCGCAATGCGAGCATACTAGTGGAAGAGAGACAAACATATGTCTCATTTATTATTTTGTTGATTTCAAAGCTACGTTGTCAAATTTCAAAACTGGCACGCGTTATGTTGAGGCGGTAGTATGAAGTTTGTCACTCTAGATTATATAACTCAGTGCGCGCCGTTATCAAATTTTTCTACGGACCAAGTCAATTTAGATTTGCGGGACACTTTAGGGTCTAATGCTCCTCCGTATTCGACAGTCGCACGTTGGTGCGCCGAATTTAGACATGGAAGAACATCGACCATGGACGACCCCCGCTCCGGACGCCCTACTACTGCAATAACTGAAGAAATTGTGAAAAAAGTTGAAAACTCAGTTTTGGCGGGTCGTCGTGTCAGGGTTCGTTTTATTGCTGAAAATGTAAAGATTTCAACGGGGAGCGTGCATAATATTTTACATGAACGCTTGGGTATGTAAAAGGTATCTGCGCGTTGGGTACCAAGAATGCTTACTGACACGCAAAAACAAACTAGAGTCGAGATTTGTCAAGAAGCTTTGGACCTGATACAGCAAGACCGTGAACTTTTTTTGGCGCGATTTATAACAATGGACGAAACATGGCTCCATCATTACGACCCTGAAACGAAACTGCAGTCTATGACATGGAAAAGGCCATCATCTCCAACTCCGAAGAAATTCAAGGTGGGCCCATCTGCAGGTAAGGTCATGGGCTCTGGTTTTGGGATGGTAAAGGGGTATTAATGATTGAGTATCTCGAGCATGGAGCCACTATTACGGGCACATTATACGCCAAACAAATAGGAACATTGCGCAATGAGATCCGCGAAAAACGGCGAGGTAAACTCTCGAAAGTTGTGCTGTTCCACCAGGACAATGCCCCGGCACACAAGTCCATCGTTGCAATGGCTGCAATTCGTGATGCTGGGTTCAATATCCTTAAGCATCCTCTGTATTCACCAGATCTCGCTCCCAGTGATTTCTACCTATTTCCGAGATTGAAACAATACCCGAGAGGCCAGAAATTTGAAGACGACGACGCGGTAGTCGCTGCAGTACAAGATTTTTTAAGTCTCTTGAGATGAGACCTTTTTTAAAAATTAAATTTTAAGTTTAGAAAAAAGATTTAATAAGTGTATTATGCTAAAAGGTGACTATGTCGAAAAATAAAATGACATTTAGTAAAAGTTGTTTATAACATACTCATTCTCACTTTTTATTGAACGCCCCTAGTATATATATAAGTATGTTTATCCGTTGCCTTAGTACCCATAACACAAGCTTTACTTAGCTTACTTTGGGACTAGGTCAATTGGTGTGAATTGTCCCGTGATATTTATATTTATATTATATTATATTATGTCATTTTGAACTGCTTAGTTATTCAAATTTCAAAACCGTCCGCCCTATTTGATAAAGCTGTAAAGGTATTAAGTTGAAAATTCAACATTTATGCAATCTAACCTTTTTCGTAAGTATCTATCTGGGTGGCGATTTCGGGACAAAAGCAGATACGTAATAGGATTGTATAGATACAATGCAATTGTGATTAGGTACAAAGTGGATGAGCTAAGTTCAAAAAGTTTCAACTAAGTATAGATCACTCGTTCCCTAAATATCAGAATTGCAAAATACTAGATGCCGACTTACCCTATTTCTAAAATACCAAATTCCCCGAATACCAAACTTTCCTGTCACCGTGTTTATCTCTATATCGGATTACCAAAAAAGCTTGAACCCAATACACCATGTTCCATTCAAAACCGAATTCCCATAATACCTGATAGTGAAATCACCAGGCTCGTCAGGCAGGTCGTGGTCGTCGTGGGGAGGCCAGGGGGTCGTGTTTTACGAGCCTGGTGATTTCACTATCTGGTATATTATGGAAATTCGGTTTTGAATGGAACATGGTGTATTGAAAACAAGTTTTTTTGGCAATCCGATATAGAGAAAAACACGGTGACTGGAAAGTCTGGTATTCTGGGAATTTGGTATTTTTAGAAAGAGGATAAGTCGGCAATCTAGTATTTTGCAATTCTGATATTTAGGGAACGAGCGGACATAATACCAGTTTCATCAAATATGCCCTTAATATGGCGGACAATATAAACACGTTTCTGAATGTTATTATTTGTCTGATAGATAAATATTAATCGCGTCAGTAGTCAAGCTTTCACTAATGAATCCGCTTTCTTATTACCGTTCGTAAACGCGAAGCAGCATTTATTTCGAAGGCACCTTAATTTACCTACACTTGGAGTGGCATGCTCGCGAATAACATCGTATGATTACGAATAGATAAATATTTAGTGTAGTCTAACACTAATGTCGCACGTGAACATGAAAATATGGGCTATAAGAAGCTCTTTATCGAAACGTCGATATAAGTAGTTAGCTACAGATGACATAATAACCCGTGATAAAAAAACGTAGCATGTCAATGAAACTGAAACACTATCTCATTGTTTATTATTGGAACCGAAACGGTTTATAAATTGAATAATGCACACGCATTAACATCATGTCGATGTTGCATAGGACTTTTAATTATTGATCTCACAATAAATGGACCCACGAAAATTAGGTTAACAAACAAAACTGGGTCAATAATGAGTGACCCCCAGACTTACGTCTGAGAATGGTGGGTGAAATTTCACGCCGCACTTTCGTATGGCACATGTCGTCTATGAAAATAATAGAATGAAAGTGTAATGTATTTGGAGCGGGTCCAAAAAGACGGGAACAAATATCTGGGGCACGGTTATGCGGGCCGTCATCGTCATCTCGTGTTACGCTAACATCCACATCCGGTAACATTGACTTTCTTATCGTCTAAACAATTGCACATCGAAATAGATTTAATGGTTCTCATGTAATTTCAATTGTTTTTGAGAAACAGAAACGAGCGAGAGTTGGACTGAGTGGCTGAGGATTAGTACGATTGCTTTGCTAACGACTTGTAGTGCCTTCGTTTGTTTTTTTTTTCTAAACTTCTTGCAATTAGTGACTGACATAATTTTGACTTTATTATCATACTACTTTTTTCAAGTAGTAATCAAATCGAAACGCATTTCGCGGGCGAAGTTCACTATCAGTCAAGGATTAACTACAAGCTTGCGATAAAAATAAAGGAATTTGTGGGAAGATTACTAGCAACAATTGGTCAAAATGGCTATAAAAAACCGGCCAATTGCGTATCGGGCCACACGCAGTGTAAGGGTCCGTTATAATTTGAGACAAATATTCAATTTTCAGTTTTGATCGACTTTTCTTCGTTAACTTGTAAAGCCTAGTACTTCTACTAAGCTGTGATAGATTAAATAAAATAAATAAATAAATAAATAAATATTAAATAAAAATTAGGGGACAATCTTACACAAATCGACCTAGTCCCAAACTAAGCAAAGCTTGTACTATGGGTACTAGACGACGGTAAACATACTTATATAGATAAATAAATACTTAAATACATAGAAAACATCCATAACTCAGGAACAAATATTCGTGCTCATCACACAAATAAATGCCCTTACCGGGATTTGAACCCAGGACCTCTTGCTTCGTAGGCAGGGTCACTACCAACTAGGCTAAAGCGGTCGTTAAATTCGATTCGATTCGATTTCGATTCGATTTTCTTTTAAATTCGTTATATATATGGGTCAATCAACTTTTTTTTGTAAATTTATATTTACTCCTTTACAATTAACTCTGTAATCGCTGGTTAGTGAAACCATGATTTTGCAGTAATTAGATAAACTGTGTATCATAGTGCGTATGTGAAAACCAAAAAAAATAAGTATTTCTATGAAAAAAACCGGTTACCCAGGGGAAATACGACTATTTTCATACAAATTTCGGGGACAACATTGTCCCCTGGGTCACCCACGAAATAGAAGCTAAACAAAATAAAATAAATATGGCAATTACACCATTATTGACTACAAAAATCTAGGGTTTTGAAAAGTATACTTTAAATAAGGAAAAATAATCAGTTTTTTAATTATTTCGGTTTTCATAGAAATTGCAGAAAATCGTTTACAAAAAAAAGTTGATTGACCCATATTTAGAACGTAGTATATACTAGTACTAGCTGGTGCCCGCGATTTCGTCCGCGTTAATCATTGACGCTCCGCTCCTATTGGTCTTAGCGTGATGATAAATGTATATCCTATAGCCTTCCTCGATAAATGGGCTATCTAACAATGAAAGAGTTTTTTAAATCGGACCAGTAGATAGTTCCTGATCCTGAGATTAGCGCGTTCAAGCAAACAAACAAACAAACTCTTCAGCTTTATAATATTAGTATAGATTAAGTATGATCTTTTCCGCTTGTAGACGGAGAATAGCACTTTCGAGTAAAATATTATTCAAACGCATTACTAACTCGAGAATGTTCTTAGCTAACCCATATTTTTTTAAAAAACCTTTCCAATGATATCCCGCACTATGGGTTTAGACGAGAAAACAAATGCATCCTCACTTTACCTGTATTGGAGGTACCTTATAGACCTTTTTTTTTTCAAGATTTTATTTTACCACTGGCTCCGCGTAGTTAATTCATTCAACCCATGCAAAATTATACCCTCCTAGCATTAAGAGTCTTTACTAAATAAAACCCGCAGACGGTCAGACATACGACGGACATGGCGAAACTATAAATTATATTTTGTAAACCCTAAAAATGACGATACTACTAAAACGATTTTCCAAATAATAGCCAATAGACAATCTAATGATCTAGAAAATATTTGTTTTGATTGCTTGTTTTTACGGTAACGCAAAATATTATCTTCAGCGCGTGCGTACCGCACGTGTCTTACTAACTTAATAACATTATATGTATGTAGTTGCTCGGAAACTGATCTGATTGGTGCTCCCAGAGCAAAGATGTTTGTCGAGTTAATTCATAAATGCTTTACCTTCATAAGTTGCTTATCTCAAACTTGAATAGACTTTAGTAACACTTGACAGCGACAGTGAAGTTTAATTTATTACCTTATACTCTTATTTTAGACTTGTTTATACCGGATCTATGTCAATGTAATGTAAATAGAAAATTTATGTCTTTTACACCCAACACAGAAAACGGGCCACGGGAAAGTATAAAATGCCAAAACTTGTAAGTGGACGATGACAAGTATTACTAGGTAATGTAATGGGATTGCTTCGTTCCAGACTTTTTGGCTCACTAAGGCGCAACCACTCAGAAGCGACTTAAGACGGGGGCGCGTCGCAGTCCGAGTCGTTTGTTCGCAGGCCGCGTCTCTTCTGTCTGCTTTGGATCGCGACGCTTCTGTATAGTCGACCAAGTAAGTGCTCTACCATTTTCTGTGACAGTTTCTTCATCAGAATAAAAACAATAAGGCTGATTATCACATTGACTTGTGAGTGAAAATAGCCTTTGATATTTTGAGCCATACAACTGACATTGAACCTTAGGGTGGTAAAGGAATTTCTTGGTCGACTATACATTAAGGGCCTGTCCGCACAGCGATATTTCACCACGAGGTTTTTATTCTCGCGTATTATATTCTGCGATAATCTGCATAAAATCACAGATTTTATCAAGCGAATTTTTTAACGCCCGGTGCGGCGACGTCCATAAGATTCAATGTGTTACAGAATTAGGTACGAATAAAAAACCTCGCGGTGTAATATCGCTGTGCGGACAGGCCCTTGGTATTAAAACTGACTCAAGACAAGAGGCGTCGCGACTGCGACGCGCCTCTGTCCCACGTCCCTTCTGTGCGGCTTGCGCCTAAGGCACCCCGGGGAGTATGAGAATCAACTGAAGTAAGTAACCCCTGGCCTCACTTGAATACTTAACCTTACAAGTTTATTAAAATTACCTAGTAAGACAAATCTACTATTAAGCCAACGACGAAAATGTTGCTATAGGCTAGGCACTTACTTATCCAAGCTAAAGAAAGTTGTGGTTGTGACTTGCTGTGGCTGTGAGGCCTAGGTTAGACTTGCAAGAAAATACGTGTAAGTTGCATTAAGTACATTGGGAGGCTGTAAAGTCAACGAGTTTGAAGTGGTCAATCGAGCGTCGGAATGTAATATACTTAATGCAACTTGCACTTTTCTTGCAGGTCTAAACTACGTTAGGCTTAAAGTCTAAACGCTACACAAAAATTAATAAATCAGCATCTTTTTTAACCAATATGCCAATTAATCACTAAACTTACCAGGGCATCTGCATCGAGGAAGACGCACTTTTCATACTGCGTGAGCCCCCAGCAGTGGATTTTTGTGAAGGTGATGCCAAGTTCAGGCCGTTGCAGGAGCGCTAAGTGGGCTGCATCGCGTGAATCCAACACGTCTACTATTACCACTTCAGTGAATATCGCGCGAAGACGCTCTCTGTGGGCGAAATAGTAATTATCAGTTTTTATAAGCGAGGGTATAGCAGGGTGTTATGACACCTCGATTCGTCGCTATTCTTTGTATACGAACATTGGGCCAAAGAAAAGTATGTAGTTCTAACAAATTATTAGTCTTCAAACCCTTTACACTCACTATAAAAGTGGACCATTTGGTGGATGCATGAAAACATCTGGCCTTTAAGTAAGATATGTGTACCTACTAATTATAAGTACATTTTTTATTGAGACAGCGCACCTGGATATATAGTTTGTAGTTCGGCTAAGCTCTTGAATTTCACATCCAGACCACAACGGATCAAATCAAGGCCAAATCCAGGTTTGGAAGGTTTTTTCTTTATCTGGGTATTACTATTTCTTTGCCAAATTTCAACTCTCTAGACATTGTGGAAGTACCAGTTAAATTTTGATGGTCCTTTATAAGTCAGTCAGTTGGTATTAAATTTACTTAACTTTGATCTTATAACGTCCAAACAAATGAAACTATAAACTTTAAATTTTAGGGTTGTTATAAGTACCCTAAGTTAATCAAATGAGCAGAACTTCAGCCTTTCATTATATTCCACTCGTGCTGCAACACAGATGAGAACAAATGCGCCGAATAGGGATGTTTCCTAGGTAAAAAAATAATAATTCTTATTAGTCCGTATTTTACATTATCAAAAAATATTAGACACGTAATTTTTCTTTTGACAATTAAACAAAAAATGACGAAGATATGGCGCGTTGAAGTTCCGCGTGACGAGGCGTGACGTCACTTGTTCCTAAAACGCTCATACAAAGTGTAGGAACAAGTGACGTCACGCGAAACTTCAACGCGCCATATCTTCGTAATTTTTTGTTTAATTGACAAAATAAAAAATACGTGTCCAATATTTTTTGATAATCTAAAAGACTGACTAGTTAGGAAAGTAGCCTATTGGTTTGAAAAAAGATGCGATTATTTAGATGTTATACCTACATAAACATTCTTAAGTGAACCATGTATCATTATTACGGCTAATGGTCGGCTAACAACTTCCACTTATCATTTCACGACTGGCTGACAAGAGCTGACAAGCCATTGCATTGAGGAGCATTCACTTAGCATATCGAATTAGCTATTATTTCTGAATATGATTAGCACTAAACAATTGTGGTTATACTTACCTAATTGCTAAGTGCTAAGGTATCTGACATATTATTTTTAAACTACAACCATCCCGTTTTCAATGCGTCGCAGCCACGCTAACCTTGGCTTAAATTTCTTTCACATTTTTCGTAAGCAGGTTAAGGTAAGTAGAATATTTTAAAATATGTTGTGGTTTTTCGCAGATGCAACTGTTTTCTAAACACTTTCATGTGATAAATTGGGTGCTTAACTATTTCTCCTATTGGAGAGAATCCAGATTTCAGAAGGAAATCATTAATTAAAATCACGCCTCATCCCAAATCTCCTAATACAGTAGTGCCGCTGTCAGGGACAATAATTAATAATGTCCATTAATAAAACTACCGTTTATTAATTCATCTTGACACTTAGGTGACAGCGACAGTACAATTCGATTGTACAATATTTGTACCTATCTCTAGTTAATTGATGTGATTGTAATGTGAATGCACGAATTTAGATGAGTTTACTTAATTCTGGTACGCGTTATAACACCGAAAATTCGTACTTACATCGGAAATATCGACGATTCCGAGAATATGAAATGACCGATATACCGAAAATTAAGCTAAAAGCACGGTATTAATTAGGAGAGATCTAAAAAACATTCAGCTTATTATTTGAATAGTTCTCTTGAAAACTCTCTTCTAAACTAGGTTAGGCACTTTTCTTACATACACACACACAAGAGTCAATTGAATAAATTACAATCAGCACAGTCTGATGCGACTACATGATACATCGTTGTTTAGATGAAAATGTTTCAAACTTTGCACTACATTGTTCTGCAACGTGCAATTTTGATTGTTGTTATTGCTGTCAATAACAGACTGTTAAACAATAATATTTGATCATGTATTACCTCATAGGATCAGTAACTGAGGGTGTTATAAGCACCACAGTGGAGTGTGAAGAGCCGACGCGGCGCAACGAGTGTGCCAGCACCAGGGCCCCCAGGCCATAGGAATCGTTGGTAGCTAACGTCACCCATGCTCGATCTGTCAAAATGTTTAAATCAATTTAGTTTCATAAAACCCTTTAACTTCGTCATCATCATCATCAACACCATTACAGCCGTAGGACGTCCACTGCTGGACATAGGCCTCCCCCATTGATGCCCAATCATTACGGTTGGAAGCGACTTGCATCAACCCTGAACCTGCGGCCTTCACCAAATCGTCCGTCCATCTCGTTGGTGGACGTCCCACGCTGCGCTTGCCAGTCCGTGGTCTCCATTCCAGAACTTTTGGCCCCCAACAGCCATCTGTTCGTACGACGGCATTATTATTATTTAATAATCATAATGATGCGATGCGGTAGAGTAGTATAGTTGGTAATTTCTTGTTAACATATCGCAAATATCTTGTGTTTGACATGCTAATGGCCAATTGACGATGCTCTGCTGTCACATCTTTTGCCAATTACAGAAAATTAAAGATGGGAACTACCTATAGTGACAGTGACCAGCACTCGGACGTCTAACTTAATTATTCAGTAGGTGTCTAAACGTTCCTATTAAGACATATTTGCTACGGCATGTAGATTGTAATATCTAACGTAATGTAAAAACGATGAATCAATAAAAACTGTGAAAGCTTCCTCTTAAAATATTGTTTTGAGATCATCATTATTAACAGTATTGGTTAAAAAATCTCTCTACTGCAACACAAATCTAACTAAGATAGATACCCACAATTTGCTGGTTATAAAAATGAAAAAAAAAAACAAGCCCAACGTCCGATTACAATATTTAAGATGCCGGTTAACAGAGGCGAGGTGAGTGAGGGTCTATATTCAATTCAAATCACCCAGAAAGCAGCTATCGGTTGCCGTATATCAAACTTTCTACACCGAGATACCTGCTTTACTTCACTAAGAAATATAAACTAAACGTTCTCAACCATCCGTGACATCATTTTCCATAAATTAGGTCCGCTTTTCGCATAATTTACAATTTATTTATACTACATACTGCATAATAATATCAAATACCTTTCACAATATATAAAGCTAAACTTTCTACTTGTAATTAATTATACTCATTAGAAGTATTGATTGGCCCAGGAAATTGTAGTTGAAAATAACGATTTTAAGTAACAGGAAATCAACGAACGATTTATCCTTTAGAAAGCGTTTATTTTGATTGTTGTTTAAACATGTCTGACGATGTTACAAAATTAAAATTACATCGTGTCAAAATATTTTCAAGGCTTCTTATAAATTTAGCCGTGAATTACAACATTCGAATCTGATCATCACAGCTTGCTTTGGGTGCCAAAGACGCAGTTGTCTAAAATATCTGGAAATCGTGTTTTAATGAAGTATTAGGCAATTCCCTGTTTCAATATTTTCGGAAGGGGCTAAGGGGTTCTAATGCTTATTGACTTCCTCATAGAACTAATAAACCATGCTGCGTAGGACCGTCGACGTAGGAAGTTGGCACGTGGAGAATTGGCGCCGATGCGTATGCGCACAAATCTGCACGAAGTGCGCTGTCAATAGCGACACGTGTAAACATTTAGCACTCGACAAATAGAGCATAGTCATTGGGACCTAATCTACTAATCGGGAAGTTTTAGTACCTAGAGTAAAGTAAATGGACTGTGGGTAACGGCTGTCAAATTTCCATCGATTCTCTCCTTCATAATTCCAAACCAAACATATCTCTCCCTCAGACGGCAAACGGTATCTTAAATATTATGATGAATATCTTTAATGTTTAACAAACAAACTGTAAACATATTACAACATTCACTTCAACTGAATCAGAAATTTAAAATATCTGCGAAGAATCCGCATCATAATGACATACAATCGTAAATTTTGTAAATTTTTAGAATGCATAATATGTCTAGTCATATTTCAGTAGTATAAGAAACTATTCACATTCACGTGAATTCACAAACATGTTGAAGCGGGCGTGGGCCATACACCCGCATGTAATAGACAAGTGCCGCACGTTGGTCCAAAATAGCGCGACACAAATAAAATTGAAAATAAAACCACTGGATAGCGTCAGATACTCAGCCCCGGCGCTGACGACGGCGGCGACGCCTTTGCATTCCACAATTAAACCGATAAATAAATCAGTCTTCCTAGGCTCAGCCTACGCTTCGCCAACAGTCCACTACACAACTATAGCGCAAAGTGTCAACGACTTGTTTCAAACGGGTGCTTCAGCGAAATTTATCGACAGATATTGACAACATAGATCAATCTTTTAGATTCATAAACTGGATTTATGCTGATGATGCGGTGGGCGGATATCGCGTCAACTCATGAACATCAACTAGAGAAAATTTTATATGTAACAACTGCTAATTTTGGCGTAGGAAATGCCATCGCGCCGAGGTCGAATTTTAATGACCTGGAATCTGCACCCACAAGATGTTTGTTTTTTTTAAATGTTAACTGCGCACTAACATTTTTCTATCCTTCCAAGGTCTGTCGTAAATTAAAATTCGGCAATGAAAATATAGATCTCCGGTGCCAGACGTATCGAGACGTGCCTCCTGTGCTAAATAATTTCCGCTTCGAAACGGCGCATTTATCCGATCGTTGATCTATTTGTTAACTTGAAGCATGTCAAAAGGAACCCCAACAAGGCACTCGAGAGTAGAAGCAGGATCATGCGTGGGTCGGGAGCAATGTCCCTGCGGTTTCTATTTAGGTGCGGCCGGTCTGGCGGGATGGAGCCACGCGGGCACTCGACCGCTAAACTGAATAAAGGAATGCTATCAAGAACCCATTCATCTTCTATCACGCCCTAAATGAGACAATTGAGAATTAAATGGAATCATAAGTAGGAATAATTTTGAATATCTCAACGACGAATGTCACATTTGAAATTGAAGCATGTATGCGTATTTGCATCTTAACCAAGCATTTTCAACCGATGAAAACAAAAGGAGGAGGTTCTCAATACGACGTGTATATTTTTTTTTATTTTTTTATGTATGATCACGCATAACTTTTTACAGAGTAGTCCGATTTTGATAATTCTTTTTTTATTGGAAAGCGTATACCCCGAGGGTGGTCCCATTTAAATTTGGAAAAAATATTCCTACCCTAAGGGTAGAAAAACAGGGGATGATTGATTGTTCAGTTACTGATTATACTATATGACCACGCATAACTTATTACAGAGTAGTCGGATTTTGATGATTCTTTTTTTATTGGATAGATAGGGTATACCTTGAAGTTGGTATTATAAATTTGGAAAAAAAATTACCCCAAGGATGGAAAAAAAGTACAAAATAAAAACTTTTTAACAATAAATTAAACCGCCGAAAAAACTGAAAAGCAAAAAATAATACCTTTTTTGTTTGACCTTAATCTAGGTACCAGTTTGAAGTCGGTGCTTTGAAGTGGTGAAGTATTTTTTGCTTTTCAGTTTTTTTGGCAATTTACTTTTCAAATTATTTGCAAGCCAGCTCAAACGTTTTTGAAGATTGGCAGAGTTTTACAGTACCAGTCTCCTAATGATCGTTGTTTGGGCTCAAGAGAAAGTAAGCAGTGAATGCACTAAGTAATCTGAGTAGTTTGCAGTGTTCATGAAAAGGTCGTTAATATTTATGGAGGTTGAACAATGCCTTGAAAAATGGTAATTACTCTGCCACTGCACCCATGTGGGTGGGTACAGCAGTGTTCAACGTCGCTTCAGTATCGATGTCTCGAAAAGTAAATAAATTATCGTTTCAGAATCAGAAGTGATTTGGCTTTGCTTCTTTGTGGGTACGAAATGATTAAACACGGTGAGGAAAGATGTAACTGGTTAAATAGTTTGTTTTGCTGTTAGTACTTAAATAAATAAGTAAGTAAGTACGTGAAGAGGTCTTTCCTCTCATGAGTTTTTTTTTTATTGCTTAAGACCGATTTTTTTACTAAGAAATGGTTAATTTACTCAATTAGGCTTTAACTTCGTAAAGGTCTTTCATCAATTAACTATGGAACCAATCAAATAATTGGGCTGGATACTCTATTTCATTGAGAGCCTAACGCCTTGCTACGGACCTGATGTGAATAGGTAACTTGAAATTTTTGTCACAGCCACTAAAGAAAAATATTCATGTTTTTTAGATGACTGTGCTTATAGACGGCGCCGGCGCAGCCGCAATCAGGTCGAACGAGACCGTGGCGGCTATTGGGTATCAGTTACCGACCGCAAAACTGCTACGATTACTTGAAGATATTAAATCATTCAATTGGAGTATCGAATGACAAGCCATTATTTGTTACACCCGTCTTTTTGAACCGGTTTATGTCTCAGTCACGGTCAAGACCATTTAAAAGTTAAACAGTGTGATAATGATAAACGGTGATAGTGTTGTTGATTATGGATGTAGTAGATAGCGTATGTTTATTTACTAGGCGCACTCCGCGATGTTAACAGCATGTCGGTATCTTTAGAATTAAGATTAAATCATAGTTTATCTGTAGATTCATTATAAACTATAAGTATACGACATTGTGTATGACGAGGAGGAGGATTAATAAGGTTAAGTAAGTAGGTAATTGTAAAATACCTAACAGTAGCAGCACTGTTAATAATAACTGCTAAGTTGATCAGTAGAACTAAAGTAAATTATAAAGTGGGTAAGTAAAAAAATAAAAAATAAGTTAGGTCGGCGAATTATACCCGAAATTTACAAGTGGCAATGAGAATAATTTTATCTACCATTTAAATTCCTACTTGTCAAATTCAGATCAGCAGGGGAAAAAAACGAGGAAATGGTCAGTAAACGCTCTAGATCCTATATTATTTTAATTCAACGGACGTGATTGGTAGGTATTTACGAGACAAAACATAAAACCGATTTCCATAAATTAAAATTCTTGAACGAGTTATACAAATAATTCCTTTCTGTTCGCAATTATATAATACGATGATCCATATTTAAGTAAGCCCAAGTCTGACAAGATTATCCTTGATGTATTAATTCCAAAATAATTCAATAAATTAATCGAATGATTATTTTTTAGTAACCTCTACGTTCTACAAATATTTTGACTAGATACCCTATTTTTAACAGAGATAATGATAACCTCCACTTATTCAGAAAACTGTTTTCTTCATGCTTTCAGGCTATGCGTTAAACGGACAAAAAATACGTCAACCAGTTTTACCGCTAAAAACCAATCAACAAAAAATTGTTAACTAAAAAAAATACTGGAAATAAGGACTCACTTGACATTTTGTGGTTGGGTGTAGTTACGTGCGTGACAGTTCCAGTCACCTCTAATATCACAAACTACACGCGCACTCCGCGCAGCACTCGCAAATGCATGCACGCAGCGTGCGCGATTGCGCCCCTCGCCGCGCCGGCTCGCGGACACGGTTACGAACACATGCATAATGTAAACGTCATTTTCTACGCACACTAGTCTACGCTACGTTCCAGCTATGTGTACAGCTACGAAAATGAAGCGTGCAAATGGAGATAATTATTTGATAAGCAGGCGAAAGCTAGCGAGCATTTAGGGATGCAACAAAACAAACTAAAATATTGTTTCTTAATCAAAACAAAAAAATAAATTATATGACAAAGCCATAGCTTCGTAGTGTACCTAGATAGCTTTTCAACCTTGCAACACTGATATGCATCAGCTGTTAACGACGATCGATAGATGTCGGTGGGAGTCGCTTTATTTTCGACATCGTGCACTGTATACCTATAACTTAACGGTATCCGTAGTAAAATCACTTTGCTTGCTACCCAATGCGCTAGTTTCTTTCATGGTCCGCGGTCTTTTTGATGTCATCGTACGTAAACTCGGGTCGATGAACGAATTCGGTATAAAGATGACGAGAAAATTATGCAATGCGAAATATATCGAAGGATCCTTAAAATTATATTGTGATAGAAATTAAAATACGGACATAAAAGACGTTAAAATGCCGTAGGGGAAGGATTGTGCTGTTGTGTTTGTTTTCGGTGTTTCGGTGGAAACGATGGCTAGCTCTCCTACTAGTATTGAGACGCAAATAGATAGTTTCTTGGAGCAATTTAAGAAAAGTGCTTCGAAGGCTATGGAAGAACGAATAGAGTGGCCTGATGGTTCTTCTCCAGGAGCGGTGGTCAAGTCTCGCAGTAGCTGCTTCACGCTGGACTCTGCAGCTGGTGAGTCAATATGGGTAGATTTTTACTAGGCGGCAAACAAGCGATGTTTTGATAAAACAAAGCTGCTTTAGCATCAGTAAACAAATCAGACAAGTTCAAGTGGTGTCGTTAATCGACAGATAGCGATAATGAAAATGAAAATACCTGAATGAGTCACAGCAATTTTTGAATAGATAGAACCTATACTCTTTTTCAAATATAGCATGAACTTCATAAAGAATTTTGGATTTTGTATTGTTCTCCAACCTCACATTTGTTTTTTGTCGTTCGTCGTTCCGAATGTGATCCGTTTGGAAAGGGCGCAATTGTGATTCCTTAAACCCACTAAGTAAAAAAAAAAGACAAATTGAATAAAAAAAAACAAGGGAATTACCCGCTGTGACAAATATCACTAAACTTGATTTTTAAATTATAGAAACGTCAAAATGCTTATCTATTTTTAGGTTGGTAGTGAATGGTACCTACAAAGGACATTATATCGAAAGGAATTGGGGCAACGTCCCCGGAAATCTGATTAGTAGCAAACTTCGTAAACTATAACTATTAACTTCAGAAGTTCTTTAGCAACAGCATAAATATTTCATTGTCAATATTTAAAAGTTTTTAGATACCTAATTACTTATGTATTTTTAATTTTATGCTTTTTATTCGAAGGGTTGTTAAAATTAAAAGTATTTAGGTAAGTTTAAAAACATTATTTTACTTATCTGAAGCCCCACCAAATTTTTTGTAATTATTCAATAATAACATCATTCATATTAATTATTTTCATTCTAATTATTTTGTATCATTTGTGAAAAAATAGTCAATCAGGTAAGTATATAGGTATTTATATATTTAGAATTCTACAACAGTTTACTAATTAACACAGTAAATAAATTTCGCATGTTTTAAAATAAGACGTGCGTAAGCGGCAATCGTTCGTTCCCAAAGCTAAAACGTGCGTCCAGTGTTTAAAATTTTACTTACCATAGTTACCATTAAGTATGTTGGTATTATTATTATTTGTTCCACACCAGTGCGGACCCTCTCATATGTTTTTTTTATCCTCATATCACCTGCGTTACATTACATCTTCGTGCGAAGAGCGAACCGCAAAATAATAAGTAATAATAACGTTCCCTTAGGGGCATAATTTCTTTCGAATATATTGCGTTCTTGATTTACCTACGAAGGCATTAGGTTCTTGTTCTTCCTAAAATTTAATCTTAATGAGTTCTACATTTCCGAAAAGGGCGTAGATCGAGTTCATGGCACAGACACCATGGGGCTGACTGTTGCGATTGTGAGGCGTCTACAGGTATACCTACATGTATACATAGGTATAAATACTCGTTGTAAAAAAGAAGAATTTAAATTGGACAAAAAACACACACATTCAGGTATTCAGGTATTTTTTGTGATCTGATAGGAAATAGATATGACAGAATAAAAATATCTATAAAAATGGAACAAAGTCACCTTCTTTGCCCTTGTGTTTTGTTACATAGAATAAAATTATTCTTATATACTTTTATTTTTCATGCTTCCCTAGTACTACAGAGTTAGTGAGAAAGAAGTACAGTAGGCATTCAGGATATATATAATATAATATAATTTTATTACTAGATGCCTAGACGCGTTAGTGTCTGACAATGAATCTGAATTGGGCATGGTTCATCTTAGTAATTGTTTAGGCAGACATTTGCTACAATCGCTAAAATAAATGTACCTACATATACACCGTGAAATTTTAGTGGTTGTTTTCCCGAAACGAGGTGATTTAGTATCGATTGTACAATCGATTTATAATTACTATTTTGACTAGAGTCAAAAATCCAATTGTGAAAAATGAAAGTCGAAAATGACCGCAAACCAATAGTAACGCTTCGTTGGTACAAGTAGCGTACGATCGTACGATAGGTTAGGTACCAACGAAGCGTTACTATTGGTTTGCGGTCATTTTCGACTTTCATTTTTCACAATTGGATTTATGACTCTAGTCAAAATAGTAATTATAAATCGATTGTACAATCGAAACTAAACCACCTCGTTTCGGGAAAACAACCACTAAAATTTCACGGTGTATACCTATCTAGATCTAGTGCTAGTGCTGAGTTGTGAATTGACGAATATGAAAGAAGCAATTGACTTCATCTGGTGGATTGGTAAGCGCCTTTTTATATTAGACTTGACATTGTATAATTCTTTATTATCATGCCCCGTAACAAGATCACAAGTCTACCAGCGGTAACCGAGAAACCTTAAAACGGACAAGCCGCGGTTGAAGGGTTTTAAACGTACACGTTTACAACCATAACCTTCTAAGTACCTTACTTAAAACACAAAGAACTAAGTATCATCATCATTTCAGACGACGACTGCTGCGGAAAGACGAGGACTGCTGAGGAGGACTGCTAAGCTTTCCCGAAGTTTGACCAAATAGACTGGTATCTGGCATCTAATCTATAGTTTCAGAATGGGGTCGACTTAATTTAGTCCGTTTTAACCCCACTAAGACACAGGTTTGCGCGTTTACCGCAAAAAAGTCTGCGTTTGTCGCGTCACCTCTTTTCGAAGGCACTCCCCTTGCTACCACAGCCAGTATCGGAATCCTTGGTATTGACATCTCGAGTGAAGTCCAGTTCCGCGACCACTTGGAGAGTAAGGCTAAATTAGCCTCGAAGAAGCTCGGCGTGCTCAACAGATCGAGACGGTATTTCACTCCAGCCCACCGCCTTCAGCTTTATAAGGCGCAGGTTCGCCCACATATGGAATACTGCTCTCATCTGTGGGCGGGGGCTCCCCGGTACCAGCTTCTCCCTCTGGATCGCATACAACGGAGAGCGACTCGAATAGTCGGCTGCCAACGAACTTCTGATGGGCTTGATTCCTTGGCGCTGCGTAGAGATGTAGCTTCACTGTGCATCTTCTATCGCATGTACAACGGAGAGTGCTCCGAGGAGTTATTTGGGTTGATCCCTGCCGCATCCTTCCGCCACCGCCCTACGCGACAACACTTCCATCCTCACCATCTGGATGGTTGGTTGTCTTCTACTGTGCGTTTTTCCAGAAATTTCCTGCCTCGCACAGCAAAGCTCTGGAATGAGGTTCCTGCTGCGGTATTCCCGGACCGATATGACCTTCAAGCTTTCAAAAAAAGAGCGTACTCCTACCTAAAAGGCCGGCAACGCACTTGTGACTCTTCTGGTGTCGCGGGTGTTCATGGGCGACGGTAATCGTTTACCATCAGGCGATCCGTCTGCTCGTTTGCCCCCTATATCATAAAAAAAAAAAAAAAAAAAAGCCCAGTTTAGATTTGCAAAAAAACTCGTGCAAGTTGCATTACATTGCGCAGCAGAAAAGCGAGCGCGTTTAAAGTGGTGAATCAAGCACCGAAATATAATGCAACATGCACGTGTTTTCTTGCAGATCTAAACTCTGCTTGACGCGTTCCCGCTCCTTGCTCCATACCTAACCTAGCCTACCTAAGTATACTGCGTCTTCCGATCCGTGGACGCCATTCACCTCCTGGCCCTGTCGGCCGTCAGTTCTACGAGCGATATGCCCTGGCCACTTCCACTTCCACTTGAGTCTGGCGACTCCTCGAGCTAGTCGGTAACTTTAGTTCTTGCGTGGATTTTATCATTTCTAAGGTCCCACAGAGAAACTCCGAGCATAGCCCTCTCTATCGCCCTCTGAGTGACCTTGAGCTTTCTTATGAAGCCCATCGTTAGCTATCTGCAAAACCGCAACAGTGCATGTTACTTACCCAATAGTCAGTATGTGAATATGCTGATCGGATCACAATCTAAAAGAAAATCTGACGACTAGCAAAAACGATATTTAAAATGTATCAATGTAGACGGTATATAAAGGACCTCAGGGGTTGTCATAATTTATTCAGGGATCCCGTGACACTTTGTTACCTGGATAACCCCAGCCCGGGGTCCCCGGGTCTATATTTGTATCTAAGGATGGATGAATCATCTGTCACGCACTTACTCCGAAATAAAATAACGTAGTTTACGTAAAAGCTTTCTTATGTTTGCTCATAATTTCAACGCCTCTCACCTCTTGACGGTATTATACAAAAAACTTTCTGATTGCGTTACTCTCTTTCAATGTGATAAGTAACTACTTAAGAACAGAGTGTGCAAAATGCTTATTCCTCATACGTTATTCATTGCACCTGTCCAGAAAGTAGGCCCCAAGGCTTCGACTAATGCTCATTTTAAATACTTAGTATTAAACTTCCAAATGGATATACTACTAAATCTCGTGATCTCTTGGAAAAGGAATTCTCAAACCACACGCTACGAACAGAAGTTCCTTTAGTTGCTTCCCATAATCTACTTCCTTGAGTAAATTCTTCTGTGGTGGTACAGCGAGCTAGTTCCTGTGATATTTAGCTGATTTAGCACATCGAGAGTTGATTCATGGATATGTAAAGGTCATGTGGTCACGTAGTACGTCAGAGGGGTGTTACAGTTATATGTATTTAAGTCTAACTTTTGTATCTGTGCTTTTCTTCACTGGGGTGTGTATGGAGCTCCCAAAACAAACTGAAACTTAGTTTTCAAGGTTAGAGTTAGGGTTTTAGGGTTTAGAGTGGGGTAGGGCCGTACAAAAACCCTTATAGTTTCGCCTTATCCATCTGCCCTCCTGCGCCTTAGTTCAAAGATTAGTGATCGAAAGCTGTAATTTTGCATTAAGCACGCGGTCAAAATGGTTTTTTTTTTAGGGTACGTCCCTCACACGTAAATTGGGGAGAATTTTTTTGACTTCTTTGTGCAGCAAGAGCGGAACGAAAAATGGGTTAATTCCTTTCGGGTAAATCTTGAGTTAACCGCTTAGAATGAGGTTGCGTAGTTCAACGTTTGCAATATTTGCAGCTCTGGTCCAAGGTAGGATAGGGTTCCCAATTCTCGACAGACCCAATTCAGGAAGATTATTTGAAATGGGGAGAGGAGTCGATTGTATAGGTAGCAAATATTTACTATTTTTTATTTCAGAATCTACACATGCATGCTCTTCGAGCGGCATTTAAGCAGGCTAAGCTAGCCCATCTTTGTGACGCGTATCGCAACGTATTTATTTTACTACTAGCTTTTGCCCGCGGCTTCGCTCGCGTGTACCATGAGTATTCCAAAGAGCCAAGATATCAAGCAAGCAAGCATACAGGCAAGCAAGAAAGCATGCAAGCATGCAAGCAAGCATGCAAGCAAGATGCAAGCACGCATGCATGCACGCAAGCAAGCAAGCGAGCAAGAAAGCGTGCAAGCAAGCACGACTAAACTTCAGGTAGATACGGTCCTTTACAGTGTTTCTTTGTATACAATGTTTTTCACTAATTCGGAAGCGGGCACTAAAAATCTGAATAACCAGAAAGAATACAACTAAAGGTCTATACGTGCATATGATATTTAAAGAAACTTCTTATAACTCTTAACCGTTAAGGAGTTTAACCTTCCATCATCAGCTCACCTGGATAACCTGAAAAAATACAACTATCGGTCTATACGTACGTACCTATAATATTTCAAAAAATATCCTCAACTCCTAACCGTTAAGGAGTTTTACCTTCCATCATCAGCTCATCAACATGAGATGATGTCTACCAGACGCAAACTCTTAAATAGCTTGAGAAAATATATGAAAAACGTAATGCGTGCCTACAAAATTTGAAGGTTGCCCTCGATTTCCCTGAGATCCCGTCATCAGATCCTGATTTGGTGACAATGGAACCATCTCAGAAGTATATTATATTCTTTCGATATTTTTTTTTTTAAATCGGTCCACAATTGACCGAAAAATCGGTGAACATACCTACATAGAAAAAAATACAGTGGAATGCATAACCTCCTCCTTTTTTTGAAGTCGGTTAAAGAGCCATTTGTGGCCTACATACAGCATAAACTTTGGAATTTTGAAATTTTACCTTTCTATAACCAGTAAAACGCAAAATCCCATTTTTTCTCGTTCCCGTAAGAATTTCGGGAAATGCTTTATTAATGCTCCCCTACACTCTCAATCAAGTCAAAGTCCTCTCTTAATGCTCCTCTACACTCCCCAAGCAACCTACATGCCGAATTTCAGCTTTCTACGACCAAAAAAACTAAAAACCCCGTTTTTTTCCTTATCCCGTGGCAATTTCGAAAAATCCTGAAATTAATGTTTTATCTAATGTAATAGTACCTACTTGTGTATCAAATTTGAAGAGTCTAGTTATTATATTTACTGAGATAGGGTCACTCGGAATCGAATATATAAATCCCGTTTTTTCCCGTTCCCGTGGGAATTCCCAAAAATTCTTCCTTAGTGGATGCTTACATTGTAGCAAATTTCAAGTTTCTAGGACATTTCAACCCCATCGCACCCCATCCAGGGAGATGGTATTTTATGTATGCCACATCGGATTTTAAAACCGTTGTAGTTTTCATAACCAGCGACCCGATAAACCATAGAAACAACACCCATGTTGATTTTCAGACTTTGTTACCCCTTTCCCCTCTTTTAGGGGTTGAATTCTCAAAAAACCTGAAACACGTGTTTACTCATTTATCATTAGGAGTACTTCTGTGAAGTTTCGAATAAAATAGTCGAACTAATCTTGTTTCCCCATACAAACTTTGGACCCCCGTTTCACCCCCTTAGGGTGTGAATTTTGAAAAATCCATTCTTAGTGCACCCCTAGACCTTATAAGGAACCTACATGCCAAATTTGGAATCTCTAGGCCCAGTGGTTTGGGCTGTGCGTTGATATGTCAGTCAGTCAGTTTCTTCTTTTATATATTAAGATAGAACATTAATTTTATAAAAACACCGGAGAATGTCATGCTGGCCGGGAGCTCGGGAGGTTTAAAATTATATCCGGACTCTCTCGGGCTTTCCGGAAGTGTTGGGAAACCTAGTCCTAGGCTAAATTTCCCACAATAGGTATGCCCTAGCGATTTCCACGATTCCAGGAACACCTTCCTTTGAAGGTCATGTACCATTCATTAAGCGACCAGCTTTTGACCCTGCAATACTTGCTACTTTAATGGTTAAGTACCTACGTACCCACATAAATACCAGTACCGATTGTTGAACAAATTTCGAAGTCCTTCACCTATTGCGTGATCGATATGCGGCACCAGATTAATCTTTATAGCAAGAAATGCGGTGCCCTGAAGGATTAAACTCCCACTACGCAACAAATGGTTTGCGCTAGTGAGGGTTTATACCTGCTGAGCTGGCAACGTTGCATTTTTGTTAGTTTTTCTCGATTATTCCATAAAAATTTAATGAAAATTAAAAATGTTTTGTATACAAATTGTTCTAATATATAAGTTAATGTGTCTACTGCAATAATAATTCGTAATAAGACTTTTATTTTCTTTAAAAACCGTTAGGTAATAATTTCTTTGTTTTTGAAGAAAATAAAAGTCTATCACGAATTATTATTGCAGTAGACACATAAACTTATATAATAGAACAATTTGTATACAAAACATTTTTAATTTTCATTAAATTTTTATGGAATAATCGAGAAAAACTAACAAAAATGCAACGTTGCCAGCTCAGCAGGTATAAACCCTCTTAACTTTGAAGTACTTATAAATTACCAGTGAATTTGAATATCTCAACATAAACTCCATTATGAAAAAAAGTAACTAAAAAAACTAAAAACCCGCCTGCAGAAATACTGAAAAGGTTGAAATAAGATAAAATGTTCAATAACAATAGAAAGCTAACTGAACTCAACGAAAGAAATCGAAAAACAAAACTAAACATTGAAACGAATTTAAAACACGTCGATGGCAGTCTTTCAAAATTTAACGCAACGATAAAATGCAGTCGGAGGCATGCATGAAGTGACATTAAATACCATGCAGCCACTGACATTCCCATGCCTCCGACTGCATTTTATCGTTGCATTAAATTTTGAAAGACTGCCATCGACGTGTTTTAAATTCGTTTCAATGTTTAGTTTTTTTTTTTCGATTTTTTTCGTTGAGTTCAGTTAGCTTTGTATTGTTATTGAACATTTTATCTTGTTTCCACCTTTTCAGTATTTCTGCAGGCGGGTTTTTTTGATTTTTTAATTTATTATTTTATTTTCACCGCAAGCGGGTTTTTAGTTTTTTTAATTAAGTACTTTTATATTTCTTGCTTTTTAGTGTAACCTCCTGAGACCCAGATCAAATTATTGAGTACTTGAATTAGGAATCCGTTGCTATTTAGTTAAAATTCAAAACCAATTTTGAAATATGGAGGTACGCACTTAATTTTCCGCATGGGTTTCATAGAGAAAAATATTGCTCAAAGATATCTCGTATGTACATACGTCGTCGTTTCAATGCATTGATTGCCAATTTACTATTCCAAATTAAATTTAAACACATGACTTGTATATATTTTTGTAATCTCTTTTAAAATCCCTTATTTTGATACCCTACTCGATAGGTTAGAATAAAAAAATCCGCCATTTTGATATTTCATGAATTTCATGTATCCATTGTTACTCGCGTTATCAAGACGAATCCAATGACGTATCATTTATCAAAATCGGTTCAGTCGTTGTGTAGTTACGAGAGGACATAGGAATGGACATACATACATACATACATACATACATACATACATACATACATACATACATACATACATACATAAATACATACATACATAAATATATACATACATACATACATACGGGTCAAAAACATAACCCTTCCTTCTTCGCAGTCGGGTAAAAATAAAGTCCGTGTCCTGGTTGGCTGACTCATAAACATAAACGCCCAGCCCAGGCCCTTTAGACCTTGAAAGGTAATATTTTTCATATTGGTACGTTTTATAATGTAGACAGGGAATAAGGAATAGGTTAGATTTTTGAAAATTCCCACGGGTAACTGTGACGGGAACGAAGCTGTTAGTACTATTTTATATTCTGTGACGAAGCTAAAGGAATACTTCTAAGCTGATACCTAGTAAGTTCTCAAGTAAAAGGTCTTTTTTTGGACTACCTTACAGAATACACGTGGTCCTTCAGTATTTTCTAAACGATTTATTTAATATCAGATTGGAAACCCTTAAAACCTTTCACGCCCTAAAACGGGTTTGAGTTCATGAACGTTGATAAAGATAAATGGCATCCGTGAATAATTTGCAGACAAAAATATTAGTTTTCCGATTATTACCTATTCTACTCACCTGGGAGCTGCCTTTTGTTCGCTCAGCACCCTCGTTAATTGGTGCCCGACATCCCGGGAAGTTAATCTATAGGTCAATACACTGGTGGCCTTATACGAGCTCGCATACCGCTCCAGATCGTGTTTCTCTGACAAGTTATTGCAGGGCTTGACGGGATATTACTGTAACCTATCATTTGCTACGTCTTACTATTATTTTGGCCTTGGGGGAGGCCTATGTTCAGAAGTGGACGTCATTCGGCTGAAATGATGACTATTATTTTATAAGTTAGCCAACTAACCTATATTTACCAATCTAATTCTTGTTTATAAACTTGATGATAGAAATTACTGAAAATGTCTTCACATTTGCAAACTAAAATTTAATTTATTTCCACATTCTTAGAGTGAGTTAATAAATACCTATAAATTAACTATAAAGCCATGCGACATGATCACCAAAATTTTTTATTAAATAATGCCGATTATCTTTTAAAAAAAATTCAAATGACTGTAGACTTGCGCGCGTTTATTCTGCCAACATTTCAAATAGGGCGCGCTGTGTTGTCAGAGCGTCAATACGGAAACGAACGATAGTGGCGGTGCCCAGTGGTGGCGCACTGTACTAAAGACGTGTTCTGCGGCGTCCTCCGATTTTATTCACAGAAAGTGTTCGCCATATTGCTTCCGTGAATTCAGTGAAATATTTGTGCATTTCTCTTCAATTATGACTGCAATATGAAAACAGAGCAAAGGAAAACGATCCACGTTTGATTAGTAACTGTGATTATACATTTTTATGCATCTCAAGTGTTGGATTGACGTGAAAACGGTAAGTTTCATTCTTCCTCTGCTATGACTATATGGCCCAATATTCCACGGGAGTTCGATCCGCTATGCGATAATGAAACTTAAAAAACGCGATTAAGGTTAATAATTGCGCGATTTTTGTTGTGTTTATTTACATGAATTTGAAAAGTTATCGCGGTTTTCTCGTATTTGTAGCGGGGTTGTGAATTGTAGCGATCGGGGCGGGTTTGTCACGATCGCGATGCGAGTGTTGTACATAGACATATACGTAGGCACATGTGATTCGATGTGAACGATCGGTTGTTCATGCATTGTAGTGTCGAGCGGGCAGCACTCATGTCGTATGAGAAGATGGAGGTGGTGAATCCGGCGGAGAAGGAGGCGAGCGAGGTGTTGCATTCGCTGCTGTCTGTGGAGCGGCGCAGCGTGGACAGCAAGGAGGCCATCATCGTAGCCATCCCGCAGGACCAGAATGGCGGCGGCGAGTACGGCGAGGGCGCGCAGTGGCATACGCCTGTCATGGGCCAGCACTCAGTCTTCGAGATGGGTGGCCCACAGGCCATGCAACAGCACAGTTATAACGGCCATCAGGAACAGGTAACCTGCCAACACACTGGCCACAAATACTATGCAATCGGAGTCCAGAGAGACTCTTTGTCAAACAATGTTTGCATATAGATTGGATTCTGCGATGTAAAGTTAAGTAACCCTCAGTTACTGCTAGCCTAGGGATCGGCTGAGTGAAAATGTCTGGAACTGTCTATTTTAATCCGGCTTAAATTAATAATTTTATTAATTCTTGATTGCACAAGCGGCTCAAAGCATTTACTGTCTTATGTTTGAATCATATTGCCTGTTGTCAAATATTTTAAAGTGGCCGGGCCGATAGGTTTTGATAGAACAGAGTTAATAAATGAAACCATGAGTTTGATATGCTAGGTACTTCCTTGTCTAACTAACAAAACTTAACCTTTTTTAGTATTTTGTATAGATGTCTTCATTATCAATAACCACAATTTGGTAACATGGTGATACAAAGTTAGGTTATTATTTGATGCAGTTATCCTAATAATTTGTTTCAAGTTCTCAAACTTTTATGAGAATTGCATGCTTGTAGATGATTGTACAGATGTGTCAACCGTTATTAGCAAATGGATTGGAATCTTAATCAACTTGTGACAAACCATGCTGTTTAGGGAACTGTCAAATGTTATTGGGAGTTGCAACTCATTACTTACCTAAACAGATATTGAAAGATACATTTTTTTTTAAATGAGCGACAGTCTTTGATATGAGTAAGTGATGCAGCGTAATGGTTAGTGACCCTGGGCGTGAAGGCAGAGTTTCTGAGTTTGAATCCCATGGAGGCAGGCACTCGTATGATTATAAATGGTTGTTCCAGAACCATGGATGGTACTATAAATATTTAAGTATGTACGTATGTTTGTTGTCTAGTACCCATAGTTTTGCTAGTTTGGGACAAGATCAATTTTATCTGTCTATCATTTATTTGTAAATCAAGAAACCGGCTGAAATTAATGATTTTATTAGTGTATTTTTCATTGTAATTTTTCTGCTAGTATCTCTAGGTACAAATTTCACATTTCAGGTTTTATGGCAAGGCCACACAATTCAGGTGGAAAATGGTGAGGCCAATATGCAAGGAATGCAAGGCGCTTACAGCATATCATTTGAGGCTAATGTTGATGGAGGTGAAATGGAAGTTGAAACAAAGCCTAAAGTTGAGAAAAAGGGAGCCAGAAGGAAGAAGAAGGGAGCTGAGACGGATAGTGATGAGGAGGTACTAGACAACAAGTTGGAGGATAATCCTACACAAGTAAGTGGGAATGAAATCTTTTTTTTTCTTTATTATTGTGTACTGCTTGTAATGATGTTTGTTGATTTCCTTCTTCATTTGATTTAATGTTATATATTCTATTGTTTAAACTACTGGCTAGAGAAGGACAGAGAAGGAGAGGCAGACCACAAAAGAGATGGGGCGACGATATATGACAGGTGGCAGGAAAGACGTGGTACAGAGTTGCACGCAATAGACATGAGTGGAAAAGGCTGGAGGAGGCCTTTGCCGAGGGGCAATCAGATTTACAAAGGAAGAGCAAGATGCAAATAGTAGAGTTCAAATGAAGAAAAAGGAAAGAAATCTGAATACAAGGCTAATAATAACTGCTTGTAATGAGATGGTTAGGGCTTAAAAATTGTACTTCCCACACAAGGCCAAAGCGAATTCTCAACTTGACAGAAATGGATAGGAGAGATTTTGTGAATTATCCTACTAATATTATAAACGCGAAAGTTTGTAAGTATAGATGGATGGATGGATGGATGTTTGTTATTCTTTCACGCTAAAACGGTTTGACGGATTCTGATGAAATTTGGCACACAGATAGATGCAGATTAACATATAGGATACTTTTTATCCCGGAAAATTGCATAGTTCCCGCGGGATTGCGATAAACGAATTCTTCGCAGACGGAGTCGCGGCCAGCAGCTCGTATGAACATATTGCAAATTACTTCTCAAATAATAATCCCTGAAAAACAATCCATTGATGGAAAAAGTACAAATTATTTAGAATAACAGCACCAACAATATTGTCAATGTAAATATACATAATATTTAGGCTTCTACACCTTAAAGGTGTTAACTGCCAATGGGGCCCTATTACTGGTACAGAAGACCCTCTCCTTTGATCTGTACGAAAGCCGCCTATTTATTAGCCTATGCATAATAATTTATGGTCGCTCCAAGGTCATCAATTCCAGCGCAAGGCAAATGGAATGATATGTCTGTGTAATAACGGTGGAAATGCATTGGATCGCTTGCCGCGTCACCGATAGCAACGATTTTCAATGTTATGTATATTTATTTTTGACAATCACTATAGAAAGCTGTGTAGTCAAATTCTTTATTTCATTATTTATCTTTAAAATAATAAATCTCACAATTTTAATACAATGTAATATGCAATATTTTTTGCCCATATTTTTAATCATTTATTTCGCTTGCGACGTAAATAAAATAAACGCTAGCGCGTCACGCGGACGATCTGAAGCAGTTGAAAGGCAACCACTGAATAGGCCACTACGGAGTGGCATCTGCTTGTAGTGGAAAAAGTAATCGCGGAGTAGAATGCTTGAAATATTTGCAGAGTATTTTGGCCCAAACATGCAAGAAATGTGTTTTATTCTGCGGTTTTCACTCTATTGATTTAATAAATACATAAATTAAACGTACAATACGTTTACTTTTAGTTTACCACTGACAGATTGCTTGCCTTCATTTCATTTCCAACTTTAACACCATACAAATAAAGTAGTTACAAAATCTGCAAACGTGGGTAACAGTTTTATAAGCCAATTAAGCCAGGTTAGCTTGAAAAGATCCCTTTTAGGGATAAGTTCGCCTTTGTACTCTTTTTGTTTTGTTGTTTTGTATTATTTTTGTGTTTTATGTACAATAAAGTGTTTACATACATACATATGTACAGTTTTCTAAAATTGGCTTTATTTGTAGGTTGTTAAAGTTGAATATGAAATGAAGGCAAACCATCTGTCAGTGGTAAACTTTATGTAATTTTACTGTATCTAATTTTCAATTTCACTAAATAACATTAATTAGCTAGTTAAATAAACTTATAGACATTGAACTTGAACAATACTTTTATTTCATTTCTAGGTCAAGGAAAGACTGAGAAGAGGATGTGACTGCAAGGACAATTGTTATCGTGGACTCAATCCAGAGGCTGTGTATCGCCATCGTCTTAACATTGCTGAACTGACCAAAAGCGAACATGACATGTACCTGATGGGCATCACTATGGCCAGTTTAGCTAATCCCGCTGAAACATCTCGCCACAAGGTCAGGAGGAGATTGAGGGCGTGCTACGTGTACCAGGGCAGAAAGGTCTGTTTGGAAGCTTTCTTGTATTTAGAAAACGTGACACATTATCAATTGAAACGCATCAGGCAACACGTAATGACGCACGGCGTAGCGCCCAGGATACACGGTAATGTTGGAAAAAAACCTTATAATACGTTCACTCTAGACATATACAAACATGCTACTAATTTCTTAAAGGAGTACCTGAAACAGCATGCCAGTTCTCCAAAAGACGTACAACCATCAGGAGAAGCAGGCAAAAAAGCCAGCAAGACGATAATCATACAGGGTGACTCCAGGAAGCACTTATTCGAAGCTTACAAGGAATATGGGGAGATCCTGGAACCTGGAGTGAAACTGATGGGATATTCAACATTCCGTGCGTTCATGAAAGATCAGTTTCCCCACGTCAAGTTCGCCACTAAGAAGCAGGACCTACCGAAAGACATGGTGCCGTTCCGCAGCGGAAAGTGCATGTCCTACGACAAAAACAAGGATCCGGTCAGGATGCAGCACGAGAAGGACAAGTCGGACGCGAAGAAGGCAGCTCTAGAGGCTAAGAAGAAGGAGGACCAAGACAGGGAGCACGCGCAGCAGCAGGCCCAGCAGCAACAAGTACAACAACAACAACAACAACAACAGCAGCAGCAACAACAACAACAGCAACAGCAGCAGCAGCAAGTACAACAGGTGTCGGTGCAACAGCACCAGCAGATGTCTGGGCAGGGCGGCCACGTGGTCATCCACCAGCAACAGGCGCAGCAGCAGGGCATGCAGCAGCAGATGCTGGTGCCGCAGGTCAGCCAGCACCAGCAAGTGCTCACCCAGCAGGTGGGCCAGCAGCACTGCGTACAGCCGCTGGGCGTTTCCGACGAGCCGCCGCAGCCCGTCGAGATGGCGCAGCAAGTTATCCCTCTCGCCGTCGTGCAACAACAACAGCAGGCCTACATTGTCACGCCCGTCTCCCACTTCCAGACGCGCGTCCAGGGCGCTTGGTACAGACATTGACGACTGCGCCCGACTACCGGCTCTCGCGCGAACTGTACGCGACGAGACAGCTTCCGCGGCATGCAGGAAAATCAGAGAGGGACCGTACGTGGCTATGCTTAGAGTTAGAGAGAAGTACATTATGTCACTGATGCATTAGCATCCGTCCCACTCGTTTAGGGTGGTCACTCGAACGGGCCATGGATTTGGAGCTTTAGTGCTCGTGAGTCCGACCACGCTGCGGTGCGCGCCACCTGGCAACATTGGCAATAAGTTAGCGAGAATACCCTAGGTTTACGCCTATTCAGTATTGATAAACTGATATGTAACGATTATCTGTAAGGATAAAGTTAATCATATTTACACCAGTAAATTTAGCAGTAGCTAGTAGTTTATTTTTTAATATTGTGGTTTTAAAATGAATAGCGTTGTTTTAACGAATTGTCAGATTTCGTAGACGTCTTGCTGGTTAGATTGCGAATGTCCCGAGCGTAGTTTATATATTTTCTGTGTGAGTTTAGATGTATAATGAACCATATTAATTATTTTATTTTTAGACAAACGAAGCGTTCTGGCGTTCTTACTATTGAAATCACTTTAAAAAGCAGTGCCTTTAAAATTATGATGTGGATTAAGACATAGCTATGATATGGTTATACTTTCAATACGGATTAATTCATACGAAAGTGTGTGTCGTTACATGTTAGTGAATTACATATCACATTAATTGAATTGAATCATTATACCCAAATATTTATTCATCAATTAGCAGCTAAAAACATGTCTGCCTTATATAGATTTTCATCACTTTCGTACAAGGTCAGGCACTTTGTAACCACAGCTTTATTATGAATTACGAATGCTTAATGGCCGGCGCCCACTGACGGCGTGGCATTTTATTACTATCGAGTTATTTTGAATCTTATTTCAATGAGTTTAGAATTTATGTTATTTTATTTCGATACCACGATGCCGCGACGTCCTGAGGGCCGATGCCACGCATAACCAATAAAGTAACATG
This sequence comes from Archips crataeganus, assembly GCA_947859365.1. Taxonomy (NCBI): domain Eukaryota; kingdom Metazoa; phylum Arthropoda; class Insecta; order Lepidoptera; family Tortricidae; genus Archips; species Archips crataeganus. The sequence continues at coordinate 18,439,559 of OX402048.1, forward strand.
AATTCTAAACTCATTGAAATAAGATTCAAAATAACTTGATAGTAATAAAATGCCACGCTGTGCCATGCCGTCAGTGGGCGCCGGCCCTAAGTTGTTTATTTTCTAGCCGTTACTTCAGAGTCATCAGCGGATGGGTTGAGGTAACCGTGGGACCTATTTACGATTTGATGGTTCTACTAATAGCCCCGTAAAGCCCATATCAAATTTTGACTGTTATAATTTGAAACTTATTGTCAATCAGGAAAAGTTGACATTTGCGCTGACGTATGTGCTTTTAGTACAATGGGCCTTACAAGGATACGAATACGACAGCGCAATGTATGCAACTGAAATCGACAGACAAATATAAAGATTTGCATATGCGGTAGTTCTGTGCGATCTTAGCTGACTCGAGGGTAGCGTAGCATAGAAATGAATAGGAATTTCAAACGCGAAGACCTCAACAAAGGCATAAAAATACTTTCATTAAATTCTGGATATGTTCTGTGGGCACTTTTCTTAACGGGGTGTCTTGAAAATATTGATTAGTTGTAATAAAATTCCTAATGCTGGGTCCACACGTTTGGCAACGGCAAACGCACAAGTCGCAGTCGTTTGTGTGAGTAAGTGGAGACTTATCTGTTTTATTTTATCACAGACTGCGTCCCGTGCATTTTTGGGCGCATAAACTTGGATCCGGCATACTATTTTTGCCATGCAACCAAACCAATGCACTGCATCGACAATAGGGATGACGACTGGGTTATAAATATGTCATTCTATTTAGTCCGTCAGTTGATAATGGAAAAATATGGGACACGTATTTTTTGGTTCATCAAATTATTAAATAAATAAATAAATAAATATTAGGGGACAATCTTACACAAATCGACCTAGTCCCAAACTAAGCAAAGCTTGTACTAGACGACGATAAACATACTTATATAGATAAATCAATACTTAAATACATAGAAAACATCCATAACTCAGGAACAAATATTATATTAAAAATCGACAAAGGCATAGATCATCAAACTTCCGGAGTGGGGGCTTGTGACGTCACTCTTAGGCAAAAATTGTACCATATAGTGACGTCACTCGAAACTTCTAAGCACTGTATCCTCGTCATTTTTTGTTTGTCATCAAAATAAAGAATACGTGTACAATATTTTTTAATAATCTAACTGACGGACTGAACAGTTTTTTTAGTCGTCTAGCATATTTCCTGTACTTAGACGCTGTGCATGAGGTTCCAATTCAACAAGAATTATTTTTTACCAGCCGTTGACACTGCGTTAGGGGCTACCCATCGAACAAGAAAAATGGTAGCTGTAAAATAAAAGACTTTCACGAATGGCGCTTATGTAATTCCTTTAGCTTAGTATTTTTTGGTATTTTAATGGAGCTTTGACTGCATCTCCATTAATTGAGATAAGAGATAAATTATTTTAGTATAAAACCACTATTTAAGTTACGATTACTGGAATCATCACACGTCGCATTGTATATCTTGATCTTTCACATATGATTACTATTTTCGAAAACTGGGAGCACTCCTAGAAAGTAAGCGTAATAATTTTTAACAGTTATTTTATTATGCTAAAACTTTTGAACACAGTAATTTCATTCAGAATAAATATTTTATACACAAAATGTTTATCTTCTCTTCTCTTCTACTTCTTATAATTTTAATCCTGAAATTATGTAGCACCACCAGATTCTTCTCGATTGGACGAGTGACCCTGAAATCTCATTGAACTAAGTTAAGATAGACCTTAGTATGAAATGTAACAAAATAGAAGTGTGTAATCATAATCAATTTTATTATAGACAGTACAGAAATGTGCCTAGAAATTATGCTTATCCATGTATTTTTATAGTGCAATACTGTGTACGATTCGAAGCAGATTCAAGTACACTATCATTATAATTACTATAATATGCGTTGTGTTAACGATTTTAAGGGAATCAGTTCTGTTTGACATCCGCCTGGATCATCTTCGAATCATAGTAATCACTTTTAGCATAATGTTCGGCGTCTATGTCAAAATTGTAGAAAGACATCACGATGTGATAGAAATTAAACTTTTATACTCTACATTTTGCTTGTTTCCATATTTTGAATCCCCGAACGTTATGTGAATGCACTTTACCGGAGTGTCAGTTATAATGAGGTTTAGGACGTGAAGGGTCGAGCGAGGCTCCCACGCCTTCCTCCAATCAGCCGGTGCAGAGTTACAGGCGAGCCGAGAGCGTATGTCGGGGGTGTGCGCCTGTCGCACTGTATACTCGTGCGCAGCTCATTGGTCTCGACAATTTAATAAATGCCCGCCAGACGTTTGTAAACAAAACTCATTGTTTCGGCCCCAATCGGACAGTTTGACGATGGCGACTTGCCTTAGCGGGCGCGGATTGTGTCATCTCGCCGCCTCGCAGTGATTTCCGCCATGAAGTTTTGGAAGTGCAGCACTAAGAACGAAAGAAGAGCTGCCGCCATAGGTGAGATCATTTTAATTTGTAATTAATATTATCCAGCTTATCTTATATATTGGCCATTACCTACCTATCGCTGTGATTAAACACGTATTGTGCAAGCAGGAAATTTATTGAATTAACCCAGTTTCGTAAGCTACTAAACGATTTCTGCAATTTGTCTTCATTGTGGATTGCAAGGAACAAACAATTCAGTCCCGCAACTGGGCTATTTATTTGACCTTAAGACCAGACGAAGACTTATTAAATTGACGTATTGATTTGATTATTTTCCGTTATAGTCGATGCAGTTCATAATTTAAGTTATGAATAGTGTTTGGAATTGAAATCAAATCATTGTTTATGGCGACATCATTGTAATCGAACTGTCTGTACCTCTATTAGGTCTTCTCTACCGTCTATTTTTAGGAGTGACTTATTCTTGTAAATGAGGTTCTACTTCCTTCAGCCCACGTGATTCTAATATTATAGTCTTTTTTTTTTAATTTGATATAACAGCGGCTAAAATCGACACCACCACTAATGAGGTAGCTTTCCGCGCTTTGATACATTTTATGGCGTATACAGCAGCCAAAGGGCCAATAATCATACCTATAGCATAGTACAGTCGACGTCATAAACATTATAGCTGTCTAGATGCTGAAAAATATCGGAACTCGCACTTGTGCGATTGACAATAAGGCTGTGTTCAGACATTTTTGAATAGGTACAAAGACAGCTCCGATGTTTATGACGGTGACATTGTACAAGGAAGATTCGCAAAACGAAATGTAGCCACCACCTACCTACATACATAACATATTATTATGTATATGAACACTTTGATCTTCTCTACATATTGTTAAGGATAGGAGGCGTCAAAATTGAATACCTTGTAAGAGTGAAGTTTAGTTTACAATGACGAATTATCTACAAGGGGCGAACAGCTCGACAAAGCAAGCTAAAATCAAAGAGTATTGTAATATTATATGAACAAGAGTGGCAACTCTATGGTCAAATTTGCATGTATGGAAGGTGCTGCTGCCCTACGCCCTGGTGAAGAACTAATCTGACGAATCTATAGATGTATACCTATCTATATGTATATGTTGGTAGTGATGTACAGCTATAATTACGCGTAATTTTAATTGATAGGCTAATTGCCACTATTCGTATTTTAGCCGTCTAATTCAAATCAGCATATACGAAGTATAAGCGGCTAAACCCGATTTGCACTATACGGCTAAAATACGAACATTGGCAAGTGGCCTATCAATTAAAGTCCTTGACCGTACAATTTGGTACGCCATGGCCATGGCCGATGAATGACAACTGACAAGTTTGACAAGTCAACCAAGATGGCCGCTAATTTAGTTCTTTAACAAACAACCAGAGATCGCTGTAGTCGCATGAAAAGTGTGATATATGTAAGTGTGCCCCCCCTGGCTAAAATACACGTAGAAACGTTTAAAAACACACGTTCTCTCTGCCTTCGTATCGGAGTCAAATATGTAGTAGCAATGGTGCAGCGGCTGCAGCATTGATTGTCAACAGTATTAAAAGTAAAAGCAGGAAAAGAAGTTGAGTAAAGCCGGAGTTGACGATCTATCTGCTGTTGACTGTACTCCCTGCACAACGAACTCCCTCGCTTAGTATAATTGCGTACTAACAACACCCTTGTCCTTTTATTGTAGTTTCAATTAGCAAAACCAATAAAAGAGTTAAAGGGTTTTATGAACTCTGTCTGCATCCAACTGATATTATCTGGCTTATTCTTTTTATTATGGACTCTAAGCATTTATTTCACCGTAAGTAATGTGTATTTATTTAGTCACTCATTTGCTTATTTTAGGCAATTAAATACCTGCGCGATCTATTCTCACTGGAGTATGCTGTATCAGGAAAGGATTGTGATCTTTTACATCCAAAATTTTGACCAATTAATAATAATGAACTAAAACAATTACTTTGCTCACCCGCGACCTTACAATAGTTACGTTTATGCAAGAAATGTGCTATATGTTTCTAAGGAACATTTTGATTTAGAGTTGAGTACTATTTATCAGATAGCGATCTCAAATGGTTATACAAAATCAATGGTAGATAGTTTAGTTCAAAAGAAGCAGGCACGGTTAGTAAATAGCATGCTTTACGCTGCGTTACCTTCTCAGTCTACTAACAAATATAGATCTAGCATCTCTTACGTTGGGGGTTTGTCTGATAAGATTTATGGCATTTTAAAATCAAACAATATTAATGTTGCCTTTAAGACTAACAACTCTTTGTACTCTAGGCTATGTAACCACAAAGAACAGGTAGATAAGGGAACTAGATCGGGGGTATACAAGCTTACTTGTAATGACTGCAATGCGATATACGTAGGACAGACAGGCCGAAGTTTTAATACTAGATTTAAAGAGCATGTTTCGGCATATAGGAATGAGCATCCAGATAGATCGAATTTTGCAAAACATTTGTTGGAATCAAATCATTCATTGTTAGATTTAGATTCTTATGAAGTGTTACATTATTGCGGCAAGGGGTTGCGTCTGGATGCTCTGGAATGCATGGAAATAATTAGGTACAACACTATGGGGTCTATTATTAATGATAAGGTAAATTTAGTATCTTCTCCTTTACTGCGGCTTGGGTCGAATTTGAACAGTTAGTATTAATAAAATATGCCTTACTTATAAATAAACAAAAATTCAAGGTAGTTTTATAATATGTCAATAAAAGTTAATTTTTGTGGGGTAGTTTGAGAATAAGAAAAATAAAGTGGGTACTTGAGAAGTTACAGTGACAAGTTAAAACATTTGTTTTGGTTTGTTAGTTTAACATTCGGTAGCATAGCATACGTTGTGGTAACTCTGAAGATGAGCTCTGGTTGAGTTCGAAACGCGTCAGTGTAGCTTGGTGGGGGTGATGGTTGGGTTTATGTGATTTGTGTGTTCGTACAGTGTGGAGGTGGAGGAACTGCATGAACGCACATTTCTTGCATAAACGTAACTATTGTAAGGTCGCGGGTGAGCAAAGTAATTGTTTTAGTTCATTAATATGGACCTCCGCAAAGTAACGCCTGATTCAATAAATTAATAATAACTAAAATATTCAGTTATAGATCGATTTCAGCAACTAGTAGGTACCGTGTCTAAGCCAGAACTAATTTCACTGATGCCCCGCTGGGCGCCGCATGAGCGCCGCGGGCATACCTAATATCAGTCCATCGCTAAAGGATATCTATAACAGATCCATAAGGTTAGTGTCCTTCGTAGATTGGTAATGGCTGACGCCTGCGGCCTGATTGCTATGCGCGCGGCGACGTCCGCAACCGGCCTTTGTTCGCCGTTCGTATTGTCCTGTCCTCCCTTTCCGATTCCACTTTTTTTTTGCAAGCTTCTGTTTGCGTTTCATTTTAATTTCTCCACGTGGACGTATTTGACTGACCTGATTTCAAAAAAATACTCTTTTTTCATACTCTAGCTAGCTAGCTAGCTAGTGTATCAATTCCATTGTGCAGTGCGAATTTAGATCCGTGCACCTACTGTTTTGTTCTGACAACAATCCAGGCAGTACAGTAAATTCAAAATGCAATTTTACTTTATCAGGCTTTTTCTTCCCCCCTACCTAGCTAAACTTCAACCACGTTTTTTGCTTCAGTAGATTTCAATCCAACGTTATATTACTCCATAAAGAGGGCGATAATGCGATAGTGGGAATTATAGGTATAGATTGAAAGACCCATTAGCCTAATCTCGCGCATACAAGTCTTGTATTAAAATTATCGAAAGCCGCATTAAGTAGGTAAGTATTAGGCATCTCGACCAGCATCAGCCATACCCTTGTCATACATTTTTTTTCAGTACAGTCAGTTAAAATTGGGCGAAATATTATTTTTCAGTACCTACCTACTTACTTACTTGTTTGGGCTAAAATTGTAATTTTCTTCGAATCTGAAGGAGTAACTAGATCAATTCCCCAAACTTGTTTGTTCCGCGTAGAAAATTTCCCAGTTGCATTTTTTCCCAAATGCTTTTTTTCTCACTATAGGTTTTTACTGAAGCTTATTTTCACAGTAGCGTTTTTTCCCCAATGTGAATTGACACAGAAACAGTGTCGACGGAGCTCCGCTCACGCGGAGCTCCTTCTGTGTACTTTTAGCCCTTCGCGCCGATGCAAAATCAACATAACCTAAATCTACCTATGTTTCTGTGTCAATTAGAATTGGGGAAAAAACGCGATTGTGAAAATAGGCTTCAGTAAATACTTAACAATTTTGGGAAAAAATGGGTATGAAAAATTTGCTACTAGGAAATAACGATTTTGGTAAATTGATCTAGGCACTTATACAACAGTAGTATTGTTGATCCAAGTCTGAAGCAGTTGGCTCTAAATTTTAAACAACGATTTACAGAAGCGTTATTCAGGATTAGATAACAAAAATAAATAAATAAAAAAGATAAGATTTATAGTAACATAGTGAAAAGACTGCACAGGGTGATTTTCTCGATTTTTTAAAAATGCCTATAGGTATTTTTTAAATAAATAAGTTAGAGTTTTTTTCAGATCTGATTTCGGCTTGACGTTGACTTCTGGGACATCCTATATATCCTTGTAAAATTACAGCTATTACAGGGCTTCTATATATTCTAGGGCTTAAGCTAAGCTAAGCCGCGGACGACGGATGGACAGACAGACATGACGAAACTAAAGGTTCAATTTTTGCCATTTTGGCCCCGGAACCTTAAAAAAATATCATTTTGCATTCATCAGACCCTTGAGTTAGCCCTGTCAAATAAAATATGGACAAATAAACACGACAGGATGAGACGTTTAAATCAATTTATTGAATCGGGTGAAGTGCAGTCCAGTTAGCTTGGTACAATGGAATGCCTCCTTTATTCAGTGCCACAAAAGCACAACGATTGAACAATCGTATATTTATTAGGAGCTAAGGAAACATCAAGTTGTCATGGCATACGACAATAGATCGTTTTGATGACTAACAAGTAGCAAGGATCCTATAGGTAGGTACGAGGGGCGTTCAATATAAGGTGAGAATGAGATGCAAACTCTTTTAATATTACGAAATTAAATACTGGCCGGTAAAGCTAATCTATCTAGCTGATTGCTATGAAAAAAAAAACTAACTGTCTTTTGTTTAAAAAAATATACGGTAATTTCTTTGCAATGCTATTGAGTACGTTAGCGAAAATGGAGAAAATTGAACTGCGCGCTGTTATCAAATACTTGTATTTGAAAAATTTTTCTACGGACCAAGTCAATTTGGATTTGCGGGACACTTTAGGGTCTAATGCTCCTCCGTATTCGACAGTCGCACGTTGGTGCGCCGAATTTAGACGTGGAAGAACATCGACAATGGACGACCCCCGCTCCGGACGCCCTACTACAGCAGTAACTGAAGAAATTGTGAAAAAAGTCGAAAACTCTGTTTTGGCGGATCGTCGTGTCACAGTTCGTTTTATTGCTGAAAATGTAAAGATTTCAACGGGGAGCGTGCATAATATTTTACATGAACGCTTGGGTATGAAAAAGGTATCTGCGCGTTGGGTACCAAGAATGCTTACTGACACGCAAAAACAAACTAGACTAGAGATTTGTCAAGAAGCTTTGAACCTGATGCAGCAAGACCGGGAACTTTTTTTGGCGCGATTTATAACAATGGACGAAACATGGCTCCATCATTACGACCCTGAAACGAAATTGCAGTCTATGACATGGAAAAGGCCATCATCTCCAACTCCGAAGAAATTCAAGGTGAGCCCATCTGCCGGTAAGGTCATGGGCTCTGTTTTTTGGGATGGTAAAGGGGTATTAATGATTGAGTATCTCGAGCATGGAGCAACTATTACGGGCACTTTATACGCCAAACAAATAGCAACATTGCGCAATGAGATCCGCGAAAAACGGCGAGGTAAACTCTCGAAAGTTGTGCTGTTCCACCAGGACAATGCCCCGGCACACAAGTCCGCTGTTGCAATGGCTGCAATTCGTGATGCTGGGTTCGATATCCTTAAGCATCCTCCGTTTTCACCAGATCTCGCTCCCAGTGATTTCTACTTATTTCCGAGATTGAAACAATACCTGAGAGGTCAGAAATTTGAAGACGACGACGCGGTAGTCGCTGCAGTACAAGATTTTTTAAGTACTCAAGATGAGACCTTTTTTAAAAATGGAATTTTAAGTTTAGAAAAAAGATATACTAAGTGTATTATGCTAAAAGGTGACTATGTCGAAAAATAAAATGACATTTAGTAAAAGTTGTTTCTAACATACTCATTCTCACTTTTTATTGAACGCCCCTAGTACATTCCTTCAAGTTTAGTACCTACCTACGTACAAGATATGTCGTTCTCTGCGTGCGTATGCCTACTTGATTCCCAGTATTTTTAAATGCTTACCGGCGCGCTTCAGCCCGCTATGCTTGAACGAAACCGTCATCATTCTATACTAAATTACAGCGTTGACTACCTTTTTTTTACCGCCTGGCCTGGCCTACGTGTCTAACGGATCTATACACACATGCACGTAGGAGTTAACCCGTGCTACTAGCCTGGACAGCCTAGTGTGTGTAAAGCGGTATGAGATAGCGTATAAATCCAATCAGTGCTCATTTCCTAGAGCTAAATGGGTGCGAAAGGTGTGTGCAGCGCAGCTGTGCCTAAAAATAAAGCGAGCACGTAGACGAAAAACATTACAAAATTCCTAAACAAACTCGGAGCAAGCGCTGTCAGTCGTAATTTGTAACGCCTTGTAATGCGTTGTTTTTCTGCCTCCGTACTGTAAACGCCTGAACCCTTAAACGTACCAACTTACTGCTTATTGTTTGCGATTCTATTTTACAACCAAGCGTTCCTATATAGCTGCAGTTAGTTGGTACGTATAGCTACTAGTATTCGCTCGCGAATTGCACTACTTAGTTTTAAATGGCGTATGAATTTAGCAAATAGGTGTCAGAATGTAAAGTTTTATGAATGACACTAAACTTAGCTGCCATTGCTTGCGGCTTGCACACAGTCATGTCGATCTCTATACTACTTTAGAGACTGAGATTGCGACCTATTAAAAAGGTTAAACCAAAGATGGCATGGTTTATTGAGAAGGTAATCGGTTTAGCGGTTTAAGCGTGAAGATGTAAGAGACAGACAGATACATTTTCGCATTTATAATGTTAGTATGGATGAAGCGAAGTGCTTTATGCGAATGGCCGCAATATTGACTACCACATTGTCGCTCCGCTCGCTTGATCTTACGGTAGAGAAACCAATATAGCGGAATAAGTCCGTATAATTTTAATGTTATGTGAAGCTCAAGTAGGATATTTAAATGCCCTAGGCTCGCCACAATTGAAATATTGACAGTTTTCCGTTATCTATTGGCAATTTCCAATAGAAAGTATAATACATAAATAAATTTCTTTCCCTCGCTTTGATCACAATACGCTGGCATAATAATGACCTACTTATATACTGTTGGTCTAACTTTGATGGAGGCACCCGGAAACTTCGAAACTTGGACAATGCACCTCACGGAACCTTGTCCTGGTTGCGAATTCAAAACGATCTGGCTGCAAAATACGAAATAAGTTTCTACAGTATCTAATAGCTACTTATATCGTCATCATCGTCATCGTTTCAGCCGAAAGACGTCTACTGCTGAACATAGGCCTCCCCCAAGGCTGGCTAAGCAGATCGGTTTAGTGTTCCATCCGGTGAAGATATAGGGTTAATTTTCTTGCTTGATTGAATCAGGCGTTACTTTGCGGAGATTTATATTCGTGGTCGCGGAGGAGCAAATTAATTGTGTATAATTCTTGCACATTTTTTTATTTCATACTTTTTAGAGCGCGTTTTTCCGTAGTCGATGCGTAGGCATGGCGGGAAATTTCATGCAAAAGCATATTTTCAACGCAAGCGTAGCTATATTGCACGATTTAACCTCACTACGTAGTATCAGAGGAGCAAAATAAGTATTCAATTTATTTTATTAATCGGGTGACTAAAAACTACTGTTACAAACGAGTAGGTAGGTGGGTAGGTACAGTAATTATGGTTACGATCAATATCTCATGTAATTAAAATGACGTTAATTTGTCCAGGCTTCACTTGTAGCCAAGAAACGTATTGATATACAAAAAAAAACCGGCCAAGAGCGTGTCGGACACGCCCAAGATAGGGTTCCGTAGCAAGTACGAAAAAATCTTTGCATACTTTATTAATGTGGTTGTTTTGGTCCCAACGTCGGCGGTACAGCGCCATCTATCGGCGAATTGGGTAACTAATCTACTGCAGTCTACTAGAACTAGTATGTTTGTTGATTGTTTTTCTGATGTAATATATTTTTTTATTTGAAAGAAGATACTGTTAGCGTGATCTTATAGGGACATAAAGAAAAAAAAATGCTTGCAAAGAAGGTGAAATTACAATCTTAGTTTAGAAATATTTTTTTACAAAAACTTAAAAACTGCTGAACTGATTAAGTTGAAAATAATTTTCCTAGAAAGTTTTTATTAAGTTTAACTTACGTAATTTTTTTCATATTTTTTAGGCGTGCGGTTCAAAAGTTAGAGGGGGGGACACATTATTTTGAACTTTCGGAGTGAATATCTCCGAAAATATTCACTTTATCAAAAAATAGTTTTAGAAAACCCCTACTTATTTTCAAATACCTATCCAATGATACCCCACACTATAGGGTTAGTTGAGAAAAAAAAAGTCACCCCCACTTTACGTCTATGGGAGGTACACTAAAAAAAATTTTTTTAGTTTTTTTTATTTAACCACTTTGTCGGCGTGACTGATATATATATTCATGCCAAATTACAGTCTTCTAGTACTAACAGTCTCTGAGCATAGCCGCGGACAGACAGACAGACGGACAGACATGGCGAAACTATAAGGGTTCCTAGTTGACTACGGAACCCTAAAAATGCGTGTACTTTATACGTGTACTCGTAGTTGGTCTCGGGCAGTCATGAACTTATGACATTGGTACAGCTTTGAAGGACTGTGTTCGTTTTAGTTTAAAATGTAGGTACTCGCCGGTATAATTTTCCTACCTCGGTTTGTTAGCCACTGCTTACTTGTTGCTATTAGATTCACTATGATTACCCTTATCAAACCGTTGATTTTTGAACATGAAACTCTCATTCATAGTGAAAATAATACGGATAGCTCACGCCTATGATCGAGTTTAGCTCGACTGTTTCGGGATAATCTCTCCTATTGGAGCACAGGGCACGGTGGCAAGGTGGTGGTGGGGTGGGGATGCGCGTTTGGCAGCAGCCACCGTGCCGTGTGCTCCAAGAGGAAGGGCTATGGATTAGCCCGAAACAAGTCGAGCTAAACTCTATCATAGACATAAGTTATCCGTATTGTTTCCGTTGTTTTTTACGACGTATCCACTTGACAGTAAAGGTCAAGAGCACCTTTCTTCCGACTAATATGATAAATGCGAAAACTTGTTTTCATGTGCGTGCGTGCGCGTGCGCATTTGTGTGTTTGTTACTCCTTCACATTAAAACGCCTGGATGGATTTGAATGACATTTGGCATGTACCTACATACAGTGGCGGACTAAGCCCTCAGAGGCCCGGGGCGGTAAAGCTGAATGAGGCACCCGGCTTAAAATAATTTAGGCATATTTTTAAAGCCTTGCTTAGGATTTGATCAGGCGAACATATACCTATAAGTATTTGGAGCAGTGGTCGTCAAACTGCGGCCCGCAGCCGGTATTTTTGCGCCCCGTGACATATGCTACCACTTTAATAGTAATCGCTTTGAAAACAGATTTCGCATACGAAGGTAACTGAATATAGCGGCACGCGGGTGTGAAAAAAATATTAAAAATATACAACATCGTACAAAATACTTAAAATTTAAGTCTTCAATGTTCTAATTCTAAAACATGTTCTAAAAATTACATGTATTGAAGATTGTAAGTAGCTAAAATAAAAAGATAGTGAAACACTCCTTTAAATAAAGCTACCGACGACTTTTCAAATGTAACCTGTTAATAGCCAATTCATAAGTGTGCGGCCCACAGTAAGCCCTCACCTTGTCTAATGTGGCCCTTGATCATAAAAGTGTGACGACCACTGATTCGGAGGCCCCTTAATAGCCAATTCACAAGTGTGCGGCCCACAGTAAGCCCTCACCTTGTCTAATGTGGCCCTTGATCATAAAAGTGTGACGACCACTGATTCGGAGGCCCCTTAATAGCCAATTCATAAGTGTGCGGCCCACAGTAAGCCCTCACCTTGTCTAATGTGGCCCTTGATCATAAAAGTGTGACGACCACTGATTCGGAGGCCCCTTAATAGCCAATTCATAAGTGTGCGGCCCACAGTAAGCCCTCACCTTGTCTAATGTGGCCCTTGATCATAAAAGTGTGACGACCACTGATTCGGAGGCCCCTTAATAGCCAATTCATAAGTGTGCGGCCCACAGTAAGCCCTCACCTTGTCTAATGTGGCCCTTGATCATAAAAGTGTGACGACCACTGATTCGGAGGCCCCTTAATAGCCAATTCATAAGTGTGCGGCCCACAGTAAGCCCTCACCTTGTCTAATGTGGCCCTTGATCATAAAAGTGTGACGACCACTGATTCGGAGGCCCCTTAATTTATGGGAATTCACACGAGAATTTTTGGGAAAACCTAGAATTTTAATTGAACTGCTAGACTTAATGGTTTGCAAGAGCGAAGCTAGGCTAGTTAAAGATAAACATGGGCATTGTGAGCATATTTTTTTACTTTAGTTTAATACCCGAGGGTGCTAGCTATCCCTATAACTAATTAGGCTCCGTTGTCTGACCGTCTGACCAGCGGGTTATATTTTTAAACCTTACCTAATAGTTAGGTAGATCTTACTTTAATTTGTCACTGAGTGTACAACTAAAGCCGCTAAAACAACATTAAAAGAAAAAAAATCTATGTATTTTCCATGTTTTAATAAGCAACGTATTACGTAAATATTTTTTCACTTCTCATGCTCTTAAAATGTTACTTTAGTCTCTGCATATCGGGACTAAAGCTCTTTTTTGATCTCTAGGGATTAAAGTAAATTTTTTTTAATTTACTTTGGAAACCCCTAAACTGCCAACCACTGTGTTTGTGAATGAAGGATTATTGCCATTTTCAGTGACTGGGCATAGACAATTTTAAAAATTTCCACAGACCGCAGCGCGCTTCGTAGCGCTCTATAGCGCTCCGTAGCGCCCCGTGCTTCGGTCTGTGGAAGCCTTTTAGGGCGTGGAAATAACCTCTAAATGACAACTGTATAAAAAATATTTAAAAAAATAATAATATCGCGAAACACGATGAATAATTACGAATATTAATCTATTTAATTATATTAAAGATAAATTCATTTTATTATGCATACATAGTCCAATTAGCTATGAAATAATTTTCAAGTTTGAATCTGTTGGCTAAATATGCAAACATTTAAAGCGTCACTGAACAAAAAAAACCGCGGAACAAATTTAAATTGCTATTTGAATTCTGAACAGACGTCCATTGCTCGTATTGAGCGAACGTTGTATAAAAGTAATATTGTAGATTTGTATAAAACATCGTTTTTTTCCTCGCATTCAAAGTGAAAAGTAGAGTGTTTAACGCGAGACTAAACTACCATAATGACACGCGAATTATAGCCACCCTCGCCCTGCTCGGGTGGCTAAATATCTTATGTCATTATGGCTTGTTTTAGTCCCTTGTTGAACAATCTACTATTTCATTATAAGTAAGAAGTACCTTTGTTTTTATGATGGTAGAGTCGTTATTACCAAAATTGTATACTTACATTGCTTATCTATTTTCATTGTATACATAAAATAATTATTTAGTTTATGGTGTTGCGTTATGTATTGCTTAAATGTCTATCTACCAATTTATATTCAAGAAACAAAAAGAAACACGTGCAGTGACCCCGCAAAGGCAACAACTATTCACCATTTTCACCGACTCTACAAGGAAGTTCGCACAGCCAGCAACAAAGTTGTGACGTAGAGCGTGTTATCAAAACATCTCTAATCTGTGTCCATTTCGTCACATGCAGATTACATCACATCTCACGCATCGCATTCAGTGTGTTCACTTGTTCGTATTTAGGCCGGCGCGGCGGGAGCATTCCCACTGCGGAAGGACGCTCGCTCAGTCCGCGTTCCGTTGTTGTCATCGAAGATCGCCCGATCCGCGCTGCTGCCTCCGCCGTTCGAATAACCACGAAACTTTATTCATTCGATTTATTCATTCAGTGATTCAGTGTCACTCGTTCAGTTCGGAAATTGAAGCTGTGAATGCTGACAGCAAACAAGTGACATGCGAATACGGTTCGAAGTGCCAAACAAGTTGGAAATAACTTTCGGTGGAGGTGCATAGTTGTTTTATTTTTGTGATTGCATTTAGCTATTTAAATGCAGCAGTGTACGCCTATGCAGTTCACAAGTTTCAGGTCTTGTTCATTTATGAATCAAAGTTGGAAACTAGGCATCCCATATGTTCGCTAATCGACGCAGTTTATCACTTCTGAAATGTTTTCTAGACAGATATTTCCTGGCAATTTTTCCGATAAATCAGATCATTATCATCATTTTGTGCCGCATCAACCTTTTTTCTTACAGATTTATCGTGAGTTTGTGGTGTTTGCCCGTTAAAAAATACATATAAGCTAATCTCGTATTATGGCTGTATGTGTGGTTGAAACTCTCATACGTAGCGTAATCCTATTTGTACGTAGGTACTCACCTTCTAGCGTCGCTGCCATAAAAGTATTATGTATAAAATCAATTGCCTTTGTGAGCATTGAAAAACATCCTTCCTTGTATGCATGCACTGCAATTTTACACGGCTTACTGCCGCACACACAGGTACGTCAATTTATGTAAAATCGTAAATTGCCGAGGTTTTTCCTTACGTAGATTTTGAAATGGAACGAGTCGCCGTATAAAAAGCTGCTAGCAAAATTTGCCGTAAATAAATAATATATTGACTTAGTAAAGTACATACAACTCTATGTCAACATTAGCTATTCACTACGTTTCTATGATAAACACACCAAAAGCCTTTGTCAATCTCCTCTTAAATTACATTTTAAATTCACTTTGCATACATCAACGTACGAGCAATCTGGATTCAACAAACTTAATTAACCGAGCCAACCTTTAGGCTTTGCAAACAAAATCTGCGCTCTGTTTATTAAATGAAGAATTCTATCCCGTTTAATTGTTTATGGCTTGCCTGTTTTTAAGGTTCTGTACATCCGGGTGACAAAATGGAACCCACATAGGATCACTTGTGTATCTCTCTGTCTGTCCGTCTGTACTGGATCGATCAATTATTTAATACATTTACCTATGATGCCCAAACACGAACTTGTTATATACGGAAATGAATTAATTTTGAATTTGGGGCACGTTTGCGGGGCAAATCTGGATTTAAAATTAAGTCAATTTTTAACTATTCTGCTATATATATCTCAAATAAAAGATCTGGTTGCAAGGATCTCAAATATATATTTTTGGTAATATAGAGTTTTGATGTTATTTAATAAAATAGGCGACACCTTACCTGACCTTACCATTCCCCCTCCCTTACCTCTGAAAGCAATTTACTATAGTGTTTTTACTTGTAGATATTATTTATGGCTCCCATATTTAGGCCATAAATTCGAAAAACATATCCATTAAAATATTTTATCATATATGGCACCTACGGTTTCGATCGCACTTGTCAAGTTTTGACAAGAATCGTCGGCTTTGATAATCAATTTACTCTTCAAGACTTCGTTTTTAGGTTTCCGTACCCAAAGGGTACAAACGGGACCCTATTACTGAGGCTCCGCTGTCCGTCCGTTGTCTGTCCGTCTGTCACCAGCCTGGTATCTCGGGAACCGTGATAGCTAGAGAGTTAAAATTTTCACAGATGATGTATTTCGGTTGCCGCTATGACAACAAAACCACCAGTGCTGGTTTTAACTAGCGACATACTGAGTGGGGACCCTTTTGTGATAGCATTAATATGTACATAACTATCTTTGTCTATATCTGTTTGTTCTCTTATTTTTGCCTGTGTGCGTATTATTGTTGTTATAAATAAATGTTTTTAAAAAAAAAGGAATAAAATAAATATTTAAGGGGCTCCCATACAACAAACGTGATTTTTTTGCTCGGTTTTGCTCGATATTGATAACGGCAACAGGTAGACGCTAGAAATATTCACAGAATATTTAATTATATATTGACTTTAAAAATAAATCATTAAACTAAAATAAAAAAAATATTTAAGGGGAGCTCCCAAGCTCCCATACAAGAAACGTGATTTTTATAGATAATTGTACAGAACCCTTCGTGCGCGAGTCCGACTCACACTTGGCCGGTTTTTACACTTTTAAAATGTTAACTCGTGCGTGCATGCCCGAGAGGTTTCTAAAGTTCATCGGCTCATTGAAAATACCTTCCATCCACTTGAATGCGGTTTGACTAGACCCATTGGTAGAGTTAAATAGTTCTTTCTAGACAAATCTGAAAATGCATGAAATAGTTCAGAACCCATGGGAACCCTTGCCAGCAGCCATCTATCCACAATTCCAACTTTTTACTTA
Organism: Archips crataeganus; assembly: GCA_947859365.1. Lineage (NCBI taxonomy): Eukaryota > Metazoa > Arthropoda > Insecta > Lepidoptera > Tortricidae > Archips > Archips crataeganus. The sequence goes on from OX402048.1 coordinate 18,456,632, forward strand.
AACTGGTCTTCGAGGACCGTGATTGACAGACAGACGCAAGATCGGACTCATAAAAAGTACGCCTTGTATGGACCACCAACGGAACCAATAAGTAGAACACTTGTACCTACTTGTATGTTGTCCTATCGACCCCGAATTCTCCTGGGGGCCCGCAAACGTCTCCCGAGGGGTCCGTATTGAGCGTTTTTTTATTTTTTTTTTATTATGAGAGGGAGGCAAACGAGCAAGTGGGTCATCTGATGGAAAATGATCACCACCTCCCATAAATATCAACAACTCAAAGAGTCACTGATCTGTTGCCGGCCTTTAAAAAGGACCTTTTTGTGTTAATTAAGGATGAATAGAGGCCTAGGTGAGCACGTAATTTTTTATGGGGTCCGTGAAAATCATAGTTGTAGTCGGATCTCTTCCCTATGACTATAAGAAAGTCCGGCAATGAATAAACTTGGGTAAAGCAAGATTCTGGGGCAGCCATACTCACCTTTTTAATGGTGTTATAGCAATGGGGCAGCGGACCGCAGCATTGATCGTCAACAGCATTAAAAATGAAAATGTTAAAAAATCATATCATTTTTGTGCCAGAAGAAGCGTGGCAGGCCTCAGGTATTGCTGTTCTAGGGTGAATCGAAGGAGTACTTAGTGTAAAAGTGTCGCAACACTGGCACATCTAATTCCTATGTTGTCTAGACTGTGTCGTGGGGTCATTAATTTAACAGCAACTTATTTTTCGCTTTTTGAATAACTTGCGTCAGCAAGGTCGAGAAACAATGCAGGCGCGGGCGCACCATCACGCCCGCGTAGCTATTGGCAAGGTCAAAAATAACCATATGCAAAAAACACCTAAGTACACTCCATACTACAATCTCACAAAAATGATATCAAATTAAATGAAGACGCCACTTTATTCGTAAACGTCACGTTTCAACGAAAAATGATTTAATTAAGTCTGTAATGGTAATTTCGTACGAGAAGTTTTATTTTCTCTATCATCAGTTTTATATTTTTCTGTTGAATTGTATTTAAGCCTTACAATTTACGTAAGATAAGATTATAGAATTCTGTGTGGTATCTTGTATTTTTCGTTATTGGAGAAAGCAATTTCTTCATTTAAAGCAGTGGCAATGTGGCAACCTTATGGAGCATGCTCGGTTGACATATATGGTCATGCAGCCAGGTCCACTGGATTCACATTCACAGGAATGCTGTTTGTCTGCGATTTATTTTAAGTCTAGAAAAAAGGAGGCGATTCCTTGATATATTTTATCAGGATGTTGCGGTCAAATTTGTTGGATAGAGAAAGAAAGAAAGAAAGAAAGAAAGAAGACATTTATTCACTTTTACAAGACACACAAATACAAGAAAGTAGAAAGAGAATATTAAATAATACTAAAATCGTTGTATGTATTTGGATTAATCATGTCGCCGGATGACAAGCAAAACTGACTAAAATTTCTGTCACTGCTCTTCAAAAAGTCGTATCTAGTTAGTAATTTCATACTGAGATACGAGCTTTGTTTTAAGTAGGTATTTGGTACTTAGTGACTTTTGCTGGTCACCCGACGATGTATGTAAGAAAAAATATATCAAGAAAACACTAATGAAATGAATGTCTAAGGCGTATTATAAAAAATAATGATTTCATCATTAACATTGATGATCTATACATATAATAAATCTGTAACAAGTCGGTGTCTGTACATTGAAGATATTTGAGAAAAACTGTCACTAGGGCTATTTATTAGCACAATAGAACCCAAAACAATGATTTTTAGAATTATTGTCTGTTTGTCTGTTTGTCTGTGCGTTTGTGCGCGCTAATCTCAGAAACGGCTTAACCTAGAAGGATGCAGTTTTCACTGATATGTTGGTATTTTCTTGGATTAACATTTAGTGTTTGTTTCATTTGAATCGGTTCACAAATAAGAAAGATACGTCTATTTTAAGAATTTATCGAACAGGTTTTTTTTGTTTGAGCGCGCTAATCTCAGGAACTACAGCTCCGATTTGAAAAATTCTTTCAGTGATAGATAGCACATTTATCGAGGAAGGCTATAGGCTATATATCATCACGCTAACACCAATAGGAGCGGAGCGGAAGATTGTTTCCAAATCGGGGGTTTTGGAAGTAAAACGTCTATATCTCGGGAACTACTGCTCCGATTTGGAAAATTCTTTCAGTGTTAGATAGCCCAGTTAGATAGGGCGGGTTGGGAGCGGTTGGGGGGGCGGGTTGAGAGCGGGTTGGGGGCGGGTTGGGAGCGGGTGGGGGGGGCGAGTAGGGAGCGGGCTTGGGGCGGGTTGGGGGTGGGGTGGGGGCGGGTTGGGAGTGGGTTGGGGCGGGTTGGGAGCGGGTTGGGGGCGGGTTGAGAGCGAGTTGGGGAAAGTTGGGAGCGGGTTGGGGGCGGGTGGGGGGCGAGTTGAGAGCGGGTTGGGGGCGGGTTGAGAGCGGGTTGGGGCGGATTGGGAGCGGGTTGGTTTATTATGAAGTTTCACTTCTTCCGGAAGGATCTAAGGAGAGCCATAATTGATGAAAAAGCAAATTGGATAAAAAAAATAAGATGCCCAAATTACTAATTCCACGCGGACGGAGTCGCGGGCAAAAGCTAGTTGCAAATAATTCTGATCCATTCTAGCTTCAAAAAGCTCTGGGTTCAAAAAGTTGTTTTGTGTTTAAAATAATTTTGGTTGTAAAAATCATTAAATAACATTGTAGATCTGTTCATGCCGGAATCTTCTTAACAGGGTTTTTCCGAAACGGTGGTAGATTCCTCGACATCCATAAATGTTTTTTCTTTGACCTTATCTGTTCTCCGGATTTAGTTGCTACAGCCTGATTCGCAACAGCGTTTCGTCTTTCATCTGTCATTCATTCGTCATTACTCGTGCTGTTAAAAAGTAACACAAATTTCTCTTTCGTTAACGCGAACTACAGCGCAGTCATGAGATAAGAAGTAAAGCGCATCAAGCCGCGTTTATTTGCTTAACTTGAAGAAGCACATTCGTAAAGATATAAGCATTTCTTAAATTAGTAGTAAGGTTCATGAACTTTTATAAAGTGACTATCTGTTGCCCGTGCCGTCTGCGAAGAATTCGTTTATCGCTATCCCGTAGGAACTATGCAATTTTCTGGGATAAAATCTATCCTATGTCCTTCCCAGGATCTCGAACTATTTTCATATCTTTCATATAAACCGGTTCAGCGGGTTAACTATGAAGAGCTAACAGATAAACAGAATCACTTTCGTATTTATAATATTATTTAGTAAGGATTTGTGATTCGATCTAATATCTATCCACAATGGACAGTAAATCTACCAGATATTACGTACAATTGAAGAGAGCTACGATATTTTTCAGTCAATTATTCAAAAGGAGAGCCAGAGAACCAGAGCGCTTTACGCAAATTCCTTGTGTGAATAGGTAACAAACGAGTGAAGTGTACCTAGACTAGAAGCATAATTTGTAGTTTACATTTCCTGTATTTTTTCTTATGCATAATCAATCAAGTATATCATATATGCAATTTTTTTCAGTGTGTTTACGTTTTCACTTATTGCATAAAATCAGGATTAGTTCAATCCTATTCATGATCTTGTTGCTCGCAATGGCTTATTTAAATAATAATTGGTAATGAGCTGATTGCATACCCATGCATGTTTGATATACCTAAAGCGATTAGCCGGGTTTACAGTTTACACTCAGCGAGCCGCCTCGCGAGGCAAGCGCATGACGCATTGTTTTGTTCAACACAAAGCTCAAAATCGCACCGAAAATGGTTGCCTCGCGAGGCGGCTCGCTCAGTGGGGACCCGGCCATTTGCGAGTGTTTTGTAAATCAGTAATTTCTTCATTTTGTCGATATCATCAACGAAAGGACCAACGCCACCATCACACCATTCTTCTCCATTCTTCGCACCATTTTGTCCTTTAAAATTTGTGTTATCATTTGAAGCCTAGCTAAGTGAAGCATAACTAAAGTATTACATCTTACTAAAGCCTTAACTCTTGGCTTCGCCAGCGTTAGAGATACCGGTAAACTGGGGTTACCTTCAATCAACAATACGGGGGTTACTTTAGGAAATTTTGGGGCTACTTTGATAGATTTAAAATGGTTATAAAAACGCAAATATTCATAGCTTGATTGAGCAAATGACGTAAACAGTTAGGTGATTTATCGAGGTAGTTATTTCACTGCCACAGATGGTCTAAAAAAATAAGGACACGGCGTAAAAAACTGTTTTCTAAAGTAGCCCCGCATTTCAAAGTAACCCCAGTTTACGGTACCTCCACTAGAAACATTTACAATCTGAGAGTCTGGCCTAAAAAAGTTAAGGTAACATTTTTAAAGTGTTGTGTGTACCGCTCGGACAACTCCAGCAATTTATTGCAGACGAAGTTAACCTGCCATTTTGAAAGGCGACAACCTACCTCAACGTTCTTGGATAGCGTTCTCTATGTATGTTTAAAGTTAAATATTATCTCAAGGGAACGTTTTACCTGGATATTAAGAATCTGTACCTATCAATCCAGTTTTATGTCTATCTATACCAATTTATCTAAATCCGATCAGCTAGTATGGCGTTACTATTACCAGGGTGTCCACTTTCTGGAAAGTCAGGGAAAGTCAGGGAAAAGTCAGGGAAGCTCAAGGTGGTCAGGGAAAGTCAGGGAAAATCAGGGAAATTTGCTAGAAATCCAAAAAGTCAGGGAAAAACTCGTTTTTTCCCAATGATTGTAAAATGAGGGAAATATTTCATGCTCCAGTCTGACCCTTTAACCAGACTATTGAAGCAATTTTTTTTCAGGTTTGGAGTGATCTACATTATGACAAATACATTTGCAGTGAATTCCCATCATCCGGTGTAGCTTAGTATCTCGGACAGTAAAAAAATTCATATAACCTGCTTTGAAATGTACATGATTAGTCAGGGAAATTTAGAAATGTGGTCAGGGAAAGTCAGGGAAAAGTCAGGGATTTCTTTTAGGATTTGTAGTGGACACCCTGATTACACTAAACGGGGCTTATCACGCAAACAATATTTACCACGACGTTTCAGCTGCATTGCAGTGGCCGTGAACGTGACACTCTACACTTCAGTCAACAAAGTGACCAAGATCACTACAAGGTGGCTGAAACGTCGAAGTCAATATTGTTTGCAGGAAGTCGCGATAAGTGGAATAGTTATGAGTGATAATCACGAAAGTTTAAAACGGCATAATATTGCGTTGTAAACTAACAAATTTAAATATCCAAACATCTTCACAAACTTTCTCGTTTATTTTGTTATTTAGTAGGATAGGGTAGGATTTATACCCACCACCATCTAGACCATTACCTAGACCTGTGGCATTTTAAAGAGCTAAAATTCAACTAAATAGCAGTTGAAGCTTTTCAATTGTACATCGTACTTCCAGTCTTTATTCAAGGTGCAACCTACAGCTAATCAACAAACTGCTAATAAATATTGGTTAATCACACTATGACACTAAGCAAGCGCAGAGTCTCACTCGATTGTCTTTACTCCTTTGTCTCTCACAATGATAAATAAAATATGTAAGAATTCTCACATTCTACAAGTATGTTAGACTGTAAATATTTTCGTTATTTCTGTGTTGCTGCTATTGTTTTTACCGTGACTACCTTATTTCCCGCGATTCAAAGAATGCCGCTTTGTCGCTTGCTGCGTAGTCCATTGATTAGGCTTAATTAATTGCTTGTGCTCCTAAATGAAGACGTATTATCTAGAGAATGTCTAGATTAGACGCCAAGCATCAGTTCCAGTCTGGTTGGCCGCGGCCCGGTTCTTCGATATCGGAACTAAATGATTCGAATATTTTGTTTAATTTCTAGTTGTACAATTTGTAACCGAGAATATTTTTCTTATTTGGACATTCTACGAGATAAGTTTACCATTGCGAATCCGTGGTAATGATTAATTTCTCCTTCTCCCTAAAAGATTAGATACTATGAGAACGATTTAAAGTTTAAATAGATAGTTTATTGAAATTGCGTTAGTTTTTCTCGCTTTCACGGAATGTTGAATTGACTTCCAATCTAATATTGAAAGTAATTTTTCTTACCTAGGTACCGTAGGTACTATATTTTAAACACTTGCAAATTTGCAGAATAACCTATATGTCAGCAGAAGGCAACTGCAATCGCAAAAATTGTGTGCTTTTTAGGATTCTGTATCCTATTATTAACGGTACAGGTATTTACGGTACAGGTATTTACAATTTTCACACTGCGTTAGGTACTATTTAAATATAAAAAATATAAATTAAAAAGTAAATATTTAAAGGGATCCTTATCGTACAATACACGTGTTTTCTCGGTACCTATATACGCTCATATGATACGTATTTTACGCAACGGAATCTTTTGCGTGCGAATCTGACTCGGAATTGACCGATATTTTATTTAGTTAGAGCAAGGTTATCTTATCTTATCACAAGATAAATTGGGATAAAGTTAGACAAACCTACAAAATTGTGGAAGCGCATAATAATATTAGGTTATTGAAGATGACAACGCGACCAATATTCTTAGGTACTCGTATTATTTTAGCTCGATAGAGTCGTGCGAAAATTCCTTTCACGTGTTTTGAGCAGCATTTTACGTACGACTAGAGGCGTCACCGCACGGCCAATTGAATAGATATCGGAATCATCTCGTTTTGAGCCTCGATTTATCTCATTGATTGTTGGGAAGCCAACGATAACGATTTCCAATTGCCTGATATTTCAGACCGCCAGTTGCGGTTCAGCGCGCGCTTTGTGGTGTTATATTGTGTTGTGGGCCGGCTTAAAGCTGAAATTGAACCTTATATCGTATCATTATCGTGTTCACGCATGTAGTGAAAAGGTCGTATGTTAAAGGGTGATGACGGAGTGCGATAGCGTCAGTGTCGCCGTAGTGAACGGCGCTTGCTGCCGCGTGCGCAGAAGGATGCAGTGTTTTGGATTCCGCGGTAATTTTATCCGTTAATTCAGCTTAGCACGCGAGACTTACACTTCGCTAACTCTTTGGTCAAAAGCGTTATTTACGTCGAGTTGAATTTCTATTATTCCCAGACTAATTGCGTGTTGAGGGCCCATGACGCGGCAATCATTTCACTCGTAACGGCCGGACCGTGAAATTGATTTGTCACTTATTTTTATTGTTCGTAATGTTTTCAAGTTGAACGTGAAGCGGCGTTACACGCAGCGGTAACGTCTTGATCTAAGATGAGCCTTGAGCAGTCGGACCGACAACGCTCGCAGCGGCGCACGCGCCGACGTCGCGGATGTGTCGCCTGAAGTATCGCGTCAAACTCGCACAGATGAGATTGACTTTGTTTTTTGTCAAGAATCCGAGATTAGGCAAGTTTTTGTAGTTTGTTCTCAGAATCGTTGTGAGCGCGGTTTTTGCGGAGTGTTTTTGTTTATGCATAATGTTTATCATTCATTAGGTATCAATCAGTGTGAGAAATCTCGCTCGGGAATTTAGACGCTATTTGTTTCTTCTTGTTTAAATTAGTGAGCAAAGCGTTTATTCATTATTTATTACATATTTACCTTAAGTGCCCCAGTAACCCGGCGCCGGTGTGACAGCACAATTTATGGGGCAGCGTAATTTTGCAAATTTCGCAATCTTCCGGCAAAAAAGTCAAGGGCGAGCCTAATCTAACTTTAACAACTTTCCTCCGGGCCACAAATAAAGTTTGCGATATTATGGTAAACAGCCACCCTTTTTGCTGTTTTCAGTAAGAAAAAATCCAGTTATCCAAAAATAATTGAAAAGGAAATTCAAATAGGTGTCCGAGAGCCGACGCGTCTGTCGGGACCTCAAGTATGACAACAAAACATCAATTCGTTTAATCCGGATCAGTATAAGAGCGTCCCGAGTTATTATCAAATTCCAATACCAACGAATCTTATTATTAGATTGCAACATTCCGATACATGCCGATAGAAAATATTTTTATCAGGCTGTGTACATTTCATTACAGCGAGATCGCTCTGTGTATAAACCGTTAGGCCTTTGAAATTGACTCACCGATAAACTGCAGCGCGGTAATTGGATTGATGATTGATTAACGAAATGTTTACTTAATTTTTAAATGCGCTCTGTACTTGAATTTCGCCTTTCTCCAAACAGTAACTGGTTTGGAGTAGATACTCAGTACTTTTTTGCAAACGTGCTACTTAAAACTAAGCTATGACATGGCTGTATTTATGGATTAATAATTCAAGAAATCTACTAAGCAGCATTCGTTCGGAAAGGAAAAATGCTTACTTTTCCCTAACACCACACATTTATACGACCTATCTCAACGAAGTGTTCCAAGGGACTCTGAAACAGACATAAAAGATCCTTTCGTCGGGATGAGGTCAGGCGCTCGTTGCATGCCAATGGGACACAAGTAAAGATCCACTTACGGAAACCACGGAACCCAAGAAGACTAAGGCACTTGAAATGACGTCTGAAAAAAGATTCGTTGTTAAGATACCACTTAACTATAATAATTTATTTATACCGTCACAATTTAACAAAGTATTCAATATTCATACGTAAATGTTTTTCACCAGATGCTGTTATTAAATGAAAAATGACTCATTATCGACACGTGTGTCACCGATTTTCAAACAATGTTAGTATACCGTTTAAGAGATCTTATCGCACGTCCCATTCATCATTAGCATCTTTGTCAACTGACGACTAAAGAGAGCATTGAATTTAATGCTCTCCTCTAATTGTTCTTTTTCTACGCTTCTTTGATCTCACAATTGCACGATAGTTAATTCTGTTCTGTAACAAGATATTCAATAGATATCCTGCATACATTTCCTAGTGTTATCAGAGAACCGCATACAATTACGGAAGTACTATCCTGGTAATACTACCTAGATAACAATGTGCTAGAGCGTTAAATTACTATGTCAGATGCCTACAACGTTGAACCTTACCTATGTAATTTATACGAGCGTCTCCAGTAAATGCCCAGTACGCACGTGTTGAGTGCTGTAGATATACGGTGTAGGTACTACATTGTATTATTACCTGAAGACAATTAAAATCACGTATCTGCTGCGACCTTGTCAGCCCTTTGTCGTGGTTATGTAATTGGTTACGCTCGGTTAAGCCGGGTAAATACTCGGAATACTCGAAATGACATTGCTAACTGTAGAACCATTCCATGGGTACCTCTGTGATGTAACAATAACAAGACGTGTCTGCATTATGAGAGTATAGATTTAGAATTCGGTCGAATGAAGACTGAAGTTAATGAGGAAAGGGTTTGGAACTTGAAACTACCGTGAGAGTCACTCACAGTCACAGTGAATAACTCGATTTAGGACGTGAGTAATCCGTATACTTTCACTAGGAAAGGGTTTATTAGGTAGATTAGCTAGCTGTTTGAAACATTCTACTAATATAAACTCGAAAGATTGTATGGATGGACGTATCGATGTTTGTTACTTTCACGCTAAAAAGGTTTAACGGATTCTGATGAAATTTGGCACAGTACTTTTATCCCGTAAGATTGCATAGTTCCCGCGGGATACGATAAACGAATTCTTCGCAGAAGGAGTCGCGGGCAACAGCTAGTATTAACCCTATAAAGCAGATTTTAATTTGGTAGGTAATGATTATGCATGACACAAAGTAAGTTTCGGAATTAAATACTTTCATGACAGTTTTTTCTAATTCAAACTTTTTAATTTTTCGGGTGTTCAAACTGAAAAATCACTCCCAGATGCCACGAAAACTTAGGTACCAGAGTAGATTAGAATTTCTAATTATATTTTCCGTTTCACCATATCGTGTTACGGTGAAAAAGGAAAGTCGAAATTCTAAACCTTACGCGTGAAAGCAGGCTGCTTGTAGTGCTGACATGCACACTTCAAGTGTCGGCGGGTACCTACTTCAAGTCCCTATTGGCCGTGCCCACCTATGAGCAGGGTTTGAAATACCGATATTTTCCGGAACCGGTATCATGACCTTACACCAAGAACCGGTATTAATCTTGGTACCTGTACCCGGGTACCAGTACGAGCCAAAGGTCTTATATGATACCTTGACTATTTTGGGAACCGGTAAATTGAAGAAGTTTATCGGTTTTAACAAGTTAAAATACCGGTACGCGTGGCAGTAAAGTGCGCGTGGATTGAATGGGAGAGAAAGAGAACAAAATAAGTTATCTACTCACGTTGTGAGTTTTCCCGTGGAAAAGGGACCGCTCACTCGCACCGCACCGCACTAAACTGCAACATGGCGTACCTAAATGTATAAGAATCATCATAGAAAACCGATATTTTTCGGTGCTACTACCGGTATTTTGCCTTTACCGGTTCTCTAGAACCGAAACGAAGAAACCCTAGAAAAACCAGTGTGTTAATAGGTATTTACGGTACCAGTTCCAACCCTTGCCTACGAGACAAGTTAATGCCTTGTAGTGCTCAAGTCAGGGAAGCCACGTCTTAACCTCATTCTGAACGGACGGACGCGGCGTGAACTGAAATTTCATACCGTCGGTATAGTGAAGTAAAATTAGTTTAGGCGTTCGTGTTAGTTTCAGTAATTTTATCGTAATAAGTACCTTAGTATCGTTGGTAATTACACCAAATAGGAACATAGTATAAATACTTATAGTAAACGTCCCTGTGCTCGACACTGACCCAATACAATGGCACCTTCAATCTTATGTCATAGTAAGAGAAGTGACAGATGGGTGTCATCTACTGGGCGTTGAGGTGTCGAGCATTGGTTCGTTTACCTGAAACCTATTTACGTGAGCGCGTCAGTGGATGAAAGTTTTATTGACGTCGAAGATCTTTTCATCTCGGTCGTAAAACACGACTCCTCTTTCAGCTAACTGCTACAGCATTGTATCTCTTCATTTCCCATAATTTCAATTCCCATAACAACGTTTGCCATAAAATATACCTAAGGATGCTGTTTTCAGAGTTTTATCATCATCATCTTTTTTCATGACGTCTTTAGAAGTAGGTTTAGGTTAGTTAAAAACTACAATTGTAAAAAAAAAAAACTGTTTTAGAACAGTGTCGTATCTATAGAAGGGCTAGGCGGTGCCATACACACATGCAAAGATGTAGTAATCACGAGGGTAGATAAGAAATCCGTTTTACGCTTAAAAATCGCAATTTACGATATAAATAGGACTAGGTACTTAATACAAGTGAAATTCGCGAAAGTTTCTATTAAAACAACACATAATCGCATGCTAACGACCAGCTGAATTGCTTGACCACCGTCCAATGTACTGACCTTTACACGTGAGTTACTGGTCGATGAACTCCGGTATAACACAGGGCAATTGGCTTGGCAGCGTAGGCGCATCGATCAGTCGTACGGTTGTGAAATGCCATGGATAAGATTAAGGCAGGTCCGACTGTGGCATGCGAGTTAAAATAAGGCAGAAATTGTGACTTGGAAAGAAAGACAAGAGCCATGTTGACTAAGTAGCTGGTTGTAGTAAGGGTATTTAAGAGATTGTACCCGTAAGATCAAACAAAACTACGCCACGAGCATCATCATTCCACCCTATATACGTTCCACTGCAGGACGCAGGCCTCCTCTCGGAATGAGAGAGCTTGGGCCGTAGTTCCCACACCACTGAATTTTTTCGCAAGTATGTCCAGGTTTCCATGTTTTCCGTCCACCCGTAGCATAAATTAATAATTCTGTAGACTCTAAAACGACTCTATGCGGCGTAAAAAACTCTTACTGCTTTCAGCAGGATTCATTTGCACCTTCAGCTTTGTGCGAAATACTCTTATACATCTCAATGTAACTTATTAATGCGAACATAACGGCTTTAATAATCTATATATAAGCGAATAAAGCATTAAATATACTGGCAAAGCAAGTTACGTCACGAAATGGAAAAACGTGAGAGAACTGACACCTTGGTATTAAATCGTAAATATTGTCACTTCATTGTGATAATTTCTAAGCATAAAGGCAGATATACACTGATGTAATTTTTAAACTAGTCTATTACATTGCTGCAATACTTTTCTTCATCAATACCTACTCATATTTCTTAGTATCACTAGACAAATATCATTACCAAGTTATGACTCTACATTTAATTTGTCCATAATTTAAAATCTGATCTAAGAATTGAAACACTCATTAGTTCAACTAATTTACTGGCACATTTTCACGGTCGGATTTAATTCGATTTACTTTACGAGAAACTTGAAACTTTGGGGCACTTCGCCCCGCATTCCACCCTCTTTACAAGCTTGAAGCTATGCATTCAAATTCCTGAGGGTCGTTTCCGCATTTCAAATACCTTTCAGCAACACCTGTCCAATTTCCATTTGAACTTGCGTCTTGCAATAAAATCTGATTACGAATGAGTGCTACAAAAATTCCAACCGTAGAAATCGTAATATACCTAAAGTAATGACATGTGTTTCATGCATAATTTGTTTTTTGTAGCTCTCTGAACCACACAAAAGTCTATTACATGTAGAATTAACTATTCCGTTCCCACTCGATGTAATTTCAAACGCATTGTCTTGATATTTGTAATTAAATGTGGCTGGCACAAAATATTACGACTTGAATCGACTGATGTTAAATTACATGAAAACATTTTTCTACTTTTTTTCACTAAAACGCTCTTTTACTGGCTACTGTGTCGAAAATTTTTATTAAAGTTCTGTGTAGAGAAATGAAAAGAGTTCCAAGATAGAGACAAGAATAAGAAGGATTTTAAAATATTGGATAAATAGATGGAAAAAGTTTTGTATACAATCATTACATAATTAAGTATTTAACAAGTTAAGTATGAAGTATCTTTTTCTATTTATTTTTTTCAACTTCATTTTTAGGGTTCCGTAGTCAACTAGGAACCCTTATAGTTTCGCCATGTCTGTCCGTCTGTCTGTCTGTCCGCGGCTAAGCTCAGAGACTGTTAGTACTAGAAAGCTGTAATTTGGCATCAATATATATATCAGTCACGCCGACAAAGTGATTGAATAAAAAAAAGGAAAAAAAATTTTTTTACGGTACCTCCCATAGACAGTGTACAGTGGGGGTGATTTTTTTTTCTCGGCTAACCCTATAGTGTGGGGTATGGTTGGATAGGTCTTTTAAAATCATTGCGGGGTTGCTAACATGATTTTTCTACTCAGTGATCTGTTTGCGAAATATTCAACTTTAAAGTGAAAATTTTCATTAAAATCGGCCGTCCCCCCCCTCTAAAATCTAAACTGTTGGGTAGAAAAATTTGAAAAAATTCAGAAGGGTAGTAAATATATCAAATTTACTAGGAAAATTATAGCGGCTAAGATTGCTTGGAAATTATTTGTAGTTTAAGAGTAAATAGTAGCCTAAGGTATAAAACATACCTAAACTTGGATGATTCCGTACACATACGAAATCCTTAGAAAAATATTACTTGATTTTTTCGTAATGGCTACGGAACCCTACCTTGGGCGTGTCCGACACGCTCTTGGCCGGTTTTTTTATTACTTTTACGACCTGACCTGACCTGAGGACCTGGGTTCGATTCTCAGCATTGGTCTTTTTTCTGGGGTTTTTTCTGTGCATCTATATTTCAGTTTGTATTTAGTTTGAAATATAAGTATTTAAGTCGTAAAATCTCGTACCATATTTAGCCCACTCGACGAATCCTCGTGGCCTAATCACGGTATTCGAATTTAATAAGATTATTAAGATACCGGAAACTGAGATGAATAAACCAAAAGTTCGCTTCATTGTCAAAGAGACCAACTAACTAAACATTTTACAAACCAATGACACATTTAGCAAGCTTTTCTTTAAACTCTCATCACCAAGACACTATCGGGGCATTCAAAACATGTCTACGTAGGAAGCTTATTGTCCCCGTGAAAGCTCTATTGTGCTACAACTTCGACATAGCAACAAATGCCGTCGCATGCGGTCACGGTCAATGTAAAAATTATAATATATAATATAAGAGGACGTAAATATTCCCTCTGGCTAAATGATTAAGATCAAGCCGCCTCTGTTATTCTCTAATATTCTTCAGTTAAATAGTAGAGCGAGCGGACTTTGCGCAAATTGACAAATGCACGAGCAGAGTTAACTAATAGTCATTAGTGCAATTTACAGTCGTTTTTAGAACTTTGTCCTGGTTTTTTGGACAGATGTGAACAAGTGACGTAAGACGTAATCTTATTAAGCAAACTTAGCATGAGAAGATGTTGAAGAGCTTGTTATTTTATTTAATAACAAGGTGCATTTATTACGGCAATAACAAACTACCTTTTAATTGCGAATTATGTGCGAAAAGATGACATGAAACCAAGAAACATAATTATAAAGGTGTCAAGCGTAATTTTAATTAAAGGAATGTGAAGTCTAAAGCACTGGTAAAGGATAGTGATTTTTGCCACAACATTTAGACATTAGTTGATCTTAGTTGATTGATGCGCAGTATAGATCTTATTGCCGCGGTCCTTTCGGATACACTTCCATACTTCCATCGACATGGATTCTTCGTGCATTTACCCCTCTGCACTTATTTCATCCAGAGGCCGCATCTAACGCGCGGGCACTTGCGTTCGCTTTCACTATCTCTTTCTGTTAATATCTTATACCGTATAACAGAACGAAATAGTAAATGCGAAAGCAAGCTTCCGCGCGTTAGATAGTACGGCCTCTGGTTACCACTTCATCTATAAATTGAATGATTTGGCGCAATGGTACTGCCTTCAAATCTCCTTCTTCTTCGGGGTATTCGTCCCCAAATATTGTTATTGTTTATTAAAACATGATGTGTTTGTGTTCCTTAGGCCGCTTTCACGGGCACTAATAGCGCGACAGCAGCGCGGTCATAGTTTCCCTAGCATTCAAGGGGCCGTCCATTAATCACGTGATCATTTATTTAGCAGTTTTTAACCCCCTCCAATTTGGTGATATGTGGTGAGATTAAGACTACCCCCCTCCCCCATCCAACATCACGTGTATTTTTAGTACCCACAAAGAATCTTAAAATTTTTCGAATATTATCTTTTCACTTCTCATGCTCTAAAAGTAGGTCAATATAGCCTTACGAGGCGGGAGTAAAGTGAGTGCTTTAGTCCCCAGGGAGTAAAAGTAATTAATTTTTTAATTCATTTCGAGTGACTTAGATAAACTCAAACAGCCAGTACTTGCTTAGTGGCAAAACAAAACATATGTAAAAAAATAAGATTGTGTGAACCATTTTCATGACGAAAATGTTACGTTCTTAGTCTACGTGGTCTTAGTTCTATGCTTTTTCCGCAAAGAAGGTGGCGCCGTTCTGTTTTTTCCAGTTTGTGTATGGACCATGTCGCCGATGCGATTTTGTTATATCTGTGTAAATGTGTAAATACTTACCGCGAAAACTTTGAAATTGTTGTAGAGCGTAAATCGTAAACAATTAAAATAAATCGATTATTCTCACAATGTCGTCAAGTGATTGTGAAAATTATGATGTCGAGCAAAGAGCAAAAGACATAATTGATAATCTTTTGCCGCCGAAATCTAGAAAGATTTGTTTAAAAACCTATGAAAGTTTTATGGTCTGGATTTTTTTCTCGCAATATCGAAGTGAAAAATAGAGTTTTCACCTGGAGACTAAAAGTCAATATAAACCCTCGGATAAATAGACACCCTCGCTAAAGCTCGGGTGGCTAACCACCTCGGGTATATATTGGCTTCTTTTAGTCCCTCGATAAAAAATATACTATTAAATACAAGTATAAAGTATAATCTTATTTTATTTCGAAAATAAGGACCATGATAAAAATGTCTAGAGACAGAAAGGTTGCAGGTTGTTTTTGATTGGCGTTTAATCAAAATTATAATGTGTTAGCCGAAAAAATAAATACACGTGATATCTTACTAGACCCCCCCCCTCTCCCTTGTGATATTTCGTGGTTTTTGTCAAACCCCTCCCCCCCTTTCAAGCTTCACGTGATTAATGGACGTCCCCCAAAGACTTGCCGCGCTGCTAGCGCCCTAATGTGAAAGCGGCCTTACGCAACAGATGAAAAGACGTTGTAATTCTTCCAGAAGCCGAGTGCGATGGCTGCGGCGAGGCGGACGAGGGTCGCAACGTGTCGGAGCTGCTGCTGCCGCAGTACGCGCTCGCCACCGGCGGCCTGGCGCGGGACCACCGCCCACTCATCACCTTCCCCGACAACAATAACTTCCACGTGCTCACCGCGCCCGAGTACCGACGGTTGCTGCTCTACCTCACCTCAGTCCCCTCGTGAGTACCTCTGTTCGCTCAAAAGTATACACATCTGTACCCCGTGCGTATCTTATACCTGATTTACACTCTCGCCTCGTCACCTCGCCTCGCGCCTCGCCTCGTCGTCTCACTCCGGACGCGAGCCTCAAAATCAAGGCAAATCACGAGACGAGGCGCGAGGCGCGCCTGTTCACACTCTCGTCTCGTGGCTCGTCCCGCAGTTCGTCTCGCCACCCGTACGCGAGTGTAAACCAGGTATTAGAGTGAGACCAAACGAATGTAATTTTTTGAGTGGTGAGTTGTTATTTTCGGTCGCGTAATTTCTGCTGCATTGAGTTTTATACAAAAGCCCAGTTTACCTATGCCACATGGCGACGCAAAATTACTTTTGTGTGAAATCAAAATTACGTACGTTAGTTTGGCCTCAGCCATAATCATCAGCGGTCATGTCATCACCTTTCCGACAGCTAATATTGCGTCTGGTCTAAATTACAAATAGGGCGTTATCAAACTAATCGATCAACATCAATCGATTCAACCATCCTACCATCCATTCTACCATCAATCGGCGATCGATCGTTGCCATGTTTAACCCTAAATACAAACCTAATGTATTTTTAACCCCCGACACAAAAACGGGGGTGTTATAAGTTTGACCGCTATTTGTGTGTGTGTGTCTGTCTGTGGCATCATAGCTCTTAAACGGGTGAACCGATTTTGATGCAGTTTTTTTAATTTGAAAGCAGGTTTCTTGGCGATGGTTCTTAGACATGTTTCGTCAAAATCAGTTCAGCCGCGGAAGGGATCTTAAACGCATAATGGGCATTTACTTTATTTTCATACATGTGTGCGACCAAATTGCGTTGGGGTTTTTAAATTTTATAATTAATAGTTATCTTTTATCGAGCAGAATATAAGTAGAGTGTGATCTTAAAGCTTTATGCGAGGTTTTACACGCGTGATTAAATTACCAAGGAAATTAATACCCCACAGATTAAACCGCAGCAAGGTCTTTGACTGCGTGTCACAAGCCATTACCGAACTAGGACATAACATTTTACAACCTCTAATCAAATTAATTTTTTGTTAAAAACTTTATAGGAACTAACATATTTTTTTCTCTATTTACAGATTGTTAGAAGCAGACATGGGTTTCCACATAATAATAGATCGGAGAAAGGACAGATGGAACTCCGTTAAAACAGTATTAATAAGGATATCTGTGAGTATTATCCGGACTCAGCCTCGGAATTCGCGTATATCAAATCAAATGACTTAATCGAATTGAGTCCGGCTTTTTTCGATCAATCCGGATTCTTTATGATGTGGTGACTTAATCGAAATTCTGAAAGGATACAATAACGGCAGACGCAATCTACAATGAAACTTAATATAAAGCTTTTCACGCACCTTTCTTGAAAATATTTCATCGAAACTTGCGCTACAGATTCTTAAAGAAACACAAGATTTTTAAAATTTTGGTATAGTTCAACTGGTAAATATTTGGATTAGTTTGATTGAATAAGTACCTTTGTTATATTTTTCAAAATTTTGAAGGGTTGACAAATGTTTCCACGCGTTGGTATTCAAATTGTGCGCCTCACAGGCGTGACATTTTGAAAAAAAAAAAATCCAATGAAAAACTTTTACACAGGTTCACAATCAAGCTAACCAAACCATTTGCTGAGATGTTTCGGATCAATTTTTAAAACACTTTATAAAGACTATCGGCATAAAGACACAGGAATAAGTATGGAGCAGAATAAAATCTTCCGAACAGAGCTCGAAATTCTTACCTAATATCATAGGGTTGTCGCTCGGCAAAAAAATATTAAAAATCAAAATATTTTATTCAAACAAGTACCTAAGTATCTAATATCTGTATATCTACAAACACTACAACAGGTAGGCATCTTTAAAAACAACCGAACACCCTAACTATGTAGCTAAACGCTAAACGGTCGCGTCGTCGCTGGCGGCACACCTGAACTTTGTCTACTCACTGCACATGAATAAAAACGGAGCAGAATAAAAAGTTCAAACAACGTCGCGCACGCATTACACTACTACACGCACAACATATGTGTGCGTGACCTGTACAAACAGGACGGGAGGGGGGGGCGTGCACCGGCGCCCGCTCGGAGACAAACCGGTTTGAACTAGCTCCGTGAGTAGACAAAGTTCAGGTGTGCTGCCAGCGACGACGCGACCGTTTAGCGTTTAGCTACATAGTTCGGGTGTTCGGTTGTTTTTAAAGATGCCTACCTGTTGTAGTGTTTGTAGATATACAGATATTAGATATTTAGGTACTTGTTTGAATAAAATATTTTGATTTTTAATATATTTTTTTACCGAGCGACAACCCTATGATAATAGGTAAGAATTTCGAGCACTGTTCGGAAGCTTTTCTTCTGCTCTGTATTTATTCATGTGCTCACTGAGCTAGTTCAAACCGGTTTGTCTCCGAGCGGGCGCCGGTGCACGCCCTCCCCCGTCTTGTCTGTGACAGGTCACGCACACATATGTTGTGCGTGTAGTAGTGTAATGCGTGCGCGACGTTGTTTGAACTTTTTATTCTGTTCCGTATTTATTAATGTGATGAAGATTCAAGCGGCATCTCATTTCCAGGAGTTTTTCCCCGGCATCATTCACACGGTGTTCGTGCTGCGACCAGCCAGTTTCCTCCAGAAGGCGCTGTCCGAAGTCAGCAGCAAGCTCTTCAAGGAGGAGTTCAGGTTTCGCGTGCTGGTGTGTTCGTCCGTGGAGGAGCTGTATGAGCACTTCGACAGGTCGCAGCTGACGAGCGATCTGGGAGGGGACTTGCAGTACTCTCATGCAGAGTGGATACAACAGAGGATTGTAAGTTTTTGTTACCTATTTACATGTTTACCATCAAAAGAATTCAACAAACAACCAACAATCACTGATCAGCTGATCTTTTGACAATCATTAATCTGAAGCTTTACAATTGCAAATTTACTTTCGCTCGCTTTAAATTTGTACGTAACCCTCAGTGATCGAGACCGACTTGAATTTGGCCAGATTCTTTATTATAATCTACGTTTACTGAGCTTATTCGTGTAGAGCTTCGAGAAGAGACGTTCGATTAAATCCAATATCATATTCGAGCCGATCAATGGAATTCAACAAAATGGAAATCCAACATAATGGGATTCAACATAATAGGAATCTAACTTTCGGGAAATTCAACATAATGGAATTTGACATGATGGGAATCCATTTTGATGGTTCAGAAGGAATTTAAAATCTAAGTCAAAATATATTTACTTACTTACTTAATTTAGGCTATCTAAGCACTTATTATTATGAATTATGAATGTCGTAAAATCGAGACTTGGATCAATAAGGTTAGGTGTCTTAATTTTAATTATGAAAATGTGCTTTATTTCATGCTTCAGGCCCTGGAAATGTTTTCTACTCTAATGAAAGATATATCGACCAAGCTGGACGACTTTATGCACGAAATAGTGGATTGCGACATGGGGAACGATCCGACACAAACCAAAGAATTATTAGACTGCCAGGAAACTAGGTCAGTGGCTGTGCCATTAGTTTTACGGCTAACGACATGTTCTGTGTCTCCGCTTTCGTGTTTTAATTTGATTTGTTACGTTCGAGTCCCTCTTTGCACCCAAATGGCACCTTTTAAGGTAGCTTTATGGGTCCTCCACTTACGTATAATACATGGTTAGCTATGAAGCTTCAACCTTCAATTAGTAAGACTTTTTATTCGAGATTAGGAAGAAGAATTAGAGAATTTTTGCGTCGTGAAATTAAACTTGAGATCACTGAATCTGTGTTTGCTAAGCCATAAAAAGTCTTCAAAGAAACGGATATGTGCTTGTAGAGAAAGTGCTTTATAGCGTACTACGCGCAAAGTTCTATCTCATTCTAAGGCGCAAGATACACAGAAATGACGAGTTTTTACATTTAGTATGAAACTGATTGCCCCTGTCCCACGTCCATTCTATGTGGCTTGCGCCTAGGGAGTAATTTTTGCGTTATGAAAGAGTGGGATAAAATTTCGCTTGGATCGTGTGAGGCGTCTTGTTTACAGACACTAAACGTAACTTGGCTCCTAATTCGAATATTAATATGTTCACTCTAAGTGATTGATCGCACATTTGATGAGCGTGTTTGTTTGTTTACGTTGCAGATATAAATCACTGAAAGCTGAGCTGGCGTCAGCGACTACGCAGGGCGAGGAGCTTTTGACGCAAATGAGGAAACCAAATCTAACGTATATTATTAATATTATAAGTCACGTTGCCGCTGTTGAGAGGTGAGTTAAAGTACAGTGATATAACACTTACTACGCCTGTGTGAAAAAACGAAACGCAAGTCGAAAGACAATTAATCAGCGAAATTTTCTTATTTGTTCAGCATCATTTGTGTTCTAGCTGTTATTGTGTCTGTTGGTTTTTGATCATCATCATCATCATCATCATCCCAGACTATATACGTCCCACTGCAGGCCTCCTCTCAAAAGCCTTGGTGGCTATGGCACAGCAGAGGTTCGTGGGTTCAAATCTCGGCTCGCACCTCTTGAGTGTTCAGAATTTATGTGCTAAATTACATTGGAAAATTACTATGCATGAGCTTTACGGTGGAGGAAAACATCGTGAGGAAACCTGCACACACCTGTAAAGAAATTCAATGGTGTGTGTGAAGTTCCCAATCCGCACTGGGCCCGTGTGGGAACGACGGTCCAACCCCTCTTATTCTAAGAGGAGGCCTGTTGGCTTTTGATGCAGACACGAAGTACAAAATAGAAGGTACCTAGTCAGTTTACGAGATGATCCCTGTACAGAATTATTAGCTGTTGCCCGCGACTCCATCAGCGAAGAATAATGGTATAAAAAATAGCGTACAACCATTCTCAGACCTACCAAGTATAGAGAAAAAAACCATTAAAATCGGTCAAGCCGTTTCGGAGGAGTTCCATAACGTTTAGGTTCACGGAAATATTCGTCAAAATGACTCTACCATAGACATCTTATTTGACTATCAATAATTAAAAACACGAAGATTGACCACATCTAACGGTAAATTAGCCCCTGCTTAGTTATTATTATCATTATTTAAATTCATTACTAACATAGTTTATGGAATGTAAATGTATACTAACAAAACTATGGATTCGTTGTGATCTGAAATAAAATGATTTATTATTATATTATTATTATTAGTATAGGTTGATTGTATAGTCGGGGTAAGAAAAGGTTCGTATCTTTTCGACCTTAACTCGTTGACATAGTCGAAAAGTGAAATGAAATGAAATGAAACGTGACGAACCTTTTCTTACCCCGACTATACCTACGTACTCGTAATTATCTTTTCTAATTTTCAATGACTAATAATAATTCCCGCGACTCTAATAATAATTCGTTTATAAATTATGCAATTTTTCGGGATAAAAACTATCCTACATAATATGTACCTATGTATGTCCATTCCAGTGTCTCAAACTATCTCTTTACCAAATTTTATCTAAATCGGTTCAGCGTGAAGTTACTTTAGCATTTATAATATTAGTAATACACGTAATACAAGGATTACACTTAACCCGGCATATTTTTTTTCAGGCTACTAGTACAACTTGAAGAGACTGAAAAACAATTCGACAACTTTTGGCAAAAACATTCCACAAAATTAAACCACTGGCTTCAATTTAGGACATTTTTATTAAATTTTAAACAGATGCAGGTAATTATTACTCTTATTTGCTAACTAAAAACTAAACATTCCTTAAAACCCTAACTAAGGAGGCAACGGTCTGAATGTAAAATGCGACTGAGGTTTTTTTCGGTTACGGAAGTCAAACATAGGCGTTTTAGGAGTAGGCATTCGGTGAGAAACTTCAGTGTCCTTCGCTGGACGAAACACAAAGTTTTCCGACGCAGCCCTGTTGCCGACCAAATCTGATATATCCATACACTGCTCCTGATTACTACTACTCCTTTCAAAATTATCGACACGAATGTCTTTCCTTTTCTGAGCTTCCAACTGAAATGTTAATTTTTGAATTTTTCGCGTCTTATCCTCCAAAGAAGCGGTCAACTCCTCTGCATGTTTCCTTTTTTTATTAAATTCTGTTTGTAATGATGAAATCTTACGTTTACACGTCTCCAATTCTGCCTTTAATTTCTGCACGTTTAAAGTATTTATCTCTTCTAAACACTGAAGTTTTTCTCTTGTATGTTTTGCCAAACTTTCCTGGTAAAGTGTCTCCTGTTCTACTTGATATGACCAAAAGGACATCGCTCTCATAGCTACATCCATGATAGTGTCGGGCTTCATTCCTGCTAGTACGATTGATTTAAAAGTCTCAGAGGGCCGCAAATCGGCTTGAATTACGTCAAATTTGTCCCGCAGTTCGTTACCGCATGCCGGACAAGTCAAAGTATTGTCAATATTTCGCTTAAACTCAGTTTTTCCGTGTTCGATACAAAATGCGTGTGAACATGTCGTCACCCAAGCTTGATTCGATAATGATTTTCGACATTTACGAAAATTGCACACCATATCGAGGGTCATTTTTGATGAGATCAATTAATTTCCTGTATATTTAATTACTTAAACTTTAAATTCCTGATATTTCTAACACGTAAACAATAAAACATTTGAGGTTATGTTATGTGTCAAAATATTTCTTCTTTTAAATTACTTAATGGCTTTCGTTACTTAAGTTTTTGAGCGGAAGTTGACAGTTACATTTAAAAAGGTTATTTATCGGGGACATTTTATTCCAATACACAATATTTCCGGCAAATTACGGTTCTCGAAGCTCTATTTTTTTTTCTTTTTAAATCTCAGTCTAAAATCCTCTGATTTATAATGCCGGAAAAGGTTTTACACCTAATTTTTTACTTAAAACTTTTTCACTCTTTTCAGGCTACTTTAGATAATCATCTAAAGGCGGCGTGTGATATGACTGAGGTCGGAGAGACGGCGAGTAGAGTGGAAAGTCTCATACAAGATGCGAACGACTTTGAGAAACTTTGCAACTGCGATCTTGAGACTGCTGCTTCGGTTATTGACGACGGTAAGTTAACAATACTTTCCTACAGCAATTTATATATTCTAACATTTCTGACTTACATAATAATACTCTCTCAGAAAGCCGCAAACTGCATTTTTCTAATGTTTTCTGACAAATGCATTTAATTTAAACGTAATCTCGTTTTGTTTTTGCTTTTCTTTTTAAAGTGAATAATTACATTTTGTCTTGGCCGTCAATGTCGCCATTCAAACGATGCCAGGTTATTATATGTATAAGTAGCGTATAGGTAGCGTATAGGCAACTTAGGATTACCTACCGTCAACTGAGGGTTTAACCAGCCGTAAACATAACGCTTGTGAATTTTGCGAAATGCGAAATGATGTTCAGTGTATGTATGGTATCGGCGCCTTTCGTATCGTGGAGATTTTTTTCGCCCTAATAACATAATCTTAGGTCGAATGGTCGATTGGTATATTTTTTCTCCAGTTTTGTATCTATTTTACGTCTTGGAGACAACAACTTGGAAAATAATGGGTAGATAACCGTTTTGAGAACAAGTCGAGTGTTCACTACCATCATCATCATCATTTCAGCCAAAAGACGTCCGCTGGTGAACATAGGCCTCCCCTAAGGCTAGCCAAACAGATCGATCCTGAGCCATCCGCATCCAACGCGTTTCCGCAACCTTAACCAGATCGTCGCTCCATCTCCATCCTCCATAAATAGATTTTTTTACATAGGCTACTTAGATAAGGTTTTTGTTTTATTTTCCTGATTTCATTTGGTATATTCATTTGCAGGAGAGAAACTAATGTTGGACCCGCTAAGCTCGGTGGACCACATCGAGTCGAAATGCGAAGAACTGCGACGCACCAGTACGCTGCTGCTCGACAAGATACAGAAGAGAAATATGCTACTCAACAAGGCGAGGGAACTCATGGACAGGATAGACAAGGTAGACATGGTCACAAAACATGTAATAGGTGCAATGTCATCATCATCATCATCATCAGCCTATGTTCGTCCACTGCTGGACATAGGCCTCTTCCATGGCACGCCACTGAGCACGATCCTCAGCCACTCTCATCCAGCTCTTGCCAGCCGCCCTGCGAAGATCATCGCTCCACCGAGTCTGAGGACGTCCCACGCTACGTTTGCCGATCCGTGGTCTCCACTCAAGGACTCGTCTATCCCAACGGTTATCGGTTCTTCGGGTTATATGGCCTGCCCATTGCCACTTCAGCGTGCTAATGCGGTGGGCTATGTCGATAACTTTGGTTCTCTGTCGGATCTTTTCGTTACGAATTCGATCTTTTAGAGAAACTCCGAGCATAGCCCTTTCCATAGCACGTTGAGCAACTTTAAATTTGGGGACCAGCCCTACAGTGAGTGTCCATGAAGGGTAGGACGCACTGATTGAAGACTTTCGTCTTTGGACTCTGTGGAATTGGCAACGTGAAGACTTGACGCCGTTTCCCATACGCTGCCCATCCCAGCTGTATTCTTCTGTTGGCCACTTTCTCGAAGGTACAATGTAAACAGGATTAATTAGAAATGATGAAATCCGAGCAAGAACTAAAGTCACGGACATAGCTCGAAGAATCCTAGACTTAATTGGCAGTGGGCAGGGCACATCGCTCGTAGAACTGACGGCCGATGGGGCCGAAAGGTTCTCGAGTGGCGTCCGCGGACCGGAAGACGCAGTGTAGGTAGGCTTCCAACAAGATGGAGCGACGACCTGGTGAAGTTGGCGGGAACGCATTGGATGCGGATGGCGCAGGGCCGATCTGTTTGGCGAGCCTTGGGGGAGGCCCATGTTCAGCAGTGGACGTCTTTCGGCTGAAATGATGATGATGATGATGAAACAGAATGTCCACTATAACTTAACCCAAAAATATAACCCGGAAATAAACCTATAAACGGAACAAAAATCTAGGTAGAGATTACATAATATAAAGAAAGGGGGGTTTGGTTAGACCGAAACAGATAGAGTGTGTGACTGTGTGTGTGGAAGTTTCGTGCGAGTGTGCGAGTGTACGTGAGGGTGTGGGAGTTCTTTTAAGTTTTTTTGCCTAAACAAATGTTTTACACACAGGCAAACAACTGGTGTGCGTCGGGCGTGGAGATCCTAGCCGGCGAGGGGGGACTTATAGCCGTGGACAAGTTGCTGGAAGACGCGTGCGGCTTCGGACTGAGCGCGCCAGAGAACTTCCGGGAGGCGCTGCTGCAGTCTGCCACGCAGGAGACTCGGGCACTCGTCACTCAGGTATACACCAAACCTCTAAACTACGATTTTTAATTTCGTATGATTATGATATGATGATGATTCGCAATGATACCAGAGACAATTTATTTTTACTCATTAAAAGGGTTAAATAATTTATTACGTCTAAATAGTTAGATTAAAAATTATTTTAACTATATATTATTATTTTTTTCTTTTTTTTTGTATTAATTATTGATTTATTACATTATGACAAATTTTAATGTGTATAGTAAGGAATTTGTGCTCTGTATTTCCTAGTTTTTGTTTTATCTCGTTTAAATTTTCGGGAAATATGTTTGCCTGGTAACACTAAGTAATGTCAGAATTCCACGAAATCAACACGAAATTAAAAATCGTAGTTTACAGAGTTTGTCAAGCAAGTCGTGTCCCTTGAAAAAAGGCGGCATTTTCAAAAATCTTTTATATGCTAACGCTAATAACACCTAGAAAACTTTGTTTTATACTTGTATTTATGTAACTGTCTTTTTAACTACTTACTGCTACAGAAATTCGAGTGTCAATCATAATTTTTATATAGTATTATTTTATTAGTGTTGACATATAAAAGATTTTTGAAAATACCGCCTTTTTCATGGGACCCGATTCGCTTGACAAACTCTACCAGGGTTCATTGAATCAGGCGTTACTTTGCGGAGGTCCATATTAATGAACTGAAACAATTACTTTGCTCACCCGCGACCTTTAACCTTTAAGGTCGCGGGTGAGCAAAGTAATTATTTCAGTTCATTTCTACCAGTGTTTTTCAAACGGTTGGTCGCGGATCCCAGGGCGCAAAGCCCTAATTTAGGGGGACCCGGGTAAAAGTAAAAAAAAAACACACGTATATCTAGGTACTAAACTAAATTAATAAATAATATTTTAATGAACAAACGAGCCTGTTTATTTTTGAAAATAATATGTAAGTAATTTTTAAGTTACTGCCTATTTCTGTATAAGTATTTTAATTTTAATGTCGACCATTGAAGATAATATCAGTTCACAGTGTAAGAAGTGACGAATGCCACTATTAATATTAACCTTTCGTGGAACGCGGATCCGCGCCAGATTTAAGACTGTTCTTTTTGTATTTTTATTGTAATCTGCAATATTGGTTTTATTTGAAACAAACAAGCCTAGAATGCAGGTTTTTTTTTTCGGCATACGAGAGGCGTGGCTTGCTAGCTCTGGATATAGGAAATGTAGGAAATCAGTAGGGCCCGGAATTTTGCGTGCGGCTATTGACAGATTGTAGGGAGAGAGCACCGCTTTTTATCGATATTATCGACAAATCGTTAGTTTTTTTAATTTATGTTTTTATTAAATAAAACCTGAAACTTTCCGATGATACGTACTTTTTTCAGCGGTCAATGATGAAAACCTCGTAACTAGCTTTTTCCATAAGACAACTTCAAATTAAATAACAGTGAAAGTGAGACAAAATAGACCTTATGGAAAAGGCTAGTTACGCGGTATTGCACGCGCACCGATGATATAGGATGTACCAATAGTCAACGATTACCTGGTACCGGGCGAGAGGTCAAGTTAGCCCACATTTACACTAGTAAGAAAAATTACGTTCCTAAGTTGTATTAAATACATTGCGAGGCCGTGTATCAAACGAGTTGGTATAGTATAAATCTTCCCAGGTGAATTTTTCGCTTCGAGCCCTATCTTTCAAACACAAACGGTATCGTCATAGTATTAAGGTTCAAATTTCATGTAATGGCTCGAAGCGAAAAATTCACCTGGGAAGATTTATACTATAGTAGCCGTTTGAGCGCGGAAATGAACTACAAACAACCTACACAATTTTTAACACGCTTTTATTCTTACTAGTGTAAGTGCAGACTTGTCTTATACCAGTTCTAAATAAAAACTTTTTAACAAAAAATTAAACCGCCGAAAAAACTGAAAAGCAAAAAATAATACCTACCTTTTTTGTTTGACCTTAATCTAGGTACCAGTTTGAAGTCGGGTGCCTCAGCACTTAGCCAGGAGGAGTGGACCTATAATCGTCTACCTGATTGGCCTATCACTCCTCCTGGCTCGTGCTGAGGCACCGACTTCAAACTGATACCTAGATTAAGGTCAAACAAAAAAGGTAGGTATTATTTTTTGCTTTTCAGTTTTTTCGGCGGTTTAATTTTTTGTAATAAAGTTTTTATTTTATACTTTTTTTCCATCATTGGGGTATTTTTTTTCCAAATTTATAATACCAACTTCAAGGTATACCCTATCTATCCAATAAAAAAGAATTATGAAAATCAGACTACTCTGTAAAAAGTTAGTCAATCATCCCCTGTTTTCCTACCCTTAGAGTAAGAATATTATTTCCAAATTTAAATGGGACCACCCTCGGAGAACACGCTTTCCAATAAAAAAAGAATCATCAAAATCGGACTACTCTGTAAAAAGTTATGCGTGATCATACATAAAAAAAAAAAAATATATATATATATATATATATATATACACGTCGAATTGAGAACCTCCTCCTTTTGTTTTCGTCGGTTGAAAAAAATACATGCCACATAGTTGAAGTAGTGGTAATAGAGACACTTGTTTTAGAAAAAATGTTTATCATCGCTTAACTAAGTTGCATGGACTTTTCTTATTATTTATTATTTATAACTTGGCTTTTTAGTTTCTGCCCGCTACTTGGTTATCTTATCAATCATTGAATTTTGGGATGATCTGTCGCTCTTATAACGGCTTTAATTAACCCTTTGAACGCCAGCGTCGGCTATAGACGACAATAGGATAATACAAAAATTAACCTACCCACATCCGCACAAGAATCAATTTTGTTTGTAACAAAAACTATGTGTGGCGTTCAATAGGGCAATTGACTTCAAAAGTCTATCTTACTCTCTAGTACTAGTAGGTATACGGTCGTTAATGACGCCGCCGACGCGTGCTTCAGGCATCGAGTTCAGAATCCTATGGCATTTCTAACCATATTATAATGCTCTCAGGTGGCCCAGCGAGTAGAAGACGTGTGGCTGATGGCGACAGTGAAGAGAGCCACCTTGCAACGAGCAGCGACCAAGCCGGCGCGGCCCGTGCAGTCGGTGCCGCCGCAGACGATACCCGCCAGCCTCAACACGCAGGTAAGCAATAGCTCTAAGCACTACCTCTAAGCACTACCAGCGCAAAGACTGTTACGAAGGCCCGAGGGTACAGCAAATGAAGCTCCCGATCTAGGAGAGAGACGCTAAAAGTTGTGGTAAAAGTATTATTCTGATGTATTGTTATTTTACACTAGCGACTCGCCCCGGCTGCGCACGGGTGTGACTTTAAAAAATAGGGATGAAAAAATAAAAATAAAGTATAATTGACAATTAACAAAGAATTAACAAGATTTAACAAGATTTTATATTTTCTAAGACTATAATTTGATTCGTTCTCTGTATTTTGTTTGGAAAGAGAAAGACGCTGATAGTTTTAAATTTTCACTAGGATTATTAATTTATTTATTACAATTTTTTAAAGATGTGCTTATTCTAAAAGGGCGTAACTCCAAAACTACGATACAATAGATCCATTACTTTGTCTAGTCTCTATTAAAAAAAAGTGATGACGTAAATTTGACGTTAAGGTTGTTAAGTTGTTATCAAATTTAAAATTATTACAGCTCTTTTTTCTGGTGAAAAAGGTAAAGGAAACATATCTATTCTGTTGTGGTACTGGTAAATTTAGATATGTTTTTTAAATTTGTTGTATTTTTTTTAAATATGAAGAAATAAATTATTAAAAAAAACCGAGTGTGCTTTAGACCACACGACTGAAGTAAAACTTCTTCAGCTCCATCTATATGATGTATCTATACTAATATTTATAAAGAGGAAAGATTTGATTGTTTGTTTGTATGTTTGTTTGTTTGCATTGATTAGGCTCCGAAACTACCGGACTGATTTCAAAAATTCTTTTGCCGTTAGAAAGCTACATTACCACAGAGTGACATAGGCTACTTTATACTGCGGGAAAATACCTTTTCCTACGGGAAAATTAATTTTATCGCGGGCGAAGCTGTCGACTGGAGGCTAGTATATATATATGTATATATACATGTATATATGTATCATATACGGTTTCGGGTGCTCTTGACCTGACCCTTCTTCAAGACATCCCCAATCTGACCATGGAATGAAACCGATTACTTCTGACCTTTCAACTCGTAATTCCAGTCAGCCTTTCTCGTAGTTTTGAATGAGCTAGATCTTGTGCGTCCGCTTTCTGCGCATGCGACGTTATTTTGTATGCAAGGGCGCAGCGTTGCCACGCGCATGACTTGAATATTATATTACTACATTTAACTATGATCGAAAGTAACGTACAATTTTGTATGTGAGAATAATGTATTTTCCTTTGAATCACGATCTGTTAGAAATTTTAGTGATTAGTTATGTGGGCCATCCAACTCATATAGGTACACAGCGTAAGACACAAAAGTCGTCTCTCCTGTGGAAATAAAATTAGCGACTCCGAGTCAGCAAACTTAAGATTTATTTAAACGGACTGAAAGTTGGTCAGGCGTCCCACACGCTGATGTAGACTTGACTAAAAAATATTGGCTATAGACCCTTAACTTTTGCCATGACAGGAGAGTCGCGAACAAAAAAATATGTATGATCCAAATAGGTACCTAAGTATTTCAAATAAATTAAATCAAGTGCGAAACGGACTCGTACATGAAGGGCTCCGAACCTCCGTACATGTTTGAAAAACAGTTCAGCGAAAAATCGCCGAAATGTCAACACTGAAATCGCAAACTTATAGTAGGTAAACATCCGAACAGCATAGGGTCGCTGGCATTGTCTAGCAACCTGCTGGCTATCGCGTTGCCTAGCAACCATGGCCGCATTTAAAAGCGCTGAAAAAACACGTTTCGTGTATGACGGCCGACGAATTTTTAACATTATTTTATTCTTACTTGGTATTTGTTGTTTTATCGGCCACAGTAATACATAATCGGTGAAAATTGCAAGTGTCTAGCTATTACGATTCAAGAAATAGAGCCCTGTGACAAACGGACGGACAGATAGACAGACAGATTGCGGAGTCTCAGTAATAAGGTCCCGTTGGCACCCTTTGAGTACGGAATCCTAAAATAATATAAACAACTTTTTGATTTTTGCACCACTTGGCACTAAATTTTGGCGCCCCTCGCTTAACTAGTAGCTAAAGGATATTTGTAACAAAATAGAAAGTAGCTATCTTTTTAATCAACCACAATTGAAATCGATTACTTTACGATAAATGAACACCTCTTCTTTAACGATGGGCCTCAAAGGAAGCTCAACGTGGTGCTCATGGAGAGGGCTATGTTCGGAGTTTCTCTGCGGGATCGCATTAGGAATGATGAAATCCGCGCAAGAACTAAAGTCACCGACATAGCTCGAAGAATCGCCAGATTAAAGTGGCAGTAGACCACATTGTGAGTAGTGGCACATTGATCGTAGAACATCAGTTCAGCCATCAGGTCGATGGGGCCAAAAGGTTCTGGAGTGGCGTCCACGGAGCGGAAGACGCAGTGTAGGTAGGCCTCCAACAAGATGGAGCGACGACCTGATTAAGTTTGCTGGAATACGTTGGATGCAGATGGCACGGGACCGATCTGTTTGGCGAGCCTTCGGGGAGGCCTATGTTCAGCAGTGGACATCTTTTGGCTGAAATGATGATGATAAGGATGAAATGAATATATTAAGTAAGTAGGGGTCTATCTAAAATTGAATTGGGAATGTCTAAAAACAATTACCAGTGGTTTTTATATTTTTTTGTATAGAAAAGTCAATTATAGGAAACTAATTTCAATATTTTGTCATTTAGTTCTCTGCTTTTTTCAATATTAATTATTGAAACTATTTTAGTTGATGACGTCAGATTATAATTGAGGGCTCCCACAATGTCAAATTTCTAAATCTATCTAAATGCGTACGATAAGGCAACCCCTTTAATTATTTTTTGCGTAGTGGTACACTATACACTGTGTCACTTTACTGGCACTGACAGAGTGCTAGATGTCAGACAGCGGGTCCAAATCAAACTCCGTAGTATAATCCACGCGTAAATTGTGAAGAATTCTAACCACACAGAATAAAGTACGACTTGAACCGGTCACGCAATTTACACCAATGTCAAATGAAGGTCATTGCTTATTTGTTATATAATAAATTAATTACATAATATTAAAATTAAATAACTACAGAAAACGATTTAAAAAGCATTTATCTCGAAATGGTTTTCGATTTTCTATACATACATTGCAAAAAAATAGACATCCCCAATTATTTTGGGCTAAGGGTCTACGGAACGCAAAATTTTGTCTTGCTTAAACCATATTATAAACCAAATTGTAAATGAACAAAAATAATATGATACCAGACACCGTAGACTTAGGAAATGCCGACACACTAAAATAAATATGATCCATCTGGCCAAAGGCTTTTTTGCGTCGTTAGCTGTTGATGACAGAGGACATATTGGTGTCGGTGATTGAAGAAACGACTGCAGGCTGCACTTTTACCACTAATACATCACTGGGAATGTTCCAACATCCGTGATCTTCTTTGCTTATAGGAGACACGATATTGAGTTGGGTTCATTTGTTTTAGAGATATATTTTTGGCAATGTTTTAAAAGCCGTGGTTAGTGACCTTTGAACTCTCACACAGCTTGGTGGCATCTGCACAACCTGCCCAGAAAAACGCAATAAATAAATAAATAAATAATTTCAATGGTGTGTGTGAAGTTCCCAATCCGCATTCGGCGCATGTTCAATTAAGTTGGCGCTATAATACAAGCTAATCCCAAAGTCAACAAACTGCCAAGTGGAAAGCAAAGGTCAATGACACGTTACCACAATAACGACATGCAATGAACTATGCTATAGTACGGATCTGTACATATAATAGCAATCGCGAAACACTGTAATCTGTTAGAAAGCCGAGGTCGCAATGCGCGGTGTCAACGAGACTTTCATACCATACGGGTTGCTGCTAACGCATTGCGAGTACTTTCTACTCATATTTTAGGCCTGTTAGGCCCTTAACTGTTCCATATCTAACTGGGGAAGTTTAATGGTTACTGAGAATGTAATTGTCTTCACGTGTATTATAGGTAGAAATCGGTTCAAGTTTCTTGTACGCACTGATTGGATCTTTAACTTAGATATTGACCGTAGCCCTTGTTTGTACACGAGATCCGTTAAGCCTAGTGGTTTGACCTATGACCTCTCAAGCAGAGGGTCGTGGGCTCAAAACCGGGCCGGACCTCTGAGTTTTTCGAAATGTATGCGCAAAATTGTATCTGAAATTTACCATGACCTTTACGGTGAAGGAAAACATCGTGAGTACACACTTTCGGAGAAATTCAATGATGTGTGTGAAGTTCTCAATTCGCCTGGGCCCGCGTGGGAACTACAGCCCAAGCCCTCTCATTCTATGAGGAGGCCTGTGGATGTGATGTGGCTGTACACGAGTTGGGGATTTACACGTGTAAAATTATAGTAAGTCTAAGGGCCTAAATGAAGAATACAGTGTAACTTTTGGGAATTTTCATTGGTTTTTAATAAAATTCCGGTATTTCAATTTGACTGCCGGATTTAAGAATCCTTCTAAAAAATAAAACTATCCTACGTCCTTTAAACATGAAACTACCGTGAGACTCACTCACTCACGTCTTAGAACGAGTTTAACTCGACTGTTTCGGGCTAATCCCCCGATAGATAGATGTGTTAGGGGTGCGCGTTTGGCAGCCGTCGTGACGCGTGAATCCGAGAAGAAGGTTATGGATTAGCCCGAAGCATGTCGAGTTAAACTCGTTTTAAGACGTAAGTGATCCGGTTATTTTCACTATCCTACGTCCTTTCCATATTTCATCCAAATCGATTCAGCGGTTTAAGCGTGAAGAGATAACAGATAGACAGACATTACATGTTTTTACATGTTGAGTACTTACTTCTTCTTTTTATAGTCAAGACGACATTAACTGCATTGCTTTTAGAACAGGCGCGGTAAGACTGGTTTAAAACATTTCTAGCGATCCCAAAAGATTCGAATGGCGTTAAATTGAAGCACTTTACACGATAACACGAGAGCACGCGATGGAATTATCCAAAAAGGCGGAAAATTGAAATAAAAACGCGTCGTAAGGGGCAGAAGTGGATCAAGGGGCAATTTCCCGGCAGGATCAATTTCCTCGGGAAGCGGAAATTTTGGACCGCGACCCGCTCCTAACCCAACCTGATTTCAGAGTAATAATGTAAGCGAAGAATTGGCTCTATCTAATACACGGTTTCATACTGTCAAGGTTAATAGGGATGTTGACACCACCCACCACCAATCTACTGACGTACTTTTTATGAGTTGTCAAACAAAACACAATTCTTCCATAGAGTTTGAATGGCAATAGCAACTTATGACGTCACTTCTTCGCATACTCGATCAACTAACTATTTATTTGTTTTAAAGCAACAAAACATCTGATTTTGCAATTAATCGAAAATTAATCTGGTTTTCAGGGCTAAAATAAAGCGTTTTTTAATGGGGTCGTGTCTTCGAATTATTTTTTTATGGCGTCAATATCCCAATTAGGCACTTATTTACCCACTCGTATGCTTCTTCTTGACCTCTGTACCAATTGCCAATTTATTTATTTATTTCAATAAAATTTATTCCTTGTTTATTGGTTTAATTTATTATTATTATTCAAATTAGGCAGTCATTATTGTTAGCATGTGATGCATATAACAAAAATAATATTTGCATGACCTTTAAAGTCTAAATGTATGGAACAAGAAAATGGAAAAAGAAAAAACTATTATTTACTACATTGACAGCAAATAAATATTGCATTTATTGACAAATGATTTCAAACAATATCATTCATCATTGTATTGAAAAATAAATAAATAAATTGGCAATCATAGCACAGGAGTGGTTGGTTAGTTTAGAATTGCGATTGATTCCTGTAAATGGCGATTTGATTCTTACTTATTGCAATCGTCATGACGCGAGCCTCAACACACTAACGCAATGAGATCCTGTTTGTTTAATGTCCTAGTGCCAACTACTGGGACGAAGCACTCGGATGTTTGTTTTTATTTTATTTTCTCTAAATTTTAATAAGGTACGTACCTATTTGATAAACACAAAATGAAAAACCGTGACCATTTTGAAAATGATAGTAGACGAAAATGTATTTTTTACACAGTTGGACAGCGACATATTAAGACGTAATAAGAAATGTGTTACCACATGTAGTAAGTGAGTTTTAATTCGATTGGGCCTTACAAAAAATGTAGTCCACATCGTTTAATCATTGCTTTAAATATTAACTTCTTGCTCAAGTCTTGCATTTTATCTAGGTGGCACAAATTCAGCCTAAATATCCGCAACCAGTCTTTAATTTATCGTTCTACATTTCAAATACAACCACTTAACTGTTAACTTTGCCTTTATATTAACCGACTTGTCCGTAGAGGCAATATAGGTAACTGCCTCTATACTATACCTACCCATAGAGAGGCCTAAGTTGCCTCTATAGGTAATCAGGGGAGCCCATAGACACCTTTGCCTAAAAGGGCCCATGAGCTTCATCATCACCATCATCATCATTTCAGCCGCAGGACGTCCACTACTGGACACAGCCCTCCCTCATTGATACCCAATCATTACGGTTGGAAGCGGCTTGCATCCCCTTGAACCTGCGGTCTTTATCAAATCATCCGTCTATCTCGTTGGTGGACGTCCCACGCTGCGCTTGCCAGTCCGTGGTCTCGAATCGAGAACTTTTGGGGCCCAACGGCCATCTGTTCTGCGTGCTATAGGTATGGCCATGAGCTTCACGTACCTACAAGTACCTTATTACCTGAAAGTACTGTAACATATTTACAACAAAAATCAAGGCGTATAAAAAAACATAGTTTGGTAAGTAAGTCAAAGATGGCAGAGATGCCGCGAGATTTGCATTGCCTATCTATGGACACTAGGCGTGCTTGTTCTGGACACAAAGATGGCAGAGATACCGCGAGATTTGCATTGCCTATCTATGGACACTAGGCGTGCTTGTTCTGGACACAAAGATGGCAGAGATGCCGCGAGATTTGCATTGCCTATCTATGGACACTAGGCGTGCTTGTTCTGGACACAAAGATGGCAGAGATGCCGCGAGATTTGCATTGCCTATCTATGGACACTAGGCGTGCTTGTTCTGGACACAAAGATGGCAGAGATGCCGCGAGATTTGCATTGCCTATCTATGGACACTAGGCGTGCTTGTTCTGGACACAAAGATGGCAGAGATGCCGCGAGATTTGCATTGCCTATCTATGGACACTAGGCGTGCTTGTTCTGGACACAAAGATGGCAGAGATGCCGCGAGATTTGCATTGCCTATCTATGGACACTAGGCGTGCTTGTTCTGGACACAAAGATGGCAGAGATGCCGCGAGATTTGCATTGCCTATCTATGGACACTAGGCGTGCTTGTTCTGGACACAAAGATGGCAGAGATGCCGCGAGATTTGCATTGCCTATCTATGGACACTAGGCGTGCTTGTTCTGGACACAAAGATGGCAGAGATGCCGCGAGATTTGCATTGCCTATCTATGGACACTAGGCGTGCTTGTTCTGGACACAAAGATGGCAGAGATGCCGCGAGATTTGCATTGCCTATCTATGGACACTAGGCGTGCTTGTTCTGGACACAAAGATGGCAGAGATGCCGCGAGATTTGCATTGCCTATCTATGGACACTAGGCGTGCTTGTTCTGGACACAAAGATGGCAGAGATGCCGCGAGATTTGCATTGCCTATCTATGGACACTAGGCGTGCTTGTTCTGGACACAAAGATGGCAGAGATGCCGCGAGATTTGCATTGCCTATCTATGGACACTAGGCGTGCTTGTTCTGGACACAAAGATGGCAGAGATGCCGCGAGATTTGCATTGCCTATCTATGGACACTAGGCGTGCTTGTTCTGGACACAAAGATGGCAGAGATGCCGCGAGATTTGCATTGCCTATCTATGGACACTAGGCGTGCTTGTTCTGGACACAAAGATGGCAGAGATGCCGCGAGATTTGCATTGCCTATCTATGGACACTAGGCGTGCTTGTTCTGGACACAAAGATGGCAGAGATGCCGCGAGATTTGCATTGCCTATCTATGGACACTAGGCGTGCTTGTTCTGGACACAAAGATGGCAGAGATGCCGCGAGATTTGCATTGCCTATCTATGGACACTAGGCGTGCTTGTTCTGGACACAAAGATGGCAGAGATGCCGCGAGATTTGCATTGCCTATCTATGGACACTAGGCGTGCTTGTTCTGGACACAAAGATGGCAGAGATGCCGCGAGATTTGCATTGCCTATCTATGGACACTAGGCGTGCTTGTTCTGGACACAAAGATGGCAGAGATGCCGCGAGATTTGCATTGCCTATCTATGGACACTAGGCGTGCTTGTTCTGGACACAAAGATGGCAGAGATGCCGCGAGATTTGCATTGCCTATCTATGGACACTAGGCGTGCTTGTTCTGGACACAAAGATGGCAGAGATGCCGCGAGATTTGCATTGCCTATCTATGGACACTAGGCGTGCTTGTTCTGGACACAAAGATGGCAGAGATGCCGCGAGATTTGCATTGCCTATCTATGGACACTAGGCGTGCTTGTTCTGGACACAAAGATGGCAGAGATGCCGCGAGATTTGCATTGCCTATCTATGGACACTAGGCGTGCTTGTTCTGGACACAAAGATGGCAGAGATGCCGCGAGATTTGCATTGCCTATCTATGGACACTAGGCGTGCTTGTTCTGGACACAAAGATGGCAGAGATGCCGCGAGATTTGCATTGCCTATCTATGGACACTAGGCGTGCTTGTTCTGGACACAATCTGGCCCTGGGTTTTGCTTATATACCCGATAAAATAAGGAAGCTTATAACACATTTGGGTTTTGTAAATATTGTTCGATAAGTTTTATTGGCTTAAGTATTTGATGTCTCTATTTGCTTGCAGCGGTGTGATATTTCAAACGGACTACACGAAATAGTAGGATTAGTTGGAATTAAATAAGTATGTAGGACAGCAGATGTACTAAATATCGTATTACTGATTGACTATTTATTTATCGTAGTTTGTATTTGATTGCGTAAACGAAAGTTAATTATTTTGCTTCCGTGACAAAGTTATTGCTGTTTTACTCTTATTGAAGATTATAAAGTCTTTATTTTTAATCAGTAGATATTAATTTAAAAGAGCGTTCATATGCTCAGAATACCAGGAGTTTATAGACTCGATTGTTGTTGTTGGCTGGATGCTTTAATTGCGTATACAGATGTATAGATGTATTGCGTGTACAGTTAAAATGTATACGCAAAAATCAAGCATGTACCTCGAACGATTCGCTTTGAAGTTCCCTTCCAAAAATTCGCTTTAGTTTTTTTTTCAGAGAGTAACTATTAACTTAATTGTACTGAAAAAGCAACAGCACACAAATACAGCGGTCTAGGGACCGAATGCAACTTTGTTCCGTTCGGTAATGAGACCCTTGGTCCGTATACAACGTGCCCACCAGGTTTCCGCGAGTCTAACCACGCATTCCTGAGGCCATATGGAGTAATAAATGTTATGTGAACCTAGGTCGAATTATGCTTTTCAACTTTTTTATTTTTTCATACATAATAAATACGCAATCCCAGCACCTCCACCACTTTCATAGTAAAATTTAAACATAAAAATGGAAATATCTCAAAAACTAAGCATATTTCGACCTAGGTTCACATAACATTTAGGTATTACTCCATTTATATGGCCTCAGAAATGCGTGGTTAGACTCTCGCGGAAACCTAGTGGGCACGTTGTACAGGGTCCTAGCGCTATGAGGCTCTATAAAAAAAACCGGCCAAGAGCGTGTCGGACACGCCCAAGGTAGGGTTCCGTAGCCATTACGAAAAAATCAAGTAATATTTTTTTAAGGGTTTCGTATAAATAAATAAAATAAATAAATAAATAAATATCATGGGACAATTCACACCAATTGACCTAGTCCCAAAGTAAGCTTAGCAAAGCTTGTGTTATGGGTACTAAGCAACGGATAAACATACTTATATAGATAGATACATACTTAAATACATATTAAACACCCAAGACCCGAGAACAAACATTCGTATTTTCATACAAATATCTGCCCCGACACGGGAATCGAACCCGGGACCTCAAGCTTCGTAGTCAGGTTCTCTAACCACTAGGCCATCTGGTCGTCTAATCGTCGTATGTGTACGGAATCATCCAAGTTTAGGTATGTTTTATACCTTAGGCTACTATTTACTCTTAAACTACAAATAATTTCCAAGCAATCTTAGCCACTATAATTTTCCTAGTAAATTTGATATATTTACTACCCTTCTGAATTTTTTCAAATTTTTCCACCCAACAGTTTAGATTTCAGAGAGGGGGGGGGGACGGCCGATTTTAATGAAAATTTTCACTTTAAAGTTGAATATTTCGCAAACAGATCACTGAATAGAAAAATCATGTTAGCAACCCCACAATGATTTTAAAAGACCTATCCAACGATACCCCACACTATAGGGTTAGCCGAGAAAAAAAAAATCACCCCCACTTTACGTCTATGGGAGATACCGTAAAAAATTTTTTTTACTTTTTTTTATTCAATCACTTTGTCGGCGTGACTGATATATATATTGATGCCAAATTACAGCTTTCTAGTACTAACAGTCTCTGAGCTTAGCCGCGGACAGACAGACAGACAGACAGACAGACAGACAGACGGACAGACATGGCGAAACTATAAGGGTTCCTAGTTGACTACGGAACCCTAAAAATAGCAAAGAGGTTAGTCGATGTTACAGGACACCGAAACGCTGGCCGCTTCTACGGACAATAAAAAAGCTAAGCTATTCAAAGAGAGAACACTGCCAGTATCTTCGGAACCTTGCCTTGTATTTTTCCCTTCCTATATAAAAGTATTTATCCTTTTTCTTTAGCTTAGGATAATTATATTAATACTAGCTTTTACCCGCGGCTTCGCTCGCGTGATTCATAAATATTTCAGAGAAGCAAGCAATTAAGCAAGCAAGCTTTTACGCAAGCAAGCAAGCATGCAAGTAAGCATCCAAGCAGGCATGTTAGCGAGCATGCAAACAGGCAAGGATGCGTCGAAGCTTACCAAATTTCGTTTAAATCGGTTAAGCGGTTATTGATTCTCCGTACAAAGTTTCACCCCCTTTTCACCCCCTTGGAGTGTGATTTCCAGGATAAAAACTATCCTATGTATCGGGGCTCAAACTACATATCAGTATGTATACTAAATTTGATCTAAATCGGTTCAGCGGTTTAAGCGTGAAGAGGTAACAGACAGATAGATAGACAGGCAGACAGACACACTTTCGCATTTATAATATTAAAGTATCGATATTAGTATGGAAGTATGGATTGTATAGTACTACTAGGTTAGTGCATTGAACAAGTGCGTAGTAAAATTATTCTGCATAAAGAAGGGTGCAGCCGTGAGACTGTCGCACCTCGTAGTTATCCTAAGGTCGCCTGCATCCATGCGAGAGGTCAACTAAATTGCAGAGGCACACGAAGAACCGCTATTATCTTCAGCATAGAGTCCGTTTTCTCTAATTCGTCGGTATTTATTTTACTTGGTTTTATTCCTAGCCGAGGAAATCTCATTATCTTACTAAGTTAGCATGTCTTCATTCGATTTTAAATATGTACATCGTTAATTGCATGACATATTATCGTCTTCAAAGAATTATGCAATGGTGACCTACCTACGCAAAATTAAAGCTTACGTTGGAATTTTAATCTTTAGTTAAAGCACCTAGGTCGTCGATTTCAAGGTAATCAAAATAAGGGCCACTTGCAGTCTATGGTTAGTAATTAAATCGTTAACCCTGGGTTATGTATGAATGACAGTTCCCACCATTTTGACTTTACTAAACCTGGGTTAGCAGTCAACTCGGCGTTAAATATTAACTCTGGTCTGTGCAAGTATGTCTTAGTATGTTTTCTGTGACAGAGACTAATCTAAACTGCAAATTGTTTAATTTAAAATCGTATCGCCACTCTTTCGTGTTATTCTTGTTTATTGAATTTGTTCCCAAAAGCTAAAGGATTTTCTGTACCTTTCAAAAGAAAGTCCCCCAAATCGCGCGTGATGTCACTCCGGCCCTACAATAACACGTACCATCAATAATCTAATATTACAATGTTGTTCATAATGTGTCGACAATGGTGTTGCCAGTGAAAGTGGGAGCCATACGGGCACGGGACTGCGCATATGCAATATCCGTGACCAAATGTCATATCATGATCCGATCAATTGTATATTTAAGTCTGTAATTTATCGCTAATGCCGTTTACGTTTGTTTTCCCACCAATTATGGTCATCGATTTGTGGGAATCGAAGATTAACTTGGCAATATTTGTTGTAGGTACTTGGATGACATAACCGGCTGAAAGCTTCTGCTCCCATGACTTGTCATAAATTAAAAAAAAAAATTGGATGATATTTTACCGGCAAGACGTAGTCACGTGGATTGGTCACTTCTGCAAATACGTGAAGCACATTGCAAGTTTCCTCAAATCTGTCGTTGTGCAGTATAGTAGTACCACAGGATTCAAATCTTTTATTGCAAACAAAAGTTGAAAACATTACACAATACTTAGTACCTAAATGTTCTTACTTCACATGCAATGTTCGTTTGTATGTATAGGTAATTTGTCTTCAAATCTTGTAAGTTGAATTTCATCCAAGTTTCTAGTGATCAGATAAATTTAATATTTTGTACGCAAATATAGTTTGGATGGCAATACAAGTACAGTTAACAAAAGGTACAGATAAAAAAAAACTAGGTAAGTACCTATGTAATATTTTCTTTAAACAAAACTTATTTTTAAATTGAACCCGCTTAGATAGTATTGCAAATTGCAGTGTTGTGAATAGAATGCATTCTGGTTTTCAATACTTCTTCTCACTTATTTACATTATCAGCTGCAAAATGTGTCTTTTTTGTTCAATAAACTATCTCATCAAAGACTTGTTAATCAGCTTAGTTGTAAGAACAAAGTCAATTAAACACTCACATGATTACATAGAAAACCTTCGCATTGACATGTCAAATCAACAGATTCTTTTCTTACAATAATGATTAGGTAATTATGACGCTTTTGTTTAGAAAACTCTTTATTTGTAGGTACTAAGATAAGTAAAAGCCAGCATTGCATTACTTGATTCTTCTCCTATATTTAAGACATTAATAATCTGGCCTTAAGTGATATTTGACATGAATAAATATAAACCGTACCTACCGTCGTCGTACATCACCTCAGCTGGTGCAATGACTCAGTCATCAACTGCTTCTTTTAAGAAATCAAGACTGACAGATTGCTCAAAGAGTCGTGACCCTTTAGACAAAGATTATACTAATTTTTTTATGTTATTTTGTCTTTAAAAATGTACTCAAATCATTCACCTTTTATGTGCTTAAAGACCAACAAATTTTGCCTTTCAGGGGCCCTCTGAGCTAGGGGGGGCCTGCAAATTATAATGGGTTCCATGTGTTCTTATGGTAAAGACGGTATTGATAAAACTGAACCTAGACCGGAATATGTTTTTATTTTATAAATGCTTAGTTGATATGTCTTTAAAAAAACTTTGTGGTCGTGAACCTCTACTGAAGCATCAAGATTTAAAGTTTCTATTTCGTCATCTTCTCGTTAGTCAGTTGGTAAGTGGTTCCAGCGAATACTGTTTGATATTCCATCCATATAAGGAGCTCGGTCAGTTTCGTCAGCGATGGGTTTGGTTGCCGTTGATTTGCAATCGATGAATTACACAGTGTTGTTAAAAAGTTCTTGGACTAAGCTGCCGTTACCATAATATTATGGAGCCCCAACGCCTACACTCCAACAAAGGAAAAGCATGGGACCGTCGGTGTTGACTTAAGGCCAGCTCCAGCTGTTCATCTACCCGCTCGAGTCTCAAAAGGCTAACAACTTCAGCTCATTTAGGCTCCAGGTGCCTGCCAAGCACCAGCAGGTGTTCCTGCGCTCCGACTTTTGGCCGGAGGGTGTGGTGTTCCGTCGTTTTAGGGAAGCGACGAAGACGTTTTTCAAAAATCCCTAAATAGTTATTGCTTGTATTTTTTGAATTTTACAGCGCATTGGTGTATACTGTAATGCTGTAATTTTTATTGATGAATAAATAAATAAATGTTTTTTAGAGTACCAGACCAGTTACTACTTACCCTCGATTTTCCTTGTTTTTTAAAATCATTCTTCTTGAATTACTTCAATCTCAATAATTTAATGTTTATCCCGTGCTAATCATACCTCCTAAACATAAGACTATCGAAAACTATTGCTTACAGATAAAAAAAAATACATCTTTCTAGTTTTAAGAGTATTTAGCTGTAGTAACATCGTGGTTTAACCTACGGCCTCTCAAGCAGAGGGTCGTGAATTCAAACTCGGTCTCCCACCTCTGAGATTTTCTGATTTTTTGTGTGAAATTATTTAAGTACATTCGAAATTCCCATGGGCTTCACGGTGAAAGAAAAACACTTTCATGAAACCTGTATAGGTACATCTGAGAAGAAATTCAATGGTTTCCAATTCGCACTGGGCAGAGGAGTCCAGTGCCCTGCAGTGGGGATGATGATGATGATGATGGTGTATTTTCTAGCTTACTAGCGTGAGTCTAAGGATCATTTGTTTACTGGACAGCAAAATTTATCCTCTATTCAA
Organism: Archips crataeganus; assembly: GCA_947859365.1. NCBI lineage: Eukaryota > Metazoa > Arthropoda > Insecta > Lepidoptera > Tortricidae > Archips > Archips crataeganus. The sequence goes on from OX402048.1 coordinate 18,499,936, forward strand.
AATGGCTAAGAAAAAGCGTAAGAAAAAGCTCCTCTTTAAGTCCGTAATACACGTTACCTCGTCTCGGAGGCTTTTGTTGTCGAACTGCGGCAAGTTATTTGTCCATGGCTCGGCGGTAAATAGCTTAAATCTTGGCACTAAACCTAGCCAAAAACATTGTCTAGATTCTAGAACAATGCACATCGTGGGCGCATTGCAACGACAACGTATAGGACAAACTACATCAAACTAGATGCTTTGTTGTTCAAAATATTGACACAATTATATGAATACAGTCGTTAGATGTTTATAAAAATATTACCATACTATGCTATATGTAGTTAGAGAAAACTATACACGCTAGCTTGTCGACGTATAAAATCCAAAAATCGCTCGTTTGCTAGTGAAATGTTTAACATACCTACCTACTATTAAGCTTTTCCAAACCTGTTTTCATTTCCACTTGTAGTATTATTAAATAAACACTAGCTTTTGCTTTTCTGAGAGCTTTTTCTTTTTATAAAATTAGCAACACGTCTTTGATTTATTTATCACTTTTTTTATTAATTTCAGTAGTTTACCTTGCAGCCAGCCTTATGGGGTTTCATAGGGACAGGACTTAGGCGAATTGTACCTATACCCTGTCTATTTAACAGAGTTGGCAAGGCGTTCTCTCTGTTGCACTTTTGTATGCAAATGAAAGGGACAAGCAACTGTCAGTGGGCGTCAACAATCGCACGTCGATGGCGGGCTCGGCTTACAATGCCGTTTGATGGAATATTCGTAATAATTCTCGTGATTTTTTGATTTTTCTCGTGGCACCTCAAATAATTACATGTCATGTTTATTCATCTATTAATAATAATAATAATAATATTTAAATATGTGCCCTGCAGTGGGACGTATACATGTGCCGGTGGATCGTCCTTATCGCTGACCAATTACGTGCATTCTCTGTTTTCTAGTACTAACTCTGTTAAATAGACAGAGTATAGGTATACTTAGTTGGGTTATTTTTAGGATCATTTTAAATCTCAAGTGTACTCTTGTTATTATTCATTTGTCGAAATAAGTAAGTTAAGTGACTAACAGAGCGAACTTATATTTATTAAAATTAGAATGGGTTGATCTTATAGTGATTGTACTTCCCGCTCCTTGTGGAATGCCGTCACCAAGGTGAAGAGACAGGACTGCAACCCACTGTATCTGCTCACATTATTACGTAGGCGTGTCATATTCATCAATCATTGATAATAACGATTACTTATAATTTGGATGCTTTGATTATAGCTTTATACACTTTTTATAACGGACATAAGGTCAGGTGTTACATGTCGAAAATCTGACCTTGTTCATCTAAAATTGGGTGGGATATTCAATGCTTGAGATATGGTCCATCAGGCCTTATGGGCTTTATATCGGGCGTTGTGCTATAACGATTTATTATAAGGTTTTTAAATTGCATAGTGTTATTATATTGATTTGATTTAGTAGGTACAAGTATACCACCGTTACAACCAATGAAGTTCAACTTCGTACAAGCGATTTCTTAACGTGTTGCGAAACCGACCAAAGTTTGGTGTGAATTGCTTGAACAGTTTTAATAAGATGATGAACTCTCTCGAAATTGTACCATCGGTGAAGATTATTGTCTTATAATTATAAACGGAGACGCTTAAACAAGCAAACTCAATGCAAACCAAACACAAGAAAAAAAACTTGTGTTGCAAATTAATATTAATGAATCCATTCTCACGCATTCCAAACCTCCCGATGTTGAAAGATCACAAATAAACACTACTTGAGAAATAGGTTACCTACACTTCACCAAATGCTAAAGGAAGTACCTAAATAATTAAATAAAGAGTGATGATGTACTCAAATTGTTCAATCAACGAGTTTTAATTTAAACAAACCGAGTCTCAATGCCCGTCGTCAGGTTGGTAGTGATTATTGAGTCAAAAATAACACATTAAATGACTCTTTCTTTAATGAAGTGCTTCTCTGTAGAATCCGTTAAGGTTATTTTTATTTGTACGTCAAGATATTTATGAGACTTTTTGTATTGAGTTTTTAAGGACAAGTCGAAACCTCAAATGGGTATTGATTGTAATTATTTTTAAACTAAAAAATGCCTGATTATTTCTCTCTCTCTCTCTCCAGTCGTTCCCTCATGACTGAGGATCGTGGTCATCAACAAGTGGTCCACACTTGGAGTGAATTATTTGTTTCCAACGGCCTCTATCCATCGCGGCCCTGACGACGGAGCTAAACCTCGGAGGCCTGGAGTCTTTTATAAAAGACCTGGACCTGGAGGTCTCCTGATTATTTACAGTCATAAAATATTAAGATGGTTTCAAACAGGGCAGTGACATCAAATTGAAAACGTAAGTTACAAATATTTCCTAAAGGAGCGATATGTATAATTTACTTCTAAGCATTCAGGCCTGTGTCCTAACCTATGGACGTATAGAGGCTGGGATAATGATGATGATGATAATTCAGATTGAAATTAAGTACATAGTCTGTAAAATACTTACCTCATTCCTGGTTTTCTAAAACTTTCCAACATTGGTTTACTTTCTCTATGAACCGCGTCCTGAGAACACACATTGCCGCCTGACAAGAAACAAAAGGTAATGAAAAACCTACCTCCGTCCTCCGTGTACCTATTCAGACAAACACAAAGTTTTGTTAATTAACTTCCTGTTTACTTCGTTACGTGATTTCTAGAACCGAGGAAGACTTTTCTTTACTGAATCAATGAAGCCTGCGAGCTAATGCAACATTGATATCACGTCCTGCGCATCTCCGTCCATTACCCATCGGGTGTTTTGTGGTCCTACTTCGTTGAATTAATCAGTGAATGTTGCCAGCGTCATGTAATTTAATGAGTTTTTTTTAAGATTGACGATGACACTGGCCAAGCCTGAATGAAACTGGTTGGAAAAGAAAAACAATACTAACGATCTAGCTCTTGCTAAAAAAAGTTGGTTATCTTTCTGTAAGGTATCATATAATTTATGTCACACTGTCAGATTACTAAAAACCGGGCAAGCGCGAATCGGACTTGCATATTGAGGGTTTCGTGCAAATTTAAAAGCTAAAGATAATGAATTTGCATTTCATAGTTTTTTTTGAGAAACAATAGATTTAATTGCGTTGGGGGTTTTTAAAATTTTTAATTTATAGTTATATTTATCCTGTAAGGTAAGGGTGTGTGTTCATTTTTGGTACGAAGCCGTAAATACTTGCTACGAGTACATTTAATGTAAATGAAGGTCTTAATATTCCGTTTAAATTGTAGACCTAATACTTGTTCCGTAGTCAAAACTAAATTACGTAATTAATTGTATTAACTTTGAAGAGTTTTAAGTTAAGCTTGCACTTGAATGGTTTCTTTAATCGTCCTGTTGACATAATATCGGGAACAGGACAGAGAAGCTTTAATTGGCTTAGAACTCCTTCAACGCTTGGGAACACCTTTGTTCCATTGAAAAACTCTGGCCTCTAGCTAGCGGCTTAAATAAATCGGTAAATTGCAACATTCCATTTCCAAGGTGAGCGCATGCACGTTATCTCATATCTTGGAGGTTCGTAAAAATCAAATCTTATGTCATGTCACGTCATGTCTAACAATAGACTTACGTGGTTAAATACATCAAGACAATGTCAAGTAAGAGATAACGGGAGAGTTGCAAATTTTGGGAGAAAGCATGAACCAAAATAGTTTTGCAGCTGTTCTTATAAAAAGTGTCTCATCCTCACATCCCACCCACATCCTGCCTCTCACGTTTTTTTCCAATAAAGATGTTACAACACCGTTAAGTGCGTGTCTATGCTATTCACAAACACTTGAAAACACTTCACATTATCCGGTTTCCATAGTGCATGTAAATATGTGAGAATTTGCTAATTTCGCGCTAACAAAGACATTATACTGTTAATTTCTTGTACCGATGCATTGAAAATATTGAATTGTTGGTTCAGTATCTAACTGCCTTCATAGTAGTTTTGTTCGATTCCGAGCGTGGTTAGAGCAGAGGGCTATACAAAGTCAAAGGTGCGCGCTGTCACAATCACATTTAACATCTCTTTCTACCGCCATCACACACCGTTTGACCGAAAGAAATAATGAATGGGATTGAGATAGAGCGAACGTTAGGCAATAGGCTTGCTGACTGGATACATTAGCGGAGAATGCATGGGGTTCATTAGTTTTTCCGATGCTCGCTTGTTTCCTGCCACAGTCAGAGCGTGTCGGTATTGTCTCCGTTTTTGTCGCGCTCCTAACAGTGGCATTGTTACTCGGTGGTCCATGAGTGATCTATTACGGCCCTGCTTTAATGATCATGTTTACTCTGGGAACGTGACGTGGGAACACTTCTAAGAACGTCTTAAGTAATTTCTTTCTAACACTAATTTGAAACAGTGATTGTGTGATAAAGTGTAAGAAGCCGCTCGCTAACGACGTTATAGCATCTTCATCGTCTTTATCCTCGCGGATTTCCATAGCGGTACAATAAAATGATCCAAATGGGCTGCTGAATCTCCAAGTACATCGGTCCGTGCAGCCTAAATGCCGATCGCCCACTTGTTGCCTTATTTGGCCCGAGTTCTTTGGCCCTGGCCAGCTAGTCTCTTTAGAAGCTCGACTCTGCCGGTACTTTTTAATTAACAGCCACAATATTTTTACTGAGTTTTCATATTTATTTTCACTTCTCAGTTCTTATTACATTGGTGTTACAGTGTCTTGGTAAATCTTCATCTTAATTATCTACGTCAGAAGTCTTGTATTGGTAAATTATAAAGGGTATCTAGTTATAAATCGCCAAGTTATAACAGTGTTAATAATTCCTACTAGTCAATATCGACGCCTTGAAATGTCAAACCGTTCCTCGTCCACCCACTCGACATGACAGCTGCAACTTGGAGGAATCAAATCGAGATCTGTCCTTATACCGCCGTCTGAAACATACCGATTCAATTTCCTACTTTCTAATGGACTTTTACGGACTTGGTCCGACTCTATACTTGATAGGTACTTTAAAATTAAATCTATTTTTCGACTAATGAAGGAGATTCGCGTTAAACGCGTTAATTTTTTTTAGTTTTGAGATAAAAATTCTATTCAAGGTTTCGGCAGTTTTTGTTCTCAGTTGATCACGTCTTAGCAATTAATTACATTAATTCATAAAACCAATTGCCAAGTTCAATGCCGTAGACATTGAGCAGTAATAACACAAACGATGACTCTGCAATACTACACGTCTGTACATTAAATGAATTTCATTTCGCCGCGTCATTGTATCATATTTATACTGCACAAAAACTTTGCTCTTATGCGGCTGACCCAAAAAGCCGTCTGCTTTTCAATTACTTGCTTCGGAGGCTGCCGCCGAGCTTATCAGTCCATCATCGATGTTTTGACACTAATCTTTGTAAAGAAACGTTTGTTCGTGATAAATATCTGGAACTACTTAACTGAGATGGATTATGATTATAAGTATTTAGAGGTAATGGCGAACGTGACGAACGCATCGAAGATTATCGTAACACGTTCGAATACTTGAGCAAAATTGCCCTTTACCATGAGAGAGGTTAGGTCTTTCAACGTTACATTTTCACACGCAACCAAAGCTATTATTTAACCATCAATATCCATTGAAGTATCGCAATAGCATGAATTTGCCAAGAAAGCGTACTTTTGACAAACATGGGCATTAGGTACGCACAGCCGCCGAGTGGCGCAACTAACGATAAAAGTACTATGCACTAACGCAACGACTATTTGCTAGGGTTTCTGATCACTACACTGCATTTAGAAACGGTATTTTATTAACATTTCAAACAGCCTTACTGCCGCATTCTGCTACATTTAACTGTCTCACAAGTATTCGCATTCGTAGACTTTCGTACTTTACATCGGCGGAAACTGATTTCACCACTTTCTTCAAGTAGTTCCAGTACATTTGGCATTTCTGATCTAGTTTCTGAAATCCGAATCACGTACAACCGAATGACTTAAACAAAGACCGTGCTTGCGATTAGCACGCGTGCCAGGCTGCGGCCGGGAGAAGGCCGGATCTCGGTATTTTCCTCCACGAAAAAATTTCACCAATTTCGTGCTAAGAAACAAAACACGCACGATCTTTAAACAAAGTCGAAAACAGACGAAACTTCGCCTTTAAATTGGTACAATGTTTTGGAGGTTCAAAGTTTGGGTTTCTAGTCTTTAGGTTATGAAGAAATAAGTATAATAATTACCGTAGTGGTTGAGCTCATGAATACTTAAAATATTCCACGCATGCGGTGAACGTAATAAAAACATTGTTATGCAGGCACGGCGTAGATACCAGGGCAACACCAGCGGATAATACATAAAAACCAGCAAAAACTTTTCTAGAGCAGCATTCCATTGTAATGTTTTAACTTGGACATAGCAAAGTGTATAACCCATTCTATTACGGATATGTCCATCGAACACGTACTCTATCTGCACATGGTTCTCTTTAGATTATGCTTTATATATTATGCCGACGAGGAACGACTACCTATGTCGAATATTTTCTCGCTCAATAACAAAAAAAGATGTAAAACCTGTGACAATAAAAGAGATACAAGTATGTATTAGTAGTTTGATCGCTGACTGTTCATACCATCAGCGAGAAATACGGAATTAGGGCGGGGTTTGCAGTTTCTGGCTCTACTAGCTTCTTGTTAAGTAATCGTGGGTAGTGGAACAACTGCCGTACCGTTACTGACTTGCCCATCATCACAACATTATGTCATTTTGCTATTCAAAAAATCATAACAATGTCATCACGAACATTGTTATGATTGCCACACAACATAACTTCTTTATTAGCATAATTTTGCTGCGCTACTGTGGGAAACCGCTTCAAAATAATCTGACATTGGGATTACAATCATTAGGTATAATGCGGTATATATGAGCGGAGAATGTAATGGAGGTCTTCAGAAACAAAGGATAAAGAATGTATGTTTGTTTTAGACAATTATTTGTAAACAATGCATTATGATGAAGTGAAGGAAGCGTCATTTCTGTTTACTATCTTTCGTCTGCTTCAGTCAGTTCTCGAAGTGACGTTATTCAAGAGTGAACGAAATGTGGAGCAGTATAAACATTGTCATACAGTTCTCGAATCTCGATCGTGCCATGCTCATGATCATTTTCGTGTGTGCCACTTTCAGATTTCATCACATAAGTTTAATTATCAATAAGCAATGAAATTGAACTATTTTAAAGTTGTTCGTTTCGTACAGTGTTAATTATTTACGTGCCCATGTTTCGTGCGATTTGTAGGTTTTACGGTTATCCTTAGGCAATATACTCAAATATAACAATTATTATTTGACACTTCTAAAATGTTTTATGTGATACGATACAGAATAATTATTCCGCTAACAATACTAAGGAGCTTAGCTCTATTAACTATTTTTGACTCGTCATTAGTAACAATTTCTTAGGTATTTTTAGCTAAGGGTGAAATGGGATCTTTTGATGTTGTCAAAATGGTTGATGGAGGACTTCCGAGCCAAGGCGAGCGCGGCGCGGGCTGGCGGCTCGCGCTTGGCAGTCTGTCCGATGAGCCGTAGCGTGGCGGTCCTGCCGCCTCGCGTCCCGACACCTACGCTGTGTTTATCTTTCCCTGGTACCTTGTCATTTACTTATTATTCAAAACGAGTAACATAGACAGTTTCTGAAATAATTCAGTGACGGAAGTGAACTTAAACTAATGAAATAAATGTCATTTGAGTAAAGAACTCAAGTTTCTGTGAAATTTGTATCAGTGCAGTACCTAAGTTAAGAGTGCAAAGTGAACCCTTGAACAAGTTTTGTGATCAAACGCTGATGGATTTGTATATTCTGCGAAGTGTGTGCAAGGACATCTTATTGGTAATTAAGAGGTGTAGTGTACTAGGAGGGCATCCCGATGAAGCGTTCGACGTGGGTGGATGTGGAAACGGGCGGCCGACTCGGCTGCAACGGCGAGATCTTCTGGAGCGAATGCGTTGAGTGCGATTGCGCCTACTGCAATCCCAACTACATTTGCGTGTGCAGTGACAAGGTATAAACAATAGAGAAATGTAAACAAAACAATCGACAGACGTGCATTACATTCTAATAAACATATGACCAGTTTGGTTACGGATTGAAGCTATTTTTGGGCACGGAATGAAAGTTTAGAGCGATATGAATATGACGTTATCGAAAACTTTTTATCGGACTTATCTCTTTCGACTGCGAGCAAATATTTGCAATTCTTAAATACCCAAGGTTCAACGTCTCTTCAAGAAGTTTGAACAACGGATTAAAACATGTTTCACATCATGAGCATAACCTTTATTTTTTATATTTACGTTATAATGTTTAATTAAATAGAAAGTATTTTCGTTTTTGTTGCATTGATATTCGCATACTTCACATCAATCATCAACCTTTATAATCAATGATTCTTCAATCGCTTGGCATACTAAACTCCTTTCTATAAAATGTCTATCATCGTCAGTTTACATTTATTGAGAATTAAATGTAACTTCAAATTTAAGGTCACATTTACTCATGAATGTAATTAGAAACAGATGAGTCCATTCCAAATGTTACATACGTTTAAGCAAGTTACATTAGGCAATCCAAACATGTCGAATACTGCCTCCGGTCAAATCACAGCAAATCCATTAACTATTAAAACATTCTTCGGCTTCTCAAGAACCATTTGAAAGCTGTTAGGTCCTGTTACTCCAAAGTTAACAAGGTCTTCAGATTAATCCAGCCATTGTAAACTTTATGAGCCGTAACATTATATTGTAGCATTTAGTTTAATAAGAAATAACGATTCATCTTATGATTACATTCACATGAAATTGAAAAACAATTAAATCCGTTGTTTTTCGTGTAGTGGCAATTCCGCCAATAACCGAAATCACTTATACCTACTAAACCTTTGAAGTTAAACTTGGGATTCCCCTTTACAATGTAGTAAAGCCGGGTTTCTGAGGTCGGCGTTCTTTAGCATTTATTTCATGAAACCTGATCAAGTTACTATTAATGCTGCCTTGCCTTATTAAAGCATTAAAATAATTATTTAACACTGTAAAGTTCAACGCTTTACCTTGGAATTCAATTCTTTAAGTTTCTCGTGGTTATTATGTGGTATTACCATATATGTCGAGGCCTTACCAAATCTGAGATTATAACAGCTATTCAAATAGGATTTTAGTATATATTTTATGCTAAGTATTATGATCGCATCGTCTGGAAATTTGGGTTTTTTCCTATAGCTTAGAATACTTTTTTCCACTTACGCATTGAAAGTGAAATACATATGTATCAAATTTTCTCTTTGCAATAACAAGTACCTCAGAGACTCTCAGGAAATGTTACTTAATAGGTTTTCTTTTAAAGAAAATTGCTCAAACATTTTTGCCTAGCACTCAGACGGTCCTTTAAATGAGTTTTTTCGAAAAATAAGAGCTTGAAAGATCCTGAATGGAGCTAGAAAACTCGTCTGGTACCTTTATGCGGCAAAATGCTGCTACAAAAGCGCGAGGAAAGTGAAACTCTTAGGGGTTTTTCTTACACCAGTCTTTGTTTTGGCCCATCTATCGTGAGATGCGCATTTTTCTCGTATGCCTGGGAAAGCTTTTATCATTATTGTTTATTGATGCTTGATATATTCTACGGATCTCATCATCATGGCCACCATTTTCTAATCTACCTACTACATTGTTGTATCTACGCAACTGTTTCGTATAAAAAAATGTATTTTTATGCCACTATCGTTGACAAATAAGCGTAGAGTCTGGTGGTAGGCGGTCAATTATGTATTGACATTATTAAACATTATAATATTGTGATTATTAAATTATTGGAGTAACCGCTATGACTACGTTTGCAGTGCGATGAATTTCAGATTTCTGGCAGATTTTCACGCAACGCGCAACAACGACCAAATTTCCAATAGTCTAATACTAGATTGCGCAACCCTATCGATCTAGGACATGCGATAAAGCTATACCTTATTTAGAATTCATATAATTCAAGAGAATAGGCGTTATAATTTGTATGTCAACTGTTTTCTCTCTGCTTACATTATGGTTTCATTAGTCTTACTCGGAAATTGAATTGGCTTGTGTTTTACGGTCTTTTGTTTCAACAATTACTTACCTAACTACACACCGTTCGCACAGTGTTTATCGATTGAGACCCAGTTACCCCGTGATTCGGTCAATTCCGGCATAACTCCGTCAATTATGTCCAGTTAGAGTTATTTGGATTATTTTTACTGCCGTTCGATTTATCGAGAGCGCATGGCTTTTGTTTTACAAATTGTAGCTTCATTGCTTTTAACTTTTACCGTGTAAAAAGCGGGCTTGAAAGAAACCTTTTTATTCGTGGCACTCTTACATATAAACTCTTAAGTCTCATGAGCTTGTGGGTGTATTCTAAGGCGATCATACCATTTTAGTTTTAAAACTCGGTTTTTTGTTTTGGTCTGTATTGCAATGTTGTTGATACATACAGCCTACACTAGGGTACAAACAATCCGATTTTTATACGCAAGGAGACGGCCGTGAAACTGCACACGGGTAAAATGTCTCTTGAGATCCCCTCACATAATTACACTTATGTAAAATAATAGCAAAAAATAAATAAATCACATGTTCCACAGATTCCAAATACATTGTTTTGAAACCAAAGATTGTCAGCTTGATAAGAGTCCAAACTATTTGGTTATTACTGATCATCATCTTAATATTAATGATGATGTTATCCAATATTTTGATTTCAATATTATATTGACTCTGTATTATTTTGACTTACTCTTTGTCGGTCCCTTACTAAATGCTCCTTTCATCCACTCAAGGGTTGACTGGTAGAGATCCCTTAAAGGGATAAGTTCGCCTTTGTACATGCATTTCAACGGTTGTCAATAATGTATTTCTTTTTTTCCTTATTTTTGTACAATAAAGAGTTTACATACATAAATACATACATACAATATTCACTTGCAGATTTTTATTAATTAAATCGATGAAATAATCAACCACCACGGAAGTCACCGTGACATACTATCCGACACTTTGAAATGTATCGGTTATTATTCTATTCAGAAATACCGTGGTAGGTGGTGAAAGGGTAAAATTGATTATTATCCTCGCCTGGTCAAAAACTCGTTCCTTATTTGACTTTGGTGAAGCAAGAGAGTCAGACTTATCGATAAAACTGGTAAAGTCAGGTGTGCATGTCGTAACAATAGCAATTTGATTGTAGTTACTTGTTGTTTTGCGTTACGGATAGGGAGAATTCTTTGAGCGTTTACCTTCTACTTGATGTTACTAGTATGGTAACTGGTAACCTAGTGGATAATGATGGTGTTAACCAGATAGGTATGAACTCATCGTGATAGGAGATCATCGTTGTTTCTTCTTTTCTCGGTAGAAAAGAACGATGATGTCATTTTGTTGGCATGTTGCTTTCAGTATCACCATCAAATTTCAAATGTTGATTCCCGATTTTGTTTTTAATTTTACTGTTTTCCTTTTAAGAATATGCACTTAGCAAACCTACTGTCGTAAATTTCGCCGTCGTCGTTTGTGTACAGGCAAGCACACATCATGGATTGCCGGAGACTCGGGTTCCATTCTCGGACCTCGCATTTCCTTCCTGTTTATTTTTTCAATGAATTCTAGAACTCCAGTTGAGTAAATTTCTGCACGCCGAACTTAGTAAGATCATGTAAAAGGTAGCCAGAAATTTACTTACAATTAGCCGGAGGCCTGACTGACAGCTGGTTATCGTTTTGGTATCTAACTTGGTACAACTCAACAGTAAATGTTACTCAGACTGGTTTTTCCGAGTTGGTAACGCTGTGCTTTGATACAAACACTTCGAAATTTCTCTTCCGAAAGAGAGCTACTAAAGTATATGCTTATGATTGACATACAAAGTCGACTACATAAACTTCCTTTGCTTTAGCAGAATATATGTATACTTCGTGATTATCTCGGCTCTGCCGCGGCCTTGTGTGATTTTTAATGAGCTCTAAAACACGATGTCAAACTTCTTGTGGTGTATCGTAGTCGGATGGCCGTTTTCCGATTTCTAATGGCTACATTACCATACTCCGGCCTTTCACGGCGAGATTGGATAACTCACGCAAATTTGTGGGTTACGATCTTTATGCTAGAACGAAATTTGTTCCAGACAGCTGCCAATAATTTAATCGGTTGGACTTGTTGATCCCTTAAATGGGTAATGCGGTGTCGTGACACAGATTATTTTACGACAAGCTCTTTAAGTTACTAACAGGGTTTTATCCTAGAGTACACCATAACATAAGCATACATATATAGATAAGGGTAGTAACTATACTGCATAGAGAAATAAGCCCTAGTAGCCTGTTAATACGGGCTGTCAATTCCACAACACAGGATTTGTCACTTAAAAAAACTACTACTAATAATTAATACTACTAGTTTTTCGCGATATTTTTTCCTTTATCCCATACATTCAACATGCAAATATAGTAGCGGAATGAAAAGGTTCGTCACTTTATAACTCTATGTCAACGAGTTAAGGTCTAAAGGGACGAACCTTTTCATTTCGCGACTGTATATACAAATAGTTGTTCATTATTTATATTGAAAACATTTTTATATTATATATTACAATACGCCTAGGGTTACTTAGTAAGTAATTATATCTAAAGTAGCTTTTGCGCTCGACTTCGTCCGCGCAGAATTCAAAGTAAAGCTGCTTCATCTCTTTCATTGAAAAATATATATATATTCCAGCATACTTAGCATCATCCCTAAAGCTATTATCATTCGCGTCGGTTAGTGAATACATAAACCTCATTTTTTCCTTATCCTGTGGGGATTCCCAAACAACCATTTATGGAGATAAAGAGTGAGAAATAATCTGAAGTCTGAATCGAACATATAAATCCCATGCGAATTGCAACAAATACGTCCTTATTCTTTGCCTACATCATACTTAAAACAAACCTTTGTGCAAAATTTCAGCCTTAAATTTTTTCATAGGTTTCTAAAATGGGTGAAGCCTCGGGAAAAATCTAGTCTATAATATGTATAACAAAGACAGCACAATATAAGCGGCGTAAATAGTATGGCCGCAGCGGAGGCGTGCAGACACACCCCAGCACTCCAGGTGGCTGCTGCGAAATTTGAAGTTCGCATCATGCCGTCCCTTTCGCTTGTCTGTTTAAGATCATTAGCGTGAACAGAACAGCACGATACGAAGTTTGAAAATTGAATTTCGTAGTATAACGTCAGCAGGGGCGAGTCCCACGCTTCTATTCGTTAATTCCTCTATGGTGAACTCTAGCTTTTTCATACAGCACAAGCTGCTAGGTAAGTAAATGCGGGACGTGATGTGATGAGAAATCATCCATCAATCACATTTAACACCGCGTTAATAACAAACATGTCAATGGCAAATCGACCTCATATTATAAACTAGGTATGTACATATTTATTTACTGTAATGAGGAAAGTCAAAATCAGACGATTCCTTAAACATGTCAGTTCATTAGTTTTCCTTAAATCGAGCCGGACGAACACTCAGTTAAATATGTCGTCGTAAAATATTATTAAAAATAATATCATGAGTGCATATAAATACATCGCAATCTTTATTCATGATAGTGGACTTCCGTGAAATAATATATGCTTTTGTGTTTAAATATGTGAATTAGTGAGTTGTGTTAAGACATGATATAATTAATCTAAACTATAAATAGTGTGTAACATTTCCTTTTAGCCGAGTCAAAGTTTTAAGAACGTTTTTAAGAACGCGGAATAGGCCTTCGGAGTGTTAGTCGCACAAACAATGGTATCTTTAGCGGCGAAGGTGCTAACTGTGTGTTTGCCTTCCAAACAAAAGTAGACATTAACACGTTACTAATTCCTCGATAATAGCCTACCGGTGTTTTATTCACTGCGCCATTTTTACAAGCTTTTATTTACCTTGTAACGTTCGTACTCGAATGTATGTAAGTAAGCCATGGTTTCAAAATTTGCAAACCACGCGCTTCGTGGTTATTCGATGATGAATGAGCTGAAATTTGGCATACTTTTGTAACTTTGGTGACAGTACAATCTGTACTATCTTTCACGCCCGTTTCGTTATACCCTATTACCAACATACCTAGATCTCAAAACAACTTGGTGTCAAAATGGCTGAATCCCAAAATAACTATATTTTTTTCTCAAAACACCGGATTTTTAATACGACTGAATTTTAAAATGTCGTCTCATAATAACTAAACATCACAATACCTTCATCGCAAAACAACCAAATCCCAAAATACCTAAATATTAACATTTATCATGACAGTTAAACTAGATAAAAAGCTTGTAAAAAAGCTTAGGTATTTTAGGATTGTGACATTTTGCCATTCCGGTTTTGAAGGAAATGTACATAATCAATATTTAGTCATTTCGGGAATTGGACGTTTTCGGTCAAAGTCATTATGACTTTCGTTCATTTTAATAATGCGTCAATATGATATTTAGGCATTATGGGGCCATTTGAAATTTAGTTAATAAGGCATTGTGAAATTTTGTTTTAATGAACCCTAAGCCCCCGGACCTTACCTATAGGGGTCCCCAAAGTCAGATACATTAGTTTAACGAAAATAATGACTTCCCAACTAGGCCCTATATTCGTTGGCGCCTAGGGCTCTAAAACGGCTTTGGTTTGAATACAGTAATCTGGTAGTGAAATTCTGGTGGACCGGCCAGGATCCTCTCCGAAGGTCAGACTCTTCAATGATTAATGGCATCGAATTGAAACTATTATTTGACTAATGTTTGAAATTGTGACATCACTTTCTTTGATCAACGTTTAAGGTGTATTTCTATCAAATTGTATTGTATAGAGTTAAATCTACCAATCATATCACTTTAAAGTCCACATTTCACCCCGCTTCCCTTATGATACATATGATGACTTTGACTAGCTTTATTCTACGGCTTCGCTCCCGTGAAAGAATTACAATTGGCAAGTTTCCCTTCCCTTGATCATTTCGATAAAATATTTCTTGGTGCACCTCTGTGGTCTCGACTTCCAGTGGTTTAGGCTGTGCATTGTTTGTCAATCAGTCAGTCACGTCTTTGATAGGTTTATACCTACTCGTAAATATTGCTCCATTCTCTCTTTAATAGGCTATTTTAGATATGGCTAGTGTTTGTTGAAAAGATAAGAATCAAAATTTTATTTATTAATTAAATAACCCAACAAAGTAACAAAAGAATCTTGGTTCGCGGAAAAAATTACTTGAATATATGTATAGTCCCAAGATATTAACGTAGCGAAAAAATTTCATACGACACCTTGCCATATAGGTCGCACAACGCGCAGGTCATTGCTCCCAGCGCTTAACAAGGCTCCCCCTCGGCTCCGCTTGCGGTCCCGCCTGCTCCACCTGCTTCCAGAATACTTGCGGTCTGCGGTACCTTTAACATTGTCACAATATTTCTTTTCGAAAGTCGCCGGTCCATGCAACCAGTTATGCAATGTGCAATAAATAAATTCAGCTGATGCTATACTCTACAGGAAATCCTAAACTAATGGCTTCGCCACAAAAAAACTTAAAACGGCTTAGAGAGTCCGAAAATTAGTTTTCTATGTACTGACACGTGCTTTACGGTGAAGGAGACACATCCTGAGGAAATCTGCACACACCTGCGGCCCAAGCCCTCTCATTCTGAGCGAAGGCCTGTGCCCTGCAATGGGGCGTATGTACATAGGCCGGGATGATGGTGAAATGTCCTAAGACGTGCTCAACGGTTGTCATAGTAGATTGTTCAACAAGGGACTAAAACAAGCCATAATGACACGAGATATTTAGCCACCCGAGCGACAGCGAGGGAGGCTATAATTCGAGTTGTCATTATGGTAGTTTAGTCTCGCGTTAAACACTCTACTTTTCACTTTGAATGCGAGGAAAAAAACGACGTAGTTATAAAATTACTTTTTTACAATGTATGCTCAATACGAGCAATGGACATCTGTTCAAAATTCAAATAGCAAAAAAAAATTCCGCTGTCTTTTCATTTCTTTTATATTTTTTTGTAAAGTGACGCTTCAATTGCTTGCATAATTAGCCAACAGATTCTAACTTAAAGATTATGTTAAAACTAATTTGACTATATATGCATGTAAGAATGATATTATTGTTCATTCATTAGAATCGGCAAATAAATTAACCTAATTGATCCAACTAAGTTCACACACAAAATATATTGTTAACTGAAACACTTACCCGTGAATAAAGAAACGACATTTTAAGTTTATTTTCTATATGCCAATTCTTTGTTAAATTATATCTAATTATACTTTCTATTAAATTAAATGCAACTGAAATCGCATTATTTTGAAGTCACGCCATATTAACTTTCAAACGTAACTGCTCTATCTACCGTACACTCTGTCCAGCACTGCTTTGCCGACAGTGCGGATTGCTATTTTATCGACAGAGCAGGGAACTGCTTTGCCGACAGCGCTTTTAAAAAAAACAAATTAAAAAACACCTAAGCTAAAGGAAATCTTTCTTTACATGCAGAATAAAATGAATTCATCTTTAATATTTTATAATTAAATAGATTAATATTCGTAATTATTCATCGTGTTTCACGAAATTATTATTTTTTAAATATTTTTTATACAGTTGTCATTTTGAGGTTATTTCCACGCCCTAAAGGCTTCCACAGACCGAAGCGCAGGGCGCTACAGAGCATCCGCAGCGCGCTTCGGTCTGTGGAAAGCTTTAAAATTGTCTATACCCAGTCACTGAAATTGGCGATAATCCTTCATTCACAAACACCGTGATTGGCAGTTTAGGGGTTTCCATAGTCAATTAAAAAAAATTTACTTTAATCCCTAGAGATCAAAAAAGAGCTTTAGTCCCGATATGCAGAGACTAAAGTAACATTTTAAGAGCATGAGAAGTGAAAAAAATTTTATTGTATTGTAACACGCCGATTTTTTTAGTTTGTTGATTTGTTTGTGTTTCAATTGAATATAAACGGTTGTATGGATTTAGATGGAATTTTTTACATATATAAAAGATGATCCGGAGATGGGCATGGAATACTTTACCTCTGAAAATTACAATTCCCACGGGATAGCGATAGCCACGGGAAACCTGCATAGACGGAAGTCACGGGCAAAAGTTAGCCTCACCATTAATTAACTAGACATGTAACGTCATTTTACTAAGTGTTTATTGTTCCTCGAGCATCCTGTCAGCAGTAAAACAAGTCTATTAAAGAAATTGTATACCATTGAGCAGTTACGGATCCATTTCTAGCTTTGATTAACGTAAAGGTGAAAGTTATACCTTCTTGTTGATTTCACGTCTTAAAGGGTCGGAGACGGATGCTCGTTTATATCGTCCCCTCCATCCAGGAACATCATGAATCATAATATTCATCAGTAATGCATGGTACCACTTGCTATGATTCATTCGAAGCATTATCGCAACCAGGATGATATAGGCGGTGCTTACTAACTGTCAGCTTACAAAGTGTAACGTAACGTAAACTTCTGAGATCTATACACACACTGTCATGATCATGATATTGATCCAAAGTTGGGCAAACTTGACTAAACACTGTAAAAGCTTTTTTAGGAATTTTTGCTTGAAGTCAACGAATATTTTAGGACCTGATTACACAACTATCGATATCGATAAAAAAATGTTTCTAATACTAGTTTGATTGCGACAGTCTTTTGTTTTGCCGTGAAAATTCCGACCTCGGTTGATAATGATAAGCGAATCATAGCGGAGAAGCCATCAGTGCATACTCGTACCTACCATAACTACTCGTTACCGATTCCGTTACAAGCTCATGTGGGCAAATCAATTTTATTCTTGACACAGTACAATGGGTAACGGAATGAATACCACATATCGGCACCGCAACCTTCCAGGTGCATTGTTCCACGCCTACCCGTTGGTTGCACCTACAGAACCTAGTAATTACCAGTGACGCTAACGCACGCTGCGTGCTTCCATTTACGAACTCATGAAAGCCATTTTGTAAACGACAAAATACGCTAGCCAGTAATTTTTGTTGTGACGAAAACATTATGGACTAAGTGGCCAGTGAAAGTTTCAACTTTTTAAACCTTATTTACGAAATCAGCAATAGCAACTGAGACAGGATGTCCCAACGAGTCTAACAAGGTAACTGTCATTGCGCTAATTGAAATTAATTTGTCTCCACAATTATGGTCACTGCTTTCATCCAAATAAAGAGGCGGAACAACTCTCACACTACATAGTGACAAGACATCTCATCTCACATACGTTTCCGGATTATTTTATAGAGCTGTAAATATATTTTTTGCAATAAAAAACGTGATTTGAATTAAGCTGGTATCGAAATTGATTTAAGCAGTTATTTATTGCTGCTAATGTCACCCTACAAAAGTAAAGTGAAGTGAGTTATACCAAGTTATACGCACTTTCATCGCGTTTTCGAAAAGCACTGCCTTACCGATTTGCATGTGAAGGAAACGTTTACAGCCTGACTTATAGCAATTACTGCCGCAGACTCGACATGAAAGAGAGGTGAAAATCGTTTGGAGGTTCTATATGAGACATTGAGCTCCTATTAGCTGTAAGAGGTTAGCATGACAGTAACGACCATCAAAGCAACCACGATGCCAATCAGATCCAATTACATCAAATTGTTTACGCCTATGAATTCGTGCTAGTAATCATAATGCGAAGTACATGTGTCACTAGATTATAATTAGTAAATTCTTTCACACTTTCCCTAACAATTTCCTGAACTACCCATTCTGAATTACACCGAACCGCGAATCACGAATCTGATTTATGTATTAATTTGTGAGAATTACACATCCGAAACGAGCTTCCAATCTACTCGTAAGGTCGTAACTCGTAAGCATATAAGCGATTTATTGGTACCAAAGCAATCAGTGTTTCAATGTGTAATTACTCATGACCCTCACATGACTCTGATATACCTATTTAGAGAAAGTGTACCAAAGGTGCCGTCTTCGCAGGTCGCAGGTCAAACCCATTTAAGCTCGTACGTTCCACGGCCCACCGACTGTGTCGTCTGATGTAACCTCACTTCCGTACATACAAACATAACCGTAGATAATAATTCTGAATACTAATGAACGGATGCCAGAACTATTGACATTACTGAACCCGATGCTTACTCGACTGTGACAAATTGTTCTTTTGACGACATGCAAGGCTGATCTTAGAGCTTAAAAGCCGTTTAAAGGCTTCAAAATAATTTTTATTCGGTGCTTAGAGTAGTCGTGGAATTTTGACGCTATTACAGTCGAAAGCATAAATATGTATAGGTACAGTCATCGCGTCAAAATATGTAAACATCAACCTTATGGATAATGGCATAGAGTTGTATAGATATATATTTTTACACTTGACCGTACGTGTGTCAGATATTATGTCGCATCACATTTCTTTATTGAACAGGAATTCCAGTTTGCGAAATGATCCAATTTTGAAATAGACTGACCTATCACGATGTACTAGACGACATTGAGCCGAGTCTCCGAGCGCAGATCAGCGGTCCGGTCGTTAGGAATTCGGCATTTTCGTACGTTTTGAAGGTCGTAGCAGATATTAAGAGTTAGCATGTATTAAGTTGAGTTTCTACAGCTGGCCCACTTCCCGGCTCGCTTCGGTGCGACCGGTTATTTTGATTGCGGACGATCGCGAGCATCGAGAGTTTCGTCGCAAAACGTTACGGTCGTCAGAATGGCCGCGGCGTCATCCGGGTCACCGCAATTATTCACAACACTCCCGCTAACAGATATTAATGACCGCCGCATGGAATGCTCACATTTGTTAAGGTTTGATTCAATTATTCACGACTCAATTAAATCTCCTACGAAACCCTTTCGAAATTGACACACCTTATCCAATTTCTTAAGTTTGCATCATGGCATATACAAGTTGGTGATTGCAGCAATGTAATTAAACAAATGTGCGTTCAAGTCGATTGCCGCTAAAGGTACCATTATTTATTATGTTATCTCCGAATATTGTCGGAGCGCTGCACTCCGACTCCGACCTCATTTGACAACCCCATTTAGGTATCCACTATAATCAGTAATGCAACTCGCTTGCTTCATGCATTTAATATTTAGGATGATTTAAATTCGACATGGGCACGTCGAAAAAAAGTGTTATGAAAGGTTTATCGTTGTCCTCGAATGGCATTAATAACGTGTCAGCGGTGGCAGAAATGAAGAAGTGCGACAGTGAGAGTGAAGTGAACAATGTGTACAAGTTGTCACTCATGTTCGGGAGGCAGTCGATGCGGAGGTCGGCTCGAACGCCGCCGTCGAACATGGGCATGGCGGCTGAGATCAGAAAGCCTGGGAGTGTGACGCAGAGGGCAAGACCCAGGAGCTACCAATGCGACTGGGTGCAGGTCATGGAAGAGCTATCCTGGAAGCTTAAGTCTGTAAGTGCGTGTCATAGATAATGCACTTCATGTTTGTGCTAACCAAAAGTTAAGTTGAACTAAATCTAAATCATGAAAGTGTTAGCTTCCTTGTTTCCACCGCATTATTCTGCTCGCTGTGTAGCTGATGAAGTCTCCCTGGTAATGGCTTGCACAGCTACCTAAGTAACTGAGGATTCTGTGATATTCGCATAACGACCTGATGCTGTTGATAGTTTGATCTAAAACAGAGTACGGTGAAGATGTTTGCCTTAAACTTGACCAATCGCTATCGTATACAAAAAAATCAAAAAACGGCACCTTATTTGTGCTCCTCTTCCTAGGGTTTACCTCCGAGGGATGGAGACTTTTAATTTATTTGTCTCCTTACTAGTCCAAACAAGGTTTCGAAGTCAAAGCTTCTACTTACAACCTTTTCATCCACAATAATTTGTTGCCCGCGCGAACTAAAATGCTAAAATAACAAGACTGAAATAAGTGAACAAAGCAAGCAGTAGAACAAAGCGCATCTTTAGAATTCATGAAAACGACTCAAATTAAAAAATTCTCACTTGAAAAGAAAACTGTAAAAAAACAGTTTAGAAATGAAAATAATTCGAATTGAGTCAGTTTCATTCTAGGCATGCGAAAAATTTACATGGTGATCGGTTATTGACACTAAGCAACAACAATATCGCGAGAGATATGAGTAACAATTTTATCAAACATCTTCTAGTGTCACTTAATTAGTGGTGTAACTTTTGATAATATTTTAATAATCCACAATGCTAATAACAGTAATAACATACAATATGCTATTTTGCAACGTTAGTTTCCGCAGTGTTTCGTAAATAAGACCAAAAATGT
The DNA here is from genome assembly GCA_947859365.1 of Archips crataeganus. NCBI lineage: Eukaryota > Metazoa > Arthropoda > Insecta > Lepidoptera > Tortricidae > Archips > Archips crataeganus. The sequence goes on from OX402048.1 coordinate 18,521,293, forward strand.
GTTCAAAATGATATCCGCACGTAACGAATCAAAATTCTCAGTAGTAATGGCACTTTGTAATTATAATTTGTAGATTAGATAAACATCGGCTGACGGAGTAATTACAAGCTGCGAGTGAAATAAGACATTGTTCTCGGAACATACAGGCACACACGATCACGTACTGGCGCTTAACCAACTGGATAAAATTACTATATCTTCAGGGATAGTGCAATACCGCGTACCTAGCACTGGTAAATACTGCGTATCTACACAACACCCGTAGTGCAAAACCACGTAACTAGCACTAGTAAATACTGCGTATCTACACAAGACCCAACTTTACAGGAGATGCTTAAAACGTTTCTACCTAATCAGGATTTTACGTTCGTTGGCGGAAAATCTAATTTGGCTACATTTGTTAGATACACCGCGTAATAACTAATGCCAGTTACGCGGATTTTCCCTTAGGGTGTTGTGCAGATACGCAGTATTTACCAGTGCTAGTGACGCGGTATTGCACTATCCCCGACGATTATGTATCATACTTCGTAGTTTTTAGAATCATTAACTTTACTGTGTACCTATTTCTGTTATAAGTGAATAATAACATTATTTGTTTAAGGAGAAAGTACATTAATTGTAAAAACCGTTGCGGTTGACAGTTTCTAATGATTCACGTTTAGTGCATCCGCTGCCGGGTGTCAGAACCGAGAATTCTTCAGGTGCCATGTGCGTTCAAATGACTACCAAACTATGACAGCGGCGCTAGGCGAAAGTCACGAAAATGCATAAAATATATGCTTCTCGGCAGTTAATATCATTAGACATAATTCTACGGGATAAGTATAGACCGCAGTTATCTTTAAATGTGCTACCGATATTATGACGCACCTTCTGGCGTCATGATCATGGGTACAGGCACCGAAGTATCACGAAATAGTCGGTAGAAAATATGTCCATTGCATTTGAACTAGAGTTGAACAATATTATTTAGGTACGTCAAAGGATAAACCTTGTAATTTATTTATGAACTACAATAAGTAAGGAATTAGGCATAGTTTTGTTAGAAGTGCTTTTATCTTACACATAAAAGTTAAGAAAATGCTATAAAATAATTATTAATCTTAATAATAATTACATCTACATACCTATATATACTTTATTACGAATTGCACGCTATTGTTACACAATATTAGCAATGAACACACATTCCCACTTTCTTTACTTTAATAACAATAATAACAACGGAAAATTTTACATTTCATCCGATTACCGCTGATCGTCGCTTAAAAATCTTTTACTTTACTCTGTTGTGTAAAATACTTGCTTGATTTGATTACTTAACTGTTACTGGGAACAACATTTGTAAACATATATAGGTATGCGTTGATGCAATACATACGTAAGACATACACACGCGTGTGATCCTAACCTGCCCAATAGTCTAAGATATGGTAAGGGAATTATATAACCTTATCAGTTATTTGATAATGACAAAGTTTATATGTTACGTAATATGCAAGTTAATGTACAACAACTTAGCTAAATCTAAGGTCCTAGATAAATTTAAGGTCTTGGCTGTGACATAGGTGGACTAAAACGTTGATCCATGTTAAATGGTAAGTAAAAAACATACAAAACGAGTCACTGAAAAAAATCCGTTGTGACACGAAAATTAGCCACACAATTTTATTGTATGGTTAATTGTCGTTTCACAACGGAAAACTTTAATACAGATTTTAACTACCAGCGCTAAGATTCTAAGATCCTTCCACGTACCACATACACACCACCACCACTTCCACATACTTTTGACAAGGGAACTTCATAATCTTTATATTGTTAGCTTAGCTAAGGATTAAAATTACCTACATTGTGTTTAAAATAAAGAACTGATATGGTAACTACGTAACAGGAAACTTCATATTTAGTTGTGCTGAAAAAAAGGTAAGCTATTTATGTAAATGTAGTTTTGAAGTTCTTTGTGCGAAATCCTTTAGAAATATGTTTGATTATCTTAGAATAAAGTTGCCTTGTCAAAAATATGTCATAACTATGATTAAATCTTAAGGACGGATTTAGTCCGACTACCCATTTGCAGTTCATAAATGTACATAATTAATTACCTAACCTACGAACTTGGTCATCATCGTATACCAGATGATGGTATATATTTCTATTGCCGTATCTTAGACTAAAACCTACCCAATGATGATAGTAAAACGATAATTGGTTGAACTTAACCCGTCGCGCGATCGGCGACTTTTTTGGGTAATTTTTTCTAAGTACCCTATGTTAAAAGGTGATCGAAACTAGAAACAAAAATTAGCAAATTTTGACAGTTAGTTTAGGCACCGCCGTGTCAGCCTAGGTCGCTAGAGGGGTTAATAACCGTAACGGCTCCATTTCATATGATACCCTTACCGCACTTACGATCATATTAGTGGGTAGTTAAAAGGTATTTTATCTTTATTTTATACACTCTTTAGTAACGGTTTTATGGACAGCTGGAAAAGAAGCAAAATTTTTTGCACGATAATAATCTATTTCGTACTAAATACAATAATAATCATCATCACCATCATTTCAGCCGAAAGACGTCCACTGCTGAACATAGGCCTCCCCCAAGGCTCGCCAAACAGATCAGTCCTGCGCCATCAGCATCCAACGCGATACTAATAGTACATTACTGCAGAGGCCGGGACTTAAGGGGTTGCCGGCCGAGTATCTAAGTTGACGGCCGAGTGGTACACGAGGCCGGCATGATATGAGGCCGGCAACCCCTGTTCCGGCCGAGGCTTGTATAGTGTTTTCTCAAACATGCACCATCACCATCATCATGATCATCATCATCATCATCATCATCATCATCGTCGTCATCATGATGGTGATGATGATGACGATGATGATGATGGTCATGGTGATGATGATGATGATGGTGATGGTGATGATGATGATGATGGTGATGATTATGATGATGATGATGATGGTGGTGATGATGGTGGTGATGATGATGATGATGATGGTGATGGATGATGATGATGATGATGATGATGGTGATGATGATGATGATGGTGATGATGATGATTATTATGACGATAACGATGATGATGATTATGGTGATGATGATGATGACGATGATGATGATGATGATGATGGTGATGATGATGTTGATGGTGAAATATTTCTCTAGGCAGACCACCATTACCATCACCATCACCATCTTACCTTACCTTAAATAAGCGTAGTGGCAGAATGTCATAATGAACCAAAACGCAAATATTGCTTATAGTTTTTTTTTAAATGGCTAAATGCTATGTGCCAAATCTATAAACATCATGGTGCTGTGTGACATTAAACAATAGACGATCGCATTGCCGGCCAAGGCCTGCAACGGTATATTTTGAAGCCTGTTTTAAGGAACACAACGTAAACATTACATAGCATGTTTGAGAAAATATTGTTAAATGTAGTTAGTATAGTCGATAATAGTTATTTGTGATACAAGGTTGGTAAGTATGGTTTTACAAATGAGTTGACGAGTGATAAACCCGAGCCGTGTATCATACCACGTTTTACAATACATTTGTGAGAAAATAGGCAATTAATAACACAAAATTGTAAAATAAAAACAAATTTCTCGAGATACTTATTGGTAGCAAAAGATTATTTTGCGCGGTTTGCGCCTTACTTTAAATATCGGGCGGAATTAATTCCATGTTATTGTCGACTTCATCACTTGAACATCACTCATTTTGTTTGGTTTTTGTACATATACTATAATCAAGAACTCAAAACAACGCAAAGTTTTACAAAAATGGCGCGTCCGTAATGCGCATGCGTAAGTTTTGTTTTTAATTAGGTTAACTAAAATTATCAGGCAAAGGTTCGACGCGTTCAGCCACTGCGATTTTTTCGAATAAATAAAAGGTGGAAATCATTAAAATCTGCGGTAATTAAATTACAGTTTATAATAATAACAATCAATTTTGCAAATTCATTACTTAGTTTTGTATATTTATACATTTTTCTACGTATAAATCGATATTTTTTTATTTTTGTCACTTAAAACTCTTTGCTTGTAAACTTTAAAACTGGAGAATTAAAAAAAAAATTAAAAAAAACGCACTAGTGCGGTAAAATGAACTTACGAGCCATGTATCATCCTTTGAAAGTGAATTTTTCGAGCAAATGTATTGGAAAGTTTTATTACAACAACAACAACACTTTTTCTGCTTTTAATAGATGAGCAGGGTATCTTGGACAATGAAAAAGTAGGAGGAATAGGAAAAGGTCGCGAAATATTCTAAGTTTCCATCCACGGTAAAAAAAATATTAAATGAAATTCTAATACTCACATCAAAATGTGATGGAGATTGAATCACACTAAGCCACCAATTCAAAATAACACTCACATTACCTTTCATTAGCTGTAAGCAATACCTATTATCAAACCGCGTTTTGAAAGGGATTGAGCTCATACAATACAATACAATACAAATATTCTTTATTGATCACCAAAAACAGTACAGTGACATTACAAAAATAAAAATTCAGGTAGACAATAGGCGGTCTTATCGCTAAAAAGCGATCTCTTCCAGACAACCAATTACTCAGAAATTAATAAATATCAACAGACGAATGTAGGTGGCAGAAATAACAGACAAGAGAAACGCAGTATTACTTAATAGACAACAAACAATAAAAACAATTAATATAATACTAATACACTACATATACTTAATACAAAATATCAATGGAAAAAAAAATGTCAAAAGGCCGCATGTGAGAAAAGGATTTAAAAAGGAAATTAAAGAAACAATATAAACAAAAAAGAAAAAGAATAAAGAAGGGTCAAAGAGCGAGGGTTACGTTAGTGACAAATAGTGAGCCTTTAGATGGTTTTTAAAAATGGGAAGGGATTTTGCTTGCCTTAACGACAAAGGAAGAGAATTCCAAAGACGAATGGCGGTCATAGTAAAGGAGTTATGATAGAATTTGGAGGAAGAAGGAGGAACAGTAAGAAGAAAATTTTGTGCAGAGCGAATAGAGGACATAAACATAAAACGCTCTTGAAGATATTGAGGAGTTGCAGGATTGAAGAGACAAGAGAGTCATAGTGACATTTTTGAAGTAATGCATGATATGACATTGTCAGTGGTAGTGTGCAGATAAATGAAATTGTTATTTTAATACTTTACCATGATTCATATTTTATAATACGTATTTTTTAACAACTACGGCAATTTGATAACGCGAAAATGATGTGAATTAGTGACAGATTTGTCAGATATGATATAATATTTTTTTATAAAACAAATGACAACATTTACCGAGAATAGAGTCCAAATATGCAAAGCATACTCTGTAAATCTATTAATTCTATTATCAATAAGTGTTTGCACTTATGAAGATATCAAAGATTGTCTTATGATTATATTTAATCATTTATAAGTACTGTTGTGCTGACGGTACTCTCGAATCCCTTTCCAAACGCGGTTTGATAATACCTAGCCATTTTCTATCTAATAAACGCTGCAACGATGCCCCGTTCATACAGATCATCTTTATATTTACATATTTATTTGGCAAAATGATGTTATAGGTAATTCTTAAATGTATACGAAACATAATCTCTAGGTAGGTGCCTAGGTCTGCGTGCCTAATAAGAATAAGACTAAGTACTTAGGAAATTAAGCAATTAAGAGCTCTTCAACATTATCGTTGCAAGTTTAACCAAGGTTCTGAATCTGATGCATTTAACTATCTATCTTTGAAATTTCAAGGCACAAATGCATTCGTAACGAAGTGATCCGATAGAGAACCAAAGTTATGTACATACCCCACTGCATTAGCACGCTGAAGTGGCAATGGAATGGGCCGGCCATATAACCCGAAGAACCGCCGATAACCGTTGGGGTTGACGAGTTCTTGAGTGGAAACCACGGATCGGCAAACGTAGCGTAGGACGTCCTCAGACTCGGTGGAGCGATGATCTTAGCAAGGCGGCTGGCAAGAGCTGGATGGGAGTGGGCGAGGATCGTGCTCAGTGGCGTGCCATGGGAGAGGCCTATTTCCAGCAGTGGACGAGCATAGGCTGATGATGATGATGCACTATATAGACGTAATAGGTATGGGAAGTGCTAAAAGCAAATTACGTCCTTTTACTTTACCGTATTTACCTATCCCAAATGAAGTCCGGCTTAAAAGGCCTCTAATGTATCTTCCATGTTATTTTATGACTTGAATGAAGGTTGTTCGTGTAGAAAATACTTACCTACAGTGTGACTACCACAGCTAGCCACACAGAAAGCTTTTTATTTTGAGTCCTCCTTTCACATTTTGCCTTATAAGCTTCAACTGCTTTTGTTTCGCGAACCAACGGTACCCCGCCCATACAGATCATCTTGATATTTATTGCATTTGATAGAAGATAGGGTTGCTCCTACGTCGAGAATCTCGTGGCTCCAACACATTGTGATTACTGTAACGGTGGGTAACGGGGCGCCCCGCTTGCTGCCACTGCAGTTAAAATATAAGTTTACCTGCGGGTTGCAATAACTGTTCTTGGGTTATAACGATAACTATTTAAGAAATGTTTGGATAGGCGTTGATGAAGAACAACGAACATATCTATTGGTTGTATGTATTTTGAATACCATTTGAGTTAGGCACCTAAGTACTCTACTACATCATCTAATATATAAAAATCTCGTGTCACGGTGTTTGTTACCGAACTCCTCCGAAACGGCTCGACCGATTTTTATGAAACTTTTTTCACTGTATTCGGTAGGTCTGAGAATAGGTCGTAGGCTATTTTTTATACCCCTATATGGCAAAACAACGTTTGCCGGGTCAGCTAGTTTAATATAATATTTAACTGCGAGTATTTTTTTACTCGATTCATGAGAACATTTATGAGATTTTTCAGTATTAAATACACCAGTTGAAATAAGAGATCCTTTTAAAGAAAAAAAACCGGCCAAGTGCGAGTCGGACTCGCGCACCGAGGGTTCCGTGTAAATTAATATGTATCTATGAACATCCAGTCTTAGCAGACCCCTGATCCTAAGCAAAATGTACGTATTGTGGGATCATTGTAGATTGGTTACTGATATAGACAGTTAGACAAAAAAATTATGCTTTTCGTAATTATTTCCTTTAATTGTGCTATAAGACCTTGCCTCGTACCAAATTTCAAGATTCTGAGCTCACGGGAAGTACCCTGTAGGTTTTGATTCCCTTGCGAGTAGTTGCGAGTTTGAAAATATGCGGCTTAAATTGCTGTTTCTTCTGATTGCGTTGACATAGAAGTTTGATTTTGTTACAGCTTAAAGGTATTATAGACCTGAGCATTTGATATGAATTTCAATTCAATACCTCTACGCGTTCATGAGGAAAGGAATAGTAACTTTAAATTTATTAAAAATATTTTTTTTTATATGGTGTGACTAAAAATTTACGGTTTTCGCAATTTTTCCTTTATCTGTGCTATAATACCTTGCTACGTACCAAATTTCAATATTCTGAGTTCACGAGAAGTACCCTGTAGGTTTTGATTCCCTTGCGAGTGTCGAAAATTTGCGGCATAAATAGATTGGTTACTGATATAGACAGACAGACAAAAAACTATGCTTTTCGCAATTTTTCCTTTATCTGTGCTATAAGATCTTGCTTCGTACCAAATTTCAAGATTCTGAGTTCACGGGAAGTACTCTGTAGGTTTTGATTCCCTTGCGAGTGTCGAAAATTTGCGGCATAAATAGATTGGTTACTGATATAGTGATATAGACAGAGAAGACAAAAAAAATAATGTTTTTCGCAATTTTTCCTTTATCTGTGCTATAAGACTTTACTTCGTACCAAATTTCAAGATTCTGAGTTCACGGGAAGTACCCTGTAGGTTTTGATTCCCTTGCGAGTTTCGAAAATATGTGGAAATTTGCAGCATAAACGGCTGTATCTTTTGTTTGCGTTGGCTTAGAAGTTTGATTTTTTCACAGCTCCAAGGGACAGTAGACCTGAGTATTTGATATAAATTTCAGCTTGATATTTCCACGCGTTCCTGAGAAAAAGGGTCTTGACAGACAGACGGACGGACGGACAACAAAGTGATCCTATAAGGGTTCCGTTTTTTCCTTTTGAGGTACGGAACCCTAAAAATAACTAAAATAGATTTCAAACATATATTTTTGGCAAAATATTATGGTGAAAACTAATTACAATGTGACTATATTTATTAATATAAATAAAATGCATGCATTTAAACATGCAATACATTGACATTAGGTACAGACGACACGTTTTTTATTGTCAAATTATGTCGTATAGTATGATTTCATAAATGGACGTAAAAACCATTAAAATGAGGTGTCGACAAATGGATATTATTTATTCACTCATCGGAATTACGTAGAATAAAGTTAAGTACCTGCTGCGTGACGTAATAATATGACAAATGTTCTAAGCAATTTGCCGTAACCTGGTCCATTGTTAATCGACTCAAAAGAATCAATTGACAAAATTTTACAGTCACACGATTCTCACAAAGTGCGGTCTTTATGCCTGTAAATAAAAGGAAAGTTTAACATAATAATGTCGCTAAATATGAGTGACAATCGAACCATTCAAGATGTCACTTTCATCATATTACAACAGAGCAAGTTAAATTAAAGTTCGTATAACTTGATTGTGTACTGTCCTGAATTTTATAAGTACAACAACAAGTATAATGATATTTGAGAAATGTTTTTAATTCTGTTCTGTCACCAGTTCCTTCGGTCCTAATTTCAGTTAGTTTAATGACTAAAACGAAAACATCTCTTTTATTTACTTTAACGTTCCCGAAAGGACATTTTTAGGCTGGTAAGTAAAGATCACAGATAAATATAAATAGCTTCTTAATACGTAATTAAATTGGTGGATTCGAGTCTTTTGAATTCGTTAATTGACCATTAAAATAGATTTCCGTAGATTATTTAACGCACTAAAGAAACAAAAATTAATTTGGTTTTGTCTCAAAAGTATATCAAGCTATTTTTATTGTAAATACCAATGTCCTCTATTAAAACATTAAATTTCGATAGCGTGGCAACATTTTAAATAGTGTACCGCTTCATGAAAACAATCCTGAAGTTATAAGGGTGTTAAAAGATACGTTTTACTGCCATTAATATCTTGTAAATTTCTCGTTTCATAATAGACGAATGGTATTTTGGATTGCGTTCTTGATCGACTAGGTACTTACCTACTGTGAGTGGTAGTGTCCAGTCGAAGTTTCGGTTTCGGCGGTAAAATTAAATGTTCCAAAACTAGGGTATCTAAAACCGGTTTTAGTTGAACGGCGAAAACCGCTTTTAGAAGCTCTAACCGAAACCTAAACTGGGTTCGTGCACTTCCAGAGTACCTAATTAACGGATAGAGTCGTGAATCATACATATCACCGACACCGACACGGATACTCCCGAACCTCGCACGACCATCAATTTATCAATTAATGATTAATGAGCACAAACACATATTATCTAATACACTAATATACCATATGGTATGGTATGGTATGTTTATCCGTTGCTTAGTACCCATAACACAAGCTTTGCTAAGCTTACTTTGGGACTAGGTCAATTGGTGTGAATTGTCCCATGATATTTATTTATTTATTTATATGGTCTAATACACTCGGAATCACAATCGTTTTCACCACTTCTTTCTGTCACAGTATAGGATGAGGTTAGAAAGAGATAGTGAATGCGAGCGCCCGCGCGTTAGCTAATATGGCCTTAGGTAGTGGCGTAGCGTGCTTTGGAGGGGCCCTGTATCAAAATTAGTTTGGGGGCTTTTTAAGCACGAGATTAAGTGATATTGTGGATAACCTTTTACTAATTTTTGCTAACACACGTTAGGGGCCTCTGCAGCCCGGGGGCCCCGTATCATTGATACGGCTGATACGGCGGTAGCTACGCCTTAGGTCTGCCAAGTTTATAACTGTTGCACGTACCAATGCAACCAGGGATATATTTTCCCTTTTCCGCCATATGTTCGCAGGTCTATCTGCAATCATCGCATGATTCACTGCGCCGGCGCAATTGAGCGTTATACGAGTATGGCCAATCAGTTCAAGTGCATGCCGGGGATTAATTCAAACCGAGATTTATTGTGCTCTGTAAAGGTTATGATGTTAGGTACCTATGTTGAACATATGGTTGCGAAGTTTAGTTGGCTGGCTCTACAATGTAAAGCAGAGCTAAACAACTTCCTTAAGCCTAAGATAACTCAAGACTAGACCCTGTCATTATATCATCATCCCACTGCAGGGCACAGGCCTCCTCTCAGAATAAGAGGGGTTAGGCCGTAGTTCCCACGCGGGCCCAGTGCGGATTGGTCCGCCACACACCATTGAATTTCTTGCCAGGTGTATGAAGGTTTCCTGACGATGTTTTGCTTCACCGTAAAGCTCATGGTAAATTTCAAATGCAATTTCGCATATAGGTAAATAAATTCCGAAAAACTCAGAAAGGCGAGCCGGGATTTGAACCTACGACTACGACCCTCTGATTGAGAGGCCATAGGACAAACTGTTAGTCCACCACGGCTTTTTCTCACGACTCTGTGCGATATGCGAATCACATAGGTAATCAGTACTTTTCATAAACATATTTCTATGTTTGGAATTCAGTTGCTTCAGCGCCACGCCACTATTAAGCTATAGATATAGAACGTTTCGGAGGTGTCAATTTCATAGGTAAAAATCCAAGAAGGTACTCCTTGATAGGATACTTTTATGAGACCCAAACTCCCCAAATCTTTAAATTAAAAAGTAGGCAGCTCTGACAAAAAAAATAATGCTATCTGCTGTATATGTATTTATTTTTCTTTAACGATAAACAAAGCCCAAAATACGAGTACAAAAATGGTTGAGTTAAGAAATATGTATGCCCAGACTGTTCCAAAGAATGCCGTTTGAATCAAAGAGAGTTGATTTACATAAGGAATTTATTTCGTCGCGACAATACCTTACTATTCCCACAGCGGCCCGTTAGCACGTGCTCAAACGCATGTACAATCAAAACAAAAGAAATCCACAGATGTTTCTGAGAAAAGATAAAAAAACCGGCCAAGAGCGTGTTGGACACGCCCAAGGTAGGGTTCCGTAGCCATTACGAAAAAATCAAGTAATATTTTTCTAAGGATTTCGTATGTGTACGGAATCATCCAAGTTTAGGTATGTTTTACACCTTAGGCTACTATTTACTCTTAAACTACAAATAATTTCCAAGCAATCTTAGCCGCTATAATTTTCCTAGTAAATTTGGTATATTTACTATCCTTCTGAATTTTTTCAAATTTTTCCATCCAAAAGTTTAGATTTTAGAGGGGGGGGGGACGGCCGTTTTTAATGAAAATTTTCATAAAGTTGAATATTTCGCAAACAGATCACTGAATAGAAAAATCATGTTAGCAACTCCGCAATGATTTTAAAAGACCTATCCAACGATACCCCACACTATAGGGTTAGCCGAGAAAAAAAAAATCACACCCACTTTACGTCTATGGGAGGTACCCTAAAAAATTTTTTTTTAATTTTTTTTTTGAATCACTTTGTCGGCGTGACTGATATATATATTCATGCCAAATTACAGCTTTCTAGTACTAACAGTCTCTGAGCTTAGCCGCGGACAGACAGACAGACAGACAGACAGACGGACAGACATGGCGAAACTATAAGGGTTCCTAGTTGACTACGGAACCCTAAAAAGGACAATAAACCGAGCTTGGACAGCCGTTTCAGAACTACGAGATCAATACCGTAGAATAAGTATCTTAAAAGCCCAAAGCAATTTAAACCTTTTCCTAGTAGATATAGGTTTACTTTTCTTCCCGTCAGATGACACTCTAAGAAGTCTCACAGAACTCTACGGGATGCATTGGCAGGTGTGCTCTACTACCACTAAAGCAGACACTCACACAGATACAAGTACGTGTCTGAGGCGATGTGGCATCCATACACAACAGGCTTGCCCTTTATTACCGATGCAGTACACCCGACTGATAAGTTGCTCTACTTATTTTAAATGTCACTCACCGACAATCTGTGACATATCATTATCATTATTTATTAGCTGGATATGGTAATTTGGATAGTTAAGCCCTTCGAGTTATAGAAAGCTCCGGGTGCAAATCAGTTTATGTCAGACACGTGTTATTTTATTATATTTAACTCAATCGTTTTATATTAGTGGTCGTAATTTTGAGTTAACTTTTTGACATAAAACCACGGAATTTTTACTCTTTGAGCCGTCCGAAATTTCCCATCATGTTTTCATTTAGATGCGATATCTAAGGTCATTAATGAATGCAAACTCACATACCGGCATACATTTGCGCGCCCAATTCCATTTATATGAAGTTTGCTTTCAAAACTGGACTAAAGTAGAGCCACAGGTAGAGCATACAGCCGGGCGATTCGAGCTAAAGTGGAGGCAACAACTTTTTTTTACGCTCCCAACGTATTCCCGCGCCCCTTCGTTCCATTCCAGCCAGTTCCTTATTCTTACACTCTTATACAGCCAAGTAGCTTGTGCCATGTGCTCTGCTTTAATAAACAGCGGATACTTAAAATTAAAAATAAAAATATCTTAATTACTTCCTCTGGATTTATGTGCATGAGTGGGTTCAATTGATAAAGTGCAGTGATATGTTTGTAACTTAGGTTTCTAGTGAACTATGGATGCACTAAATGTTGTGGTTAAAACTGGCTATAACATTTTTAAACAGTTATCGGAACAGCATAAGCCTGTAAGTTATTGGTCTATTTATAATTAATTACCAACTTTAACATCGTGTTTAGATTTTGTGTTTATGGTTGGTTAAATTTAGTTAATTTATTGGTGTGCTAACCATCTTTTAACTGGCTCATTTAAAAGTTGTAATCATAATTTCTGGTCGTAATTATCGTGTTTAAAAAGGTTGTGCTTACTTTTAGTTTTGAACGCAGCTCTACCTAATATGAACGTAGGTACTTTGAATAATTTTGTCTTATTGATTGGTGTCAAACTTTTAATGTGACATACACATAAAAATACAAAACAATGTTAATAATTCCTTAATTGCAGAAAAAATCAAAAAGTTATTGTTATTTGGAATCAGTGCGAAACGTACTTGAAAGTGTGGAATATTATTAAATAAAATATATTAATTATTGGCACGAAACAAAAAGTTGTAAATAAAATATATTATTGACGAACCCAAACTCTTATGGGTATGCATGTATTAAATTGTGCAGGAATCTTTTATGCCTATCCCCTATCTTGGACCTCTCAATTTCTCGGTCTCAACTTATCTTTTTGTAGTGTGACCCTTCGACCCAGTGACCTGAAAATTAATTAACATCACAGGAAATCAGTGTGATCTATTCCTTCCCTTGATATTTTTACTTATCTTGGATTGTCTTATGCTTATGTCTACTGTAGCGGAAATTAGGATTCGTTGGATCGAAAGTGTACCTACTTTAAAAGCTAAAAGACTGTACAAAACTGTAAGATGGTAAAAGTTTAGGAAATATCTCTACACCCTGTCTAAGTATATTCACAAATTTAACGTTAAAGGGAACATTGTCTAGAGCTGTTAGTACTATTCTAAAATAAAATAAATAAATAAATAAATAAATAAATATCACGGGACAATTCGCACCAATTGACCCAGTCCCAAAGTAAGCTAGGAAAGCTTGTGTTATGGGTACTAGGCAACGGATAAACATACTTATATAGATAGATACATACTTAAATACATATTAAACACCCAAGACCCGAGAACAAACATTCGTATTTTTCATACAAATATCTGCCCCGACACGGGAATCGAACCCGGGACCTCAAGCTTCATAGTCAGGTTCTCTCACCACTGGGCCATCTGGTCGTTCTTCTTTCTGGTGGTTCGTTATTCTTGTTCTTTTAAGTTAATCTCTAATCGGCAAAGGAGCTAAGCCCATACAGAAAGAAGTCTGATGTAATTAATTATCTTTATAGATTAGAAAAATATATCTATATTATATAGCCGTCTTGGTTAATCCTAATCATGTCCTGCCTGACAGCACCCTGCCTTCTGTAAAAGGATACAGCATTTTACGACGAGAAGGAACCAACGACTTCTTGGGGGGTAACAAAACAAAAAAGTGTTTCACTTGATTCTTCAATTTCTGGGCACTATCACGTTAATTTCTTGTATAAGTATTTACTAATTTCTCAACATTTATTTTTCTATGCACTAAAACAGCATTAAGCACACAAACAAAATTTAACTGTCTAGCATGATTGCTTACTACACAAATGGCGAGAACTCACGTTCGACAATAGAAACTGGAGTAAGAGTAAAAGAGGGGACGTTTTTGCCTAACAGTGGGACACAAAAAAGAGTAATTAAAAAACCGGCCAAGAGCGTGTCGGACACGCACAAGGTAGGGTTCCGTAGCCATTACCAAAAAAATCAAGTAATATTTTTCTAAGGATTTCGTATGTGTACGGAATCATCCAAGTTTAGGTATGTTTTATACCTTAGGCTACTATTTACTCTTAAACTACAAATAATTTCCAAGCAATCTTAGCCGCTATAATTTTCCTAGTAAATTTGATATATTTACAACCATTCTGATTTTTTCAAATTTTTCCACCTAACAGTTTAGATTTTAGAGGGGGGGGACGCTCGATTTTAATGAAAATTTTCACTTTAAAGTTGAATATTTCGCAAACAGATCGCTGAATAGAAAAATCATGTTAGCAACCCCGCAATAGTTTTAAAATACCTATCCAACGATACCCCACACTATAGGATTAGTGGAGAAAAAAAAATCACCCCCCCTTTACGTCTATGGCAGGTACCCTAAAAAAAATTATTTTTTTATTTTAATTTTACCACTTTGTTGGCGTGACTGATATGTATATTCATGCCAAATTACAGCTTTCTAGTACTAACGATCTCTGAGCTTAGCCGCGGACAGACAGACAGACGGACAGACATGGCGATACTATAAGGGTTCCTAGTTGACTACGGAACCCTACAAAACGCGATTCACTCTTGTATAGTCGATTTCCCGCCAAACCTCGCAGATCCTCGCGTATGATGGTACTGCCGTGGCCGTGCCACAGACTATGGCCCAGTGGAGGCATCATGTGTTCAAGGAGACTGTTTGATGCTTATTTTATTTTGACAGATGGAGACCTCCGGTGGTTCGGAGAGCTCGAGCGGCGAAGACGCGGAGGCGCGGGTGTCGCGCCGCGGCCACGTGCTGGCCGAGTTGCTGCAGACGGAACGCGCCTATGTCCAAGAACTGGGCTCTATACTCACCGTGAGTACTATATCGTAATAAGGATAACTAGGTTCGTCTAAACAGGGCAACTACGCGCTGAGGTACGGGGTAAGGCCAACTCAACGCTAATTCGCAAGCCTGAGTAAAGTTCGTTCTTACGAGATATGTTAATGTGTGTGTGACTGATGGTACTGACTACGACTAACGCGTTCGTTCGTGTTACACACATAAGGAGACATTTGCAATTGCGTTCATAGAATGTGAAAGGGCGAGCCTTCTTGAGTGAACAGTCTGTACTCAAGCGTCCTTGCGACACAGTCCATTGATTCAACTCAGCGCGATATCTCCGTGCGTATTTTCCATATCGATGCGCGCTCTGAAAATCAATTGTGTCATTACCATGCAAGTAGAGCACGGTCTACATGTGTAGTCGATGGTGCAGGCACTGCAGGTGCATCGTCTGCGCACGCGATGTCGCGCGCAAGCCGGAACGAAATGCAAGCATTCGCCAACCGCTTGCCGCGCTCTCGGTCGCGTGCTCCACCATATCATGAAGCATGGAAAATATAACCTACATAAAACATCCGCGAACAGCTTCGGCACCTCATATTCTTGGTACTACAGAAAAAATGACAACCCGACCACCCGGAAGAAGAAGAAACTGCAACGCTCCGCTTCCGATTCGACGTTGTTCAGCGACTACGCAAACCAAATACCGCTTTTTGAAAAAGAAAAGGTGTTTCCGAGGAAGTGCAAAAAATCAGCGAGTGATGTTGGTAAAACTGGACGTGTCAAATACAATCCGCGAAACATCAAGCCAGTGTACATGGAGCCGTTTACCGGAAACTTCTATTACGGTAAATCGCTGCCAGGGTACGAGCACTCGCAGAAAACAGAGGAACAAATCGGCTACCTTCCAGATTCTGATGCTGTTACTGCATCTGAGTCCATGACGACTGCTGAGTCTCTGACCACTCCTGCTCCGACGGTCGTGGACGCTCCGGAGTTAGTTAAAAATCCGCTTTACGGATGCGCTGAAGCTGGCGTCCTTATACCTACGCCTGAATATTTGACTGACTCTACAACTTCGAAAGATTCCCAGTTAAAATCATCTAGCTGCACCGAACTAAGAAGGACAATGTGTACTAGCAAAGCATCAGAAGATATTCTGTCAAATATACTCAAAGATTATAAAAGGATAATGAAAGAGTGGAATACCACCATAACCGATCACTACTCGTCTGTCTCCCATAATAAGAAAGGTTCTACGATGTGTCGACGCAGTAACACTGACAGCTATGTCCGCAGTCTGCATTCCACAATGTCATGCCGAAAACCCAGCCGATGCCACAGATCCGCAAGTAACAAATATTATCACTACGCTTATTCACAAAACTTGAACAATAAAAGAGAAATCGGTCAAAATAAGACGCAAAGTTTAAATCGGAATCAAACTTTTGGCAATTGGTCATCCACTTTGCAGAAATTTAGGAAAAAGACGCGGTTTTGGAAAGATGACGGTAGTTTGACCCCTTCGGAGTGCACATGTTTGGAAGCTATTTACAAAGATTATGACAGGCGTCTTCAGGATTGGTGTGACACTGTTAGCCACTGTTCATCGCTTCTTGCATCGGTACTCATCTAAATGTGATATGATCCACTATGTGATGTCTATAGTTTGTGCAACCCCTCAATCTATTTTTGTCTTTACAGGGTTACAAGATTGAAATCGAAAAACCAGAGAACCAGCACCTCCTCCCGGCGACTCTAGTTGGCCAAGCCGACGTACTCTTCGGCAACCTACACGAACTGTTCACATTCCACCAGGACGTATTCCTCAAAGACCTTGAAAAATCCATTTCGGCCACGGAACTTGTTGCGCTCTGTTTTGTAGAAAAGGTAAGAAAGAATATGTGACGTGTGTGTGTGTTTTAATTGTTAAAATTTGAATAAATTCTAAACTAACTTAACAAAGAACAGGGCGGTAAATTATCAACTAAATAGCTGACTTCATATAGCTTGAATTAAACATTGGTGTTATTAATCTGCATTTGCAATCAGAGTAGTAATAAAAAAACATTGAACCTACACTTACTTCGCTTTTTTCAGCATTAGAAGATCAATTGACCTGTCTTTTATTTGTAATTGAATAGTGCACTTCGAATGATAAACAAATATGCATACACGCTTGAAGTTCTGATAGCCACAATTTGTCCACAGCGGGAGACATTCTTCCGGCTCTACAGTTATTACTGCCAGAACATCCCTCGCTCGGAGCGGCTGCGGGAGACACTTGTGGACACACATCTGTTCCTACAAGCGTGTCAGCTCAGATTGGGACACAAACTGCCGCTCGCTGCATACCTCCTGAAACCAGTACAGCGGATCACGAAGTATCAGCTGCTGCTAAAGGTATAGTTAAAACATCCCTCCTTAGATGCAGCTGCAGGAAGTTAGTGAACATAAACCGTTCTTGCAAGCCTGTCAAGTACAAGCGGTACGCAAGTGTTCAGTTTAAATTGGAGAAAAGTTATACCAAACGATCATTCGATAAAGGATTATATTAGGACGAAAAAAGATTCGACGATACAAAGGACAGCTTAAGTTATAATGTGCGATCGTTTAAACGAATTAATTTGTACAATCACCAGCAATAACATTATGATTATGTATGTCTAAAGACAGACCTGCAGAATTATCTGATTATTGGTTGAAAGCAAAATAATAGGACGATACTGAATCGATATAATACTTAATAAGTAGCGGCCCCCATAAATATCGTTTTTGGGAGATGACGTAGGTATATCAGACACCGAACTTCTTAAAAATATCTGACACTCTACATAAACAAAATTATGTGAGACATCACCAGCTCAAACGTGTATTCACTGTGAAAGCTACCAGCGCTTAAAATGGATCGCATAATAATATTAAGGAGATACAAAATAAAAAAATATATCATCAATTTACTAGGTACTATGAACTTTACTGGCTTGCTTTACGGATCTAACTTGAATACAGCGATTTGACGCTTCTACAGACAGTGCATACTTATAATTTTTAAGTCTATCAAGCACTAATTTATGCAAGACCAGCTACTTACATAACATTTGTATATTTGTATACATAGCATAAGCGTGCCATTAACAAATGCCACGTAAGTTATGGTAAATTTCATAATGAACTAATTTAGTGGCAGTCAACTGTGAGTTAAAACCCAACCTCAATTACCTCCTCATCATTTATCTGACTACGATGCTTGAGGTTCCGGGTTCGATTCCCGCGTCGGGGCAGATATTTGTATGAAAAATGCGAATGTTTGTGCTCGAGTCTTGGATGTTTAATATTTATATAAGTATGTATTTATCTATGTTTATCCGTTGTCTAGTACCCATAGTACAAGCTTTGCTTACTTTGGGACTAGGTCGATTCGTACGAATTGACCCGTGATGTTATTATTATTATTTATTATTATTTAATAAATAAATAATATATTTGAAATGTAGGAAATAAAAAAATATTTTAAGCGATTAATAATAGGTAAAGGAAGCCGTAAAATTGTTCCAGAATATTTCAGCAAATTTTCCGTCAGCTTGACTGAACATTCCCGCGAAAGTTTTTCATCGGAATTTTTGATTCGAAATGTAGTTACCTACGCCTTTGATGCGGTACACTTTGAACACTGATCAATGCATGGAAGTATTTTTTAACTACAATTAAATGAATCTTAAAAAACATTTACTTACTGCTTTCATATTGATAAAATACCTATCTTAAAAATTATTAAAACCTACGTGAACTTAAATAATATTTTTAGTCCAGTATACCTACCTATTTTTGTCCAATTAATTTTTTACACGAAGTTTTAAATAATAAAACCGGCCAAGTGCGAGTCGGACTCGCGCACGAAGGGTTCCGTACAATTATCTATAAAAATCACGTTTGTTGAATGGGGGCTCCCATTCAACAAACGTAATTATTTTTTTTATTTTTATTTAATGATTTATTTTTAAAGTCAATATATAATTAAATATTCTGTGAATATTTCAAGCGTCTACCTGTTGCCGTTATCAATATCGAGCAAAAACGAGTAAAAAAAATCACGTTTTTTGTATGGGAGCCCCTTAAATATTTATTTGATTCCATTTTTTAGTATTTGTTGTTATAGCTGCAACCGAAATACATCATCTGTGAAAATTACAACTCTCTAGCTATCACGGTTCCCGAGATACAACCTGGTGACAGACGGACATACAGACAGACAGACGGACGGACAGCGGAGCCTCAGTAATAGGGTTCCCGTTTTTACCGTTTGCGTACGGAACCCTAAAAACTGACTAGTGCGAGTTGGGCTCTCGCACTAGCTAACCTAGGTAACTAAACATTGGTCTAAAGAATAAAGAAAAGATACCTAAGCTACACTGAAAGAAAACTTAACTTTCCAACTGAAAAAATCCAGTTTCCCATATACGAGTACGTCTCATGTCTCTTCAATTTTCAATAAGAAAATGTAATTTTATAGTCTCAAAAAAGTTTCCTAATGTGCTCAAACCAAACATCGCAAGGTTTTTTTCCTATTTATGCTATGTTCTAGTCAAATTTCACAGTTCTCCGTCAATGGAATGTACGCCATCACGAGTTTCATTTTACTTGTGAGCGTCAAAAGTTGACAAGCTTGTACATGACAATCCTGTAGCGGTTACATTGTTTTTCCTTTTGATGTACGGAAGCGTAAAAAAACTGATTTTATTCTATTGGTTCTCTCTTTCAGGATCTCCTCCGATACAGCGAATGTGGCTCGATGAGCTCGAATCTACAGCAAGCGCTCGACTGTATGCTGGTAGTCGTCAAGTGCGTGAACGACTCTATGCACCAAATAGCCATCACCGGCGTACCTGTAAGTTTCGTACACTTGTCTTGATTACACCCGCCAATTCTATCACAAGCAGGGCCGGATTTTCCATACCTAGAAGCAATGTAGGTAACTGCCTGCAGGGCCAGCGATGCCCAAGTGCCTCAATTCGATCAATATTATGCACAACTAAGTTTCAAGCTACAGTTTTTAGAATTAAATTATTGCTACATTACTAACCGGGAAATTTGCCCATGGACCTCTTTCTTTGTGTTATAATCCGGCTGTTTTTAATCAAATACAAGTGAAGTGGAGAAACCATTCGAAAACGATATAAATCTGTGTATATTTGTGAATCTATCTCATTTTTTTCAGCTGTAAAAAGGAAACTCGGGCAGTAATCTTCTATTTCGCTCTCCTTTCAAATTTAACTCATTTTTTGCTCACTTGCGAACGATATTTAAACAGATGTGATTTCAAAAATCGGGTTCATAATTAATTACAAGTTGCCATTTCGTCATCGCTGCCCGCGTAATACCATGTAAAAAACAGGCAGTCGTGTTCCATGATTGTAGATAAAACTACTTTCTCGAACTTGAATAGAATTAGAATGTTTAGTGTTTAAATTACTTGCAGTTGCAAATTTCTATACTTCAACACGCATACTTATGGGCATAACATACATTAAGATTAGGCCTTACGCTCACCGAGAGCATGCTCGGTCATGTAATGTATCGTGTTACATTACAAATGGTGAACACTTGATGACCAGTTCCGTTACTGTAAGGTGTATGAGTGAGTACCTACAGCACGGAGCCTAATACTCCGTGCCTTCCGTGGGCTGTAACTGTAATTTGAAGTTGCTATACTGTAATTAAGTGTCCGGATATAAAATAACTCGCAAGTAGTACATACGAAATATACACATGACTTATTTCAATACTCAGTTCTGTAGGTTCTTTACTCACCACTTCTTACTCTTAACACTAAGTTCTAGCTAATAAGCCGTATCAGGGCTCACTCTAGAAAATAAGTTATTGTACCTAAGTTTCAGTGAGGGTCGCCATTATCGAAATCAATCAATGTGCAAACAATATATTAAGCTCTTCTACCGTTTAAAGTTAATTATTAGTATGCGTACTGCAATATTCATCTCAACAAATAGAGAGATCTCTCTCCAGGCAGATGTTATGCCTAAAGTTAGAAGTTGTATTTATGCAGCTGAGTTGAGAAACTTCGATGTGCGATGCAGGATTGTAGTAATTAGTTTCTTATGTGATGACTAGATGGCGCTAGTAGTCGCTACAGTATGTTTGTAATGTACATTACATACGAATGCACCCAGTGTGCTCCCGGCTCTAAGATACAGGTCGACAGTAATAGTAGATTTTTCACCTTGTTACCATTGAGTGCGGGTCTCGCGGATGATTGATGCATTATCCCACGGGCGGCGGAAACCGTAACGGATGGAAAGTTTGTCACGCAAGGGGGCAGCCGTCTCGATAGTTCGAAACACGAAATGCTGGAGTTATAGATCACTTACCTTGGAGAAACTCAGAGAATGCAATCCATACTAATACTAATATTAAAGTATGCCTGCCTGTCTATTACCTTCGCCCTTAAACCGCTGAA
The DNA here is from genome assembly GCA_947859365.1 of Archips crataeganus. Classification (NCBI taxonomy): domain Eukaryota; kingdom Metazoa; phylum Arthropoda; class Insecta; order Lepidoptera; family Tortricidae; genus Archips; species Archips crataeganus. The sequence goes on from OX402048.1 coordinate 18,543,060, forward strand.
CCGATTTATATGAATAACTAGCTGACCCGGCGAACATTGTTTCGCCTTAAGAGGCAATAAATGAGCAGATTTTGGATTTTAGTAAGTACAACTTTTTATTAGGATAATAAATTTAAGTAAAAAAAATCAAGTAGGTATTTTAATGATTCTTTATAATAAAAAAAATAAAAAAATATTGACAAATATTGACATTAATAACTAACGTCACTCAATTGTTTTGCCTTCCCGGAACCTCTCCACTAACCTTAAACTTTATGATAAGGTATTAAAGTTCAAATTGACTTTTAAGTATTATTACGAATCGTTTGTATGGGAGTATAGAAAAGTGTTGTTTTTAGACTTTTTCAGGCAATTTTTTAAATATTTCAATCCGTAAGAACCATCCTCGTACTTCAAGGAATATTTAAAAAAAAGAATTAGCGAAATCGGTTCAGCTGCTCTCGAGATTTGAGCTTAGCAACACATGCAACGATTCATTTTTATATTATAGATAGATGATTTAAACTTTCGCGATTCTCACTCATAAACTAATATTTTTCGGGACTTAAAAGCTTTATTTGGGCAAAAAACGGTATAATTATAAAGAATTAACTTAAAGAAAAACTCAAATTATACATTGGTCAGCAAATATGTCGCAGTTAATTTATACAATGAACTCAGTACTTAACACGATAAAAATACACACCATTTTAATTTAGACCTTCTTGAAAGTGAATGAAGTCTAAATTTACACGTTTACAGTCCCATACAAATTTCAAATAACTGGTAAGTCCAAAAAATTAGTTTCATCGTTGTACCGTCCTGCTCAGTGTGTAAACAAGATATTGTACTAATCTGTATGCAAGTCTGGTTGTTCCTTAGTGCCCCATATGTTAGCACAGACATGTGTAGCTAAGTCGCTGTGACCAAGGATGATATAGACTGGATTAGCAGTCGCCATAGTACAGATCGGCCGCGGAAAAATAGTTCGATTTATTAAATCTAGATGGCGCTGACATATAGCCAGAGGGTTTGAAAGCAAAACAATTAAGACTACAGATATTTCATAAATATTGCAATAATACATTTGCAATAATATTAAATATCTGTGCTTTAAAACCCTCTGGCTATATGTCAGCGCTATCTAGATTTAATAAATCGAACTATTTTTCCCCGGCCGATCTGTACTATGGCGACTGCTAATCCAGTCTATATCATCCTTGCTGTGACCCATATATGGGAAGTGTTAAAACTATGTTAGGGTGTTGTATTTTGAGTTGTTGTACCTACTGCGTGTGCGGTATGTTTTTGCCCTTGACTGTATGGAATCGGTGTGCGCTTTCAACTTACACTACGCTAATTTTTTTCCCGCCTCAATAGATTAAAGTACCATTTTTTCTCCAGGTGGACTTGACCCAGCAAGGCGAGCTGCTCCTCCAGGGCTCGTTCCTCGTGTCGTCGGAGAGCAAGCGTGACCTGCGGCTGCGCATACGGCCGCGCCGCCGCCACATCTTCCTCTACGAAAAGGCCATGCTGTTCTGCAAGCCGGCCACCAAGAACAGCCATAATAAGGCCACGTATCACTTTAAGAATGATCTACAAGTAAGATTTTGTTTTGTCGTATCCATATACCTTAATCTAACGATCATAGTATCTAGGTGAAAATCTTAGTAAAGGACCTGGGGGAGGAAATTCGAAGTTCTTAAGGGCCTACCGAGTTTTTCGCGCTAATCGATTTTGGGCGTGGGGCCGCGTGGGGGAGGCACGATGGCTCAAGATAGGTTGGTTGGACTGCGCGTGTTTTTGGGTATTTTCATCTTATTAGTAAAACAAATACATGTTTTAAAAATGTAGCAAAACTACGCCCTAGAAAACATCTTGTTTTATTAGCATGACCTTCCGTGCAGTATTAGCGTCTTACTACGAGTTTATTTTATTTTTTAGAGACGACTTTGGATTTTTTTTCTATCGAGCGAACTACAAGTAATCGTGTTTCGATAAATACTTGTCACTAGAGTGAATCCTCAAATATCTTACATATGAATTTCAGGACTATAGCATTGCTAGTAATGATACAGCACGAGTTTAAATTAATGCAATAAATGCGCCAAAAACACGGTAACGCTTAACTTAACGTGCCAACCCTTTCACACTTGTGCATAATAAGTATTCATAGCTTGAACGGAACGGCACTACACGAAGTTCGAAAACTGAATTTCGTAATAAGTATAAGGCTTGTTGTATGTCATTGTAGTATATTTAGTAATAACATCAAAAGACATTTTCTTGACATCGTCGTTAATTTAGAAACTATATCACATTCGTTTAGGAACTATAACACAATTAGTAGTTTTGAATTAAAGAAATACTGAGTCGATTGAGCTCAATCGACTAAGTCTATTAAGTGACATCACACTTCAGTTTTACCATACTAGCATAAGGAAATCGCGTCATTGAAAAAAATGAAAATTTATGGATGGTATCAAATAGTCTATATCGTTACTTATATCGTTACATTTATGACTATAAAAAATTAAAAAATCGTGCGGTTTACAAGTTTTTCGGAAATGTCATCTCATCACACATCACATGACAAGATGACCGTGAACTTTTACAACTTTTTGTGCCTAATCTGTAGTCAGACCTGTTATTCACGATTAACTATAATTAATTACATATCAAGCGTTTCTTAAATTTGTTGCCAACTGCATTCTTGTTTCAAATAGCCTAGGTATTTAATTATACTTTTTAAGATATGGCTGATGAAAATGGCTTCGTCGATGTTGAGGTTGAAGAAGACACTAAATTTCAAGAAGCCGTTGTTCGTTGGGTATAATTAATCATTCGTTACGGTTAGGTTAGAATAGAACCTATAGATAGCCAACACCGGTCCAATCCAAACGCTACTCACCCCCCTTAGTATCAAAAGGCGAACCGTGCCGAGACTGTACAGATCAATTTACCAATATTATTTTTCCCCAATATTTTTATTTCCATTCGCGTTCTTCCCCAGATGCTTTTTTCCCCACTATAAATTTTACTGAGGCTTATTTTCATAATCGCGTTTTTTCCCAATTTTAATCGGCATAGAAATAAAGGTAGGTTTATGTAAAAAAAATCATAGTGGAAAAAAAACATTTGGGGAAAAACGCGAATGGGAATAAAAATATTGGGGACTAGCCTTCCGTCCGCAGCTTCGCCCGCGATAAATTAATTTTCCCGCGGTAAAAAGTAGCCTATGTCACTCAGTGATAAGGTAGCTTTCTAACGGCAAAAGAATTTTTGAAATCGGTCCAGTAGTTTCGGAGCCTATTCAATGCAAACAAACAAACAAACAAACAAACAATCAAATCTTTCCTCTTTATAATATCAGTATAGAAAAATAATATTGGTAAATTGATCTATACACACTTTTATTCTGTGGAACACAAAGACTTCTTTTTAGATCCGAATGCTCGGGCTCGGGCACACAAACGGGTTATCCGACTAGCACCCAAAATTTACTCTTTTTTATTTTATTTTGACAAATGCCGTACCCCGCTATTTTAACGTTTTTTTGTTCTGACAGATGTCACAAATCGGCCTAACGGAGTCAGTGAAGGGCGACCTGCGCAAATTCGAGGTGTGGCGGGAGCACCGGCTAGAAGTACACACGATTACGGCGCCATCTATCGACGTGAAGCGCGTCTGGGTCGAGAGGATCAAGCGAGTACTGCTCGACCAACTGAAGGAGCTGAAGGGAGAGAGAGTTAGGAAATATGGGGCGCAGCACAGGTTAGTTTACAAATATATTCATGTAATAGAATGGAGCAAAAACCACATAGAATTAGTACCAAAATTATATAAAACACTCTAGCACTACAGTGAAGTTTGGACAGTTATTTAAAAAAAATATATATCACGGGACAATTCACACCAATTTAACCTAGTCCCAAACTAAGCAAAGCTTGTACTATGGGTACTAGACAACGGATAAACATACTTATATAGATAGATACATACTTAAATACATATTAAACATCCAAGACTAGAGCACAAACATTTGTATTATTCATACAAATGTCTGCCCCGACCGGGAATCAAACCCGGGACCTCAAGCTTCATAATCAGGTTCTCTAACAACTAGGCTATACGGTCGTCTTGACAACTAACCGTTTGGAGAAAACATCTATGTATTGTGAAATGCTGGCAATACGTTTATGGTCTACCGGAGAGGTCTACCTGTGCAGGTATACCTACCTGCCCAGGTCGACCGGAGCGTGTGTGCGACCTGTGCAGTTTTTTTCACCAGTGCAAGCTACCGGAGCAAAACCAAAAATCAATTCTTTTCGAGTGACACCGTACGGTAAACCTGTATACCGGAACGTCCCCACACACGCTGGTTGACCTGCGCAGGCAACCTCTCCGGCAAACCATAACGTGTATGGCCAACTTAAGAACGTGTGAGTTCTGAATTGCTACATTTACACCCAGGACCCTAATCCAAGCCAGCTCGTGGGACCTGGGTCCACCGGGCCAGGTCCGAGGGCCGGCGCCGGCGCACCCACGCCAGGCATCCTGCGACTCGCACGACGAGCCCTGCTGGTCCACCGACCCCTCGGAAGACGAAGAGGAGGAGCCCGAACAGGCGCCGGTATGACAATAGAACCTAACCTACATTGGAACAATGGTATAAGACAATGGGCATGGTTCGCCCAGACAAAAAAAAACTTGTAATGTGACAGGATCTTGATAAAACGAGGTTGACTTTTGTATAAGAATGCCACTGAAGAATGGCTTCCTATCGTTAGTTCCACCTTTAGCCATATCTTATCGTTTAGCAACGAATCTTTAATCTGGGCGACCCAAGTCCAGTTTAGGCTAACTTTTTCACTAGACTTGACACTAAATCTGAAGGGAATGTGAAGAAAATATTCACTAATTAATAACCTCATTTTATCCTTCTGGAATAATTTGAAGTAATATTTTTCTTTGCTAAAATCTCGTGGAAAGTTAGCCTAACAGAACAACAAGGTGAACAGTTTGAGTTGGTTTGCGATTTGACTGGTGTTTCAGCAACTGATTTTTATGGTAAAATGATGCTCAAGATTGATATCGCTCTCTTTCTCTGTAAATAAATCTTAATTTAAGTGCGGTATCAATTTTAAAAGCTATCCCTTACGAATCTAGGTTTTGGTCGATACATTTTGGTGTGGATATGTTTGACGAAAGAAAGAATAGGCTATATTTTGTAATGTGTTAATTTTCAAGTTATTTTCTGCAGTTTTACTAAGACAGCAAAGATAATTGTTGTGGATTATTTACTTGGATTAACTGTTTGTATGTAACTGTAATTTACCAGTTATAACGTAATTTTGTAACGGATAATATTAAACTAACTAACAATAACCGGGTAGAATAGTGCTTTTTGTCGCGGATAGCTTTCTTAATACGGGTATCGTAATTAATAGCGACTAATTTTGGGTTTGCAGTGTTGAGTGAAGTGAAAACCACTCTATATGTAAGTTAAGAGACTTTATTAAAGGAATGCGGGCTGATTCACGGGTAGCGCATGTGAAGCCTGAAAACCCGAACGCACAATGCTTCCCGAACTAGCATCAAAGCATTCGGATGTTACTGAATAAGGATACGGGAATTTTCAAAAGTCAAGTGGTGATGATTCCTTCTGCAAGCTTTGATAGAGAATTTGCAGTATCTTACTCCATAGACCTAGGCGTAGACACAGGTGCTACAAATTCTCTTATAAAAAAAACATAACGTCCGTTAGAATTCACGCCGTCCACTGCATAATTAAGTTAGCCTACCACCCATCATTGCTTTTAGTTTATTTAAATTAAAAATTTTCATTAGCGACACTGGCACCCAAGGGTTAATTGGATTTAGTTTTGCACTTCCACACGGCACCAAATCTAACGCAAGAAAACTCACTTTATTTGACAGGCCTTTCTCAAAAGTGGCTGCGTAACGTCGGCGCCATCTTGTGGATGTTATAACAAAATGGCCGCCATGCTCTAAGATGTGTTGTTCAACAGGTGACGGAGGCCGTCGGTCTCAACGGTACCATACACAGAATGGTGCAATTCTTTTCTGTATCGGGCTCTGCACAAGCCACGTCCACGTTTTACGTGTCACAGTACTGATAGAACCTCTACGGAGCTTTAAGCCCCTACAGGCCTTGTAAATACAATGAAAAAGACTGACTTATCCAAAGTTAAAAGTACATAACCAAAGAGTTCGACGTAAACGAACGTGGATAATCAGCTATTTTTGCCGAAATTAACTGTCGTGTAAGTCATTGTTTTGTTTGTTATGTCACTCATTTGTCAGTGTGCTTTTTAGTTCTGTTAACTATGCGCTTGCTTCGATTAAATGTTATACGTTAATCAATGTTTATGATACATATGTATTTTTGTTAAAGAATGGTAGAACATAATGGATATCATCGTATCTTCATGACTTCATGACCGAACTGTACTCTCGTTACTGTATGTTAATAATACTGATCTTACACCATATTCTATTGACCGAGTTACACACACGGAGAGGATGTGAGAGTGATTGCCTGATTCTGCACAGCTCGGCACGGCATCTCAGCATCTAAGCTTGCATCACTCTAACTCTAACCACAGCTTTGACTTGCGATCTTGGCTTATGAATACTATTGTTTCTATACACTCCGATTTCGGTAACACTTACGATATCACACGCTTACCAGGGGCATAGGCAATTCTCTAAATTATGTTAGGATCTATTGGGTGGAAAGAAAAAATCTTATTATCTACTTACAAATATTCAGTAGGCGCCTACTTATTATGACATTGTTCACTGCAAATCTTCTCTAAATTTTCAACGCGAAAGCGCAATCGAAGGACAATACTTATCTTATTTTGAAATTATCTAAGCTCTATTTCTTGTATTTACCATTCATGTTGTTAAATTGTTTACTACAAATAAACCAGTAAACACCTGCTTTTTAAAATAAATGTAAAGTACATTATATTAGAAAAAGGCATTTATCCTTTAGGCACATAATTCTACACACATCTACGTCTTACATCTACGCCTTTGAAACAATTATATGTATAAGTAATTAAGTATAATAATTACGTTTTACATTATTGTACCTATCTACCTATTTGTATTTATCTTTATAAGGTGTGTGGATGTATAAACTCGCTTAAATTATAAAATGCATGACTTAGATTGTCTAAGGGTACTTAACAAGGTAGAAATGCAAAACAAGTTTTGTATTTCTACCAACGGAAGAATAGTTACTTTTGGTGAACTGAAAATGCATGCTTTGGTTGATGTGTGAGTGAACTAAAAATTTTCAGAGAAAATTATCACGATTTTACAACACTAAAAAATATTCCAAGAGTCATTGCTAGAAAAACATGCCAGTACGAGTAGGTATCTAACGTTTGCCGACGATTCAAACAAATTTAAATTCCATTTCATTTTACAGAGATCTTTTTCCCGCCAAAGTCCGTTGATCCCTCCAGCAAAAATGGCGCTTTGTGAGGTGTTTTAGACAAGGTTATTCGGTTACCTACTTTAATTTATGGAATACTAACTACGTCTAGTTGTAACTGTAAATTGGGGTACCAAATATTTTAATACACCAACCTACTTATTATGTTTCCGTTTGGCACCGGTATTTTGACCAATTTATCGATGTTCATTTTCAGTTGGATGGATCAGCGGACCAAAAAGATGAGCTATTAGGTAGTGACACGTTATCTCTCATCTACTAAAACAGCTCAAAACAAGCCTAATACACCCAATGCCAGAGACATTCATTCATAGCTAAACAGACGTGCACTTATTGCGGCCCACATAGACCGACATGCTGTGCAGACGGACTGCATTCCCATTGCAATACGATTGGTTGTATTGTAACTCCATCTTTAGTTCGCTATCTGGCAGATGCGGTACAACCAAAATGCAGTCCGCCGGTACACCATCTTTAAATATGATACGGTAACACGATTTAACAATATTGGCGGCTTTAAAATTTCCCGTGATCATCTAATATGGCAGCACAATGGCGTTTTTCGCGGACGTAAAACATCTCTCTCTCGCAGAAATTTATAATCTGCTCTTTTAAAGCTGGAATTTGAAAAAGGTATAGGTACTTTTTAATATCCAAAGGTTTTGGTATGATTTCTACCAAAGACCATTGACAATTTGCTTATGGTCTTTGTTTCTACTAAGAACCATTAACCATTAAACAACGGATTTTTTACAGTAGTCTACAAGTTAAGCCAACGTCGGCCAATATGAGGCAGGCTATATTGTGCTAGAGTGGCAGGAAATATATGGTGCTCTTGCTCCCACATAAGCACGTCCCTAATTTAGGCCAGCGTTGGCCCAACATGTACATGAGTATTGGCTGAGCGTCATGTATTGCCTCACACACTCTACCGTATAACCGCGTTACTCACTTTGAATGATGTTCGCCCATCATGCAGAGCAAACATGAGCGAAATAAACATTTTGAAATTCCAGCTTTAGGTCAGTTGACTATAAAGAGATCAATACGGTCAAAGTTACAAAAGTATGTACAGTCGAAAAAACTGAATCACGTACTAAGGTGAACCCTTTTCATTGCAAATGTCATCTTGACATTCCATACATCTGCCAAAGAAATAATCATGAAATTGGCTGTGAAAAGATTCCGAAGGTTCGCGATTCAGTTTTTTCGACTCTACATATTTTTGAAACTTTGGCCGCATCGATCTTGTAGCAGACTGTATAATTCGCGTTCGATTCTATGCCTAATATTCGCTATAAAACTACCAGGCTTACTACAATTAAATTTTTGAAAAATATACCTCCATCTATACTATCGATGGTTCTGCCAATGTCAAGGTTGAGAAAGACGCTGTCGATTGGCCGGTAGCTGCCTTACTTTTCGGCCGCAATTGTGACGTTTGTTGACATATGCGCATACGCAGGCGGTGGGGAGCGCGCTGGTGGCGCTGTCGGAGTACACGGCGGTGGGAGCGAGCGAGGTGTCGCTGCGAGAGGGACAGCAGGCTGAGCTGTTGAAGGTCGGCTGTGCTGGCTGGTGGTACGTGCGGCTTGCAGGTGAGGACCGAAGAGTAACCTTTCAAACGTATTTATTACCTCTAGCTGATGCTTGAGGCTTTGTCCCCGAGGAAATTAAAAATTTAAGGTTCCCATCCCTTCATCATCGTCATCAGAGCGTATATAATAGTGCATAGTCATCCGATTTACACATGCATGCAAAATTTCAGCTTAATCGGAAACCGGGAAGTGGCTCAAATTTAACTTGCAAGATTTGACCCTATATACATAGGACCCTGACCTATATACATAGCAAGTTAATAAAAGTTTTTGTTAAAAATTTCATTTTCGATGCAAGCTTTTTAACTGACTGTACTTTTTGTTGACTGTACTTGCATTGTCATCCAACTTACATAAGTATACTTACCAAATTTCAAGTGAATCCAACCACTGGAAGTGGGTCAAATTCAACTTCCAAGATTTGACCCTACATACATAGTTACTTACATACCTACATTGCAAGTTAATAAAAACCTTTTAAAAAGCTTGTAAAAAGTCACAAAACTGACTCAAAATAAGGACACTTTTCTTTCTGAAAAAGAATACTAGTGCTCGTGATTCTGAGTAAGAAGACGCCAATATTTCCTTTACTAAAAAAAAACAGGTTGTCTGTAAAGTCGGTTTGCGGACGATAGTTTAACGTGACAACGTCATAACAAAACATTCACCCCGCACCCCGCAACCCCCCGCATTGAAAATTACCCGAGCGCTAGTACTAAGATTGTATTAAGTAATATTGCAAATGGCCTTCACTGCTCTGTAGGTCCATGTAACGTTACGTAACGATACATGTACCTACCTACAGAGCAGTGAAGGTCAGTTGCAATAATCGTAACGTTACATGTACGTTACATTGCTTCATCCTTTTTCGTGTATACAGCCGGCGTTCATCGATTTATTAGACGTTGTCACGTCAAAAATTCTGCCCCATTTAAAGTGTAATTGTCCATTTACTTAAAATATATATTTCCAGGCGCGCACGGCGAGGGCTGGGCCCCGGCGGCGTACCTCGACCAGCGCAAGACCTCGCGCTCCTCCAGCCGCTCGCACGACCGTCTGCACGACCACTGAACCCGGTGCGCGGACTTCGCGCCCCCCCCTAAAAGGTGTCTACTGATGGATCCCCAACATGACCCTAAAATGCCCTAGTGTATAGATCTGAGACTGTGTTGTCTAAAGGCCACTACAAATCAAAGCGTGGGGCGCCAACAGAGCGTGCCCAGCGCGCTCTATAACACTGAATCAAATATACGGTGACATACACCGGCAGCGCGGCACAGCGTATATGATTCAGTGTTATAGAGCGCGCTGAGAACGCTTCTTTGCCGTCGCTTGATTTGGTTTATGGAGGGCTTTACGCTCGGCCGTTCGCAATTTGAATTTGACAGGCTACTTGGCGCTAGTACCGTTACGTCCATTTGACAACTTAAATTTGTGTAACATTTAGATGGGGCTCCGAAGCATTTCAACCGCCACAGCCCGTGTGTTACGAAAATCTAAGGATACCTAATATCCATGAACTAAAACCAATTGCAACTCTGTGACCACACACCACACCGCGCGTGGTGGTGATGTTTAGAAGTTTTTGTCGACAGTAGATATTAGTTGATTTCCGTAACATACGCGATACAGCGCAGCGGTTGAAACGCTAATTAAATGATCCAATCGTAAGTAAGACTGTAACGTCATACGGACCCCATAAAACTAACGCCATCTAGCGACATTCCTGTCAGAAAAGCCCCATTGCGTGCACCATCCCTTTCTACCATCATTATGCACAGTGTGATGAAAAGAAGTGGTGAATGCAATTGAGAATCCGAGTGCGTTAGATAATATAGCCTCTAGTCACTAACTAAGGCGCGCTTCTCCGCAATTTAAGGCCCAAGCCACACAGAAGAGACGTAGGACGGGGGCGCGTTGCAGTCGCGTCGCCCCTTGAATCAGTTTTCATACTAAATGTATAGAAGCTTCGCGAGAGGCGGGGACGCGGCCTCGTCTCTTCTGTCTGATTTGGATCGCGACGCTTCTATATATTTAATATGAAAGCTGATTCCAGGGGCGCCGCGACTTCAACGCGCCCCCGTCCCACGTCTCTTCTGTGTGGATTGCGCCTATAAATCCTGTTGTGAACATATCCGTTTAACATATTATGTGCGTGTGTGTAGTACGAACGCGGTTTGAAGATGGGTCCCATATTTGTATAATTTTAGCGTACATGTCTCTGTCACGTAGCACTGACAAGTATCAGGATCGTTTGTTTGGACACCAAAAGACACGCAACAAGCCATTGCGTATCAGATACGTCGTCATCCAGGGTGCATTACGTATAATCCTTACTTATAAAATGTGGGCTCGATATGTTACTATCTTATATATCTTATTTATTTATTTAATCTTGATACGCTAAACTGGCCCACACTTAGTCGCTGTCGGTACCGTCACACACACACATATAGTACGAACTTTACTCGTACTATTGCTAATCGACAAACTGCAATGGACGGGCGCGCTTTCGTTAGTGTACCTACTCTAGATCTATCTGTTGCTCTAATTTAACTTTGATTAGTATCAAAAGTAGTCGTGTAAAATGTATTTCGCCGGGTCGACCGTCGACTCAATGCTTTCATGGCGACTTTTGCGGGGAACGCTACGACATCCAAGTGAATGAAGTGAATGAACACGGTTTTGAAATGAAGCGAAATAAAAAGTTGAGTTTAAATTTGTTTTATAACGTTCGTGCAATATTATTTCGGCGAAAAAATTATTAAGTCTAATTATTAGAGCAAACAACACTTGCACATTTTGTTGTTTAGGGCTGGGTGAGGGGAAAGCTCGCTAATCGGTGTTTAGATTAAGGCTGGCGAGCCACACGATTTATTTAAGGTTAAGACTACATGTTTTGCAAACGCGACGGTAGTTCGGTCGAGGATTGCATAGGCACCTTAAGTTGTCGAAGTCACCCCACCTCGTTGTTAATGTCGAACAATAATACTTGTTAATTATTGTAAATGTTGTTCTAAAGAAGCTTTATTGTAAACTAGTGATAGACGTAGCTGAGTCGTTGGCGTAATCCAAAGCTAAGGCGTTGCGCGCGGCGCGGGCGCATGTGCTGTCTCTTTCTCAACGGTGGCGGTGACAGGGACAGGCATAGTATACAGTCTGGCAAGCGAGTCCTGGGATAAGACAGAGGCGGTAAATTAAAAAAAAAACACGAATGTGTCAAAGCCGCTTAGCATTTTTCACAAATCAATTTTGATTTACATTGCTGCTTACCATACTGATTTTTACCGCCCGGCCACGATTTCGCGCGACCGGCGGTGCGGTGAGCGTTTTATCAGTTCATTGCGTGTGCCGCCAGGTAACCACAGAGCGGCAAGTGTGGCAGCCACGCAATGAACAGAGAAAACGCTCGCCGCGCCGCTGGTCGCTCAAAGTCGTGGCCGGGCCTTTAGTGTTTCCTGGACGAGATTTGGTTTACATTGATTGTGTCAGGCCTTATTTACGTAACTCTATTTTCGAACTTCGTATCGTGCCGTTCCGTTCTCGCTAATAGTATTAAACAAAAGAGTGAAAGGGTTGGCACGATACGACCTTTGAATTTCGAATTTCGTAGCCCCCCCCCACTCACTTGCCAGACTCTAGCACATGCGTTCGCGCCTGTTGAGGCCTGATAGTGGCGTAATTATGTGGGCCGTGACTGTTTCGTGATTGTTCTGTACATACTTTTATTATTTAATTGTAGGTATTTATTTGCTAGCTCGGCTTTTGGTGTTAACTCGTGCTCACGCCTTGATATTCCATGACAGATACTGTGGGTATTGTTTAACATTGCGGCCGTACCGTTAGGGACCTGTGTATGTACCTATTAAGTATTTTTACCCTGGGGTAAAGTCCGAGCGATTGTGATAAGGACGGAAAAATTGTAAATTTTCAAAACTCGTACCCTATCTTTTCGCTCTTACTGTAAGGTGAGACATATAATTTGTAGTAAACGATCATTTTCATATCATTAATTACATCGACAAATATATACCTATATCAAACAGAGCTTTTCTTGAATTCAAAGTGAATGTATGAAGAATTAAATATATTTAATTGATTCGCATGTTTTAAGAAAGACTATAAAATTGGAATGCATATTTTTAAACTTTATTATCGACCATAGTATAAAGGTGCTTAGATTTCCACCTTAATTTTTTAACTTAGTGCAGAATATGAAGTGATTTAAGTGTTTTGTAGTTATGTGTTTTTGCTAGTCTGCATTAATTCTTTAAAATCATTATTTTGTAGATCAAAAATCATACATTTATTCCTGTCATTTCGTGCCACAGTACCTGCTCCTGTCATTACATGTGATGTATTATTTTCTTTCCATGAAAATGTTTTGTATTATAATAAACTAAGTTCATTTTCGAGCTGACCAAAATACACATAATTTGTCCATTTATTTTGCGTTTTATTTATTTTTACCTCACTTATTATTTGGAGTTTCTTTCATCAACAGTGTACTTGAAAAGCTCTCATAGCTTATTTCGTAGCATTTTGTTGGAATTGTTCTTTAAAAATGTAAGTAAGAATAATAAAAGGTTCATAAACAGCCAAGAAAAAGGTACACTTATCAGATGCTAATTTCCACTTTTTTATGTTAACCAAGTACGCAACTATCCCCAAAATACTGTTATTGGCGATGTGTGTAAGAAGACAGCAGTAGTAAGTACTTCGTATCTGTTATGGTGTATAGACACTGGTATTCAAAATGGTTAGTAAACTCTACTTTTACCAAACTTTGATTTAAGTACATATTTTAGTGTGAGAACAGTCTCGTAGGTATGCACTACATTTGACAAATAAGAATAGGTAAGAGTCAACTTTTTACCAAATATTATATTAGCAGGGGTATTTGTAACTAACCTACTGCCGTAAATAATCTCAGAGCATATTTTAGAACATTCAGCAGTAGATATATAGGAATCTACATGACCGAAAAGTTAACAAAGAAGAGATGAAACTATCCTCCGAAGAGAAAAGCCTGTATAGTTGATCAAGAAAATACTTTACCATTTTTATGACAGTTCCTACATCAGAGTAAAAGCCATAAGGTTGATCATCACAATAACTCGTAAGTGAACATAGCCTTTGACGTTTTAAGCTGTGCAACTGACATTGACCCTAGAGTGGTAGAGGAATTTCTTGGTCGATAATTCCTTTTTACCTAAAAAAAATATGCGCTCTACATTTTTTTGTAAACAAAGCTATTGTTGTCTTTGGCCGTACCAGTTTGGAAGGCATAATCATAGAGCAAACCTCAATAAAGAAAGAGATTGGCTAACTATGCATGTTCAATTGATTGAATCGCTCCTTATAGTATATACAGTTCAAGTCTTTCCCGATTTAATTACTGATTTATGCTCTGAGAATAAAGACCTAATTCATTCAAAGTGCAAATATTGTATAACGGCTGTGAATTTCCTAGTGATTTTTAAATACCTATAGTATTAAGTTTGCAACCTTTTTAATATCCTGATATACCTAAATATAGGTACAGACCGCGCGGTCTCCGAGGATTGCGGGGGCTGGGGAAGCGGAGGGAGTGCACCGCGCCCGCACGTCGCTTCATACCCCGCACTCGCCCATTGAGAGTACTGAGTTTGACGTGAGAGCGCGCTTATCGATCTTTTAAAGGCTCAAGATGACTTCTTCCAGTCTCATTTCGTCACCTTCCTAACTCGTCCACTTTCTGATATCGTCATATCAGAAAGTGGACGAGTTAGGAAGGTGACGAAATGAGACTGGAAGAAGTCATCTTGAGCCTTTAAAAGATCGATAAGCGCGCTATTGCTATTGGGATATTGACGAATATCCCATTTTGTTTACATTCTTATTTCGACCACAGTGCCAACTCGTCCACTTTCTTTTATCGACCACAGTAGGTACTACCTGGTCATCAGTGCCAAATCAACTCGTCCACATTCCTTTATCGACCACAGTGCTGCTTGGAATAAATAGGAATGTTTGACTGACCAGTTGGCACTGTGGTCGAAATAGAAATGTTGACGAGTTGGTACTGTGCCCCACGTAGGAAAGCGAACAAGTTAGGAAAGTGGCGATATAAGAATGTTGGCGAATCAGAACAGTAGACCATATTATTATGACAATGAGGACGATGTGGCGAAATTGGATTGTGGACGAAGTCGTCCTGAGCCCTTTTAAAGTTAAATGCCAAAAAATAGTAGATACTAAAAACCCAGAACAGACTGATGATAGAAAAACCTAGAATGGATGATGATGAAAGATTAAATCCGCGCAAGAACTAGAGTCACCGACATAGCTCGGAAAATCGCCAGACTCAAACACAGAACAGCAGCAGGACACGTCGCTCGTAGAACTGATGCCCAAAAATTTCGAATGGCGTCCACGGACCGGAAGACGAAGTGTAGGTAGGCCTCCAACAAGATGGAGCGAACTGATGCCCAAAAAGTCCGAATGGCGTCCACGGACCGGAAAAGGCTGTGTAGGCAGGCCTCCAACAAGATGGAGCGACGATCTGATTAACGTTGCGGGAATGTTGACGGTACTCAATCAAAAATTTTGACGCGAACCAACTAGCATGACTGATCCGACTGGCGATGCGACCGACAACACTGAGCGCTCCCGCTCCCGAGCTTACGCACACAGAGACAATGTGCTTGTGTATCTTCACATACAAGTATGGCTTACCCGCTTTCGTGAGATAAAACATCTGTACCTACCTAACCAACCTATCTAACTAAAAAAGACGTATTTTAAGTCCGCCTATTGCGACGGTCGCGAACTACGGAACTCTACACTGAGCATGCCCCGACATGCTCTTGACAGGTTTTAAATCCTTTTCTCACATGCGGCCTTTTGACATTTATTTTTAATTGACGCTGGTTTTTGTTTTTTTGGTATTGTCCTTGTGAACCTAGCGACTAGTGTTAATTTGTTACTTAAAATTCCTCGGAGCTCACGTGCGGCCTGTACCTTCATAAACTAGTCTAATGTTTAGGTGTTGTTAATGTTCCTCTTTCTATACCTAAGTAACCTAATATACCATGCCTTGTACCTAATAACTTATAAGCTAAGATATCCATTCTAACAATATTAATCAATTAACATTAACGGTGAAATTAATGTTTCTGCAATTCAATGAACTGAGCAAAGAGCGTGATAAGCAAAACCTCTTTTACGCTTGGTTAGCTGGCATGAAATACCGCGAGCCTCTTTGTCAGAGGGACCCTGTCCAAATGGGGGGCAAGCAAGACTCGCCTTCACACCAGGTTGTCACACCATTGCTATTCGACGAAGCCCTGCCTGCAGACTCCTATTTCTAGCCTATTTGCCCTTCGGGCATCTATAGATAGGAACCTAGCGAACCTATCCTGCCTACTTTTGCGGAATAAAAATGATTTCTGACGAATTTCCGACGAAAGCGAAAAGATAAGTCTCTATAGTGGTGTGACCAGGTGTGACCTCGAGTCTGCCCCTGTCCAAATAGGTATTTGAAGCAGTAAATTATAGTGATGTATAATGAATGCAACAAACGAGAGTACCCAATAGGTAACTAAATATATTCACCACAAACTAACAGGCGACAGCCAATAACTTAATATACCATGATTATTTTTATACTTACTTAAACATGGCACTAAGTCTCTTGCGGGAATTACGCTACAAAACTCCCATTTACTGTATTTACTCACATGTGAAGCCAAAAAATGTCTGCTCTTCAGAAGCGCGGTTCATGTAGGTATACGCCCTGTAATATCCTATATGAGTATTGACAGTAATACACGATCAGATAGTTCGTACCCTTGTGTAATTTGTATACAGTAAACGAATTATTAGGTCGGTCGGGCATTATTATCGTACATTCTGGTTAGACAGTCGGGCGTGTATTAACCGTATCCCTCCTCAGTGAAACTTGCAACACACAACAAATAAACAACAGGCAGTGTTATGACTTTGGATCTTATTACCATAGACCAAAGTCCAAGTTTACTTTGCAGCACAAATGGACATTAATTCATTCAATTGTTTTGAACACGCAATATGGGTTGCGTAAATTACCTCAATCTGTTTCGTTGATAAACTTTACGAACTCACAAAATGTACTCACTAGCATTTAGATTCCCTAGCGTCAAGTAGGATTTCGTATAAGCAATATAGCGAGCGAGTAACCAGTTGTGGAAATAGGAATTTTGTACATAAATACCATACCACGTAAAAGGATTAAGTGGTACCTTCGCGGTGCTTAAAGCATCCATCTCTGTCAGACTTAACGAGAAAGAAAAGGACAGAAGGCAGAAGTTTGGGAAAATATATAATCAACCTTTATTTAAAAGGTAACATGACAGTTTATTCGGTGTCGGTATTTACGCCTTTAATCGAGCTTATATGAAATGAAATAGGTACTCCTCTGTATCAATCCCTGACAAAACACTGATTATGTTATCAAAAATAAACTATGATTAAATAAAACGACTTTTATTTAACATGTCCGCCGGCACCACTACTCACGCATTACGAGTAGACTAGGCCATAGTCAAGTGTCTTTCGACAATTGACAAGATTCTACGACTCTCTCAAGATTTCTACGTCGACATTGGCAAAATACGCCTTGCTAAAATAGCAAGGGTGAAAGCCAAGAAAATTAAAAAAAAATGAAGAAAGATTAATTGCAAATGTAATTTTGTACTGCTCTCCTGATATTATTAATTGAAATCAGGACATTTTTCGCCACTTTTGACTGGTATTTTCGAGTGATAATATGATTAACAGAAATTGTTACCCAGTCAAAATTCTAATCAAAATTATAGAACCCCTATGCTCCCTGTATACAGAGTACCTATCTGCCACCGCAGGCAATGCACTTACAAAATCTGAAATGAACCTCGACATTTGTTAAACATATGCGAAATTTAAAGTTATTAAGTTAATTTGATGTAAGGTTAGTTTTGAAACTTATGCCATTGTGTTTGGTGCCAGTCAATTATTTGTCAAAGGCTAAATGTCAGCTACAAATTCCAAATCATTTGTAGTTTCGGATTAGTTATTCGGCAGATGCAAAATTTAAACACAACACCCCATGATTTAATATACTCTGTATTTGCTCAAGTCTCTAAAGTAGATCATTAATAAAGTTTTCAAAAAGACAACACAAACCCATCCAAGTAAAAAAAAAATCGAGATTTGTACAATACATTTTTCCTTAATTTAAATGATACAATTTACTTAGAGGCCGATTGCCTGCTGAAGATTCTACTTTTGAAAATGTTGTCTATCCTGCTAAAGACAGCCTCGGCAGCCTTGGAGGCATCTACCCTGTAGTGAAGACCTTTCCTCATGTAGTAGTCAACTAGGGGTACAGTTTGAGTATGATATGTTGCCAACCGCTTTTGAAGGGCAGCAACATTATCATCAGACCTTTTAATCAAGGGTTCCCCAGTCTCATCATCAGTCATCGGCTTCTTGGGTGGATGGAATTCTTCATGATAGCTGCGACCGCTGGGTGGGTGGATCAGTCTCCCAGTAATCCTACGGACCAGCAAGCTATCCTCAATTCCAAATTCAATGACTGCATCAAGCTCTGTTTTCCTTTTGGCCAACAAGCCATCCAACTGAAACAAAAAGTATGTCAATGACATTAATTTTGCTGGTTAATCCTAATGATAAGAAGCCAAGTTGATTAAACTGATTACTGTTGATTAATTGTTACATAATAAACTTTCTACCAAACAGATAAGTAAAGATATTGATTAAGTATGACTTTTAATTCTAGAATGTTCTTCAATTTGTACCTTTTCGGCTTGCGGCACAGTCCTAGGGAAGCCATCTAAAAGGAAACCGTTCTTGCAGTCAGGCTGGTCCAAGTTCTTGTCGATCATGTCCACCACCATCTCATCGGACACTAGCTTGCCCTCGTCCATGACCTTCTTGAGACGCCGCCCGAGCTCCGACCCCGACGAAACTTCAGCCCGTAGCATGTCGCCAGTGGACAAATGGCAGACGCAATATTGCTCTTTCAATCTTGGAGCCTAACAAAAATAAAAAATTCCCAAGTCAATAAACAAACACAGCTATCTCATTATTACATAATAGCAACCTTGCTAAATACAAAGTTATTATTGTTAACTTGTTGAACTTTATAATGAGATCACGAAAGGTCAAATAGCACATTGACTTAAGTATGTTCCCAATCTTACCTGAGTGCCCTTGCCGGACCCAGGGGGACCTAAAAGCACCGCCCTGATCCCAATAGGGTCATCATCGGGCCTAGGCTTCACTGCTGCAGCTGCTGGTGCCATAATGTTGAAGTATAAGGCGCTGAAGAGAAAGAGTTGCAACTTAAATTATAAATTAAAATCGAATAAAACTACGGGTGAGCGTCTTGCGCTGAGAAAATCGTCACGTGCACTACTCTATCAGTTACCAAAATTAAAGTATCACCTACCTACGAAATTAGTTATTAATTGGTGAAAGATAAGTATAAACGTACGGTACGATGCCGACATGTGATGACGTCGGTCGATAAACGTCAATTCAAAAATCAAACTGACAGTGACAGACACAACACACAACAGCAAAAAGGGTTGAGCTGGGTTGAGCAAAAACATCGGTGTCTGGTTTGGTTTGGTATGTTTTGCTGTGCTGTGAGATTAAAATTATTTCTTATATTATTTTTTTCTGGTTTTTCAAACTTCAAACTGGTTGTTAAATTCAGTCTAAAATTTGCAGTAGTATAACAAAGTTAATTACCAATTTTGACCGAGAATGTAAAGTAAACGGTCACTTATCTGTCTTAAATATGTAGTAACATCTGTGTCTATCTGTAACAGAGGGAACAAATTACTTGAATGTGACAGTTGAACTATTTAGCTGTGCCATCTATTAAATGTGATTACTATATTTTAGAAGTAGCCTTTATGACACGCTATGCATTAAAGGGTTAAATCACTATCGATACCAACGAGATCTGTTTCTTAGTTCACAATCACCATTTTTCTAAATCAGGGGTCACCAAATGGCGGACCACGGTCCGCATCTGGGCCTCCGACCCATGTTGTGCGAACCTTACGTTAACAATAATTTGTATTACTGAGTACGTAATTTATTAAAATGTATCCTCCGAAAAAAAAGTCGTTTTCACATTAATGTGTAAAGAAATCCTTGTTACTTTTGTACATTACATTTGCTTATGTAATAAACTCAAGTAGCAATGGACCGAGATGGTATTTTTATTTTAAAAACCGGACCCCTGAAGAAACTAATTGGTGATCCCTGTTCTAAATTTTTAGAGGAGGAGGAGGTAGATGCCGCTCAAATATTGCGTAGGCACCAAAATGGGGTTAGTGGATCTGACCATTGCATATTTTTAGTGACAAAGGTATAATTAGATTCGAAAATGCAATTTCAGACGCTTTCCAAGTTCAAGTTATTAAAAAATTCAAGTTAAAAATGTTTAAGCCAAAAAAACCATAGAAAGTAGTCAAAGGGGCTGTTTCACCACTTTTCTTAAAGTTCGGATTAGCTTAATCATAACCTTATTTGACAGATGGAATTAAAATTTCTGTTTCACCAGTCTCGATTAGCGCTAAACGACGGACAAACTGTTTCTTAATTTGACCATCAGATCAGGTGGCATTTAGCATTTTTATCCGTCACATAAAGTTAGTTTATTTTTTTGTGGCCATGGTTGGAGAGCCCTTCAGCCGGTTTCAGAAAAATAAATCAAAGTATTTTTATTTTTTAAAGAAAGAGGTCATGCTAAATTGCATAAAATAATTTAAATATCAAGATTTCAATAAAAAAATGTAGGTACGCTTTTAGTATGTAAAAATAAATCCAAAATTTCGTAATATTTTTTAATATCAAACTTTTTTTCAATGGCTCAATCGTTTGTTCTACCTGAACTTGTATGTCGCCATAAAAAAAAGTTTATCTGTCAAATGGTTTGGCGCCACTTTTCGATTCGTTTTACGTGATTTTATTTTTCTTTGTTATTGTTAACAAAGTATCGTAAATAAATACCGTTTTTGGATCAATTATAATGTTACATATTTGTTTATGCAAAAAAAAATTGATGTATTCAAAAATTATATAGTTATCCATTTCTTTTGCTTTAATAATGAGTGACTCTTTGAACGAAAGTGTGCGAACAGGAACGCGTGGTCGTGAAATGCGACGTTGCCATTCCGACTTTTTGTTAAACCCACGATTAGTTAAGTGGTACTTAGTTTGCACAGAACCGGAGTGGTGAAACTGAAAAAACACTAGCTGACAGATTTGTCCAGTACTTAGTTTATTCATTGGTTACGTAACCAGCAGTTTGACAATAAGGTGGTGAAACACCCCCTAACAGTTTCGACAAAAGTTTCTGTGAGATCTAAATATCGCTAAAGATTACTTTTGTAAGTGAGTGAAGTCATTAGTTACTGTCATCATATTAGTGCAAGGGAAAATCGACCTCGTATCATAACGTGCAAATTAACTTGAACCATAGGGTGGTAGGTAGACCATATTTTTGGCCAACTGTACAGTCGACTACAAAAAAATCGATACAGCCAAAGTTACAAAAATATGTATACACGACCTTAATGTTAAGTCAATAAAGGTGTGTATACATATCTTTGTAACTTTGGCGGTATCGATCTTTTTGTAGTCGACTGTACGTACATAATGTTGTTTACAATTTGATTACAAATAATAGATGGCGCTTACGATGAAAATGGACTGAATTTGAGAGTAAAAATAGTTGCCAGTGAGAAACGCTCTACATCTGTGATTTGTGTTGTAAGTTGTTTGTAACCTCAAAATGTGGCGGTAAATAAAGGAATTAAAGACGATTTTATTCACGATTTCCCGAATTCTGGCTTTTGCATCGGTGTCTTTACGTACTTAAGGTGCTACTAGTTATTATATTCAAATAAAATCATGACAACCGCTACAGTTTGGTGAGTATTCTTTCGAAAATTATCAAATTTTTACGAGTTCTTGAGTTACGAATGTCAATCTTTTTGTAGTTATTGGAAGCAACTTTGGAGATGGACAACGTCAAATACCTTGTCTAATAAGGAACTGGAAACTGTCTTGGTCACGAAGGAGGTAACGGATGCCATACGTGCAGGCCTGGCTAGTTACAAGCCGGGGAAGAAGGAAGGTTATGCTCAGCTACAGACTAAACATCCCGACCAAACTCCACTGCTAAATGTTGTCCATACGCTCCAAAATTATATGGTGAGTTCCTACCTTTACATTAAAATAAGAGTTGCCTTTGTGTATTAGCCAAAAACCTTAACTTTATTCTTTGAAAAATCTAAGAAATGGTATACAAATCTACTAGAATTAAATACATTTTATATAGTCCAATTTTAGGACTCCTCACCCAAAAGTCACTTGTCAAACCCTATTAATGTTACTACATTGTCCATCTGTCCCTCTGTCTGTCTGTAACAGTGCTGTAATTCTACTGGTGTTACAACAAAAAATAATAGAAATAAAGACTTGGTCCCAACCAACAAATATAAGGTGCTAATACTGGATGTTTATAGCATATATTTAAATACTAGTGTGTAAGTCCTACATGCACCTGGCTGGGGTTATTATGTTTAATACTCTTAAAAGTAAAGTCTTTATTGATGTTTTATCCTTATTGTAAGGTAATTTTTTGATATTTGTAAGAACTTTAGATGCAATTATCATCTATAGCTGTGTTTTCCAAACTGTTAGTCATAGTCTGGTAATTTTCACACTGTCCCTTCATGATGATGTATGGTTTTGCCCAATCATGACCTAATACTTAATTTTGGTGGCCTGGTTTATTTTCTACAGGATATAGACCATGGTTAGCTTGCTTTGACTTGACCTTGTCTATGCCTTGACACAGCTGCATGCATCATAAAATTAACAGTTAATCTTTTAAACCGGTCCCAAAATTTTTCTTCTATTGAGCCTCTCAACAATATTAACCTCGATATTAAATTTTTGGAAGGTAATCTTCCTACTTAAAATGTGTTTTTTTGCGTATGTGGGTCTCTCGCAGGTCTTTGCTGACCCCTGGGGGCAGTTATAAGCCACACTGGAGATCACTGATTTAAACCAACTATGACTTTGTTTTCAGGATGTCGACTGCTTTCAAATCTGGGACATACTTAAACACTACCTGTGCGATATCTCCTACGGTACTCTAGAGAATGCCCTCAAAAACACAGCCTTTGTTGACACAAGACCATCTTTCCTGCTACCAAACATATGGAACTTCTATTACGCTGAAAGGTTATTTCTGCTAAAACTGCTGCAGTATATCCTACAGCATAAAGACGACAAAAGTCATAAATATCAGCAGCAATTTCACAAAATTATAAATGATGTGGGATTCGATCAGTTAAGGGAATCATTGATAACACAGTTTGAGAAGGTATTGTTTACGGCACCTCCTCCTAGAAGAATACATAATGAGTTCTCATCTGAAACGATCCGACAAGAATGGGCAGAATTTAAACTGCGAGAACAAGTGGCTATTCTACAAAATATTTTACTCATTGCAAACGAAAAGACATTCCCTGACAAAGACTTTGTGAGATTGTATCCATTGTTTAAGAAGCATAATTTTGGGAAGAACTTGGGGTATAATGAGTTACTGGAGGAAGAGCATAAGGAGTTGTGTTTGAGGATCATGTATTTGGAAACATGTATCTTCATGGTGGTTGTTGCTAAAGTGGACAAATGGTTAGTAAAAGAGTTTTTAAATAATGAAAGTACTTGGTTATTTTATTTTCTAGAAGATTATTGCATGGTCACCATACAGTAATTATTATTCTTGTCAAGACTAATTCTATTAGGACATTTTAACAGTTTTTCAGTAAGAGTCATCTAGCTAAAATACTTACTATATAAAATATCAGGTGTTAGGTGGAGGTTCATATTGAATAACTAGCTTTTGCCCGCGGCTTCGCTCGCGTGTACTATGAGTATTCCAAGGAACCAAGATATCAAGCAAGCAAGCATACAGGCAAGCAAGCAAGCAGGTCCACAATTGACCGATAAATCGGTGAACATACCTACATAAAAAAATACATAAAGTGGAATGCATAACCTCCTCCTTTTTAAAAAATCGGTTAAAGAGCCCTTTGCGGCCTACTTACAGTATAAACTTATGAATTTTGAAATTTTAGCTTTCTACAACCAGTAAAACGAAAAATCCCGTTTTTCCCGTTCCCGTGGGAATTTTGGAAAGTCCTCTCTCAATGCTCCTCTACACTCCCCAAACAACCTACATGCCGAATTTCAGCTTTCTACGACCAGTAAAACGAAAAATCCCGTATTTTCCCGTTCCCGTGGGAATTTGGGAAAATCCTCTCTCAATGCTCCTCTACACACCCCAAGCAACCTACATGCCGAATTTCAGCTTTCTACGACCAGTAAAACTAAAAATCCTGTTTTTTCCCGTTCCCGTGGGAATTTCGGAAAGTCTCTCTCAATCCAGCTCTACCTACACTCCCCAAGCAACCTACATGCCGAATTTCAGCTTTCTACGACCAGTAAAACGAAAAATCCCGTTTTTTCCTTATCCCGTGGGAATTTCCGATAATCCTTATAACGGTTTTTTAATTACCTACTTCTATGCCAAATTTGAGAGTCTAGAAATTATAGTTCATAGGATACCGTTGAACTGAATATATAAATCCCGTTTTTTCCTTTTCCCGTGGGAATTTTGAAAAATCCTGAAATTATTAATGTTTTAAATAATGTAATACCTACTTGTGTATCAAATTTGAAGAGTCTAGTTATTATAGTTACTGAGATAGGGTCACTCGGAATCGAATATATAAATCCCGTTTTTTCCCTTTCCCGTGGGAATTCCCATTAATCCTTCCTTAGTGGATGCCTACATTGTATAAGGTATCTATGTGCAAAATTTCAAGTCTCTAGGTCCAGTGGTTTGGGCTGTGCGTTGATATATCAACAGTCATTTAGTTTATTTAGATATTTCAACCCCATCGCACCCCATCCAGGGAGATGGTATTTTACGTCTGTAACGTCGGATTTTAAAACCGCTGTTGTTTTCATAACCAGCGACCCGATAAACCATAGAAACAACACCCATGTTGATTTTCAGACTTTGTTACCCCTTTCCACCCTTTTAGGGGTTGAATTCTCAAAAAACCTGAAACACGTGTTTACTAATTTATCATATGGAGTACTTCTGTGAAGTTTCGAATAAAATAGTCAAACTAATCTTGTTTCCCCATACAAACTTTGGACCCCCGTTTCACCCCCTTAGGGAGTGAATTTTGAAAAATCCTTTCTTAGTGCACCCCTAGACCTTATAAGGAACCTACATGCCAAATTTTAAATCTCTAGGCCCAGTGGTTTGGGCTGTGCGTTGATATGTCAGTCAGTCAGTCAGTCAGTCAGTCAGTCAGTCAGTCAGTCAGTCAGTCAGTCAGTCAGTTTCTTCTTTTATATATATAGATTGGATGCAGTTGGTGCACAGTCAAGTGTAAAAATATGGGTCCATACAACTTGTTTACAAATATTATGTCTCTTATGTTGTTGAATTAAGGTATTAGTACATAACAATGAGAGGATCAAATCAATACATATTTTTGCACTTGACCGTACAACTCCGTGTTTTTTGACATGGAATGAACAACAGTAATGCACATCCTAATAATTCTAACGCTTATAGCAATTACATGATGTTTTGAATTATCAGGTTGTGCATAATTTACATTAATTCAGAGTTGACAGCACCTTTAATGATCAACCTTTTCCCTTGCTACTCGTACTTTGCTACCACATTACTTTATTGGTAGTAGAATGACAAGATTGTAATTGATTCTCATTCTATTTACATCATATTTTTTCTTCATGGTTTATTTTCTATTCCACTCCAGCCAGAGTAACCTATCATCGTGGATAGACAAGACTAAAGATGTTGTGGAATCAGAGCTGACCCAATTGCAGCTGAACATGGAACACAGCCCTATGATGATGTCCTGGATGCTTTTAATGTTGCAGGTACACTTCAGTTATGATAGTTGAATCTTATTAAATTGTCTTCTATCCGGGTCTGTCAACTTTTTCTTGAACCTTTGCCTTAGTTATGTTCCCTAGATATCTCTTTGAGACCATGAATTTCTATTAATTTTCTATGATTAAAATTCATCAAATAATTAAAATATACATTTTTTCTGTAGTTATACAGGATGTAATTGTTAAGTGTGTCTAGGCGATTATTCCGTAACTATTACAGATATCAAAAAACTGTGAACTGATATCGAAAGTACGTTACCTAATGAGTAAAATGATATCATTAACTTTTTAAAAATAAAAAGTAAAATATGGACGTCACGCACCTAGGTCGCACTTGGTTTCTTTAGTTAATCTGCAGGCTTATTGTTTAACGCGCTGACGCTTGCTCTCTTTCTGACAAACGGTATTAGATGGTGACAGAAAGAGATGGTGAAAGCGAAGGCAAGCGCCCGAGCGTTAGACAATACCAGGGCCGGCCCGAGCATTCCTGGCGCCCTAGGCAAAAACTGAAACGGCGCCCTTTTTAAAGAGAATTCGTGACGAAAGAAAAAATATATTATACAGGGTGTTTGGCCGTCGAGTGTAGGGGTTTTAAGGGGTGATATCTAGCGTCATTCTGAACATTTTTGACCACATTTACTATTATGCAAAATTGCACGGTTTTTGAGATATAGCCTTTTTTTTTTTCAAAAATCACTCTTTTTGCCAGATTTTTTTAATTTAAACATCCTGTATACCCTGCATTGAAATAATTTTTAGTGTTTTGTCTTCGCAATACCTTGGTCCTTCAAAATAAATTCAAATAATTTCCTATTACTACCATATTAATTGAAAAAACCTCTTTAGACATGACAAGAAAAAAATATCTCAAATACTTTTGTAACTTTGCGTGTCCACAAAAAAAAAGTAACAGCTGTTTACGCGTACAAATTACTTAATAAACTTCTATGATTTACGGGATTTCCAAACATGTGCCATTTAAAAGGGTTAAACTAAAAAAATAAATAAAAATTAACGTGTTACCAAAAAAAGACCTTAATCTCTTTAAAACTACGCAACGGATTTTGATGCGTTTTTTTTAATAGATAGAGTGATTCAAGAGGAATGTTTATATGTATTCTGCATAGCAGTTTGTTGGTAATATGGTTTGCACCCGTGCGAAGCCAGGGCGGGTTGATAGTAATTTTATAATTAAATTCATAAAGTTTGAGTACTCTTGAACAAAAGTGTTGAGATGATTAAGAGAAGTGGTTACCAGTGGTAGGACCTTGTGCAAGGTCCGTCTACCTCGCTACCATTGTCTTACCCGATAATCCTGCTGCCAAGCAGCAGTGTGTTTTATGAGAAGGGTAAGATAGCCGGTGAAACTATGGACACATGAGATTTCTATCTTAGCTCTAGGCAGCCATAACTACAACCCTCTGGGCCCTATTTAATAAACATTACAATCCAACAATTTTGTAAAAAACTGAAATATTTGTTAAATTGTACTACAAGTGCTGTTTAAGAAATTCTACAAATAAGTAAGAAACTTACAAATTAAAAATTTACAATTATCACCACTGTAAACGCCGTTTAATAAAGGTTCACATATGTAAAAAATGCCTGTTGCTTTAATGACAATATTGTATTTACAAAATTATAATTGTAAGGTACAATTTACGTAAAATGTAATTTTTTGCTACAAGTTTGCTACACTACAATTAAATGAGGGTAGACTTATTAATAAATAAGAAATTATTGAATTGGTTAACCTATTGAAGTCACGGAGAACAACAACAAAATTACAATTTTGTCTCTAATTTACGAGAATAAAGAGATTTTTCTCAAACATGCAATGATAATATTGATGTTATGTTCCTTATGGCCGCAAAGTATCACGTTGCAGGTGCGTGCGGCTAGACGAGAGGTCAATAATGGATTTTCATACAACATTGCTGGCCTAGGCCGGTAAAGTGATCTTTTTCGTTTCCATTCCACACGGAGTGACACGGCATCATGGCGTTCGGCCATTAAAAAAAAACTATAAGCAATATTTGCTGTATGTACATAAATAAATACACATAGTTCCAAAGTAAGCAAAGCTTGTGTTATGGGTACTTGGCAACGGATAAATATACTTATATATATTTAAATACATATTAAACACCCCAGACTCGAGAACATACATTCGTTTTTTTTTTACAAATATCAGCCCTGACGCGGGAATCGAACCCGGGACCTCAAGCTAATGTCACTACTCGTTGTTAGAACCATGATTTTTAATTATTCAGATCGCCGGAGCACACTTCATTAATTTCTGACAGATCCCTAGGTTACCTGTAGGGATTATACTACAATTTACAAAATATGTAAACTTGTAAGTACAATTACTTGTTTAATAAAGTAAATTTCCATACAAAATTGTAAACAATCACCTGTAAAGTGAAAATTTTTATTAAACAGAATTATGTGAAATTGTAGGTACAATTTTACAATTTTGTAAATTTTCCACCATAACAAATTTGTAAATTAAATTTTTTATTAAACAGAAACTTGTAGAATTGTAACCTGTTGATACAATTTACAATTTACAACTTGTAATTTTTATTAAATAGGGCCGTGTTACAAATTTCCAATGTCCATGAATGATGTTGCTTACCTACTATCAGGTGATCCACTTGTTTGTTTGCCACTCTTTCGTAAAAAAAACGTGATTGTGACTATACTTGGAACTTGTTATATATTTTTTTACTATTTCAGAGCAATCAACATGCAAAATTATTTGAGAGCCAATACCATCACTTTGGTGCAACTGCACTCAAGATGCGCTTGTTTGAGTTTCTTCTAGCAATGCTGAACAGTCCTGTGTTCTCAGTAAGTATTCTAACATTTCTAACAACTACAAACAAAATATAACGGAAGATGATACATTTTAGCGGAATCTGTGTCTCTATTAGGTTCCACCCCTATCCCAAATTATTTAAATCTGTTATACCAAATTCAGTTATGGTTTAAAATTTATTTCGAATATCCAATACCGAGCTCCATAAGTTTCTTAACATCCTTAATAAAAATAAAAATTAACTAATAAATAAAAATGAATCACCGAAATGTTTGTACGCGCATAACTTCCGATTGACTGCACCAAATTGGATAATTTTTTTTTTTCACCTCACTAGCTCGGAAAGCCGTTTTTGTTTGTTTGACATCTATTGAGAAAATCGCTTTTTATCCACAAGTGAAGAAAGAGTTTTGACATTTGAAGGCAGCTTAAGTGATATTTGACAGCTAACAAAACGTAAAACGTGAAAAGTGCTGAATTTTTAACATCACAATTAATGAATTGCATCGAGTAAAAAACACTAAATACAGGCTTACAACTTTATTTTAATTCATAAATATCAGCATTCAACATTAACCTTCATTCTTGTTGTAAAAACGGATAAAATGTTCTGACAGTCCAAGTAAGTCGATGTGCGAACAAAACGCATCCGAAATAATAAAAAAAAACTTAAGTCAAAACGGTATACAATTTAACAGTAATACAGTTTGCTCGTATCTCAAAATCGATAATCTGGCTAATTGAACTTTACTCGATGTGCAATAAAGTTCAGTTTGGTTTATTAATTGATTGGAGATACGAGTTTTTTCAAAGTAGTGACGATATGTCGGTATTGGAATAGTTCCATAAAGACTGGATTTGCTTAGGCTATTTTGCATTATTTTTGCTTTTACCAATATTTCTATAAGTACTTCAAAATTATTGTATTGACAAAGAGGTAAATAAATAATAATTGATAGTACAAACCCTTTTTCTTATTTTCCTCGCTGTAGTGAGGTGAAAAGTTTTGTGTTATACACGGGTGAAAAGTTATTTTACGTCTCGTGTGTTGAAGCACTCGCTATCGAAAGAATTCTATTTTGAACCACTCGCTTCGCTCGTGGTCAATCATAGAATCCTGTCGATAGCTCGTGTTTCAAAATGAACACTCGCAGTTAAAATACAACTTTCCCCCCTTGTATAACAAATAACTATTGTTGCGTTTGTTATTGTCAGGAGAAGGTTCTTATGAAATAAAAAATAGAACGGCGGCGAAACCGCGGGCATCAGCTATTTGTAATACAGAGTGGGACCCAGAAGTGGGGATAATATTTAAAACGGAGGCTATATAGGTCACTAGTAATTGAATCATTAAGGTCCCAATTAATTAAAATCAAAACTTTGCTTTTTCATTTTTTCTAACAAAATTAATCATAAATTCAATGTACTGCAGACAATGGAATAGTTCTGCTCAACTCGATAATCATCCATTGACAATCTATTTTACTATTTCCCAGGATGACTCACCCTGTGCCTCCTTAGCCAAGCATCAGACATTCCGTTTCCTGAACGAACTTTGTGACCGTTTCGACGGAGACGGCACCATCAGTAACCAGCCTGGAGTCATGGAACTGAGTTCTTTGCTGTTGGAGACTGAAGATATTGCTTCAGAGTTCTGGTGCAACGTGCAAAAAGAGGAAGGATTTGGGATAGTGTCTCTTTGGAACTCTGCATTGGAGTATTTCCCGTATAACTTTAGTGCGCTGAGCGTATTAGCTGCAGGTCTGGCCAAAGGAGGGATGAGTAGTGTGAGAAATGTGAGTATATAACAAAAAGTACTATTTTATTTTCTAATAATCTTCGTGTCCGACTTGTACGCACCCTATTGCTGGGTATAGGTCTCCTCTCAGAATGGCCAGCTCCATCTACATGCCCACGAATTGGGAACTTCACACACACCATTAAATTACTTCACTGATGTACATGTAGGTTTGCTCATGGTAAATTTAAAATGCACAAACATTCCGAAATATTTAGAGGAGCGAGCCTATTCCGCCAATGTCGAGGTTGAAGGCAGTATAGGTTTTATTTAGCCTTTCGGTAGCGTAGCCGTGGGCTACTCTACTCAATCGAGTATGGTATTGAATAGTTTTTTCTGACACCATACAATTCTAAGAATTTAACCCTTTAATTAATGCATAGCGTGTCCAAAAGGCAACGCTGTCTTTAAAGTTCATTTTCAAACATTATATTTTAAGTAAATTCAAAACTTTGTGCAGTAAGCTTTGTACAATTTGTGCAGTAAAATAAAATAAAAATAAAATAAAATAAATAAATATCACGGGACAATTCACACCAATTGACCTGGTCCCAAAGTAAGCTAAGCATAGCTTGTGTTATGGGGTACTAGGCAACGGATAAACATACTTATATAGATAGATACATACTTAAATACATATTAAACACCCAAGACCCGAGAACAAAGATTCGTATTTTTCATACAAATATCTGCCCCGACACGGGAATCGAACCCGGGACCTCAAGCTTCATAGTCAGGTTCTCTAACCACTAGGCCATCTGGTCGTCTAAAGTAAGTGAGGTGTGAAGTTTTGTCAATATTCAAATTTAGAAATGAACTCTAAAGACAGCGTTTCATCTTGGACACGCTATGCATTAAAAGGTTAAAATAGCATCGTGTAGAACTCATTATGTTAGGTTAGGTAAGTTTTATAACAATCTTAAAAAGTTACGGTTTCAGAAAAAAAAAACTTTTCTAATGATATGTATTTTTTAAATCTTTAATATTTTCAGCTCATGGGAGAACTAAAGAGCTTACCCGTGTACACTGAAATCTACAATCCAACCACCGTCCCAGTTATGGTATTGAACTCCGAAGAGGCCATCGTAGCCCGCGACCACTACCCTTTGGGTGGGCCAACTTACTGCATAGCAGCTG
The DNA here is from genome assembly GCA_947859365.1 of Archips crataeganus. Classification (NCBI taxonomy): domain Eukaryota; kingdom Metazoa; phylum Arthropoda; class Insecta; order Lepidoptera; family Tortricidae; genus Archips; species Archips crataeganus. The sequence continues at coordinate 18,574,943 of OX402048.1, forward strand.
GCTCCAAAGCAACCATAATGGAGAGAAGGGAAGGCACAATGATACACTACAGAACTCCTTATAGTTACTGGACAGTGTTGAATAAGAATATTGAGCAAGCGTTGGACAGAAAGGGGCATCATCAGCATGATGTGAGTGTGACGCTCCAAAGAGTTTACGAGGGAACTATGGTCCTGAAAGGGATTTTTAAGGCTCTAGTTGAACAGAAAGAAGTTCCAAAGGCGCTGGTCGAGCCGAGTGAGGGCGTGTTCGATGTTTTAGTGAGGTTTATGAGAGCTGAAACGCCGCCGCTACCGCTGCTGGTTGAGTGTTTGGAAATGTGTACCGCTTTGATACCTATGTTCCCTAAGGAGATCCATATGAGGTGAGCAGACGTTTATTTCTTGGGGTACTTAGTAAAGGGACTTTTTATGGCATTGGTTAAATTATCAGTTTGTATAACCTACATACTGGTTTATATGACCAAAAATCTCTAAGAATATTTTACATATTTTGATACATAATTTGGCAGCGCATTAATCTAATATTGCTAAGAGAAATGGCACTTCATCATTGACGTCTTAACTGTTACAGAAAATTAATTAATCAAAGTCAGGCATAATATTGTGCTTTGCACCCGAACGCTCATATCCAATGGCATATTAGTCGTCAATAGATGTACCAGAGAGCAGAGAGGCCAGAAAGCTCAAAAAACGAGTTTTTTTTTTTCTAGACTGGCAAGCACAGGGCTCCTGCCGCGCATAATCAATCGTCAGCTGACCCACGTCCAGTATGCGAGCGGCGAATCTCTAGACTCGGCTGCAGTCGGCGCATACCTTATCTCGCTCGAACAGCCGAGCGGCACATACGATTTTTTGAGGGCGTACATTGATATGCTCTGTACTTTCCATGAGGTAAATCAAGTATAAAGTTTCTAAACTTTGCTATGGCTAAGAACTGTTAGTGCTGGTTGTATTAATGCAGGCTTCTTGTCTAATACATGTATCGTCGCAATTGCATTCACCGTTCCTTTCTCTCACACGGTATTAAATAATGTGTGTGTAAAAATCACAACTGAACTGACATCTATAAAAACTGATGACAACTGATGGAACTGTCCTTACCTTCCATCAGTTGACCTTATCTTACATCAACTGACCTTATCTTTCAAAACAAACGGTATCGTCATAGTATTAAGGTTCAAATTTAATGTAATGGCTCGAAGCGAAAAATTCACCTGGGAAGATTTATACTATACTAAGGGTGTTACCACGCCAATCGATCGATCGTCGATCGATGGTAGAATATATTGATCGACGTTGGTCGACAATTTTTACACCAAAACCTACCACACCAATCGATTGACGTCGAACAGTAGCATCGATCGGCTGTCAATTAATCGTTTATCGACCGGTATCCGTCGATCAGCGAAACCTACCACACCAATCGGTCATAACACCCGTAAACATCAAATATTTCATCCACGTACTTTACCAATTCTATTATTATTCGGTCGGGGCAGTACCACCCTCTCATAGAACACCGGCGTGAAGCGGCAGTACTCCTGTTGCGTTTCGTATGGTCAGTAAAACCCCTTCTACACGATCGGGACCAACCGCCAACCGTCGTGTCGCACGCGTCGGCCGACAGCGTTCCATACGGTTGGGGCCGACCACGGACAATGCGCTCGCGACCAAGGCCATTGACGTCAACCAAATATCGGTCCGGTCAACCGATTTCTACACTGTCCATTTTTAAATCAACCCGACCAAGGACACAATGGTTGGCGGTTGGTCCCGACCGTGTAGAAGGCCTTTAAGAGCGCCGGGGGCCAACCTCTCCTCCCCCTCCCCTATTCCCGCTCCTTTTTTAAAGGCCGGCAACAGATCAGTGACTCTCTTTGAGTTGTTGATATTTATGATATTTCTGCCTCCCTCTCGTAATAAAAAAAATATCACTTGACTTTGTCAATCCCTCGCAGGTATCAGACGACGAGCGCATAACCTCGGACATAATCCTCCCGGGCCTAGTGTTCGTGTTGCGCGAAGTGTTCCCGAGCGTCTCCGAATGGCGTTACGACAACGCGCGCGAGCGCCGCGCGCTGTTGCACGCGTGCTCGCGCTTTCTCAACTTGTTGCTGCAACAGACCAAAGATGGCGTTGCGAAGCAGACGTGCGTCTTTAGTCTGCTGTATACGGAGAACGCTGTGGAACTGCTCAAGATTATCTCAGTTGGTATGTTGCTGTATTTGATATGTATGTGTCTGAGGAAATGTAAAAATTTTTTGACATCAGTCTCAAATTGTTTTATTTCAAAAATATGTTATATGAAAAAAGAAGGGTTATACGCATAGTATTGCGTAGGTATTTCATTATAAGACCATTTACAGATCGATTCACAAGAGCTGGCACGAATGGATTGAACGAAAGCTATGTCACTTTGACATTTTTGTTGAAAAATGACTGATGCATGACATTTTCATATTTGTGTGAAGTGTATTCAAATAGGTAACACATAGATACTTTCATTCACTCATTCGATCCATTTGTGCCAACTCTTGTGAATCGACCTGTAACTCACATTTTCATTCACTCACTCATTCATTCATTTTTTTTTGCAATCAGTACTTTATGTAGATGTGTGTGTGTAATCATTCAACTCAACTCTCGTGATGAGACCTAAACATTACTTTCAGCACGAAAACCCCTCGTCCACTTCTGCTAGCTGTAGAAACGTGTAATCCTTAAAAATTGAAAACTGGAAATAACATGTCCAACCTTATTCAAGGCAACAATCAACTGGAGCGCACAATGCACGGCGAAACCAACTGGACCTCAGGCGAGTGCACACAGCACGTGACAACCATCCAGCGCTGCGTGGCGATCGTGATGTTCGCGCTTCGGCTCAAGACGACCGTCGCGGCCGCCGGTGAAGTCACATCTTTAGAGCAACTTGTGTTCTCACAGAACAGCCATAAAGGGGGCCTGAAAGTGGTGCCCCGCGTAGCCAGTTACATCAACCACGCGTTTAACAAGAACTTGCCGGTGCTCTGCTGTCGGCTGTTGAAGAAGTTTGCTGATGTGAGTATGATAAGGAAATCATTATATTTCACTAGCTGTTGCCCGCGACTCCGTCTGCAAAGAATTCGTTTATCGCTATCCCGCGGGAATTACGCAATTTTCCGGGATAAAAAGTACCCTATATGTTAATCCAGGTTATAAACTATCTGTGTGCCAAATTTCATCAGAATCCGTCAAACCGTTTTAGCGTGAAGAAGTAACAAACATACACACTCACACACTCACAAACTTTCGCCTTTATAATATTAGTGTGAAGTGTGATGTGATAATATTAGTGTGATACTAAATACGAACTGAAACATGGATGCACGGAAAAAAAAACACAGAAAAAGACCAGCTTCGGGAATCGAACCCGGGTCCTCAGCATACCGTGCTGCGTGCTTTACCCCTACACCACAGCGGGAGCCGAATCCCGATCCGGAGCCGGAGCTGGTCTTTTTCTGTGCATCCATGTTTCAGTTCGTATTTAGTATGAAATATATGGATTTCACGGGATGACCGTATAAGTAAAAAAAAAATGAAATTGAAAAATAAAAATACAAAAGATACTTCATATCAATCTTGAAAAAGGAAATCATTGTTAACATATCCAGCATCACCCTGGGCCCGCGTGGGACTCTGAGAGGAGGCCTGTGCTGTACAGCTGGACGTATATACGCGGGGATAATGATTAATGATACAATACAATACAATACAATGACTCTTTATTGTACACCAGGAATAGTAAGCAATACAGAAAACAGGTACACAGAGAGTAAGTTACAAGGTAAGCATAGGCGGCCTTATCGCTTAAGAGCGATCTCTTCCAGGCAACCCTTTACCAGAAAGAAGGAAGGACTAGTTTACAGCAGGTGGTGCATCAACAGTGGATCAGAAAATTAAAACGCAACAAAAAATAGTACATCTACTCATACATATATCGTACATATAATAAGTACACGTCTAAAACAAATATAAGCATTGGGATAAACAGCCACATATAAATAAATAAACTATAACAAAGCTAATTATTACAAGAAGACAGATAGTACACCTTAAGCATTGATTAATGATGAAGATGATCTCCAGTATACGACCCTACTTCCAGGCTTCCTCTGATAATCTAGTTCTCACGTGCGCCCAGTGCTGATTGAGTACTAAATACACCAATGAACTGCTTGGCAAAAAGCAAACGCAAACGCACGGCAAATTTCAATATGTAATTTCGCACATAAATTCTTAAAAACTTAGTGGACCTTAGGCTGGAACCCATGACGATATGTTTGACAGGCCATAGCTAATTACTAACACTTGAGTTATCTATCATAGCTCTCTAGACTGGCCACGCATCTGCAAGAATTTAGTATTTCAGGTGTTTCTATGCTCAATCACCAGTATTTCATAAAAAAAGATCGCTTGTTGAATTCGGACCAGATTATACCTACAAAGATTCTATAACATAAATTTGCTAACGCAATAGCTTTGTTGTAGACCATCTAATTTTTTTGGTAAGGAAAGTTTCAACCTTTTTTCTAAACACATTTATAATTTTTCAGGGCTTCCAAATGTCCCTTTTCGCGTCTCTAGAAATGACAGCGTACCAAGTCCGAGTCATGTTTTTGGATAGGCTCCGGGACAAATACGAAACGACCGAACTTAAAATCGCCATACTGCAATTCGTGACCACCTGTATTGGCAACCAGCCAGGACTGACGGAGGCCTTTTTCAATATCTGCCACGAAAAGATGGACGTAGGCGATGACAACGTAAAGTCTGAGGGAAAAACTGCTACTGAAAAGAAGGCAGATGTGGATGACAGCTTTGAAGGAGTACTAGGTTATATGGCTGATTACCTTGGGACTGTTAAAGCTGTAAGTTATTTCACTAAAGTATTTTTTTTATTTCTTATCATGTCTTTTCCTAGGGTTCCTTATGAATACACTTGACCCATAGACACCTTTTATGTATTTAGATTTACCCCTCCTTCGCACTTCCTCCATAAATTGGATGTTACGTAACGTCTAATTGTTTAATATTTATACCAAGAAGTTTTTTTTTCAGGATCCAAAGTTACTTCACAGCCCGTTATTGTCATGCATAATGGGGCTGTTCCACGCTCTATGGAAGAACAACATGCAAATACTAGTGAAGAAACTACGCGAAAACCCTAAGTTCTGGGAGCACATGACTAGTCCCTTATTCAGCGAGATCCAGCCAGGCCTGAGCACTTACGCGCAAATATTCAACGTGCTCGGCATAGAGATGTTCGTCTCGAGGGGCAATCTCGAACAAGGCTTCATAGATATGTTGGAAAAATTCTTTGATACAGACAAAAAATATCTTGACACCTGGGTGGACTATATTTTCTCCTTCAGAGGCAGATGCGAATGCGAAGAAGTCGTGGACAAAGTGCCAGTCTGGCTAGGCTTGTTGACTTCATGGAAAGATTTCACTACGATATTCTGCAAGTGCTTACCTATAACTTTAAACATCGCCCATAAAGCTAAAATGGTGGCGCCGTGTATGACAGCGTTGCTTGATGAATTAGAAGACCTCAACGATGGAAGGCTCGTCGTTATCTTGGCGGAGTTGTACGTTATAATGCTAGCAAATTGGAAAGAAGATTGCTATGAGAATAGGAAGGCTAGTGCGAAGCAAATCGATAACCTCCTCACTAACACTGCCATCGTCTACGAATGTTTGCATCCGAGAGCGGTGCGAGCTATTCTATCTATAGGCACAGTCACCATAAGCACTTTGGACTATGAAATAAAAGCTAACGGCACCATCGCCCAAAGTGTTATCAGATCTGTCACCAACATAAATAGCTTGGAACTAGAAAAACTATTCGACGGCATCAAAGAAGGAAGTACTCCGAAACTGAAAGAGAACGCGAGCGAAGAGATACCGCCCGTTGTTTTATCCCTCGCTATGTTAGAGCAATGTTTAGAACTGTACGATAACATGTTCGCGGGTTTGCCGCAATGGTTCCAATCGACTAGGTTTATTAACAAACTATTGTGCTGCCTTCAGACTTGCTTGCATAATCGAAGGCATTACCACACGAGTCTTGCCGCGCTGCGTTGCTTGACGGCTTACGCTAGAGGGCCGTTCGCGAACGACCTCCTAATGAGCGAAGTAGATCAATTCCTGTGGATGCAACTGCTGCCTCCTAAGTTTGATCAAAATGGGAATGACCTCGCGTGGAAACCTGAAGAATGGTGGCGGGTTTACGGTTACAGTTTGGATTTTATTTCGATGATGGTGATGAAACATGGACAGTTCTTCGCTGGTGATGCTATAACGTTTGTGGGGGTGCATTTGGAGTATTTGGTGGAAGCAGTATTGCTTCTGCGGCAGGTGGTCAGTTTGGACGCGCTTAATCTTTGCGCGTCGGCCCTGAATTTGGTCGTGCAGCTCGTCAAGTTCGAGTCACGGTGGCGCATTGAAAATATGAACTCTTTGGTGGAAATCATGGTAAGTTTATTTTCTTTTATAACAAGCTTTTATTTGACACATTCACTGTCCCCGTACAAAATAATTTGACAAAGTCATACGTCCAAGTGAACCTATAGTGAAAGCACGGATTCCTGAAAAAAAAAAGCATCATGACCCCACATTGAGAGCACCCGGACAGTTTTGCAACTTGCAATGTTTGTTTATATGATATCATTTTTAAGGTAAAATTTTGTAAGTCGACTTTCAGCCACTTCTATGAGAAAGTTACAGGCTTATAAAAAATTAAGTATGACTTAAAACAGTAGAAAATGCAATAAAACTTAAAAATTCACAAACGAATTTTTTTGTCACGTTCAAGCATTTTACGTCAAAAATGCGTTGAAGAAAATAGCACCCTCATTTTACTGCACATTTATGTCATAAATATAAATTGTGCCGTTCGTCCACGACTCGCCTTTGAGATATGGTTTAGGGGCATTTTAAATTTAAAATACTACTTTTTTCAGAATTAGATAGATTTGGAGTTTTCTTACTCAAAATCAAGAGCGCTTTTGATTTTGATGATTAAAAATATGACCCTAGTTTTCCATCCAATTTTTACACGACTATGGCAAAGCCAAAAGGAAGTGTAATGATTTTAGCAGTCTATGTTTGTATTTACGGATGTTCCACCGTAGCGTCGAGACTACTCATCCGATTTTAAGAAATTAAATAAGGTGTCAATCGATTCGTTATTTTATTATGCTCCGGGTGACATAAGATACCTTTTTTCCGTAGTCGGTTTTCAGTTTTTTAATTTGAGTTAGTTTTATGACGAGCCATATAAAATGTATGAAAAAAGATCACAAAACTGACTCAAAAAATAAAGAATTAGCTCACACTACAGGTACCTATACTTTTTAATGAAAATGCCCTTAGGTGTTTATTCTTCAGGCTTTAATAATTTGTTTTTTACTAGCGGAGCATTAGCGCATGCCTATACCAGTGCGTGACGTTGCTTCTGCGGTCGCGTCGCTCCTCCGACCCCGCTCTGCCGCCGCTCAGCGACACACTGCAGGCGCCCACTGTCCAACACAGGTAGCCTATTACCTAACGTGACCATTTTTTTCTCACTTTTAAACGGGACAACGACTTTATAAGAAGATTTTGGCCAAAATAAACTTTTGTTTTACAATAACAAACGGCTTACCACCCAAATGTTGTATTTAATTTTTTTTCCGATGCGCAAATATACTTTAGTACTGGGTGACAAGTGTGACAACTTCTAAAATGTGTACAACTCTTGGCAAGATTTTTGAAATATTACTTATCTTTAACAATTACTATTATAACATAGTTCAAACTAACGTAGACATCTACATAATTGAGTTTTCTTTTCTGCCCGCATAATACCTGTTCGACTACCGCTTACGTGTTTATATTCTAAATCTTAATGAAACGGGACATTTTCGCGTGCCCAACTAATTTTTCGGGACACCGGGACAGAGTAGCTGAGAGCGGGACAGTCCCGTTCAAAACGGGACGTATGGTCACGTTACCTATACCCACCAGATGCCAGCTCCAAACGCACAGACAGCGGGGGCGTGGCGGTGCGGTGGCGGTGACGGTTGTAATATTCTAACTTGTCTGAACGCACAGCGTACAAATTTCACCGACACCGCACCCTCACGCCTCCGCTGTCTGTGCGTTTGGAGCTTTATTTATTGTTGAACGCACTCGGAATGACCATCGTTTCCACCTTTTCTCTCTGTCACACGGTAAAGGATAAGGGTAGAATAAAAAAATACAAAAACTGTAATTTCAATCCGATGCAAAGTGTCAAAAAGGTTACACAATTACTATGCAGGAAGATCGGCGATGGAAGTTGTATCAAGTGTAGCATTGGCCTAGTAGTTAGCAGTGGTGGAGCGTTAAATTTTTTGCAAGTCCTTATTAAAACCTAAAAACCCCATTTATCCTCTTATTGAAAGTGCAGTAATAGAAGAGAAGCGTTTGATAACCCGGGGGAATCGGATAGTTAGTACTCTTCGCCACTGGTAGTTAGTCCTTAGAAATTGTACATTTTAACCAAGCAGCAAAATGATTCCGCAGAATCCTAGAGATCCTCCACATGGCGACGCTCTGCCTGCACTCGTTCAGCCCGGCGCTGCTGGCGCTGCTGGGGGAGCCCGCGCTGGACGCGGAGCGCTGGCAGCCGCTGGTGGAGCTGCGCTTCGGCGCGCCCAAGCTCACGCGGGAGCCCTGCCCGCAGCTCGCCTTCGGGACGCTGCTGGCTGCCGTCTGTATGCTGACGCGCTCGTTGAATCACGTGAGTGAACAAGACCAGTACTCCTACACTTCAAGAGCAATGTGGGGCAGGCAGGGCACGTGCCCTGGGCGGTCGAACGCTAGTGTCGAATCTATTAATTAGTAACTATCATGTAATCATTCAACAACCCATTTTTTGATTAGCTTTCATACAAAATGACCTGGAAAAATAAACACACGGCTTTTTGGTCCTATAGTTGCCTCGCGCTTTCAGCTCGCAAGGCCCGCCAATTTGAAAAAAATCCAAACAATAAATTGTCAAGAAATGAAGAAATCCATTTGACTATCGAATCTGCTCGTGACACGAGACGTTGAGAAATGTGCCCTGTAGTGAACAGAAAGCCGGAATTTCTAAAGCATTTTGGCCCTAACTGATAGGTAGACATTTCGCGCTCGCTCGATCAATTAGTTGTGATGTTGACGTGACGTTTGTTTTCTAGGCTTACCACGCGGAGGAGTCGAGCGGAGCGCGCTCCCCGCGCGGCCGCCGGCGCCAGTGCTCGTGCAGCCCGGGCGACGCGCGCCGCGTCGCGCGCAGCGAGTCCCTCACCAGCATCTCGTCCGCCGCCAGCGCCGGCCCGCTGCTCAACGACCGGCTGGTGGCGGGCGCGCTGGAGGCCACCGCCACACTCGCCGCCTCGCAGGTGCCACAGTCTGTAGTCTGTCAGTGCTGGTGCGGCAGCGAGTCCCTCACCAGCATCTCGTCCGCCGTCAGCGCCGGCCCAGCATCTCGGCCAGCGACTTATCTTATCTATGTCCAATAATTTATTGACATGAAAGTGCCAACTATTGTAGCTAGGCTTCTCTTTAACATTGCTTGTAAACGTAACAGGCGCTCAGGCCCTCGTAGACATAAGGGGCCCCCAACACCCACTGGAGATCTAGTATAACATTATTGAATGCAGTTTTTATCAAAATCTCAATTACTTGATTAAATAGGTAAATCACGATCCACCCCTGCTGTCACCTACCAGGTGTTAAAGATGGCCTGTTGTAACATAACTTGAATTGACTTTCGGTGTTTTGTTGTAGGCGCTCTTAGCGGTCCGCGACCCGCACGTGCCGTCCCGCCACAAGCAACTGGTGCGGCGCGAGCTCGCCTCGGAAATAGCTCTGTTCCACGACTTTGTGCGCAAACGCATCCTGTGCGGCGCGCACGCGCGGTCGCATCTCGCGCGCAACCACCTCGGATCCTGGCCCCTGCGCCCCAACGAAGAAGAACTCAAGCGCATACAGGAAGCGCGTGGCGAGAGAAACCCCGCCATCGAGGAAGAAGACCCTTCCCTCCCTCCCCCGCCACCCCCCAAACGCGTCTCGAACGACTCCATGCGTGAATATATCCTCCGCAAATACTACTTGGACAAGTGCGCCCAAACACCCACTAAGGAACCCTCCCCTGTCTCCCACTCGACACCCGCCCCGGACAAGAAAAAGGAGGCCGCGCGAAGCTCCAAACGCGTCTCCTGGGCCGAAACCACCAGCGCGAGCGACGAAAACTTGGACTATTCCCTAGAGCCAATCGAACCGGCGTATTCCAATTTGACAGACGTCCAAATTAACAACGACGAGGACTATTTTCATTTCATGTCAGTTGTTTTTCTTTATATTTGCCAGAATGAATTGTAATTTTTAAGCTTGAGTATTCTGTTGTGTTTTTGTCGCGATTAAGTAAATATTTTTTTGAGAAACGTACGTTGTTTTATTTCAATGTTCAATTTAGATGTTTAATGTACTAGGGGCGTTCAATAAAAAGTGAGAATGAGTATGTTATAAACAACTTTTACTAAATGTCATTTTATTTTTCGACATAGTCACCTTTTAGCATAAAACACTTAGTATATCTTTTTTCTAAACTTAAAATTCCATTTTTAAAAAAGGTCTCATCTTGAGTACTTAAAAAATCTTGTACTGCAGCGACTACCGCGTCGTCGTCTTCAAATTTCTGGCCTCTCAGGTATTGTTTCAATCTCGGAAATAGGTAGAAATCACTGGGAGCGAGATCTGGTGAATACGGAGGATGCTTAAGGATATCGAACCCAGCATCACGAATTGCAGCCATTGCAACGGCGGACTTGTGTGCCGGGGCATTGTCATGGTGGAACAGCACAACTTTCGAGAGTTTACCTCGCCGTTTTTCACGGATCTCATTGCGCAATGTTGCTATTTGTTTGGCGTATAATGTGCCCGTAATAGTAGCTCCATGCTCGAGATACTCAATCATTAATACCCCTTTACCATCCCAAAAAACAGAGCCCATGACCTTACCGGCAGATGGGCTCACCTTGAATTTCTTCGGAGTTGGAGATGATGGCCTTTTCCATGTCATAGACTGCAGTTTCGTTTCTGGGTCGTAATGATGGAGCCATGTTTCGTCCATTGTTATAAATCGCGCCAAAAAAAGTTCCCGGTCTTGCTGCATCAGGTTCAAAGCTTCTTGACAAATCTCTAGTCTAGTTTGTTTTTGCGTGTCAGTAAGCATTCTTGGTACCCAACGCGCAGATACCTTTTTCATACCCAAGCGTTCATGTAAAATATTATGCACGCTCCCCGTTGAAATCTTTACATTTTCAGCAATAAAACGAACCGTGACATGACGATCCGCCAAAACTGAGTTTTCGACTTTTTTCACAATTTCTTCAGTTACTGCTGTAGTAGGGCGTCCGGAGCGGGGGTCGTCCATTGTCGATGTTCTTCCACGTCTAAATTCGGCGCACCAACGTGCGACTGTCGAATACGGAGGAGCATTAGACCCTAAAGTGTCCCGCAAATCCAAATTGACTTGGTCCGTAGAAAAATTTTTCAAACAAGTATTTGATAACGGCGCGCAGTTCAATTTTCTCCATTTTCGCTAACGTACTCAATAGCATTGCAAAGAAATTACCGTATATTTTTTTAAACAAAAGACAGTTAGTTTTTTTTTTTTCATAGCAATCAGCTAGATAGATTAGCTTTACCGGCCAGTATTTAATTTCGTAATATTAAAAGAGTTTGCATCTCATTCTCACTTTATATTGAACGCCCCTCGTATACAATGTACTTAATAATATTTTGTTGTTGATAAGTATGATTTTTACAAAGAATATGTAATTCTGTTTATGAATTTGATTTGGTGAGCAGAGCGGTCACATTTTGTCATAAAATTCTTAATTCGCCATAATCCGACGATTTAGGTGTGTAATAATAATTTTATATTTTTTCCCATTTCATGTTTTCGTGTGAATTCCTTTGGCTCCAAAGCAGGTGTTTTTTTGCCAAATATCTGCAAAAAAACCGGCCAAGAGCGTGTCGGACACGCACAAGGTAGGGTTCCGTAGCCATTACAAAAAAATCAAGTACCTAATATTTTTCTAAGGATTTCGTATGTGTACGGAATCATCCAAGTTTAGGTATGTTTTATACCTTAGGCTACTATTTACTCTCAAACTACAAATAATTTCCAAGCAATCTTAGCCGCTATAATTTTCCTAGTAAATTTAATATATTTACTACCATTCTGAATTTTTTTTAATTTTTCCACCTAACAGTTTAGATTTTAGAGGGGGGGGACGCTCGATTTTAATGAAAATTTTCACTTTAAAGTTGAATATTTCGCAAACAGATCACTGAATAGAAAAATCATGTTAGCAACCCCGCAATGGTTTTAAAAGACCTATCAAACGATACCCCACACTATAGGATTAGTCGAGAAAAAAAAAATCACCCCCCTTTACGTCTATGGGAGGTACCCTAAAAAAAAATATTTTTTTGTTTTTTATTTTACAACTTTGTTGGCGTGACTGATATGTATATTCATGCCAAATTACAGCTTTCTAGTACTAACGATCTCTGAGCTTAGCTGCGGACAGACAGACAGACAGACAGACGGACAGACATGGCGAAACTATAAGGGTTCCTAGTTGACTACGGAACCCTAAAAAAGGCAGAGTAATGTTTTTTTCTACTCTTTTTCACGCTTCCTGTGTCTACCTACATCAAATAATACTTTTTGGTCTACATGCCCATGTATATCCTATATAGATCCTAATAAATGTTTTCTACTAAATACGATTATTTTTCATGCTAGTAACACTGAATGGTAATCCAAATTGAGCTAATTATATACTTAAAGCCAAACAAACATCAGTTATTTAATATTAGAAGTCTGTGGTTATTTATAATAACAATTTAGTAAAATATATCTCGAAACATTTTGCTTATGAGTCCTAAACTAAGCAAAGCTTATAGTGCTAAAAAGGCGTTAGGCAACGGACAGAGGCCCTACCACGAAGTGCATAATTCGAACTTCGTTTCGTGCCGTCCCGCTCACGCTAATATGATTTGACACGAGAGTGAGAGGGATAATAGGTACGATACGAACTTCGATTTTCGAATTTCGTAGTAGCGCCTCAGGTATAATAATCCATCGTACCCATCAGACAAGCGGGTGATTATATCAAGGGTCAAACACAGAAAAAAAATTAGGTTCGTAACAAGGGTCACCTACCACTAGGATATTCGGTAGTCGAAAAATTAGATCAAAAAAGCTAAAAGTATAAAAAAATTAAGAAATTGTATTTCACAAATAGAAAAAGGCCAAAAAGACCAATCTTTACGTATTCATGATAGCAAACACAATTCTCAACCAATCTCGCAACAATTTTCCGAACAGCAGTCTCATCTACAGTCACTAACCCAGAAGCTAGTTTTGGACCGGGTTGATTTACGTTTCGCGTACTCGCGTGGTAGTAATAAAAATCCACTAAAATGGCAACATTTTAACATGGCCGCATGTTGAACGAAACGATTTTCTTTACTGTTTGCCAAAAATAAATAATACTGGCGTAGATTGTGAGCGGATTTATGTTGATCGGATAGCGGGAGAATAGATTTGTACACGTGACAAATTACCGGTAAGTGTTGGATGGCTGGGGCTAAGTTTTGATGATGAGACTGTAAGATGTTATTGCGGGAATTGAAGTTGTTGAATGTTTGTTTGTAGTGTTTGGTGAAGATGATGCATCACCCGAACATGCATCATCAGCCGATGTCGGGGCACCCGCCGCAGCACATGGGCGGGCACCAGGGCATGCCTGGACATCACCAAATGCCACCGCACCAGATGCACCGAGAGAACAGGCACGTAACGTTGACTAGGTAATTACTTATCATTTCACTTACTCGCTGTCCATATATCGTGTTAATTAGAAATTGTAAGTTATTATCGCTTCTCACTAGTTGATTCTCCCATTATTATAATTGGCTTGTATCATTTCATTTAGCTGTGAGGTAGTTTTCAATCTGACACTTGTAGCTTCTCCAATGTACATTAATCATCAAGTTTAAATAATTAGATGCTATTGTAAAATACCGTGCTGGTGATACTAAGATAGATATAGTATTTTAATCATATAAATATATAAGTTTATGCCCGAATATTATTTAAAAAAATAAGATTCCAACCCTTAGAATATGTCACATGAAAATAACACATGTCTGGCTGGATTACTACTTGATTTTGAAAATACATAGATTCACAAGTCTGCCAAGTGAGTTGAACATTGTAGCATAGCATCATAACATCTTTTATTTATTTGGTATGGAAACAAATTGTATCCCCAACCGAATAAAGTGCCTCGTAAACTAAGCTTTATCCGGTTGATTTATGGCTTAGTTTGTAAACTAAGGCATTTCATATTACCGCTTTATTCAGTTGGGGGTGCGAAATATATCATGAAACAAATTTGTTGTAAGTGATCCGTAAAATTTTGTTCATCTGGAATGAATGTCAATAATGCATGACCTGATAATTCAAACTCTTATGGCAATAACATCATTCAATCACCTAGGTACAATAATTGTACCTAGTGTAGTTGTGGATTGAATTACGTGATCTCAGTGGATACTCCGAGTGTTTCAGCTGCTATTAATATCCTGTCCTAGGTATATATTGAAGAAAAAAGTGGAAGGTTTCATAAAACGATAGTGCGCTTATGCCTATGATACAGTTGACAGCCATTGTGTCAAATACATGTAAACACCAACCTTATGACTACTATCAAAGAGTTGTAAACATATTTTTTTCTGTTTGGTAACATGGATATTTTATGTTATACCTATTAAAATTTATATTTATTATAATTTCTTCAATATATGTGTCAGGAAACTTCAGCAGTTGAAACTCTAATAGAATTACCTAAATGTGATTTGCGACAGACAGCATTTAAAATTTGGTCTGAACTTCAATTCATCATGCAACTCCTCAAACAGAATGGACAATGTTAATTCAATTCAATTAAAAAAAAAATAGCATGGGATGACAAGCAAAACTCACTAAAATTTCTGTTGCTGCTCTTCAAAAAGTTGTATCTAGTTAGTAATTTCATACTGAGATATGAGCTTTGTTTTAAGTAGGTATTTGGTACTTAGTGACTTTTGCTGGTCACCCGACGATAAGTTCATCAATACTATTGATGTTTCTGCCAATGTAGAGGTTGATAAAGACACTATCGGTTGGCCATCATTCGGTAACTTTGGTATATGATGGTCATTGTCAATTGTTGCCTATAATGTTTATGAAATAGGGGCTAGATAATTCAAATCTGTTACGGTCCTACTCTCATGTTGAGCCGGCTCAACAAAATCATATTGGATATGATGTCAATTATTTTAAACACTAATTATATTTAAACCAAGAGACGGCAAAAGAGGTAGGGGTCGTCAAGTCAGGAGATGGGAAGATGACTTGAAACAGACAGTGGGACCATTCTGGTTGAGAGTAGCAAGGGACAGGACCCATTGGAAGGAATTGGAGGAGGCCTATGCCAAAAGGCACACCGAACTTAGGGATCTCTTGTAGCGCTATGTTTAGGAATAAAAGGCTATTATTATTATTATTATTATTATTATTATTATATTTAAATAATTCAATCACTTGTCTTTCATAATTTTAAACAGGAGAAATACTGTTTACAGAATATCACAATAATTATAAACTGTTCTGAAAAAAAATCATCAACACTTTAATAATATTTCATGTTCATGTGTAGGATAACAAATACAACATTTGTATTTAGTTAGCAGTATTTGAACAGCTACTGTTATATATAATTCATGGAGATACAGCGCCTAAAACGTTTGTTGGTACTGCCCACAATTTCTCTTATCTCATTCTCAGGCAAAAATTTTTTTACCAAATCAACCATACATGATCTGTATTGAATATTCTCTTTGGGAGCTGTGATGAGAAGACAGACCGACAGATGGAAAATACACATTTTATAACACCCCCTTGTTGTTGCGATGGATTTAAAAATACAAAAGGGGATAGAAAATTACCTAATAGTGTTGCTAGCAAAAAGTACTATCATACATAAGCTACTATGTATAGCTTCTGCTAGAAATTAATTATAATTTAATGAACAAACTTCAATTGTTCAATGATGTTTATCCTTGCGCACTGATGTGCTGATGTCAAATGGGAAATTTCGCATTGTGCTCGACCGCCGATGACGAAATACTGAGAACAATTGAAGCAATGATATAATAAATAATCTAATAATTTAATGAGTTTAACATTTAATTCATTTGATAGTTCCAATGGGTCCTATATTGGGCAGTCAAATATTTTATAATGCTTATGTTTTGTTTGGTCAAATGATTGTTTCATATAATATGATTTTTACTGAAACTATCCTAACCTAAAATAATAACTTGTTCTATGTAGTCTATATTCAAACGATTATTCAACCAAACAATCAATCAATCAATCTTTATTATGCTTAAAATGTGGTACAGTAGGTCACAGTGTACAGAAAAATAGTTTCACACATTTCACCTATATCAGGCATGCAAAATATTAATGTAAGTACTTATATGAAAAGACATTAGGCAATAGACACAAAATTTAACATTTCAGAATTAATAATTATTACACACATGTCATACCAAAATACTAGAAAATCTAAATACAAATAACAACAATATTCCAAAGACTATAGTAATTAAATTTCATACATGTAGATCCAGAAAATAATGTCAATATTATGTGATATGTCAAACAGTATAACAAAGATATAATAATAACATGTCAACTGATTAAAATATTTCAACATGAAAAAACAACAATTAAATTTCAGTTTGTATTTAGTTTGAAATATAGTAATTTTGTGTCATAGTTAAAATAATCTTTTACAGAATAAAAACACATATTTATCAACCACTCTTTCAACTCTTGTTTAAATCTAAAAATCGGGGTAGTGGTTTGTCTCAAGCTTTGCGGTAAATGATTAAATATTTTTATGGTCATAATATGACAATTCTTAGAATATAATGCGCTTCTGCATGTCGGTAGAAGCATTTTCGTAGGATCTCTCGGTCTCAACTTTGGGTTTGCCATAGGTTTCTTGAACCAATCAAGATAAGTAGCGACAAAAACACATGCTTCCATGATGTAAATGCTAGGCAAAGTTAACAAATGCAGCCTCTTGAAAAGAGGCCGACATGGTTCAAGAGGACCAACATCGCAAAGAGCTCTAACACATTTCTTTTGACTGATTAGCGCTTGATTTATATCAGTGCAGTTTCCCCATATAATAACGCCATAGCCAATAATTGAAACCACGTATCCATAGTAAGCTGCAAGTGCAGCCTTTTCTCCTGCTATACGTCTCAGTCGCCTTAATGCGTAAGTGAACTTTTCAAGTCTGCTACATAAGCTCTTAACGTGTGGTTTCCAATTGCAGAAGCGATCAACGATAAAACCTAAAAATTTAATTTCATCTATTTCTTCAATTGTTTGCTCTCTATATTTAATGTTCAATGTTGGTCTTTGCACCATTTGATTGCTAAACTGAATGCATTTTGTTTTTGAGACATTTACTGATAAATTATTACACTCCAACCAATTACTTATACTATCAACGGTAGTGTTTATCTTATTAATATATGAATTATTTATTTTGTCATTAGAAACAATAACTGAAATGTCATCAGCAAACAATACAATTTTCTCGGGACAAATTTTCGGCAAATCATTAATGTAGATTATAAAGAGCAAAGGACCTAACACACTACCTTGTGGAACGCCGGTTATGCTTGTCACCTGGGAGGAAAGGTACTTTCTGACAGTCGCGTTTTGACTAATCCTAGTAATCTCTACACATTGAGTGCGTTTCGTAAGGTAACTTTCAAGCCATGACAGAGCGGTGCCTCTAATGCCATATTTCTCGCACTTTTTGAGCAAGGTTTCGTGTCTAACACAATCAAAGGCCTTGCTCATGTCAAAGAAAAGTCCTGTCACTGGTTGCTTTTTATCTATTTTCTCAGTTATTGTTTTTAATAAGGAGTAACCTGCTAACGTTGTGGATTTGCCCTTCTGGAATCCGTTTTGTTCTTTATCAATGATGTTATATTTTCCAAGGAAGCGTATGAGTCTTATATGTAAAGCTCTTTCAAAAATTTTTGAAAAATTTGATATAAGCGTTATAGGTCGATGATTTCCTAACTCATTAACGTCACCTTTTTTTTTGAAAATAGGTTTTATAATTGAATGCTTTAGTTTCGTAGGGAATTTTCCATTTATGAAAGACTGATTTATTAAGTGTTCTAGTATTGTAGCCAGTTCTATAGCACATGACTTTAGAATATGGGTAGAAACCCCATCAAATCCAACCGATTTGGTGTTACTCAAAGATTTAATAATTTTTACAATCTCCCCTTGTGTACAAGGCGCCACAAATATACTAGCACTTGTATTATTTATACGAATGGAGTCCTTTATTTTCCCTGTACTTTCAGCGATTCGTTTCTTGTAGGTTCTTGTGAAGGATGAGGCTAGATTAAAGTTTTTAATGTTTATGTTGCTTTCACTGCCGCGTTTAACTAAAATTTCGGTAAGGCATAATATATTAATAAAACTATTTTTATCTTTCAATTCGTCAATGCACAGTTCTAATTTATCTTGTTTATTTAACAAACCTTGAATATTTTGATGTAAAATTATAATTTTCTTATTTGAATTAATTTTATAGGGCGCGAAAAAACTGGTTATTTATCGATTTTGAATTACGACTATCCTTTTCCTTCAGATCCTGTTTAATTTTAAAGTAATATGGAATAGTTCCTTTTTTGTAATTCTGTTGCGAATTTGGCGAGCATATCCTTAATGGCTGGTGGTCCACTTTGCTCTTTATATTTTTAATTAAAAATGTAAGGTCTTCAAATACCAGACTTAGGCCATGACCGTTAATTGATCCCAAATGCTTCGAGAACATATTTTGAGTATATGGTAGATTTAAATTAGAATCTAAAATGTAAGCATATTTATAAGATAAGTTATCACGGTGCAATAAGTCATTAAACATTTCTATTCTTCTATTGTACAGATTTTAATAATTATGCAGTTTAAATGTAGGCACACATATTATTATATTCGTGTGTTGCACACATGATAGTTGATCTTTAATGAACATTACTAATTTATGATAATATACAGTCGTTTCAAAGTCTTTCTCACCTATAAACACGAGTGTAAACATAACATTTACATTTAGATCAAAAATATTTGACAATATGAAGGGAAACAGGTTGCAAAATGTTTACACTCAAAATTGTACATAATCATAATACTGACATGAACATGTGACACACGTGTGTGCCCGTGCACACCTCATTTCTTAAAGGAATGATAAAGCTATAATGGACTGCACATTTATTATAATTAATTTTATGGCATTGGCTGCTTTTATGTCTTGCCCTTTTCCAGAAAACCATGCACTTAGTACCATAATTGGCAATGCCAATTGGGCATATTTATTTTTCATTGTACCCAAAATTAAGAAATTGTTAACAGGAAGTTAAAATTAGTCCATTTGGTTACGCACTTTTTCAACTTGAAAAAAGCGTAACAAATCGGACAAGTTTAACAATGTTTAACAAGAAGTGAAGAATTGTCCGGTTTGTTACTTTTTTTTATGGTAAAGACTTGAAAAAGTGCGTAACCAAATGGACTAATTTTAACTCCCTGTTGACAATTTCTTAATTTTGAGTACAACGAAAAATAGAAATGCCCAATTCTGTACAGACTGCACAATGTATTATCCTAGTGAGGAAGGGGTTACGTCTGAGGTCTTCTTTTATACTGCGATTGCTTGCAGAAGAAAGTAAACGTAGATTTTGCGCTACGCCACGCCGAATTATAAAAGTGGCCATCGGCTGCCGATAATTGCTCAATCACTATACCAGTTTTTAAAGATTATAATATGTACACGTCTTTTGCTCAGACCAGACACAGTTCCATAAGAAAAGCGTCATACAGACATTCACACTTAAATACCGGATTGAATGGTAACTCAACATTGACACTTATTACCATCTACAATATAAGTTTAACTAAATAGAGTGGAGACTGTATTCAAATGCAAATATTGTGTAATTTGTTGATGCGTCGAGGGTCACTTGCGGCTCCTTTGTAGCAAACTGGTCGTGAATGGTCCCACAATGGAACATATGACGGCCGCTGTATTGATTCGCGGAGACCGAATGCGAGCTCTTTCTTAACCAGAGTAATATATCACGTCCATTGAATGGGTCGTCAGTTGAAATAACAGTCTGCCGTGCAGTCGGGAGCTCATGTTTCGCGCGTATAATCTCACTGCTGTTACCGTGAAGTCGTGCAGTCTTCAGATGGTTTTTAAGTAAGTGTTGTGTGTTAGGGTGCCGCTGGGTCCGGCGCAGGGTGGCGGCATGGGCGCGCACGCGCAGCTGGGCATGGGCGCGATGGGCGTCCCCCCGCCGCACCACGCGCCCGCGACGCGCGCTCCGCATCCCATCCGGCCAATGCATCATCCGCAGCAACACCATTCTATGCCACCAGTGAGTACTTGCCACAACAATCTTGGGGACAACTTGGGGTGCTACAGGGGAAAGAGGTCGAGTTGAATCTCACCTATTCTCGCTCGCGGGAGAAAACGTCTAGGCAAATAACATTTTTTTTTGTCAGAACGACCAAGGCCTCAGATACGGCTCTATGTTGAGTATGTTAACGCGTGTACGATGTACCTACTTTATCATCATCATCATTTCAGCCGAAGGACGTCCACTACTGAACATAAGCCTACCCCAAGGCCTCAGCCTATATATAGGTACGTCCCACTTCCGGTCACAGGCTCCATCTTAGGATGAGAGGGCATGGGCCGTAGTATGTTGTGCTTAGGTATTGTTAAAATACTATAGCCTAGGCCTGCAAGATGTTCTTTTTTAATTTCCATTCCACATAAATTTGTGACACGGCATCATCGCGTTCAGCCATTAAAAAAAACTATAAGCAATATTTGCGTTTTGGTTCATTACGACATTCTGCCACTACGTTTATTAAAAATAAATATTCATGAATTATCTGTTTTCTATTGAATCCGAGTTGGAAATAGAACGAAATAAATAGTAATAAATGTATTAGTTAATTTTTATATTTTATTTATTTCGTTGCAAGTTTGGGAAAAGCACGGTACATACCTCTGCGGGGAATGGAGTTGCCAGCCTCATAAACTATCTTCATAAAAATATTCGGCCGGCGACCTCCTACTTCCCGGCCTTTGTAGTAATGTACAGTCAAGTGTAAAAATATGGGTGCACACAACTTGCTCATTAATATGTTCCATAGCTCTTATGTCGTCGAATTAAGGTATAGGTATATGACGATGGGAGGATTAAATCGATACTTATTTTTGCACTTGACCATACTATTAATTCGTTGCGCGTCCGCTGCGAATCCTTTGCGCGCACTCGGCGAACATGGCTTGCGTTCGCTCCGCTTCTAATAGTTCGCAAATCGCCAGTGTAATATGGCTCTTATTGGTTGTGTTGTGACGTTGTGCGTTGTTGCAGCAACAAATGAAGCCGATGCGGCGCGGCTACGGCGTGGGGTACGGGCCGGGCGTGGTGCCGGGCTACGCGCACGCGCCGCTGCAGCCGCCGCCCGCGCCGCAGCCGCAGCCCGGTAACACGCACACATACACGACCGTAGCAGTCATAGCTAATCATCATCATCATCATTTCAGCCGTAGGACGTCCACTGCTGGACAGAGGCCTCCCTCATTGACGCCCAATCGTTACGGTTGGATGTGACTTGCATCCACCCTTAATGCGGGCTTCTCCAAATCGTCTGTCCATCTCGTTGGTGGACGTCCCACGCTGCGCTTGCCAGTCCGTGGTCTCCATTCGAGAACTTTTGGGCCCCAACGGGCATCTGTTCTGCGTCGGTGCCCCTTTTCTCCCATAAAATTTTAAGTCATAATGTTATCATTAGTCATAATCAACGTTAGTCATACAGTGATTTATTTCTGAAACGGTATTTTTTTTCTGTACTTATCTTATAGAATGCAGTAGGTTAGGTTGGGTTTGTTTTATAACAATTCCGAAAAATAAATTGTTTCAGAAATAAATCACTGTATGACTAACGTTGATTATGACTAATGATACATTATGACTTAAAATTTTATGGGAGTCATTATAGACCCGTTCTGCGTGCTATATGGCCTGCCCATTGCCATTTCAAGGAGATTGGCTATGTCGGTGACCCCAGTTCTTCTACGGATCTCCTCGTTCCTGATTTGATCCTGTAGAGAAACTCCGAGCATAGCCCTCGAGCCGTAGAGCTAATGTATCACACATATCACATAATTGATGCTGCTAGGCTGGCTATCCAAAATATTTAAGAGGTAGATCTATATTATCTCAACAGAAGATTTAAAGACACAAACAGATCGAATATTGTTTTCATTGCGCCTGTGACAAAAAGTTTATATCCTAAATTTGAATTTATGTTTAAACTATCATGCTTGATTCTCAATGTCGTGTTTATTCATTAGCGGTAGCCCCAGCCGTGGCTAAAGAGCCGGCTGCGGCGGTAGCGGAGGCGCCAGCGGGGGCGGAGGCGGACGCGCGGGCGGCGGGCGACGGCGAGGCGCGCCCGCCGCCCGCCGCTCAGGCCAACAGTAAAGAGAAGACCCCTATGTGCCTGGTCAATGAACTGGCCAGGTACAATAAGGTAACTACCATAACCCCTTACTTACCGGGCTCTGTAGTAATGCACTATTTGGTACGTAAAAGCTCGTTTTGATAGAATTTAAACTTTTATCTTACAACATTTCAATAAAAAATAAAAAAATTGTATAGGTAGCTTAGCTTCTTGAATTGTTTTTATAGGTTTGTCTTGTCACAAGTACACCAACTTGAGCTATCCTTGGAGATTTTTTCATGCATTAGTTTAATTTTTTTGCAATAATTTTTTATCATCCTTTACAACGCCAAAACTAGCCAAAACGTAAAGCCACTTTGAACCTTATATCATTGCGTGAAGATCACTTTGACGTTGTACTTCGTAGCGCATATATCAGTCATTGGTGTTGAAAAGGTTAATACCTGTTGTAATGTATTGTTTCAGATTAAGCACCAATACCGCCTCACATCAGAGACAGGACCGGCTCACAAAAAAGTATTCACAGTAACACTCCGCCTGGGTGATACTGAAGAATACACAGCTGAGGTTGGTGCAATTCTATTTAATGCTACCCTCTTTTTAGGGTTCCGTAGTCAACTAGGAACCCTTATAGTTTCGCCATGTCTGTCCGTCTGTCTGTCTGTCCGCGGCTATGCTCAGAGACTGTTAGTACTAGAAGGCTGTAATTTGACATGAATATATATATCAGTCACGCCGACAAAATGGTTAAATAAAAAAAACTAAAAATATTTTTTTTAGTGTACCTCCCATAGACGTAAAGTGGGGGTGATTTTTTTTTTCTCGACTAACCCTATTGTGTGGGGTATCGTTGGATAGGTCTTTTAAAACCATTGCGGGGTTGCTAACATGATTTTTGTATTCAGTGATCTGTTTGCGAAATATTCAACTTTAAAGTGAAAATTTTCATTAAAATCGACCGTCCCCCCCCCTCTTAAATCTAAACTGTTGGGTGGAAAAATTTGAAAAAATTCAGAATGGTAGTAAATATATCAAATTTACTAGGAAAATTATAGCGGCTAAGGTTGCTTGGAAATTATTTGTAGTTTAAGAGTAAATAGTAGCCTAAGGTATAAAACATACCTAAACTTGGATGATTTCCGTACACATACGAAATCCTTAGAAAAATATTACTTGATTTTTTTCGTAATGGCTACGGAACCCTACCTTGGGCGTGTCCGAGACGCTCTTGGCCGGTTTTTTTTTATCGTAGTTACATGCCAGATTGAGTCAGTTTTTAGATACCCAACACCGTCATAAAGATATTTTTACATGCAAGATTGATCTTAATAATTTAATCTGTAATAATTTCAAAAGCAATTTTTTTCTGTCACTGCTTCATTGAATTTTATGTAAGTTTTCGCGTGTTATAGTGTCCAGAATTTTGATATCACTTTAGTGCACAGTTTCCTATTTTAAAACCGGGTCCAATTGCAAATATGGTAGCCAAATGTCTAGTCTCATCAATTATTATACTAACACTACGCGCCTCCGTCTGCAAAGATTAGGAATATGTTTTAAAAGTAGCCTTCAACCTATTCTCAGACCTACCAAAAATAGACAAAAAAAAAATCATAAAAATCGGTCTTGCCGTTTCGGAGGAGTTCGATAACAAACGCCGTGACACGAGATTTTTATATTTTAGACTATAGATTATTCAGTAAATTTTAGCTCGCCTCGAATCTTTGTCCCGCCAATTATATCAATGAGCGTAAGGCATAAACACACGTTTTCTATTTTCTTTATACGTCCAGGGTTCGTCAATAAAGCGCGCGCAACACTCGGCGGCGAGCGCAGCGCTGACCGCGACCCACTTCCCGCCGCCGCCGCCGCGCGCGCCGCCCGCGCACGCGCCCGCGCACGCGCATCAGCGACACTCAGGTGAAATAACACCTAGGTTCAGGCTCACTAAAATACCACAGGCTACTTGCGGTAAGTCTGACAGTCGACGACGTCGGGATGGTGCTGGGACGCATGCGGATGCAACAGGCAAGAAAGGAATGCTAAAGGACGATGACGATATACAGTTTTCGGAAGACTTGATTCACTAGAAACGTTCCTGCATGATTGTTAAAGACCGCAGTTTGAGACGCTTTAACCTTTTGACCGCCAGCGACGCCGAAAGTTGTCAAGAGCTGTCGTGCCTAAAACGACACATGTAGTCGTTCAAAGGACAACGTGCAATAGCGACTTACGTGTGTTTGCTCAGAGTTCAAATTAGCTTCTAGCATTACAATGACAAGGCGTATAGATGTTGCCTTTTGCAGGCTACAGTGGCTTTCAAAGGGTTAAAAGCATTTCTCAAAAACTACGCACATTTATTTATTTATTTTTGAATCCGATTTGCATAGAAATTTACGGGTGAGCAGCATGAATACAACTGAGCAGAGCTAACACAGCCTCTCAAAATGTCCTGATTCATTTGTATGGAATAGTAGATTGTTCAACAAGGGAGGAAAATAACTAATATCAGACGAGATTACTTGGCACCCGAGCACAGCGAGGGTGCCAATATTCCGAGGGTGATATTGGTGTTTTTCCCGAGTTAAACACTCTGCTTTTCATTTCGACTATAAGGAAAGTAAGAAAATATAAGTATAAATAAATAAAAATGTCTAAACTGGTCAATATGATCGTTGTAAAATGTTTCAATGGAGTTTATTGTTAAGGAATAATTAATTTAACAAAATGTAGAATGTTCAATATAATAATCAATGAAAACAGTATAAAGTAGGTATTTTAGTAAATTTATTTATAAAATATGTAAGTAACCAATTTGAACCAAGGAGTTAAGCTGTATAGAGATAGGCTGTGTGGACAATCACATTGTCGTTTACCGTGTTTTTTTTTTCTTAACATTTTCTAACTTTTCTGGTTTAAGTCACTAAATAAGAAACTAATGTAAATTAATAATTTAATTTAATAATATTTCACTGGCATTATAAAATTTGTAGTATGACTAATTAAGAAAAAATGAACTCAATACTTAATTATTCCATGTATATGCCGTAATGCTTGGCTGAATGCGTGTGTGTTCCATTGACAGCCAATGCCTTTATTTTTTTAAATTCATTTCTACCCTTCGGAAGAAAATAATAGTTATCCTCCCGTATGTCAGATATGATTTGCCTCACTTTCCGAGTATGAGAGATGAAAATTCCTTTTCTGTTACCTACCACAAACCTTACATGTGGTTTGTTGTAAGGTTAGCTTGATCAAACACCCCATGTTTTTTTTTTTGATTCAAATTGTAGTTAAGTACGCTTTTGTCGTGGTGCACTTTGAACATCGATCAAAGTATGGACACATTTTGCCAACAGTTAAGAAATAGTAATCAAATCACCAGATGTTCCGTCAAAGTAACCCGACTATCTACTGAAATATTCTATCATTTTAAGTGTACATTAGCATCGATTTACGAAACGGCCAAAAGCAAGCACTAACGAGCTGTCACGTGTACCTTTAGGCGCAGTGATGCCGACAGTGGAGCTGAACGCGCTGGCCATGAAGCTGTGCCAGCCTGCGATCTACACGTCCATCCCGCCGGTGGCGGCGCCGCCCCGCGCCCCCGCGCGCCGCCCGCCGCCGTACCGCGCGCCGCCCGTGCTGCCCGCGCCCTACCAGCGCGTGCTCGCGCCTGCGCTGCTGTACCGCGTCAGAGTGTGCGTGGGCGACAGGTCAGTACTGGGGTGAATGTTTGGGCGTTTTGACCGCACGGTTCTAACGTCACATGCATTCCACGATTATTAGTCCAACGGAAGGCCAATACAGAGCAAATTTGATCAAATTAGATTTTGTAATCATACAGCCTTTTGTTATGTTAAACCAGCTCCCTGTACCACAAAAGTTACAAGTGCTACAATTCGACAAAATTGTAACATTTTATTATGAGAAACTTGACAATTTTGTTGAATTGTAGCACATGTAACTTTTGTGGTACAGGGCCCAGGGTTTCTTAAAGTGGGGTCCAGCATGTGTATCAGGGATCCGCAGTAGGTATATTTGTTAGGAAATTGTGTGGTGTGGGGAGCGGGGCCGGACTATCTTTAATTACCAGAAAATTTTTTCAACAGGGGTCCGTGGAATTGTTTAAATTGTGAAAGTGGTCCGTGACTGCAAAAAGTTTAAGAAACCCTGTGGTAAATAGTTAACTTAGGCGGGCTTGCGCGGACCTGGGTTAGCTACTTAACACCAAGTTAACTGCTAACCCGGGGTTAACTAGTGTCAAAATGTATGGAACTGTCATTCTTAACCCAGGGTTACTGATTTAATTTTTTAACCCTGAACTGTGCAAGTGGCCCCTAGTGCGTCATCCCTTTAAACAATATTTGGTGAGAGGAGAATAACGAAAATAAATCGCCATAAAAATGTTGAATATTGGGCCACTGACACATCACGTATATTTATTTATAGGGTTTGGTATTCCTACAAGGACCCCTTATTTTAACGATTGTCCCGCCCGCCGCGACAAGTAATCAGTATAACTAAAACAAAAAAGACACTAGATTCTTTTAAGATTATTTAAAAGCGAAAATGTTTTTCGGGTGCGCCGGTGGGATTCGAACCCACGTCTCCTGGGTATGCGCCCCAACGGGTGTTCTACCAATTGAACCACGTCGCATCCAACCGACTCCCCTAAAATTCTTAATCGCTTACATACGCCAACAGTGGCAGTGGCGGTGAGCAGCCGTACTGCTAATAAAATAAATAATATTTAGATTTTTTTTGTCATAAACTTAACCACATATCACTAAAAGAGGGAGGTTAAAAATTGCCTAAAATATAGCAATTAATGTTTGTTATTTGTAAAGGTGTTGATGGTTTGTTTGTCAGGGCATGGCTGGGCGAGGGCGGCACCCCGCAGGCGGCGCGGCACGACGCGGCGGCGCGCGCGCTGCACGAGCTGCGCCCGCCGCCGGACGCCCCGCCCCCCGCGCCGCCGCAGCCCGCCACGCCCAACGGTACCCTACCCACACTATATACTATACTATACCAACACTGCATAACTACTACACTGTCACTGTACTACCCCTACATTGTGTAATACATTACAATACAAATATTCTTTATGCTAAGGCTACACACATCGCGATAACGCGAATATTCGCATAATCATTTGTCACTAAGCTAAGTAGTTCTTTTTTTTCTCTTTTTTCTTTTGTGTGTGTCCGAAGGGACTCTGTGTGGGCATACTGCCTTGTTGTTACTCTGTAATTGTCGGCGAGAACCTGTAATTGGCTTTCTGTATTTAATTTAATGTTTAAGATGTATAAACAAGCTGTTGGTTCTCCATAAATAAATAAATAAATAAATAATCGCGATGTATGTAGCCGAATATTCGCGAATACTTTGGCACTTCGCCCGAAGCCGCAGACCCTTCGCCCCGCTGTCGGTAAATTTTCGCACATCAAAGGCTGCCAAACTAAAGTAAACTCTGCGGCATTGCTCTCTATAGCAGTGTGGCCATGCACATTCGCCGTTGGCCGAAGACGAAGTTTTATCGCGATAATTGTATCGCGATGTGTGTAGTCCTAGTATTATTGATCACGAAAAGCAGTACACACCATTGTCCATTAGCTGGACACACCGAGTGACCAATGTTGAGGTGCTGCGTCGTATTGGAATGGGACGTCAGCTACTGCAGACCATTTTTTTACTTGTTAACCAATTTGACATGTCTGTTTTTACTCACTTTTGCTCTGATTCGATAGTGTTTCTAAATCAGATAAAAATACAATAACAAAGTACCGTCAGTAAACAGTTTGTAATAGTACATTATTGTCGTGGCCTGGAAGTAGGCAATTGCTGGCTGAGTATGAGTATTAAACGGATGGGCTTGCGAGTCCCTTTAACTAATACGAAGCCAGCAATTGCTATTCCAGCCGAGACTAATATAAAGCTTTTCTCAAAAATGGTGAAGGAAAAAAAATAGAATAAACTTTTATTAACTTAAATAGGTACCAAGAATTGCAAATCACTTAAAATTAAATGTCATTAAACCCTTTCCCGCCTTTTTTCATTAAATGAAAAAACTGCAGGTGTATTTTTCTACCGAAAACACCACAAGCTGTTTCAAACACAATACAAAAAGTCTGGAGTTCCAACAAAACAAGTGATACCTGTCAAATGAGTTGGCTGTATACGAATAGTGCCAACTTATTATCGTGGCCGTTTTAACTTTTTAAAAAGTTTGAGACTCGACAATAATGGAATTTGTATGCGACATTGTTGTCGAGTTTATCGAGCCTGCAATGTTTTAATGTCAAGTTTTACGGATATTTTTGAGAAAAATTACATTTCACCTTTATCTCTGTAGGTGACGCGGGTTCGGACATTCTGAACTCCGAGGTGAAGTCGCCGGTGTCGCTCGTGCATGAGCTGGCGCTAAAGCGGAACCTTTCCGTACAGTTCACCGTCAAGTCCGAGCGCGGCCCGCCACACATGCGGGTACGTATATCAACACTGCTGCTATAGGTATACAGCATAGGCTAATGTCAAAACATTCGCCGCCTGCGGTGCCATAAGTCATCAGCGCAGTACAGTCAACATCTCACAACTATGAAGTTTCTGAATATTGACAAATGTGCAACATTATTTTGTTATGTAAAATGAAGAAAATCGAATATTACAGTCACCAAGTCAGTTGCTTGAAAAGGAGTCGTTATTGTGTGCCGAGTTCATATTCGTCAGACGCCGAGCCATTGATTTCTAATACGGAATCATCATTGCCAAGGATCTCGTGGAGCCGTTAGCTTTCCTGATAATATTTTGTTTGGTTCAGGTGTTCATAACGCTGTGCACGGTGGGCGAGATGGAGACGGAGGGCGAGGGCAACGGCAAGAAGGTGTCGAAGCGGCGCGCGGCCGAGCACATGCTGGAGGAGATGCGCCGGCGCTGGCCGCCCGCGCTGCTGCGCCCGCGCCCGCACGAGCGCCGCCGCGCGCCGCCCGCCAAGAAGAAGCCGCGCAACCTGATCAAGGTAACTGCAGCTGGAGGAGATGCGCCGGCGCTGCCCCCGCGCTGCTGCGCCCGCGCCCGCACGAGCGCCGCCGCGCGCCGCCCGCCAAGAAGAAGCCGCGCAACCTGATCAAGGTAACTGCAGCTGGAGGAGATGCGCCGGCGCTGCCCCCGCGCTGCTGCGCCCGCGCCCGCACGAGCGCCGCCGCGCGCCGCCCGCCAAGAAGAAGCCGCGCAACCTGATCAAGGTAACTGCAGCTGGAGGAGATGCGCCGGCGCTGCCCCCGCGCTGCTGCGCCCGCGCCCGCACGAGCGCCGCCGCGCGCCGCCCGCCAAGAAGAAGCCGCGCAACCTGATCAAGGTAACTGCAGCTGGAGGAGATGCGCCGGCGCTGCCCCCGCGCTGCTGCGCCCGCGCCCGCACGAGCGCCGCCGCGCGCCGCCCGCCAAGAAGAAGCCGCGCAACCTGATCAAGGTAACTGCAGCTGGAGGAGATGCGCCGGCGCTGCCCCCGCGCTGCTGCGCCCGCGCCCGCACGAGCGCCGCCGCGCGCCGCCCGCCAAGAAGAAGCCGCGCAACCTGATCAAGGTAACTGCAGCTGGAGGAGATGCGCCGGCGCTGCCCCCGCGCTGCTGCGCCCGCGCCCGCACGAGCGCCGCCGCGCGCCGCCCGCCAAGAAGAAGCCGCGCAACCTGATCAAAGTAACTCAAGCTCTAAGACTCTATTTCGATTTTTTTAGCATTAGAAATAGGGTAAATGATCTTCACGAGTTTTTTTTTATCGAAAAACGCTTTAAAAAAAAATAGTAACTATTACTTAACCTTTCGTATGCCGAAAGTAAAAAAAAAAAAAGTCGTGCATTCTAGCCTCAACAGTTTCATATAAATCCAATGGATACAGATTTTAAAAAAAATACAAAAAGAAAGCCTTAAATTGGGTACGGATCCGGTACAAGGCATCCGAAGCGTTAAGACAGTGTTCCGCAAACTTTTTGTGTTCACAGTACATCTTGTAAAATGAAAATTAATTTTTAAGTAACATATTAAGCTCCAATCGCACAAACAGCGGAGGCGTGGCGGTGCGGAAGTATTCTCTTCCGTCCTACTATTTAGCTTTATGAGATAACCTTATTTTTCCGTGGCACATCAGACACTTTGCGGAACACTCGCCTAGTGCGCGTGTCCTCTGGTATAATGCAACCGTTTGTGTGTAGGAGGGTGGCGGAGCGGCGGAGGCGGGCGGCGCGGACAACCCCATCTCGCGGCTGGCGTGCGCGCGGCACGCGGCGCGCGCGCGCTCCCCGCAGTACCGCGTGCTGGAGGAGCGCGGCGCCGCGCGACGCCGCGAGTTCCTCGTGCAGTGCGACGCGCCGCCGCACCGCGCCACCGGCCTCGGCCCCAACAAGAAGACCGCCAAGCGCCGCGCCGCGCACAGTCAGTACTATACACTATTAGACACTAACGAACATTAAATCCACAACAATCCACAGCAACATTCACAAGTTAGCACCTTCGCGACCAAAAATAGCATTGCAACTGACACTAACTCAAGTTGGCTCCTCTGCGAGCGACACTAACAAAAGTTAGCTCCTCGGCGAGCGACTATGGGCCCGTTGTTTGATCAATAGTTAATATGTAGTTAAAATGTATGGCAAAGACAACAATAGTTAACGCATTTCAAAGGAAATTTGACTATTAGTAACTTTAACTATTGATCAAACAACGGGCCGTAACACAAGCTAGCTCCTCCACGACCTACACTAGCTCAAGTTAGCCCCTACGCGACCAAAACTAGCACAAGTTAGCATCACCGCAACTGATACTACGTAACTCAAGTTAGCTTCTCTACTACCGACTTTAACACAAATTTAGCTCCTTTGCGACCAACGCTAGCAGAAGTTAGCGCCTCCGCGACCGACATTAGCTCAAGTTAGCCCCTACGCGACCAGAACTAATACAAGTTAACATCACCGCAACTGCTACTAACTCAAGTTGGCTCCTCTGCGACCTACACTAACACTCCTCTGCGACCAACACTGGCACAAGTGAGCTCCTCTGCTACCGACACTAACTCACTATCAGGTATATTACATATTTTAAAGAATAGTGTCACAGATTAATCAGCTGTGCCAAATTACTTTAAAGGCTTTAGTTTCTTAATTTCTGTGTGTGAATGTCTTATGCATTGTCGAACGTTTGTTCCAGACGTGTTGCTAGCTATGGAGATGAACGGCGGCACGGAAGGGGCCGCGCCGGCCGCTCCGCCGGACGCCGCCGTGCCAACCGACGCCGCCGCCACGCCCGGCGCCGCTGAACCCAAACGAAAGGTAATACACGTTACTGTTTTATCTTACCGACGTTATATGTTATGTTATGACATATACAGCAACCATGATAAACGTCGGAGCTAGGTGCTTATGTAATTTTTTGATTGATAATATTGTTGTGTACAAATATTTATGAGCAACTAGGTCCGTGCATATGATGACGAATATCATCGGTAAAATACCCGGATTACCCTGTCATTTTACTGATGCAAAACGACGACAATTTAAGATTATTTTATTCTTAAGAAACAAACCACAAACATGTAAGACGTGAACCAGTGATGCAACGATATCTCTATTACGATATCGATACGAATACAGATAATATCGTATAAGCTATTACGATTACGAATATTTACACCAGACAAAACGATTAAGCAACGATTTTGCTTACTTCTTCTTTTTATACGTCAAAATTTTAGCTGTACCTTTGCTCCAACGCACGTGACTAACGGGACTAAACAGTAATATACTATAGATATAAAGGTTTAGGTACTTTACTAAATGTAAATAAACTCCATATTATGCGACTAACCTAAAGAGTACGTAGAAAATGTGACGCGTGAAAGTCAATTACAAATATCGCATTTGGCTGGTTAACCCGACGCCGTAACTTTTGGTCGTGTTGTCAGCTGTTTGTTTACATTTAGTAAAGTACCTCTCTGAGCTTTTATAGTACTAGTTTTTGCCCGCGACTCCGTCCGCGTGAAATTAGTAGTTTGGGCAGCTTATTTTTTTATCCAACTAGCTTTTTCATCAATTATGGATCTCCTTAGTTCCTCGATATAAAAAAAAATACCCGCCCCCGCACCCCCACCACAGAACCCCCCGCACTGAACCCCAAGTCAAGCGTGCTTATAGAAGTTTTACTTCAAAAACTCCCGATTTTGAAACATTCTTCCGCTCCGCTCCGCTCCTATTGGTGTTAGCGTGATGATATATATAGCCTATGTCCTTTCTCAGACTCTAGACCATTGATTCCCAAAGTGGTCCACGGGAGACTCAACGGGATTTAGATTTAGATCCAATCTTCACATTGTTGTCGAGTTTTGGGAATATGGTACAAATGTAGCTGCAAGGGTTCCACCGGAACCAGCTAAATTTTGAAAGTAGTCTATGAGAAAAAAAAGTTTTGGGAACTAATGCTCTAGACTATCTGTGTGCCAAATTTCATTTAAATCGGTTCAGTATTTTTAGCGTGAAAGCGAGACAGACAGACAGAGTTACTTTCGCATTTATAATATTAGTTAGGATTAGGATAGTGACGTCTAGTCACAAGTGCCATGATTTATATCTCTTATCTTGGGGGGCCATATTCCCCGGAGTTACCCTATGTAGTAGGACTGATGTTTGACGCAGCGTATGTCGTGGTTCCAGGAGGGCGAGGGCGGCGCGGCGGAGGCGCGGCAGCCCGTCCCCGGCGTGCTAATGATGGACTACCACTCGCGCTCCGGCCAGCCGCCGCCGCCCAACGGTCAGTACACTCGGCAGCAAAAGAAGCTGGTCACTTTTGTACCTGGTCGCTTTACAGTCTGGTGCAAATGTCATACGTGACTGACAATAGGGATGTTGACACCATTAAAAAATAATTCAAAGACACGACTCCAGTAAAAAAACGCTTTATTTTAGCCCTGAAACCCAGATTAATTTTCGATTAATTAACTGCAAAATTAGATTTTTTGTTGCTTTAAAACAAATAAATAGTTAGTTAATTGAGTATGCGAACAAGTGACGTCATATGTTGCTATTGCCATTCAAACTCTATGGGAGAAATGTGTTTTGACAGCTCATAAAAAGTACGTCAGTTGATTGGTGGTGTCAACATCCCTATTGTGTTATTACCACAAAGTACAAGAGTGACAAGCTACTTTTAACACATTAATAAATACGGAGCAGAATAAAAACTTCCGAACAGAGCTCGAAATTCTTACCTATTATCATAGGGTTATCACTCGGTAAAAAAATAATTAAGAATCAAAATATTTTATTCAAACAAGTACCTCTAAGTATCTAATATAGGTATATCTACAAACACTACATCAAGTAGGCATCTTTAAAAACAACCGAACACCCGAACTATGTAGCTAAACGCTAAACGGTCGCGTCGTCGCTGGCGGCACACCTGAACTTTGTCTACTCACTGAGCTAGTTCAAACCGGTTTGTCTCCGAGCGGGCGCCGGTGCACGCCCCCCCCCCTCCCCCGTCCTGTCTGTACAGGTCACGCACACATATGTTGTGCATGTAGTAGTGTAATGCGTGCGCGGCGTTGTTTGAAGTTTTTCTTCTGCTCCGTATTTATTCATGTGCTTTTAATGCTGATCGTACATATCACATGTCATTTATATTTGTTTTCAAAAGTCAATATTAAAGTATCGTCAAAGTATAGGTTATGTATTACTGTGGCCGCTGTAATAACAAAATCTTTATAACGGCCTTAACTAGATACTTTAAATTGTCACCGATTATGTATTACCGAAGCCGCTACAACAACAAATTGGGTGAATCAACTCTTTTGTGTTGTTTACTCTGTCCCCGGTTGTCCAAGTGACACTTCATACTGTTTCATAGAAAAATGCTAAGGTTGTCCATAAGACAAAACTTGTGTAGCCATAGCAACGGGTGGCAAGAAAAAGTTGATTCACCCAAACCACAAGAGGGGTCCCTGACCAGCCATTACAAAATGATCCCACACTGCGTATATTTTACTTAAAAGCAAGGCTCTTATAACACTAGGTTATAATCACTACGGCTGTTCACTGCGTATATTTTGACATACCTACAGATTTGTAGCGAGTCTGACTCGCACTTTGCCAGTTTTTAATTATTTTATTCTTAGGTACAAATGTTTGTAATGTGTGTATGTGTGTGTTTCGACAGGGGTGAGTGAAGGCAGCGCGACGGGCGGCGCGGGCGGCAGTAGTCCCGGCGCCAAGGACCAACTTATGTATCTCGCGCAGCTTCTCGGCTTCACCGTACAGTTCTCAGACTTCCCCAAGGTAACTTGCACTTTGTTTTACTGAAGTGTCTTGCACATTACTTATTGAAGTTCTTCACTGACAAAAAAAGGTACCCAACTGGCCGGCTTTGATTTGATTTATATGTGTTAGAGAGTAGTCTAAAATAACAGATACGTATTTATTTTAACTGCCCAATCTCAACTTATTTGGAGAAATTGTCGTGCACAAAAGTGCTGCTTTATAATTGGCTGAAACTTTGTAACTTAGTAACTTAAAACAAACGGCGCCGGCCGCGATATTAAAAACTTTTTATTAACTTGCAATGTATGTAAGTATGTATGTACGGGTCAAATCTTGGAAGTTGAATTTGACCCACTTCCAGTGGTCAGTTTTACTTGAAATTTGGTATACTTATGTAGGTTGGATGACAATGCAAGCACAGTCAACAAAAAGTACAGTCAGCGAAAAAGCTTGCATTGAAAATGAGTTTTTTAACAAGAACTTATTTTTGGTACTACAGACTGTATTCGAGGATAGAGGTGCACGCCACTACGCGAATCGCTGAACACACTACACTTGTCTATTTTATCAACTCTCGCCTAGGTTTTAAGTACTCTATTTAAAAAAAAGTCGGGTCTCAGGAGGATGTTGTATCGACATAGTAATATCAGATGTCGCTAAATGAGATATCCCCAGGGGTCAGAAAAACGCCAGTCATTTAAAAAAACCTAACCCCGTTTCATGCAGTAAAGATTACCTTACAATGTTGCAATACGCTTCAATGACATCCATAGACTATGAAGGAACTTCTACGACTCATAAATGGGCCCTAAATTGTCGTTATGTATTCAAAAGTAAAATGACGGGCGTTTCTCTGACCCTTGTATCCCTACGACAGCTCAAACTTGCCACGAGAATTCCGACGTCTTATTGGGCCATTTTTAGGGTTCCGTAGTCAACTAGGAACCCTTATAGTTTCGCCATGTCTGTCCGTCTGTCTGTCTGTCCGCGGCTAAGCTCAGAGATCGTTAGTACTAGAAAGCTGTAATTTGGCATGAATATACATATCAGTCACGCCAACAAAGTGGTAAAATAAAAAATAATAAAAAAATTTTTTTAGGGTACCTCCCATAGACGTAAAGGGGGGTGATTTTTTTTTTCTCGACTAATCCTATAGTATGGGGTATCGTTGGATAGGTCTTTTATAACCATTGCGGGGCTGCTAACATGATTTTTGTATTCAGTGATCTGTTTGCGAAATATTCAACTTTAAAGTGAAAATTTTCATTAAAATCGAGTGTCCCCCCCTCTAAAATCTAAACTGTTAGGTGGAAAAATTTGAAAAAATTCAGAATGGTAGTAAATATATCAAATTTACTAGGAAAATTATAGCGGCTAAGATTGCTTGGAAATTATGTGTAGTTTAAGAGTAAATAGTAGCCTAAGGTATAAAACATATCTAAACTTGGATGATTCCGTACACATACGAAATCCTTAGAAAAATATTACTTGATTTTTTTGTAATGGCTACGGAACCCTACCTTGTGCGTGTCCGACACGCTCTTGGCCGGTTTTTTTTATTTTGTTGTACCGTTTGACTTTTCTTTTAATTCGGAAAATTTTATGTGATTTCTGCGCAAAATCACGAGCTCTTTCGATCCTACTAGGAGAAAAAAAGTGTCACAAGTTTTTTTTCCGTTCTTTTACCATTTTTCATAGACTTTAGGTATATGACCGTAACGGAATGGAAGAATCGAAAATTATATGAAAGTTTTGGGACACTAGTTTTCTCCTAGTAGGATCGATAGAGCTCGTGATTCTGAGCAGAAATCACATAAATTTTTCCGAATTAAAAAAGTCAAAGGGTACAACAAAATAAAATAATGATTATGTTTTGTGTGTTGTTTTAGCGTAACCACGGCGAGTACCTATCGCTGGTGTCGCTGTCAACTGAGCCGCCGGTGATGTGCCACGGCGGCGGGCCCTCCACGCAGCACTCGCACGAGCAGTGCGCGCGCGCCGCCCTGCGCGCGCTCGCGCTCATGGGGCTCGACGCGGAGCCCAGCGCGCGCCACACGCAGTACGTATACACAGTGCGCACGGAGCAAGCAGCGCGGGGCCCGGGGATGGGCCGCGGCGGCGTTCCCTCCACGCAGCACTGCACAGACTCCAGATGATCCAACAGGCATGAGTCATTTTCAAATTTTGCGCTTAACACTGTTACTATTTTGTATGGAACTGAACAGAGTGCTGTTACCATGCATTATTACAAATATTATAGAAATACTAACCATATTTTTTTTTTCGATTCTGAAAGTTTTATCTCTGCTCTGATATATAGCTGGTTGCAAACAATCGATCATTTCATTCAAATAACAGCAGAAAATAGACAGTGTAAAACGGAAACAACTTTTTAAGGTGGGGACATGATTACCGGCGCAAAATTTGAAAATTACCCTTATTAATGAACTGAAACAATCACTTTGCTCACCCGCGACCTTACGATTTACTTTTATGTAAGAAATGCGTGTTCATGCAGTTCGTCCACCGCCACACTGTACGAACACACACAAATCACACAAACCCAACTATCACCACCACCTAACTACACTGACTCGTTTCGAACTTCAGAGTAGGTACCACAACCATACGCTATGCTATTGTTTCAGCTCATTAATATGGACATCCGCAAAGTTACCCCTGATTCAATAAATTTTGATAATATAGGCTGAAATGGTGATGCTGACATTGAATGACCAAAATATCCGATGAAACGACGCATCAACCATAACAACTGTATACTGTGTCGCCTTCGTTAAAGAAAGTTTTGCTGACTATAGGTTGTTTGTGTTGCAGAGCGGCGGGCGGGCTGCCGGGTGCCGCGGCTAAGCCCGCGATTAGCAGCGGCGGCGCCGAGTGAGGACATTCGCTTCCAGCTCCATCTAATTTACCTGTTATCTCGGTCCTGCGCAATATACACTCGTGAATATTTCACAGCGCGGAATCAAAGTTTGGGACGACTTCCAATAGTATATAAAGTATTAAAAATACACTTATCTTCATTATTATATTTCTAGCTATGATATATTCACTTTTTAGTTTGATCTCGGGTCTTGCAACAAGCTATTTGTTTTGTATAGGATTGACTACCTTTTATGTTATTTACTGTTTTGTTAAACATTACGATCTGTCAGAAGGTTACTTTAAGTTTTTTTCTCGAATGCTTAACTCGCAAACTAGCTGTACAGTTTTGTTTTTATGCTGTTTATTATAAATTGCTTAAGCTCATTATAACACGGTGCCCTCATCTCGATATGTATTGTATAAGATATCTAGTTTCATTAAAATCATAATTATATTCGCATCATACATAAATTGCTCTATATAGTCGATTTACGATAGTAACAAAGATATTAAATAAAGTTATGTAGAAACAAATGTAACGAAACTGGGGCTGTGGAGCTAATGCGGTAGTTCGGGCGGGTGTTTGTTGCCGCCCGCACGCCCCGACCGACTGAGTTGCATCATGCGGCCATGATGTCTCCTTAGTTTAGCGTAGATTCGTAGAATGCTTGCCGCGGCCCCCGCGCCGCCGCGGCGACCACGGTCTGGCCTCGATTTTAAACCACTCTAGTGGGTGACGTCTCCCCCGACCCTTAGCTATGAAATGTAACTCTAGGCTTAAGACTTACTACGACTTGTGACTCGACACGATAACGAATATCACCTTAGAATGGCTAAGGAGGTCGCTTGTGACTCTAGGCTCTGTAATCTGTATCTAACGCATGTAACCATTATTAGAGTAGTGTTTGATTAATCATATCATAATAGCATTGTTCTTTCTAGGTGTTAATGTATTTACGATCACACAATACATACAATCGATTGGTGGGTGAACGTAGTATTATTTCGTTATTTTATTGTAGCCAGAGGCCGTATTGTCTAACGCTTCTGACGCTTGCCTTCGCTTTCCGCATCTCTTTCTGTCATCATTTTATACCGTTTGACAGAAAGAAATAAGTGATTGCGAAGGCAAGCGCCAGAAACGTTAGACAATAAGTCTGCCGCTCAGTTGTATGGGTTGTAGGATCGTGCATTTCATTGTAATGGGTCCGACTCACGCGGTGACCAGTTTTACTGACAGTAAAATGCAACCGCACAGCCCGCTGGTTCGTCAGCCTGCGAGCGAGCAGGCTTCCTTTTTTGTATTCGTACAAACGATTTTAAATCGAGGCCATCGAAACAATTTCTTCATGTAGAAAGTTGCACAAGTAACTAAACATTAAGAAATTATTATTTGTCAAAGAAAAACGCCACAAGGGCTTTAAGAAGTGGTTTTATTTATTTTGTTCTGTGGAACTAATATTTATATTATCGTGAGTGGAGCAAGTCCCAAGTGAACTTCGTGCTGGTTAGCAACCTAATATAAGAATTCAACAATAAAAGTTATAAAAATTACTTCTCTTTTATTTTGTCGTTCCATTTAAGTTATCAATCTATACAAATAAAAATAATTGCAGAAAATGTCCAGTCCGACCCACCTTCACACTGAGCCTTCACACCAGTGTTAAGGTAGGGAAATTACTTTCCCAGCCTTCATACTGACCTATTTTAAAATAATCAGTGTGACGGTGGATCATACATACTTACGAGTAGGTACAATTTATGACCCACTGACCAACTCGAACGGCACATTTGCTCATTAGGTTTAGGTTAGGTCAGTTTACCATCGGCCCGAAGGGCCAAAAGCACGTAGGAATAGTAAGCTCCGCGTAAGACTGTCACATTGGTGTGACTCAGCCTAAAATAGTCACATTACCGATGACGATGACTATTTTAGGCTGAGTCACACCAATGTGACAGAGTCTACGGAGCTCCTGTTCCTGCGTGCTTTTGGCCCTAACCTAACCTAATGAGCAGTTGTGCCGTTCGAGTTGGTTCCCAACCTTCACACTTCTTATGTGTCAGGTTTCCCATCCTTACTACTAGTGTGAAGGTTGGTAATATAATTTACCTTTTTTTTTTCATACTAGTGTTAAGGCTGGGAAAGTAATTTCCCTACCTTAACACTGGTGTGAAGGCTCAGTGTGAAGGTGGGTCGGACGGGGAAAATGTGCTGCACCTATTTGTCCAATTTTTGTTGTTTTAGTAACTATTAAGAGGCTGTGAAAAAAAATGTTTGTCTTTTAATTAGTAGTGCATCTGTGTTCGCGCTTCGGCTGGGGTGGGCAGCTACTTATCAATAAAATATAAATTCCCCAAACATAGCAGGGTTAGAACGCTCGTGTCTAAAATACCACGTTCCCAAAATACCAGATTTTTTAAAATACTGCATTACCTATTTAATCTATATTATGTAAACTAAACTGAATCTTAAAAGCACACTGCAAAGTTTTTGGGATTTGCATTTTTCGAAGTAGTGATAAAATAACGATAAGAGCACACTGGCAACTAATGGCCGGCGCCCACTGACGGCATGGCACGGCGTGGCATTTTATTACTATCAAGTTATTTTGAATCTTATTTCAATGAC
The DNA here is from genome assembly GCA_947859365.1 of Archips crataeganus. Lineage (NCBI taxonomy): Eukaryota > Metazoa > Arthropoda > Insecta > Lepidoptera > Tortricidae > Archips > Archips crataeganus. The sequence goes on from OX402048.1 coordinate 18,615,513, forward strand.
TTTAGAATTCATGTTACTTTATTTCGATACCACGATGCCGCGACGTCCTGAGGGCCGATGCCACGCATAACCAATAAAGTGACATGAATTCTAAACTCATTGAAATAAGATTCAAAATAACTTGATAGTAATAAAATGCCACGACGTGCCATGCCGTCAGTGGGCGCCGGCCCTAAAGTGTACAAAAATTTTGACCCCAACTTTTTTTAGTCTTCAAATACGCACCCGCTTCAATAAAAGCGCGTTTTTCGGCCGCAAAGCTACATACCTGATACTTATAATAATACTAGCTGTTGCCCGCGACTTCGTCCGCGAAGAATGGGGGAGGGGGGATAAAAAATAGCCTACGACCTATTCTCAGACATACAGAGTGTAGAGAAAAAAGTTTCATAAAAATCGGCCAAGCCGTTTCGGAGGAGTTCGGTAACAAACACCGTGACACGAGATTTTTATATATTAGACTAGCTATTGCCCGCGGCTTCGCTCGCGTGTACTATGAGTATTCCAAAGAACCAAGATATAAAGCAAGCAAGCAAGCAGGTCCACAATTGACCGAGAAATCGGTGAACATACCTACATGAAAAAATACATAAAGTGGAATGCATAACCTCCTCCTTTTTTAGAAGTCGGTTAAAGTGCTCTTAGCGGCCTACTTACAGTATAAACTTATGAATTTTGAAATTTTAGCTTTCTACAACCACTAAAACGAAAAATCCCGTTTTTGCCCGTTCCCGTTGGAATTTGGAAAAGTCCTCTCTCAATGCTCCTCTTCACTCTCCAAGCAACCTACATGCCGAATTTCAGCTTTCTACGACCAGTAAAACGAAAAATCCTGTTTTTTCCCGTTCCCGTGGGAATTTTGGAAAGTCCTCTCTCAATCCAGCTCTACACTCCCCAAGAAACCCACTTGCCAAATTTCAGCTTTCTATGACCAGTAAAACGAAAAATCCCGTTTTTCCCGTTCCCGTGGGAATTTTGGAAAGTCCTCTCTCAATGCTCACCTACACTCTCCAAGCAACCTACATGCCGAATTTCGGCTTTCTACGACCAGTAAAACGAAAAATCCCGTTTTTTCCTTATCCCGTGGGAATTTCCGAAAATCCTTAAACCTGTTTTTTACTATTATAATTACCTACTTCTATGCCAAATTTGAAGAGTCTAGTAATTATAGTTCATAGGATCCCGTTGAACTGAATATATAAATCCCGTTTTTTCCTTATCCCGTGGGAATTTTGGAAAATCCTGAAATTAATGTTTTAAATAATGTAATACCTACTTGTGTATCAAATTTGAAGAGTCTAGTTATTATAGTTACTGAGATAGGGTCACTCGGAATCGAATATATAAATCCCGTTTTTTCCCTTTCCCGTGGGAATTCCCAAAAATCCTTCCTTAGTGGATGCCTACATTGTATAAGGTATCTATGTGCAAAATTTCAAGTCTCTAAGTCCAGTGGTTTGGATATTTTATATTCAATCTCCCACCCATGACTATACTTTTTTATTGTGCTTGCGTTGTCTTTGCGACTTTGCGTAGAAAATACGTAGTCTGGTGAATCGATATTTCACTGTTTGCCATGTTCAAAGTTGTATAAGTAACGTCGACAAAATTCCAAAATAAAACAAACTCTGAATGTAAAAATAAAAACAAGGTTTTATTAATTAAAAAAATAGCAGCAATGCGTAACAATATCACCAGTCTCTTGGCCGGTAGCCGAGGTATTCGGGTGCGGTGGTCGCTTGTTATGTACATAATACTAGTCGTAATACTACTGCGATGGCGCTCACTTCACGAACTTGAGTCCTAGGGCTTGGGTCATGAAGCACAGTATGTCTGTGTGTTCGTCAATCTGGAAGTAACAAACGTTATGTTTAAGCTGTGTACTTAGCACTTCTGGTCGGAATAAAGCCAAAAAAATTTAAAGGTAAAAAAAAATTGTAACATTTTCCAAGAAAGAAATGTCCTTTGTTCCACCCAGATAACCAAGTTTGATAACTTTAACTAGGTGGAACATTTCTTCCGTGAAGAAAATCAGCTATCTGAGTGGAATCGTCCTTCCACATTCGTAATCACATTTGGTTACTAGTTGTCTTTGCGGGAGAGTGTCGTCTCAGCTCAGTAAAAAACTGGTAGGTAAGCAATGTGGACTAAAATATCCTTGAACTCGACCAGCAACAAGGCAAAACCTGAAACGTTAGCTACTTACGCTACAGTGTTTGGTAAACACACTTGTAGCATAGTGAACATATGCATGGTATTTCAAGAGATGACACCCTGCACCATAAGTAAAGCCTGGAGCAGTGTGAGTGTGACAACCGTCTAAGGCATTGATTCCCAAAGTGGTCCACGTGGACCCCCAGGGGTCCACGGGAGACTCGACGGGATTTAGATTTAGATCCAATCCTCACATTTTTGTTGAGTTTTGGGAATATGGTACAAATGTAGCTGCAAGGGGTCCACCGGAACCAGCTAAATTTTGAAAGTGGTCTATGAGAAAAAAAAGTTTGGGAACTAATGGTCTAAGGTAATGCGACTCACAATCTTGGCGGTGGGCTTGCCGGTGCCGTGTCCGGCCTTGGTGTCGACGCGCGCGAGCAGCGGCCGCCGCTGGTGCGGGTCGGAGCCGACCGCGTGCTGCAGCTCCGCCACGAACTTCAGCGAGTGCAGCGGCACCACGCGGTCGTCGTGGTCCGCCGTCAGCACCAGCGTCGCCGGGTACTGGGGCGAGCCTGACCAAACATAACAAACGGTATCAACTAACAAATGAGATACGTTTGGCGCTGAATTTGATATTGATACCTCAGTGGGTCACTTCAAGCAGGGCGTGAAACTGGTACCAAAGATACGATCAATGTCATCGGCACTAAATTTCGAGTCCTGGGCCCAATTGCATAACAAAATACAAGAATAGTATTAGTGAATTTCAATACAAAATAGCTACTATTAGCTTGTAATTTATTATGCAATTGGGCCCAAGTGATGAGGCTCATAGGGTATATAGGTAACGCTACGAGAGTTGAGGTCACGCACACAACATGTCATGTAATGACACCGGGATTTTGACATTTATTCGTACCGATAGCAAGTTCAACAGGCTCAACAGTGAATTACAAGATTGACTAAAATTTTCTTTAACCTATTTCTTTAAGAATTATTTAGGAAAATACATCTAGTTCAAACAAAACAGAAAATTACATATTTTGATGCATTTTATTTAAAAGCATTTATTTGCGTATATAAGCGTTGCATTTTTGTTAGTTTTTCTCGATTATTCCATAAAAATTGAATGAAAATTAAAAATGTGGTCTATAAGAATTGTTCTAATATATAAGTAAATGTGTTTACTGCAATAATTATTCGTGATAGACTTATATTTTCTTTAAAAACCGTTAGGTAATAATTTCGTTTTTAAAGTCTATCACGAATAATTATTGCAGTAGACACATTTACTATTAGAACAATTCTTATAGACCACATTTTTAATTTTCATTCAATTTTTATGAAATAATCGAGAAAAACTAACAAAAATGCAACGTTGCCAGCTCAGCAGGTATAAACAGTCTTAAATCAGATAAGCAAATTTTTCATTATTTATCAATACCGATTTTTTTGTTGCGATTATTTCTTATCAGTTTCAAATTGTTTTATTTCAAAAATAGGTAGGTAATATGAAAAAATAAAAATTATAGTATATGCATAGTATTGCGTAGGTATTTCATCATAAGATCATACAACTCACATTTTCATTCACTCACTCATTTCATTCAATCACTTCTTTTATTGTAATCAGTACTTTATGTAGCTGTGTGTGTAATCATTCGCCTCAACTCTCGTGGCGTTACCTATACAGTGTAGTGTACTGGTACGGACCTTCCTTGAGCGTGTGTATGTTGTGCAGCGGCGAGTAAGCCAGCAGGTTGCGGAACTGTTCCGCGTCGTCGGCGCTGCCGTAGTCCGACACCCATGCGTGCCCGATCGTGAACTTGTGGAACCGCAACATGTCAAGCACGCTGCAAATAAAAAAATGCCATTCTGACTACTTAAGTAATGAAAGATCACTGGCCTGCAATCGCATTCACGACGACGACGGATTTAGGGTTCCGGAGCCAAAATGGCAAAAACGGAACCCTTCTAGAGTCGCCATGTCTATTATATTTTTAAGGTATCTCACATAGACGTTACATAAAAATCTGTCAAGCCGTTTCGGAGGAGTTCGATAACAAACACCATGACACGAGATTTTTATATATTAGATTATGGGAAAATAAAATAGTAGCAATCATAAACAAAGTTGAGGTTCAAATAAATAACAACACATTGGGAGTGTGCGGCACTTTGCGAAGGCGATTACGGTTTGAAATATAGGTATGCGTGGAATTTTTCGTAACGGCTACAGAACCCTATCCTGGCCGTATCCGACACGTTCTTGTCCGGTTTTATTAATAAGAAGTAAGGAATTAAAGTTCATTTCTATAAAATAAAACCTACAATTTAAATTCAAACATATCTAATAATTCAGGTGAGACAGACTGTGAGTAGACAAGAGAACAATGATTATACCGACCCAACTTGCACAATAGCAGCCCCGTAGAGGTCCGGCCGCTGGTTGGCGCAGGCGGCGACCAACAGGCCGCCGTTTGAGCCGCCCTGGATGGTGATCAGATCCGGCCGCGTGTAGTTCTCCTTTATTAGGTATTCGGCGGCCGCTTGGAAGTCGTCGAATACGTTTTGCTTGTTGAGGAGACGACCGGCGTTGTGCCACCGCTCGCCGTATTCGCTGAAAAGTACAATTAAAATTAGTATTCAACAGACATATGCCCTGGCTATATTACATAGGCCGTGGTGGCCTAGCGGTTTGACTTATGGCCTCTCAAGCAGAGGGTCGTAGGTTCAAATCCCGGCTCGCACCTCTGAGTTTTTCGGAATTTATGTGCGAAATTACGTTTGAAATTTACCATGAGCTTTACGGTGAAACAATTGACAAGTTTCTTCCTTCAGTCTCCAGGCATAAAGGCCTTAAAGGCCTAAAGAGAGATTCCCAATTATGCCCTCATCATCATCATCATCTCAGCCGAAAAACGTCCACTGCTGAACATAGGCCTCCCCAAGGCTCGCCAAATAGATCGGTCTTGCGCCATCCGCAAACTTAACCAGGTCGTCGCTCCATCAGGCCATCAGTTCTACAAACGAAGTGCCCTGCCCACTGTCACTTGAGTCTGCCGATTCTTCGAGCTAGCTATGTCAGTGATTTTAGTTCTGGCGCGGATTTCATCATTTCTAATGCGATCCAGCAGAGAAACTCCGAACATCGCCCTCTCCATCGCCCTCTGAGTGACCTTGAGCACACTGTGTCATAAGTGAACACTGGCAACACACATTGTGCCCTCCCCTTTGTATTATTTACAGTGATCGGTTATTTGGATTCTCCCTCGCGGGATATCAAGTAGAAAAGTTAATATAGATACGACAGTTTCCCGCGATACCGAACAAACCGTACAAAAATAAAACAATTTAAATTATCTCTAAGGAATTTTTTACTCTTACATGGCAAAAACTACTTGATTTCCCGCGAGGGAGAATCCAAATAACCGATCAATGATTAATTTGTTATTGTGTCGGTGTGTACCCGCCGCCGCGTATGTTGGGGATGGCGACGACGCCCCCGAAGTGCTGCATGAACACGAGCCGCGTCACGCTGAAGCTGGGCTGGATGTTGATATTGAAGCCGCCGTAGCCGTACACCAGCGCCGGGTTGGAGCCGTCCTGCGGCAAACCCTGAACACAAACAATACGATTACCTAAATAAATAAAAATAAATATTAGGGGGACAATCTTACACAAATCGACCTAGTCCCAAACTAAGCAAAGCTTGTACTATGGGTACTAGACGACGATAAACATACTTATTTATTTATTTAGAAACAAACAGTCTCTTATAGTTATATGTATTACAAATATATTTTTACGGATCATAGACTTACAGTTTCCTAAAGAAAAAATATTGAAACCTTTCATAAATACTAAGGTAAAACTACCCAGCTACCACCCCCACACCAGCGATCAACAACTCCAAGAGAAAGACTATCAAGCGCCAACCAGTCCATCACCCGCGCCTGACCAACATCTTAATTGGTGCTGTGTTTGCTTTATAGTCAGGTTATGTAGTTAATCAAACGCAGATGACAGACAGCTAGCATTCGACAATGCCCAATGCCCCAAAGCAGCCAACCACCGGCACAAGGGCAACACCTAGGCAGCCCACTCTACATAAAACTAAAACTAAACTAAACGAGTTTACAGAGTTAATCCACCCCTATGCATCAAAAACAAAGGAAATATATATATTACTAGCTGACCCTGCAAACGTTGCCTTGCCTTATATCACCTAGGGGTATAATAAATAAATACTTAAATACATAGAAAACATCCATAACTCAGGAACAAATATTCGTGCTCATCACACAAATGAATGCCCTTACCGGGATTCGAACCCAGGACGTCTTGCTTCGTAGGCAGGGTCACTGCCAACTAGGCTAAAGCGGTCGTAAATAAACAGAGATCAACAGAGAGTTAAGATTGACTTTTCAAACTGAGTGAAGTCTTTAGTCACTGTCATCATATTATTGCAAGGGAAAATCGAAACAGTACATTTTGAACATAGACCAATTTATGACATCAATTAAAAATTCTAGATAAAAATGGGTTATTCTATCAAACTTGCCGCCAAAGACTTCGGATAAACTAAATGACACAGTGTATTTTATATGAACTAATTAAGGGGACTTTTGGCAAGCGCTTTTAAAGTTTCCATACGCATGCATTTATCAAGCTTTAGGGGCAATTAGCTCGCTTGCAGTTTGTCAGACGGTTACGCAGCAAAAGATAATATAAATGTGACAATCTCGTAAAAAATAACCTTTGAATTCCTATACAATATGACAGGACTGTCAACCTTAAGTGCCCTAATTAAAGCTCGTGATTGTACATACCTTCTTAGATACGATGAACATAGGAACTTTAGTGCCGTCTTTGCTGGAGTAGAATATCTGTTTGGCTTCATACTGGGACGCGTCGAAACCTTTCACTTCCACGTCTCTGAACACCTGCAACCAAACCAACCTTTAAAATCAAACAAAAACAACTAATAAATGTATAGTCGACCAAGTAAGTGCTATACCATTTTTAATGACAGTTCCTACATTAGAATAAAAACAATAAGGCTGATAGTCACATTGGCATGTAAGTGAAAATACCGTTATACTCTGTCTATTTAAGCCGTCAAGCGTCACGGGCTATCCAAGTGAAAGTGCCGTAAATGTCCCCATACAAACGGTAAATATCCGATTTCTCGCATGCAGATACAAGTGCATAGGTACATACAAGAAGCCGTGTTGGCCTAGTGTTTTAGTGTTTCAAGCAGAGGGTCGTGGGTTCAAATCCCGGCTCGCACCTCTCTCAATTACATTTGAAATTTACCATGAGCTGCACGGGGAAGGAAAACATCGTGAGAAAACCTGCTTACACCTGCGAAGAAATACAATAGTGTGTGTGAAGTTCCCGATCCGCACTGGGCCCGCGTGGGAACTACGGCCCAAGCCCTCTCATTATGAGAGGAGGCCTGTGCCCCGCAGTGGGACGTGTATAACCTGGGATGATGAGGTACATACGGTTGGCGTAAAGGGTTTCTTGGTGAAGTCCACGTGGTAGATGACTCCGGGCGTGAGGAACGACATGAAGTGGTAGAATATCTCGCGCTGCTCCTTCTTGCCGGAGAAGCCCACTACCGAGCCCACGTCCAAGTCGAAGGTCTGCATCAGCGCGCCGGAAGCCATGCTGTGCAGTTGCAGGACACTCTGGAAGGACCAAAATATATTTTACATTTTCAATACCAAGTTAAGTTCACATTATAGGCCGGTATCGATCTTACCAGCACCTGGGAAAGTGTTTGAATCAATTATACAAAAAAAGTTGTATTGGCATGTTAAACAGCAACTTCATGGAGCTCAACACGGTTTCTTACCCCGCAGATCGACCACCAGTAATTTGGCAAGTTATGTTAATGATTTGGCCGAGGCTTTGGACAGTTCAAAAGAGGTACACGCGATCTATACTGACTTTAGTAAGGCTTTCGACCTAATAAGTCATGACATTCTCATACGGAAAATTGAAGAGATGGGTATACATGGCTCTTTGCTGCGGTGGTGCGAGTCTTACCTTAAAAATCGGACTCAGTTGGTGGCGCTGCGCGGTTACACGTCCCAGGCCATTGCTATCCCGTCTGGAGTCCCACAGGGATCGCATCTGGGGCCGCTATTTTTCTTGATTTATATCAATGACCTCGCAAGAAACATCCGTTGCAAGTTTAAAAAGTATGCCGACGACCTAAAGCTATATCAAGTCATAGAAAATAATGCTGATATAGAGTTACTTCAACATGAGATTAACAGAATAGCACATTGGTGTACTTTAAATGACATGGTACTAAACGGTGATAAATGTTTCCACATAAAATTCACCAAAAAAAAAATCCCACAGCGGCTACCTATCATCTGAATGGAATGCCACTAACTGAAACGAATAGTATACGCGACCTCGGAATTCAGATTGATAATAAACTAAGTTTTCGGGATCATGTTGATTCAATTATTAAAAAAGCGTCTCAAATGTCGGGGTTTATTGCTAGGCAGATCAGGACTTTTAGCGAACCTTCTGTGATTGTACCCGTGTACAACTGCTTGGTCAGGAGCGTGCTTGAATACTGTGCTCCAGTATGGAATCCGGGCTACAGGGTTCACTCCGACCGTTTAGAAAGGGTACAGAAACGCTTCCTGTACCACCTAGCGTTTGCGCAAAATAAGTGTCGAAGTCTCGCGTCGTACGAAGAAAGGCTACAGCATTTTAAAATGGAATCTCTATTTGATAGACGAAAATCAAGCGATATCTTGTTTCTATACAAAATCATACACGGTCTAGTGGACTGTGCTGAGCTTCTTGAACGTATAAAAGTGGTCGTTCCGCGGACGGGCAGTCGGTTATGTAACAGAAGGCCGTTCTATCTGCCCTGCTGTCGCACGAATATAGGTAGGCACGCGCCTCTATACAGAATGATTGCATCATACAATGGAGTTAAGGGAAGCTTCGATATCTACTCTTGCTCTTTGGCCTCAGCTAAAATAAGAATACGACAAACCTGAACTCCATTTATATTATAAGCCTAAACATATTAATTTAATTTTTAAGTATAAAAAATGCATCCAACTTAGTAGTAGGTACATAATTGTGAATTACTCAGCTTTTTACTGTTATTGTTTTTATTATTTTTTTTTTTTTTCTCTCTCTTTTTGCTACAATATTATAAATAACTGTTTAATAATTGTGCATGATGTGTCTACTGTTTTAGGATATACATGAAATGCATGAGGATTGTAGGGAACGCGAATTGTATATTTTGATGTACTATCCAGTTTGTAGACCAAATAAAAAAAAAAAAAAAAAAAAAAGTTTAACACTAACTAAGCCATAGCAGCGATTTGTCCTCTTCTTATTGATGTTGATCAATGAAGCGAAAGCCTCGCGCCTCGAAAGTTTTTCGTTTTTTTTTGCTCAATGAAAAAGCCGTCAAAAAAGTTAAGAGAGAAAATTCTTTATTTAATTAAGGCTTCAATTGAAGCTCCCATGAACGTCGAAGAATCTACCGCCGGTTCGGAAAAACCCTGTTCAGATGAATCCGACAAAAGACTCAACTCGCACTCGACCTCGCAAAACCGGTATCCTATCTCGCCTCATTCGTTTTTCGTCTAATTCTTATTTCGTATATTTCGTACTAAATACAAACTGAAATATAGATGCACAGAAAAAACCCCCAGAAAAAAGACCAATGCTGGGAATCGAACCCAGGTCCTCAGCATTCCGTGCCGTGTGCCATACCCCTACACCACCACTGGTCTAGAGATTAGACACGAATCTTTCTTATTTCGTCTCATTCTGTATTCGTCTTCGGTCTTGTTCACTATACGTGCCTATCTTTTTTGGTCAAATTCTGCAACTTGTCTATCTCTTAATCGTTCTTATCTTTCGTTTTTTGTCTCATTTACTGATTCGCCAAATGCTGGTAAATAAATGTTCAGTAAATGAGACAAAAAACGAAAGGGAAGAACGACGAATGAGTTTAAGGAAAACCGTGACGAAAAACGAATAAGACTTGTTAAGAGAGAGACAAGTTACAAAATTTGACCAAATAAGATAACGACGGATAGCGAACAAGACGAATAAAGAATGAGTGACGAATACAGAATGTGATGAAATAAGGCGGCCCCTAAACCTACAATAATATTGTACAATAAGATTGAAAGGCGCTCTGAATCCAAACGAGCAATTATATTGCACAATAATACGAACTGCACAATGTTTTCGTGGTCAGTCGGATACTAAAATATTGCACAATACTGACCTTACACAATGCAATAGAATAATATGGTGCAATAAAAATTAAACTCGCTCAAACTTTCGGTCAATCATTGCGCAATCTTCAATATTAACCCTAAACGGTCAATAATATTGCGCAATATAATTGACCGTTTAGGGGCCGCCTAAGAATTAAACGAAAAACGAATGAGGCGAGATAATAGGATACCGCAAAACCTGCCGGGATTTAGACGTCTTGCAAGTCATAACGGCAATAAACGGTGTTGCTATGATTGATCACTACAACAACCCTCGTTGCCTGTTGGCTAACGCAATCTGTAGCAGAGTTACCTTTACGTCTCTGACGTAGTGTATGACTAGTTTGTCATTGTCAACCGCAGAAGCCCAGTCCAACACATCGGTGGGATGTTCCTGAAAATGAAAAAGAAATACTATAAAGAAGACTACTTTTAAAAGAATGACGTCGGGAGGTACTCATATAGTTCCTTTTTTAAACCAATGCAACAGAAACAAGTCTGTTATAAGCTTTTTTACAAAATTAAAAGACTTAGCCAGTTCAAATCAAAATCAAATCAAATGTATTTATTGGCCAGAACACAGTACAGTAAGGTCTTATAGTACTGTGTAAGGTCTTGTGGTGAGTTAAGTAGTTAGTGATTTAAAAATAATTTTTGACCTCTTGACCACCACAGTTATGTATCTAGTCGTGACAGCTAATGGAATCCCTCACACGCCACGGTTATCATTACATGACAAATGGGTGAATCAACTTTGTTGTGTTGTTTACTCTGTCCCCGGTTGTCCAAGTGACACTTCATACTTTTTGATTGAAAAATGCTTAGGTTGTCCAAGGGACAAAATTTGTGTAACCATAGCAACGGGTGGCATTAAAAAGTTGATTCATCCAAATATTTAGTAAACTGGCAATTTGTGGCGCACACGTCAATTCATTTAGTATTATGGCGGTCAAGAGGTTAACATAAACTTTTTTGTTGATCGTACTTGCATTGTCGTCTAAAAGTGCAACAAAACATGGTAATTATACAAATAAAAACATGGCAAAAGTATATGTGCAAGTAATCAGCAGAGCGATTAAGATACTGGCGTCACCACGTATTACATTACAATATTATTTTTTTTACCGAACTGTTTTTAAAACACTGTACGGAGGTTCGGAACCCTCCATGTACGAGTCGTACTCGAACTTGACCGTTTTTTTTCGTATTCGCGCTTTCACCTAATATTGTTTAACCCTTAAAAACGTAAAGGCGATTTACCGACCAATTGCATTGCTTTGGAAATTCAACCTTATTGCTTTTACAGTAAATCACAATATCCATTGTAATTGTTGAAAATACGACTAGCTTTAAAAATAAACTTTATCAAGTATGCATTCGATAGCTGCTTTTGATTCTGTGGTAGTATACTCCATTAAGGGGCTGTTTCACCACTTTTCTTAAAGTTCGGATTAGCTTAATCATAACCTTATTTGACAGATGGAATTAAAATTTCTGTTTCACCAGTCTCGATTAGCGGTAAGTGACGGACAAACTGTTTCTTAATTTGACCATCAGATCAGGAGGCATTTAGCATTTTTATCCGTCACATAAAGTTAGTTTATTTTTTTGTGGCCATGGTTGGAGAGCCCTTCAGCCGGTTTCAGAAAAATAAATCAAAGTATTTTTTATTTTTTAAAGAAAGAGGTCATGCTAAATTGCATAAAATAATTTAAATATCAAGATTTGAATAAAAAAATGTAGGTACACTTTTAGTATGTAAAAATAAATCCAAAATTTCGTAATATTTTTTGATAACAAACTTTTTTTCAGTGGCTCAATCGTTTGTTCTACCTGAACTTGTATGTCGCCATTAAAAAAAAGCTTATCTGTCAAATGGTTTGGCGCCACTTTTACGTGATTTTATTTTTCTTTGTTATTGTTAACAAAATATCGTAAATAAATACCGTTTTTGGATCAATTATAATTTTACATATATGTTTATGCAAAAAAAAATGGATGTATTCAAAAATTATATAGTTAACCATTTCTTTTGCTTTAATAATGAGTGACTCTTTGAACGAAAGTGTGCGAACAGGAACGCGTGGTCGTGAAATGCGACGTTGCCATTCCGACTTTTTGTTAAACCCACGATTAGTTAAGTGGTACTTAGTTTGCACAGGACCGGAGTGGTGAGACTGAAAAAACACTAGCTGACAGATTTGTCCAGTACTTAGTTTATTCATTGGTTACGTAACCAGCAGTTTGACAATAAGGTGGCGAAACACCCCCTAAATGGGGCCTTATTAAGGGTTAACGTTAAAATAGCTTACAGGTATGAGGGTCTCCCAGTTCTCTTCGGCGGGGTTGTGCAGATCTATCTTGATGAGGCGGTAGTTGGGCGCATTCTTGTTCGTGCGGAAAATACACACAGACCCTTCATTCGTGATGTACTGTAACGAAAAACATAGTTGGTTGTACCACAATATCTCGAACACATTTTAATTACTATTAAAATTAAAATAAATAATACAGAATTATTACTATACACGGGACTTATCACGCAGTAATATATTTACATCGACGTTTCGACCACATTGCAGTGGCCGTGGTCACGAGTTAGGAGTATAGTAATTACAGTTATGAGATATATAAATAATACAAAAACCTACACTAAGCTCAACCTGGGTGAATATTAAGCGTTGTTACGGCGTTTTCTTTTCGTCATTACCGTTTCAGGAAAAAATTTATAAGAGATGACATTTCGTGGCAAAAACGACTCGGATTGGTTAGGAACTGAACGTACAGATGTATAGTCCGCAGTGGCGAGGCGTGAATTTTTTTCCAGGTAAAGCCGGACGAAAAAAAGCAAACAAAAATCATACCCCATTTCTTAGTAGTTATACTAGGTTATATTCTTGAAAACTAGTACTTACGTGCAGTAATTCGGTCCATAAGACTGCAGCATATTTATCCTTTCACTGATATCAGTATCAAAACAATATGTTACTTATACATGAATTAGACACTGAATTATAATCAGATTTACAACCTGACAGACGATAATATGTACGATTAAATTTCACCGATATTGCGTATCAACACTGATCTAATATTGTGTTTTTATTAAAATTATTTCACATAATTTTATTATAATATAAATAAACAAACTACAAAACACTGAGCTATTGACATGACATTACCTAATGTTGTCATTTCTATAAATACCACACCACAAACAAATCAGCCGCGCTAGCGGATCACGTCCGGCACGTTCTATGGCTCCGAATCGTACATACAGTGACACATTCCGGCAGCGCGGCACAGCGTATACAATTTGGTGTTGTGCAGCGCGCTGAGCACAGCCCGTGGCGGTTTAATTTTGTCTGTTTATAAATCTTATTATAAAAATAGATAAAATATCGTACTTTCTGTTTTACACTAAAACTCGATATTTTAAAATTAAATTTCGCTCCAGTAATTTTAAATAAGTCTACGAATGGCTGCATGAATGTCAATTCCGTCGGCTATTCCAAGTGGGATAAATTAATTTAAAAAAAAGCTTCTGTCAAAGTGAAATTAAGCCTTATGCACAACATTGAAAGTCTTTTTTTAAATGTGATAAGCCGATAGAGACCGGTTTATCTTCAGCCTATTTCATGCCTATTCTTACGGTAGACGCTTGTAGTGAATCTATGGTTTTATGAATGAATATTTACATGTGTGAGTGTACAATTCCTGCCGGAATACTGAATTTATGAATGACTGATTGGTCTTGTGGATATTTTGATGCGTTTTGTTACTGCACCATTTTGAAAAATACTTAAAAGTTTATTATGGAAGAGTAAGTCTCTATACAAACAATCGGTTACTAAGAGAAGCGTTTGGTTACTTCAAAATTTTAGGCAACCCGCTGGGAATCGAGTTGTTAGCACCCTTCGCCACTGATAGTCCGACAAGCTCGTGCGCGGCTCTCCGCGGAACCTTGTCGCAGTCAGCATTTGCCGCACTTATTAAAAACAATCTTGTTAAGGACAGCAGAGGCTCCCTGCGACAGGGTTCCGCCGAGCGCCGCGCACGAGCTTGTCAAGGTATAGTGCAAAATGATTTTCCATCGGGAAAACTCGGATCTCAATCGGAATACGATGGCACCCGAATTGTCAATCAATGTTTGTATTAAATGAGTGACGTTTTCATATCCATTAATATGGAACTTTATTGTTTAGTGTCAAATGTAAAAGTGAAAAATCTAAGATGGCTACACGGCTGTAAGATTGGTACTGAAGCTAATTGAGAGAGCACGATAAATACGAACTGTTCCGATAAAGTAGGAAGGAAAATCATTTTGCACTCTGTAGGGCAAATATCGTTCGAAAATTCGCACTTTACACATTTTAAACTTAAGTCAACTGGACGTAGGAAAAATATCGCTAGAACTTTCATGGACTAGCAGTATCGTACATTAGAATTTTTTTTAAGAGTAGGTCAACTGATCGTAGGATGATATTTAGGAACTTCGTCCTTAGGAATTTAAATTTTAAAAATTTTGCTACGGACCCGATTATATTGGGATACAAATAGCTTACCAGCTATCTACGTACCAAATCCACCCAGCTGGAATATCCAGATGGAATATAGATCTCTATTTCACTCGATGGTAAGTGCAGTAGCCGAAGACGGAGCTCACTAGTTCATTAACAGCCTGTTCACGTACATACCTCGTAATCGGCCTCGAATTTGAAGACGAGCTGCGTCAGCGGCAGCTTCCCGTTGATCTCAGCCTGCTTGCTGAGGTCAGCGAAGAACAACAGGTTGTCGCGGCAGTCCTTTACTGGCGACACGATCAGGTAGCGTCCACAGTCCGTCACCTCCGCACCGCTGGAAAATATACGCGCCGTAGATAAGTGGCCAACCGGTGCATCTGATCGTGGCGAGGTAGAACTGTCGATGTTTATACGTCCATCCTCATCATCCCAGCCAAGTATTTGAATGAAGATCAAAGCGAAACCTGAGGCCGTATTGTGTAGCGCGCGGACGCATGCCTCCGCTTTCACCATCTCTTTCTGTCACCGTAGTATACCGTTTAACAGAAAGAAATATATTATGCAATACTATGCAATTTTCCGGGATAAAAAGTATTCTATATGTTAATCCGGATTATAAGCTATCTGTGTGTCAAATTTCATCAGTATCCGTCTAACCGTTTTAGCGTGAAAAGTAACAAACATTCATCCATCCATACTTACAAACTTTCGCGTTTATAATATTAAGTAGGATTACATATGTCAGTCTGATTTCTGGTTTGGTAATCGCAGAGATAGATTTATTTTACTTAGACTGTGCGAGTACAAACATAAAAATTAAACATAATTAGATATGAGCCCGTAAGTTTTATGGTTTTAGTTTTATTAGTTTTAATTTTAGGTTACTCAATTTAGGATCCACTGAAAATCAGCGTCGTGGCCCCCTGCCTCGACTCATGCTGAGTGGACTCCTTTTTTGAGACAACTGCCACAATACTCTTTTAGATTTAAGAAATTTGTAAACTGTTCTTTGTTGTTGTTGTTTCGAAATAAATTTAATTAATTTATTAATTCATTTCAAATAGTGATTGGGAAAGCAAGCGTCAGCGCGTTAAACAAGAAGCCAGCTGGTTGCTGGCAAGGTGGAGTATGATGGAATTACATACTTTTTATTAACTTTTGGTACTTTTTTCGTTTAGTCATTCTAACGGTAATTAATATTAATTCTAATTTTAGACTGACCAAACCAAAAAAAAAAGTACTAAAAGTTAGTAAAAACATGCATTTCTTCATACCCCACTTTGCCATCAATCAGGTATCAGCGTCGCTCTTCGTTGTCACATACTGTACACGTCCCACAGGCCTCAGTATAAAAGGGCTTGGGTAGTAGTTCCCACGCGGACCCAGGTCGAATGAGAACTTAAAACACACCATTGAATTTCTTCGCAGGCGTGTGCAGGTTTGTGCGAGCCTCACACACGGCATACAAAAGGTTAAGGTTTAAGATAACTAGTGTTTAAGATGAATTACGCCTAACTAGATGTAAAACAGAAGCTACTTCACAACTAGTTCGTTCAAAGTGTTCAACCTACTACAAAGCATGTCTGCAACTATGTACTAGCAACATTAATACTACTGGTAGGTAATCAACCTACTTCCGTTGGTCCTCGCCTAGCATGTGAGTTCGCAACTCTTTTCTGAAAGAAACGACTTGTTAATTATTAGTAAACTAGCTTTAACCCGCGGCGTTTTTATTTAAAATCTTAGAGCTTAGTTTCAAAAAAGTGACATTAACAAAAAGTTAACATATCATCATGAATGCCGAAGAACTTCAACGTTCTTGGACGGCGCCTTCTATACTTATTTAAAGTTAAGATACTAAGCTATCACACGGGAACACATTACCGGGATTATTGAGTGATCGAGTAACAAACATCGAAACGATTTACTGTCATCAAGTAGGTACAAATGAAAAAAACGTCCCCTTCAATTGGCCATTTTGAAATTTCGAGTTATTTTTTATTTATAATTTTTGTTTTTATTAATCTCAACAAAAAAATACATTAAATTTACGACAAATACTTCGCCAAACTACAAAACAGTTTGTTGGCGAATACTAATGAAATAAGCCTGAATTTGATGAATTATTAATTAAATTAAATTTCTTTTGGCCTATATCAATTATGACAGTATTTAAAATTGTCATTTTTGTGATTTGACGTATAATTTGGAATTTTGGATTTTGGCCATTTGAATTAAATGACAGTACCTATAAAATCCAAATATCAAAATAATCAAACATCGTGATAAACTTTCTCATTTATAATATTAGAAGGATAATCGCGAACAACGAAAAAAAACTATCAACTGGTTAACACTTTGAACAAACGTCAGAAAGCAACCTAAAACCAATAAATAGCCTTGCTATTCCGCAGCTGACTGCGGCGAAGGTAAAGTAAAATGTCAGTATAGAACAAGCGAGAGTTTAAGGCTTATCAGATCATTAATTAAGGATCCATAGCGTTAGTGGCCGATGTTCTAAATAATCAATTTGAGTAAATCCTATTGTGCTAGGCCCCATTTATTGGAGCATACTACCACAGAAGCAAACAAAAGCCGCAATCGAATGCATACCTGACAAAGGATATTTTTAAAGCTGGTAGTATTTTCAATAATTACAAAGGATATTGTAACTTATTACTAAAACAATAAGCTTTAATTTCCAAGTCAATGCATGTGGTCGCTAAATCGCCTCTGCCTTATTATTAATGGTTAAGAGGATACGATGCGAACCATTTCTCCATACAAATGTAGTCCCCTGTTTTCTCCATGGATTATGACAATGGAGCTAATATTTTTTTACCGTAAAATCTTCATCCGCCACAGCCATGCCCTTGAATCAACTTTTTAGTGCCACCCGTTGCTATGGTTACACAAAGTTTTCCCTTGGATAACCTAAGCATTTTTCTATGAAACAGTATGAAATGTCACTTGGACAACAGGGGACAGAGTAAACAACACAAAAAAGTTGATTCACCTCCTATTTTTTTTCCATATTCCATAATTGGAATATGCAAAAAAAAAAGAAGTAGGAGCCTTCAAAAACCATGGAAATTGTCCAATCTCAACGTCATTTTCAGACACTACTCGTATAAAATACTACTACCTATATTAACAATAAAACGAAAACATAGGGGCATAGCTAGCTGTAGTATTATTATTGGTCTAGTTATTGACAAGGCAATAGGGGACTACGAAATGCTCTTTCTTACTGTGGAGGGATTAACCAACAGAATTCTGTATTGGAATTGAATTGCTGTAGTAAGACATTGTACTCACATCCTCCAGAGAGGCTCCTCAGGGAACTCCACAACAATGACGTCGTCGGTCTGCGGAGAGCCCAGTCTGTGATAGCAGAGTTTCTGGTCGCGGTTCACTTCAGTCTCGGAGCCGTCCGTCTTGCCCGTCTGTTCGGGATATCTCTGTTGGCAAAAAGGAAGAATAATATTTGTATTTTATTATTCACTACTATTTAAATACTTGTCTTGACAGCATAAGCTGGTGCTAGCAACGGCCCTACCACGGACACGCGCGACCAGCGACCGATTTTCCTGTTCATTTCGCGGCTGAGACGTTCGCCGCACAGTGGTTACATAGAAGCACACGCAATGAACACAGAAACAGCTCCAGCACAACCGATCTCAGGTAGTCGTGGTACAAGCCAGTTTCCCACAAGGATAAGGCGCGTCGAGGCGAACAGCTATAATGCACGTAATCTTAAGATAAAGTATCGTGGGATGCTTACTGAGTAGAATAATCCCTTGTTGTCCTTACTCCACGACATTGACGCAAACTTCACTTTTTCTAGTACTTCTGGGTAGTCCTCTCCTGTGAACAATATTTAAAACATTTTGAAATGACGTTATACATCGCAGTCGTTAGGAGTTTGATATAGTGTTATGTTGTATTAAGAGTAGCCAGGGCCGGCCCGTCCATATAGGCAAACTAGGCGACGGCCTAGGGCGCCAGTATTAGGGGGGCGCCAATCAGAGACATCGAAATTCAAAAATAACGAAGGAGTAGCGGTTTAAAAATGTGTGTGTGTGTGTGTGTTAACGACTAAATCATTTATTTTCTTCTGCAAGGGAACCTTAGCAAAGGCGGAGAGCGATAAAAAATTATTTCTAAAAAGCAACTAGATACATTGAAAAATCTACTTATATGAATTCCCCTAAAAAATTGCTACGATTCAAGGAAAATTCATCATTATCGCCATTTTAGCCGAAAGACGTCCACTGCTGAACATAAGGCTTCCTCAAGCTTCGCCAAAGAGACCGGTCCTGCGCTATCACTTCCAACGCGTTCCATCTTGTTGGAGGCCTACCTATACTGCGTCTTCCGGTCCGTGGATGCCAAGCCAAGTTACATAGCTAGGTATCTCTGGTAGATTCTGCAGGTTGACAGCCGGTACAAGAAGCTGGAGCCGTCCTCCGTGAACCGTGGACCAAAGGCATGTGTAGCTCGCGAGTGATTCAAAAGAGCTCTATTATCATTTGGTTTAGATCACTATCTCACTAGCTCTTTTCGGATCCAAATGTATCAGTATATCTTCTAGCTCACTCGTTCTAGTAACGCAAAGAAATTAAATAAAGGGCTGCAGCGCGATTCGCGAAATCGACCAACTAAAATGATTAGCAAGTGAACGTAATCAGACCAATAATACACTTTATGCGAACGGCGTAAAAAGTTTAAATGCAGAGATTAGTTAGTCAACCTGTAAATGAGTGAGTGTACGAAATGAATTTCAGGTGAATCACGTGGGAGTTACTGAGCAAAATGAGCAGTGACAGTGACACACGAGTGATACAGATCTCGAGAGCTGAAGATACAGGGTAATTTTTTAATCAGTGCACAAATTTTGATACGTGATTCAGTCGTTAATAGATCACGATTATCTGTTCAAGATTTTTTTTTATATATTGAAATTTGGGTTGTTCATAGTAATTAAAATAAAATAAATAAATAAATATTAGGGGACAATCTTACACAAATCGACCTAGTCCCAAACTAAGCAAAGCTTGCACTATGGGTACTAGACGACGATAAACATACTTATATAGACAAATAAATACTTAAATACATAGAAAACATCCATAACTCAGGAACAAATATTCGTGCTCATCACACAAATAAATGCCCTTACCGGGATTTGAAACCAGGACCTCTTGCTTCGTAGGCAGGGTTACTACAAACTAGGCTAAGGCGGTCGTGGTATTCATCCAATAAATTGGTCGAGTTACTAGGAAAACCGTGCCGGACTGTGTGCATTAACTCACCCGTGGCAACATCCCGCATGTGTATCGTGATCCAGTCTGAGCCACTAGCCGAGAGCCCATACGCGAACGTCGCGCCGTCTTCCGTGAACCGCGAGCCGGACAGGGCCACAGTGCCGTCTTCGGACAAAGTGTTGGGGTCCAGAAACACTCGAGGTTCACCGTCCAAGCTATCTTGTACGTAGAGGACACTGCCAAGTAAAAATACCGAATGAGGAAATAAAGAAATGCGTTATGAGAAAGGGTGAACCAATGTCAGTTGGCCGACTAAATTTTTCTCCATTTTATGGAGACAGGTTTTAAGTACAGGCTCATCTGACGATCGAATTGGGGACGAGAAAACGTTTATACATTTAATTTATTTAGAAAAAAAAATAAAAAAGAAAAAGAACTTCTACCGATCAACCTTCGTGTTGTTGAACGAAGCACCCATTTCAAGTTGATTGATCCATCATATCACAAAAAATATCAAAAGATGTTTGCTGATAAAATTCCCAAACAAATCAGAAATCACCGTAAATTATCAATGCTTCAGTCAATTCAAAATCCATCTCGATTTTTTGCGTCTGGACTATTGAATATTATGTTTTTGCCCGTCACGACCGTCCGATGATCGTGCATTTATCTGCTGTACCATCAATTAATGTTTACTTTTTGTAAGGTGATTGAGGAAAATATAAAACAAATGTTGTACGTGATTTTCAAGCTGACGATTCCTATTCGCTAAAGATAATCCACATATAGCCGTCTAGTGGCATTGACTTAAACCATGGTCGAACAGACTGAATTATGGTCAAGACGTGAGGTCGAATGGTGAGCACACGTAGCAAATATAAAATCGAATATGAACAATTTATAGGGTGAGAATATTCAAGCGTTTTGATTGTTCGGTTGTAAATCATTACTATTGTTACACACGATTGTTACTACAACGGAAACACAGCTCGTAGGATCTTTGATCAAACTAGATTTAGCGTGGGCAGTGTTCATAAAAATTTATGCTGAAATGGTAACGACGAAAAGGAAACGCCGTAAAAACACTGAATATTCACCCTACACCATTAAAAAAAATGAAACCAAGTTAAACTTACTTCTGATTCTGCAGTCCAGTATTTTTGTAGAAGAAATATCTGTCCCCTCGCCTGAAGGGGCAGGAGTATTTAGGGTAGTTCCATAGCTCCGTGAGTCGCGCATTAACATCTGCCTTCACAGGACACGCGTCCAGGTATGGCCGCGTGATCTTGTTCTCTGCCTCTATGAACTCTTTGGTTTCGTTTGAATCTGGGTCTTCCAGCCAGCGGTAGGGGTCGTGGATCTGTGGATATTTCGGTAGAATACGTGAGCTTTTGAACGCCGTCGTCGCATAAAGTTGTTAAGACCTGTCGTGCCCACAGCCATCGATCAATAGGCGTTCGAATTACAACTGGGTGTGCTCAAAGATCAAATCGCGTGACATGGCGTGTACCGCGTGTAGGTGTACCTTTGTATGCTACAAGTTAAAAATTGCCGCTCATAGGGTGACTATAGGTCTAAATTGGAGATCTAGTGAAAAAGGGGTTAAGTCTGCAGAAATTAAACAGCTATTTTTCTATTTTATGTGTAAAGGGGGTTAAGTTGAAATCAGCTGTTCAACTTTTTCAGGTTTAACCCCTTTTTCACTAGGGCCCCTGGCAACTGTATGCTATAGATGGCGACTACAAGGAGCTGCCGTCAGAGGCTAATTGTGCGGCGACCTGGCTAAAAAGTAGCACAACTCCTAACACAGACGTTAATACTGGACATGAATTGAATTTAAAATCAAAGGAAATTCAGCGAACATTTCATAAAGCAACCTAATGTAATTTTTTGAATACTTAAATCACCGTCCATGACATAAATGACATAATATTTAATAAGGCTTTTTATAATAGATTACAGTCAGCGAACCGCATCAGACATAATAAACGAAAATGAGGCAACAAAGATTTAAAAAAATCTACACGTGTTTATAATATTGTAGACAAGAAACTTTGATGCTTTAATTTGGTGTTTATTAGAGCACGAAGAGCGAATAAAAACAGGTTTGTTATTTTTCTCAGTGCCGTCCCAAATGTGGAACCTTTACCCTCGCATATCGGAACAAGTGTATGATTGATTAGTTTTCTTTGACAATTGTAGAGGAACTCCAAAATTTTAATGTACCTTCACATACGTACCTACCTACTTGCGAGTTTCCTATTAAAGTTAAGACGTAGTAGGTAAGCTAGCTAGTGGTTTGACTTATGGTCTCTCAAGTGGAGGATCGTGGATTCGAACCTAGACTCACATCTCAGACTTTTTCCTAATTTATTTACGAAATTATATTTGAAAATTAGTATTGTGAGGAAGCTTGCACAAACTCGCAAAGCAATTCAGTGGAGAATGTGAAGTTCCCAATGCGTATTGGGCCCGCGTGGGAACACCAGCCCAAGACTTCTCATTTTGAAAGGTCAGTGCCCAGCAGTGGGACATATAGACCGGAGATGTTAGCCATAACAGTAAAAGATACGTGATGTCGATCTGTACATTTGTAAGCTTATGGGGGCCTTAAATAACCAACTTAAGTACCAATGGTATGAAATAGGGACGTGACTAGAATTCTGAACGCGATGTAGTGAGATATGGGAGCAATTCGGAGTATTGATTAGGCTGTATAGTGTATCTGTATGTATATAACTTAAACCCGGTAAGAACCTGAGAAACGAATGCATCTGGAGCACTGAATGAATGGGTATGGGTGAATTTGAACTTTGTGCATATACTGACAGCAGGTTTATATTTCCAACGTTGTGTTAGGAGGCGGAGAAATTAGCTAATCGATATATCGATTTGAAATAGATGAATGTGGGAACTAAAGCTTGCTTAGGAATTGGAAGTTCGATTTGTTTTTAAGAGTTTTGCTCACGCATTTAAACCGGCTTTTGGTTCGACAAATCAAACCGGTCAGTTTTTTATTCGATGGTGAAGCCGTGACTTAAGTAATAGCTTTGATAGAGTTTTTAGGTTATTTTTTCAGGGTTCCGCAGCCTCACAAGGAACCATTATAGTTAACTTAGAAATTGTTAGTGCTAGGAAGCTATAATTTTGCTTGGCTTTTATTAACGACGCGGACAAAGTGGTAAAATAAAATCTATAAAGCTTTAAAGTGCAATTTTTTTTAGAGTCAAGTGTCCCACCCCTCTACAAGCTAAACGATTACCTTGAAAAATCTGAAAAAATACAAAAGTAACTTTGTCTGTTATCTCTTCAGGGTTAAACCGCCGAACTGATTTAGCTGAAATTTGGTATAGGTGAAAAACTTAAGTAAAGGACCTGTTGTATGTACGGTCAAGTACAAAAAAAAAAGTATATTGTTGAATAGAATTAAGTAGTAAGGATATCTGATGTTAGCGAGTAGTCAGCATCAAAAGTAGCTGGTCACTGTTGTACCTTGTCGCTCTACAGTTAGGTGCAAAACGTCATACTTGATTGACAATTGTGTTATTACGACAAAGTACAATAGTGACCAGCTACTTTTGATGCTGATCGTATACGAGCCCCTACACTGCACGTGGCTCGACACGCACTTGGCCGATATTCTTTTTTATTTATTTCTGGAGTCATCGATTGGAATTCTGCTGACAATATTATTTAACCAGTCTGAACTAAGCTTTTGAAGGTTTCTCGCCTTCGATTTGCAATTATTTTGTTAGATAAATGTTTAGCATGATTCTATGATAATTATTGTAATGAAACAGCCAGCAACTGGATATAGCTTTGTTGGAGACTCCTTGCGACCTTTTTCGAATATGCCTCTAAAGCCCAGTTTAGACTAGCAAGAAAAATCGCGCAAGTTGCTTTACAGCGCAGCGTTCGTTTGCACTTCAAACTAGTTTGCTTTGCGGCCGCGCAAAATGTAATTCAACTTGCACGATTTTTCTTGCAGGTCTAAACTTCGCTTAAGATTGTTTAGGGCAAGTGTAACTACGAGTGAAATAGTTTGTAAAACCGTAGACTGCAGCTTTGTGATTATCTTCTTCTAGTATATAAAAATCTCGTGTCACGGTGTTTGTTATCGAACTCCTTCGAAACGGCTTGACCGATTTTTATGAAACTTTTTCTCCATATTCGACAGGTCTGGGAATAGGTAGTAGGCTAATTTTCTTCGCAGACGGAGTCGCGGGCAACAGCTAGTATTATTTTAGCACTGATTAGTTTACATAAACATTAAACAAACCGATCTTACGCTTGCACAGGTTATATTTATCATGCCATGACGCCTATAAAAATCGGAATCACTTGAATTTACAAAACCGTATCATAATATGCAGCAAATGAAATCCATAAAAATCTAGATACGCGTCGAGTTTGATGAAACTTGGGATAAATATAAGCGTAACTTATGTAAATTGATGTTGGACGTGGCGTTGCCTGGATATCTTATTTAACACTTTCACAGTCCAGTGCCCCATATAAGGGTCACAGCGACATAACTCCACCGGTCTGTGCCCACAAATGGGGCACTAAGAAACAACCAGACTTGCAACCAGATTAGTACAATATCTTGTTTACACATTAAGCAGGACGGTACAATGATTAAACTAATTTGCTGGACTTACCAGGAATTTGAAATTTGTATAGAACTGTGAACGTGTTAAGGCTGCGTTTCCACCAGAGATGTGCGAGGATGCGTTGCTAGGGATGTGTGCGTCATGAACCAATAGAAACACTTCATTTAAAAGGTCCTAAGTGCATGAAGTGTTTCTATTGGTTCATGACCCACACATCCCTCGCATCGCATCCTCGCACATCTCTGGTGGAAACGCAGCCTCAGTCAGGTGTCATTTTGTCCTTTTCAGTCCTGTGTCGAGTTTTTATGGCTGGAAAAACGCCGGGGTGGAGACAAGTGAATATACTGACTATACATATTATATACTATAGAAGCATTTTCATTCCTACCCTACCATTCAACGTTCTTTGAGTATCACGATGAATTCCTTATCACTTAATATTTTCTGTGAAAAAGTTTCACGGTAGGTCACGATTCAAGGGGGCTACTACGAAACTGGAAGTTCGTACCGTGCCGCCTCTTTCTCTCTTCTATTTGATACTATTAGCGTGAACGGAACGGCACGATAAGTTCAAAAATCGATTTCGTAGTATTAAGCCAGTTGGTTCGATAGCACATTAAATTTTTATGCATCACGTCTTAAGGGCAGGTACTTACAAAAGTTTGTCATCAGTTAGAAACTATGCATTAGGGATCACACCACCAATCAACGGACGTACTCTTTACGAGTTGTCAAAATACCATTCTCCGATAGATTTTGTATGGCAATTGCTAGTTATGACATCACTACTATGCCAACTTAATCGACTATTTATTCAATTTAAAGCTGCTAAAAATCTAATTTTGCCGTCATTAAGCTGGATTTCCCAGACAATAAATTATTTTTTTACTAGAATCGCGCCTTGGAGTTATTGTTTCATGGTGCTATCATCCCTTTTGCTTTTATTTAGGTCCAGTCTTAATCTTAACACGTTCACAGGTCAGTGCCCCATATAAGGGCCACAGCAACTTAGCTCCACAGGTATGTGCCCACATATGGGGCACTAAGAAACAACCAGACTTGCATCCAGATTAGTACAATATCTTGTTTACACACTGAGCAGGACGGTACAACGATTAAACTAATTTGCTGGACTTACAGGAATTGGAAATTTGTAAGGGACTGTGAACGTGTTAACATTAGGGGTCCTTTCGGATACACTTCGACCCGTAGGGATCTTTGTGTAATAAGTCCACCGTACCTTGGTGCCGTGGTAATCGTCGACGACGCTCTCATTCCGCCGCGCCTCCGGGTAGACGAACGTCATGCTGAGTGAGGAGGCACGTGCGTGCGCGCACTGAAACAATATCACCGGTACCAACAAGCCATAGTACACACGCATCTTGCCCGGGCAGCCGCGTTCAACTGCCCGCGACGCCAACATCAATACCATTTATATTCGGATATCGACAACGCACCGATGGCCCGCTATCCTTGCAGAGCGATGCGAATTGCGCTGTCAGGTCCATGATGGAGTATTGTTTAGCTTTTTATCGTTTGTCAACTGCCAGTCGTATTTAACAAGGAGGTTCGTATTATGAAGTATCTATTGTCTGTGGTTTAGTAAATAGGTTTTTTATTCGTGGGACCTTTATGCTATACCGTAATTTCAAGGTAAATAGGAACTCGTCAGGCTTTACATAAATAAAATATAGCTTTTACCAGCGGCTTCGTTTGCGTGAACCATTCGATTTTTCAAGTGAACGGAATCCCCAAAAATTACGTCTACGTAAGTCTTTTAAACTTAGCGTTTGACAATTCGGGATTTTACATGCATATTCGGAATAAGAGAGTGACCTATGTATTATTCCCGAGATCCCACTATACCTACCAGTGGCGTAAAGTGAACATTTTCGTTAGGCAACCCGGAGTGTGGGAGAAACGTAAGTTAGGTTCGTTTGCGGATGCAAAGTTATTGTGCCATTATCTTTTACAGCGAAAATAAACAAGTAATTTCTGCTGTGATAAGAGTTATATATAATTATAAATAGCATTGCGAGCATCCGTATTTCGTAGTTGGTTTTGCTCTACTATAGGCTAATGTGACAAGTTGTATGAAGCCGGTTTCTAAAATAAATTAAAAAAGAATAATTTATGCTGTTGACGTATGACTTTACCATTTTACTTTATAAGTGGCGGGGAACCATATCTAACCATAACAACACCATCCCCAACGAATTGGGAATGTCTAAAAATAATTACCAGTGGTTTTTATATTTTTTTTGTATAGAAAAGTCAATTATAAGAAACTAATTCCAATATTTTGTCATTTAGTTATCTACTTTTTTCAAAATTAATTATTGAAACTATTTTAGTTGATGACGTCAGATTATTGTAATTGAGGGCTCCCACAATGCCAAATTTCTAAATCTATCTAAATGCGTACGATCGATAAGGCAACCCCTTTAACTATTTTTTGCGTAGTGGTACACTATACACTGTGTCACTTTACTGGCACTGTCAAAGTGCTAGATGTCAGACAGCGGGTCCACATCAAACTCCGTAGTATAATCCACGCGTAAATTGTGAATAATCTAACCACACACAATAAAGTACGACCGGTCACGCAAAATACACCAATGTCAAATGAAAGTCATTGCTTATTTCTTATTTAATAAATTCATTATGTTATATAAAAAAATAATAACTACAGAAAACGAGCTAGAAAGCATTTATCTCGAAATGGTTTTCGATTTACTATACATTGCAAAAAAACAGACATCCCCAATTGCGTAATCTTTTTACCTGATTTGAATAAGGATGATAAGTATGGCAATTCAGGCCTCAAAAGAGGTTGTGGTAACAAACAGCCACCCGAAAATCGCCCAAGTGCGAGTCGGATTTATCATAAGCCTATCCATCTCAACAGACCTATTATTGACCAGTGATGGTGTAGGGGTTTAGCACGCGGCGGCACGGAATGCCGAGGACCTGGGTTTGATTCCCAGCATTTGTCTTTTTTCTGGGGTTTTTCTGTGGATCTATATTTCAATTTATATTTAGTTGAAATATAGATCTATTGGGGTTGTGGGCATGCCCATCGTGCCCAAAATGGCGGATCCACCCTTGGGCAAAAGTCATGGTACCCACTAGGCTACCATATCTCTAGGTTTGACCTATGTCTTTAACGTAGCCATCGGCCATAGCCCTTGTTTGTACACGAGATCCGTAAAGCCGTGGTGGCCTAGTGG
Organism: Archips crataeganus; assembly: GCA_947859365.1. Taxonomy (NCBI): domain Eukaryota; kingdom Metazoa; phylum Arthropoda; class Insecta; order Lepidoptera; family Tortricidae; genus Archips; species Archips crataeganus. Next base: position 18,643,588 of record OX402048.1, read on the forward strand.
TTTGACGTAGGTATGTCCTCTCAAGCAGAGGGTCATGGATTCGAAGCCGGGCTCGCACCTCTAGAGTTTTTCGGAATTCACGTGCGAAATCACATTTAAAATTCACCATGAGCTTTACGGTGAATGAAAACATCGTGAAGAAACCTGCACACAGCTGCGAAGAGATTCAATGGTATGTGTGAAATTCCTCATACGCACTGGGCGCGCGTGGGAACTACGGCCCAAGCCCTCTCATTCTGAGAGGAGGCCTGTGTCCTGCAGTGGGACGTATATAGGCTGGGATGATGATGATGAAATATGGCAAAGCTTTTGTCCAACCGAAGACATACTAGGGGCGTTCAATAAAAAGTGAGAATGAGTATGTTATAAACAACTTTTACTAAATGTCATTTTATTTTTCGACATAGTCACCTTTTAGCATAATACACTTAGGGGGTGTTTCACCACCTTATTGTCAAACTACTGGTCACGTAACCAATGAATAAACTAAGTACTGGACAAATCTGTCGGCTAGTGTTTTTTCAGTTTCACCACTCCGGTCCTGTGCAAACTAAGTACCACTTAACTAATCGTGGGTTTAACAAAAAGTCGGAATGGCAACGTCGCATTTCACGACCACGCGTTCCTGTTCGCACACTTTCGTTCAAAAAGTCACTCATTATTAAAGCAAAAGAAATGGTTAACTATATAATTTTTGAATACATCTATTTTTTTTGCATAAACAAATATGTAACATTATAATTGATCCAAAAACAGTATTTATTTACGATACTTTGTTAACAATAACAAAGAAAAATAAAATCACGTAAAACGAATCGAAAAGTGGCGCCAAACCATTTGACAGATAAACTTTTTTTTAATGGCGACATACAAGTTCAGGTAGAACAAACGATTGAGCCACTGAAAAAAAGTTTGTTATTAAAAAATATTACGAAATTTTGGATTTATTTTTACATACTAAAAGTGTACCTACATTTTTTCATTCAAATCTTGATATTTAAATTATTTTATGCAATTTAGCATGACCTCTTTCTTTAAAAAATAAAAAATACTTTGATTTATTTTTCTGAAACCGGCTGAAGGGCTCTCCAACCATGGCCACAAAAAAATAAACTAACTTTATGTGACGGATAAAAATGCTAAATGCCTCCTGATCTGATGGTCAAATTAAGAAACAGTTTGTCCGTCACTTAGCGCTAATCGAGACTGGTGAAACAGAAATTTTAATTCCATCTGTCAAATAAGGTTATGATTAAGCTAATCCGAACTTTAAGAAAAGTGGTGAAACAGCCCCTTAGTATATCTTTTTTCTAAACTTAAAATTCCATTTTTAAAAAAGGTCTCATCTTGAGTACTTAAAAAATCTTGTACTGCAGCGACTACCGCGTCGTCGTCTTCAAATTTCTGGCCTCTCAGGTATTGTTTCAATCTCTCGGATCTCGGAAATAGGTAGAAATCACTGGGAGCGAGATCTGGTGAATACGGAGGATGCTTAAGGATATCGAACCCAGCATCACGAATTGCAGCTATTGCAACAGCGGACTTGTGTGCCGGGGCATTGTCCTGGTGGAACAGCACAACTTTCGAGAGTTTACCTCGCCGTTTTTCGCGGATCTCATTGCGCAATGTTGCTATTTGTTTGGCGTATAATGTGCCCGTAATAGTGGCTTCATGCTCGAGATACTCAATCATTATACCCCTTTACCATCCCAAAAAACAGAGCCCATGACCTTACCGGCAGATGGGCTCACCTTGAATTTCTTCGGAGTTGGAGATGATGGCCTTTTCCATGTCATAGACTGCAGTTTCGTTTCTGGGTCGTAATGATGGACCCATGTTTCGTCCATTGTTATAAATCGCGCCAAAAAAGTTCCCGGTCTTGCTGCATCAGGTTCAAAGCTTCTTGACAAATCTCTAGTCTAGTTTGTTTTTGCGTGTCAGTAAGCATTCTTGGTACCCAACGCGCAGATACCTTTTTCATACCCAAGCGTTCATGTAAAATATTATGCACGCTCCCCGTTGAAATCTTTACATTTTCAGCAATAAAACGAACCGTGACACGACGATCCGCCAAAACTGAGTTTTCGACTTTTTTCACAATTTCTTCAGTTACTGCTGTAGTAGGGCGTCCGGAGCGGGGGTCGTCCATTGTCGATGTTCTTCCACGTCTAAATTCGGCGCACCAACGTGCGACTGTCGAATACGGAGGAGCATTAGACCCTAAAGCGTCCCGCAAATCCAAATTGAATGGTCCGTAGAAAAATTTTTCAAACACAAGTATTTGATAACGGCGCGCAGTTCAATTTTCTCCATTTTCGCTAACGTACTCAATAGCATTGCAAAGAAATTACCGTATATTTTTTTAAACAAAAGACAGTTAGTTTTTTTTTTCATAGCAATCAGCTAGATAGATTAGCTTTACCGTCCAGTATTTAATTTCGTAATATTAAAAGAGTTTGCATCTCATTCTCACTTTATATTGAACGCCCCTCGTACTCTATCATCTCTCACTGCTGGTAAATGTTCACTGCAAGCTATTGATAAACATCCAAACTATTTGACAGCCTATAAATGGCATTGGTTTTTATTATCCACCTCTTCTAGTCAAGCCAAAGCGACGCAATTCTGTCGCAATCTTACGCGTAAGGCTCTAGGTACGCACCTTGACGGGGCAATACGCGTAAAGCTACCCCACTGAGCGAACTGCCTCACGAGGCTAGCGCATGAGGCATAATTTTGTTCGACACAAGGTTCAAAATCGCGCCGAAAATGGCTGCCTTGCGAGGCAGTTCGCTAAGCGGAGACCCGGCTTAAGGCGAGCGACAAGCAAGAAGGAAGCCGACATGCTAGCAGTTTAGGATGATTATTTCCTTGGATACTATAATAAAACTAATAAATATAAAGCTAGTATCAAATTATGTAAACTACCTGGGCGACCGAGCTCTGCTCGGGCAGAAACTCGGTACCAAGCGTATTCCCAGAGATAAGACCAAGCTAGATCAATTTTTCATCCCCGAAAACCCCCACATACCAAATTTCATCGAAATCGTTGGAGCCGTTTCCGAGATCCTGATTATATATTTGCGGGGGAGGGGGTTCGGGGGTTTCAAGGGGGGATGAAAATTTCATTGATTTTTCCGTAGGATGCACAGTTTTCAAGATATTTGACAAAAACACCGGAGGGGTTGGGGCACAGAAATAATTTATTATTATTTCTGTGGGTTGGGGGGTGAGAGGGGGGAGGGGGTGCGGGGGGATGCGTGGGAGGGAGCGTGGGGGTACCAAAGGGGGATGAAAATTTCATTGATTTTGCCGTAGGATGCACCGTTTTCAAGATATTTGACAAAAAAACCGGAGGGGGTGGGGGGTGAGCCACGTTAAACTATCGTCCGTAAACCGACTTTACAGACAACCGGTTTTTCTTGTTCTTTGCTCCCAATAGGGAACGTGCACATAGACGGTGCTGCCAACTGGTGTCATAAGGGTGCCATCAATTTGAATGCTTTACCTTGATAAGTTTGTTTTACTGTCCGCATAGTGTCTCTTTTGTCGCATTAGTGCTGCCGCCTATAGTTACTGCACGTTCCCTATAATACTTTTTCTCACAAAAAAGTAACTTTTTCTCACAAAAGAAGAAACTTCGTTTTCTCATGAAAAATAAACTTAAAAAAAACGTGGAATCGAACCGAGGTCGGCTGGATCCGCGACCACCCAATTTCTACTGTGCTATTATGATCTGCTCGAAGCCGGCGAAATTTAGCTTTGTATTCTAATGCAAACAAAAATAGCCGGAAAACACGAGTAAAAGCGGTTTTCTGAAAATGAAACATAGCTAGATCAGTTTTTCATCCCCGAAAACCCCCACTTACCAAATTTCATCGAAATCGTTGGAGCCGTTTCCGAGATCCTGATTATATATATATATATATATATATACAAGAATTGCTCGTTTAAAGGTATTAGATAGATTGACTGGTCTTAAAAGCTTCGTCCAAAGAGTTGATTAGGTATTACAGGATTGCGAAAATCATTTATCGATTCAGAGCCACAGGAATGCGTTTGCGAAATATTATGGTTTAAAATGCAAATTTTTGTTAGTGTAGCTAAATGTATGCTATCAGATATGTACGTGGAAAATCTACTGCGGTAGTACATAATATGACGACTTTAAAAGAAAAACTATCACAGCTATGTAGGCTTTAAGTTATGGAGCAAAGATCGACCAAAAATTATTATTTATTTATTTATATTTATTGTGAAACAAACAGTCATACAAAGACAAAGTTACAAATATTTTACATGCTTAAAAATATAGACCTATAGTTATATTTATTATTGAGCAGTTGCCGCATAGGTATTAACATGTTCCCTGCGGCTTCGACTCGTAAACTACTTTCTCAAACGTAGGAACACTTTCGTAATCAGGGATTTTTCTCGAATTGCACAATTTACCATAAATGCACTTGTAAAATAAGTACATTTTCCCATAAAAGCAAACTTTTCCAAAACGCATATTTCCCAAAATGTACACGTTTATGACACGACCGTTAATTTAATAAGTACAAATACAGCTTATTAGAAAATGTGTACCTTCTGGGCAACTGTACAGTCAAAGAGAACGCTCTATTTCATAAAGTGCACCTTTGATCCTTCTAAATAAGTCATAATTCGGAAATGTGCCCTGACATGTAAGTATTTGGCTGGTTTTTGAGTCACTTACCTAAGTTATTTATAAAGCAAAATAACGATTGTGCGTGCAATTAACTGGAGTAGCGAAACATGACCGCTGCGGTATAATGTCGAGTGAAACTGTTCGATACGTTGCAACAGCGCTATCGGCTCTCACAAGCACGAGATAACTCTGTAGGTATCGCCTTTGCTCGCATATTGCGTAAATTATACGTTTAATTTATTTGCCAAACGGATTTAATAGCTTCCGTGTGAAATGAAATAATGCGAATGAATGAAATGCGAATGAATAATGCCAATTTTTTGACGCCGAATGCCGATCTTACGACGCGGAAAATTACTGAAAAAAAAATCATAAGACTTCTCCTCTGTCTATTCTGTCGCGGAAAATCCTCTAAGAGAAAAGTGCGCTAATTACCACTAAACCGGGAGTGGCGGCGGGCGCGGTGACAATTTTTGTAATACATTGCGGTTGTTGCCAATTTACCGCTGTGCGGTTGAGTCGGGATGGAGCAACGAACACAGGACTTATCGGAACTAACCGGACCGGAAGTATGAAGATCTTAGCGCGCTAATATGGCACACAAAATCGTCATAATGTCGTTAAAGCTTTAAACGCACAGACAGCGGAGGCATGGGGGTGCGGTGCGGTGGCGGTGACTGTTGTAATATTCTAACTTGTATGAACGGTTGTGTGGGATGGTACTGCGAACTCGTTCATACAAGTTAGAATATTACAACCGTCACCGCCACGCCTCCGCTGTCTGTGCGTTTGGAGCTTAGACACGCTATAGTATAGCGTCAACTCGCGTAGCGTTGTGATGCTTAGGACGTTCCGCTCTAACGGAATGACAATGCGGAACCACAGATAAAATAATTAAGATAGTTACTAAGTGACAGATTCGCCACTCGTGTCGTGTTTGACAGCTGCTATATTCACCTACTTACTAGCCAACTCACCGCCAACGGTGCTAGTACCGGTTAGAGCAGCGATGCCAGATTTACGGAAAAATCCGTAGATCTACGGATTTTAGGCCTTGTGCCCAGACCTACGGAAATGCTTGGCTAATCTACGGAATTTCAGACTAGCCTCATTTTTTAAAATTTACCTACTAGTTTCGCTGACAACTAGCAAAACTGAACAAAACGGAACGGAATTAACGGGAAACCGAAGCGTATGAATAGAAAATTTCTTCCTTGTGAGAATAGATTGCCAATTTTTTTTTTAATTTTTGTCGATTTTCTATTGCTAATTTGCTTTAGCCAAACTGTAATCTAATTTTGAATAGCATTTAAACGTTCAGGTGCAGTCGAATATAACTAATTTAAAAAAATCCGTACGTAGATCTACGGATTTTTCTTCAGGTGATCTACGGAATTCTACGGATTTTTTCGCCTGGACCTACGGATTTACATAAAATGGATATGGCAACACTGGGTTAGAGCATCATCATCATCATCATCCCAGCCTATATAGGTACATCCCACTGCAAGGCACCAGCCTCCTTTCAAAATGATAGGAATCGGGCTCTACTTCTGAAATTCCGAAAAACTCAGAGGTGTGAGCCTGGAGTTGAATCTCTAACCCTCTGCTTGTGAGGCCGTAGGTCAAAACATTAGGCTGCCACGGCTTTCTAGAAATGGGTCAGAGTATATTTTCTAGTAATATCTGTCAAAGAGTACCTACATTGCTAAAGAGTTTTAGTCATAATGTCAGAGGAGCGCATGGTCATGATGTTGAAATATTACTTATTTTTGATGTAATGTTGCACACATTTTCTAAACCACTGATTTAATTTCCGAGGGTTTTATTGCCATGTTCACATTGAAATAAGTTTTTGCTATTATTTCGTTTTTAGTAGGTTACTATTTTTTTACCAAATGTACTTTTTCTTGACTGTATTTAAAATCTCATTTACATATTTTTTAACATACAAAAATCAAAAACATCTTCCATAAGAACATTGTAATGTAATTTAAAGCTAATAGCTGTTTTTATTAAACTTCTGCTCTACCTACAAAATGTACATCATGCAACAGAATTTTGTTCATCAAAGATCACAATAATTTAAAAAAATTAAAAACCCCCTATGAATTTGGTCACACATATGTTTGAAAATAAAGTAAATGCCCATTATGCGTCTAAGATCCCAAAAAAAAAACCATTGCCAAGAAACCCGGTTTCAAATAAAAAAAACCGCAGCCAAATCGGTTCACTCGTTTAAGAGCTATGATGGCACAGACAGACACACACACATAGCGGTTAAACTTATAACACCCCTCTTTTTGTGTTGGGGGTTAAAAAGGAATTCATTAAGCACATCATAGAGGTTCGCCAATAGACTCTACAGACTAGACAAAAATGCGGACAAAAGCTAGTTTCTTACCTACTACAAGTACATTATATGAGCTTGAATCAGTGAACCAGAAATATTTACATCTATCTTACCTTTTCCTGTGTCCGATGCCAACCATACTCAAGGATATTAGCTAGACCTAGTGCATAAATGCAGTATATTCTTGCTAAAATATCACTTATTATATGGCTGTAGATCATCCTGCTATTTAGCAGTTTTTAGTTTGATCACACGTTATTCAGATACCTAAATAATTTTCATTCTTTCTTTTAATTTTCTGGTCTTTAAAAACTGACAAAAGCAATCTTAAAAAAATAGTACTTTTCCGAAGAGCAAAACAAACTCTAAACTATATTGAAAACAAAACATATTGTCACTACTTTGAAAAAATCTTGTATCTCAAATCAATATGTAAACCAAACTGAACTTTATTGCACACTCGGTAAAGTTCAATTAGTCAGATTATTGATTTTGAGATACAAGCTTTTTTCAAAGTAGTAACAATATCTGTTTTAGTGGCCAAAGAAGGATAATTCACTATTTTTATTTACCATCATATAGATAGAGCATTAAGATATACAAATAACAGAACATACCAACTGGAGAATTAATTAAACAACTATTAATCTTTAGTTTACCATTGATGGAAATATAGGTCAGATTTAACTGATATTCTATTGTCTTTTTTTTCAATAAATAGATTATGCAGCATTTAATCTTAAAGTTTAATAAAACTATGGAGGAACTTAGAATGTTTGCTGTCAATTTTAGTTTAATAATAAATGGAGATAACCTAGAACAATTAATAATTGATTGATGTACTGAGGTTATCACTAAGTTATGATAACATTACTTCCAGGCTGGTTAAATAGGACCTATTTAAATAGTAAAAAAAAACCTTATAAATATTACTTATCAATAGTTTATCCACAGAGATAATTTCCCTATATAAATTAAAATAACTCCCCTTTCCTTAATTTCAAAATTTAAGTAGGAGTAGCAGCTGGTTAGATAATGAATGAAGCATGTATCTGGTTATACAAGTAAAACTGATTTTTTTTTAGCAGTTGCACTTTAAAATAGTTTATAATAGTCAATTAGAGCCTGTAATAGGACTTGAATGGTTCTTCCTTATCACGACACCCACAGTAACAATATAATCGTTGCTTGAACGTACACAATTCAAATCTCCAATTAGCTGTCACATATTGAAATCAGGTTAGACGATGTAAACAATGTAAAAACTTACGGGTATCTCGAGAAAAGCAGAAGGTTTGAATGTAGGTCTCCGGGACAGAACCAAACTCCGTTGGTTATTAGTAAATACCGGAGAAATTGGTAAAATCCGGCGATGATAAGCAAAAAAGCGACGCACACACAGGCGAAGTGACATTGCTGCGACGGTGTTGCTGCTTGTCAAAAATTTGACGTTTCTGGAACCATTCGAGATGTTTTTTTTCACACCGAGTCTTCCGCGGAAACCACAAGAGCAAAATCTTGGTAATTTTGAACAATAAAAAATGGGCGTGGTCACCAAAGAAAATGTACTATATTATCCTTTATTCAAACAAAGAAAGAGAATATATTTATTCAACGATGAATTAAAAGTAGAAAAGGTAACAACGGTACCGCAACAAACTATCACTTTGTTAAATTTATTATACATTAGAAGCTGTGCCGTATTACAGCCAATAGGCGGAGAACAAGCCAAAGAACAAACCTTCATCCACCTGCGAAGAAATTCAATGGTGTGTGTGAAGTTCCCAATGCGCACTGGGCCTGCGTGGGAACTACGGCCCAACCATCTCATTCTGAGAGGAGGCCTGTGCCCTGCAGTGGGACGAATACATATAGGCTGGGTTGATGATGATGATTATCTTATTTCTCTGTCGGTCTAGTCAAAAAAATCGAAACGTACATCATTAATTCATTATTCTCCATATTGGACAGAAAAATGAGTAAATTCTCTTACTACAACGGTAATGGCAACACCAAAGAATAGATCGCTGCAATTTCCATTGCGTGTTTCAAAACTTATTACCATGTCATGTTAAAGCCGTAATGGAAGTGTATACGGTGGCGATAGGTCGACGGCATATCTTTCATAGTAGGTACAGGTCTATCGCAACACGACAAAATATAAATTAAATAAGAGAGATTTTACCACAAAGTAATTAAATCTGAAATATCTCCTTTTCCTTTTTGTCTGCCAATGCAATTTGTGGTATTTTTACGACTTAACCCTTCGGATGCCTTGTACCGGATCCGTACCCAATTTAAGGCTTTCTTTTTGTATTTTTTTTAAATCTGTATCATTGGATTTATATGAAACTGTTGAGACTAGAATGCACGACTTTTTTTTTTTACTTTCGGCATACAAAAGGTTAATACGGAAGCAAATCGCTATTTTCTTTTCCGACCGAGATGTCATATCGCGGCAACGGTTAAAAGCAGACTGGCTTCAAACGGATTCAAACCCGACAAAACGTCGGGTTAGAAACGCGCAAGGTACGTCCACTTGTGACATCTACCTCAATATATTTCTGTGTGCTCTACTAACAACTAAAAGGGTGGAAAAGAGCACCTTCATGGATAATCATGCAATAAAAGACAGACATACAATTAAGATTTTTATTAATGATTTACGAGACTGGTCACAACGACACGAGCAACGCAACAGCTGTCCGCCGTAAGGCACTAGTCGAGAACGGACGATGTATAAAAATAATGCGACCCTACGACTTTAAAAATACCATTGACTTATTCAACAAATAAAAACAAGAGAATGCAAGAATTTCTCTACGTTTTGTTCTATTAACCTTTTCGACGCCAACGACACGATATCAGCACCGCAGGTTCTACGCCAACGACTGATAGGTATTATCAGTCACGGCGTGCAGAGCGATATGTACCTACATGCATTTCTGTAGGGTTCAACTTCGCGTTTGACATTCCGATGTCATGACGTATGAGTGAGAGCTGTTGTATTTGACAGAGCGTTGAAAAGGTTAATTCAAGATGCCCCTACATTATTAAGAAGAGACAAAAAGTGTTCTGAATAATTTTGAAGTTGCCCAGTCACAGTCAGGGCTGTAAATTCTTGCGGCCCAGCCATAATACGTGCAACCAGGCGCTAATTGCGAAATTCGATTTTCGAACTTCGTATCGTGTCGTTTCGTTCACGCTAATTGTATTAGACATAAGAGTGAAAGGGACCGCCAACATTGCAATAGCAGCCTCCCGGGCCTTATACTCCGAAGTTCAAAATTCGAACTTAGTAGCGTGCCGTTCCGCACACGCTAATATAGTGTTTAATATGAGAGTGAGCCAGATGGTCCGATGCGAAGGCGTGGCGAGCGAATTTCTATCTAATACATTGTGTGTATTGCCAATGAGGGTTTCAGTGACAGTCTTGTTGACGCTAGTATCGTGAGGTCCGTTTGACGTTTGGGATTTGTTTTTAACTAAATGAGCTGGATTCGCGCTGTCTTGTCCCATAGAACGGAAGCCATTTATTAAAAAAAAATCGCACTGTCATCGGTCAACCGTCATTACGTCTCATATTTAGATTTCTCGTTTTTTTAGCGGATAACGGCAAAAGACACTGGCAAAATTGTCCGTTGGTAGATAAAGCTCATTTTTTTAAACTAAACTAAATTAAATGAGCCTATTGCAAGCAGGACTGGCGTCAAACTGGCCTCATGTCAAAAAAACCCGTTCGCCGCGCCGCCGGTCACAGTCGTGGTTGGGCCTTTACGCATGGAAAAAGTGACAGCTTAAACGAGTACATTCAATTATGAAACTAGGTCTTAACTTAATACATACCATGTGCACATAAACGCTCGAATATTAACATAAACACATCCACCAACACGATCAATAACACGATCATCTAAGAGAAACCTACAAAAATATAATCATTTATGTTGAATACTGACAGGTTAACAAGATTTTACTATACAGGAATTATTAACTGAGTTTTCAAATTCGGCACAGTGTTAGAAACCCGTATCATATCTATCACACTATGTTCATGCGTTAAAGTGAGACAATATCGCTCCCGTATTATCACATTCAGTGCCAGCAACGCATATATGCGTTTTCTTGACTTTCGCCCAGTGCCGCTATCATAATTGAGTTGATAAATATCAAACTCCAATATGTCCGCAATTAATGACATGGAAATATGATCCTTATACTGATGACAATAAGTATCATATCTCCATGTCAATTATTGCGGACATAGTAGAGTTCGATATTTATTTTATCAATTAAATTTTACAAGCAATTGAACGCACATGTGCGTTTGCGGCATCTGTCGAAATCCCGAGTCTGACAGCTGGCAGCGAATGCGTTAATATCGCACATGCGTACCAAATACGTAGGACATGTCTATGTCACATACATATGTAATGTAATGTACATTCGATTGCGATCTTCTACCCTTGGTAACAAAGGTGTAGACTGGTGTCGTTTACGGACGAAGAACCAGTTAAATCAAATCAGTACATAATGTAAAACTACGGTAAAATTGTATAATTGAATTTTAAAATTAATTGAACTAAAGATATGTCATATTAGGTACATGCTATTTACAATAGATTCAGTAAGTACATAATAAATAAGATAAATTAAAATATTAGGTTATTTATAGTAGTCATTAATTCATAATCTTAGATAATTTATTGAATCAGGCGTTACTTTGCGGAGGTCCATATTAATGAACTAAAACAATTACTTTGCTCACCCGCGACCTTACAATAGTTACGTTTATGCAAGAAATGTGCGTTCATGCAGTTCCTCCACCTCCACACTGTACGAACACACACAAATCACATAAACCCAACCATCACCACCACCAAGCTACACTGACGCGTTTCGAACTCAACCAGAGCTCATCTTCAGAGTTACCACAACCGTATGCTATGCTACCAAAAGTTTAACGTTTGGTAGCATAGCATACGGTTGTGGTAACTCTGAAGATGAGCTCTGGTTGAGTTCGAAACGCGTCAGTGTAACTTGGTGGTGGTGATGGTTGGGTTTATGTGATTTGTGTGTGTTCGTACAGTGTGGAGGTGGAGGAACTGCATGAACGCACATTTCTTGCATAAACGTAACTATTGTAAGGTCGCGGGTGAGCAAAGTAATTGTTTTAGTTCATAATCTTAGATCAAAAGAAAATCCTTAAATATTGTCATAATACTGATATTCATTTATTTTAGTCATAAGAACCGAGGATAGCGACAAACTATTATCTTATCCCTCATTTTCATAACATTAACAAGAATGATTGTTTCGTAAAGCTTTTACAATAGTTATCACAATTTCTCCAGTAAAAAGTGAAGTGGAAGAGATCAAGATACACACAGTTTCCTTAGTTTTATTTGAGTCTTTGTGCCCGTCGTCGTTTCCTGCTGAAGCAGATCTAGGTGAAATTTTCATTGTTTTTTTGCACAGGAACATAAATAGACAAAATTTTGAGACCGTGTACCTTCTACTGCACAGTTATTCGCCAGAAAGGGGGTGGAACAAAGATAAAGCGTTTTTGTAGCACATTGCATGTGTTGCCTGCTGTGTAAATATCAATTGTGCAGTAAATCGATTTGCTCGCCGTATCGCCAATAGGAATGTTGACGCCAATAAAAAATAATTCGAAGTCACGACTCCAGTAAAAAAAACGCTTTATTTTTGCCTTGAAAACCCGATAAATTTTCGATTAACTGCAAAATTAGACTTTTTTGTTGCTTTAAAACAAATAAATAGTTAGTGGGTTGAGTTGGCGAACAAGTGACGTTGTAAGTTGCTATTGTCATTCAAACTCTATGGGAGAAATGTGTTTTGTCAGCTCATAAAAAGTACGTCAGGTGATTGGTGGTGTCAACATCCCTATTGTGCACATTCGTGGCGGAGCCGTAAAGTATATCATGCAACATTTAGCCGCGTTCATAAAGGGATGCTACAGATCTAGCTGGAGCTTTTGCGATTGCTTAGATGTTGCCTCTTATTTCCTTAAAAAGTCTATCAAAAGTCTTTTAGTGACTGATACGGGCGAGACACATTTTTGATCACATCAACCAGCCATCTGTTTCACAACCAATGTGGCTTTTATTAACGGGCTCAGGATGACTTCGTCCACAGTCCCATTTCGTCACCTTCTTAAAACGTCCACAGTGCCATGTCGTCAGCCTACCATTCCTAAAGCTCCAAACGCACAGACAGCGGAGGCGTGGCGGTGCGGTGGCGGTGACGGTTGTAATATTCTAACTTGTACGAACGAGTTCGCGGTAAGGTACCGCACAACCGTTCTTACAAATTAGAATATTACAATCGTCACCGCCACTGCACCGCCACGCCTCCGTGCTGTCTGTCTGTGCGTTTGGAGCTTAAATCGTCACCTTCCAAACTCGTCCACTTTCTTTTATCGACCGCAGTACTACTTAGTCACCAGTGCCAACTCGTCCACATTTCTTTATCAACTTCAGTGCTGCTTGTTATAAGTTGACAAGTTATCACTGTAGTCGAAACAGGTTGACGTGTCGGTACTCTGGCCCGCGTAGGAAAGTGACGATATGGGAATGTTGGTGAATCAGAACAGTAGACAACATGACAATGTGGACGATTTAAGAAGGTGACGAAATGCGACTGTGGACGAAATCATCCAGAGTCGATCAAAGACTCAAACAATACTAAGGATGCTGTTGTTACTAATACATAGTTAATTCCATGTGCCTAAGTATTGAACAAGTGTCATAAGCACCATATACAGTCGAGAAAAGAAATCGCGTCTCTATGGAACCTTATCATAATCAATTTTACGACGATTTCTTCGACAGATGTATGGTAATGGTAATGAGATATGATATTTGTAGTGGAAAGTTGCAAGTGGCATGCGGTTCAGTTCCTTCGACTGTACAGTCAGCGTCAGATATATTTCAGAGCATAAAAAACATCGCTGAGACTCGTTTGACTCTTTCTGTATACAAAATACTAATGTACAGTCAAGGTCATAAATATATGTAGGTTACCAACGCGTCAAAAATATCTATACACTCTATACCACTTGTCATAAAGTTGGTGTTTATCTGTGGCGATGGCTGTGTAGATATTTATGCCCTTGGCTGTAGGTATTCTTAAGAAAGTGTTTAGAAAAATCCAGAGTGATTTCAATAATACTGTTTCTAATTTCAAATTGTACTAAATGGTTGGCGATTGTGAACTTACGATAGACTATTATTTAAAAAAATTACAAAACTACCTTATACCTACTAAGAGAATTTTAAAACTACGAAGAGATCCGAACATTGGTCTGTGTTATAATTATAAAGCTCTATTCCCTAAAATAATCAGCCAATTTTTATTTAAACGATACTTAAATAACATTTCAGGTTTACTACGCGATTCTGATTAGTCATTACAGTCAATGAATTTAGAATTTAAAATAATTTTAAACTGTCAAACTGAAATAAAAAACATAGCCCTCCTTCGTACAGCCATCGTAATTTGACACATTATATTATTTTATTACATCCCAATCATATGATAAGTTTCGCTGCGCTGAAAATTATTTAAAACCGATGCTTATAAAAAAGTATTTAGATATAGCACCGCCAATTGTTTTGCTATCTAATCCTGCTGCATAAAACAAACGGACAGAATACGGCTCAGGCCTGAAATGTCCGTTTTCCTAAAATGTATCTTTCCCATAATGTCTGCTTTTCAATAATATGTCACGTCTTACTATACAAAAGATGTGACATATTATGGAAAAGCAGACATTTTGGGGTAGATACATTTTAGGAAAACGGACATTTCAGGCCTGAGCCCAGAATACCATATTCAAATACTTTTATTTATTTATTGTAACGAAATAAAAGGATGCTTACATCATACCAACAACTCTAATCCAAAACAGCGCTACAGCTGCATTCTATAGCTAAACCGTTTAAATGTGTTCTCGCCCGCGTGGTACAGGTGCGGGGGGGTATGACGACAAAGGGGCCCGGGAAAGGTGCGGGCGGCAGGCACACGAGGCGCGCTCGCAGCCCGCACCTCTCTCGGCCCCTTTGTTGTCATACCCCCCTAGCCCCTGTAACGCGTGGGCGAGGACTCTTTTAAACGGCCTAGCTATAAATTATTGTTACACTATCGCCATACAATTCCTTTACTTCACTGTTCATTAATTCCGTTTGTCCACCACTGACGTCACCAAGAACGAGACACGGCCTCCCCACTTTACACAAATCTCTAGAGCGATTACAATAGAGCTGGGCGTTTTTGTGACACTGTTTGGAGAAACTGTTTCTTTTCTTATATTATAAAGTAACGGAGCAACCGTTTCATGCCAAAACAAAAAACTGTTTTAAATACTGCGACTCGAGTAACGATTCCAGAGACTAAGTTTTCTCGCACGAACAAAATATAACCGATTCTTGTTTAAAACTAGCACAATAAATGTTTTATAAAAAGCTGTTTTTTGCAGCAATCGTTTTCAATATCTAAATTTCCTTTGAAGCGAAACCAAGCCAAAGTAACTGTTTTCTAAGTACCTAACTGGTTTTCGAAACGGTTATTTGTTCCAACTCTACATTGCAATAGCTCTGCCTTAAAATTGTGACAAGCCACATTTGATCTTAACATACTCCCGTCCGCCGGGGTTTTTCTTTTGTCTATCATAAATATATCGGTTGGTCCGAAATAATCTCGTTTTCGGTGACAGCGGCGGTGGCCAAATACGCTACCGTCATCCAACTCGAGCACTTGACTCGATCCTCCGTCTCGGTCCCGCCGGTTGGGATTACGAGAAGCTGTCCTGCTCACACTCGTCCCAGCTGTCGCACTCGTACTGGTCGGGGTCGTAGTCGATGTCGCAAGCCGCATGCCCGGTGGCGTCCGAGCTGATGTCTGTCAGAGCCGCTTCTGACACCGGCTTTGAGGATATGTCTAGGATCTGGAGACGGAACAAACTTGTTATGAAACTTATAAAAAGTGGTAGTGAAAGGAGCGGGATACATTTTATTATTACTATTATTTGAGTTGCTATCTTTTTTTAAATCATTCTTAAAACATATCGTCACTACTTTGAAAAAGCTCGTATCTCAAAATCGATAATCTGGCTAATTGAACTTTACTAAGTGTGCAATAAAGTTCAGTTTGGTTTACATATGGTTTGGTTGAGCAGCTTAATAAACTTGAGCGAATTCAAAATCTATGCATTCGGTTTATTTTTGGTCTGCGTAAGTTCGATCATGTCTCTAATTTTCGATCACATCTCAAGTGGCTCCCAATCCGCCTTCGCCGTAACTCTCACGTTCTCCACCTTCTTTACGGCATTCTCTTTAACCCTGCAACTCCTCGCTACCTCAAAGAGCGGTTTAGCTACGTAACTTCTATTCGATGCTCTCAGAACTTTCTCCTTACCGTGCCTCTCTCTAACTCCAAATTCTATGTCTATTCTTATACTGTCCAGGCTATTCGGTTATGGAATGCCTTGCCGATTGACTTACGACGGGCAAAATCTCTGTCAATCTTTAAATCAATGCTTAAGGTGTACTATCTGTCTTCTTGTAATAATTAGCTTTGTTATAGTTTATTTATTTATATGTGGCTGTTTATCCCAATGCTTATATTTGTTTTAGACGTGTACTTATTATATGTACGATATATGTATGAGTAGATGTACTATTTTTTGTTGCGTTTTAATTTTCTGATCCACTGTTGATGCACCACCTGCTGTAAACTAGTCCTTCCTTCTTTCTGGTAAAGGGTTGCCTGGAAGAGATCGCTCTTAAGCGATAAGGCCGCCTATTGCTTACCTTCTAACTTACTCTCTGTGTACCTGTTTTCTGTATTGCTTACTATTCCTGGTGTACAATAAAGAGTCATTGTATTGTATTGTATTGTATTGATTTGATTTGAGATACGAGATTTATTCAAAGTAGTGACGACATTTATTCTGCAAATACACGGTGATTTTTAATCGGTGATTAGGAGTTGAAAAATATCAATTCCTAGGTAGACTTAATTCATGAGTCTCACGCAATTAAGTCTCTGTTTAACTAAAAAGATATGTTTTATGATTAAGATTTTAGGGTAAATCGCCAATAACTGCCCACCCTTCAATAACTGGTTCCCTCACACTGAAAATTAACTTTGTTCCCCTACAATAAGAATTCAATTCAGTATAACGTGGCCAGTTATTGAAGGGTGGCCAGTTATTGGCGATTTACCCTACATACTAGTGTAAATGTGGGGTAATAACGGTTAATTCCGAATGACAGCGATACTCACGTCCGCCGAAGACCGCAAGCTGTAGTTGTCAGACTGGGCATCCCTGTCCGCGGTGGAGAGCGCGTGCAGCGCCAAGGAGTTCCGCTTCGGTTCGTCACGCGACAGGTTCTTGCCGTCCGAACGAAGAGCTACCTCCGATGGATTCGAGCGCTCTGGAGAATAGAAGGTCTGTTTCAACTGGTAGAAGTAAAGCTATGGTGGCTTAGGGCCACTTGCACAGTTCAGGGTTAAAAAATTAAATCGGTAACCCTGGGTTAGCAGTTTACTCGGAGTTAAGTAGCTAACCCAGGTCCGCGCAAGCCGACCTTAGTGGTTTAACCATAACCCTTAAAAAGGTAGAGGCGATTTAACGACCACATGCATTGCTTTGGAAATTCAACCTTTTTTTGGTTTTATAATACGTCACAATATCTATTGTAATTCATAGTGAAAATAAACGGATCACTCACGTCTTAAACCGAGTTTAACTCGACATGTTTTGTTTATTGTTTTGTGTGGTTGTTTTGTGTTCTCGACGTGAGTGACCCGTTTATTTTCACTATGAGTGAGTCTCACGGTAGTTTCATATCTATTGTAATTATTGAAAATATGACTAGCTTTAAAAATACACTTTATCAGGCATGCATTCGATAGCTGCTTTGATTCTTTGATTAAGGGTTAGCAGACTCGTGGCCATATTGTCTGATGCACGGTCGCATTCACCACCTTTTTCTGTCACCGTCTTATACCGTTTGACAGACAGAAATAATTAAAGCGATATCAAGCGCCTAAGCGTTAGAAACCAAGCGTACAGATCCACCCGACCGGACCGGGCTGAGCCTCACGAGTTCTGTGCGAAACTTCACCTTTAGCTAGTGGGTCGGCAAGGGACACGGGCGACCCGCTGCGAGGGGACAAGCTGCCGCTGTAGTACGTCTCCGGATTGGCTTCGTGCCGGTCTGCAATGTTATATGTTGACTTAAGCGCCGATTACACTGAGTCGTTCACCTCGCGGTCGTCGAATATGTTTCTAACTACTGGCCAACAAACGTAGTCTTCACTAACGTGTTCTTTACAATGAACTAAAACAATTACTTTGCTCACCCGCGACCTTACAATAGTTACGTTTATGCAAGAAATGTGCGTTCATGCAGTTCCTCCACCTCCACACTGTACGAACACACACAAATCACATAAACCCAACCATCACCACCACCAAGCTACACTGACGCGTTTCGAACTCAACCAGAGCTCATCTTCAGAGTTACCACAACCGTATGCTATGCTACCAAACGTTAAACTCATGTAGCATGCGGCGAACGACTTAGTGCAAGGGTCTTCAACCTTTTTGAAGTCAAGGGCCTAGTATACTCTGATATTGGTTCGGTGGGCCGCAACATAATAAAAACATTCCATTCTAAACTCTATTCTATATAGTTTTCATTTCTATTCTTTTTAATCTGTAAATAGGTATAATTAGTAGACATGTGAATTTAATTTTGTCAATACAATATCGGGCCGCCATGGACGCAACCGCGGGCCGCCGGTTGAAGACCCTTGACTTAGTGTAATTGCCGCTTAAAGGTGATATCAGACAATTCAATTGAATGAATATTTACTCGAGTGAATGCTTAATTTTTAGGGTTCCGTACAGAAAGGGTGCCAACGAGACCCTATTACTGAGACCCCGCTGTCTGTCTGTCCGTCCGTCTGTCACAGGAATCTATCTCATTCTATCTCATCTACACACACATTCATACAACATTCTTAATATCTATGTTAGTATGAGCACAAAATAAAATAAAATAATGATAATGATGATGATGTAATGATGAAGCACACATAACAGAGCCCGTTGCGGTTTACAGAACAAAGGTATTTTTGACGTGACAACGTCTAATAAATCGATGAACGCCGGCTGCATACACGAAAAAGGATGACGCAATGTAACGTTACATGTACTTACAGAGCAGCGAAGGCCAGTATGTACAAGAGAGCAGCGAACGCCAGCATGTATGTGGAGGGGGGGGGGGAGGGGATGCGGGGGTTTTAAAGGGGGGATGAAAATTTCATTGATTTTGCACCGTTTTCAAGATATTTGACAAAACACTGGTTCTCGTCCGATCACTGAGGTTAGGCAACGTCGGGCGCGGTCAGTACTTGGATGGGTGACCGCCTGGTTTAATTTTTGTTTTTTGAATGTTTTGTTATGACGTTGTCACGTTAAACTATCGTCCGTAAACCGACTTTACAGACAACCGGTTTTTTGTTAAGTCTGAGAGTGTGAGTAGGAAGTAGGTACATACCGCAGTCCACTATCTCGTGGAACACGTAGTTGGCGACGGCGACGGGCTGCCGCGTCCAGGGGTGCGCCATCAGCTGCGGCACCGTGCAGCGCGCCGCCGGCTCCTTGCACAGCATCCAGCGGAGCAGCTGTTCCAGCTCTGACGGGATAAGGGTTACAAAGATCAGGGCCCAATTGCATAACAAATTACAACTTATATTACAAGCGGAACTCCCTTTCTAGTTAATATAACTGAAGCGAGAGTTCCGCTTGTAATATTAGTTGTAATTTGTTATGCAATTGGGCCCAGGTTACCGCAGAGCTGGCAATGTTGCATTTTTGTTAGGGCCTAAGCACATGGCGTTTTTTTAACGCGCCGTCGACGCGCGTTTTAGGAACGCGCGTTTACAGCGCGTTTTTCATTCCATAGAACAGCCATATAACCCGCGTGCGTATCGCGTTTGTATCGATACAAACGCGCGTCAACGGCGCGTTTAAAAAACGTCGTGTGCTTAGGCACTTAGTTTTTCTCGATTATTCCATAAAAAATGAATTAAAATTAAAAATGTGGTCTATAAGCATTGTTCTAATAGTTAATGTGTCTACTGCAATAATTATTCGTGGTAGACTTTTATTTTCTTTAAAAACCGTTAGGTAATAATTTGTTTGTTTTTAAGAAAATAAAAGTCTATCACGAATAATTATTGCAGTAGCTAATTAACTTATATAACTTATACACCGTGAAATTTTAGTGGTTGTTTTCCAGAAACGAGGTGATTTAGTATCGATTGTACAATCGATTTATAATTACTATTTTGACTAGAGTCAAAAATCCAATTGTGAAAAACGAAAGTCGAAAATGACCGAAAACCAATAGTAACGCTTCGTTGGCACCTAACCTATCGTACGATCGTACGCTACTTGTACCAACGAAGCGTTACTATTGGTTTGCGGTCATTTTCGACTTTCGTTTTTCACAATTGGATTTTTGACTCCAGTCAAAATAGTAATTATAAATCGATTGTACAATCGAAACTAAATCACCTCGTTTCGGGAAAACAACCACTAAAATTTCACGGTGTATATTAGAACAATTCTTCTAGATCACATTTTTAACTTTTATTAAATTTTTATGGAATAATCGAGAAAAACTAACAAAAATGCTGTACGGTCTTTTACACCATACATTTTTCTGTTTACGCTGCGACCTACTTTTGGGTCGCGCATTTAATAATATAATATTTTTTGTCACATTGATGAGTGCACAACTAACTCGCGTGCGATACACATCAAGAGAAAGAATCGCTAACTGTATACCTATTTTTTACTATTTACTTTACATAACTTTAAATAAACTACGGGAACTTAACGAAGGTTCTTTCTTTGCACTCCAACAACTAACTACAACTACAAAGAAGTGTAGGGCGCTAACTGGCTCCTACAAATGCAACGTTGTCCGCTCAGCAGGTATAGACGCTCTTAACCTCCTGCGGCCCACGTCAAATTTTGTTTCAATGAACTTTAAACTTTATGTCACTTATGAGTGGCAATGGCAAGGATAGGACACGGGACCTCAGGAGGCTATAAGCAGTGCTTCCTCACTCCATACGGGTGGGCGCATAATGTCCCACTCCCAAAACGTCCCTCCACCAAAATTACGTCCCTTTCGCAAAAGGTCTTCTTTGCAAACGGCCGTTGTGCAAAATACCCCATTTGCATTATTACGTCCCTTTCTCAAAAGGTTCATTCTGCAAAATATCCCCCTGCAAAATGGCCGTTACGATGTGAAGGGACATTTATAGAACGGGATATTTAGAAGAAGGGCAGTTTCGGTAATGGGACATTGCAGCCTAGTTTTGCCTAGTGCAGGCACGCGTGTTACATAGGCCTTTTGTAAAATAATCGTATTTCTAGTTATTTCTACTGATATAATTTGAATAAATTATCTTATCTTATCTTATTTATAAAAAGGGACCTTTTGCGAAAGGACCTAAGGAAAATTCTGCGTATGCGAAATTATGCGCCCTAGGGTAACCACCGCCCCGTCGGCCGTCGGTCATCGGTCATCGCTAAATCTAGAGACATAAGACATGAAATTCGGAACAGTTTTTACAAGAGAAAACCTGGAATTTTAATTCATATGCCTGAAAGCGTTTAGGCGAGCAAAGCCGCAGGTAAAGGCTAGTTATTTAGATAAGGGAGCGTTAGAAGGGGGATACTTTATTTAATAGTGAACGAGTTTCGAATAATGATGATGATGTTGATGATTTAGTACATATTGAGCGACAAAGCTAATCGTTGTGACTCGTGCTAGCTAAGTTTTACCTTCTGAGACGGGTTGCGGCAGGACTAGCGGCCCCTGAATGGTGTCTTCGATGTCGGAGAAAGGATTAACGAAGTACACCAGCACGTACAGAGTTATGCCCATTGACCACATCTCTAGCTCTGGTCCTGCGTACCTGGTAAAACGGCATGGAGCAAGTAAGATTGGTTTCATTTTTAAAAACGGCTAATAATAATATTTAGTCAAACATGCATTTTAAAAAAAATAACTATAAATTAAAAAAAATTGTAAACCCCCAACGCAACTTGGTCACACATAAATTTGAAAATAAAGTAAATGCCCATTATGCGTCTAAGGTCCCTTCCGCAGCAAAAGAGCTGATAACTTTGAAACGGCTAAACCATCGCCAAGAAACCTGCCTCCAAATAAAAAAAACCGTATCCAAACCGGTTCACCCGTTTAAAAAAGAGCTATGATGCCACCGACAGACAACACACACAAACATAGCGGTAAAACGTATAACACTCCTCTTTTCACCCGACTGTCGAAGGAGGGTTATGTTGTGTTAGGGGTTAAAGAAAACACACACAAAACTGAGAACCTCTTCCTTTTCTCAAGTTGGTGGATTATTTATTACAATACAGAAGGCGTCCGTTTGCATCTCGTATGTGAAGTCTGCATTGCACTTAGAATGTGCACTCGTCATCAAATCCCTACATCAACCGGTCGCACCAATAAAAAGAAAAAAAAACGTTTAAAAATAAACTAAAATTACTCACTTGTTGCCAGCCAGTACTTCAGGACTGCAATACTCCGTGGTCCCGTAGAATGTAGAGAACAGCGTGTCTTTGCTCATGAACGTGGCAGAGCCAAAGTCTATCAGTTTGACGTGAAACTTGTTGTCTATGATTACGTTCTCATCTTTTATGTCGCGGTGTAAGATGTTGAGTGAGTGGAGGTACTCCACGGCTTGTCCTATCTGCAAAAAGGAGAGGACATTTTGAAGGTTTACAGATCTTTTCAACCGACGAAAACAAAAGGAGGAGGTTCTCAATTCGACGTGTATATTTTTTTAATTTATAGTATCTCACTATTTGCTGGGCCAAAGACTTCTACTTTTTGTTCCACATCAAAAGCTCTACATTACATATCGCACCCCTAGATTAAGAGTCGGCTAATTCAAAATAATAACCATTCTAATCTAGACTTCATTTACTTTCAGGGGGGTCTAAATCAAAATGGTGGATTATTTTGAGTTAGTTCACTCTTGATCTAGGAGTGCGATATATATTTTTTGAAGTTCATAAAATTCGACTGTGAATGGCTACCCACTGTTCCGCCACTCTCAGTTAAATTCCTATTATTATATGTTACAGTTATCAATGATGCCGTATGCCGTCACTGTTTTTTCTATTCGGTTAAACAGAGAAGGCACACAAATACTAGGGGCGTTCAATAAAAAGTGAGAATGAGTATGTTATAAACAACTTTTACTAAATGTCATTTTATTTTTCGACATAGTCACATTTTAGCATAATACACTTAGTATATCTTTTTTCTAAACTTAAAATTCCATTTTTAAAAAAGGTCTCATCTTGAGTACTTAAAAAATCTTGTACTGCAGCGACTACCGCGTCGTCGTCTTCAAATTTCTGGCCTCTCAGGTATTGTTTCGTTCACGGAAATAGGTAGAAATCACTGGGAGCGAGATCTGGTGAATACGGAGGATGCTTAAGGATATCGAACCCAGCATCACGAATTGCAGCCATTGCAACGATGGACTTGTGTGCCGGGGCATTGTCCTGGTGGAACAGCACAACTTTCGAGAGTTTACCTCGCCGTTTTTCGCGGATCTCATTGCGCAATGTTGCTATTTGTTTGGCGTATAATGTGCCCGTAATAGTGGCTCCATGCTCGAGATACTCAATCATTAATACCCCTTTACCATGCCAAAAAACAGAGCCCATGACCTTACCGGCAGATGGGCTCACCTTGAATTTCTTCGGAGTTGGAGATGATGGCCTTTTCCATGTCATAGACTGCAGTTTCGTTTCTGGGTCGTAATGATGGAGCCATGTTTCGTTCATTGTTATAAATCGCGCCAAAAAAAGTTCCCGGTCTTGCTGCATCAGGTTCAAAGCTTCTTGACAAATCTCTAGTCTAGTTTGTTTTTGTGTGTCAGTAAGCATTCTTGGTACCCAACGCGCAGATACCTTTTTCATACCCAAGCGTTCATGTAAAATATTATGCACGCTCCCCGTTGAAATCTTTACATTTTCAGCAATAAAACGAACCGTGACACGACGATCCGCCAAAACTGAGTTTTCGACTTTTTTCACAATTTCTTCAGTTACTGCTGTAGTAGGGCGTCCGGAGCGGGGGTCGTCCATTTTCGATGTTCTTCCACGTCTAAACTCGGCGCACCAACGTGCGACTGTCGAATACGGAGGAGCATTAGACCCTCAAGTGTCCCGCAAATCCAAATTGACTTGGTCCGTAGAAAAATTTTTCAAACACAAGTATTTGATAACGGCGTGCAGTTCAATTTTCTCCATTTTCGCTAACGTACTCAATAGCATTGCAAAGAAATTACCGTATATTTATTTAAACAAAAGACAGTTAGTTTTTTTTTTCATAGCAATCAGCTAGATAGATTAGCTTTACCGGCTAGTATTTAATTTCGTAATATTAAAAGAGTTTGCATCTCATTCTCACTTTATATTGAACGCCCCTCGTATGTCACGTTAAACAACGGGAACTTAACAGAGAGTCGCGAAACAGACCCTTGAACTTGTTTAAGCTTCGGAAAAATCAATATAAATGTGTCACCTGTCGGAAAATGTAACTCAATAGTGGCTCGTCTAACGTGGGGCGGCGCTCAATGAACTCGAACAGATCCATGCCAGCGCCATGCTTCTCCATCACCATTTGAAAGTATTTCTCGTTCTCGAACATGTCAAGCACGCTCACCTGAAAAAGTAGAAAAAAATAACTCCACAATCAAAAACCGTCTGTGTGACATTTCGATTCAGTGTCTCCCCACATCTACGCAGAATGGGGTTAATTCATTTTTATACATAAAACTACCGTGTGACTCACTTATAGTGAGTGAGTGTTTGGCAGATGCCGCGATGTGTGGCTCGTAGAAGAAGGGCTATGGATTAGCCCGAAACATGTCAAGCTAAACTCGATCATAGACGTGAGTTATCCGTATTTTTTCACTATGAGGGTTAATTAAGTCAAAATAAAGCTTTACGACCATGCAATACGAGCGAAAACAACGCCAATCGTTTCGGCTCGGCTGAAATTGGAAACACTAACAGATACGGGTTCGATTCCCGTGTTGGGGCAGATATTTGTATGAAAAATACGAATGTTTGTTCTCGGGTCTTGGGTGTTTAATATGTATTTAAGTATGTATCTATCTATACACCGTGAAATTTTAGTGGTTGTTTTCCCGAAACGAGGTGATTTAGTATCGATTGTACAATCGATTTATAATTACTATTTTGAACAGAGTCAAAAATCCAATTGTGAAAAACGAAAGTCGAAAATGACCGCAAACCAATAGTAACGCTTCGTTGGTGCCTAACCTATCGTACGATCGTACGCTACTTGTACCAACGAAGCGTTACTATTGGTTTGCGGTCATTTTCGACTTTCGTTTTTCACAATTGGATTTTTGACTCTAGTCAAAATAGTAATTATAAATCGATTATACAATCGAAACTAAATCACCTCGTTTCGGGAAAACAACCACTAAAATTTCACGGTGTATAAGTACGTTTATCCGTTGCCTAGTACCCATAACACAAGCTTTACTTAGCTTACTTTGGGACTAGGTCAATTGGTGTGAATTGTCCCGTGATATTTATTTATTTATTTATTTATTTATTTATTTATTATTTATATCACACACACTCTGAAATTTTCGCGTTTATAATATTTAGCAGCCATTTGATCGCATCATGTCCGTTTGTGGTAGAGTCAGCATCAAAAGTAGCTGGTCACTTCTGTACCTTGTCGCTTTACAGTTAGGTGCGATTACGACAAAGTACAAAATTGACCAGCTACTTTTGATGCTGACCATACCTGCACAAGGTTAGGGTGGTACAGTTAGTACTCACAATGTTCGGGTGCTTCAAGGTCATCAACAGGCTAAGCTCGAGCGGCACGCGGCGCCCGTCGGGCCCGTCCACCCAGAACTGGGCGCCCACCTTCTCCTTGAGGATAAACTTGGCGACGGCCAGGAGACGGTCCGAGCGACGGTACGCCATCTTTACGCAGCCGTATGCGCCCTTGCCTAGGAAACATTTTAGCTGGCATTACACCGTTACTAATTTTATCTACTCTCATATCGTAAAATTCGAATTATAAAATTCAAAAAGAGTTTATATTGACATACTTTTTAAAGACAATACCGAAATATTAAAAAAAAACATATTATAACACTTTTCTTCTAACGAAATAATGTTATAATACAATTCTTTTTACCATTACGATACAGGGCAAATCCAAAAAGTTTATATCACCAAGTTTTGATTCCAATTTTCACTTGTTTGTGGCAGCGCCCGCTTTAGCGCATGCGCGCACATGCGCGGTGATGTACTGGGTTTTAGCGCCATTCCATTCATACGTGTCGTTTTGTTGTACGAATTTTCGTGGGAAAATTTTGTTCTTGCTTAAAAATATCTGATATCAGTGAATGCGAAGAAAACTTGACTCCGCCCGATATTTTAGATGCGGCGAA
The DNA here is from genome assembly GCA_947859365.1 of Archips crataeganus. Classification (NCBI taxonomy): domain Eukaryota; kingdom Metazoa; phylum Arthropoda; class Insecta; order Lepidoptera; family Tortricidae; genus Archips; species Archips crataeganus. The sequence continues at coordinate 18,670,218 of OX402048.1, forward strand.
GGAAATGACTCATAATTTATTACTAGCAAAGTTCAGAAAATTATACGATAAATGCTATCAAGATTTTATGGCATGAAAAATGCAAAAAGGCTACTTCGTTTTTGGAAAAATGTGTGAGAGAAGATAAAATATTGTATGCAACTGTACGTAATTTGGCCTTAAAACACTCATGTGACCCTTTATGAAACTCGGCTACGCCTCGTTTCATGAAACCACATTCGTGTTTTAAGGACCCCTATTACGATACAGTTACATAAATAGCTATTATGTCCTATTCCCCTAGGAGGCGTTTAGTACCGGCGTAAGCGTGCGCGAGGTCTGTCTGGAGCCGCGGTCGCGTGCCCCGAGGCCGTGCCGTCCCGGCTTGGAACCCGGCAGCTGAGTCTACTTAATTTTATCACTTTCCCATAGGGGAACCGAATTTTTATAACTTTACTTAACACCTGACGGGCGTTATCGATCAAGCGTTAGTTAAAACCCTGTTACTTAAAACCATAGGCTTAAGACCTACCGAGGGTTCAAACCCCCTTGTCGAGTTTAGTTTAAATATAAATAAGGACCAAGGTTTTATGAATAAAGCCTTTTGTTTTGAAACAGTGGTTTAATTACATAACTTAAAAAATAAACATCACACTCTGAGTCTGCATGGGAACCTCATTCTGAGATGATGATAATGATTAGTGCAGTGATACTCCAAGTGGTCCATATTAACCCCCAGGGTTCGACAAAGACCAGCAAGGTGTCTACGAACACGATAAAAACACATTTGAAGTCGATTGCTTTGCGATAAATCAATATTAGGTTGACCCTAAAAAGACAAAAAATTTGGGGCCTCTCTGGACTAGTGGAAGAGGCCGTAACCTGTACAACCTTTTCAATAAACACGTAACCCCAGTGATTTTCATATTTCAGCACTATTCTGAGGCATGACAATGGTGACGCGATAGAAGGAAGGACCTACATACAAATTTGTAAGCAGTGCTTAACCGAAATACTAAAGAATCAATTTAAACTAGCAAGTCATATAAGCTTGATTTTTACAAACTCACCGATCTGTTTGAGCGTGACGTAATGCTTGTTGTACTCTCCAGTGATTTGTTCTTCGCCGCACTGGCTCGCAAGGGACATCGAATGCGGCCTACTGCTAACCGACTTGTTACCCTGAGAACAAAGTATTTTGCTAAAAAATATAAATATTTAACACACTTGACTGTACTTGATCATTACACTTACTTAGTATTTTGCTATACGGTTTAGTTCAGGCTAAGCCCATAATGTATCGAGCTTTCTCGTGGTTTATAGAGCGTTTGGATGTTATCTTTATTTTTTTTTTTTTTTTTCTGATTTTTGTCGAGGCTTTGAACACTCCAGGTGATCATGTCAGCCTCATGGGTGCTTACACAATTCCCTATTCAAGGGACCCATCAATAAAATGGTAAATGCCGATTGCTTTGTCTGACAACGGCTCAGATAGCCAACAATTCACCTGGCCATTGTGCATGGAACCCAAATCCCCAAGAACTCTTCTCCTCAAGTCCGAATTCCGGACACACTCCAACAACACATGGATCAAGTCATCACACTTCTGACAATCATCACATAGATCTTTATTTCTTTCGCCATTCGGGCAAGTATAGGGCTGTATGCCTTTCCGATTGTCTGATCCGATGTACGACGTCTAACCCGATACATCTATACTACTGTTATAAATTCAAAAGTAACTCTATCTGTCTGTTACCTATGCATGCTTAAACTGCAGAACCGCTTTAGCTGAAATTTGGCATAGGGATAGATAGTTTAATGCCATATGGGAAAGACGTAGAATAGTCTTCATCGCGGATGGAGTCTGCGTGCGATGTCTTAACAGCGTACTTCACAGATGTCAGGCTGAATAGTTTGTTAATGGTCTTAAGGAGTTTCCAAGAGCACTAACCAGCACGAGCGAGCTGTCAGCGGTGGATGCGACGCTGGAGGCGAGCGTGGTGTGTCGCGCCGCGTCTTCCAGCTGCACTCCGAGCCACACGCAGCGGACGCGCGCGCCACCCGCTAGCTGCATACTAACCAGCACGAGCGAGCTGTCAGCGGTGGATGCGACGCTGGAGGCGAGCGTGGTGTGTCGCGCCGCGTCTTCCAGCTGCACTCCGAGCCACACGCAGCGGACGCGCGCGCCACCCGCTAGCTGCATACTAACCAGCACGAGCGAGCTGTCAGCGGTGGATGCGACGCTGGAGGCGAGCGTGGTGTGTCGCGCCGCGTCTTCCAGCTGCACTCCGAGCCACACGCAGCGGACGCGCGCGCCACCCGCTAGCTGCATACTAACCAGCACGAGCGAGCTGTCAGCGGTGGATGCGACGCTGGAGGCGAGCGTGGTGTGTCGCGCCGCGTCTTCCAGCTGCACTCCGAGCCACACGCAGCGGACGCGCGCGCCACCCGCTAGCTGCATACTAACCAGCACGAGCGAGCTGTCAGCGGTGGATGCGACGCTGGAGGCGAGCGTGGTGTGTCGCGCCGCGTCTTCCAGCTGCACTCCGAGCCACACGCAGCGGACGCGCGCGCCACCCGCTAGCTGCATACTAACCAGCACGAGCGAGCTGTCAGCGGTGGATGCGACGCTGGAGGCGAGCGTGGTGTGTCGCGCCGCGTCTTCCAGCTGCACTCCGAGCCACACGCAGCGGACGCGCGCGCCACCCGCTAGCTGCATACTAACCAGCACGAGCGAGCTGTCAGCGGTGGATGCGACGCTGGAGGCGAGCGTGGTGTGTCGCGCCGCGTCTTCCAGCTGCACTCCGAGCCACACGCAGCGGACGCGCGCGCCACCCGCTAGCTGCATACTAACCAGCACGAGCGAGCTGTCAGCGGTGGATGCGACGCTGGAGGCGAGCGTGGTGTGTCGCGCCGCGTCTTCCAGCTGCACTCCGAGCCACACGCAGCGGACGCGCGCGCCACCCGCTAGCTGCATACTAACCAGCACGAGCGAGCTGTCAGCGGTGGATGCGACGCTGGAGGCGAGCGTGGTGTGTCGCGCCGCGTCTTCCAGCTGCACTCCGAGCCACACGCAGCGGACGCGCGCGCCACCCGCTAGCTGCATACTAACCAGCACGAGCGAGCTGTCAGCGGTGGATGCGACGCTGGAGGCGAGCGTGGTGTGTCGCGCCGCGTCTTCCAGCTGCACTCCGAGCCACACGCAGCGGACGCGCGCGCCGCCCGCTAGCTGCATACTCGACACAGTGTATAACACGCCTGAAAATCAAATTAATAGGGTAAACTACCCAGCTATTGTCCATGCACTATGCTTCGTTTTTTTTAGCATTAGTAAGAAGGTAAGCCATCTTGACGTGTCTTTTTATTGAAAAAAACTTTTGAAAAATGAAGTCATAGCTAATATGTAACAATTTGAAAGGAAATATGGTCTTTTATACTCTTGGTTTCATAAGTAATAATGCTTTGGGCTTAAAACCACTAAATTTCATAACACCTTTTTCACTAATGCTCCTAATTCTCAAATTATTATGGGCTCATAGAGAACAAGAAGTCAATTGCTCCGTCAGATTGGTTGCGCCAACATTGTACCTTTGATTTCCTTCATATTATAGCTAAAAACCATCGTAACGGCTCGGCCACGACTTCGCGCGTTTAGCGGCGCGGCGAGCGATTTATCAGTTCACTGCGTGTGCCGCCAGATAACCACTGTACGGCGAGCGTCTCGGCCGCGCAATAATAATAATAAATAATAAATATCACGGGACAATTCACACCAATTGACCCAGTCCCAAAGTAAGCTAAGCAAAGCTTGTCTTATGGGTACTAGGCAACGGATAAACATACTTATATAGATAGATACATACTTAAATACATATTAAACACCCAAGACCCGAGAACAAACATTCGTATTTTTCATACAAACATCTGCCCCGACACGGGAATCGAACCCGGGACCTGAAGCTTCGTAGTCAGGTTCTCTAACCACTAGGCCATCTGGTCGTCGTCTGGAAAACGCTCGCCGCACCGCTAAACGCGCGAAGTCGTAGCCGAGCCGTAAACCCGTGTTTTTATTTAAATCGTCAACAGCTGCGATTTGTCTGCGATTAGGAGGGAAGAGGCAAAAAAACCGGCCAAGTGCGAGTCGGACCCGCGCACCGAGGATTCCGTACAAATTTATATGTATCTATAAACATCCAGTCTTAGCAGAGCCCTGCTCCTAAGCAAAATGTGCGTAGTGTGGGATCATTGTAGATTGGTTACTGATATAGACAGACAGACAGACAAAAAAATTATGCTTTTCGCAACTTTCCCTTTATCTGTGCTATAATACGTTGCTTCGTACCAAATTTCAAGATTCTGAGTTCACGGGAAGTACCCTGTAGGTTTTGATTCTCTTGCGAGTTTCGAAAATTTGCGGCATAAACGGCTGTATCTTTTGATTGCGTTGGCATAGAAGTTTGATTTTTTCACAGCTCTAAGGGACAGAAGACCTGAGTGTTTGATATAAATTTCAGCTTGATACCTCCACGCGTTCATGAGAAAAAGGGTCTTGACAGGCGGACAATGGGTCTTGACAGACGGACAACAGAGTGATCCTATAAGGGCTCCGTTTTTTTCCTTTTGAGGTACGGAACCCTAAAAAAGGAAAGAGAGTGAGACACGAAGAAGGGAGAGAAGAGATAGAAGAGCGGGTGCATCGAGAGTAATCAATGTGAGGCTAGTTACTGAGGTGTGTCCCGTCCCGGTGTAGTACGAGGCCGCGGTAGGAGCCGTCGCGAGCGTCGTCTTCGGTCCGCGCCTGCTGGGGCGTCGACGTCGCGTGCGCGCGCACAAGACGCTTCGCCACGCACGGCGTTTCCACACCCTCCACTGTAACATCAACAATACAGGCTGTAGCTTCGTAACCGCGAAGATATGAGAGAGAGAGAGAGAGAGAGAGAGAGAGATGTTTATTTACACATATTCGATACACAGGAAATACAGTTGACAGGAAAAGATACAAATAAAAATCATCGAATAGCATAAATCGGGCCCCACTCAGCATAATGTTGCGGCAAGCCGCAACGCTGTTTTTCAGTATGTATGTATTGTATATATGACATCTACGGTTAGGACCTTTGGGGCTCTTTAAGGCTAAGAGTGTATAGGCTGTTACTGAACTATATTCCATTTATTTTAGCATTAGAATAACTATAAATTAAAATATTTCGTACTAAATACAAACTGAAATATAGATGCACAGAAAAAACCCCAGAAAAAAGACCACTGCTGGGAATCGAACCCAGGTCCTCAGCATTCCGTGCCGTGTGCCATCCCTACACCACCACTGGTCTAGAGATTAGACACATTATATGATTTCACGGGATGACCGTAAAAGTAATAAAAAAAAATGAAGTTGAAAAAATAAATACAAAAAGATACTTCATAGCTAACTTATAAATTAAAAATTTAAAAACCCCCAACGCAACTAAGTCTGAGATCCCTTCTGCAGGATAGAAAATAGCTGATAACTTTGAAACGGGTGGACCAATTTAGATGAAAATGTCTAAGAAACATCGCCAAAAAACCTGCATTCATTAAAAAAAAAAACCGCATCCAAATCGGTTCACCCGTTTAAGAGTAATGATGACACAGACAGACACACACACACACACACAAATAGCGGTCATACTTATAACACCCTCTTTTTGCGTCGGGGGTTAAAAATAAACGAAGTATAGTGAGATACACCTCTAGCCTCATCTACACTTTTCATCCGATGAGATCTAGGTCAATCATGAGTCAGTTTTATGTAAAAAAAGCTAATTTAATTCTTGAAGATTTCCATGAGCGTATTTACTCAGATTATCAACCAGACACAATGTCGTTCACCGATTGCTGTGTCTGATATCGGTTGAATATGATATCAGGAAGTTAAAAGAGAATGGTGGAACAGGTCCTAAGGTTGGTAAAACCATAAAAAATTCAGCCTGACTAAATTTTACCAAGATAAAGCAAAATGAAAAAAAATAACATAGTTTGTCTTGTTGGTTAGTTTGTCTTGAAAAAGTATACTCACTTTCATATTTCTTTCTTGGTGCCGACTCGGTCTGCGTTTCCAAGTCATTGTCATTACTCAAGCTCTCAATGCTCTCATTACCATTCTGTTTCGGCAAGTCTTCAATCTCACAACCAGGGGGCGGCATTTCATTGATAGGCGTCAAAAAGTCCGCACTGGTCTCATTCGAATCACAAAAGTCTAATGACAAACTGCTCTTGTCATCCTTCAGCTGACCAGGCAAGTTGACTTTTACTGACCTGTATTTACTGGAATCAAAGGATAATCTCAATGATGGATCGTTTAGTCGCACTCGGGGCGTGTTTCCAGTAGGCGTGAGTTCTTGCGAGTGCTGAGAAGTATAGTAGATGGAATCAGATTTCTCGTTGGCCTTAGCCAGTTGTTTAGCTACTGGATTGCTCTGCTCTGACCGCAGGATGTTTTCTGAGCGCGACTTTGATATACTACTGTGGCAATAATTCTCCTCGTCTATGGATATTCCGGACATTCCCGAAGTGACGTCCGGGAGGGCTGATAAGTCGTTTCTCTGTTCTGTCGTGCTGATGCTAGAGACCATGTCTTGGGTGGGTGTCGGCGTGTGGGTGACTAAGCTGCAAGATTTGTCGAGACAAAGAGCGCTGGAGGACTTTTCTCGCGTCGTCGTGGACAAAAGTGACTGTTGGACGTTAGACATGCACGCCGACTTTTGACTGCCGTTAAACGCCCCGCATGAATCTTCATCGGTATCTGATGCTGAAAGTAAACGTCAGATCTAAAAAAAAGATTGAAGATCTAAAACAATTTTTTTATATAAAAACTTCGCCAATGCGGTATCGGTTTCTAGCTAATCCAGTATTCTACTTTAGTCTTCAAAGTATAGTCAACCAAGAAATTTCTATCACGGTTTAACGTCATTTGTGGGTGAATCAACTTTTTTTTTTGCCACCCTTGCTTAACCTTTGTACGACTTGAAACATCACAGACTATTTTCACGTACCTACAGGTCAATGTGACAATCAGCCTATTGTTTTTATTCTGATGTAGGAACTGTAATAAAAAATGGTAAAGCACTTGGTCGACTATACAAACTATCTCCTTGCCAACATTTGTGCCACGGTATTTGCACAGACAGATCTAGTATTCTAGCCCAATCAACTTACCAATTCAATTCAAGTTTTGAAACAAATAGCTCCATAAATTCCATCGATAATTCTGTCAATAAAGATATGGTTGGCCGTTGCTCGAACAGTCAACTTACCAGAGTCATTCTCATCATTGTTGACAGGTGACAGCGTCATATCCCTATTTCTGTCAGGCACCTTAACCATGTCGCTGGCGCGGCAGAAGTTCGGTATGAGCTCCTCAATCTGGTGGCCGATGACTTCCGAGTGTGGTTTCCCGAACGTCAGCATGGCAAAGTGTTGGTTGCAAGCAGTGATCGCGCCAGTGTCATCAACTACTAGCAAGCCGCTTACGTTATACGTGACCTAAACCAAAATATGCAAATTAACCTCTTGACCTACAGTCATCCAGTCACGACAGCCAGTGAAAAGGCTCACACGCCAACGTCATCAAATCATGGCCAACATTCAACTCGAAAACCATCCTTCTACAATGAAAATAAATCCCTATTTATCGACTAGACGGTTTTTTCTGTGATGTACAGAGCCTACACTTCGTTGGTTTTGTGGCGATCAAGAAGTTTTTTCTGTTAACATCAAGTTTAGTTTTGAAATGACAATAATTTGTAATTGTGTCAGTGTTCTACTGCATGAGCGATTTGGTTGTATTGGTCAACATTCTTCTCGTCTTATTGTATCCGTAGCAACTTCAACTTTCGGATAAATTAGGATTGGCTCGGGGTTGCAGAGTTTTCCCAATGTCTTCTTTATACGGGTCTGCTCTGTCTCTACTAATGAAGAGAAATAATAATAACAAACGTTGTCAGCTCACCCTAAGGTATTGTTTTACTTGTGAAACAAAAATAATTTACCTATTACATATGTATGAAAACATATAAAAATAATTAAAATTCATTTTTAAACCTAGGTTCATACAACTTTTTTTAATCCTTACATCCTCGGGTATGCGCTGGTAAAATTTTTAAGACTAGTCCCGAACACCCTGTATAGTGTATACTCACTCTGACGTTAACTTCATACACAGGCCTGTCCTTATGAGATTTAATTCCGGACCACAGTGTGCTTTCACTGTTTTCAGGCTTGGCTATCCAAAGGCATAAAGGGAATGAGCCACCGTCCAATGTTCTGCCTGAAAACGTACAGTTAGGATGGTTTTAGATAAGGAGGTGCTAGATCGGAGGCCGTATTGTATAACGCACGCGCACTCGCAATCGCAGCCATGATCTATTTCTACTCTGATCTCATACCATTTGATAGAAAGAAATGGCGAATGCGTTAGACAATATGGCCTCAGGTTCGACCACACGATTCTTTGGTAAAGGGCTACCGTGGTTTTTCAATTATGTTTATGTTGCATAGTTAAATAAAAGAACAGTATTTACTTCATCTTCATAGGAACGGTGCAATGGCAAAATAATTAAGCTTATAGGGGTCTCCCGGTGCAGTTGCCTAAATTAGCCCTCGATTGTCAGTTACATTCACTGTCCCCACACAACATGATTTGACAAATTCACAAGTCCAAGTGTACTTCCACCTTGAAGTTGTGACAACAACGCACACACAAGCACAACCTTCTGAATAAAACTTCATGACCCCACATTGGGGGCACCTGGATATGGAAAGTGTTAAATTCAATACAATACCTGTGGCTTTCTGTTTGGATAGGCAGCGCGGTAGGGGCGCATCCGCGGGCGGCAGCTGTATGGAGGGTATGAGCGAGGCGACCGGCAGCCCGACCAATTTATCCGCGGACTCAGCCGCAAACAACATGGCCGCGTCTCCGCCCGAGCAAGAAAGCACTGTGCCGTTCTCAGCTTCCACTGTTAACTGGAAGCAAAAGATTCATTAATTTTAGCCATGGGACGCCCACTGTTAGACATCATCATCATCATCATCTCAGCCTATGTATATATGTCCCCATGCAGGGCACAGGTCTCTTCTCAGAATGAGAGGGCTTGGACCGTAGTTCCTACGCGGGCCCAGTGCGAATTGGGAATTGCACACACATTTCAAAAAACTCAAGAGGTGTGAGCCCGAGCTCGAACCCACGGCTCTCTGCTTGAGAGACCATATCTTACGCAGTTAAGAACGCAAGTCACAAAAAACACGAAATTCCTAAATATTTAGTCATCCAATTCAAAACATACAACCCAATATTCAAGGTAGTGTATAAATTCATCACTCAATCATCTGTTCTGCTATTTTAAAGTCTTGAGGTATAAGAGGAGGCTTACCACAACAGTTTTGCAACTGACAGGCTCGGCGACTACTAAGCAGGGTCCGTCGCTGTCCAACTGTCTGATCCACAACGATACTTGGACTGCCCTGCCGTCCTTTGACAGCAGTTCTACAACCTGCAATAAAAAAAATATTGTTATCTATACAATATCTCTCTTGACAGTGAACAACTCTCATGCTAATTTAACACGTTCACAGTCCAGTGACCCATACGTGGGGCACGATAGCTCTTATTCCATTGTAATAAGGTTCTACTCTAAGGCACGGACAGGGAACATGTTAACTATGTGCAATGTGAATCAGACACTGTCAAACCGCCTGCGGTACCGCGACGCGATTTCGCTTCTAGTTAATAAATAAATAAATAAATCATGGGACCATTGACACCAATTGACCTAGTCCCAAACTAAGCAAAGCTTGTACTACGGGTACTAGTACTAGACAATGGATAAACATACTTATATAGATAAATACATATTTGTATGAAAAATACGAATGTTTGTTCTCGGGTCTTGGGTGTTTAATATGTATTTAAGTATGTATTTATCTATATAAGTATGTTTATCCGTTGCCTAGTACCCATAACACAAGCTTTCCTAGCTTACTTTGGGACTGGGTCAATTGGTGTGAATTGTCCCGTGATATTATTATACTTAAAAAACATATTAAATATCCAAGACTCGAGCACAAGCATTTGTGCAGTTATCTGAAAAAGAGATGGTAAAAGCAACTGAAACGAGCGCACCTTACAAGATATAGCCCCTAGTTTATTTATACTAGCATTTGAGAAACATAAACATGTACCTAACTCAACGTAGGGTTGGATGTGTACTTGGTTCCTAATTGAACTCACCTTGCCACTAAGTAGAACAATGGTACCATCCTCAGATGCATCTCCCTCTTCCGGTTCATGCAATGTGAAAGTCTTGCAGTTCCTCTTACGCAGTAGATCCGGGAATCTGAGGCCACACAACTCGCCAGAGGAGTACCCGAGGAGAGAGCATGCTTTGTTGTTTACTATTAGTATCTGGAAACAAAAAAATATGCAAATAATTTAGAAGAGGCTTAACTTTGTGTGCCATTTCTTAAAATATCCTGCTTTATGGGATGATCTCACACATTGGCTCACATTTTTCAGCTATGATATCATATCTGTATGGTAATGCATCCAAGTAATATTACTTCATAGATTTTTGCATTGTTGAATTTTCTAGAATGTAGCTCAATCTAATATGAAGTGTTTTGATGCAATGAATTTTAGGAGTATTGTGCGTTAGATAACTGAGGTGCAAATAGAAAATGCACAGGCAAGGCAATGCACAGAGATTGAAATTTCATAATGCAAATGATTCTTACTCATCCTCATACTTCATCATCATCCCAGGCTATATACGTCCCACTGCAGGGCACAGACCTTCTCTCAGAATTGGGCCGTAGTTTGTAGGCTTTAATACTTACAACAATGTATTATTATTTATTATTAAATACAATCCAAAACCCAGTGACAGTTCTCATGAAACTGAACAACTTTCCCCAAGGAACAGGGGTCGAAATACAAAAAAATAAATTGGACTGTCCATGCAAAACATCCAATCAGCTGACAGAGTTAGTATGAAGAGACCAAAATTTCATTTCATATTTCAACCCATGTTCCTTGGGGAAAGTTGTTGAGTTTCATGAGTACTGTCACTGGGTTTCGGATTTTACGGGATTTTAATAACACCCTGTATGCAAATTACCTATAATTTGTAAAAAAAATCCAGTTCAAGCTTTTTCCAGACTGTACTAGCATTGTATTTTTTGACTTCATCTAACAAACAAACATTGCAAGTTTTTATTTTACTTGTAAAATACAGATAAACAATAAATTCTATTGGATCGTACTGACCTTAGAAGTATTTGGTTCAATAGTGAACACGGCTTTGCTAGGGTTAATTGTTTGCTGCAGTCGGTCAGTTTGGGACTGCGCTGGGGAACCAGCAATGTCCCCTGTGGCTAGAGAAGTGTTGAATCTGAGACCGTTGGGGCCATCAACTGAAAAATTATTTAAATAATCTCATGTTTAGGTAGCTAATAAAATAAGGTGTTAAATAAAATAAATAGTGGAATTCAGTTGTTTTATCTCATAGTGAAAATTATAACTTATAGAACCTTTTAATTTATCCAATCTATTCCATGTTTGTAACTCTTATGCAGACAATGTTTTGCATGCCAATGTATCTGGCTAGACATGTCATAGCACATTAGCACTATTTTATAAGACCATTTTACCATGTCTAGAGCAAATAAATATTTCATTTCATTTCATTTATTAGCTTCAAACACATTTGGCATAGACATTATTCATGCTTGTTAAATGATGAGCTTAGTGCAAGTAGGCTTAACCCCTCATATGTACTTATATCCTTAATGTATTCACTGTCACACATTGCTATGCGCTATGTTTGTAACCAGTTGCAGCATTTATTCCGCTTTGTAGCGACTGCCTACAAACACAGCACCAACCTGGCAGGTTCTTGGCACTGAATGTGTTGAGACATTATTATGGTGGATAACATAAGGCTTTCTTTTTCAATTCTTATATATTATCTTTAAAATTGGATTTATATGAGACAGTAAGACTAGAATACAGGTTTTTTTCAACTCCTGCATACAAAGGGTTAATGTCTTAGTAGGTATTGTATTCAAGCTGTTCCACTGTGGAGGAGGTAACCCTCTCTTCCAAGTCACCGTAACTTAGGATAATGGATTGGCCAGTGCTGAAAGTTTTTTTATGCTTACCTCGTACAAGATCAGCAGGCTTGACCTTGGTAGGTGTTTCCAGCTCCATCCTGATAGGTCGGAGCCGGCGGTTTATGCGTGGGAAACTCTGGTTACCGTCAAAAGAATAGTCCCTCCATGAATGGTGGACTCGTGGTTTGACTGTCCTATAAATACAATATGTTGCAATCTAATAATATTAAGTTTTAAAAGACAAAGAACTCAAAGTAAATTCTGATAGATATTATTGTTAATAAATAATTGCAGAACTTCTCACGCTTACCTGCATTTGAGATCAGACTCAAAAAGTTTTTCAGGTGTATGCAAGGTTTCATTATCATTCCAGTGCTCCTTAAAGTTAGCTGTGGCTCTCTGAAAATAAATTGTTGCATGTAAGAACAAGAAACTACCTCAGCAGAGCTTTGTGACCTTTAAGAACACAAATACTTACTGGCCTTGGAGTTAAATTTAGATGTTCAGGTGAATAAGCACCTCCAAATCTGCGTAGCTTCGGTATCACAGGATTTAAGATGCTTAAATCAGCTTCAGATTCCCTGTAGTTACAAAAATACACGCCACTTGAGTTATACCAAACAATGGTTTCGTTTTACATCATTAAACCCTCTTGCACTGTTAAAATATTGCACCAAATCAAACAAAAACGTCAAGATCAGTTGGTTTTCTGATTTATTTACATCCTTAGACTTATTTTTGGAAGGAAAATCAATACATTCGAGCGCGCAACTTCAAACTAATGTTGATGTTGCTATTACTTTGAAAAGGTTCGAAACTAATGCCACGTTACTTGTTATAGTTTGTTATTCCTGCGGCATCCATCTCCATTGCACTTTAAAAGGTATATTTAACTTTAAAATGGTTAAACTCATGAAAAGACAAAGTGATTCGAATTGCACCGTTGCTCGAATTTCAAACAAAAGCTATCAGCTGTCAAAAGTTTCGTGTTTGCACCGCCATGAAAAAAACCCAAAGTGTCACAACCATCCATTATAAAACTTAATTATGATAAGAATAATAACTAAAGTACTGCACAGTATTTATATATCAGTAAATTCATAATTTAAATATTTAGGAAGTCCAGTTGTAATCACTACTCAAATAGCGCCATCTAGCCGTGATGTTCATAAATAAGATATTAAACTCATCCGGATCAAGCTGTCAATGGTTTACAGCAGAGGGCGCGTTCAAAAATATATTTTTGCAGTATCTTTTTTTTATAAGGTTTAATTTTTAAAGCAAAACCACACAATAAACTATAGTAAATATGTAAAAATGTAAAAGTTGTAAAACGAGAATTGATTATATTCAACTTATCTAAGGTTTGAATCAAGTCAAGGTGAATGGAATAGTACATAAAATTCAGTTATTCTTTCGACTGGGAGCGTGGCGACTCCTGTAATCCGGCTTCTCGGAGGTCGGGGCCAGAGGATGGTTTGAGGTCGGGGGTTCTGGTGCTGAGTGGCCCATGTTGACTGGACGTCCACACTAAGCCTGGTATTAATATGGACCTCCCGGAGGAATCTGGGAGGTGCAGGTTAACTAAGGAGGGGCGAACCGGGCCAGGGGGGAAACCCAGCAGCCAAAAGTCCCCGTATCGGGCAGTAGTGGGATAGCGGCCGGGAGTGGGTGCTCAGTAACAGCCCGACCAATACAACCAGACCTGTTCCTTTTGCTGCTTTTGAGTTAATTAATAAACTTTTTTGTACAAAACATTACTATACTTACTACTATACTATTTTTTATAAGTAAAATCGATTTCAAATGCGAATAAAGTTAATATTTTTAAATTGATTTCGATATTATTTTTGTAGATTCAAACAAAAAATATTATTTCGTCTGTACTTTCAAACAATAACATTTTTTCGAACTTACCGGTGAATATAGTTTAGTTACATCTTTTATTTAAATAATATTATAAAAACGATTTGTGAGAATTGTGAGTGTTAACTCTAACAAAACAACTGAACGAGTTCTGATGAGTTTTTCATACTTACAGATAATTTATAATAAAAAAATCATGAGTAACCTTTGAGCACCTTTGCGTAACACATAGGCTAATTTATATGGCAGATATGTGCTAAGAAGGTGCTTAGTTCCGTCGGAACCTCGGAACGGAGACCAAGTTACGGGCAACAACTCGTAAAAACTGGCCAAGTGCGAGTGGACTCGCGCACGAAGGGTTCCATACAATCTAATATACACCGTGAAATTTTAGTGGTTGTTTTCCCGAAACGAGGTGATTTAGTTTCGATTGTACAATCGATTTATAATTACTATTTTGACTAGAGTCAAAAATCCAATTGGGAATGTCTAAAAAAAATTAACAGTGGTTTTTATATTTATTTTGTATAGAAAAGTCAATTATAAGAAACTAATTTCAATATTTTGTCATTTAGTTCACTACTTTTTTCAAAATTAATTATTGAAACTATTTTGGTTGATGACGTCAGATTATAATTGAGGGCTCCCACACTGCCAAATTTCTAAATCTATCTAAATGCGTACGATAAGGCGACCCCTTTTAATTATTTTTTGCGTAGTGGTACACTGTAACTAGTGTCACTTTACTGGCGCTGTCAATGTGTTAGATGTCAGACAGCGGGTCCAAATCAAACTCCGTAGTATAATCCACGCGTAAATTGTGAGTAATTCTAACCACACATAATAAAGTACGACTTGGACCAGTCACGCAATTTACACCAATGTCAAATGAAGGTCATTGCTTATTTATTATGTAATAAATTCATTACATAATATTAAAATTAAATAACTACAGAAAACGAGTTTAAAAGCGTTTATCTCGAAATGGTTTTCGAATTACTATACATTGCAAAAAAATAGACATCCCCAATTGTGAAAAACGAAAGTCGAAAATGACCGCAAACCAATAGTAACGCTTCGTTGGTACAAGTAGCGTACGATCGTACGATAGGTTAGGTACCAACGAAGCGTTACTATTGGTTTGCGGTCATTTTCGACTTTCGTTTTTCACAATTGGATTTTTGACTCTAGTCAAAATAGTAATTATAAATCGATTGTACAATCGATACTAAATCACCTTGTTTCGGGAAAACAACCACTAAAATTTCACGGTGTATAAAAATCTCGTGTCACGGTGTTTGTTACCGAACTCCTCCAAAACGGCTCGACCGATTTTTATGAAACTTTTTTCTCTACACTCGGTAGGTCTGAGAATAGGTCGTAAGCTATTTTTTACCCCTCCCCCCATTCTTCGTGGACGGAGTCGCGGGCAACAGCTAGTTATCTATAAAAATCACGTTTTTGTATGGGAAATATTTTTTTATTTTAATTAAATGATTTATTTTTAAAGTCAATACAAAATTAAATATTCTGTGAATATTTCAAGCTTCTACCTGTTGTCATTATCAATATCGAGCAAAAACGAGCAAAAAAATCACGTTTGTTGTATGGGAGCCCCTTAAATATTTATTTTATTCCAATTTTTAGTATTTGTTGTTATAGCGGCAACCGAAATACATCATCTATGAAAATTTCAACTCTCTAGCTATCACGGTTCCCGAGATACAGTCTGGTGACAGACGGACTGACAGACGGACGGACGGACGGACAGCGGAGCCTCAGTAATAGGGTCCCGTTTTTACCCTTTGGGTACGGAACTCTAAAAATATAAGCGAAAATAAAACCTACTTTCTTTCCTAAGTAGATGAGCAAAACCTTCCTTTAATAATAAAATAGCAAAACCTTTTTTTCAAATAATTAAAAAATATGCCAGGCGATTTTTGAAATTCGAAAAAGGAAAATAATTTCTTCCTTTCTTTCGGTGTTCCATGTCAGTCTAGTTGATCGTGGTTCGGAAATTCGGTTGGGTTTCAATAAGTGGGCGATTTTCAATAAGTAGGTATCTAATTAGTGAAGTTATAAAGTTATAATATGAGGGAAATCGTACACATACAAGCTGGCCAGTGTGGCAACCAAATTGGTGCCAAGTTCTGGGAAGTGATATCAGACGAGCATGGGATTGATCCCACCGGTACTTACCACGGCGACTCTGATCTCCAGCTGGAACGTATCAACGTGTATTACAATGAGGCGACAGGCGGCAAATACGTGCCTCGAGCCGTTCTCGTGGATCTCGAGCCCGGCACCATGGACTCCGTGCGTTCCGGACCCTTCGGCCAGATCTTCCGTCCGGACAACTTTGTCTTCGGCCAGTCCGGCGCTGGTAACAACTGGGCGAAAGGGCACTACACCGAAGGTGCAGAGCTCGTGGATTCAGTACTAGATGTCGTAAGGAAAGAAGCAGAAGGTTGCGATTGCTTACAAGGTTTCCAGCTGACCCATTCACTTGGCGGTGGCACCGGCGCTGGTCTTGGAACTCTCCTAATCTCCAAAATACGAGAAGAATATCCCGACCGTATCATGAACACCTTCAGCATCGTGCCGTCTCCTAAGGTATCTGACACTGTCGTCGAACCCTACAACGCTACACTATCCGTGCACCAACTGGTAGAAAACACTGATGAATCCTACTGTATTGACAATGAGGCGTTGTACGATATTTGCTTCCGAACTCTAAAGCTCACGACTCCGACCTACGGCGATCTGAACCATCTGGTCTCCGCCACGATGTCTGGGGTTACCACTTGTCTGAGATTCCCTGGCCAGCTGAACGCTGATTTGAGGAAACTGGCCGTGAACATGGTTCCATTCCCTCGTCTGCATTTCTTCATTCCTGGGTTCGCTCCTTTGACATCTCGAGGCAGCCAGCAGTACCGCGCGTTAACCGTCCCGGAGTTGACGCAGCAGATGTTTGACGCTAAGAACATGATGGCGGCTTGTGATCCTCGCCACGGCAGATACCTGACTGTGGCTGCTGTGTTCCGAGGCCGCATGTCAATGAAGGAAGTGGACGAGCAGATGATGAACATTCAGAATAAGAACTCTTCGTACTTCGTGGAATGGATCCCAAATAACGTGAAGACAGCCGTGTGCGATATCCCACCCAGAGGTTTGAAGATGTCTGCTACGTTCATTGGCAACTCTACCGCTATCCAGGAGTTGTTCAAGCGTATTTCCGAGCAGTTCACCGCTATGTTCAGACGCAAGGCGTTTTTGCACTGGTATACTGGGGAGGGTATGGATGAGATGGAATTTACTGAAGCTGAGAGCAACATGAATGACTTGGTGTCGGAATACCAGCAGTACCAAGATGCAACGGCTGAGGAGGAGGGCGAGTTCGACGAGGAGGAGGAAGGCGGTGACGAGGGAGACTAGACTTTTGTTAAGACTTGCACTATAATATTTTACGTTTATTTTTACTTTTCGTTTTATTTTTTTCTTACTTCCTTTTACGGCTATTTTAGTAGGATTAAATGATTTGATTATTTGGACACATTTTTATATAATTTTAAAGCATCAAATACCCTTTCGTATGACTTAAACGGTCCATAGACGGACTATTAGAGCAGTCGAGACCAGTGTTGTTGCGATAGCGATAGTTTCGCTATCGATAAGATAGTTTACCTTGAGAAAAGTCGATAGCGTCGATAGTCTCCCTTGTTCGCTTTATGACAGATTCGCTTTAAGGCAGATTAGCTTTAGGGCAGATTAGCTTTAGGACAGATTTGCTAAGGCAGAAGTAGGGTCAACGTCATAAGTGATCACTTTTGTACCTTGTCACTTTTCATGTTTGAAAAGCTATACGAAATTATGTAACGACTGAAAGCGACAAGGTACAAAAGTGATCACTTATTTATGACGTTGACTGTACGGTAGAATGATCGCTCTCTGATCGCCAAGCGTTCGGCACTGATCCCACCGCCGGCGACGAGAGATAAACGAGTAGAACTAGAAACTAGAAACGAGTGGGCGAGCGGCGAGAAGCGAGTGTGTAGTTTCGATAGTTTTGTCGCTCGGCTATCGATAAGCGAGTGTTCGAGCGGGCGATGGCTCAGGCTCATTCGGTCCGTTTCCTAACATGTCTGCTTCCTAAAGTGGCCTTCTTCCCACATTGACCGTTTCCTATGATGTCTACTTTTAAAATGTCTGTTTCCTAAAATGTCTGCTTCTCAAAATAACCTTCTTCCCACATTGTCGCGGCTCAGGCTCGTTCGGTCCGTTTCCTAAAATTGTCTTCTTCCCACAGTGTCAGTTTCCTATGTTGTCTACTTCTCAAAATGTCTGATTCTCAAAATACCCTAAATTTATTTATACTACAACTCTACAATCAGTCAATCACTTAATAAAGTAACTTTGAAAAAATAACATGAAAAAGTGAATCAAAATAAGAATCTCCATTGGTTAAACAAAGGTTTCTACACGATCAGTTTGTTTTTATTGTTTTTTGGGACTCTGGTGTTTAGAGATTAGGCTATTTTAAATTTATGTTTGTGACAATATGAGTTTTTGACATTGGGTTGTTGCTAATGTACCGGAAGCGATATATTTTTTTGTCGATAATATTTTGCTACATCACTTTCGTATAGATGCCCCGAAGTATCCCAGGCATGTTTATTTCAAGTACTTCCGGAAACTACTTCTTGAATTCAGGGACAAAAAAAACCGGCCAAGAGCGTGTCGGACACGCACAAGGTAGGGTTCCGTAGCCATTACGAAAAAATCAAGTAATATTTTTCTAGGGATTTCGTATGTGTACGGAATCATCCAAGTTTAGGTATGTTTTATACCTTAGGCTACTATTTACTCTTAGACTACAAATAATTTCCAAGCAATCTTAGCCGCTATAATTTTCCTAGTAAATTTGATATATTTACTACCATTCTGAATTTTTTCAAATTTTTCCACTCAACAGTTTAGATTTTAGAGAGGGGGACGGTCGATTTTAATTAAAATTTTCACTTTAAAGTTGAATATTTCGCAAACAGATTACTGAATAGAAAAATCATATTAGCAACCCCGCAATGGTTTTACAAGACCTATCCAACGATACCCCACACTATAGGGTTAGCCGACAAAAAAAAAATCACCCCCACT
Organism: Archips crataeganus; assembly: GCA_947859365.1. NCBI lineage: Eukaryota > Metazoa > Arthropoda > Insecta > Lepidoptera > Tortricidae > Archips > Archips crataeganus. The sequence continues at coordinate 18,689,370 of OX402048.1, forward strand.
ATATGTCTATGGGAGGTACCCTAAAAAAATTTTTTTTAGTTTTTTTTATTCAACCATTTTGTCGACGTGACTGATATATATATTCATGCCAAATTACAGCTTTCTAGTACTAACAGTCTCTGAGCTTAGCCGCGGACAGACAGACAGACAGACAGACAGACGGACAGACATGGCGAAACTATAAGGGTTCCTAGTTGACTACGGAACCCTAAAAAGAAAACATTTTGAAAAGCAGACATTGTAGGAAACGGGCTTTAGAACACAAATAGTGGGCATTATAGGAAGCATACATCGTAGGAATAGGACATCACAAGGAACGGTCATTATAGGAAGCAGGTCAATTTTCGAAACGGACATAATAGGAAACGATCATTCTAGGACAGTGGCATGATAGGAAGCCATTTGCTGACATTATAGGAAAGAGTCATTTCTTGGAAGAAGACCAGTTTGAGAAGCAGACATGTTAGGAAACGGACCGAACGAGCCCAGGCGATTACCCACACCACTGTACGGTAGAATGATCGCTCTGATTTGCAGCGGTGGGACTAGTACAGTACAGTGCCTAAAGATCAATGGTATCGATCATATGTAATACTATTGCTATCGATACTATTGATCTTTAGCAATAGTTTAACTTATTTTCATCAATCGATAGTAACGATAGTATCAATAGTACCTGTACACAGTCATCTAGTCGTAACAACCAATGGAATGCTTCAGACGCCACGGTCATCATTACATTACAAATGACAAATATGTACAAAATTTCACACTTCATTCGTATTTGGCGGTCAAAAGGTTAAGGCATGTGTTAGCAAAGTATGTTTGATTTAAGTTGGGTACTAGGTTTGACAGTAGTGCTCTAGATTTTTCTGAGAACAAAACAAACTCTTAGCACGTTCCGGCTTCACCACGGCTGCACTTTCGAATTCCAAGGTCTTTGCAATCGACTCCACCCATCTAAGCACGTTTGCGGTACTACTGTTGAATGAAACGCTCGTGCCCTATGCAGCTGTTAACACCGTGTGAATAAAGCAGCAGTTAAATTGCAGGGTTGCCAGTGTTTGCCATAAGGAGCGTCGTCACTGAGAGCATTCTTGCCCGAGCATTTAATTTTGTAAACGAGCAATCAATGGCGCCGACGTGTAAGCTTTGCACGCTCGGCTCAACGTCCACACCACTCGCATATTCGACGTCGAATCTAATACCTTTAAACGAGTAATTCTTGTATATATAACGACCGCTTTAGCCTAGTTGGTAGTGACCCTGCCTACGAAGCAAGGGGTCCTGGGTTCAAATCCCGGTAAGGGCATTTATTTGTGTGATGAGCACGAATATTTGTTCCTGAGTTATGGATGTTTTCTATGTATTTAAGTATTTATTTATCTATATAAGTATGTTTATCGTCGTCTAGTACCCATAGTACAAGCTTTGCTTAGTTTGGGACTAGGTCGATTTGTGTAAGATTGTCCTCTAATATTTATTTATTTATTTATTTATTTATATATATCTAATACCCTTAAACGAGCAATTCTTCAATTAATCAGGATCTCGGAAACGGTTTCAACGATTTCGATGAAATTTGGTATGTCGGGGTTTTCGGGGATAAAAAATTGATCTAGCTTGGTCTTATCTCTGGGGAAACGCTTGGTACCGAGTTTCAGCCCGAGCGGAGCTCGGTCGCCCAGGTACTGCTCATTACACGTGAATGCTCTCAGTGGGGACGCTGCTATATACGAATACGCTGCACGCTGCAGCAGAGGCTGAGCGAAGCAGTGAGTAGAATCGGAGCAATCATATTGAAATTAATCGGCCTTTCAACTAATTTGAACAAATATTTGTCTCTTCGCTTCGACGGAGGATAGAAGCACAATACTAATATTGAAACCACTGCTGCTGGTGCATGATCACATCTGTCCCGATCAGTGATCGAACCCGAGAACTCAAGCTTTATAAGTAGTCAGGTTCTCTGACCACTAGTTTAAGACCCTAAGAAGGACATAGGATACTTTCTATCCCGGAAAATCTGATAGCAATAAACGAAATCTTTGTAGACGGAGTCGCGGGCAACGCTAGTGTCTATAAGCACACGTTCGTTACGTTAATTGATTTATGTTTTGACTGACATACATTTTGATTGTAGGGCGTTATTGTTCACGGATACAGTTTCTGATTCGCGATCAAAGTTAATCGAAGGTTAAATTTAAATTGATAAATGACTTGCTTTTATCTATGGCGTGGGATAAATTTCTTGTAAGGTATTAGGAGTAATAAATGTTAGCTGTATTGTAAATTGTAAGTTTACTGCGCTTTGTTGGCTACGTAATTCAATTTGTAGGTACTCTTGCAGCCGTCTAAAGTATTATTATATTTCACAGATAAAATGGCCAAGTTTATTAATTAATATTGTCTTATCTTTTGTAGTGGAATATTTGAACTGCACACGGAACACACGCACACATTTTTCACGTGCACACATTTTTGAGTTCGGCTTGCATGTTAGTCATCACGAACAATTAGGTACCTACTATGGTAACCATTTATTTAAATGTAAAAAGAAATAATAATTCAGATATCCATATTTAATCCAATGGCTGCAGGGCAGAGGAGGTGACCCTCGTTCCGGGTCGTACTTGGGGCAGCAGATCTCATTGGCCATACAGCGGGGCAATGCCGCTGGGGTGATGGGCACGTTTGGTCCCAAGTAGGTACGAAGCTGACGGGTAATACCTATTTAGATTTGATTTTGTTTTATTTTAGCTTTAAGGAAATGTATTTTGGAATTTAAGTATTTTTTTAAGTTAATTTCAGTTTTCAATAATGTTTCTGTATATTTTGATTAAATAAATAAATATCAAATAGTAAGTTATAGTACTGTAGGTATAGTCGGGGTATAAAGGGTTCGTCACTTTCCGACCTTAATTCGTTGACATAAGTACATAATATGTATACTGGTTCAATTAGGCTTACTAAAATGTACTAAAAAAAGGCCGTGGTAGCCTAGACCTGCCTAAGGCCTCTCAAGCAGAGGGTCGTGGGTTCAAGCCTGAGCTCGCACCTAAGAGTTTTTCGAAAATGTGCGAAATTACATTTTAAATTTACCATGAACTTTCATGTGGAAACCCACTCACGCCTGCGAAGGAATTTAATGGAGTGTGTGAAGTTCCTAAACCGCACTGGGTCCACGTGGGAACTACGGCCCAAGCCTTCTCATTCTGAGAGGAGGCCTGTGTGCTACAGTGGGACGTATGTAGTTCGGGATGATGGTGATGATGTGCTAAACAGTGGATTCCGCCCAGGTCACACGCACCTTGAACTGTTCCTACTTTTCAAAGTACTCCCTAATCAACATGAATGGTGTCTTTGTGTTACTCCGTTAATTAATAACTTTAATGATACAGTTTACCTTGTTCATTGTTTTACCACTATTGTTTAATAGAATAACATATCCGGCCTCGTGATGTCATGGTGACCCTAAAATGTCATGTTAGGTCGATGGTCATTCATGCAAAGAAGGCTTGGTACTTATCATGGCCAAGTTGTAAAATGACCTGATAGAGATATACTCGTATGTATCCATAGGGTAGTACCTTAGAATCGCTCTCTCTCTCTCTCCACTTTCACTTCCCTTTTCATAATTATCTCTGCTGGGCACAGGCTTCTTCGCAGAATGAGAGGGCTTGGGTTATAGTTTTATGCGGCCCAGTACGGATTGAGAACTTTACGCACCATTGAATTCCTACGCAGGTCGTAGTAAACTCCAATTGTAATTTAGGACAAGAATTTCAAAAAATTCAGAGGTGCGAGCCGGGGTTTGAACTCACGGTCCTCTGCTTAAGAGGCCATACTTCAAATCACTAGGCTACCACGGCTTTACTTCCCTAAATGGTTTATATAGTCACCCAAAGTATTTAGTATTAATAATCGAAATAGAAATGTGATGCGGCTCGCGAGGCGTTAATGCTACTAAGAAGTCTTTTGTATTAATTTTCTCGGCTAAGTCTCTACCTAGCCTCCGCTCAAGTTGTCTTTACTCAGAATTGAGTTAGGTATTTCGGCGACTCTACTCAAAACATTTCATTGGTGAGCATCGTAACTAAGAAATCTATGAAACATCTATACATATAATAAATCCGTAACAAGTCGGTGTCTGTACATTGAAGATATTTGAGAAAAATTGTCACTAGGGCTATTTATTAGCGCAATAGAACCCAAAACAATGATTTTTAGAATTATTGTCTGTTTGTCTGTGCGTTTGTGCGCGCTAATCTCAGAAACGGCTTAACCTAGAAGGATGCGGTTTTCACTGATATGATGTTATTTTCTTGGATTAACATTTAGTGTTTGTTTCATTTGAATCGGTTCACAAATAAGAAAGATACGTCTATTTTAAGAATTTATCGAGCAGGTTTTTTGTTTGAACGCGCTAATCTCAGGAACTACTGCTCCGATTTGAATAATTCTTTCAGTGTTAGATAGCACATTTATCGAGGAAGGCTATAGGCTATATATCATCACGCTAACACCAATAGGAGCGGAGCGGAGCGGAAGAATGTTTCCAAATCGGGGGTTTTGGAAATAAAACGTCTATATCTCGGGAACTACTGCTCCGATTTGGAAAATTCTTTCAGTGTTAGATAGCCCAGTTAGATAGGGCGGGTTGGGAGCGGTTGGGGGGGCGGGTTGAGAGCGGGTTGGGGGCAGCTTGAGAGCGGGTTGGGGGCGGGTTGGGAGCGGGTGGGTGGGCGAGTAGGGAGCGGGTTTGGGGCGGGTTGGTAGCGGGTTGGGGGCGGGTTGGGGGCGGGTTGGGAGTGGGTTGGGGCGGGTTAGGAGCGGGTTGGAAGCGGGTTGGGGGCGAGTTGGGAGCGGGTTGGGGGCGGGTTAGGAGCGGGTTGGGGGCGGGTTGAGAGCGAGTTGGGGGCGGGTTGGGAGTGGGTTGGGGGCGGGTTAGGAGCGGGTTGGGGGTGGGTTGGGAGCGGGTTGGGAGCGGGTTGGGGGCGGGTTGAGAGCGGGTTGGGGGCGGGTGGGGGGTGAGTTGAGAGCGGGTTGGGAGCGGGTTGGGGGCGGGTTGAGAGCGGGTTGGGGCGGATTGGGAGCGGGTTGGTTTATTATGAAGTTTCACTTCTTCCGGAAGGATCTAAGGAGAGCCATAATTGATGAAAAAGCAAATTGGATAAAAAAATAAGCTGCCCAAATTACTAATTCCACGCGGACGGAGTCGCGGGCAAAAGCTAGTACTTAATAAAACGTGTGAGTATTCAAAGCAAGGAGTTGTTTATTTTGTTTGTTACTTGAGAACTCCGTCATTTATAAACCAATTTAATTTTTTTTTTGATTGGATAGGGTTTCATTTCAATTAAGTTCCATTGTCACCACAGTCAGAAATTCATATCATATCTGAATCCCGGGGAAATAGTCATATCTCACACTACCTTATCTACAACTACCTATTGGGCTTGCTCCTGCTGGCTCGTGCTAAGAAGGCACCGACTTCAAACAGAAAAATATAAACTTACTAGCTGTTGCCCGCGACTCCGTCCGCGAAGAATAGGGGTATAAAAATAGCCTACGACCTATTCTCAGACCTACCAAATATACTTAGAGAATAAACTTTTATAAAATCAGTCAAGCCGTTTTGGAGGAGTTCGATAACAAACATCGTGACACGAGATTTTTATATAATATTGGAAGATTTTCATGGTTTTTTCGGGTCAGCTCATTTTTTTTTGTCGTAGAAGAACTACGTTGCTAGACTTGGCTTTTTTTTATTTTTGTTTTTGTTGGGATTACTTCTTTGAAGGCAACGCTCAATGCTACTCGAAAATAACTACACTAGGCTCTCTAGAAAGTCTGCTCTCTCACTCACGCACTAGGTATTTCCTTATGTACCCCTTACACCTTTCCTATTGTCGTTGAAAGTCATTAGTCAGCTCAGGACGAATCTATCCAGACCATTGCAGAAAGCGTCTGCACTTTTTTTTACAAACATACTAATTCCATCCATCAAAATCGATGCTACTATCACTATTGTATGTTCAGTATAACATACCGTAATTGGTATCTTTCTTCCGTCTTAACAAAATAACCACTATCAATACAACTTATTAAAGTCTAATTTGAAAAATCTGCATTCATTTGTGCTGCATAAAAACTGCGTCTACTAAGGTACTTATGTCCAACTGCTTAAAGTTTAATATGGAAATATCTGGACGCATTCGTGATACATGGGAATTGTAGTACTACAAACCGCATTTCTAAGTTTGTAGACCTCACACGCGCGTAGGTGCTACATTACGTGTTAAGTATTTATCAACCTACTGAATGAGGTTGCAGCATTCGAAAGTAACATTGTCTAGTATTTGCGAAATTATTAATTGTCTAGGTCTCAAGTTGAGTTTACAGTAACGGACAGGGACCTATACACCTATGTGTTCTAATTGAGAGTAAATATAAAAAAAATATTTTGTTATTATTATCCCTGATAGCGAAAATCGCAAAACAAACTGTTAATCTATCTTCTAATATAAGTATAAAAATCTCGTGTCACGGTGTTTGTTATTGAGCTCCTCCGAAACGGCTTGACCGATTTTTATGAAACTTTTTTTTCTATATGCGGTAGGTCTGAGAATAGGACGTAGACTATTTTTTGTATACCTACCCCTATTCTTAGCAGACGGAGTCGCGGGCAACAGCTAGTACCTAACTAATAAATTTTCGCCTGTGATATGTAGTTTTATAAGTACATATTTTTTTTACTTGTACACTTTTCTATAAAGGAATCATTAAATCAGATCAGATCTTTTTTTTGTTACTTATAAAACAATATTTAGCGCAGTAGAAGTCAATGATTCCAAGGAAGACCTATTAGACCAGATACCGATCTACTAGATTACCTACTTTATAATGTACTCTTCAGAATATTTTCAGTGTATCTTTAAAAGTTTACACAATCTATTCAAATAGTGTAGGTACCTAATACTTTTAATGTATAAGATTAAGATTCTGTAAGCGTATTAACGTCGTGGTAATCGTAACACCATTAGGCTTACAGGATTAGCGAAAGCGTTCTTTCAAGAAGTGGGTCAAATTTCGACTTTTACTATACATAATAAGATTAATTGGATGGTTAATAACTTATGCACCTACTTAACGTCGTTAAGTGGGCTGTACACTGTCTGACGTGCGGGAAGCTGTCTGCGGTTTTTTAAAGTTGAGTGAGAAGCTCTTTAGGAAAGTCGTCAAATCAGTGCCACCCTTAAATATTGCTAGATTAAGCTCAAATTTTGAAGAAATACGTTTAAAGTCCAATCGAATAGAACCTTGTGGAGACAGTAAAAAAAGCGATTGTGATTCCGAGTGCTTTAAACAATACCTGTTTTCAAAGCCTGAATCGTATTTAGGTACATCAAGGTTAATAAAAGACAATAACAGCGAGTTATTGCTTAAAAACATGCTTCCTCCCTTCAGTCTTGTTTTCGCTGTTGTCCGGCAAATCGGAAAGTGGGTTGCCCGCTTAAGACTCTTCCGTCCGATTCGATCTGAGCTGTCAATTACGCCGGATGCTATCGACACGTCGAATTATAACCATCATTTTGAAAGCTCATGCCAATTTATTACCAATGGGCTAGTGTTTTGACTGATGGCCGTAGTTCGCTCTCGTTCGGTTTTAAATGTGTTTTAACCTATGGTACTCTACGTTACGTTGCTGTAGAACCACAGACCTAATATTAAGAGGAATAGAAACGTTTTTTCTTGTTTTCATATGTATGCAATAATCAAGTATTTTTAAACATGACAATGTGTACGCGTTTGGTAGTAGCCGCCGTGGCGTGTGCTCCGGGAACTACGGATTAGCCCGAAACATGTTGAGTTAAACTCGTTCAACTAGGTATAAAACAAAAAAGGCTTGTTTATTTAGATAGTTTTAGATACAGTGGGAGTTGCTGTACATTGCTGTCGAAGATCGATCACTTATAAATCCATAGCTGCGCAGCCGCGCAATGTAACAAACCTCGCACGATATTCTCGCACCGTCTAAACGAGGTTTTAAGTCATTTGGTACGATGAATAATTAGCGTCAGTCCTAATTAATTACCTACCTTATTATCACCATAAAAAAAACCGATTTTGGTCATAAATATAGTATTGGGAGCGGGCATAGTTGCCAGGCGAAGGGAAGTCGTAACCTTTGGCGTGCCATTACGTTCACTGCATTTTCTGGTGCTTTGTGTTGACTTTATGTGCAGCGAAAGGGTCTATTTGGTGTAGTAAAGCAAGTAAAGCCTGGGCATTTATATATTTGACAGCAACATAAATTAACGAGACTAAGGTATAATTCATGCTAAGTGAGATTATTAGAAATTAGAACGCTACGCTATAGCAGCACAGCGTTATAATATAATTTTCTTATAGCGAGCGTACTTCTTTATGTCAGCCCTAACTACTTATAATCGCATCCAAAAAGTCTCGTCGCATGGTTAAAGTAGAATAGATTGAGGCCTGCGTATTATTGGGGGGTGGGAGGCGCGGCCGTGCCCCGCACCGCAGCACGAAGTTCCTATGTAGCCGAGTTACCTCACTAGTTACGATTTATTACGATGTAACGATAAGTTGGTCGTGGAAATAAAGCCAATATCCCTTTCTAACTGCGTTAGGAATCGATTTTGGTATGTGTTTTGTGAGAAACCTTGTAAGTCCTTATTATGTGTAGTTGATTCAGATGGCTGCTACACGCCTGTTTAGGCGCAATCCACACAGAAGAGACGTGGGACGGGGGCGCGTCACATTTGCGGCGCCCCTTTAATCAGTTTTCATACTAAATATATAGAAGAGTCGCGATCCAAAGCACACAGAAGAGACGGGGTGGAGACGCGGCCTGCGAACAAACGACGTGTACTGCGACGTGCCCCCGTCCCACGTCACTTCTGTGTGGCTTGCGCCTTAGTCATCTCCTGCTTATATAGGTGCGTCCGACTGCTGGGCATACCTATAAACCTTTTTTTCAGAAGGAGAGGGTTTGGCCGTAGTTCCCTCGAGCGAGAGCCCAGTAGTACCTAATCAGAAATTTCACACAAAAAAGCTCAAGGTAAATTTCAAGTGTGATTTCGCACATAAATTCCGCAAAACTGAGAGGAGCAGGTTTGGGTTCGAACCCAGACTTAAGCCCTTTCCATCTAAGTGAAGGCAAGGCCTACAGGCTTGAGATTATTATGATGAATGTTATGTTATCCGCTTTCAATTCTGGTTTCTGACTCCAAGTAAATACTTACCTACCTAATGTTTCAATGAAGATATCTTTACAACGCAGCTATGAACGTATCGATAGTGTCGATACGACCAAGATATTGACTTTTGATCTGACTAAAGAAAGAGATCAGATCTCGATCCAGATCAATAGTGGCATAAATACAACTAAATTACATCCTCCAGTTGACAGGGGCCAACATCCTGAACTTTTGACTTTTGACTTTGGTTCTTAGACTCCATAGTAAAAGATGTAAAATTGCGTAATTTTTGAAAGTGACTGACATCTAGTCTTGATTTGGACTGCACTTAAAAAACTGCTTAAACGAAATGAGGTGCTTTTTTGTCTACAGTTAATGATTCGTGTCATTAAAATTCTGAGGTGCCTAAGTAATTAGTTTTATCCTATTGCTCTGCCCTGGTTTTGCTTGAGACTCTATTGTATTCTTTCGGTGAATACTTCCGACTTATATTTGTTAAGTCTACCTACAATGAAATGAAAAGTGTTTAAAATACTGTATGTCTAGAAGTGACTTTACGGAGATTTATCCTACCATATACCTAAGTAATGTTATAAATGAGAAAGTTTGCAAAGATGTTTGGATGTTTGAATGTTTGTTCGTCAATCATGTAATAAAAACTGAAGGGATTTACGTGAAACTTGGCGTACAAATGGACAAATTTATGGATTGAGGTATAGAATTTTTAATATCCTATCGCAATCCAGATCTTTGTTCACTGGCAAGTAAAACACACAGGTCACACTTTTGTCTTAAGAAACTACGGTAATGTGGGTGACAAGATATTGCGGAGCTTCCCGAACGCTGCCCAGGTGATTCGGATTCGTGGATTAGTAACTAAAAGGTGTTTTTTTTCAGTGCTACGAACAAGAAACCTTACGTCACACTAAAACCCAGTTTTAAAATTCGGATCTAGATTTACACGCCACGAAATCTAGCTAAGCCTTTTTTCCAATTGCGTTACGTAGAAAGGCTTTGTTTCCAACTGAATTGCGTAATAGTTACAGAGAAGGCGATTAATTGTAGGTGTACAGTCTTAGATAACTGGACTGTGTAATGTGGCTATTGTTTGAAATATAGACACGTGATATGGGGAACACAGTACGTTTCCATTAGGTTTGATTTAGTTATATGCCAATGTCGTATCTAGATATTATCACTAAGTGGAGGCCAAATGAACGTAATTTTTTAAATTGTGTATTTTCGCTCGCGTAATTTCTGCTGTATTCGGTTCTATACAAATTTTGGCTTTACGGCTGCCATCTTTAATTTAACCTAAGCGCTTTAAATTTCAACCACAAAAGTTCATTCAGTAATCGAGAAAATCTTACGATGTTCCTCCTTCAACGATAATGAATAGGTAGGTTGCTGTATTTTTTTAATCTATCCCAGTTAAAAAAATATTAGTTATTAGCAATTTTATACCACATTTTGTTATTGGAGCTCCGACACGATACATCCTAAATACTATAAAAACAAATGCGAATAGGAACTGGAATCACAGCGAGCCGATCGCTGGAAAGCTGCGTCACCATCAATCATACTCATCAATTAATGTTTATTTACTTATTGTCAAGCTAAGTTATGAAAGTGTTACGTCTGGCCTGCTTTTGGTTTTAATCCGGTGGTTAATGATTGTTAGTAGCTTTAGTGGTTTAATGTTTGAAGATAGGGGGCTTGCGTAACTTTATTATTAGTGTCTGTAGCAGGCGCACGATGAAGTTCACTATTTTGTTTATGTCCTTCGTTGTATAATAAGGTACTAGTTTTATAATCACGACATTGTCTATGTCTGTGGAAATTTCTAAAAATCCCTTCGAAGTTCATCTTTATGATACTATTAAGGTTTTCTTATCGGCCTGCGAAGTCTTAAGCCTGTAGCTCCAATCGTTTTGGCCTTGGGTCCCCAAACCATCTAGAGCGTGAACATGAAAAGGAAAGTGTTAACATTATACATTTTGCGATATAGGTACTTAACCCAAACGAGCGCTAAGTAGCTCTAAATGAGTGCTAACCCAAGAATTAGGGGATGATGATGGTGATGATGATGATGATGATGATGTATGGGGACGCCTTGCTGAGTCAGGCGGGCTGTCGATCGTTTTGCACAGTTATTCAGCCCAGTTCCCCGTGGTTGGAGCCGACAGGTTACTGACCCAGCAGCGCTCCCACACAGCAACTCTCCTCGAATCTTCTCGTTCTCCTGCTGAACATAAGGACATCTTTGAGACTGACACCCATTAGCTCCTCCTCCCTCAGTTTGTCACTCCCGAATACATCACGCCGCGCTGCCGCGTACATGACGCACTCGGCTAGGATGTGCTCACTCGTTTCTTCCTTCCCACAATGTGGATAGGAGGAGTCACTTTTTATACCTATTACGCTTTTTTTTTTATATAAAAAAAAAACCTGTTACGCTTAAGTGCCTATTTAACAAGTTATGGCCAGTAACTATGCCAGTTATAGTTCTTAAGCTAATCTTACCTAGATTATTATTAGAGATACCTAGTTCTTCTGTGGTTGATGCCATCCAGCATCATCTTCGATTGTGTGCACCCTACAGCCTGTTTCCACTTACTGTTTGCTTCCTGTTCCTTCAAAGAATTAGGGGCATAATGATTTAAAAAAAAAAACAGACTGGGCAGGGGTATAGGTACTCGTATTGTAAAACTTTGGGAACCTATGGTTTAAACTGTGTATACTGTGCTGAAGAAGTAGCAGAAAGTAAATACACAGTTTTTTTATAAATGAGTTCTGACCAATAGGAAAATTTTGCCACAATACTCAGCTAATAAATGTATGTACAGTCAAGTGTAAAAATATGGGTGCACACAACTTGCTCATAAATATGTCCCATAGCTCTTATGTCGTCGGATTAAGGTATAGGTATATAACGATGGGAAGATTAAATCGATACTTATTTTTGCACTTGACCGTACCTGTATAATGAAAGCCGTATAAAAACTTCAAAAGACCGTTTATTTTTTCTAATTATTGCATGTACCTATTTTTATTATACCTACGTTAAGAACGGAAGTCATCGATTATTTTTCTTAGTTTTGTTCTAAATGGTTCTTTGAAAGGACCAAAAGCACGCGAGGCAAACGACTGCACTAACTCATATTGCACAGAAAATATCTAAAGTACATGTGATTTTGTTATAGTCGGGGCCACATCGTGCCACATTAGGTCACGTCGTGCTACAATGACGCATGACATATCCAGATTTAAGTTTGAAGGGTCGCATTAATTAGATTGTTATCAATTAGATTCATTGAGACAGCAGCGTGGAAGCCAAAATTAAAGTAGCTAGCTTTCGTCGAGAACGTAAATCTCACATTAGAAATCCAGTAGTGTTCGATAGGGATGCGAGCTTCCATCTTTTTCTATCCCTATGTTATATCGTTCGACAGAAAGAAATAGAAAATGGGGCCATAAAAAAGACTTCAGATGTTAAAGGTTAACACAAGTAAAAATTAGACTGAAGTACTTCTGCACCAATAGCACAAGTTTTTTTCGAGGACATAAATCATACATCCCTTTCCAAACAGTAGTGTTCGATAGGGATGCGTGTTCCATATCTCTTCCTACCCCCATGTTATTATCGTTTGAGAGAGAGAAATGGAAAATGCGGTCATAAAGGAAGGCTTCCGATGTTAAAGGTTGACTAATTTGCTGCCGGCTGTCAGAAGTCAGACCCGCGAGTGTTCGTCTGATGCCACAATCGCACATGGAAGTTTAAATGACTGCTAAATTAAGAAAGCGGCACTGGGTGAACTTCATGAAACTGCATATAAGTAGGTATTATTATGTTTCAGTTAATGAATTAATTCTGGTCAAAAACATTATTTATGTGGAGCCAACCTTTTATCTAAACTATACGTCACATTAAAGAGGAAAAATTTGCTTGTTTGTAATGGATAAGCTCCAAAAGTACTGAACCAATTTTGAAAATTCTCTCACAATATTATCAATGAGTAACATAGGCTATATTTTATCCCGGGAACGTATAACTTCCCACGGGAGACGCAGAGGAAGTTGCGAGCAGTAGCTAGTGCATTATGAAGCATTCTGACGCACGTGGTCGCACCGTGTGGCATGCATTATCTAACATCCGACAATGCGTAAAGTACTATTAATCAATACCAAATAGAGATCTAGGTTGACAAGATGCTAGTTAATAAAAAATGCGTTTAAAGGTTTTATGACTTTATTTCTCTTAAAGGACAGTGTTAACTTACAATGAGCTTAAATTTTTAAGTAACTACCTATTTTAATTAGTTACTGACAATTTAATTTTGCGGTCATTATACGTGTACACAAATTACTTCAAAAATGTAGGTAGGGATACTACCAAGATAATTGCGACCACTTCCTGATAGAAGTTACCATTTTAAAACAACACAATACAATGACCATTGTATTTAGTTACACCACATAGAAATCAACACAGAAATACAAGTACACGAAGAAAATATATAAGGTAAGCAATAGGGTAATGTACCGCAACACATATGGTATTTTTCATTATGGTCTAAATAAGGCTTTAAAGTTTGCGTGAACAGCAAGTAAAATAATGATGTTGTACATAATTTATGACTTCAACTTAATCATAATTTTCTTCACAAGATCCTTAAAGATGACTTCCCGATTGACTTGTTCAATTACATCGAACAATAATGTGAAGACCTCGAAATATTTTAAAATTCGTGACATTTTTACGATAACGATGGAACACATTACTAAGAAACTACATTACATTAGTAGCTACATTAATAAGAAACTGATGTCTATCCGTGGTGGCCTAGTGGTTTGACCTATGACCTCTCAAGCAGAGGGTCGCGGGTTCGAATTCCGGCTCGCACCTCTGAGTTTTTCGGAATTTATGTGTGAAATTACATTTGTAATTTACCACGAGCTTTCAAATTTAAATTCAAAAAATATTTATTTGTCAAACATAGGTTACATAGATTTACTGTGAAGTGCATAGTGAAGTGAACTGCATACACCTGCGAAGAAATTCAATGGTGTGTGTGAAGTTGGGAACTTCACACTGGGCCCGCGTGGTAACTACGGTCCAAGCCCTCTCACGCTGAGAGGAGGCCTGTGCCCTGCAGTGGGACGTATATAGGCTGGGATGATGATGATGATGTCTATCTTAACTTTTAAAACAACTAGACTTATCTCAATTTTCGTAGGTACTAATGTAATCTTTTCACTTCTGTGCCGATTTCAAAAACATAATTATTTCAGAATAATGTAACAACAGGTCTCCTTACGCGGAAAGCAGTTTTGAGTATGTTACAATATTGTACGATCTTAATTAAAAGGAGAGCAAGAAACTGGGTGAAACTGGACAAAAAGGGGTCGACACCCGCTTCGAACAAGGTCATTCATTACGTCAACGGCGACCGACAATAAATGATCGCAATAAGCCCACCTGGCACTTACGATTACATATTACGTTTATCTAAAACTAGCAGCCCGTCCCGGCTTCGCACGGGGTAGACAATTATTTATTTTTGGAAATTTGGATATAAAACACTTTTTTTCACAAATATTTTTATTTATTAAAAAATTATTATTTATTATTTATTAATTATTACAGACGTGCACGCCCCACTCCTGTATTTCAGTGCCCCCTCCACCCCGCCCGCCGCGATGCCCGGCGCGCTTTTCAGACTGCATCGCAAACAACGGCCACGGCGGTATGGCGGTTTTGTTTACTGTTTGAATTTTTTAATTCGTAATATCTTTTGAATGGAAAGTCCAATTTAAATAATTTAAAAACTATTTTATAGGTAGTTAAATGGTCTTTACCATTAAATAATTTATTTGGATAAGGATTAATATAAACACATAAATAGCATGGTTTGAATTTGGTTAGCATTTTCATTAATATTTAAAATGAAAAAAGTTGTTGTAGTGACATAACTACAATAGTTGGACATATGCTACCGCGGAGTTTTTTGTAGACATTATGATGTTCTTCAATATTGTTGTACATTATTTTGTTCTATCGCTAATAGTTTCGGCAGCGCATTCGACGAAAGACATTTTAAGACTCATTTTTCTACACCTTCGGTTACATTGTTCAAATTTTACCAAGGATCCCTAATTTTTTTCAAAATGAAATGTAGCCTATGTCAAATGGGAAGAATGTAGCATTCTATTAGTGAAAGAATTTTTTAAATCGGCCCAGTACTTTTTGAGCCTATTCATTACAAACATACAAACATAGGTACAAATCTTTCCTCTTTATAATATTAGTGTAGATAAATCAGCTCGTTCTGACTTCCAATTTGCAAAATGTAATAGGCGCTATTACCCTATTGAATACGGTGTTTGACACCGTTAACCAATAATTACTAGATACAGCTCTTATAAAAACCATTTCGACTAATCGAGTTATCGAGTTTTTTTAGGGTTCCGTACCCATGAGGTGTCAACGCGACCTCATTACTAAGACTCCACTGCCTCTCCATCCGTCCGTCTGTCATTGGGCTCTGTCTCTTGAACGTAATAGCTACACTTGAAATTTTCACCGATTGTGCATGTAGGCCACTATAACAACAAATACTAAATATAAAAAACCGGACAAGAGCGTGTCGGACACGCCCAAGGTAGGGCTCCGTAGCCATTACAAAAAAATTAAGTAATATTTTTCTAAGGATTTCGTATGTGTACGGAATCATCCATGTTTAGGTATGTTTTATACCTTAAGCTACTATTTACTCTTAAACTACAAATAATTTCCAAGCAATCTTAGCCGCTATAATTTTCCTAGTAAATTTGATATATTTACTACCCTTCTGAATTTTTTCAAATTTTTCCCCCAACAGTTTAGATTTTAGAGGGGGGGGGGACGGCCGATTTTAATGAAAATTTTCACTTTAAAGTTGAATATTTCGCAAACAGATCACTGAATAGAAAAATCATGTTAGCAACCCCGCAATGATTTTAAAAGACCTATCCAACGATACCCCACACTACAGGGTTAGCCGAGAAAATAAAAATCACCCCCACTTTACGTCTATGGGAGGTACCCTAAAAAAATTATTTTACTTTTTTTATTCAATCACTTTGTCGGCGTGACTGATATATATATTTATGCCAAATTACAGCTTTCTAGTACTAACAGTCTCTGAGCTTAGCCGCAGACAGACAGACAGACAGACAGACAGACAGACAGACGGACAGACATGGCGAAACTATAAGGGTTCCTAGTTGACTACGGAACCCTAATAAAAACCAAATGGTTTCATCACACAAAAAACGTGTTTTATTCAGCGTTTTAACTCGTACTTTATAAGTTTGTCACTGAAATATTTTTAAAATACTGTACGAAGGTACGGTACACTTCATGCACATGAATAAATACGGAGCAGAATAAAAAGTTCAAACAACGTCGCGCACGCATTACACTACTACACGCAGAACATATGTGTGCGTGACCTGTCACAGACAAGACGGGGGGGGGGGGGGCGTGCACCGGCGCCCGCTCGGAGACAAACCGGTTTGAACTAGCTCAGTGAGTAGACAAAGTTCAGTTGTGCCGCCAGCGACGACGCGACCGTTTAGCGTTTAGCTACATAGTTCGGGTATTCGGTTGTTTTTAAAGATGCCTACCTGTTGTAGTGTTTGTAGATATACAGATATTCGATACTTAGGTACTTGTTTCAGTAAAATATTTTGATTTTTAATTTTTGTTTTTACCGAGCGACAACCCTATGATAATAGGTAAGAATTTCGAGCACTGTTCGGAAGCTTTTCTTCTGCTCCGTATTTATTCATGTGCTTCATGTACGAGTCTGACTCGCACTTGACCGGTTTTTTCTTGTTCTCTGATCGTATTTATGAAGGTTACGCTGTACATTTTGTGTTATTCTAATAAGATGCAGTAATGGGTATTTGACTGGGTTGTAAGTATATGTATGTATTTTTTTCACAATATCGAAATTAATGAAATTACTACGGTAACTATTTCTTTAAATTATTTCTATAAATTTTGAAAGTGATAGTAATAGTAGTACTGCCAGCTCTAAATTCTGAGAATAATATATCATTTTTCAAAATAGTTGTCTAGACATGTTCCTTCTATGTACACTTAAAATGAATAACTCCAATGAACCCACGTTCCGAGAGTATTGTATTACCTTGGTCACTCGACCGGGCAAAGCCGTAGGCAGGAACTAGTTGCACAACTCTGCTCCTTTCTCCGCCCGACTGGTTGTCGTCAAGTGTTCACAGGGTCTTACAGGTGAAACAAATTTGCATATTTTTTAATCGATACTTGAATAGTTAGTTACAGTAGAACAACGGTAACCAGATGTCCCGTATTTTACGGGTTGTCCCGTATTTTAGTCATGAATTTTATTCATAAAAATATTAAAAATAATAATGTTGATTTTTAATCAAAAAACGGCCTGTCCCGTATTTTAACCTCAAATCCCGTGTTTTGCAGTTGTCCCGTATAACTGGAAATCAGATCTGGTCACCCTAGGTAGAACCATGATTAATTGAGAAGTCCGATTTCGAAGGAGAGATATGAGAGAGTTGCCTGTCCCAAAATTCACAATAGCTTGGTATCATATTAGAGGTCAAGTGATATATAACAGTTCTCGAAAAAAATCGAAAAAATCTATTAAGTGATATCAATTTTCGTAATGCTACTAATATTTAAATTTCAAAGTTTGTGAAGATGTTTGAATGTTTGTTACTCAATCGCCCAATATCAGCTGAACGTATTTACATGAAATTTGGTATGGCGATAGTTGGAGACCTTAGGAATAACATAGGATAGTTTTTATCTCGGAAAATTGCAATGTGCGGGTAGCGATAAACGAATTCTTCGCAGACGGAGTCGCGGGCAACGGTTAGTTATTAGATATTTTCAAAAAAAATATTATTATCGCTATGAACTGAATATTGTCTAATGCGCAGCCGCTTGTTATCGCATTCACTAATTCTTTCTGTCAAACGGTAAAAGATTGTGAGAGTCAGACAGAAAGATATGGTGAATGCGATTACCCAGCGGTCATGCGTTAGACAAGGGTCTTTAATAACTCCCATAATTTGACAAGTCATAATGTATCATTCTTCATAATCAACGTTATTCATAGTGATTTATTTCTGAAACAATTTTGTTTTCGGAATTGTTATAAAACAAACCTAACCTAACCTACTGCATTCTATAAGATGGCATTTAAAAAAGTCCTGAAAAAATACCGTTTCAGAAATAAATCTCTGTATGACTACCGTTGATTATGTATGACGAACGATGCATTATGACTTATTAAATTATCTACACTAATATTATAAAGAGGAAAGATTTGTATTTTTGTATGTAACGAATAAACTTAAAAACTACTGGACCGATTTCAAAAATTCTTTTGCCGGTAGAAAGCTACATTATTACTGAGTGACGTAGGCTACTTTTTACGATGGGAAAATATCTTTTCCTACGGGAAAATTAATTTATCGCGGGCGAAGCTGCGGACGGAGGCTAGTACGAAATAAAGAGACCTCGTTAGACAATATAGCATCGGGACTTCTGCGCTATGCCAATTTTCTCACTCATATTTATATGTATGCATATGCCTTGTGATTTATCAAGAATATAATTCCTTGCCGTTGCGGCTGAACAGCCTCCAGGCTAATTCATGTAGAGCAAACAACTAATTCACACGTCAGACATAATCTCGATAATCAGCTTTATAATAGGAGCAATTAGTTTAATTAAAATTATATTAACCTTAGAGCAAAGGTCATGGCATGATACGGTACACGCAGGTCAATTAGACTGACCTTGCAGGTCTGTTTAGATTAGAAATTAAATGACTTTTATTTAAAGTGAAATGTAGGATAATAAATAAAAATAAAAAAATAAATAAATGTAGGGCTGATTTTTTTCTACAGTCACTTCTAGTGGTGTAACGGTGTCAAGTTTGGTTGAACATTTTTTAGTGGTTCCGCAGAAAAAAAATAAAAACCGAAATAATTATCTTTTATTACTAAGTTATTTTGACATCGCCAAAGAACCAAAGCAAAAATCCTCTTTACAAATAAATAAGATCTAAACAAGTTTTGTCAGTTACAGTGACATTAGCTTTTTGGTAGTATTACTAAAAATGTCGCTATTTTAACTCATCACCTTCCTAGCGTTTTTCTGGCATTTGCCACGGCTCAGTGAGCCTGGGGTCCGCTTTGACAACCTAATCCCAAGATTTGGCGTAGGCACTAGTTTAACAAAAACGACTGAAGCGAAACCTAGTCATAATATTACAGGGCATTTTGCTTCCCTTATCCTGCTATAACCTTTTAAAAGTATAGTGCTAAACCATCCATGTATAAACTATGAAAATATTGGTAACATTATAAAGCTATCAGTCAAAGATTAAGGAAGGTCATCGATAGTTTAGAATCAATGCGTCGATAACTATTAATCTGATGAATATTTTGTAACACGTTGGTTGTACAGCATTGTTTATTCCTATCTTTTAGACAGTTTAATGATAGAGTGCATTGTTCCAGTCCATTTGTTGCGATACAGGGGATTGGAACAAAACCGTAGCCTTCGATTTCAATAGAAGCGTGCCTAAATCATCGATTTAGTATCGATTATTGGCCCAGCTTGTCGATATTCGATAGCAAATATGACGGATATGGTCGTGTTGCAAACGACATTGACTATTGTTTTTGGAACGCGTGCCCCGGATCTAAGTGAATTTGAGTTCAAGAGCATAGACAAAACGCCTTTTTCTGGGCGTGGATAATTACGAAGGCTGTAGAAAAACTTATAAAAGTTTCATGTTTTTTTTATGAAGCCAATCATTTTTATCATTGCTCAATCCGTGTTAAATCTCTCGATTATAATAGCCGCATGCGTCACACAAACTCTATTGTGTACACATTCGATATTTAACTATTGAACTTGCGCTGTGCCTTTCGGCTTCTTGCGAAATGGCGTTCATTGTCATTTCCAAAAGGTCAGGAGCGAATACTGTGATAAAAATTAGATGACAAGTGACAAAATTCAGTGCTAAATATTAGGGGAGTGTAAACGGGGTGTTGAAATCAGCCTTCTGCTCAATGAATATTGTGAAATGTTGTTGGGTTATCGTAATTTTGTTAGCATGTATTACCTAGTCTTATGTCTTATGTTATGCAGTTTTCACAGGATCGATAATTGTCCTCTTGTTTCTTGTTTGTTTACAATGTCGCGAGTTGAACAAATTATTTTAGCCTTGATTTTAATAAACGAAAGGCAAATAATAAATAATTATGTTGTTATTTTTTGTGGTCTAGCGCCTAAAAGTTTTGCAACTGAACATGGTCAATTACATTGGACTATAACGAGTTAATTCAGCCAAAACAATAGCCCATACAGCGTGAGATGAGACTGAACATAATAATGCATATTTACCTGGTTTCCGTTGTTTAACGCCAGACGATAATAATTTCACCTTTTTGAAAAAATATATTTGCAAATTTTTATTACTTAAGTGGGTAAATTTAACTTAAACTTAACTAACTTTGAATCTCAAGAAAACCTCATAAATATATAGAAAGGTCTAACAAAAAACACAAAGACGTAGGCGATGAGCTAAAACCAAGCATATGGCAATCCATACTAATATTATAAATGCGAAAGTGTGTCTGTCTGTCTTTCTGTTTATTACCTGGTGTTGTTTTTCTGGTGACCTGATGTACAGGTTATCCCTAGTTCGGGCACCAGTCTCTACCGCAAAGTTTCTGTACCTATTTCATAAGATCATTACATTAATATAGCTTCTGTATAACTGTATGCTCTGTGGTGGAGATAATATTTTTTATTTTTAAATTTTTTTTTATACTGCTTCACGTTTTAACCGCTGAACCGAATTAGATGAAATTGGGCGTAGAGATAGTTTGAGTCCCGGTAAAAACATAGGATAGTTTTTATCCTGGAAAATTGCATAGTGCCCGCGGGATAGCGATAAACGAATTCTTCACAGACGGAGTCGCAGCCAACAGCGAGTGTCATATTTGCAATGCAAATATAAAACCTAGGGTTAAATTCAGGAACGGCCCAACACGGTTTGCGAGCGGTAATTCAATCGTTTGCGAGAGGATAGGGATGGGCTGAGCTTGGGATGAGCCTTGTTTCCCTGTTAAATCGCTTTCTAAATAAATAAATGAATAAATAAATAAATAAGGCCAAGCTCAGCCCAAACCTGTGGTGACAGACGGACGGACGGACGGACAGACGGACGGACAGCGAAGTATCAGTAAATAGGTCCCGTTTTTATCCTTTGCGGGTACGGAACGCTAAAAAATTAGGTATATGAGAGAGAGAGAAGAGAGAGAGAGAGATGTTTATTTACACATATTCGATACACATAACACATAACATTATGCTGAGTGGGGCCCAATTTATATTATTCGATATATTTTTTTTTTTGTAAATTTCCTGTCAAATGTATTTTTTTTGTGTGTTTGTATCGAATATGTGTAAATAAACATCTCTCTCTCTCTCTCTCTCTCATACACAGGAAATACAGTTGACAGGAAAAGATACAAATAAAAATCATCGAATAGTATAAATTGGGCCCCACTCAGCATAATGCTGCGGCAAGCCGCAACGCTGTTTTTCAGTGGGACCCATTTAAAAACTAAACACAAAAAAAAAAAAAACAACACAGTGTGATGACACGAACGCTAGCGGAAAGTGTATGTAGTTCGCAACAAAACCTAGATAGGTACAAACCGGAAGCAATTTGACTAATTTTGATATTGTGACGCATCACTCAACCTTCGATAAAACAAACTTAAAAACAACAAAACATTCTAATGACTTAAGGTTAGGCGGGAACGCAGCCCGGCCCTTTGTAAAGTCGTTCACAATAAATTTAAGCTACCGCCGTTTCGTGTGAAAAAAAAAACTTAGCAAATAACAAAAAGAACATATATATGTATATCCAAACGAACAATTAAAAAGTCTGTGTCAAATGCGCTCAATGTACGCGCTGCCCTGAGAGCGTTACCCCAGCCAGCCAGATGTCTTGTTGGAGCGAGGTAAGTAGAAATAAGTTCTGTTATTATGACCCACTTACATCTCAATCAAACGTTCACTATACTAAAACGATACATTTCATCAACGATTTATTTCCTTTCGCACAAATGGACACTATACGCTACGCACAGGCCTTGTACTATGAAATTCGATTTTCGACCTTCGCATCATACCGTTCCGTTTTCGCTAGTAGTAATAAACATAAGAGTGAAAGGGACGGTACGATACGAACTTCAAATTTAATAGTAGCCCCCAGGAATTATCGTTAAGTGTCTCTACCATAGCAAAACATTTTAATGTCGGAATATGCATCGTTCCGTGTTGTACAATGAAAACAGTCCCAGCATTGCCAAAGTAACGTCAGTTGCAGATTTCTATTGTTATTGTGTCAATAAATATGTTTTTTTTCGTATTATGCAGCTGTTTCCCATATTCGTGTGTAATTGGTATCGTGTGTGAGGTAACACGAAGAATAGGGTATTATCAAACGTTGGTAATACTTGACGGATTGTACCAACAACTGAAGTAATGCCGATTCGACATATTTCTGAAGAGAATGGTAAATTACGAAGCTTTTGACCTCGAAATGACTTCTTCTTAATCATTATCTGATAACTGTGGTATTTAATGGCGGTCTAATTTCTAGGTATGTGAAGGTTGCCTGAAATAAATATTACCTAATAAGAGTGCCTATTTCACGGTTATCGATTATTTATTTTTTATTCTATTCGCGATTGGAACTACCGTAAACTCGGTTTACTTTGGCCCTGAAGGGTAATCATGGCCATTGTGATTAACTCGGTCATCCATCATCATCCCAGCCTATATACCTACGTCCCACTGCAGGGCACAGGCCTCCTCTCAAAATCAATCAAATCATATCCTATGTATCCAAATACATTCAACCGTTTTTGCGTAATGGCATGGGTAACAAACGCCTAAACTTTTACACTTATAAATTATTAGACCCCGGATATTTGTCGCAATGACGTCACAATAGGGTAGTTTGGGGAGTAAATGGCACGGTGTTAATTAATACGAAAAACTAACGGGTTTTAATCGAATACATTTTAATAAGTAATTCACGATAAAAATTACCTAGTAAATTGAATAAATTGATCAATATTATCTTTTGATATATTATATTACTGTAAACCACACATTTGTAGGGTAAATTGGCTTTTCACGAATAAAAAGTAAGCGGCCGTAAAAACCAAAGTTCCATTCAGGAAATGGAACAGTGGAACATAATATTTTTTTCGTTTTTAAATAATCTTAGATTCGGTGAGCAGCCGTACTGCTAGAAAAATAAATAATATTTGAATAAATAGATGTGGTACATCATTTCTTACGCATTTCCAATGTAATTTGGAACGTAGGAGTCGTAGCTTCTAATGGTTGCGATGGATGTTACCACACGCCACTGTTGGTGTATGTAAGCGATTAAGAATTTCGGGGGAGTCGGTTGGATGCGACGTGGTTCAATTGGTAGAACACCCGTTGGGGCGCATACCCAGGAGACGTGGGTTCGAATCCCACCGGCGCACCCGAAAAACTTTTTCGCTTTTAAATAATCTTAGATTCGGTGAGCAGCCGTACTGCTAATAAAATAAATAATATTATAATAAAATAACATTTTCACTTCAGTCACTTTTTATTCATCAAAAGCCAGTTCACCGTACAAATGTATGGTTTGCAGTAATATACCAAAAAATAATATTGATTAATTTATTTAATTAACTAGGTAACTTTTATCCTGAAATAATAAAATGCATTCGGTTAAAACCAGTTAGTTTTTCGTATTAATTAAGCCGTTCCATTTACTCCCCAAACTACCCTATTGTGACGATATTGTGACAAATATCCGGGGCCTAATAATTATATTGTTTTGGATGCTTTTTACTTTATTGACCGAGAGATGTCGCTATTATACTTAAAAAGAACTAGGTAATGTTTGTCTGTTAGGGAATCTATAAGAATTGTACAAACGGATTGGCATAGCAACCGTGTTTGATATAAACAAAGATCTTTTCCCGTAAGTAGATCATCCATATAAAAATCTTTTAGTATCGCTTCTTTTGCTTCTGGGTTTTCAACTCCCTCCTCATATACATATACTCGTAATATTGCTAGGATAAGTAAGATTTACATATTTCCAACAACGTCATACCTACATTTTAATAATTCTGCGATGATTTCTATAGGTAAGGACATAACGTTTCAAAAGACTGTGGTCACCGCCGCGTGGCTTAAGCTACTTACAAAAATTCTAAAATTTTCTTATCCAAACGGGGTCGACCATAATGCCATAAAATATCGTTACGCTTTCATTTCACAAAAACGCAAATCAGGGACAAGCGAGTCGTGGCAAGGATTCCCCAATACTTCGGCCAACTCACGACCGTAAAATCCGTTTTTTTGTGAATATTTACATTGGTAAACAGTGAAAGCTAAGGCCCATGGCACTGTGAAAAGATTTTGATGTATTGCAGCGTATGGCAATCTCACGGCAAAGTAAAATAGACCGTTTACTCTTTTCACTGGGCCCTAAGATACAGGCTCAGCCTAGTTTGGGGACCACTGTATACTGCTAAAAATGTAATATTTCTTTATGTGTAATAAAAATTTTCATTTTAATTTTTTTTTTGTAAATGTTTGTTGATGTCTTAACAACAAAACAAGGTGCGCTAGTCTAGTGGTGTGATCTAGCTTCTGATGCAGAACATGAGTTCACGCCCGGGCTTGCACCTCTGAGTTTTCCGGAATTTATGTGCGAATAATTAGAAAATAACCATGACCTTCTAGTTAGGTGGAGGTGAAGTAAAGTGTGATGTTACCAATTCGAACTGAAACTAACAGCTCAGACCTTTTCATTCTGGGTTGTACATAGGCCACAGATGATGAAAAAAAGAAGTAAAACGTAAAAAATTATGACTAAAATTAATAATATAATTTAAAAAATAGCATTTCTCGCCCAACGTACATTAGCATCTCAATCCATTGCGGAAATGCTGCCAGTCTTATGGGTAATCTGTGTTTTCTGTGTTTGTTTCGAATATGTGTAAATAAACATCTCTCTCTCTCTCTCTCTCTCTCTCTCTCTCTCTCTCTCTCTCTCTCTCTCTCTCTCTCTAATCTTCCACTGGATCAGGACTTAGGCGAGTAGTACATATCGATACCTTAGTTCACACTCATACAACGAAAAATTGTAATTGTAATTAGTATGAGTGTGAATTAAGGTTTCGATATAGTTAGGTTAGGTTAACCCGCTCGTCATTGTTTGAAACGAACCCGCTTATAACTCGCAATGTAGGTCTATTTCGTTTGTATGTTTATTTAGATCAATGCTTATATAGAAACTAGCTGCTGCCCACGACTCCGTCTGCGAAGAATAGGGGTGTGAAAAATAGATGTTGACCGATTCTCAGACCTATCCGATATGCACACAAAATTTCATAAGAATCGGTCGAGCCATTTCGGAGGAGTTTGGTAACAAACATCGCGACACGAGAATTTTATATATTAGATAAAATTAAAAATTATTATTCACTTTTATGTCGCTTGTTCAGTCCAATTGAAAAATAGGTATATAATTCTTAGAAAGTTGCCGAAACGATTGTCAATTGTTTCTAGGAACGACGAGTTTTTATAACTTGTCTAATCGTGACAATTAAAAAGAAAAACTTCTTGAACTATGACTTATTAAAACAGAGTCCAAAAGCATTACGCGACAAGACGTGCACCACGGATAATAATTTCACTCTATTTTGTCTATTACTTAACAATAATCCAAATAAATCGGGCTTAGTAAAAATAAAAACAATGACTTTATTGCTGCGAACGATTACGGGACGAATTACGTAAATCAATATCACGAATCGATGGGCATTTCGAGAATCATTTTATTTAGACAAAAAGGCTTTTGTTGCGATATTTAATCTCGGTTTAGCACGAACACTTAATTCAGTGCTCCGAATAGCTGAAACTAATTGCTAGTAGCTGTAGAATACAGGATGTAGTGAATAATTGGGATGTCTATTTTTTTGCAATGTATAGAAAATCGAAAAGCATTTCGAGATAAATGCTTTTTAAATCGTTTTCTGTAGTTATTTAATTTTAATATTATGTAATGAATTTATTATATATTAAATAAGCAATGACCTTCATTTGACATTGGTGTAAATTGCGTGACCGGTTCAAGTCGTACTTTATTCTGTGTGGTTAGAATTCTTCACAATTTACGCGTGGATTATACTACGGAGTTTGATTTGGACCCGCTGTCTGTAATTTAGCACTTTGTCAGTGCCAGTAAAGTGACACAGTGTATAGTGTACCACTACGCAAAAAATAATTAAAGGGGTTGCCTTATCGTACGCATTTCGATAGATTTAGAAATTTTACATTGTGGGAGCCCTCAATTATAATCTGACGTCATCAACTAAAATAGTTTCAATAATTAATTTTGAAAAAAGTAGAGAACTAAATGACAAAATATTGAAATTAGTTTCTTATAATTGACTTTTCTATACAAAAAAAATATAAAAACTACTGGTAATTTTTTTTAGACATTCCCAATTATGTTGCAATCGAGAAAACTCGGAAATACGACTAGGCCCAACCAAAGTGCTTGGTCCCATGCTATGTCAAGCTATTTATTTGGAACTTTATTATCAGTTTGCTGTATGACCAGGCGTATGGAGCTACTCTTAACTTTGTTGACAACATTCCGGTCATTCGCACAAAGCGCATCGCTTCATCTAAAACATGAGAAAATAAAATTTGCTTTCGTCGTCTATTTTTTCGAATAAGTACAATCTAGGACTATTTAAGGGCTGTTGCTGTTACTGAATCAGCTGAAAAATTCATTTTTAATACTTACAAGCTTTTGCTGACTGAACGTGCCTTGCCATCCAAACCACATCCAAAGGACTATAATTATGTAGAGTCCTAAATTTCAATTCAATCCGATCACCATAAGTGGCTAAAATTAGTCTTGTATTGAAAGATTTGACCTTAACATACGAACAAACAAAAATTGCAAATCAAAGTCTTGTATAAAGGAAACATCCACATTATTTGTTGATTCTGTCCCGCTTTTACTTTGCCCTGAATAACGAATATTTCAGAGTTTAATAAAGCTTACGACTTCCAATCCAACTAAACGGGCTACAACGAAATTCGAAATTTAAAGTTCGTATCGTGCCGTCCATTTCAATCTTCTGATTAATAGTAAGAAGGTATCAGAGTAAAAGGACCGGCATGATTATGAAGTTCGAAAATCGAATTTCGTAATATGTATTTAAGTATGTATCTATCTATATAAGTATGTTTATCCGTTGCCTAGTACCCATAACACAAGCTTTGCCTAGCTTACTTTGGGACTAGGTCAATTGGTGTGAATTGTCCCGTGATATTTATTTATAAGATCTGCCCTCAATCACGGCCTATTTGCCGCCAAAGCCTTAGTCCGCTCTACTTCCACACAAACACTGTTGAAACGTTTGACGGTAATTGATCGCTTACCTCGAACTATTGGACTGCGCGACTTGCTTCTCTAAATTCCTATTAGTGACCAATATTTGACGTTTTTACCCACGGGAGAGTTCATACACTTACCCGACTGGCGAAGGAGCGTTATTTTTTTCGAACGCATGTATGTATTTACATAAGTCACATTCTTTGGCACGCAGTGCAGCTTAAAGCGCTCGATGGGTTTTCAGTAATAAATAAATATGGGACAATTGACACTAATGATCTAGTCCCAAACTAAGCAAAGCTTGTACTAGACAATGGACAAACATAAGTATGTTTATCCATTATACAACATTATAAAATCGGTGATCGCTTACCAACAGGTGACCCACTTGCTCGTTTGCCTCCCTCTAACAATAAAAAAAAAAAAACATAAATACATACCTACTTAAATACATACGTATTAAACACCCAAGACTCGAGCACAAACATTCGTATTTTTCACACAAATATCTGCCCCGACCGGGAATCGACCCCGGGACTTCAAACTTCGTAGTCTGGTTCTTTAATAACTAGGCTATCCGGTCATCGTCGGTCGGACGGGGTTGTTGTTGCGCAAGTGACATAAGTAAGCTATGTATTTTCCCGGGATTCTTGCGGAAACGGGAATTACACAGAAAACACGGATTTTCGATGATTTGTACTAAATTTGAATTAAAATTTGGTACTCATTATGTAAATCAGTGACCCAAATACGGACGGGTAACTTAAATAAATGAATTTTAAACATGGGGACCACTAAGACACAAATAAGAACATAATACCAGGGCGACAGAGCTCCGCTCGGGCTTAAACTCAGTACCAAGCGTTTTCCGAGAGATAAGAACAAGCTAGATCAATTTTTCATCCCTGAAAACCCCCGCATACCAAATTTCATCGAAATCGTTGGAGCCGTAGGTATAGGTTTTAATTTATTCATAAAATTACAAATTTCACACTTCAAAAAGGTAATGCATTAATAATATTCATAATTAGGCCGAAGCCAATCTTCAATGTATGTACTTGTGTACGTTATCTTATTTGTACTCTTTTCTGTCAGTTCGGAAGACATTAGGTAGGTACTCGTACCTTACAGATTGCCCCAACAGTGATTGAACTTCGATAAATTGCCTACTCTTACCAAATTCGACGGCTCTTGCAGCATGACTGGTTCTTATCATGCTGCGTTAAATCAAAAACCATGTATTGAATTTTATGCATTTTGTGGCGCGACCATTCGACTTAAGATTTTGTAATGCACTCTTACTTTAAACTGTGCATAAGTTGTCACGTTTTTGCCGTAAAAAATATCGAAACTGAACTAAGTATAGCTAGACTTTGAGCTAGAACTTTGAGCGTTTAAATGAGTATGGGCTGGGGGTATCACGACAAAGGGGTCGAGAGGAGTGTGGGCGGCGAGCGCGGCTCGTGTGCCTGCCGCCCGCGCCCCTCCCGACCCCCTTTGTCGTCATATTCCGCAAACCCTGCACCGCGCGGGCGAGGACTCATTTAAACGGTTTAGCTATAATTTACGGTGAATGAATAACTTGTGTGATTTGGTTACAATTCGTTTTTCTTTTAAGTACCAAAACGTTGATGACCTCTGTTTTCAAGTTGACGTGCTAATTTCGTCTGAAATCAATAGATGGCGTTGTCCAAGCGTTGTCGCTAATTCCTGCTTATAATCGATTCTATGTGAATTTAACTGATCACGCTCAGTAAGCGTGATTCAGTGTCCAGTTTAGTTTGCATAATTTTGAGGTTCCAGTCTTATTTAAAATAGTCACTCTATGTTGTGGTATTCCGTAATTGTGCTCTTAAAATTTTTCGAAATCTTTTTTTTAAAAGGACCTATAAGCCTAGTTTTGCTTTCATCTGAAGTAAATGCTACAAAAGTTATGTCATTGTGCTTTGCTTTCAAGGGGGTAAACGTTTTTGCTCGACATGACATGCTACTCAGCTAGCACCAGTGGCTGCGACGCGCTTTGTCGTCACCCGCTTCTGTCCCTTTTGTAGTGCGTTCTTTACTTATTCTACTAATATTATAAATGAAAAAGTTTGTGAAGATGTTCGTATGCTTAAATATTTGAATGCTTGTTAGTCAATCACACAATAACGGCTGAACGGATTTGGATTAAACTTGACGTACATATAGAAAAAAATTTGGAACGAGACATAGAAACTTAATATCCCAGTAATGTGTGCGTTGGGGCGGAAAGGTTCTCGAATAGAGACCACGGACGGGCAAGCGCAGCGTGGGACGTCCACAAACGAGATGGACGGACGATTTGGTAAAGGCCGCAGATTCAAGGTGGATGTAAGCCGCTTCCAACCGTATTGATTGGGTATCAATGAGGGAGGCCTATGTCCAGCAATGGACGTCCTACGGCTAAAATGATGATGATGATGAATAAGTTCCCGTAGGATGATATTTTAACAATATGTTTACTTTTAGTTTACCACTGACAGATTGCTTGCCTTCATTTCATTTTCAACTTTAACACCGTACAAATAAAGTAGTTATTACAAAATCTGCAAACGTGGGTAACAGTATTCTAAAATTGGCTTTATTTGTAGGTCGTTAAAGTTGAATATTAAATGAAGGCAAACTATTTGTCAGTGGTAAACTTTATGTAATTTTACTGTACCTCGGCTTTCAAGATTATGCATTAACTTCGTCTGCAACCAAGTTGTCCGAGTGAACGCTGTTTTTTAAAATTGTTATTGTAATATTTTTAGGTAATCTTTATTCTCCTATGGTAATGGAGAAGCAAGGTAAATAAAGTTAAAAGGTAGCTCATGTAAGAAAATGTCGCCCGTGTTACCCGTCTCTTCTAAAGTCGAGAAAAAGCATTAGGTACATATTTAAAGCTTCATTAAAATAAGTGACCTAGCAAGCTGACTGCGACTCCAAACACAGGAAATTACCTTCAGTTCCATTTTGCAATACAATAGGTACAATGTAGGTACAATAGCCGCACCTTACGGACTCGAAGATAAGTAATTTACAACTTTTAATCATACATAAAAAGTCCGGTAGTCAACCCAAATTAATCCACTTGATCAAGTCATTCCAAAAGGGTTTATTCATGTTTTTCTCTCATCGTTAATTTGAACCTTACGCTGATATTTACTTAGTTGAAATTTGGATTGTAAAATAAGTGCAATAAAGTCCTTTTGGAATACAACTACCTTTATCATTGTTGGCGCAAGCAAGAACAACCTTATCACAAAACCAGATTTATCACTCATCGGTACACACAGAAATTTTTGAATTAGTTTTTCAAATGCCAAGGCGGTCAATTCCATTACGTACATAGAACTGGACTAAACGTATTAATGTTGTCCTGACCAGATAAAAAAGATCCTTGGAACACTGTTAATTATCCCTTTAAAGTCTTGGAAACTATGAATCGCGCGGGGTGTGGTAGTTCTGATTTAAGTGGGCACTATATTACGCGAATATCCAGATCATAGTACCGACGCAAATGTTCCCACAGCTGTATTGAAATGAGACTATTGCTAAAGGTCATTCATTGAGTTCTAGAATAATTGGTCCTAGATCTAAATCATCGTGCGAGGTGAAGTGACAATGTTTAATTAGTCAAGAAGTAGGTTTATGATTGTGTTGACATTCATATTGTGGTTTTTTTTTAGTTATCTTCTTGCATGGTTTTACACTTTTTGGTTTTCGC
Source organism: Archips crataeganus (assembly GCA_947859365.1). NCBI lineage: Eukaryota > Metazoa > Arthropoda > Insecta > Lepidoptera > Tortricidae > Archips > Archips crataeganus. Next base: position 18,720,893 of record OX402048.1, read on the forward strand.
TTGTACCTATTTGTAGAGTCATGGACTGACGATCTGGTAAAGGTTGCAGGAGTCATTTGGATGGCGGCAGCGCAATACCGATTGTTATGGAACCTTTTGGGGGAGGTCTTTGTGTTATTCAGCAGTTGATATCTTTTGGCTGATATGATGATAGAGTCATGGTTAACCGTTTTGCGGGTTTTTAGCTCAAAGGCGGAGCACAATGCTATTCGGACCGAGAAGATCGTGGGCCAACGTGATAAATATCGCGTAATTAATAAGGACTTTTTTAGGGTTCCGCAGTCAACTAGGAACCCTTATAGTTTCGCCATGTCTGTCCGTCTGTCTGTCTGTCTGTCGTCTGTCCGTCCGCGGCTAAGCTCAGAGACTGTTAGTACTAAAAAGCTGTAATTTGGCATGAATATATATATCAATTACGCCAACCAAGTGGTTAAATAAAAAATAAAAAATAAATTTTTTTTAGGGTATCTCCCATAGACGTAAAGTGGGGGTGATTTTTTTTTTCTCGACTATCCCTATATCGTGGGGTATCGTTGGATAGGTCTTTTAAAATCATTGGGGGGTTGCTAACATGATTTTTCTATTCAGTGATCTGTTTGCGAAATATTCAACTTTAAAGTGAAAATTTTAATTAAAATCGACCGTCCCCCCCCTCTAAAATCTAAACTGTTGGGTGGAAAAATTTGAAAAAATTCAGAATGGTAGTAAATATATTATATTTACAAGGAGAATTATAGCGGCTAAAATGGCTTGGGAATTATTTGTAGTTTACGAGTAAATGGTAGCCTAAGGTATAAAACATACCTAACTTGGAAAATTCCGTACACATACGAAATCCTTTGAAAAATATTACTTTATTTTTTCGTAATGGCTACGGAACCCTATCTTGGGCGTGTCCGACACGCTCTTGGCCGGTTTTTCCCTTTATTTATAATGTTTTAAACTTTCGTGATTTTTATAATTATTAACACTCACGGGACTTTCACGCCAATAACATTTAACGTTTACCTTGACGTTTCGGCCACATTTCACACGGCCACTGCCACGATTTTTTTTGTACTAAAGCCGACAAACGGGTATAAATATCTGCTCCAATTGGGGGTTGAACCTTCATAGGCAGGATCACCAAGGTCATTACAGAAATACCTACTGCATTCGAACTGCAACTTAACTGCTACTGCCGTCTGCAAATACATTTCCATCGCAACTTGCGTGCAATTTTCCGTGTAGTTTTGCTGATTGTAATTGGTACAGCAATGAAAAAGGCATGTCGCGTTAAATATTCATATAATATACATTCATTCACGTGCACAATAGACGGTGCTGCTCATGCCAACTGGTGCCATCAATTTGAATGTTTTACCCTGATAAGTTTCTTTTACGAGGGGCGTTCAATATAAAGTGAGAATGAGATGCAAACTGTTTTAATATTACGAAATTAAATACTGGCCGGTAAAACAAATCTATCTAGCTGATTGCTATGAAAAAAAAAACTAACTGTCTTTTGTTTAAAAAAATATACGGTAATTTCTTTGCAATGCTATTGAGTACGTTAGCGAAAATGGAGAAAATTGAACTGCGCGCCGTTATCAAATACTTGTATTTGAAAATTTTTTCTACGGACCAAGTCAATTTGGATTTGCGGGACACTTTAGGGTCTAATGCTCCTCCGTATTCGACAGTCGCACGTTGGTGCGCCGAATTTAGACGTGGAAGAACATCGATAATGGACGACCCCCGCTCCGGACACCCTACTACAGCAGTAACTGAAGAAATTGTGAAAAAAGTCGAAAACTCAGTTTTGGCGGATCGTCGTGTCACAGTTCGTTTTATTGCTGAAAATGTAAAGATTTCAACGGGGAGCGTGCATAATATTTTACATGAACGCTTGGGTATGAAAAAGGTATCTGCGCGTTGGGTACCAAGAATGCTTACTGACACGCAAAAACAAACTAGACTAGAGATTTGTCAAGAAGCTTTGAACCTGATGCAGCAAGACTGGGAACTTTTTTTGGCGCGATTTATAACAATGGACGAAACATGGCTCCATCATTACGACCCAGAAACGAAACTGCAGTCTATGACATGAAAAAGGCCATCATCTCCAACTCCGAAGAAATTCAAGGTGAGCCCATCTGCCGGTAAGGTCATGGGCTCTGTTTTTTGGCATGGTAAAGGGGTATTAATGATTGAGTATCTCGAGCATGGAGCCACTATTACGGGCACATTATACGCCAAACAAATAGCAACATTGCGCAATGAGATCCGCGAAAAACGGCGAGGTAAACTCTCGAAAGTTGTGCTGTTCCACCAGGACAATGCCCCGGCACACAAGTCCGCCGTTGCAATGGCTGCAATTCGTGATGCTGGGTTCGATATCCTTAAGCATCCTCCGTATTCACCAGATCTCGCTCCCAGTGATTTCTACCTATTTCCGAGATTGAAACAATACCTGAGAGGACAGAAATTTGAAGACGACGACGCGGTAGTCGCTGCAGTACAAGATTTTTTAAGTACCCAAGATGAGACCTTTTTTAAAAATGGAATTTTAAGTTTAGAAAAAAGATATATTAAGTGTATTATGCTAAAAGGTGACTATGTCGAAAAATAAAATGACATTTAGTAAAAGTTGTTTATAACATACTCATTCTCACTTTTTATTGAACGCCCCTAGTACTTCTTACTTTAGTTGGCAGCACCATCTATGTGCACGTTCCCACGTACCAATTATTGGTACAAAGAAATAATACATTAACGTTTCTTGCAGGATTTGACTCCTTGTTTTACGTGGGGCGATTTCGTGGTACTAGGTGTATTTAAAGCATAATTTTGCCTTGAATTTGTAATTTGCACTCAAAGAAACATAGCCACAGCAAATAGCGGTCAAAGGTTATGAGATGAATGCGGCGAGAACTAAATAAGTCAGTTTGAGGGCTCGGCTATCATCATCATCATCTCAGCCTATTTAGGTCCCACTGTAGGGCACTGGCCTCCTTACGGTGATGGAAAAACATCGCGAGGAAACTGCAAAGACGTCTACTGCTGAACATAGGTTCCCAAGGCTCGGCAAACAGATCGGTCCCGCGCCATCCACATCCAACGCGATCCCGCAACCTTAACCAGGTCGTCGCTCCATCTTGCTGGAGGCTTACCCACACTGCGACTTCCGGTCCGTGGACGCCACTCGAGAACCTTTTTGCCCCATCGGCCATCTGTTCTACGAGCGATGTGCCCCGCCCACCAGTGGCGAGGCGTGAATTTTTTTCCAGGTAAAGCCGGACGAAAAAAAGCAAACAAAAATCATACCCCATTTCTTAGTAGTTATACTAGGTTATATTCTAGAAAACTAGTACTTACCTACGTGCAGTAATTCGGTCCATAAGACTGCAACATATTTATCCTTTCACTGATATCAGTATCAAAACAATATGTTACTTATACATGAATTAGACACTGAATTATAATCAGATTTACAACCTGACAGACGATAATACGTACGATTAAATTTCACCGATATTGCGTATCAACACTGATCCAATATCGTGTTTTTATTAAAATTATTTCACATAATTTTATTATAATATAAATAAACAAACTACAATACAAAACACTGAGCGATTGACATGACATTACCTAATGTTGTCATTTCAATAAATACCACACCACAAACAAATCGACCGCGCTAGCGGATCACGTCCGGCACGTTCTATGGCTCCGAATCGTACATACAGTGACACATTCCGGCAGCGCGGCACAGCGTATACGATTTGGTGTTGTGCAGCGCGCTGAGCACAGCCCGTGGCGGTTTAATTTTGTCTGTTTATAAATCTTATTATAAAAATAGATAAAATATCGTACTTTCTGTTTTACACTAAAACTCGATATTTTAAAATTAAATTTCGCTCCAGTAATTTTAAATAAGTCGACGAATGGCTGCGTGAATGTCAATTCCGTCGGCTATTCCAAGTGGGATAAATTATTTAAAAAAAAAGCTTCTGTCAAAGTGAAATTAAGCCTTATGCACAATGTAGAAAGTCTTTTTTTAAATGTGATAAGCCGATAGAGACCGGGTTATCTTCAGCCTATTCCATGCCTATTCTTACGGTAGACGCTTGTAGTGAATCTATGGTTTTATGAATGAATATTTACATGTGTGAGTGTACAATTCCTGCCGGAATATTGAATTTATGAATGACTGATTGGTCTTGTGGATATTTTGATGCGTTTTGTTACTGCACCATTTTGAAAAATACTTAAAAGTTTATTATGGAAGAGTAAGTCTCTATACAAACAATCGGTTACTAAGAGAAGCGTTTGGTTACTTCAAAATTTTAGGCAACCCGCTGGGAATCGAGTTGTTAGCACCCTTCGCCACTGCCGCCCACTGCCACTTGAGTCTGGCGATTCTTCGAGCTATGTCGGTGACTTTAGTTCTTCCGCAGATTTCATCATTTCTAATGCGATCCCGCAGAAAAACTCCGAGCATAGCCCTTTCCATCGCCCTCTGAGTGACATTGAGCTTTCTTATGTTGACGACCAGATGGCCTATTGGTTAGAGTACCTGACTACGAAACTAGAGGTCACGGGTTCGATTCCCGTGTCGGGGCAGATATTTGTATGAAAAATATGAATGTTTGTTCTCGGGTCTTGGGTGTTTAATATGTATTTAAGTATTTATATATCTATATAAGTATGTTTATCCGTTGCTTAGTACCCATAACACAAGCTTTGCTAAGCTTACTTCGGGACTAGGTTAATTGGTGTGAATTAAATAAATAAATAAATAAATATTAGGGGACAATCTTACAAAAATCGACCTAGTCCCAAACTAAGCAAAGCTTGTACTATGGGTACTAGACGACGATAAACATACTTATATAGATAAATAAATACTTAAATACATAGAAAACATCCATAACTCAGGAACAAATATTCGTGCTCATCACACAAATAAATGCCCTTACCGGGATTTGAACCCAGGACCTCTTGCTTCGTAGGCAGGGTCACTACCAACTAGGCTAAAGCGGTCGTTAAAATTGTCCCGTGATATTTATTTATTTATTTATGAGGCCCATCGTTAGCGGCCACGTCTCAGTGCCATAAGTCATCACTGGCAACACACACTGGTCAAAGACTTTTCTTGAGACATTGGCGGTTTATTGGATATTCGGTGCTCAAGCCTATTAATATTTTCCGTGTCCACTCTTGTCCAACGAATGATTTATTTCCCAACCTCACGTCAACGCAGGTATTGCCTCAAACATTACACATCGCTCTACTTCGAAACAAATTGGGATAACTTGCAACTCTAGGGCACAGACAATACCGATATTACAGTATTGGGCATTGTCGGCCGTTTCAAAAGTTATTAGCAAGCATTGTTAGCGGTTGAGGTTGCTGTCAGTATTTCATTGCCGCTTTATAGAGTTATTGATAATTTGATAATATTTTTAGGTTTTGACGTAATTAGGTTCCTTGAAATAATAAACGAAAATATATCATGAAAATACATAGGCTGTTTGATACATAGGGAAACGAAATACCAACTGTAAACTTGGCTTTAATTAGTTAGAATTTTTCATAAGAATAATATGAAATCATCATCATCCCAGCCTATTATACGTTCCACTGCAGGGCACAGGCCTCTTGTGTGAATGAAAGGGCTTAGGTCGTTGTTCTCACGTGAGCCCACACCATTGAATTTCTTCGCAGGTGTCCGGAGGTTTCCCTACGATGTTTTCCTTCACCATAAAACTCACGGTAAATTGCAAATGTAATTTCGCACATAAATTCCGTAAAACTCAGACAGAGACGCGGGCAACAGCTAGTGTATTAATATAATAAAGTAGTCAATTATGCGTTTGTTTCTTTTTCGAGTGCCGCATTGAACGACATGGTCATTACCTAAATCCATTATGGTTTAATTTGTTGGATTGTATTGCCATCGTTGAGTCAGTTATTAGACTTAATAGGTTAAGGTTCGTCAACTTGTAGTTCTTTGTTTCTAAGTATATAGGGATTAGGGGATAATCTGGAACTACGATTAATTTCTTTAGATTAGCATGGTTTTCCAGGACGGGGTAAAATTTTCAAGATTTCGTGGTACCCAAACGATGTTAAGTGGAAAACCTTGTAATTTACCAGTTTATTTGCACGGTGAATCGTGGACACCACTTAAATTTCAGTTGCCATAATATTTACTCAACTATTAGCTATTTTATTATTCTGGTCTTGTAACTGGAGATACCAATGTCAAGTCAACAGTGCTAGAAAACAGATAAAACAGACAATGCGAAAAAAATCTATATACTTATGTGGAGCATAATTACTTAGTTTCTTTAACCAACTCAAAATAAGTCTACGGAATTAGAACGCCAAGCGATGTTTGTTTTTACTTGTCACTAACTCCGTATAACCTTCAGCCATTTTTTCACAACCTCTAATGGTTGGTCATTACAACTGTGCGACAGAGATGGAAGCAGGAACTATCGTGTCCTATAAATTACTAACATTTTACGATATTTATTAATTACCATTATAAATGCTATAGAAAATAACTACGCTTAATTTACTTGTAGCCACGATTGAAAATTGTCCATTTCCTTTATAAAAAAACTGTATCTTAGACTTAGACTTTAAGCTGTATCTCGATGATTATTAAGGCTAAAATCGTATGCGTATAAATCTCTTAAATGAGCTCATGATCTCAATTTGGTATAATTGAGCGCGTAGGCCTATCTAAAAATGCATTGGCACTAACACGCAAAATTAAAAAATAAAACAATAAATGCAAGGTGACTCTATTCTGAGATAATTGACTAAATGAAATAGACTGAAGGTGTGTGAAGTTTAATTATTAACTCAAAACGTGGTATTTACGAAAGTAATAATTATTAAATTATAGTTTTTTTGGGTATTTTTTCATCTCGTTCCTTTCGTATCGGAAGTTGGATAACATCATGATAATTCTGACGTTTTTACTTTGTAGCTTTAGTTTAGCTTATATTCAGTTTTAGTTTTCTATTTGTTATTATTATATGTATTATGATAATATAGTTATTTTATAATGACGTTTGAATAATATTTAAAGTGTGTTACCATCAGTTTAATTTTCATCATTTCAGGACGTTCACTGCTGGACAAAAGCCTCTCTCATTGCTGGACATAGGCATCCCTCATTGTTTTCTTTGGGTTCAGTCAGTCAATCCTGAAAAATTATAATATAAATTCAAATTCAAGAAATTAGCTTAATATATCAATTCACCAGCGTAACATATTCTAGACAAATAATATCTTTGACTATATCTCTTCAACTACCAATAAAATGACAGTATAATAAGTATAAAAATAATTCGACAATGATTCTGAAAAAAATACACCAAATCAACTGGTAAATTAACTCTTCTTTGTAACATTGCAAAATGAAACTTTCGCATAATGTCACAGCACATCATCTTGTCCTACATAGTTTTCCGACTTCTCAATATACACCCAATTATGATTTTGTCAATATATACTAAAGCTGTATCTTTTGTCCCCACGTGTACACAGATGTAGCGTAACGAGACTACATAATTTACAATGGATGGCAATAATATGTATGTCTCTTGGGTAACGCGTTGCGTTGGTCCTATGCATGTGTCATACGCGTGTGTCAAATCCCAAAGGTATGTGTGTCGCTGGTATTTACTTTGTCGCAAAGGTCAAAGTTCCGTGATTCGTTCTAGTCTAATTTCTACAATGGACTAGCCTTTGCCCGTGACTTCGTCCGTGGTGAGATAAAATTTATGGTTAACTCTCGTCTCCCGCGGGATATTCTTAAAATTAGTGCACCTCTATGATCCTAAAGGTTGATGTCTGTTAAATATCAAGTTTATTACTTAGCTACAGCCAGAGTTTAGGGTTCGAGCTACAGTTCTTAAGCAGGCCCAGTGCTCATATAGAATTTCTCACACGATATTGAACTGTTTCGAAGTTAAGTGAAATTTCCAAAAAGTTGGTATCCAAAGGTTATCTCGAAGAGATCGCTAATTCGCGATAAGACTACCCGTTGTTTAATTCTACATTTAATCATACTTTAAATATTGCAGTTATTACAAAATAATTATGTATATCGAAAGTCGATAAATGGAAAACCCAGCCCCTATGACAGCCTCAAAAGTGCCACGAGAAGACCTCTATTTTTATAGCAAAGTAATCGACTTCAAATGAAGTTTTTCATGTACAGTCGCGGAATGAAAAGGTTCTTTACTTTTCGACTCTATCTAAACGAGTTAAGATAGAAAAGTGATGAACCTTTTCAATCCGCTACTAAGTATATACGTGGATCTCCCGTAGGTTTTCGTCGAGGTTGGGTATCAATGGTGTAGATCATTTTGAGCTCCACAACTGCGTACAGTTAACAGCAGAAGTGCAACATTTACTCATTACAATTTCTTTAATGGATTTAATAAGGTCGGCCAAGAATTACACTCAAGCTTTTGAAAGTTCGCTGAGGAAATCAGTTAATTTATGAAACGAGCGGTCGACAGCAAAAGCTTAATTAGCCTCTTGCGGTGAAAATAAATAGACCTACTGAATATTAAACCTGCAAAATTAACCAATTATGTCCAAATAGTCGCTTACTGGGCCTGCGTGGGAACTACGGCCCAACCCCTCCCATTCTGAGAGGAGGCCTGTGCCCTGCAGTGGGACGCATATAGGCTGGGATGATGATGAGTCGCTTACATATTTCAGACAAAATTATATTAAGTATATTCGAAAAAAATTTTTTAAACAGATCAACTAGAAAATGCTGACCACACCATCCTAGGCACAGACCTTAGGTATATTTTCAACAAGTTGTTGCCCGCGGCTTCGTTTGCGAAAATCTATTTATCGCTGCCCCTATGCAAGTATTGCGGCAAAAAGGTTCTCGAGTGGCGTCCATGGGACGGAAGACGCAGTGTAGGTAGGCCTCCAACAAGATGGAGCAACGACCAGGTTAAGGTAGGTTCAGCAGTGGCCCGTCTTTCGGCTGAAATGATGATGATGATGATGAATGATGAGTGACCAACATCCAAACAAAATTTCGCGTTTATGATATTAGTAAGATTCAATAAAAATTTTGAAAATATGGCTGCATCGGTACTATCGATGAATCCGTCAATGTCGAGGTTGATAAGGATAAGGATACTATCGGTTAGCCGTTGTTCGGTAACTTAACGTACGTAACTTAAGTAATTTTTTATTGCTCATTTGTAGGTATAAGATAAGATGAAAACAATACCATCAGACAACTAAGTACCCCGTGCCAAAATTAAACTGAGTGAACTACCTTCTCGCTAATTTACCTTTACTGTTGATGCAATTGGGGATGTCTATTTTTTTGCAATGTATAGTAAATCGAAAACCATTTCGAGATAAATGGTTTTTAACTCGTTTTCTGTAGTTATTTAATTTTAATATTATATAATGAATTTATTACATAACAAATAAGCAATGACCTTCATTTCACTTTGGTGTAAATTGCGTGACCGGTCCAAGTCGTACTTTATTCTGTGTGGTTAGAATTCTTCACAAATTTACGCGTGGATATAACTACGGAGTTTGATTTGGACCCACTGCCTGACATCTAGCACTTTGACAGCGCCAGTAAAGTGACACTAGTTACAGTGTACCACCACGCAAAAAATAATTAAAGGGGTTGCCTTATCGTACGCATTTAGATAGATTTAGAAATTTGGCAGTGTGGGAGCCCTCAATTACAATCTGACGTCATCAACCAAAATAGTTTCAATAATTAATTTTGAAAAAAGTAGTGAACTAAGTGACAAAATATTGAAATTAGTTTCTTATAATTGACTTTTCTATACAAAAAAAATATAAAAACCACTGGTAATTTTTTTTAGACATTCCCAATTACGCTCCGTTGCACCCTATTTGGCGCCCATTAAGCCTAACAAAGAACAAGCTCATGGAACCCACGGTTGGCGCTAACCACAAAGCCAAGTAAGGGCGCCTTGAATTAGACAGCTGGTATCTGTCATCGCAGTTCACGTTTTGGCACCAATTTGGTCGTGGCGAAAAATGTCACTGACCGAATTGAAAAGGTGTGGCAATTATGGGGTTTTTTAAAGGTAAGAATGCCACCATAATTATGGAGATAGTTAAAGTGAGCGTTGTGTTAAATATTCGGTTTTTTGCTTGACACGCATGTGAATCGTGTATCGTAAACCGAGTGTAAACGTTTTCAAAAGTGGTTATTAACGATTGTTATTGTTTTCAACCGTTGTACATGATTTAAAATGGATTAAAACGAAAGTATGTAACATTTATAGCTGATGCGTTCTGGATTAAATAAATAAGGAGGGGGTTACAAAACCCACCGGGAACAATACAATACAATACAATACAAATATTCTTTATTGATCACCAAAAATAGTACAGTGACATTACAAAAATAAAAATTCAGGTAGACAATAGGCGGCCTTATCGCTAAAAAGCGATCTCTTCCAGACAACCAATTACTCAGAAATTAATAAATATCAACAGACGAATGTAGGTGGCAGAAATAACAGACAAGAGAAACGCAGTATTACTTAATAGACAACAAACAATAAAAACAATACATTATAATATAAATAAAGAAATACATTCAATATAATACTTATACACTACATATACTTAATACAAAATATCAACGGAAAAAAATGTCAAAAGGCCGCATGTGAGAAAAAAATTTAAAAAGGAAATTAAAGAAACAATATAAACAAAAAAGAAAAAGAGTAAAGAAGGGTCAAAGAGCGAGGATTACGTTAGTGACAAATAGTGAGCCTTTAGAAGGTTTTTTATAATGGGAAGGGATTTTGCTTGCCTTAACGACAAAGGAAGAGAATTCCAAAGACGAATGGCGGTCATAGTAAAGGAGTTATGATAGAATTTGGAGGAAGAAGGAGGAACAGTAAGAAGAAAATTTTGTGCAGAGCGAATAGAGGACATAAACATAAAACGCTCTTGAAGATATTGAGGAGTTGCAGGATTGAAGAGTACAACATAATTATACTCTTAAATTACTGGGAAAGAAGCTAATGAAGAATTTATTTACGTTGTGAGGTCAAACGGTTGTTAATTTTTTTTAACGACCGCCTTAGCCTAGTTGGTAGTGACCCTGCCTACGAAGCAAGAGGTTCTGGGATCGAATCCCGGTCCTTACCGCCCTTGCATTTATTTGTGTGATGAGCACGAATATTTGTTCCTGAGTTATGGATGTTTTCTATGTATTTAAGTATTTATTCGTGCCTGTTGCGGTCGAGACGGCTGGTCCCTGGGGGGTGGACGCCAGGTCGTTTGTCGGGGAATTGGGTCGCAGGTTGCGGGACAGAGGCGGTGACCCCCGTTCCGGGTCGTACTTGGTGCGGCGGTACTCGTTGGCCATACAGCGGGGCAATGCCGCTGGGGTGATGGGCACGTTTGGGCCAGGTACGATGCGGGGGGGTAACATTTAAAGTTTTTTTTGACATGGGATTTGTTTTATTTATTTTGTTTTATTTTTTGTAATTGAAATTTAATTTAATTTGTCTCTTAATTAAATTTTCTTTTTTAATATTGTTTGTTATTGTAAATTTTAATTGTAATTGTAATTTTAAATATTTATTTAGATCTATTAATTTTAACTTATTACTAGCATATAATTTAGACATGTATTACAACAATAATTAAAACTATAAAATTAGTATTTATTTATCTGTATTAGTATGTTTATCGTCGTCTAGTACCCATAGTAAAAGCTTTGCTTAGTTTGGGTCTAGGTCGATTTGTGCAAGATTGTCCCCTAATATTTATTTATTTATTTATTTTTTATTTTATATAAAAGGGGACCAAAGAGCATGCGGGTCCCATGATGGGAAGCAATCACCACCGCCCATGGACACCCGCCACACTAAAGGTGTCGCAGGTGCGTTGCCGGCCCTTTGAGAGATAGATAGGCTCGTTTTATAAAGATCTCCAAGCTGTATCGCTTCGGGGATACTGTCCTAGGAAGCTGGTTCCATAACTTCGTAGAGCGTGCGAAAAAGGTTCCGTTTATAGCGGATGGTGCTAGACTGCCAACCATCAAGATGGTGAGGATGAAATAATTGACGGTTACGTGAAGTATAATGAAACTTGGCTGCGGGCAACAACCCGAACAATTCATCAGAGCACTCCCCATGATATGTATATAATTTATGCATAGGGATGCTACATCCATATGCATGCATGCATAGCTAGTGCATCAAGCCGGTCAGAGAGAGAGTCCGCTTATTGACAAATCGAGTGGCCCTAGGTTGGATGCGGTCAAATGGAAAAAGAGCAGAATGTTTTTTCTTCGCTTAATAACTCGTTAAAGATCTTACCACAAAGTACGCATACATTATTATTAATTACTAAAAATACCTACCAGTTTCCATCCGGCTTAATCAATTTAATTTTAACTTAATAATGTATTTTAAGAAAAATATCGACTAGCTCGTTCTACCCATTTTACTTAAACAATTAAATAATAAGACCAAGTTTTTAACAGACTTCGAAAAAAGGAGAAGGTCTTACCACTGTCATTCAAAACAAATTATCACATTAGCTAATTGCCTAACGTAAATCTTTATTAACGTTTTTTTTACAGCTTTAATTACAGTTGCATTCAATGATTATTAATTAATGACACCCAAATGACACTAAAAACGTTAGTTGATTGAAAACTAATTTGGTACTTAGTGAAGTGAGTAGGTACCTATGTATGTTCAGCTGATCCCCAGGCGGGGATCCCCGGTTTGAGTTGTCGCTGGTTCAACATATTTCCATGGCGGTACAGAGAGGCAATGAAGCAAGTATAAGTGCTTTTGAACCGACAGGCGCGATGCAAGGAAGGGGATTTTTTTGGTACAAGCTACACAGAAGAGACGTGGGACGTGGGCGCGTCGCAGTTCGCGTCTCCGCCCCGTCTCTTCTGTCTGCTTTGGATCGCGACGCTTCTATACATTAAGTATGAAAACTGAATCGATCTGAATGCCACGTCTCTTTTGTGTTGCTTGCACCTTAGGTTAGCCATCTTTGACGAACCAAATTAGGAATACACATTTTTGTGTTATTGTGGTATCATAATAGTAACACAAATACATGTTAATTATCATAGTTCCGGCGATAAACGCAAACTTTGTTGTTGCCTTTTGTATCTTAAAGCCGACAAACGAATATGTGGTTCAGTGATTGCAATTGCCGGTAGCCACTAGCCATGGGTCAACGGTACACTAGCCATTTAAAATCATCCATTTTGTCGCATGTTGGAAAATCTCCAGACGACAGTCCATTCCGCATTTTACTCGTACGGGGCAAGAAACCCGTGGTGGCCTAGAGGTTTGACCTAGGTACATGTTTCTGGTTATCGGGCTAATCCGTAGCCCTTCTTCTTGGAGCCACACGTCAAAGCGGCTGCCAAACGTGCGTGTCCGGGAAAAAGAGCTACGGATTAGCCCGAAGCATTTCAAGTTAAACTCGTTTCAAGACGTGAGTAATCCGAATATTTTCACTATGAATGAGTCTCATGGTGGTTTCATATTTGAAGTGAAAAGGTTCCACTAAGTATTCGATCCAATTTCCTTGACGGTCCCTACTACTACGACTACTACTAGTGTTGCAAGCGTAAATACACGACCGTTTGGCACCGACACGTCCGACACATTATAAAAAAATATTAATTAGGATATGTACACGGATAAGAAAAACCCAAACGGAAATCGGTCCCGTTTAAAAACAAACCAGCAAACGTTACTTTAAGCCTTGTATTTAAAGTTTAAACTCTATCTTTACATTCTAAGCTAGGTTAGCAAATACAACTGTGGTAACTTCTAAAGCGAAGGGTTAAGGTTCAGTTTTGTTGATTGAAGCCGTAGGAGTAAGTTGGTAGAACGTGTTGAGTGATAGTTGATAAGTTCATTGGAACTGGAAGGCTATTCGCAAGGCCGTTCGGTGGCCGCAAGGGGTATCATGAAAACTGGACCATTACTGGTGTCAAGATAATTAACATTTGGAATAAAGCGAAGCTAATTATGGGTACTCGTAAATATTTAAAGGTATTGGTTCAAGATGTAATCCATTAGAGTAGAGGGCATTAAAGGCACACGTATTGAAAGGGGCAATTCAAATTTAGGAAGCTTTCTATATAGGAAGCGTTTACTATTTAAAGTACTGAAATGAAATACAATAACAATTTTACTGTCATTAATCATTTCTTAGTTTTTTTACCAATTTATCATCAATATCAACAACTCAAATAGAGTCACTGATCTGTTGCTGGCCATTAAAAAAGGAGAGGGAATAGGGAAGGGGGAGGGGGAGAGGTATCGGGCCCCCGGCGCTCTCACTGTTAGTTGTTCATTTTCGGATCTTTTCCCTTTAACAAATGGACTTTTATTTAGAATTGTCCCTTTCAATACGTGCCTTTTATGCCACCTCTCCTCTACTGAAGAAAACACATGAGCCATGTATAATCGTCTTCATGGAATCTGGTGATAGGTAAGCGTGGACGTCCAGATATATCTCGGAAGAAATAATCTAATAAATTAGTTAAGTATTGTTGCTGTCTAATAAATAAGGTACCGGAATAAAAAGACACGTACCTACTCACTGGGAATTATTCAAATTATTGTTTTAGTTCAAATATAACAATAAAAAATAAACAGATATTATCTCTTTGAAGTTAAACTGCTGTGAGGCATAGAGATAATTATCATAGATACAAGAGTCACGTATTAGTAAGTAAGTAGCTAAGGTATTTTTTTTTTACATAAAACTGACCTATAATTGACGCTCATCTCACCTGTTGAAATGTGTATATCACCGGTTCAGTAGTTGGAAATACAGACGATGAAATGTATGTATGTCCGACATGTAGGGTACCTAGTTTTCGCCGTTGACGGCGCAGAGTAATCGTGCTACACGTTTGAGGTCACCTTGCAAAGGTACCACGGATTGGTTCGAAACAGTTGGGCATACCTCGACTACTATAAAAGAGAATGCCTCTTAAATTTTGTTGTGTAGATATGTGGAAGGTATAGTATAGAGTAGTATAGACAATAATGTACAAGCAAGTGATTTTTATTTAATCTACAGCACTTACAGCATCCCTATAAGGCTGACATGAACTTTATCCTAAATTACTTACATTATCAACATCCATCAATTTATTGCATGCTTTTAACGTACCTTTCGACCGCTCTCCTCCGAAGGCCACGTTTTTGGTTCTGCTTCCTGCTTTGAATGACAAGCGACCTCTTTTCTCCCACAAATAACTGTTTTTAGACTGTCAATTTCATGTATGAACAGGAAGAATATGCGGATCTAATTATAATTAACATAATTTATTAGTATGCAGATTTAAACGACATTGAAACATTGGTCCGTGCAAATTCGCCTTAGTTCACCCTTTTGTCATTAAGGAGCATGTTTGGTAAATTTCAAGTCTCTAGCCCTAGTGCTATCTGTTGTCTGTCTGTCAATCTCGTTACTCTTTAATAGATTTAAAAGCGGACACGAGTGATGATTCAGCACTTCTCCGTTACGCCTCATTGGAAGCGTAGCCTTACATTGTTGACCAGTAAGAAAGGACCTTGCAATCGGCAAGTAGCAACAATACGAGTTGTTGCCCTATAAGTAAAGTTTAAAAATTTCAAGAAACGCAAGGAAAAGCAGGAAAGAACTGAGTTGATATTTCAAGAATGTACTTTATAATCATTATGCTATTGAGAAACAATAAAAAATAGCTTGTAAAATCCAAGTATGTACCTACGTTGAGTTAAGAATAGGTCACAGTGCAAGTGACGAGCGTAAATCGTGATAGCGATCTAATGTCACGAACGCGTTTTTTTGTGCGACTGACTTCCGCATTTTGGGATATTGCGTGTGGTTCAAGTGTTATGCGGAAGCGGTAAACATTGTATATTTAAGTAATTATGCAATCAGATCCGGGTGTTTTAACTAACTTGGGAAAGGTTAGAAATACCAAAATTAACTTTGTGATTACAGTTTAGTACTTAATTGGTAAAGTATTTTAGCAATGTTGTATACATACAAAATAAACAAAAATATACACTTACTGTCGAATACTTCTTCCTTTTTGAAGTTGGTCAAAAAAAGCTGTCGAGGTCCGTGTTCATCTGTTTTTAGTAACTTTTATCCTCAATTGTATTTGGTTTTACCCGAAGAACGAGGAAAATAGAATTTTGTATAGCATAGGTAAAGTGGGCTTCATTTTTACCCGAGTGTCGAAGGAGGGGTACAATTTTCGAGCGTATGTATTTACAGACGCTGCAACCTATACGGCTAGCGCGCACTAGTGACTTTTTGCCACCTTGACAGTGTATGTTTGTCTCTTTTGCATGTTCGAAATGAAAATAAGAGAGATGCAGTGTCACGGTGACAAAAGTCACTCGTGCGTGGTAGTCCTAACGTAAATAGATTAAAACATGATGTAAACATAGGCGGACCAGATGGCCTAGTGGTTAGAGAACCTGACTACGAAGATTGAGGTCCCGGGTTCGATTCCCGGCCGGGGCAGATATTTGTGTGAAAAATACGAATGTTTGTGCTCGAGTCTTGGATGTTTAATATCTATTTGAGTATGTTTATCCCTAACCCCTACCCCTAAAACAAGCTTTGCTTAATTTGCGGCTAGGTCAAATGGTGTGAATTGTTTATTTATTTATATTTATTTTATTTCATTACTAGCTGTTGCCCGCGACTCCGTCCGCGAAGGATACGGGTAGGTATAAGAAATAGCCTACGACCTATTCTCAGACCTACCGAATACAGAGAAAAAAGTTTCATAAAAATCGGTCAAGCCGTTTCGGAGGAGTTCGATAACAAACACCGTTACACGAGATTTCTACATATATATATTAGATAGGCGACACTATTGAGGTGAATAAGAAAATGTTTCTACGTAGTCAGGTTGTTTTTTCAAAACAGATCTTCAAAGTTATACAAGTAAGTAGAGTGCACTAGTTATCACAGACAGAAGTGTAACAGCTTATCAATGTTAATTTATTCTGAATCAGAGCAGGTGGCTGGACAACCCGTAACAAAAACCTTGCTTCTCGTTCTTAAAGTAGAACATTAAACGACAGAAATAGGAGGCTTGTTATTGATGTTGACTATAATAAAGTTGTAACAGCTTAACGTAATCCTATATCGACTATACTTATGCCGTGATTAGTAATTATTGGTTGTTCCCGGGCGTCGCGGCTAGGGATGTTAAAATATATAGAACTTTCGATGATATCCATAATATCGACCCTAGAATATCAATATTTTATCGACTTAAAACCAATTGCCGATACCATTTTATCAAAACGGAAAACCAATTGACTTTTATGAGGTTTGAAAAACAATGTTCGTGGAAACTTTGATATTAATGTAAGTATTTGTAGTTTTTGGGTAGTCTATATATGTTGATATGATATATATTAGTCTATTGTATTAATTATATAATATATGTGTGTACTTGTGTGTATTCTTTGTAAGTATGGGTATTGTTTATGTTTTGTTAGTTTGGGTTTATTTTTGATTTCAGCTCTTTTTTACTCTGCATCGTATGCCTACTCTTGTCTCTGATGTCCTGTCAATCGTTCTAAGGTTAACTGGAAGAGATCCCTTTAAGGAATAAGTTCGCCTTTGTACATCTGTATCTCTTGTTAACTAGTTATTTTCATGTTTTATGTACAATAAAGAGTTTTACATACATACATACACACATGTTATATGATAACGTTTTCATTGTAAATTGTGTAGATGTTCTTTACTTTGTTTATTTATCCGTTTAAAATAGCGAGATTTAAAAAAATGTTTGATCACTTAGCCATTTATTGAAAAAAAAAGTTTAAATTCCTATCGTCGTCCAAAAACAGTTCCAACGCGATATTATCGATAACATCGTGTTGAAACTATCGTTATTATTGAGAATCGATATATTCAAGATTTCGACAAGCTAAGATTGCAGCCCTAGTCATGGCCTTAGACCGGACTGAAGGCTTTCTGGTCTTGGCAGCGGTTTAGTGGTCAGGTATGACTTGGATACACAAAGCTCATGTTTTTTTGGCATAGGCGGTGAATTCGATTGCTCGTAAGTTGGTAAACTGACGTGCGTCGACGTTTTAAAAATTATTAGTGAAATTGTAAGAGTTACTGTCCCATGAGTAGAACAGCGGACGTCAGCTAAAAAAGTAGATCTGGGAATTTTCAATAGAAAGTGTACCCTTTACTGTTTTCAATCAATTGACATTTATTGGTTTTACATATATTTACATATACATATACGTACAATACATAATATCTTTAAATAAATTAATTAACACTATAAATAAAATAAAACTAAACTAGATATAACCTCGCTGTATAGCAATGCTGATACGTTGTGCGCGAAAGCTGCCAGCTCTTCGATCTCCTGTGGTATTACAAAGCCGTTTAGAAATGTCTTTGTAAAGACTTTTTGCGCTGGAGCACCTCGGACCAAAGGTCTCAACCCCGAATGGAACCTAGTTGTATTCAGAGCCTTGACCTTTGTATTTGTTTGTCTTAAGTTTTTCTGCCGCTTCTGCTGCTGCACCAGCTTGATTTGCTGTTCCGCGGACGTGGTACGGAGCTAGTGTGTCTACGCAAGTAGCGTCCCACTGTTTTTAAATAAGGAAATTTTAATGTTTTCTCATTCAAAATCATGAGTACTATTCATTTTCATAAAGAAGAAAGTGTTCTTATTGCTTATGGCGATTTTGAGACTTTTTGTGTCACAAAAGTACACAAAAAAATTGTATGGAAAATTAGGGTAATTTTTAAATCATCATAATCGCGCTCTTGATTCTGATCAAGAAAACTCCAACATTTCCTCGTTTTAAATAAAAGTAGGGTACAACCTTTTATTGAAAATGCCGATCCTCAAAAAAATCAGTGCTGAAGAAACTAGAGACAAATAAATATGCTCAACCGAAGGCTAATTATGATTTCTCTTAAATTAAGCAAAAGTTTCATAGCGCGGTGTCTCCGACTACGAAACGCAGGCGCACGCGCGTCTCGCAACTGCACCCGACAGCTAATTTTCGAAACACAGACAAAAGATTTCAATTACAATATCACATTATTCGTAACATTGTGTATCTTAAATGATTAACGAACTGAAGAAATAATAGGAAACGTGTGCGTGCGGAGAATTACCAGTGTACAATGGCCTTTTTTTATGAACGTATTCAATTGTAATGCAGGTCTTTCAGTATTGGTGTATTAGGTTTTTAAGATGGGGCCGGGTGATAAAAGTTGCTTAAGTAAGTCTGCTAATAGGTTGCTAATGTCTGGGACTTTGCGGCCCTCGGGCGGAGTTGATTATGTTCTGATAGAATATACACATGCACATATATATAACTATTTGTTGCTGTACATGTGTATATTATTTTTATTGGTGTACCTGTCTGTTTTTGTTGTGTTTAGGGATCCGAAAACAAGGGCCGTTTCAATCTAACACAGTGTTTTATTACATCCGTTAACGTCATCAATTAAATGGCTTAGTACATTCGATACCAATTACTCGGTAATTAACTTATTCGCCGAATAGAAAAAAACCATTTCATTAAAAAGTAAGTACATACATATTTGTCGTAGTCACTAATTGTTGTTCAATTTGTGTATTTAATTATGTTATTCCTTTCTTCTCTCTGTACATTAATTACTGTGTGCCTATCTTTTAAGTTTTCCTTTCATACCAGGTTAGCTTGAAAAGATCCCTTTAAGGGATAAGTTCGCCTTTGTACTCTTTTTGTTTTGTTGATTTGTATTATTTTTCGTGTTTTATGAACAATAAAGTATTTACATATATACATACATTTTTTACTTTTCCATACGTAATGAACAATTATTGAATTATTATTTACAGGCATTGTAAGATGTCCTTTATAGTTATAAGAAGTTAGTGACAAAGCTAGCTTAGTTCTTACATGATGTATCGCGCATAATTAATAAAATTCAATACTTGACTATCAGCAGAACAGATGGCTGTTGGGGCCGAAAAGTTCTCGGATGGACACCACGGACTGGCAAGCGCAGCGTGGGACGTCCACCAACGAGATGGACGGACGATTTGGTGAAGGCCGCAGGTTCAAGGTGGATGCAAGCCTCTTCCAACCGTAATTGGGTATCAATGAGGGAGGCCTATATGTCCAACAGTGGACGTCGTACGGCTGAATCGATTATAATGACTTATAATCTCTCTTGGATTATTTTTTAAACAATAAATGTTAGGACACTAGTACCTTAGAAAAACTAACTTCATTTGACCTGGCGAAGGTGCCCTTAAAGTTGAAGGAAATCAAAAATAACACGGTGTATTTGAATCGTACGCAGTGCTTTGTCACTCCCACTCCGTAGTCCACACAATAGGGTACTTCCCTACACCTTTCTTTGTTATTCTCTTTGGCTAACGTAAGGTAAATTTCCCAGTGCTCGACACGCTAATACCCAATAGATGACACCCTGCTGTCACCTCTATTTCTAATGACATAAAAATAAAGCTGGCTTACTCTGAGACCAGCACTCGCGCTCGTGCCTAAAATACCACATTCCCAAAATATTTTGATTAGATTTTGTAATGTGTTGCAACGAGAATCTGGTAAGCTAGAAATGTTGTAAATGGGTAATGTACTTAGTATTATGGAAAATCTGGTATTTTGAGAAAATGGTATTTTAGGCCAGAGCAAGTAGGTACTTGGACGTCTTTCTTAGGTGTCTTGGGTTTGTTCTAAATTTCAGCTCGTTTATCTACAAGTAAGCTAGTTGCAAATTATGGGCTTACAAATAGGATTTAATTACAAGTTAAGTATGAAGTATCTTTTTCTATTTATTCTTTATTTTCTTCAACTTAATTTTTTTTTTTTTTTTTATTACTTTTACGGTCATCCCGTGAAACCATATATTTCAAACTAAATACAAACTGAAATATAGATGCACAGAAAAAACCCCAGAAAAAAGACCAATGCTGGGAATCGAACCCAGGTCCTCAGCGTTCCGTGCTGCGTGCTTACCCCTACACCATCACTGGTCTAGAAGTTAGCGACGAATCTTTCCCATACATCTCATGTAGGATTTATTTGTAAAGTATTTCGCAACGTAAGCGGCGCACGCGCAACTCATGCACTTCCTAGAGCCGAGGCCGCGCGGGCGTTCGCGTCGCATGGCCGTTGACAGCATTGGGTGCTTGGTATTCGGTTGACCTTTTATATCCTTTAGAGCATTTAGAAGGATCATGACGTTAATTTTCGCAAAAGCAAGGCATTGCACGCCGTGGTGGCCGAACGGTTTGTTTGACAAGTTAAGTATGAAGTATCTTTTTCTATTTATTTTTTTATTTTCTTCAACTTCATTTTTTTTTTATATTACTTTTACGGTCATCCCGTGAAACCATATATTTCAAACTAAATACAAACTGAAATATAGATGCACAGAAAAAACCCCAGAAAAAAGACCAATGCTGGGAATCGAACCCAGGTCCTCAGCGTTCCGTGCTGCGTGCTTACCCCTACACCACCACTGGTCTAGAAGTTAGCGACGAATCTTTCCCATACATCGTACACTTCAGTCTGTTATAATCACATTTAGGCAGTGATAAAGCGCATCTATCCGAAGGAGTGTTGAAGTCTCTCGGTAGAGGGCATAACATAGATGCGCTTTATCACTGCCTAAATGTGATTATAACAGACTGAAGTGTACGATGTATGGGAAAGATTCGTCGCTAACTTCTAGACCAGTGGTGGTGTAGGGGTAAGCACGCAGCACGGAACGCTGAGGACCTGGGTTCGATTCCCAGCATTGGTCTTTTTTCTGGGGTTTTTTCTGTGCATCTATATTTCAGTTTGTATTTAGTTTGAAATATATGGTTTGTTTGACCTCTCAAGCAGGTCATGGGTTCAAATCCCGGCTCGCACCCTGAGTTTTACGGAATATATGTGCGAAATTACATTTGAAATTTACTATGAGCTTTACGGCGAAGGAAAACATCGTGAGGAAACCTGCTGCATACAGGTGCGAAAAAATTCAATAGTATGTGTGAAGTTCCCAGTTCGCAGTGGGCTGCGTGGGAACTACGGCCTGTGCCTTGCAGTGGGACGTATATAGGCTAGGATGATGATGATGATGAATTTGAGGTGTACATACATTGAGTACGTGATTTCATTTCAACTAAGTATCCTAAATTTTATCGGAGAAATTTTAATACTTAATTAAATTAATGTATTATATTGCACCGCATTAATTGAGTAGGACTTAGGGTTCACCCTGCTACAAACTGCAGCTCAATTATTCACCATTTTCAAATAATAATAAAAAAAATATATATATCACGGGACAATTCACACCAATTGACCTAGTCCCAAAGTAAGCTAAGTAAAGCTTAACTTTTACTTAGCTTTTTTTTAATAGAATAAAAGAATACGGAAAATCGCTGTAAACTCTTCAATTGTTCCAACCCTAAATAAATATCAAATAAATTAACTACCCCTATCATTTTGAATGTGAATGTTTTCCAAATGACGTTCACGACTTAACAGAGGTATCCCACTCTCAAATATTTACAGGCAACTATACCCTCGGGCTAAATTCAGGAACGGCCCAACACGGTTTGCGAGCGGTAATTCAATCGTTTGCGAGAGGATAGGAATGGGCTGAGCTTGGGATGAGCCTTATTTTCCTGTTAATTCGCTTTGTAAATAAATAAATGAATAAATAAATAAGGCTCATCACAATCTCAGCGCAAACCTCTCGCACACCAATTTTTGGCGTTCCTGAAGAGCAGTTCATCCCTATCCTCTCGCAACCGATTGAATTACCGCTCGCAAACCGTGTCGGGCCGTTCCTGAATTTAGCCCCTGTCCAAGGTAACGAGCTAATACTAAGAGAACACAGCCACATATGATTGGTTAAAAGTACGTTGCTAAAGCCGCGTGATCCAATCAGCATCTTTAGCGGATATCTCGAGCCAGTCACGTACAGCTGCGTTCCTTCAGTACTAGCTTGTTAACTTGAATAGAGTATACTTAGTATTTTTTTGATACAACTGGCTATCTAATAAAAGCGAGTGACTTCGTCTTATTTACGGTCTGTTTTCTCTCATCTTTCTTTTGGTAATCACTAATTATATTCATCCCAGCGTATATGTCCCACTGCAGGGCACAGCCCTTCTCTCAGAATGACGGAGCTTATCCATAGTTCCCACGTGGCTTTTCCTTCACCGTGAAGTTCATTAATTTTGCATAGTAAATTCCAAAGATTTTGAGGTGGGAGTTTGGGTTTAAACCCATGACCCTCTGCTTCAAATGCCATATTTCTATCTAAGGCTACCACGATTTTTAACACGAATAAAATTAAAAAAACTAATAACAAACAACTACTGGGTCAATCAACTTTTTTTTGTAAACGATTTTCGGCTTCTTTCTATGAAAACCGAAATAATTAAAAAACTGATTATTTTTCCTTATTTAAAGTATACTTTTCAAAACCCTAGATTTTTGTAGTCAATAATGGTGTAATTGCCATATTTATTTTATTTTGTTTAGCTTCTATTTCGTGGGTGACCCAGGGGACAATGTTGTCCCCGAAATTTGTATGAAAATAGTGGTATTTCCCCTGGGTGACCAGATTTTTTCATAGAAATACTTATTTTTTTTGGTTTTCACATACGCACTATGATAAACAGTTTATCTAATTACTGCAAAATCATGGTTTCACTAACCAGAGATTACAGAGTTACTTGTAAAGGAGTAAATAGAAATTTACAAAAAAAAGTTGATTGACCCTACTGAGACATTAACAAGTACTTTGCAATTGCGTATATCAATCAGCAAACAAAACGATCTCATTAACAAAATAACCTACGAATTAAATTTTCATTATCACTTACGTAACCAAAACACAGTTAAATGTAATAGTAATCTCATACAGGTATTAGGGGTCAGTGACTTAATTGCAGTTGCAAAATAAACGTTATTATTATTGAGGTAAGGTCTAAGTGTAGGTCAGTAATGCGCCGTGCGAAATGGAAAGTATTAACCTACTTCGCTTTTGGGCAGTTATGCAAGCGATGCAAGTATGCATCGGCGGTGGTCAGAGAGGAGCTGAGCGGTTTGAAAATAAAAGTGACGACGGGAAAATAACTTCTAGAACAACCAACAATCATTTTGCGAGGCAAAATACATATTATTTTTCTGTGTATAACATAAAACGCGTTTATAACTTAAGTAAATCTTTTTCAAGTTTTTAAAGAAATACACAAACACAATCTTGCCAAATATTAATCAAATTAGCAGACGTATGGTTCTGTACCATCTTATAATATTTTATACTGGATATTTTAAACAGTATAAAAAAATACGGTTACTGTATGAGGACTCTCTTAAACATTTAAATCTGCTATATTTTTATAAGGCTGACTGGCAAAGATCCCTGGATTCACCTTTGTACAAGTATCTCAACTTTCGTCAATTATGTTTATTTCTTTATTTTTGTACAATAAAGAGTTTACATACTACTCGTACCATTCCTTGTTACTGAGCAATGGCCAAAGTAGTTTTATAGTTTACATTTTTTTTTGGATCATATTATATGGGCGGCTAAGTATACTTAAACTGTCTTAACACAAAGCACATATAAAATAAGCAAAATCAGAAGTATTATTATAAATCTGAATACATTGTTGACGACCTTATAAAGTAATAGCCTTCCATCCGCAGCTTCGCCCGCGGTAAATTAATTTTCCCGTAGGAAAAGGTTTTTTCCCGCGGTAAAAAAGGCCTAAGTCACTTAGTGATAATATAGCTTTCTAACGGCAAAAGAATTTTTGAAATCGGTCCAGTAGTTTCGGAGCCTATTCAGTGCAAACAAACAAACAAACAATCAAATCTTTCCTCTTTATAATATTAGTATAGATCTAACGCCAGTCAGATAAGTTAATAATTAGAATGTATTAACCGTTAAATCGATACCTGCAATATACCTATTTGCCGTCAAACGGAAGTTAAAACCAATTAAAATTAGCAACATTTACGGTTCAAAATCGAATGTCTTGAGAAGGTTGTCAAATAGTTTAAGGGTTAAATCTGACAATCTTGAAATCTGACAAATACGTTAAACGCTATGCCTGCTTCAAGGCGTGAAATTAGCCACCTATATCGTCGCGCATAATAAATAGTGTAATATTACATCGATTACTTTACTGCGACTTATCGCGACAAGTTATTGTTGAGATTATCTCAGGATCTTGACTATACAGCTGCCGTGGTCACGAGTAGACTGTACTACGAGTAGAAATGTCTACTGGGCATTTTCACTTTAAAAAGTGCAGAAAACTTTTTTTTTAATAAGAAAATTTTGGTGTTTTCTTACTTAGTATTACGAACACTATTCGTTTTTATAAAGAAAAAAGTGTCCTTATTTTTGGGTCAGTTTTGTAACTATTTTTAGGGTTCCGTAGTCAACTAGGAACCCTTATAGTTTCGCCATGTCTGTCCGTCTGTCTGTCTGTCCGCGGCTAAGCTCAGAGATCGTTAGTACTAGAAAGCTGTAATTTAGCATAAATATACATATCAGTCACGCCAACAAAGTGGTAAAATAAAAAATAAAAAAAAAATTTTTTTAGGGTACCTCCCATAGACGTAAAGGGGGGTGATTTTTTTTTTCTTGACTAACCCTATAGTGTGGGGTATTGTTGGATAGGTCTTTCAAAACCATTGTGGGGTTGCTAACATGATTTTTCTATTCAGTGATCATTAAACTCGACCGTCCCCCCCCCTCTAAAATCTAAACTGTTGGGTGGAAAAATTTGAAAAAATTTAGAATGGTAGTAAATATATCAAATTTACAAGGAAAATTATAGCGGCTAAGATTGCTTGGAAATTATTTGTAGTTTAAGAGTAAATAGTAGCCTAAGGTATAAAACATACCTAAACTTGGATGATTCCATACACATACGAAATCCTTACAAAATTTTTACTTGATTTTTTCGTAATGGCTACGGAACCCTACCTTGGGCGTGTCCGACACGCTCTTGGCCGGTTTTTTTTACTTAGTTTGTATGGTTTGTTAAGAAACGAACAAAAAAAACCAAGTACTAGTCGGACTCGCGCACGAAGGGTTCCGTACCATTATCTATAAAAACGGCAAAAAAATCACGTTTGATGTATGAGAGCCCCCCTGAAATATTTGTTTTATTTTAATTATTAAATAACTTATTTTTTAAGTAAATATATAACTAAATATTCTGTGAATATTTCAATCGTCTACCTATTGCCGTTATCAATATCGAGCAAAAACGAGCAAAAAAATCAGGTTTTTTGTATGGGAGCCCCCTTAAATATTTATTTTATTCTGTTTTTTAGTATTTGTTGTTATAGCGCCAACCGAAATACATCATTGGTGAAAATTTCAAATTTCTAGCTATCACGGTTCCTGAGATACAGCCTGGTGACAGACGGACGGACAGACGGATCGACAGCGAAGTCTCAGTAATAGGGTCCCGTTTTTACCCTTTGGGTACGGAACCCTAGAAAAAAACCGTAGAAAATAAATATGTAATTCAATTTTATTAAAGCTCCTCCTACAAAAGAGTTCAACGGGCGAAACTGAAACTTACGAGTATTACGTTTAGTTTTCATCATTTTCAATAACATAATTGTGTTTATCCTTAACGGGAAATCCTATTTAATATTAAAAATGAGAGAAAGCTTGTGAATATGTTTAGATGTGTGTTAGTTAATCACGCAATGATACCTGAACCGATTTGGATGAAACTTGGTGTACAGAAAGACAAAAATCTGAATTGACACCTAGAATACTTATTATTCCGGTAAAGCGTTACCCTGAGATTATTTTGACGACCAGATGGCCTAGTGGTTAGAGAACCTGACTACGAAGCTTGAGGGCCCCGGTTCGATTCCCGGTCGTGACAGATATTTGAGTGAAAAATACGAATGTTTGTGCTCGAGTCTTGGATGTTTAATATCTATTTGAGTATGTATTTATTTATATAAGTATGTTTGTTTATCCATTGTCTAGTACATAGTACAAGCTTTGCTTTAGGACTAGATCAATTTTATTGGTGTCAATCGTCCCACAATTTATTATTTATTATTATTACTCGTGTGGACACCCCCACCGTTAAAAAGATCCAGCGGGCCTGGGACACCCCTCGCCTTAACGCGACTCACGCTTCCATTCTCGCTTTAGACCAGATGGCCTAGTGGTTAGAGAACCTGACTATGAAGCTTGAGGTCCCGGGTTCGATTCCCGTGTCGGGGCAGATATTTGTATGAAAAATACGAATGTTTGTTCTCGGGTCTTGGGTGTTTAATATGTATTTAAGTATGTATCTATCTATATAAGTATGTTTATCCGTTGCCTAGTACCCATAACGCAAGCTTTACCTAGCTTACTTTGGGACTAGGCTAGGTCAATTGGTGTGAATTGTCCCGTGATATTTATTTATTTATTTATTTTTATTTTATTCTCGAAAACGGTCCGGACGATTCGGAACGCGCCCGCCTGTTAGCTGTTTCCACACCCGAGGCAGGCCATTGGCTGAACGCCTTGCCATCGAGGAATATTGGAACTATTCTGGACCCAACTACTTTGCGGATAGCAATTTCCCTAAGACTTGGGGCCAGAATATGCATTCCTTACATCTGCGCTTGTGGCAAAAACGTGGATCAACTGGGACGACATGGGCTTTCATGTGTTAGGAGCGCCGGCCGTATGTACCGTCATGGCACCATAAATGACTTAGTACGTCGGTCGCTTGCCACCGCGTCAGTGCCTTCGGCTTTAGAGCCGGCTGGCATGGCAAGGGACGATGGCAAGCGTCCAGACGGGGTCACACTGGTGCCGTGGAAGCTCGGTAGGGCTCTGGTGTGGGACGCTACATGCGTTGATACTTTCGCTCTGTCCCACATCAAGGCAACTAGCTCATAAGCCGGCGCTGCGGCTGATCAGGCCCAACTCCTCAAGCGCCGCAAGTACTCATCTTTATTAAAGGATTACGAGTTTGCAGCGCTTGCTGTTGAGACCTTAGGGCCTTGGTCAGCCGACATGAAGTCATTCATGTTCATGAAGGCCCTTTCTTCCCGGTTGGTCGACACCTCTGGGGACCCAAGAACTGGCGCATATTTATCCCAACGGATCGCACTTGCGGTCCAAAGGGGTAATTCGGCCAGCATCATGGGAACCCTGCCACAGTCAGATCTTTTGGACGGGGTATTATTTTTATAATTTTTATTTTTATAGTGACATGTACATATTTAGTTAATTTTACAATACAATACAATACAATACAATACAATACAATGACTCTTTATTGTACACCACAAAAAATACAACACCTACTACTACTACTAAGATACTTAGGTAAGTTATCTTTATTTTCTTTTTTTTTCTTGTCTGTATGTTTTTTAATTTTTTTAATATAATAAATAAATTGTAATTATTATTATTGTATTTTACCTAAAATAAGAATAGAAGCCGTGGTGGCCTAGTGGTTTGACCTCTGGCCTCTTAAGCAGAGGGTCGTGGGTTCAAATCCCGGCTCGCACCTCTGAATTTTTCGGAATTTAAGTGAGAAATTACATTTGTAATTTTCCATGAGCTTTACGGTGAAGGAAAACATCGCGAGGAAACCTGCATACACCTGCGAAGGGATTCAAAGCCCTTTCATTCTGAGAGGAGGCCTGTGCCCTGCACTGGGACGTATATAGGCTGGAATGATGATGATGACTATTATATTTAACGATCGGCTGGACGAGTTTACATTTACCTGCACATAGCGAGGACATAACTTGAGCCATATGAAATATATTTACGTTTAATATTACAAGTATGTTCACTTAAATACTAGGAAATATCAACAAAGACATCACTTGTTTATTTTATTAGCGGAGATAAATATTTAAATTTATTAGTAAGTAAAAGTATGAGAATGTCAACGAATGTGTTGACGCGGGCAAGTACCTTGATAAAGTTTCTGAGTTTAACTATTGGTTGGGTTATTATTCTAGCATAATATGTTCCAAATCACTTTTTTGGATACACGTTTGTAGAAATGGCAGAAGATGCTGATACAGTTTCCAACTTTCTACTTATCTGGTAAAAGTAAATACAGGATCTTTCATAAATAACCAAAAATGTCATCAAAACCTACAGCCAATTCGAGGAAAATGTGACCGGGTCATAGACATTTTTTTATCTGTATGTATAATTAATTATATCTTATGAAGGTTATTAACATGAAAATATATATTTCGTTGTTATATCTTGTGAGACGCTCCCAACGTATAATACACATTACAAGAATGTACATTTACTAGCTGTTTCCCGCGACTCCGTCTGCGAAGAATAGGGGTATAAAAAATAGCCTACGACCTATTCATAGACCTACCGAATACATACAAAAAAATTTCATAAAAATTGGTCAAGCCGTTTCGGAGGAGTTCGATAACAAACACCTTGACACGAGATTTTTATATATTAAGAAAAGATTAGAAGAAGAAGAAGATAATAAATTATACGTTTACTAGCTGTTGCCCACGACTCCGTCTGCGAAGAATAGGGGTATAAAAATAGCCTACGACCTATTTTCAGACCTACTGAATATGGAGAAAAAAAGTTTGATAAGAATCTGTTGATCCGTATCGGAGGAGTTCGATAACAAACACCGTGACACGAGATTTTTATATAAGTATTAGAAATTTTATATATTAGATTGTTCAAACTTTTTAATGACGCAGATGAAGTTTTTAACTTGCACTATTAAAAATGCGAATGAAAAATAATTATCATAATTAAAAAAAAAATTGATTTAAGGACCGTACTCTTGAGTTCACGACCGCTTTAGCCTAGTTGGTAGTGACCCTGCCTACGAAGCAAGAGGTCCTGGGTTCGAATCCCGGTAAGGGCATTTATTTGTGTGATGAGCACGAATATTTGTTCCTGAGTTATGGATGTTTTCTATGTATTTAAGTATTTATTTATCTATATAAGTATGTTTATCGTCGTCTAGTACCCATAGTACAAGCTTTGCTTAGTTTGGGACTAGGTCGATTTGTGTAAGATTGTCCCCCTAATATTTTTATATTTAGTTTTTCGGAATTTATGTGCGAATTTACATTTGTAATGTAAGTACCATCTTGTTGGAGGCCTACTGCGTCTTCCGGTCCGCGGACGTCACTCGACAACCTTTCGGCCCCATCGGCTGTCAGGATGGAACGACGACCTGGTAAAGGTGGCGGGAACGCATTGGATGCGGATGGCGCAGGGCCGATCTGTTTGGCGAGCCTTGGGGGAGACGTTCAGCAGTGGACGTATTTCGGCTGAAATGCTGATGATGATGATGAGCTTTACGGTGAAGGAAAACATCGCAAGGAAACCTGCGTACACCTGCGAAGAAATTCAATGGTGTGTGTGAAGTTCCCAATCCGCACTGGGCCCGCGTGGGAACTACGGCCTAAGCCCTCTCATTCTGAGAGGAGGCCTGTGCCCTGCAGTGGGACGTTTATAGGCTGGGCTGATGAACGTAGTTAACCTGATTTCTGAAATGATCTTTATTTATTATGGATGGTATTTTTTCTTCAAATTTAAATTTGACCCCATCCCCATTATAATTACTATTATAATTTGTGTTTTTTTTAAATTAATGAAATCCAAATCCCAACCTACTTAGGTAGCGGAAAAAACCCGAATCGATCAAAAATGACGGAGCATTGGATGACAAACTAAAACAATACAACCTAATCGAGAACCTCATTTATCGAAGTCGATTAAAAATCTATCAAGTCCCTAGGCATTTTTGACTTACATTTTAGCACGTGACCTTAAAAGTCATGCAAAAAGCGCATGCCTGTCTGTATCGCCGCCCCACCTCTGGATCGCGCGGCGCTCGCGGCTCACTATCGCCCGCGCACGCGCCCAGACGCGCCGTACCATGAGTCGGTGGTGAAGTGCAGTGAAAAAGTTTAGTGAAACCGCAATAATGTTGCTCTCCGCTGTTGTGTTTGTTCTTGCTGTCGCTTCAGGTAAATGTTCGAGGGTTTTGATAGTGTTGGAAGGTGCTTTGAAGAAAACTGTGAAATGATTATTTTTTTTGAGATTTTTGGTAAAATTGCACGGTGTTTTGGAGAAAACTAAGAAAAAAATACGTTGCAAAAAAAGGGATGAAGCTTTACGTGTTACAAAATTAGTGTTCCTATTTAGATTAGTTAATGTTAGAAAATCTAAGGCATTAATTAACTAACTTTTGTATTTAGGGTGTCCATACATTTATTTTACAATCAAACTAATTAAAATTAATGCAGTAACTGAGCGAGAAAAAAATATTTATACTTTTTGTTTAGGACAATATTTTGAAGTGTCCAAAAGGCAATGGTAAAATTTTAAATAAAATAAATGATAGTTACAGCGTCACACATAAGTCACATAAAGATGAAAATTGTTCATTGCAAAACAACAAATTATAATTTAGTCATAAATACATTTGTCTGTCATAATCTACCCACTAAGTAATTAATGGCTTACAAACAAATCTTACAATATTACACAAATTCACTCGTATTAAAATGATATATAAGGTTCTTAATTAACCAAACGGATTTTGCCCACGAAAGTGAAATTAGACCTCTAATTTATTCCAATAAATACTCTACTAGGCAAACATATGTAATACAATATCCCAAATTAATATTTAAAACTTTCTTTCGATTATGCAATTTGATTGACAAGAATTAATTTTAATAAACCTTTAACCTCTTTATATTACGTTATAGTTTTATGAAATCTGCCTCCGAAGTTAAAGAAAACTCCTACCCGATGATAAGATAATCATTAATTACTTCTAATTGCTCACTTTCATTGCAAGGGAACAATACTAACACATTCTATATCGTTCTGAGAAAAGTTTTTCTATGAACGTTCTTAAAACTCAAACTTTTCTATCAGCCTATAGAAATTTTATATTAAATTATATTTTTATATTTTATATTAAAAATGTTAATGTTTATACTATTTTTTTATATTATATCTGTCAATGAAATGTATGTATGTATGTATGTAAACACTTTATTGTACATAAAACACAAAAATAATACAAAACAACACAAAAAAAATAGTACAAAGGCGAACTTATCCCTAAAAGGGATCTTTTCAAGCTAACCTGGAATGAAAGGAAAAACTTAAAAAAAAAATGTTTTACGATAGTATCGACCATAGTTGACCAATATCCCACTTAAATGTCCAAATTAAATGGTGATGACGTAGCGAGGTTTTGGCTTCTGATATATACCCATTAAACTAGCTACACCAGCAGTTTAAGAAAAAAAATATTCTCGTTCAAATTTTCACTTACACATGGACTGCTGCTACAAAAATCATCAATTAGTAATTCAATTCGAATTATTAGTCTTTTTCCTTTATTGTAATTGAATATGTAGTTATGGGAAAAGTAATGAAAACATAATTCATTATTAATTATACAAGCGCAAAAGTATTTAGATCTAATTGATTGATTGATAGATCTGAATACTTTTGCACTTGTGTAATTAATAATGAATTATGTTTTCATCACTTTTCCATTACTATATATTCAATTATAATAAAGGAAAAAGACTAATAATTGGAATTTAATTACTAATTGATGATTTTTGTAGCAGCAGTCTGTGTGTAAGTGAAAATTTGAAAGAGAATTTTTTTTCTTAAACTGCTGGTGTAGCTAGTTTAATGGGTATAAATAATTATATCACAAGCCAAAACCTCGCTACGTCATCACCATTTAATTTTAAATGCAGCCACAACTGGCCAGTTGTAATTTGTGTGTTTTTACGTAACCGCCGTCTTTTGTTTTTACGCCGGCGCACGCGCAGCCGCGTTCGACGCTTCGGTGAAAATTAATCATTCGTTTTCCTTCTTACTATACGTCGTGTTATGTGCCAGTTACTTTTAAAGAATTTGCTATTGCGATAGTAGGTACGTAGCGGGTACATTTTGCGAAGCTTGAATCCATTAATCATTTCCTGGATGTTTATTTCATTTTGTTTCTGGCTGAAATTCATGTTGTATGCAGCCAAGTTTGATTTGATGTCACTGACACCGTTTAAGTATAAAGGGAAAAGCTGAAAAGTTTTTTTTTAGTAAATACATAGGTATAAGCAAACTTGCTCCTTTAATTTCATAATCTTCATTAGGTAGTTGAAAACTATCGGATTTTCTGATTCTACAAATTCGCTGTAAAAAGACAAGTGGATATGTGACTAAAAAAATTGTGAAATGTTTTTTTTTAGATAATAATTTAATAGATTCGATTTCAAGCAATTAGGTGTCTGTTTAATAGAAAAAAAAATCTATTGTTAAAACTTCCTCCACCCACCGAATGCATGGGCATCCTAAATTTATTCAAATTAAGTACCTAGTTTCGGCAGTGTCATCGCATAGGCGGGGAATTGGACAGGTCTTACGTCAAAGTTTGTTTAAGAAACTGAATTGTCAAAGAGTTTTTAGGCTCATATACAAATACTAAGCCATGTATAGGGTGACAATGAATTTAATTAAATATTGATTTTCCAAATAATCATTATTTACTAAAAATAAACGTTTTGTTTCATGTAACTGCTACTTTTTTAAACGTGGTCGCCATCGAATACTGATCTAGAAAAGTTGGTTCCTGATCACCGAATAAAAATCGTTAATATGTGATGTATGTATGTAGTATAGAGAGATGAATAAATCAGAAAATCTTGTCATAAATAAAACCATCACGAACTCTGCATTTCTCACAACAGAACGAATCCACATTCAACACGTCAGACAACCGTTTTGTATATTCGGTGAAAAGTACAAAAGACATTGCTTCACGCGTCGGGGCTATTGTCACCTGTTGTTATCGTAGTTGTTATGCAAAAGCTTTGCGCTAGGACCGGGAACAGGCGTGATACTGGTCACGGTACAAATAGATTAGGTTTGCTTTTACTGTGACCATGGTTCATTGATCACTCGCGTTATCAACATACAAAATGTTGAAGACAAGAGCAGAAATGCGCATATTGTATTAAGTAAAAAGTGAACAGACTCCAAAAAACCACGAAAATTACGCTTTACTGTGATCAGTTTGAAGTATGTGTCTTAGCATGCGTCAGCAGGAGTGGACCTAGTTATCTATCTGCCTTAAAAAAAGCACCAATTTCAAACACATCAGTAGAAAGTTATTTTCGTGATTTTTATTGCAATCGGCTCAATTTTCATTGAATTCATTTTTAATTTCTCACTTTTTAGTCTAATCTCTGATACTATACCTTAATATCAACTTCTCGTCATCTTTTACAAAAATGTTGCTTTTCCCGATTCTGAAACTATAATTGTTGAAGCGTCCTCCTGGCGCTTGCTGGTGTTTTTTTCTGTGGAAACATTGAGTCTGTAAAGACCGAGCATTTAAAAATATTTTGATCTAATAAAATTTAAATCATATGAAATTAGCCGTAGCCTAGGGCAGGTGTATTTCTCGCCCAATGCATTAGCATCGCAATGCACGGCAGAAATGCAGTCAGCCTTGACCAACCTCTATTTACTTAAAACCGCAATCAAAACGTAATTACAACATTAAGTTGGCATACACCATTGTTCATGGAAACCCAAATTAGTACTGGAAAGTTGCCATCATTACTTAATTTGTGAAAAGCAACGATAAACAATATGTTTTGTTGAGTTGCGAAAAAGACCCCGCTTATACCTATTACAATTATGTTTTCAGTGTTTACGGTTAACAAGTTAAAAACTGTTGATTTATGTGAAACAAACCATATTTAACTTGTTAAAAGACTGTTGAACAAATAGGAGCAGTAAAAAGATCGATGATGACTTTATAATATGCAAAATATTTTACGAAGATTGAAACAGTGGTATAAAGAAACCGTTATTAACAATATTTCACTAAAGATTTTTAACAATGTGATACGTAATTAAAACATAATTATTAAAGTTCAATTTATCGGTACTAAACGTTCTTCGGTTACAAACAAGGCACTATACAACTGTAAGTAAACAATAAATAACAGCTGCTTACGATTCACTTTCCATTCCACTGTTGGCCAACCGTCAGATTTCTTCGAGCTTCAGAAGTTAAAACGGCGCAATTTACATGTAATATGTACATTGACTATCGGAGTTCCAACAGTAATAAATGTCAAAGAGCCCCTATAGTATCTCCTCTAGTTTGAAATATTTTTAACGACGAAGGGTTAGTTTTTGCTAACTCGAGAAGCTGCTATCATGGAATAAATTGAAACAAAGTAATGTCTTTCAAACTAAATACAAACTGAAATATATAGTTTCACGGGATGACCGTAAAAGTAAAAAAAAATGAAGTTGAAAAAAAATATACAAAAAGATACTTCATACCTAACTTGTTAAAGTAAAAGTGTCTGGTAAACAAATTGAACTTAGATGTCACAAAAAAATATTTTATTTGAAATGAAAATTAAATATAAATTATTTGTGTTGTTATTCTGATTTGATATTTGACCGGCTTTTTACTGCGTTGTCCCTATTAGGGGCCCTATCTGGCGTGGTGGTCGTTGGCTCCAAGGTCCAGTATAAACAGAAGTCGACTTTCACAATAGTTCAAGCTTAGTTATATGTAATTTATGGTTTTTTACGTCTTTGCTAACAAAAATTAAACATGCCATGACATGGAATACTATTGTATTGTATTATAGTTATGGACTTATGGTTCATAGGTTAATTTATTTTTATAATGAATATTGCGTGTAGAACAGTAAAAAATAGCATTAAATAATTACATTACACATCTTCATCTTTATATTTAAGAGCTAGGCTCTTGTCGGTGGAGTAATTTCCAGCTTATTCTACATTCCGCTCTTTCATTTACTTCTTTATTATAATGAAACAATATTTTTTTATTTTATTATTCTATATATGTCCTTCTTGGTCTTCCCTTTTTATTGTCCTTACATGTATTATATCCGCGATTTTTTTTTAATAATAATAATTAACGTGTATTGTATCTCTTTGATGTTTAATGAAATATTAAAATGTTAATGAAACTAGGAACTATGTATATTGTTAGTTACTAAAGTTGTTTCAAAGTTGTTGCTGTTGTGTGTTATGTATTTATCTCATTCTAATTTCTTCTTTAACAACGACATAACTTGTATTGTCCGTGTTAACAAATTAGGTGATACATTTATTACTCGCGAAAAATTGCATAGTTTCCGCGGATCAGCGATAAATGTATTCTTTGTGGACAGTTTCGCGGGCAATAGCTAGTGAGATATGATTGATAATATTTATACACGAGCAATAAACTTGCAAAACACTCGAAGGATCACAGCAGAACGTCTTTATGCCGGTCAAGGTCGTGTTGCAGTACGAGAACTGTTCTTATGTATATTAGGTATTCTGCTACACGCCTCTGGCGCCTAGGAACAAAGAATCTAGGTCTCCTATGACGAAACATAGGAATGTGCACGGAATTATTCAAGTAATGGTGGAAAATTTAAAGTTATTGCTCAAAAATTGCGTTTTAGCTTGGTTAACGATGAGACATGTGGCAGAAGTGTTTGCATAATAGTTATAGTTTTCTATCTTATTACTGTAAAGTTTTAGTGTAAATCCCGTTGTCGAAATTTGTGAAACTAGTTTTTTACTTGCATGAAAATTAGGTTGCAAAAAATTTAACTTTAAAACTTTAGCATCAGAGAAAAAACTTCAAATAGTCACATCATGACGCGTGGTAGAAGTAAAAACTAGTACATTGAGAAAAATTACATTATAAATCATTCGAAGAAGGGGCCTGTGCCCTGCAGTGGGACGTATATAGGCTGGGGCGATGTGGTGTGTGTGACATTACATTGCTTTTCAACACTCTATTTAATCCTTCCGCCCCTTTATACCTTTCCGAGCGTTTCAGCTACTTGGCTGAAGGAAGCCAGCATCGTTTGCGGTCGAGTACCAATCTTCTTTTGGCCTGTCCTTCTACTTCTTCCAAAATTTACTCAAAATCATTTACTGTGCAATCTGCTAGACTGTGGAATCGATTACCCACCTCCATTAGGCAATCTCCTTCCGTGGTGTCGTTCAGGGAAGCTTTGAAGAAGATGTGGCTCACACCATCACTTTAATATATTGAGAACACTGCTTATTTATTATATGTATTTTGCATATATATGTTGTATATGGTAGTATATTATTATTAGGTTTCTTTATATTATGAGTTTATGTATTGTATTTACTAAAAGTTGTATTGTAGCCTTTGCTTTGTCCGACTGTATTATTTTGACTTACTCTTTGTCGGTCCCTTACTAAATGCTCCTTTCATCCACTCAAGGGTTGACTGGTAGAGATCCCTTAATGGGATAAGTTCGCCTTTGTACATACATTTCAACGGTTGTCAATAATGTATTTCTTTTTTTCCTTATTTTTGTACAATAAAGAGTTTACATACATACATACATACATACATTATAAATAACCAAGAAAAATATTCGTCTCTCGCCTGGATATTTAATTTAAAATTCACCTTCAATCTTATGTCATCGTAAGAGAGGTGACTGATGGGTGTCATCTACTGGGCGTTGAGGTGTTTATCATTGGTACGTTTACCCTAAACGGCATCAAATTGCCATTGGCGACTTAATAACATTGTAATTAAGTATCCAAAATTTAGTTTTTGACATAAAAAAATCAACTTTAGTTGACGTTTTTTACTGATAGTACCTACTATTTCATTGTGTTGTCATCGAATCTAAAAAGTCTGTCGAAATTCAGCTTAATCCAATTAGAGTTATTAAAATTCGACTTCTAATATTTGACTAGTTTTTGCCCGCGACTTCGTCCGCTCAATCGACTCATGATTGGACCGAATGCCCGCTATGTATTGTTTTAGTGATTTAAAAATATCATCGCATTATTGTCTTTCATTTTAAACCAGATTGGAGCACATCATGTTGAATTTTTTCAAAGTATATAATTACATTCTTAACTACACATTTATCTTCTAGTTCATCTTTTTGTTAAGCTTATGTTAAGCTTTTAACGACCGCTTTAGCCTAGTTGGTAGTGACCCTGCCTACGAAGCAAGAGGTCCTGGGTTCAAATCCCGGTAAGGGCATTTATTTGTGTGATGAGCACGAATATTTGTTCCTGAGTTATGGATGTTTTCTATGTATTTAAGTATTTATTTATCTATATAAGTATATTTATCGTCGTCTAGTACCCATAGCACAAGCTTTGCTTAGTTTGGGACTAGGTCGATTTGTGTAAGATTGTCCCCTAATATTTATTTGAGAGAGAGAGAGAGAGAGAGAGATGTTTATTTACACATATTCGATACACAGGAAATACATTTGACAGGAAAAGATACAAATAGAAATCATCGAATAGTATAAATTGGGCCCCACTCAGCATAATGTTGCGGCAAGCCGCAACGCTGTTTTTCAGTGGGACCCATAATATTTATTTATTTATTTATTTTATGTTAACTTAACATTCGTTTTGTTTTTAACTATCACGTTGACACTTTGCCAGCTGCCTTTGTCAGATGCAGACAAAACATGATTTTGCTTTCGTCACTTTTATGAAAAAGGGGGTTACTTACAAGTGAAACTATTAAAAGCTTGTTATCTAATATGAAACTTGCTATTCTATTGTTATTTATACTTGGTATAGAAAGTAAATATTGCTATCGATAGATACAATAAAACCGAACAGTTCAGTGGGTCAAGGTGCTTTTAAAATTATTAGACACAGTGCGTCATATTGTGGTTCGATTAGTGCAAGATCATTCGCAGAAATATAAATGGAAAAATTAGCAACGTAGATTCACATTATTCGTGACGCATGGTTTTATACCTTCCTAAAAACAGAGACATGAAAATTAATGAACTCTTTTGAAATATCTGTGGATTGTCATTTCTTTTTACATAAAACTGACCCGTGATTGACCTCTGTGTCACCTGTCACCTGATGAAGTGCAGATAAGGCCCGAGGTATATCTTTCTGGTTCAGTAACAGCCCATTGCTACTCTATTACTATACTATTTTTCGTTTTTTCTCGAATTTCATAATCGCAATTATAACGTAACGGCAGGCCGTAAACCTTTTGTGTGCAAGTCCGACTCGCGCTTGGCCGGTATATTTGTCTCAGGGGACTTAAATAATTATTTAGTAGAGAATGTAGTAACTGATGTAACTATACTGATGTAATGACATGAAGATGTAGCAAAAGTGCAGTTTTTAATTTATCAAGCCTTTTCCGTAATGACCATAAAATTTGCAAATATCCACAAATTTCAACATTGTTTTATAATAATATTACACAATGTAAAAATGTACAAATATTTCAGATTATTGGTGTTTTTGCCTTCTTCTTTTATAACAACAATCGTAACAATACAATTTGGTGTAATAAAACGTTTATGTATTGTGTTAACATTTGCCTTTACACAATGTTATTCTGTTAATTAATACAGGCTGTATGTTTATTAACTTTCAAAATCAATACTAAATAAGGTGTTTTATATTAATCTCGAATATTTTTACAAAAAATTCTGGATACATTTTGAGACATACCTATAGTGTATATACTTATGATAGCTAACTGTTGCCCGCGACTCCATCTGTTTCGTTTATCGCTCTAACCCGCGAGAACTATGCAATTTTCTGGGATAACAACAATTTTGTGTCGTTTTTAGGGTCACAAATTATCTTCATATCCAAATTCATCTAAATCGGTTTAGCGGTTTAAGCGTGAACAGTAACAGTCAAGCAGTCAGATACATTTACTTTCGAATTAAGTAATAATATTTGTAAGGATTCAAGAATTTGTTATGTCAAGAATCAGAATTACTTACATATTTCGGGCTAATCCGTAGCCCTTCCTCTCGGAGCAACACGCTAGGGCAGCTGTCAAACGCGCACTACGCGTCACCACTCTGCTTAACCATCTATATCCTATGCTATGTTTAAAGTAATTACCCTACTGCTCATAACAATAATGTTAATATAACAATACCTTTTCCAGTCAGCTGTTTATTTGTTTTAATTTTTACATTGTTTAAATAGTAATAATCTAAAGTATGTACAATTTATAAATAAAGGAAAATAAAACTGAACCTAAAACTAAATATGTGTTGAAAATAGCGGCGTAGCAAGAATTAGAAAATTTATTGCCACAGTAACAAGTTCTGCGTCATAATAATGTTATCGCAAAAATGTTATCTAGCACCTTTCTATTTCACTTCCGCAACATCTAACTTTTAACTGTAGCTAATTTTATTCATAAAACACGACTGTGTTCAAAAAAGTACAAAAGTTGTTTTTTCATATTACTCGCTGTTGCCCGCGACTCCGTCCGCGAAGAATAGGGGTTAGAAAAATAGCCTACGACATATTCTCAGAACTACCGAATAAAGAGAAAAAAGTTTTATAAAAATCGGTCAAGCCGTTTCAGAGGAGTTCAGTTGAACAGAAATTTCGAGATTTTATTGAATTTCCATAAGAATTTTCGAAAACTACATCATGTCATGATCTTCATTATGTTGGGATTTTATGTATGCTTTCATTCCGATCCTGTAGGAATATTGGGACAAAAAGTAGTCCAAGTATTATTCTTGATATCCAGCTATACATATCAAATATTTCTAGGCGTTTATGTAAGTGTGAAAGAACAACACAAACGCACGCACACACACATATGCCCACACTCATGAAGAGCTTTAATTAAAAAAACTAAGATCGAACGATTAGGAACAAGCAACAATCACCGTGCAGATGTTCATTTGTTTATATTTTTTAAATTAAAATCGCAGGTCATCGTCTTTAGCAGGCTCGTTACATAAGAGGTCAAAGTTTGCTCAACTTGACGGATCCAGCCAGAGTTAGCCAATTACTTATTGGCAAGGTGATCAGGTGTGGAAAATGAATGGCAACGGCTGGCTGTCATTGTTTCAAAACTTCTACGATTGACTACGGAGAAATGTCACCAAATGTGGGTGTCTGATTTAGCTAAAAAATAGCTGAACCTAAGTTCTAATCGGATTTCGAAATAATCTATGGCGAATAGTGCTGAGACAGGGTATCTTGTTACCAAGATGGTTATTTAGAATGTATTAAATAATTAAATTAAATAAAATAAATAAATAAATATCACGGGACAATTCACACCAATTGACCTAGTCCCAAAGTAAGCTAGGAAAGCTTGTGTTATGGGTACTAGGCAACGGATAAACATACTTATATAGATAGATACATACTTAAATACATAATACATATTAAACACCCAAGACCCGAGAACAAACTTTCGTAATTTTCATACAAATATCTGCCCCGACACGGGAATCGAACCCGGGACCTCAAGCTTCATAGTCAGGTTCTCTAACCACTAGGCCATCTGGTCGTCTAAAAAAAAACAAAAGAAAAGAAGAAAAGAAAACAAAACAAAAGTCAAACAACATTAAACAAGAAAAGTCCAGATTAACTTACTGACTCACTGCACTCACTGATTCATCAAGGCTCAACTGAAACTATTGACCCTAGTAAGCTGAAATTTTGCATAAATAGTTATTTGTTATACAAGGGGGGAAAGTTGTATTTTACCTGCGAGTGTTCATTTGAAACACGAGCTATCGAAAGGATGCTATGATTGACCACGAGCGAAGCGAGTGGTTCAAAAATAGAATCCTTTCGATAGCGAGTGCTTCAACACACGAGACGTAAAATAACTTTTCACCCGTGTATAACACAAAACTTTTCACCTCACTACAGCGAGGAAAATAAGAAAAAGGGTTTGTACTATCAATTATTATTTATTTAACTCTTTGTCAATACAATAATTTTGAAGTACTTATAGAAATATTGGTAAAATCAAAAATGATGCAAAATAGCCTAAGCATATCCAGTCTTTATGGAACTATTCCAATACCGACATATCGTCACTACTTTGAAAAAATCTCGTATCTCCAATCGATGAATAAACCAAACTGAACTTTATTGCACATCGAGTAAAGTTCAATTAGCCAGATTATCGATTTTGAGATACGAGCAAACTGTATTACTGTTAAATTGTATACTGTTTTGACTTAAGTTTTTTTTTATTACTTCGGATGCGTTTTGTTCGCACATCGACTTACTTGGACTGTCAGAACATTTTATCCGTTTTTACAACAAGAATGAAGGTTAATGTTGAATGCTGATATTTATGAATTAAAATAAAGTTGTAAGACTGTATTTAGTGTTTTTTACTCGATGCAATTCATTAATTGTGATGTTAAAAATTCAGCACTTTTAAGGTTTTACGTTTTGTTAGCTGTCAAATATCACTTAAGCTGCCTTCAAATGTCAAAACTCTTTCTTCACTTGTGGATAAAAAGCGATTTTCTCAATAGATGTCAAACAAACAAAAAGGGCTTTCCGAGCTAGTGAGGTGAAAAATTGTTTTAATGACGTAGACAAGGAGTAAGGACGGAATTTTAGAAATTCCATCCGGATAAGGAATAAGTGGAATTAATTTATGCTTAACCATAATGACTAGACAAATTTGGCATACATGTACCTAGGTGATTATAACAATAAAAAACTGATGTTACTTCAATGTTATTATACAGCGCCTTTTATGATTGTTTAAAGTCAAATTTAATTTACTGTAGAATTGAATTACCTCACGAAAAATAATTACCGCGATATTAAGTACCAAATCTTTGTCCATCATTTTAATGTGTGCCAGCGCACGCGTCACATATTGACAAGGACCCGGGTTCTATTCCCGGCCCCGGCCTTTCTGTTCTTTTTTTCAATGTTTTCTAGTTACTTCTTCGCCTGTCGTTTTTTGCGCACATTCCATATCAATAAGCACTTTATGCATAGGTAGTCCTCGTACGGGTATGTATTACAATACCGAAGTACGAAAGACCGAATGTATTAAAACATCGAATGGGTCAAAAGACCGACACGATTTTTTTCTGAAACCGTTAACTTTTTAAGATTGTTATAAAACAAACCTAATCTAACCTAATGGGTTCTGTATGATGCCGTTTTAATAAATTCTGAAAAGTTTACGGTTTCAGAAAAAAATCATGTCGGTCTTTTGACCCATTCGATGTTTTAATACATTCGGTCTTTCGCACTTCGGTATTGTAATACATACCCCCTCGTACAGAGAATCACCGCCGAAAACAAGCGAGCTCATCAAACCCAACGAACCGAGAGAACACATTGTTATGACCAAAGCTATAATTTCGTGCACGTTACATAACCCGCTTACATCGTCTAGCGGCTCACGG
This sequence comes from Archips crataeganus, assembly GCA_947859365.1. Taxonomy (NCBI): domain Eukaryota; kingdom Metazoa; phylum Arthropoda; class Insecta; order Lepidoptera; family Tortricidae; genus Archips; species Archips crataeganus. The sequence continues at coordinate 18,764,254 of OX402048.1, forward strand.
AACCTTTTTTACCGTGCGCTTTCACGGTCACCCGTACTTTCTTTGTATTGTTCTAACAGGTGGTTTGGACTCATTAGTCACGTATTACGCAATTTTTAATTGTTGCTAACTCTGTAATTTAATGAAAACTAAGCGAATGACGCTGTTGGCGAGCATTGTTTGGCTTTATTATGTGTCTTTATGACGATTAATAAAATTAATTATAGCTTTTTATGACGACTAGATGGCCTAGTGGTTAGAGAACCTGACTACATTGAGGTCCCCGGATTCGATTCCGGTGTCCGGGCAGATATTTGTATGAAAAATTTCGAATGTTTGTTCTCGGGTCTTGGGTGTTTAATAATAGTACATTGTAGTATGTATTTAAGTATATTTATCTTTTGCTCAGTACCCATAACACAAGCTTTGATTAGCTTACTTTGGGACTAGGTCAATTGGTGCGAATTGACCCGCGATACTACTATGAAGTTGAACTAAAACAATTACTTTGCTCACCCGCGACCTTACAATAGTTACGTTTATGCAAGAAATGTGCGTTCATGCAGTTCCTCCACCTCCACACTGTACGAACACACACAAATCACATAAACCCAACCATCACCACCACCAAGCTACACTGACGCGTTTCGAACTCAACCAGAGCTCATCTTCAGAGTTACCACAACCGTATGCTATGCTACCAAACGTTAAACGTGGAGGTGGAGGAACTGCATGAACGCACATTTCTTGCATAAACGTAACTATTGTAAGGTCGCGGGTGAGCAAAGTAATTGTTTTAGTTCATTAATATGGACCTCCGCAAAGTAACGCCTGATTCAATAAATTACTATGAAGTTGATTTGACGACTGCATAGCTTCGTGGCTATAGAACCTGACTACGAAGCTTGAGGTTCTGGGTTCGATACCCGGTTCGGGCAGGTATTATGTGCAAAAAATACGAATATTAGTTCTCGAGTCTACTTTAAAGATACTAAAAAGCATATATTTAAAAGCGTTCCCTAGTAACAAAAACACAGGCCATGCTCACTATAGGATTGCTTAGGTCAGTGAAAGTGGGTTTTCTATGAGAGGCTATTTGGCGCTAGTATCGTCAGGTCCGTTTGACAACTTTGACATTTGTTGTATGGGTGTAACGTCAAATAGACCTTACAATACTAACGCCATCTAGCGATATTCCACCTGTCAGAAAACCCTCATTGTTGTTAAGTTCCCGTGATGTTATTTTATTTTATTTTGTTATTTGAACATGAGTAAACGATTATATTTTGCTAGATGCTTAGTCTTGATCATATGGGAGTATCGAGATAAAATGTAGCCTAATATGTTATTTGAATACGCACTGGGCCCGCGTGGGAACTACGGCCCAAACCCTCTGATTCTGAGAGGAGGCCTGTGCCCTGCAGTGGGACGTATATAGGCTGGAATGATGATGATGATGATGAAACTTTATTCCTTGGTGCATTCAAAATTTCATTAAAATCTGTTCTATTGACCGTTTTAACGTGAAAGAGCAACAAACATACATACAAACTTTCATGTGTATAATATTAGTAAGATACATAGAATTGTTTTCTTCATAAAAGCTTTAGTCAAGGCACCATCTTTTTCCTGTTAAAAATCAAATATCACTTCTTAGAAACAGAATTTTTTTACTTCTCAAAAATGCTTAAATATTGACTGTGACCAAAACCGTAATTATAATATTTTTGCGCTTCAAATTATCACGTTTTTTTTATAATTGCGGTTAGCAAATACTTGTCCCGCAAACGCTACTCATTAGCGCATGTTATGTGTTGTGTTGGTTGTGTTAAGTGTTGTTCACAATGCTCTTACGTCGGCTTTGTCATCATCATAATCATCATCATGTCGTCGTCTTTGTATCTCATTAGATTTTAAAGCTATTCTTGTTTTAAGTTAGTAATTAATTAGCAGGAATATTTCATCATCATCCCAGGCTATTAACTTCCCACTGTAGGGCATGGCGAATGAGATGGTTTGGGCCGTTGTTCTCACGCGTTCCCAGTGCGGATTGGGAACTTCACACACACTATTGAAATTGCTTCGCATGGTGTGTGCAGGTTTCCTCACAATGTTTTCCTTCACCGTAAAGCTTATGGTAAATTGTAAATGTAATTTCGCACGTAAATTCCGAAAAACTCTTAAGCTTGAGAGGCCAAACCAGTGGGTTCAAAATTAATCAGGAATATTTCTGCAAGCGGTTGGGTTAGTTTATGTGAACACCTCTGCATGTGTTTTTCTGCATTTTAATTGTAACTAATAATACCTAAAATATGTTTTTGTATACTCTCAAAGTTATCTGAGGTTAGAAAAACGTTATTAGGTAGTTGTTAAAACCATTTTGTATTTAATGACCATTTTGTACCTACAAGTATTAAAAAGGCTGGGGCAATGATGATGATGATGGCGAGTATTAAAATTTGTATTTGTATTTGGAATATAATTAAACTGCAGCTTCATCGATTGCCAAATCATTTTTGTTTGGTAACATAGTGATTTTAAATATCAATAAAAAATTATATTCGCCGACTACAGGACCATTATTAAGATACTCTATAACAATAACCATCAGGCGAGGATATAAAAGTATTTACATACAAGAAATGCACGCGCATTAAAATCGAAGCCGTTTAAAAACCGTTCACGTCGGAACACGATCGATCTGCCACCTTTATGCAAAGTCAGCTAGAAATCGTCGCGCGAGCATTTCGTATGTATCGGAGAAATGGCGGTAACTTTCGCATTTCTCGGACGCGAGTTGCGCAATAGCCGAATTCTAATTATATCATAAGTCATAACGCACCGTTTTGCCGATTTGTGATGATGGCGGCGTTCGAGGTGAAAATTATACCGTTATACTGGTAAACTGATGCTTACGTTTTGGGTTTTGTGATTTTTAACAAGAAACGTAAGCGTATTATTTTATAAAGTTAGCGATAATACTTACCTACTTACCTACCCTACCTACCTACCTAGGTACCTAACTAGCCTAGCTACCTACCTACCTACATACCTAGCCTACCTACCTACCTACCTAGGCTTTTGTACTGGTACGGGTTGTAAAGAATGCAGTAAGGAAACAACGAGAGTCGTGTAAATACTGCGTATATTCTATGAGCTTAGCTCTAACTTATATAGTATAGGTTGGGAGAGTGTGCGTGTGAGGCGCAACTCACACTACAGGGTGGAGACATTTTTTATTAAAAACATAGGACAGGACGTAGGCTACTTTTTATCATCATCGTCATCCCTATATACGTCCCACTGCAGCGCACAGGCCTCCTCTCAAAATGAAAGGACTAGGGCTACTTTTAACCACGGGAAAATATCTCATTCCCTCGGGAAAACACGTTTTATACTACTTTAGCGGGGGCAAAGCCGCAAGCATCAGCTAGTAAATAATAAATATTACTGGACACTTGACATCGATTGACCTAGTTACAAAGTAAGCAAAACTGGTATTATGGGTACTAGGCAACGGACACACATACTTGAGAAAAAAATATTCGTATTTTTCATACATAATATCTGCCTCGACCGGCGCTAGAACCCGCGACCTCAAGCTTCGCAGTCAGGTTTTGAACCTGTGCTGAAATTAACCCTGGGAGGATTTTACTAATTACCTAAGTATTTAACTTACCTACCTACCTACCTTTAAAATGGTACTGTAAAAACAAATTGCAAACTGAAATCGGCGAGATTTCAATTCTTTTGAAAAACATCTTGTAGATTGACGATTTACGTAATAGATATACACAGTTACATAGTTAGTTTTACTTTTTTTTAAAGAAGCCTGTCTTCATGTTGCTCTAAAATATAGTAAAAAAAATTTAGGCGAAATATTTTTATGTTTACATTTATTTACAAGAAATTCAATAGCAATTTTGAGTATTTTATTGTGCTGATGCAAGCAGAAGAACGTTATTTTTAATAATAATTTTCTTTATCGATGCGCTTTTACCATTTTTACGTAATTTGATTGCTTTCGTTTATTCCAAACTTATGAAGTAAGCGGAACAATGAGACATTGTTTCAATTATGCTCAAATATTTGCATGTTACCTCTACAAGACCTTTCACTATCCGTTTCTTTCCCACCATGTAAATATCACTTGCTCTTGTTCTTTTTATGGTTCCGTACCCAAAGGGTAAGAACGGGACCCTATTACTGAGACTTCGATGTCCGTCCGTCCGTCCGTATATCACCAGGCTGTATCTCATGGACCGTGATAGTTAGACAATTAAAATTTTCACACATGATGTATTTCTGTTGTCGCTATAACAAGTAATACTAAAAACCAGAATAATTTCTTTGCTCGTTTTTGCTCGATATTGATAACGGCAACAGGTAGATGCTTAAAATATTCACAGAATATTTAGTTATTCACTTTAGGTATTCACTTTAAATAGAAATAATTAAATTAAAATAAAACAAATATTTCAGGGTGGCTCCCATATATCAAACGTGATTTTTTTGCTGTTTTTATAGATAATGGTACGGAACTCTTAGTGCGCGAGTCCGACTCGCACTAGGCCGGTTTTTTAATGTAAGAAGCTAAAAGCATGTACTGCTTTTGGTATTTCGATAATTATAATTACAGTAAATACAGCAAACGTAGGTGTATTGGACATGTGGAGTGTAGCTTATTAAAACAGTATATTTGGTACCAGATTTAACTTGTTACATATTGTGAAAATCTTCTTCTAACATATAAAAATCTCGTGTCACGATGTTTGTTATCGAACTCCCCCGAAACGGCTTGACCGATTTTTATCAATTTTCTTCTCTATATTTGGTAGGTTTGAGAATAGGTCGTAGGCTATTTTTTATACCCCTTTTCTTCACAGACGGAGTCGCGGGCAATATTTATCAGTGTTTTATAGATCTCGATTACAATTATTCCAAAACAATACAAATTGGAAATCTCCTCCTGTTTTTGAAGTCGGTTTTAAAACTATGTTTATTTGTTACACCAAGAATTATAGTAATTTATCAACGACAAAATTCTTATGTAAATTATCTAATAATCGAAACAATATTCAAAGACACTATTAAATTTCGCCTACAAGTACCGATTTGAGAAACTCGATTATATCGATTAAACCCGCCCACTAATAAATCTTATATTCTCATCGTCTCATATCGTTTAATCAGTTAATAACCCCAACAACATGAGCGTTTAGTAATCTTCCTCAATGAAATTCGTAGCTTTCAAAATTTAATTCGAGCTGTCGAAAAGAAAGTTGTGATTGAGCTGCAATGATATTACAGTCTTGCACTTTAAAATCAATCAAAACGTGTTTGATAACATAGTAACCACTTAGTTTTAATTCGAAAACTGTAATGTTTACAAAAATACCCAAGTTCAACCAAACGAATTTGTTGAATTTAATATAAAAGTCATCAACGTGCTCGACAACTTTTAATAATCAATGAAATCATTTTAAATTTTAAAATTAACACGCGATTAAATGACTATTTAACTTCAAGATTAGTTTCAATACAACATGTAAACTATGTACCTACGGATTTTTAAGTCAATCATTAACATTGCTCTTATTGATCATGTTAATAATCACATTAATCAATATTAGTTATTGGAATAGAAAGCCCATTTTACTGCCGCTTAAATACTCAAGTATTGTTCGTAGTTGATCAAAACCACGGTCGATATCTATCGTTATGCAGAAACGAGAGTCACACACACATACTTAATAATTACACGTCTGTGCAGTGCGTGTGTGTGCGTTTGCGCGCGTTTCACTCGAACTGGATGGTGCAGTTTTAACGTTTTTATGGTTAAAAGTAAAATTTTACGGATCTATATCGGAATGCCTGATTACTGAAATCCACATTACAATACAATACAATACAAATATTCTTTATTGATCACCAAAACAAATACAGAAAAAAATATTCATAACAATAAAAAAAAAACAAGCAGACAATAGGCGGTCTTATCGCTCAAAAGTGATCTCTTCCAGACAACCAATACTGGATACATGTACAAATATGAACAGGTTTATGTAGGTGGCGGAAACAACAGACAGGAGAAATGAAGAGATATTAATCAAAATATTAAAAACAATACATTACGTATGTTTGCCATAATAATCATTTGCCATTTTTTCTTGGAATCTATTAATTGTTCTGAATTGTTATAAAACAAACCTAACCTAAACTATAGAGTTCTACAGGATGACCACTTGAAAGTTCCTGAAAATTTTACGGTTTCAGAGAAATAAAGAGTTATGGCAAATGATCATTATGGCAGACATAACATTATGACTAACAACATTATGGATTGCGAATAGCACCCATATTTTAAGTATAAGCTTTTAAACTTAATGTAGAAAAAACCCCGATTGCTATAGAATTTCCTTTAAAAATAGCCCATTACAAAATTGCAAGACACATTATACTTAATAGGAAGTTAAAAAATGGCTAGATCTATTTACAAAACCAGTTATTGATAATGACAGTATGCAAGCTAATTACAATTAATAGTTTCGGAGAAAAACATTTTTGGAATAAATTGATTAGACTCATAATTATCATCTATCTGCCTAGAGAAATATTTCTCTATTGTTTTTGCTCCCGTGAAGCTAGTCCCTTTCCTTCTTATCCTGTAGGAATTAAAAAAAGACCCTTAGTAGTGCACCTTTGTAATCCTCAAGGTTCATGTCTGTCAAATTTCAAGTCCTTAGCTGCAGTGGTTTAGGCTGCGCGTGGTCTGTCAGTCAGTCAATCAGTCAGTAACAGTGCTTACTGCTTTATTTTAAGTGTAAATTCAAACTAAAATAATGTATAGTAGCGGAATGAAAATGTTCATCACTTTTCGGTCTTAACTCGTTGACATAGAGTCGAAAAGTGACGAAACTTTTCGTTCTGCGACAGTACCTAATTGTCCACAAACATGTTGACCTTAGTTTCTCACTTCAACAAATATTCAAATTGCCGCATTGTATTCAAATTGGTACCATTTTCTCCGCAACCGGAATTGAGTGCGTATAATCATACCATTAGATCCGAAACATTGCACATTCCACGATCATTAGACATTCGTCTTGGATAAAATATGTAATTATTACCAACTATGTAGCTATAAACCGCGGCTTCGTTTGCGTTAGAAATACCTTCACGAAAAACATTTACAATCTAATGGGGATATTGACACCACCAATCAACTGACGTACTTTTTATGAGCTGTCAAAACAAAACTCTTCCATAGAGTTTGAATGGCAATAGCAACTTATGACGTCACTTGTTCGCCAGCTCAATCAACTAACTATTTATTTGTATTAAAGCGACAGTAAATCTAAGTTTACAGTTAATCGAAAATTAATTTGTTCTTCAGGGTTAAAATAAAGCGTTTTTTTACTGAAGTCGTGTCTTCGAATTATATTTTAATGGCGCCAACATCCCTATTTGGCTCGAAAAAAGGTTACGGTAACATTTTTAAAGAACCGCGTTCATTAACGCCATCTATTGACGGCAGATAAGTTAACACGTAAATTTGAAAGCCGAGCTGGTTAACGTTCTTGGGCAACGCCCTCTATTCTTGTTTAAAGTTAAAATCGACGGTACTCTGTCTCAACCTCGTATATGAAATTTTACGAAGTTGGACTGACCACTTTAAGCCGTGTGTTTAAAGTAGTTATTCCAATGTTGTATAATTTGATATACGAGGTTGAGTCAGAGTACCGTCGAAATACTATCCTTCGAATACCCATTATCGGGATTTAAAATATCCTATGTCTCAATCCAGATCTTTGTATGTCTGTACGCTAACTTTGAACCGAATCCGTTCAGCCATTATGTAACACATGAAATTAACAGGTAACAAGAGAAACAGATGTATGTATGGTCGACCAAGAAAATGGTCTACCAGTTTTGACATAAGTTTCTATGAGATTTAAATATCGCTAACGTTGACATTTCTGAGTGAAGTCTTTAGTCACTGTCATCATATTATTGAAGAGAAAATTAACCTCGTTGTATTATGACGTGCAAATGAACATCAACCGTAGGGTTGTAGACCATATTTTTGGCCGAATGTACTTGTACAAAGGCGAACTTATACTTTAAAGGGATCTATTCCAGTTAACCTTTGAACGCTTGTGCGTGATTTACTAACAAACATGTAAACATAGGTAGTAGGCGTGTAGGTAGGCCTCCAACAAGATGGAGCTACGACCTGGTTAAGGTTGCGGGATCGCGTTGGTTGCGGAGGGCACGGGACCGATCTGTCTGGCGAGCCCCAAGAAGCTTGTTTGGGAAGGCCTATGTTTAGCAGCGGACGTCTTTCGGCTGAAATGATGATGTATGATGAGCTATTTATGCAACTGTATCGTAATAGGGGTCCTTAAAACACGAATGTTGTTTCATGAAACGAGGCGTAGCCGAGTTTCATAAATGGTCACATGAGTGTTTTAAGGCCTAATTACGTACAGTTGCATACAATATTTTATCTACTCTCACAACTTTTTTTGCATTTTCCATGCCATAAAATCTTGATAGCATTTTTCGTATAATTTTCTGGACTTTGCTGGTAATCAATTATAAGTCATTTCCTTCGCCGCATCTATAATATTGGGCTGAGTCAAATTTTCTTCGCATTCACTGATATCAGACATTTTTTAAGCAAGAACACAATAAAATTTTCCCACGAAAATTCGTACAACAAAACGACACGTCAAATCGCTGTCAATTGAAATTGCAAACAATGTACACAAACCATTTAATGAAATATCCATATTCTAACACTTGTTTATTATTTTAATGGTTTAGGATAGTGTTGTGGTAAGTATTGATTAAATAACACACGGATTTAGCAGTATTTGATGAGGGAAAATGGAAATTAAAGACATTTTAAATACAAGGTATGTTTACATTGTTTGCAATTTCAATTGACTGACAGTTTAGGAATGGAATGGCGCTAGAATCCAGTACGTCACCGCGCATGTGCGCGCATGCGCTAAAGCCCGCTTCTGCCACAGACAAGTGGAAATTGGAATCAAAACTTGGTGATATAAACTTTTTGGATTTGCCCTGTATCGTAATGGTAAAAAAATTGTATTATAACATTATTTCGTTAGAAGAAAAGTGTTATAATATGTTTTTTTTTTAATATTTCGGTATTGTGTTTATAAAGTATGTCAATATAAACTCGTTTTGAATTTTGTAATTCGAATTTTACGATATGAGAGTAGATAAACATAATTATAAGGCTAGAGTGAATATACTGTTACTGAACCAGTGAGATACACATTTGGCCTCATCTTCACTTTTCATCAGGTGAGATAGTGGTCAATCACGGGTCAGTTTTATGTAAAAAAAAATCCAAACATTCACACATCCAAAGATCCAAGCATCTTAATAAACTCTCTAGTTTATAATATAAGTACAATCATACGCAAGCACCTGATCACCTCTAAAACCGTCGAAGGCAACACAAGTTTCTCACTACGTTTTTACTACGAAATAGTATTTATGATGTAAATCAAAGATTGAGCCGGTAATTATGGCCAGCTGTAGATCCGGTTCCAAACGTACGTATAATTGGACAATATTGAAATTATCAATGAAATTTCTTATGAGCCATAAATACTTTTATCGCGTTTAAATTACTTACACCATGTTGTTAGAAGGAGTTATGACGTCGGATGAATAGGGTAGACACCATAAAACTGGTTCTCTATTTGGATACGTGCACGACGGTGGCGCCGCGTAGCGTTGACAAAATGTCCTTCGAATTTACTTCCAATTTTTGCCATGTTGTGCGCTGCGATCGTTTTCTGTACCCCCACCACCCGCTTCGCACATAAAAAAATCGAAGTATAATCTTGTCGACAATAGAGATGTTGACACCAACAATCAACTGACGTACCTTGTATGAGCTGTCAAAACACAATTCTCCCATAGAGTTTGAATGGCAATAGCAACATAATGACGTCACTTGTTCGCCAAATCAATCAACTAACTATTTATTTATTTTAATGCAACAAAAAATTTAATTTTGCAGTTAATTAAAAATTAATCTGGTTTTCAGGGCTAAAAAGGGTTTTTTACTGGAGTTTTTGAATTATTTTTTAATGGCGTCAACATCCCTATTGCACACATAAACAGGAGTGAGCAACCTTTTCTAATTAGATTGCATAAAAGTGGGTTACAGATCGAAAGTGAGTCTTCAATTAGACGTTGCACCGACCATGTGTAAGCAATTGTGCTAAGTGTAGTCTTTGTTCCATTATCTCACGGGTGTTGCGAATCTCCACTTCTCACAGTTGCCGACCCCTGCCTATGATTTAGCCTTAGCCAGTTGCAGTCAACCGTTTCCCATAAGAAATGTTCGGTGTAGTGTCCGACCGAACTTTCGATTTCGGTTACGTTTTAATTTTAGTCGAGTTTCGGTGATAGATTGGAGCTTAGTTTAGAAACTCTACCAAACCTAAGACCCAAACTAAATCCTACTAATCCTATTAATTGTATAAAGATGAGAAATTTGTGAAGATGTTTGGATATTTTGTTAGACAATCAGGCAATAACGACTGAACGGATTTGTATAAAACTTGTAGCACAGATAGACAAAAATCAGGATGTAAAACGTGTCTGTCAAAAAAAGGTGGTAAAATGGTGTCGTGGCTAAGTTGTTAGTCGTTATTAAGTAAACAAATAAAAGTTGTTAAATAATCGCTTTTATGAACACAACCGCATATTTACACGCATATATTCAAACGAAAGTTAAAAAAAAAAACAAACAGAAATCTCCTTTGATTTAAGTTTCGGTAAATCAGAAACCGAAATTTAGTTTCGGTTGCGGATGCTAGCTTCGGTCAGATATTAGTTTATAATATTGATATTCTAATATATACAAATCTCGTGTCACGGAGTTTGTTATCGAACTCCTCCGAGACGGCTTGACCGATGTTTATGAAACCTTATCTATATCTATATTATCCTTATCTTATCTATATTTGGTAGGTCTGAGAATAGGTCGGAGGCTATTTTTTATACCCCTATTTTTCGCAGACGGAGTCGCGGGCAACACCTAGTTAGTTTATAACTTTCAATCCGCTCCCGCAGCAGCTCGAGCCTGTGCTTCCAGACAATTACGACTTTGGAGCTTTCAATAAAAAGCTTATACTCTCTTTAAAGGACGGCAACAAATCAGTAACTCTCCTTGAATGGGGATGTTGACACCACCAATCAACTGACGTTCTTTTTATGAGCTGTCAAAACACAATCTCCCATAGAGTTTGAATGACAATAGCGACATATGACGTCATTGTTCGCATACTCAATCAACAAACTATTTATTTGTTTTAAAGCAACAAAAATTCTAATTTTGCATTTAATCAAAAATTGATCTGGCTTTCAGGGCTGAAATAAAGCGTTTTTTTACTGGAGTCGTGTCTTCAATTTTTTTTTAATGGTGTCAACATCCCTATTGTTGACATTCATAGGCGGTGCTGATTTCCCATCAGATGACCCACTTGTTCGTTTCCTCCCTCTCAATGATAAAGATAAACTTATCAAGGCGTCGATATCATCGGAGATGTGAACATCTGTTTGCGTACATAATAATAATAGACTTGTTACTATACAATTCAAACGGCTGCCGGCCCACGTTATTGCCCTGAGAATTTCAATAATGGACGCCTTGTAGCTTTTGTAATGTCTCAATGATGTAAACAGCAATGTTGAATTTATAAAACGTGTTTTTAATAAAATGTTTCTTGTTTCAGGTAAATATTCGTTATAAAAGTCACCCAAGAATCGTGCAAACTATTATTTTTAACTTGTAAAGAAATTACCAACAGGGTGTTTACATTTAAGTGTTGCCCTTTTCAAGAAGTTGTTAAAAGGTTTGTAAAAACTAACTTAATATAAACTTAACTACGAGGGGCGTTCAATATAAAGTGAGAATGAGATGCAAACTCTTTTAATATTACGAAATTAAATACTGGCCGGTAAAGCTAATCTATCTAGCTGATTGCTATGAAAAAAAAAAGTAACTGTCTTTTGTTTAAAAAAATATACGGTAATTTCTTTGCAATGCTATTGAGTACGTTAGCGAAAATGGAGAAAATTGAACTGCGCGCCGTTATCAAATACTTGTATTTGAATAATTTTTCTACGGACCAAGTCAATTTGGATTTGCGGGACACTTTAGGGTCTAATGCTCCTCCGTATTCGACAGTCGCACGTTGGTGTGCCGGATTTAGACGTGGAAGAACATCGACAATGGACGACCCCCGCTCCGGACGCCCTACTACAGCAGTAACTGAAGAAATTGTGAAAAAAGTCGTAAACTCAGTTTTGGCGGATCGTCGTGTCACAGTTCGTTTTATTGCTGAAAATGTAAAGATTTCAACGGGGAGCGTGCATAATATTTTACATGAACGCTTGGGTATGAAAAAGGTATCTGCGCGTTGGGTACCAAGAATGCTTACTGACGCGCAAAAACAAACTAGACTAGAGATTTGTCAAGAAGCTTTGAACCTGATGCAGCTAGACCGGGAACTTTTTTTGGCGCGATTTATAACAATGGACGAAACATGGCTCCATCATTACGACCCTGAAACGAAACTGCAGTCTATGACATGGAAAAGGCCATCATCTCCAACTCCGAAGAAATTCAAGGTGAGCCCATCTGCCGGTAAGGTCATGGGCTCTGTTTTTTGGGATGGTAAAGGGGTATTAATGATTGAGTATCTCGAGCATGGAGCCACTATTACGGGCACTTTATACGCCAAACAAATAGCAACATTGCGCAATGAGATCCGCGAAAAACGGCGAGGTAAACTCTCGAAAGTTGTGCTGTTCCACCAGGACAATGCCCCGGCACACAAGTCCGCCGTTGCAATGGCTGCAATTCTTGATGCTGGGTTCGATTCACCAGATCTCGCTCCCAGTGATTTCTACCTATTTCCGAGATTGAAACAATACCTGAGAGGCCAGAAATTTGAAGACGACGACGCGGTAGTCGCTGCAGTACAAGATTTTTTAAGTACTCAAGATGAGACCTTTTTTAAAAATGGAATTTTAAGTTTAGAAAAAAGATACACTAAGTGTATTATGCTAAAAGGTGACTATGTCGAAAAATAAAATGACATTAAGTAAAAGTTGTTTATAACATACTCATTCTCACTTTTTATTGAACGCCCCTAGTATATATATTTATTAATATCACCTAGATTGTTGCTTTTGGGCAGGGTGCCCATAACGCTGGCTGCATTTCCTCGTTGCATGGCAATGCCGTTGTCCGAGGGAATACGTTGTTTGCATTTGTTATCATATCATCATCAACATCATCCCAGCCTATATACGTCCCACTGCAGGGCACAGCCTCCTCTCAGAATTAAAGGGTTTCGGCCGTAGTCCTACGCGGGCCCAGTGCGGATCGGGAACTTCACACACACCATTGAATTTCTTCTCAGGTGTGTGTGCAGGATCCGGGCTCGCACCTCTGAGTTTTTCGGAATTTATGTGCGAAATTATATTTGAAATTTACCATGAGCTTTACGGTGAAGGAAAACATCGTGAGAAACCTGCACACATCTGTTATAACATGAAATAATTATTATAACACATATTTAGTTTTTTATTGCTTACCTTGTAACTTTCTCTCTGTGTACCTGTTTTCTGTATTGCTTACTATTTCTGGTGTACAATAAAGAGTCATTGTATTGTATTGTATTGTATTGTATTTAGTTTTTTGTTGCCTGTGCTTGGATTGTTATCCAAACTAAGTACATATATTATATTTACCACATTTAAAAAAAATCCTATCAATAGAAGTGAGTGATTGATAGTATAGCTCGAGCTTAAGAATACAAGTCAAAGTAAATTAATCGCACCCTAAACCCTTTTCCTTAAAGGTAATTTTACTATGATTGCAAAAACATTTTGTAACACATAATAGTAACATTTTCCCATGCAAAGGTTAACGGATTAATTCATCTTTAGGTATCACTTAATAGCACATTACAAGTGTGTTATTAACTCGACATCGGTTTTGTAATGCTCCATCATCTTCGATAGTTAATGTTTCGCAAGGTTCATTAGGAGCTTACTCGATAAAAATGTGTTATTGGCTATTTTTAAAAGTCTGCTTTTATACTCAGTCTGATTATTACAAGCTTTAAACTTGCCGTGATAGATGGATGTTGAATTTAACCCATTTTCAGTCTTAGTATTAAATTGAAATTTGGATGACGATGCAAGTGTAATCCACAAAAAGCTGTACCAGCATTTTTTCTTTCTACATATTTTTACTTATAGAGAACGTAGAAGATTGATTTAAATTCTTTCTCTTGCTTATAGTTGTAAGTCCCCAATTCGCACTGGGCCCACGTAGAAACAAAGTTTCAAGCCTCCTCATTCTGAGAAGGTGTCTGTGAACTGCAGAGGGACGTATCATATGCTAGTTGCGACGGTTAGCGGGAAAGAGGACGGTATATACGCCAAGATGATCGTAATAGTCGCTCCTCTTTCGGGAAAAGGCTTTTTATTATTCTTCCATAACGAGTGCAGCGCCATCATTAAATTAATTAATAGCACATCCAGAATTTAATCTCGATTTAAATATGCTGCTAAAATAAAATTACATACATGTTTCGGGTACAATTCAGCGGCCGGGTTATAAATAAGTACTAATGTTTAGAGTGCTAAAATATTAATAGACTAGCTTTTGCCCGCGACTCCGTCCGCGTGGAATTAGTAATTTGGGCAGCTTATTTTTTTATCCAATTTGCTTTTTCATCAATTATGGCTCTCCTTAGATCCTTCCGGAAGAAGTGAAACTTCATAATAAACCAACCCGCTCCCAATCCGCCCCAACCCGCTCTCAACCCGCCCCCAACCCGCTCCCAACCCGCTCTCAACTCGCCCCCCCACCCGCCCCCAACCCGCTCTCAACCCGCCCCTACCCACTCCCAACCCGCTCCCAACCCACCCCCAACCCGCTCCTAACCCGCCCTCAACCCGCTCCCAACTCGCCCCCAACCCGCTCCCAACCCGCTCCTAACCCGCCCCAACCCACTCCCAACCCGCCCCCAACCCGCTCCCCAACCCGCTACCAACCCGCCCCAAACCCGCTCCCTACTCGCCCCCCCACCCGCTCCCAACCCGCCCCCAACCCGCTCTCAAGCCGCCCTCAACCCGCTCTGAACCCGCCCGCCCAACCGCTCCCAACCCGCCCTATCTAACTGGGCTATCTAACACTGAAAGAATTTTCCAAATCGGAGCAGCAGTTCCCGAGATATAGACGTTTTACTTCCAAAACCCCCGATTTGGAAACATTCTTCCGCTCCACTCCGCTTGTATTGGTGTTAGCGTGATAATATATAACCTATAGCCTTCCTCGATAAATGTGCTATCTAACACTGAAAGAATTATTCAAATCGGAGCAGTAGTTCCTGAGATTAGCGCGTTCAAACAAAAAACCTGTTCGATAAATTCTTAAAATAGACGTATCTTTCTTATTTGTGAACCGATTCAAATGAAACAAACACTAAATGTTAATCCAAGAAAATACCAACATATCAGTGAAAACCGTATCCTTCTAGGTTAAGACTTTTCTGAGAGTAGCGCGCACAAACGCACAGACAAACAGACAAACAGACAAACAGACAATAATTCTAAAAATCATTGTTTTGGGTTCTATTGCGCTAATAAATAGTCCTAGTGACAGTTTTTCTCAAATATCTTCAATGTACAGACACCGACTTGTTACAGATTTATTATATGTATAGATAAGTCTAGGAACATTACATTTTAAATGGGTCTTCAGCATGGTGTAATTTTTGGTGTTAATTTCCCTGAATTTCAATTCGACTACAGACCCCATTGAACCATTGTTAAAGCGAGGAAAACGGCAGTTAAAGGCAGCATTTCATAATATAACCGTTTAATATGCCTTATTTATTTCTTATCTTGTCGCAAATCCCACATGAGTTAGAGAACTAAATTGAATACTTACGAAGTCTAGTCAAGACTTAGTAACGCACGCCAAATAAGGTGTACCTATATCCGTTGGCGAGTTAAGCTTTACGACATCGAGAAATATTATGCAAGTTGTTGTACATTGCTGTCCATGATCGACCACTTGTAAATATATAACCACGAGGCCCAGCCATGTAATAAACTCGCACAATATTTCTCACGCCGTGTATATTTATACTGCGGTCGCCGCCACATGTTTTAACTTCGATGTTTAGATTATCTTTCAAACCTGCACATAACCTTTTAGTGCTAGTTTGGCCCCGTTCTGTAGGAAACTAGACACCTGCCAATGTCGTAGTATTTGCTAATTATGTTAGCTTTAAATAAAACATAGAGGGGCCATATTGCAAAAAAAAAACTTAAACATTGTCTTGAGTAGATATGTCTTTTAAAAACGAAAAAGGATTCTAACCCTATATCTTGGCTATAATTTCTCTCTTGGCTAGAATGTTTAATTTCGTTGAGCAAACGTTGTGCTAATAAAACAAATAACATTTGTCTTAGACATGTTTTCTATCGTGATACGAAAATTACCCGTACCATTGTAATTTTCATGTTATAACAGAACTTTTTCCAATAAGTCGTTTTATAGGTTAACAACCATTTAAATTGGTCCAACTTTTTAGTCTCTACCCATTAATGTGTTCATTCCGCCATAGTAAACAGTTACTTAAGTAAGAGCAACGTCTTAATCCAACCAGTTCAAAGCCTGTGTAGTCGTTATAGTTCATACTACACTTGATAGAGCCTCCTCCAATAGTTACCTGATCAAAGCACCGAAGATTAATGTACCATAGATCAAAAACCCATAAAGATTCATTGAGTAAACTCCAATGAGACATAGAGAGGTTATTAACGATCATCATTTGTATGATAGGGAACCAATAGGAGTACCTTGAAAAATGATGATTTGTCATCTCTTTACATTGCATCACTTGTTTGAATTTGGCTGTTGGTATTAAAAAGCAAACATGGGACATATTCTTGAACATACATATTTTATACATAGTCTATTTATCTTGATTTGTTTTAGTTTATTGTATTTATTACGTCTATTAGAGAGTACCTGTATATGTAGATATGTGTATTTTAATGCGCTGTTTATTTAGGTTAATTTAAGATTTAAGTTCTTTTAACTTTTTGTCAATCATTTAAAAGTTAACCGGAAGAGTTCCCTTTAGTTAGGGGATAAGTTTGGGAGTAGGGGATTTGTAGATCTGTTATTCTTGTTATTAGTTAATTTCATGAGTAAACTTCTTAATTTGAAGAGGTCTTTACACATAAACCAATTACTTACTTGGCTTCATGGCAACATGCAAGGCATGTCTGTGCGATATATTTTTATTTTTAACCGACTTCATTTGTAAAATCATCCACTGCTACGATTGTATATTTTTGTCCACTAACGTATGGATCGCCTTTTTCTAACATAATTATGTATAGTTGCTGCCAAACTAACTCTTATAGAGCTGCTACATCTGCCAAGTAAACTCAAACCCGGTTGGAAGGTTCGTTCCGTTTCCTAGTTTAGAATCATATTTTATACTTACTTGAAATATCATCCTCACGGCAGCTACCACTTAAAAAAAAGAAAACTATGATTATGTACCTTCATATAAATTCACTGAACCAACTGTATCTGTGTGGGAACATTTTCACGCCAAAATTCATATGATATCGGAAAATTATTAGGTAAGTATGACATTTACTGTGTGAACATTCTACAGTTGGGAGGAATTATTAAATGTTCGACATCTAAACTCCTGTATGTGTAGGTATACCATCTTACTTTACGCTGCGGATAAACCTGGAACTAAACCATCATACACAACTTTCCAACTCAACCATAGCTGACAGCGCCACGGCAGCCGGCAAACATAACTTTGCGATTACGTATCCATTTAACACTTGCGACATCTAGTGGCTATTTATCTACAAGTGCCAATTGGCATTCAGAGCCTATTACTGAGGTGTTAATTCCATGTCACTTTATTAGAATGTTTGTAGGAATCGATCATTGGTATCAGGACTTTAGATTTTGCAACATACAGCTCGGTCACGACTGGTGGCATCGCAAGTGAATCCTCTGTTCATTGCACGCTCGGTAACTTCACCACTCATTTGTTAATAGGCAATACACGCAATGTATTACAAAATTGTCTATTGTTTCGCTGGCCGCTCGTAGACATGGTTTCGAGGATTGCTTTGCGCGAGTGCTCTAAACGGTATGTTACTGGTATTATGCATGGTAAAGTTGGTAGATATTAATTTGCATTATTTCAAGGACGTTGCATATATTTGCTTGACACGTATTGAGGGTATTTCCAATAGAACCGTATTTTTTGACAGCATATTTATTAACTCGATGAGAAAACAGGAAATATAATCCGATGGTTTTATCTTTCATCTGATTAGAGATCAAGTATTAATCCTGTATTAGGAGAGGAATTTGTGAAACCGGTTGTATTGTTCATTGTGAGCATTAAAAAATACATTTGTTTTGATCACTGAAATGCTGGTAAACTCCGCTGTGTTTAAGTCTCGGCGGAGTGGGTACCCGGTGGCGAGCATGTCTCCATGATTAAGTACTAGGTACTCGTCGCCCCGGTGCCGAGAAAATGCCGCAAAAATGCTAGTTGGCGCAAGCCCTATTTAAATAGAATGATTAGAGGATGAAAAAACTTTAATCCTACGGATTTCATACTTCTAAATTACAGTACCCGGCCATAAAGATTGCACACGGTCTTTGAAAAAGACTCGACAAAATTAAATGTCGGACATTTGCAGTCTTTTTCCAAAGACCGATGTGTTTTTTTGTGTTTTTATTGTGTGTGTGTGTGTAAAACACATCCGGTCTTTGGAAAAAGACTGCAAATGTCCGACATTTGCCGAGTCTTTTTTCAAAGACTGTGTGCAAACTTTACGGCCGGGTACTGTATCTACATATTAATAAGATAAAATAACTAAAATTTGTATTGCCGTACTTGCGATTACAATATTATCTTCCATCGTTCCTCCGAAACGACTTGACTGATTTTTATGATTTTTTTTCTTTATACTTGGTAGGTCTGAGAATATGTAGGTCGTAGGCTATTTTTATATCTCTATTCTTCGTAGACGGAGTCGCGGGCAACAGCTAGCTATATTATAAGCTTTCTTATATGCTAAAAAGCTACTTTTCTCTTTCCAACATCGCAAAATCCATCATCGCAACACCGGGTATCTTATAATGAATAGGCTCCGAAACTTCTGGACCGATTTCAAAAATTCTTTTGTCGTTAGAAAGCTACATTATCACTGAGTGACATAGGCTACTTTTTACCGCGGGAAAATACGTTTTCCTACGGGAAAAATCATTTATCGCGGGCGAAGCTGCGGACGGAAGGCTAGTACCTTATATTTCTACATCGTCACAACTAATAACCGTAACGTGCTTCTTCCTTCCGATTAGAAGCAGAACAAAAAAACAGTGAGATAACTTACTTCCTAGTGCTGGGAAAGCGGATCAGCGCAAGACAAAAGCGAATGCGACAATGCTAATTCTACGCCCTGTCACGTAATTTATTTGTTACGGGCTTTTCCTACACTTACGAAGGCGGTGGAGAAAGAATGTATGATTAATTGATTAGCTTATCTTAACTTATTAGAAGGGCAGTTATTTGTTTCTTTTTATTCCTTTTATTGGAAGTTGGAACATGGGGATTCTGTCTTTGGAAGCTATTGCCCTGAAAAAGAGGTGATATTTCAATTGAACTTGTTTTGTAATTTCGTTTAGCTATGAGCGCCTGCTGCCCATGCTGTGCCTCTCAGCAATATTCAGTAGAATTTTCAATTTCTGGATAAAGTAAATGTTAATGTATTGTGTGTTAACTTAGTAAATAACCCTCCTTCGTTCGGCAGTCGGGTAAATACAGATCCGCATCCGTAGACATTTGCAGCCCTGACACGGAATACTTAGATCAGCTCCTGTATGCCAGTACCGGATTTAGAAACAAACAATACCTAGATACTTATAGAGTTTATTGTATTTCGCAAGTAATCATTTAATGATATGTTACTCCTTTAATTTTAGTTACGTAATCGTACTTTTTCATTCAAACAGTCCCCCTTTGACTGCCAAGAAGTTTTTGAAGGCAATGCGATTTTTTTATTAAATGTACTAGCGTACTTACTTGTAAATGGCCAAAAGTTCGTAGGGGACCAACAAACAAAGAACAAGCAGCAAGTTGATCCAAATTACCATAACATTCGGAACCCACCGCTCCCCGCTCATCACCCACACGTCCTAAGCATTAATAATCTCCACTCATTAAATACAATAACACAATTTACCACGGCTAGTGACGTAACAAGATACTGCAACAGTGTTTGAGCTGTTGAAACGCGATTGTCATTTAAACCGACTCAAAATAGGTGGCCATTGCATTGTCTTATAGGCAACAGTGGCGAAATTTCAGAACTGTAATTAGCACACTTATTTCTAGATTTGTACGATGAAATTGGATGTCATACGCATCGACGATCGTTACCTACATGTATGTTCAATTTTGCGTGTAGTTGCAATCTTAGTTAGGATATCGACGATATAGTTCCGTAGAAGCGTAGTTTTCTTTAGTCACGGGATTAGACAAATAATGAGGTCTCGAAAAACTCCTCCTGACAAGGAAAGTTTGGGGGAAACGAATACCTTCGAGGAAGGAGTCCCAGGCGATGGACGGATCTGGTCCGCGACAATACCAATATAATATACTGCAATGGTTCGAGAAAAGATCTTCTGGAAAATAATTTGTCAAGTTCATGATCCTCAGCTGCGAAGTCACAATATTGCAATACTGGGAGGTTTGTCAGTTAAATTATTGAACTAAAATATGATCATATCCAGTATAAGTGACAATTTAGCTAAACTAATTAGACAAGTCAAAACCCCATCAAACTAAGCTGTCTTTACCTGGCACACTGACCTAAAAAACTAGGATAAAAGGTCGCTTTATATCAAAGACAAAGTCACTCGACTTTTAGTAATATCTATCATTAATCAACTGATCTATATTTACAGCAAGGTCAACGTCAATCGCCCTAAATGGCTCAGATATAAGTGGAGCATTTGTGAAGGTTGGAAAAGCAGCACTAAACAGTATTGTTGAGTGTGAATAGAGATGCACTTGACACCCATTGCTTGAGGCAAAAAATATAAAAAACCGGTTCAGCGAGTGAATCATGCGTCGAATTGATTTTTATCATTTTAGGTGAATGTTTTGCGAGTTGATTTTGAACTTGAATTTGGTAACGTATTGCAGCCAAGTCGGCCTTAAATAAATCTGTGCCTTTTTGGTTAACTGCCGCGGAGGTATATCTAAACAGGTTTATGAATGCAGTTGTAGCCGGATATAATTAAAATAATTAAAAATAATATTTTACATTTATGCAATACTCGTATGTCAACTGTATCCAGTTCTCAAGCTCACACGTGTTGCTTTTTGGAGTAGTCAATGACTAATTCCCTTGTTTATACATAAAAAGTTTCTAACGTAATCCGTTTTAATAACAGAAGAGCGTTCATGATCATAAGGGATGTAAGGTAAACTTACCAATGCTCAACACCTCAATGCCCAGTAGATGATACCCATCTATCACCTCTCTTACTATGACATAAATTCACACCATTTGACCTAGTCCCAAACTAAGCAAAGCTTGTACTATGGGTACTAGACAATGGATAAACATACTTATATAGATAAATAAATACTTAAATACATATTAAACATCCAAGACTCGAGCATAAACATTCGTATTTTTCATACAAATATCTGCCCCGACCGGGAATCGAACCCGGGACCTCAAGCTTCGTAGTCAGGTTCTCTAACAACTAGGCTATCCGGCCGTCAATAAGATTAAAGGTGCCATTCGAGCACAGGGACGTTTACCTTAATTGTTTCCTTTTTATCCTTATGATCCCCTTAAGTTTTTATATACGCCATAGATAAAATAGACATAATTTTCTAAAGAATTTCGTATCAAATTTCTTTATAATTACTGGACGTATGATGGCAGTCACCGAAGCGTGACTTATGGCATCCATTATTCATAAATACCGGTACGACAACAACAACAACGTTAACAAATCTTCGCGTGTGACAATGCGATCAATACCACGCTTCCGATTAGCACGCAGTGGAATTGCAGTGCCTAAATGTAATCTCAAAAGATACTGACATTATAAATGTATTTATAACAACTTTTTAAGTAAAGACGTTACGTAAATGTAGGTACTTTACACGGGCAGGAGAAGTAAACTTACTGACATAGCTAGGAGAGTCCCTCGAATTAAGTGGCAGTGAGCAGGGCACATTTTTCGTAGAGCCGACGATCGATGGAACAGTAATTTTCTAGAGTGACAACTGCGAACCGAAGACGTGGCGTGGGTAGACCCTCAATAATGGACCGACGATCTGGTAACGGTCGCAAGAACCACATGAAGGCAGCACAGAATCGATTGTTGTGGAACTTTTTGGGTGAGGCCTTTATCCAACAGTGGAGGTCTTTTGACTAATGTGATGATTATGATGATTTTTAGGCCTATTCATTTGATTTAAAGTCTCCCAAGTACAGGATCGTGGAACAGCTCGCACCTCTGAGTTTTTAAGGATTTAAGTGCGAAATTCCATTTGAACCATTTATTATCGTGAGCTTTTCGATGAAGCAGTTGAATTGTTATGCGAAGTTGACAATCACCGGACATAACTGGGAAATACAGCCCACGTCCTCTCTTCTCTTTCTAAGCAGAGGCCTGTGCGCAGCAGTGTGGGGGACGTGCATCTGTAAGATGAAGATGACTTGGTACTAAATTTCAAATTATTTCAAAAGAATTTCAATTAGCAATTGCGCAAAAACCATTAATTTTTTTGACAAACTCACCTCTCCTTTCTAAAGTCATAGTGACGAATTTAATTAAAAATTACCTCATTTTAGTTGGTGACGATGTCAGAACACGTGATAGATGAGATGTTCAAACCAACGTAACTTTGCTTGATGTGGCAAAGGCCAGAGTTCATCCGCTACCTGCAGAAACACTTCATTCCGAGCAGAAAATAATAGTTTTTTAAGAGGTTATAGACAAGATTTATCACAACAAAAAAGGCGTGTTTTCCGGGGTTATTAATACACAGTTGAATGTTAACTTTGTGTGGCATATGATTATTATTTTTTTATAATCACGGGCCTATTCATCAAAATATTTAGCTTGTTTTAGACCTTTTACGTTAACCAATTGTGGCCACGTTCGGTGCGATGTGGCTAAAATACCGAGGTAATTTAATAAGACCCGGGTACGCTAGCAATTATTAGTAAAGTAAAATCAGTTGGTAACTACACGTTAAATTTAGTTTTTAAAACTGTTGGTACGAATAATACGATAGTTGAAACTGAGAGCCATATCAAAACCTTCGTAGAGTTGATAAAAAGGAATGTCCATGAGAAATAGTCGCTAGGTAATTAGGTATGTTAACCATCTAAGTAAAAAAATTTGAACCACGGAGGAATGTAATGAGTGGTTTCCAAAAAACATGTACATGGTTAATTAAAGTCTTAATAAAAACAAAATCACGATCGCGCTCTTTGTATAGCGAAACTTTCGTTACAGAAAGGAATCAATTTTTGTTTTAATTAAAGCCTTTAATTATGTATTTTTTTTAAAACGACCCTAATGCCTTCTGGTAAATAAATCAACTTAACTATTATTTATATGTACTTGACGTATAATTAAAAAAAAAAAAAAACCCTCAACGCAATTATGTTACACATATGTTTGAAAATAAAGTAAATGCTCATTATGCGCCTAAGATCCCTTTCGCAGCTAGAAAAAGGGCTGATAACTCCTTAACGACTAAACCGATTTTGATGAAACATGTCTAAGAACCATCGCCAAGAAACCTGCTTTCATACGGACAGGCAGACCGACAAACACACACACAAACACACACACATAGCGGTTAAACTTATAAGTTTTTGTTTTGCTACATGAAATAATATTTCATAATAAACTCCGGAGTATTTACGGATACGTTGCCAGTGACAGGTTGCGTGCGCGGTTATGCTGTCACGCTATACAGGTGTGAACGTACTATAGCATAGTGCGTACAGCGCAGTGCCAGTCAAAGCTGACACACACATTCTTTGATAGTCTCTATGACTACGCAAAGTTATTGTCCATGAAGATTATGGCTAGCAAAAACTGAAAATACTGAGATAAATTTTAAGATCAGCATGGTCATTTTCTTCGCGACTGGCTCTGAAACTGGGGGGCTACTCTGAAATTCGAAAATCGAAGTTCGTATCGCATCGTCTTGCTCGCTCTTGTATTAAATACTACTAGCGTGAGAGGAATGGAACGATACGAAGTTCGAATTTTGCACTTTGTAGTATAAGGCCTGCACAAAAAAGTATCTATAATAACTAAAGTATTTGATAAAATTCGAACTGTATTTAGGTACCGGAAATTTTACTCAGTTTTGAATCAAGATACGTACAAACATAAGATTTAAAAGAATCAGCACATAATTCATGTACTTACTGATGAAACATGTCAGTAAAATAACGAGGTACAATTAAGCATCACATAATAATTAGAGGTCAGAGGTTTTATTGATGTACAGTAAATTTAGTGCTAACAAGTACCAACTTAACTTTAGTTTTTGCTTTGTACGGTGGTTCGTTACTTTACACTTTACTATCTAAACAATGCTTAACCTTAAGCTGTCATTTAATTATTAAAAATTGTTTATAGAAGAACCTCCAATTCCGGTTGAAGCCTTTTGATGTCATTAACTTATGTAACGCTTTATTTATATTCAATCATTTATTGATGCTTGACGGCTAATTGTTGGTAAAATATTGAAGGGATTTTATGAGGTCAATATTTTATTATGTATTTATGTAATCTATTGTATTTTATGACACATAAAAATTAAAATATTACTACCGAGGATTGAAAGTACCTAGTATAAAGGTGAGCTTATCCTTAATAAGAGATCTCTTCCAGCTATCATATTAATATCACTAGCACGACTTGTCGTTTTACCCTCTTTGTCTCATGATGCTAAAATATTTACAAAACCGGCCAAGTGCAAGTCGGACTCGCGCACGAAGGTTTCCGTACCATTATCTATAAAATAGGGCAAAAAAAACCACGTTTGTTGTACGAGAGCCCCCTTGAATATTTGCTTTATTCTGTTTTTTAGTATTTGTTGTTATAGCGGCAACAGAAATACATCATCTGTGAAAATTTCAACTGTCTAACTATCACGATTCATGAGTTACAGCCTGATGACAGTCCAGTGGCGAGGCGTGAATTTTTTTCCAGGTAAAGCCGGACGAAAAAAAGCAAACAAAAATCATACCCCATTTCTTAGTAGTTATACTAGGTTATATTCTTGAAAACTAGTACTTACTTGCAGTAATTCGGTCCATAAGACTGCAGCATATTTATCCTTTCACTGATATCAGTATCAAAACAATATGTTACTTATACATGAATTAGACACTGAATTATAATCAGATTTACAACCTGACAGACGATAATATGTACGATTAAATTTCACCGATATTGCGTATCAACACTGATCTAATATTGTGTTTTTATTAAAATTATTTCACATAATTTTATTATAATATAAATAAACAAACTACAAAACACTGAGCGATTGACATGACATTACCTAATGTTGTCATTTCAATAAATACCACACCACAAACAAATCGACCGCGCTAGCGGATCACGTCCGGCACGTTCTATGGCTCCGAATCGTACATACAGTGACACATTCCGGCAGCGCGGCACAGCGTATACGATTTGGTGTTGTGCAGCGCGCTGAGCACAGCCCGTGGCGGTATAATTTTGTCCGTTTATAAATCTTATTATACTAGGGGCGTTCAATAAAAAGTGAGAATGAGTATGTTATAAACAACTTTTACTAAATGTAATTTTATTTTTCGACATAGTCACCTTTTAGCATAATAATACACTTAGTATATCTTTTTTCTAAACTTAAAATTCCATTTTTAAAAAAGGTCTCATCTTGAGTACTTAAAAAATCTTGTACTGCAGCGACTACCACTTCGTCGTCTTCAAATTTCTGGCCTCTCAGGTATTGTTTCAATCTCGGAAATAGGTAGAAATCACTGGCAGCGAGATCTGGTGAATACGGAGGATGCTTAAGGATATCGAACGCAGCATCACGAATTGCAGCCATTGCAACGGCGGACTTGTGTGCCGGGGCATTGTCCTGGTGGAACAGCACAACTTTCGAGAGTTTACCTCGCCGTTTTTCGCGGATCTCATTGCGCAATGTTGCTATTTGTTTGGCTTATAAAGTGTCCGTAATAGTGGCTCCATGCTCGAGATACTCAATCATTAATACCCCTTTACCATCCCAAAAAACAGAGCCCATGACCTTACCGGCAGATGGGCTCACCTTGAATTTCTTCGGAGTTGGAGATGATGGCCTTTTCCATGTCATAGACTGCAGTTTCGTTTCAGGGTCGTAATGATGGAGCCATGTTTCGTCCATTGTTATAAATCGCGCCAAAAAAAGTTCCCGGTCTTGCTGCATCAGGTTCAAAGCTTCTTGACAAATCTCTAGTCTAGTTTGTTTTTGCGTGTCAGTAAGCATTCTTGGTACCCAACGCGCAGATACCTTTTTCATACCCAAGCGTTCATGTAAAATATTATGCACGCTCCCCGTTGAAATCTTTACATTTTCAGCAATAAAACGAACTGTGACACGACGATCCGCCAAAACTGAGTTTTCGACTTTTTTCACAATTTCTTCAGTTACTGCTGTAGTAGGGCGTCCGGAGCGGGGGTCGTCAATTGTCGATGTTTTTCCACGTCTAAATTCGGCGCACCAACGTGCGACTGTCAAATACGGAGGAGCATTAGACCCTAAAGTGTCCCGCAAATCCAAATTGACTTGGTCCGTAGAAAAACTTTTCAAATACAAGTATTTGATAACGGCGCGCAGTTCAATTTTCTCCATTTTCGCTAACGTACTCAATAGCATTGCAAAGAAATTACCGTATATTTTTTTAAACAAAAGACAGTTAGTTTTTTTTTTCATAGCAATCAGCTAGATAGATTAGCTTTACCGGCCATTATTTAATTTCGTAATATTAAAAGAGTTTGCATCTCATTCTCACTTTATATTGAACGCCCCTCGTAAAATATCGTACTTTCTGTTTTACACTAAAACTCGATATTTTAAAATTAAATTTCGCTCCAGTAATTTTAAATAAGTCTACGAATGGCTGCATGAATGTCAATTCCGTCGGCTATTCCAAGTGGGATAAATTAATTTAAAAAAAAGCTTCTGTCAAAGTGAAATTAAGCCTTATGCACAATGTAGAAAGTCTTTTTTTAAATGTGATAAGCCGATAGAGACCGGGTTATCTTCAGCCTATTCCATGCCTATTCTTACGGTAGACGCTTGTAGTGAATCTATGGTTTTATGAATGAATATTTACATGTGTGAGTGTACAATTCCTGCCGGAATACTGAATTTATGAATGACTGATTGGTCTTGTGGATATTTTGATGCGTTTTGTTACTGCACCATTTTGAAAAATACTTAAAAGTTTATTATGGAAGAGTAAGTCTCTATACAAACAATCGGTTACTAAGAGAAGCGTTTGGTTACTTCAAAATTTTAGGCAACCCGCTGGGAATCGAGTTGTTAGCACCCTTCGCCACTGTGACAGTCGGACAGACAGACAGACGGACGGACAGCGGAGTCTTAGTAATAGGGACCCTTTGGGTATGGAACCCTAAAAATTTACGAATATTTTTGACAAAAATAAGTACCTTCATTTAACTCTTCTACAAAGCTTAACTTCATGCAATTAAAATCAAATTATCTCGATTAGCTTTACAAAACACAAGAGTTTAGCTCATTAATTTGCTTACGCAAATAAACAAGCATTCAAATTTGATATTAAAGAAGACCTTTACGCAAAATTTTAGGTTTTAATAATGCATTTGATAGTTATCATCTTTATTTTTGGGCCGAATTCCTGTGGTTAGGTATTACCTACCTTAGTATCAAAACAAGATGCTATCGCGTCTTGAATTTATCTCGGGAAAGGAAACCTAAGCTAAACCGGTAAGGGATCGGTGAACGAACTTCGGTTTTAATCATCTACCTAAGAGTACGCAGGAATTAGTTTGAATGTGTAATATTAGAAGGGAAAGTCAGTATGCTTTCTTTGTTTCCTTGTGATAATTGATACATGAGCTGGGAAATTGTGCAGTAAAGTTAACTGGGGGACTTCCGTGGAAACTGTTCTGCGGTTAACTTACTATAATACTGCGATCTGGACTGTTCTGGACGCGGAGTTGGGCTTATGCCCAGCACTGGGACACAAATATTAGCTAAAAGTGGCTGGTTTTCCGGTCTATAATTATGATGACGTATGGGATAGTGTAAATCCACTTTAACTGGCATTGGTTAACAAATATTCATGTCTCATGAGACTAAAACCGCCCCCTGTAAAACTACTTACGTGTAGTGCAGATATGCGTATCTGCAATTCTACATGTGGTAGGTAAAGGTCGATTTACACCAGACAAACAAAGAGCAAGAGCTACAACAAGGATATTCTTTCTTGATCGTTTAGTGTAAAAGAAAGCTCGTCTTCAGCGTTTACAACAAAAGATCAAGAAAGAATGCTCTTGTTCTTGTTGTTGTTGTTTTCTATTTCTTCTTAGTACTGAGCACGAACCGTTTGTCAGCCATAAAATCTCACAAATGTCATCTCGAACACTTAAAAAAATATTTCCGATAAATAAAAGGAGATAAAAATAAAACAGTTGCAGTTTCTTGGTGTTGAAGTCGACCGCTGTCGAAAAAAAATATAGTTAGCATCTCTTCAAAAAACTTTACTTAGCCAATTGTCCCGTGATATTTATTTATTTTATTTATTTGTATATACTAAAAGAATTTAGTAGAGTGGGGATAGAATGAGCATTCGCTCGTTTGGTGTAAATCGGCCGTAGGCGGATTTTCGCTATGCCTGACGATATTGTGTATGTAGAGTAGCTTATATATTAACATTTTTAGATTGTGGCTAATGAGCGTAGAATAATAAAGTCCTTTTAATTATAGGTATATGAGTTTGCGGCGCTTGCGGTTGGGATAGGGTCATGGTAACGCGACATGAAGACATTTATAAGGGCCCTGTCTCCCGGTTGATCGACGGCTCAGGGAGCCAAGGGCTGGCACGTTCTTATCCCAGCGGATCGCACTACCGATTCAAGGCCAGCGCAGACCAGACGCGTTTGCGTGCGCATGCCAGTTGTAGTGAATGAAACTGTAAGAAAGATGGCACACTAGATGCGTGCACATGGTGTGCCATATTTCTTACAGTTTCATTCATTACAACTGATGCGTGACATGCATACGCATTGGTCTGCGCCGGCCTTTAAAGCGTAATGCAGTCAAACATTTTAGACGGTGTTTTCTTTTTATTTGCATTTATTTCTGTAAATGTAACTGAGTCAGTAAAATAAAATTTTAAATTTAATTCATTTGTTGTTAGCTTTATACATAAATAATCTATTTTAATTATATGTTCAAGAACTGTAAACCAAAAGTATATTTTATAGTACTACAAAATGCGTAACCAGGAAGTTTAATTATTGGCTAAATATTCTTTAAAGTTATAAACAAATATCTCAGTGCGGGTACTAAAATTCGTGTCACTACCATACTTAGGTGGCTGTTGATTACTAATTTAAGAGGCAGTGGGCGTAAAGGCCACGTAGGTTGCTTCTAACTTGTTTAAATGTACATAAAATTAACTGAGGTACAATCGCAAAAGGACGTACGTGAAAGTATAGGTCAAACTACGCGTGAATCTATATCGAACCGTCCAAATTTAATTTTTATTCAGTAAATTGGGGATGACGAAATGTACACGATGATTTTTAATCAGCGATCAGGTCTTGAAAAATAAGAGCCCAGCTCTTCTCGGTGAAGTAATCGTCATTCTTTTCGGTTCTCTGCCAACGTTTTCAGCCCCTGATACGATATAACATTGACTTTTTCCTTGGCTTGATCTATAAATGACCGTCTCGCTCTTCCCCTAAAAAAAACTATAAATATGCCATAACTGCATTGAATAGGTGAGTTTTCACCTTCATGTTTAATAATTAGATCATACGGTCTCTGTTTTATCGGATTATCGGTACCTATTACCAGGGTGACAGTTTTTAACGCTTTCAACGCCCACGATTGATATGTCCGTCAGAGAGTACAAGTGTACAACATAAAAATAAACGTCATAAATGGCATACGAGTCAAACTAGTTTAAGTATTTTGCTAAGGTTGGCATTGAATATATAAATGCTGCTGCCATAATGGGGACTTTTGGATCTGGAAGTTTTTTGGATGGGGATCGTATCTACGTACTTATTGAAATTTATTGACGAAGAATGTTGGGCACTTCTTCTTAGTTTATTTTATAAGATTTGACGAAGTTTTGCGGATATTTCATTACATTATCAGTATTTTTTCTTTTTAATAAGTTGACGAAGCATGTGGCCGATTTTCTTTGTCTTTAAATAAATGTAAATTTAAAATGTAAAACCGATTTTTTTAAGACAACACTCTATTATTTTATTTTACAATACGATCCCTTCACAAAAAACATTTAAGAACAGTAGGTCATAACTAGACTCATAATAGTTCTTGTTAGATTCATTGCTTCTTTAATGCACGCAAAACAACGAGAAAATTACATAGGCACGTTTATTGAAATGACATTATACTTTTACCTATCCATATTAAATTTCTTACGTAACTCCATTAAAAAAAGTATAATTACTGTCTTAATCGTGTTACTGATACATATATTATTTAAGATAAGATGTTTCATTGAGATGTAAAGGCGTTACTTGGTGTAATTAAACAGTTTGCACAAAAGGCTCATCAATCGCAGTTAGATTTTATAATTAATGTGAATTATTAGTGAGAGTTCAATTAGAACCAGTCAATGGATATATCTAATTACTAGCTGTTGCCCGGGATTCCGTCTGCGAAGAATCTAATATATAAAAATCTCGTGTCACGGTGTTTGTTACCGAACTCCTCTGAAACGGCTTGGCCGATTTTTATGAAACTTTCTTCGCAGAGGGAGTCGCGGGCAACAGCTAGTAGGGATATAAAAATAGCCAACGACCTATTCTCAGACCTACCGAATATAGAAAAAAAAGTTTCGCAATATTGGTCAAGCCGTTACGGAGGAGTTCGATAGCAAACACTGTGACACGAGATTTTTATATATTACTAGCTGTTGCCCGGGACTCCGTCTGCGAAGAAAAATTAGCCTACGACCTATTTTCAGACCTACCGAATACGGAGAAAAAAGTTTCATAAAACTCGGTCAATCCGTTTCGGAGGAGTTGATTTTTATATATTAGACGAGTAGAATAATATCCTGATTAGGGTTCAGTGGAACCGAAACAAAGATTGAACGAAGCTCTCAACTTTTTCATTACTGATTTCTGATAATCCGCAAGAACTTTATTCCGAGATAGGTTGGCACACTTAATTATTATTGAACTACAACTTTTAGTAGTGGTAGTTTAATAGAAGAATAACAACCTAAATAGTTGTATGTAGTTCATTTGATGGATACGCAATCAACTATTTTGCATATTTTAAAAGAGTTAGAGTTATTTTTCAGAAAAAAAATACAGCAGAAAATCAAATATTAAGTTATGTGCGTTTTTACCAACATGAATAAGCCACGGCATCGTGAAAATGTTTCCACCATATTGCAGTAGTGGTCATTAGTAGTGGGTAATCTACTAGTGACCCTAGCCGCTGCAATATGGTTGAAGCGTCATGGTAATTTTAGCAATAAATCGTCGCATTTAAGGGCCTACCGAGTTTTTCGCGCTAATCGATTTTTGGGTGGGCGATTTCGGGCGTGGGGCCGCGTGGGGGAAGCACGATGGCTCAAGATAGGTTGGTTGGACTGCGCGTGTTTTTGGGTATTTTCATGTCATTACTAAAACAAATACATATTTTAAAAATGTAGCAAAACTACGCCCTAGAAAACATCTTGTTTTATTAACATACAAAAAGTCATGACCTTCCGTGCAGTATTATCGTCGTACTACGAGTTTATTTTATTTTTTAGAGACGACTTTGGATTTTTTTTCGATCTATCGAACTACATGTAATCGTGATTCGATAAATACTTGTAACTAGAGTGAATCCTCAAACATCTTACATATGAATTTCAGGACTATAGCATTATTGCTAGTAATGATACAGCACGAGTTTAGATGAATGCAATAAATGCGCCAAAAACACGGTAGGGCCTTAAGCACCAAAAGTAATAAGCAATGTGAGTGCTTGCAAAGTTTAAAACATGAATAAGATTTTTATTTTGATTTTTATTTAACATGGTATCACGAGATGATATGTAGAAAGAACAACCAAGTAATTTGGCCAATAAGTCTGAAGGTTAGCAGAAAAAATGATTTAAGAAAAACGGTTACTTTTAGCACCGTAAAGATCGTAAGAGAAATCACAGGATATGCTGAGGGTTACGGGCGTTACAGCGTTTTTTCTCAATTGCTTAAACGAGGAAACCTTCACGCTCAGTGCATTCAAGAGGTAATGCAGTAATTTATAATCGTAAGTTAATTTGATAGCGCATGTTTCGGTTATAAGTTATTGAAAACTTGTCAATACGGTTAACTGTATATCATACAACTGCAAATTAGAGATTGGGCCATTCTACTTTTCGAGGCTTGGCAATTTTTTTGGTTAGGTGCTCTTTAAACAATGTTCCTACAAAATAATTTATTGAACCAGGCATTTCTTTGCGGAGGTCCATATCAATGAACTGAAACAATTACTGTGTTTCAATCAATTCTTACAAAAACGATAAATTGCTCGGCTTTGTAATTTACAATTTAAATAAATTACGAGTAAATAGATTTTAATAGTCACTACACATAAAAAGTAATTATTATCAACTATAAAGTAGGTGAACCCCACCATTTGTATTCAAAATAGCAGTTTTAAAATCCCCGCTTGAAATCAGCATACCACATGAAGGTGTCACGGCGTAGTTAAACTTTCAAGTTCGCATCGGAACAAAACAATATTAACACAGTTTTAATTTCTCACAGTTATTAGCTGTCAAGCTTAACCTAACATTATCCCGTTTGACAGACGTAGTCGCGCGCGCCGCGTGCCACAGTGACATGGTTCCAGGATAACATCCGCTCATGTAACGAACTTGATTAATTGTTCTTATACTCCCCCTATTGTCGGCCACTTTGGTTGACATGCGAGAGCGCAGTGAAAACTATTGCGCAACTGATTATGATCATGAGTTTTGGGTATTGTTGCCGAGAATTTCGATTGTGGCAGGATTATAATTGTCTGGTTTCACTTGATAAGTAGAGCTTTTTATCTGGTAGATTGAACTGCGTAAGAGTATTAAATTTTAAAGTTAATTGCGAATTTGTCGTTAACAATGGTCAATGCCATTTTGTAGATACTCGTACACTTAAAAGTAAATTATTTTCAACGATCCATGATAACTGTTACATAAGCTGAAGTACCTACAAATTTTTTTTTTTTTTTTAATTTATTGTAAATTTTATTATACACATTTATACATATGAAATATTTCGCCAAATTGCAAAACAATTTGTTGGCGAACTATACACTCAATTCAAAAAATTTTGTGCACAATAGATACAGTACGTACATCTTACAAAACTAAACTACTGACTATACTACTTAACAATTTTTTGTATGGAAAGAGTTTATCAACCAAGACTTCAACTTCTTTTTGAAACAATTTTTAGTTTTACATTCTTCCTCCGAGAATAGGCTGTTGAATATACGCGGTATTAAGTACCTCCTCGTCCTTTTTCCATAATAGTTACAGGCTCGAGGCTCCACATATTTTTACGTAATGCTAGTCTAAAACAACGATCATATTTTTTAAATTGCTTAAATTCCAGGCTCTCATACTGATCCAATGCTAACAAATAATTAACCTTTTCGGTCACTGGTATTACCTTACAAATTTTAAATAACTTATTATAGTTTTTACAGCACATTTTTTTTATCTTTTTGTCTACCAACAATTTTAATAACCTACGTTGCAAATTCAAAATTTTTTCCAGTTGCGTTTGAAAGGTTCGTCCATACGCAACGAGCCCGTAACTTATCACTGAATCTGCTAAGGCGTGGTACAGCATTCGCAACGTTGCTTTATTGACTACACATTTTAAATTTTTTAATTTACACAATATAGACCTTAACTTATTACACACTAAATTAACATGCATTTTCCAATTAAAATAACTATCTATTGTTAATCCTAAGTACTTATAAGAAAATACACGCTCTAAGGGTCACTTAAATTGGGTAAGTACCAGATTAAATAGGTCATTGACATTGATTGACCTAGTCCCAAATTAAGTAAGGCTTGTACTGTACTTTTACTGAAATATATTCTTAAATATCCAGGATTCAAGAACAACTTCTGCATTTCTAATACATATATCTCTATACACACATTGTAGAACTGAACAGGAATCGAATCTAAGATACGAATAGGGATTGGGGTCCTCAAGCTTTGTAGTATGGCTCTCTAAATCACTAAGGTATCTGGTCATACTGTAGGGTAAAATATATCGTGCTAAATGTTTTCCCAAATCTGCCATTGTCCGTCCACTGCTGGACGTAGACCTCCTTCTTTATATTGCGCCAACGCTTGCAATCCTGGGCTTTCCTCATCCAGCCGCTGCCAGCTGTCCTCCTAAGGTCATCACTCCAACATGTCGCAAGGCGTCCCACACTACGCTTTCCCAAACGTGACCTCCACTCCAGGACACGTCTGCTCCAACGATTGTCAGTTATACGGCAAACGTGACCAGCCCATTGCCACTTCAGCGTGCTAATCCTTCGGGCTACGTCAACGACTAAAAAAGGTTTTTGTAATTCAATTAATAGTTAGCGATGTCCCAATCGAAAATATACCGATACTGTGTGATTGGCTACAAGTGTAAATTTCATATGTGGTATCAGTGTTAAGTGAGAATTTGTGTTATCGCAGTTCAACCGTGACCCTACAGACATTAATCACTTTGTACACATCATTTGAATAAATACCGAAATATTTACCAAAAAAGCGCGATCGAAAGATATCTATAAGCGAAAGAATATAGGATCTTAAATCGAGTGAACCATACTGTTTTGAAACTTCTTTACCAATGCCACTGTTAATACATGCGTGTTACGTGACCAGCAACGTGCTAAAGTTGGCTTGATTTGCATTTTGCGGTGGGCAATCCGTTTTTTGCAAACGCTATTATATTGCAGTTTAACAAAATCCGTTGATAATAGTCGTACCGAAATTTATAGTAGACGACCAGATGGCCTAGTGGTTAGAGACCCTGACTATGAAGCTTGAGGTCCCGGGTTCGATTCCCGTGTCGGGGCAGATATTTGTATGAAAAATACGAATGTTTGCTCTCGGGTCTTGGGTGTTTAATATGTATTTAAGTATGTATCTATCTATATAAGTACGTTTATCCGTTGCCTAGTACCCATAACACAAGCTTTGCTTAGCTTACTTTGGGACTAGGTCAATTGGTGTGAATTGTCCCGTGATATTTATTTATTTATTTATTTATTTATAGTGCCAAGTAAAATAAGTACGGTGGTCTTTTACATCGTTTACATAAAGGAAACTGTGAAGGAAGCTCTTCGAGATATAAAAAAACATACGCTGAATAAAATTTAGGGAAAATGCTAAATCAATATTATTTGTTGTGTTCAACGACCGCTTTAGCCTAGTTGGTAGTGACCCTGCCTACGAAGCAAGAGGTCCTGGGTTCAAATCCCGGTAAGGGCATTTATTTGTGTGATGAGCACGAATATTTGTTCCTGAGTTATGGATGTTTTCTATGTATTTAAGTATTTATTTATCTATTTAAGTATGTTTATCCGTTGCTTAGTACCCATAACACAAGCTTTGCTAAGCTTACTTTGGGACTAGGTCAATTGGTGTGAATTGTCCCATGATATTTATTTATTTATTTAATGCGAAAGCGAAAGTCTAGCAAGTAAGATTAAGTTTAGATGCAAAGCGTTAAAGCAAAGTGTTAAATGCAATAATTATAGGGTAACTAGCTGTTGCCCGCGACTTCGTCTGTAATACATACTTAATTATATAAAACTTCCATAATATGGGTAAAGACATTCGAATTCATCATAAATATGCCCAACCTCCCATGATTAGAACTCGGTACCTCTTAATAGTTCCATAGTCAGTTACTAACCACTAGGCTACTCGGTCGCCATACCATGTACGGTCAGCTGCAGAGAAAAGGTAACCCCACAGCGTGGTTACCACCATTACAGGGGGTACTTTTTCTCTGCAACTGACTGTACACTCGAACTAATTGAATCGTGCCCTACTGTGGAACCTTGTCATTGAAAATGTTGCAGTGACATCGTATTGCTTGACTAGAAAAATCATTATGACGCTTACTGTGAAAACGTTCTACGATCGATGGGTTAGAAATCAAAATGCTCTACTTTACTTGGGTACTTGCGTGGAAGTTCTAGGAAACTAAATTTTAGATGATTTGTTTTATTATCTAATCTTGTTTAATGTACTTTGCATTGAGTTGTCGGAGGAAATAGATTGCGATCTTGTTCTATAAATCATAAGTAAGAGCTCGCGCTGGCCCTAAGTCAGACTTAATAGAAAGTCTTAAGTAACTTCAGTTGTAAGAAACGGGAAACAAAATTGAGTAACATTTAAAGCAATAATGTGGAGTCTGTAATACTCAGAATTATTATCACATTATTAATAATGATGCTACGTGATTCTGATTATCTACATGGTGATTTTTAATCGGTGATCAGGAGTTGAAAAATATGAATCCCTAGCCAAAATAGAATTTAATTGATGAGGGCTCAAATTAAAACTTCCTCCACTCATCGAATGCATGGTCATCCCACATTTGTTGAAATTAAGTAGTTTCGTCAAGTGACATCGCTTTGACGGGAAATTTGACAGGTGTCACGTCAAAGTTTGTTTAAGAAACCGACTTTTCAAAGAGGTTTCAGGCTCGTAGACTTAACCATGTGTAGGGTACAATGATTTTTTTTTTAAATTAAAAAGTGATTTTCCAAGTAGTCATTATTTAAAAAATAGAAGTTTTACATGTAACTGTGACTTAAACGTGGTCGCTACCGAATACTGATCTAGAAAAATTGATTCCTGATCACCGCTTAAAAATCATCGTTGTATACATAAAAGAAAAAGTCTAACCGAATGACTCATCAACATCCAAATCTTTTAGACCTAGATTTGATGGCTAAAATTTTGTATAAGTAGATGTTCACTTTTTAATGTAGACATGGAATAAGACAGAATCCCCACTGAACAAGAAGGGAAAGCAATGCTGCAGGTGCAAACTAGTAACAAAACTACCGTGTCAAATTCAAAAATTGGAGTTGAAAGTATCAGCCACTCAAAAAAATACGAGTATGTTTCTAACTTTACATTTTATTTTTATAACAAATATTATTGCTGTTAATCTCATTAGAAAATCCACAATTTCACACCGCATAATTTGTCTATTTACTCACTACTTAGTTACCAAACCAGCTTATTTTGAATGGCCGAGTCACGATCGTATTTGGCTAGGGTTGCCAATTCTTTGAAATCCCAAAGCCTATAACCACCTCTAATCATAAACGGCAATAATGCACTTTGGTTGTAAGAAAACTGAAAATTAAAAGTGTTGTCAACAAACTCCACAAAAATATTATTAAAAAAATGTTGGCGCAACATTTTTCATGTTGGCAGATATTTCACGTGACATACATAGTTGAACATGCGAACAATTTCGTGAATAAGATTTTAATTTCATTGGCTTGGCGTGTCTAAAAACCTAAGATTATTTCCTACCGATCGGGCCCAAGAGAAGACGAGATACTATTTAGCGTTGCATGTTTAGTGTGCGCGACGCTTGCGTCGTTGCGGTTGAATCTCTCTGCATAGCCAAGATCATCATCATTTAGGCAAAAAAGACACCCGCATTACAATTTAGGCAGCCCTAAAATTTAGCACTTGTATAATGATCCACATCCGCATCAAATATAAAGATCGCATTTCTTTAAGTTTGATTGATTGCGATCACTCACTTTCGACCACTCGTCGATGCCTCCTAACTTGTTGAACAAATAGTTTTGAATTGGTAACAATAATTATATAAGGTAACTTTATTATGGGTTATTAATAGATTATGTATATGAAGCGCTAAAGTTAGGATCACGATAAAGCTTGTTTCGTTGCTGTGTCCATTTTAGCTTGCACGTACTGTGTAGGCGGATTAGTCAGGAATTCTTGTTTAGAATAGATTTTGCTTACTTTTATTTTCTTTGCTTCAATACGTAACTATTATGTGCCAGCTAAATTTAAGCTTAAACCCCGTGGCTTCACCCTTTTGCAAATATTTTTGCAACTCTTTGACAATTGGAACCCAAAAACAAAATCAGCCAAATCAGTCGAGTACAATGTTCATTGTAAATTCATAAGGTATCAAATAATCAACATTATACAGGAATAAACATGTAGTTAAGTTAAAACAATGATTCTTATATTATTAACTAACGATTAGCATCGTTAACAAACATATGTTTTGGATTGTTTTTAACATTTTTAATCAGATTTGTTACATTTCATGCGGTCGAGTTTCCAAGTCCGATTACATTTATCAAGATGAATATATTGTAGTCATGTTTTATTTAGCATGCTTTTTGCCACAGATGACAAACAGATTTTAAAAAGCCGCCAAGCCATTTGTGAGAGAAAATAACGGCAGTAGGACTGTTTAGAAATTATGTCATTCCATTTAAATCACTACACGTAACTCAATCGTGCGTGAGTGGCCAAGTTATGTACGCGGAACTGGTCCTTAAAACTTACCAATCGAATTACCCGATAAATGTTTCAAAACTTAAAAGTCGACAACTATTAATCTAAACGTTAAGTGACAGTTAGCAAGTTACAATTATACTGATTAATGTTCCGTATTCATAAATTCGTAAACCTTAATTAGACCAATCGTAACTAGATCGAAATTAATTGATCGATTAACTATTTCCAAATCGGGGTCACAAAATAGTCTCATTCTACCTGTGAGCGAGATAATGGTCAAAAGTAGTTCAATGGCCACTAGTGATGTAACGCCGGCTGTGGGAGTCGATTGTCAGTGATAGAATCGAGGGGAACGAATCGATAGTTGAGATTAGGGGTGTAATCGATTTGAACCGTGAATTGGGTCGCAGATGTGTGTCAGTGTGTGAAATGGGTGTGATGTTGTTTGTTGAACAATTATTTGAAAGCTGTTTGAATTGCGCATGTTAACACGATTTGCACAGGTAAATAGTGGGCTTTTTCACACTTCACTGGTTAAATCAAAAAGTTATTGTTATATCTTTCATCATGGCGTACGACTCAGACGAACGTTGTTGCATTCATCATCCTAGTTTAAAAGTTATACCTCAATAATCATTTGTTTATAAGCAGACATGAGAATCTTTAATGAAACGGCTTTAAAAAAAACTTTATTATGTATGACAAAGTAGAGAAAATATCGATATTCATAAAAATCGGTAAATAAATTTGCATTCTATGCATAAGCTCAAGATTCCGATGTCGGTTTGTAAGTATAAGCCATTTGTTTTACTGTCAACAATCTACACCTTGAAAATACAAAACAAAACACGAACGTCGATTCTAATTCTTCCAATTTACACGTAGCGCGTCAATGTCAAAGCCGAGATCACAATTGTTACAAAGTAAGTGTTAATTGTACGAACAGTTACATAAAAATTTAAATTTCACGGGCCCT
Organism: Archips crataeganus; assembly: GCA_947859365.1. NCBI lineage: Eukaryota > Metazoa > Arthropoda > Insecta > Lepidoptera > Tortricidae > Archips > Archips crataeganus. Next base: position 18,804,242 of record OX402048.1, read on the forward strand.
TGACCCGGCCGGTATCGTAAAATACCGCCCAAACTTGTTCCGTGCAAGAAAACGCAATTTTGTGACACAATTTACAATTTTAATAACTGATTCGTAGATTATTTACGTTTTAAGCTTTTGCGTATTGGCCAAGATCGTAAAATTGCTAATGGAAATATCTTAATCAATCAGGCAAGGCTATATAAGTATGTATACGTAAGCAGAGGTAACAGGCTTTAAAGCACGTGCTTATACTAGGAGATAATATCATAGTAATTTTTGTTGTTGAATCTGTCGCAAGAAAAATATCGAATCAATAAAATTCAAGATGATCAATTGATCATCTATTATTTATTATCATCATCGTCATCATTAACCAGAAGAACGTCTATTGTTGAACTCGCTACTTGCATCTACTGGATTCCAGCAACTCTAGCAATGTCGTCAGTAGTAGGAGGTCTATTATTGTGTTTGCTATTTATAGCTTAGTACATTTATTTTATTGTGAAATACTAAAAGGCTCTCTAAGGCCAGTCTGTATCACTTGTCGCTTTTGATTATTCTTCTTAAAAAGTAGTTATTTTATAAAGTTTTTTCATATCAGATGTGATTTATCTTGAACATTACTTAAGGAAGGTCGTGATGCTTTCTGACGTTAATCTTTGGTTAAAATCGCTAACTATCCTTCTAATATTAATATTTTTATTTGCATATGTATAGTAAATTTCCAAACGAATTCTATGTAAGTTTGATAACATTGCAACATTATTGACGTGTTTGTTTTTGTTACAGGTAACATCTCAGTTGTGAACAATGAACGTGTACAATGCGATTTAAAATTCAAATTGTTACTTCTTGAAGAGGTATGGTACAATGGTGACTGCATCCGACAAGGATGTACGCCAATTGATGAGATGGATTTTCAAATTGATTACAACATCTATATTTACCCCCTGTTACATGGACGATGTTAAGCTCGTTAAGTTTAACATTATTGATGTCACTTTGACATTTTGACTTCGAAGGACACAGCTGAAACACAGTTTAGCTATTTAGCCAAAATGTGATTTATAACAATTGTTATATTTGTGTATGAATAAGGGATTTAAGTATTTAAAAAAAAATGTGGCCTGGACGTTTATTAGGTTTATCATAGGTCATTCTAGCGAAACAGTTGTAGTATAGGTACCTACTCAAAGTTATGAGCCAAGAGGTCATTTAACTACATGAAGCAGATCAAGTTGCAATTTGACCCGCCCTCGGAGCCGCATTACAGCGGACTTTGGGAATCGGGGTTTTCTTCCCTCCACTCCCTTCAATGTTTTCAATGAGAAATACGACACGAATCCTTTAACAACACACCCTGAGGCAAAAGAATCTACAAAGATAGCCAGCACCCGTCAAGATGCAACACGCGAGGTGCTATCGAACTAGGTTAGCCTCCCTGGTTTCTTTATTTTTCGCCGTCCCAGCTTGCACAGGGACACCACTGGAGCACTTGAAAACGCTTTCTTTCTACTCCTACGCATCTATTCTTTGTTACCACGGTGGTGATGATATCGTCCAATTTGCGAATAAAAGACCAAAGATCACGATAAATTTGCTACTCTTAATCATCATTATGATCCATTCAGAGCAATTGGTGCTAACAATATTCGTACTTAAAATGTATTATTCAGAAACAACTTCTTTTATATGAAAGGCGATTAGACTAATAAATTGTGATTAAGCGTTATACTCTCATGGATTCCGTGTCAACGCATTTTGTTTCATATAACAGTGAGTTAAGATTGTATATAGTAACTCAATAATTGTCTCCCGTCAACACATTGGCGGCTCTTTAACAGTATTGTGGATGTGATTCAAAAGTAAATCATGTTACGAAACCTTTCGGTTGATCTGTGAGACAGATTTGTTCCAGTAGATAGGATTACTCACCATATTATTGGCTTATTAAAAACAAAACAAAAGATTATTAATATGCTTAACAGCAGTCGAAATGTCAATGATATGATGTAGAAATCTGTTATATGTAACCAAATTATCCTTTATCTGTCTGGTTAAGATAAATGTCAAAGTGACAGATATAGGCCAACGAATTTGATAAGTAACCGAAGCTTAACCCCTCGTAAATATAAAAAACCAATTTAAGGCATTATTTTTGTATTTTTTTTAATCTGCATAATTGGATTTATATGAAACAGTTGAGACTAGAACGTACGATTTTTTTCACTATGCATACGAAGGGTTAAGTAGCATTTGTGAATAGTGTCCAAAGTCAAGAAGCAGGAACTCTTTTTCAGTCATGATCAAACACAGAGAGCCATGATGAGGTACTAATTTGAGTACCATCATATCAATCGAATTATTCTATTACGTTAGGAGCAGGCACCAAGGAGTGAAAATCAACGACTCAAATAGTTATTTTCAATGATTTTATTTCTTTATCACCGGACGCAAGCAATCATTAGCTATACATACGACACCGAGTCATTACAAATCATAAAGCATTAATCGGTGATTAAACAACCAAGAATTTTAATAAGCAGGTGTTATGCAAACACTTTATCGAGCCAGATTCAGAGATTGTGAACATTTCAAACTCGTTGGACGTAGGTATTGCACTTGCCCCGGTTTAAACGAGTATGGTATCGGTTGGTGACACCTGATATATCGGCTCGAATTGAGAAATAGCCTTGCGAAATATGGATAAAAGCTATGCCTGGTCTGTTTCGATGAGGAAATACGAGGCGGTTAGAAAGGTCCTTTGATTGTTCTTAATTTATTACGTATTCTTCAATGCTTGATTCTTCGATCTTTTCACAGAATAGGATTAGTAGTGAGGCTCGTGATTGATAAAATTGACAAAATCTGTCATAGACTAGCTTTATGTCAAAAATACCAATCATTAATCAGTCATTTATTTGCTCAAACATGGTGCAGATAGGTGTTACGACAATGTTTACAGCTATTACATGTTTTATCGCAAAGACATGCAAATTTAAAAACTGGAGTTGTATATCGCATGCACAAATAAGGAACTAATATAATCATTTAAATATTCCTGAACTGAATAGTAGGCTTTAGACGATAAAATAGCTAATAATTAATGTGCATATTAACGCTTAGCTAGGCTCCTTAGCCATGTTACAAAGCTTTTTACCTGTCCCGTAAATATTAATATGAATTACTTTTATTGTTTACACAAAATTCATTTTTATTCCTTGTCTACATAACTAATTGTCTACATAATAATGGCATGGGTAGTTTCCGCAACTCAACCTTTAAACAATTTTTCAACTTCCTTGTTCAAAGATTTCGGCTGGGCGTTGATAAATCAGTCAGTGAATCAGCCAGAGTTTTTCTTTTTATAGATAACGATTAAACAAACACAAGAGCGTACAATTTATGTAATTATTGGTATGATTGTGATCTAAGCTAGTTTAAAAGAAAATCTGACATATTTCGCCGTAATATAAGCATAGTGGGTAGAACAGGTAGACCTGTTCTAAATTTTACAGCAAAGTATGTAACAGGTATTTCGACAATAATTCTTGCTATTTCAGTGTAGTTATGTCACAACGAATTCTGTAACAGATATCGAGAATTGTTCTGCACCGGCTGGCTTGCGAAATTGTATCCCGTCGACCATTTCCTGACTCTTGTTACATTCGAATTTGTTCAAGGATCGCGGTGCTTATAAGGCACGAGCATAAGCGAAACAACCAAGTGATAAGCATTCATTTCAACATCACAGAAATCTCTTTCAATATTGAAAATACGATCAACAGTGAACTGCCTACTACTAACTACCTACTATTTATTTATCTCTCTAGTGAAATAGTTTTAAAGCGTTTGTGATTTATTCACTTTGTTCGATTTCGGTAATATTGCGGAGAATATTTAAATGTCAAACAAAAGGCAACATGACCATTCTTTAACAAAAAATAAACTGAACTGCTTGAGCTTCTTAGTATAAGAAGTTGATACTCTTTGCAGGGTCGAATAAAATTTAACCCTAATGTAATGTTTGATATATTTTTTCTCTTGAGTCCTAAATAAAAATGTTTTTTGAAAATCTGTTACTTCACTTGTACTATTTGTAAAAGGATAGGTTCGGCTAAGATTATTTTATAACTTTCCTGAAAAGTCAGTGGAAAAGTCAATATTTTAACGACCGCTTTAGTCTAGTTGGTAGTGACCCTGCCTACGAAGCAAGAGGTCCTGGGTTCGAATCCCGGTAAGGGCATTTATTTGTGTGATGAGCACGAATATTTGTTCCTGAGTTATGGATGTTTTCTATGTATTTAAGTATTTATTTATCTATGTAAGTATTTATTTATTTATTTATTAATTACAGCAATATAGAAACATGTAAGAATGTTTATCGTCGTCTAGTACCCATAGTACAAGCTTTGCTTAGTTTGGGACTAGGTCTATTTGTGTAAGATTGTCCCCTAATATATTTTTTTTATAATAATTGCAATTATACGAAACGATAAACTACGCATTAGGAAAAAACATTTGATCATCCGATATGGACTCATGAATATATTATATTAACATTGCATTTGTTTTTCTCCTACATACATTTGTCTTTATACCTCAAATTTTGCTAATACGAACACGCGGGTTATTTAATTCCGTCAAAGTTTCGGTGGCATAGGAAAATCAATTAGGTCATTTAAAATAACGAGCAATTCGCATTCATCCTTCTTATACTGAGCAGTTACGTTGTAAATAAAATATTGCCCAAAAATAAAACAATCAATAAATTATAGTCACACTTCTGTGTAATATTATTAGGTACGGTCAGCTGGAGAGAAAAGGTACCTCCCCAGTGTGGTAATGTGAAATAATTATTATGGCTTGCGGCTAACCGAGACCTTAATCAAACCTTTTCAGTATTCGTAGCACCCGATCTAATGCAATTTGCGACACCGAAAAGTTATTTTGACATGCAATTAAAAGTACGAGTATTGCCAATATTGCCATGCGTTTAAGCCTTAAAGGCGGATAGCAATCTGTACTTAGGCAACAATATTGGATAAGGTTTTATGTAACAATATAACTGGAGCGCATGCTTTGAATGCAACTTGTCGTCGGTACTGGTACCTGTGGATTGTAAGCTCATGGGCTTTAACAGTTTGCTTTTATCTGTCGGTATTATAAACGAGAACACAGTGCGTATTGCAGCGCATCGCTGGAGAGATATTTCCGATACGTACGTTCAAAAACTTTTTGATATTGTATTGAAAAATCTGTCTGTCCATAGTAAGTCATTGACACCTAAAATAATCCAACGCCAAGACATTCTTCGAAGAAGAGAATTGCAGAAAATATTTTTTTAGTTTATTTTCGGTTATTGCTCCTTAAATGATGCGAGATGTTGGAAAAAAAAGCATAATAATGACAACGCTGTGGGGGGTATCAGCGGGTTAGAATTCACGAGAGAGATGATTTATAGAATGCCTGTGTCAGAAAATCGATGTTCTGCATAGACAATGGATATAATAATGGATATATCGTCGCAATATGGTCGCCTGTCAGAATTAGACGTTTCGTTTTTGTTTTGCTATGGTGTTGCTAGCGCTAAGTTGATCGACTTTGTTAGATGGATCAGAATGATTCCGACGGAAGACCAGCGTCGGCTGTAAGGTTGACATTATCCTGAGTTGGGACCATTTCGTAACAATATTGAATTTGTCCTAACTTTCCGTTTTTTTGTTTTTATAAAAATGTCACGAATAAATATTTTTCTTTCTTTCTAATATCATAAATAAAATTTCGACACGATTTAGATTGAAACCACTTGGACATGGTTTCCTGATGAGGTATAATAGGTACATATTAAAGTTTTTATTTGTTTTTCCTCTTACAGCAAAAACGTATGTAGAATTACGTAGAAGCCGTCGGATATGTTGGATTCGAGTCATCATCTTTCCTTCGACTAGGTCATTGACGTACAATAAAACAACTAGACTCCCAATCGCTTAACAAAAGTTCCTCAAAAAACGTCCGAGCGGCGTTGTGTGTACGTATACATCAATTTATACAGATAACATTAACAGCATTCATTCAAATTAACACCTTATTTCGTAGCAGTAATGTTTAATGTCAATTGAATACGATCGTTCGAAGTAGTGACATGACGTCACGCGCTGGAAACCGCCTACAGAGTAAAGAATGCAGTGGAGTGGTCATGCGAAGCGGAAGCTAGACTGTCTGTCTCTTTTTTTCTCGTGAGTTTGATTACGGTGCGAAAGAGACATATACGAATACGGGGCGAGAAATGACGTTGTAATCAACGCGCGGTCGAAACACAACTGAACCAAAACTCTGCACAATAGACGCGTGTGCAGACTTTTGCTTCGGACAATTTTTGAGCGTGATTGGGAGTCTAGTTGTTTTATTGTACGTCAATGGACTAGGTATTATACTCACTAGTCATGAACCTACCAATAAACCTTGCACAATTCAAATGACTCCGGCTAACCATAGCGTATTAGAACGATATTGCTCCACATTGTTTTCTTCTAGCATTTATCGTTTACGCGAATAGCCGGTGGTGTCGTAACGCCGACTCCCGCCGATAATTTAATCCGAACGACTTGTTCGGCTTATCCGTGCTGTGACGAAAGCCTTCCTGTACCTCTACCATGAGTTACACTAGTTCACAGTGACCGTACTCGCTAGCGACGGCGTAAATGATTTGTATCGAGAATTGTACTTCCGTAAGTGACCGCTAGACGCGCTGTACACAATTCTCCATACAAATCATTTACGCCGTCGCTAGCGAGTACGGTCACTGTAAACTAGTGTAACTCATGGTAGAGGCACTGTATATGTTTCTTTTGCGTAACGGCTTCGCTACGACTGCGCGCGACCGGTGGCGAGCGATTTTTTTCATTACGAGTGCTGCCAGTTATGTCTCAGCCGTAGTCACCGTAGTAACGGCGGATTTGAGAGCATGTTAAGATGTGGTTTTTTTCAAAATAATCAAAGTTAAAAAAAAAACCGATTCCCTGGTAAAACTTTTCTGGGTCAATCAACTTTTTTTTGTAAACGATTTTCTGCTACTTTCTATGAAAACCGAAATAATTAAAAAACTGATTATTTTTCCTTATTTAAAGAATACTTTTCAAAACCCTAGATTTTTGTAGTCACTAATGGTATAATTGCCATATTTATTTTATTTTGTTTAGCTTCTATTTCGTGAGTGACCCAGGGGACAATGTTGTCCCCGAAATTTGTATGAAAATAGTGGTATTTCCCCTCGGTGACCGGATTTTTTCATAGAAATTCTTTTTTTTTTGGTTTTCACGTACGCACTATGATAAACAGTTTATTTAACTACTGCAAAATCATGGTTTCATTAACCAGAGATTACAGAGTTACTTGTAAAGTAGTAAATAGAAATTTACAAAAAAAAGTTGATTGACCCTTCTAATAAGCTCATACAAGCCCAGTTTACGTTGTTCTGTCTTAGAGTTACACTATCTAGCTTTCTTGCTGATGCCATATTATTATATTGTCATCAGAACTACAGAACTTAGTTTCATGTCAATATTATAGTGAGGAGTGGGTGAAAATCAAGTTCAAAGATTCCATTACATACATAAATACATAATTACAAGTGAAGTTAATAATTAAAAAGTGTCAAAAATATCAAATGTAGCTAGAGGTCCGAACCCAAAAATTAAAACAGGTTTTTTTTGTAGAATTTCCTATTTTTAATTAGCACTATTTTTTTTCTAAGTACAGATTAATTCCGACTTTCGACCCAGGACGGCTGGCTAGACGTAACGTAAAAAAACTACACTGTTGCCGTATGTAAGCGATTAAGAATTTCGGGGAGGCCGTTTGGGAGCGACGTGGTTCAATTGGTAGAACACCCAGGTTGGGGCGCATACCCGGGAGACATGGGTTCGAATCCCGCCGGCGCATCCGAAAAACTTTTTCGCTTTTAAATAATCTTACACGTAACGTAATTCAATTTTCTAAATATTTCGCTATTTTTATTTCAAAATTATGCAAAGTGTTAACGGAAATCAAGTGAGTACTAAAAAAAGTTACGAGAATAGTCGAGAAATATGTAACTTTCCATCGTACACTTTTCCAGCGTTTCCCATATTTTCTATTTCACCCGCGCGGCCAGTCTTCCGCGCCGCATCCCGCGTGCCAGGCATTGTGAGTGATAATGACTCTAAAGATAGCTTTGCTTATAGAAAAATAAGCATACTGGAAATGACTCTTTATTGAATACAATATAGTAAACAATACCAATACAATGGGCCTGATGAATAAGCTCAGAGTCGCTCAACGAGCTATGGAGAGGCCTATGCTCGGAGTTTCTCTACGGGATCGAATTAGGAACGAGGAGATCCGTTGAAGAACAGGTGTCACATAGCCAAACGGATTAGCTCATTGAAATGGCAATAGGCAGGTCATACAGCACACAGAACAGATGGCCGTTGGGGCCCTAAAGTTCTCGAATGGAGACCACGGACTGGCAAGCGCAGCATGGGAAGTCCACCAACGAGATGGACCGACTATTTGGTGAAGGCCGCAGGTGGATGCAAGTCGCTTCCACCCGTAATGATGGGGCATCAATGAGGGCGGCTTATGACCAGCAGTGGACGTCCTACCGCTGAAATTATGATGATGATGATGATGATGAAAAATAAAGAAAACAAAGTGCTTACATAGAAAAAAAAAAACCGGCCAAGAGCGTGTCGGACACGCCCAAGGTAGGGTTCCGTAGCCATTACGAAAAAATCAAGTAATATTTTTCTAAGGATTTCGTATGTGTACGGAAATCATCCAAGTTTAGGTACCTATGTTTTATACCTTAGGCTACTATTTACTCTTAAACTACAAATAATTTCCAAGCAATCTTAGCCGCTATAATTTTCCTAGTAAATTTGATATATTTACTACCATTCTGAATTTTTCAAATTTTTCCACCCAACAGTTTAGATTTAAGTGGGGGGGGGGCGGGGCGGTCGATTTTAATGAAAATTTTCACTTTAAAGTTGAATATTTCGCAAACAGATCACTGAATAGAAAAATCATGTTAGCAACCCCGCAATGGTTTTAAAAGACCTATCCAACGGTACCCCACACAATAGGGTTAGTCGAGAAAAAGAAAATCACCCCCACTTTACGTCTATGGGAGGTACCCTAAAAAAATATTTTTAGTTTTTTTTATTTAACCACTTTGTCGGCGTGACTGATATATGTATTCATGCCAGATTACAGCCTTCTAGTACTAATAGTCTCTGAGCATAGCCGCGGACAGACAGACAGACGGACAGACATGGCGAAACTATAAGGGTTCCTAGTTGACTACGGAACCCTAAAAATCAAGATAAGCAAATATAGGCGGCCTTTTCTCTTCAGAGCGATCTCATCCAGGTAATCGTTTACAACAGAAAGAAGTAAGAAACAGATTTCAGCAGATGTCAACTTTGACTTTGAATACAATTTTACTATAAATATAGATAAATATACACATCAGCTTTTAAACAAATTAACAATAACGCCCATGCCCAAGGCGACATGCAGATAAAGCTCCCTAAGCATAGAATTACAAATAGGGAAAGATTTTGCGGGCTATCTATCGGCTATTCTGGAGGGAATACGTCTAACGGCATACAAGTTTTTGCCAATTATACTTTTGATGTTGTAAGCAACACGCAAGGTATTTTTAATGAAGTAGGAAAACAAGGATAATGATTTATTCTCACTAATGAAATGATCACTTGAAAACATAAAAACTGTTCTTCTGTAAAAGAAGATAGTTAAAGCGTAATAGGTACGACTCTGAAGTAAAACTAAGTAAGTACATATATGTAAAGCCTCAATTAATGACATTGACACTTCCGTCAATCCAAAGTGCCTTTCAATATAGGATTTTTTATACGGAACTAAGAATGATAATAAATCAATCAAAAATATTTGTCCGCATATAAGTAACTGATAATTTTATGACATACATAAGTAATATATTTTTATTAGCGGTCTCGATTTATTAGTTAACTCGTTAGCAATGTAAGATTTTGAGTGAAACTAATACATTGGTTTTACTACAATAGCTCATATAATAAATTCATCAGTGATTAATATTTACGATTTAAATGTTTATTTAATGCATTTTACATAATATGCAAATTTATATTATTAGTTGTTGTTATACACCTCTAACATAAAACATAGTTTTAGGTATACAGGGTGACATAGGATTTCTAATAGTCCTTACACTAAACAAAAATAGTTTTTTTTTATTCCCCCTTTATTTGATCATACTGTTACTTGTACTTAAATTATTTAATTTTGAACATTGGTGTGATTAAGTGTAATTACTGCCTTTAATCACCTACAAAAATATGTGATTATGGTCCCAATCTAATGCTTAATTATGTCGTATCACTTCTGATTGCGTCTCCGATGTCATCCTGTATAATATTAATTTATGCACTTTATGCCACGTAACAGCGTGCTTAGTATGGAATGTTCGTCCGTGAATATAAAATGAAATAAATATTACAATGTATTTCATTATACATCATACCACCTGCTCCTACTTGGCTAACCCGGGATCTCTGTGTCACAGTACTAAACACACTAAGCTATCTCGCCAAAAAAATAACAGTGACTTAACTACGCACTGCATTTCTTCATCATTTTATCTTACCACATCCAGTTTGAGACACTCTTGCACTTTGAATTGTATCGGCGGCCAGCCGGAATGCATTTCCCCCCATATCAGATGTCTTCCGCGGTACGCTGCGGTTCCGTTGGGTGGTATTGCTTGTGAAATGCGTGATTAGCAGTAAGATGCACTTAATTATAAGTTTATCACTACTTTTATCGGCTAATTCTCAATGGGAAAAATTTTAAATTTACATTTTCAAGTCTAGCTGTACAATTAATAAAAATCGGTACGGCCCCCTCGCTGAAGTATATACCTAATCTAAGTTCCTCAAGAATTAGGGTACTATATGCAAAAACAGTGTTTTGAACTTGTCCGGTAGTTTCAGAGATTATCGTGTTCAAATAAATAAATTATTCATAACTTCTGCACTTAAATAGCTCGGGCTAAAGTCGAAAACGCGCGTTTTCCCAGAGATAAGACCAAATCATATCGATCATTCGCCCCCAAAAACCCCTACATAACATATTCCTTCGAAATACTCGTACTTAAAGCTGTTTCCGTAATCTCCGAAGTAAATAATATACAAGAACTGTTTCTTTAAAGGGTATTACATTACGCCAGGTTCGGTCTCAGTGTTCTTACCTAATTTTACACTATTCAGTCAGTCAAGGCTTCTAACATCAGTAAACATCTAATCAGGTTTTATTGTCAGTAACATAGAGCGTGTCGAGATATTTACGATTTAACAGTATTACTTAAGCGGAAACTGTAATTAGCACTAAGAAATCCTAACAAACCAGCCCTAATTTACATAACTATTATTTACGAGAAAATAAATTAGCAGATAAACTCACAGAAACTATTCACTTTACGTAATTTGAAGTCACTAAAGCCTATGTCCGTCTGTGATTTCACTGGAGCTTCGTATAGATAATGAAATCCAGCCTAGATTATTAAACATCCTATTCCGAGGCATACGCTTTTAAGGTTTTTTCACAGTACATTGCGTGGCTTGAATGATACATTACATCATACGTGCCTTGGTAGCGCGCAATCTATAGCTAGTCGGATGATTTAACTTGGGCTGTGAAAACCCAGCCTTAGTCTAGTCTCGCGGAAAGTTATTTGAAATCATAATTAGACTAATTTAGTTTGCGTCATGCGACTGTGGGGTAAGGCTGGTGCTATCAAAGTACCGTAAAGAGACTCACTGTATAAGGCTCGTTGGTTATGTCTAAGTAAATTAGTCGAGATTCAATTTCTACGGAAATGAAACGAATATTAAAAGTTCAATTTGCAATTAAGTTACTACTTAAAGTCAGTTAAATGTAGGATAAAATAGGCAAAAAACTTAAGTCAAGCCTAGACAAGCTGTAAAGACAAGTTACGTTCCAAATTCGTTTTTGACCAGATGACCTAGTGGTTAGAGACTAACCTGACTATGAATCTTGAGGTCCCGGGTTAGATTCCCGTGTCGGGGCAGATATTTGTATGAAAAATAATGTTTGTTCTCGGGTCTTGGGTGTTTAACATGTACCTATTTAAGTATGTATCTATCTATATAAGTATGTTTATCCGTTGCCTTAGTACCCATAACACAAGCTTGCCTAGCTTACTTTGGGACTAGGTCAAATTGGTGTAAATTGTCCCGTGATATTATTTTATTTTTTATTTATTTAAATAAAAAAAAATAATGCTTAAGTTTCATATCAATTAGGCTATATTCAGTCGGTAATATTATTATAAAAACACACATATTTTTCTTTTGTCAATTATATAAAAGTTATTGGAAATTGGCTATGTAGAACAAAAAATAAAAACATAATAATGACCGCAATATCAATACGGACGACGGCATCACGTCTTTCAATGATTGACTGGAATAAGGAGTTTGCCCAACTATGTAGTTATCAAAATGTGATATAATTTAATGTTTTCCATTTTGATATTTGACTAAGACGAAAATGTTTTATTTTTAACTTACAATATTTGTTTATTACGTAGGTATGTTTGTTAAGGTCAAATCTTGCCAGTCAAGTTTCATCCACTTTAGTGATCAGATTTAATTGAAATTTGATAGTCACGGATACGCATGTAGTTTGATTAACAATATTAATAGAGCCAGCAAAAAGATGGTATATGTTAAAAAAAAATTACAAAAAAAATCTGGTCAATTTGTGTAGGTCACTAAGTACTTTACTACAAGGCACCTTATCGCAATATTATGCGAGTAGGCATGTAAAAATAACAGCGATTTAACAAATTGCTTTGGTTTGGAAACAATTAACATTACGATATAGTTTGCCACATAAGTTGCCACACCGGGCCTTGCTCTCAATTAATTGTTGGGAACACCTCAAATTCTTAGAGATCATTAGTACTGCGCCTAGAAAAGTGCGTGACGCTGGTCTTTAAGAGACTATAATTGATACGTTTCATTTTGAATCGACTTTAAAAAAACAAGGAGGTTCTCAATTTGAATGTATTTTTTCATGTTTAATATCTCAGAATTCGTTTGGAAAATAATTTTAGGTTTGGTCCAGTTTAAATTTGATGAAAAAATAAAATCTCTGAAAAAGTTCTCTGAAATCGATTTGTTAAAATGACTAATAAAAACTTATAATCTAACACTACTACGATGAAAGTAAGATAAAATATGAGCGTTATTGTATCTTCGTTTAACAATGCCCCTAATAAACGCAAAAGGAAGAACCGCATTTTCCACCCTTTCATATAGAGTACTCTACGGCCGTTTGGCGATTCACGTAATTCATTTACTTACATAATGGAAAAGGGAATTGTGGGTGAAGGAAAAATCGTGAGTGCGGAATATCCGGGATTGGACAGACTGCCTCCGTCGACGAGCTGTACGGGAAAGCTACCAATAGTAAGGAGTGTAAGAAACTGACGGCCAACCTTCATGGTTGAAGAGGCACTAGACGAAGAAAAAGATGTAAAAGATGTAAATTACAGTTATATTCCGTACTCGTAACTTGTTATGGATTCAATAACAAGCAACGATTGTAGAGACAATTAAATATATTTTAGGAAAAGAATAATAATATGTATTCTAGATTGAGTTGTGACGAACGAACTATCAAAGTACGTCACATTACTAACAATGTAAACAAAGATTGCAATTCGATTTTTATCAACTTGCAATTTAATGTTCCGACTGACTCGAAACTTGGTACAGAGCTCAGTCAATACAATAATTAAGAGCCGTCAACATAATAATTAAGTAATAAATCTCATAAGATAATATTAACAAATTTTTAAACCGATTTTACCCGTTTCTAGGCTGCTAGGTCAAAACGAAATGATTTAAAACTCTTCTGCTAGAAACGTCTCAGCATTTCAAAGGGATAATGCCTCTCCCTTATGCATGCTACTCGAGGGAGTAACATAAGGATTTCCGATCTTACCCAAGCAATACTCCCATTTATCTAACGAGCATACGCAACCCGGAAGACAGGTGCTCAAAGAAAAAAAGTATACCCGGATCACATTAACATAACAATGTAATTGCAAGATGACTGCGAGAGTGTACGTCTTTTTCTTTTCTTTTATAAAGTAGGTATATGTTACATGTATATTTGCATAACACTGGTGATTAATTGTAACTTGTACGAGTGCTACTGTTTTTGTTTTTATTGTAAAAAGTTCTCATTGTGTAGATGGAAAGAGTAACAGCACAGCAACAATAAATAAGTAGATACATATCATGATTAACTTGCTTTTATCTAAAATGAGCAGAAGCCTATAACTATGACTAGCTTGGACCGCGGCTTTGCCTCCATAGCAGAACTGATCTCGTAAAAATTTTGCGATTTCTTGTCTACGTCATAGAGAACTTCTATGAAAAATTTTAGCTTTCTAAGTTCAAGAGATTGGGGTAGGTGTTGAGTCACCTAGCCAAAATATGTTTTTAATTATTTATATTAAGTAGATACCTTGATTAGGAAATGGAATTTAGTGTAAACAAATTACGGCATGTTACCGACACCCAAATACGATAGATGAGCAAAAATCCTCAGTGACTCATTATTTGCTCGTCAGTGTAGTAGAAACAGTTACTAAATACAAGAAAGCGTGGGCAACCAACACTAGATTTCACACAGCCAAAGCTTTTCATACTTACACTTTTAAAACAAATCTCATTCATTGTCCGACTTCTGTTCCTTACAAATGGCGGCTGCCAAATAAGATGAACTAAACCAAAACGCATCAACTATCAATGAAAAGAAATCCTTAGAAAGTTTTCACTTTCGCAATCGGTGAAATAGTTATCTACATTCAAAATGACCGTCTACTGTAGATAACTATGGTCAGTGTTTGCTCACGATGATTCGTCAATTTACAACCTATCGCAATGCACTAAAGCCAAGTAATTGTACTCAAATTACTATACCCAATTATCTATTCAAATAACTGGTCATCACTTGACGACGGCTTGTCCTTTTGGCTGATTTTTGTTGTATTCGCAAATTATCAAGATAAGGTCTGTTTAAAATACAACCTGTAATTGTTGACTCAGAATGTACGACTTCATAATTCAACCCTACAAGAGTGTAGGGCTTAAATTATCAGGTCGGGCATTATTGACGCTCATTCCCGGTTGAGCAATACGAGGTCGCACGCTTACCGCTCCCAGGTCTGTATCTCACGCCGAGGAAGATACTTAACAGTTTTTAATTACTATCGCATTTGAAGTTACGTTTGCTTAAAATTAACACAGCAGGTATTAGGTACCTATGTATGAGTAAGTGCAGTTTGACTGTACTATTGAGCTTGACTGTATACCCCTGTGAACGTTTTTCATCGTAATTTTTAATTAAAAATGTAATCACGTCTTTGACACTGTAAACTTTGAACGACTATCAATGCATTTAAAAATTCGTTGACTTCAACTAAAAAAAATAAAACACTATGTACCTATGCAATCAAGCTTATACATTCTGCACTGAAGTCAAAACAGTTGAAGTGGCGTCTTCCACAATAAACAGTCAAATAAGTGCTACTCTTGCGCAATAATAAGAACACTTGAATAACACCATGATTACGGAACCGGAATCTTAATAGTCATAATTAAAACTATAACAATTGCAACGCTCATTTCTCAGTTAAATGACGCGAGTGGCTCGAATCACGATCGAGGTCAGAATGCAAAGTTATGGTGTGTCAGCGTAATGAGATCAAATTCCTACGGAAGTAAAGCGGAAGTGACAACCCTATACGGTTAATTGGTATCTTAGTTAATTGATTAAGTTGATTATATTCTCATGAGTGTAGCTTCTAATGAGATATTTTAGTGAGTTGAAAGGGAGAGAAAAAGCTGTGGTAGCTTAGTGGTTTCACCTATGGTCTCTCAAGCAATGGGTATTGGGTTGGAACCCGAGCTCGCATTTATGAATTTTTCGGAATTTAAAGGAAGGAAGGCCTGGTGCTCGGCGCTATGACGTAGGCAGGGATGATCATGTGAGAGAGATGCCGTCCTGACGCGTCACGTCAAACAAATATGCCGCGTGCTTTTAATGCTGGCAATACGGATGATTGAACAGATGTTTCAATCGTAAAAATGAAACAGACTGTGAAATAAGGCAGGATAACCTTAAAGATTATCTAATACTTAGTTCAGGCGATTCTAACGATTATCTAGATTATCTAATGTAAAAAGCGTATTACTGGAACTACAAGTAGTTTGTTTTGGTATTTAAATTTATCTGAGTGTGACGCCAAACTGCTGTTCTACTTTATTTTTGTGTTTGATTTAAGTAGTCGCTTATTGTAATTTTGTCCATAATGATAAACTTAAGTTAAGTTAAGTTTCAGATTCATTGGGGATAGTGCAAATTCACTTAAGTGCTAGCACTTAAATACCGCGTATCTGCACTACATGTTGTTTAACAGGGGATGGTTTTTACTTCATATTTGTTTAAATGAATTTGAAGTAAAACTTGGAAATCGGCTGAATTTGCCAGATAAGGTAAACGTTTATGTGCTCGACACTGACCCAATACATGGCACCTTCAATCTTAATGTCATAGTAAGAGAGGTGACAGATGGGTGTCATCTACTGGACGTTGAGGTGTTGAACATTGGTACGTTTATCTTACATCGAATTATGCAATGCCAGTTAAGCGCATAACTATCGCCGACGATATATCCATTACATTACGGCAGATAATCTTGAACTTTAGATAGTAGCAGGACAAGTACAATATCAATATCCGATGGAAGTAGTCGGGAAGTTTTAACCTTGCTGTACACGGCTTTGTATATTGATCCCTGTTGCTACCACCTCAATGCGGATGACAGGCCCACGCAAGGTCGTCAACCGGTTCACTATTCTCATTAAAGTTACGCAATATTTAGGTTCTATTTGTTTTGCCCGCTACGGATCTGTCTGTCACGATTGATGGTATCTTTTTGTTCTTAGTCTGTTAGGCATTGAAGTGGGTTTCGGTTTTGTTTCTGTATTATGTCACGATAGTTCGTTGTGCCGATTATGGTAAACGCTGTTGCATTTTGATTAGATGACAACTTAAATAGTTTGAGTTTTAAATTATGTTGACGGGTTTAGTTGCTGGTTTGGAAGTTTAAGATTAGTTCGAATTGTGACTTCTTTACTTTGAGATTTACTTTACTACAAGCTATCACATAATGAATTTTAAGATTTTTTTAAAAAACTGGCGTTGTCAAATGTTTTCTCATTTTGAATGAAAAATTCTGTTGGAAAGTCTTTGTGGAGTGGTCATTTGACCTTGCTCAAAGTGGTTGATGATAATGTTGAGTGGTTGGTTCGTTTATATGTAAAATGGATAAACCAATAACGTCACTGATTATGACTTGAATTTTGGCTGATACTACATATATCTTGAAAATCAAAGAAGACATTATTAAAATTTTCCTCTGTATATTCTACTAAGCTACTTTTTCAAGACTGCGCAAAAATTAACATTCTATTTCTTGGGGGATAATGTGACGAGTACTAAGTAACTAGTATCACCATAATCAGATAGTTTACAACGAAAACCGTTCCGTTCAAAAATAAACTTAAATTATCTCAAGCAAGGACACAATTAAGTCAGCCGTAAGAGTTATACCTAAAAATAACTAATTTAAACCTCGACTGTTGTAGTGGGTGGCTACACAAAGAGTAATCAATTAAAAACCATTAATTGTGACGACCTATGAATGTAAATATCCGTAGTCGCCACGTATTACCCAAGCACAAGGCAACGCACAGCGAATCTTATTTACCTAATTCCAAGGTTCGATTCAATTGTGCAATTAAATAAAACCGATTGTACGTGGAACCTTGTAGTTGCGTTTAATTTTCTCTGACATTGTCTCGGACAGTAGCCCGTAATTTTAAATGACTGCAATAAAACTCGTATGAGGAATACCAGTTATTGCATTGAATATTAATAGCTCGAATAATCGCCAGACTCAAGTGGCAGTGGGCAAGGCACATCGCTCATAGAACTGATGGCCGATGGGGCAAAAATGCTCTCGAGTGGCGTCCACGGACTGGAAGACGCAGTGTAGGTAGGCCTCCAACAAGATGGGACGACGACCCTGGTTAAGGTTGCAGGATCGCGTTGGATGAGATTGGCACGGGACCGATCTGTTTGGCGAGCCTTGGGGAGGCCTATGTTCAGCAGTGGACGTCTTTCGGGTGGAATGATGATCATGATGACTAAATATAAAGGTGTCCTAAAACTCAACGTTAATCTGGTACCCAGAGAGACGCCAAGTTATAGTAGTTCTGGAAAAAATGGGAATGTCACTAAGTTAAGCGATAATAGATTTTTTTTAGAAAATATCTAAAACTAAAAGCTACGGGAAAATGGATAAAAATTATGTGACTTACTTACTTACTTATTACTCTATTATGTGACTCAAGTATCACTTAATGTGACATGGATTTTTTTCTTAGTATTTTCAGTATAAATAATTGACCCCTTGCCCGGTGCTGTCGGTGTGTCGTTTAGTTTTAGGAAGCCCTGAATATAGAAAAAGCGTTAATTACATTGAAATATCCCCGCTCTGGTGTGTTATGTACACAAAAAAATCATCTAAAAAATAACGTTTTGTTTAATAATATTTTTTTAAAGTTGATGGCTTCAATTTGATCAAATAACTCGTTCACACTCGACTGATGTCTATGTAGATTCATGTAGATCGGACATATCTATACAAAGCGTTCAGCTACTTGATCACACAACACACTGTTGGGCCTGACTCCCAAAAGCGAGAATGATGAGAGGGGGAATATTCTCCAAATCATGTCATACTCTAATAGTGCGTCAAAGTCGCCGCTGTATCGTCACGCGGCTGACGCAAGGGCGCGCGCACGGCGTGCAGAGCACGGCCCACTTAGCGAAATGCCATGCTCCGGCGCACAAAATGTTAATCGCCTCGTTTTGTTTCAGGTAATTGTCGCTATCGCTGAGGTTGTGGAGTTGTGGACATGTGGGTTACGACATAAGCTGGCCACGAATGTTAAGTGAATTTGAGGTATGACTTTTCAGGGTTAGCGGGCAACGGAAAATGGCTTAGTTGGAATAGAAAACGTCGAAAAGAGCATTGTTTGGTCTCTTAGAGTGTTAACAATATAGTGTAAAACTAGATTTAGTAGTAAGTTCAGCTGTGTTGTAACTGAAAACCATATTTTATGTTTTTTTTCCTTCATGATGGTTTAAATTAGACAACAGTTGACTTTTGAAGTATTTTTTGCTTCTATAGTGTAAAAGAATTTCTAGATATCTAATATTGCCACACTTTGACTTTACTAAATACATTTTTTTTTATAAGTATTGTATAATTTTAAACACTTACATTGCTATTGCACATAATTTAATTTATAAAATACTACAAATTAGATTGATTAAGGAATTGTGTAGAACTTTTGCATGTTGTTCAACGACTGAATACTATTTCTGTGGTACCTTAACATCCTGTACTATGTTTATAAGTATTTTGGCAAATAAAAATAATTCAATTCAATTCTATTCTATTCTATTCTATTCTATTCTATTCTTTTATGGAGCGTGTGTAGAGGATATATCAATGAAATAAAAGCAAAATAGTATAGGACTGTACAAATTCTACACTTATTTTACTGTAAAAATCTTAGGTAAATTTTATCACCAGATTTGATTCCTTAATCTTCAAACATTACGAACTTATACATACATAGTTTCTTAATGCAGCATTAAGTATATACGCATAGGTTTAACATGTGAGCAAATCGCCAAGTCGCTACTATAAATTAATCCAGTTTGCGTCGTGAGTGAGCGGAGCAGTTGTCCTTCGGCCACGCCTAAGGGCTGTAACCACGCGGAAATTCGAGTGGAAAATATCGAGCGCTTTGAGAATGCCTGGTGCCTTGACTTATAAGATTAAAATCGTTTACGGATTTCAAATACTTTGACTGGGACGGAAGTAGATACATGGTGGCTGAGATTAGGATTGACCACTAAAGTAAGAAAATGTATAGTGTCGCTAGTAAGACTAATGTTTGAGTCAATGGCATTTGAATCTTAAAATGAAGATGACACTTAATATGGTTGTAAATAAATGCGTGCAGTCTTGACTTTTAAGATTAAATGCAAGTTGTGGAGTACGGGAACAGTGACTTACATTAGTACTTATTGCCACCAAAAGAAGAACGTAAATACGAGAGCCGTAATTAACACCATGACATGACAGTTAATGTGGTTGTGATCTTCGTTGTGATAAAATACTCTATTGTGTCACAAAACAAGTATGATAAAAATAACTGGCCAGAAATAAATTAAGACACTTTTTAAAAACAAACGGAACCATCGTCTCAGCCTTTGGACTAAAAGCCGCGCAAGTTCTAAAGAAAATTTCAATCGTTTGTCCTGCGTAGTAGCAGCCTGTATCATCTACGTATCTGGCTTAATTTATACAGGTTGTTTAAACACATCCGGTGCAGTGAAAGGCGGGGTGCATGGAACCTGCTACCTTGCTGCAAGGCCGCGGCAGGTTCGCCTGTGGGTTATTTCCGCGTTTATTAAATGTAATGATACCTAGTGGTCAGATCAGAGCGAGAACTAGTTCGTTCGATTTTTGAACTTCGTGTCGTGCCGTTCCATTCACACTAATGTCTTAAACAGAAGAGTGAAAAGGCCGGCACGATATGAAATTCGAATTCCGTTGTAACCCTCTAGAGATTGCTACAAGTTGGTTTTTAGTGCTGGTTCGCCCACGTCACTGTGATTAAAACATTCCTGCTTTTTTGCGACATACAAGGTACCTCAATGTGTGCCCGGATTATTTCAGCCAATAGTTGAGCTAGTTTGACTGAAATCCTTGTTAAAGTTTTCAAGAATATTTAATTGAGGTTTGTAAATGTTTCAGTACATTTAGCCGATGTTTAAAGTGTAATGTTAAAGATACACACACTTGAATATAAATATGGCGTCACCTTAAATGAAAGTTTCCAGTGTAATCTTCGCAGAAGTATTCAGACTTGTCCGTCGACTACTTACTTAGTTGAATTATTTTGTAAACCCTATTTTTCAATTTATGCTTAACACGCTTCATAATCTAAGATCTCTCTTAAGCAAAGCGTGAAATATCCAATAGGATAATACAGTAGTCACTCTAGAGCGGAGGAAAAATTGATACTTGGGTACTGAAAATAAAACCTATAAGGAGTCAGGTTTAAGGGATTCCGTAGCGATTTTGATGACGGTGACCCTAACTCTTTAAAAATATTTACAAGATTTACGTACAAATTTACCAACCGCTTTAGCCCAGTTGGTAGTGACCCTGCCTACGAAGCAAGAGGTCCTGGGTTCAAATCCCGGTAAGGGCATTTATTTGTGTGATGAGCACGAATATTTATTTGTTCCTGAGTTATGGATGTTTTCTATGTATTTAAGTATTTATTTACCTATATAAGTATGTTTATCGTCGTCTAGTACCCATAGTACAAGCTTTGCTTAGTTTAGGACTAGGTCGATTTGTGTAAGATTGTCCCCTAATATTTTTTTATTTTTTATTATTAAATAACTTCTGAGGTGGCATAGGCTCGCTAGACCAAAATTAGACTTAAACCTATTGCAGAGTATACGAGCTGGCCTTGTGGAAATGTCGGTGATGTAGAGGAGCGCTTGGGTATTTCTTTTCTTATTAAAATGAATGCAATAAAAATTTGTCGATCGAAGTTGGCATTGGCCTGACAAATTAAGGCAAGTCGCCAACCAGTATTACATTTAATATATTTCATTTCATTACCGTTTAAAGATCATTAAACTCGGTGGAAAAACGTCGTATTCGTTAAATTTAATAATCGATAAAGCAAAATAATTTAATCATTTCGTAATTTTCTTTCATATTAGACAAGTAATTGTTCTTTAGGTAATAATAATAACAATAATTAATTACGCTTGACTGACGGATAATTGCAAAGTAATGTAATAAAGACGTCATTTAATTGAAGCAAAAAATCCAGTCAAGTGCGGTTTACTCCAATTTTTCCATATCATAATTTTCGTGAAGTAATAGTCTGGAAAATTACAGTACTCTCTTTTAAATGGATATAGTACAAAGTGACACCGACTGAAAAAACCGGCCAATCTAGCTATAGGTATTGCCACTCGGTGTCGTGCATGCACGAAGGGTTCCGTAACTTCCGTACCGCCGAACCGAAAAAAAATTATTGTAGGGTTCCTTTTTCCATTTTTACTTTATTTTATTTTTAATATTTTTTTCATAAACTGGTCATAGTGCACATTGTAAAAAAAATTAAGTGTCCACTTTTTACTATTTAGAAGAGAAAGCCGTGTAAAAGACGGGCAGACAACGAAGGCTTAGGAACAGCGACCCGTTTAGCACTTTCTGAGCATGACCGGGAAACGTGGCGTGGGAAGGGCCCCAACAAGATGGACCGACGATCTGGTAAGGGTCGCAGAAACCCTTCAGAAACCACATGGATGTGGGCAGCGCAGGATCGATCGTTGTAGGATTCTATGGGGGACGCCTTTGTCTACACTTCGTTTTTTTTAGCATTAGGAAAAGGGTAAACAATCTTGACGAGTCCTTTTATTGAAAAAAACGCAAAAACAATAGCAACTATTACTAATGAAACCAAAATAATGTCATCATCATCATTTCTGCCGAAAGACGTCCTCTGCTGAACATAGGCCTCCCCCAAGGCTCGCCAAACAGATCGGCCCTGCGCCATCCGCATCCAATGCGTTCCCGCCACCTTCACCAGGTCGTCGCTCCATCTTGTTGGAGGCCTACCTACACTGCGTCTTCCGGTCCGCGGACGCCACTCGAGAACCTTTCGGCCCCATCAGCCGAAAAGAAAGAATGTAAATTACCATAATGTGCTTATTTTTCAAAAAGACACGTAAAAATCGCTTACCTTCTTTTTAATGCTAAAATGGAAGTATGGTAGTGCACGTCTTTCGGCTTATATATTTATGATGATTATGAGCATTACTACGATATTTTTGTAGTCTTTTCTAATTAGTCGTAAATCTACATAATCAACTAACTAAAAACCCAATAGCCCGTTTATAATAAAGTTTGTCAAGAATTCTCCTCCTAAATCATGTACCTTTTTTGTCAGTACCGGTTTTTTACACATTCCTACGAGACCGAAGTCGATATTAAATTGGTCGCATTTCGAAGTAGGCATTGCTTTCAAAAGTAGCCTTGTCATATATTTATTTAGTTTTTGCTACCAATCCATACGTAATTGAATTATATTTCTTGTATTTTGTATTTACTCTTAGGAACGTTTATGCGGTTTCATAAAACGTGCTGTTGAACCAATTGCATCACGAACTACGATAGAATGTTCTCAGAGTAAATGTCATTATCTTTTTGAAGGGTAACAAATGGAACCCTATTACTGTTGCTACGCTGTTCGTTTGTTTGTCTGCTCTCACAGGGTTGTATCTCGGAAACTGATATAATTTATACGTGGAATTGATGTCATTACTATTTCGTGTCTCCTGCTATTAATTGTACACAATTGCACATAGCTGTGGTATGGAGTGTGGTATGGTATGCGTGTATTGAAGCGTGATGAGATGATGTACATCTGAATTTGAACGAAGAATGAATACCGAGTTTGAGTGAAGAACAAATGAGATGCTATGGCAGTTGACGACGTACGACGAAAGAAAACGGTGTGTGTGTGTATTTTTTTTACGAAATTCTTACGATTTGTGTCTGTATTTATTATTTTTCGCTTGCCAATAAAGGCTTTAAACGATCGCTACCTTTAATTCACGAGCCTGGTTCCCACATAGCTATCTATTATGATATCACTGGTTTTAGTAAAATGCCGTACTCACCAATAAAATGTAACCTTTGAATTACAATCTCTGCAAAAACCAAATTTTTGAGTTACGCTTTTAACTCATTTGATATTTCTTTTCCTGCGTTTCGCTCGCTTCCCTTCTTTCGTTTCGCATTTCATCCGTTTAACTACATACATTTCATTTCACCGTCGTTAAACGCTCAAGCAGGCAGTAAAGCGAGTGAGCAATAAAGATTTCTAGCTACGATGTATCCAACCTCAGCTAAAACAAGTTCACTAGCGACGTAAACGGTGTAGAAAATCCTATACAAATAAGTCACCTGACCGCTTCTTTCTCCATAATCAAGTCGAGCGAGTGTACACAAGATAGCATAACAGACGTAACCCGATATGATAATGCAAGACGGAATCACTAAAAATAATGCGTGGAAGTTGAAAATGTTTAAAATTTGCAAGTTCTCTAAACTTAAGCATGTAATATGCATATTTCGTTGAAATGTTTCCGAAAAAACCATTTAGAGATATTTTTTTGTTGTCCATATCCGCAAAAAGTGGCCGCTCAAGTTTTTCTTTCAAAAATGGAGTGAAATAGTGCGAGTTCAAGAGTAGCATTGCCTTTATCGTAATGTACCAGAAATCATTTTCGTAACAAAACGCTTTGTACCGACACTGTAAAAATTAGATAAAAAATAGCTGATCTAGTTTGTTTCAATATATACCTACCTGTTCTACGCACGAGCAAGTCCTGGTGTCATGTAAGATATAAACTAGCTCACAGATTTCTTTAAATAAATAGTTCCTTGTTGCATGACACGATACAAGCTTTTCGTCTATCAAAGCAGACATTGAAGTAAATTTGACATGGTTGAATCGAACCCGGATTAGTGACTCGACAAGACGTGTGTCACAAAATGACAGTCTCATTTTACCTCCACGATTCGTCTTAATTTACGCTGTTAGATTTTCCAACAGTTTAAAGGAATAACCATTGTGCCTTTAGAGATTTGGCTTAATGCCGCAGCCATCGAAACAACAGCGAATAGTTACATCAAAAACATACTAAAACTTTTAAATAAAGCTTAAACTATCTATTCTTATATCGTTGCTGTAATTAAACCATCTTCAAACACTTCACTATTGCAATCAATCTCATAGTAACAACCTCCATTGTTTTACCAGACTCGAGAAAGTAGATATGTGTCAGGTAAAATATGAAATCAATATGAAATTATAACGTGCTTGACGTCCGTCCATATAAACCCACTTGATCAGAGAAATAGTCTATGGTCAAAATATCACCGTCATTAAGTTAAAAACCATTATGCTTTGTTTGTGTTTTCTATTTTAGGTTTCTCATCCGTGTACCGTACATTGAAACTACCGAACAACGGCCAACCGATAATGTCTTTATCAACCTCGGCATTGGCGGAATCATTGAAAGTATCAATGGAGTTGTATTATTTAAAAAATTGATTTATTTTTTGATTACAATTATGCTTATAAGCCGTCAATTTCAATCAGTTCTGCGTATGATTGCCGATGTCAGTTACGCATGTCTTTGACCACACTTTAGTTTCTGCATGCATGCATCGATCCAGTGTGTCGCTGGTTTAATATCGGTGACGTAAGCGGGGCCAAGAACTTTCGCCTTCATCGGAGACATCCGCCGCCATTGAACTTGGCGGTTGTGTAAGTGCGGCCCGGGCTTTATAAGCTGACCTACCGAGATAGTGCGACCTTGAGATAGGGGTTCATCACAATGAAGACGTGATGTCGACGTTTTTCAAGTAGCATTCAATTTACTGGATACAGCATACAAAGCAAAGCTTGGCACAATTCAGATAATCTGGGCATTGGTATGCTTCACAAAGTTGGGAATTATGATGTTAAGTACATTATGGTACAGCTGTAAGAGCCCTATATTGCGGACACCGCGGACAGTTACGTATTCAAGAGATAGTTTTATAAGTACCCACGGATATCAAAAGGAAAAAGTTACAAGCAAATCAGACTCTAAGGCTGCGGCTCCACTGAGGCGGAGACGAGCGGAGCTGAGAGGAGACGTGTGGGGATCGACCAATCATATTACATGAAATCCACATCTCGTCTCCGTTCATGTAATATGATTGGTCGACCTCCACACGTCTCCTCTCAGCTCCGCTCGTCTCCGCCTCAGTGGAGCCGCAGCCTTAAAGTTAGATTCATGATCATTACATCAATTTTCCTTCAAAGAAATGTAACAAAAAAAATTCAAACACAAATAATCTTTGTCAGCACTGCTAATTTAGCAATACTGAATGCTAATAGAAAAACACAGCAAAAACCAAATTACAATTTTTACATATACGAAACAAACCATGAGAACTCATCTCATGAGAAATTACTTCTGATTGCAAGGATAACTCTTCGCCTGCAATTTAGGAAACAACATACATTTTCAATGTTATTACACTTTGCTCATTCTAAGGGTAAATACATATTAGATGTACTACCATAATTTATTCCATAACAAGATGCTATCTTAACAAAAACAAAGAACACGAGAGTGCGTTTGATAGGAATGCAAGTGCATGAAATGATTGCAGTCTGTATCATTATTCATAATCAGGCAGCCATTCGTTGCAACTTCTAAGTGACCTGTAACTTGGACTTTGGTATCATTTTTCACTCTCAGAAATTCTTGTTTTATTTATAAATTCACTCTTCAGTGGACTTTATATTTCTATTTCATTTTCTCGGACTTCGAATGACAGCTCAACTAAAAATCTGAATTTGTTATTAATTGATTGGAATTTAATCTACATAATCATATGGTTAAGAGGATAGTCATTACATTAAACTTTGTATACACTTTTTTTTTTGTTATTTTAGTTTCTGCTTTGGCTGCAATACCCACGCTGGATTACTTTAATATTTTTTTAAGTCATGCTCAGTGAATTATTATTCTAGATTCTTGAAAGTAGGCGTATGAAGGTCGTAATAAGAATAATAGAACATGATATCTGATATCTCACCTTGAAGGATTTAGAGTACATTGAATATGGTCTGTTTTTTAACATTTGAATTTACTCTATTAAACTTGCCGCAAAAAATATCTACCGAAGCGAGTTTAAGAATAGTGGTCTGACAAAGAACCCTAGATTTATAGAACTGGTATTTTTGTTATGGTTTTTATATGTTAGTTGATACCTATAGATAGATTAATAATGAATAATAGGTCGAGTTCAAAACTAGTTTGATAACAAGAATATCGTATCATTAAAATCACATGTAGATTTATCGACCCATTTCCAAATAAAAGTCATGAAGTGAAACCTGTCTTAAAATTAGTGTTTTTACAAATAGTTGATTCTCTTAATTCCAGCAATTGAGATGTTTTTGTAATGAACAATCAACTAAACGCTTGCGATTTAAGACAAGAGCTAAGTTATCTAATGTCTAGTCACAATCGAAGCGTTAAATTACGAATCAAATCTTACCCGAGTTTACGAGAAGACTGCTCTCGTTATACAACAGCATCGTGATAACTACCTATTGTCTGCTAGCGGAAATTATCCAGTTTCCGCTTCCAATTTTACCCCGGCTTGTTTTAGAGCAATTAATTTTGCGAGACAGTCGATTTGAGTCGCTATTGTGTGTTAAGAAGCTTCGATCAGGACACGATGCGTCCATTCGTCGCTATTCACCCGTCCAAGGTTTAGATGCATGGCCTTAGCTTCCTCTGGTATTCTTCAATCGGACAGCACAATGCTTCCATCACGGGCTATTGTTAGCGGAGTCCGCAGCGTGAACAATCGTAAGCTCTATCTCAATGACATCTGATTCGGCCAATCCATCTACCTCCTGTACATGTCGGTACTGAACAACAGGACACCAGCGACTGAAATTATAAATCAATAAGTAACGTTTAGTGTAATCTGTGATCTAGAATTATTTGTAATTGTAAATGCCTAGTTAGCCAGTTATAATTGTAAATGTTGAGGGAACTCAACATTGTTTGTTTTACGTACTGAAATCGTCATTCGTTGGTACAGCATTCATGCATGCCTGCCAAAATTCTGTTCTGAATTTTAATGAAGCTTTGTT
This sequence comes from Archips crataeganus, assembly GCA_947859365.1. NCBI lineage: Eukaryota > Metazoa > Arthropoda > Insecta > Lepidoptera > Tortricidae > Archips > Archips crataeganus. Next base: position 18,832,279 of record OX402048.1, read on the forward strand.
TTTTTTATCCCAGAAATACATGTCTACATGTTGACCGGTTACGAACGTATTTTATTTCTTACATCCGCGTAATTCTCAGGCTTGCATTATTCATTACGCTTTAACCTATATTCTCGAGATATTTGTTTTTGTCCCTCACCGTTACTGGAAATCTTTGGTCCCGTTTGTTTTAAGGTCTTGTCTTTTGGAAAGGTCCCGTTAGTAGAAATAGTTAGTATTCTTCGCACGACATTTGCAATATCCTTGTCCATGGCGTACGTGAAAACATAACGGATCGATATACTCAGAATGTTTTTATTCTCGATGCTCAACTTGAATTTACGGCTGATAATCTTTGCGTGCCTTTATGTTCAAATTTGTCTGCGGTTTTACGGTCCTACTTATCTGGATTTATATGGACATAAGGTATTTCTTTACCAGTAGCTTACGTGCATTATTTATTAGTGTTTTGTATAATCAGAAATGGTTTTATTTTATTTAAAGGGTGATTTGAATTGTGTGAAATTAGAATTTGACTACTTGTTTTGACAATGCTAACACCTTTTTTTATTTAAGTTTCGTTATTTGAACTTGCACTTTACATGTCAGGTACTAGCCGTACTTACTATAACGCGTACTTTAAAATCCAGGAATAAAATTAATATACGACAATAGCATCAAACAAAAAACTGAATCGATCATTACATCAGGCTACCTAATAACTCGATTGCTGTAATCGTTACTTTCACTCCATCGATGCGCTCGCGCGTCCGGTGCTCTCAAAGGTTGACCGACCGCGACTTCAAGATCATCATGATCGTAATCTCGATAGCGACCTGCGGGCCTAGCATACTAGCGTTAATCGCAGAGATAAAACATCCGCCCTTTACTCATACACTTTGAAGAAAGGGATAAAGGCATCTTATTCACCATAAAAGAGATGGTGCTAGACCTAATAATAATCTTGATTGCTGTGACTTGAATATCACTTGTCTCGTCTAATGGATATCGTTTTAATCACTTGATTGAAGTTTTCAACTGTCTACCTAAATGAGATGGCGATGGTGCAACGGTTGTTGATGGCATGCACAGGGCAATCTTTATAGATACGTACATGGCTCCATAAGTAAGTATTTTCGGAAAGAAGAAAACGACCAAGGCAAGTATCAAAGATGCAGGTTTTGAAAGATCAAATAGAAGTTTTGTTAATACGTGATAAGGAATCTAACGTAATCGAATAGGTACTATGGCATAAAATTTCGCGTATGTTTTTAACCATTTGAAATAACTAGAACAGAATCAGCCAGAGGCAATAACGCAACATACCAAACAATAGCGACCAATCATCATCTGGTATCTGGTAACTCAACCAATTTTACAGATGTCGCAACTTTCAATCTACTTATAATTGGTAACCACAAATCAAGTTAACGAGATGTCAGTCCTATAGGAACAGAAGACAATGCGCGCTGATTAAAGAAAGCAGAGGTCACGATTACAAGCGTTTAGTGGGCGGCCTGTCAAGCTTGTACAGCCTTGACCTTGTCGGTCACTGTCGCAAGCTTGTCAGTGCTTATTAGTTTCATGAATATAAACATTAGAATAACAAAGTGTGCTGTGATTCATTCATTTTGAACTAACGTGGTGCTGATTCACACGTCAAAAATCAGAAACCAGTCAAACTGTTGTGTTTCACAACTCTTTACAAGTAAGTGATAATACCAATACGGTTAAAAGATTCAATTTGGGATTGGCAAGTACTTCTTAAGTAAATTTAACTATGAAATTGAAAGCATACTTACGCGTGCGTTTTATATATATTATATTATGGTTACAAAATGACCTCGTGCCTTAACATGTGATAATGGTTACCAATATTCCATTAAAATTGAAGATAGCTTTCAAAAAATTCTCAATTATTTAAACTACTAGAACTACATTTCAAGTTTCAATCTCATCTGATAACTTTTCACATCTTGTGTTAATATTTGTTCATTTTGTGGTTAAGCTTGCTCCGGAGTTTACTGAGTAGTTACCGAGGATGTTGTAATAATGATATCTCGAGATGATTATTACCATGAGAATTGGAGCCAAATCACCATACGAGCAACGGGCGACCGCAGCTGATGCAACGCACCGCAGAACATTTATCAACGATCGTTGAACCTGAGTCTACACGATTGACAACCAGACTAATGATAATTCGATTGACAAGTTTTTGTCGTACATCGTTAGGGGATCAACTTTATGGCACCGTCATTTGTTTTTACAATACTCATATGTTTGATGTCTGTTTAGTCACGGATCGTAATAGAGTCGCGTTTGTAGCAATGGAAACCTCTATTCACATCTGTATTTGTCAAGAACTCTTTAAGTACTGCGCTTACGTATTCCTAGCCAAGACTTTCAATTAAATTCCGAAGTGTTGTCAGTGGGAATTCGCTGCACAATAAAATTATAGTGCTGCGGGATTCAAAGTTGTGTAAACTTTCTTCTAAATAAATGAACTTTATGCATAATATGACCCGCGCTAACCTTTAAGTCGTATTTGCAAGCAACTGGTCATTCACCTTCACATTTTCCTGCACATCTTGCCTGACCACTTAGCCCTTTTTGTGAGTTAAGGTGGGATCTTGAGTTATCTACATAAATAATCGCTGCATTAGTTGAAACCACAAAATATTCAAGACTAACAATAATGAGTTCTTGGAAAGACAAAATTTGAATATGGATGAAGGTAAACATAGTAAAAAGACGGCATAAATAACACCTTAGTTATGCCCGCTAAGCAAGTTATATTATGCGAGGAATAATCAGAATCTGCTTGGTTCGCGATTGGATAGCGAGATGTACAAAATGCTGAACCAACGCAAGGAATATTCAACGGTCGCGGTTGAGCAAAGTAATTGTTTCAGTTCAGGAATATTCTAGTAAACGAATTCAAAAGTAGACAGAGTTCATTAGGAGTACCTACATACTTATTTGTATTTAGGTAGGTACTCCTGTTTCGTATTTAAAGTACAAGGTTGCAACATCTAAAGCTCCTAGAGGTAGCATTAAATAAGAATTTAGCTGTTTGCTATTATAATCTATACAAATTCTGTTTATTCGACAGCTTTCAATTCGAAGTGATAACTAGTAAATTTGATATATTTAATACCATTCTGAATTTTTTCACATTTTTCCACCCAACAGTTTAGATTTTAGAGGGGCGGGGACGGTCAATTTCAATGAAAATTTTCACTTTAAAGTTGAATATTTCGCAAACAGATCACTGAATAGAAAAATCATGTTAGCAACCCCAAAATAGTTTTAAAAGACCTATCCAACGATACCCCACACTATAGGGTTAGTCGAGAAAAAAAAAATCACCCCCACTTTACGTCTATGGTACCCTAAAAAAAATTGTTTTAGTTTTTTTTATGTAATCACTTTGTCGGCGTGACTGATATATATATTCATGCCAAACTACAGCTTTCTAGTACTAACAGTCTCTGAGCTTAGCCGCGGACGGACAGACAGACAGACAGACGGACAGACATGACGAAACGATAAGGGTTCCTAGTTGACTACGGAACCCTAAAAACTATTTAAGGTTGGCTAGATGCTGTTACGCTCAAAAGGCTCAAGTGGTAAATAATGTCTATTAGGTTAGACGATACTATCGAACTGATTTGCATTCCTACTTTCATTACGTGCGCTCGAGTGTGAAGGTTCGTTGTGGTGTAATGAAAATACTTAGTTTCGGCGCTGTTTGTGGAATACTATCAGTTTTTTCGTAGTACCTAATATAGTGAATGGCAAAACATTGATGAAAGCAGCCGTTATTTTGTAGAAGTTAATAACTAAAGCAGATTACCTTCCTACTCCGCGACCATTTATGTGCAAGACAGCTACAAATGTGCAATATAAATAGGTCTTCGGTGGACGTGGTAGGATTTTTGTATGAAGACATCCATGTAGCGCACAACCATGGATATCTTGCAAGAGAGAGCTTGTGCGCGCTTGAAATGGAAGTGTTTGGATACCACTTACATGCAGCAGTGATTTCTAGATGTCCCACGATTAAATAATGATGATGATGGTAGTAACTATATCACAAAAACATATAGGACTGTACAAAAGAGAAACATAGTTAAATAGGTGAAGAAAATAACAAAAACAACAACAAGCTGAAAGCTTGAAAGGCAATTGCTAACATGCTAAATAAGCGATACTTGGTTGATCACATAATAATGACCTTTAACAACTAATGATAAACCGACTGAATTTTCAATGCTAAACAAAATAAACCAAGCGCTGTGGCGACTTTCCGTCAACGAAATCGAAAACGACAAAAAGCGTTCAACATATGGCGTTAAAAAGTGAGATACAAGTCCATTCTGTGAAAGCGACAGTGGCCTCGCACCGCTTTTCTACTGGCCGGGTTTCGAGCCAACGAAGGTGAAAATTGTGACGCCATTACTGGATTACAGGGGTTGTGTTCCAAGGCCGTGTGCGTTTACCGTAAAAGCGAGTTGGTCAAGTCTTGGACTAATTGGTTATTAGGTTAGGAGATTTTTGTGGGAAATAACATTCCTTTGATACGTAGTAGAATTAAATTATGTTTAAATCTACTCTGTATATTCCGGTAATGTTTTAACTGATAAAGAACGCATTTTACATGACATAGAAGGCGTACTCAAAACTTAGAGGGTAACTAATGATGACGGTGTCCTAGAGGACTAAGAATAAATGTGGTAAGGTAAACTATATATAAAAGACGGTAAAAGTTCTACCTTTTGATAGGACACGACGACTAAAAACACTGAGATTAACAAGCATTGCACTGACAAGAATTTTGCTATTAAATATTTATGAATTAATTAAGCTATCCAAAACAGAAGATACTTTAAAGATATTATAATATCCTTATGGATTATTTCCTATATTTGTGCATTTTACTCTTCATTAAAAGATATTAACTCAAGATACTGATACTATTTACAACGTAATAGAATAGAACATTACGTGTCGAACTACTAGGATGTAAGTACGCAACTGTTACACGTGTAATTATATGTACCGTATTTGGAGGTAATAGGGTTTTGTTTTGCACAACATTGGGAATAGGTCTATTTATATTGCTTAATAGTAAACAACGGTGCTTAATTGTAAGAAACGATTGTATGTTGTAATCGGTCCCTAGACAACGTTTGGCTTGCTGAAGATTTTTACTAGAAAAATATTGAAATGATGCTGAGTGGAAATAAAAAACAGGCTCATAAATTAAATTTTGTCAAATAAGCATAGAAGGTAGAAGGTACTACTTTAATGATCAAGGATTTGTTATTAAAAAAACGTTATTAAAAGGAGGAGTAATAATTGAGAACAAAATTTTTACGTGATGCAATGAAGCCGTTTTACAAACTTCCTAAACTAGACTCTAAAGTTTAGTTTAAATAAAGGATCAGTTATTATTAATATTAATTTACGCGAAGGAACATTTAACAAATCTATCTATGTGCCAGCTTGTCAAGATTTCTATGCTTTCACCAATGCCAATGACATGGTCAATAATCTAGCATGACGTGTTTACTAGCTAAGGTATTACTTTAAGTTGCTAATGAGTTTGCCTAAGTTATTAAGAGCAGAAAACTTCATTTCATCTCTTAGTATATAACTCACACTACAAGTTTGTGTGACATTAAGCTTTCCTGTTATGAGAAGGCTTAGGCAGTATTTTCCAAGCTGATCCAGCGCAAATCGGGAACTTCAAACAGGTTGAAGAATCTCTTTTAAATCTATAGTTGAGAATTGAGCTAAGTTCATTCCATAACAAATTTTATTTGCGGCAGTGCATATCGGATATGTGCTATAAACAAGTGATACAATAATAATACAAGGGAAGCAGAAACAAGATGTACATTTCAATTAATGCGATTGGTTTATTCTGAATGTCTTAACTTCGCACCGTCTCAATTGAAGCGTACTCTTAAGCTTCATTTAGACGGGCCGTGAGATATTGTGCGAGTTTTAGGTGCATGACCACGTGGTTATGAATTTATTTCTAACTAGCCTTCCGTCCGCAGCTTCACCCGCGATAAATTAATTTTCCCGTAGGAAAAAAGTAGCCTATGTTACTCAGTGATAATGTAGCCTCTCCGACAGCAAAAGAATTTTTGAAATCGGTCCAGTAGTTTCGGAGCCTATTCAATGCTCCGTTATTAACAAACAAACAAACAAACAATCAAATCTTTCCTCTTTATAATATTAGTATAGATAGTAATCGACGGCAGCAATGTACAGCAAGTCGTACGATATTTCCCGCACCATCTAGTTAAACGAGATTCTAAGCTGGTATTGTTATTCTGGTCTTCTTATTTATTTTTAATAAAGTAAAACTTCTTTTTGATCTTTGTAAAATCCAGGAAAGAAAACAAAATTCAATTAACAGGGAAGTAATTAGAGTAGTTGGTAATTGCAGTGGCAGCGTGTAGCGGTTAGATTTCATTGCGCTGAGGATCGTGCCGTGTCGGTTGTGTTTTGTCGCTTTACTTACAATGCCCTTTTTGGTTACCATGTCGGATTTGTCACTGGGTGCACATAAAAGCAATAAAAAGGTGTTTGGTTTATGTAAACTTTCCGAGGAACTTAATTAACTTAACTTTATTATTATGTTGGTACGGATTTCCGATCACGGGCCCATGGGGACCCGGTCATTTGAAAGGCATTCATGGGGCCGAAGCCAACATGAAGAGGCCTTTGGTACCATATAATATAAATGAGATGGGCGCAACTATGGAGGTCTATCCCCTAATACACCATGAGGATGTGCTAGCGGACAGTCCTCCACAGTTGCCAAACTATTGCCAGGTAGGAAGCGACATGGAATTGGCTATGGGGTTGGGATGTTGTGGACAGGATTACCGGGCTATGGAGTGAGATAACGGACACCTACCATTTCAATATCTCATAAACTGAACTTTTGGTAGGCGGTGACTCGCCATTCACTAAATGGGCCCCTCAAACTATTGCCCACTCGGGGCAACGAGGCGGCAACATTGGTGTGAACGGCTAAGGATGGAGAGGTGTTCCTGGACTTTAAACCGCTTATTATTATTATTATTATTAATGTTCCTTATTTATGTAATTGTTTGATAGTGTGAACAGTCTTAGTTGCAAACTTGAAAGTTCAAGTGAATACATTATTTATAGACAACAGTGCTACTGATCCTATGCCCAACTAACGTTTACGAGTATATTAGTGTATTCGACGTCCAGTCCAGTTATTAACTATGTTAATTTCAAAATAAAATTGGCTTTGCTCGTCAAACTCATAGTAATAATCAATTCAATACATAGTGATAAAATCAAAGAATTTGCTTCCTCAACAGTGATGACAACTGATTAAACTTTAGGTAGCTTAACTGGAACAACAATGCAGTAAGTATCACAGAAACTGTTGCGTAACATCAATTGATCTAAGCCAACTGGATCGATATTCAGTGCACACCACAACTTTCACTATTGTCGTTACTAGATGGCGCTGATTAAGACCTCGTGAATTGAATTCTATAGCAAGTAGAGCGGAAATATTACCGTGGACGCTAGATACCGCACAAATCAATTATACGGCTATGTTCTGCGTGCCATAAAGTTCTGTTCATAATAAACGCTCCGCTCTGTGGGGGTCTAATAAATTGTTCACTTTTAAAAGTGCATATTCGATTTCGTTTTATCCTCCTTTCTAATTGACCAATCACTTTTAATTTACTACTATATTATCATTTTCGTAATAACTAGCTTGAGCGCATATAAGGTTTGTACTTTTTTTTAATTTTTACTTTCTTCTTTTTGAAAATATTTTTTTTTAATTAAATTTTCATTAAATCCTGAGTATGTTTGCTAAAAATATTTCAAACGTTCAAACAAGCATGTAAAGGAACGTAGACTTGAAAACAATTTTATGAGTAAATAGTTAAATTATTTCGTAAAAAAATACAATACTCGATTCAAATGTACTTATCTACTTATATAAAAAAGGAGTTAAGTATACCTACAGCATAATATAATGTATAATATCTTCATTTTCTAATGATGATGGTGCACGAGTCTTAAGTGTGACCAGTTTTAATAATAGAGTGATAAGACCAACAGCGATTATCGAGCATCTATTCTGAAAAAAGTTAAGAATCGATTCAATAGCTTTTTATCATTTTTCAATAGGATTATAATCCACAAACTACTTTTGTATTTTTTACAGTTAAGTTACAAAAAATCGTTGACGTTTCAGGTTTTTGTACAGTTGATTGTTAAATAAGTTGCAAGTCAATCCGTTTTGATAAAGTAAAATAGTGTGGTTCTTATTACCGTAAAGTTGGGGTGCAATGACCCCGTTTGTATTTAAAATTAATAATAGAAGGGTCATAAATCATAAAAACAAGGGCGGTCCAGCTAAAACTAACCATAAAATGACAGTGTGTCATAATTTCAATGCTATTGACGTGATATTACACGTATACGCTTATTTTCTAACTCGCTAAAACTTGCTATCGCATTTACTATTTATTTTTGTCAAATGGTAAGAGACGGTGACAGAAAGAGATGGCGAACGCAATGGCAAGCGTCCGCCTGTTAGACAGTATGGCCTAAGGACCGAGTTAACCTCTATGGCCAAATTTATCCTTCTGGCCCAAAGTACATAACTCAACCTTAAAGTGACTCAACCTTACGGTACCTGAAGATGTTTTAGAATCAGTTAAAACAAAGAAGCACAAAAATAACGTTTATCTATTTCTTTAATTGTTTGAGAGGTTGAGTAACATACAATAAGCTATTAAAGGCTGTACCAGAAGTAAAGAGACAAATTTCAAATTTCAAACTGGTTGAAAAGATTTTTATTTTTTTAAGAAAAATAACTGTCATGGCCGCCGTAGGCATTATATCTGTCAGATTAAGCGGGAATTTCGCAAGTATTTTTAAAGTTTTAATTATGAAGAGAGCTGAACACGAAGTATTTGCAAAAAGAGTTATTCAATTTTATAAATGTCCTGGAAAAACGGACACGATACGTCATTTTTCTCCAGAGGGAGTCAGAAGAACTACTTTGTATCGAATTATAAAGCGTTTTGAAGAAACGCACGGAGATATTTATAAAAACATTCCTGGAAGAAAACGTACTGTTTCGTCACCTACGAATATAAATAAGGTAAAAAAGTTTATAAACGGAATCCCTCGATGTCTGTTAGAGTTGCTGCGGATAAATTGAAACTATCGAAGTCAAGTATAGCTCGAATAAAAACACACGACCTGCAGCTTAAAGCGTTTGCAAAATTATCTGCTCCTAAATATATTAAAGACCAGGAAGCGCGAGCTAAAAGAGGATGCCGAAGAGTGTATGAAAAAACACTGAAAAAAGTTCTTATAATTGATGACCGTGGACCCAATGGATGTTCCTGGGAAGCAATACTACCATGCAAACAATCGGGACGCTGTAGATTATTCACAAAAAATCATACCAAAGGCCAAATTTTTCAATAAATACCTAGTTTGGCAAGCCATAGACCAGAGTGGTAATACGTCTGAACCATACATTTGCACAGGCTCTATGAACGCACGCATTTACCTTAGATAATGTATAATAAAGCGATTGATTCCCTTCATTGATAAATATTACCATAGGGAAGAAAGTATATTCTGGCCGGATATGGCGTCATGCCACTACGCCACCGAAGTCACTCAACATTTAGAAGCTGCGGGGATAGTGTTTATACGAAAACATAATAACGCCCCAAATGTCCCCCAAGCTCGTGGTATTGAAACTTTTTGGTCTTTATGCAAACGAGAATATAAAAATCAAACGGAAAAACCCAAATCATTGGCTACATTTAAACATCGATGGACTAGATTGGCTAAAATTGTGGCAACTAGGTCTGGAAAAGCTGTAATGAGGCGAGCAGCAATAAACCTCAGAAAAATTGGCTATAAAGGCATTGCATAAGCAAATTTAATATAAAATAACAAATATGATTGTATTCTTGATTGGACTTAATGTAAATATTAGCACTTTATTATATTTTTTCATTAAATATTTTCATTTCAAACTTGTCTCTTTACTTATGGGACAGCCCAGTATTAAAGCTCTTAAATTTCTCCTAACGTTTAAGTGTAGGCGTTGAAGCTCGTGTGAACGAGTCTTTAATAAAAATGGCGGTGAACGATGACTGCCAAAATATTAACGACCTTAAAAAAAGCATGACTTTATGTCATGACTTACTGTGATGACGGTTTGATGGCTTTTTATGTAATGGGACCATGGCTAAAGCGAAGTGGAACAATATGGAAGTATTTAAAGGAGAAAGAGCTAATTTTTTTAATTTCATCTTTTCTTGCTTTACTGTCACCGTTGATAGATTTATAATCATAACCCAGCGGCTCCGTATGTATCCTTAATTATACATAGAGTAGCATCTATGACATTTTTATACTTGCAATTTTTATAATTCACTTAGGTCACTTAAAATTTTTATAGTGACTTTTTATCCACTTCCTGTGATCATGTTGACTTTGAGCACGAGCTCCGATGACAGCAAATGTCGTCAGTAAAAAAAAATGTTAAAACACTTACTTAACTTTAGTCTTATGAAATCTGTCACTTCATCTAAGACTTTACTAACATACAAAATGGTCTGTTATAGTTATTTCTAATTCAGTCTTAGCGAATAAAGGACGAATGGTCAAATGCTCATCGTAAGACAACAATAATCACACTAAACGTTACGCATATTACGTGGACCCCACTATTCTCAATTTCCTTCACAGACAAACTACGTTACGCACGTTTAATAGTTGCGTCACTATGTCGTAAGTCAGGATACGTACGCAAATTATCCCAATCCACGTACGGGCCAATGCAGTGTGCCGACCGTCCTTCCGTTTAACGCAATTTGCTTTCTCTTTCTACGTGAGTGCAATGATAATATTCGATGCCACATTTTCGTAACTCATTGACGCCCTTATGGCACATCCACTCGATCTACTTCGGTAGGCTAATCGGCGGAGGAAAGATCCAATAGGATTTGTAGACGAGGCATGTACGAAGTTTATTAAAAAGTTTGCATATTTAGACTGACCAACTGGCCACCAATAAAATTAGAAAACAAGCAGCGTGGAAAGGAAACAAAAGAATACCGTTTTCCTGACACAGCACACAGCCCTCGTCCGCATCCCGTATTTAAATATCACGTTCTTTAAATAATTTGTTTCATTTTCACTATTCTATACCCCAAGGATCAATTTACAGTCTACAGGATAACTTCATTTTCACTTAGCGCGGGTTCCTTATTGGTAGTTTTTTTTCTTCACAGACTTAGCTATCACGCATAGTACGCACACATGAAGTGGATGAACTAACTTAACAGTTCCTAACGATTGACAGCTGCATAGGCCCCGTCATAGAGCTTAGTTTGACGTTTTAGTATTTTCAAATCGTTACTCGAACCCCACTTATTCAGCTAAAGTTAAATTTTAGTTTGTATGCATTATACGGAGTGAGGAGTGATTGAAGTTTTTGGCTACAGCCCGGTTGGTAAGTGTGTCAATGATTTAATTTAGTTACGCGAAGTACGAATAAGGGCTGTTGCGGATTAAGTAACTCGTTAAATGTTAATGTTAAAATTAATTATTTTTGCTATGAATTATTTATGTGAGGTTAATTCATTATTTATTTACCTACAGTGAAATTGTGGAATCAGCTTCCATCACTGGCAACAGTAATTATGACATCGGGGTATTTAGTGAAAAAGTGTATTGTTTCTTTTTAATTAAAAAGTCAGCAATAGATTAGCGTCTTTCTTGGGGTTCCTTGTTCTCACAGGCGGCGGTGATTGCTTGCTCGTTTGAGAAAAAAAACTTGAAGTTGCTCGCTTTTCTGTCTACGTAGAACATGGCTATTGATATCTTAAGTTTTTGCGGGACAAGAAGTACTGTATCATTTTCAGGCTCACCAACTATCTCTGTGCCATCAGATAGATCCTTGACTTCGTTACGAAAAGAAGTAAGGACAAATAAACCTAGGTTAGCATGTATTAAATTAATTGCGATGCTTGCATTGCAAGCCATACGTGGCATTGTTAACCCATTTTATCTTTCGTGAACATGCTTGATTTATCACAAAGTGAATAAGTAAATTATCAATTCAACCTTAAAGTGTAACCTTGGCGTTGCCAAATAACAAATCGACAGTTGCGAAAACTGCCAAAACCTACCAAAGCCGTGCACCGAAATTTATAACATTTCATAACCTAATGATAGTTAGGTCACCGGTCGTGAGTGTTTACATGGCACACAAATTGGCGACTACCGAGTCGGCCGATTACTCTGAGACAGAGCAATTTTATCCAGGAAACAATTTAGTGTTACAGTTTGCATAACATTTTGTTTATTAACTCATTGATGTTCGACGAAGGACGTAAGCCCAGAGGCCGTATTGTCTAACGCTTCTGACGCTTGCCTTCGTTTTCACCATCTCAAATAGTGATTGCGAAGGCAAGCGTCAGAAACGTTAGACAATAAGCCTGCACTGCCCTCATACGAAAAAAAGCCGCTAAGCAGCTTAGCGGCTTTTTCACATTTATTTAAGCATAAAAATGTACGGACGATTTCCTTTCGACCCAACTGAGACCCATATTTTTATCTCTATTAGTTTCCGAGATACGTTAAGCATTTTAGCCGCTAAATGCAGCTTTTTTGATCTTTTCATAAGAAATAAGGCAGTTTTCTGATGGCAATACGCTTTAAAAACGTTAAAGTACTTTGACGGTGGTTTTACTTATTGATTCCCCGAAAAAATATTTTTTAATACTATACAACAACGTCGTTAACTACCGTTACTTACCTAAAAGGCGGTTAAACGACTATAATTGCCTTATTGTTTAGTATAGTTTTTAAAAAAAGTATTGGATAAATAAGCTAAAATGCCGCTATCATATTTCCATACGCTAAGATGCCGCTAAGTACCTTTAACGGCTATGATGTGTAGTAAAGCTGACCATTTTATAAACAAAATACGAAACTAAAAATGTTCAACGGCTTTTTTATGTATGAAAGTAATAAAAATATATGATCAAAAATTCTTACTAAACGCCGTTAATCTACAATACTACTTTAAAACGCAGCTAAATGACTATTAATCGATATATGGCTGGATCGAATAAGGGAGCGCGGGGTGCGGGGCACTTCCCGTTGGTACCGAGAATTGAGCGACCCGGCAGTTAGTTGAAGTTAGTGCGTCATTTGACACTGTATATGCGATACCTACTCGTGTATGTATATCCTGGAAAAAAGATCCGGATGCTATATTAATTATATAATATCTGTTTACGATAATTTGGAAACCACATTTTTTACGCTTTTCCGACATTTTCCATAATGTCGTAATGCGTCCAAGACTTTATTGAGCACAAAGCAACCGGCATCATTATATTTCCAACCTGGCCATCATAGTCGTGGTATCCACTTATTCATAGAAATCATAATCGATTCCGAAATAATATATTTAAAACCTAGTAAAGATTTGTTATATAGGAGTCATAACTCTTCAAAATCCTTACCCTGGATGCCGCGAGGTGCTGCGGATTGCGTTTTCATAACAGGGCACTGAGGGCACCCCAGCACCCGCGGTTGACTTGATGATATCATATATGGTTCATAGCTAAAGCTTTGGGTGGATTTTTGTTATCAAGTAATAAATAATATAATATATATTTTGGTTGTTCTACTGAATCGATTATATCTCTTTGGTCTGCGCAGTTTTACTCATATAACGGGGTTCGTTAGGTATAGTACTTACTATAAATTTTTATTGTTCCGCTTTGTCGCATAAAAAATGCAACTTTAAATCGGTTCCTTATCAAAATACGTCGCTCTAAATCTGAACTAAAAGGTCAGTAAAGTAACTTGCTTCAAACTCTTTAATTAATATACTTAGACTGAAAATATCAATTTTGATAGCAACGGGGCAAAGATTTTCATCCTTAGCATGATAAAAATACCAGACCCAAATGGTGAGTAGCCAGCGTTAATATTACCTTGCTTCACGGAAGGTACAAAATATCTGTCTTGTCACAACTTCGCAAGATTATTTGGTCATGACTAAAGATATCAGATCAATAGTAGGTATTTGTAATCTATTCATGAACACTAAGCGACCTTACCGACCACCACCACGTCAGCGGTGAGCGCGATCGCGTCGGCCAGGACGCGATCCGCAAAATCGTAAGCTGTTCGAGCTCGTTGCATACTCTTGCCAAGTTCTAATAACAAGCCTGTTATAGATGACAGTAAATTTGCTTGGTATGTTTATTTCGCAAATAATACAAAATAGTAGAACTAATTTTGGGTTTTATACTTACTTATTTTATTTTTTTGGTTTTAACTATTTTACCATAATACTTAAGTGTCAATTAGTTGAGCTGAAGATTCTTTCTCTCAAGTAAAGTGAAAAGAAACGTTGAGAATGATTAAATACTCAGTGTTATTATATGTACTTATTATTCAATCCAAAACCTACCACTCTGAACATCTACTTGGTATATATTTATATTGAGAAAGAAATGACGAATTATAATATAAGATCAAACGAACTTCTTGAAGTGAAGTTCGATCGATATTATAAGAGTCATTTCATTCGAAGATATAAAATCCCTCCCACCCAGTAACCCCATGGAAAGTTTTGGTATTGAATACACTCTAAACAGAATGACAAATAATATGGCGGCATACCGAGGCGCGGCGGTTGCCGGAAGGGGTTTAAATAGGAAATAGTCAAAAATAAATCTATTTTAAAATGTGCGAATGCTACCTAGTAGGTTAAAGAACTACTTGGTAAATATTTATATCTTCGAATGAAATGACTCTTTTAATATCGATCGAACTTCGCTTCAAGAAGTTCGTTTGATCTTACGTATATTACATACCTATTGTTTATTTAATAGTTTATTACTTGGTAGGTATAACATTAAGTAAAAAGATTGAAAATAATTGTTGATTAATGTACCTCGTAGACGTCTTTTTTTGGGGTTCCGTGCAGTATTAATAGGTTTATTTTGCTACACAACATGTTAGCATAGTGCGGAACTCTCGGTGTCGGTACTCGTATTTGGCCTTTTTTTTATAGTATTACTATTTGATATTTTGAAAAGAAGTTAACCTTATTTGTTAGTCGTTTAGTTTATTAATATATTCTCGGGAAAATCTAATCGCCCTCCTTCCTTACGAGCAAGTATGTATAGTGGGCGGTTAGATTTGCCGGTAAGTATATTTATGTTGATTTTATCACAAAGCGTCATTTTCTGATACTTAATAACTGTATCTCAGATAGAACTTTGACTGAATCTATTTCGTACTATTTTTCATTAATAAAAGTTTAATTAACGTCTTATTTCTTCAGACTTCTTTTTTCTTAATTTTCAGGACCGACTGAGAACTTTGCCATAACGGCTTTTTATATCAAATAAAATTCATAAGTTAACAAAACGTGCTAAGCAAAAAGGTCGTTACATAACGTAGGTGTGCCTTTAACTGCGTTTTAATTTAGTATTAACCATAAATTTAGCAATAGATTCAGAGTAAAACTAAGTTAAAAAGCAGTTACTTTGCTTAGCGGTGTTATTAATTCGTTACGTTTAAAAAATCAAATACTTTAACAGACGTTAAAAAGCCGCTAAGTTTTCTTGCGGCTTTTTTTCTTATGATCGCTGAACAGTTGATAGGAACCATAAATATGTAAAGGATATAATATGTAAAAAAGCCGTTAAGGTATATTTAACGGCCTTTTAGTCTAGGAATTTAATAAAATGTAGAGATAGTATACTGAAATAAAACACAAATTGATTGTTTTTAAATACTTTACAAAGCAGTAAACCCCTAATTTGTATGTAAATAGATACGTCATACGGTCTTCTACCAAACTCAATTCACAGACTTGCAGAAATGCTTATAGAATTCTAGAAAAATACATTCCCACCTTTTTTCCATTTTTCTCAAAACTACCTTTTGTCACTTAGCGGCCTTCTCTTGTATGAGGGCAGTGCAGTTCAGACCTGAAAGAATCGTGAAAATGGTATTACAGTAGTATGATTAATACATAACTGATATGGCTCAACGATGGACCTGCGCAGAAGACGCGTTTTAGAAGCGCGGGAAATGCAATTGACCAATCGGCATACTCCTCGCAGGGCGCGTCTTTTTCCTGCGCTGCTATTGGTGGGTTGTGAGACGCATAGCAGGTGCAGTGTAATTTGTACCTTGTGACTATACAACATAAGACTGAAGTCAAGTGTGAATCGTACCAGAGCTATCATTGAAATAGTATAGGTGGCGGCATGCATAGATCAGAAGATGCCTTATTGTCTAACACAATCGTTCTCACTGTTTCTTTCTGCCTTACGGTATAGGATAAGCGTAGAAGGAGACGGTGTACGCGATCGCAAACGCCCGCGCGTTACGGCACTTTCACACGGGCAACGTCCCGTTTTATGCGTTTTATGCAGGATACCGCAAACCGAATGCTCGTGTGAATGTTACCACAGTAGCACGTATGCTACTAAACGGGATCCTGCAAAAAACCGAACCCGCAAAAAACGGGACGTTGCCCGTGTGAAAGTGCCGTTAGGCGATATGGATTCAGATAATGATGACCTAATTTTAAATAGAAAAAATCGCGGGAAAAGCTAGTCTAAAAATGAAAAAAAATATGGCACTATTTCAATTGTGATAGGCCTAACGACAACTTAAATGTTAATGCCATCATTTAAATTCAATATTGTCTAACTGAATTTGATTGGCCAATGAGCCATCAAATTCTATACCCAAAGATACCGAACTGGCAATGCAAATACGTCAATACTTCGTATCTCAAAAATAGTGGACTTTATTTCATACATGTCAAGGTTTAGTTTACTTTGCATAACGACTTGAGATACGAGCTTTTGTCAAAATAGTGACAATACTCATGTAGTCATTCGTCTTATTAATGAAGCATTATTTATATAATTCTAACCAAAAGTTGTTAAATTAACATTAAATGAATATTGAATTGGTAATTAAAATAAAATCAATAGGCTTGAGGCAATTCTCAATGGCAAAATTTGCTTGCTACCTATTACTTAGTTGTTGAAGGGAGTGGAGATACGAAATTTGATATCAATGATCAAGAATAAAATTGTTCTGTTATGAGCATTATCACATCGTAAAATTAACATTATTTGTACTAATGAAAAAAAATAGAAGAATAAAACGTTGTTTGGATGAAACTGTTACCCGCGGATTCGCCCCTGTTGTATTTTTTCTATTTTTTTTTGCATAAGAACTTTCTCCTGACAATAACAAAGGCAGTAAAATAAAAATAGCGGAATCGGTCCAGCCGTTTACGCGTGATACCGTGACCAAGGGAAATATACATTAATTTGTATTATAAATATAGATATAGATATAGATATAGATATAGATATAGATATAGATATAGATATAGATATAGATATAGATATAGATATAGATATAGATATAGATATAGATATAGATATAGATATAGATATAGATATAGATATACACACATATAGATATTTTATTTTTGTAAAGTAACAAAACAAGAATCTTAACCTTTTAAGCGCAATGAAGTGAAGTTAAAAATGTTGAGCTCCCACATGTGTTGGGCATGTAATATTAAAGTAGCATATTCCACAGTCAGACTGAATATGTAAATGAAAACAAACTAGCCTTAAAAGGAGTTAAATATAGAAGTTAGTTCACTAAGAACCAAAAACGAAACATTTAATTGACTGATTAGAATATGGTTTGCTTAAGTAAATATTCCAGTTTTTATTTCGAAATATTTAACAGGATGAAAAGTGAACGTGCTTTTAAAGTGTCACTGTAAAATAATTATATCGTGCAGTAGACTCAAATCACACGTGTCCTGCTTAATTCGATGAATGGCAGGTTAAGCTGGTCGCCAGAGTGTATAGTAGGAAAGGCCAATTTTGATAGAACCTTGAATTGATCCTTATTGCACAGAATAAGTAATAGACTCTAGCTAGAGCAACTTTTACCTACCGTTAATACATTACTTAATAACTTTTAGTAATATTTTCCGTGACTTGATCACGAAACATTGATAAATATAGCAATATTATTAATAGCTGGTGATTAAGTACTGGAAAATATTAGTTATACGTGAGAGTCACGAAAGTTCAAAACATTTAGTACATACCTACTTTATTTCGGTCTACTTGCTCCATTTAGAGTTCAATTCAGTTTAGTAGACCTGAACTAAAACTATGTTTAACGGCTAAAACTATTTTTTTTTCAGACAGGGTGTCTTAAAACTCAACGATATCCACCAGGACCACCCTGGTCCAACCGCGCAAGAGACAATATCTAATACTAAAAATGATACTGTGACTGTATTATCGCTTACGGGCCGACTTTTCTATCCCTAGATAAAAGTATCTGTCCAATAAATGTAAGCTCTGTCCTTTTTTGCCTATGACTTGAGAAAAGGAAAGCGATGGTTTTAACTGACGGATACTTTTATCTGGAGATAGAAAAATCGGTCCTAAGTGACATGGATTTATTTCATAGTTTTTCCAGAACTTGTATAACTTGTGTAAGATGAAAGTGAGTAAAATCTGGGAGATATGCTATGAACTATCCTACCTGTTACAAAGTACATAGTTATTAAGTGCACTCCACATGATCTTATGAGGTAGCGTGCTTGCGCAAGCAATGCTCACTAAACTTATCACTGAACTACATCTGTCACGATATATTCTCGGCAAACCTCGAGGGCGTGAGCGAGTTGGGAAATATTTTGATACGTGTCACTAGTAGGCGTTTTTTTTATAAAGTGACGATTTCATAATTTTGCATTCAACGCTTAGCACTTGAAAAAACTACGTGTAGGAAGCTTGCCCTGGTTCATAGTTCTTTGAAAACGCCGACAAGAAATGAGTCAAAATGTGTCGCGAAAACAATTGACGGTAAAATTCAATAAACGCTTTTATAACGCTTTTATAAAGTAAAAAGTGTTATAAAACAACGTGCTGGCTGGGGAAACAATATACTTACGTATACATAATGAAATATGTATGTAAAACTCTTTATTGTACAAAGGCGAACTAAATAAATTAAAGTAAATAAATTGTGAAAACTGAAAACAATAATAGCAAGACAGGTATATTTCAATCATTCAAAAGCAGTTATTTATTTGTTGATTGTAATCTTAAACCACTCTACAGGAACATATTTTCCAAATTATTTTGTCATTTACATTTCAAATTTAAGTACGCGTTTGCTCCAAAATGCCTGGACATAAAACTTACTAATAGCTTCATACACAAACATGCAATTATTAAATAGAATTAAGCAATATGTTTGGCAACACTACCTGCAACCCATAATCTAAATAAATGTACGTTGAAAGAGAATGTAGGTACTTTGTATTGACAATGCAAGTAAATTTCCGTCAGATCGTTGGATCGAAAGCACTAAATCTTGCCCTTACGCAAGTCACACGTAACCGCTTTGCAAACTGATCTAGTTAATAAGTTAAAACATAGCCTTAGCGGCAGTGTAAACTACTCTGTTAAAATGTATGAAAATTTTGATTCAATTGACAGGAGAGAGCGGAATTATTTAAATAAATTGTTCGGAGATGGATTCGGTCAGCAACAAGTAAAAACGAATATAGACGAGTTTTTTATTTTGTATATCTTTAAATCTCAAATTCAATTAAAATTTTGCAAAGTGCCTTTGACATTCAGTATCATCAAAACCTAGACGGGATTATTTTCAAGCATACGGCGGTTAAAAATCATTGATTAGGTACTTTGGTTCCTTAGGTTATTTTTATTTTCAGATACACAATATAACTTAAACCACCTCAAAAAATTACAAATTCTCTAAATAAGTACTTCTTGATTGAACGCATACATTTGTAACAATATACAATACAATGAATCTTTATTTAAGACCACATAATAAGCTGCGCAGAAAAAAGTAAAGAGAGTAAATTTACAAACAAACAAATAGGCGGCGTTATCAGTGAAGTTAAGGCTAAACGTAGCGGCCCAGCGCCTTGTATAACACTGAATCATATACGTTGCGCCGCGCTACCGGTGTGTGTCACCGTATATATGATTAATGTGTTTTACAACGTGTTGAGTACGCTCCGTCGGCGTCTGTGGAAGGCTTTAGGGTTTGTGAAGGACTAGCTTAAAATCATTACTAAAGATGAATTTAAGTGGTGATAATTTTAACTGGATTTTTAAGGGACTAATTAAAAAAACTGGACTCAAGTACAGTAGTTTGTCTTATCAAGAGTGGAGGTATTTGGCGTTCTGTTTTTACAAAATTAGTCGTCTAATGACTTCAGTTGAAATGCCTCAAAATCATGAGTAAAATAAAACCGCTCTCTTTTTATACTTAGGCCGCAAATAGACAGATAGTAAACGCGTGCGCAGGAACACGTTATAGTGGTTTATCACAGCATCGTCTAACTGAGAGCTTGTAGGCTTTAATAGGTTTAGATAATAGCCACGTAACACGGATATTGTCCGCTAGAGGGCGTAAAGCACGCCAAGGATTAATTATGAAACATGAACGGTAGTACTTACTAAACTATTTGAAAATGGCTAAATAGTTATGAATGATGATGATGATGATGATGACGTCTTTCAGTCCTTCAGCAGGGTCATAAGGCTCGCAGTAATAGTCACGGTCCTGTGAGATGTCGTCAAAGTCCCGCTAATTGCAACCTATTTTTTGATTCTCAACCAACCGTTCTTCCAGGTCGTCCTGGGATCCTATTGTTTACCAGAAGATTGTCACTTTAATGCTTGTTTAGATAGATGAAAATCAGGGGCTAAATTCAGGAACGGCCCAACACGGTTTGCGAGCGGTAATTCAATCGTTTGCGAGAGGATAAGGATGAACTGCTATTCAGGATCGCCAAAAATCACTGGTTTGCGAGAGGTTTGGGCTGAGCTTGGGATGAGCCTTTTTTTTTTTTTTTTTTATGGTATAGGGGGAAAACGAGCAGACGGATCGCCTGATGGTAAACGATTACCGTCGCCCATGGACACCTGCGACACCAGAAGAGTCACAAGTGCGTTGCCGGCCTTTTAGGTAGGAGTACGCTCTTTTTTTGAAAGCTTGAAGGTCATAGCCTTATTTATTTATTTACAAAGCGAATTAACAGGATAATAAAGCTCATCCCAAGCTCATCCCATATTATCCCTATCCTTTCGCAAACGATTGAATTACCGCTCGCAAACCGAGTTGGGCAGTTCCTGAATTTAGCCCCAGGTCTTTGCACCACGTGGGCACTTTCGTAAGAGGATCTACCTATCCATTAGCTTTTGATTTGTCAACTCCCATTCCCTTGTGCTTGTTATATATAGTTCGTGGTCAATAGATCCTAAAATGTAACAGAAACCAATGTGTGTAGTTGTAAATGGATAAATATTAAAGGTTTTGCCTCCTTCCGGGTATAATAGTACCTATCACGATCGGTATGTTGGCTTTGTTACTATAGAATATGCTATTATCGCTTACTGTCCGGAGTCTATAAACTTATAGAGCCTTCATTCAGCCTCTACGCATGAATAGGTGCTGAATCCAATTACCTATATAATCATTAGGATAAGTTACGAATCTAAATGTTTTTTTTTTAGTATACTCACCTTCATTATAAGTAGCGTAGCTGAATTTTAAATTATTACTTGATGCAAATGAAATATAAATATGATTCATTACCGAATACTTGGTAAGGTCAATCTCATTTTATCTCAATATCAAATTCTTTGCTATTTGATACAGCCTCTAACACAAATTACTTACGTTAAAAACAAATACACACACACAATATACAGATTTTTGTTTACGTCCCTCCTGTGGACATGGCAAAAGATCTATATCCAATATTTTTTAGTCAAATCTACATCGGCGTGTGGGACGTCTGGCCAACCTAACGCCCCATTTAATTAAATCTTAAGCTTGCTGACTAGGAGTCCCTAATTTTATAACCACAGAAGAGACAATTTTTGTTTCTTACGCTGTGTATATCCCAGTTATTCACACCTACCTATGTTATTATGTTCGTTAAGAGGGTTTATACCTGCTGAGCTGGCAACGTTGCATTTTTGTTAGTTTTTCTCGATTATTCCATAAAAATTGAATGAAAATTAAAAATGTTTTGTATACAAATTGTTCTAATATATAAGTTAATGTGTCTACTGCAATAATAATTCGTGCTATGACTTTTATTTTCTCTAAAAACCGTTAGGTAATAATTTGTTCGTTTTTAAAGAAAATAAAAGTCTATCATGAATTATTATTGCAGTAGACACATTAACTTATATATTAGAACAATTTGTATACAAAACATTTTTAATTTTCATTCAATTTTTATGGAATAATCGAGAAAAACTAACAAAAATGCAACGTTGCCAGCTCAGCAGGTATAAACGCTCTTAAAAGACGGA
Organism: Archips crataeganus; assembly: GCA_947859365.1. Taxonomy (NCBI): domain Eukaryota; kingdom Metazoa; phylum Arthropoda; class Insecta; order Lepidoptera; family Tortricidae; genus Archips; species Archips crataeganus. The sequence continues at coordinate 18,854,781 of OX402048.1, forward strand.
ACAAAGATTTAAGTATATCTTTGCATTTTAATAAATCCTTACATTTTAGTCTTCGTGTTTTCCCTCGTCGGAAAGCTAATGTTCTAATTTCAAATGTAATTTCAGACCTAGATAGTTTAATAATTCAATGCCAGTATCTTCGGAACCATACCAATAAAAAGAGGACTCCTTTTCGTAATAGATAATTTTTAGTTGTTATTTTGTTGGTTAGTTTCTTAAAAAAATTACGGTTTTAGAAAAAAATTTTTCGACCATTCGATGTTTCAACTTTCGATATACAAAACCGTAGCCGTAAAATTTTGTAATTTTTTTTATTGACTCCCCCGGAAAAAAGGCAAAGGGTTCTTAGACCACATAGCCATGTCGGATTATTGACTGGTCATTAATAATAGTATACCACTCTTACGTCACACTAACACTTCTGTTTTCATCTCGTTCATCACGAAGGTTACATAATATTAATATTACGCTATAATAAATCTCGTTAGCATTCAGCGCTATAATTAAAATAAATAGCTCCCGATACGGCGTTTAAACACGATGCATTACAAATAAGAATACTCGTAGTTTATTACTAACGTCTTCTAGATTACATTACCTAATTTTAGATAAAGTACTTACATTGAATTGGTATTTTAGAACTACCTAGTGAAGATTCTCCCGAGAATAAAATTAACGTGAAAGGTGCGAAGTTTCGAACAAGTAAATAACTTTAATTGCAATACGTCTGTATAATTCCCGTTCCCATGGGAATTTAGTAAAAATTATGTACCCTATATCACTCGCGCAATTGAGACGAATCTAATGAAATGACACCTCACACTTCAAAATCCATTGAGCCGTTTAGACTGCAGGGCGTGCAAAAGAATGATACATACATACATACATATATGCATACATACATACATAAATAAATACACACGCTCGAAAAACATAACCCCTCTTGGACGGTCAACTGAAAAATGAAATTTCTTAATTACTTTGATCAACTTGTTCTATATTACTGTATTTTTTTATAAAATTTCGATATACCTACATATCGACGAGTTTAATTTAGTTTCAAATTTCCAAAAACTAGGTACCTAGTTTTCTTTAAGACCCGGCGACGCGTCTTTGATTATTTACATTTGGCGCCACCATTTAACCATAAATAACTCTCTTGCGACTTGTTCCCGCCTTATAAACTAACTTGTTTAGGTAGGTTTCCAATCCCAACCTATTTCATAAATATGACGTCATTCAGAAAGGGTCACTGACTCCACTGCCTGCATTTGGTGTTATCGTTTGCCCACGCACAGAATGCATGGCATTTCTGCATACTTATTAAGATATTCTATTCCATTATCGTGTTTAGCCTCATTTAGACATTGCGGGAAATATCATCCTGGTTAAGCGCGTCCGTACCGCTATGGTTTTTTTTTTTTTTATTGATAGAGGGAGGCAAACGAGCAAGTGGGTCACCTGTTGGTAAGCGATCACCACCACCCATGAGAACCAGAAACCCCAGAAGGGTCACTAGTCCGTTGCCGGCCTTTAAGGGAACAATACACTCTTTTCTTGAAGGACCCGATGTCATAGTTAGTTGGAAACACCGTAGACGGGAGTTGATTCCACAATTTAACTGTGCGTGGCAGAAAATGCCGATGGAAACGTGCGTTCCACCGTCACCACCTTGATGAATATACATCTACAACTGTGCAGTTGTAGATGTATATTCATCAAGGTGGTGACGGTGGAACGCAGACTTACGGCGCGACGTGCGATAGTGGAAGCCCGTAGCTGGTAATAAATTGAATAGCTCCTCGGAGCACTCCCCGTACCTAGTAGAGCCTGTAGAGCACACAAAGAGAACCTACGTCTCTTCGCAAGGAAAGGGGATCCAAACGACCAGAAACTAGCGGGTGGCCGACAAGACGATCTGTTGCCCTTAGTATAAGTTTTACTTCACCAAAATACTTCTCGATCGCGTTTACGTAAAAATTTCAATTCTATGGAAACATAAACGCGCGGCCGCAGAGGCGCTGTCCATGTTTCCCTAGTAATTGATTTTTTTACGTAAACGCGATCGAGAAGTATTTTGGTGAAGTAAAACTTATACTAAGCGTCCTGCGCGACGTTGGATACGGTCAAATGGAAGGAGAAAGCATTGGGGCGCCCCTGCCCAGAGGTGAGAGCAGGATGCATGTGGAGCATGGATTTACAAGAGTGCCTAGATCAATTTACGAAAGTCTTTATTTCCTAGTAGCATAATTTCCATTCGCATTTTTTCTAAAATGCTTTTTTCTCACTATAGTTTTTTACTGAAGCTTATTTTCACAGTAGCGTTTTTTAGGGTTCCGTAGTCAACTAGGAACCCTTATAGTTTCGCCATGTACGTCCGTCTGTCTGTCTGTCTGTCTGTCTGTCCGCGGCTAAGCTCAGAGATCGTTAGTACTAGAAAGCTGTAATTTGGCATGAATATACATATCAGTCACGCCAACAAAGTGGTAAAATAAAAAATAAAAAAATAATTTTTTTTAGGGTACCTCCCATAGACGTAAAGGGTGGGTGATTTTTTTTTTTCTCGACTAATCCTATAGTGTGGGGTATCGTTGGATAGGTCTTTTAAATCTATTGCGGGGTTGCTAACATGATTTTTCTATTCAGTGATCTGTTTGCGAAATATTCAACTTTAAAGTGAAAATTTTCATTAAAATCGAGCGTCCCCCTCTAAAATCTAAACTGTTAGGTGGAAAAATTTGAAAAAATTCAGAATGGTAGTAAATATATCAAATTTACTAGGAAAATTATAGCGGCTAAGATTGCTTGGAAATTATTTGTAGTTTAAGAGTAAGTAGTAGCCTAAAGTATAAAACATACCTAAACTTGGATGATTCCGTACACATACGAAATCCTTACAAAAATATTACTTGATTTTTTTGTAATGGCTACGGAACCCTACCTTGTGCGTGTCCGACACGCTCTTGGCCGGTTTTTCCCAATTTGAATTGGCACTCAAATCGCACGATACTTCTGGTCTAAAGAGGCTTTTTACTCAGTCGAACCCGTCAAAACAAGTAACCGCAAAGTCGGGTAAATTACTATCCCACGGGAACTATGAAAATTTTCCGGGATAAAAAGTATACTTACCATATGTTAATCCAGGTAATAAATAAACTATCTGTGTGCCAAATTTCAAAGAGTCCGCTCAACCGTTTGAACGTCAAAATATCAATCCTACAATTTTTTGCGTTAAATTTTCCTTTTGGTTGATTTTAGCTGATCGCCCATGTTATTAGGTTTTTTTATAAGAACCTACATGGTTTTCAGATGTGTCAAAGTACCGACTTTACGGTAAATGTATTTTTTTAAGCGAACTGAATAAGAAGTCGTTATTTTAAGTGGAAAACGGAAATAGTCTCAAGTCTTTGAAAATGCTGTAACACGTGAATTTTCCGTGAATAAAACATACAATGTTACGTGCTGTGAAAATACGCAACGCTCTATAACCAAAAGATTAAATTACGCACATTATGTGTAATTATCGTTTTGTTATTACTACGTAATAGTCTGGAGGCAGTCTGGCGTAACTGTATAATTTTATAACTGATAGGGTCTAAACCACGGCTAAGCAGACAATCAACATTAGCAACTAAACTTCCATGTTGAAAAGCAAAAAGTAGACTATAAATCTGGTTAAATACATAATCAATTTAAAAGTAAGTTTAGTCGTTAGTACCTAAGTCGGATTATTTTGAGAGATTTACTGTTGAAAAGGTTTCTCTGTATGTAATTATAAATTAACTTGTAAAAAAATTAAAAACCATTTTCAATAATTTTCTAAGTTTAAGGGTTAGAAGGTACTACAGGAGATAAGTTAAGGGAAGGATACATTTTCGTATAAAACAATGGTATGGAGCTCAAAGGTTCTAAACATCACAACTTTGTTCAAAATTCATATTATACACGGATGTTACTTGCTTTACTATATTTAACTCCTATCCTACCCTGGTCCTGAGCTGGAATATATTGCAGTGTATAATGCAGTTTTTCGTAGTACTTATAAAGTCACATTTTATAACATAAGATACACAGATACACAGACCCACTGATGGAATCCGGAAAAGTTTAAAAACAGTACGGTTTCGCGCAGGAACTTAAAAGTATCCAGCATTAATAATAATTAAAAAATGTTGTTTCAAACAGAAATGCTCCACAATTTTCATCGATGAGATTTAAAGAAATTTACTATATCAATTTTAGTTCACCGACCCACAGATTTCAATCACTATTAGAATATTTTTAATCTCTTATTTTTCTCTATTTATGAACACGGAAACAGAAATATTTTTTATAGTTCACCAATAAGCCTCTAGCCTCTAGCCTCTAGCGATAATTACACATTTATCTACTCGTATACACTTGCTCAGATAATGATTTTAAGCAACTGCATGCCATTACTTGCAATTAAAACATAAGAAAATAATAAGGAAATGGTAAAACCGTATGGGAATGACATTTTACATTTTTTTAATTTATATCCGCTGTTTGAGGTACGAAGAACCGACTAACATATCGACATGCTGTCCAAACCAATTGGAGCTGGAAAGCTGACATTTTGCATAGAGGTTTCTTTATTATTTTAACAAGGAGGAAGACCGACGAAATTGGTAATTCTGCTACAGGGCCGAAATTGCGTGTATAAGCTAGTGGACTTAGCCATGATTCCATGTAGACAATAACTACTTACATACCTATTTGTTTTTTTTAAAGTACCGAATCCTGTTTGATAACGTAAAAAGGTTTTGCTCGTATATAATTCCCATTTTGACAAAAGTCTGTCTAAAAGCCTGATAAGCACAACATGCATAAATGTTTGTACAACTTATGTAATCAATCATATCAATCAATAAAATTTTGAAAATGTGCATAGCTCCATCGATGCTATCGATGATTTCGCCGAAGACAATATCGGTTCGCCGTTATGTAAACATAACATTCGTTTGTTTTTATCTCTCACTTTGACATTTGCCTGTGCCCGATACAGATAAAACATAAATTTTGCAATAACGGTTCTGTAATCTGTTATGAATACACACACAAACATAGTCTACACTCGTAATAGTATTGCTAGTAACACCTCAGGACCTTAACCTTAGGGGTTATTTATCTCACTTATTTGGCGGCTCTCGAGTGCAAAACATTAAATGATTAATGATTAGTGATTCGCTCCGGATTTGGCTTCGTATGCGCAGAAAATTACACCGATCGTGATTTGGCTATTTGATAGCACATGCTTTCAATGCCTATAATTTACATGACGCTTCTAACGCGCTGCACTATCTGATCTTTACTAATAGGCCGAGTAAAGATAGTTTGCATGTTGTTTTGGACCTTCGGAGTGGTCTTGGGAGGTCCAGAAATACATACTGACTGGATAAATTTGCAAAAATATTTACTTCGTTTACTAAGCAAGCGAGTTCTATCTTAGGCCACACCTTTGTTTACTGTCAAACGTGATTGTACCTACCTATAATTAAACATAATCATTATTTTGCGTAAAACAACTACTGATGCTGTTATACGTATATGCAGTGTGTAACAGGGCTCATGGATAATATTTAAAAAAATTGCTATAATAATGTGCTAATTATTTATATTGCTTATTAAGTTTATGTTAACATAACATTCGTTAATCATTGTCCCTAAAAAAACAACCGTAATAGCCTAGTGGAACACAATTATGTAAGTGCATTTGTGAATCACAACGAAAGGATACCTTATCTTGAGTAAATGACGGAGTATGGGAAAAATGATACAAAATTTAAACAAGCATGTAATAAGAAAATTAAAAACGTTAATCGTTTTATATTGCTTTAGCTCCCAGGCAGTAAATTCATTGTAAGTTAGCTTTTAGGATAAAACGATAAAAAAGACAATGTATACATAGATACTATGTAACCACTGTTGGTCAAAATAAATATATATTCTTTAGGAAGCGCTGGATTAAAATGCTCATTTGTTTTTTCATTTTGTTACAGGTAAGGCTCGCCATTTCGTCACCAAATGTGTGTTAAACCAGAAATATCTCTACAACAACTACATAAATATAACAACTTAGTGGTGCGGAGTGCTGTGGGCTCAAACTCCACAAAATTGTTATTATAGCGGTAAGTATTATCCAAGAAACTAAATCTTCTTTAAAAATGATATTTTTAATGAATTAAAAGCAATTTAGGATATAATAATAAAATAAGAAAATAACACAATTTAAGTACGTACTCGTATAAGAATCAAATAAATACAAAATGTTAGCAAAAAGGTACATGCAAAATCGGTTAGTAACAAACACAGAAAGGAAGCTCTTAAAACTATGTTAGTGCATAGAAAAAACACAAAAGAAATATTAATTAGATCAATGGAATTAGTTCTACCCTTAACTTTATGTTTACTATATTCTTATTATATAATACTAGCTGTTGCCCGCGACTCCGTCTGCGAAGAATAGAATAAAAATAGCCTACGACCTATTCTCAGAGCTACTAAATATAGACGAAAAAAATCATAAAAATCGCTCAAGCGGCTTCGGAGGAGTTCGATTACAAACACCGTGACACGAGATTATTATACAGGATGGAAAAAAAAGTCGGGCCCTGGAGGGAAATTACCTTAAATCGTTCAAACAAAACTGCATTCAAAGATTTTCTAAAACTCGCTTGCCCCGCCCGGGACTCGAACCAACTAAAATTAAAAAAAACAAACACTCGCTATTTTACTATACTAAGCGATAGGGTTATTATGCAGGATAAAATTTCTCTAACAAACATTTGGTTTTAAAAATAAAAATGATCGTAAAATCTAACATTGACTTATTTTATTATCAATTTGTTACACTTAAATTATTTAAATATTATTATTTTTTTTTATTAGCAGTACGGCTGCTCACCGAATCTAAGATTATTTAAAAGCGAAAAAGTTTTTCGGGTGCGCCGGTGGGATTCGAACCCACGTCTCCTGGGTATGCGCCCCAACGGCTGTTGGCGTATGTAAGCGATTAAGAATTTCGGGGGAGTCGGTTGGATGCGACGTGGTTCAATTGGTAGAACACCTGTTGGGGCGCATACCCAGGAGACGTGGGTTCGAATCCCACCGGCGCACCCGAAAAACTTTTTCGCTTTTAAATAATCTTAGATTCGGTGAGCAGCCGTACTGGTAATAAAAAAAAAAATAATATTTGAATAAATAGATGTGGTACATCATTTCTTACGCATTTCCAATGTAATTTGGAACGTAGGAGTCGTAGCTTCTAATAGTTGCGATGGATGTTACCACACGCCACTGTTGGCGTATGTAAGCGATTAAGAATTTCGGGGGAGTCGGTTGGATGCGACGTGGTTCAATTGGTAGAACACCCGTTGGGGCGCATACCCAGGAGACGTGGGTTCGAATCCCACCGGCGCACCCGAAAAACTTTTTCGCTTTTAAATAATCTTAGATTCGGTGAGCAGCCGTACTGGTAATAAAAAAAAATAATAATATTTGAATAAATAGATGTGGTACATCATTTCTTACGCATTTCCAATGTAATTTGGAACGTAGGAGTCGTAGCTTCTAATAGTTGCGATGGATGTTACCACACGCCACTGTTGGCGTATGTAAGCGATTAAGAATTTCGGGGGAGTCGGTTGGATGCGACGTGGTTCAATTGGTAGAACACCCGTTGGGGCGCATACCCAGGAGACGTGGGTTCGAATCCCACCGGCGCACCCGAAAAACTTTTTCGCTTTTAAATAATCTTAAATTCGGTGAGCAGCCGTACTGGTAATAAAAAAATAATAATAATATTTGAATAAATAGATGTGGTACATCATTTCTTACGCATTTCCAATGTAATTTGGAACGTAGGAGTCGTAGCTTCTAATAGTTGCGATGGATGTTACCACACGCCACTGTTGGCGTATGTAAGCGATTAAGAATTTCGGGGGAGTCGGTTGGATGCGACGTGGTTCAATTGGTAGAACACCCGTTGGGGCGCATACCCAGGAGACGTGGGTTCGAATCCCACCGGCGCACCCGAAAAACTTTTTCGCTTTTAAATAATCTTAAATTATTTAACTGATTAATTGTTCGAAATGAGCCCCCTCGTTCCGGACACACAAATTTAGTCTGCGTTGAAATTCATTTCGTGTAGCCTTCAGCAAAGTGTTGTGGTGTATGCCCCTAATAACATTTTCTACTGCAACCCTTAGCTCTTGCACGGTTTCATAACAGGTTTCATAAATAACATTTTTTACATGACCCCATAAAAAGCAGTCCATGGGCGTCAGGTCTGGACTTCTTGTAGGCAATCTAATCGTCCCGTTTGTATCTATCCAGACATTGAAATGTTCATTGAGGTAAGCCCTGGAAATTTTGCTGTTTTGGGCAGGTGCACCATCTTTCTGAAAAATGATGTTCCTCTTCCGGTAGAAGGTTTAATTGATTTTGTAAAAGCTCTAATATTTCACTGTATTTAGCTGTTAATGTAAATGTTTGTTAGAGAAATTTATCCTGAATAATAACCCTATCGATTAGTATAATAAAATAGCGAGTCTTTGTTTTTTTACATTTTAGTTGGTTCGAGTCCCGGGCGGGGCAAGCGAGTTTTAGAAAATCTTTGAATGCAGTTTTGTTTCTTTTTAAAAATAAAGGAATGTCTCCTTTAAGTAAAATGAGCCAACTTAAGGATTTAAGGTAGTTTCCCTCCAGGGCCCGACTTTTTTTTCCACCCTGTATATTAGAACATAAATAAATGCGAAAGTAACTACTGTCCGTCTGTCTGACTGTTTACTTTTTATGAGTACCTAAACTGCTGAACCGGCTGAGATAGTTTGAGACCATGAGAAGGAAATAGGGTTGATTTTATCCTAGAAAATTACACATTTCCTGCGGTATAGCGATAAACGAATTCTTCGCAGACGGAGTTGCGAGCAACACCTAGTAACGTATAATTAACGCCTTTAGGTTGTTTCTGCTGTTTATTATATAACTTCTAAGAAACCGCGAGGTATTGGCCTTGGTTCTGTTTAGATATGACATATACAATGGTGTTAACCTGAATAGTATGCAGCGACAATGACTAGATCCGCACACCAAGGTGATTAAAAGTAAATATACAGGATGTCCGAACTCGACAATAACCTGGTACCGGGCGAGAAGTCAATTTATACCAGTTGTGGAAAAAATAAGAAAAAAAAATCCTTGAAATTTAGTAAAGCAATAATAACAATAATAATAATATTAATATCACGGGACAATTCACACTAATTCACCTAGTCCCAAAGTAAGCAAAGCTTGTACTACCTAGGGGCTCCTAGGGGTTGTATGAGTACTAGCTAGGTTACGGATAAACTGTTCAGCTGAAAGACGACTGCTGAACATAGGTCTTCCCCAAGGCTCGCTAAACAGATCGGCCCCGTGCCATCCGCATCCAACGCGATCCCGCAACCTTAACCAGGTCGTCGCTCCGTCTTGTTGGAGGCCTACCTACACTGCGTCTTCCGCTCCGTGGACGCCACTCAAAAAACTTTTTGCCCCATCGGCCATCAGTTCTACGAGCGATGTGCCCTGTCCACTGCCACTTGAGTCTGGTGATTCTTCGAGCTATGTCGGTGACCTTAGTTCTAAATAGAAAATTGAATTAACCGATTTATTGAATTAAAGTCGTAAAATATACGCTGCAATCATTTTTGTAGGCCGAGCTGCCGTATTTAGACGAGGCTAACAGCTTGTCGATAATGTGACGGACTAATGGCAGATTATTCGTTTTAATATCCCATTTAATGGTGATTAATTAAGATTAGTATTTACGCAACGTGGTTAAAATATCGGGATATTGAATCTTGCGAACCTGTATCGGCAATTCGGTAGATATGGCAATCGGTAATTCTTAGGTCAACTTTACGTAGGGCAGTGGACTCTAACCTATATCCGAAAGATAATCCTGAAAATATTAAGTACTTATCATATTTTATTCCTTAAAAAAATATTTTGTGTGACTCAGCCGTTGCTTTTGTAGCCACTATATTATGTCTGATGGTATCTTGTTCGCTACTCTTCATAAAACATAGTACTACTTCGCGCAGGAGCAAAATAGGTAGGTATTCCATTTATTTGACCTCCGCCAAGTACAGTTTGACCCCTTTTGTAACTGAGTGTATGTGATTAACACACAAAATGTTTATTGCAAATGTGTACCTAATAAAATAAAAACAAACACCGGCTACAAAAAACGGGGCGGTACTTTTCACCCGACGTCGAAGGAGGGTTATGTTTTTTCGAGCTGTATTCCTATTTGCCTATTGTGTGCCTGAATTTTTATTGTTATTAATTTTTTCTGTACTGTTTTGATGTTCAATAAAGAATATTTGTATCGTATAATATGTATGTATTATTGTATGTATGTATCTTTCTTTGGCACGCCCTGCAGCCTAAATGGCTCAATGGATTTTGAAGTGTGAGGTGTCATTAGATTTGTCTCAGTTCTGAGAGTGACGTAGGGTTTATATGTTCCCGGAATTCCCATGGGAACGGGAATTATACTGGCGGTTTTTTTCCATCTAGTATTGAAATTAAAAAATAATTCTTCTAATTAAAATGGAACCAAACAGGAAACATACGAAGAAAATCGATATCGGCTCATAAATGACAGAATTTTGAAGTGACATAAAAAAACCGAATAGAGAACTTTTTTTAAAAAAAAGTCAGTTAAGTACAAATATTATATAATGTCGCTTTTTTAACCAAAAATTTTACCGCATAATTATATAATTAACCGCGGTATAATTTTTGTTTGTCTTCACTTATTACAGTTATTACCACGTTGACACTACGAGTGTTCAAGGCGCACTCTTCGGCTTCCTATAAGGATCTCGGATCGTGTAACAGTCCTAAGTATTCTCTCACGACGTCACTAATCTCTGTTCATGACCCACTCTTCAGCGAAATCACAACCGCTGTCTCGCGTGATCGTAGGAACTATTAGAGATTTACTGCGGTACCTATTAAATGCCCATTCGAAGGGTTCTCTATCGGTTGCCATAGTGTATTGTTTTCCATAATTTTCATTTGACAAAATTTCATTTATTTCTGAAACTTTATTTTCTTCAGTATAACTACTACACTATTACTATATTCTACAGGGCGACACAAAAATGGTGATACAAAATTAGTGTTTCTTACTCACTTCATGTTGAACAACATAATGCATTAGTTCAATTTTTAAAATTATTCCGCCTGCTCCTTTCTTCCACAGATCGACCAGGAGTAGGCGGGGTCTCCACCCTTACGTTGTCAGTATTCCCAAATTCCGCACAAAGCGTTTTCGCTCTTCCTTCATCAACCGCACAGCTAAGGAGTGGAATTCCCTGCCTGCGACTGTGTTCCCTGAACACTACAATTTGGCCGCTTTTAAGTCTAGGGTGAATGAGCATTTACTAGGCAAGCGTGCTCCATCGTAGGCCTCATCTTCGCTTTCCATCAGGCGTGATTGTGGCCAAACGCAAGCCTATAAAGTATTAAAAAAAAAAAAAAATTAGTCTGATAAAATTTAGGATGCTTTATACTAAGTTAAAATGAAATCACGAACTTATTGGACACGTCAAATTTGATAAGACTAATTAAAACAAATGATTTAGAGCATTATATTGTCCAGCATTAACTGATTAAGAAACACTAATTTTGTATCACTATTTTTGTGTCACCCTGTATAAGATGACATTTCAAAAAATCCTGAAAAATGCACGCTTCTATATATTTTATGGCAAACGTTGTTATGGTAAATCAAATTATAGCAAACTAGCCTTCCGTCCGCAGCTTCGCCCGCGATAAATTAATTTTCCCGTAGGAAAAGGTATTTTCCCGCGGTAAAAAGTAGCCTATGTCAATCAGTGACAATGTAACTTTGTAACGGCAAAAGAATTTTTGAAATCGGTCCAGTAGTTTTGGAGCTTATTCGATGCAAACAAACAAACAAACAATCAAATCTTTCCTCTTTATAATATTAGTATACAGGGTGAATTCAAATTGGTGATACAAAATTAGTGTTTCGTACTCAGTTAATGATGGACAATATAATGCACTAACTCATTTGTTTTCATTAGTCTTATAAAATTTGGGGCGTCCATACATTATTGTGAACTCTGAAACCACTCATTCGAAGTTTTGGTTCAAATCCAGAGAATTATATCTTAGGCACTAGCCTTCACCCGTGCTTTTGGTCGCATCAACCATTGCGTTTGAATTACCAATAATTATTATCAATATCAACATTCATCGTCTTCATTTAAATTTTATTGTATGAAGAATACTACAAGTGTTAAACTGCGTAAAATGTCGTCAACATTGGTTGATGTTTGAAGCGTACAGCGTCACATCTTGAACTTCTGCTTCACGTTGTCTTGAATGAAAAATTTCGATAAGAAGTTTTTGATCAAAACATGGCACTACTGAAATATTTTGGATTAATTTTGACACACCTGGTAGTTAAACGAGCATGTAAAACGATACATAGTCATTACATTAATAAATAAGCAATATCAATTAACATTTAAAACATCCAATAATTGCGGTGATTAAGTAAAGTAACATTTAATCAACGACTAATACGGAATAGTGGCAGGAAGCGAAGACTCATTTTGGTGGCTCTTTAAAAAGGATTGGCCTTCATACTCGCGATTGCACGTACTCTCATTGGACGATTAACTGTAATTAGTGATTAAAAATGCTACCGGAATTAAGCATAGCAGAACAAGAAATCTACTTAGCATAAACTTGCAGCACTTGGAAGGAAGAATTTATTTATCGAGGTGTGGATATATTTTTTTGGAACATTAAGGATGTGTATTGCGAGTAAATAGAGGTATTGGCGGTACATCGTTCTATATACTACAGGATGTTCATTAATCGAACGTCAAATCGACGAATGCTAACCTATCAGATTAGGAAACTTAAGTTTGTATCTGAAATTTATTTGTAACCAAATTTGTATTTTTCACAGAGTTGATATATGCCCTGACTGAGATCCAACTCAACTTTAAGCTACATAGTAAGATTCTTTAACCATTTGTCTATAGTCTATCCGATAATCATAATCACTCATAATATATATCATGTATAAGGTAAGAAATTTAAATTTGAATTTGTCAGTTAAATTAAAATACGAAATTTTATTAAACTTCTACGGGAATTTCCCAAAATTTTCGCATTATTAATAGGTATTCAATATTTTGTGATAATGATAATGTTAGGATTAATGCAAGACTCCTCATTTTTACTCACTAATTAACAATTTGGATTGTCGTCCGACATCTCCAGTTGTGAGTAATCTTGAGTCTTGAATTAAACAAGTCTGAGGCTCTCGGTTTTCTATTTTAATAAATTATAACCTATATCTCGAAAACTACGATATTCACTAAGATTAATTGCCAATTCTGTGGCTGTTCATCGTTTGTCGTTGTTGGTTTTGAGGGCATCCTGTAGAAGACACACAAACACATCGCGTGCTTTCAGTTTTCAATGAGGGATACCTTCCGGTATGTATTAAATAAAAAAAAATAATTTTGCAGTTGATTGAAACGAGTTAATTGCACAGTTAGCGTTTTCACAATCACACTAAGACTGTTTAAATGAATTATTAATTGGTTAAATTAAAGTATAGGATGTTTTGAAACAGAACGTCATTTCTACCTTACCTATAGAATGGTACGTTAGATGGCTGAAACAAAGTTAAGATGTTAAAATATTTATAGTGTAGTTTGTTGTCGTATGTTAAGATATTGCTTGTTTGTCTTGTTTTTTTTATCGGATACATTTTGGTGAGTGTTGTACTTAATTCCTCCATCTCCATTTTACCAACAACCATCCAGACGGGGGCGAGTCTTCGTCCTTACGTGGTGGTTAATGACTCCTATGAAGCGGTTCTTTTTCTTAATTCTTTTAAAGCTTCTTTTTAATACGAACTGCCAAGGAATGGAATTCGCTCCCATTGTCCGTATTTCCAGATACAACCTAGGGCTCTCTAAGGGTAGAGTGAATAGGTTGGTACTGAACAAGTGAGATACACTTTTGACCTCATCTGCACTTTTCATCAAATGAGATAGGAGTCAATCACAAGTCAGTTTTATGTAAAAAAAGGTTCCTTCATCGCTTGTAATGTATCTAGTGCCAAATAAAATCGGAAATACTGACAAAGGAGCTGCTGCAAGTAATCCACAATTAATTGCCACATACTTTCACAGTACTTTTATCTACAAAACGTACCTACTAGGCTCCTTATCTATATGTATACTAATATTATAAAGAGGAAAGATTTGATTGTTTGTTTGTTTGTTTGTTTGCATTGAATAGGCTCCGTAACTACTGGACCGATTTCAAAAATTATTTTGCTGTTAGAAAGCTACATTATCACTGAGTGACATAGGCTACTTTTTACCGCGGGAAAATACCTTTTCCTACGGGAAAATTAGTTTATCGCGGGCGAAGCTGCGGACGGAAGGCTAGTACTTAATAAATATGAGACAGCACATTATAATTTTACTTAAAATTATGAGCAAGGTATTTATTTAATGCTTGTTGGATTCAATGTAAAATATGAAGACTATACGTACTACTATAAGTTATAAATCTTGATGTCTCTGGACCCAGGATTTCATAGTTGTTGGATTTGTTTCCATTTTCACAGTGCACGTTAAATAGCCTACGACGGCAAAGATTTCGCCAAGAGAGCCTTTACAACCTTTGCGTACGTTATTAATTACATAAAAAAGCATTTCGTGACAAAATCGTTGTTTCATTAACAGTAAGTAATAATAATGAATGTAATTTCGACACTTTATTATTACGAGTATAGCATACCTACTATTTGGATTACTTCATAAATTATTTCTAGAAAGCTTTATTGAACCTGTTTCCTAATCTTGTAACTCAGACGTTGAAAACAAACTCGATCACAAACGCGTTCATTAAAAAAGTATAGGTACTTAACTGAATGGTGTTAGGTACATTGCCAGTTTAAGGTAACTTTACTTTAGTTTTCGAACTCGGGAGGGCTATTTGAATACATTAGGCTATGCCTTAAGTGGAGTACCTGGCTATTTATCTGGTATATTAGTTTCTATAGATTTTAATTATAATCTTACGGCAATAATTATCGTCGCCGTCGTACAGTGGAACCGAGCTCGTTGGAAACCTTACACCGGATACGGCCTAAGGTTTGCAAAACTTGTGGCAACTTATACCAAAAGATATATTACGGCAGGACGCTTTATGATATGTAAGCATAAGCTCAGAAATAATGATAGCTACACTAAATTTAATGATTTATAACATGCTTGGAAATATTGATGAACATTTTCATTTACTTTTAATCATGTCCCTGCTGTCTTTCTTTTGTAAAAAGGTTGCCTGAAGAAATTGCTTCAAAGCGGTAAGGCCGCCTATTTTTACTAACTTATGTATTTTTTTTCCATGTACTTATTTTTCTGTATTGTTTTGTTCTTGCAATCGATGTACCCACCTAAAACTTGTATTAAATTTCTATTTTTACTTTGTAAAGTATAATTTTATTTACACCGAAGTAGTAGCAATCACTTGAAATGTATGGTAATGTTCATAATTATATGCCGTTATAATTATCAACTAATTACCTACTTAAAGAGTAGAGACAGTTTTTATCTATCAGCATGAATATTTTGTTTTTACTTGCAGTTCCTAATAAACACAGCAATACACTTTCAAAACTATTAATAATTAACAAAGAACAACTGTCAAAATCGTACTATGATGCCAAGAACAAAAAATATTACAATCAGCACCTGCTTAATTAAAGTTATACGGAGAGTATTGACCATATTTTACCATCACTATTAGTAATTGTGTGCTACTTGTAAGTTACCACCGATACTGCAATTCAAGAGAAAAAGATAGAATGAAAGAAATTAAAAAAAGGAATATAAACGAATGAAAGATACAATGTTAGAGCGGTACGTATGGAAGAATTGAATTTTGGGTTGAGGTAGTGAAACAGAGAAAAACAGTGCACGAACATCCATGACATATTTACCCTTATATAGTTAATATTCCATTGCTCCGCACAAAGCTTTTCGCTTCACCTTTCCTAATACGAATTGCTAAGGAATGGAACTCGTTCCCACCATCTGTATATCCAGATAGATACAACCAAGGGCTCTTCAAGGCTAGAGTGAATAGGTTGTTTCTGAACCGGTAAGATGCGCCTTTGGCCTTTTCTGCACAGTACAGTACCTACAGTAGTTATAAAATTAATTCAGAATTTAGTAGATCAAAAAAGAAATTCAACTGTAAATACCTGTAAATATTTTTCATGATTATTTGTAATTGTAGTTGACGAATGTTTCTGAACATCGGTCAGCGTTCGAAGTGAGCGGCGTCAAATATTACGACATCCTGAATTAAAAATTCAGATAAAAAATCTTTACAGTGGTTTCGGTAAAACGAAAGCAACGGCTGAAGCATTTCAGCTTCAATTTTAAACAGCTTGTATTTCTTCAAAAAAATTTGTTCAGTCGCATCTAAAAAGTCTCATATCTATGCATTGTTTAGAAATAACCCGCCACTCAGAATCCTCAGTAATATCTGACCAGTATTATCTAATCTAATAATCATCTCATACTCTTTGCCTATACACGTCCCACTGCAGGGCACTGGTCTCCTCTCGGAATGAGAGGGCCTGGACAGTAGTACCCACGCGGACCCAGTTCGGGTTCGGAACTTCACACACACCATTGAATTTTTATCGCAGGAGTGTGCAGGTTTCCTCAAATGACCATCTACTTGCGAGGCCATAGGTCAAACCACTAGACTACCACCAATTGCATTCTAATAATCTATGATATCAGCTTAACAGGAACACAAGGTGAGACATTCGGTTATATAAACGTAATCTCCCGACGGTTTGATAACACATGCAGTATAAAGCCTTTATGCCTCATGCATATCTTTATACATGTCCACTGATTAGCCGATCAACTGTCATTGCGCATTGCACAATACGACTGAGGCGCAACTTCCTTCCTCTGATTGATGTGGCATTTAACGTGAAGTTTCGGTAACAGGTCAGGGTGTTAGATTGCGTTGCTGGTAGGAAAGTACAGAGGAGCCTGAGAAAGAACACAAGGAATATGATTTGTGCTAAATCTTGGTATTGTCTAATGTTTACTCGATAATTCTGCCGCGGAGCAATAGTGCTTGTGTTGCCGCATTCTAGTGTGGAGACCTGCTGAGAGCGAGTGAGTGAGTAGAGCAGTAGTAGAGTAGAGAGCAGACAGCCAGTGAAACTACCGGGTCAGAAGGTATTTTACTATCTTAGCCATCTAGGCTGGTAACGCATCGGGCTTTGGTGTTGCGCGTGTCCATGGGAGGTGGTAATACTTATTAGGTGACCCACTTGCTCGTTTGTAACTGTACGTCATAAAAAACTATCTAGTCTCTCTCTTTCCTCTCCCTTTCAAAATGGCGTCTTATATGAAATTTGATATGGCGAATTAAGATCCTGAAAGGGCACAATAATGATATAGTCTAAGATCCCTCTATAAGACGACCTTCATCGAGCTGGTTAATGGATGAAAAGTATTTTATATTAAATTAAATAAGTTAATAAATATATTGCAAGTGGGTTGACTAAAAAAATTCAGTCCAGAATATGATTAATTAACAATTAAAAATATTTTTTTTTCACTGCTTTGGTTAATAGATAAATTCCATACCAATCGAAAGTATGAAGCCCATAGAATATGCAAACGTTAGGTTGACTATTTTTTTACCGTCACAACTCTTGGGTAGGCGGGTATAAACAGGTAAATCGATACAAGTAATTTGCACCGGTCTGGTTAATGAATTAAAGTTAAATTAAAATAAAGATTATTTCATTACGAACACGGTGGTATAAGGTTGTCTGCGAAAAATCAGTCCTGAATTAAGGTTGTCGAGTTTTAAAAAGTGAAATATTGCTGCGAGTGAATACGTGCGACACGACAGAGAGGTCCCAGCGAACCAATATTTCATTACCTACAATACAATACAATACAATATAATGACTCTTTATTGTACACCAGGAATAGTAAGGAATACAGAAAACAGGTACACAGAGAGTAAGTAACAAGGTAAGCAATAGGCGGCCTACCTACCTACTTATGACTATTAGGAGCGAAATTGTAAAAACATACAGTGTCATTTAAGCAATAGTGACAAATGTGCTACAAAACATATCACTCAACATCGATCATCCAAGCATGTCAAATCAAAATTCTTACGCCACATAAATCGTACATCTACAATAGAGACATCACATTAATAATTTGCATATTCAATGACATCCTATTCATTGCCAATCAACACACAAAAACAAACGATGATCAATGTTCACATGCATTGTAATGCAATCTACAGCTAACATTTAACAAAGCTTATCAGAATAGCTTAAAGTTTAAAATTATGCGTCAAATGTAGCTTGTTTTATGACCTAACCAATTCTAATGCTAAGCACTGTCGAACCTCTCCACAGTAAATTTTATTTGGCCGGCAAGGTATTCCTTGGTAAATACAGTAATAGATAAATGCGACAAAGTCATACAGAAGGTCACAATCCGTATGGTTTTTAGTTGACTCATCGTGTCAGTCGAACAATATGTCGTGGGTCAAGTCGGTATCGTAATAATATGACATAATGTTTTATAATGCTATGTTATATTAGTAAATGTCAATTACACAGAAACGCTATTATTAGGTGGACTCAGTAAAGGTTCTGGGTGCAATATGACATAACTTCAACACTCGTATCAGTACCGGTAATGCGAATGAGGGAGGCCTATGCCCAGCAATGGACGTCTTGCGGCTGAAATGATGATGATGATTATTCGTAAAAGTAACGCGGGGGAAGCCACGGGTTAAAATACCATTTCTAATATACTTAACCTAGTAGACCTGAAAGTTTACCGTATCTTCTATACCTATAAAACAATACCGTGACTGACTGATTGGTGACTGACTGATAGACAACGCACAGCCTAAACTACTGGTGCTAGAAACTTGAAATTTGGCATACATGTACTTTTTTTTTTTTAAATTCCAGCTACCTCAGACAATGCCTGAGCCTGTATTAACCAAAACCTTTCCATACCAGTTCTCGTATTTTCTCACCCTATCGTGCCACATACTTGGTCTTTCTAGTATACATCCACATTCCAACTAGTGGGTTCCCGACCCTTAAATATTCACTAACTAGCTACTCTTAATAGTACATTACTGCAGAGGCCGGGACTTAAGGTGTTGCCGGCCGAGTATCTAAGTTGACGGCCGAGTGGTACACGAGGCCGGAATGATACGAGGCCGGCAACCCCTATTCCGGCCGAGGCTTTTATAGTGCTTTTCTCAAACATGCACCATCATCATCATCATCGTCGGCATCATGATGATGATGATTACGATGATGATGATGATGATGACGATGACGATGATGATGATGATGATGACGATGACGATGATGATGACGATGACAATGATGATGGATGATGATGATGATGATTATGGTGATGATGATGATGGTGATGTTGATGGTGAAATATTTCTCTAGGCAGATCACCATTACCTTATTATTAAATAAGCGTAGTGGCAGAATATCATAATGAACCATAACGCAAATATTGCTTATAGTTTTATTTTAAATGGCTAATTGCTATGATGCCATAGACCTATAAACGTCATGGTGCTGTATCACATGAAGCAATAGACGATCGCATTGCCGGCCAAGGCCTGCAATTTTGTATGAAAATCCATTACATACCAGTTGTCTAACCGCGCCCGCAACGTGATACGACACGGCCTATTATTTGGAACACAACGTAAACATTACATAGCATGTTTGAGAAATAACTATTTATACAGATACATTTTATTTTTCCTCTACCATTCCGGCCTTCTTAGGATTACTAGTTATTTTATCAATTGTAGTCCTGGGAAAATTATTTAGTATTTGAGGAAGGTAGTTGGACCAGATCCTTTTGCCATAAATATTTTGACATTTTGGAACAAACATCTAGGCTTCGGAGTCTTTTTGATCTGTCATATCTAACTAATTCTCCCAGCCTATCCTTATATTCTAAAGCCATGGCTAATTTGACTTTATCAAATACATTCAAAATTCTGCAGTGCTGAAACAATTTATCATAATTATTTCTATACTTAAGTTTAATTTTATTTTTTACTTAAGTTTTATTTTTACTTGTATCATAGATAAGTACACAAATACAGGTTCCTTCATAGGATTCTTATTTTCTAACAAAAACAATTTCCAACTTAAAATACATGTACCTTGAGTATTGTAGAGGTGCACTAAGGAAGGATTTCTCGAAATTCCCACGGGATAGGGAAATATATAAACTTTCTTTGTTTCTTTGTTTGAAGTGGAATCTCTGTAACTATTGAGCCGATTTTAAAAAGTATTTCACCATTAGAAAGCTACGCTATTTTTGATTGACATAGGCTACTTTTTCTCCGGGAAAATACAAAATTCCCACGGGATAGAAAAAAAAACTAAATTCAACTTCGGGGCTGATTTTCAAAAATTCTTTCACCAATTATAGTTTGCGCGAGATAAACCTGGACAAAAATTCATTGACGCCTGTCTACCACTGTACGTCATTTTTACAAACGATACGATACAAAATCTATGACAATTATCGCTAATACGCCTTACCTAGCGTAAAGTGGTAGTAGGCAGGGTGAGCGCTTGACCTTGCCAGACGTAACAAACATTTTCATGCTAGTTATTTTTTTTAAAAGCATTAGATTAAAAGAAAGAGCTTATAATTAAAATAAAAATGTTTATTAAAAAGAAAAGAGTATTTCAAGGAAATAGTTTTTAATGCTACAATAATTATACATAGGATGTTACAAAATTACCCGTAAAGCCACTTATAAAACAAGATACAAGACACTTATAAAACACCTTAATCCAAAGTAAGTACGTAGTAGATATGGGCGCCGCGCCGGCGCGCCGGCGTCGCCGCGGTTTCGTTTAGCGCGCCGCCGCCGTGAAATACCCGCGGCGCGCCGCCATGGCGGGCGCCGCGCATCACGCGATTTTCTCTCTCACTCGTACTCGTTACCCGATCGTGTCGGCGCGCGTATTCAGTACGCTTAGTATAAGTTTTTACTTCACGAAATACTTCTCGATCGCGTTTACGTAAAAAAATCAATTACTAGGAAAACATGGACAGCGCCCCCGCGGCCGCGCGTCCATGTTTCCATAGAATTGAAATTTTTACGTAAACGCGATCGAGAAGTATTTTGGTGAAGTAAAACTTATACTAAGCGTACTGTATGTACCGCCGGCAACAGGTCAAATCTTGCAAGTTGAATTTGACCCATTTCCCGGTTTCTGATTGAGTTGAAATGTAGGTACTTAAGTGTGTAACAAAAACAAATAACAACACCTTTAGCAAATAAACAACAAAGTGAAATTCTCCCAAGTACGTCTAACGCAAGCGCTTGCCGAAGGCGGAATGGAAACGAAACAAAAGTAAAAGACGAACAAAATGGCGACCGAGTGTCGTACCCCTGCCCGAACGACGCTTGCAAACATAAGCGCGTAACTTAAAATTTCGAGTTTTGAGTGTGTAAAACACAATTGTTGATTAATACTATATAATGAAGTAATTACAGTATATAATGAACTACGCATATATTATTGATGGTTAAATTTACAAAGTATTTATTTTAAAGTGTATAAAAGTAAAAAAAAAGTCAGTTGTATCCAAAATTATGAAAATTGTGAAATTTAGCAATCACATCAACCGTAATTTATGCTACAATAATATATAAGAAAATAGTAATAATGTCATATTACATCAACAAAAATCCTAAAAGTGTTACTTTCGAAGTTACTCTTTTCACATTTGGTCAGAGTATTATGAAACTTGTGTCGCGACATGATTAGCGACAGTTTGTATAGCGAGCGACAGAGAACGTACATTTTGTGTGAAACGTGGTAGAAGTCGGGTCAGTGAACTTTTTTCCAGGTTTATCTCGCGCAAAGTATAGAAAGCCACACTATTCCTGATTGTTATAGACTACTCTTCTGCGGGAAAATGCAAAATTCCCGTGAGATATAAATAAGTAAATTCAAATTCGGTACCGATTTTAAAAATTCTTTCATATGATATGTCTATCCCCGATTGACATGGGCTACTTTTTCTTCGGGAAAATGCAAAATTCCCACGGGATAGATGTAAGTGAATTGAGCTTGGGAGCTGATTTTTGAAATTATTTCACTAATAAAAGCTAAACTGTCTCTGATTTTCAAAATAGGTCCAACCAGTTATTTCTATCCCACGGGAACTTTACTTTGCACTTTCCCAGGATAAAATAAACCTGTTTCAATCAGGCATAGGCCTCCTCCCAGAATGAGAGGACTGGTGCTGTAGTTCCCACGCGGGCCCAGTGCGATTTGGGAACTTCACACACATCATTCATTCATAATATCATCTCAAGTGTGTGCAGCTTTTCTTATGATGTTTTCCTTCACCGTAAAGCTCATAGTAAACTTCAAACGTAATTTAGCACATGAATTCGGAAAAGTCGGAGGTACAAGCCCAGGCTCAAACCCACGACCACCTGCTTAAGAGACCATAGGTAAAACCACTAGGCCACCACGGTTTAGCGGCTATAGAATTTACTTATTCCTATTCCGCGGGAACTTTGTATTTTTCTGGCATTATCCTTTGTGTTAATTTGGTGTTAATCCATGTAATAAACTACCTGTATGCCAAATGTCATCCAAACAACTAACGTTATTGTCTTCGCGTACGAAGTCGCGGGCAAAAGCTAGTTTGATTATAAAGAGCAAGTCGCTAATGTTACTTGTTTAGTCGTTCTTGTTTTGTTTACAGGCCTATAACCTTTTCCATTACTATGGTATGATAGACGAAGATGATAAACCTTCACACATTACGACCAAGCTTGTTAACACCGGCTACACATAAGTTATACAAATGGATACTGTCTTCAAACTGAATTCTGATGGCAGCCTCAAGGTTCGATACGGTTATTGGAATTATTCTTTGGTTTTCGGGTCTTTCTGTGTTATCCGTCCATCATGTTTCCCTAAAAATAAACGGGATGGTCCTAGTGTACGTCCTCATTGTGTTTTTATTGTCTGGCTGGTTGGTTAGCACTTTGGAATGTATTTTTTGTCTTCTTTCTTATTTCGATCGATTGTGTTTCATGTTTATAATTTTCTTTTATAAAAATAAAAGAAAATTTAAGAAAAGGAAATTTAATAATAAAAATTATTGTTTTATTTTATGACACTGATTGATCTTGTTTGTGTTGTGCGTGTCTTGATTATTTTTAAGCAACTGTTTTACAACCAGGTATTTGTTTTCATTCTTTCATTTCATTCATTTGTATTGTTCCAATCCAATTTCAAAAATATCACTGCTATCATTTTCATTTTCATTTCCTTTTCACATTGTCACTCTTTATTAATTTGTGCATGTTACAATAATTAGAATAATTAAACATACATCGTTTTGCTTGCTGCGCGTGTGGTTGGCCGTGTCAGTTGTCAATGTCAAGTCAACGCCGCCATGTCAAATATAACGCCCTTGTGTTGGTAGTGGTAGCGCTGAGCTTAAAATGGTCGCGTTCACAATTTAGACACGGTCCGGTCGTACGTGCAGCGAGCAAATGACGGCCTCACGATCCCCCCGGAAGACCAGCGCTGGCTCTCGAGCCAGCATTATGCTGAGGTGGGTCCGTTTCGTGATAGTTGTAGTTGCCTTACATATTGTTATCTCGTATGCCTGTTGTAACTGTCACGAATAAATGTTTTTTCTTTCTTTCTTTATTTGTTTTTTGCAAAAGCAAACTCTTCTTGAAGTACAGCTTCTTCAGCTAGTCAGACAGAAGTTGCTGCTACACTCTATGTGAACGTTTATTGCCCACGGAGTATAAACCAAGGGGATAGATAGAGAGCTATCTTAATGGGATTTTAGACTTTTATAGGCTATTTTTCGGAATATAGCGTTCATAAACCCATAAGATCTTTAAGTGCAAGGAAACGCTCAATTGCGTTCCTCCATCTCCATTTTTAGCCACGAACGGTCTCATGGAGTATAGGTAGATTTTATTAAAAAAAAAACTTACTGGCATTTGTAGTTACGAAAGATTGGCCGAATCTGACATCTATTATATTTTCATACTATGAACGATTTAAGATAAAAATAAATTGATTTGTTTGTGTGAATAATAAATCGAATGC
This sequence comes from Archips crataeganus, assembly GCA_947859365.1. Classification (NCBI taxonomy): domain Eukaryota; kingdom Metazoa; phylum Arthropoda; class Insecta; order Lepidoptera; family Tortricidae; genus Archips; species Archips crataeganus. The sequence continues at coordinate 18,879,094 of OX402048.1, forward strand.
CATGAATCCCTTTCGATTATTGATTACGCTGGCACTTGCCTTGCACAAACAACAAGGTCGTGAGTGAATTGAATAGTCGATACACAGGAGGGTTTTAGCCAGGGGTACAGAACATTACAGAACGGAGACGTGAATTGTCGTTAGATTGTCATATAAAAATTATTACTAAATTTAAACGATCTCTGTATTGCCCGTGTCGTATTATGTAATTAAGAAAGAAGTGGTCATGCAACACGCCACTTGAGCCACCGCACTTACCGAAAATAATACGTTTTTACATGGGGACTTCTCTTTAACTTTTACTTTGTTCCTGTTATTTATTTTGGGTGGATATACACTTTGAGAAAATATCCGGTGTCTGCTTATTACGGTTTCCCGGTGACAGACGGATGGACGGACAGACATTCCAGCGACGCTTTAGTAAAAGCATCAAGAGGGCTGTCATACGACGTCGCGTTCCCTTAACCCTTAATAAGGCCCCATTTATTGGAGCATACTACCAGAGAATCAAAAGTAGCTATCGAATACATACCTGACAAAGGATATTTTTAAAGCTAGTAGTAGTAGTATGTATGTACTTATGTAAATACATAAAACACAGAAATAATACAAAAAACATCAAAAGAAAGAGTACAAAGGCAAACTTATCCCTAAAAGGGATATTTTCAAGCTAACCTGGAATGAAAGGAAAGCTTAAAAGATAGGCGAACAATAATTTATGTACTTATACAGAGAGAAGGAAGGGATATATAACTTCTAAATAAATAAATAAACAACAATTAGTTACTAAGACGAATATACCTACTTAACACTGAACATTATATACACTTACACATATGAATAAACAATACATAAATAAAAATAATACTATTACTTCCACAGTTTCTTCAACCTCTCTCAATAGTAGTACTCTCTATCGTTTGGCCGAATTTCATATGCCATAATGTATAATTACTTATAATTTTCATTTGTCATAAAGTAAAATAAGTTAAATTTCAAATTTCAAAAAAAATGGAAATCAGCATGCTTCTATAATATTTTATGGCAAGTGAAATCATGACAAATTAATTTATGGAAAATGACGTGCTCCCACTCGACCTACGTGGTCATCTAAGTATATACTTTACCTTCGAACTTATAAAAAGGTTGACGTCCACTCCATTAAAGTTTTTACATAAGTTGAAAGTGATACACACATTTCTCTGCGTATGCGCAGGTCACGACTGTTGGGATCGTTCGTGCTGCCCGCGAGCGCTCTAATTGATATATGTGCATATGAAGTGTAATTGTTATCAAATAGCAGTAACTATGATATAAGAGTTGCTATTTTATAGCCTATTTCCGTGTTGTAACGGGCGTGTTGTAGCTAATATAAAGGATGATACAAAATACTTAATGTAAAACACACATTAAGTATTTTGTATCATCCTTTATATTAGCTGTTAGTTATAATATTATTACAGATACTAGATATTTATAAATAAAAAATAACTTAACTAGGTGTCAAAAATAAAAAAAAAAACAACAATTTCATGTAGCTATTTATATTGATATGGTATCACGTGTAGCTACCGATCATAATTATTTTATCACACTTGCACGTAAACAGCATTCTCGTTCCTAATTCCTAATTTTGCTGCCCTTGAGATACAATGAAATAATCGTTTTTCAAAGATTATTTCAAGACTGTTCATCTTATTTCTATCGCTAAAACAAGATTATAGTGTTTGAATATAAAAATAATGTTTTTTTTTTGTTCCAGGTAAAATCGAGTTTGAATGCTAGGTACAACGGAACAAGGAAGTTATATTTACAGAAGCTATTGCACAATAAAACTTTTAAATTCTTACAGACAACGCAATAAACATCGTGATTTAAATTATCTAGACAATCACATCGTTCTCATTGTACTAAGACATGATTTTAAAACGCTTTCTATTTAAATCGAGCAATCTATTGAAATAATCACACGATAAGGTTTTAAACTGCCTATTTATAGGTAAACGCTGCCGTTCTCTTAAATTAATAGTTAGGTGTGGCGCAAGTTAAAAGCTTTTAGGGAAACGTTGGCAAGCAGCTCGTTAAGCACTGCATGCTTATAATGAATAAGAATAATATCAAAAAAAGATTTAGGTATCATAAAAATAATACACAGAAAAAAAATCGCGATAAACGACAACCTTTTGTCCTGGGATCAAACCCAGGCTCGCACCTCTGTGTTTTTCGGAAATTATGCGCGAAATAACATTTATTAATTTATCATGTGTTTTACGGTGAAGGATTATATCGTGAGGAAACCTGCACACACCTACGAATAAATTCAATGGTATGTAAAGTTCCCGATACGCACTGGGCCTGCGTTGGAACTACGGCCCAAGTCCACTCATTCTGAGAGGAAGCATGTGCCCTGCAGTGGGACGTATACAGGCTGGGATGACGATGACATGCCAAAAACAAATTTGTCCATAAAAAAAGTAACCCGTTATTTTTGCCCTAGTTACATCGTAACAGTGAATTTATTGCCCAATGGGTTGTATTTACCGCCGCCCTCAGATCAAATAAAAAGTAAAGATATAGCGCTGCGAACAACGAAGTGAGGCCGGTCAAACTACACCAATCCGTGTGCTTACACAGTGGCACGCACACACTTGCAACCAAACTATACCAAATTTTGCTTAGAACCCAAAACGTCAATACTAGTGCTGCCATTATAATGTTGTAGTTACCCTATTATTGGGTAAATGCCGCCTATGTAATAAACCTTTTCTTTTTTAATTTTAAATTCTATTCTTTATTAGCACGGCTTAAAACGTGAGAACGTGACACGCAACGTAAAGTTATTTGTTTCTTGTAAAAGTTTATCAACGTTTTTTATTGTAGTAACGGTATCAACGTGACACGCAACGTAGTATCGGGGTAATAAGAATTATTATGGCAACACCGGCCTACGCACACATGTTTATAAAACCAGCCTCACTCGGCTGTTCAGCGCGCTCTATCTTTACTTTTTATTTGATCTGAGCCGCCGCCACATCTTATATACCTACTAACAATTCCACGTTATACCTTATTTAAACGGTGCCGAAAATATCACGTGGCTTTCATTACATTGCATCGCCAGCGGCTGTGTATTTCTAAATGATCCTTGATCGACGACAATGCATCGCAACTTGTTTGATATCTCGCTTCAAATAAACGCTTTAAGCTACAAACGCACAGACAGCGGAGGCGTGGCGGTGCGGTGGCGGTGACGGTTGTAATATTCTAACTTGTATGAACGGTTGTGCGGTACCGTACCGCGAACTCGTTCATACAAGTTAGAATATTACAACCGTCACCGCCACCGCACCGCCACGCCTCCGCCGTCTGTGCTTTTTGTGGTTTAGAGCTCTAGGTACGGATGCCTTGGATTAGACCACCGCGCACGAGTTGCAATAGTCACGACGTCGCTGTCGGTCGCTGGTCCGGCTCGCGTCGGAAACGTAAGCATTGCGAAACAACGGGAGCCTAGAGTTAGTGGCAGGTTAATTTGCATAGCACTACCTAGCACAGAGGGCTGGGTTATTTGGCATTTATATTTTAACAGATGAAGGGTCATACACAGCGTAAGAAACAAAAGTTGTCTCTCCTGACATAAAATTAGCGACATCGAGTCAGCAAACTTAAGATTTTTTTAAATGGGCTGAAAATTGGCCAGGCATCCCACATGCCGATTTAGACTTGACTAAAAAAATACAATACAATATAAATATTCTTTGTTGAGCACCAAAACAGTACAGTGACATACATAAAAATTCAGGCTGACTATAGGCAGTCGTGTCGCTAAAAAGCGATGTCTTCCAGACAACCAATTACTCAGAAATTAATAAATATGAACAGACTAATGTAGGTGGCAAGTCTATGCCGGTTTCCTCACGATGTTTTCCTTTGCCGTAAATTTTAAATGAAATTAATGTAAGTTATATAAATTCTGCAAAACTCAGAGGAGTGAGTCCGGGCTCAAACCCATGACCATCTGCTTGAGAGGCCGTAGATCAAACCGCTAAGCTATACCACGAGTTTCTAAACTACACCATCTAGATCGTAGTCAATTCAATCACTAAATAGAAGCAGGAAAATCCGATTGGCAAGATTTGACTCGAATAAACAAAGATAGTAGAACAAGGCAAACAAAAGTTTGCAAAAAAACACTAGGTAAGGTAGGTAATGACTAGCAGTAACCTAAAATATCTTTATTGTTGCGGTCGTTCATAGACTAACCAATCCAACCTCTAACACCAAAGAGCATTTTGTTCAGACTTTATTTGACATCTTATTACTACGTGGGGTCAATTGGCTGATTGCCGCCACAATTTCCCACAAACTAAATACGAAATGATTTAGTTTTTCCCACAGTTGCGTGGGCGTGGAACCAAGGCCGCGCGCATCACTGTCGCAACTCACGCGCAGCTACGGGACATCAATAATGACCGGGTTAATTAATCTCCTTAATTATTGGATAAATGAAGATTTATTTTGGTACAAAGCAATATGCATCTCGTCAGTTTCATCTCCACCTACATTATTTTGTGTATCATATGTCATATTCGAAAGAGTAGCGAGTGCGTAAAACGAGTAATTTTACCCGAGATGTCTATATCCACCAAGCCGTAGGCGAAGGTTGATAGTTACGTCGAGGGTGAAATGAGTTTCCGCGGGATAGCGATAAGCGAATTCTTCGCAAACGGAGTCGCGGGCAAGAGTAAGTTTATTACCATTTTAAACCCACACGGATTCCGGCTACAATCTCCACCTAAGTTTTGTTTACTACTTAGCTATGGATATCTGCTAACCATGTATGATTAGTACCCACCTTACGTTGACGTTACGCACCATAACTAATTTGAGCAACCGAAGCCGACCTGTGGATAGTTAATGACTCTTGCAGAAAACCTAAACAAAAACAGTAGGTTATTCAAGTATTGTCTCCAATACCGACTAAATGTTGAATTGTGAAATATGAAGTGATGGGTCTGAAACAATGGTGGTTAGGAAAATCGCATTAGCGCCTTGTGTAGTTAAGCATTTTTGGTAATTATTATATTACTAGCCTCAACTCACATCTTTGTCCGCGTTAGAGATACCCTCACGAGAAATATTTACAGTCTTAAAGTTTTGCCTGAAAAAAGGTTACGGTAAAATTTTTAAAGCACACGTATGCTCGAACAACGCCATTTATTAGCAGATGAAGTTAGTGCGTCATATTAAAAACAAAGGTACATATAGTATAAATCTTCCCAGGTGAATTTTTCGCTTCGAGCCATTACATTAAATTTGAACCTTAATACTATGACGATACCGTTTGTTTTAAAAGATAAGGGTTCGAAGCGAAAAATTCACCTGGGAAGATTAAACTATACCTCAATGTTCTTGGACAGCGCCCTCTGTTATTGTATAAATTTGAAATAGTATCCTAGGTTAACACATTACAGGGGAAAAAATATTAAGGATCCTATGTTTCAATGTAGATTTCAGGGAACTATGCTTTCGGCTAATATTTTTAAAGATATTTTTTTTTATATTTTTTAGTGTTAGGTTTAGTTTCAATTTTATTTATCTTTATCAATTATACAGTCGAAAGCATAATATGTGTACAGTCATTGCATCAAAATAAAATATGTAAACATCAACCTTATGGTTAATAACATAAAGTTGTATAGATATTTTTGCACTTGATCGTACATACTCGTATAAGTTATTTAGGTTAATTTTGCAATGGTTAAAAGTCGAAATGATACCTATTAAGAAGACATTGGTGCTGCAGACTTGATTAAATTTAGTGAGCATTCAGTAATGATTAATTTCTACTTCTATCCTAAACTCAAACTAATTAGTTTACATTTAAATTGTTAATGTGTCTAGCTGACAAATGCTTCTGTCATTTTCGTCACAGCCGGCACAGTTTTGACAAAATGATAACCTTATTACAGTCCATTGTCGGCCGGCCCATAGGTCACGGTAGGCGGCTCACAAAGATTTACCTCATGTAACGAAACTTTCTTTGTTATCAAATGCACACGTAACGTATTACGTTACACATCGGATATGCGTTACTCATTGGACGTACGTTATTTGATGTTTCGTCACGGAACCTCACCGAAGGTCATACGTGGGTCATTCCAGGAGACATTCATTACGTCGTGTTGCTCAATAGACCAATGGTTATAATTAAATAGTTTTGTATGACTTTTTTTAATGTCAGTGATAATAGGATGATCTAACACGATACACGATGCAAAAAATTTTTTTTTTTCAATTTCATGCTGCTAACGCCGAACAGTCTGGGTCATAAGATGCGATCACCTGTAGGGAAAAGGTACTCCCCGTTGTGGTTACCACTGTTACAGGGGGGATAGCTTTTCTTTGCAGCGGAGTGTACAATAATTTTGAATGGGAACGTAGATAACCTATCAAAGATCCATTGCGTCAGGTGTACGAGTATAAAGAATACAGTAAGTTTAGAAAAAGAAGCATTTTGTGGCATGTAGATACGTCACGATTATTAGTTTAAAACGTAATTAAATCTAATTCCTCCATTCATATATAAATTGTTTTTTTTACATAATATGAATTTGTCGAATTACATCATACAAGTTTCATGACATAGCGACGCCCACCCACGTGTATCTAGAGATTCTTGACATTTTGCGCTACAGACATACTTAGGTATAGGTAGTAGCGGTAAGGTTCGTCACTTTTCGACCTTAACTCGTTAACATAGAGTCGAAAAGTGACGAATCTTTTCATTCCGCGACTGTACCTACAGTTTTAAATTTGCAGACAGACATGACATGAATTAACTTTGCATAGAATATTCCGGAAACAAATTTCGGAGGTTGATGCGAGTAAAATCTGACAACCGCTATTGCAACCACGGATAATAATAAGTAATAATAACGACCTGTTTCACGCGAATATGTACAAGGCATGTGGTTTTATTTAAAGCGGATATGTAGGTTAAAAACGTTTTCACGACACTGCTCGAAAATGTGGCCATAGATAACCTAAATCCAGTACTCAAAACTGCCTATATATGTACATTTAACAGCCGACTCATTTATGGCGCACAAACACGACAACAAAGTTACACTAATCGAAAACAGGACGTATCAGTATATGTATTTCATTATACGATACGACTTTTTGAAAGATAATTTCTGAATTTCATTCCTGGCGTGCTGAAACGACATTATTGGACCAATCAACAGTAATCGTCTGCTGCATGCGATGGATGGATGGATGAATGGATGGACGGACGGACGGACGGACGGACGGACGGACGGACGGACGGACGGACGGACGGACGGACAGACGGACTGGATGGACGGATGGATGGGATGGACGGGATGGACGGGATGGACAGAATGGACGGATGGACAGATGGACGGGATGGTCAGGATGGACGGATGGACGGATGGACGGGATGGACGGAATGGACGGATGGACGGGATGGATGGACGGATGGACGGATGGACGGAATGGACGGGATGGACGGGTTGGACGGGATAGACGGGTTGGACGGGATAGACGGAATGGACGGGTTGGACGGGATGGACAGGATGGACGGGATTGACGGGACGGATGGCCGGAATGGACGGGATGGACGGGTTGGACGGGATGGACAGAATGGACGGATGGGCAGATGGACGGGATGGACAGGATGGACGGATGGACGGATGGACGGGATGGACGGGATGGACGGGATGGACAGAATGGACGGATGGACGGGATGGATGGACGGAATGGACGGGATGGACGGGATGGACAGAATGGACGGATGGGCAGATGGACGGGATGGACAGGATGGACGGGATGGACGGGACGGATGGACGGATGGACGGATGGACGGGATGGACGGGATGGACGGGATGGATGGATGGACGGGATAGACGGGATAGATGGACGGATGGACAGATGGTCGGATGGACGGGATGGACGGGATGGACAGGATGGACGGGATGGATGGATGGATGATTATGATGATGATGATGATAATGATTTCCTCGCATTAGTCGTGAAAAGCACAATGTTTAGTCTCGGCCAAAAGTGCAATAGATGGACTCGTACTTTCGAGGGCCTCCGCTACGCGTCGGCCCTCAAACAAACTCGTCCATCTATTGCTTACTTTCCAGCCTCTACAACAATGTACTATTTTTTTACTTCAAAGCAAAATAATTCCTCGTCATTCTCATTTTCGCGCATTTTCCCTTGGTGCAGTTGATAAGCACACTTGACGAGTATAGCCAGAAAATGCGGGCTCAAATCTAATCTGGAACACAAAAATAGTAGATTGTTCAACAAGGGAGGAAAATAGCCAATATCACACGAGGTTACTGTGCTCGGGTGCCAATATTCCGAGGGTGATTTTGGTGTTTTTCCCGAGTTAAACACTCTGCTTTTCATTTCGACTACAAGGAAAGTAAGAAAATATAAGTATAAATAAATAAAAATGTCTAAAGTGGTGAATATGATCGTTGTAAAATATTTCAATGGAGTTTATTGTTAAGGAATAATTAATTTAACAAAATTTAGAATGTTCAATATAATAATTAATGAAAACAGTAGATAAAGTAGGTATTTTAGTAAATTTATTTATAAAATATGTAAGTAACCAATTTGAGCCAAGAAGTTAAGCTGTATATAGATAGGCTGTGTGGACAATAACATTGTCATTTACCGTGTTTTTTTTCTTAACATTTTCTAACTTTTCTGGTTTAAGTCACTAAATAAGAAATTAATAATTTAATTTAATAATATTTCACTGGCATTATAAAATTTGTAATATGACTAATTAAGAAAAAAACTCAATACTTAATTATTCCATGCCGTAATGCTTGGCTGAATGCGTATGTGTTCCATTGACAGCCAATGCCTTTATTTTTTTTAATTCATTTCTACCCTTGGGAAGAAAATAATACATATCCTCCCGTATGTCAGATATGATTTGCCTCACTTTCCGAGTATGAGAGATGAAAATACTTTTTCACTTCTCATGCTCGTAGTATTTATGCTGGATGTGAGCTGCATAAAATTGCTTTTTATTCTCTTAGTGTATAAAGTAAAATTATCGTCTTAGACCAAGGCAATCAGGAGCAAACAGATTTATAAAAAAAACTTGTTTTTCTTTTCGTAACCGGTACAGTACCTACCAAGTACATTATTATAGAAATTCCAGTGCATGACAAATGAAAACTTGCAAATGAACATTTATTTCCAACGTCGTTGTTTCCTTGCAATCGAAGTGAGAAGTAGAGTGTAAAACTCGAGCATTAAATCCATTTTCCCCTCAACGTGTCTATACACTCTCGCCATACCGGCTCGGGTGGCTATATGAACATCTCGGGTAAAATGGCTCGTTTTATGCTCTCGTTGTACAATCTACTATTTTGTTCTTTACAAATATTATGAGAACACTGTTTTACAGTTCTCTGATTTGCTAGCTTAAAGGCCGGGTACTGCACTTACTTGAACTTTGGATCAACTTTGTAAGTATGTGGTCTTTATGGTTCTTTGTCCCACATCCTGAATACCAGAACTCTTGACGTCAAGTGGTTTTTTATCGGCGTATAAAGATCTTGTCAAGGGCTTGTGAAATAACAATTTCGCACAGGAAATCGATACTATAGCTTAAATGCCAAGGTTGATGTAAGTGCTCCACATAAAGGTGCAAATGTACAACTACATTAGATCAATTTGTCATAATACGAACATTAATATGTATTAGGATATTAAGCCTGACGCGTCCTCGAGTTTTATTATTTTAGTATAAAGTTTCGTAATTAAGAAATGCGTTGCATTTTTAATTTGTATGATCTTTTGGTAAAGTTAATTTTATCCGAATGCTCTGTGCAACCTTGAAGCCGCTTGTTTCGTAATGGTAATGGAGCTGTAGGCATATTTTAAAGTCGTGTACAGAAAAAAAGTGAAAATACAACGATTACGGTAGCGCAGCTCACCGTGACTATGAAACTAACGCAACAGTGCAAATTACAAGCGAGTAGACTCGGTATTTTTTTAAAACTTGGTCCATTTGTTTTTTTTTGTGGTCTGCTCTTACCTTTTATATTAAAGAACTTGTTAGAGCTAAATGTATGTTTTGTCTGTGCCCGGCAAAAGAAAATATCTAAATGAGAGATAAATGCAAGCGGTATAATCGTAACGAGGGTTTTTGAATAAAAGGGTTTATTTTTTCTAAGAATTTAAGGAAATTGGATCTGAAAAGTTACTTGCTTATTTAAACATATACATATTAATTTATTTATTTGTGTTTAGGTATGTTTTTTGTATTTAAGCTGATGTCTGTGCTAAATACTAAAGTGAAACAAAAATGTTTACAAGATTAGATTAAAATCAAAAAGCAAAAATTGGAACCTTGTCTTAAAAGAAATACTGTTTTTTAGCAAAAAAAGTGAAATCGAAGAAAACTTCTTTTATTTTTAATTACATTACCTTTTATTTCTGAGTACTGCTAAATTAAAATAAGAAGTAAGATGTAATCTTCAATAATATTTATTTTCCGTTAACGCCAGGCTCTCTTAACTTGATTCTACTAGGTGCTGTGGTGGGGAAAGCCGTGTTGTAATATAGTGCAACGATCGACGAAATATACAACGTACTTTGTATGCTGACGGAAGAGCTGGTGTACCTAATGTTAATTTTAAGTTCACACAAGGAATAAATTAATTCCAGTTTCCTGAAAAAGTAAAAAAATAACGTTTACATGCAATAAATTCGCGAATTTCTATAAACATATACTTCCAAAGCACGATGCTAACCGCTCGTGTTGACGTGTAGTTATATTGGGAGGCACGCATCAAACAATGATTGAGATGACGAACTGAGTTTGATTCCCAGCTGACTTTCCTGGTTTAAAATATTTCAAACACAGTCACCGTAAACATAAAAATCGGAAAGTAGAAAATATTTCCGACATTAATAGTGACTAATTACCATTTCAGCGTCAAAAGCGTATATCCGTTAATGATTACTTTATAATTTATAAAGAAATCAATCGAGCGAGTCTATTACCAGCATTCAAAGCCTCAGGTTATACGCATCATCTGAACATAATGGCCATTATACTATCAATTAAACCCCACAAGGTGGACTAGCCCGAGGCAGTGTTGCCATACATCCTACATAATCCCCTTAATAGCCTAAACTACAATGTTGCAATGATTAAAAACCCAAAATTACGTAGTAAATTTGAATAAAACCTCAAAGTGTTCCTTGCGACTTTAATCATCAATAGACCAATTTGGCATAACAATAAAATGATAGGTTAGCAACATAGTAACGATATAAGATAGTGCAAGGTTTACACAAGATCTGAGAGAATAGATTTATTTAATTGTTTAGTATTTAGTTTCAACACACGCACATTCAAATTTGGGATTTACTCGTACATAAAATACCATCGGATGTCATCAATATCAATTCTACACTAATAATAAAATGGAAAACTTTAGGGGGTCATCTCTAGAACTAGGTATTGAACTAATTCTAAAAATTGTTTTCACTGATAGTAAGCTAAACTATCCGTGATTGAAAAATTGAAACGGTTGTTGAAATTATACTATCATTCGAACATACCATTCAAAAGTATTGACAATAATAATGACCTACAATAATACGAGCAAAATAGTAGAAAATTACTTTTTTAAATTTAATCTTGTCGATTGGTTGAGAATTATATTTGAGCTCTTTGTAGCACTGTAGATTTTTGTCACTGTTAAATTGTATTTTTGAGTGTGTAGTTTTACCCCGAAAAATTACAGCATTCCCACGAGAGGCAGAATTTTCGGGTATATCGAAGTGTGTTATTAAGATTCAAGTAAGACTAAGAACTCTAGTCTTCACGACATTCGACGGTACGTAAATGGCTTTTAGTATCGATCAGGTGAGTCGCTTGTTTTATAAAAAAAAATACCAATTACTCTTACTCACGTCTAATATTAGGAAACTAAGTGAATACCTATTAAATATACTAACTAAACAATATGTGAATGAAATATAGATACTTAATACTTTTATCAATGAACAATTGCGACAGGCAATTAAACTGACCTAGACATGCGAAATTAATTGAACAATATCTCCGAACGACCTACGTGAATTCGGCTAAACTTCGCATGTCAAAATTAACGATCTCGAAGCCTACGTTAACAATTGTTTTAATGAATTTGTGAGTGAGAGGTCCAAGGTCTGATGTATCATTGTGATTGTGCCGACTGGCCAGTCCCGAGCAATATAGGCTGATACTAGTGTTCAGTAAAGGTCGCGCAAAGGGCAGGCCGGCACGATTTGGCATTGTTCGATATGTTAGCTCTTGCTTAATTGGAGTAGTAAGCGGAGCATGTATAGCGAATTGCTTTGTTTGTAATTTTGAAATAGTATAAAGTTGTTAAAGAGACTGAGCTACCATGGTGTGATGTGTGCTTTACACTAGCTAGAAATAAGGAGTATTCAATAAGATTCAAGGCAAAGCTCGTTAAAATTTACCACGTGATTAGCTTCGAATAAATATTTTGACACTTATCATTGTCAAACTCGATACTCCTCATCATTGACACAATGCAACCTACACATGATTGACTCAGCATCTAGACTTGCAAAAACAAATTACCAATGCTCGAACGATACCATTTTCAAAGCCAATGCGATCCCTTTCTTATTTATTACGACATTAGTATTGTAAGATTGGAGATACAATAAATCATTGGAACTGTCCGTTCGCCTACTCAATATCCTATCCACCCACTCCTATCCTGGTCCATTTACAACCCACACGAATACATCTACATCCTTGTACTTGGCTCGGATTGCTAGTAATATTCGATGTCTTGCAGTTTTGCTCTTATTTGGCGGCTAAAGAATGTCTTGATGTGAGAACGTGGCGGGAGGCGGAGACGCGGGAGTACCCTTGTACTGAAGGTGAATTTATCAATTGTCTGCACTTTGTCGTAAATTCTGACATTGTAAGATATGATTCATTTTAAGCAATGCTCAAAATACTTAAGCGTACTAATGGAATAGATTCGCAAATAGATACCTACATATTGGCAAGGATTCAGGACGTCCTAGGTACTAACTAATAGGTATTATAAATGAGAATGTTTGTGAAGATACTGAACGCGAATAAATGAATCTGAATCTGAAGATGTTTGGATGTTTGATGGTCAATCACGTAATGACGGGTTAAAGCTAGTATAATTACATAGCCCCTGTATTTAGTTCAGCTTTAATTCACATTAACAAATTAAATTAACATACTAATTGCTAAGGGACTGGTCTAGAACGGCTATCTACTCTTATTTAGAAAATAAATTTTAAATGAATTCTTTTTTGTCCATTTTGCACTAGTCCATTTACATTTTCTTCACCAATTAAAGGTTGGAACTGTTTTTATTTTGGTTTTTGCCTCGTTTTCTTGGAACTCATTTGCCTGGTGGGTGTCAGTGCGTTTCGGAATTGGTTTAGAATGCAAATTTCTCGCAATATGCGGCCATATCCTGCGCAAACGCACGTTTGACTTCTTTAAGCCTATTTTTATTGTATTCCAACATGGCTTCGTACTTAGAAGGCGGTTTATATTTTAAAGGTAGAATTCAATGTCAGGGTCGATGATCTTGAAACTGTTTGTATGCAAAATGTTTTCATGCTGCTTGGTATCATGCTGCTATTTTTTTATTAACAGTTTTTTAAGACAGCGTCGTGATTACAGGTAAACTAAGCGATTGTAGGGATATATAAAGGCCAGTCTAGACCAGAGGCTGTATTGTCTTGCCTTCGTTTTCACCATCTCTTTCTGCCACCATCTTATACAAGGAAGCAAGCGTCAGTGCATTAGACAATTAGCGTACTAGAAGAAACATCGTGCAAGAGGAACCTACACTGTGGAGCTCGATGGACCACTCCCCACAATGCAATGCACTTGCACGATTTTTCTTGCACCGAAACTGGGCTTTACTGTTGGGTAGAATACCCTCTTTTTTGCGCGTTGACAGCGTGAATTCTATAATAATATTAGGATATCGGAAAATATCGGGACGAGTCGGGAGCTCATCACAGGCAATTGTGGTCTACATTCTGTGAAAAAATATGTTTACTGGCATTTAGTATTTGTGATCGTTAACTGGTTCCTATCATTGAAATTTGATTGTTTCCATTCATATTTAAATATTTAATTTCACAGAATTTGAGGTACAATATTAAAAATAACAGTGGAATCACTGAAATTTACCATAAATGGCATATAAAATTGGAAATTTTCTCTTATTTTTAGTCTGAAAACTCTTGTGCAACAGTAGTATAAAAGCACTTTTCGGGCATTAATCTTGCTTAGCATCCAAAATCCAGTGTCAGCTATCGGAATATCCTTAGCTATGCTATGTTTAAAAATCCCCTTGATGAGCGGGTAGTTTAACAATTCACCCTTTCTTTGGTAAACTGTCAGAGGCTAACAAACAGCAATATGCGGTCTAAAATAAAAGTAAACTTGGGTCGATTGTATCGGCATCGATCAAATTGTTCAAAATTTCATCATCAAAATCATCTCCAATTTCCCACACAACTCCCATGTTGTTATGGTCCGTCCGTGATACATAATTGCCGACAACAAACTATTTGCAACACCAAAGGAATCAGTTGATTGATTAACGAGGTACGTACATACCGGCGATTGCAGCAAGTGGGTCGATTTCGATGCTTCCATTGCACGATGAACTTAGGGGCGTGTGATTCGACTTTATGCACCATGCAATTCAGGATGTCATGGATTTAGTTGTCGGATGAGCGTTGAAGTGTCCTGTTGATACGGTGTAGGTACTGTTAATCTTAGATTCTGTGGTCGATGTTCTTACTGTTAACGAAGGATATCCTCTATTTAAATGTTTTACGTGCAATACAGCATGCATAATTACATACTTTTTAATTACTGTTTAATAAAGGAAGTGTTCATTAGGTTTCTAAACCAAAAAAGGTATTTACAGGTCATAGCCACAACTAATGATGGCTTTAATAGTCGTTTACTAAGGTGGATTTGCTCAGATCCGAGTTAACTATTATAACCCCGAGTTAAGTGCTAGGGTTAAGTAGTAAGTATCAAAACGTATAGAACTGTTATCGATAACCCAGGGTTAACGATTTTATTTTTTAACCATGGACTATGCAAGCGGTCATAAGAATTTTAAAGTTGGAAAAACCCTTTCCCTTTATTTTGTAAGTACTTTGACGACCCTCGTAGAATTGACAGCCGATGACGCCGAAAGGCTCTCGAGTGGCGGCCACGGACCAGAAGACGCAGTTTAAGAAGGCCTCCAATAAGATGGAGGGACGACCTGGTTAAGGTTGCGGGAACGCATTGGATGCGGATGGCGCAGGACCGATCTGTTTGACGATCCTTGGGGGAGGCCTATGTTCAGCAGTGGTGATGATGATCAATGATGAATAACCTAGTGGTTACTGACTTTGACTACGAAGAAAGAGGTTCCAGGTTCGGATTGCGGTACATTTACGGCTGTTCAACTGTTGGTTCCCCTCTACACATTGCACTTCTTAACCGATTCTCGTGAAATTTTGTGAGCAGGTTCGATAATTAGCTACATAAGGTTTTTTGTGAGGATTAAATTTTTTTTTTTTTTATTGTATAAAATAATAATATTTCAGCCATTTTGAGAAAATCACAGACAGAGCCAGAGCACGTAGCATTGGTAAATTTTCTGACAAATCTGACGATCGGATGATCTAGTGGTTAGAGAACCTGACAGGAAAGCCGAGATCTTGGTTTCAATCCCCCCCCTATCGAAACAAATATTTGGATGAATAATAAAAATGTTTGTGCTCGAGTCTTGGATGGTTAATTTATCTGTTTCAGTATGTTTATCTATTGTCTAGTACCCATAGAATAAGCTTTGCTTAGTTTGGGACTAGGTCAGTAGGTGTAGATTGTTCTATGATATTATAATTACTCGTATAAATTGACCAATGAGCTTACTTAAAGTCGAACATACGTGTTTTAAACAGAGCTCATACATACACGTCGTGTCAAATCAAACTGTTACAAGGGTGCTACGCCACCTGCGCAGGCGCCTGCGGCACGTCGCGCTGACGGCCGAGTGTCGACACCATCGTTACTGACTACGTTAAACTACACCACAAAGCCATATTCACATCAGACCGGGACTAAGAGGAGCAATGTGTGCGCAATATTTTAATGTGATACCTATAAAAGAGTATCGTGACTTACAGACTGACTAACAGAAAAACAACTTTAACCACTATAGCCAGAGACTTCAAATTTGACAGACATATCCCTAAAAGATCATAAAAGTGTCCAAAAATGGTATTTTTCGCAATTTCCACGGTATAGAGAGCTAGCCAATTCTTTCTTCCGCGGGAGCGAACCGGCAGAATTAAGCTAGTATCTACTTATGTGTCTAAAATCAGTAGTAACCTAACAATTGGCGGTTGACGCCAACTATAAAATCAACAGGGTAGAAATGATGTTTAATTTATTCGAAAATAAACGACTGTGGAAATTGTTGTGCTCTGATTGGTCACCCCAAGGCCAAGTGAGACACTAAAACATTCTTATCGATAGCGATACTCAATGGCACCAATGAATAGAGAGAGAGAGAGAGAGAGAGAGATGTTTATTTACACATATTCGATACAAACACAGAAAAAAAATACATTTGACAGGAAATTTACAAATTAAAAAAAAATATCGAATAGTATAAATTGGGCCCCACTCAGCATAATGTTATGGCAAGCCACACACACAATAACACATTATCCTAGCCTATATACGTCCTACTGCAGGGCACAGACCTCCTCTCAAAATGAGAGGGTTTGGGCCGCAGTTCCCACGCGGGCCCAGTGCGGGTTGAGAACGTCACACACACCAATAAATTTCCTATCCTATCGTTTAAAATAACACTCACTAATTTTTAATGATAGAAATGTAAAAATTTAGTTGCTCTGACCAGAGGGTAAAAGCTGTAATAAACGACTATATTTATGCTATTTTTGCCGACTGGTGTGATCACAGCTTTACTGCTCGACAAAAATCGTTAAACTACATCGGCACTTACGTCTGTCACTATAAGATTGGTTTTCTAATAAACTCTCAACAACAAAAGGTGTGGCTAGAACTGTTTGGTTAGACACAAACGTAGGATATTGAGTTTGGCAAGAAACGATATTTTATCGGGTGTTAAATGTCAATTTAGTTTAATGTAGGGCAATGGTCGCTATATTGTTGCTTGATCGAAAATTGCGAATACGATTTTTAAACTGCTGTGGCCTAAGAATAATTTTATTGCGTAACTAGCTTTTAACCTCGGGTTCGCTCGCGTTAACCGTTAGATTCCTGCGGGAATTCCCAAAAATTCTATTGCATAAAAAATACCCGTGTCAAATTTCATCTCTTGGGTAGTTTTTATTTTGTTATATTTTGACTTTTTTTTTGTATTTTGCAAAAAAAATATGTGATTTCTGCTCAGAATCCCAAAAAAGAGTCCCAAAACTTCCATGATAATTTTCGATTCTTCCATTTAGTTACGCACGTCATATAAAGTCTATGAAAAATGTTAAGTTAACGGAAAAAACTTGGGGCACTTTTGTTAGGTATCCTAGAAGAACCAAAAACACTCGTGATTCTGAGCAGAAATGACATAAAATTTTCGAAATATATAAAAATGTGTAAGCCTTGAATGTTTTAAGTGTTTAGTTTTAGTTTTTTATGTCAGTGTAATTTTCTTTCTTACTTTTTTTTAAAAGTTATAATGATAAATTTAATATAATAATTTTATAATTTGTGTCTGTTTTGTGTGGCCTTGCGTGATTTTACTATACTGTGGCCCGGCGGTAGACCAGTGCTGGTTTTTTGACCAGCGACATACTGACCCGGGACCCTTTTTGTAACAGCTTTACCTAATATGTACGTACCTATGTCTATGTCTATGTTTGTACTCTTAGTTTTGCCTGTGTGCGTGTTATTGTTGTTATAATTAAATGTTTTTCTTTCTTTCTTTCAAAAGTCAAAACACAACAAAATATAAATTGTCCCGTCTCTAAATCCAGCGGTTGACATTTTGGGATTTGTTGATTGTTTCAGGCGTCACTTTGCTACGTTTTACTTTACTGTTCCGCAACCACACGTGCAGTTACGTCTGTGCGACACATATGTGTTTTAATGAGAAGACCCACCCTCCTTCACTTCCTTTTTAAATTCATAATAAAATTAACATGTAAAAAATCGGTTCATGGTTATGGGGTAGAAACTGTTAATAGTTTTCGCTTTTGCTTCACAATCTTAACAGCATACAACCTGTTATTATCTCTAATGCTTTTTAATAAAGGTCACATTCAATTGTTTCTAGTACCTACATCATCGAACTTATGGCTTTTAGTATTGAGATTGGTGGGAAATGTTTGTCCGTGGTAAACCATTGTTGCTGTTTAATGGTGTTAATGTTCTCATGTATGACGAGGCTTTAACAAGGCCCTATTGCAACACCTCTGTACCTAAAGTGGTGTAATTAAGACATAAACTTGTTGCTTCAGATTTTTATCTTGACTAGTGTCTCGGGGGTACACAGTAATTAATTTTAAACCAAATACCGTCTTTTACTATTTTCAAATCAGTTTTTAAATGTATTTAACCTGCCAGCGCTTTTAGAGACATAATTATTGTTAAAAAAATGCGCCAAAGTACATTTAGTAGAATGGCAAAACAAGTGGCAAAATCTGTGGAATAAAAATTAAATTACAATATTCGCACTCCTAAATCTAGAGCATATTATCTCAAAATAATCCACCATTTTCATTTAAACCTAGAAACTCAATTAAACTCTAAATTATAATGGTACCTAGATTATTTTGACTTAATAGACTCTTGATTTTTTGAAACTACATTCTGTTCAACTGAGACTCAATATAACGTCTATTCCAAATAATAAGTCAAACAAATATGGCTATTCTTAGAACATAATTATCATTCATAGCTCTGAGTTGTGAATGAGAACAGAAATATAACTTAAAGGCCGAACTATTAAAACTATTATAATGATAAAATGATGTAAGAAGTCAAAGCCCTCCGAACAAATGTAATTGAAGTGAGAAAGTAAAATTATTGCCTCTCAGATTTACGAGTTTGCTGCTCACGCAGGTTGTAAAAGGAAATTATAAACTAAATCCTGTCCACCTTTTAAAATACAATTAACATCTTTCATGAACAAGATCGTACAAACAACAAGGCTATTTTTAAAATAGGTCAATTCAACTAATGTGTAAGAATTTTTACGAATATCTGCTTATTCCGAGTTTGACGTTTAGGTACAATAAAATACAATACAAAGATTCTTCATTGAACACCAAAAACAATACAAAAAAGAAATCTCGGCCTATACACCGTGAAATTTTAGTGGTTGTTTTCCCGAAACGAGGTGATTTAGTTTCGATTGTACAATCGATTTATAATTACTATTTTGACTAGAGTCAAAAATCCAATTGTGAAAAACGAAAGTCGAAAATGACCGCAAACCAATAGTAACGCTTCGTTGGTACAAGTAGCGTACGTTCGTACGATAGGTTAGGTACTAACGAAGCGTTACTATTGGTTTGCGGTCATTTTCGACTTTCGTTTTTCACAATTGGATTTTTGACTCTAGTCAAAATAGTAATTATAAATCGATTGTACAATCGATACTAAATCACCTCGTTTCGGGAAAACAACCACTAAAATTTCACAGTGTATACGTGCCACTGCGGAGCATATGTCTCTTAGAATGAGTAGAATGAGAGGCCTAGGACCCGTTCCCTCGCAGGCCTAATGCAGATTGAGAACTTCATACAAAACCATTGAATTTCTTCACAGGTGTGAGTGCGGGTTTGTTCACTATGTTTTTCTTTACTGTAAAGCTCATGGTAAAATTCTAATGTAATTCTGCACATACATAAGTTTCAAAAACTCAGAGGTGCGACCTGGACTCGAACCCACGATCCTTTGCTTTAGAGGCCGTATAGGTCACTGCACTAGGCTATCAAGACTGCTTACTTAGACTTAGTTTATTATTCCATCAGAATCATATGAAATTAAGTATTAGTTCTGAAGAAACAGCAGCCTTCAAACTGTCCGTTAACAAATTTAACGATCGAAATACAATGCCTAACAATACTAGCATAAGTCGGAATTGTTATTTTATTAAACTATATAACTATTGTAGGCAATAAAGATTTATTTATTTTATTTGCAATTGCGATAAACAAAGCAATAAAAGACAAGTTTCAAAGAAGCAAATAAGAGAAGTGGTTTCATTACCTTATATTTCCGTCAAATTCATTACAGATTTTGTGAGACCATGGGATATGTATATTGTTTGAATATTAAAAGAAGTAACGCGTATATTAAAGACGTATGCAAGAAGTTTGTGCAAAATCCCACACTCGTTCGTGATTGCAATGAAAACGTGACAAGTCAAGAACAAGATAAATCTGTTAACGTCTGGTTTCTCATCGTTGATGCTGCGATACTCGATGTGAATATGTAAAGAGACAATGACAGCCTTTTTGAGAATGAGAGCAAAATTTTAATATTGCGCCATCTTGCCAATTTAGAGGACATACATTTTTCGGGTCTATTCTGACTAGTTCCAGCAATGGAACTAGTTGGACTTTTTTCCCAGTAGTTACATTCGACGAAGAGGGTTTCCTTAATGGAACTAGTTGGACTTTTTTTCCTAGTAGTGATTTTAAGTTACCTGGATCTCAACAGAAAAAAGTATAAGTAGTAGTGTAAGTTGTAGTAGTTTTAGGGTTTTGTACCCAAAGGGTGCCAACGGGACCCTCCTTAGACTCTGGTCTCTGTCTGTCCATCCGTCTGTCACAGAGCTCTATCTCTTGAATGGTAATAGCTAGCTAGACACCTTAAATTTTCACTGATTATGTAGGTATTATTGTGGCCGCTATAACAACAAATACTAAAAAAATAAAGTTAAAAGTTAAAGGGGGTCGTCATACAAGAAACGTGTTTTTTTCAGCGTTTTTAACTCTGGCACGTTGCAACGTGAGCGAACCTATGCTATTCGGATGTTTATACCTAACTACCTATAAGTTTGCGAATTTAGTGCTTACATTTCAGCGATTTCGTACTGAACTGTTTTAAAAGCATTGTAGGGAAGTACAGAACCCTTCGTGTACGAGTCCGACTCGCACTTGGCCACTTTTTTTATGTGTTGACTTGCTATTGCCATATTTAGTAACAAAAATTATCAGATTTCACCTAATTCCTTACAAATATTAATACCTAAATGAATTCTGGTACGTACCTATTTAAGTTACTCTGCTTGAATAAAAATTACCATATTTAATTACGAGGTCTGGATTATGCAAACTTCGCCTTTCATCGGTAGGTATTAGCTAAATCTAGATAAACTCGACACAGATTATTTTATCTATCTGGGAATGCAACAATGCACTTTGCAAGGATATGTTGCAACGTGCATACCTCGACTTTATGGTTGCCTTAGTATAACAGATTATGTACAGTCATTTTGTCTACTGAATATCTTATGAATGTTATAATATCGATAAAACTGCTTGTTGCGTTGTCAAAACCGCAAATGCTCGATAATACAGTGTTACTGCATAATAGTTCAATTCAATAAGTAAAAGTTTATATTGCTACTCGTAATAAACACACACTACTCCGATATCTTTGATGTGGGAATGTTTGAATCATAAAACTCAACGAACTGTTTCTTTTCATCGAATAAATAAATCAATCAATAATTTGAATTTTCACTGTCAATCTTTCGATCATATTATTTCAAACAGAGAACAACTAAACAACTTCCTCAAGAACATATTTTGTAGTTTAATTTTATGCGAACGGAATGCCAAATTAGCACTTCAGCAGCTTACTTTCATCTTTTTCAAAAGTCGTAAGATTTTTTAAATTATTCTGTGTGGCCCAGGCCTTCTCTCAGAATGAGAGGGCTTGGGCTTTAGTTCCCACACGGGCCCACTTTTACAACAGAGACTATTATACTTAATAAGTAGAGGCCGGATTCTACTCTTAATCATACTTTAAATATTATATTACAGAGTACTGATTTTTTGATATATCTAAATTTTTATCGGAAGTTCATATGTCCACTATTAATTAGGAATTAGGATATAAAATTATCTGACAGTTCACCATTTAAAGTTACATATTTTTAATCTAATAATTTATTTCTTTTCAGAATGCCTGGCGGCCCAATCAGATCGCCCGCGGCACGACAGCAGACGTTCCGGACCAATCAGAAGCGTTCCTGTAGCCGCAGACGTTAAACGAGATGTCGATTTCGATTGCCCTGAAGAGTTTGGCTACTACCCCCACCCCACCGACTGCACTTTGTACTACGTATGCGTTTTTGGCGGCGCACTACAAGAATCTTGCACTGGTGGCCTTATGTACAGGTAAAAACATAATTTATAAATAAAAAAGTGATGGATGTTTTCTTGGTTCGCACATTAATAGGAATGTTGACCCGGCACAAATCGACCCCAGTAGACCTCAACATATTTCTGAACTCTGAACAAACTTAATAAATTCATTCAACGATTTTTGAAAATCTAAAAATGATCCAATTGTAAAAACGATCAATCTAATCAATTCCAGCCACGAGCTCCAAACGTGTGATTGGCCGCGCAATGTTGGCTGTGACGCCGCCGGCGCCGTCGCCGCTGTAGTCACCGACGACGTGGAACGGATCAACGAGCGAGTGCGAGACCCTCAGCCCCCACCGCGCCGCAACCCGCTGCCGCCCCCTCGCGTCCAGCCTAACCCTATCGTTACTTCTAGAGGCCAGCCTAAGTTCAACCGAGATGAATACGAAAAGGTCTGTACAAATAAATACAAATTACCTACAAATTGTGGGACAATTTACACCGATTGCCCTAGCCCCAAACTAAGCAAAACCTGTGCAATGGATGCTAGACAACGGATAAACATAATGTATATTGATAAATACAACTTACATTTATATTCATCTCACACAATGTTTGTCCCTACCGGGATTCGAACCCGTTACCTCTAGCTTTATAGTCAGGGTCACTAACTACTAGGCTATCTAATCGTAACCATATTGTTTATTTATTTATTTTATTGCAAAGTCACACATGTTTACAAGGTTTATGTTAATTTATTCTGGTGTTACTATTCTAGAAGCTATACAGTGACAAATTTCTGAAATAATAAATCTTGACATAAATATCATAATTTACAGCAACAACAGTTGTACGCTGAAGTAGACGACCTACCACCAGTTGAAGAAATCGAAAGTGATAGACAACAGCGTGTTTATCGAGGACAGCCATCCACCATTGGACAAGTGCAGAAAGATAGAGACGGCTATGTTTCCCAAGTCGCTAACCCCGGCAGAAATGTTAATTCCAACATCATACCTGCATCTATTTCACAAAATAATGGTAAAATAGGGTCCTTCTCATTTGGCACCCAACTCGAAGAAAGAAGAATACCTGCCGCTACTCAAGCACCTCAAACCTACCGGTAAGTTCTCGGGGACGATTTTTCTGACGAAAGATTGACGTCTTACAATACATTAATTGACTATGTCGTTATTTCAGTGTGGAAACAAGTGACAACGATACTGACTCTCTTCTTGACGTACAATTAGACATTTTAACGAACGAGGTCGACATCAATGACGTTACTGAAAAACCTGTTTTTAGGCATAAAAGAGAAGTGGTAGATGATTCTAAGGCTACTAATAGCACGGACGAAATATCAAAACGACATGATGGTGATGAAGAGATGGAGTACTTTGAAATAGATACAGAGCCTACAGACGAAAGCGATGAAGAAAACTTCCAAGAAGATAGCGAAAGAGGAAAAAGACAAATTAGATATTATCTTAAAAATGGGCATAAAAATGCAGGAAAAAACTGGGGCAACTCTAAACCAATAAAGTTTATCGATTTACAGCAATTTAACTATAATTCTCATAACCAAAACACAAGACATCAATCGTCATTGAATGGATTGCATAAGAATAATTTATACGACGCTTCTAGTAAACCATATACGATTGTGAATAATATATTTCCAACAGCTAATCCTTATTCTTCGTACCAAAATGATAACACGCAATCACAAAGACCATTTAAGGCAAGTATGCCGGATCCTTTCAATCAAAGACCGTATCATAATCCCATAAATACTGCTACTCAAATCATTACAAAAAGCCCTCCAATATCTGCTTTAAAAAACAATGAAAACCCATTCTCGGCATTGGCTGGAGGATTTTATAATAACCTTCCAAAACAAAACTCAAATGGTAATCGTTTTTCTTCACAATCTTTAGTTGGCAATAATAAAAATATGCAAAATGTACTACGAGATTCAGCTCTATTACCAAGTACAGTTGTTACTGGTAAGCCTGTTTCAACCGTGTCACCAATTTATAATCAACACAAAGGTCCTTTGCAACAAATAAAAAATCCAAGAGATGAACAAGATAATCACAAGCGACCTAGTAAGCAAGAAACATACGACAACGAAAGTGCATCTAATGAAAGTGGTGAAGACGAATCTTCTGAAGAAAATTCATCTGAAAAGGATGAAGACAGTGGTAAACACGATTTTAAGTTCGACTTTCCTGAACCACCTTATGAATTTACACATCCCAGCAATAAATACGCTGACATCGAAAACCCGTTTGCTAATCCCAATTTCGACTTTGATGAATTTTTAGCGAAACTACGAGATGACCATTATTCTACGAGAGGTGTAACGACACCAAAGTCCAAGCCAAATCAAAATGCCGCTCTAATTGACAACAGACATCCTGCAGAAACAGCTTCGCCCCCTTTGCAAGGCTCTGGGAATAAAAACTCGTTAAATTATCAAGGAATGAGTACTCCTAGACCATTTACTACTGTTACTCTTTCCGGTTCCTCAGCCGGACTTACTTACTCAAATGGACCATCTACCAAAATTCCTGAAAAATCACAGCAATTGAACTTCAGAATTCCATCAAGCAATCAACATAATTATAGATCACCGAATGAAAATCAATACAGAGAAACACAGCAGAATGCTGGTACTCCTTTAGATGTAGCGAGACCAAAACTAAAACCACCAAATTTTAGGGACGATCGCATCTTACCAATAAGCTACAATTTCGATAGACCTATTAATACTACACACAGACCGAATTATAACCAAACAGAGCATAAAGGTGAGACTCAGCAGGTTTATTCCATAACGCAAAGACCTTACGTATTTTTGACAGGAACAAGAGCACCAATATTTTTATCTACGCCTAAATTACAATATTTAGTCAAACCTGAAAAAATCGTATCGGATCGACCACATTTACTCGCGACGGGGAAACCGTATCATGTCTCCACGAACAAACCGCACATTGCGCATTTGTCTTTCAAACCATCAACATCCAAACCTTTAACGACATTGGCTAATGAACAACTAGCAGTTCTTCAGCACTATTGGCGGAACCCTTCAACAGAGATGTATTCACAATCAACTCCTAGACCGACGGCACTCTCGAAGCTTCCTAAGTTAGAAAATTTATTCTCGCAAACATTTAGGCCTTCTTTACAATCCCCTATTCAAAATCAAAATAACATCAACAATGCTCTCAACACTGCCACTTCTACTACCAAACCACCTGGAAAGCGCCGGCCAATTCCAAAACCATCACCTGAAATGAACGATTACTATTATGATGATAATGAACAATATTATGAACCTCCAGTTAAATCAATTTACATGCCTAGTTCTGAAGTGAAACCCCAACGACCACCGATGGCCCAAAATTATCAAGAATATGATGACAGCGACAGTTACGAAGATGACGACGAAGAAATAGAAACAGTGAATATAACTCCTCATCGGCCTACTTATCGTCAACCAACTAAAACCAACCCTGAATCAGTTACTAAGAACCATAATGACGTTTCAGTTGTAACTAAAGCTCCTCATAAGGAGTCGTATAAAAATGTAAATGGTAAAATTCCTGTGCCCGTGATGGTTGATTTTGTCTCCCCTTCGCCTACAAAACTAACACGCCCTGAAGTTTCTAACTATGAAATTGTGCACCACGTACCAAGAAACAGGACTCTACATATTCGAAAGCCAGGTCATAGTGGACCTAATACAGATAAACCTCCTAAATATTTAAACCAGACTACTTTGAGACCTTATACAGTTAGGCACAGACTAGCTAAGCCAACTACTGAAAAAGAACCTACTAATAACGAAGATGTAAAACAAAACAGAGGGAGAATTAGACACCACAATTTAGTAGCCCAGACAAAGATGACAACTCCTCGTGACAACCATAATCAAGAGACTCGATTCTCAAAGACTAAACACGATGACAAGACAAACAGGTACGACTGATTACAAAGAAATTAATCTTGACCATATTGTACATATTTCTTCTCAATGCACATTCTTGTTCCAGCCTGTTTAATAAAACTAATTTGTGTCATTATTATTATCCAAGATAAATGAAAAAAAAATGGGTTTGGCGTCAATAAAATAACAAACTTAAATATAATGTTTCAGTTCTACACATTACTGACTTAACTAACATGACTGATTGGACGTGGACTAAAACTTGGACTGACTAATTGTAAATATTGAATTAATTGAACTAAAGCAACTATTTTGCAATGCTCCTTATTTTTAGCTTGGAACCAGTTGATAATGTTACTCCAAGTACATACACCGCAAGTCCGAGACCTAAGATGCTTTATAACGGAACCCAAAATTACTCTCCCGACCAGTACGACCCATTCTACGCAGTCTACGACGAAGATGGTGAATTGTACAAGGACACAGGTAAATAAATCTAAACACATAATTTAAAGATGCCCTATAATGAAATATACATTTAATTATCTACTCTAATTCTTCTTGCATAAAAATAAAATGCACGTCATTGGATCTTACATACCTACTTACTAAAATACCTTCATTTGGGTTTATAATTAGTAATCTGAGGAATTCAATGGTTTATGAAGTTAAAGTAACAAGCTAAACTCAAAAATGTGTTATTATAATCACTTTGAGCGTGTTTGCACTTTTTATGGTTTAATTTGTGCACTCTCGCACTTGCACTATATTATTATTGCAACTTTTGCACTTTTGAGTCACCTGTGGTTGCAGTATCGTGAAATCTCTAACTCAGATCTCATCACATGATGAAAATATTAATAACATTACTCATTATAAAGATCATCAATAAAATTAAAATATTAATTTTATAACTAATTGAATATGTTACGGTATTCGTGGTTCTGTATATGGAAAAGAAAAAAAAACAATAATACAAATCAGATCACATTCACATTATGTTCGAAAAGGAAAAACCTTAATATGGCAGTTATAAACGAGTGAGACCTTGCTAACATGGTAACAATCGTATCTGAAACATTAATTGTATAACAAAGGAAATACTTAACTCTAATCTGGTAACAAGATTATCCTTTTTCCGAACACATTACCCTCAAGAATTACACAGGGTGAGGTAACTAACGGGAGGTCGGTGCGGTGTTGGCAGATTATGTTCAGCAATATAACACGGCATCGCTCCGTCCGGCAGTCCAGCAGACTTACCGCGGCACCCCGCCGCCGGCACGCCGACCAGAACCCGTCCAATACACCCAGAGACCTTCAGCTGATGACTATGATGACACACTTATCCAAGGACAGGTGAGCATTTCACAGTTTTTGACTACTAGTTTATGATCCACCACACTGATGGTAAAAATACTCAGACGCAATGGTTAGGCAGTATTGTGTCTACTATGTCGTGTATTGTGTCTATTACGCCTTGATCATGATGCATGATTGTAGTAACTAAAATCCTTCAAGGTTTTAGAATTTTCAGATTTTAAGTTGTACAGTTGTGTAGCAAAGGATAGTTGATAATGATTTCTCGCAAGTAATTTATGCCACTTCAATTCTTTTAACAGATAAACAACAACCAGAATCAATATCAAGCGCCCGTCCGCCACTCAACTAGGTAAGATATTACAAAGTATTAAATATTATTCTCTTAACTCTGCAGTAGAAAGTTACTAATTGTATATCAAACTAATCCGTAATTGCCAATCCAGGGGCGAAGGTAACGAATTGGGTTACGAACACCCTAGCAGTGTGAAGACGACGATATACGAAGCTACCTCTATAAGCACTACTCCTTCTACAACAAGCACTAGCACAACCACAACATATCGTCCTACTACTGCACCCTACACCGAAGCAATGACCCCGTCTAGATACTCTCCAAGGTACTACAAAAGGAATCGTCCACAAAATCTCATCCAAGCTTAAACCATAAAACTTGAACTCATTAACAACGAAATATTCGTTAGGTACATTTCTCAAATCATCCACTTTTAAACTGATATTATTTCTTCACCACTAATTCATTAACAATGTATTTAATCTCAGTTTAACGGTATCAAACACAAACAAACATTTACAATCACTTTCACTTCTTGCTATTCTTACATTCTGCTTAATGAAAGCTAGCTGTAAAATGCGTTTGTTTTGTTAAGCTTTTGTGGTATCTTTAATCCTTGGTCCCCGATTACTTCGAATAATGATTTTAATATTTCCAACCGAATTTCTGCTAGGTATCTAATTTTACTAATATGTACTGTCCAAGAAGAAAACATTTAGGCTTCCTTCTTGTCTTTTATTATACATACGTATTTATAGAAATTACTCAAAGAGCTTAAATTAGAAAGTTTTCTTTTGGTTTGTATTCAACAGATCATCCACTGATGAGAACCTTAACCAAAATCCGAATGAATCCTTCAACCAAAACCCTTTTGGCGGGTTCCCTTCATCAGATCCTTCTTTGCCATCTATTATAAACCTTTCATCCCTTGCTAAACCCTTTGAAAAGACTGATAATACTCGTAGGTTAAAAGAAAACTTACAAACTGAAAAAGTGACCCAAAGACATTCTTCCCGAGTGACTAACAAAAATAATAATATCCCGGTGGAAGTGGTGCGAACCTCTTCTAATGAAAATAAAAAGGTTGTGTCATTAACTACAGGGTTCTCGTTTCGGAGAAATCCGAATAATACTAATAATCCCTACACATTGACAGTTCTCACAAGACCTATTGATAATTATCATAAGAGTCGGAAACAAAATATACCCGATCATGAAGGAAAACATAAAAGATTCCGCATCAAAAATAATAACGAAGGTAGAAATGTCGAAGAATCTGTTGAGTACGAACCATTTATTGATGAAGATAAAGAAGAATCTTCAGAAAGATCATTGCGTCGGTCAAGTATCGAAGACGAAGATATTGCGGTTTATACCCACCCTAAAAGCAGTAAAACTAATTCAAAAGAAGCATTCAAATATTCGAAAGAAGAAATCGCTACAACACCCTCGACTACAACTACTAAGTATTATCTTAAAACAGTCATCAAACGTCCAGCTCCATTTGCCTCCGCTGATGATCAAAAAGAGAGTTCGACAGAAAATACTATAGATACCGAGTCACTAATTGATTCTGGACTACAGATTGCGAAAAAGTTGCAATATCAATCAACTACTTCAATAAATACAGATTTTTCTGATTGGGAACACAATGATAATGTAGAAAATCAGTGGAATAAACCTGTTATTTCACCTTATAGAACATTAGATAATCTTAGAAACAATAAAAATCAAAAGGTTGATTATACAACGAGTACTTCATCATCTACTACACATACAACAACAGAAAGCAGTCCTACTTACAGTTCTACAAAAAGACCTCAACAACTTTTTAGCTCTAAACCGGCTTATTATAGTTACAAAGTTGACGATGATGTATTACCTGATCATACTACTGAGATATTTAGTGGTAAAGTAAAATCTGTAATTAAAGCTTTTCTTAACAACTTTGGTGGTGCTTCTGATAATGGTCGAGGAAAAGAAATTTCTAGCACTGTTGCACCTGAAGAAGAACGAGTTGTTAATATTGGTTTTCACAAGAAAATGCTTAAACATAGTAATGAGGAACCAGCGCGGCATCATATCCAACGCGTGCATATAGTAACAGAACCACCGACAGCAAAATTCAGTACTTCACCAGACGATACAATAAGTTATACTGAAAGAGGCTTCTTGTCATCTTCAACCAGAGCAACCACAACTACAACTACTACGACGCCTGCACCGTCAATATTTTCGTATCCTGACACTACCCCAATGCTAGAAGCTTCAACAAATAACGCATTACGTAACATCCCTACTAGAGAATACTATGATTCCAAGTTCAGTAACTTCGTTCCAGAAAACAAGCGCAGGATTGTTAGACCAGAAACAGAAAACTCTCAAAAATTCCAAAGGATTATAGAACAAGAAGTTTCTACTGAGAGTAATAAAAATGACAATAACTTATACGAAAACATTGATAATGAACTATCTAAACTGACCAAATCGACTGAGGCTACAATGACTTTGACCGAGACCGAACGTGGGCGACCTATTCCAGTCCTTAACGAAATAGCTTCGACGACAAGTACCACAAAATCGACCACTACTTACAAAGCTGATGTGACGCCGACGACTAAAAGTTTATCCTTTCCTACTCGCGCCTCACGAGTCAATCCCGCAATAAAGTTAGCTGCGACAAACCCGGGACTTGGGCGCAGGAGTTACCAATCGACGAAATGCTCATCAGACAACAGTCTGCAACCGAACCCAAAATGCGACGATATCAAATACCAGAGGTACATTCGCCGGATAATAGTCTAAGCAACCTGTCGTTTCTCATATAATTTACTTATGGAAGGTGGAGGCTTCATCTTCTATACGTCTTTACTTTCAGCCTCGCGGTATAACTAGCATGAAGAAACATCTCGTTTAATGGCACCTACATCTAAACTCTATCGCTTAACATTCTTTCATTGGGGGACTTACAGTTGGTTGAGTTCAATATTTATGAATTGTTAACTCCTGACGCGACCATTCCTTTCCTCCATTGGTCCATACAAAACTAATGTCGCTCTTAAATGTAGTAGAAATATTTTAAAAGTTCCTCAATGTAGTATTCCTTTACTTATCATTTGCACACCATAGCAGTTCATCATTTACTTTATAAGTGCACTTTTGGGAAAACATTATTTAATGCATGTGTACCTACATACTTACACCTAACTTATTATTCAAGATTTTTGTGATTTTATAAAATCAGGTACAGTAGTGCGATACTACGATAACATGGTAAACCATTTTATATTTTATAAGATAATTTAAAATGCTGAAATAAACTACCAATTACTGGTCTGATGTTCAGATCACTTGCTTTACCTTTAAAACCACGCGTACTAACCGCGGTTCCTAATATGAGCTTTTTACTTGACGCTTTGTGTATTACAGACCCAGTCCCAGTTCAAGCAATACTCGTGGTAGGGGGTCTGCACACTACTCGACGCTCAACGCTGACCAGCCGCCGCAGCAAAGCAACCGAGGGACACCTCCAACGTTAGAAACACCAATGAAACCACCATCACCATTAAGCTTTTAGCATAAAATTTTAAATATTGCTATAAATCACTTTAACTTACGATTTTTAGATGCTTCATATGTACAGTCGTATCAAAACAGCCAAGGTCTTTCAAAAAATTTAAACATGCACTAAAGACTCTTGTCAGTCGCGTCAAGGTAGTAAAATTTTTGAGCCTTAGCTATTCTGATATCTTCTATGACTACTTTACGTATTCATCCTTCATCTTCACTTACCATATTATTTGTGTTCAATTAAATTAAAACGTTTTTTTCCTGGGCAGCCGCAACCGCCCAACCCTGAAACCTTCGACTGCGATCGTATCAAAGACGACCGAGTTTGTGGACATCTATACTCGTCCCCCATCACGGCCGAATCCCGTGTATCCCCAACCAACTCCTGACAAGACTGCAGCTAAGTGTAGGAAAGATGTGTGTCTGCTACCCGATTGCTCCTGCGGCGGCAAGGATATACCCGGTAAGATTTTCTTACCATTTTTATATATTAAAGCACAATTTTTACTATATTTACAAAATAGATATAGCTGGACTACTACAAATTAGTGTTACTACTTTGGTTTGTGTGTGGTAATTAACAAATTAGAGAGACTAAATCAAACATCGTTCAAATTTTAACATTGGTACAACGAGTGAGCAAGTATCACTGTTGGCTTAATTACCCAATTTCATCAACGACAATCTAATTTTAAACAAAATTGTTTATAATATAGGAAATATACCTGCCAACGAAACACCGCAAATAGTATTAATAACATTCGACGATGCAGTAAACGATTTGAATAAAATGTACTATGAAGAACTCTTCCAAAATGGCAGAGTAAACCCAAACGGCTGCCCTATATCTGCCACATTCTACGTATCCCACGAATGGACAGACTATAGTCAAGTCCAGAACCTTTATGCAGATGGTCACGAATTTGCTTCACATACGATATCGTAAGTCCACCAACAAAATTGTAGTAGTAGAACTATCCAATACTCTATGGGTAGATTGGTGACTACTAACAATGTATTCTTGACCATCTATGTATAAATACTATTATAAGTATGTATGAATCAATGGTATTATCAACTATAATTAACATGTTTATTTTTCTTCTCTTCCTTCTTGTCTGACCGTCCTTACCATACCTATTCTCGTGTTCTTCCTCTTCCTGGCACGACTCACACACCCAATCACCACACGCACGACCACTACCAACATCCCAAAACAGGCGACTTAGAGGTGGAGACGGTGCCACAAATCGTTTTGCTGACATTTGACGACTCCGTGAATGACCTGAACAAGGTCCTCTACGCTGACTTGTTCGAAAAGGGTCGCGTGAACCCCAACGGGTGCCCCATCTCCGCGACATTTTACGTGTCTCACGAATGGACCGATTACAGTCAAGTACAGAACCTTTACGCTGCTGGACATGAGATGGCCTCTCACACAATTTCGTAAGTCTTTGAAGAATATAACTGCACAAACACAGGATCAACGCACCGCATTCGACAAAACAAATGCTTTATGTGAACAATTCACTTTCTCTTGTCTTGCACATAATCTTTCATCACCTACCTAGTTAGTTACATAAATACTTTTTCAAATCATTCTTTAAGGATATTAATTTTCAAATTTCTTATAAATAATGTTTCCTTTTACTTGGCACTTTGAAAATATTTTAGAAATAATACACAGAAATTAAAACTTTACATTTACGATTTCAGCCATAGTTTTGGAGAACAATTCTCCCAAAAGAAATGGAACAGAGAAGTGGGTGGGCAAAGAGAGATTCTGGCGGCGTATGGTGGCGTGAAGTTAGAGGATGTCCGAGGCATGAGAGCTCCGTTCCTCTCAGTCGGAGGCAACAAGATGTTCAAGATGTTGTACGACTCTAACTTCACTTACGACTCATCGATGCCGGTGTACGAGAACAGACCACCCAGCTGGCCATACACGCTTGACTACAAATTGTTCCACGACTGTATGATCCCACCGTGCCCTACGAAATCTTATCCAGGTAACATTTGTTTTCAGTACCTACTTATACTCTTTTATCAATAAATAAAAGTAGCCTTGCTTGTAATTAAAAGCCAACAACTGTAACTAAATTGATTGTCACTAAAGCCGATAATGTATGTAACAAAAATATAGTGATAAACACAATTGGCAAAAAGTTGGGATTCATGTATAAAAGTCAACTTAATTACTATTATCCGTCAACCTTTGACTGAATCATTTAGTTAGGTTAAGGGACGATAACGAGTGAGTTTAAAAGTCAGAAATAGTGAAAACTCTAATACAATTTCTTTCTTTAATAAAAATTAAGATATATAAACTCAAAAAATATGATAATCAGCCAAGCGCCATGATGATAATTAATAACTTGAAAATAGTTCTGGGGGCACGGCGGCCGTACCTACCATCCTTTTCTCGAAGCCATTCAGGCTATTTTCAACCTCCTGTAATTTCATGCTGGCTTCACCTAGATAAATTTTACAGAAAATAAAAATACTTAACTTTTGTCGTTTCAACAGGAAATGTGCGTCATCTTTTCAGTGTATTTTTTATTCATCGGTCATTTCCAACAGGTGTCTGGGAAGTTCCTATGGTGATGTGGCAAGATTTGAATGGAGGACGTTGTTCCATGGGTGACGCATGCGCCAATCCACCAGAAGCCGAAGGAGTTTACAAGATGCTTTTGAAGAACTTTGACAGACATTACACTACTAACAGGTACATAATATGATAATCATTATTTTCATAAGGCTATTAATTATTCTGGCTTGGAAAATACAGTCCATTTTTCAATGTCGTGGGTCACCAATGTGGGGACATGCCACAATAGAGAGATCTCTCTCCAGGCAGATATTACGCCTGGGGACCAAAGTACTAAGTTGAAAAATCGAATTGCGATGTAGATTGTAGCGCTAGAGGTCACTATAAAGTAATGAAATAAGATTTTTTTTAATTAATTTCAAGGAGCATTTCACATTACAATTAGTTTTTCTACTATGTCAGAGGCATTGCTAGTGTCTATTCGCGAGATGATCACTTACTGGTACTATCAGGTTCCCATCTTTCATAAAAATATAATGAATGTTGTGTTTTAAAATTCCAGAGCACCATTCGGTCTATTCTACCATGCTGCCTGGTTCACGCAGCCACATCACAAAGAAGGCTTCATCATGTTTCTGGACTTCATCAACAGCATGAAAGATGTGTGGATTGTCACCAACTGGCAGGCTCTGCAGTGGGTCCGAGACCCCACGCCCATCAACAGGCTTAACAATTTCCAACCCTTCCAGTGTAACTATCAGGTATGTTATTTTCGCAGAGAATACTTAATTGAATAAATTCACTCGAATATTGTATTGCTTGCTGAACTTTGTACTTAGAAACTTAGTTAAATAAATAAAAAGTGAAGACAGATTTCTGTGAACAACAAAGCGAGGCAAGGTGGCTTCTTGCGTGTGTGCGTAGCTCAACTGGTTTGCTTGGCGAAGTTTAGTTGCACTCGTGTGTACTTGGCGAGGCGTAATCTTGCCGGTCTCACTTTGCTATTCGCAGAACCTTTATCTTTTTTAGCAGGAGCTTGGAAATGCAAACTGTTTAAGGTAGCAGGAGTGATTAAGAATAGTGTAGCCTATATACCAAATGAAGAGCATTAGAGATCATAAAAAAAAACCTAAAAAAATTAAGCAGACGTATCTGAGACATAAAACTAACATTATTTCGATCGTTTCTAAAAGTATTATTCAATACCGTAGAACGAAGTCATTTATTTTTATTAAAAAAAAAACCATCTCTGAAATGACAATACTTAAGACCTTGCTACACTAATTTCATAAACTATTTGTTTCTTTTCAGGACCGTCCCAAGAAATGCAACAACCCGAAAGTATGCAATCTCTGGCACAAGTCCGGAGTTCGATACATGAGAACGTGTCAACCCTGTCCCGAAATATACCCCTGGACTGGAAAGACCGGCATCAGATCCTCACGCATCGACAACGACATCGAAGAATAGACAAGTTACTCTAGAATCGGTCACGCGGTTGAAACTATCTTAGGTTTAGTCAATGTCGCGAGCTAAGGGCAAAAAGTGACTATGGAACCTCAGGTGGTTCAAAATAAACGTCCTTTCTTGTCCTTAAAATATCATTTGGTGTGAAAAGTTGATCCTAGAAAACAAAGGCCGTGTAGAACGCACTGTGTTTTGAGCAGTACTAATTGTATGCTATGTAATTTAAAACGCGAAGGATCAAACTTTGTATTTTATATACAGTGGAAATTGTTTTGTCACCAACTGATGAGTGCCATTTAGATTTTGATGGTCACAAAGCAAATGTTGATATTAGGTACCATTCACCGTGCGCCGAAATGTGATTAGATTTTGCATTAGTTCAATTTTGTTTATTCTTCATTATAACCGTCGTTGTATTGGGAACTGTGATATTAAGTGTTTTCAATCATTTGGAGTGAAGTTATCAACAATTTTATCAATTATCGACACACCATATTTTGTAACGATTTAAGTGCAACGAATGTTGCAATATTTTTTCCTATTTTGTGTTCGTTCTAGTTATAATGAAATACTCTTTGACGACTTTAATATGAAGGCTAGGATAAATGTGTGTTTATTTAAATGTAAATGGAGTGATATTCAATTTTTAGTTTTCAGTATTTTAACGTCATCCTGGTACAGATTACCATTTTCATTTTTTTTATACGAGAGCCATATTAAAATTTAGAAAATATTATTTTCTAATCTTGCCAGCTTTGTGGTTGACACTGCCTTTTAATTTAGTTTTGTAAATATAGGTTTAGGTTAGTTAATATTATTTTGGCGTTCGTTTGAAATCAAAAGTCATCATAAAGTAAAATATTATCATCGAATTAATTTGAAAGTAAACATAAAATTTACAGACAAAATTAACTTAAATTTTCATTCCATTAATTTCATCAAATAAAACCTGGTGTTGTGTAGACGTCTGTCTTCATCGCACCATAGTGATGAAGCACATGTCTGGGTGACTGCTAAAATTTTTCAGAGAACGCTTAAATACTGTATCCTAAGTTTAAACATTTGTTTCATTTCGGGTCATAATACGTAATACATAATACATAATACTCAATCTCAACTATAGATTTTCTCAAGTGACCTAAAGAACAAACTTACGGCTTGAATTCATCAAACGTTGCAAACAAACTTTCTGTAAGTAACTTAGGCGCAAGCCACACAAAAGAGACGTGGGATGCGGGCGCGTCGCAGTCGCGGCGGCCCTTGAAACAGTTTTCATACTAAATGTATAGAAGCGTCGCGATCCAAAGCAGACAGAAGAGACGGGGCGGAGACGCAGCCTGCGAACAAACGACGCACCCCCATCCCACGTCTATTCTGTGTGGCTTGCGCCTTATCAGTTTACTTCAGCGACTAAGTGTTTTTATGACTAAATTAAAATGTCTGGCAGTAACTCCCAATTTAATAGTTTCTGTTGGCTAATTTCATTAAGTAATAACACATTTTGTCACTAAAAGATGTACATGTAAAGTTGCTACGTCCGGCGATATTCAAATTCAAGTAACTGAAATTCCTGTATGTAACCTTTCAGTGCCAAACCTAGCGAAATAGTAAAGCAAGCTTGAAACTTATCGTTTTACATGAAGGTCAATTTTACGCTGAACTTTCTGACGAATATAATATCATTTACTGGTATTGCAAAAGAAACTATAACGGAACATTAGTGTGGCAAACATTAGATTAGTTTATGTTGCTTGCATGAAGTGCTACTATAATATATTATTATAGGCTTAACCAAAATCTCAAAGTCTTGTGTTAGCCAGACATTAATGTTTTGTATTTATGAGTATCTGTGCTAAATAATCAAAAAAGATCAAATATTATTATGATAATCGATAAGTATTTTATAAAGAAAATTAGGTTTTAAGCATTTAATTTTGGTCTCCTATTAAATCTGCAGTAGACTAAAGCTATAAGAAACGCTTGCTACGAATCTATTTAAATCTAGGTAGGTACAATTTAAGTATTTAAGTCCTATTTTGTAAATATAGATATAGTATTTAAAATTGGTCATTTCACTTTTTAAATGTATTGTACGGATTTTGTATTTTCGGCTATAAAAGAGTATTTTGGACAGGATTTGAGCACTGATAACTTTTAGGTGCAATTTGAGCTGAGGCTGTATTTTGATTATTGTAATGTATTTTGGGTGCCTGAGCTGTAAAATTGCGACCAATGCTGTAATAAACTGCAATGAGTAATTTAGTGTTTTACTTGTTCACCATTTTCCAAAATAGGTAGTTACTTACCTACTATATTCCGATTTTAATACTTAAAAATCATAATATTCATAGTCCACAGTAGAAAAAACACCTGTTCTAGTGACAAGTCAGTTCTTTTTGGGGTTCCGTATCCAAAACGGGACCCTATTACTGAGACTTCGCTGTCTGTCCGTCTGTAACCAGGCTGTATCTCATGAACCGTGATAGCTAGACAGTTTAAAAATTTCACAGATGATGTACTTCGGTTGCCGCTATAACAAAAAATACAAAAAATAGAATAAAATAATGAACTAAAACAATTACTTTGCTCACCCGCGACCTTACAATAGTTACGTTTATGCAAGAAATGTGCGTTCATGCAGTTCCTCCACCTCCACACTGTACGAACACACACAAATCACATAAACCCAACCATCACCACCACCAAGCTACACTGACGCGTTTCGAACTCAACCAGAGCTCATTTTCAGAGTTACCACAACCGTATGCTATGCTACCAACCGTTAAACTAAACTAGTTTAGAACAGTGTGGAGGTGGAGGAACTGCATGAACGCACATTTCTTGCATAAACGTAACTATTGTAAGGTCGCGGGTGAGTAAAGTAATTGTTTTAGTTCATTAATATGGACCTCCGCAAAATAACGCCTGATTCAATAAATTAGAATAAAATAAATAAATAATACAACAACAAACGTGATTTTTTTGCTCATTTTTGCCCGAAATTTATAACGGCAACAGGTAGACGCTTGAAATGTATTCACAGAATATTTAGTTAAGTATATATTCACTTTAAAAATAAATAATTTAATTAAAATAAATCAAATATTTAAGGGGGGCTCCCATACAACAAACGTGATTCTTTGCCGTATTTATAGATAATGGTACGGAAGCCAGTCTGACTCGCACTTGGCCGTTTTTTTTTAAAAAGAATGCGATCCTCATTTTTTTTTTGAAATCCTTTTTTCCTAACCTCCGTTAATTATGTAAGTAAAGGAAATTATATAGGTAGTCAAAGTTGGATCAAGTTCTACATTATGCATCGAAACAACGGAAAATGCGATGCTTTGCAGTATTGATTGCCCAATGATTATATTTATTTCTATTCGTTTGAAGTCATGGTCACCGACCGTGACCGCTAAGACGCATCAAAAATTAAATTTCAATCATAACACCTGCCTGATGATATTTTGCTGACCAAGGTCCCACTGAACTTGTATAAAAACCAAATAGTCGCTGTTATTTAGTTTCAGAAGCTTTCAGCGAAGACGGTGAAATGTTTGTGACAGTATTCCTTTTCAAGATTATTTTACTTCAAGCGGCAAGTCAAGATGTTGAATACTATCCTTCACTGTCTTTATTTAAGAATTTAGATAGGAAAATAGCTTCTAAAATACAGATATCTAAATCAGATGGGAGTCCTAAATCAATTCGAAATCACTTTGGATACAAAAAGGATGCTCACTGGAGGAAATTTTATGAAGATGATGAGGTAAAAAACAGTACAAAAAAGAGAGCAGTAGATCCAGTTTTTCACGGCCATCCAAAAACAAAAGAAGAACTATGGAACGAGCGTTTTATAAACGAAAGCAAGAGCTTTGATCAGACGCCGTCGCTAATAAACCTGATACGTAATATAACCCTAACTTATCTCAACGATTGTATCCCAGTTATACTGTACGACAATCAGGTGCAGTCTAAAGAAAGTTATTTAGTTCAAAATCTTCTGAAAGACTTTCCGGTAGCCTATGTTCATGGGTACATCAACGAGGATGACGAAGTAGTAGAACCAAAACTTCTTCACGATAATAAACAATGTGTTCATTTTATTGCTATTTTCTTTGATATAACAAAAAGCGCTAAGATTTTAGGAAAACAGGCGTATAGCAAAGTGATTATAGTGGCTTGGTCCTCGCAATGGGCCGTCCAAGAATTTCTCGCTGGGCCGCAATCAAGAATGTTCATCAATTTAATTGTGATTGGAAATAGCTTTAAAGATGGCGAAAATGATTCCTTGGTAATTCCTCATTTTGCGATCAGTAAAGGTTAATAAAAACCTGATGTACGTTAATGTACAACCTTCTTTTGAACTGTAGACTATATCGCTATTTAGGTATTGTTTTTTATTACTTAGGAATCCCCTTACATTCTGTATACCCACAAGCTGTATACAGATGGGTTAGGAGCAAGTCTGCCAGTGGTACTTAATTCCTGGTCCCATGGAAAGTTTTCGAGACCAGTGAACTTATTTCCCGTTAAGATGTCCCAAGGGTATGCAGGCCACCGATTCGTAGTAGCTGCAGCAAATCAACCACCATTCATATTTCGAACGTAAGTTTTTTTTTCATAAAGTATGTCAAATTAAAGAAAAAGACCATTTCAGCCTGATTTATTTAGTTTGTTGTTAAGAGGAAAGGATCTGCAAGAGTTAATAGTTAGCGCTTAAGTTTTACCTAATAAATGTTTTTTAATGTTCAGAATAAAAACTGATCTAGACGGAGGAAACCCAAGAGTTGTATGGGAAGGAATTGAAATAAAACTGCTTTCGTTATTGGCTGAGAGGAATAATTTCTCTATAGAAGTGAAAGAACCTGCAAATTTACATTTAGGGTGAGTTACGTGTTTTAAAACTAAGCGCAAAAATTTTTGTTATCTTTGGTCGTAAGTTAAAACGAAATGTAGAACAAACCGATCAGATAACCTACATAACATCCAGGCTAGAATATCCAAGTTCTAGGGACAGACCTCGTCTAGAAACACGCAGTTATTCCGATCTGTTACCCTAAAGAATTTATCTTGAGGTAAATTCTGGGAAACGCATGTCCGCACGCACGCACGCATGCATAGCATTTAGCATAGGAAGAATTCTTCCTATGCTAAATGCTATTAAAAAATGGAATTTATTTTAGATTTTTATTCTGCTAAGTCGATATGGTGACAAAATTTTCACTCTGCGTCTGTACAGTTGTTAGCTGGTCAATCACAATATTTTTGTGATTGTTAAAAAATACTCCTGGATAAGTTTTCTATCACGCACGTATTATTATTATGTGTCCCACATATCGAGTGTACTGGAAAATACATTATCGAGGTAATAAATTGGAAGTGAATCTAGATAAACATTCCTATTATTCACCTTAGCTTAGGGTAAATTCTCGGACATACGTTTCCCAAAATTCACCCTAGCGTGAATTCTTTCGGGTAGGTACCAGATCGGAATAAACCGGGAACACGCATTTTGCTACCAGTTGTCTGTAAAGTCGGTTTACGGACGATAGTTTAACGTGACAACGTCATAACAAAACATTCAAAAAACAAAAATGAAACCAGGCGGTCACCCATCCAAGTACTGACCGCGCCCGACGTTGCTTAACCTCGGATAACGAGAACCGGTGTTTTGTCAAATATCTTGGAAACGGTGCATCCTACGGCAAAATCAATGAAATTTTCTTCTCCCCTTTAATGCCCCCGCACCCGCCCCCCCCCCCCCCATATTAAAAAATATCCGAGCGCTAGTACTAAGATTGTACATCCTGGCGCGCGCTGCTCTCTTGTACATCCTTGTTGCCTTTACTGTTATGTACGGGACATGTACGTTACATTGCGTCATCCTTTTTCGTGCGTGCAGCCGGCGTTCTGATGCGTTTTACGTATTTCTATTTTCTTTGCTATACCTGTTTGTTTAGTATTTGTAGGTATAAGCAGTAGTAAAATGGCTCTTGTACTTAGAAAGATGTATATTATTATCTGTCTTTGTGATGTGAAAAAATACACACATCTTTTTTCCGAGTTACGTGCACTGAATGAAAAATATTTTATTAGATCAGGGGATGCAGTAACAAAGGAAGTTCTGTCTGGTCATGCTGACATAGGAGTAGCGGGTTTATATGTAACTAGTGAAAGAACCCGAGATATGGACATAAGCTACCCACATTCTCAGGACTGCGCTGTATTTTTAACACTTATGTCGACGGCGTTGCCTAGGTAAGAAAGGATACATAGGTAAGTAAAGTCTTTTAAGGCCACCACAAACTGGGAGCGCGGGGCGCCGATGGAGCGTGCCCAGCGCGCTCTATAACACTGAATCAAATATACGGTGACACACACCGGCAGCGCGTCACAGCGTATTTGATTAAGTATTATTGACCGCGCTGAACACGCTCCGTCGGCGCCCTGCGCACCTGGTTGTTGTGGCCTTTACGGGCCATCGAGATAAAATGATAGTGATATTTTAATATATCACGGGAAAATTCACACCAATTGACCTAGTCCCAAAGTAAGCTAGGCAAAGCTTGTGTTATGGGTACTAGGCCACGGATAAACATACTTATATAGATAAAGACATACTTAAATACATATTAAACACCCAAGACCCGAGAACAAACATTCGTATTCCTCATACAAATATCTGCCCCGACACGGGAATCGAACCCGGGACCTCAAGCTTCTTATACATATAGTCAGGTTCTCTAACCACTAGGCCATCTGGTCGTCAAAATTATATAAAAATATTGAAATAATAAACATACAAAGAGCCAGGTTTGCACACTGGCAGACATTTTTCATTATAATCAAACAGCAAAGGGGTATAATTACTATTATTTTTTTTTTTACGGGCCATCGAGATAAAATGATAGTGATATTTTAATATTGAAATAATAAACATACAAAGAGCCAGGTTTGCACACTGGCAGACATTTTTGATTATAAAATCAAATAGCAAAAGGGTATAATTATTACTTTTGTATCAATTATATCCTAGTGCTATCTCTGTGTCAGGTCGATAATATTTTTTCACAGGTATCGAGCAATACTTGGTCCATTTCATTGGCATGTCTGGCTGGCTCTTACTTTGACGTATCTTTTCGGTATTTTCCCTTTGGCTTTCTCCGATAAGCATACCTTAAAACATTTATTGCACAACAGTGGAGAAGTTGAAAATATGTTTTGGTACGTTTTTGGGACATTCACGAACTGCTTTACGTTTGTTGGAAAAAACTCATGGAGTAAGACTACAAAAATCACGACCAGGCTTCTAATTGGTATCTATTGATTTTTTTGAATATAATAATATTATCATCATCATCGTCATCATCATCATCATCATCATCATCCCAGACAATAATAAGTCCCACTGCGGGCACTGCAGGGCTTGGGCCTTAGTTCCCACGCGACCCCAGTGCGGATTGGAAACTTCAGACATACCATTGAATTTCTTCTTAGGTATGTGCAAGTTTGTCTCACAACGTTTTTCTTCACCGTAAAGCTTATGGTAAATTTCAAACTGTAATTTCGCATATAAATTCCGAAAAACTCAGAGGTGCGAGCCCGGGCTCAAACTCGTGACTCCCTGCTTGAGAGGCCACAGGTCAAACCACTGGGCCATCAAGGCTTTTATACACCGTGAAATTTTAGTGGTTGTTTTCCCGAAACGAGGTGATTTAGTATCGATTGTACAATCGATTTATAATTACTATTTTGACTAGAGTCAAAAATCCAATTGTGAAAAACGAAAGTCGAAAATGACCGCAAACCAATAGTAACGCTTCGTTGGTACCTAACCTATCGTACGATCGTACGCTACTTGTACCAGCGAAGCGTTAGGTTTGCGGTCATTTTCGACTTTCATTTTTCACAATTGGATTTTTGACTCTAGTCAAAATAGTAATTATCAAGGAGCGGAATTTCTCATAGCATAAATCAAACATCAAAGGCATTGAACATAATTTTTATCGACTATCGATAAATATTTCAGCAATTAATAAAACAGATAGTACGTAGTAGATACTTTTAAAATAGCACTTTTTAAGTTAATTACAATTAAAATATAAAACAGAAATGCAACGAAACTAAAATCTAACCTTCATTCAAAATAACAATCCAATCTATTTCTGTACTAATCGCATTTTCTTCATCTTCTCTGTAGTAATAGAGA
Organism: Archips crataeganus; assembly: GCA_947859365.1. Lineage (NCBI taxonomy): Eukaryota > Metazoa > Arthropoda > Insecta > Lepidoptera > Tortricidae > Archips > Archips crataeganus. Next base: position 18,922,934 of record OX402048.1, read on the forward strand.
ATTGTCATAATTTATTCTATATTGTCACCCTTTAAATTGGTCCTGTTATCATTGTAGATCCAATAGAGTGTTCTACCTCCGTTGATATATGTAACAGGAGCATATTTGTAGTATTCCATGATGCTGTTTTGGTTGTATTCAGTTTTTGGTATAAAATCGGCATAGTCGCGAATTAGGTCATAGTCCGGAATCCTATCTAGCATTTTTTCGAGTTTTAGTTTCACTTCATTACATCCACACCACTCAACGATAATCCTCACATGGTCTAGTATTAAGAAAGAGTCTATTAATGCTTAATAGCATATTTAATAGTGGGTCATTTTTTTTCTGACTAACCCAACGCGATTTATTTTAATATGGAGTTGCAAGTCGCTTATCAAAGAGGTCAAATGTTAAAGAATAATGTTAAGGCGATGACAAGCGAAGAGTCGATTCGATAACATCGATAGCTGGAATAGTCGATAAAACTTAGGGTCAATCCCTTTGATGTTTGATTTTTGCTATGAGAAATTCCGCTCCTTGTTAATTATAAATCGATTGTACAATCGAAACTAAATACCTCGTTTCGGAAAAACAACCACTAAAATTTCACGGTGTATAATTATATTATTATACAGTCAACCAATTTGAGTCCATTATAAGTAGAACCTTGGCATCGACACTTATTTCATGGACAAATACAAACTTACTGTGATGAAATTCCATAGTGGCCCAGGAATAAAATTGGTTGACTGTAATAACTGTCAACTCCCGACGCAGAACAAGAGAGTGTAGAGTGTGTATCTGTGTGATGTCTGGGGTATCGTAACTTCCAATCGAGTAATACCGATTTAAAACATTTTTTATAGTATGATTATTAAATTCTATCGCATTGGTTCAGTTTCCATTTCTCGTCGTTTTTGAACTTTTCTAAGCTGTAGTCATTTAATAGCTATATTCATTATACAGGTTGTCCTAAAACTCAACCAAAACCTGATACCGGGGCAGAGGTCAAATTATAACAGCTCTGGGAAAATTAAACAAAAAATGTCACTGGCGCGTACACATACTTAGCGATCCGCTTTACAGGTCCGTTATTTGATGGCGTATGTAGTTGTATGACTGACTTCAGATAAGTATAATACAGTATTCCGGATCCAGTAAAAAAATCGGACCGTTTTACTGGTCCGTTTAAAAAACCTATACGTGATTGGTGTATGTAGTTAGTAGTATCAACTATATACCTACTGTTATAAACTTTCGTGATTTTCACTCATAATTATTATACTAAACGAACGACTAAATGAACTTGACACCCTACACTTCAGTTAACTCGTGACCACGGCTGCTGCAACGTCGAGGTAATTATTGTTTGCGTGACAAGTCCCGTTTAGTATAATAATTGTATGAGGTAATTCACACACTTTACAGTAGTATTATGTATGAAAAAACAAAAAAAAAATTTTTCGATTTTAACAAAAATCAATATAGGTACCGTTTCTTTTAATGTACCTACCGTACTACCGAGCAACGTGTCGAATTTAATGGAAATCAAAAAATGACGGTGTATATATACGTGACCTTAGTTAAGCTATAACATAATGTATGCTTTTTCGAAAATATCGAATACTGAAAGTGATACCTAGTGTTAATGTGACTCTTCTGTCGCTTAACCAAGACTTGGATTTATTTTCTTATTTTTTCCAGTACTGGTATAATATGACTAATGGCCCGGTACCAGGTTATTGTTGAGTTTTGGGACACCCTGTATAGTGCTTGCATTTATTTGAAGGTTGGTACTGGGTGTTCACAATAATAATTACAAGTTGCTATACCGGTTCAATCATTGCTTTCGTGACTTTACCAGTGTTTCCAGAAACTATTGATACCATACAGCAACTACTGGATGGATTTTATCGAGTGGGCACTCTAGGTATGACTGTTTCCTTTAAATACATTATTATAGGTAGGTACTTAATAATGCACATCTTTGTTTAGTCAGATTATTTTACCTCTAGCGGTAAAATCGTAGTCGTAATCTAATGATATCATATTAAGGTACCTCTCGTAGGTATTTACTTTGTCGAAAAGTTTCATTTTTCATTATAAGTTCATTATTTTGTTCCTTTTTAGGGTTCCGTACCTCAAAATAAGAAAAAAAGTGTCCTCATAGGTCCGTTCGTCTGTTTAACTGTCTGTTTCTCAAGACTCTTTTTCTCAGGAACGCACCTACCACAGGTACCTACATATCAAGCTGTGAAAACATTAAACTTCTATGTCAACGCAATAAAAATATTAAAAAAAAAAAAAAAAAATATTAGGGGACAATCTTACACAAATCGACCTAGTCCCAAACTAAGCAAAGCTTGTACTATGGGTACTAGACGACGATAAACATACTTATATAGATAAATAAATACTTAAATACATAGAAAACATCCATAACTCAGGAACAAATATTCGTGCTCATCACACAAATAAATGCCCTTACCGGGATTCGAACCCAGGACCTCTTGCTTCGTAGGTAGGGTCACTACCAACTAGGCTAAAGAGGTCGTTAAACAATCTACAATCAAATCAAAGAATTTTATTAAATATAGTGTGTCCATAAAAATTATCGTGAAACCTACCAGGAACTTCCAGCTGTCCTAGAAACTATGTACTTATTTACTAAGAAATATCTTAAAATCGGATTTTTTTCTTATGTTAAAATTATCCTACTGCGTGTATTTTGCTTAGAAACAGGGATTTGCTAAGACTGGATGGTTATAAATTTGGACGGAACCCTCGGTTTCTGATATAAATTCGCACTTGGCTTTAAAACTCTATTTCTATTATTCTCTATTTTTATTTGTTTGGTTTATTATTACTCCACCACTAACTAAATATAAAAAAATAACGTGAAGTTTTTTTTTTTTAGATCGTGGAGGTTGGGAGAAATGGTTCTTAAACTCGTCAGATCCACAAACAAATAAACTTTTTAAGAAAGTACAGCTTGTACCAGACGTCGCATCTGGCATTAGGAACACAACGAAAGCATTCTTCTTGCTGCCATTTGCCTTTCTAGGTTCAAAGGCTGAACTTGAATACATAATTCAATCGAGTTTATCTCAAAATAAAAGGTATTTTAATTCTAGATATCCGATCACAAAATTCTAGGTTTTTAAGTTGAACAGATATAACTAGTATCTAAGTAGTTTTAGGTTAAAGATAACATTGATATATTTTCAGAAATAAAAGAGCAGTACTACATATTTCTGACCAATGTTTTGTTCCATTCGGTGTATCTTTGAGTTTCCCTAACAACTCCATATATTCGGAAAAGTTAAGTGGAGATATCGCTAGAATGGTGCAGAGTGGGCTGGTTAGCAAGATTGTGGATGAAGTTAGATGGGAGATGCAGCGTAGTCACTCTGGGAAACGGCTAGCAGTAAGGTTTAGCAGAACATTTGTTTTTAATCCAGTGCTAGGTAGGTGCAAAAAAATAATGTTGACTATTTTCCAGGCTAGTCCAGGGTCAATAAACTTCGCGTCAGTGGAAGAGAAAGGGTTGACTTTAGCAGACACGCAAGGCATGTTCCTGCTTTTGGGTGCTGGTTTCATTCTAGGAACTACAGCGTTGATCTCCGAATGGATGGGAGGCTGTTCTAGAAAATGCTTTCCAAGAAACAAAGAAAATGCTCCAAATTCTGCAGATTCTAGAGAGCACCTGATTACACCACCTAAATTCGATATTGACACTGAAATCAACGTTATATCTAATAATGGTGACAGGGCCTCAAGCGCAGATTCCAGGGACAGTTTAGAAGGTACAATTATCAATTTGACCAAGGAAAATATTAATGTCCATGCTAATTTTTTCGTCGATGGATGGGATTCCAGAAGGTCAAGCTCGGTTGACATCGATAGAGAAGTCAAAGAGATATTTGAAAAGGATGAAAACAGGAGAAGGGTTAAGTCTACAGCAGGTGTTGAGTTGACAGACAGTCAGAGGCAAGCGACAGCTTCTAAAGGGGCTTTTGGTGCTCACCTGACTGAACCTTAACAGTGACAAATATATGTAATACTTTTCTTTTGCCATATTATTTTATAAATAGAAGTTTCAATTAATACTACTAATAATATGCGTAATGAATGGTTGCACTTGTTTTTGTTTTGTATTAAAACGTAGAAGCTTAGCTTTAACCTTTGTTTGGGTTTTATTTACTAGTGAGATAAATAATTTAGAATCAACTGACATCCAACTCTTTATTATCCTTCAAACAGTCATCAAAATAATTTATAACAATTTTCTAACACTGTCGACAAACATTAATATCTCATTCTTCCACTGAGTTGTTTATCATCGTACAATTTATACAAAGGCAGAGATGGCTGCCCAACACAGAAATAAAGGCGCCGTTAGACCTAAATTAATGCAATATTTGGCCCGGCCTTATCTTAAAATAATTACACAACTATGACTTAATCCCTGGGAGCTGGTTCAGAAAACTCCCGGCAGCTCCCCCATTATCAGTAAAAATATCGATAAAATACAACAGAGTTTGCATTATTTTGTAAATTCAAACGAAAGTATACCTAATACCTACCTAAGCATTTTGATACTTATGTATTGCACAACTGATATTAAGGAGGATGTGAAATCGACTGAGTATTCGTTAAGGATATGTATTATATTCCTATATCCTATCAGGGTTGTCGCAAGCTGTGAAGCAATAGCAAAGGCAGAGGAAACATACTTAAGGACCGTTACAACTACTGCCACGAAACCAAAACCTGATCTCAGATGCATACTTTAAACTTATGACTACATTCTGTAAATGCAATGAACATCCTATAAGTTAACTAAAAAAAGAACTCTTTGCTTTTGGCTCACAGTTTGAATATACAGATAAAACATACACATAAGAAGGTACGACTACAAAACAAACCAAGCAAACCATTTACAATAATCGCAACACGGTTGTGCGTTCAGAGGAATACTATAATAATATAATAATTTTAATTAATAATAAATCTTGCACGCATTTCCGATAGCAAACCTCACAACCCGGAAATTATGCTCCCAATACCAGCTTTGATTGAAATACGATTTCAGCTAATTCGATGGCTAAGTGATTTGCAGCAGTACAATGCTGCTACACGCTGACTCCGATTATCGTTTTGTGGTACAGTCAACAATTCGAATGCGACAAAACATATTAGCCATCGAGCTAACCAAAATAATCATTTCGATTTGTGCAATTATAACCACTAAGTCAGCATTTTGGACTTAACTGCATACTTTAATATACGTTATAAACATCATTGGACATTTGTCCAGTGCATCAGTTTCTATGATAGGTATTTAGGTAACACCATAGTGCATGACTTCTGTACATTATTATGACATAAACTAATTCTCCTGTATTTTGAGAATGCAACAAATACTTAAGTACTACAATAAAATTTGCAGTAACGTCGATATTACGCACCCGGGAGTACAACAACACAAACGCCTTTAAATCGTAGGTCGGTTAACAAATCAGATTTATTATGAAAGTTTCGCTTCATCGTCAAATATTGATTGAGCAAATTTTAATCAACGAAGCGCATCAACATCACAAAGAGCAATGAATAGGAACGAACTATCCACAATTTTAATTAAATCAACGCAATTTAGAATTTGAAAACAGAAGGAGTAACAGTGTATCCTTAGCAGGTGGACAACACTAACATTACACGAGGTGTACACGGATGCCTTCTTAAAGGGTCAACATTAATTATGCTCAGGTATTAAAATATTACTTCGTTAAATACTAATCGTGTATATTATTTTACAATGCGAAAATACATTTCTCATGTGTTCAGACTTTTGAACGTCAAAACTGGTTACTTCCCTGTACAAATTCAACAACTATACATTAACATTTTGTTACTGTGATTTGAAGGATTATTCTAAGTATCGTTAACACCAATTTTGTAGAGATGCTCTCCACTTACAGTATTTTATACAGTTACAATCACAACGTTTACATTAACTTCAATAACAGTTTTACTGTGTCAATAGTCGGCGTAGTGACCTAACGTAGACCGCAGGCTGTATTTACACGAGGGCACAATACAACGAACATCGACTGCCTTTACACTACGGTCATAAAATTCAACATTTCTTATAAGACTTACATTTACCAGGATGTGAAAAATATTGAAGCATAAATGCTATCGTATCGTACAAATTTGGTACAAAATGGTAAAAATGTGGTACATTTAGGCACTGTGAGTAAGGCATCTACAGTGAGACGAGTTGAGGAGAGAGGAGGTGGCGAAGGATCGTTGGACAGTCTACAGGCAGATAGCGGCGAGAAACATGCGTGACTTATGCTGATGACCCTAGAGTACAGTTGGACGATTACAAAGATCAACGATTACCTTAAACCATCAGACAAGGTATTCTGATAGCAACAACTATCTACAAGAGGGCGGATTATGTAATAAAGTGCTGTACCAAAATATTTAGCTCATGAAACCAATATCTTATTATTATCTGTATTATAATCGTGTTTCTGTACTTTTTAACATTGAAGATTCGTTTATCCTTCACCATTTGTTCATATCTACGACTACCTACTCCATTTAAAAAACAAATTAAGTAGCATAAAAAACTTCAGATCACATTAACAAAATAAAAGATGTACTAACAACAACCTTGCTGTTTCCTTTAGTTTCTGAAGATACCCACTAGATACAATTATAATTATTATACATAACAAGTAGATAGTAAACGCTTCAATTCCATACAAAAACGATAAGTATGTCAAAGAACATGTTTTTTGTACAACGTTTGGATAAGTATCTAATCTAAAATGATTAAAAAACATGTGATACATCGTGTAGAACATGTTAGTCGCAGGACATTCCAGTATTAAAATAATCACTGGAAAAGTTATATTTAATTCAAATAAATATAATATTGTCGAACCATGTTCCATTTTGTACGGAATTCAAACTTAAACTAACTATTAAAATGGTATGATAAGTTTATAAAATTGACTCGATAAATTTTGGTCTGAAAATTAGAAACGCCCGCACAGATAATAAAATTTCGATCGGAACCTATTTTAAAAACTTCTTGCACTGGCAACTATGCAAGGAAAACAAATATTACGTATTTATGAAAAATAAAAAAGTTTTCTTTCAAAATGACGATATTATGTCACTATAAGTGATACAAGTCTGTGGTATATCCATTATATTTACTGTGTTTGTTTACTTACAAGTGCTTAAAAGTGCGAGTGTTATCATAAGAAATTTTAAAGCTTTGTGTGGTACCTTTACATTCGAATCTAGCTAACATTACCTACTTACGTAACATTCGTTCCTAACGGGACGTGTATACATATTATGTAAATATCATTATGTTTTTCATGTATAAATATCTCAATAGATAAAGTAGATTTTACAATATACAATTTATTATCTTCTGTGATGACACTACGCTTACTTATTTAACAAGATTCAAAGTTCGGATGTCACACTATTATAATAATTTTAAAATGGCACAAAAAACTTTTTAAAACACTAACACAAAAAGTCAACAGTTTTAGTGTTCCTCACACTTGACACTCGGTATAGTTCGCGCACTACACTCCGGCTCGCCGCTGCGATTGGCAGCTCATTCCTTACTGTTTATTATAACAGTCACTGATTTTAAATTGACTAACTTTAAGCTAAACAGACAATGGCACGGATTGCACATTTAATGTTATCTATGTACAAGGGAATAGAATCTATCTATATGTACGTACTTACATGTAACATCCATCGGCATAACATTGAAAAGGTGGCAGCTATGCTTCAACACTTGGCCCACGCTCGGACAAACGCTCAAGAAAACATTCGTGCAAGTTTTAAACTGGCACTCACTTCTTTGGTCGCAAAGTACAAAAAAGTACGACGCATAGACTCTTAGACGAGTGGTGAAATAGCGATATCTCCGAACGCAGTCCAAATTTTAACATTTAAGTGTACTTGCATCGTGCATTTATGAATTACATTAACTATAAGGGTTGTGATTGAACATTTAATTATCTCTTACACATCGATTCCTATAGAAATCATAACAAAGTTTTGAAATCTCAACGATTTGAACTTGATAAAAATTCGTTTGATATGAGATTTGATCGTACCGCGTACAATGTGGACCGTGCCGAAATTTAGAGTACCTTTGATTCTTGCACCTGTAGGCAGACTTTTGGAACGTTAGCACAATCGAGCACCTTGCACAAGTCACGGGCCGTGCGGGCGCGGGTGCGGCGGCCCGGGGCGGCTTGCGGGCTTAGCAGTGCGGGTGGAGGGGCCTCGAGTATGACCCGAAGGCCTCATAGGAGGGCTATGTGGCCCAACCCTCGATCCGCGGCCGCTTCGAGTGGGGCTGCTCGTAGTCTAGAGGGACATGCCGCATGTCCTGCCCGGCCGGAGAGCCCATGTTACTTGATGTTACTGAACCTGGAATTGACATTAGTTCGCTCTAAATCGCACTCATTTTATTGCAACTTTTAAGAAGGGTACGAAATAAAGGAAGTTGAAGCTAAGGTTTCTTACGCCATCCTCACACATAAGTAAATCGTTACCTCCTATTCATAAAGGCTTGTTATGTTTACAAACATGTCATATACCTATAAGGTAACTTAATGTTATGTCTGTGTTTGGCAATGTCAAATGTCGAATTGATAGATAATAAAGACCAACGATCGTTAGTTCAGCTAACAAAACCTCAAGACGTGTATATTAAAAAGGTGAACCTTTATCAATGTAGCGATACTTGTATTTCTTTTGATTTCGAATGTTACGCTATGAAATAATTCAAACTTAACACTAATTAAAATGCAAAATAATATGAGATTCAGCTGTATGAAACCGACGGATCATGAAGAAGCAATGGCGAAGCGGTGATCAAAATAATGGTCACAAAGTTACCTCTATTAGGCTTAGAGTACACACCATCAATGACTCCAGATAGGTGGGCAGGCTGCGGCGCGGGTGCCGGCGGCGCGCGGTGGAGGTGATCTTGTGCGCGGGGGGGTGACACCGGCTCTGCTTTTATCTTCACGTTGCTAGGCGACGCGGCCGGTGGGGGAGTACCCCCTCCACCGAGGACCGGCAAGCTGCTACTGTGGATGGAGGAGCAACATGAGCAAAAGGGGACTTTGTATTTGGTTCGGACAAAATTTTGGTCATCACAGACCATCAATAAAATAATTCTTAAGTCGTACTCGTGCATGGTTTCCCCCTTGTTAAATATTACTAGAAAGTGTATGTATGTATGTAAACACTTTATTGTACATAAAACACAAAAATAATATAAAACAACAAAACAAAAAGAGTACAAAGACGAACTTATTCCTAAAAGGGATCTTTGTAAGAAGAAGTGCATGATATAATTCACATAATAAAAAATGGGACCACGCTGATGGGTTCAAATGGATGTAATTATAAAAATTAGTTATAGTGAGTAATCAACCACGTTGGTAACAAAAGAGTGTCAGTATCATTTTGATATCAACAGAAATGGGACATCCTTTACTCTGGGAAAGTAAACAGGTCAGGTTGATAATGAACATGTATGTCATGCTTTTATCACTCACACACAATTTAAAACATGCATTTTTTTTGTTCACCATATTTCATCTTCATAGTTATCAGAGCTTATAATACTTTTGCAATTTTAATTAGACCAAATGAAAGACTTTAATTATCCCGCATCTGATAACCTCTTTATGTGGGCGAGTAATTAGCTCGAGGGCACTCATGCGCAACCGGCATCGAAAGTGATCTACATTTTTTGGTTACACCTCCTGCCATTCTTATAGCCCCCTCCGTCGCCCAACTTCGGTACTAGTGCGAGGGGCAGGGAAGATCTGGCAGAACTGGTAAATTGTTGGCGCAACTGAGAATGTAAGAGCTAATTTTGCAGCTAAAGTAACAGCTCCGGTAGCCGTGATCGTCTAGTGGTTAGGACCCTACGTTGTGGCCGTAGTAACCCAGGTTCGAATCCTGGTCACGGCAGTGATACACTGTTACGGCGGAGCTATTATTTTTATTTTTTACCAAATATTTTGTTACCTAATTTTATCTGTAACTGAAATTCGCGACCTTTGCTTCTCATAACAAGTTCACAATCAGACGATAAGTGAAGTTTAAGATACTAAAGATTACAATAATGTCAACAAATATTACATTTTGGTAGAATACGTAAATAAAAGTATAATTATGATATTAAGGTCCACCCACTTTAGTTCACTGGATTATTTTCTTTATTTAATTTTTGCATGTTTCGCTAACACAAAAACTTAGACAATCATTAAACATGTGTTTTACATAGGATAGTTCATAGAAAAATGTTTTTCAGGTATGTTTTCGATATGTTTAAATTTTGCTACCGTAAAGTCAATAGTAATTAATAATCTGCAGTTCAATTAAGAGAGACAAGGCATAGTATAAGGACAAATCCAATTATTCAAGTATGCACCGATGTATTCAAACCAGTTTGAGGGAAAGTAGAACAACGAAGTGACTGTTGTTTTGGGTATCACTATCAATAGCTCCGATAGCCGTGATCGTCTACTGGTTAGGACCCTACGTTGTGGCCGTAGTAACCCAGGTTCGAATCCTGGTCACGGCAGTGGAAACACTGTCACGGAAGGAGCATTTTTTGGATTTTTAGATACTTTATAAGAAAATAAGTGAGATGTTAATTACGTGCATTTTTGATCACGCCTTACTTAACGCAGCAATTTTAGTTGAACTGGAAACTTGTATCTCGTATAATAAATAAGCATAGAATATGATACCTTTGTGCAGCTTTTGGTGACCATTACATAGCTGCAATAACTTTAAAATTTAAATAAAAATGTTATAAATGTGGTTTACTATGCCATCTCTGACATACTACCCAAAATAACAACTGGTTAAGTGTAACAAGTGCAAGCGCAATCAAGCGAGACTGATGAAAATGAAAGTGACCAGCTATAATTCGGCAACTGGCCTTATTGACTCTGTTACTTCCCCTCTGACGCCATGCTTTAGTATAAGAAAGGGGGGCAAGGAAGGTTTGTTAATGTTGTAGTAAATATTGCCAGTACAAATGCAAGTATTGATTTTGCAGCTAAAGTAACAGCTCCGGTAGCCGTGATCGTCTAGTGGTTAGGACCCTACGTTGTGGCCGTAGTAACCCAGGTTCGAATCCTGGTCACGGCAGTGATATCACTGTCTCGGCGGAGTTTTTTTTATTTTTATTGCAGATTCACATGGGTATGTATTACAATACCGAAGTACGATAGACCGAATGTATTAAAACGTCGAATGGGTCAAAAGACCGACACAATTTTTTTCTGAAACCGTTAACTTTTTAAGATTGTTATAAAACAAACCTAACCTAACCTAATGGTTTCTGTATGATGCTGTTTTAATAAATTCTGAGAAGTTTACGGTTTCAGAAAAAAATCGTGTCGGTCTTTTGACCCATTCGATGTTTTAATACATTCGGTCTATCGTACTTCGGTATTGTAATACATACCCATTCACATATTAGAGATTTAAATAAAATTTTTCCACCTTGGTCCTCATTCATAAACGGTCGTTAAAATTCTGTCTACATTAGATTTATTTGCCTTTGACTTATTTTCTTTAAACAGGTTTCTAACTTGTTATAAATAATGGGTTGAACTGTAATATCTATAGAGATTGTTGATTTCTATGTATAATAACTCACTTCCTATTTCAAAAACCTTTTATTTCTGTAGCCAAACCATCAAATTGATATGAATAAATTTAAAAACTAACACGATTTAAGTTTTTTTTATAATTATAGGAATCCACGCTATCTGTTAAATTCATTGAATTATAACGACCGCTTTAGCCTAGTTGGTAGTGACCCTGCCTACGAAGCAAGAGGTCCTGGGTTCAAATCCTGGTAAGGGCATTTATTTGTGTGATGAGCACAAATATTTGTTCCTGAGTTATGGATGTTTTCTATGTATTTAAGTATTTATTTATCTATATAAGTATGTTTATCGTCGTCTAGTACCCATAGTACAAGCTTTGCTTAGTTTGGGACTAGGTCGATTTGTGTAAGATTGTCCCCTAATATTTATTATTTATTATTTTTTTATTTTATTGACAATTATTAAATTATCTTTCTGCGCAAGAACAGTCACGGAAGACCAGTTTGCGATCGAAAGTGAACGGAATTTTGGCAAGTGTCCACTGATTTCGTCGTATCGGTCACCAGCTTCAATAGCCATGATCGTCTAGTGGTTAGGACCCTACGTTGTGGCCGTAGTAACCCAGGTTCGAATCCTGGTCACGGCAGTGATACACGGCGGAGCTATTTTTTTTTTAACAAAACTATATTTGTTTTGACGATTACTTGCCAACTTGTTAAATACATGAAAAACTACTTCCCGTTTCAAGAATATTCATATCGTAAGCTCTGATAACCTGGATTTTTTGTTATAAAATTTCTGCGTTTTGTTCACGTTATAGCTCAGAACTGACTTTTGACTTTAACGTTCTATTGATCAAGCAAAATTAAAAAGCAAATAAGTAGGAATCAAAATTGGGCACAGACATGTACCTGCTGTGTTGTAGTGTCTGCAATTGATGTGCTCCCCATGATAATCCAATTCCCATGTCGGCGCTCATGCTGAAATCCTGTGGTCCAAAATTGCCGAGTCCTGAATAGCTTAGTGGTGTCTGGAAAATAAAACATCAGACTTAGTATTTAGCTTGTATTTAATGCAAGGTTCGTGGTTGTATTTTGTTCGTAGGTATAACTGTTGTGCAAATATGACAATACTTGTTTTTTTAGCATGTTTTTTTTAAATGTTTTTAACACGTTTTGTTAATGATATTCTGAAAAGAACTTAAAAAACATTTTCACAAGTTAGTTATGAAGTATCTTTTTGTATTTTATTTTTTCAACTTCATTTTTTATTACTTTTACGGTCATCCCGTGAAACCATATATTTCATACTAAAATACAAACTGAAATATAGATGCACAGAAAAAACCCCAGAAAAAAGACCAATGCTGGGAATCGAACCCAGGTCCTCAGCATTCCGTGCCGGCACGGGCCGGCTGAGGACCTGGGTTCGATTCCCAGCATTGGTCTTTTTTCTGGGGCTTTTTCTGTGCATCTATATTTCAGTTTGTATTTAGTATTAAAAAACATTTGTGAACAAGTGAAGAATTTTCTATTAGTACTGGTTGGTACAACTACGTACAGAATATTAAAATATATTAGAATATTAATAGCCTGACGCTCTTTGTGCACCTTCATTTATCTTCATTTATCTTGAAGATTCTTCAAGTTCATCGTACTAAACGGAGTGCCGGTCGAGATTTTATCTCAGTTGTTTTTTGTGATCCTGACATATCATCATCACACGATACTCACGTCATAATGTTGTAAGGTAAACGTACCAATGCTCGACAGCTCAACGCCCATTAGATCACACCCATCTGTCACCTCTCTTACTAAGTCATAAGATTGAAGGTGTTATGTATTGGGTCAGTGTCGAGCACAGGGACGTTTACCTTATTGTTTTCTTTGCTAATCGTAAAACTAATGTTTCAAGATATTTTCAGAACTCGGACTCGTTGTCGTCGTCTTAGAAGGGCCCTTGACAAGAAAATCGGAAAAGAGCTTGAAATATCGGGATGACATTCTAATGATACTCACTTCGCTAGAATAAGATAAGTCGTCCTGAGGTGGTGGCATAGAGTTCGGTATGACAACGCGCAAGTTGTTGTGCCGCGGCGAGTGGTGCGGCGGCGGTGCATGCGCGTGCGGCTTATGAGGATGCCGGTGGGGGGAAGGCGCAGGGCCCGGCGAAGGGGAGGGGGTACAACCCGCTCCCAGCGGAGACCCGGAGCCTGGGTAGCCGTTTGACATTTCGAGCATTCCGCCGCTTGGGTATACTGGAATGAAAGAAGAGAGTGACGTTTAGAAAAAAAAAGCTAAAATACTAAGTTTGTTTTGAAAGAGCATGCAAGTGGTTCATTTTTTAAACAATTTGGATTTACCATGGTATTAGTGATGCCACGGTTAAATTTATTGTAGCACGACTTTGTTATCGTATTGGATTTAAACACAACATCTAGTGTTTTTTTCTTAAGTGAAGGATGTAAATAATGAGTTTACCTGAATCGGTTTCCGAGGATGATGGCCGTGGACTGATAGAGGTATGCATCTGAGGACTAGCTTGCAACAGCGACTGTTCGTAACTCCCAACAGGCACGCTCACAGGCAGATTGTAGTTGCTTCCGGTAACTCCCACACCGACGCGACTTCCGTTCAATTGGTTCCTTTGCATCATGATTTGGAATTCCTCATCGATCTTCGAGTACTTGGCCTCGGTCCGTGGCGTCAGATTGTATTCGGGCTCGGCTTCAGGACTGTCCGGGGACATCACTCCGTTCTTATGCTCCTTCTTCGTTAGTGCCTGCAAGTGTCAGCGAACCCAGCTCAGGTGGCTTGACGAGCCAAAAATAATATGTCTGCCACTGATTAATAAGCCATGCAGTAATTAGAGTTCACCCTCATTACACACTATTAGTCTTCGTAATATTAATGTTAACAAAAAAAAAATAGTTTTGTCGCTAATATTGTATGTAGTGGAGGGTCAAAAACAAAAGTGCGTTCAATAAATCTACTAAGCGGTAAATACGTGAAACTTTTTAGCGTACATTTGTGTGTTGTGTCGAATGCAATGATGCAACTGACTTCACCCTCGCGCGAGTCAGGTAGCCGCGCTGGTTAGCTCAAATAAACACAACAATATTTACAAAACCCATGCTGTACAAGGAAAAAGTAACATAAATATTTGGGGTATCTAGTCATGTTATAAAATGTTAGTATGTATAAACTTGGTGTCTGGCTGGGATTAAACAGGAAGTAAACGGGCATGCTGCTCGACTGAAACCAGTGTTTATCTATGGTGACTATAATCACTTGTGGTACCTTTGTAAGGTGGGTTCTGGGAGGATAATATTAAGTTACACAAGATTGTTCTACGGGGATTTATTTATTAGGTACTACTCTGGTGGGTTTATTAATGCATTAGGGTTGTGTCAGTATAAGCACGCGGTTAAGGGGGTAAGTCATTTTGCATGGACATTGCATTGCGATCACTGGCACACAGATGACGCCGTACTTTATGTACCTCGATGATGTTCCGGTTGGTCAGGGATTCGTGGGGCTCGTTGTATTCCGTGTATTTCAGTAGGACCTGAAAATAAATGAATTATTAACACTACACTCTACAAAGACAGATTTCATACACCAGAAAAAAACCGTGGCAAGATTGAAATGACGGTCAAAGTTTTAATTAAGTATGAGTAATGTGGGTGATTTGTTTTAATATTAGATAACCCTTAGGACAGGCATCGGATTTCTATTATTTTTTACGTAAATGTCCTGGTTTCAGTTACGTTTTTAGGGTTCCGTAGTCAACTAGGAACCCTTATAGTTTCGCCATGTCTGTCCGTCTGTCTGTCTGTCCGCGGCTAAGCTCAGAGATCGTTAGTACTAGAAAGCTGTAATTTGGCATGAATATACATATCAGTCACGCCAACAAAGTGGTAAAATAAAAAACAAAAACATATTTTTTTTTAGGGTACCTCCCATAGACGTAAAGGGGGGGTGATTTTTTTTTCTCAACTAAACCTATAGTGTGGGGTATCGTTGGATAGGTCTTTTAAAACCATTGCGGGGTTGCTAACATGATTTTTCTATTCAGTGATCTGTTTGCGAAATATTCAACTTTAAAGTGAAAATTTTCATTAAAATCGGGCGTCCCCCCCCCCCCCTCTAAAATCTAAACTGTTAGGTGGAAAAATTTGAAAAAATTCAGAATGGTAGTAAATATATCAAATTTACTAGGAAAATTATAGCGGCTAAGATTGCTTGGAAATTATTTGTAGATTAAGAGTAAATAGTAGCCTAAGGTATAAAACATACCTAAACTTGGATGATTCCGTACACATACGAAATCCTTAGAAAAATATTACTTGATTTTTTTGTAATGGCTACGGAACCCTACCTTGTGCGTGTCCGACACGCTCTTGGCCGGTTTTTTTAGAGTTGTCCAAACATAGTCACCCTAATACTTATGGTCCGCTTCCTGTCCGTATCTACATGTTTTTGTCCATGATTACGTCTGAGAGAGAATCTTTTGATCCGAAATAGGTGGACACTTGAAATTTTTACAGCGTAGGTAGTATCAAGTATGTATTAACTATTGAATGATAAAATGACACACACGTATTTAATTATTATTTTTGCTTTTGTAAAGTTAAATGATTAATTTAAGGAGCTCGCTATACTTACAAGAAATATGTTATTTCGGCGATAGCACGGAACCATTCATGTGCAAGTGTCACTCGCTTTTTGCTATTTTTTATGGGATTATTTATTCCATTTTTGACTAATGTTTTTGTACACATAATTTACGTTCAGTGTTTTATCAACCTAGATGATCGTTTAAGACCTTGAATTGGTAACAGCAGATAGCGAGTTAGACGCCGGATTATTATCATGTCGTACGGCAATCGTTTTATTTTGCAATTAGTCTAATGTGGGCGATATTGGCAGTAGTTTTGGTCGTAGGGAATACCCGTACTACGTGATGATCAAGTGTATGCGTAACCTATGTATGTAAAACTCTTTATCGTGCATAAATCATGAAATTAAACAAGAAACACGTGAAACAGATGTGCTGAAACTATTACTTTGCTCACCCGCGACCATAAGAAAGTTTTCAGGTCATTAATATGGACCTCCGCGATGTAACGCCTGAATCAATAAATTATATTTGAAACAGATGTATACAAAGACGAATCATTGATATATTTTTCATAAGCTATTTGTTCACAACACTTTTTAAATACGTTCCTGCTGATGTTTTCAAATTTTATGATATCTGTTGATCTTAGAAAGTTTGAAATGCTTACCTTAAGTAAGAACAAAAAAGGTTTATTAAAGTAAATGTTACCCTTTTATTTATTAATAAAATGTTTCTTAAGCAGGTTAAGTTCGAAATTCTTTTGTCTTCATTTCTTACTGCGGCATTTGAACTTTGTTAAACGCAAGAAAACTTAACTATTACTTGCAGATATGCTATGTTTATTACTAAGGGATTTTTATAAAATCATAAAAATAAAAAATAAACTTTACAAGGTTTTCAAACATTGTATTAAATTAATGCTTATAGCCGTAATATGTGCCTACAATAATTACCTGTATAGTTTGTACAGCTTTCAGAGTAGCCAAATCAATACCAGCTGCCATCATAATTAAACATAATTGGACAAATCTACGTGAATATTTTATGATGTCGCTTCCAAGCCTGTAGTGACATAACCTTCAGTCAATTTATTAATCATCATAAGACTATGGTATAAAGAAACATAATTTTTGTTACGTATAATACTTTTAATAACCTAATCAAAACCTAATCTTGACTTCAGTTAGGTCATTTATGAAAATGGAAATATTCAAATGCTCCAACTTTGTTTTGTGAAAAAAGGGTACTGTACGGGACGGGTACTTTGAGCTAATGGAGGCTGACTATAGTCTTTTTGTAAATCAACAATCTTAAAAACGTGGGCAGTCAGGTAAAACCAACCACATGGCTTGGACTGGACTGTACGTAGTTCTCGAGCGGGTCCAGTACGGATCGAGAACTTTGCACACACAATTAAATTAATTCGCAGGTGTGTAAGTACAGTTTTATTTACGATGTTTTTCTTCGCCGTAAAGCTCGTGGTAATTTTAAAAGCTTTTTACTAACTTGCAATAATGTATTTTGATCATGATGTATTTTGTATCAGGTTTAAAAGTTCGCCATGTGTAGATGGTGTTGGGTATGTGTGTACGGGTCAAATCTTGGAAGTTGAATTTGACACACTTCCAGTGGTCGGATTCACTTGAAGTTTGGTATACTTAATTATGTAGGTTGGATGACAATGCAAGTACAGTCAACAAAAAGTACAGGCAGCGAAAAAGCTTGCATTGAAAATGAATCTTTTAACAAAAAACTTATTTTAAATGTACAATAATTATAATATGGTGGCCTAGTAGTTTGACCTATTGCCTCACAAGCAGAGGGTAGTGGGTTCGAATTCGGGCTCGCAGCTCTGAGTTTTATTTATGTGCGAAATTATATTTGAAATTTACCATGAGCTTTTACGGTGAAGTATAACATCGCAGGGAAGGGATGGTGTGTGTGAAGTTCCCAATCCGCACTGGGCCCGCGTGGGAACTACAGCCCAAGCCCTTTCCCCGCCAAGGCCGGTGCCCTGCAGTGGGACGTATATAGGCTGGGATGATGATGATGAAACAGAACATTTGGAGCCCAAAAATCGTCATTGAAGGCCCCAAAAAATTAGCAAACACGAAGCAATGTAATCCATGACCTTCTTCAACTTAGAATTAATTACACTTACAGCCAATCCCAGGCGTTGCCTTGCGCAAAAAACAAGAACCATACTTCGTTCCCAAACCAGTTTCAGTTTTGGCAACCAGAAGTGTTTAGATACATTCATTGATTTTATAATGATCTCTTAAACTTTAACAATGTTTGAGCAGGTTTCATACCACGGATTAAGAGACTTTTTTATCTTTTGCTAATAGTAACAGGTACTTGTACTAGGGGCGTTCAATAAAAAGTGAGAATGAGTATGTTATAAACAACTTTTACTAAATGTCATTTTATTTTTCGACATAGTCACCTTTTAGCATAATACACTTAGTATATCTTTTTTCTAAACTTAAAATTCCATTTTTAAAAAATTTCTCATCTTGAGTACTTAAAAAATTTTGTACTGCAGCGACTACCGCGTCGTCGTCTTCAAATTTCTGGCCTCTCAGGTATTGTTTCAATCTCGGAAATAGTTAGAAATCACTGGGAGCGACATCTGGTGAATACGGAGGATGCTTAAGGATATCGAACCCAGCATCACGAATTGCAGCCATTGCAACGGCGGACTTGTGTGCCGGGGCATTGTCCTGGTGGAACAGCACAACTTTCGAGAGTTTACCTCGCCGTTTTTCGCGGATCTCATTGAAAGAAAGAAAGAAAGAAAGAAAGAAAATACATTTATTTACAACATCACAAGACACAATATTATACAAAACAAAAAGGCAATACTAAAGCTAAAGATAGAATGTGTCATTGCGGTTGCAAATCGGACACTGGCTCAGCATAATGCTGAGGCGTTTAAAGTACCCCAGCGCTGATTTTCAGCCAGTACCGTTGGTGACACCCGGATCGCTGTTTAGATAGATAAATAAATAAATAAACTGCACACTAATAGCTACATACATAAGACTAGGTACATGCGTAAATAAATAATTTGTAAATTGTAAAAGCAAATAATAATAAGAAAATTTCTTGAACATAATTAGTATATCTCACTTGCCAAGTATACAACCCTGCGCGGACTAAAACGAAAAATGAAATAACCAAGACAATAAAAATCAAAGAAGTTTTGTGAAATAGTGCTGGAAAGGACATTGCGCAATGTTGCTATTTGTTTAGCGTATAAAGTGCCCGTAATAGTGGCTCCATGCTCGAGATACTCAATCATTAATACCCCTTTACCATCCCAAAAAACAGAGCCCATGACCTTACCGGCAGATGGGCTCCCCTTGAATTTCTTCGGAATTGGAGATGATGGCCTTTTCCATGTCATAGACTGCAGTTTCGTTTCAGGGTCGTAATGATGGAGCCATGTTTCGTCCATTGTTATAAATCGCGCCAAAAAAAGTTACCGGTCTTGCTGCATCAGGTTCAAAGCTTCTTGACAAATCTCTAGTCTAGTTTGTTTTTGCGTGTCAGTATGCATTCTTGGTACCCAACGCGCAGATACCTTTTTCATACCCAAGCGTTCATGTAAAATATTATGCACGCTCCCCGTTGAAATCTTTACATTTTCAGCAATAAAACGAACTGTGACACGACGATCCGCTAAAACTGAGTTTTCGACTTTTTTCACAATTTCTTCAGTTACTGCTGTAGTAGGGCGTCCGGAGCGGGGGTCGTCCATTGTCGATGTTCTTCCACGTCTAAATTCGGCGCACCAACGTGCGACTGTCGAATACGGAGGAGCATTAGACCCTAAAGTGTCCCGCAAATCCAAATTGACTTGGTCCGTAGAAAAATTTTTCAAATACAAGTATTTGATAACGGCGCGCAGTTCAATTTTCTCCATTTTCGCTAACGTACTCAATAGCATTGCAAAGAAATTACCTTATATTTTTTTAAACAAAAGACAGTTAGTTTTTTTTTTCATAGCAATCAGCTAGATAGATTAGCTTTACCGACCAGTATTTAATTTCGTTACATTAAAAGAGTTTGCATCTCATTCTCACTTTATATTGAACGCCCCTCGTATTTAAGCCAAAGAAAAGCTTGTTAATCGCATCAATTTTCTTTATGATGGTTTTGTTTAAGCTTGTTAGTGTGTCTACTTTTTGTTTTTCTCAACGGGTAGTAAATTTATTCATCTTTAATACAGTGTATTCTTTGGTTAACGATTGCAGATGAATTAAAAATTAATTTATGAAATATCATGGATATCCAATAGAACAAATCTCATTTCATAGGATTTCTTCCTGTGTTTTTTTTTTATTGCAGCTTCACAGACACCTTTTTTTGGAGACGGTCATTGTTACTTAAAAATTCTGTTTGTTGTTTGTTTTATTTAACTTCGAAACCAACTGGTATTTACATCCTTATATTAATAATGTTTACAATATGGCTGGTGCCTGTATAACTTCGTATACGTAGCACACAGCACGGAAACTTTGCATTTTGTTAACCAGGGTTACTGTAGCGTTCTAAAATCATTATTTTAAACACTTTTTATGTAAAACATTTAGTACTTAGTTGAAACTACCTAAGTAAGTATCCTTATATACCTTTGTCAACCGGTTTCTCGGAAACTTTTCTAATTTTTTGGGTAAGAAATTGTACAGAAAAAAGCAAATGAATCTCATCATCATTTTACCCGAAAGACGTCCACGAACATAGGCCTGCTGCAAGGCTCGCCAAATAGATCGGTCTCGTGCCATCCGCATCCAAGGCAATCCCGCAACTTTAACCAGGTCGTCGCTCCATCTCGTTGGAGGCCTATCCACACTGCGTCTTCCGGTCCGTGGACGCCACTCGAGATCCTTTTTGCCCCATCGGCCATTAGTTCTACGAGCGATGTGCCTGCCTACTGCCGCTGGAGTCTGGCGATTCTTCGAGCTATATACGTCAGTGAGTTCTTGCGCGGATTTCATCATTTCAAATTAATCTAAATAAGTTTTATTGTGAGACCAAGAAAATTTTCTTGTGAAGGCTATAATTTTTACACCAATAATACGATAAAGTTTCATCTCGATATGTGCCGAATGAAGTTCCGTTGCCCAGGTAGTCGTTGTTTTAATCCTGTAGGCTTCGGGCACTTTAATCTGACTATTTATAATTGAGAGCTCCGATCTCGATTAAACCAGCAACATTATAATTGTTTCTGCTGCTAAGTTAGATTAAACTTTGACTGATGTGGGTTCCTACGAACGTGATTACGTTTAAAATTCCTTGAATCATTTAATTTCGGATACCTATTCATATCTGTATTGACGTTCCTATGAAATTTTATCCAAAGCTACTTACCCACTTCTAGAAATTGACTTGAAGTTTAATATGAATGATTAGTTTGAAGGGCAATGAGGGTTTTCTGACGGGAATATCAATATAGCTAGACCGTTTAAATGAGTTCTCGCCCGCGCGGTACAGGGGCTGGGGGGTATGACGACAAAGGGGCCGAGAGAGGTGCAGGCGGCGAGCGCGCCTCGTGTGCCTGCCGCCCGCACCTCTCTCGGCCCCCTTTGTCGTCATACCCCCCAGCCCCTGTACCGCGCGGGCGAGGACACGTTTAAACGGTTTAGCTATAGATAGCGTTATTATCGTGAAGTCAGTTTGACGTTACAAAATCGCTTGCGATTGGCTCATTTAGTTATTAAAATGATAGCTCGAAGAGGTCATCGCAAAACAATCGCAACACGTAGTAGAACACATTTAATAGAGCCGTATTATGTATAGTTGTTTAATCATGTTTTTCAATTACATTCATAACGGTAACCTGAAATTGTCTTAATGTTTCTGGAGGTATTTCCATCAATATTTTTTTAAATTCTGGTGGCTGAATTCAACATAAGCAACCATCAACATTAGGACTCCATTTTCTGGGAAAAGCTGATGTTTTATTTAATTATTTGTATTCGTTCTTAAATAAATTGATCAAATTTAAGAAGTAATATTTCATCATATTTTTGTTGTCATCATATTTAAAATAGTTATAAATAACCTTAAACAATTTTACAAATTTCAGTTGTCATACAACTATTTCAGGAATGCCACTTTGACACAACTATGACAGAAATGCAACTAGAAAATGTTCAAATGTTATTTGCGTTAATATTTGCTTTACATAACCATTAACTTAGGTACACTATTACGACTCTATTGAATCTTGTTCTTTTTCGTCTGTGTTTTTCATCTGCTTTCGCAATGACTATTTCTTTCTGCCAAACGGTATAAGACGGTGACAGAAAGAGATGGTGAAAGCGAAGCGAACAACAATACGGCCTCTGTTAGAGCCATGGTTATACATACACCAATCCATAACGAATAACAATTGACAACATTTCATATTTCTAAGACTATAAATTTGATTCGTTCTCTGTATTCTGTTTGGAAAGAGAAAGACGCTGATAGTTTTAAATTTTCACTAGGATTATTAATTAATTTGTTACAATTTTTTAAAGATGTGCTTATTCTACAAGAGCGTAACGATAAAATAGATCCATTACTTTTGTCCAGTCTCTATTTAAAAAAAGTGATGACGTAAATTTGACGTTAAGTTTGTTATCAAATTTAAAAATATGACAGCTCTTTTTTTTAGTGAAAAGGGTAAAGGAAAGATATCTATTCTGTGGCACTATCAGCAACAAAAATATGAATACACCCAAAGTACCAAAAATATGCATCCACGACTCTATTAC
This sequence comes from Archips crataeganus, assembly GCA_947859365.1. Taxonomy (NCBI): domain Eukaryota; kingdom Metazoa; phylum Arthropoda; class Insecta; order Lepidoptera; family Tortricidae; genus Archips; species Archips crataeganus. Next base: position 18,946,008 of record OX402048.1, read on the forward strand.
CAGGGCATAAAGGCGTTCATATTTTTGTTGCTGACTGTACATATTATATGTTTTTAAATTTGTTGTATTTTTTTAAACATGGAGAAATAAATTACAATAAATATTTTTCCGTGTTCAGGAGGCGAAACTCTTTCGATTCCTGCAGTAATTTTCAGGTGTTAAAAAAATTAAAGGTTGTCAAAGCTGCCAAACAGACCTCACGACACTAGTGCCAACTAGTCCGTCACAGAAACTCACATTACGGACTAAAAAAATCAGCAAAAAATTTGACTCAAAAATGTTTTTCTTTCTGTACAAGTTTTACAAATTTGAATGTTTTTTAGTTTGGTTGTTATCACGGAGGTACGAAATAACTCTGACGTAGATACCATTGTATTATTAGCTATCATTTAGTATTTTTCAAAACTCTACGTTATGTGTAGGTACATATTCATAAATATTTAAGATTTGAAGTAGAAAAACGAAGTAAGATCATTGAAAGATTATTCAAATGTTGAATTGTGATTATGGTACTTTATCGCACTATGTTTCGCCTGAAATGATAGTTGATAGTGTTGGTGAAATAAAAAAATATAAATCAAAGGATTTCAATCTTGCCACTGCACACACCAATTCCCTTTTTCATAAAACTAAACAAAATCTCTTAGTGTTTTGTTTGTACCTTGCGAAAGCAAATGACCAAGTGACAGATAAAGACAAAATATTCTGTAGTAAAATAATCTTAGCGACCTTTTGTGAACAAGGGCATAAGACCATAGACTTGTATTAAAATGGATGACTTGCGTACGTTGAAATTTTACCGACCACTTGTAAGTATTTGAAATTACTCAAATTAGCAAAATTCACTATTTTCGCTCCTGATAAAGGTAACTTACACAACAAGCAAAAACGTTTAGTCAAATTGAACTTTGATAGAAAATCAACGGTTACACGCCACACAGCTTTGGCACGCTTTGGCGTCATCCATTTAAATATAGGCCAGCTAAAGTTAAACATTTTCAAGCTCACCTTATCCATATCCGTGCTAGCGTATTGGTACAGTTTGTTGTTGGAGCTGAAGATGATGAGAGCGATCTCGCAGTCACACAGTACGCTTAGCTCGTAGGCCTTCTTCATCACTCCGAATTTGCGTTTGTTGAAGGTAACCTGAAATAAGATATTATGTTTTTTTTTAGTAAATATGAAAGCCTACATGGATACGAGAGAATGTGCAGCCAGCGTCAATGGTAGAAGATGACTTTTTTCCTTTATCGCATAAAATGTTTGGCCTTTTGAACGCCAGCGTCGTCTATAGAAGTCTATTGACCGTATTCGGTAATACACAAATTAATTTACCCGCATCCGCGTAAGAATCAATTTTGTTTAACAAAGACGATGTGTGGCGTTCAAAAGGCTAGTGGCGCATGGGGTAAAGCAAAAGAGTAAGTGTACGGTTACTTTTCACGCTAACTTTAAACAAGGCGCTTAAAGTAAATGCTCACGAGTGAAATTCTCTCTCATTCTTACGCGTATTTTCTAATATATAAAAATGTCGTGTCACGGTGTTTGTTATCGAACTCCTCTGAAACGGCATGACCGATTTTATGATTTTTTTTCTGTATTCGGTAGGTCTGAGAATATTTAGGTCGTAGGCTATTTTTATACCTACCCCTATTCTTCGCAGACGGAGTCGCGGGCAACGGCTAGTAAATAATTACATAAATTTTTCACTTTGAAGGACCTTTGACTATTGTGAATTCAATATTTTTTAATCATTGTTTGATTTTTGTTTCGATTAGACAAAACAGTTAATACCTAATTAAGTAAAGTGATTCAGGTACTAAATCATAATATTGTTAGTACCCGTTTTCTGTATTGCTTATAATGTAACGATAAATTATAGAATATATTTTCATAAAATGATATATTCTGTTAAATATACTTTGTAAAAGTAATAACAGGTGGGTCGGTTGGAAATCGCAGTACGCTTGCTTCAGCATAATAGTGAAAAGTGCATGGGTTAAAATATATTCAGCATAAATCAAATTAAACAATAACGATATTCCCATAATTGATTCTGTAATGTATTTGCAATCCATTTTAGGTCACGGTTGTGTATATCATTCCAGAATTCATTGACCAGTGCGTCCATTTCACTATTTAATATGCTACGAATATTACATGTCATTATAATTGATGCCACCTTTTAGGTTAATGAGGTTTTTAACACTAGAAATGTAATTTTAGTCCATGCTGCTGCTGCTATTAGTACCAGTTGGTACAAAAATATAGCAAAAGCGGAACGGTTTGAAATACTCCTTTTAAATGCCGTTGATGAATGGAAGCTGTAGTATGACTTTAAAAAAAATTAAACAATTATGTATTTGGTAAATTATGTATTTGTTTCGTTTGTTGTTATACAGCTATGTTGGTCAGTTAGTTCTAGTTCTGGTATAATAAAAAAAAACTAAAAACCGTATAAATATAAACATAAATGAAAAAGTACGATTGCTTTTATTATACAACTTAGCCTTCCGTCCGCAGCTTCGCCCGCGATAAATTAATTTTCCCGTAGTAAAATAATGAGTAAAAGGTATTTTGCCGCGGTAAAAAGTAGTTTAATGTCACTCAGTGATAATGTAGCCTTCTAACGGCAAAGGGTCCAGTAGTTTTTAAGTTTATTCGTTACATACAAAAATACAAATCTTTCGTCTTTATAATATTAGTGTAGATAAAGAGCAAAATATAGATAAGAGATTGATTATCCATAATAATTATGCCAAGTAGTAAAGCACACTAATAATAAGTTAATATAGGAAAACCCATAACACCTGCTGCCTGACAACATGTAATAAATAAAAAAGTTGAATAAAATAAGGAGTAGGTAAGTATATAAGCAAGCAGCAGTAGTGGATGATTCAAACTCCAATCCCAATGTAAATCAAAATTCGTCTATTTAGCCTTTAGCGGCACCGTAATAAGACTTGCATCTTCTAACACAGAACTGCTGGGTACAGGACCAATCTTAGAATGAGAGGGCTTGGGCTGTAGTTCCCACGCGGTCCTAGTGCGGATTGATACACACACAACATTAAATTTCTCAAGCGTGTGCAGGTTCCCTCAACGATGTTTTCCTTCACCGGAACCAACACCTAAGTCAATGTCAAACCGTAATCATTACGAAGTTAAATTGACCTTCGCTACTTTCATTTCAGCTGCCGGTCTCTTGTTTCAAGCCAGTTAATCTTGAGCCCATCGACGTCTATAGCTTTAAGCACGAGGGCTCTAGCGAAACTGGATGCAGCATGTAATTAATAAATAAGGCGGGAGCGGTCGTTGCTCCCTGTGATAATGTTTTGCAGAGGCAGTTGATATGCCGCATCTGGACGCAGTACGGAGTTAAGGTCAATTTGTCATCGTTGCAACGTTTTATGAAACCGTTGGTTACCATACTAGCAGGCCTTTCCAATGTGTAATTGAAAGACTTATCAAAGGCGTAGCAGTCTAGTGGTTGACTTTCAAGCAGAGGGTGACGTAGGTTAGAGCTTGGGCCCGCACCAATGTGTTTCAGAATTTACGTGCGAAGTTACAATTGAAATTTACCATGAGCTTGTGAGGAAAGACACTTGTGAAGAAGTTTCCAATCCCCACTGGACTCGCGTAGAAGCTACGGTCAAGCCCTCTCACTGTGAGAGGAGGCCTGTGCAGCAGATCTAGTAGTTCACATGGGGGCCCAGTGCGTATTGAGAACTTCACACGCACCATCGATTTTTCACATGTGTGTACAGATTTTAAACAAAAAAAAATTATGGGACAACCTTACACAAATCGACCTAGTCCCAAACTAAGCAAAGCTACTACTACTAGACGACAATAAACATACATATATAGATAAATAAATACTTAAATACATAGAAAACATCCATAACTCAGGAACAAATATTCGTGCTCATCACACAAATAAATGCCCTTACCGGGATTCGAACCCAGGACCTCTTGCTTCGTAGGCAGGTTCACTACCAACTAGGCTAAAGCGGTCGTTTAATTGGCGGAGTCGAACAAGTACTTATACGAAATTTTGCGAAATGAATTACACGTCCACTTAAGATACACGAATTAAGGTGATTATTCCAATTCCGTAAACTTTTACGAGCTTGAGTTAGAGACCCGTCGATATTAATTTGTTTTGATATTCAATCTATTTGGTTTTGGAGTCACTAGGTTGTTGGGGCTTATAAAATTATACTCTGTGCTTTTGTATTAATAAGCCGAGTTTAATTAAACCTGCAAGAAAAAACGTGCAAGTTGCATTATACTGCAAGGCCGTAAGGCAAACGAATTTGAAGTGGTCAGTCGAGCGACGCAATATATATGCACGGTTTATCTATTTGGTCTAAACTCAGCTTTCGACCCGAAGAAGCCTCCCATAAAGTTAACAGAATTTACAAAAATACGGTGTATATACGGGGCGGCAAAATACTAATTTTATGCAAATTTAGTAATAATACATAATATACCTTGAAAATACTGGCTGAAATCGGAGGCACGATCAAAAACAAATTCCCCAATACAAATTAAATTGTTTATTGTAAAGCAGTTCTTACAATAATATGACAACTTGAATGCATTTTATGCGTTTGATGGTTATTGTTAAAGTTAAATTATTAATTGATTTTCTTTAGTCATTAAAGTACCTATATAAATAATTTATTGAATCAGGCGTTACTTTGCGGAGGTCCATATTAATGAACTAAAACAATTACTTTGCTCACCCGCGACCTTACAATAGTTACGTTTATGCAAGAAATGTGCGTTCATGCAGTTCCTCCACCTCCACACTGTACGAACACACACAAATCTCATAAACCCAACCATCACCACCACCAAGCTACACTGACGCGTTTCGAACTCAACCAGAGCTCATCTTCAGAGTTACCACAACCGTATGCTGCGGCTTGGGTCGAATTTGAACAGTTAGTATTAATTAAATATGCCTTATAAATAAATAAACAAAAAATTCAAGGTAGTTTTATAATATGTCAATAAAAGTTATTTTTTGTGGGGTAGTTTGAGAATGAGAAAAATAAAGTGGGTACTTGAGAAGTTACAGTGACAAGTTAAAACATTTGTTTTGGTTTGTTAGTTTAACATTTGGTAGCATAGCATACGGTTGTGGTAACTCTGAAGATGAGCTCTGGTTGAGTTCGAAACGCATCAATGTAGCTTGGTGGTGGTGATGGTTGGGTTTATGTGATTTGTGTGTGTTCGTACAGTGTGGAGGTGGAGGAACTGCATGAACGCACATTTCTTGCATAAACGTAACTATTGTAAGGTCGCGGGTGAGCAAAGTAATTGTTTTAGTTCATTACCTATATAAAATAAATATATTCATATTACGGGACATTTGACACTAAATTGATCTAGTCCCAAAGTAAGCAAAACACTAAAGACGTTAAACATCCAAGACTCGAGAGAAAATTCGTATTTTTCTTACATAACGTTTGCCCCGACCGGAAATCGAACCCGGTAACTCAAGCTTTGTAGTCTCTGTAGCTGTGTAGGTTCGCTCCATTCGGCTATCCGGTTGTAGTTCATAATATCAAATAATAGTACCTGCCGATTCCGTTCATCTGTGATCCGAGATATTTGTATTTTCTTCCGACCCATGGTGGCAGCAATCTTGGTAGGGTAGTGGGAGCGGAGCGAGAGCGAACGGCCGGAGTGGCTATGCGGACGTCAACAGCTTTCTGTAACAAAAACACACACAACATAAACTCACTGCATTAAACCACAATTTGCTATTTAAAAAACACCATTTTATCTAGCCGCCTAGCAAAAGAACGAACTTGTATTTTGTACTCTAACGCTGCCGCAAATTTACGTCAAAGTTGAAGAGGGTTTTCGGACAGGTGGAATATTGCTCGATGGCGTTAGTATCGCGAGGTTTGACGTTACAGTCTAGTTTGCGATTGGCTGATTGGGTTATAAGGGTGAATCAACTCTTCATACCAGCCACAGGTACACACTGTAGAGCAGCGGTTCCCGAAAGGTGGTCCGCGGAACCCTGGGGTTCCGTGGAAGGGCAATAAGGGTTCCGTAAAAAATATTTTCATGTGCGGTGAGAAATTTAATTGTTTTTCATTTATACCTATTTTAAGGTGTTATCAAAGAAGGGTTCCGCTAGGAAAAATGTAATCAATTAGGGTTCCTTGACACAAAAAAATTGGGAACCCCTGCTGTAGAGAGGTACAATTGAACTATTGAAGCTTTTCTGCCAGGCACAATATCGCTAGATGGCGTTAGTATTGAGTGGTTTGACATTTGTATCACGTTCATGATTGGTTTAGCTAAGATAGATTTATTTGCACGGACCAGAGCTAACAATACTATAAGTCGGAGGCAAGTGCTAACCCAGGGTTAAGTAATATCAGTTTAACTGGATTTAATTTTTTAATCTTAGACCGTACAGCAAGCTGTCCTGAATGAGCCAATCTCAAACAGGACTGTAACGTTAAAAGGGCGCGCCATCTTGCTATAATTATTTTGTTTTGCATTGTCTTTTTTTTCGGGATAGGACCGATTTTAGGAAGTTGCTGCGGATTTACCTAAATTGTATAGTATTTTAGCATGACTAAAAACTAAATTAAAGTAGGTAACGATGACGTTTATTACTAGATCTACTTTTGTAATTTAACGTATTTTGTCTTCTTCTGTTAGTCAGGCTCTGAACTTTAACAGGAAGTTCAGGAGTATTGATAGTGATTCCAACGTAATGAATGGGGCGTCAATGACCAACTCCAGTACACTGAATCCTGTAAATGCGTCAGTGGACAGGAAAATATGAATCTTGCGCTAAATCACTAGCAGATGAATGTTGACGTATATGTATAGACGAATCAATTACACAATAGAAGACTTAGAGCGTAATTTCCTTACCAATTCATAATTTTATAAACGTTTATCCATTAAAAATTAGGCACAGTTATTTAGTCATTTACGTTTGTTTTCTTTATTTACTTTTTATAATGTCTTAGTACTGTGACAACTGTATCCAGGCCTTATACTACGAAGTAGTTTTTAAACTCTGTATCATGCTATCCTGCTCACGCTAATAGTATTCAATAGAAGAATGAGAGGGACGATACGTTACGAACTCCCGTTTTCGAATTTTGGAGTATCCCTCCTAAATTAAAGCGAAAAACTGGCACGGGATAAACTCTTCGGTATACTCGTGATAACGGTCGTTGAAAGTTGCAAAACGGCCATGGGTGAAACTTTGAGGGTATTCATTTATCTACTGAAAGATGGATTGTCAAAGCATGATGTATTCTCTTTGAGAGTAATAATATTGGCTTCAATGACATGTTCAAAATAAATTCTAAGGTTTGTGGTCGTATCTTGCTTGGAAAAGCGACACAACTGAAGATGTTACTCTTCATACTTACTATCAGCAGGTCTTTACAACAATAAATGATATTAAACAGTGCGCTACACTTAAAATTCATGTTCCACATAAATATATACAACGTAGTACAGTATAGTGTGGTTAGTAACATTATTTCTTCATTAAAGAAACCATACCGCGACTATTTATTATGCTAGGAGGTGTAATAAACATTTTACAATATGTTTAACAAGAAGTCGGCGAATCCGTTACCGGTGGTACAAATTTTATTAAAGCAGATCTGTATTAATCTACTCTTAATACTTTCACTGATTGAAAGCTACACCATTCCTGATTCACATACTTTTTAGGGTTCTATAGTCAAAGAGTGCCGACGGGTCTATTACTGAGACTCTGCTGTTTGTCCGTCCGTCTGTCACAGGGCTCTATTTCTTCAACCGTAAAATAAAGTTAAAAATGAAAGGGTGTAGTCATACAAGAAACGTGTTTTCGTCAGCGTTTTTAAGTCGATCATTATAAATTTTTTACTGAACTATTTTTAAACATTGTACGGAGGTACGGAACCCTCCACGTACCAGTCCGACTCGCACTTGAACGCTTTATTATTTGTTGTTTAATTAAATGTGTCATCCGATCACTAAAAGTGGGTGAAATGTAAGTTGAATAAATGCTTGTAACATTACAAAATTGGGTCAAGAAAAACCATTCACCCCAGTTTACTTAATGAAAAAGTGCTTTGCATGTGCACAAGTATAGGTGCGAAGGTATGCCGTGATCATAAAGTTAGTGCGACCCGTTTATGTAACGGACTACTTGTACGTATTTTTGTTGTTATGAAATGGGGTGGGAAACAAACAAGTGTATTACATGATGTAAATTAAACCTACCAGTCATGGACATCCGCAACATCTGAGGATCGTGACGTTACTATCCTAGAGAGCTAAGATGGAATACCAGTTATCGTTTTGGAACCCTTTGGGGGAGGAATTTGTCCAGCAGGAGACGTCTTTTGGCTAAGTTTTGAAAAAACTACTTTCTGCCAAGTTTTTTGCGGCACATTCTTCTTGGCATTGATGGTCTTTCTTTCCGAAAGCGCTGGTAGTTCAAGTGACATGTGAAAGAGCTTGCTTACTTACAGAATAAAGAATAAAATTTCGAAAGTGAAATTGTTTTGTCTGCCCCTTTTCTAAGTAAAAATAAGCTATGATGATAATGTATGTTCGACGCCTAAGTTAGGTAGTCATAGTGTCGCTCTGGCAGCGGCTTCACCTTTAGTTACTTAGTTGTTTAAGTTAGTTTTAGTCAGGTTGGAGACTGAAAACCAGCGGGCTCGCTGAGTCTCATTTCCTATTTATCTCATACTTAAAAACTAGATAATGTGTACTATGTTTCGTAAATATATAACTTTTTGTATGTTGGTAAATAAAAAATTCTTTTATTTATTTATTTATTTATTTATTCATTATTTATTACAGTCAACAAAAAGTACAGTCAGCGAAAAAAGTTGCATTAAAAATGAAATAAAAAAAAAACTAATTCATTATTTTTGTCAATGAAAGCTAAAGTAATATACTTAATACAGCGTTTTTATTACAATTATAGTTCGTTCCAATCTTGTTCTAAATTAAATTATTATTCCTAAAAGCGTTGCAATGAGTAAATAAGTTTTATAATTGACATGTTTTATAAATATTATACTGACCTGAAAATTAAACGGATGACGACAAAATGACGCTTTACCTAATACCAGGAAAATAATGAATAAGCTACATGCACTTTACGTGTCGAGGATTTGTTTTGCCAAAGGTAGGTACACTGTGGTTTTGATATTAGTATACTCATCATCATGTCAGTTGAAAAACGTCCGCTACTGAACATAAGGCCTCCCCCAAGGTTCACCAAACATAGTGGTCCTGCGCCATCCGGATCCAACGCGTTCTCGCAACCTTAACCCGAGGCCGTATTGTCTAACGCATCTGACGCTTGCCTTCGCTTTCACCATCTCTTTCTGTCATCATCTTATACCGTTTGACAGAACGAAATAGTGATTGCGAAAACAAGCGTCAGAAGCGTTAGACAATAAGCCTACAGGTCTCACTCTATGTTGGAGCCTTACTTACAATACACTGCGTCTTCCGATCCGTGAACGCCACCGAGATCCTTTTAGCTCCATTGGCCATCAGTTCTTCGAGCGATATACCTTGTCCACTACCACTTGAGTGTAGCGATTCTACGAACTATGCCAGTGAATAATTCTTGCGCGGATTTCATCATTTGCATACTACGGCATTTGGACTAGCCTAGCCTGCAAGGCTAGCATTGTTAAGATTGAATACCTCTTTTTCCAGTAATTTCGGCGCCAGACTTCCACGCTTGAAACAGCCGCGCAAGCACTGCTTCATGGCGTCAGGATTTGCAAATAAGAAGATGGTAGTGGCTCGGAAGGACCTTGCATAATGTCCTAACGCACCTTTTTTACCGCAAGTTTTTACCTTTACCAATATTATAAAGAGGAAAGATTTGTATTTTTGTATGTAAAGAATAAACTTAAAAACTACTGGACCGATTTCAAAAATTCTTTTGCCGTTAGAAAGCTATATTATCACTAAGTGACATAGGCTACTTTTTATCATGGGAAAGTACCTTTTCCTACGGGAAAATTAATTTATCGCGGGCGAAGATGCGGACGGAAGGCTATACAGTATAATTAGGAAGGGGGTGAAACTAAGGGTGGCTAAAGTAAGACAGGTCGCAATGTTTAAAGGCGGTCTGTTACATGCAATCAAGCGGTGCCTAGTGATTACTAGACCGTATCATTTCCATATAAACACCTTGCAAAATGGCGGTTCTCACACTTGGACTGCAAATTTGACGATATATTACTAGGGAATCGACTAGGGAATTATTATAGATATAGTAATTACGCACATCAATGAAATTACTGCCTTCATGGGTAGTCGTGGTTTACAGCGGGTATAGTGCTGTCTGCTGTCAGAAAGAAGTTGCATCTTTTTATATTTTTTTTTAAACTTGCAATGTTTCTTTGTAGGTTTGCTCAATCAAAGGCAAATCTTATAAATCAAAACTAAGATAATTTTAGTGATCGGATATCAACGGATATCGACTAAAAGTTTGACGCGATGAAGTGACAATGCAAGTAGAGTCAGCATAAAAACTTTTTTAAATAAATTAATAATAAATATCACGGGATAATTCACACCAATTGACCTAGCCCCGAACTAAGCAATGCTTGTACTATGGGTACTAGACAACGGATGAACATGCTTATATAGATAGGTAGATAAATACTTAAATACATATTAAACACCCAAGACTCGAGAGCAAACATTCGTATTTTTCTTAAAAATATCTGACCCGACGCGGGAATCGAACCACTAGGCAATTTTGGTCCTCAAATTTAATTTACTTGTATTTGAAAATGACTATCTTAGAAATTTTTACCTGTTTGTAATAATGTTTCTAACAGTTATAACTTTGTTAATGATTTTGTGGTCGAACTTTACCAATATATTGCAATGAACCATGAAGCCGAATGCAGAAAAAAAAGCGAAAATGTTTAAAAGATATTGAGCAAAAAAACTTACACATTAAAAGAAGACCAATTTGCTATTAACACAAGGTAGGTACAACTCGTTATTCTATAAAATAAAATCCTTTTAGAAAGGCAACCCGTAATTTATTTTAGCTGAAAGGAATCATCGGTAGAAATTGTCTATAATCAAAGCCTTTTACCGGAACGGTCATGAGTCGCGAAGGTGGTTCGCCTACGCTGGAAAACCGTGGGGAGAGTGGGGGAGTTTGGGCGGAGACCAAGAAGTGGGACCACTTTAAATGGTATTTAACCATACAATATGACCGACTGGATTTTTTTTCGTTATGACACTAAAATTAACCTGGAAATTTGTATTGGTAATTTTGTATCAGAACTTTTAGAGCTGATTAGCACTCGTCCTTAAAAGGAGACTTAAGTATCAGGCTAATTTAAAGTTTATGTTGGTGTTTGGAAACTGAACGTTAATCAATTTAAAAACCGGCTAGACCAACACATTAGCAGTACAAAGAATACTTGACCAAGGAAACATCTTGATACAGGCACCTATCAGTAGTTGCCCCCTACTGCCTGCCTGATAATATAAATAATAATAATAAAATTAGAAAAACAACTGTGCCACGTAATAACACCATGTTAATAAGATAACATCCAGGCGGGGGGAGCGTCTTCATCCTTATGTGGTTAGTATTCCAGTGGCCCGTACGAAGCGCTTTGCGTCATCCTTCCTAATGCGAACTGCTAAAGAATGGAATTCGCTCCCGTCGTTTGTATTTCCTGATAAATACAACCTAGGTCTCTTCAAGGCTAGAGTGAATAGGCTGTTACTGAACCAGTGAGGTACACCTTTGGCCTCATCTACACTTTTCATCAGGTGAGATAGTGGTCAGTTTCAGTGATAGGGGTCAGTTTTATGTAAAAAAAAAATAATAATAATCAGAATTCAGTGATTAACAGTTATTTGACTATCGTATATGAAACCTCTTGACTGTCACTTAACTGGCCACTTCAACTAGATAAATTAAACAAAAAAAACTAAAATTATAAAAAGCTAGTTATGTAAATACACATTAACCAATTTATCTGTGAATTGAAAAGTTTTTACGCCGTTAGCATAAAGTGTAGTATTGCTTGGTCTGGTTCACAGATAAGTTGGTTAGTCTGTACCTTCGAACATTTTTCCCGCCAACCTTAATCATTGTCATTGATGTGATGACAAACAAGGACGCTAATTATTATGTTTGTAGTAACTACAGGCCAAACCACTGCTACCGCGGTTTTTTTCTTACTTAGTGTTGCTTATCGGTAATGTTAACGCAACACTACCAAAGGCACTAGCCTACTTACCTACTAAGGTACTGTAATAATTTATTGAATCAGGCGTTACTTTGCGGAGATCCATATTAACGAACTGAAACAATTACTTAAGTCACGGGTGAGCAAAGTAATTGTTTCAGTTCAAGTACTGTAATAAAACAAAATGACGGGCGACGTCTCAACCAGACTCAGTTCCCATCATCATCATCATCATAATTATATTTAAGAGCTAGGCTCTTGTCGGTGGAGTAATTTCCAGCTTATTCTACATTCCGCTCTTTCCTTCACTTCTTTATACACCGTGAAATTTTAGTGGTTGTTTTCCCGAAACGAGGTGATTTAGTTTCGATTGTACAATCGATTTATAATTACTATTTTGACTAGAGTCAAAAATCCAATTGTGAAAAACGAATGTCGAAAATGACCGCAAACCAATAGTAACGCTTCGTTGGTGCAAGTAGCGTACGATCGTACGATAGGTTAGGTACCAACGAAGCGTTACTATTGGTTTGCAGTCATTTTCGACTTTCGTTTTTCACAATTGGATTTTTGACTCTAGTCAAAATAGTAATTATAAATCGATTGTACAATCGATACTAAATCACCTCGTTTCGGGAAAACAACCACTAAAATTTCACGGTGTATAATGAAACATTTATTTTATCTTTTATTTGCTCCATATTTTTCCTTCTATTAAAGTCTTAATGTAATTATCGTGGCGTAAAAGATGACCTAACATCTTCCCTCTCCTGTTCCCAATCGCTAATAATTCCCGTGAGCTATCGACAAGGCTGCCAATTCCACCTGTTTGTATAAAAGCCTCTGTGATATAAACAGAGAAATTGAGTTTTTGTTTATTTTCACGTAGATTCAATCTCGGAGATAAATTCCTGCGTGGGCCTCGATACCTTTCAGCAAATCGACTTAGTTCGAGGATTATTTACTAATTGTGTAGGTAAAACTAAGTTTATTGATGTTCGTATGAAATTTAAAAGCCAATGTGTTTTTCTGTTTATTTCTACTAGTTAGCGCTTTAAAGATATTCATTTTGTCTAAAAGGTAAACGTACTTATCTAAAATACAGGTATAAGTAAGTATATTTTTTTGCACTATTATTAGAAATGTTTTTTTTCCGCGTTATTTTTTCCATAACTACTTCCCTAGCGCGTTGAGGATATTTTTATATTTATTATTACAAATAAAATAATCAATTTTACCTTTGAGAATGGTAGGTATAATAACCACACCGTTAACAAAACAGAATGCTGTAGGTTTATTTTTTACAGCGTGTATTTTTGATACAACCACAAACTTTACAAGTTCTTAGTATAGGCCCTAATGATTATGTTTTTCTATAAAATTATTAAAAATGCAAGATTTTTTTTCCTTACAAAATAGTTCAGCGCGCAATGTATCTCATTTTTATTCGCACGTCACAACTGTCACAAGTGATAACTTTAATCTAACACACGTTAGCCAAGTGTCAAATAAGTGTACGCAATACATTGCTGCTCGAAATTTTTTAAAAAATTAATTACGCTCTGGTAGTTAACACTAAATTAACAATTTGTCTTAATATCGGTTCATAGCACTAAAATCTACTTCTTGTTACAGTTTGTGGTTGTATCAAAAATACACGCTGTATAAAACTTTTTAGGATGATGTGTAACGTCATGTGTAAAAATTGTAACGACAAATTCAACATGAACCAAAAAAGTTACCGCTTTATGCTACTTTTATATCTTGTTTATACTCGTATAATAATCGTGATCAAAATGGAAAGACGACCTGGTAAAGGTAGCAAGAACCACTTGGATGTATGCAGCGCAGGATCGGTCATGATGGAACTCTTTGGGCCCTTTCAGCTGGCACATCTTTTGGCTGATTTGATATATCGTGATTTTAAACAGAACGTATGAATATACGTTTGTAGTGGTAGTGCGATGTTGTAGCTAGCCGCTGCATCACGAATGGGCCGGCTCATACGGGGTAGTACCACCCTCTCACAGAACACCAGCGTGAAGCAGCAATACTCCTGCTGCGTTTCGTACGGTCAGTGAGAGCGCCCCAATACCTCCCCCTCCCCTATTCCCTCTCCTTTTTTAAAGGCCGGCAACAGATCAGTGACTCTCTTTGAGTTGTTGACATTTATGGGCGGTGGTGATAATTTTTCATGAGAAGACCCGCTTATATTAGTTTGCCTCCCTCTCGTTATAAATAAAAAATAAGTATTAAATAAGAATGTTCCGTAAAGATCTTACACTCACAAAAAGCGAACCGTGCGTTTCCTGAAAACTCTGAACCAGTCTCTGCGCTGTAGACTAAACTAGTCTATCAACTAATCTGCCAACTAGTCTCAGATCGCAGTTACGTGACCTTGTGGGGGAGTCAACCCACAGGGGGTAGAATCGGAGATACGCGTGCAACGTTGCACACACATATATGTAGTGGCGTATGCAGTGAGAGTTCTCGTGGGCGGGTTATTCGATTCGGTGCTTTTTATGTTAAGCCTTCACTTTCAGGTGGGGTTTCATCAATTGGGAGGGAAGCGGGAGCAAACCAATTGCTCCCGATATGAAACCTGTAACCTGTAAATTAAAATAGGATTTGACTTGACACGTCTGTCGCATGCACACACAAAGGGTGGGCTGACACGGTCACTTGTTGGGTGCCGGAGAATAGCCAGCGATGACGAGGCAGACCAAGAAAATTGCGGGAGGATTTGGATCTCTACGCAAAAGACTGTCCCGATATTATTGTGTCAGACCGGTAGTTGTTTAGGTTTTCGAGCAGAGGGCCATATGACAGGCTAATAAAAAAAAACTTTAACGGCGTGTTTTTTTTCTCACAAAAATATTTACAATGTTTACTTAATTTTCAAGTGCTTTTTATCAATTACACACAATACAGTAGGTACACTAAAAAGAGACAATTTTTTTTAATTACTTTATTAATATTTAATGTGTATATGTTTTTTAAAACCGACTTAATGAAAAAGCAGTTTTTTTCTCTCGGTTTAGGTATTGTTTTTTATTAATGTCTTTACAAATCATAATTGCAATATTTTAATTGCTCGTAACTGCATTATGACATATTAAAACACTAACAGATGTTACTTTTTTATTGGTTTAAAATGGCAATCGATTTTTTATCAATTAAAAACTACTTACTTAAAATATTAATTAAAGAACTGCAAAAGCGTCTGGTCGACACCACTGGAGACCAAAGGGCTGGCAGCTATCTCTCTCAACGAATCGCCATCGCCATTCAACGAGGGAATGTTGCCAGCCTATTGGGTATGATGCCACGGGGGCCTTTTTTAGACAGTCTAGTAGTTTTTAGGTTAGATATTTAGTTTATAGTTAATTATTTTTATTGTTTCTTAATATTTGTATTCTATGAATAAATGTAATAATATACCTTAAAATATCTTTATCATAAGATGTTTATACCGTAGAGTTTTAATTGTTATCAAAATTATTAAATGCGCATATCAAATTATGGATAGTTAATTATTATTTGCCGTTCATATTGCGTTGCGACCGACCCTAGCATAGCGTGGGCGGTATAGAGTTGTTTGAATACTTAGGCTGTGGCTAGACTACTATATTTAAGATACGCGATATTATTAGAGATACTTTCACAGGATGTATACCGGTTGTGTGGACTTACGTTTAATGAGCTCCAGATGTTTCGACGCATCTACCAGCGATATAGTTTGCCTTTGTACTTATTTGTTTTGTTGTTTGTTTATGTATTATTTTTGTGTCTCAAGTATAATAATAGTAGCCGTGGTGGCCTAGTGGTTTGACCTATGGTTTCTCAAGCAGAGGGTCGTAGGTTCGAGTCCGGACTCGCACCTCTGAGTTTTTCAGAATTTATGTGCGAAGTTACATTTGTAATTTACCATGAGTTTTACGGTGAAGGAAACACCTGCATACACCTGAGAAGAAATTTTAATGGTGTATGTGAAGTTACCAATCCGCACTGGGCCCGCGTGGGAACTACAGCCCAAGCCCTCTCATTCTGAGAGGAGGCCTGTGCCCTGCAGTGGGACGTATATAAAATAAAATAAATATCACGGTATAATTCACACCAATTGACCTAGCCCCAAAGTAAGCTAAGCATAGCTTGTGTTATGGGTACAAGGCAACGGATAAACATACTTATATAGATAGATACATACTTAAATACATATTAAACACCCAAGACCCGAGAACAAATATTCGTATTATTCATACAAATATCTGCCCCGACGCGGGAATCGAACCCGGGACCTCAAGCTTCGTAGTCAGGTTCTCTACCTACTAGGCCATCTGGTCGTATAGGCTGGGATGATGATGATGAAGTATAATAAAGAATTTACATATAGGTATAGTCGGAGTAAGAAAAGGTTCATCATTTTTCGACCTTAACTCGTTGACATAGAGTTGAAAAGTGACGAACCTTTTCTTACCCCGATTATACATACGTTGTCGTTTGCTTGTATGTCGCAGCTTGCGTTGCGTTAGTGCGGCCTCAGCCTTCAGGGACCGTGGGGTCTGTGGGGGTTTTAGGGGGTTCTAACTGGCGTGGGTGGGGGGTGGAGTTTCCGGTGGTGTGCGGACACGTGGAAATCCCGAGAAGCTAATTGATGTTTATTTCATCTCGTTATTGGCGAACTTGATTTCATTTTCACTGAGACTGCGTTTGTTGTGGTTCTTTTATACATTAAGGGGCTGTTTCACCACCCATTGATTAATTTTAACTGATGGATAAATGTGATGCCATCTCCGCCTATTCGAACAAAACAAACAGAGACGGCATCACATTTAGCCGTCAAATAAATTTGATCTATGCATGGTGAAACAGGGGGTTAATTTCTTGTCTTCTGTGGTTTATAAGTAGTGATCTTTATCAACGTGTAGTTTTCGTAGCAAAGTTGGCAAAGTTGGCAAAAAAAGTCAATACATGTGAAAATTCAATATTAATTTTTACTGTAAGACATTTACTTCAGGATAGAATTCTTCTCTTGTGCTACATTTTAAACACTTCAATTACCTTCTTGTAGCTTACGTCAACGCGAAAAGTCACTTTTATTAAAAATTAGCTTCTTTTCTGATCGACGTGAAAAAAAAAACTAACGCCTAACTAACGCCTGATTCAATAAATTATAAAAAAAAAACTGACAGCCATATCCGTTGAACTGATTTTGATTATTTATTCGGCTTAATTTTAATAAGTGTGAATAATATATAATTAAAAAAATACTTGAGCGTTTTTTGCCAACCGTACTTTGCTACGAAAACTGTACTGAAAAGGTAGTCATGATCGCTATATCAGCCAAAAGATTGAAGTAAGTAAGTGGCTTTAGAAAAAGCAATTATGCGTGGAAATAATTACGTCAGAGACTTGCAATACTAAATAATTCGACACCTGTCTTATGATTAGGTAGGTCATAATGATTTCACTGAATCCTAGTAATTATGTGAAGCTTTGAGCGAGCGTGCGTGCGTGCATGTGTGTGCGTGTGCGTGCGTGCGTGTGTGTGTGTGTGTTCGTGTGTGTGCAATAATATGCAAAGTTAATGAAGACCATATGTATTTTTTGGAATTCCTATCCCTTGATAGGAATAGGAATTTTAATTCAAATGCCAGACTTTATGGGTAAATGCAAGTTCTCTATAAAACTGAAACAACGAAAGCCCTAGGACTTAGTTATGTAAATAATAAAAGTTTTAACTTTTAATTACTGTAATGCCAGTAAAAAGCATTTAAAGTAATTTTCATCAGCTATAGGTAAGTGTAAGGTAATAATTACCTTGTCATTCGGACAAACTTTAGTCATTTAAAGCGATATTAATTATTTTAATAATAGGTAACTACTATGTTGGGCATGAATGGTTACCAAATGGGTTCCGAGGGACGGCCAAAGGAGCAGAGGCAGACCCAAGTGGAGGTGAAGGGACGATCGGAGCGCGAAAAATGGCGGAGGAAAGGGGAGGCCTTTGCCCAGCAGTGGGACATATTAAAAATAAAATCTACTATGAAATTCCGCATTAAAAAGCCGTTGGAAACCTAGTGGTTTGACCTATGGCCTCTCAACTCTCACACCACTGAGTTTTTCGGAATTTACTAGCGAAATTACATTTGTACCATGACCTTTACGGTCAAGGAAATATTGTGAGGAATAAATAAGTAAATAAATAAATAAATAAATAAATATTAGGGGACAATCTTACACAAATCGACCTAGTCCCAAACTAAGCAAAGCTTGTACTATGGGTACTAGACGACGATAAACATACTTATACAGATAAGTAAATACTTAAATACATAGAAAACATCCATAACCCAGGTACAAATATCCGTGCTCACCACACAAATAAATGCCCTTACCGGGATTTGAACCCAGGACCTCTTGCTTCGTAGGCAGGGTCACTACCTACTAGGTTAAAGCGGTCGTTAAACCGCACACACTGAAAATATTCCATAGTGTGTGAAGGTCTCAATCCGCACTGCGCACGCGGCGGAACTACGGCTCAAACCCTCTCATTGTGAGAGGTCTGTGCCCTACAGTGGGACGTATATAAGCTGGGCTTACTATGAAAACTCTACTTGGGATTTCAGTTTTCGTCCAGAGAGTAGAGACACGTTGTATAAGTTTGTGTAGATATGTACAGTCAAGGGCAAAAATATGTATACACTTTAGTACCTTGTCACTTTAACCACTGTGACTGTTCATATATGGCAGTTCAAATATGACGAAAATAGACAAGGTACTAAAGTGTATACATTATTTTTGCCCTTGACTGTACCTACTGGCGCATAGCTTTCTATATCCACAAAAACAAATACCTAACAAACTTCAGTTCATAGTTCCTAGTAATTGTTCAACGTAATCGCTTTTGTTGCGGAAGTTTTGTAGTTATTTCGTAATTAATCTAGATTACGGCTATGGTTCTGAAAAAGGACAATTTTATTGGATCTACTCTAGTAATCGCTATCAGTTAAAAACTCAAGTTGTTATATTATTTACTTACTTTAATTTATAGTTCGTGGTAACCTAGTGGTTTGACCTATAGCCTTTCAAACAGAGGGTCGTGGGTTCGAGTCCGGGTACCTCTGAGTTTTTCGGAATTCATGTGCGTTCACATTTATATATATATGTGGGAATATTAGGTTAGCTTAAATGATTTGCCTGGCAATACTGCTTGCTTTAATTTAAAAAATAAGTATAATGTCAGTCGTTGGAAGTCAGTAAAAGCTCTGTACGTATTCTAATTTGCATCCTATGTTTATTACAGTTTTAAAGGAATAACTTGTTTGTTTTTCGACTGCCATCCCCACAAAATTATGGGGGCTCGTCCGGGATGGTGAAAAACATCCAGTTCAAGACGAAAGATTGTAAGACGTAAGCAGATTCATGATTTAAATTTCAAAAATAAGCTAACGTCCATATTCATCGCTAGTCAAGCTGTCACCTTGTGAGTTGCTATCATTGACAACAAGAGTGCGTTTCGTTGCTACAAGTTCACTATGAAGGTTGATGTATGGCGCGAAAGTCATAATTACGTTTTGTTCTTGCGAGATTTATAAATCAGAAAAAATATTACCTATTTAAAATATCAACGGAATAAAAGAATTAATCTAGAAAAGAAGACGATTTTCTAAGATTATCAAGACGTAAAAGACGATAACCGGAGATATTTTAAGAAGTGAAGATGCCGCCGCGTAAGAAGAAAGATGGAGAATCGAAAACAGAGCAAGAGCATGAACAAGAACAAGAGCAAGAAGAAGATGAAGAGGAATATGCTAGCGCAACTCCGCGTATTTAATTTACTGATTTGGAAAAATCTATGACAACATTTAGTGGAGACGACGCCTATGGAATTGAAACATGGATTACAGAGTTTGAAGATATCGCATCGTTGATGGAATGGAGTGATTTGGAGAAGCTTATTTATTCAAAACGGCTTTTAAGCGGAACTGCACGTTTGTTCCTACGATCTCTAAAGGGTGTTACAAAATGGAATGCTTTGAAAAAAGAACTCAGAGAAGAATTCTGTTCCAGCCTAAACAGTGCTGCGCTACACAAACGACTTGCGTCACGGAAGATGAAGACTAACGCGACATACCAGCAATACTTTTTACACATGAAGGAGATAGCTATACTCGGATCTATAGAAGATGAAGCATTGATGGAATATGTTATAGACGGCATACGTGACACAGAATCTAATAAATCGATTCTATATGGAGCAAACAATATGAAGGAGTTCAGGAAAAAGTTAGAATTATACAGTGAAATAAGAAAGAAGATTGATGCAAAGATACACAATTCTAACTCAAAGCCTTCCCTATCACCTAGTACTTCCAAAGAATATCATCCGAAGCCGAAGATACGTTGCTATAACTGCGGTAGTACTGATCACTTATCTAAAGATTGCACAAAAGGTGTAAAATGTTTTAAATGTAACGATTTTGGACATAAGTCGACTGAATGCCGGAACAAAGAGATACATCAGGTGACGATACAAGAAAAGGACAAAGACCGTTGCGTTACACCATATAAAGATGTGCTCATTAACAACACCTCAATAAAAACCTTAACTGACACAGGGAGCGATGTAAATCTTGTCAAGGAATCGTATGTTGATAAAATCAATTGCAAGAGTTACAACCACGACTCGGTGCTGTGCCTAAAGGGCATCGCTGACCATGAAATACACACTAAAGGATCATTCATGGCTAATATCCAGATTGACGACTGTTACTTCAACACAACGATCCATGTTGTGGAAGATGATTCGATACTGGTTAATGTCATACTCGGGAACCCAATTTTAAACGATGTTGAAGTTAATTTCTCACCTGAAGGTATTTTGGCCAGACGTGTAGTAATGCAATTAACGACGCTAGAAGATTTTAAAGAAAATTCATTGGACGTTGCACAGAAAGGATGCAAAGATGAAATTAAGACGGTGATTAAAGACAAAAATTCTGCAGATCCTGAAAAAGAATCCAATGTTGAGCTGAAGATTATCCTTGATGACGAAACTCAAATTCTCCAAAATCCAAGATGTATTTCGCTATTGGAGTTTGATAAACACAAATTTCAGGGAAGTACACAAATATCAGAATGGCTTAAAGCTGACATAACCGCACCAAGTAAATCAGACTCTGCAAGTCCAGTTGTTCAGGCAAAGAAGAAAAACGGCCCTTATCAAATGCGTATTGATTATAAGCGACCTAACAAACGAATAAAAAAGAAAGACTCACCTTCAAAAGTTGCTCGCTGGGCGTTGTTGCTCGAAGAATATGATACTACCATTGAACACCAACCTGGAATAAGGATGAAACACGCCGACGCTCTAAGAAGATATCCTATAAAAAATGTTTATGTAAATACCGATATAGCATCACAAATAAGAAAAGCCGAAGATGAAGACCTGAAACTAAAACTGATAAAGAAATTATTAGACACTGAACCTTATGAAGACCATGTTATTGAAAATGGAATTTTGTGTAAAGTGAAGGATAGAAATAAAGTAGTTGTGGTATCGAAGAAAATGCAAACTGAGATTATACGAAAGAACCAGAAGATAGAAGAACTTATACTAAGAGAATATTATATCGACCACATGAAAGAGAAAATTAAAGCGGTGATAGATAATTGCGTAGAATGTATTTTGACGTCGCATAAGAGAAGAAAGAAAAAAGGTTACTTATCAAGTACGTATCACGTCATAAACCACCGAAGCTCTGCCGATCAGATGAAATCCTGGCTTATCGCTGAAGATTCCGCACATTCATCCGAGACTGATGAATGAACAGGATGGCCGTGTGGGAATATTAGGTTAGCTTAAATGATTTGCCTGGCAATACTGCTTGCTTTAATTTAAAAAATAAGTATAATGTCAGTCGTTGGAAGTCAGTAAAAGCTCTGTACGTATTCTAATTTGCATCCTATGTTTATTACAGTTTTAAAGGAATAACTTGTTTGTTTTTCGACTGCCATCCCCACATATATATATATATATATATATATATTAGGGGACAATCTTACACAAATCGACCTAGTCCCAAACTAAGCAAAGCTTGTACTATGGGTAATAGACGACGATAAACATACTTATATAGATAAATAAATACTTAAATACATAGAAAACATCCATAACTCAGGAACAAATATTCGTGCTCATCACACAAATAAATGCCCTTACCGGGATTTGAACCCAGGACCTCTTGCTTCGTAGGCAGGGTCACTACCAACTAGGCTAAAGCGGTGAAACTTAACATAAGCTTTACGGTGAGGAAAAACTCGAAGAAGCACACCAGTGAAGACCTTCAATGGTGCATGTGAAGTTCCCGATTCTACGGCCCCTTGGCAAAAAAGTCGACTGGGAAAATAATTCTTGTTTCTCAACATAATGTTACTGTCATTAAATTTAGATAAAAACAATTGTAACAAAATGCATGTCATTTTATAATTTTCGATTAGATAGGTACCTATTATTTTTCTTTTTTTTTATGTTAGAGAGGCCAGACAAACGAACTAGTGGGTCACCTGATGTTAAATGACCACCACTGTCCATAGAACGGATCTGTGAAATCTGAATTAATAAAATATTCTATTCTATTCTTTAAGCATTCTTTTAGAAAACTAGCTGTTGTTGCCCGCGACTCCGTCCGCGAAGAATAGAGGTAGGTATAAAAAATAGCCTACGACCGACGAGAATACTCAGACCTACCAATAAGTAGACAAAGAAGTTTTATAAAAATCGGAGGAGTTAGATAACAAACACCATGACACGAGATTTTTATATATTAGAATGCCACCTGTTGCTAGACAATTGTCACTAGACATAAATATCACGTTGGTGAAAAATAGAGGCTAAATCTAATGTTTTACGCGTACGAAAATGCGGGATAAAACTAGTATCACATTGTTGACTCATCGTGCTGTGAATGTAAATTCAATATGGGCGCCATGTTTATCTTTTGACAATCATGTCAGAATAATTAGCGGCACATGTACAATAAACAAACATGGTGCATTATTATTCCAACTCGACTCAGTGTTTTTAACCTTATGAAAAAATAAAAGAATAATTAAAAAATATATTGCAGGTAGAGCGTAGCACACGCTAGCAATTTTTTGACGACCGGATGGGTTGGGTCCTGAAGGCCTTACTTGCATTTAGCCTTGGCATTCAAAACGTCTCAGTAGTAGGTACACTGTCCAAGTATGCAAAATGACTTGTTTATCTACTGCCATGATTACAAAATTGTCTAAGTTTCAAGAAGACTTTCTTAGCAAAACGTCTAGGACTTGAAATGCACAAGTAGGTAGAATGACTCAATATTGTATAAGGTCTTGATTGTATTATAATTGGTAATGAAGATTATCCTGACCATTTACTTATTGATACATTATGACATTAAGTCGTTTTACAGCCAAGTCATTCAGTCTACTATGTCTTATAGCAATGAGCGTGTTACAGACCAAGACATTTTGCTAATAGCCTGGGATGATGATGAAGATTTCAATAAACCGGGATCTTATATTGCTTCTTCTCAACCATGCGCACGACAGCTAAGTGAGAGTTGCGTTTGTGTGACATACGTGTCAATTTATTTAAAAGCTGAGGATTGCAGGTCAAGGGGCTAAATTTAGGAACGGCCCAACACGGTTCGCGAGCGGTAATTCGATCGTTTGCAAGAGGATAGGGATGAACTGCTATTCAGGAACGCCAAAAATCACAGGTTTGCGAGAGGTTTGGGCTGACTTTGGGATGAGCCTTATTTATTTATTTACTTACAAAGCGAAATAACAGGAAAATAAAGCTCAGCCCATTCCTATCCTCTCCCAAACGATTGAATTACCGCTCGCACACCGCGTTGGGCCGTTCCTGAATTTAGCCCCTGATAGCAGATTATAGCTATCGTACGTACATATATAAGTCATCGCGAAAGAGCGAGGTAATAATGTAGCAATTAACTCACGGCCATCATCCATCAACCTGTCTTATATACGTCCCACTGCAGGAAACAGGTCTCCTCTGAGAATGAGAAGGGTTGGGTTAGTTCCCACGCGGACCCAGTGCGGATTGGGAACTTTACACTCGCACCATTGAATTCTTTCGCAGGTGTGTGCAAGTTTCCTCATGATGATGAGATGTTAGATCTGGTAGCGTGGTGAACAGTTGTGTTGCTTATCTTCAGTAAGCTCTGGTTGAGTTCGAAACGCGTTAGTTCTATGGTGGTGGTGAAAGAAGAGTTTGTATGTGCGATTTGTGTGTGTTCGTACAGTGTGGAGGTGGAGGAACTGCATAAACACACATTTCTTGCATAAGGCCGCGGGTGAGCAAAGTAATTGTTTCAGTTCATCAATTAGATACCTTAATTAAGGTATCAGAGGATTGTGAAGATTAATCTTTTAAAGCCTCCTAACCCGGACGCTACGTGTTTGATAAACTGATAGTGACTCTGCAGATATATATATTATCACGAGCGTATAGATAAAATATTTGCACACACTCAAGTTCACACAACGCACGAGGCAAGTAATAGTTAACGCTATCTGCTGCCAACCAACGGAAAGAGATAAAACTAACTTTTTACTAATATCGATTAGCTGAAACGGATCTTTAAGTCGAATATGGTACTTTACTGAAGAGACCAGTAAGTAAGCAATACTGGACGAGTACGATTTGAAATCCGAGCTATAGGCGAGATAAACCAAATTAAAACTACAAAGACATAAAAAAGTAGATACATGACATCAAAATATTTTCAAAATATTAAAATTTTCCCACTCTTTTTAATGTATGCACGAACGCCGCTGCTCTAGTTTTTTTTTTTAATAATCGTGTTCCATGTACTGCCTAACCTAACTCTTCGAGTTGGAATAAATATTTGAATGAAATTGCAACTAATCTACCTATTTATATTTATGTTTTTGAAACAATAGAAATCCTAATAAAATAATATTTAAAGGTATAATATTTATAGTAAATTATACGTTTATTTGCGTCTATTTCAACCTTTTTAATGACACAAAGACGAGGTTATTAAAACATTTTACAAGGAGTCCTAAGTTCAAATTACAATGATGTTATGAGATTTGTGTCGTACCTACTATTTATTTAACTGGACACTTTTTCATTCCGAATTCAAAACCTCTCTACTTACCGGAGACTTTTGGTAATTTTCCAGTATTATTAACTTACTGGTGACTTTTTAAAGATGTACCTAATGGCGACTTTGCGTTTCATTTTTGAAAAAATAATTTTAAACATTTCCTATTTACGTAAAATTAGTAAGATTATTAATTCGCTATCAATTAAAAAGGTTTATAAACATCAAATGAATTCTATAAAGCAAATAGATAAAAACAACACATTTAAAACCTGTTTTCTGTAGGTATTAGGTAAAAATAGAGCACGTGTATTGACAAACAACTGAGTAGACAGGTAGGAAAAAAATAAATGTATGACAAATACCTATTTGATATAATTTATAATGACGGGTTGTTTTTGTATGATTTCAATAACAAAAAAATAGAGATATATTTTCATCCAATTCAATATACCTACCTAACACATAGTCTCTCATTTCGGCCTATAAGTATACGCCCCACTGCTGAGCTTGGCAGTAAACTAACTAACTAACCTATTAATTCAACGGTTCGGTACGGTAACATTTTTATTGGTTAGTAAGATATAAGTTTACTATAGATGTCTAAGTAAATTGGACCTCTGTGCTCAAATAAATATTAAAACATAGACCTCCTCTCAGAATGAGAGAGCTTGCGGTGCTTTGCATTGCGGATTAGGTTAGTTCACACATATCATTGAATTAATAAATAATAAATAAATAAATATCACGGGACAATTCACACCAATTGACCTAGTCCCAAACTAAGCAAAGCTTGTACTATGGGTACTAGACAATGGATAAACATACTTATATAGATAGATAGATACATAATTAAATACATATTAAACAGCCAAGGCTCGAGCACAAACATTCGTATTCGTGTTCGGGAATCGAACCCGGGACCTCAAGCTTCGTAGTCGGGTTCTCTAACAACTAGGCTATCTGGGCGTCAAATATTTATTGCTTCGCTGTATGCAATTTTTCACATAAATTCTTAAAAATTCTGGATTTGAACCCACGACTCTCTGCTTGAAAGGCCATAGCTCAAACCACCAGGCTATCACGGCTTATTTTATTAGAATTAGTAAAATTATACTATTTATTAATAAAAATAAACTATACTTACACCTAATTAGGATTTATAAAAGTTGCGTTTGCTGTATTCGTCTGGTTTTACGAATTTTGAAAAGCAAGTATAATTTAAATATGGCATTATAGGTACACACTTAATACACTTTATATACTACCGATAAACTACTACTATTCACTACTATACTTTATACTATTCGATATTTTTTATTTGTATATTTCCTGTCAAATATATTTTTTTTCTGTGTTTGTATCGAATATGTATTGTGTAGTGTAAATAAACATCTCTCTCTCTCTCTCTCTCTCTCTCTCTCTCTCTTTCTCTCTCTCTCTCTCTCTCATAAAAAAGATGGGTGAGAAATAAAAAAAAATAGAAAATAATTTGACGACAGAGTGAGGTGTAACTTAGTGACAAACAGTGAGCCTTGAGGTGGTCTTCGATAATAAACTACATAGAATATTGTTACCTTGTCTTTCCGCTACCATGCACCATAGCTATATCTGTGCGACAAATATTATGTTAACACGCAGAACCCGCTCTCTTACAAATAAAACAATAAATATGTGACTCAGGCCCAACCCGCCAAACTATCACAAAAACCACACAAAAAATTAACATGTTTCAAGCTCTCTACGAATTCATTCACAGTACACATCCGTTGCCCAACAAAATGAATATCGTACTCAACGTATAGGTGGTTTTGATAATAAAATTATAGAAAGGGATTAATTATATTCACTAATTTATGCTCTTCGCCTAAACGGGTAGACAAAGAGAGGTTTTTGAATCTAATTACACTGTTACTGTTAATGTATACATGTGCAAATGCTACATGAATTCGCTTTGTATCTCGAAAACAAGTACTTAACTCTCGTTTTATTACAGAAGTGTTATGTGCATAATATTAGGTATAGATGATGCAACTAATTAAAAGCTTGCCAAACGCGCAGTTTTAACTAAAATATCCGCTCTAACTTTGTATAATAAGAAATTTAATACAAAGAACATTTTTTCTTTCCTTGTTCGTACGATTCAACGAGTTCCCCCATAGCTACTCGAAAAGTTAAAACACGTAATCAAATTTTCATATTATATCAAATTAGCCTCAAATTCAATATCTCTGATTTCTCTGAAGCACCTGTCTACAGAAAATTTGCAAAACAACTCGTCTGCGAACTGCGTAGCGCTTCCGTTGCTAGGCAACGCATTCTTATCCTCGCAAGATGGCGGTCGTGACGTCAGACGCCGGCGCGGGGAGGTCTCAGGGCCGAGCGACGACCGCGTCACACACAACCCAACGAGACCTCAAACCCGACCCGAACCGTCCTTGAGTCCGCAGAAATGAGAAATGTCAAGCACATATCAGGAAAATTGAGAAAAATCTCTGCAGTAGAGTAACTAAGGCGCAGAATCGCACGAAACATGACATCAGCGTGGTTAGCCATGTTTCAAGTTCAATGAAAACAAAAGTGGATCGTTATTTGTTACAAAGCCATTCTTAGCGTAAGGAGCACGCTGCTTTTGAAGTCGCATAAAGAATGCTAAAGAAAGTATCATTAAAATAACGTTACTAAATAAAAATGTAGTGTAGAATAAAGAATTCAAACCACACTTAAAAATTATGTTGCAGCTTTTAAAAGGGACAATCATTATTAAGAACAGTAGCAGTTTGCAAGCGTTCGGTGACCGAGTGCTCCGCCTGTTAGCCGTGACAGAGATGACAATTGCGCATGACGTCATCAGGCAGCCACGGCCCAACACTGATAATGAAAACCGCAAATGTGTGCGTCTGTCAACACAAACAAAACTTGTATGTATGGCCACAGTTGCATAGTTCGCAAGATCGTACAATTATAATTATTATAGTGTAAGTTACTAATTTTATATTACTAACAGTGTCATGAGTCATGATATTTATTACGTAATAAAATTGGTTAAGTGATAAAAAAGGACTTAACTGACTTGGTAAAAAGTATTAGTACTTCCAATTTTACAAATGATAAGCGGATTTTCTAAAGGAAATTGAAAAGTTGGCAGTAATCTTCATCAAATTATCAGATATAGATGAGAAAAAAATCTTTCACATCAAATGCTCGACTAATTTCTTTAGCCGTTTGCAAGGGAATTTTAAAAATTTTTTGTTGAAATACCCATTAATTAGTGAAGGATTATTACGAACTTTTTTTTTACTTGTAGCTCCAAGTCAATCCAGACACTGGAAATGGATGAATATTGGCTTGAGTCAAAATAGGTACTAAATAATATTTTAGAAATAAACACACTTTGGTAAGCACCAAAACTTGAAAAAAAAAGCTTGATAGACAAAAAGAATATGGATTCTAGAATTCAACGATAGATGTTAAAGTATAATTTATTTGTATCACTGTGATTGTAAAATTTTAAAGCGTCTCTTAAGTTTAAATGTCTTCCTATTGAGACTCCTGCTCCACATGCAATCAAGTCTGCGGTCAGTTTTCTAGAACCAGAGAACTACCTAAAACAGGAAAATATTAATTAATATTCCTTTTACCAGTGACTCAACTTTATCCCGCTAAAGTTTGTGAACGACTTGGACATAGGCGCATAATTATGCTAGGATCTGGGATGCATTTATTAGCTTCACTGGGTGTGGAGGTCAGGACGTTTACCCAACAACGGGAAGCAGACTTATTAAGAAATGATAGATATCAATCAACATTAGCAAAAAGTTACGAATTATGTCAATACTTAGTAAACGTTTCGGTTTATTATTATAAGAACTGAGACTTGTCACTATAGTCCGACAAGCTCGTGCGCGGCTCTCCGCGGAACCCTGTCGCAGTCAGCATTTGCCGCACTTATTAAAAACAATCTCGTTAAGGACAGCAGAGGCTCCCTGCTACAGGGTTCCGCCGAGCGCCGCACACGAGCTTGTCAAGGTATAGTGTTTATTTTCTTAATGATATTATTATTGACTTTTTTAAGAAAAATTATCTATCTATAAGCACGAGTGACGCATTGTTTTCAAAAACAGAACAAAAAAAAAATAACGGACGATTAGTTTTATTTAATTTAGAATGTTTAGACCTTATCTTAAAGTAGAGAAAAACATCAATTCATCATTGTTAAAAAATTAAGACAACTAAAACATTTAGGTGCATTGTAATCTAGCAAATTAACCACGTTATTACGACACACCTATGTATTATTCTGTCAGTACTAACGTATAAACGTTTGTGTAAGTATAATTTCACTCTGCATAAAATATAGTTCTACTCCTTTGTTCACAAGCTCCTTCACACTGTAATTTCTAAGTTATTGCTTCTTTAAAGTCGGGATCGTTTTGGTCACAATAATTACAGGGGATTCAAAGGGGCAGTTTACAAAATGCCAAACACAACCGCTGCAATCACATGCTCTATTGATTTTTTTACAGAAAAATACAGCGATAAATGTCATGTCATATTGGCTTGTTTTACCCTTCGCTTTATATAAAGGCATGATGGAATAAAGTTCTCGTCTGGAATAATCGAAAGCGAAGAGTTTTCAATATTTTCCATGCGGAGGTTGGGAATACAACTGTTATTTGCCAATATACTTGGAGATGTTTACCACTTGATCGAATATACCCGTATTCGTAGGTGCTAACACATTTGTCGCGATACTAAACATACTTTGAATAACGACAACATTTATTATGAAGATATGTGAGCATGATTTTTGGAACTATTGCGTGTAAAATGCTTTACTCTGTGTCTAGAAGAACTAGTAATGGGCCATACACATTTTTTGGTTTGCGTCTCTCCTGTGGACATGGCAAGAGTTAAGGGTATACAACCAATATTTTTAGGGTTCCGTACCCAAAGGGTAAAAACGGAAACCCTATTACTGAGGCTCCGCTGTCCGTCCGTCCGTCCGTCCGTCTGTCACCAGGCTGTATCTCGGGAACCGTGATAGCTAGAGAGTTGAAATTTTCACAGATGACGTTGGAAAACTCCCGTTGGAATTCCCCAAAAACTACACCGGGGTCCTTATCAAAGTTGCATAAAAAATATCCGTGCGAAATCTCATGTTTTTGGACCTAGCGGCTGAGATCTCGGGGGTTTGTCCCAATCCCGTGGGTAGGTGTAACGGGATTAAAAGTACCCTATGTGGTATTCCAGATGTCCAGTTATTTACAACATAAACATCACGCCTGTTTACCCAAAGAGGGTAGGCAGAGCACACGAAACGCTGCATTTACGTTTTGGGGCTACCTTTAGCAATTTTAGGTTCGAAGTTAGATAAAAGACAAGTAGTACAATAGTGTCAGGTTGCTAGCTATTTACCTACAAATTTTATCTTAATCCGTCCGTCCAATCGTCGTAGCCTGAAAGAGTACCTAACAACATACACGCGGGCGTACACGGGATACTAAAAAACTTTCGCATTTAAATTATAATATTACACTGGTATATACCTACTGGTATATATCGATAGCAGAGATTGCTGTCCATATCGGATATCACCCACGCCTTGATTATAATTGTACGACTGACCCTAAGTAATTGACTACTAATGCTTATTTCTAAATGTATATACCAAAAGCTATAAATTAAGCTATTGTTGTGTATTTATAGTCATAGCAACAGGGTTACTATTAGGAAAAGTAGTGATTGAAGCTCACTTGTATATCTACAAACTTGATAATACGGTTTACCCAAAATTAAAATATTTGAAGAGGAAATGTAAAATGTGATTTCCCAGGTCGAGCCCTATTCTATTCAAGTATCCTTTCGCTAGGAGGAAAATGTTCCCCGTTAGCAACACAAATGATTCCTTTTCAGGAAGTTATTGTTTTCATCGAAGCATTATTCTTAAACACATACAGATTTCTCCCTATTGAAACAAGATATCAGATTCTGAATACCAATTTACGAACTCTTTTGAAAGAATCGTCAAACAAATGTATGTCTTAAATCGGGGGAATGAGAACGCTTTTTTGTTCGATACATGGGACTCCATTGCAAGTGTGGAAGATAAGATGTCAGGTCAGTCCTTTGTTGGAGATTAAGTTAAAGAGTAACCCGATGGTGAGTCTCTTCACATGCTAATGGGTGAACAAGACGGCGCCAATTGCGATAGCATCGGCACTTCGGTAACTCTGGAACTGGTTTATAATACCTACCCGATGAAAAGTGATGAACGCTCAACCTATAATTTTAGTAAAATTAAAAACTCCTCGCGTTCACCTTGACTACAGTATGGCAACGTTAGTACCGTCATTCGTTACTAATTTATTCCTAATTCCATGCAGTGATAGCTCACTAGGCGGCGACCTCGGTGCAAAGCCGGGCGCGATCAATGAGTTTTGGGGCTTACGTACAAAATGTTACTCATTATTGATTTAGGCAAATGCCATTGATTGCCGGCATGTCGATGAAAGGAAATTTACCAAAAATGTCGGAACATTAAGCCTTAATCAATTTGGAATTTGTAAGTCTTCGGAGATTAAAATACACTTCGTATTGTTAATTGCTGTGACGTAATTTGAATGACAAGATTTGTTAGCAGCTTATAGCGAAAACGATTTTTGAAACAGAAAATTCATAGACTGTCTAATAAATCCTCAAGTGCTGCGTAATCATCAGCAGAAGAACAAAAGCTGAATTCTTTCTTCCAATCGTGAGATGTTGTAACGGGCATTTGTTTACTGCTCGGGCACCCGTCTGACCCGAAACGCGAATCTGTGTCAAGCAGTTTATTCAATCTGCCGCGTGAGAGTCTCGCTACCACTCCGAGCAACTCTGACACGTCCCACTACATCTTACGGTGTAATTTCCTGGAGTGATGTCTTTCGGGCAACACGGCTACGCCCTTGTGGTTGTTATCGTTTCTGTCCTTGAACGGCGCTAACGACGTGTCGTGGACGAAAAGTAGCTTCGACAAGGGCTTGTGGGCACCATGATTGAGTTAACTGAGACCTGAAAGGATCCACGTCATAACAACTAGCTGTTCTAATCCTCAAACCGTGCTAAGAGTCATCGATCCTGTATTAAGTGCCAACTAAATCTCGCTTAATCTTAACGCCTTGCTGGCGAAATTCATTTATGGATCGCATACGTGGTGTCACGAGTACGAAGAGGATTACGAAGCCCTCTCAACTGTGATGCAGATAACGTATATCGGGAGGCGTCACATGCTCACTGCCAAATCCACGTAAATCAATATTTATAACTAATAAACACTTCGCTGGAGCGAACAATCTATGCTTATCGTTATCGATAACGTGTTAACTTACAGATTTTCGAGATTCATGTGCCAACGAAACGGCATCTCTGTTAATATTACTTGACAGTTCGATAGGATGATTTTTTTGTTTAAATGTAACACATTTCAATTTAAAAGTATACAAAGTAATTATGTTGATATTACGTAGCAAAAGTAAGAACATAACGCGTATTGTTTTATGGTATCTCCGTAGATAATTGCTATCTAGAGTGGTCCTTCTTGTTCACTTATCTTGTGAGACTAAACAGTTAATAAGATAAACATTCTCGCTGCGAGAATCCACGAATTATCATTTCTGCCTGCCATGTAGAGATACCTCATCTTGCGTAAAAACTAAACGAAACGCGCATGCCGTCATGTTGGTAACATTGAACGGGGAAAAAAATGGCCGACACCAAGGCCGCAAGAAGCTGTTCCAGTCATGGAGGGCGTTTACATTTTTTAACCATCGCTTCAGGCTTTTGCACAACGCGCTGGCTTTTAAACTGACTCTAGGGACTAGAGACCAACCGAACAAGACCCTTAACTGATACGCAATTTATTAAAATAATGGCTCTAATTAGCCTGGTCATGTAGTTCGTTTTAATCACGTACGTGTTCTAAGTAGGTCTTGCTGTTTTATTGTAATTTTATGATGAAGTTAACGTTGAAAAAATGTGAATTATAAGGCAATAAATTATACTAGCCACGCCAAATACTCACGTCGGGTTGTTTTGTTACAAATGAATAAGTTAACAAACTATTCATAGCACCTTAGTTCAGTTGTCATTTAGTTTAGCATAATAATAACAATAAGGAGAATAATTTAAGATAAAAATGTTATGAATTCCACTCAAATCTAAATATGTACGTTCAAGGAAAAAGAATTGATATTGGTAATTAGAGAAAAAATAATTGCAGTCAAATACAATCCGAGAAATTTCAACGAAAAGAAAATGAGAATCATATAGATGTAAGGATGCGAGTATTGAAACCACTGGCTGGCATTTTCATACTCGCATCCTTACATAGAAATAAAACCAATTGTTTTTACCTAAATATCTATAAAGTTAATCCTATTAGCTTTTCCTAATTGAAATCCTGTATAATTTGAAGTAATTAAATTAAAAAGCCCTCAATAATAAATATCGTGTAATCAAAAGATAAAATCGAGTCTCCGCATCGAGTATCGACATTGCGAGTTGCCTTGCAAAACCAGAATTCATTGTGGACCTGTCCGAAAAAAAGGAATTAAAAAAAAGTTGTGCGGTACGCGACGATCGCCTGGGAACGCACGCGCAAGGTCTTAGTGCACTTTATTGGGACTTATTTCGAGAGTGTTAAAGATGAATTTTATGTTATCTGGTGGCTTTCCAATGTTGGTGACTAGAAACTGTTTAGTTGCACCTGTCAGTATCCTAGTATCATGGGATACTAGTGTATGTAGGAACATAGTACAGTTTGTGAAAATTAGCACTTTTGTATTATGCGTACGTACGTAACTTGTATGATATTGCATATAAAAATACCTGTAATAATTAACTGGGTACAAAAGTTAGTTATAGTTAGTCATTCACATATCTATTACTTGACTTAACAAAAGGAACAAAAGGAAGAATTCACTGTACAAAAGGAATAAGTACTTCGTAAACATACTTAAAAGTAGTTGAACCCCTTACTGCTTTGTCGCAATAAACAACTATACTGGGACAGTTCGAAATATTGTATAATAGTGATAATGATAAAGTAGAAAGGGTTGTAGAATTTGTAGAGAGTACTTTAATAGTTGAAGTAAAGTAGTTTAGGATTTGACCGTAGTCAAACTCTATCGAAAAATAAAGTATCTATCAAAACATATTTAAAAAAGAAGACATGAAGAAAGAAGTCCGGTCAAGAAAGAGGTCTAAAAGCACATAATTATTAATACTGGTGTCACTTAATGCGCTGAAACCGGTTTCGCCAGGCTCAGTAGGGATTGCAATAGGGAATAACTACTAGAGAGGGTTTCCTTTGGGTTAGAAAGAAACTAAACACTTCGGAGTCATTAATTGATTTAGGCAAGTACAAAAAGCAAGCAAGCAAAACGAGAATGGAGGTCAAATAAAGTTCATTACTTTAAACCAAATAAGTAACCTCCTTTGAGGATAAAAAACCCTTGGCTTGGAGGGTTACCTTTTCATATCTTTAGCTAATAAATCAAAGCAGGGTATTTCACATTAAACTAGAATAAAAAAAATTGGCAAGAAGCAAGTTCTCGCAGCACAGGTAAAGGAAATAGAATACAAATCCTTTGAAAAAGCGGCCTACAGTGAGACGGACATATTTACTCAAGAGAAGAGACGTTCCCTGCTAGACAATTATTTTTGAATGACTAAAAATAAATGCAAAGCAACTACAATATTGTTATAAACAAAAGTACAATTGTTTCAAAAAAAGGACT
Organism: Archips crataeganus; assembly: GCA_947859365.1. Taxonomy (NCBI): domain Eukaryota; kingdom Metazoa; phylum Arthropoda; class Insecta; order Lepidoptera; family Tortricidae; genus Archips; species Archips crataeganus. Next base: position 18,981,180 of record OX402048.1, read on the forward strand.
CCACTCAGCATATTTATGTCACGACACGTGGTGTCACGACGCTGATGATGATGATGATGATGATGATGTGATGAGATGTTGTAAACTTAGGTGAAAATAATATTAAATGAAGTGTGATAAAACGAAACGCAATTTTGCAAAATACACCAGATAATACAACAAAACAGAAAGCAATGAGTCAGAAGAGTAAATATGAGCAGGAAATATTTTATGTTGCCGATGGATTTAACCCACAAGTTTGTGTACTGGTGTCAATTCATACTTAATTTAAATATTTTAACATTGTAACACCCCTGCTATATATCCCAGCCAACCAGATTCTACTAACGCTTACTGTTCGGTAGCAACGACACTAAATTGCTAGCTGCGATGCGCCGGCGCCTGCGACTGGCCTACTGCAGGATTAACGAGTAATCAACTCCTGGAGCTATATTTGCGATCGTCCAAGTGATATCACAACTGTCCAGTTAACCAAATTGATTCCTTCTCGTAGAATCTTATCGTAAGTAGTAACAATTTTTATTCTATAACAGTGCTTAATAAAATACGTAAATTATGACAAGGTTCCGTGGTGGCATAGGAGTCAAATTGGTTGACTGTGCATATAGTTTGGTATTTACTACGTAAAGTTTTAAGATGGGTCATGATTCAAATGGTGAACAAATTGGACATAAAGATTATTAAACAATAAGGACGTACAAATTCGAACTTGAATCTAAAAATAATTCCTATGGCTTACTTTTGAACGACTGAGAGGATACAATCATCTTAAGTGGATGGACAAAAGTAACACGGCACGTAGAACCCTATGAATAAAAATATAATAAATAAAATACAGTACAAAGATGTATTAAGAAAAAAAACTTATATTTTCCCTTGCACTGTCTTACGTGAATCTGGTTTTGCGCACCGCTGCTATATCTCTTAGATAGTATAGAAATGTAGAATACTGCTCTTGGGGTAAAATTGTAATCAAGACCCTGCAGTGTGGGTATTAACTATAAATCCTTTTTTCCTGCCTGTATTTAAAATGCAAAGGCGCCATTAAGCTTTTTAACTGCAAGAAATTTTATAGGTAACGCCATCAGAGTTGATGTCACGCACACAACAACACATCATGTAATGACAGCGGGATTTTGACATTTATTCGAACCGATAGCAAGTTCAACAGACTCAACATAGAATTACAAGATTGACTAAAAATTTCTTCAACCTATTTCTTAAAGAATAATTTAGGAAAATACATCTAGTTCAAACAAAACAGAAAATATTTTTTTTTTATCTATTTTATATAAATCAGATATTATGCATATTTTTCGCTATTTATAAAATACTGATTTTTTCTTGCGAATATTTCATATCTGTTTCAAATTGTTTTATTTCAAAAATAGGTTAAATATGAAAAAAAGAAAAATTATAATATTCATCGTATTGCGTATTTCATCATAAGATCATATGAATCACATTTACATTCACTCAGTCATTTCATTCATTTACTATCTTTTTTGCAATCAGTACTTTATGTAGCTGTGTGTGTAATCATTCGCCTCAACTCTCGTGGCGTTACCTATACTACCATTTTTTAGAGTGGCGCAAATTTATTGTAGTGTTGTTGGTTAGAATGTTTATTACTCTGAGTTTGACACGTCCTGTTTCATTACATTTTATAAAACAAATGTTTTAAACAAGCCCCGAAGTAACGCAAATTAAAAAAAAATACACGCAAGATTAGGCAGTTATGCATTCATTTATTTTTACCGGACGTGCGAAATAGTTGTCAAAAAAAATACTGAGGCCAATGAATCAGGAAGCTAACTACGTGACATTTAAAGTCAAGGCTCTGACATCCAAACTAGAATCTTAATCGTCGATACATATCAATTGAAATTAGACAATTTGTCCATTGACTAAACGAAGATATGAAAACTTAGAAGGACAAATTTCAATTAATTACAATTTTGCTACTCCGCCACCACTACTTTGTCGTACAGCTACTTTGAGATACAACTACTTTGTGGTACAACTACTTTGTACTACTACTACTACTACGTTTACTACCACGTAATCAATTAACTCGTCAAATCTAAGTCAGAAACAAAATTTAAAACTTAATGTCAATTACGAAAAGTTGACATTTTGCACAGACGTTTATACTAAACAATTCCACACACAGTAACATACAATACGACATTATGACAACGGACTCGTGTTTATACACTTTTGAAAGCCCTAATCTGCAACAATTTTAATGATGGCAACTGTACATTAAATTCTACAAAAATCTACCTCAAAATAATAATATAACTTCTAAAATCGTATGATAATCTGCGACTAATGCAAAAGCAAACTGCAACGCGTTTGGACTATAAGATCCAGTAGACGTTGTCTAACGCATACCTAATGATATCATGGAGACCCACGCATGCGCAAACACATCTTGACATCACCTCAACGATATTGACAGCTATATGAAATGAACGCAGTGTTTACGTTTCTTTACTATTGAACCCAAAGACTGCGCGGGTGACATAATACGTCTACTAGCTTACACATGTATTTTATTGTCTTGTCTACTGTGTCTTTTGTTGCTTATGTTTAGTTAAAGTGTTTGAATTAAATCCGTAACTTAGTAACAAACAGAAAACTGTACAGACGGAGATGCAAAAGTTCGGTTTTATTAATTCACTACCTGGGCGACCGAGCTTCGCTTTGACTAAAATTCAAAATCACGAGTTTGCCCAAAGATCGATCGATTGTTTGTCCCCGTAAATCCTAACATAGGAAATTTCATCGAAACCATTGGAACCGTTTCCGAGATTCCTGAAATAAATAAATAAACAAACAAGAGTTGCTCGTTTAAAAATAGGTATATTAACATTTAAAATTCCAAATAATTCTAACCACTAGAAGTGGAATACAAACCGCACTCAAACAACAGCCCAAGCCTCCCATTCTGAGAGGAGGTTTGTGCCCTACAGTGGGACGTATTATACACCGTGAAATTTTAGTGGTTGTTTTCCCGAAACGAGGTGATTTAGTATCGACTGTACAATCGATTTATAATTACTATTTTGACTAGAGTCAAAAATCCAATTGTGAAAAACGAAAGTCAAAAATGACCGCAAACCAATAGTAACGCTTCGTTGGTATCTAACCTATCGTACGATCGTACGCTACTTGTACCAACGAAGCGTTACTATTGGTTTGCGGTCATTTTTGACTTTCGTTTTTCACAATTGGATTTTTGACTCTAGTCAAAATAGTAATTATAAATCGATTGTACAATCGAAACTAAATCACCTCGTTTCGGGAAAACAACCACTAAAATTTCACGGTGTATAGGCCTATAGGCTGGGACGATGTCTGGAAGTGGAGGAGGAGGGAATCAACTAGTAAGATTAATTAATTGTATTGCTACAAAGCAAGCTAAATCAAATCTTGCAAAAATATTCCAGCACGCAGAAGTTGCAGAAATCATAAAATAGGTCGCATGACTAAAAAGTAAAAGAGTGAAAGTTGAAACTTTGTAACTTAAAGTCTAAAAAACACTTGATTGATTCGGGTGATACTTTTCCGAGGTTCAGATTAATGAACTACAACCTGTTACAATTTGACTGCAAGTTTTAAAAACGTAATGTCTATGTATAGGTATGTCTGCCACTGCTTCTGAAAGATTTTAAATACCTAAGTACAAGTTTGTTCAAACGTCAAAGTCCAAAACATCTAAAAAGTTATAAAAGCACCGCTATTTTATAATACTTAAATTCTTCTTGTTCTCAACATGGATTCCTTTGGGAGCCTCAATTCCCGATGTCTTGAATAAAAACGACATAACAAGGTCAGAATTTCTAAAATCAAACTTTCGATTCAAGAAGTAGTAGGTACACTCAGGTAGGGACATTGTATAATATGACATCTGATGTTTATTTGATTTGAAATTCAATCAATCAGAAGCAAGTAGAGTCACGCGAGCTGCTTTCGAAGAATTGTGGTAATACTGAAATCTTTTCTGTTACAAATATTTGACGATGATGGAGGTTTTGGTAATTTAATAAGTATTTACTGAAATACATCTTAACAGGATCATTAGGTATTCAATTGGTAGTTAGTTATATGATATTACACATTTTTCATTAGTCTTCTCAAACCGGTCATTTTTAAATTTCCAATTTTCTTAAGTGTTGAGTTTTTTCAAGGCGTACATTTTGTGTAATATTGTATCACATGACGTTTTAAAGTCGGCTGTTGTAGGAAACAAAGTTAAAGGTTAGTTGGCTATGGCTGTGATATCACCATTGTGTCCGCCGGAAAGCCTTCAAACGGCACTCGTTTGTTTTCTTGTTTATTCAAGAAAAATATTGGCTGGGCATTCCTTGTGTGACTACCAACTGTACTACGAAAATTAGGGACGTTCTGGTCACTTGAAAGAGAAGTTCGCAAAAGTGTCAATACCTAAGTACCTACACAAACTAACCCGATTCTTGTAAGAAAAATTCCCCTTAAGAGGGTACGATGCGCACCATTTCTCCATACAAACGTAATCCCCTGTTTCCTCCCTGGATAATGGCTTTAGAGCCAAATTTTTTTTACTGTGTAATCGGTACCTACCACAGCTATGCCCCTATGTTTCGTTTTTTTTCATATTTCAATTAACATAAGAAGTATGAGCTTTCCAAAACCGAAAAAATTTCCCAATTTCAACGACATTTTCAGACACTCGTCAGAAAATAATCCCTCCTATAAACAAAAAAAGGAAAACATAGGGGCATAGCTAAATCTGTCCTCTAATTATTTATGAAAACAATAAATTTATTGACCCAGTTTTCGAGAAGAAAACAGGGGATTACGAAATGCTGTTTTGATCAATTTTACGCGCCTATTAACGGTCTGAGGTGCAGTTGTCCCGCTCTCGCTGTACTGACACGGAGGGGTTCGGGCGAGACAGCGACATTTCATTAAAATACCTATTTCTCAAAATTCTCCCAGCCATAATGAAAGAACAACGATGCAAACAAATACTCGTATTGTTTCAAGCGCTACTCATGTGGCTAGTGACGTCATCTAAAAGCGTTGCCAAATTAACTATAACCCGGCGAGTTAATGGAGCTGCTGGACACTTGTGACACGGTATCGGGCAAGTAACTTGCGATTTTGGTCGGGTTTGCACGGGATTAGATCAAAACGTACCTGAAACAAAGATTTGATACGTTAGGCTTACGCATTGTACGATTTTGATATAAGCTGTATCCACTGTTTGTGGTTTTTATTGGTAAAACAAAGGGTAATAGCGTGACCACAGTACGATAGTTTCAAGATTTATAAATAAAACTAAAAATTCCTAAGAAAAAGTAACACTTAATCTATGAAGTACAGTAATAAAATAAGAACAGAGGCTAACTCTTACAAAATCGCACGTCTTCGTATACGACGACATCATAATATCGTCCACATAAGAATCTTTTTCGTCAAAATGCTTGTTACCAACAAAACGATGACAGCTTACCGAAGACCTCGCATAGGCGAGTTATCTCTATGTCGCACATTCGTGTGTAGAAGCAGTTTCCCTAACACGCGACCTGGCAAACAGGTTAGGTGGAAAGAAATAGGGCTTATTACATTTTCTGATAGTCCGTTGCTTCCACATCTGCTTCCAACCTTAATGACTGTCTTCAGTCTTGCCTTTAGAATGTCAATTTCCGTGTTTAAGATTCCATTTTGTTCTTTTTTATTTTTTATTTTTTGTTTTCGTAGGTGTTAAATGTAACAAAATATTGGGTATATTTCTGAAACACATTATTTTTATCTTTTCTTAAATCTCCTTTATTATTTCAATTATCTTTACTTAAGTGGAATGTAAGTACAAACACAATTTGTTTGATAATGCTTATTGGTAACATCTGTCCCACATCAAACACAGTTGATTCGTTCACTAGATCTAGGGCAAGTTCGATTTCTAATGCATTAGGGTAATTATACTTATCAAACTAAAACACATTTATGGTTGTGACTCACAATTGGTGTAATTATTACATAATAATTCTCCTGAAGCTTCTGTTCAATTATTTTTCTATCGTTTCATACAATATTTTAGCAGACCATTTCCTTGACTTCTAAAAAGCTATCAACCCAAGCATGACTAACTGCACCTTATTTGATACCATGGTGATAATAGGAGTCGGTATTCAACGGGTTTGAAATTGTACTCGGATGTACTCTAGCAATTTTTTACTCAGTTTCTCCTGGTCTATAATATCTTATTAAACTTTTTATGGTACTGGCCGCAAACTCCTGGGCAAAGCTGAGTATCTGCGGTCTGTGCGATAAAATAAAATGCGTGACCTGTTTCGTTCGGCTGACACGGTTCTGGGTAATCGTCTGTGGAAGGGGTTGACCGCATCACGTATTTCAGCGCTTCATTTGCTATACGATCTTCCCAAGGGATTTTATATAGCATCATTTGTCACAAAACCTTCGGGAATTTCAAGATGTAACATTCAATTAGATTTAAAGTTATCTTGATGCACTTAATTGAACACTACTACTATATATACTACTCCTACTATACATATCTATAGGACGCGATGGAAAGATTTGCAATAGAATAGAAAACATAAAATAAAATAAAATTAATAGGTCAAATTCTTAAGAGTTCCCGCAATATGCTAGCGATGTACTAAGAGCTATTTGATAAAACTAATGGAAATCAATGCGAAGTGGTAGGAAAATTTAAATGGGTTGCAGTTCTTCACCTATACTATCTAAAAATAGTGTCAAATCATTATAAATAAGTAGAAAAATATTTTTGTTTTATTTTAACAACATGTGCACTATTTCGCTCAGTTATCTCGTCCGGATAGGACGGTGTCGGCCGATAATCGTTAGGTCATGTTTACACGCAATGAATAAATATTAAGAGGTTACGATAACGCATGCGCACAACTTCATGTTTTCGGCGAGAAACGAGATAATGGGAGAATTTAATTAGTTAGTGAATGACACTTGCCTATTTCATGTCGAACGTTTATCGAACGTTTTTCTCACAGACCTCTTCACCCTCAAATAATGGAGCGAGTACCACTAAACAGTGCAAGATACCAGTGTCCATATCTCTTCGTACCGTCTAGTCTAAAATGTAATATGGAGCACACTCTATTTTTACTCACAGACTGGCTTAAACTTGATTGGAATTAGCTTCATGACTAATATTGTCTAATTAAAACGACTCTCTGGAGGCGTTGTTTTATGACTCGGTTTTGATGATGTTGTTGCTACGTACCAGCTTAGTTAAAGAAATAATGTCCTTGTGTCATAATACCCTAACCCTACATAATTTATTTTTGGGCTAATAATTTTTTTATCTATTTTTTATTTTTCTTTACACGTAGTTTTTCAAACCATTCTAAGTTTTTTTAGTATAGAACTGATCAACTGGAACTTTTTGTAACTTGTAAAGTAAGTAATTACCGTTTTTGCTTTACGACAATTTCAATTCAGATTGGCATGCTGAAATTTCAATCAACTGACTTAATTGATCTAAAATTTACTGCCACGCAAACACAAAACACAATTCCTTCTTTGATTCCTCCACTTTGCAGAATAATGGGCTAATGTTATTCAAGCGCCATACGTGCGTATAAAACTTCAATTCACTCATTTTGTTTTCTTTAAAGGAAAAGGGTGAATAAAATTTTGCACTAACCATCTCAGCTAAACCTTTGTTTAGCTTGAGATAGGGATGGTACAAATTTTTGTTATTACAATGGTAATCTACATAACATTACATGTTTATATCGTCGCGAGTTTCACTCATATTACTATGGCACTATGGACTTGCTCTAGTCCACTCGTAACCTGTAGCAATATACCTGAAAGGCTAATTGCGACTGCATTATTTTGAACCTATATTCTAGATCAAGAAATGCGCAATTTCACGTTGAGCTGAGCTGTACGTATACATACGCTGTTAAACATTCTGCAAATGTGTTTTTTAATTCTTCACGCACGACCTCTGCGAACCGTTAGTCAACAGTTTTATTGATGAGGCTCTGTTTTAATTACTCATAGTGATGTCTTGCTAAGACTACAAAAACAATTTTCATACAAAAATTAGGATTACGAAGAAAGACGCTAAATTGATTTACTTTGTGTAGGAGTTACATTCAGTCCATTAATATTGGTGAAATTGAGAACCAATGGTGTATTTGTACTATATATTGGCAAATATCCTATCCTACTAATGTTATAAATGAGAAAGTAGGTGAAGATGTTTCTTATGCAGTCAGACATAGGACAGTTTTTATCCAGGAACTTTCGGGTACTGCCGTTACGGCGAAAATTATTTCGCAAAACGATTCATTCGGCTAATGTTTCATTGGCTACTGTATATTTTTTCTGAAACTGTAAACTGTTCAGGATATATTTCAGGACTATCCTGTAGGTTAGGTTAGGTTAGGTTTGTTTTATAGCAACCCTGAAAAGTTTACAGTTTCAGAAAAAATAAACAGTTGCCAGATGAAACATTTGCCAAATGAATCATTTTGCGAAACATTTTTCGCCGAAACATTAGTAAACCAATAGGATGATGATATAATGAAATTATTGAGATGAAATTTCATACCATGGCATTGAATAATTTTATTTTAGTAGAACGAGATGCTCTAAAACGCCCATTACGAATTAAAAGGTAAGATTAAAAAAATTTAAATCTTGACTGTGGACATAAAAACACGACAGCTATTTATGCATTAAACAAGTCCTACCGCACGCTGCTATGTGTGCGTAGGTTGTGGACTAGACACACACAAACGTAGCTAGGTACTTACATATCATAATACTACTGGTTACAACCAGCTGACGTCATTCTTTTATTTTTTTACAAATATCATTATCATGTTTACTTCGAAGATTCCTTAGATAATTGCCACGAAATTGCGGAATAAGATGGAGAAGATCGAGAAGATGAAAAAGAAGTTGAGTCCGTGAGATTTAAGAAGAGAACTAATGTTAAAGAAGTGAATTATACAGTATAGAAAAGGCAATTCGATCAAAAGATTTTAAAATAATGTAAATGTTTATAGAAATGTTCATAAAAGTGAAACAGACACTATGATGTATGTACCATTTTTTGTGAATGACAGGGATAAATACAATAACCGAAATCCAAATAACTATATAATTATAAAAATAATATTATAAAAAAGAGTTACAAAACAACAAGTATTCTACTATTGGAAGAAAATTGCTGTAATCAAGGAAAACATAAGAATTAATGAAATTTGTTCACTAATATCCATATTAAATAACAATTAACAGTCGTTGAAAATAAGCTATCTAACATGCCGGCGCGATACGTCACGCGCTATCGTCCGTTATCGCGCTCCGTAGACGATCCGTTTTTAGAAATATTAATTCAGTAGTACATACGTAACTGTACTATTTTTAGTGTGGCCTAGGCTAAAAATACAGCGGCGAGTAATGGCTACTTGATAAAACTAATGTTTAGTACGCTAGTGTCATTGACTTGCAACTGATTGTTATTATTGACGTTTTCTTATCTGTTGTGTTGTGAAAGGGTAGCTACGTTTACTGTCGATTTATGCATTCAGTTTTCTTTTTCCTATTTCAAGTTGAATTACATTACGCAACATTGTCAATATTTTTATCGATAATTGCAAAAACAAGCCTGCACTCACCGTTTCGTTACTTTTAGTTGTCCCGTGTGTATTTCAGAAAATCCTTCCGTTTTCCTTATCTACACCATAAAGAAAATCTTTAAACAAAATCAGATTTAAATTTTCTAGGTACAAGAACTTGGACTGGATGTTGCAAAGTCAGACAGTCTTTTTAAAATGTTACGAAGAAATTACTTTCCTATTTATTTTATTTCTCCTACAGATTGGCATGTGAAGAGCATGTCACGTAAAGAATAAATGTATCGTGATCTGAGAAACCAATATTCGTACGCGTACGGGATAAAAGGCAATTTCACAATTTCAATCAGTAATTCGTATCCACTGGAGCGGAATGTAACGGTAGCGTAAAAACAGGCGGAAACCTTTTTTAACAAAACACATTTAATACAAATCAGTTAGTTAAGTGACGTAGATAAATAACTTGAGACAACTTTAAATTATTACGGCAAATTTAAATATTTCTTAACGAAACAAGGAAATCTCTTTGCTGATGCTGTGTTGGTTATGACCAAAACGAATGACTGTTTCTGACCTCATAACACAATAAATGATGTCATTGTTGTGTGCTTCAATTTAGAGGATAAAAGCAACTGAATTTGCTGTTGACACGAAAAATTTACTTTTTACAATCGACTAAGCTTTTACAAAATAGATAGGTACTAATTTGTTTCTTTTTATGCTAGGCATCGTCAGTCTTTCCGATATTGTCAAGTTTCTACACACAAAAGCGCAATTAGAAGATGTTAATCCTAAACAAATTAGGGAGGTAACCACAACACAAAATACTACATCATATGATAGCCGCCGCATCACTTATATTGCAATTTCGGGGCTTATCACATCATTTGGTTAGGCGTTAGACGTTTCAGCAACTAATCTGTTACATAACCAGGTACAATTTTGTTGGTAATCGAGCGTACGCCGTGGTCGAGTGAGCCGCAAGGCCGCTCCGACATTGACCGTGAAGCGTCGCTTTAAAAAATCTGTTTCCGCAAATCGACAGCGAATGTTTGGTGTTTGGTAAAAGTTGGATTAAAGAATCGAGACTTGTTTACGTGTTATCGCAGATTTTTTTCTGTTCGTCCGAGGTTAAGCTATTTGCCAGACAATTCCGAGTAGGTACTTTTTCTTGTTATTTACTTACTTTTATGTATCATGTAAAGTTACGGCGTATTAAAGAGGATCATCAGTTTAGCACACAGGTGGCTTCACCTCAAACAGTACAAGTGCTAATAGGATGCTTCTAGCTTTGATCTGTCCATAGAATCTTACATCACATGGAACTGGGAAAGGAAGTTTATTTGTATTTGATCACAAAACTAAACATGATCATCCATCAAAACCGACAACACAGGAAGAGTGTATACTCTCTAGCTAGACGTAAAACGAATCTGCCAATTAAACCTCTTCCGCTTGTCTTCCAACAATTTTCACTTGTTAATAGGAAACCAGTTCATCACCATTAGTATCCAGTCATCACTGACATCTTTCCAGGAACTCACACGACCCATCTTTCGGTTATAAATAGCTGTTCCACATTCCAAAATTCAATATAGTGCCAACAATTACCCGCAAGACAGTACTAAGACAGTCAAGAACGTTTTAATTAACAAAAATAAAGCCGCTGGTGTTTGTCGAGAGCTATCATTTGGCGCCAGTGCATCAAATGAGAGTTACGTAACGTAATTGTAGCACCCCGTACCACTGTATGCCTAATGAATGTTAATCAGAATTAGTTATCGCTTCGGTCTTATCTAATAGATTTCGACGCGCACTTCGTACTACAAAATTCGGTTGACAACATCGCTTACAATATTGTGGTTTTTCATAGTAAGCAGTCTTCTGACCTTGTTCGGGCTCGGCCGGCCAAAACACATTTGATTATTCATTATTTTGCATTAATTCATACTAGACTGGTTGTTTTTGTTCCTTTGAGCACAATCTGGTTTTGAATTTTAATAGTATGTTATAAATTTGCTAGCAAATCGTCTGAATTGAGTACGCACGGAAAAATACTATGTCGTGTTCCATTAACTTTGAATGTTTTATTTTTTAAGAGCGCAAGTTTTTTTGTATATTTTAAATTTGTATCTACAAGTTTTATTCGAGTAACATAAGCCAGTCTTCTTCGGGCGAATCATTGTTCTCTGAGTAGTTTCCTGTGCCACGGATTGCGCGCTAGTGCAAGGAATTATCTCAAGGACCATTTTATTCAGTCTGCCGTGTTTCAAATGAAGTAATCAACTGCACTGTAGTGCATTCCGGAGCTCTGCGGAGCATTGCGGACCTTATGAGTGATGACCTGTATCTTTTCAAAGGGGATTTGAAAAGTGGCTCGCCATTGAAAACTGTGCTTAAAAAACTTGGCGTCAATACTGAGGGAGTGTGGAAAAGTGATCAGGACCAATCGTAACTAACACAGTTAGTTATAAGGGTAGCGATTTGCAGTAATTAGTGATATTGGTGTTCTTTTCTTTTCAAAATCCCGTAAATATTGTGGTAAACGACACACTTTATACATAATCAATGATCAAGGATTTGAGGATACAAGCAATGCATGTTAATTTTGTTACACGCTAATTAATACTGAAATGTAATTGAATGAAAAACAGTAATGTTTAGTAACATTGAATAATAATGAGGTTATAAGGATTCTACTCGAGCAGTCTTAAAGCACGGTGATTCGTGAATTTCCATGGCTGGGTCCTAAGGCCACGTATAGCGGAAATTAGGTATCGCATTCGATCAATTAACATTTTGATGATATTATATTTTGTTTCATATAAATATCTAGTTAGGCTGCACAGCCAAGGTTGAGGAAGTGACGAGACAATGCGACGGTTTCGCAACTTACGCGCAGGAAGTCGTCGCCAATCAAAGCATTAGCAGCAGGTGAATATTTTAATTCGATAGATCGCGACGACCTTTATTGTTATAATGACGTCGTGAACGTTTAACATATCTCAGCTATTTAATTTAAATGATACGCAATTAACTGTATAAGGCATGAAAATACAATTTCTTTTGTACCACATTGATGACAAAAGCGTGCGATCCCCCTGATAGTAATTTCTTACCGTTGCCTACGGGCTCTCAAAACTCTTTAAAAATCTGTGCATTCTTTGTTTGAAGAGGCCCACACTGCAGTCCCTCTGGAAAACTTAAGCAGGGAGCTCATTCCACGGCAGAAGCGTTCGAGGGAGGAATTTCCTTAATTTACCTTGCGCAAACCTAAGTATGTTTCCCACTGGAGTTTCATGTTTCTATCCCACAAGCCTTTATGGTTCAAGCGATAAAGTTGAAGGCCTTTAGAACACTTGAATTCGTCAAGACATGGTCAAGGACGGCAGGCCGGCCTTGCGCGTTCGACGTGTAAAACATTACCCTGAATTACTTATGATGAACTACGTGGTTTTTCTGAGTACAAGTTTTCATCCAATTTTAGTGGGCGCCGTCCGTCTATAGCCGTTCATTATTATTACAAATTCACAGTAATTGTATATGGATTGTGTGTTCTAGTCTTGGAAATTATGGTGCATGTAATAGCTCGTAATTGGACTCAAGAGTTTCTGATTCAAATTCATGCTTGTAAAGCATTTTTATATGAGGTTTAGTTAAGACTGAAAGCCGTCAACCTAAAGGGATTTTTTCAGAAGAAGCTTTGATGACTTAAAAGTAGGGACACAAGTATTGCTTCTTATTATAGAAAAGTTAAAATAAATTTTACTTATTTCCTATGCGTATCTGTTGTTGTATAACATTACATTTATTATATCATTGTTTTAGTCAAAGACAGATGGCAAATTTTATTTACACTTTGATAAAACTGCCAAAATTGTGAATTTTAATCTACAGCAGTTATTCGAAGCTCGTGATGTAAAGATACCACTATCAGCAGATAGCGAGTACGGTAGGAAAGATAAAAATATTTTGCTATATTGGACAATTTTCATAATGGTATACTTATTATTTTCTTTTATAATAACAAATAACAAGTGGTTAGTTTACTCACGTCATTGTTAACCAACACAAAACTTCTTTGGAATTTGTAATAGAAAATGTTAATTCGATTTTGCGCCTGTAAGATGTATCTTTATGTACAGTCGCGAAACGAAAAGATTCGTCAGTTTTCCAATATTTTAATCTTTTGCATAGAAAATTATGTTTAACTGTTTGAGAACAGGGTTAAAATTTACCAATGTTCCTTGACTATAGATAGATGTACAAAACCTTTTTACTAGCTTGACCTGTCACTATACTTTGATGAGCGAAGTGGTAAAACTTATTCGATTACGAAGATTAAAACTAAATGCTAACCGCTTCTGTAAATATCATCATTGCCATTCATGTGATTCCTTAACGTCTACAAGCAAGTCGATTTTGAGATGACAAATCTTTTCACTGAAACCTGTACCTGGCGGTAGAGATATTATATGTTAGGAATTCGAATTAATAAATATTTAAGCTAGCAAAGTTCTCTTTACCTCTGTTCAACCATTAATTATTTACTTACAAATATTCCTAGTGATATTGAAAGTAGTATCGATCAAAGGTATATCGAATTGTAACCCACGTCAGAAGGTATATGAATACAAGTGTTTTTTATTAGCTCACAGGCCTGTAAGTTGAGTGACACTGGTATAATTACTGTCGGGCAAGGTTAACACTAAATTACAGTGTTGGGTTTTGGTATTTTTATACCGTACTCTGTTTAAAAATTCAGTAATAGAGAAGTCATTACCTTAATGATATTGTAAGCTTATCAATGCACTTCTACCCGCGTTATGTGAATCTGTATTGCAAAAAAAATCTGAAAATTCTGGGAAACGGTAAATAAGGTAACTTAGAAAAGCTTCTTCAAATTTGGCGCATGTTCTGTAACTTGCAAAATTAAATTATTGTGCGGGTTAGTGAGGCTGACGCTGACCGAACGATCTTGTTAGCCTTTTCAAGGTTTCGCCAAAATGTAAGAGTCTGATCGGCATGCACTTTAGACATTGCAAATATGTTATGTTAATTTCTAGGCAAATTATCGTTGGCGACACATCCATTGGCATCTTCGAAGGGTTTAAGGATATCACAGTTATGGGCCATTCACGTGAGCCATTCAATAGCCGTGGTGGCCTAGTGGTTTGACCTATGGTCTCTCAAACAGAGGGTTGTGGGTTCAAATCCCGGCTCGCACCTCTGAGTTTTTGGAATTTATGTGAAATTTACCATGAGCTTTACGGTGATGGAAAACATCGTGAGGAAACCTGCATACACCTGCTAAGAAACTCAATGGTGTGTGTGAAGATCCTAATCCGCACTGGACTCGCGTGGGAACTACGGCCCAAGCTCAGAGGGCTCCTCTGAGAGGAGGCCTGTGCCCAGCAGAGGGAAGTATATAGGCTGGGGATTATGCAGTGAGTGGATACGTACGTACCTACTTTTATACGCTACGTGGTAGTAAAGATTAAAATGGGAGAGAATAATAAGGCTCTCGAGATTGTGAAAAAATGGAGAGCACTTGAAAATACTCGCACTGAGTGTTGGGTACTATAAGTGACAATTAAGTTATTAAGAAAGGGATCTACTGAAACGATCTCACTCTTGAATAAATCTGCTCCAGTTTTTGTTCTTTTCACAAAATTTGTGAAAGTCATTCATTACTACAAAAAAGTACAAAGATAATCTGTTTCATAATTTGGAAAATTTTAAGATTAGTTACCTTGTTTATCATTATAAAAATTGCTAATCTTGCCTGTGCGAGCGTTTTTTTCTATCGACGTTGTCCTATCTTAGTCAATTTATTTATCAGTTTTTTCTTTAATTTATAACTATCTTATATCGAGTAATAATAACACAAATATAAGACAGCGACGATCGTATTAGCTTAACAACTTATCGCATTAGGAAATTTCGAAGAATGGTGCAAGCACATCGTAGGTTATTATTTTTCTTGTAAGCCCTAATCGCTCCCTTCGTGGGAGAAATGGCAACGGATACAGGTTTTATACCACTTCGAATACGTTGTAAGCTATGTTCAAATTTTATAAGACAGTAGGCAATTTTTCCAGGCAAAATTTGTAAGTCATCAACAGAATAATTCAGTCCTATAAAATTATTCTCAAGGAAGACTAGAATTTCGGAGAACCTCTACAGAGTTCAACACGTACTTTGATCGTCGAAATTAACTTCTCCGTTTTATAAAATTCGTTACTTTACTCATAATCGAAACTAAAGCACGAAACTGTTTTAGTAAATTTGAGATTTTATTACACGAAACATCATAATTGTATACAAATCCGACAGATATTTTCAGAGAATTATAAATTAAGTGCCGGGATATTTATTTCTAACGGTTGTTACATAAGCTTGAAAACATTTTCACGTTTATTATTTGACGAGAGCAAAATTTGGCTTTCATCGCAACAATCTTGGTAACAAAAGTCTTGGTAATTTTTTTGGGCGAGGAAGCTTTTTAGAGTGTGGGCATTTTCAGAAGCGTTTTTTGGTTGGTGTCTACATTGACTTTGAATCAAGTGAGTCCGTGTTGAGCCGCCATTAGCAGCTGCCGGCACGGAAACGGGCCGTAATCGACAGAGCGCTACCCCGAACCGGGCCGGGGTTGACTAACTCAACATGAATCACTTGACATTGAAAACGCACGTTGAACAAAACTGAAACACCCAAATCCGGGGGTGATTCTAGGGCGCTCCCATCGATCTCCGTTAAAATGGGTCGCCCCCCTCCCCGGCGACCTTGAGCGACGGAGACGCACGACAATTTCCGAAAACCGCCGAAGCGTTTTCATTCATTCATCCCCTCCGCCCACGGACGCGAACGTGGGTTGATTTCGAATTTCCAGCAAACACCCCGGGGCGAGTTTTCTGAACTTCAGATAAACCAAACTAGATAGATTATTGTTCGATTCGAATCCAGTTTCCGTTTCTTAATTACTCACTTTTGCTCCGAATAACAAAATTAAACTCAAAACTTTACCTTTTGTTATAGCCTCTGTGATGTTGTTTGATTGAGTTTAAAATGATTTAAGAGAAATTAAATTATCTCATTTATACTTAACAATAACAACATAACATCCGTGTGCAATAAACAAAGTGATCATATATCTGCGGGTGGCAAGGCAGCCCGTAGACAATGCGGGGTCGTCTTATCAATCTGTAATAATATTTGCTTATGACCTTAGGAAATTTATACAGTATTAAATAATAAAACAAACTTAAAACGGTAGAATGGGAACTTATAAAAACAAATCAAACAACAAATAGAAATGTAATAGAAATTATGTGCATTTTGAAAAAGTAAAAGGCGGTTCCGCTCTTTTTTCAAATGTCAGCCTTCAATAAAGACTACTAGATGACGTAAGGCGATAGTGAAACAGTCAATATTTGATGTAGAACCATTAGCCGCGGCGTGCGATAACGCGACGAGCGCCAAGTTCACTAATGAATAGGGGACATAACACAAGACTGTGCCAGTTTCGCATTACTATTCACTACCATACAATACCCGAATCGTACGCGCAAATACAGCCATTCCGCTTACTCGGCAAACGCATGAAAAGGACAGCATTATTCAATCGAGTTAATTTAAACGTTGTCGAAATGTGAATAGTGCGGCCGGTCTGGCAGGTTCGGCGTGGTCACGATTGGTGACATGTATACAATTCCTTGGCAATGGAAATGGAATGCAAATGTATTGATCATTTTGTTATTCAACAAGAGCTAGTAAATAGTGGGAACCGTGATTTGCGTATAACTTCTAGAGAGTTCCTACGGGCACTGACTGGTCGGGAATCTGTTGATCTGAGGCTTCAGTCGTCGAGTCTTAACTAGTTTGGCAAGCTTCCAACTGCGATGAGAGACTGATGAAGTAGCAAGTGGACGTTTAAGCCAAGGAAACTGGTGTGTCGCATTATCCAGGTCAACCTTACAATTTCAATAATGACATGTAACGGTGGAATGCAACATGGTTGTAAATGATGTTGTACAAACAGTTGCACTTTCGCTAAGACGTCGCCAGAGCGACGGGGGTGCGGGGAGTCACGAGGGAGGGGCGAAGGGTTATCAGCGCTGATAACAGCTCATCCATCACTCGCATCTATCACAATGCTCGGGCGTCGGCAGACGGAAGATTTTGAATGCGTAATGCTCATTGGTAGCGTCTTTTATAATTATATGTATAAGATATCAGGGCAATTGAATAATTCAAGCAATCTTAAGCTAATCAAGTTTTCAATCAAATCGAAAGTAACTGGTGGGATTCGTACGAAAATCTGACTTAAATCTAATTGGAATTTTATAAGTTTTCTCAGGTTATCTGAAATAAAAGTTAAATTATCAAGACGTATAAATTCAGCAAAGTCACAGACTCACAGAATAAATATGTTGTCACGTCATTGAAGCTTTTGATTCTTTTTTAATTAAATTACATTTTCGAAAGTAGAGATCCATCGATACTATGGATGATGACACTCTTTTCCTTGACTTAAGGATACTGATAATGTAATTTGTAATTTGTAATTGCTATGCCTTGTTTTCATGTTACAGCCTTTATTCTGCTTTCAATAACGAACATCTGATTACAAAGAAACATGTATTTTTTACTGATTAGAGCAACACAGTCGACAGCTTATTACAAATGCCAAGTTGAACGTCTAAAACAAAGTGTAAATGGACGAGCAGTAAATTTTCATTAACTATAACATTTAGTAGAAACAATAAAGGCTTAAGATAGAAGTAACTCTAGACAACTCAATTTAAATCCGAGATTTCTGATCTCGCGATATTAAGCATTCCGCTCGTAAAGTCAAGAGGGATTTTCGCAGTTTTATCTTCACTGTCGGTTTCTGGTTTCTAATTGAAATTCGAGAAATTGTTAGTGGACTCTTCGAGGTTGAAGCCTTTTGCATTTTAATAAAATTGCGGGTGATTCAAACCAAAACTATTATTTAATAGGTATTATTTGCTTTTGTTGCATTGATTGATGATGAATTTATAATGCTGGGTCAGTAAGTATTTGTGTTTAAGTACAAAAGTACAATAGAAAAACTGCGTTAAAATCACGTTTACTTGTGTACTTAGTTCGATTAAACACAACGACATTGTCAGTGATATTACGCAACTACTCGTGACTCTTATTATGATTGTCTCGTACAATAAAGGTATTAAGTCTCGTCCGCGAGCAGCAATAACATGAGACCTTTTAACTACTATCAATAAAGTCGTTAGTTGAATGGCGGTAGAGACTAAACGCTTCCTTCTCTGAAGTGAATACTAACGTGCTTTTTCCTGCACTTTTCGTGTCTCGTCTTGAATTAACACTTTGAACTGTCTTGAAGATATAAAATCTTACTGATAAGTCTAGTGTTTTCAACAAAAATGAAAATGTGACACAAACACGTGATAGAATTCTAATTGGTGGTGTGAACATTGTATTATTTTGTAATATATGCAGATAGTTCAACATTTTTGTTAACCTCAACAATGCAAGTATATTATTTTATTTTTGCAGAGACTTATACGTATATGTGACCTTCTAAAGTTAATTGAATATATTACACTTTATTACACGCACAAGTACAACAAAACATAATATTTATGCAAAATAGGTAAAAATACTTTGAAACCGAAATCATCAAGCTATCAACTGCTGACAACATTTAAAGCGTTAATTTAAAAAATAACGACAATATAGTGTTTAGTTTTGTAGTAAAGCGAACGATATTAACGAAGGCAAAAATAATAAAAAATATGGTGAACACGCACATTCACAAGAACGTGAAGAGCCCACTAAGTAAACCGCTACACACACGGACAAAAAATATTAAGCGCGAGCCATATCTTGCGGTACGATTCCGTGAAAAATTATTACTTGAGTTTCTTTAACGCTAATCGGAAGCAATTCAATGCGAGCATTCTTAACAAGTTCAAATAGCTCAGTAAACATTTGATCAATTGCGACAAGAATCACATCACATGACATGCAAACCATCATTTAGTCATTCCATAGTTCAGGACTAATATTCAAGGTCAATTAGTAACTCCATCTTTTCTGTAAACCCTTTGAATATATTATTATTTTCTAATCATCCAGCAAAGTTTAAAGCAATTCGTAAATCTACTTAGTTTATGAGTCCAACACGAAGATGCTTTTAATTTACGGAACTCTAAAGCGTTTTTACACACACTTCGCAAATGTTGCTCACACGCATCGTTGTCGAGCAAAAACGGCCGGGCGACTCTTGATCTTGCGTCTGAGCACTCGAGCAGGTTCGTTACTACATGTTTCTGTTTATTTTTCATTCTTCACTTACAATTTTCCAGTTTCAACTGTAACTCATTTGCTACATAATTTTCTTAGGCTTTTCGATTATTCATTGATTTTCTTTGTGCTCCAAAATCTGAATTAATTTTGTATCTTCATTACACAATGTATTTATCCAGGTGCTGATCAACAGAAGGTTCTCTTGCAGATCACGTACTACCTAATTTTTTATTTTAATTTTTGTTACTAAAGTAATATAGCATTAATATACTATTATTGTTGCTAACTAACTTTGGACGTCTGTTGTTCTCTTTTTAAATCATTATAAATTAATAGGCATAAATGTGTAGAAATTATCAATATCATTGTTGATTAATTTAACCCATATATGACTTTAAAAGATACAGAAGGTTTGGTTCCATCAAAAACCAGAAATATAATCGTTTTTAAAGTCATATTTTTCCTAACGATGTCTAGCAGTTCCTCAGGATATTCGCCATATTTATTTCGAATGATGCTGGGTTGTTACCGCTCTATTCGCCCAGAACCTGTACTATTAAACCTTTATTTTCTCTAACCAACCGTCGCAGCAATGGTAACTAGTTTTTAATTACATTTTAAGTACATACCTACTTATATCAGTAAGCTGACAACGCTCAGCTATCTCTTAAATGCGATATTATTATGGCTCGCATAATGTGTCGGCGTAGGTAATAATGTTAATCCTTGCTTAGTTTTAGGAGTGGAAAGCAAATTTTTTTATTTCGTCTACAATTACTACGTAAAAATGATTGCTGTAATTTTTATTTCGCCAAGTATGACTATGTCTGTCATTTATTATGTTTTATACGTGTATCGTTTGTTCTGATTGGTCTTATTTTTATACGTGTCTCAAATTATTTATGCAATATTTATTTTGTACATCAACATTCTGCGTTACATCAATTTGCTATCAAAGCACTATAATTTTTAAATCATGACTTTATATCATCAGTTGTTGTTAATGTACTGGCTGCATTGTAACAATCGAGTTCCTTATAAGGGTCATGCGTTGTATTGAGACCATACATCACTGGTTGAAACCAGATTCCACAATAAAAATTTGATTGAAGTTCATATTTCTCTACAACAGTGTGGCTGACATCTCATAATGTATGTAGGTAATTTTCATGCGTAATCTATAAGGCCAAACAACGAAATATATGCTGTTTTTGTATTCGTAATATCGTAAATATGCATTACGTTTCCATAAAAGCTGCTGTCGTCAAATGCAGCCGCGAATGGACTCGAAGAGCTGTAGGGCAGGTCATGGCTGAATGTAAACAGTAACGGATGTGCAAAAGATAATAATTATCGTCATTTTTTATTGCTTCCAAAGGGCTCGTAAAATGCTCGTTAGTTTTAAACCACATTCTGATGCTATTGAGTGATGAGTGGTCATTTTGATTCTATAGCTAATTTGATTTAATTTCCTGATAATTTGTCGGTGGCAATGGTACATAATATTCAGTGTGCAAATAGTCGGTGTGCGAAGTAGTCTTATCTGGCGTCGACTCGAGTACGAGGCGAGCAGCGGATCGCGGCGGTGTCGCGTTACGCGGTGGCTGTTGACACCACTGCCTGATTAATATTTATGATACGGCTGAGCATCTCGCATGGCCGGTTCGTTCGACGCGAATTTACTCCGTCTCCCTCCCACTTTGCCACGTATCACACGCCAGACAGAGCACACATGTAACACATATGGCGACTCTTTCAACATTGACGGCGCGAAATGCGAATGTAAATCCCGAATCTACTCGATTTTCAAAGCTGTATTACGCCGAATTAATCTCCAATTTGAATGGCTTAATAAAAACTTTGTTGCTTTTAGAAATTGCACTTTTGAAATGGAATATTCTGCGGTGGCGTATTGTTTTGTTGAGTTCGGCTACCGGTTTTGCAACATTTATTTTGCATTAAACGATTGTTGGTCGAATATTGTTTATTGTAAGAAACGCGAGTATGTGGGCCAAAGCGTGGGACAACACGTCGCGCCTAACCGTATTGAGTGAATCGAGGTATCTCAACCGGACAGACTCGGCAGACTTATAAAAACTGCACGAACCATAGTGGAAAGTGGTTCTGCAGGGCGGATTATATTCATTTAGTCGAAGGGGTCGATTTAAATGACCGGTTGCGTTCCGAAGACGTTAATTACGGAGTTGCAATAGTTGTATCTTTGCACTCTTAATAACAGTGCCGTGATGCCGTCGCATAATGGGATTAATCGTTTGTAATTTCCTTAATATGTTGCTGGTGTTTGCCAGGAATGATGACGCCTGTTTTCATTTGAATTACTCATTGAACCGTTTCATTTGTTAGGTATTTAAACAGTCTCACTTGTTCTTAATTGAGATGTACTCAAACAGCGCGACTAAACATTTGTTTGGCAGTGAATTTATAAATCAAGTCGTAAGGTTCATTACCAGACATGTTTATGAATTTAGCTACTTATTCATTCAGACGTGCCAGTATCCGTTGCAAGTCAGTAGGTATGCGGCGATCGCTTCTTTATCTGCTTCCTCGCTCCGTAAGTGTCCTGCATTACCAGCATTGTCATTGTGATGCCTGTGGCAACGTTATCCTCGTCTGGTCATTTTCCGTGCGCGCGCGCCTCCGGTCGGCGCTTGAGAGACTTCGCACCAAGGTCACGTTATCGTGCTATCGCCAGCCCTGAACCAATCCAAGGTCGCCCGTCGAATCCATAACACTAAACAATTAACCGGCTCGTCGTTACTCATCTAATTCAATGGGACATCAGCGCCGTATATCTTACAGGAACTAGTCAATCTCGGCCGCCGCGCGCGGTCTTGGCAATTTGCAAGTGCGAGCGGGGCACGTACCGGACGCCTACTCTCGCTTTTAAGCAGCAATACAGTAATATCGTCTCAAATTAAATTAGCGGCGTGTTTACATTTTATAAATAGAACGCGTTCACGTGGCCGCGTGTCGGCGGCGGGCACTCACCGTGCGCTGTTAACATCCTCCGCGGCAGCGGGTCCTGCGGCACACAGTGAGACACTAGCGCGGGAACAGAAGCACTCACAAACGGCGCACTAAGTCCGGTGGCACACGCGATGACTGCACGCCGCGACACCCACAACTAGAATGCGAGGCGACGGTCGGCGGCGGGGCGAGGGGGGCTGCCGAGAGCGACACGGCCGAGGCGCGAGGAGGACTGCGGCCGGGCGCGAGTGCCCACCGCGCAATTGGTCGGATGGGGGCTGACG
Source organism: Archips crataeganus (assembly GCA_947859365.1). NCBI lineage: Eukaryota > Metazoa > Arthropoda > Insecta > Lepidoptera > Tortricidae > Archips > Archips crataeganus. The sequence continues at coordinate 19,004,413 of OX402048.1, forward strand.
TCACGCGGACCGACCAATCGCAGCGCAACTGGAGCTTCGCGCCGCCGCCGCTAGAGGCGCCGCTGTCGAGGAAGTCGCCCGCCCTAGAGAGCTTCCTTCAGGGCGTATGCTTCCTCGGGCGGCGCATGAAATCACGACTGAATAATGAACTGTCGTTAGAGAGCTTTATTTGATTAGCGTTTTTGTATCATTATCTTTGTCGCTTCAATAAGAAGCTCTCACGTTTCAAGCGCTACTTGGTACGCTGATAATGAAATAAAGCGTCAAATTAGAATAATTTTGATTTGATTGAGTCTTTTAAATCTGATATTGTCAGTCTTTCTTCAGAGTAAAAATATAACGAGTACTTATTACCTAAAAATATTCAGGTGTTCAGAGTCTATAGTAAATTCTTAATCACGAACGGATCAAAAACCGGAAGTTATGTTTCAATCAAAGTTGATAATCTCGGATTAATTTGCGGGTTTTGCCCGGGGCGACGTTTCATAGCTATCTTTTGGTTTGATATTTAATTAGGTACACTTTGTTGCGGCAACTTCCTTTTATTAGAAAAAGTAGGCACTAAACATCTTTTAATCTTAAAAACCAACCAAATTGGTTCCATGTGTACACTAACTAAAATATATTATTTTAAGACCAAACAATAAGTTATTATTTCAACAATTTTTTTTATGGTTAGTAAAAATTATCCGTCCTTCTAATTAGAATTGAGAATCAGTGGTTACGAATTTATTTCTTTACTTGTGTTGTAAGACTTGTAAGGCTTATATAACTTCTTGTCGGATTTCATAATTATACTTCAACGGGAAGTTACCTATACTTAGGTACCTTGTAGGTTTTGATATCCAAAGTTTTCGCTAAAATACACTTTCAAAGGGTTTCTTTTGATGACGTCAACTTAAAAGTTTCTCTTTTATAACTCCTAGAATCCATACCCCTGAGTCATCATCGTCATCATTTCAGCCATAGGACGTTCACTGCTATGATAGGCTTCCCTCATTGATACCCAATCATTGCGGTTGGAAACGGCTGGCATCCACCGCAAACCTGCGGTCTGTCCGAAATCATCCATACATCTCGTTGAAGGACGTCCCACGCTGCGCTTGCCAGTCCATGGTCTCTATTCGAAAACTTTTCGGCCCCAACGGCCATCTGTTCTAGACATTTGGCATTAGCCATTAACTTCAACTTGATACTTTACCCATTTCTGTGAAAATAGTTTTGACACACAGACGCACAGGTGAATAATAGACGGACGGACAGACGGGCGATCGGGATAAAATGGATGATTATTAAATTGGATGATTTGACGTAGCGGTAGTGCCTTGAAGTCTCCTGGTGCGGGGTATCCATCGCCAGAGTCTCATTCTTAATCTGGCGAGACCGTCACATTCCATTATTTCGTCTTCCTCGCCACATATTCTAAAATATTCATTGTCTTGTAGTCCCATCCTCACTAGTGTGATAATGATGATGATGATGATCCGACCGATTTCGGCCATGGCGACCACTTCGACTCCTAGCTATTTATTTTATTTAGCTACTATTATTCACTAGTGTATATAAACAGTGTACCTATAAACTATCTAGAGGTTTCCCTAGAGCCATTTTGACGTGACAACGTCTTATAAATCGATGAACGCCGGCTGCATACACGAAAAAGGATGACGCAATACGCAATGTAACGTTACATGTACCTACAGAGCAGCGAAGGCCAGTATGTACAAAAGAGCGGCGAACGCCAGTATGTACAGGAGAGCAGCGAACGCCAGCATGTACAATCTTAGTACTAGCGCTGGGGTAATTTTAACGGGGGGGGGGTAATTTTTTTTTTTAATGAGTCGCCAGAGGGGCCCCAGACGCAAAGTCTTTGCTGTTTTTTACTTTAGGGTAGGAAGAGTGACTTGTGCTCGGGATTAAAAATCCCTTCGGACGAACTGGGAATGGAGGGCCCAGACAGTGTCCGACTTGCACGGACTAAAAAACCCGGTCACAAGTCCCCTTCTAATACAAAAAACGTGTGCTTTAAATTTTGAGGAGGGGAGGGATAGGGAGGGGACTTAATCTACCCACAGTGTCCTGCCTCAGCCATTTGCTGGAAGGCCGGGAGAGGAGCATGCATTCTCCCGCTGGGCACTGGGGGGTGCTTAGGTCGGTCTTTTATGTTTTTACCCGTTGGTTTATTCCTTGACCGACCCTCGCCCGTTTCTGTACAATTACTTAGACCTATTGGTTGGGTTGGTGGGATTTCCTGTCATATGCATTTATCTATAACTACGGGCTTCCTTTCTAATGCCCTGCGATGGAAGGGAGGGTCGGAGATCTTTTGCGCCCATTGTGTGGCTTTGGATGCCATCTTTTGGGTGGGGCTACCCTTGATGCCTGATGGTTTTTTGGCATGCTGTGTGTTTTTTTTGCGCTTGTCTCCTAGCGCTACCCTCTTTTCGTTTCCGCTTCCATCGATAGTTTTCCTGCTATAATAATTCGGAGGGACGAGGAGTGTCCCCCGGACGGCTGGACACCCCAGTGTCTCATAAGGATCATGTGGAGCCCAGCGGATCCTTACCCCAGCCAATGCTGAAGGGCCAGAGAAGAAGCTTTTAGTCTCGATTCTCTGTTTAGGCTTCCGCCATTGCTCCCACGAGGTCCCCGCCGAAACTACCGGGTGCGTCATCCGTCCGGAGCTCACCTGTCGTATGGGCGGGAGATGCATAATTATGTCAGGAATTCTTAGATCTAAGTATACACTAATCGATATTATACAGAAACTAATATTAAATACTAATTCAATCAGTAAAAAAAGAGGTTTGCATTGATTTTTCCGTCCCCACACGTATGGGTTTGATGAAACAAAAATTCTAAGTTCTAAGTATGGGGAACCCCCAAAAATTGTTTTTTTTTTTTCTATTTTTGTGTGAAAATCTTAATGCGGTTCACAGAACATCTACTTACCAAGTTTCAACAGCAATAGTTCTTATAGTTTCGGAAAAAAGTGGCTGTGACATACGGACGGACAGACAGACAGACAGACAGACATGACGAATCCATAAGGGTTCCGTTTTTTGCCACTTGGCTACGGAACCCTAAAAAAAAGGCTCATCCTAGGCTCAGCCCAAACCTCTCGCAAACCAGTGATTTTTGGCGTTCCTGAATAGCAGTTCATCCCTATACTCTCGCAAACGATCGAATTATTAGCAATTTTAAGTTTAAAGTTAGATAAAAGTGGTACAATACTTAGTAACTGGTTGCTAGCCTATCGGCTAATACACCTTAACCTATTTCCTTAGTAGCTTCTTACGACATCCACGGAAGAAATGGAGAGGTGTAATTCTAATCCCGACACCACACGGGTATTGGTAGGTAGTAGTAGATTTTTTTCTATGCTGCCGTGGTACTAAAATGGCGTTATCCGACATCTGCTTGATTTTTTGGCGCTATATTAATAACAAAAAAAATATTTGTACTGTATTAAATAAAATAAAAATAAAATAAATATCACGGTATAATTCACACCAATTGACCTAGTCCCAAAGTAAGCTAAGCATAGCTTGTGTTATGGGTACAAGGCAACGGATAAACATACTTATATAGATAGATACATACTTAAATACATATTAAACACCCAAGACCCGAGAACAAATATTCCTACTATTCATACAAATATCTGCCCCGACGCGGGAATCGAACCCGGGACCTCAAGCTTCGTAGTCAGGTTCTCTACCTACTAGGCCATCTGGTATTGTATAGTTTTTTTTGATAACTGTATTATATAAATACTAGCTGTTGCCCCCGACTCCGTCCGCCATGAATACGTCCTATTCTCAGACCTACCGAGTATGGAGAAAAAAGTTTCATGAGAATCGGTCAACCCGTTTCGGAGAAATTCGATAACAAACACCGTGCGTGGCACGAGATTTTTATATAGTAGACTAGCTGTTGCCCGCGACTCTATCTGCGAAGAGTAGGGGTATAAAAAATAGCCTTCGACCCTCATAATCAAATAGTCTTCGAGCCTCAGACCTACCAAATATAGACAAAAAATTTCATAAAAATCGGTGACGTCGTTTCGGAGGAGTTCTATAACAAACACTGTGACACGACATTTTTATATATTAGAGAAGAAGAAGATAAAAGCAAATCATTTTCAAAAATTCATACCGCTTCATTTCAAGAGCTCTGTCATTAGAGTTAGCTGTAAACAAAACCCTTAGTGGTGCCCCGGGGACCGACAGCTGTCTCCAAGCCTCATTCGACCATTAAACACCCACTCGCTGCCGTAACCACCATCACAGACACCAAGAAAAACCAACCTTATAACCACCCATAAAGTCCCATTTTGCTCAAGAAGCTTTTGCATCTCTCCGGAGACAGTGATTAATACGCTCCAAGAAATAAGATTTTATACCAAAGCGTTAGAGCTTCATTTGCAGTGGTCGTTCTTTATTAGTAGAGACAGGAAATTGTATCGTACCAAGTTAGTATAAGACACGATTAGAAAAAGGAATTTATTGTGATGGTGCGAAAAGCTCGGGGGTTTTACTATGCTTCCGTTTAATAGATGACACATGAAATAATGAAATTGAAATATATTTCAGACTAGATTTTGCCCACGACTCCGTCTGCGAAGAATTCGTTTATCGTCCCGCGGGAACTATGTAATTTTCCGGGATAAGTACCATTCATTGTCCTTCCCAGGGTTGATATTATCTCCATATCAAATTTCAGCGCAGTGGCGTAGCGTGCCTTGGAAGGGCCCTGTATCAAAATTAGTTGGGGGGCTATCCCGGGAAGCACGAGATTAGGTGACATTGTGGATAACATTTTACTAATTTATGCTTACACACATTAGGGGCCTCTGTAGCCCGGGGGCCCCGTATGGTACGGCTGATACGGCGGTAGCTACGCCCTTGGTTCAGCGGTTTAAGCGTGAAGATGTAACAGACATTTAAATAGACGGACAGACAGACACACTTCCGCATTTATAATATTAGTATATGGAGATGGATGCATTCAATGACAGCACTTTGCTTCCAAAATTGCAATAGCTTGTATTTTTCAAAAGGCAACTCTCTTATAGTTTAAAAAAATATATATTTCAAACTAAATACAAACAAAAAAAATATATTTGGAGATCCACTCTATCCAACTATTCTAATATGTATTTTGAATATTGTATTGTATTGTATTGATATCTTGAAGTAATTACGAACCCATATGAAGAGATTTCTCGACTCCTAGAGAATAGTGACCCACACACTTACATAAAAATGCTACTTAAAGTACAATTTTCGGCTGAACGTTGTTAAATTCTTAGATGTAGGTACAAAAATATAGCCGAAAATCCCGAATATACATCTACAAAATCAATAACTGACTGCAGTAATAATTCACTTCAAGAATGGCTTGAATTTTTTTAACCATGAAAAAATCTTGAAATACTAATAAAATTAAAATAATAGGTTTTTATAATAAAAGTATTTTTTGCAGACTACATTTTATGAACTATACCTACACCGTGAAATTTTAGTGGTTGTTTTCCCGAAACGAGGTGATTTAGTATCGATTGTACAATCGATTTATAATTACTATTTTGACTAGAGTCAAAAATCCAATTGTGAAAAACAAGTGAAAAAAGAAAGTCGAAAATGACCGCAAACCAATAGTAACGCTTCGTTGGTACCTAACCTATCGTACGATCGTACGCTACTTGTACCAACGAAGCGTTACTATTGGTTTGCCGTCATTTTCAACTTTCGTTTTTCACAATTGGATTTTTGACTCTAGTCAAAATAGTAATTATAAATCGATTGTACAATCTAAACTAAATCACCTCGTTTCGGGAAAACAACCACTAAAATTACACGGTGTATACATTACTTTGTCATAAAAAATAGATATCCGTACCTACCAGTTTGAAGTCGATAACATTAGGCGTCGAAGAGGACTTGAAAGACCAATTTACCGAAATCGTTATTTCCTAAGCAAAATTTCCATTCGCATTTTTCCCAAAATTTTTTTTCACACTATGGCTTTTTACTAAAGCTTATTTTTACAATCGCGTTTTTTCCCAACTTTAATCGACACGAAACATAGGTAGGTTTACGTTATGTTAAGTTTGCATCGGCCCGAAGGGCCAAAAGCACACAGAAGAAGGAGCTCGGAGCGGAGCTCCGTCGATACTGTTTCTGAGTAAAATCAAATTGGGAAAAAAGCTACTGCAAAAATACCTAAGCTTCAGTAAAAACTATAGTGAGAAAAAAAGCATTTGGGCAAAAATGCGAATAGAAATTTTGTAACCAGGAAATGACGTTTTTGGTAAATTGGGGACGCCTAATTTCTTGCAATGTACTAGTATAGTAAATCGAAAACCATTTCGAGATAAATGCTTTTTAACTCGTTTTCTGTAGTTATTTAATTTTAATATTATGTAATGAATTTATTATATAACAAATAAGCAATGACCTTCATTTGACATTGGTGTAAATTGCGTGACCGGTTCAAGTCTTACTTTATTCTGTGTGGTTAGAATTCTTCACAATTTACGCGTGGATTATACTACGGAGTTTGATTTGGACCCGCTGTCTGACAGCTAGCACTTTGACAGTGCCAGTAAAGTGACACAGTGTATAGTGTACCACTACGCAAAAAATAATTAAAGGGGTTGCCTTATCGTACGCATTTAGATAGATTTAGAAATTTGGCATTGTGGGAGCCTTCAATTATAATCTGACGTCATCAACTAAAATAGTTTCAATAATTAATTTTGAAAAAAGTAGAGAACTAAATGACAAAATATTGAAATTAGTTTCTTATAATTGACTTTTCTATACAAAAAAAATATAAAAACCACTGGTATTTTTTTATAGACATTCCCAATTGATCTAACCAGTCATTTTGAAACCACAATTTACTTACATAACAAATGTTAAGCCCAGTTTACACCTGCAAGGAAAATCGGCGTCCGACCACCGACTGATGAATTTAAATTCGTCCGTTTTATGCCCCGCAATCTTAGATTATTTACACACTAGATAGAGTGTCAGTAGCAAACACTGCGATACAAAACGTCCAAAAACCCATTTGACAGCTTCATCTTACGATCGCGTTACGTCATTCCGGTCGAAGGGCAAATGGCATATAAGCCAACGATTGGCTTATATTTTTCAGGACGTTTTTATGCCGCCTAAGTTCTATCTAGTGTATAAATAATCTAAGCCCGCAATTGTAAAAACTTGGCTTTATAATTAAAAGGGAAAATTGAAACCAATACTTTAAACAGTAATAAAATATGAAGCACGATGCAGTGGAGAGTCCTGCAATTTTTTTTTTTTTTATATATAAGAGGTGGCAAACGAGCAGACGGGTCACCTGATGGAAAGCGATCACCGTCGCCCATGGACACCCGCAACACGGGGGGCATCACAGGTGCGTTGCCGACCCTTTTAGGAATTGGTAGGCTCGTTTTTTAAAGATCCCTAAGTTGTAACGCTCCGGGAATACTCAATTACTGTTTATTTTTCTTTGCAATAATTCTTTATCCATTAACTCCCCATTTATTATTCTTATAAGTACATTATTTGCGCTTTTGCAGTTACATGAACACTGCAAGTCTACGTAATTGAGGCCTGGGCGTCTTAGTAAAATGATTAAAATTATGAATTATAAAACATTAAAATAGTACACATTAAAATTGTAGTAGTGGTAGAGCCATGTTGTAGCTAGCCGCTGCATCACGAATGGGCCGACTCGTCCGGGGCAGTACCACCCTCTCACAGAACACCGGCGTGAAGCAGCAGTAATCCTGCTTGCGTTTCGTACGGTCAGTGTGAGTGCCGGGGGCCCAATACCTCACCCCTTCCTCACCCCCTTCCCCTGTTCCCTTTCCTTTAGGGCCGACAACGCACTGGCATCGCGTAAAGCGCTGCGGGTGTCTATGGACAGTGGTGATCATTTGACATCAGGTGACCCACTAGTTCGTTTGTCTGGCCTTTCTAACATAAAAAAAAAAAAAAAACATACCTAGTAACATTTCTGTACCTACAGGTTCTTATTTAAATAGCTAGACAAAGGAACCTAAAGCAGCAACATTTGAAATTTATCATGAGCTTTAAGATATAGGGAAACATCTTAAGGAAACCTGCACACATCTGCGAATAAATTCAATTGTGTGTGCGAAGTTCTCAATTCGCACTGGGCCCACATGAGAACTACGGCCTAAGCCCTCTCATTCTAAGAGGAGGCATGTGCCTGCATTGCGATGTATATACCTAGACTAAGATGATGATGATCATACCCCGCAATCGAACCAGCAAATCTGTAGCAGTTATACGTCAGGGTTGTCACTAAGTTTAGTACTACTATGAACAATAAAAATACAATGTTATTTAAATCATCCATTTTTTTAATGTATCTACATTATACATGGTTATTTGTAATTCACTGACATCCTCTTAACCCTGAATTCCTATCACTCAAACAAAAGTTTTTTGTTTTACGACTTTTTAAAATGAAGCACTTTTTTCCCATACAAATACACAGAGTATCGTAAAAATAAGAGGTAATCTCAAATTTTCAAAACGTTATTACACCAAAAATATTACGTTATGACAAAAGCCGTAAAACAAAAAACATTTGTTTAAGTGGTAGGAGTTTAGGATTAAAAGGATGCTAGTGAATTACAAATAACCCTGTATGGTAAATTTTCTTGTCTTTTCCCTGTAAATCTGGTTTATCTTTAAAAAAAAATCTAAAATTGAAGAGAAACCATCTTCCTTTTCTTGGTGGCTTTTCTCGCTAAATGTTTGATCGCGTTGTTTCTTTGATTTTATATTATATTATTTGCTCATATTCATATAGGTACAGTCGAGTTCTCCAATATCTGTACAGCCAACCGTTCATAAATATCTGTACATAGACCATATTACCGTAACATAAGGTTCATGTTTATATATTTATGAACGGTTGGCTGTACAGATATTGGAGAACTCGACTGTACCTACTACAAAAAATATTTTGTTCGCTGTTTTCAGGCACGGCAATATTTTCAACCATTAAATTACTATCCCAGCCTACATACGTCCCACTGCTGGGCACAGGCCTCCTCTCAGAATGAGAGAGCTTGGGCCGTAGTTCTCACGCGGGCCCAGTGCGGATCGGGAACTTCACAAACACCATTGAATTTATGTATGCAGGTTTCCTCAAGATGTTTTCCTTCACCGTAAAGCTCATCGTAAATTTCAAAACCACGGACACCAACAAATATTCCATATTAATATTTGAATGAAATAAAAAAAAATACGTGATGTCATAAACAAAATTTCACAAACAGACACATTGATAGACATTGCCATGTGAATTTATTTTCTTTGATAGAAAATTAAGCAAGTTTATATCAAAAGAGGGTGTTACGAACTCAGTTCTTCTAACCTTTTTGATATTCTTTTTAATTAAAAAGTTGTAAAACATGTGAATAAATTTAGTTGTGTCAGGAACTTGGTCTTGTCAATCCTTTGCTCTGGCTATCCTTATATTTTCCGTAACATTTTGTGGTCCTTCGCACGGTAAAACACGAGGGCTAAGGCCAGGTTGCTGGCGCAACCACAGAATTTTTTCGAGGCGCCCTCGGAGTCGGGAGCGCCCGCGGGTGGGCCCGGTCGGTCCTCAGAACTGGACCCCGTTCTGACCGAAGCCACTGATACGCCCGCGGTCGGCCCCGGCCCCGGAACGCCTCCAATTCACGTAAACCCCCCGAGTGGCGATCGTAGTGTAAGTTCCAGGTCGCGCTTGTCCTCGCGGTCGGCGTCCACAGTGCGGGCGCACAGGTTGGCTGCCGAGGCACAGCTAGCGCGACGACACCTGGAGCGCGAACTTCAGTATATGCAACAGGTGAAGCAGGTGGAACAACTGGAGATGGAGGCCAGCCTAGCGGCTCAGGAGGCTAAAGAGCGTTCACATGCTTCACTTGCAGCGTCATCTCGCGTCGAATCATGGGTAAGTGACGTTCAAAATAGCGAGCATAGAGCAAAGCTCGAACTAGAAAACTCTCCTGAATCACGAACCAATGAGCCCGTGCCGCACTTTAACTTTGCTGGTCACGAGGTACACCATAAAAATAAATTTCGCGATATTGCGATTCCAGCAATGTCACAGCGACCGACAGCTCATGTCAAAAAAGAGGCTCCTGATGCTTTGCTATCAAAAGCCGATCCTGTAAATTTCGTTAGTCCGCACAAATTTTCCTATAAATATATCGACTTGATGACTTTTAGCGGCAAAACTACGGAGTGGCTTATGTTCAAGCGCACCTATGAAGATACCAAACATTTATTTACGCCCACAGAAAATCTTTCCACTGACTGTACAGTATAGGTGTCAGTTTGCTTAGAACAGTGTGAAATATTTCTATCGAGTACAAGTACTCCTTCTGTTCCAAACTATTGATGACAGCTATACTGTTACGCAGTCTAGAGGCAAATAAGTTTACGTTTAGATGTGCCGATTAAAAAGTGGAATGGTGTGAGACTCTGGCAGTCATCATTTTGGGTTACGTACGTCAGAGGTCTCGAGTTGACTAGTGCTTCGGCTTCTAAAAGAATGGTGTGAAGCAGTTCCTCTCTGGGAGCTCTCTCCTTCAGGGTTGCCATGAGTGCTGTCTTTACTGTACGCACCAGGCGCTCCCAGCAACCGCCCATGAACGGTGATGCAGGTGGTATAAAACTCCACTCGGTTTTATTGTTGGCAGCGAAGTCTTGCACCGGCTGACTATAAAATTCCGTCAATAGTCGGTTGGCTCCAACAAACGATGTGCCGTTATCAGACAAAATCTTGCTTGGTATGCCCCTGCGCGCCATGAAACGTCGAAGGCATGAAATAGCAGAATCAGATGTGAGATTAGCAACGATTTCTAAATGGACGGCTCGTGTGGTCATTCAGGTGAAAAGGGCTATCCAGCGTTTCTCTCTGCGCCGGCCGACTGAGACTTCTACGGGACCGAAGTAATCCAAACCCACATTAGTGAACGGGCGCACGTGGTGATCCAATCTAACGTCCGTGAAGTCACCTAAAGGTGGGATCTGTGGCGTTGCTCTTCGTTTCGTGCACAACATGCATTGCCTGGCAACCATACGAACTGCGCTGCGGCACCGTAATATCCAATATCGCTGCTTTAACTCGTTACAAACTAGTTCGTTGAATCTATGTGCAGCCTTTACGTGGTAGTGACGTATTAGAAGTCGAACTGCGGGGTGGCGGCCATCAAGAATGATCGGCGACGCGGTTTCGTAATCAATGTTCCTCATGAACTTAATGCGGCTATCTAGCCTAAGTAGTCCATTTTGATCAAGAACAGGGGACAAAGAAAATAACTTGCTTGACTTGGGCAAAGGTTTGGAGTCGTGCATCAGAGTAAGTTCCTGGCCAAAATCGTCCATCTGTGACTTTCTGTAGATGGCATTTTCCGCTTCCTGAATGTTTATTGCAGTCAAAGGTGGAAGCTCTGGGGAAGAAGTATTAGTAGGGAATTTTGAATTTGGATCTTTATAGCGTGCTAACAGAGACCGAAACTTATACGCGCATTGGTAAACGCGCGCGGTCGCACATACCAAACGAATCCACTCGCTGAAACGCGATGGATCTGGGACAACCAATGAAGGTTCGTCCAGAATGGTTAACCCCACCTGCGCTTTTAAGGGTTTTAATTCTTCAAGGGCAGGTAAGGTTTCGCGAGTCGATGGTTCTTTAGGCCAATCTGAAACTGGTAATAATAAAAAATCAGGTCCAGAGAACCATCGTTTTAAATCAACATCACGATCTCTTAATCTTGTAGCATCGTCTGCAACATTTAAACCACCTGGCACATATCTCCAATCAGTGACATTTGTAATTTCAGTGATTTCACCAACGCGATTCGCAACAAATGGTTTAAATGTTCGCGCATCACTCCGAATCTAACTTAAAACCGTGGTTGAATCAGACCAAAAATAAGTTGCATTCGGTTGAATATCGTGGCCGGAACAAACAGTATTAGCAAACCGCGCTGCAATCAGAGCTGCTTGGAGCTCGAGCCGAGGAATGGACGTGGGTTTCAGAGGAGCTAGTCGCGCTTTGCCGCCGATAAGAGACAATTTCACGGAGCCGTCTGTAAACGTAAATCGCCAATAAGCAACACAAGAGTACGCTTGCTCACTAGCGTCAGCAAGCACGTGAAGCTGTCTATCACTAATGCCTTTGCCTTGAAACCCACATCGATACCATCTGGGAACTTTGAAGTCAGAAATCCCTGTTAGCTGTCGTGACCATGATAACCATCTTCGAATGGTGTCCGGTTGCAGCTCTGTATCCCAATCAATACCAGTTCTCCATGTTTGCTGAAAGAGAATGCGGCCCTGTATAACTAGAGGCGTAAGAAGGCCTAAAGGGTCATACAGGCACATTAAATGGGATAATACTTTTCGTTTAGTCAACTTTTCGTTTTCATTTATTTGAGAACCTAAACGGAAACCAAAAGTGTCACTCTGAGGATGCCAAATAAGACCTAATGTTCTTACAAATGCCTCCGGGCCTACATGAACACTCTCAAGAGGTATAGCACCAAGTGCAGCGGGCACGTTCGAGATCCAGCTACGCATTTCCATCCCTGCCTGTTTATGAATAGTAACAATATCGGCTGCGAGCTGCGAAGCTTCTTCTTCATCATCCATGCTACCTAAATAGTCATCCATGTAGTGATCATTGATGATCGCTTTTGCTGCTGCAGGATAAGACTTCCGAAATTCTTGTGCATTTCGGTTTTTAATGTACAAAGCAGTGCACGGACTGCAGGCGGCACCAAAAATAACAGAAGTCATTCTATATTCCTTCAATTCCGAGCTACGATCCTCTCTCCAAATAAACCATAAAGCATCACGATCCTCAATTCTGATCTTAATCTGAGGAAACATTTCCCTTACGTCAGCTGTCAACGCGACACGACCTTCGCGAAAACGAAACAGGATGTGGAGCAAGGATTGTAGCAGGTCAGGTCCTGGCAGCAAAAGAGAATTCAAACATATACCAGAGGTCTTTGCAGCTGCATCATGAACAACCCTAAGTTTCTTTTTCTGAGGATGTACTACTGGAAAGTGAGGTAAATACCAACGAATTAATCCTTGTGACAAATCTATTGTGTCGTGGTATGTACCTCTAGGACACTCCTCAGCGTAACCTTTGTCAATCATGTTCCTAATAAAAGTACAATAGCCTTTTTTTAATTCCGCATCACGATCCATGCGCTTTTCCAAACCAAAAAATCTTGAAAGCGCGTGTGGATAGCTGTCAGGTAAATTTGGGATGTCTTTTCGCCACAGTAGACCTACTTCAAACCTACCTGAAGGTAACCGCCTAGCTGTAGATTCGAGTGTTTCCATAGCACATCTTTCCTGCTTTGTACACACGGTTTCTGGATTAGAAATTCCTATCGAGTCTAGGCGAAAATAATCCTTAATAAGCTCGTCCATAGTACGGTCCCTATGTTCTTTAAATAAGATGTGGTTGACAAAATGGATCGGTTTAGTCAGCCTACTAGATTGGCCGTGCAAAACCCAACCTAGTGCTGTGCGGGAAGCAACGGGTTCCTTCTTGGAACCTTCCCGAATTTCTCGACTAATAGTGAGATACCAATGCTCAGCACCAAGCAGTACCTTGGGTTTTGCATCTGCCAATGTAAGCTCGTCAATCAAGTCAGTGAGGTGCGTGTACTGAGTCATTTCGCGTCGGCTGATCGTTTGCGAGAACAATGACAATGTGTCTATAGCCTTAGCGTTATTGACAGTAAATGTCTCAGAACAATGTTTACCTCTGATCGAGAAGCTTACATGCTGAATAGCCTTGCGCGTCGACATGCCGGCGACACCGTCGACCTTGATCGATTCAGTAGGGCCTGAAGCACCAATGTGGCGTGCTATTTCGGAGTCGATCAAGGTTGCCGTGGATCCGTCGTCGAGTAAGGCAAAAGTACTATACTTCCCATTAGGTCCGCTTATTTCCACAGGAACAATTTTTAAAAATACACGAGTACAGTCTGCTACATTAAAATCGTTCGACTCACCTTCGGTAACGTTTGAGATAGTCACAGTTTTATTTTTACTAACAAAATCAGTATTAACATTAGAAGGTGAAGACGGCGACTCATCGACGGCGTGTAACTCGTCAACAGTGTGTGACACGTGCGGTGTCGACGCTGAGTGCAGCAACGGATTATGAAAGCGTTGGCAGCCATCGACGCCGCAACGGCCTATCTTGCACGTTGTCCAGCGATGCGATTTCGATTTAAGACATTTATAACATATCTTGGCCTCCCGTAGCCAGCACCATTTATCGTCTAAGCTAAGCGACTTGAATTCCTTGCAATCCGTCAGTCCATGCTTCTTTTTACAGTAACGACACAGCTCATCATTTTTAAAATGCGTAGATGTCACGTTGACATTTTCACGGCGATACGAGCTATGGAATGGCGGGTTGCAAGGCCGCCTAGCGAAGTCCGTAAGCAAACCGAATTTGGTATGTTTATCTGCCTCGATATTTAGAAACTCCGATAAAAGCTGCAGTTTCGGTAAAGATCGCTTGCTACTGTACGCAAAATCTTTCCACTGACTGTACAGTATAGGTGTCAGTTTGCTTAGAACAGTGTGAAATATTTCTATCGAGTACAAGTACTCCTTCTGTTCCAAACTATTGATGACAGCTATACTGTTACGCAGTCTAGAGGCAAATAAGTTTAACTCTTTGAGATCAAGGCTTATCTTGGGCAGATCTCGTACGAGAGCAATTTCATGCTGCGCGATGATCTCAGGCTGCGCAAATGTCTGCTCCAGCGCGGCCAGCACAGAGCCGGGCTGCGCCGCGGTGTACAGCAGAGCTGACACGCTCTCAAGCGCGCGGCCGCGCAGCGCCCCACGAAGACGGGCTAGATTTTCTGTGGGCGTAAATAAATGTTTGGTATCTTCATAGGTGCGCTTGAACATAAGCCACTCCGTAGTTTTGCCGCTAAAAGTCATCAAGTCGATATATTTATAGGAAAATTTGTGCGGACTAACGAAATTTACAGGATCGGCTTTTGATAGCAAAGCATCAGGAGCCTCTTTTTTGACATGAGCTGTCGGTCGCTGTGACATTGCTGGAATCGCAATATCGCGAAATTTATTTTTATGGTGTACCTCGTGACCAGCAAAGTTAAAGTGCGGCACGGGCTCATTGGTTCGTGATTCAGGAGAGTTTTCTAGTTCGAGCTTTGCTCTATGCTCGCTATTTTGAACGTCACTTACCCATGATTCGACGCGAGATGACGCTGCAAGTGAAGCATGTGAACGCTCTTTAGCCTCCTGAGCCGCTAGGCTGGCCTCCATCTCCAGTTGTTCCACCTGCTTCACCTGTTGCATATACTGAAGTTCGCGCTCCAGGTGTCGTCGCGCTAGCTGTGCCTCGGCAGCCAACCTGTGCGCCCGCACTGTGGACGCCGACCGCGAGGACAAGCGCGACCTGGAACTTACACTACGATCGCCACTCGGGGGGTTTACGTGAATTGGAGGCGTTCCGGGGCCGGGGCCGACCGCGGGCGTATCAGTGGCTTCGGTCAGAACGGGGTCCAGTTCTGAGGACCGACCGGGCCCACCCGCGGGCGCTCCCGACTCCGAGGGCGCCTCGAAAAAATTCTGTGGTTGCGCCAGCAACCTGGCCTTAGCCCTCGTGTTCATTTTACCGTGCGAAGGACCACAAAATGTTACGGAAAATATAAGGATAGCCAGAGCAAAGGATTGACAAGACCAAGTTCCTGACACAACTAAATTTATTCACATGTTTTACAACTTTTTAATTAAAAAGAATATCAAAAAGGTTAGAAGAACTGAGTTCGTAACATCGCCGCCCACGTGTAGGAAGCTACACAATATGTTCATTCAGTATGGCCAACTTTCTTATTGGCCTCTTTAGAATGCCTCCTCTGGTGGCCACTTCAGCGACGCGCACGACTCCGTCTCGTCCCGGATGTATTGCAGTGATTCGACCGATGGGATGTCTGCTCCAGCGCGGCCAGCACAGCGCCCCACGAAGACGGGCTAGATTTTCTGTGGGCGTAAATAAATGTTTGGTATCTTCATAGGTGCGCTTGAACATAAGCCACTCCGTAGTTTTGCCGCTAAAAGTCATCAAGTCGATATATTTAAGTAAGGTTATCATTAAATTGTTTTAATCGTACGTACAATAGAGTAGTAAGTAAACTAAGTAAATGATTCATCATAATCGCCAACCCTAACATATAACTGCCATATGCTACGGGTTTGCTACCTCCGTTGCGGGGTACGACGATGATGAAGATGAAATCATCACACTCCTTGACAGAGAAATCGTGGCCGGTTGAGAATATTGGTAGTACACTTCCTTATACGTAGCCACCCCTCTCGAACTGCTGTATTCCTGGCACATTCACAGAGAGGACATTAACAGCAACCTCCGTCACAGTTCACTTGCTTAAATCCTTTACTCACCGTAAGTAGAGTTATATTGTGATGAACTCAGATTTACCTACTTAAATTGCCAACAGGTAAACAGCTAGAGTCCGATTTTTCTTTTTAGACTAAGTACATAAATTAAGTATACTGGTATCTATTCAGTAAGGAATTTCCGCAAAATTTTTTTGTCTGCAAATGAGCTCAAAGTACCTAAATAAAAGTTTTAAAAACTACCTACCACTCAAAAATGGTGTAAAGCTAAAAGCACTCGAATTTTGAAGTTACAAATTTTATTTTCAGTCTTGAATGGTATATATGTAGATGTTATTTCACACAAATTCAAAATTCGGCCGCATGAACGGAATCCGTTCCGAATCGGAACGGAACGGATCCCCTGATGGTAAACGATTACCGTCACCCATGGACACCTGCGGCACCAGAAGAGTCACAAGTGCGTTGCCGGCCTTTTAGGTAGGAGTACGCTCTTTTCTTGAAAGCTTGAAGGTCATATCTGTCCGGGAATACCGCAGTAGGTACTTCATTCCAGAGCTTTGCTGTGCGAGGCAGGAAATTTCTGGCAAAACGCACAGTAGAAGACTGCCAACCATCCAGATGGTGAGGATGGAAGTGTTGTCGCGTAGGGCGGTGGCGGAAGGATGCGGCAAGGATCAACCCGAATAACTCCTCGGAGCACTCTCCGCTATAATCTCTAACTATGTTTAAGGAGCTCAAAGTAGGACCTGATTTTTAAGCAATTTTTTTTAATGAAAATAATATGCAATTAAAAACGCAGCCAACCGAAATATCTGTCGGCATTTTTCACATAAAACTCTATCATTAAGGCACGTGTGTACAATCTAGTTTCATTAAATTATAAACCGGCGCAGGAATCCCTGGTTCTATTTCGGTAACGCTTCCCTCGACGCGTGCGCAGCCGAGTTTAATGCACTGGACGTGAGCATTGACTTAAATGTTTTGTTTCAATCAGTGCTTTCAGCGTATTATGGTTGAGGAACGAGCGGAGCTCCTAGGTTAAAACTAAATTATGTCAATTGCAGATAATGACGTTCATTGGTTTCTTATTTAGTTATAGATTAATTTAGTTTTTGATTGCATCTTCGTCTGCATCTCGTGTTAATTTGCCACATTCCCGGGATAAAAGGAGGCTGTATTAATCAGGGATAATGTGGCTTTAGAGTAGCAAAAAAAATGAAACCAGTTGAGTATTTCCCAAGATTAACCCCTACATACAAACACAAAAGTATGTTACCTATTTCTAATTACACTATCTTCACTATCATAGAAGTGAAGAAAAGGGTACGGTTGTGAAAATTTAAAGTTGACATATCGAATGTACTGGGGGCGTTCAATAAAAAGTGAGAATGAGTATGTTATAAACAACTTTTACTAAATGTCATTTTATTTTTCGACGTAGTCACCTTTTAGCATAATACACTTAGTATATCTTTTTTCTAAACTTAAAATTCCATTTTTAAAAAAGGTCTCATCTTGAGTACTTAAAAAATCTTGTACTGCAGCGACTACCGCGTCGTCGTCTTCAAATTTCTGGCCTCTCAGGTATTGCTTCAATCTCGGAAATAGGTAGAAATCACTGGGAGCGAGGTCTGGTGAATACGGAGGATGCTTAAGAATATCGAACCCAGCATCACGAATTGCAGCCATTGCAACGGCGGACTTGTGTGCCGGGGCATTGTCCTGGTGGAACAGCACAACTTTCGAGAGTTTACCTCGCCGTTTTTCGCGGATCTCATTGCGCAATGTTGCTATTTGTTTGGCGTATAAAGTGCCCGTAATAGTGGCTCCATGCTCGAGATACTCAATCATTAATACCCCTTTACCATCCCAAAAAACAGAGCCCATGACCTTACCGGCAGATGGGCTCTCCTTGAATTTCTTCGGAGTTGGAGATGATGGCCTTTTCCATGTCATAGACTGCAGTTTCGTTTCAGGGTCGTAATGATGGAGCCATGTTTCGTCCATTATTATAAATCGCGCCAAAAAAAGTTCCCGGTCTTGCTGCATCAGGTTCAAAGCTTCTTGACAAATCTCTAGTCTAGTTTGTTTTTGCGTGTCAGTAAGCATTCTTGGTACCCAACGCGCAGATACCTTTTTCATACCCAAGCGTTCATGTAAAATATTATGCACGCTCCCCGTTGAAATCTTTACATTTTCAGCAATAAAACGAACTGTGACACGACGATCCGCCAAAACCGAGTTTTCGACTTTTTTCACAATTTCTTCAGTTACTGCTGTAGTAGGGCGTCCGGAGCGGGGGTCGTCCATTGTCGATGTTCTTCCACGTCTAAATTCGGCGCACCAACGTGCGACTGTCGAATACGGAGGAGCATTAGACCCTAAAGTGTCCAAATCCAAATTGACTTGGTCCGTAGAAAAATTATTCAAATACAAGTATTTGATAACGGCGCGCAGTTCAATTTTCTCCATTTTCGTTAACGTACTCAATAGCATTGCAAAGAAATTACCGTATATTTTTTTAAACAAAAGACAGTTAGTTTTTTTTTCATAGCAATCAGCTAGATAGATTAGCTTTACCGGCCAGTATTTAATTTCGTAATATTAAAAGAGTTTGCGTCTCATTCTCACTTTATATTGAACGCCCCTCGTATTATAAATTATCGAATGGTTATATGTATCGATTCGAAAGAAATCTTAAACCGTAAATTACTCAGAGTTTATTAAAACGGCGATGCATAGAACCCATTCGGTTAGGGTAGGTTAGTATTTACAACAATCTTAAAACCATTCGACATTTTGAAACATTCTATAGGTATATAAAGTGATGTAAGTTTCTAGATAAAGACAATGTTCTTCAGACCTGCATACATAGCGTCAATATAGGCTTTGACTGAAGAGGAGAGTCTTAGTTAAGTTTTGTGTAAAAGAATGATACTTCGATTCATTTATTCACGAGGCTTACGGTGAAGAACAAAATATCGTGAAGTCTGCACATAATTGCGAAGCAATTCAATGGTGTGGTGTGGAATTCCCAATCTGCTCTAGGCCCGCGTGGGAACTACAGCCCGAGCTATCTCATTCCGAGAGGAGGCATGTGCCCAGTGAGACGTAAGTATATAAGCCGAGATGACGAATAACTAAATAATTCAAATTTAATTCACCAGTGATGGTGTAGGGGTAAGCACGCAACACGGAATGCTGAGGACCTGGGTTCGTTTCCCAGCATTGGTCTCAATTGTATTCTTTTATTAATGCCTAATGAGTTCATAAATAAATATTTTCTTTTTTAAGATAATTTATTCTAAAATAGATTGAGAATAGAAATAGTTTGCAGTACTAGAAAAATATTTTATTTAGGTAGTTAAAACAAACAGCGTCCCGACGGAACGTGACCAAAGTGGTTTAGAGCGGGGCCTAATAAAAAACTGTCGACGCCAATAGAAATAGCAAATAGGTTCTAATTTGAAGGAAAAAGCTCCCAAATTCATTAGTCTTTAACTCCTTATTCATCAACATGTGTATTTTAAAATCGTAAAAGGTATACAAACTTCATGAAGTTAAAAATTAAGGAGGTCCCTATAAAAAACGGTTTCTTGACGTTTTTGCTTGATTTGCCCTTATTTGCATACAAGGTCACACTCACACTTGACCAATTTTTATGTAGCCAAAGTTGGAAAAAAATGTTGAATCATGCAACGAATGTTAAATGATTAATTTTATTTCCACTCTCGTTAGATCTGCGATAATAGGTTACTGTGAAATTTACCTTAAACCTAAACAAATTGGAGCACGCAACATCGAGTGTTGCAGGATATTGCTTGTTGCTTGAATACCACAGGTTAATGAGTCAATCTTGTTCAATAGCTATTAAGCTACAGCTATTATTCTACCTCTAGTTTTT
Source organism: Archips crataeganus (assembly GCA_947859365.1). Taxonomy (NCBI): domain Eukaryota; kingdom Metazoa; phylum Arthropoda; class Insecta; order Lepidoptera; family Tortricidae; genus Archips; species Archips crataeganus. Next base: position 19,024,792 of record OX402048.1, read on the forward strand.
GCCTGAAACTTCATCTGTGCCCCGCAGGAACATTGCGCGACTTAGACTTTCCCAAAATGTATCATCTCATCATCTTTTGAGCCACAAGACGTCCGCTGCTGGACATAGGCATCGATACCCAATCATTACGGTTGGAAGCGACTTGCATCCAACTTGAAGCTGCGGCTTTCACCAAATCGTCCGTCCATCTCGTTTGTGGACGTCCCACGCTGTGCTTGCCTGTCCGTGGTCTCCATTCGAGAGCTTATCAGCCCCAGCAGCCATCTGTTCTGGATGTTTGTTATTAATCCTTAACTTCAACTTGATACCTTTACCCATTTCTGGGAAAATAGTCTTGACACACCGACGCACAGGTGAATGATAGACGGACAGACTGACGGGCAATCGGACATTATTCAAAGTGTGTACTTTCTCCAAAATTGTACTTTCCGCAAAATGTACACTTCCAAATCGAACACTTTTCAATTAGGGCATTTTCTCCAAATGCACATTGTATTGTATCATACATGCACCTGTCCAATAAATACATTTTCCCAAAATGTACACGTTTATGATACTTTCTCTATACAGGGTGTAATCGTTAAGTATAGCCAGGATTATTCCGTAAATATAACAGATATTTACTTTAAGCTGATATCGAAAGTACGTTACCTAAGGAGTAAAATAACATAACTACTTAATAACTTGCTATAAGTAATACAAGAAATATCCAAAGTCTTGACACTAAACACTCCTATACATTTAGTACCTACGAGATTAGTAGAAAGGTTTTAGTTTCCTTATTTCAAAAGGTCTTTTTCCTACTTCTGTACTTTTATCTGGTTTTTACATGGTCGCGAACAAATATATAAGAACATAGATAATATGACTTCAGAAAGTCTATACTTAATCTATTCGCCATAACAGCACTTGTGTCGTAATGTCGTTATTACGATACACCTAGCTGCCACATAATATTAAATGTAGGGTACACTCAACACTAAAGCTCAGTTTAGACCTGCTGAGTTGAGTAGAGTAGGGTACAGTCGGGTACAGTAGGGTAAAATAGGGTACAGTAGGGTACAGTCGGGTACAGTCGGGTACAGTAGGGTAAAATAGGGTACAGTCGGGTACAGTCGGGTACAGTAGGGTAAAATAGGGTACAGTCGGGTACAGTCGGGTACAGTAGGGTAAAATAGGGTACAGTAGAGTACATTCGGGTACAGTCGGGCACAGTCGGGTACAGTAGGGTAAAATAGGGTACAGTAGGGTACAGTTGGGTACAACAGGGTAAAATAGGGTACAGTTGGGTACAGTCGGGTACAGTAGGGTAAAATAGGGTTCAGTAGGGTTCAGTCGGGTACAGTCAGGTACAGTCGGATACAGTCGGGTACAGTAGGGTAAAATACCCTATTTTACCCTACTGTACCCAAATGTACCCTACTGTACCCTATTTTACCCTACTGTACCCGACTGTACCCGACTGTACCCGACTGTACCCTATTTCACCGACTGTACCCTACTGTACCCGACTGTACCCCATTTTACCCTACTGTACCTGACTGTACTCTACTGTACCCTATTTCACCCGACTGTACCCGACTGTACCCCATTTTACCCTACTGTACCCGACTGTACTCTACTGTACCCTATTTCACCCGACTGTACCCGACTGTACCCCATTTTACCCTACTGTACCCGACTGTACCCGACTGTACCCGACTGTACCCTATTTTACCCTACTGTTCCCGACTGTATCCCATTTTACCCTACTGTACCCGACTGTACCCTACAGTAGGGTACAGTACAGTACAGTAGAGTCGAGTCGTAGGAAAAATATTGTATGCAACGGTGTATAATTTGGTCTTAACGGCTCGTGACGTCTTCCATTGCGATACTCGCATTCGCTCGTATCGCAACTCACGTCACTCGCCTTTTAAGACCTCACTTATACAACAGTTGCATAAAATACTATTATAAGCTTACTGATTAAGGATACTTTTATTAACCTTGTCACAATGCAATTGGGACAGTATAATTCTTTGTTTTTTTTTTGGACTTAATTACCGATATCCTAACGAACTTAGTTCGATTCAATGCAACGAGCCTCACCCCGCGAGCACTAGATGGCGCTATTATCAAACTTTCCGCTGCTATGATTTTTGGGCGTATTTATTTACTATATTAAAGTTAATACGGACAAAAACTGAGCTCTTGTCTTTTCTAAATATTTACGAGTAATTAATAATTAGGAAAGCTAAATGTGCATGAGGAATATCGTTTTGTTGCGCAGTGTCTTCTCTGTAGCACGAACTGTCAAAGCAATAATTTCTTACGGTTAGCGTTATCTCGAGGGGCGTGACTTAATTAAGCCTTTAAAACCCAGTGCCGCCAATAATTTGGCACATTTTGAATCTGAATACAACTGTCTAAAAGCAGTCTACCTCTACTATCTAATAATCCTGTGGAAACTCTGCCCGTTTATTGGTAAGTTCTCTCCAAAAGCAAATATCAACATTTTACCTTGTCTAATTTTATGTGTTTATTTCTAGCTTTCTATCTCCAAATTTATTCTATTAAGTACTATCTCCTGTTTCTTTACCTAGCTAACTGCAACGGACTGCATTTATTGTAAATTATATTTAAACTTCTTAGACCGTTAGGCAGTTTCAGTTAGTTCAAATTTAAATTAAAAAAAAGAACAGTTTTCGTTTTCACTAAATTATTTTATTCTTTTGTATTACATTTAGCTTCATCTTTCTCTTTTTGTAAATTCCGTATGATTGCTCTGCCACACAGCCAGCGTTTAAATTCGGACCTATGGTCAGGGCCCGTTATGGACGTTGGGCCGGTGGACAGAGCAATTGTATGGGCCCCTGCTGACATTAACCAAATTCCAGGGCAACCAAGTCGGGGTTAAACCGCCCGAACGATACTGCAGTCTCCACCTCTTGGCACTACACCACCAGCACACTACGAGCCCTGAAGCACCTTGGCCTCAGCCCTGCGAAAACAGCAACTTCCTTGAAGATCCACCTGCAACGCCCGCAGCGCGTCCTACGGTCTCCTGAATCCAGGGCAGTGTCTGTCCAGGGAAGGCGTATCCCACTCAAGTGCTTTAGAACCTACCGACCCTCTAGTCTCTTGCTTGATCACAGCTTTAGCGTACCTAATAAACGTCTAGACTTTATTTTTATGGTTTAATTCCTCACCTCGAGACCTATACCTAAACTGTGACAACCTAACAAAGTAATAAAACTATCTTTTAAGTGAATGAAATCAATATTATTTATTTCTTAATACGTTAGTAAGCACAGAATTTTCCCATCCTGGGGCCTGTGTCCTGCAGTGGGTCGTATAGGCTGAGATAATGATGATGATTGTATTTGCAATTATTGAGGATTTAAAAAAAAATCTGTGTTTTCGTAATAGTGAATGTAATGCTAGTAAAGTGCATCAATGCGTTGGAACGTGGTTTACGGAGCGAGAGGGACCGTTAGCTGCGCAAAAAGCTGAAACCCAACCCCGTGTGGCCTACAGACGAGTTTTTATCAGGAATCCCTGTAAATAGGGTTCCGTAGCGAGTTGAGGCTACTATTCAACCCTGTATTAGACTAACTGTCACAGTCACAGTGACGTCAGTTAACAACAATGGTTTTTAAGCTCGTTCTATTTCATCATCATCCCAGCCTATATGTCCCATTTCAGGGCTTAGACCTCCTCTCAGAATGACAGGGCTTGAGCCATAGTTGCACATAGATCATTGAATTTTTTGGCACGTGTGTGCCGGATTCCTCATTACTTTTCCTATGTTGTTTGTTAGTTGTTCTATTTGCATGATTACCTATACATATTTTAATTACACAATCGGATGGCTAACAATAAGTGGTTAGAGAACCTGACTGCGAAGCGCGAGGTCCCGGATTTAATCCCGGTTGAGGCAGATATTTGTATCAAAAATACGAATGTTCGAATGTTGTGCTCTAGTCTTGGATGTTTAATATGTAGATATTTAAGTATTTATCTATGTTTATCCGTTGTCTGGTATCCATAGTACAAGCTTTGCTTCATTTGGGACTAGGTCCATTGCAAAAAGTAGTACACTCGCCTTTTAAAGGTTAGTTAGTTATCCATTAGTTTACAATACAATACCAATGACCACCAATTTTTTTGATTGGTATACCAATGAATATCAATGACTCTATATTGTAACCACAAAGAAAAAAATACAGAAAAACAAGTAAATACATGCATTTACATGTTTAGTAGTCGGATTAACGTGAAATTTGGTCTATATTCGTAATTATGTTGATTGCAATGCAAGAACAGAGTTAGTAAAAAGTAGATTAAGAGAAATAAGTTTTTGGATTGAGATTTATTTTTTTAACACTAACTTTAATGTGTTGATAGTAAGGTTCCTTTTGAATATTTACAATTCGACCCGCTGATACATTTTGTGTATAATTTTTAAGTTAATCTCTAATCAATAAAATAATCGAACGAAATACAGCAAAAAGATTGAAATGCTCATAAATTATTAGTACTGCATAAGAATGAGACACTACTTACAACAATGTATTCTAGCACTTGATAACAAAAAATATCGCATTGTATATTTATACTTTGAGTTGCGTTTTTATAATACACCGCTGGAAAAAGGGCAAGTGATGCATGTAGCGGGCGTAGTATTTTGCTTTTGCCGTTTGTGTACTCCAGACGCATCACGCAACTAAAATGAATTAAGTTAAAAATTAAAGTGGGTCAATACAGGGTTATTTGTAATTCACTAGCATCCTTTTAACCCTAAACTCCTACCACTTAAACAAATGTTTTTTGTTTTACGGCTTTTGTCATAACTTAATATTTTTGGTGTAATAATGTTTTGAAAATTTGAGATTACCTCTTATTTTTACGATACTCTGTGTATTTGTATGGGAAAAAAGTGCTTCATTTTAAAAAGTCGTAAAACAAAAAAACATTTGTTTGAGTGATAGGAATTCAGGTTTAAGAGGATGTCAGTGAATTACAAATAACCCTGTATAATGCCGTTTTTGCCTTAGTAGATCAATAATGCCAAATACCACAGGTGACATACAAAATCAAAACTGAACGCTGTCCGGTTATAAATATACCTAAATAGTGATTCAATAGTTCTGATCTTATCGTAATAACAACTGTAAAATCTGGTAAAAGAAAGAAATAGGTACTTAGCACAGTTGTTATGTATGAAAAATACGAATGTTTGTTCTTAAGTATGTTTATTCTTGGATGTTTAGTATGTATTTACGTATGTATGTATCTATCTATTTATCTAATCAAGTATGTTTGTCCGTTGAGTTGTACACATAGTACAAGCTTTGCTAACTTTGGGACTAGGTCAATTACTGCAAGTGTCTCGTGATATTATTTGTTTTAAAATCTTACTGTTACTTTCATTACGCAATATTAGTGCCAACCGTTGAGAACAACTCAAGAGACTTCAATCCACAAATGTGGCGTTATTTCAAGATGCGAATTTTAAGCACGGCCCGTCATCTTTACTATTATTCATTAAAGTCTGCGGCACCCTTAGTTTGTGAGCCCGACTCGCACTTCTCCAATGTTTTTGTACTGATGCACATTATACAATATGCTACGCATAATGTTTAACCTTTCGTCTACTCCGACCGTCTCCCACAAGGTAACCTATTTAACAACCAATGACCTAACACGCTTTGCTTCTGATTAAATTTGAATCTTAGCTTTTAAAGTTTATGGTTGATTGTGGCATGTGTTTGGCGTGTGTCATTTCACTTTTTGTGTGGCGAAGTTGGACCCACGTGATGTAACATGTGTTGAGGACCATCGCTGTCTCTGTCCGGGAGATGCTCAAGCGGTTTACCGTAAATGAGAAATTTTGAAAGTTTTTCATTAATTTATTTTAAAGTACTTAACAAAGGACAGTGTTTTTTGTATCGTTAACCGGGGTGGCTTTGAACATCAGGGCGATTTAAAAAAAATTGACGATGAACTCGCTTCTTATTTGCGTTGGCTATTCCCAGTCGACGTCGTCATTGATCTTCTTTTCGTCGACCCGTCAAAATTTTACCTCATAAGTAGGTACGGACAATATCGAGATTACTGCAATTTTGCAGTAATCAAAGTAGCCCCAATTTGAACAAAGTCACCGTGCTTTACGTACTTGGATTGTAGAAGTACCAACAGGTGATAAATTAATTGCTTAGTCTTATTAATTTATACTTTAAGATATGAATGACTGTGTATTTGGCATTATTTCTAGAAGTTTAAAGTTCTCATTTAGTAGGTACTTACATTCGGCAGTTATTCTTACGGTGGATTTGTATGCAAGGACTTACTAAGCTAGAGGTGCCAAAAACTGCTTAAAATGTAACACCAATTATAATTATGTTCCTTTTTTGTAATGTGTATAGATACATTTATAAAAACAGCTCCAAAGTCACAGGTCCAAGAAGCTTTTAAAGTTTACTAAAAACACAATGAATCAGTAATTCTCATGAAGACGACACGTCGCAGGCGTGAGCACATGTGGCACACATTTAGACCCCCCCGCTCACATCACCTCTACCCCGCTAAGGGAACCACTGAAAAAAACGAACCAACATTCACACAAAAAGTACCCTAACACCTTTCAAACAGGACGCAGTTTGGATGCACCGAATTTGAAGGCATCCCTTCGGTGGAACAGTTAGGATGACTCCTGCAAGGGTATTTTTTCTGCAAAATGACATTATGAGGTCACCGACCCCATTTTGCGTGCAAGTCGTCGAGTTGAGATTTTTCAACATTCGATTTCGCTTTGTATGTTTGTGTCGTTAATTACTGTTTTTTTCTTTTATCTAGGTCGGTATACTTATAAAACAGTTTACCTCTACTGACTGACAGATTGATAGACAACTCTCAACCCAAACCATTGGAGATTTGTTTTAGCTTTAGTTAGAGTACGCAAAAAAACTGCATTAAACTGGGGTGGGGCATAGCCACGGGAATAAGTTAGTGTGTTATTCAATATTTTATTACTTATTACTGACACCTACGTTACTAGTGGAAAAACCCGTCCTTGTAAAGGTTTTACGCACATACACTATCGGTTTTCTATATCTCCGTAGTACCTTGAAGATTTTTCTCAGAACCATATCGATCTCTGTTACTATCTTATCGAGATAATTCTGAGCCTCGTTGACGCATTTTAAATTCGCTACTCCAAAAAACGAGTTGTTTCAGTGTTATTCGAGCAAGTGTAACGAAATCATGAGACTCATATTTGTGTTTTGTCTTATTGCATGTGCTTGGGCCCAAGAGGTCGTGATTGATCCGTCAGTAGTCATCAACCAAGGAACTGTGGTTGGAACTGTAAATGATGAAGTTTATGAGTTCCATGGAATACCTTATGCGGATTCTACCTCCGGAATTAATCGATTTAAGGTAAAAATATGTCATTAATAAGCAGCAGCAATTTGTTACGTCAGTATACATTTTATCTTTAAAAATGATGACAAAATTTGTCATTGTTTGAAATTATTACGCAATACCGTATTTCCAAACGAAATCTCAAACTAATACTTTCGAATGTAAATACAAATTTATTTATTTCAGGCACCACTACCAGCACCAAATTTCCAAGAACCGTTCATCGCTAACCGAAGGGACATCAAATGCGTCCGAGCCCTCGGCGTTGGCTACGAAGGAGTTGAGGACTGCTTGGTAGCAAATATCTACACCCCAACACTGGACAACACACGCAGGCTTCCAGTCATGGTTTGGATCAAAGGAAGAGAATTCGACAGAGTATACGAACACGAACTGTCTTTCAAAAACTTCCTTGACAAAGATGTTATCATAGTCTCACTAAACTTCCGAGAATCGATATTTGGTTTTCTCTGCTTGGGAACAGACGTTGCTCCAGGTAATGCTGGTTTGAAGGACATCATCCACGGTTTACGTTGGGTTCAAGAGAATATTGAAAGTTTTGGCGGAAACCCTGAATCTGTTACACTATTCGGTCATGGAAGCGGGGCGGCAGCTGTCGATTTAGTCACTCTTTCTCCGTTGTCTACAAATTTAGTTCACAGAGCTATAACACAAAGTGGCACTGCTATTTCACCATGGGCAGTAACTAGAGATAATTTAGAGTACGCCATACAGGTAGCTGAAGCACTTGGCCACACTGTAAATGACATTAACGTACTCTCAGATGTGTATACAAGAACAAATGTGGCAGCTTTAATGGGTGTAATCAATGAACTTGAACTGACTGATAACTCATTGGCTTTTGCACCGTGTGTTGAAAAAGATACACTTGTAAACTCAGTACCCTTTATGACTAAATCGCCTTATCAAACTTTGAATGATGAGGATTTCGTACACGTTCCATTTTTAACTGGATTTGTAGACAAAGAGGGCACAATCAGAGCTGAAGAAGCGATAGAAGACGATTGGTTGGAAAAAATGAACGAAGAATTCAAAGCTTTCTTACAACCAGATTTAGAATTTGAAGACGAGGCAGATGAGGCAAGAATAGCAGAAACGATAAAACAATATTATTTCAACGATGAACCTGTTAGCACCAGCACTCTAAATGAGTATCTAACATATCACGGTGACACTATGATCAAAGTATCAGCAGTTCGTGAAGCTCAGATGCGGGCAGCTGCGTCTACAGCTCCTGTGTATTTATATCAGTTTTCATATAAAGGAGCTTTGGGAGATCCGTTCGTGGGTCCTTTAGAAGTAGACGGTGCAGCTCACAGCGAAGAGTTGGCTTATCTGTTCCGTGACGTAAATGAGGCCGAAGCTGTATTACAAGATTTAACAATAAGCGACATTTTGATTGAACGGTGGACTAATTTCGCTAAAACTGGGTAAGTTTGACGTGTTCATTTATTTTGTTCAAAATGTTTTAAACAGTTTTGTACGAAATCGCGTCCAGCCAGTGAGGCTCCTAGAACTAATAAGTGTTCTACGATGTAACTAACGCACTTTTTCTTTAAACTACTGCTTTTAGTGGTAAATAGTGCTGAAAGCGGCACTTCTTTTATGTAATACAATAATGTATGTAGGTACTATATATAACTCAGAACTTTCCTTGGTCAGGTTCATACGCCGTATCTATCAGTTGATTAATTGGTCACGTGCTTCTAAACACGAGGAAGACCGAAGAAATAAAAGAGTTAGTCTCAATATACAGGGTATAATCTTATTGGTGATACAAAATTATTGTTTCTGACTCAGTTAACGCTGGACAATATAGTCCAGTAAATCATTTGTTTTAATAAGTCTTATTTAATTTGAGGTGTCCATACATTGAGTTTGTGATTTAATTGCAACAAAGTATGAACATCCCAAATTTTATCAGGCTATAAAAATTGAGTTAAAGCATTATGTTACCCACTATTAACTGGGTTAAAAACACTGATTTTGTATTACCATTTACATTTCAACCTATATGTTGACTTCCAAAATAGTTCGCCTTGGTTCTGGTTACTAGATATAGACTGATTTTCATTTTCAGAAACCCTTCGAGTGAAACTTCTCAAGTTACTTGGGCTCCATGGACTTTGGCAGCAAACAACTACCTTCACATCATTAACAACGATAACACTGAAGCAACCTCTACTTTTGAAGTAGGCATGCAGAGCCCTCAGCCCATGACTATTACTTTCTGGAACAGTATTTACAATGGTCGTTTCAAGGATGCTGAAGGACAATTTGACCTGAGCAGCAGGGATGAGGATGATCTAGAGATTATTGTTGTTGATTCAAATGAAGATGATGATGGAGGTGAAGATAATGGCGAAGAAGATGGAAATGATGAAGAAGATGATACAGTCACGACTCCTGCGCCTGACTCTGCGTCGACAGCGGTTGGATACACGTTTGTGATTGTTGGTCTGTTCGCGTTGCTAAACCAATTCCATCTTTTGCGGATAAGCTCATAGAGAACTGTTTAGTAGTTTGATGCTACTAATTTAGTTCATTGGAACTTCTTTATTGAAATACTTTTGTTACTTCCGTGGATTTATTCAAAGTTTTTAAATCCGACGGTAAGCAGGTTAACTTTAATATGTTCATTTTGTACATTATTAGGTTAGTTACTTAGATTAGTTAAATAAATATAATTAAGTAAAACACAGTTTTTATTTTTTGCTTTTATTCTAAACCTTCTTTGTACGTGATGCAGAGCACGATTATTTTTAATTTGACTATAGGGAGGACATTTGACACATTTGACAGGTTAGGTACATTACCTAAGTACGCATTTAGTAGTATTGTTTAGTAAGCATTTAGTGTTTGTAAGTGGCGAGCTTATGTTCAGCAGTTCTGCAGTGGACGTCTTTCGGCTGAAATGTTGATAATGAAGTACATTGTAGGCTGAAGAGACGTGATAAAAATCTATAATAGAAGCTATCTAATCTATTTTTTTCATTTCCTTCCTTGGGTTAACGCCAGACACCTAACTATAAATATTTATCATCCATGACTTTATCTTTTGATGTGAATTCGTAAGAGATCTAGATAGTTCTAGATCAATAGTAAATGACATATCACTCTGATAACATCTGAAGAGTTTATTTCTTTAGCCACTTACACCTAACATTTAGCTTATCAATCAAATCCTAACTTATTTACGAGTATGTAGGCAAAATATTCATGCTGAAAATATTGACACACCAAAACTGCATTCCTACGTATTTAGAAGATGTAGATAAGAGTCATCCTTTGTGATCCAGTTTAAGGCAGTAAGTATCTAGGGTTCGTGGTATCTAGGGTTTCATATTTATCCAGGACCCTTACTAGGGTACAGACCTTCTCCTTTGTTTTGATTTAGAAGAATTTTCATTAGGAAACATTAGGACATAAGCTTTCAAGCTGCAGTCGATAAATGTAACGAAATATTGTAAAAATTACAACACTAAATACTAATTACTAAGGCCATGTAGTGCTTCACTAGAGTAAGTAGGAGTTAAAAAAATTGGGCAGTCTTGCAGTAATGAATAAAGTAGACGTAGTTTATTTTAAAGTAAGCTTCTTCCGCTATCCATTTCTTTGCGTTTTTATTTAAGTGGATAATATACGATTGATTAACCTCTAGTAAACCTTGTTAACCTGCATAGACCTGCGAAGAAATTCAAATGGTGTGTGTGAAGTTACCAATCCGCACTGGGCCCGCGTGGGAACTACGGCCCAGCTTCTCTCATTCTGAAACGAGGCCTGTCCCTGCAGTGGGACGTATATAGGCTGGAATGATGATGATGATGATGAAACCACTTGGTGCAATACTCGTCTAGGTTTTTACTGTTTCGTTCCACTTTTTGTTTGTTTTTAAATATACTTCTGTCCATCAGGGGATAATTTTATTAGTGTCTAGCGTATTTCGTCTTTATTAAAAAAAACCTAGACAACAAAATATAAGGCAAACGTCGTTGCAACGTTTTCTAATGTAATCTTTTTTGAGAAACGCTCAAAGAGCATACAGACCTACTCATTCTGATGTGACCGATATCATTCGCTTAGAAAAAGTTTCTAGCCAACTGCACCGAAGATTTTATTATCCACTGCTAACGCCTACGTAGTTACTAGCACGCGATCCATAGAAGTTCAGTAAGGTACGAGGTCGGAAGGTCACTGCTTATCCATGCATTACTAGCCCGCAGAGGCGTTGTGCTTTGAATGTCATTCTGACGCATTAATATTAGAACAGGAGAAAATTTTCCACAAGTAATATAGTTGGTTTACATGGTAAATTGTATGACATTTACAATAAGGATGCTGTAAATTAACTTTATTTCTGAATAAGTAAACAAGACCAGGGATTAATATCGGTTGATAATTTACAAATAAAGTGCCTTATTCGCGGTCAACGTAAAAAAAAGACTACTATGTATACGTAAGTGCCAGATATAACGGTTTACATGAGCAAAGCTACGGGTAAATACTCGTTTATAATACTAGTAGGATGGCTACTAAAGGCTAGAGGGCTAAACTAAAGACTAGACAATAGGGTTTAGGCTAGTTTATAATATTAGTAGGATAGTTTTATAAAATAAAGGCTAAAGGGCTAAACTAAAGACTAGGCAAAACTGTCGTTGCTTTTTAATGTCCTTTTTAAACCACTGTCCCCTTCCTACCTCTCCGAAAGATTTAATTACTTGGCTGCTGGGTCTGGGAACCGGTTGCGGTCAAGTGATAATCTTTTGCTAGCCTTTCCTATATCTAAATCCAAATCCTATTCCAAATCCTTCTCCGTGCACGCTGTTAGTCTGTGGAATCGGTTGCCGAGTGACATCAGGCGGTCGCAGTCGATAGCCATCTTCCGGAATCGCTTAGGGGCGTACTGGCTTGACAGTTCCTCTTAAATTGAGACTACCTCTGTTGTGTTCTTTGTTTAGTGTATATGCGTATATTAATGTAAGTATTTGTAGTTTTTATGTAGTCTATTTATGTTGATATGATATGTATTAGTCTATTGTATTCATTATATAATATATGTGTGTACTTGTGTGTATTCTTTGTAAGTATGGGTATTGTTTATGTTTTGTTAGTTTGGGTTTATTTTTGATTTCGGCTCTTTTTTTTTTTTTTACTCAGCATTGTATGCCTACTCTTGTCTCTAATGTCCTGTCAATCGTTCTAAGGTTAACTGGAAGAGATCCCTTTAAGGGATAAGTTCGCCTTTGTACATCTGTATCTCTTGTTAACTAGTTATTTTCATGTTTTATGTACAATAAAGAGTTTTACATACATACATATAAGAGTATAGGCTAGTTTATAATACTAGTAGAATAGTATTATAAACTAAAGGCTAGAGGGCTAAACTAAAGACTAGATTAAGGGGTAAAGGCTAGTTTATACTGCTGGTAGGATAATACAATAAACTACCTAGTCTTTGAACGTAGCTTCGCTTGTGTGCACCATTATATCAGGCAGTTCCAGAGAATCGTGGTTTTCATTAACGTTGTATAAAGTACACCCGTGAACAATTACATTTATCTAAATTTGGGATTGAGACTTTTTAAATAATAATTTATTTAAAAATAACAATTACATTTTTATTTTTATTTTTAACGACCGCTTTAGCCTAGTTGGTAGTGACCCTGCCTACGAAGCAAGAGGTCCTGGGTTCAAATCCCGGTAAGGGCATTTATTTGTGTGATGAGCACGAATATTTGTTCCTGAGTTATGGATGTTTTCTATGTATTTAAGTATTTATTTATCTATATAAGTATGTTTATCCGTTGCTTAGTACCCATAACACAAGCTTTGCTAAGCTTACTTTGGGACTAGGTCAATTGGTGTGAATTGTCCCATGATATTTATTTTATTTATTTTATTATTTAATTTAATAAAATATTCTAGGGCAAAATATAATAAAACAATCTTAAGCGAAACTTAACTAAAACATAAATAATTAAAAACTGATTGAGATATCGGGTTTTCACTTTATAATACTCGCCTTACAAAAGTTTACGAAATAAAAACCACATGTTCGCTAATTGCAAAAAAATATATCCGCTTTGAAGCAGAAGTCACACTTTATGACCATCAACACGAAACATAAATGTATTTTAGAACAATATTGCTGCTTTATTAGGCTTTCCGTTAAGTATGTTTATCAAACTGGCAAAGCTGCCTATTAAGTTCTGTAGGGCTGTTACTGTTTCCGAATGATGAAGGAAACTTAATTTTTAGGGTTCCGTACCCAAAGGACGACACAGTCAAAGTCAAAATATTTTGATTCAATTTAGGCTATATTAAGGACTTATAAGAAGTGGAAGAATCTACTACCGGGTCGGGAAAACCCTGCTGAGAAGAATCCGGCAAGAAACTCTTATTTACTGGTGGCTGCAGTTGCAGCTGGGCGCAGCGACCCAAACCTTGCTTGGATGCTTTGCGATCTTGGGTCAGATTTTGCCAGCCTTTGACCCCAAAATCCGAATGATCCTTGCGGACCTCGTCTCTCCAGCGGTACCTGGGACGACCAACCGTCTACGTCCACTCGGTTGTCCCACCCAAGTAAGCTCTTTTCACGGCTCGATCCTCTCCCAACCAAAACGGTATATTTTTTTCAACCTGATGTACAATGTATGATGTTTGTTAGCGCCACAATAGCAAGTAATAAAAATAAAATAAAACAAAACATGAAGGAAGTCTCCAAAAGTACAAAAACTTATTACGTATTTTTAGTTGTTTCTATATAACGTTTAAACGTATAAATCTTAAACTCAGAACGATAATAGAGATAATATCCTGCATATCAACGAATAATAAAACCCGGTCAAGCTTAAATCAGTCTTAGGAAAAAAATTAAAACGTGCTATTTGTAGCTGTCAAAAGAGGAAAAACTTGGCTGTCAAGGTTACGCAAATTTGTAAAGTTACAGGCCGATTGTTAAGTTTTTCTTTTTTCGATAAATCACGTTCTACGGACTGTTTAGGCGGTATGAAGTTCGATGGGACAGCTAATTTCTTAATAAATTAGTAATAAAATTGTAGAGATAATGCTTAAAGAGAATTAGGTAGGTACATTTAATTGGTAAGTATAGTAATTTAGTGAAATCTATGGACATAGAAAAAAAATTGTTCACATTAATAGCGAAAAAGTAGCAAAATAACGACCTTTCTATTTTTTTTCTTACTTCAGTGTTGCCAACCCTAAGACTCCCATGCTCGTGGAAGCAATAAAGAATGCAAAAGTGCAGATTTGCAGGCGACCAGGTTTATGTTTTGTAGCCTAACGCAGCTGGCGTCATTATGACTGAAATAAAACACGCGTGGAATAAGTATAACGTTACATACGCAACACAAACCTAATGTGTCCTACTGCAGGCCTCCTGCAGGAATGAGAAGGCTTGGGCTGTAGCAATTTACTTCACAGGGCCATGCAGGTTTACCTTCACCGAAAAAAAACTATATTTAATTCACAGGACGTCCCAAAACATAACGATAATCTGGAACCATGCGAGAAAACAAGTGCTAAAAGTTCTGGACAAAATATGAAAAAAAGTCCATGTAGCTTAGTAAATGATAATAGGCATTTTTTCAAAAATATCTAATACTAAAAGTGATATGTTATGTTACTCTATTTATCACTTATAAAACGAAAGTTTAATAAGCCAACCCTTCTTGGTCTCCGTCATCGAGTAAAAAACACTCCTGACTTTTTTCGAAATATTTCAGTTACGACGTTCCGCCTCGTGGCGGGGCACACGTGCTAACCACGTCGTATCTTACCATGTCGAGTTTTTAAATTTACGTTTATAATAGCGCGGATGCCCGCGGGATATTCAAATCTAAGAATCATACTTGTATACCTACTAATGATTTATTGGAATCGAACAATTATGTATACAGGGTGTCACAAAACTCAACAATATCCAGCAGGCTAATTGTCTAACTCCCTTGCAATCGCAATCGCGTTCATTTTGACAGTTCTTGTATGGTCTGACAATTGGTATCGGAAACTGCCAGCTATTAGCCATACAAAAACTTCCATTTCAATCCGATGCCAAGTGTTAAAAAGTTACACATTTATAGTATAAATCTTCCCAGGGGAATTTTTCGCTTCGAGCCATTACATTAAATTTGAACCTTAATACTATGACGATACCGTTTGTTTTGAAAGATAAGGGCTCGAAGCGAAAAATTCACCTGGGAAGGTTTATACTATAGCCTGCTGGTACCGTTCGAGTAATAAAAAAATAAAAATATTATCGACGAAAAGGCAGGATCCCACTTAAATCATTTTTCTAATTTGGAACGTATTTTTTTAACAGACACTATACTAATGCATACAACAGAGGCTAAATTCAGGAACGGCCCAACACGGTTTGCGAGCGGTAATTCAATCGTTTGGGAGAGGATAGGAATAGGTTGAGCTTGGGATGAACCTTATTTTCCCGTTAATTCGCTTTGTAAATAAATAAATAAGGCTCATCCCAAACTCAGCCCCAACTTCTCGCAAACCAGTGATTTTTGGTGTTCCTGAATAGCAGTTCAAACCAAACCCAACCCAAACGATTGAATTACCGCTACGAAACCCGTGAAGGTCCGTTCCTGGATTTAGCCCCAGGTCCACTTAAGTTTTTCACCCATATACCTCATTTCTAAAATACGCTCTCGTATGACAAATGCCACCAACCGTTAAACGATATTCTACTCTTAGTTAGAAAAAGTGTTACTCTGAATCATTTAAATAATAATGCTGCAGTAAATGAGCAATCCACACAAGTCCGGTACTCGTGCGGGCCATGTGCTCGGCATCCTGTCGCGCCCATTGCCCTACCCCCAACCACGGCCACAGTATACATATAGTATAGTGTACATGCTATAAACCACGTAAGTAATCTTCAGAGAACGCGCTTAATTTTCACTTTTATAAGAAAGAAGAAAGATACTCTTCAGATTACAGATTTCACGCACGATTTTACGTTGAATCAATTGAATAGTGCGAAGGTCCCAATCTGGACTGGGCCGCGTGGGAGTTACAGGTACCCAGCGGTGTACAGGTCACGTTGGTATTAACCCTTTTCCAGGCTCCGTCTATTTAGATACGCTATTACAAAAAATAATGATTGTGTTCTATTGTTTACCGGGAGGATTAATTTTAATAAAAGCAAAGCATATTATAAAATGAAAAATGAAATCCGCGCAAGAACTAAAGTCACCAACACATAGCTCGAAGAATTGCCAGACTCAAGTGGCAGTGGGCAGGGCACAACGCTCGTAGAACTGATGGCCGATGGGGCAAAAAGGTTCTCGAGTGGCGTCCACGGAATGGAAGACGCAGTGTAGGTAGGCCTCCAAAGATGGAGCGACGACCTGGTGAAGGTTGCGGGATCGCGTTGGATGCGGAGGGCGCGCGACCGATCTGTTTGGCGAGCCTTGGGGGAGGCCTAGATATGTTCAGCAGTGGACGTCTTTCGGCTGAAATGATGATGATATTATAAACAAATTCAATTGATTTTCTACCATATTTTAAAGAGAGCAAGGTGGAATTTTTGTGTAGATATAAAAAAAAGGCAATCTCGAAAAAAAAATTTTTTTCGTTTTCGTTTTTTTTCTGTCAAAAATCTTAGACTTCATAAACTTCAGCAATGTGAACCCCCAAATAGGGCGATCAATTTCTATGATCTGTTAATGAGGCGAAAGTGGAATTTTACGATTTGACACCAAACAAATTTAATGGCAATATAAAACACTCCGCTTCAAAGTTTTGACGTTTAGGAAGTTATTAACACAAACTTTACAGCTATTTCGAGATCACTATAAAACTTATTGTTTATCTTCAGATCATCTAATCGGAAAGTGATTGCGTTTTGGTTTTCGAAGGGAAGAAGTTTAAGAACTTTATGTTTAAGAATAAAAATTAATCGTCAAAATGTGTTGACAAGCGCAAAATTCGAGAAGCACAGCTCCAGCTCCTTTTTTATTGTGGTTGTAACTGTCAGGACAAGATCCTTAAGAATAAAAAAACTTCAGCGGTGGTGCAGCCGCGGGATTCAGCTAGCTAGTTAATTATAAAATAATGCCAATCTTATATATTTCATTAAGATTTTTGGTTTTATATGTGAAATTACATTTAAATTTATCATCAGCTTTAAAGAGAAAGAAACATGTAGGTACATATACAATTGCGAATGGTGTGTGTGAAGTTCCCATTCCGCACTGGACCCGCGATATTGAGAGGAGGTCTGTGCCCTACATTAGAACGTATAGGTATGATATAGGCTGGGATGATAATGATAATCCGCAATCAGCACTGAGCCCGCGTGGGAACTACGGCCCAAGCCCTTTCATTCTGGTAGGAGGCCTGCGCCCTGCCTGGCCCGTTTATAAACTGGGACGATAATGATGAAAGGTTTTTGGTTAGGTATCTTAAAATTTCACTTTTATTGATGGTTCAAAAGTTTTGTTATTTATATCACTTTGGCAAAAGAAGGCATACACAATTGATTGAAAAATACGTCATAGTTTTTGATTTAAAATAAAAATAATCATCAATAGTTTGCCATTGTCCCAAAGGATGAAAAATATAGCTTTGCCTGACATTGAGACTTCCGTGGTAGAATGCTACAATCGGATAAAACAGGATGGCTTGTTTACAACGACGCTGGTTGCAAACGGTAGTTTTATTTTTTTTAATTATAGTTTGCAACAAAAATTCTGTGCCAAATTAAATTAAAAATTCACTATATACAGCTCGAAACTAGTCAAGTGAACATATTTTCCTGCTGCAATTAGAACCGAATTCATTAAAAATCATCATATTGCTTGCAGCATATCAAAACGAATGACTTTCATGGCAATCTTTTCGGTAAAAGATTTAGCGCCAACTGCAAACAGAGATAAAAGTTACCCTTGAAAATTTCAAAGAGATTGGTAAGATTAGATTATAAGTCAATAAACTTCGTCACAACACAATACGATAGTTAAACTATCTATCCATACCTGTAAAGGAGTAACGTGACTAACTGATTAACTGACTGACGAAGACGCACAGCCTAAACTACTGGAGCTGCTTGAAATTTATCAGACATATTTATTCTTGGCGATCACATAGGTGTAAAAAGGGTGCAAATAGGTGTACTTAGCGAGAAATCAATATTAAGCAAGGGTCTACCTAAAATTGAAAAATAGGTTAGGGTCTGTCTACGACACACAAATGTCGTGTCTGAGACACAAATGTTTGGGGGTCTCGGACTTAAAGTTATTAATTAGCTAAATATGCCAATCTCAAGCAAAACTGTACACACGGTACTAACGTCATATAGCGCCCACCCTCATTGTATTGGAACTTTAGCAATCCATACAATAACGTTGACATCGATGCATTGATACAGAAGCAAAATTTACATGGAAATAAAGCAAAACCCTATGGAATAGGATACAGTTTTACATGCTGTTGATTGAGTTTTTCACTGACCTAGAGCACTGCCGCTCTTATTACCTGAGGGTCCCAAAGGAAGACCAGCGCCGTTCGTACGACCAGCAATAAAATTTATTGCTGATTTGGGGCCACTTCGTGATATTATATGGCCATTATTTTCTTTAAGTTCTTGTCTTATCACCCGACTGTCGAAGGAGGGTTATTTTAATTTTATGTTACCATGAATAAATTATTTCTTTCTTTAATTCTTAAAGTAGACTGTTTTATACACAGAGTACCTAACTAACTACTACTGTTGTAAATAATAATACAAGTTTTTTTATAAAGTGGATGAAATTGGACTTGCAAGTTTTCAATGAATATAAAATTCGACCTTTTACTCGCGGCTTCGTCGAAAATGAACCTTATTATCAGTAACCCCTTTGATCTGCATCATAAAACACTGCATTTTTTTTCTTGTTTGACCGGATTCGAGTCCCGACTAAGCGATTTTTCAAAAAATCATAAATGCAGTATTTTTCAGTTTTGAAAATAAAGGAAAGTCTTACTTCATAGAATGTGCTATTCCAATATTTCAGGTAGTTGCACTCCATGTGGCGTTTGTTTTTTCACCCTTTTTATGTTAATCACCCGACATGTTCATAATTTTTAAGATTTTTATGTAACGAGAAATCTTGAAACTGAACGTAACAGACCCAATCGCTATATAAAAAAAAAATATGCAGCATTAATAACTTTAATTTCAATACTAGATGAAAAAACCCGCCTGTATAATTCCCGTTCCTATGGGAATTCCAGAAAAATATAAATCCTATATCACCCGCGGAACTGAGACGAATCTAATGACACATCACACTTCAAAATCCATTGAGCCGTTTAGGCTGCAGAGCGTTCCAAAGAATGATACAAACATACATAAGTACATACCTTCGGCAGTTGGGTGAAAATTAAAATATTCTACAACTAAATATTCAGCAACACATGTCACATGTATAGTGTCAATATCAATTTCAAAATTTAAAGGTATCGCCCGCCACTAACATGGCCATTATTGATTGTAAATTATTTCTCTGAATAGCTTCTTATCCTTGACCGACAGGCAGAAATATCCTTCCATGATTACAGTACTGAAATAGTAGAGTGAAGTAAAATTATCTCATTCAGAGTCGTGGGCGTTCACCTATATTTTTACAAGCGTACCTATTTACATACATTATTCATTTAGACGTAATATGAATTTGTACAGTCGGTTCCCTAACATAAGTATCCACTTTTCTATGCAGTCAGTATGGAAAGGTGGATACTTAAGTTAGGGAACCGACTCTACATTCATATTACTTAGAGGTCCTATAGCTATATAACTGGAAGCTGTATCAGAATATTGCTAAAAAATGGGAGCAGAATAAAGGAGACGGTTGAAATGCTCGAATAACCGTCCTTAAACACAAGTATCTTTTTATTTTACACAGTAGTTACGCTATTTAAAGTTAGAGATCGCTAATGATGGTTGGAAATAATTTCCTAACGTCCCCGTCCATGATATAATCATTAATTTATAACGGCTTGTAAGTATATTGGTTACCTACTTTAGCTATGATTATGATTCGAAGAAGTACTTAATTAGGTTTAAAGAACATTTACTGTCTTTAGACATACGCACATACGCTCTGATTAAAAGAATATTACAGGTAGGTACTGTACATCATCCATCATCATCCCAGCCTATATATGTCCCACTGCAGGGAACAGGCCTCCTCTCAGAATGAGAGGGCTTTTGCCGTAGTTCCCACGCGGGCCCAGTGCGGATTGGGAACTTCACACACACCATCGAATTTCTTCGCAGGTGTATGCAGGTTTCTTCACGATGTTTTCCTTTAGCGTAAAGCTCATGGTAAATTTCAAATGTAATCTCGCACATAAATTCCTCTCTGCTCGAGAGGCCATTGGTCCTACCGCTAGGCCACCATGGCTACTATTGGTGTATTGGTGTATGGTGGCTAAGTATGTCACCGGATGATAAATAAATACCACTTTCCATGGACATACAAATACCAGAGGGTTGTTAATACGTTGCTAGTCTAGAGGGCTAAAATATAACACATCATGTCCCAGGAATTTTGTGGGCTTATCTCTCGCCATACGGGAACTCAGAAGCGCGAGCTCTGCTGTATGGTGGTGGTATGTAGACTACTAGATACTGTAGACTGTAGTACTAGATAGTCTTGCGTAACGTGACACAAACCACCAGCAGAAGCTCATAAATTTTGTGGGCTTATCTCTCGCCATACGGGAACTCAGAAGCGCGAGCTCTGCTGTATGGTGGTGGTATGTAGACTACTAGATACTGTAGACTGTAGTACTAGATAGTCTTGCGTAACGTGACACAAACCACCAGCAGAAGCTCATAAATTTTGTGGGCTTATCTCTCGCCATACGGGAACTCAGAAGCGCGAGCTCTGCTGTATGGTGGTGGTATGTAGACTACTAGATACTGTAGACTGTAGTACTAGATAGTCTTGCGTAACGTGACACAAACCACCAGCAGAAGCTCATAAATTTTATGCTCTTTGCTTCTCACTGAGGAAAATATTTTAGTTCGACCGTTCGTACCTTATTTGTTGAACCAGACAGCATTTTTGATTTCAAACGATGGTCACGTTTTGTTGGTTATTTCAGACCAGGTTCTCATTTGGTGGAACCGACAGTTTTATCGTTGGCTGACTGTCGGGTCTTGCTGTTCACTCTATAAGCTATCGGTTCGAAGTGAACAGCGTCGTATAATTCAGTATGCCAATATTATATCGAATCCAAACGAAAATGTGGTTGAATAACCGAAAAAATTTATGTGTCATCGTCGACAGTTTTATCAGTTTTATCAAGTCGCCCTAATGTGAACAGCGCTAAAATACATGTGCTAATATTCATCCGACATTTTTGTTGTTCTGATAAAGCTTTTGGTCCTCTTACGCCTCACCTCTCACGCCACCGAAAACAATTTCTCCGAAATTGTCAGACACATATCAGACCAAAAATCATCCGCCAAACTTTTACTAAAGCGAGTTTTAATCTCTTCCATCGCAATCCATTTCCGCCAACTTGTACCGACAATACAATTGAAAAATTGAGTCCTGAATTATAGAGCCAGCTAGTTCGACGTGCTCTCCGATAAATGAACAGCCGTCTGAGCTTTGATCGGCGTCTTGCAATGCACTGTGAGTAATTGCTGCTATTTTGGGAGGCCAGGACGTGTTGTGAGCATGGGTGAAGTTACCTGGCAATGGTTTAAATATTTCTTTGAGTAGCAGTCGATGTAATGGTACCACTAAAAAATAGACTTTTACTACATTTAACACGGAAAAGTAAATCAGCAAAATGTATTCCTTCGATTAGCTGCTCTCATTACTGCAAATCACTTGATACAAAATTCCCAGCTACTTCTTCTCAACGATAATTTCAAAGAAAATGCAAGACGTCACAAACTCTTTTAGTAGTGTTTGGTAACCAACATTTCGTAACTGGTTACAGCTATAGCTGACGTCCTGGCTGGTTGCGAAATTTTGATTACCAAACGGTAGGTACTAAAGGCGCAAACTTTTGTCTACAGTCGTTGTACAGCCGCGGAATGAAAAGGTACGTCACTTTTCGACTCTATGTCGACGAGTTAAGATCGAAAAGTGACGAACCTATTTATTCCGCTACTATACTTTAGAATCATGATTAACGCCTATAGTTAGAAGAATATTTTGCTTGTGATAGCACCAATTTCTGAAAATCATGAGTCATTATGACTTTTTGTCGAAAAAGCATACTGTGGCTATTCGCTAAAGTACGCATGTAATTTTCTTAAATTGTTAACTATAAGTTCTTATACTCATAAGTAGCGGTTTTTTTTTTATCATTTCAGCGACACAGTGTTTATTTCTTTGAAATTTTAGACAGGTCATTGACAAATGCCACGCACCCGTCATATATTATTTATTGTTCTGAAAAAAATGTAGATAGGGTGTAATAACTGGAACTAGCGAGCCGAATGCTTTCACTTACACAGCGTGTTCCAAAAATCAAAATAGCCTGGTACCGGGCGATACACCAAGTTATAACAGTTCTGGATAAAATAAGAAAAAATCTATGTCACTTATCATCCCAGCCTATATACTTATGTCCCACTGCAGGACACAGGCCTCCTCTGAGAATAAGAGGGCTTGTGCCGTAGTTCCCACACGGGCCCAGTGCGGATTGGGAACTTCACACACACCATTGCGTTTCTTCGCCAGTGTATGCAGGTTCCGTAAAGCTCATGGTAAATTTCAAATGTAATTTTGCATTACATTTCCGAAAAACTAAGAGGTGCGAGCCGGGATTTGAACGCACGACGCACATACAGGTATTTGCACGATCTACGCGGCCAAAATTATTTTTAAGCTTAATTGGTGTCAAAACAATGTAAATAAATAAAAAAAAGTTTTTTTACAGAAATAAAATTTTTATTAATAAAAAAATACAATATTTTTTATAAAAAAGCAAAAATACAAATATTTAGGTCGGTACAAAGGGAGAAAAACGTAATAATGCTAAGTTTCTTGGCTTTCTTCGTCGCTCTTTGATGAATTTACTGATATATTGGGTTCTGCAGATATAAACATGGCCAAAGTTTCAGGTGAAAAGGTTTTTTGTTTCCTTTTTTTTACAGTTTGCATGCTACTTAGCACAGGATCTGAACTAAGCAGAAGGCGATTAAAAATATCCTAATTACAACTTTCCCTGGAAAATTTCCTCGCAACATCTTGGCGATAACATCTAAAATGTTTGTTGCGAGCCTTAGCTGCTTCCTCGGAAAGCTGTCCGATTGGCAATAATGCGTTCTCGATGATGACTGCGCCATAGATTAAAAGCTTGTGCATTGTTGGTGTCATAGGATGCCAATCATAAAGGTTCTTATAAACACGAGCAGTTTCTAAAGCATATCTTTCATATTTTAAAGGATCAATTTTGAACTCGCTTGAAATAGCTTCTAAAATAACTTTTAGTCTTTAAATTAGCTCCTAACTGATGCCAGTTATTTCTGCAGCTTATCTGGGGTCCTCAAAGAACCTTCTGCTGGTATTCCCGTCATGTGTACTCCCAAAATTGGATTTAGGCATGTCTATTATTTATTAGACCTGTTTCAGTGCAAAACCTTCTTTGAATCTCTTTTTTCGTTTGTTCTTCTTGGTCTTTCTCCTCTTTCGTTTTTCGTACCCTGTACTTTTTTACTTGGAGTTTGTGAGCTAAATGTAGAATGGATGTAAGACCGATATGCCGAATTCAAGGGCTTCAAAATTCACTCCTCTGGCATAGTCCAAGTTATTAAATAAAATCTTTTGATGTTGCTCCACATATGTAGCACCTACTTGTAGATCTTGTGCTGTACTATGATCTCCTTTTCAAAATTAAAACGAAGTTCTTCAGTCTTACGCGCCGTTTGCTCCTCTCACTTGAGTCTTCGAACGACTTGGATGGACGGCCTGGTCGTTTTTGTGATGTCTCAACAACAGGTATTCCAAAAGTACCTTCCAGCCAAGACTGGTTGTATTTAATAAAATTATCTTCTTTATATAGTGAGCTTTGGCCCACCTTTGTTTGATTTCTGATTTGAAATGGGCAAAACCACGCTTCAAATTAATGATTTGGTCTTCATTGTAACCTTCACATGACAAAAGTTGATATCTTAGATAGTTAAGTTTGGCATCTAAATTAGGCAAATTTTCCTTCTTCATGCGGTCAAACAAGTTTTGTCGAGTCACAATCCTTCCTCCTGATGTACCCTCTGAACCTAAAACAAACATACACCATGTTAAAATTGCAGACAAACATTTCGAGTTTTATACGTAATTTCGCTAAATATCTTTAATCTCCCAAAACTGTATTTATCCGGATGTTTCCGGAGGCGTTTTTAGTAGAAGTTATAAGAAGAAGGATCAAATAATAACCTATAATAGTAACCATAGCCCGATCTACCCCGATACATAAACAAAAACACTAGTAAAGTAAAAATATTGAAGAAAAACACGGTACGAAAATGAGTCTTTTTAAATTACCTAAAAAAGTGCTTTTTTTTAGGGTACTATGACTTTATTAACGTAGTTTATAAGTTTCTTACCTTGTCCTTCAGAGTCCATCACTTTCAATTTGTAAGAATAACTTGATAACGATAAATATCACTTCCGAAGTTGAACGTTTAGAAAAGCGCGCCGAGAACAAACATACGCTATCTGAAACGGTTAAATTCCGACTGACGTTACGGGCGTGGGGTGTGCGCTAGCAGGTAGAAAGGGTAGGAGTATTGTTCCCAGGTTCGTGCTTTGTTTGAGGAACTCGATTTTATGAATTTTATTATTATTTTGATATGGGGACTTATGGCCGCGTAGATCGTGCAAATACCTGTATGTGCGACGCTCTGCTTGAGAGGCCGTTGATCAAACCACTAAGTCTCCACGGCTTTACGAAGTGCAGTAAGCTACTTTTCCGCTCGGAAATTGTGAAGTTCTCGCGGGGCGTAAAATAAAATTGCACACAATTAGCTAGCATATGAGTATTATCAGTCCCAATTAGGTACCGTCACTAATAATGTAGGTACCCACAAAAACGCGCAGCATCGACTGATGCACCGAAATATCTTGTCCTAGATTCAGCACAGGTAAGCTAAATCAAGCCGGCAGTTACAACGAATGTCGCTCAATTTTCATTAATACCAGGACGGGGTTAAGCGGTTTTCTGTGTTGGCCGTTCCAAAAATACTGGCCAGCCTTTTGCATTTTAACTGCATTAATGTAACTGGGAAGTGGAATTGATTAAAAGGCTAGTGATATTCAATAGAATATTCTGTCGCGTTTTTATGTTCAGTCGGAGCGTTTGTGAAGTTTTCTGAAGCAGAACTGTTTATTTGTCCCTCTGTTTGTCACAGGTAGATAAGATAATCCTCCGGACAACTTCGACATTTTTCTTAATCTTAGCACTTTCCTGACTTGTCTCTTTTTTAATTTGCCATTTTCTTACTTGCTATCTTATCACATCTTACATTATCTGTGAAAATTTCAACTGTCTAACTATCACGGTTCATGAGATACAGCCTGGTGACAGACAGTCAGACATACAGACAGACAGACAGTCAGACAGACAGTCAGTGGAGTCTTATTAGAGTCCTGTTTTTACCATTAGGGCACGGAACTCTAAAAATTAAATTAAGTTAAAAAAAATGATTGATATAGATATACAAGAAACGGACTATTTTCAGCGTTTTTGCTCTATCTTATGACTTTCGTATAATGGTACGAAATCTTTCGCTTCCAATTTGATTTTGGCTAATTGTATGAAATGAAAATATAAAATTACTAATTGTCAATCACGACTTTCACATATGACCGATTGACCGCCAGCGGAGAGAACCATAGAATGAATAATATGACAAAACGAAAGTACGGTCAAAAATAGCTTTTAAAGGGCCGTACCCAAGGGTGCCAACGGGACTGTAAAACGGCATCGGCGCAAAGCGATATTAACAAAAACCTTACCAATGAACTGAAACAAGCCCGCCGCCGCCGCCGCGACGATTTTGGGTCGCGAGTGAGCAAAGTAATTGTTTCAGTTCATTGATATAGACGTCCGCAAAGTAACGCCTGATTAAATCAATTATTTAAAAATCTTACCAAAAATTTATTTTTTTGCTTTCAAGTAACGCATCTGCATTTCATAGATTGCTCATTGATTTCTCCCAAATCTTTCTCCGGCTTAGATTAGGCAATTGCAAGGGCAGAAAGGCCAATAGGTCTGAGGGTCATTCCACATTAAGTGCCTGTGACATTTCAGCGTGTGCATAATTGGGGCTGGAACTGACGCCCCGTGGGGGGGCAGGGGGGTTAGCGTCGACGTGTCAAGTCGGGAGGTGAATAATATATGGACAGAGGAAGCGGATGGCTCTGCCACTTAGTGGTGCTTGAATAATGTATGCAACAGAAGCAGGAGTGAGCGGTTCAGTTGTTGCGAAGGTTTCAGTTGCAGTTTTCGTGCAGTGATTTTTAATGTCTTAATGATAATATAGGATGGAAGGTATTGTTGGAGGCTGTAGAGGTCAGGATTAAAAGAAAAGAAACAAAACAATTTACTACCTACGCAAAATTCGGCACACACAGAAGCAATTGAAATAAAATACTTCTCGTGTCACGGTGTTTATTATCGAACTCCTCCGAAAGGGCTCGACCGACTTTTATGAAATTCTTTGTCTATATTTTTGGTTGGTCTGCGAACAGGTCGTGGGCTATGTTTTATACCCCTAGTCATCGCAAACGGAGTCGCGGGCAACAGCTAGTCTAATATATAAAAATCTCGTGTCACGGCGTTTGTTATACAAAAACGTAATAAAAAATAAAACAATTATAGATTCAACTTAGATTATAATCTTACATACTTACTAACAAATCTAAAGTATCCTTACCTTGTTTTTGGACTGTGGACCACAGTTAGCACGATACTTTTTGAAATAAAATGCATAGGTACTTAATATGCTTGCGTTCGATCGCAATCATCCCTTAGTTAGGTTTAGGTTAAGTTTCCAATCCGCACTGGGCCCGCGTGGGAACTACGGGCCAAGCCCTCTCATTCTGAGCGGAGGCCTGTGCCCCGCAGTGGGACGTTTATAGGCTGGGATGATGATCCCTTCATCATCATATCATCATCATTTCAGCCGAAAGACGTCCACTGCTTAACATAGGCCTCCCCCAAGGCTCGCCAAACAGATCGGCCCTGCGCCATCCGCAAACAAGACAACAAGATGGAGCGACGACCTGGTGAAGGTAGCGGGAACGCATTGGATGATCCCTTAGGTACCTAAGCAAATTTGTAGTGTAAGATGAAGAAGCTTGCTAAATGGCCAAGATTTGAAGATGGACAGATTGGGACGTTTAGGGAATACTTTAGGTATTATACAGACCCAGGCTGGGAATTTCAATTCTTAGGAATTTAATTTATTTATACTACCTAAACATAATAAATAAATTGTATTTGAGCGCGGACAAAGTCGCGGGCAAAAGCTAGCTAGTCATCTCATAATTATGTACTGATACCAAAATCGACGACATAGGTAGCTACGGGAAATATTTTTGAGCAGTTTATAATTATTTATATGCACCCATATTTATACACTTGACTGATTGAATGGCGCTTGGCGGAAAACATTCAGAAAGTAATTTTAAAAGTAATGTTTAGAGACCACACTGAGTGTTTACTGAGTGAATCACGAAATGAAGAGGGACTAGGTTCGTTTCCCAGCCACGGCTTTGTTATTTGATGTGTCTCGCTGTTCTAATTTCAGTATGACTTATTTAATTATTTCAACGGAACCCCAAACTTAATAATTACTTTGCGATAATGATTAAACCTGATTTCCTAAATCCAAGCTTAAGTGCTTATTGAAATTAATACTCAACTTCCATATGCTTTGATTGAATTGATAGTAAATTGTTTGCTTTAATTAAAGTTTTTCACAAAAAGTGAAAGCCTGCGGTTCGACCTACGACCTACGACCTACGACCCTCCAAAGTAGAGGGTTGTGGGTTAATTCCCGGGCTCGCACCTCAGTTTTTCTGAATTAACCTCTATTAACGAAAATATGTACATTTGAAATTTATCATGAGTAAGTTCCTCATCCGCACTGGCCACGCGTGGGAACTATGGCCCAAGCCCTCTCATTCTGGGAGGAGGCCTAATGCTCTGCAGTGGGACGATGACGATGATTATGAAAATTCTCCATTGAGTAGAACTTGGCTTCATTGTCAGATAAGGCATTGTTTCCTAAATTATTTTGACGATGACATGAGCGGTGATCACAAAAGATCTAATGATCAATAAGTTTTACACGAACATTTTTTAGTACCTATTACTCGTACCTACCTTTTATCGTCGAATCCTGTCGAGTCGTGTGTGTTTGTTAATGTTGCACGCTACAATGGCTAGACAGATTTGGTTGTAATTTGATGTGTAGACAGCTGAATCTTAAGAATAGTCGATAGGCAAATTTTTATAACGATATTCTCACGGTATCGAGATGTACGGATGTAAAATACCGAAATCTTAACCACTTAATCGAAATACATGAAATTTTAACGTAGATTTTCTTTATACATTTAACGTAAACTATGTATACTCTGTGAGCTAGACATGGCGAGTCTATCTGTTACGTTTCGAACCCCTATTACTCTATCATTTGGAAAAATTTAGTACTGAATTTGAATCATATTCAAAAACTTTACGAGAATCGGTTGATAAATAAATGCAATCTGTGAAGAAGAACAGTCAGACACCCCGGACAGACATACGAATTTTTGCCCAAACTAAAACCGAGACACCTCGCTTGCGCTTCACGTTCGCTCGGTTAATAAAAAAACCATAATGTATAGGTACCTATTTTGGGAATGTCTATGATAATTTTTGAACTTTGGTGATTTGACTGTAAAATCTCCGAAGTTCAATTTGACTGCTAAATCTAAATGATCACGCGGGTGAAAGTGCGGGTAAAGGCTACTAGTATTATAAACTCGAAAGTTTGTATGGATGGATGTATGGATGTTTGTTACTTTTTCACGCTAAAATGGTTTGACGCATTCTAATGAAAATTGACACACAGATAGTTTATAACATGGATTAACACATAGGATACGTTTCATCCTCGAAAATTATATAGTTTCCGCGGAATAGCGATAAACCAATAAAATTCTTCGCAAACGGAGTCGCGGGCAACAGCGAGAATGTCAGAAATTAAACGTCACACGTTTTTCTTTCTCACCGATTTCGAGAGAAAAGAAAACGTCATGTCTTGTTCACGATAGCAGAACACTGACAAAATAATTGACAGGGGCATAACTTAAAATTTCAAATAACTGAAGAATTACATATTAAACTTTACCCTTCAAAATAGTCGACAATTTATTGCTAAAAATCATCGCAACTTCAATAATTACGTTCAACCAGACATAGGTTAACAACCATTCCGAATGACTTCAGACCGCGATATTTCAAAACTATCAACACTTGACAAAAAAACTTCATTACTTTCCGTTTGTGAGAGCATTTAAAAGCAATAAGACCGACGGATCGCCGCCTGCGCAGAGCAGGTGTGCCGGATACTGAAAGAAGAGGGGAGGGGACAGAGGGAGGGACCCTCTTTCCTCTTGACGTATTTCAGGGCAACGTGTTCAAGCTTGTGTAGGGTGCGTGAGTAGTTGTACCTACATATATATATTAATAGTATAGTAGATTAAAACTAACTTAAATCAGAAAAGAGAAATGTTAACCACTTTATCGCCCCATCTAGTAGTGACAGTCAATGGAATTCCTCCCACGCCACGGTCATCTATACATGTCCAATATTCAACTCGAAATTAATCCTTCTGCGATCGAAATAAAAATCAAGTTGATTTGCGCTGGTTTTTTGTGGCTTAACAGAGCACGTCACTTCGTTTGTTTTCTGGCGGTGAAGAGGTTAACCGACTTTAAATAATAATAAATATCACGGGATACTTGCCACCAATTGATCTAATTCCAAAGTAAGCAAAGCTCATGTTATGGGTACTATGCGACGGATCAAAAACCAAAAATAAATAGATATTTAAATATATAATTAATTAAACATAATAAATTAACACCGAAGACTTGAACCCGGAAACTCAAGCTTCGTGGTCAGGTTCTCTAATCGGTTGGTCGTCAATGTGAATGAAATTATAATAAAATTGCTAAACAGATTTTGAAGAAAAATATGAGACCACCTCGAGACTCTTTTGATCTGCGCAATCCTGGAAAAAGTCTGAAGATTGCAAAACAATAAACATGGACTCTAGACAGTTACCATGGTCCTTTAGTCCCGTTAGGTAACAAAAGTTTCGTAACCACCCAGTAACGTCAGCTGTGGCTGTAGGCAGTTATGAAACTTTGGTTACGAAATGGGACTAAACCACCGCGGTATAGTTGTTTGATCTATAGCCTCTCAAGCAGATGATTGTGTTATTTAACCGGGCGCGCACGTCTTAAGTTTTTCGAAACGTATGTGTGAAATAACACTATTAAACTAGTATTTTTTTTATTATGAGAGGGGGGCAAACGAGCAAGCGGTTCATCTAATGGAAAATGATCACCACCGCCCATAAATAACGACAACTCAAAGAGAGTCACTAATCTTTTGCCGGCCTTTAAAGGAAGTATAGATAGACCCTTTTCTTGAAAGCCCCGATGTCATAGTTGTCTACCAGAGATTTTGGGTAAAGGCAACATCGTGAGAAAACCTATAAAGGTATATATATATACCTGCGAGCAATTCAATGGTGTGTGTGAAGTTCCCAATCCGCACTGGGCCCGCGTGGGAACTACATCCCAAGCCCTGTGATTAGCAGTGGGACGTTTATTGTCCGGACAGGAGATAGAGATGAAACTATTACTATTTACTAAACTATAATTACTACAAACATTTTGAAATTATCAGCATTATTTCAGCCGAAAGGCGTCTACTGCTGTATATAGTATAAGCCTCCCCGCAACCTTAACCAGGTAATCCGTCCGTGGACACCATTCGAGAACCTTTAGCCCCCATTGGCCACCGTTCTACGAGCGAAGTGCCCTGCCCACTGCCACTTGAGCCTGGCAAACATTTGAAATAAACTCACAATAACTTCCGAAAACAATTACACAATTATTCCAACATGTAAAATACCTTACATAATGTAAAAACTTTTCCCTAATATCAAGTTGAATCTTAAGTGCTGACAAGCACCATTAATTAAAAAAAGTTCCCCATACTAAGCAGCTCCATTGAAAAGTAATATATCGAATTCTCCCCAGCCACCCCTTAGATTCAGGCGTCACGTTACAGGGGAGGCACGGGCAATAAGGGATGATGAAATAATGAACTTAGTACCATGGTAATTCGATTTCATGCTCAGTAACTGAGGAATTTATTTTATTTCAGGAGAGTATAGCGCGTGTCAAAAGTAACAGATTCATTTTGTACTTTATCACATTAATGCTTTCGTAAATCTTGTATGATGTTACGTATGTTGCTGTAAAGCGACAAGGTACTGAAGTGACCTGACTTTTGATGGTGATTCTAATTTAATGGATTTAAACGAAGACCAGTGATTTTATATTGTCACTACCAATTTTAAACTTTCGCGATCTTGAAATTACTACCGTAATGAAATGATAATGAAAGTGATTTCAAGAACTTGTACAAGTGTATGTCGGATCACGCATAATTAAGGATTTCTTCATCATCTCAGTCTGTATACGTCTCACTACAGAGCACGGGTTTTCTCTAAGATTGAGAGAATTTGGGTGGTTGTTCCCACGTGGGCCCAATGCAGATCGGGAACTTCCCAAACACAAATTAAATTTCCTCGCAGGTCAGTGAAGCTTCACGATATTTGTCTTCACTGTAAAGTTCATAGTAAATTTCAAAGGATTGAGGTAAGGATTCTGTACTTACAATTAGTCGAAAAACGGGTGTGTATCATAATACTGAAGTAGGTACGAAAGACTGAATGTATTAAAATATCGAATGGGCCAAAATACCGAAAGATTTTTTTCTGAAACCGTAAATTTTTTAAGGTTGTTATAAAACTACCTACTAATGGGTTAACGATGCCGATGTAGCTCTCACCCGTCTTGCTTATTGTAGTTAGAGCGAGAGCGCAGCGTTCCGCGCCTTCTCCCGTGATCCGTGCATCTCGCACTAGTTGCGCCATGTACATTTTTATTTACACTGTAAATATTTTTTTGTAAACATTCTTCATTGTAAACTCTTCTTTCAGACATCTAACAATTAGGGAGTTTCATTCATAACAACCAAACATCCCTAAACTACAAAAGAGGGTAACGCTATTGTGGCGTCACGGAACCACGTAAAAGAAGTTTGAAACAATGGACTGTATATAGGAGAAAAACTGGCT
This sequence comes from Archips crataeganus, assembly GCA_947859365.1. Classification (NCBI taxonomy): domain Eukaryota; kingdom Metazoa; phylum Arthropoda; class Insecta; order Lepidoptera; family Tortricidae; genus Archips; species Archips crataeganus. The sequence goes on from OX402048.1 coordinate 19,057,641, forward strand.
CAGTTTAGAAACGACCTAAGCAACTGGACTTAAAAGGATGGGCTTGCGGTTTATACTGTCTTTAGCATTCCAGATTAATTACAAAGCACTCACCTTGCCTTTCCTTGCGATAGCGAACCCAGTAAAGTTTTCTGCTGTCCAGGCTCAGGTCAGAATCCAAAAGTCTTAAAGGTCACACGTACGCACGCATCACATTAAATAAAATGTTCTGTAGCACATAACACATAAAATCTTCTCTTGAGATAGTAGGTTTAAATTAATTATTAGAAAATGTTGAAAAATAATGTGCCGTCTTTTGGCGAGTTCAAATTGACACTAATTGCGCGCGCAGACCATAGCCAATAACTCTGTAGGCCGCGTTTCGTTTCAGCCAGACTTAGCGCAGCGCTTTTGCAAATTAAAACTAGAATGAAAAAGGCAGTATATCGAACAGCTATAATAACGCGCATATATGGCGCGGCTCCGTGCCAGCCCCAACAGGATCCTGAGCGTGTTCGTTCGTGGACCGCTGGGACAGCGCGGGCTGATGCGTCGGTGGTCACAGCTACATGTCCTCCACGAACCTTGATTCACAGTTTACTAACATAGCTTATAAAATAATAACCTTGGGCAAAGGGAGGGGGTGCATTGCTGCATTTATACCCCTTTTTTATACCCCTGGTATAACAGAAAATACATAGAACTCGACTAAAGCAGATGGAAGATGCAATGCTATCTCCCCAAAATAATCCTACCGGCGTCCATGATGATAATTTCGTGATGTTCGTTTTGTATGAGAATGATATCTCCGAAACTTAACCTACATGAAGACATAAGTCAATTTTATTATTTAAATTCATAATAAAACAGTGTACATAGATGATCGATATAATAAATGTCTCTTGCTTGAGGTACCTTGATTGCCAATCACTGAAACCTAAAACTAATTAGGTTTTTTTTTATATAAAAGGTTTATAATGCGTAAATTAATTTGCTTTGAAAATACTCACTATGCCGCATAGCTACATTGTTTTTTTTTTTATATTTTTAGGTGTCAAATTCAAAAAGTTAGTTGTTAGTTTCATAAATATCACCTAATCCGTAAAATTGCCAAAGACCTAAGTAAGTAACACTTGAAGTCACATTCAATTTGTTACCACAATTTTGTATGAACAGTATTATTTCCTGTTTCATCCATTTTTAACTTATTGTCATACCTTTTTTTTACCGACCCCCAAAATTGTGTATGCAAATAAATATTCAAAGGTTAAAAGGACACAGTTTAAAAATTCAAAACCGCATCAACCCTTTAATCGAGGTCTCATTTACCTCAAAATGTAATATTTAAAATTAAACTGGCCGGGTCATCGACCGAAGTTTTTCATAGCCGCTTGACTACTTCCTGTCACAATTTGTCCGTGTTTTTGTATGGGTATTCCTTTTTTTGTCATCCGCTGTGTGAGCTGTAGATGAATGTTTTCATCCGTACTATGTCAGGCGCATGTTCTAGATAAAAATAAGTTTTCACTAAAAAAAAACTAGCGAAAGGTGAGTCGAACTCGTGCACTGAGGATGACGCATTTTAAAATTAAAAAGAATAAAGTAAGCTTGTATTTCATAATTACTAGTTAAAACGAAAAAAACGAGTCAGTATTAGTAGTCAAGGTGTGCCCGACATGTTTCGAACCGATCTGTGGTTCTTTTTCAAGATTGGTTCAAAGACAAAGCCAACAGGGTTCACGGGTTTATGGCGTATCACATTGCATAGCCAAAATAGATAACAAAGAAATCGTTAAGTGATGCGAGCGATCAATTTCATACACTGCGTTTGTTCGTGAAGTAATCTTCGAAATAACTAGTAGAGTGACGCCGTAACAATTCGATTCCCACCGGGTTGCCAGAATTTTTAACAAGACGTCAGTAATAACTATTACATTGCTTGTCCATACAAACTCAAACTAGTCGCATCTGAAGACATACCTAACTCACGCTTCTGTCACTCTCCTGTTTGCCTAACGAAAATGTTTACTCCACGCCACAGGTAACTACTGAAACGGTTTAAAAAATATATAGCGCTAACAATAGAGAGCTAATTATTCCAGATTAATAAAAGGCTGCTTTTTATCCCGGAAAAGTGCAAAAATCCCACCGCAATCAGATGAAGTTTCAGGCAACTGTTAGTTCGTAGTGTGACAGTTTCTCTCGCATCGAACAGCGTTATCGTTCTGCTCTCAAGAGGACCAAAGCCAGGCAGGGGGAGGAGCTATGAGGCTCAATGCCCAGCATTGGGATCGTGTTCATGTTTAAAGGGATTCATACGAGTTGAATTATTTATACTACCGCTCGATTTGCTGTATTAGTTACCAAAAATTGTCATAGCTCTATACGAGTATACCTTGGAAATTTCGAAAAGTCTGTTCTTTCTTAGTGTATTTAATGATCCAATAGGAATATGTCTGATAAATTGAAAGTTTCTAGCTCTATAGGTTTATTAGGTTGCGCGTTATCAGCCAGAAATTTTACTCTTTTAAAGAAAAATTATTCATGTGATTAAGCTTGAATCATAGAAAACTATCATTCACTAGGAACTCAATAACGGTGACTGCGTAAATCAAGCAATTTCCCACGACCTTTATCGCCATTTTAACTGCTGAAACAAGGCAAAACTTTTAAATATATGCCAGAAAAACTAAATGACCTGCCGCAACGCCGTGACAAAGTCACAGTTCGGCCTGTCGCGATTACCGATTCCACTGCATTCTCTAATTCAAATTGACACATCAGGCCAGACCAAAATACTCGGCCGTCTGGCGAGGCTTAACCCTGCAAGTGGGGGTAACCCCCTACTCCGTTTATAGCCGAACTGTCGTCATAATGGTTTTTGACAGTGCAAACTCTCACACCGGCAAAGTTGTGCATTTTTAATTACATTTAAAGTTCTGACACTGTGATTTTTAATGCAATAATTATATGAGTTATTTCTGTTCATTGAACCCAATACATTAATTGAAATAATACAATTTCGTCAAGTTGCAGCTGTTGGGATCTCAAGCGAGTTATATTTAATGTCAAACTAGGTTGATTAAAAAATAAACGAGCATTTTAAAATAAATGCCTTAAAACAAGGTGGCAGTTGGCTGCTATAAATCTGGGGGAACGGTAGTGCCCCCGCCAAGTCGAGCAAAACAAAGGCACGGCCGTACAATCCTTTTCTCGAAGCTATTTTCAACCTCCTGTAATTTTGTGCTGGCTATATCTAGAACCCTGAATTTTAGACTTAATTAGCTGTTGCCCGCGACTCTGTGAAGAACTAGTTTAGCATTAACATGGGGAAGTTGTGCTGTTTCCGAGGTTTAAACTATCTAAAATGTCTATCCTTGGAAGTAAAAAAAAATCCATACCAAATTTCATTTAAATTGGTTCAGATGTTACAGGGTTCTTCAATTACCCAATGTAAGAAATATCTTCAGTAACATTCTTATTTATAATATTACTTGCATTAGGTACAGTTTTACGCTAATTTACTGTTGGTAAAAAAATGGAAAGGTTTCTTTTCTAAGAACCGTCTCTACCACAACTGTTCACCCTCCTTGAAACTAAAATCAATAAAAATAACACAGTGTCCTATTTTCCCATACTTACAGCAATCTGCAATCAAAGCATTATCCTGCAACTAAGTCTTGAACCATTTGCATCGGCCAGGGATCGATTTGGCATTATTTATAGATTTCAAAGTTTACGATCAATATTTCCTTTAATCGTTCTGTGCGAGTTCGCACGCTTTGCTACAAATCAAATCAGGTAAATAAACCTTAAGCCTTCGTTGTCAATTTTTGACTTACGTCAAAAAACATTTTTCCAGCCAAATAAGCATTTCATTTTTCATTTGATATAAGGTATTTAAACACACTTAATACAGTGCTGTATTCGAGCTTGGAATTCGAATTCGGAACTTGAAATTCGGCTGGATTCCGGCGAGCGTGGAAGAAGGCTGAGCCTTAAGACAGCGAAAGCGAGAAATTGCTATGGAAATGGCACAAAATCCTGCAACGGTTCAAATAAAACAGGTAGTTAATAGAATACTGGTAGCAGTAGGTATTTATTAGAATAATAATGTGAGAAGACAAGACATTCTTAATTAATTAATGTTATTACCTTCTCTGTTGATGAGTTCTTGAATGATGAAACTGCAACTTAATTATTTATTAAATTAAATTAGGTAAAATTATTATTTTAATGATAATTGACATTTAAGTTATTAATGATTGAAATTAGATATAAGCATTATTTTAAAATGACATTTCAATAACTCGTTAACATAGGTAAATTATACCAATAATATAGTATTAAATGCATGATTATAATAATAATTTTAATTTCATATAATTTTGTAACATTTTAAGCTAATCTTAAACTTAGTTATATTAATTATTATTGTGTTCCCTTACAGGGCGTCATGGACTGACATAAATATAAACACACCTAATTTACCTACCTAATTTACACCTAATTTTATATGTACATGACTTAATAAATAAATGAATATATTATAGTTGCTGATGTAACTCAATTTACGTACTACCACCAAGAGTCCCAAGTCTTCCGGCGAGGCGGCAAGCGGCGACAAACGGCGTCCCAGCGCGCACGGCACCGCAAGCCCGAAGTCAAATCGCAATCAAAGTATAAATAATCGTTTACCAATGCGTCCGAAAACACGCAAACCACCGGCCGTAGTACGATATTTCAGGAAGGTATTCCCCCGTCCGTCAGACGCAACTTCAGCACATCCTATTTATAAGCGTCTATGTATAAATTCACTAAAAGTTAACACCACAACACACGTAACGAATATAAACTCGGAAAAGCCTCTATTAATAATCGACCGACTGACTTTGCTACCAAAAATAATAGTCTAATTGTGAAAAGTTTATGCGCGATGGGTCGTGGACCGGGGCTATCTTGGGGCGGCTAAACTTAGTGGTGCGTGTGAGCCAGATTGTATGTAAAATTAGTGCTGAGTCTCGAACGAGACGGCGTCTGCTCTGGTGGTGATGACGCCGCGTCCATTCACTGCTCCGCCAACCTCGGTGACGAACCTCACTAACTGCCAAACTTATGACATTCCATTTTTGCATGGCCTGCCATATTCGCAGGTGACACTCGATCCAGTGCCAGGGTATTTCGCGCGTAGTTCAGCTATCACCTTCGCACAAATGTGGTAGTAATCACATGTAGTTGTTTCACGATATTTATGATGAGCTCATCAATTGAGCATGCTTCTTTTGTTTGCTGTTGGTTGCAATGCTTAAAAGTCCTTGGTAGAATCTTCCTATTCGCTTTTAGGGTTAAGTACTCAAACGGATCTAACTGGACTATCAGATACTGAGGCTCCACTGTCTGACCGTCCTATAGCTGTGTAATGGTCAGTCGCTTGAAATCTTTACATATTGTTTAAACGTATACATAAATTACTATAGAACAGCAAAATTAAATAACAGACAGACGAGTTGTGGGCCAAGATAACCACCGAGTGGAAACCCAAAAACGCGAAAAGGCGACCTGGCAGACCCAGACGGCGATGGCGAGATGAACTGGACTTCTTCACGGAGGACTGGCCCTCGTATGCAGCGGACAGAGAGCAGTGGAAATGTTGGGGGGAGGCCTTTGCTCAGCAGTGGGACAGAATAGGCTAGTAATAATAATAATATAATATAAAATTATTAAACGGACTTGGACTAAACAGAGTTAACCATATAATTCCCAGTTAATAGCTAACCCAGGGTTTAGTAGTGTTAAAATATATGGAACTGTCATCCCTAACCCAGGGTTAACGAATATTTTTTAACTCTAGACCGTGTACAAGCGTCCCTAATAAACCGACCCTGAATCTTGACCTTGACCTTGGCCATTGGATTTTTAAATCAGTCAGGTTTTTAAATTTTTATTATTGCATTGAAATTATGAGACATGTAGGTAGGTGCATAATGTTTGGTTTGAGCTGGCTGCCCCCGTTTTTATGCTTTGTATTCTAGACGTGGTTTTCATATAGGCCAAAGGGACCCTCCATTAGATTAAATTACCACAACCTTACGGTAATACGGTATTTAAGACAGGTGTTTTCTACTCGATTTTAATAGTGGGAGTTTTGCGGTGCTCTCGTGGTCAGAATCAGATCCCTTCAGGTGTGAATCGTAAATGGAATTAGCCAGTTCTTATTTTTTTAAATTATTATGACCAACAATGTACAATTATTTCATTGTACGTCAAAATAAGCGAACATTTTTTCGATCACGTTACATGAAAGGGTTCTCATTCCATGTCAAGGCGAGGCAGGCTTCAGGAATTTTCAGGCCCTATTGAGTTTCGAATATTCGTCCCCGGAAAATGAAATGAAGCGGCAAATCAAAGGGTTTTTGAGGGCTCTTGTTGACCGTAAAAACAGAATTTTGTAAATTGACCCCACCCTTTGTTGGGCCGATAAAATCGATGTTATAAGGGTGGAAGAAGTCACTGCGCTGTAGTATCTGATGCTAATAAGAAGCTCCTCTGTAATCTTTAAGTTTTTATTACATTTTCGCTTTTAGGGTTTCGTACCTAAGAGGAGTTAACGGGACCCAATTACTGAGATTCCAATGTCTGTCTGACTATCCGTCCGTCCGTCACAGGGCTCTATTTTTTATCTTTTGAACTTAACCACACTTGAAATTTTCACCGATTATGTATTACTGTAGAAGCTATAATAAAATATCATCATCATCATCTCAGCCTATATGCTTCCCACATCAGGGCACAGGCCTCCTCTCAGAATGAGATGATAGTAACATATAAGTACTAAAAATTAAATATTAAATTAAATATTAGGGGACAGTCTTACACAAATCGACCTAGTCCCAAACTAAGCAATGCTTGTACTATGGGTATTAGACGACGATAAACATAATTATAAAGATAAATAAATACTTAATTACATAGAAAACATCCATAACTCAGGAACAAATATTCGTGCTCATCACACAAATAAATGCCCTTACCGGGATTCGAACCCAGGACCTCTTGCTTCATAGGCAGGGTCACTACCAACTAGGCTAAAAAATAAAGTAAACGTGTTTTTCTCAATGTTTTTTACACGATGTTGTGCGTGTACGTGATACATACGGAACTGAGACGTGGTCTCTTATAAAGGGCCTCATAAGAAAACTCAGACCACTCAAAGAGCGATGGAGTGGCTATGCTCGGAGTTGTCCTATATCATCGAATCAGAAATGAGGAAATTCGCCGGAGAATCAAAGTCACTGACATAGCTCGGAGAGTCGCCAGATTTAAGTGGCAGTGGGGAGGGCACATTGCTCGTAGAACCAACAGTAAGGTTTTGAGTGGCTACTGTGAAGTTTGGAATCTGCGGAAGCATTTTGGTGTTAATTCAAGAAACAATATTTATAAATCTTCAAGCAAGTTTGGAATTTCATAGGTGCCACTCGAGATCTGCGTTCCAGCTCTTAATTTTGTATGAGCGATGGAGCTAGCCTCTGCTGAAGCGCTGGCCTTATACGAGGGGCGTTCAATATAAAGTGAGAATGAGATGCAAACTCTTTTAATATTACGAAATTAAATACTGGCCGGTAAAGCTAATCTATCTAGCTGATTGCTATGAAAAAAAAAACTAACTGTCTTTTGTTTAAAAAAATATAAGGTAATTTCTTTGCAATGCTATTGAGTACGTTAGCGAAAATGGAGAAAATTGAACTGCGCGCCGTTATCAAATACTTGTATTTGAAAAATTTTTCTACGGACCAAGTCAGTTTGGATTTGCGGGACACTTTAGGGTCTAATGCTCCTCCGTATTCGACAGTCGCACGTTGGTGCGCCGAATTTCGACGTGGAAGAACATCGACAATGGACGACCCCCGCTCCGGACGCCCTACTACAGCAGTAACTGAAGAAATTGTGAAAAAAGTCGAAAACTCAGTTTTGGCGGATCGTCGTGTCACAGTTCGTTTTATTGCTGAAAATGTAAAGATTTCAACGGGGAGCGTGCATAATATTTTACATGAACGCTTGGGTATGAAAAAGGTATCTGCGCGTTGGGTACCAAGAATGCTTACTGACACGCAAAAACAAACTAGACTAGAGATTTGTCAAGAAGCTTTGAACCTGATGCAGCAAGACCGGGAACTTTTTTTGGTGCGATTTATAACAATGGACGAAACATGGCTCCATCATTACGACTCTGAAACGAAACTGCAGTCTATGACATGGAAAAGGCCATCATCTCCAACTCCGAAGAAATTCAAGGTGAGCCCATCTGCCGGTAAGGTCATGGGCTCTGTTTTTTGGGATGGTAAAGGGGTATCAATGATTGAGTATCTCGACCATGGAGCCACTATTACGGGCACTTTATACGCCAAACAAATAGCAACATTGCGCAATGAGATCCGCGAAAAACGGCGAGGTAAACTCTCGAAAGTTGTGCTGTTCCACCAGGACAATGCCCCGGCACACAAGTCCACCGTTGCAATGGCTGCAATTCGTGATGCTGGGTTCGATATCCTTAAGCATCCTCCGTATTCACCAGATCTCGCTCCCAGTGATTTCTACCTATTTCCGAGATTGAAACAATACCTGAGAGGCCAGAAATTTGAAGACGACGACGCGGTAGTCGCTGCAGTACAAGATTTTTTAAGTACTAAAGATGAGACCTTTTTTAAAAATGGAATTTTAAGTTTAGAAAAAAGATATACTAAGTGTATTATGCTAAAAGGTGACTATGTCGAAAAATAAAATGACATTTAGTAAAAGTTGTTGATAACATACTCATTCTCACTTTTTATTGAACGCCCCTAGTATAACGAAGTTCAAAATTTGAACTTCGTATCATGCTCGCTCACGTTAATAGTATTTAAGCGAGAGTAAGTGAAACGGAACAGTACGAATTTCGATTTTTAAATTTCCTAGTCCTCCCCCTGGGTACAGGAGTGTGATTCTCTAACCAACCTTGTCTTTAAAGTCAGCAATATTTCAGAAAATCATAACTAGTTTTTTTACACGAAAAAGTTTTTCAAGTGGTTGAGGAAGGAGTTTTGATTTTTGATAGATGCGATAGAGAGCACCACACGGTGTAAGCAAAGGAGTTTTGAGTGCCTTTAGGGAGCCCAGTGGTGCAGTTGATATCACACTTGGCGCGTCGCGTATAGCCAGGAGTTGCGGGTTCGAATCCCGAGCAGCGCACCCAAAAAACTTGATCTTTTTTTTAATCTTAGATTTCGTTGAGCAACGTCCTGCTGATAAAAACAAACAATAATAAGATCCGTTCGATCGCAGGTATCACAAGGAAGTAGATCTTATCGTTTGGTCATTGACGTTAACATTGACCAATCTCAAGACACCTGAGTGCGTATAATATTTGTGAACGAACGGGTAAAGTTATGATTGTCTTCCGAGCGACTTTGCGGACGAGATTCGTTTAGTCGATACCGAACCTTTGGCGCTCTTCTGGACCTTGGCTCACTGCGGATCGCAGTATATGTTTGCATCATCATCATCATCATTATCATCATCATCATCATCATCATCATCATCATCATCATCATCATCATCATCATCATCATCATCATCATCATCATCATCATCATCATCATCATCATCATCATCATCATCATCATCATTTCAGCCGAAAGACGTCCACTTCTGAACATTAGGCCGCCCAAGGCTCGCCAAACAGATCGGTCGCGTGCCACACGGATCCAACGCGATCCCACAACTTTTTGGAGGCCTGTGGGTAGGCCCTGCGTTTGCAACTTAGCTTAAAAGCTTGCCAACCTTACACTTGCTACCGGTGTGGCACCACACCACACCATATACCACAAAGTGCTACAATTACAATTACACTGTACAATTGTACTGAATTGTCACTTTTTGCTTGAGAAAGTTAACAATTGTGTCGATACATGCCTAAAAATACGATCAGCACCCTTTACCACAAAAATTACAAGTGCTATGTAGCAATGTACATAGCACTTGTAATTTTTGTGGTACAGGGAGCTGATCGTATTTTTAGGCTTACATCAGTTATGATATGCCCCTATCCACCAGGCTCTCAGTACTATTACCATTCAGGCCCTTGGGCCCTCAGCCATGTCCGCCTCGGACGGAAAAAGGCCCGTTGTACTTTAGTGCTTTGGTGTTTTGTTTATGCAAACTTTGCGCAGACTTGCTGTCTCCGTAAAACGACAGAGGCTCAGTCAGTAAGCCAGGGACGGCTGCCGACCACGCCCAGACAATTAAGTGCCGTAATTATGCAGTTTTAAAACTTGGGGAAACTTTGGGGCACTTTCGTTAAAAACTTGAAGATACAATACAATAGAATGACTGATTATTGTCCACCACAAAGAAAACAGTACAGAAAAGTAAGTACATGGAAAAAAAATGAGGTAAACTTCGGAGCGATCTCTTGCAGACAATCTTTTAACACAAGAATGACAGCAAGGAATTATATTACAGCAGGTGGTGCAAATATATAAAAATAAATAGTAATACAAACAAAAATTATACAAAAACAACCTAATACATAGGTATACAACATAAAACACACATAGATAAGTAATACATAAGTTACATAACAATATACTTCTAAATATATAAACAGGCTTTATTTTTATGTACAAGATAATAAATAGTGTTCCTTAAGCAAGGATCTGAAGGTAGGCAAGGATTTGGCACGCCTTAGGAAGATAGTGGTTATCCGACACATCGGATAAATTATTCGGCATCTCTGTCGATCTCAGGGCCGGAGATTTATTTTCACCTTTGCATAGCTGTGCAGCGATGGAATGCCGATACTTCGTGCTTTGCCCTCGAGATTAGTAATCTGATAATAAAACCTAAACAATATACTTACTACAACGCCAGACTCAAGTGGCAGTGGGCAGGGCACATCGGTCGTAGAGCTGATGGCCGATGGGGCAAAAAGGTTCTCGAGTGTCGTCCACGGACCGTAAGACGCAGTGTAGGTAGGCCTCCAAAAAGATGGAGTGATGACCTGGTTAAGGTTGCGGGATCGCGTTGGATGCGGATGGCACGGGACCGATCTGTTTGGCGAGCCTTGGGGGAGGCCTATGTTTAGCAATGGACGTCTTTCGGCTGAAACGATGATGATGATGATGATGGTGAATATACTTGCTAACTAACTAACTAACTAGTTTAGCTCAGTGACCCAAAGTGAGTCTTGGCCTCCGAAACGAGAGCACGCCACTTAGCCCGATCCTGCGCAGTTTCACGCCAATTACCGGCCTGAAGCTGTCGCAGATCCGCCACCACAGCATCAGCCCAGCGATACTTCAGCCGACCAACCGGACGACGTCCAGTTGGGCGTCCCAAATATGCCCTCTTGACCCCACGATCTACCCCCATTCTCAGCAAGTGGCCGAGCCACCGAAGCCTGTGAGATTTAAATTCGCCGATTATATTAGGCTCAGCCACCAGCTCCTCAATCTCGGCATTCTTGCGGATCCTCCAGGTGTCATCGTCTCTTCATATAAATACCTCTACATTTGTATATTGTTTAAGTTTATTTTTCAGGCTACTAATCTCTTCGGACGAAGCACTCGTATAATTATGATGATAGAACTTCACTTAGTAAGTTCGTTTAATCACTAAAGTAAGTAAGTAGATAGGTATTATGGGCACGCTGCCCCGGGTAGACGAAATACAAGGTTTCGATATTTTTTTTAACACATACTAATGTTATAGTCATAAATACCAATATTCTAAGTATATTGTGTATTAAATAAATGAGCGATCAAAATGTTAAGCACTATTCCTTTCCGCTTACAATTACACGATACACCGCACGAGAACGTTTTTTAATAAAAGACTCAAAATAAAATCAATGTGTTGTTAAAAAAAAGTAACGTAAAACCACATAACTATAGTCCTAGCCTGCAACAATAGTCCATTTTTTGTCCTTATATTATCCTTAAAATATTATAGCTTACTGCTATTATTTCTGGGTATATAATTATGTTGTTAGGCCTAAAATAATTTGCTTTAGTCTAGCCATGTAGCTATCATATTTTAAGGATAATGTAAGGATGAAAATTGGACTATTGTTGCAGGCTAGGACTATAGTTATGTGGTTTTACGGTACCTACCTACTAGTTGGTTTTGCGAGCAATGCCGAATTTTTGCAATCTACTCAACTAGGAACCCTTATAGTTTCGCCATGTCTGTCTGTCTGTCTGTCTGTCTGTCTGTCCGCGGCTAAGCTCAGAGATCGTGAGTACTAGAAAGCTGTAATTTGGCATGAATATACATATCAGTCACGCCAACAAAGTGGTAAAATAAAAAATAAAAAAAAAATTTTTTTTAGGGTACCTCCCATAGACGTAAAGGGGGAGTGATTTTTTTTTCTCGACTAATCCTTTAGTGTGGGGTATCGTTCGATAGGTCTTTTAAAACCATTGCGGGGTTGCTAACATGATTTTTCTATTCAGCGATCTGTTTGCGAAATATTCAACTTTAAAGTGAAAATTTTCATTAAAATCGAGCGTCCCCCCCCCCTCGAAAATCTAAACTGTTAGGTGGTAAAATTTGAAAAAATTCAGAATGGTAGTAAATATATCAAATTTACTAGGAAAATTATAGCGGCTAAGATTGCTTGGAAATTATTTGTAGTTTAAGAGTAAATAGTAGCCTAAGGTATAAAACATACCTAAACTTGGATGATTCCGTACACATACGAAATCCTTAGAAAAATATTACTTGATTTTTTTTGTAATGGCTACGGAACCCTACCTTGTGCGTGTCCGACACGCTCTTGGCCGGTTTTCAGTAACTGAGTAGGTAACAAACGTTCGACATGCAAATATATAAACATTCACATTTATGAACTAAAACAATTACTTTGCTCACCCGCGACCTTACAATAGTTACGTTTATGCAAGAAATGTGCGTTCATGCAGTTCCTCCACCTCCACACTGTACGAATATATATATCTTCTCCTTTACTGCGGCTTGGGTCGAATTTGAACAGTTAGTATTAATTAAATATGCCTTATAAACAAATAAACAAAAAATTCAAGGTAGTTTTATAATATGTCAATAAAAGTTAATTTTTGTGGGGTAGTTTGAGAATAAGAAAAATAAAGTGGGTACTTGAGAAGTTACAGTGACAAGTTAAAACATTTGTTTTGGTTTGTTAGTTTAACATTTGGTAGCATAGCATACGGTTGTGATAACTCTGAAGATGAGCTCTGGTTGAGTTCGAAACGCGTCAGTGTAGCTTGGTGGTGGTGATGGTTGGGTTTATGTGATTTGTGTGTGTTCGTACAGTGTGGAGGTGGAGGAACTGCATGAACGCACATTTCTTGCATAAACGTAACTATTGTAAGGTCGCGGGTGAGCAAAGTAATTGTTTTAGTTCATTAATATGGACCTCCGCAAAGTAACGCCTGATTCAATAAATTATTCACATTTATAATATTGGTAGACGACGACGACGTCAATTTCTATCTTCAAATCCGATTAGCACTCCATAAAACTCAAGACCAACGAGTTTGTTATGTCTACGATGTTTTTCTAGCGAAAATTTCGCGGGTAAATTATTTTTTATTTAACCTTGTTTGGGAAAGATTCCTTTAGTTAACGCGTTTAGTTAACGAGTTGAACCCTCTTGTTAACCGCACTAAACCAAGACTTTACCAACATTGATACCTAACGTAAAAAAATATTCTGGATACTTACAAAACTAAGCCGTGGTGTCCTAGTAGTTTGACTCTCGCTCGCACCTCGTGAGTTTTTTGGAATTAAGGGCGGAATTACATTTGAAATTTATCATGAGCTTTATGGTGAAGGAAAACTTCGTGAGGAAACCACATACACCTGCGAAGAAATTCAATGGTGTGTGTGAACTTCCCAATCCGCACTGGACCCGCGTGGGAACTACGGCGCATCTCCTCTCATTCTGAGAGGAGGCATGTGCCCTGCAGTGGGACGTAGGCATATAGGCTGGGATGAGAGGTACAAAACTAGTCATGTGGCACAAAATCAATATGGCCAATCAGTAACAAACTGAATAAAAAATACGGCTATGTATTTGTAGAGTTCAGAGACGTACATTCAAACAACAAATAGGTACAAAAGCTTTACAATCGTTTCAAAATTTAAACCGCAACTTCGTAACTGTCAAAGTGTTAGACTGCAGACTAAGAACAAGAGTTAGTGTTATCAGTTATTCATGCAGCGAGTGGTTGTCTACCGGCGAACAGGTGTCGGCCACATGTACCCTCTGTTGAGATCTACTCTGCTTTTGAAGTGTTTGAAGAATCGGATAGTGGGGAAGAAACTGAGCTTTATATCCACTGTTGATCGCAACTTCGCCATCCCTTGGGAACTTTATACGTTTTCAAGATAAAGTATAGCCTCTTTTACTCGCTGATAATTTAGCTTTATGTGGGTGAAAGAATTTTTAAAATCGGCTCAGACACTTTGAGTTCATCCATTAACAAAAACAAACACAAAATCAAACCTTTTTTTCTATTAAATCATCAGTTTAGATGAGATACGAGGGGCGTTCAATATAAAGGGAGAATGAGATGCAAACTCTTTTAATATTACGAAATTAAATACTGGCCGGTAAAGCTAATCTATCTAGCTGATTGCTATGAAAAAAAAAACTAACTGTCTTTTGTTTAAAAAAAAATACGGTAATTTCTTTGCAATGCTATTGAGTACGTTAGCGAAAATGGAGAAAATTGAACTGCGCGCCGTTATCAAATACTTGTGTTTGAAAAATTTTTCTACGGACCAAGTCAATTTGGATTTGCGGGACACTTTAGGGTCTAATGCTCCTCCGTATTCGACAGTCGCACGTTGGTGCGCCGAATTTAGACGTGGAAGAACATCGACAATGGACGACCCCCGCTCCGGACGCCTACTACAGCAGTAACTGAAGAAATTGTGAAAAAAGTTGAAAACTCAGTTTTGGCGGATCGTCGTGTCACGGTTCGTTTTATTGCTGAAAATGTAAAGATTTCAACGGGGAGCGTGCATAATATTTTACATGAACGCTTGGGTATGAAAAAGGTATCTGCGCGTTGGGTACCAAGAATGCTTACTGACACGCAAAAACAAACTAGACTAGAGATTTATCAAGAAGCTTTGAACCTGATGCAGCAAGACCGGGAACTTTTTTTGGCGCGATTTATAACAATGGACGAAACATTACTCCATCATTACGACCCAGAAACGAAACTGCAGTCTATGACATGGAAAAGGCCATCATCTCCAACTCCAAAGAAATTCAAGGTGTGCCCATCTGCAGGTAAGGTCATGGGCTCTGTTTTTTGGGATGGTAAAGGGGTATTAATGATTGAGTATCTCGAGCATGGAGCCACTATTACGGGCACTTTATACGCCAAACAAATAGCAACATTGCGCAATGAGATCCGCGAAAAACGGCGAGGTAAACTCTCGAAAGTTGTGCTGTTCCACCAGGACAATGCCCCGGCACACAAGTCCGCCGTTGCAATAGCTGCAATTCCTGATGCTGGGTTCGATATCCTTAAACATCCTCCTTATTCACCAGATCTCGTTCCCAGTGATTTCTACCTATTTCCGAGATTGAAACAATAACTAAGAGGCCAGAAATTTGAAGACGACGACGCGGTAGTCGCTGCAGTACAAGATTTTTTAAGTACTCAAGATGAGACCTTTTTTAAAAATGGAATTTTAAGTTTAGAAAAAAGATATACTAAGTGTATTATGCTAAAAGGTGACTATGTCGAAAAATAAAATGACATTTAGTAAAAGTTGTTTATACCATACTCATTCTCACTTTTTATTGAACGCCCCTAGTAGTGTTCGCGTAGGACACAAATGTAAATTTAATTAATATAATCTAAGACTGAAAAACGTCAAAAGCCGTCAATAAATTACGATGCGTTAGTTACTAAGTCCACGTGGAATTCTTTTGTAGCTTTCCTTAGGGAAGTATTCTTAGGAGAAAACAGAAAATAGCCCATTTTATTCCTCGATTACAATAAGTTTTTGTCAAAAATTTCATTTTGGACACAAGCTTTTTCGCTGACTGTACTTTTTGTTGACTGTACTTGCATTGTCATCCAACCTACATAAGTATACCAAATTTCAAGTAAATCCGACAACTGGAAGTGGGTCAAATACGACTTCTAAGATTTGACCCAAGAATAATAATAAATAACAAAAAGAAACAAACGGGGTGAGCTAAAAGCTTGTAACTAGTAAAAATAACAACCAAATAAAATTTTCTCCTTGACGTCGATATCCACTTAGATACAAGAATTAATGCGAACAAGCTCAAGTAGATGGCGGAAACGAACACTCCATGTACCTACAGTCGAAGTAACCAAATCAGGTACCAAGCTGAACCCATTTCATTGCAAATGTCATGTTAAAAACCAAACATCTTCCATAGAAATCTTCGTAAAATTGGTTGTGAAAAGGTTCCACCCCGGTAGGCGATCCAGTTTCCTTGACTGTAAGTTCAACAATAAGGGTTTCTGACAGACTAATTGGTGCTAGTATCGTGAAGTTGTATCTCTTTGACAGCTTTGACATTCGTGTCAATTGGTTTATAACTAAACTAGCTGTTTCCTGTGACTCCGTCTGCGAAGAATTCGTTTATCCCGCGGGAACTATGCAATTTTTTGGAATAAAAACTATCTTATGTCCTTTCCTGGGGCTCAAACTATCTCTATACCTAATTTCATTTAAATCTGTTCAAGCGAGAAGAGGTAACGGATAGACAGACAAGACTGTAACGTCAAATAAACCTCACGATATTAACCTCACCTAGCGATATTCCAACTGTCTGGAAACTCTTTGTTGTTCTTGACGTTATCTAACTTAAAGCGTCACTCAATTTATCTGAAATATCTGGGTAGGCTAGCATTAATGAAACAAATCAACAACTGAATCATACCCGAAAAACCGAGAGCACCGTGTTGCGACTAACAGCTAACTGCTATCGCCACGTCTATAAATATCACTACATAAGTACATAAAGTTATGTCTGTTTACATAGAACCTGACGGAGAAAAGGAAAAATGCGTCGCACCGGCGCACGACTAATCTCTCGTCATAGTAAACGGCTCATTAAAAACCGCCATCAAAATGGGAAATGTGGCGGTTCGCTGGCGATCACGCGGGGCTGCCAAAGAGTACGAATTTTGCGGAGACGCGTTCTTTTCATTGGAAGCGCGTAGTAAGTAGGTATTAGCCAAAGAGTATCGTAATATTATATGAACAAGAGTAGCAACTCTATGGTCAAATATGCATGTATGGAAGGTGCTGCTGCCCTATGCCCTGGTGAAGAACTAATGTGACGTATCTATAGATGTATACCGATCTATATGTATATGTTGGTAGTGATGTACAGCTATAATTACGCGTAATTTTAATTGATAGGCTAATTGCCACTATTCGTATTTTAGCCGTCTAATTCAAATCAGCATATACGAAGTATAAGCGGCTAAACCCGATTTGCACTATACGGCTAAAATACGAACATTGGCAAGTGGCCTATCAATTAAAGTCCTTGACCGTACAATTTGGTACGCCATGGCCATGGCCGATGAATAACAACTGACAAGTTTGACAAGTCAACCAAGAGGGCCGCTAATTTAGTTCTCCACCAAACAACCAGAGATCGCTGTAGTCGCATGAAAAGTGTGATATATGTAAGTTTGCCCCCCCTGGTATTAGCGGCGTGACATACAAATTTTGAAGTGCAAATGGACACGGGAAACCGAACAGCAAAGAGAAAGCTAAGCTTTTATTCACATGTAAATGTATAGGTAAGTACTTATACTTGACCCAAAGTGTAGGTGTATACTTAAAACGTTGTGGGCACTAAATTCTTTTTTTAAGTGAGGACAATGTGAGTTACGTATAAAATATTAATGTACATCACCATAACCATATTCGATATCATTCACTTCACATACTTACCTAGTTATAGAGTATGACTAATACGTACTTTTCGATTCATAAATGGATCCTAAATTTCTGCCATTCCGGCCCCAAGGGAAACAACGGCCGAAGTTTCCTACCCTTGCAAGATTTACAATTTTTTGTAAATATTCAAATTCTCATGTAATATAATCACTCTCAAGAGTTAACATAGTCGCTTCTGCGTCCCAAATCATCGTACAAGCAGCAAAGAGGGGCGCAGGGCAAGGCGGGCGCCGCCCAAAATAGCTCGCACGTGCCGCTCGCCGGCTGCCCACGCGCAGCCAAGATGGCGGCCGCGCGCCTGCGTGTGCGTACGCGCATATACAAGCTAATGTACACTCTCTCACTACTGTGTGTGTGTATGTGATTGATGCACGGTGGCATGTAGGTATAGACGCTAGCTATTGGTTCGGTTTTTTCGTAAGACAAGAGGAAACAAGCGAGTGGGTTACTTGATGGTAAGTCATCGCCACTGCCTCTAGACATCTGTAATAGCAGAAGAATAGTAGATGCGACCAACGTAGAGGCCCGAGATGAAATACCTCGAAATAAAAGAGTGCAAGCACTGCTAGCTGCTAAGCGTCAGGTAAGATGGTTGTAGCAGTTTAGACGGCTCTTATGCAAGGTGCTATTGAACTGCACTGCACGTGTGATTTTAACCAGATTATAAAATATAAAATATAATATAATTTATTTACACATATTCTATATAAATTAGAAATATACATTAGGAAGTAATAACAGATAAAAATGGAAACTAATAAATTAGTAAACTATGAAAAAAAAATGTCAAGTCAGTCTGTCAGTCGGAGTGTGGTAGGGCAGCACCATCATCAAAGCCAAACAGCTTCGCTGCTGGCTTCCATTTATGTCGGGTGCCTCGAATGCACATGCTAGTCGCTCTAAATATAGAAGTTATTATCCGAGCTCTTAGCCAGCCCAAGACGCAAGACAAAGAGCGGTCCCAGCGAGATGCAAGTGCTTCCCCGAGGTGTTTCACAAAGGTGGCCATTTGTGGTGCAAAGACTCCATCTACGGAGGTGACAAGGGGTGTAAATGTGGCATGACGCAGCTCGCAGGCATTGGCATATTTGTTTTGCTTTTCCGATTCGGCAGATTTTAAGACAGAAGCAACAGGGCGTGAGATGTAAGAAGGAGCGTCGGTGTCTACTACACGGATATCGAATAACGCCTCCCTCTGGGCAACCCACACGCCGCGGCAAGCTAAATCGCCTCGTAGGCCACTATCACCTTCAGTGATAATTGGTTCTTTGACTACATTTCCCCACGCTTGTTGACATAATTCACAAAAGAGATCTCTTATTTCGTTGTGACGTCTCGTGATTAGACCGCCAGTTTTGCAACAGAGGGCATGATCAATATTGAAATCGTTATTGCCGCATCCATCACAAGATTTTGGCATAGAGATTGGTGTTCGATGGTAGCGTATTGAAAGGGCATCACGGAATTCATATGGAGAAAGGTCAAAATGATCTTTTCTTGTGGGTATAACGGATAACCAATTGGAGGATTTTGTTTTCATTATGGTCGCAATTGATCTTTCAATGGCTCTTCTTTTGCATCCATAAGATGCATAAGATTGAATCCATAAGATTGTCATCACGAGTTTCTTTCTGTTTATGGTATTCTTTACGTGCATCCTTGAGGGAATTATGATGTTCTGCAAGTTCCATATGTTTCATTTCAATTAACGAGGAAGAAAGAACTGTGCAGCCTTTTTTGGATGTATCATAGTATAAATTTGAAGTGGTGGCACCATCAAATATTGCTAATCCTCCATTATGTATTGGTAAAGAAAATAAGTCAGCTTCTAATGATGATACATCACCCCCTAGTAGGGTCGGCAAAAAAGTTGTGCGTAAGGTATTTGTTAAAGGACCAAAGTATTCTGCGGCATCTTTTAGGACTCGTAACAAAAATTACCATTGAAATTGTGCAGCTTTGGTTAAGGCAGTATAGGCAGCTTGTGGTGAATCTTTACATATGAGAGATAATTTTTCTAAAGTGGAAACCCGTTTATGTACGTTCTTTTTTGCAAAATTCTCTTTGCCTTCTCCGATGTAGCTTCCCAAATAGCGAGATCCAGTTACAATTGTAACATTAGTATTCTTGAATATATGAGTTGCTTTCTGTTTGTCTGTCTCAGATACTATTAAGAATGATTTTTTGCCTTGGGGGAAATATCCGTAGGCAAGCCCTATGCTACTTATCTTTTCCCACCATTGATACAGGTTATTAAGATTTCCTTGGGCAGAAGAGTCATCCGCATACCAACATTGAGTGGTATTATGGTCATCTTTGAGTTTATTTATTAAAGGTAAAGTAGCAAGGGCATATAAAGGCATAGCTAGTGGATCTCCTTGAGTAACACCTTCTTTGCTATAAATTCTCATGTCAGAATCGCGAATGACGAGCTCTGCGTGACCATTATAGGTATTATAAAGAAAGCGAGCGCAGTGTGGCCAGTATAATCTTGCTTGCCAAAGGGCAAGTTGTCTATTAACAGAATTAAAAGCATTATTTGCGTCAACAAGAAGTAGTCCCCAGTTTGAGCCGGGTTGGCATTCTTTTTCAAATAGATCGCTCATTGCATGTATTGCACCTTCGATGCCGCTGCTTAATCCGCTGCAGAGTTGCGAGTTGGAGCATGCTTCGGTAACCTCGGAGCCGGTGGCTTCAATCATACATTTGGATAGGATTCTCCGAAGGCATTCACCAATACCGATTGGTCTCACACCGGGGCATTTGTCAAGGGCTACAAGGCGACTTGACATGAGTGCTTGTATGTGGCTCCATGGAACATATTCATTATTAAGTTTCATGGTTAGATGAGCTATGGCAATCCTTAGGTGTAAGCTTGCTTCGCCAAAACGTAAGAGGTAATCTTTCCAGTTTTCAGATGTGGTACCTGTTGGCCCTCCTCCACCATGCAATTTCCTAGTGACTGATTCGACGTGGTCACAGGTTATGTCAACATCGAGTAGTGGAGGCATTTCAGAAATATTTTCAGGTAGCGTAAATAAGGATGGGTCTGGGGTAATTGCGGTGGGATGTTTTTCTTCTAAGACGTCTTTGACCGTTTTTCCAGAAGTATCAACTTCGTCATCGGTGTTAAGGATTTTGCTCGTATCTTTTGTTAAGAGCCAACTGAGAGCTTCTCGAATTTTGCCTTTCAAAATTAAACGTGTGAATATTTTGGTGACGTCATCATTATTGCCATTTTTTCTGTTAAAAGCACTACAAAGAGAGATGTCTGCTTTAATAGATTCGGTTATGAGGATTTCGTATTTTTCTTCGGCCCATAATTTGAGGCGGCGATCAAGTAATCTGGTTATGTCTTTTACTTTTTTTATGTTCTTGTCTCGTTGTAACATTACGGCAATGAAGATTAAAACACGTTCTGAAGGAAAATCTAATTTGACAAGAAGTTCTATTTCATCAGCTAGTGTATGGATAAATTTTCTGCTAGTTGTGTTAGAGGGAACATCGTAAAGTTTACCGTGAAGACAACAAACTTTGTCCCAGCGTTTTTGCCAAGCACCAGTCTTAGATCCTATATTGTTAAGATAGGGCGATCCAAAAGCATCTTCCAGGCGTGATAAAAAAAGTTGGTGCCGAAGTTATCTGAATGTATAGCGAAATAAGATTTTTTTTATATGAAATTAGATAGTTAGGTACGCACATAATATACTCTACCTACTTTAATTAATCTGTACGCATTGTGTGTGCCGTAATTATTCGATCTGATTGATATAGATGAATTACCGAGAGCGTGGAATTGCATATGTAGTGGTATTGTGTGTTTATAGGCATTGGAGAGAGAGATCTCTATATCGATCGTCATATTCAGCTGGGAGGCTGAATTTCTTTCAAATTTGTTACTTGTAATGTGAACACTATTTTGTCAATGAGTGAACTCACCTTATTATTTGTCATGAGCTATGTATGACTGTTTGTGTTCCAATAAATAAATAAATAAATAAATTATTGTCTCTCTTTCACTAAAAAGGAATGCCCATAAAAACACAATACCACTACATACGCAATTCCACGCTCTCGGTAATTTATCTATAAGTAGTAGAAGTTTTTCTGAGTAATTAGCTTTTTCAGAATTTTATTTTTACGGTTTCATAACAGATATCCGTCCCCTAATTTACTGGCAACTCATCATCATCATGTCAGCATACATCCCGCTGAGGAGCACAAGCCTCATCTCAGAATGAGACATGTCAAGCTGACCTAAATTGACAAACAATCCGACGACTTCTACAGGAACTAAAGACAAGTATCGAACCATAGCAAACGAACGAACCATTGCACTCCACAATACACATGGCATGAAGACAGATAAAGCAATGCTACCTGAGATTAAGACCAGAACAGTAGCCTTTCTCAAGTGGCGAGCACTTCATCCAAAGCTAAAAAACACCTTGTTCATTGATGAATCACTCATCACCATGTGGAGGGAAATTAATTGCTTAGGCATGAATCAACCATCCTGTAGGTGTGCTGAATTCCCACATGTGGGCACCGTCTCCCAGACATGTGCCGTTTCTTGAAAGTTGAATCATCAAAGAATAAGAATGAGATGAAAGGTGTCAGGTTTTTAAATCAGACAGACTGACCTATACTTGAGTTTGGCTTGAGTGCCTAGAATGTTTTGAGTTGTGTCGAAGTAGTTGAAATGAAAATACGAAATTAAGAATGAACACAAGCGGTATTTTGGCTGAACTATAAGTGTTCATAAAACTGAGACTTCATGCTCTTTCCGTTCAATATTTTAAAGTTTAAATTCTCATCAACATTACAACTCAATGCGTCATTTAATTCATGAGTTTTCAGGTTCATAGTGCAAATATGACACCAAGGTGGTGGTGTTGGACTAGCAGAAGAAAAAACAGACAACAAATAGAGCCAGAAACTTGAAATTCGGCAAACTTATTTTTTTGTACATTATTGTTTAAAACTCAATAGCACAAGGGCTCATACTTGTAAACTTAGACGATATGAAGGCTCTTGAAAATTAATTATTTAAAATTAATGAAAATATTTATGCGAGTAATACGCACCTGTACAGTGCTTAAGTACAGGAGGAGGAGGGGGGCAAGGGCAGTGTGTTACAACAGTATCAAAGAGTAGCTGAAGCCCTAAGTACCTACTTTGACGCGATAAACAACAATACGTGTACTGTATGGTTTCGATGTTTTTAAATGAATGACAGTGGCAAAGGCGCCGCACCTTGGTTTCCCATAATTTAATAAGCCATAATGTGATTTATTTCTGAAACAGTATTTTCTGAAGATTTTCATAAATGCCATCTTATAGAATACAGTGTAGGTTAGGTTAGGTTTGCTGTGCTTATAACAATTCCAAAGAAAATACTGTTTAAGAAATAAATTACTTTATGACTAACGTCACATCACGTTGACGTCTTCGATAGGCAGGAGCGGAGCAAGAGAGGAGAGGCCTTTGCCCAGCACCAACAGTGGGACACAAAAGTAGGCTAACTAAAAAAAAAACCGGCCAAGTGCGAGTCGGACTCGCGCACCGAGGGTTCCTTACAAATTTATATGTATCTATGTACATCCAGTCTTATCAGACCCCTGCTCCTAAGCAAAATGTGCGCAGTGTGAGATCATTGTAGATTGGTTACTCATATGGACAGACAGACAAAAAAAATATGCTTTTCGCAATTTTTCCTTTATCTGTGCTATAAGACCTTGCTTCGTACCAAATTTCAAGATTCTGAGTTCACGGGAAGTACCCTGTAGGTTTTGATTCCCTTGCGAGTTTCGAAAATATGCGGAAATTTGCGGCATAAACGGCTGTATCTTTTGTTTGCGTTGGCTTAGAAGTTTGATTTTTTCACAGCTCCAAGGGACAGTAGACCTGAGTATTTGATATAAATTTCAGCTTGATACTTCCACGCGTTCCTGAGAAAAAGGGTCTTGACAGACAGACGGACGGACGGACGGACGGACAACAAAGTGATCCTATAAGGGTTCCGTTTTTTCCTTTTGAGGCACGGAACCCAAAAAGTGACTAACGTTGAATAATTTTTCTAATCAGGCGTTACTTTGCGGAGGTCCATGTTAATGAACTGAAACAGTTACTTTGCTCACGTGCTTTAGTCACGGGTGAGCAAAGTAATTGTTTCAGTTCGTTGACTAACATTAATTATGGAGAACGATACATTATGACTTGTTAAATTAATTATGTGAAACCATAGAGGCATAATGGCATAAGGCATAATGGCATTTTTGAGCTTGACTAAAAAACTAGCCTGCATTTTACTTTGCCGTGGACATAATAAGTTAGCGTAAAGATGAAGACTCTGTTCTTATCGGGAGGAAAATTTAGGTACTGAAAGCGAAATTTCACATCCAGTGACTAAGCTAACAATTCCCAGGTCAGTTATCAACCATCTATTTAGGGTTTGATTTCAGCAAGTTCAGTGATCCTATCGTGTTCAGGTGCGCCATTACCGTCTCTTAGCACGCACACATGCGTGCGCCGCGCATGCGCGCAGGGCACGCGTTGCGGCGCGCGCGTCTCTAAATATAGCCGCGCCTCCCGGCGAGGCGGAGACGGCTGAAGATTTCCAACATTCTACATTATTGTTTTGCTATGCCGTGTTATGTTAAAGAGAAATAAGGCAAACGGTTGTTTGTCGCTTCGTTAGTTTGTCTTTATCTGTCTCTTTGCGGGACATAGGCGCGTGCGGTTAAAGTACGACCTATTGTCGACTCGGAATGACAATATGTACGTCATGATAATTCAAATCCTTGTGTATTTTTTTATATGATAGGGGCCAAACGAGCAGGCGAGTCACCTGATAGAAAGCAATCGCCGCCGCCTAAGGACACTCACTACACAAGTTGAATTACAGATGCGTTGCCGGCCTTTTGATAAAAGAGTAGGCCAAGTTAATAGTGCGGAAATACTGCCGCAAAGTTTTGTGTCACCGTGCGTGGCAAAAAGTTCCGCGAGTAACGGACTGTAGTGAACTGCCAGCTATTGAGGTGATGAGGATGGAAAGAAAGTCGGATGCGAGTGGTGCGATGAAAAAAATTTGCAGCAGGTGACAGCTCGAACAACTCCTTGGAGCACTGCCCATGATAAACGCGGTATAAGATACATAGGAATGCAACATCCCTCCACGAGGATAGCAGATTAAGTCGTCCAAAAAGTTCCTAGTCGTTGACAATTCGCAGCCCCGGATCTAAGGGGGGGCAAACCGGGGCATTTGCCCCGGGCGGCAGTTTCATGGGGGCGCCAAATTCTTGAGGCAAGAATTCGAAATATCGAACTAGTGAAGCGAGGAGGCGCCACTATCAAGTTTTTGCCCCGGTTCTAAAAAATCGTAGATCCGGGGCTGAAAATTCGAGCAGCTCTTCGTTGAAGGCGCTCAAATCGAAGATGTTTATATTGAGGCGCTCCAGCCCAAAGATGGGACCAGTATTCCATCTTTCATATCCTTATTTTTTTTCATTTACTAGGCAAGCGTGCTCCATCGTAGGCCTCATCTTCGTTTTCCATCAGGAATGATTGTGGTCAAACGCAAGCCTATATTGTTTAAAAAAATCACGTGGTTTCCCTAAGGAATCATCGTCATGCCACTATCGGTCCGTGGACCAAATTTCATGTTACACCATTAAGGCTGACTTACACAGACCTAAGTTAAGAGCTAACCCAGGGTTAAGAAGTGTCAAAATGTTTGGAACTGTCATCCTTAACCGAAGGTTAAGGTTCTCTAACTCCAAATTCTATGTCTATTCTTATACTGTCCAGGCTATTCGGTTGTGGAATGCCTTGCCGATTGACTTACGACGGGCAAAATCTCTGTCAATCTTTAAATCAATGCTTAAGGTGTACTATCTGTCTTCTTGTAATAATTAGCTTTGTTATAGTTTAGTACCTGGGCGACCGAGCTCTGCTCGGGCTGAAACTCGGTACCAAGCGTTTTCCGGTTTCCCAGAGATAAGACCAAGCTAGATCAATTTTTCATCCCATAAAACCCCCACATACCAAATTTCATCGAAATCGTTGGAGCCGTTTCCGAGATCCTGATTATATATGTGCGAGGGAGGGGGGGGCGGGGGAGGGGGTTCGGGGTTCCAAAGGAGGGATGAAAATTTCATTGATTTTGCCGTAGGATGCACCGTTTTCAAGATATTTGACAAAAACACCGGAGGGGTGGGGGTGAGAGGGGGTAGGGTGCGGGGGGGGGATGCGGGGGAAGGAGTGTGGGGGCGTCAAAGGGGGGATGAAAATTTCATTGATTTTGCCGTAGGATGCACCGTTTTCAAGATATTTGACAAAAACACCGGAGGGGGTGGAGGGGTGAGTCACGTTAAACTATCGTCCGTAAACCGACTATACAGACAACCGGTTTTTCCTGTTCTGTGCTCCCAATAGGGAACGTGCACATAGACGGTGCTGCCAACTGGTGCCATAAGGGTGCCATCAATTTGAATGTTTTACCTTGATAAGTTTGTTTTACTGTCCGCA
Source organism: Archips crataeganus (assembly GCA_947859365.1). NCBI lineage: Eukaryota > Metazoa > Arthropoda > Insecta > Lepidoptera > Tortricidae > Archips > Archips crataeganus. The sequence goes on from OX402048.1 coordinate 19,084,137, forward strand.
TAGTGTCTCTTCTGTCGCATTAGTGCTGCCGCCTATAGTTACTGCACGTTCCCTATAATACAATTCTCACAAAAGAAGAAACTTGACGTTTTCTCATGAAAAATAAACTTAAAAAAAAAACTAAAAACCTTAAAAAAAAAACGTGGAATCGAACCGAGGTCGGCTGGATCCGCGACCACCCGATTTCTACTGTGCTATTTTGGTTTGCTCGAAGCCGGCGAAATTTAGCTTTGTATTCTAATGCAAACAAAAACAGCCGGAAAACACGAGTAAAAGCGATTTTCTGAAAATGAAACATAGCTAGATCAGTTTTTCATCCCCGAAAACCCCCACATACCGAATTTCATCGAAATCGTTGGAGCCGTTTCCGAGATCCTAATTATATATATACATATATACAAGAATTGCTCGTTTAAAGGTATTAGATAGATTATTTATATGTGGCTGTTTATCCCAATGCTTATATTTGTTTTAGACGTGTACTTATTATATGTACGATATATGTATGAGTAGATGCACTATTTTTTGTTGCGTTTTAATTTTCTGATCCACTGTTGATGCACCACCTGCTGTAAACTAGTCCTTCCTTCTTTCTGGTAAAGGGTTGCCTGGAAGAGATCGCTCTTAAGCGATAAGGCCGCCTATTGCTTACCTTGTTACTTACTCTCTGTGTACCTGTTTTCTGTATTGCTTACTATTCCTGGTGTACAATAAAGAGTCATTGTATTGTATTGTATTGTTATGCTTACCCACATTTTAGATTTTAAGACATTACAACACCCTACATGGGTAGCATGTACGATCTTATTTTAATGTATCCTACCATCTGAATATTACTGTACTACATGACTGTATGCAATTAATAAACAAATAAATAAATAAATAAGATGGTTGTAAATTTTTAACCCTAGACTGTGCAAGTGGCCCTAAGACGTATAAATAGGCGTATTAGTAGAACAAACAAAAAAGTGATCCTTAGGGTTCCATTTTTTCCTTTTGAGGTACGGAACCCTAAGAATATACACAAAAAGGTTTAACTGATTTCTTATTTCAACACATTTTACATTCAGTGATTAGTTAATATGTCCTCGATATTAATGAAAAACAAATTAAATTGAATCTTTGTGTATGAAAGCAACTCCTAGGTCAAGATTACCAACATAAGTTTTATTAACAGTAAAAATCAACCACTTTTTTATGGAGTATGGTAATTGTGGCGAAGTCTTGCGCAGAATAAGTCCAGGCTCTGAAAATCGAAACCATTTCAATTAATGTTTTTTTGTTTCCGTGAAAGGCGAAAGCAGCTGTCGGGAGCGAGCGAGACAGACACAGCGCAGCTGGGCAATAACTACGTATGAATATTTTACTTTCAGCGGGCCATACATTTATTAATGAGTTTATGCCAAGGTAATTAACGTTAGGTATTAAGTTTATGGTTATTGACGATCGGATCCTAGAGGTTAGAAAACTACGAAGCTTGAGGTCCCGGGTTCGATTCCCAGTCGGGGCAGATATTTATATAAAAAATACAAATGTTTGTGCTTGAGTCTTGGATGTTTAATATGTAGAATAAGAGGGGTTGGGCCGTAGTTCCCACGTGGCCCTAGTGCGGATTGGGAACTTCACACACATCATTGAATTTTTTCGCAGGCGTATCCAGGTTTCCTCACAATATTTTCCTTCACCGTAAAGCTCACGGTAAATTTCAAATGTAATTTCGCACACAAATTCCGAAAAACTCAGAGGTGCGAGCTGGGATTTGAATCCAAGACCATCTGCTTGAGTTTCCACAAGACAAACCACTAGACCATCTCGACTATTTAGTTAGTACGTTAATTTTTCTAAAACATTAAAGTAATAAATTGATTTATTCAGATCCACTCCCATAACATAAAACAAAACACCCAACCAAAACATTGCGGGGGTACAAATCCTTGAAGAAATCGGAAACCGACTTGCTTAACCATTTTTCCCAAAACCGACCTTGTGCTCTTCCATACAAGGTTTAGATTTGGTGAGTTTTTATTAGTAATTTATGTCGTTTTCCGATGCTTTTAGTTGGAAGCGACACGTGCGACCGTGCGCAAAGTAAACTGAGATCCTTTGGCAGCTGCACCGCGATTCTGACGCCTCGACTGACTCAGTTCCGTATACATATTACGGTGAAACTTTTCTAGAACTTTGCAGGAAACATAAAGTTAACGCCATCGTTATAAACGCACGTTATTCCGAACCAAGCTAGATGTGGATGAGACGCGGCATAAAAAGGAAGAAGAGCGTTTAATTTATTTATACAATCATCAATTTAATTTTTACTATTGTGTTTTTATTTCCTGTTTTGTGTATTTTGAATTTTTACTGTGGCGAATAAATATTTTTTCTTTCATTCTTTCTTTCTTTCTTATTATAATCATTCCACCCTATATGCGTCCCTCTGCAGGGCATAGGCATCCTCTCAGAATGAATTGATTTTATTCGAAGGTGTGTGCGGGTTTCCTCACGATGTTTTCCTTCACCGTAAAGGTCATGGTACAAATGTAATTTCGCACGTAAATTCCAGAGGTTGGCCTCAAATTCACGACTCTCTGCTTGAGAGGCAATATTTAGGTCAAACTACTTGCTACCACGGTTTAAAATTGAAGCTATGCTGAAAATTTCAATCAAGATTAATCGAGTATTTTTCAGAATTTTACATTAGTTATTGACAAAATTACACCCTGACATCTTCATTAACTATTCATGACTCCATTAACATAAAAAAATTGACTTACAGAGCTTTCCAAGTCAATACTGGCTCTAATAATCTTAAAAATGGGAAAATTCACTGAAAACTTGAATATGACAATAACTTGTAAACCGTGCATCTTTTTTTCTTGAGCTGACCTACCTCCGGTGTCACTGTGACGTGGTACATCTGGACACCCAGTATGATTGTAATTAAAAACTAATAAAAAAATATTTTAATCATAACACGAGGAACTTAGACAATTCGATGTCTATGTCTGTTGGCTATAGCTAAAACGTTTAAATGTGTCCTCGCCCGAGCGGTACAGGGGCTGGGGGGTATGACGACAAAGGGGGCCGAGAGAGGTGCGAGCACTAGGCACATGAGGCTACCTCTCCCGGTCCCCTTTGTCGTCATGCCCCAGCCCGTGTACCGCGCTGACGAGGACTCATTTAAACGGTCTAGCTATAGAAGTATCTACGAGATGGCAGTTTCCATTGAAACGAAGTTTAGAGACATTAATGTTTGCACGCGTATACATCATACTAACGAAAATGCAGGCCATGATGCAAATGTTATTTTGATCGTCCTACCCGCCTGTTCTGCAAAGTCAGCACGCTATATAAGGGCGCAGGCTGAAAACCAGCGCGGTGAAGAGTAATCCTCACCGCACATGCTGAGCCTGAGCCTTTTGCCACATAATTAAGTGTACTTTTTACTTTCTTTTTCTTTTTTATGGGCAATAAATGTTCTTTTTTTTTAATTTTTTTTTTCGAAATTCTCTCGGAAATTTAGTAAGACTCGGGATTTCTTTTCAACTGCCTGACTTAATACTTCAGACGTGCAAAAACGTAGGTAAAAGATAGTAAATAATAGAAATTAAATGAAAGCGTCAATTTCTACGTAACCGTTACGTTTACCTATGTTCTGAAATCCTACTTAATATTGTAAACGTGAAAGTTCGTATGGATGGATGAATGTGTGGATGTTTGTTACTCTTTCACGCTAAAACTTTTTGACGGATTCTGATGAAATTTGGCACACGGATACGGATAATCTAGATTAACATTGGATACTTTTCAATCCGGAATATCACATAGTTTCCGCGGGACAGCGATAAACGAATTCTTTGAAGTCGGTGTCGTGGGCAACAGGTGGTACTTGAATAAAGCAATAATGTAGAAAAATATTATATCTCCTTTCTTCCGTTACCTACTCTTCAATCTCAGACTCTTTAAAATAGCTGTAGTAATGAAATATCTAGTACTTTTAATCACCTAAGCTCTGAAAGTAGATTGCATTTAACTTGAAATCCGTGTTGTAAATTCGTTAGGGATGTAAGTAAATTTAAAAATCGAATGGTGCTCCTTTGTATTCATGAACAGGTAAATAAGGAGATTGTAATGCGTAATACTTACCTCCAAACCTCCATGCTGGCATAATGCTGCTGGCCAGTGATGGCTGAATGTGCCAAAGCCAAAGAGCGCGAGGCCATTAAAAAAAAAAAGACGGTTTGGCGCGATAAATTTTCATCCGCTCTGTTACAAATTGCGTATACATTTTTAACATGACGGTTTTTCTTATTTCCTCGCATTTGTGATGAAAAGTAGAGTGTTCAACTCGAGTGTAAAGGATCAATTACGACCCTTGTTTATCAATCTACTATTCAATTCAATTTCAAAACAACAAGTTGGGAGCAGCAATTGGTGAGCAATAAAATCTGTTATGATTATTGAACCTTATACATCGTCGATCTCAATCGTAAACTCTACACCAATAAGCGAAGAATGCGTTTCAGCTATGTCCTTAGTTCGTTGATCGCGTAAGCTTCGGGGGCTATCGGGATTTGCCGAATTCGAATTGGGTTTGTGTCACTATCGAAAATTGGTGACGAAAAAGTTGATAAATGTTTTATATTGTTTTTAAACATCTATTATTTGACGATTTAATTTACATTATGTATGTGTACCTACTTATGACTGTGAGTACAATACGTAGTATCTCTATTTACATGTAGAATGTTAGCTGGGTGATACTTTTGAGAAAGAGCATTGAGGAAATCAGAAGGCTAATACGTTTATTCATAAACGCTTGGTAAGCCATCCGTTTGGTTTTTATCATTTTGCTTCAACAGGTTCGTATTTTTTTATGGCTGAGGGAGTAAGCAAACTGAAATGAAAACGGTTTCATTGTTTTTTAGTCTTATCATTTTTGCACTTAATTATGAAAATAATGGTGGTCATTTTTCTAAGCATCTTAACCTGGTTTTTACAAGCGTAAACAACTGCATTGGTTTATGTGACCTAAATAAGTTTCACACTAATCTCTCTGCTCATTATCTCTTTCCACTTTGACAAAGAACAGTGAGAATTGCAACAGTTGAAAGCGATAGCACGTATTACAATATTATTACGTAACAGATGTGACACTAGCGTTTGATAGCCACTGTATCGCCTACCAGCCGATTCACTGCCAAAGAAACCACTGCATGTCTATAATATTTTAATGTACTGACGGAACACTGGTAATAGTCGGTAAACATTTTCGACGATCGCTTCGTTTCATATTGAAATCTTTCTCTTAAAACTAACATTCGATAGCGATAGTTGAAAAATGTTTCTCGCTTCGAATCGTTATGAAACCTCACCCGTATGGCCCCGAAGAGGGGGTGATTTGGTGGGTTGGCCGGCTGCCAGGCGGCGTCTCTGGCACGGTGCCAATGCGCGCAGTGGAAAAAAAACGGCCGTCGCGCATCTTTGATATGCGTCAGAGGCGCGCGCGCAACCAATGCGAGATCTCTTTTTTTATTGTATTTTTTTTATGTTAGATCATCTATCTGTCATATAGATGCGGTAGTTGAAGTGGGGCCTGAAGTTTTACAATTTTTAATAGCTTTTGTTGTTTTGGTTTGGTTCGATTAGAAGACAACCAACAATCATATTTTTTTTAGGTTGTCTGGTTCCCTTCGAGCGATACTCGCTGGAAGCAGATATTACTCTGATTTTAAGTACGCTTCCTGCTATATCGTGTCATCCAAAAAGTGGATTGATGAAGTGGTGAAGGTCTTAGGAGACCGCTGAATGTGAGTGGCGCCAGATTGGTAATTTTGCTGTTAGGTATTTGGAGGAGACCTATGTCCAGCAGTGGACGTCTTTCAGCTGACAACGATGATCATTTAAAATAATTCCAGTACCAGAAGAGATTGTAGGTATAACTAGTACGCCATTATAGATGTATTCACTATCTTTTATCAACCAGAATCTTACATGGTTTTTGAAAAAGAAACGACATGCTTGTTATCTTTTCGTCGGGGAGGAGACACGTAGTTTACAATCGTCAAAATATTTTGTTATGTTCACTACTAATTCATGCCAACAAATGGTCAAGCAAATGCAAAACATGCACACAAGTATACGTTTCCTATTACGAATAATGTGGTCATTCTCTGTCCCAAGTGCTTTACTTTGTACAACTCAAAAAGAAAAAGCTTTCAATAGCGGCTTCTACGTGAAAAGTCACGTAAGAAAAATTATCACAATTTACACAAATTTCAACTTAAAAATCGCCTCTCGATTTCACCTTGAATAAATTCAATCAAGTCGTGACCATGTTTTCCTTCGGTCAAAAAAACATAAACAAAACAAAATGTATACTCAATTTACGTGGCTAACACTATGACGTCAAGCCGGCTGCCATCCAGCCAGCATATAAATAATTAATTTACAGGCAACATCTCAAAACATTTCAACATACTGAAAACACTAATCATACATAATTAATTAAATTTTAGGTCGAGTAAATGTCGCGAAAGGGAAAGAGCTATGTTTTTTCTTGGTTTGTATATGTTGTTAATGCATCAACTCAATTGTTATGATTAGTTTTATTTAATTTGAGGTATACATATATTGAATTCCTGTTTTAATTTTAACAAAGTATAATTATCAGAAGTTGTCACTTTATGAAATTCAAGTTGACATTTGCTTAGATGTCTGTCCTAAATTTAGTACACTTGGTATTTATTACGAGGATAATACCGGTAGATAGATAAAATAGTATAGGAACATCCATTGTACTATAGACTATAGAGTGCCGCAGGCACAACTATTTTCATTATACCATTGTCAAATTGACTTGTAAGTGAAAATAGCCTGTGATGTTTTAAGCCATACGACTGAAATTGAACCTTAGGGTGGTAAAAGAATTTATTGGTCGACTATACCTACCGGGGCTAAATTCAGGAACGGCCCAACACGGTTTGCGAGCGGTAATTCAATCGTTTGCGAGAGGATAGGGATGGGCTGAGCTTGGGATGAGCCTTATTTTCCTGTTAATTCGCTTTGTAACTAAATAAATGAATAAATAATTAAATAAGGCTCATACCAAGCTCATCCCTATCCTCTCGCAAACGATTGAATTACCGCTCGCAAACCGTGTTGGGCCATTCCTGAATTTAGCCCCTGTATCTACTAATACTTCCCAATGCAGTTGGTGATAGGCTCCCACACATTCATCCCACGTTTTTACGTCTCTACGTAATTTTATCCCATCCTCAAATTAAATTATATATTGTGGGTGTTACATTTCGTTCTTACGATTAGTTTACTTTCAGACCATGCACGATATAAAATAAGGAGCTTGTTTTTATTTACTTTCCATGTTTCAAAATCATATGACTGATAGTACAGGATCCGTTGTACGTTTCGACCTGAACTGTACCTCTACCATGAGTTTACACTAGTTTACAATGACCGTACTCGCTAGCGACGGCGTAAATGATTTGCATGCAGTAAGTACCTCGACCATGAGTTACACTAGTTTACAGTGACCGTACTCGCTAGCGACGGCGTAAATGATTTTGTATGGAGAATTGTACTTCCGTAAGTGACCGCTAGAGGCACTGTACAATTCTCCATACAAAAAATTTACGCCGTCACTAGCGAGTACGGTCACGTAAACTAGTGTAAACTCATGGTAGAGGTACTGATCAAGTAACCGTATTCAATTTATTTTGTCACTAGACTTAAGCCGTGGCTTCGCTCACATGAATTAGTATACCTAACTGTCGAACTGCAATTCCTTTTTCACTAAATTCACACGGGGAAATACCAAAAAAATTACTGTCGTCTTTTATTCACCTTGTATGACAAACACCCGCTCAATATTTAAAGTGTCTAGACCTAGTGGTTAAGATTTTGGGATTTTACATGGATCCCTTGGGACTTTTTTGAACTCTATCTACTTATACTTGAAAATAACATCAACAAGGTAAGGTAACCGTCCGAGTGCTGGTCACTATCCCAATAGTTTGTCATCTTTTTCAATACGTGACAACAGGGTGTCGTCTACTGAGCATTAGCATGTCGAGCACTAGGACTTTTAAATTGCCAGTTATAAATATTTGTCTATCTCAATTCGTGCCTAGCCTAATCCCAGCCTCCAGACATTGTGTGACCGCAAAATTTACGGCGTTGATTTTCATACCACTCGATATTGTTATGAAAATCCAACCGCAGGCGGAGCGTTGGCGCTCGGCCAATGAGCAACAGGCTATCGTCTGTGTTTTATTGTCCAATGTGGCTAGAGAATGTTTCGCGCGTTAACGCTGTGTATGTCTTTAAAACCTTACATTATGGGTCATACGCACGGTAAGATGGACCGATGGGATGATGGGTCATGAGAAAGCTCAAAGTCACTCAGAGGGCGATGGAGAGGGCTATGCTTGGAGTTTCTCTGCGGGATCGCATTAGGAATGATGAAATCCGCGCAAGAACTAAAGTCACGGACAGAGCTCGAAGAATCGCTCGACTTAAGTGGCAGTGGGCAGGGCACATCGCCCGTAGAACACGGCCGATGGGGCCGAAATGTTCTCGAGTGGCGTCCGCGGACCGGACGGAAGACGCAGTGTAGGCCTCCAACAAGATGGAGCGACGACCTGGTGAGGGTGGCGGGAACGCATTGGGTGCAGATGGCTCAGGGCCGCTCTGTTTGGCGAGCCTTGGGGGAGGCCTATGTTCAGCCTGTGTGTGGAGCAGTGGATGATGATGACCGAATAACAAAGGTCGTAGAAAACGCTTGGATGCGGACAGCACAGGAGTGACCGTTGTGGAACTCCTTGGAGGAGGATTTTCTCTAGCAGTGGACTTCTTTTGGCTAATTTGATAAGCATTTCTGCACAAAATTTCAAGATAATCTGATGCTTATAGTATAAATCTTCCCAGGTGAATTTTTCGCTTCGAGCCCTTATCTTTCAAAACAAACGGTATCGTCATAGTATTAAGATTCAAATTTAATATAATGGCTCGAAGCGAAAAATTCACCTGGGAAGATTTATACTATACAACGGGGTGAAATCCGACTTCAATTTGTAAGCAATTTATATTTTACTGATCGTTTTGAACGTTCTCGTTTCTGGTTCGAAGCCGTGGTGGTCGAGTGGTTTGACCTATTGCCTCTCAAGCACAGTCTAATCGGTTCGAATCCGGGCTCGCACCTCTGAGTTTTTCGGAATTTGCGGAATGTGCGAAAAGATTTTATTTGAAATTTACCATGAGCTTTACGGTGAAGGAAAACATCGTGAGGAAACCTGCACATACCTGAGAAGAAATTCAGTGGTGTGTGTGAAGTTCCCCATCCGCACTGGGCCCGCTGAACTATGGCCCAAGCCCTCTCATTCTGAGGCCCTGCAGACCTTTATAATAGGCCTGGACGTTTATAATAGGCTGGGGTGGAACTTTACAAGTTAAATAAATTCATGGAAAAAGATGAATAACGAAAACGTATCGGATCAGACTACGAACGGTTCCAGCTCATTCATCATAAAAAAGTGAACGAAATCAAACTTATAAATTTATACCCGTACATCTTTACTTCGCATTAAATTCGCAATATTTAATTTTAATTTGCAGTGAATTATCCTTGTTTATTCATAAACCTTGGTGTAATATTTTCGTGTTCTTCGTGACAAGGCAAATTGCCTTATTGTCGGCAAAAATGAATAAGAAAAATACAAAAGTCTGATGGTGATAGTTGGAAACCTGTAATTATAAAATTGTGAATAAGCAGGCACTTTTTTTCACCTACCGAATTTCAGGGGTATTCAGTCAACTTTGCTCAGTCATCGGCTGAAATAATCAGTAGGTATTAATTTTATGACACAATGTAATGCAACATGCAGTAATAGTAAGATTTTCACCATCCTGATCTCAGTATTTATACGTTCCACTGCAGGGCACAGGCCACCTCTCAGAATGAGAGCCATCGGGCCGTAGTTCCAATGCGGGTCCAGTGCGGATTGGGAACTTCACACACGCCATTGAACTTCTTCGCAGGTGTGTGGTATTTCCTTACGATGTTTTCCTTCACCGTAAATCTCACGGTAAATTTCAAATGTAATTTCGCACATAAATTCCGAAAAACTTACAGGTGCGAGCCCGGACTCGAACCCACAACCCTCCGCTTGATCAAACCACTAGGCAACAAACGGAAAAGTTTTTAGAGTGCGCCGGACGGTATTCGAAAGCGCATCTCTTGGCTATGGGCCATCATTAAATCTTAGATTTCGTTGAGCAAATGCGCTGGTAATAAGAACCAATAATATTGCAAACTAACTCAATTGATCTACGCCTAATTAATCCAGGCAATAGTGAATTTCGTAAGTAATCCGCTTTATTGCAGATCTGGCGGTGCGCCAGCGCGACGCGGCTATGGTGCGCACGCACATACAGTCGCTGACAGTATTGTTAAGCTTTTGGCATCGTTTGCAGGAGGATGATTTATCTTGACCACTTGATAATATAAAACCAAATACTTCTGCACTTTTTTCGGTTTCAACTGAGTCGAAAACACAGAAAACAACAGACAAATGAAGATTTAGAAAATCTTGGCCCGTTTCTCGTCAATCGCCGTCACCGTGAATGAAAGAAAGATTAATATTTCTTCGTGTAGACATGAGAAAATAAAATAATACGAGAATAAAATTAAAAAAGTGTTTTATCACGAAATAGTTTCGGACTTACTGCCGGTCTTGCGAGTGGCAAATACGGTACAATACGTAATAGGTACTTGCGTCAGCAAAGATTCTAAAGTAGAATACATGTGACGTTGCATCCGCTCGTTCCCTAAATATCAGAATTGCAAAATTCTAGATTGCCGACTTACCCTATTTCTAAAATACCAAATTCCCAGAATACCAGACTTTCCTGTCACCGTGTTTTTCTCTATATCGGATTGCCAAAAAAGCTTGTTTTCAATAAAACATGTTCCACACAAAACCGAATTCCCATAATACCAGATAGTGAAATCACCAGGCTCGTAAAACACGACCCCCTGATGAGGCCTTTCTTGTGAGGCCCATATCGTTAGTGGCCACGTCTCAGTGCCTTAGTTCATCACTGGCAACACACACTGGTCAAAGACTTTTGACTTATATCTTAATTTCCGTGACTGTACTTTTATGCGGTGATATAGATGCTGTGAGGCGATGACCTCGAGCTGACGTCTAGCCAAATGTCGACGTACGTCTGTGATAAACAGGTTAGAATTTCAGACAATAATTATTCATATTATTGGCATAATTTAATACCTACGCAGTTAGCTTTGGTCTTGTGTGCGATAAGTGGTAAATGTAAAGATGCAAACGTCATCTGTAAGAGATAATTTTGAAGCGATAAGGCCATAAGACATAAGGCGTATGCTATTTCCAAAATTAAAAATAGTTGCCCTCCATGTCGCGTTAGATTTTCCAACTTGTAGGGTAAGTACCTCATTTTTATCTTCTACAAGAGAACAAAATGACAAATATCTAAATACTGAGATCAGGATGGTGAAAATCTTACTATTACTGCATGTTGCATTACATTGTGTCATAAAATTAATACCTACTGATTATTTCAGCCGATGACTGAGCAAAGTTGACTGAATACCCCTGAAATTCGGTAGGTGAAAAAAAGTGCCTGCTTATTCACAATTTTATAATTACAGGTTTCCAACTATCACCATCAGACTTTTGTATTTTTCTTATTCATTTTTGCCGACAATAAGGCAATTTGCCTTGTCACGAAGAACACGAAAATATTACACCAAGGTTTATGAATAAACAAGGATAATTCACTGCAAATTAAAATTAAATATTGCGAATTTAATGCGAAGTAAAGATGTACGGGTATAAATTTATAAGTTTGATTTATTTAGATATTTTTTTAAGTAAGTTTTTAAGCAAGTAATTTTTAAATAAATGAAATCTTCTATTTATTTTTAATTTAATGTTGCGTATTTTGACAGTTTTCATGCATGTTTCTAGCATTGGTCGTGCATATTTGCATGCATATCTCACCCTTTTTATGTTGCACATACATAACTATTAATCATGTCTAATTTTCAAACCATTCCATTAAACCACGTAACCAGCTAAATCAAACAGATTGTTCATTAAGTATGCCAGAGAGTAAAACAATAAACACACGCGCTGAAAACTTTTGCCAAGATGTTTCCGTGACGCGTAGAACGAGATTTTTGGGTCATAGACTTCGCTGCCTGTCGATAGTCTATGTTAATTTGAGAGATTTTAGAAATTAACTTTAAAACGGACACTTTGAAGGTGCAATTCAGACCACGCTGCAAATTTGTGGTAGGTACTTTCGTTCACTTGGAAGTTTAAAAGTAAATTATTTTAAATTTAAATAAGATGAAGCATTTTCTAGTTTTAAAACTATTCTGCAAACAATTCACAATGGAGTGTTTCAGGTGTTTGAGAATAATTTTATAGCAAGCGACAACTTATCTTTTCCGGTAGGTACTTCATTCGCGAAGAATTACCTACATACAGGATGCACACTCAAAAACTTTCTTTCATACATTATTAACACGCACGCACGCGCACACAATTGTTTTTTTTTAAGGACAGACTGTTGCTGTTAGCCTCTGACGGCTTTTACAACTTACCGGAGAGAGGGCGAGCTGCTAGACGGGCCGTTCAGCAAGGGGGCAATTTTTCTGGGCATGCCAAAGGTGCTCAATAAAAGGGGCTCAATAGAGCCGACCTCGGACTTTAGACGCTAAGTAGTATAAAAAATTACACAGGAGGGCTCTGAATCTAAAAATAGATTTTAAAACTTGCAATTGAAGAACCTTCTCGCATTTATTTTGTTTTATTGCAGTAATTCTGTAAGCCAATAATCTGACACACCTATTGGCTAGTCCATAATATTTATGTTTCCTGTGCCAAGTGTGCTCATGTAGGCGAGAAGACGATGGTGACCAAGCTTGTGGACTTTGCAGGAAATCTCTTGTCATTTTAAATGGTAAGTACTTAAAAAAAAGAATCCTAAATGTAATATTTCGATATTACCGACCGCGATCTACGAGCAAGCCACTGCTTAGTATGAATTAATATGGATCACTGATGGATGCAATTAATACGGACCACGTCGCACGACTACTATCTTGTTCAGAAGTACGTATCAAGAGGGTTGCGTGACTCGGTCGTCGTGGTCGCCGCGATCGAAATGATACCTTTGTAGGATAACTTGTCGTCCGTCTGTTAAGGCCCTTTTATTAGAAAAACGTGGAAGTATAAAGTTGAAATTATTATCAAACACTTATATCAGAAATTCCTTGGAGCTGTAAGATTTTTTTGTGTTCATGCGATCAAAAGGATTACCTTTATAACATGTATTTTATCATGCCCTATTTTCAAACCACGAATCAAAAAACTCGTTGACAAAAACTTTTGAAATTTGGTATAAAAGAAGGCCTCTCAAAACAAGCAATGAAAAAATAAATCAAAAATCACTGATTCTCAAAAAATAACTTTGTTTTTTACATCGATGAAATAACATAAATAGGTAGTACCTACAAACTTATTTTTGCACTATTTTATTTTTGCGTTTTAATTTTTTATTCGAAACTGCAAAAATTATTCCCTGCTAGAGTCCGTCATTTTCCGGAATTCATGGGGTCGTTAGCGTCTGAAGACGACGTAGGCAACAGCGAAAAGAAATTAATATGCAGCTAAATGTCCCGCTACTGTGAATTATCGGTGCTGACTGCTGAATCGGCGGTGATGTCAGTCCAACCAAGGACGCGGCCGAAAAACATTGAAGAGTCACTGGTAGGGGAAACAAACTGTTGTTGTCAGGTGACTCCATTCCAGTCTATAAAAGAGAATGAGAGGACCTGTGCCGTACGTGTGCCGGGGGCACGTCGGATTGGGAACTTCACACGCATCATTGAATTTCTTCGCAGGTTGGTGCACGTTTCCTTCACCGTAAAGTTCATGGTAAATTTTAAACGTAATTTGTCGTTTGTCAAGTGACGGCAAGGTTGGACTCTCATCAATTACATGAAAACAATAATGAAGCCAAAATTCAGCGAGCCGATTTTCGATATCACATTATTTAACTAAGTACTATCCGAAAATGGTAGAAAGTTCTGCTTAATTTGAAATACGGGTAGAATAATGAAAAATAACAGTTCTAAGTTCTTCAGTTATTTAGCGAAATATTTTAATGGACTTGTTATTTTGTAGCTAAACAGACTATTTTATTTCGAATACTATCTTCATGATTTCGATATGATACCAGTCTACTTTCACAGATTTGAAACGCTTAACATCAATGGTGTCGGTAACAGGTGAGTCTGTGTGGCATTATGTCAAATTCCGTGGACACTGTAAGAGGTCTTGCAGGTGTGCTTACAAAATGACAAGGCAATTGGTTTTAGTTGCCAGTACTTTTTATTGTTGGCTTAGGATAGTCCCACTGTTGAGTGCTACTTCTGCTGCTGCTTCTCTCCTGGATTTAACTAAAGACCTGGAAATAACTAGCCCTGTCTCCTCTTAATCTCTGGCCAGTCCCTCGAGAACACCTCTAGGTCATCCTGCCATCTTCGCCTTGGCCTGCCGCTTTGCCCTGGCGTTTCCACTTGAGTGACAGTGAAAGGTTACCTTTCAATAGCGCCTTCATGGACTAAAAGCTCTCACAGGCGTTTTATATTGTTGCTGACAGGTTTGACTGTCCCATCCTGTCATATTCGGTCAACTAACAAGGAAAGCTACCCCACTGTCCGGCTCCAATTTGATTTATTTTGATATATTATGTTAGAGAGTAGTCTAAAATAACAGACCCGTATTTTTTTTAGCTGCTCAATCTCAACCTGTTTGGAGAAATTGTCTTCCAAAGTACTGAAAAGTGACTAAAACCCTTTAAGTTGTTTAGATGTTTTTTTAAGAAGCAAGTTGTAAATTATTACTGGTTTGATTATATATTTGAGAACATGGAAAAATAATGACCACGTGTTTTATTATATCGGCTAAAATTCATATTTTTCCATAATAAATATAAAACCTTGAAGGGTGCTTTTTTACGAGATGATAATTTCCGGTGAAAATACTTTGAAGGGTTGTTCATTTGACCTTGCTAGTAGCTGGGCTAGATAACGGATTAATTTCGTAATACCTTGTTTATTATTTCCTTGTTCTCCCTGTCAAAAATCCCAATTATCAAGTAACCTTTACCACAGTCCGCCGCTGAGTAACGCTGGCACGCCGCCAGTAACTCGACCTATATTTTCGCTGTCGTCTTCCTACTAGGAGCGAGAGGACTGTTGCACGAATTAGGTTATTATTGCAAACGCTGGCTAGAATATTAAGACAAACATCACTTAGATTTCGATGGTTAGGCCAGGAAAATGTGTAGGAAACACGTTTGGACGTAGCCTATTTAGGACAACATAACAGTGTCAATTTCTAACCAATGATTTTATAAGTAAACATACGTTATTTTCACATAACACCACAAAATATGCTTCGAATGCAGCGGCAGCACAAACGTACACGCCTTATGTAATTGTTACTCCCACTATGAAGGGCATATTGTCCTTTTCTTCAACGGTGAGCCAAACATTACAATTGTCACATTTATTACACTATAATAATAACATAAGGCCCGTACCGAAAAGTTTTTTTTACGTTTTGTATTTGAGATAACAATGAAAACTACAATATTTTTTCAGATATTTTCATTCGGCTATGTGTTCTCAGACTCGGGGGAGAGATGATCTTCGCAAGGCGGCTGGCAAGACCTGGATTTCAGTAGCCGAGGATCGTGCTCAGTGGCGTGCCATGGGAGAGGCCTATGTCCAGCAGTGGACAAGCATAGGCTGATGATGATGATGGGTTACATAGTGCGTATCAAATACTGCGTATTTAAAGTTTGGCGGTTAAAGCTGCGAATTTTTCTTGAAACCCACCATTGAATTTTGCACAGTGGTTTGGTTGATTTTTTATTAAATTTTATTAGAGAGACCCTTCGGTCGTCCAATCCGAGCTTTGTTTTCGATTCTGTTCTGTGTTCCGCAAAAGCTGAATTAGGATTTTCAAGGCAAGTTCGCAAAATAGTTTCTCTCCTGATTAGTTTATCGTTTTGCATTTTGTACATTTTTTCTAACAATGTATATTTATTATGTCAATTGACAGCTCAAATTATCAGGAATTTAGACATCGTAGCAAATAGGAGCATTGCTTAGCAGCCGATATTTTATTTTGATACACATTTTTAAAAAAGCTTTCCGGCACGGGGCTTATCTATCTTCTTTTAACACTAACTGTCCGTGCATTATATGTGATACATTAAAGATAGAGTAATTAATTTATCATTGAGACATTTAAAGCGTTAATATTCTATAAAATTATGGTTTCCCACTATTTCTCTTTAGTTAACTAATACCTAACATCCCTCTGTGTTCGCGACGCGGGTTAGATAAATACGAAAAACTTACCGATACTATCGCAACAGCATACTTTTCAAAGCAAATTGCAACCAAAAAAGAGTAGGTACACACACGGTAGGGAATGGAAGGTAAGATAGGATTTCTCATAATTACTGCACCACGTATTGAAATATTGCGTCTAACAATTGAATGAAACTCTAATTATTTGCTGTGAATTTAACTAGCTTGATTACATTATTAACACGCGTACTAACAAAACAATAATAGGTACATTAAATTCATGCTACGTTCAAATGTACATACCAAAATACACTCTTATCTCAATAAACATCGCAGTATAGAAGTGTGCCTTAGTTTGTGCGATATACGGTTTTATTTAGGTCAGTCACGCAGCTCTTATGAGAGGTTGTGAAAGTAAGCGGTTGATATTGTAATGTTCTTGCGCAGTCCATATACGAGCATATGCGCCCGAGTCCCCGCCGCCCGCCCTCCGCATGTTTGGCTCACGTTTCGACATAGAATAACGTAAATACAGATGGGCAACTTCATATTTTATGCTGGCTACGATTATTATTTCATACTTATTAAATTTTGTTTTATTATGTTTCTATCCTTTGTATGGTTTCCATAGTACAAGCTTAGCTTAGTTTGGGACTAAGTCTCGCGATATATTGTTTATAAACCAATATTTTATTCAACCACAAAAACAAAGCTTTTCAATTTTTACTTCGGAATTTTATTACTTTACTCGAGAGAAAATGTTGACATAATTATTAGTGTTTGTAGCATAACTTTTCGAAGCACCTTTTCCACTTTGTATGCTAAATCGTATTGTATTATAGCATGAACTAAGTAACTCATCTAGGCTTAACTTATTTCAGTCACTTTCCTTACGTCATAATCGAAATGATTTCTTCTCAATAACCTATTTCTTACTAATGTAGAGGATACGTAATACAACATACCTTTACCTATCTGCTCACCAGTTGAAAACTATTTTATATGACTCATAATTATGTTTTAAAATAATATATTGCCAATCATCATCACTTCAATCATTAAATACGTCCACTGCTGAACATAAGCCTCCAAACAGATCGATCATGCGCCATCCGCATTTAATGCCAACCCACCCAAAACAATATTTACGACATCTATAATAATAATAAATTATGGGACGATTGATACCAATTTGACCTAGTCCCGAACTAAGAAACGCTTATTCTATGGGTACTAGACAACGGATGAACATACTTATATACATACTTAAATAAATATTAAACATCCGAGACTTGGGCAAAAACATTTATATTTTTCACAAAAATATCTGCCTCGACCGGGAATCGAACCCAGTGCCTCAAGTTTCGTAGTCAGATTCTCTAACCACTTAGCTATTTGGTCGTCTTATTTTGAAACATTATCTAATTCATAAAAATCTCGTTGCCACGGTGTTATGAAACTTTTTTCTTTATACTCGGTAGGTATGAGAATAGGTCGTAGGCTATTTTTCTTCGCAGACCGAGTCGCGGGCAACAGTTAGTCTTTGATATAAAAAATTTGCGTCAGATAAAGAGATTGGGTCACCCATCCCTTTAGGTCGGTGGGAACTTAGACCAAATTCTACCCTAACATTGATAAATATTTTTTTGACATTTACATAGGTATTTATACATTTATTCACGTCTGCGTGACCCATACATAATCTTGCGCACGCTCGCGTTTGTTTACACGCCACGGCGGGTGTGATGCATTTGTTTTTTCTCAACGCACGGAGTACTTATATACTTAATTTATGCAATGTATTTCTTATTGATATTATATGAATTACTGTCAATAAAATTACATTAAGACTATAATAGAAGGAAAGATAGAAGGGAAAAGGAAAAAGAGAAGACCAAGTAGGACATATATGGACCAAATAAAAGGAAGTGAATGAAAGAGCGGAATGTAGAATAAGCTGGAAATTACTCCACCGACAAGAGCCTAGCTGTTAAATAATATATGATGATGATGATGATGATGGATTATTGTAATAAATTGATGTACAGTTAACTTAGTGACGACGAAACTGTTAAATTGTTAGACTGGTTTTGACTTCATATCAAAATTTAGAAACTAAATTCTACGCTATTCTATTTATGTGAATGAAAATGTAAAAATATGTTATACCGTAATTACTTTAACCCATATAAAAACCGCATATGGAAGGGTCTAATAAAAAGATAAAAACGAGGGCTATCAACTAAAACCAACCATAGGGAAACATGAAAAAAAAACAATTCTAAATGTAATGCTTTAGAAAATAGTAAAGATTTAAAGAATAACTGTTCAAACGGATACTTTAAGTAACCTAGCATCACAATATGGACAGGTTAAATGCTCGGTAATATTTACTACGGTACTCGAATAGATATTGATTTTTGTATTTTCTTTTGTAAATGATAAAACGTTGGCAAGGCCGGGAGCGTAAAGCCCATATTACATAACATGTAAAGGTCACAACAAATATTTCATTAAAAAATATCGGGTACAACTTTCCTCATACCGTAAATCTGATGTATACATTTCTGGAAGTTTCCGGAACCTTGAACTTGTGATTGATTTGCGTAGTTTCGATCAGAAATTTCCAAGTTATGGAGCACCTGTCTTTATAATTGATATCAATATGAATTTCGGAACTAACGTTCTTGTAATCGGGGATTTGAGTTAAGTATAGTTATAATCAAAACAAATAAACGAGTAAGCTTAATATTGTAGTAAAATGAAGATAGGGCGATCTTAATATTTCACCGGAAAGTTAATGGCCCATCCGTGGCCGTGAACGGCTAAACAATGCCTCAAGGGTAAAATCTTTAAAAAAAACGGTCAAGAACGTATAGGGTACGCGCAATGTTGGGTTCTGTACTAATATGCGACTAATGTTCTATATTGACTACGTATTCATCGACTATTACTCGTTAACTTGTAAAGTCTACCTACTAAGTTGAGATGGATTTCCTTTAAAATTTGTTACTACACCGTGAAAATTTAGTGGTTGTTTTCCCGAAACGAGGTGATTTAGTATCGATTGTACAATCGATTTATAATTACTATTTTGACTAGAGTCAAAAATCAAATTGTGAAGAACGAAAGTCGAAAATGACCGCAAACCAGTAGTAACGCTTCGTTGGTACAAGTAGCGTACGATCGTACGATAGGTTAGGTACCAACGAAGCGTTACTATTGGTTTGCGGTCATTTTCGACTTTCGTTTTTCACAATTGGATTTTTGACTCTAGTCAAAATAGTAATTATAAATCGATTGTACAAACAACCACTAAAATTTCACGGTGTATATTAGGTATATTATTTGCACTCCCGTACAAAATATGTCGAACATCTACTAAAACTAAAACCTTAGAATTTCACATGGTTTTAGTTCATAGTATGGACCTCAGCCAAATGACAGATTTAATACGAAATGTCCGATACCTATTTGACAAAAAACAATACAGTTAACGATCATCCTAGTAAAATTAATAACACAATTATTCACACATGTCTGCAGTCATCAGTAGAAGGTGAATGACCGATTGTAGTGCTCAAATTGATCTACAAAATCTCTTAACACCTTGGAAATAGAGTCGTGTGTACATTTTGAGCACCGGACCCGATCCACTTCTGCCGCTGACTGTACAACTTCACGCCATTTCAGTACGCGTAGCTATCAAGATGACTGGTTTATCTAATAAAGTAGAGAACGGAAGCAACCGTCATTATCTCGTTTACCAAACACCGTGAACGTAAACCGCGGGGTGACATGGGTGGTCAAACTGGAAATTAGACGGGGTTATTTACCCGAACACGGAGAACCAGGTGTGCGTGGAAGTGGAATAATTTAAGCTGATACTTTTGAGCACTATGTGAAATGTTTTGATATTTATTTCAAAAACACAGCGTAGTATTTCAAACTTAATAGTCTGTATTAAGTAAGTACTTGTTAAAACCTAACTTCTATGACAAGCGCAGTGTTGCTAACTCGGATTTTCAAACGGGTCAGGTAATAAAATTACGTATATCTAATATTATTCGATATTATATATTTTCGATATTATTATATTATTTTAATAATAAAACGAACGTTATGTTATAAAATTTATTTTATTATTATGTCTAGGCAAATTTAACATAAACACACCCCTATAAAAATATTTACTATTAATATTATGTTTAATTTGCAAAGGCTCGCGTTCTTTTACGTGCCACTTTTCGTGAAAACTAATCTAAGCTTGTAGTGTTGCTTTACCAACTAGTTTTCGCCAAAAAAAAGGAAATATTGGCCATTCGCCAACATTGATAGTAAATACCTGGAAAATACGTAGATTGTGGAACAGAAGTTCATTATGTTTGCAGGAAAGGTCTAAAGTACGTAAAAGACGTAGAACTGGCAACTCTAAGCCTGCGCGCGCTGAAACTCGATACGACTGAGAGCTTTCCTTATACGGCTGTAATGGCCGCCATTGGCCAATCAGAGACCCGCCCCGTGCGTACGCGCTGCTTTATGACTATGAATGATACATGATGCCGTAATACTCGCAGTAGTATGAGATGGTACATAGGAATAGATTTGATTTGAAATCATCATCATCATCCCAGCCTATATACGTCCCACTGCAGAGCACAGGCCTCCTCTCAAAATGAGGGCTTGGGCCGTAGTTCCCACGCGGGCCCAGTGCGGATTGGGAACTTCACACACACCATTGAATTTCTTCGCAGGTGTGTCCTCACGATGTTTTTCTTCACTGTAAAACTCATGGTAAATTTCAAATGTAATTTCGCACATAAATTCATAGGCTAGGCAACCACGGCTTTTTTTGCATGTGCATGCATGAGTAGAATGGTTGTATGTATGCTCCTATGAACTGCAACCTTTCTCTTTAACTACCACACGTGCAAAAACAGCTACGTTTCTACGACAGATATTGTTTTTATGCAGGAAGCTGGCCTTTTCGTAAGGGCCTACGCTAGCTGACGCGGATTACCCGGAACGGACGCCCGTCGTGCGCGCGTCTAATAAGAAATTGTATGAACAGCGCTAAGTGGCGCGGGCGCGTGCGACGGATTTTCGGTACATTTTAGACCCGCGAGCGGGCGCACGCGGCGGACGTCCGCGTCAGCTAGCGTAGGCCTTAAAGAGTTTGGTACGCGTTAGCATTTTGTATTGTGTTTATGATAATTGAATGTGTGACATAGGGTACTCTCTACCCAGTTATTGCCCATGCACATTTGACTAAAAAAAAACTAAAGACCCTTAACTTTTGCCATGTCCACGGGAGACACAAACAAAAAAACCGGCCAAGTGCGAGTCGGACTCGCGTACGAAGAGTTCCGTACCATTTATTGAAACAGGCGTTACTTTGTTTGTTATTTAAGGTCGTAAGCAAAGTAATTGTTTCATGAATTTCATTTTCAATACTATCTATAAAAACGTCAAAATAATCACGTTTGTTGTATCGGGGCTCCCTTAAATATTTATTTTATTCTGTTTTTAAGTATTTCTTGTTATAGCGGCAATAGAAATACATCATCTGTGAAAATTTAAACTGTCTAACTATCACGGTTCATGTGAGGTACAGCCTGGTGACAGACGGACGGACAGCGGAGTCTTAGTAATAGGGTCCCGCTTTACCCTTTGGGTACGGAACCTTAAAAATGTGTTCATACTAAAACGGTCGAATTTGGATGAAATTTGGCAGCATGGCCGGATCTCTGGAAAAATACTCGGCTACATTTTTTACTTCGGTATAAAAAGTAGCCTAGCGTTTTTCCAGCGGGAAAATCGATTCCCTCTGGCTAACTAATGAAGACCACGATTGTGAATTTTCGCGAAAATTTTTGCGATATCCTAAAATTTCAATTCAAATAGCGGCTATAACGGTTAACGCGAGCAAAACTGCGTGTAAAGGCTAGTGAGTGTATGAAACGTCGTTCTGCAAGGATAAAACTGATAGATAGAAATAAAGATAGATTTTTTTATTTACAGTCCCAAAAGTACCACCACCAAACAGGAGAAAACTAAATTAATACACCTGTAATATCCATATTTCATACTAATATAAATGCGAAAGTGTGTTTGTCTGTCTTTTCTGTCTGTTTATCTATCTGTTACCTCTTCACGCTTAAACCACTGAACCGATTTAAATATATAAATAAATATTAGGGGACAATCATACACAAATCGACCTAGACCCAAACTAAGCTAAGCTTGTACTATGGGTACTAGACGACGATAAACATACCTACTTATATAGATAAAAAAATACTTGAATACATAGAAAACATCCATAACTCAGGAACAAATATTCGTGCTCATCACACAAATAAATGCCCTTATCGGGATTTAAAATAAAATAAAATAGAATAAAATAAAATAAAATAAAAATAGTTTATTAAAAGAAGGTATCTTAACAAAAACGATTACCGTTGGTCCCACACTAGGCAATGCCTGTCACGTGGCAACCAGGATTCGGGGTACAAAAACATTAAAATTTAATATAAGAAATAAACTTAAAAACCAAAATAAAACCAAGTTAGAAATTACACAATAAAACAAAAGCTTTAACTTAAACTACAATAAGAAAGAGGGGTTGGTTAGATCGAAGCAAAGTGAGTGAGTGACTGTGTGTGTTTGAACCCAGGACGTCTTGCTTCGTAGGCAGGGTCACTAACAACTAGGCTAAAGCGATCGTTGGATGGAGATAGTTTGAGGCCCCGGGAAGGACACACTTAGGATAGTTTTCATCCGGAAAATTGCATAGTTCCCGCGGGATAGCGATAAACGAATTCTTCGCAGACGGCGTCACGGGCAAAAGCTAGTAATTTATAAATTATTAATGGTGACACCAATTGTATCCGAGAAACGGTCTCAACTCAGCATGCGTTGCTACAAAAATGGGTGCAGAAACGCTGGTTTTCTATAGAGCCCAGATTTGAGCTACATACATGACAGCTCCTACGCTTGTGTTAGCTTTTGGGTCATACACGCCGTAAGAAACAAAACTTGTCTCTCCTGTGGACATAAAATTAGCGACTCCGAGTCAGATTTATTTAAATTGGCAGTAAGTTGATCCCACACGCTGATGTAGATTTGAGTAATAAATATTGGCTGGCTATATACCCTTAAATTTTGCCACCACAGGAGAGACGCGATCCAAATATAGGTAAATGTCTATGACCCATCTGTATGTTCCTTCCCACCCACTTACCCGCTCACCGAGGATAAGCCACTTCTTGATCGATGGCTCGGGAAATTGAATGAAAATATGTCTAACACCTGAGACGTCTTGCTACATATACGATTGACGACCGGATAGCTGGTAAGAGAACCTGACTATGCTTAACGCATTCACTGCCACCGACGCATATATGCGTTTTCGGGACGTCACCTAGTGCTGCTGTCATAATTATTCATACATTTTGAACGCACATGTGCGTCAGTGGCACGTGTGGAAGTCAGGTGAATGCGGTAATATCCCGGGTTCGATACCCGTATGGGAGCAGATATTTGTAAGAAATATACGGTTTTTTTAAAGTCTTGGTTAATTAATATGTATTTAATTATGTATATGTTTGTAAAAAGTATATGTATCCGTTGCCCGGTATCCATTACACATGGTTTGCTTACTTTGGGTCTAGGTCAGTTCGTGTTAATTGTTCTGTGATTTTTCATCATAGTCATCTCATTTATTTGTTTATTTATTCAAGGAGAACCAACAGCTTATAACATAATATAGGTAATATCAATAGTAACACAGAGCCAATTACAGGATCTCACAGATAGTGACTGATTATATGTTTAAGCTTAAAACCTAAACGAGGTGACGCGCACTATAACAAACGACACATCATGCAAAACAAAACACCACTAAATAAAAATAAAAATCTCATCATCATCCCAGCATATATTCGTCCCACTGCAGGGCACAGGCCTCCTTTCAGAATGAGAGGGCTTGGGCCGGTAGTTCCCACGCGGGCCCAGTGCAGATTGGGAACTTATGTGTTTTTTACTATTTTTTATATTCATACGCGTGGTTCTTTTCTGCCGCTTAGATTAAATAAAGAGCACCATTTTTAAACGCAAGCTTTTGTGTCTCGAATTTATTTTGTGAGCAAAATACAGTGAAAATCCAGTAATTAATCTACTAACAAAGCGTTGCTATCCCTTTGAAGTTCCAACATTAGTAGATTGTAGCTCGGTCTCACCTGTATCTCAGCATTCAGCACACAGATCGATGATTTATTTTCGATTGGTTACTAGTTTATACTGTGGTTATAAGTTTTGGATTTTTCGCAATTCAGCAGGTGCCGAACGTTGCGTATTTGTATAAGGAAAAGGTCAGAGTTTTCGAAGGCTCTCATCTTGTGGAGGGATACGTAGGAGTTTATGTGGAGGGAAAGTTCTGGTTCACTAAATATTCTGTAGGAAAGGCCTAGAAATAAACGGGGCATAATATTTCTATATTCCTTTAAATAGAAACGAATGTGTTTGTGTGATTATGTCGTCCCCTGAGCTACAATATCATAACTCCCTATCGCGTGACAATTTTGAAATTTTGTGGTTATTTTTGTCCATATTATGATTAACCTCTTAAGCAAAATTTCGATTTATTGAATCAGGCATTACTTTGTGGAGGTTCATATTAATGAACTGAAACAATTACTTTGCTCACACGTGACCTTACGATATCTACATTTATGTAAAAAATCCGTGTTCATGAAGTTCCTTCACCTCCACGCTAAATGAACACACACAAATCAAAATCACACAAACCCAACTATCAACCACAAAACTACTCTGACGCTTTTCGAACTCAACCAGAGCTCATCTTCCGAGTACCGCAACCGTTCACTGTGCTACCAAATGTTAGACTAACAAACCAAAACAAATGTTTTAATTTGTCACTGTCACCTCTCAAGTACCAACTTTAATTTTCTCAAACAAACTACGATTCGATTTGTAGCATTCGAACATGGCGGATGTAGACAGTATCTAATTTTGGTATTTCTGTTTCTTTGGCTAGTTGAAGTATAATTTTGATAGTGTTTTATGCGGCGATTAACCTTAATTAACAGTGATCACAAAATTCTATATTGCTCTCGTGTCTGACATTTTTTAATGCGCAAGTTGTTTCCACGTGGTTTCTGGAATTTTTCTATCAAGTTGCAGAAACTACAATCACCGTACAACGTCGCTCCCAAGAGAGCTTACTTCGACACTGGCGAAATTGTCCTACCATTAAAGTGGGACAGAAGCCATATTTTTAAAAAAAGAAGACAAACAAACTACCCCACAAAAATTAATGAACTTTTATCACATAAAACTACCCTGAATTTTTGTTTATTTAATAATAAGGCATATTTTATTAATACTAATTGTTATTGCTCAAATTAGACCCAAGCCGCAGTATGAAGATACTAAATTTACCTGTTCATTAATAATTTTGATATTCCAGGGTCAAACATTTGACCTATGCGTTGATAAGTCAGTCAGGACCTTTATTTTTATGTTACTAGCTTCTCCCCGCGACTTCCACGCAGAAATAAATGAAATTTGATACGTCTTATTTATCTTTAGTTTCTTTTAAATGGGTTCTACTGAGAAACTGTGTTGCGGATTGCCACAACTTTATGCTGAGTAGGGCCCAATTTACTTATAATATTCGATGTTTTTTAGTGTTTAATTTGTATCTTTTCCTGCCAAATATGTTTTTTATCCTGTGTATTGAATATGTGTAAATTTTCTCTCTCTCTCTCTTATATCCAAGTCTGAGGACGTCCCACGCTACGTTTGCCGATCCGTGGTCTCCACTCAAAAACTCGTCTACCCCAACAGTTATCGGTTCTTCGAGTTATAATGGCCGGCCCATTGCCACTTCAGCGTGCTAATGCGGTGGGCTATGTCGATAACTTTGGTTCCTTATATTAAATGGCTGAAATTGAAAACTGTCTTGTGTAGAGTCTGTGGTTTCCATTTTCTGAACAACATTGTTGTCTCTTATTTCAACCATTTATGGGTTGAATTTCCAAAAAATCCGTTGTTAGTGTTCACCTACTCGTACATGATGAAAGCAATGCAAATTTTCAACTCCTAGTCCGAATAGTTTGGGCTGTGTGTCTATGTCAGTTAGTCAATTATTCATTCAGTGAGCTGCTTCTTTTATTATGTGTATAGTCTGATTCATATGGATACGAACGACACCGTTTTTCTCGTCAAATTCAGTAAAAGACTTTTCCTTCCTCACAATCGATCCGCGACTTGAGTAAACACGATGCCTCAATAATTCAATATCGGAGGCATCGACTTACAATGAAGTAAGTATGCAAGCATGTCGTGACGCATAGGTAAGCACCGTAACATGCTTTGCTGGGTTCTTTGAACCTGCTTTTTTGAAGAGTTCAGAGAATTATTAACATTTAATAATATCATATCCACGCACAATGTGAAATTTTAACCGTGATACAAAATTGCAAATACAGGCGTGATTTTATATTTTTTTTACGAAATTTGTGTTTCGAACATAGTTTTTTCAGTACAACGTAATACAACTCAATTATCAAAATAAGTCTGCTAAAATTTAGGATGATCATACTTTGATGAAACTAAATCATAAACTCATACGGACAACTTAAATTAAATAAGCCCAATGACAATACTAGAATTAATACATTATAATTTGTCCAGCATCAACTGATTACATTCAAAATTTCACCTTGAATTATGTTTGTATGTATAACTCTTTACTGAAATTAACAGATAAGAAGAGAAACAGATGTACAAGGACGAACTTATTCCTTAGAGGGATCTCTTTTATTTAACCTTTGATACCTGGTTTACACTCGCGTACGAGTGGTGAGACGAACTGCGGGACGAGCCACGAGACGAGAGTGTGAACAGGCGCGCCTCGCGCCTCGTCTCGTGATTTGCCTTGATTTTGAGGCTCGCGTCCGGAGCGAGACGACGAGGCGAGGCACGAGGCGAGGTGACGAGGCGAGAGTGTAAATCAGGTATCAACGATTGACAGGAGATCAGTAATAAGAAAAGACATGCAATGAAAAGTAAAAAAACTGAAATTTAAAATTAACCTAAAAGAATACTGTATTAAAACTAATGCAAACCAAGATAAAAGATTGTTGGTTTATTCTACTTTACTATGGTGCAAAAATTAATAATTAAATAATGTGCGTATGTCAAAGTTTGTCTATTACAAGAACTGTCATAATTATGTTTCAAATAAGATGGTCTCACTCTTGCTGTTCGAATCAAGTAAGGCGGACGTATCATTGCTTCCCAGTAACAAATAATAAAGTACAATAAAAGTATTGCTCATATAAAGTTCAATTTCTTCTTTTTAAACCCTAACCTCCTATAAAGATTACACAAAAACTACATACAATAAATATCTATTAATATACGCATAGGTACACATATTATTATGTTCACTAAGACCAAAAAAAAGGTGATTTACTGATTGAGAGACTGAATGACTACAAAATGAGTTACCAACCATCTGATGGCTTGACTGACTGACGGACTGACAGACAACGTTCAGCCTATACCACAGGAGATAGAACAAATGTAGCAGACATGTCTTGATTACCATAGAAGTGTATTAAAAAGAGATTAAATGAACTCTAATAAGCTCATTTACACAATTTAACCTCTCTTATCTATTAGCTGCAACAAAGTAAAACTACCGAATTTCTGGGAAAATTTTAAATCAATTCAGTGAAATTCCCTAATGAGTTATTCATTAATGGCCCGCCGATATCATAAATCCTCTAACAAACAACTGAGCTCATGCCTCATACACAGGCTCTATTACAGGTATTAAAAACAATTTACGTTTAACGTTCAAAGCAAAGAATCTTTGCAACGTTTAAACAGCTAAATGATAGGAGACCGCAAACTTAATGACATTTAATCAGCTAATGCTACATTATCATGTTTGAATAGACTATAGAAATATTAACAATTTGCTGTTCTTTAATGACGGGTCACGCTGTGTTTGATGTTGGAATAGCTCGTATGAGTAGTCATTATTATTCTCTTTATTTATATTTTTTCTCTTAGGTTAGATTTTTACAATAATTATACAAAAAGTAAAATATAAAACTATACATACAAAACGTAAAATCATTATGAAAACCTAGCCTAGGGTGCCACCGGCAGCGAGGCGGGGCTTAAGCTATCGGTGGTTAGGGCGACAGAGAGAGGAACCTCCTGACTATCCGCGCAGTGTCCAGGAGTACCGCCTTCTGTATCTGACCCTTGATCCAGCCATCTAGCGAGAGTCTCTTGAGGTGTTGGTCGAGACTCTTCGCTATCAGACCATTCGCAGAAACGACTATCGGGACAATGATCGTCGAATCAACATCCCACATGGCGGTTATCTCGTGAGCTAGGTCAAGGTACTTACTGGCTTTGTCCTTCTCAGCTTTCACGAGGTTCTCGTTATGGGGGATGGTGATGTCGATGAGCATTGTCTGGCGTTTCAATCGATCTGTCAGCACGATATCAGGCCTATTGGCTAAAATAGTCCTGTCCGTGATAACAGACCGATCCCAATAGAGCGTGGCACGACCATTTTCGAGAACTGGCGCTGGTATATACTTATAGTAAGGCACTTCAAAGTCACATTATTATTCTCTTTATTTATATTTTTTTCTTAGGTTAGATTTTTACAATAATTATACAAAAAGTAAAATATAAAACTATACATACAAATCATAAAATCATTATAAAAACCTAACCTAGGGTGCCACCGGCAGCGAGGCGGGGCCTAAGCTATCGGTGGTTAGGGCGACAGAGAGAGGAACCTCCTGACTATCCGCGCAGTGTCCAGGAGTACCGCCTTCTGTATCTGACCCTTTATCCAGCCATCTAGCGAGAGTCTCTTGAGGTGTTGGTCGAGACTCTTCGCTATCAGCCCGTTCGCAGAAACGACTATCGGGACAATGATCGTCGAATCAACATCCCACATGGCGGTTATCTCGTGAGCTAGGTCAAGGTACTTGCTGGCTTTGTCCTTCTCAGCTTTCACGAGGTTCTCGTCATGGGGGATGGTGATGTCGACGAGCACTGCCTGGCGTTTCGATCGATCTGTCAGCACGATATCAGGCCTATTGGCTATAATAGTCCTGTCCGTGATAACAGACCGATCCCAATAGAGCGTGGCACGACCATTTTCGAGAACTGGCGCAGGTATATACTTATAGTAAGGCACTTCAAAGTCCACAAGGCCGTATAGCAGAGCAAGTTGCTGGTGAATAATTCTGGCTACAAGGTTATGTCTGTGCAAGTACTCACCGTTAGCAAGATGACCACAACCGGAAATAATATGCCTGAGTGACTCCCCGGGACGGCGGCATGCCCGACAAATGTCGACCGTACCGTCCTTCAGGATATACCTCCGGTAGTTGTTCGTCATGATAACTTCATCCGCAATTGCACAGACAAAACCTTCGGTTTCCCCGAAGAGAACCCCGAAACGTAGCCAGTTCACCGACGCGAGCAGATCTACATCTGGCCCTGTGAGTGCCTTGTAGAACCGCCCATGTAGCTCCTTGCTCTTCCATACCGCCTTGCGGTCCTCGATGCTCATTACTTTAAGTCGGCGCCAGTTCTCGTTTGCCAAGGAAAGCGGGGTGAAGTTTTTGTCTACTGCTACTACGTCGCGATGCACCCCACACTCGTTGTTTAGGAAATAATCCCTGAGATTATACACCTCGCGGTTGTGGAGGTCTTTGGCATTTAAAAAGCCACGACCTCCATACTTCCGCGAGATGTACAGTCTCATAACAGACGAGCGCGGGTGAAGCAAACGGTGCGCAGTGAGCAGTACACGAACTCTTCGATCCAAGGTATCCAACTCAGTCTGAGTCCACCTTAGTATGCCAAAGGAGTAAGTAAGCAAGGGCATTACCCAGGCGTTGAAGGCGCGCATCTTGTTGCCGCCCGACAAAAGACTATTAAGTACTTTTGTCAGACGACAGAAGAAGCGCTCCTTCACCGTCTGCTTTACGACCTCACTCTCAATACCCAATGACTGTGACATACCAAGATACTTATAGGTTTCTGCTTCGGAAATAGATCTGAGGGACATTGTATCAGAAAGCTGCAAATTTGTTGAATTTACAACTTTCCCCCGCTGTACATGCATAACTGCACACTTATCGACACCAAATTCCATGTTGATGGCGCTACTGAAAACTTCTGTTGTTTTCAGTAGCTCCAACAGGTCATGTTTATTTGGTGCAAATAGCTTAAGGTCATCCATATAGAGCAGATGAGAAATGACCTCACCCCCTCTTCGAAGCCGGCAGCCTAGCCCTGAATCCTTCAGCAGGGTGCTGAGCGGATTCAGCGCTAGGCAGAACCACATAGGACTCAGGCTGTCACCCTGGAAGATCCCTCGCTCAATCTTGATAGAGTCCTGTGGGCCAGAGGGGCCGTCTCCTTCCCCCGGTTGACGAAGGACTGTGGTCCACTGTCCCATGCAAGCGCCTAAGAAAGATCTCAGGACTGCATCAATTTTATACAGTTCTAAGACCCTCACCAGCCATGAATGGGGCACCGAATCATAGGCCTTCTTGTAGTCAATCCAGGCGACCGAGAGAGCCCCTTTGTTCCGCCGGACTCGTTGACAAATGGTCATGTCTATGAGGAGGAGCTCTTTAGTACCACGAGACCCAACCCTACATCCATTTTGAGCAGGGGCCAAAACGTTGTTGGCAACAATGTGCGTGTTAATTTTTGCTCTCAAAATGGATGTTAGGAGCTTGTACAGCGTAGGCAAGCACGTGATGGGTCTGTAATTTTTCGCTTCTGTGGTACTACCGGACTTATAGAGCAGGGAGGTAATACCAGTTGTAAAGAAAGATGGTAGGGATCCGAGCTCAAGGGCTTGCTGGAACTGTGCTGCCAAACGCTGGTGTGAGCATCGAAACCATTTCAGCCAGAAGTTGTGTAATCCATCCGGCCCAGGACTTTTCCAGTTCGGAGCCGACCGGATGGCACAACTAACGTCATCGGGGCTAATGGTAACAGGCCCCATAGGTTCGATGGACTCGCACTCACGTTCGACAACACCTATCCATTCACCCTCGGTGTGCTCAACAGGTACCGACCAGATATTACGCCAAAAGTCAATCATGGCAGTAGCATCCGGCCGCCGTTCGTCGGGCACACGAAGATCGTCTCCCTCCCACTTTCGGTATACCTTCCTTTGGTCGCTCTGGAAAAGGCGATTCTGCTGGTATCGGTCCACACGCTTCCTGTAGCGGCGAATACGGCTTGCCCATGCATAGACTTTCTGCTTCAGAAAGTCGATACGTTCCGTTACACAGGCCATATAGTTGCAGGGCCTGATGTCAGTCCCCACAAAGGCCTGGGCCACGAAGCGCATTACTCGGGGGCGGTTGTTGCCCCCCCTGAAGCAGATCAGCTTTGCAATGAGAGTCCTGAACGTATTGATACGCCGCTCAATCCGCACTTGCCATGCAGGGACACCCCCGGTGGTCCTAGGTGCTCGGTCAGCGTCCGGAAACTTGACGCGAGCAACACGGCACGCCGCGATGGCCCCACAGTACATGATTGAGTGAGTATCAACTAAGTCTTCACTAGCCCGTAAATACGGGTCTAGCAAATCATTCAGGGCTCCCACTAACGCTAGATTGCGTCTATTCAACGGCAAGCGAGGTAATCGTGGCCTAGGATTACCCGTGGAGCGATACTGCGTAATCGCCTCCTCCAAAACCCTCCTCAGTTGCTCATTGGCCTGGGTACTTACACTCTGATTCGCACAGACCTCTTCCTCGACACTGGGATCGACCCGCGGTACCCCCGGTGCCAGATCGGGTGCGGGCACCGGAGTCGGCGACGTAGCGGGCGGATCCCGCGTCGAGAAAGAGGCCGCGCGAACAGAAAGTGCTTCCAGGCGTAGCCGATCAAGTGTGGCGTCATCCAATCGTTTGTGTCGCTGGATGACTCGCACCTGATCCGACAGACGCTGCGCAGACACGGTGATGGCGGGTTCAAGGGCCTGGAACAGAGGAAGCATCCGGACACGATACGCGGACAAATTGGTTCCCCCCTCTGTAGCCCCAAAGTACGCTCGCATGCAGTTCTCATTCATTTGTTGAGTCCATCGCATGCGGCGCACTACACCACCGACAGCGGGAGCCGTAGGCGGGGCGGAGTGCCCCGTAGGCCCCAAGCGTGCCGGCAGCGGTGGTCGTCCTCGTCGCGCAGGTGGTCGTGGCGCCGGGGACGGCGGCCCGCGCTCGTCGCTCGACTCGCTGGTGTCGGGCGCTGTGGCGAATTCGTCGCCCGACGACGATGGCGAGGAGCTGGATGGCGCGGGTGGAGATGGTGGGCGTGCGCGTTGTGCCGCTTGTGAACGTGTCCTCGTTATCATATTATTATACAAATATTTGTTTCCATTTCTTATATTTTCACCTTTGACAGCTGGTTGTCATGCTTGTGAAAGGTATAAAATGTTTAGAAAGGCGTCGAAAACATTAAAAACAAATTTATAAAATATGATAAAAATTTGACACGTGTGTCGCGTGACAGCGGTTTTTTTTTTTTTTTTTTTTTTTTTTTTTTTTTTTTTTTTTTTTTTTTTTTTATTATTATTATGTTGGTACGGATTTCCGATCACGGGCCCATGGGGACCCGGTCATTTGAAAGGCATACATGGGGCCGAAGCCAACATGAAGAGGCCTTTGGTACCATATAATATAAATGAGATGGGCGCAACTATGGGGGTCTATCCCCTAATACACCATGAGGATGTGCTAGCGGACAGTCCCCCACAGTTGCCAAACTATTGCCAGGTAGGAAGCGACATGGAATTGGCTATGGGGTTGGGATGTTGTGGACAGGATTACCGGGCTATGGAGTGAGATAACGGACACCTACCATTTCAATATCTCATAAACTGAACTTTTGGTAGGCGGTGACTCGCCATTCACTAAATGGGCCCCTCAAACTATTGCCCACTCGGGGCAACGAGGCGGCAACATTGGTGTGAACGGCTAAGGATGGAGAGGTGTTCCTGGACTTTAAACTTCAGAATGCCAACTCGCCACTTACGGAAACACATCCATCCTTCGAGCATTAGCTCTTGCGCTCCACTCTAGGCGACCAACAAAGGCAAACTAGAGGCGGGGTGGGTGTGTAACTGTGTGTGAGTGTGTGTATAAGCGCATGTGTGTATGTGTACCCCTGGAGGTCTCGGGTTCGTGGTGTCGCTACGCACCAACAGCTCGCCACAAGCCGCCCTGCGATGACTGACTGCACTGGTGACACGACAACACCAGCGGGCGATGAGGTCGTCATATCCCTACGCCTTTTGACTGACTGCGCTGGTGACTGACACCACAACACCAGCGGGCGATGGGGTCGTCACATCCCTACGCCTTTATTATTATTATTATTATTATTATTATTATTCTGTCCCACTGCTGAGCAAGTTAATTTATAGAGGAATTAATTTATAGAGTGGTAATGACTATCCAATTCGGCAACTCATACATACTCGAAGACCGGTAGCAATTTTTAGACATAAGTATTACATGGATCATCATCATCATCATCTCAGCCGAATGATGTCCACTGCTGCACATAGGCCTCGCCAAACAGATCGGTCCTGCGCCATCCGCATCCAACGCATACCCACAACCTTAACGAGATAACAACGATTAATTACATGGAAATGATAATATTTAAATTTCGAGCACAATTTATTCTATTAAAAATTCATGTTTTTTTATCGAGTTTTATTTTTTATGCACCTCTCACATCTGTTGATGTAGAAAGGTCAGTCTCTTTATATTCTGAATGTAAAAAGGATAATTTTCAATAACAAAATTAAATTTAGCAAGTTTAAAAAATTTACTTGTGGTTTTATTTTCAACAACACAGACTTATCCATATTAGTCATTACGTTGGACGTCAAAATGACAAAAAATGCTACCGGTCGCCGATCACTACATTTGCACCATATCAGCAGTAGTTTATTGTTTCTCTTTTATTCCTTCCACAAGGCCATTATAGTTCTTAGAACCATGACTATACTCGTAATACTGGCTTTAAATCGTGGCTCTACCTGTGTTGGAAATAACCTTCAGAAGAAGCAGAGTTAGTTAGACCCTGTAAAAAGTTACTGTAACATCTGAAGGGTACATGGAAGGACGTGTAATCTCAAAATGTAGAGCTCACAAAGTACTATAACTTACCATTGGATTGAATATGGATATCTGAAAGTAAAAAAGCCGAAGCCGTGGTGGCCTAGTGGTTTGGGCTATGGTCTCTCAAGCAGAGGGTGGCGGGTTCGAGTCCGGGCTCGCACCTCCTTATTTTTCGGAATTTATTTGCGAAATTACATTTATAATTTACCATGAGCTTTACGGTGAAGGAAAACATAGTGAGGAAACCTGTATACACCTGAGAAGAAATTCAATGGTGTACTTATGTGTAGTTCCCAATCCGCACTAGGCCCGCGTGGGAAATTCGGCCCAAGCCCTCTTATTCTGAGAGGAGGCCTGTGCCCTGCAGTGGGACGTTTATAGGCTGGTATGATGATGATAAGTATGTATTTATCTATATAAGTAAGTTTATCCGTTGTCTAGTACCCATAGTACAAGCTTTGCTTAGTTTGGGAATAGGTCAATTGGTGTGAATTGTCCCGTGATATTTATTTATTTATTTTATTTAATTCATCGTTCTTGTACAGCGCCTTCTATTCTTTAAAGTTAAATTATTCTTACGGTAACACATTAACAGGATATTAAATAACCCGTCTCAATCCAGGTATTTGTATACTTGTACGCGATGTTTCATCTGAATCCGATCAGCTGTTAATTGCGCGATTGAGTGACAAACATCCAAACACCCAAACATCTAAAAATCTCCACAAACTTTCTCATTTAAAGGAAGCACTCGTAGCATAGGACAGGATAAGGATGTATACCTGCTAGCCTAAATTTTTTTTCAAGGCCGTACATTTTCTTAATTTAATTAAGTAGCTCAGTCAGCTCATTAGACATCCTTTACCCCCTTGATCATGTAGATGCATACTTAACCTTTGGACTACTTCATTAATAATGGGGAACAGTAGCTGATCAAACAAGTAACGTGATATTCTGATACAGTTTGCGAGCGAGGTATCGCCCACACACACTCAATTAATCCATACGGTTCAGAAACAAATTGTTGTCTTCGTGCTTTAAAATATGATCGAATTTTGCCTGAGCGATTTTACTCGAACGTCCCTAGTAAATGAGAATATCCCAATTATGCTTCAAAAAAGTTTCTAATTTATTTTCGGCCAGTTACATAATTATTTGGGTATAAGCGCGCTGTTTATGTCGAATAACCTTTTTAACCTTTGTTTGTTATTTAGAATATTGATGGAAACCTTAAACCTACAGCTACCTCTGGATCTCTAATACGAGTATTTCCCGTTCAATCAATCAATCGGTCCAATGAGACTTTTTCTTCCCGATGGTCATACTAATCGAACCTATGGAAAAACGTTGTCCCGTTTGTCCGATCATAATTAATTACTCGACATGACTGTATAAAATTTAAAAAGAGGGCGTCCGTCAAAAGGGTAAAATAAATCCCGTTGAACCGATTGATCGGTCGACCGATCGGACGAACGGGAAACGACTATGCGTACGTACCTACTAAGTATTATACCCTCCTGGGTCCCAATATTAGTTTTTAAAAAGCTATTACTACCGCTCTATTAGGAGCCACTTGGATGCTGGCAGCGCAAGAGCGTTCGTTGTGGAACTCTTTGGGGTGGGCCTTTGTCAACAGTGGATATCTTTTAGCTGATACAATGATGACGATGACTAAATAAAATAGTTATTATAGCTATTAATAGTTAAAATACGACTCAAAAAATATTTAATTGGAATTGGGTCGTCACTAAGTTAATATTAATGAACTAAACCTTCACCTTTTGTGCTCTCATAGAATTAGTGCATCAAAATACCTACGCCGTAATTTTTTAAACTACTAAAAACCAAAACTGCATTGGCCACACTATACGTTGATCAAAGTAGATCGTAAAACCTAATGCACACTTGAGGCACTTGGCGGCGCAGACAAAGGCCTGCGCAGACGCCGGCGATGCTCTTGACGCGGGTCATTGGTTCGTCGAGATTAGTATGAACGTGCCTTTAGTGATTATGATATATGATAGTCTAATTGGAGTTAGCCACAGAATTAATGTTAAGTATAACAAAAATTTCACGCGTCTTCCCCGTTACAGAACTCGCTATTTAGAATTTTGTAAAGTCCGTTGTTATTCATCATCCATCACAATTTTAACCGAAAATCGTCCACGCTGAGCATAGGCCTCCCCCAAACGCCAAACAGATCGGTGCTCCGACATCCGCATCTAACGCGTTTCTGCTACCTTAACCAGGTCGTCGCTCAATCTCATTGGAGGCCTACCTACCATCGGTAGAGGTAGCCGGATCGCTTCCGGGGATTCTTCGCACCACTGCCCCGATCTTATCTAGCCCGCCACCTTAACCTGGTTTAGCGTTGTTACACCTTGTCACCAATGTATTTAAAAAAAAATTCGCGTTTGAGCCGTAGATTGTTTTTGTACCCTAGTCTATGCAATATTTTTTTTCAACTCCAGAGTTCCCTATTAATATCGCTGCACTATCCGTCCGTTCGTCTGTCCGTCATGGGGCTTTATCTTAATCTCAGTTCTTGAGATACATCCAAAATTTAAATACGATGTTTGACTATTGCCGCTGTAGTACCTAGGTAACAACAAAAATAAAAATAAAATAAAACATAATAAAACCCATTTGTGTAAAATTACCCCACGCTGGCAGTGGGCAGGGCACATCGCTCGTAGAACTGATGACCGAAGGTTCTTGAGTGGCGTCCACGGACAAGAAGACGCAGTGTAGGTAGGCCTCCAACAAGATGGAGCGACGACCTGGTTAAGGTTGCGGGTTCGCGTTGGATGCGGATGGTACGGGACCGATCTGTTTTGCGAACCTTGGGGGAGGCTTATGTTCAGCAATGGACGACTATCGGCTGAAATGATGATGACCACACACTGCGTACATTTTTCTTAGAAACAGGGCTCTGATGACACTGGATTTTTATAGAAACGGCCAATTATAGCGTATACTTTTTTATTTTATTACCATTATATTTGTTAACTAGCTTTTGCCCGCGACTCCGTCCGCGTAGAATTAGTAATTTGGGCAGCTTATTTTTTTATCCAATTTGCTTTTTCATCAATTACGGCTCTCCTTAAATCCTCGATATAAAAAAAATACCCCCCCCGCACCCCCCTCCCAACCCAGCCCCCCAACAAACCCCCCCCCCCGCACACCCGCGTTCAAATTCACCACCGTACTCCCAAGTCAAGCGTGCCTATAGAAGTTTTACTTCAAAAACCCCCGATTTTGAAACATTCTTCCGCTCCGCTCCGCTGCTATTGGTGTTAGCGTGATGATTATATAGCCTATAGCCTTCCTCGATAAATGTGCTATCTAACACTGAAAGAATTTTTCAGATCGGAGCAGTAGTTCCTGAGATTAGCTTGTTCAAACAAAAAAACCTGTTCGATAAATTCTTAAAATAGACGTATCATTCTTATTTGTGAACCGATTCAAATGAAACAAACACTAAATGTTAATCCAAGAAAATACCAACATATCAGTGAAAACTGCATCCTTCTAGGTTAAGCCGTTTTTGAGATTAGCGCGCACAAACGCACAGACAAACAGACAAACAGACAATAATTCTAAAAATCATTGTTTTGGGTTCTATTGCGCTAATAAATAGCCCTTAGTGGCAGTTTTTCTCAAATATCTTCAATGTACAGACACCGACTTGTTACAGATTTATTATATGTATAGATTTTTGAATAAATTGAGAGTAAAACTTATCTAAGTAAATCTTAAGGCGCTTACCCTTTTCAAGGTACTTTTTAAATTACGCTCATATAATCAATTCCCCGTACATAAGGGCAGCCATGCACGATCGCCCCATGAAAAGGCCGCATGGGTCAATGCGTGTGCCTGCTCACTGCACGTGAGACCACGGCTGAGCACGTGCGAAGCGAGCCTTATTTATTAACCTATAATACATGCATGGGCAATATAAAATATGCTTATATTTATTGCCTCTGCGATGTTGTAGGGGTCTAATCAAACTAAACGTCTGGTATAGATCGAGTCATTCATTAGCGCGAGGTGTGGCTCTTATTGCAATGTTGTTAACGTCTACTTTTGACAAATGGACGCGTCTTCGTGAATGACACTAGCTATACAGGCTTGGATTAAAATTAATCTGTGACGGCAATTAAAGATAATTTACTTCTAAATGGTTATTTTAGGGAAAAGGTGGAAGTCGGCAGGTTTTTATTAAGACTAGTTGAGTTAGGATAAAAAACTGGTCAAGTGTGAGTAGCACCCCCACATGAAGGATTCTGTAGAACTGTCCAAATATTATTATTTTACTCTAGTGAAATCTTTGTGAAAGTTCAAACTATACAACCCTACAAATAAATGAAACAATCAAGGACTAAGTTGAGAAAATTTAATTAGAGATTTACAAAGTTTATTTTTAATTAAATTCTTTTCTAAACTTAAGTAGAGTATTTAAGAAATTTTAGTATTTAAGAACAGATTAAGTAAAAATGTGGTACGCTTATTAATTTATGTTACTCAGACAAGAAAGGACCGATCTGTTTGGCGAGCCTTGGGGGAGGCCTATGTTCAGCAGTGGATGTCTTTCGGTTGAAATGATGATACCTACAAGAACGTGTTACGTTAAAAAATTAATTTGTATTTTTTTGCTGGGGGAGGTGTGGGAACAATGGGGGCCATAATCAGTAAAAAATGAAATGTAAGCTGTGCAGTTTTGTATGATAATAATTTTAAAGTAATTTAAGAAAATACTTGGACGAAAATTGATCATTTTCCCCGTCTTAGCTATCTCAAAAATCATGATACTAAAATCTTGACAAGAAAAAATACATAGGTGCAATATGGTAACTTATCAATGTTTAGAAACTCCTTTACTCGAATTTCATTTATCCGAAAACGGTTCACCGACTTTTTAAAATCTATGTGTTTTGTTTTTCCACAACTTCAAAATGCTACGGATTCTTTAATCACAGTTTTATTTGCCAAAAAATTCTAAATCCCGAATTACAATAATCCATTTTTTATTTGCCATATTTTCATAATCTAAATGTAACGAAAAGCCGAATGTATGTTTTTATTATCTACCTAACCTAACATCAGAGTAAGACAACATTGCTTAGTTTTTAGTGAGCGAGCGAAGCGAGCGAGCAAGACGGTTCGGAGCGGAAGCGACTCGGATAGATTAGGTTCAAAGGCTACTGCGAGAGCGTAGCGGAGCGGAGCGAAGCCTTTGGTGTTAGTTATTTTTTTTATAACCACCTACAATACCCCCTACCCACATAGCAAACTCAATAAAATATTTGGGCAACATTAAACAATAAAATTAATATTACGCTCCACACATAATTGTATGGTCGCCTTTTAGTACCCCTGACCTTTGCGGAATAATAATTTTGCGGAATAAATATATATTTGGCAAATGATCCTACGAAATTTCATGCAGTTGGATTTTGAATCATTTGGCAATTAAAAAAATGGATTTTAAAACATTTGACAAAAGAAAATATGGTAAATGAAATTTCGGACAAACAATAATTTGGAAAATGAAAAAAAGGAGTTTCGTTTTCGGAA
This sequence comes from Archips crataeganus, assembly GCA_947859365.1. Classification (NCBI taxonomy): domain Eukaryota; kingdom Metazoa; phylum Arthropoda; class Insecta; order Lepidoptera; family Tortricidae; genus Archips; species Archips crataeganus. The sequence continues at coordinate 19,124,394 of OX402048.1, forward strand.
TTTTAATATTCAGAAATGAGCTTTTCGAGAATATGATAGGTAACCGTGCAATATTTTTTTACCTGTAGATCGCAGGAAAATCTAATGAAAAAAGAGCTAATATAGCCCAAATAAAAAAACGAGTTCATTCCTTCTTGTCCGGTTTTATTACGTAAATTGTCTTAAAATTTAAGCTACAATCAAAGGGCTTTAGGCGAAGTACGTCACAATACATGCTCATCGGCCGCCGGCCCGATTTTCCCACGCCCACGATCTTCCCTCCCTGCCTTTCAATATTACCAGTATCACACAATAAAAGTACAAAATTAGCCGGCGGAAGACCAGTGCTGGTTTTTAACTAGCGACATGCTGAGCCGGGACCCTTTTTGTAGCAGCACTAATATGTACATTCCTGTGTCTATGTCCATGTTTGTTTTCTTATTTTTGCCTGTGTACGTGTTATTGTTGTAAATTCACACAGTTATTCACAGTTATTGGGTTACTTACACATCATAAAAAACAAAAGTTGTATCACCTGTTAGATGTAAAATTAGCAAATCCGAGTCAGCAGACTTAAGATTTATTTAAATGGGCTGAAAGTTGGCCAGGCCTCTCACACTCTGATATAGACTTGACTAAAAAATATTGGCTATAATTAACTATTTCCATGTCCACAGGAGAGACAAAAAAATGTGTATAACCCGTAACAGATCTTCTTTTTATGAATGTGTACTATGAAATTCTATGAAATTTTTTATCCTATTGTAATTAGTTGCAATACACAAAATATTACCCCTTTTGACTTGCTTGCACTGTTAGCTTGCCTATGGAATCCAAAAGTATAATGGTTATATACTTGACCTGAACATATTTTAGAATGACATATCTTTGACATTGGTAGACTTAGTTCATTTGTTTGACGATGGAATCATTTTAATTTTCCACTGAACTTGAATAGCTTTGTTTATTAATTTTTTTCATGATGAAAAAACCGGCCAAGAGCCTGTCGGATACGCCCAGGATAGGGTTCCGCAGCCGTTACGAAGGATTTGGTATTTTATACGGAACATTCCAAGTAGGTATTATTTAATAGGTTAAGCTGCTTTTTACTGTTAAACTACTAATGGTTCTCAAGCAAACTTAGCAGTAATAGTTTTCCTTGTTAATTAGTAATATTTACAACCAACTTGAATTTTTGGCCGTTATGGCTCTGGGACCCTAAAAATCTTACTAACGCATGCCATAAAAATATACATACGTATGCATAGCTGTTTATTGTATACTATCTTTATTTCTCAGCTTTGCACCCGTGGAAGAATAAAAACTCCTATTCAGAGGGAATTTCTACAAATCCCTCTTATGCACCTTTAAGTTCCACAGGAATATGTCTGCTAAATTTTAAGTATCTACGTCCTGCTTAGACTGTGTATACTCTTCTATAGGTGTAGATAGATATAACATGAATTAACGGGTTATAGGACAAACGTACAAAGGTATTTCCTAGAACAACAGAAGCAAATTTAGACCATCCGACGCAATCTTTCTCACACTTGAACCATTCGGACACACTACGCGCACTAACACGCATACATACATACACTTGCTCACTCACATACACACACGCTCATATACACATACCCATACGCTTATCACACTTACACCACATGGAGACACACATACACACCATACATATTTTGTCTGGGTACTTAACTTAAGCCATATAACCAGGCCATGCCTGTTTTTAGTTTAATTGTAATAATTAGTTTCCTTCTTTATTTATTTATTTAATTTTTTTTTTTTTTTTAATTTTATTATACTACTTTATATTATTGTATGTTACAACTAGCCTCCGCTAAAGGGGTCAATCTGAAAATCAGCGCTGGGGCATGCTGCCATGTGTCCTAGCACTTGCTGAGATTGGGACCCATTGCCGGAAGGTAGCTAGTTATTTCCATTTGTCTTTGTTCCTGTTTTGATATTCCTGTACCTAATTATGCTGTGGCAATAAATGATTTTTTATTTTTTTTTTATTTTTTTTAAACCAATCCAACCAATCACTCTCAAAAAGCTGCACATATTCCTGGGTACTTGTAATTGATAGAGTACCTGTTCAGAGCGTAGGCGATACCATGGCAACGCGCCCACGCACCTCCCCCCTAACACCGGGTGGGTCGAGGTGGGGGCACCCCTGACCCGGGAGGCCTTGACCCCGCAGCTGATCGACACGAGCCAGTTCTGGGACCCAGAATTTTATGGAAACTCGTTTTCTGGGACCTCTTCCTCGAAACACCTACGTGGTTACGTGAACTTATAGGGTTGTAAAAATCACTGTCGTGTGAGTTATTAATATCGAATGATTTAAAATAATTATATCGCATTTTTTTTTTAAATCGAAGAAACCACGAATTTATTCAAAAGTCTTTTTCAAAAGGTTTTTTTTATACAATATAGACTTGCGTTTGACCACTATCAAGCCTGATGGAAAGCGAAGATGAGGCCTACGATGGAGCACGCTTGCCTAGTAAATGCTCATTCACTCTAGACTTGAAAGCGACCAAATTGTAGTGTTCAGGGACCACAGTTGCAGGCAGGGAATTCCACTCCTTAGCTGTGTGTGTTAGTGGGCGAAATAATAGTTATACTCGTCATTGCTTGCAGTTATAAAACTTAAAAAAATCAAAGGAACGAGAGGCCGTATTTTTTAACGCGCGGGCGCTCGCGGTAACATTTTGCCATCTCTTTCTCATCCTACACCGTGTGATAGAAAGAGTTCGTGAAAACAGTCGTGATGATGAAGTGTGTTAGACAATAAAGGAACAATACGGATGGATGCAAAAGACGACCGGTCGTCGTTGAAGTATTGGCAATTTTTATTTTCATTGTGTAGCGACTACTAGCGCCATCTAGTCATCACACAAGGAACTAATTACTACAATCCTACATCACGCTATCGAAGTTTCTCAACTCGGCTGCATAAATACAACTTCCAACTTTCATCCATCGGACTTCGGTCCCCAGGCATAACATCTGCCTGGAGAGAGATCTCTCTATTGCAGCCTACCCCCAAATTGGTGACCCACGACATTGGACAAAAATCGCAACCTTCAGACACACAAGACGGATGACGCAGTCTCACAGCAAGCCATACTCACCGCACTGTGCACCATTGCATGTATCTATTATCTGCCTGGTGTCTACAGTTCGCAAATCCTCCTCCCACTACTTTCACTTGCCAATCAATCAACCAACGCTCGCCAACAAGGCTCCGAGCAATCACGCAACAGGCATGCATCCACAAGTACCAGAGGAACAACAATGCTCGCCGACGAGGCTCTGAGCGACTGGCCCTTGCAAGCGCCCACATGACGCACAGACTGCAATCCACTGCAATTCGTATCGACCTCCGGTCTAAAAGGGGGGCTGATGTAGCGACTACTAGCGCCATCTAGTCATCACATAAGGAACTAATTACTACAATCCTACATCACGCTATCGAAGTTTCTCAACTCGGCTGCATAAATACAACTTCCAACTTTCATCCATCGGACTTCGGTCTCCAGGCATAACATCTGCCTGGAGAGAAATCTCTCTATGGTGACTACCCCCAAAATTGCATGGTCGAGACAAACTATGCATAGCGGTTAACTGACCATACACGCAATGTATAAGAATAAAGCTAAGCGTTGTCAATGTTTTACCTTCGGGAAAAAAGTGGATTTAGAAATATAATATATATAATATATGTTTTTCGGTGGCACCATCTTTTACCAAATAGCTAAATTACCTTGGCGTTTGAGTATTTTGTATAATTAACAGTCGTCATCGGAATCATCATCTTCGGTCTGTATACGTCCCACTGTATAACACAGGCATCCCCTTATAATGTAAAGGATTGAAATGCAGTTTTCCCACGCGATCAGAGTGGACTGGGAACTTAACACTCACCATTGAACTGTTTTTCAGCAGGAGTCCTCACCATGTTTTCTTTCACCGAAAAGCTAATATTAAATTTCATAATATAATTTCATAAATGGATTTCGAAAAATTCAGAGATATGAGCCCGAGATCTAATCCACAAACCTCTGCTACTAGTCTATTGCGACTTTTCGAAATAATTCTCATTCATCCTCATCATTATCCCAGCCTATATACGTCCCACTGCTGGGCACAGGCCTCCTCTCAGAAGTATTAGGAATTGATTTATTCTCAAGTGTATACAGGTTTCCTCACGATGTTTTCCTTCACCGTAAAGCTCATGGTAAATTACAAATGTAATTACGCACATAAATTCCGAAAAAGTCAGAGGTGCGACCCTCTGCTTGAGAGACCATAGGTCAAACCACTAGGCCACCACGGCTTTCTCATTGACCTTTACCAATTTGACATTCACACTTAAGCCAAAAAAAAAACACAAAAACAAAACAAAAAACATGCTTAATACATTGTTCTTTATGTATACCTTACCATAACACCCAGTATAGACAGTCCCTTTAGAATAAACACATGTTAAGATTACCAAGATTACCGCGGGCAAAGGTCACAAAAGGCCACGCTGACAAATGAGGTCCTGCAAACAAACGAACCTCGCACCTGAACCGTTGTCCTGGGTCGTGGCCTTGACTTGTGGTGGTTGCCTTAGCTCTTAGAGCATTAAAAACATCCGGAGCTGCCAGAGAGCTTTGAAAAGAAGACCAAATATTATACCCGTAAAAAATAACTGTTTATCTTCAAACCGAAAAATTAACTGTCTTCAAATTTGAATTAGAGTAAATCTATTTAGAGTAAAAAAATTATATGGGACTACTACTAATTTTAATACGTTATACGATTAGTCCCTTTATCTTAAGCATGTGTTTAACCTTGCACTACGATTATCGCAAGGCAATTTTCCCTGCACCTATCATTACCCAGCTACGTACCAAGCGTAGGCTGCTACGAAACAGCTACGCGCTACGGCTCTACGCGGTTACGAGTTGCGCAACCTCCAACTTTTGCCGAAACAAGCAATATGTTCAAAAAGTACAATGCGATTTTTTTTTATTTATTACACGAACATTCTATATCCCAATAAAAACACGCTGTAAAAAATGTACAAGCTCCGATTAACATGTGACTAGAAAACATACTCGTAGTCAAATAGGAACACAGTTTTTAACTATGAAATATGAAGGTAAGTAATGGCAAGATATTTGCCGTCAATACAGAATTCAATGCCGATTCGAATTGGCAACATTGACGGCCCAAAAGTCGGTTTTGACAGGGTTGTCAAATGGTTTAAGGGTTAAATAAAAAGTAGTAAAATATTATAAGTACGAATACTGTGTGTTATTTTATTATACAATATTTAGTGTAACAAAAAAGTATTTGTTATGCAAACAATGGTGTACCATCCGTGGGTGGACGTGAATTAATTTGATTGATCGATATCAAAAAAAGCTGTATGTGATTACGATACGTATTTCGATAAGGCTAATTGCTTCCTATGTATGTTAGTTTATTTATACGGTTCTAATTTGAACTAGACTTTTAGTGATTCTGTAAATCGATAACATTAAAATTCCAGAACTGGGTTGCGGGGGGTGCGAGGGTTTCAAAGGGGGGATGAAAATTCCATTGATTTTGCCGTAGGATACACCGTTTTCAAGATATTTGACAAAACACCGGTTCTCGTCCGATCACCGAGATCAAGCAACGTCGGGCGCGGTCAGTACTTGGATGGGTGACCGCCTGGCTTTTGAATGTTTTGTTATGACGTTATCACGTAAAACTATCGTCCGTAAACCGACTTTACAGACAACCGGTTTCCCAAGTTGTACCGGTCCGGAAATACTGCCGTTGCAAGCTAATTCCAAAGTTTCATCGTGCGTGGCAAAAAATTCCAAAACGGACTGTAGTGGATTGCCAGCTATTGAGGTAATGAATGAGAGTGGAACGGAAGTCCGTTGCGACTGGTGCGATGAAAAAATTTACCAGCAGGCAATAGATCAAACAACTTCTCGGAGCACTCCCCATGATAAATGCGGTATAAGATACCTAGGGATGCAACACCCCTCCGCAAGGATAGCGTGTCAAGCCGGTCAGAAAGTTACTGGTCGTTGACAATTCGAACGCCTCTTCGTTGAATAGGGTCAAATGGAAGAAGTAATTTAAATTGCACAAACAAGACAATTTGTTACAAATATAATTTACAATAGGTACAGTAATTGTACAGACAAGTGTCAACTAAATTTATTTATAAATCAAAGCTTGACAGAATAAAACAAGAAGTTGATATTACATCCAGCCCAAATATGGGAACAGTGGGAACGATGATGCATTTATCCCATTGTGGTACTAAACCAACGAAATACCTACAAATGATCAACAGAGCGCCGCAATGGAATGCTACTAATTCTTTTTGTTTGTTCTTGTGCTACCGATTTTAAAATATAAACGCAGGTGCATGTAAGGGGGCATGTATGACGCACCTATGACGTCACAGCCACCCATTTTAGGGTTGGCTGTTTTTCGCGCGGGTGGTTTGAACCGATTGGATAGTCTAACTGTATATTAGCCATTAAGACGTGGAGCAGAGGTTTGTTGGTTCAAACCTGGGCTCGCTTTGAGTTGTCGTGATGAACTCTGGACATACTTGCAAAGCTATTCAATGGTTGTGTGATGTGCAATCCACACTGGGCGCGTGTGGGGAACTACTGTCCAAGTCTTTTCGTTCTGAGAGGAGATCAGCGCTCAGCAGTGACGTACAGAGGCCGGAGATGATGATGACAATAATAAAAAAAATATATATATATTTCAGATATCGTAGATCCGTATTATGTTAGTAGCAAAGAGGTCCTTATTTTATAACTATGTTAGTATAGACATTATTTAAATGCATTTTGGCCCAGTGCGCGGCAATAACACTGTCCATCCTGCCAGCCATCACGTTCAGGAGACTGTTGCCGCGGCCGCGCAGGCGCAGCATGGCAGCATGGCATAATGGGCAGATGCACAGAGGTTACGTAGACGTTCCCAGTTAAACTTGGATTCTTTTAGTGCTCTGGTTATTGTCAAATGAATGTTTGTATGTGTGTGGCTGCGCCCACTGTTATTGCTCTTTACAAGAAATATATTAGTGTGCTACCGACTGGCTTGCGTATAACTCACGTCCCGCGCTCCTATAAATATCACCTTCTTTACCGCGCGCCTATTTTAATGAGCATTTTCTGATTTCTTAGATCTCGTTGAAGGTCTTTTGTTAGGTGATCCTAAAACCGTGTTCCTATTGGTCATTGGGTCGTGTGCTGGTGTGGGACGCTACTTGTGTAGACTCACTAGCTCCATCCCACGTCGATGGAAAACAATCAAGCTGGGCAGCAGCAAAGGCAGCTGAAAAACTCAAGGCAAACAAACACAAAGATCTCGGCTCTAAATACAACTTTTTCCTTTCGGGGTTGAGGTCTTAGAGCCGTGGGGCCCCAGCGCAAAATTTTTTTTATAAATTAAACACAAGACGGCTTTCTGATGCCACAGGGCACCGAAGAGCTGGCAGCTTCCTCGAACAAAGTATCAGCATTGCTATACAGCGAGGAAATGCTTCCAGTATCTTTGGGTTCATGCCGCGGGGGGAAACATTTATAATTATTTTTAGTTATACTTTAGTTACTCTTATTCTATTTTGAATTATAATTTGGAATTTAGTTTATGATTTTAGTCATAGATGTTAAAGAATGAATACAATAACATTGGATAGCTAGTCTATTAACGCCCCTAAATTTAAACTAAACATTCCGAAGAACCGATTATCATTTCAAGAGATCGGTACCTTCGGCACTTCCAAAGCAATACCAATCAAATATCTTTTTCTTTTCACTACAGAGATCAAGAAACGTTACGTAGTCCGCCCATGTAGTTTTTTTTTTGCAAAAATCAAGCTCACAAAGGTCTCTGCTTTCATTCGTAACTTGTTTCGGTGTTTCGGCTTCATTACCAACCTGTCAGACTCAGAAAAACAATCTCCTGGGCCCGAAACGACTTATTCTTGGCATATTTAGATTTTCGCCTTTTGTCACGTTCCCTACTGATTGCTCTATGAGTAACGTGTTTTTGGCGCGAATATATTACTATATTTTCTTTCAGTGATGTACTTTGCCTGCCGCGTAAATGTCCATAGTAATAAGTAATCCTACTACTAAAACTGCTAGGTACTATTTATAAAATTATGAATTCGAAAGTTTGTGTTTAAGTCCGTGAGTGTGTGTGGGTGTTTGAGTTTGTCTTCTTTACGCATAAACGGCTAGACGGATTTGAATAAAATTTGGTATGGAGTTAGCTTGACGTCTGGAATAACACATACGTACAATACATTTTATCTCTATATTTCCACGGGATCGGGTTTTATTTCCAAATATCAACCGCAGGTTTAGAGTCTGGTAATTTGGCATTGGTGATTTTTTATGTAACATTTATGAAGAGAACGATGTACTTAAATTTTAGGAATTTTAATGCGTCTGCCTGACCTTTTGTATGTAGTGATATTCCGCCTGTCGAAAACTCTCGTTCATTTATACACCCATCCAAGGGAACGTGTCAAAACACATATAGGTAACTAATAAAGTAAAAAAAAATAAAAACTTTTTGGAAATAAAGTAAATGCCCGTTATATATGCAATAATAGGTCGTAATGAAGGACCTTTTGCCCTGGTTCAGCCATTAAATTTAATTATTGATTATCTCACTAACTATAAATTAAAAAAATAAAATCCCCACGCAATTATGTCACACGTATATTTGAATATAAATTTAATGTCCATTATGCGTCTAAGATCCCAGCAACAAAAGAGCAACAAAAGAGCAACTCCCAATCCAAAAGAGCAATCCCAGCAACAAAAGAGCTGAAAACTTTGAAACGGCTAAACCGATTTTGATGAAACATATCTAAGAACCATCGCCAAGAAACCTGCTTTCTAATAAAAAAACCGCATCCAAATCGGTTCACCTGTTTAAGAGCTATGATGCCACAGACAGACAGACGGACAGACACATACACATACACATATAGCGGTCAATCTTATAAGACCCCTCTTTTTGTGTCGGGAGTTACAAATAGTAAGACTAGTTTCTTCGAGAAATTAACTCTATTTGACATGAACAATCTTCCCTTAAAGTTAACAGAAATAAAAAACATGGTGTATATAAATTATAGAAGCGAATTATAGTTAACCATATTCTAGTCCTACCATAGTCTACACGAAGGGCGGGGACGTCAGCCAAGCGGACATACGTCAGCACCGGACTACTGAGTTTACAAGCGGGTATGGGTATAAAAGAGTACGAGAACAATTTATTTCAAGCAAAACGCCCGCTCTGTTATTGAACGGGGGTACGTATCAAATCATATAAAGTTTGAAAATAATAATGCACAAAATACGTAATGGTCATTTGATGTAATGCCATTTTTATTAGAAATTCTCACCTTTACAGGACTTTTATTAAATAAACCTAGCCTAACCTAAACCTATAGATTACACGATAAAAAAGTTCGTTTGATTGATATTTTTGTCGCAAATTACAAATCACCATAATCAAAATGACGACTTTGTATATTTCGTCCATTATTTTTTTTTAATTTTATCCACCGACACAAAAAGATGGGTGTTATAAGTTTGACCGCTATGTGTGTGTGTGTGTATTGTGTTTGTCTGTCTGTGGCATCAGTGAACTGATATGGATGCGGTTTTTTCATTTGAAAGCGGGTTTCTTAGATATGTTTCAGTCGTTTCAAAGTTATCAGCTCTTATTTTAGTTGCGGACGCATAATGACGCATAATGGGCATTTAATTTATTTTCAAACATGTGTGTGACCAAATTGCGCAGGGGTTTATTTTTAAATTTATAATTGATTAGATTACAATCATATCTTTGGGAACCTGAACAGTCAGGTGTCCATGTCATCTATAGGTATCTAGGAAATTGTCAGATTCTATAGAAATGAACTTTTGAATCGCGCCTTATAATTGTAAAGTAAGGAAGTAAGTAAGTAATCATTTATTGCACATAAGTAGGGTTTACAAGAGGGCTGATACATGTGAAGAACATACAAACATTCGTGCAAAAGAAAAAACAATAGCGAAAAACAAAAACAATGATAGCAAGTTCATGAACGTACATTAACAGCTTTTCTACAATACATTTTCACTGGCTCCTGCACTAGGCGAGGCCTGTCCCGTAGGTAGCCAATTCCGAGAGAGTAAATACATAGTGTGCGCGAGAAGTACAACAGCAATTTCATAATAACAAAAATAAAGACTAGGTACATATACAGAAAACCACTGAAAAACTTTGTTGGTAATAAAATAAATTATACATTTAGGTTTAGCAATAAATTAAAACAAAAAAAAAACAAGAATAGAAACAAACCTATGACTGGGTACGTGCGTGTGTGTGTCTGTGTGTGTGTATGCGCGTGTGTGTACGCATGCGTGTGTGTGTGTATATGTGCGTGTGTGTACGCATGCGTGTGTGTGTGTGTGTATATGTGTATTTGTATTTGTTGTTGTATTATAGTAAGTGTCATCGTCGTCACAATATCATCATCCTTATTATTATGGAATAAATCGCTACCTCATGTGACTTGACTTTCTTGATAGAGCAGTTTAGTAACTTAGTATTGATAGAATAGAATAAGTTATTCAGAGCGACTACGCAAGAATGTTTTATAAGGATCAGTCGATTTATACGTAACTAATTTGTATATCCAATCTTGAACCTTATTCATCGGTAGTTAAAGACTTTTTGTAACATCGTTAAAAGCTGTAATTAAACTGTCCGTGCTTCAATGATTTATGTGAATTCGTAGCATAGATGAATTAAGTAATAGAGTAGAAAATACTGGCTATGCAATTTTGCAATCCAAAAATAATTTGTTCGGCAAGTTTTTCGCAACAGTTTTTTCTTTGTTCCCTACATGGAACATAGCTATTTTAGTTATTAGAATTATGATTGTACCTTTTTTAACTCTATATTTCAAACTAAATACAAACTGAAATATAGATGCACAGAAAAAACCCCAGAAAAAAGACCAATGCTGGGAATCGAACCCAGGTCCTCAGCGTTCCGTGCTGCGTGCTTACCCCTACACCACCACTGGTCTAGAAGTTAGCGACGAATCTTTCCCATACATCGTACACTTCAGTCTGTTATAATCACATTTAGGCAGTGATAAAGCGCATCTATGACCGCTATATGCGCTTCTAGACCAGTGGTGGTGTAGGGGTAAGCACGCAGCACGGAACGCTGAGGACCTGGGTTCGATTCCCAGCATTGGTCTTTTTTCTGGGGTTTTTTCTGTGCATCTATATTTCAGTTTGTATTTAGTTTGAAATATATGGTTTCACGGGATGACCGTAAAAGTAATAAAAAAAAAATGAAGTTGAAGAAAATAAAAAAATAAATAGAAAAAGATACTTCATACTTAACTTTTTTTAACTCTATTAAAAAGAAACAGTTCGTTTCATTCACTGCGCCACGCAATGACCATTCAATTTCTGTCCAAAATCGATCGGTTTCTGCTTCTCAATTAAGAATCTAAGTCAAGTTCCGCATGTTTTTTGACATCCATTTCTAATTCATTTCCGCAAGTTTTGTTTTATACTGGTAATTTGAACGGAATTTAATGGATACGATTGAATATATGAATAACATCAGAACACGTGGAAAATTGGCCAAAATTGCATTTGTATGCAAAGGCATGACATTTTTAAATTGTATTTGTTTAAAATTTTACTTTTTTTCATAGCATTTACACTTCTCCTTTTTAAATTTGCTTCCGTTTCTGCTTCAATTCTTAACATCTCCGTTAGATTACTTGTCTTTATATCTGTTCGCTCTACTCTAGTGTCCTGCTTGACCTTAGTCCAGCCATTAAATACGCAGCATTTTGTTTAATACCTATATTGATTGACATTTTCACTCTATATTATTTAGTCCTCTATGGGTTACACGTACGTGTATAGTTAGTACTTCAAAGTCATTTATGTATGTGTCACCGTGATTTTACAATAATAATGGATATTGACCGAATTTCTCATTGAGAAGATCGATTCACTGCAGATATTAAATGAAATGCCATCATCATCTCAGCCTCAGATCAAATAAAAAGTAAAGATAGAGCGCTACGAACAACGAAGTGAGGTCGGTCAAAGTCGGTCAAACTACACCAATCCATGTGCTTACACAGTGGCACGCACACACTTGCAACCAAAGTACACCAAATTTTGCTTAGAACCCAAAACGTCAACACTAGTGCTGCCATTATAATGTTGTGGTTACCCTATTATTGCGTAAATGCCGCCTATTCTTTTTCATTTTAAGTTCTATTCGTTATTAGCACGGTTAAGCCGTGAGAACGTGACGCGCAACGTAAAGTTATTTGTTTCTTGTAAAAGTTTATCAACGTTTTTTATTGTAGTAACGGTATAAACGTGACACACAACGTAGTATCGGGGTATTAAGAATTATTATGGCAACACCGGCCTATGCACACATGTTTATAAAACCGGCTTCACTCATCTGTTCCCCGCGCTCTATCTTTACTTTTTATTTGATCTGAGATCTCAGCCTATTATACCTACTTCCTGTAGGGCACAGGTCTCCTCTCAGAATGAGAGGGCTTGGGCCGTAGTCCCAAGGGGGCTGAGAGTAGATTGAAAACTTCGCACACCATTTAATTTCTTTGCAGGTCTGTGGAGGTTTCCTCACGATCCATAACCGTAGAACTCATAATATTTTTTTTTCTTTTCAATTATAATTTCGCACTTCGAAAATTTCCTCTTTAAAAAAAGTAAATAGTACACTTTAATTTGGAAATGCCCATTTCTGCAAGCTAAAATGTTCTTAACTGGAGGCATTTATTATTTATTGATTATTCATATGACATTGATTATTGTTTAAAAGAAACCTGGAACTGGGAATCGATGCAGGTGCTACTCCGATATTCGAAAATCGAAGTTCGTATCATATTGTCTCACTCACTCTCCTATTAAATAGTTTCAACGTAAGCGGGAGGGGACGATGCAAAGTTCAAATTTACAACTAAGGGCGTATAAGCACACGGCGTATTTTAAACGCGCTGTCGACGCGCGTTTGTATCGATATAAACGCCATACGCACGCGGGTTGGCTGTTCTATGTTCTATGTCCATGTAAAAAATATGGCTGTTCTATGGAATGAAAAACGCGCTGCAGACGCGCGTTCCTAAAACACGCGTCGACGGCGCGTTAAAAAAACGCCGTGTGTTTAGGCCCTTAATAGTGGGCTACTTCCTCGTCATTCCGTACGAAAGTTATAATTTCCTAATGTTATTTTACTGTCAAAACTTTCGCATTTTCCCCCAAGAAACAAGAGGAAAACCTTTGACCAAAAGTCGTCTGGTAGTGTCCCATCCAACATCCACATTAGCGGAATCATCACAACGTTCGATGGTGCCATTAATATCGCAAAAATTGAATTGAATTGAAAAGAAAAACCTTTGTTTTATTAACCGCGACAGAAGCAGGGTTAGGTATTCAACATCACCCCTTACCTCAACAATTGACCAATGCTGAAATTAAAAGTTTCCCTGTTTGTAGGTATTCCTGCTAACTTGTGCCAAGAAAGCTTCGTAATGTCGTTTCAAAACATCTAAATCCAGTTTTTACGTAAATTCAGAGTACAGTCTACAGAATAAGTTTTACAAAAAAATTGGTCTTAAACGGGTGAACCAATTCGGACGCGGTTTTTTTTTATTTGAATGAGAGTTTTTTGGCGATGGTTCTTAGATATGTTTCATCAAAATTGGTTCAGCCGTTTTAAAGTTATCAGCTCTTTTGTACATGCGGAAGGGATCTTAAATGCATAATTTTAGACGACCAGATGGCCTAGTGGTTAGTGAACCTGACTATGAAGCTTGAGGTCCCGGGTTCGATTCCCGTGTCGGGGCAGATATTTGTATGAAAAATACGAATGTTTGTTCTCGTGTCTTGGGTGTTTAATATGTATTTAAGTATGTAACTATCTATATAAGTATGTTTATCCGTTGCCTAGTACCCATAACACAAGCTTCACCTAGCTTACTTTGGGACTAGGTCAATAATTGGTGTTAATTGTCCCATGATATTTATAATGGGCATTTAATTTATTTTCAAACATAGGATATTGCAGATTTGAGCATTTTTTTACGAAAAAGGGTGGCAAATGAGCGTGTGGTCACGTAGTGGCACGTAAACAGAACCACCCATAGACACCCGCGACACCAGAGGGATGCAGATGCGTCGCCAGCACAGAGGGTTTGGTAAGATGGGTGTTCAGAACCGGCCCAACCATAATCTGCTAAAATATTTCGGAATAATTTCGAGACATGTATTATTTCTGTTTGTATAGGATATTAATAGGGCAGTGCTGCCCCGGACTTTTGGACGTGGAACCGAAGCCGACATGTAAAGGCCTCTCTGACAATTTAATGATGTGAAAAGTGATACAGTGAGCGGACGGTGTCCCTTGTCCGTGCCAAAGGGACATTATCCCATGCAGGATATCAGGATTAATCAGGACCAAGATCAGAGGATGTATTGTACCACTTTTCGGCTTTAAGATACTACTTTTAAAATACTTGAATGCAGTTTTGCCTGTCACTAAAATCAATGGCATGGTTCTTTAGAACAGATTTTTCTGTGTCTGTTAGTTTCAGTGCTATCCATACTGTCCCATGTAAATGGGCACTGTATACCGTAGTTATACTCTGTCACGGTAAATTCTCGTAGTACCTACCACCAGGCGCGTATTCAAAGTTATGCAAGAAATAGGCTTACTGCGTCACGTAAGGCCTATTTATGTGTTTCCGCGTGTGTGTGTACATACATACATACATATACTTTCTAAGTACCTACTACTCTGCCGTGCTAAGTGCAAAAGCGGTATCTCAGTGAAAGCTAGTTTCGAGAAAATCAAAGTTTTGTAAAAATAGTTTTCGTTTTACTTTACCTACAGATATTTTTTTTATTGAAATGAAAATCCAAAATTATAGTAAAAGTTGTAGCAGTAGGTACCTACAAAATATACGGTTAATCGCCTACGTAGGTACTATTGATATACCTAAGTACTTTTCTCTTATACTTTTAGTAATTTCAATTAAAGCTGTGATAGAGAAAACTTTTAAGGGTTTTTCACATTTTAAATAAGATACCGCTTTTTAAAGGCTTGCTTAATTCATTGGATGTGTATTTTTTTAAACTATTCGACGCCAAAAAAAACAACTTTACTATTTTTTTTGAGATAAGTTCCGCTTTTGCGCTTAGCACAGCTGTACTTACCTTGTTTGTTTAGGAACTGAGAATAGGTAAACAAATCGAATCACGTAACTCTAGGGCGCAAACCACACAGAAGGGACGTGGGACGGGGGCGCGTGGCAGTCGCGGCGCCCCTTGTATTATTTTTAATACTAAAAGAAGCGTCGCAATCCAAAGCAGACAGAAGAGACGGGGCGGAGACGCGGCCTGCGAACAAAAGACGCGGACTGCGGCGCGCCCTCGTCCTACGTCTTCTGTGTGGCTTGCGCCTAGGAATCCCTTTGCCTACTTAGCAAAATTACTAGGTCTGCACAGTAATATGTTAATTTATTCTGATATTTAATGTGAAATTTGAAAATAAGTATAAGTATCTATTTATATTTACAGTAATTATTTAAATAATATTATTTTATTTTCTCTGTGTCGCTATCTAAATCTCGCTTGTTATGGTTTTCATATTGCATTTGCATATTCTATAAAATTACTAGCTGTTGCCCGCGACTCCGTCCGCGAAGAATGGGGGGGGGGGGTGAAAAATAGCCTACAATCTATTCTCAGACCTACCGAGTGTAGAGAAAAAAGTTTCATAAAAATCGGCCAAGCCGTTTCGGAGGAGTTCGGTAACAAACACCGTGACACGAGATTTTTATATGTTAGGTAGAGCATAAGGCTGCGTTTCCACCAGAGATGTGCGAGGATGCGTTGCGAGGGATTTGTGTGTCATGAACCAATAGAAACACTTCATTTAAAAGGTCCTAAGTGAATCAAGTGTTTCTATAGGTTCATGACCATGACACACACATCCCTCGCAACGCATCCTCGCACATCTCTGGTGGAATCGCAGCCTCAACCTGTTTATAAATTTTGCCTGAATCATTTTTTACACGCTTAGCCGTTTTCAAGATAGCCTCAAAATTAACTTTGAACTTTAACTAAATAACAACAGGATTCCTAATTCAAATACACAATATTTTTTCTGGGTCTCAGGACGATAGAGCACTGTAGTTTGAATATTTCCAAGTAGGCATTGTAACTTCAAAAATAGGCCAGAGAGGGAGCCACCAGACAATTTCATGACTTCTTCAACATTTTCTTTGATTTGATTTTGATTTTGTTCGTTCAACTTCAAACACAGGCCGCATGTGGTGAAAATTTATAACATTTCATATTATAGGTGATTTTTTCTCGCCTTTAAACAGATATGATAAATAACACCGAATTCGAGACGCAGGCGTTGTCAAGGGTGTCATCAGTCAGTGTCAACTGTCGCTTCCCTACTTTTGTTTACATGTAGATTTCTGATACCGAAATAAAATATTGGGAAACCCACGCACAGAGGTAAACTGTTTAGGCAAGAAACTCTTCAGACGTAGTGGTTTAAAAGATCTCTCGAATGAATATGGATTACGAGGAAGTTCCATTCATCTGTATAAATAAAACTAGCTGTTGCTTACGACTTTTACAAATATTTTTTTTATCGATTATCCCGCGGGAACTATACAATTTTCCAGGATTAAAAATATCCTATGTCCTTTCCAGGGTCTCAAACTATAGCCATACTAAATTTCAACTGAATCGGTTCAGCGGTTTGCGCGTGAAGAGGTAACAGACAGACACTTTCGCATTTATAATACTACCTCCTACTATGGCATAAGATTGAAGGTTCCATGTATTGGCTCAGTGTCGAGCACAGTGACGTTTACCTTACTTTTGTTTAGTTACTTAAAACTTGTACTGAACCGCTCTGACTCGCCTACTAATTTTATTACATCCTTTATAAACCCCTAGTGGGTTTTCCAAAGTGGCATAATACTTAACTCCAACCTTGTTTATTTGTGTTCATGATTATATTTAAAAAAAAAAGTAATGTTCGTAATGTAAATATCATTGAACATTTGCTGCCTAGTAAAGGTTTTCCTTCTTTTATTTTTATATTCAGTGATAAAATACCCGACTGGTAGTTCACCTTGACTATCTACTGAAGTAGTTTCACAAAATACAAGAGTCTTTGGATTCTCCATTTTCCCTAAGCACCTTTTCATACGTGTTCATTCATATTATGTGCGGTATTTGTAGGTATATCATTAATTTCACGGTTCGTACTTATGCCAACCGGGTTTCTACACAGGTAATTATTGTATTGTACGTCAATACGACCCGCGTAAGGGCTGGTTAGTATGGAAAAGGATTTGTACATAGGTGGGTAAAAGTTTTAAATGTAATTGGGGAGAGGCGAAGGAGGTTGCGGGATAGGTACCCAAAGGGTAAAACGGGACCCTATTACTAAGACTCCGCTGTCCGTCCGTCTGTATGTCTGTCCGTGATAGTTAGACAGTTGAAATTTTCACAGATGATGTACTTACCTACTTATTTCTGTTGCCGCTATAACAACAAATCCTAAAAAACAGAATAAAATGAATATGGGGGCTCCCATACATCAGACGTGATTTTTTTTGCCGTTTTTATAGATAGTGATCCGACTCGCATTTGGCCAGTTTTTTAAAGAAGCAAATGCCAGAGCTATCTACGTTATTATTAATTTTACTAGCCTTTGCGTAACACTAGCAATTTGCTAGCTGGTTTCCGCGATAAGGCTTTGAGTCTAGTATGGAGGCCACTAAAGAACCAAGGAAACTGTACCTAATGCTAATTGAAATGAATACCATCATTCACCCTAGGTCTGAAACCGGCCAGATTGTAGTGTTCAGGGAACACAGACGCAGGTACTTAGGGAATTTCACTCTTTAGCTATACGGTTGATGAAGGAAGAGCGAAAACGCTTTGTGCGTATTTTGGGAATACTGACAGCAAAAGGGTGGAGACCCCGCCTACTTCAGATCAACTTGTGTAAGAAAGCAGCAGGTGGAATAAGGTCCACAAACACAGCTGTCTTACAAGTGTGTCAAGCAAAGAGTTGTAGTTTTATCATATTGCGTCATAGCTACCTCCTACGCATCACCATTAAACCTTTACAATGCTCGATAAGTGCCGAAAAATCATTAAAACATACTGTAGCGTAGCATATAGCATTAACTTAGTTGTCTACTTAAACTTAAGTCTCCTCGAACATACGTCGCGCGCCACCTATCGTCGTCATGGAAAACTCGGCATCGCACGCGCCCAATCGTGCGACGGAGACGGCGACAGCGCACCCTATCAGGCGAGAGCGGGAAAGATAGAGACGCTAGCGGAGGGGGACGGGAGGCGAGGAGAAAATGAGCCAGAGTGGCGCGCAAGCTAGGGAGACTCGGCCATTTTGCCCGCGGCGAGGAGAGCAGACGGCCGCTGTCGCGACGACGCCTCAACCCCGATAGCAGCTCGTACGAGAGCCTCATAGTTCTTCCGTAAGGGAGCGGTTGTGTGGCCCCCGCCCGACCGCTACCTGCGCTTCAGAGCCGTGCCCTGCCCTGCCCGAAGTCCGGCGCCTAAGCCAGGCCTGTCTCCGCCCCTTACCACCTGTCGTGTGCCACCACGCGGCGCGGACCCTGTGGCCCCCGCCCGACCGCCACCCGCGCTCCGGAGCCGTGCCCACCCGAAGCTCGGCGTCCAAGTCAAGCCGGCCTCCGCCCCCCACCGCCTTTTGTGTGCCGCCACGCGGCACGAACCCCGGACCAACCGACGCGCTGGCACGCGCACGCGGCAGCGTACCTTACCCTTCCGTCACTCTCGCCGACAACTCTTCTCCGCACTGTCGCACAGCCTCCGCCCACACACGGTGTATATAAGTGACTGCTATGCTATGCTCTATGCCTGTCTACCTGTTGTGTGATATTGATATTAAATTCTACATAAGTATATACGTACGTGGTTTGATTCGGTAGTACCATAGTTATAGCCTTGGCACAAAGAACCCCACCCCCTGCCCCGGTATAGATACCTGTAAGGCGCCCTCGTGGTCCACCTTACAATACCGAACATCATTAAAAAGCAGTCTCCTGTCTATCGAACCCCAACAGAGCGCCCACGCAAGGCCGAAGTGGGGGACAAACGCAGTTGGAGAGAAAACGTGCTCCTGCCTCCCCTGCCCCGGGCATGCGAGCTCGGCCTGGCCATCAAAATACTGTCAATCAAAGCATAAGTACCTACCCACATGTGCGGGATACAAATACGAGACATTTGTACAAAATCTAATAAGTACCTACTTACATAAAAATTTCGTGTCACGGTGTTTTTTATTTAATTATTTAATTTTTATATATTTATTTTCCACGCTTACAAATATTTTACAGGAACTGAGCCTAAAGCAATAGTGTATCTATTCCTGTCATTACATTTATTACCTATAAGGGTTATAAGTATACTATACTATTGATTACCTACTATCTATATCATTAAGTTACGCTTATTAGCATTACGCGCTTCGGTCTGTGGAAGCCTTAAATGCTTAGTTTTTTTTAAGTTGGCCTAATTTTTTAATTTGATAATGATAAGTTTAGTATAATAAATAATTATATAATTTGTATCTGTTTTGTGTGACCTTTCGTGACTTTACTGTACTGTACCTGACCCGGCGGAAGACCAGTGCTGGTTTATAAACAGCGACACCCTGAGCCCCCTCCCTTGTCCCCCTTTTGTAACAGCATCAATATGTACCTATGTCTATGTTTGTACTCTTACTTCTGCCTGTGTACGTGTTATTGTTGTTTTAAATAAATGTTTTCCTTTCTTCTTATAGCATAACTAGCTTTTGCCCGCGACTCCGTCCGCGTGGAATTAGTAATTTGGGCAGCTTATTTTTTTATCCAATTGTCTTTTTCATCAATTATGGCTCTCCTCAGTTTCTCGATATAAAAAAATGACCCCCCCCCCGCTACCTCCAACCCGCTCCCCCTCGCAACCCCCCCGCACAGCAACCCCCCCTCGCAACCCCCCCGCACAGCAGACCCCCCCCCCCCGCACCCCCCACCCTCCCGCACCCCTCCGCACCCCCCGTACGCCCTCCCACACAGCACCCCCCGCACACCCGCGTTCGTCCCAAGTCAAGCGTGCCTATGCCTATAGAAGTTTTACTTCAAGTTTTTTTTTTGTCAAATATCTTGAAAACGGTGCATCCTACGGCAAAATCAATGAAATTTTCATCTCCCTTTAATACCCGCGCACCCTCTCTCCAGTACCCTTCCCGGCACCCCACCCCCCCTCAACCACCCCACCCCCAAGGTTTTTGTCAAATATCTTGAAAGCAGTCATCCTACGGCAAAATCATTGAAATTTTAATCCCCCCTTTGCAGCCCCCCTCCCCCGCACCCTCAGCCCCCTCACAACCCCGCCCCCCCCCCCACGCCCCGGAGTTTTTGTCAAATGTCTTGAAAACGGTGCATCCTACGGCAAAATCAATAAAATTGTCATCCCCCCTCTGGAACTCCCGCACCCCCCCCCCCCACCCCTATTAGCTTAGGATTAGCGCCTAGGTATAGAAGTTTTTACTTCAAAAACCCCCGATTTTGAAACATTCTTCCGCTCCGCTCCTATTGGTGTTAGCGTGATGATACAAGGGGCGTTCAATAAAAAGTGAGAATGAGTATGTTATAAAACTGCAGCGACTACCGCGTCGTCGTCTTCAAATTTCTGGCCTCTCAGGTATTGTTTCAATCTCGGAAATAGGTAGAAATCACTGGGAGCGAGATCTGGTGAATACAGAGGATGCTTAAGGATATCGAACCCAGCATCACGAATTGCAGCCATTGCAACGGCGGACTTGTTTGCCGGGGCATTGTCCTGGTGGAACAGCACAACTTTCGAGAGTTTACCTCGCCGTTTTTCGCGGATCTCATTGCGCAATGTTGCTATTTGTTAAGCGTATAATGTGCCCGTAATAGTGACTCCATGCTCGAGATACTCAATCATTAATACCCCTTTACCATCCCAAAAAACAGAGCCCATGACCTTACCAGCAGATGGGCTCACCTTGAATTTCTTCGGAGTTGGAGATGATGGCCTTTTCCATGTCATAGACTGCAGTTTCGTTTCTGGGTCGTAATGATGGAGCCATGTTTCGTCCATTGTTATAAATCGCGCCAAAAAAAGTTCCCGGTCTTGCTGCATCAGGTTCAAAGCTTCTTGACAAATCTCTAGTCTAGTTTGTTTTTGCGTGTCAGTAAGCATTCTTGGTACCCAACGCGCAGATACCTTTTTCATACCCAAGCGTTCATGTAAAATATTATGCACGCTCCCCGTTGAAATCTTTACATTTTCAGCAATAAAACGAACCGTGACACGACGATCCGCCAAAACTGAGTTTTCGACTTTTTTCACAATTTCTTCAGTTACTGCTGTAGTAGGGCGTCCGGAGCGGGGGTCGTCCATTGTCGATGTTCTTCCACGTCTAAATTCGGCGCACCAACGTGCGACTGTCGAATACGGAGGAGCATTAGACCCTAAAGTGTCCCGCAAATCCAAATTGAATTGGTCCGTAGAAAAATTTTTCAAACACAAGTATTTGATAACGGCGCGCAGTTCAATTTCAATTTTCTCCATTTTCGCTAACGTACTCAATAGCATTGCAAAGAAATTACCGTATATTTTTTTAAACAAAAGACAGTTAGTTTGTTTTTTCATAGCAATCAGCTAGATAGATTAGCTTTACCGGCCAGTATTTAATTTCGTAATATTAAAAGAGTTTGCATCTCATTCTCACTTTATATTGAACGCCCCTCGTATATAGCCTATAGCCTTCCTCGATAAATGGGCTATCTAACACTGAAAGAATTTTTCATATCGGAGCAGTAGCTCCTGAGATTAGCGCCTATAGAAGTTTTACTTCAAAAACCCCCGATTTTGAAACATTCTTCCGTACCGCTCCGCTCCTATTAGTTTTAGCGTGATGATATAGCCTATAGCCTTCCTCGATAAATGGGCTATCTAACACTGAAAGAATTTTTCAAATCGGAGCAGTAGTTCCTAAGATTAGCGCGTTCAAACAAACAAACAAACTCTTCAGCTTTATATATTAGTATAGATATGAATAATGCTGACTTAGTGAATTCATACAGAGAGCAGGAAAACAAGTCAATGTGTTCCGCTGTTAGATTCAGCGTGTGCAACGCTCTCGTCATTATTTTACTCCTCCGTTATTGAAATCCTCCGAAACGGCTTGATCAATTTTTATGTTTTTTTTTGTACCTTTGGTAGTCTGAGAATTATATCGTAACTACTGTCTATTTTTAAAACTGTATTTTTCGCAGACGGAGTCGCGGCCAACAGCTAGTCTAATATATAAAAATCTCGTGTTAGTGTTTGTTATCGAACTCCTCCGAAACGGCTAGGCCGATTTTGTTTTTTTTTGGCTATAAGTATTTGGTAGCTCTGAGAATATGTCGTAGGCTATTTCTTTTATACCTACCCCTATTCTTCGCAGATGGAGTCGCGGGCAACAGCTAGTAAATATCTAACGTTTCTAAGCCCCTAGGGCGAGTTTTTGACAATCATCATCATCATTACGTTTAACCTTTCAACTCCCGCCGGCTACCGGGGGAGTCGGCGAAAAAAGTACTGTCAAGCCAAATGGAGCCAAACGCAAATATTCATAATGTTCTTGGGTTTTGACAGTTTTTGGTGCTCGGGTTTTGAAAGGTTAATGCTGAACATAAGCTTTCAAAGGATCACCAAAACGGTCCTGCGCCATCCGCGTCCAATGTGTGCCCGTAACTGTGCTATGCCTTAGGCTCCGATAATATTTTATTTGTTTTGGCGTGATCGTCTAATTTGTATCGTTTTCTACGTTGTGTTTTCGTTTTAAAATAATACTAGTGACCGGGGTTCACAACTAGGTGAACTATTAGACTTTACATACTCATGTAAATAGATAGATTATAGCGAATGTATGTATAAATTCTTAAATATAAATCCACAGACAGAAATGGACAAAGGTTTAACAATTAGTATTATTTATTTGCTCTAGAAGACATTGTATAGCAATATGGTCTATGTTCGTATAGGAGGAGCCCTCTCCCCGCTCTCTCCAGTAGAGTTCGACGCCTTACTGGTCACCCTCCCTCGAACCTACAACGACCATTGCAAGGGAATAACAAGCTATGTCGCCCGTCTATAGATCGTATGTATCAGCCACCAAATGAGTAAGAGGACAAACAAGAATATAGTTACTCCTGTGGTAGGATTTCATTACTCTTAAAATTTACACGGAGTAACTACCCTACTCACTTGAGACTACTTCTATTCCCCCCCTTTAGACTCTAGTATAAAAAGAAGGTACTTCGATTAGCGTATGAGTAAGCTGAAGGACGCTCCATTACTTGGTCTACAACCCAGATCGAGTAATTGGCCTCCCCCCACGTACCTCCCTAAGACACCCAATTCTGCACGGATCGCCTCGAGGGACGTTTTATCCTTAGCCGCAACCTCACTAACGACACCTATTGCCGAGCGAGTAAGTAGACACCCCGTTGGATTACGCATAATCACTACGTGCCGATTGGTCAGACCGAACACTAGGGGGCAACCTTCAGCACGCCAGAGGCAGAATTGGCCCCTGGAGACCATACGTATATCACCAATCCTCGCACCCAAAATAATAATTTTGATAATCTACAGACCGCATAATGAAAGCTTCACATCAACCGTTGCTTAGCCTAGCCATCGCAACTGTATCGTCTGTACTATGGTACGTGATGGTGTAGCTGCATGCTATCAGGACCATTTCACTTGGTCGGTCGTAACTATACTGGCATTTGTGCCTACCAGTATTGTCACTTCCCCACTCTCAGAGTAATAAATAGTACGGATAGAAGTGTGGGAAATACTTTCTCTATACTGGTCTGACTAAATCCAAGGTTAATATTGAGGACTGGTAAGTATTAGTGGTTTAATTTAGTCTCAAGTATTATGAAACCCCATTCTAGGTTCTAAAAGGTTAACAGATTTTATACCAAAATCAAGGGATGAATTTTGAAAATGATATTCTTTCATTAGAACAAATAAAATAGATAAGACAATACGCCATAAGTCCAAATGGACTTGTATAACAGCACAACAAAGTTAATAAACAGTGATAATATGGCCGTTTATCCATTTCTATCAGTAATTGATCAATTACTTCCCAAAAATAAATTCATAATAAAAACACAAGGTTAAATAGTAATAAATCCTATTAAAATTATACTAGAAGTTCTTACCTAGTAGGTACAACTGTTTCACTGTTTAAATACTCTGTGGTATTATCGAAGATAGGTTCCCCAGTAGGTTACAAGATCTCCGGTTGTTCAGATAATATTCAATTCAACTATTATTTCAAGACAAGGTCTTCAGTAGCTCAGTTAATATTCACTTCAAATATTACTTCAAGACGAAGGTATGACAACATAAACGCACAAGGTTCTCAGTCAGAATATTGTTCAGATCCACTGTCAATTATCGAAGATAATTCCTTTCGGATTTCAAAAAGATTTAAATTTAAATAATAATTCCAAGAGAAAAGACAATAAAAATAAAATCAATTCAAAACATTGTATAGCTCAACCCAAAGTGGTTTCTCGATATCAAATGCCAATAGACATTCTAATTTATTTAAACAAAGATTCAATTGGCCTGTTCTAAAATTTAAATATTTAAACTTATTGTCATGTTTATTTGTATTAGCTAAATAGAACCCTATTACTCATCTTGACATTAACTGTCAGTCATCAAAATCTTGTTTAAAATTGAACCTTAAATTCCGTTGACCTAAACATCTATCTATAAGGGATAGTTCAAGTAAACCAGAATGCAATGAACAATGATTTTATTATCAACTCTCTACAGTAAAGTTACGTTACGTCTTAACTCAATCGCTCCAAGACACGGTCTGTCTTCCGCTCTCGCGTGCTGTCTTTCGCTCCGTCTCCCCTCCAAGCGTCCTCCGACCAGTCCCATCGTTTAACCAATCGCAAGACAGCACGCGGAACAAGAATTGTACTTCCGGATCCGAGTATAGCAAAGTACCTACGTTATTTCAAATTAAGATCATTATTATTACTTATTTATATAACATAATTCTATTTAATATTTATAAATGCTAACAGTCGGCCTTTCCTGACTTTTTATCGTCTCGAGAAAACAGAAACTATCATATTACAACAATAATTATTATTCTTGATTCTTTTATATTTTCATACATTAAATTATCTTCTTGGCAGAATTGAGTTATATAAAACAAATATGGAAACTATAATTAATTACCATCGGTGATTGCATGAAAGAGCAATACATGTCCCAAGTGTATCCTTATAACTAGCAATACAAAATTACTTCTTTAGTTACTATCCTAGACGTAAGTATTAATATTCTATTATAACAATTATACATTATAATTATCATATATTAGAACAATTATAATTATCATAATAATTATTTCCAGCCCATGTATGTCTCACAGTTTGATACTACTTTGATACGAGCCTTTCTTAAATATAATAATAACTACACATTCAAAAAATAATTTATTTTAATATTATTAGCTTACTTAATTAGTGTAATAATTCGTTCTTAGGTAATTATACTTGTATAGGTACGGAACCCCTTCCTGTTTCCAATATACCATAATATGATAATTACTCATTCAAGTCATAGTTTCTTATAACATTTTAAGCTTAATTAGTGTTAATAATCACTCTTAATTATACTCGTATACGGAACCCCTTCCTGTTTCCAATATACCATAATTTAATAATAATAATTACACTCCCAAATAATAATTCCTCATAATATTGAAAGCTACATTAGTGTTAAAGTTAATAATTCGCTCTTAATTAACCTTGTATACGGAACCCCTTCATGTTTCCAATATACCATAAGTAATCATGAAAAGGAAAGTACTAGAGCCCCTGCATGTCTCTAATTACTTCCATTCTTATCTTAACTCAATACTAGAGCCCCCTTCACGTTTCTAGTATTGCTCAATGCGACACTAGGCCCCATGCATGACCTAGTGTCACAGGAGAACACTTTATTTACTTAGATAATGAATAATATTATTAAAATATCGTTAACACTTCACAACTTTATTATGCAGCGCTCTTTCTTTTGTTTTACTACAACTGGTATGGAAGATGGGATATTTGTTACTTTTCAAAAGATAGGACTCAGTCAGTTTCACTACTAGAATCGCTATCGTTGTTTCTATCAAAAACCATCCAAGGATGAATTTTATCAACCGAGAAAACACCATTGAATGCTCTATTACCCTTTCGAGATAATGGTGTGTCCTCAATTGAATACCTATCATTGGGCAATACTGCAGTAATACGGTAAGGGCCACGTAGTTTGGGCACTAATTTCTTGCTCTGGCCGCTAGCTGGTATATCTCTTTCTACCCTAACCAGTTCACCGACCTGAAAAGTGAGCTTTTTCCTTTTTTTGTCAAATACTTCTTTCTGTCGCTTTTGATTTAACTGCACGTATTCGGTAATTTCACCCCTAATATTATCTATCTTTTCTTCTAAACTTTCTATCTCGTCGCCGTCAATGTGTGACTTTAAAACCGAATCCGACGTACCAGTTAGTTGAAGACCAAAGAGTGCTTCAGACGGAGTTTTACCTGTCCCTTTATTAACGGTATTATTTAATCCCCATTGTATTTCGGACACACACTCGTCCCATAACCGTTCTTGTTTGCCAAATGTGGCCGCAGTAAGAGCAGACAAAACCGTTCTATTATAGCGCTCAACTTGTCCATTGGAGCGCGGTGAAGCTGTTGCGTTCAATATATGCTTAATGCCGAGTGATTGTAAATATTCTTTAAATTTATTGGACGTAAAGGAGGTTCCTCGATCAGAAATAAGCCGTCTTGGGACACCGAACGTGTGGAAGTAATTTTTGATTGCTCGAATGGAGTGAATGGTTTTGGTGCTCTTTACTGGTACCAACATTATGTACTTAGTAAACGCGTCAATTATCAGCAACAAATAAGAGTTTTTCTTTTTACTACGAACAAAAGGCCCTAAGTGGTCAATGTGGATAGTGTCGAAAGGGCAGTCAACTTTTGGTATGGGGTGAAGTTCACCAGCCCTTTTACCTGCCGGAACCTTAGTATGAGCACATTCCAAACAAGAATCAACGTATTTCTTTATAAATCGTCTCATTTTAGCAAACCAGAAACTATTCTTTATTTTGTCAAAAGTTTTGTCGAAGCCAAAATGACCAATGTCGTCGTGGTTAGCCTTCAACACTTGCCATCTAACTCCTTTTGGTACAACCCAGCGATCGCCTTGCTCTGTTTTCTTATATAAGAGACCCCTTTTGACCAAATAACCCCTTTTAATGTCTACTATCTTATCACTCTCTTCGTCGTTTAGTATGGAAATAATTCTCTGCAATTCGGGATCGCTGTGTTGTACCGTCGCTATCCAATTTGAGTCTACATTTCGAACTTGAAGGATGGGTGTAGATTCCGTGTTAGCAGGGTTGCGGCTTAGCGCGTCAACGTGGGACATTGTCGTACCAGGCTTATAAATAACGTTGAAATCATATTCTTGCAATACACTCCACCAACGAGCAACTCGCGGCAACATGTCCTTTTTTTCGAACGTTGCACGTAGTGAGTTACAGTCGGTAACTATAGTAAAGGGAATACCTAGCAAATAAACGCGAAAGCGCTGGATAGACGAAACAACAGCCAACGTCTCTAAGTCGTAAGAAGAGAATTTAGACTCCTCCGGCGATGTTTGCCTGCTATAATACGCAACTGCAGTAAAAGGTGTGCTTTTGTCACGTCTCTGAAGTAACATACCAGCTAAACCCATTTTCGAGGCGTCAGTATGTAGTTGGGTCTCACATTGGGGGTTATAGAAAGAAAGTATGGGTCTTTTAATCAGCTCGTTCTTTAATGAAGAGAAAGCATTGTCTTCTTCCTCACCCCAGGCCCATTTTGTATCTTTCTTCAAAAG
This sequence comes from Archips crataeganus, assembly GCA_947859365.1. Classification (NCBI taxonomy): domain Eukaryota; kingdom Metazoa; phylum Arthropoda; class Insecta; order Lepidoptera; family Tortricidae; genus Archips; species Archips crataeganus. The sequence continues at coordinate 19,152,550 of OX402048.1, forward strand.
ACGAGTTAGCGGTTTGGCAATAACAGAGAACCCTTTAATAAATCGCCGAAAAAAACTAGCAAGTCCAACGAATTGTCTAACCTTGTGCTGGTCGGTTGGCTTAGGGAATCTTTCTACTGCTTCTATCTTACTACTACCTGGCCTGATACCCGCTTCACTAACTTCAAATCCTAGGTAGTTGATAGATTGCATTAAAAAGTGACATTTCTTTGGGTTTAGAGTCAAACCTGCCGTTCTGAATAACTCTAGAGTTTCGCGAAGTTTCCTAAACCCATCTTCAACAGTCTTCGAAGGAATATTTACGTCATCCATATATGCTAACGCGTCTTTGAATCTGGCATTGCCTAAGATATTATTAATTGCTTTTTGAAACGTCGACGGCGCATTCACTAAGCCAAACGGCATCCTAGTGAATTCAAAATGCCCGTCGGGCGTAACAAAGGCAGTTAAATGTTTAGAAGCTTCGGACATGGGTATCTGGTAGTATCCAGAAGCGAGGTCTAATGTGGTGTAAAATTTATTTCCTGCCAGACTATCTAATTGGTCGTCTATCCTTGGTAAAGGATAGTGTTCCTTCACCGTGCGTTTGTTAAGTGTACGAAAATCTATGCAGAGACGGTAATCGCCAGTTTTCTTTTTAACCAATAGAATTGGTGATGCATATTCTGACGAAGACTGTTGGACTATACCAGACTCTTCCAATTCTTGAACCATATTCCTAACTACTTCTCGTTCTGTATGAGGCAACCGATACGGTCTGTATACTACCGGCGTTGGGTCACTCAACTTTATGTCCATTTCACTATGACTAACGCACCCCAATTCCTTGACTGAAAAAGCGAAGCAATCTCTATATTCATTCAACAGCTCAATTAGCTTTAGTTTATCTGATTTTTCGATATTGCTATTTAAATTTATCATCGTTTCGTCAATCATGGATTTTTGTGTACTCTCTAAATTTCTTTCAATTCTATTTACGCTAATAGTCTGAACAGATACGCTACATTGCTTTAAAGGTATACCACGCACCAGTAAAGTATCCTTGTCTAACATAAACCCTTCGGTATTTAGTCCTTTCACTAGTATTCGACCACAGCCATCTTTGACATTGATGACGCTTTGTACGATCTCTTATTCTCGCTTTGATTGCAGGCATATACTAGGCTCAATAAATAAGTCGCCATTATATAAAGGAAGGGAGCAAACAACAACTACCGTATAACCTTTGACATTTACTGATTCAAGGACATGTAATTGTACAGCCATCTTCTTTTGCACTGTATTGGTCGTTATACTTAGAATATCGTTAGTCTTATACACCACTACATGTTCCTGCTCAGTAAATGTCTGGCCTAGCAAAACAGGGACTTTCAAGAAGTCATCAGGCACAATAAGAGCCTCTAAAGTTGCCTCTGCAGTATCCACCTTGATTGTGACAGTCAATTTACCTATGCAGCTAACTACTGAATCTCCAAAACCTCTTAGTACCGGCAAATTATTAAGAACCCATTGATCCGATAAGTTACGAGCTGCGGACTCTTTTAGCATGGTGCATTGGCTGCCAAAATCAACGAAACATTCTAATTCCTGACCATTAACTCTGGCAGTTTTAAAATATTTGACATCATTATCCTGCTCTAATGACACGCGTAAGACGACCTTATTAGCAGTGCTTTCCTTTTTTGTAGAGACATTGCAATCACTAGAAACATGGCCTACTTTATGACATGAGTCGCATCTTTTAATTGGTTGCTTGCATTTAAAATATGGATGCCCTTCTTCCCCACAATTGTAGCACTTGGTAGAATTCTTAGTTTCGTTATTGTTTTGCACTGATTTAAAGAATTTAGAGCGTTTATTTTCGGATGTGCTGGCATGTACAGGCGCATTTGTTTTATCGGTTCGTTTTATTGCTTTAACATTTCTCAAATATACTAGCAATTTGTCAGGATCTGTAAATTGTGCCGCTTCAGCACTAGTTCGCACTGATCTATCTTCAATACCCAGTAATACGCAGTCTACTGCGTCCTTGCCATATATTCGGCAGCGATTTAACAAAACCATTTTTTCATAAAAATATTCTTCTAACTGTTCGCCGAAACGTGCTTTATAAGCCAGCATATCCGTCAATAATTGCCCGTAATTCTCGTCACTCGGAAAAGATGATCGCAGTTTGTCTTGCCATTCAGACCATGAAAACAAAAGGCTCGGTAGCCCTTGATACCATTTCTGCGCTAAACCTACTAATTTAGGCAAAGCGTAGTGTATAATTTGACGTTCTGTCCAGTCGTAAATTTTTGCACACTCATTGACCTTAAGGATCCACATATCAACAGTTTGATTTCTTTTGGCGGGATCAAACTCGGGAATAACATTAATGGTGGGAAATCGATCGCTACTATTACTATCGGCTGATTTCATAGTCTGAATTAACTCCTTAAATTGCATAGCAAAATTAATAAAGTCATTCGAGGTACTAGCTAAAGGCTGTTGCTCACTTGGGATCCCGTTGGGCTCGTTATCAACGGGAGGACGACATTGGGATTCGCCATCTCGTTGCCGTGGCCGCTCACCTTCAGGACGGCGTCGCGACCGGCTGCGCGACTGCCGCTGACATCGCGACCTGCTGCGCGACTGCCGCCGGCGTCGCGCTCTCTTCTCCCGCCTCGCCGCCCGGCTGCGAGTGCTGCGGCGTCTTGCACTTCTACTACGAGCGACGGTCGTCCACTTTCCATCGTGATCACTGAAATTGAAAACGACAACAAAAGAGGCTGTTCGGTATTTTAAAGTTAATCCGTTAAGGGGGTAGTTAATATTTTATGACTCCACTACTTTATTGGGGTAGTTTGCAATAAATGATTATTTTACTCAGCTGCTTTTGAATTTATTGATATTTATTGACAAGTGATTTCAATCAATGTCACTATTGTTTTAAGAAATAAGCTTGATTTAAAAGTTAATGGCAACCATACTTACTAGTGGATAAGACATACTTTACAAAATCCAATAAAATCCGCTAAACATTATTTAAATACTAATAATTTTATTTATTCGTTATTCGAAGAAAAAATCGGTTGCCAGACTTCATTAAAAAAAAAAAAATATATTTTATGTGGGTAGGAGTTAGAATAATTTATAGTAATTATTAAAGTGCCAATACACTTCATATAGACAAGAAAGTGAATACCTGTCGATCAATAGTTCGTACCAGCAATAGGGCATTTTAGGAAATACCGTCCAGGTCATCCGTATTGAGACCAAAAGTGGCGCCACCGGGACCGTTACTTTTGCGTCATTTTGGTTCAAGCTGTCACTAATTAACACAATTTGAATACTTTAAAGGATCAAATAATTAAGGGTAAACGTACCTTTTCGTGGGCGTTGCGATCTTTTCACTTAGTTTTGCACGAAACCTCAGCTAATCCCACTTTCTGAACTATAAGGGATAGTTCAAGTAAACCAGAATGCAATGAACAATGATTTTATTATCAACTCTCTACAGTAAAGTTACGTTACGTCTTAACTCAATCGCTCCAAGACACGGTCTGTCTTCCGCTCTCGCGTGCTGTCTTTCGCTCCGTCTCCCCTCCAAGCGTCCTCCGACCAGTCCCATCGTTTAACCAATCGCAAGACAGCACGCGGAACAAGAATTGTACTTCCGGATCCGAGTATAGCAAAGTACCTACGTTATTTCAAATTAAGATCATTATTATTACTTATTTATATAACATAATTCTATTTAATATTTATAAATGCTAACATATCTTACTATGTAGCTTTGTTCTATATGTATGATTTCAATAAATGTTTAGCCGCGAGAGTCAACCCCGGAAGGTTTAAGTTAAGATCGCGTTTGATTAAAATATACTATAAGTTCACACTGCCACGCTAAATAAAATTATAAAGACACTTAGCTAAGATTATGATCCAAACGCATCGCGTTCCCAGCATACAGCCCCGAAGTCTGCATCTCCATACTCCAGCAGCTCTCCTCACAGCTTACTGCATCTCGCAGTTCTCAGCAGAACTCCAATCAGGAACCCGCCGTCATATCCAGTGAATGGATATCCATGTCAAACAAATTATATATTAATATTGTATCAAAATCATTATTCAATCCTGATATGGTTCAGGTTTCATAGATCATGTATTCCTGCGATGTCAATTATATTGGTCCAATAGTTCCAATGCCCGACGTATGATGGATATAATAATATACTGGAAATAAGTCCATTATGCTTTGGTTTAAGATATAATTTATTATTGAATTTCCAGTCGTCACTTTAATCCCTGTCATATTTCTATGTAATTCATCACTACTCCATTATCTAAATTCCCCATAGTTCCCCAATAAGACATCAGTATTTTGACTTACACGTCAAATGATTCCTCTCGGTCTTCACTCCATCAACCTTTGACGTAGACTCCTCACTTCTATTCTTCTATTCCACATGACAGCTGACGTCACGCGCCTCTAGGCTCCCGCTATTTCTGAAAATAGTTAAATTATCCTGCGAAATATCATTTTGGACTCACGGCAGTACTTCACACTGATACACCATATAATTCTCTACACAATTCTCATTATTAGAACACTCCCGATTCAATAGACACTGAGTTATAGTCATTTAATCCCAAACACAATATCACAAGTTTGTTATTATTATAACTTCACTCGTCTGTCCCGTAGATTAGACATCAAGTTGACATTTCTCGATGTTGCTTTCTTTGGAAACCAAATATAGCTATCTTTGATTAGGCGAAGCCTTCCCTCAGCTTTACATGGTATCGCTATATGATGATTGGTAAATAAATCAACTGTTGTTTATAAAGCTTTCGTTGCTGTAACTTCCAACGTCGTAATTCATAGTCATTTCACGTTGTCGCGTTTGTGGAAAGTATGAGGAAATAACCGTTGGAAAATACACACACACACCACACAACACTTCACTCGCACAATCGCGGATCAAATTCTAAAGATTATACTAATATCTTTTGATTCTCTTATTAATTCTCTCGGTTTTATTCCTGACATCCCTCCTGTCAATCCACCCAATTCCTTTTTTCTTTCTTTTTTTTCGACCCGTCTCATTAAACAAGGTTTGTTATTCAAACTTTTTCAAAAAAATTAATACCCATATAACGAGTTCAGTACAACCTAACCTAAACCTTAACCTTAACCTTTTGAACGCCAGTGTCGGCTATACACGACAATACGGTAAGTAATACATAAATTAACCTACCCGCATCCGCATAAGAATCAATTTTGTTCGTAACAAAAACGATGTGTGGCGTTCAAAGGGACCAAGTTGTCGCTCCAACGTGCCCTGCCCCTGCCAGTCATGCGAGCTCAGTCCTGGCCGTCAAAATATTGTCAGTGAAAGTATATTAAAAAAAATTTGAATTGAACAAGGTAATTCAATTGAACGGACCCAACGTCATGTACAGTCGAAGTCATAAATATCTATACAAACATCGCGTCAAATATATGTAAACACAAACCTTATGTATGATTAAGTGGCAGAGTTGTATACATATTTTGACGCCTTAGTAAAGTAAGTAGGCACATATCCTCCTGCCCACGTCAAATTCTGTTACAATGTCCTAGCGTTTTAAATCTCTTTAAGGAAATTTCTAAGAGGTTAATCGACGTCACAGAGGACCGAAAAGCTGGCAGCTTCCTCGGACAAATTAGCTTAGCTATTCAAAGAGGAAACTCTGCCAGTATCTTCGGCTCCTTGCCTAAGGGGACTACATTTCAGTATGTTTTAGTTATAATTATTATTTTATATTTTTGTTTTCTTTTTTATTGTACTGTACATACTTATTTATAGTCCAGGATAGTTGCACATATGTAATATATAAGTATTGTGTTGTAAATAAATAATCTTACAATAATTAAATTTAAACTTTGTCACTTTGAGTGAGTTCGGTGTCACTTTACAAATGTCCTATATATATAGGACACTGGGCGGCTGGAGGATATATTTATGACCTTGACAGTAAGTATGATAAACTTACCGCAAGATTCTGATGTCATTCAATCAAGTAGTTTTTTGTTTTAATATGAAATTCGTGTTAAAGGTTTTTTTCCGGATGGCCAGGGAAAGATTGAAATAAAAGTCGAACAAAAAAATATAGACATAGTATATTTATTTACTTTGCACTTCCCGGAGTAGTGTTTTACTATAAATTCAACATGAGCTTCATAGTAGGATCAATTTCTTTCTAAAATGTGTCAGGACCAAATTTCGTACTGAAATTATTTAATCTTGTATTGTTATTTATTACATAGTTAATTATAATTGTCTGTTTAACATTATATTCTCGTAGGTAGATACTTCTGTTAAATTAAAAAGTCTTATTTCTGTAATATTTATTGGTCCTGATTAAAAACTTTTTAATTTGAAAGGTAGATAAATTTAAAAAAAAACTAAAAGGTTAAAAGCTATATATGCTTGAGAAAATATAACATTTTTTTATTTATTTTTTCATGGTTTACCCATATTTGCCACTCACTTTTATTATGACATACATACTAATTATTATAACAAGTTTCATCGCTTTTAGCTTAGCACATCGATATGGTTAGAAACATTGATTTTAAAGCTAACAGTTGTTATGTATAGTGTCCATATATGTAGCTTACATTAACATCTATAAGAATAAAATATGTATATTATATAATATGCTTAATATTAAGTATGTACAGTCACGTATGCATACGTCAAAAATAAAGTCATTTGAAAAACAAAATATTCAAAAACAACCTTATTGGAATTAAGTTTATGGTTTCATAGTTTATGACCGTGACTGTACGTATCATAATTTATAAATATGATAAATTTGCAATAATTCACTAAACATTTCATAAAATTCATTCATATTAGTCAACTTTTGCTACATCAAGGAACTGTTATAAAAATGGAATGCATACTTAGTAAATAATAATAATAACAAAACAACTGTAATTTTAAATAATACACAACCAATTTATAACTAGGTACTAATCACAATCGGAATTAACTTTATTTTTCTTGTACCAATGTATTATATAATTTTATATGAGGTATAATTAAGCAATATCGAATGTATAAAAATAGCGTTGCTGTATTTTTCCATGGAATAGTGCGACAAAATTAAGGCCACCACAAACTAAAGCACGGGGCGTGCGCGGGGCGCCGACGGTGCGTGCTCGGCGCGCTCTATAACACTGACACACATCGGCAGCGCGGCACGGCGTGTATGATTCAGTGTTATAGAGCGCGCTGGGCACGCTCCGTCGCCGTCGTGCGCTTTGGTTAGTGGAGGGCACAGAAATAATAATAAAGAGGATAGAAGTGCCTTAGACGCGTGACCTTGGCGCACGCTTGTGACTCGTAGGTCACAAGCGCGCGACTTGTGGCTCAGTGCTATTTGAAACGTGGGTATGACAACAAGTGCTTTAAAATGGTGTTTTGCAGCATTAGCAATTGCGGAAACTCGTCCACACTGTGTAATTACACTAATAAGGGGATTACATTTCTTTGGTATGTATTAATTTAATGTAATAATGCGGTTTATATCAAAATACAACTTGAGAAAATATTACATTATGAAATATTGGTTTACACGTTATTAACACGGAACTTCATATACCATTGCTACTCATGCTCATAAAAACGCAGATCGTTTTGAATTATACGCAGCAATGTAAAGTAATTTTTGATAACCCTTCCGTCTTGCACAAAAGTTCGTGGTACGGACAAAAAAACAGGTTACGACTAGTACAGACATAATGCCGACGCGGCCAATAAATGGCGCCGTTTTGTAAATGTGGGTATGACTTACGTTGAGTGTTATTCAACGCTATCTCTAATGTGTAAGGTTCATAATTGTTTGTAAGCAAAAATTTTAGTAATTGTGTGCGTGATTGCGTAGTACGGTTCCGGTCTTTTGCATGTGTGCATTAACACAGTAAGTAGAGGGGATGAAGTAGCGACACGAGTTCCGGAAGAAAATAGGAACTAAGGCATTTCTATCCTCTTTATTATTATTTCTGTGGTGGAGAGCTTTACAGTATTAATCAGCGACTGCTAAATAATGACCATACGAGCTTAGTAGAGTGTTTATGGGGGGTTACAGACCACGGTGGACGGTGGGGCTCAAGTTAGTATGGTCAGTATGGGTTGCCGTGACGCGAAGCATGAGTAGCAATAGCCTGTTAGAGACAGACAGCTATAGCGCTGTTAGTGCTTTTAGCCTATTATGAGTAGCAGCTGTTAAAGTGAGCAGCCCATTACAAGCAGCAGCAGTTAGAGACAGCAGTCTATTACGAGCAGCAGCAGTTAGAGACAGCAGCTACTCATAATAGGCTTTATAGTGCTTATGCACTAACAGCGCTATAGCTGTCTCTAACAGGCTATTGCTACTCATAAGATTATTTAAAAGCGAAAAAGTTTTTCGGGTGCGCCGGCGGGATTCGAACCCACGTATAGTTGTGATGGATGTTACCACACGCCACTGTTGGCGTATGTAAGCGATTAAGAATTTCGGGGAAGTCGGTTGGGAGTGACGTGGTCCAATTGGTAGAACACCCAGGTTAGGTTTTTTTGTTTGTATAGATATTGTGTTGTTTTTAGTATCATTAGATAGGTTTAGGTCTAAAACCGATAGGACAATGGAAATTGTGTAACTAGGATAATCCGTTTAGAAGTTATTAGGGATTTTCGATAGTGAAAATTGACAAACGCTAAATTTTGTAGGTAGGTATTTTAATTATTATTATTACTATTATTTTATATTACCATTCTTCCCGTTTGAATATCCACAATAAATCAAACAACTAGATACGAGTGCCACTATCACGATAAGTTTTGCATATGCCATAATTGACAACCCTAGAGCGACCGCCTGAGCTTGCGAAAGTTCCTACTTTGTAAGGATATTGTTTCAAATTAGACTAGCGCAGAGAAAATAAAATATTACGTAGCATTGGATTAGCCAGAGTATTGGATTGGAGTAGCCAGAGCTGGCTAAAGCGTAGCTTCTCAAAATCTCTTTTCACGTCTTTTAATGAGTTCACCCTGCTTTTGGCATAATTTTGTAAATAATGATTATTTGTGGCATAAAAGCCATAATAGGCTTTGCGCATAAACTGTTGTCGCAGAATCTAAATTCGCTTAGTTAAAAAATAACCTTAATACATTTTTATGACATCAATTTGGAAATACAGACGATGGGAGCGAATCCTTAGCAGTTCGTATTAGGAAAAATGAAGCGAACCGCCTAGTGCGGGCCAATTAAATATAAACCACATGGATGAAGACGCTCCCTTCGCCTGGATGTGGATGCGTGGATGGGGCAATATTTTTCACGAGAAAAATTTACATCTCATTCTAAAGTATTACAGCTTCAAGCAGGTAATAACTTAATACTGTTGGCTAAGTAAATGATATAGATAATTTTACCTACAAAAATATCCGTCTCATCTAACTCATTATTCCTACCAAGTACTGTACTATAAAACATATAATGTCTAATGCTTGGCTTTTTACTAAAAACACATGGAGAAAGTGATAGTCTGTCGACAGCTTGTAGTACTTTTATATATTAAATAGTTTTATAAAGTTTTTCTTATAGAAAATCAATAAAGACTCGGTTTTACATTAGATTCATTCTTTGTTACATTCGAGAAGCTGCTAAGTTTTTAATTTGATAAAAGGCATAACTAGGAAATATTTTGTCCTAAATAAAAGTGTTGCGATGGAAACCTTGTTTCTGTAAGTATTAGTACAAAATATTTTTAAGTACTAGTAGTAGTAAACTACTGAATCTTAATGCGTCGTAATCTTATGACCAACATCGATAAATAAACTTTTCACGCTTTTCGCTGGCTGTCTAATTTCTATACCATATTATCACTTATCTTGAATAAGTAAGTAGTAAGAACACTTGGTAGAAATATGGAGACCAATATACTTAAACCAAACATAATAAGCATAATAATACTTTTATTTTATTACTAACATACATAATTATAAAATAAATAGAGCAACGGGTGTCATTCAAACACTTTTGAAAACTTTAACGTGGAACATATAATTTTCAAAAGTACTCGAATAAGTTTTATAAATTGTATGTATACATAGATGAGTGGGTAAATAACTTATTTACATATCAAGTCCACTTTCAAAGCCGAAGTCGTCCGTAATAATAATTAATAAAATAATGTTCTTGAAGTGAAAAATCCAATTGTGAAAAACGAAAGTCGAAAATGACCGCAAACCAATAGTAACGCTTCGTTGGTACAAGTAGCGTACGATCGTACGATAGGCTAGGTACCAACGAAGCGTTACTATTGGTTTGCGGTCATTTTCGACATTCGTTTTTCACAATTGGATTTTTGACTCTAGTCAAAATAGTAATTATAAATCGATTGTACAATCGATACTAAATCACCTCGTTTCGGGAAAACAACCACTAAAATTTCACGGTGTATACTCGGTTTTAAAATTCTAGTTTCTTTTTAATATAAATTATGATATTTTAGTAATATCTACACTCTCCGATATTTGACTATATTCCACATAATTTTCATATTTTCGAGACAGTAGAAGCGAAATTTTGAAAATAATTGGATGTTGAATCGCATTTATTACTTATTAGCAGTTATTACTATTAGCAACAAGTGGGAAATAGCAAAGGAAGAAAAAAAATCAACCCCCACTTTTACAGAGATGTGATTAGCTAAAAATAACAAATACATTGTTTAATTTTTATTCTACGTGCAGTTAAACAGATCAAATGGTTATTTTTATATTATTTTTCAGATCAGAAATTCTTACACAGATCTTTGTTTTAAATAAGACAATACATTTGTAACAGGATTTTTGATTACGCCTGAGTTTATTTTTCCGTTTTCACCGGTTTTTTTATATTGACTCATATAATTGCTACACACATGGAAATACATTATACAGCATTTTTTTAATTCTTAATTTATCACAGAGGTAGTCAAATAAAAAGGTTTTTATTTTTATGTGTAGCGGACTTTTTTAATTTTTACCCGACTGCGCGACGCAAAGGAGGGTAATTTGTTTATTACAAAGTAAGTATATGGTTAAATCAATGGATTTAGTAAATAATTACATGATACATATTAATGTTTATTATTTTTCAAGTCTTTTCCTTTGATATTGACTAGAAGTAGACATAAATAACATTTAAGTATACTAGTATATTGTATACTGTAGGTACATCTTAGGATACAATAAAATCGTCTACTCAGATTTTTAATATAAAAAGCCTTAATATAGTAAATTAAATAGGAATGAACTAGGTCATGTAATGTCTTTGTAAACGGAATGTATATTTATATGCAGTTCTGGTTTGCAGGAAAAAAAGTAAAAAATAATAATTTAATCAAAAAGGGCTAGCAAATTTTCTCTTACATAAAATGCCACTTTTCAATAATTTTCGAAGCAATCTATATTTAAAAAAAATATTTTTCATCTTTAGTTTTAATATGCGATTGTCAATAAGCATGTTTAAACTTTAAACCCAATGAACAATTATAAAAATAATTGTGCTAATTGTTTTTGGAAGTTTAATTTTCATGAAATCTCGTGGACGCGTAAAGGACGGCACGAAATTCTTTGAGATTTCTTTTTTTAAGTAAAAACTTGTGACACAATGTGATGTAATGAGTAATATTATACTATATTCTTATAATTTAAATCTAAGATTTAGCAGGCCTAACTGGAAGTATCATTTTAATGTAGTTTTAAGTAGTGATGTGCCGGATCAACACGGATCCTGACTTTTCTACTCATTACTCAATCGATGTCGGTGGGCGTGACCTTGAAACTAAGTAATTGTCACTTGACGTTTTTAACAGAACAAATGTTTCGACTTCTATTGCACGGGGCTTTCTTTTGTTTTGTTTATAGTTTAGTGTGACACTGGGCAGCATAGATAATGAAATAAAAAATAAATCCAAATGGAATTTAAGTTTTTCATTGCTACGGTTTGACTCAACTTATAATTCCGATCGGTAGTTTTCGTTCGCGCAGAATAGTGTAGACCGTTTCCGATAGCCGAACATGTAAATAATCTATATTGAACTATATTTGTAAGGGCTAATGGTCGAAAATTGCGTTATGATTCTTTGTTATGTCCCACTTACACGAGTCGATAATATGGCAGACGGCCTGCCGCGATTTGGTCGAGTAGGTAATCGATCAAACAATGACAGCGCAAGATTTTAGCTCGCGTAGGATTCTGCTTTGCCGTTGTAGATCGAAGTTTAACGCGCCAAAAAATCTGCCTTCTGCGCAGGTACATCAAAAGGAATTATAAGTTGAGTCGAACTGTACCACCTATATAAATATAGAATTTCATAATATTAAGTATTGAAAATTTATTAAGGTAATAATCCGCCCAAATATAACGGATACGGAAACGAATCTTTCTTCTCCCTCACATAAGGATATCCGACACATCACATTTTAAGAGCAGACACAACGCCATCTCTATTTACCGCTGTACAAGTCGATGGTATGTATCGAGTAGGGATGGCGTCAAAGTTAAAGAATAAAACAGTTATTGAGAAAATGTGAACAATAACAATTCGGTTATTAGGTATTTTTATGTTGGCTGGTGCTTTAGATGTCAAGTTTTTTTTTTAACTTGAATAGAAAATTGAGATCAAAAAAAGTGGTAAAAAAAGATGCCAACCAACATGTTTTCCTTCCTCTTACTTCAATCGCATTCCCAATACCAACACAACATTATTATTTTTCTACGAAACTGCTACTCAATTAATGTTCCTTAAATGTAGGTCAACGACTCACGCGCATACGAATATTGTAACAGGTGGTGGGTAAGTAGGTCTGAACAGACATAATTTTTCATGAAGGCATAATTATTTATTTTCTTCAACAATTCTACAAATTTGCAGTTTTTTAATCCCGGCCTTATCTATTTTCAACAATCAAGTAAAACAAAAGAACACTTTCAAGAGTCAGTATTCAGCTCTACTAACCCAGCCACTAGGTAACTAAAAAAAAAAAAGGGTTCAATGGAACATATTTTGTTTTTAACGAACCTTGCGTATGCGCTTAGCCTATGTCTCTTTACAGCCTGTTGACGTCTTTCTCTGGAATACGGTTGAAATTTTCCGGGGCCCGGGACCAGAAGTAGTAAGGGGGTCCTGCGGAGAAGCAGTATTTCTGGTCGAGCGGCGTGTCGTTTTCTACCCAGTACATAAGGTAGAAGTTGCACATCTCATCCTTGTTTGTGGCTCTGAAATAATAGTTATATCTATATTTAGAAATCAATAGAATGCAGTTTAAAGGCCTGTTTTCCCATTCATCGTTGTTACTGTTTCAAGAAATGCCAAGATGCAGCAGATATCTGTGATGCCGTCTCTTTTTAATCGAACAAAATAAACAAAGACAGCATCTTAGATATAAGATAGCAGAAACTTAACTGAGACTGTAGAAACATCAAATTTCTTTAATTAGATACTTAAATGTTCCCCTTTGCTAATTTGCTATCATAAATCATAACTAATAAGTCCAGTAAATGGTAGTATAGGGGTGGAATTTGTTCTCGAAATCAACAAAGAAGAAAATAATTACAATGACATGCCAATATCATTTTCTTTGCGACATTCTAATTTAGTGGTATATTAGCCCAGTTAAATTACGATTTTCCTACCCGGTACACTTCAGACCTCATCGATTCAAATTGTTCATACACCTGGCGGAGTTAGTACATATCTCTAATATTGACTATGGATGAATTTTCGTAAGAAAAAGCAGTAAGAAAGACTCCAAAATGTATACCCAACATATTTATTCTTATGAAGTTCGTTACATGCGCTAGCCGGGATTTAAACCGATGTAATCTTAACTCGTCGGTGTTTTTTGTGTTTAAAAACCCCAGATTACGCTAAGCAAACTTTTGTAGTAAAAACATAAATTATTATACAGGCCGAAATCACCCTGTATTTACGCCGCATTAGAATGCCTTAGACTCACCCAATTCTCACAGCATAAGGATTCGTGTTGTTCATGGTGCACCGTGCAGCGAGGATGTCGCCTTTGCCTAGAGGTGTAGAGTCAATGATGGGATAAAACATCTGAGGCAGCTGAGGGTTCTTCTCGCCTATTTCCCGCCATTCGTCACCGTTCGGAGATTTTCGGACCACGTAGCCTGTTACGACCTTGCCTGGAAAGAAACCAGTATTACTTTGAACATTATTCTACAAGGTGTTACAATATCACATTATTGCCTAGGCCTGGAAGTGGGCGATTGGATGCCGAATATTGGTTTAGACGGACGAGCTTGCGACTCTGTTTAGTAATAAGAAGCCAGAGGCCGTATTGTCTAACGCTTCTGACGCTCGCCTTCACTTTCACCATCTCTTTCTGTCATCATCTTATACCGTTTGACAGAAAGAAATAGTGATTGCGAAGGCAAGCGCTAGAAACGTTAGACAACAAGCCAGCAGGAATTGCTGTTCCGATCGAGGCGAATATCGTCGCTACTTTGAAAAAAGCTCGTATCTCAATCAATATGTAAACCAAACTGGACCTTGATGCACACTTAGTAAGGTTCACTTCGCCAGATTATCGATTTTGAGATACCTACCTACGAGCTTTTTTCGAAGTAGTCACGATATGGTGCTTCCGAAACGAAAAAGAAAATGCAATTGACACAGAGTATTAATTTAAACGTACCTAAAGCATGGGTGTGAGTGCGGTAAGCGAAGGGATGTATGACTTTTTTCTCCTTGAGAGTGCAGGCTGTTTCCATATGTTCGACTTTCATGGGTGGGATCACGCCTCCCGTGCCCAGCAAGAAAACGCCAGCTTGGCGAGGCATACTGAAACAAACGCATTTTTAAAGAACAATACGCTACTATCGAACTAACTGAACCATAACATTAACGCTGCAGGTTAAAGACAGGTTGAAGTTCAAGACGCCAACGTCAAAATGTGAAAGAGACCACAACAGGACATCTCTATAGTAAGCACTGACCCTGTAAGAGCCCGATGGCGTTTTTTTTTATTATGAGAGGGAGGCAATCGGGCAAGAGAGTCATCTGATGGAAAATAATCACCACCGCCCATAAATATCAACAACTCAAAGAGAGTCATGGAAGAAGGTATTGGTGTGCCCCTGTCCAGAGACACGACTGGTCACATCGCAAAAAAGCAATGTCGTATTGGCTATGTGCGAAGCGGCTGGTGGGTTACAGAAAACGATCGCAGCGCACAACATGGCAAAACTTGGAAGTAAATTCGGAGGAAATGTCAACACTACGCGGCGCCACCGTCGTGCACGTACGTAGCCAGAAGCGGGTGGTGGGGTACAGAAAACGATCGCAGCGCACAACACAGCAAAAATTGGAAGTAAATGAGGAGGAAATGTTGTCAACGCTACGCGGCGCCACCGTCGTGCACGGTCCCAATAGTTTGATCGCGAAGAAATGCAACGTAAATAGGATGCTTCTTCTTGTGACCAGTTTTTTTTTTTGTGTTTCATTCATAATACAGAGGTAGACCGAAGCGGATATGGAGGGACGAACTAGATATTTATCATGTGGGATAGCAGGAGCTCGCGTTTGATAAGCCAGAGTTTAATAATCACTTTACCGCGATGTGTGTAGCCGTACCAAATTTCTGCCGAAACTAGCACCGCAATGGTACTGGATTTTTAGGCCTTCGCCTTCGTGCTCCATTCTGGATGGGCACAGAACCCTAAAGGAACTATAGGCGGCGGAAACTAAGCATAGTTATTAGTGCATTTTATTTTTCAGCCTTCTCTTCTGGGGGTTTACAGAAAAAAATGTACCCGTTTTGCCTTAATTATCCTTAATTTTCCATACAAAATTTATTAGTCAGTTTTGTGACGGTCCATACAACATCTATGGTTAACTGCGTCACAAAACTGACAATTGTTTGTGATTCTGAGTAAAAATAACCCAAAACTTGTTAGGTTTTAAAAAAAAAGTACAGGGTACACTTTTTTCTGAAAATGCCCTTATACATAATGTAGTTTTAAGCACATAATTATCATTTATACTTACCGCTCTTGGGTATACTTTAGGAAGACACCTGAATTGTCAGTTTTCCCAGCTGGAAATGGAGAAAAGTAGGTTTGATCATTTACTTATTAAATCACGAAAATAGTATGAAATAATATTAAACTTTTCGATGGTCGTTTCACGTTTGGAACTTTCATGTGTAAAGGCATATAAAACTAACCCAATAATTAATTGATAATAGCCATATCTCCGGAATTATAACTAATAGAGACTTCAGATTTGGCATGTAAGTAGGTGATTATAAAAGTGAAAAAAAAAACTTATTTTAGGATTTCCGGATAATCCCACGGGATATAGAGAAAATCAGATTTATATATTCAATTCAATGAGACCGGGGCCCTTTCTCAGTAACCATTCCCTTATGATCATAGAGGTGCAGTAAAAAGGGATTTTTGGAATTTCCCCTAAATTTAATTTATGCGCCGACGAAGTCGCGAGTGAAAGGTAGTGTCAGATAAGAGTCATCATCATCAGTGACAATACAACAGTGACAGGTTGCTAGCCTATCGCTTACAATAATACAGTACCCGGCCATAAAGAATGCACATCGGTTTTTGGAAAAAGACTCGGCAAATGTCGGCTTCGTATAGCGTTGTCACACACTACTTATGTGACGTTTGTCAGTCGTTGTTCAGGTGCCGTAGGGCACAGACGCGTTCCGTTGAAAATATATAATATAGAGTTATTGAAACCCCCCAACTTTAAATTGTATAATGGATTACACTGATAGACTAATAATAAATACGGCTGATATTGACCAAATTGAGAGCACAGATAGTGAAATGGAAGGAATTGAGATTTTTTGAAAATTTAAATTTATGATAAAATAGGTGTCTTTTAATATACTTTAATCTCTTTTTTGACTATCCTTTTTCTAGTAGTTGCAACAACCGTCTATAGATATCAAAACTTTACATGTCATTAATTTGACGTAAACTAATTAAGTCCATGGAGTGCAGTATTTATTTGATATCAAACGTCACTTAATAAATACGGCTATTGATGGACGGTCGCCAGTGTTCGGAAATCGTCGTAAACTGCGAATTGTCTCTTGCTAAAGGCCGATGTGCATTCCTTAGTTGCTCTTACGACATCCACGGAAGAAATGGAGAGGTGTAATTCTAAACTCGACACCACACGGGTTAAAATAATAAAACACTTAGGGGCTGTTTCACCACCCATTGATTAATTTTAACTGACGGATAAATGTGATGCCGACTCCGTCTATTCGAACAAAACAAACAGAGACGGCATCACATTTATCCGTCAAATAAATTTGATCATTGAATGGTGAAACAGGGGGTTAAAATAATTTATTATGCTAAAAGATACTATTTTATCACACGGCAATCAAGTCAAGAGTTACCTTGGAATTTTAACTATGTATCTATCAGTGATACAATGATGCAAGAAAGATGACTTATCATTTAGGAACCTGATGCACATTCAAGAAGCAACAAACGACAGTTTGTAAAGCCTATTGTTTACGAGTAGTAGTAAACAGATTGCTAACAGGAAAATAAACATATTTGTTATGGATACTGGAGTTTCATTGCAAAAAGGCACAAGCCATTGTTAACTAAATATCTCGGAATCTAACTAGGTACCATCCTCATCATCTCATTTCAGCCGTAGGACGTCCACTGCTGGACATAGGCCTCCCTCATTGACGCCCAATCATTACGGTTGGAAGCATGTTTGTTGCTCTTTCACGCTAAGCGGCTGGACGGATTTGGACGAAATTTGGCATGTAGTTAGCTCGACGTCTGAATTAACACATAGGCTACTTTTTATTCCAACATTCCCGTGGGATCGGGATAAAACCGTAAGGTTTAGGGAGATGAAATTTGACACGGGTATTTTTTATGCACCATTATAAAGAGCACGATGTAATTTTCCAGAGTTCCAATGGGATTTTTAATGGAAATCCTGGAATTTCAATTTGACTGCCTGACCTGCCTGATTTGATTTAGGCAAGGAAAGCCGTGGGTAAAGGCTGGTTTTATTGCCCGGCGATTCAATTAAGATTGGTATGATTGTAAGTAATCGTTAGTTTCCTGGATATGGTACTAAGGTAAGTTGATGCGTTGTGGCTATACGTCGATGTTAAGCAGTAAGTAATACTATATTTAAAACTGGTGATTATATGTTGCATTAGTAATCATTTTCAAGCGCAATTTAGGTTAAAATTCATAAGCGGAGTAACTTTCACTTCATAGATTTTAGGTGTAATCGACGTAGTCAGTATGCTATGTTAACATCGTAATCAGTGTCGCTTTTGCTTGGTACAGTCAAGTGTTCAAATATGGGTGCAAACAATTTGCTCATAAATAAATCCCATAGCTCTTATGTCGTTGAATTAAGGTATATCTGTACATAATTAGGACAGGATTAAATAGATAAATATACTTGACCATACAAGTCATAGTTCGGTATGGGGTGTATGGAGTTAGGGAAAAGGTTTATTGTTGGAGAAATAATGGTTACATTTTTTGATTTTAATTTGATATTTTCAATAGCTCGATTTGGAAATTTTTCTGCGCATTTAAATTT
Organism: Archips crataeganus; assembly: GCA_947859365.1. NCBI lineage: Eukaryota > Metazoa > Arthropoda > Insecta > Lepidoptera > Tortricidae > Archips > Archips crataeganus. The sequence continues at coordinate 19,171,199 of OX402048.1, forward strand.
AATCAATTTTGGTCAGAAAAAATCGCGTACTGTGTCTTTTTGTTTGAATTAAAATAAACCCGTTACATTATGAGTTGTATAACGATTCGAAATTGTATACTAAGAGTCTGTTTGACCACTCTGTTAAATCTTGTTATTTTATGTGACAGATATACAACGATAACTTGGTACCGGACAAAAGGTCAAGTTATACCTACCAGTAAGCCAGTTAGGGAAAAAAAATCCATGTTACTCGTTTAAGCGATATATAATCTCAAAACACTCTCATATCACTTTTAGTATTTGATATTTTCGAAAAAATATCTATTATGGTGTAACTAAGTGAAAATGAGTTTTTTCCAGATCTGTTAATAACTTATAACTTAGCCTCTGATCGTTACCTGGTCATCATTGAGTTTTGGGACGCCCTATAATCGAATAAAATAAACACATTCGGCATAACATAACAAATAATAGTAACGCTGGGAGTTAAAATGAAATCAGCAATTTAATTGCTGATAACAGATTCGATTCACAAATGTGGTTATTCCACTTGTAATCGCGCATTATTGGATTACATTGTGTGAAATTACTAAATTACGCGTGCTATTGTATGGTATAACGCAGGTTCTAGATATTATAACAAAACGTGTTCGCTGTTGCGGTCTAATCTTAAATTAATATTGCTCGTAGTTTGTTATATGCATTTGCTTTACAAATTGTAATTCATTCCATTTAAAAGCAGTAAAGCATATTTAATTTTGATTTAGTTTTAACTAAAATAGTAGGTAATTAAAAATATCATAAATCACACAAAATGTTTTCGCTTGTCCTTTACTATCCGATCAGCTAAGGAAGTTAATGCATCTATGTCCAGAATGTTATAATCTGGCCAATTTCTTTAGACAATATCTTTATCAACTATCAGTATCAGACACAAATTTTTTTGTGGTCAAACGCAATCCGATTTGCATTAAAAACACCTTAATCCCTATCAATATCGTGACGAAAAAAAAATGGGTCGTGGGCGATATTATTTGGTACAATGGTTTGAAAGATTCGAAAAAAAATAGTTTCCTCTATACAATACTTGTACCTGAGTATTTAGTTCATTATTAGGGCAAGGAAGGTAAAAGGGGTGATGGTAAGCCGTTACAGGTATCTGTAGACGTTTTCACTGTTGAGTAGGTTTGATAACGTAATGCATAATATAGGGGATAATACTGGATGTTGCCTACGAGTCGCGTCTGCGAAGAATTCGTTTATCGCTATCCCGTGGGAACTATGCAATTTTCTGGGATAAAATCTAATGTCCTTTCCATGGTTTCAAACAATCTTCATACCAAATCTGGTTCAAGAGTTTAAGCGTGAAAAAAAGCAGACAGACAGCTACTTTCTCATTTATAATATTATTTAATGATAGTAAGGATAGGATTGGAGAGCTGTAGATCGAGCTTAGTGGTGTGCCATGGTAGAGACCTATGTCCAACGTACTAATGTTTCGGCGAAAAACTTTTCGCAAACTGATTCATTTGGCAAATGTTTCATTTCCCAAATGTTTATTTTTACTGAAACTGTAAACTTTTCAGGATTTTTATAAAACAAACCAAACCTAACCTAACCAACAGGATAGTCCTGAAATATATCCTGAATAGTTAACAGTTTCAGGAAAAAATAACATTTGGGAAATTAAACATTTGCCAAATGAATCAGTTTGCAAAAAATAATTCGCCGAAAAGGCAGTATACGATGTCCAACAGTGGACTGACACAGACTAATTAAGATGTCTATTTCAAACTGTTGTACTTACTCGGGAAACGCATCATATAATGGACTTGAAGGACCAAATATTTGATGGGAGAGTCCTTTCCTATGAGGAAGCCGACGTCCTTCGGGAGATGGAGGCTCGGGGCGTCGCGGGCCCACGCATACACGATCTGCCGAAAATAAGCCAACATTCATCATTCGTTCACACTTTGTTGAAATTAAATCACAAACTCAAAGTATGGACACCTCAAATTTAATAAGACTAATTAAAACTAATGAGTTAATACATTATATTATCCAAAATCAACTGAGTCAGAAACAATAAATTCTGTTCACGACGAAAATCGAAGTTTGTATCATGCCATCTCACTTAATCTCGTATTATCGTGAGCGGGATAGCATTATCAAAGTTTGAATTTTGAACTTCTGTAAGGCTGTTTTACTCTAATGCCTAATTTTTTTATTTAATGCCATACGATTAAATAATAATTTAACGACCGCCTTAACCTAGTTGGTAGTGACCCTGCCTACGAAGCAAGAGGTCCTGGATTCGAATCCCGGTAAGGGCATTTATTTGTGTGATGAGCACGAATATTTGTTCCCGAGTTATGGATGTTTTCTATGTATTTAAGTATTTATTTATCTATATAAGTATGTTTATCGTCGTCTAGTACCCATAGTACAAGCTTTGCTTAGTTTGGGACTAGGTCGATTTGTGTTAGATTGTCCCCTAATATTTATTTATTTATTTATTTATTTATTTATTTATTTAAATGTTTTCCGTATTCACCTGAGACCCAGAACGGCAGGGACTGGCTGTGTTGTACATGTCGTCAACCTCATTGCTCTGCATTTCGCCGCAACTCCTGTAATTAATATATAGGTAAAAATCTAAAGTGGATAAAAATCATGGGGACGCAACGGCGTAGAGTCAAAAGCAGTCAAGACAGGTGGTTAATAAAATAAAATAATTGCATCTTAATATATAAAAATGAATGATTGTCTGTGTGTCCTATATACATTTAATTTAATCGTAAACTATGCATTTGATCATGTGATGATCTTTAGCAAAGTTGTTGTGCGTGCATGAGCCAAAGAAGGTTTCAGAGTTAGTACGACCAATTTTCGACAAATGGCGCCACACAACGGGGGCGAAGCCGCGGGCATCAGGTAGTAATTAAAATAAAATCTTTAAATCGCGTTGCTAGTACCATATTAGTTCTATATTTAAAACACCTGTATGATCGAGTTTTAATTTTGAGTTGAGGTTAACTTCCTTGCTTGACCTGGAACCCGAACTGTTAAGAACTGTGTACTTGTACCCCAAAGTAAAAAAACCTAATGGCCCTCAGCCCTTGGACTGTACAGTCGACTACAAAAAGATCGATGCAGCCAAAGTTACAAAAATATGTATACGCGACTTTATTAACTTACCATTAAGGTCGTGTATACATATTTTTGTAACTTTGGCTGCATCGATCTTTTTGTAGTCGACTGTACCTAATAGGAAAAAATCCCGCGGGTTTTAGTTCATACCTTACACCTAAATTAGCCTACAAGGCATGACATTATTAACGAGCAAATATGACCCTTCTGGCTTTGCCGTAGCCAGGTAAAAATAAAAATAAAATGTTATAAATTCCATATCAGTCATGTAGACTACTTTTTAGACTCATACCTAAGTTGTAAGTTCTGATAGGTATTTAATGGTACAACAATAATGATCCTGTCGAACCGACTGACACTGACTGAATCGTGAGTTGGAACCTTTTCATAGAAAATGTCATAGTAATAAACAAGGTACACAGCAACGAAAAACGTTTATGACACAGAACATTTTACGGTAGGTCTATCAAATAGTTTGACTGCAGTTTAATAGACAGGTACATCAGAAGGTAACTCTTTTTCAGGGTCATCCACTGGTATTAAGCGCGCTTTGATGATTGCAGGATTATAAAAGCATTCATTATTTTTTCATTACTATACTAAATGAGTGAGTACTTTTTTTCGCTCATGGTCAGTGGTCATTACGCTAACTATTTCTGATGACGCTGGTTATACAGGGTTTACCTACTAAAAAATTAACGATAACCTGGTAGGTACCGAGCGAGAGGTTAAGTAATAATTACCTATAGCTAAACTGTTTAAAAAAGTCCTCGCCTGCGGGTTATAGTCGCGGGGGTAGACGACAAAAGGGGCCGAGAGGTTACCTCGACATTGGCAGAATCATCGACAGTATCGATGGAGCTATCTTTTTAAAAATTGAATTAAATAATTGGGGCCGAGAGAGGTGCGGGCGTCAGGCACACGAGGTGCGCTCGCCGCTCGCACCTCTCGCGGCCCCCTTTGTCGTCATACCCCCCAGCCCCTGTATCGCGCGGGCGAGGAATCATTTAAACGGTTTAGCTATAGATATTTTCGGTACTAGGTTATCGTTGAGTTGTAGGACACCCTGTAGAAGCGAACCCCGCGTTCAACGTTAGAAAAAAAATTTAGAAAATCCGCCGAATGTTTTATTACTAGTTATACTTTAATCGACTTAATTTATTTTAATGAAACTAAACTAAGAACCGTACCGTAATGATTGGGTATCAATGAGGAGGCCTATGTCCAGCAGTGGTCGTGCTACCACTGAGATCATGATGATGAAACTAACAACTATCGTGTTAAGTTAGTAAATCTTCGTTCGGATACGTTCAAAATAAATTAAAGAATGTAGTACTTACCATACAGAGTCATTGGCCCCAGGCTCCGAACAACCATACAACAGCATGTGGTGAGCGGTGTGCATGCTCGCGTTAGGTTCAAATCCCACTAGAAAACAAGGAAAATTTTTAAGAAACAGTGGAAATATTTATCTTCACTATTAGCTTGAATAGGTATGGAAAATTACATTGAGACTTGGTCAATACAACCAGCCGTATTTAATTGTATAACGCGCGGAGGTGCGGTTAAAAGCCTACTTACCTACTATTAATTTGCCTACCTTTATTAATTTGTCGATCTCGAATGAACGATAATAATGTGTGTCCTGATAATTCAAACTGTCATTTGTTTATTTCGTGCTATGGAGAGGGCTATGTTCGGAGTTACTCTACGGGATCGCATCAGGAACGAGGAGATCCGTAGAAGAACAGGTGTCAGAGACATAGCCAAACGGATTTGAAATTTGGAACTTTGAAATGGCAATGGGCAGGCCATATAGCACGCAGAACAGATGGCCGTTGGGGCCCAAAATGTTCTCGAATGGAGACCACGGACCGGCAAGCGCGTGGGACGTCCACCAACGAGATGGACGGACGATTTGGTGAAGGCCGCAGGTTCAGGGTGGATGCAAGTCGCTTCCAAAGTTCCAACCGTGGGCATCAATGGCATCAATGAGGGAGGCCTATGTCCAGTCTAGCAGTGGACGTCAGCTGAAATGATGATGATGATTTATTTATTTATTTGAATGTTTGAGATTTTGTGAAAAGATGGATAAAAGGAAATCGAGCGTTACGTCTTGTTATTATAGGTACTTGTAAAATGCTAATATATGATTTAAATTTGTAAGTTTTTAGTTTTACGGTGAATTGGATGCATAATGTATATATCTGTCTGTAATGCCGTGTAAATGTTATGATAAAGAAATAGGTAGGATCGCTAAAGGAGAACGCCAGAGCATGTCGGACATATTTCGACTAGGTACAAATACGTAAGTGATCCGTGTATTATATTTAAATACCATCTTAAATTTCTCTGTGGCTTTACAATTGTATTAGTTGACATGTTTTGGATTAAAATGAGTAGGTATGCCTTGTCTTCTTCTTGTACAATAAACTTGACCTTTTTATCACCGAACGGTAAACAGTCACGTTATGCTACGCTACATATTATGTTCCAGTATGTATGGTATTTCCCCGAAATCGCAGTGATGTTGTATGTTAGCTCTGTGTTCCGGAAACTTTTTGTGTTCAAGGTAAGTACATCAAGGAAAACGAAAATTTTTAGACGTGCACCATAAATGAAAAATCACGCACGCACGCACGCACGCACGCACGCACGCACGCACGCACGCACGCACGCACACACACACACACACACATACACACACACACACACACACACACACACACACACACACACACACACACACACACACACACACACACACACACACACACTTTGGGGAATACTGTGTTAGCTCACTCCATACTCCCGCGAGAATTGAGCGCGAAGTAGGTAAATATCCCGAGAAATATTGAGCGTAGTACTTTTCATCATTCGAGTCTGTATACATCCCACTGTAGGAACTTCACACACACGATTGAGTTTCTTTGCACGTGTATACAGATTTCCGTCAAGCTCATGGTAAATTTCAAATGTAATTTCACACGTAAATTCCGAAAAACTTAAAAATGTGAGGAACTTATACCCCCTTAAGTGATCTCTACCAGGCAACCTTTGGATAGTCTAAGACATCCCTAAGTTGCTTATGGTAACTCATAAATGGCTTTAAAATAATAATAATAATTTATAAACATTACGAGCTGCTGCCCGCGACTCCGTCTGCGAAGAATTCGTTTATCGCTGTCCCGCGGGAACTATGCAATTTTCCGGGATAAAAAGTATCCTATATGTTAATCCGGATTATAAACTAACTGTGTGCCAAATTTCATCAGAATCCGTCAAACCGTTTTAGCGTGAAAGAGTTAACAAACATCCATCCATCCATCCATCCATACTTACAAACTTTCGCGTTTATAATATTGGTAGGATACTGTTACACCGAGAGGTCTGTGCCCCGTAGTGGGCTGCAAATAGGTTGGATATTTGTCTATTATTTATAACATTGAGACACCACACACTTACCAATGTAGTAGCTGTTCTGCGGCGAAATCCTGATGGGCGTGCAAAGGTAGAGCTCGTCCTGATAACAAAGGAGTATTTAAAACTAATGAGTTATTAGTTAAAATTCCAGGACTTCATTAATTACATTGTTCTGTTCATCTATGTTCAACAAGAACACCTGTGCAAAATTTCATGTCTCTACCTCTAGAAACTTTGCGTTTGAGATTACGGAATTATGTATACAAGCATGCGTAAGTAGCCCGCGCGAATATCGGAATCAAAATACTTTTTATTCATAGTGAAAAACACCGATAATTCACGTCTATGTTACGAGTTGTCTGCGACTATGAGCGAGTCTCATGGTGGTTTTATGTTCAAAGCTACTTTTTATTCATGAAATACTGGCACAGTTTTATTGGTCGATAATTCGGTCGATATACAGCGTGCGGTGACTTCACGCAGGCTGTATAACGACTAGTGAAACTCAATAACTCGGTTGACATTGTGAGGTGATTCCCCAAACGATAAATATGGATGTGTTTTTCCCTCGCACCTTAGTGACTTTGTCACTAGATTTAGTAAATTTTGAAGTGTGATCCATCAAATAATTCTGTCAGAAGTAAGAAGATGATGTGACATTTTCATGATATTCCAGGTTACAAGAATGCTGGATGAATTAATAATTTTGTAGACTTAGTTGACTTGGCCATAGCAGTTTTACCGCTTGCACATCCACCATCCATCCACTTCCTCTGTGTGCTCTCGCATTTGGTGGTTGTTCCCTATCGACTAGGGAAAATGGTTCCCCATACGCGGGCCCTATGGCATGCGTTATAGAACATATTGCACCCCGCATGCGGCTGCAGTTAAAATATGATCCTGGATTTGTCAACGCGGAATGAACAGCAATATTGCACAATGATAATTCAAACATTAATCGATGGCCCGGACAAATAAATGTGTAATCTGTGTAATCGTAAAACTACAACATTACAGGAAAAATAAAATCAACTTTAACAAAGATAACAGACAGTTGTGGCAACAGGTGACATTATATAGGCTGGGATGATGATGATGATTAGTAGAATATGGTCAATCATACTTAAATTTAATAAACATATTTTGACTTTTACTTTATGCATGTTTCAGTGGAACTCTACCTTAATAGACAATTGGGAATGTCTAAAAAAAATTACCAGTGGTTTTTATATTTTTTTTGTATAGAAAAGTCAATTATAAGAAACTAATTTAAATATTTTGTCATTTAGTTCACTACTTTTTTCAAAATTAATTATTGAAACTATTTTAGTTGATGACGTCAGATTATAATTGAGGGCTCCCACAATGCCAAATTTCTAAATCTATCTAAATCCGTCTGATAAGGCAACCCCTTTAATTATTTTTTGCGTAGTGGTACACTATAGACTGTGTCACTTTACTGGCACTGTCAAAGTGGCAAATGTCAGACAGCGGGTCCAAATCAAACTCCGTAGTTCCACGCGTAAATTGTGAATAATCTAACCACACACAATAAAGTACGACCGGTCACGCAAAATACACCAATGTCAAATGAAAGTCATTGCTTATTTCTTATTTAATAAATTCATTATGTTATATAAATAAATAATAACTACAGAAAACGAGTTAGAAAGCATTTATATCGAAATGGTTTTCGATTTACTATACATTGCAAAAAAATAGACATCCCCAATTACGGTCGACTCTAATGAAGTCCTCAAAGAACACTTTTGCTTCACTTATGGTAGAAACCATGCTAAAGCCACTCATCATCATCATCATCATCATCATCATCGTCATAGCCTATATACGTCCCACTGCAGGGCACAGGCCTCTCATAATGAGAGGGCTTGGGCCGTAGTTCCCACGCGGGCCCAGTGCGGATTGGGAACTTCACACACACCATTGAATTTCTATGCAGGCGTATGCAGGTTTCCTCACGATGTTTTCCTTCACCGTAAAGCTCATGGTAAATTACAAATATAAATTTGCATATAATTTCAAAAAAACTCAGAGGTACGAGCCAGGATTTGAACCCAAAACCCTCTGCTTGAGATGCCATAAGTCAAACCAATAGGCCGTCATGGCTTAAGCCTCTGTTGTCTCGTTATTTGCATAAAAATCAGTCATAAAAATTTCATTAAGGTAGCATCCCACACATTTCATCAATCAATATCTACTCATCCCACACAACACAGCCATCAAGGTCATATAACCACCCACACACATTCGCAATCTCATTAATCAAAGTAGATTTTGATAAGATTTAAGTGCTGCTTTATTTCAGTTTTACTCAATAAGCAGCAAAAGTTGATTAAGCTTTTATGTACAGTCGAGTTCTCCAATATCTGTACAGCCAACCGTTCATAAATATCTGTACATAGACCTTATTACCGTAACATAAGGTTCATGTTTATATATTTATGAATGGTTGGCTGTACGATATTGGAGAACTCGACTGTACTGACTAGGTATTTATTACTTTATCAGAAAATTGCTAGTTAAAGTTATTGCTATTACTATTGCCAAATATGGCAACTCTACCGAGTTAAGTACTTCATACATTCGGAGCTATCTTAGGCCACATCTTAGTCCTTGAGCACCAAAAAATATGAAATCTAGACATCTCAGGATTGTGTGAGGTTCCTTATACTATCTTTCTCATAAGGGAACACAGGGCGCGTGCCTAGGGCTTCCAAGCACACAAAAAATTTGCACGAAAATAATGATTTCTTGTTGTCAACAATACAGTAGAATCTCACTAATCTGGCACTATTAAAAACTAAAGGGTGCCGGATTATTGGATTGTTCGGGTTACTGGATAGAGAGAAAAATTCATAATAAATTAGACTGCTAGACAACCACGGAGCGCATAGCACTGAGAGGGGCGAGAGAGGTTTGGGCGTTTGGATGATCGGTCTATTGAATTGCTGGATAGAGAGATTCTACTATATTCACTTTTTTATTGTTTCACAACATCCATAATCATTGGTGCTTGAGCGAGGGCCCCGGAATGCCCTAAGGCTGCTCTGGAAGTTTCTACAGGCACAGGCAAAGTTGCAGGCAAGGCAATTGGGTAAAATTCCGAATTTATCTTGCAAAATTCCTTAATGCCAAAATAACACAACTCTTAACTTAATTTGTGGATTTATATTATTTTAGTCAATAAGGGAAACAGGAACCAATTTTTTCAACCCAATTTTTAACTTTTCCATGAATGAAAACTCTCAAACAAGCCTTGTTCTGGCAATAATATTATAAAAAACAATGGAGAATTAGCTAAATAGCCCTTACTTAAGTGTTGAGCTTACATACATTCCACAATGAGTCTATATTTTTATAACATTATAGAGATTCATAAAGCGTGACAATAATAATCGGTACATTTCAGTTCAATTCTTCATGGTCTAAATTTGCTGGGCGCATTTTCAATTGTTTAAAAAGGAATTGACATAAAATGAGATGATTTAAGTCAAATAAAGTTGAAAGTTTACACCCTGCTAAAACAATTAAATTCAAGGATAACGAAGAAACGGAGCCTCGATCGGTGCAAATTAAAATTAAATGCGTTTAAAATAAAGTATAGTTTAACTTACCCTGTGCGGATACACATTCGGCATTAGAAATTCATACGTATCAATTTCATACGCGGTAGTTTTACCGCAAATCGCAAGCGTAGCTATCAGGAAAATTAATTTACTCATGTTATTAAATTATTTGAAAAATAGATCTGGCGGTCCGAAGAGTCCACACCACACTACGCTCGCACAACTATTTTAAAAATTACTAGTCGGATGTTGTAGTCGTTGGTTGTTATGATTTCATTTAGCGGTAAACCACGCAATCACGTTGTTTGAACAACGATCCGAGACGGCAAAAGCTACAAGTGTTTATGAACTATTTTTACTCGCGATCGATAATCGCTGCGAACGTCATTCGTGTGTTGCCAACTAAAATTATTTCCGCTAATTGGTGGGTTTGTTTGCTGAAGCTATCTGGAGCCGTGTAATGACGTCATAACTGGGATATTAATTCAATCGTAGTAGTTTAATATTTTGTGTAAGTAATTTTAAATTTAAGCACTCACTGATCATGTGAAAATTAAAACTGCCAAACAAAGCCGTTTAATATTCATTGTCAAATCCGATGCCATTTATTAATTCTTTCGAATTTCTTTCTAATTTTAAACTAGATAGGAGGAACGCTCTAATGATAACTACTTATACTTGACGTAGCCTGCGCTGCGGATTTATGGAATCTGTTATGTCACTGTTTCCAATAAGTTCATTAAATATTAACTACTTATTAATTTTTAAGCTTGTTATAATGTTTTCTTCTAATCTTTTTTCAACTTTTGTGTATTTAGGGTATTTAGGGTATTAATGTTTACTGCTCTGGCAATATTATTTCGTTTAGAAGTTAAGCTATGTAAAGTGACTTACTTGATGTCCAGCACTTTTCTTCTGCTATTAGTTATTATTTAATTACAATGCAAATACATAGACAGATTAGTTTTAACTAACAATAAATGAAAGTGATTAGAACTTTGTTGTGAATTTCTGAAGAATTCTGAGAAATTTCTGAGAATATTTTTAACTTACTGTATGAGCAAAAGATGTCGCTACTAATTGTAAAAGAACGACGTGAAAATTAGTTATGTAAGTTTTGACAAGATGGCGCTGTGTGGTGGTACGTTAAGCCTTTGCTGTTCCAAAATGTAACTTCTTCCTGTTTTTGACATTGGTTTATAAGAATACAGTACTATTTACCGTATATTAGGAGCTGTTTTTTGTGGTTGACGATTTTTATTCATTAAATGCATTTCATTCCATTATTTACAATACCGTTGCGGACTCGTCACAGCGTCGAGTAATGGAGATGTCTTGTAGTAATAACTATACTGTCAACTCTCAAAACTACCGCTCCCCTTTGAAAAATGCTTTTTCGTTTAGTGAAGTAAATTGAAGGAGACAGCTTCAAATTGAGTTTAGTAAAGAGCTTACTTTGGAAAGCTCAAGGTTTTGCAGTAAAAAAAAAATGTTTTATTCAGTAACACAAACAGTTTTACAAAATACAGGTTGGTGCCTCTTTTTAAGGATCGAGATACCTGTGTCAAGAGACACCGCTCCTCCACTAAAATGTAACTATAATGGCACAAGGTGAGTTTGAATTTTGTGTGTGTGTTGCGTGCGTGCGTGCGTGCGTGCGTGCGTGCGTGCGTGCGTGCGTGCGTGCGTGTGTGTGTGTGTGAAGTTTGCTTGCGTTAAAACCTAATGATGACAAATGATGTTTTCAATCTCTATGTAGCTTTTTTCGTTTAACCAATTAATTATTTTATTTTTGCATTCCGTGTTTGTTGTTGAATAGATGTCAATTTCATTGTTTATTTTGTTATAAAGGTTAGCAGACTGAAACATGTATTGCCTCCTAGCATAAACAGATTTCACAGATGGAGTCGGAATCACTTTAGGCTTTCTTCTTGTACTGGCTGCAATGTAAGGTATGTAAACCGTGCTTTTATGCCTCTTTAACGTAGCATGTAAGATACAGTTTCCTAACAGACAACAATTTGCAGATATCATAGAGGTCTTTTGTAGGGAATCTAAAGGGCTTTAAGTGCATAACTTTCAGCAACGCTCTCTGAGCTCTCTCCAGCTCTAGAAATTTAGTTTTGGCGGCACCTACCGAGATAGAGATGCAGTACACAAGGACCGACTGCGCCAGAGCTATATAAATTTGATTTAGGATATTCTTAGCAGCGACATGCCTAAAATTTTTAAAAATGTAAATCAGCTTTCGAGTTCTGGCCATAATCAACTCACAATGCGTATACCATACAGGAACTTAGGTTACCTACTTAAGGTTGATATTATCATGTATTATCATGTAGGAAACTTACTTAATTATGGCTTCAAATAGGCTTAGGTTTTATTAATGCACAAAAAAGGAAAACGGGGCGCGATATAATCTACAAATTAGATACTGTTAAACCTTGTACTTTTTTTAATATTAAATTAAACACCCTGGCCATTTTTTGATACTGTGTAAGTACTTAAATATGTTTTTTGAATATTTGTATATTGTTTTCTATATCTGTTGTCACTTCACTCCATGCTTGTACCTACACCATTGAATACAGGGTTATTTTTAATTCACTAGCATCCTTTTAACCCTAAACTCCTACCACGTAAACAAATGTTTTTTGTTTTACGGCTTTTGTCGTAACTTAATATTTTTGGTGTAATAACGTTTTGAAAATTTGAGATTACCTCTTATTTTTACGATACTCTGTGTATTTGTATGGGGAAAAAAGTGCTTCATTTTAAAAAGTCGTAAAACAAAAAACATTTGTTTGAGTGATAGGAATTCAGGGTTAAGAGGATGTCAGTGAATTACAAATAACCCTGTATAAATAAACTTCTTTATTTATTTCACTGCCAAGGCCCAATTGTATAACCATTTACATGCTAATAGTATTAGCTATTTTGTATGAAATTCACTAATACTATTTGCTTGTAGGTATTATTTGTTATGCAGTTGGAAAGAAATCCAAATCTCTGGTTTTCTTCAAGTGATACAGCAAAATTTTTCTTCTTCAGTGCGTTTTCGCCCACCGTTGGGCATCAGGTAAGCCACTCCAGTCTTTTACCACCCAGATCGGTTATCTGTTTCCCTCTTCCATAATGGTCCTGCTGTTTCCCTAATATCATGGGACTATCGGGCAGGCGGTCTGAGGCCCTACCACGAAGTGCATAATTCGAACTTCGTTTCGTGCCGTCCCGCTCACGCTAATATGATTTGACACGAGAGTGAGAGGGATGATACGATACGAACTTCGATTTTCGAATTTCGTAGTAGCGCCTCTGACGTTGCGTTCGACGTGTCGTCGGCACACGTGCACAAAATAAAAAGGTACAGAAGTCAATCAAGTGTATGTACTTCACTTTTCATACCTACGCTCGACGGTCGCTCTAGGATTGTCAATTATGGCATAATAATATGCACATAAAACTTATCGTGATAGTGGCACTCGTACCTATCTAGTTGTTTGATTTATTGTTGATGTTCCAACGGGAAGAATGGTAATATAAAATAATAATAATAATAATTAAAATACCTACCTACAAAATTTAGCGTTTGTCAATTTTCACTATCGAAAATCCCTAATAACTTCTAAACGGATTATCCTAGTTACACAATTTCCATTGTCCTATCGGTTTTAGACCTAAACCTATCTAATGACACTAAAAACAACACAATATATATACAAACAAAAAAACATGTTTTCAACTTACGTTATATTAGTGGCGTGAATTTACCTTACAAAAATGTAGTTAGGTACTTACTTCGTTTATACTGATTCAAAATAGGAAACTATTATTACTTTGGGAGTCGGGGCGAGGTGCTTGCCTATCTACCTAACTATTCTATGTAACGTTAAAATGAACTATCGAAATACAAGCAGATACCTACTAAAATTACCTCTCTGAAACCACTGGTAGCTTAAAAAAACGACCATTCACCGTTTAGGGTTGAATTTAAACAACCGTCCACTGAACAGTTTTAATAACCTTTTTTTTGTTGCTCCATTATTGCACTCGAAAAATTCCACAGACGCGCGACACAAAGTAAATAAGTACGCGCGACCACAGCGCGCGCCTCGAAAAATTCCACAGACGGGCGACTACAGCGCGCGCCTCACGCGGATGGCAATCGCACTCGGACTGATCCGAACTGATCCGAGATATCGTGTCTGTGAACAGTGTCTATGTGTGCGTTGCTCGAGCGCACTTTGTATGTAGATTTACTTCTGTACCTTTTTATTTTGTGACACGTGGCCCGCCCAAGCTCATTTTCAACCCTCGTACTCGAGTCGACGCGTATGTTGTTTTTTTATGTTGACCGCGCATTACTTTTTACAGGGTTGTCCGATTTTGATAATTCTTTTTTTATTGGAATGGGTATATACCTAATATCGAAGTTGGTCCCATAAAAATTAAAAAAATCCAACCCTCCTCCTGCGCGTTTGGCAGCCGCCGTGACGTGCGACTCCGAGAGGAAGGGCTACGGATTAGCCCGAAACATGTCGAGCTAAACTCGTTTTAAGACGTGAGTGATCCGTTTATTTTCACTATAATGTGATCCCGCAGAGAAACTCCACGCATAGCCCTCTACATCGCCCCCTGAGTGACTTTGATCATTCTTTATGAGACCTATCGTTAGCAGCCACGTCTCAGGGGGGTTACTACGAAATTCGAAGTTCGAAGTTCGGATCGTGTGGTCCCTCTCACTCTCGTAATAAATACCATTAGCGTGAGCGGAACGGCATGAAACGAAGTTCGAATTTTGCGCTTCGTAGTATAGGGCCAGTGCATACAATCATCACTGGCAACACACACTGGTCAAAAACTCTTGACACTGCGGTAGGTAGGTGTATAATATTATATTGGATGTCAGTTTTTTTTTTTATTTATGTTAGAGAGGCCAGACAAACAAGACAAGTTATTTTTATTTTATTTTTAATTATACTTACTTAGTTTTAATTTAGTTAAAGATGTTATGTAATGTATTGTTAATTCCTAATTTGTCTTTGTTACTAATAATTAATTTATAATAAAATATTATTAAGTAGTAGTACCTACTAAAGCCATAAAATCAGATGAAGCGGGTAATTTTCTGCAACATTTGGCAACACTATCTGTGGCACTGCAAGTCAGCAGGGGTCAGGATATATTACTCCGAGGGTAACTTCTCTGTCCACTGACGTTTGACAGACGGTAATAAGTAAGTGCATATTCGTTTTTTAGGGTTCCGTAATAAATAAACAGATTAATGCATAATACTTAATGTACCTATGTGAACTCTTTATTGTACGTACAAAAATAAAAAATAAAAAACTATTGACAACCGTTGAGATACATGTACAAAGGCTAACTTATCCCGTTAAGGGATCTCTACCAGTCAACCTTTGTATATATGAGAGGAGCTTTAGCAAGGAACCAATAAAGAGTAGGTAGGTACAGTCAAGGGCAAAAATATGTATACACTTTAGTACCTTGTCTATTTTCGTCATATTTGAACAGCCATATATGAACTCTCACAGTGGTTAAAGTGACAAGGTACTGAAGTGTATACATATTTTTGCCCTTGACTGTACCTACCTAAATTATTAAGTCAAAAATAGTGAAAGCTACAATACACTTTTCTTGAAAAATACAATTCATTAATATTGCTATTGTCGCACACCAAATAAGATCAAAGCAAATAATTAGTAAAAATAAAATTGAACAAAAATAAAAAAATAAAATTAAAAAAACTAAAAACCCGCCTGCGGTGTAAATAAAGTAATAAATTAAAAAAAATCCTAAACCCGCCTGCAGAAATACTGAAAAGGTAGAAACAAGATGAAATGTTCATAACAATAAAACGAATTTAAAACACGTCGATGGCAGTCTTTCAAAATTTAATGCAACGATAAAATGCAGTCGGAGGCATGAGGCAAATCCCATGCAGCCACTGACTCCCATGCCTCCGACTGCAATTTATCGTTGCATTAAATTTTGAAAGACTGCCATCGACGTGTTTTCAATTCGTTTTATTGTTATGAACATTTTATCTTGTTTCTACCTTTTCAGTATTTCTGCAGGCGGGTTTTTGATTTTTTTTAATTTATTACTTTATTTACACCGCAGGCGGGTTTTTAGTTTTTTTTTTTATTTTTATTTTTTATTTCTTGCTTTTTAGTGTAACCTCCTGAGACCCAGATAAATTATTGAGTATTTGAATAAGGAATCCTATGCTATTTAGTTAAAGTTCAAAACCAATTTTGAAATATGTAGGTACTTAATTTTCCACAAGGGTTTCATAGAGAAAATTATTGCTCAAAGATATCTTAGTAAGTAGGTACGTCGTCGTTTTAATGCATTGATTTATTTTTCTATTCCAATTTACTATTCCAAATTAAATTTAAACACATAACTTGTATATATTTTTGTAATCTCTTTTAAAATCCCTTTATTTTGATACCCTACTCGATAGGTTTGAATAAAAAAAATTTTTTGAAGACTCACAATTTGGCGCCTAAAATCCGCCATTTTGATTTTTCAAGAATTTCATGTATTTAGTGTTACTCGCGTTATCAAGACGAATCCAATGACGTATCATTTATCAAAATCGGTTTAACCGTTGTGTAGTTACGAGATGACATAGGAATGGACATACATACATACATACATACGGGTCAAACACATAACCCTTCCTTCTTCGCAGTCGGGTAATTAACCTAAATAAGGGCTCTAGTCATAGATATGCAGTGCAGATAAATCTTTTGATGATCAATTTAACTAAATATAACGGTAATCACAGTGCAGACCCCGTATCGATCTGTGTGCTTAGCTTGCGGTCTAGACGCTATTAGAATAAGGCCAGCCTACAAACGGCTACCACACTATAGATTGGTATTTCTACTACCAGTTTTCATCTTAGTTAAAACGATGTTATGATAAATGATGTAAACAAAAAGTACAACATATCCCCAAAATATTGGTATCCTATTATCTCGTCTCATTCGTTTTTCGTTTAATTCTTATTCCGTCTCATACTGTATTCGTCTTCGTCTTGTTCGCTATCCGTCACTATCTTATTTGGTCAAATTCAGCAACTTGTCTATCTCTTAATACGTCTTATTCGTTTTTCGTCACGTTCTTCCTTGGACTCCAAACTTACTTAGGTACTTATTCGCCAAAATTATTTTTAAACGTTCAACGATTAAAACGAGACAAATGAGACAAAAAACTAAAGGGAAGAACGACGAATGAATCCAAGAAAGACCGTGACGAAAAACGAATAAGACTAATTAAGAGAGAGACAAGTCACAGAATTTGACCAAATAAGATAATCACGGATAGCGAACAAGACGAATAAAGAACGAGTGACGAATACGGAATGTGACGAAATAAGAATTAAACGAAAAACGAATGAGGCGAGATAATAAAATAGCAAAATATTTTGTAATACCATAATAAGTAGAATAAAATAATTTCATTTCATTTCATGGCTCTGCCTCGTCTTCCTTCTATTTTTCCTTCCAGCAGGTCAATTTCATTTACCTGATTTTATTTCTTTTTATTTAATTCTTTGGTGCTTTTCCATCGAAATGTGCTTTGCAGCTATGCTGTTAGCACATGGAAACTACGCTACGAAGCTATGTGACCGTTTCCACTAATGTTAAGCTATGTAGCCGTTCGAGGAAGATCCAGCACATGTATTCACAGCACGCACCCAGAGCAAGCATCTTTCCATGTAAAAAGTATAGCTTAGTTGAACACGTTTCCACCAGAACCAAGCTATGTGGACCAATGAATGTGAACATACAACAGGTCATTTACATGTTTTTCTATAGCATAGAAAGGCACCATAAAGCACCCCTCGACTTTTGCTGGCTGTTTTTTTTTTACAAATGCCATAAAACTGTAAAAAAAGGTATCCCGAAAAATCGAAATGTTGCAAGCTGCCAGCAACAATTCCGCGTAGGGTTGTTAAGACACAAATCACGTGCTGAATGTATCGAGCCATGCATCAAGGCGGAACACGTCCGACCTTGACGTAGATTTACGCGGTGACCCTAGCTTTGTGGGTGAATGGGGCATTTGATTGTACCCTTTATTGATATTGGAGATGTTATGGATAATAGAGGTTTGCTTGATTTTTTATCAGCGGTTTCAGGGCGAAAGCGATTTGTTCTTTATGTGCAGGGTTCCATTTTAAGTTTGAATTTTGTAGGATAGAATTTCTTTTAATTTTCAAAGTTACTTATCCTCATCGTGGGCTTCCTGTACGTTGCATGAAACATCAGTGAAAATGTTCACGATACGCTCACACACGCACACGTACGCACAAATACACGCATGCTCACACACAAACTTTTTCATTTATTATTATAAGTAGTATTAGGTAGTAAAGATAAAGAAAACAACTTCTTACAAATTAAATCTGATTCCGTTCACATTTAAAATAGGTACCGAGTTCATAACTAAAACATGCATAAATAGGTACGAGGGACCAAACAAAATATTTACATCCACAGCCAATTTCAATTTTTTCACTGAAATATTTCATCCCTCAATAGACACAGGGACTAACAAGGTATTTATTGGACCTCGAATTGAGCACGGAATTCTTGTCGTTTTCCTTCTGACTATGAAAATCCCGGGTGATTCGGTGGAAATGAAAAGCGACGAGCGATTAATTGAGGATATTTTGGCATTTTCCAAAATAAGGCCTGTGCCCTACATTGGGACGTATATAGACTGGGATGAATGATGATTTTGGCATTTTAGCCATCCGTCGTAGGCTGGGGTATGATTTTCAAAACCAAGTGGCAGCTTTCGTTCGCGGCTATTGGCCGAGTGAAAATTCAGAACCAACGTTTGTGCAGAAATATATTCATGAGAAATATTGATTATGCAATAGGTAGATGATATGTATATCAAATGAATCATTTGAGTATGTTGACTCTGTTTCATTGCATCGGCTGTGTGTGGCATTTCAGGCGCCCGAGGCCGTATTGTCTAGTAACATGCAGGGGCCTACAACCGCATTCACCATCTCTCTGTACCATCATTCTGTGGCATTTGACAGAAAGAAGTGGCGAAAGCGATTGTGGTCCACAGTGAGTTAGATATATTGGCCTCAGGAAGGGTCAAAGTCATAAATAAGTATCACTTTTGTACCTTGTCACTTTTAACGTCTTGTTTGAAAAGCTATACGAAATTATGTAATGAATGAAAGCGACAAGGTACAAAAGTGATTAGGGCCTACGCTAGCTGACGCGGACGTCCGCCGCGTGCGCACGCTCGCGGGTCTCGCTCCGTAAAAAATCTACCTACCTAAAATCCGTCGCACGCGCCCGCGCCTCTTAGCGCTGTTCATACAATTTCTTATTAGACGCGCGCACGACGGGCGTCCGTTCCGGGTAATCCGCGTCAGCTAGCGTAGGCCCTTACTTATGTATGACATTGACTGTACTTCCTGGAAACTATAGGTATATACGCCAATATACTTAGTTAATTATAATTTGATTGACATATTCAATGTAGGATAACTAAAAAAAAATATATTAAAAAAAAATTGTGTTACATACTTCGGATGTTTGTAATTTAATAACATTTACAGGCATACATCACTTAATGACCTTATCCTCCGGGCACTCAGCACTGTTGCCATACCGGCGACTCTTGAGCCCTCAGGCATCTCCTCGAGAGCTCTGGCTCTGCCTCGGATGGAAAGAGACCCGATGGTTGCACTTTAGTGCCTTGGAGTTTGGGCAAACCTTTGGCGTTCATGTCACTTGCTCAGACACGCTGGCTCCGTCCTATGTCAGAGGTTCTGCCAGTAAGCCAGGGACTGCTGCCGACCATGCCCAAACAATCAAGTGCCGCAAATATTCGTTTTTAACAAATGATTATATATTTGCGGCACTTGCATTAGAAACTTTAGGACCATGGTCATCCGACACCAAAAAATTTGTTCGCGAGGTGTCGGATAAACTAGTTAGCGTCTCTGGCGACCTCAGGGCCGGGTCTTTTTTCGCTCAGAGGCTGAGCATAGCCATACAGCGAGGGAATGCCGCAAGCATGCTTGGCACGATGCCCCGGGTAGGCGAAATTCAGGGTTTCGACATTTTTAAAATCATATTGTATTTCGTAAATTTATAGCTTATAATGTATAACAGAATATTTAGTTGTACAATTTATAAATTCTAAATAAATATTTAATTACAAAAAAAAAAACATTTTAAGTACATCTGTTTGAGTAAAATATAAGTAAGTTAGCTATGAAGTATCTTTTTTTGTACTTATTTTTTCAACTTCATTTTTTTTATTACTTTTACGGTCATCCCGTGAAATCATACATTTCGTACTAAATACAAACTGAAATATAGATGCACAGAAAAAACCCCTCTCAGACCAGACCAGTGGTGGTGTAGGGGTATGGCACGCGGCACGGAATGCTGAGGACCTGGGTTCGACTCCCAGCATTGGTCTTTTTTCTGGGGTTTTTTCTGTGCATCTATATTTCAGTTTGTATTTAGTACGAAATGTAAAATATAAGTACTTGGTTGAGTTTCTTGCTGGATTCTTCTCAACAGGGTTTTCCCGAACCGGTAGTAGGTTCTTCGACTTTCATAGTGCTTGTTATATCCTAAATTGAATTTAGTTATAGTTATAGAAAACATAAACCCGCTAGGTACCTAAGTACCTGCTCAAAAATTCTGGACAAAAATATTTTTCCCGCTTACATCTTCAAAC
Source organism: Archips crataeganus (assembly GCA_947859365.1). Lineage (NCBI taxonomy): Eukaryota > Metazoa > Arthropoda > Insecta > Lepidoptera > Tortricidae > Archips > Archips crataeganus. The sequence goes on from OX402048.1 coordinate 19,192,102, forward strand.
TTGTTCCCCCATCGCCCCTACGTCAACTCAAGTGAAAGGAATCAAAATACCGACCGATACATATATTTATCGGCGAATTGCAATCGTTGCACCGGACCCTCGAGCGGTACGTGGGACCCCTATGCGGTACACGGGACCCCTCACACGTTAGCGTTTCTTTCGACCCCTAAAAAGGGCCGTTTCTTGTTATCTGTCACGTTATTGCTTTTATTTGTTGTAGTGGAAAAAGTTTGAAGGGTTTAACATGTATTGTGTAAAAAGGTGTCTGTACATAAAGTAAAGAGAAAAACAGTTCAGAATTTTTTTTATTACTTCTGAATTTTATTTAAAATAGACTGAATTTCTATCATTATACACTTTAAGTAACTATAAGTTCACTTTTTATTTAGGTAGGTAGGTATAGCTTGTCTAATTTAAAATAACGCGCCCCACCACCGCATTTGACATACAGGATTTGAAATCCTGCGGTGCGGTGCTGAAAAATGCGGTGGTGGGGCGCGTCATTTTAAATTAGACAAGCTCTATTAAGTAGTTGTTTTTTTCAACTTCATCTGCATCCAGCAGGAAATTCACATTTTTTTTGATAAAAAGTAACGTAAAGTAAATACCCCCGACAGTGCCCCGATAGCCGACACTTTCAATGTTAATTCGTAGCAATAAAGGTGACAAGCAGGGTGTCGATTATTGGAATTAAAGTGTCGAACACTATGATAAAACCTTTATAAAACGAGCTAATTTCAAGCAGTAGGTAGGTATTTTGTTTCGCGATTAGGTCCCGTAGGGGGTAGTGCTTGGTCGAGTTGATTTAAAAATGGACAGTGTAGAAATCGGTTGACCCGACCGATATTTGGTTGATGTCAACGGCCTTGGTCGCGAGCGCATTGTCCGTGGTCGGCCCCAACCGTATGGAACGCTGTCAGCCGACGCGAGCGACACGACGGTTGGCGGTTGGTCCCGACCGTGTAGAAGGGGTTTTATGAATGTAAAACAACTATCATAGTAGTAATTTATAAAAAAACACCATATTATCATCATATCACCATATCATCAACCGTCTTTTTAACACTTAATTGGTGAATTCCTAGACAAGCTTCGTGAATTCCCACTCTAGGGAAGTGAAAGCCCCATTACCACAAAAAGGTCGGTTGATAACCTCTTAATTAGGCTGTTTCAAAGACACGCTTAACACCTATTTGTCACGCAAGGTCGAAACCATAGAGTTCTTGACGTCACCGCCATAGCACAGACAGTACCTCTCCCATGAGTTTACACTAGTTCACAGTGACCGTACTCGCTAGCGACGGTGTAAATGATTTGTATGGAGAATTGTACTTCCGTAAGTGACCGCTAGGCTAGAGGCGCTGTACAATTCTCCATACAAATAATTTACGCCGTCGCTAGCGAGTACGGTCACGTAAACTCGTGTAAACTCAAAGTAGTGGTACAGTACGCTTAGTATAAGTTTTACCTCACCAAAATACTTCTCGATCGCGTTTACGTAAAAATTTCAATTCTATGGAAACATGGACGCGCGGCGGCGGAGGCGCTGTCCATGTTTCCCTAGTAATTGATTTTTTTACGTAAACGCGATCGAGAAGTATTTCGTGAAGTAAAAACTTATACTAAGCGTACAGGTAAGAATACTCACGCGTAGCGATGCCAAATTGCGTAATTTTACGGAAAACGCTGGTAAACAACCGGTCATTTATGAATATTATAGTAAAAATATCTATATAATAATAATAGTGAAATTTGGTGTGGAGACAGTTTGAGATCCTGGAAAGGACGTAGGATAGTTTTTTATCGCGGAAAATTATTTACATAGTTCCTACGGGATAGTGATAAAACGAATTATTTGCGGACGTAGTCGTGGGGAACAGCTAGTTTTACATAAAATAAAATTATGTATTTTGCCAGGTCAATTTTTTATACTGAAAAATAACAAACTGGATAAGTATTTTTAAACAGTCTGCAGAAGAGAATTTGATTTTATTGGCAATTTTATAAAAAACGGCTAAAATTAAGTTTAGTCTACAGAGGATCACTATGAGTATTATATTTTAAAATCCAACGCTATTTGAAAATGGCTACTACTACTACTATTTTTTTACTATCTTTAAAAACTAAATACTTTTAAAATTAGCTGCCCGCTGACCACGGATATATTTAAGCGCAAGATAAATCTCTAACTTAAAATTAAGCGAGACTATTTCCCACATTTTCCTCGAAGTTAAACCAATATTTTTACTCTGCGTCTCACTCGTAATGTATGGAAGGTACATTCAGGGAATTTATGGCGTAGTTGCGTGTTTAGTGGCCATTTTAGCATTGAAAACATCTGTCATACGACTTAACAGGTAAATACGGGGTCAGTGGGTTAACGGCTTTATTTTGGGATGAAATGTGTACCTTGCTGTAGGTTAAGGTAAAGGTTCGGAACCTTTACAGCCAAGTCTTGGTTAAGTATTTTAATGTTTGGATTTTGGATGCCACTGTAATTTTTTTTGAGATTTACTCTGTGGCCATGCCACGATATCATAGGTCGTCGTCGTCACAGCCAACTAAATGAACCATGTTACTTATTCAATTTCTTCTTTTTCTTTTTGTTTTCTTTTTCATTAACGGTTGTGTTGCCCGAGGATTAGCTCTGGTTGAGTTCGAATCGCGTCAGTATAGTTTAGTGGTGGTGATAGTTGGGTTTTGTGTGTTATTACAGTGTGGAGGTGAAGGATCTGGAGTGTTGACGTTTCTCGATGAGAACATTAACATAGATGTCGCTAGTTTCGCTGCATAAGAGACTATAAAACAAACTGAAAAATGTCGATATAGTATATAGGAAAAATTTGTGTCTAAACTCCTGACCAGTGGTGGTGTAGGGGTTTAGCATGTAGCACGGTGATGTTGTTTTTGAAATAAAATGCAGATAATTTGTAGTAAACACAAGTCTTTTTATTTTAATCACCCACAGCACACTTTAACATTACGAGAGCAACCGAACAACGAACGGAAACGGAACTCACAAGTAAAGGCGTACCAACTTTGACATATAAACACATTCGTGCCATGCATTCAGTATAGCCAACCTAAAGTAAATATATAAACATTGCCATATTAAACAACACACGGAATGCTGAGGACCTGGGTTCGATTCCCAGCGCTGGTCTCTTTTCTGGGGTTTTCTGTGTATCCATGTTTCAGTTTGTATTTAGTATGAAAGATCTGGATGAACACACATTTCTTGCATAAATGTAGCTATCATAAGGTCGCGGGTGTGAAATAGTAATTTGTTTCAGTTCATTGATATGGACCTCCACAAAGTAACGCCTGATTCAATAAATTACATATTTTTTAAGTAAAAGAAAAGAAGCGTTTGGTTACTTTGCAAGTTTAGTCAACCCGAGGGGAATCGGGTTGTTAGTATCCTTCGCCACTGAAACAGATCAAATTCTGAAATAAGAGAGATAATGTTTTCGTCATCTTCATTGACGTACTTAAATCGTTGTTTTTCTTGATAAACAAGGGTACTGCATTATCTAAGGCAGCCTTAAATTCACTGAGTAAGCTGAGAAATTTCCCATATCCAAACATTGGTCCGCGCCGGTACTATCCGTCATGGTTATTTTCAAGTTAAATGTAGCATGAAAAAATAAACAGCTCAGTGTTTTCCCGCGACCTACCAACTTGCCCTCACCTAGTATCTAAACAGAACAGTATAAAGTTGATTTGGCTTTAAATTTTGGCCAAGGAGGCCAGTCGTCGTATACAATATCCCATCAAAAACATAAATGTGAAAAAAGGAGCCAAGTTCATTATTAAGATATACCTAGCCTGTCGACTTTGCCAACCAAATAATCGAGATCTAAAAAGGTGGCATGCACAATTTTTTAAATCATAAAAATACACTATTTAATGATTCGTTTATTTGGATACACTGTTCCTTAGCTAGACGCCAAATTTTAACTTTTTAGGTCAAGTGCGTTAGATTTATGATCTATATTATCAGTGAGTTAGTGTTAAAAATGACGTTAATGTTGACATCTAAATATCGCTAAGGTTGACATTTCTAACTGAGTGAAATCTTTAGTCACTGTCATCATATTATTGCAAGGGAAATCGACCTCGTATCACGACGTGCAAATTAACTTCAACTGTAGGGTGGTAGACCATATTTTTGGCCGATGGTACGTGATTCAATTTCCTCGACTGTACATGTAATATGACACACGGCTGGTGCGTCGCCAGTTCCTTTTTATTGGAACTTGGCTAGACGCACTGCCGCGTATGTAGGTACATCCGTCCGTTTGCAGAGACCGATCCCTTCCGGTCCGCTAGATTTTCCATATTGTGCCTTGTACCGGAAACCCGATGCTTTCCTAATTTGAAATTTGTTTGTGTTCCCACTTGATTGACTTGTGTATTGTTTTGAACTTGTGGGTACGATTTTAAATGGTTCGTGGTTGGATCTGGTTTGTTTAGAGCCCGTTATCTTGTCGCACTGTCATTACTTTTCAGTAGAGCGTGAATGTTTTTTTATCGACTATCTAAATGTCGATATTATATGTCACTGATAATTTCAAAGAGGAGTCACTAGGTACTATGACTTTTGTATAAAAATATGTATAATAATAAACGAGAAATAGAAGAGGCTCTAAATTTTTTGAAGTCATGCTGCGTCTTCTATTTGATAAGATCCATTTTAAAAATGAAAAACTTCTTTCCACTGCGACAGATGTAACGGCAGCGTACTTAAATAAAGAGAAATATTGGAGGCTGGGTTTGCATGGATCGTCGTTCATTACTTCTATTTCTAAGCATCTGTTAAGCATATAAATTTATTGCAATGTATGATATCCAATATTTTTTTTAATGTTAAAGATAGTTATTTATAAGTATGCCGTCCCTTTTCTTGCAAAACTAACTTCGACAGCTGCTTCTTTACTTCACTTACTACTGGAATTGATTCTGAAAGCTCGATTGATTGTCTCTCTAATTTTGTGATTGCTTGCGATAAAATTGACATGTTATCCTTTATAAACTGTAATTATTTTTTGACAATTCAATTGCATTATACAAATATCGATATCAAGAAGGTCGATAAAAAAAATTCACGCTCCACTGAAAAACAATTTCAGTGCGACAAGATAACGGGGTCTAGTTATGATAGGAGCAGGATTGCTTTTCTGTCACGGATTTAAAACTGGCAAAGTGAAAGTAGACTCGCACACTGTGGGTTTCGCACCATTATAAATACTTTTTTTTAATCTCATTTATTTCATACATCTTATAATTAAGTCGGCTATTATGAATACTTGTTTTTTTAGAAAAAAAAAATCTTTTTGGATCAGTGATTTTCGGCTTCTTTCTCCTTAGGTTTTTATTTGTGCTGTGAGGCCTTATTTCTTGCTAAATTTAATATTTTTTGATACTCACACGGTTTTTGTCAAAATACACTGTCATAAGAAAGTTCAAAGTCACTCAGAGGGCGATGGAGAGGGCCATTCTCAGAGTTTCTCTGCGGGATCGCATTAGAAATTATGAGATCCACGCAAGAACTAAAGTCACCGACATAGCTCGCAGAATCGGCAGACTCGACTGGCAGTGGGCAAGGCGCATCGCTCGTATTTACAACTGATACTTCGCATATTTTGTTTTAAATGTCTTGGTAAAGTAAATACTACTGTAGTATTCGTATTTGTCCAGAGGTGAAGAACATCCTGTATTTATACAAACATGTATATATATGAGTACTTAGGCATAAATGTATGCAGTGGCCCCGACGCAGACGGTTTTAATGCAATTAACCGCGAGCCGGGAGCGGTTCAAAGCGTTTCCCTAATAATTCGATCAAATTAGATGTGTCAATAAAAGAATCTGGAAGAGATAAATGTTTTTTTTATTAGCTTGTAATAGTGTCTTTTAGCTGGGTGTTTCTCTATTGGACTTACAGCTGACTTACGAAGTGGAAGGAATCCGATTAATGTATATTTTTCTTCGGGAAAAAAGTAGGACGCGTATCGAAAGGCATAAAATTTAAAAATAAAAATGTAATGGGCATTGCTGAAAATCAATTTACTCAGATCCTCTTTTAAAGTATAAGTAAAGCGAGACCTAACTTGAATTGGATTCACATAGAACAGGTTTTTTTGTGTGTGTGAGGTTACAGAATAGGGAAGTTGACGCAATTAAAAAATAATTCGAAGACACGACTTCAGTAAAAAACGATTTATTTTAGCCCTTAAAACCAGATTATTTTCGATTAAATGCAAAATTAGATTTTTTGTTGCTTTAAAACAAATAAATAGAGTTAGTTGATTGAGTTGGCGAACAAGTGACGTTATAAGTTGCTATTGCCATTCAAACTCTATATGGGGGAATTGTGTTTTGACAGCTCATAAAAAGTACGTCAGTTGATTGGTGGTGTCAACATCCCTATGGCAGTTGATTTTAGTTCATGGAATTCCTTATAATTTTCATAACACACAGGATATGGCGGTTGAACCGCTTCAAAGTTCCAACCGCTTAACACTTTGATATGCCTTATTTTTTGCAGTGACTCTTCTAGGCATTGAAATTTATTCTACGGCCTTTAATTTTTCGTCAGTGGGCATCAAAATAAAGATGAAACGTTTTAATTAGCAATAATAAATCCTTTAAAACGTTTGATAATTAAATCATTTATTTTGGATTTGCAATTCAAACTTGAAACGTTTTTCGACATACTTTTTATGAGCTTCCAAAAAGCGTTTTCCCTACAGGATTATGTTGTGTACGAAGATGTGACGTCACTTTATTTGCTAAATCAATTGACTAATTATATTTATTTCAAAGCAACTTAAAATCTATTTTTTCAACTAATTTTGACCATAAAACCACTGTGAGACGCACTCGTTGTGAAATTTACGGATAACTCACGTTTTAAAGCCCGTACCGAAAAGTTTTTTGAAATAGTATATCAAAATAAAAGAAAAAAAAACTTTTTAAACAAGCTTTTATAAAGTAGATGTTAATAAGAAGAAGCTAAAACCTGATAATATTTTAAGCTTGTAATAAAAAAAAATACCGGCCGCTAAGCAATGCTCCAATCTGCTACCATGTCTAAATTCCTGAAAATTTGAGGTATCAATAACAATTTGTTAGAAAAATCTTATAATAGGGATATTGTCACCACCAATCAACTGACGTACTTTTTATGAGCTGTCAAAACAATTCTTCCATAGAGTTAGAATGGCAATAGCGACTTAAAATGACGTCACTTGTTTGCCAACTCAATCAACTATTTATTTCTATTTGTTTAAAACAGCAAAAAAATTTATTTTGCAGTTAATCGAAAATTATTCTACTTTTCAGGGCTAAAATAAAGGTTTTTTTTTACTGGAGTCGTGTCTTCGAATTATTTTTTAATGGCGTCAACATCCTTATTATATTGAAGTATACAAAAAAAACGATAAACTACTTAGTACGGTTAACTGGGGGTTACTTTGGGAAGTTTTGGGGTTACTTTGATAGATTTGAAATGGTTATAAAAACGCAAATATTCATAGCTCGATTGAGCAAATGACGTAAAAAGTTAGGTAATTTTATTTATCAAGGTAGTTATTTCACTGCCACAGACGGTCTAAAAAAATAAAGACACGGCGTAAAAACTGGGGGGTTACTACGAAATTCGAAGTTCGAAGTTCGGATCGTGCGGTCTCTCTCACTCTCGTAATAAATACCATTAGCGTGAGCGGGACGGCACGAAACGAAGTTCGAATTATGCACTTCGTGGTAGGGCCTCTGTTTTCCAAAGCAGCCCCTGCATTTTAAAGTAACCCCGTTTTACATGCGCGGGAGTAACGCTCGTTTTACAGCAGCCGCCGTGGCGTGTGTTGCAAGAGGAAGGGCTGCGAATTATTTGAGAGAGAGAGAGAGAGAGAGAGAGAGAGAGAGAGAGATGTTTATTTACACATATTCGATACACAGGAAATACATTTGACAGGAAAAGATACAAATAAAAATCATCGAATAGTATAAATTTATTTCGAAACATTTTCCGAAACAATAGGCTATTTTCCTAACTAGTCAGTCTTTTAGATTATCAAAAAATATTGGACACGTATTTTTTATTTTGTCAATTAAACAAAAAATTACGAAGATATGGCGCGTTGAAGTTTCGCGTGACGTCACTTGTTCCTACACTTTGTATGAGCGTTTTAGGAACAAGTGACGTCACGCCTCGTCACGCGGAACTTCAACGCGCCATATCTTCGTCATTTTATGTTTGATTGTCAAAAGAAAAATTACGTGTCTAATATTTTTTGATAATGTAAAATACGGACTAATAAGAATTATTATTTTTTTACCTAGGAAACATCCCTATTAGCTAAACTCGATTAACGACATGAGTTATCCATCTAATCTCACTATTTACTACTAATTGAAAATTAATCTGGTTATCAGAGCTAAGATAAAGTGCTAATATTAGAGTTGTGTCTTGGGATTATTGTTTTAAGATAACAACTATTCATCATCATCATCATCCCAGCCTATATACGTCCCACTGCCGGGCACAGGCCTCCTTTCAGAATGAGAGGGCTTGGGCCGTAGTTCCCACGCGGCCCCATTGTGGATTGGGAACTTCACAAACACCATTGAATTTCTACTTAGGCGTATGCAGGTTTCCTCACGATGTTTTCCTTCACCGTTACATGGTAAATTTCAAATGTAAATTCGCACATAAATTCCGAAAAACTCAGAGGTGCGAGCCGGGATTTGAAACCCACGACCCTCTGCTACAGAGGCGATAGGTCAAACCAGTAGGCCAACACGGCTACTCTATTCCCGACGTTCGCTTTATGCCAACGATTCCTTTAACTTTTAAACGTTCTAAAATTTGCCGCCAAACAAATCCACGTTTTTGGAGTATTAATTAATATAATCAGCGCGGGTTCCGCCGCCTAAAAGCCTCTTAATGACATTACTTTCGTTTTCCGAGCACGACATAGACCAATTACTGTTTCATGTAGTTTTCATACTTCAGCTATATTTCAAAAGGGTTGAAACGATACGCTTAATTTATGAGGTTGAAATTTGACAGTGAAAAATAAAATCCGTTTATACGGTTTGTTTATTTTTTAGAGGCAATGCGTGTGTATTTGAGAAACTAATAGAAGTGAAAATATGAAGATAAAAAAATCACCCAAATTGGATTTTTAATATGCCCTATTCCTTCCAATTTGGGTAATTTTTTGATTTTACGGTTTCGAAATTGATCTGTGAAGATTTTGAGGAAGACTATATTAGGGTTCGCACACATTTTTCTGTTTGCGTATCTCCTGTGGACATAGCATAGCATCGGCGTATGGGACTCCTGGCCAACTTTTGGCCAAATTAAAAAAATCTTAAGTTTACTGACTCGGAGTCGCTAATTTTATGCCCACAGGAGAGACAACTTTTATTTCTGACTTTTCAAGTATTTTATTTCATATTTTAGGGATCCTTTCGGATACACTTCGACCGCTAGGGTTAAATCATCAAGTAGGTACATATTTTAGGTAATTCTATGTAAAAAATATAGTGGCGCTATCTCTTTCAGAATCAGTTAACACTCTCACTGCCATACGGTCCGCCGGCGGGACGTAAGTTTTCGATTAAGGCACGCCAAATACCTGTATGCTTAGTATAAGTTTTACTTCACCAAATACTTTTCGATCGCGTTTACGTAAAAAAATCAATTAGGTACTATGGCAACATAGATAGCGCCTCGCGCGCGCGCGTCATGTTTCCATAGAATTGAATTTTTTACGTAAACGCGATCGAGAAGTATTTCGCGAGGTAAAACTTATACTAAACATACTGCTGCTGGTGTATGCTTTAGCCTAGTTGGTAGTGACCCTGCCTACGAAGCAAGAGGTCCTGGGTTCGAATCCCGGTAAGGGCATTTATTTGTGTGATGAGCACGAATATTTGTACCTGAGTTATGGATGTTTTCTATGTATTTAAGTATTTATTTATCTATACAAGTATGTTTATCGTCGTCTAGTGCCCATAGTGCAAGCTTTGCTTAGTTTGGGACTAGGTCGATTTGTGTAAGATTGTCCCCTTATATACTTATTTTTATATTTATTTTTTATTTATAAGTTTTACTTCACCAAATACGTCTCGATCGCGTTTACGTTAAAATTTCAATTACTATGGAAATTTTCCATTACTATGGAAATTTTAACGTAAACGCGATCGAGAAGTATTTGTTTTACTTCACCAAATACTTCTCGAGAAGTATTTTGTGAAGTAAAACTTATACCAAGCATACAGCGCTGAGTGAGTTTGGCGGGACGTGCGGGTCGCGTGGCCAGTACCTCTACCATACAAAAATACAAAATACAAATACAAATATTTTATTTAGCCAAAAAAATGCTTATTCCTACTTACATAATTAATTACATGGTTAAAAAACCAAAGGCAGATTAAGCGTCAACTGACCCCCGTACTAGTATAAACTGTATCACGGGGGATCAAGATTCACCGTCCTTACCAGTTAGTTTTAATTTGAGCATGCACTCACTTAATTATAAACTTATCCTTCATAAGTTTTTAAGGTAACAATAATTTAAATAAGTGGGTACATAGTTAACGACAAGATAGACAAGATTTCTATGACCATTAATAAATAAATAAATAAATGAATATCACGGGTCAATTCACACCAATTGACCTGGTCCCAAAGTAAGCTAAGCATAGCTTGTGTTATGGGGTACTAGGCAACGGATAAACATACTTATATAGATAGATACATACTTAAATACATATTAAACACCCAAGACCCGAGAACAAAGATTCGTATTTTTTCATACAAACATCTGCCCCGACACGGGAATCGAACCCGGGACCTCAAGCTTCATAGTCAGGTTCTCTAACCACTAGGCCATCTGGTCGTCTAGTATTAATACAACCGAACCGCGGCTGTTGCCGGACCGGTTTTAGAAGTAAACAAGTAGTATATGCTAAGACTTAAGATTATTTATATTTTAATGAATAACAAAACAATTTTTATAATATGCTAACGTGTGGGTTTGTATGTATGCATGTATGTGTATGTGTATGTGTATGTGTATGTGTATGTGTGTGTGTGTATGTGTGTGTGTGTGTTGTGAGTGAGAGAGAGAGTGTGTGACCATGAGTTTACACTAGTTTACGTGACCTTACTCGCTAGCGACGGCGTAAATTATTTGTATGGAGAATTGTACAGCGCCTCTAGCGGTCACTTACGGAAGTACAATTCTCCATACAAATTATTTACGCCGTCGCTAGAGAGTACGGTCACTGTAAACTAGTGTAGACTCATGGTAGAGTTACTGCTGTAGCCATTTCACCGTGGCCTGCGCGTGTAGGTTTAAATGCGTCCGTCGGCGTACTGTGTTACTTTTTGGACTCTAAAATTCAATATATGCGTGGCAGTGAGAGTGTTAATGACACCATGAACTGAAACAATTACTTAGCTCACCCGTGACCTGCGAAGCAAAGCGAAAGCAAAAGCAAAAAAAAGCGGGTAAGCAAAGTAATCGTTTAAATTCATTGATATGCACCTCCACAAAGTTACACCTAATTCAATAATGATACCAGCTTTGGACGGATTTCAAAATAAATAAATAAACACCTAGACAAGCTCTGTTGCTCAGGTACCTATTGAAGAAAATTCTTTATTTCATTGATTTTCTAGCATGCCTTATGAAACATGCAGAATAATTATCTTCTTCTAGGTAATATATAAAAATCTCATGTCACGGTGTTTGTTATCGAACTCCTCCGAAACGGCTTGACCGATATTTATCAAATTTTTTCTCCATGTTGGTAGGTCTGAGAATAGGTCGTAGGCTATTTTTTATATCTAAATTCTTCGCAGACGGAGTCGCGGGCAACAACTAGTTATTTATTTATTATGTTAAGACCCAAAATATCATCCGAGTTCATAATTAAATGTCACACGCAAGCAAACGAAAACGAAATATTTCAAACTAAATACAAACTGAAACATAGATGCACAGAAAAAACCCCAGAAAAAAGACCAATGCTGGGAATCGAACCCAGGTCCTCAGCGTTCCGTGCTGCGTGCTTACCCCTACACCATCACTGGTCTAGAAGTTAGCGACGAATCTTTCCCTTACATCGTACACTTCAGTCTGTTATAATCACATTTAGGCAGTGATAAAGCGCATCTATGTTATGCCCTCTACCGAGAGACTTCAACACTCCTTCGGAGCTAAAAGATACTTCATACTTAACTTGAAAACGAAATACTTACCTAATATCGAGAACGTTGACCAACGTTTAATTAACTGCGCCACACAAACGTTAAGGGTTCGCGTGGTCAAACAGACTGTATTAATGTGGGAAGATTCGGGAGTGACCACCCTATAGCAAATAAGAAGTGTTTGTTGATATATCTAACTGTAATCACGTTATTAAGGGGTTTGGTATGGATGATAGGATCTGTTTTGTTACTTAGGAGGATGAGAAGTGTTAGATTCTTCGACATTCATAGGAGTATCAATTGATGCCTAAATTGAATAAAGATTTTTTTTATACCCAACTGCCGAAGGAGGGTTATTATCAGACTTAGGTATTTAGGGGGCAAAATTTAATGACAAGTAGGGAGTTCCATTATCGATAAACTCAACTATCGACGTTTTTTTCAAATAGTAGTGATCGCTCCAAATTTTTTTTGTTTAACTAAAATTTTATAGAAAGTTTAAAATTAAACAAAATAATAAATTAATTCTAGTCTTCTTCTCTATTCTCGTAAAGCCCAGGTAATTTTTTGACTCTTAATTTTAAACTTTTTGTCAATCAAGAAAAGTTGACAGTCATTTGGTTTGACATAAGTATTAAATTTAGCATACCTACCTGTCATTAAATTGTGCCCCTAAATTCCTATGTCTGGCTGCGGCTCCACTGAGGCGGAGACGAGCGGTGCTCAGTGGAACTAATATGACTGGTCGATCCCTACATACATGTCTCCTCTCCACTTGTCTCCGCTTGTTTGTTGCCATTGAAGCGGTGCGGAGACGAGATGTGGATTTCAACCAATACGATAGTTCGATTCCTATACGTCACCTCTCCGCTCCGCTCATCTCCACTTGACTGTTCTTTTAAATTCATGTTTTTTAAACGTAACAGGCCACAATCATGCCTTATAACAGTTCCATTTATAATGCAACAAACATGCAGTTCAATGATCAAAAGATCAACAAATATAATAGCAACAACAAAACCATATTTGTTTTTATGACGGTTTTATTGCTCCAAAACATAATTATGACGCATAACATACACAGTCCGAAAGCGAACTAATTGTTTGTAAGCAATAATCTTCATTATTTATTGAAACACGTCGGTTATTTTACTTCCTTATTACTCAATAATGTCAATTAACAATAATGTCAACAGAATCCTATTGGAACAACCACATATTTGTCGACAATATTTGAGGTTAATACATACACTAGACTTTCGTGTTGGCATTGAAAATAAAAGGTATCAAAAATAAAATAAAATTGTTTCGATTCCAGACTTGGCAGAATGAAACGGTTTTTCTATCCGTAGCACTTTATTGCAAAACTTATGATAACTTTCTTAACTGCGCTTACTAAGACCCTAAGCAACTAATTTGGACCGCGGTTTGTAGTGGTACTTAATAGACTTATGGTGAGTTACACCAAGTTAATATAACAATAACCAATATCAAATCAGCTTTCAAATCTGGTATGTACGTTTTACTAAGTTAAGCCATCATCATCATCATCATTTCAGCCGAAAGACGTCCACTGCTGAACATGGGCCTCCCCCAAGGCTCGCCAAACAGATCGGTCCCGTGCCATCTGCATCCAACGCGATCCCCTGAAGAATCGCCAGACTCAAGTGGCAGTGGGCAGGGCACATCGCTAAGTTAAGTATTTTAAGTAAATTTTGACTTGCAGAAATTTGATATTGATTTTCATCGGTGCAACTTACGCTGTTCATGAATGCTATTCGTATTCTTTATTTACAAAATCAATATAAAATAATTTGGACAAGCGCAAGAAAGTAACCAGTCGATATTTAAACAACAAAACAGGGAAATCCCCGCAAGATTTATACAGGATCATAAAGTTAATGGTGGATACAAGGAAAAACTTTCCGCACGTTCGTCACTAATGTTTACCTCGTAACTTTTAACACGCGTGGACCTTATTTTTACTGCGTGCCTTACTTTTACAAGGCTGATAAAGATTTGTAAGGCTGAAATAAATCTCTGTCAAACCATACGTTATTGAGTTAAAACTTCAGTATAAAGCCTTATTGAATAAGCGAGCGCGAAACTTGAGGAAAGAATCTAAATTTCAGCTTGGGAAAAAATGCTATCGTATGTCTAGTAGCGATGTCTGGCTATTCTTCTCTATAGGTCACATTTGTGTAGTTCTACTAGCATTTAATTAGGTATCCTTTCGTATAAGTATATAGAGGAAATAAGCCACACCTAGTGAAAGGAAAGGGGGTTTAGGGATTGAAATCGCTCGCGTCTGTAGATTTACCCTCGAGCCTCTACACGTGACCCCTAAAAAAAATTTTTAAAATTTAAAATTTAAACTGTTTATTTCAATAAAATTACAAAATTGCATGCATAATCTTAACTAATAATCTTGTACCACTACCATGAATTTACACTAGTTTACAGTGACCGTACTCGCTAGCGACGGCGTAAATGATTTGTATGGTGAATCGTACTTCCATAAGTGACCGCTAGAGGCGCTGTACAATTCTCCATACAAATAATTTACGCCGTCGCTAGCGAGTACGGTCACGTAAATTAGTGTAAACTCATGGTAGAGGTACTGGGTGGTGTTAAACGAGCGATACTACTCCGGTGGTAGGCTTCGGCCGTGGCTAGTCACCACCGTATATTAGGTTGAGCCAGGCCGCCAAGCGACTCTCGTCGTGTTCCGGCCTGTTGCCTATAACAGCTATTCTGGAGAAAGGGTCTGAGCAGTTGTTCAGCGCGCGCGTAGCGTTTACAGTACCCCGTATTTGTTGTACGGTTTGCACTGCCTGAGGGCGCGCGCAACACCCCGCTCAACTGTCTTCTTTCTGCTTATTCCCCTAAATTCAAGTCTAGGGTGAATGGGCATTTAGGTACTAGGCAAGCGTGCTCTATCGTAAGCCTCATCTTCGCTTTCCATCAGGCGCATACACAACCGGTTCTCGTAAAATTCTGTGAGCAGTGTGTCGATTCAGTTTTTGTATTTTTTTCAAAATGATGGTGGTTGAAATCGTAAAAAATATAATTCTACCATCTTTAAAAACTCGCTAGGCCTACATCTCGCAGAGCTACTAGTTTACACGGTGTGTGAAATATCCGGCGAATAACATTCCATTGCGGGGCCGCGTGGCTAACGAAATGTAAGCTATCTATCATCGACGGCAATGTCTACCCGCAATTTGCATGATATTTCTCGTTACGTCAAAATAAGATTTGATTTTAAAATTTCTTATCAGTATTCATAAATCAGTTTACTTGCAGTATCCTCACTGTGTAAACCGCAGCCTCAAATTGATGTAACTCCAACTTGTATCAATTTAAATTGTCCTATTTTAAGAATATATACCTTTTAAAATTATTAATACACCTTATTGATTGATAAAAACTACCTATTATTTATTTGATTACAGTATATTGGTTTGTTACAATTATTTAACTAACGATAAAAAATTTTAAATAAAAAATAAAACCGCCTTCAAAAAACACCCAAAAAAAACTTGGAAATAAAAAAAAATTAAATAAAAAATAAAACCTCCTTCAAAAAACCCCCAAAAAAACATAAAATAATAATTGATTGAACCGACCACAATAAGCATGAAAATATCTTTCTACTAATCTGTTTGAAGTTGGTGCCTCAGCACGAGCCAGCAGGAGTGTAGAAGCCCTATAATAGGTATGTAGGTAAGTTAGATTACTAGGTCCACTCCTGCTGGCTCGTGCTGAGGCACCAACTTCAAACAGATTAGTAGAAAGATATTTTCATGCTTATTGTGGTCGGTTCAATCAATTATTATTTTATGTTTTTTTGGGGGTTTTTTGAAGGAGGTTTTATTTTTTATTTAATTTTTTTTTATTTCCAAGTTTTTTTTGGGTGTTTTTTGAAGGCGGTTTTATTTTTTATTTAAAATTTTTTATTTTTTTCTTTTTAGTTGTTGCTAATGGCCTGGACTGGCACTCTTTACTGACTGTACTTTTTGCCTCTGGTTACCAAAGTACTTATCAAGACGAATCAAACGAGACCAAACTTGATGGGGTTATGTCGTTTTACTACGGAGTTCTTATGGTCACCATCCAACTTCATTGTCAGACCCTGGTTAAAATCTAGGACCAAAGTACTCGTTGAGACGAGTCAAATGAGTCCGTACTCGATGGGGTAAGTGCCGTTACTTTATGGAGTAACTTTGGCCACCTTCCAGCTCCATCATCAGACCCTGGTTACCATCTGGGATCAAAGTGCTCGTCAAGACGTTTCAAATGAACCCAAACTCGACGGGGTTGTGTTGTTTTATTACAGAGTTTCTATGGCCACCTTCCAACTCCATCATCAGATTAGCTCCATGTCACAATAATATTGCATTGTCACCTGATTTACACATGCATGTAAAATATGAAATCAATCAGAAACCGGGAAGTGAGTCAAATTCAACTTGCAAGATTTGACCCGTTGAGGAGTTCCGTTGGCCATCTGCGGTCTTCTTCATCAGATCTAGTTTACCAAATGACACTTTATGAATGCAAATGCTCGATTTGTCACTGAAAATACTAAAATCGCTTTACATTTCCCTTGAACTTTTGAAGAGTTCCTTCAATTCCTCATGGATCCCATCATCAGAACTGGATTCCGGTAACAACGGGACCAACCTTGAAGCATATGCTTTCAAACAACGAAAGAATTTTCCAAATCGGTTCATAAATGACGGAGTTCTGAGGTAACACACGTTAAAAAAAAAAAAAAAAAAGAACATACAACCGAATTGAGAACCTCCTCCTTTTTTTGAAGTCGGTTAAAAACATCTTATATTTCCGAGAAGACATTCTGCTAATAAAAAAAAGTAATATCTAAAACGTCACTTGTCTCAATATACTTAAGGCAGTGGTTATAAACTTATTAAGAATGCGTTAGTCTATTTTCTAAACCCCATTTGTAAACAAATAAGCATCCGTTCACACATGGCGACTTCTAAATAAGAGTTAACCCTTGTTTCGGCAAGGCTTCAACGGCCCCTAGACACCCTAGGCTCATAATTAGCAGCCTACCCCGTCTGGGAGATATTTGAAAAGGGGAGGGTTTAAGATGAGAACACAACGTGGCAATTTCATCAAATTGATTAAAGTTTAATTGGTTTAAAATTGGATTACTATCGCTGGTGAGATGTATTGTTGTTTAATTTGGATTAAAAATTTGTCGAGTTTTTTGTTAAAAAGAGGTTGTGGTAGTAAAAAAAACAAACGCCTTATTTTACTGACAAAACATACCTACATATTTTATTTATTTACCTATTAGTATCTACAGTTATGTATAAAAGATAGATATAAGTGTTCTCTCACCTAGATTACTTTTTACTTCCTCATATTATCCACTAAGTATGTTTCACTAGCCTAGTGGTTTGACCTATTGCCTCTCAAGCAGAGGGGTCGTGGGTTCAAATCGAATGTGCGAAATTACATTTGAAATTTACCATGAGCTTTTCGGTGAATGAAAAATTCGTGAGGAAACCTGCATACACCTGCGAAGAAATTCAATGGTGTGTGTGAAGTTCCCAATCCCCACTGGGCCCGGGTGGGAACTACGGCCCAAGTCCTCTCATTATATCTCGAGTTATAGTTTGAATTGCTGCATCAAATTGTAAAATAGAGCAAAGCATCTCAGTAAGATTATTTCCACTTTGGCACTCGGCAATTCTCGAAATACATCGAGAGAGATCGGACGTGCAATACATAGGCTGAGGTTTTGTTATTAATTAGGTACGTTAAATAGGTTTGGATATTTTATGTCATTAAATTTTAGGATTTTATATAAGTAACCTATGAGAAACCACGAACCTTTACGGTTAAAACTGACACGTCCCGGGTGTCAAAGTGGAAATAATCTTACTGTACTTGAAGTAGGTACAACCTTTACGCCAAATGAGTCACCCATACATTATTAATCCTCAAAAAAGCGATGTATTCAAAATGCCCACACATTAATCAATTGATTGATTCAGGCGTAACTTTGCCCACATTAATCACATATAGATGCGCTATTTAAATTGCCAGTTCACACATCCATGTGCAACCCGCCTATCGGCCGGCGTGTACGGCGTTAACGCTCCTCTGGCCACGTTAATTGAAACTGGATTGGAGGTGACAGTGTAGAACGAGCTTTGCTTTTTTTATTCGTTCTGAAAGGGCTATGAATGCGTGTAGTTGTGATCTTCTTTTGTTTTTTGTAATTATAGTACATTGTTTACGGAGCTGTTTGGATTTTCATAGCGTTAGCTCTAGCTTTATCCTGCAGTTTCGCTCCCGTGGTAGAAATCCCTTTTTTGTGTACCTATGATCCTCAAGAAAAAAATTCAGAAATAATTAAAGAGAATTTCATGTCTCTAGCTCAAGTTTAGGCTATTATTGTCTGACAGTCAAGTCAGTCTCGATCTCTTTTGTAAGTACCGATTGTAGTTGATGAGAAGGAATAGAAGATATGTAATTTTTAGCAAGAACACACTTTTTTACAAATTGTATTAAATTGCGGATTCATATTCAAATTACAAATCGACTATTTTTTTTTTTAATTTTTGAAGGTTTCCTTCCTTCGCCGAAAAGCCCTACTAAATTCCAAATGTAATTTACCAGTAAGTTCCAAAAAAGTCAGAGGTGCGAGCCCGAGCTCGAACTCACGACCCTCTTGAGAAGCCACACGGTCAAACGACTAGGATACTACGGCTTTTTAAAATAATGAAGTGAATAGAGAAGTTGATGTACATTTTTATAGACTTATTTTGTAGACTATACAAACGTGCAATACCGATAAAATGTTTTAAACATTCCCCATTTTCAGTCAGGGTTATAAAATGATGAATACATTCTAACTTTACTACCCATTTCACGAAGCTTGAAGCTGTAGAATGTCTACGTGTAAATTTTTCAATACAATGTAATCTTTGTTCTAATACAGGAGGCGATATTTGGAAAATGCGACGCGACACAAAATTCAATGTTCAGTGCTGAGAGGCCGCAGCCTCTGGTGAGATAAATCGGGTTTGGATCAAGCCATGGGAGCTAAACCAAATGAGTTTCTGTTTTCAACCGACGAAAAAAACGGATGAGGTACTCAAATCGACACGTATATATTTTTTTTAAGTAAGAGATACAAAATTCAAATCCATCGTCAAGAAAAAAATAATATCTAAAGCGTACCATAACCCTAATTATATTAATGGGGCCAGACTCGTCGCCACACCAGATTGTCACACCATTGCCCTGCCTGCCTGCCTGCCTGCGGAAGGGCTCCTATTTCTAGCTAATTTACCCTTCGGGCATCTATAGATACTGTGCTAAGCCTTAGGCTCCGATAATATTTATTTATTTTGTTTTGGCATGATCGTCTTAATTTGGACCGTATATACGTTGTGTAATTTTAAAATAATAATAATAATAACCAGGGTTCACAACTAGGTGAACTATTAGACTTTACATACTTATGTAAATAAATAGATTATAGCGAATATATGTATAAATTCTTAAATATAAATCCACAGACAGAAATGGACAAAGGTTTAACAATTAGTATTATTTATTTGCTCTAGAAGACATTGTATAGCAACCATAGCCTATATTCGTATAGGAGGAGCCCTCTCCCCGCTCTCTCCAGTAGAGTTCGACGCCTTACTGGTCACTCTCCCTCGAACCTTCCACGACCATTACAAGGGAATAACAAGCTATGTCGCCCGTCTATAGATCGTATGTATCAGTCACCAAATGAGTAAGAGGACAAACAAGAATGTAGTTACTCCCGTGGAAGGATTTCATTACTCCTAAAATTTACACGGAGTAACTACCCTACTCACTTGAGACTACTTCTATTCCCCCCTTTAGACTCTAGTGTAAAAAAGAAGGTACTTCGATTAATGTATGAGTAAGCTGAAGGACGCTCCATTACCTGGTCTACAACCCAGATCGAGTAATTGGCCTCCCCCCACGTACCTCCCTAAGACACCCAATTCTGCACGGATCGCCTCTAGGGACGTTTTATCCTTAGCCGCAACCTCACTAACGACACCTATTGCCGAGCGAGTAAGTAGACACCCCGTTGGATTACGCATAATCATTACGTGCCGATTGGTCAGACCGAACACTAGGGGGCAACCTTCAGCACGCCAGAGGCAGAATTGACCCTTGGAGACCATACGTATATCGCCAATCCTCGCACCCAAATAATAATTTTGATAATCTACAGACCGCATAATGAAAGCTTCACATCAACCGTTGCTTAGCCTAGCCATCGCAACTGTATCGTCTGTACTATGGTACGTGATGGTGTAACTGCGTGCTATCAGGACCATTTCACTTGGTCGGTCGTAACTATACTGGCATTTGTGCCTACCAGTATTGTCACTTCCCCACTCTCAGAGTAATAGTACGGATAGAAGTGTGGGAAATACTTTCTCTATACTGGTCTGACTAAATCCAAGGTTAATATTGAGGACTGGTAAGTATTAGTGGTTTAATTTAGTCTCAAGTATTATGAAACCCCATTCTAGGTTCTAATAGGTTAACAGATTTTATACCAAAATCAAGGGATGAATTTTGAAAATGATATTCTTTCACTGGAGCAAATAAAATAGATAATACAATACACCATAAGTCTAAATGGACTTGTATAACAGCACAACAAAGGTAATAAACAGTAATAATATGGCCGTTTATCCATTTCTATCAGTAATTGATCAATTACTTCCCAAAAATAAATTCATAATAAAAACACAAGGTTAAATAATAATAAACCCTATTAAATTATACTGGGAGTTCTTACCAAGAAGGTACAACTGTTTCACTGTTTAAATACTCTGTGGTATTATCGAAGATAGGTTCCCCAGTAGGTTACAAGATCTCCGGTTGTTCAGATAATATTCAATTCAACTATTATTTCAAGACAAGGTCTTCAGTAGCTCAGTTAATATTCACTTCAAATATTACTTCAAGACGAAGGTATGACAACATAAACGCACAAGGTTCTCAGTCAGAATATTGTTCAGATCCACTGTCAATTATCGAAGATAATTCCTTTCGGATTTCAAAAAGATTTAAATTTAAATAATAATTCCAAGAGAAAAGACAATAAAAATAAAATCAATTCAAAACATTGTATAGCTCAACTCAAAGTGGTTTCTCGATATCAAATGCCAATAGACATTCTAATTTATTTAAACAAAGATTCAATTGGCCTGTTCTAAAATTTAAATATTTAAACCTATTGTCATGTTTATTTGTATTAGCAAAATAGAACCCTATTACTCATCTTGACACTAACTGTCAGTCATCAAAATCTTGTTTAAAATTGAACCTAAAATTCCGTTGACCTAAACATCTATCTTACTATGTAATTTGGTTCTATATGTATGATTTCAATAAATGTTTAGCCGCGAGAGTCAACCCCGGTAGGTTTAAGTTAAGATCGCGTTTGATTAAAATATACGGAGGGCCGATATAGTTGATAGAAGTTCTTAATATTCGTATAAGTTCCTACTGACACGTTAAATAAAATTATAAAGACACTTAGCTAAGATTATGATCCAAACGCATCGCGTTCCCAGCATACAGCCCCGAAGTCTGCATCTCCATACTCCAGCAGCTCTCCTCACAGCTTACTGCATCTCGCAGCTCTCAGCAGAACTCCAATCAGGAACCCGCCGTCATATCCAGTGAATGGATATCCATGTCAAACAAATTATATATTAATATTGCATCAAAATCATTATTCAATCCTGATATGGTTCAGGAGGTTTCATAGATCATGTATCCCTGCGATGTCTATTATATTGGTCCAATAGTTCCAATGCCTGACGTATGACGGATATAATAATATACTGGAAATAAGTCCATTATGCTTTGGTTTAAAATATAAATTATTGTTGAATTTCCAGTCGTCACTTTGATCCCTGTCATATTTGTATGTAATTCATCACTACTCCATTATCTAAATTCCCCATAGTTCCCCAATAAGACATCAGTATTTTGACTTACGCGTCAAATGATTCCTTTCGATTTTCACTCCATCAACCCTTGACGTAGACTCCTGACTTCTATTCTTCTACTCCACATGACAGCTGACGTCACGCGCCTCTAGGCTCCCACTATTTCTGAAAATAGTTAAATTAGCCTGCGAAATACCATTTTGGACTCACGGCAGTATTTCACACTGATACACCATTTAATTCTCTACACAATTCTCATTATTAGAACACTCCCGATTCAATAGACACTGAGTTATAGTCATTTTAATCCCAAACACATTATCACAAGTTGTTATTATTATAACTTCACTCGTATGTCCCGTAGATTAGACATCAAGTTGACAGCTCTCGATGCTCCTTTCTTGGAAACCAAATTTAGTTATCTTTGACTAGGCAAAACCTTTCCTTCAGCTCTATACGGTCTCGCTATATGATGATTGATAAATAAATTGACTGTTGTTTATAACGTTTTCGTTGTCGTAATTCCCAACGCCGTAATTCATAGTAATTTCAAGTCGTCGCGTTTGTGGAAAAGTATGAGGAAATAACCGTAGAAAAATACACACACACACCACACGACATTTCACTCACACCATCGCGGATCAAATTCTCAAGATTATAATAATACTTTTGGATAAAATTATTTTTGTATCCTCGTTTTATTCCTGACATCCCTCCTGTCAATTTCCATTTCTTTTTTTTCTTTTTCCGACCGGTGTCATTAAACAAGGTTTGTTATTGAAGCTTTTTCAAAAAAAAATAATACCTATATAACGAGTTCAGTACAATACCTAACGAACTTAACCTACCTACCTTTGTGGAATAAAAATGATTTCTAACGAATTTACGACGATAAGTCTCTATAGTGGTGTGACAACCTGGTGTGATCGCGAGTCTGGCCCTAAATTAAGGGGTGATTATATCATGGATGGATTATATAATTCTGATCCACATTGGCGATCTCTGGTCTCAAATAGGGTATACACAAATAAATGCCGTTACTGGGATTCGAACCCAGGACCTCTTGCTTCGTTGGCAGGGTCACTACCAACTAGGCTAGAGCGGTCGTTAAGAAATTTAGTTGTGTTAAATACTTCAGAATTATGTAATTTAATAACATTGTAGATTTGTTTGAAAAAATGTACCTTGTTGAGTTTCTTGCCGGATTCTTCTCAACAGGGTTTTTAGCCTAAATTGAGTAAATATATTTTGACTTTGAAAGAGATAGAGTTAGACATTACGGCCTCAGATTGAATTATGTGAAAACGTTGTGAGATATAAAATAATAAAGAAGAAAATGTGTTAGGGTCATACACAGCCTAAGATACAAAAATTGTCTCTCCTGTGGACATCAAATTAGCGATTCCGAGCCAGCAAACTTAAGATTTATTTAAATGCGTTGAAGTTGGCCAGGCGTCCCACACGCCGATGTATTCGAATTTAAATTCAAATTGTAACTATTACAGATAGCAAAGATCCATGATCCATGAGTGAGATTTTACCATGTCCACAGGACAGACGCAAACAAAAAATATGTATGATCCGTTACTTTGTGTTAAAACTAAGCCATCCTCTAGTAGCTTACATCCGTCCTCAAGGGCCAAATCGCCATTCCAAGCTCCGCTCGCGCGTCAAAATGAGATATCACCGGGTATTGAATGACGAGCGTTACTGAAAGCGGTTACTGATATTTCTTCCCTTTTTGCGGACAAAGGGTTCCCCGAAACGCCGATACTGTAATAAAGTGTTGGTTTAGTTATTGTGAGACTGATTGTGTTTTTGTGTGGGGCTAGCGGGTGTTGGCCGTAATTCTATAACAATACGAGGAAAAAGGAAAGCCGTTTGTTTACGGAATATTTTAACTTGGTGATATTATAAGCTAGTTAATAAAATTATGCTGTTGGTTCAACTTCTTTTCATGAAAGAAATAAACCGTAAAGTTGGAAACTATGTCACATTGTCATATCGTTGGTTTAAACTGCGCGCCTACATTTTTATGCTTTTCATTAGACGCTTCTATATAAGGTTTCCATTATGGGCTAAAGTTACTCTCCATACATGTTATAGAAAAGCGGGACCTTCTGTTACAAGTGCTTTGCACACTTACTAGATGGCCCCAATCTTTAATCATTGTTACCTACCTAAAGTTAAACAATAAACTTTTTAATTTTTTTCATTGGGAAAACTTGGGGACTTTCGAAGCACTAAATTTCCATATTGTATCGTCAGCATAAAAAGTCTACTGTTGAAGAATAGCTTCTTTCTCCCTTACATACTTAGAACGTTACAATGAACGACTACTTGCCACGTGCATCCACTGATTGCCCGAAACTCTCCACCTAGAGGGAGGCTTGCCAATGCAGCGTCTTCCGCGTTTTGTCTTCACTCAAGAACCATTTGATAACCACTGCAACTTACTTAAGTTATTTGAGCTATGTCGTTTCATTTTCGGTGTCGATATTTTACTTTATTATAATTTGGTTTATATTTACAGAAGTCAAAAAAGTTACATTAGGTAGTTATAAAACTTTTATTCCTCATATTCTTGCTATACGTTTTTTTTTGAAATACTGATCACCCTACAGGCAAATACAGCTTTCAGATAAATATTACAAAATGTATGTTGTATTTTATTTATTGTTTTAATAGTTTTGATTATTATATGACCCATTATTTTTGTTAACTTGGGTAATTCTATATATAGCAACGTTCTATTTTATTTCTTCAAAAATAACCCAAGCGCCATCTTTGGGTCGAATAGTGATACTTGCAGCCGGATCATATTCGAGAGGATATTTAGTTTTTGGCGATGGTTTCAAGGTGAAGTTTTCAAGTACTTTCAACAGCGCGATCTTTATTTGCAGTGTTGCTATCCGCATACCTGGAAAACAATTTGAAAAGAACGTCAAGCGGCAGGAAATATGCAAAATCATTTTCATTTCGAGTAGAAAATGAATCGTAATAGAAGCAAAGTCAGCAACATCCACTTTTTTACTGTAGCAACTTTGAATGCAGTCTTATAGTGTAACTTCAAAGTATTTCGGTCAAATCTTCTGCACGGTCGGCCAAAAAAGTTGTCTACCAGTTTTGACAAAAGTTTCTGTGAGATTGAAATATCGCTAAGGTTGACATTTCTAACTAAGCACCCATTATTAGTCTTTAGTCACTATCATCATGGTATTGCAAGGGAAAATCGACCTAGTTGTATCATTAAGTGCAAAATGAACTTCAACCGTAGGGTGGTAGACCGTACTTTTGGCCGACTGTACGCTTTTCAGTTGAAGTGGATGTTTCTGACTTTCTTTTTATATGACTCAAATGGCTCCCCAAACCTTACCCATGCACTTCTTTGGGCCTTCTCCAAAAGGAATGTATGTAAACTTAGGTCTTTTAGCAACCTCTTCCTCCGTGAACCTCTCCGGATTGAAGGTTTCTGGATCAGGGTAATATTTTGCATCCATGTGGATGCTACTGGTCGGTATGATAATGGATGTACCCTTAGTTATCTTGAGAGGACTAGAATTTGGTACTGGCATATAACAGTCTTGCGTGCACACTCTGGATGATATTAAGCTGAAAAATCTGAAGCTTTCTGAAAAAATAAACACTAAAAGAAGTAACCATTAATGCTGGAAAAGGAATTGAATTGACCGTTATGCACCAAGTGACAGATTTTATTTGTGTATCGTGAAAAAAGATGGAAAAGGACAACGAAACATGCCTTGACTTTAATAAGGAGATCTCAATATCGAAAACTTGTTTAAATTATGTATTTCATTAGTCTGAGTTGCATTTATTTAGTCAGCGTATATGTTTTTTTATTTCAGTGACAATATAACAACTTATTTTAACGCCATAGAAAGAAATGAAATCATACCACAAACAACCATTTCTAAGTACTTAGCAGTTTCAATGTCTTCTATTGTTAATTCACCGTTATTTTTCGATCTGATTTGCCTAAATTCATCCCGTAGCTTTTCTTGAATTTCGGGGTTTCTTGACAGCTGAAAGTCAAAAACTGTTGAGCTTTTTTATCTATTTATTATATACGTGTCAGGTACTTATTACTGTTCAGTTTCCTTACATTATAATTCATCAGTATATTACGACAAAATCATATTTTATCAGGGCAATAGGTCATTCCTTACTCTCATACATTAAGTGGGCTCCAGGAAGCTATAGTTATGAGTGTTAGAAAAGTATTTCGTCTAATTATGCAAGTATTAGCATGATACATTAATATAATTTTCAGTCAAACTAGATAACTTAATACTCCAAATGTTGACCACTTACTCTATACAAAATCATACAAATAGCGTTGCTGGATGTATCGTACAAGTCTGCCATTATTGTAAAAATATGTCCACTCATGTATTCTTTGGTGACTACTGCAAGCAGGAAGGATGGAAAATTAATTAACTCCAGGAACCTTCTAGGTAGCTTGGCCCGCTGTCTTTGCAGAGGGATTTTTCTTCCTGAGTGCCTTATACGCATCTATCTTGGGGAGTGCTGGGAGAGGAATGTTTAAATCTGATGCCACATGCAACATTTTGCCACGCATGGTGAAAATTCGGCATCAGCTTGAAGTGCCAATCTCCAAAAAATGAGCTACTATGTACTCAAAAGACCTTCAATGCAGGCAGATGCGTATACAATTCTTATATTATAAGCTGGTGGCTATAGGCGGTGGTTTTTGTTTTTCATCAGGTAACCCACCTCCTCGTTTGCCTCCTATTTTAGATAGTAAAAGTATACTACAATTGTTTCAGAGGCTACCATCAGAGATACTACTAGCTGTAATCTAAGTTACAAGTAAAGCGATTTACGTTAGCGGTAAATTGTCTATTTAATAAAGTTTAAAATTTTCGAGTTGATTACCTCCTTCGGTATCATTTTCCTTAAAAGTCATCAGTACCTGCATCACATCGTTTCTTTTTTCGCCAGCTGCAGTTCTCTCCGCTATGATTGTTGATATTACTGATACTATCATATCTTGCAGTTTTTTGGGTGTGAATCTAAGAACATGGAGCAATTACATACTTAAACTAGGAAATCACGATGTTCTCATCATCCCAGCCTATAATATACGCCCAACTGCAGGGCACAGGCCTCCTCTCAGAATGAGAGGGGTTGGGCCGTAGTTCCCACGCGGGCCCCGTGCGGATTGGGAACTTTACACACACCATTGAATTTCTTCGCAGGGTGTATGCAGGTTTCCTCTTAAAGCTCATGGTTAATTACAATTGTAATTTCGCACAAAAATTCGGAAAAATTCAAAGTTGCGAGCCGGGATTAGAACCATTTAGGCCATAAGTCAAACCACTAGACCACCACGGCTTCTAGCCACGATGTTCTGTTAGTATATTTCTTAATCTTCCGATCCGAGATGTGGTGCTTCACTAGAAGCCTAATGAATAAGATCAGGGTCGCTCAAAGAACTATGGACGGAGCTATGCTCAGGGTTTCTCTACGGCATCGAATCAGGAATGAGGAGATCCGTAGAAGAACAAGGGTCACCAACATACGTTTAGAAAAATGAATTAGCTCGCTGAAATGGCAATGGGCAGGCCATATAACACGCATAAAAGATGGCTGTTAGGGCCAAAAAGTACACGGAGAGAAAAATCTAGTTTCCTTAAACAGAATATTGTGAATTTGACTTGATTTTATTGTATTATATATATATTTTTTTTTTTTTTAATTAGCCTATTTTTGTGTCCCACTGCTGGGCAAAGGCCTCTCCTCTTGACTTCCACATGTCCCTGTCCAGAGCTATACTGGGCCAATCATTCGATTCCGCGTCTAGGTCGTCCCGCCATCTCCGCCTCGGCCTGCCTTGCCGTCGGTGGCCGTCGCGCGGCACCCACCACGTGGCTGAGTGCGCCCATCTTTGTGGATGCATCCGGCAGACATGCCCGGCCCAGTCCCATTTAAGCTTGGCGGTAGCCCTTCCTACATCAGTGATTTGAGTTTTGGAGCGCAATGTGGTGTTCCGGATTCGATCAATCCTTTTAACTCCTAGTATGCTGCGCTCCATAGCTCGTTGGCAAACCTTAAGTCTGGATTTCTGGGTCTCAGTGTACCAGCTCATTGTATTATATGTGACAACTATACTTTTTTTACACGTTAATAGAAAATTCTACTTCTTGCAACATCATTTCTAGTTCCTATTACCCAGTTACCTAGTATCGTAGAAAACAAATTTTGTGTAGTATACAAAACCTGTTGCAAGCTAAATGCATATTTTACTCTGTAACAATGAGATGGTAACCAAAACGATATCGGAGTTTTTGTGTACTAGAATATTTTAACTAGAATATTCTAGTACTGAATAAAATATGACTTGTTGTTATAAAAAAAAAATCTAATAATCATTGCTGAAATCTGTTTTCCTACACCAGAATCATAATTACTATACAATCTGGTAATATTGTGGAATATTTTTTTCTCCGTGTACTCGAATACCAAGCAAGCGCAATGTGGCACGTCCAACAACGAGATGGACGGAAGATTTGGTAAAGGCCGCAGGTTCAAGGTGGATTCAAGCTGCTTACAACCGTAATGATTGGTTATCAATGAGGAAGGGCTATGCCCAGGCAGTGGACGTCCTACGGCTGAAATGATGATGATAATGATTTCTTAATCCTAAAGATTTATATTTGAAGTCATAATATAGTTTGTTTTATTATATCTTAAAGCAAACAATTAGATAAGAAATCATAAATCATATGCGTTTAGTCTCAGATATATAGATAGGTACTGGTAAACATTAGCAAATTCTCGCAGATTTTTCACTATTGGAGTAGGCATTTAAAAGGCCGTATACAAAATTTTGCTAATTTCTCTAAATTTAATGTACTTGATTACGGGTAATAAGGATGTAATTTTAAACGAGATTTTTTTTAACGAAATTGAAATCCGTTAATAATAATAAATAATAATAATATCACGGGACAATTCACACCAATTGACCTAGTCCCAAACTAAGCAAAGCTTGTACTATGGGTACTAGACAACGAATAAACATAGTTAAATAGATAAATACATACATACTTAAATACATAATTAAACATCCAAGATTCGAGCACAAACATTCGTATTTTTCACACAAATATCTGCCCCGACCGGGAATCGAACCCAGGACCTCAAGCTTCGTAGTCAAGTTCTCTAACAACTAGGCATCCGGCCGTCTATCGTATCGTCGTCGGCCGTTATTCAAAGTTTTAAAATAAAGAACAATATCATTTTATTAGATCGTAGTGCAGTTTTTTTATTCGTATTATAAAGTTTACTATAATCTGTTCATTAGCTGTGAAAAAGTCTGTAAAAATAACTGAATTTTCTCAAATTAAGTTTACGACTTTTTAAGTTAAATTGCCTAGTTTAGGCTAAATAAACTACTTACTTACCGCGTTGGGAAGAAAGATCTCATGAAAGGTATTTGCTGCAGGAAGAATTTTAAATTATCTACAACACTCATCTCGAATACGATTTGTCGCGTTACGAGAGCAAATAGAGAGTCCTTGTTCACAAATGTATTGTTTTTTACGCCAAATATTGCGTTTGCTATGACATCGGTGGTAAACCTTGTTGCCAACTGTAAAAAATGACAGTATAAAGGTACAGTCGCGGACTGATAAGGTTTGTCTCTTTCAAGTCGACTTTTGCTTGTGGACGAATTATTGAAGTCAAGGAATCACATGAAATTGCAATGATGTTATTGACAGTAGCTGTTTGCTTTAGTGTTGTGTAGAACCTACATGAGGCGCTTCATTTGTCCCGTACCCGTCAAAATGTAAGAAGGGCTCAACATTTTAAAGTGTACTACTTCAAATTTTATGTCACACCGGCAGTCGTGTTACTCTTCTTACGCCCGACCATAACATCAAATGTCATACTTGCACTTTTAACTTCAAACGTATCGCCAAGCTTCAGTACGCCTCGCCTCATTTGAAAGACATTGTACTGGTTGAGTGCAAAAAAGAGACTACTCTTACAAACTCTTTCAGTCGTGTCCTGCCCAACACTAGTTTGTTTTGTTTCGTTCTAATTATCGTAAGCGAAAAGGTTTCATCACTTTGTTTATCAGAGTATAATAGCCGGTCACACTAATCAAAAGGTTTTCAACTCTACTGTTAATAGTCTAGGAACATTGGTTTGACCCAATTTTAATTCTATTTCTATCTGAACTCGTTACCTG
Organism: Archips crataeganus; assembly: GCA_947859365.1. NCBI lineage: Eukaryota > Metazoa > Arthropoda > Insecta > Lepidoptera > Tortricidae > Archips > Archips crataeganus. The sequence goes on from OX402048.1 coordinate 19,222,571, forward strand.
AGCATATCTTTTTTTTTTGTCCACAGCACTTTGCTCAGTGTCCCACAAGTTTGAATTTCAATAAAAAATATTTAATCTATAAAAAACGATAAACTACAATTTTGTGAAGAAAGTTCATTTAATTAGTAAACACACGAAATTTGATTTTTGGTCAAATACCTTGTAATTTATTAAATATAAAATTTAAACCAAAACATTATAATTTCAAATGTATGAAAACCGGCGTGTCCCATCCAACATTTCGCTAATTCAAACTCATTTTTATTAATAACGGTCAAAGACACTATATAAACCTTTTAATTTTAAACTCTGCACTGTTGTAAGAAGATTCATATTACAGTGTATTTTTTATTATTTAGCATCGCTTTATAGTAGAAAATATTTTATAAAGTTTGTCCCAGGAAATATTCCATACAAAAATTCTTTTTTTGTTACTCATTTTGGTTACTAAATTATAAGAAATTCTACCAAACTTCGTTGTTTTTACCATCGGGCAACACTAAAATATGTGCTAACATACGCCGCCATGTTATTGCGTCAGCCATCGTCGAAATATTGCCACGTAAACACATTGCTACTTTTCGTACCAAAGTAAAGTTCTGTTTTTGATACCACGGTTTGAAGGTTAGTTCATACAAAAACATAATTTGCTAAAATTTCTTGTATAGTTAATACTATTAGTTATTAGAAAATGTAAATTAATCTGTTATTTAGTTAAATTTGAGCCATCCACAATTTTTCAGAGTAGTTGAAGTAGTGTTCGTTACTTCTTTTTTTGTTACTTTCACGTGGGTTCGTATCTAAGGAAAATTGAGTAACAAAGGAGGAAAAAATATAAAGGAGTGTTTTATTGTCGTACAGGGTTAGAAAATGCCATTAACCGGCTGAAAAGATGAGGCGCTATTCTTTATATTCGATCTCTTGGTACCCAAAAAATAAGTAAATAATTTTAAATTATCGTTTTTCTTTAGTTTATTTTCACCTTACATCATCTAATCCCTTTTTAGTTTGAATACGGTTTTCATGCTTTATGATGAACTTAGCCTAACATTATTTATTTTGTTACCAGTGTCTTTCTTTGTTACTGTCCCAAGATTTCAACTGCCGTATTTTGGATCTTTTCGCTTTTTTAACATATCTAAATCAATGAAATAGGCGTAGAAAGTTAATTGTAATTCATATTTTCCATATAGGATACTAGAAAGCTAAAATTCTGGGTTACTTGTTCGTTAAATTTAAATATTATACATGATTCTTGACCCGAGTAACAAAATAAATGTATAGCATCGAATAAAGTAAGAAATATCTTCTTCGCAAATGTTTAATTCAGTTGATTAAATTGTTTACATTGTATTGTTCAATAGAAAACCATAAATTAATGATTTTAGCCCACTATTTATTATTTTAAGTTTTTAATAAAAAGTAACAAAATTGGAAAGACAATTGTACCTTTCGTGGAAATTTTAAGTTTTAATCGAATTAAACCTAATTAAATGAAGTGACTATATCATAATAACTAAATTTATTAAGTATTCTACCAAATAGTCTCAATAAAATATCAATATAAGCGTATTTATTTATTTTCACAATTATCAGAACCGTGGAAAAAAAAAAGAAATGCTCTAATTTAGTTCCCTGACCCATAACGTTGGACAGTAAATATCTGAGTCAATGTGTATCTCTACATGGCTTTGGGCCACTTACGTCTCTAGTCTCCAATTCAGCTGGTCTGTTGTTCTTAATAAACTTCACCAATTCGTCTCCAACGTTCATGATGCTTGGCAGATATCCTTTTAACTTTGCCAGGGTCAGAGCTGGTGTGACACGAGCACGGGCTGTCTTCCATTCATCATTGCTAAGGAAGAAGGGGTTCGAACCGGCGAGAACGTCGGTATTTTTGTCGACCTGCGTGATAAAACATTTATCAATTTTTTCGTTGTCTTCGAGAGTTAGATGTTCCTATATTTCCCGGTGTATTAACTGGCCATGTACCGCGAAATCCGATTTTTGAGCCTCGTGACGTGCCATCCTTCTCATGGTATTAGTATTTAATAAGAGAGGAACGGTATGATTCAAACATCGAATCCCGAATTGCAGGGTAGCCTCCTTTTACTGGACTAATCTAATATAGCTGGATTTTTTTTTTAATTTTCCTGCATATTTTTCCAGCCAGGTTTTGTGATGTGAATTAAACAACTGCCTTTGCGAGATACAAAGTAACAGATGTGACATTTTTAAACAAACCTTAGACTTAAGCATTTTTGAAGTGAAACTTCTAATGCGACTTCCAACAAGCGTTGCGTTAAATGCGTTGCGTTTAATACGCAACGCAACGTAAGTTGACGTTCACGAGACGTTCGCATTGTATATATACTAACGGATGTTCAAAACTTCGTCATTGCGATCCAAAACAATTGCGTGGTTTAGTATGAAAACTTGTAAAAATCAAAACTATTTTAATAGTAGATCGTAGAATAAAGTATTTTAAACGTATTTAGTAAAAAAAAGTATTGAATATCTTTGAGAATTACGAAAAATCAAGAAAAAATATTGAAAATAACGTGCGCACGAGGAGCAACGCCATCTAGCGACGAGTTATGTAACCTGTTTCGCTAGCGCTGTATCTAAGGAACATTATGATTTAGAGTTGAGTACTATTTATCAGATAGCGATCTCAAATGGTTATACAAAATCAATGGTAGATAGTTTAGTTCAAAAGAAGCAGGCACGGTTAGTAAATAGCATGCTTTACGCTGCGTTACCTTCTCAGTCTACTAACAAATATAGATCTAGCATCTCTTACGTCGGGGGTTTGTCTGATAAGATTTATGGCATTTTAAAATCAAACAATATTAATGTTGCCTTTAAGACTAACAACTCTTTGTACTCTAGGCTATGTAACCACAAAGAACAGGTAGATAAGGGAACTAGATCGGGGGTATACAAGCTTACTTGTAATGACTGCAATGGGATATACGTAGGACAGACAGGCCGAAGTTTTAATACTAGATTTAAAGAGCATGTTTCGGCATATAGGAATGAGCATCCAGATAGATCGAATTTTGCAAAACATTTGTTGGAATCAAATCATTCATTGTTAGATTCAGATTCTTATGAAGTGTTACATTATTGCGGCAAGGGGTTGCGTCTGGATGCTCTGGAATGCATGGAAATAATTAGGTACAACACTATGGGGTCTATTATTAATGAACAGGTAAATTTAGTATCTTCTCCTTTACTGCGGCTTGGGTCGAATTTGAACAGTTAGTATTAATTAAATATGCCTTATAAATAAATAAACAAAAAAAATTCAAGGTAGTTTTAAATATGTCAATAAAAGTTAATTTTTGTGGGGTAGTTTGAGAATAAGAAAAATAAAGTGGGTACTTGAGAAGTTACAGTGACAAGTTAAAACATTTGTTTTGGTTTGTTAGTTTAACGTTTGGTAGCATAGCATACGGTTGTGGTAACTCTGAAGATGAGCTCTGGTTGAGTTCGAAACGCGTCAGTGTAGCTTGGTGGTGGTGATGGTTGGGTTTATGTGATTTGTGTGTGTTCGTACAGTGTGGAGGTGGAGGAACTGCATGAACGCACATTTCTTGCATAAACGTAACTATTGTAAGGTCGCGGGTGAGCAAAGTAATTGTTTTAGTTCATTATTATATGTAATTATTCATATACATACAATACAACTATCCTAAACTAAAAATAGGTAGGCACATTAAGAAACAGAAAAATTAACCCTTTGAATAACTAAACTAATTCGTTGTTCGTGTTGCTGCCAGTTTTTCGGTCTCCTGTGACGTCGAGTAACTTCTTTGCTATTTCTTTACGTATAGCCTCATAGCGCTAGGCTAGGAGCCAATGTATAGTCAGGGTAAGAAAAGGTTCGTCACTTTTCGACTCTATGTCAACAAGTTAAGGTCGAAAAGTGATGAACCTTTTCATACCCCGACTATACCAAGGGTCTCGATTTGTATGATAGGACCTTGCAATTAGGTATAATGAATTTTAATGCCGATTCTTCATGGAAGTGGTATAAATACATCATTTGCAAGATATGAAAAACAAACAGTAAATAAACATATAAAAATATACTAAAAATAAGTAACTCAAATAAAATCTTGCAAAAACTAAACAACTTCATTATACATGTTGGGTTAGAGAAGTTAAAATTAATTGTTTGTTCTGCTTTGTAGTACAATTTATTTTTAAATAAGGCAAATCAAAAACATAGTGTACACATTATTTTTCTATTTAATTTCTTCAAAAATAACCCAAACGCCATCTTTTGGACAAAGAGTAGCTGCCGCTGCGACGTCAAATTCAATGGGGAATTTGGTTTTTGGGGATGGTGTCAAGGTAAAGTTCTCGAGTATCTTCATGAGTGCAAATTTTATTTGCAATGTTGATATCCGTATACCTGAAAAAAATATAGACAAAAAGCAAATTATTATGAATAAATAAATACCTGAATATCACTGGACAATTGACACCAATTGACATAGAGCCAAGGCAAACAAAGATTCCCATAGAAAAAAAGTGTGTGTGTTTGAACTAAATACAACTTTTTTTTAGTACAGATGTTTTGTAAGAATTAAATGACACTGAAGGACTAAAACTAAAAGCCATGGTGGTCTAGCGGTTTGACCTATGGCCTCTCAAGCAGAGGTTCGTGGGTTCAAATCCCGGCTCGCACCTCTGAGTTTTTCGGAATTTATATGCGAAATTACATTTGAAATTTACCATGACTACCATGAGCCTTACGTTGAAGGAAAACATCGCAAGCAAACCTGCATACACCTGCGAGGAAATTTAATGGTGTGTGTGAAGCTCCCAATCCGCACTGGGCCCGCGTAGGAACTACGGCCCAAGCCCTCTTAATTCTGAGAAGAGGCCTGTGCCCTGCAATGAGACATATATAGGCTGGGATGTTGGGATGTAGAAGGACTTACAATATACTCAGTAAGAACAAAGACGAAAGGGGGCGAATTTCGCATACCCAAAGAAACTTTAAAATCCTTACCCATACACTTCTTTGGTCCTTCGCCAAAGGGCATGTAAGTGAACTTAGGTCTTTTAGCGATCTCCTCCTCAGTGAACCTCTCGGGATTGAAAGTTTCTGGATCAGGGTAGTATTTGGCATCCATGTGGATGCTGCTGGTTGGTATGATGATCGATGTACCCTTGGTTACCTTGAGCGGGTTAGAATTTGGTACTGGCAGGTAGCAGTCTTGTGTGCATTCTCTCGATGACATAAAGCTGTGGATCCGGAAGGATTCTGAAAACAAAACACGATTAAGGTAGTATAGCATTGAATATTTTAACTCGTGGTCACGTACACCATTATTACTGGCAGTCTTATTGAAATTCTGATATTTTACTAAATAACTAAATAAATTTAATAAATGATGAAATCAGCGCAAGGACTAAGTCACGGACATAGCTCAAAGAATCGCCAGACTCAATTGGCAGTAGGCAGGGCACATCGCTCGTAAAACTGATGGCCGATGGAGCTAAGTTCTCGAATGGCGTCCACGGACTGGAAGACGCAGTGTAATACTTATAGGGAACGTTATTCCTACGGAAGAAAAAATACAAGCGCTTTTAAAATTTTCATCCATTGCCAATTGGCATACGAATTACCTTACATGTTATTCCAGACTTTCCGCCATCTACATACTTACCCAGTTTCATGTAAATCCATAGCCTAGTTTTGGTTTAAAAAAGTAACAAAACAAATACACGTATGTGCGCACATGCTCACAACTTTTTTCCTTTATAATTTAAGTACCATTAGTAAGATAATTGCCGCCGAAAAAGAAATAGAAAAAGGATGTTACCACAAAAGACCATATCAAGATATTTAGCGTTTTCAATATCTTCAATCGTTAAATCACCGTTATTCTTAGATCTTATTTCTCTTAATTCCTCGCGAAGTTTCATTTGGATTTCTGGGTGTCTCGAAAGCTGAAAATAAAAAAGTGTCGGTTTACTTTAAAACAAACTTTCGATAAATAATTTACAATTTTAAAATGTAACATTTGAAGTGTTTTTAATATGTGTATTTGGAAATATTAAAAAGAGTTATTGTGCAAGTTCGTACAAAAAACCACCTTCCTCTATCATTTTTCACCAGAAGTTTTCACCAAATTGGATAATTCTTTTTTTTGGGTTCGTAATTAATCAGGACAAGGTTTGTATGAAAAAAAAAAATCAGCGGCGGCGAAGCCACGAGCATCAGATAGAAATAAAATAAAATCATATCGATAGTTTGGTAAGTTCTAAATCCGCACCGGGCCCGCGTGGGAACTGCGGACCAAGCCCTCTCTTTCTGAGTGGTTCCCTGCAGTGGGACGTATATGATGGGATGATGATGATGATAACGATAGTTAACTTACTCTGTATAACATTAAACAAATAGCATTATTGGATGTATCGTACAAGTCGGCTATAATATTAAACAATTGTCCACTTATGTATTCGTTGGTGAAAACTGAAACAAAAGGATTTACGAGTAAAAGTACGGAACTCTGAAAGAAGACACGATGTACGCAAATCATAAGATGAGTTACGCCAGACAAGTTTTTGAAAAAAAAAAAAACAAAAATAGTGGAAGCTTATTTTGCTGATTGCACTCTTTGTTTACTGTGCTTAAATAAAATTATAATCTAAAATGTAGGTACGCGTTATTACCGTACCAAGGTTCAAGTCGACGCCATTAACCACTGAAGTGTTTCGTCCTGCGGAGACAATCCTGCTGGACCACCAAATTATTGTGGTGCTACCAAACCAGATACAGATACAAATTTGAAACCACAGATACATAAAAACTTGTAATAGATAATAACAAATAATAGGTCACCTGATGGTAAGTGACCAATCGCAGGCCAACAGTGACCAGACTTTGAATAATGTGCTACCATACGTATAATTGCAAGATGGGGCATTATTCGAGCGTTTGATCCGAATCACTTACTTATGTGGATACATTTTTGTAAAACGGCAGAAGATTTTGATACAGTTTCCACCTAACTGGTAGAAGTGCAAGACCAAAAAAAAATTGCGACAAAAATGACCGTTAAAACGCATGAATAATGACCCCGATCTTATTGTGAATACCTCCTTCAGTATCATTTTCTTTTAAAGTCAACAGTACTTGGAGGACATCGTTTCGCTTTTCATTGGTTGCACTCCTTTCCGCAATTACTTTCGATACGAGCTCTAGCATCATGTCTTGCAATTTTTGTGGGGAGAACCTGAAAATATTTAAGTATTGGCTTCATTCCTTATGTAACAAGCGATTGAAGTAAGATAAGATAATAATGAATACGTATGTAACCAAACTGTATTAACTTTATAAAATCCAGTCTCACCACTCTAAATTTAGGACAGTATACGTCTAAGCAAATGTCAACAGTTTTTGATTGACGTTACGTTACTCTATCCGATATCCTTTGTTGAGTCTAAAAACATTAAAGATTTAAAAGTTACCACCTTATTTTTTAACTTTTGTTAAGCTCTTGTTAACTTAACACTCGTTTGTCTTTCTCACTTTAACATTTGCTTTTACAGACAATAATAAACATTAATATTAACACGGGGGTTAATTTTTAGAAGACTTTTACCACCGTCCTCGACCGCCAATCGGAAGGCATAGGAAGCCTCTAACAAGATATACCGATATCCGAACGACGACCGACCGACCGACAGACGATCTGGTCTGAACTAATGATTGTAGAAACCACTTGGATACGGACATCGCAGGACCTATCGTTGTGAACTCTATGGTGGAGGTATTTGTCCAGCAGGACGTCTTTAGGCTGATATGATGTACCATAATCGTACAATTAAGTAAGTATACTAGCTGTTCTTTATTATGTAGGTCGTTTTTCTCAGCAGATTCTTGTGAAATTTTGTGACCAAGTTCGATAATTATAAAGAATATCTGGCCACGTGCTGCGCAGTGGCAGATATCAGCTGCTGCAATTATAGTATTTCCAATCATTTATTTTCTCGATGACAGCTCCCGTAGAATGTAACTGCGTTTTTTACGCAAAAATTAACTTTTAAATACGAGGTATAAAAAACACGACAACTGCCTAATTTTGTTCCTTGATCCCATATAATATTCATCTAAGACGAATTGAGTCCATATATGCAGTAATTTTTTATTTAAAGTAGGATAAATTTCAATAATAAACGTTTTAGTAAAGTTACATTCTACGGCAATACAAATAGTGATGTTATGAATGTATGATTGAAATATCGATATTGTATCGGTATTGTATATGTTTAACTAGACGTGTTCCCGCGACTTTGTACAGTCAACTTCAGAAATAAGTGATCACTTTTGTACCTTGTCGCTTTCAGTCGTTACGTAATTTCGTATGGTTTTTCAAACATGACGTTAAAGTGACAAGGTGCAAAAGTGATCACTTATTTATGACGTTGACCCTACGCCTAGTAATTTTTTTCCCGGGATATAAAATAGCCTATGTTACTCAAGTGAAATATTTTTTATTTGTCCAGTAGTTTTTAGTTTATTCATTACAAACATACAAATCTTTCCTCTTTATAATATAAGTAATATAAGTATAGATAGGTAATCGACAATGAAATGAAATAATTATAATAACAGGTAATTTTTATTTATTAATTTTAAAATTGCATCGATATCGTACCTATCTACTGATCACTTATTTGGTCACAACACTATAACTTTCAAACTAGATCTGTCATCCAGAAAATAAATGATTGGAACTACTATAGGTAATATTGATAGACAAAATACTGTGGAAGAAATCATGGCTGCGAAATATAAGGGAGTGGACTGATATCAGCACTGCAGAACTACTGTTCCGGATGGACCAGGACAGGGGAAAACTTTTAGAGCTATCAACTACGGTAATGGAGTAGCACTTTAATAAGAAAAAAAAAACTAAAAAACACGCTTTAAAAAAAAAAAAAACATTTTAATAAATTTAAATTCACTATTCTTATAGTGCAGTAAAAAACCTTAGTAAGCAATTATTATATTGTTATATCCAGATCAAAATTTTTAAACAACTCTAAATATTGATAAAATAAATAATAATAGTTTAAAATATTTTTTTGTAAAAAAAGCGTGGGGTGCATGGTGTCAATTGTCAAGGATTATCATTTTGATAACATCTTAAAAAGCAGCCCACGCTTTTTTTACAATAAAATATTTTAAACTATTATTATTTATTTTATCAATATTTAGAATTGTTTACAAATTTTGATCTGGATATAACAATATAATAATTGCTTATTAAGATTTTTTACTGCACTATAAGAATAGTGAATTTGAATTTATTAAAATTTATTTTTTATTTATAAAGCGTGTTTTTTAGTTTTTTTTAAACTATTATTTATTTTCTATTTTTTAGTTGCATTTTTTTCACAGTGAGAGTTTCCATGTGCTAAAAAGAGACAAAACGGTTTTTTGCTCGTCTTAAAATAGAATCAGTCCATCTTATACTTGGTCTTTGGTGCGCGCGCACTGCTCTACACTTCTAAACGTAAACCTCTTTCTTTCTAACTTTACCCCCCTCAGCCCCCAACCCCCCAATCCCCTAAACCCAACCCCCCAACATCGCCCACCACATTTCCCCAAACCCCCCCCCCCAAACCCCAAACCCCACCCCCCACACTCTTACCCCCAATCCCCTAAACCCCCCTTACCCCCCTCCTCATTTTACAAACCCCCCAACCACCTAAACCCAACCCCCCTAACACCTGACCCCCCAAACGCCCCCACCCGCCAACCTCCCCCCCCAACTCCTCCCCCCCACCCCGCCACCTGCCCCCCAACCCTTCCCCCCCTTCCAGCTGCATCATCAAACCCTTGTTACCATCTAGGCCTCTTACCCCCTCCCCATTTCCCACAACCCCCTAAAATCACTTACCCCCGAACCCCCCGACACCCCCACCCTATTTCCCGTAAACCCCCCCCCCAACCCCTAACCCCAACCGCCACACCCTTAACCCATACCCCATTCCCCCCACCCCGCCACCTAACCCCCTTCCAGCTCCATCATCAGACCCTTGTTACCATCTAGGACCAAAGTACTCGTCAAAACGAATCAAGCGAGCCCAAACTCGATGGGGTTGTTTCGTTTTATTGTGGAGTACCTTTGGCCATCTTCCAGCTCCATCATCAGACCCTGGTTACCATATGGGATCAAAGTGCTCGTCAAGACGAATCAAACGAGCCCAAACACGATGGGGTTGTGTCGTTTTATTGTGGAGTGCCTTCGGCCATCTTCCAGGTCCATCATCAGACCCTGGTTACCATCTGGGATCAAAGTGCTCGTCAAGACGAATCAAACGAGCCCAAACTCGACGGGATTGTGTTGTTTTATTACATAGTTCCTATGGCCACCATCCAGCTCCATCATCAGATCAGCTCCATGTTACAATAATATTGCATTGTCATCCAATTTACACATATGTGCAAAATTTCAGCTCAATCGGAAACCGGAAAGTGGGTCAAAATCGCGCCCTAAGGAGTCGGTTACAAACATACATACAAACATACAAACATACAAACATACAGGTGAAGCTAATATAAAGCGTGTAAAAAAGGTTTTGTCAATTTCTTTTTGAATTTTTTTCAAAATAGCGAAGCCATGGGGGTTAAAATATGGCTCACAGAGTCACCAGTTTCATAAATAGCGATATGTACGTAGTCTTTATATAAATGTTTGTAAGTGGTAAGTAGAACTTAAGTAACTCTTGTTCAGATGGAAAAAGCTGCTGTTGGAAGCACTCTTACAGCACAAAAGGCAAGAGTGCAGACATCTATGGGTAGAATAGTAAGTTCCTTAATAGACTTACCGAGCACGGAAAAATCGTTTCAAAATCGGTATTTCCTGTAGAAAGTATTTAAAATTTTCGGTAAGAGAAAAAGTGAATTTAATCTCTCGTGTAAGGAGCGCAAATAAAGAGTCCTTGTTATCAAAAGTATTGTTTTTCACACCAAAAATTGCGTTCGCTATGACATCAGTGGTATATCTTGATGCTAGCTGTAAATAATAATAAACAAAGTCCTTTAAAAACACAGTTAGGGAACCAAAGTGCTGGCAGCTGTCCTCTCTTAGCGCATTCGTTTTGCTGTTTAAAAAGTCAGGTTAGATTAGACACGAAGTCAAATGGGACTGATTTAGATTGAATTTATTTGGGAAGTTATTTTTATTTTAGTGTATTTTAGTTTCAATTTAGATTATCACATTTAGATCTGCTTCTCGAAAGATTTTTCCTTCTACGTACGTTGAATTGTTTCTACTATTATAATGTGCTCTTTTATGTACAAGGTGGGTGGTATACCATTCCCTCGTGATTTTCACCTTGTCGCTTATTTAGTAGATACCAAACGTTCTCGTATATCAATTTGGTCCCCTATCCTCAGTCAGTCGGCGTCGATTATTCAATTCATATACATACCAGTATTTATTAAGCAAAATGATCTTACTTCTCTCGTCTCCATTTCAGCAGTTGCTCCAACGTTATTTTTCATGTATTTTAGCATTTCTTCGCCAACGTTTAAGATGATTGGTAGGTAGCCCTTCAATTTGGCAAGTGTCAGAGCTGGAGTGATGCGAGCTCGAGCTATCTTCCATTCATCGCCACTAAGAACGAACGGGTTATTCCCAACGAGGATGTCGAAATTCTTGTCAATCTAGGAGGCAAAACATATGCGATTATTTGATTTTTTCATGTCTCACATATATACACACACAGACACACACGCACGTAAAGACGCACGAACGTACTCCGAAGGTACTTAAATTTAATAAGGTCAACAAATGCTCGTATTCAATACCTTTAAACTAGCATTTTTTGTATCTTTATGTATTGCAAGGACTTCGGAAACGATAGTAAGGATTTCGACGAAATTTGCTAGTTATGTGGGGTTATTTGTTTCTTCTTAGGTAAGTGGAAGCTTCATCACGGTGTTGTTAATTCACTGTAAAGCTCATAGTAAATTTCAAAATGTAATTTCACACAAAAATCCGATAAGCTCAGAGGCCAGCTCAGGCTGGAATACACGACCCTCTGCTTGAGAGGTCAAACCACTAGGCTACCACCAAATGTCACGATTAGTATTAATATCATGCAGAATTCCCTGTTGATTAACGATCTAACTCACTCGTATTCCATTGGCATTAAAACTGGAGAATTCTGACACCAAGATAAATTTGATGATACCCAAGTCCTTCACCAGCAATGCTGGTGCACTCATGGCGTAATATCCGACTAAAGGAGCATCGGGAAACTCGCTGAAAAAATAAAAATTAAAAAAACTAGAATTTGTTGTAATTTATAGTAATTTCATAAAGTTTGTTTCTTACTGATTGATTACTGGAGGAGACCAAAAGGTTAAACCACGTTAATTAGATGGGCATTTTCAATAAAAACTAAATAATTCAAATTCAAACATATTTTTTATTTCGGACTTTAAATCCATAGAGTTAGGTACTACAATCTATACCTATAAAATAACTTATATATCTAATGTAGTACTACAATTAATTAGATAAAACAAGACATTTAAAAGTTTCGCTGTGGTACAGCGACAGGAGCGTATAAAGTGTACTGTTTACTTTTTAAATAAGAAAATTCTAGGGTTTTCTTATTCCAAATCAAGAGTGCTATTGATTTTGATGATTAAAAAAAATCACCCTAATTTTCCATACAATTTTTTTGTGTCAGTTTTGTCATAAAACTATTATTTATTAAAATTAGTTTGTACTTACTTGTACATAGCACCATAAATATCGTTCCAATGCTTAGTCACGAACATAATAGGTTTAAAGTGACCAAAGAACCATTCACAACCGGACGCTGTGGGTACACCTTTTTTCTCCCAATAGTCGAACTTGCAACTTGTTAGTAAATATGCTATTAGGACAACCAGCCCAAGAGCTAAATATAGCCACATGTCGAGGACCAAATTGAGGGGCGTAGTGCGTAGTGCGTCTCGCGATTTATACTGAATTGAACCAGAGAATCTTCGTTCAACTTATATTACCTACTTTATCTACATCCCATAAGTTACGCAAATGGCCTATATTAAGAAATCTGTATGTGGGGCTGCATCATTCATAATGTTTACGTTAAAAGTATCGAAATCGATACTTTAATTACATTCAAATTTCGAACATCTCCTTAAACAAAAGAATCATGGTTTTGATTATCGAATTAGTCGATTTGTGCGTATCGAATGGTGCGTAGTATTCATTTTGTTGTTTAACGATTTCCAAATGTTTTGTTGAATTTGATATGTGGGTACGGGGTTTTCTAGGTGGTTATAAAAAAAAATAACTAACACCAAAGGCTAATGCGGGAGCTTTGCTCCGCTACGCTCCCGCATTAACCTTTGAACCTAACCTATCCGAGTCGCTTCCGCTCCGTACCGTCTTGCTCGCTCGCTTCGCTCGCTCGGTGAAACTTAAGCAATGCTGTCTTAATTAACCCTTGTGGGCTTAACGATTCATTTATCTAAATGCTTATTGCCTAAAGATAAACCTAGATAAGCCTATTTTTAATTATTTATATTTTAATCTACTAACTGGACGTCTTTCGGCTGAAATGATGATGATGATGAAATCTACTAAACAATAATGATGCCATGTCATAACTTTGCTTATCATGTTTCAACGAACAGTTGTTCGGTAAAATTAAACAATTACGAAACAAACAATCGATTTAACGTAACTCTGAGTATCACTTTTCTTCCTACAGACTACTCGGCGAAACAAATAAGAAGCGTAACGAAATTATACCAAACGTTACTCGGCCAAAAGAAAGGGCATCCAATAGTTATCTGAGAAAGAAAAATCTGCGTAATGAAATTGGGCGAAACGACAGGTCACCCGTTTTGCATCTAAATACTCAGTGTATGCTAAATTGGGAATGCAGCGGGTCGTCAAATAAATTCGTCTACCCTCAAGCTTTAACTCCTTACCTTCTGTATTTGACCTGTCAAAGGCAGCCACGATTGACGAGGGTGGCTTACCCCATTATAATACCTGCTTGACCCTTTCCTTGATCGACGGGCAATTTAAACGATTATTATGGAGTCTGGAAATTTACTTAACTATGCCAATTATACCTTCAGGTATCCTGTAGACTAGAATAGGGTCATCCACATTTTTTTGTTCGGGTCTCTCCTGTGGACATGGCAAAAGTTAAGGCTATATAAATATTTTTAGTCGATTCTACATCGGCGTGGCGGACGCCTTGGCAACTTTCGGCTCTGCGTGATTGACTAATAGGGTGAAGCCAGACGAGCGTAATTTTGTAATTCGTGAGCGGCAGAATTTCGGTTGCGCCATACATTGTGTCACGTGAGTGTCACGTGATGACGATGACATGCATATTGTATGGCGCAACCGAAATTCTGCCGCTCACGACTCACAAAATTACGCTCGTCTGGCTTCACCCTTAATCTAAGTTTACTGACTTGGTGTCGCTAATTTTATGTCCACAGGAGACAACATTTGTTTCTTACGCTGTTATTATGACCCACTAGTGTACTGAACCTACTAATTAGTAGGTTCAACTAAAAATAATATGACTGTGAAAGTAATTGTTTCTACCTATGTCTTCACAGTAAAACTACAGGACCAATTTCAATGCCAACGAAAACCTCGTTTTTTAACAGATAAAATATAAAATTTCTACAAGTTAAGTATGAAGTATCTTTTTCTATTTATTTTTTATTTTCTTCAACTTCATTTTTTTATTACTTTTACGGTCATCCCGTGAAACCGTATATTTCAAACTAAATACAAACTGAAATATAGATGCACAGAAAAAACCCCAGAAAAAAGACCAATGCTGGGAATCGAACCCAGGTCCTCAGCGTTCCGTGCTGCGTGCTTACCTCTACACCACCACTGGTCTAGAAGTTAGCGACGAATTTTTCCCATACATCGTACACTTCAGTCTGTTATAATCACATTAGGCAGTGATAAAGCGCGCATCTATGTTATGCCCTCTACCGAGAGACTTCAACACTCCTTCGGAGCTACCCGCTCACCTGGACCAAGAGATGGCGTTACTAGGCCAACTTTTACAAGTTAAGTATGAAGTATCTTTTTCTATTTATTTTTTATTTTCTTCAACTTCATTTTTTTATTACTTTTACGAAAGAGTGTTGAAGTCTCTCGGTAGAGGGATCTTTCTTATTTGTGAACCGATTCAAATGAAACAAACACTAAATGTTAATCCAAGAAAATACCAACATATCAGTGAAAACCGCATCCCTCTAGGTTAAGCCGTTTCTGAGATTAGCGCGCACAAACGCACAGACAAACAGACAAACAGACAAAAATTCTAAAAATCATTGTTTTGGGTTCTATTGCGCTAATAAATAGCCCTGCCCTAGTGATAGTTTTTCTCAAATATCTTCAATGTACAGACACCGACTTGTTACAGATTTATTATATTATTATGTATAGATTTACCATGAGCTTTGTATGAGATAAGAGTAATTTATTCACCAATGAAGTTACACAGTACACGAAATGTGTGCAAGTTTCCATACAATGTTTTCCTTTACCGTAAGGGCACAGGCCTTCTCTCAGTATGTTAATGATTTGTTTTTGATTGATCGATTGATTGTTGTTGTTAATTGTTTTTTTTTTTTTTTTTTTTTTTATGATATAGGGGGCAAACGAGCAGACGGATCGCCTGATGGTAAACGATTACCGTCGCCCATGGACACCTGCGACACCAAAACAGTCACAAGTGCGTTGCCGGCCTTTTAGGTAGGAGTACGCTCTTTTTTTGAAAGCTTGAAGGTCATATCGGTCCGGGAATACCGCAGCAGGAACCTCATATTTTGATTTGATTTTTTATTGTGTGTTTGTGGCAAATACGGTAAAGCCGCGGGTAAACTTAGTGCTGAATTAACTCTTCAAGCCATTCACTCGTCAAACCATTCACTCTTTAAACAATATAAAAGGAAACCATAAATAAAAGGCAATTGTTAGTTTTAAACTAAAACGCGTTATTTGGAAGGCGGATGTAGAAACCGGAAGTAGCAGTCTGCTGCAGGGGCTGCCGTCGAGATATTCAGCACTTCCGATGTGCGAGGGAGACGGCAGAGGAAATGCCTCCATTCAAAGATTCTGTTCAATGGTCTCGGAATATTGAGGAAGTCTTAGTTTTGCGACGATCGTGACTTGAAATTCTGTTTGTGTCTGAATTTGGTATTGAAAATCGAGATATGCTTGGGAGCTTGAAATTCACAGAACTAGTGGTAAGAGGAATAAAGACGTCGCTTGGGTTACTTTCTAGATTTGATGTCGTTATTTTTTATGCTATGATTTTTGTATGTAGATTTTACTGGATTATGGCACAGGGGTATTAGTGAAATGATACTTTTTTGAACTGCTGTCTATGCAGTGACTCATTTGACACATGCAGATCAAGCTGAGAAAAAAAATACAATGTTTTATTCTTAGACCCAGCCTTAAGGTTTTCGAACAAGCTAGCAACGCATTCTAAGTTATTCTGAGGTTACATGTTAGAAAAGACTTTCTAGGATTTTAAAGTGGCAACGTTGCTTATCATTAGGGTGTGTTGCATTGCAGAATTTTTCATGTATTAATACTACTTAATACTGATATAATCTCTTTATTGAGACACAATTTTAGTTAACGTGACGTTTTTGGGTCTCTTATTATTTCTGTGCTATAACTAGTAGCCGCTAACGATGGGCCTCATAAGAAAGCTCAAAGTCACTCAGATGGCGATGGAGAGGGCTATGCTTGGAGATTTTCTGCAGGATCGCATTAGAAAAATGATGAAATCCGCGCAAGAACTAATGGCACGTTCATAGCTCGAAGAATCGCTAGACTTAAGTGGCAGTGGGCAGGGCACATCGCTCGTAGAACTGACGGCCGAAGGGACCGAAAGGTTCTCGTGTGACGTCCGCAGACCGGCAGACGCAGTGTAGGTAGGCCTCCAACAAGGTGGCGGATGGCGCAGGGCCGATCTGTTTGGCGAGCCTTGGGGGAGGCCTATGTCTAGCAGTGGACGTCTTTCGGCTGAAATGATAATGATGATGGTTAAAATTAGTAGATCATGTGACTCATGCCACTTAACTCAATAGAAACCATCGTTCTATCCTCGTATCACCAAAGTAACTTTCAAACGCTTTTAGCTTTTAGTTGCTAGATATTGGTAAAGTACATAATATTACATTCTATTAAAGATAAAAGCATCCTGTAGAGTACTCGAAACCCCTATAATGGTGTTACAGGGTGATCTAGTTACATTCCCGATTCGCGGTTGAACCAGAAAAAGGGAACACTTGGGGGGATAAAATATCAAATAAAATTTTCAATGCCACCCCTTTTCAGGAGTATCATATTTTTTTAATGGTACATAGATCCTTGTTTCCGCAATTTAGGTGTCTTAGACACGTGAGATAAGTTTTTCTTTAGCTGAGGTTTGGATGACATCGATGGCATCCAAAATAAAATTTTTGAGCGTTTTTCATTTAAAATATGCACATTTAATTTTGGCCTCCGACTGCATAGAAATTGACAGGTAAGTAGCGTGAATGCAATTGAGCCCAACTAACACGGCCCCTCAAATTGCCCCGAATCATTTGTATGAAAATTTCCTTTTTGGTCACCTACTTATGGCCAGACTAAGCTCCTTCCACTGCCCTTCGTTCTGCTAATCGCATTCCCACGATGTTGTCCTTACCAGCCGGGGGTACTAACTACTCGTTTTGGAGCGAATTCGTCGCGATGCCGCCGCTTCCCTAAACATGACGCTGATCGGCGTCAGCGGCATCCGGCTAAAGATAAATTTGACGCCGATCGCCGTCGGCAGCAACCGAATGAACTCAAATTTGACGCCGATCGCGATGGATGTTCTTAAGACCAAATAAATGATTACTTTAAAAATAGGAAGTTAAGTTCTTAAAAATAAGCCCTAGAATGGTCAGCAAAATTTTGACGTCGACCGGTGTCAGCGGCACTGTGTTAAGTCCTTTATGAATAGGTTAACTCGCGCCTAAAAAAAGGATAAGAGAGTGAGCATTGGGCTTGTGGAGTAACGTAGCAACGCTAAATAACTGCCTTCGATCCCTGCCAATTCACATGCTACTTGTCCAGTGTGTCACCGACTCATCATTATCATCAATTTACTTGAAAGACGTCCACTGATGAACATAGCCCTCCCCAAAAGTTCGTCAAACAGACCGGTCCTGTGCTTTCCGGATCCAACTTGTTCCAGCACCTTTAACCTGGTCGTAGCTAAGTACATCTTATTGGAGTCCTACCTATACTACGTCTTCCGGTCCGTGGACGCCATTCTAGAACTTTCTGGCCCCATCGGCCACCAGTTCTACGAGCGATGTGCCTTGTCCAGTATGTGGTTGTAGCTAATTAATGTTAAAGTAATAACTATTACCTTGGCAGACATAGTGTTTGTCGTCTAGAAAGTAATCCCCAAGTTAAATTGAGTTTACCCGATTTGTTTAACACTGACGGGTTATACAAGACGTCTTAAAATGTTTCGAAATATTTCAACAGATTCGGTGAGTTTGACTGAACAACCTGTAAAAGATTTTTATCATAAAATTTATTCAAAATTTAGCTTCGCCTTTGATGCGGTACATTTTGAACATCGATCAATGTAGTATAGAAAAATTTATCAATTAGGTTCAACAAAATCTTAAAAGAGTAAGATTAGAATCTAAGATGTCTTATAATAATAAGTCTTTTGTGAAATAAGCAGCTTAATTTTTATTAACCATAACTAAAAATCCTTTTTTTTGTTATTTTTGTCGGGGCTTTGATCACTCCATGAGCTGGCTCCAACGCGTCCTGCTCTCTGCGATCTTTTTCCAGCTTTGTGCATGGAGGGCGCGTAAATCCTTTTCTATTTACTTCATCTTTCCAGCGGTGTGTTAAGCCTAATTTGTTCTAATCGGCTTTGGGATTTTGGCATTGCCCGTGTCTATCCCTATCTAGAATAAAACTATATGTTAAATGGTATAACCACCCCTTGCTGTCACACACAGGTCCTTGCACAGAGGGTGGTGTAATGTCTAGCGGCCGAACGCCTCCGTTGACAAATCCTCTTAAATTTCTCAAATATAGCAGAGGGAAGGGAAAATTTGGAAATAATCTAGTTATCGAACCAGACCATAATGCACGCACTTTAATCGGATTTAAAAAGGGATGGCGGAAATACTTGTTAGGAATCGAGTTTAAGTTTTCATTCAATTACGGTAACTGACGCGATTGGTGGATTATAAATTTCTTAAGAATTACGATAGGCTAGATACCTAAAAAAATATAATAAACCCGTCAGTTAGATTATCAAAAAATATTGGACACGTATTTTTTCTTTTGTCAGTCAAACAAAAACTGGCAAAGTTAAAGCGCGACAAAGTTTGGTGATGTCACGTCTAAAACTGTCGGATTCTAAAGGACTGAAGCTAAAGTTATAATCGGAACTTTAACGGTTTTATAAATATATTTTATACTAAATACAAACTGAAACATGGATGCACAGAAAAAACCCCAGAAAAAAGACCAGCGCTGGGAATCGAACCTAGGTCCTTAGCATTCCGTGCCGCGTGCCATACCCCTACACCACCACTGGTCAGGAGTTTAGACATGAATTTTTCCCATACATCCATATCTCAATCTGTTAGATAATCACTTAATTATATAGCAACAGCGCCATCTATGTTTACACCCTCATCGAGAGACTTCAACACTCCTTCAGAATTATCCGCTCACCCGGACAAGAGATGTCGCTACTAAGCCAAACTTATGACTTAAACTTATGATTATTTGCAATAAATTAAAACGTCTTTACTGGTTCGTAGCCTTAATAAAACTTAATTCATATAAAAGAATTGTAAAACAAAAATATTCAAGATTTAAACTTGAAACTACCGTGAAACTCACTCATAGTGAAAATATACGGATCACTCATGACAAAAAAACGAGTTTAACTTGACATGTTTCGGGCTATTCCGTAGCCCTTCTTCCCGGAGTCACACGTCGCCCAGGTACTGATAATGATGTCCCACCTGAAACATCTGGAATTTACCACGAGCTTTATGCTGAAGAAAAACATGTGTGAAAATCTGCACACACTTGCGAATTCAATGGTATGCGACAAGTTCCCATTCCGCACTGGGCTCGAATAAGAACTTATATGAGACTATCTGAGAGGTCCTTTGTGGCCAGGAGTAGTGCGTAAAGGCAGAGACGATGATTTTTAATTCATTGTTAGTTACATAAGATTAAAATAAAAATAATCTTTATTACCTACTATTACATTAACACGGTACAGTGAACCTCGATCATAAAAATAGTAGTTATTCTTAACAATAACTTCGGTTTATTCAGTTGGTTAACTCTCGTTAACTTGATGGCTACAGTAAAAGTGACTTGGAATTGTTTATGAGGCATTTATATCATACAGTTTATCAGCTTTTTGTAGCAGGGTGGATTGACCTTATCTCGTTATTTTAGGGTCTTAGTAATAGAAGATTGTACAACAAGAGAATAAAACGAGCCATTTCGGAGGAGTTCGATAACAAACACCGTGGCACGAGATTTATATATATTAGACTAGCTGACCCGGCAAACGTTGTTTTGCCATATAAAATAGCCTACGACTTATTCTCAGATCTACCGAATACAGAAAAAAAGTTTCATAATAATCGGTCAAGCCGTTTCGGAGGAGTTCGATAACAAACACCGTGACACGAGATTTTTATATATTAGATGATTATAAATTATAAAATTTGTGAAGATTTTAGGTAATTGGATGTTCAGATATTTTAATGTTTGTTGGTCAATCAACGCAATAACGGTGAAACTGGAAAACAAAGACCAAACGATGCTTTATTATAATACTCACTGTAATGATACGAAGTTAAGCTTTTCATTTTGATGTTATTATGACAGACTGACGGGATATAATTAGTTTGCATAATTTTCTGATCGGAATTAGGCTATGGTTTTGATTATATTTAAGTAAAACGATGCGACACGAAAAATGCACAGAAATGTTTGATGTAGGTATAATTTTAGTTTTTAATTATTCACAATTAATTAGATAATACTTTTATACTTAAACTAGCTGTTGCCCGCGACTCCGTCTGCGAAGAATAGGGGCATAAAAAATAGCCTACGACCAATTCTCAGACCTACCAAATATAGAGAAAAAATTGGATAAAAGTCGGTCAAGTCATTTCGGAGGAGTTCGTTAACAAACACCATGACATGAGATTTTTGTATATTGGATACATACTTATTTTTTTTTCATTCCTTATATTTGTACTATAAAGAGTTTACATAAATACATATATATTTACATACACATATTAAACATCCAAGATTCGAGCACAACCTTTCGTATTTTTCACATTTATATGTGCTCTGGCTGGGAATCGAACCCGAGACTTCAAGCTTCGTAGTCAGGTTCTCTAACCACTAGGCTATCCGGTATCCGGTCGTCAAATTGAATTAAAATTCCGGGATCTTAGTAAATTCTGAAGGGCATTCTCAATAACTGCACTAAACTGCGAATTCCGATCCAGTGGAAATATCGAGATAAAATTAACCTATCTACCTCTATATGTTATTCCAGATATACAGCTATATACGCGTTACCTCCAAAACTATCTTTAAACGAGCAATTTTATAGGTACATTTCAGGGATCTTGGAAACTGTAGTACTAATGATTTCGAAAAAAATTGCTATGTGGGGTTTTTGAACACTTTGGTCCCAGTCATTGAGAAATATTTCTCTATTGTGGCATAAGTACGATAGCTTGGATGTGATCTTGGTCTGATCTCTGGAAAAACGCATGTTTTTGAGTTAAGTATAGCACAAGAACTGGTAATTAATTTAAATTAGCCGTTAAAAAACCACATAACTATTTTTTTATGTATATCAAACAATAATCGTGTTACATCGAATCACTTAATATTTTTAAATCCCCAAACCAATATCAAAATTTAATACGCATTTGTATTTAAACCTCTTGCAACCCTCTTATCTATCTAGAGTGGTTCACACCCCGACATCAGTTATTCAAGGACACTTCAGAGCTGTTATAACCCCCAGGACGTACAAACAAACCAATGATCGCATCCGCATATTGGACCTTCACTCATTCTTATTAAATTCATTGTCCAATGATCCCGCTTACTTCATATGGCCGTATATAATTGATAATGTTTAGTTGTACAAGCTTTTAGCTGACTGAGGGTAGTAAAATCTCCTGATTTTTTAAGGGTGATTTTTTGTTAAAGATCAAAACGTGTAAACGGATTTAAATATTTGCTAGTTAGATATTTCTGGAAACAAGGGAATGACAATCCAATATAATAACATTGTCAGGATGCTCTTTGGGCTTCTTCGATTCTGCAGCTTTGCAGGATGTTCGCTTATGCTATCGTAGAAGACTTTTATATTATGGAAGAAGACGGACTCTATGATGATGCGGATGAGGACGGGCACAAATAGCGTCCTAAAATTAAAAAAATAAAAACCCCCAACACAATTAAGTCAGTGGTCAAACTTATAACACCCCTCTTTTTAAAAGGGGTTAAAAATGATAGCAGGGAGGTGAGATTCATAATAATTCTCTGCCGATACACCGACCCTCGTGTCTTACGAATGTATTACACATAGTTTTATAAGTGCTTTTGTAACTAACAATCTATGGATTTGAGAAATCAAAAAAAAAGTGTTGCTTATTTTATTTATAAAATAATATGGGATCATTGATACCATTTGGCCTAGTCTCAAACTAAACGGAGCTTTTGTTATGTATACTTGGCAACAGATATACATTATTAAATATAACTCTCTCATTCTCAAGGGATTTGAAGCCTCGTAATCAAGTTATTTAACCACAAGTGTCCAGTTTACTTTCTATATTTTTCACTTTCTTTGCACAAAAAACGAAATTAATGTATATTCAAAACGTAAAATTACACCTTGTTATTCGACTTTAACAAAATAAACGGAGCATAGCGAGGAAATCACATAGTAAAATCGCACAAAGTTTATTTCGCAGCACCATTTACGTCATTGAATATATCACTCAGGCCGGTGTTGTCGTGCAAAATTCCCTACAAATACTAACAAAAACGAAACAAGCAGAACAGGCGCCAAGTTCCATCTTCATATTTTTCCGAGGAAATCTCTGCAGATGATCAGTGGCCAACACAGTGAGACCCCTCGTTTGAGGCACACTACACCTTTATGTAAGACGATATGAGCGTAGGCTTTAAAGTAAAGGGTCTGTGCAAATTGGCAGCTGTATCGCTAAGTGAAATCGAATATTTTTTGCAGTAAACTCCGATCTCTGCTAGTGGCAGGAGTATTTCTTGTGAATCAGTTTGTTTTTAGCGCGTAAGCGATAACTATTTATTAGTTTAATTTTTTCTTCAGTTACTGAGTCATCATTAAAGGTTCACCATTCGTTTATTCAAATTAACACCGACACACACATTTATCGATCGCTTTAGGTATAGGCGATCTTTTAGCTAAAAAGCGATATCTTTCAGACAGCCTATTATTCAGAAATTAATATATATATTAAAACATCGAATGGGTTATAACATCGAAAATATTTTTTACTTAAACCGTAAACATTTTTAAGACTGTTATAAAAATAATAATAAATACTGTGAAGATTACGGTTTCAGAAAAAAAAATTTCGACGTTATATATAACTCATTCTACATTTTAACATATTCGATATACCTACTAATTTTCGATATTCAGAAACATGCCCAGTATGTATGTAAACACTTTAATGTAAAAATATAAGAAAAATAACAAAACACTCTGACAAACGTTGAAATATACGTACAAAGGCGAACTTATCCATTGAAGGGATTTCTATACCTACCTACTTTGTTTAAACTGGCAGATCTAGCTTATGCGAGCGAAGCCGCGAGTTAGGTCTAGTCGATTTATAAATCATAAAGGTGTTGAAGACGGCAATTAGTTTAGAAATACATTCTAGAACTATGACAAGCGAAAACTAGTCTACAAACTACGTAATAACACTTTAAACTTGGACAGTTATTTGTTGTGCAACCATGGAGTTGCGAAATGTATTAGGTTATTCTAACAGTAACAAATCATACAGTATTATTAAGGTAAGCGTTAAAAAAGCATACAGTTAAAAAGTTAATATGTTCCATAAAAGAACTTAAGTAAATAAATATGATCAGATAATTATTGATATGGATTTTACTGACTCATCATCAAAGCTTGAATTAAGGGTATTTGGCAACAAATAAACGTACTTATACAGGTAAATACAGTCATACTTAAACTAAACGCACGAAACGTTTAATACCCGAGAGCTAATATTCGTATATTCATTTTACTGTTGCTTTGAGTTTGCGACGATGGTTGTGTATTGATGTTTGTTACTCTTTCATACTAAAACGGCTGAACGGATTTGGTTGATTTTTTTTAATACAAATTAGGCTACACGGGAAATCTGCGCTCCAGAACTCGAATAGCCGACGTGAGAAGAAAGACCGCCAAGCTCAAATGGGATTGGGCCGAACATGTGTGCCGGATGCATCCTCAAAGGTGGGCGCACTCAGCCAAGTGGTGGGTGCCGCACGACGGTTACCGACGGCGAGGCAGGCCCAGGCGCAGCTGGTGAGACTCCCGGATACGGAATTAAACGACTGGCCAGATTTGGCTCGAAACAGGGAATAATGGAGGACCAGAGGGGAGGCCTTTGCCCAGCAATGGGACACTATTTTAGGCTAGTAAAAAAAAATTAGGCTTGCATTTGACCACAATCACGTCTGATGGAATTTATTTACAACAACACAAGACACCATCATCATCGATATTTTACAAAACAGAAGACAACAGGAAAGCTAAGGATAGAATGCGTCATTGCGGTTGCAAATCGGACACTGGCTCTGCATGACGCTGAGGCGTTCACAGCACCCCAGCGCTGATTTTCAGCCAGCACCGTTGGTGACACCCGGATCGCTGTTTAGATAGATAAATAAATAAATAAACTGCACACTAATAGCTACATAAGAATTTGAGCTACAAAAGAAGCGAAGCTGAAGTCTACGATGGAGCACGCTTGCCTAGTAAAGCTCTCATTCAGCCTAGTCTTGAAAACGGCCAGATTGAAGTGTTTAGGGAATACAGACGCATTTGATGATATTTGAAAATATTGTGTGATATTTTTAGGGTTCCGTAGTCAACTAGGAACTCTTATAGTTTCGCCATGTCTGTCCGTCTGTCTGTCTGTCTGTCCGCGGCTAAGCTCAGAGACTGTTAGTACTAGAAAGCTGTAATTTGGCATGAATATATATATCAGTCACGCCGACAAAGTGATTGAATAAAATAAAGTAAAATAATTTTTTTTAGGGTACCTGCCATAGACGTATAGTGGGGGTGATTTTTTTTTTCTCGGCTAATTCTATAGTGTGGGGTATCGTTGGATAGGTCTTTTAAAACCATTTCGGGGTTGCTAACACGATTTTTCTATTCAGTGATCTGTTTGCGAAATATTCAACTTTAAAGTGAAAATTTTCATTATAATCGGCCGTCCCCCCCCTCTAAAATCTAAACTGTTGGGTGAAAAAATTTGAAAAATTCAGAATGGTAGTAAATATATCAAATTTACTAGGAAAATTATAGCGGCTAAGATTGCTTGGAAATTATTTGTAGTTTAAGAGTAAATAGTAGCCTAAGGTATAAAACATACCTAAACTTGGATGATTCCGTACACATATACGAAATCCTTAGAAAAATATTACTTGATTTTTTCGTAATGGCTACGGAACCCTACCTTGGGCGTGTCCGACACGCTCTTGGCCGGTTTTTTTAAATGTGTTAATTGCATAGTTTCCACGGAATAGCGATAAACAGATTCTACACACACGAAGTGGCCAAGCTAGTAGTACATTATTATCTGCACCGAAAGGGAATTGAACCAGGTACCTCAAGCTTCTTAATCACATTCTCTAACCACTGGCTAGGATATCCAGTCATCACATTAAATAGTGAATTTAAATTTAACTTTTAATGTACACTAAATAAATTACCTCATCCACTATAATATACCACGTTTATATTGAAGAACCTCCTACATATTCCACAAGCTATAATGTGGGAATACCATCACCTGAGGATAGAAACTTCTAGAGCTTTATTATGAGCTCCGCTATGTACAATTTAATGAATTCTACGTACATTTTCATAAAGCAAGCACCGTTTGAACAATATTCATGCATTATTTTAGATGAATATGTTTGGATAACGACATCGTGGAACGTTTATTTTGCTTTATGACAACATTTTGTAATTGTTCAATAATAATTTTATGTACCGTTAAATAGGAGTGGGTATTAGTTAATGTAACAATAATAATTTTATTTTGCATGCAGTTTACGGCAGATTGTACAGTCAGCTGTTGAGAAAAGGTAACCCTCTGTAACGGCGGTAACCACATCTATCGTATATCCCAGGAGTTCCATATTTTTCAGTTCCATAGTGGAACTAATGGGATATTCATTTTAAAGGAAGTATCCCAGTAGTACCATATAGAAGTACTGGTACATATTCATATCTCTAAAGTCTACCTCTGTACCTAAATACGACTATTAACCGACTTAATTTTAGAGACTAAAATGTCTTGAATTACTCGCGGTAGTTCCTTTGGCAACTCCTTCGAAGGAATTATTGCGTTTTTTTCGAACTAGTTCCTTCACAATAATTAAATGAATAACCGAGACCCGTTTTTCGTACTAGTTCCTTCGAAGGAACAGCCAAAGGAACTGCCGCAAGTAAACGAACATCTCATTTCCAACCCAATATTCATTAACTTTAAGTTCCATAGAAATCATTTTTTTTGTCAAAATCAGATTCAAGTACAGTACTGATTGTTCCATATGAAACTAGAATTACTAGAACTATGGAACTCCTGGGATATACCCCACACCGAAGGTGGGGGGGGGGTTATTTTTCTCTGCAGCTGACCTTAAAGTCCTACTAATGTTATAAACTCTGCCACACTTATCAAACGGACCTCGCAATACTAGCGCAACTAGCCTGTTACAGGAACCCTCATTGAGTAAATACAAATTGCCCTCTCAGAGCTCTCGTATTAGAGCCGGCGAAATATTTGTCGATCTCGCTCTCGGGCTTTGGCGTAATTTAATACCATATATTTATAAAACGTGTAACGATATCACTACAAACTTATAGGTACTGTAGATTCTGGCCACCGAGACCGGGTCGCTGTTTCGTAAATTTGAATTTGTGGCTTCTAGAATTCGAATCAAGAAACGAACAGCGGACAGCAGACGGTCTGGGTAGCCATTCTTGGATAGGCTGTGTTAGTGAAATGTTCTTTGTATAATTGAATGTGAATTAAATCCATTATTATAGTTGAAGTCCAAGTTTTCATTTAAATAGTTAAAGTTAGTCAGTTATTTTTAGCTACGCCACACGTTAGTTCTTTTCAGCTACACCCCATCACAGTATACATAGCGGATAGGGGTTAACGCATTCACTGTCGGAAACGCATATTCGTTTTTGTTGCTTTCGCCTATTGCTCCTGTCATAGTTTGGTAGTCAATTGAACGCACATGTGCGTTTGTGGCATCTGAAGAATTCTCAAGTTTGACAGCCGACAGCAAATGCGTTGTGCGTTAAATGATCCCATGTAAACAATTGACAAATGAAAACTGACTGTATGTTTTCATCATCATCCCAGCCTATAAACGTCCCACTGCAGGGCACAGGTCTTCTTTCAGAATAAGAGGGCTTGGGCCGTAGTTCCCACGCGAACCCAGTACGGATTGGGAACTTCAGACACACAATCGAATTTCTTCACAGTTTTATACAGGTTTCCTCACGATGTTTTCCTTCACCTTAAAGCTCATGGTAAATTTCAAATGTAATTTCGCACATAAATTCCGAAAAACTCAGAGGTGCGAGCTAGGATTTGAACCCACGACCCTCTGCTTGAGAGGCATAGGTCAAACCGCTAGGCCACATTTTTGATATAAGTATGATTAGAAGGATTACGAGCTCTGTGGAAATAGGCGAGCCAAAAATGCAGATAGCTGTAAAGTAGATTGAAATCACGAGTTCAATGACCTTTCCGCTCAGCTTTGATACCTTACACCATGCCAATATAAACATTGATGTTGATCTAACACTAAAATTTTAGTACACTCGGCAGCTATGACAGTCGCTTTTGAACACGAGCAATAACCAAACGCGCGCGAGTGTGGACGTATGCTTAATTCGACGTATTTATGCAGCGCATTAGGCAACCCTGTTACAAGCATGTTTGCCGTTTGGCTTGCGTTTTGATATTGCTAGTTGGTTCGATAGCACTTGTTACTTTAGTACTCACATTATCACAACTCTTCTCGGTCTATATGCCTCCCGATACAGGGCACAGACCTCAGAATGAGTGGGTTTAAATCTTAATTCCCACGCGAGCCCAGTGCGGATTGGGAACTTCATACAGACCATTGGATTTCTTCGCAGCCGTTTCCTCGCGATATTTTCCTTCACCGTAAATTCTGAAAAACTCCAAAGTGCGAGTCCAGGCTCGAACCCACAACCTTTTGCTCGAGTCAAACCACTTGGCTTCCACGGCTTTTTAGCGTCACTTATTCAAGTAAATTTATTAATAACTCCAGCATTGTCTTTTCTGTTTCCAAACAATCCGTCGCAAGAGATTGAAACCGCCAAGCATTTCCAATCCATGATTGACTGTATTTCAAACTGTGATTTATTTTCTACTTCCAAAGCCCTGTACCAACCGTCTTTTATTCCGTAAAATCAATTTTATTTCTATTTCGGATGTCGAAGTCAAACTAAATCCTCTGGTATAAAGCGCTTGAGAGCTACTGCGGGCAAAGATTATTATAACAAAACAGATGCTGCAAACGCACTTGAACCGGTTTGCTTTATTATTGTCGCTAAGTAATGTATAGTGTAACAAGTAAATGCTTTACCATCTTTTATGACAGCTACTTCATCGAAATAAAAACAATAAGGCTGATTGACACATTGACTTGTAAGTGAAAATAGCCTTTGCTGTTTTAGCTGTACGTACAACTGACATTGAACCTTAGGGTGATAAAGGAATAATTTCTTGTCCGACTAATACCTAAAAGGCCGAAAAATACTAAACTACGATTTTTAATTTCGTGGAATTCTGACATTTCTTAGTGTTACCAGTCAAAAAATATTTCCCGAAAATTTAAACGAGATAAAAGAAAAACTAGAAAATATAGAGCACAAATTCCTTACTATACACATTAAAATTTGTCATAATGTAATAAATCATTAATTAATACGTAGTTAAAATAATTTTTCACCTAACTGTTTAGACGTAATAAATTATTTAACCCTTTT
The DNA here is from genome assembly GCA_947859365.1 of Archips crataeganus. Taxonomy (NCBI): domain Eukaryota; kingdom Metazoa; phylum Arthropoda; class Insecta; order Lepidoptera; family Tortricidae; genus Archips; species Archips crataeganus. Next base: position 19,252,037 of record OX402048.1, read on the forward strand.
CTGAGTAAAATATAAATTGCCTCTTACCAGAGGCATGATACCTCATTGCGATGATTGACATATATCGCAAACTTTCGGACTTAATTATAATTAATAGTAACTAAGTTTCAATCGTCGTCTCAATAGGTTTGCAATTTACAAGACTTGATTGTTCGAATGTGCTCGCTCTCCTATTTCCGTATTATTTTTGTTGTTTTCTTTGATTGATATTGTTATTTCCTTGCTAAGTTTTTGTTTTTTTTGTAATGTGTAATGTTTTTTAAAGAGGACTAATATCCTTATAAACTGTCTCACACGAATCATGAATCTCTTAAAAACCTATGAAATAAATATACACAAATAAATATGAAAACTGATAACTTCTTATACTATTCTTCTTCTTCTTATAGTACTCTATCGTCTTCTCCTCCACTATATTTTATAATTAGTAATGTATATACCTATTTTATTTTATTTTTGAAATAATAAATAGATTTAAAATGAAAAAATGTTTGTTATCTCTGAAACATCTAAATCTGACATTTGTCAGAATTCCACGAAATTAAAAATCGTAGTTTAGTAATTAGTGTTGTTGCTTAAAATGAATCAAAGAATATGAAAGACTGTACTTTTATGGCGTGAAATAGTACGTAAATTCAGTATGGCGATAGCTTGAGACCCTCCGTAGGATAGATTTTATCTCGGAAAATTGGATAGTTCTCAGGGGACTGCTATAAACAATTTTTTCGCCAACGGAGTCGCGAGGAACAGGGTATTATGTATGAGAAATGCGAAAGTTTGGACGGAATTGGAACGAATTTAGATGAAATTAGGTACAAAGATACTTTTTAACCTGGAAACTTTACACATAATACGATACTTTTGATTCCGAAAAACCGGCCAAGTGTGAGTCGGACTCGCGCACGAAAAAAGGCAAAAAATCACGTTTGTGTTATGAGAGCCCCCTTAAATATTTGTTTTATTTTAATTTAATTATTTATTTTCGAATTGAAATAACTAAATATTCTGTGAATATTTCAAGCGTCTACCTGTTGCCGTTATCAATATCGAGCAAAAACGAGCAAAAAAATCACGTTTGCAGTATGGGAGCCCCGCCCCCCTAAATATTAATTTTATTCTGTATTTTAGTATTTGTTGTTATAGCGGCAACCGAAATACATCATCTGTGAAAATTTCAACTGTCTAACTGTCACGGTTCATGAGATACAGCCTGTTGGCAGACGGACGGACGGACAGACGGACGGACCGCGAAGCCTCAGTAATAGGGTCTCGTTTTTAACCTTTGGGGTGCGGAACCCTAAAAATCCTATGATTCTCGCACGATGGTGACAAATTTTTCGCAGACGAAGTGGCGGGAAATATCTCTTTTAGCATAATGTTACGATATAAGTAGGTACCGTTCTGTTTTATTTTATTCTTTTCTGATTCAGTATGTAGAAAATTGTATTTCGTCATCCGACGAATAATATTTCCTGATCCATATTTCTGACGGAGTGAATTATGGCCCTTTTTATGGGAGGCTGATCAGGTTGGATATGTCAATAGACGTGTAATATCAATGAATATTAATGGTGATGGTGTCATGTTCGCATGTACGGGGTACAGGTTGAAATGAGGAGTCACTTTACATAAAGGTCAATGACTTTTTATAACATAGATAATGCTTCAAGCCGAGCCGAGAATTTCAGAATAAATTTTACTGTAGGTACATACACTGGTATCTATTCTTAAAATTGATTTATAATGTATAAATTATACGTTGGGACTTACGAGCGTAAAAACATTTTAATTTAGTTTAGTAAGTATAGTTTAAAACTTCAAAACGTAAAGTCAGTAATATTACAGATTAAAGAGTTATTGGCCTGTTACCTCCCACGTGGGACATAAGTTCTCTCTCCTTTTGAGAAGAGGCCTATGCTAAGCAGTGGGACGTGTTTAAGCCCTAGATGATGATGATGAAAGATTTATTTTGTATTACATAAAAGGCAAAGGTTTCAATAGTCCTTGGAGAGTTAAAATCTGCATCACAAGGGCTAAGTACATTTTCAACCTTAATAGGGTCCCTATTCTTGAACTTTTTGCTCGGAATTACGATTTGTACATATTTTGGAAGGGGTTAAGTGGACTTCAACCCGATTAGCCAGGCAACGAAGTACCTAATTCACTACGAAAGAGGGTAAATTTATTGAGAATCTAAGTGCCTGTTTTACGGTTGTTGATGGAACGTGGTGCGGTAACGAGGTGAACTTACCTAAGGTTGCCTAGCTAGCTGACAGGCCTAGGTAAATATTATATATTTATGTTAAAGTCAAAATCAAAAGTCTTTTATTGGTGAAAGATGTGATGACTGCATAAATACAGAGATGTTACATTTCCTCGTGTTGCACTATGTTTTGCCAATCGGCGTATAAAAACTTGGCTTAATATCTATTATGCCTATCTGACCGTTAAATAAAAAAAAAACAAATTTATGATATAGATAATGTCAGATTAGGATAATTGAATTAACAATGAAATAATAATAAAATAGAAAGTACAAAATGAAAAAAATCATTTAAATAATTGAGAACAGAATAAAAGCACTTCTTATTCGTAAGCAGGGTTAATAATTTACGTCTTAAAAGTAGTACAGTACCACTACCAAGAGTTTACTCCGTAATGACCGTACTCGATAGCGACTGCGTAAGTGATTTGTATGGAGACTCCATACAAATCATTTACGCAGTCGCTATCGAGTACGGTCACTGTTAGCTCATGGTAGTGGTACTAGACTGCAGATTTTTTAATATTAGGGTCATACACATTTCTCCTGTCGTCATGTAAAAGTTAAGGATTTGTAGTCAATATTTTTAGTCAAGTCTAACATTCGTATGAGACACCGAACAACTTGGCCAACTTTCGGCCCATTTAAATTAAACTTAAGTTTGCTGACTCGGAGTCCCTATTTTTATGTTAACAGGAGAGACAACATTTGTTTCTTACGCTGTGTAGGTAATTATGACCCGTTATTTGTGCTTACCATTGTTTTTATTTAAATACTTTTCTAATTTACTTTTAGCAGGTTAATAAACAGTTTAAATATATGTTTAAGCTGACAGGTACAGTAAATGGTTTAGTGCACTAAAGTTTCGGGAGAGCATTGACATAGAATGCAATTTCCCCACAAAGGGCGCACCGACGGAATTGCATGGCCAAGTTGACTGCTTTTATTTGCCATTTTCTCGTTCCTTCCAGGCAAATAGTTTTATTTTTAAATGATCTTTAATATATTCGTGAAGTCACTATAACTTTAGTGATTGAATATACGCCTACATTATAACTACATAAGGTTTGTATACCATTAAGTAGAGTAGGTACAATCCTGGCTTTTGACGGCAGTATCAATCTATGAGTTTCTTGTTTAAAAGTGTAATTTGAATGGAAATTTGAATTTTCGTTCGTGAAATCTATGAGATGCAGGATTTTTGTATGTTAATTAATTATACGTAATTAACTTTATAATTTTACTTAAATAATACGGTTTTTTAAACGTTACATGTAATTAACGTTTACGTTACGTAACGTTGTTTTGTTAACGTTTTTTGTTAAGTAACTGTCACTGTCATCCAAACTGCAGACACACATAATTTCAGTTCAATCCGACTATAAATTGACAGAGATTGAAAAAAAGTTCGTCAATTTTGAAACGGAAAAATTTTGTAAGTAAATTATCAATGAACTGAAACGATTACTTTGCTCACTCGCGACCAAAGTAGTATTAGTAGTAGGTAATTAGGGTCAGGGGGGAGCAAAGTAATTGTTTCAGTCCATTGATATCGACCTCCGCAAAGTAACGCCTGATTCAATAAATTATTTTATGTACATTAACCTAAGCTAAGTACTTATCGCGAATGAATGTGTTACATAGGGACTAATATACATTACATTTACTTTGCACTTTCCTAGTATCTGTTCTTTTGAGCCTAATCTGATAACACCAATTAATGTTTGACAGTAACTTTCTTCTATCCAAGTATCGGCTTATTATAACCGCACGGCAGTCAAACAATTCGACACCTCAATGCAATCCACTGAATCAATCATCGGTCATTGACCCGAGATCAATATTTTCGGCTTTTCATACATTTGACAGCACTGGGTCGCCACTATTATTGGAATTACGTATTTACGTTACGAGGGGAGTTAATGGATGTTAGGTGAGTTTGAATTGTAAAGTTCCAATGTTAGTACATTTTTTAATGTTTTTGCTGTGACTGTAATATCATTTGTTGTGTCATTTATGTGTTTTTTTTTCAGATGATGATAAGTAGGTAAAGGAATAAGGAACCACTTAAATGCGGACATTGCAGTACCGAATGTTGTGTAACTCTTTGGAGGCTTTTGTCCAGTAGTGATTGTCATTTGGCTGATATGATAGACCAGTGACTGAATGTTAATCTGAATATAGATATAAGAGAACAATAAAAATTAGCCAAGTAGAAAAAATTTGACGAAGAAAAATTAAAAAAATATATAAATGGCTAACCTACCTTACCAAACTCTCCATCCAGTACGAGTTAAGTAATCCTTTCTTCTTTCTATGTCATGTACAGAACTTAAGCTAAGCTGTATAAAATATTTTTATGTTTATTTTAAAGTTTATAATTTGATCAGTGGATTTCTAAAAATGGAATCTAACTTTTTTTTTAATTTTCAATAGCCCAAAATGAGAAATCAAGCAGAGTAAATATTAATGACAAATTGAGGAATAATTAAGCAATTAAACGTTTATGGTTTAATTAAGCAATCATGTTGTTAATTACCACTAATTATTTAAAATAGAACATGGACATACATTTAGCGTTTTCGTATTGATCGTGTTCTGATTTAAACTAGGTGTAATTTCATAATTCCTTAAGGATTTTACTAAACAGCTTATTTGTAATTAAAACTAAATTATAGCAAGTCCATATTTTACTTATTTTATATTTTATTTTACTCTCTTAATTTTGACGACTGGATAGCCGTCCACTAATGCCGTTCAATGCTATTTTCAAAAAGACTTTGTATGAAATTGGTCTATTTTATGGAAGTAAAAAAAAAAGTATAATCTTGATTATATTCCTTAATTTGTGTTTGCTTCCAAAACACGATTAAACAAATTTGGCTTGATAGATTTTAATGTCAAAGTGAGCTCTTACTTTGATTTTGTATCCGAAAATACTCCGTTATTTATTTGGCACTATAGTCAAATTATTTAGTCCGATTTACAAACAAAACGTAAAGATTATATACCTATTGCTCCATTTTTCAAATAAACATCGTAATTTTATTGTAAGAATTTTATTTGTGGTTTTGTGATGACTAAAAGCTTGAGCCAATAATTTTGTTATTGTATCACTTCCTTCCTTACTGTGTATGAAAATTGACCCGTTATTTTTGCTTTTCAGTGTAGATAATTAACTCAATTTAACAATAAAACATCTAGATTTTTCCGCATCGCTCAGTTCTTAAATATTTATGTGCTTGTTTCACTCTTGTTTCTGCCTGCCTGCCTTGCGTTGAGTTTCTGTTGGAAGTTCTCAGTTAATGCCAGAATTTTTAGGCTATCATTATTATAAATACCTTATGAAACCGATATGTTATACAAGGGTGACAAATGTCAATGGTGAACTTTTAAAAATGGCTACGTTATATTTAACGTTAATATTTAATAAGAAAAAATGTCGCTGCCACCTTTCTAATAACAGGAGTTGCTTAATAATAATTATTATACCAATTTTCGGTCTGGTAATAAGTTAAATGACATAGCCTATAGATTTTATGGATTTCTGTTTTTTTTTTATTTTAAGATCACTGGCCGTTTTAAAAAGACCGTTACAAATTGTCGTCCGTCCATATATTTCAATGGCAGCTGGCGTGCAGCTTGCGTGCAGTTTTGCTGACTACAGTGAAAAATGTATGAGCGTCGGCAGCCAGCAGTAACGCAGTAACGCAGTAAGTTGGAATGCAGTTCATCTGTATCAGCCCTGATACCATTGGCCATAATATAATTATTATCACTGGAATACCACTTATAGGTTGATAATAAAAGATTTTTTTTTTTATTAATATTGTGTTTCAAGATAACACATTAATATTTTAGTTTTTCTTTTTCACGTTGGTTTTATTGTATGACTTATATTTTATTACTGCCGAACTGAAACAATTAGGTAGTTTGCTCACGCTCAGGTCGCGGGTGAGCAAAGTAATTGTTTCAGTTCATTGATATGGACCTCCACAAAGTAACGCATGATTCAATAAATGATTATTGCCTGTTTTAATATACCTATGTATGAATATTTAAAGTAGGTAATCCCTATGACTTATTTTTTTTTTGCAATTCCTAACGAAATACAAAAAGTATCCCTTGATTTCCTATAGGCTGTCTGGTAGGGAACCCTTAAAGGGGTAAGCTAAGGGGGGGGGGGGCTTTAAGGTGGGGGTTTCGTATTAGGTATGTTAAGTTTTAAAAATTGTGTTCGTTTCTTCATTTTTGTTGAATAAGGCTGTCTTATACGGACCAGTGTTAACTACGTAACTCCGAGACAGTTACTTATGGAAATTTATAAATTTTTGCCCATGTTTGGTTAACGATAGAAAAAAGATAAAAAATGTTGATCCTTTTTGCTCACCGTACCTTTTTAAATAGGGATAGGCTATAAGCCCACCATTGTACACCATACGCCTGTGCAACGGCGATAGCGGAGTGACGTCACGAACAGCCTGCAATTCATGGTCAGGGGCAGCAATATTTTAAAAACTTGTTTCATTTTACTTGTTTATGGGAAGGGTGGGTCATCGCAAGTTATTTATGGCCAGTTTGTAGAAAATGCGAAAGCGTTTTATGAAAAAGTTTAGATGCTTGTACCTACCTACAATGTGAGTCCTGATATAGGGAACGTGCACATAGACGGTGCTGTCAACTGGGGCCACTGCCACTAAGAATGGCCTCGCTCTTAAAAAAAAAAAAAAAAGAAAACGTAAAATCGGCGGGAGCAACGCAATGTTTCGATTGTTTAATTGTTATTTCCTCGCATTAGTCGTGAAAAGCACAATGTTTAGTTTCGGCCAAAAGTGCAATAGATGGACTCGTACTTTCGAGGGCGGAGGCTACGCGTCGGCCCTTAAACTAACTCGTCCATCTATTGCTTACTTTCTAGCCTCTACAACAATGTACTATTACTACTATTTTTATTGTGAATATGGTCACATTATACGATCTTATTTTACTCTATTTGGCCCGAAGTTTTATTTTGAATTGTTGCAATGAGTCATGAAAAATGTCTATCTTATCATTGCTGTTTACAGCCGCGTTGTATAGTATAAATCTTCACAGGTGAATTTTTCGCTTCGAGCCCATATCTTTCAAAACAAACGGTATCGTCATAGTATTAAGGTTCAAATTTAATGGAATAGCTCGAAGCGAAAAAAAATTACCTGGGAAGATTTATACTTTGGAGACAGTTACAATAGAGAGATCTCTCTCCAGGCAGATGTTATGCCTGGGGACCGAAGTCCAATGGATGAAAGTTGGAAGTTGTATTTATGCAGCCGAGTTGAGAAACTTCGATAGCGTGATGTAGGATTGTAGTGATTAGTTCCTTATGTGTGATGACTAGATGGCGCTAGTAGTCGCTACATCAGCCCCCCTTTTAGACCGGAGGTCGATACGAATTGCAGTGGAGTGCAGTCTGTGCGTCATGTGGGCGCTTGCAAGGGCCAGTCGCTCAGAGCAGAGCCTCGTCGGCGAGCATTGTTGTTCCTCTGCTACTTGTAGATGCATGCCTGTTGCGTGATTGCTCGGAGCCTTGTTGGCGAGCGTTGGTTGATTGACTGGCAAGTGGAAGTAGTGGGAGGAGGATTTGCGAACTGTAGACACCAGGCAGATAATAGATACATGCTAATGGTGCACAGTGCGGTGAGTATGGCTTGCTGTGAGACTGCATCATCGTCTTGTGTGTCTGAAGGTTGCGATTTTGTCCAATGTCGTGGGTCACCAATTTGGGAGTAGTTGCAATAGAGAGATCTCTCTCCAGGCAGATGTTATGCCTGGGGACCGAAGTCCAATGGGTGAAAGTTGGAAGTTGTATTTATGCAGCCGAGTTGAGAAACTTCGATAGCGTGATGTAGGATTGTAGTGATTAGTTCCTTATGTGATGACTAGATGGCGCTAGTAGTCGCTACAATACTATACTCATTACAAATTCGCACCATTGGAGCCGCACACCCAGGTTGGTTCTAGTTAAGGGGGTAGAAAAGAGTTTTGAAATTGGCCGTCTGGGATAGTTGCGTGGTAAGGAATAGCGCAACCCTCCAAGAATATCGCTACATAGCACCTGTCCATTAACTATTTTATGAAGGAAAGACAAATCCAGTATTCGTCTCCGGTCGCGTAGGGTAATATTGAACTTACTGAGGCGAACATTGTAAGGATTTCTGTGAGAGAAACCGCGGGTACCATACGCAAGATGCCTTGTGAAGGCTCTCTGTATGCTATACGTTGTGAGTGAATATTGTAGTAGGGGCTTCAAACCACTGAGGCAGTTTCTAGGTGACTGCGTACGAGGCTGTTCTAAAGGGTTGTTTTAGTTTGATGTTTAAAACCAATACGTTACAAAAACCCGACGTTACGCTTCAAAAATCCGAGCATACTTGCCGCTTTTTAACGATGGTATTAATGTGAGGCTGAAATTTTAACTTGCTATCAAGCTTTACGTCCAGATCCCGTTACGTCTTCCAGTTCTCGGTCGCTATTTAGAACCTTACTGCCCCATTTCGGCCATTGGCATTGGTTCTACGAGCAATGTGCCCTGCCCATTAAATCTGGAAACTCACCGAGCTATGTCAGTAACTTTGGTTCTCCTGCAAATTTCCTCACTCTTGGTTCGATTACACAGGAAAACTCCGAAGGTATAGCTAGACCGAAATACTTACTCGCCCGCGCGGTACAGACTCATTTAAACGGTTTAGCTATAGCTCGCTCGCTTTTTGAGTGGCTAAGAGCTTTCTTATGAGGCCGTTTGTAAGCGACCGAAACGAATAAATAAAACCATATTATCACATCGTTATTCACTATAATCATGTTGTAGAAAACTTTAAATAACTGACGCATATAATTAACATTAACAACTCTCATAATTCAATATTGGGACAACCTCAATTGTCGCCCCTGCGGCGTACAATTGGGCGAGTGATTTGCAAAATTGCGCATTGCCGGAATTATTTATTGAATTATTTCATGAAAAATTGTCATATAAAAGAAGAAGCTGACTTAATGACTGACATATCCAACTATGCAAATTAATGGGATTAGAACTTGTAATTAGGGTTCCGGAGCCAAAATGGCAAAAACGGAACCCTTATAGTTTAACCATATTTGTCTGACTGTCCGTCCGTCCGCGGCTTAGATCAGAGACTATTAGGGCTAGAATGCTGTAATTTTGCATGTACATGTGATACAATTATCCAGACAAAGTAAAAAAAAAAATTTTGAAAAAAAAGAGTAGGGGTCGTTATCGTTATCTCTACACGCGTGAAGACCAAATAGTTGCACACTGTTAAAGCTACATTAGCAGGTAGTCAAAATTACCATTAACTTTTTCCCTTAAATTATTTATACAATAGATAGAGCTTAGGCGGCATGAAAAATATAAGCCAACAATTGGCTTACATGTCATTTGCCCCCCTTCAGGCTGAATTACGTAACGCGAACTTAAGATGAAGCTGTCAAATCGTTTTTGGACGTTTTGTATCACAGTGATTGCTATTGACACTATATCTAGTATTTTTCGTACTAAATACAAACTGAAATATAGATGCACAGAAAAAACCCCAGAAAAAAGACCAATGCTGGGAATCGAATCCAGCACACCCTACAGCCCTACACCATCACTGGTCTAGAGATTAGACACGAATCTTTTCCTATACATCATACATTTCAGTCTGCTAAATCATCACCTTATGCAGTGACAAGCGCACATCTATGTTACACCCTCTATCGAGAAATTTTAACACTCCTTCGGAACTAACCGCTCACCAGGACAAGAGATGGCGCTACTGTGCAACTTTAAACAAGTTAGCTATGAAGTAACTTTTTCAACCGACGAAAACAAAAGGAGGAGGTTCTCAATTCAACGTGTATATTTGTTTTTTTTTTTTTTTTTTTTTTTTTATGTATGATCACGCATAACTTTGTCCAGCGTAGTCCGATTATGATGGTTCTTTTTTTATTCGAAAGCGTATACTCCGAGGGTGGTCCCATTTTAATTTGGAAATAATATTCCTACCCTAAGGGTAGGAAAACAGGGGATGATTGATTGTTCAGTTACCGATTGTACTATATGACCACGCATAACTTATTACAGAGTAGTCGGATTTTGATGATTCTTTTTTTATTGGAAAGCGTATACCTCAAGGGTGGTCCCATGTAAATTTAGAAATAATATTCTTGCCCGAAGGGTAGGAAAACAGGGGATGATTGACTAACTTTTTACAGAGTAGTCTGATTTTCATAATTCTTTTATATTGGATAGGGTATACCTTGAAGTTGTTATTATATAAATTTGGAAAAAAAAATTACCCCAAGGATGGGAAAAATGTATAAAATAAAAACTTTTTAACAAAAAATTAAACCGCCGAAAAAACTGAAAAGCAAAAAATAATACCTTTTTTGTTTGACCTTAATCTAGGTACCACTTTGAAGTCGGTGCCTCAGCACGAGCTAGGAGGAGTGATAGAAGCCAGTCAGGTAGAAGATTATAGGTCCACTCCTCCTGGCTAGTGCTGAGGCACCGACTTCAAAGTGGTACCTAGATTAAAGTCAAACAAAAAAGGTATTATTTTTTGCTTTTCAGTTTTTTCGGCGGTTTAATTTTTTGTTAAAAAGTTTTTTGTATTTATTTTTTCAACTTCTTTTTTTTTATTACTTTTACGGTCATCCCGTGAAAAAACACGGGATGACCGTAAAAGTAATAAAAAAAAATGAAGTTGAAAAAATAAATACAAAAAGATACTTCATAGCTAACTATATCTAGTGTATACATAATCTAAGCTTTTTCCATTGTGAAAAAGTTACTGGTAATTTTAACTAACTTTTTAAAAAAAAAAAAAACGTCAACGTCAACTGTCACGGTTGTTTATTCTCTTCGAAAATAAATCCGGGGATTCGATTTGTGGCATTCGAACATGGCGGATGTAGACAGTATCTGATTTTGGTATTTCTGTTTCTTTGGCTAGTTGTGGTATAATTTTGATAGTGTTTTATGCGGCGATTAACCTTAACTGTTACAGTGATCTCAAAATTCTATATTGCTCTCGTGTCTGACATTTTTTAATGCGCAAGTTGTCTCCACGTGGTTTCTGGAATTTTACTATCAAGTTGCAAAAACTACAATCACCGTACAACGTCGCTCCAAAGAGAGCAATTAACTGACATTGGCACAAGCCTATTGGCCGCCATTAAGGAAGAAGAAGAAGAAGAAAATAAATCCGTTTTATTTATCTTTTTGATATTTACCATAGTTTAAGCTCCTCTAAACATTTGAAAAGTGAAAATTTCGGTTCCAGCAATGTTTTGCAGATAACACGAGGAAAGCAGAATATATGTAAAATACAAGTGACAGCACCACTCCGCCCTGTGCACAATTTTGTTTGTTTACGCCTGAATGAAGTGACGTGAATACATGTGATCTTTTTTCAACAACTATTCAGAGGCCTCGCGAATTCGCAGCTGAAGGGCTTAAGTTGCCATTACTGCCTGAAAAGCTCCCGCATAGGCTCTACCCGTTCCCACGCACAGGAATCTCACAACACACTCAGTGACTTCACTAAACCTTGAACCTCCTCCGGCTGAAGAAAATCACAAAATTGTTTTTTTTTTTACTTTAAGCCTTTAGTTTTACTATCTGTGTCTTTTATTTTAAGTTTTATTTTTAAGTGCTGTGTTTTCTCTGTTTTCTGATATTTGTAGATGCCCCTAGCAAGCCTTTCCTGCCCTACACAAACTACTGCATCGTCAGAAAATCTCCTTCGTTGCCCGGAATGTCCCGAACCACGTTATTATAAAGGCTTTAGAGGCCTTAACATCCATGTCGCCAAAAAACACCGTCGAAGCCAAACTCAACCTTCATCAACAGTCCTGTCCCAGCCAAACGTTCCAGCGCCTTCACAGTTACCAGACAGTCCAGACCACACCAGTTCGGACGTACCATTTCATCAAATTCTGAGTGATTTAAAAAATTCGTACCCAGTATTAAAACGAATTCCACGCGGTGCCCGAGTACCTGTTGCCAAATACTTGAGCCACACAATCAAAACAGTCCTCTCAGATAACTCCATACGCAATTGGGAACTCTTACTTACTTTCACCTTTAAAGTCCTTCATATAAATTCCGATGAAAATTCAAAATCACTCACGAAAATAGTTAAAGACAACTGCTGCAGCGATACTTCATTTCAACCCTCGTTTCGAACTTTTAGGAACACCAATAACAGTTTATTTAAAAAAGAAGAGTCTAAAATTTCCGACGTCGATATAAAAGGCGCCGCCCGCTTGCTTTTTTCTGACGATGCAGTAGCTCCATCTAACTCTGACACCCTTGCAGCTCTACACAGCAAGCATCCACCTCCAGCTACAAACCTTTGCCTGCCTGATCCCCCACTACCTTTTTTTTTTTTTTTTTTTTTTTTTTATGATATAGGGGGCAAACGAGCAGACGGATCGCCTGATGGTAAACGATTACCGTCGCCCATGGACACCTGCGACACCAAAAGAGTCACAAGTGCGTTGCCGGCCTTTTAGGTAGGAGTACGCTCTTTTTTTGAAAGCTTGAAGGTCATATCGGTCCGGGAATACCGCAGCAGGAACCTCATTCCAGAGCTTTGCTGTGCGAGGCAGGAAATTTCTGGAAAAACGCACAGTAGAAGACAACCAACCATCCAGATGGTGAGGATGGAAGTGTTGTCGCGTAGGGCGGTGGCGGAAGGATGCGGCAGGGATCAACCCGAATAACTCCTCGGAGCACTCTCCGTTGTACATGCGATAGAAGATGCACAGTGAAGCTACATCTCTACGCAGCGCCAAGGAATCAAGCCCATCAGAAGTTCGTTGGCAGCCGACTATTCGAGTCGCTCTCCGTTGTATGCGATCCAGAGGGAGAAGCTGGTACCGGGGAGCCCCCGCCCACAGATGAGAGCAGTATTCCATATGTGGGCGAACCTGCGCCTTATAAAGCTGAAGGCGGTGGGCTGGAGTGAAATACCGTCTCGATCTGTTGAGCACGCCGAGCTTCTTCGAGGCTAATTTAGCCTTACTCTCCAAGTGGTCGCGGAACTGGACTTCACTCGAGATGTCAATACCAAGGATTCCGATACTGGCTGTGGTAGCAAGGGGAGTGCCTTCGAAAAGAGGTGACGCGACAAACGCAGACTTTTTTGCGGTAAACGCGCAAACCTGTGTCTTAGTGGGGTTAAAACGGACTAAATTAAGTCGACCCCATTCTGAAACTTCTTTTAGGGAAGTCTCAATTTCAGACACAAGTTTATCAAATTAATGATCCAAACCTAGTGATCCAAACCTTATTGCCACCACACAAGATGTCCTTGGAGCCGTAATGTCTTTCCCCAATGGCTCTGCGGGAGGTCTGGATGGTCTGACACCTCAGCACCTGAAAGATCTCCTGTGCAGCGGCTGTGGTGAATCGGGGGAAATACTCTTAAAGGACCTGACGGCCCTGGTGAATATCATGCTGGCCGGTCTGGTCCCGGACGGCATCAAGGACGTCCGTCCTGTATGGAGCCAACCTTTGTGCCTTAACAAAAAAAGACGGCGGCATCCGTCCCATTGCAGTTGGCACCACTCTCCGACGTCTTGCCGCCAAGATCGCCTGCCGCTCCATCCTTTTGAAGCTTACCCCAGAACTTCAACCTGTCCAACTGGGGTTTGGCTCCAAAAGTGGATGTGAAGCCGCCGTGCACGCCGTGCGAACATTCCTCGAGCATAAGGCAGGAGAGGTCCTGCTTAAGGTGGATGTTTGCAACGCTTTCAATTCCGTAGACAGGGGCGCCTTGTTGACTCAAATAAAAGACATAATTCCTCTGGTACATAAGTTTCTTTGGCATTGTTATAGTTCTCCTTCCAAATTATTATACAAAAACGAAGTTCTGGCTTCTTCTGTAGGTTGTCAACAAGGCGACCCGCTCGGCCCAGCAATTTTCAGCCTCGCTATACATCCCATCATTAAGGATCTAAATTCAAAATTAAACGTATGGTATTTAGATGACGGGACCCTCGGCGGAGAAGCGATTTCAGTACTCGAAGATTTAAAAAAAATTAACACCGACATGAAAAAAATTGGCCTATCGCTTAATTTTTCCAAGTGCGAACTTTTTATTACCGATTCCTTGCCAGACAAGGAAAATACAATCGACCTTTTTAGGCAACTCGCCCCGGGTATCAAAATTATAAACAAAGAATCGCTTCACCTCCTTGGTTGTCCCGTCTTAGATCAATCATTTGAATACTTTGTCGACGCAAAAATTCAAAATTTCAAAGCAACATCGCACCGTTTGGCCAAAATTAATCTTCATTCAGCCTATACAATCATTAAGCATTGTCTTTTTGTCCCAAAATTTACATATATTCTTCGCGGAACCCATTTTTGGAAATACCCCTCTTTGATTTCAAAATTAGATACATTAGTCGTAGAAACACTCACTTCAGTCTTCAATATTCCTTTTGACGATAGATCTTGGACCCAGGCTAGCCTACCCATTAGGTTCGGCGGCCTTGGTATCCGCAAAATTTCTTGTGTTGCTCTACCAGCTTTCTTGTCCTCGGTGCATGGTGCTCAAAGCCTTATAGCGAAAATATTAGATCCTTGCATTGGATCTATGGAGGCTGCACACTGTTCCGAGGCCAAGAACGTTTGGTCCATAACCTGTCCCGACACGGACCCGCCTGCCAATCCCTGCTCGCAGAAGCAATGGGACGAGCCGCTCTGTCAACTAGTACGGAAAAACCTTTTAGATACGTCAACTAGTTCGGCAGACCGTGCTCGTCTCCTTGCGACTGCGGAATGGGAATCGGGTCTGTGGCTGCAGGCGCTACCCTCTCCAAACATAGGGACTTTCCTAGATAACACCACCTTCCGCCTGGCAGCTAGCTTACGTTTGGGGGCATCAACTAATCAGCCACATCGCTGTCAATGCGGCGCCATGGTGGACATACTGGGTCACCATGGCCTCTCATGTGTCCGGAGCGCTGGTAGGATCGCCCGCCACGCCAGCATTAATGACATCATCCGTCGGGCCCTTGTCAGTATGAGAGTGCCGGCAGTCCTCGAGCCCAGCGGGCTGGCCAGGGACGACGGCAAGAGGCCTGATGGAATGTCGCTGGTGCCTTGGAGCATGGGTCGGCCGCTAGTTTGGGATGCTACTTGTGTTGATACCCTGGCACCGTCCCATGTTCCAAGCACCAACGTCACCGCTGGCGCTGCGGCATCCTCGGCTGAAAGCCTCAAACGCCGCAAATATGGCGCCCTAGGAACTAGCTACATGTTTGCGGCGTTTGGCGTTGAAACCTTGGGGCCATGGGGGCCAAGTGTGCGTCGGCTATACAAAGATTTGTCGACGCGCCTAATAGAGGCCTCGGGCGACCAGAGGGCTGGCCACTATTTCGCACAGCGAATAAGTATCGCTATACAGCGAGGAAATACGGCCAGCCTTCTGGTCACCTTGCCCATTGACGGCGATTTAGGCCAAATTTTCTATTTATAGTTTAAGTTTTTATTATGTTTGTTATTGTTTTTTAACCTGTTTTAACTAAGTAACCTGTATTTGCTTGTTTTTTTTTGTTTTATTTATATTAGGCACATTACTCGTATTATTTAGTTGGATATGCTATTTACTTACCGTTTATTTTTTTTCAATTTAACTCCACGAAAACGGGAAAACTACATTAAAATTCAATTTCTTCAAAGGACTAATTTAAGTGTATTTCCAATTTACGAAATAAGACCTTGGGTACACATTATCTGGCTAAGTGCGTCCGCAAACAGCCTTAACACACTCTTTTCAATGATATCAAACAAGTCTAGACACTACCAGTTTACAGAGACCTCTCGCCTCACTTCATGCAGCTTCTAATATTATCCCGGTTGAACTGCTTGTAGGTGGCGAGGGAGTTCAAGAGATTCTGGTCAAAAATGAGATAAGGGTGCATACAGACTAACGGGGAGATCGACAAAGAAATGCAATTAAATGTAAAATAGGGGCTGTTTCACACGACTGTTGACACGCTGTGACGAATAGGGTACGGGTAGACGTTTTTTCGTTTATTTATTTGATCACAGCCTTAGTAAGAATTGACAAAAAGTAGTGAATACAACTATCTACCTAGTAGGAGGAATGATACTTTGTAAAACATTTTTTGGCGTAGTTTAAACGATATAATAACATTTGACAGGTATATTTGATACTCTGTATAATGCTACTTTACTTAAATTGTTAATAATTCGTTTTGATATGGGCAGGAGTCCAAGTAGTTAGACACCTGATCGGGGGTAGTCAGTATGAAACTTTTCCTTTGTGAAACGAGAATTAATCATAGGTACAATTGTATGGATAATCTGTGTGTCACAATGGAACTGTTTTCAAATATGGCTAACTATAATTTTAATGTGGTCTATCTTCTTGGTCTCCACTCATACGCATTGGGTTATATAAGTTAGCTTTATTAAAATAAAATAACAATCTTATTTATGAGTCTGTGTGTGTATAATTGTTATGTGTTTGTTAATTTTTTGCGCTAAAATTTGGTCTGGCGATAACTGGATTTTTGATACCTATTTGATATCTGGATCTGGACCAGTGATCGGAATAGGTACATCCATTGCGGGTGAGTGACCTTAAACATTATACTGAGTACGGATAACACCCGGAATTCCGGGACTCGTGTTTTTTTTTACAGAATAGTTTCTTGACATGACTAATTTCATGTTGAATTTATATGGGAAAACGCGAAAAATAAAAGTTTTCGTCATTGTAAATACATCGTTCACGTAACATTACATATTTTGTTTAGCAGTTGCAAGTGTTTACAACTTAATAAAACATAGTAATATGAAAATGTACAAATTAAAACAATCCTAAAATAAAACACGGAAATAAAACTTATCAAAAATTTAAAAACTATAACTATTAAAATTTTTCAAATGTAATTCCGGGGTTCTATGCTATATCCATACTAAGCTTACGCTCCGAAGTCTTGCGTGCGAAACTGCACTAGCTTTTCCGATCACTGCACATGACTTTTTATATAGATTTTCGCACAGAATAAAATCTTAAGACCTTACCGAGCTTTTGGCGCTAATCGAATTTAGGTATTCTATGCACTCGTGTATGTGTGTGTGAGAGCGGCTAGAATTAAATAAAATTAAATTAATGCAATAAATGCACCAAAAACTCGGCAGGGCCTTAAGACCTTAATCGACAAGACATGATCTTTTTAAGGGGTTTTTCAAGTAACGTGAATGATAACCGCTATGTAATTTTCGCGAATTCCCGTTGAAAATTTCAATTGAAACGCCTGATCTAACAATTTACGCAAACGAAACCACGGGACTTGACGGGCTTACGGGTTTTTAGTCAAAGCAATTTATTACTTACGTGTTATAATGCAAGTGCTGGAATGATATTCCTCCCCCTATCCAAGGAGCGTCTAGTAGATACACCTTCAAGCGCAAGCTGAAGGATCACTTATTAACGCTCCAAAAATCCTACCTATAAAACCAGCACTTGATATGCCAACCTGTTGTTTTACAGGGTTATGTTTTCGCAGTTTACTTTTTCTTTATTGTATTTATTTATTTACATATTATGCTACGCAATAATAAATCTAAATTGTTTGTTAATTCATTATCATTTTATTAATTTATCTTTTTATTAAGTAGTTTATATAGTATATTTGTGTATCGTTCCGTGAGTCACAGACGGTTCTGGCAGAAAATCAGCGCTGCAGGCGTCTAACGCCTCAGCATAATGCTGAGTCAGCGACCGTTTCACTTTTACATGGACACACATGCAGATCTGTGTATTTATTACTTCGTTGTTTTGTGAACCTTGTTTATTTGTATGAATTTGTGTGTACTTTCTTGTATTTGTAAAAGTGAATAAATGTCTTCTTTCTTTCTTTATAAATACATAGATCTTATAATGTTAAAAATGTCTTAAACATGGAACCTGTTAGGGTATACAGGGTATTTACTTAACTTATTAGACTAGTATTTAATGAAGGACAAGTCTCAAACTCCGCGTCAACATTTCTTTGACATCGAATCCAACACCCATGAAATAAAGGATCGATGTTTTCCGAACAACCCTGTATTTCCTCGCTTCCGGCTCTTACGTATCTATGGCAATTACCAATTCATAATACAGAAAGTTAAACCCGCGGGAATCCAGTTAACGGACCGACTGAGCCGAGGAGATTTATGCATTTTAAATCACTGCTGAAACATCGAGGCTGTATTACAGGGCACGATACGATCGTAATACGGCTTGTCCGCATTAGGTACTCCTTAAAAGCCTTTTATACATTGTGCATCAAGGGCCGTAAGTAGGTTTTTAGTAACGAGGTCTATTAGAAGCCCGACGCCGAAGGCGGAGGGCTTTTAATGACTCGAGTTTGTAATCCCTTTACTGCCCGAGATACACACAATAATTTTCATCACATTGCGAGGAATAAAAATCCAAAAATAAAATTATTTTGTCTCCAAACACTTAAATTGAATAAAATAATGGCTACCCGCCAATGCAGATTGTCACTTTTTTCGAGTCATCTACCATATATAATAAAAACTGTGTTTAGTTTAGAATTCGAATGGTCATACGGCCAGATTCTGCCAACATGTTAAATAAACACTTACTAAAATTGTTGCAAAACTATTTGATATAAATATAAAATATAAAAATATCGAAGTTTCATGAAGCGTAGATAAGTTTTGTGTAGGAAAATTGAGTTATAGCTAGGTTTTAAACATATAAATAAAACGTTGGCCGACTTGAAAGCTCGTTAGTCTGAAATGACATACCTACTAACTTGTTTGCAAATTTTAAAACAAAAGTTAAAACTCCCTTGGGAAGAAAAACTGTACTTAAATCCATAAATCCCTTAAGAACAAATTAGGCCATTGTCATTTAGTGTACAGGCATGGAATAACACCATTGACGAGCAAGTGTGATAAAAAATTCAATAACAATGAACGCGACAGGCTACAGGATAGTTGTTCTACCATTCCTCCATCATGGTGACTAGTATTACTTGGTACTGCCTACTACTCAGCTGAGTTTATCTCACTTGTAGGTACTAAGTACCAATTAAACTACTTGGTAGTGCTAATGTTCCGGAGGTATTTTTGGGGTGTGAAATAATGCAAATGAAACTAATCCTAATAATACCTATTTTGAATGAGAAGGTTTGAAAAGATAATTTGTATGTTTGGATTTTTCTAAGCTGGTTAATCAATCACGCAATAACGGCTAAACGGATTTAGATGAAACTTGGCGTCCACGTGGACTAAGATCTGAATTGAGACATAGGATACTCAATATACCTGTAATAGGTAATATTTTAGTTTTAAACAAGAATAGAGGGGACTAAGCCGTGGTGGCCTAGTGGTTTGATCTATGGCCTCTCAAGCAGAGGCTCGTGGCTTCAAATCCCGGCTCGCACCTCTGATTTTTTTTCGGAATTTATGTGCGAAATTACATTTGAAAGTTACCATGAGCATTATGGTGAAGGAAAACATCGAGAGGAAACCTGCATACACCTGCGAAGAAATTCAATGGTGTGGCGAAGTTCCCAATCCGCACTGGGCCCGCGTGGGAACTACTCACTCTGGGAAATATAAAGGCTCAGATGATGGTGAAAAAAATTAGGGCTATGAGCATTATTGTAGATGTATAACATCTACTCACGTAATGAATGCAAGCAAGCACGCACGCACGCACACGCACACACACACACACACACACACACATACACACACACACACACACACACACACACACACACACAAACACAAATTAGTGATTAAGTAGTATTTTATAATTTAATGTATATACCCTACTGGGTTTTTTTCTGTTATCCCTGAGTAAAAGAAGAACGGGACTTTCCGATACAAGCATTTATTTGCTCAATGGAAGGTCCCAACCTTGTTTTACTAGGAACCTCAATCTTGTTAAAACCAAATAAACTTTTTTGATTTTTGATTTTTTTGATTATATGTATCTATATTTCAGTTTGTATTTAGTACGAAATATATGATTTCACGGGATGACCGTAAAAGTAATAAAAAAATGAAGTTGAAAAAATAAATACAAAAAGATACTTCATAGCTAACTTGTATATTATGTATCCCATAATTTCTATTGTTTTGCACCTCCAAGTATGCTCGAACACTCAATAGATCAATATTCCGCCGTCTCATTACTCATTACCTGTGACCAATCAAGCGGAAGGTGCTGTCACCAATGCCGTGGAATGGAAACGCTTAACCAAGCGCGATGCTCCGTGAATTTGAAGGCATGTACTTGCAGGACCTTTGTCGTGGAACAACAACTTAGACAAGCGTTAAATGTGTTTAACACATGTCAGCTATATAAAACTGTAATTTTAGGTTAAGACGTGTTTAAGTTTTTTTAATTTGTTACTTCAAGTAGGTATAGGCAAAAGGAGTAAGTCTTTACAGGTACACACTTATGCAAAGAAATTTAATGGTGCGTATGTAAAATAGAAATAGAAATCATTTATTCATATAAAAAACAAATACAATTTAAATTTCACTTGTTGGCGCGCCACGCTCAAATCACATTACTACTTAACAAGGTCAAAGACTTATCAAAGAGGCTCAGAGATACCACAGGAGACCGAAGAGCTGGCAGCTTCCTCGCTCAACGCATCAGTCTTACGATCCAGCGAGGAAATGCTGCCAGCGTCTTCGGTACCATGCCACAGGGGCCATTTTTAGATTTAATTTAGTTTTAGTTTATTTTATTTTAATATAGTTAGTTTTAATTTTTGTAGTTTGTTAGTGTTTATACTTAGTTAAGTTTTATTCATTGTTATTTTATATTCTTAGTTTCATACAAGGTTTATATTATAAGGTTAGAGTTATTCTAATGCTAATGATATTAAAATTAATAATTAGCGAAGACATGCATATTAACACTAAGACGAATTTCGAATCCGCACTGGGCTGCGTGACTACCGCCCAAGCCCTCTCATTTTGAGAGGAGGCCTGTGCCCTGCAGTGGGATGATGATATAATTTTAAAACAGAAGGTCATCATAGTCTTCTTCATCTGTAATAGTCACATCTTGTCAACTGCTCATTGTTTAATATGTAATAGGTAGTATATCGACATTACTTTGAAAAAAAGTTCGTATCTCAAAGCAATAAGTATGTAAGCCAAATTAAATCTTGACGCACACTTAGTAAAGTTAATATTGCAAGATTATCGATTTTGAGACACGAGCTTTTTGAAAGTAGTACGATATCTTATCACGTGCTACGGTGAGGAGCAGCCGATGACTTAGGGCTAACAAAACGGAGGGAATTCCCGTTGCCACTTGAATTCCTTATTTTCGTATTAAACATCACTATAAATACGCAAAATCTGCTAGTACATAGAAGGAGGTATTCCGTTAACTTTTTCCTTAGACCACAACACTTCAAGGGGCCAGTGTAAGCTGCGGTGGCCAGTGATTGATGATGTGCCAGGCGGCAAGACTGATGCAATGGAAGTGTCCACGGACCCGACCCCGCCGATAGTCTGTCACTGCATTAGTGTATTGGTGTGGCTTAGGTATAACGATAAGAATATTAAGTACTAGAAACACAGAACCAATTAACTAGTGTTATAAGATTGTGAAGATGTTTGAATGTTTGTAAGTCTAAGTAAGAATGGCTAAACGGATCTGAATGAAACTTGGCGTACAACAAAGATCTCGATTGAAACACGGGATGCTAATACCTAACGTGACCATTTTTTTGTCATTTAACGGGACAAGAAGATTTTGCGCAGAAACAAACTTTTTTTTACAGTAACCAATAACCTAATCTTGTATTTTTTAATCCGATGCGCAAATACAGGGTGTTACAAAATTACCCGGATTAACTGAAGGAAGGGTATGGAAGTACTCTAAAGAATTAAATAGAATTAAATTATATTTCGTACTAAATACAAACTGAAATATAGATGCACAGAAAAAAACCCCAGAAAAAAGACCAATGCTGGGAATCGAACCGAAAAAAAAAAAAAAAAAAAAAAAAAAAGATACTTCATAGCTAACTTGTTTAAAGTTGCACAGTAGCGCCATATCTTGTCCAGGTGAGCGGTTAGTTCCGAAGGAGTGTTAAAATCTCTCGATGAGGGTGTAACATAGATGTGCGCTTGTCACTGCATAAGGTGATGATTTAGCAGATTGAAATGTATGATGTATAGGAAAGATTCGTGTCTAATCTCTAGACCAGTGGTGGTGTAGGGGTATGGCACGCGGCACGGAATGCTGAGGACCTGGGTTCGATTCCCAGCATTGGTCTTTTTTCTGGGGTTTTTTTCTGTGCATCTATATTTCAGTTTGTATTTAGTACGAAATATATGATTTCACGGGATGACCGTAAAAGTAATAAAAAAAAAAAAATGAAGTTGAAAAAAAAAAAAAAAAAAAAAAGGATACTTCATAGCTAACTTGTTTAGAATTAAATTAGTATATATTTTTTTTGGGATGGCGAGAGCTCGCCTTTGATAGGCAGGAGTGGAGCAAGAGAGGAGAGGCCTTTGCCCAGCAGTGGGACACAATAATAAGCTAAATAAAAAAAATAAAAAAATAACATTAGTTTCATGGTGTTTCAGGCTTTAGGGGTTACCCTGTATACTTTACTACTGGGTGACAACTTCCAAAATGTGTACAACTCTTGGCAAGATTTTTGAAATATTAAGTATCATTAAAAGTTACTATTAACATAGTTCAGACTACGTAGACATCTACATAATTGAATATTATTTTCTGCCTGCAACTTGTTTATCTAACAAAATACCTGTTCGACAACGGAACATTTTCGCGTCCCCGACTTTTTTTTCGGGACACCGGGACAGAGTACCTGAGAGCGGGACAGTCCTGTTCAAAACGGGACGTATGTTCACATTATCAATACCCCGGTAATGCGTTACCCTGAGAACATATTTCAACTTTAAGCAAAAATTGTATGTTTCAATTGTATGTTTTTTTCTGAAATGTTGATTTAGCAAACAGATAAATTATTGGCTAATTGTAAGTTAGTTTTGGATGCACAATGTTACATAAGTAAATAACAACAAACCTAGCGTGTAGAGTGAAAAAACATCAAAAATCGGCCAACAATGGCTAACATTTAGAGGGTGGAAACTATTTTTGCCTCTATTTACTCTGTTTAAATTCTATTGCGCCTCCATTATCCTTCACCTTTAACGATACCTGAAAAGAATTTTCAATAGAATACCAATTTGAAAAAAAATGAAGGTATGTTTTCACGGTACAAGTGATTCGCTTTAGAAGGGTGCTGAGCGACGGCAAGGTGCACCCCTGTTCTGCAAGGGATGATATTAAGCGAAGAGTGAGGTGCAATATCAATAGAGTGGATACGACTCAACTAATTTTATGAGTAGATAAAGGGGTAGCAAGTTAATTTATTTTAGTTTGTTCATTTGGATTTTCATAATAAAAACCATACGCTTGATTTAATTATAATTTAAATAATGTGAAACCTACCTGCAAACATGAGCGTTTCTTAGTAATTTGGACACAAAATTGAAAGAAAATATTGAAAGTAGCTACTATGATGACAAATCTAACTAAATGTTGCGTGCTCTTGATGATTAAGACTATGACTAAGAGGATATTATGGAAAAATGTTATTTATTATTGTGTTTAACGGCATTAATATAATCAAATTTATTTCGTTACAGAGCTCACTATTCCGTGGGAATTTCGTTAAAACCGTTCTTACTACGCGGTTACGCTACGAAAGAAATCTGCAGTCCACAGTTTTCTAGACTTTATAAATATACGATTTTATAAATATAGATAGAAGGACCTCCGCGAAGTAACGCTTGCATATAAAATGCAGTATCAGTAGGTCCCAAAGTTAATCGGACCGCGTGTCATCTAAATAAGTTTCCAAGTT
This sequence comes from Archips crataeganus, assembly GCA_947859365.1. Classification (NCBI taxonomy): domain Eukaryota; kingdom Metazoa; phylum Arthropoda; class Insecta; order Lepidoptera; family Tortricidae; genus Archips; species Archips crataeganus. The sequence continues at coordinate 19,276,281 of OX402048.1, forward strand.
CGGGACTCAGCTTTACCTGATCTTACAACTTAAGTAGAATATGAAAATACCTTATTGAGAGGACATTGGCGCTGATTTCTAGGGCCCACCCAATTTCCACTGGCGACCCACCTGTGGGTCGCGACTCACTTGGGAAATGCTATTTATTCCACACAAATCCAACAACTTCCCGTTGCTACGTAATGCAGCCAGAATGACAGTTTGATTCACTTAGCTCGTGTTACACAGTATAAACGCGCCATCAACCACCGGGGGGTGGCCAAGGGTGTTTTTCACCCGCTGTTTTTCCCGGTTACATATTTTCGGGACGGAAATCTGTTTTAAATTTTCTTTGGTGTTTTAGGGTAATTTATTCACGACTGATTTAAAATTTTCTTGAACGTATTTTTTTAGGTGTAAAGGTTTACATTAGCGGCTTGCGTTGTAATAACGTTGTTTCGTTCAATTTTTTTCAAGTGCATGATTAGCCCTGTCGAAAATTATTTTTATTTATTTTTGAACAGACTTCAAGAGGCATTTTAAGCTCCCTCATGTATGCTTACTTTTATACAAGCTTTTTATTAACTTTCAATGTATGTAAGTATGTATTTACGGGACAAATCTTGGAAGTTTAATTTAACCCACTTCCAGTGGTAGGATTAACTTGAAGTTTGGTATAGGTACTTATGTAGGTTTGATGACAATGCAAGTACAGTCAACAAAAAGTACAGTCAGCGAAAATACTTGCATTGAAAATCAAATTTTAAACAAAAACTTATTATATTAGTATACCTATCATCATTCAGATAATGTTACATAATTTTTATATCATTTGATAAATAGTTGAATTTTGCATTAAATTTAAAGTTGTTATCTTCGAGAAAATAACGGATAGCATAAGAATATAAGGATAGTAAAAGTAAAAAGGACGTATTCCAAAGTCTTAAGCATGGAACTATCCAAACATAACCGTCATTTTTAGCTTGCAAGCGGATTAACTGAACCGTTATTTATAAGTTAATAACGGCGTCTTCAAATATGAATATCGTTTGTCAACCGTTTTTAATCATTCTACGAATTTATTTTATGTACGTAAAAAGCAATATGCAATTTTTTTCCGTTCCGTGTAGTTTCCACATGCGTTTAAAGACAATATTGGCACCAGCCCGCCGGACGGCCGCGGTTTCGTAATTCCGGGCGAGCAGTCCGCACTGTCCGCAGGGCATGCACGACTCGGAATAGTAACAGCTTATTGCTATTGATTATACGTTTGATATTGCTATTGAAACGGGTTGTAGGATTGACGTTTGGCGTCGTCCTAGTCGACCATCGATGGAGCAATGCAATTTCATGGTGGGGTTAAACTGCTCGCGCGATTGGTAATTAGGAAACTAGGTGGATATTTATTTTGTCTAGGTGGATATTTTTTTTATTTATTATTTATTTTTGTCACTAGCTCCCCTATAAACGATGTAAGTATTGAAAAACTGTTTGCACTTTTAATCAAGGGACATAGGAATCTTCGATTTTCATCAGGTAATATCAAACGTGCACTACGAGAGAGTGCGTGGTCTGACTGACAGCGCCGTTTGCATTACATTGCTCGACTGGGAACTACACAAGTTAGAATTGATCGAGTTAGCGCCGTAATGTAATAAAGCTTGCTCAAAATTAGTTGACTGGAAAGTTTTGTGTTTGCCTTGCCCATAGCAATAACACTGACGTATTGCGCACCCCATTCGCTGTCCGCAAGCGTGGATTGCTGAAATCCGTCGGGCGTAAAATCCTTTGGCTTAAATCGCTTAAGCGCTTAAGCATCGCCTCATCACGTCTAGCGGTCACACGTAGGTTTTATTTGAAGCGCTGTTTGCAGCGTTCGAAGTTTAATTTGTATCGAGTTAAGATTTTGTATTGGATTCAAAGAACCTTTACATATTTGAATACAGTATGTGATTATTTAAATGACCGATTTCTACATTGGTGAGGACCACGTTAAAACCACGCTAAACCGCTGACGGACAGACAGATAAGCGGACGCCGCGGAATCATAATGGGCTCCTTGAAAGACTACGGAATCTTAAAAAGTATAATTTATAATGAAAACTCGTTGTTGAAATCCGTTTTACTATAGTACGTTACTTATTTAAACTAACCCACCTCAAAATGTTTAACCCCAGCCTTTGGTTCTGCTTCATTTCAACACTTATAATTCCAAACTGAAACAATTACTTTGCTCACCCGCGACATTAAAGAATCTTCTGAAAGTCGCTGGTGAGCAAAGTAATTATTTCAGTTCAATAATATGGACCTCCGCAAAGTACCTAACGCCTGATTCAATAAATTACTTATATAATTCCCTGAATCAATGTTCCCCGTCAAGTATATGAGTGAGTACATTCATAGTCAACCAAACTTTATCCTAGACATACCTAGTTGACCGTCTAAATTTAAACGCATTCTGCGTTTAATTTGCCGTTGATCGCTGCCGCGGACACGTTACCTGACCAGGATCCAACCACAAACATATGTGCGGATGCGTTGGAGTTGGATCTGCGGTTGACGAAATACAATAACAGTTTATAACGGTTTAATTATAATGTTATTTATTACACACGTTATTTATTAAACAAAATATTTAAAGAAATAATAAAAAGAGGAATAGAAATGTCACACTAAAATAGCGTGGTGCTTATATGGCTAAAAAGCAAAATATTTATTTTCCCTGCTAAGTCTGTTACGAAGCACCCTTGTAGTTGATTGGTTCGGTAATTTGTGCTTCAAAAAGGATTACAATTTACACCTATTAATAATTAGACATCGTTAAGTTTCTTTGCGGTTTCATCTCAAGAAAGGTTTATTCTTACTTCGAGGTAGAGCTCAATCGACGAATCTGACTCGGCTGGGCAAGTTCGGGAAGCTCCACAATGTTTTGTCATCCAATATAAAACAAGGTCTCACTTAAGTCAAAAGTCTTTGACCAGTGTGTGTTGCCAGTGATGACTTTTGGCACTGAGACGTGGCCGCTAACGATGGGCCTCACAAGAAAACTTAAGTTCACTCAGAGGTTGATGCAGAGGGCTATGCTCGGAGTTTCTCTGCGGGATCACACTAGAAATTATAATATCCGTGCAATAAATAAAGTCACCGACATAGGTCGAATCGCCAGAGACAAGTGGCAGTGGTCAGGGCACTTTACTTATACATTATTTGACTTTGACTTTAATAGTCAGGCATTATTTTATTAGTTAACTGGAAGGATTAAAAGGCAATTCAAACCCTTTAGAATGCCTAGCTGCTAACTCAAACTTCCATTTTTCAAACTCCACCGTGTCATTTCCCAACTTGTAAGCGACACATTTAGGGCCCATTTAAAATTTCCCAACACAAATTTGCTAAATGCCTGCAATGTTTTGACTACAAGTTGCTAAGTACTGAATTTCTTAACTCGGTAATTACTTATACGGAGTTCTTAATAAGTTGCGGGTTCCGCAGTCGTGAGTAGTTTGGGTAGACGCGCAGTACGGCTTAATTATGGATGATGAAGGGTCGTTAAAAGCCGTGGTAAAGCGATTTCGATCAACTTTTCATTTCATATCGGTAAGTTTGGGTTAACATGTGTATCTAACTATGTAGGTATGTAAATGTATAATCAATGGAAATAATTTTGAAAAACTGTTTTACTTTTTTAAACTAAATAAATATAAAAAAATACCTATTTAATAATAGTGTGTAATTTCAAACTAAATACAAATTGAAATATAGATGCACAGAAAAAACCCCAGAAAAAGACCAATGCTGGGAATCGAACCCAGGTCCTCAGCGTTCCGTGCTGCATGCTTACCCCTACACCATCACTGGTCTAGAAGTTAGCGACGAATTTTTCCCATACATCGTACACTTCAGTCTGTTATAATCACATTATGCAGTGATAAAGCGCGCATCTATTTTATGCCCTCTATATTTCAGTTTGTATTTAGTTTGAAATATATGGTTTCACGGGATGACCGTAAAAGTAATAAAAAATGAAGTTGGAAAAAATAAATACAAAAAGATACTTCATACCCAACTTGTTAATAGTGTGTAAGTAATTTTGAGTTACACCACACCGCTCATCCACTTTTGTTGCTGACTGTACCTGACGAACAGAGCGTCGCGACGGCAGTGGTGCCACGGGAATAGAATAGAATAGAATAGAATCGTTCATTGCAAGTCAAATTACAGTTCAAAGGTATAACCAGATGAGCATTTCTCAAAAAAAAATGCCACTTTTTAATATTCTAATAATTTTATGTTATTCCTACTCAGAATCACGAACTATCAATCTTAATATGACAAAAAATGTCCTTAAGTTTTTTCGTGTTTTGTTACGATTCCATACACTTAGTATGGCGTAACGAAAAGGAAGAATATTAAAACATGTATGACATTTTTGGGACATTTTTTCTCCCCACCAAGGATGGAAAGAGCTCGTGATTCTGAGTTAGGAATAACATAAAATTGTTGGAAATATCAAAAAAAATAAAAGTGGCATTTTTTTTTTGAGAAATGCTCAGGTAGGACATGACGACCTGCAAGGGCGGGGTCGATTTCAGAGCGTTTTGTCAGCTTTTTTAAATTTCATTAGTGTCACTCGATTATTGCTGTAAAATAATGATAAATCGCGACAACTTTGGATAAAATCAGACTAAGCCTCGGTACCGCCACACATTTATATAAAAAGTTAACTCTGATCATCATCCCCCTCTGCAATATTTACGCCGACGGTAATGAAAAAAAACGCGGCGGTCAAAACGCTCTGAAATCGACCCCATGACATCTTCTTCTAATACATATACTTAAATCTCGTGTCACGGTGTTTGTTATCGAACTCCCTCCGAAACTTTTTTATACGTATTCGGTAGGTCTAAGAATAGGTCGTAGGCTATTTTTTGTATACCTACCCCTATTCTTCGCGGATGGAGTCACGGGCAACAGCTAATAAATTTATAAGAACTAGAGCTTCATGTTATTCTTATACAATTGTAAACGTCCATTTAAACATTTGTACCGGGGCTCGACAGTGAGATGAGCAAAATTTCAGCAAAAACTAAACTTGTTTAAACGGCTGAATCTCTGAATCTCCAATTTTGTATCTGCTACACTGAATACCTATTTCAAATTCCAATATATCCATCCGTTTCACATTAGCATATAATATTCCCCAGTGCGTAAATTACTCCCCGAATATAGGAGAAAGGGAATAAGCGGTAATACTCTGACATATTCTACTATCCAAGCGAATATTTCGATTGCGAGGTATTTGAATAAAGTTAACCCCCTTCCGGGTTGGACGCAGTGTGGAGATTGGGAACAGTAATGAATGAATTAATTAAAAAAAATGTCAGGAGAATTGGAGAGAATAGGATTAAATTTATAGCCTGTACTCAAAAGAACTCCGAAAGGAAATTGAGATTTTAATCTCAAAAAAAAACAATGAATAAAACTTAACTATAAACTAAATATCTAACTTAAAAACTACTACATTAAGTCTAAAAAAGGCCCCAGTGCCATCTTGCCCAAAAGACTGGCAGCATTCTCTCATTGAATGGCGATGGCGATTAGTTGAGAGAGATAGCTGCCACCCCTTTGGTCTCCAGTAGTGTCAACCAGACGCTTTTGCACTTCTGTAATAAAAATAGTTTAAAAACTATTTTTAGATAAATGTATACTTAGTTGAATTTTAACAGACTGAGGTTCGTCTGTGTTTTATGTACGGTTACCGATAACCTCATCAAGTGTAGTATAGTCTGATTTGGAAAGTTATTTTTTTAAGCTATCCAAGGAACATTTTTTAATACATTCTGATACTATTTACACAAATATGTCAGCATAGAAAAGATATTAAGTTAGTTATTTAAAAAAACATTTTAGTAAGTTAACCTTGGACTGCTAACTTTGAAGAGTCCAATACAGTGAGATATTTAGGGTCACTTTGAATTGAATATGTAAATCCTGTTTTATCGATATCTCGTGGGAATTAAAAAAAAATCCTCAACTACTGGTTTAAAATTAATTGCCTACTTGCACGCCAGATTAAAAATACGGAGAGGGTCCCTCTGTACCAAACATAAATATAAATCCCGCTTATTCATATTTCATAGGAATTTCAACAATCCGTCCTTATCCTTTGCCTATATTATAAAGGCTACATCTATGCAAAATTTCAGCCTTCTAGGACCAAGGGTTTGGGCTAGAAGTTTATAAATCAGCCAGTCAGCCAGTTATAAGTCAGCTTTTTTTCTTTTATACGTAGGGAGAGATAAAAACTACGATAACGTGGCTCGCCCCTCCACATTACTATTTCAATGTGTTTAGTCACATATTTACGAATGAATTTTTATGTAGTAGTATCTGCTTTTGTTTAACGACTGTCTCACCACGCACACATGCGTTCAAAGTTTTGGTGTGCTTTATAAATACATTCACAATACATTGACGACTTCTTGAATTGCGGAGGGGCGGGCCATGTTATAGTAGATTATCTCTATAGGTGAATAAAATTCATACACCTCGCTGTTTTAAACCTGTATACTGTTCCCAGGTCGTGATGAAACGATGATTGATTTCTGTTTGCACTGAGGGTGGGTTGCAATTTAATATCTTATTGTTAATCGAAGGCTACGACCGCGTTTGCGTTGCGGCTCCACGCTTAATTATTGCAAACGCTATTATTGTTTTGGTAACAAATTTTAGTTGAACGCGAAACTCAGCTAAAGGTCTTTGATGTTTGAGTTCGATTGTTTGTGCTGAAATAGATTCTTGATGTTGAAAATTAATTGTAACGGTTTGCTCTATAAACTGACAAACAGCCAAGAGATGCTTTAAATTATCTGTTTTTATTGCATTGATTTGTTTTAAGTGGGATTAATATAACAATTTATCAGAGTCTTTTGTTTCACAGGAGAACTTGCCTTATTTTTATGTTTATTGTAGAATACAAAAAAATACAGTTAGTATCGTACAAAGGCGAGCTTTCCCTGTGAGGCATTTCCACTTGTCCACCTTTGATCGAACTGCTCGGCAAAGATCGAGATTATAGTTATATTAGCGCTATCCCGCAGCTTTTCCCGTGTTAGAAAGCCATGAAAAAACGTTACGGTAACACTTTTTAAGCACAATACTCGCTCGAACTATGCCGTTCATAGCTAATCTACAATTTTTAATTTCGTGGAATTCTGACATTTCTTAGTGTTTTTAGGCAAAAAATATTTCCCGAAAATTTAAACGGGATAAAACAAAAACTAGGAAAAACAGAGCGCAAATTCCGTAAAATTTGAAATAATAATAAATCAATAATTAGGTAGTAAGTAGTTAGAATAATTTTTGATCTAACTGTTAGGCGTAATAAATTATGTAACCCTTTTATGAGTAAAAAATAAATTGTCTCGGGTATTATTGCGATGATTGACATTATATCGCAAACTTTCGGACTTAAATTATAATTAATAGTTATGTAGTAAGTTTCAATCGTCGCCTCAATAGGTTTGTAATTTACAATTTCATAGACAAGGTCCATTCTACTGTCAAAACAATATTAAAGTCATTCGGCTTCTGTCTTGAATATTCGAATGTGCTCGCTCTCCTGTTTGATTGATTATTATTATTTCCTTGCAATGTTTTTGTTTTTTGCTATGTGTTTTGTTTTTAAAAAGGTTTAATATCATTATGAACTGTCTCACACGAACCATGAATACACGAATCTAAACTGACTACATTGGTATGAATTGTCCCGTGATATTTATTTATTTATTTAGTTATTATGTCTCAATCCAAATTTTTTCCGTTTGTAAATGCGCCAAGTTTTATCGAAGTACTTTCAGCCGTTATTGCGTGGTTGACTTACATAAATTTAAATATCCAAAACATCTTCAGAAACTTTCTCATCTCTAATAGGTTAGTTTAAGAAGGATAGTTAGGATAGGATAATATTTAAATTGTGACTATGATAGGTATATCATTTAAAATGTTCTTGTTGCACGTATTGATTGATCACTCTATGCGGTATTTAGTCGTAAACACGATTTAGTCGTTATTAAATTAACTCTCTTCCTTTATAATGATAATTTTACATTTGACGGGATTAAAACGGCATCAATCTTAATTACAGTCGGTGAATTTTAACAGAAACTCTGCTGATTATGTCTTATGCTGTGTTCAGACGATGCTATAAATATCGTGCTAGTCACGGTTTACTATGAATCCAAGGGACTATTCTATTGAAGGCTTCCATAAAGGTTTCCATAGTTTTTTTGTGAGTACCTCTTGTCGTGAAAAATATTTTAGCCGAGTATCCTACTTGTCTGTCCTACTTGTGGTAGTTTTTGATTTATGATTTTTCCAAGTTTTTTTTTAATGTATGGTTTTTCAGGATGTATTCAAGCGATTTGCTTCAAATTTTGAAATGATATTCTTCAGATAGATTTGCGTCGCCACCTAAAAAACTAATACTAGTTATCGTATAAAAAAGGACAAATATAAAAAAATATATATGTGGTTCTGAAGTAGTGACACCTCTAGATATTTTTCTCAAAATGGACCATAAATTGGCTTATTACTTGCCTAAATATCAAAATTATCCAGTCAGTGCTTCCTACCAAAAATCAGCAAAATGTGTGGCCAAGTGCTTTATTCAATCGATGTTTTTCAATGTAGTATACAAACTGATTCTGAAACACCAGAAAAATTCCTCAACAATTAAAAGTCTCTGAATCGGGAAAAGCAATATTTTGAAAAAGATATACATTAGGGGGACAATCTTACACAAATCGACCTAGTCCCAAACTAGGCAAAGCTTGTACTATGGGTACTAGACGACGATAAACATACTTATATAGATAAATAAATACTTAAATACATAGAAAACATCCATAACTCAGGAACAAATATTCGTGCTCATCACACAAATAAATGCCCTTACCGGGATTTGAACCCAGGACCTCTTGCTTCGTAGGCAGGGTCACTACCAACTAGGCTAAAGCGGTCAGATCACGAGCCGTTGACAGTAAGCTATTGTAACATAATTATGTATATTTCGTACTAAATACAAACTGAAATATAGATGCACAGAAAAAACCCCAGAAAAAAGACCAATGCTGGGAATCGAACCCAGGTCCTCAGCATTCCGTGCCGCGTGCCATACCCCTACACCACCACTGGTCTAGAGATTAGACACGAATCTTTCCTATACATCATACATTTCAATCTGCTAAATCATCACCTTATGCAGTGACAAGCGCACATCTATGTTACACCCTCATCGAGAGATTTTAACACTCCTTCGGAACTAACCGCTCACCTGGACAAGAGATGGCGCTACTGTGCAACTTTAAACAAGTTAGCTATGAAGTATCTTTTTTTTTTTGTACTTATTTTTTCAACTTCATTTTTTTATTACTTTTACGGTCATCCCGTGAAATCATATATTTCGTACTAAATACAAACTGAAATATAGATGCACAGAAAAAACCCCAGAAAAAAGACCAATGCTGGGAATCGAACCCAGGTCCTCAGCATTCCGTGCCGCGTGCCATACCCCTACACCACCACTGGTCTAGAGATTAGACACGAATCTTTCCTATACATCATACATTTCAATCTGCTAAATCATCACCTTATGCAGTGACAAGCGCACATCTATGTTACACCCTCATCGAGAGATTTTAACACTCCTTCGGAACTAACCGCTCACCTGGACAAGAGATGGCGCTACTGTGCAACTTTAAACAAGTTAGCTGTGAAGTATCTTTTTTTTTTTGTACTTATTTTTTCAACTTCATTTTTTTATTACTTTTACGGTCATCCCGTGAAATCATATATTTCGTACTAAATACAAACTGAAATATAGATGCACAGAAAAAACCCCAGAAATTAGAAACCTTGTAAAACGCGCTCTGTGTCACACATCTCAGCAGTGTGTTTCAAAGACCACGTAATCACATTAATGTAATTGCAATGCAAGGCGGAAACGTTGTCCATTATGGTATTATTGATGGGTTTCAAATTGCATCCATCCCCTGGGGATTTTACTAAACGTAGGGCGACTCGAAATGTTTAGATTGGCTTTCATGCTCAAAATAAAAAGTTACAGCGTAATAAGACTAATAAGTTTTATGTAAAAAGCTGGCTGTGCACAAGTCGCTGTCGTGCACCGAGGGTTTCGTACCTGGTAGTTCTACTAGCGTTTCAACCGCTATCAGTCGCCTGTCGCATATTTGAAAGAAATGAGCTACACCTAGTGGAAGTTTTTTATATAACGATACAGCGTGCTTGTGGTATAATTTCAATTTGTTGAAATTTCTCGCTAACTGTAGCTTATTACTTATGTATATGCGACAGGGGAATTTTTTTTTTAGCATTTTCATGAAAAAGGAAGTGATTTGGGGTTCAAAAAATTACCGATAATACAGTTACTTATTACTCATTTATTAAACTAGCATATACTTTAAAAATCTTTCCAAGAAATTGAATAATATTTAAAGCAAATTTATTGCAATTAACTTCAAACTTATAATATCCTCGTAAAGTCCAATCATGATCTCCGAGTTTACTATCTTGTTAGTAAAATTTAGAAATTTCGGAAAGTTAGGCAAACTTGGCAAAGTCTTGGTAACAAACTTGGCCGACACTTGGCGACAATTGGCCCGTGACCGAAACCCGCTTACTCATAAGTTCGGGTCGAGTATAAAAGTAGTCAATTTCTTCTTGGGAATATTGGGTCACACTTGGCCATTGTCTTTACCAAAATTGAGTTACTTAGGAGTTGGTACGCTGCCAAGAAATCGTGTAGGATTCTAGGATTGGCTGAATTTATTTAGTTTGATTCTAATCACCCGACTGTCGAAGGAGGGTTATGTTTTTTGAGAGTATGTATTTGTATGTATGTATGTAAAACTCTTTATTGTACATAAAACATGAAAATAACTAGTTAAGATGTACATGTTGTGTATTTATGTATGTATGTATAAATAAATAAGTAAATAAATATCATGGGACAATTCACACCAATTGACCTAGTCCCAAAGTAAGCTTAGCAAAGCTTGTGTTATGGGTACTTAGCAACGGATAAACATACTTATATAGATAAATAAATACTTAAATACATAGAAAACATCCATAACTCAGGAACAAATATTCGTGCTCATCACACAAATAAATGCCCTTACCGGGATTTGAACCCAGGACCTCTTGCTTCGTAGGCTTGTTCACTACCAACTAGGCTAAAGCGGTCGTTAAATGTATGTAATGTATGTATCATTCTTTGGCATGCCCTGCAGCATAAACGGCTCAATGGATTTTTAAGTGTGAGGAGTCATTAGATTCGTCTCAGTGCCGCAAGTGACATAGGATATATATTTTTCCGGAATTTCTATGGGAACGGGAATTATTACACAGGCAGTTTTTTTTTCATCTACTGTTGAAATTAAAGTTATTTGTATGAGTTTTAACACGATAAACCTTCGAACATGCTTGATACATTTCAACTATTTTCTGCAAAAATATTGGCGTTTAAGGATAATTCCTTTTATGTCAAGGATGAATAAAAAAAACCACACACACACACACACACACACACACACACACACACGCGCGCGCGCGCGCGCGCGTGCACGCACGCAGCGGTCAAACTTATTACACCCCTCTTTTTGTGTCGGGGGTTAAAAATAGTAAGTAGGTACTTAATTAAAAAAAACACTACATCGTGTCATTGGTACCGACAAAAATTGTACAGTCAGCAATTTGTAAAAGTGGTTTCGGGTTACCTGGGAATCTACAATCTAATTTAAAAAGTAAACCTATTTTTAGAGTAAAATTCCAGTCGAGGTTACCACAGATTGAAAAAGGAAGAAAGCTCATTCTCATCAGAAAATAATAATAACCAGTTATTTCCAGTGATGAAAACAATTTTATTCACATATCGCTAGAAATGTTAAAAGCTATTAGTTTCTTGGAAAACGGCTCCAAATGTCGCTCAATGTATGAAAAACTACAACAAACGCCTGAAAAAATTATTGGTGTAATTCCAAAAGTCGTTACATATTGAGATAGTCGCTAAGTTGGTACCTAACACTAGTTCTTTCCTTAATCAACTGAGCTATCTACGATACTACATAGGTTTGTAAATAATAATGTATATAGTTGGAAATGTTGTAAAGATTACGATTATTATCTTACATGAGGAATACAGAGATTGTCCTCAGTCTTAACATCATAACAGCTAAGAGTAGAATTCAATTCCATATTTTTTTTAGTACAATACCTTGTAAAACGATCCATCTTAAAATAGCTAGAGCTATGCCACTCTTCTGCATTTGAGCTGCTGCCAAGTTTCACAATCACAGCCGTATGTAGGCCAAGAGGCTGCGCGGCTTAGGTTTTTACCAGCAAAAAGTTACCTACTTTAAATGCACTTTCTGCTAATATTTATATCTGTACTTATCAGGTTAGATGTGCTTCACCGGGGGAACGTCCTGGGTGTGGAGTGTTACCTGATGCGGCGTCAGCTTCGGTGGTGTGGACTTGTCTCGCGGATGTCTGAGGCAAGAGTCGCAAAGCGCATCTTCTTTTCTGAACTCCAGAATGGCAAACGGAAACAAGGCGGCCAGTTCCTGCGATACAAGGACGTTCAGAAAAGACACATGAAAGGATGCAATATTGATCCCTCTCACTGGGAGGATCAGGCCAGTTGCCGCCCCGAATGGAGACACTTTGTAAAAGACAAGGTGACTGACTACGAGATACAGAGGCGGTCCGATCTGGACGCGAAACGTGACGCCCTGAAGGCCAAACCACCTGCAGCCATCTTTTATCATTATGTTGAAGGTGTCCTCACGTGCTGCCACTGTTCGCGCACGTTCTCGAATAAAATTGACTACTGTAGCCATTTAAGGGCACATGAAAGGGCGAACAACCGCAGCCCTCATCCACTAGTTTAGCAGTCGCTGTAGCCGAAATCGGCCAGGAGCTATATATATATATATAACAGGTTAGAAAATTGGTTGAGTCATCTTGAAAGCCGAGATACAGTCAAGACGACTGAATCGCGTACCAGAGTGGAACATTTTCACTACAAATTTCACGATGATTTCTTTGGCAGATGTATGGAATGTCAACGTGACATTTGCAATGAAAAGGGTTTACCCTGATACGTGATCTAGTTTCCTTGACTGTACTTCAGCGTTTTTGGACAGCGCCCTCTATTATTGTTTAAAGTTACAATATTATCCCACGGGGGTGTTTTACCGGGATATTAAGTATCCTATATCTCAATCCAGAGATCAATGTATAATATCCTGAAGACCAACAAACATCCAAACATCTAAACATCCAAACACGTCTTCACAATTTGCTCAATATTTGAAGGCTAAGAGAGGAAAGGGTATCACGATCATTATTGAAGCGTTTGAACCACCCTGCTTTTGAGGTCACGTTTTTTAGGGATTGGTTGGGTTGGATTTTGATGGCGTTTTCTGTTAATTATTTAGAGGTTGTGTTCTTCTGCGAGATGACTGGAAACTGTATCAATATCTTCTGTCATTTCTACAAAAACAAATAAATAGATAAATAAAAATGTGTCTACAAAAGTAATCCAAAACAAACGCTCGAATACATCACAGTAAAAATATTTTATGGACAAGCAGAAACAATGGATCATTTTTCGCAAAAATCTGTACGAAAAGTCTTCTGAAGTCGCTACAATCTTAACAGAGTTTCCGTGGTCATTGGTTGAAGGATGAAGTCTTTCTTAGAAAAATTGTGTAGTAGTTTCCCTTGCTTTCCACAGTGTTTGGAGTTTGAATTTTTTAGGTACTATATTAATAAAGAGCTCGTTACCCACTCACATCCTTATGTGCCTTTAGTCACCGTCATCAACAGAAAGAGATGGATCCATCTTTTTTTCAAATGAGGCACGATACTGTATGATAAAGGCCTATTATTTTCGCTCGTCAGAGTATCTTCATGTCTTATTGAAAACTCTGATAATAAAAATATCATCTTTTCGTGCCCATGGCATATTTGGCCCCACATCACGTATATTCTAAGCCGTGTATACATTTTGTCGGTAAACATGTCTCGCCGATCAAACAACATATCCGAAGGAATATTTGCTCGGAACTATCGACATTCTCAAAGTATTTTGGTTTAAAATAAGAGCGGGGAGCCTAACAGAACTTATTCAACAGTTTGGAATTATAAACTCTATTTGTACTAAATTTTTAAGAGCAACGTTGCAGACTACTTTTACTAATCAATCCTAGGTAGGTACTAATATTATAAATGCAAAAGTTTCCGAGTATGTGTGTGCACGCGCACGTGTTTGTATGTGTGTGTGTTTGTTACTCTTTCACGGTAAAACGAATCACTTCAGTCACGATTGATACGGCAAAAGTTACCAAAATATACGAGTATGTCATCATTCCATTATCCTAGCCTATTTACGTCCCACTACAGGGCACAGACCCGCTCTCAGATTAAGAGAGCCTGGTTCGTAATTCCCACGTGGGTCCAGTGCGCATTGGGAATTTCACACACACGATTGAATTTATCCGCAGGTGTGTGTGATGTTTTCCATCACCATAATGCTCATGGTATGGTAAATTCAGAAAAAGTAATTTTGTAATGAAATCAAATATTTATTTCGCTTAAGTCTGTCTCATAGCCCCGTCGACAGTGTGAAGAGAGAATAATGTTCGAAATAGTTTCACTTTTCTGCACCGCTGAACTGCATACCATGGATATATACGAAACTTTAAAACCGGAATCATTATTGTCACTAGTTTGAATTTTAAAATGCTCTTGGTACGGCGAAGTTTGCCGGCTGTATTTTATGAGACATTTTGCGCTTGCCTCATTGAAGCGTTGCATTCTGTGCTGGCAACTTTTCAATATATTAAAAAAACTTACTCGACGTGTGGTGGTAAATATTCTGCGTGATTTGGTCAACTGTTTTTTTCGCAAGACCCTTCTACAAAGTTTTAGAAAACTTAATAAAAATAGGAACTCTATACAAAGTCGTTTTCAAGTTAAGCGTGACCAGGGGAAAAGGGATTTATTTTTATAGCATACTAGCTGATGCCCGCGGCTTCGCCCCCGTTGAAGTAGATTAAAACGTGTTTTCCCGTGGAAATGAGATATTTTCCCGTGGCAAAAAGTAGCCTAATGTTACTCTCCAGCCCTTCAAATATATGCATACAAAAAGTCATGGCACTTCGTCGCTCAGTTTCGACGTGAAAGAACGACAAAAAACAAACACACTTTCAGATTTATAATATTAGTCTGGAAGTATGGAAGCAGAAATTAGATAGATAGAAGACTAGCCGTTACCGGCAGTTGAATTGAAATTCTGGGATTTTATAAAATGCCCATAAAAAATCCAAAAAATACATCGTGCGTGGTCTTATTTTACGTTGCAGGAAGAATACTCGTGAAAAAGTCGTGATTCAATACTTACTTTGGCGGGCTTACGTGGACCAGGGTTAGATACTTAACTCTGAGTTAACTGTTAGCCCAGAGATAAAAGAAATAAAGTTTAGGTATTTGCCAATGATATAGTTACAGTAAATTGATGGATACTTAAATAAAGTACATAATATAGGAACAGCATATCTCGCCGACAATATCGTCATGCAAATATTGAATAGGTGCATGGTCATGTCAATACGATTCATTTAAATACTGAAAAATAAGAATTTAAATTTTTTATACAATACAAAATCAAATATCATTTCAATGTAAGTAGTCTCAAAATGTGTATAACTGTCATTCTTAACCCATGGTTAACGATTCCATTTTTTAAAGCTCTACTAAGTCTACCATGTAAATGGCCCTTAGTGGGTAAGGTTTTAACATTTTATCCCGTGAGAAAAGTAGTCTATGTGTTTGGTGTGTGTGTGTGTGTGTGTGTGTGTTGTGTGTGTTGTTATTATTCCAGGGATTTAGTTATTTTTTTATTTATAATCATGCTTAATAAACGACGTAAAATGTTACAGTGACAAAGTTCTGAAATCTTAGTAAAATATGTTTCAAAACTACAGCTGAAGTAAGACGTGATTGGATTCTAAAGACAATTTCCATGTTTCTAACTTCGACGGTTCTGAGGTGAACAATGCACTTGACACTACTTGTAGTTTGAAAGTTGCCGAGCGGGCAAGGACTTTGTCCAACGGATTCTGAGTGGAGTTTGCCTCTAGAGTAAGATTGATTCTCGATTAACTGACTACGAGTACATAGATTCAGATAGAAGGTGCAAGTCTCAGGAATAAAATAACAATTCAGAAGAATTTAAAAATTGAGTACATTTTAATTTTAAAGTATCAGTTTTGCACCGATTTTAATCAAAATATAGTTGCAGTTACATCAGCTTCTTATTAAAAAAAAAGTCCTAGGTATTGTGTTTTAGAGTAGGTAAATACGGTAGGTATATTATGCGTAGTCAATGAATTTCTATAAAATTATGCGTAAAGGTTTGACCTGCGTTATGATATGAACTCAATTGGAACCTTATGACTTGTCATAACATATACGTAAAAAAATGTATAACTTTGGGATGACAAACAAGCAAGAGGGTCGCCCGAAGGTAAGTGGGCACCACCACCCCTTTACACCTGCAGCACTATAATAGGGTTGCAGACGCGTTGCTACTCTAGCGTGCAAAGATACTTTACATGCTCGTGTTTCACCGGTTTTCTTAAGCTGCGTACGGACTGCGCGCACATTACGCGTACCATATGCGTAGCTGCAAGTACGGACATGGCGTTCCAAGACACGCGTACCCGGGTACGCGTACAGTGCGCGCAGTCCGTACGCAGATTTACTCTCTACATCAGAACACTTCTCTGCCTTTTCACAACTAATATTTTTCCCAACTGCTTCATTTGCCAACTATTTATTTTTCTGAAACTGTAAACTATTCAGGACTAGCGACCCGCCCCGGCTTCGCACGAGTGCAATTCTGATACTAAATACATATAAACCTTCTTGAATCACTCTATCTAATAAAAAAACCACATCAAAATCCGTTGCGTAGTTTTAAAGATCTAAGCATACATAGGGACAGATAGACAGCGGGAAGCGACTTTGTTTTATACTAAATATGTAGTGATTGATATAAAACAAACCTAATCTAACCTACAGGATAGTCCTGAAATATATCCTGAATAGTTTACAGTTTCAGAAAAAAACAGTTGTCAAATGAATCAGTTGGGAAATAATTTTCTGAGAAAAGGCATGATAACAGTATGGGCATTAAGATGGAGGCAGTGATCCAGACACACGAGGACGCACAAGGTCCAACCACCCTCTCAATAGGGTAATTTTATGTAAATTGTAGGTACAAGCATACCGTAGACTTATCACAGGTTCTTATTCAAAATGAGAATCACAGTAGAAATAAGTAAAACCTTCAAAATTGGCTAGCCTCTCGCCTAATAATTGTCAGAAAGGGACAAAAACGTACGCAAAAGCGTCCATTTCCTACTTCAAAGGCAATGGTCGGTATCGGCTCTTATGAGCCAATTCTCCCGCTTCCCCAATTAGGGGGCGAAGCGGGGAAATCGGACGGGGTAACAAAGGGTAGTTGCCATTCCGGCCACTTAGCCCCACAGTTTCTCGCGCTGGATAGTGCATTTTAAAATGTCACCCCTACTTTTTATTACACCGTGGGTTAGCAAGCTTATAAAGTATGAATTGACCCGTTTAACAACACTTGTATACAGAGCATAATTATTAGCATTCTCCGGGTTTTTCACGACTTCCACTTTCTATTACGCTAGATTCCTAAAATAAATACTTAATTAGTCCATCAGCAAAATTAAAAAAATATATATATTACCAGCAGCAATATATATATATTATTAGCAGCCTTTGCCCAGCAGTGGGACACTTCTCCAGGCTAATTAATAATAATAATAATAATAATCCTTAGCCGTTCACACCAATGTTGCCGCCTCGTTGCCCCGAGTGGGCAATAGTTTGAGGGGCCCATTTAGTGAATGGCGAGTCACCGCCTACCAAAAGTTCAGTTTATGAGATATTGAAATGGTAGGTGTCCGTTATCTCACTCCATAGCCCGGTAATCCTGTCCACAACATCCCAACCCCATAGCCAATTCCATGTCGCTTCCTACCTGGCAATAGTTTGGCAACTGTGGGGGACTGTCCGCTAGCACATCCTCATGGTGTATTAGGGGATAGACCCCCATAGTTGCGCCCATCTCATTTATATTATATGGTACCAAAGGCCTCTTCATGTTGGCTTCGGCCCCATGTATGCCTTTCAAATGACCGGGTCCCCATGGGCCCGTGATCGGAAATCCGTACCAACATAATAATAATAATATGGAGCGCAAGAGCTAAATGCTCGAAGGATGGATGTGTTTCCGTAAGTGGCGAGTTGGCATTTTGAAGTTTAAAGTCCAGGAACACCTCTCCATCCTTAGCCGTTTACACCAATGTTGCCGCCTCGTTGCCCCGAGTGGGCAATAGTTTGAGGGGCCCATTTAGTGAATGGCGAGTCACCGCCTACCAAAAGTTCAGTTTATGAGATATTGAAATGGTAGGTGTCCGTTATCTCACTCCATAGCCCGGTAATCCTGTCCACAACATCCCAACTCCATAGCCAATTCCATGTCGATTCCTACCTGGCAATAGATTGGCAAATGTGGAGGACTGTCCGCTAGCACATCCTCATGGTGTATTAGGGGATAGACCTCCATAGTTGCGCCCATCTCATTTATATTATATGGTACCAAAGGCCTCTTCATGTTGGCTTTGGCCCCATGAATGCCTTTCAAATGACCGGGTCCCCATGGGCCCGTGATCGGAAATCCGTACCAACATAATAATAATATATATTACTGGCCACGTATTTTTTCTTATGTCAATAAAAAAATTAAGATATAGCCTGTTTATGTTCATAATATGACGTAACGCCTAACTATGAAAAACTATTTACTAAAAAGTGATGTCACAGGCCCCACTCCTGAACTTAAATGCGTTTTACATAGTCAGTTTTTGTTTGATTGACAAAAAAAGAACAAGTGCTCAATATATGTACTTATTATATGTAGTTACATTTAGTATGAAAACCGATTCAAGGGGAGCCGCGACTGCAACGTTCCCACGTCCCACATCTCTTCTGTGTAAATTAAAAAAAATATTTAAAATTTTAAGCTGTTTATTTCAAGCAACGAACATTTTACAACCGCCTTAGCCTAGTTGGTAGTGACCCTGCCTACGAAGCAAGAGGTCCTGGGTTCGAATCCCGGTAAGGGCATTTATTTGTGTGATAAGCACGAATATTTGTTCCTGAGTTATGGATGTTTTCTATGTATTTAAGTATTTATTTATCTATGTATGTTTATCGTCGTCTAGTACCCATAGTACAAGCTTTGCTTAGTTTGGGACTAGGTCGATTTGTGTTAGATTGTCTCCTAATATTTATTTTTATTATTTACAAAACATGCAAAACGAGTCCTTAATCCTACGTGTGTGGCTTACGCCTTATGACGTAGACGGATTAGGTATTCAAAGGCAAAAACAAGTGACATTTTGTACGCTATGAATGCAAACTATATCAGAAACAACTGAAAGTGCACCGCGGTGTGTTTCCACTCTAGCAATTACCTATTTCAGTTTTGACTCCACCGAGTGGAAAAATCCTTGGATTGGAAACAAAGGTTTTGTACCAAAAGGTGCCGTTTCCATTTTATTTTAACTTGTTTTGGAGAACGAACAGACATTAGATATTCAAATATGAATTTGTAGAATAGTTATCTATTCAAATTCGTTTTAAGTTCTTATCAAGTTGATTTGTTCCAAAATACTGAAAAAAATGTTTGTAAAAAAAACGATTGTTTTTATACCAAAATTTATTTTCATCAAAAGAAATTTTGGTATGAAAACAATGGTTTTTTTGTTATCAAAATTATAAGGTTTTACTAAAAATATGTGATTCATGGTGGCTAACAAATAAATAAATTTCCATAAAAATGAATCAGAACATTTTGAGAGGCTGCGTTAGTTAGGCTCAGTTACAATCACGCTACTTATGTATCTACGCAAGTTGGAGTCCAAAATGAAATGTTCAAACTTTTCGAGAAATGCGCGTACCTACATAATAAATGCTGAATAATCTAGTGTAGTTTGTAATTGTTTAGCCGCAATGGTTCGTGGCGTGAAACTGGCCAGTCAAAATATTTATGATAGCCCAACATGCTACTGGGCTCGCATGACTGTCCATCGTTTTGGTAAACGTTTGGTTGTGGTGTAAGTCATTAGAGATTCAAGTAAAACTTGCTGTTGCACTTAGGCAAGTGATAGGAAGACAATATAATTTACTTTTTAATCGGTCCTCATCCGATTTCTGTCCCCCGAGAATTTTCATTTTCTCGAGGAAAAAGTAGGTAGCCTAGCCAAGTTTAGTAGTGGTAGAGCCATGTTGTAGCTAGCCGCTGCATCACGAATGGGCCGGCTTGTCCGGGGCAGTACACCGGCGTGAAGCAGCAGTAATCCTGCTTGCGTTTCGTACGGTCAGTGAGAGTGCCGGGGGGCCAATACCTCACCCCTTCCCTCTTCCCCTCCCTCACCCTCTTCCCCTGTTCCCTTTCCTTTAGGGCCGACAACGCACTGGCATCGCGTAAGGCGCTGCGGGTGTCTATGGACAGTGGTGATCATTTAACATCAGGTGACCCACTAGTTCGTTTGTCTGGCCTTTCATACATAAAAAAAAATCTCTGTCAAGAACTGTAGCTGTTCTCTCAATAATAATTGAAAGTTTATTTTAATCTATCTAGAGAGCTATTTCTATCCCGCAGGAACTCACACTTTCCCGGGGTAAAATGACGCTTTTTCAATCAGAGACAGTGTGATTTCTATAGAATACATTTATTCCTCTCCCCGGGAAACATTGCACTTTACCGGGATAAGAGAAGCCTGTTTCAATTAGGGACGTCGTCATTCTCTATAGAATTTACTTATCCCTATACCGTGGGAACTTTGCATTTTCCCGGAATTTTTCTATGTGTTAATCTTAGTAATACCTACCTGCGTGCCAAATATCATCCAATCAACTAACGTTATTGTTTTCGCGTTCGTAGTCGTGGGCAAAAGCTTAGCTAAACCGCTTAAATGTGGCCTCGCCCGCACGTTACAGGGGCTGGGGGGTTTGACAACAAAGGGGGCCAAGGGGGAGAGGTGCGGGCGGCAGGCACACGAGGCGCGCTCGCCGCCCGCACCTCTTGTCCCTTTGTCGTCGCACCCCCCCAGCCCCTGTACCGCGCGGGCGAGATGCATTTAAACGGTCTAGCTATAGATTGGTATATGCTTAGTTTTGTGTATTTTTGTTATTGCTCTCATTTGCTGTAAATGAACCACCTGCTAAAATATTCCTTACTTTTTTCTATTGTAAAAGGTTGCCGGGAGACATCGGTCTGAAGCGATCAGGCCGCCTATTGATTACCTTGTAATTTCACTCATGACTCTTTAATTGTTAGTCTAAGTTTCGTGAAGAATTTTTTGTTATTGTAATTTCATGTGCATAGACCTGAGAAGAAATTTAATGGTGTGTGTGAAGTTCCCAATCCGCTCTGGGCCCGCGTGGGAACTACGGCTCAAGCCCTCTCATTCTGAGAGGAGGCCTGTGCCCTGCAGTGAGACAATAATTATAGGCAGGGATGATGAATTTCATGTGAACGTTTTTATCAAAAGGTTATCAACGATTTATCTTTGCATTATCATTGAATGTTAATAATGTGTCTCTACTAGATACTAGTTAAAAAACACTACTTTTTTAACTTTATTTGCTCATATAATAGATTTCTATATTTCTTCTACTTACTCCATCGTTTGTATTTTAGACCAATCACTAACTCAAAGGATTATAGGTTTCTAGGTTTACGACTTTATAACTACCCGACAAACAGGAAAAAGTGTGTACCAAGAGCTTATCTCACACCAAATGTTAATACTACTACTATTACATGTTTATTGTAGTTGAAAAATAAACAATAAATCATAACCTTTATAGAATATGGCACGTGGTATGTAAACTGAATTAAAAGAAAAACACCTATTAACGGAATTCTTTATTCAAACAATATTATAAAAACATTTAGAAAACTAAAACTGAATACAAAATAAAAACGTCGTCGTCGTCGTTAGATTTTCCGCCACAGCCATTGAACCTAAGACACCTAGTTGAACAAGTCCAAATAATCACCCCTGGAAACATTAAATTTGTTAGTTTATCTCTTTTTACATTTTCATTCATTTTGTCTTTTACGCATTGCACTTTCAAAATTGGCTCAGTGTTGCCAACCCTATATTTAGAAATGTAGTAGATGAATTACAAAAAATTGGTAAAAATTGGTAACTAGCTTAGAAAAAGGAAAATCGGTAAGTCAACGAATCACAGCATAAATTAGTTTTTCAAAAGTTATGACTCTGTCTATCAAGGATAATTTTTGCCAGTCTCGAGTGTATTTTGTCGTTATTCGGTAAAAAAAAATCACATACTTAAGACAATTTAATAACCGTTAACCGTGAAAAATGAAACGGACAATAACCAGTCACTGACAGTCAAATCTGTTTTCAGCTCGTTCACTCAAACTCAAACTTATTATTTCGTTACTCGTCTAAATCACTGCACCACCACCACCACCTGCTGTAAACTAGTCCTTCCTTCTTTCTGTTAAAGGGCTGCCTGGAAGAGATCGCTCTTAAGCAATAAGGCCGCCTATTGCTTACCATTGTAACTTTCTCTCTGTGTACCTGTTTTTCTGTATCGCTTACTATTTCTGGTGTACAATAAAGAGTCATTGTATTGTATTGTATTGTATCACTAGCTTTAACGTACCGTTACACATAATAGCTTATTGCAAACTTTGGTAATATTCGATTTTTAATGGATTTTTTAAAAACTTCGAAAACAAGCAGATTTTATCAATCACGTTGGTTGGTACACTAGGAGCTAAATAGGTATAGATAAAGTTGGTAGATATGACATCGCTGAATTGGCTAAAAATAAGTTTTATTAAGTTCTTCTAATTAAACGTCATCCAATCCATGCCAATCACTGAAGGCTACTTGAAACTCCGCTGTTACGTATCATCGGTACGTAAACACCAACTTGTAAATAAGAACCACGTTTAGCAAGTCACTAAAGCAAGCAATACTATACTTTATTCACTCGTGTTAAGCTTATCCAGAAATGCAGCAGATCATTTGTATTATCTGCTCAATTCTGAACCTCACGCTTCACGCTCATTTCACTTGGCCGGATTTAGCAAACTTCGGGAAACTTCGGGCAAGTTCGGTGAACTTCGGTAACCTCCGTACCGTGGTCGGTTAAGAACAGCAACATTGTAACATGTTACTGACTGCTGTGTAAGGTAAACCCTATCCTATCCTAATACAGTAATATTATAAACAAGAAAGTTTACAAAAATGTTTGGATGTTTGAATGTTTGTTATTCAATCACGCAAGAACAGCTGGACGGATTTAGATGAAACTTGGAATACCTACATATGGAAAAAAACAGAATTGAGACGGTATCTAGTTAAATAGGTTCTCGAGTGGCTTGAGTGGAGTGGCGTGTCGAGGGCTATGCTCGGAGTTTCTCTGCGGGATCGCATTAGAAATTATGAAATCCGTGCAAGAACTAAAGTCACCGACATAGCTCGAAGAATCCCCAGACTCAAGTATGGCAGTGGGCAGGGCACATCGCTCGTAGAACTGATGGCCGATGGGGCAAAAAGGTTCTCGAGTGGCGTCCACGGACCGGAAGACGCAATATAGGTAGGCCTCCAACAAGATGGAGTGACGATTTGGTTAAGGTTGCGGGAACGCCTATGGACTGGCTGAAATGATGATGATGATACTTAAATATCCCGGTGGTGAGTTCTGTGGGATATTTTTACTTTAAATACGAATAGAGGGCGCTGCTTATTACTAACTTAGATTTAAGTACAATTGTTACTAAATGAAAAATGAAAATGAAAATGAAAACTTTTAAGAAATAACAAAATGAGCCAATGATTTAGTCTAAAATAAATTGATTGATTCATTCATTCATTGTACAAGAACGTTGAAGTACTTACCTGGCATTTAAGATGACCTTGTGCTTTAAAAGTACCTATTACTGCCACCTTTATTTATAGATTTTAATCACGGCTGAAGTCACGAATTAAAGCTAATTTAAATAAAATTTCGAGACGGTTCACATCAATCGACCTAGAACCAAAGTGAGACTGGCGTTATAGGCACTAGGCCACGGATATACTTAAATAATATAGATACATACTTGCATACAAATTTAGCATCCGGGATTCGAGAACAAGCATTTGTATTTTTCATACATAATATCTGCCTCCACTGGGGATCGAACCTAGCTTTAAGGCCAACACAAACCGGGAGCGCAGGGCGCCCAGCTTGCTCTATAACACTGAATCAAATATACGGTGACACACACCGGCAGCGCGGCACACCGTATTTAATTCAGCATTAGACCGCGCTGGGCACGCTCCGTCGGCGCCCCGCACCCGGTTTGTTAGCCTTTAAAGTCAGATTCTCTAACTACTAGGGCCTAGTAACTAGGCTATCTGGGCCCAATTGCATAACAAATTACAACTTATTATTACAAGCGGAACTCCCTTTCTAGTTAATACAACTTAAGCGAGAGTTCCGTTTGTAATATTAGTTGTAATTTTTTATGCAATTGGGCCCTGGTGGTCTAAACGTGCAAATATTGCAAACTAATAATGATCTTGTAATTATTGTCCTTACTAATGCTGTAAATCTCTCCGTCTGTCTGTCACCTCTATACGCCTAAACCGCTGAAATAGTCGAGATAAAATTTGATATAGAAACAGGACGAAGAGTTTGAGAACCTGGATAGGATATAGGACAGATTTTATCCCGGAAAATTGCATAGTTCCCGCGGGATGGATTTGCGGGCTATTGTTGTTGTTGTTGTGTTGCTGTTGTTGTGACTGTTGTTAGTAAAGATATTTTTTGTCTGTGTCTGGAAAATGGGTTAGTGTGACAAATAAAGACCAACGATTGTTATCTTAACAGAAGCTTAACAAGCGTTTATGAAAGGGTTACTTAACAGTATTATCATTTCTTTATTCAGCTCACGGATAACCTTTGTTTACCCTGGCCACTTGAAACGTAGAGTATCCGGGTACACCCGGGTGGGGATTTAAGGCTTCGCCGACCAATATTTGGCCGGGTACTGTGATTCGACATAATGTATTTGGATTACAATTACAGCGAATTCGATTACGGGTAAGCGGGGTGTTTTTGTTTAAAGGTTATAGGTTGTAACCTACCGGTATACCGGTGTAATGTAACAATGTTTGTTTATTTTTAAACCCATTACGATCAGTTCTTTTTTCAATTTTGATTTCTATAGTGTCGTGTAGTAACAAGTATGGCATTAAGTGGAAGATAATCGTAGTGTCGCCGAAAAATCTTTAGTCGGTGTAAAACACAAAAAATATATTTTTTTGTTCGGTACACTAGTACTATTTTTTAAAAACCTAACAAATTTTTGGTTATTTCTACTCAGAATCACAAGCACTATCGATTTAAGAAATAAAAAAGGGTCCCAATTTTAACTGTCAGTTTTGTGACGTAGTTAACCATACATGTTGTATGGACCGTCACGAAACTGACTAATAAATTTTGTATGGAAAATTAAGGATAATTAAGGCAAAACGGGTACATTTTTTTCTGAAAACCCCCAAGAAGCAGCAGGCGGGGTACATTGCTTGAAGAACTATTAGAAGGCGTTGGTAGGCCCTTCATAAGGTGGACTAACGACCGGCTAAAGTTTGCTGTTCAATAGATGCAGGAGGCGCTGGACCGGTCAATGTGACGTTGTTCGGGAGATCCAGAAATGGACGTCTTTTGGCCGACGTTACTGATAAAAATTACCACTTCTTCTTCTTCTTGCCCCCTCCCATTTCAAACGGGGCCGGGCCTCCTTGTTCGCCGGCACCAGGACGCTCTGTCCTGGGTTGTCGTTGGTGAGATATTCAGGGCTTTCAGGTCCCTCTCAACATTGGTCCACGATGGATTTTTCCTGAGTATGCATGTATCAAAAAGTTAAAAAGCGGCTAAAGTCACTTAGCCGCCTATCTCGGGGTTTCGTAGGGATGTTAAAAATTACCACGGTGGAGGATTAAATGGAGACAGAATCACGAATCACGAATCAGCATCACGAATGGGTCGGCTCGTCCGTGGCAGTGCCACCCTCTCACAGAACACCGGCGTGAAGCAGCAGTGCTCCTGCTGCGTTTCGTACGGTCAGTGAGAGTGCCGGGGGCCCAATACCTCTCCCCCTCCTCTATTCCCTTTCCTTTTTCCTCTCCCTTTTAGGGCCGACAACGCACTGGCATCGCGTAAAGTGCTGCGGGTGTCTATGGACAGTGGTGATCATTTAACATCAGGTGACCCACTAGTTCGTTTGTCTGGCCTCTCTAACATAAAAAAAAAACAGAGTTTTGTGTATGACCCTGTGTTATTCAACTTTATCTCCCTCAACTATACATTAACTAATGTTAATTCACTTAACCTTTCCGTCATTCAACATCAACCGAAACACGTCCACTGCTGTCATTAATTTCTCGTTAAACAGAGTGTGTCACTCGCATTAATCCGTTGTTTTCTTTCAGTCGATTCTCATTTTTTTTACAGGAAAATAAGCCACGTGTGAAATTTTGAAGGTTGTACTTCTACAAGCTTTCATCTTAATACCAGCCAGTATCCCTTCTATTATCGTAAAACATCTCCGCAAACAAGCCGTCCAATATTGTAAGAGATCGCTAAATGTTTGTGTAGACTGAACAAATATTCCCTTTCTTGTAAGTAAAGCAAAGCGAGTCACTTCGATACCTCACTTGATTGTTTGTTGTTCTGGATATCGGGAAGCAATTTGTTTGAAGACTTTGGAGTGGACTTAGGTTTCTACAATACTAATCTTAACTATCGACAAGCTGAGCTCTGAATGTGTCAATAGATTTCTCCCTTTTTATTGTCAGCACTGAAAAAGTTTGTCATTGAGTTAAATCCCTATCTATACTTAAGTAAACTACACCCACTGGGTAAAATTGTATTGTTATTGCACCACATCAGCATCTTATACCGTTTGACAGAAAGAAATAATGAAAGCGATAGCAAGCGTCCGCAGGTTAGACAATAAGACAATAAGCGTACTGCATGGTCATATTAAATATCTTCTTCAATACTTCATTGCACTTGGTTATTTACTTTGGCACTTGTTTATCTTTTTTTTTTATGAATGTGGATTGGAAATGAGCGAGTGGGTCAATCTACGAAATTCCATTTTCGAACTTCGTATCATGCCGTTCCGTTCACACTTATTATATTTGTATTAAGCAAAAGAATGAAAGGAATGGCAGAATACGAATTTCGAATTTCCTAGTCATGACTGTGTAGTATTTCTTACCTTCGTTTTCCAATCATGTGTAGTGTAAACTTAGATCAATCAGGGCCGAATTGCATAACAAAATACAAGCAAATAGTATTAGTGAATTTTAATAAAACAGCTAATACTATTAGCTCGTAATTTGTTATGCAATTGGGCCCTGGTCATATTTATGAAACTACATTGCACTCATTCTTTTTACAAGACTAGAAAAAAATCCGAGTGCCTAACCACTCACTTGATTGTGGTAACTAGAGTTACCAACTTTGTGCGCCTCCAAATTGCTTCTGGTAGCTTTGGTTACCAAGGGCAGTAGAGGCGGTTTTCGATTTTTAATCTGTAAACGGTGGCACAGATACGCTATAAAATGTAATCGATCGAAACCGATTTTTCGCAAACTTTTATTGTGTATATTTGGTAGGTCTGAGAGTAGGTCGTAGGCTATATTTTATTCTTCGCAGACGGAGTCGCGGGCAACAGCTAGTAACAAGTTAGGTATGAAGTACCTTTTTGTATTTTTTTTTTATTTTTTTTTTCAACTTCATTTTTTATTACTTTTAGGGTCATCCCGTGAAACCATATATTTCAAACTAAATACAAACTGAAATATAGATGCACAGAAAAAAACCCCAGAAAAAAGACCAGCTAGTAAATAAATAAAACTAAGTAGAGATACCATCAAGGTTGTGCACCCAGCGCAAGCTTTGAGTTTCCCACAGTTTCCAGCAGAATGCGCGACGAGTATTACTCGCGTGAGGAAGCTTCATAATAATATGAGTTGGGAGGTGCACTTTAATCCTAGGGGACTTTTACATGCAAGAAAAATCGTGCAAGTAGCATTACATTGCCGCGCTCGATCGATGATTTGTATTTCATTAGTTTCGCGACTCAGCAATGTACACCTACACATACACACAAACTTTCGTATTTATAATAAACTAAGTATCGTCATCATCATCATCCCAGACTATATACGTCCCACTGCAGGGCACAGTGAGTGAGAGGGCTTGGGCCGTAGTTCTTACGCGGGCCCAGTGAGGATTGGGAACTTCACACACACCATTGAATTTCTTCTCAGGTAGGTATATGCAGGTTTTCTCACGATGTTTTCCTTCACCGTAAAGCTCAAGATAAGTTACAAATATAAATTTGCACTTAAATTCTTCAAACTTCTGACGCTTGACTTCGCTTTCACCATATTATACTGTCATCATGTTATACCATTTGACAGAAAGAAATAGCGATTGCGAAGGCAAGCGTCAGAAGCTTTAGACAATAAGCCTGCTGTACGCTTATTTTTTAACGCGCTGACGCTTGCTTAAGCATTAAATGTTTCTTTCTGTCAAACGGTATAAGATGGTGACAGAAAGAGATGGTGAATGCGGAGGCAAAGCGACCGCGCAGTAGACAATACGACCTCAGGTCATCTTCTTAAAGTTTTCACCTATAGTAACGAATCCGTATAAACAAATTGACGTTCCACATTTGATATTAAGGCTTAAGCTCCATATCAGTACATACAATACAATATAGGACCTTTACTGAAGTTTTTCACCTATAAATTGCTAAAGCTATTTAGAGTAGTGCAAAAGCTTATACCACATCTTGCAATTATGCGGAGCTGCGGAATGCATAAGTAATACCTACTGGGCATTGATGGATCGATCTTAGTAAGAACGGTATATATTGCACCTGTAACAACCATTGTACTTTTTAAATACTGTGTATCTATAGATATAACTTAAGAAGCCAATATACCGCAGTATCTCAAGTCAAAAGTCTTTGACCAGTGTGTGTTGCCAGTGATAACTTATGACACCGAGAAGTGGCCGCTAACGTTGGGCCTCATAAGAAAGCTCAGAGTCACTCAGAGGGTGATGGAGAGGGCTATGCTCGGAGTTTCTCTGAGGGATCGCATTAGAAATGATGAAATCCGCGCAAGAACTAAAGTCACGAATATTGCTCGAAGAATCGCCAGACTCAAGTGGCAGTGGACAGGGCGCATCGCTCGTAGAATTGATCGAATGCCGATGGGGCCTAAAGGTTGTCGAGTGGCATCCACGGACCGGAAGACGCAGTGAAGGTAGGCCTCCAACAAGATGGTGGCGGGAGCGCGTTGGATGCGGATGGCGCAGGACCGATCTGTTTGGCAAGCCTTGCGGAAGGCCTATGTTTAGCAGTGGACGATATTCGCTCCAATTTTAAAACATCTTAATACGGACTGTGAAGAAACTTCTTTGTTCAGTTTAATCAGTAAACATGTGTTTATCCCACCTTAATACACATTTTTTTGCCTATCTGATGAAAATATATTTGAGAAGCACTAAAGTGCTCACTTCAACTTCATTAAGGACATAATGCAAAATATTACAGTACAATTACACTTCGTTTCCTGAAACAAATCTATTTATCGCCACTCTTACGCACTGTCGCGCCAAATAAACTTAACAGATACTCTGTACAGAGAATAGAGCTTTATTTCATTAGTTCTCTCCAAGCGGGCCTAATGCAAAGCGGAAACTCCCTTGAGACAAACTCAATTAATTCCCTTTAAAACACAAGTCGCTTTCAATGAAAGACTGAAAATTTAAACATTTTCTGATACAGCCGTTACACTCGTTTGAAGTCCATTGCGTTTTCCGGACAGCAACGCTATGATTTACCAACTGCGGCGTCGATGGATGCGGTAGTGAGTGCTTGTTCAAACTGAGAGGGCTGTGCGAAGTGCGCATGTCAGTAAGTAACTTGTTGGCTCTGGAAGCGTTTTTGAACGGCAGTGCGGCGCCCGACGTCCTCCGCGTATCCCGCTGAGTTTTGTCGCTTTCCAAACCAACAGTTTTCGAACGCGAGAAATAAGCGCGAAAAACGTTCTTAATTCAAACGGGCAGCGGTATTGTTTTTTTTAGTTCGCGATGACTTTTCAGCCAGTTGCATAACAGTTTAAAAAGTTTATAATGGACACTACGTGACTGTTTTGAACATGATTTGGCGAAATTTGGAGTGGAATTGAAATGATTGAACAGTAAAGTGTTTGTAATGGCGCTGAAGAGTTTTGTTATAGCATGGGCGATTTGTTTGGCGTTGCCATTGGCAACGGGCCATCTCAACGTGCTCATCAGCCAATCCGAAGTGATGAAATTGTTAGGTAAGTCTAATTAGAAGGAATACTTCAAATATTTGTCTGGAATGTTTGCAACTTGATTCGAGTTGCGACTTGGCATTAATCTTGATTATCAATGAAGCAATGTTAACTGTTGTTAGTTTTGAAGTTTTGCTCACTTACTTAAAAGTTATTTGGTTTATTAATAGCATTAAGTTAATGTTGTATTCAATTAAGTAAAATATGTAAAGTAAGAAAGATGAATTCAATATTGGAGAATGTTGCCTGTTGCCAGATCGGCAATGCCATTTGATTAAAAATACTAGATATTTGAAATATCGTAAGTTAGAAATTTTTATTTTTTACTTAATTAATCTGTTAGAAATAAACATTAGGTATTAAGCGTTTCTAGCTATCTGGGGTGGGCTGGGGTGGGGTGGCTTTAAAGTAGTCTATGGTACACATGAGGAAAAACAATTAGGTACAAGAACTACTGGAAATGTCTACATAAAAAAGAAGGATTCCCTATTTTTATAACCGCTTGTTAAACTAAACATAACACAAACGAATTGTATTTTTTGTCATTTTAATTTTAATATTTATGCCTTTGCTAGATATAGATAACACACAATTTATTGCTGTAACACGTTTGGAGTTTTTATGATTAAGTAAAACAAAATGTATAAAAACGATTTCAGGGAATAATAATGAAAATGTTATGAATGACAATGAAGTAACAATGGCAATTCTTTTGACACCTGAACTTAAACCTTGAACTCATCATGTTTATATACGTCCCACTCGGATTCACAGGCTTCCTCACATAATGGAAGGGCTTGAGCCATAGCTCCCACGAGGGCTTAGTGCGGATTGGGAACTTCACATACACGATTGCATTTCTTCGCAGGTGTGTGGTTTCCTTTACCGTAAAGCTCACAGAATTTTTGCACGTAAATTTCGAAAACTTTCGATATTTCAAATTTCGCAAGGCGGCTGGCAAGAGCTGTATGAGAGTGGCCGAGAATCGTGCTCAGTGGCGTGCCATGGGAGAGGTCTATGTCCTGCTGTAGACGAGCATAGGCTGATGATGATGAAATTTTGAAAAATTCAAAGGTGCGATCCCGGGCTCCAACCCATGACCCTCTGTTTGAGAGGCCATAGGTCAAACCACTGGGCTAACATTACTTTAAGAACCTTAAATTTAAACTTTAAGAACTACTGAAACTAAAGTTAACTAACGTAATTTAAATTTAAAAAAAACAAAAGGTACCTAATCAAAACCGGTTTGACGCATATGTAAAACGACAATAGGTATCTGGGCAAAATAAAGTGTGTTCGCTACGGCATATTATTATTTTTGTCAAGTTCCATGGGTTGATATAAACGTGTTAAATTTCCATGAAAACGTGTTGTTTTTCTCAATATTTTTCTCTAACGTCTGGTTCCCATAGTACCTAATGTTTTCCGTGAACCCATTAACTGCGAACACGATCCTATTTTTGTGATAAAAATATATTTTCTATAACCTTTGTCGTACACGTCATGTGGTTTTATTATATTGATGAAAAGAATTCATTTTACCTTTTGATTCCTTATTTCACGCTACTTTTAGGTGAAAATGATCAATTAAATATCAATAATAATATAATATTTTAATATAATATTATGTATATTAAGGGGATGGGGGGGGGGGAGGGGGAGGATCGTAGCAGGTAGAAGTGGAAACAAATAGTCTCTGCTGCTCTGTGTGAAATAGTGGAATTAAATATATTTTCATCAAATCAAATTCACAATCATGATATTAAAAATCGAGCGAAAAAAGACACGTTTTGTATTATAAATAAAAAAATAAATAAATAAAAATCATTTATTTCAGGACGAGGAGTCCCATATACAATGTGTTAGTTACATTCTTAATATTTATGTTAGTAAGAGCATAAAATAAAATATTTTGGGACCCTCTTTTATTTTAAGAGTTCCATACGCAAAAGATACCTACGAACAACCAACGAGTTTTTATTACATTTATAAAGGTCCTCTATATCTGTCCGTCCGTAACTTAGCATTCTGCCGACTAATCATAGTACTTATTAAACAAAAGAGTAAAAGGGACAGCAAAATACGAACTTCAAGTTTCTTATTTCGTATTATTAAATGTTGAACGTGTAAATTGGATATTATGGAGATAGAAATTAATATAAGTGAAAAAAAACTTTTTTTTTTACTTTTGTGCACTGTAATATTGATTTATATGTATGAAGAAGAAAAAAAAAATTATCGATTTTAACTAAAATCAATATACCAGGTTATTTAACGAAAAAAAAAACACGGTGTAGATATATAGGTATTTAAAATACATGTGTCAGCAGAGTCCGCTCTTCCATAACAAATAAGTTTTTAACGCTATCATCTATACTATGTTGAAGAAATAGATTTGATGACGATATTTTGTTTATTCTAAAATAGCTGTTGTTGGCAACTCCGTCTGCAAAGAATTCTTTTATCGCTATCCCGCGGAAACTATGCAATTTCCCGGGTGAAAAAGTATTATAATAGGTCCTTTCATGGGAGTCAAACTATCCATATACCAAATTTCATCTAAAACGGTTCAGCGGTTTAAACGTGAAGAGGTAACAGACAGACACGCTTTCACATTTATAATATTAAGTATGGATGGTATCCGAAAAC
This sequence comes from Archips crataeganus, assembly GCA_947859365.1. Lineage (NCBI taxonomy): Eukaryota > Metazoa > Arthropoda > Insecta > Lepidoptera > Tortricidae > Archips > Archips crataeganus. The sequence goes on from OX402048.1 coordinate 19,309,532, forward strand.
ACAACGAAAACCTGTTACTGGCACAGAATAACTAATAGTACTAGCGTACAGAAGGATCACTCTCGAACAAAAGTCAACTTTAGGTATAAAAATTTTCCTACTCTTACGACCGTTAACTGCTTGCACGCGAAATTAAAACTTATCGTGTGATACGAGCATTCATATTCCGTTGGGCACCGCTAAACCGAAACCAACAGCACGGGTTCCCCCTCACCGATATTTAGGTAGGTACAGTAAACTAACTTTCTTAACTTATCTTTTATAGGGATTATAAGATCGTTTAGAAATCATTGCTTGTTGCAAAAATCACAGAAAAATAATTACGCGCGACGCGGCTAGCATATGAACCGAATGCCGAGCGACAACCCCAGAGGCGCGCCGGCCGAACATACCTAAACTGCGGAGTGAAACCCCCCGGGCGAGACGAGACCCTGCTTACATTACTCCAGTAAAATCGTTCCAGTAGCATGACATTGCGGAGTCGCGATGCTAACGAATTACATAGTTCAAACAAGCGCCGCAGTGGCATGCAACTGGAATGATTTTACTGGAATAATATAAACAAGATATCAAGTTACATCAGTTCTGGAAAAAATAAGAAAAAACCCATGTCACTTAGTTAACCAATAATAGAGTCACACAACGTAGCACTTTTAGTATTACATGGATATCGCTTAACCACTCGTGTGCTTTGTGTAACTATGGTGTCACGTATACATATTTTTTCAATCCAATTTATGCCTTAAAACAAAAAGGACATTGTTTGAAATCACTTGAACTCAAAGAATTACTTTGCTCGTCCGCAGCGAAAAAAAAAGTCAAAAAAAGGGTCGCGTGTGAGCAAAGTAATTGTTTCAGTTCATTGATATGGACCTCCGCAAAGGAACGCCTGATTCAATAAAGCATTTGAAATCACTTGTCAATAAAATGACAGTAAATGCAAAAAGCAATCTAAGTAACATGGATTTTTTTCCATAATTGTTATAACTTGCACCGGTACGAGGTTATCTTTGATTTTGGGACACCCTGTCTAACGCCAAAAAGAATCAGAACGTTATTGTATCATACCTAGTTTCAAGGAAATCAGTAAAAGACAGGTTGTCAAGTATCCAATTTCCTCCAGAATCGTATCGAATAATCCCACTGCGTTTGACTCACGTCACCTTCGAACAAAACCTTGAACATAACTGTTGGTACGTCAAACACAAAGGCGTGGACGTCACCCCCGCTTCCGAAGATCAAAAAATGTAATTATCTACCCTTGATCTACCCTCAACCATTTATATTTGTTCTACAAATTCGACGTATGTATTTACGCAACTGAACGTGTCCACTGTTTAGCAATACGAGACGGAAATTGACGTGTGACTTTACACCATGTTTTTGTTTCATTTCGATGTCTATCTTTCTTACTAATAATATTAGTAACGCGAAAGTTTTTACGAATGTATGGATGTTTGATACGCTTGCACGCTAAAACGGTTTGCGTATTCTGATAGTTTTTCCATTTATAGTTAAGTAGCTAAATTTACATAAAATGTCAAGTTAGTTTTATATATATATATTTTTTTTTAATAGCCTATACAGTGTCCCACTGCTGGGCAAAGGCCTCCCCTTTCTCCTTCCACTCGTCCCTGGCTTCGGCAAAGTGTTGCCAGTCCAGCTGGAATCGCTCCAAATCGTCCAGCCACCTTCTTTTAGGCCTACCTCTGCTCCGGTGCCCGTCGCTTGGAGCCCAATAAGTAGTGATTTTGGCCCAGCGATCCGGGTGCATCCGGCAGACATGACCTGCCCAGTCCCACTTGAGTTTGGCGGTCTTTGTCCCCACATCAACAATTCGGGTTTTGGAGCGCAGTTCAGTGTTTCTGATTCTATCAGCTCTTCGAACACCTAGGATACTGCGCTCCATAGCCCGCTGGCAAACCTTGAGTTTTATATTAAAATCTTTAAATCTTTGTCGTCCCTTATTTATAACAGAACATACAATCCTGCCTGAGAATAGATCAGTTTAAAGCGATAGTACCTTATCTCTGTCATTTCTTTATGATCCTACTGCATAGTTTTCCGATGCTCAGCAAAGAATTATTAGAATTCTACAGCAGAAGCCACGTACTCGTATCGACAATGGAAACAGAACAGTATTACTCACTACTTTATTACTTTAGGGAGTACGTATACGACATCCGACCATCCGAATTCGAATCTTATTAGAGATAAAAGAAACTTGCCACCGTGCAATGCATACGGAATAAGCATTCGAGTCATAAACCAGCCTGTCAGATAATGCAATGCGGTAAAATAATGGTCACTGCATGACGGCATGAGGGATGCATTCCTCTGATTTAATGCGTAGTCTTTGCTATGTCTAGATAGAGCTTAGGAAAAACGTGATGTTCATTTTGATAAGGATCGTTTCAGAATTGACTAGCACAACTCGCAGCTTACCACTGAAGCAAAGACTTGAAATATAGCAGACATCCTCTTGAAGTTCATAATAACAGTACTAGAATAATTCAAAGTTTTTTTATTTTTTTTTTTATTCTGAACGAGCAAGCGGGTCATCTGATGGAAAATGATCACCACCGCCCATAAATATCAACAACTCAAAGAGAGTCTTATCGTTATCTGGAAACACTGCTGCCGGTAGCTGGTTCCACAGTTTCACCGTACGTGGCAGGAAGTGCCGAAGAAAACGTATAGTGGTAGACTGCCATTCATCGAGATGGTGACGGTGATGGTGAAGTTTCATGGATTAGGGTAAGTATAAGAGATTGATAATTTCGTTTAAAATTTTCCCTATCACCATAAAAATCATAAGCTACAAGAGACTTTAAAGTTGGTATGGTTGATTGGTAATTATAACAGGCTAGGTATATAGACTATTTTTATTAATTTCCGAAATTTGGACGGGATACGGTAGCCAAGGTAGGGAACTAGACTTTTTTTCTGCGACGTGAATAAAACTAGCGTGTCTATACACTCCATTCCAAAAAGCATAGGTAGGTTAAATTTTTAGTCGAGTATTATGTTTCACTTTATTTAATTGTACTCATTCTGAGTATTCTCATAGTTTATTACTCACCCCCAGTCTTGCCCACACTTGAGTGAAATAAAATTGTTTTATTAAACTTTATTGCTTTTAATTCCTTAGTTCAACGTAAGTACACGTCATACGATTAAACAGCCACAGCATAAATCATTCAATGACAAATGACAGTCGCATGTGTCAAAAATAATAGACACAAGCGACATCTGTCGGCGGGGGAATTAATGACTATTCAAACATCAATTTAGACGGAGTCTTATCTAGTGGTCGCAGTAGGAGGGTCGCACGCCTTACCTAAGGGGTACATCTTTCGTAAAAATACAAATTGTGGCTCAATAGCATAATAAAGTAAGTAGATAAAATCAGCGATTTTGTATTGAAATCCACTTAAACTGTTTGCTTTACTTAATTATAATCTGAGCCCTGTTATTGAAAACCATAAACATCCGACTTTTTCATTCCTAAGTTTAATATATAAAATCTAATATATTAAAATCTCGTGTCACGGTATTTCCCTTGTATTTCCTATCTTTTTATTATTTTTGTCTGTATTCGGTAGAGTCTGAGAATAGGTCGTACGTAGGCTATTTTATACGGCAAAACACCGTTTGCCGGGTCAGCTAAGTAGTTATTTTATAAGAATTATATAATGATTAAAATTAAATAATACCAAGTTACTGGTAAAATTAAATTTATGAGCGGTTTTTCTGATTTTGATACGTTTTTGCCAAAAAAATGTAATTGAAGTCTTTTCTACAAAAAAAAACTGCTTCTAGATCGATCTGATAGGTGCTACCCATCTAGGAGATACGGTGCTAAACTAAGTATGTCTTATAAAGAAAAACGAAGCCTACAAAATTTATTTCAGTCAGTGTTTGGTTGGTTCCCCTCCCGATTGTGAATCTTCGTCGTGCATAGTTAGATAAAGATAACGTATCTTTATTTCGGTTTTCGTTTTAATAAATCTAAACTTTTTCCATCATTGGCCATATTCGCAACTTTGAAGTCGCAATGTTACAACTGTCAGTGTATCCAACCCAACGTAGAATAAAACAAAGTTACAGGTTTAATGAAGGTAATATGGGGAGTTTTTATCCTACTGATATTAGAAATGGAGATCTTTCTGAGTATGTGTGCGTGCGCGCAAGTGCTTGTTACTTCTTTGCGCTCAAATAGCTAGACTGGCCTGCAAAGAACAAAAAAAAACAGTAAACTAAATGTCAAAAAATACAAGACAAAAGACATACCGAAACGTCGGTAGAGCCTGATGGCCGGTGGAGCCAAAAGGGACCGGAAGACGCAGTGTGGTTAGGCCTCCAACAAGATGGAGCGAACCTGAACCTGTTTAAGGTTGCGGAAAAGGCTTCGATGTGGATGGCGCAGGACCGATCTGTTTGGCGAACCTTGGCGGAGGCTATGTTCAGCAGTGGTCATCTTTCGGCTGCCTGCGAAAACATGCCTCATCACTTTACGCATCTAAATTAATCCAAAATTAAAGCTAAATCCTCAATCACAAACCGTGTTTTCTTTAGGAAGCCCTCCCCGCATTGAAAATGCGTACTAATTGGTCGAATTTAATCCACTTCTTTTGATGATATAAACTTAAAATTTGGTACGCACATGTAAATAAAATAACAATGCAAGTAGATACAGATCAATCAATAGTCATCATCATCATCATCATCATTTCAGCCGAAAGACGTCCACTGCTGAACATAGGCCTCCCCCAAGGCTCGCCAAACTGATCGGTCCCGTGCCATCCGCATCTAACGCGATCCCGCAACCTTAACCAGGTCGTCGCTCCATCTTGTTGGAAGCCTACACCAACCACTAGTATAGTTAACAAAATATTGTACCTATCAAAAATTTAAATTTGATCGAAAATTTGTTCTCCTTTACGATGGCAGTCATAAAGGCACAGACTAACTCCTCATTCATTTAATTTTTAATGGCGTCAAGGTTAAACATTTAAATTTTATACGCGTGAATCAACTTAACGTTCGTTTGTCTTCATCTGCCTTTGACATAACAACAACAGACACAATGGTTTCAATTCGATTTGTTACTATAAACCATTTCGATAAAATATCACAGTACTCCTAAGTAAAATTTATAGGTGCCCTATAAGTCACAAACCGTTACGTATCCCGCCCGTAAACTACCATCATAAACAAGGTTCAAGTACGTTTTATTGATATGATTCCGCCGCGTCGGGGGTTAGTTCAGTTACGACCCCCAACAAGTGGTTTATTTCCCTGATAATGCTAGTAACGCCCCTTTACGAGAAGCTAATGGTGGAGAGGTCAAATGAATTAACACTTTTGTTCATGTTATAGCTCAGGGAGAAAGGTTTAATATAAGCTATAAACACAAGGTCATACGGTCATACATAAAACTCTATCTTCGAAGTATCCTTATGGTTATTTTTCATCGTTACAGTCAGCCGAAAGAAATCTACTATTGGACATTTGACATTTACATTAAGTACATTGACCGGTCGTGCGTTGCCTGTATCCATTTCGCCATATCTTTCTGTCACCATCTTATACCGTTGAAAGAAAAAAACAGCGAACGCGAAAGCAAGCGTCAGCGCGTTAGACAATAACATTAGCGTAGAGATAAACTACGATAACATGGCCCGCCCCTCCACATTACTATTTCAATGTGTTTAGTCACATATTTACGAAATAATTTTTATTTAGTAGTATTTGCTTTTGTTTGACGGCTGTCTTAACGCGCACACATGCGTTGAAAGTTTTGGTGTGCTTTATAAATACTTTCACAATACATTGAAGACTTCTTGAATTGTGGAGGGGCGGCCCATGTTATCGTAGATTATCTCTGGGTACAGGTTATCAGTCCACCTGGTGGCGGGTTTAAAGCAGCGTCATCCCATTCGTGGGCACTTCTCAAAAACACATGGCCGCGACGCCCTCAAGTAATTTGTGGGTCATTTTCAAAAAAATTGTACATAATTAAGTGCTTTAATAAAAACAAAAGTTAATTGATTCCTCTGTTCTTTCTTTCGTTACAAGTTACCCATTAGTTTGTATGACTAACTTTCGTTATACAAAGGACGGGATCGTGATTTTGTTATCATTAAGCATTTAATGTACGTAAAATTTTTTCGAAAATGAATCTTGTATTGTTCTTGTTGCCGCGCCCGCTGTCATTTCCGGCCATATCACGTAATTTGTTTTCCTGTGGTTATTTTAACAAGCTTTAATTTGACTTGAACCTCCGAGTTTTTCCGAATTTTATTGCGAAAAAAAAAAATTTCAATGTTTAATAGGTACATAGTAAAATCTACGGCTCTGGATTCTGCATAACGTTTGAAATTTACCGTGTGCTTGTCGGTGAAAGAAAATATCTCCAGAAACCCTATCTATAAGTGAGGAATGATGCGTCAAGATCCCAAATCGCATTAGATCCGCGTGGAAAGTACAGCATAAGCCTAAATAGAGAAGAGGTAGAACAGATGATGATGATAAATCTGTATCCCACGAAAAGGTCTGAATGGAATTTTGATGAAAATGTGACGTTGCTTTTTACGGCTGTGCCGGTTTGATGAGAAGCATTTTCTCCAGAATCCACTAACGAAGAGGCATGCCCTCAGTTTATGCCTTACTGGGTCAGTTTTATGGTCTCTTGTTATGCTTATGGTAATGAAGGCGTCATCCCTTGGGAATATAGGTCTTACGCTTCTGTATGTAGGGGAACTATATAGCGCGGAAATACGAGTATTTGACCGTAAAAGGAACGTAACCTAAATAACGAGAGAGAGACAGATATATTTATTTAGGTACACATAATTCGATACACAGGAAAATTAATACATTTAACAGGATATGATACAGATAAAAAACATGGAATATTATATTAATTGGGCCTTACTCAGCATAATTTTGCGGCAAGCCGCAAACCTGTTTTTCAGTGGGACCCATTTAAAAACTAAACACAAAAACATACCTACACACTGTAACGACACGAACGCCAGCGGAAAGTGTAATGACGACGGAATTTTTTCAACCATTTTTAAAATTTTTCTCTTTAGGGTGCGCTTTCACAGAATACAAGGAAAAGGGACGATATTACCTACCTAGAACCTACCTAACGTATTTTTAAAATCTGTCAAAACACAATTTCCCAATATATTTTGTATGGCAATATGACGTCACTTATTAGCCAACTGAAATGACTTTTATTTGTTTAAACAACGCGAACAAGAAATTCCTTCACGGCCAAGGTTCTATACCAGTCAGTTGTCGTCGCTAAAATAATCATCTGAGCTGTCTAGATCAAAAGTATCTGAACATGCACTTACGCAATACGTCTCAATATCGAGAGCTTACTAAAGGTAATCACGACGGGTTAGGATTGATAGGCCCTCATAGCAAACGTCCTCGTTGAATAAAAGTCCGCAACGTAATACGTCGTGAGAGAAAAACGTCCACAATTTAAAAGGCCCTGTGTCAACATATCAAAATGTCATATTGATCAAATGACCGCAATTCAAATGACCACGGGAGCAAAACGTCCGTAGTTAAAATTGTACTCCACACTACTAACTAGGTACTTTAATGTAAAGTTGTATGTAGGTGTTTCTTCTTCTTTAAAAATAGTGTATTACGCAATAGGGACGTTTTGTTTTTTTGTAATTTTTCGTTGATGACGATTTGCTTCAAGTGCATTTTGAATTGCGGACGATTTACTCCCTGTGCTTCCTTCCCTGCGGTCCTTCTCATTAAACGGACATTATGCCTAGCAGACTAAATGCAACACAGCAATTGATCACGACCTAATTATAATCTAATCTACCTAATGTTTCAAAAGACACTGGTGTTAGATTGAAAGACTGCGGAACCTTAGTACCTAATAGGTTTTCGTTAGCACCCTATAGATACGAAACCCTAGAAACATACGAGGAACTAATGTCCAACCATTGAGCGCGTCTCACGTTACTTTATAATTGGACAGATTTGCTCCTGTCATTTTTCAAGTGACACTGTCGAGAAGTGGTAATAAATCACGTATGACGGATAGGGTTAACCGGTACACATGAGACGTCATAAATTATATTATTTATATGACTTTGTTGCGGACGATTAGTTTTAAATATTGAAAAATCGCGAGACGTTAGGTACACTTAAGTAATGTAGATCAAACAGTTTTAAAAAAGTACCGTTTTATTGTTTTGTTTTTACAATTCCTTTAATTTAAATTCTTTTCTAATCCTTTTCTATTGGTATATATTTGTATCTATAAGTATTATATTGTACCTATCCTTTTAAATCTCAGCGAGCATGCATGTTTATAAAGTACAAAACAATTATAAGAATAAATGCCTAATGAGCATTTTTTTAAATGAAGTAAGAATTCTAAATAAATATGTTGATATAATTTTCAAAATCATTAACTGGGAATGGCAATTTGACACATGACACTCCGGAATTACTTCACATTTCTGCCACATCGCGCGCTGCGGTCCCCGCCACCCACTTTGCACATAGCCAATATGTATAACAATACGAGTGCTTAATAATATTTCATGGGCCAAATCTGCTGCAATGGTTATCGCTTTTGGCCCGCTTCAGTCCTTAGAGGCTCGATTGCCCATTTGCTTATCAACGCTTTGTAATAATGCTTTGTACGTCATAAATTACAAAAAATATTACTGTAGCGCGGTATATCAGCCAGAAAAGGTGTTTTTTTGTTGACATTTTGCGCTGCGTTTATCAGATTTCCCTGATAAGAATACGTTATTTTGTTTTTTGAAGTTATTTGTAATTATTAAATGATATTTTGGTTGATAATATTTGTTTATAATGTCATTCAGAAGATAACGATTAATATGATTTGTACCCATTAGTTTCGGTGTGTTATTTATATTACTAGAATAACTATTTTAGGCGCAAGCCACACGGAATAAGAGACGTTCGCAGGCCGCTTCTCCGCCCCGTCTCTTCTGTCTGCTTTGGATGGCGACGCATCTATACCTACTTTTAGTATAATAAAACTGATCCAAGGGGTGCCGCAACTGCGACGCGCCCCCGTCCCACGTCTCTTCTGTGTGGCTTGCGCTTTAATTATCACAAAAATGTTTTTGTAAAAAAAAAACAATCTAAGATTTAATTATTACATGGCTAAGTGTTACAGGTGTTAAATAAAGTTTTGTACCACTATGCATGCCTACAAGCATACAAAGATGTAGATTAAACATGCAGCATAACTTTTTATTAATATATGTTTTTAAGCTCATTAAGTATAATGAGTGTGCATGATCAAAATGATGTTATAAATACACGATCTTATAAATTGTCATTCAAATATTCCTGGATAGAGTAGTGTGCATTTTCGCACAGAAATTTAAAAATTGTTCTTTTGAATTTAATTACGTGGTTTATTTCTAGTATAAATCTAGGTATTAATCATCTCATCATCGTCAACCAGAAAAAGTCCACTGTCGGACATAGGGCCTCCTCCAAGTAACAATTAGGTTTACTCATCCGAACGACGCGCTACAAATTATAAACACAGAGTTTTGGCGTAGCCCAAATTTCGACCAACCTTTGGCCGAAACTAAAACTTTGGCTGAAACTAGATTTATTAACCGAAACCGAATTTTTGGTTGATCACTATTACTTCTTCATATTCCGCTAAATATCATCATCCATCATCATCCCAGCCTATAATTGTCGCACTGCAGGGCACAGGCCTCCTCTCAGAATGAGAGGGCTTGGGCCGTAGTTGGGATTGGGAACATTGGGAACATTGGGAACATCACACAAACCATTGAATTTCTTCGCAGGTGTATGCAGGTTTCCTCACGATGTTTTCACCGTAAAGCTCATGGTAAATTACAAATGTAATTTTGCACACCGCTAAATATAGACACGTATTACCCCCAAACTATAATTTTACAACTAAACAAACTAAATTTTGCGCAAGTAAATCTAAACAACCAATTACATGTCTACAATCGCGTATGTTTGCATTCAGGGCTGTCTCTATAAATAGTCAGACAAAGAACACCGTGGGAACCATCTGGTGCAGACTACCGTTTGTCAACCCTTCCGAGGCAATTACAACTCCGTGGAAAATTAAATATAGCCTGGACTATTGCAACCATAAATTGTCTCATGTTCCCGGTAAAAGGTGGTTTATTGTTCGCTGGTGAAAGGTTTGACAACCCTAGCATTGATTGACACTGGTAATTTTTGCTTTGATGACTGTCACGTCTCGACTAATACGCGAAAGAGGTTATGAGAGTTCGTTGTGTCATAAAATAAGTCTTGTTAAAAATTATCTGTATACTTTGTTGATTGTATGGTATCCTACCTGCACAAATTTTAAGTCAACCCGATCATAAAAAGCCGGTGAAATTTGACTTGCAAATTTTGAAAACAACTTACAAAACCATCATTGCATATTAAGTAAAAGCTTATATACGTCCCACTGCAGAATAAAACCAGACGTTTTATAGTTTTATAGATTTATTTGGAGAACAAACCGAAATAGATGTAGGTACAATAAAAGTTCTTTATGTTCTAAATTCTTATAAATAACGTGCATCTACCTCCTCGACAGCTCACACTGAGAATTATATTAATGTAATTCGGCACTGACACTGTGTGCTGCAAATATTTAAGAGAAAAAAAAAACTAAATAAAATGGATAATAGAAAAGTTCCACTATCTAGATTTACATTGACAACAACGCGACAACTATTCTACTATTTTTACCAATCAGTAGACAACAGTGATGTACAGGAAAAGTGATACAAGAAAAAAAAAGAAAACAATAAGGTAAGTATAGTAAAACAAATTAATCTGACGCTGACCTTCAACAACGGGAGACGTCAAGCCCCAAATGACCCAACGCAAGAGGCATGTAGGATGTAGGTATAGCTAGCTGTACTACCACAGTTCCTCTTCAATTGCGTTACCCAACCCGTTTCTAAACTGAGTCAAAGAAGTGTTGAATATATCGACCGAGACTAGTGCTTAGAGAGAACTACCTAATGCAGCCTAAATAGCTGTAGTTCCAGTGAATTCAGCTGTAGGACATCCACTGCTGCACATAGGCTTTCCTAATTGATACCCAATTAGCGATGGGCAGAAGGATAAAATATATAGATATATATCGTATCGATAGTTTTCAAATGTATCGATATATATTTACAAAAAATATCGATATTCCGAATATCGATATTTTTTGCCCAAGATGCGGTATTGTTTTGACAGTGGTTTGTTTTTTCGCTATTAAGTGTCAGCAGGTTATCTTTCAGCCATATAGCTATTTTATAAAGGCTTTTTTCAGCTTTTTCATACACCGCTTCCCAAGTGCTGTCCGCGAACACCACTACTGTATCATCAGCATACGAAAACACACAGCCACCATCAAGAGACAGTTTAGCTAGCTCATTAATATAAATAAAGAACAATGTGGGACCCAGAACACTCCCCAGCAATACCACTGTCAATAGTACATTACTGCAGCGGCCGCGAAATAGGGGATTGCCGGCCGAGTAGTTATAGGTGGCCGAGTGTTAACGAGGCCATCTAGAGATACGAGGCCGGCAATCCCTGTTCGTGGCCAAGGCTTGTATATAGTTTTTCTCAAACATGCATCATCATCATCACCACCATCATCACCGCCATCATCATCACCATCACCATCACCATCACCAACAACATCATCAACATCCATCAACATCCATCAACATCCATCAACATCCGTCAACATCCATGAACAAGAACATCCATCAACATCCATCCATCCATCCATCCATCCATCAACATCCATCAACAACCATCAACATCCATCAACATCCATCAACATCCAACAACATCCATCAACATCCATCAACATACATCAACATCCATCAACCAACATCCATCAATATCCATCAACATCCATCAACAACCATCAACCAACATCCATCAACATCCATCAACATCCATCAACATCCATCAACATCCATCAACATCCATTAACCAACATCCATCAACCAACATCCATCAACATCCATCAACCAACATCCATCAACATCCATCAACATCCATCAACCAACATCCATCAACATCCATCAACCAACATCCATCAACATCCATCAACATCCATCAACATTCATCAACATCCATCAACATCCATCCATCCATCCATCCATCAACATCCATCCATCCCTCCGTCCGTCCGTCCGTCCGTCCGTCCATCCATCCATCCACGTCCACCACGTCGACCTATTAAACGTCATGGTGCTGTGTCACATAAAACAATAGACGATCACTTTGCTGGCCTTGGCCAGCAATGTTGTATGAAATTCCATTATTGACCTCTCGTCTAGCCGCACCTGCAACGTGACAGTTCGTGGCGTATTTTAAGGAACATAACGTCAATATTTCATAGCATGTATGAGAAAAAATTATTATATTATTATATTCGAGGCGAAGGAAACTGTCCGTACAGCCTACCTTAGAATATAGATCGTATTGGTCGGATGCAGGATGCGAAGATTGCGAAGCTTGAGCAGTGTTAACGTAATCGGGTAAAAATGTATCGGTTTCGATATCAGAAAAAAAATATCAAAAATTGATATAACTATCGAAAAAATATCGCCTATTTCGATTATTTTCTAAAAAAAAAACGATATTTCGATACGTCGATGTTTTTATCCAAGCTTATTTATACCCAATCATTACGGTTGGAAGCGGTTTGCACCCACCGTGAACCCGCGGCCTTTACCAGATACTTTTATCCCGAAAATTGCATAGTTCCCGAGGGATAGCGATAAGCGAATTCTTTGCAGATGGAGTCGCCACAGCTAGTTTTAAATAAAATAACTGTGAATTTTCTAGCAAAATAGCATTTGAGAACAATTATCTTTCCTAATTATTAGGTATACTAAACGGGACTTATCACGCAAACAATATTTACCTCCACGTTTCGGCCACATTGCAGCAGCCGTGACCAACTCAACTCGTGACCACGGCTGCTGCAATGTCGCCGAAACGTGGAGGTAAATATTGTTTGCGTGACCCGTTTAGTATAACAATTCGATACCTCCTAAGTATACTGGTGTAACTGCATAATGGTAATTTTACAGTAAAGACCGTATCATTTCGATACAATACGGTCTTTACTGTAAAATCACCATTATGCAGTTACACCAGTATATTTAGGAGGTATCGAATTATAATAGGGGCGTTCAATAAAAAGTGAGAATGAGTATGTTATAAACAACTTTTACTAAATGTCATTTTATTTTTCGACATAGTCACCTTTTAGCATTATACACTTACGAGGGGCGTTCAATATAAAGTGAGAATCAGATGCAAACTCTTTTAATATTACGAAATTAAATACTGGCCGGTAAAGCTAATCTATCTAGCATCAACTAACTCATCATCAAAAAAAAACTAACTGACTTTTGTTTAAAAAAATATACGGTAATTTCTTTGCAATGCTATTGAGTACGTTAGCGAAAATGGAGAAAATTGAACTGCGCGCCGTTATCAAATACTTGTGTTTGAAAAATTTTTCTACGGACCAAGTCAATTTGGATTTGCGGGACACTTTAGAAAATTTCATTTTTAAAAAAGGTCTCATCTTGAGTACTTAAAAAATCTTGTACTGCAGCGACTACCGCGTCGTCGTCTTCAAATTTCTGGCCTCTCGGGTATTGTTTCAATCTCGGAAATAGGTAGAAATCACTGAGAGCGAGATTTGGTGAATACAGAGGTTGCTTAAGGATATTGAACCCAGCATCACGAATTGCAGCCATTGCAACGATGGACTTGTGTGCCGGGGCATTGTCCTGGTGGAACAGCACAACTTTCGAGAGTTTACCTCGCCGTTTTTCGCGGATCTCATTGCGCAATGTTGCTATTTGTTTGGCGTATAAAGTGCCCGTAATAGTGGCTCCATGTTTGAGATACATGGACACACATGCAGATCTGTGTATTTATTACTTCGTTGTTTTGTGAACCTTGTTTATTTGTATGAATTTGTGTGTACTTTCTTGTATTTGTGTGTCTTGTAAAAGTGAATAAATGTCTTCTTTCTTTCTTTCTTTCTTTCTTTATACTCAATCATTAATACCCCTTTACCATCCCAAAAAACAGAGCCCATGACCTTACCGGCAGATGGGCCCACCTTGAATTTCTTCGGAGTAGGAGATGATGGCCTTTTCCATGTCATAGACTGCAGTTTCGTTTCAGGGTCGTAATGATGGAGCCATGTTTCGTCCATTGTTATAAATCGCGCCAAAAAAAGTTCCCGGTCTTGCTGTATCAGGTCCAAAGCTTCTTGACAAATCTCGACTCTAGTTTGTTTTTGCGTGTCAGTAAGCATTCTTGGTACCCAACGCGCAGATACCTTTTTTATACCCAAGTGTTCATGTAAAATTTTATGCACGCTCCCCGTTGAAATCTTTACATTTTCAGCAATAAAACGAACCGTGACACGACGATCCGCCAAAACTGAGTTTTCAACTTTTTTCACAATTTCTTCAGTTATTGCAGTAGTAGGGCGTCCGGAGCGGGGGTCGTCCATTGTCGATGTTCTTCCACGTCTAAATTCGGCGCACCAACGTGCGACTGTCGAATACGGAGGAGCATTAGACCCTAAAGTGTCCCGCAAATCTAAATTGACTTGGTCCGTAGAAAAATTTTTCAAACACAAGTATTTGATAACGGCGCGCAGTTAAATTTTCTCCATTTTCGCTAACGTACTCAATAGCATTGCAAAGAAATTACCGTATTTTTTTTTAAACAAAAGACAGTTAGTTTTTTTTTCATAGCAATCAGCTAGATAGATTAGCTTTACCGGCCAGTATTTAATTTCCTAATATTGAAAGAGTTTGCATCTCATTCTCACTTTATATTGAACGCCCCTCGTAAGTGAAAATCACGAAAGTTAAAACAGTATTTATCTTTTATAACATAAATTAAACTTTATCTTATTTCGTGCAAATTTTCCATCAATTTTTATCTCAAAGATATACTTACAGGGTAATTTTTTAATCAGTGCACAAATTTTGATACGTGATTTAGTAACGTTAATAGATCACGATTATCTGTTCAAGAATATTTTTTTTACATTTCAGAATTTGGGTTGTTCATAGTATAATTCATCCAATAAATTGGTCGAGTTACTATGAAAAATAAAAAAATAAGTGATAAATATTATAACGAAAAATACTGAAATTTGTTAATTTAACGACACTGTATCACATATTAAAATTTGTGCACTTATTAAAAAAATACCCTGTATAATAATAAAACAGCTGAAACGCTGAAACAAAGAGGCAGGGACGGTTCACCTTTCCCACGTGACTACACCTAAAGTGCACAATTTTCTCGCACGTATACACTTTATGCCACTGCGTGACGGAGTTATGGCTTGTTTACCTTTCCCATTACACTGGCAGGCAAGTTAATGGCTTTTAGATTATGAACTATCCGTAATTTGTTAAAGTGTTTACTAAGTTTGTTTAGATTTCTGTATTTTTAGAATGGCGACGGTGGGTTTTAACGATACACGTGTGTCGTAAGTGTGCTTTGTGATAGTGAACGTTAAGGCAAACGACACTTGAAAAATCTTCTTTGTCACTTTGTAACTTACCAATATGTCCCATAGCTCTTATCTCGTCGTATTAAGGTAACAATTCATAATTATAATTAAATCGATACATATTTTTGCACTTGACTCTACCTTACTTACTTTATATCCCGTCTGCATGTTTATTTGTTACTCTTTCACACAAAAACGACAGGTCGATATCCAACCGCCAAATAGCTAGAGAATTAGCAATTGTTTACCCCGATATTCTCACGGAATCTGGATTTATCTTGGCCTAAGCCTAATATACGTCCCACTGCAGGGCATAAGCATTAGAGGGCTTGGGCAGTTGTTTTCAAATGCTGGTTTGCGCAGGTTTCCTCAAGACTTTTTCCATCACCGTAAAGCTCATGGTAAATTTCAAGTGCATTTACGCAAATAAATTCCAAAAAACTTAAAGAAACGAGCCTCAGTTTGAATCCGCGACTATTTACCTAAAAAGTCATCATCATCATCATCATCCCAGCATATATACGTCCCACTGCAGGGCACAGGCCTCCTCTCAGAATGAGAGGGGTTGGGCCGTAGATTCCACGTGGGCCCAGTGCGGATTGGAAACTACACACACACCATTGAATTTCTTCGCAGGTGTATGCTGGTTTCCTCACGATGTTTTCCTTCACCGCAAAGCTCATGGTAAATTTCAAATGTAATTTTGCACATCAATTCCGAAAACTCAAGAGGTGCGAGCCGGGATTTGAACCCATGACCCTCTGCTTCAGAGGCCATAGGTCAAACCACTAGGCCACCACGGCTTATTTCCGTTTTAATCTTCATATTAATCTCACTAAGGTCATACCCCTATGCTGGTACAATTTAAAGGAAAATAATTTAGCGTACTGGAATCAACGGCAGTGCTACCGGAGCGTATTCAGTTGGGGTAGTCAGCTCTTTGTTACAAAGTTAAACGGATAAGATTCTTTCTCCACTGAACTAAGAAACAAGCGAACGCTAACTTTTTAACTTTTCTTGTCGCATATCGGCATTGACTGAAACAAAACACAATCAAAGCGAGCACACAAACATCCTGTGCCAGCCAAGGAAAAACTTAGTTATTTTAGTGCATGACGAAATTTAAGTTGAGATTTCAATTTAAAAAATAGTTTAAAAAAAATATTGCTTTGTAAATGTTCATTATTCTACTCAATAAGCATCGTAAGACAGTTCAGATTAATTCTTGATCCACTTATAACCGTTTTTAATTTAAACGTACTTAAAATATTTGGAAACTAACTGTTTACCGCGACCCCGTCTACAAAAAAATAGTTTTTTTATGTAAAATATAGACTTGCGTTTGACCACAATCACGCCTGATGGATTGCGAAGATGAGGCCTACGATGGAGCACGCTTGCCTAGAAATGCTCATTCACCCTAGACTTGAATTTGTCGCTACCTAGCGACAACTATGCTATATATCCTTCAAACTTTCAAAAAACGAGCGTACTCCTACCTAAAAGGCCGGCAACACACGACTCTTCGGGTGTCGCAGGTGTCCATGGACAACGGTAATCGTTTAGCATCAGGCGATCCGTTTGCTCGTTTGCCCCTATACCATAAAAAAACTGTGCAATTTTCCGGGATAAAAGTATCTTATATGTTAATCCAGCAGCTTGTCAGCTATCTGAGTGCCAAATTTCATCAGAATCTGTCAAACCGTTTTAGCGTGAAAGTGTTACAAACATCCATACAGACATTTATATACACATAATTGTATTTTTAACATTTGGTTTACTATGCCGGCAATAAAACGTTACTACTACTACTAGTAGTATTTATACATATTTTCGCGTTTATAATTATTAGTAAGATTATACGCAAAATGAAATCCAAAAAATGGATCTACCTTTCCATTAAAGATGACCTCATGTCTTGGAGGTGTTACATTTTCATTAACGACCAAATGTACCGAAACGTTGGTTGACCTCGGTTAAAAATACTGTAAAAAAAACCTTTATTCCAACTCCAACTACTAGCTGAAATATTATTCCGAATTAATGTTATACCTCGTAGAAATACATTATATATATACGTGTATAAACTTAAGACGATCACAATCAACGTCAGTCTTAATGATTAATAATTCATACAAGTAGGTAATCATAAAGCTCCAACAATAAAACAAAACAGATGACAGTCACAATTGAACGTTTGGAATGAATATTAAAACAAATGAGCGACGCAATAAATGTTTTAGCTACCTACTGCTGCAACTCTCTTTTTCGTGTGTGTTTCTTTTATAACCAGTTCAGTAAACCATACACGATTTAATTGTTAGTTGCTGCACTGTATTAAGTGGGAATTCAACTTATCTTTTGTCAAAAAGGTCAGGGGTTTTTTCGGAAAAGAAAATTATATTACGTTATGTAATGTTATTTGGACTTTGTACTATTTTTTAAATTGTACGAGATTAAATTTTAAAGGTGGCACAAAAATGCTGAACTATTGAAATAGACGATTATTTATATAGAAAAAGTAGTAACATCAAACGGCACAAAACGTTGTTTATATACACTTGAATTAACTTTACTCTGTATTATTATATAGTATGTGCATTAACTTTTTTTAAAATACAAACCCCTGAATGTATGCATTTCGGTATCTTATTAAAAAAAACAGTTCACGTTTTTCACTCGGTGTTAATCATTATTCTGTATACCTCTTATTAAAGAAATAAAGATAGTGACTTAACGAATCCACATTTCGAATTCCGACGTAGAGGTAAAAATCATAGTCATCGTACATTTACAAAGCATGTAATACAAGCACCGCGTTAGATTGCTTCTTTTGTCCCATTCGTCGTGGGAAAAGCGGTGTGCACACGACAGCAACCATTAGTTAAATTTTGTGACCGAGCAAAAACAGTTTCAAGGAAAATGTTACATTTTAAAGATTTCAAAAGTAATAACAAATTTTGACAGTTTTTTTTTTTTTTTTTTTATGATATAGGGGGCAAACGAGCAGACGGATCGCCTGATGGTAAACGATTACCGTCGCCCATGAACACCCGCGACACCAGAAGAGTCACAAGTGCGTTGCCGGCCTTTTAGGTAGGAGTACGCTCTTTTTTTGAAAGCTTGAAGGTCATATCGGTCCGGGAATAACGCAGCAGGAACCTCATTCCAGAGCTTTGCTGTGCGAGGCAGAAAATTTCTGGAAAAACGATGTTATTAGTTATTCGATGGTGTTATTTTTTTGGATGTAGATTTCCGGTGGGTGATATCAAAATCTATTTTTGTTTGTAGGCGTTAAGGGTTCTTTTATTTGTCTCTTTTTTAGGGTTCCGTAGTCAACTAGGAACCCTTATAGTTTCGCCATGTCTGTCCGTCTGTCTGTCTGTCTGTCTGTCTGTCCGCGGCTAAGCTCAGAGATCGTTAGTACTAGAAAGCTGTAATTTGGCATGAATATACATATCAGTCACGCCAACAAAGTGGTAAAATAAAAAACAAAAAAATAATTTTTTTTAGGGTACCTACCATAAACGTAAAGGGGGTGATTTTTTTTTCTCAACTAATCCTATAGTGTGGGGTATCGTTGGATAGGTCTTTTAAAACCATTGCGGGGTTGCTAACATGATTTTTCTATTCAGTGATCTGTTTGCGAAATATTCAACTTTAAAGTGAAAATTTTCATTAAAATCGAGCGTCCCCCCCCCCTCTAAAATCTAAACTGTTAGGTGGAAAAATTTGAAAAAATTCAGAATGGTAGTAAATATATCAAATTTACTAGGAAAATTATAGCGGCTAAGATTGCTTGGAAATTATTTGTAGTTTAAGAGTAAATAGTAGCCTAAGGTATAAAACATACCTAAACTTGGATGATTCCGTACACATACGAAATCCTTAGAAAAATATTACTTGATTTTTTCGTAATGGCTACGGAACCCTACCTTGGGCGTGTCCGACACGCTCTTGGCCGGTTTGTTGAGCCTATCAGCGCTTTCAGAAAAGACTATGATTGCCAAGAACAGTTTTTTTTCTAAAAATCAAATTACATTTTGCTCTTAAAAGAAATGAGCTATGGAGATAAATATAAAACACACTTTTTGTTTATAAATGGTCACAGAGGCGTAGCTGTCTACCACGTGAGGTCAAGAAATAGCAAGATTATTTGTTTCAGTTCATTAATAATATTATTTGCGAAGGTACCGATAAATTCCCCGAAGGACGTGACCCTGAACATAAATAATGTGAGGACGCCGCAACAAGTGGATATAATGTTATTAGGAAAACAAAGTATTGCTTTATAGGAGTTTGTTGATTTATGCCTTTTGTTTTTTTCTTAGTTTATTCTGATTTTCGAATTCGAATTTGATTCATGTGTCTAGTTATATTATTTTCTTTGCATTACTTTAACAAAAAAACTCACCTCGGTCTATTATATCGACGGTACTCTGACTTAACCTCGTACCTATATGAAATTTTACTAAATTGGAATAACCACATTAGACACAAGGCTTAAAGTGGTTATTCCAAATTCATAAAATTTCATTTACGAGGTTGATTCAGAGTACCGTCGATATACGGCGTCCCACTGCAGGGCACTTCCAGAATGAGATAGTTTGGGCCGTAGTTCCCTCGCATGTCCAATGTGGATTGAGAACTTCATACACACCGTTGAATGTTTTTGAAGGTGTGTGCAAGATTCTTTAAGATGTTTTCTTTCACCATAGCTAACTAAATGTTAATTACTCAATTTCAAATGTGACTAAGCAACTACGCGCACCTTAGTGTCTTGCAATGACGAGTAGAATTACTTCTGGTACATGTCTGGTTAGTAGTATTTTAGGTTACTTATTAAAGTATCATGTAGGTATTCTTCACTATTTAACATCAAACGCGAGTTTTGACCAATTTTAATTACAAAACGTAAGACCATCGTCTCAACAATCAAATTACCTACATTTTCATGTGTATTCAATGAGACAACAAATGAATGTAGGTAAATAGATATACAATAATAATATTATTAATTTCCCGATTCAATTAAAGTGAAAACCCCGTGCCTTAGTGTTTAGTCAGTAGATAACTAAAATCCACGTAGTTTAAATTTTATAAACCTGCTCAATTATCACAGCTTTTTCAAAGTGTGTGTACTTTAGAAGCCTTTTAAAATCCTTCTTGGCATCAGAATTTGGCAACATTTAAGCTGATAGTGCGAAACAATGTAACCATTCTAGCAAAATTGCGTTGTATTTTTTAAGAAGACAAAATGGCTGAGTCTTTGGTAGTTTCAGCCAAGGGTGAAAGAAGATGCTAATTTGTCAGTGGTAATCTATTGTTTGTAATGAACGTTTGTGTTGGTCTTTACAATTTTGCTGGCGTAACGAGACAAGGGATCTTGTGTAATGTAAGTTTGCAAACGGTCATTGTGTTATGATTTGTGCTCGTACTGTATAGTTGGTTTCATTAAAGCTAGAGCTGGAGAATATAAAGGAGTAACTTACTTTTTCGCTGCAAAAAATTTTTAGTCTCATTCGATAACACCAGTTCCAAATCATCCCGCCATCTCCGTTTTGTTATGCCCCTGCGCCGGTGGCTGTCGCTTGGAACCCAACAAAAGTACTTAAATATCCAAAATTCATCGCATTACTCAATAATTTTTGGCATCAGCAATGTGTGCCGTGACTCATTGGAACTAAAGAAGGCTGAATAAAACCGTTGAATTATTAACGACTCGTTTAGTCACCACCCTTGACGGGCTTCTGACACAATAATGGGCTAGAAACTCAATATCGGTAGTTACTAAAAATACCAAAGATTTATTTATTTTTAGGTTTCCATACCTAAACCTGAAACTGGTTACGTTTCAAAGTGTTGAAGTGTCTAAAAGTAACGCCACATTGTCCGTCCGACTTCAGGACCAGATGTCGAAGCCTATTCTATTGCAGCGTGGAGTCAGACAAGGAGATGTTATTTCTCCAAAACTGTTCACCGCTGCACTGGTTACAATACTGGAAAAAAAATATTGCAAGTTTTGAACGCTATATTTTGCCAGTGAGCATAATATGAAAATCAATGTTAGGTTTACGTAGTACAGTAGGATTTAAATTGGCAGCCACGAAGTATTTCAGTCTCGATGTTGGTAGTCATTGTAGGTCAATCGGTTGTTTGCTTTGCTGACATCCTACTAATATTATAAACGCGAAAGTTTGTAAGAATGTATTTATGTATGGATGGATGTTTGTTACTCGTTCACGCTAAAACGGTTTGACGGATTCTGATGAAATTTGGCACACATATAGTTTATAATCCGGATTAACATATAGGATACTTTTTATCCCGGAAAATTGCATAGTTCCCGAAGGATAGCGATAAACGAATTCTTCGCAGGAATGCCAAAACCGCTACAGTTACATACGAGGGGCGTTCAATATAAAGTGAGAATGAGATGCAAACTCTTTCAATATTAGGAAATTAAATACTGGCCGGTAAAGCTTATCTATCTAGCTGATTGCTATGAAAAAAAAAGTAACTGTCTTTTGTTTAAAAAAAAATACGGTATTTTCTTTGCAGTGCTATTGAGTACGTTAGCGAAAATGGAGAAAATTTAACTGCGCGCCGTTATCAAATACTTGTGTTTTAAAATTTTTTCTACGGACCAAGTCAATTTAGATTTGCGGGACACTTTAGGGTCTAATGCTCCTCCGTATTCGACAGTCGCACGTTGGTGCGCCGAATTTAGACGTGGAAGAACATCGACAATGGACGACCCCCGCTCCGGACGCCCTACTACAGCAGTAACTGAAGAAATTGTGAAAAAAGTCGAAAACTCAGTTTTGGCGGATCGTCGTGTCACGGTTCGTTTTATTGCTGAAAATGTAAAGATTTCAACGGGGAGCGTGCATAATATTTTACATGACCGCTTGTATGAAAAAGGTATCTGCGCGTTGGGTACCAAGAATGCTTACTGACACGCAAAAACAAACTAGACTAGAGATTTGTCAATAAGCTTTGAACCTGATGCAGCAAGACCGGGAACTTTTTTTGGCGCGATTTATAACAATGGACGAAACATGGCTCCATCATTACGACCCAGAAACGAAACTGCAGTCTATGACATGGAAAAGGCCATCATCTCCAACTCCGAAGAAATTCAAGGTGAGCCCATCTGCCGGTAAGGTCATGGGCTCTGTTTTTTGGGATGGTAAAGGGGTATTAATGATTGAGTATCTCGAGCATGGAGCCACTATTACGGACACATTATACGCCAAACAAATAGCAACATTGCGCAATGAGATCCGCGAAAAACGGCGAGGTAAACTCTCGAAAGTTGTGCTGTTCCACCAGGACAATGCCCCGGCACACAAGTCCATCGTTGGAATGGCTGCAATTCGTGATGCTGGGTTCAATATCCTTAAGCATCCTCTGTATTCACCAGATCTCGCTCCCAGTGATTTCTACCTATTTCCGAGATTGAAACAATACCCGAGAGGCCAGAAATTTGAAGACGACGACGCGGTAGTCGCTGCAGTACAAGATTTTTTAAGTACTCAAGATGAGACCTTTTTTAAAAATGAAATTTTAAGTTTAGAAAAAAGATATAATAAGTGTATTATGCTAAAAGGTGACTATGTCGAAAAATAAAATTACATTTAATAAAACTTGTTTATAACATACTCATTCTCACTTTTTATTGAACACCCCTAGTATATGTAACTAGCTTTTGCCCGCGGCTTCGCTCGCGTGTACCATGAGTATTCCAAAGAACCAAGATATCAAGCAAGCAAGCATACAGGCAAGCAAGCAAGCATGCAAGCATGCAAGCAAGCATGCAAGCAAGGTGCAAGCAAGCAATCGTGCAAGAAAGCGTGCAAGTAAGCGTGCAAGCAAGCGTGCCAGCAAGCCCGACTAAACTTCAGGTAGATACGGTCCTTTACAGTATTTCTTTGTATACAGTGTTTTTCACTAATTCGGAAGCGGGCACTAAAACTCTGAATAACCAGAAAGAATTCAACTAAAGGTCTATACGTTCATATGATATTTAAAGAAACTTCCTATAACTCCTAACCGTTAAGGAGTTTAACCTTCCATCATCAGCTCACCTGGATAACCTGAAAGAATACAACTACGTACCTATAATATTTGAAAAAATATCCTCAACTCCTAACCGTTAAGGAGTTTTACCTTTCATCATCAGCTCATCAACATGAGATGATGTCTACCAGACGCAAACACTTAAATAGCTTGAGAAAATATATGAAAAACGTAATGCGTGCCTACAAAATTTGAGGGTTGCCCTCGATTACCCTGAGATCCCGTCATCAGATCCTGATTTGGTGACAGTGGGATCATCTTAGGAGTATATTGTATTCTTACGAATAAAAAAAAAATTTATAATCGTTCCACAATTGACCGAGAAGTCGGTGAACATACCTACATAAAAAAATACATAAAGTGGAATGCATAACCTCCTACTTTTTTTGAAGTCGGTTAAAGAGCCCTTTGCGGCCTACTTACAGTATAAACTTATGAATTTTGAAATTTTAGTTTTTACAATCAGTAAAACGCAAAATCCCGTTTTTTCCCGTTCCCGTAAGAATTTCGGGAAATGCTTTCTTACTAGGCTCCCCAAGAAACCCACTTGCCAAATTTCAGCTTTCTATGACCAGAAAAACGAAAAATCCCGTTTTTCCCGTTCCCGTGGGAATTTCGGAAAGTCCTCTATCAATGCTCCTCTACACTCCCCAAACAACCTACATGCCGAATTTCAACTTTCTATGACCAGTAAAACGAAAAATCCTGTTTTTTCCCGTTCCCGTGGGAATTTTTGAAAGTCCTCTCTCAATGCTCCACTACACTCACCAAGCAACTTACATGCCGAATTTCAGCTTTCCTCGACCAGTAAAACGAAAAATCCCGTTTTTTCCCGTTCCCGTGGGAATTTCAGAAAGTCCTCTCTTAATCCTCCTCTACACTCCCCAAGCAACCTAAATGCCGAATTTCAGCTTTCTACGACCAGTAAAACGAAAAATCCCGTTTTTCCCGTTCCCGTGGGAATTTCAGAAAGTCCTCTCTTAATCCTCCTCTACACTCCCCAAGCAACCTAAATGCCGAATTTCAGCTTTCTACGACCAGTAAAACGAAAAACCCCGTTTTTTCCTTATCCCGTGAGAATTTTGAAAAATCCTAAAATTAATGTTTTAACTAATGTAATACCTACTTGTGTATCAAATTTGAAGAGTCTAGTTATTATGGTTACTGAGATAGGGTCACTCGGAATCGAATATATAAATCTTGTTTTTTCCCGTTCCCGTGGGAATTCCCAAAAATCCTTCCTTAGTGGATGCCTACATTGTATAAGGTATCTATGTGGAAAATTTAAAGTCTCTAGGTCCAGTGGTTAGGGCTGTGCGTTGATATATCAACAGTCATTTAGTTTATTTAGACATTTTTACCCCATCGCACCCCATCCAGGGAGATGGTACCTACCTATTTTACGTCCGCCACGTCGGATTTTAAAACCGTTGTTGTTTTCATAACCAGCGACCCGATAAGCCATAGAAACAACACCCATGTTGATTTTCAGACTTTGTTACCCCTTTCCCCCCTTTAAGGGGTTGAATTCTCAAAAAACCTGAAACACGTGTTTACTTATTTATCATTAGGAGTACTTCTGTGAAGTTTCGAATAAAATAGTCGAACTAATCTTGTTTCCCCATACAAACTTTGGACCCCCGTTTCACCCCCTTAGGGAGTGAATTTTGAAAAATCCTTTCTTAGTGCACCTCTAGACCTTATAAGGAACCTACATGCCAAATTTGGAATCTCTAGGCCCAGTGGTTTGGGCTGTGCGTTGATATGTCAGTCAGTCAGTCAGTCAGTCAGTCAGTCAGTCAGTTTCTTCTTTTATATATTAAGATGTATGATGGAAATGTTTATCTTAAATAGTCCTACAAAAAAACCCGCCACAGTATACAGGGTTATTTGTAATTCACTAGCATCCTTTTAACCCTAAACTCCTACCACTTAAACAAATGTTTTTTGTTTTACGGCTTTTGTCATAACTTAATATTTATGGTGTAATAACGTTTTGAAAATTTGAGATTACCTCTTATTTTTACGATACTCTGTGTATTTGTATGGGAAAAAAAGTGCTTCATTTTAAAAAGTCGTAGAACAAAAAACACGATAACACGAAAACGGGATAGGGAAATATCTAAACTTTCTTTGTTTTTTTGTTTATAGCAGAATCTCTGAAACTATTGAGCCAATTTTAAAAATTCTTTCACCATTAGAAAGCTACATTGTTCTTGATTGACATAAGCTACTTTTTATCCGGGAAAATTAAAAATTCCCACGGCATAGAAATAAATTAATTCAATTTCGTACCTGATTTTAATAATTCTTACATATTATGTGATATGACTATCCTCGATTAACAAAAGATATTTTTTCTTCGTGAAAATACAAAATTCCCACGAGATAGAAAAAACTGAATTCAACTTCGGGGCTGATTTTGAAAATTCTTTCACCAATAGAAAGCTACAGCTATTTCTGATTGGAATAGACTACTCTTCTTCGGGAAAATGAAAAATTCCCGTGGGATAGAAATAAGTAAATTCAACATCGGCACTGATTTTAAAAATTCTTTCATATGATATAATATAACTATCCCCAATTGGCATAGGCTACTTTTTCTTCAGGAAAATGCAAAATTCCCATGGGATAGAAAAAACTGAATTCAACTTCGGAGCTGATTTTGAAAATTCTTTCACCTATAGAAAGCTGCACTATTCCTGATTGACATAAGTTACTTTTTATGCGGGAAAATTCAAAATTCTCAAGGGATAGAAATAAATTATTTCAATTTCGTAGCTGATTTTAATAATTCTTACATATTATGTGATATGACTATCCCCGATTAACAAAAGCTACTTTTTTTTCGGATAAATACAAAATTCCCACGGGATAAAAAAAACTGAATTCAACTTCGGGGCTGATTTTGAAAATTCTTTCAACAATGGAAAGCTACAACTATTCCTCATTGGTATAGACTACTCTTCTTCGGGAAAATGAAAATTCCCGCGGGATAGAAATAAGTGAATTCAACGTCGGGGCTGATTTAAAAAATTCTTTTATCAATAGTAAGCTACAGTATCCCTTATTTACATAGGGTACTTTTTCCGGGATAATAAAATATTCCCGCGGGATAGAAATAAGTAAATGCAACATCGGCACTGACTTTAAAAATTCTTTCATATGATATGATATGACTATCCCCAATTGACATAGGCTACTTTTTCTTCAGGAAAATGCAAATTCCCACGGGATAGAAAAAACTGAATTCAACTTCGGGGCTGATTTTGAAAATTCTTTCACCAATAGAAAGCTACACTATTACTGATTGGTATAGACTACTCATCTTCGGGAAAATGCAAAATTCCCGCAGGATAGAAGTAAGTCAATCCAAATTTGTGGCTGATTTAAAAAATTCTTTCACTAATAGTATGCTACAGTATCCCTGATTGACATAGGTTACTTTTCTACGGGAAAATACTAAATTCCCACGGGATAGAAATAAGTGAATTGAATATAGGGGCTGATTGTAAAAATGATTTCACTAATAATAAAAAGCTACGATGTCTCTGATTTTCAAAAAAGGTCAAAAAAGGAATTTCTATCCCGCGGAAACTTTACTTTACACTTTCCGGGATAAAAAAAAGCCTGTTTCAATCAGGCACAGGCCTCCTCCTAGAACGAGAGAACTTGGGCAGTAGATTTGGGAACTTCACACCCACCATTGAATTTCTTCTCAGGTGTGTGCAGCTTTCCTTGCGATGTTTTCCTTCACTATAAAGCTCATGGTAAACTTCAAACGTAATTTACCACATGAATTCGGAAAAACTCAGAGGTGCAAGCCTGGGCTCAAGCTCACGACTCTCTGCTTAAGAGTCCATAGGTCTGACCACTAGGGCACCACGGCTTAGCGGCTATAGAATTCACTTATTCCTATTCCACGGGAACTTTTCATTTTCCTGGCATTATCCTATGTGTTAATTCATGTAATAAACTACCTGTGTGCCAATTTTCATCCAAACAACTAACGTTATTGTCTTCGCGTACGAAGTCGCGGGCAAAAGCTAGTTATGTTATAAAAAATATAAATAGTTATTATATATTTTCTTTTTTTGGATTTTTATATCTCTTAATTTGAAAGATAAATGCACTTCCCAGCACCCATAATAAACTTAGTAATTTTCAGACGTTCATCTAAAACTTTTTAAATTGCACAAAGCGTAACACGGCCATGACTAATAATACCACGATGAATTTTTTGAGGGCGAGCGTTTTCTCATTACATTGCGCGGCAGAGACGCTCGCTGACTGTAACTTCATTAGTACCTATTTTAATCTGAGATAATTTCTGAAGTATATCATATTACTATCCGCAAGTAAACACATTAGAACGTTATAACAAAACTATGTTTATTGGTAGCAGGACTGCGTTCATCGCTGATGATCATAAGGATTTAAACCTTGGAATTTAAATATTCTCAGCATACGCAATTAACAGAGAGAACGCTCGTCGTACCACCAGTCACGCTTAGTCATAGCCGTTCGTTTCCAAAGTATGTACACTTCATAACTATCCGCAAGAAAACGCAGTAGAGCGATATAACACAACTCTTGATTATTAGCGACAGCATTAATCAATCGCTGATGATCGTAAGGATTTAAAAGTTGGAATTAAAACATTATCATCACCCGCAACCCGCAATGAACAGAGAAAACGCTCGTCCCACCACCGGTCACGTTTAGTCGTAGCCGAGCCATAAACGAGTTTTTTAACGCGAATTGAAAGCAAAGGTAGGTCAATTAAGGCGATAATGACGAGAAACTTATCAAAGGAGATATTCTGAAAAAGGTGATAATTAAAAACATAAATTTTAACGAGGCTGATTGTGCCGTGATGAGACTGTCTTTTGAGTGTTTTGGAGTTGCTATAAATTTTGAAATAAATTGTTGAATCAGGCGTTACTTCGCTGAGGTTTTTATAGGTAGAAACTTGACAAAAAAACTCCTCTTGCTTGTAGTAGTAACGTGCCCGTATACACAAGTTGACGTTTCAACTTAGAAAAATGATGTTAGTTCTATAATATCAATTTCATACTCTAATACATGCAATTTAGGTAATTTTTATTTTTTTGTACCTCGTCTTTTTGTACTCACACAATTTAATAACTAACTACTAGTTGTGCTTTTTCATGGTTAATAGCTAGTCGAAGTTATACTTATCACACCAATTAGATGTAGTAATATTAGAAGCACCTAGTAGGAAGGATGCTATCAATTTCATTTACTGGTTTTCATTTTTTACAGAACAAGTCGCTGTTGAATACAATTTTTTATATTTTTATTTCAAATTACGTTGAGCAAAATGTTTTTTATGCTAAAATCTTATACAAAAGTAGATGTTTAATTTTTTTTATTGCACAATACAATCCATAAGTGAAACCCAAACCGTCTTAGCCAATAGAATGCCTATGTCCAGCTGAATGTGACGTCAATAGGTTGCATTATTACCACTGTATACCATACTAAGCACATTCATTTCAAATTCGCAATTAACTGAGTCCAATACCAATTAAAAAAAAACAGCGCAATTTTTTATTAAAATTAGAATCGCGGCCTAATAAATAATAAGCCTACAAAGCACTCGTAAGTCGCATTCAATTATGTTCAAAAACAAGAGCAGGATGGGAATTCGCGAAAATTCCGCTCGCGAAAATAAGGAACAAACTCAAATTTATAGCGGCGATAACGGAACTTCGAAAAGGCGGCATAAATTTCGGCTGAGTGTACTTTGACTTGTACATTTTGGAGTTACGAGCTCCGAAAAAGTTTCCAGCAGAAGCATATTTGGCCTTTTTTGCATGTCAAATAGTTTTTCAGTGCGAGAAGTTACGAGATGGGATGGGATGGTTAATACTAGGTACAAAAAATTTTATATAAATCCATATTTAAATAATAGTACCTGTTTGAGGCTATAACTCAAAAACACGCGTTTTCCCAGATATAAGTTCTTACTTAGCTAGAACAATATTACAATGGTTGGCCTTCAAAAACCTCCACCTACAGCAAATTACCTCAAAATCATCAGAGCCGTTTCCAAGATCCTCAAATAAATAAATAAATAAAGAGATGCTTATACAAGAATTGCTCGTAATCGTCGTAGATTAGATGTAAGTGCTATAATTTTTTTATCAATGTACACCACACAAATCTTGTATTTCGTTTTGACCTACCTACTATGAAATGTTTGCTTAACTAGAGATAGAGTGCATGTGTAAAAAATCGATGAAAACACAATAATCAAGAACCATAAGCAAAATAATGGTGTATTAGAAACGATCATTTTGACAAAATCCTATTTTTCTTCATCACGGTTTACGTTTCAAAACCGTTAAACTTACCACACTGTTCACAATTCTCATACCAAGCTTGTAGGTAATAGGTACTACGCAAACTCTTTCTTTATCCATGAAATGAATACGAATACTCCCGAAAAAGCTGAATAATAATCATCGTTAGAATTTTTCAACTCTCGTAACATACATTACAATAAAAAGGCAAATAAAAAACCCGCTCCATCAGAAGCAGGATGATGCTTTCCAACATAAATATCGTTTTGCTACAATCACACCTTAGGCGGCCGAAATCCGAGAGTCGCGTGCTTAGAGCGACTAAAGGAGGTAAGGAGACAATAAATATAACGTTATCACCATTTTAATAAATGCTACCCAAAGTTCTGTGTATAAATAAACGTGGTAGGCAATAAAGGTTTTATCTACTGAAGTTTCCGAGCGACAAAATGCCAAGGAGGTTTATGTTGTTCGTAGATTAGGTTGAGGTAATTGTAATGGATTGGACTGAATATTTTTGTGATGGGTGCTAAATATGATCATTTTTTTGAATAATTTTACAGTTAATACTATAGTTAATTATATCGCAAGGTGAAATTTTAAACGTGATCTAAAATAAGGTAAGCTGTTTCTAGCTCAGTTACTGCTAAAGAATATAATTATAATGCATTAACATAATTGTTAAAAGTCTGATAAAATTAGGGTTAGGTGTATCATAGTTAAGACTTTTCATACTTCATTGAAATTAAATCTAAAATTAACTGCGACTAATTAAAACAAAATGACTTAATTTATGAATTTCTCCAGCACTCACTTAATCAGAAACATTATTTTTATATCACGTGTAAAATATCACCTTGTATATTTCTGCGTTTAAATGGATGTGTGTAGAAATACAACCTTTTAACTACCAGCAGAGAAGATAAGTAAAAAATTGTACTTAGTTCGTCAATATGGGTTTCTGGAAAGTAACAGTTAGATCAACCAAGGATGTGTTTAACAGTAAATAAACACTATCTTCAGATAGGGATACTTCAGAAAATTATTTATGTATGTAACCATAACGTTCTAATGACTATATGTTTTTGGCAGTGGCACTAACGAAATTATCTCCAGCTTATATACTACATGCCCCTGCTGTGGAAACTTCGCACGCATCATTGCATAGCTTTGCAGGTTTACATAAAACCTTGTGCATACGATGTTTTCCTTCACCGAAAGACTCATAATAAATTGCCAATTTCGAACCCACTTTCTCTTATTGAGAGGCTAAAGGTCAACCCATCTGCTTCGGCTTTTGATGTGTTTCATACTAAATTGGGTACGTCCTGTCTCATCGTTTTAATGGATACCAATGCGTGTTTGTCTGAAACACGACCGTGAACAGTGTCACTAACTAGATAAAGATCTGGTAGCGAATTTTTTGTCAAGGGGTTTTAAATATCGATACTCTTTACAGCGATAGCTTCTCAAGCTTGACAAGCTCTTAAACCTTGTGCATACGATGTTTTCCTTCACCGAAAGACTCATAATAAATTGCCAATTTCGAACCCACTTTCTCTTATTGAGAGGCTAAAGGTCAACCCATCTGCTTCGGCTTTTGATGTGTTTCATACTAAATTGGGTACGTCCTGTCTCATCGTTTTAATGGATACCAATGCGTGTTTGTCTGAAACACGACCGTGAACAGTGTCACTAACTAGATAAAGATCTGGTAGCGAATTTTTTGTCAAGGGGTTTTAAATATCGATACTCTTGACAGCGATAGCTTCTCAAGCTTGACAAGCTCTTAAAGATAAATGCGTAGGTATATTAATATAAAGTTATTTTAATTTAGGCATCGTCCTAAGAGAACGCGATTGCGCGATCATCGCGCAATGTATTATGTATGTGTACTTTTAATGAACTATTTGTTTAGGTTTATTTTAGATTTCAGTTCTCTTTTCTTTTAATTGCATGTCTACTATTCTTATCTTATCTCTGATGTCCTGTCAAACGTTCAAAGGTTAACTGGAATAGTTTCCTATAAGAGATTAGTTCGCCTTTGTACATCTGTCTTCCTTGTTATTTTTTTGTGTTTTATGTACAATAAAGACTTGTACACATGCAACGAGCCTGTTAAAAGTTGCATGTTTGTTCACAGCCTGTTATACAGCAAAGTTTCTCCTTACACCCAGGTCTGCCATAGCCTTAAATACATCCCAAATTTCAATGAAAATGTTGTTACAATATTATATTTAAAGCCAAGCAGTGACAGCTCGTATGTAATTATGAAAACGCACTAATGACAATACGGAACCCTCGAGCCATTCCTTTGTATTAATGAGTCAAAGGCGCTAATACGGAACCCTGTACCAACCATTTTCACCTCAGTGCCGTAGAAGCTAAGTCCAAAGTTCCGTGGCAAGGTTCCACTAATGAGACGGTGTTGCATTTCATAAAGGTGTTAGGCAAAGTAATATGAAATTAACTGTATTTGTGTACAAGAATTGTGCTGTGGATGGTGTCTGAGATTGTTTTGGACTAATGAGGGAAGGAGAATGATCAAAGGCGGCGATGCGAAGAAACTTTGTGGTAACTGTGAGAATTTTTCTGGTTTTTTTAACCAGTAATGATCTGTGCTATTTACAGCATTATTTAGGCAAACAGTAAATTGTATCTGATCATTAATGGCTAAAAATACAATAAAATTCTCACATTATTTCCTATTAATCTCTCTCTCCAGTCGTTCCGTCATGACTGAGGATCGTAGTCATCAACAAGTGGTCCACACTTGGAGTGAATTATTTGTTTCCATCGGCTTCTGTCCATCGCGGCCCTGACGACGGAGCTAAACCTCGGAGACCTGGAGTCTTTTATTTGGTCGGTCCATCTGGTAGGAGATCGGCCTCGGGCTCGCTTGCCATTTGTGTTCCCAACTACGATCAATTTATCCAGGCTCTCATTACCCCTTCGCACTATGTGGCCAAAATACGAAAGAATTCGTTGGTGGCATATCGTGGACAGACGGGTTTTTATCTTAAGCTGTGAGAGGATCGACACATTTGTTCGCTTGGCCGTCCAAGGTATCCTCAACATACCTACGCCTCCAGCACCACATCTCCAAGGCATCAATCCTCTGCCTCTCTCGAGCCCGTATCGTCCACAACTCCACGCCATACAGAAAAATGGGGAATATCAAAGCACGTACTAACCGGATCTTGGTGTTAATAGTGATTCCCCTCTTTTTCCATATTTTGTTCAGGCGGGTGATAGCATCCTTGGCCATACCAATACGTCTTTTTATTGTTCCTATATTAATAATACCTGATTTATAAAAAAGTCATTATAGGGGTTCAAATACATAATTTTACACCAAGTGAGATTGTACTGTGGGTATAGACAAGGAATATACATACATCATACTGTAGAATAATATACAGGCTGTAATCGTTAAGTGTAGCCAGGCGATTACTCCGTAAATATAACAGGAAAACTTTAGACTGATATCGAAAGCACGTTACCCAATGAGTAAAATGAAATTAATAACTTGTTAAAGATAAAACAAGAAATATCCAAAATTTTGAAATTAAACACTCCCATACATTGAGTACGAGATACAGTAGAAGGTTCCTTATTAACCCCCGATGCAAAAAGAGGGGTGTTATAATTATAACTTTGACCGCTATGTGTGTGTGTGTGAACCGATTTGGATGCAGTTTTTTTTAATTTGAAAGCAGGTTCTTTTGCGATGGTTCTTAGACAAGTTTCATCAAAATTGGTTCAAGCGTTTTAAAGCTATCAGCCCTTTTGCTAGCGGCGGAAGGGATCTTAGACACATAATGGGAATTTACTTTATTTTTAAACATTGTGTGACCAAATTGCGTGGGAGTTTTTATTTTTTTTTAATTTTGTACTTAATTTTTAAAAGGTTATTATAAGCTTACCTACAAATCAAAAAAATCATAATCATAATCGGCCATTGAGACACTCGTGTCATAATAGCCCTTATTATGGATACAGTTGTATAAAATACTATTAAGTTAATGAAATCAATATTTATTTTTTTAGCGACCGCTTAAGCCTAGTTGGTAGTGACCCTGCCTACGAAGCAAGAGGTCCTGGGTTCAAATCCCGGTAAGGGCATTTATTTGTGTGATGAACACGAATATTTGCTCCTGAGTTATGGATGTTTTCTATGTATTTAAATATTTATTTATCTATATAAGTTTGTTTATCGCCGTCTAGTACCCATAGTACAAGCTTTGCTTAGTTTGGGACTAGGTCGATTTGTGTACGATTCTCCCCTAATATTTATTTATTTATTTTATTTTTTTATTTTTTTATTTCTTATTAAGTATGGACAACAAGGACTTACTAAGAAATAAAATAATATTGATTCCATTGGAACTCCCTTGTATTTTTTAATTTAATTTATTTTTATTATTTTGCGGTAATTTAAATTGAGAGCATAAATTTCAGCTGTTTTTAGGTTTTTCTATTACGTTTCTTAGGGTACAGCCCTGTGAAGGACAAATGGACAGAAGGACGGACAGCTATTGTAGCGACATCTTTTTGTCATCCGTTTGGGAGAGGATAGGAATGGGCTGAGCTTGGGATGAGCTTTATTTTAACACTCGCTTTTTAAAAAAATAAATAAGGCTCATCCCAATCTCAGCCCAAACCTCTCGCAAACCAGTGATTTTTGGCGTTCATCCCTATCCTCTTGCAAAGTGAATTAACAGGAAAATAAAGCTCATCCCAAGTTCAGCCCATTCCTATCCTCTAGCAAACGATTGAATTACCGCTAGCAAACCTTGTCGGGCCGTTCCTGAATTTAGACCCTGATAAAAATTAACTAACAAAAAAAACTTACTATGTACAGTCACGAGCTTTAATTTGGGACCCACTTAAGGTTGACATTACTGTCATATTGTATAGGAATTCAAAGGATATTTTTTCGAAATGGGTCCCATATTAAAGCACGCGACCGTACTTACGAGTAGCTTGGTCTCGTAAAGGAAAAAGAATCTTAACATGCTAAACCTTCCAACACTAAGTCAATGTACTGTCGCCCCTTCAATCAACATAGGGTGCCCCGAAAGTTGATACAGACAGGGGTGATTCATCAATTGAGCTGAGTGTCGGTTCATATTCGGACCATTTTGGTTCGCTGTGACGCCTCTGAATGGGTGAGTGGATGACAAAATCAGTCGATTAAGGGTGTTGTATGGGCCTTAAAAAATAATGTTAGAGCGATAATAATATACTTATGTAAATATTTCATATGCTCGTTTATAAGGAGTCATTAGACAGATGATGCTATCCTATCTTATCCTAATAATATTATAAATGAGAAAGTTGGAGAAGATGTTTGGATATTTGGATGTTTTAATGTTTGTTAGTCAATCACGCAATAACGGCTGAACGAATTAAGATGAAGCTTGGCGTACAGTTGGACAAAGATCTAGATTACGAGATGAGATACTTTAATGTCCCGGTAATGAGTTCTTGTGAGATCTTTTTAGGGTTCCGTACCCAAAGGGTAAAACGGGACCCTATTACTAAGACTCCGTTGTCCGTCCGTCTGTCTGTCTGTCCATTTGTCACTCATGAACCGTGATAGTTAGACAGTTGAAATTTCACAGATGATGTATTTCTGTTGCCGCTATAACAACAAACACTAAAAAATAGAATAAAGAGGCTCCCATGACAGACATGATGTTTTTGCCGTTTTTTAGGGTTCCGCAACTCAAAAGGAAAAAGCGGAACCCTTATAGGATCACTTTGTTGTCCGTCCATCCGTCCGTCCGTCTGTCTGTCAAGACCCTTTTTCTCAAGAACGCGTAGAGGTATCAAGCTGAAATTTATATCAAATACTCAGGTCTACGGTCCCTTAGAGCTGTGAAAA
Organism: Archips crataeganus; assembly: GCA_947859365.1. Taxonomy (NCBI): domain Eukaryota; kingdom Metazoa; phylum Arthropoda; class Insecta; order Lepidoptera; family Tortricidae; genus Archips; species Archips crataeganus. The sequence goes on from OX402048.1 coordinate 19,345,452, forward strand.
AATCAAACTTCTAAGCCAACGCAATCAAAAGATACAGCCGTTTATGCCGCTAATTTCCGCAAATTTTCGAAACTCGCAAGGGAATCAAAACCCACAGGGTACTTCCCGTGAACTCAGAATCTTAAAATTTGGTACGAATCAAGGTCTTAGAGCACAGATAAAGGAAAAATTGCGAAAAGTATAAATTTTTTTGTTTGTCTGTCTATATCAGTAACCAATCTACAATGATCCCACACTGCGCACATTTTGCTTAGGAGCAGGGGTCTGCTAAGACTGGATGTCATAGATACATATAAATTTGTACGGAACCCTCGGTGCGCGAGTCCGACTCGCACTTGGCCGGTTTTTATAGATAATGGTACGGAACTCTTCGTGCGCGAGTCCGACTCAAGGCCGGTTTTTAGGGTTCCGTAGTCAACTAGGAACCCTTATTTATACTAGAGCCATAATGTAATTTACATGCGAGAGATTCTTTCGCCAGTTATTTTAAGTTTTTCGAATCGACCTTTTTATTATTTTTTACTGTCACGGGCATCCAATACACATGGAAATTCTAGAAGCTATCGAAGCGTAACCAAACCGTATACAGATACAGGGTGCGACTGAATGAGAATTTGTAATGCTAAATCGAATGTCAAAAGAGATGGATGTGTCGGATTGCATGGTAATGAATTGGGTTCAAACAGAATGGAATGTATCCGTGTATGTGATGAAATGTAAAATTGAAATCGTTGATTCTTCAGAATGCTAATGAAGGTAATACTGTGCGAGTATGAGGAATACGTGTATTTCAAATTATTTTCTTCTACAATGCAATATAATCACTCTTTATTGTACAGCGCATATTGAAGCAATACCTACAAAAGAAACATGTACCTAGAAGGAGAAAATTTATAAGGTATGGAATAGGTGTTTTATTGCCTGGGAGCAATCTCTTTAGTTATTTAGAAATTAACGATTTAGAGGCCGTAAATGTATTTTAAAAAAGCCGTGATATCCTTGTGGTTTGTCCTGTGGCTTCTCAATTAGAGGGTCGTGGGTTCGAGCCCAGGCTCATACCTCCGAGTTTGTCAAAGTTTATGAGCGAAATTACATTTGAAATTTACCATGAGCTTTAGGGACAAGGCAAACATCGAGAGGAAATCTGCACAGCATGCAAATAAATTCAATGGTGTGTGTGAAGTTCTCCATCTGCACTGAGCTTGTGTGGGAACTACAACCCAAGCCCTCACATTCTTAGAGGAGGCCTGTGACCTGCAGTAGGACGTACATAGGCTGGGATGAGTTGCCCATACACATCTCAATTTATAACAAAAGTATAATTTACACATACATTTTTCCCACCGGCTTTTACGTTGTCAGTTGTAAGAGGATTGAAATTATGATGTTGTAATTAATGTCTCCAAGATACAAGAAATTTATATCAAGTCATATATTACACAAACGCGTCTGTACAAATTACAATGTACAACATATTTTTTCTGGTAACTTTAACATCAGTCCTAGAATGTACCTAAGTGCTTTGACAAATTTACTCGCGCTACACATTAATTATGCAGAAATGCACTTTAACAAACCAAGTTACGCCGAAAACCTTTTTCACTGTTCAATATTTCAAATGTACCTATAGGAAATCTTATTATTCTAATTCGGCGCACGACTGCAGGGTGCATCCCTAACGGGTCCATGGGGACACGCAATTATCGTCCTTACACTATTTTGCTTTGGAGTGAAGCAGAAAGGGCAGTGGTGCCCAAACTGTGGCATAGGTGGCGCCATCTGTTGCACTAGGCGCACTTTGGTTTCCCATGATTTAATAAGTCATAACATAATGTATCATCTAAACTAATATTATAAAGCTGAAGACTTTGTTCGTTTGTTTGGTTGAACCCCCTAATCTCAGGAACGAGTTCTGGTTCGAGTTAAAAATTATTTAATTAGGTATTTGTGTTGAATTGTCCATTTGTCGCGGAAGGCTATCTATATATATATAAAAGAAGAAACTGACTGACTGACTGACTGACTGACTGACTGACATATCAACGCACAGTCCAAACCACTGGGCCGAGAGATTCAAAATTTGGCATGTAGGTTCCTTATAAGGTCTAGGGGTCCACTAAGAAAGGATTTTTCAAAATTCACTCCCTAAGGGGGTGAAACGGGGGTTCAAAGTTTGTATGGGGAAACAAGATTAGTTCGACTATTTTATTCGAAACTTCACAGAAGTACTCCTAATGATAATTGAGTAAACACGTGTTTCAGGTTTTTTGATAATTCAACCCCTGAAAGGGGGGAAAGGGGTAACAAAGTCTGAAAATCAACATGGGTGTTGTTTCTATGGTTTATCGGGTCGCTGGTTATGAAAACAACAACGGTTTTAAAATCCGACGTGACAGACGTAAAATACCATCTCCCTGGATGGGGTGCGATGGAGTTGAAATATCTAAATAAACTAAATGACTGTTGATATATCAACGCACAGCCCAAACCACTGGACCTAGAGACTTGAAATTTTGCACATAGATACCTTATACAATGTAGGCATCCACTAAGGAAGGATTTTTGGGAATTCCCACGGGAAAGGGAAAAAACGGGATTTATATATTCGATTCCGAGTGACCCTATCTCAGTAACTATAATAACTAGACTCTTCAAATTTGATACACAAGTAGGTATTACATTATTTAAAACATTAATTTCAGGATTTTTCAAAATTCCCACGGGATAAGGAAAAAACGAGATTTATATATTCAGTTCAACTGGATCCTATGAACTATAATTACTAGACTCTTCAAATTTGGCATAGATGTAGGTAATTATAAATTCCCATGGGATAAGGAAAAAACGGGATTTTTCGTTTTACTGGTCGTAGAAAGCTGAAATTCGGCATGTAGGTTGTTTGGGGAGTGTTGAGCTGGATTGAGAGAGGACTTTCCAAAATTCCTACGGGAACTGGAAAAACAGGATTTTTCGTTTTACAGGTCGTAGAAAGTTGAAATTCGGCATGTAGGTTGCTTGGGGAGTGTAGATGAGCATTGAGAGAGGACTTTCCCAAATTCCTACGGGAACGGGAAAAACGGGATTTTTCGTTTTACTGGTCATAGAAAGCTGAAATTTGGTAAGTGGGTTCCTTGGGGAGTGTCTACAGCTCTAGCTGGATTGAGAGAGTACTTTCCAAAATTCCCACGGGAACAGGAAAAAACAGGATTTTTCGTTTTACTGGTCGTAGAAAGCTGAAATTCGGTATGTAGGTTGCTTGGAGAGTGTAGAGGAGCATTGAGAGAGGACTTTCCCAAATTCCAACGGGAACGGGAAAAAACGGGATTTTTCGTTTTACTGGTTGTAGAAAGCTGAAATTCGGCATGTAGGTTGTTTGGGGAGTGTCGAGGAGCATTGAGAGAGGACTTTCCAAAATTCCCACAGGAACGGGAAAAACGGGCTTTTTCGTTTTACTGGTCATAGAAAGCTGAAATTTGGCAAGTGGGTTCCTTGGGGAGTGTAGGGGAGCATTAAGAAAACATTTCCCGAAATTCTTACGGGAACGGGAGAAAACGGGATTTTGTGTTTTACTGGTTGTAGAAAGCTAAAATTTAAAAATTCATAAGTTTATACTGTAAGTAGGCCGCAAAGGGCACTTTAACCGACTTCTAAAAAAGGAGGAGGTTATGCATTCCACTTTATGATTTTTTTTATGTAGGTATGTTCACCGATTTCTCGGTCAATTGTGGACCTGCTTGCTTGCTTGCCTGTATGCTTGCTTGCTTGATATCTTGGTTCTTTGGAATACTCATAGTACACGCGAGCGAAGCCGCGGGCAAAAGCTAGTAGGCTAGATAATAATAATAATAATAATAATAATAAAATAAACGAAATTTTTATTTACCAACATACAAAAAGTTATAAATTTACGAAATATAGTACACATTATCTAGTTTGTAAGTATGAGATAAATAGGAAATGAGACTCAGCGAGCCCGCTGGTTTTCAGTCCCACGCTACGACCGATAGGAGCGAAGCATCAATGATTAACGCGGAGAAAAAAATTTAGTTGTACCCTATTTCTGAAATTCCCCATTTGACTATATTTCATATTTCTACACTATTGTCTGTAATCTTTTTGAAAACAGAAAAACACCCACATTATTAAAGCTTCACTATGCTTTGTCACCCAGGTTTGGACGCAGAGCTTTACTACGTGAGGGAAGGAGTCGTCAACACCTACGCTACCGGCTTCATAGTGCCTGTGCCGGCGCACATCGCTGACCTCGAGTTCATGTGGCAATCGCTCGGCAGAAAACCGGTGAGTGGTGTGAGCCTAGAAATTTAAAAACCCCAACGCAATTTTGTCACACATATTTTTGAAAATAAAGTAAATGCCATGATGCAACTAAGGTTCCTTCTGCAGCTAACAAAAGAGCTGATAACTTAGAAATGGCTGCACCAATTTCGATGAAACATTTCTAAGAACCATCGCCAATAAACTTGCTTTCAAATAAAAAATCGCATCCAGAGCTATGATGCCACAAACAGACACACACACAGCGGTCAAACTTATAACTTATTTGTTTTTAGTACTTAAGTAAATGTTTTGACTATAGGTTTTTAGTCGCGGTCCTTTTTGCTCCGTACAGTCGGCAGTAAAAGTGAATTAGCAGTTGTGGAGCTCAAAATCTACACACGACTCAACTGCCAAGATAGTAAGGGTGTGTAGATCATTTTGATTTCTGCAATCGCTCATCAACTTCTGCTGCTGACTGTAAGTGCAAAAATTGGGTTATTTCGTCTTGTTACCAATGAAGCCTAAAAGTCACGGTAGCCTAGTGGTTTGACCTATATGGCCTGTCAAGCCGAGGGTCGTGCTTTTGAACCCAGGCGGGCACCTGTGATTTTTCTTCGGAAATTAAGTAAGGAATTACATTCAAGCTTTACGGTGATGAAAAAACATCGTGAGTAAGGAAACTGAAAGATAATACCGATTCTGAGTATAATTTGATTCAAATTGTTCCAACTTGTGCATCTGTTGTATTAATCGTGGGAGGATGTGACTTTGACCCGAACGGATTTAAATTTTTTACCAAAATGCAATCAAGCACGTCGTCAATTTCCATGTCATTTTTATTTAAAATCAGGCGCTAATTCTTAATGGCTTAAACGCACCATTCTAGCAATAAGCATAATTAAATTCAAGTTTCAGTTAAATAATAAAAACACCATTTATATCAAATTTAAATGCGTACCCGTTTTTTTTTCTTTTTGAAAGTGACTTTTTTCACCTCACTCTTTTATCGAACAATTCCAACGGCGCTCAAACTTCACTAACGACACTATTCATTTGTATTTGTTTTTGCATTCATCCAAACGCTCAGTTCCAAAGGCCGTAATTGCAGGCGCTTCCTGTGTTTTCAATTTGGTTTGAAAGCAATTTAATTTCAGGAAACAAAAGGGCAGATTAAGTATTCGTTTTTCACATTCTAACGAGTACGCTGCAGCACTGAAAATGTTGGACTTTGTATGTCATCTTCATTGAAAACTATAAATGTGATTTAGGCTTTGCCATTTAAATGGCCGTGGTAGGCCAGTGTTTTGACCTATGGCCTATATCGATCTATATCGATGACTTTAGTTCCCTTATGATACGATTGATATCGATTATAATATATAAATTTCTTACAGTTGCCGTATGTGATGGGTATAGACTATGAGAGCCGAGGGGCGATGCTGCCTCCTCAAGTCAACATCTCTGAAAGAGGGATGGTGCCTACCACACTACAGGCCTTCAGGTAATTATCGAACTGTTCACTTAACTATCGTTGGTTCTTCATTAACAGCCTTATCTTTGAGGCCTATGATGATGATAGCGAGGAAGCCAATGTTAAGGATCTGTATGTACTTCGAAGGGGAAAAAATACCTTTGTCAAATTTGATACTCACAAGTTAGTCACCCAGTTTTAACAATTGTAAGGTTCATATCAATGGACTACCCAAAACTACCCAGACCATTTACCATAAAAAAAATTTCGGTAGTCCATTTAGTGGGAAGCCTGCCAACGCCTCGCCTTCGGTTCGTGGTCGCGTCGCGCTCGAGACCTTTCCCATACGGATTGAAATATCTTAAACTCCACACAAGACGCTAACGCATTTTAAACTCAATACAAGTCTATTTCCAAAGCTACGCTAAGCATACAACCGTACCCGATCACACTAGCAAGGAAAATTATTGAAATTCGTTTATTAAAGCGATTTAACTGACTATATTTTTCACCAGGGTCCGACTTCCATGCACGGGCAGCAGGAGCGCCGAGATCCTAGTGACAATGCAAATGAACATCTCAGCTCCAGATCGTAACCATAGAGACGTCAGACTGGTGTTCAAAAGAAACAAGATATGCTTGAAAGGTTAGTGCCGAAGGAAACTGACTGTGCGCGACCTGGAAGCTCATATTCACTCTGACTTCTCCGCGTAGCCCCCGTTCGACCAGGCGTGGGGAGTAAATCCGCCGTTTGTTGTTAATATTCCGGTCATTCACAAAAGCGCTACTCTACATTTTCCATAATGTATCCTGGCTAAAGCATAGAATTCACATCCGTCGTCGGTACCAGTACCAGTGGCCTGACACAGTAAGCCACATCTTCGGCCTATTCTATAGCCATTCATTATCCATCTACTGCTGGACGTAGGACACCTTCATATTGCACCAAAACTCGCTATCCTGGGGTGCCCTCATCCAGCCTCTACCAGCTGTCCTCACCTTAGACCTTAGGGTCTTCGGCCTCATCTGTACTTAATGTGGTTGATCTTTGGTCAATTTTAAATAAAAAATAAAAATATTAATGAAATCCATAGACTTAATTATAAGTCAAGATACTTACTATACAAAAGTGGAAAGTACATTTACTGACAGCCTAAGGCGGACTTGTATGAATTATAGTTAATTATATAACAGCGAGTTAAGTGCTAACTTAGGGTTAAATAGTGTTACAATGTATGGAACTGTCATCTTTAAGCTAGGATTAACGATTTAATTTTTTAACCGACAAGCAATCGGCCTTAAAAGTGTTAAATTTTTATCACCCAATCGAAAATAGTCATAAAACAAATGAATGTTACCCATTCCCGTTCAAAAGCATTGAATGATTTCTGTTCCCTCTTCAATAAATTATTTTACAACTACCAATATAAAACTGGGAACAATTTGTTAAAGTTTCCTACATTTTCCCTAGCAATAATAATAACTATAAATCTACTTGGCAACATCGCGAATAGGGGGTAGTTACTGCATTATTCTGTACCACTATCCAAGTTTTGTCATTCCGAGATATAGATACGGTGTTATATTTGTCAAATAAGGAAGTGTTTTTTACAAAGTTAGTTCAAGATGAATCATATTATTTCCGGAAGGTAAGGAATAGCTTTTTGATATTTTCCTGGAGACTAACAATGTATCATTGCCTACGATACCTACGCATATAGATTCCTTAAAAGTGTTGACGTAAAGAACAAAATGCCAAAAATTAGTTATATTAATATAATAAAAACAAGAATTCTAAGCACTTTTCTCATTTACAGTGAAAATATAGATCAAAAAAGAAAAAAGTTACAAAAGCTTTTCTAAAAAAAAAATGTTTTTGCTTTCCTGAAAAGTAGCATTTTGTCTTTTGCGCCAGTTGACTCCAAAAGTATTGATAATCATACTTATTAGAACCGATACTCACAAAGCACAGTATACAACATAATAATAATAAAAAATATCACGGGATAATTCACACCAATGGACCTAGTCCTAAACTAAGCAAAGCTTGTACTATGGGTACAAGCCCACGCGGACGAACGCCATATACGCGCTTGTAGGTTGTGGCGGGCGTATATTATCTTACAAAACTATTTTATTGGGTGGGAACTATGACTCAAGCCCTCTGAGAGGATGTCTGTGCCCTGTAAAGCAGGTATAAAAGCCGAAATGCTGATGATGGCAAAATCTACTGTTAGTAAATTTATGTAACTGATCTGATGACTGATATGTATTTTTTTTATGATTAAAATTTTTGTGAACACGGATATGCCAAAAGTATAAGGAAACAGGTTTTGCTAATTTTCGCTACGAAATCCTAAACAAATATCTTGAGTTTTAACACAAAAGTGGTTTAGGTAATCTTGATAATTGTCATCCTTTTCGTTATATTTGTGATAGAGAACTGAAAATTACGATATTAAACGTTTCAAACACCCAGTTCCTCACATCTCATTGGCCACTTATCAAAGCACCCACCAATTTCACTCACTTCACAAATTCGTCCCCTTGTATCCTCCGTCGCAACATCCAGAGGGATCAAGACATAAGGGACGATCCCCTTCTTAATGTGTTTACAACGAAGTACCGATTGTATTGTGCTTTTATTTGACTTGGAAATTTTCCGTTTCTTTTTGAGGCGTATAAGTACTTAATAAATTCGGAAAGTTTATGCGTAAATTCTCCGATACTATAAATGTGTGTGTATGTGGATGATTGCCTTAGTACGTGCATGCGTGCCTGAGTGAGTATGTTGTGTTTGTTTTTGAGATTGTGTATGATTGGGTGACATTTAGTACGTTAACAGCTGGTTTTTGGGGATAAATTGTACGTATTGTCAGTATTATTATGCTCTAATAATTCCGCGTTTCTCCTGTCTTTTGTTTCTGCCACCTACATTAGCCTGTTCATAGTTATTCGTTATTGTATAATTGGTGTCTGGAAGATATCGCTTTTAAGCGATGAGACCGAATATTGTCTTTTTCTATGTGGTAAGTGTATGTTTTTAGTGAAGCACGGAATGATGCAGAACTGGAAATGATGATCAAAATTACCAGCTCTCAGCTCCAGGATATAAGTACTTTTTTTTATGCGTTATAATAACTTGCCCCATTTAAAACTTTCCCTTAAACAAAAATGGTGTCAAGATTTTCACTCCGGGAGAAAGATTACTTTCAAATTGTTTCCGCAAAGTGATTCAGTAATATCCTCTTAAATAATGAAAATTTAGTTGAACGAAGTTATTTTCGAGGGAAGGAAATTTCAAATTACTTCATAGCGACTTGGGCGAACAACGCTAGTGTATTATAATAGCAAGTTTGTTATTTTTGTGAGTTATAGCAGCATAGTAATTTTGAATATAATTAAAATGTTAATGCAGCTATATAAGACGTGAATACTTAAGGACTTTGAGATTTTAGTGTAAAACTTTCGTACATTAAATATTACATTCACAAGGAAAAAATCACCAAATATTTTAATTTACAGTCAAAGGAACGGCGTGTCATTCTTGATAAAAAATTAATGGATTAACTTCTGCAGTTAAACTTATTTTCTACGTTTTGTTTTTCAAGTTTTTCAAGCTTTTATTTACCTTCACCTGTCCGGTTGTCTGTGGGTCATCAAATCTTGTAAGTTAAATATTAAACTTAAAAAACCAAACCCTCAAATTAAGACCAGGGTATTAACTGAAAGCAGAGCAGACGCCTTTCTTAAATGCCATTTTTAATTGTCCAACCATGCGCCGAGCAGCCTTTATACTTACATCCTTTATTTGTATTAGAACTGACTCAATATGAAAGGCCAAACATGTAGACGCACCAAATTTACCAATTAGGACCATTATTATAAACGTCGAATCGTGCGTCCATGATTTCATTAACAATTCATACAATCAGAACATTCATATTCATATTAAGTTATTTGAACTGTTAAATTATTCATGATATTGCTTTTATATTGTAAATAAATAAAATAAATAAATCTTTATTCAAAATAGGTTTTTACAATATAAAAAATTAAGTCTAAACAAATTAAAAGTGAAGAATGACACATGCCTGAACTAGGAAGATCCTGTGTGTCAGGCGAAAAAAGGACTTACACAACTAGACACAACTATATGAATTAAGTTAAATTTAATTAAATTAACACTTGCAGAAAAAAGAAACCGCTATGTAGGTAATCTTAGTACTATAAGGTAAATTAGGAAACATTATTAACAATAACATAAGAAGTACCTATTATCAAAACAATGTTTATTTAAACAAGGTCAATAATTTAAACATATATTAGATACTTATAAATCCGTGTATGATGTGTTTTCCAATATTGCTTGTTATACATTTTTTTATTAGGTACGACAATCAGTGTCATCAAAAATTGCGAACTGGGTTAAAGTCTAAACTTAAGAATAATTTTAGCGAAGGAGTAAATATTCAACCTCACATATTACTGACTCAGATACACAGAAAAGATCTAGGTCATCGATTAAGTTATCATTCATACAAATAAAACGAACATAAAATAAGTAAAAGAAAAGTTCTGAAAGTAAACTTGGAAATGGCGTTCTTTGTTTCTTTTTATATTGTTTTAAATTTTGACTAATAGTTATTATTAGGTATCTACTACTTATCAAATCACTGCTGCTACCGCTGCAATGTGGTGGAAACGCTAAGGTAATTTTAGCTATAAATGAATTGTCGCGTTAAGTCCCAGATGTATATCATTATATATTTTATTATATTGTAGATGTGTGTGATATTGTTTTTTTGGACGCGGTTTTTTGTTTGAAAGCGGGTTTCTTGACGATAGTTTTAGACATGTTTCATCAAAATTGGTGCAGCCGTTTGTAAGTTATCAGCTCTTTTTTTAGCTGCGCAAGGCATCTTAGATGCTTACAGTATTGGACATTTACTTTATTTTCAAACATAATTTTATTATGTGTGAAAATTGCGTTGGAGGTTTTTTTATAGTTGATAGGTATGTATTTTACCTAGTTTCTTTATGATTTGGCAATAAATTTTATTTTTATCTTTATGTTTATCTTTTATCTAACAGGAAAAGCTAATCTATTTTTTTAAATTCATGTTTTCATTGATAAACCTAAATTGAGTAAGCCGTGGTGGCCTAGTAGTTTGACTTATGGCCTCTCAAACAGAGAGTCGTGGGTTCAAAGCCCGGCTCGTCCTCTGAGTTTTCGGAATTTATGTGCGAAATTACATTTGAAATTTACCATGAGCTTTACGGTGAAGGAAAAAATCGTGAGGAAACCTGCATACACCCGCAAATAAGTTCAGTGGTGTGTGTGAAATTCCTAATCCGCACTAACTAACTAACTAACTACTAGGAACTAGGGCCCATGCCCTCTCATTCTGAGAGGAGGTCTGTGCCCTGCAGTGGGACGTATACTCGTATAGGCTGGAATGACGATGTTTTTGATTAGATTAAATTTTACAATGTTTATTTAACAGTAAAACCAGCTTGTCGTTACGTCCGTTTATATTAAAAACCGTCTGAAGGTGCTTCAACGTCAATATTTAATAAAAAGACGTCGTACCTACCTCGTTATATTGCCATAACGCGCTCCCCCTTCCAAAGTTTTTCTGTTATACTTAATATTTCATTTAGTAGGATTCGGATCTAATAATATTAAGCGGGAAAAGGATTTTGCTGAACAAATTGGTTAAAAGTAGACGTTTGGCTTCTCAGAAACGCGAAAGTTGTATTCGTAGCCACAATGAAACAGAAATAGGAAATCTGTAACACTATAATATAAGAGAACCCTTTAATCAATACTCATTGTTGTATTTTTTTAAGTAATTAAAAATTAAGTAAATTTATGGTCGTTTGTCGTAAAAAAATCTTGATGGAGTATTATGCTCAGTTTAGTAGTGTCAAAAGGTATGAAAGTTTCAAGCATGAACCAGAAGACTTAAACTACATTTAGATGTGACTTTTGCAAAAAGTAAATTAAGAATGTGGAGGTGAGACATGGATTTTGATAGATTGGATCAAAACCGATAGTTGTAATTCTTGGGTGAGGCTTTTTATCCAGCGTTGGACGTCATACGGCTAACATGATGATGATGATGATAAAATCACATTGTTGGCGACTGGTTGGCAAAACCTCTTTTTTGTAGTTCGTTATTTTTGTTCCTATTTTAAAATCCACTAAGACCCGCCTGACAGAGACGGAGAAGTCAGTTGCTCTGTCAGACGGGTTGTGCTAAGATCTGTTTGCCTGTTTATTCTCTTTTATTATAGTTGGTAACCATTTTAAACGTGTATTTCATTTAATTACGTAGTGTCGTCAATACACATGACTCAATTTTCTTTAAAATATTAACGAAAAAAAAGTGCAATGAAGGCTTATATGGGTTAAAAACACAAAGTATGGTCCCTTTTGCACATATACCACAAAGCCCTGGGACCTGTTGCATAACAAAGTACAACTTATATTACAAGCAGAACTCCCTTTCTAGTTAATATAACTGAAGCGAGAGTTCCGCTTGTAATATTAGTTGTACTTTGTTATGCAACAGGCCCCTGGTTGTTTAGAATTAAAAAAAAGTTTTCTAATACCAACATAGAAGAAAATTTACACTCACAATACTCGTAGCTGGTCACAATACTCGTTGCTATAAAAAGGAAGCAAAACAGAAAGTAAAACCAATGTTGCCAGGATACAAAATATAAAAAAATGCGTTCCTAAGTACGTTATTGTACACTGGTAAGCTGATTTGACCTACGGCGTTTACTAGCAATGGATTAAGGGTTCGAATCAGGGTTTTCATATAAAGTTTTTAGTATTCTATGTAAACACATAGGATACTCCCAAATAATTCTATAGTTCCCGCATTGAAGTCGCGGGAAACGTATAGTAGGTAAAGTTATAATTTGATGTTGAATTAATGAAACTTAATAATTTCGACGTAAAGGCTCTCTCTTAATTAATTTTGTGTACAAACTAATATTATTGCTGGTTAATGGTGTAATTAAGGCTTAGCTTTTCTGGTTGCTCTGTGAACTTGGAATTAAGTTCAAGGCTAGCGAAGCTGAAATGGCCGTATAAGAGACAATTTGATTAGGGACGTTTGCTTACGAATATTACGAAGAGAAAAATTATGTGAGAGTCACTAACCGTTCCCTCAAACAGTCTACGTTCAATTTACCTGAGTAGCATTTTCAGCTCGGCTTATATTTTGTAAAGTTTTCATAAAATAAATAATTTGATAGTTAAACATCTATAATATAAAAATGAATCGCTGAATGTGTTGCTAAGCGCATAACTTCCGATCGACTGCACCAAATTGGATAATTCTTTTTTTTATTGCGTTTGTTATTGGCAGGAGAAGGTTCTTATGAAAGAAATTTAAAAAATAAATAAAACTGGGGCAAAGCCGCGGGCATCAGCTAGTTTCTTAAAAAAATGCCTTTTTTATTTATTTTTTATGATCTAATAATTTTATGTTATTCCTACTCAGAATCACGAGCTCTTTCAATATTAATATGGCAAAAAAGTCCGTATTTATTTTCCTATTTTGTTACTATTTAAATGATTTTGTATGACGTAACGAAAAGGAAGAACATAAAAAATGTGTGACATTTTCGTGGCATGTTTTCTCTCCTACAGGGATGAAAAGAGCTCGTGATAAAATTATTGGGAATATAAAAAAATAATATAAGTGGCATTTTTTTTTGAGAAATTCACAGTTTAGTAACACGCTGGTACCTACCAGAAAATAATGTTGCAACATTTGACGATATTCTGTTTTCTTCACCAGGCTTATCAACAATAGTGACGCACAATGAGACAGCCATGCTGGCCGGAGACGCGTCCCGCGGGTCGAGCGGCGTGGCGTTCGCGGCGGGGGGCTGCGCGGCGGCTGCGCTGGCGCTGTTGGCGGCGGCCGCGGCGGCGGGCACACTGTACCGGCGCGGGGGCAAAGCGCGCCACCACGACTCTATACAGTAAGTAACAGGGACAGCTACCATGACTCAAAACATTAATAGGGACAACTACAGCGACTCTATGCAGTAGTAACAAGGACAGCGACCACAACTCTGTAAAGTAACACGGAGCGCTACCACGACTCAAAACAGTAAGTAATAGGGACAGCTCACCGACTCTATACAGTGAGTAGCTGGGACAGCGACCACGTCTCTGTAAAGTAACAGGGAGAGCTACAACGACTCTATACAATGAGTAACTAGGACGGCTGCAACGACTCTATACATTAAATAAAATAAATAAATAAATATCACGGGACAATTCACACCAATTGACCCAGTCCCAAAGTAAGCTAAGCATAGCTTGTGTTATGGGTACTAGGCAACGGATAAACATACTTATATAGATAGATACATACTTAAATACATATTAAACACCCAAGACCCGAGAACAAACATTCGTATTATTCATACAAATATCTGCCCCGACACGGGAATCGAACCCGGGACCTCAAGCTTCGTAGTCAGGTTCTCTAACCACTGGGCCATCTGGTCGTCTAAAACATTAAGTATCAGAAAGCCATGCTAGCCCGCGACGCATCTCGCGGGTCGAGCGGCGTCGCGTTCGCGGCGGGGGACTGCGCGGTGGCTGCGCTGGCACTGTTGGCGGCTGCCGCGGTGGCGGGCACGCTCTACCGGCGCGGGAGCAAGGCGCGCCACCACGACTCTATACAGTAAGTATCATGGACAGCTACCACGACTCTGTAAAGTAGCAGGGAGAGCTACTACGACTCAAAACAGTAAGTATTAAGGAGAGCTATTACGACTCTAGAGGTATAAAGTAACAGGGAGAACACCATGACTCTAAATAGTAAGTAATAGAGACAGCTACCGCTACTCTTTATAGTAAGTTACAGAGACAGCTGCTACAACAACTGTATACAGTGAGTAATAGCGAATACTACAACGACTCTACACCGTGAAATTTTAGTTTAGTTTAGTGATTTAGTTTCGATTGTACAATCGATTTATAATTACTATTTTGACTGGAGTCAAAACTCCAATTGTGAAAAACGAAAGTCGAAAATGACCGCAAACCAATAGTAACGCTTCGTTAGTACAAGTAGCGTACGATCGTACGATAGGTTAGGTACCAACGAAGCGTTACTATTGGTTTGCGGTCATTTTCGACTTTCGTTTTTCACAATTGGATTTTTGACTCTAGTCAAAATAGTAATTATATATCGATTGTACAATCGATACTAAATCACCTCGTTTCGGGAAAACAACCACTAAAATTTCACGGTGTATATATATACACCGTGAAATTTCCGTTTTCCGTTTTACTATATAGTAACTAGGACTGCTACCACGACTCTTTACAGTAATTAACAGAGAAAGCTATAAAGACTCTACACAGTGAGTTACTGGGACGGCTACAACGATTCTATACTGTGAGTAACTGGGACGGCTGCAACAACTTTATACAGTCAGTATCAGTAAGTCATGCTAGCCCGCAACGCGTCCTGCGGGTCGAGCGGCGTCGCGTTCGCGGCGGGGGGCTGCGCGGCAGCTGCGCTGGCGCTGTTGGCGGCTGCGGCGGCGGCGGGCACGCTGTACCGGCGCGGGGGCAAGGCGCGCCACCACGACTCTATACAGTAAGTAACAGGGACAGCGACCACAACTCTGTAAAGTAACAGGGAGAGCTACCACGACTCAAAACAGTAAGTATTAGAGGTAGCTATTACGACTCTAGAGGTTTAAAGTAACAGGGAGAGCTACCATGATTCTAAATAGTAAGTAGATAGCTAGCTACCGCTACTCCTTATAGTAAGTAACTGGGACAACTAATACAACTGTATACAGTGAGTAACAGGGAAAGCTACAACGACTTTATACAGTAAGTATCAGTCAGCCATATTAGCCGACGACGCATCTCACGAGTCAAGCGGCGTCACTTTTGCGGTGGGAGGCTGCCTGTCGGCTGCGCTCGTGTTGTTAGTGTAGCGTACCGGCGCAGGAGCAAGGGGCGCCACCGTGACTCTATACAGTAAGTAACTATTACATCTACCACAGTAAGTAACAGACAGCATGGGTAGGTCCTATTTGTTCTATAAAACTGTGAAATCGTGAAGTAACAGAGTTCAAAATTGTACCAAATATATGAGTTCTATAGAACAAAATTAAATGGGGCCTACCCGAAAGCTTTGCTAGCCGGCGATACACACATCCTGCGGGTTCCATTTTACCTTAAGGCACTGTTCACACTATCAACCTATACTTAAAAGAGAATGTGCAAGTAAGTGAATCAACTTTTTCATGTTGTTTACTCAGTCCCCAGTTGTCCAAGTGACATCTTCATACTGTTACCTAGAAAAATGCTCAAGTTGTCCAGGAGACAAAAATTGTGTAACCATAGCAACGGATGGCAAGAAAAAGTTGATTCATCCAAGTAGCATATTACTTTGTGACACTTGATAGGCCTATATATCACTCGTTAACTTCACGGCATCACAATTTATATATTTTTTTTACTTTTAACCTTGAATGTGGCTAGAAAACACAAATGTGTTAAAAGGCTACTTACAGTCAAGGAGACTGAATCGTGTACCAGGGTAGAACCTTTTCACAACCAATTTCACGATGGTTTCTTTGACAGATGTATGGAATTTCAGCATGACATTTGCAATGAAAAGAGTACCCTGGTACGTGGTTCAGTTTCTTTGACTGTACATTATCGCTATTATATACTAGTCGCGGAAACTGCTCCTGTTTGAAATCTTTTCACAGTAAATTTCACAAGAGTTTCTTTGGATTCTGCTAACTTATACCATGTTTGCTAGCATATTATACCTATGCCATTCCGTTTTTCTATTATACATACCTAAGCAAAAATCTCTATAAATTGATTCCATACCAAGTCGGTAAGTAATAAAAAATATTTCGAAGATAAAAACTTACTTAGTTAAAATTGTGCCACGGCTGTTGCCTGTTTCCATTTTATGCTGTACGATTCGTTTATTGATGCGTAAGCAGCACCGATTCAGGTCATAATAAAGTCATAAAATCACTTTTATACAGCTAACGTCATTTCCCTTACTTTTAAACTCATTGCTTTTGTTTAAATTGATTGTTCAATGTCATGTTGTTGGCACTGGAATATTTTTATTTATTACACTTTGTTTTACATAAAATTATATAGGTACCTATGCGTTTTATAACGACGACGACGACTAAAATAGCCTAGTGGTTAGAGAACCTGACTACGACGCTTGAGATCCCGGGTTCGATTCCCGCGTCGGGGCAGATATTTGTATGAAAAATTCGAATGCTTGTCCTCGAGTCTTGGGTGTTTAATATGGATTTAAGTATATATCTATCTAAATAAGTATGTTGATCCGTTGCCTAGTATCCATTACACAAGCTTTCAATTGCTTACTTCGGCACTAGGGCAATTGTTGTGAATTGTCTCGTAATATAATATTCATTAGGTAGCTATTTATTATAATTAGGTAGAGACTCATTCGACAGACCTTATTCGAGGTAGAGTGACAGAGGTAAATAGGAATAAATGAACCAATATGAAAATTGCACCGAGCAAAGCAAGGAAACCGTATTAATAACTATAGTTTATATGGGTTTTTTTCGTCCTCCTTCTACTCTGATAGGTTCCCAGCCTCGAAATAGGACCACTAATAAAATTTAACAATGTAGTACCTATTTTGTGGCTCATTTTTGGGAATAAACATTTTATTTTGTTTGTCTTCATGGTGAATTTCGCAATTAAGCCACTTAAGTTATTTTTAATGAATGCCAGAATTAGTAAAAAAATTAATAACATCTTACAGCATTCCTTATTGGGTACTTAGACGACTTTAATTTAATTTTCCTAAAACAAGGTGAATTTTGTAAAGAGCTTTGCGGAAATTATTCCTCCTTTGAACTTCATTTGAATAAACCGTTAGAAGGTTAACCGGAAATTCGTAATTTTTAAAAATATTTTTATCGTTCAATTTTTTTTTCATTCTACTTACTTGACTTCATCTCTGAACATTTCTTTTATCATTCCCCCGCAGAAATAAAGATAAATAATAATAAAAAAAATTGATTTTCATATCCATACTAATATTATAAATGCTAAAGTGTGTTTGTCTGTCTGCCTGTAACCTCTGCATGCTTAAACCGCTGAACCGATATCGATGAAATTTCGTATAAAGGTAGTTTGAGTCCCGGGAAATGACAGTTTAGTCCCAGAAAATTGCAAAGTGGCCGCGGGATAGCGATAAACGAGTTCTTTGCAGACAAAGTCGCGGGAAAAGCCAGTTCTTCAAGTAAAATAAACAGAGACATATATTATAACTAGCGACCCGCCCCGGCTTCGCTCGGGTGCAATTATGCATGTATTACACATATAAACCTTCGTCTTGAATCACTCTGTTTCTTTTTTAAATAAAATAAAGTCTCCTTATCCCTTTCAGCACGAGATTTTTTTTTATGACATAGCAATTATTTATACTGTTTCCATAGCCTTTGGGTTATATTAAATGAGGCAAAAATACAAAAATAAATGTCAGCCTTATTTACCCCCTTTAAAACCCCCCCCCCGCACGATCTTTTCATGGCGTTTTGATCCAACTGAAGTGTGTGTTTTAATTGGTCGCAGTTGTATTATAATTATAAATGAAAATATGGGTGAATCAAATAAAAAGAAGTTTGTCAATGAATCAATTCGAGTAAGGTAAATGTACCAAAGCTCGACACCTCAACGCCCAGTGGATGACACCCATCTGTCACCTCTCTTACTATGACATAAGATTGAACGTGCTATGTATTGGGTCAGTGTCGAGCACAGGGACGTTTACCTTATTACAAAAATCACGTAACATGTTTTTCTCACAGAGTAACGAAAACTTAAACCTTTAAAAAAAACAAACATCATAACTAGGTAGCTGCATTTCTTCTTTCATTCTTCTTACCACAGTACTGAAAAAACAATAGGTATGATTCCTCGAAATCAGATTAGTTGCCATCGCCAATTATTTCTGCCACTAAATCAAACGTTAAAAGCCCTAAAACAAATAAAAAGTATTTTTATAATAAATTATTATTTATCGCCGTCCGTCCGTCCTAACCACCACTATCGTGTTTTATAACTTCACTGCAAACTAAAAACTAAAAACGTAAAAGTTTCACTCTAATTACAAGTATGAATAAAAACTACAATGAGTACATAAAATAACATTAAAACACACATTAATGATTAATTAATACGTATAGTAAAAAAAAACCTACTTTGTACTCTGCCGTCCTTTACGGACACGGCCATACTTGTCGCGGCCTGCATGGTAACTGAGCCCCGAACCTCGCTGTCACTATTTTTTTTAAATTATAATCAAACGCACGATCGATCGGTGCCGGTTTAAGGCGGGAAAAAGGAATTTATGTTATAAAAATATTTTTTAAACTTGAACGCACGATCGTTCTAATCTGTGCTGAAAGGGATGTAAAATGAGCCAACTTAAGGATTTAAGGTAGTTTTCCTCCAGGGCCCGACTTATTTTCCACTCTGTATATGTCGATTTCTGTGGATCTGGCGGAGTGAAGCTAAGAGGGCGAGTAAGGGACGGTGAAACATGTTCTAAATGTAAAAGCTAGCTACGGCAAAAGTGGACTGGCTTCAAAGTAATTCAAACCCCAACAGGCCAAGGCTGCGTGAAAAGCATAATTCCTTTCTCAAATTCTAATAAGAATTTACTAAGAAAGAAATATCATGTTTCAAGTGTAATTCTCATTTCCTCGTTGATTTTCCGAGAAAGTGGAGTGAAACTCGATTGTGTGCCCATGCGCAAAGTTATTTAACTAGAAAAACAAACAATCCGGATTGGATTTATTTCAAACTTTTGTGATGGAAATTAAATGAAATCCTTGAATTACAACGAGAAAAGTTTAATTTTAATAACCTGTGTCATTCGACATTCACGTAGACTAAGCGTCAAATACATAGAATTTGTTTTAAAATTACTAGGTACGGAATATTTCAGAAGATAGATTAGTTTGACTGAACTAGGTAACAATGAACTGAAACAATTACTTGGCTCACCCGCGACCTTTTTTTAAGAATATTTCACACAAATAAAACTATTATTTAATTTTCACGTCAATTTATATGCTAGAGGAGCATTCACGTATGAAACAACTGGACGAACAGGCATGTTATCGTTCTGAATTTTAGGTAATCCATTTAAAATTGTTGCCTGTGGATTCAAAGGTAAAGTCGGGGTGAGAAATGTAATTATTTCAGTTCATTGATATTGACCTCCGCAAAGTAACGCCTGATTCAATAAATAAACTAGGTATGTAATTTCTTTACAGGATTTTTACAAACTTAATATCCTTGTCGTGTTATTATGGATCAAATCTTGGAAGTCGAATTTAACCAACTTCCAGTGGTCGAATCGATTTAAGATTATGGTTTGTATGTAAGCTTGATGACAAAGCAACACAATGTATTTTGAATCAAAAACTCCAATGAACCTTTTACAAGTTAGTTTAGTGAAACTATCCCAACTATCGGCTGAAATATTGTACCTTGTTCATTTCTTAAATACTTAATCAAATGTACAGATTTTCACAGTCCAATGATCGAGACGAGTTCAAACCCAAACGAAACGAATAATTGATGTTCTTCATACCCCAGTAAATATGTAGTATGGTAAAACGATATTGGTACGCATGCCCTAAATAAAATTAAAGTATGAATTATCCGAACAGCAATTTCAGCGTAGGCTGATCTTCAATTACACACGAAATGTATTCATAAGACGAAATCGATGGAATCAAATGAATTTTTTAATATTATACAGCCAGGTATGTACAGTCGAGTTCTCCAATATCTGTACAGCCAACCGTTCATAAATATAATAAACATGAACCTTATGTTACGGTAATAAGGTCTATGTACAGATATTTATGAACGGTTGGCTGTACAGATATTGGAGAACTCGACTGTACGACAAGGGAATTTCTCTATATATATAGATCGAGGCATTATGATAACGCGTGCCGTGGTTCTTATTGCAATGTTATTAATGCTTGATGTCTAGTTTTGACAAATTCACGCGCCTTCGTGAATGGCACTAGCTATATACGAGTAAGTATTTACAAACTTATTTATTTATCTATGTACCTATTGTTAAATACGCGATGATACGCAATAAAACTCATATTTGTAAGAGCTCTACGATAATATCTAAAATTTATTTATGATCTACTATTTTCTGTTTAAATATTACTATTACATCAGCCATTTTCAAATTCCAAACACGGTAAATCTTCAGCGAATCTCACTGAATCTGAGTGTTTTTAACACTAATTCGAGATTCTAGCAACTGGACACAAGAGCGTTCGATTTTTACTGATTTTTTTTTTGTTAAATATGCTTTTATCTATGCTGCACATTTCCCACAAGCAGTCATTAAATGGCTTTCGAGAATATTTAGTTCAATAGATCGTAACGTATATAGGTCGACCCCTGTCGGCGTCTGATTGATGATGTGGTTCAGAGATAGACACTCAATGTGTCCAAGTTTAATTATTATGGAGATTTAGGCGGTAGCGCTTAGACAGATTCAGCCGCAAAAATGGGAGCGATTAATTTAAAGCCGTATTAAGAGTTACTGATATATTTAGCGGTAATAATCTATTTGCTATAGATTTGATGGGGTCTTTATATTGGGAACAACAAGGAATAAAAAGTCATCATTCAGACAAAAAGCTCGGCCTGGGTCTAGGCACGATTAGCAGTGCGGCGAGAACTTTTTTATTACATTATGCGGTGTATCAGTCGTGCGTTTATAGAAGTTTTAGTCGCGCAATAAATAGAGAATTTGCTTGCATTGTCTGTCATCGCTTTTAGTCGAAGCCGGGTCTTAATAAATAAATAAAAATAAAAAAAAAATCACGGGACCCATATTCACATTCACACCAATTGACCTAGTCCCAAAGTAAGCTTAGCAAAGCTTGTGTTATGGGTACTAGGCAACGGATAAACATACTTATAAAGATAGATACATACTTAAATACATATTAAACACCCAAGACCCGAGAACAAACATTCGTATTTTTCATACAAATATCTGCCCCGACACGGGAATCGAACCCGGGACCTCAAGCTTCACAGTCAGGTTCTCTAACCACTATGCCATCTGGTCGTCTAAATACAATGTAAATTAATAATAAAAAGAGTCCTCTGTGGCGTAGATCAATAAGCTTCAGATTTATTTAATTAATTATTATTGCAAACGTGATCTTCTTCTACATATATTATTGCTACGCTTATTGTAGCTAAAACATTTTTGGTATTTATCTGTGAAATCGACATTACCAGCAAAGACATTTCAGTCTTTATTGTATGTTTTTTATTTATTTATTTGGGGCATTAACAGCAATATAATACATGATAAGTAATGACTGAAGTACCACACATAAAGCCAATAACAGATGTCCACAGACATACAGTTAAGCGGAACATTAATTATTTACACTAACACAGACACAACAAGTTTTATTACAGCTCATTGAATTAAATCTATCGTGAGACACAGACATAATTACTAAAACAAGAAACACATTTTTTATTTTCATTTACGTGATGATGATGATCATATATTATTGTAATGTTGTCACAGCACATCGTATACTACAGCAGCCTACGGCAGTCACCAGAACGTGTTGCTTCGTCTGGACACCCTTGGCCGACCACCCAGTTCCACTGGATCTTACGCAACTATAGCAAGCTTGCACAAATTTCCTTTCGGTACGATAAAATTAACATCTATAGTTTAGCTTAATAATATTATATACTTAATCCTTTTCAGATCAACTTAATATTCTATTGTATGCAAGCTGTCTTTTATGATTCCGGAAAATTTCAGCACATGGTTGGGTTAGTGTGACTTAAAAACCCTGTAAATGTTTTACAGGATTTTTGAATTGTGGTTGACAAAATAAATGTCTCCGTAGATTAATCGTTGTTCAAAGTGTATCGCGTCAAAGGCGTTACTATACTTTTAATCAAAAATTCAGCTGGCCTAACTTTACTGGATGTCCCGTTAAATTAACCATTCCCGCTGAAGTATTCTGAAATAATTTGATGACAACTTGTTTAACAGACTACTTCTTGATTGTTTTCTGCAGATCACTTAACCAGTTAGCAAAGGTTTTCTCTAACCTATTTCACACATGTTTTTTCTGAGATTCATGTCTCTCATCCCTCCTGCTACGTGTCTAATGGCATTGTCTCACCTTTCATGTGGTCTACCTTATTCCGTTATTCCTTCTCTAGGGCACCATCGTTTCCCGATTCTATTATATTTGTATTAACCTCTTATAATTCAGCTTTCAGATGAAACGTTGAAAATAAAATGTTATTTATAAATAATAACTATATCGTTAAACGTGATTAATGTTTTTATGACTAGCAGATCAAGATGTTTGAGAACAAAAGTGTCCTGTACACGTATTGTGTAACGCGCTGACACTTGCTATCGCGTTCACTATTTCTTCCTGTTAAATATTTAATATACTACATGGCCCACAGATTTTCGAAGATACGCATTTATTATGTTCAGCTTTTTTTAAATTATTCCATTAGTAATTAAAATAATTGTAATATTAATTTATATTCCTAAGATTATAATCTATATTAATACGAGTTATTAATACGAGTATTTATAAGTATAGATCTTTAGCCTAAAAAAGTTCAAAACAATGTTGACAATAAATACTCTTGCTTGTAGCTTGCGCATTTTTATGAAGGTAGCTTGTTTCATACCTGGAAGAAGTTTGCTTAAAATGTAGAAGCTACAGGTTTATGAATTTCCACTTTAATAATTATTATAGTACTATTTCTTCTTGAACAGGTAGTAGAAGATCTCCATCACCATATGCGACGACGCACATTGGGGAGCACGTATATGCCAAGCCTGAATCTCGGGTGTCGTACTACGCAGCTTCAAACCTCACCCATGTTTCACAGGTAGGTACTTAACTATTCCGCTGAGTATGCGTAGTCTCATTATGACACTTGCTTTCATAATACACAAACAAGACGTAATTTAACTATGAACTTGAACTTTAATGAACTAGGGGGCAAGATTATTGTTTTGCATAATTTTAGTAAACAAAAATAGTTACATAGGCTCATAGGATTAATTTTTAAATGTTCCTGAAAAACCGATAGTTGAGATGTGATAATTATGCAAAATGGTCATTCGGCCAAAAACTATACTAGAACAACGCGTATATTTGTTTCCGTATAATGTTTTATTTGTGTTATTTTTGTATTTAAGCCGCGATTTATTAGAAATGGTACATATGGTAAATATATTAAGGGATATTTAAACCAAAACTATTGCCTCATCTTTAAATGAATTGGTAAATATTAAACTGCAAAAAACATAGAATAATGGTGCAGATTGTAAAAAATAAAGCAATCCTCAAATACCTACCTACTCTTACATTTTATTATCAAATAAAAATATATTTGAATATTTCATCCTCTAGTCAAGGCATCAAAATGTAAAAGGTCACGGCAACAAAATGTAAAAAACTTGTTCCTACATTTTAAAAGCCAACATAAATATATATATAAAAATATTATATATACATTAAGGTATATACCTAGGTAAAGGTATACAACGATATAATGACCTATTCTAGTCAAAATATTGTCGTTAAACTAAATACAGTCAGGACTCCTACGTTGTGTAATTTTTTGATTTAGCAATCCAAACTTCGTAAGATGTGGTATGTCTTAAGGTAAAGCAGGAATCTATTGGAGGCATACTGCTCGTATAAAGAAAATAACTTAACCTAAGCATTCTAAAATTAGATATAAACATATAATATGGTGTGAAAATGAATGAGTAAGTATGTATAGTGTAAAATAGGTAGGAAACAGGAAAGGGAAGGGTAGGGATGTAACCGGGGACCACAGGTCCCCGGGTGCCGCACCGCCAAAGCCCCATCGGCACACCGTACCTCTCCTAGCCCATACTGGCTTGAATTTACATTTAGGCACTCATCATAGTGCATAATCAAGTCAAAAGAGGACCAGGGTATTAAGGAATGAGTGAACCCAATTCCAAAAGTAGTTTAGATGGAAATACATCCAATCCAACCAATGCTTGTTTCATTATGTTGATGCACTGCGTAAAATACACAGATTTTGAGTTGTGTAATCACTGGGAATGTCTACATAGACCATAGCCAATGAGTTACATAGATTTGTGGTACTACCAAGCTGTAAACAGACATGGTAAAGTGTTGCTCTTACTTGTTAATCGGACGAGTGTCCCAATCGTTTCATTAGCCATCTCCACTCACAAGGTGAGAATCAACAATTGACATAATTACTTTGAAATGGAAACACAACCATCCTAATTTCCAAGCAAGTAGTATAAATACAGTGGTGAAATGAAAACATACCACCCCTGAATAAAAGGGCCCCATCCGAATAAAAGGCGAACGCTCCAACCAATCACTTCATTAGATACCTCCACTTACTAAGTAAGCTTCAACGGTTATCATAATTACTGGGATCGAGGAACGCAACCGACTCGATTATTCGAAATGAGAAATTGAGATATAGTTGTAGTAGATGACATGAAATCAAACCACCACATAGATTTGTAGAGTGTATTGTAAAGACATCAGTGCATGATACACAGAGTCACAACACATGAAAAAGCATTATATAGTAAAATTGGATGTGGTTCAAGCTATAATCGCTCGAGCACATAAAAGTATATGTTTCATTGTGAATTTGGGTTCTCACAGGGAACAGTAAGGGTTATGACAGACAAAGGATTTGTCATGAGATAAATAACATTACATAGAAGTCATTTACTCAAAAATAAACCAATACCATTGCAATGAGCTTTCCCAATCTTACAATGTAAATAGTCATAGGTATATTAGTCCATCAGATGGTCATAATTATAGTTTCAGACACAAGAGGACAATTATCTCACCTTGCGTTACCACCAATTCTGATATTAATGGCATCACAAAATAAGCTTAGAAATTGAGCAAATACGATACTAAGGTAGTCCCGAAGGAGGTACCAAAGTCTGGGTCCATCAGATAGTGTTGACAGAGTTAAGACAAGCTTAGACCAGCAAGAAAAAATTGTACAAATACACACATTGCAGGCCCGAAAAGCCATTCGGTCAGCCTGTGGCCTTTTGTGGTCAATTGAACACAGCAATATAATGCAGTCTGCACAATTCCCTTAACAAGTCCAAACCAGGCTCAAGATTATGAAAATGTTATCTTACACAGAATTTTACTGATGGCGGGTCAGCCTAACTCAGCTTAAGTGTAAAAATACCATCTTTCATTCTCAACCAAACTCCACTAACTGATTTTCTTGACCTGAAATAGCTCATGACAAACAATCAAACATGGATTATCGTTCATAAGCCAATAACAAGTTCATACAATCCGACATCTGCCAGGTAAACTTTATTTATTTACATGGAACATGATGCAATTGTACTCATAGCTGGCCAGGCATTTGACTCAAGGGAGCCCTAAAATAAAACACAGTTTGGTTACAACCATTTGTCGGACCTTATAAACCCAGATAGACCGATTGTATTAATTAATTTTGTAAAATCGGAACAGCTCAGCATTACCTCATTTCTGTAACCCAATGCCGAGAGACAACACTTTACAGAAACTACATTTACAAATTCAATGTAATTTGTATATCAATAAGAGTATTTGTGTGAAATGCATGTTTGGATATGTTATAGAAAATATATAAAATTCTATATAATAAAACATGACACCAGATTATTATCTGAATGGAACCTGTAAATGCCAGAACAGAATGATTTCTACTTAATAAAGTCTAGATTTTAGACTCAAGATTTACAGAAAATTATCACTGCACGACAATTTACTCCTCCATTCGTACAACAGCAAAAACACAAAATTTACATTCGCAATGCAATACACAAGTTATACACAACACAGTTTAACATAAAATAAATCACACAGGTACCCTAAACATTCCTACGGGCCCTACGATTTTCCTAACACATCCTAAACATAGTATATCCAGATTAGGAGGAGATCCCGATTTTATTGTATTATTTTTCTTAAGATTTTACATTATCAAACAAAGTAACAAAACCGAGCCCTCTCTCAAATCCAGCATACTTCCTACGCATAAAATAAAGCGTACTTACCTGGTTATTTACCAGATAGATAAATAACATCCCACCTTATATCACAACACAAACAATTCACAAAATGCCCATTATCACTAAAACAAATAACACTCCTAGCTAAATATTTTACCCTATTTCGCACCAATTTTATAATCCGCGGAAATCTAAAATCAAACTGAAACTAATTAGAACCTACCTAGCTACACTCGCGGCTAGTTTCAAACCGTCACGAATTTGACTACGGAGTTTGAAACAGTACCACAGATAAGCCTGCCATCATATTTTCCATTTGTATCAAAAACAAACAGAAAATTCCCCAAAAGTAGCTCTCAAAGAAAATACACACAAACAGAATTTCGACCAAAACAGAACACAAATTGGTGGTTCTGCTTCAATCAATCTCCCTGATCGCGTGCAATCCCCCCAAAAGCAACCCGTAAGGTATCAAACAAAGTAACAAAACCGAGCCCTCTCTCAAATCCAGCATACTTCCTACGCATAAAATAAAGCGTACTTACCTGGTTATTTACCAGATAGATAAATAACATCCCACCTTATATCACAACACAAACAATTCACAAAATGCCCATTATCACTAAAACAAATAACACTCCTAGCTAAATATTTTACCCTATTTCGCACCAATTTTATAATCCGCGGAAATCTAAAATCAAACTGAAACTAATTAGAACCTACCTAGCTACACTCGCGGCTAGTTTCAAACCGCCACGAATTTGACTACGGAGTTTGAAACAGTACCACAGATAAGCCTGCCATCATATTTTCCATTTGTATCAAAAACAAACAGAAAATTCCCCAAAAGTAGCTCTCAAAGAAAATACACACAAACAGAATTTCGACCAAAACAGAACACAAATTGGTGGTTCTGCTTCAATCAATCTCCCTGATCGCGTGCAATCCCCCCAAAAGCAACCCGTAAGGCGGACAAATCCATGATATACTAGATTCCTTTAGTAAAAATTAATTATGCAAAAATTATGAGAAATAACGATGAGATTTTGTCCCGGAAACAACATCT
The DNA here is from genome assembly GCA_947859365.1 of Archips crataeganus. Lineage (NCBI taxonomy): Eukaryota > Metazoa > Arthropoda > Insecta > Lepidoptera > Tortricidae > Archips > Archips crataeganus. Next base: position 19,373,464 of record OX402048.1, read on the forward strand.
CACCATTCAACCATTGCATAACCAAGAACTGTCTAGAACCCCGGTAGTTCCCAACAGCCCCAGCTATACAATCTCGAAAAAATAGGTATATGCAACAGAAATCAAGCATAGATTTGTCACCAAGCAGGGATTTAGGCTATATCTGAAGCACATACCTGGGAACCGTCGAGCAGCATTTCTTCCAGGTTCCGAAGACTCCGAATAAACAAAAACTTTTTTTTCAAATGACGTGCGCAGCACCTTTTATACCCTTCCCTGACTATCCCCTCCTTTTCAGGCTGTATTTTCCAATTGCATCCGGGATTTCCCAAAACGCAAAAATAAAGTATATATGGAATAAACCCACTCGGTGTGGCCAGCTTCATACCCCCAATCTAAAAATTTCCACACAAATAATTGTACCTACTTGTGAATTTACTTATGTCCAATATTACTGTTTTATAGCAAAATAAACAGCCTATATAATAGAAAAAATATTTATTAATGTTTATCATTTAAAATAATCTCATTTTCACTATGAATTCTGATTTTATTGTGAAATATATCACGCCAATTATTGTTATATTATGTTTTAGTATTATTTAATGTTCCCTCAAGTGCAAAAATAAATATCGATTCATATCGAAACCTTAACTCGAAGACACAAAAGCTATGGGACACTCCCACATTCCCATACTCTGATTGTTTATCTGATAGATATTTAAATTCATTAATTATAGCAATACTTGACAAATGGACTATTCAACACAAAACAATGTTCCGTTCTGTTTCAGCAGTCTCTAAGGCCAAAATGCTCAACAATACAATCATGAAAAGTCTTCAGATTTATTACATTAGTACAGAACAGCGTTGCAGAACCATTGATAGCCTCCCCTTCGACAGTTGACCCCAAAAACCATTCAGGACATCGACATTACTATCAATGTATCATAGTATCAATATTATTGATAACATCAATAGTATCAATAATGATTTATAAGAAATACCATAAATAATGGCTATACTAGTACAAAACTAAAACAAGTACTTGATTATTTCCTCAGTTTGTACTATTTTAAGCAAATTTATTAAGTGTTTTTTAACATTACTCAAATTAAAACCGTCAGGCAAACATATAAATTCTCCCTAAAAATCGGGTATAAACACCTGTGGCCACACTAACAAACAGAAAAAAAATGATAGATCTACTCTTATTGGTCGAAGCTCCCCTTCTAAAAATGTGATTGGTTAAGTCGGACTATTTACCAAAGCCATTGGATAGTTTTCACAGGCTGGGAACATTTACAAACCAAACTTTCATTCACTCATTCGGTCTCTCATTCACTAACATTATTTGAATTTGAAATATTTATTACATCTTAAAAATAGTGAATTTTACTAAATTAAAAACAAATGTTTTTAATTGAATGAACCTCTATAGTGACAGGTGACAGCTTAAAATCATTTCACTCAAACAATTCGTACCTCAATGCGTACATAAAATGTCATCGGGATTTCAGTGACAAATTAATATCAAATACAATTTTATCACAATTAATGTGTTATTTTGACTAGTTAAGGATGTTAACTAACTAGAACAAGCATCACTTTAATGTGAAATGCTTTAATTACTTCAAAAATGATATGTCAAAGCAAGGTAAGGTAATGTCCTTTTCAGATCGTTTTTATATGATTATTTTCTAAAATAAAAGTTATTTTTCCAATAAAGCACACATTTCTAATGTAAAATGCAAGTCGTTATTAATAAATTATAACCATTTTATATTTCAGATAATACTAAGAAAATTATTAAGCAAAAGCAAATACTGCCATAGACCATTTTTACACTATGACTGGAACTCAGAATATTCTCCATGGATCGACATAATTTTACTCCTATAATTGTTCACAGCAGTCCCAGGTAAGAATTCAATAAGAATTTTGCAATTCCAATCCAAGGTAATTATATTAATTAACATAGTTAATTTGGCCTATATGGGAAATTTTCAAACGCTAATTTCACCTTATTAAATTAATTATGTGAGGTAATCTTTATTAAACTATAGTGATTGGACTGCAAATAGATCAGATTTATAACATATTCAATAAAATAGGCTCAATCATAAAAAATATTAGCTTCGGCAAAATTTGACTATCGTTAAATTTTGACTTTGGTAACTGACTAAATTCTATGGATTATCCTAAACTATTTATTCCAAAATTATACTGAATTAGACTAGGAGGAATGGATTCTACATAGATTTTGACTATAAACATTAAAATTTAATTATTTTAGTTGATTCAAAATTTTCAATTCCCCGCACCAAAATCTCTAAACTGAATGACTGCTTATTTCGACCTTTTGAAGTTAAAAGTCTGAACCAAACTAACTTATTCTGTATCTAAACCAATATTATGATGAGATCTAACCAAATACACTTTGATCTAGGTAGTATTTTAAACAAAAAATGGAAAATTCAGAATTAACTTGACGCATACTTTTGTTTCAGAAATATTTTGACTCTATACTATGAATCAGGGTCACTAACAATACTAATATCAACCGGCAACAGAAGAAATTCAAGACTGAAGACGGATTTTAGTGAAAAATTCAAGAAAATATGGAAGTATTCAGTGTAAACCAGTTATTGAACAGCCTCCATCAATATTTCAAGTAATTTAGTTGAGTTTGTGCTAGAATATTAATGTAGAAGCTTATTAGTGATTGTGGTTGTAGTTTTTGCCTATAAAACACGAAAAGGAGAATAAATATTATATACTAAATCAAAGATTTTCATTTACTTAATTAACAGCGCCATCTATTGGTGAGTAGCGGAAGTAAACCCTATAATCAATAAAACTTACTATCTACTCTTGCATACTAGTTCATCCGAATCTCACTAGATGTCACTAAATTGTTGCCAACAGAGTCGTCAACTTACCAATCTGAATGTTATGCAATAAGTGCTTTAGAAGGAAAAAAGCGTAGTGTCGCCACTCGACCAAAGATGTCACTAAAATTGACTCATATTTTTGTCGTGTTTGTAATTATTAATATTTAATTTAATTAGTTAAATATAACCGTATTTAATTGAAATGATCTATATATTTATTGAAAATGTAAACGAGAAAATTAAATGTCCTACTATATGCTCTTAATAGAGTAGTAAAGTAATAAATATGGCAATTATATGAATCAGTCTGTTACAAGATGAAAGTAAAGCAAATGTATAAAAGTCAATGTAAAAAATATTAAAAGACTAGCGGGTTTTTTCCAACCATTTTATTCAAGCAAAAGAGAATATTACTCCTTTATCTCATTAAGGATCCAATTTAAGACGACTTACGTCTCCCTGCAGGTGATACAAATAATGCAACTATAAATGCTCGCTTCAAGTATTGAAAACGGAGTTTGAGCTCTGGAAGTGATAAAGTTTGTGAACTTTGTTTGATCTAAGAAAAGGTACCTGAAACTTACACTGTGTTAATCAAAACTCATGCTCGTGTTTACTGGAGTGCATTTTACCAATTAAAGTTTCTTGAGAGTTTTGCATGTGTATAATGTAATATCTGAATAAGACTTGTTCAAATATACTTTATACAATGTTGGTTTTTATATTACTTAGTGGCTGTGTTACCTGTAGACCTCGCGCGTTTTTCGAAATAGCTGAAATATGATATTCTTTACGTTTTCAACTCCCATGATTGCCCCAGTTTTTTTTTTCTTTTTTTAAACTGAATGGACAAAAATCCATATTATAATTATCAAACTTGCTCACAAGGATCACAAATTTACGAGGATTGGTTGAGAATTGCCTGTAGAGGATAACAATCGGACAGCAGTCTGGGTATAGTCTTATACGAAAAACACTTTTGCCCAGCTTAAACGGGGACGCTTTGCTCGCGCTTCATGCGCGCTCGGTTAATTAACTGATATATTTTATGTATTTACATACCAGTACTTGATTTTAAGTAAATCAAACTCAAGATAAAAATAAAATGGGTGGAATTTGATTTTCATGATATCCAATATTATGAAAGTGATCGTAATTAGTAATAGCCAAAATTAAACATGCTAAAATGAGATCCAATAAAAATTGCTAAGGACTTCTTTACTTTGAAAGAAATAAGAAAACATAATTTTATTATTTAATTTTGCCATGCCAAAATGGTTTCACGGAACGATGTAATAGAATTGTTAAAAATCGGTTTGACACTTTCAGGATTGCTTTTCTAGCAATTATTGCTCTTTATTATTAGGCTTTGAGCGTGGCACAAAGGCGCAGCATAATGATAACAGCCAGTGAAGATACTCTGCCGTTTATACAGGGTAACTACGGGGTTGGGTGTAGGGCTGTAATGCTAATCCGCAGGCACCAGTCCGTGCGAATTTCGGTGCGCGCCTGGAATCGGCCGAATATAGATAATGACAAAGAAGTAAACCCACTGTACTGCGCTATAACTGAGGTTTTAATTTAAAACCCCCTTTTGTCCGTAAATTTACTGCACCGTTGGATATCTCCTGGAAACATGAATTAGTGCTCTTTAGCAAGAGAGAGACGGTAACGAATCCGGATTGTAAATAGGGAGTATCAACAATGCACAAAGATTGTTGGATTGCTGTTGATTCACTGACAGAGTTAATGAATTTGCTTTGTCTACTTTAGCTACAGACTTTGTACTAGTGCTGGAAAGTTTTTGATAGTGAAATGAAATATTTTTTTTTAATTCTTCTTGATTTTTTTTATGTCATGTATTAGTTTAATTAACTCTAATTATTGTTTTTACATATATCCTATACTTATTCAGGGTGACATCGAAAACGTAAACACAAAATCGACGTCTCCATACAAATTGCGAAACCAGTTGATTGCTTTTAGTATGGGAGGCTCAATTTTTTTCTACCGATTTCGATATTACTCCCATAATAAAAGTTGATCGTAATCATGAGTGGATCCAGAAAATATAATTTTGTATTACGTCTTAGATGTCACCCTGTATAATAAGGAGAGATACATTGTTTGTTGGTTTGTATGTAGTAATAATGTGTAGAACTACTGAAACGACTAAAAAACCTGATTTATTTTTATTATGGCTATCTACTTTTATTACGGGAAAGTACAAAGTTTCAACGAGATAAAGACAAAGTTAGATTAACATTTTAGTGCTAATTTCTTTGAAATTTTATTTTCCTAGTAGGTATAGTTTGAATCTCGTTGTATTCTTTACTACTAGGATCTGGTGATAAATAGCTGTCCTGAAACGCTAAACTAAGGTTTTCTTTTAAGTAAAAATTTTTTCGTCGGCATATATAATCTTTCCTGTGTTTAAAGCCAACTTAGTTTTCGTCTAGCAATTTTTTTTTCATGTTAGTGGGCAAAAGATCAGGCGATTCACCTGATGGAAAGAAATCACTGCCGCCCATGGACACCTACAACATAAGTTGAGTTACGGATGCGTTGCCGGCCTTTTGAAAAAAGGGTAGGAGTGGGGTTAGGGTATTCTGATAATGAAAACAAAATAACTAACTAGTTTAATTTAATTACCAAACACCAAATTAAATATACATAGAATTACTGCGTTCAATCTTCTGGTAAAAATTATCACACTTTTTTTGCAAACACTGAAAAAATTGCTGATAAATGAAGAAAAATGTAATAGTCTTGCTCTAGGACCATTAACAATTTTTTTCTTTGTTATGAAAAAGCAGCATTCCACAACGATCTCACAATAGTCAACTCTACCAACATGTAAAACATCAATAATAATTATTTTACTATGGAATAGGAGGACCTTTTGCAATCTAGCTGTAAATTCGTTTAACGATGTCGTTCAGCTTGGCGTGGTGTTCAATGAAATTATATGCCCGAGCACCTGCTAACTAAGACGTTGCACTATAGGACCGGCTACGATGAAAACCTTGAACCTATTAAGGATCTATTTAATTTTGGAGTTAAATGCACTATCTGTTTAATGTCAGTATTTTTGCTGGATTGTAGTCTTAGTTGATTTTATTTGCATTGTTATTCCATCTTGTCTTACATTTTACCAAATTACAAGTTGATTACAAGGAATGGGTGAAATCGACTTGCCAGTTTTGTAGACATCTTAATAATGTGGCTCTAGTGAAAAAGGGGTTAAGTCTGCAGAAATTAAACAGCTATTTTCTTTTTTATGTGTAAAGGGGGCTAAGTCGAAATCAGCTGTTCAACTTCTGAAGACTTGACCCCTTTTTCACTAGAGCCACTATTTTTGTAGGCGTATATCAACATTGCAATCATTTACTTAACTATGGATTGATTTAGGAGGTGTTTCACCACCTTATTGTCAGACTGCTGGTTACGTAACCAATGAATAAACTAAGTACTGGACAAATCTGTCAGCTAGTGTTTTTTCAGTTTCACCACGCCGGTCCTGTGCGAACTAAGTACCACTTAACTAATCGTGGGTTTAACAAAAAGTCGGAATGGCAACGTCGCATTTCACGACCACGCGTTCCTGTTCGCACACTTTCGTTCAAAGAGTCACTCATTATTAAATCAAAAGAAATCGTTAACTATGTAATTTTTAAATACATCTATTTTTTTTGCACAAACAAATGTGTAACATTATAATTGATCCAAAAACGGTATTTATTTACGATACTTTGTTAACAATAACAGAAAAATAAAATCACGTAAAACGAATCGAAAAGTGGCGCCAAACCATTTGACAGATAAACTTTTTTTTAATGGCGATATACAAGTTCAGGTAGAACAAACGAATGAGCCACTGAAAAAAGTCTGTAATTAGAAAATATTACGAAATTTTGGATTTATTTTTACATACTAAAAGTGTACCTACATTTTTTTTTATTCAAATCTTGATATTTAAATTATTTTATGCAATTTAGCATGACTTCTTTCTTTAAAAAATAAAAAAAACTTTGATTTATTTTTCTGAAACCGGCTGATGGGCTCTCCAACCATGGCCACAAAAAAAAATAAACTTAATTAATTAAAAAGTTATGTGACGGATAAAAATGCTAAATGCCACCTGATCTTATGGTCACATTAAGAAACAGTTTGTCCGTCACTTAGCGCTAATCAAGACTGGTGAAACAGAAATTTTAATTCCATCTCTCAAATAAGGTTATGATTAAGCTAATCCGAACTTTAAGAACAGTGGTGAAATAGCCCCTTAATGACCAAGTCTATAATAATTTTGATTAATGGATATTTTGATGAAACGAGTAAACAGTTATGTGACAGAATAGAAATTGTATTAATTTACAGTTTTATTAAAAAAAATATTGTATCAGAGTAATAAAAAAGAGCTTAGAACTTTTTTAATGCTTACATGTAGACGACCAGCAGAGGGAAGAACCGTTGTACAAATTTTACCGATAGCTGTATTCCAATGAGTTAACGGACAACTTGCTAAAAATGTCCGTTTACACTTAGATCTATTTAAAAACTAGTTGTAGATGAGTGTGACTCGTATTTTCCGAAAAAAAATTTTTCTTCATGGCAATTATTCCATTCCCATATTTTCCCAGTGGCATTTTTCCCAATATTTTATTTTCAGTGGGCATTATTTCTTAAAATTGTTTTTTTCTATTGGCATACTTTCTCAATCTTTTAATGTCAAAAGATACCCGTCCTAGAATACTAGGTTGATTAGGTTAGTTAGATAGTTTCTTGTGCCCGATGGGCAAATTGCCCAGAAATAGGAGGTCAGCCAAGCTGACCTCCGTCGATTATCAGGTTTAATAGAGAACACTATGTTAATCGAAAAAATATAATAATAAATAATAATAATAATAATAATAATAATACTTCCTGCCTGCGTAATTAAGAGAATAGAAAATAAAGAGAACAGTAAAATTAAACAGTGATAAATAATAATAATTGGGAATAAATGCTACTGGAAAAATATGGGAATGGAATAATTGCCACCAAGAAAAAATGATTTTCGGAAAATATGAGCCACACACTTATAGATATCTTGCAGAAAGTCTCAATGTCTCAGAAAATAAAATCGAGCCAAAAAAATCCTATAATATGTCAACTTGAATGAAAGATGTTTTTGAAAAATAAAAGTTTTTTTTTAAATAATTGCACTAACTCATTTAGTGCTTGCTACTGTTCTGTCGATTTAATTATGACATCGTTTCCAGAATACCGTGACAAAGGATCGCATCACAGACCCGGCGGAGCAACTTCGGTATTTAACTACGCCCCGCTCCAACATACGCCTTGAGATATTGGTCCATGAGGGTACCTTTGGAAGAGTCTATAAGGGCGTATTCAAGCGGGGGGATACGTATGAAGAAGTCATAGTAAAAACTGTTTCAGGTACGATCATTTTTTAATTTAAGAAAATTATGACATTGTTATTTGCTTTAGTTCTAGCGGGCAGTGCATATTGCTCATAGAGCTGACGGTTTATGGGGCAGCAAGGTTCTAGAGTGACGACCGCGAACTGGAAAATGTGACGTAGGAAGATCCCCAACCAAATGAGCCGACAATCTGGTAAAGGTTGCAGGAACCACATAGATCTCTTTGGAGAAGGTCTTTGTCCAGAAGTGGACGTCTTTTGGCTGATATGGTGATGATAATCTTTTACAGTTTAAATCACTGATGGTAGAGTCTTGCAAATTAGCAGGTTCATGCTGTAAGCACCTTCTACGGTAAAAGTGCACTAGGGATTTTTTTTTAATGTCCAGGGTTTCTAATTCACTTTTTCTTTATTCTTCCTCGTGAGCAAAGCCGCAGGCATAAGCTAATTTTCGCATATCGCACTCTCATGATACACTTGTGATGTGTAAATAAGAGGTAACATAAAAATACACTGTTGTTTCTTTTTGTGATCATTGGACAGTAATGTAAAGTAATTTTATTATTAGGACAGCATGAGCAAATTCAGAATTAACCATAATAAAAACAAAGGATAAAATAACTTCAATTGAATTACTAGAAATGCGCAATTTTTTGACACAGTAATTTGTTCTAGAAGCTGCGTCAGCTATGCAAGCAGCATTACTTGTTGCTGAAGGCCTAAGACTTTGTGGGCTTGTTCATAACAACGTGTTAGCCCCGCTCGCCGCATGTGCCGAGGAGGCACGGAAACCGCTTCTTGTGTATTGCTGCGCTTCTCATTCTTCTAATCTTAAAAGGTATGTTCTTGATCTCAAGTTGTTCCAAAATCTCCAATTGCAGCTGTGGTCTGGTGAAGAGAGTAAGGTAGCCGGTGAGAATACTGGTACATGAGGTATACTATCTTAGCTTTCTAGGTTGGCAACGCCACTGCAATCCACACATGCTTCAGATCATTGACGGTAGTGCTCAGTAACTATCAACTTGACTAAGAAGTTTGAAGTCCCGGGTTCGATTCCCAGTCGGGGCAGATAGTATGTATGAAAAACACGAATGTTTGTTCTCGAGTCTTGGCTGTTTAATATGTTTGTATATGTTTCTTTTAAGTATGTTTATGTAATTTCATTTAGTTAATCTAAATTATTTGTTAATTCATTATCATTTTATTAATTTATCTTTTTATTAAGTAGTTTATATAGTATATTTGTGTATCGTTCCGTGAGTCACAGACGGTTCTGGCAGAAAATCAGCGCTGCAGGCGTCTAACGCCTCAGCATAATGCTGAGTCAGCGACCGTTTCACTTTTGCATGGACACACATGCAGATCTGTGTATTTATTACTTCATTGTTTTGTGAACTTTGTTTATTTGTATGAATTTGTGTACTTTCTTGTATTTGTGTGTCTTGTAAAAGTGAATAAATGTCTTCTTTCTTTCTCTCTTTCTTTCTTTCTTTTTAGTTGTTTTTTTGTTTTTCATTATGTTTATATAATGTTTGTTGAAGCAACGGTACTTAGTACCCATAGCACAAACTTTGCTTACTTTTAGACTAGGTCAATATAAATTGACAGCAGTCAAGTAGCCAGTATTTATGTGCGAAATTATATTTGAAATTTATCATGAGCTTACAGTGAAGGAAAACATCGTGAGGAAACCTGTACACACCTGAGAAGAAATTCAATGGTGTGTGTGTGAAGTTTCCAATCCGCACTGGGCCCACGTGGGAACTACGGCCCAAGCCCTTTCATTCGGAAAGGAGGCCTGTGCCCTGGAGTGGGACCTATATAGGCTGGGATGATGATGATGATGATGAAGTGGTATTTTTCTATTATATTTTCATCTCGAGATACAACGCTGCCGCGATTCATTAATAAAAAAGATTGAAGACTTTTTTTTATATTTTACAATTCTTCTGCGATTTTTGACAGATTTCTGACTTCATGTCGTCTGGGCCACCAAGCAGCGCCTGCGACGAGAGAACTAGTAGAGCTGGGTGCACAAGTGGCCTGTGGTCTGTCTTATTTGCACGTTCAACGCATCATCCACGCCGACGTCGCTGCAAGGAACTGCATGTTAGTCTCTGAAGTTATCTTCAATACTAAAACTAAATCGAAGGAACAATTCATTCGATTTCTTCCTTCATTTACATAAAAAAATTGGTGACTTAATTATTTAAAATAATTAGCATTTACCGCTATGTATTTAATGTTCTTGCAGTTATGAGTTTTTTAGAATTAGTATGCGAAATTACATATCAAATTTACTACAAGCTTTAAGAAGAAGGAAAATATTCCGGACGAACCTACTTATAACAATTCAATCGTGTACGTGAAATCGCCAATCCACATTGGGCCTGGGTGAGAACTACTAGTCCAACTTCTCGCTGTACATACCCAGCAATGAAACGTTTATAGGCCGAGATGATAATTTGATTTCATTTTTTACGTTAAAGAATTCAAACTGTGTTCAAATTAATTAATATCGAGGTATACATGACCAAAGTTGTAGGAAAAACAGTAGGCCATTGAAAGTTTTTACAAGAGGATGGGAAGATTAATTTATTGTGCTAATTTTATTTCTAGAGTGGATGAGAAATTGAGACTGAAAGTGACAGACAACGGTCTATCGAGGGATTTATTTCCCGACGACTACCACTGTCTCGGTGATAATGAAAACAGACCAGTCAAATGGATGGCGCCAGAATCTCTACTTCAGAACCAATACACCACAGCATCTGATGTGGTAAGTTATGCAACTGAAATTAGTATCATTCCAACTGAATATTCTGCTTTATTCTCTAGTAAAGGTAACATTTCTTTCTCAGTGGTCCTTAGGAGTTGCTTTATGGGAATTAGCAACCCTTGGTGCTTCGCCATTGGCAGAATTAGATGCAGCGGACGTTGGGGCTTTCGTTAGTGAAGGGTACCGACCGTCTCAACCACATAACTGTCCAGACGAGCTGTAAGTATACTTTGGTGCTAATAAAATCACCAAATGAATGGATGGATGGTCATGTTAATAAAATCCGTTAGGTGCATGAAACCTGTCGAACAAAGCTGTGATTTCCAAAAAAATACGAGGTATACCTATCTGGCATCTTGTTAAATTGCGCTCATGTGTCTGGCCGTTCTTTTTTTACTGTCATAATTGCACTTCTTGTAATGATTGGACAGAGGAGTACTAGCAAGAGGAGTATACAATTTTATTAGAAACTAGCTTTTGCCCGCGGCTTCGCTCGCGTGTACCATGAGAATTCCAAAGAACCAAGATATCAAGCAAGCAAGCATACAGGCAAGCAAGCAAGCATTCAAGCAAGATTGCTTGCGTGACAATGGGGCCATCTCAGGAGTATATTATGTTCCTTCGAATAAAAAAAGAATTTTTAAAATCGGTCCACAATTGACCGAGAAATCGGTGAACATACCTACATAAAAAAATACATAAAATGGAATGCATAACCTCCTCCTTTTTTTGAAGTCGGTTAAAGAGCCCTGTGCGGCCTACTTACAGTAAAAACTTTTGAATTTTGAAATTTTAGCTTACAACCAGTAAAAATAAATAAATAAAATAAATATCACGGGACAATTCACACCAATTGACCCAGTCCCAAAGTAAGCTAAGCAAAGCTTGTGTTATGGGTACTAAGCAACGGATAAACATACTTATATAGATAGATAGGTACATACTTAAATACATATTAAACACCCAAGACCCGAGAACAAATTTCGTATTTTTCATACAAATATCTGCCCCGACACGGGAATCGAACCCGGGACCTCAAGCTTCGTAGTCAGGTTCTCTAACCACTAGGCCATCTGGTCGTCTGTACCAATAAAACGCAAAATCCCATTTTTTCCCGTTCCCGTAAGAATTTCGGAAAATACTTTCTTAATACGGGGAAAGTCTTCTCTCAATGCTCCTCTACACTCCCCAAGCAACTCATGCCGAATTTCAGCTTTCTACGACCAGTAAATCGAAAAATCCCGTCTTTTCCCGTTCCCGTGGGAATTTTGGAAAGTCCTCTCTCAATGCTCCTCTACACTCCCCAAGCAACCTCATGCCGAATTTCAGCTTTCTACGACCAGTAAAACGAAAAATCCCGTTTTTCCCGTTCCCGTGGGAATTTTGGATAGTCCTCTCTTAATGCTCTTCTACATTCCCCAAAGAAACTACCTACTTGCCAAATTTCAGCTTTCTACGACCAGTAAAACGAAAAATCCCGTTTTTTCCCGTTCACGTGGGAAATTTGGAAAGTCATCTCTCAATGCTCCTCTACACTCCCCAAGCAACCTCATGCCGAATTTTAGCTTTCTACGACCAGAAAAACGAAAAATCCCGTTTTTCCCGTTCCAGTGGGAATTTTGGACAGTCCTCTCTTAATGCTCTTCTACACTCCCCAAGGAACCCACTTGCCGAATTTCAGCTGTCTACGACCAGTAAAACGAATCCCGTTTTTTCCCGTTCGCGTGGGAATTTTGGAAAGTCCTCTCTCAATGCTCCTCTACACTCCTTAAGCAACCTATATGCCGAATTTCAGCTTTCTACAACCAGTAAAACGATAAATCCCGTTTTTTCTTTATCCCGTGGGAGTTTCTGAAAATCCTTTAATCTGTTTTTCACTATTATAATTACCTACTTCTGTGCCAAATTTGAGAAGTCTAGTAATTATAGTTCATAGGTTTCCGTTGAATAGAATAATAAATCCCGTTTTTTCCTTATCCCGTGGGAATTTTGAAAAATCCTGAAATTAATGTTTTAACTAATGTAATACCTACTTGTGTATCAAATTTGAAGAGTCTAGTTAGTATAGTTACTGATATAGGGTCACTCGGAATCGTATATATAAATCCCGTTTTTTCCCGTTCCCGTTGTAATTTTGGAAATTCCTCTCACAATGCTCCTCTACACTCCTTAAGCAACCTTCATGCCGAATTTCAGCTTTCTACGACCAGTAAAACGAAAAATCCCGTTTTTTCCTTATCCCGTGGGAAATTCCGAAAATCCTTAAAACTTTTGTTTACTATTAATAATTACCTACTTCTATGCCAAATTTGAAGAGTCTAGTAATTATAGTTCATAGGATTCCGTTGAACTGAATATATAAATCCCGTTTTTTCCTTATCCCGTAGGAATTTTGAAAAATCCTGAAATCAATGTTTTTATTATTGTAATACCTACTTGTGTATCAAATTTGAAGAGTCTAGTTATTATAGTTACTGAGATACGGTCACTCGGAATCGAATCTATAAATCCCGTTTTTTCCCGTTCCCGTGGGAATTCCCAAAAATCCTTTCTTAGTGGATGCCTACATTGTATAAGGTATCTATGTGCAAAATTTTAAGTATCTAGGTCCAGTGGTTTGGGCTGTGCGTTGATATATCAACAGTCAGTCAGTCAGTTTAGAATTTTATATATATAGATAATATGATACGCATATTTAAAAACTACACAAGTACTAATTTCATGGCATTCTCAGGGCAGAATCGGATACTCTTTAGGAGGAATACAGAAGGCACTCATTAAAATTTGCTTTACAGTTACGGCCTAATGTCCTGGTGTTGGACTACTTCTCCTCCGGTGCGACCAACGGCTCCTCAACTATTGGCTGCTCTCCATGATTTCAGACAAGCACTTAGCACTTACATCTAACTTCAAGATCTTCAAGTCCATATTTTTCTGATACACAATCATTCTCAAAACTCTTGCTAATTAACAGAATTATATTGTTTCATCATCAACTTCTTAAACTTAATCGTCAATTGATAGAATCTCTCGGCACTATGTTTGTAATCTTGAGAAGCCCAAAGTGCCTGCCAATGAACATGGATCAGTTGGTTAGTAGGCGAAAAAAAAAGTAGGTGAAACCAAAGAAGTAGTCATGGAAACTAGACGCCTAGCGCACAAGCTAGCAAATTTGAATAGGATAATAAGGAAACGCAAAACGGTGATATATTTTTAACTAAATAATAAGAGCTACGTTGAAGTATTCCTAAATACTAAAATATCTGTACTAGAATGAAGCTAGATAGACGGTAGCAATCGAAAGGATGATGTGGCATCAATTACAGAAAAAATAGTTTTCATAATGTAAAACAAATATAGTAGAGTGTACAGTCAGCATTAAAAGTATCTGCCAAGTTTGTACCTTGTCACTTTACAGCCACAATGTGTTAATGCGGCAAAGTTAACAAAAGATTTGCTAGTTTTGAGCCTCATTATATTATGTAAAGTATAACGTAAAAAAAGCCATACTTAGGAACAAATTAATACAAAATGTGTTTACTAAATTGTTTTGAGGATGGAATACTTTAGTTGAAATATTTTTTTTATTTTAACGTCGCTTAAGGCGGTAACGACAGAACTTCAAGACCAAGCTACACTTATTTGATATAAAAATAGATATAGCTTAGTTGTCGTTTAAAATTTAACACTTGTTTAATTTTTACCCAGCTGCGCAATGCACAGGCGGGTAATTGCACATTTTTTTAGTGCGAAGGACCAAATCGTCCAAACTATGTAAATAAAATTACGAGGTCGATGCAAAAGGAATTTAATTTTGATAAATAAAGCCGACGGCTTTGATTACTATAGCGCGATGTTAATCGTTTTAGTGATAAACATTAGGATAGAGTTCCTGAGGACATGAAAGTCCGTCCAGGCAAAAAGGATACAACACCAAAAACAGTAGTTAGTTATGATATTAATGTCGAAATGGACTTTGAAGAATCTATAGATAAAATTTTACCTTCAGACATCATCAGAGAAGGAAATTTCAGCAACTAAAATAAATAAGTCGAATAAAAACGAATCAGACAATTTTATAAATAATTCTTCAAAGAGACCATTCGTGCATGATACAAGAACAAAATGTCTATTAAACCACAATTATTCATAGAAAGAATATAAATATACTATACAATATGTCTGTGTAGTGGTGAATGGAAACTGATCAATATTCAAATTTAAATAATGTAAATAACCTAGGTAACATTGACATTGTCAAAATTGCCCGTTAATTTCAATTGTGAATATATTAATATATAATGATAAAATACTATAAAGTATCACTTTTAAATCAGTGTCGTCATTCATCGTCATATTAGAAGGTACGTGTATTACACAGTGAGATTTAAAAATAGCTAGTCAAACTAATTTAACATCAAATTGTATCGTAAAATGTATCAATAATAAAGTGACTGTTATTTTGTTACCAAAGATTTTTTTAACTACTCTTATGTTTTTTTTTCTAGTAGATAATAATTATTAACAATAATTGCATTGTTTTTTAAAAGCTCTTTAATTTTCCTCGCGGCTTGTTAAAATTTTATGTTACACAACTATTAGTTACAGATTTATTTCCATTACTTTTGGATAACGACAGAGATCATCAAGAGTAAATTTGTTATTTATATCTCAAACTGCATTTCTATTTTTGTAGTTAGCGTTTTCCATTGCAATTTGTTCTTTAAAATGTTATTCTTCTTAATAACTACTACTTTTAATGTCATTACATGTGTACATGCTATTTATACTTGTATCTAAACATGTTATGGATCAAACAGGGTCTTTAACTCTTAGGCATTATACGTGTTTCTTAATTTTAATGTGTTGCGCTTTTTAACATGCTTCGTAGCTAATGTTAAATTTTTCTATCATAATGTCGATGTTCTTGTAAGATTGTGTAGATAAACGGCACCCAAAATTAAACGGAGAGTATAAATTTTTCCTATTAAGGAACCTATAAATTAACCTGAAAGTATTAGGTAGGTAAAACAGATATTTAGTTAATGAAACCAAAGAAAATTATATCTTTTTATTATGGTAAGTATCATGCTAGAACTACTTGTTGAGTTGAGTCTCTTTTGAATAACGAATTCAAAATAATATTGCAATCCAAGATTAATAATTAATCTTGGATTGCAATAGTGTTCTTGTATATATACATAAGTTTTTGAAAACATGACAAAAATATTTGTAAGAAATACCTGAAATTGTAATCAAACATTGAAAAAAGTTTATTGAAATTTCATGATCAAAACTTCTTTACTTTCATCTCAAAAAGCCCCAATACTTGAAATTTATTACTAATGAATTGTATAGTAATAAAAATGTGTCATTTTTTGTAATTTGACTGAGTGCCAGATGAATGTGATTTGTATGTTACATGTTGAACTGTGTTTAAATAACAATATAAGTAACTGTTTATAGTGGTAAATGGATGTATGTAATCGATATGGCTTCAATGGCAATAGAAACAAAATAAAAAGTTATTTTATATTAAAAATTGTTTTTCTTGACACCAATATTTTTTTTATGTTATGTTAGAGAGGCCAGACAAATGAACTAGTGGGTCACCTGATGTTAAATGATCACCACTGTCCATAGACATCCGCAGCGCTTTACGCGATGCCAGTGCGTTGTCGGCCTTAAAAGGGAGAGGAAAAAAAGAAAAGGAATAGAGGAGGGGGAGAGGTATTGGGCCCCCGGCGCTCTCTCTGACTGACTTCACGCCGGTGTTCTGTGAGAGGGTGGTACTGCCCAGGACGAGCGGAAACTCAGAGTTTAACATTTGGTGGTTTAGCATACGGTTGTGGTGCTCCGAGGATGAGCTCTGGTTGAGTTCGAAACGCGTCAGTGTAGTTTGGTGGTGTTGATGGTTGGGTTTGTGTGATTTGTGTGTGTTCGTACAGTGTGGAGGTGGAAGAACTGCATGAACACACATTTCTTGCATAAACGTAACTATCGTAAGGTCGCGGGTGAGCAAAGTAATTGTTTCAGTTCATTAAACGTCAAAGACTTAAGAAAAAACATTCCTATTATTATTCATCTGCCCCAGAAATATTTAGATCGTACTAAGGAACCTACGAGTATTACGGTTTACATATAAGTAGTTATAGTTACATAACTAGTTACCCATTATTCTTTATTAGTCTGATACAAAACACAATTAAAAAAATACAACTTACAATTTCGTATAACTTACGTCTATTATTGCAATGAACAACACAGGCAGTAAGGAGCTGAGTAGGGCCAGAAAACCTGAAACGGGGACACCAAGTTCTGTTTTAAATTCCTAGTTTAATTTTTATGAAAAATTAAATTGATCTACATTTGTAATGATGACTTTTGAAGACGCATGAGAATGTCATCAACAAATATGTTTCGATTATTCTTTGTACGAACTGTTTTATAAATGCTAATGCCATATTTTCCTACATTTTATATGAAGAGCAGTAAGTTAAATTGACCAAATAACTTTAATTACAATACTATACATAGATGAAAATTCGCCTGTATAATTCCTGTTCCCATGGGAATTCCGGGAAAATATATTATCCTATGTCACTCGCGGAACTGAGACGAATCTACATAATGACACCTCATACTTCAAAATCCATTGAGCTGTTTAGGTTGCAGCAGGGCGTGCCAAAGAATGATACATACATACACAAATACATACGCTCAAAAAACAAAACCCTCCTTCGACAGTCGGGTGAAAATTCATTTACCTCTTTACTTTAGTTGACTGTGCGTTTTTTTTTTACTTAGGAAATGGCTTGGTTTCAGCCAGTAACAATATTTTTTTAAAACTCGAAACAAAAAACAGACGGCGTATAACCGGCCAGTATCAAAGTTTCAGGGCTGGCGCATAAATCAGGGCAGTTAATGGTCGCCGCTCCTCTGTGACCGTTTATTTAGTATCAGATAACAGTGTTGTGTGACCAACTTTCAGTTGTTTTTGTTTGATAATGGAACGTTGCTTTAGGCCGTTGTTATGTAGAACTGTTAATGTTTAAGCGTGTATTTTGAAGTATTAAAGTTTCAAATAATTCATAAAATTTCTGAGGTAATTTGATAGACCAAATACCTAACATATTTTGTAACGAATCTTCTTTTTTTTCAACCCTTATCTTCCCGCTGCTGAGTATAGATCTCTTTCAAGTCAATTCTCTGTGATGTTGTGCGATCGCGTGCTTTCCGCATCCAGGGCTACTTCCACAGAGAGCTACTCGTGACAATTCCTCAGTCTATTTGCGCGTTCCTTTCCCACATTTCTGCACCCGGTCCATGGTCTCCAATCCAGCACTTTCCTCACCCATCATCCCTCAGACTTACGGTGTATGTGGCCCGTCCACTCTCACTTTTTTTTGGCTATTGTTTCCCTGTTAACCCTGTTCTTCTACGGACTTGTCATGACTTGCTGCATAAGTTGATATTTTAATTGTTTTTTTTTTAAGTATTTGAACGAAACCATCATCTTACTCGCTAATCCCACCGCCAAGCAACCGTGCTTGCACTGCTGCGTTCCGGCGTGGAGAATAAGACAGCCAACAAACCTACTGATACATGAGGTAAGGTATTCTATTTTAGCCCTCTAGGCTGACAACATATCAGCAACCATCTGGTGTTGCTGGTGTCCATGAATGGTGTAGCTCAATTATCACTAACTGATCAACAAGTCATGGTAACCTAGAGGTTTTTCCTATGACTTCTGAAGCAGAGAGTCTTGAGTTCGAGCCCGGGTTCGTACTTCTGAGTTTAATTTACGTTTGAAATTTATTATGAGCTTTACGGTGAAAGCAAATATTGCGAGGAAACCTTCACGCACCTGCCAAGTTCTATAGTGTAAGTGATGTGAAGTATTGTGAAGCTCGACCTTGTTTAGTTTCTTGCCGGATTCTTCTCAACAGGGTTTTTCCTAACCGGTGGTAGATTCTTCGACGTTCATAGGAGCATCAATTGATGCCTAAATTAAATAAAGAATTTTGACTTTGACTTTGACTTTTCTCAATATGCACTGGGTCCGCTTGAGAAATATTATGGCCCAAGCATTATAATTCTGAAAAGGGGCCTATGCTTAAAAACCTTAGTACACATGTCCAACTCACATTTGGCCGGTTATTTTCAAAAAATATCGCAATTCTCGGCATAAATATTTCGCTCGTCACTAAATCCGATCATCCGTGAAGCCCAATTTGAAAAATTCCCGAAAAACTCGATATAATTACATTACGAGGCTCAACGTCAGAACAAAAAACAGCTTTGTCGTTGCAATTCAATTAATTTCGACGCCAATCAAAAAAGGGGTGTCGGGTCGGCGCCAATGATATGCCTCCGCTAATGCTCCGACCTCCTTCTAATATGATAAACTAGATCTTTCTAAATGTAGACCCTCACTTGAAGACTGATGTACGAAAGGGCATATAAATATATATAATAACAAAAAAAAACGCGAAAATTAAAATTTATTTTAGCAAAAGCGTTTATCAATAATGTTAGGCGTTTTTTATACAGTTTATAAGGGTCGTCTCAAAACTGACACAAAAAAATTGTATGAAAAATTAATTATTTTTTAATCATCAAAATCAATAGCGCTCTCGATTCAGACCAAGAAAACAAAATTTTCTCATTAAAAAAAATGTGGGGTATAATTTTTATTAAAAACGCCCAAAAATGTTCCGTATTGTGAAATTAATGAACATTGGCATTCCTTAACAAGCGATTTAAGTGCAAAATATGGGATACGAAAGTTTGATATGGAATATCTGCATAATCGAGGTACCAATAACGAATAAATTTTATTCTTCACTCAAAAAATTCACGTCACTTGATCATGTTATGGATTAATCCTTTTTCACGGCATTCGATTGTTTTATTTGCGAATTCGTCGCATTCCGGTAGTTCGCAATATGTGAAAAATAGTTCGACAGTCGAATGAAACGAAGTTAATTTAATTTTGAGTTCTAGCTGTCGACATATGTATTCGACAAAGAACAAAGTAGGTACACATTTGAAAACTTAACTGTTCATTAAAGACGAAAAGACTTTTAAAAGTTCACATTGTAAAATAAAAACTATGAATGCATTTATCACGATACTCTATCTATACCTATAAAACAGTACCGTGACTGACTGACTGACTGACAGACAACGCACAGCCTAAACTACTGGGGCTAGAGACTTGAAATTTGGCACATATGTACTTTGAGTATTGTAGAGATGCACTAAGGAAGGTTTTTTCGAAATTCCCACGGGATAGGGAAATATCTAAAATTTCTTTGTTTATTTGTTTGTAGCGGAATCTCTGAAACTGTTGAGCCGATTATAAAAAATATTTCAGAATTAGAAAGCTACACTATCCTTGATTGATATAGGTTACTTTTTATTCGGGAAAATGCAAAATTCCCACGGGATAGAAATAAATTAATTCAATTTCGGGGCTGATTTTAAAAATTCTTACAAATTATGTGATATTATCCCTGATTCACAAAGGCTACTGTTTATTCGGGAAATTTCAAAATTCCCACGGGATAGAAAAATTTAAAATCAACTTTGGGGCTGATTTTATAAATTCTTTCACCAATAGTAAGCTACATTATCCTTGATTGACACAGGGTACTTTTTCCGGGAAAATGAAAAATTCCCACGGGATAGAAATAAGTAAATTCAACATTGGCACTGATTTTAAAAATTCTTTCATGTGTAATGTATGATATGACTATACCCCAATTGACGTAAGTAGGCTACATTTTTTTCGGGAAAATACAACATTCCCACGGGATAGCAAAATTTGAATTCAACTTTGGAGATGATTTTAAAAATTCTTTCACCAATAGTAAGCTACAGTACCTACCTATCCCTGTTTGACATAGGCTACTTTTCTACGGGAAAATGCAAATTTCCCGCGGGATTGAAATAAGTAAATTCAACTTTGGGGCTGGTTTTAAAAAATATTTTACAATTTAAAAGCTACAAAATCCCTGATTGACATAGGCTACTTTTCTACAGGAAAATTAAAAATTCCCACGGGATAGAAATAAGTGAATTGAACGTGGGGCTGATTTTTAAAATTATTTCACTAATAAAAAGCTACAATGTCTCTGATTTTCAAAATGTTTTGACAGTTATTTCTATCCCGCGGTATGCTGTACTTTGCACTTTCCCGGGATAAAATGTTGTTGTTTCAATCAGGCCTCCTCACAGAACGAGAACACTTGGGCCGTAGTTTCCACTTGGGCCCAGTGCGATTTGTACAGTTCTCGCGATGTGTTCCTTCACTGTAAAGCTCATGGTAAACTTCAAACGTAACTTAGCACACGAATTCGGAATAACTCAAGAGGTCCAAGCCCGGGCTCAAACCCATGACCCTCTGCTTAAGAGACCATAGGTCAAACCACTAGGCCACCGCAGCTTACCGGCTTTAGAATTCACTTATTCAAATTCTGCGGGAACTTTGCATTTTCCTAGCATTATAATCCACGTAATAAACTACCTGTGTGCCAAATTTCATGCAATGCAAACAACTATCGTTATTGTCTTCGCGTACGAAGTCGCGGGCAAAAGCTAGTTGACTATAATAGACAACACTAGAAACAACTGTCTTTAGTTGTAACCATACAGGGTGTCCCAACATTCAACGAAAACCTGGTACTGGGCGAGAAGTAAAGCTATACAAAAAAAAACTTATTACTTACTAGCGACCCAACCCGTCTTCGCACGGGTGCAATTATGCATGTATTAAACATAAAAACCTTCCTCTTGAATCACTCTACCTATTAAAAAAAAACCGCATCAAAATCCGTTGCGTAGTTTTAAAGATCTAAGCATACATAGGAACAGACAGCGGGAAGCGACTTTGTTTTATACTATGTAGTGATTTGTTATGGAAAGAATAAAAATAACTTAGCCTCTCACCTGGAACTTGAGTCGTTTAAAAAAAACACTATAGGGATGTTGACACCACGAATCAATTGACATATTTTTATGAGCTGTCAAAACACAATTCTCCCATAGAGTTTGAATGTCAATAGCAACTTATGACGTCACTTGTTCGCCAACTCATTCAACTATTTATTTGTTTTAAAGCAACAAAAAATCTAGCTTTTTTTACTAAGCGGGTCATCTGATGGAAAATGATCACCACCGCCCATAAATATCAACAACTCAAAGAGAGTCACTAATCTGTTGCCGGCCTTTAAAGGAAGTATAAACCCTTTTCCAGAAAGCCCCGATGCCATAGTTGTCTGCAAACACTGCTGCCGGAAGCTTTTTAAAGCAACAAAATAATCTAATTCTGCAGTTAATCGAAAATTAATCTGGTTTTCAGGGCTAAAATAAAGCGTTTTTTACTGGAGTCGTGTCTTTCAATTATTTTTTAATGGCTTCATCCCTATTAAGGGATTTGATTAAAACAAAACTTAATTGATTCCTTTGTGTAACCAAAGTTACCCCATATAGTTTGTATGACTAACTTTCGTTACACAAAGGATCCGATCGTGATGTTGTTTTCATTAAGCCCTTAATTATGTACTTACAAGTTTTTGAAAACATTCATCTTCCAGATTATTATTGAATCTTAGGACACCCTGTATTATCATATCAACAAGCAAGCAAAGCTCGGTCAGATAATCGCATATCGTATCTCAACTTCAATAGCGAAAAAGAACCAAATATAGTAGAGTCTTATTATGATGTATTATCCAAAGAGTAGTTTGTGATTTGTACCTTATTAGTTGACGATTGTTGGGATGAAACCATGGAGTTGTTTCGGGAAATTTCGGTCAAAAGTATTTTTGCAACTATGATCACGCAATACGACTTCATTAAATCTTATTCTATTACTGTACTGCGATGCTGCCTGAGCTCGGATTATAAGTAAGTTTAAACTTGTCAATTAAGAGATAGTATTTTATGTTAAAATATGAGGTATAAACTTTTCTTTGTCCCTGGGCATAAGAACTTTCACGTGTTTCAAACCCAGCGACATTTCACATCAGCGGTGTTGAAATCACTCCCCGACGAGCCATCCCAGCCACTTAGCAATCATCTCTAAACAGGAGAGTATCACTTTTTTCCACAACTTCGTCCATAAAGCGTCCAATTTTTTTCAAACGCCTTCATTTGGCCGCAATCTCAATTCACCTTAAGACCCTCGAAGCGTCGGGCGTGGTGAAAGTAATCGGCGTATCAAAGAGTAATTTGTCAAAAACACGACTCGCCGTGCACTTCCGTCAATTCTCTCCAATTAATAACTTGAAGCGGTCCTGTTTTGGCTCTAGGGGAGTCGCATAAGCCTGTCCTGTTCGTGTCCCCTTGTTTGAGAAGCCCCGTCGAGATAGAATATTGCCACTTTGTCCCGTCACCTCCCGCGGGCTGTTTATACGCGGAGAAATTGCAATATTTCCGACTGAGGCTGGCAAGTATTGAAAAATTCAAAGTTTCACAAAGCGAAGAAAACGGGGCTGGGACCTTATTAAATTGCAAACGGTTGTTTACTTTGTCGCTTTATTACTGGATGACCTTTAGTAGTCTCAGCGCGGACAAACCAAGCCTATTACTAACCCCCGCTCTAGGGTTCCGTAGTCAAGGAAAAACCATTATTTTCTTTTGTTTAAAAAGAGACAAGCTAAGTTTTTGACATTGATGTATCGTTTATTTTGTTCTCGGTTGACGCTTGTCTTAAAGATTTACGTGTTAACGTTTTCCCTATTTCTCTTTTTCCTTTGGGCACAGGAAAAAGGATTTTGAATAGCCAAATGTTTTAAAACGTCAATATTGATTAATGACATTAAAGTGCTTCCTTTAAGTTAGATGCAGTCTCACAGTGAAAATGTAGAATATCATAAGTAAGTTTTTTTTAAATTGGACGAGCAAATAAACTAATTGGTACTACTTTGTGGTATGGGTCTTCCTGAAAAATAACAACGCTATTTTTCAGTAAGACTGACTGCGCTTGCTGCAACATCATGCTGAGTGGGGCCCAATTTATACTCGTTGTTTTTTATTTGTAACTTTTCCTGCCAAATTTATTTTTTTCTTTGTTGAATATGTGTAAATCTCTCTCTATATCTATCTCTAAATGAGCACTACCACCACCACCCATGACTATATCGAAAAGTCTGGGGTACTTTGACCCATATAAAAACCAAATATAGAAGGGTCTAATAAAAACAAAAACGTTACTTTTTAGCTAAAACCAACCATATTGTTGTGTGAAAGGTACCATATTTCAATGCAATAATAAAACCTGGAACGTTATAAATTAAAGTGGGACTGGGCAGGACACGACAGTTGCATGGATCCAAATCGGTGAACTGAAATAGCCACGGACTGGATACCACAAGAGGTAACCTCAGAGACGTTAGCGGGACGACCTAGACTATGGACTGGAAGAATACCTCTCAAAATAGGGGGGAGACCTTATCCTAGCCGAGGGCACTTCTCCAGGCGTATACACAATAATGATAATAAAACCTGTAAAAATAAATGGAATACCTACTTATTTTAACATGGATCTCCGTAAAGTTACGCCTGAATCTACACCATCTATAAAACCTGTAGTTTTGGCAGAATTATCAAGTAAGATAATAGTGGCGAGCCGATATTGCACAACATTTTATGTTATTTTTCATCCATTTCCTACTCATTACGATTGACCTCTCTCTCACCTGATGGCAACACAAGTGCAGACAAGGCTGAAGATGTAACTCACTGGTTTACTAACAGCCTATTCAGTCATCCTTTCAATAGCCATTAATTTTTACTTATCTGGAAAACAATATCATCAATTCTTTTAGTTTTTCCGACGATTAGCAGTCATAAACTGAAGCAATACGTTTCATTAACACCTCATCTTTCAAATTAAAGTAAGACAAACAACATTCTCTCTTTATTATTTTGCTGCCGTTACCTACTTTAAAACCAGCTTAACAAACAGTAAAGGTGGATAAACTAAGCAATTCCAGTCAGTTGGACATCACTCCTGTCTATGTAATGGTGGTCTATAAACCAATGTTTACGAGAGTTGCAACCGAGCTTTTATGACCTATAGTCGCGAAACGGAGACAATTTTAGTAGGCGTCCTTTGAAAATACACTGCTCAATGATAACTGGAAATTAAACAAATATGGTAATTCACAAATGATTGATCTCTAGACAATACTGGTACTAAGATTATTTAAAAGCGAAAAAGTTTTTCGGGTGCGCCGGAGGGATTCGAACCCACGTCTCCTGGGTATGCGCCCCAACGGGTGTTCTACCAATTGAACCACGTCGCATCCAACCGACTCCCCCGAAATTCTTAATCGCTTACATACGCCAACAGCCGTACTGCTAATAAAATAAAAATAATATTTGAATACTGGTACTGTTGGCTCTTGCTTTGGGTGTACGGTGCGGTGCCTACTAGCCAACTATCTATACCTACCTATTTGTGTGAGAATAAAGTGCAGAAAATTAATTGGGGTTGCTACCTTTCTATTAGAGGATGTGGCGAAGTAACTATTTAATTCCTATCGATTTGTCTAAATATTTTACCTGACATCACTGATTACACGTATGGCAATTGCCAAAAGTTGTGTAACTCGTAGGTATTATCCGAAAACGTAACTCACGTTTCTCTCGATCTGCCTGGCAAAAATGTTTACTCTAAGCCACCGATCAACAGTCACATTTTTAAATAATTTATTGAATCAGGCGTTACTTTGCGGAGGTCCATATTAATGAACTAAAACAATTACTTTGCTCACCCGCGACCTTACAATAGTTACGTTTATGCAAGAAAAGTGCGTTCATGCAGTTCCTCCACCTCCACACTGTACGAACACACACAAATCACATAAACCCAACCATCACCACCACCAAGCTACACTGACGCGTTTCGAACTCAACCAGAGCTCATCTTCAGAGTTACCACAACCGTATGCTATGCTACCAAATGTTAAACTAACAAACCAAAACAAATGTTTTAACTTGTCACTGTAACTTCTCAAGTACCCACTTTATTTTTCTTATTCTCAAACTACCCCACAAAAATTAACTTTTATTGACATATTTACAGTGACAAGTTAAAACATTTGTTTTGGTTTGTTAGTTTAACATTTGGTAGCATAGCATACGGTTGTGGTAACTCTGAAGATGAGCTCTGGTTGAGTTCGAAACGCGTCAGTGTAGCTTGGTGGTGGTGATGGTTGGGTTTATGTGATTTGTGTGTGTTCGTACAGTGTGGAGGTGGAGGAACTGCATGAACGCACATTTCTTGCATAAACGTAACTATTGTAAGGTCGCGGGTGAGCAAAGTAATTGTTTTAGTTCATAGTCACATTTTTACCAGTCAAAAAATTTTCGCTGCTGGACAAATGTTACTCCCAAAGAGTTCCACAACAATCGGCTTTACCAGATCGTCGGTCCATCTTGTATGGGGCCTTCCCACGCCACCTCTTCTAGAACTTACCCATCGAACGTCGGTTCTACTAGCATGTACTCTGCTGCTATGTCAGTAACTTTGGTTCTCCTGCCGATCTCCTAAGCATAGTTCGCTTGATAGCTGTTTGAGTGACTTTGAGCTTTCTTTAGTTACATTTACCGCCTGTTTCACCATCCATTGATCAAATTTATTTTACGGATGAATTTGATGCCGTCTCTGTTTGTTTTGTTCGAATAGACGGAGACGGCATCACATTTATCCGTCATTAAAATTAATCAATGGGTGGTGAAACAGCCCCTTTATGTAACATAATTTAACACATAACTTTATAACTTTTCTTCTACATCAACGGACCTTCTGTGTCCAAGTATTTTACGGGCTCGATAGTGCAGACCATAACATGTAACGCTGTGGATATAACCTACATCGCAGCATTGTTTCATCGTTAGTTAGTACTAACATACCAGACATACCAGATAAATAGACAATTCAATGCACTGAATCATACTTGGTACCTGGGTTGTCTTTTCACGCCGTACAATTCAGTGTGCTAAGTCGCTTCCTAATGACATTTAATAGAGCTTTGCTTGCAGTCTTACTTACAACTTCAGTTCTTTTGTAGTATGATTAATTTCAATCGGTTTTTTAGTTTCCATGGAAGCAAAATCCCCGGCATAGGCTAGATGAGCACAAAGCAGTGTGAACATGGAGTCTATATTGTAGAAAATATGCCACAGAGGGGCCCCCGTTATTTTGTGGGATAAGTAATTAGAAGACGCGCGAATTAACAATGTTATTTCTTTATTGCAAGCAAAACTTAGACAGTCGTTACAGCATCGTAGTCTTTTCGTTAGCTGACAGTTATTTCTTCTTTTTTTTCTAAATTAGAGATATAATAACAACTTTTTAAATATAACAAGAAACAAAAAGGTAAAAGAACTTAAAACTATCCCACACGGCTATATTATAAACTTTAAAACGAATGATGGACGAAATACATTAATGGTCATAATATATACTAAAATTTTCCATAAAACTATTGATTAAACAAACTTTTTTAATCGTGTAATCTACAGATTGGTTTAGGTTAGGTTAGGGTTATTTTGTGAAAATCCTGTAGAGTTGAGAATTTCCAAGAAAATTGCATTATATCAAAATGACCACTGTCATCCATAACCCAGAGTTAACGATTATTTTTTTAAACCTGGACCGTGCAAGTGGCTCTTATTCTGTTAAATAATTATGTCTGTGGTTTGAACTCACTGCTATTAGCTAGCATCCAACGTGTTGTTATTCGCTACCGGTAAGATATTTTTAATGGTTAGTGTACTTGTAACGCAATAATTTTATTTTTAAAACTTTTATTTTTGCTTAACTTAGAAAATGAAATGGTGTTCTTAGACTGCTACTAATATTAAGAATACGCGAGTTTCTGAGTGCATGTGTATGTGTTTGTTACTCCTTCACGCAAAACTGTAAGGGCCGATTTTTCAATCCCCAGATAAAAGTATCTGTCCGATAACCTTTTTTCCTATGAGTTGAGAAAAGAAAAGCAATAGTTTTAACTGACGGATACTTTTTATCTGGGGATTGAAAAATCGGCCCGAAGTAATAACTGAATGTCTAGAATAAATAAGGAATTTATATTCCGATATTTTCACAGGATAGGCATAAAATTCCGAGATCTCAATCGTTAAATTTAGAAGGATGAAAAATGTCACGGGTACATGTACACTTATTTGCTGAAGGAATGATTTCCGAAACATCATAATTATTCTTTGAACTGCCACATCTAAAGAGTCGCAAAGGTAAGTTAAAAACGTCATTCCAGCAAGTTTTGCTGAAAAAAGCGTGCCATGTCTTAGTTGAGAAAATCTGACCTATTGTGAAACTCCATGTGACTTGTACCACTTTCTTTTTTTTTAGTTTAAGTTTACAACAACAACACTAGCGATCGAGTTGGAAGGGGGCAAATGATGTGCGTCCGATACGACCTTATTGTAACGTCTTATGGAGGCTTCTACTACAAAACAGGGTTCTCAGATTTTTTAATGACAGGTTTCCTTCGATCCTTGATTATAGCATCGTACTGTTCTATAGGTACTGATAGAGATAGTTCCCGGAAATAAATGAAAAGCAATCTCTTGACGGTCGATTGTCTCTTTATAATTGAATTAAACACGATCGACTGAATTGGGTTTCAGGTTAATTTGAACAAATTGAACATTCGAATTGACAAAATTCATTAAGAATTTGTAGGAAAGTTAAAACAGCAATCAATAAAGTTAATGGCTTTGACTAAATCCTCTTTGTCTGTATCCTGCACAAAATGGTTGCCTACCTATAATAGGAGTGGGTAATGTGTATTCTCTTCTATACTTATCTTATTTAATCGTACTACTTGAACTGTAACTTTGAATAAAAATAATTACCTTTACGTCGCCACCTTTGTAGTCAGCATCCCGAAAATCCGCACAAAGCGTTTTCACTCTTCATTCATCATTCGGTACAGCTAAGACCGTAGCAGACCGTTTGGATGAAAAGACCGTATAGTTAACGACCGACAAAGAAATAGTGTAAGCTACAATACAATTATTTATTAAATACAATACATAAATTTATAAGCAGTGTTAAGGTATACAAGACTGAGTCACCTGATGGCAAAATGATCGCTTTCATTGAAGTGCAGAAAAATGCAGGACGTTCATAATCGATCAATCACGCTAGTTGAAATCCATATCTTGTCCATTCCTTGCGGAAAAAAACACGTTCGTATCGATCCCTTCATTTAAGAAACATAAACACAAAAACAGATGCACCTTTACTAACTGAGGGTTAAAAACGTGCATTACTAACATTTTCCACCTACACTATAATAAAAACGTGACAAAAGAACTTCCAAAACACTAGGTCAACGGTCCTAGCAGCCTCTCGCCTCTAAAATTGATGAGTTTGCTCAAGCACAAAAACTACCCTACAACTTCTACTTACACATCGCGTGAAATATCATGCTAGTTGCATGACATTGCGGGCCTCGGAGCTGCCATTTTATAAGCGGCCGGCCATCGCCGGCAATGTATCGTGACTTGCACGATATTCTCGCTCCATCAGGTTTGCCATTGTCAAATCTACACCGATATCTCCACCAATCAAAACGCAACCTTACACCAAAACGATAGAACTTAAACTGGGCTCTCGTTATGGTAAAGTTAGGTTGTTATAGACTTGAACGGAGAGGCATTAAGGACAAATGCTGCAACGAAGGTGAGGCAAGGAATGCCCAGATTGTTCCAGAGATAAGTCTTAAGATTGCCTACCGTTGACCGTTGGGCAGTAATGAACCACATAAATCGCTGGAACTGTGCTGTTGAAGTACGAGTACGTCATAGATTATAAATAAACCAGAAACTGCATACGCACTGTTATTGAATTCAATATAAATACTCATAAAGTCACCTTACAACCAACCAGTCAGTATTGTAGTACTTTTATCTAACTTTAAATCTAAAATTGCTAAAAGTAGTTAACCCCGAAACGTAAATGTGGCGTTTCGTGTGCTCTGCCTACCCCCTTTGGAGATGCAGAGGTGATGGTGTGTATGTATGTATGTATGTATAAAGTAGTACCTACCGCACACCTAATGCGTAACTCAAAATAATGCACCAATTTAATTGAAACCTCCCAAAAATTTAATTTAATTTAGATTTATAAGAGTTTTGAGTTTGATTTGGTAAGCTTTCTAATGAAGTCGTAAATAGACTTAGTGGTTTAATTCCTCAAGAAGAGTGCCCATGGGTCGAGTCTGGGCTCATACTTCTGAGTTTATTTTTTAATTTAAGTGCGAAAATGCACATCATAAGCTTTACGGTGAGAGAAAACATCGTGAGAAAACCCGCACACACCTGCGAAGAAATTCAATGGTGTGTGTGAAGTGCCAATCTTCTCTGCGACCGAGTGGGAACTACAGCCCAAGCCCTTCCATTCCGAGAGGAAGCCTGTGCCCTGCAGTGAAACGTACCTATATAATGAGAATCGTGGTTTGATTCGAGATAATTGTACCTATTATATTGCAAGGCGGTTTCTGGATTAATTCTGTAATCTAAGGAGCAAGTCTATAGGTACTTGTTCTATAAAGATTATAGGTTATTAAAGTATTATTTATAATATTATATGTATTTTAACGAACATGTTGCGGTTATAACTATTTAATCGTTAATTCAAAACGTGAAAGTAAATAAAATGTAATAAAAAAAATATTTTAAAAACTGACACTCGACTCTATGAAAAGAAACGCGCTCTAAAAATGTTCAAGAACTATACCTACACAATTCATTTGCTCCTCCGCGACCACAAGTATAATGAACCTCCACAAATTAACGCTGGATTTAATCAACCAAGAAAATATTCTTGTCCGAAATTCTTATACACAGACTTCAGAGGAGAGCCTGGTTGCTTGCCACCTGGCCTTAAGGGTTGCTTACTTAACAATTCACTTTGTGGCGGCATGCGACCACGGTTGCGTAGTGGGGTTTCAGTTTTATAAATATTTTTTTTAATTATATTTTATATAATTTACTGATTCAGGCGGTACTTTGCAGAGGTTAACTATTTCTATTTCTATACACACATAACATGCACGCACGGACGCACACACTTACAAATTCGCACGCATTGATGCACACAAGCACGCACACACATATTAATTAGCAAAATAAGATTGAAATCAGTTTATTTTTTAAATATTTTTATAATTATAAATAAAATTGTTGTAAATAAACGAATGCTTCATTCAAGCACTATGGAGGTGCGGAAGCTTGGGAGACACGCTACAGACCTCGCCTCGGCTGATTTTATTTAAGATAAAGGAAAAATGTTCCAGCAGTTTGCGGGAATTGAGATTTTCTTCAGATAACTGTTTTCCTTGAGTAAGCGGAATATTTTTGGTCGACGTGTATTTCCAAAGAATTTAATAGGTATATATTTGGTGAATTTAAAAAGAAAACATCATTTTTCTTACAGGGCTTCTGTGTCTAGTTAGCGCCAGTATCGTTAAGTCCGTTTGTCAATTTTCACGCTTGTGTCACGTTTTGGGCTAGCTTATAATTAGGCGTCGGAATTTTCACAGCAAAACAAAAGACTCTCAATCAAACTAGTGTCAGAAACATTTGAAAATAACGGCCCACTAAATAAAAAACCATTTTTTTTTACTAGCCTAAAATAGTGTCCCACTGCTGGGCAAAGGCCTCCCCTCTGGTCCTCCATTGCTCCCTGTTTCGAGCCAAATCTGGCCAATCATCTAGTTCCGCGTCCAGGTCGTCTCGCCATCTACGCCTGGGCCTGCCTCGCCGTCGATAACCGTCGTGCGGCACCCACCACGTGGCTGAGTGCGCCCACCTTTGAGGATGCATCCGGCACACATGTCCGGCCCAGTCCCATTTGAGCTTCGCGGTCTTTCTTCCCACGTCGGCTATTCGAGTCCTGGAGCGTAGAGTGGTGTTCCGAATACGGTCTATTCTTTCACGCCTAACATGCTGCGCTCCAACCACATTTAATACAAAATTTTACGTAAGGCTTGTATGAAATTATATAGCGACAGATGCAATTTCTTCTACGAAATCCATGTCAGTACACACAGCAGCACATGACATTTTATTTGGTTTGTTACAGTAATAGGACTGATAGGAGTCGATATTTAATAGATACCATTGTACATGTATCTCAACAAACGTTGAGATGAGATATAATGTACATGCAAACACAATTTATAATCTAAATAATGTTTGTTTCTTTATTTTTATATAGTCAAAAGTATATAGATATAAAGTTGATAAAGGGCGCTGGTTGAAAGTGGATGCAAGCCGCTTCAAACCGTATTGATTGGGTATCAATGAGGGAACCCTATGTCTAGCAGTGATCGTCCTACACGGCTGAAAATGATGATGATGATGAAAGAGTATTCATACATACAAATGTTTTGTGAAAATTTCAGGTGCCTAAATATTGCGGTTGAAAATATAAGTAGAGCCACGGTGACATACACAGACAGATGCATGGACGTACACACAGCGAAGTCACAGCGAGCTGTTGGAAATATTTAGGTAAGGAAACCTTAAAACTACATAAAGTAGAAAGGTAGACTCAGCTTAGTAACCGAGGAGTCTTCTCGGAATTACGTATACATAATGCATACGCCGGTTGCTCCTGCACACTCTAAATATTTAGCACTGGGATAGTAACATTGTATGTTTGTCTCTCGACTGCAACCAGCCTTTAATATTTGACAAGTTGTAGTCCATCATCCCAGCCCATACACGTCCCACTGCAGGGCATAGACCTCTCAGAATGAGAGGGCTTGTTGGGCCATAGTTCCCACGCGGGCCCAGTGCAGATTGGGGACATCACACACACCATTGAATTTCTTCGCAGGTTTCCTCACGATCTTTTCCTTCATCGTAAAGCTCATGGTAAATTTCAAATGTAATTTCGCACATAAATTCCGAAAAACCCAGAGGTGTGAGCCGGGCTTTCAGCCCACGGCCCTCTGCTTGAGAGGCCATAGGTCAAACCGCTACGGCAAGTTGTAGTAATCCTAAGGATTTCCGCTATGAAAACTTTTTTATATGGTAAATCAACATCCAAAAGCCGAGGTAGCAGTGGTTTGAAAGAAGCAAAAAGTCGTCAGTTCAGACACGGGCTCGCACCTCTGAGTTTTTCGGAATTAAATGCGAAACCACTTTTAAATAAAATAAATAAATAAATATTAGGGGACAATCTTACACAAATCGACCTAGTCCCAAACTAAGCAAAGCTTGTACTATGGGTACCTAGACGACGATAAACATACTTATATAGATAAATAAATACTTAAATACATAGAAAACATCCATAACTCAGGAACAAATATTCGTGCTCATCACACAAATAAATGCCCTTACCGGGATTTGAACCCAGGACCTCTTGCTTCGTAGGCAGGGTCACTACCAACTAGGCTAAAGCGGATTTTGGAATTTACCATCAGCTTTATGGTGAAGGAAAACATCAAGAGGCCTGGACACGCCTGATAAGAAATTCAATGGCGTGCGAAGTTCCCAACCGGCACTGCCGCGTGATAACTACGGCCCAAGCCCTCTCATTGAGAGAGGAGACTTGTACCCTGCAGTGGAACGTATATAGGCAGGAATGATGCAATAACATCACCTGGTAGGAGGCCTGCCGATGCCTCTCCGTAGTTCCTGGTTACCTACCACTCGACCTTGTTCCCCCAACGGTTATTTGTTTTTCGAGCGACCATATTCAAAGACTTCCATATTCAAAGTCAAAGTCAAAGTCAAAATTCTTTATTCAATTTAGGCATCAATTGATGCTCCTATGAACGTCGAAGAATCTACCACCGGTTCGGAAAAACCCTGTTGAGAAGAAACCGGCAAGAAACTCAACAAGGTATATTTTTTTCAATCAGATCTACATTGTTATTAAATTACATACATCTAAAGTATTCTTTGAGCTATAATAATAATATCCCGGGACTCAAACCAATTGACCTAGTCCCAAAGTAGGCAATGCTTGTGTTATGTGTACTAAGCAACGGATAAACGTACTCATACAGTTAGATACGTACTTAAATACATAATTAAACAATAAACACTCAAGGCTCGAGAACAAACATTCGTATTTTTCATACAAATATCTGCCCTGACGCGGGAATCGGACCCGTGACCTCAAGCTTTGTAGTCAGGTTATGGTCGATTATGGTCGTCAAAGAAAGAAGAATGTCAAGAAAGGAAGAGTTCAATAGGAGCTTTTATAAAAGAAGTCACAGACATAAGAACACTGGATAAAATTCTTGTGTTGAATTTAATTACTAGTTGCACAATGGAATGTTTCATATTAAAACTTATCTCATCTCGGTCTATACACGACCCTCGGCAACGCACAAATCTCCTCTCAGAATGAGAAAGCTTAAGCAACAGTTTAGCCTCATCTGTACTTGCCATTAGTTAAGATACGGCCCAATCGCTGGTCACTTTATTGTAAAAAAATAGTACGGAGTGTCGTCAGTCTTTTGTTTATTAATATGGCTAAAAAAAAACAATTAGAAATTGCCGCATGCTGCCAGCGTCAATTCCAAAAATTCTAAAATATTTAGAAACGGTTGGCTAATCCTACTATGGCAATATTGGAAACAAAATGCAGCGTGCAGTTTATGAGAACGGGCGTGGTAGCCAGGGCTGTCACCTTTGAACTTATTGGATTTCTGGCTGTGAAATTGCATTTTCGCTGTTTTGCGCTGTGAAATTTTTGCAGGTTGACACAATAACTCATAAAATAACCTTTGTGTTAAACTAACTGCCCACGACTCCATCTGCGAAGAATTGGGGATGTCTATTTTTTTGCAATGTATAGTAAATCGAAAACCATTTCGGAGATAAATGCTTTTTAATTCGTTTTATGTAGTTATTTAATTATAATATTATGTAATGAATTTATAATATAACAAATAAGCAATGACCTTCATTTGACATTAGTGTAAATTGGGTGACCGGTTTAAGTCGTACTTTATTCTGTGTGGTTAGAATTTCACAATTTACGCGTGGATTATACTACGGAGTTTGATTTGGACCCGCTGTCTGACATCTAGCACTTTGACAGTGCCAGTAAAGTGACACAGTGTATAGTGTACCACTACGCAAAAAATAATTAAAGAGGTTGCCTTATCGTACGCATTTAGATAGATTTAGAAATTTGGCATTGTGGGAGCCCTCAATTATAATCTGACGTCATCAACTAAAATAGTTTCAATAATTAATTTTGAAAAAAGTAGAGAACTAAATGACAAAATATTCAAATTAGTTTCTTATAATTGACTTTTCTATACAAAAAAAATATAAAACCATGGGTATTTTTTTTAGACATCCCCAATTGCTTTATCGCTATCCCGTGGGAACTATGCAATTTTCTGGGATTAACAGTATTCTATGTTCTTTGGAAGGTCTCAAACTATATATCTCAGCCTGCATACATTCCACTGCAGGGTACCTCCTCTCACAATAAGAGGGCTTGGTTTGTAGTTCCCACGCGGGCCTAGCACGGATTGGGAACTTTACACACGCCATTGAATTTCTTCGCAGGTGTATTCAGGTTTCCTCACGGTTTTTTCCTTCAGCGTGACGCTCATGATGAATTTATAATGTAATTTCGCACATCAATTCTGAAAAACTTATGGGTGTGAGCCCGGGTTTGAACCCACGACCCTTTGCTTAAAAGGCCATAATAGATCAAACCACTAGGCCACTTCTCAAACTATATCTATATTAAATATCGTCTTAATCGGTTCAGCAGTTTAAGAGTGAAAAGGTAACAAACAGACATAGAGAGTTACTTGCGCTTTTATATATATTACTAGCTGTTGCCCGCGACTACGTCCGCGAAGAAAAGGGATATAAAGAATAGCCTACGACCTATTCTCAGACCTACCGAGAATGGAGAAAAAAAATTGATAAAAATCGGTCAGGCCGTTTCGGAGGAGTTCGATAACAAACACCGTGACACGAGATTTTTATATATTAGAAGATAGTAAAGATTACCAGTCAGTAAAAATAGAACATTATTAGCCTGCGAAGTCGCGGGTAAAAGCTAGTTTATTATATTAGCCAGATATCCATGCAGCATAAGCATAAAATCTCACTCGTCTCACACAGACGCGTCACCTCTCGTAGCCACATAAGCTCTCGTCTGTCGCATTATTCTCTTATTTTACTGACAACACTGGCAACCCTAACACAGTTGATACTAAAATTTATGATACGGTCACACCGTGGGAAAAAAACGACCGCAACGGAACGTAAATAGTGATTTTACTGTTCTAGAAAGTTAATGTCGTTTGTTGGGCCCCGGTTGATTTGCTAGTTCGTGTCTTGAACTCTTTTATGTACCCGTGAGGACATCTTGGAATCATCATCATACCAGCCTATATATGTCCCACTGCAGGGCACAGGCCTCCTCTCAGAATAAGAGAGCTTGGGTGGTAGTTCCCGCGCGGCCATGGTGGCCTAATAGTTTGACCTACTTATGGCCTCTCAAGCTTCACAATACTCTTCTTCTTAGTCGTGCACTCTTGACAGAGTGGTCGTGGTCATGCTTCGGTCGATCGACTCCTGCGCCACCGCTGCTCTCGCGACGCAATAACGCTGAGACTGTAACGCTGGGAGCAATCGTTTATGTTGGATAAGCTTCACAATAAGTTTCACATAAAATAGCAAATCAATGTTAGTATTAACACATAACTCCTCCTAACTACTCGAGTGCCATTATTAATTGCCAACAGGGAACTGTGTCAGCAAAAACGCAACAGAAATCTACCCGAAAGCTTTTTCAAATTTAAAAGTACAAAGAAACTAAAAGCTGCACGTGTTGCCTTTGAGAGGCAGTGCCCGACGGAAGCTACGAGCTTTGGAGCTAGCTTTCATATCCGGTCGCTTTCAGTGTAAAATAATAGAGGATTTTTCTATCTTTTCCAGATTGAGGTGTGAACCACTTTCAATGATATTTTATCGAATAAGTAGATGCTTAGTAGATGATCGTATCTTCCCAATTCGCACCGGGTACGCGTGGGAACTACAGCTCAAGCCCTCTCATTCTGGTAGGAGGCCTGTGCTCTGAAGTGGGACGTATATATAATTAGACTGGGATGATAATATTACTGACAAACAATTTATAGTGCCGTGGTGGCCTAGCGGTTTGACCTATGGCCTTTCAAGCAGAGGGTCGTGGGTTCAAATCCCGGCTCGCACCTATGAGTTATTCGGAATTTATGTGCGAAATTACATTTGAAATTTACCATGAGCTTTACGGTGAAGGAAAACATCGCGAGGAAACCTGCATACACCTGCGAAGAAATTCGATGGTGTGTGTGAAGTTCCCAATCCGCACATGGCCCGCGTGGGAACTACGTCCCAAGCCCTCTCGTTCTGACGTATATAGGCTGGGATGATGATGATGAATTTATAGTGCAGTTCTGAATATTTTCCTATATCTTGGGTGACAACGCGACTAATAACGACGACAGGCTGACAAATGTGCGATGCCCCACCCATTAGACTAAACGCGATTGATGTCTGGCCGGGCACACTCATAAATTTCAACAGGGCAAAGACCTTTGCTTAAAGAAACTGTTTTCGATTATTGAGGGGTTTTTCCTTAAAATTGCTTGGAATTTTTATTAAACCGTACACTAAATAAATAAATAAATAAATAAATATCACGGGACAATTCACACCAATTGACCCAGTCCCAAAGTAAGCTAAGCAAAGCTTGTGTTATGGGTACTAGGCAACGGATAAACATACTTATATAGATAGATACATACTTAAATACATATTAAACACCCAAGACCCGAGAACAAACATTCGAATTTTTACACGCTTTTTACACGCTTTATTATTACACGCTTTTTACACGCTTTATATATTAGCTTCACCTGTATGTTTGTATGTGTGTTTGTATGTTTGTATGTGTGTTTGTATGTTTGTATGTTTGTAACCGACTCCTTAGGGCGCGATTTTGACCCACTTCCCGGTTTCCGATTGAGCTGAAATTTTGCACATATATGTAAATTGGATGACAATGCAATATTATTGTAACATGGAGCTGATCTGATGATGGAGCTGGATGGTGGCCATAGGAACTATGTAATAAAACGACACAATCCCGTCGAGTTTGGGCTCGTTTGATTCGTCTTGACGAGCACTTTGATCCCAGATGGTAACCAGGGTCTGATGATGGAGCTGGAAGATGGCCAAAGGCACTCCACAATAAAACGACACAACCCCATCGAGTTTGGGCTCGTTTGATTCGTTTTGACGAGTACTTTGGTCCTAGATGGTAACAAGGGTCTGATGATGGAGCTGGAAGGGGGGTAGGTGGCGGGGTGGGGAGGGGATGGGGTATAGGGTAAGGGGGTCCAGGGTTTAGAGGGTTGGGGGTAAGGGTGTGGCGGTTGGGGTTAGGGGATGGGGGGGTTTACGAGAAATAGGGTGGGGGTGTTGGGGGGTTGGGTTCGGGGGTAAGTGATTATGGGGGGTTGTGGGAAATGGGGAGGGGGTAAGAGGCCTAGATGGTAACAAGCGTTTCATGACGCAGCTGGAAGGGGGGGGTAGGTGGCGAGGTGGGGGGTGTGGGAGGGGTTGGGGGGGGCAGTTGGGGGGCGGGGGGAGGGGGGGTGGGGGTTGGGGGCCCGGTGTTAGGAGGGTTTGTAAAATGAGGAGGGGGGTAACGGGGTTTTTGGGATTGGGGTTTGGGGTTTGGGGGGGGGGTTTGTAGAAATGGGGTCGGGGATGTTGGGGGGTTGTAGGTGAGGGGCGTAGAAAGAAAAAAAATGCAACTAAAAAATAGAAAATAAATAATAGTTTAAAAAAACTAAAAAACACGCTTTAAAAAATAAAAAATAAATTTTAATAAATTTCAATTCACTATTCTTATAGTGCAGTAAAAAATCTTAATAAGCAATTATTATATTGTTATATCCAGATCAAAATTTGTAAACAATTCTAAATATTGATAAAATAAATAATAATAGTTTAAAATATTTTATTGTAAAAAAGCGTGAGGTGCTTTTTAAGATGTTATCAAAATGATAATCCTTGACAATTGACACCATGCACCCCACGCTTTTTTTACAATAAAATATTTTAAACTATTATTATTTATTTTATCAATATATAGAATTGTTTACAAATTTTGATCTGGATATAACAATATAATAATTGCTTATTAACATTTTTTACTGCACTATAAGAATAGTGAATTGAAATTTATTAAAATTTATTTTTTATTTTTTAAAGCGTGTTTTTTAGTTTTTTTAAACTATTATTTTCATACAAACATCTGCCTCGACACGGGAATCGAACCCGGAACACTATTTTGTTGGTGTTAATTTTAGATATCGGTTCTCTTTATTTTTCTTTGCATTCCTACTCTTGTTCTCAAAGTTCAGAAGAGATCCTTTTAAGTGGTAAGTTCGCCTTTGCACATCTGTTTCTTTTGTTAACTGTTAATTTCACGCTTTTATGTACAATAAAGAGTTTTAAATACATACTCCCCAGCGGTACTACAACGTATAACAGACATAATTTCTTTATAATCAACTGTACCTTGCTTACAGGTACTCGTACGTAATTGATTTTGCGTCAAATAATAAAAAAATACACCTTGTCATTTTCTGTAAACTGAAGTCGAGTCCCCGAGTCCCGAGTTAGAAAATAAGCTTAGAACATATTTATTTGATTGTTATAGCAAGTGAAGCGAGGGACGTCTACCAACGAGATGGACGGACGATTTGGTGAAGGCCGCAGGTTCAAATGCAAGTCTCTTCCAACCGTAATGATTGGGCGTCAATGAGGGAGGCCTTTGTCCAGCAGTGGACGTCCTACGGCTGAAATAATGATGATGATGATGAATTTTTATACTATTTCAGTTTATAGAAAACGAATCATTACAGCGAATTAACACTTTCACAGTCCAGTGCCCCATATCTGCGTCACAGCGACTTAGCGGCACAGGTCTGTGCCCACTTATGAGGCACTAAGTAACAACCAGACTTGCATCCAGATTAGCACAATATCTTGTTTACACACTGAGCAGGACGGTACAACGATTAAACTAATTTGCTGGACTTACCAGGAATTTGAAATTTGTATGGGACTGTGAACGTGTTAATTTAGATAAAGCTATTTTATAGCAAATAAATGGGATATCCAACATTTTTATCACGTCAAAATAATTTCAAACAAAATTAACTTCAACAACAAACCCGTGAGATGATTAGATAAGGGCATTCATGCTTCAAATGATTTATTGCGATTATTTGAATGAAGCTTAATCGTAAGAACCTTTCAGCCTTCCGGAAGTTTCATCAAGATCGTAACACTAAGAGATATTTATCGTTAATGAACATCTGAAATCGGGTATCCATGCTTAAAGGGCTCTGAAGGACCATTCGGATTCTAGAGTGTTCCTGACTGTTGAAATTTCCACTGATGATGACAATGTATTTCTGTTGTCGCTA
This sequence comes from Archips crataeganus, assembly GCA_947859365.1. NCBI lineage: Eukaryota > Metazoa > Arthropoda > Insecta > Lepidoptera > Tortricidae > Archips > Archips crataeganus. Next base: position 19,414,066 of record OX402048.1, read on the forward strand.
TAACAAAAAATAATAAGAATAAAATAAAGTTAAAAATTAAAGGGGTCGTCATTCGGTTTTTTCAGCATTTTTAACTATATATTTATAATCACATTAACTAGGTAGTTAAAATTTTCACCGATTATGTGTATTACTGTGGCCGCTACTACAACAAATAATAAAATTATAATAAACCATTTTAAACCTCCCACAGAACGGAGCGTGGGGCGTGCGCGCGACGTTAACGGAGCATTCTCAGCGCGTTGCAAAACGCTGAATCATATATACGGTGACACACTCTAGTCACGCGGCGCAGCGTATATGATTCAGTGTAATACAACGCGCTGAGCTGGCTCCTTTGGCGTCGCGCTAACGCTTCGCGCTGCTGTCTGTGGTATCCTTTCAAAATCAAATCAAAATCAAAACGTCTATTCTGCAAGTACCTAGGCCGCAAAATTATATAAAAAAAATACAGGGATGTATGGGGTCTGTAGTTAAGAAACTAAAACTATACACATCTTAACTATATCCAACGTTCAGTGGAAGTGTAGAATGCTTCCACCGTCAAAAAAAAAGGAAAAAAAATTGGAGATACTCTTACGAGTACAATGTCACAATAATTAAGAATGATTTTGAAATACCCATTTCAGGTCCAGTAACCATTAAACTTTTGGATTCGACAGGCATGCTTACGTTCGCCGCCCCAAAAATTGGCTCTAAAGTAGGGCTCTTTACCGTGAAAGAGTATAACTGCCACACATCCATCCATACGAACTATCACGTTTAATATAAGTGTCGATCAACTAAATGATGGTCACACTAATTCAAAATTTAATCACTAAAAGGGATAGCGCCGAAGTAACTACGTAACGATGACAATAGCAATTGTCACGCAGGCTTTATAACAATAACGATTCGAGAGTATTCCGGTCGCGTGGCGTCTTGTAACGTTAAACGGCATGGCTTTATAACAATAACGATTCGAGAGTATTCCGGTCGCGTGGCGTCTTGTAACGTTAAACGGCATGGCTTTATAACAATAACGATTCGAGAGTATTCCGGTCGCGTGGCGTCTTGTAACGTTAAACGGCATGGCTTTATAACAATAACGATTCGAGAGTATTCCGGTCGCGTGGCGTCTTGTAACGTTAAACGGCATGGCTTTATAACAATAACGATTCGAGAGTATTCCGGTCGCGTGGCGTCTTGTAACGTTAAACGGCATGGCTTTATAACAATAACGATTCGAGAGTATTCCGGTCGCGTGGCGTCTTGTAACGTTAAACGGCATGGCTTTATAACAATAACGATTCGAGAGTATTCCGGTCGCGTGGCGTCTTGTAACGTTAAACGGCATGGCTTTATAACAATAACGATTCGAGAGTATTCCGGTCGCGTGGCGTCTTGTAACGTTAAACGGCATGGCTTTATAACAATAACGATTCGAGAGTATTCCGGTCGCGTGGCGTCTTGTAACGTTAAACGGCATGGCTTTATAACAATAACGATTCGAGAGTATTCCGGTCGCGTGGCGTCTTGTAACGTTAAACGGCATGGCTTTATAACAATAACGATTCGAGAGTATTCCGGTCGCGTGGCGTCTTGTAACGTTAAACGGCATGGCTTTAACGCGTTCGGCAATTGTCGTTATCTTTAATATTCTTCGGTAGGTTCGGCTTTCGATTTTCACTTTGTTAAAAAAATAGGTAGTTGCTTGAGTCAAGTGAAACTTAGCAGAGGATAATAATGAATAAACTAACCTTATTTTTATCAAACCGCGATTTCATTGAGATTGACCACATAATTTATGTCGTTTTTAAATTAATTTAAGAAATGACTTTGTCAATGGTGTATGTAGATTAATGCAGAGAATTATTACAGTACGAAGAAGATCTAAAGCTTGGAAAAAATATATTTTAGTAGATAGGTACTTACTTAAATTAAATACAAAGAATGTTAGAACAATAAAGATAATTTCTCGGCACCGAACGTTTAAATTACGACCGCTTTAGCCTAGTTGGTAGTGACCCTGCCTACGAAGCAAGAGGTCCTGGGTTCAAATCCCGGTAAGGGCATTTATTTGTGTGATGAGCACGAATATTTGTTCCTGAGTTATGGATGTTTTCTATCTATTTAAGTATTTATTTATCTATATAAGAATGTTTAACGTCGTCTAGTACCCATAGTACAAGCTTTGCTTAGTTTGGGACTAGGTCGATTTGTGTAAGATTGTCCCCTAATATTTAAATACTTTACCACGATTAATATAGTTTAAAACAAAAATGTTTTGATTAAAAAAATTTCGATAACATGAAAATTATGTGGAAAATAATGACAGAATTGTAGAAATTTCAGAAAATGTAATCTATATATACATACACGCACGCACGCACGCATGCACATACTCGCACTCAGAAATATTATAATAACACATACATTAACGACCGCTTTAGCCTAGTTGGCAGTGACCCTGCCTACGAAGCAAGAGGTCCTGGGTTCGAATCCCGGTAAGGGCATTTATTTGTATGATGAGCACGAATATTTGTTCCTGAGTTATGGATGTTTTCTATGTATTTAAGTATTTATTTATCTATATAAATATGTTTATCGTCGTCTAGTACCTATAGTACAAGCTTTGCTTAGTTTGGGACTAGGTCGATTTGTGTAAGATTGTCCCCTAATATTTATTTATTTATTTATTTTATTTAATGGTTAGGTCAAAAAAGGAAGTTACATCCTATGTATTTTGAATTCTGTTAAAATGTAACTAGGTAGGTACCTACATGGTTCGCTAAACTACTATCGTCGTTCGTAGAGCAAAAGTTCATCAAAACAAAAGAATTTGCCTAAAATTGTCACCACGGGCTGATTCGAAGCCGACTATGTTGTTTCCATGATAAAGTTTAAATTGGAATGTGAGCATGATAATGGCATAATTGAATTGATGGCGTAATAACTGCGTTGTTTACGAGAAGTTGGTTAAAGTTTAATTGAGTCGGGCATGGACGAATCGGTAAGGGAGCCGGTAGTTCCACGCTGCGCCTTAAAATTTGTACCAAAAAATTAATTATTTCATACTAAATACGATCTGAAACATGGATGCACAGAAAAAACAGATAAAAATACAAAAAGATACTTCATACCAATCTTGAATAAAAAATAAATTACAAATTGAAAATAATACCAATCGTCGAGTTATACAGGAATGCAGTATGCGTGAGGTGTGTGAAAACGGCGCAGCGAATTTTCCTCTTTATCAAACAACTCGAATCCATCGACGCTTTACAATGCATACTAGAATATTCGCTAGAACGGTTCTGTTTATTCAGAAAGCTTTCACTTGTCTTCTTCTAATATATAAAAATTTCGTCACGGTGTTTGTTATCGAAGTAATCCGAAACGGATTGACCGATTTTTATGAAACTTTTTTCTTTGTATTCGGTAGGTCGTAGGCTATTTTTTATACCCTTTCTAAGCAGACGAAGTCGCGGGCAACAGCTAGTTTTTTGTATATATTTATGCTAATATGATCTACTACAAGTGAATGCTTTAGTTTATCAGCACATTTACCTTTTGTTTCAGACGTAATGACAATGGGGCCCTACACAACAACAATGGCCCACATTAGGCCTTTTACCGTCCAAAGGCTGTATTAACCCGTCACAAGTTGAACAAACCAGGGGAGCTGGGACTGGGAATTACCTATCCGCATAATAGGGACACTGGCTGTTGATGTGTTGGCGTAATTAATGTAAAGCAAATATTGTCCCGACAGATTTTAACAAATAAACAATAATAAGTTTGGCAATTAAAAACGTTTGTGGCGTGGTTTGTACCTTTACTCTATCTATGGTAGTAAAATGTGTGTATTTTCGCGATTTTTTAAAATGTTTGTTGCTGTAGCTAGTGCCCTTCACGAAGTCGCGTGAATTTGTCAAAATTAGACATTAATGACTTTGCAATTAAGAACCACGGCACACGTCATCATGAATGACTCGATCTATACTTTTCCTGTGATTCTTGACTACTTCTTTGTTAGCGGCCTGCGGGAATTTTACATTATACGGGATAAAAGTAGCATTTGATCAAGGATAGTGTCGCCAGGCTCAAGTGGCAGTGGGCAGGGCACATCGCTCGTGGAACTGATGGCCGATGGAACAAGATGGAGTGACGACCTGTTTAAGGTTGTGGGATCGCGTTGGATGCGGATGGCACGGGACCGATCTGTTTGGCGAGCCTTGGGGGAGGCCAAGGTTCAGCAGTGGACTTTTACCGACTGGTTGTGGGTGAGCAAGGAAACAATGTAATTGTAATCCAAAACTGATTTATTGTTACGATTTTCCCCCTTAATACTAGGTGCCTAGTTACTATGTTATAGCGGACGTGAAGATAGTTGCACCTTTTATCATCACGCCGCTATCAACTTAATCTCTTAAGATTGTGCCATAAACCTATTGAGTTATGGCACGTCCTTAAGCACACTACTTCTTGAGCCATGTGGCTTTCCGCCACAGGACTCTTTTGGCTGAAATGATAAAGAAGGCCTACGTCGTGTAGGTCGTACGTAGTGGACGTCATACGGTTAAAATGATGATGATGACAAAGCAACATAGTTCTCGATCAACTTTTTACGCGTTTTTATCCCGAGTGACTTACCTATAGGTATTAAATTTCTACGTAACGCCAAAGTTGCATGCAACAGCTAAGTAGTTTCCGATAAATATTAGCAACTGCTTTTGCTTTCTTTGTAGAATTATACCAAAGATTAATTTTTAAGAGTTTTCACATAAATTGTAATTTATTTCATAGACCGGTAAGAAAGATATAAAGCTGGCTGTCCACCACCGCGGAAGATAATTCTCCCGATTCTGCAATTTGCACCGCAAATTAGACAAGCCGGTACAGCTTGGGGCTCTTTGAAAAATGAGCCTACTCTTTTCTTAAAGGGCCGGCAACTTATTCGTAACTCTATTTGTGTTGTGGGTGTCCATGGGCAGCGGTGATTGCTTTCCATCAGGTGAGTCTCCTGCTCTTTTTCCCCCTATCACATAAAAAAGCCGTTTTAAAAATACCTTACATATGAATAACAGCGTGCATCTGTGTTAAAACTGCTTTTATTTATATAGCGGTATCAGAACTCGGATCCCCTTTATTAACAATTTATCTCACACATCTAAGAACAAAAAAAATCGCATAAAAAAGTGCCATAGAAGGGTCTATAATGACTCCCATAAAATTTGAAGCCATAATGTATCATTAGTCATAATCAACGTTAGTTATACAGTGATTTATTTCTGAAACAAATTATTTTTCGGAATTGTTATAATTTTATAAAATAAAACAAACCTAACCTTACCTACTGCATTCTATAAGATGGCATTTAAAAAAGTCCTGAAAAAATACCGTTTCAGAAATAAATCACTGTATGACTACTGACTAACCTTGATTATGACTAATGATACATTATGACTTAAAATTTTATGGGAGAAAAGGGACACCGGTAAAGGGACCTTTTGCGGTCTACTTGAGGTCGCTTGTACCCACTGGGGCCGGTTTTGGGTTAGCTAAATAACTCCGAGTTAAGTGCTAACCCAGGGATAGGTAAGTAGTGTCAAAATGTACAGAACTCTTATCCATAACCCAAGGTTAACGATTTAATTTTTTAACTCTAGGCCTGACCAGACAGAATAAATGTTCTGATTTTGATTTTTAAAGATTAAGAGCATAAAAATCTCGTAGCACTAAAAACCATAGCACGCGTGCTACGCTGCAAAACCGTAGAGCGTGTAGACACGGTCTTAAACCACATTTATACAGCGAGTGAACTTTCCTTGTAAATTTGAGCGAAGTGGAAAGACTTTGTATAAGAGGACTATTTGCTAAAACTTGGAGCGGAAGTTTTCTAGACTAAATTAAACTTTGAAACTTTTTATCTTAAGGATTAGATAAAAATATTGTTCTGTGTAGAGTTTTTAATTAAAATAAATATTTCAACATTTGTTTCGTAAAACGAGGATGGAATTAAATCAGCCAAGTGCGGGACGGGCCATAGTCTACGTAGGGTTTCGTACCAATATCCCCATAATTGAAAATCATTGCAAACCTGCATATACCTACCGTGTCAATAGTGTGTATGTGTGTGTGCAGTTTTTAATCTTCTTAGGACCCCGGACAACACAAGCACATCTTAGTTGTAAACGCTGTACTGCTTACAATTAATTAAATTTAGACTAGTGTCTTTGAGATATAAACTCCATTGGACCTGCATGCATTGTATTTGTCCCAAAGTTAAACAAAAACAATATAATTCAGATTTAATTAATATCCCAGAAAAGATTTTTCCTTGGAATCTTTCTTAGCCGACTGCCGAAGGAGGATTATTTCAAAACGTAATCACGCTCTAAGTTGCGTGGTACACTTTGAATATCGCCTAATGTATGGAAATATTCATACCAGTCTATTATACGTCCCACTCCAGGGCACAGGCCTCCTCTCAGAATGAGAGGGCCTAGGCCACAGTTCCGACGCGGGTACAGTTTAAATTGGGAACTTCACACTCACCGTTAAATTTTCTTCTCAGAAGTGTGCATATCACACGATATTTTCTTTCACCGTAAAGCTAATGGTTAATCCCAAATCTAAATTTGATACTCACCTGCCTGTTCATATGTTCAGGACTTATGTTTTAGACGACCAGATGGCCTAGTGGTTAGAGAACCTGACTATGAAGCTTGAGGTCCCGGGTTCGATTCCCGTGTCGGGGCAGATATTTGTATGAAAAATACGAATATTTGTTCTCGGGTCTTGGGTGTTTAATATGTATTTAAGTATGTATCTATCTATATAAGTATGTTTATCCGTTGCCTAGTACCCATAACACAAGCTTTACCTAGCTTACTTTGGGACTAGGTCAATTGGTGTGAATTGTCCTGTGATATTTATTTATTTATTTATATTTATGTTACGTACAATATTCTACTTTTATTCTAATATAGTTTTTAATACTTAATTAAGTACACTTACTAACCTATTATGTATCATTTTAGAACATAACTGCTTCCATGTCCCGAGGTGGGCGTAAACAGCTGCGACACAGTTTATACTAATGCAGCTGCTTACGATCTAATTGTTTCAAAATATGCATGTTATTATGTTCAATAAATCTTTAAATCTTTATATTTTGACGACGAGATGGTCTAGTAGGTAGAGAACCTGACTACGAAGCTTGAGGTCCCGGGTGCGATTCCCGTGTCGGGGCAGATATTTGTATGAAAAATACGAATATATTTTCTCGGGTCTTGGGTGTTTAATATGTATTTAAGCATGTATCTATATAAGTATGTTTATCCGTGGCCTGGTACCCATAACACAAGCTTGCCAAGCTTACTTTGGGACTAGGTCAATTGGTGTGAATTGTCCCGTGATATTTTTATTTATTTATTTAATTTCACACATAATTTCGAAAAACGCAGAGGCGCCAGTCACGACCCTCTGCTACAGAGGTCAGAGGTCAAACCACTAGACCACATTTTATAGATGGATGAAAACATTTGCCAACCAAAATTTAAAAAACCTGAGTATCATTACAGGGTGTTTAGGCACACTAACTCGACCTGATCAAATATTCCGCATACATTTTGAGACACCGTGTATACTAAGCGGTAAACACCTATTAAAATTCCAAGGCACCTCACCAAAACAGACACCAGCAATCGGAAACCAAATCTTCCGAGACATTATGCTAACGCGCGCATTAAATTCAACTAATCCCACAACTATTTACGATTTAACACATGCAAATCGCGCCCCGATCGAGAATCAAGCATCTCAATGATGGATAAAACCGGATAAAAGCGACTTAAATCCGCTTAAGACCGGATTACACCGCTTCGAGGCGGAGGCGTTCATTTATTATGTAAATACCCGACAAATTAAATCCAAAGGGAATTCGTTTGACAAACGGTTAGGTTGTACGATGCATTAGTGAGCTTATTTGGTTAAATGACGCGGAAAATTTTGTAAATTTTTTTTTGAAAGCCATTGACGCCCACCGACGAGGAACATTTCTGGAATTTGGTTACTGCAATGCATTAATAAAAAATTGCGGTGATTCTCTATTCAATATTTAGCATGATCATTTTTCGTCGGTTTATAAATAGGTAAACTTTGTCTCCAACAAGATGGAGCGACGATTTTTTTTTTGTTTATTTGCATGTAAAAGGTAATATTATATTAGGAACTATTAAACCGACTCCAAAAATCATAGGTATGTATTTATTTACTTTATTTATTTCAATTTATAATAGTAAGTTAACTCAGAGACCAACACACTTACTATTTAAAAATAAAGCAGGAATCAGTCTTTCCTGTTTTTTTTTAATCTTCATTGGGTATTGAATTTTTTTTTTTTTTACTATCCTATAATAGGCTACTTTCCTAACTAGTCAGTCTTTTAGATTATCAAAAAATATTGGACACGTATTTTTTATTTTGTCAATTAAACAAAAAATTACGAAGATATGGCGCGTTGAAGTTTCGCGTGACGTCACTTGTTCCTACACTTTGTATGAGCGTTTTAGGAACAAGTGACGTCACGCCTCGTCACGCGGAACTTCAACGCGCCATATCTTCGTCATTTTTTGTTTAATTGTCAAAAGAAAAATTACGTGTCTAATATTTTTTGATAATGTAAAATACGGACTAATAAGAATTATTATTTTTTTACCTAGGAAACATCCCTATTGTGTCCCACTGCTGGGCAAAGGCCTCCCTTCTGGTCCTCCACAGCTCCCTGTCCTGGCCATTCGTTTAATTCTGCGTCCAGGTCGTCTCGCCATCTGCGCCTGGGCCTGCCTCGCAATGAATTTTAATCAGTTAATTAATATTTGGCCTTAACTATTATAAACCTAAATAGCTGACTCGGTAAGCGTTGTTTTGCCGCATATCACCTAGGGTTATAAATATAGTTTACGACCTATTCTCAGACCTATCAAATATAGTCAAAAAATTTCATAAAAATCAATCAAGCCGTTTCGGAGGAGTTCGATAACAAACAACGTGACAAGAGATTTTTATATATGAGAAGATAGATAATGACTTTCGGTCAATTCTAACCCGATTCTTATAAAGTCTTTAGTATCGGGTACTGTCGCGCACGGAGGCGCGATCACGTTTCCATGTCAACAACTAACTATAAACTTGAGTTTAATGGACTCGAGTTGCGTCACAGCTATTAAGCCGTCATGATGGGGTAAACTCACTAAACTGAATTAACCAACCCGGGAAATGACAGGGTACAGGGCTGTTGACGAAGAATTTAAAGGGTTTTCGGAAGCTTAAAACTAATCGAAAAGGGTTAATTACTCTTTTTTAAGATAGATGGCGCTACTGGTTTGTTTAAGTAAAAATGTTACGCTATTCCCAACAAAAGCTATACAAGGTAGGTATCTCAAAACTCCAGTATACCTTGTCCAGCCGCTGCAAAGCCATTGTATGAATACGCTTCTTTAAAAGTCTGCTTGTTTTTTTTTTTTTTTTTTTGTTAAAGAGGCCAGACAAACGAACTTGTGGGTCACATGGGGACTACTTTATAGTGTTAGCTGCAATTTCCATTACGACAAATGTAGTTTTCTCAAAAATGTTATGAAATGTTGCCATTACGTCATCAAAAACGTCGTAGAAAGTAACGCATCCTGGAGACTAGCTGCTAGCTGCCAGGAAGTAAGTATGAAATTCCATTACATATCAAATGTTTAAATTTGGAACCCATGCTCTACTCTCGAACTGTCCAAGAAGTAAGTATGAAATTCATCAAGTGTTCAAATTTGGAACCCGTGCTCTACGTCTGTGAAAAACTTAAAACTATTAAAAAAGTTCACACTTACGAGGATGTATGCAAATGTGAGTTCTCTGATTAAATAACTGGAACATTTTTCACTAATTTATGTTGTTGTAATTACAATTTTCGTGTTTCAATTGTTTCAAAATTAAGAAAATTCTTATTAAAATTATGACGTTTGTAATTAAAAGTTAGCAGATTGCCGGACAATTGTTGGTGAATCGATTAATCGTCGATTATAATTGCGGCGCACAAATAATCTAAATATCGATTATCCAATCGATGTATCGATTAAATCGATATAATCTATACTAAGATTCATACAATTATATCGATTAAATCGATTATATCGATTGTTAATATTTTACAATTTAATCGATTAAATCGTGTACTTGACCGATTATAATCGATTAATGGATTATAATCGATATAATTGTATGAATCTTAGTATCGCTTATATCGATATAATCGATACATCGATTGGATAATCGATATCTAGATTATTTAGGGGGAAAATAATCGATTAATTGATAATCGATTATCCGGCAACACTAAGATATCTAAACATCGCCGCCAGGTACCTATAAAAAAAAACAATCATACCATAGACATACATAGGTTAGCGAGTGCCTAGCTAATGGCGGGTCGTAGATTTTCTTTATTTTTTCAATGTGTACTTTTATTTTATTTTTATCAACTTGTTTCATTTTTGAGAAAAGCACTATACAAGCTTCGCCCAGTAATCGCCATCCTGGCCTCGTATCATTGCTGGCCTTACCTAGCGGTTCGGCCATCAAACTTCTACTCGTCCAGGATGGCTTACTTACTGGTCTCTGCAGTAATGTACTATATCATCTCAAAATTGACAAGTTATATTTGTGAATAGAAAAAATTTCACATCTAAACCTAAGCCACCATCATCATCATCACCATCCCAGCCTTTATACGTCCAAGTGAAGAACATAGGCCTCCTCTCGGAATTAATTTTGAGGACTTGGGCTGTACTTGCAATGCGGGCCGTGTGCGGATTGAGAGCTTCACGCACTTCATAGGTAGACTTTTCGTGTTAGTAATTAAGTTATAATATAAATATGTATGTTAGTCTTTAAGGTATTTTTTATATGGGCCTATGCAGCCCGAAATAAAAATTATTCTATTCTATTCTATTCTATTCTATTCTATAGGTAGCTCTGGCTTGAACTCACGATGGTATGCTAGAGAGACCATAGGTCATACCACTAGGCCATCACGGCATAAGTAACCTAAAATAGTAATGTTTATGTAATAGACAGAAGCCTCCACCGTTGATAATTTACTGGGCAACCACCAATAGAAACACCCACCTACATTCCCTTAATTTAAATAACTCACTCCATTAACAGTGAATTGATGATCCAATCTTGTATCGATCGCCCAGCCAATAGTTGTCCACTGGCATAATATTTGGATTGTTGTATACAGTGTATAATTTGGACTAGGCTGTATACGGGGTGTATTGTATACTACAATGCTACAATGTCGGTGTTTCAATTACGTGTGTAGACTACCGCACGCCTCCCGGATCCTTCCTATCCAATTAGGATTAAAGGCAGGCGCCAATGCAAGCGGGTTTGTAGAAAAGATGGAAATTTATTTCGTGGATTTTGCACAAAACTAAATAGCTCGTGCGCGACCCTCTGCGGAACCCTGTCGCAGGGAGCCTCTGCTAATAATAAGTAGTAATTTTAATAAGTGCGGCAAACGCTGACTGCGACAGAGTTCCGCGGAGGGTCGCGCACTAGCTTGTCGGACTATAAGGCCCATACTGCACGGGCGGTTTCCCGCCGCGGGAAACCGCTCGACGGAGCTGCGCAGTGTAGTTTGCACCACACAACTTACATATAAAATTGTGTTTAGTGGCGGTTCAGAAGCGGTTTCCCGCGGCGGGAGAACCGCCCGTGTAGTATGGGCCTAAGAGTAACTCGAGTCAGCAGTTTAAGCGTGAAGAGGTAACAGACAGAGTTACAATGCGCTAGATATTTATTAAAAAGCCGTGGTGGCCGTGGGTGGGTTGCAGAGGGTCGTGGGTTCCAATCCCGGCTCGCACCTCTGAGTTTTTCGGAATTTATGTGCGAAATTACATTTGAAATTTACCATGAGCTTTAGGGTTCACCCAAACGAAAACATCGTGAGGAAGCCTGCATAAATCTGCGAAAAAATTTAATGGTGTGTGTGAAGTTCCTAATCCGCACTGGGCCCGCATGGGCACTACGGCCCAAGCCCTATCATTCTGAGAGGTCTGTGCCCTGCAGCAGTTGTCTAGTAAATTTTTATTCACCCTAGACTTTACGATTGTCAGATCTTAACGTTCAAGGAGCTCAGACGCAATCAGTAATTTCGATTCTTAAAACACAAAACTTTTAGATACGTACTAAACATGCTTTGTAAACGATAGTGTTATAGTATAAATCTTCCCAGGTGAATTTTTCGCTTCGAGCCATTACATTAAATTTGAACGTTAATACTATGACGATAACGTTTGTTTTGAAAGATAAGGGCTCGAAGCGAAAAATTCACCTGGGAAGATTTATACTATACTTAAGGTGCAGTCCACATCTAAGATTGCTTTCCGCTATCATTGGCACCGCTAACCTTAATGGGATCTCATCACAGGAATAATGCCCGGTATTAGTGGGCTTTTTGAAACTTCCCGTGATTGGTTTTTAATTATTTAATATTCTAAGCCGGCTTAAAGTGTTTGTGTGACATTTATATTAAAATTAATATAAGTTTCTAAAGTAAAAAAATATAAATAAAGACTTCTAAGCAACTTACAAACAGTATTAAAGTGTGATTATAAGTAAGTATACGTACAGAACTTCATCATATCAAATCATATTATATAATCTTGTACATTATATACGTAAAGAGTTTGTATAAGATCCGTCCGAATCTCAACCAACCTCCGCTAATCAAGCCACTAAGCAGCATAGCCTGAGCTGCTGTGTTCCGGCATGAAGATCAAGACAGGTGGTCGAATTATTGTATCTTAGCCCTGTAGGTAAGCAACGCATCTGTTATTCTCTGATGTTGTGGGTGTTCATAAACGGTGGTGTCAATAATCTTGAAGTGACCAATTGGTCGTTTGTCACCCTTTTTTAAATGTTTAAATTGTCGGTGTAATAAAAAACGCGGAAGACGTGCGTGGGAAGCCCCCCAATAAGATGGACTAATGAATGGATCTGCTAAGCTAAAGGTTGCTGGAACTATTTGAATGCGGCCAGCGCAGGACCGATCGTTGCGGAACTCTTTGGGGGAAGATTTGTTCATTGTGGTCGTCTTTTGGTTGATATAGTTAGTAAAATAACAGTTAATTTATGTAACAAAGAAATTATGCTAGAAAAAACAAATCATTTTTTGACCTAAGTGTATTAAAATAATAAAAAAGAAAACTTTTTTTTAATATTGACGAATGGAATTAGCAAGTAATCTTGCTCGATGTTCACATTTTGTCTTCTTTTTTTGTGTAATTAGGCTAATTTTTATATTTTTATATCCTATATTTCAAACTAAATACAAACTGAAACATAGATGCACAGAAAAAACCCCAGAAAAAAGACCAATGCTGGGAATCGAACCCAGGTCCTCAGCGTTCCGTGCTGCGTGCTTACCCCTACACCATCACTGGTCTAGAAGTTAGCGACGAATCTTTCCCATACATCGTACACTTCAGTCTGTTATAATCACATTTAAAAAAAAAAAGACATTTAAAAAATGAAGTTGAAGAAAATAAAAAAATAAATAGAAAAAGATACTTCATACTTAACTTATTTTTATATCCGTTTTGCGTAAGTTGTATGTTGTATATTTAGTAAATCTTACAGTCACAGTGACCATGTCGTGCGCACGGTCTTTTAGGTTATAAATTTATGTTGTTTGTTCGCCGCCAGACAGCGCTGCTTGTTGCAGTCTCAACGGCTGCGTTCAGCTTACCGCGTAAGGCCGTGTTGCACGACAGGGTTTCTGTGACTGATAAAAAATGGTCTCAGGAGTCCGCATTTATGCTGAGGCGGGACCTTTTTCACACATAATTTAATGTTTTATTTTTTATTTTTTTTATTATATTTTGCAATTTTATGTGTATTATGTGTGGAATAAACTTTTTTCATTTTCACATTTCACTTTCATTTTTTTTCATGAGAGGGAGGAAAACAAGCAAGCGGTTTATCAAATGGAAAATGATCACAACCGCCCATAAATATCAACAACTCAAAGATAGTCACTGATCTGTTGCCGGCCTTAAAAAAGGACAAGGAATAGGGGAGAGGGAGGGGGATTGAACAGCTTGCCGACTAGTGGTAAGTGAGAAGTCAAAGATAATATCGGCAAACTGTACCTGAAATTAATAGGTAAGTTAGAAGACACAAACACCTAGAGCCCTACTGTTCCTATGTCTCTATGTCCCTAACCTACCACCCTAACCTATGATAGTGTATATATACACACATATAATAATGCGGGATGTCTGTTACCAGGCGACCTAAGATAACAGACGGACTCCTACGGGCAGGAATCAAGGTTGAGGTATTGTGATTTTCTCAGTGGCAGGCGCGCAGGCTCACGCGACTGCTAAGGCTGGGGTGTCTTGGCACCACTGAGAGGAATAGTGTTATGTCGGGGTAGCTCCCAGGGAGTAGCCCTGGATGAGCTTAGGTAAGTAGGATAGCTCCCAGGGAGTAGGCCTGGGCAAGCTAGGTAAGTAGGATAGCTCCCAGGGAGCAGCCCTGGGCAAGCTAGGTAAGTAGGATAGCTCCGGGAGTAGCCCTGGGCGAGCTAGGTAAGTAGGATAGCTCCCAGGGAGTCGCCCTGGGCAAGCTAGGAAAGTAGGATAGCTCCCAGGGAGTAGCTCTGGGCAAGCTAGGTACGTAGGATAGCTCCCAGGGAGTAGCCCTGGGCGAGCGAGGTAGGTAGGAGGTGGAGTGAAACACCAACGGTCAGTTGATATCTGATTGTTTAATCTAAATTGATCTCTTATATACTAATTACATCTATACACACATTTACATAAAGATTTAAGTATGCTGTGCGTGTAATCTGCAACTGCATCCTAAATCGCGCTGACTTGAGTTGCATGTCCGATTGTAGGTCGCTCGTCAGCGGTCGCGCTGACCAATGTTCAAGAGGTCGTTGAACAGGGATAGGTATTGGGCCCCCGACGCTCTCACTGACCGTACGAAACACATCAGGATGACTGCTGCTTCACGCCGGTGTTCTATGAGAGAGTGGTACTGCTCCGGACGAGCCGGCCCGCTCGTGATGCAGCGGCTAGCTACAGCATGGCTCTAGTAGTGACTAGAACTCTTTTCGCCACCTACAAATACATTGCTACTATGAAACCTATTTTTGTCCTTAACATAACATTCATAACATCTTCATACTCTTCAACAGTATATCTTCAGAGTGCTCTCAATACTGGAAAAAGCAATATCGCATAAGAATATTAGCACATTTCCAAGAAGCGCTGGCAATCGAGACAAATTTCGAGCAATTCCAGTCGATTCTCAGATAGTTTTATTCATTTCAGTTGATTTTATGGGTGAGAGGATCACGAATTGCACTCCGCGCGGCCGTAATCGATTGTGCTGCCATCTGTTGGCAAAATAATGACTCCGTCTGGTATGCTTCGCCTTTATTTCTGTGCAGTATACGCTTGGATGAAGGGGTTAAAAATTATTTAGTTTTCGGAAGGCCAACGACCCAATCACTAAGTCAAAGGGCTGTATCTTTTGAACAAGAAAATGTAGATAGGTACCTACTTGAAATATACTTAATTACATACTGTTTTATACTATGGCCGCTGCCAGTTTTATAGGTAACATAATAATTATAAATAATGATAAAAATTATTTTCACCGTTTTTTACTGGATCTTAATTATAGTCAAATGCGAATTCGCTGTTTTATTTATTTTATATTTACTAAGAAACTTAAATTTATTTTCACCCGACTGTCGAAGGAGGGTTATGTTTTTCGAGCGTATGTATTTATGTATGTATCATTCTTTGGCACGCCCTGCAGCCTAAACGGCTCAATGGATTTTGAAGTGTGAGGTGTCATTAGATTCGCCTCAGTTTCGCGAGTGACAAAGGATATATATTTTCCCGGAATTCCAGTCATTAGCCAGGATGTACGGATTCACATCCTGGGTAGCCCAACCGAAAAACAATATCGCTTAGACATCCACTGCTGAACATAGGCCACCCCCAAGGTTCTCCAAATAGATCGGTCCTGCGCCATCCGCATCCAACCCGTTCCCACGACCTTAGCTAGGTCGTCGCTCCATCTTGTTGGACACCCATCTACACTGCGTTCTCCTGGTCCGCGGACGCCACTCGAAAACCTTCGTCGATTATGTAGAGGATAATAAATACAGTCAGAATCTGAATTCCAAGCGTTGACTGTAAGAAAAGCCCGCGGAAAACCAAAAGCTGGCCATAATGAAACTATTTATCTCCCGAACACAGATCGGCACGTTTGATCGGGACCCTCCGATACAAAGCAGGTTTACTCCCTCTGCCACCACAGTTTACAACATAATATTAGGATAAAAACCCATGGCGGCCTAATGATTTGACCTATGACCTCTCGAGCAAAGTTCAAATACGAGAGGTCCAAATCCGGACTCGCACTTCTGAGTTTTTCGGAATTAATTTCAACAAAAAATTCAACATTGCGTGTGAAGTTCTCAATCCGCACTAAGCCCGCGTGTGGAAACTGCAGCCCAAGCCCTCTCATTTTGAGATGAGGCCTGTGCCCTGTAGTGGGACATATTTTGGTTTTTATTATGATGATGATAATGATTGATATAAAAAACATTCGTTTGGAAAATTTCCTGTTGACTACCTGAAATGATTTAAACATTTTTTTTTTTCATAAAATTGACCCATGATTAGATTAACCATTGTATCACTTGATGGAAAGTGCAGACAACATCAAAGGTTTATCTCACAGTTCAAAATAAGCCAAATCTACCTGAATTTATAATATATTTCGTCTTGAAATATCCTGAGAAATCTATGTTTTGAACCTGTCGGGGTACTCCTCGGTCACGGTGTACACGAGTTTCCAGCTTTTTATCTGTCGTTCAGTGGTTTGTAACCCTTACATTGCAGGGACTGTGTTAAACAAAATACCAAGTGGAGCAAGTCCTATGCTACCACGAGTTCCCGTTGTCACCTCGCCTGATACACAATCTACTTGTAATTTAATACTTACTGAAATTGGGTCGTACCTCGCTTCTAAATTATAACTAGTTAGGGTTTCAGTTATTGAAATGGCTCAAACGTTCGTGGAATTTAATTATGGCTTCCGTTGCTATATGATTTCAGGGCCCGAATTTGTAATTTTCTCTTGGCAATTCTACTAATATTGACAATGTGACGACTGGATGGACAGAGAACCTGACTACGAAGCTCGAGGTCCCGGGTTCGATTCCGTGACGTCATCAATCACGTGATCATTGGAAGTTGTCAACAACGCCATCTCTGATTTCACCCAGACAACTGTCTAACGTCCTCCTTGCTAATCGACGTAATAATCATTGAACCTAACTATGATACTAGATTCTTAGTACGCAACGGTATCAGACTGATCGCTCCATAGTCATGACATCACCCTGTCCCTTGATGGTGCCACTCCTTAAATAAATGACTGACATTAAAACTTGAGGTTAATTTTCTTTTCATCATAGTTATTTCTTAGCAAGGTTATTACCCTTCAGGCCTTATTACCTGCAGCTGCAGTAAGTAGGTACCTACCTTATATACCTAATGTAGTCCAACCATTATCCAACTTGCACCGCAACTTAAGTCAACACAGCTGCTTCCTAACTAATCTGAGATGCAGATGCATTTAACGTGAGGTTGTACAAAGCTAAGGATAGCAGCTGCTTGCTGTAACCTAGTTTTTACCTACTACGGAATGGAGAACCATTTGTGTTTGGCGTTAGAGGTTGTATGATCGTTTCAGTGGCGAAGGGTACTAACAACCCGATTGACTTAACTTTCAAAGATACCAAACGCTTCTCTTCCATTACTGCACTTTCAAGAAGAGGTTAAATGGGGTTTTTAGGGTTTTTGCTTCGGCTTTACTTGCAAAAATTTTCACCACCGCCACTGGATCGTTCGTAGTTTTTTTTCGATAGTTTGTATGTATATTGTTATTCTTTCACGCTAAAACTGTTGGACGGATTTGACTGAAATTTGCAGGCATTGTACCATTTCATCGATTTTAGTGGCGTTCAGAAATTTAAAAAAATCGAAAACTTTTTTTTCTATAATTTCACTTTCAATACAAATTTTTTTACTGACTAGTTTTGCTCACTGTATTTGTATAGATACATCCTATCTACACAATGTATACCATATTTTAAGTCTATCCGACTGCGAAAAATGGTTAAAATTTAACTTTCTTGATTTGGATATCAACGGACGGGTATCGAGACTGGAATGTAAATATTTTTCTTGAACGTGACCGGACCGGGTTCGATTCCCGAACCAAATAAGTTTTTTTTAATCCTATGAATGCAGTTTTTTTTGACACTCAAATCGATGACATGGTTCCTTAGAGCAGATTATTGCATGTGTTATAGTTTCAGACAGGCCCATACTGACCGATCTACCACCAGGTATATCTATATTACTAGCTTAGCGAAGCAATTGGTGTCTGTGAAATATCCAATCCGCGTTGCGCCCGCGTGGGAACTACAAATGCTTAAGCCCTCTCATTCTGAGACAACCATCCTTGCATGACGTACTTATAGGCCAAAATGTGTTATTAGCTTAGCTGGAAAAGATTCAGGGATACATTTGCTTTTCTACTACTTTCGGTCTACCTACTATTGTATTTGTAAAAAAAAACATACATACGAATTGAGAACCTCCTCTTTTTTTTGAAGTCTGTTAATAAAAATACATGCGTACATCTGCGTACTAAATCCGTTCAAAGAGTACAAAAAACACACGCAAACACATGCAAACGCAAGCAACATACAATGAACGCCGTCTCGTGTATTGGTGGCGGGCTTTTGAAGCCGAAAAGCCAAAGGTTCACAGGAAAATTGAATAACGCTCTCCGTTTGTCTGGGCACAGATTTAACAGTGTTATATGCATGTGCAAGCGCACTAAACTAATTATTTTCGATGCACGTTAGAAGCGCATTCAAAGGGCATTTAAAAATATCCCTCACAATTTTATTTTCGACAATTTAGAGGAGCCGAGGTGCTTCGGGATTCAATTCAATTTCAATTAAATTTTTAAAAATATAGCTCCATTGATACTATCGATGATTCTGCCAATGTCGAGGTTGAGAAAGACACTATCGGTTGGCCGTTGTTCGGTGACTGCTTCGGGATTCGGGATTAACTTGCAACTTATCTACCTATGTCAATGATTTTTTAAACATACGTAAAAACCACTGTAATTACCACACGCCACTGTTGGCGTATGTAAGCGATAGAATTTCGTGGAGGTCGGTTGGATGCGACGTGGTTCAGGTGGTAGAACACCCGTTGGGGCGCATACCCAGGAGACGTGGGTTCAAGTCCCACCGGCGCACCCGGAAACTTTTTCGCTTTTAAATCTTAGGTTCGGTGAGCAGACGTAACTGCTAATAAAATAAATAATATACGTAAAAAACCACCAAAAAGGTTCTTCTAACGCAGCGGTAGCACACACACATACACGCCTTATGTTCTTTTTGCTCCCGTCTTTAAACGCACATAGTTGTCCTTGTCTTTGATCGCACAAGAACCCAGAGACTACCATTGTCGCCTTTTTAGGCTTCGTTTTTAGGGTTCCGTAGTCAACTAGGAACCCTTATAGTTTCGCCATGTCTGTCCGTCTATCCGTCCGCGGCTAAGCTCAGAGACTGTTAGTACTAGAAAGCTGTAATTTGGCATAAATATAGCCACGCCGACAAAGTGTTTAAATAAAAAAAAGTAAAAAAATTTTTTTTAGGGTACCTCCCATAGACGTAAGGTAGGACGTAAGGTGGGGGTGATTTTTTTTTCTCGACCAACCCTATAGTGCGGGGTATCATTAGATAGGTATTTGAAAATGAATAGGGGTTTTTAAGACCATTTTTTGATATAGTGAATATTTTCGGAGATATTCACTCCGAAACTTCAAAATAATGTGTCCCTCTGGGGCCCTCTAACTTTTGAACCGCACGTCTAAAAAATTTGAAAAAATCACGTAAGCTAAACTTAATAAAAACTTTCTAGGAAAATTATTTTCAACTTAATCAGTTGAACAGTTATTAAGTTTTTGTAAAAAAATATTTCTAAACTAAGATTGTAATTTAACGCCATTGCAAGCATTTTTTTCTTTAAGTACCTATAAGATCACATTAACAGTAATTTCTTTCAAATAAAAATAATATATTACATCTGAAAAACAATCAACATACATACTAGTTCTAGTAGACTGCAGTTAGATTAGTTACCCAATTCGCCGATAGATGGCGCTGTACCGCCGACGTTGGGACCAAAACAACCACATTAATAAAGTATGCAAAGATTTTCTGGTACCTGCTACGGAACCCTATCTTGGGCGTGTCCGACACGCTCTTGGCCGGTTTTATTATCATGTGAGATAGAGGTCAATCACCGGCCAGTTTTAGGTAAAAAAACTGTAAGGTTTTTAAACGAAATAGTTTTTCGGTTTTCCATAAGGGCTAATAAATTTTCGTCTTTTAAAAATCTTATTACTTACCATCCTAAATATTATTACTTAACTCTCATTTACCTTAACGTTTGTTCACGATCATATTAACTGAAAACAAGTGATGATTAAAAACACTAAACGGTCGTTTAACTTGGAAACAGAGAGCCTTCGTCACTCTCACGGAATAACTTTAAGGTCTCATATCACAGTCGTCCATTAAGAAACAGTACGCAATGTATTTGGTTAAGAATGTAGGTAAGAAATATTGAAGCATACAAAATATCTAAATAAGAAATACATACACAATACAAACAAATACCTAAATAAGAAATACATATACATATACAGCGGATAGTCTAAAAATAATAATTATTATGTGATAATAATTTTTGATTAATTTCAATGTATTGGAATAGAATAAAGAAAATGAAAAATGAAAATGAAAAATAATTTATTCAGTTTCTTAGTTAACTAATAACAATTAATTAAAATGTCTAGATAATTAGTGTTTAATATAATCTACTAATTCTGATAAAACTGTTTAAATTAACAGTTTTGCATCGTTAATCATAGTTCACTAGTGGTTGTGATTTACAATAAATAACAATAACTGTGCTGGTGCCTCGCCATATTATGTGACTTAGAACTACTTAGGTGTAGATACTATTTTTATTAAGTTTTATTAAAATCTATAACAACAAATAAAGTAAAACAAAAATAAAAGTGAGGCAACGTAAGTGCTTTCGTATGTATATTAATGGTAGGTATGGTGCGTTTGTGTGTGTGTGTGAAAATAAAGAAAAGAAAGAAAGTTTATTTGCGAGAGACATGGTTACATTAAATTGATAAATGGAATTTTAATTTAAGCTTTAAAAGAATGTATTTTGTAGCCAATTATTATTAATACAGTATTTTTTATAACTTAGTTTAATGTAATTTAAATTAAATGCAATATTATTTTAATATAAATTGTTTTATTTAATTTGTTATTTTAATATAATATTGATAGTTAAAATATAATATAGAAATTTTGTATAATAAGAAAAAAAACAGCTGCAATTGCATAAGTAGAAAGGTTTTCAAAGCCTGGAAAGCATGTAAATGTAGCATTAAACAATCAATTTATTGCTTATTGATTTAAAGAAATTGTTAATTGAAATACTAAGACCCTAACAAATGGAGAAATTTTTTTAAAAGAATCTTGCGCATACTATTCATACTGTTAGTGTTTTAAGCACTGTGTAAGCGTGTCGCTGAGACGTGAAAAGCCCTCACCCCAAAGACATCGGTCTTTGATCTTCGAGTGACAGAAATCAGGCAATGAGTTAATTAAACATCAATTTGACTCCCTCCGGAATTATTGGCAGTATGTATTTGAAAGGACGCTTAGTTTTACTTGTAAATAATGTTCCAGTGCCGAGAAAATTTGCGTGACTGCTTCAATGTTTTTGAGCAGAGGCGGTGCAGGACCTAAATTTAAATTTGGCGTGGGCAAGAGTATTTTATATTTATGGCACCGGACCGATCTGTTTGGCGAGCCTTGGAAGAGGCTTATGTTCAGCAGTGGACGTCTTTCGGCTGAAATGATGACGATGATGAAGAAGAATATTTTTCAAGACCCTATGATAACGCACCTCACATTAACATTCACATTCTATTTATATTAAAAATCAAAATACAATTAACTTTTTTATTTTTATTATGAGAGGGAGGCTAACGAGAAAGCAGGTCATCTGAAGGAAAATAATCACCACCGCCCATAAGTATCAACAACTCAGAGAGTCACTGATCTGTTCCCGGCCTTCTAAGGATGTATAAACCCTTTTCATAAGTATCAACAACTCAGAGAGTCACTGATCTGTTCCCGGCCTTCTAAGGATGTATAAACCCTTTTCATAAGTATCAACAACTCAGAGAGTCACTGATCTGTTCCCGGCCTTCTAAGGATGTATAAACCCTTTTCATAAGTATCAACAACTCAGAGAGTCACTGATCTGTTCCCGGCCTTCTAAGGATGTATAAACCCTTTTCATAAGTATCAACAACTCAGAGAGTCACTGATCTGTTCCCGGCCTTCTAAGGATGTATAAACCCTTTTCATAAGTATCAACAACTCAGAGAGTCACTGATCTGTTCCCGGCCTTCTAAGGATGTATAAACCCTTTTCTTGAAAGCCCCGATGTCATTGTAAAGTAAAGTATCCTTCATTTTTACGAAAAATTCTTACGAAATTTCTTTAATTCAAAACCCTGCTACCTAGCAATTTTATCATGAATCAGCGTAAAAAATTGCATAAACTTTGGCATAAACTAACTAAACTTTGGCAAAAGTAAGAAAACAAAAAGAAAAGCATGTGCCACGTGCTAGCTTCCAGTTCAAGAATTAACCGTACCCTACTAAACTACAAAGGCGCAGTAGGTACATCAATTTAGCCGTTTAAAGAATGCCTCAGATAAACACAATATATCTCAATTTAAGGGCAACCTTAGCGGATGGGACCTAATTAAGTAATTCTTTGTGTTCGGTCGACGGTGCTTTTACTTAATTACGATTTAATGTCGTGGATACGAGCTTTAAGCGGTTGTAGAGGATTCAGTATCACTTTGTTTTCATTTGCGGCGTTAGTTTGGGATAGTTTTATTTTTAAATCGGGTCAGGGTATTTTTTTTATCAACCTGACATAGTGTTCCATTGCTGGGCAAAGAACTCTCCTATTGACTTCCACAACTCCCGGTCTGGCGCAATATCAGGCCAGTCCTTTGCATACACGTCCAAGTTGTCCCGCCATCTCCTTCTTGGTCTGCCTCGTCGTCGCTGGCCGGTCTCCGGCACTCACCAAGTAACTGTGTGACCCCAATTTTGTGGGTGCATGCGACAGACGTCTCAAGCTCAGTCCCATTTTAGCTTAGCAGTCTTTTTCCCAACGTCAAAATATTAGAAGAATGACCCAGCGTTGTTTAAGAAAATAGTAGACAGTAAACATCAAAATTCTCAACGGCGGCGAAAATTACAAAGAACTTTTCGCCATTAAGTCTCAAAAGTCGCGAATTCCTTTTTCTGACTATCACTAATTACAACAGGGCGACCGTTTGTGAAAATTGCAAGAGGGAGATACAGTTCAGTGACCTCTAATGGGTCGGCGTGACGGAATCGATGCTTTGATACTGATGAGGGAAAATTAAAAGGTTTTTTAACCTTTTCAAGCAATTTTGTTTGTGATTATTGAAGTGCAATGTTTAATTAGATTGCTACGGTTTGAAACGAAATGTTGGGTAGTATTAAATTTTTACAACGAAGAAGAAAAGCGGTTTAAAGCACCTAGTATACAAGGGGCTGTTTCACCACCCATTGATTAAATTTAACTGACAGATAAATGTGATGACGTCTCCGTCTATTCGAACAAAACAAACAGAGATGACATCACATTTATCCGTCAAATAAATTTGATCAATGGATGGTGAAACAGGGGGAAAAAAACAGTAGTACTGAGGCCGTATTATCTAACGCGCGGGCGCATTGCCTTCGCTTTCACCATCTCTTTCTGTCACCTTCTTATACCGTTTGACAGACAGAAATAGTGAATGCGAAAGCAATTTAAGTGCGTTAGACAGTAAGCTTGCTGGTATAAGAAAACCGGGGATTCCGTGCAGATGTGTAAGTAAATACGTATATCGCTACATCACTACATAGTATAAAATAAAGTCGCTTCCCGCTTTCTGTCTGTCCCTATGCAGGTATGCTTAGATCTTTAAAACTAGGCAACGGATTTTGATGCAGTTTTTTTAATAGATAAAGTGATTCAAGAGGAAGGTTTATATATTAAATAAATAAATAAATATTAGGGGACAATCTTACACAAATCGACCTAGTCCCAAACTAAGCAAAGCTTGTACTATGGGTACTAGACGACGATAAACATACTTATACATAGAAAACATCCATAACTCAGGAACAAATATTCGTGCTCATCACACAAATAAATGCCCTTACCGGGATTTGAACCCAGGACCTCTTGCTTCGTAGGCAGGGTCACTACCAACTAGGCTAAAGCGGTCGTTATGTATAATATCGATATTATATAATACATGCATAATATTTTGCACCCGTACGAAGCCGGGGCGGGTCGCTAGTGTCAAAATATACGCTGTAAACGGCCGTTTTTATAAAAATCCAGTGTTAGCAGAGCCCTTCTTTTCAACCAAATGTACGCAGTGAGTAGTCATTTCATCTTCATCATCACATCATCATTATCCCAGCCTGTACACGTCCCACTGCTGGGCACAGGCTCAGAGGCAGAGGATTTCAGCCGTAAAGAGGGTCCAATGTGGATTGCAAACTTCACATACACCATTGAATAACTTTGCAGGTGTGTGCCGGTTTCCTCAAAATATTTTCCTTCACTGGAATGCTCACGGTAAATTTCAAATGCAGTTATTGGCACGTAAATTCCGTAAAAACTCGGAGGTGCGAGCCCGAGCTCGACCTCACGACCTTCCGCTTGAGAGGTCATAGGTCAAATCACTAAGGGTACCACGGCTTTTTATTTTAAGTTCCCAATGCGCACCGGGCCCGCGAGGGAACTACTACTAATTCTGAGAGGAGGCCTGTGGCCTGCAGTGGGACGTATATAGGCTGCTTGATGATCGTGGATCGATTATTAAAATTATTTAATTCCTACAAAGCTACACAACTTGAACACACGAGACACCCCTCTTGGCACAGTAAGTAATATCACATTTTCAAGCGCAAATTTTCTTTCACATAAACATTACCCTTTCTCTCTCAAAATATTTCCTCACAGGTCACCGAACCCTTTTTAAATTCTAAAAAAAATCCTCTAGAACGTAACACGAATGTTTCGCATTCACCGAATGCCATCACGTAAACCTGACACGTAAACGTTTTGACCTGTTCACCTCAAAACACAGCTTTGACTTGGTTCGACTTTCAACTTTAAACTTACAGAACAAAGCTACTTTTGCTGTGGTATGCGAAGTGTCACAGAGGACAATAGGTTTTGAGAGTTTTCTTTCAAAATATTGCGTGAATATTTTAAAATATCGCATCGACGATCGAGTAACCTAGTGGTTAAATAATCTGTATGCTTAGTATAAGTTTTACTTCACCAAAATACTTCTCGATCGCGTTTACGTAAAAATTTCAATTCTATGGAAACATGAACGCGCGGCCGCGGAGGCGCTGTCCATGTTTCCCTAGTAATTGATTTTTTTACGTAAACGCGATCGAGAAGTATTTTGGTGAAGTAAAACTTATACTAAGCGTCCTGACTACGAATCTTGACGTCCGGGGTTCAATACGTGGTCGCGACAGATCCATGTAGAATATGAACGTTTTTTATCGTGTCTTGTATATTTAGATGTTTTGAAAGATAACTTACCTCTACAAGTATGTTTAGCAGTTACAAGTTATGCTTAGTTTGTGATTGGGCTAATTGGTAAATCGCCTGTCCCATGATATTTATTGTTTATTTTATTTTGATCTGACACAATTTATACTTATCCATATCAGAACTATACTTATCCATACAGAAGAATATTAAAGAATCAGACTCGGTGAAGCGATGATGTTCGCAAGGCGGCTGAGAGTGGCCGAGGATCGTGCTCAGTGGCGTGCCATGGGAGAGGCCTATGTCCAGCAGTGGACGAGTATAGGCTGTTGATGATGAATATGATTAAAGAATATTATATAATTTATATAATTACTAGGTGCTACCCGCGACTCCGTCTGCAAAGAATAGCGATATAAAATATAGCCTACGACCTATTCTCGGACCTACCAAAATATTTGTATAGAAAAAAATCTCATAAAAATCGGTCGAGCCGTTTCGGAGGAGTTCGATAACAAACACTGTGACCCCAGATTTTTATATATTAAAAGAAGAAGAAGGTGAAGAAGACAAGTCAAAATTAAATGAGACCCCCCCATACTTTCTTCGTCACAATCTGATTTTTAGACTTCCACGAACAAAAGCTGCTAACGGACCCATTATTAAGGCTTCGCTGTGCGTCTACGTCTGTGTAATAAAACAGTATTTCTTGAACCGTTATTCCTGATTTACACTCTCGCCTCGTACTTCGCCTCGTGCTTCGTCTCGTCGTCTCGCTCCGGACGCGAGCCTGCAAATCACGAGACGAGGCGCGAGGCGAGCCTATTTACACTCTCGTCTCGTTGCTCGGCTCGCAGTTCGTCTCGCCACTCGTACGCGAGTGTAAATGAGCTTACAGGTATATTTGAATTTAAAAGGATTTGTGTAACTATGTTTTTCATATAAAGTAATGAAGGCCATGATGTCACTTTTGGGAATGCCGACGTACTTAAATTAAAAATAAAATTCAATTTTTCAATTGACCTGCCCAACTCAATTGACTAGTGATTTATAAGAGAAATGCCAGGAGTCATCATCATCATCGCATCATCATTTCAGCCATTAGACGTCTACAGCTGGGCATAGGCCTCCCTCATTGATATCCAATCATTACGATTGGAAGCGACTTGAATCCACCGTGAACGACGTCATACGCTGCGTTTTCCAGTCCGTGGTTTCCATTCGAGAACTTTTCGGCCCCGACGGCCGTCTGTTCTGCGTGCTATATGGCCTGCCCATTGCCATTAAACGAACCAATCCGTTTGCCTATGTCAGTGATCCCCGTTACCTACATAGTCTTAAGACTAGTAGTTAGATAAATATTGATTTTGATTCACTATGCAGCGCATTGGCAGCTGCACATGTTTTATCGTTACCGATAACCAAAAGCTGTTACCATTACATTGCTGCACTAAGAGCGGACCCATCGATGCTGTAAACATCGTAAATTTCATTTAATGGTGGTGTTACTGCAGTGATGTAAAGGAAATCGACTCTTATATTGCATGGGATTTTTAAACTTGTGATTAGAGGTAAATCAGCAGACATTGATGCGGAGCATTGGCTACAGCACATTAAAATTTATGGCCCGTACAAAAAAAGGTTGACTAATTTTAATTAAGGCTTAGGCAGTGGGGTACAAGTACGTTATAAGAGAAGAGACGTTAGTAAATTTCGGAACTGAATGGCCGTCCACTCCCATCATCATCATCATTCGGCCGAAAGATGTCCACTGTTGAACATAGGCTTCCCCAAGTCTCGCCAAACAGATCGGCCCTGCGCCATCCGTATCCAACGCGTTCCCGCAACCTTAACCAGATCGTCGCTCCATCTTGGTGGAGGTCTACCTATTTACACTGCGTCTTTCAGTACGCGGGCGCCACTCGAGAACCATTCTGCCCCATCGGCCGTCAATTTTACGAGCAATGTGCCCTGTCCACTGCCACTGTCTGGCGAATCTTCGAGCTATGTCTGTAGCCGTCCACTCTATTACCATTATATTGGTTTATTTGGCCTACAAGTCTATAAATACTATGATATAGGACTACGCACACAATTATTGCATTAACGTGTCATTGTATCAGATGACAGTACAAACAGAGGAGTCCCTTGAGAGAGTTTAATAAGGGGCTCCGACGGTGATTCATCAATTGAAGTCCCCCTGCTGCCTTTAACTTGAGTGGCTTAGTGTACCTCTGATAGGGTAGCATATTGCATTATGCGCAAATATTTGAGTGGCTTATATAGTGTTACAGTGAATTAACCTATCAATATCAGTAAAATAAGAGGTTCAATGCGATTTTATATTCTAGAAACAAACGGAAATAGTCTAGGTCAGTATGGCACGTCATACAATAAAGTACAGTCACGGAGTCGATCTTAACGCGTTAATATAGAGTCAAAAAGTAGCGGCGAGGGTGGATAGATACGTCGAGGGGAAAATGGGTTTAATGCTTGAGTTTTACACTCTGCTTTTCACTTCGATTGCAAGGAAATTAAGCAGCAACATTGAAAATAAAATTTATAAGCTCTTATTCTTCATGCATTGCAATTTCTATAATAATTTACTAGATTTGCCTAGTTTTTTTTAATTTCGTAATACATAACAACACTATGTATAATAACAATATGTATAAAAAAGGAAACTTATCTAATATATAAAAATCTCGTGTCACGGTGTTTGTTATCGAAATCCTCCGAAACGGCTTGACCGATTTTAATAAAACTTTTTTCTATACATTCGGTAGGTCTGATAATAGGTCGTAGGCTATTTTTTATACCCCTATTCTTCGCGGATGGAATCGCGGGCAATAGTATTTTATAAATTTCTACTGTTTATGGATGTTTGCACCTGATTGCCTTGGTCTTAGAAGGAGATTTTACTGTATGCATTAGAACATAAAACCATTTTATGCAGTATTCTCTCGGCATGACGAACGACTTTACGAGCATGAGAAGTGAAAAATATTTTTGATTTTGAGTTTGGGGACAAAATAAAACAAAATTTCTCACTCGAGTCTCGTCTCCCGTTCTCAGTTTCCTGTAATTTTAAAGCAAGTGTGCCCCAAGCCGTGCTTTGTACAGCGGCTCTACTGGGACGGGAACCTGCCGTATCACTTTGTGGGACGTGTACCGATTTATTATTAAAAACATAGTATAAGTTGTGTGCTATGGCCAGTTTAAAAAAACCTTAGGGGAAATTTTATTTTGTTGTTTGTTTTACTTTTTTTATTATTTGGAAAATTGTATGTGATTTCTCCTCAGAACAACAAAGTGTCCCAAAACTTGTTTTTTATAATTTTCGATTCTTTCATTTAGTTACGGTCATATAAAGTGTATGAAAAATGGTAACTCAACGGGAAAAAACTTCGTAGACTTTTGTTCTCTTAGTAGGATCAAAAAACACGTGATTCTGAGCAGAAATCACATTAAATTTTCCAAATAAATATAAAAAAAGTCTTAAAATACAACAAAATAAAACTGACTATGCTGTGGTGTTTATTATTATATTACGAGTAGTCGAGTTCAAGGGCCGACCGTGACCGTAAAAATACCATTTGAAACTTGACCGACTACGAAGCTGGAGGTTCCGGGTTCGATTCCCAGTCGGGGTAGATATTTGTGTGCATAATTTCTTCTCAGGTGTGTGAAGGTTTCCTTACAATGTTTCCTCGTCGTAAAGCTCATGGTAAATTTCAAATATAATTACGCACGTAAATTCCGAAAAAGTCAGGTGTGAGCCTGGATCCGAACCCACGACCCTCTACTGAGAGGCAATAGCTCAACCCATTCCATCACGGCTTCCTTCTTTTAATATTTCTTCTAATTATGTACCTAAACTATTTATAATTGTACAAAAATGAAGAAACAAACACAATAGAGATGATGACACCACCTATCAATAAAATTGACGTTCTTTTTATGAGCTCTTAAAATACGTCTAGTCCTTTTCATAGGAGATATGGAACTAGATCCACCCGACATTGTCTGTTGGAATGTCACCCCCACAGAACTGTAGCTTTTACCGGTAGTTTTCGTTATCTTGCAACCAAGTGCTAGAACAATATACCCCCACCGATAAGGCGTTTAACATCAAAAAAATCCTTCAAAACACAGTATAAATTAATTCTCTTACAGAAGCAAAGCGGTTCTCCGGTACTTGATTTCGAGTGTGATTTTAAAACTTAGGGTAGGGCGAAGGAACTGTATGGCGATATTGGCGGTTGCACATTTGTTTAGGGTGGTTCGGTAGCTGATATTGTTGTTATTATGATTTTTTATTTTATTTTATTATTTTTTTTTCTCATTGAATCTACCTATGCAATCTTACATTACTTCCACCACCAGTGGTGGTGTAGGGGTAAGCACGCAGCACGGAACGCTGAGGACCTGGGTTCGATTCCCAGCATTGGTCTTTTTTCTGGGGTTTTTTCTGTGCATCTATATTTCAGTTTGTATTTAGTTTGAAATATATGGTTTCACGGGATGACCGTAAAAGTAATAAAAAAAATGAAGTTGAAGAAAATAAAAAAATAAATAGAAAAAGATACTTCATACTTAACTTGTTACATTACTTCGTTAGAAATGTAATTTAATATTAATGTAATTATTATTACCTATAGAAAATGCAATGCATGTAAAATTGAAGCCTGAAAATGGTTTTCAAGGTTGCTGTTTAATTTCCCTGCAATCGAAGTGAAGAGCAGAGTGTTGCGCACTTGGACCCATTTTTCCCTCGACGTCTCTGTCTACCCTCGCCGTACCGGCTCGGGTAGCTATAGAGACGTCTCGGGTGGAATGGCTTGTTTTGTGTTTTTGTTACTTGTGCCTAAATAAATAATTATTTTAGGTATTAATGATGCTTAGCACTGTTTTGTTTTGTTGTTTAATCTTCTGTTGTATTTACTACTCGTATTTTAATTAGTAAGTAATATTTTGCTCTCGATCCTCTGGGCTGTGGCAGAATATCAGTGTTTTGCTCCTATGACCAATGTTGACCACTGAGCCACGGCCCTTTTGCACTACTGCAGCGCATACAGACAATATTAAATGTTTTACTTTTAAGTTTATACTGATATCTGTATTTTTGTTAATTTTGATTGTGTGTGCTTGCAGTACCAAATAAACGTCTTTATCTATCTATCTATCTATCAGTTATGACGTCACTTCTGTGCTTACTCAATCGCTTATTTTAAAGCAGCAAAAATCTAATGTTTTCAGGTATAAAATAAACTGTTTTTAACAAGAATCGCGTTTTGGAATTAGTGTTTTATGGTGCCACTATCACTATTGACACACTTTGACATACACATGTTGTTATTCTTGTCAAATATTATTTTCCTATAAATCAAACAACACAAATATCAATCAGACCACATAAGTTTGAAAAGCTCTACAGCATAATTTAAAAAGAGTTCCTAGATTTTTAAGTGGCTATCTAAATCCGGGAAGAAGTGTTGTGGACTCAAGTTAATAACGTTTACTCTGGCCATCCTGCTTTGCGGAACAAATTAAGTCTTCCACCACATACAATCAAAATCCAACTCTACTACGCATAGTCTTAAGTTAAAAATCCCCAAACCTTTAGAAGTCTGCGTATACTTTAAGTATTTCTTGAAGAAGAAACTAGAATTTTGTTTGAAATTCATTTCGACGATCAAAGTTTCCCCACTACTTTACAGAAACTTGATGCTTCGGATTGACGTTAAAATGCGAAAGTTTTTGCTACAAATGAAAACGTAATTAAAGTTATTTATTGCGTTTGCTTTGAAATGTTTTCACTAGCTTATTTTCGTGATTTTAAGGCTATTTCATCCTATGGGATTGCCGAAAAATTTTAATGCGCCTCAATTATCAAAGGTATGTCTAATTAACTGAAACAATTACTTTGCTCACACGCGAAAGCTTCGAAGCAAAAAAAAAGAAGTTTTCGAAGGTCGCGGGTGAGCAAAGTGATTGTTTTAGTTCATTAATACGGACCTCCGCAAAGTAACACCTGATTCAATAAATTATTTAAAGGTATGTCTATTAATTTTCAAGTTTTTTTCAGACGAATTCACCCGTTTATCTTATTTGTCATGTCGTTAGTTGTGGTTTCAGTCAGTGAGGCAATCAGGTAGTCAATAAATCAATCACGATATATTGTTTCTTTTATAAGTAGCATACAAGGTGTCGTAAAAATATTTCTGTAAATGTTTTTCATCGAAATTTTTAATCAAATTTTACTCATTCCTTTGACGTGAAACACTGATCAAAGTGTGGAACATGACCTACTCAGAAAATGACTTATTTAGAACATGATCTAAGTCGGAAAATGACTTACCTAGAACATGACGTAAGTCAGAAAATGACTTACCTAGAACATGACCCTAAATCAGAAAATGACTTACCTAGAACTCGACCTCAGTCAGAAAATAACTTACTAGAACATGACCTAAGGCAGCCAAAAGATTTCATCAAATACAATTTAAAAGTCCTGAAATACGTTAATAGAACTGTCGGGGTTGGTTTTAAGTAATGTTAGTTATTAATTTTGGTTCGTCTATATTTAACATTGTTTATTATTTTAAGGGCAATGTCATTATAATGTCAGTGGTGTAAATAATTTGTCATTAAAAAATTAAACTTATAATTTAAATTGCAGCTTGTTCAAAAGAAATGAAAAATAATTCAATATTAAATGATCAAAATTTAATTCTGCAATCTATTTGACAGTTTGTTAGCATACCGCATTTGATTTAATGTAACGTTAATTTTATGTCGGGTAGTTGTGTTTTTTTCTTAAACACTGAGTTTGTTCTTGGACAGTTAGTTGCGTGTGATCTTTGGTACAGTAAACTAATGTGAGCATAATTTGGTGTCTTATTTATTATCTGAGTAAATTTACAAATCAGAAGTGGTCGTTATTGGTGTTCTCACGTGACAATTGTCGCTCGGCATCGTAATGAGTGCTCGATCTGGACGTCGACGGACTCGTGATAGTGAAGAGGAGGACGAAGATGTCGCACCTCCACCTATTAAAAAGACTCGAAGGCCGCGTGGCCCAAGCAATAAAGACCGGCTGGATCGCGTGGAACAAATGCTCCAGCAACTATTGGATCAAAGTGGAGCTAAAGAACACATAACACCGAATCCTGGAGTTTCAAGGGCCAACGCTCCGGCAATAATTGAAACAGCAGGTACGTCTAGTGCAATTAATAATCCTAGCACAGTGACTATTGAAAATACCACGTGTCAGCCTGCGATAATCTCGACTGCCGTCACCACGTTAACTACAACGACACCTTCGGTGCTGACTAGCGGAACCTGGGAAAATATGCGACCTGCCGGAACGTGCCCGTCCATACAAGGACCCCCAATTATTTCAAATATAAATCACGGTAGCAACAATCATTTTCCTGAAAGCCCCGTACCCGTGTTAGAGTTCGGCAACAATTTAAGATTTATTGGGAAACCCGACAATATTCCAAAGTTTAATGGTAATTCTGATACTCTTTCTGTTCATACATGGTTGCATCGGTTGGAGGCCCTCGCACACATATACGGTTGGAACGAAAAAACACTCATCTATCACATGACTGCGAGCTTGGAGGGCAACGCGTTGCTGTGGTTCGGACATCAAGAAAATATTAACATTACGTGGGTGGAATGGAAGAAGCGGCTTGCAGATTATTTTCCGGCTGGACGCGGTCTTGCCGCCAAACTACACGACTTCGTGACTATTACTAAGCGTCGAGAAGAAAAGGTACTAGACTTCTATTATAAAAAATTAGCGCAAGGTAAACTCTGTGAACTTAGGGACGATATGATTTGTGATGTTATTATTTTCACATTAGGCGATCCATTGTTGAAAGCAGGAGCTCGTGGTGCAGGATGTAGAGACACCCGTTCTTTATTAAATTATTTGACAGATTCTTCCATCGATACTACCCCCGCTCTAAAAAGTAATGAATCTTCTAATGACAATAGACCCAAGTGTTTTACTTGTGGGCGTAGAGGTCATACATCATTCCAATGCAGAGACAGCTTACGCTGTGGTACCTGTAATAAGATAGGTCACAAAACAGAGAACTGTAGAGTTTCCAAAAAGTGCTCACATTGCAATAAAGTGGGTCATATTCGCGATGATTGTTATAGTCTTAAAAACTCATTGCATTCGAATGCGTCTTCCTCAAAGGCCACGTCAAAAAATGAGGAAAATCGTGATAAAAAATCAAAACTGTACAATATTCGTCCAATTGATGAAGGTGACCGTAAATATCATAAAATAGTCACCGCTAACAGGTTTCAGTTAACAGCTTATATTGATTTAGGAAGTGCTTGTAATACAATAACATTAACAGCAGCAAAACGCATAGCACTACCGTTTAAAACTCAGTCAACTACAAGCATTAAAGGTTATGGTGGACAGATTATCACTCCGGAAGGTGAAGGTGTACTAGAACTTCATGTTGATGATATTTCAGCCAAAACTTCAGTTCTCGTAGTTCGAGACGATCTCCAGGAAACTGACATGATTGTAGGCCGTGCATTTAGCGAATTACCTGGTATTTGTTTAACTAAAACTACCGATACTTTGACTTTTACCAGAAACAGTGACTTTGAACAAGAACTTCCTGTTGCTTGTGCTGAAGCTTCGATATCGAAAATCGAAATTAAAATCCCTCATGACACTGTACTGGTACAAGGCTTAAATCGGATTATAATATTCACAGAAGACTGCATTTCTACTGACACTATTATGGTTCATCGTTCTGAGCACAGAGAGCTAGGTAAAGAGATAGACATACCAGAACAGACGGCTGAGATTTTTGGTAATATAGGATATATTGACGTCTTAAACTTACAATGTCAGCCAGTCACTATTTATTCACAGCGTTGTGTAGCTCGAGGTCAAATTTCTAAAGATAATAACAATAATTACAGTGACTTAGAAGGTGACGATATTTTTCAGCTAGACAAACTTTTGCAGAAATTTAACCATTGTTTTGATGATGATGATGATTCAAAAATAGGTGAATGCGAAGTAGAAATGAAAATTGAGCTAACAACTGACATTCCATTTTACCACCGACCTTACAGAATGTCTTTAAAAGAACAAGAAACAGTTCGTACTATAGTAGAGGGCTTAATCGAAAAAGATATCATTGAGCCTAGCAATTCATCTTACGCAAGCCCTGTCATATTGGTTGCAAAAAAATCAGGTGAATATAGAATGTGCGTTGATTATAGGCAGTTAAATAAAATTACGAAAAAAGATCGTTATCCTCTACCAGTCATACAGGATCAGTTGGACAAACTTAGTGGTGACAGATGGTTCACAAAGTTAGATTTAGCAGCTGGGTACCATCAAATCAAAATGCATCCCGATAGTAAGAAATACACTGCATTTGTAACACCTTTTGGACAATTTCAATTTAAAAGGATGCCTTTTGGTTTGGCTAATGCACCAGCGGTGTTTCAACGGGCCATGAATACCGTATTAGATAAATTCAGGTTTGAATTTGCCACTGCATATATTGATGACATTTTGTTAGCCTCCAAATCAGTTACCGAAGGGTTAAATCATCTCGAAAAAACTTTAGAACAAATTAGTAAATCAGGTTTAGTTTTAAGACGTGAAAAATGCTCATTTTTGAAATTGAGCACTGAATATTTAGGACATGTCATATCTGAAGGTGAAATAAGGCCCTCCCAAGATAAAGTTAAGGCTTTAGAGAAATTCAAAGAACCAACTAACGTGCATGATTTAAGGCGGTTTATCGGCTTAGCTAGTTATTTTAGAAAATTTATTTGCTCATTTGCAAATCGAATAAAACCAATAACGAAATTATTAAAAAAAGAACAGTCATGGCGATGGGATTCGGAACAACAAAAAGCATTTGATGATATTAAAACAGCTTTAACTTCCAGTCCAGTACTTGCTATTTTTAACCCAAATTATGAAACTCAATTGCACACAGATGCTTCAAGTCACGGTTTAGGCGGAATTTTATTTCAGAAACAACCCGATAATGTGTTGAAACCTATAGCCTATTTTAGCAAACAGACTACTGATACTGAACAAAAATATCATTCTTACGAATTGGAGGCAATGGCGGTAGTATATAGCATAAGAAAATTTAGAATCTATTTACTAGGGCGCCCTTTTGTGATATATTCTGATTGTCAAGCACTAAGTACTACATGGACAAAAAAGGATATATTGCCAAGGATTGGGCGGTGGTGGTTAGAATTGCAAAGTTTCGACTTTACTGTTCGATATAGACCCGGGGTACAAATGCAACACGTCGATGCATTGAGTCGATGTCCTCTGCCTTTACAACACATCACGGAAGAAAATTGGGTTATAGCTGTACAGTATAACGATCCTAAAATACAAAATATAAAATTAAATATCGATAAACCGGAATATAAAAATATGTACTCTATAAACGACAATATTCTGTTCAAACACGTAGGAAATGAACGTAAAATTGTAATACCCAAGTCTGTGCGTTGGAGAATAACTAAAATGTTTCATGACGATAATGGTCACTTAAACGAAAATAAGGTAATCGAACTTATACAGCGTGACTATTGGTTTGAAAAAATGAGGAAATTTGTTACAAAATATGTAAGAAGTTGTATATCTTGTCAATTTGCTAAGGTTCCAACAGGTAAGCAACGCGGATATTTAAACACTATTGATAAAGGCAGTGTTCCTTGGCATACATGGCACCTCGATCATTTGGGACCCTTTTGTGTATCTAAAAGTAAGAATAGTTATCTTTTAGTTGTGGTAGATGGATTTAGCAAATTTACATGGTTGCAACCGGTGCCAAACACTTGTGCTATTCACGTTGTGTCAACAATGAAGTTTCTAATTCGTGCTTTTGGTTTACCCACTCGAATTATAACTGATCGAGGGAAAGCTTTCACTAGTCAGGAATTCGTTAATTTTTTTAAATCGAGTCAAATACGACATATTCTAAATGCCGTTGCTTGTCCACGAGCCAATGGACAAGTGGAACGATCAAACCGAACCATTTTACAGTCACTTATGGCCTACACGGGGGAAAATGACGATGATTGGGAACAGTTTGTACCGCAAGTTGAGAAGGGAATTAACACCTCCATAAACAGTACCACAAAGAAAAGCCCTTATGAATTAGTTTACGGATTAAAACCCAGATTTGAAATCGATTTACCAGACAAGAAACAAACACGGACTGACTTACGCCAATTACGAGCTCTAGCAGAAAATAATAACATCGAATCTTCTAAGAAAAGTAAAGAAAGATACGATAAAAACCGTATACCCAGCGTTAAATATATGGTAGGTGATTTAGTTCAGGTGCAAAGAAAAATAGTAAAAAAAGGTCTAACTAGTGGAAAACTGGTAGATAAATATGCAGGACCATATAAAATTATTAAAGTCCATGATAACGATCGTTATAGAGTTACTTCTTTAAATAAACGTGGTAGGAAATATAATAATATAATCGCAGCAGACAAAATGAAGAGATTTGTAGTTCAATGTATTAGCGATGAGGACGAATATTAAATGTGTTTAATGTAATAAGTAAATTAATTTCCTTGTTAATATTTCATACTTCAAGTACGTAAGCAAGAAACTCAGTAAATTATAATTATTATTAGGAAATATATGTAGCTATTTAATTTAATTTGCATGATAGGTAATTTAAAAAGAACACAATGTTGTTTTTGTTAGCTATGTTCTTATACTGTAAGTATGATATGGGATAAAATGTAATTGCATAATTCTATGATTTATGATTCTTTATTATGTTTAGAGCAGTAGATTCTGTTGTTAATTTAAAAATCATAAATAAAGGAAGTACCAATTGTTACATAGTAAATTACTTACTTTTCATTTAGAAATCATTTGCCAGAGATAAAACAATATAAAAACGGAGTTATTTGAAATAGATACTTTTTCTATAATGATTTGTTAAAAAGTGTGATTGACCAAAATTCATGTATCAAGTAATTCAATTAATTATCTAGGGGAGACACTAAGCAAGATTCTTAGTACCCCACTGGATACAAAAGGGTGTGTCCCATTACGTAATTATTAATTGAGTGTGTCCAATAATGGTTACGTAAAAATATATAATCAGACAACGAAATTAGTATCCATTGAGGACGCTAAGCAAGACTCTTGGTACCTCATCGGATATCAGCAAGGGTGTGTCCCATTGCGTAATCATTAGGCAAGCAATGGCATGATGATTATGTAAAAATACTAAAAAAAAAATATATATATATATATATATATATATTATTACTACTTTATATTACGAGGACGTAAAATTTGGTCAGGACCGGCCGAACATTCACTCATTATACGTTGTTATTGTTTTTTTTCTGCAAATGGTTGTGACAACTTATTGTTTTCTTTAAACATGTCAAGCATTATAAAAATTCGCGACGTACAAATGTTACTATTAAAGCTACCATTATTTCCGTTCTAAATATTTTACGTTTTCTATGTGCTATTGTGTAGATGTGCATGGTATTGTATTAAAGATTATTTAAGAGAATTTTAATTGGACTTTTGTTCAAATTACGAGGTCGTAATTTAAGTGTCAGGAATAGCCGAGTGTTAGTTATTAATTTTGGTTCGTCTATATTTAACATTGTTTATTATTTTAAGGGCAATGTCATTATAATGTCAGTGGTGTAAATAATTTGTCATTCAAAAATTAAACTTATAATTTAAATTGCAGCTTGTTCAAAAGAAATGAAAAATAATTCAATATTAAATGATCAAAATTTAATTCTGCAATCTATTTGACAGTTTGTTAGCATACCGCATTTGATTTAATGTAACGTTAATTTTATGTCGGGTAGTTGTGTTTTTTTCTTAAACACTGAGTTTGTTCTTGGACAGTTAGTTGCGTGTGATCTTTGGTACAGTAAACTAATGTGAGCATAATTTGGTGTCTTATTTATTATCTGAGTAAATTTACAGTAAGCTTTAGTTCAGTTTCAAAATTTGCAGTTGACCCATATTTTGACTCACTTCTAGAAATAAAATGCAAATGCAGTGATAATTTAGACATGTCTACGGAATGCATCCGGGTCGTACGCCAATAATCGTCACCGATCAAGTTCCGAGCGACGGGCAATGGAGCAGTGGTAAGCCAAAACAAATACAGCGGGATGGTTTGAACCGTTTTGACTTATTTTGGCAAGATTTTGCGAAGGACAAAAACAAGTGGAAAGAAAAAGGGGAGGACTTTGCCCAGTAGTGGAACATCTAAAAGGCTAATTTAATGTATCAGTCATTACTTTGCGGAGGTCCATATTAATTAACTGATGGTCGCGGGTGAGCAAAGCAATTGTTTCAGTTCATCTAATAGGCTATTAACAAAATTATAATTTAAGGGCACTGTCCCAGTCGTTGTCATCTTTAATTTTACGTCGTCCTCATCATCATCATCATCATATAGTCATGTCCGAAAAAAATTGTAAACAAAATGAAATTTCATCCATCTCTCATTTAATTTCTGTTCGTGCAAAGATCTAACCTGTTAATATAACATACAAATGACCTTATCAAAGAGCGTTCCTAAAGCTAGTGCTAACTCATTATGGTATTTATTAATAATAATAATAATAATAATAATAAATCTTTATTTCGAACAGCACTGGTCCATAGATGGTAGTAACAATTATGCACGTAAGGTTAGGTACATGTATATTATTACAAATTATTGAAAAGATGTCAGAATAGAACAAAAAATTAACAAAATACGAATATATATATATATTTAATTATTACGATAACTGTGAAATATTTCATTTGAAAACTAACAACCGCGACCATTACGCCGTCACACACCGGAAGCAGCGGCGACGCCCCTAACAACTTCCGGTGACATGCTGCTGACACTCACAATTACCTGCGCTAGCGACCGCAACTCGTTTTGTTGACATGTTCAGTTATTATAACAAGAAACAGCAGCAGAAACAGAAACAGAAACAGAAGCAGTAGCAAATTAGTTATTATTGCAAGTAGCAGCAGAAGATCATAGGATCAGGATTAAGGACACATGGCAGATGCACTATGGTAATATTTTTAAAACTCAACGGTCGCTTGGACAGCGCCATCTATTTGTTTATTTAGCACGTCATTTTGAAAGCCTAGGTACCGTCGCGGAATGAAAAGGTTCGTCACTTTAAAACTCTATGTCAACGAGTTAAGATCGAAAAGTGACGAATCTTTTAATTCCGCGACTATACTTTTAGGTTATTGGACTATTAAGTATCCTATGTTTTAATCCAGATCTTTTTCTTGCATGATTAACTAACAAACATCTAAACACCCAAACATCTTTTTAAACATTCTCATTTACCTTTAATATTTTACAAGTACTTAAAAAAAAAAAGTCACTATCATCGGCATCATCATTTCAGCCGAAAAACGTCCACTGCTGAAAATAGGCCTCCCCCAAGGCTCACCAAACAGATCGGTCCCGTGGCATCCGCATCCAACGCGATCCCGCAACCTTAACCAGGTCGTCGTTCCATCTTGTTGGAGGCCTACCTACACTGCGTCTTCCGGTCCGTGGACGTCACTCGAGAACCTTTTTGCCCCATGGGCCATCAGTTCTACGATCGATGTGCCCTGCCCACTGCCACTTGAGTTTGGCGATTCTTCGAGCTATGTCACGTATGTATGTGTTTTTCACGTATTTCAGCCTAAACATTGGACGATCGCGGCCACCAAAATACAGCACTGGTCTTAATTGTAGATTTTTTTTAAATATTTTACAGTAGATAAAACCGTAGTAACCTATTTCAGGTCTCTCATGCAGATCCATGATCACTGTTCGAACCTGGACGCTCTTCGATTATTTTCTGATTTTATGTACGTAATTTCAATTCAAGACAATGTAGTTAAAAATTACTTAATCCTAATTAAAACATCAATAAGTAAAATAGTCTTAGACGAAGAAGCAATTCAAAATCCACAATTTGTAAGTACTCCAACAACTCAAAAAGTTGGACTTTAATTTATTCAAGGCTGTCATCTTTAGAACAATTTAAGTGGAAGCTTTCCATTTATTTCTATATTAATATTAAAAATCTGTGTTGAAAGGTTTTACTTATTCATAATTCATAAGTTATGAAATAACTGTTTAGGATTTATTAAGCAGCTTTTCAGTTAATAATTTTCATGACTTAACGTTTAAATATTGTCTATTTTAACCCGCAAAAGCTGCGATGTTTGAAAAATAGGAGAGTTACCATTTTGTTACAGCAAGTTTAGAGTTAAGTACGTATAGAGAGATAAGTTATTCTGATAATTACATGAAATCAAAACTCATCTTCAAGAGAAGCGTTAACACTGTACGTTTATAGACTTACGTTGACAAAATCTTCTTCCGATGACACAGAAACTTGTCTAATATGAGAAAGATACCCACATGCCACTTTTTCTCACATTTCCGGCAAGTTTGTGAATGCTAATGCAGGGTAAGCCGGGTGTTGCGAACTTCGTCACAGCAGAACTATTGATGTCCCCAGAGATAGTCTCGTGTAACAAATAGTAAACGCGTAAGTTTCCGTTTACGTGACTTTTTGGTTGACAGATCAGAAGGAACGATACTGTTCAAATTTTCTTTGTTGATTTTGATATCTGAATTTGATACAAACTGCAAAAGGTATGGTATTTTCTTAGTAACGATTAGAGTCTTTCTTTTACTAACTTTGAGGTTATTCTTGTTGTAACATTTTTAAACAGGTGCAATTTTTCGGGAGTATCCTCTTCTTCATGATCACCACAGTCAACATTATCATCATCATTATTCTGTTTGTCATCGATATCATCATTGCTGCACATGGATCTTCCTCAAGGATTTCCATAATCGATTTTGTGCTACCCGCAGGCAATTGCTTCACGCAGTCTTTGCAAGGTGATTCGTCTATCTTTCGAGATGCACACCACTATTCTCATGCAATAATACAATTTTAATTCGAGAATAACATCAATAAGAAAAAACCGGCCAAGAGCGTGTCGGACACGCCCAAGATAGGGTTCCGTAGCAGGTACGAAAAATCTTTGCATACTTTATTAATGTGGTTGTTTTGGTCCCAACTCCCACCGCGTAAGAATTTCATCGTTGGCGGTACAGCGCCATCTATCGGCGAAGTGGGTAACTAATCTCTTTAAAATCTAATAATAAATAAAGTTTTTCAGATGTAATTCTTTATTATATGAACCGATTTCAATTTTATTTTTCTTTATTTGAAGGAAGATACTGTTAGCGTGATCTTATAGGTACTTAAAGAAAAAATATGCTTGCAATGGCGGTTAAATTACAATCTTAGTTTTGAAATATTTTTTTACAAAAACTTAAAAACTGCTCAACTGATTAAGTTGAAAATAATTTTCCTAGAAAGTTTTTATTAGGTTTAACTTAAATGATTTTTTTTATATTTTTTAGACTTGCTGTTCAAAAGTTAGAGGGGGGGACACATTATTTTGAACTTTCGGAGTGAATATCTCCGAAAATATTCACTTAATCAAAAAATGGTTCTAGCAAACCCCTATTTATTTTCAAATACCTATCCAATGATACCCCACAGTATAGGGTTAGTCGAGAAAAAAAATCACCCCCACTTTAAATCTATGGGAGGTGCCCTAAAAAATTTTTTTTTACTTTTTTTATTTAATCACTTTGTCGGCGTGACTGATATATATATTCATGCCAAATTACAGCTTTCTAGTACTAACAGTCTCTGAGATTAGCCGCGGACGGACAGACAGACAGACAAACGGACAGACATGGCGAAACTATAAGGGTTCCTAGTTGACTACGGAATCCTAAAAAGCAGCTTTATAGCGGCATGTCCACTAAAATCTGCTGTTTCAATGAAGTCGAGTGGATCCTATTCATAGATCGATGATCGAACGATCGAGAGTATCCTGGAGGCCATGCCTTTTTATAGACATTAAAATCATGGAGGCAATATAAAGTACCCAATGCTCAAAAAATAATTTTGAATTGTTTCAATGCAAGCAACTACTTTCGGTAAGCGAGCACCATCCCTATAGGAACAGACATAGTGGATTTTTTCAGTTTATCCAAGATTATTGGTGATTATGAATGCGATTCAATGCATCAAAATATCGGAAGCTCATAAAATGTTGTCGCAGTCTATTCTGCAGGAAATACGTCTAATATACTGCTAGTAACTAAGACTGATAGAAAATACCGATACCTCTTTGTTTTCCATTTCATTTGGAAGGAAATCGATGGCCTCAGGCCATTGTCAGGATTACAATGCGGGGTGCCGACTTACCCCGGTTTTTAATAAATGAAATGCCGTTGGCGGCCACTTGATACTGTCGAGGGTTGCGTTGAGTGAAATTATATCGAAGATTTGCGATGATAACATCGGAAGAATTTAAGGAATGTAAGAGAACTGCTTGAACAGTAAAGTTAAAGGAAAGCTTTAGGGTACTGCTGTGCGCGGCAGAAACCGTGACAATATGTAGATCAAGTTAAGTATTTAAAAATGATTGATAGAATCGTAATACATAAGCGGCCAAGTGAAAGTTATGACTCACGCCCTGGAGGTTCCGTAAAATTTCAAAATCAAACTAAAAAAAAAACAAAGTTGTTTATGGCGGATTAATGATTTTAGGACTCTCTCCTTTTTCGGATTCTGTGTCAACGCAGTAATCTATAGGTTTTGATACCATTATCTTTTTCTCTTGGCCAGAATGCTTGCACCGCTTTTTGTAAGGCTAACTTAATTTCGATGTTTGTGTCTTTTACTTTTTAAATGGGTCCCACTGAAAAACGGCATCTCTCTCTCTCTCTCTTTCTATCTTTCTCTCTCTCTCTGTCTCTCTCTCTGTCAACTAACGCGCGGACACTTGCTTTCGCATTCACTATTTCCTTCTGTAAAACGGTATTTAAGATGGTGACAGAAAGAGATGGTGAAAGCGAAGGAAAGCGCCCGCGCTTTACACAATACGGCCTCAGATCTAATGGTTCAGTAATAGGTATCTAAGATGAAGATATTTTTCTTTTTGGGAACGTTAGGTCATTGAACTTTGTAAATATTTGTCAATAATTTACCCTCAAAGCTTGTGTTTAATGAAACATTATGCCAGGTACCGTCCCCTTCCAAATGAATTGTATCGAGAATTTCATTAAGCGTCTACTGGATGGAAAGAGAATTTCACACTCGGGAAATTTTCAAAAGAACTTGAAATACTCGATATTGCGTTCAAAATAGACCGCAGTCATAATAAAATTGTGTTTATTGCGGTCCGGGCAAAACTGTGGAGTAGGTTTGCACTTTTTTTTTGCTGCCTAGGTATTTTTAATTATTCTATTCTTTGCAAAGTCACGGTGTAGTATTTTTTGTCGATGAATTTAAACTAAAAAAGATTTTGGGTAATAAGTAAAAAGAGTGAAATAGACAAGTGTTCACTTTTACTTTTACACTGACGAGCAAAAATAAAGGGTCGGTTACAAAAATGACGATAACTACAAAACCCGCCGTGATAGCCTCTTCGAGTAAAATGAGTTTCGTAAATTAGTTTTATTCTCAATTAAACTTTTTCTTGTTGAGAATAAAACTCTTTACTAATCTCATTTTACTCGAAGAAGCTATCACAGCGGGTTTTGTAGTTATCGTCAATTTTGTAACCGACCCTTTATTTTTGCTCGTCAGTGTA
Source organism: Archips crataeganus (assembly GCA_947859365.1). Taxonomy (NCBI): domain Eukaryota; kingdom Metazoa; phylum Arthropoda; class Insecta; order Lepidoptera; family Tortricidae; genus Archips; species Archips crataeganus. The sequence continues at coordinate 19,458,678 of OX402048.1, forward strand.
GTTACCTCCATATTCATAAAAAAATAAAAATCTGTTCTAAGTCAAACTACATTTTGTGTGAGCAGGCAAATATATGAGGCTAATGAAGACAAATGTTATGTTTAATTGAAAGCGTTTATGACTGAGGAAGTAAAAGTAAACAGTAAAAGTAACTAAGAATAACATTAATTTCGCAATGAATCTTTCTCTTGTAGGTACTTCAAAATGAGCAGCACAAAAAACAACTTATCCTGTGATACGCAGTAATACAACGGTTTGCATTGACTAAAGATTTTTGTAAGTTATAAACTAGGCAGATGAGACATTCACAAATATCCTGTAGATTGCGATAAATGCCTTACTATTATCAACAGTTACAATAAAGTTGTCAATCCATAATATTTAATTAAGTCATGATGATTACCTACGCAAAAATCATTCTTGAACATAAGAAACCGACACTTTCTCTCTGTCCTCGCTGAACTTAAAAAACAGCGTCACCTTGTTTCCCAATTTTCTCGCTACATCCACTCTTTTAGTATCCAGTTCCTTATTGAAATGAAGGTAGTCAGTCGAGATAAAATTTCTTTAGTTTCGTTCGAAGCCCCTTCGAGCGTAGTGAATTGGCGAAAGGGATGTTTTATTAAAAATTTCAACTTCGTTTCCTGTTTCAGATTTAACTCAGAACGGTTGAAACGAGTTTTAAGGAAAATATAGCTTGTTTCATTTAAAAACGTTTCTTAATATTTTTGCACAATCTAGAATTTTGTCAAATATGTATCATTGAAAAAACCTCTCCCAGTCACTTTCCGAAAAAGTACCCATAAAGCTGACCATAAACTATAAATGAACTGAAACAATTACTTTGCTCACCCGCGACCTTACGATAGTTACGTTTATGCAAGAAATGTGTGTTCATGCAGTTCCTCCACCTCCACACTGTACGAACACACACAAATCACACAAACCCAACCATCACCACCACCAAACTACATTGGCGCGATTCGAACTCAACCAGAGCTCATCCTCAGAGCACCACAACCGTATGCTAAACCACCAAATGTTAAAAAAAAAATGTTGTGGTGCTCTGAGGATGAGCTCTGGTTGAGTTCGAAACGCGTCAGTGTAGTTTGGTGGTGGTGATGGTTGGGTTTGTGTGATTTGTGTGTGTTCGTACAGTGTGGAGGTGGAGGAACTGCATGAACACACATTTCTTGCATAAACGTAACTATCGTAAGGTCGCGGGTGAGCAAAGTAATTGTTTCAGTTCACTAATATGGACCTCCGCAAAGTAACGCCTGATTCAATAAATTATATAAACTATGAAGTTCAAAATTCAAACTTCGTATTGTGCCTTCCGCTAATATCATTTTGTGAGAAGATGGTACGATACAATTTTTTTTTTAATTTCAGTGTCAAAACCGCCGAGCTGAAACGGGACTGGGCCGGACATGTTGCCGAATGCATCCGGACCGATGGGCACGAATTGTTACCGAATGGGTTCCGAGGGATGGCCAAAGGAGTAGAGTCAGACCCAAGAGGAGATGGCGGGACGACCTGAGCGCTTTGCAGCCATTGGCAGGTGCATGCCCAGGATAGGAGAGGCTTTTGCCCAGCAGTGGGTCATATAAAAGGCTACATACGTTGGGCGAGAAATCCACTAGTCACGAGTAACTTCAAATAATTTTGATTTTATTTGACCGAAAAGTTTAGAACGTCCGGGCTCCACGGACTCAATATTAACAGCTGAAACGAATTTACATGAGTATTGCTGTTTCATTTACGCTTAACTAGCTTTTACCGGCGGTTTTTCACGCGTATTCTATTAGATTGCGCAGTTAAAATTGTAATTCCAGGAAATTACTAAACTACCATGGGAATCGTTAAAACTTAATCGGTGTCTTCATTTGTATTATTGTATGTTTATCTGTTGTCTAGTACCCATAACACAAGCTTTGCTTAGCTTACTTTGGGACTAGGTCAATTGATGTGAATTGTCCCGTGATATTTATTTATTTATTTTATTTATTAACATTGCATTTATAAACCACCCGTGACTTTGATGTCAAACCTAGTGTTATGTATGCAACGGATAGGTAAACATACTCAAGTAGATCATCATCATCATCATTTCAGCCAAAAGACGTCCACTGATGAACTTGGGCCTCCCTCAAGATTCGCCAAGCAAACCAGTCGCGCGCCATCCGCATCCATCGCGATCCCGCAACCTTAACCTGGTCATCGCTCCATCTTGTTGGAGGCCTAGGTACTCCCCGCATTACATAATATTATTTTTTCTTTGGCGGTGCCATGCTACATACTCTTATCCACTCAAAGGATGATAGAGATCCCTTAAAGGAATAAGTTATCCTACATGTAATAGTTGCTTTTCCTTTTTTGTATAGTAAAGGGTTTTCGTACATACATTATCAAACACCCAAGACTCGAGAACTCGATATTTTTAACCGACTTCAGAAAAAGAGGAGGTTCTCAATTCGTTTGTATGTTTCTTTTTTCATACATAATGTCTTCCCTGATCGTTCTTGGTAGTTCTATTAAGAGGGTACGATGGCTGAGAGACTTTTGAGAAATAGGTATTTTAATGAAATGTCGCTGTCTCGCCCGAACCACTCCGTGTCAGTACAGCGAGAGCGGGACAAGTGCAACTAATAAAAAAATAATAGTGCGTTAATAGGCGCGTAAAATTGATCAAAACAGCATTTCGTAATCCCCTGTTTTCTTCTCGAAAACTGGACCAATAAAATTATTTTTTTCAAAAATAATTATAATACAGATTTAGCTATGCCCCTATGTTTTCCTTTTTTTGTTTATGTGAGGTATTCTTTTCTGATGAGTGTCTGAAAATTACGTTGAAATTGGACAATTTTTTCAGTTTTGGAAAGCTCATATTTCTTATGTTAATTGAAATATGGAAAAAAACGAAACATAGGGGCATAGCTATGGTAGATACAGATTACACAGTAAAAAAAATTGGCTCTAAATCCATTATCCATGGAGGAAACAGGGGATTACGTTTGTATGGAGAAATGGTGCGCATCGTATCCTCTTAATGTTCATACGACCCATGTTCTAGAATAATTTGAAATGTCTGGTCAGCGTTCGGGCTCAATCCTTTTAGCAAAAAACTTGAGCAAGCAGGAACCGTTTTAATAACAATTTGCGAGCGCGGAAACCTGCTGTATGCAAACAAACCGTTCAAAGCTTCCCTACATTAATTGAACAAGAAGTTTCGATTTTGAATGTAATTCTTTAGATGGAAGCATGTTTGCCTATATTTTTAAATAATAATTAAAAAAAAAAAAAAAAAAATATCATGGGACAATTCACACCAATTGACCTAGTCCCAAAGTAAGCTTAGCAAAGCTTGTGTTATGGGTACTAAGCAACGGATAAACATACTTATATAGATAAATAAATACTTAAATACATAGAAAACATCCATAACTCAGGAACAAATATTCGTGCTCGTCACACAAATAAATGCCCTTACCGGGATTTGAACCCAGGACCTCTTGCTTCGTAGGCAGGGTCACTACCAACTAGGCTAAAGCGGTCGTTATAATTATATATTATTATTAATTAGAAAACCAATATAGACGCTTTTTCCAAAATATTTAATACAAAAAGTGATATATCACTTTATCACTGATATGTTATAAGACTCAATTGTCACTTAACTAAGTACTTAGATTATTTATACACTAGATAGAGTGTCAGTAGCAAACATTGCGATACAAAACGTCCAAAAATTCCATTTGACAGCTTCATATTACGATCGCGTTACGTCATTCAAACTGAAGGGAGGCAAATGACATATAAGCCAATTGTTGGCTTATATTTTTCCGGACGTTTTCATGCCGCCTAAGCTCTATCTAGTGTATAAATAATCTAAGACTAAGTAGTATGGTTTTTAGGGTTCCGTACCCAAAGGGTAAAACGGGAGTCTATTACTAAGACTCCGCTGTCCGTCCGTCTGTCTGTCCGACAGTCTGTCACCAGGCTGTAGTTAGACATTTGAAATTTTCACAGATGATGTATTTCTGTTGACGCTAGAACAACAAATACTAAAAAAACACAATAAAATAAATATTTAAGTGAACGTGAAGTTTTTGCTCGTTTTTTCTCAACATTGATAATGGCAACAGGTAGACACTTGAAATATTCACAGAATATTAAGTTATATATTCAATTTAAAAACACATAATTATAATTACATTACAATTTATATACATATTTTCATCATTTCTAATGCGATCCCGTAGAGAAAATCCGAGCATAGCAGCCCTCTCCATCGCCCTCTGAGTGACTTTGAGCTTTCTTATGAGGCCCATCGTGAGAGGCCACGTCTAATAATGTAGGTATTTTAAATTAATCTGCTAGTGCAGAACACGGTGTAAGTATATTAAAGAAATAAAACAAATTGTCCCTAAAAACTGACAACAGCCTCGCAACTCCAGCATCTCGCCTTACGAATTATTACACAGCAAACTGTGCTTTAATTTTAATATAAAAGCAGTAAAAAAACAGCCAGAGTATGAGTCGGACTTCCACAGGAAGAGTTCCGTACTATTCTACTGAAAAAATAAACGTTTCTTGTGTAACTGCAGCGAAGTTCAAAAGGTGGGTTATGTGTTTGACATGTGTGTACGAGCACCACAAGAGTGAGACGTATTTGCTGGTCGTTGAAGAAGTGTGTGCGCGTGAATATCTCTGCGTTTTCTGTGAGGCGATGGATGCAAGTGTGTCACCTTGTACTTAAATATTATTTTAGTTGATTTTTGTGTTAGCTTTTCTTTTGTTTTATTCTCTGTACCTTTTTCGTACCTTATTTTTCTTGATTGTTTGTATTGCTCAGTGCCTTGGTGTTAAACTGTAATGTTATACTGAGTAAGATCTGCCCGCTCACGTCTATAGACACGAAATCGGCTCAAGACGGCCAAAAAAAGCTTTATATCTATACGATAAGTGCGAACAAGACCTCGATTGGCTCGGCTCGATTCGCCCCGCGGAGGCGAGCCGTTCAACTTCTTTTTTCCACTTATTGCGTGGACATAAAGCCTTTTTTGATCGGCTTAATCCGATTTCGCATCGATACATGTGGTGAGACCCTGAGTAGTTTATGATTAAATAAATAAAATATCCTTATAAATATGTACATGTGTGTGGGATCATCATAAACAATCTCTGCTGCCAGACGTACAAATGCACGCACAGACATACATAGAGGTACATAGAGGTTAATAATAGGGCCTTATCGGGCACCCTTGGTTACAGAACTCTAAAAACAAGATTTATTTCATTCCAAGCAAAACTCTTTGCGCAATCTAAAGACAGAGTGTCCTTCTTGACATAAATTTAAAATGAGCTACAAAGGCTTGTCCCGGAAAGAATTTAATTTAAGCCACTAATGAAGACGTTAGGCATGTACTAGGTTTTGCGGGAAGAGAGCGCAATTTCCGGTTTTTAGTTTCAAAGAGCCGCTTCGGGCTTCGGTAACCTCTTGTTGTGGGTTACTAGCTGTTCTCGAAAACTACAAGATTAAATTTTAATATTAATTTTAATATTATGCATAAAGCTGAGTTTACACCTGCAAGATAAAAAAAATTTAAATAAAAAATAAAACCTCCTTCAAAAAACCCCCAAAAAAACATAAAATAATAATTGATTGAACCGACCACAATAAGCATGAAAATATCTTTCTACTAATCTGTTTGAAGTTGGTGCCTCAGCACGAGCCAGCAGGAGTGTAGAAGCCCTATAATAGGTATGTAGGTAAGTTAGATTACTAGGTCCACTCCTGCTGGCTCGTGCTGAGGCACCAACTTCAAACAGATTAGTAGAAAGATATTTTCATGCTTATTGTGGTCGGTTCAATCAATTATTATTTTATGTTTTTTTGGGGGTTTTTTGAAGGAGGTTTTATTTTTTATTTAATTTTTTTTTTATTTCCAATTTTTTTTTGGGTGTTTTTTGAAGGCGGTTTTATTTTTTATTTAAAATTTTTTATTTTTTTCTTTTTAGTTGTTGCTAATGGCCTGGACTGGCACTCTTTACTGACTGTACTTTTTGCCTCTGGTTACCAAAGTACTTATCAAGACGAATCAAACGAGACCAAACTTGATGGGGTTATGTCGTTTTACTACGGAGTTCTTATGGTCACCATCCAACTTCATTGTCAGACCCTGGTTACCATCTAGGACCAAAGTACTCGTTGAGACGAGTCAAATGAGTCCGTACTCGATGGGGTAAGTGCCGTTACTTTATGGAGTAACTTTGGCCACCTTCCAGCTCCATCATCAGACCCTGGTTACCATCTGGGATCAAAGTGCTCGTCAAGACGTTTCAAATGAACCCAAACTCGACGGGGTTGTCTTGTTTTATTACAGAGTTTCTATGGCCACCTTCCAACTCCATCATCAGATTAGCTCCATGTCACAATAATATTGCATTGTCACCTGATTTACACATGCATGTAAAATATGAAATCAATCAGAAACCGGGAAGTGAGTCAAATTCAACTTGCAAGATTTGACCCGTTGAGGAGTTCCGTTGGCCATCTGCGGTCTTCTTCATCAGATCTAGTTTACCAAATGACACTTTATGAATGCAAATGCTCGATTTGTCACTGAAAATACTAAAATCGCTTTACATTTCCCTTGAACTTTTGAAGAGTTCCTTCAATTCCTCATGGATCCCATCATCAGAACTGGATTCCGGTAACAACGGGACCAACCTTGAAGCATATGCTTTCAAACAACGAAAGAATTTTCCAAATCGGTTCATAAATGACGGAGTTCTGAGGTAACACACGTTAAAAAAAAAAAAAAAGAACATACAACCGAATTGAGAACCTCCTCCTTTTTTTGAAGTCGGTTAAAAAATCGTGCAAGTTGCATTACATTTCGGCGTCCGACTGACGAATATAAACTCTACGACGCCGTAATGTAATGCAACTTGCGCGATTTTTCTTGTGGTCTAAACTTGGCTTTATACTTAAAACTTGTCTATAAATATACTGTCCCAAAACTCACCAATTATTATGGTAGCAGGCGAGAGGCCAAGTTATAACCTGTTCTGGAAAAAAAATCCATGTTACTTAGTTAAGCGATAATAGACATTTTTTTCGAAAATATCTAATACTAAAAGTGATGTTTATGAGACTCTATCGCTTAAGCGCCTATTGCCACGAAGATATTCTTTTTGTGTTTCTGTATGTTTTTTTTGTTTCTTTTTTTTATTTTCATTGTATTTTTTTATCATGTAAAAGTGCCGTTTTTATGATGTAACAATGTGATTGGTCGGGTATGTATTACAATAACGAAGTACGAAAGACCGAATGTATTAAAACATCGAATGGGTCAAAAGACCGACACGATTTTTTTCTGAAACTGTAAACTTCTCAAAATTTATTAAAACGGCATCATACAGAACCCATTAGGTTAGGTTAGGTTTGTTTTATAACAATCTTAAAAAGATAATGGTTTCAGAAATAAATCGTGTCGGTCTTTTGACCCATTCGATGTTTTAATACATTCGGTCTTTCGTACTTCGGTATTGTAATACATACCCGATTGGTCGATGCGCCTAAGCTCCGCTCCGCCTTGGCGGAAGCGCACCATTAACTCACTCAAAGTATATTTTTATTTTCACTTGTGTTCGAGTACTCGACTCGTAGTAGCAAGGAAGCTCTTTGACAAACACGGATGAACACAGATTTGGTTTCGGTGTTTAGCCGCCGGATTGCTTTCCTGAACGTTATTAATTGCTTGCAGTTACTGGATTTCAGTGTTTTAACGTTCAATATAAAGTGAGAATGAGATGCAAACTCTTTTTTTTTTTAAATTATTTTTGAAACAGGCTTCGTACAACTTGTCACATTAGCCTATAGGGCAAAAACAACTATACAAAAAACGGATGCTCGCAATGCTATTTATAATTATGACTTTATCAAACTCTTTTAATATTACGAAATTAAATACTGGCCGGTAAAGCTAATCTATCTAGCTGATTGCTATGAAAAAAAAAACTAACTGCCTTTTGTTTAAAAAAATATACGGTAATTTCTTTGCAATGCTATTTATTGAGTACGTTAGCGAAAATGGAGAAAATTGAACTGCGCGCCGTTATCAAATACTTGTGTTTGAAAAATTTTTCTACGGACCAAGTCAATTTGGATTTGCGGGACACTTTAGGGTCTAATGCTCCTCCGTATTCGACAGTCGCACGTTGGTGCGCCGAATTTAGACGTGGAAGAACATCGACAATGGACGACCCCCGCTCCGGACGCCCTACTACAGCAGTGACTGAAGAAATTGTGAAAAAAGTCGAAAAGTCAGTTTTGGCGGATCGTCGTGTCACGGTTCGTTTTATTGCTGAAAATGTAAAGATTTCAACGGGGAGCGTGCATAATATTTTACATGAACGCTTGGGTATGAAAAAGGTATCTGCGCGTTTGGTACCAAGAATGCTTACTGACACGCAAAAACAAACTAGACTAGAGATTTGTCAAGAAGCTTTGAACCTGATGCAGCAAGACCGGGAACTTTTTTTGGCGCGATTTATAACAATGGACGAAACATGGCTCCATCATTACGACCCAGAAACGAAACTGCAGTCTATGGCATGGAAAAGGCCATCATCTCCAACTCCGAAGAAATTCAAGGTGAGCCCATCTGCCGGTAAGGTCATGGGCTCTGTTTTTTGGGATGGTAAAGGGGTATTAATGATTGAGTATCTCGAGCATGGAGCCACTATTACGGGCACATTATACGCCAAACAAATAGCAAAATTGCGCAATGAGATCCGCGAAAAACGGCGAGGTAGACTCTCGAAAGTTGTGCTGTTCCACCAGGACAATGCCCCGGCACACAAGTCCGCCGTTGCAATGGCTGCAATTCGGGATGCTGGGTTCGATATCCTTAAGCATCCTCCATATTCACCAGATCTCGCTCCCAGTGATTTCTACCTATTTCCGACATTGAAACAATACCTGAGAGGCCAGAAATTTGAAGACGACGACGCGGTAGTCGCTGCAGTACAAGATTTTTTAAGTACTCAAGATGAGACCTTTTTTAAAAATGGAATTTTAAGTTTAGAAAAAAGATATACTTAGTGTATTATGCTAAAAGGTGACTATGTCGAAAAATAAAATGACATTTAGTAAAAGTTGTTTATAACATACTGTTCAACCTCAACCGCCGCCTAAGGTGTGAATGATACGACGGTTGCTCTTCGAATGACAATTTATTTAATTTTGACGCACTATATATACTGCCACGGAAAAATCTTAACAGCGTGATTCAGCTGGCCCGATTGTCCGCACAGCGCCATCTAACGCACAATAGAATAAGTAACAAAACAATATTACTGCTAGACATTCCGCCCACCATGGACAATATGTCCATAACTAGTTAACATACACTTTGTTACAAACTTAATCCATCACAAAACTTTATATTACATATACTTTCAAAATTAGAACCAAAATTCAAACGTCAATAACAAATTATTCTGTTTCTTAAACACATTTAAAGGAATATACAAAACCATAACATAAAATAACAACTTCAGATCGTAAACCTAACAATACAATTCATTTTTGTATCAATCCCCTGGTCTGTAACTTAAAAATGCCGCCCACCGTGGTAAAACATTAAACCAACATTACAATAAACTATCTAGTTAATAAACACAACAAAATTCATTAAAAATGTACAGTAGATACTCTACATTTGAAAGATTTCCACAATTTTAGATCACAATAACATTATATTTATTAATTAATTAATTAATTGGAAGAACACAAAGTTTACAAGTAGGTCTTTTAATCACAGAATTGTTTACCTTTAATGTAACTACTCGCGTAATTCCGTCTTTACCAGGATGTTTTGCTATCACTCTGCCTAGTAACCATCGACTTGGAGGTAAATCGTCTTCCTTTACTAAGACAATTTCGCCAAGTTTTGGTTCCGGAGCTTGCCCAGACCACTTATATCTCTGTAAAAATTTATTGAGATATTCTTGAGACCATTTACGCCAAAAGTCCTGAATCATTCTTTGGGTTAACTGCCATCTTCTTAAGGAACCACTATTTCGGTTCATATATTCATGTTCCGGTACTGTCACTAGTGGTTCTCCCACTAAAAAATGTCCTGGGGTTAAAACATTAAGATTATTAGGATCCGTATCCATACGAGACAATGGTCTTGAATTCAGACATGCTTCTATCTGAGCCAACACCGTAGACATTTCTTCAAAAGTTAAAGTTGTAGAACCAATAACCCTCCTCAAGTGATGCTTCACTGATTTCACTCCTGCCTCCCAGAGTCCGCCAAAATTTGGAGCATGGGGAGGAATAAAATGCCAAGTTGTGTGGTTATTCGCTAAACTATCCGCAATTTCCTGTAAAATTGTAGATTTTTCCGAACCAAATAATACCTCTAACTCCCTTGATGCGCCGACAAAATTAGTCCCGTTGTCCGACCATATTTCTTGGCAATGTCCTCTTCGTGCAACCATTCTTTTAAATGCCTGCAAAAATCCCTTTGATGTTAGATCACTGACTACTTCTATGTGTATTGCACGAGTAGACATACACACGAACAAGCAAATATATCCTTTATATGATTTATGTCCACGTCCACTAGCTGTCCTTAATGATATTGGACCAGCATAATCCACTCCACAGAATTTAAACGCTCGTGTTGGTGCAACCCTTGCTGATGGAAGTTGACCCATCAACTGCGGTTGTGTATTCGCATTATACCTCACACAAGTAACACATTTTCTAATGTGTCCACGTATCAATTCTTTGACTCCGAAAATCCAATATCTTGAATTGATGTAGTTTTGCATCAATTGATTTGAACCATGGCACGTTTTAAGGTGTGCATCTGCAATTATTAGGTTAGTCAAAGCGGATATTTTAGGAACTAAAACTGGATGCTTTCTATTAAATCCCAACTGAGAGTTTTCCAATCGACCGCCAACCCTCATTAGTCCATTTTCATCAAGAAAGGGATTCAATGTTTTCAAAATTGATTTCTTAGATATTGGTGTCCCACTTAACAAACTTTTATAATCCTGATCAAAATGTTCCATTTGACACAATCTTATACAAATGTCTAAAGATTCCTTCATCTCTTGACCCATTAAATAATTACTGCGTCTTCTCTCTTCTTCCGGCTTTCTAATGTTTGTTAAAAACCGTTTGCAATAAGCCATTACTCTCACTAATTTAGTCATTGACGAAAATCTGTCCCATATTTTTATATCCGTTGTAATATGATGCACTTTAACTTCTTCTAATTTGGTAACAAGTTCTTTTGGTTTGTCATATTTAATTATTTTTTGCTGTAGATAGTCCGGTCCGTGAAACCATATCTCAGTTTTTTGCAATTCACATGGCTTCACCCCCTCGAAGCGCAATCTGCAGGATTGTGCTTAGAAGATACATGAGACCACTGGTTTGACTCCAAAGTAGTTAAAATTTCCGAAACCCGATTCGCTACAAATGTTTGCCATTTGCTTGGGTGGTTGTTTAACCAAGCTAGAACAACAGTAGAATCCGTCCATGCATGTATATTATTTTTTGTAATATTCATTACTTGTGACACTTCTACTAACAATCTTGTCAGCATTACTGCACCGCAAAGTTCTAGTCTAGGTATTGAAATTTGTTTGATTGGAGCTACCCTTGTCTTTGCAGTCACTAGACCAACAGTAATATTGTCATCTTTGTCTACTACCCGAACATAGACAACTGCTGCATACGCTATTTTGGAAGCATCACAGAATCCATGCAATTCGATTTTAGATTTCTCATTATCCATGCCCAACCATCTAGGAACGTGTATTTTTGTCAACTGACTCAGTTCTTCACGGTAAGTACTCCATTCTTCTAATAACTTACAAGATATTTCTTCGTCCCATCCCAAGCCTGATAGCCAAAGTTTTTGTATCATCACCTTAGCTAAGATTATACTAGGCGCTACCCATCCCAATGGATCATATAGTCTAGAAATATCCGATATTATACTTCTTTTTGTTGCAATTTTCTTCATTGGAGGAAGTTGCACCGAATACTGAAAGTCATCTGAATTTCGGTTCCAGGTAAGGCCTAATATTTTTATTATTTCATCATGTTTTATTTTAAGTCCATCTCCGATTTCCTTCCCATCGCTTTCTAACTTCATTGCTTGAATCAATTGATTGCTATTACTCGTCCATTTTTGTAGTTCAAACCCAGCTTTTCCTAGTAGTTCATTCACTTCTTTATAGATCTTTAGTCCCTCCTCTTCTGTCTTGCATCCCGTCATTAGATCATCCATGTAGAAATCCTTTAACACTCTTTCAGATGCCATAGGATAATCCTTTTCATAATCAATAGCAACCTGTTGAAGAGCTTTGACTGCTAAATAGGGAGCACAAGCGGTTCCAAAAGTAACCCTTAACAACTTGTACTCTTTCAAAACTTGATTTGAATTTTCTCTCCATAAAATCCTTTGGAAATCAGCATCTTCTTCTGCGACCTTAACTTGCCTATACATTTTTACAATATCCGATACCAAGCAGATAGGATATGTTCTCCACTTCATCACCAAATGTCTCAAATCTGGTTGTAGCTTCGGTCCAATCATTAAGTCCTCATTGAGTGAAGTCCCATTCTTTCCTTTGCAAGAAGCATCGAATACAACGCGAACCTTGGTGGTTTCTCGATCCATTTTTACCACCGGATGATGAGGTAAGCGCACTGCCTTTTCGTTTTTATCATTTTCAGGAACTTCTACCATATGACCAAGATGAAGATACTCATCCACTACGTCCTTATATTTCGAGTGTAATTCTTTATCTCTGTTTAATCTGTTTTCTGATGAATAAAATCTTTTCGCAGCTATTTCTTTCGACTGTCCATATTTGCAACTTGGATCTTCTTCTTTGAAGGGAAGTTTTACTACGTACCTACCCTCAAGATCACGTTTTGTGGTAGCAGCAAAAATGGCTTCACAGCGTTCTTCCTCCTCTGATAACAATCTCTTTTGAGACGACGTGTCAGCTTCTATCTCCCAAAATTTCTTGAGAATATTGTCTTCATTGAATTGGGAATGTAAAACCGTTATTCCCGAAAACGTTGTGTTAGATGAGTCTACTATCCCAGACAATATCCATCCCAGTGTTGTTGATTGAGCTAGCAGTGTTCCCTGATTATTCTTCTTGACGCCATCCTGAATTACCTGACTATACACCTCAGCACCTAGTAAAACGTCGATTTTATTAGGCGTGTGGTAATTCGGATCAGCCAATTGTATTCCCGTTATGTTTAATCCATTTAGATCCATGACCTTATTCGCTGGAAGAAATGCTGTAACAGTTTTTAACACGTAAGCTTTCACAGATATATTTATGTTTGGATGTGCCAACGATTGTAAGTGTAGTGTGACCATAGCTTTAGATACAAGATTATTGTCCCCACCAAGACCTGAAATATTCCCTTTGATTGACTCCCTTTTTAGCCCTAAATATTGTGCAGTAGCCTCCGTTATAAAAGAAGCCTGTGACCCTTGGTCCAATAATGCTCGAATTGCCACATATACTCCGTTTTTGGATTTAGCATTAACAATCGCAGTTGCCAACAAAACTTGCCCAGTACCTCTTGCAAAACAATTCGTAACCTGCGGAGGTTCTTCTGCTTCGACTGTACCTATGTTGCTAATCTTAGCGCAAGATGTATTTGCTGGTGTAGCGTCTGTAGGGTGCAACAAGGTATGGTGACGGCGCTTGCAGATCCTACATGAAGTCGCGTTCTGACAAAACTTAGCAGAATGATTATTGCCTAAGCAGTTGAAGCATAACCCCTTCTCCTGAACGAAATTACGACGAGCATTAACATCAAAGGTAGCGTATTGTTTACAAAATGTAATTTTGTGTAATTCAGAGCAACAGGGGCATTGAGTGTTTTGGACGGTGTGTAAAACACGAGGTTTAGCCGGAGTAAAATGTTGAATCCCGCTTGTTGGTTTTTCGTCTCGACAAACTCTAAAGCTCTGAATCGGTTGGTAATAAAATCTTTGAATTCCTGGAACGATGGTAATTTATTGGATTCTGTACCTCCAGTTGCACTCAATTCCCACTGCTTGCGAGTCTCTTGGTCTAATTTCAGAGTGAGCAAATGGATGACAATAGCATCCCATGTACTCACATCAATACCGATATTAGCTAAGGCACTCAAGCAGTCTGAGCTGGTATCGATGAGCTCTTTCAAGAATGTTGAAGATTCTACAGCAGCATTTCTTTGACTTAAAAAGCGTTTTAAAATCATGTTACATATATATCTTTTATTGTCGTAACGCTGCTTTAGAAGCTCCCAGCATTTTGAATAGTTAACATTAGAAATCGGTATCTGACGAAGTAATAATTCCGCTTCGCCAGTCAGATATCCCTTTAAATAATGTAATTTTTCAACATCTTTAATCGAAGCATTGTTATGGACCAGAGATTCAAATAAATCCTTAAACGTTACCCACTCCGAATAATTACCCGAAAAGATTGGAATTACAATCTTCGGTAGTTTGATACAAACTTGTTTTGAGACCGTGTCATCCGAACGTTGGCCTTTTGAATCTTTAGACATAATTTCACCAATAAACAATAGGCTACTTTCCTAACTAGGCAGTCTTTTAGATTATCAAAAAATATTGGACACGTATTTTTTATTTTGTCAATTAAACAAAAAATTACGAAGATATGGCGCGTTGAAGTTTCGCGTGACGTCACTTGTTCCTACACTTTGTATGAGCGTTTTAGGAACAAGTGACGTCACGCCTCGTCACGCGGAACTTCAACGCGCCATATCTTCGTCATTTTTTGTTTAATTGTCAAAAGAAAAATTACGTGTCTAATATTTTTTGATAATGTAAAATACGGACTAATAAGAATTATTATTTTTTTACCTAGGAAACATCCCTATTGTGCAGCTGTCATTAACTCCTCTTTATAAGTTTATTCACTGACTACAATAAGGTCCACTTTTGCTTGAATTTTTACACTAACTGTACTGAATTTAGAATTTTGACTCTTCTGTCCGAAACACTAAGGGTAATAGTTAAATGGCTGGTCACTTACAGTCTTATTCCTGTTTGGCACACTATACCTCGTGACACTGCGCGCGCACTCCGCTCTCTCCCTTCCTCCTTCCTCGTCCCGGAAGGCAGTGGACGCCGCTACCTCGGGCCCCTACGTCGCCGTGTCCCGTGGCTCCGTCTGCAAGTCCGGCTTCTTCAGCCCGGACTGCCGCTTGATGGCTCCGAGTAGCGCCGCGATCCACTTGGTCACTAGAGATCCGACTTCTGAAGGACCATGTTCAACCTCAACCGCCGCCTTAGGTGTGAATGATACGACGGTTGCTCTTCGAATGACAATTTATTTAATTTTGACGCACTATATATACTGCCACGGAAAAATCTTAACAGCGTGATTCAGCTGGCCCGATTGTCCGCACAGCGCCATCTAACGCACAATAGAATAAGTAACAAAACAATATTACTGCTAGACACATACTCATTCTCACTTTTTATTGAACGCCCCTAGTAGATGCCCGGGAAGTAAGGGGTTTCCATCCGAATACATAATCTATATACACTGACGAGCAAAAATAAAGGGTCGGTTACAAAAATGACGATAACTACAAAACCCGCTGTGATAGCTTCTTCGAGTAAAATGAGTTTAGTAAAGAGTTTTATTCTCAATCAAACTGTTTCTAAATAAAACTCTTTACTAACCTCATTTTACTCGAAAAAGCTATCACAGCGGGTTTTGTAGTTATCGTCATTTTTGCAACCGACCCTTTATTTTTGCTCGTCAGTGTTATATTACGCGAGGCCGATTTTTGTACACGCCATCAGATCTACAGTTATGGTCCGATTTTGATAAATGATATGCCATTAAACTCGTAATATAGGATAGTTATGAGGCTGACAACCCTAATTCCCGCCGTGGTAGATATAATGCTTTTCTGAAATCAGTATATGCAATGAAATAAGTTAAAAAAAAAAACTAAAAAATCAAATGTTTATTTCTATAGAAATTATAAGTAGTACTAGATTAAAATATACTTGACATGTATTTTATTATTTATTTCGTTCTGTTTCATGCTCGGATTTAATAGCAAACAGTGATAATTCATGAATTATTTATTTTTAATAAGCGTATTGGCAGAATGTCTTAATGAACCAAAGAGTAAATATTGCTTATAGTTTTTTTTTAATGGCTTAACGCTGTGATGGCTGATGCCGTGTCACAAATTTATGTGGAATGGAAATTAAAGCAGAGTATCTTGCAGTCCTAGGCCTTCAATTTTGTATGAAATTCTATTAACGACCTCTCGTCTAGCCGCATCTGAAACGTAATACTTCGAGGCCAAATTATAAATAATAAATAAATACATAATATTACAGGACAATCTTACACAAATTATAAGGAACATAACCTCAATATTTCATCGCATGTTTGAGAAAAGGCAATTTGTGTCTGTGTTTTGATTTATCCTCATCTCATCCCAGCATATACGTCCCACTGCAGGACACAGGCCTCCTTTTAGAAGCAGAGGTTTTGGGTAGCTCCCACGCGGAGCCAGTGCGCATTTGGAACATCACATACATCATTGAAATAATTCGCTAGTTTCCTCGCGACAGAGGCCTTTACCGTATAGCTTACAAATGTAATTTGGCACATAAATTTCGAAAAACTCAAAGGCACAAGCCCGGGCCCGAAGCCACGACCTTCCGCTTGAGGCCATACGTCAAACCAAGTGGTGTTGTTTAAATCTTGATTCTACAGGAATAATATAAGTCAAAGTGCTTAATTTGAATTCACCGCTTCGCTCTGGTTATTAGGGTTCCATACCCAAAGGGTAAAAACGGGACCCTATTACTGAGACTTCGCTGTCCATCCGTCTGTTTCCAGGCTCTATCTCATGAACCGTGATAGGTAGACAATTAAAAATTTCACAGATGATGTATTTCGGTTGCAGCTATAGCTATAACAACAAATAGGTACTAAAAAACAAACAACGTGAACGTGAAACGTGATTTTTTTGCTCGTTTTTGCTCGATACTGATAACGGCAACAGGTAGACGCTTGAAATATTCACAGAACATTTAGTTATAAATAATAATAAATAAATAAAAAAAAAAAAAATTTCAGGCAGAACCCATATTACAAAATATAAAATTAAAAAATAGTGAAAAATTCAAGCAAGTCAAAAGAAACAAATTAAATTAAATTAAAATTAAAATTAAAATTAAAAATAAAATTAAAAATTAAAAGTTACATACTCACTTTAAAAATAAATAATGAAAATAAAATAAAACAAATATTTATTTTGTGTGATCTTTCTTGTATTTGTGTGTCTTGTAAAAGTGAATAAATGTTTTCTTTCTTTCTTTCTTACTTTATTTTAAGGGGTCCCATACAGCAAACGTGATTTTTTTGCCTTCTTTATAAATAATGGTACAGAACCCTTCGTGCGCTAGTCCGACTCGCACTTGGCCGGATTTTTCTATATCATAAGGGAAAACAAGAAATTATAGAACACAATAACCGCCGCGATTTAAAACCCGTAGCTGGCTCTTTAAGAAATGAATAGGAGGCACCGTTACGTAAGGAACCCCATTGTACATACCTGCTTTATTATAGGCGCTGTAATGTATGGTAATACCAATTGAAATGTAAATGTAACATACTGCTACCTAATTCAATGTTAGAATTAGGTATTCAGAATCATTGTGCTTTGCCAAAATGTTCTTAAATACAAACCATGATTGAGACACTGCGGTATAGTGGATGTGAAGATACTGCGCTTCCCGAACGCTGCCCTATAGCTGACCTAAAATTTGTATCAGCCTAATTTCCACTCCGTCTCTTGACCTCCGATTCATTAGCGAGATCGTATTTACCGCCCTTTCCCATGTCATTCAACTAACCAATGAACTTCAATTACTATGTTTAATTGCACGAATCCCTTTGCCCGAAACAGACCTTTGGTTCAAACAGAAATTTTCTTAATTCAGTTTGTTAGTTTCCGATACTCGTTAGTTCCTGAAATCCACAACTCAATTAAACTTTAAATGTTCTTGACAGACCACTTTAATGAAAGCAACCCTGCTAACGGAACCCAAATTGAAATCAAGCCGCTAGAAAATAAGGTTTCGATCTCCGTGACAGCGGTTTTTAGTGATAGGGGAGTAAAATGTTTGTGAATTATTAAAGTCCTTTTAATTTGTTGTATAGTCGCCCAAATGAGAGCTTTAACATTTTTTTGACAAGGCCTACATCAGGCAAAAAGCAATAAGGGTGATTGTCACATTGACTTGTAAGAGACATTCGTCTTTAACGTTTTAAAGCCTAGTACTGACACTGAACCTTAAGGTGGTTAAGGAATTTCTTAGTCGACTATACTTTAGTAGAATGGCAAATACTTAAAAATGCTATGGTTGCTTAGCAATGTGAGTTCGGGAGAGGGTCCGAAGGGACTCACCGTATTTTTTTCATACCACTGGTTTCAAGGGGATATTTTCTTGTGATCATGTAATCATACAATTTTGTTCAAGTTTATAAACGAATTAACTTTTAAAAAGTTTTGAATATCTTTTCCGTTACAATAAAAAAAAAAGCTTCACAATTTATGCTTGTTATAAACTATCTCTCGACGATTCCATTGTTTCATGTATTTATGGTAGTAAATGTTTTAAACTTTCATGATTTTCACTCATAACTTACTGTTTCCACACACGGGAATTATCACGCAAAGAAACAAGAAATAATTACCTCCACGTTTTGGCTACATTGCTGTGTAGTGTGTCGGTGGCTTGAGGCAATAATTTAGGTCAAACCACTAGGCCACAATTATGTATGATACTTAAATACCTACCCATTTTTTTGCTTATAATTTTTGGTTAGCCATTAGTGAACCCAGAGAGACAGATGAATATAAATAAACAAACCAATATTTATCAGGCATTATGAACAAGTGGGTAATTTCTCAACTAGATCTAAACCGGAATTCTTAGCATAATTACCTCTTGTCTAATAAACCCTGAAATTTAATTACAGCCTCAATCGTGCCGAACTTCGTGCGCGAAAGTCGCAACTTTAGTGAAAGCTATTTTAGGAGTAGTTAAACATATCCGAAGTTCTCGAGCACTTCTAACTTTAATAATGAACTACTTTTGAGTTGATGCCTGAAATTATATCTAGGGAGAGGTAATAAACGTTTCCCAAGGCTTCTTGAAAGGCCGAGTCTAGATTACAAGCCAATATAATAATAGTAATAGGCTCCAAGTCGCTCAACGAGCTATGGAGAGGGCTATGCTCTAGGTTTCTTTACGGGATCAAATCAGGAATGCGGAGATCCGTAGAAGAACTAAGGTCACTAACATAGCCAAACGGATTAGCTCGTTGAAATGGCAATGAGCAGACCCGCAGAACAGATGGCAATTGGGGCCGAAATGCTCTAGAATGGAGACCACGGACTGGTAAGCGCAGCGTGGGACGTCCAGGTTCACGGTGGATGCAAGCCGCTTCCAACCGTAGTAATTGGGTTTCAATGTTCTGCGACTGAAATCAGTTCAGTGAAATGATGATGATGATAATAACAGTAGAATAAATAACCATGGCGGGGAGAAAGTTTTTCGAGAGGCGACAATGAACTGGGAGACACAGCGTTGGTAGGCGTTGGTGGATGGATGAAGTAGGCGTACGTGGGATAATAATATGTATTATCTAGTTTCACTTTTATAACATTCACAGTATATAGGGTGACATCGGAGACATAATCGCAAGAGATAAGAGTTAATTAAGCGTTCAAGTGAGATCATAATAACATACATCGGTACATGTAGGTGATTAAATTACACAAACTTTCTTTGGTTTTTATTGTCTCGTTTATTTCACTTTTTGTTTTTAGTCCGCGCAAGGTGGTGTACCTGGCAACTGAGTTAAAGTAATTATAATTATGTTTAAAAGTAATTCTGTTAAAGTTATTCGTTATGATGATCTGCAAATTATCTATTTACGCATGTAGTTTATGTAGCTTATCGCTTATATTATAAGTGGAGAGTTTATCTATCTGTGTGGCGTTCCGGGTATTACCGACGGTGCTGGCTGAAAATCAGCGCTGGGGTGTTATAAACGCCTCAGCATTATGCTGAGACTGGTGTCAAATCTACAACCGCAATGACACAATCTATGTTAAGCCTTCGTGTTGTTCTTTTTGTAAAAATATTTATGTGTCTTGTGTTGTTGTAAATAAATGTATTTTTCTTCTTTCTTTCTAAATGCAGTAATTAGGTATACTTAATTATCAAAATAAATACGAGGGGCGTTCAATATAAAGTGAGAATGAGATGCAAACTCTTTTAATATTACAAAATTAAATACTGGCCGGTAAAGCTAATCTATCTAGCTGATTGCTATGAAAAAAAAACTAACTGTCTTTTGTTTAAAAAAATATACGGTAATTTCTTTGCAATGCTATTGAGTACGTTAGCGAAAATGGAAAAAATTGAACTGTGCGCCGTTATCAAATACTTGTATTTGAAAAATTTTTCTACGGACCTAGTCAATTTGGATTTGCGGGACACTTTAGGGTCTAATGCTCCTCCGTATTCGACAGTCGCACGTTGGTGCGCCGAATTTAGACGTGGAAGAACATCGACAATGGACGACCCCCGCTCCGGACGCCCTACTACAGCAGTAACTGAAGAAATTGTGAAAAAAGTCGAAAACTCAGTTTTGGCGGATCGTCGTGTCACGGTTCGTTTTATTGCTGAAAATGTAAGGATTTCAACGGGGAGCGTGCATAATATTTTACATGAACGCTTGGGTATGAAAAAGGTATCTGCGCGTTGGGTACCAAGAATGCTTACTGACACTCAAAAACAAACTAGACTAGAGATTTGTCAAGAAGCTTTGAACCTGATGCAGCAAGACCGGGAACTTTTTTTGGCGCGATTTATAACAATGGACGAAACATGGCTCCATCATTACGACCCAGAAACGAAACTGCAGTCTGTGACATGGAAAAGGCCATCATCTCCAACTCCGAAGAAATTCAAGGTGAGCCCATCTGCCGGTAAGGTCGTGGGCTCTGTTTTTTGGGATGGTAAAGGGGTATTAATGATTGAGTATCTCGAGCATGGAGCCACTATTACGGGCACATTATACGCCAAACAAATAGCAATATTGCGCAATGAGATCCGCGAAAAACGGCGAGGTAAACTCTCGAAAGTTGTGCTGTTCCACCAGGACAATGCCCCGGCACACAAGTCCGCCGTTGCAATGGCTGCAATTCGTGATGCTGGGTTCGATATCCTTAAGCATCCTCCGTATTCACCAGATCTCGCTCCCAGTGATTTCTACCTATTTCCGAGATTGAAACAATACCTAAGAGGCCAGAAATTTGAAGACGACGACGCGGTAGTCGCTGCAGTACAAGATTTTTTAAGTACTCAAGATGAGACCTTTTTTAAAAATGGAATTTTAAGTTTAGAAAAAAGATATACTAAGTGTATTATGCTAAAAGGTGACTATGTCGAAAAATAAAATGACATTTAGTAAAAGTTGTTTATAAAATACTCATTCTCACTTTTTATTGAACGCCCCTAGTATAATACTGACAAGAAAGAGATGCAAAGATAAACGTAGTATCTCACGTGCCTCAATGTCCACTTCCCACTGTTACTTTTATTATTTGAATAAATATCTTGAAGAGGCCAAACCACCACGGCTTCAATTTTAATGTACCTAATGTAAACACATAAATACTTTCTTCAGTAGGAAAACAGTTTAACAAGATTACACATAAATGGCTATAAATTATCGTAAATAGCTTAAATTACACGAACCTTTGTTGCCATGGCAACTGAGACTATTCAGCTCATCAAGTTTCACTAATTTCCATTCAAATGTAATAATTGTAATCATGATTTAGGCAGCGAAACTATAATTACTTGAGTAATTCCGTGCCTTGAGGAATTTCATGCTTGATTAATACTAATAATTTCAATTGGGAACGATTATTCAAGAGTACAGTTTAATTTAAATTTATTTGATCGTTATTACGCTTTAATTCCTATGTTTAAAAGGATAGTGTTCGTATATTTTATCGTATTTTTACCCCCGACGCAAAAAGAGGGGTGTTATACTCGTAAGTTTGAACGCTATGTGTGAGTGTGTCTGTTTGTCTGTCTGTCTGTGGCATCATAGCTCTTAAACGGGTGAACCGATTTAGATGCGGTTTTTTTATTTGAAAGCAGTTTCTTGGCGATGGTTCTTAGACATGTTTTATGAAAATCGGTTTAGCCGTTTCAAAGTTATAAGCTCTTTTGTTAGTTGCAGAAGGGATCTTAGAGGCATAATGGGCATTTAGTTTATTTTAACCGACTTCAAAAAAAGGAGGAGGTTCTATGTACAATCATTATATGCAACCAAATTGCGTTGGGGGTTTTTAAATTTTTTAATTTACTTATATCCTTTTACTATCTTCATCTGTCACAAAATTAGTAATGAAATACGTCACATTATCAAAAAGAGATATCAACTATAAAATATTTCGCATTAAATCTAAAACAAGATAGATGATTACATAGATTTTAATATACCTTCGATGTATAAGATTTGAATCTAAAAAAAAACATGTTCTAGCTCCGTGTATTCCAAAACTTTTTTAAAATACTTCACTGCGGAAGATAATAAATACACCTAATTATTAACTCAACGTGCCCCCACTAAATCACGCCAAACCCAACTAAGGTACAAAACACTAATTCCTATTGCCCTAACAAGGTCCCATGAGTCGGGTTATTAAGTGCCTCATAAAGTTACAAGCCTATAAATAATAACACCCTTGTCAAAAGGGCTTAGGGCCTCTGTTCGCGTGACGAAGGTGTGAGATCGTGTGTCTTATGTGTAAATGGGAAATTTCAACTCGATATGAGCCGTGAATTTTTGATAACATAATATAAGAGGTTGAAGGAGTAAAAAGTAATAGAATCTGCGCCTAAAAACGTTGGCGTTGGGAAAAAGAAGAGAGGATTTACTAAAAATTATGTGCCTAAGTGCTGGAATGAAATCCCCCCTCCCATCCTAGGTGTGACTAGCAGGTAAACTTTTGTGTGAAAGCTTTTAAAGACTATTTGTTGTCATTGCAAAAACCTTAATTTCCTCTCCTTTCCAGCACTATTTAACAAAAATTCTTTGATTTTTATTGACTCGGTTATTTCATTTTTCGATTTAGTCCGCGCAGGGTTGTATACTTGGCAAGTGAGATATACCTACTAATTATTATTTGCTTTTACAATTTACAAATTATTTATTTACGCACGTAGTCATATTATGTAGCTATTAATGTGCAGTTTACTTATCTATCAAAATATCCGGGTGTCACCAACGGTACTGGGCTACTGGCTGAAAATCAGCGCTGGGGTGCTTTAAACGCCTCAGCATTATGCTGAGCCAGTGTCCGATTTGCAACCGCAATAGCACATTCTATCTTTAGCTTTAAGTGTTGTCTTTTGTTTTGTAAAAATATTTATGATGTGTCTTGTGATGTTGTAAATAAATGTATTTTCTTTCTTTCTTTTATATGACTACGTATTATGAAGAGTCACAGAAAGAACATGTCTAGTCACCTAAGCAACTTTTTGAGTTAAAGTGGTTTGAAAGTTAGTCATCACGAACAATTAAATACTATTAAATTAAATACTTTAGACGACCAGATGGCCTAGTGGTTAGAGAACCTGACTATGAAGCTTGAGGTCCCGGGTTCGATTCCCGTGTCGGGGCAGATATTTGTATGAAAAATACGAATGTTTGTTCTCGGGTCTTGGGTGTTTAATATGTACTTAAGTATGTATCTATCTATATAAGTATGTTTATCCGTTGCCTAGTACCCATAACACAAGCTTTGCCTAGCTTTCTTTGGGACTAGGTCAATTGGTGTGAATTGTCCCGTGATATATTTTTTTTTTATTTTTTTTTTACTATGGCAACCATTTATTTAAAAGTGAAAAAAAAATATTACTAGCTGTTGCTCGCGACTCCGTCCGCGAAGAATAGGTGGACGTATACAAAAAATAGCCTACGACTTATTCTGAGACCTACCAAATACAGAAAAAAAAGTTTCATAAAAATCGGTCAAGCCGTTTCGGAGGAGTTCGATAACAAACACCGTGACACGAGATTTTTATATTATTAGATTTTAAGATATCCATATTTAATCAACTTGTAAGTTATAGTTCTTTTCCAGCTCTACATTTTGACACTAAAACCTAATTCTTCAAAAAAGTTGACTGGACATGTGATTCCTTGTACCCTTCATAATATGAACTAAAACAATTACTTTGCTCACCCGCGACCTTACAATAGTTACGTTTATGCAAGAAATGTGCGTTCATGCAGTTCCTCCACCTCCACACTGTACGAACACACACAAATCACATAAACCCAACCATCACCACCACCAAGCTACACTGACGCGTTTCGAACTCAACCAGAGCTCATCTTCAGAGTTACCACAACCGTATGCTATGCTACCAAACGTTAAACTAACAAACCAAAACAAATGTTTTAACTTGTCACTGTAACTTGAGAAGTTAAAACATTTGTTTTGGTTTGTTAGTTTAACGTTTGGTAGCATAGCATACGGTTGTGGTAACTCTGAAGATGAGCTCTGGTTGAGTTCGAAACGCGTCAGTGTAGCTTGGTGGTGGTGATGGTTGGGTTTATGTGATTTGTGTGTGTTCGTACAGTGTGGAGGTGGAGGAACTGCATGAACGCACATTTCTTGCATAAACGTAACTATTGTAAGGTCGCGGGTGAGCAAAGTAATTGTTTTAGTTCATTAATATGGACCTCCGCAAAGTAACGCCTGATTCAATAAATTATTTAAAACCTTCATAATATGTAAATTAATTCCAGCATCAACTGAAGAAATAAACGTTCCACGGATAATAATGAAAAAGTATTTCGGGTAAATAATACTCGTAATAATATAAGAGCTCGTTAGTGTCACGACGGCTGGTAAAATAAAATCACAAATCTGCTCAATAAAACGTTTGTGGGGCCCCGACGGGTATTCTGAAGTTATGCGATATGAATAATGTTAATTGTTTTCGGCAGGGCGTCTTACTAAATTAATTCTTACTAAGTGAAATGAAGTAACCAGAAATGAATCATGTTAAGGTCACCAAAATGCTTATTGTGAATTCAGGTCTGTCTTTTCCAGAAGTGTAATTGCAAAAGTGAATGTTTTACCAAATCTTATTTCCTAGATACGGCAATATTGTTACAAAAAGCAACCTAATATTAATTTATCTTGAGATTGGCACCATCTATTTGAATATAGTAGGCTTACAAAAGCATACCAGAAAGTCAATAAACAATCGAAATGTTTAATCTGGAATCAGCTTTCTGCGGCAGCATTCCCAGAGCGTTACAACTTAGGGATCTTTAAAAAACGAGCCTACCAATTCCTAAAAGGGTCGGCAACGCACCTGTGATGCCCCCCGTGTTGCGGGTGTCCATGGGCGACGGTGATCACTTTCCATCAGGTGACCCGTCTGTTCGTTTGCCAGCTCTTATATAAAAAAAAAAACATTTTTTCTTATAGATGGCGTTGTTCCATACAAATAGCCTGCTTAGCTTATCCACTGTTGAACATGTACCTACTAAAGCTCTCTATTATCTCTGAGAGATAAGTCTCAAAGAATTCAAAATGCGTTACACCGTCTTGTGTATTGTTGGTAACAGTTGGGTAAATTTTTTTTTGAACTTTTTGTTGTAAATGTACTTTTTCATACAATTTTTCCGCTCTCTGCATTAAAAATAAAAAAATACCCGCGCAAATGCAACTTGTTACGTAACTACGCCGTGCACTACGAGGAGAGCCGCCGAACCAACGTTATAGCAGCCTGACATTGAAAACTAGCCTACGCCAGCTACCACTACGTGAGGCGACGTATCAGCAGAAGGTGACTCGCGTTTACCTAAATAAGATTATTGTTAACAAAATCACTTTACGTTCTCACATCGAACTATCGTCATTTAGGATTTAAGATGTAGAAATAGTTATTAATTTTAATTAAATTAGTTTTAATTCATCCTCCTGGTTTCCTTCGAGCCTCCGACTGCAGAGTTAATATTTAACTTAACACAAAACTAAAAAACGACCACTTCCATAAATAATAATCTGGTCACGTGTTTTGCCCCTCTCCGAAGCATCATCAGCAGATGTCGATCCTACGACAGTCGATCGAATAATGAAGATTGTTCTGAGTGAGCAGAACAATCTTCGACACCATACCGTCGTGTCATATCGAAGACGACATACCTTTGTCGCATACTCCGAAGATAACCCCTCAGTTGGTACTCAAGTTTATTTTATTCCTGGCCCTGTTTGGGGATAAAAGCAAAATTTGGACACTTTCCAAATTAACTCTTAAGCCCGACCAGAGAGCAAGGCAATTATTAGCTGTACTGATATTGCGGAGTTTTGCCAAAACATCCCTTATTTGAATTCCTAAAGGAGCTAGATTTTTGTAAATCGGTCTAATGCAAACAAGGCTATAATATAAAGTCTACTACTAAGTACTAGTAGTAGTTAAACTAAATTAGAAGTTAATAGTGGAAGTTGTCGTAGTTTAAGTTTCATTTTACAGTATTGTTTTTGTTTAAAATGTTTCATATATCTTAATGAAAATATTTTATTTCTTGTACATCTTTCAACAATCAACGAATTGAAATTGTCTCCTCACCATATCAATATCACCAGTCTAAAGACGTTCACTGCTGGACAAACGCCCCCGGCTTAGAATACCATAATAAACGACAAGACACCTGTATCCATCGGTTGCCCGTAACTCCTGCGATGTCGTCGGCTTACCTAGCGTGAGGTCTGCCAACGCTGCGCCTTTCGGGTCGTTATCCCCACTGTTTAATCCTCCTTCTTAATCTTTGCAAGTCAATATCATATAGCGTAGGATTGAATTTAAATCAGTGCTTTCACCAAAACAAAATATTGTTGTATTACTTGTCTCATTTTGATCTTGAACGTGGGTTTCCGCATAGCATCTACATAATTTAAATTGACGTTATTTTTACCGAAATGATTGTTCGCATTATTAAATATAAATAAATATAAATATAAATATCATGGGACAATTCACACCAATTGACCTAGTCCCAAAGTAAGCTTAGCAAAGCTTGTGTTATGGGTACTAAGCAACGGATAAACATACTTATATAGATACATACATACTTAAATACATATTAAACACCCAAGACCCGAGAACAAAGATTCGTATTTTTCATACAAATATCTGCCCCGACACGGGAATCGAACCCGGGACCTCAAGCTTCGTAGTCAGGTGTCATTATTGCCATCATTGATTGCTATGTTCATCCCCGTCATTATGATAGCCCGCCGGCAATGACCAATTGTTTCATCTTGTCGATAGAACAATGTCCAGTGTTCATAGATCGCAGCCTGAATGGCAAACACAGTAATAAATCAATCAAACGCTCTGAACATAGTAATCTTTAGCACAAGTTGCGAGCGCAGAGCGTTTTATGTTTCCAATCGTAGTATTGAATTTTTTCTCCTTTATACTTCATGTTAAAATGTCTAAGTGGCTGCCAAGCACCCGCAGATATTCCTGCGCGTCGATTTCTTCGATCTTCGTCCTTTTAGGGAAAACTTTTAAGGATAATTAATTGAACTCAAGGAGTTTTAATCTCGACATAAAGTCAGATTTTTTGGTTCAAGATACGGGCACAAGCCAAGTATCATGTATCCATTGCAGTGTTGCCAGACACCCCGCTTTCCCGCTTTTTACCCCGCGTTTTGGCCAATGGCCCCGCTATCCGCGTTAAGGTAACGCGGATCCGCTTTTTTAAAATATGCCATTTCACTCACACAGTAGTAATGGCTCACGAATGTCGAGGAAGCGGATGAAGATGTCGTTTTTTTTTAGCCTATAATATGTCCCACTGCTGGAAAAATGTGAATGTCTTCTTGGTTGGAGTGTACGGTAGAGAAGTTGAATTTAGAAATCGGCGTACTTTAGAACAAGTATCTAAAACTATTGATTTCTGTAAGTGGCTGTCGTGGAGATCTAATATTTAAAGTTCTGTTTTAAGGGTTTTTGGAATAATGCCTGTTGAAAAGATAATGATTGGGATGATTTTGAAGACTTCTTGATGCCACTTCTGTTTAATTTCGTCTGCTAGGGGTATGTATTTTTTTCTGTGTGCTTTTGTTTCTGGTTAGTAAGTTATTTAAGTTTAAAAAGAAAGCGTTGCGATAATTTTGATACTACATTGTAATCTACCTTCCTCAAAGTCGAAGATAGTATTTTGGAGAGCAAATGCGACCAGCGTCTAGACGTCGATAGTTTTACTTTGTTTCAAGTTGTCTTTTATACATATAATAAATCTGTAACAAGTCGGTGTCTGTACATTGAAGATATTTGAGAAAAACTGTCACTAGGGCTATTTATTAGCGCAATAGAACCCAAAACATTGATTTTTAGAATTATTGTCTGTTTGTCTGTTTGTCTGTGCGTTTGTGCGCGCTAATCTCAGAAAAGGCTTAACCTAGAAGGATGCGGTTTTCACTGATATGTTGGTATTTTTTTGGATTAACATTTAGTGTTTGTTTCATTTCAATCGGTTCACAAATAAGAAAGATACGTCTATTTTAAGAATTTATCGAACAGTTTTTAGAAGAATTAATAAGCTGAAGAGTTTGTTGATTGTTTGAACTACTGCTCCGATTTGAAAAATTCTTTCAGTGTTAGATAGCCCATTTATCGAGGAAGGCTATAGGCTATATATCATCACGCTAACACCAATAGGAGCGGAGCGGAGTGGAAGAATGTTTCAAAATCAGGGGTTTTTGAAGGAAAACTTCTATAGGCACGCTTGACTTGGGAGTACGGTGGTGAATGTGAACGCGGGTGTGCGGGGAAGTTCGGTGGGGGGGTGGGGTAAGGGGGGGTTTGCGGGGGCGGGTAATTTTTTTATATCGAGGAACTAAGGAGAGCCATAATTGATGAAAAAGCAAATTTGATAAAAAAAATAAGCTGCCCAAATTACTAATTCCACGCGGACGGAGTCGCGGGCAAAAGCTAGTTCGTAATATTTTTAAAGTAAGCAAATAAGTAAAATGAATTAAAGCGTTTATTACGTGAAAATATTAAAATCGGGTTAAACTATTGCATTTCCAACTGTCCTGGTCTAGGGAATAGATTGAATCAATGATGATGTTCCGGGTATTACCGACGGTGCTGGCTATTATATAAAATCAGCGCTGGGGTGTTATAAACGCCTCAGCATTATGCCGAGCCAGTGTCTAATTTACAACCGCAATGACACAATCTATCTTTAGCCTTCGTATTGTTCTTTTTGTAAAAATATTTATGTGTCTTGTGTTGTAAATAAATGTATTTTCTTTCTTTTCATTCTTTATGAACTGAAAATTTACGTTATTATTCCTTTAGTGCTGTAACTCTTGCCTTGCGCCAGCGCACATCGTCACGCGTCCAGTAATCCCGTCATGATGCGACATCCATTGACGGGATTACGAAGATAGGCCATTGTATTATCTTCCCGCTACTGAGATGCGAAAATTTCATTCCAATTAGAACTGTTTGCTCTCGACTTTTAATTATTTACTTTCGATTTTTCTTTCAGGGTAAAAATGCTTTTGAGAGCAACGATTTTGTCTGTTTCGAATTTAATTATTTACTAAATTTTAGATTACGATTTTATCAATCAATCAATCAACCATTTATTTGCTTTAACATGGTACAATAAGATGATTTACAGACAAGTTAAATAGCTTCACATGTTTTTTTGTTTTATAGAAATAGAATAGCGTCATCGTCGATGAAACTGCAATACCGCTAGCTTTTTCCATAAGGTTTGATTTATCTAATTTTCACTGTTATTTCATTTCAAATTGAATCTTATGGAAAAAGCTAGTACGCGGTATTATGTTGCAGTTTCATGGTTGATTATGCAGAAATCCACGTCACGTTATATATATAGTCAACAAAATGTAGATAGAAATACCAAAAAAAAATTTATTAAAAAGCTGTTGAACTTACGTAAAGAAACTTGCACGTTTTTTCTTGCAGATATAAACTGGACTAATGATTTTAAAAATTTATCGGGTAGGAATTTCTAAAGTGGGCGAAGCCATGGACTACTAGACTGGTAAATATAAAAATCCAATATTGCCTGAAGCCAGTAGATAATTATACCGAAAATAAGACATACAGAAACAGTTATTTACACAATATAAAACCAATACGTTTCACCTGAAAGGCCAATTTAGCGAAAACTGATTTAAAAGATAAGCAAAAACACAATTTCTACGCAATAACATTCCATATCGTTGTCTCGGTTTCAATTTTCATATTTAAACTCCAACTTAATTAACTAGTAGGATTACACCAGTTTGTTTAGAAAATCCAGACTAACCCTTACTTCCTTATTATTACTCGTATATAAATGTGAAAGTTCTGGATGAGATTTGATATGAAGATAGTTTGAGACCCTACGGAGAACATAAGATAGCTTACCTATAAATTTAGATTTAAATTTTATGCCAATAGAGGCGATCCCGTAGAAACATCTTATTAAAGCTACCTTAGCCGGTTGAAAAGGTCTATTCCAATTAGTTTTATTTTCAGTTCCATTGATGGAACTATGTAGTTACAATTTTTTGTCCCAGTACCTAGTTAGGTACTTTAAAATAGTGGATTTCATTTAGTCGAACTAAATGTAGCCTGAAAAAAGGCAAAGTTCAAATAATTAAAAACTAAAGTCCAATGTAACCACTGGGAGAGAAAATTAGAACTAATTCCATTAATGCAACAGATAATAGAAGTATTGGGAATAGACAGTTGAATAAAATAGCTTCATCTCAAGGAAAATAACTTAAAATTCCTGAACCAAAAGTTATTAAAATGAGTGTAATTACTTCGCTTACGCCTGGCTGGTTCTACATAGGTTACTGAGGTTTCAGCCAGGGGCCCGCCTGAATATTCATGCCACTGTTGTCTGACAAAACAATCCGTTCTGGCTGCGATTGACTCTGGAAACTACGTGCAGACTGCACTTAGGTATAGACATAACCACAGTGCTTAAAAAAGTGGAATAGAAAGGCTAATCACCTCGTTTCCCATAATATGACAGGATGTCCCAAAACTCAACAATAACTTGGTATAGGGCGAAAGGTCAAGTTATACTGGTTCTGGAAAAATAAGAGAAAAAAAAAAAAACTGGCTTTACTAAAAAAAAATTTTTTTATTTTAAATTATAAACTGTTTATGTCAAATAATATCTAAACAAAAATTACAAATATTAACTTCAAATCTTAATTTAGTGTTAAAGATTATTGGAGTTAGTTTAATACAATACAACATTACATTACATAACATTTACATTTACTAATGTTTCGGCGAAAAATTTTTCGCAAATGATTCGTTTGGCAAATTTTTCATTTGGCAACTGTTTATTATTTCTGAAATTGTAAACTTTTAGGATTGTTATAAAACAAACCTAACTTAACCTAACCTACAGGATAGTCCTGAAATATATCCTGAATAGTTTCAGAAAAAATAAACAGTTGCCAAATGAAAAAAAATCCAAATGAATCATTTGCGAAAAATATGCTTAGTTCGGAAACGGCAGTACCCTACATTACTTATTATTTTTAGTACAATACGTTTACTTTTAGTTTACCACTGACAGATGGCTTGCCTTCATTTCATTTCCAACTTTAACACCATACAAATAAAGTAGCTATTACAAAATCTGTAAACGTGGGTAACAGTTCTAAGATTGGCTTTATTTGTAGGTCGTTAAAGTTGAATATGAAATGAAGGCAAACCATCTGTCAGTGGGAAACTTTAAAGTAATTTTACTGTACCTATTCTAATAGGTCTAATATCCATATTTTAAAAAAATGTTTATTATCACATAAACACTTTGCCGAAGCCAGGGACGAGTGGAAGGAGAAAGGGGAGGCCTTTGCCCAGCAGTGGGACACTGTATAGGCTATTAAAAAAAAAATCACATAAATAAGTGCCACAGATTTTTCCTTTTTTCCAGAAATGGCCTATGGGTCATTTTTAAATTTAGCGCAGAACACTCAGTTACTATTTATATGGAGCTACCACTCTGTTACTATGCATTATTACAAATATAACATAAATTCTAAGCATCTTTTTTCGATTGCTATAGTTAATAACTATCTTTGATATACATATAGCTGATTCCAAATCATCTATCATTTCCCTTAAATAACAGCAGAAAATACACACTGTAAAAAGGCAACAACTTTTTTAGGTTAAAATAATCCTTATTACTTAGCCTCTCGCAGGCGAGTACCAGGTTGTGGTTATGAGGTACCAGGGTATCAGGTTATTGCATGGTTATTGTGAAGTTTTTATACATCCTGTGTAGGTTCGTGCTGTTTTCTCTTTTTATTTTAAATGTCATCTTATACAAGCTGTCTTCTTGTGGCGTTCTCAACGGGGGACATTGTCCAACGTCTACGTCATCTTGATGATTAATTAGCCTGGAGAAGTGACCCACTGCTGGGCAAAGGCTTCCCCTCATTTCTCCACTCATCCCGATTTTGAGCGGTGTCTTCCCAGCCCAGGAACACGCCTAGGCCGTCCCGACAAAGCCTCCTGGATCTATCTATGATTACTAATGACATAAAATTAAAGATGGCCACTAATGGAATCCAATATACCGCAATGTCTCAAGTCAAAAGTTTTTGACCAGTGTGTGTTGCCCAGTGATGACTTATGGCACTGAGACGTGACCGCTAACGATGGGCCTCATAAGGAAGCTCAAAGTCACTCAGAGGGCGATGGAGAGAGCTATGTTTGGAGTTTCTCTGCGGGATCGCATTAGAAATGATGAAATCAGCGCAAGAACTAAAGTCACCGACATAGCTCGAAGAATTGCCAGACTCAAGTGGCAGTGGGGCAGGGCACATCCGCTCGTAGAACTGATGGCCGATGGGGTAAAAAGGTTCTCGAGTGGCATCCACGGATCGGAAGACGCATTGTAGGTAGGCCTCCAACAAGATGCAGTGACGACCTGGTTAAGGTTGCGGGATCGCGTTGGATGCGGATGGCGCAGGACCGATTTGTTTGGCGAACCTTTGGGGAGGCCTATATTCAGCAGTAGATGTCTTTCGGCTGCAATGATGATGATGAATTTAAAAGGAAACTTAATGTCAAAAATCACTGAAATTTTAAACTGATTTATTTTAACCTTTTTGAACTATGTCGTACAAAATAAACAAATTATAACTCTTTCCAAGCCAGCCAGCGTTCCCGTAATTAGAAAACTTCCCGTGAAAGGATGCAGTTCTAAAAATGCCACCTCGTTTCAATCTGAGAGATTTTAATTGGATGTGCAATCCGTTCGACCCATGTTACACCGCTGACAGCCCCAATAAAACGCAGTTCAATTTTAACCTGAATGGTAAACATGTTTGTTTTGACCTGGAACTTAGACCCTTCGTACAGTCAACCAATTTGATCCCTAGTCCACTATATAACCTTGTCGCATTAACTACTAGACAGTTACAACGTCAGTGAGGGTCAAAGCATTATCTATCAACTATCCGAACCTTATCCGAATACAACTTGCAATACTTAAGACCAAGAAGACCAGTGCTGGTTTTAACTAGCTAGCGTCATACTGAGTCGGGTCCCTTTTGTGACAGCATTAATATGTACATAACTATCTTTGTCTATGTCTATGTTTGTTCTCTTATTTTTGCCTGTGTACGTGTTATTGTTGTTATAAATAAATGTTTTTCTTTCTTTCTTTTCTCTTTTCAATAAACGTAAAGAGTTTATAATAAACGTTTTCGCTCCTTGACATGGGAGGAAAAAGAAGTTTTGACAGACGGCCAGTGACAATTCAAGTAAGTAATTAATACGTAAGCAAACTCCTTTCCTATTCATTATTGACTGTACATTTCAGGATAGTCATGACAGTACCCTAATGAAGTATGTAAGGGTAATTCTACTACCTTTTTAACCGCTGCCAGTTTATGAGATAGAGAGAGAGAGAGAGAGATATGTTTATTTACACATATTCGATACATACACAGAAAAAAAACACATAAATGATATTTAACAAATTGAAATTGTACCGTGAGGGTCGTGGTTCAAGCCCATTCTGAGTTATTCGGAATTTACGTGTGCAATTAGGTACATTTCAAATTTACAATGAAGGTACACAATATATTATGTACTTGCAAAAAATTCAGTGGTGCGTGTGAAGTTTCCAGTCCGCACTGGGCCCGCATGGGAACTATGGTCCGAGTGCTTTTCACTTTTTCACTGCAGTGAGACATTATACCATATTGCAAAGTGTGTGTGCATGAGTACGAGCGTGCGTGCGTCCGTGTGTACAGATCAAGTAATTCATGATGACGCGTGCCGTGGTTCTTATTCGACCACGCGTTTTCGTGAATGGCACTAGCTATACATACGTGTTACCCCGGCGCCACACATATTACAAATGTTTCAACACATATTTGAACACATATTTGATCTATGGTTGATTGTATGGATGTTCTATTGAACAAATAAGCAAATACCGGTGCTACACATGTGATCAAATAAATGTGTTCAAACATTTGTAATATGTGTGGCGCCGGGGTCACTACAAGGGTGTTGCTTAAAGAGCCTTGAACTTCTTGTCTGTGTCGATGTGTAATAACTATTACCTACTTGAGTTTGTTACAAAAGGAAAAACACTGTCTTGATTCTGTCATCGACGGTTATGTCGATATTCCACCGGCCTCGGTTGCAAGAAGATTGACATTTTAATTTTCCACCGCGACATAATTAATTTCTCATTCTATATTGTATTGACTTCTGCAGTATTGTTAGGTAGGCGAAAATTTTCCCTTTCTCATCCTTCTTTGTAATGGCTATTTATTGCCAGAAATGTAGACATTTAAAGTACATATAATTGCCGAAGAAATATAAAATTCGCTGTCGGGGAATTCAGGTCCTATATAACTGTCCTACAATTCGAATAAATTGGATAGGTAACAAGTTGAGAGTGTGCTGCGAGTAATGAACGGCATTCCGACATTCCACAGTGCGAAGACAGTGCAGGTACCAACGTTTATTGGATTTTGCTTCTTTCGCGAACTGTGAGAGCTCTGAAGAATTTTATTGAGTTTTCCGTGTACGGTTTGGACAATTTTTCACAAAGTTTGCGGGTTGTGAAATGGTGAAATGTTGTTCGATGGAGAACGGTGTCTTGGTAATTTACTTAGTGTTCGCGTATCCTAGCAAATAATTTTGCTTACATTCAATTGAGCGAAACGTACCTTAAACTACTGTATCATATTACTGACTTATCAAGTGGGTAATGGGTCAAATTTTGGATAAATTTTAATAATATACATCTTATAATAAAGCATTGGGGCTTATTTTGGGGCAGTTTTAACTGTGCCTTGTTTAGAGTATAAAAAAACCTAAAAAAAGCTAGTAGAATATTGTGACCCGCGACGACCTCGAATAGATTTAAAACTGTCGTATAATTGGCTTTAGATAGTTACGTGACTAATCCAGTGTCTTACATGAACTAAATCTGGGATTCATGTCAGTTTTTTTCTTAGAATGGAGTGTCAATTCATACTACATACTTAGGTACCTATCTACTAATCCCTATTACCAATTTCAAAATATATATTTTTTTGATGGTTTACCTATTCGCTTTTTTTATTTAATAGGTATCTATTTGTGGTTAAAACTGGTACGACATTGCATGTACAGTGAGGTCAGTGAGTAAAAAGTTAATGTTTTTTAAAATATATTTTTATAAAAACTTTTTACAAAAAATTAAACCGCCGAAAAAACTGAAAACCAAAAAATAATACCTTTTTTGTTTGACCTTAATCTAGGTACCAGTTTGAAGTCGGTGCCTCAGCACTTAGCCAGGAGGAGTGGACCTATAATCGTCTACCTGATTGGCTTCTATCACTCCTCCTGGCTCGTGCTGAGGCACCGACTTCAAACTGGTACCTAGATTAAGGTCAAACAAAAACAGTATTATTTTTTGGTTTTCAGTTTTTTCAGCGGTTTAATTTTTTTATTTTATACTTTTTTTCCATCCTTGGGGTAATTTTTTTTCCAAATTTATAATACCAACTTCAAGGTATCCCTATCTATCCAATAAAAAAGAATTATGAAAAATATACACGTCGAATTGAGAACCTCCTCCTTTTGTTTTCGTCGGTTGAAAATCATTTCTACCTGGCAGGTTTACTGTTACATACGTATTTACTTCTATGCCTCGGTAAATTCTAATTAGTTTTGTATTAGGTAGTTGTTGTGGCCTAGTTGAATTACTTCGCAAACAGGGGTCGTGGGTTCGAACCCGGGCTCGCACGTCGAAGTTTATCAATTACATTTGAACTTTACTATAATATTCATGCTAAAGGAAAATATATGGTGAGTAAACCTGTAAACATCTACGTAAAAATTCAATGTGGGAAGGTTCCCAATCTGTACTAAGCCCGAGTGGGCACTACAGTCCAAGCCCTTTCGTTCCAAGAGGAGGCCATGCCCTGCGTTGCGGTAATATAGGTTGAGATGGGATAAGAAATTCCAACGTGGCAATTTGTAAGGCAGTGGTAAGGTTGAGTCCACACGGTCCCCAGGCGTCGATACCATTGATCCCACTTTTTGTGAAGGGAGTAATGCGCACCCAGAGAATACTACCACTTAAACGGATATTGAAAGGTCAGACGTATCTGTTACGGGACGTAGACCGTGTAAAGGTAATCTAACCATAGTCTATTGTAGGGTACTTACAAATTAGATAACAATACTTTAAGAGACGTTAACTTACATGAAACTAATTTACTTTAAATAGTCAAGAACATCAATGGACCATTTAAGAAAAATTCAAATTAAATTTCTTAAATATAAATTTCCTACGTCTAATATTGAAGAAACATTTTCATTTAGTAATTCATTAAACATTCTATTATTCAAACAAGGCACACTTACTCCACACAAAAACGCAATTACCACGTTTCAGTGCTGTCAAAATTTGTTGCGACAAAACGTTCAATTTCAAAGCTTCTAAACACTAATTACTACAAGTGTACATGTACGAATATGAAGTCGTCAAAGAAAACGAAAATTGCGCGACGGCACAAATAATGCGGCGCAAACAACACGGCAATAAAGATTTATTGCTGAGATTTTTTACGAGTCACATTGAGATTGTAAGGGAGGAGAGGCGCGCGGGTGAAGTGACGTCGCCTGTCAAAATAAAAGTGGTATAAATACCGTCTCACATTGTAGGCTTGTGCACCGTCAAATTATTTTTCCGCTAGTCCATGCTAGGTGACAGCACATTGTATGCAATTTTAATTTCCATACCGTAGTTACAATAAATAATCAAATGAATCGAATGGCGTCTACGGACCAGAAGACGCAGTATAGGTAGACACCCAACAAAATGGAGCACCGATGTGATTGAGGTTGCGGGAACGCGTTGGATGAGGATGGAGCAGGACCAGTCTGTTTGGTGCATGTTCGGGGAGGCCTATGCTCAGCACTTCAGCAGTGGGCGACTTTCGGCTGAAATGATGATGATGATGATGCAATAGATAATCATCGATATACCACTGTCGTAAAGTTTCATGGTGCCGTTACAGAAGTTATTGTTTTTTTTTTTTCAATAGATGCTACGACCAGTAATCGCCAAGATTTCAAAGTGTATACACCGTGAAATTTTAGTGGTTGTTTTCCCGAAACGAGGTGATTTAGTATCGATTGTACAATCGATTTATAATTACTATTTTGACTAGAGTCAAAAATCCAATTATGAAAAACGAAAGTCGAAAATGACCGCAAACCAATAGTAACGCTTCGTTGGTACCTAACCTATCGTACGATCGTACGCTACTTGTACCAACGAAGCATTACTATTGGTTTGCGGTCATTTTCGACTTTCGTTTTTCACAATTGGATTTTTGACTCTAGTCAAAATAGTAATTATAAATCGATTGTACAATCGAAACTAAATCATCTCGTTTCGGGAAAACAACCACTAAAATTTCAAGGTGTATAGGTATGAATGCGCATGCGCGTATTTCCATCGACACTGGTTTTAGTACAAACCAGAGGATTTGTTGTCTAACGCGCGGTAGAGATAATCTACGATAACATGGCCCGACCCTCCACAATTCAAGAAGTCTTCAATGTATTCTGAAAGTATTTATTAAGCACACCAAAACTTTCAACGCATGTATGCGTGTTGAGACAGCCGTCAAACAAAAGCAGATACTACTAAATAAAAATTATTTCGTAAATATGTGACTAAACACATTGAAATAGTAATGTGGAGGGGCGGGCCATGTTATCGTAGTTTATCTCTAGCTTGTATCGCCATCACTATTTATTTCTGCCAAGCTGTGTGTGTAATACGAACGAGAGATACGAACTAAATGCCATACATTATTGAGTAATTTACTGTGCAACGAATTTGATGTAATAACACTTACCGAGACGTGGCTTTGCGACGGGATTTTTGACTCTGAATTCTGTGACGCTCGGTATGATTTTTTTCGATTGGACCGTGATTTTGTACTTACCGGTAAGAAAACCGGTGGTGGCGTTGCTGTCCTAGTTAAACGTACTTTGAACGCCTACGTTCGTATAGAATGGGGAAGGCCCCCAACAGAATTTATATGGGTAACAATACCTGCTCAAAGTTTTGGTGCTAGCCGCTAGCTCAGACTTTCATATAGCATGTGCGTACATACCTGGTACCCCTAGAACACAGATAAGTGATATTGAAACCTTTATCTCTTCCTTAAACATTGCGATCGACAATCATAACCATTATTTAATACTCGGTGATTTTAATCTGCCTTGCATAGCATGGGGAACTGGTGCCCCGATAAGTTTAAACAGAGGTGCAGCAGAAGTGCAAAACGTAGGTTTAAAATTAATCGATAAACTAAGTTCTTTAGGTTTTACACAGCACAACAGTCTAACCAATTCTCATGGCAATACTCTCGATTTAGCTTTTAGTAATTTTTCATTGAATATATCAAAGTTAGATCTGCCTCTTCTGCCCGAAGATTCTTTTCACCCTGCATTTGTTGTTGATGCTACAGATTTGTTAGTAGAACCATTGTTAGCTAATCCAATTACACGTTACTTATACAATAAAGGTGATTATGATGCAATATCGATATACTTAAATAGCATAGATTGGAATAGAGAGCTAGGAAACGACAGCATTGACAACGCCATTAACGTCTTTTATAATAATTTACACATTTGTATAGACAAGTATGTACCAAAATCCATACGCCATCCCCGCAACACGTACCCGATATGGTATACCAAAAATCTGATCCGTATAATACGTGAAAAAACCAAGGCTCACGCACGATGGACACGGTACGGAAATAGATTAGATTATGCGGAATTCTCATTGCTCAGATCTCGACAGAAAAAAGTTCAAGTCGAATGCTACAGTAAATACATTCGAGGAGTGGAATCTGGAATTAAAGCAAACCCTAAACAATTTTGGTCTTTTGTGAAGTCAAAACGTAATGTTCCCAACTGCCCAAAATATGTGACCTATCAGGGAATCAGGTATTCCACTGCCTCCGAAATTACTTCCGCTTTTAATAGCTTCTTTCAAAGTGTCTTTGTTCCTCCAGCGTCACAATATCCTAATAATACATTGCCCCCCCCCCCCAGAATCAGGTACAATTCTTCACAAAAATAGTTTAATATTGTCATTAGATGAAATTGCCAAAGCCCTCAAATCTCTCGACATAACCGAAGGAGCTGGAAGTGATAACATTCCCCCAATATTTATTACCCGTTGTTATTTAGCTTTAGCAAAGCCTCTTCACATCATTTATAATCGCTCACTATCGGAAGGGGTATATCCTCAGCTATGGAAGGAGGCCCACATAGTCCCTGTTCACAAAAAAAGTTCTAAACTTAATGTTGAACACTATAGGCCAATCTCTATACTGAATGTTTTTAGTAAGACCTTCGAAAAACTGGTGTACGATGTATTCTATTCCACGATCTACACTTGCATCCCAAATGAACAGCATGGCTTTCTTAGTGGTAGATCAACTGTGTCAAACCTTGTTATATATTCTGACTTCTTGCTTACTAAGATGGAGACTAGCGGTCAGGTTGACGCGATCTACACTGATTTTGAAAAAGCGTTCGATCGTGTGGATCACGTGATCCTATTACGTAAATTGGAACACTTAGGCATCCAGGGAGACCAGCTGCGCTGGGTTAAATCTTATTTATCCAATCCATCTCAAGCAGTAGTTATAGGTGGGTTTCGCTCTGATTTTGTAAATGTACCATCCGGTGTTCCCCAAGGCTCACACCTCGGTCCTTTATTATATAACGTCTATTTATATGATATTTATACATGTTTTAAGCACTCCCATTATTTAATGTACGCGGACGACACAAAAATTTTCTTAGATATACGTAGCGAAAAGGATTGTCGAAAGCTTCAAGAGGATTGAAATCGGTTATCAAACTATTATATCTTAAATAAAATAAAAGTGAATGCTTCTAAATGTCAATTGATATCCTTCAGCCGAAAACGTCACACTTTAACTTTTCCGTATATCATCCAGGGATCTTTAATAGATAAAGTGCACTCAGTTCGTGACCTTGGAGTGCATTTTGACGAAAAACTCACAATGGGAGAGCACATAGACATCATTGCTAATAAGGCGTACAAAAGTCTGGGATTCGTAATGAGGGTTTGCCAACTAATTAAGGATCTTTCATGTATAAAGTCTATCTACTGTGCATACGTCCGCAGCGTACTCGAATATGGCTGTTGCGTCTGGTCCCCCCAGTACGTAACATATGAACAGCGACTTGAACGAATACAAAAGAAGTTCATCAAATATCTTAAATACAAGGCTCGCACATATTTCGATACATATGAAGAAAGTTGCAATTTTCATAAGCTCACTCCCTTAAATCTCAGGCGCACTGTTTCCGACATGACGTTGCTCCACGATGTGATGAGCGGCCGCTTGGACTGCCCCGCTCTGCTCAAGCGGGTCGGTCTCTGCGCGCCCGCTCGTCGGACCCGTCACACCCCTCTTTTCCAGGTTCCCTTTTATCGTACCAACTACGCTCAGAATTCAACGCTAACTAGGGTTGTGCGCACTTACAATAAACACTTTCAAGCCGTTGATCCCTTTGTTTGTTCTAGAATCACATTCAAGCACTTAATTACAAATGAAGTACTAAAGTAATAAAAAGTTAACACGTATAAATTCACACACACACACACACACACACACACACACACACACACACACACACACACACACACACACACACACACACACACACACACACACACACACACACACACACACACACACACACACACACACACACACATATTTATCTGTTAACTAAATAGATTGTGAAAATTTGTTGGAATTAGTTTTTAATTAGATTAAGTAAAATAAGAATAAGTTTGTTTATTAACAAGATATTTATTTGTAAGTTTTCAGCTCAAGCTATTAGTTGTACAATACAGGGAGTAACTGTTATTGGCCTTATGTATCAATTTAAAATTAGAATAAGTTTGATTGTAACGCTGTTGTGCTCCTTAATAAATAAATAAATAAATAAATAAATAAGTAAGGTAGTGACAGAAAGAGATGGTTAAAGCGAATTCAAGCGCTCGTACGTTAGACAATGCGGCCTCAGAACTTATAACATTCCGCCTTGTTTTCTCTATTTTGTGGAAATTTCAGTCAGGTATTATGGTTTTAAATAGGAATACGTATAGGGAAAACAAAGTAGGTACGCTATTTCGATATTATTTGAATTTAAAAGAACTAATCTTTAATTTTACATGAGGACAGACGTTCAATGACGTCACAAACATTAAAAAAATGCTCACATTCCGTCAAAAAATTAGCAACGCGTCAGCCCGTCACTTGCGTCGTGAAACAAAACCTGCGAAAAAGTTAATGAACTGACGAACGAAGGCGCAGGCGTCGCCATGGCAATGTTCACGAGAATTGGGGAAAGCTCATGTTTTACACTGATGTTGTACTATTTATAAAAATATATGAAATTACCAGAAATGTATAATATTAAATTACACAAAGCTTCTGTGGACGCTTTTAATGCTTCGCTGAAAGCAAGTTGGTCTTTGTTTGAAAATGTGAAGAAAATTGGTGTTTTTTGACTGGACTTAATTGGAAAATTAAAACATTGTGTGATTGAGTACATTCGTTTTGATATTACTTTATTGGTTTGCCAACTCGTAGATTACCGCCTAGATTTATTTTGTTAATCTAATTAATATTCAAGATTGTTTTTTGGAGTATCTTTTTGTTTTTTGATTTTTCAACTCCAAGTTTTTTTTTCGTCTATCTGTACGTCAAGTTTTATCCAAATCCGTTAAGCTGTTATTACGTTATAGACTAACAAACATTCAAACATCTTCACAAACTTTCTCACTTATAATATTAGTAGGATAACACGTTAGCTTCATGAATTAAAATAAATTACTTAATAGTCACTTAGTAAGAAAGCTAAAAAAAATTGCAACTCGACTAACCTAACACAGAGCATACCCTCCACACATTTGCACACGTCGTAAACTTCAGATAGCGTACACACTTAGCACACTGCACTAGGAAACAAGATAAATTGGTGCTTCGACCACCGTAATAAATGACAATTACTGAGCTAGGAATGTGCTAGGTGCATCGGGCAATGCTGGGTATCCTACGGTGAAGTATTTACGGCCACTAACGTAACCATGCTCGAAATACGACTCTGTGAAAGTAATGGCAGATCCATAAATTTACCTATATGCAAAGCAATCGTATTTCTTTGTGCAATATGGTTGCCAAATTAT
This sequence comes from Archips crataeganus, assembly GCA_947859365.1. Classification (NCBI taxonomy): domain Eukaryota; kingdom Metazoa; phylum Arthropoda; class Insecta; order Lepidoptera; family Tortricidae; genus Archips; species Archips crataeganus. The sequence goes on from OX402048.1 coordinate 19,501,704, forward strand.
TTTTCACTAGCTGATACCTGCGGCATTGCCCCCGCTTAAGTAGATTAAGGCTGGATTTCACCAAACTTTTATTCCGAGAATAACCCTTACTCTCAGATAGTAATGACAAACCGCCATAGTAATTTGACATTACTATCTGCTATCTGAGAGTAAGCGTTATTCTCGGAATAAAAGTTTGGTGAAATCCAGCCTAAAACGTGTTTTCCCGTGGTAAAAAGTAGCCTATCTCGCTCTCCAACATTCGTACATACCTATATTCGTATTTTTCACACAAATGGGTATCTGCCCCGATCGGGGATCGAACCCGAGACCTCAAGCTTCATAGTCAGGTACTATAACAACTATAAGGCAGCAGGCAGGCTATATGGTCGACAAACAATTACTACCAATTTCTACCGTTACTAAAAATATTGAACAGCAATTTTCTAGCCGTTGGAAAAATGTATAATTAATGACGTAAATAAACTGTCCCAGAATGTTCACGCTGTATAAGCCGTAATCCTTTGAACAAGCGGCGCTAATGCGGGTCACGGGCGTTAATACCCTTTTTCTTCCACAATAAAATGACGGATTACAAGTTTGAGTTTGAGTTAATGAGTATTCGATTGGTACTTGTAAATTTACTCGATGCGAACAATATTTACATAAAATGATAATTATGATGATAATTATCATTCTGAAAGGAGGCCTGTGCCTTGCAGTGGGACGTAAGTATATAGGCTGGGATGATGAACAACCTTTATCCGCGGAATTCTTAACTCAAAAAAATTAAAATATCGGCCAAGTGCGTGTCGGACTCGCGCACCGATGTCTTTTACAAATTTATAGGTACCTTGGTCAAAATATACGCCATAAACGGCATTCTTTATAAAAAAAACCTGTGTTAGCAGAGCCCCGACTCTAGGCAAAATGTAAGATACTGTGAGATATTTGTTTTTGGAACTCCTTAATTTTTACTTAATTTTTAGTATCACTACTTGATACAGCGAAAATATGCAGAAATAATATTATTATTAAATTTCAGCTGTTTATCTATTACAGTGCTTTAAATACTACCCTGTGACGGGCAGATCGACAGCACAGCGAAAGCATAAAAATGAAATCAATAAATAACTATAAAATTGTGTAAGTTTCGAAAAAAACCTATTATTTAATCGTATATGGAGGTTAGCACTAAAAATGTTATGCCTAAGTAAAATAAAACAATGTCCACATTCAAGTGTCACATGCAGAAAAGGAGTAAGACATCACAAAAACATTTCCTTCCTTATAACGCCTTCAACAAAAAATGGCGGCGCGCAGAAAAACGAGCCCCGCATAAGGCGCGCGTGACGTAATCAGTTTAAATTTTCTTGACACTTCTGTGATGGAACCGTCACGTTTTGATACCTTCGAGAAAAACATCAAAGGACACCTTCAATCTTTGCAACGTTTCATGTATGGCGCATGTAATTGCTGGAGGAATCTGAATAATTTCTGGGGCGTGAAGTGTAAAATAACTTTTTGGTGCTGCTTATTTTAATGCTCAGGAACTGGGTAAATTGGATCGTTAATTATAATTAGGAAGTTGAAATTAAAGCACTATGGGCAGAAATGTCCCCACCCGCCAACAGAAACGAAACTGTCTCATCATATTTGTTGATGGATGACGATCATGGTCGTAGTAAAAATTATCAGATTGCCAACATCTATTAAATGAGACATGTTTCCTTTCTTTTGATGGGTGGTGACTGTACCTATATAAATTTTCTCATGGTCCTTATTCGTAGACATGAAATTTACCATGCTTTTCGGTTAAAGATAAAAAAGCACAGTACTTGAATGATGTATTGTGTTATGGGCCATTACAGACGGACTGCAATCTAACTGCAACTGCCGACTACCCATCCGCGCTCCACGCTACGGAATTACAGCCTAACTCATTTTAATCTGAGAGGTTTACGAGTATAGCCCAGCTGTGATTCATGAATCATGAATAGGCCGAAGATGACATAAACATTAACTCATAACAACCAAACAAAAGATATTTCCAACGTCTCGTTATTCCCTGTGCCCGTCCAATTTGATGAAAGTGTAAACAAACCTATTTCATCAAAATTCTTTCACAAACACCCACTAGATCGAATCAATAACACAAAATTTGTGGTAAAGCTTCTTCGTCTTTTTCATTGAATAAAGTTAAAATCCTAAATCAACCGTCGTCATCTTCATTGATATCAGGTAGTTAACACGTTCGCTGCAGAAATTAGTTTAACTTGCAATTCGCGGTGTAAAAGCCAGATGAACGTAACATCAAAAATTTCGAAAATCATTTTTTTTTTCATAAAACTGTTCTAAATGTGGTCCTGCATGAACTGCCAAAAGGACGTAATCGTACAGTTGATATTTCACTAGTTCCAAAAAAACGAAATGATATAAAAAGCAATTTCAATAGAACCAGCTAAACGTATTTTGAAATCCACAACAACGTATCAACCAAAACACTATTCTTTGTGTAGTAGAATGCTGCTGGATTCATAATTCTACACGAACCATAACAGCGTATCCTAGTACAATAATAATAAACGTTAAAACTAGAGATGCACCGAAATTCGTAACACATTCGGTATTACCGAAGTTCGGCAGCTTTTACCGAACTTCGTCTCCGGCCGAATTTCGGTTAGATCTGCCGAATGTCGGCCGAAATTCGGTAGCTTAAATTAACTTACATAAGAAATGGAATAGTGAAAAGAAATTCATTTTAAAATGAAATCCACATCAAAATGATGATTTGTAAGTAAATAGGTACTTAACGTGAATGCTTGTGTTTGCATTTATTTCCTTTTACTTTGAATTTCAGTCTTCTAATTTTTTTTATGTAACAAAACATTATTTTTTATTATTATTTAAAAGCGAAAAAGTTTTTCGGGTGCGCCAGTGGGATTCGAACCCACGTCTCCTGGGTATGCGCCCCAACGGGTGTTCTACCAATTGAACCACGTCGCATCCAACCGACTCCCCCGAAATTCTTAATCGCTTACATACGCCAACAGTGGCGTGTGGTAGCATCCATCGCAACTATTAGAAGCTACGACTCCTACGTTCCAAATTACATTGGAAATGCGTAAGAAATGATGTGCCACATCTATTTATTCAAATATTATTTATTTTATTAGCAGTACGGCTGCTCACCGAATCTAAGATTATTTATTTTTTCGCTTTTAAATAATCTTAGATTCGGTGAGCAGCCGTACTGCTAATAAAATAAATAATATTTGAATAAATAGATGTGGCACATCATTTCTTACGCATTTCCAATGTAATTTAAAACGTAGGAGTCGTAGCTTCTAATAGTTGCGATGGATGTTACCACACGCCACTGTTGGCGTATGTAAGCGATTAAGAATTTCGGGGGAGTCGGTTGGATGCGACGTGGTTCAATTGGTAGAACACCCGTTGGGGCGCATACCCAGGAGACGTGGGTTTGAATCCCACCGGCGCACCCGAAAAACTTTTTCGCTTTTAAATAATCTTAGATTCGGTGAGCAGCCGTACTGCTAATAAAATAAATAATATTTGAATAAATAGATGTGGCACATCATTTCTTACGCATTTCCAATGTAATTTGGAACGTAGGAGTCGTAGCTTCTAATAGTTGCGATGGATGTTACCACACGCCACTGTTGGCGTATGTAAGCAATTAAGAATTTCGGGGGAGTCGGTTGGATGCGACGTGGTTCAATTGGTAGAACACCCGTTGGGGCGCATACCCAGGAGACGTGGGTTCGAATCCCACCGGCGCACCCGAAAAACTTTTTCACTTTTAAATAATCTTAGATTCGGTGAGCAGCCGTACTGCTAATAAAATAAATAATATTTGAATAAATAGATGTGGCACATCATTTCTTACGCATTTCCAATGTAATTTGGAACGTAGGAGTCGTAGCTTCTAATAGTTGCGATGGATGTTACCACACGCCACTGTTGGCGTATGTAAGCGATTAAGAATTTCGGGGGAGTCGGTTGGATGCGACGTGGTTCAATTGGTAGAACACCCGTTGGGGCGCATACCCAGGAGACGTGGGTTTGAATCCCACCGGCGCACCCGAAAAACTTTTTCGCTTTTAAATAATCTTAGATTCGGTGAGCAGCCGTACTGCTAATAAAATAAATAATATTTGAATAAATAGATGTGGCACATCATTTCTTACGCATTTCCAATGTAATTTGGAACGTAGGAGTCGTAGCTTCTAATAGTTGCGATGGATGTTACCACACGCCACTGTTGGCGTATGTAAGCAATTAAGAATTTCGGGGGAGTCGGTTGGATGCGACGTGGTTCAATTGGTAGAACACCCGTTGGGGCGCATACCCAGGAGACGTGGGTTCGAATCCCACCGGCGCACCCGAAAAACTTTTTCACTTTTAAATAATCTTAGATTCGGTGAGCAGCCGTACTGCTAATAAAATAAATAATATTTGAATAAATAGATGTGGCACATCATTTCTTACGCATTTCCAATGTAATTTGGAACGTAGGAGTCGTAGCTTCTAATAGTTGCGATGGATGTTACCACACGCCACTGTTGGCGTATGTAAGCGATTAAGAATTTCGGTGGAGTCGGTTGGATGCGACGTGGTTCAATTGGTAGAACACCCGTTGGGGCGCATACCCAGGAGACGTGGGTTCGAATCCCACCGGCGCACCCGAAAAACTTTTTCGCTTTTAAATAATCTTAGATTCGGTGAGCAGCCGTACTGCTAATAAAATAAATAATATTATTTTTAAAAACACTTAATATCAAAACAGGTTATTCAAATATTCATAATTTAATTAGAAATTACGCTTAATAATTTTTAGACAAAAACATTATTTTCTCTTAATATTTCTAACCAGTGGCAGGTTGTGGTGGAGGAAAGTTAGTGTCTCAGCTATGTTATTCCGCTTATACAATCAAAAAAAACTAAAAAAATACAGAGTAAATAAACAATTGCACGCGTTTTCGTTAACACAAGAGGCAGCGAGGTGAACGCGGGTGGCAGGCGGGAGGCGGGTGAGTGAAATTACAAGCGACGAAATTAACAAGATCTGACCTGTTCATTGAGCAAAAGCGCGCGAAATTTAACCGAATTTCGGCCGAACTTCGGCCGAACTTCGGCTTCGGCACATATTTAAACCGAACATTCGGCCGAATTCGACATTCGGCAGGACCCACATTCGGTGCAACACTAGTTAAAACCATTTTCAAAAAATTAAGGGCCAAAGTAAAGTATGTCAACCAAATTTCAAAAAAATATTTATTGCTGGTATACTAGCAAATATAATTACAATATTTCTTAACTTTCTGAAAGCTGTATTGTGTGTTTACGTGTCAGTATTTTTTTTCTTTCTTTCGTGGCATAGTTACTTACCAAGAAGCTCGTAAAGTTGAAAGTGGTAAAATTTCGCAGTTTTTTGGCTCTCCTGCACAATTTGGATAAACGATGTTACGTTCATCTGGGGTTTTTACACCGCGAATTAACCATACATGTATCGGGTCATATCGATACATAAATCCCGTTTTTAGGGTTCCATCAAGTACAGAAAAAACTCTCTGTATTTATCAACTCTAATTTAAATTACATGTACAACTATCCTAAAGTAAAAATAAGTACCTACAATAAGAAAAAAGAAAACAAAAATATAAAATAATGATAATTATAACTAAAACATTATTATGAAAGGTCCCCTAGTCTAGGTGCCGGAGATACTGGCAGCGTTTCCTTGCAATTGGTTCTAGGTTTCACATCACTAATTAGTCTGTGGTCAGGTTAATGGCGTCTTTGTTTACATTCTCATTCAATCGAATTGACACGGTATAATAGCATTGCTATTGGCAAAGACTGCCAAGTGCCAAATCGCGATGACTTGGCGCTGACTCCCCAACGCGTGCCAAACGCGCTGCCAAACGGCCGCGTGCTGCTCTAATGAGTGTCGTGTTTAGGACAACTAATTGCTAATGACACGAGTCGAGGTAAACAGTGCGGATTGGTCTGAATTTACGCTTGAATTTCCAAATGTTCACATGTTGAGAAAGGTTTTGATATAAATTAGGAAAACAATTGGGCATTCAAATTAAAAGGACCAATTTAAAAGTTGTCAATACACACAAAATACAATAAAATAAAAATATAAAGTCAGTGAAATAAACTGCCCCGTATCGCACCAGGCTCAAAGGTGCCCAACGCACTAGCCGCATTGCCCCGCTGAACCGCAATGGGCAACCTTTGCACCAGAAACGACCAAGAGCAATGGTCAAGACCTACTGGAAAGGACTTGGGGTATGCCAACCTCTTAGTCTTTTGAGTTGCAACGCATATGCAATTCTGTTGTTGTGGTTTTTCGACACCAGCAACTCATACTACGCTAACTTGATTTTCGCCAAATTTGTTTTTTTAATCCAATACAATAATTGTACAATTATCTTTCATTTCAAAATTCTTAAAAATAAAAAGTTTTGAAACTCATAAAACGCTAAGTAAACATGCTTTTTAATACCCCTGCCTACGAAGCAAGAGGTCCTGGGTTCAAATCCCGGTAAGGGTATTTATTTGTGTGATGAGCACGAATATTTGTTCCTGAGTTATGGATGTTTTCTATGTATTTAAGTATTTATTTATCTATATAAGTATGTTTATCCGTTGCTTAGTACCCATAACACAAGCTTTGCTAAGCTTACTTTGGGACTAGGTGAATTGGTGTGAATGGTCCCATGATATTTATTTATTTTATTTATTTATTTATTTAATATCACACGATCTATAGACCGCTAACTATATTTTAGTTGGGTACTTACTATGGAGATCGTGTGAGGGCATATTTGTAAATACTACGTGAAGTACCTGTTGTCGATATTAAAAGTCTATCTACAATAATCTACATATAGGTATATAAATTAATACCCATTTCCTTTGGTCACGTTATCACGCGTGAACGGCTGGACCAATTTCGGTCATTCTTTTTTCGTTGCGTTTGCTATTGTCAGAAGATTCTTATGCAAGAAATTTTAGAAAAAATAAAGAAGCCGAAGGCTACAGCTAGTTGGAAATAAATACAGCCAAATATAATTACATTAAATATTTTGTTAGTAATAATATTATTCCTCAAAAGTATCATAGTTTTCATACTAATCTGCTGTCTCAAGAGCAAAATCTTGACGAATCTACTACTGATGGGGAAGATGATAACTGATTTTACGTAAATAATAACAGTATTTTGAACTAATTTTCGCACATTTCTATATCTTTTGACGTAAATAAAACGCTAATTTCGTAACGCTGATTCGTATAAAAGAAGCTAAGTGTGACTTGGATTACTTTATAAATATTATAAGTGTAAAGATGTTCCCAGTTATACGACGCTAACTTTTAAAAGTTTATAAAAATGCATAAAGTTACCATGTTATTTCATTTCAAGTAATAAAATTATGTTATCCTAATATGTCCATGATTTGTTTTTCTTGTTAAATCGCTTCCAATATCATATTTGTACTGTATATTTAAAAGGAGACACGACCTAACACACCACGCTAAGTTAGAAATGGCGTTATATTCATTGTCTATTATGTTTCTATTTTTGTTATAAAGTACGCTAAGTAGAACTAAATTCAAAAACGAATGAAATAATCAAAAATTTTGTATTTCTTATAATTGTACAACAAATAAAACATCCCAGAAAAATTATAATTATCATGTTCAGTAGTTTCAAATTTATTGCAAGTTTACCTTGTATTGGCCGTAGCGTAAAGTTACCATTTTTAAGTTAGCGTAATGTTAATTGCTGGTGTCGTTTTGTAAACTACTGTGCATTATTACGATTATCAGGTCCACAATCTCGTTTTTTGAGATAAGTTTTTTGCTACGATTTTATTTTTGACGTAAGCTTTTCTGAAAGTGATTGATTATTCTGTATACACCGTGAAATTTTAGTGGTTGTTTTCCCGAAACGAGGTGATTTAGTATCGATTGTACAATCGATTTATAATTACTATTTTGACTAGAGTCAAAAATCCAATTGTGAAAAACGAAAGTCAAAAATGACCGCAAACCAATAGTAACGCTTTGTTGGTACAAGTAGCGTACGATCGTACGATAGGTTAGGTACCAACGAAGCGTTACTATTGGTTTGCGGTCATTTTCGACTTTCGTTTTTCACAATTGGATTTTTGACTCTAGTCAAAATAGTAATTATAAATCGATTGTACAATCGATACTAAATCACCTCGTTTCGGGAAAACAACCACTAAAATTTCACGGTGTATATTTCGTACTGTAGTGTACGTAATAAATTTCAAGTCAATACGATCATTGGGAGTGGATGAAAATCATTGTCAAAATGTTCCTACAGAGCTATTAAATTTCTGTACTAGTGCTAGCTCAAAGTAACAAAAAACAAAAGTAACATCAACTTTTTCACAAAACGCTTTCAATCACATCCAAAAAAACGAAACCACCGTAATTTATGTACATATTTCCGCTAGACCGTAAGCAAATTAGTCTCATATTATGCACCCCTCTGAATGGTGCTAATAACCGGCCAGGATCAAATCACCCTACACACAGTCACAAAATAAATCACATTAGAACCTTATCTTATTCGCCTATTGAACAATCTCGCTTAGGAACTCATGAGTCATATGATTGCGACAGGGTGCCACGGTTTCGTTAAAGTTCTCGACGTGATATGGGCCTGCTTTTGAAAATGCGTGCGGCGATCCAATTTTTTTCTGAAGGATGTGTTACATGACAGATTTGTAAAGGTTTGAAAGAATACAAGAAAAATGCTTTTTTTTTTTTAGAACAAATCTACTAGATTGACTCCGATGTGGTGTATAAAGTTTTCAAATTTAACTTTGAACATAGTTTTAATTAACAGTTTTATAAAAATGTGAATGTTTGTTCCAGGGTTCTATAGGTGTTAAATTTGAATTTATTATCCGTTATCTAATATACACAAGGTTTGCTTACTTTGGGAGTAAGTCAATCGGTGTCAAGTGTCCCGTGTTTTTTTTTAAATTAAATCTTAGTATTTAATTTTCTTTTTCTAACTTAATAACATCTAGGAGCAATTACCTTTAGGTATAATTAATGTAAAAATTAGGGTGTCAATTCTTTACTTCATCAAATTAACATTTGCCAAACTTGTGTGGCATACGTAGTGGTGGTAAAGCTAAGTAAGCTAGGTTCAAAAATGTGAAGCTGATTTTTGAAAGTGACAATGTTTTGTTTCAATTTCTCAATGAAATGTCTTCTACAAATTTATCTAAATTGTTGAACGAACTCCCAATTTCGTTAGTAACATTGTATTTAAACAAAACACGAACAAACTTCGATGTTCCTTTCACCTCTCTCCGTTCCGATGTTTCAATTATTTCTAGAACAATCTGTCTTCCCAAAACTTTCCTTTTCAAAGCAAATATTGTTTATTTAATGGTGTTAATAAAGGTGGAGATGATTTTGCTGGAATTTTAGAAAAGGGTTGAACAACTTTATTGTTGTATATTAAAGTTTAACTTATTTAAAGGAAATAAGGGAACGTCGTTGTTTTATTTTCAACGAAATAATTCATTATGACAGAATTTAAATCTTATTTGAAAAATATATTTCGAAACCGAACGTAAAAAGTAATTTTATGCTTTCTGACAACAAGGCAATATGTGCCCACCTAACAGCTCAGTCACGACATCATGCGACCGGCGGTAGTGGCGAGCGTTTTATCAGTTCATTGCGTGTGCCGCCAGATAATCACTGTGCGGCGAGCGTCTCGGCCGCGCAATGAACGGTGAAAACGCGCGCGATGTCGTGGCCGGGCTATTAGTGCTACGCCGTAGCACACGCGTAGCTGGCCTTACTGTGAGTTACTCCAAGTTACTGCGTCTGTCTTTTACGTATACAACCCTCATTGCTCCGCCAGTAAAAATAAAAAAAAAACAAATCGAAAAAAGAATCCATACAATTAAGATAAGATAAGATAATTTATTCAAATTATTTCAGTACAAATAACTAGAAATACGATTATTTTACAAAAGGCCTATGTAACACGCGTGCCTGCACTAGGGTTACTAGGGAACTCTGTGTCGCAGGCTAAACGAGCTATTATAAATTAAAATTAAAAATAATTATCTAAACTTAACATATTATAAAAGTATAAAGACATAAAATTACATGAAATTCAAAAACAATAAAACAGTAACAAATTGTGTATAGTGATTACAATATAGTACAGATAAATCAATAGAACTTAACAGCCTAAATTTAGAAATTTAAAGTAGGTATACATCATCATACATGTTTATTATTAAGGTCGAATAAACCACACAGTCAGTGCCGTTATTAACCGGGTCAAATCGAGTGCAAAGTTTGCTGACTAAAGAAAATACGCGCCTAAGCCGATGACTCAAAACACTGAGAAATTATCTAGGTCGTCAATCAGAATGTGTAAATAAATAAAACTTCTAAAAATACTAATTTAATTACGGTGCTCTATGAATTATCGAACCAGCAGGCTTATTGTTTAACGTTTCTGGCGCTTGCCTTCGTAATCACTATTTATTTCTGTCAAACGGTATAAAATGATGACAGAAAGAGATGGTAAAAGCGAAGGCGAAGGCGACATACCACTAATCAGATCTAGTGCGCAAATTACTATACAAATACTTCTACGACGACTCCGGACTTTATTTTTACGGATTCGAACCGGATTCGGAGCGGACGTAGTGCGAAACCGCTCTATTTTTTCTTAATAAAAACTATCTACTACGTTTCATTAATTTTAATGAAAACAAAATTTAAAAATGCAGCGACCATGTTCATTGTTAATAGCCTACGTGAACCGGGGACACCATAAAACCGTTAGCAAAAAGTGCGAGTCGGGTTCACTCACAAAGAGTTCTGTACGCTTAGTATAAGTTTTCCTTCACTTCAATACTTCTCGATCGCGTTTACGTAAAAATTTTAATTCTATGGAAACATGTAAGTGCGCGCGCGGAGACGCTCTCCATGTTTCCCTAGTAATTGATTTTTTTACGTAAACGCGATCCAGAAGTATTTTGGTGAAGTAAAACTTATACTAAGCGTACACTACCATCGATTTTTTTTTAATTATTATTGTTATTAAATGTTATTAAACAAGTACTAGCTGTTGTCCGTGACTCCGTCTGCAAAGAATAGGGGTATAAAAAATAGCCTACGACGATTCTCAGACCTACCAAATATAGACAAAAAAAATCATAAAAATTGGTCAAGCCGTTTCAGAGGAGTTCGATAACAAACACTGTGACACGAGTTTTTTACGTATTAGAAAGATTTATTTTATACCACAGCTGGGTCTCAAAATGAAAGGGGTTGGTTCCCATGCGGACCCACTGCAGATTGAGAACTTCACACATACCATTGAACTACTACGTAGATATATGCAGGTCTCCTCATAATTTTATCTATCACATCATCGGTAAGAAATTTCCCATGAGGAAATTCTGAAATATCATTTTGCACATGAATTCCGAAAATCGTAGAGGGGTGAGCCCGGGTTTGAACTCACGACATTCTACTTGAGAGACCACAAGTGAAACCACTAGGATACCGCGGCTTAAAAATTATAGGCGTACAGACAGCGGCGGCTTAGTAATGGTCCATTTAGGTACTGAACCCTAAAAACTATTTGTCAACCAGCGCCCCGCGGCGTTAATAATTCCACAATAGCAATAAAAAAAATCCCCGACAAATCTCCGCAATCCCTCTGACGACCAACTAGGCACGCCTTCAAAATTATTAAGCCTTTTCAAAGTCCTGAACCAGACGAAACACATAGTAAACACAACGTTAACACGAACACGTAAAACACAGAATCAAGGAAACCTATACTTATACTTACGTCATGCTTGTTTTAAAATCCTGTTTACGATGTCATGGAATTTTACGCTGCGGGTTTTAATAGCACCTTTTTTCTCTCTGTCTACCAGCTACGTCTGTCCCGCCCTACGGTCCAGTCTCATTCAGAACGACTTCCGTATAATCCAATACCAGACTGCAGGAAAGGGATTTGTATGGCACTATAGGAGCTTTTCCGTTCTGAAATATCATACGTTCCTTTCTTAAGGCTTAAGAAAATTGGTTACGAGACTTAGTATTGTGGGGGACTTTGAAACAATTGGATGGCAACTTCGAGATTTAATTGACAAGCCACTTGAACAGTTTTTTTTTAACGTAGGTACAGTTACCGTATTTGATTTCTAGGCTACCACAGAACCTGTCATCATGACTTTTTACATTATTCGATTAAGGAAGCTCGAAGAATCACTAGACTTAAGTGGCAGTGGGCAGGGGCACATCGCTCGTAGAACTGACGGCCGACGGGGCCGGATGGTTCGCGTCCGCGGACCGGAAGACGCAGTGTAGGTAGGCCTCCAACAAGAAGGAGCGACGACCTGGTGGCGGGAACGCATTGGATGCGGATGGTGATGGTTTGGTGAACCTTGCGGGAGACCTATGTTCAGCAGTGGTACATCATGTTGATTGCTTACAATGGACAAATTTATTGTTTGGATATTTGTGGCAATGGTGATTGGGTATTATTTTAAAAACTCGAGCTCTGAACTTGTTCATGGACGTGTTAAAGTGCGTGCATGGGCGTGGGACGCGGTCTAAAATTTGGTACGGTTGCGTTAGGTACTCCGAGGTTAAGCTCTGGTTGAGTTGAAACGCGTCAGTGTAGTTTGGTGGTGGTGATAGTTGGGTTTGTGTGATTTGTGTGTGTTCGTACAGTGTGGAGGTGGAGGAACAGCATGAACACACAATTCTTGCATAAATGTAGCTATCATAAGGTCGTGGGTGAGTAAAGTGATAAGGATGATAAGCCCTGAAAACCAGATTAATTTTCCATTAACTGCAAAATTAGATTTTATGTTGCTTTAAAATAAATAAATAGTTAGTTGATTGAGTTGCCGAACAAGTGCCGTCAAAATTACTCTATGGGAGAATTGTATTTTGACATCTCATAAAAAGTACGTCAGTTGATTGGTGGTGTCAACATCCCTATTGTTTCAGTTCGTGTTAAAGATGTCGAGAGAAACGAGGAGATTTCGACTACGAAACCCTAACAAAAGAAACTCCCACGTTTTTCACACACGTATAATACTTTAGGTGTGAAGGCAAAAACCCGACGCTTCGGTAATACAGTGCGGTCCTAACAGCCGTCAGAATTAGTAACTACCCCTGTTATTTCCCTAATTTCGGGCTAATGGTTCATTATGGTCTAATTTACAGCTGAGCACGATGTTTAGACTTAATTTATTGGATGGTAGGTGCACTGTTTCATAGACTTACTCTAGCGTTGATTCGGTATAAAGCTTTTGTTTACGATTTTGCTTTACGTTACTTTTAAGTTTTAAAAAAAAAAACGTCTTAGGTTCACTTCGTTGTCCGTCTGTTTGTCTGTCAAAAGCCTTTTTTCTCAATTTTACACTGACAATATTTATTAAGTAAAAAAAAAACTATAATGATCCTCCTTCTTATTTTTACTTCAAATTAATGTAGAAACACACAACCAAAGGAAAACGAAAGGGAATTTTCAAATCGACTCACACATTTTATGAACAAACATAAAAAAAGATATGAGAACCTTCTCAATTTCTTGTAACTGAACAGTTTTATACCTTGGAGATATGCAAGAAACTAAAAGAAAGAGGCATCAAAACAAAAAGCAGATTTTTTCATTTAGATTACTTATTTTATTTATTATTTAGATTAGATGCCATGCTCTGACTATGAAGGTAGACACTCAACTCCTAATCTACAGACGGTGGGACCTGATATACCCTGCGATCAAAGCCGTGAGCATACAATACGTCTCGCCCTAATCCAAGACCCAAGATAAACCGGAGGGCGTACCAATCTTCTAGCCAAACAAAATTTCGAATACAGGCCATTACCATACATCCCTATTCCGACGCCAAACCACTTTCGCGCGGACGAACAACTTAACGCCAATCACGGCCCGACGACACCCAATACAGCCTGTGGATTAATTGAATAAATTTGCATTTAATTCCGGTAACATTTCCATTTGTTTCGAATTAAACCGTTCGACGCACGGTGCGGTTTAATATCGGGTGTGAAGTCAATGTGATTTGCGTGTAATAGATTTTGTAATTTGATTGGAGAAAGGAAAGTAATTGGTACGAGCTTGCTTTCGATATCTGTACTTGATAGGATTTGAGCATAACTCGGAAAAACGTTAGGCTTTGACTATGAAACCGACTTTTTTAAATAAATGTTAATTTTGTCCCCCACTGCGCTCTCTCTGTTCCGTTTTGATTTCGCTAAACCAATTCCTCACCTACATTTTAAAAAGAAGTTTTGTGTAAAATTAACTACTTAAACACTTATTATTAATTCAGTTAGTTAATAACTTATTTATACTGACTTTGATATACCATAAGCATATGCACTGAGACATTCAATGTCATACTGATCGTAAAACAGATTAGCTTCAAACATTTAATTTTGCAGTGCTTTGAAGAGTTCCCCTATCCTCGAAAAATGTCGGAGTAAAGACTCACTGAAGTGTTTGAATAAGGACGTGATTATGAATAAATTAAGTTGAGTTTTGTTAGTTTTAGTATTCACTACGTAGGGAGTGAACCGCCCGGAATATTATGATGGAGGATTCAACTAAAATGCATTGGAAAAGTATTAAAATTGTGTGCCGTGGATAATAACATTATAAATTCATCCATAGAACAAGGTTTTGAATCGATTTCCGATTTCATTTTGAGGATAATAAAAAAAAATATACCTTGTTGAGTTTCTTGCCGGTTTCTTCTCAACAGGGTTTTTTCCGAACCGGTGGTAGATTCTTCGACGTTCATAGGAGCATCAATTGATGCCTAAATTGAATAAAGAATTTTGACTTTGACTTTGACTTTGACTTTGATTTTGATAGGATCATCATTTTAGCCAAAAGACGTCTAACACTGAACATAGGCCTCCTAACAATGTTAATCAAAGAGACGCCATCCGCAGCCAACACGTTCCCGCAACGTTACCCTCGAAGTATGTCAAAATTAATTTTCAAAATTACTTTATTTCATTTTGTTGCTTCAAATTCAGCAAATAAATCTATTGTATGACCACAAAATTATATTAAATCATGTTTTTTCATCATCATCATCATCATCCCAGTCTATACTATATACGTCCAACTGCAGGGCACAAGCCTCCTCTCAGAATGAGAGCGGCTGGGTTAGGTATTAGTTACCACCGTACCGTAGTTCCCACGCGGGTCAAGTTCGGATTGGGAACTTCACACACTCCATTGAATTTCTTTTCAGGATTATGCAGGTTTCATTACGATGTTTTCCTTCAATGTAAAGCTCATTTACGTTTTTAATTTGTACGATTTTTTTTTATTCAATTGTTTTGAGACAGTATACACAAAAGCCGGCAAATCAAATACGCGCCTCGAGGAAAATATAGCTGATCAATATATCCCCCTCTTTCAATTAGTATCACAAATGCACCTCTAATGCTTAGCCTGAGGGAAAATTCTGCCAAGATGCAGCGATGGGAAAATATACAGTAGGTGCTCCTTAACCCCTCGTATGCTTAAGACACGATTCCGTGCCGAATTTAAGGCATTCATTTTGTATTTTTATTTTCATCTGTAAAATTGTATTTATATGAGACAGTTGAGACTAGAATACATGTTTTTTTTTCACTTGCCGCATGCGAGTGATTAATAAGAGTCTTTGAATCTTAAGGGCTCTGTTAAGATCCTGATATCTCGTGTTATAACACCGTTTCTATTTGTTTTGAAAGAATCCTACTGAAAATAAATGCATAATTTTGTATGTGCTTCGCCTGTATTAAAAATCCAAGAAAAATAATATATATTGTATTACAGTAACACTTTTAAAGCACACATTAGCTCGGACAACGCCATCTGTGGAATAGAGACGAAGATATCGTGTCATCTTGAAACCGAGCTACTTCAATGTTCTTGCACGCATAGGGCATTCTATTCTTGTTTCATCGTCATCATTTCAGCCGAAGGACCTCCACTGCTGAACATAGGCCAAGGTTCGCCAAATAGATCGGTCCTGTGCCATCCGCATCCAACGCGTTCCCGCAACCTTCATCAGGTCTATTCTTGGTAGGTCTATCCTTGTTTAGAGTAAAGATATTATCCCAGGGAAGCTCATCTTCATCATCATCATCATCATCATCATCATCATCATCATCATCATCATCATCATCATCATCATCATCATCATCATCATCATCATCATCATCATCATCATCATCATCATCATCATCATCATCATCATCATCATCATCATCATCATCATCATCATCATCATCATCATCATCATCATCATCATCATCATCATCATCATCATCATCATCATCATCATCATCATCATCATCATCATCATCATCATCATCATCATCATCATCATCATCATCATCATCATCATCATCATCATCATCATCATCATCATCATCATCATCATCATCATCATCATCATCATCATCATCATCATCATCATCATCATCATCATCATCATCATCATCATCATCATCATCATCATCATCATCATCATCATCATCATCATCATCATCATCATCATCATCATCATCATCATCATCATCATCATCATCATCATCATCATCATCATCATCATCATCATCATCATCATCATCATCATCATCATCATCATCATCATCATCATCATCATCATCATCATCATCATCATCATCATCATCATCATCATCATCATCATCATCATCATCATCATCATCATCATCATCATCATCATCATCATCATCATCATCATCATCATCATCATCATCATCATCATCATCATCATCATCATCATCATCATCATCATCATCATCATCATCATCATCATCATCATCATCATCATCATCATCATCATCATCATCATCATCATCATCATCATCATCATCATCATCATCATCATCATCATCATCATCATCATCATCATCATCATCATCATCATCATCATCATCATCATCATCATCATCATCATCATCATCATCATCATCATCATCATCATCATCATCATCATCATCATCATCATCATCATCATCATCATCATCATCATCATCATCATCATCATCATCATCATCATCATCATCATCATCATCATCATCATCATCATCATCATCATCATTATCATCATCATCATTTCAGCCGAAAGTCGTCCACTGCACATAGGCTCGCCTAATTGATCGGCCCTGCGCCATCCGCATCCAACGCGATTCCGCAACTTTAACCAGGTCGTCGCTTCATCTTGTTGGAGGCCTACCTACACTGCGTCTTTCGGTCCGTGGACGCCACTCGAGAACCTTTCGGCCCCATCGGCCGTCGATTCTTCGAGCGATGTGCCCTGCCAACTGCCACTTATGTCTGGCAATTCTTCGAGCTATGTACGTGACTTTAGTTCTTGCGCGGATTTCATCGGGGAAGCTCATTATCGGAATATTAAGCATCCTATGTCTCAATCCACATCTTTTTCTATCTGTACACCAAGTTTTATTTAAATTTATTTAACAGTTACTGCATGACTGGCTAACAAATATACACACATCCAAACATCGTCGCAAACTTTCTTATTTATTATATTAGTTGGATTAACTATGCAGAGAGCGCCTACCAAAAGGGTATCCAAATGTGTCGACATTTATAAGTTTAAATCAGCCTACTGTAATTTTCTCCATTAAAAATTATATTATTACCTACCTGAAACGATTAAGGGGAAGCCACTAAATGAAATCCAAGGGCCAATTGAGGGGGTCGACGCCTAACGACGGAAGTTTAATAAATACAATGCATTTTAAACGATTATTATTGCGCCGAAATATGAACTGAAATCACATTTGTAATTGACTTTTCGGTGAAGGAAAAATATCCCAAGGAGTTCTACACACATTTATGAAGCAAATCAATGGTTGGTGTGAATGCAAGAGTGAAAACTACAGCCTACAACCTAATTTCTCTAGCTCTTTCATTCTTGGAGGAAGCGTATTATATCCCGTAGTAAAAGTAGTTCAGAATCTATTATCTGCTAAATTTTCTGATAATCAGGACGCTTATTCTAGATATTGTTTACCTTTATCTGCGTTCGCGCGATTTTGCATACTTCGGCATAAATAAAAAAATACATACGTATACAATCAATCAGATAACCTGGTTCTTTTCTTGAAGTCGGTTAAATTGAGTTTGTTTTTAAGCTTTTTTGACAGATTTAGGGGCTGTTTCACCACTTTTCTTAAAGTTCGAATTAGCTTAGTCATAACCTTATTTGACAGATGGAATTAAAATTTCTGTTTCACCAGTCTCGATTAACGCTAAGTGACGGACAAACTGTTTCTTAATTTGACCATCAGATCTGGAGGCATTTAGCATTTTTATCCGTCACATAAAGTTAGTTTTTTTTTTGTGGCCATGGTTGGAGAGCCCTTCAGCCGGTTTCAGAAAAATAAATCAAAGTATTTTTTATTTTTAAAGAAAGAGGTCATGCTAAATTGCATAAAATAATTTAAATATCAAGATTTGAATAAAAAAATTTAGGTACACTTTTAGTATGTAAAAATAAATCCAAAATTTCGTAATATTTTTTGATAACAAACTTTTTTCAGTGGCTCAATCGTTTGTTCCACCTGAACTTGTATGTCGCCATTAAAAAAAAGTTTATCTGTCAAATGGTTTGGCGCCACTTTTCGATTCATTTTACGTGATTTTATTTTTCTTTGTTATTGTTAACAAAGTATCGTAAATAAATACCGTTTTTGGATCAATTATAATTTTACATATTTGTTTATGCAAAAAAAATAGATGTATTCAAAAATTATATAGTTAACCATTTCTTTTGCTTTAATAATGAGTGACTCTTAGAACGAAAGTGTGCGAACAGGAACGCGTGGTCGTGAAATGCGACGTTGTCATTCCGACTTTTTGTTAAACCCACGATTAGTTAAGTGGTACTTAGTTTGCACAGGACCGGAGTGGTGAAACTGAAAAAACACTAGCTGACAGATTTGTCCAGTAATTAGTTTATTCATTGGTTACGTAACCAGCAGTTTGACAATAAGGTGGTGAAACACCCCCTTATCTATCTATATTTAGACCTAATAAAATTGCTCTTACCCTTCGATTATTTAATTTTATACACTAGATAGAGTGTCAGTAGCAAACACTGCGCTACAAAACGTCCAAAAACCCATTTTACAGCTTCATCTCTCCTTACGATCGCGTTAAGTCATTCAGACTGAAGGGGGCTAATGGCATATAAGCTAATAGTTGGCTTATATTTTTCGGGACGTTTTCATGCCGCCTAAGCTCTATCTAGACATAGACATAGACATAACTTTATTCGACATCAAATAAAAGAAAAATACACTGACTAATACAGGAGAAAAATAATAATAAAAAAGAAAACAATAATAATAATTAAAACAAAAAAACATAATTGAGATGTCGAAAATAAATTTGACTCAGCATTAAGCTGCAGTAGGTGCCTGCTGCAGCGCTGATTTCCAGTCAAACCCTTCATATCATTGCATCAAACTTGTTGGACCGGAATCAGCACAAATAAGTTGGTGAAAAACTGTGTAACAAAATAAACAAATAAATAAAATAGATACAAATCTAGTGTATAAATAATCTAAGCTTTTACCGTTTCCAAACAATTTAACTTTAGAAAATGACATCTATCTATTCTTTTTAAAACATGGCTCTGTCCATCAGAGGAGAATGAAATCAAAAATATTAACTGACAACCGTACTTGAACTGACTTGTTTATCTTGAGATTCACCTTCAATTATTTATTTATTAATATCGTAAGCAATGAATACAGGGCGTTAAAAATTATAATAAGGTCACCATTGGTCTTAATTCAACTGTGTTTATTTTTTCTGTACATATATCGAATGAAATATTTGGTAGGTACTCGTGAACCGATGTCGACCATTCTTCGTTGTTCGTAAGAACATGCTTCAGAAGTAATCTCTCCAAAATCGAGTTGGAAATCATAATCTTAGAAGCTTATGCGGTGCTTTTCCGCGTAGAAATCTAAAATAAGGCTGGAAAATTCCTTCTTAGTACTTCTGCGTCTTTCCTTCATCTCCTTCCTCTTTCATTCACATATTTGCCAAATTTCAAAACCAGTGATTGAAACTTCTGTCAGTCACGTTTCTTTTACAGGTATTTAAAAATCTAATTTGAAATCAATTAATGGTCGCCCCGATCATCAATGGATGCCCCAGGATGGCAATCAGTGCCGAGGTAGGCTAAGCAAAGATAGCAAGATGCCTAGACACGGCCTAACATATAATATAAGTGCAAGCAAGGCCAGTTGGAAGTCCAGGGGAGAGGCCTTTGCTCAACAGTAAAACACACACATCAAAATATCAAAATTATTTTTATTCTTATTTCAAAATTACTTTTTAGGGTTCCGTACCCAAAGGGTAAAACGGGACCCAATAGGGTCAATAGGGTGTACGGACAGCGGAGTCTTAGTAATAACTAAGACTCCGCTATCCGTCTGTCTGTTTGTCCGTCTTGTCACCAGGCTGTATCTTATGAACCGTGATAGTTAGACAGTTGAAATTTTCACAGATGATGTATTTAGGTTGCCGCTATTGGCTACGTGCACGACGGTGGCGCCGCGTAGCGTTGACAACATTTCCTCCGAATTTATTTCCAATTTTTGCCATGTTGTGCGCTGCGATCGTTTTCTGTACCCCCACCACCCGCTTCGCACATAGCCAAATACTAAAATACAAATACAACAAACGTGATTTTTTTGCTTGTTTTTGCTCGATATTGATAACGGTAATAGGTAGACGCTTGAAATATTCACAGAATATTTAGTTACATATTCACTTTAAAAATAAATAATTAAATTAAAATAAAACAAATATTTAAAGTGATATTTTTGCCATCTTTATAGAATAAACAGATACTTAATGGTGCGGATCCCTTCGTGCGCGAGTCCGACTCGCACTTGGCCGGTTTTTTCGTTCTTTCGACCGCAGTTCCAAGCCAAGTCTCAACAAAATTTTAACCCTGACCTCCAAAAAAAATAATTTACTATAATCCTCCGCAGCCGGTGAGAAAATGGCAAAACAGCGTAAACTGTCTTCGCGGACCCAAAGCCTTAAGCCCGTCATAATCCGATTACGTCGCTTACGGAAGGCTTTCAATTTGTGAGGCAAATCTCTTTGCACCTCAGTATGGGCGCGTGAGGCTTAGACGTTGCCTTAAAGGTGGGATAAATTAGACGCTTGTGTAACAGTTCTATGGGATTCGTTAGCCTTTGGATAAGAAAACGGGCCGGTGCAAGGGCCAATGTGACGTAACACCTTACATAATACGTACCTCTACAGGGTGTAAATCGAATAATGAAATTACGTTGCTGTTAAATTAAGTATCGTTAAAAAACATTCGCATTTTTTTCCAATAAGAATGAGTTTGTACTAAGTTTGTGAACCTTGGCGATCACGTTTTCCCAGGCATAACACCAAAATACATTGATTATTCGCCCCCTGAATACCCCTACATAGCAAATTTCGTCGAAATCCCCGAAATAAATAATATAATGCAAAAGAATTGCTCTTTTAAATGTGAAGGTGATAATAGCAGGTAACAGTCAATTATGTTAAGAAATGCCCACACGCTGCTAGCTCACTGTATAAAAGTAATAAAACTGTAATATTTTACAGATTTATCCTATCACAAGTATCACAACATGTTACACTACCACTTACCTTACTAACACTTACCTATGAAAAAGTTTCTAAAGATGTTTGGATGTTTACATGTTTGAGTGTTTAGATGTTTGTTAGTCAATCACACATCAGTCAGTAATGGTTTCACAGATTTAAATGAAACATGGCATACAGATATACACAAATTTGGATTAAGACATAGGATATTTAATATCCCGCTAATACTTTCCCGTTATAGATGAAATTTACCATGAGCTTTACAGTGAAGGAAAACTTCGTGAGGAAACCTGTATACACGTGCGAAGAAATTCAATGGTGTGTGTGAAGTTCCCAATCCGCACTGGGCCCGCGTGGGAACTAAGATCCGAGCCCACTCATTCTGAGAGGCGGCCTGTGCCCTGCAGTGGGACGTGTATAGGCTGGGATGATGATGATGACTTTTCCGTGGGATAATATTTTAACTGTAAACAAGAATAGAGGGCGCTATCAAAGAATGTCGAAGTGCAGCAGCTTTCAAGGTGACATTTTAACATCGCCTGCAATCAATAATAGATGACGTTGTCTGAGTAAAGGTTGTGCTTTAGAAACGTTACCGTAACCAGTTTACGAAGAACTCTATGATTTTAAAGGTTTCTCATGATTGTATACCTAATTAAAAACAGCTTATTACAGCTTGCTTCCGACCAACAAATTGCAAATACAGTATTGTTGAAATGTTTTCCTTTTATTTATTAGAACAACCAAATTATAACGTTGCGCTCATAAACAGGGTGGCCAAAATGTTCGGATAAAATATTTGAAAACTGGTCCCGTTAGTGTTTAACATTTTCAACTCTACGTATTAACGCATATGGTCGAGATTCGATGTACTGCGTTCGTAATTAGTATGGAAGTACGTGTTATGAGATCTCTAATTAACGAACTCGCGTTTGCTTCACTTAATTTGTGCGTTGCAAGTGACGTAATTACCTTAACATTTAATACTGGCTACACTGACTGAATATTCGTATTCGTTGGACTAAATTAACGAAACGACTGCAATGTTGATAATTTAATACATTTTAAAACCAAGTTGTCGGAAGTCAACCAATTTTTGATTCAATTTTATACAGTGAAATCTGTTTGGTAAAGTAATATTATTTTATATGTAGTTAGTAAACAAACGTTGTTGATTATTTAACGGTCAAAACAAAATCGAAATACAGACAAATCATGGAAATTTTTATTGGTCTTTCTTTAAATTTAACAAACACTTTCTCAAAAAAAATATGTCGAAAAATCGATAATGATGTTTAAAAGAATGCCCTTAAATTCAACTGTTTGCAAAACTTCTGTCTTCTTCTTTCTACCTACACGCGGTATAGGGAGTCCCGTGATTATTTTTCAGTTGAGCTCAAAAAGTTGGGCATCCTAACAAAAAAAAAAAAAAAAAATAGTATGAAACTTTCCATTGTGAGACGAAGACTAATCATACTAGGTATGTAAATGGATGAGTAATTTTCTTGTCACAGCTGAACTTTTGCCAGTCAATGGTTAATCAACCATTGAACGTGGTTATTTCTTAACCGCTAAGTCTTGATATTATTATACGAAAGTTTACACGGGTGTTCTTCAGATAACCTAAATAAAGACCACGATCTAAATTTTGAGAATTCCTCTGGAAATTTGGTAAAATCCTAGAGTTTCTATTCAACTACCAGTACCTCCACCATGAGTTTACACTAGTTTACGTGACCGTACTCGCTAGCGACGGCGTAAATTATTTGTATGGAGAATTGTACAGCGCCTCTAGCGGTCACTTACGGAAGTACAATTCACCATACAAATATTTACGGCGTCGCTAGCGAGTACGGTCACGTAAACTAGTGTAAACTCATGGTAGAGGTACAGATCGTACAATAAGGCTTCGGCTCCACTGAGGCGGAGACGAGCGGAAGTAAGTGGAGCAGAGCTGTGAAAAGAGTTAAGTGATCCCACTGAGGCGGAGCCAAGCGGAGCTGAGTGGAACTAATATGATTGGTCGATCCCTACACGTCTCCTCTCCGCTCCGCTTGCTTTGCCGCTAAACATTTTACGATAAGATACTTGACCAATAAAACAACTGTTGTCTAATAGTAATAGTTTCCAGCCGAATAACGCATCATTCCATAAATGCCTAGGATTCCAACTAAATTAACATCTGCTATGTTAATTAATTCAAGGTGTATCGAGGGAGGTGGATTAGGGTTGATGTTAGGGCGCTAAATTAATGTCTCAATTGAATTGCAAAATTACCATTAATTTTGGTAATTTTTAAACACTCGTTACTTTTCAGAAGTAATTCTCGTGCAAGACAGGTGGCTATGCGTCACTTGTATGTTTTCATGAAAAAAAACCACGCACTTCTACGTTAGTAAATATACACCGTGAAATTTTAGTGGTTGTCTTCCCGAAACGAGGTGATTTAGTTTCGATTGTACAATCGATTTATAATTACTATTTTGACTACAGTCAAAAACCCAATTGTGAAAAACGAAAGTCGAAAATGACCGCGAACCAATAGTAACGCTTCGTTGGTACAAGTAGCGTACGATCGTACGATAGGTTAGGTACCAACAATTGTACAATCGATACTAAATCACCTCGTTTCGGGAAAACAACCACTAAAATTTCTCGCATCTCGCGCCGGCCGGTCCCAAGCCCGGGTAAAGGAGGAGGGTTCTTCGTAGGGCCAACAACCCTACAAGGTAAAAACCTAAACGTTCCGAAGTCCAATACAGAAAAATCCGGATTGCTTAAAACCCAACGACCTCGGCAAAGACTTATGGAAAAACGATTTAGCCTACGAATCGGTACATGGAATGTTCAGTCTATGCTACAAGCTGGAAAAATGGATGAAGTTGGCTGCGAACTGAGAAAATATAACCTCGATCTAATAGCACTTCAAGAAATCAGATGGCAAGGAACTGGCACCATAGATAAGGACGAGTATACACTTCACTACAGCTGTGCCGACATTCAGGGATACCGCGGCACTGGTTTCATCATCAACAAGAAGCTTCGAAGTTGTATACTGGGCTTTGAACCATTCAATGACAGACTATGCAAAATACGGGTCAAAGGAAAGCTCTACAATACTACATATGTCTGCGCATATTCACCAACGGAAGACGCATTAGACGAAGACAAAGAAAAGTTTTACGAGGAACTTCACACACTATGCAGTAAAGTGCCGAAATATGATGCTCTTTGTGTTCTAGGTGACTTCAACGCAAAAGTGGGGAAAGAGAATGTATATGAGGACGTGATTGGTAAACATTCTCTGCATGAAGATACCAGCGACAATGGAGAACTCTTGTGTAATTTTGCAGTAGCAAATAATCATTTTATATGTGGTACGAAATTTCCACACAAAAATATACACAAAGGCACCTGGAAGGTTCCCGGTAGGGCTCAATACAATCAAATCGATCATATGCTATTTAGCAAGCGTAGACTGTCTAACGTTCAAGATGTTAGAGTATACAGAGGTGCCAACTGTGACTCTGACCACTTATTAGTTGTTGCTTCTTTGAAGGAAAAAACTTGTAAAATTCAGAACGCTAAAGGTGAGAAACGTATAAAATGGGACACAGACAAACTAAAGGATACTACTAATGAAACTTTGTACGAAAATGAAGTAGGAAGACAACTTACTAAATATGTCCCGTCCAAAAACATTGATGAGGAGTGGCAGAGTATAAAAACAGCGGTGACGGATTCAGCCAAAAATACTATTGGGGAGGCAAAACGTACAAGAAATATAGAATGGTTCGATGAAGAATATATGCAAGCACTTAATAAAAAGAATGAAATGCGGATTAGATATCTACAAAGCGACAGTTTAAGAAACGAAGAACTTTATAGGACTGAGAGAAACAAATGTAGGAAATTAGCGAGGCGCAAAAAAAGGGATGCAGAAAGAGAGCGATTTAAAAGAATGGAAGACCTGAGGGTACGTCATTTTTAGGAGATGGCGGGAACACTTTAACGAACTCCTAAACATATCAAATGCAGGAACAAATAAAGAATCCATCTTCTTCGACGTTGAGGAAAAGCTAGAACCACCCACGCGAATGGAAGTCCATCTAGCCATTCGTAGTCTGAAAAACAACAAGGCGCCAGGGCTTGATAATATCACCTCAGAGCTGCTCAAAAGAGGAGGAAGCGATATCGTAGAGAGAATGCACGGACTCGTTACTCTGATATGGGAGGAGGAAACAATCCCCGAGGAGTGGAATTCAGGTATTATTGTACCTATATTCAAGAAAGGAAACAAGAGTATCTGTAGCAATTACAGAGGTATTACAGTCCTCTCAGCGGCTTATAAAGTTTTTTCAGGAGTCATTTATAGGAGGCTCTGTGGTTATGCTGAGGAGATACTGGGAGAGTACCAATGCGGATTTCGACCTAATCGCTCTACTGTGGACCAGATTCACCTCCTGCGGCAAACACTGGAAAAGGCATATGAATACAACATCAACTTGCATCATATGTTTGTGGATTTCAAGCAGGCATTTGACAGTGTGAACCGTACACAAATACTCTCCAGCATGCTACATTTAGGCGTGCCTAGCAAATTGGTTAGGCTTGTCGAAGCAACGTTAAAGCACTCCAAAGCTGTTGTAGGAATACAGAATGACCTGTCCGAGCCTTTTGAAATTCGTTCGGGAGTGAAACAAGGAGACGCACTATCGTCTTTAGTCTTCAATCTGGCACTTGAGGCTGCCACACGTAAATTGAATATCAATGGCCTGATTGACTACAACACCACTCAACTCGCTGCGTATGCTGATGATATTGTCATTACCAGCAGGTCAAAAAACAGGATGGCCGACCACTGTCTAACGCTAGAGACCGAAGCCGCTACTTTTGGACTGCGTGTAAATGCATCCAAGACTGAGTACCTTGCATCAGCTAGACAGCCTGGACAGCCACAAAACGTTAACATCGGCAATCAAACCATAAGCGGCGTTAGCAGCTTCAAGTATCTAGGAGCAACAATTACCTCCCAGAATAGATGTGACGAGGAGATTAGGGCACGGATAGTTGCTGGGTACAAAAGCTATTACGCATGTGCCAAACTCCTAAGTTCTAAGCTGCTTAGTGTGAAATCGAAACTCACCATCTATCGCACCATCATCAGGCCTGTTGTGACTTACGCCTGCGAAACCTGGACCTTAACCCAGAGAGACGAACTGAAGCTTGCCGTGTTCGAAAGGAAAGTGTTGAGAAAAATCTATGGTCCCGTGAAAGAGTGTGACGGTATCTATCGTCAACGCATGAACCATGAACTGGACGCACTTATCGGGCACGAGAACATCGTCAGGTTTTGTAAGTCGCAGCGACTGAGGTGGGCGGGTCACCTTGAAAGAATGCCGGACACAAGAGCCGTAAAATTAATAACAAAGTGGACGCCGCAGCAAAAGAGACCGAGAGGCAGGCCTAAAAAGCGTTGGAGTGATTGTGTGGAAGAATATCTCAGGAGGATGGGAAAGTTTACCAGCTGGAAGAAGGTTGCCAGGCACCGTGACAACTGGAGGAAAATTGTGGAGGAGGCCAAGACCCTCAGAGGGTTGTAGCGCCAGCGGAAGAAGAAGAAGAAGGTATCTACATAGATCTAGCCCTGTCAGTCACAGTTTCGTTCGTCAGTTACAGGTTCGTTCTCAAAGTTTAGAAACACTGAACACTACCGTTTGACATCTGAGAAGAGCATACCAAAAAATTCGAACTTATACATATATATATACTTTTTTTTTCATTTATAACTGGCTATCGATTGACTTCTATCTCATCAGCTGATGGTAAATGCAGGGTTCAGTACTCACAACTTAAATAGATTCATATTGGTTTATGGGGTTCTAAATTAGGTAGAGCCGTAGAGCTGCAACGTTGTTGAAGCCAACTAAATGTTTTGTCGATCTGTATCCGTGCCGTGTGCCGTATCCCGGATACAGGTACTTTGTGGCTCGGATTATGGAAATTATGATTTTCGATCTTATGGTTAACAGCCCATACCCGCAATGGTGGCAGTCCAGCGTTGGGCGATACCGAGATATTTAATGAAGCAGACTTCTGTGGAGCGAAGAATACTAAACTGCAAAGTCATGCATAATTTTTTTTAAAACCTATCTTAGGTTAAATCTCATCTCCTCAGACATCTGTAACTACGTACTTACAGCTCCACCAAATCAAGAGCATCACGCATCGATACATTGTAGTACTCGAGCGCGTCGAAATCGAGTCGAGTATCGCATGGATCGGAATCGGTTCGAATATTAGCGATGCCCTCGTCGCCACTCGATACGAGTGGCTCCATATAGCCACTTGGTTAGCTTGGACCACCTAAATCTGGCAAGAGCGATATTCAATGCAGCATTTCGTTGGATATTCGGAAAAGTTAGTAAGAGTTAGTTGGAGAATTACATCAAGATAACTGCAAATGTTTACACGATATCGTGTCTCTTTAAAGTAAAAAGTACGCTGTAGCTATTATCATTATATAGGTTTCTGTACCTTACATTTTGTATTTTACTTAAACCTCTGCTTCACACTATACCTAGTTATAGCACCGTCTCTATTTAGATTCTTGGTTGTTTTAGTTTCCAATTATCATTATGTAAGTCTAATTGTTTCGGACACCTGGAAGTCGAAGGCCTGGTGAAACTGGCACACAGGTCCTACCTAGTTCAGGCACCCGCCCCCACTCACTTCTGTAACAATTACACCTCCTACGTGGCATGTAAATTGTTATCTTGTTACTTGGTGGTGGAAAAATAAATAAACTTTTAATATTATGCGTTTCAAAGTAAATTATTCAAAGATTATTATTTTGCTCTATTGTCATCTTCCACTTCCAAAGTCAAAATAAAACATTTCTTGCAAAATGTTGCTCATAAAGTTGAGTCTATGTGACATATGCAGATTGGAGCCTGAAAATGCATACACAAACGCACCTGTCTTGTAAGTATGATAGAAGAGTTGTAACATTCAAATATACAGTTAATTGAAGGTTCTAAGCCGTTTTTCCACCATCAATTTTTAACGGTGTCTTTAAATGTATTTTTAGACGTACGCGAAATTATAATTATAACGATAAAGAAGCAACAAGGAGTGTGCGAGGTTTTAATGTAATTGCCTAATAAGTGAGATCATAATAGACAAAATGAGACACGAGACGGAAGGCACAGACGCTATTTTCGACGAGTATTAAATTATTTTATTCACATCTACTCGTAGCTGGAATATATGACCCGGCGGCACAAGTTAAAAGATAAGAACTATCTTTTTTTTTATTTGTAAAGGGAAACACACAGCATAATTATAATCCAAGTAAATAGTTAGCTTACAAAGTTAACACTTAAGCCACAACAGTTTCCACCAATAGTTCAAACAGTTTTGCTTGCTCAGGAAGAACAACATTCGATCATAAGTCGGTTATCAAATTCCAATTAAGATGCACATAAAAACCATCATACAATAATAATAAAAAAATTTAAATAAAAAATAAAACCTCCTTCAAAAAACCCCCAAAAAAACATAAAATAATAATTGATTGAACCGACCACAATAAGCATGAAAATATCTTTCTACTAATCTGTTTGAAGTTGGTGCCTCAGCACGAGCCAGCAGGAGTGGACCTAGTAATCTAACTTACCTACATACCTATTATAGGGCTTCTACACTCCTGCTGGCTCGTGCTGAGGCACCAACTTCAAACAGATTAGTAGAAAGATATTTTCATGCTTATTGTGGTCGGTTCAATCAATTATTATTTTATGTTTTTTTGGGGGTTTTTTGAAGGAGGTTTTATTTTTTATTTAAATTTTTTTATTTCCAAGTTTTTTTTGGGTGTTTTTTGAAGGCGGTTTTATTTTTTATTTAAAAATTTTTATTTTTTTTCTTTTTAGTTGTTGCTAATGGCCTGGACTGGCACTCTTTACTGACTGTACTTTTTGCCTCTGGTTA
The DNA here is from genome assembly GCA_947859365.1 of Archips crataeganus. Lineage (NCBI taxonomy): Eukaryota > Metazoa > Arthropoda > Insecta > Lepidoptera > Tortricidae > Archips > Archips crataeganus. Next base: position 19,531,462 of record OX402048.1, read on the forward strand.
CCAAAGTACTTATCAAGACGAATCAAACGAGACCAAACTTGATGGGGTTATGTCGTTTTACTACGGAGTTCTTATGGTCACCATCCAACTTCATTGTCAGACCCTGGTTACCATCTAGGACCAAAGTACTCGTTGAGACGAGTCAAATGAGTCCGTACTCGATGGGGTAAGTGCCGTTACTTTATGGAGTAACTTTGGCCACCTTCCAGCTCCATCATCAGACCCTGTTTACCATCTGGGATCAAAGTGCTCGTCAAGACGTTTCAAATGAACCCAAACTCGACGGGGTTGTGTTGTTTTATTACAGAGTTTCTATGGCCACCTTCCAACTCCATCATCAGATTAGCTCCATGTCACAATAATATTGCATTGTCACCTGATTTACACATGCATGTAAAATATGAAATCAATCAGAAACCGGGAAGTGAGTCAAATTCAACTTGCAAGATTTGACCCGTTGAGGAGTTCCGTTGGCCATCTGCGGTCTTCTTCATCAGATCTAGTTTACCAAATGACACTTTATGAATGCAAATGCTCGATTTGTCACTGAAAATACTAAAATCGCTTTACATTTCCCTTGAACTTTTGAAGAGTTCCTTCAATTCCTCATGGATCCCATCATCAGAACTGGATTCCGGTAACAACGGGACCAACCTTGAAGCATATGCTTTCAAACAACGAAAGAATTTTCCAAATCGGTTCATAAATGACGGAGTTCTGAGGTAACACACGTTAAAAAAAAAAAAAAAAGAACATACAACCGAATTGAGAACCTCCTCCTTTTTTTGAAGTCGGTTAAAAAGAACAAATCCAGGAATATAAAAAAACTATTGAATTTAGAAGATCTAACTGAACACAACAAAGCAGAACTAATAAAACTAATAAAACACGGCAAGTACCTTAAATCTACAATAAAATTGATGTACTTAACCATCTTGTATGAGTATTATATCTCAGAATTTCTATTTTTTTTCTCCTTGTTCATACGTATGCAAAAAAAAATTCGACTAACTTGGAATTTCCTCCATTTCTGAAGTTAGTTAAAAAGTCCTGTCCACTAAGTGGGTTGGATTTTTTTCTTATTTTTTCCAGAACTGACTTCTTCTTCTTCTGACTTTTTTGACTTCTTACTTGGTACCAGGTCATCGTTGAGTTTTGCACCCTGTATAAGTTTTATTAAGTTGCGCTGAAAGGGATCCTTTAAGCCCAGTTTAGAACTCCAAGAAATATCGCGAAAGTTGCAATACATTGCAAGGTTGTAGAGCGCACGCTTTTGAAGTAGTCAATCGGTCGTTGCAACTAAACTGGGCTTTATGAGTTACCCTACATTTGACAGTGACAGTAAAAATGACGATGAAAACGTGAGTAGTGGTGTGGTATCAGTTTCGTCAAGCAGACGCGCGAGCAGAGCAGAGGCGCGTAGTGCGCGTTTGGCAGCACCCGTAGCGTGTAACTCCGGATTAGCCCGAAACGTGTCCATTTAAATTCGTTTTGAGACATGAGTAATTCGTATTACTTCACTATGGCTTTATAGGTTATCTAAATGATATTTCACAATGATAGTTGGATTAGACGTCAAATGCTTATACCTTAAGTCCATCGTGAGAACTCAGACGTCTTGGCAATTTGTGACTAACTTAGAAACGGACCGTCCTTTTGCGGCACAAGCACTAGCTTAACGCGAAGTCGTTTAATATTCGCTAACTTTTTCTATTAGCCAGTACAATATTCTAGTCATTCGAGACCTTATTTGCATATATAAGTACCTATACAAAAATTCACTTCAATTGAAGAACCCCAAATAATGTGTGTGCTAAACTTACGTGAGAGTAGCCTAGTGTTTTAACCTTTGGCCTCTCTAACAGGGACGCCCCGAGCTGAGGAACCGATTTCGAACAGATCAATAGAAAATTATTTTCGTGGTTTTTTGGAGTTTGTTTAATTTTTACTTTATACTTACTAGCTTTTGCCCGCAATTTCGTTCGTAGAATTCAAATTTGTAGCAAAACTTCTTCGTGTCTTTCATTGTGAATATATATTTTAGATTCACTGACTGATACCGATGATCGATTTTTAGATGTCGTTTTGCCAGATTGTTACTTTATTCAATGAAAGACGAAGAACTTTTACTACAAATTTGAATATTACGCGAACGAAGTTGCGGGAAAACCTAGTATAAAATAAAAATGAAACAAACTCCAAAAAACCACGAAAATAATTTTCTATTGATCTGTTTGAAGTCGGTGCCTCAGCTCGGCTCGGTAATATATACATATTATATAATTCCCATTTTTTCCTTATCCTGTGGGAATATCACAAAATCTTAAAATTTGTTTTTAGCTGTTATCATTATCTAGTTGCACGCTAAATTTGAAGAATCTAGTAATCATAAATACGGAGATAGGGTCAGAATTAAACACATAAAATCTGTTTTGTCCTTATCTCTCAGGAACTTCTATAAATCCCAAAATCAGTATTTTACTGTTATAATTATTGTCTACTGGCAGGCCAGAAGCGTCTTGTATTCATACTAGTTACGGAAATAGAGTCACTCTGAATCGAACATATAAATCCCATTTATTCCCTATCCCATGAGACGTGAGACCTATCAACAAATTCGTTCGTATTCCTTCCCTACACCATAAAAGCAACCTCTGTGGAAAAGTCAGTGAGTCAATCAGTTCATCAGTCAGGACTTCTCTTTAATATGCTTTTTTATTTCGTTCCGTTTAATTTCTATAAAATATAGGTCCTGTGTATACCTACACTAAGTTGTAGATAGGTTCATCAACTCACACTTGCACCTATCTATAAACAATGCATCTATATGCAAATTCTGTTTTATTGTGCGTTCCCGCCGCGTCAATGCAGTCGGGGAGACTTGTTCCCAAACAACTGTATAGGTACGGAAGTTAAATCAGGTTGTATTTATGCTTTAGTCTGGTGAAATTTGATTCGATGTCGACGAACTGCGACGGTGAATACTGTGTTGATGTGGGTCCGTCTGTAACGACTGAAAGGGTTTGAATTGCTTTTTAGAAATATCTGTATTTATAAAATACAGAGGTTGGGATACTCGTACTTTAGTATCACGATAGAAGTAAAGCATATATTTAATTAGAGGTATTTTCGGTTTGGTGCAAGATGTTTGAACACTCACGGGTACCCCATGTGCTTTTCAATTTTCAAGTTTTTACCCAGTGGTTTCACTAAATTCATACAGGAATTCCCAAAAATCACATCGCGGCCTCAACATTCATACGTTGCATTTATTTCTTCAGATATTGTTCAAACTATACCTACTTGTACCTAAAGAACAACCAGTAAAACAGTCCATGGTCTTGGTGTCTTTTTATCAAAGTGAAGTTTAATTTGTCGTGTACTAAACGGTTAAATTAACAGTACAACGTATAATATGACACAAACAAGACAGACAGACACAAAGAAGATTTTAATGTATAAATATGAACCTAAAATTGTTTTATTTTATGTAAGGTTTTTGACAATACAAACGTGTTGGATATGATCGCGTAAGGATCAATTTTGTTGCCGATATGCGCTGGTAAAGGCGCTTTACTTATTTACCATGTTAATCGAAATGGTAATGCAAACGCGTTCAAGATTTTTTTGTTCCAAAAACTTGCACTAAAAGCTTTGAATTTTAGCAAGAAATGGCCTCTTACACCCGCCAGCAATGACAATACTCCTACAAATTTCATCTGATCAATAGTCCAGCTTATGGAGGACCTACTCATGCTATGTCTTCCAGTATGTACCTGCTACTCAAGAACACTTTGGCTCGAACGGCCATTAGAGGTAGTTCATTATAACAGCCGAAACGCTTCCACTGCTGACCATAGGCCTCCTGCAAGGTTCGCCAAACAAATTGGTTCTGCGCCATCCGCATCCAACGCCTTTTCGCAACTTTTACCAAGTCGTTGCTCCATCTTGTTGGAGGCCTACCTACAGACATTGCGTCTTCCAGTCCGTGGACGCCATTCGAGAACACTTTGCCCCTATCGACCATCAGTTATTTAACCAAAGTTCAAAGCGTAAATATTTCAAAATCTCCTGAATATCTAACAACCCTGAATAACATCAACTCTAACACCTTTAACTCTGAGTAAAACAAAGTAGGTACCCAATATTTAAATAAAAACCGCCTAATTGCGTCGTCAGCCTTGCGGAAGCTGTCTTGTTACGGAATTTTACTACAACGAAACATTAAAGCTGTATTAAGGCTGTATAAAGGGAAGAGAGTGATTTTTGCCCTTTATCCCCACCCGTAATTTGAATACATTACGACCTGATTGTTAGTAGAGGTTTTTGCCAAGGTTTCTTTAGTACAATTTTGTTGGACGTAAAATAGACATGGATAAAGTTAAAATTCAGTCGGGCTTTCAGACCGTAAATCCCTCTAAAACAGACGGAAATGAATGTTTTTTTTTCTTTTTCTTTTTATTTCATTAAGTACATAATTTTAAAATTTATAGTTTTAGACGTGGCAGCGTGCAAAACTATACAAAAATATGTTGATCAACACGTATTTTTGGTGGTTTTTACAAGTTTTTAATAATCAAAACCTAATATGACTTTGAGGGTGGGGTGGGTGGGGGGTGGGTTTTTTGAGGGTGGATGCAAGTCGCTTCCAACCGTAATGATTGGGCATCAATGAGGGAGGCCTATGTCCAGCAGTGGGCGTCCTAACATGCAAGCAATGCAAGCTAACATTTGTATATACTACGAGTATTATTATTTATTTCCCAGATATAAGACCAAGCTAGATCAATTTTTCATCCCCGAAAACCCCCACATACCAAATTTCATCGAAGTCGTTGGAGCCGTTTCCGAGATCCTGATTATATATACCTATACAAGAATTGCTCGTTTAAAGGTATTACGTATAGATGGTGAAGGAAAGCATCGTGAGGAAATTTGCACACACTTGCCTAGAAATACAATGGCGTGTGTGAAGTTCCCAATCCGCACTGGGCCCACTACCTCATTCTGAGAGGAGGTCTGTGCCCTGCAGTGGAACGTATGTAGTTTTTTACATGAATCTGACCCGTGATTGACTTCTGTTTCACCTGTTGAAAAGTCCAGATGAGGCCAATGTGTATCTTACTAGTGCAGTATAGATCGCTTTATTGTGGGATCCTATCGATGTTTAGAAAATTTTATTTCCGAATTTTTAGAATCCCGAAAACTTCATTTGTCCGAAAGCATTTTTTTCTGAAACTGTAAATATTTCAGGATTTATTTCAGGACCATCGTGTAGAAGAACCCTTTAGGTTAGGTTAGGGTTGTTTTATAAAAATCCTGAAATATTTACAGTTTCAGAAAAAAATGCATTCGGATAAATGAAGCATTCGGGATTTTAAATATTCGGAAAAAAATAATTCTAAATTTTGATAGGTAACCCGTTATTGAGGTTCTTATTGCAATTTCATTACTGTCTAATTTTGAGAAATTCACGCGTCTTGGTCACACTGTCTATAATAGCCTATTTTATTTACTCTAGCCTTGCAGAACCCTAGCTTGTGGTTTTTATAATATGGACTCTTTTGTCACAGATCCTTACATAACCTTTTTCCAAGTCAGCCCTTTTTTTTATATGGCTACGAGGACATTAAGTCAGCCCTTTTAAACCCATGATTATGAAAACAGTGCAGCTCAACCTGCCTAGATAGAGCGGCGAGTGCCGCGCCTTGGGAATATGAAGTACAGTAGTTTGCTCCTTTTGCGACAAGGTTTATTTTAAGTTTTTATTATGAGAGGGAGGAAAACGAGCAAGCGGTTTATCTGATGAGAAATGATCACCACCGCCCATGAATATCAACAACTCAGCTCAATTGTGTTAGTTGTTGAATGAGTTTTTAGAGTTTATACGTATTTTTACAACCTTTAATTAAGTTACAATACAACGTTCGTATAAAGTACGTCGAGGACACTGAATCGCGTAGTAGGTTGGAACCTCTTTACAGTCAATTTTCCGATGATTTCTTTGACAGATGTAGGGAACGTCAAAATGACATTTGCAATAAAAAGTTCTACTCTTGTATGTAAGTGCAATTGGTTGGACGGACTTAAAATTTGGTACGAATTATGTATGTAGATAAAATGTCAATGCAAGTACATATCTAATAACAAGTGCAATCAGCAAAAAGCTTTTATAAAAGAAAAAACAGTATTTTTCATGACCCACATACCTTTCATAAGTTAAACAATGTAGGTTATTTATTACAATCATCGCGATAAGTCTAGTTACTTTACTTATAATTGTTTTGTATCACGGTATCCAAATATGCAACAAAATTGTGATAAAATTGAAATCTCCGCTTGTCATTTTATTATTCGTTTGTTATTTGTTTTACTCAACGAAAAAGATCCAAGTGTCCAAAACCAGGTGTTAAAGCAATCTAAAAGATTGCACTCTGATTAAATGTGGTTGTGAAGCAAAATTGTGGACGTTCTACTAACACTATGCAATTCGTTCGTCTGTCGTCATATTTCACACACCCACGTGGCACTGGGTAACACTACACTTAGAGAAATCGCACGATATCATTCCACTGCTGCTCGCTCGGTTGATCATTACATTACAATTGTAGCTTTTAGCTGTAGATTTACATCAACGGTTGACAGCGGATATTAACCTTAGAAAACCGTTAACAACTTAAAAAACAACGGTTGAAATTCGATCTTTTACCGGACATCTAGCTAAAAACAGGTGCTTACATTTTAACGATTTTCTAAACATCAATCGTTTCATTTCTAATATGCACTGTCGAAATAACAAAATCGTAACACACTGAAGAACCTTTATGGTACGTATAGTCTGACAGTGAGAAAGTTCTACGGTGAGTGGGTTTGGTAGGAAATGGTGCAACTGTACCTACTATCCCTTGTTCATTTATTCCTTGTCTAATTACCTATAGTTATTTTCTCAGGTACAGTTTATACAAAACTTATCTTTAGGTTAAATGATTATTTTAAACATGAAACTACCGTGAGACTCACTCGTAGTGAAAATAAACTGATCACTCACGTCTTAAAACAAGTTTAACTTGACATGTTTCGGGCTAATCCGAAGCCCTTCTTCTTGGAGTCACACGTCATGTCGAGTTAAACTCGGTTTAAGACGTGATCGATCCGTTTATTTTCACTATAAATGATTATTAACAAAAACTTAAATTAATCAAAAGATGTTTTGTTTGTACACTTTTAACATCGATCAATGAACATAAAAAAAATCCTAAACACAAAATTACTGGGAGTGTTCAGTCAAATTAACCAAACTACCTTCCGGACTTATTTTACAAATAAGTAAATCATTTTTATCGTAATGTAAAGTATAAAGCCGTCAAAAGTGGTTTATAAAGCTGCGTACGGACTGCGCGCACATTACGCGTACCCTACGCGAGCCCGGGTACGCGTACCCGGGTACGCATGTCTTGGAACGCCATGTCCGTACGCTATGTACGCGTACACTGTACGCGTAGCTGCAAGTACGGACATGGCGTTCCAAAACACACGTACCCGGGCTCGCGTAGGGTACGCGTAATGTGCGCGCAGTCCGTACGCAGCTTAACGGTTGAAACTGAAAATAACCGTTATAATACTCGTTTTCAACCGTGTAATTCTTTAACCCAGCGTCACCGCAATGTAATGCAACATGCGCCGTGTACAAGGCCTTTACTTTTTTGCAATAAAATGGGGCATAAAAATTCACTTGGAAAGTTAATTTTTTTAGAGCTTTATACGAGTAATGTAATTAAGTTTGCTAGCTCATGAAGTGTTCCCTTTTTGTGTTTAATGTGTGCATTTAAATTTCGCAGCAAAAGAGTAGAAATTCCTTAGCGTTTTTTATTAAGAGCTTTGTAGTGGAAATTCCAGCGGCTGTTGCAAAAATAAAGCTCAAAGTTTCATTTTTGTCTGTAATAGTATGGTTACATGCTACGACGTATGCTTGTGAGACATGGATATTGAATACTCGGATGATCCACGAACTTAAAGTGACGCAGTGGAACATGGGCGTTTTCAAAAAAAAGTGTACTTACCCTTTTCTTTTTTTTTAAATTTTGGAAAAAATATGGTTTTTCCTACTCAGAATCAAGAGCACAATCGATTCCGATAGTTTGAAAAAATGTCCCCAAAAAAAATGACAGTTTTGCGACGTTTTTTTTATACATATTCAGTATGGGCGAGACAAAACTGACTCATAAAATTTTGTATGCAAAAATGGGGACACTTTTTTAAATGATTTGAATCGATTATGCTCTTGATTCTGAGTAGGAAAAACCTTATTTTTCTAAAATTTCAAGAAAAACGAAAGGGTACACTTTTTTTTAAAACTCCCACACACAGCGTGGCCTACTCAGCATACCGCTGCGCGATCAAGTCTGGAACGGGCTCATTAGACAACGCAGGAAAGTGCGCGACGTGGGTCAAAGAGTGGCCAAGGTAAAATGGCCTTGGGGGCACGTTTGCCAACGACACGACGAACAGTGGAGCAAGTGCGTTTTGAAGTAGAGACCCCGGCTAGGCGAAAAAAGTGTGGGCTGACCGCACCCGATGGTCCAATAACATTAGGGAGACACCAGGACCGGTCTGAAAAAGGGAAACAGGTATCCGATGTAGATGAAAAATTATTGGAGAGTATGTCCAACGATGGGCGAAAACGCGCAGAAGAAAAAGAAAACTAGCTTTTACCTGCGTCTTTAAGCTGTCTCACTTTAAGCCTTCTTTAAGCTCGTGGATCATCCCAGTAGTTAACTGCCATGCCTCACGAGCATACGTCATAATCCTAACCGATAAAATCTAGTAATACTTACTTAATATAAAAAGAAACTTAGCACAATAACACCGTCAAACTCTTCGGTTTTTAACCGTATTCGTTCGTATGATTAAACCACACAAGAAGTAAAACCTTAAAATCACTGTGCGCAAAACAACTGAAAGCTGACCTTTCATTCCCATTACACCCTCAATAAAACGAAGCAAAGTAGATTTTTAAAAACAATTTCTTCGTGATCCTCGGGGATGTAATAAACAATAAAACATCCAGTATCACCGTTGAGCGCAAAGGAAGTAATAATCGTAAAGTGCAACGCATATTTCTCGAAAACGCCGGTTCCGAGCTTGCTCTGTATAATCTGTAGACTCCGTTGTAGTTTTACTCTTCTCTTTGTAGGATTTGAATTGCGGCCAAGTATGCAGTAATACGGGGTTATTATTTTATTATAAGGACTCTTATAATGTAAGGAAACATTTCCGTCATACATTTTTTTGTATGACTGCCGGTTTGTAATTAGATTAAAACTCGAAAATAACCCAACTCCTCACTTTTCGCCTTCTTATTTTTGCAAAGCTATAAATGGAACGTCCTACTTGAAGGATAAAATACGCTATTCAGTTTGATCGTACCGAAATGTACCGAAGTAGTATTAAGCATCTGCTTTTGAAGTTTGATAACTTTAACCCAATCGAAGTTTAAAACGATTAAAAATGGGTATCTTAATCTCGGACTAAGTGGTTATGAATATAAAAAAAACTCTACAGTGTTTTAATAAAGTAGGTATTGAAGGGATAATAACTGAGGTGTAATATAATTTTTTTTAAACTTTCTGCGTTCTTCCTTGCGGCGCATTTTTCTTGGCAATGGTAGTCTTTCCGATAGCGCTGGTAGTATATAAAATAGTCATGAAATAGAACCCTTTGCGGCCTACAGTACAGATTAAACGTTTTAATTTTTTGCTTCTAATAATAAAAAATATGGCTAAATTAGAGCGCATTTGATGTTTTGTTTTGAATTTGAATTGGATGTTTTCTATGTATTTAAGTATTTATTTATCTATATAAGTATGTTTATCGTCGTCTAGTACCCATAGTACAAGCTTTGCTTAGTTTGGGACTAGGTTGATTTGTGTAAGATTGTCCCCTAATATTTATTTCTTTATTTATTTATTTTAATTTTAAATAATCCTTTTAGAGTACTTCGAGATCTTTCGACGCATCTCGCTGCTAATGTATAAAAAAAAACATCTTTGCTTCCTTTTGCTTTACAACGATGCCTTCATCTAAATTAGTCTAAAGCGTGCCTATCGCGAAATCAGGGTACGAACAAAGGGCTGCAAACAAGTCAATCTTAAACCGGGTTTGCATAGATTAGCACGACACTCGCTTTTAGAACATGGCAGGGCGTGGTACAAAAAAAAACGGCTGACATTGTAAAACATATAGTCAGTCCAAAGACAACATCATCATCATCATCAGCCTATAACAGTCCACTGCTGGACATAGGCCTCCCCCAATGAGCGCCATTGCGCCCTGTCCATGGCTAGACGCATCCAGCTTCTACCAGCAGCCTTTCGCAGATCGTCACTCCACCTGGCCGGAGGGCGTCCTACACTACGTTTGCCAAGACGCGGTCTCCACTCAAGAACTCCTTTACTCCAACGCTTGTCGGTTCTTCGACAGATATGACCAGCCCACTGCCACTTCAACTTGCTAATTCTCTGAGCTATGTCGATAACCTTAGTTCTGTATCGGATATCCTCATTGCGGATTCTATCTTTCAGAGAAACTCCGAGCATAGCTCGTTCCATAGCTCGCTGAGCGACCTTGAACTGGTGGATTAGCCGTACTGTGAGTGTCCACGTTTCAGCTACGTATGTCATGACGGGTAGGACGCACTGGACAACGACTACGACTGGTGATAATGATAGATAATACAGGCATGATCATCTCATCATTTCTTGAAAAGTGCCTTTTCATGGATACATTGAAGACGGGAAGAGTAATATCCTGAACAACATACATAGATAAAAAGTATCCGTAGAGACATAGGAGAGAGGTTTAGCGAAATTAACTTGACTCCGTGGAATGTGATAAGGAAAATCTAAAGAAGAAGAAGAGGAGGAAGGTAGAATAGGTTTCTACAAGTATTCCCAGACTTACACAACGGGAAAACAGATTAAAATAAATAAGGCTTTCTATGTAATATTTCACTTCCTCTTTTGCTGTTTTTTTTTTTACTTTTAAGCTCGCTATTGATATTATAAGTCCTGAGACTGAAGCTAAATTATATTACGAAAAATTCACAGACGACAATTTTCTTCTGTTAAGTTTTTTTTTTCGGGGACTCTTTGGGGTAATTTTATAATGAACGAACACATTAGAAATAAAAATCAAAGTGACGATCAAAGTCCTGACGAAGTGAAGACCGCACATAGTTCAAGCATTAATGAGGAGACATAAAATAACTTTAAGGCTTTGTCGTTCCAAACTGCGATGCAATAACGGATATTTGGGGAATATTACTTCCATAATTTTTTGAGATATGCAAATGAGCTTTATTTTAGAAATCATTGTTATGAGGTCTCTAACAAAATAAGTAGCAATGAGCAAAAATCTGTAAAATATTACAATTTTCACATTTAATCTGAAACAAATGTGTACCACACACCATACATCGCTGGCGTAGTTACGCGGGCCAATCTGCATAATACTCAGACGCACCGCCATAAAAATGGTAATACAACCCTGCAGCGAAAACAGGTCCAGATTTAGGTGGTGTTTGGGAAGCTGGTGTAAAACTATCAAAACTTGTAGCTGAATCTCCTTAATTTTTGAATATACATTCGTCGTTATAAAATGATCACTTTTGTACCTTGTCGCTTTCAGCAATTTACATAATTTCGTATGGCTTTTCAAACATGATGTTAAAATGACAAGGTACAAAAGTGATCACTTATTTATGACGTTGACCCAACCTACATAAAAGCTGCTGAAGGGAAGTTCTACAAAACTAGTTTCTTGTATGGGCCGATCAGTTTTGAAAGAAGGCATTTAGTTGTGTATTATCACGGTTTTTTAAATCCTGCATCAGGTAAAAGAACAAAACGGAGCATCAGTAATAGATAAAGTACCTGTTGGCACACAAATGTGACCGGAATCTGCAAGTGTACCTAATTCAGATCCTTATAGAGATAAGTTTCTCAAAACAAGCGATAGCGAAAAAACAGATTGTAACAATTCATGCTATTCGCTAGCAGCTAATCAATCATTTACGAACTGGAAAGTTTTTCTTTCATAACATCAGCTTGTAAAGTCGCAGCTCCATTAATCATAAAGTTTGTTTTGTTACGGGGTTAATGAATCGGAAGGCAACAAACAACTTGTTTCATTTAATGCAGCGTGAACACTTTGTCTTATAAAAACAAGTCTTTGAAACATGAATTGCTCAAGACTGCACGGCCATAGCGTAATATAGTGGGTGCACTCCTTTATTTCAGCGCTAACTGCCTTGCGTATTAGACGGTTCATAGACGGACTGCTTGGAGCAGTCGTGACCAACAGCACGAGAGCGCAGTCGTGTTGCGCTTGCAGTAGACTTCAACCCGAACGCTCTAAATTTTTTATTGAAACTGCGTGAAGCGGTTGGCACTGACTGCTCTTAGTAGTCCGTCTGTGGGTCTCCTCTACAAAGAGAGTAGCGAAAAATTTGCAAAAAAAAAATGTCGTTTAAGTAAAAACTGTCAAATTTCTTGCGGCCCATTCTTCTTGCCAATGATAGTCTTTTTAAAAATGCTGGTACCTAGTATAAAAAATATACATTTAAAAAGCCCTTTGAAGCCTTTAAAACTTGTAGAATAAAAAGACCAGCGACATCTGTTGTAAAATTGAGAAAATTTCACAAATAATTTAACATTTAGGTGCTTTAGTTTCTTGTAATATTCTAATTATACACAACAATCAAATTAATGTTCGCGTATTTCGTGCTCAGCACCAATGTCTTTAGTATTCCTAATTACAACAATTTGTTCCAAATTTGTTTGCAAAGAAAACAGTAGCAGAATTAATGAAGAAAATTTACCTTGCTGAGAATAAAATAGGTTTTCCAGTTGGGAATTCAGCTCAAAAATTATTCAATTATGAATCAAATTTGTAAACATAATAAAGCAATTTGTAATGTCTATTGACGGCAATTCAAAATTTGTAATGTAAAGTACCTATATAAAAGCAATCATGACATGTATCAAATGATTATTTTCAAAGAAAGAAAGGAAGAAATATTTTTTTTTATTGCGCAAGTCATTTTGCGTTCTTAAGTCATTTCGTTGTGTATTTTCTATTTAATGTATACTTCTAATAGGTTTCGCATGTATTCAAAAAATTAACAGCAATTTTAATAAATTGAAATTATACCGCAAGCACACTGTAACGTTTTATAAATTTTCCGTTTGGTGTAGCTCACTAAACTTCTGCAATATAATAATTGACAGGATACTGATAACGGTTGAAACGTTCTAGTAGAACTACGCATTTACATTGTATACAGATACGTGAATTGTTAACTTTATAAAAAAGGGTTGTTGTCTGGACTCATACTTTAAGAATTTGAGAATAACGGCTAAAAACGCTTCACCAATTTACCGTTAAAACCATAAAATTAAACTTAGGAAAAGCGCCATAGTTTCACTTCACACATTTACGCCCCTTACTGTTAAACCCCATCTCTATTAGCGCGTCACCAAAATAACAATGTCTCATTCAAGAAGGCTTAACTGACATTAAATTGTATACATACACATAGGCTCTTTTGAACACGCAGGCCGAGACAGTAAATTATCTATGGAAGGAATGATTTACTGGCAAAATTTAGGCGTATTTCGTAAGACAAGATAGTTTGTTCACCCCTAAGGCGTTGTTTGGAATATTGTTTGACGTTTTGACAACTTTAGGCGTTATCGTTTTTAAGGAAGTGGGTTAAATATCGTGCAACAAGATTTTTAATAAAGTTTGTATTGGCGAGTTGATTTTTTTTAAGTTTGTTTTTGCTGTGTAATTAATTACCTACGTAACGTATTTCGGTCAACTATTCAACATCATTGTAACTACTTGACTAATGTGTGGAGTTTGTTTTATTTTCATAATATATGGTATGTATTTTTGTATGGAAAAATTGACTTTCTTACAAGTTTCTTGTTGCACATTCTTCTTGGTAATGATGGGCTTACCGAAAGCGCTGAAATATAAAAAAAATACATGGAAATGTGCCCTTTTATGCCCTACTTACAGAATAAACGTTTCGATTTCGATGTAATTTTAAGAAAAAAATAAATTACCGAAAATAAATATGACACAAAAGTATTTAAAAAGCTAGGCAGATACGCCCATAAGTCAAAGAATGTGCGGAACGCCAAGACGGTAGGTATCAAAAAACACAGAAGTCTGTTAGTTATGATATCAGAAACTTGTTAGAGGGTGAAACAAAACAGGCCCTTAGTTATTTTCCTCCTTACAAATAATAAACCTGACATTAAGTGTTGAGCCAACACTGCATCATTATCTACCACTTTAATTTACAGACAACTTCCCGTTCGAAAATCGACCTTAACCGTATGCAAAGAAATCGGAAATACATTGCAAATTTTGATCCGAATCAGGTGTAGTGAGTTGAATAAAACCAACTCAGCGATTTCGAAAACAAAAAAACATTGCTAGTTATTTATAAAACATGCCGTTGTAAATAATAAGATACTTGTCTTGTACAATTAAATTATTTTTAGTAATAAAATAATAAAACAACTAAGTACAACTAGGTATTGGTGGACCCAAACCATACGTACTTATAATAATTATCAATTAACCCTACTGCTTTGCTATCACACAATTTGACCTTGGATCATCGATAAAACGCTATTAAAATAAACTATAAGAAAAACAAACAATAGAAAAAAAAAAACAAAAAGTATTGTTTCCGCCCGGGATCGAACCGGGGGCCTTCTGCGTGTTAGGCAGATGTGATAACCGCTACACCACGGAAACCTGTAAATGAGACGTGAAATTAAGGTATAAGGCGTACCCGTAGTCACAAATATTGATAAAACAATAATAATTACTAATTAACCGACTTCAAAACAAAAAGAGGAGGTTCTCAATTCGTCTGAATGTTTTTTTTTTTATTTATTATTATTAAATTAAATTACACTTGCTAAGAAACGCAGTCATAGTTACTTAATTATTGTTGTTTAAAAATTTTATTTATGTTTGCGTAGGTAGGTATATTTATTACTATGATTCTTTTATACGCCGTACTAACAAAAAAAAAATATCAGTAAAATAACAACATGCCTTGAATAGTTAATTAATTTATTTTAATGCTGTTTACCCAAGTATGCTAATAAGTTTTTGGATGAAGTAAATATTTGAGGGGCTAGTATTTATCAAAAATTGTGTTGCCCTACTTTAGAACAGGTAGAAAAATATTAAAGTAACGTAGAAAATTGGTCACAACACTACATGTCATGTTTTGAAATAATAAATTCGTTGAGATGATAGCGTCATTACTTTAAATAGGTATAGCTATAGGGGTAGCTCCGAAGGAGTGTTGAAGTCTCTCGGTAGAGGGCATTAACATAGATGCGCTTTATCACTGCCTAATGTGATTATAACAGACTGAAGTGTACGATGTATGGGAAAGATTCGTCGCTAACTTCTAGACCAGTGATGGTGTAGGGGTAAGCACGCAGCACGGAACGCTGAGGACCTGGGTTCGATTCCCAGCATTGGTCTTTTTTCTGGGGTTTTTTCTGTGCATCTATATTTCAGTTTGTATTTAGTTTGAAATATAGGTATAGCTATGTACATTTAAAATTTCCCAACAAATTGCCCGTTAAACGTTGCTTTATTGCGAAAAATACTTATCATTGAAATTTCTTAAAGGTTCCTTTGACATTTCATTTTATTACCTTTTATTACCTACGTTGAATACCGATACAATTCCATTCAGCACTGAGTTGCGACAATAGAGAAGCCATTTCAGCACCTGTTGAGTTTATTTCATTCTGCTTACCTTCGATTTTTTTAATCTTGGGTGTTGTATTCTGTTTTAAAATAAATAATTGTCTCCATTCCGTGGCAATTTTATCGTCTGTTAAATTACGATAATTTTACACTAACTTACGCCTGGCTTCGTCCAAGTGGTAGAATTGGGAACGTATCTCTAAATATTTAAAGATATCTAATAGATCTATCGATTGTTTAAAATATCGAAAGCTTTTTCTGATCACATGATCACTCTTAAGAATATCGTTTCCATTTTAAAGAAAAATAAAGAAAGAAATACATTTATTTACAACAACACAAGACACATCATCAATATTTTACAAAACAAAAGACAACACGAAATAAACTAAAGATAGAATGTGTTTTGCGGTTGCAAATCGGACACTGACTCAGCATAATGCTGAGGCGTTTACAGCACCCCAGCGCTGATTTTCAGCCAGCACCGTTGGTGACACCCGGATCGCTGTTTAGATAGATAAATAAACTGCACACTGATAGCTACATAAGACATTACATTTACATTACATTTTCATGTGGTCAGATATCCAATTAATCGTCTTAGCACCCAATTATATACAAATCCTATAAGTATGTAGATACAGCCAATCACTTCATTATTGAAACAGAACAAAGTAAAGGCGTCCCAATCAATTGGACCATTCGACCAAACACTTGGTACACATGACCGTCCAAACAACAAAGAACCGTTGTTTCCCTAATCTCTTTGTCAAAGTGGTCTGGGTTCGTATGGGGTGAAGGGACGCTGGAAGGCCAGGGGATGGTGGTCGCAGGTCAATCACAATGTAATTGCCTGCAGGGGTAAGATACGCGTGAAATGACGACTGCCCTCTGAGAAGGGTCTAGTTCATGCTTGGAGGCTTCCCATCTGGGCTAGCCGCTGGACCTGATGGATATTAAGGAGATATTTTCAACTTTAAAGCGTTTTAGATGGATAATGCATACATTCAATCATCATTCTTATTCATCTTCATCACCATCATATTTTTCATCATTCTTCATCATTAAAACTGTCTGCACTCCTTATTTATATTTATGTGTCTAAAAACTCGTATTAAAACTATATTTAGCCATTGGCATTATTAGTTCAGTTGCATTACTTACATAGTTCATTACAATCGCATATATAAATGCCGTTTATGTATCTTGTCGAGAGAATTTCGACAAATCCGTCCTTATACTTTGTCTACGTCAAAAGGGCAATTTCTACGCAAATTTTAAGCTTTCTAAACGAGACTAGACTTGGGCTAGGCGTAGGTAAATAAGTTAGTCAGTTAGGCAGTGCATCAATCAGTCAAGATTTTTCATTTTATACTTACGGTATGTATACAAACATTATGTTATGTAGCACGACAAAATTAATCCACGTAGTGTCTAATGAAATTAACAAGTTAAGTATGAAGTATCTTTTTCTATTTATTTTTTTATTTTCTTCAACTTCATTTTTTTATTACTTTTACGGTCATCCCGTGAAACCATATATTTAATATATGGTTTATATAATATATGGTTTCACGGGATGACCGTAAAAGTAATAAAAAAATGAAGTTGAAGAAAATAAAAAAATAAATAGAAAAAGATACTTCATACTTAACTTGTAAAAGTTGGCCTAGTAGCGCCATCTCTTGGTCCAGGTGAGCGGGTAGCTCCGAAGGAGTGTTGAAGTCTCTCGGTAGAGGGCATTAACATAGATGCGCTTTATCACTGCCTAATGTGATTATAACAGACTGAAGTGTACGATGTATGGGAAAGATTCGTCGCTAACTTCTAGACCAGTGATGGTGTAGGGGTAAGCACGCAGCACGGAACGCTGAGGACCTGGGTTCGATTCCCAGCATTGGTCTTTTTTCTGGGGTTTTTTCTGTGCATCTATATTTCAGTTTGTATTTAGTTTGAAATAATGAAATTAAATTGGCCCAATCACATCATTTAGACATATTTGGGTCAATTTTGCACTCCCTGGATACCACATTCCGGCTAAATTGAACTAACTTAGTTCATGACAAGTTACAATGCAAATTTATATCATCCTTCTTAATAATTAGGTACCATTTAGACATACGAAGGTATTTTCATGTGCGTGTCTTTATTACTCTTTCATGCTAAAGGTCTGGATGGATATGAATGAAAGAAAGAAATAATTTATGCACAAAGTTAACAATAAAATGATAACACTTAGATAGTAACTAGCTGTTGCCTGCGACTCCGTCTGCTAAGAATACTTACTTATAGTATTTGTCATCTATAATGAGTTCTGTGACACTTGAAAATTTTCCGAATTACGCATGTTCGCAAAATATTTTTTAAAAGTAATTTATATTTTGAAGCAAAATAATCAAAAAAATGTAAACCTGTACTTTTTAAAAATATATAGCAATATCAGTGTCCATTAAATAGACTCCATTGAATACGATAGAATTATATTTATTTTTTTAAATGACGCAATGTGTGAAACGGAACAGAGTAGTGACGTGATACAACATTATCGGCAATTGCCGTGGTTCATTATTCGATAGCAATGAACACTAAGATATTTTAAAATTTTAAACAAAACTTGCAAGATTTTGTAAACAGAAATATATCGATATAGAAGGAAAGAGTGTACGTACCTCGTCTGCCGAAAAGTGGTCCAAACGGATAACTTGCTCGCCGCGAACTTTAGTCTGCTCCCGACCGCGATCTGCGTGCGACGTCAGGTTTTAAAAATAAAATGACTCGTTGTTCAGTAATTAACTGTTCAAATACTACAGATAAAGTTGGAGCTGTTAGTCGAGATATTTCCTTTCATTGGTAAATACTATTTGTCCTAAAATATCTGTTATTAATTAAAAAACGATTTATTTTATTATTTTCATCAGAACAGTAGCGGGCGATTGTGTAACCACGCTAGCTTTCCATTGCGGCTATAATTTGACGAGCCACACATGGCGTGCGTTCAAAACCAGCGATGTAAAAATATGCTATTCAAACTGTCGAGTCACGTCCAAGGTTGATTTATCATCTTTTCTGTCAAAAGTAAGAATAGTGATGTACAGTACACTATCGCAGTTCTTACTCGATTAAAATCGATTTTGAAAGCAGAGGAAATGATAATTACGTTTTATATTATTATGTAGCTATACAGCTATATAATGTACGTACTGAAAAGAAAATATTATTAACAAACAGGTTATGGTTACTTCTATATTACAATTTTATTTTAGTTTTCCGAATGATCCTCATATTAAAAATAAATAGATTGAAAACAACTGGTGGTAAAAAATGGTTTCCTACAAAAAACAGTAAGATTTGTTCTATACATTTCCACGAAGACACCTTTACTTACTGGCCCATCAAAGTACCGACGAGTAATCAGTACAGCTTATCCGACTATTGGTATTGATGTAGTGATGATGTCATATGATGAAAAGGTACACATTTACATAAGGTACCTAGACCTACCTACCTACATTTATATTTTTCGATTTGAAATTCTGACCTTTCTCATTTCCTCTGTCGAAAATAATTATCATTTCCTCTGTGCATAAGAATCGGTTCCCTAATCGATCTGTGAATCGATGCTTTTGAATTGTTTTCGCGCGGCTTATGTTTCCCATCACTAAATTACACTCGTGACGTCAAAGTATCGACGCAAGATGTTACAGGCTCGGTCTCACTACAAATTGCCGAGCTTTTTCCTTCTATCTCGATATATTTCTGTGATTTAAATGTTCAGCTTTCATGATTACCAAGAAATTTCGTTATTGTTTGAAGTAAATTTCTGCAAGATACGCAAAATGCGTGGAATTTCTCCAGAAAAACGTTAACTGATTGTGCACAAATGGTGTACAATTCCTAAGATAACGCTAAAAGGGTTGGCAAAAACGGAGGGAGTAAACATCGGAGCCGTACGTACAGCTAATCGGAAGTATGATGAGGAATTTACCTTTTATGATGCACCAAAAAGCGGCCGAAAAACGCGACCTGTAAACCGAAACTTGGACCGCAAAATCGCTCAGGCGTTTAGCAGAAAAACCGACCTATCGGTCAGGGATACCACAGATTCTGACAGTAGTAATGAGGGTGCAGTTTCTTCTGAAACTGGCGAATAAAGAAATATTTGTATTTTTTGTTTTATTTTAACGCATTGATTAGCACATACCATACTTTCTATTCTATAGGTATTAGGGTAGATAGGTTTATATTTTATTTGTTTGCCGACCATACTTTGCTATGAAAACTGCACGTTGGTAACGATCCCTATTGGCTGATGTAACCAGACTTTACACGTTCCACGCGTATGAAGCAGTGGGCGGGAAACTGGAAAAATATTATTTTTTAAAATATAATGCAAGTATAGTATAGTGGTATAAAAAATAGCCTACAACCTATTCTCAGAACTACCAAACATAGACAAAAAATTCATAAAATTTCGGTCAAGCCGTTTCGGAGGAGTTCGATAGCAAACACTGTGACACGAGATTTTTATATATTAGAAGATTAGATGAGATTCAAGAAAAAAAACAAAATCTTCGGCAAGAAAACACGATACATCTAAGGCGTACTATAAAATTAATGATTAAGTATATCATGGATGATAGGGATGTTTGGAAATAATTCCGATCTGCATTGGCGATCCTTCTAATAGCGTGTTGAAAAAAATATTCATGTTAAATGTTTTAGAGGTAGGTTGTGATGCAATTAAACAACATCTTAATATATATAAGTAAATTACACGTCACGTTGTTTGTCCACGATGGACTCCTAAACTACTTAACCGATTTTAATAAAATTTGCACACCGTGTGCTGTTTGATCCAACTTGAAAGATGGGATAGCTTAAGTACATCTCAATTTATAGTCGCAATATTATTTTATTGCAAATTATTTGCCTATTATTTTACTGAGGGGGTTGCGGGGGGAGGGGTGCGGGGGTATTAAAGGGGGATATTATAATACGTTACGTACATGCATAATTTAGTTGCACCCGTGCGAAGCCGGAGCGGATCGCTATTGTAGATATGTTTGAAAAAAAGTACTTTGTTTAGTTTCTTGCCGTATCAACATTTTACATTTGTACATTTATACTTAATTTTAACATTTAATATTATTGTAAGCGCGGGCCGAACCGCGCGATCTCGCCAACTGTTACATAAACCAGTTATGGTTTTTAACAGTGGTTAATAATGTTAAAAATGTAGAAATCTATTATATGAGTAAATAAACTAAAAAAAAAAACAAGGCTTACCCAAACCGGTACACGTACCTACGGAGTCCGACTCGCTCTTGGCCGGTTTTATTAAACTGCCAAAACTAATTAACTGCCTCAACAAACAAAATCCAATGTCCCATTTCAATTTCTATCCTTTATTACAGTTCTCTAGCAGATCCTCATATAAGTATACCACGCATATTAGCAACTCCTCGCTCGCAGTTACACGCTGCAACGCCTCCTGCATTTCTACAACTTTTAATATACCGTTACTTCAACCTATCGTACCACCTTCTGCACTAAAGAATAAGGGTTATAGTGTAATGCCTGTTAGTGTAACAGCGGTAGAGTTAATGGTTGAATTTGCGTTCAGAGTATAGATATAAAGGTGTGGAGCAACCGCAGATATCTGGATACAGGGCGACTGTATCGTAGTGGAAACTGGAAATTTTGAAGGGCAATTTGAGTTGGGTGCGTTTTGCACGGTCGATTATGTTGTTATATTAAAACAAGCTCATGCTCAAGGCTTTCCCTTGGTAGAAAACATAGAAAAAAAACTGGCTTATCACATGTGGATTTCAAAAATCCCTTCTTAGTTTTTATCTACAATCCTTAAAATTATGGCTCGTACTCAAATTCAAGTCTTTAACTACTGTTGTTTAGGTTATGCGTTGTCTTTCAGTCACGTAATCATTTGTTAGCTTTCATGACAATATTACGAGTATGAAATTTCTACGACTCTACGTATCTCTAAAGCTTCCTCTAGTAGCTTACGAGTAAGTATTGCCGCAAAACGATTTTAAAAGTTTTTGTTAAGCAATTCCTTTTCACACGACTACGGCAAAGCCAAAAGGAAGTGTAATGATTTTTGCAGTCTGTGTAGGTATTTAATAAAAGCCTTTTGACTGACTGTACTTTTTCTGTACCTACTTGCACTGTCATCTCGACTTTACATTCAAAATAATTATTATTAGTCTCCAAGTTTTTTTTACGCAGTGGCAACTAAGATTATTTTACGTAGTTGCAAGTCATTTTATTTTATAGTGTGAACAGGACGGCAGGATACGAACGAATTTTGAACTTCGTAGTAAGGCCTGATATTTGGCTGTCTAAATTTTCTGAAAATTTACTTCATGTGACTAAATTTATTTCATCTGTAGCGGTGACGGAAAGGTACTTAAGTTTCAAGTTTCTACTTAAGAAGTTGTAACATTTCTACTTTCCGCTGCGATAAAACCGGAACGTGTCCCAGTTATGTTCATTTTGCGCATAAATTACACCCGGAGGTACCGTTTTTTTCGCCCTTCTATTAACTTGTCAGACAAAAAGACCGCTCAACCTTTTTATTAAAAGAAATAAAATTAAAGGTTATAAATGAAAAAGATATTTTACGGCCGAGTAAAATTAGATATTCCGAGTGCTCTTCAGGTTTTAAATTGAAGAAAGAATTGATCATTTTTGAAGAAGCTTGGGAGGTCAGAATTTATTGCTTTTTGATAATGTTCTAGATTTTTTTTGCTAATTTTATAAATTTCAGTTTTTTGAAAACACCGATTCTGCAGCTTTATCAGTAGGCAGGCACACTACATTTCATCTTATCAAAAGTTTGCTCCAGTAAGTAACACTTCCTAGTTAGGTACCTGATTTAAAGAATTTAGTACAGGTAATATTATTTCTATGCGAGGCACTCTTCACTTTTCAGTTGATTCTTAAAGAAAATCCATTCCTTTTTCACTTTTCTGACTTGTATTGTAGGTATGGAAAAGTCAATGATTAAAATAAAATCCTAGAATGGCAATCCTACTGCCACACATACGGGCTGTTTCAGACGGACTACATCCTAACTGCCAGCTTTACTGCTGACTGCCCATATATTTTCTTGCAGTTGTATTGCAGTCGCCAAACTGCACTAATGGTTCACGCAAGCGAAGTCGCGGGTAAAGGCTAGTTTGATTTGTAAAGCCATTTTACATTTCACGTTAATCAACTCAGACGCGAATACAAACTGCTATTGTTCCATAACAACCTTCCATTACCTTCACCCATGAAGGTAAACACGTACAACTCGCCTAAACGAATGCATTAGACTGCTTACTGCACTAATTTAGTTTCAACGATTTGGACACTGCACGTTTGGCATCGAGCTAGGCGTATTCTGAATTTTAATGCCGGCTTCTAACAGATGTTAAATGGTCCATAGACGGACTGCTTAGAGCAATTGAGACCAACGGCACGAGAGCAGTCTTGTTGCAGCTTTTTAACATGTCGCTTTTTTTTTAAACTACCAGCGCTTTCGGAAGGACCATCATTGCCAAGAAGAATGCGTTGCAAGAAACTTGCTTGCTTCAACCCGAATGCTCTGAATTTTGTATTGGAATTGCAGATCACCCAACAGCGACCGATTGAAGCTGTTAGCACTGATTGCTCAAAGCAGTCCGTCTAGGAGGCCCTTAGGGATCAAAGATTTTTTTTAATAATTTTCGGGTGCGCCGTATAGGTTGCACCACACCACACCACATGCCCCGAACCAACCTATTCGAAAACATAGAATAATGGGCATAGGCATGGCATGGGCCTGGGCATAGGTCAAACAACTAGGCTACAATGGCTTCGTTAGGACAAAGAGTATGGACGGATTTTAAGCAATACCTGCGGCATAAAGAGTTCTATAACGTGGAATCTGGAGTCTTCCGTATGCCCAACATGCACGCACTGCCTCAGTATTTAGTGTCGACGGATAGGTACGTCCTAGAGGACATTATCATCATTCTCAAACGGAAACTATTTGTGAATTTACTATGAAGGGTACAAGAAAAGAACATGTCTAGTCGCCTAAGCAATTTTTTGAGTTAGAGCGGTTTGAAAGTTAGTCATCACGAACAATTACTATGGTAACCATTTCTTCAAAAGTGAAAAAAATATTTATTATTTTTAAATATCCATATTTAATCCGATGGCAAGTTTAAAGCACTCTGTGGACTCTACATTTTGAGATTGAAATCTCATTCAAAAAGGTAACTAGACAAGTTCTTTCCGTGTAACTACCCTTCAAATTCATCTTCATAATATATATTTAATGGGTCCAAATTTATTTATTTTGCTTTAAATTACATGGTGTTTAAGATTGATGTGTGAGTTCGTGCGTGCAAGCGTGCGTCCGTGTATGTGTGTCTGTTAGGAAAGCTCCGGACCGGACCCAGGCTATTGTCGCAATATTTTAGAGAACGGCTTAGTTTTATTAGCGTGTATTGGCCGAATATGGCCGCGGAAAGATATGCGGCTGGCACGTTAATTAGTGGCACAGGAATTATTAATGTGCACGTTTGTTGACTTCGCGTGCTATTAGAAAACAATGCCTTGCTTCGCCCATAGAGGGAATGCTAAATGACAAAATCAGTAAGGCATGATGAATATTTGGTAGGTAGCTAAATTAGATTTGTAAGTTAAAATCTTAATGATGGAGTAGGTCATGCTCGAGGTTTTGCAATACTGGATGAATTAATAAGTGGCTGATAAAATAATATAGAACACGGATTATAAAAAAAAGTAATGAAGCAAAACAAAATAACAACTTAAAGTAAAAAGGTTGTTGGCGTCTGATTGCCTAGGTCTTAGATGAAGATTTTACTTTATGTACTAGAGCATAAAAACTCATTTTATGGAGCCTACATCCAACAAAAATACGAACTTTATGAGCATGAAGCGAAAATAATCGTACTTGCCTAGGGAAATACTGTCCGCCTTTGATTTAAATGCCAGACGATGACGTACATTTATTTTACTAAGGAGGACGCGCAAGAGTAAGCCCATATATTTTCCACATAATTCACCTCGTAGCCAATAAAACGTCTCTAGACGTCGCTCCAGCCAGTTTTTCAGAAGAACGATCCTAAAGTACAAAAGGAGAACTAATGCGGTACTAACTATCAATAGGAATAGAATTTATCGTCGTACCATCCCCTTTACGAAGAAAATATTGGTCTTGCGAAGTACCCAGACGTGGTTTGTGAATGCCGCCTTTTGTGGGAAGCTGCGGAGGGTAGGGCAGTCGAGTGCTGGAAGAGAAAGGCGCTAGCGTCAAGATAAAGAAAATTGAAGAGTTACCTGTTATTTCTACATGTTAAATTTAGTTAAAAAAAAAATATAATTGGACGGTAATAACAATTGAAAATCGACTTTGAAATTAACTAAAAAACAATACAAATCAAATGATCCGACAGACTTATGCAGAGAAATACTGAGAATAATATTATGAAAATTTAAAACTTGGAATTCAAATAATTAACAAAATTCCATTAAAAACAATAACAAAAATTAAAACTTAACTATAAACGCAAAATTATCATTAAAGTCACAATTAAAAAAAAGAATATCACAATTAAAATCAAAATTAAATTTAAATTCAATGTCTAATTTAAAAAAGAAAAATAAATTAAGAGACAAATACACTTAAATTTCAATTACAAAAAAATTTAGTTTGTAGTTTTAGTAGTTACTTAGCACGCTACATAAACTTACCTACCTCACTAAAGATTTTGTATCTTTTAAACTATTTTTTGGTAGATACATCCTTAAAAGTTTTTAGCTATGTCCGCTATATAAACAAATAATAAAATTATTATTATGAGGGCGTTCATGTGAAAGATTATTATATTTATTTTTATGACAGGGAGGCAAACGAGTAAGCGGGACATCTGATGGAAAATGATCACCAATGATTTAAAAAGGGGGAGAGGTATTATTGGGCCCCCGGGCTCTCATTGACCATACGAAACGCAGCAGGATTACTAATTTACTATTTTTTGGTAGATACAAGGATGATAAAGACTGGATTGGCAGTCGCCATAGTACGGATCGGCCGCGGTTTTCGTACTTCGATTATTAAATCTAGATGGCGCTGAAATATAGCCAGAGGCTTTGAAGGCAAAACAATAAGACTATAGATATTTCAAATCACTGCAAATGTATTATTATGCAATATTTTTGAAAAATAATACATTTGTAGTAATTAAACATCTGTATAGTCTTATTGTTTTGCCTTCAAAGCCTCTGGCTATATTTCAGCGCCATCTAGATTTAATAATCGAACTACAAAAACCGCGGCCGATCCATACTATGGTGACTGCTAATCCAGTCTATAATTATCATCCTTGTAGATACTTAAAAGTTTCAGCTATGTCCGCTATATAAACAAATGATAAAATTACATGAGGGAGTTTATGTGAAAGATAAACAAGTTAGCTATGAAGTATCTTTTTGTATTTATTTTTTCAACTTCATTTTTTTTATTACTTTTACGGTCATCCCGTGAAATCATATATTTCGTACTAAATACAAACTGAAATATAGATGCCCCAGAAAAAAGTATTTTTTCTGGGGTTTTTTCTGTGAATCTATATTTCAGTTTGTATTTAGTACGAAATATGTGAAAGATACTTATGTTTTTCAACATTTGTTACTTGTCGGCTTGGTCTGTTAAGTTTTATTAAAAATTTCATTTTGAATACAAACTTGTTTGCTGACCTACTTGCATCTGTCACCCAAACTACATAATACCTACTAAGTTTAAAGTCGATGATATCATTAAAAGCTTCAGCGGAAATGACCACCAGAATTTTACTTACTTACAATTAGCTAACATTTTTCACATTTATGTTTTTGATGGGATAAGTTACAGTCGAGGAAACTGAATTGCGTATGTACCAGGATGGGACCATTTTGTTCTAAATGTAATTTTGACATTTCCTACATCTGCCAAAGAAATCATCGGGAACTGCGAAAAAGGATCCACCCAGGTAAGGCGAGTCAGTTTCCTCGAATGTACGACAAGTTTCAGCTCAATCGGATACTAAACAATACAATTGTCTTTTCTCGTTGTTTTTCATAAATACATGGCCTTATTTCAATCTGTGACACCTCATAATTCTCCTGCTTCTTCTAACTCGGGCCATTCGCTGTAAAAGATTGTGTTGGTTTGTAAACACGACTTCTTAGCGAATGGTAACTAGTGAGTGAATGTGGAAAAACAAGTCACCTTTGTCATTCGGGTTATAAAGCTGGCAGACTTTCGATTTATTTGTGCTATTTTGAGTCACGGTTTATTTGTTAGGCCTCTGTATGTCTACAAAGTCCCTCACAGAACTATACTTCATTTAGGGGGTGTTTCACCACCTTATTGTCAAACTGCTGGTTACGTAACCAATGAATAAACTAAGTACTGGACAAATCTGTCAGCTAGTGTTTTTTCAGTTTCACCACGCCGGTCCTGTGCAAACTAAGTACCACTGAACTAATCGTGGGTTTAACAAAAAGTCGGAATGGCAACGTCGCATTTCACGACCACGCGTTCCTGTTCGCACACTTTCGTTCAAAGAGTCACTCATTATTAAAGCAAAAGAAATCGTTAACTATATAATTTTTAAATACATCTATTTTTTTGCATAAACAAATGTGTAACATTATAATTGATCCAAAAAACGGTATTTATTTACGATACTTTGTTAACAATAACAAAGAAAAATAAAATCACGTAAAACGAATCGAAAAGTGGCGCCAAACCATTTGACAGATAAACTTTTTTTTTAATGGCGATATCAGGTAGAACAAACGAATGAGCCACTGAAAAAAAGTCTGTAATTAAAAAATATTACGAAATTTTGGATTTATTTTTACATACTAAAAGTGTACCTACATTTTTTTATTCAAATCTTGATATTTAAATTATTTTATGCAATTTAGCATGACTTCTTTCTTTAAAAAATAATAAATACTTTGATTTATTTTTCTGAAACTGGCTGAAGGGCTCTCCAACCATGGCCACAAAAAAATAAACTTAACTAATTAAAAAGTTATGTGATGGATAAAAATGCTAAATGCCACCTGATCTGATGGTCACATTAAGAAACAGTTGGTCCGTCACTTAGCGCTAATCGAGACTGGTGAAACAGAAATTTTAATTCCATCTGTCAAATAAGGTTATGATTAAGCTAATCTGAACTTTAAGAAAAGTGGTGAAACAGCCCCTTAATTTAGAATTGAAAACCACAACTATTTCTTACCTAGCAAATAGTACAGTACAATAGTCTGGGGGCCGCAAAATAAAATTGTTTTAATGTCACTTTACTTGCATGTAATTGTTACTCTAGTACAAATTGTAAAGAGATTACAGTTCACGAACCGCAATATAATGTTATAATTCTAAATTGAATGGAGTATAGTAATAAGTGCGCTAAAAGCGCTAGGCGCCTGTATGGCTAAAAGGCTATAAAATCGTTAGTATCGTAGTGATTTGCTAACCCCAGCATCCAAGATCATGAGGACACGTCTGCGTGATTTCAATACTGTAGGGCAGAGTAGTCACCACATGCACCACTGACTTGCGTTTATATCGGCAAAATGTTGAAGTTGTCATAACTTTCCTATACTAGTATGTCCAGAAGCGATAAGCTAATGGCCTATATTAAGAAACCCGTATAATAATAATGTAGTGTTCGAAATCAATACTTTAATTACATTCTAATTTCAAACATCTTCTTATCATCATCATCATCATCATCAGCCTATGTTCGTCCACTGCTAGACATAGGCCTCTCCCATGGCACGCCACTGAGCACGATCCTCGGCCACTCTCATCCAGCTGTTGCCAGCCGCCTTGCGAAGATCATCGCTCCAGCGGGTCTGAGAACGTCCCACGCTACGTTTGCCAATCCGTGGTCTCCACTCAAGAACTCGTCTACCTCAACGGTTATCGGTTCTTCGAGCTATATGGCCTGCCCATTGCCACTTCAGCGTGCTGATGCGGTGGGCTATGTCGATAACTTTGGTTCTCTGTCGGATCACTTCGTTACGAATTCGATCTTTTAGAGAAACTCCGAGCATAGCCCTTTCCATAGCACGTTGAGCAACTTTAAATTTGTGGACCAGCCCTACAGTGAGTGTCCATGTTTCGGCACCGTATGTCATGTCGGGTAGGACGCACTGATTGAAGACTTTCGTCTTTAGACTCTGTGGAATTGGCGACGTGAAGACTTGACGCAGTTTCCTATATGCTGCCCAGCCCAGCTGTATTCTTCTGTTGGTCTCTTTCTCGAAGTTGTTAACATCTTCTTATACGAAAGAATTATAATTGATCGTGATTATCGAATTAGTCGATTTGTAATTTCAATCAATGTGAAATTTATGTTCAGTCTATTTTTTTGAATTTCGAATATTACAGTCGATTTGTTGAAATCGACTAAAGTCTAGATTTGTAATAATTTGTTTTTATTTTGTTTTTATCATAGGACAATTCACGCCTATTGACTTGGTCCCAAAGTAAACAAAGCTTGTGTTATGAGTACTAGGTAACAGATAAACATACCTACTTATATAGATAGAACTTTTTTTAATAGCCTATGTTTGTGTCCCACTGCTGGGCAAAGGCCTCTCCTCTTGACTTCCACATGGCCCTATCTAGAGCTATATTGGACCACTCGTTCGATTCCGCGTCTAGGTCGTTTCGCCATCTCCAATCTCCATAGATACATACATGCTTACTTAAATAAATATTAAACACCCAAGACCCGAGAACAAACTATCGTATTTTTCATACAAATATCTGCCCCGACGCGGGAATCGAACCCAGCCTCATAGTCAGGTTCTCTACCCACTAGGCTATTTGGCCGTCAAAAAAATAAAAAATATATCAGTTGTTTGTTTCGAATTCGAACTGTCAAAGAACAAAAAAATAAGTAAACGTATTTTGTGATGGTGAATTATCTAGTCAAAAAATAACGGAGACTTATGCATGTAGATAAAATTATGTATGCAACTTTGCATGATAAGGATTAAAACACTCGTGTCGTCTTATTATGAAACTCACCTTCGGTTCGTTTCATGAACTCACTCACACTCATGTTTTAATTCCTAACTATGCATCAGTCACATAAATAAGTGTTAAATATGGGGCCCACTTTTAGAGGTAAATAACAGAATACTTTTATGCAGTCGGGTTTTTTCAAAACAGATTTACAGTGGTATTTTGAAGTGTTTTCCTTGATCTCAATTAGCATCGCATGGTGCTACGTACCAAAACGCTTTAAGTAAGTACAACTTCCACTAAAGTGGGTTGGTTTTTGTAAGTATGTTGATAATATGTATATCTGGTTTATTCAACTGAACATATTATAAAAATAAATGAAATAAACTTTTCTCTTCGCTCCGATACCGTGTTGATTGCGTCCAAAATAATTGGATTGCTCGCGTTTGGTTATCTTCAAATTAAAAATGGCGATATAACAAGCAAAAATCGTCCCTACCATTCAAATAACAAAGCTCATCTATTTTCCATAAAACAACAGTGCCACAGTAGGATTAACAGCTTTGTCAATGATAATACCGGATCAAATTTTCCACTAAGCGCTACGTAATTTTCAGAGTGCATAAAACTGCAGTGATTTTCCGATACAAATTTGAGTAAGGGCGCGTACACATAAAACGTCCGTTTTTTACAGAATACTTTTTAACGGATCCGTCGCTAATGAGATCCGGAATTCTGTAATATGTGTGAACTAGTGACAGAAATTAAATGAAATATTTATTTGCTGTAAATAGTTTTTCCTTTTTCAATTTTCTTGTTTTATACATGTAAAGAAATTACATTCCTTTATTCCTGTTGAACTAAACGCGCCTCCTATATGCTGTCAACACTTAGAAAAGACGGCGCCACTGTCTACGGAACTACTAATGTCAATGTTTTGACTTTTTTTCAAGATGGATGGAGTGTTATGTGAAAAGCTATAATATTATAAAATTTAACGTATGCAGGGAATCGACAAACTAATTAAATTACTTTAAATGTCGTTTCTTTGTCTTTTCAGGTATGATACTAAAACTAGTGTGATTGTACATAGCGTAAAAATGTAAACTTATGTTAAAATAAATACTTTGTCTTTTCAGAGCAACACATTTGTTTAATTTGCCGATTCCTAGTAAATCCGGACGAAATTGGCTTATAAAACGACATTTCTAGTGAATATTATCAGGAATGGAGAAATTAAGATTCACGTTTACGGTGATAGCGGCGAGTGATGGAAAAACAAACTTGTTATGCATAACCTCAATTGAGACACCCGATGGACGTGTTTATGATATTCCTGATGATTTGAAGCCTGTAAGTAAACACACGAACATAGCAAACTCAGCTGTATTTACGAAAATAAAGAACTCTCTAAAAAAAAGACATCAATCACGAAAGTTGTGGATCATATTGTCTGATGAATTAAGGAAGACCTACTTAGATGAAGGTGAAAATGTGCAATTTAGCGATCAATACTTGGAAGAAGTTATAATTGAAAACAAACCCACGATAAGTGCTAATAACAACACTGAACCTGGAAATAGGAATCAAGGAAAAACAGCAGAAAAATTTTTGCTTGAAAAATTTTCTGGAAAAACATCAAATGTGGACCAGTGGATTCAGGAATTCGAAAATGAATGTGACAGATATGAAATACTGCAAAATGCTCATAAAATTGAAACATTAAAACACCTCTTAGAAAAACAATGCTTGGACTGGTATACTAGTATGTTGATAAAATATACAATTGACTCGGAGTGGACATTATGGAAAAAAAGTTTGTGCGAGACCTATGGAAATAAAGGATGGTCACAAATAAAATATGCCTTCGCATTCAAATTCCAAGCGGGTTCATTACTGGAATATGCCACGAAAAAGGAGAGGCTGTTATTAGAAGTCAATAAACAAATTGATATACAAACCATGATAAACCTTATTGTGATGGGGCTACCAGACCATATAATAGATAAAATTGATAAAGGATCAGTAACTTCTGCTGAGAGCCTATATAATGAGATTGGAAAATATGAGCATGTTTTATACAGGAAGAATTATAATAAACTAAAAAGAAACACCTTTGATAACAAAGTAAATGTGGAAAAAAGCCCTGCCAAACCCTGCAAGTTTTGTGAAAAATTAAACAAAGGGATCCGTTTCCACCCGGAGGAAAAATGCTGGTTTAAACACACAAATAATGACCATGAGACCAAGAAGTACTACAATAAGAATGTGAACAATACTGTGTTAGATGTGGAATTAAACGACCATGATCCAAAAAACGAATAATCACACCATTAATTAAAGTTAAAATAACATTAAATGAACAACTAGAGACATTTGGCATATATGATTCGGGAGCTAATGTTTCTCTGATCAATTCCAAACTGTTAAGAGTAAAGGAACCAGGAAAAAGATATTATAATAATGCAAATTTGATAACAATTAATGGTGTGAAAAAAACCAAAGGTATGACAACATTAAAAATCAAGATCTTTGAAATGGAAAAATATATGGATATTTATGTGGTGGATAAAAAGGAATTCAAGTATGATTTTCTAATTGGGTTAGATATAATAAAAGAGTTTAAATTGATTCAAAACGAGAACTTGGAAATTATCCAAAAATCTGAGAAAATATGTGATAACAATAGTCTCAAAGAAGATAAAAGTAAAAATAATTTATATTCTATAAACTTTAATGAAAACATAAAGGAAAAAGAATTTAAAATACATTTGAGTCACTTAAATGACCAACAACAAGGTGAAATAAATAATTTGATTGATAAATATAAGTCAAGCTTTGCCAAAAATAAATATGATATTGGAACAGTGAGAGAATATGAAGCATGCATAGATTTAATGATTGACAAGTACTGTAGTAAAAGACCATATAGATGTTCTATAGAAGATAAAAAGGAAATAGAAGAGCAAGTGGGAAAATTACTTGAAAATAAACTTATAGAAGAATCATACAGCCCGTTTGCAGCACCAGTGACGTTAGCTTTCAAGAAAGAAGATAATAAAAAAACCAGACTGTGTATTGATTTCAGAGACTTAAATAGAATCGTGGTACCGCAGTCTCAGCCGTTCCCACTGATTGACGACCTGGTAATCAAGACGAGAAACTGTAAGTATTTCTCAACATTAGATATAAACTCTGCATTCTGGTCCATTCCACTCAGAATTGAAGATAGGAGAAAGACGGCTTTTGTGACACAAACCGGTCATTTTCAATGGACTTGCTTACCG
Organism: Archips crataeganus; assembly: GCA_947859365.1. NCBI lineage: Eukaryota > Metazoa > Arthropoda > Insecta > Lepidoptera > Tortricidae > Archips > Archips crataeganus. The sequence continues at coordinate 19,564,606 of OX402048.1, forward strand.
TTCGGCTTGAAGACGTCTCCAGCAATATTTCAAAGAATATTAAGTAACATACTAAGAAAATATCGTCTAACTGATTTTACGGTTAATTATATAGACGACATATTGGTCTTCTCTAAATCATATACTGAACACATCAACCATTTATCACAACTACTAGAGGCATTAAAGAAAGAAGGTTTCAGACTAAAATTTACAAAATGTATGTTTGCTTCAGAGTCGGTAAAATATCTTGGACATATTATACAGAATAATACAGTTCGACCTTTGAGAGACAATTTAATTTCAATACAGAACTTCCCAACACCGAAAACTCAAAAGAATATCAGGCAATTCCTGGGGAAAGTAAATTTTTATCATGAATACATACCAAAGAGTACAATAATTTTAGAACCACTTCATAATTTACTGAGAAAAAATCAAAAATTCATATGGTCTACGGATTGTCAAAATTCTTTTGAAGAGATAAAAAAACTACTATGCTCACAACCTGTCTTGGAAATTTTTGACCAAGATTTGCCAATACATATTTATACAGACGCCTCATTAGAAGGAGTTGGAGCAATATTAAAACAAGTACAAGCTAATGGGGACGAGAAGCCAGTAGCTTATTTCTCAAAAAAATTAAATGATTCGCAAAAGAAAAAAAAAGCAATATTTTTGGAAGCGTTAGCCATTAAAGAGGCAATACGGTACTGGCAATACTGGCTAATAGGAAAATCATTCACGGTATTTTCAGATCACAAACCTTTGGAAAACATGCATATTAAATCGAGAACAGATGAGGAATTAGGAGAATTAATATACTACATGTCACAATATGATTTTAAAATAAAATATGCTCCAGGGAAAGAAAATTTAGAAGCTGACTGCTTAAGCAGGAACCCAGTATTGGACGCAAATCATGACATAGACGAACAATTAAAAATAGTAAATTTCATAAAGTTACAGGATATTGTCGCAGATCAAGGAAAAAATGAGGAGTTACAAAAAAGTAAGAATAAATTAATACATAAAAACAATATATATTATAAAAAATTAAAAAAACAAGAAAAAATTGTAATATCGGAAGAATACAGTTTAAAAATTATAAAACAAATACATGAAAATATGTGCCACATTGGTATAAAACAGATGCAAAAGAAAATTGGAAAAGTATATACAGCAAAACATTTGACAAAAAATATAAATAATATCTGTAGAAAATGTGAGACATGTATAAAGAATAAAATAAGAGGACAAGTTAAGTATGGTTTAATGTCACATTTAGGACCCGCCACAAAACCTTTTGAAATTGTATCTATAGATACAATTGGGGGTTTTGGAGGCTCTAGATCCACAAAAAGATATTTACACCTTTTGGTGGACCATTTCACCCGATATGCATTTATAGTAACATCAAAGACACAGAATGCTAAAGACTTCATTAAACTAATCAATAAGGTGACTAATGATAATGAAGTTGGCATGATACTCACAGACCAATATCCAGGAATAAATTCAAAGGAACTAAAAACCTTTTTAAACGGAAAGTCAATACTACTTGTTTTCACAGCAGTAAATGCACCATTTTCTAATGGATTAAATGAAAGATTGAATCAAACTCTGGTAAATAAAATCAGATGCAAAATAAATGAAAGTGGAAAAAGAAAAGCATGGACAACAATTGCCCATGACTGCATAGACAAGTACAATGATACGGATCATACTGTAACTGGTTTTGCGCCAAGATACCTGCTAGATGGGACAGATGTGTCATTCGTGCCAAATGAATTAAAACAGGAGAGAATAGTAGACAACTGGATTAAAGACCGGAAAACAGCATTTGAAAATTCAATCAAGTCACATAATTACAATAAAAAAGTAAATGATAAAAATAGAATGCACCATAATTTCAATATAGGTGATAAAGTCTATGTAGAAAATGGACACAAACTCAATAGAAGAAAATTAGACGAATTAAGGATTGGACCCTATAGAATCGAAGAAAAAATTTCAAATTCAATATATAAAGTGGATACAGGCCATAGAAAATTGGAGTCAAATCTCTTTCATATCACAAAACTCATTCCAGCACCATAGTAGAAAAATTCGTATGTAGGTAATACTCAGCAAATGATGAACATTGCTTTAGGAAAATTTTCAGTAAAAATTTTCCTTTCTGGCGGGGGAAGATGTAAAGAAATTACATTCCTTTATTCCTGTTGAACTAAACGCGCCTCCTATATGCTGTCAACACTTAGAAAAGACGGCGCCACTGTCTACGGAACTACTAATGTCAATGTTTTGACTTTTTTTCAAGATGGATGGAGTGTTATGTGAAAAGCTATAATATTATAAAATTTAACGTATGCAGGGAATCGACAAACTAATTAAATTACTTTAAATGTCGTTTCTTTGTCTTTTCAGGTATGATACTAAAACTAGTGTGATTGTACATAGCGTAAAAATGTAAACTTATGTTAAAATAAATACTTTGTCTTTTCAGAGCAACACATTTGTTTAATTTGCCGATTCCTAGTAAATCCGGACGAAATTGGCTTATATACATTTAGACTTTATAAGTCATGCAACTAGCTCCTACAGCTAGCTACATACGCCAATAACGTATATACTTACATTTAAACGGCCCTAAGTATAAAAACGGTCCGTTTTTTTTACTGAATCTGGAATAGGTAAGTACTGTGTTGTGTGTGAACTCGCTCATACAACAACCACATATATACGCCATCAAATAACGGACCTGTAAAACGGATCGCTATGTGCACGCGCCGTAAGCGCAGCTTAATTGAGAATTGAGCTTTTTTTAAATAGCTACTTGTAAATATGACGATTTCGCTATACCTACCTACCGAGGTTGAAGACGACATTATCAGTTTTTATTAAGTCGAAAATACATGCATGTATCTTTGCATTTTAGCTACCGTTCTTGCTGGAACTATCACTTGCAAAATCCATTGTATTCTTATTTGAATGCGTGGTATGGTATACCGTAGGGATAATGCAAATCCACATAATTGGCATTGAGTATTTCCGCGTATCTGACAAATTTCGCTATTTTCATTATAATTATGGTAGATATCTGGATTTGCTCTAATCCCGACGTTATAGTGCAGATAGGTACAGTCAAGTGCAAAAATAAGTATCTATTCGAACATCTCAAAAATATATTGCGTCGGAATAAGAGTCTGTGGTACTTATTTTTGAAACTTTGAATAAGTTTATATTTTTACACTTGACTGTAACATGGTATTTACGTTTAGCAAATAAGCAGATTTGCACTCTCCTCGACAAAAATGCTACCTTGCATGCTACATTCTAGCAATATGCTTTCTGGCACTATCTTCATCTCATCGTTTTAACGTATATAAGTACTACCACTACAGGGCACAGGCCTATTCTCAGAATGAAGTCACAAGTTTTCCAGTTCTAAAAGGGCCAATTTTTATTTTGCTGTCGGTTTTGGCTTTTTAATTTGGATTTTTTTTTGCGATTTCTGCTAAGGATTTCTCCGTTGGGTTACTATTTTTATAGACTTTATATGACCGTAACTGAATGGAAGAATCGATAATTATATGGAAATAGGATCGAACAAGCAAAAGCAGAGCAAAATCGCATAAAATTTCCAAATAAAGAAAAAGTCAAAACACAACAAAATATAAATTGGCCCAAAATATTTCTGTTTCCACCTGTACATCTAAATCTAAAGTGTTCCAAAGCCGCGTACACACTATTGTTTGAGACAGTAAGCGTGTTAGTGCAAAGCCTATCGGCGTAACTCGTACATAATTTACTATTACTTTAAAAGCCCCACCGAAACCTCAGGTTCAACGAATGGAGGAACAGTGTTCTGCGTAAACTTATTACGGGCGGCGGCTTTGGTTACGGTGAGGGCGTCGCATTAGATGCTATTTGTATTTTTTTACGCGGTAGAATTTAATTCCATTTAATTCCAGGTCCGCAAACGGTAAACTTGCTAATCACAAATAGAGATAAAATTTTAATTTATATACACAGCGCAAACGACGATAAAAAAATGACTTCAATGAAGTAATCTGTCTATTTTACCACCATAGTTTGGTGGTGGTGATAGTTGGGTTTGTGTGTATTCGTACTGTGTGAAGGAGGAGGAACTGCATAAACACGCATTTCTTACATAATTACGTAACTATCTTAAGGTTGCGGGTGAGCAAAGTAATTGTTTCAGTTCATTATAAGTATCAAATCCACAAACCATATCAGGAGCGATACTCAAAATTAAGTTATGCCTCCAAGCGCAGCGGCGTGAAACACCTCTGTTTGTCAATACTGTACAGGACGTTGATTTTAATACAATTATTGAGAGTATTCCCGTATTTTAGTACCCTGTCATTGTAACTTATGGAACATATTTGTTTGGAAACGACTACATAATACTGGTATGATATATATAGTACTACGCGTTTGCTAGTGATGCGGCGGGAATTTGGTTTTAATTTCGTTTTCATTTGAGATAATTTATGTATATACGAAAACTATAATACAATAAAGTTGAAAAATAATGTTTTATCTATTGTATTTACTTCGAAGAAAAATATTAAATGACTTTAAATGTGAATCTCATTTTAAATCGGAAGGGTACCTACCTACGTTCCTTCATCCTCCATCCTTTCGTAAGAATTTTCCAAATCCCACCACTATTTTGTACAAGTTATCTGTAAACATCCAACTACTATTATAAAATTATGAAAGTTTGTAAAGAAGTTTGGATGTTTATTAGTCAATCACGCCCTAACGTCTGGACGGATTTCAACGAAATTTAGTATCGAGATAGTTTACGCCGCAGGAAAGGACATATGATAGCTTTTATCCTGGACAATTGGGGAACAGTAAGAAAAATCATCACAGACGAAGTTGCGGGCAACAGCTAGTAATACATATCAAACAATATGCTCATTTTGGGCTCCGCTTCACCGCGATCGTTTAAACAAACTTAACGAAAAAAGAACCTCCTTTTTCAAGTCTTTTAAAAAATATGCACTCAACCAACACCACAATCCGATCGCATACTAAAGCCATTTTAAAGTTTCAATATCTTTTACGTCCCTCCGTCCCTACCCTCCTACCTTCCTACCCAAGACGGTGGCCCACTGTTTGGACAAGGTTATTGAGAGGCGCCCGCAAACAGCAGACAAGTTTACCTTCTGTTTTTAAATTAAGTGCTCTAGCGGGGTTTTTAAAATGAGATTGCCCCTCTGGAGTACTCTATTATTTTTGTTACGGGACAGAATTTTAGAACTTAAAAGGTAATGATTTTAAGGCGGGTTTTTGAATAGGGTTTTTGATTATGCTTTAGGGCAGACTTTTAAAAAATATTTGTAGGTTTATCGAGTGGATAGTGTTCATAATCAAAGCGTAATTTCGTTGCAACTTTTATGTTATGCACAAACAAGCTTTCAGCTATGCTTGTAATAGGATTCCAAAATATGCAATAAAGTTAGCAATAGCAACTATTGTTAGGTATACTAGCTTTTCCCCGCGGCTTCGCTTGCGTAAACCATTACGTAGGTCAATCGAATTAAAATTATAAGATTTTCCAAAATTACCTACATAATTAAAGTTGCATAAAAAAGCCATGGCTAAGAAAGCATTCAATGATAAAAAACACATTTTTAAAGGCAAAATCTCAAGGAACATTCGGAAAAGATTTATTAAGACCTACATCTGGAGTATAGCATTATATGGGAGCGAGACTTGGACATTGACTCAGCGGGACCGAGACAGATTGAATGCGTTTGAGATGTGGTGCTGGCGGAGAATGGAGGGGATTAGTTGGACTGAAAGGAGAACTAATGAGGAGGTTTTAGAGTTGGTGGAAGAGGAAAGGCGGCTGTTAAGGACGATTGAAAATAGGAGAGGGAATATGCTGGGGCATCTGATACGACATGACAGTTAAATAAAAACTATTTTGGAAGGGCAAATAGAAGGCAGGCGAGGCAGGGGAAGACCGAGACGGTCATTTATAGATCAAGCCAAGGAAAAAGTCAATGTCATGTCGTACCAGGAGCTGAAAACGCTGGCAGAGAACCGAAAAGAGTGGCGATTACTCCACCGACAAGAGCTAAGCTCTTAAATTAATGATGATGAAAAAACACCGGTGCCAAATTTCACGTCGCTAAAGTAGTGGTTGAAATTATCTGTATGTACAGATTATCTCATTCTGAGAGAAGGCCTGTGCCCTGCAGTGGGACGTATTAGGCTGGGATGATGATGATGATAGATATGTATGCCTTCGACGAAGTATATAATTAGAATTACATAGGTCGGGCTCACTTTTTTCTCAATTTCAACACCAACGATAACACACAGAAAACAACAGAAAAAGCTGAAACCGAAAATCGAACCCCATCGTCATTCCACGGTACTCATGATTGACACGTCAGAATAAAATTTGGCATACGCACACCAACATACACAACATACAAACCATGTACCTCTATTCATTGCTTAATAACAATAGTGAATGATTGTCTGTCTAGTAGGCAGCGTAACCAAGTTATCCCCTGTCCTGTCTGTTTAGGCAACAATTAGGCATTAATACACAGCCTAATTGAGGGCCAACGTCGCTCCGAGCGCCCTCGTGCAGGGATGTTGCTACAGACAGTTTGCAATAGATTTTTCATTAACGGAAACCACTAAGGTAAACGTCCCTGTGCCTGTACCCAAGTCATTGCACCTTCAATCTTATGTCATTAAGAGAGGTGACAGATGGGTGTCATCTACTGGGCGTTGAGGTGTCGAGCATTGGTAAACACGTTATATGAATTTTAGTCTACTACCACTATCTACTCCAATGTTCCGCAATGTGTGTGCCGCGGCACACTGGTGCACCGTGGACATTACTTGGTGTGCCTCGGAAGGTTTTTTTATAAACGGAGTGAAGAAAAATACTTATTTACACAGATATAAATCACGCGAGCGCATAAGCGAGGCGTAATGTTGGTTAATATTACTTAACTCAGTAATAGTGTCCCGTTTTTACCGTTTGGGTACGGAACCCTAAAAATTGATTTTTCATTTATGGTGTACGGTCAAGTGCAAAAATAAGTATGGATTTAATCCTCCCATCGTTATATACCTTAATTCGACGACATTAAAATATATATATTTATGAGCAAGTTGTGTGCACCCATATTTTTACACTTGACTGTACGGTGCGCTGCAAAAGTGCATGGACATCTCAGGGCGATAATCGCGTGAGCGCGCGCGCGCGCGGGTACGTTAATAATATCAACCGATCAAACAATGCTCACGCGATTATCGCCCCGATTTGTCCATGCACTTTTGCAGTCCACTGTACCTTGAATACAAAAAGTTTGTGGAACACTGACCTCCTTCTAACCAAATGTTATTGGGAAGCAAAGTCTAAAATTCCGAAATTTTACCGAATTTGACGGGAATCATTAAAACTCGTCGTCGTCTACATTTACATGAACAACTGTGCAAAATTTTGTGTCTTTTGATATACAAAAATCCCGATTCCATGGGAATACCGGAATAAAACTTAGCTATATTGAATATTATACACAATTTTACTCACGAAAAATATAATTTAGGCAACTTAAAGTACCTAATCTGATATTTACAACTATCCATAAAGGCTGGGATGATGATGATGATGTTGAGAGGGCTTCCGCGGGAGTGAAAAGTATATAATACTGGTAAATAAATAAATAATAATAATAATAAATATTAGGGGACAATTTTACACAAATCGACCTAGTCCCAAACTAAGCAAAGCTTGTACTATGGGTACTAGACGACGATAAACATACTTGTATAGATAAATAAATACTTAAATACATAGAAAACATCCATAACTCAGGTACAAATATTCGTGCTCATCACACAAATAAATGCCCTTACCGGGATTCGAACCCAGGACCTCTTGCTTCGTAGGCAGGGTCACTACCAACTAGGCTAAAGCGGTCGTTATACTAGACTAAGTCAAGTCTTAGCAATAAGACCAATTGTACCATGTCACCGTGTGTAAATCCAAATAAGTATAATATTTCATTTCATTTCAACAAAATAAACACCGCATTATCATGGGCAAATGCACGATACACGTAAATGTATTATGCCCTTGTACGTATACGTCAAATTGTCTAACACAGGTCAATACCTGCCCAATGGCACACAGCGGATATTGCTTTTGTTATAACTAATGCATCAGCTGTTATGTTAACCTCATGTTAGTTGAGTACACATTCGATGGCCCAGACGAATAAACGTGTAATCGTAAAACGACAACTTTACAGGAAAAATAAAATCAACTTTAACACAACAGTTATCTTTATAACTGACAGTTCTGGCAGCCTTTATAATAATATAATAATATGTGCTTATATGTATATCATTAGATAGCTATAAAAATTACTTACAAAACTGTGTAAATATTTGACCCTTATTTTTAACCATTTTCCCGCAAATAGTGAAAAACCTCTTTGTTTTTTTATTCGAATCATAAATCTTCAGGTCATTTTGTGTTATGGCTCATTGCACCGTTATTCGTGTTAAAAAGTGTAATTGCTTTTAGCGCAATGTACATTAACATCTATTTTTGTATTTTATTTGATTTCGCATTCGGTATTTGCAATTTTGTTCGTGTTAATTTATTAAAATGATTTTTATTCTATGACTCAAACGTTAATGAGTAGTATGTGAAAGCTAGTATAACTAAAATTTGGCTGACAAGATTGAAGGCGATCAAAGGTGTAATGCTAGTTTACACGAATCATGCTAACAAAGTTTAATACGAATAAACGTGCAAAGTAATATTACTAAAATTGGAATAAAAAAAAGTCAATGTAGAAACCATTGCACGTTTATTCGTGTATAGTAACAAAATTGTTAAAACGGCAACACTCTCTTGGAATCTTATTCGTGTTAATTTATATGGAAAATTACCAACGAATAAAAATTAAATACATATTATTCATAAACGGTAAATCGGATTGGCTTAAAAAAAAATTACAACGTGCCTAAGGGTATATAAGAGCATAAGAAGCAAAAAAAATTTTTTTGTGTAAGGGCCTTTGCACGTTTATTCGTCTGGGCCATCGATGGCAATGTCGTCTTGGCTAATTATGTGGTTCAGGCGTTTGGAGTTGTCGTTGGAACCTGTTATGATATCAAAACATTACCATGCCTACAATCTACTTAACTAATATTATAAAATTTATAAAACCCGAAAGTTTGTATGGATGTATGCATGTTTTAAGTGCGAAATTACATTTTAAATTTACCATGAGCTTTACGATGAAGGAAAACATCGTGCGGAAACCTGTATACACCAGCGAAGAAATTCAATGGTGTGTGTGAAGTTCCAGTTGACCCGCGTGGGAACTAATAAAAGCATTGGTTTATATTATGATATGACTATTGGGCATAAGCCTCCTCTCAGAATGAGACGCTTCTGGGCTGTAGGTACATAGTTCCCACGGGCCATGGTGTATCTGTATCGGATCAGAAGATTTACGCACATCATTGATGCTTCGCAGGTGCGTGTAGCTGTTCTCAAGAAATTCTCCTTTACCGAAAAGCTCGTGGTGAATTTCAAATGTAATCTTCACGCTTTAAATCGGAAAACTCCGAGATGCGAGTCCGGGCTTGAACCCACGACCCTCTGCTTGAGAGGCTATAGGTCAAACCACTCGGCTGCCCGGCTTATTACATTACAGCCAATATTTCTTGTAAAGTCTCCTCCAATGTGTATGGCGAATGAAAAAGTTTATAATTAGATACTTTTAATCTCGGTTTGTTTCGAAACTATTGACTAGGTACCAGCATTAGACGTCAAGCAAGTTCACCAATTCGCTTATTTGCCTCCCAAATACCATCCCTATTAAAATAATAACGAACGAAGTTACCAAGTGCGTGGCAAGAAATTGGTTCCTGCTTTATGACGGATCGCTTGTCAAAGAAGTTTGCCGACGAAGATCGAGAGCTGCGATCGCGACTAAGTAATTACGAAAATTTACTTTATCAATGAAACAGTGGAAAAATGTGGAACACGAGAGTATAGTCGACCAAGAATAGATAAAGTCAAATTATTTTTATTTGATTTAGACTAAGCACACTCACAGGCTCTTATGAATGTCGAAGAAATATCACTCCGGTTTGGAAAAACCCTGTTGAGGAGAATCATTTCCAAACATCCCAGTCCATGATATAATCATTAATTTTATAATACTGCTTGTAGTTAGACTCCGATCGGTGCGAATATAGTGCTTCTTTTCAAAAATCGCCAAAGAGCAATAACCAAAAATAAATGAAAATGTAATTTTTTTTTTTTTTTTTTTTTTTTTTTTTTTATGTTAGAAAGGCCAGACAAACGAACTAGTGGGTCACCTGATGTTAAATGATCACCACTGTCCATAGACACCCGCAGCGCTTTACGCGATGCCAGTGCGTTGTCGGCCCTAAAGGAAAGGGAGCTGGGGAAGGGGGTGAGGGAGGGGAAGAGGGAAGGGGTGAGGTATTGGGCCCCCGGCACTCTCACTGACCGTACGAAACGCAAGCAGGATTACTGCTGCTTCACGCCGGTGTTCTGTGAGAGGGTGGTACTGCCCCGGACGAGCCGGCCCATTCGTGATGCAGCGGCTAGCTACAACATGGCTCTACCACTACTAGATATTGATACTAGTTATTGATTGAGTCCGACTCGCACTTGGCCGGTTTTTTAGAGGCTAGTGACACATACACAAGTATTGGCAACTGCAGGGATGTATCGCACTTAAGCCAGAGGCCGTATTGTCTAACGTAACGTTCTCACCTTCTCTTTCTGTCACTGTCTTAAGTATACCGTTTGACAGAAAGAAATAGTGAATACGGTAGCAAGCGTCCGTGCGTTAGACAATACAGCCTCAGGTTGCCACACTACGAATAAAAACATCCGAGTAGCTATAGGTGGCGAGGCTACCATCTAGTCATCATGTAAGGAATCATTTAAGGCCCGCAATATATGCCACTTCTATTAATATACTCGTAGTATAAAAAACCGGTGAGACATCATAGCGCATATTTAGTAGAAGTGTCAGCCCATCTAAAAGTGCTGAAGTACGTAGCGATGCAATAAGCACACTTGGAGGAATCAAAGGGATGCGCTAATTACCTTCTCGCCTCGCACCCTCTGCCCTTTGGAGCGGGAAAGTGTCAAGCGTGAGTGTTTTTTATGAAATGGGGTAGCAAACCGGCAAGTATTGAGCTGTACCTGCTGGTATTGAGCCCTCTGAACACTCGTAACACTAGACGATTGCAGGTGGGTAGGCGTGTCTGGTGTCATAAAACGTTTAGTCACAATGTAATTTTCGTCGTTATTTTAATTTGACATATTTTTTTTCCGTCGAAACTGTAAATTAATCAGATTTTTTTTAAATGGTCATCCAGAAGAACTTTTTAGGGTTCCGCAGTCAACTAGGAACCCTTATAGTTTCGCCATGTCTGTCCGTCTGTCTGTCTGTCTGTCTGTCTGTCCGCGGCTAAGCTCAGAGACTGTTAGTACTAGAAAGCTGTAATTTGGCATGAATATATATATCAGTCACGCCGACAAATTGATTGAATAAAATAAAGTAAAAAAAAAATTTTTAGGGTACCTCCCATAGACGTAAAGTGGGGGTGATTTTTTTTTTCTCGGCTAACCCTATAGTGTGGGGTATCGTTGGATAGGTCTTTTAAAATCATTGCGGGGTTGCTAACATGATTTTTCTATTCAGTGATCTGTTTGCGAAATATTCAACTTTAAAGTGAAAATTTTCATTAAAATCGGCCGTCCCCCCCCCTCTAAAATCTAAACTGTAGGGTGGAAAAATTTGAAAAAATTCAGAATGGTAGTAAATATATCAAATTTACTAGGAAAATTATAGCGGCTAAGATTGCTTGGAAATTATTTGTAGTTTAAGAGTAAATAGTAGCCTAAGGTATAAAACATACCTAAACTTGGATGATTCCGTACACATACGAAATCCTTAGAAAAAAATTACTTGATTTTTTCGTAATGGCTACGGAACCCTACCTTGGGCGTGTCCGACACGCTCTTGGCCGGTTTTTTAGATTAGGCTAGGCTTATTTTATAACAATTCTGAGTAATTAATGGTTTCTGGGAAAAAAAGAGTTATGCCAAATGATGAATTATGACGACCCTTGTTTTTTGAGCACCTTTTGCTCCGATGTTTATGACGGCCATTATTGTAACTACGTAATTTTGGTTGGGAAAACACTTTCTGCCAAGTCTCTTGCGGCGCATTATTTTCGACAATGACGATCTTTCTGAAAGCGTTGGTAGTATAAAAAATAGACATGTAAAAAAAAAATATTAGGGGGACAATCTTACACAAATCGTCCTAGTCCCAAACTAAGCAAAGCTTGTACTATGGGTACTAGACGACGATAAACATACTTATATAGATAAATAAATACTTAAATACATAGAAAACATCCATAACTCGGGAACAAATATTCGTGCTCATCACACAAATAAATGCCCTTACCGGGATTTGAACCCAGGACCTCTTGCTTCGTAGGCAGGGTCACTACCAATGTGATGTATGATAGATATAGTCTAGTTATACATAGCTCATAGATACATAAATAGTAACAACCATTGTAATCTTAGTAGTAATAAATCATATTTACACTAGATTGGTCGTCTATTACTCTACGCCGATCCTCTCACCCTACATGGCGATCCTGCCATAAACGGTGTCGCGCGGGCTGACGGTCACCGAGTGAAATCAAATGAGAACTTAATTAGTGACATAACATTTATAAATATGGCTCAAGTAGACAACAGTCAGTTAATGGAACAATTAGAACAATCGGTTTTTGTGTTCGGGACAATTTGTGTGGCGGTAACCGTGGCGTTAATTATTTTGTTCGCTATCTGTAAATGCACGCGCCGTTGTTAAATACCATCATGGGAGCTTCGAGATCCAAGGAGGAGGTAATTACCGCTCAGACCTCAGCTGCAGGTGACAACAAGGCTAGTGCGGGCACCGACGAACTACGATACCATGTCAGCACAACAAACATCATTTTGGGGATGATGCTCTTCATTATTGTTGTTGGAAGCGGATACGCTATATACAGGAGGTGCAAAGCAACTCATAAGAAGTGGATGCGTAACGAGATTGCTCTGTCGGAATTACAGCGAGCCGCTCGCGTACCTCAACAACTTAGTGTTTAATAGTGTTATTACGGTTACAGGCAATTATTAGAAAAGAAGATGAGAGACAATATGGACACACAGTGAGTGCAAAAGTTAATGTAAGTTGCGATAAGTATAATTAAAAATAGATTATGCGTATAATATGTGATGGCAGATGTGTTATTGCAATGTTTTAATGAAAAAGTATTTAATAAAAAAAGGACAGGCAAGATTTAAGGGTAATGTTATAGAGGTGCAATCAACAAAAGTTGATGAGATCATAAATAAGTCCAATAACTGTATCAGTCAGTTTTCTTTATTGACGGATGTTAAACCTGAGCTCATTGAGCAGGTCAATGTATTGAGTAGTAATATTAAATGCTTACATCAAGATATATTAAAGTTATGCTTAAATAGTAAAGATAGTAGTTCTAGCGAATATAGTGATAGTGAGTATTCCGAAAACATGGAGTTCGATTTGAAATCAGCCTGTAGCCTTTTGCCGCTCATGGACGGTAGCGAAGAGACAACAAAGCGGTTAATTGACGCTATTGATATGTATTCGGGCATGTTAAATGAGGCCGGTAAAAAAACTTTAATCACTTTTGTGTTAAAAGGTAGGCTGTCCGAAAACGCAAAGTTGCGTATGTCTACTAGTTATGAGTCGGTACAGTTGCTTATAAGGGATTTGCGAGACTCTCTCTTGCCGAAAAAATCTTTTACAGCTATTCAATCTCGTCTTCAAAATATAAGTCAAGGATGGCGAACCATAGATCAATATGGTTCCGAGATTGAACAGCTCTTTTCAGAGTTAACAATAACACAGGCGGATGGCGATGCTGCGAGTTACACCGTCCTAAAACCTTTAAACGAAAAGATATGTATTAAAAAGTTCACAGACGGCTTGAGGGACCCAAGACTCAGCACTATAATGGCAGCCAGGAACTACAGTAGCCTCAAGGACGCGATCCAGGCTGCTCAGGACGAGGATGTTTCGAGACCCACAACGTCTGGTCAAGCGCAGGTCTTGGGTATGTACCGCTCACGAAACTCATTTAACAGGTTTCACAGAGGACCCACAAATACGTACAGGAGCCAAGGGCAGCGTTTCTTCAGGGGACAACGATCGTATTCATCTTATGGTCGCTATCAACCGACCCCGCAAATTAACGCTCGCGAATTTGTCCGTAGCCATAGGGCACGGGGCAGGTCAACCCGGGGTCGTCGACCTCGCGGTCGTGGCAACGTTAATGTGATATCATCCGAAAATGGGTTGGAACAACAACAACACACGTCGTCCAACTCGGAGTCGTTGAATCACTTTTTTCGTGTCTAATTACATTTATTCATGCAGCGACATAAATAGTGTTGTACTAAATATTGCGAACGCCAATTACAGCTGGTTGATTGATACAGGCGCTTCAATTTCAGTAGTCAAATACGAAAGTATACGTAACTTAAATGTTCCATTCTATAAAAGGCGTCTATGTGTCAACGGTATAGGTGGACAAGTGACGTCAGACGGATATGTGCGATTAACTTTAAATTATAATGGTTCCGAATTCGAACATAATTTTTATGTATTCAAAAAATTGTCATGCAATACAAATGGTATTATAGGTCAAGATTTTTTGACAAAATACGGAGCCATATTGAACTTTGAATTGAATACTATGCAACTCACAACATCGCGAGGAAACCCAGTAGAAATTAAATTCTTTAGGTCATCACCTTCTACTCACGTTAATACCTACCTAACAGTACCTGCTCGCAGTGAATATGTACATTACATAGAGTCTAGTATGGCGGAAGATTGCGTTATTAACTGCCAAGAGTTATGTGAAGGAGTTTTTGTAGCAAATACGATAGTTAGACCCCTTCAGGGTAAAGTACCAATCAGGATACTGAATACGAGGGACGCTGACGTCAGTTTAAGTCATTTTACGGTTAACCAAAGCAAATTAAGTGATTTTTATATCAGTAAATTTAGTAAACCCACTATGAATGCAGAACGGGTGAAGTCATTATTTTCCGAGTTAAATTTAAGTAATTTAAACGAAGAAGAACAGAAATCCATTGAAAACATTTGTGCGAAATACCCAGATGTCTTTTTCCTACCAGGAGATAAATTAACCACTACCATGCTATACAAACAAACCATAGAATTAAAACCAGATAGTTACCCAGTATATGTAAAACCTTATCGATTGCCTCACTCACAAAAGACAGAAATTGATAGGCAGATTAAGGGAATGTTAGATGATGGAATAATAGAAGAAGCCAGGAGTTCGTGGTCGAGTCCTTTATTATTAGTACCTAAACGGTCAGATTCCACTAAACAGAAGAAATGGCGCGTAGTAATTGAT
Source organism: Archips crataeganus (assembly GCA_947859365.1). Lineage (NCBI taxonomy): Eukaryota > Metazoa > Arthropoda > Insecta > Lepidoptera > Tortricidae > Archips > Archips crataeganus. Next base: position 19,580,155 of record OX402048.1, read on the forward strand.
TACAGAAAATTAAACAATCAGATAAAGGATGACAAGTTTCCTCTTCCTAACATAACAGAAATCTTAGATTCACTATCAGGAGCAATATATTTTTCTCATCTGGATTTATATCAAGGTTTTTATCAAATTGAATTAGACAAATCAAATAGACAATTAACTGCTTTCACAACTAATAAGAATCAATATCAGATGACTAGACTCCCCCAGGGCTTAAAAACAAGCCCTAACGCATTCTCCAGAATGATGACCGTGGCCATGTCTGGCCTGAATTACGAACAATGTCTGGTATATCAAGATGACTTAGTTGTGTTTGGAAGAAACTTGTCAATACATAATCAAAATTTATTAGATGTTCTCGGTAGATTACGGAAAGTTAACTTAAAACTCAACCCTGCAAAATGTACATTCCTCCAAAAAGAAATATTATACTTGGGTCACGTGGTTTCAGCAAACGGAATTTTACCCGATCCAGAAAAAACTAGAGTTCTTGAAAATTATCCTAAACCACAAAATGCTGATGAAGTTAAGCGGTTCGTAGCATTTGCTAGTTACTATCGCAAATTTATAGTTAATTTTGCAGATAAAGCATATTCCCTTAATAAATTATGTTGCAAAAATGTACCATTTGAATGGACCAAAGAGTGCGAATATTCATTCCAAACATTAAAATCAGCATTAGTTAAACCACCAGTTCTTCAGTATCCCGATTTCTCAGAGAAAAATCAATTTTTGTTGCAATGTGATGCATCAGGAAAAGCGATAGGGTCGGTACTATGTAATAAAGATGGTCGGCCTGTCGCTTATGCGAGCCGTAGTTTGAATAAGTCAGAATTAAACTACCCAGTCATTGAGAAGGAGTTATTATCAATAGTATGGAGTGTAAAGTATTTTCGACCTTATTTATACGGCACACAATTTAAGATACAGACCGACCACCGACCACTAGTGTACTTGTTTGGTATGAAAGATCCTAGTAGTAGATTATTAAAATTCCGATTACAGTTAGAAGAATACAACTTTACGGTGGAGTACTTAAAAGGCTCTAAAAATTCCGCGGCAGACGCGCTGTCGCGTATTCAAGTTACGTCAGACGATCTAAAATGTATGAGTGAGCAAATTATGTTAGTGATGACACGAGCACAGAGACGAAAGTTAGACGTCATGCAAAATACAAACAGTACGAATTCTTCGGTTCTTAATGCACCCATTGATTCAAGGCCTGATCACCCGAGAGTCGTGGAAATCATTAAAAAACCGGAAAATTTTACTGAGTTGTGTCTAAAGTCATGTAAAGAATATAAAAAAGTAATGAAAAATAATTTTGTAAAAGAGACTTCGAAGTATTTTAAGTATGTACCCGAAAAAGCATGTCTTTACATTAATCCAACATCTCAATCGTCAATCTCGCGAGCCGAATTAACGAGAGATTTGGAGTCAATATGTAATAAAATAAAAGTAAAGGAATTATGCATAGTTAGAAATAATATAAATAAAGATTTTATAGCGGGCTTAATACAAGAAATAAATAAATATAACAAGTGGTCCGGACCACGAATATGTGTGCTCAGTAATACTCAAAGAATAGATAATTTACAAGACAGACGGGTCATAATTAATGACTTTCACCTACTTCCCACAAGTGGCCACGCGGGGATTAGGAGAATGTTAAATAATATTAAGAAGTACTATTTCTGGCCTAGTATGGAAAAAGATATATGTGATTTCGTTTCAAAATGCTCTCAATGCCAAAAGCAAAAATATAGTGTTCCAACTAAACAACCAATGGAAATAACGACTACGGCCAATTATGCATTCGAAAAGGTTTTCTTGGACACCGTCGGTCCACTCCAGAAAGACATCAACGGTTATTGTTATGCACTAACGCTTCAGTGCGAGTTGACTAAATTTGTGGAAGCATATCCATTACCGTCTAAGGACACGGCTACTGTAGCGCGCTCCTTCGTAGAAAACTTTGTACTACGCTATGGCATTCCACTCGAAATCGCAACCGATCGAGGCACCGAGTTCATCTCCAGCACCATGAACGAGGTATGTAAATTATTACATGTAGATCACATACCCTCTACAGCTTATCACCATGAGTCAATTGGTGCTCTAGAGAATTCGCATAAAACAATGGGAGCATATTTAAGGATACAGTGCAAAAATAAAGCGGATTCTTGGAGCACTTGGTTGCCTTATTGGTGTTTTACATATAATACCACGGTTCACACGGAGACGAGGTACACGCCTCACGAGTTAGTGTTCGGTAAGTTATGCACGCTACCTAGTAATTTAAGGAGTAGTGTCGTCAATCCCTTATATAATCACGGTAATTATCCCTTAGAGTTAAGGTATAGGTTAGAATTAGCTCAGGCAGATGCCCGTAAAAATTTAATTGATAGCAAAATTAAAAGGAAAGCGAAATATGACGCTAGCGCTAGACCGGTCAATTATAGAAGCAACAGTAGTGTCCAGGAGATGGAATGAAAGATGCCTGGACAGTAAAAAAAATGTATATTATTAAAAAATTGGTCGCATCTGCGAGACGATTGACTGCTAACTGCTTCACAGCGCCGGCCGCGGCGCTGGCGATGGTCTCCTCGTCCCGCGCCTCGCCCTGCAGCCCCCGCCGTCGCCTGTGGTGCATCACGCGCAGTGTGCGTGAACAGACTCCCCGCCTTGGGAGCTCTGGCTTCCAAGAGAGCTATCTTCATGGTTGACAACAGGCAACAGGCATACTCTGTTCAAGGCCCTCTTGACGATGCCTTTAGCTGTTGTAAAATCAGCAACTCTCGTTATGCCATCTGATCCAGGATAAAGTTGGTGAACGCGCCCCAAGCGCCACCGCATTGGTGGCAGGTTGTCATCCTTGATAATGACGAGGTCTCCTTTTCGAAGCTCACCCTTCTTCACTCGCCATTTGCTCCGTTGTTGCAGCTCACTCAGGTATTCATTGTGAAACCGCTTCCAGAAATGCTGTTTAATCTGTTGCAGTTTCTGGTATCTGTTGGGACAGTTGGTTGTAATAGGCAGCTCAGGTAAGGCAGTCAGAGGCCGCCCTATTAGGAAGTGCCCTGGAGTCAAAGGAGACATATCAGAAGGATCAGACGTTTGAGGAGTTAACGGACGGGAATTAAGGATAGCTTCGATTTGTGTGAATAGTGTCGCTAACTCCTCGAACGTCAGATGCGCATTTCCTACAACGCGTTTTAATAGTAATTTGGACGATTTAATTCCGGCCTCCCACGCCCCCCCAAAGTGGGGGGAATACGCCGGTATAAAATGGAATTTGATGCCTTCATCGTGGGCAGCCTCATTGACGGATCTTTGGCTAGCTCGCAACATTCTGCCCAACTCGTTATTTGCTCCCACGAACGCTGTGCCGTTGTCGCAATAAATGTCATGAGGCTTGCCACGTCGTGAAATGAATCTGCGTAGTGTCATTAAAAAGGCATCAGTACTTAGACTACTAACCACCTCCAATGTTAAAGCCTTGGTGCTAAGGCAAATAAAAAGGCAAAGCCAACATTTGGTCAACGTACATCCTCTACCTTTCCGGTTCGCTATTAAAAATGGACCTGCAAAGTCTATCCCAGTCGCTAAGAAAGGATAGGTAAGCGTAACCCGGGGGGGAGGTAAGTTACCCATCATGGGTTGAATTGAGCGACCTTGAATGCGCAGGCATACGATACATTTTCGGAACGTTCGTCGAGCCAGGTCTCTTCCACCCAGGGGCCAAAACTTATCTCTAATAATATTCAACAATAGTTGAGGTCCACAATGCAAATTGCGTAAATGTTCCCTAGCGAACAATAATTTTGTAAAATTATGTGAAGAACATAGCAAGATTGGATGTTTTCTAGAATCTTCACAATTAGAATTTTGGATCCTTCCTCCAACCCTAATCACGCCCAGGTCATCAAGGTAAGGATTTAATGACGTGATCCTTGATTTACGATTCAATGGTTTTTTATTATGTAACGCTTGTAGTTCTGAGGGGAATGAATCGCGTTGACTAATTGTGATCAGGGTTTGAGTGGACCGATCAATTTCATTATTAGATAAAATGCCGCTTAGACGTGTACTGCTATCCTTACATTTACAGTTATGACTAAACCTCAGAATATATCCGACTACACGGATCATTTTGTGAAACTTAGAAAATCTATTGAAATCAAACGACGCTTGATCTGTCATAACACATGTATGTACTTTAAGTTCTGGCAGTTCAGTACATTCGACATGGGTACTTGGCCATTCAGTCTCATTTTGTTTCAAGAAAGATGGGCCGTTCCACCAAAGAGTTACAGTCGGTAACTTAGAGGGGCTTACCCCTCGTGAAGCTATATCAGCCGGGTTCAATTCTGTAGGTACGTGATTCCAAGAAGATTTGTCAGTCAGCTCATGAATTTCGTTTACTCGATTGTAAACGAACTGTTTTAAATTACTAGGGTTGGTCGTTTTAATCCAACCCAGTACTATTTTAGAATCACTCCAATAATATGTTTTGTCGAACTTGCATCTAAGCGACTGACATACCTTCGTACTCAATTGAGCACCTAGCAAAGCAGCCGCCAGTTCTAGCCGCGGTATGGTGGTCGGCTTCAGGGGGGCTACCCTAGCTTTAGCGCACATCAACATAACCGACACACTATCTTCATGGGTGCACCGTATGTAAATGCATGTGGCAAATGCATTTTGAGATGCATCGACGAAGCAGTGCAATTGAACCAGCATGGGCGTGCCCGTCGCTGCCGGCAAGACATAGCGTGGAATGCTTATTGATTCTATTTCCCTTAAATTGGTTACAAAGGCATTCCACTCCTTACCCACATCGACAGGCACTGGGTCATCCCAGTCGAGTTTAGACTGCCAGAGTTTTTGTAGCAACAGTTTAGGTACTATGGTACAGGCACTGATTAAGCCGAGTGGATCGAAGACTTTACACGTTGCTGCGAGAATATTTCGTTTTGTATACACAGGCTCGGTCTGAAAGTCGACTGTGAAGTATAATTCATCTTGCAATGGACGCCAATTCAACCCCAACACTGAAGATTGGTTTTGTAAATTTGAATATTGATCGTTTATCTGAGATAAATCTTTTTCAGTGCAGGTGGTTGATAAGGAATCAATTGCAAAAATGCTAGGTACATTTGTTCGAAACTTCCTTAATGGGAAACAGGCCTCTGCTAGCTTATCGACCACTGCGTCTCGTATGTATTTAAGTTCGGCTTGACTATCACATCCGGTTATTAAATCGTCACAGTAAAAATCATTTTTTATGACATTTGCTACTTTCGTATCTATACAATCATCTGCTACTTGCAATATGCATCGCGTAGCCAGATAAGGAGCAGAAGCCGTGCCATAGGTAACTGTTTGTAGTTGTAACGTTCTTAACGGTTGAGTTTCACTATCTCGCCACAATATCAGCTGTAAACGGCGTTGAGGCTCCGTCAGCAAAATTTGACGATACATTTTCTCAATGTCCCCTGTTAGAACATATCTATGCTGACGGAACCTCAACAAAATAGATAATAAATCGTTTTGAACTACTGGTCCCACATATTGGATATCATTCAGTGACTTTCCCGATGCTGTGCGAGCTGAAGCGTTGAATACAACTCTTAGCTTCGTGGTCTCGCTCTTCTCGCGCAGCACAGGGTGGTGAGCTAAATAATTTCCATCATGTGGCCTTTCTATCTCAATTAAATGGCCCAGAGCAGCATATTCACGAATAAATTGACTATACATTTCCTTTAGCTTGGGTTGCTTCTTGAAGCGTCTTTCCAAATTAAAAAAACATCTTTTAGCAAATGAATATGAGTCTCCTAGTACTTCTGGGCTCTCACATAGTGGCATGGTGACTTGGAACCTACCCGAGTCCAGCCGAACCGTAGTTTTATTAAACGTATCTTCACAAATTTGCTCATCCTTTGAAAAGGTTTTAGTAGGTATCGTGAAGGTTTCCAAGTCCCAAAATTTGGACAGTGCGTCCTTGATTTCTTGACTAAAGTGACACAATATTTTGTTGTTCGGTCCTTTTGTCAAAACAGGCGAGGGTAGCCTCGCCGGTCCCGACACTAACCAACCCAGCTTCGAATAGATTAACACGGGACCATCTTCTCCTAATGGGATTTGACAACCTCCTTTAACAATATTCCACATGATGTCCGCTCCCAATAAAATATCAATTTTATCTTTTATGTAAAAACCTGGGTCAGCAAGTGCAATATTGTTAGGTAAATTCAGCTTATTCGGATTAATCTCTACACTAGGTAAGTTTTCTGCTATATTTTGAATAATCATACAATGCACATTTGTGTTGTATGCATTAATTCTTGATTTAATATTTAAATTACAATATTCTGACGTGTTACACAAAGAATTATTTAGTCCACTAATACACCTAGAATTTGTTCTATGAGTTTTAATATTTAGTTTATGTTTCAAGTTTTCGGTGATGAATGAACTTTGACTCCCGCAATCCAATAGAACTCGTGCAAGGTAAGTATTGTTATTATATTCGTTGACAACCTCTACCAAGGCGGTACCAAGCAGTACTTCACTATTGTATGTGTGCGTCGTGAGCGTCGTAATAGAAGAACTAGCTCCATTGGAAGTATTAGACGTCTCTTGGTGCGAGTTTGTTTTACCTTCTTTTGTTTGTATGGCTGTGTTTTTACATAGCAAACTATTGTGCTTTTTGTTACAGACCCTGCAGGAGTTCAGGCGGCAGCTGGATGATGAATGACCTGGACGAAGACAGTTAAGGCATAGCCTTCGTTTGGAAACCTCAATCTCCCTAGCCTCAACAGTCATTTCCAGAAATTGCTTACATTCGTACAAGCGATGATTTTGATTACAAATAAAGCACGATTTATTTGGAACAGATGTGAAAAAGTTTCTTATTTGCCTTTGGTCCCTGTTATTTGTGAACCTTTCATTTTTAGGTGTCGGGTTGAGTTTGTAGCCACCCTGAACGGTCTCTAAGATGTCTGCTCTGTGCCTAAGAAATTGATAAAAGTCATCAAGACTAGGAGATCCTTCAAGGTGAACTTTGTGCTCTTCCCACTTAACGCTTGTAATATTATCCAACTTTTGAACCACGATGTATATAATCAAAGTGTCCCATTTATCGGTGGGCTCTCCTAGCGCATTCAAGGCTCTCAAGTTTTTTGTGACATGATCAATAATGAACCTAAGGGATCTATGAGACTCCCTATTCAAAGATTCGAGATTAAAGAATGATTTGAGGTGATTATTAATTAGTACGTTTTTGTTATTATATCTGTTGCATAACAGTTCCCACGCAATGTTAAAATTCTCGGCTGTAAAATCTATCGATTTTATTGCGACAGCAGCGCCACCTTCTAGAGAAGATCGGAGGTAATGAAATTTGCTTATGTCCGGAATAGCATCATTTAACCTTATCAACGAGTCGAAGGTGTCACGAAATTCGAGCCATTTCAAATAGTTTCCATCAAAATTAGGTAACTTAATTGTAGGTAATTTAATTTGGCTATTAAAGTTTTGACTACTGCCACTTCCAATTGAAAGTCTTCGATTCGCACCTTCAACCCGATCCTCCCGTTTTAAAACTATGTCTTGAGCGCTTGACATTACCGAAAAGAATTGGTTTTCTATATCAAATCGTTCTTGTAAATATTTATCCATATTACTAGATGAACCAACTGTTTCAATTTCTGTTTGAACACTTTCAAAGTCGGTAAATAACTCGTTCATCTTTGCTAATCTCAAGTTTAGATCACTTATATCTTTCGTTGTAATATCGCTGACGTCTCTTTGTTCCATTACGGAAAGAAACTCTTTAAATTTAGTTATCCGCGCCTTAATTGTGCCGCGTTTACGATTTAAATATATAGTCAATTCTTCCGGGTTGCCAGGCTTACCCAACATAGTCACAAAAATTTAATACTTCAGACAGTAAAATAGAAATAAAATAAAGTTGGGCTAAAATGTGCAAGCGAACCAAATTCCAGTAGGCGAAGCGGGTAGAATAGCGAACGCGTTGCCGCTGCGTAGCCGCAGAGCGAAGAAACGCAGGTAGATGTCAAGCGAACGCTGCGCAGCGCGATAGCAACAAGCGCGCAGAAGCGAAGTAATGCAGCCACCCTGGAATGTTCGGCGAGTTTGCTAAAGCTAAGCAATGTAATAGAAGCGCGGAACAAGTATGCGCAGAAGGACTAAGTGCAATGAATAGATGATTCAATGAAAAAAACTAGTTAAATAGAAAGAAAGTTTTGTTCGCAAAGCAAGACATGTAATTCGTAATTACATAAATTTATTGAATTTGTATTTTTTTTTTTACAAATACTAGCTGTTGCCCGCGACTCCGTCCGTGAAGAATAGGGGTATAAAAGCCTATGACCTATTCTCAAACCTATTAAACACTTATAGACAAAAGTTTTATCAAAATCGGTCAAGCCGTTTCGGAGGAGCTCGCTCACAAACGCCTTGACACGAGATTTTCAAATATTAATGAAGATTTACTAAAATTTAATCCCAATTTTTTTTAGCGTTCGAAGCGTTAAAAGGCAAAAAACAGATAGACACACAGGATTACTGACGCATTTCCAATAGCTGCAGTAGAATTCAATTAATAGGTACGGAATGCTCAGTACGTAGGACAAGCATCAATCTATTTTTTTCTCTTTAAGCTTCTATTTTAACTTTTAACTTCCTATGCTTAAGACTGTGATTATTGTGTTTATTTTTTAAATCACCACAATAACAATTAAATGCGAAGTTTAATAATATAATACTATTTTGCAACAGTATTTTTATGTTAACAATATTTAACGATTATAAGTAGGTAGATTTCGCAAGTGAACTTATCTGTTGGTACCTACGCCTGCGTATAGATTCACAACAGAACACAAAAGTAAAAGTAAATTTATTCTATTTTATCGACCGTTACTCTGGTTGTTTACGTTTGATTTTACCTAATTTATTTAATGATGTTACTCACGACACTATTCACCACAAATCGAAAGGGGTGCAAGGAAATGGATAAAACAAGGAACGGGCTTACTTCCTTTAGGAATGGCCTTCTGGAGCGCTGGCTGTCCGGAGGCTTCGAGAAAGATGTCCGCTTGATTTTGTAGTTGACTTGACGCCTATGTGTTCCTCGCCCGACGACTCTGAATAGTGCAGGTGCAGGGATGTATTTCGAACTTCACCGGCCGTAGATTGCAGACCGGGTCCTGTCACGGTCGCCAACTTGTCCAGGAGATGGAATGAAAGATGCCTGGACAGTAAAAAAAATGTATATTATTAAAAAATTGGTCGCATCTGCGAGACGATTGACTGCTAACTGCTTCACAGCGCCGGCCGCGGCGCTGGCGATGGTCTCCTCGTCCCGCGCCTCGCCCTGCAGCCCCCGCCGTCGCCTGTGGTGCATCACGCGCAGTGTGCGTGAACAAGTAGTTATTTATGGTTAAGGAATGAATCAGGAGATAAAATGCAAAGCATTTATTTAGGACCATATTTAGTATTAGAGGATTTAGGATGTAACGTTAAAATACTTAGAAACGGGAAAGAAGACGTAGTACATAAAAACCGTACTAAACGATGTATTATGCCATAACATATATGTTATATTTTTAGTACACTTTATACTTACTCTATAATATTGTGTTAAGATATTTTTATTATGTAAATGTTTCACTACACCTCACTTTTTTTTCTTGTGTTTTATAGGTACCTATGTAACTAAAAAATAAAATATTTCTTATGTTTATTTTTTTTAAATTACCGTGGGTGGTGTGATGTATGATAGATATAGTCTAGTTATACATAGCTCATAGATACATAAATAGTAACAACCATTGTAATCTTAGTAGTAATAAATCATATTTACACTAGATTGGTCGTCTATTACTCTACGCCGATCCTCTCACCCTACACCAACTAGGCTAAAGCGGTCGTCAAGTCGTCGTCGTATAAGAGCCCTTTGTGACCTACTAATTTTAAACAAAAAATCCACCAAAAAAAACTCCTCTCCTCCTCCTCTTTATACATTTTCACCCTGGCATCTAACCGTTACGAAAAACGAACATACAAAACAAACCTCAAAACCATACTACTTCATATTCATAAAAATCGGTAACGCAATCTAACGGAACCCATAATGTTGCATAGACCAATTGCAATCCAGTACAATATTGCATACACAGCGCACACGTGCATTCATAAGGATTAGTCCAGGAGCCGGGGGTAACAGAAAATGCAACAATTTGACAAGAAAGAATCATCTAACTACATTGTATATCATTCTGTATTGTATTGTAGTATTTATTTTTATTGTGATTTCTGGTTATTTGTAAATGTTTTTTTTTTATGTTAGAGAGGCCAGACAAACGAACTAGTGGGTCACCTGATGTTAAATGATCACCACTATCCATAGACACCCGCAGCGCTTAACGCGATGCCAGTGCGTTGTCGTCCCTAAAAGGGAGAGGAAAAAGGAAAGGGAATAGAGGTATTGGGCCCCCGGCGCTCTCACTGACCGTACGAAACGCAGCAGGAGTAGGTACTGCTGCTTCACGCCGGTGTTCTGTGAGAGGGTGGTACTGCCCCGGACGAGCCGGCCCATTCGTGAAGCAGCGGCTAGCTACAACATGGCTCTACCACTACTAAAATGTTTCGTTTATTGTTCTTAATATTGTTATATTTATATTTATGTTGTGGCGATAAAGCAAATTCTTATTCTTAACCTTATTGTACTAGACAAACTTATACGCCTATTTTATGTGACAATTAAATTACATTGTAAAATAACAGACTACCGTGTATTTTAGACATAAGAGGAGATATTGGTTTATTCGTATTAACGTATTAGATAATCCACATCAGACTCGCCTGTGAGCTACTATTACTGCATGACTATCGATTTCACATATACTTGAAACTTGGACGTCTATACCACAGTGCAATACACAGATTTTTAATAATTTCGACTAGGTACAATTTTCATATTAAGTAATCACAGAGATCGGACTGAAATATTTGGCATAAAAATGGTACCTACAGCAGAAAATTAGTGCTGTCATCAAACCATTTCAATTTTCACTCATAATTTTGTAGTTTAAATAACTTGTGCGGCTCTACAAACTTAATTATTTAACCTCCACTTCACTCTACTTATGACCAAGGCCGCTGCAAAACGTCGAGGTAATTTTAGCAAAATTATTTAAATCGTCGTCTTAGGTGCGCTATTATGCACTGCTATGATTTATTTTTTTCACATGCACATCACTCTTTCCGAATACCATTTACCTAGTAGTGATTTTTAAAACTAGCCCTTTGTTTGTTAACACCACAGGATTTTAAATTAAGTATCACATTTTTTTTTGGCGACCGGTTAGAAATCCTGACTGAGCTTGAGGTCCCGGGTTTGATTCACGATCGGGGCAGATTTTTGTATGAAAATTACGAATGTTTGTTCTCAAGTCACGGATGTTCGATTTAATAAGTATTGTATCTGTTGCCTGGTGTTCATAATGCAAGCTTTGCTTTCTTTGGGTCTAGGTCAATTATTTTTCTTAATATTGTCTATTTATTCTTTTTTTATTATATATGAATAAATAGAGATATAGTTATAAAAAAAATATTCAACTTTTTAGTGCCTATCTCTTATCACAGTGCGGCTGTACGCGCCAGATGCAAATTATTTGCTCACACAAATAGCGACGTCTGCAAAAATGGACGAATATTTGGTTGCGTGAAAATTTCAAATGAACAATTTTGTTTGCAGAAAAGTTTTTTCGCCGGACAAAACACGGAGTTGCTTAGAGCCGGTGTGAAATTTTAATTGTTCGCGATCAGTTTTTTTTCATTCAGAAACAGATTGACTTTTTTCTTTGTTTAATGAAGTAGGGTGAGGGGTGGAATGCTAGCTAGTCGCGTGGAAGTTGATGTATGTACAGTCAAGGAATTTAATTTCCAACCCACCTAAGTTTGAATATCGTACAGCAAGAGCTAACTACGATATTGCTTTGACGTCTTACATTTGACATTTCAACCTTAATGCATTGCGAATGTGTAACGACATTTTTTCGAAACGGGTAGGGAATTAAATTCATTGACTGTACCTAGAAGTGTACAACACAATACAACGTGTTCTTGTATTTCCGTTAACTTCCATACCTATTTGGTACACTCACAGAAATCATTATTCTAAATCGATGTTTGAAATATATATTTTATTATGCATAGTAGCGGAATGAAAAGGTTCGTCACTTTTTGACCTTAACTCGTTGACATAGAGTCGAAAAGTGACGAACCTTTTCATTCCGCGACATAATATAAATATTAAATAGTTAATCAATTCAGATGCCTAACAAGTGACGTCCAAGTTTAATTAAATACAAAATATATGAGGGAATCCCATTTTATCTATACATTCAAATGTGTGCTGATTGTCGAAATTAATAAAATGATAATTTTTCACTTAGCTAAAAAATATTATTCTACATGAGGCCCCAGATAAGATTATAAAATTCTACTTTGAGTTTTTAACCATTGTTTACTTAAAATTCTCGAAGCAATGATCGGCTTTGTGATAACTATGCTTCGTTTTTTAGGGTTCCGTAGTCAACTAGGAACCCTTATAGTTTCGCCATGTCTGTCCGTCAGTCTGTCTGTCTGTCCGCGGCTAAGCTCAGAGACTGTTAGTACTAAAAAGCTGTAATTTAGCATGAATATATATATCAGTCACGCCGACAAAGTGGTTAAATAAAAAAACTAAAAAAAAATTTTTTAGGGTACCTCCCATAGACGTAAAGTGGGGGTGATTTTTTTTTCTTGACTAACCCTATATCATTGGTATCATTGGATAGGTATTTAGTTTAGTATTAGGTTTACTAAATTTATTTTTTGGTAAAATTAATATTTTCGGAGATATTCACTCCGAAAGTTCAAAATAATGTGTCCCCCACCTTCTATCTTTTGAACCGCAAGTCTAAAAAATATGAAAAAAATTACGTTAGTTAAACTTAATAAAAACTTTCTAGGAAAATTATTTTCAACTTAATCGATTGAGCAGTTTTTAAGTTTTTGTAAAAAAATATAATTCTAAACTAAAATAAGTCCGCCTAAGTATTGTGACGGTCGGGAACTACGGAACCCTACCCTGAGCATGGCCCAACATGCTCTTGACCGGTTTTTTTAGCATTAGAAATAAGGTAAACATCTTGAGGAGTCTTTTTTATTAAAAAACGCTTTTAAAGAAATAGAACTATTGGTTACGAAACCAAAAGAGTGTACCTAAATGACCATATTTCCTTTCAAATTGTTACATATTTGCTGTGACTTATTTTTCATAAAAGTGTTTTTCAATAAAAAGACACGTCAAGATCGCTTGACTTCTTTCTAATGCTAAAAAAACGAAGCATAGCTAATATAGGATTCAATCAATAGAGTACACAAAATAAACAGCCAGAAAACCATTTAGGTACGTTCAACGCAGACATCTTGTTCAAAAGATTGACTCCGCTCCAAACCCTCATAAATACGAAAATCGTGTTTTGAGAAAACATCAAACACGTGGTATTTAAGGTATTACAAGCGTTCCGAACGTTCTTCGAGATGAAAATATAAAAAATACGTTTCCCAAAGATCAAAGTCCCGTCACCTGCAAGCATTTATGAATGAACCTTTATAAACACTCGGCTGTTTCTATATGAATCCACCATTTTATAATGCTGCCTTAAAATTTGCATCGCACCTTTAATCTTTAAGCAACTAAGTGTACTTTTGCATGACAATCTATTAAACAACAGACATATAGAGTGGTTTACGAACGAATCAACCACGAGAAGTCTGCCGCTTTTAAAAGGCGCATCGTTTCGTACTACCTTATAGTTAAAGCGTATAATTGCCTGTTTTATGCTTTTCGGTGTGTTAATTGTTATTTGATGATAATCGACTAAGGCTTTTAAAGTTTAAACGTTGTGAAAATTGAATTGTTTCGCAGCCGCATGCTTTTACCGGCGTTAGTGGTTGCGGTTCAAGGTGTTTGTGACTTGGGCGAGGTAGGAAAACGTGTGCGTTCATTTGAGGTTAGGGAATGGAATTTCTGGAATGTTTTGAATGCTTGGCTTGTATTGGCGGTTAAATTTAATCATCATCATCATCATCCCAACCTATATACGTCCCACTGCAGGTCACAGGCCTTCTTTCAGGATGAGAGCCGCATTGGATGGCTTGGGCCGTAGTTCCCACGCGGGCCCAGTGCGGATTGGGAGCTTCACACACACCATTGACTTTCTTCGCAGATGTATCCAGGTTTCCTCACGATGTTTTCCTTGACCTGATTAATGTTGCTGGAATACGTTGGATGCGGATGGCACACGACCGATCTATTTGGCGAGCCTTGGGGGAGGCCTATGTTTGGCAGTGGACGTCTTTCGGCTGAAATGATGATGATGATGATTAGTAAAGCTCCCGTAGAATTAGTGATGTTGGTTTAAAGCAGGTATAGCCTCTATTTTCGTTTTGACTCTACCTCTGCGTGAGGCCAAGCGTACTAGATTTACTACATACGTCAAAGCAAATGTAAATTTTAGCTTGATTGACAATAAGTTTCAAATTATGATGGTAAAAATTTTACATTTGCCTTTTACATCTACTGCAATTTTAAGGATTCCATATCCGAAGAGTAACAAAAGGACGTTTGAACGTACAAACCTCAAACTCGGATTTTTTTATACAATATAGGCTTGCGTTTGACCACAATCATGCCTGATGGAAAGCGAAGATGAGGCCTACGATGAAGCACGCTTGCCTAGTAATTGCTCATTCACCCTAGACTTGAAAGCGGCCAAATTTTACAGGGAACACAGTCGCAGGCAGGGAATTCCACTCCTTAGCTACCGATTATTTATCCTCCGAACTAAAAATATTTGACGTACTTAAGTACAGAAGGAAAATATGAACAAACATGATTCCACGCCGACTTCAAACGCGCCCTTAAACGTTTTCAGGGTCTGCTTCTGCTTTGACAAATTTAATGTAACCTAAAGTCGTTTGGAAAGAAAAACGAGCCCGAAGTAATATGTTTCCTTGTGGTCTTCAAAGGGAAATATTTGTACACAAACGTCAAAAAGCACGTCGAGATGGAACGTTCAGGTACTTAAAACAGGAAATCCTTGTATGTTACCGAAATTAAGAGATAAATATCAGTTAACCACTGAATTCAGAAATTCTTGATTCAGGTTTAAATAAATTTATTATAAACAAAGGCATAATCGTCACTTATGTGATAACATCATTTTAACTTAATAACTGTTTGATGGATGTTCGCCTCCGCATTCATTGAACATACACAAACTAAACAAGTAATAAATCTCACAAACAGATGAGTAGGTGATTCTTGCGGTGGAGACGACTGGTTGTTCAGTTCCGAAGCAATACTTTTTTTTAGAGAAGTGGGGCGCCGTCTTTGTGAGAGAGGTCTTGACCATCGCTCTGGGTCGTTTCTGCTGCAAAGGTTGTCCAACGAGGTTCATTCTTTTTTTTCTTTCTTTTCTTTATTATGTTACTCGTTAACTGTTTAAATATGAAGTTATTTGATGGATAATGGCTGACCTTCCAAGTTCCGCGTCCAGGTAGTATGTTTTTATATACCTACTTTTAATTATTAATACTTACGCCAGATTTCACGACCTTTAAGCGATGTTTTGTTGATGTAAGTCACCCAATGCTATGCTCCGATGATTTTTCGTGTCGGTGTTTCCAGTTTGATAATTTTAATTTCCCCCCCAGTAACTACGGTCGAGGGGAGAGGGGGTGAGGGTTCGTGTTACATAAGCACACACAGATGCAAACCCATGCCTCACTGAGTTTGTATTTTTAGTAAAATTACCGGGTTAAATATACAACGGATTTTAATAGACTCTAATGTTGGACGTGACTAAAGTAACGGACATAGCTCGAAGAATCGCTATACTTAAGAGGCAGTGCCACCCGTAGAACTGACGGCCGATGGCCGATGGGGCCGAAAGGTTTCCGAGGGGCGTCCGCGAACCGGAAGACGCAGTGTAGGTAGGCCTCCAACAAGATGGAGCGACGACCTGGTGAGGGTGGCGGGAACGCATTGGATGCGGATGGCGCAGGGCCGATCTGTTTGGCGAGCCTTGGGGGAGGCCTATGTTCAGCAGTGGACGTCTTTCGGCTGAGATGATGATGATGATAAATGTTGGACAGTTTTTAAGAACGATGTGGGCGTTTTATATAAATACATAGACGTCTGGTCACTCAGTGTAATGCACCGTGCTAATATTCGGTAGATTTTCAATAATAAGTTATGATCGATTACTAGGGTTTTTTTTTTTTTTTTAATAGCCTATACAGTGTCCCACTGCTGGGCAAAGGCCTAGGACTAGGGAATATTTAAATTAAATAAAAAATAAATATAAATGTACATTATGTCACGCGACAACAATAACAAACCGACCGACCGACGATCTGATAAAGGTAGGCGCAGGACCGATCGCCGTTAATAAAATAAATAAATAATGGGACAATTGACACCAATTAACCTAGTCCTAAACTAAGCAAAGCTTGTACCAACTAAATGTATAAATACATACCTAAATACATATTAATCATTAACTAAACATTCGTATTTTTCACACAAACATCTGCCCCGACCGGAAATCAAACCCGTCGTCGTCGAGGAACTTTTTGGGGGAAACTTTTATCCAGCAATGGACGCCTTTTGGCGATTGAGACAATAAAAATCCGTTAATTTTCAGTAGCATATTAACCAGTGAGAGGACTATGTTTGTATTCATATTCCACAAGTGACTTTGAATTTTCTTAAATTACATTTTGCAGTCGTTTTATCTGGCTACATCTATACATTTAATAAATCTGTAACAAGTCGGTGTCTGTACATTGAAGATATTTGAGAAAAACTGTCACTAGGGCTATTTATTAGCGCAATAGAACCCAAAACAATGATTTTTAGAATTATTGTCTGTTTGTCTGTTTATCTGTTTGTCTGTTGGTTGTGCGCGCTAATCTCAGAAACGGCTTAACCTAAAAGGATGCGGTTTTCACTGATATGTTGGTATTTTCTTGGATTAACATTTAGTGTTTGTTTCATTTGAATCGGTTCACAAATAAGAAAGATACGTTTATTTTAAGAATTTATCGAACAGTTTTTAGAAGAATTGACTGACAATCGCTCGCCGGACTTCAGGAACTACTGCACCGATTTGAAAAATTCTTTCAGTGTTAGATAGCCCATTTATCAAGGAAGACTATAGGTTATATATCATCACGCTAACACCAATAGGAGCGGAGCGGAGCGGAAGAATGTTTCAAAATCGGGGGTTTTTGAAGTAAAACTTCTATAGGCACGCTTTTGGTGGTGAATGAATGTGAACGCGGGTGTGCGGGTGGGGTTCGGTGGGGGGGGGGGGGGGGGTACTTTTTTTATATCGAGGAACTAAGGAGAGCCATAGGTAATTGAAGAAAAAGTAAATTGGATAAAAAAATAAGCTGCCCAAATTACTAATTCCACGCGAACGGAGTCGCGGGCAAAAGCTAGTGTATAATATAATAATCGTTATCAAAAGAATTTTAGGTACAGCTGAATGATCACTGCATGCTGCTCGCCTATGGGGCCTCTGGGTAGGTACAATTTACGTGATGTATGCTGTGAAGAGTTATTTTTAGTACTGTTGCACACGGAAAGAAATATAGCTTTTATAGTTTTCTTTTACACGCTTTTTTCAGTTGGACCCATTTAAAAACTAAAGCCAGCTACCGCTACAGCGGTAAATGTAGTTCACAACGAAACTTAAGTTTAGTACTTATGAACACTAAAAGATAAATTGCTATATCATTCGCAATAAAGCAATTTAGACATCAATTCCGAACTCTAGACTTTCGTCTCTTGCAATTCAAATATCGTTTGTAGGAGATACGGTGAAGTGGCCAGATATTACGTCGACTTTCACAAAGAAATTTTAATGTAATAAGCTTTTCTTTGTAAGGGAATTTCAAAGGCTTTTAGTTTATTATCCTAGGTTATGAAACTACCGGTGCGCTGGCGCTTAACGAGTAGCTAAGCTGTAAGCGAAAAGCGTTTATCTAGTGCTGTACGAATTTAGGCTTACTACGTATACAGGCACGCTTAACCTGTCTACGAATCTTTATGTATTCGTATTGCGATAGTCGATAGGTGGATGTCCACTTAACGACTATCGGACCAGATGGACCAGAATTAACTATATACTTAAATCGGAGTTAAGTTGTAACCCAGACAGAACTGTTATCCGTAACCCGGGGTTAACGATTAAATTTCTTAAACCTAGACCTTGTAAGTGGCTCTAACTAAATTGTAAGTTAGATTTGTGCTTGTCATGTCTGCAGATGCTGACTACGTTGGCTTGAAAACTTAAATAACTGACCTACGTCTTAAGCTAACCATGTGAGCGTTACTAATGTAGATGTAGTAGTGTCAACAAGCAGCGAGTCGCCTATGTGGCTAAAGAGCCATATATATTTTTACCGAGTCAATCTGTGACGAAGCGCCACTTCATTTTGCTCAATGGATTAAATAAATATAACGGTACAAATCACACCAATTGACCTAGTCCCAAAGTAAGCTAAGCAAAGCTTGTGTTATGGGTACTACTTAGGCAACGGATAAACGTACTTATATAGATAGATACATACTTAAATACGTATTAAACACCCAAGACCCGGGAACAAACATCCGTAGTTTTCATACAAATATCTGCCCGCTACGGGAATCGAGCCCGGGACCTCAAGCTTCGTTCTCTAACCACTGAGTCATCTAGTCGTCTATATCTGGTCAATTATAGGCAAGTGCTTCAAGCTTCGATCAACAATACAACTAGATTTCACGGGACAGCTGCAAAATCCATGCTAAAATGCTTCGATCAACAAAGGCTTCAAGAATGTTTATTTTACATTGCGAAGTAAATTAAGTTGATTTTTTTAAAAAAACGAGCGTGCTGAAATTCCTATATACCTACTAGGGGCGTTCAATAAAAAGTGAGAATGAGTATGTTATAAACAACTTTTACTAAATGTAATTTTATTTTTCGACATAGTCACCTTTTAGCATAATACACTTAGGGGGTGTTTCACCACCTTATTGTCAAACTACTGGCTACGTAACCAATGAATAAACTAAGTACTGGACAAATCTGTCAGCTAGTGTTTTTTCAGTTTCACCACTTCGGTCCTGTGCAAACTAAGTACCACTTAACTAATCGTGGGTTTAACAAAAAGTCGGAATGGCAACGTCGCATTTCACGACCACGCGTTCCTGTTCGCACACTTTCGTTCAAAGAGTCACTCATTATTAAAGCAAAAGAAATGGTTAACTATATAATTTTTGAATACATCTATTTTTTTTTGCATAAACAAATATGTAACATTATAATTGATCCAAAAACGGTATTTATTTACGATACTTTGTTAACAATAACAAAGAAAAATAAAATCACGTAAAACGAATCGAAAAGTGGCGCCAAACCATTTGACAGATAAACTTTTTTTTAATGGCGACATACAAGTTCAGGTAGAACAAACGATTGAGCCACTGAAAAATAGTTTGTTATTAAAAAATATTACGAAATTTTGGATTTATTTTTACATACTAAAAGTGTACCTACATTTTTTTATTCAAATCTTGATATTTAAATTATTTTATGCAATTTAGCATGACCTCTTTCTTTAAAAATTAAAAAATACTTTCATTTATTTTTCTGAAACCGGCTGAAGGGCTCTCCAACCATGACCACAAAAAAATAAACTAACTTTATGTGACGGATAAAAATGCTAAATGCCTCCTGATCTGATGGTCAAATTAAGAAACAGTTTGTCCGTCACTTAGCGCTAATCGAGACTGGTGAAACAGAAATTTTAATTCCATCTGTCAAATAAGGTTATGGTTAAGCTAATCCGAACTTTAAGAAAAGTGGTGAAACAGCCCCTTAGTATATCTTTTTTCTAAACTTAAAATTCCATTTTTAAAAAAGGTCTCATCTTGAGTACTTAAAAAATCTTGTACTGCAGCGACTACCGCGTCGTCGTCTTCAAATTTCTGGCCTCTCAGGTATTGTTTCAATCTCGGAAATAGGTAGAAATCACTGGGAGCGAGATCTGGTGAATACGGAGGATGCTTAAGGATATCGAACCCAGCATCACGAATTGCAGCCATTGCAACGATGGACTTGTGTGCCGGGGCATTGTCCTGGTGGAACAGCACAACTTTCGAGAGTTTACCTCGCCGTTTTTCGCGGATCTCATTGCGCAATGTTGCTATTTGTTTGGCGTATAATGTGCCCGTAATAGTGGCTCCATGCTCGAGATACTCAATCATTAATACCCCTTTACCATCCCAAAAAACAGAGCCCATGACCTTACCGGCAGATGGGCTCACCTTGAATTTCTTCGGAGTTGGAGATGATGGCCTTTTCCATGTCATAGACTGCAGTTTCGTTTCTGGGTCGTAATGATGGAGCCATGTTTCGTCCATTGTTATAAATCGCGCCAATAAAAGTTCCCGGTCTTGCTGCATCAGGTTCAAAGCTTCTTGACAAATCTCTAGTCTAGTTTGTTTTTGCGTGTCAGTAAGCATTCTTGGTACCCAACGCACAGATACCTTTTTCATACCCAAGCGTTCATGTAAAATATTATGCACGCTCCCCGTTGAAATCTTTACATTTTCAGAAATAAAACGAACCGTGACACGACGATCCGCCAAAACTGCTTTTTTCACAATTTCTTCAGTTACTGCTGTAGTAGGGCGTCCGGAGCGGGGGTCGTCCATTGTCGATGTTCTTCCACGTCTAAATTCGGCGCACCAACGTGCGACTGTCGAATACGGAGGAGCATTAGACCCTAAAGTGTCCCGCAAATCCAAATAGACTTGGTCCGTAGAAAAATTTTTCAAACACAAGTATTTGATAACGGCGCGCAGTTCAATTTTCTCCATTTTCGCTAACGTACTCAATAGCATTGCAAAGAAATTACCGTATATTTTTTTAAACAAAAGACAGTTAGTTTGTTTTTTCATAGCAATCAGCTAGATAGATTAGCTTTATCGGCCAGTATTTAATTTCGTAATATTAAAAGAGTTTGCATCTCATTCTCACTTTATATTGAACGCCCCTCGTACTTACTTTAAAAGTCTTCAAAAGTATAGGTTTGAAATGTATCGGTAACTAGCTTTATCCCACCGTTTAAATGCTGTGGACTAATGAAAATTAGCTGGCGCTCCATTCCCGTGGAATTTTGTGAAATTCCCTCATAGTAGTTTTGGTCTTCAAGGAGCAGGTTTACTTCGTCCCTCGCTCGGCTGTCCATTGTGTTCCATCTATACTTAAGACGATTTACAATAACTCCTAGCTGAAAAAAAAAACAACCGTTTACTTAAAATTTTCTCTGATTTCCTATAACTTGGCGCGTTCATCATGACGCCGAACAGGGGATTTATTTTGTGTTAAAACTCGTAAGTTTCTGTGTACGGCATCCAGGCTTCCTATATTAAACCTTAATCATGATTTAGACTGGCAGTACTGTTACAGTTTCAACTTTGTACAGACAATGTAATTTTACGCTTTACAAATTAGAAGTAGCGAATTCGCAAGAACCTAATAATTAGAACAATTTAACTTAATTTCATAGCAGGTAGTCCTTAAATTACTTAAAATAATACAAAAAACAATATCACACAATCCAACAATATCCACATAATCAAGAACTTGAAATATTTTTATTTGTCTACGATTTTCATTTTACCCCTAATACCTGAACTATATAGTTTTATGGCTATTTTTTTTTAACCAAAACAAACAAAAAGTTTTATTTACTTTTTTAGTTAGTTATTGAAGTGGTAACTGCGCCATCTAGTAAAGTTCTGCAAAACCAGTAGCACGCCCGCTACGTGTAGCTACAGCATTGCAAGACCAGAACTTCATGTTCAAGTGGTTTAATAAATGTCCAATAGATGGCAGTGGCAACGCCTTAAATACTATTTCTTACTTTTCCATTATTACGAAAAGTGATCGACTTTTTAGATAATAGATTTTAAAATCACATATAAATATGCAGTATCTTCCGTATCAATGGATTGGCGTTCACTCATAACAATACTCTTTGCGTTCACTTATTAAACAGGGAAGTTAGTAGTGTCAAAATTACTCCATAGATGGCGCTAAGAGTGTTAAACTGACAAAACTGGAACAAATCACTAAGACATAGTTAAACCCGTTGAACTTAGTAAAATAATATTATTATCATTTATATTATAATATGTTTAAAAAATGTCTTTTCATGGAGAACTGTCATTTCACGTACCTATATTTATTTATTTATTTATTTATTTATTTTATCTAACAACTAATTTAGCTGTGACGTACAGACGGACGTACAGTGTAGCGACTTAAAGACATCCGTTTCTCTTAGGGTTTGTCTAAAAAAAAGGCTTTTTAATCGACTTAAAAAAGAGGAGGTTATCTATTCTGTTTTATCTTTTTTTACATTTCAACGGGGTCACAATAAGTTGCTGTTTGGTGCCCAAGGAGCGCGGGGACTGTAGGAGGGTTCTGAATAGGAAAAACATTGCTTCCGATTTTACTACAGTCTACAATGAAATTACCAAACAACACAGTTTCGGTATCATAAAAATGTTAAATATTGGCATAAAATATAGGTGCTAATAAATTAGGTAGGTACCAATATTTCTAGGGCGTAACTTACTCACCAAAACAAGTCACTTTCACACAGACAACTTTTCAAAATTTAAATAAGACGCAAAATTTTATACATATCCATCCAAACAGATTACTGCTTTAGTAAAGGAAAATCGAGTTTCCTTTTTTTCAAATTTTTAAAAAGTTGTTAGAATAAAAGTGACTTGTTTTGATGAGTAGATTAAGCCATATAAATATTGGTACCTAATTTGTTAGCACCCTGTATAGCGGCTGAGGAATCATATCATAACGTACGTCATTCGTTTTATTTGGGAACGGGACTCACTTTAGTTTTGAGATTTAACGCTTAAAGAGTCCGAAACGCGTTACCATTGCGTTCTGTACGCTTAGTATAAGTTTTCCTTCACTTCAATACTTCTCGATCGCGTTTACGTAAAAAAATCAATTCTATGGAAACATAGACGCGCGGCCGCGAGCGCTGTCCATGTTTCCCTAGTAATTGATTTTTTTACGTAAACGCGATCGTGAAGTATTTTGGTGAGGTAAAACTTATACTAAGCGTACTGTTTTGTGAGTTGAGTCTGTGACTTGTGTCGATTTGAGTATGTAGAAGTGGAGAAGGGCAAGTTGCATAAAAAATCCTGCCTAAATAAATTCTGCGTAATAAATGCAGCTAACATTTATTTGTCGCGCGCAGACATAGGTGTTGTGTATGTGTGTGTATGTATACTTCGTTTTCCTTAGCATTAGAAATAAGGTAAACGATCTTGACGAGTCTTTTTATTAAAAAACGTTTTAAAAAATAGTAATTATTACTTATGAAACCAAAAAAGCGTAAATGACCATATTTCCTTTCAAATTTTTACATATTCATCATCATTTGAGCTGAATGACGTCCACTGCAGAACATAGGGCTCCCCCAAGACTCGCCAAACAGATCGGTCCCGTGCCATCTGCATCCAACGCGATCCGCCAACCGTCGCTCCATCTTGGTCGAGGCCTACCCACACTGCGTCTTCCGGACTGTACCTCTACCATGAGTTACACTAGTTTACAGTGACCGTACTCGCTAGCGACGGCGTAAATGATTTGTATGGAGAATTGTGTACAGCGCCTCTAGCGGTCACTTACGGAAGTACAATTCTCCATACAAATCATTTACGCCGTCGCTAGCGAGTACGGTCACTGTAAACTAGTGTAACTCATGGTAGAGGTACTGTACGCTTAGTATAAGTTTTACTTCACCAAAATACTTCTCGATCGCGTTTACGTAAAAAAATCAATTACTAGGGAAACATGGACAGCGCCTCCGCGGCCGCGCGTCCATGTATACATAGAATTGAAATTTTTACGTAAAACTTATACTAAGCGTACTGGACGCCACTCGAGAACATTAGCTGTGACTTATTTTTCAAAAGTGTTTTTCATTTAAAGTACACGTCAAGATCGCTTACCTTCTTACTAATGCTAAAGAAAAACGAAACATACCTATTAGCGGAGAAGCAAGATTTAATTTATTTACAAGTTCGTTTAAAAACCGCATGAGCCAAGTCTGACTTAAGCAACAGTTTTCACAAACGGGTCGTGAGAAAACATAAAGTTTACAAAATTACACATTTCAATTAGTTTTATTTACAAAGCGTGACCCGTGGGAGTTTATCAAAGCGAAATAGCAGAAATAAAAGTAAGGTCGCCGCGATAGTATCTCGTTTGTGGGGGTCGGATGTTGGGTACAGTCATATTGTACAGTTGCGGATCCCAATGCTTCACTTTATTTTCATTTGTATAAACTGTCAACACCTTTCTGCCAATTACTGATGTAAAATGATCAAAATCAAACCAACAATATAAAATTGCGTTATTGTGTGTGCTGTGAACGAATGATTGAAATACTTAAGGATATCGCGTGTCCTGGCGCCTGGCGTATACATGTTATATTGGGTTATAGGTTATTATAGCTTGTTTGTTGTTGTTTACTTTTTAAATTGTTATCACTTGAAAAAGTAAAGGTTTTTAAGCCATACAGCCTTTCGGTTCACTTTTGTTGCTTTCGTTTATTTTTTAATTATTTTAATTATTTTTTTTTTTAAGTTTTTTGTATCATGGCCCTTAGGGGTTAAGGAGTTTGGCCTATGCCTATTTTACTAAAATTGTGTTGGACGATATTAATTATGTTTCTTGTTTGTTATACATATTTTATTTTTATTTTATTTTTAACTTAAAATTTGTGTTCGGTTTCACTTTATGTTTATTGTTTGTTGTTTTTTCAATGGATGGATGACGTGATGGTCCCAAAGGAAGATCAGCGCCTTTCGCAAGATCGGCACTTTGCTGATTTTGGGACCATTTCGTAATATGTGCTTTTTTTTTCTGTATGTTTTATTTCTGTCATTTTGTTTTTTATATATCACGAATAAAATTTTTCTTTCTTTCTTTCTTTCAATGCCAATTTTTATAGCACTAGCTTTAAGACAGCCGTGGAAGCCTAGTGGATTTTGTGCTAGTGGTTTGCCCTATGTCCTAGCAGAGAAACGTGGGTTCAAAACCAGGGCTCGCACCTCTTGAGTTTTTCAGAATCCATGTGCGAAATTACGTTTGAAAATTAAAATAAAAAAACCGGCCAAGAGCGTGTCGAACACGCCCAAGGTAGGGTTCCGTAGCCATTACGAAAAAATCAAGTAATATTTTTCTAAGGATTTCGTATGTGTACGGGATCATCCAAGTTTAGGTATGTTTTATACCTTAGGCTACTATTTACTCTTAAACTACAAATAATTTCCAAGCAATCTTAGCCGCTATAATTTTCCTAGTAAATTTGATATATTTACTACCCTTCTGAATTTTTTCAAATTTTTCCACCTAACAGTTTAGATTTTAGAGGGGGGGGGACGGCCGATTTTAATGAAAATTTTCACTTTAAAGTTGAATATTTCGCAAACAAATCACTGAATAGAAAAATCATGTTAGGAACCCCGCAATGATTTTAAAAGACCTATCCAACGATACCCCACACTATAGGGTTAGCCGAGAAAAAAAAATCACCCCCACTTTACGTCTATGGGAGGTACCCTAAAAAAATTTTTTTTCCTTTTTTTATTCAATCACTTTGTTGGCGTGACTGATATATATATTGATGCCAAATAACAGCTTTCTAGTACTAACAGTCTCTGAGCTAAGCCGCGGACAGACAGACAGACAGACAGACAGACGGACAGACATGGCAAAACTATAAGGGTTCCTAGTTGACTACGGAACCCTAATAAATGATAAACTGCACACACTTGCAAAGCAATTCAATGGTGTATGTGAAGTTCCCAATTCACACTTGGCCTGTGTGGGATATACTGCCCAGACCCTCACATTCTCATCAGAAGGCATGTGGCTTGTAGTGCGATATACAATACACCGTGAAATTTTAGTGGTTGTTTTCCCGAAACGAGGTGTTTTAGTTTCGATTGTACAATCGATTTATTATTACTATTTTGACTAGAGGCAAAAATCCAATTGTGAAAAACGAAAGTCGAAAATGACCGCAAACTAATAGTAACGCTTCGTTGGTACAAGTAGCGTACGATCGTACGATAGGTTAGGTACCAACGAAGCGTTACTATTGGTTTGCGGTCATTTTCGACTTTCGTTTTTCACAATTGGATTTTTGACTCTAGTCAAAATAGTAATTATAAATCGATTGTACAATCGATACTAAATCACCTCGTTTCGGGAGAACAACCACTAAAATTTCACGGTGTATAGCAGGGGTCACCAATTAGTTTCGCGCGGGGTCCGTTTTAAGAAATGAAATGACCATCGCGGTCCACACAACATTTAATAAAAAAAAATATTTATTAAACAAATTTAATTACGGAAATAACAAAAGACAAACATAAAGGTATTTTATTATTACATATCAATGAGAAAAATGACATTTTTGTTGCGGACTATCTGTCTGAAGTTTGAAGTCTTTCTCGCTTGTTAGATCGTTACTTCGCCCGGCCGTTTTCGAATTGACGTCAACGAAGATAATGCGAGGGATGCATTTTTATTAAATTACGTACTCTGTAGTGCAAGGTGCTGAGTTGTCGCGGTCCGCACAAAATGGGTCGGCGGTCCGCATGCGGACCGCGGTCCGCCATTTGGTGACCCCTGCAATATAGGATGGGATGATGATGGCGATAAATACTTAAGATTGTGAATGTATAGGGGCGTGCACATCGACGGTGCTGCCAACTGGTGCCATCAATTTGACTGTTTTACCTTGATAAGTTTATTTTACTGTCCGTATAGTCTCTTCTGTCGCATTAGTGCTGCCGCCTATAATAGTTTCTGCACATATTTTGTACTAAATACAAACTGAAATATAGATGCACAGAAAAAACCCCAGAAAAGAGACCAATGATGGGAATCGAACCCAGGTCCTCAGCATTCCGTGCCGTGTGCCATACCACCACTGGTCAAGAGTTTAGAAACGAATTTTTCCTATACATCATACATTTCAGTCTGCTAAATCATCACCTTATGCAGTGACAAGCGCACATCTATGTTACACCCTCTATCGAGAGATTTTAACACTCCTTCGGAACTAACCGCTCACCTGGACAAGAGATGGCGCTACTGTGCAACCTTAAGCAAGTTAGCTATGAAGTATATTTTTGTATTTATTTTTTATAAACTGAACTGATTCAGTTTGTATTTAGTACGAAATATATGATTTCACGGGATGACCGTAAAAGTAATAAAAAAATGAAGTTGAAAAAATAAATACAAAAAGATACTTCATAGCTAACTTGTTTAAAGTTTCTGCACGTTCACTACAGGGCGCATGCACATAAACGGTGCTGCCAAGTGGTGGTGGTGTAGTGGTTTTTTGTCGCATTAGTGCTGCCGCCTATAGTTACTGCACGTTCCCTATTATTTCATGCTACGAATAAAATGGCCTGATGGACTTGGATGACAGTTCATCATCATCATCATTTTCAGCCACCACTCCACTCCACGCCACTCCTGAACATAGGCCTCTCCCATGGCTCGCCAAACAGATCGGCCCTGCGCCATCCGACATGGATGACAGTTGGCATTACGATAATTGGATCTTCGGTATATCATATAAGCTTCTTATAAAATGAATAAATAAATGAATAAGTCATGGGACGGTTGACTCCAATTGCCCTAGTTCCTAACTAAGCAAAGCTTGTACAGTCGCGGAATGAAAAGGTTCGTCACTTTTCGACCTTAACTCGTACATAGAGATAAATATGTACTTAAATACATATTAAACATCCAAGACTGGATCACAAACATTCGTATTTTTCACACAAATATCTGCTCCGACCGGGAATCAAACCCCGGGCCTCAAGCTTCGTAGTCAGGTTCTATGTATAACCACTAGGCTATCCGGTCGTCCCGTCGGTCGTCGTTTTATCCCGATAATCCTACGGGTATATACCATGTAAAATCCCATGAGACATTAAATTTTGCAAGGGGGTTCCTGGTGCTGATCCTACGAAAATGAAGGCCACGGATGTAAGTTTGGAAATTAACAAGTTAAGTATGAAGTATCTTTTTCTATTTATTTTTTTATTTTCTTCAACTTCATTTTTTTATTACTTTTACGGTCATCCCGTGAAACCATATATTTCAAACTAAATACAAACTGAAATATAGATGCACAGAAAAAACTCCAGAAAAAAGACCAATGCTGGGAATCGAACCCAGGTCCTCAGCGTTCCGTACTGCGTGCTTACCCCTACACCATCACTGGTCTACCAGTGATGGTCTGGTTAGACCAGTGATGGTGTAGGGGTAAGCACGCAGCACGGAACGCTGAGGACCTGGGTTCGATTCCCAGCATTGGTCTTTTTTCTGGAGTTTTTTCTGTGCATCTATATTTCAGTTTGTATTTAGTTTGAAATATTTGGAAATTAAATAAATTCCTGGAATGAACATTCATCTTACAGATGTAAATAATGGTCAACTCTAGCAAAGCTGCATGAAAAATGTAGTCTTACTTATATTACAAATGTGAAAGTTTGATTGGGCAAAGAAAGATTTCAAATAATAGTAGATTGTTCAACAAGGGACTAAAGCCATAATGTTACAAGATATTTAGCCAATGGGGTAAAGCGAGGGTGGCTATAGTTCGCGTGTCATTATGGTTGTTTAGTCTCGCGTTAAACACTCTACTTTTCACTTTGAATGCGAGGAAAGAATACGACGTTTTATACAAAATTACAATAGGTATTGCTTTTTTTAATAGTTATATTTACCAGTTGTCATTTTGAGGTTATTTCTACGCCCTGAAACCTACCTACACAATCACTGAAAATGGTGATAATCCTCTATTCACAAATACCGTGATTGGCTGTTTAGGGTTTTCCAAAGTAAACTGAAAAAAAAAACTTTAGTCCCTAGAGATTAAAAAAGTGCTTTAGTCCCGATATACAGAGCCTAAAGTAGGTACCTAACATTTTAAGAGCATGAGAAGTGAAAAAACAATTTTATTATTACTTTACGCAAATTCGTCAACTGCAACAATCTAAAATACCGAGAAATATCACTCGCCCGAAGTGAAACGGATTCCCACACAAAGAATGTGACCTCGCCGTCTAAAAAAGATAAACGGAGCAAAAAATCAAGTTTACTTTTTTAAACGCCAAATAAGAAAATACCTATGCCAAATACGATTGACCTTTGCGTGACTCCGGCTGTACCTAACACATATGACATTGCTAAAAAACTTTTTGTAAAAACAGAGACAGACCGCCTTTGTTGGAGTACGTCTAGTCTCTAACCTTGGAATGATGAACGACTTTTTAGTCAAAAAACAACAGCGTCCGGTGAATTTACCTAAGTTTTTGTTGGCTGTTCTCAGAAGAAACCTAAGACCTTAGGTATTGCATTCCTGTTTGGAATTATAGCCGATATAAAAGGATTAGATGCCATAATTTGAATGCGATAGCAATCCAGCGACGGTGCGTTGCGTAATTTCTCGGTTTAGCTAAGAAATTTGGCTAATTAATTGGAATTCTTTCTAGGAAGCTTTCGCGATGTTTTAAAATAGCCAGCTGACGTAGTACTTTATGATGTTAATAAATCTTAGCAAATATTGAAATGTTGTTATCGCGCTCGATAGGTGCCTTCGTACAGTTTCTTTACGTATATAAAATTTAAAATATTGACGACTAGATGGTTTAGTTGTAGAGACCCCGGCTACAAACCTTGAGGTTTCATCCCTGGTCGGGGCATATATTTTTACGAAAAATACGAATGTGTGTCGCGCTCGATTCTTAGATGTTTAATATATGTATGTGCTTAAGAATGTAAGTATTTAACTATTAATCGTATCCGTTGTCTATATAATAGTACCCATACCATACTACAAACTTAGCTTCGTTTGGGATTAGTCAATCCCATGATTTATTATAATTATTAATGCGACTATAGGTTGGAAAATTTGTGCGTTAAAGTCAAAGTAAAGGGCACAGGCCTCCTCTCTGAATGAGAAGGGTTGGCCGTAGTTCCCACGCGGGCAAAGTGCGGATTGGGAACTTCACACACATCATTGAATTTCTTCGCAGGTGTAGGCAGGATTCCTCACGATGTTTTTCTTCACCGAAAAGCTCATTGGTAAGGTTAAGCTCGGTTTGATGTTATGGTTCAGCACGCGTCACGGATTGACAAACACCCAGGTTCGACCCCCGGCGCCAACATTTCTATTCTGTTTTTTTTTCAAAATTATGTTATTACAATAAAATTAAATAAAAAATAAATAAATAAATAAATATTAGAGGACAATCTTACACAAATCGACCTAGTCCCAAACTAAGCAAAGCTTGTACTATGGGGTATGGGTATGGGTGGCTATGGGTGGGTGGGGTTGGGTTGTATTGTAATTCTAGTACATGTTTTGCTGTATTTACCTATTACACATTTTTTTTTAATGTGTGTTACCTCAGAACTCCGTCATAAACTTATTTCGAAGTCATACTGATGATTTTATTCTACGCATCTATTTTATACAGAAACAAGTAAAAAGAAAAAGTAAAAAATATAACCTACCTCCTTCAAAAAACATCCAAAAAACTATGAAATAATAATTGAACCAACCACAATAAGCATGAAAATATTTTTCTACTAATCTGTTTGCTGTCGGTGCCTCAGCACGAGCCAGCAGGAGTGTAGAAGCCTTATAGATAGTAGGTACATATGTAGGTAATTTAGATTACTAACTCCACTCCTGCTGACTCGAGCTGAGGCACCGACTCAAAACACATCAGTAACACTCAGTCAGTCACAGTAACAGTTTTTTGGATGTTTTTTGAAAGAGGTTTTATTTTTTATTTAATTTTTTTATATAAATTTGCCGAGAAAAACCGCTTACAACTTAGACTATAATAAAGCACTTACTTTTCTACGAAATGTATAGTGTCAGCAATAACAATATCGTTGAAAGTAAATCAGTCTCTCTTAGAACTCGGGGCGTAACCCGAAATGGATTACTGACACGGTGACTCAGCCGCATCCACTAAAATTAGAACGATCGCCACTTTGTTGCCTATTAAAAATGACACAAGTAAACTGCTTAAAAAAGTTAAAATGCAAATGGTCAGCACATACAATTAGAGGGAAGGAAAAATGGTTGAAATTGGTAATGAAATGGTTCACAATTCATAAGAAATGGAAAAGAGGTAAACTAATTTATTGAGTCAGGCGTTACTTTGTATTAATGACCTGAACCAGTTACTTTTGCTCACCCGTGACCTTACGGTAGTTACGTTTATGTAAGAAATGCGTGTTCATGCAGTTCCTCCACCTCCACACTGTACGAACACACACAAATCACACAAACCCAACTATAGCCACCACCAAACTGCACTGACGCGTTTCGAACTTAACCAGAGCTCATCTTCAGTGTACCGTAATCGTTCACTATGCTACCAAGTTTTAATTAACGTTAGTTAGTTTGGTGGTGGTGATAGTTGGATTTGTATGATTCGTGTGTTAATAAAGTGTGGAGTGGAGGAACTGCGTGAACACGCATTTTTTTTTACATAAACGTAGCTATAGTAAGATAAGTATAGTAGTGCACTGTTGATGCACCACCTGCTGTAAACTAGTCCTTCCTTCTTTCTGTTAAAGGGTTGCCTGGAAGAGATTGCTCTTAAGCGATAAGGCCGCCTATGGTTACCTTGTAACTTACTCTCTGTGTACCTGTTTTCTGTATTGCTTACTATTCCTGGTGTACAATAAAGAGTCATTGTATTGTATTGTATTGTATAGTAAGGTCGCGGGTGACTAAGTTAACTACTATTTAACATGGTCCAAGTTTTTGGCTTTCACCCAGATATATTTTGTTACACAGATGTATATAGTCGACCAAGAAATCCTTTACCACACCAAAGTTCAATATCGGTTGTATGGGTTAAAACATTAAAGGCTATTTTCACTTACAATTAAATGCGATAGTCGGCTTTATTAGTTTGATTCTGACGTAGGAACTGTCCTACAACATAATAAAACACTTACTTGGTCGACTATAAATTTTATAAAAGAAAACCATGTTCAATGGATCAAAACGTTCTCCTCTTCTAAAACCGTAAGTATTGTATGATATCCGTTTGTACTATGCAAATAGATCGTTTGTATTCTAACTTGTTTAAGTTGTTTGCTATAAATTATGCGCTTATTCTAAGTGCATTTTACTGAGCCGATCATTAGCCTAATCTATACACTGACAATGCGTAAACATAAAACGGCATCCTTGCTTCCTACGCTACAATTTGTAGGGCTGTTCAAACAATTAGATGCTTAAATTAAAATATTATACAAAAATACAAAAAAAAAATTTGATTCTACCTTTTTTTTCGCGTAGGTACTTGCGGCGTCATATCATCATCATACGTACCAAATTACAAGTCAATCTGATCACTAAAAGTAGATGAACTTCGACTTACAAAATTAGGTGATAATTTACGTATATTGCAAGATAAATAAAAGCCATTTAATTTATTGAATCAGGCTTTACTTTGCAGAGGTCCATATTAACGAACTGAAAAAAAATACCTTGCTCACCCACAACCGCGCGCGTATGGTATATCGGTATGGTAAGCCAGTAAACAATTTAAGAAAAATCTTTCGAGGACGTTGAGGTCCCAGTATAAATTGACAAGAAAGAGTATAAAAGTCATAAATAAAAAAACCGGCCAAGAGCGTGTCGGACACGCACAAGGTAGGGTTCCGTAGCCATTACAAAAAAATCAAGTAATATTTTTCTAAGGATTTCGTATGTGTACGGAATCATCCAAGTTTAGGTATGTTTTATACCTTAGGCCACTATTTACTCTTAAACTACAAAAAATTTCCAAGCAATCTTAGCCGCTATAATTTTCCTAGTAAATTTGATATATTTACTACCATTCTGAATTTTTTCAAATTTTTCCACCTAACAGTTTAGATTTTCGAGGGAGGGGGGGGCGCTCGATTTTAATGAAAATTTTCACTTTAAAGTTGAATATTTCGCAAACAGATCACTGAATAGAAAAATCATGTTAGCAACCCCGCAATGGTTTTAAAAGATCTATCCAACGATACCCCACACTACAGGATTGATTGAGAAAAAAAAAATCATCCCCCCTTTACGTCTATGGGAGGTACCCTAAAAAAAATATTTTTTTTGTTTTTTATTTTACAACTTTGTTGGCGTGACTGATATGTATATTCATGCCAAATTACAGCTTTCTAGTACTAACGATCTCTGAGCTTAGCCGCGGACAGACAGACAGACAGACAGACAGACGGACAGACATGGCGAAACTATAAGGGTTCCTAGTTGACTACGGAACCCTAAAAACGATAGGTACAAAAATATTTTTCCAAGATATCATGTTAAAAATAAGAGACCCATTTACTTTTACAAGCTTGTAAATAAAAGCAATTTTAAAGAATTAGAAAGAAAGAAAGAAAGAAAGAAAAACATTTGTTTACAACAACAATAACACGTACACAGGCAAAATAAGAGAACAAACATAGACATAGACAAAGATAGTTATGTACATATTAATGCTGTCACAAAAGGGTCCCAATTAGCAATTTTAAAGTTAAATAACTTGCAATGTTTGTTTCGTTCGTACATTTTGTTAAAATCAAATCGAGTAAATCAAATTTGATCCATTTTCAGTGGTCGGATTGCCTCGAAATTTGGTGTATAAAGCTTGGCTGTCAATGCGAGTAGGTCAGTCAACAAAAAGTAAAATTACCAAAAATTGTATTAATGTCGAAAAGCGTAGTTGAGAAATCAGAGAGCTTGATTTGACCTTTTTTAAATCCCTATCTTACGTGCTGAAAAGCGCAGATGAGGCTAAAGGTGTATCTCACTGGTTCAGTAACAGCCTATTCACTCTAAGTAATTACTATACTAACGGGACTTATCACGCAAATAATATTTACCTCGACGTTTCGGCCACATTGCAGCAGCTGTAGTCACGACTTAACTCGTCGGGGTAAATATTATTTGCGTGACAAGATAAGTCCCGTTTAGTATAGTAATTATGTGTGAAAATCACGAAAGTTTTAAACTATTCACTCCAGCATTGAAGAGCCTTAGGTTGTTACTATTGCAGTACTCGTACTATCCCCAATTTTCGTTTTTCGTAGTAATATTAATACGGAGAGCTTAAATATCACCTTATCCATTGTATCTTAAAATACTAATTTAAAAATGAAAACATAAAAACTTGAATCGTTTATCATTGTCACAGAAAAGAACCTTCATTGAAGAACAAAACCATTTATATTGCGTAGGTATAACTTGAAGCAAGTGCTCTCTCAGTACTTAATGTATAGATATATTTTGTGAGAAAAATAAAATTTAGAATTCAGATGGAGCGTCTGGCCTCGCTCAGGCCTCAAGGAATTACAATATTTTTATTGAAACATTGGAAAGGCCTTGGCCGCCTATCGCTATTTTTTATCTCCCACAATACAATATCTTTTATAGAAACTAAGTTATATGTTATAACTGAGACGACCGGATTGTGGTGATGTAGGCTGCCTACGAAGCTTGAGGTCCCGGGTTCGATACCCAGGTGCTATATTTGTATGATAAATATGAATGTTTGTGCTCGAGTCTCGTAGGTTTAATATATATTTAAGTTTTTTTTAATATGAATTGCTTTTAATTCCTCACAATCTTTAATATGCATAAATAAACATTTTATATACAAGAACAATTAACCTAAAACTAAAAACCTTAAGTAATAATAATAATAACTAAAATATAGGTCCTGGGTTTTAATCCCGGTAAGGGCATTTATTTGTGTGATGAGCACGAATATTTGTTCCTGAGTTATGGATGTTTTCTATGTATTTAAGTATTTATTTATCTATATAAGTATGTTTATCGTCGTCTAGTACCCATAGTACAAGCTTTGCTTAGTTTGGGACTAGGTCGATTTGTGTAAGATTGTCCCCTAATATTTATTTATTATTTATTTATTTATATTTAGGTACCTTTAGGCAAGAAGAAGGCTTTAGGCTTTAGGCAGGAGTACCTTTAGGCAAGGTTCCAGGTTCGACAAGCTAGGACATCACGGACTGTCTTAAAGCATGCAAATACAGGGGTCTAGGCTCCGAATATGATTTTGTCCCATTCGGTGACGAGACCCTTGGTCCGTAGGGTCCTAGCGCTATGAGGCTTTTTAAGGAAATAGCAAAAGGGTTAGTCGACGTCACAGTAGACCGAAGAACTGGCATGGCAGCTATCTCGGACAAAGAATTAGTTTAGCCATTCAAGTATGTATTTATCTAAGTATGTAAACGTGTTTATCCGTTGCCTAGAGTACCCATAGTACAAGCTTTGCTTAGTTTGTCACTAAGTCAATTGGTAATTGGTATCAATCGTCGCATGATTTATTTATTTACAAGTTACCGATATATATACGTAAGCTCAACTCAAGTTAGCGTGTATAGTCGACCAAGAAATTCCTTTACCACCCCAAGGTTCAATTTCGTACGGCTTAAAACATCAAAGTCTATTTTCACTTACATGTCAATGTGACAATAAGCCTTATTGTTTTTCTTCTGATGTAGGAACTGTCGTAAAAAACCGGTCACGAGTTGGACTCGCGCACGATGGGTTCCGTACCATTATCTATAAAAACGGCAAAAAAATAACGTTTGTGGTGTGGGAGCCCCCTTAAATATTTTTTTTATTTTAATTTAATTATTTATTTTTAAAGTGAATATATATTATAACTAAATATTCTGTGAATATTTTAAGCGTCCACCTGTTGTCGTTATTAAAAATGAGCAAAAAAATC
The DNA here is from genome assembly GCA_947859365.1 of Archips crataeganus. Taxonomy (NCBI): domain Eukaryota; kingdom Metazoa; phylum Arthropoda; class Insecta; order Lepidoptera; family Tortricidae; genus Archips; species Archips crataeganus. The sequence goes on from OX402048.1 coordinate 19,616,198, forward strand.
ACGTTTGTTGTATCGGAACCCCGTTAAATATTTATTTTATTCTGTTTTTTAGTATTTTTTGGGTTTACTAATGTTTCGGCGAAAAACTTTTCGCAAAATGATCCATTTGGCAAATTTTTAATTTCCCAAATGTATATTTTTTCTGAAACTGTAAACTTTTCAGGATTGTTATAAAACAAACCTAACCTAACCTAACCATTCTACAGGATAGTCCTGAAATGTATCCTGAATAGTTTACAGTTTCAGAAAAAAATTACATTTGGGAAATGAAACATTTGCCAAATGAATCAGTTTGCGAAAAATAATTTGCCGAAAAGGCAGTACACGGATGATTCCGCCTATGTCTAAATTTTTGTTCAACTGTTGTTAGTGTATCTACTGAATACCTATAGTTACAAGTATGATGGATGATATAGAGTAAAAATTTACTTACAAAAGTTGTACTTTGCGTTAAAAATTTGACAGTTACGACATTTCTCGCTCATCTAAATTCTAAAAGAATATATACCTATTAGATAATTATTAGACAATTCCGACTAAACTTGTCAACTCAAAATCATGATCATGAGTCGCGCATTGTTTGCAAAATAACAACTTAATATCACCTTCATAATGTCCAATTATTTCCGACAAGACTGGCTGCGGTCAAAGATTTAGATATCCTTGTATCCAAAATAATTCATTCACCTGTCTTTGTGGTGATTAATGTTTGTATAACTAATGTGGAGCAATTTGTCGACAATAAATTTATACATACGTAGCTGCATGAATCCGGTTGAGCTTGTTTTTAAAAATGTTTTCTTTATTTGGCGACCTTGATTAGCTTGGTATTTTTTTTTTCATTTCAAGGATGACTGACGATTGCGTTTGTCAATTGATGGTGATTACCTTAGAACAGAGACATTTGCAATAGCAAAAGGAACGCAGATTTGTTGACAACCTAGAAGCTAAAATCTTGACTGTGTTCGCTCACACTCACCGTTGACAAAGTGATGTTGTTAGTGTTGTGTGCTACCCTACATTTGACAATGACAATAAAAGTGACGATGAAAACGGGGTAGATGTGTGTCGCTGTCAGTTGCGTCGAGCAGCCGCGCTGGTAGCGCGGATTCGATTTGTGGCATTCGAACATGGCGGATGTAGACAGGATCTAATATTGGTATTTCTGTTTCTTTGGCTAGTTGTAGTATCATTTTGATAGTGTTTTATGCGGCGATTAACCTTAACTGTTACAGTGATCTCAAAATTCTATATTGCTCTCGTGTCTGACATTTTTTAATGCGCAAGTTGTCTCCACGTGGTTTCTGGAATTTTACTATCAAGTTGCAAAAACTACAATCACCGTACAACGTCGCTCCCAAAGAGAGCAATTAACTGACATTGGCACAAGCCTATTGGCCGCCATTAAGGAAGAAGAAGAAGAAGAGCGGTAGCGCGCAGTGCGCATAGGCAGTTGCCGTGACGTGTGGCTCTGGAAAGAAGGGCTACGGACTAGCCCCAAACATCTCAAGCTAAACTCGATTATAGACGTGAGTTATCCGTATTTTTTTAATATGCGAGTCTCACGGTAGTTTTATGTTCTATGTCGGTGACTTTAGTTTTTGCGCGGATTTCATCACTTCTAATGCGATCCCGCAGAGAAACTCCGAGTATATTTTTAGCCCTCTCCAGCGCCCTCTGAGTGACTTTGAGCTTTCTTATGAGGCCCATCGTTAGCGGCCACGTCTCAGTGTCATAAGTCGTCACTGGCAACACACAAAGACTTTTAACTTGAGACATTGCGGTATATCTGTTGGAAGACAAGATATTGCGGAGCTTCCCGAACGCTGCCCAGCCGAGTCGGATATACTCTATATACCATAGCGAAAAGGTGTAAGCTCTGATATTTAGTTGCAGGATTATGGAGTAAGATGGTAGCGGCGACACGAATGGACCTTGCATCCTCTTGTGTTTTTAATTTAGATAGTCATTAAAAAAAATAAACCACGTGTACTTACTTATCAAATGCTACTAGTAGGCTAGGTTCTTCTTCTTATAGTGCCACTACATTACTGTTTCAGAACTATTACACTTGATGGTAAATAAAAGTTATGACAAGTTATACATTCGGTTTTTTATTTTATAAATAAAATAAATAAATAAATATTAGGGGACAATCTTACACAAATCGACCTAGTCCCAAACTAAGCAAAGCTTGTATTATGGGTACTAGACGACGATAAACATACTTATATAGATAAATAAATACTTAAATACATAGAAAACATCCATAACTCAGGAACAAATATTCGTGCTCATCACACAAATAAATGCCCTTACCGAGATTCGAACCCAGGACCTCTAGCTTCGTAGGCAGGGTCACTACCAACTAGGCTAAAGCGGTCGTTAAGCAGTCGTTTTATGTCTATTAATTTTTTTAACTGTCTATCATTTACATGACGACGGTGGTTAGAGTTGAATTTAAAACATACCTATCTATCATGATTGCTTTTCGTTTTAGAATAAATAAAGAAATGCTGCAGAAACTAGTTGCAATCACATATTTATTTTGAAATCAAATTAAATAGGACTTATTAAAACAATTGAGTTAATGCATTACATTGCACCACGTTTAAAATTTAATCTGGTATAGATTCTGAATATCAGACAACCCTATCAAGTGAGGTGTGAAAATGACAAGTTGCCGTTTACCGCCTCCCTCGTATTAGTCGGGACCTCATAACAAGGATGATCATTCATTATGCATAATGTTTTCTGTCAATCAGTCCATTGTTCGAGTTACAAATTACAGCGCGTAGGCTCTCTAAGGCATAAAATTAAGACGATTACAGTGTAAAATCCGCGTACAAGGTTTTGTGTGGTTGCCTTACATTGGATGTTATTTAGTTCATGGAAAACCTTTATGTTAGTAACAATATTGCGGATTTGGTTTGTGTGCACGGTGGGAATGCTTTTATAATGCTAGCGCGGCACTTAGCTGTAAATATTTTCTACAAGTTGTAATAATAATATAATAATAAAAGCATTTATTTCATCCATCACAGTTCCAGTATATAAATACAATCGATAAATTTTCACATTACAATTTACAATTAGTTACAAGACTTGTGCGGTGGAGACTGGTGCCTGAACTAGAGGAAACCTGTATGTCAGGTCACGAGGCCAATGAATTGTTAAGGGTATTTAAGTAACTACCCCTAACCACATAATAATGTGATACATCGTTCTTCACCATTGTATTTGTTGTTTGTCACATGCTTCTGGCAACTATGGTTGCCAATTTATTTATTTATTTCAATCAAATTCATTCCATAAGTCAATAATGACAATATCTAAAATCACTTGTCAATAAATGGCAGTAAATTCAAAAAATCACGTGAGTGGAGCAAACATTCGTTAAGAGCGCGAATTTGATGTTTATAAAACTTTAATGAAATCAATCAATATGTATTTATGTATGTATGTAAACTCCGTGGTGTCGTTCAGGGAAGCTTTGAAGAAGATGTGGCTCACACCATCACTTTAGTATATTGAGAACACTGCTTATTTATTGTATGTATTTTGCATATATATGTTGTATATGGTAGTATATTTTTATTAGGTTTCTTTATATTATGAGTTTATGTATTGTATTTACTAAAAGTTGTATTGTAGCCTTTGCTTTGTCCGACTGTATTATTTTGACTTACTCTTTGTCGGTCCCTTACTAAATGCTCCTTTCATCCACTCAAGGGTTGACTGGTAGAGATCCCTTAAAGGGATAAGTTCGCCTTTGTACATGCATTTCAACGGTTGTCAATAATGTATTTCTTTTTTTTTCCTTATTTTTGTACAATAAAGAGTTTACATACATACATACATACTCTTTATTGTACAAAATAAGGTAAAAAAAAAGAAAAACATTATTGACAACCGTTGAATATTATATTATTATACTTTGATAACGTGTCCGGATTTTGTAATAGGTGTACAAATTTTTATATTTACTTCGCTATTATTAATCAATAACATACGTGTTATTTTTAACCTAGCTCAAAAAATTTTACAGATAGGTATTTTCCAATTTAATGGTTCCACTAATAATTTACAATATTTAATCTAGGACTAATAGCAGGAGTAGTAGGTTTTTATTACTGTTTTATGTAATCTTTCTTCAAATAATATAAAATTCTCGTGTATGTTATTGAACTCCTCCGAAACGGCTTGACCGATTTTTATTAAATTTGATTGTATATAGGTAGGTATTTGGTTTGTCTGAGAATAGATCGTAGGCTATATTTTATACCCCTATTTTATACTCCTGGAGTCGCGGGCAACAACTAGTATTATAATTATATTAACGATACAAAATCATAATATGTCAAAATTTGTGCACTGATAAAAAAATTACCCTGTATATTTGGAATTAGTTAACACTATTACGAATACTAGTTTATTTCCAAATCATTTTAATTCATCAATTCTCTGGCGACATCGAAATTACATTCGTTTAAATAATACAATAAAATGCCTGTTAATGGGCGCCGAGAACATTTGCACCAAGCTTATAGTATAACCAGACGTGCGCAAACGCATTGAGTGGCACAAAATGAGTATGTTAAAGTATTCATGGTAAGCTCACAGTGGACAGATTTTAAACAGTATTCATTTCGTTGAACTCACCAAAGTTGCGATTAAAGTTTGATCATCATCATTCCAACTTATATACCTACGTGCCACTGCAGGGCACAGGCCTCCTCTCAGAATGAGAGCGGTGTGGTTTGGGAACTTCACACTCGACATTGAATTTCTTCGCAGCTGTATGCAGGTTCACGATGTTTTCCTTCACCGTAAAGCGCATGGTAAATTTCAAATGTAATTTCGCACGGGGTGCGTGAAGTTCCCAATCCGCACTGGGCCCGCGTGAGAACTACGGCACAACCCCTCTCGTTCTGAGAGGAGGCCCGTGCCCTGCAGTGGGACATTTATAGGCTGGAATGATGATGATGAAGATTGTATAATTACTTTTTCTTACCTTACTGTTTCAAATCGGTACAATGCTCCGTTTGATGATGTGAAAACCGCTCGCCTTCAAGGCTGCCTTTAACTAACCTTCCGAGAGGCATTTGTGATTAGATCCGCCAATCAACGTTTCCTAACACAAACCATTACATTTATTGTGTCTGTTACTGATGTTTTGCTATACTTATGTCTTCTAATTGTTTCAATTGCGGTAATCACTGGTAGCGTTTACGGTAGCTGTGATTTTTTATCATCTATCCCGCGTAGGTATGCATAAATCTTTATTGTTGAGTCAAGAAAACTGATTGGGTCGGGATGGAACCTTTTCACAACAAATTTCACGATGATTTCTTTAGCAGATATATGGAATGTCAACATGACATTTGCAATTCAGGGTTCATCCCGGTACCTACGTGATTCAGTTTCCTTGATTGTACAGTCGACCAAGAATTTCCTTGACCACTGCATGGTTCAATGTCAGCTGTACGGATAAAAACATAAAGGCTATTTTCGCTTAAAATTCATTGTGTCAATTAGCCTTTTTTATACTAAATATTCGATGATTTTTATTTGTATCTTTTCATGTCAATTCTATTTCCTGTGTATCGAATATGGGTAAATAAACATCTTTCTCTCTCTCTCTCTCTCTCTCTCTCTCTTATGGCTTTTTTTTCTGTTGTAGAAATTGTCATAAGAGTGGTAAAGCACTTATTTGGTCGACTATACTTAAAACACATGAAATTAACATATTACATTGAGGGATAGACATGTAAAACTCAAAAAAGCATCTCTTCCAGTTAACCGTAGAATGTTCTATGTCACTAATATTACAAACGTAAGAGTTTATATTCATGGAAGGATGTATGATTGTATGAATGTGTGGATGTTTGTTACTCTTTCCCGCGGAAACGGTTTGACCGATTCTGATGAAATTTGACATGCAGATAGTTTATAACCTGGATGAATATAGTATAAGATACTTTTGTGCTGGAAAATTGCATAGTTCCCGCGGGATAGCGATAAATGAATTCTTCACAAACGGAGCAACAGCCAGTATAAATTTCACCTGTCTGTCAATTTTGGTTCCCTAGATACAGCCGTGTGACAGATAGATGGACAGTATTAAGGTTCCATTTGTCACGGAGTCACCCTTCGGCTACGGAACCATAAAAAAAGAAACTGCGACAGCTTCTCGTGACAGCAATTTTTTTACAGGATTTTATGATTATGGGAGTTATAATTTATGCATGATATCATCAGAGATGATTCTCAAGGTTCTCAGAATAAATACAGCGGTTCTAAGTAACAATGAGTGCGGAGGAAGTGTTTAAAGCAATTAAAAGGACAGGCGATCTGATTACACTTACGAAACAAATTGCACTGGGGGGTTATGATACTATAGACACACCACCGAATTGTAATAGCTTTATTTTTTTAAATAATATTATTATGTGTTTACCAGCTTTTGCCCACGACTCCGTCTGCGAATAATGCGTCTATTACACACATACCCACACGCTCGCACACATTCACAAAACTTCGCATTTATTACTATTGCTTACTATTTCTGGTGTACAATAAAGAGTCATTGTATTGTACTGTATTGTAAATTATTAGCCGATGAACTGAAACAATACTTTGCTCACCCGCGATCTGATGATAGCTATCATAAAGTCGTGGGTGAGCAAAGTATTTTTTTCAGTTCATTGATATGAACCTCCGCAAAGTAACGCCTGTTTCAATAAATAGAGGTATAGAACCCTCCAAACATTTGCTTCATTTAAACTTGACTCTATTTTTTCCCAGCAATTTCCATTCAGTTCAATGAAGGAATGAAAATTAAATTATGTTTACTTATTAATTAATTATTGTTTGGCTAATAACCGCTTTGTCGCCAAGCGAAAAAAATCTGTTATTAAAAATAAATAAATTAATTGTTTATTTTAATCACAGTTTACTTTTCATTGTTTATGTAAAAATTTGAATTAAATTGCACTTCAATTAACTTTTTATTATACATAATTATTACTTTCGCAAGAGGATGTTTAATGTTTCTTACACAGCTTAAGCGGCTGGCAATTTGTAACATTTTTGACTGAAAAATCAAAAAGTAGTTTCTCAGTTCCTCGGTTGTTTTTAAGTTCTAAGTATGCTTCTACTTTCAGCAGTAGGAAAGGGTGAGAGGAGTGAGCATTTCTCAAAAAAAAAACACTTTTTTATATTCGCAACAATTTTATGTTACTCCTACTCCGAATCACGAGCTCTTTCCATCCCTGTAGGAGAGAAAATAATGTCCCGATAATGTCATAAATTTTTTTCACTTCTCATGCTCTAAAAGTAGGTCAATATAGCCTTACGAGGTGGGAGTAAAGTGAGTGCTTTAGTCCCTAGGGAGTAAAAGTAATGAATTTTTTAATTCTTTTCGAGTGACTTAGATAAACTCAAACAGCCAGTACTTGCTTAGTGGCAAAACAAAATATATATAAAAAAATGTTACGTACTTAGTCTACGTGGCCTTAGTTCTATGCTTTTTCCGCATAGAAGGTGGCGCCATTCTATTTTTTCCAGTTTGTGTATGGACCATTTAGCCGATGCGATTTTGTTATATCTGTGTCTGGTTGGAAAAAACACTTACCTCGAAAACATTGAAATTGTTGTAGAGCGTAAATCGTAAACGATTAAAATAAATTGATTATTCTCACAATGTCGACAAGTGAATGTGACAGTGAAGTGGTTTTTATTTTTTGATTATATCTTTTTGTATTAAACTGACTATTTTTTTCTCGCAATCGAAGTGAAAAATAGAGTTTTCACCTGGAGACTAAAAGTCAATATAAACCCTCGGATAAATAGACATCCTCGCTAAAGCTCGGGTGGCTAACCACCTCGGGTATATATTGGCTTCTTTTAGTCCCTCGATAAAAAATATACTATATGTTCTTCCTTTTCGTTACGCCATACAAAATGTACCTACCTATGGAATATTAACAAAATAGGAAAAAAAGCCTAGGGTTTTTTTGTCATATCAATATTGAAAGAGCTCGTGATTCTGAGTAGGAATAACATAAAATTACTAGAATATAAAATAGTGGCATTTTTTTTTGACAAATGCTCGAGTAGTAAAGTGGAGCTCAAAATCAAAACACAAACATCCACACATCCATCCATGTATCCATCCACATATAAACATTCGTGTTTATAATATTAGTAAGATTATGGACCACAGATATATATATATATAATATGGATTATGGATTATGGGACTACGGCCCAAGCCCTCCCATTCTGAGAGGAGGCCTGTGCCCTTCAGTGGGACGTATATAGGCTGGGATGATGGATGGATGAAGGTTATGGATAATGTAAACAATGCTAAGTAACCGTGTTAGCCTTAAACATATTTATCTAGACCAACCAACTATAACGCAACCTATTTAATGACCACTTTACAATCATAATAGGCAAATTAGCTAATGCATCCAGTTTTCTTGTTTCTCTGAATAGTGCGGAAGGAAACTTTATTAGCATAGTTCAACTTCTTTGTTATTTTTGCATTAGAAATCTGAGCAATGCCATTGAGCTGTCTTCGCTATGTATCGTGGTTACTTCAGTTAGTTTTTTCTTGGCGATACTAGTTGTAGCAAAGCGTTTATTAGTGCAATTTTTATTACACAAGGTTTTTAAATATCTGAAAACTTATTTAATCATTGACACTATAACTTGTTATTAATGGTTAATGCGTTTCTTCATATAAATGCATAATAGTTAATCTAATATATCCGTGAACGTTGCATGCAATATTCAAATCAGAAAACGAATTATATTTTCTTAACAACGTTCAACAATATTTCCATCATCATAACAAATTAGCTCTGACGCTCTACAATATCAAAGCGGGCTTGATCTAAGGAAGACAATGATTAGCTAGAAAACGCACATTTCCCGTGAAATCATAACTTCTCTTCTCTTTCTCCGTGTTAATTTTGAGGCCCACTAGTTGCGAACCTCTACTGATATCGTCGAACAGCGTCTCGGCCATGGCACTGGAGTTTATTACCTCGACTTTTTTTTTAAATACACCTACTTTTCCTGTCATTTGCAAAATCTCAAGGTATGTAGGTATTAGAATTGTATTCAAATGAGAGAGGCAATGATGGATAGGTCAGGGTATGTTAATTTTAATGAGTATTTTTATGAGGGTGTAAAATTAATAATAATATAGAGTCACTGGAAAATAATTTTCTAATATATAAAAATCTCGTGTCAGGGTGTTTTGTTACCGAACTCCTCCTCCGAAACGGCTTGACCGATTTTTATCAAACTTTTTCTCTACATTTGGTAGGTCTGAGAATAAGTCGTAGTCTTTTTTTTATACCCCTATTCTTCGCGGACGGAGTCGCGGGCAACAGCTAGTCTAATATATAAAATTCTCGTGTCAGGTGCTTGATTTTTATGAAAGTTTTTTCTCCATATTCGGTAGGTCTGAGAATGTCGTGTTTAAACACCTATTCTTCGCAAACGGAGTCGTGGGCAACAGCTAGTCTATCCTATATTAAAACCGGACAAGTGCGAGTCGAACTCGCGCACGAAAGGTTCCGTACCATTATCTATAAAAACGGCAAAAAAATCACGTTTGTTCTATGGGAGCCCCCCTTAAATATTTGTTTTATTTTGATTAAATATTTCTAAAGTGAATATGTAACTAAATATTCTTTGAATATTTCAAGCGTCTACCTGTTGCCGTTATCAATATCGAGCAAAAACGAGCAAAAAAATCACGTTTGTTGTATGGGAGCCCCCTTAAATATTTGTTTTATTCCGTTTTTTAGTATTTATTGTTATGGCGGCAACCGAAGTACATCATCTGTGAAAATTTCAACTGTCTTGCTATCACGGTTCGTGAGATACAGCCTGGTGACAGACGGACAGACGGACGGACAGCGAAGTCTCGATAATTAAATAGGTTCGTTCCCGTTATCACCTTTTGGGTACGGAACCCTAAAAATCTCGTGTCACGGTGTTTATTATCGAACTCCTCCGAAACGGCTTAACCAATTTTTATGAAACCTTTTTGTCTATAAGTATTCGATAGGTCTGAGAATAGGTCGTAGGCTGTTCTGTATACCCCTATTCTTCGCAGACGGAGTAGCGGGCAACATCTAGTACTTGATATTATTTGCCAGTTTTGAATATAGTTTGTTACTCTTTCTAATTAAAACAGCTGAATTCCAATTTAATCGCTAGCCCGTAAGGTTCACTAATTTTGATAAATCTGCATATTATGTATCATTCTTTGGCGCGCCCTGCAGCCTAAACGGCTCAATGGATTTTGAAGGGTGAGATGTCATTAGATTCGTCTCAGTTCCGCGAGTGACATAAGATATATTATCCCGGAATTCCCATGGGAACGGGAACTATACAAGCGGTTTTTTTTCCATCTAGTATTGAAATTAAAGTTATTGAACAGACGCCCAACAATATATCCTTCATCATAACAAATTAGCTCTGACGCTCTACAATATCAAAGCGGGCTTGATCTAAGGAAGAAAATGATTAGCTAGAAAACGCACATTTCCCGTGAAATCATAAGTTACTACTTCCAATTCGAAGTGGATATCCACAGATAGCAATTCATGCTGTCGATTACACTGTCTGAGTATCCTTAGAGTTCTTTAACCACTAGGCCATTAATTTGGTCATCAATACATTATACATATACGTCGTGGTCTTCAATAACGTTCCATGACAAACACACCTCCCGTGCATTTAATGTCTCTAGACAAAGCAGTCAAGAATGTAGGATGGATCCTATGGGAATAAAAATAATAATAATAGTTAAAAAAAAACTAAAAAAACATGCATTGTAATCGGTCCTTGATAAGTATTCCAAATTTCGAGTTAATCAGACGTTTTCAAGGGGGTCGGAATAATGTTCAAATTTTCCGTTACACACTAACGTACGAAGCTAATAAAAACGTGTTAAAAAAAAGTAGCCATCCATCTAGCTATCTACGTACCTTCCATCCGAATCTGTTCCATTATTAAACCGTAATTGGTCATGGTAAATTTTAAATATGATTTGCCATATAAGTGTCGAATAATAAAATCGGTGAAAATCCGCGCAAGAACTAAAGTCACCGACGTAGCTCGAGGAATCGCCAGACTCTAGTGGCAGTGGGCAGGTGGATGGCCGATGGGGCAAAAAGGTTCTCGAGTGGCGTCCACGAACCGGCAGACGCAGTAGGTGGGCCTCCAACAAGGGACCGATCTCTTTGGCGAGCCTTGGGGGGGCCTATATTCAGCAGTGGACGTCTTTCGGCTGAAAATGATGATGATGATGAATAAAACCAGCCAAGTGCAATTCGGACTCGTACATGAAGGTTTGATAATTTCCGACAAAATATAAATTCAAAATTTTCGCCGATACTTTTTGATTACCATTTAATAATTAAACTCATTATATGACGAGATTGGGCTGTTTATCACGTTGGTCGGAGTCCTTTCTTGGTATGGGTACTGGCAGAATATCAGCGCTGCGGCTTGCTGCAGCATTATGCTGAGCCAGCGCCTATTCTTCGGTGCATCACATGGCTTCTCATCTAATATGTGTCTGATCTGTTTAATTGTTATTTTGTGTTTCTCTTTGCTATTGTTAGTTTTATTATTCTTTAGTTACTAAGCCATGTCTTTGTTTTGGAGAATAAAGATTATATCTATCTATCTATCTATCTATCTAAATTCGGACAATAGTTCTTATGAGGATTATTACCCACCCCTATTACTTATTCTGTGCCTCTGCTTGAGAGGCCATAGGAAAACACTCTTGGCTACCGACTTCTCAAGCTAATAAGCTACCACGGCATAGATATAAATAGATACAATTATTTATTATCATAAAAATCTGTCACGAATGGAGCCGCACCTTTATTATTAGTTATCGGTTCTTAGGTTTGTATATTGAATTTAATTTGTTTTATTTTGCATTTACTAGATACTTAACCTATTGAAACTGCTTAAGATTATATGAACAAGAATTTCTGTTGGAATTGAGATCCAATTTAACAACTAGTAGCTTATAGCTTTATCCCGTGCCTACAATCTTGTCGAAAAATAAAAAATTGGCTAATTGGTAGACACCGTGTGAATTTTATGATTGTGAAGGAATATCTGCTAATGTAAACTTCCCTGAGCTCGATACTGACCCAATACATGGCACCTTCAACCTTATGTTGTCAAGTCAAGACAAGTTGCAGATGGGTGTCATCTACTGGGCGTGGAGGTGTCGAGCATTGGTACGTTTACCTTATATTTGAAATCTCTTTCAACTTATTTAGGTTGTGTTGTCTGTTTACTATTTTATAAGTATATAGAAGATAAGATATGGAAAAGATGTAGTATATGGTAAGTACCATATTATAAAATCTAGCTGCAAAATTAAAATACTTATATTTATTTTAATTTTTTTTTTTTTTCAAAGTATTTTTACCCCCGCTGGGTTCGGGTGAACCATTGAAAATGGCATTTTAAATTAAGTGAATTCCAGGATTTTTCAAAAATGTTTTGAAAAATTCCAGGATTTTATAAAATTCATTTGCCAATTCCCGAGAATTGGGATGTCTAAAAAAAATTACCAGTGGTTTTTATATTTTTTTTGTATAGAAAAGTCAATTATAAGAAACTAATTTCAATATTTTGTCATTTAGTTCTCTACTTTTTTCAAAATTAATTATTGAAACTATTTTAGTTGATGACGTCAGATTATAATTGAGGGCTCCCACAGTGCCAAATTTCTAAATCTTTCTGAATGCGTTCGATAAGGCAACCCCTTTAATTATTTTCTGCGTAGTGGTACACTATACACTCTGTCACTTTACTGGCGCTGTCAAAGTGCTAGATGTCAGACAGCGGGTCCAAATCAAACTCCGTAGTATAATCCACGCGTAAATTCTAACCACACAGAATAAAGTACGACTTGAACCGGTCACGCAATTTACACCAATGTCAAATGAAGGTCATTGCTTATTTGTTATATAATAAATTCATTACATAATATTAAAATTAAATAGCTACAGAAAACGAGTTAAAAAGCATTTATCTCGAAATGGTTTTCGATTTACTATACATTGCAAAAAAATAGACATCCCCAATTACGACGAGGGCCCAATTGCATAACAAAGTACAACTAATATTACAGGCAAAACTCTTGCTTCAGTTATATTAACTAGAAAGGGGGTTCCGCTTGTAATAAGTTGTACTTTGTTATGCAATTGGGCCCTGGTCTCCAATTAATGTCGTATGAAAATCAGCCGTGCAAAATTTGAAATTTCTAGACGTATTAAGATTTTCATATTATTTCACAGCCGTTTTATTATATATAAGTTACAAAAACATATGCATACAAACACATACATACACACGTACGCACATAGGTACAATGAAGCTAATAAAAAACATATTGAAATATAATGTCCCGTAATCTGCTAGCCAGTATGTGCCCACTAATAGCGACCGTAAGCGGTAAAAAAAAATACAAAAACAGTGAGAGATGCATTAAAATTATCTAGGGGAGCAAAAAACCCTGCAGAAGCCCACACATCCGCTCGAAAGCCTTAATGATGCCACCAGACTAAATCTAGTTTTTATCCAATAACTAGATAGTTTTTAAGTAACAAGCGACAAGCTGTTACTCGCAACTTCGTCGACGTCCCGCTAGTACGGTCAAGTGCAAAAATAAGTATCGATTTAATCCTCCCATCGTTACATACCTATACCTTAATTCGACGATATAAGATCTATGGGACATATTTATGAGCAAGTTGTGTGCACCCATATTTTTACACTTGACTGTACATTGTATAGTAGCGGAATGAAAAGGTTCGTCACTTTTCGATCTTAACTCGTTGAAATAAAGCCAAAAAGTGACGAACCTTGTCATTCCGCGACTGTACTTTACTAGGATAAAACCTCGCCATATAACATGGATCAATTTTTTGAAACAACATTTTTTTGTTTTTCTAATCGAAAAAACAATAGCTGGAAGTTCAGGGGACAGGGCTTTTCCCAGCAGTGTGGCACTATTACAAGCTAGTAAAAAATACCCATACTTAAACAAAAGCAAATGGTGGTTAGAACGATTTAGGTTAGGTTATATGCAGGGCTCGTAAAATGCGAGCAAAATCGATTGGAAAGACGTATGACAACCAGTTAGTTAGTTAGTTAGCACTTCAATGAATTTTGCTCCCATTTTAAGAACCTTGGTTATATAAATTGATTTAATGCGTATGTAATTAATATGTAGATCTTTGAAATGTACTTTAATAATTAGTTTTAAATAGCGGCAAGTAACGAACCTGCATTGTTTGTATGTTAGTTTGTTTAGATCTAATCTTACAAGTCGAATTATCATACAGCGATCGGATAGACTTTGAGATTTGGTATGCATTATATTGATTGGATGTCAAAACCAGTATAGTTTGCAAAGCGAAAGTTAGTATTAAAAAGTATTTTTGTGACAAGACTATAATTATTTTGTCAAAATACAGGGTGAAATCAAAATATGACACAAAATGAGTGTTTCTTACCCAGTTAATGTTAATGATGATCCTATTATGCACTAACTGATTTGTTTTAATTAGTCTTATTAAATTTGAGGTGTCCATGCATTGAGTTCGTGATTTCATTCCAACGAAGTCCAGGTCACCGCGCTCAGGGCGGGGGCAGCTGCTGAGCAGGCTCAGATAGGCATAAGCGCCGTAAATATTCAGGTTTGACTAATTGCCATGAGTTTGCGGCGCTTGCTTTTGAAACGATGGGGCCGTGGTCTGCGGATACAAAGGGTGTGCTGAAGGACTTGTCCAGGAGGTTGGTCCTGGCTTCGGGTAACTCTAGGGCTGGTGCTTATCTTGCTCAGAGGTTGGGGATAGCTGTTGCTGTGTTAATAAGAGGAAATGCGGCCAGCGTTTTGGGGTCGATGCCAGTGACTTCCTTCGGTGACGTGTTTGCCTTGTAGCGGGTAGTTTAGTCTATTTTAAGTTATGGTGATGGGATGTACCTATGCTTTTTTGTTCTAATTAATTTGTAATTTGTGTGTACTTTTTGTAATTAGTAATTTTTTAAATTTGTATAAAGAAAAAATGGGATTATTGAACATCCTAAATTTTATGAGACTAATTTTAAAAATTGAGTTATTGCATTATGTTGGCCAGCATTAACTGAGTAAGAAACACACATTTAGAAATGGTGATGCTAAATGAGTACCTATCTCTTACTGTGTTCACCCTGTAGAGTAGTTACTTACGCAGTTGAATCTTCACGACGTTGCCTCCCATTGATCGCTATCGCATATCCCTTGTACCGTACCATATGATTTCCGCTGCACGTCCCTGAAGTCCCGTTACTTGGACTGGAAGGGCCAGTTCGGCTAGTTTTGTGCTGTAGAGGTACTTATAATTGCAGTAAATGCGGTATTGGTAAACCTGGTCGCAGAGATACAGAACATTCGAACAATAATAGAGCATTCTGTAAAAAATGCACAACAAAATATTTTTAAACGAGTTTATTTAGTTTCCGCCCGTCTATATTTTAATTAGAAAACTACTGTGAAACTTAAACATAAATTGACATTGAATTATTCACATATTAATGTACATTATTTTATATATTATAAATTTTTTTGCTCAGATTTTTTTTTGTATGGATCTACTCAGAATCAGTAGCACTATCAGTTCTAAATAAAGAAAAAAAAGTATTCCAAGGCCAGTTTTGTTACTTTTCATACACTGGTGTTAGAAGGTAACAAAACCGACATTTAATATTTTTGTATGAAAAACTGGGGACATTTTCTTACTCCATTATAATCGATAGTGCTATTCTGATTCTGAGCAGATCGGTGCAAATATTTCTAAAATTGGAGAAAAAATATAGTTGTAGCCTATTTCTGAAATTCCCCAAATATGTGTACTTACGTTACCAAGACATCAAAAACGTCTACACACCTTTATGTCACTAATCATAAGATTGACGTTAACATGGTATTTGACGCGATGGGTTTATAGATATTTAATTATGCCTTCGACTGTACCTATCGTATAATCGCCTAACAATTTCGGACGCACTAATGGATTGAATGAGTGCCAATCGATATCTAAAATTGTTTTTATAGTAATTAAAAAAAAAAAAAAGCGTTTATTTCAGTAAGTTTTCACAAAAAAAATAAAACTAAGGGTCCTGCGCTAGGATACCCTGTGTTACAGGACCCTTTCATTGTAACGGTATTCCCTTAAAAATCTCTTTCATAAGTTCAGATTGTGTTCAAATCACATCAACATGTTTTTTTTTCAGAATTAAAGGAAGCCTATGTAAACTAAATGTAAGCTCTTATCTAAATCTGTTTCATTCGTTTTACTATGAGGAAACAAACATTATCATTCATACACACATTAACACACGCACCCACGCAAAATTTTCACAGGAACTACATCAGGAGTCCGGAAATAGTATCAGGTATACAAGTTTTATTATTATTTTATTATGAGAGGCAAGCAAACGAGCAAGTGGGTCATCTGATGGAAAATAATCACAACCGCCCATAAATATCAACAACTTATAGAGAGTAACTGATCTGTTGCCAGCCTTTAAAAATTAGAGGGAATAGGGGAGAGGGAGGGGAGTGGTATTGGGCCCCTGGCGCTCTCACTGACCGTACGAAACGCAGCAGGCAAGAGTACTGCTGCTTCACGCCGGTGTTCTGTGAGTACAATTTAAGTAGGTATCCTTTTCGCGTTGGATGTGGATGGCGCAGGACAACTCTCGACTGAAATGAAGATAATGATGAATGACTACACAGTCCGTTTAATCTAAATTAGAATCTTAATTTATTGTATCAGGTGTTACTTTGTCCATATCATATCCAGTCCAGAACTGAAACAATTTTTTCTACCTGTGACACAGTTTTTATTTTCTGCGGGTGACATCGTTTTTCATATTTTTGTAATGCACCTAATTGTTACTGTTCCAAATAAATAATAATAATTATTATTTATAATTACTTTGCTCTGCGCTCCAGAACTCGAATAGCCGACGTGGGAAAAAAGACCGCCAAGCTCAAATGGGATTGGGCCGGGCATGTGTGCCGGATGCATCCTCAAAGGTGGGCGCACTCAGCCACGTGGTGGGTGCCGCATGACGGTTACGGCGAGGCAGGCCCAGGCGCAGATGGCGAGACGACCTGGACGCAGCATTAAACGATTGGCCAGATTTCGCTCAGGACAGGGAGCTGTGGAGGACCAGAGGGGAGGCCTTTGCCCAGCAGTGGGACACAATTATAGGCTAGTAAAAAAAAAAAATTACTTTGCTATTACTGATACTAAACCTTAAGATCGCGGGTGAGCAAAGTAATTATTTCAGTTCATTAGGATCTTAATTCGATGCACTCTAATCATTTGAATGGAGTACAAACCCTAGCCAGGACACAGGTGCGCGCGCGCCGTGGGAGCCTGCCTTGATCATGAACTACGATTGATCGCCTTTTTATCTGCGCGCGAGCAAGCCTTTCGTTAATGGACGGCGGGGAGATGACAATGTACGGATGCCAATTTAAAGGATTAATTGACTTAATTGGCAGTCATCATCATCACCATCTCAGCATATATACATCCCACTGCAAGGCACAGGCCTCCTCTTAGAATGAGAGGGCTTGGGCCATAGTTCCCATAAGCGGGCCCAGTGCGTATTGGGGACTTCACACTAACCGTTGAAATTCTGCTCAAGTGTGTGCAGGTACCTCACGATGGTTTACTTCATTGTAATACTCCTGGAAAATTTCTAAAGTAATTTCGGTCAAATTTCGGTGAAACTTTGGAATCAGCTTAAAATGCCAGTATGTCCAGACCGGTACAACTTGGGATGCTAAAAAAACGAGCTTACTCTTTTCTCAAAGGGCCGGCAAGGCATCCGTAACTCAACTTATGTCGTGGGCGGCGGTGATTGCTTGTTCCCCTCTATCATAAAAAAACCGGCCAAGTGCGAGTCGGACTTGCGCACCGAGGGTTCCGTACAAATTTAGATGTATCTATGAACATCCAGTCTTAGCAGACTCCTGCTCCTAAGCAAAATGTGCGCAGTGTGGGATCATTGTAGATTGGTTAATGATATAGACCGACAGACAAAAAAAAATATGCTTTTCGCAATTTTCCCTTTCTCTGTGCTATAAGACCTTGCTTTGTACCAAATTTCAAGATTCTGAGTTCACGGGAAGTACCCTGTAGGTTTTGATTCTCTCGCGAGTGTCGAAAATTTGCGGCATAAATGGCTGTATCTTTTGATTGCGTTTGCTTAGAAGTTTGATTTTTTCACAGCTTCAAGGGACAGTAGACTTGAGTATTTGATATAAATTTCAGCTTGATACCTCCACGCATTCCTGAGAAAAAGGGTCTTGATAGACGGACGGACGTACAACAAAGTGATCCTATAAGGGTTCCGTTTTTTCCTTTTGAGGTACGGAACCCTAAAAAGTGATACCCTATATAGGCTGAAGATTTATATTAATCGAAATACCAACTCTGCATTCTGGAACACTTCGATGTCAGCCAAAGGCCCAGCTGAATTTTTTCCGAGACCTAAGAAACAGTAATTTATCAAGCAGCACTAAATAAATCAATTTCTGTCTCGTAATTGCCTCCATTAATAAATAGGCGTCTTGGCTCAGAGTATTTATCAGCGAAACCGCAAAACGAGTCTTCTATTAAAAATACGCGAGATCTTTTTTCACATCCCCTGAGACCGTTATGGAAGCAAAATAATAAGAGAGTATTTATAATATTAATAATTTAGTTTAGGTCTTAGTTTTTTCCCACGAATTCGTACATACCCGTGAAAAAAGTCAAAATCAAAATAATAAGCATTTATGAATGTCAAAGAACCTAGCACCGGTTCGGGAAAAACCTTTTGAGAACAATCCGGCTAGATCCAACAACAAGGTACAGTCGACGAAACTGAGTTAGGTCTACAAGAAGTTCCATTTTAAAATATTTTATTTTTTATATAATTTGAATATGGAAGTGCTCACAAATTTCGTAGTCGAACAAATAAAGAACATTTATGAATGGGTAGCACATGCAAATAAAATAAAAACATCGTGGAATTTCAAACTTAATATGGCATTAACATGAGGATTTGAATTATGTGGTTGTGCATTATTGTCGCTCATTCCGGGTCGACAAATGCGGTGTCGTGATTTAACTGTACCCGTTTTCGATATCACCTGAAGTAGTTCGAAACTGCGATAAGCAAATTCTTTGCATACGGAGTAGCGAGCAATAGTAGGTAATATATTAAGGGCCTACCGAGCTATTCGCGCTAATCGATTTTGGGTAGGTAGACGATTTCGGGCGTGGGGGTGGCACGATGGCTCTAGATAGGTTGCTTAGACTGCGTGTGTTTTTGGGTATTTTCATCTTATTACTAAAACAAATACATATTTTAAAAATGTAGCAAAACTACGCCCTAGAAAAAATCTTGTTTTATTAACATTCAAAAAGTCATGACCTGCCGTGCAGTATATACGATTTTTTTTTTGAGACTACTTTGGATTATTTTTCTATCGAGCGAACTATAAGTCATCGTGTTTCGATAAACACTTGTCGTTAGAGTGAATCCTCAAATCGCACCTTCGGTACAACAGTGTATCATCTCGAAATAATACACCATTTTAATTTAGACTTTCCGGAAATTAAGTAAAGTCTAAATTAAAATGGTGTATTATTTCGAGATGATACACTATTGTACCGAAGGTGCGAAATATCTTACACCTGAATTTCAAGACTATAGCTTTACTTGTAATGATACAGCACGAGATTAAATTAATGCAATAAATACGCCAAAAACACGGTAGGCCCTTCATGGGGTAGCGGCCATAGTAAGTAATACATACATACCAACTTTGAGAAAAATTATAAAATTACTAAGTAAAAGAGCCTTTAGCATTTGTCAAAGCATTGGTTGACCGAAAAGGAAAATCCTTGATTAGACATTTACAATTTTTAGCCTAAAGTGCTGGTCAATATTTGATATAAATTGAATTAGCGTCTACGTTGTCAACAGAGACACCGCAATGTTGACCTAGCGGTACATAAGTGTGAAATGCCAGAGCTGTCAATATCAAAATTGGATTCAATGTCAAAAAAGTTTCTATGAGTCGAGTATGATTCGAGTAAACTAGATAAAATATCATCTCGGTCTGGGGCTTGAGTCCCACGAGCGAAACCGCAAGTAAAAGCTAGTGATAAAAAATAATCTTTTTCTCAAAAACGATATGTACAGTCGCCATTACATCTTTAAAAAGTCACCAGTAAGTTAACAATACCCGGCAATGATCAAAAATCTCCGGTAAGTAGAGGTTTTGAATTCGGGATGAAAAAGTGTCCAGTAAGTACGACACAAATCTCATAACATCATTGTAATTTGAACTTAGAACTCGATGTAAAATATGTCATATTTTCTAATAATGCAATAAACCTCATCTTAGTGTCATTAAAAAGGTTGAACAATAAACGTACTAGTATAATTTATTATAAATGGGATTATACCTTTAAATATGATTTTATTATGATTTCTATTGTTTGAATCATAAATATAAATAGGTAGCTTAGTTGCTAATTCATTCAATTTAACAAACATTTATTTCAACTCTTAGAGTTAGAGTTAGGTTAGGTACACGGAACGCAATTATTAAAAAAAAAACAAGAGCAGCGGCGTTCGTGCAACGAGGTTACATAACTTAAAAAAATCGGGGGAATTAACTTAATTTTTCTTTGTTGTTTTTGTTTTCTTTTTGAAAAAACCCCTATACTTATACAAGCTTTAAAGAATAAGTGCTATACTGGACTCGTAAATAAAAATCCTCGCCTATGACTCGGATTTCAAATCGTACTCGTCCAGTATTGCTTACTTACTGGTCTCTTCAGTAATGTACTATATCCATCTTGGCCTTATTTCACGCTATCTACAAAAACCAGATCGGCTAGATCTGCCTCACCCATTAAGTGTACCCTCCACCTGTCTGCCTCATTTCTTCTTATTTTCTTTTCATGGGAAAAAGTTGGCGACACCTGCATTTAGAAACGCAGTCACCATTAACATTTACAGTTATATATAAACGAAATCATCATCATCATCATTTCAGCCGAAAGACGTCAACTGCTGAACATAGGCCTCCCCCAAGGCTCGCCAAACGGATCGGACCTGCGCCATCCGCATCCAATGCGTTCCCGCCACCCTCATCAGGTCGTCGCTCCATCTTGATGGAGGCCTACCTACACCGCGTCTTCTGGTCCGGGGACGCCACTCGAGTACCTTTCGGCCCCATCAGTCGTCAGTTCTACGAGCGATGTGCCCTGCCCACTGCCACTTAAGAGGGTACGATGGCTGAGATAATTTTGAGAAACAGGTATTTTAATGAAATGTCGCTGTCTCGCCCGAACCCCTCCATGTCAGTACAGCGAGAGCGGGACAACTGCACCTCAGACCGTTGATAGGCGCGAAAAATTGATCAGAACAGCATTTCGTAATCCCCTGTTTTCTTCTCGAAACCTGGACCAATAAATTTATTTTTTTCACAATTAATTAGAGGACAAATTTAGCTATGCCCCTATGTTTTCCTTTTTTTGTTTATAGCAGGAATTCTTTTCTGATGAGTGTCTGAAAATGACGTTGAAATTAGGCAATTTTTTCAGTTTTTGAAAGCTCATATTTCTTATGTTAATTGAAATATGGAAAAAAACGAAACATAGGGGCAAAGCTGTGGTAGATACAAATTACACAGTAAAAAAAAAAATGGCTCTAAAGCCATTATCCAGGGAGGAAACAGGGGATTACGTTTGTATGGAGAAATAGTGCGCATCGTACCCTCTTAAGTCTAGCGATTCTTCGAACTATGTCGGTGACTTTAGTTCTTGCGCGGATTTCATAATTTCTAATGCGATCCCGCAGAAACACTCTGAGCATAGCCCTCTGAGTGACTTTGAACTTCCTTATGAGGCCCATCGTTACATAACATTACAGTTATGATATAAACGAAATGAAATGAAAAATACTAGTCTGAACCCACAGTTTTGCCCGCGTTACAAATAGCATCACGAGAAACATTTACCATCTTACAGTTTAGTTTCAAAAAACAACGCCATCTATTTATTTCCGATGAAGTTAAAACGTCATCCCAAAACACCGTGATGGGTCAAATTTCTTGAAAAGCGCGCTCTATTATTATTTAAAGTTAAAATTATTAACCTAGGGTAACGCAAAAAAAAATGCTATACTTACTGTTCTGTCACACGCAACAAGTATGTGCAGCATTTATTTTTGTATGGTTGACATTATCAATATTCAGAAACATCGTAGAATTGTTCAATGGTCAGGATTTACTTCTTAGCGGCCGTTGGCTATTACAAGCATCCTATGATTTAAAAGCGAAAAAGTTTCCGGGTGCGCCGGTGGGACTTGAACCCACGTCTCCCGGGTATGCGCCCCAACGGGTGTTCTACCAACCACGTCGCATCCAACCGACCTCCCCGAAATTCTTAATCGCTTACATACGCCAACAGTGGCGTGTGGTAACATCCATCACAACTATTAGAAGCTATGACTCCTACGTTCCAAATTAGTTGGAAATGCGTAAGAAATGATGTACCACTTCTATTTAATTCAAACATTATTTACCTATTTTATTAGCAGTTACGTCTGCTCAACGAACCTAAGATTTAAAAGATTCTTAGGTTCGGTGAGCAGACGTAACTGCTAATAAAATAAATAATACAAGCATCCTATGTCTCAATCTGTTTTTTTTTCTGTACGCCAAGCTTCATCCAAATCCGTTGGGCCATTATTGCGTCTGCTGAAAGAAATAATGGCCGAAGTAGAATAGTTTGGGTTTTTGAGTTTAATCCGGACAAAACACACACACGACTTCGATACCCTCGGCCCTTATTGCGTTCAGCATGCGATTGAGTGATTGAGAAGAAATTCAGTGATGTGTGTGAAGTTCCCAATCAGCACATGGTCCACGTGGGGACTACGGCCCAATCCCTCTCAATCTGAGAGGAGGCCTGTGCCTTGCAGTGGGACGTATATAGTCTGGGATGATGATGATTCAAATTTGACACTTGACAATATGGAAGGGTTTTATTTAGATACAGTTTCATTTTCTTTATATTACATCCGGTTCAGCCGTTTCAAAGTTATTAGCTCTTTTGCTAGGTACGGAAGTTATACGCATAATGAGCATTTACTTTATTTTCAAACATAATGTGTGACCTAATTGCGTTAGGGGTTATCAAATTGTTAATTTATTGATATCGTTGAACACTCTCAGAGTTCCTTGAACCCTTGAAAGGTCTGCAATGGGTTATCGATACATTACATGCATGTATTTGCACGTTTCGTTCGGGTCACTCGCGGCTGTCAGAAGTAACTGACGTTGCCTGAACTTTGTACCGCAACCTTGCTCTACAAATTGCACTGGATATTTTGGACAGCTACTCAAATTAATCTAGTAAATTATGTGTTAAGTTCATACAAAAAACAAGGTCTGTCGATCGTATAAACACAAATAATTTACAACGGGCGAAGCAGTATACTCACACACATACCTACATACACAGATATCTCAGCCTACATACGTCCCACTGCAGAGCACAAGCTTCCACTTAGAGAGAGGGCTTGAGCCATAGTTCCTATGTGTTCCAGTACGGATTGGAAACTTCACTCACAGCATTGAATCTCTTCGCAGGTATTCTCACGAAGATTTCTGTCATCGTAAAGTTTATGATAAATTTCAAACGTAATTTCGCACAAAAAATTCGAATAAAGCTTGGGCTCCTGATTGACATGGCCCCTGATTGACACTAACCCCCTGTTTCACCATCCATTGATCAAATTTATTAGACGGATAAATGTGATGCCGTCTCTGTTTGTTTTGTTCGAATTGACGGAGACGGCATCACATTTATTCGTCAGTTAAAATTAATCAATGGGTGGTGAAACAGCCCCTAAGTATATAGGAGAAACCACTAGATTAACGTGAATTGAAGTTCTACACATAGTACACGTAGGCTACACGTAGAAGCTCGGCGGGCCGCACGTGGCCCGCTGGCTGGATTTGAGTAGCTATAGCTGCCTATACAAATGGTAAGGTAAAGCTGCTAGTTCACAGTCCCTATCGTTAAAAGTAGCGTAGGATATCCTCAGACTCGGTGGAGCGATGATCTTCGCAAGGAGGCTGGCAAGAGCTGGATGAGAGTGGCCGAGGATTGTGCTCAGTGGCGTGCCATGGGAGCTAGAGGCCTGCGTCCAGCAGCAGACGAGCATAGGCTGAAAATGATGACGTTGATCGTTAATAGTGAAGCCACCGCACACGTCCACTTTCAATAAGTTACAAAGGTGTTTGAATACTGGTATCGAATGGTTAAATTATCGTGTGGAAAAATGGCGACCGGAACCGCAGATGGGAGCATCCGGTACGATTGACAGCCCTCATAGATGGATGGGCATGGCTTTCGTGAGAAGCGGACCGGTGAGCTGAACGACTAGCGATTTAGGTTAGATAAATAAATATATTTTTAGGTAGGTTTCGTTTCTACTTTTCTTATAAAATAAAATAAATAAATAAATATCATGGGACAATTCACACCAATTGACCTAGTCCCAAAGTAAGCTTAGCAAAGCTTGTGTTATGGGTACTAAGCAACGGATAAACATACTTATATAGATAGATACATACTTAAATACATATTAAACACCCAAGACCCGAGAACAAACATTCGTATTTTTCATACAAATATCTGCCCCGACACGGGAATCGAACCCGGGACCTCAAGCTTCATAGTTAGGTTCTCTAACCACTAGGCCATCTGGTCGTCTAAAGATGGAATTACATACAAAGATTTAGATTTAGATTATCCCATCATCATCCCAGCCTATATACATCCCACTGCAGGGCACAGGTCGGAATGAGAGGGCTTGGGCCATAGTTCCCACGCGGGCCCAGTGCGGATTGGGAACTTCACATACCCCACTGAATTTACTCTCAGGTGTATACAGTTCCTTCACCGAAAAGCACATGGTAAATTTACAAATGTAATTTCGCACATAAAATCCAAAAAACTCAGAGATGCGAGCCGGGATTTGAACCCACGACCCTCTGCTTGAAAGGCCAATGGTCAAACCACTAGTCAGCATCACCATAAAAACGAATGAGGGCTAGATATTTTTATACCAATTAAATTTATTCAAACCTATTCTTAAAACAATGAATTCGCCACGGAATCCGCTTTTAAAATCGATGTAACCACTACCTCGCCACACATCGTAATTAGGATCAAGATTAAACAGCCTGTAGACTGTGTATTAATTGTAGGCGAAGGGTGCACGACTAATACGGCCGCGGACACCTGTGCATCCTGAAAAGATAATTGACTGTCTACACCGGTCTTAATAAATTGCAAGAGGAAGATGACACTTAAAAAGTTGCGTGGGAAGTTTTCACTACCATCTGTTAAGCATAAGCATAGCAAAGCCAGAGTCAGAATAAATTTACTTGCATGTTGTATTTAGCGACAGTAATTTAATTACATAATTAATCAGAGGCAATTTCCATAAAATATGATTAATCGACTCGCTTTTTGAACACAATTTCAGTAAGATTGTTGACCCACTTAACCCTTAAAGCATTTGACAACCCTGTCAAGTCATTCGATTTTGGACTGTAAATGTTGCTGATTTGAATCAGCTTTGAGTTCTGTTTGATGGCAAATATATTACCGGTATCAATTTAAGGGTTAAAACGTTGTTGCAACTACCTAGTCATGACGATTTTCCATGTTAGGCAATACCGTTATGATATTTTCTGTGAGGTTCCAAAATGAATCATACTGTAGTTGGTTTTCTACTACGATAATTCTATACGACTTCACACACACTAATGAATTGCATCGCAGGTCTTTGCAGGTCTCCCCGCGATGTCTTACTTTACCATAAAGCTCGTGTTGATATAATTTTACAAAGATCCCAGATTTGAATCCACGATTATACAAATCAAAATATAAATAAAAAATTTGCAAGGTTTCAGCTTGCAAGACTTCTCGATGTTTCCACATAAATCTTTACCAATTGATAATCGAATGATATTTCATTCCTTTCATTTATTCCCCGTCGTGTGAGATGAAGAAACGCGGTGACATCCAATTTCTCATGGCTTGCAAAATGTAAAGTAAAAGGCATCGCGTGATGAACTTTACTGTTCGGCAAAACAATCAAAAACCAACTTTATTAAGCTGAAACTACCGCTTAAAAGTTCGCATTACAGACCAGCAAGGACTAAGTGCGACCGGCAGCTCAACAAAAGTTTTCTAATACATTGCTTTTATTGCTAATAAATCGCTCATATCTCGGCCATGGCAATGAACAACGTATTCTCTCGCACGTCGCCAGTTGCACGCAGTCGTGATAACGGAATGCTTTGTCGTTTTCGAAAAAGGACAGGCCTTATACTACAAAATTCGATTTTCGGATTTCGCATCGTGCCATTCCGTTAACGCTAATAGTATCAAACAGAAGAGTGAAAGAGACGGTACGATACGAAATTCGAATTTCGTAGTAGCCCCTAAGAACAATTAAGCGCGCATGTGGCGGATCGGAAGGGAACTGTTGAGCATGAAAATGAAATGTCAAGCTTAATTAAAGCAGCATAATATGGCGAATCAAGCCAACATTGGAACCTGATGTCTTGATAAAATAATTATAATTTACTCCAATAGGCGTTACATTTGCAAGACAGCGACGTCTGTGCGACACATGTATGTTTTTCTTCAAAAGATTCTGTCATTTCATGAAACCATTTTACAAGTACTTAATTTAACAAGTTAAGTATGAAGTATCTTTTTCTATTTATTTTTTATTTTCTTCAACTTCATTTTTTTATTACTTTTACGGTCATCCCGTGAAACCATATATTTCAAACTAAATACAAACTGAAATATAGATGCACAGAAAAAACCCCAGAAAAAAGACCAATGCTGGGAATCGAACCCAGGTCCTCAGCGTTCCGTGCTGCGTGCTTACCCCTACACCACCATTGGTCTAGAAGTTCGCTGAGGACCTGGGTTCGATTCCCAGCATTGGTCTTTTTTCTGGGGTTTTTTTCTGTGCATCTATATTTCAGTTTGTATTTAGTTTGAAATACTTAATTTAACATAATTTTATTTTCTGATCTATATTAATCTTATCATTCTAAGTAATATTATAAATAAGAAGGGTTGTAAAGATGTTTGGATTGTTCATTTATTTACTCAATCACTCAATCACCCATTAACAGCTGAACAGAAACTTGCATACTGATAGGTATACAATATATCTCGGTAGGTAATAGATAGAGAGCTCTGTCGAAAAGAACGATGAAGTATCTCAGCCTTCAAGATGACGACTTATTAATTTTGTTTGCAATCACTATGGATGGCTATCCGAGAGAAAGATTTTTTTTAATGTTTATTATAAGGAACTTCGATCAGATAAATTGAACATGTCAGTTCCGAGACAAAGTTGTGCTTCAAAAATGTTACCATAATCTTTGTTCAGGACAAACTCTGTTATTGTATATTTTTCGGAAAGGTATTTGTAACGCAGGCAAAGCTGCAAATTAAAGCTACTTTTTTAGATTGGGTACGCGATTAGGTTTTCTTGTTTAAAAAAAAGAGGAGCGATCATTAATAAGTTGGTAATCAAAATCTTATAGAGAAAAAATTTTAAACGTCGAATGATAAGTGACATATCAGGAGTGCTCCAGCTTTGTAGAAAACCACAAAAAAAAACTTGGAACTTACGTGGATAGTGGCGAGCCGATCTAACTAACAGTTAAGAGGATTTAATGTCTCGGTTAAACTCGAACCACAACTAAAGTGTTTCGGAGTAAAGCTATTGCAAAACGTTCAACCATGACTCACTCGACGTAAGGGCCTCCATAGACAGACTGCTTAGAGCAGTCAGTGCCCATAGCTTCAAGCGGTCGCTGTTGGGTGATCTGTAGTTTCAATACAAATTTCGGAGCATTCTGGTAGAAGTCGACTCCACAGCAACACGACTGCTCTCGTGCCGTTGGTCTCGGCTGCTTTAAGCTTAAGGACTGTCCAAGGACCTCCATAGACGGACTGGTTAGAGCACTCAGTGCCAACAGTTCCAGCGGTCGACCGCTTGAAGCTGTTAAGTGATCTGCAGTTTCAATACAAATTTCAGAGCATTCGGGTTGAAGTCGACTCCAATCGCTGTTGCTCTCGTGCTGTTGTTCTCGGCTGCTCTAAGCAGTTCATCTATGGACGGGCTAACAACATTATGGAACCTGTTTTCAAAATTAAATGTTAAGTATTTTTTAAGATTTATTTTTATATGCAATAACATAGCTGTAAGGAGCTTGCTTGTTTACTAACCATTGGACCTTTTGATGTCTTGATTCTGAATAAATTATTATTATTAATAATACGCAAGTTAATCGTTGAGATAAGTACGGTCGTGCTCGGTGTGTTAGTATAAGCATTGAAAATTAATTCGAATCTTAGATCTTCTTAGGTCTTAGATTAGATAATTATGTCTGTGTGTAGTGTTGATTCGTGTAGAAGCCGAAACGAAGATGCAATAAAATTTAAAAAAATCTTCGTCACGCAACTTTACTGAATAATTAGTTATTAGAAAACAAAGTTTATTAATTAAGAATCATTATAATCATAAAAATAACAAACTTTTCTGACATTGATAAACTGTTAGCAACACCGCTCGAAGGTTTCATATTAATATTCATTAAATTGAAATGATAAGTAATTAACAGATTTTATCCAATTTTCTTGTAAACATTCGTCAGTTTTTTTTGAGTAGTAAGTTTATATAAACCGGCCAAGTGCGAGTCGGACTCGTGCACCGAGGGTTCCGTACACATTTTTAAGTTATGTCAAAATGTACGCCGTAAACAGCCTTAACTATAATAATCCAGTGTTAGTAGAACCCTGCTTCTAAGTAAAATGTACGCAGTGTGAGATCATTTTATATTGGTTAGCCAGGACCCCCTTAATATTTAATAATAATTATATTTTTATTATTTTTTTTGTACCGGCTACGGTAACACATAATCGGTGAAAATTTCAAGTGTCTACTTAACGCCATTATAAAAACAGAGTTAAAAACCCTGAAAAAAACACGTTTCTTGTAGGACGACCCCCTATTTATCCTTTTGACCGCCACGCATCGTTTTTGCTAGGAACAAAATTGATTCTTATGCGGATGCGGGTAGGTTTAATTTTGTATTACCGTACTGTCGTCTAAAGCCGACGCTGGCGTTCAAAAGGTTTTTTTTTTTTTTTTTTTTTTTTTTATGATATAGGGGGCAAACGAGCAGACGGATCGCCTGGTGGTAAACGATTACCGTCGCCCATGGACACCTGCGACACCAAAAGAGTCACAAGTGCGTTGCCGGCCTTAGGTTAACTTTTAACTTATTTTTAGTATTTTTGGTTATAGCGGCAACAGAAATACATCATCTGTGAAAATTTCAACTATTCAGCTATCACGGTTCACACACTAGACAGACAAACAGTCGGACAGTGGAGTCTTAGTAATAGGGTCCCGTTTTTATCCTTTCGGTACGAAACCCTAAAAATGGCACACTAGATCGTTGCAACAAACCATACAATAAAGCACCAAATAAATATTCAGGTAAATGGAACACGATTTCAAATCCAAATACTAAATTATAAATGTTAAATTTGTTTGAATGTTTGTGACATATTAGCGTCTCAAAGCCTCTACTAACCTTTAACGCGGAAAAGGAATATGTAAGTAGGCTACCTTTTATTCAGATTCTTGAAGTATCTAGTTCCTCTTGGAATGTTAATATAAAGGCAACATTTTGTGAGTAAATATGTGTGCGCATTATAATTTTAAATAACAATTTATTGAATCAGGCGTTACTTTGCGGAGGTCCATATTAATGAATTAAAACAATTACCTACGCAAGGCCGCGGGTGAGCAAAGTAATTGTTTCAGTTCTTTAAATAGCAAACTTCTAAAATGGGATATCGATTAATGAATACGTTGATATTTGTTTTTATCGTTATAAAATCTTTAACGAGTTGCTTTAATTCTACGCAGACTAAGCTGCAGGCAGAAAAATTAAAAAGTTTAACTCACAATGCTCATACAGAACGATTACAGTTATAAATATAATTGAAATAGTTATTTGTGATACGAGGTTGGTAAGTAAGGTTTTACAAACGAGTTGACGAGTGATCAACCCGAGCCGCAAGGCGACCTACGACGTTTTTCAATACATTTGTGAGAAAATAGGCAATTAATAACACAAATAATAACCAAATAACAATAACAACGCATTAGTTGTTTTTAATCAGGTCAACTAAAATTATCAGGCAAAATTTCGACGTGTTCAGCCACTGCGATTTTTCGAATAAATGAAAGGTGGAAATCATTAAAATCTTAGATAATTAAATTATAGTTTATAATAATTACAATCAATTTTGTAAATTCATTACTGAGTTTTGTATATTTATACATTTTTTTACGTATAAGTCGATATTTTTTTATTTTTGTCATTTAAAACTCTTTGCGTGTAAACTTTTAAAATGAAGAATAAAAAAAATTAAAAAAATCGCACTAGTGCGGTAAAATGAACTTACGAGTCATGTATACATCCTGTGAAAGTGAATTTTTCGAGTAAATATATTAAAAAGTATGTTTAAGACAGCCAACAAACAGACGTCACCGCCTTGTAAAAACTTCGTAAGTAACAAAATTTTGTGAAAACCGTTTTATACCTTTATTTATTAGAAAACCTTGTAATGCATCTTGATTTTGTCTCTCCTGTAATTTTTTTTAGCACATACGAGGTTTTCACATGGCGATGACCCAGCCAGTAGGAGCTAGCAGCAGAAGTGGATGAGAGTTGCGGTTCTCAAAATGATTTACACAATCTCTTATCACCTTGGAAATAGAGTCGTGTGTAGATCCTTTTGAGCACCAGAACAGCTCATCCACTTTTGGTGCCGACTGTGCTGACAGTACATAATAAGGGTGTATTACATTCCTTTTCAGTTCAGAGTTGTAATTGTGTAATTGTTTTGCGATTATTAGTCCGAGCTCTGCCTATATAACAATAACTTTACTGACAGATTGACTGACTGATACTCGTAGACAACGCACAATATAATTGTACGGTCAAGTGCAAAAATAAGTATCGATTTAATCCTCCCATCGTTATATACCTTAATTCGATGGCATAAGATCTATGGGACATATTTATGAGCAAGTTGTGTGCACCCATATTTTTACACCTGACTGTACATCGAATAAATATTATGTTGGTATTTTGACTTTGACGCCTTTGGAGAACCTCTGAACCTGTCTCTCTCTTAATAAGGCTTGTTCGTTTTTCATCACAGTTTTTTTTTGATTCGTGATAGGGAGTTCTGTAATAGAAGCCAAGCTGCCGCCGCAAGAGGTAATCATCATTATCATCATCATTTCAACCGAAAGAAGTCCACTGCTGAACGTAGGCCGGGAAAGGTCTCTATTGATTGTGATCTATACCAACAGCGTTACCTACATCCATACCAGGAGCGGGGGACAAAGGCTCGTCAAATAGATCGGTTCTGCGCCATGCGCATCCAACCGTTGGCGTTACGCGTTCTTGCAACCTAAGCAACGCAAATAGGTATGTCAACCCTTTACTGTCCAAAAATAAAGAAACTTATACCTTTTAAGGATCTGTACCAGCTTGGTAAACCTTTAGAGTGAACGTGCGAAGGTATTTTTTTTTTACAAAATTGGTTAAAATTTGTAACTAAAGATTTACTTAATTTATCTTTTGATTGCAACACCGGTCCAGTCAAGCTGGGACGAAACAATTTGACATTTACCAGCTGTATTTTTATCTTTTATTTACATTGCGGGTAGAGAAATGATCTCGGGCTATTTCCCTTGGGCCGAGAAATGCAGCCTTGGCGGGGCGACGAACCTGCATCAGAGAGAACGCGTGAGAGTAATAGTAAACGCAGATAAAATAATAATTAAAATCTGAAATCTAATTAATCTAAGACGGAACAGATGTACCGCATTCCGCAAGTCCAATATAACACAGTGTCTCAAGTCAAAAGTCTTTTACCAGTGTGTGTTGCCTGTAACTTATGGCACTGAGACGTGGCCGCTAACGATGGGCCTCAAAAAAAGCTCAAAGTCACTCAGAGGGCGATGGAGAGGGCTATGCGTGGAGTTTCTCTGCGGGATCGCGTTAGAAATGATGAAATCCGCGCAAGAACTAAGGTCACGGACATAGCTCGAAGAATCGCTAGACTTAAGTGGCAGTGGGCAGGGCACATCGCTCGTAGAACTGACGGCCGATGGGGCCAAAGGGTTTAGAGTGGCGTCCGCGGACCGGATGACACAGTGTAGGTAGGCCTCCAACAAGATGGACCGACGACCTGGTGAAGGTGGCAGGAAAGCATTGGATGCAGATGGCGCAGGGCCGATCTGTTTGGCCAGCCTTGGGGAGGCCTATGTTCAGCTCAGCAGTGGACGTCTTTCGGCTGAAACTATGATGATAGAACAGAATTAAATATTTGGACTAGCCATATGGGGTTATAGCAGGGGGGTTTCACTCCGCAGTTTAGGTATGTTCGGATGGCGCTCCTCCCGGGAGGAGTATGGCAGTAGGTTGTCGCGCGGCCTTCAGTTCGCACGCTAGCCGCGTCGCGCGTAATTAAGCATCTTTTTTTTCTGTGATTTTTGCAACAAACAATGACTTCTAAACGATATTATAAATAACTTACTTACATACTAAAGGTAGTTTACCGAATTAATACACACTGTTATCTTTCTTGATTTATATACCTACCAAATATGGGCGAGTGGGAATCCTGTGCCCTTGGTTTCGGATCAGCGGTGCCCAACGGAATATGAGCGTTCATATACATTATATCACACGATAAGTTTTAATTTCGCGTGCACGCAGCAGGAGTAGGAAAGTTTTTATACCTAAAGTTGACCTTTGTTCGAGAGTGATCCTTCTGTACGTTAGTACTATTACTTATTCTGTGGTTGTAGCCAATAGCGATAGTCGCCACGCCACGCTTGGCAGGTGGGTTGGCACGGGACCGATCTGTATGGCGAGCCTTGGGGGCTTACGTTCAGCAGTGAACGTCTTTCGGGTGAAATCATGATGATGAATAACTAAATAGGTAACTAAAACTTGAAATTAGGAGTTTAATCGAGCGTTTCAACCGCCTCATTTATATTGTCATATATTTTAAGAAATGGCTGAAAATTCTGATACAGTTTCTAGTTATATATATGGTCGACGTACAGGACCTCTAATATTTAACCAAAAGCCTCATCAAAATCTACAGCTAATTCTTAAAAAATGCGACCAGATATATCAGGCGACTGAAACGTATTGTTCAAAGTTGAAAATATTTGAAATATTTATCATTTATTTCTATTTCAAATATAATCACGGTTTTGACTCGCACACTTTAAAGATTTTTTAACTACAGTAACAAAATCCTTAAAAAATATATAGGGATGATCATGTTTAGTCTTATACAACCATCTGGTAGAATATTTTATGACTCAGTTTATGTAGGAGCTGACGAAATGATTGACTGATTAACTTATCTATGCGGAGCCCAAACTTTTAAGCTTTCCTTACAATCCAGGTTAGCTTGAAAAGATACCTTTTAGGGATAAGTTCGCCTTTGTACTCTTTTTGTTTTGATGTTTTTTTTGTATTATTTTTGTGTTTTATTTACAATAACGTATTTACATGCATACCTACATACATACTTCTGGGACAAGTTTAGTGCCAAATCGGAAAAGAAAGGAGCTACGAACAAACTCTCGCGGTGCTCTCTGCGCGCACGCAATGTCCTGCGAAGTTACTTTTTCTACTAAAATAAAAGTAAAATTAAAAGCTTGCGGACCGTTGAATGAGATTAAACGAGGAGGGAATGTATGAGAATATATGCGTGTATAACTCGGCCTCTGAATAACTAGGAGCTTTTTACCTTTCTTGTCACTAAGGACTTAACACAGGTTTTGCTTCCATACTGGTTTAATTTACACAGGAATATCGCTCATCCAATGACCAGTAAAATATAAACTACGGACCAATAAATGTTGTTGTTTATTTTATACTTTGATATTACCTTCACTTATAATAACAATTGATAAAGATATAAGACGCCAGACGACCAGACGACTAGACGACCTAGTGGTCAGAGAACCTGACTACGAAGCTTGAGGCCCCGGGTTCGATTCCCGTGTCGGGGCAGATATTTGTATGAAAAATGCGAATGTTTGTTCTCGGGTCTTGGGTGTTTAATATGTATTTAAGTATGTATCTGTCTATATAAGTAAGTTTATCCGTTGCCATAACACAAGCTTTGCTAAGCTTACTTTGGGACTAGGTCAATTGGTGTGAATTGTCCCATGATATTTATTTATTTATTTTATTTTATAAGAAATGTAGAAACGAAACCTACCTAAAAATATATTTCAAGTAATTGGGCCATTCTACTTTTCGTTGACCAGTCATTTTTTGTACTGTGCTCTTCAAATATTTTTTTACAAAAACGGTAAAGTCCTCGGTTTAAATCATTAAAGATATAAATAGGCACATAATTAAGCTTACATTTAAAATTATCACTACGTATAAAAAGTAATCATTATTATCTATAAAGTAGGTAACGCAGTGGACATGCATGTCCCCGCCATTTGTATGGAAATTGATGTATTTTCCGCTGAGTTACCAATTTTTTCCACAAAATTTCTTTGAATTTAAAGTTTTATTGCTTTAAAACATTAAATTTAGGTGTTTCAGTTTGTATATAAGTTATTTACACTTGAAAAAAATCACCAGGTATGCCTTATATTTCACAAAAGATTAATGGTTACTTAAAAGTAGAATGGCCAAATTGTCTTGATTGACATTCGGTTTAGTTATAGTAACTTGCTGCAAATCACACTTACTTAATAGAAAAAAAACAGGTCGTCCGAAGTATCCAACTCGGACGAGTAGCGTTCGGGAAACTTCCTGATATATTCTCGTTCAAAATTCCGCAGTACCTGAAGACGAGTCTTCAACCAGTGACGACGACTTATGCCTGTGAGATGTGGTCTTTAACGCTTAAGAGGGTACGATGGCTGAGAGACTTTTGAGAAATAGGTATTTTAATGAAATGTCGCTGTCTCGCCCGAACCCCTCCGTGTCAGTACAGCGAGAGCGGGACAACTGCAGCTCAGACCGTTAATAGGCGCGTAAAATTGATCAAAACAGCATTTCGTAATCCCCTGTTTTCTTCTCGAAAGCTGGATCAATAAAATTATTTTTTTCAAAAATAATTAGAGTACAGATTTAGCTATGCCCCTATGTTTTCCTTTTTTTGTTTATATCAGGGATTCTTTTCTGATAAATGTCTGAAAATGACGTTGAAATTGGGCAATTTTTTCAGTTTTTGAAAGCTCATATTTCTTATGTTAATTGAAATATGGAAAAAAAACTAAACATAGGGGCATAGCTGTGGTAGATACAGATTACACAGTTCAAAAAAATTGGCTCTAAAGCCATTATCCAGGGAGGAAACAGGGGATTACGTTTGTATGGAGGAATGGTGCGCATCGTACCCTCTTAACTCTTGGAAAGGCTCAGAGTCGCACAACGAGCTATAATCTCACCATAGCTCTCTACTTATTCTGGGAGTTTCCGAATACGGAAAACTGACATAGCGTGAAGAATATGCTAACAGGAGTGGTAATGGGCGGTCTACATCGCTCAAAGAACAGATCGCCTTTCCACCTGTCCTCGAAGGACGACCACAAACCGGAAGGCCAGGCGTTGGCAAGCCTCCTTTAGATGGACTGACAATATCGTGAGAGCTGCGGAAGCCAGTGGGCACAGGTGACGACTTGTCTTTCATTCTGGCGTTCTAACGGGGAGACTTTGCATCAACAGTCTTTCGGCTGATGATAGTTTTTCGCCGGAAACGGAAAAAATCCTGCGTATAGCAGACAAAGCAGCAGGCAACAACTAGCTCTTAATATAGCCCTGTGTGTTGACATTTAAGTACTAAGTCATAGCGCATCTGCCGATCGTTTCGAGTTCTAAGCTAGTCCGTTAGTCGTGCCAAGGTGATACAACTAAGTAAACTACGTACTTGTAGGGCTACCTTCTAGGTAAAAAAAAAAAATTTAGACTGTTTATTTAATTAAAAAAAATACAATATTGCATGCATTATCTTAACTACTTAATCTTAACTTAAAAAGATTATTGAGTTAAGAAGTCTTTTTGTGTATACAGTCAAGGTCACAAACACACGCACGTTACCCAGAAGTCAAAAACATCTGTACACCTCTTTATCACTAATCATAAGGTTGGTGTTTACATTATATCCGACTCCGAGCCGTTCATATGTTTATGCCCTCGACTGTACCTACGTTTTATTTAATAATTATACAAAGTAATCTATTTCTACGAAGTTAAATCAAATATAATTGACATTGCTAGTCAGGGTTGCGTAGGTATAAATATACAAATATTAAGTAAGTTTTATGTCGGTAGTTTGCCCTCTTATTTTAAACATGTGTCTTTTTATAACATTTCTAGCCTGTCTACTCGTTCGACCTTCAATTAAGTTTAATAATTCGCTTGACAATCCATTCAAAATACGCAGTAAGATGCATCTTCATACTCTTTGACCGTATTCATTGTTGGTTTTTGCAATTTCAAATGTAAAGGTAAAGTATTATTTGGTTTTAAAGAAAGAAAGAAAGAAAGAAGAAAGAAAAACATTTATTTTATAACAACAATAACACATACACAGGCAAAAATAAGAGTACAAACATACGTATAGACATAGACATAGAAATGTACATATTAGTGCTGCTACAAAAAGGGACCCGGCTCAGCATGTTGCTAGTTAAAAACCAGCACTGGTCTTCCGCCGGGCCACAGTACCTACAGCAACATCACGGAAGGCCACACAAAACAGACACAAATTATATAATTATTATAAAAAAAGAAAAACATATCATTCTAACATAAAACTATCTGACTACGGAACCCTAAAAACTAAACATTCAAGCATTCAAGGCTACCACAGACCGAAGCGCGGGGCGCGCGCGCGACGGCAACGAAAACGCTTCGGTCTGTGGTGGCCCTAAAATAATTGGCTGAATGTTCCTGAGACCTATGCCTCTTCCTAGCGGAACACGGAACACTAAAGAAACAAAAAAAAAGAAAAAAGTATTAGAAGAAACAACAACAACAACCCAATCATAACCCGATTAAACTAAATAAAACCAGTTTTACCAGTTCTTTCCTCTGATCTGGGAAACAGATCTAAAACTAAAATTATAAAAAACAAAGAAACACAGTTTAAATTAAGAAAAAAATTAAGCTACAGCGACAGACACTTCGATTATATGAAGTAACCAAACATACACAAATGAAAAAGTTGCTCAATGATTGCAAAAACAGTTACAGTTACATCCGCTCCGATGCGTATGGGACAAAAACTCAAGGTATGTACTACAGAGACATGAAATTCGACAAACAAAGAACACTCAAAATACACTCGTATCATGGCTCAGCAGTTCTTGAGCCCTTTGGTGCTCAAACATCATTTTTTTCATCT
This sequence comes from Archips crataeganus, assembly GCA_947859365.1. Lineage (NCBI taxonomy): Eukaryota > Metazoa > Arthropoda > Insecta > Lepidoptera > Tortricidae > Archips > Archips crataeganus. The sequence goes on from OX402048.1 coordinate 19,653,925, forward strand.
TTAATTTAAAATTTTGTGTACATTTTAGGTCTCTGATCGGGGGCGGAATGTTATTCCAACATTTCGTGGCTGCATACCTGAAACTGCCACGAAAAGCAGCAGTTTTGTGTCGAGGCATAAGCAGTTGTGTGGCACGCTTTCGCTCTCCACTTGACCTCAGGCAAGACGAAAGTGTGAGTTTACTGACAAGATACATAGGGGCTCTGTGCTTAAGTACGTCCAAAAGTAGACAAGCCAGATGAAGTTTACGTCGGTGATGCATTTTAAGCATTAAGTGCTTATTTAGGAAAGGAGTAACATGAGCCCTTAACGGAACATTAAAACAGAAGCGTGAACAGGCATTCTGGACTCTCTGGACGAGTCTTTTAGTTTTTGCAAGCAAACGCGGTCCGTACACTACATCCATGTAATTTAATTTCGATAGCACCAGCGACTCTACAAGCTGTACTCTCAACTTTTCACTCAAGAACGCCCTAGCTCTATACAACACTTTTAGCTTATAAAAGCAATTTCGTATTGTGTTTGCAATATGCTTTTCATATCGCAACTCACTATCAATTAAGATACCAAGATTTCGTGCCTCATACACCCGTTCTATACTTTCATTTAGTATTTTAACATCAGCAGTATATCTCAGAGCAGACAACTGTTGCTTACTTCCAATAACCATATATTTGGTTTTTGTTGGGTTGAGAAGCAGGGAATTGCTTGACGCCCAAGTAGTTATTCTAGTGAGGTCCTCATTTAGCTTACTTATTGCATAGTCAGCCTCTGAGGGCTTGCAAGATATATAAACCTGTATGTCGTCAGCATATATATGATACTTAGCATTCCTTATTTGTGTTTTTATATCAGCCAAATACAAAATAAAAAGAATTGGGCCGAGGATCGATCCCTGCGGCACGCCTCTTTTTACCACCTCTTTTTCCGAAATCTGTAAGGAACCATCAATTCGAGTCATATTTACATACTGGCATCGATTGTCAAGGTAGCTGTCAAACCAACGCAATGAATCACCATCAAACCCATAATAACTTAATTTAGACAATAACAGGTCAATATTTAGAGAGTCAAACGCCCTTGAAAAGTCTAGCAGTACCAAAAAAGTACACATTCCTTCATCCAGAGCACAAATCATATTGTCAGTAACATCTAATAATGCAGTTACAGTACTCCTGCCTTTCCTGAAACCTGACTGTAACTCTGGCAGGATTTCATTTCTCTCCAAAAAATTTACAAGCATACATCCTGATAAAAAGTAGCCTATGTATTTGTATTAAGTAAATTGATTTCTTCCATAAATGGGACCACGAGGGAGACTTATTTCTCGTGGTCCCATTCTGTACAGTATGCATTTTATATAGGAGGTTCAAGATAATTCCAATTGAAGTGAATGGGACCACCAGAAATAAGTCTCCCTCGTGGTCCCATTGATGGGACAAATCAATGGGACCACGAGAAAACGTCGGAAATCCGACTCTAGCTATAGAGAGCTGCACATTTTTTTTTTTTTTTTATGTAAGAGGTGGCAAACGAGCAGACGGGTCACCTGATGGAAAGCGATCACCGTCGCCCATGGACACCCGCAACACGGGGGGCATCACAGGTGCGTTGCCGACCCTTTTAGGAATTGGTAGGCTCGTTTTTTAAAGATCCTACATTTTAGCGTAAAACACGCACGCACGCACTAAATGCACTCACCAACTTTTTCATTTACCTATATTATTTGTAGGATTAACCATGATTCTCAAGCACAAGATGACAGATAGATAATTCCATACATTTTTCTTTTGTAATGAGAGTTTTTGTTTTGATTCTGAGACAACCCTATGCTGTGTTTTGTTTATTCTCCAAGGCGACATTTTCAACAGTTTAGTTAACGACCTGTGGTTTTCTAGGTACATCTCCTATATTTCCTTGTGACATTATAAAACGTCTAATACAGATGGTAATAAATTATGATAATTTAAGGTAAAACTAGAAGCGACCTTTCCGCAAAAGAATTCGCCATAAATATGTTTATAATTTGCTTTCCTCATACCAACTTATACCTGTAATCTCCCGCATTAGAATAATTTATTACAGTGTTTCGGAAACTGTTTGTGTTCAAGGTACACCTAGCCAAACGAAAATTTTTGGAGGTACACCATAAATAAAATCTCATGAGAATCAGCGTCGTTTACAGCTGTTTAAGTGTTTTTCTTCTTGTTCTAGTACGTTTATGAGATATTAACTTTCCGAGGCACACCAACTAATGACCACTACACTACACTTACACTACACTAGACTACACTACAGTACACTAGTGTGCTGCGGCACACCCTTTGTGGAACACTGATTTATTGAATAAATTATGGAATTTAGTTTAGTAACCCCTCCTACCTGCCGACATAACGATAGAAGTTGCATCAAAATATTGAGAGCTCAGACGGTGGTCTGAATCCCGTATGATGTTTAACGATGGTGTCTTCGTCAACTTCGATATTTGCGGAATCATCGAAACTATCGATGAAATTAAAGGTATCGATAAAACCGTTTTTAATTAAAAAAGATTTTGGTAAAATCTTCGTTTTTAATAGTAGCTTTTTTTTACTTCCTGTACTTTTCGTCGACTGTACTTGCATTGTCATTCAAACTACATAATTATCCGTACCTACCACGTTTCAAGTCGATGCCATTAACTGTTGAAGAGTTCCATCCTACCGAGACGACCATGGTCAGACCACCAGAATTTCATTACCTACCATATTATTATACTGTCACCGAATTTACATCACAATCATTATCATCCCAGCCTGTACACGTCCCACTGCAGTAGTTCCCACGCGGGCCCAGTGCGGATTGGGATCTTCACACACTATTGAATTTCTTTACAGGTGTATACAGGTTTCCTTACGATGCTTTCCTTCACCGTAGTGTTAGTTTATGGTAAATTTCGCAGATAAATTCTGAAAAAGTTAGAGGTGCGAGCCGGGATTTGAACCCACGAACCTCTGCTTGAAAAGCCATAGGTCAAACCGCTAGGCCTCCATGGCATCCATTAATAATAATAATAATAAATAACAATATTAACATAAGTATTCCAAATTTCAGCTCAACCGCTGGTTGAAAAATGTTTTACGAATTTTGTAAATACAAACGTTGCAATTTAAATAAAAGCTTGTAAAAACGGGTTGAAGAAGAAACAATCAATAAGATGTTGACTGCATGTACATCATTGCTGCGGTACGTTTGTTCAACCACAACCATTATTTTACGAACTAGCAGCAAATTAAATTTAGCATGTACACTTCGCAACGCTAGCGAAAGGTCGGAGGATGTCGCAAGCCCGCAAGGTCCGGCCTAACTCGGAAACTGGCTATCAACTCCTTAAGGTAAAAGGAAGGTATGGCCTTTTTTGGTCAAGAAGATTCTATTTTAGTTCGAGAGATAAGATTTAATCAAGAACGCGAGATGCCTGATATCCTTGGGCGCTTCCTTCCTTCAGATGCGCCGCGTTGATCTTAGTATAGCAATCAACATTTTTTTTTATCAATACCATTTGTTTAACATAAAAAGGTCATTTGAAACATGGAATAATCAATAGAAACTATGATGACGAAACATGTGTCACCAATACGATAATAATTTGCTTGCATTTCTTCGTTGGACTAAATACCTATAAGATTTTTACGTATCATTGGTATATTTTTTAACACATAATAAAGAATAAATAATCCAATTCTCAATTCGGTTGTTTTTTTTTATGGTGTTACCTCAGATTTCATCATTAAAATTAAAAAAAAAATACTAACCAAAAACACAAAAAAGAATAATTTTATTTACTTTTTGAAGTAGATTTTCTAAAATTATTATTTTTTAAGGCAGAATCTTTCATCGACTTTAAATGTCAAGAAAATTATAATGAAAAATGAAAAAAATAAATAAAATTGCTGCACCAATTTCGATGAAAAATATACATCAACAGGAAGTATAGCTGTAGGCAGAGATAATCAGTCATCAGGATTGTTATTTGCATTATAATTGGTCCAATGATAATAAACCTATGTATGACATTAACTACTATAACCTTTAAGTCTAACATGATTGCAAGTAAGGAGATCTATTTAAATATTTTATGGCTAACATATCGTTAAAATACAGAGGTAATTTTCTAACGGATGTACTCGTACAAGACAACATAATATTATGGAAAATAATTATGCGTTATTATTTGCGTGATGATGATTAGAATGTTTTACTAGTAATTAAAAAAAATAAGGGCAAAATAATAAATGGACATATTTATGATATAATTTTAGGCAAAACTAGTATTAGATGGCTAAAAAGAATAAACTAACTTAAACTATCTTAACCTAACCTACAAGTTATTCCTGAAATATATTCGGAATACTCTACAGTTTCAGAAAAAAAATAGTTAGGAAATGAAATATTTGCCAAATGAATAATTTGGGAAAAATATACCTATTTGCGAAACGGCACCCAAATCCATATCACTAGTTAAGCGATGATAGAGTCGTATAACATACCACTTTTAGTATTAGATATTTTCGAAAAATATCTATTATCGGAGAGCGCCTCTATTGGCATGAAGTTTAAAGTCCGAATTCATAATTTGTCAGAATTCCTCATTTCGCCGAACTCTTTTTTCTCAGAAATCATTCACAAATCAGAAATTTCGAAATGGTTATCCTGCATGAATCTATAGGTTAGGTTGGTTTGTTTTATAAAAATTGTGTACAATTAATGGATTCAGAGTAAAAAGAGTTCGGCAAAATGATGAATTGTACCAAATGTAGGATTCGGATTTAAAATTACATGCAACCCGATTTTGACCCCCATTATCGCTTCACTAACTGGCATCGATTTTTTTTCTTTTTTTCCAGAATAGCAGTATTCGTGAGTTGCTATCCTAGACTAACATTTATTTTTAATTAACCCCTTCAGGGCTAACATAAAGTAGTTTTCGAAATAAGATGGATGGGAGGGTTAGCCAAAGGCGGTAACTACATAAGTCACGATTATCTCGTAGCGTTTGTGTTCATTTTCGTATGTAACAGTTGAACTATGCTGTTTGATAAGCACAGGTATCCTGCAGCCGTGACACAGATCATCTGGGCACCGCCACAATAGTGCGGACCCTAAATGTCTCCTCGAACAATAGGCCTGCCTGTCGCTAGCATGCTGTGACCTGAATCTAGGGCTGACAGAACACTAAGTACTTACTGCGATTATTGCGATACTTATTTCTAGCTAAAATTAACCTACTCCTAATAATGTTACGTAATATTGAAACAAAGTGCAAGTTTGAGAGTGTGCAAGAAAGTGAGTAAACAGAGGTGATTCGCTTGAAGGAGGTTATATTAATGCTAATTTGGAATAATTTTGGTCCAGACGATTATACTCGTACATAGGTCTAAGTTGAGTGGTTTTAGACTCATTCAACTTTTTTTATACTTCACTTTGGACACTAACAAAGCGTTCTTTTGATACCAGATGAATAAGGGCAAAAGTTTACAAATCCTTGCAAATTAAAAGTTATTACAGTCATTTATACACTTACAGTACCTACATGATTTTTCTTGGGATAAAATTTAATTACAAGAGAAATGCTTAAAAAACAGTGTATGACACTTGAACAGAAACAGAAACTTCGCAACCGTTTAAGAATAGGAGGTTAAGTTGTAAAAGCAACGAATATTTAATTAATTGGATTTTTAGTACGCTGCGCTGCTCAAAGACGTAAATTCAAAGTGAGGATCTTTTTTATTCTTTTTTTTTTAGCCTGTATCGTTGTAACTAGTGGTCCCACTGCTAGCCAAAGGCCTCGCCTCTCGACTTCCATAACTCCCGGTCTGGCGCAATGTTAGTGAGAAACTTATTTGAAACAAAATTATTCAATTCATTTAATAAGGTAATTAATTAATTCCTTACTTGCGTAAAAACACGCTGAATAATAATTCATGTGGGCATGTCATAATATTAAGTAATAACTATTACTTCTAATACTTGCAAATAATACTATACATAATTAAAACGTATGTATGTATAGCACATGTCGTAAATTAGTTAGTAAATAATATAATTAACCACACACGAATATTGCGTGGTTTGCAGTATTATCTTCGTTACTGAATTTTACAACCTTTCATTTAACTTCCAATGTTCGTATGCAAGTTTGTCAAATGTCTTTTTTTTTTTGTTTTGGTACTGTTTATGATCAAATTAACTTAAAGTTTTAAGTACCAGTAGTAAGTAGAAGTCAGCAAAAAGGCTTCTATTAAAAATGATAATTTTAATAAATACTTAACTTACTGCGATGTTTGATAAACCAGTATACTTTAACCATTTATTGCTTTTAAATTTAAATCATCATCACCATTGGCCACTGGCTTTCTTTCGTAATGACAGGGGTTGGCTTATAGTTCCCATGCTAGTCCAGTGCGGATAGGGAACTTCCCACACACCGTTAAATTGCCGTGCCTTAGCGTTTGCAGGTTCTCTCGCGATTTGTCTTTCATCACCATTAAGCTCGTGGTAAATTTAAAATGTCATTTCGCATATGAATTCCCAAAAACTCCCGGGTAAACACCTTCTCCGAATTAGTAATGTATTTATTAGTAGATAATAATATACATAGGAATCAGGATATTCCTCAAACAATTCTCTTATCGTCTGAAAAACAAAATGAGCTTACGTACAATTATTTGTTAGACGCATTGCTATCAATTATATTAATTAAGCAATGTCCAATCAAACCGCAATTATATTAATAAACCGGGAAAGTTTGCCAAATAATATGAACATGTTTATAACATTGTATTTTACTTATTAAATTGTTTTGGCTGTCAACAATCTGCTGCTCTTAATATTCTCGCTATAAATTAGTCACTTATGTTATCAAGTATAATGTTCAATAAACATTGAGAAAACAAATATCGTCATTTTCCAAGTATAAGTTCACAGAACATTTTGAAAAGGATGCGAGATGCCACCTTTCTTAAATAAAAAATGCATAAGTTACAATTTTAACACTGGCTGAGCGGATGGACTGTCCGATTTTGTAGCACTGGGATAATATTCAAGACCAATTCAAGAGATGATTTTTGGAACTAATAATTACTTAGCTTTCAAGTTGATCTGAAAATGAACCGGTCTAAAACTCAAGCAATGACCAACAGCACAAAACGTAAGGTAGGTAGACGGGCAGTCTTTACATTAATGTCGGCGAGTATCCGTACCTAGACCAAATTAATCTCTTCCAGCTACAGTCAAGATAGGGAAGTCGAAAGACGGTTCCAAAACGGCTGGAAGAGCTATTGGTCTATGAAAGATCTTATGAAGAGCGACCTTCCTCTAACTAACCCAAAAAAAGAGTCTGAAACACTACGCTGCGCTCCAAACTCAAAGCCAAAAATATATTTATTTAATTTAGGATAAGCACTTAATGAATGTCGGAGAATCTACCACCCGGTTCGGAAAAACCCTGTTAAGAAGAATCCGTCAAGAAACAACAAGGTATATTTTTTTCGAACAGATCTGCAATGTCATTAGATTAGTTATGCACATACTTAATCACATAAAAAGTATTTAACACAACTAAATTTTTTAACACAATAGATACGCTATTCGAAACTATAGGGAATGCGGATCGGAATTATTACCAAACACCCTGTCCATGATATAATCATTATTTTTACGGTATGCCTTAGATATTAATGTTTATTTGACTATGAATTTGAATTTTGTATCTGTTGGGACTGAATAGATTTTGGAAATTTTACTATAAAAACGTACTCATGCTGTTTCCTAGTCACCACTTTTTGGTTATGGCTTTTGGCTTATCGACACTAGTGGGAAATCGCGTATATTTTTTTCTTTACAATATGGCTTCGTCAACCGGCGACAGCAACTTCAACCCAAACGTTCTAAAACTGCTAAATCGTGAACATGTCACACCCCTGCAAGTCCAAATGTGGTCTGAATGTCACCAGCGCATTATATGCAAACAGAGTGGCGCGGGCGCAGGGGCAGTGTCAATCACGACTGTGGCTGTAAACAATCGCTAATCGATCTCGAAGCCGTGTTTAGAACTTAATGTGCTATTTAGTGCCATTTATGAGTTGTATAAAACATTCGTAAGGTCTTTATCCAGTTTGCTTTATGACATGTGCGCTTTTATGAATTAAGTTGCTTTTAGTACATTATCTCTTTACAAGTTACTATAATATGAATTTAATTCACATTCAGTTATACAAAGAACATTTCACTAGCACAGCCTATCCAATAATGGCTGCCCAGACCGTCCGCTGTCCGCTGTTCGTTTTTTGATTCGAATTCTAGAAGCCACAAATTCAAATTTACGAAACAGCAACACGGTCTCGGTGGCCAGTGTCTACAGTACTTACTACATGAATAATCTTCTAAAGAACCAAATCTGCCTCAGTTCCATTTATAGGTAAATTTTTTGGACAAGATTACGTCATTTATGTATTTTGTACTAGCTGTGGCTCGCGACTCCTTTTCTCCGTTTCTCGCTATGTTGCGGGAGCTATGCAATTTTCTGGCATAAAAACGACCTTATCTCCTTCCTAAAGTTCCAAACTATCCCCATACCAAATTTCATCTAAATCGGTTCAACGACTTAAGCATGAAGAGGTAACAGACAGAGAGACAGACCGAATTACTTTCGCATTTTATGACAATAATCTTTGATACAATAATAATAGTAAGTAATAATATTAATTTTACATAATTTTAAATTCACTTCAGCACGACTGAAATAGCATTTTGATTGTTCAGTTGCTCTGGCAGGTCAGTTGTATAAACATCATTAAAATTACTGTAGTATCCTTATAAAATTTAACTAATCCGGTAGCGTGCAATTTCAGTACATACAGTTCTCTTGTTGTCAACAGGAATCATCAAGTAATTAGTTATGAAGACACGTTGTATGTATCTACTGAAAGTCATTCAAATACATCACTGACAATCATCTGTATCTTGCATTAGGCACATTTTCAGAACTAAAATTAATGAATTACCCTGGATACGTGTTTTGTTTCCCCGCTTTTTCTGTTCGTGCTTACTGTGAACGGTGTCCGGCCAGTTCTTCAGGTCAGTTCCCGTCAACGCCTCCTGGGCGTTCCTCGCCGTCGCCATCCATCCTGCGGTATGCACTCCCTGGCTATTGTAGCTCACCTATTTGGATACTGACACCTCGTACGTGACCTGCCCAATCTCACTTCAGCATGGCAGGCTTGGCACTCACATCGGTAATGCGTGTTTTGGAGAGCAGCATAGTATTTCGGACCCGATCAACCTACTTCACCCCGAGCATACTGTGCGCTATTGCACTTTGGTAAACCTCCAGTATGATCTTCTGTAACTCCGGTAATGACTATGTTTGCAGGACAGGCAGTACACATATCGATAAGTCTCCATTTTAAGGTTAGAGAAAGATCGCCTTTCATTCCAGGCGTTTTGAATCCGTCTTGCAATTTCCTCGTCTTGTCTGTGGCTAAAAGAGTCTAATTGGCCTATAAATAAAGATACTTGTCGACATAATGTAAAGACTGCCCTAAACTGATTGAAAGATTTTTAGAACTTCTATGTAGTTTTATTTAATCATTGTATATATAAATTGAGTGTTATATACTCAAAGCATTAGTCGTATATAGAAATTTAACACATAAAGGTAAGGTGGGTATCTTCAATCTGAACTATGTCAAGGCATTTACTTACGACTAAGTTGATGTTTACAAGTAACGTCGGCAAAACCACGTCTTAGGAACCCATTGAAGTTTGAACACACAAAACATGCGTAAATAAAGAAGCATGACTGTAATGCCTAATTTGCTTAAGGATAAATTTAAATTAATGGATAAGCTGCGTGTTGTATTACTTTTGAAGTATTTAATTAAGAAACAATGCAAATTTTTAAGTAGTAAAATTAGCAAAATCGTGGCCACTGCTACAGTGTGTTGAGAAAAGAGAAGGACAAAGGTACAAAAAAGAAAAGAAGGAAAAAAAGAACAAGGTTAAAGGTAGGTAGGGTAGGTAGGTAGGGAGGGGGCCTAGTGTTGGAATCTTTTCGAAACTAAGTTTCAGCTGTTTCTCTAGTTTGAGAAAGAGTATGTTCTCATACGACTAATGTAGATGGACGTATTTGCTACGAGATAAAGACCGTGATTACCTCGTATGAAACCCGATATTTCGACGTATCTACCTAGCGTCCTGATCACGGGTTAAATGGGTAAAGGCTTGGTAAAAGTAGCTTCACTTAACTAAAGTGACATAAATAATAATAATAATAATAAAATAATCATGACATGATTGACATCTATTGACCCAGTCCCAAACTAAGCAAAGCTTGTACTATAGGTACTAGACAATAGATAAACATACTTATGTAGATAAAATACATACTTAAATACATATTAAACATCCAAGTCTCGAGCGCAAACATTCGTATTTTTCACACAAATATCTGGCCTGACCGGGAATTGAACCAAGGACTCAAGCTTCGTAGTCAGGTTTTCTAACCACTTGACTATAGTCCGGTATATACATGGTTTTTTTTTTAAACTTTTATAATTTGAGCTCTCACCCGGTATCTGATTAACGTTGAGTTTATGGGCATCCTAAAAAAATCATACAAAAATAAAATAACGTCGAGATAAAAATAATGACGCGTCAAGACTAATATTGAAGACGGAAAGTGGAATTTCAGCTAACGTCAAAAGGTTTAGATAGTGCCCAGCGCATGCGCAAAGTTCGGCCCAATTCTGCGTCACTGCGTGCGGTCGCTATTGTCGCTTACCACAATTCTTGCGCAATTGTGAAAAAAACTATAAATCACTTCACTATGTCCAGAACAGCTAATATGGTAAGTGCGAAAGCTTCTGCGTTTGTGTTGACGTATGTGTTTTTTACTTTTTTACACTAAAACGGCAGTACGTATTTTGATGAAATATAACATACTCAGGCTACTTTTACACAAATATCCAGCGGGATTAGGATTGAGGTAAAATCCCAGAATCTTAACCGCTGAGTATAAAAGTTTTTTTTAAATTCCGACACAAAAAGAGGGGCTTTATAAGTTTGACCGCTATGTGTGTGTGTGTGTGTGTGTGTGTGTGTGTGTGTGTGTGTGTGTGTGTGTGTGTGTGTGTGTGTGTGTATGTGTGGGTCTGTTTGTGGCATCATAGTTTTTAAATGGGTGAACCAATTTGGATGCAGTTTTTTTTATTTTTAAGCAAGTTTCTTGGCAATGGTTATTAGACATGTTTCATCAAAATTGGTTCAAGAGGACTGTAGCGTTCCTATAAAAGAATAAGCAGATGAAAGAGTAGTTCTAGTAGCGTTTCAATCGCTACCAGATTCTGGTCGCATATATTGAAGAGGTTTGCCTCATAGCAATTGTTCTGTACTGGAATATCTGACGCAGGGATATCTTTTGAACTTTAGAGACTTTGACATTTTAGAGTGTACATATAACAGCTGTCATAACAAATAGTAACAGCAAAAATCAAATAATTTTTTATCATTTTTCCAATTGTATGTTCCGAGGCAGGCAATAATTTTTTTAAAGAAGTGGGGCGCCGTCTGCGTGAGAGAGGTCTTGACCATCGCTCTGGGTCGTTTCTGCTGCAAAGGTTGTCCATCGTGGTTCAGCGAGGCAATGCGGCTAGTGTGTTGGACACCTTTGCGCCTGGTGCGATCTGGGGCGGTTTATTTGACTGACTTTATATTTTTATTTTTATTACAATAATGTATTGTATGAAGGTAATCTGACCCTTAGTGAATCCCACTCACGCTTGCCCGTTTATTATGTACCTATGTTACATTTTTACGACTCATAAAAAACAAAATAATCGGGTTTGGAAATAAACTTAGCTTATGAAAAAGTCCGAATTCAAAGTTTTTGAGAGCAATATAAACGAAGGATATCATAAATATTATGAAGTAAAATGTTTGTGAGTTCGTCGATTTTTCGTGGCTCAATCACGCGTAAATCTTCAACCAAATTTGGAAATTCGACGGTACCTACATAAAGATCACAATATTAACCCAGAAACGAGAATAGGATGATATACTTTTCATACGGGTTAATTACGCAGTTCCCATGTGAAATCGATAGATAATGTATATTATGTGCCGTTGTTGCTAGCAACAACAACTCTTTATGGCAATTATGACCATGACTCTTTCGTCGTATTTAGAGATATTATACCTATTAATTAATACTCAGTTCATTTTGCTGTTTGAATCGGATCTCCTTTTGTGAAAATTAACGTTTGGGACAGTGCACCCTGATCAAAAGTGGTTAACTAATCCTAGAAACTGATTACATAAATGAGAAAATTTGTGAAGAGGTTTGGATGTTTGAATGTTGGTTAGTCAGTCACGCAAAACAGCTGAACCGACTTGGGTTAAATTTGGCGTAGATAGAAAGAAAGAAAGAAAGAAAGAAAGAAAATACATTTATTTACAACAACACAAGACACATAAATATTTTAACAAAAAGGACAATACAAAGGCTAAAAATAGAGTGTGTCATTGCGGTTGCAAATTGGACACTGGCAAACAAAAATAAAAAAATAAAAGATAAACAAAAATCTGGATTAAGTCATAGGCTACATAATATAATCCTGTAATGCGTGCCCCTGGGAAAATATTTTAACTTTCAACAAGAATAGAGGGCGTTGTCTAAGGCCTCGTCCGCACAGCGCACAACGATATTTTTCACCGCGCGCGTTTTTTATTCGCAATTCTGTTATACTTTGAATCTTATGCTAGGTTTACACGGGCTTAGTAGCTAATGCTTAGTACATGTCACTTACACTTGTCACATGTGTGTAAACATGCTGTATAAGTGCTTAGTATTGGTGCAACTGCAAGTGCAAGTAATTAGAAGCCGGTCCTATTTACTAAGCGACAAGCACCTACCCACCCCACAGCTAAATCTACTAATACTTGTCACTTGTCGAGTGGTATAAACATTTAATGACAAGTGCAATCTGATTAGTGATTACTCAAAGATCTTGTAAACTAATACCATTCTCTAATACCAATGTGTAGACTGTAGACGGTTACTTGCCACTTGACTGTGCATATAAGTCCCTAACCACCTACACTAATGACTAGTACTAAGCCCGTGTAAACCTAGCTTTATGGACGTAGCCGTGCGTCTACGCATTAGATTAGAACGTTGAAGTACCTTGGTTTTCATAATGACGCGTTAACTTCATCTAAAAAATAATAGATGGCGTTGTCTGAGCGAAAATTGTGCTCTAAAGATGTTTCTGCACTTTTTTCAGACGGGTGACGGAATTTGTTTTCTAAATACTACTTTGTTTATTAATTACTTAGCAGTTTGCTTATGTATCTAATGAGGAATTAAGGGGTAATTTAGACTAGCTAATATACATTAAAAAAAAGATAGTGCGTGCAGTTCCTCCGCGCGGAAACTTCGTAATGTGGAAATGAAAAAGGCACTTGTACATCAATATGAACCTTATTGCAATAACCCAAAGCAAAGAAGCGGCTAGCAAGCAACCAACCACAGCGCTAGCGAAACAAGTTACATAACTCGTCGCTAGATGGCGTTGCTCCTCGTGCGCACGTTATTTTCAATAATTTTTCTTGATTTTTCGTAATTCTCAAAGATATTCAATACTTTTTTTTTACTAAATACGTTTAAAATATTTTATTCTACGATCTACCATTAAAATAGTTTTGATTTTTACAAGTTTTCATACTAAACCACGCAATTGTTCTGGATCGCACTGATTTTTTTTTTAACATCCGTTAGTATTATTATATACAATGCAAACGTCTCGTAAACGTCAACTTGCGTTGCGTTGCGTTGCGTATTTAACACAACGCTTGTTGGAAGTCGCATTAGAAGTTTCACTTCAAAAATCATCATCATCATCATCAGCCTATATGTATACGTCCCACTATTTCGAGTGGCATCCACGGACCGGAAGACGCAGTGTAGGTAGACCTCCAACAAGATGGAGCGACGACCCGGTTTGCGGGATTGCGATGGATGCGGATGACACGGGACCGATCTGTTTGGCGAGCCTTGAGGGAGGCCTATGTTCAGCAGTGGATGTCTTTCGGCTGAAATGATGATATCCACCCCGCATCATTCCCGGCGCAAAAAGGTACCCATCACAGTGACCGCGTTGCCCCGTTGAAATTTATATTTTATACTGCGCAGACAAATTCGCGCGTATAAACTAGTTAAGTAATAATTCTCACGTTGTAGAGAGCGTTTGAAAGTCAGTTTGTTCGTCCGGCCAAAGACCCATTAATTAGACATAGGTCGGAGTAAGGACGTCGGCGCAATTACCTATGACGATTTGAAACTCTGACTTTACTTTTAACGACCGCTTTAGCCTAGTTGGTAGTGACCCTGCCTACGAAGCAAGAGGTCCTGGGTTCGAATCCCGGTAAGGGCATTTATTTGTGTGATGAGCACGAATATTTGTTCCTGAGTTATGGATGTTTTCTATGTATTTAAGTATTTATTTATCTATATAAGTATGTTTATCGTCGTCTAGTACCTATAGTACTATGTGCTATGTGCTTTGCTTAGTTTGGGACTAGGTCGATTGCTATTAGGTCGAGATACTTCATAGCTAACTTGTTTAAAGTTGCACAGTAGCGCCATCTCTTGTCCAGGTGAGCGGTTAGTTCCGAAGGAGTGTTAAAATCTCTCGATGAGGGTGTAACATAGATGTGCGCTTGTCACTGCATAAGGTGATGATTTAGCAGATTGAAATGTATGATGTATAGGAAAGATTCGTGTCTAATCTCTAGACCAGTGGTGGTGTAGGGGTATGGCACGCGGCACGGAATGCTGAGGACCTGGGTTCGATTCCCAGCATTGGTCTTTTTTCTGGGGTTTTTTCTGTGCATCTATATTTCAGTTTGTATTTAGTACGAAATAAATGTAAGATTGTCCCCTAATATATTTTATTATTATTTATTTTATTCTCAGCATTGCTAACTCACAATTTGATCTGGAGGCACAGTAGTGACCCCACCAAGACGAGCCAAGCGAAGCGCAAATACACTGCTACCTTTTCTCGAAGCCCTTTGTCGTTTTTTTATACCCTCATAACTTGGGCTTGGATTATACCAGATAAACAAAATTCTGGGGATATGATGTATATAGTGAACTCATTAAACATAAAAAATTTCAATTGCTCAACTCTTATACTTTAGATTTTATTGTTAAGTATTTAAAAAACCCCGATTTTGTCACTGACTCACAGATGATCATCAAAATTCTCAGGGTCTGCTGAAATTTGGTATGTCAGCTAATATTAGCACACAAACAACAAACTTTTGCCACTATTTTAAACTGGGGATGGAAGTTTGTATGAGACTTCAGCAAAATTTGATGCAAGATGTCTGAAAATTTCATTAATATTATACCTAGGTAGGGGCTTCGAGCTATAAATAAAAATTAAACACAATAAAATGCACCTCTGATATGCAAAATATAAACCCCAATGTTACCCTTCTACACTTTTATATCCTACTCTATTTACACTGACGCTTTCATGTATAACAATGACTTTAGGCGCTGGTGCGACCGCAGAAGTATACTCTTGACTTTTATTAGAGCATTATTAGCACCAATGATCGACATACAATATAAACTGTTATAAACGAGCCTGTGTGCCTCTGCGCACATTAATAATGGTCTCTTTGACACATATTTAGTTCAATATTGCAAATAAAAGTAGTCGCATAGGTATCAATCTGCCTCCGACGGTGCTATGAAGGTGACCGCGTATTGACAGCTTAACAAGCTAGATGTCACTAATGTCAACCGCAAAAATTCAGAGTAAAGAAAAGCTCAAGCTTGAGTCGGCATCGCATATAAATTTAAAACCAAGTAAAAAATAAGTTTGTATTTTATAGTATTTCATAGTATTTATAGGATTTGCGTGTTGACTAGAAATTTGGTAAGGATATATTCTTTGAATAATAGTGAAAGATTAATTAAACTTAATTGTTAAGGGGTGTAGAACATGCTTATCTTTAACCAATACTAACTAAATCACTAACATGACATATTTCAAACTTCACAATATAGCTGATTATTGCGAGATAGTACTAAAGTGTTCAGCGACTTCTGAGGCTGACTGTACCTATCAAAAATTATGCAAAAACTTAGTTCACCTTTGTGCATCTGTTTCTCTTGTTAACTGTTAATTTAATGTTTTTTATGTACAATAAAGAGTTTTACATACATGCATACCATATTGAAATAACTTTAAATTTATTCTTGTCAGTTTCTTTCTAGGTGTGATGAATACGATTGTAATTGCGAAAGCGTTGAACAATATGGCATCTGACCTAATTAGTTAAACTACACGACTATTCCTTCACCAAAACAGCTGTGGTTGTGCGCAATGCTCTATTTCCCAGCTACTATCCCTTGTTAGTCACAGTGACCCGTATAGCACAAAGGCGGCCTGTGCCACGTGCGTCTGAACTCGTTCCTATCACGTGTGTGGGTAGCTTTATACCGAGGGATTGCGAGTATGTAATCAAAATGGCGTAAGGAATGGGTGCTTTTACTCTATCATGGTCTTCGTAGTAACAATGCCGTGTAAATTCTCGGTTTGTTTAAGGCGAGTATAATCATGAAATAATCATTAGATGAAAATTCAACCGGTTCCAAAAAAAAACACGGAAATAACTTTCTTCTGCTCTTTTTGAAGCCGGACGAGCCAGCAGGAGTGGACATAGTCATCTAGCTTACCTATATACTGTGTATTGGGCTTCCATCACTCCTGCAGGCTCATGCTAAGGCACAGACTTCAAACAGAACAAAATAAATTGATTTCAATTTTTATTCTATAAATCAAGAGCCAATTAATACACAAGTTACTACAAAATATTTGAAGAGTTCCCTCGATTTTCACAGGATCTACTCAGCAGATCCTGACTTTGGTAACAATGGGAGCTGATGAGAACTATCTCAATTGGGGATGTCTATTTTTTTGCAATGTATAGTAAATCGAAAACCATTTCGAGATAAATGGTTTTTAACTCGTTTTCTGTAGTTATTTAATTTTAATATTATATAATGAATTTATTACATAACAAATAAGCAGTGACCTTCATTTGACTTTGGTGTAAATTGCGTGACCGGTCCAAGTCGTACTTTATTCTGTGTGGTTAGAATTCTTCACAAATTTACGCGTGGATTATAACTACGGAGTTTGATTTGGACCCACTGCCTGACATCTAGCACTTTGACAGCGCCAGTAAAGTGACACTAGTTACAGTGTACCACCACGCAAAAAATAATTAAAGGGGTTGCCTTATCGTACGCATTTAGGTAGATTTAGAAATTTGGCAGTGTGGGAGCCCTCAATTACAATCTGACGTCATCAACCAAAATAGTTTCAATAATTAATTTTGAAAAAAGTAGTGAACAAAGTGACAAAATATTGAATTTAGTTTCTTATAATTGACTTTTCTATACAAAAAAAATATAAAAACCACTGGTAATTTTTTTTAGACATTCCCAATCCGACCAAAAAAATATTTTCAAATCGGTTTGTAAATTGTGTAGTTCTGAAGCATACTAATAAGAATTTTTTTTTGAAGTCTGCTAGAAGTAGCAGCTGGGTAGCAGGTTCCAAACTCAAACTCCAGCACTGCGATGTGGAAGGCAAGGGAATACCACCACACAATTTTCCTAAGAAAGTCGCCGTGTAGGGTCGCTTACAATGCTCAACAACTGAAACACTGTGACAAGAGTAAAGCAACTTAAAAGAAGATTATTATTAGAAAAAGCCAATTAGCAAGTTTTTGGAAATGCACATGCGAAATAACGCTTATAATGTATCAGGAATTTCTATCTCCGTTGTGGAGTAGAACTTACGAACGAGCCAAAAAATACCATTTATGTACAGCGAATAAGCTTTCCTTAGGAGACATTTCTTGTATGAGTTGTCTTTCTTATAAGAATTTGAATTCGTCTTAATTTTATTTTGCAAAAGCGGCGTAAGCAATGGGATATGCTACTTTAGCCACATTATGATTGTTGTGGACAGTTGTAGTTAAGTTGCAAACATGGATTTTTGTGTTATAAGTATGTCAATTAGAATAATTATCTGTTTGTAAGTTGTAACTGTTGTTGTAAATAAATAAATAAATAAATATCGCTTACTTCTCAGATCTTTCTAGTAAGATTTGTCTTTCGTATAAGAATTTGAATTCACCTTTAATTTAATTTCGCAAAAGAACCGCAAGCAATATGATACCGCTAACTGAATTTTGTAAAATAAACAAAACTGGCATACTAACTAACAGTGGCGGGGCGTGAAAATTTTTGCAAGTAAAGCCGGAGAAAATGAAAAACCTCAAAACCCCATTTATCCTCTTCTTGGAAATGCAGTACCTAATGGAAGAGAAACGTTTGGTAACGACGAAAGTTTCGTCAATCCGAGGGAATCGGGTTGTTAGTACCCTTCGCCAATAGGTACTAACTATTTTGGCTGGAATATATAAATAAAATAAGCGCACAAAGAGACGTCGAGTTGAGAAAAACAGCCCACTTTTACCTGATTCGACTCGCAAATACTGACAGAAAAAGTATTTAAAAAACATTTGTAAATTTATTGCACGAGCCGCTCAGTTAATTGCCTCAAAAGTAAAAAATAGTCCAAAATAATTGCCATCTCCAGGCCATCGTGATGGGTAAAATAGCCATCGAAAATCGAAAGGTTGCAAAAGACGCAAAATGCCATGGCTGCGCAGCTGGGATTTGAGTGGACCGGCATCAAGACAGCAGTAAAGCTATATATTTAAGTTGGCTGTGAACAGGATGAGATTAAAGGAGATGACTGCCAACCTTCAATAATCAATTAGCACTATAAGAGAGTAAGTGCTAAATAAAACGAATGGTAGTCGTCAATGTGTTCGCATAGGGTGTGTAGACCATATCATGGTCTTTTCTAATGTGCTACAGGGAAAGGCACATTAATTTTCTTGCACTAAACGAAGGTTTGTATTACTTTGTATGCATGAAGCGCTTTCAGGCTGCAACTTAGGCATTGTACACACTATGCAATTGCAATGTAAATTACATACAAAATTGTTTAGGTACATTTTTAAAACTGAAAGTTAACTTAATGTAGCAAAATGTAAATAGTTATTAAAAGCTTTTATTCAGCTGTAAATTTGAAATCTTGGGTCAGAATTGCAGCTGGTTTTTTATTTAAGGGATAAAAATAATTTTATTGGTAAAAACGGAATTGCCTTTCAAAATAACATTTTAAGCTAATAAAAAAGTAGCAGCACCTTAAACCAAAAAAACCCTATAATGGATTATAGTAGTTTTCCGATTAATGGATTCCGTTAAATCCTTTTTAGGGATCCGTTTCCTGAAAAGAATTTAACGGAATCCATATAGGATCACTTTACTTTACTTTACCTATTTTGTACATCATTTTTATCAGGAACGCGATTGACTACGGATGCACTATATTATCTTGTTATGTATTAGTTTAGTGTACTTATTTTGTGTATTACCTATGTACAGTACCCGGCCATAAAGATCGCACACAGTCTTCCCACACACACACACACACACACACACACACACACACACACACACAGTCCGACATTTGCCTAGTCTTTTTTCAAAGACCGTGTGCAGTCTTTATGGCCGGGTACTGTATGTGTATTTTTTTAAGGCAAAATTTTTAGATTTCATTTATTTTTACTTTTCATTACTTGTCTACTCTTGTTTCTATTGTCTTGTCAATCATTCGAAGGTTATTTAACTGAAACAGATCCAGCATCCCAGATCCAGCTATGTGTTTTTGTACAATAAAGAGTTGTACCAAGGATGATATAGACTGGATTGGCAGTCGCCATAGTACGGATCGGCCGCGGTTTTTATACTTCGATTATTAAATCTAGATGGCGCGGAAATATAGCCAGAGGCTTTGAAGGCAAAACAATAAGACTACAGATGTTTCATATTACTACAAATGTATTATTTTTCAAAAATATTGCATAATAATACATTTGTAGAAATATGAAACATCTGTAGTCTTATTGTTTTGCCTTCAAAGCCTCTGGCTATATTTCAGCGCCATCTAGATTTAATAATCGAGCTACAAAAACCGCGGCCGATCCGTACTATGGCAACTGCCAATCCAGTCTATATCATCCTTGGTTGTACTTACTTACATACTATACTATACCAGTGTAAACCATGCTTTAAAGCAATGTCAACACAATAACATTTTCCAGTCGACTGGGTCTAAAATCGGTAAGATCTTATAAGGAGATTGGGGTCAATGTATTGTCTCTTGTAAACTAAGAACGGGATGGCTCAACTGACCTTCTATTGAACTAAACAAACCTACTCTATGAATGTTTTATCTAAAACCGACTTTACTTGACAATTGAAATTGGACGACGTATAGGTAGATCTGGTCTTACACTACGCAATTCGATTTTCGAACTTCAGGGGCCTGTTGCATAACAAAGTACAACTAATATTACAAGCAGAACTCTCGCTTCAGTTATATCAACTAGAAAGGGAGTTCCGCTTGTAATATAACTTGTACTTTGTTATGCAACAGGCCCCTGGTCGTGCGGTTCCGTTCACGCTAATGATATCCAACAAAAGAGTGAAGGGGACGGCACGATATCATATAAAAGTTCAACCATCAGAATAAAAAAATGTTGTACGTTCACAAACATTAATATGGACAGTTTTGGCTTACCGTTATAAATGTAATTGAAAAATATAATAAAACTAGCTGTTGCCCGTGACTCCGTCTGCGAAGAATAGGGGTGTAAAAAATAGCCTACGACCTATTCTCAGACCTACCAAATATAGAGAAAAATCTGATAAAAATCGGTCTCCGCGGAGGAGTTCGATAACAAACACCGTGACACGAGATTTTTATATATTAGAAAATACAGTAAAAAAGTACCTAAAACGACTCTATAAATCTTGCTCTATGCTCTATTTATATACCATGTCTAACGCATCTGACGCTTGCCTTCGCAAGCACTATTTCTTTCTGTCAAACGGTGTAAGATGATGACAGAAAGACATGGTGAAAGCGAAGGCAAGCGCCAGAAGCGTTAGACAATACGGCCTCAGTACCTCTACCGTGAGTTTACACTAGTTTACAGTGACCGTACTCGCTAGCGACGGCGTAAATGATTTGTATGGAGAATTGTACTTCCGTAAGTGACCGCTAGAGGCGCTGTACAATTATCCATACAAAATTAATTTACGCTTTCGCTAGCGAGTACGGTCACGTAAACTAGTGTAAACTCATGGTAGAGGTACTGCTCGATCGAGCTATGGTTATATATAACTATGTTAGTCTCGCGGTAGTTTTGTATTTCAAAATCCTCTGGATATGTTTTTTTTATTTGCAAACGCGACCTGCCCCACACGTGTTGCGTAAGCGCAGAGTATTGTAGTCCGTCACAAAGGATTTTTTTACCCACTTCAAACATGGGATGGGGATGCTTTTACTTTCTTCTAGTATTTTTTGCCACAAAACTATTGGGGTAGTTTCACTAATGAGAATATTTTGTATTAAGTATTTATCTACATAAGTTTAACTTTTGCCATGACAATTTAACCTAATAATAAAAATAAATTAAAACTAGGGATGCATCCGATACCTACCGATACCGATATATCGGCGATATTTTGGGTTTGCCGATATATCGGCATCGGCGATATTTTTATTGCGATACTTTTCAAATTTCGCGCTTTAAAAAAGTAATGTAAACGCGCATCTTGTTTGATCTAGTTCATTGCAAACTAGGCAAAACAAAAATCTTGTTAATGTTAATTTTAATTATTAACAGTTATTGATTTCATTTTAATTATTACCTATTTTGTCTGTAACTGATTATATATTTTAATAGAAATTAAAAATATTTAACCAAAATTGGGTATTTTATATATTTTACCTTAATTTAATTTTAATTCACTAATCGTTTGTATCGGTATCGGTATCGGTATCGACGATATTTTTATAAGAGTATCAGTATCGGTATCGTATCGGCAAAAAGGCGTATCGATGCATCCCTAATTAAAACTAACAATAAATGAAGGTAGGTGTTTGTTTACACACAAAATGAACAAAAAATAAAAAAAAACTTAAACTAACTTAATCAAAACAATATCATATTCTATGGACACGATAGGATTTTACCATTTTGTTATTATTTATTTACTTATTGTAAAAACTGTTTGCACGGCATTACAGTTAAACCAATTCACGGAGAAACTTGAAACTACTTAATAATTAAATTTTCTAGTAGGCATTAGGTATTTCTCGTTATTAAGCCGCTGATCAACATGACAAAACTAAAACGATTCCCGTTTTGTCATTTTTGTGTGAAACCTTAAAAATAGCTATGTACTAATAATGCTAAATAACATATCGAATATATTATGAAAAATTGTGCACGGGTTAAAAATTAGCAAGTATTTCATAGGTAGAAAACTTAGATTATTTATACACTACATAGTGTGGCAGTAGCAAACACTGCGATACAAAACGTCCAAAAACCCATTTGACAGCTTCATCTTACGATCGCGTTACGTCTTTCTGACTGAAGGGGGCAAAATGACATATAAGCCAATAGTTGGCTTATATTTTTCGGGACGTTTTTATGTCGCTTAAGCTCTATCTAGTGTATAAATAATAAGGTAGAAAAACTCTAAAAAAATAAAGTATTTCAGACAAGAAAACATCAAACAAGTATAAATAATCGTGAAATTCTCAACGATACCCTAATCCTACTAGGTAACATATTGCATCGCTACCTGCAAACGTTCCCACAGTCAGCATCACATACGTGATTGTTTTTCCATCTCTGTCCCTTACACTGACTTGTGATCAAGCCATCCCTCTCTACGAATGCACTCGACGTCATCTTTCACTCTCACTATCAGCAAATGAATACGCAAAATTTACAGATGCATCACATTCTGCTGCTTAGATAATAAAAATCATAACCAATGTTTTATATAAGCATTAAGAGAAGTGTGTTTTACAAACAAGTACCCTTACACCAAATTACTAAATAAAACGATTTACCGTAACGTTACATGATTTATCTGACTTTTTAGCTTCTACACTGTGACGTAAACCCATTGAAGTGAATCGGCTCGTGGACTTTCTTTAAACTGAGACAGAGTTATATTGTGCCTTGAGTTAGATAGAGAGGACGATATAAAACAATGCCTGAGGGTTTTTATCGACGCTTCCAACAATGATCTCGTAATATACTTTCTTCAGAAGAAGTTGACCACGATAACTTTAGACTTCGCCTGTGAACTACTTACTTGGTGTACTTAGTGTATTGATGAACTAGCTGTACATAACTGGTACACGAATATGTAAAGTATTTTTAAGTGATATGTCCCATCAGATATTGTTACCAGACGATCAAACCGAAAATAGGGAAATGCCTAAAATCCAATCATTTATAAGAAAAACTTGACTGTAAAACGTCCAATTAAAATATTTACAGATCTTTCTTATTATCTTGGACCCTGTGGAATGGAAATCCATGGTGTGAGCTGCCGACAGCGGTTTTTTAGTTTTTTTAGTTTTTAGTCAAGTGTCTTCTAGCTAAACTTTAGCTGCTAAAGAGCTGTTTGGGGATATGTGAAAAAATTCATGGCAGTATCGCATATAAAAAAAATATTTCATTTCATATACATTGTGTTTGAAATCATCATGTGCACTTGACAAAATACAACAGTAGAACACATACAATATTAATAAATTCAAGCCAGTTTTATTAAACAAAAAATAAATAATCAATCGAGGCCAATTAAACAAAAAAAAACATCATGTCAGTTATTAAATTATGTCTAAATATTGTCTGGAGATAGCAGAGTAATTAGGATGTCACCAAGCAAATCAAATAGTTCCATTTGCAATAATCTTCAACATCTCCATCCTTCCACAAGTGACTTCAACTCAATTGGCAACTTGTTAAAAAGAACAACCGCCTGGTAGCCTGAAGTGTGCTTTACTACTTTCAGTTTAGTGGTAATAGACCTTGGCAAATCTTTCCTCCACGTAGCCAAGCAAAAAAAGGTGTAGAATTTACATGTTAACGAGTAATGTTCGATCCAAACTTAGTATTGAATACTCGCCGCATATCAATATGGAATAATATGCTACATTGTGCGTGGTCAGAGACGCACTAGGCTGATTTTTCCTTTTGAAAAATGTTCCAGGTCTGAATCATGAGTGGCGTCAGTCGCGTGCGCAACCGTTGACTCGTATTAATTAGTGAAAGAGTGAGAGTGATGTCATTGCGCACTTTCTGAAGCGACAATTTTTCTCCACGCTCGTTGTCCGTGGAAATCAATACTTTCACTTTTCAGTCGTGATTAATTAGTAATTTTAATTGACAAGCGTTAAAGTGGTTGTTGTTTGGCGTTTAAATGGGTATTTAAATTCGAAGAACTGGCAGCTACCTCGGACAAAGAATTAGTTTAGCTATTCAAAGGGGAAACGCTGCCAATATCTTCGGAACCTTGCCTAAAGGGACTCCTCTTCATAGTATATTTTATTTTCATAATATATTTTTGTATGTCTGTACGCCAAGTTTCATTTCAATCCGTTCAGCCATTATGGCGTAATTGACTAACAAATAACCAAACAACTAAACATTCAAGCATCTTTACAAACATTCGCATAATAATTAGTAGGATAGGGTAAATTGAAATTCTAATTTATTTTTAGAAAAAAATACTTTCGACATGATTTTCTTGCGGCGCATGATGGGTTTTTGAAAGCACTGGTGGACTCAAAAAATGTGAGTTGTTACAAAAATCATACAAGCTTTTTGATGACAGTTACCTTTTGTCGACTTTACTTACTTGCATTGTCATTTGACCTACATACCTGTATTTATAAGATTTCAAATCAATCTAATGACTGATAGTGCGTGAAATTCGACCTGCAAAATTTAAACACCATTTAGGTGCTTAATTACATACGAACATTTCATTGATGAAACTGCAATACCGCATAACCAACAATGGCTAATGCTGCGTAACTAACAAAATGTGTTTAATTTAAGTTTGGGTAAGTCTGGCATCAATAAACACAAAGGTGTTCAATTTTAATGCTCTCCTGTAAAAATTGCCACAAGTCAGTTACGCGGCATTAGCAAGTGTTGGTTACGCGATATTGCAATTTCATCGATTACATTTTAAATGAAAGCTAGTAAAAGTGCAGCGGCCTATTTGGAAAGAAAAATCGCAAACAAAAACCTGGGATCAAGATAGTAATTTTGAGTCTGTTTTTTTACCCTAATGGGCCTAATTGGCTTTTGCAGTAATTTTCAGTTTAGTAATTTAATGTTTAATTATGACAGCTTTTGTCCGCAACCGCAGTTTTTCTGATAAATGTGTATGACAGGTTGTTAGAAAGAAAAATATTTGAATCATGTCTACTTTCCTTATATCTTGTAATGCTTTTTATTGTTTTTTCATGCTATGTTATCCTGTTATGTGACCTATGGCATCTCAAGGAGAGGATCGTGGATTCGGGGCCGGTCTCGCGTCTCTGATATTGTCGGAACTTATATGTGAAATTAAATTTGAAATTTATCATGAGCACTTTGGTTAAGGAAGGCATGACGAGGAAACTAAAAGCGTATAATATGAAGTTCCCAATCCACGCTGGACCCGCGTGGGAATCCTACTACCCCAGCCCTCTCATTCTGGGAGGACACAGGCCCAGCGGTTAGGGGTACATAAGTAAACGGGAAAATAAATGTGTTTTGTTTTGTACACTTCACAGATGGGTCGCTTTTAAGAAGAAGTAAAACGCAGGATGATTTTTTTTATTATAATCATCCTGGGATCAAGTGAAATTTCACATCCCTAAGGTGTTCACGGTTATGAAGTTACACTTCTTCTATTCGACGTTTACTGCAATATGTCTGATGATATATCCACCAGTACCTATACCATGAGTTTACACTAGTTTACAGTGACCGTACTCGCTAGCGACAGCTTAAATGATTTGTATGGATAATTGTACTTCCGTAAGTGGCCGCTAGAGGCGCTGTACAATTCTCCATACAAATAATTTACGCCGTCGCTAGCGAGTAGGTACGGTCATGTAAACTAGTGTAAACTCATGGTAGATACAGTAAGGTACTTAAAAAAGGGCAAGAACCTAACGCCCTTATTCGTAAACGCTTGTTAAGTTTCTGTTAACTTTTTGTTTACCTGTCAATTATGTTACTGTTTGTTTTTATCTCTCACTTTGACATTTCGTTTTGCCACCATACAAGGACAAAACAATTAGTAACTTTTTTTGAACAAATAATAAAATAAGTATGTTGTGCAAAAACTAAATAATGCAGAAGACAAGTTGAATTTTTGAAATCCATAAAATGATAAATATATATATAGGTACATACTTACTTTTAGGTTTTTCCAAACCTTACTACTATGGTCCAAAAAACAAAATCATTATACCTAAATTACAAAATTAGCAGACAACGATTTCGCTAAGCGCAAAACTTTCTATAAAAACTCCCTACCCGGCCGCCGTATCGACCTTTTCTATGCTTTTTCGCATTATAATCCAAATCAAAGCATCTACGAACCGTTTCATCACAAAAGATCTTTTAACTATTCAATTCCTATTTATCTATAGACACGCGTAACCTGTAATTTATAAAACGACGCAATTTTTTTTTCGCCCTCTTTTTAGGGTTCCTTACCTCTAAAGGAAAAACGCAACTTTATAGGATCACTTTTGTTATCCATCTGTCTATCAAGACCGTTTTTCTTAGAAACGCACCGTATCAAGTTGAAATTAACATCAAAAATAGTGATGTTGACGCCATTAAAAAATAATTCAATGACGCGACTCCAGTAAAAAAGCTTCATTCTAGCCCTGAAAACCGGATAAATTTTCGATTAACTGCAAATTTTTTTTTGTTTCTTTAAAACCAATAAATAGTTAGTCGATTGAGTTGGCGAACTAGTGACGTCATAAGTTGCTATTGCCATTCAAACTCTATGGGAGAATTGCGTATTGACAGCTCATAAAGAGTGGTGGTATCAACATCCTTACCTATGTCTGCGGTCCGTTGAAGCTGTAAAAAAAATCGAGCTTCTAGTTCATTCAAAGCAATCCAAAGATTATAGTCATTTGAGTCTTATTTTCTAGGTTATACTCGTACATAGCGTAAGAAACAAAAGTTGTCTCTCCTGTGGACATACAATTAGCGACATTAAGTCAGCAAACTTAAGACTTATTTAAATGGGTCCAAAGTTGGCCAGGCATCCTACACGCCGATGTAGACTTGGCTAAAAAGTACTACGTAAAAATATTAGCTATATAGACTTTTAACTTTTGCTAACAGGAGAGACGCCAACAAAACAATGTGTATGATCCTACTAACATTTCGTAAGGGAATCATAACCTATAGGATATTTGATAGAATTATGAAATGTGGCATTTAAGGTAAGTCTACAGTAGCAGTAAAGGAAACAATTCGAAAATCGTTAATTTTTTGTTCTATCACAAAACAAAAATTATAAGCGAAGCGTTAACTTTTGCTAACGAGCTATTTATACTTGTAGGTACAAGTTTATACGGAACCCTCGGCGCGCGAGTCCGACTCGAACTTGACTGGCTTTTTTTAAGCATACGTGTGCTCTCGGAGATTATCGGGCTCGACATTCCATGGGGTCGAAATAGAAAAAAATATAGAAAGAGATGGAGAAATCAGTTTTTTTGCTCTTTCACATAACTTTCCCCGGAACATAATGGGGCCAGGTAGGCGGGTCGAAAAAAAAGGCCCTCCAACACGCACCCTGCTTTTGATTGTGACATATAAATCCAAGGTTATTTTATTTCTTACGAACTCTTGTCCATGCTTTGTACCTACGCGGAGCATTATGTAACTATACGCGGGAATAACGCAAATAGGATCAAATGTTTACGCGTAATCTAAGGATACATAAACAGTTAGGTACAGTAAATTATAGACCTACTAATAGTTCAGTTGCCCACACTCCGTCTGAGAAGAATAGGGGTATAAAAAACCGGCCAAGTGCAAGTCGGACTCGCGCACGAAAGGTTCCGTACCATTATCTACACAAACGGCAAAAATTCACGTTTGTTGTATTCCCGGAGCCCCCTTAAATATTTGTTTTATTTTAATTTAATTATTTATTTTATAGTGACTATAATTATAACTAAATATTCTGTGAATATTTCGAGCGTCTACCTGTTGCCGTTATCAATATCGAGCAAAAACGAGCTAAAAAATCACGTTTGTTGTATGGGAGCCGCCCTTAAATATTTGTTTTATTTTAATTTAATTAATTATTTATTTTTAAAGTGAATATATAACTAAATATTCCGTGAATATTTATAAGCGTCTACCTGTTGCCATTATCAATATCGAGCAAAAACGAACAAAAAAATCACGTTTGTTGTATGGGAGCCCCCTTAAATACTTAATTTATTCTATTTTTTAGTATTTTTTGTTATAGCGGCAACCAAAATACATCATCTATGAAAATTTCAACTGTCTAGCTATCACGGTTCATGAGATACAGCCTGGTGACAGACGGACAGACGGACGGACAGCGAAGTCTCAGTAATAGGGTCCCGTTTTTACCTTTTGGATACGGAACCCTAAAAAGACATGTAAAAGAGCTCTTGACGCCCTAATTATAGAAATAAACTTTTGATTTTGATATTTTCTGAATCAATTTTCTTCTATGGCCGGTATAAATGCTTGCAGTAGGCACTTATTTATGAATCATAAAATTAAAGTTTAATTCCTTCTGCAGTAACTAGGTTTATGTATAATTTCATTCACAATATTTAAATATGTAATTTAACTAGCCGATAATTACCTAAATAATTCTAAGGCATAAGTAATTGCAATGCAATGTGCACGTTAATAATACTTGTATAACCGACTTGTTTATTTATATTTGATAGCTTCGCGAGTTTTAGCGTTATCTATAAAGCGCAAATCAATTGTTAATAATAAATTTATGGGGTATGTTATGTTTTTCAAAGAAATAGGAACTTTAAATTAAATGAAATAGTCTCCAAAATCAGAAATACTATGCCTGTGTTATACATACTTAAAGACAGACAGAACTTACGAGGGTAAGATGATGCAGGGCTCGAATACTTACTATTATGGATTACTAGCTGTCGCCCGCGACTCCTTCTTCGAAGAATTCGCTTGTCGCTAACCCTATGCTACCTATGCAGTTTTCCAGCACAAGAAGTATCCTATATTTATAAATCCAGGTTACAAACTATCTGTGTGCCAAATTTCATCAGAATCGGTCAAACCGTATAAGCGTGAAAAAGTAAAAATGATCCATACAAACATTCGCATTTATTTATTAATGTTTATTATATTCAAGGGGATCTTAGATGGTCGAGTTAAAGGTTACTTCCTAGTTTCATCAACAAGTCGTCAGCGTTAAGTATTAATTATTTAATTGTCAGACAGTTCTAATCAAACAACTTCAAACTTTTTTGTAGTGGTAGAACCATGTTGTAGCTAGCCGCTGCATCACAAATGGGCCGGCTCGTCCGGGGCAGTACCACCCTCTCACAGAACACCGGCGTGAAGCAGCAGTACTCCTGCTGCGTTTCGTACGGTCAGTGAGAGTGCCGGGGCCCAATACCTCTCCCCTCCCCTATTCCCTCTCCTTTTCCCAGGGCCGACAACGCACTGGCATCGTGTAATGCGCTGCGGGTGTCTAGGGACAGTGGTGATCATTTAACATCAGGTGACCCACTAGTTCGTTTGTCTGGCCTCTTTAACATAAAAAAAAAACACTTCTCTGAAATATTAATCCCGTAAAATGTAAAAGACAGCATTGGCCAAGAAGAACATACTCGAGCGAAACTGTACCATGTTTGCAAGGATCCACATGCTACTTATACCAAAATTGTATAAATACCATTCAAAGCATTCAAATCAAACTGTCTTTCATCCTATTTCTCCATTATACCCACGTGTACTCATATACCCAGCCTTGATATACCACAATAGCTTCCATTGTGAGGGACCGGCCACGTGCTCTACCTGGTTTGTGCAACGCGACCCTAAGAGTTCAAGTTTTACAGTTTCGTTATTATAAACTGTACTTTCATTGTTTTGCTTGATTGGCCTCTTGCTTCCTGGGTTGCGTAATATTTGACATTTTCTAAATTGAAAATCATCTTTATGATGGGTTTTGCGGGTTATTCAACGACTTGCATTCATTTTGGGCTGGTAGTTCTTTTTTGCACAAACTGTTTGGTATATAAATACTTTTTACTAGTTTTTACAGTTACGTTCGGGACTGTAGGATGCGCAGGACTTTCTATCCCGTGGGAATTTTGCAAATTTCATCTTTCTTAATTATATCTAGATCACAAAAGAACCTCTGTGTAAAATTTTAGCGTTCCATGTCCAAAGGTTTGTTCTTGGCGGGTTTTACCTACTATTACTAGGTACCTACTATCAGTCAGGACACTTTATTTATTTCAAGAATTTATTTATGTTGTAACGTAATGTTTAAGTCTATTCTTGCAATTCAATTATCACCAACTTTCAGTGGTCGGCACTTGAATTTAATATATACATTTTTTTATAGAATGGATGATAGGTAATACAAGTTCAGTCAGCAAAATAACGTGTACGTAGCAAAGATGTATTTTTATGTTAGGTTATAAAATTTCAATACAAACACCGAAAACGTTATCAGTAGGTACCTATCATACTGAGTGCAGTAATCGATAAAGCAAACCATATAGTACCGATTCACGCACAGCGGGCCCTTGTTCGCGGCCCTGGAGCTAGTATTACCACACTATCGATAGATTCACATTCGATAGTTTAATTTACAACAAGCTACACTATAGGTAATACTATCGATAGGGCAAACCATAGCAATACTATTGCGGAACACAATATTACCTTCCAGAAAGCAGTCCTACTATCGATAGTATCGATTTTTTTTGATCTATGAGTTACTATCGATAATCCAAACAATCCATACTCAGTACAAAAAAAATATTTTCAGAACTAAAACTATCAGTAGTGTCGGTATAGTCGACCAAATAAGTGCTTTACCGTGTTTTATGAAAGAATAAAAACATTAAAGCTGATTGTCACATTGACCTCTGTGTGAAAATAGCCTTTGACGTTTAATGCTGTACAACCTTAGGGTGGTAAAGGAATTTATTGGTCTACTATGTTACTGACGAAAGTATTGCACTCTGTTAATAGTATTACCTCGTTCCGAACCATTTTATTTTTTGGTATCAACCAGCTATCGATAAATTGGCATTAAACAATCGATATATGACTATCGATCCGTTCAACAACACTACCTGGGACAGCCTTCACACATTCTACTCACATTTGAACGTTGTTTGAGCGTTTAGGTAAATATTGGCGAGTTTGGTTTTAGAGAATTTTAAGGTTACGCTAAAAATATGTCAGTATGTTCGTATGAAGGTGTTCTGCGTGCTTGTGATCGGTTTGAAGAAACGATTTGACATAATTGCTACGTTTATGTGGATATGTATTATAATACCGAAGTACGAAGGACCGAATGTATTAAAATATCGAATGGGTCAAAAAATTATCGAAAAGTTTATTTTTATAAAATGTAATGTAGACCGCGTTTACCTTCATTTCAAATAAGAAAAACGTTCTTTATTTCATAGAGTTCCTTAATCGAAACTATATTAATGTCGCTACACTATTCGTCCGTCCATCTGTCCGTCACAGCACTGTATCTCAAGAACAGTAATAGATAGAATAGAACGCTTAAATTTATGAGCCGAGTTGGGCTAGTGGTTTGACCTATGGCCTCTCAAGCAGAGGGTCGTGGGTTCAAATCCCGGCTCGCACCTCTGAGTTTTTCGGAATTTATGTGCGAAATTACATTTGAAATTTACCATAAGCTTTACGGTGAAGAAAAAAATTGTGAGTAAAACCGCATATATCTGCGCTAGAAATTCAATGATGTGTGTGAAGTTCCCAATCCGCACTGAGCCCGCGTGGCAACTACGGCCCAAGCCCTCTCATTCTGAGAAGAGGCCTGTGCCTTGCAGTGGGACGTATATAGGATGGGATGATGATAATGATGATGATGATGAAATTTATACATAATTAAGGGGTCCAAGGAACCAATATAAAATTACCCCACACTGCGTATATTGTGCTTAGAAAGCAAGGCTCTGCTAACACTGGATTTTTGCAAATAGGCCATTTATAACGTGCTTATATTTTGACATACCTACCAATTTAGTAAGCAACTCTCCGTGCACGAATCAGACTGGCACTTGGCTGGTTATAAACGTTATGGTAAGAATCCTAAAGCAGTTAAATCAGATAAGCGTGGGTTATGAAAATCAGCAAGTGGAAAGTCAGCGCGGTGTCGCAAGCTGCGCCCGCGCGTGAAAGGGGATCTCGTGTTACGCCCTATTTCGAAAAAGCCAGTTTTAGACGTTAAGAGGGTACGATGGCTGAGAGATTTTTGAGAAATAGGTATTTTAATGAAATGTCGCTGTCTCGCCCGAACCCCTCCGCGTCAGTACAGCGAGAGCGGGACAACTGCAGCTCAGACCGTTATTAGGCGCGTAAAATTGATCAAAACAGCATTTCGTAATCCCCTGTTTTCTTCTCGAAAACTGGACCAATAAAATTATTTTTTTCAAAAATAATTAGAGGACAGATTTAGCTATGCCCCTATGTTTTCTTTTTTTGTGTATATCAGGGATTCTTTTCTGATGAGTGTCTGAAAATGACGTTGAAAATGGGCAATTTTTTCAGTTTTTGAAAGCTCATATTTCTTATGTTAATTGAAATATGGAAAAAAAAGTAAACATAGGGGCATAGCTGTGGTAGATACAGATTACACAGTTCAAAAAAATTGGCTCTAAAGCCATTATCCAGGGAGGAAACAGGGGATTACGTTTGTATGGAGGAATGGTGCGCACCGTACCCTCTTAACTTGAGTATTTTATTACGAATGCGAAAGCTTGGGAGTGTGTCTGTGTGTAATGTTGATCTCTTACGAAATAAATATGGAACGGATATCGATGAAAGGCACATGGTGTATAAACCTATTTTAGCGTTTCAGACACTCTTTGTTCAGTACGCTTAGTATAAGTTTTCCTTCACTTCAATACTTCTCGATCGCGTTTACGTAAAAAAATCAATTCTATGGAAACATGGAAGCGCGCGCGCGAAGACGCTGTCCATGTTTCCCTAGTAATTGATTTTTTTACGTAAACGCGATCGAGAAGTATTTTGGTGAAGTAAAACTTATACTAAGCGTACAGATGTTTTTTATTTAATAACGTTACTATTTAAAGAGGTATACTTTAGATGTATGTAATTAAATAACAATTTAGCAGTGTTTCTCAACAGAGTTTTTCCGAACCGGTGGTAGATTCTTCGATGTTCACAGGAGCGTCAATTGATACCTAAAATGATTAAAGAATTTTGACTTTGAGGTAAACTTTATTTGGATTTGGATTTGACAAAAAGGGTTCAATTTTTCCGCTGGCAAAATCGAGGGCAGTGATTAGGATAGTATTATTATACAATATACATACTGACATGTAAAAACTTTGTATGAACCGTTCTTTTTTGTTCAGCTTGAGTAAAAACTGTTACTGTAACCCTGAATTTATCTTTCGTTGTTATCAAACACATTTATTTTCTTTTATTTTTATGTTTTATTGACTAATTTTAGCAACATTACATTTTTGACTGTCATTTATATTTAAATTTGCGCACCTAATTCAATTTAAATAAAATGTCTTCAATTTTATTTAATTACAATGGTGGTGGAAAACTAAGATTTGTTATGACAATTCCTACATAAAAAACAATAAGGCTGATTATCAGATTAACTTGTACATGAAAAGAGTGGTAAAGCAATTCTTGGTCAACTATACAGTAGGTATACATGGGACTGCAGCCCCAGTGAATACGTCTGATTTTTTCCAGTGTTCATTGTTAAATTATCCTAACACACAGACACTCATTAAAACAAATCTCAGCGTGATTAGACAAATCTCCAAGCCAAACTTTTTGCCGCACATTCAGACATTCATCTACATTGATGACATTGTAATCACGCGATAAATGCCGGCAAACCATTAATCAAAGGTGACCTTTCTAACATTATTCTGACATAACAATATCTAACCGATCGTAAAAACGCAATGGACTTTCGTAACGACATTCGTCAAAAGCAAAACAAATTATATTCTCACGATTCTGATTCCACTTTCTAAATTGATTTCGATGTGGGCTTGGACTCTTGGGGCAGATTGAGTTTATCGGAAATAGATCAGCGTCTGTCCTTTTTTTTAATTGGTTACATTTTTGTATATCTTTTTTCGGTGCTATAAACGTTTGGAGCTTTAAATAAAAAAAAATAAAAAAATCGAGCTTGAGCATGGAACTACGGCAATCATGTTGAAGCATGTAGTATACGAGGGCAGGTCCAAAAGTTTCCGGCCTAACAAAGAAAAGAATTACATATATTCACAAAACTTATTTTATTTTTAGATATAGTCTCCCTCTATTTCAATGCACTTTTCAGATTGAATTGAAATAGAGGAAGGCTATATCGAAAAATAAAAGAAGTTTTGTAAATATATCTAGGTACTTTTTTGTTTTGTTAGGCCGGAAACTTTAGGAAAAAAATCTATCTTTACTCGTAAAATAGTACCGTGACCGGATTAACTAACAAATAACGCATATCTTAAACTACTTGAGCTACGGACTTCAAAATTAACAGATCCTAAGTATATGTTTCTCCTTGAATATTAAAGAAGTGCATTTTGGGTAGGATTTTTCCAAATTCCAGTACAAGAATTAATCTACTTATTACAAGTGAGCAAAATCAACGGTGTCTTAGCCTGACTGGAGGTTGATTAATATTTTGGGTAATTTATTGAATCAGGCGTTAAGTACTTTGCGGAGGTCCATATTAATGAACTGAAACAATTACTTTGCTCACCCGCAACAAAGCGGGTCGCTGTTTTCTTGTTTAAATTAAGCTACTTAAAATACATTTAGAGCCCTAAAACAGGAGAATATCAAATTGGTCACGACTAAACACCATGACCGAGGTAAAACTACTAAGAATACGAGCAATCTGCTTCTAATTAACACTTTCTTGAAAAGAAGTTACTATTCCTTAACTATAATACTAATAATTTTTCTTCATTACTTGTAATTTACCAAAGCAATATAAGGACCTAGAAGATGTGCGGTGATTCACACCATTCGTAATCTCTATAATCAAAGTTGGTGCTGTGACCCAAATCCACGCAACCGCCACGAGTACTTTCATTGTGAATGCTCACAGCACACGTGCGCACCACACTAACACAACCAAAAACCAGACATAAACACTAAACACCAACACAAACTTTAATACTGCACGCACACAACCGCGACATCCTAAGACGAATTTATGAAAAGCATTTGCATCGAGCACAATATCACATTAAAGCCAAGGAATTTCAGTTTGCTCCTAAAGGTGTGTACAGGATTTAAATAGCCAATTTAGAAATATTACATTAATATTTGAGTGCAAAAACGAGGTGAATGTTTACGTTCGAATATGCACACACTGCGATGGATGGTTTTGCTAGTGTGTGTTAGTGTGGTATTGTGATATGTCATTAGAGCGAGACGCGTTTATCATTTGAGAATTAGGACATTCCCGTCTGTTCCTAATTAATCTACGGAATGTAAAATTATAGATTATGAACACTACTAGATGGGACTAACTTATAAATGGATAACAAGTTTAGGCCCTACTTACAATAGTATGTTGCTGTATTGCCAGTAAGTACTTAATTATACAGTTACATTTATCATGTATTTTGGCATATCTAATCTTCTAATCTTATTTCTAATCTTTGATAATGACTTTATAACCTGAATTAATAATATGTATAGGACACTTTTATCCCAGAAAATCGCACATTTCCCGCGCGATAGCGATAAACGAATTTTTCGCAGACGGAGTCGCAGGAAACAGCTAGCTTCTTTATACACCGTGAAATTTTAGTGGTTGTTTTCCCGAAACGAGGTGATTTAGTTTCGATTGTACAATCGATTTATAATTACTATTTTGACTAGAGTCAAAAATCCAATTGTGAAAAACAAAAGTCGAAAATGACCGCAAACCAATAGTAACGCTTCTTTGGTACAAGTAGCGTACGATCGTACGATAGGTTAGGTACCAACGAGGCGTTACTATTGGTTTGCGGTCATTTTCGACTTTCGTTTTTCACAATTGGATTTTTGACTCTAGTCAAAATAGTAATTATAAATCGATTGTACAATCGATACTAAATCACCTCGTTTCGGGAAAACAACCACTAAAATTTCACGGTGTATAGTAAATCACAACATAATCATTCTCACATGACCAGATCATAATAGCAGAAATTGCCAAAGAATATATTATCATCATCATCATCATCCAGGCCTATATACGTCCCCCTGCAGAGCCCAGAACGAGAGGGCTTGGGCTGTAGTTCCCACAAGGGCCGAATGCGGATTGGCAACATCACACTCATGCACCATTAAATTTCTTCGCAAGTGTATGCATGTTTCCTCACGATGTTTTCCTTTACCTTAAAGCTCATGGTAAATTTCAATTGTAATTTCTTACATAAATTGCGAAAAACTTAGAGGTGTGAGCCGGGATTTGAACCCACGACCCTCTGCTTGAGAGGCTATAGGTCAAACCGCTAGCCCACCACGGCTTCATTCCCCTCATTGATACCCTTTCATTAAAAAAAATGCTGCAATTCAATATCTATCTATATACATATAATAAATCTGTAACAAGTCGGTGTCTGTACATTGAAGATATTTGAGAAAAACTGTCACTAGGGCTATTTATTAGCGCAATAGAACACGAAACAATGATTTTTAGAATTATTGTCTGTTTGTCTGTTTATCTGTTTGTCTGTTTGTCTGTGCGTTTGTGCGCGCTAATCCCAGAAACGGCTTAACCTAGAAGGATGCGGTTTTCACTGATATGTTGGTATTTTCTTGGATTAACATTTGGTGTTTGTTTCATTTCAATCGGTTCACAAATAAGAAAGATACGTCTATTTTAAAAATTTATCGAACAGTTTTTAGTAGAATTAATAAGCTGAAGAGTTTGTTTGTTAGTTGTTCGAACGCGCTAATCTCAGGAACTACTGCTCCAATTTTAA
Source organism: Archips crataeganus (assembly GCA_947859365.1). Lineage (NCBI taxonomy): Eukaryota > Metazoa > Arthropoda > Insecta > Lepidoptera > Tortricidae > Archips > Archips crataeganus. Next base: position 19,691,250 of record OX402048.1, read on the forward strand.
AAATTCTTTCAGTGTTAGATAGCTCATTTATCGAGGAAGGCTATATATCATCACGCTAACACCAATAGGAGCGGAGCGGAGCGGAAGAATGTTTCAAAATCAGGGGTTTTTGAAGTAAAACTTCTATAGGCACGCTTGACTTGGGAGTACGGTGGTGAACGTGAATGCGGGTGTGCGGGGTTTTGGTGGGGGGTGGGGTTGGGAGGTGGGTGAGGAGGGTTTTTTATATCGAGGAACTAAGGAGAGCCATAATTGATGAAAAAGCAAATTTGATAAAAAAAATAAGCTGCCCAAATTATTAATTCCACGCGGACGGAGTCGCGGGCAAAAGCTAGTGTTTAATAAAATAATGCCACTACTCAAAATATTTATGCAAAATATGTGTGACACTAAAAATTATCCAATCATTGTTTTCTATTGCGACATAAAAACGTAATAATCGTGAAAAGCATTTCCCCGGTTAACAGCAACAGCGTGTATCATGATGAAAGCAAACGGCGTGTAATTACATGTAAATTGTATGTATAATATAACCGACGAACAAACGGTGGCTAGGCTAACAATGACGGTGGCATCAAAAGACGATTAGAGAGAATAAGAGTCATGCGTAACAGTTTGTGTAACGCTTAGCAACAATTTCCCTACCTACTATTTAGTAGGTATAATACTAGTCTATCCCACTAATATTATAAATGAGAAAGTTTAGATGTTGTTGATTTGTCGATGAGAGTGTAACATAGATGGCGCTGTAGGTATCACTGCTTAATGTGATTATTTAGCAGGCTGAGATGTGCGATGTATAGGAAAAATTTGTGTCTAAAATCCTGACCAGTGGTAGTGTAGGGGAATAGCACGCGACACGGAATGCTGAGGAACTGGGTTCGATTCCCAGCGCTGGACTTTTTTCTAGGGTTTTTCTGTGCATCCATGACCGTAAAAGTCATGAAAAAATAAAAAATACAAAAAGATACTTAATACCATACTTGAAATTGCTACATCATTGTGTTTAAAATTGGTCATTACACACCGTAAGAAAACAAAATAAATATTTAAGGGGGCTCCCATACAACAGACTTCATTTTTTTTGCCGTTTTTATAGATAAAGGTACGAAACCCTACGTGCGCGAGTCCGACTCGCACTTAGCCAGTTTTTTTTCTAACGGACGAGGAAAGTAAAACGTGGAGGTAATTTAGCATTAAGTTGTCACATTTAAGTAAAACGTACCTATGTGTAAATAATAAAATTACTAAGTTTAAGTGCCACTCTAGAAATTAAAAAAAAAATCTTAATAATTCAATAAAAAATAATAAAACATGTTCTTTTAGCGATTCTGGCTCCTATATAATTAGGATTGTGATTAAAAAATTACTTTGTACTTCGAGTCATTTTCAAACTTCATCGATAAAGAATCGTTAATCTGTTAAAACATGCACAGGAAGCGTTTAAAACTAACCGATGACTTCCAGCGATCATTCAAAACAGCACTCATAATCTTCACAAGCTATTGCGCAAGCGTTTCTGACGTAACAGAAACCAGTTCAGCGAAAGTTGCTTTAACAATTTCACTCTCACTATCCCCGTCTTTATCTCACGGGCTACTTTCGACTTTGCCTCTCACTTTATTATTGTAAAGAGCACGCACGGAAATACAGTCGTCTCTTTCGTTAGCATCTTCAGATGGACCACTTTTTTCTGTTTTGCGCGTTGAGTGACGATGTAATCAATTGTTTTCTCGCTTGTTTATTGCTTGGGTGAAATGTTATCGTTTTTAGGGGTCCATTGGAGCGATAGATAGTTTTTTGGATTCCAATGGCTTTTTATTTGAAAAGAAAAATAAAGTACCTACCTGATTGAAATAAAAATGAAATGATTAAGTAATTAAACGGATGACTTCTATGCCATCATGCGCAAAAAGACTGCCTCGATACTCAGTTTGTTGCAGGACAGGCCCAACACCATCGTAAAAATTGTGGCGGCGTGATATGATATGACTCGCCTTACATGCGCCACTTTGCCCAGGTGCTGACCAGCATTAAATTCTCCTGTGATCTCGTACTCATTCTTGTTTATTTTAAGATTTGTTTTTCTGTGCACTAACATAGTTATAAGGAGCTTGCTTGTTTATTAACCATTGGACCTTGATCATAAAACCTTGTTGGATCTTGATTATATATAAAATAATAAAAAAATAACATAAGTAATAAATAATAATAAATCTTCACTCCAAATAAAAAAAGTAAGTTCAGAATAAAAACAGGATACATATTCATAAACTGATACCGATAATGATGATGGGTGTTTGGCTGTTATGGTTGCCGGATATTTGTTTTATTTAATGGAAGAAATGAAGAAGCTTTACCACAAACTGATTTCCTGCGCGGACGATGTTTCGGACAAAAGCTAGTCATACAAATAACTGGCTATCACAACTTTCTTGACACTAACAAATTTATTCCATCTATATTTGCTACAATTAACTTTTTTCGAATTGTAACGTCATTCTCCACACGCACAAAGTTGCTTTTCACTTGTCATGTGCAAATTAATGTGATTTACACAATTAGTATGCTGTATACAATTTAGCTGTTTTGACGTGTTATAGACGTCAGAGTGACAGTAAGCTTTCGAGCACGGAAGACTATTATAACTACAATATAATCTATGAATATTATGTAAATTCGGTTTCAAGTGGTTAATAGATACTGGGTAGCTTAGGAAGGAAAGCTAAAACAGGGCTTATCGCCCAAGGAATTTGAATAGATATATTTTATTTTATCCTGGTTTATTAGCTCATGACAATGTCAATAGTGAACCTCTAATAGCCTTCTCATTTCATAGGCTGAGCTTGAGTACCTATTAGCGACTGCTTAAATTCTTCTAGTTTTATAGTAAACTAGCTGGTGCCCGCGACTTTGTCCCCTTTGATCATTGATGCTCCACTCCTATTGGTCGTAGTGTGATGTTGTTAGCCTTTCTTGATAAATGGACTATTCAACACAAAAATATATTTTCATTTCGAACATGTAGTTCCTGAGATAAGCGTGTTCAACCAAACAAACGAACGAACAAGAAAACTCTTCAGCTTTATAATATTAGTATAGATTAGCCTTAGCCGCTGGCTTTTTAATCGAAATTCAGTTATTTTACATTTTCGTAGGAATTCCTAAAAATTATATTGTGACATAAAAAATATCCGTGCTTTACAAGTCTCTAAATCGAGTGGTAGAAAATTCGGCATTTTATCCCCATCCCTTGAAAATACCGGGATAAAAAGTAACCTATGTGTTATCCCAGAAACCCAGCTATCTGTATATTATTACACGTGCAGGTACACACACACAGAAAATAAATCATGTTTGTTAATAAAGGTAAAACAAACTTTCCCTCATCATTCTAAAGTTCTTAATCCAATAGCTCGCTTTAATTGCAATCAACTGACTGTTTTTAATGGAGTTTAAATAAATAGCGGTGATTTGACGACTAATTTATATAAAGATGGCCACGTGATGTATGGGATGCCATAAACAACATAGCACAGAGTGATTGCTGTGTTTATCGAAAGTATCCTTTTAAAACCTGTCAGCAAACTATATTAAACCTTGTTCCAATGTTGGTAGAGGCTAGCTTTGGTAAAGCTGAAGTGGACTTTGCACGCATAATTGATTAAGACTATGTTTTATTAAAGTCGTTTGTATCATGTTAAGTTTATATTAGTATATGTATTGAAAATATACATAAAAGCCTATAAGTTTTTGTTCGTGTTGAAGACAAGACTACATACTCCTATGAGCGTTGGAGTGTCACATAACTTCACTGTCGTCTTGAAAGCCGAGCTAGGTACAGTTAAGGAAACTGAATTGCGTACCAGGCCCTTTCGTTGCAAGTATCATGTTGACATTCCATACATCTGCCAAAGAAATCATCGTGAAATTGGTTATAAAAACGTTCTATCCTGGTACGCGATTCTTTTCCTTGACTGTACCTATCTCAACGTTTTTGGACAGCGCCCTCTATTCTTGTTTGAAGTTAAAATATTATCCCAAGGGAATGTATTACCGGGTCACTAAGTACCTCAGTCTTAATCCAGATATTTTCATGTGTACTTTCTCATTTATAACATTAGTAAGGATTACGTAACGATCTATATGGATAGCAGTAAAGTTGATTTTTGGATATAGTACTTAATTATCAGTTGACAGAAAGAAATTTTTTCTGAAATTTTCAGGATAATTGACATTCATGATACATATCTGTTTATTACGCTTCTTAGGATATAGCTATGTGATGGACAGACGAACAGCGTAGCGAAATTAATAGACTTCTGTTTGTCACCCTTCGGATACGGGACCTTAAAAAAATTAAAAAGATTAGTTCATGTTAAAAATATCCAACAGTCTTTTTTGGTCTCTGCCTATTTCTTTGGAAATTCTTGTCAGGTACGAGTATGTATACATAATATAGGTCTTATAGTATGAACAAGTCTACCTCAAACCGGTGACTAACTTCGACCTTTCCTTTTGTCAGTCGCCGGAAGTACCCAATCAGGATTCCTGCCCACCTTTTTTTAGCAATTTCGGTTTTAATGTTGTTTTAGTCTTACGTGTCTGACGTGTTTCGGCTTTTAGGAATAACACCGAGATTGTTTTATTTTATTTAAGGAGCTCTCTTTCGAAACATTTGATACTTATATGTACATCATTTCTCATCGGTTAGACGCATATACCTGGAGATTTTGTCTGCAAGGGTGGGCGGTGAGGGGAGGGGGAACCGTCCATGCTAAACTATTGAAAAGTAAGTCAATGCGTTTATCATCAAACACATAAAATATCGAAGAATCCGACTCGACTGAGCAGCGTTCGGAATGCACCGCGATATCTTGTCATTCAATACTCTGCAGTGTCTCAAGTCAAGTCTTTGACCAGTCAGTGTTGCCAGTGATGACTTATGGCACTGCGAAATGGCCGCTAAATCGTTATTGGGGCGTCATAAGAAAGCTCAAAGTCACTCAGAGGGCGAAGGAGAGTGGAGAGCGCTATGTTTGGAGTTTATACGAGAGTCGGTTTGGAAATGCGACCTGTAAAGAACAACCGGACATGCGAAAAAAAAAATAGTGCGTGGAGTCATAATAAAAATAAAAAACCAGGAGGTCACCCATCCAAGTACTGACCGCGCCCGACGTTGCTTAACTTCGGTGATCGGACGAGAACCGGTGTTTTTGTCAAATATCTTGAAAACGGTGCACCCTACGGCAAAATCAATGAAATTTCATCCCCCTTTGAAAGCCCCGCACCCCTTCATTCCCCCCCCCACTCCCCGGTCTTTTTGTCAAATATCTTGAAAACGGTGCATCCTATGGCAAAATCAATGAAATTTTCAACCCCCTTTAAAACCCACGCACTCCCCCGCACCCCCTTCACCCCTAACCGTAAATGCATTGCGTTTAACGCAACGCTTGTTGGAAGTAGCATTAGAAGTTTCACTTCAAAAAAAGTCCGCAATCTGAAACCGAGACGCTTCGCGCTCTCTCGGTCAACAAATTACTTCTTAAAACGTTTGTTGTAACTTCATTCATTAGCTTCATCTTTAACATTACGAACTGCTAAAGAATCAAATTCGCTCCCATCATTTGTATTTCCACATACACAGATACAAAAGCCCAGTTTAGACTAGCAAGAAAAACGCGCAAGTTGCTTTACATTGCAGCGTTCGTTTGCCTACTTCAAACTAGTTTGCTTTACGACCGCGCAATGTAATTCAACTTGCACGAGTTTTCTTGCAGCTCTAAACTTGGCTTAAGGATCGTCAAAGCTAGAGTGAATATTTGGGCCAGGGATCACGAATTACTTTTTTCAGGGATCCGGTTTTTTAAATAGAATTGGCATCGCGGTCCGCTCCTACTTGAATTATTAAATAAGCAAGTGTAATCTACAAAAGCAACAAGGATTTTTTACATATCAATGTGAAATTTTTTTTTTGCCTATTTCTCTGAAGTTTGGAGTAAAGTTGGTGCAAGCTATTGTCATTAATTCCTGGATATGTTCATCAGTTAGCGTAAGTCGAATTGGCGGCAGCAAAGACAAAGCGCTAGATATATTTTATTAAATTACGTACTCGGTATAAGTTACTGTTTACTTCCGATATGACCTTCAAGCTTTCAAAAAAAGAGCGTACTCCTACCTAAAAGGCCGGCAATGCACTTGTGACTCTTTTGGTGTCGCAGGTGTCCATGGGCGACGGTAATCGTTTACCATCAGGCGATCCGTCTGCTCGTTTGCCCCCTATATCATAAAAAAAAAAAAAAAAAAAAAACTTAAGGTCCGCATAAAATAGGTCGGCGGTCCGCATCCGGACCGTGGTCCGCAATTTGGTGACCCCTGATTTAGGCTATTACCGACCCAGTGACACACCTTTGGCCTCGTCTGCACTTTTCATCAAGTGAGATAGGGATCAATCACTGGTCAGTTTTATGTTAAAAAAAAATGCAAATATTTCCTGCAGAAAGAAGATAATAACGGCTTTTTCAAACAAACATTGTATTTCTGGGAAGCTCTGGTTCGCGATTAGCTAAAACTCTCTTTCCTTTCCTCTTACCAGGAATTGTTATGCAGCATTGTAAAACATACAACATACCTATATTTTTTGGTTTCCGTTCTTGAGTGCCAAAGTGATAATATTAATAAGGCGCTGGTGTTTATCCGTCCCAGTCTGTCTATCACACGGCTGTATCTTCTAAATCATGATAGGTATACTCGTAAAGGTACTAAGAATTTTCGCGGCTTTTATAATACTAATGCCCCTGCAACGATAGTTCAAAACGTAAAGTTAAAATGTTGTGTACATTGTTACTGTTGTGTACAAAATTAAATGTTGTGAGAAATCTTACTAATATTATTAATGAGAAAGTTTGGATGTTTAGATATTTGGATGTTTGAATGTTTATTAGTCTGATCTGGATTGAGACATCTGATAGGATGGTGTTGTCCTAGCGAACGTTGTGCTTTAAAAATGTTACCGTAACCTTTTTCCGTGGATTTCAAACATGGGCGAAGTCGCGAAGTAAAGCTAGTATAAAATAAAGTAAAAATAATGGATAAATATAATTCGTTTTTTTTTAGGCGTATTGGAAAACACCACACACATAACTTTGTATGTTATAGTAATAATGATTCATTGTACAATGCCGTGGAACTTTACGCATGCGAATCCAACTTGCGCTTGGCTTTTTTTACCAATAAGTAGAGCTCAGTCGGGGAAGATAAGAAACACTAATTAAAATAGTAACACTTGTACAGGAAATTACAGCATTAACAATTACAAGGGTCCGATAACGTATCCAATTAAACAACAACAAAAACAACACCACATCGCATGTCGCGTAGAATTTAACACTTAATAATAATATATCACATCGTTGACTCCAGAACGCGCTAAGTCGCGGCAATACCGATTGATTTGCAGTCTTTGCACGTCGAATATCGGCTTCAAATGCAATGATACATTATTGGAATCGCATCATTTGGTTTGTGTGCAGTAAAATATTGTACATTTTAAATAATTGAGCTTTACAAAGGACCTTAGCTCACGCAATAGTCAGGTGGGGTCATAGTTCACACCGCAGCCTTCGGACCGATCCTCTCTCAAATAAGCTGCCAGCTAATATTGAATTGCACATTGTGAGCCTCTCGAAATTATGCATTCACAATCTGATAGAGATGCACATGAATAAAGGAGACTTACGAAGTTTGTTGCAACGAAATAACCAGGTATTTAATTGCGGTAAGCCAATGAAGTATCATAGTAGTGATAATCACAAATATTTGAACTAGGCAATAAAATATTGTGTTAGGTTATTGGGTTTACTTGTGAAATTGTTGGCAGTTTAGAATAGCCAGTGCCGCAAAATGGCAGCATTACGGATAGGTAATGAACCAATATTTAATATAACTTTGAGCGTATGGAAGACGATTGTACGGTGAAGAGGGCCTACCAGGATAAACCGACAGGGCGTCGGGCAAAATCAGATGTGGTGGAGGCGGATCTGAGCGAGCTTGACGCTGGTGACTGGCGAGAGACCGGACAAGGCCGGTATCATTGACGTGCACTGGTATTGGAGGACAAGACACACTTTGGGTCGTTGCGCCAGAGGAGTAAGTAGTAAGTAAGTATGGCCTATGTAGGGAATAGTACCGGCTATCAACGAACAAATCATAACATTTGATAGGAACAAAATAGTATGAATTGATTGTTTTCTCCATGGCTTCTCGCTCTATACCAGCGCTGTGAACTCCGCAACTTTATGCTGAGTCAGCACCTTTCTTTTAATGAAACATTGCCCATAAAACCTTCCGGTTTCAACAGTGTTATTTGTTTTATTTAATTTTTTTTCATGACCTTTGTTGCAATTGTACTTTCATCATTTAGTGTTATTATTTTATTTTTCCTTGATGTGTTTGTGTGACCCTGTGGTAGAAAAATGCAGCTTGGTCTTTTTTGATAGTTTATTATCAAATACTCTTGCATGAAGCCCAATTGGTGGCTTTCGGGTTTATTTTTTCTTTTTATCTTATCTTATATTAGATATATTATCTATTTTACACATCGAATAGTTCCTGGAAGTGTAGTAATAGAACATTTTATGTCACCATTCCAACAAAATAGTATGAGATAACTTAAATTTATTTCATCTCAAATATTATTTTAAAGTTAATTGTTTTTTAAAAAATACTCGGGTTAATTTTAATTATCTCTAAGAAAATCTTCAAGCGAATTTCGGAGTAAAATAACATGTAACTAAAACTGTAAGAGTATGTAGTTGTAGATATTACGCGGGTGCTACTTTTAAACCCCCGACACAAAAAGAGGGGTGTTATATGTTTGACCGCTATGTATGTGTGTGTGTTTGTGTGCCTGTCTGTCGTGGCATCATAGCTCTTAAACGGGGGAACCGATTTAGATGCGGATTTTTTTCTTGACGATGGTTCTGGGACATGTTTCATCATAATTGGTTCAGCCGTTTCAAAGTTATCAGCTCTTTGTTAGCTGAGGACGAAATTATAGGTATGCGAAACTGTATTACAGCGCGCCGTAAAAGTCGAGAACTATTAAAGTCCATCAAATCACGTAAAGTTGGCTACTTGGGTCACGTAATTAGAAATCCCCGTTACCAACTGCTGCAGCTAATAATGATGGGCAAAGTGGAGGGAAAGAGGCGTGCTTTGAAAAGAAAAAGTCCTGGCTTCGCAACATCCGCGAATAGACAGTAATAGCCAGCGTTGAAGAGACATTTCGTTTGGCAAGAACCCGGAAGCAGTTCACAGAGCTGACGGCAGACCTCCAGTAATGGAGAGCCATAAGAAGAAGAAGATATATGCGACATAATTGCTATAGGTTTTTTTTATTTTTTTTAATATTATAGCTATTAAGTTAACACCAGAACACCGATCTTTCACTACACACACATTATTCTTATAAAAACACAAAATAATAGACAAACTCGTTTCCTGTTCCGCGCCTGACCTATGGTTTCGCAAAGCCATGGGCCTAGCCCCATAGTGTTGTAACCGCGACGGTGTGTCGTAACTAAGTATATGTCCCAGTGCAGTCTGATAGAGGACATACCTATTGTAGTTTTAGTTTGTGAAATTAAAATATCACAAGTTAATTTTAAACCATTTATAGGTGCAAAAGGACCAACATTAAAGACTAGAAATAACCCTTCCTTCTTCGCAGTCGAGTAAAAAACAGCCTTATATCATAGTACTTGTTCAAGAGGTTTGGTTATAGCAATATATTGCGGACTTGAGTGGCGTCCGCGGACCAGAAGACGCACTCTAGGTAGGTCTCCAACAAGATGGAGCGACGACCTGGTTAAAGTTGCGGGAACGCGTTGAATGCTGATGGCGCAGGACACTCAGAGGAAACTCAGAGGTGCAAGCCCGGGATTTGAACTCACGATCGTCTACTTGAGAGGGCATAGGTCAAAACCACTGGGCTATGACGGCTGTTTTACCGAGCTTTAATAGGTACCAAGGTAATTAAAAAATAAAAATAAACCTGTTGTTCAAATAACAACCGAGAATGGACCATTCGAGGAAAAAAAGAATGAATGATTGAATGAATCCTCTGTGACACATTTTCCGTTAAATTTCTCTGATTCATCAATTTTATTGGCCCTTGAACAACAAAATTCTATTCACTACACTCGCATCTACGTCGTTGCGATACATATACAGAATGTCCAAAAAATCAACGTTAACCGAAACTGAAAAAAAACTTACACCGACTATAAAAAAAACCATGAAAATAACTTTCTATTCTTCTTCTTCTTCTTTAGTTTATTTTTATTTTTTGTGACCACTTTTCACGACCCTCTGCTTGAGAGACCATAGGTCAAACCCCTAGGCCACCACGGCTTCAGAGCTTTCTTATTATGAAGCTTCAAATACGGAACCCAACAGGCGGCCGTGAAGACGTCCACAAGGAATCAGGAAGCGATGGATCTAAATGCACGACGCAAAAACGTACGCAGGCAGTTTTCGGCGCGCTACGTGAGGTAATCTACCTTCCTTGTTAAGCTTGGAACACACTCAGACCTATTCATCATCATCAGCCTATGTTCGTCCACTGCTGGACATAGGCCTCTCCCATGGCACGCCACTGAGCACGATGCTCGGCCACTCTCATCCAGCTCTTGCCAGCCGCCTTGCGAAATAGCAGGGCGGACGGGAACTGGGGGCCGTGGTTCGTGTTGACTTGCATTTGGTCGGGTTTGCTCTAATTGCCACGCTGAGCAGGCGGGTTGGCAATCGCAGTATATTTAAACCGGTATAGCTGCTGCCCGACACCGGTGGGACCGATGTGTACTTGGTCACAGAGTCTCTTAGACCTTACTCAGACCGTTTGTATTAAGTAAATAAAAATAAAATATTAGGGGGACAATCTTACACAAAATCGACCTAGTCCCAAACTAAGCAAAGCTTGTACTATGGGTACTAGACGACGATAAACATACTTATATAGATAAATAAATACTTAAATACATAGAAAACATCCATAACTCAGGAACAAATATTCGTGCTCATCACACAAATAAATGCCCTTACCGGGATTCGAACCCAGGACCTCTTGCTTCGTAGGCAGGGTCACTACCAACTAGGCTAAAGCGGTCGTATATGATATATGGCTAATAAGGCACACTATAGCTAAACCGTTTAAATGAGTACAGGGGTTGGGGGGTATGACGACAAAGGGAGCCGAGAAACCGCCCACATCTCTCCTGGCCCCCTTTGTCGTCATACCCCCCAACCCCTGTACCCCCTGTACCGCGCAGGCGAGGACTCATTTAAAAGGTCTAGCTATAGTTGTACCGATGAATTTCGTACTGCCTATTACCCGGCAACTTCACAACACAAACTAATTTCCGTAACCTTGACCACCAAATTTTCCCTCTTATAACGCTTAGAATCTGGGATGCTTTCAATTCCGTGACTTTTTCAATAGTTTTTCTGCTAATACGAGCCGTTTCGGAGGAGTTCAATAACAAACACCGTGACACGAGATTTTTATATATTAGAAAGATATTCAGGTTAGGGTCCGAGGGCCCCCTGAGTGTGAGGGCTCCGTTGCACGACACCGCCTTGCTCACTGATCAAGAGTACACTAAAGTTTAAAAAAAAACTATTCTCCCAGTGTACTTAAGAAGGAAACCCTCACTAGCATCGTCTCTTGCGCACGCGTCTTCGGTGTCCGACGAATGTCAAATTTCATCTGGCCTTGGCGACGGCAATTTTCCTCGTGTGTGATTCAAATGCTATATGTTAAGAGCTATTCGAACGTGATTGTCCTAGAAAGCGGTTTCTAATTTGGAATACTTCTTTTTTTATTAGAATTTTTATCGATTCTTGAAAAGTTTTGTAAATTTTCGTACTCCTTTCTTTACCTAATCCTTTGTGCATTTTTTCTGGGTTTCGAATACGTAAAATAAAATTAATAAATTAGTGTTGATGCCTTAGATTAAGTAGTAGGTACGGTACGGTCGCGTGCTTTAATTTAGGACCCATTTCGGAAAAATATCCTTTGAATTCCTATACACTATGACAGGACTGTCAACCTTAAGTGGGTCCCAAAGTAAAGCTCGTGACTGTACTTAAACCAACTCATTAATTGTGAAGTCATGATTGTAGTGAAACGCTGGCCTGTTTTTCATATAGAGTCTTTACGAATACTACTTATCTCGGTGATATTTCATGTAAAATTTACTTCATAAGTTGATAAGATATACAAGGCTTACGCTTAATGCAAATAAATTCAATTTCATTTCATTTCAAGGGGGTGTCGTTAAATTAGTCGACAACACAGAGAGAAAAATCTAGTTTCCTTAAACAGAATATTGTGAATTTAACTTGATTTTATTGTATTATATGTGACAACTATACTTTTTTTACACGTTAATAGAAAATTCTACTTCTTGCAACATCATTTCTAGTTCCTATTACCCAGTTACCTAGTATCGTAGAAAACAAATTTTGTGTAGTATACAAAACCTGTTGTAAGCTAAATGCATATTTTACTCTGTAACAATTAGATGGTTACCAAAACGATATCGGAGTTTTTGTGTAGGTACTAGAATATTCTAACTAGAATATCTAGTACTGAATAAAATATGACTTGTTGTTATAAAAAAAAAATCTGATAATCATTGCTGAAATCTGTTTTCCTACACCAGAATCATAATTACTATACAATCTGGTAATATTGTGGAATATTTTTTTCTCCGTGAAATCGTCAAAATAGTCTCACGTAATTTAATGAACGGCCGTCAACACACTCCTAACTGTTAAGAGTCTATTAAGTCTTAATAGGACCTAGTTAAAACTCTCAATATTAAACCTAGCTCATCGGCCAGTACATCTGCAGCTCATAATCACCCCATTGTGAGTGCTTACAAAACTAAACAGCTAATTAAGGCTACAGGCATCGATTCATCACATAGCTGCCCACGCGCATTCAGCGAACCGTTATCCTACGAGTTGTGTTAGGGTGACAATCATTTTAGTAATGAAATATTTTAGTAAACTTTAAAATTTACTAGCTGTTGAGACGACTTCATCTGCAAAAAATTCGTTTGTCCCTATAAAATAAGACAACGAAGTGGATCAAAATAAAATTTCAAGATTTGATTACTTATAAAACTAAACAAAACATGAAAATAGTGGACAAGTGGCGATTTTTTTAATATTAATTTCCTACGGCATGAAGTTGGTGAAATTCAGCTTGCAAAATTTGACTTTTAGATAAACTAAGAATACCAACAAGATTATTAAAAAATATTAAGTATACTTAGTACCATACTGTACTAGTATTATAGTACTAGTAGTATTAGTATTATTATGTTACTAGCTTTTGCCCGCGACTCCGTCCGCGTGGAATTAGTAATTTGGGCAGCTTATTTTTTTTTAATCCAATTTGCTTTTTCATCAATTATGGCTCTCCTTAGTTCCTTGATATAAAAAAATTTACCCGCCCCCGCACCCCCCCGCACACCCGCGTTCACATTCAACACCGTGCACCGTACTCCCAAGTCAAGCGTGCCTATAGAAGTTTTACTTCAAAAACCCCCGATTTTGAAACATTCTTCCGCTCCGCTCCGCTCCTATTGGTGTTAGCGTGATGATATATAGTCTATAGCCTTCCTCGATAAATGTGCTATCTAACACTGAAAGAATTTTTCTAATCGGAGTAGTAGTTCCTGAGATTAGCGCGTTCAAACAAAAAAACCTGTTCGATAAATTCTTAAAATAGACGTATCTTTCTTATTTGTGAACCGATTCAAATGAAACAAACACTAAATGTTAATCCAAGAAAATACCAACATATGAGTGAAAACCGCATCTTTCTAGGTTAAGCCGTTTCTGAGATTAGCGCGCACAAACGCACAGACAAACAGACAAACAGACAATAATTCTAAAAGTCATTGTTTTGGGTTCTATTGTGCTAATAAATAGCCCTAGTGACAGTTTTTCTCAAATATCTTCAATGTACAGACACCGACTTGTTACAGATTTATTATATGTATATAGATTGAGGAAACCTGCATACACCTGAGAAGAAATTCAATGGTGTATGAGAAGTTCCCAATCCGCACTGGGCCCGCGTGGGAATTACGGCGCAAGCCCTCTCATTCTGAGAGGAGGCCTGTGCCCTGCAGTGGGACGCATATAGGCTGGGATGATGATGATGATTATAATATTTATAAATAAGAGAAAAAGTGAAAATAAAACTAAATCTACAAACATTGTATGTACTGTAAACGGACGTCGTCGTGGGCAATTTTCTTTTTAACTTTTGGTGAAATTGATCACTCGTGGAGATACTCCTTTGGATTAGGATTTCAATGCTATAAAAGGCCCCAATTTAAAGTATATAATTTAGTAGTTATTCGACATTGAGAAAAAGCACCAGCGAAATTAAGATAGTGACAGCGAAATTACGTCTTTTGTTTTCCTTTTAAGTGTCATATTGAAGACATGTTTGCTACATGCATCAGCATTTTGTTTTCCTTTTAAGTGTCATATTGAAGACATGTTTGCTACATGCATCAGCATTTTGTTTTCCTTTTAAGTGTCATATTGAAGACATGTTTGCTACATGCATCAGCATTTTGTTTTCCTTTTAAGTGTCATATTGAAGACATGTTTGCTACATGCATCAGCATTTTGTTTTCCTTTTAAGTGTCATATTGAAGACATGTTTGCTACATGCATCAGCATTTTGTTTTCCTTTTAAGTGTCATATTGAAGACATGTTTGCTACATGCATCAGCATTTTGTTTTCCTTTTAAGTGTCATATTGAAGACATGTTTGCTACATGCATCAGCATTTTGTTTTCCTTTTAAGTGTCATATTGAAGACATGTTTGCTACATGCATCAGCATTTTGTTTTCCTTTTAAGTGTCATATTGAAGACATGTTTGCTACATGCATCAGCATTTTGTTTTCCTTTTAAGTGTCATATTGAAGACATGTTTGCTACATGCATCAGCATTTTGTTTTCCTTTTAAGTGTCATATTGAAGACATGTTTGCTACATGCATCAGCATTTTGTTTTCCTTTTAAGTGTCATATTGAAGACATGTTTGCTACATGCATCAGCATTTTGTTTTCCTTTTAAGTGTCATATTGAAGACATGTTTGCTACATGCATCAGCATTTTGTTTTCCTTTTAAGTGTCATATTGAAGACATGTTTGCTACATGCATCAGCATTTTGTTTTCCTTTTAAGTGTCATATTGAAGACATGTTTGCTACATGCATCAGCATTTTGTTTTCCTTTTAAGTGTCATATTGAAGACATGTTTGCTACATGCATCAGCATTTTGTTTTCCTTTTAAGTGTCATATTGAAGACATGTTTGCTACATGCATCAGCATTTTGTTTTCCTTTTAAGTGTCATATTGAAGACATGTTTGCTACATGCATCAGCATTTTGTTTTCCTTTTAAGTGTCATATTGAAGACATGTTTGCTACATGCATCAGCATTTTGTTTTCCTTTTAAGTGTCATATTGAAGACATGTTTGCTACATGCATCAGCATTTTGTTTTCCTTTTAAGTGTCATATTGAAGACATGTTTGCTACATGCATCAGCATTTTGTTTTCCTTTTAAGTGTCATATTGAAGACATGTTTGCTACATGCATCAGCATTTTGTTTTCCTTTTAAGTGTCATATTGAAGACATGTTTGCTACATGCATCAGCATTTTGTTTTCCTTTTAAGTGTCATATTGAAGACATGTTTGCTACATGCATCAGCATTTTGTTTTCCTTTTAAGTGTCATATTGAAGACATGTTTGCTACATGCATCAGCATTTTGTTTTCCTTTTAAGTGTCATATTGAAGACATGTTTGCTACATGCATCAGCATTTTATTCGGATCCTTAGTTTACCTCATGGTCGCACTACAAAAAACAAATCCTCACACTAGGTGTTCGCGCATTGTTTTTGCATCAACAGCCATTAATTACGTGTATTGAGGTGGGCACAGATGTTTGCACACTCTGTAATTGTCCGCCCACCGCCACACTCATGGTTACTCTGTCGTAGCGGTGGAAGATGTTTGGAGGTCTATATCTCGTACTAAATGTTTATACACCGTGTTATTTTTGATATTTCCTTTAACTTTAAGGGAACATTTAACCAATTAAATTAAGTAAGCTAATTTCTCCGTGACACTAGTGTCCATCTCTTATAGTTAAAAAGATAATCAAGAATTAAGTTTAATTAGCTATGTGTGGTGCATAATACAATTAAGCTGTGCTGTCGAATTTAAAACGTTGTCATGTTCGATTTTAGGGCGTCCTTTGTGTAAAAATACATGTGTAACTTTCGATACACAAAGGAATCAATCAAGTTAATTTATTGAAAACGTCTCATTTACTTTTGTATCTGTAAAGGACATTAGGCAAGAGCAAACTATAGTAAAAAATATACTCCTTTATTTTACTTATCTGATTAAATAATTTATTGAATCAGGCGTTACTTTGCGGAGGTCCATATTAGTGAACTGAAACAATTACTTTGCTCACCCGCGACCTTACAATAGTTACGTTTATGCAAAAAATGTGCGTTCATGCAGTTCCTCCACCTCCACACTGTACGAACACACACAAATCACATAAACCCAACCATCACCACCACCAAGCTACACTGACGCGTTTCGAACTCAACCAGAGCTCATCTTCAGAGTTACCACAACCGTATGCTATGCTACCAAATGTTAAGCAAATGTACAAATGTAAATGTAAATGTGTAAATGTAAATGTGTGTGTGTAGTTTAACATTTATGGTGATGGTTGGGTTTATGTGATTTGTGTGTGTTCGTACAGTGTGGAGGTGGAGGAACTGCATGAACGCACATTTCTTGCATAAACGTAACTATTGTGAGGTCGCGGGTGAGCAAAGTAATTGTTTTAGTTCATTATCTGATTAAATAGGGTTAAAACAACGGAATAAAACTTTGAAATATTATACAAAGAATCACAAAATTAAGCCAGAATAATTCGTAAAGTTACTGAATAAGTCCAAATAAACACTCCTGCAAAGATTTTGCACTAGAAACATTCGTCAATACACTTGACACCATGGTTTGAAACATTACACGAAAAAAACATGGGGGCTTTGAAAAATAAATGGTTTAAATAAATAAAATAAATATCATGGGACAATTCACACCAATTGACCTAGTCCCAAAGTAAGCTAAGCAAAGCTTGTGTTATGGGTACTAAGCAACGGATAAACATACTTATATAGATAGATACATACTTAAATACATATTAAACACCCAAGGCCCGAGAACAAACATTCGTATTTTTCATACAAATATCTGCCCCGACACGGGAATCGAACCCGGAACCTCAAGCTTCGTAGTCAGGTTCTCTAACCACTAGACCATCTGGTCGTCTGGTTTATACTGCCTTTAATGAACGGCAACAGATCAGGAACTTGCCTTTAGTTGTTGGCATTCATGGGTGGTGATGATGATTTCCATAAGATCACCCGCTTGCTCGTTAGGCCCCCTTTCATAATAAAAACTTAGGGGACTTTCCCTATTACGTGGGAATTTCGGAAAATCCCGTTTTAGTGTACCTCTATGATACTCAAGTCATCATCATCATCATCATCCCAGCCTATATACGTCCCACTGCAGGGCACAGGCCTCCTCTCAAAATAAGAGGGCTTGAGCCGTAGTTCCCAAGCGGGCTCAGTGCGGATTGGGAACTTCACACACACCATTGAATTTCTTAGCAGGTGTAGGTATGCAGGTTTTCTGGCGATGTTTTCCCTCACCGTAGCTCATGGTAAATTTCAAATGTAATTTCGCACATAAATTTCGAAAAACTCACAGGTGTGAGCCGAGATTTGCACCCACGACCCTCTGCTTGAGAGGCGATAAGCTTAACCACTAGGCCACCACAATACGGCACGGCACTCAAGGCATATATGTGCCAAATTTCAAGTCTTTAGCTGCAGCGGTTTGTGCTGTGCGTTGATAGGTATATCAGTCAGTCAGGTGTTTGAAATTTATATTATATAAGTAGATGACAGTATTATTATATGGTACAATTTGTGTCATGTAGTCATGTAGTTCATTATGGCATAAATAGCTTGAATAATAAAAGCAGTAATCGCCTTGTAACACCTTAAGAGTTAGTGTTGTGTACTGATTATAATAACTTGATGAATGATAACACACTCGTGATTGGCATGAACCACGTGAAGTATTAACTTTTGCGAACTATTTCTTATCTTTAACCAAATAAGGTATGAACGTGTGTCAAGTTTGTAACTTAGGAATGTATAAATATTAATTTAAAAAAAACGAAGTGTTGATAAATTCAACGGGTGTTTAAATTATTTGATTTAGGGTCAGAAGTCAGGGTTTTGTCAACAATTATAATGGGCGACCTTTACATGTAAAATTGGATTCGTATTGAAACCCAGTAACTATAGTACCAAAGTACCACCTAAAATAAATAATTTATGTGTCAAAGTCGAATTTCATAATAATTAAACTTGATACAGTGAATTTATTTAAAGTTTATCGTTACGTTAAACTACTGTTGCCTCAGCTTGAAACATAAAGAACAAAAGAGATTTAATTACCTAACAAGTCCCAGAAAATCAAAAAAAAACAGAAACGGTTCTTTACAATTTTTTTTAATAACATTATCTTGATTATTTCTGAGGCAAAACCAAACAGTTACTTTTTTAAGTATTGATAATTTTGATGAAAGATGAGGCAGTTTTTCGCCAACAACGGCCCCGTCGAGAAGCCGTGCTGCAAGAGCTCTTCTAGCGCGCAGTTCAGGGCTGGCTCGAAACATGTCGAGCATAAGGACCTCGGCGACTAATAAATGAGTGACTCGTATTGTTTATTTTAGTAATTAAGTACCTACATTCGTGTCTCCCGATAGGTTTAATTCAAAGAGTTATTTTGTAAACCACTGTAGTTAAGTAACAGAATTACAGAAGTTATTGGTAAAATTAGAAACCTTGACCAGGTAATTTACCTGAACACCATAATAAAAAAAGTTCCACAAATTTAACCACTTCCGTTCGAAATGATAATTATAACGATGTGCAATTCTGAAAAAGCATATCTTGACTAATTTAAAATCAGTACAAACGCAGCTCAATTTTCGCACTGAGTGCGTCTGCGGCGCTTATTATTGCCAAGATCTCATCGGTCGTAATACTTGCGATCCACATTATTTACAACGAAAGTTCACACCAAGAACCAATTAGGTAATTGCAAAAACTAACGACCAGCATAAAATATTTAAGTATTTATGTGAAGTAACGCAAATAAGTCTACCTACTTTCCAGGTAGTATCCTCAGCAAGCTAGCTTAGTTGGAGTGACGATCTACGAAAAGCTGCTGGTAGAAGCTAGATTCGTCGAGCGGAAGACAGGCCGCAATGGCGCTTATTAGGGGAGGCCTGTTCAGCAGTGGACTGCTACAGGATGTTGATGATGTTAATCCTTAGCAACTACTGACCATTTCAACCTGCTTAGTTTCTATTTAAGAGCTAATTTGAACTTCACGACCATTGAATACGTGGCAAAAACTGGTCCTAAAAAGTTTGGCATCCTGTTTAACGTGAGGTGGTAATTCACATCAGAATTGCTTTTGACAGAAGCACAGATTCGGTCGTACGTGGAGTACTGCTGCCACCTTTTGGGATGAGTCCACTCCACCAAGCAAATATCATACATGCTACATACATCACACATGCTAGGATGGTCAACACCAAACTACAGAGCCTAGAACATTGCCGTAAAGTGCCTTGTTTGACCGTTTTTTTAACGGATACATTTTGGAGAGTGTGAAGAATTACGTGGACTTATTCTGCCGAGCGAGGAATGGAATATTACGCCGCTTTATTAAATACTCTTAATTACTACAGTTCAGTTCAGTACAGTATTCATTATTATTCAGTATTAATTAGTAGAGCTGAAAACATCAAACACTAATTTCATTTAGATACAAATCAATGTGACAATCAGTCTTAATTTAGATGATGCAGGGACTGTCATAAGTATGACAGGCGTCGCAAGAAGAGGGTCGTGGGCTCGAATCCGGACTCACACCTCTGAGTTCTTCGAAATTTATGTGTGAAATTAAAGAAAAGTAAAAAAAAAGAAAATTTAAAATGTACCGTGAGCTTTACGGTAAAGGCAAACATCATCAGGAAATTTGCACACACCTGCGAATTAAAATGGTACGCCTTGTTAAATCCATACCTATGGAAATTTCATTAGCAATTTGAAGTAAACCGCGTAGGATAACTTTATAGGCGACGGTAGCTTAAGTGCTAATATCTGATTTAGTCAGAATGATTTATTGTGATTTATCGAATACGATTATATGCAGATCACACTTTGATTTGCGCCCGCTCGGTAAACGGTGAATTAATAAGAAGTCAATTCAAGACTCAATTACTTAATTTCATTTGGATAATTAATTGGTAACCTAAAATGGGCTAATCTTCGGTTTAATTAGCAATATAGCAAGGACGATTAAATCAAAAACACTATTGATGTGTATAGAAGTGGCGTTTCTTTAAAATATTAAACCTGCTGTCGCTAGAACAACTCACGTCTATGATCGAGTTTAGCTCGACTTTTGCGGGCTAATTCCCCTTCTTCTTAGAGCCACACGTTGCGGCGGCTGAAAAAAAGTTCAGCTACCGATAAATAAAAATGACGATGAAAACGGGGGTAGTTGAGTGTCGCTGTCAGTTTCGTCGAGCAGCCTCGCGAGCAAAGCGGTGGCGCGCAGTGCACGTTTGGCAGCCGTTATAATGTTTGTTCTTGGCTATTAGGTATTGATTAGTTATGTACTTTAGTAAGTTTATCAGTTGCCTTAGGTACTTTGAGACTAGGTCAATTGATGTCAAAAGTTCCGTGATATTTACCTATCAATTTCCACGGCATAGATCAATAGGATATTTTTACATAAGGATGACGTCACTGAGTACCTTCTATATATACATACACATATATATATATACATACACATATATATATATATATATATAGGCCTTTGCGTCTATTACAGACGATTCATGGCGTACCGTGTGGGATACAACGTCTTCTATGGCTATGCAAACCAATGCGAGAGCCACACACTCTACCGCAGGCTCGACAAGAGAAGTTTGTGGAGGTTGTTACCGAGGCACCTTGATGTTGTTTCTGCCTCTTGTCAGCAAGTGTCTTGAACCAGGCCTCATCGCAAAACTTGCGACCCTCCACTACACATTTGCGCCATTCTGAACGATTTCCCGCGAGCTTTTCCCAAGCCAGATGGTCAATCTTAAAGCTGGCCATGTCACGTTTGGCGCAGTCTTTGTAGCGAAGCGATGGCCTCCCAACATCTCTCTTTGCATACGCTACTGCACGCACGACGACGACGTGGTAATCACTATTACAAGTCAGAGATATCATTATCCTTGCTACAAATAGTTACTACATAAATTGTATAAATGCAAGTTTAGTTACATTGTAAGAATCATTAAATATAAGTATCTACTTATTCACAATTTTCATGATAGTTCCTCTTCTATTTAAGTAAACTAAGTAGCTATAATTCATTTTGCTATAATGATTGCGAGAAAACGAGAATCTAAATAATGACTTAATGGACACGCCACCGTTAAGCCACGTTACACCTTTTACTGGACATTAAACTTAGCCTGTGCCAGTTACAAAGTTGTTAATCCTATCGGTAAACGTCTGTGATTTTAATTAAATTCACGTCTCAAAAATGTCTGTAAAAGTCGACGTTGTTACTACATATCAAAAGCGCAGCGCCTTTTTGACGGTCAATTTAAAATAGTGTTTTTCAAACTTTGGGTCGCGACCCCTGGTGAGGTCTACGACCTACCAAATATAGAGTAAAAATTTCATAAAAATTTCGTTTCGGAGGAGTTCGATAACCAACACGAGATATAGTCTTCTCATATATAAAAAATCTCGTGTCACGGTGTTTGTTATCGAACTCCTCTGAAACGGCTTGACCGATTTTTATGAAACTTTTTTCTCCATATTTGGCAGATCTGAGAATAGGCCGTAGGCTATTTTTATACCCCTATTTTTCGCAGACGGAGTCGCGGGCAACAGCTAGTTTTTATATATTAGAGATTAGATTTTCTACATCATGAAGACCGTGATTGCTTTTAATGAGCTCCAGATATTTCTCAACTACCGCAGTGGCATGTAATATCCGTAGAAAATAATACTGAGCCTATATTTTGTGTCCCACTGCTGGGACAAGGCCTCTCCTCTTGACTTCTACATTTCGCTATCCAGAACTATATTTTGGGCCTTTCCTCAGTCCCGTGTCCAGGTCGTCTCGCCATCTCCGCCTCGGCCTGCCTTGCCGTCGGTGCCCGTCGAGCGGTATCCACCATGTGGCTGAGTGCGCCCATCTTTGTGGGTGCATCCGACAGGTAAACGTGTTAAATATATATTTTTTTAATAAATAATAATTGATTCACCAAATTGTGAACTATGTGGTACAGTAGAAGATGTCCAACATTTGTTGGTGGAATGTGTTCGGAATCGAGATGCGAGGGAGGCGTTGGTTGCAGCAGCCAACCTGAGCAAATATGATACGGGAATGTTTGTGGGGATTTTAGCCCAGCCGACTTCAGACATGGCGTTGACGCTTTGCAGGTTGGCTGATGTGATAAAGTCATAATTATAAATAGCATTGCGAGCATCCGTTTTTTGTATAGTTGTTTTTGCCCTATAGGCTAATGTGACAAGTTGTACGAAGCCTGTTTCAAAAATAAATTAAAAAAAAAAATAATAATAATAATGTACGAAATACATAATATTTCTTTGACATAATATAATTTTCGGTGAAAATATTAATTAAGTAGATAAAAATTTATGATCTAGAGATCAATTAATTTAGGTTAGGTCAGGTTTATTTTATAACATTTATTTACAACATTTTATAACATTTATTTTGTAAAATTGATAATTTTTGAGCAAATTGCATTCACTGCTGAACATAGGCCTCCCCCAAGGCTCGCCCTGCGCCATCCGCATCCAATGCGTTCCCGCTACCTTCACCAGGTAGGGATCGTTGGTAATGGTAGCCGGATCGCTTCCGGGGATTCTTTCGGCTGAAATGATGATGATGATGAAATTGCATTCGTCCATTATTCTTTTCAAACTTAATGTAATTTAATACGTCCCTATCCGGCAGACATGCCCGGCCCAGTCCCGTTTAAGCTTGGCGGTCGCTTTTCCAACGTCAGCGATTTAAATTTTGGAGCGCAATAAAAATAACATTTGATCAAAGCTTTGCCTCTTACACTACTTAATTTATTTAGTACTTCAGTACTCTAAGTTCGGACATCGCCTACTAAATTAAGTGTGTCATTACTAAATACATACTATAATTACTATTGTTAGTTCTTAAAAGGAAAACTAACACCATAGCCTTAGGCGTCCTTGGCTAGGAGTAATATTGTATTCAGACACCGTGCAGAAGACTAAAAATGTGGAAGAAAGGGCGTGGAATATCAGCGGACAAGGTCGACCGGTATTGCACTGGACTAGTGTTGCAACTAAAAAAAAATATCGATCTAGAAAATATGTATCGATAATATCGTCTCGAAATTGACATTGACATTGCGCCAGACCGGGAATTGTGGAGTTCTAGTGGGGAGGCCTTTGCCCAGCAATGGGACACTACGACTGGCTAAAAACATATCGTCTTGAAACTTTCTCAAAAACTTGATAGAATTAAGATTAAGAAATAAGTATGTTTTTTTAGACTGTAAATGATCCTTAATACCTTCCTAATATTATAAATGTGAAATTAACTCTCTTTTTCACGCTTTAACCCCTGAACCGATTTAGATAGTAGTGGTAGAGCCATGTTGTAGCTAGCCGCTGCATCACGAATGGGCCGGCTCGTCCGGGGCAGTACCACCCTCTCATAGAACACTGGCGTGAAGCAGCAGTAATCCTGCTTGCGTTTCGTACGGTCAGTGAGAGTGCCGGGGGCCCAATACCTCACCCCTTCCCTCTTCCGCTCCCTCACCCCCTTCCCCTGTTCCCTTTCCATTAGGGCCGACAACGCACTGGCATCGCGTAAAGCGCTGCGGGTGTCTATGGACAGTGGTGATCATTTAACATCAGGTGACCCACTAGTTTGTTTGACTGGCCTTTATAACATAAAAAAAAAGATGAAAATGAAAAAACAAAGGATAGATTTTATCTCAGAAATTAACGATTTTTTAGCAAACGGAGTCGCGCGCAACTTCTTCTTCTAAAGGTTGTATTACGGTTACTAGGCAACGGATGAACATACTTTAATAGATAGATTGAACGTCCAATATTCTAGAACATGCAACATAATCTGCCCCAACTAGGATCGTCCCGGGACCTCAAGCTTCGTAGTCAGGTTCTCTAGCCACTGGGCTATCCGGTCGTCTAAATAAATATGATCTATGATGATATATAAATATTATGATCTAAAGTATTCTAAATCTAAAAAAAACAGACACTTTTTCACTTTCACCATTTCACACGGACATACAAAACCAAAGAAACTCTCATAAATCGATCATAAAGCATTCTTTCGCAAGCTATTGTATATTTTTCTATTTGTAAGTATCCAATATATCTACTTTGACATTGATAATTAAAAAAAAACAGTGTTCGAGTAATGTATCGGCAATGGCTTTATATCGATAAACATATCGATATCATCAAATGTTAGGTATATCGTTTCATCCCTACACTAGACAAGGTATTTATTTTATTGTAAGTATTATAAAACTGGGTTTTATAGGTTTCCTCGTTGAAGTACATCGGCGGAAAATACCGGTTTTTACTCAGATTAGGAGAGGAGAGGAAATCATGAAATCACCTACTTGCATTTCAATATTAATCGTAGCTTAAAAGTCCGTTTCACTAGGTATAATTCGCGATACGGACTTTAGCCGATATGATCGGTATACGGTTAATATACGCACCGATATTTACAAAATGTATCGATGACGCCATTTTTAACATTTTCATCCAATGTATCGTAAAAATTGCGGATTATTAGTATAAGATCCGTACTAGAGGCGATCTGTTTAATAGATGAAAATAATGTTATATCAAATTAAATACACTGCAAAACATATATCCAGTGGGTTGGCATAAAAAAGTTTTTGCGGTAATAAATAATAATAACCTTAGTAACAGTTTTTCTCAAATACTTTCAATGTATAGACATTGACTTGTTACAGATGTATTATTTAAATATACATAATAGCTTACGCGTATTAGCTTAAACGCTTAGACGTATTATTTATATAGCTAAAACGTAAAAAGGTCCTCTTCAACTCGGTCGGCTATTGTTAATAGCTCACTTAGTATGTACATCGATCGCCAGTTGCACATAAAACAAATACATATTGGCGCCCGCATGTGTTAGAGGACTACAGACTGCGCCCATATGGTCGATGTCTGGAGTAATGACGTCGCTTGACTACGAAGTTTTTTTTACGCCTATTACGCTTCCTAAAACGCTTTCGAAGTACGAAAAATCAAAGTTAAGAATGTTTGTGTTTAGGTCTTGGATGTTATGTATTTAAGTATGTATAATGACGTAAGTATTAATCTCTATAAGTATGTATATCTGTAGTCTACCATCACATATACATTATACACATTCATTACAGTAAAAATATTTGTAAGAAAGTTACAATTTAAATAAAATAAAATAAACTAACCTTAACATAACCTATCTATGTATACAATTCGCCTAAGTCCTGTCCCTGTGGAAGAGTGCCCATAAGGCTGGCAGCATTTCCGCGCTGGATCGTGATGCCAATACGTTGGGCGAGAAATGCACCAGCCTTATGGTCAAGGGTAATGGTTATCTGTTTTCTAGTACCCATATACAAGCTTGCTTAGTTTGGGACTAGGGTAAATAGGTTTCAATTGTCCCATGATTTGTTTATTACATCGATTAGGTCAAAATAGTTTTTATAAAAGCTTACGGTTACAGAAAAAAAATCTTTATTTCGACTGTTTCGACATTTTAACACATTCTGTCTTTCATACTTCAGTTTAATAAGTAATAACTATTATTAAAGCATTTTTCTATAAAAAGACTCGTTAGCATTGTTTACTTACCCATTTTCTAATGCTCAAATAAATGAAATATTAAAACAAATGAAATATTAAAATAAATGAAATATTAAAAGGTGAAAAATTTAAGTAAATGACCTGGGGCTAAATTCAGGAACGAACGGCCCAACACGGTTTGCGAGCGGTAATTCAATCGTTTGCGAGAGGAACGCCAAATCAGGAACGCCAAAGATCACTGGTTTGCAAGAGGTTTGGGCTGAGATTGGGATGAGCCTTATTTATTTATTTATTTGCAAAGCGAATTAACAGGAAAATAAGGCTCATCCCAAGCTCAGCCCATTCTTATACTCTCGCAAACGATTGGATTACCTCTCGCAAACCGTCTTGGGCCATTCCCGATTTTAGCCCCTGTTGTATGTAGTAGTGCACAGAATTGATATGGATATAACGCCAATTTGTTTATACGGACACGTTACTACTAGGTACATAAAACAAGTCCCTTACTTAAATTTTTCACGTATACTCGAGTATTTAAAATCACATACCTATGTGTTAAAAACATGTCCAACTACTGACTAAACTTTAATAATTACATGGAAAACGTCTATCTCTGTATTTTCAATCACCGTGTGATACTCGTTTACGTTACTTTTAATTACTAGATATTTTATCAGTTTTCGTGGTAATATCCTTTTAATTAAAGAAACAATGGTTATAGATTAATTTGTTATTGCACCATTTAAAATTAAAGGAAGGAAAATAGTATAATTTTATCACATGCCATTGTTTGTTAAGTTTCTCCGCCGTTAGCTTATTGTTCGTAAATGGTGACGCAAGCGCGTTGTGATCAACTTGCTTCTAATTTTTTTCCTTATTTATGTGAATGTACCATCGACAAAAAGGTCGCCTTGACACCTTAAATGTCCATTTTGCTTGCAGTGGCTAGACATCTGTCCGCTTTGATCCACCAATGAACTTCAACGCCTGCAAGCAAATTTGTTTTGAAACTGGGCTACATCGCTAAGGGGCTGTTTCACCACCCATGGATTAGTTTTAACTGACGGATAAATGTGATGCCCTCCGTCTATTCGAACAAAACCAACAGATACGGCATCACATTTATCCGTCAAATAAATTTGATCAATGGATGGTGAAACAAGGGGTAAGTCTCTCATATGTAAATGAGTGGGTTACTTAACTGTAAATGGAGAAAATCTAAAAATAATGTTACCGATAGTAGATATTTTAGACAATCCTTGCAAAATAAACCTTCTTAAAGTGGAGTACCTACTTACCGTGATTAGGGCACGAGGCTTTGCCGAGTCGTCTTAAAAAGATACAGGATTTTTAGACCTAAAGTTTTAACATTTGGTGGTTTAGCATACGGTTGTGGTGCTCTGAGGATGAGCTCCGGTTGAGTTCGAAACGCGTCAGTGTAGTTTGGTGGTGGTGATGGTTGGGTTTGTGTGATTTGTGTGTGTTCGTACAGTGTGGAGGTGGAGGAACTGCATGAATGAACACACATTTCTTGCATAAACGTAAACTATCGTAAGGTCGCGGGTGAGCAAAGTAATTGTTTCAGTTCATTTTTAGACCTAATGCAATGATTATTTACAATAATTTTCCTACGAGTAAAAATGCTAAAGTTAAGTAATATTTTATAATCCTTAAATAAACATAACAAAAATTCTCAGACGTTTTGCTATAATTTCTTATAATTTTGGTAGGTAAGTAAATTTTTTCTGAAAGTTACTGTTGAAATTACCGCAAGTTATTTTAGCGATAGTAATGGATGAAATACCATCTTACAATCAATTTAAATACGAGGGGCGTTCAATATAAAGTGAGAATGAGATGCAAACTCTTTGAATATTACGAAATTAAATACTGGCCGGTAAAGCTAATCTATCTAGCTGATTGCTATGAAAAAAAAAGTAACTGTCTTTTGTCTAAAAAAATATACGGTAATTTCTTTGCAATGCTATTGAGTACGTTAGCGAAAATGGAGAAAATTGAACTGCGCGCCGTTATCAAATACCTTGTATTTGAAAAATTTTTCTACGGACCATGTCAATTTGGATCTGCGGGACACTTTAGGGTCTAATGCTCCTCCGTATTCGACAGTCGCACGTTGGTGCGCCGAATTTAGACGTGGAAGAACATCGACAATGGACGACCCCCGCTCCGGACGCCCTACTACAGCAGTAACTGAAGAAATTGTGAAAAAAGTCGAAAACTCAGTTTTGGCGGATCGTCGTGTCACAGTTCGTTTTATTGCTGAAAATGTAAAGATTTCAACGGGGAGCGTGCATAATATTTTACATGAACGCTTGGGTATGAAAAAGGTATCTGCGCGTTGGGTACCAAAAATGCTTACTGACACGCAAAAACAAACTAGACTAGAGATTTGTCAAGAAGCTTTGAACCTGATGCAGCAAGACTGGGAACTTTTTTTGGCGCGATTTATAACAATGGACGGAACATGGCTCCATCATTACGACCCTGAAACGAAACTGCAGTCTATGACATGGAAAAGGCCATCATCTCCAACTCCGAAGAAATTCAAGGTGAGCCCATCTGCCGGTAAGGTCATGGGCTCTGTTTTTTGGGATGGTAAAGGGGTATTAATGATTGAGTATCTCGAGCATGGAGCCACTATTACGGGCACATTATACGCCAAACAAATAGCAACATTGCGCAATGAGATCCGCGAAAAACGGCGAGGTAAACTCTCGAAAGTTGTGCTGTTCCACCAGGACAATGCCCTGGCACACAAGTCCGCCGTTGCAATGGCTGCAATTCGGGATGCTGGGTTCGATATCCTTAAGAATCCTCCGTATTCACCAGATCTCGCTCCCAGTGATTTCTACCTATTTCCGAGATTGAAAAAATACCTGAGAGGCCAGAAATTTGAAGACGACGACGCGGTAGTCGCTGCAGTACAAGATTTTTTAAGTACTTAAGATGAGACCTTTTTTAAAAATGGAATTTTAAGTTTAGAAAAAAGATATACTAAGTGTATTATGCTAAAAGGTGACTATGTCGAAAAATAAAATGACATTTAGTAAAAGTTGTTTATAACATACTCATTCTCACTTTTTATTGAACGCCCCTAGTACTAACTCATTTGACAGTAAAACACTAACAAAAAACCCAAAAATTAAACATGGTTCAAATGAATTGTTTTTGACTATCAATGTATTGAATAATTTAGCGAATCACAAAGCAACAGCCTGGCCTAAGTACCTAATTTCAACTAATCGGGAAGCAGGAAACTTTTGCGTCACTTCTTAATTGACAAATTCAGTGAAGAGAGAGTTTGAATTACGACGTTCGGTTTTTGAAACTCTTCAGTTCTCTGTACAGAACTTTAATTGAATTTTTCGCTTCTAACTAGCTAGTACCATAGACAACCGACTTTTGATTTAGCACTAAAAAAATCGCCTTTGCATTTTTTTTTTGTAAAATTATGACCGCGGATAAAAGTACACGAGAAGAAAAAACAATTATTCAACGTAATTATTTTAAGCTCTAACCAAAAATTTTCCCTATCATTACCTACCTTTTAAAGTCAACTACTTCTATATCCAGATATTGTTAAACCCTTTGATCTTGGCGTTAAGGTAATTAAGACATAATAATTACGAGTAGGTACAATGCCAGTCATTATTACTGTTTCATTTGAAACAGGTAACGTCCCACTCTGTATTTATGATGCCGACGCTACTTTACTGCTTCTATCTCTGGAATAGATTAAATTAAGTTATAGACAAGTGAAACAAGTTATTTGGAAGGTGGGACTTAAGAGGGTACGATGCGCACCATTCCTCCATACAAACGTAATCCCCTGTTTCCTCCCTGGATAATGGCTTTAGAGCCAATTTTTTTGAACTGTGTAATCTGTATCTACCACAGCTATGCCCCTATGTTTAGTTTTTTTTCCATATTTCAATTAACATAAGAAATATGAGCTTTCAAAAACTGAAAATATTGCCCAATTTCAACGTCATTTTCAGACACTCATCAGAAAAGAATCCCTGATATACACAAAAAAGGAAAACATAGGGGCATAGCTAAATCTGTCCTCTAATTATTTTTGAAAAAAAAATAATTTTATTGGTCCAGTTTTCGAGAAGAAAACAGGGGATTACGAAATGCTGTTTTGATCAATTTTACGCGCCTAATAACGGTCTGAGCTGCAGTTGTCCCGCTCTCGCTGTACTGACGCGGAGGGGTTCGGGCGAGACAGCGACATTTCATTAAAATACCTATTTCTCAAAAATCTCTCAGCCATCGTACCCTCTTAAATGTTTTTGAACAGCGCCGTCTATTTTTGTTTAAAGGGAACGCATTACCGAGATAATAAGTATTTTATATCTTAATCCAGGAATTTGTCTATCTGTACGCCAAGTTTCATCGTAATCCGTTCAGCCGTTAATGCGTGGTTAAGTAACAAACATCCAAATATTTGTACATCTAAACATCCAAATATCTCAAAAAAAATTATCATGTATAATATTAGTAGGATATAATAAGATAACCCCACGGTCCCCAATGTAACGCAACTCACACAATATCGCACCGTCTAAGTGAAACTTTAAGTTGTTCCAATCGTAAAAGGGTATAAATGAAACATTCGTATAAAGTACACGCCACTAGGACATAGTCGACTCAGAGCTGTTGCAAACAAGCTAAAAGCGCAATAAATAAATGACAAGGGCCCACAAATGTCAATCAGCAGGACAAATGCCAACAATAAAGCAATTGAAAGCGCATCTAACCTGCGAATGCTCTACCCGTTCGATTGCAAGGCAGGCACATGCTAGGCACGCCGCCGGTAGAATCTAATTAATTGCCCCAAGGCCCCTTGTCTTGGACGATTTGTTGTCACCGACTTTATGGCCACTGAGTGGTGGTCCAAGGCACGAAAGGCTGCTATGCTAAAAAAAATATTTTTAATGCCGTGTTATCATGCGATCCGTTCGAAGGTTTAAGAGCAAATAAGTTGCGTGATCTATGGTTTATAGATTTGGCTCCCCGGCTTCTTTATCACTGGCTGAATCTTCAGGTTAATTTATTCAGTTCTATTATTGCGCCTCTTAAGACGACTTAAGTCAGGTTCAGTAAGCCTGCCAGCTGGTATAGAGCCAAATAATAATAAATTTGTAGCAAAGAATTTGCAAAACTCCATAGCAGTAGTTTATGACAAAGATAGTAAAAATTTGGGTCAGTAAAACTAAACTATTATCTAAAACAAACTTAACACGTACATATAGTAGAGAATGAGCTACCCCTTTATCTGCCAAACGTTGTACTTAGATAACATATTTATAACTACAAGACATATAATAATATTATGCTTGCTTAGACAACCATTTACAATATTTTTACGTATGTATGTAATAGGAGTAGGTGGGTACATATAACAGCGCTGGTATAAAGGCGCTATGGAGACTCCAATAGATTCTGGAGGAATGAGAACCTCCTGTTTCTGAAATCGGTTGAAAAGAAGACATAGTATTTATAATGGTTTGCCAAAATTGCTGCAGTCGAATATTAGAGAAAAAGGCCTATTCTCGAGATAAAGACACAATTTTAGGCTAAAAAGTACATCACATATATGCACAGTACTTAAATGTTTTTTGTTTCGTGAAAAAACTGTTTTCCAGGATAAGCACATAATTAAATAATCGCAATTATTTTGAAAACAATCGTTTTTAGAACAAGCTTTTGTGTTGGCAATAAATTTCATTGAACTATACTTAAGCAAGATATGACTGTCAACCAAACAACACATTCGTAGGTACGGTCGACCTCAGAAGTCGCTAAACACTTTAGTACTTTTTCACTTTCAATAACGTGACATATTTCAAACTTCACCGTATAACTGGTTGTTGCGACAAAGTATTAAAGTGTTCACCGAATTCTTAGGCCACTGGTACTGGTGTACTGGTAAGTTCGCCTTTGTACATCTGTATCTCTTGTTAACTAGTTATTTTCATGTTTTATGTACAATAAAGAGTTTTTCTCAAACATGCTATGAAATATTGACGTTATGTTCCTTATAATACGCCACGAACTGTCACGTTGCAGGTGCGCCTAGACGAGAGGTCAATAATGGAATTTCATACATCATTGCTGGCCTTGGCCAGCAAAGTGATCGTCTATTGTTTTATGTGACACAGCACCATGACGTTTAATAGGTCGACGTGGTCGACGTGGATGGATGGATGGATGGATGGATGGATGGATGGATGAATGGACGGATGGATGGATGGACGGACGGATGGACGAACGGGCGGACGGACGGACGGACGGACGGACGGACGGTTGGATGGATGTAGATGGATGTTGATGGATGTTGTTGGATAATGATGGATTTTGTTGGATGTTGATAGATGTTGATGGATGTTGATGGATGTTGATGGATGTTGTTGGATAATGATGGATGTTGATGGATGTTGATGGATGTTGATGGATGTTGATGGATGTTGATGGATGTTGGTTGATGGATGTTGTTGGATGTTGATGAATGTTGATGGATGTTGGTTGATGGATGTTGATGGATGTTGATGGATGTTGATGATGTTGTTGGTGATGGTGATTGTGATGGTGATGGCGGTGATGATGGTGGTGATGATGATGCATGTTTGAGAAAAACTCTATACAAGCCTTGGCCACGAACAGGGACTGCCGGCCTCGTATCTCTAGATGGCCTCGTTAACACTCGGCCATCTATAACTACTCGGCCGGTAATCCCCTATTTCGCGGCCGCTGCAGTAATGTACTATTACATACATACATACATACATACCAAGCCTCAAGTCGACACCATGAACCGTTGAAGAGTTCCTTACTGCGGAGACAATCCTCGTCGGAGCACCGGAATTTCACTACATATTATTGTATTGTCACCGAACGTATAGTCAACCAATTTGATTTCTAGGCCACCACGGAACCTTGTCATGATGACATTTACATCATTCAATAAACATTGATATCTTCTTCTTCGTCGTATCACTCTTGACAGAGTGGTCGTGGTCATCATTTTCTAGGTGCTGGTAGCAAGCTTTACATTACGCCTCCATTCTTCCCTGAAAGCCATTGTTATAGATAAATAAAATTTGTTACTACGATAAGGTTCTATGGTGGCTTAGGTATCAAATTGGTTGACTGTACATAATGATGCTACAGCTCAACCGAATACTACCTATAGAAAGTCGTCGAAAATAAATTTAAAAATTTTGTAAACACATCTTTTAAATTATATGAACCTTGCAAGTTTAATAAACTTGTAAATAAGTTCGTAGCTTGAACCATTTCTTATTTATTAATGAATTCAGTCTTTAACAACACTTTGCATAATAATTGAATTTGTTGTGGATTATTAAAAATATTGACAGGTACCAATCAACAGTAGAATGAAACAATGTTTCACATTGTTGTCAGGTCCGGTATTACCGTGTTATCATGTAGCAAAAAAATACTACAAAACGACGTATAAAGGGATTTTGTGCAAGTAATAATAATAATAATAAATGTTTATTTCAGACGTTTTTACATTCATAATATCTATGTTAGTACAGGTACAGTTACAATTACAATCACTTACATGTAAATTGTGCCACCCCCTTTATTTGGCTAACTCAGTGTGTCAGAATGGGGCAATCATATTTGTCAGCAATGACACACAGGACTCTGCTGGGACTCGCTCTAAAGCTGCGTACGGACTGCATGCACATTACGCGTACCCTACGCGAGCCCGGGTACGCGTACCCGGGCTCGCGTAGGGTACGCGTAAAGCTGCGTACGGACTGCGCGCACTCGGGTACGCGTACCCGGGCTTGCGTGTCCTGGAACGCCATGTCCGTACGCCATGTACACGTACATTGTCCACGTACACGTACCCGAGTGCGCGCAGTCCGTACGCAGCTTTAGCCTCCCCAGCAACGAGACGAACTTCATGCGCATCGCTTGAAAACCGTCTGTGCATGCCTCCGCGAACATGAGTGAGGCACTACAACACCTAGGGAGTCCCAACAACATCCTGAACGCATTTCTGCATTGAAAACGCAGGGCGCCGTAGGCTTTCTTAGTGTATATTTCAAACTAAATGTACTTCATCCACAGGTTACTCGAGTAAAAATGATTGACAATACGCTTTAAACAGCGTGATTTTGACATCGTTGATAAGTAGTTAGAAATGGAAAAAATGGAAATGGAATGGTTTCGTAAAGGAGACTTAAGCCATGGAACCCTAAAACGAAGCACCAGACGCCGTACAGTACGATTGATTGTTGCATTCCTACACTCATTCTACAATTACTGGTCATTGCGACGCTCCATATCCGCAAGGCCGACGCGTGTGAACTCCTGAGCTATTGTAGCTATAAAAACACTGGCTAGATGAGACTTTACTAAGTAGTCACTCGTTTTAAGGTTAAAAATTGAACACTATAATTTCATTTCTGGTGAAGTGCATTGTTAGCTCTTGCAGTCTATTCCTAATTTAATGGCATTATCACGTCATGTCATGTAAATGTCATGGTAAGTACTTTACGATCTCTACATTTTGAGATTAAAATTTCAATTTTCAGAAAGGTGACTAGACAAGTTATTTCCGTGGACCCTTAATATAAAATCTATGGGAGGGAGAATCATGTCTTGTTGTTAAACCTACGGATGCAAGCGATTTCAACGCCCACATAAATTGTCCAGAGAAGTCCCGGCTGAAATACTTAACACCTATGTGTAAAAATTGCGAAAATTTCAAACAATGTAAAACAAATCTCATCAATATTATTGAAAATCTGTTCGCTAACGCGGTATCATAGCTTTAGGTATTTAATTCCAGTACATTCGTAAAAGATGAAGATGACCCCGCGGTAAACACATTTTTCGGTTCAAAATATCAATAAATAATATTATTCACAACCATGACTCAGTAACACGTATTACGGCAACAAAAACACTTTCTCACCTCGCGCATGCGTGCGAGAGATCACAATCTTAATGAATGCTTCGTCCAAAATCCTGTTGCTTGATTCCGCGTTTGATAATACGGGGTGTTGACATAACACATAACTGTGGACTGAGTAGTTTCGTTAGGTCAAAGTTTATTGAAATTCCTCAAATAACTAATACACAACATAGTAACTCCTAAATAATAAAATAAATAATAAATAAATATTAGGGGACAATCTTACACAAATCGACCTAGTCCCAAACTAAGCAAAGCTTGTACTATGGGTACTAGACGACGATAAACATACTTATACACCGTGAAATTTTAGTGGTTGTTTTCCCGAAACGAGGTGATTTAGTATCGATTGTACAATCGATTTATAATTACTATTTTGACAAGAGTCAAAAATCCAATTGTGAAAAACGAAAGTCGAAAATGACCGCAAACCAATAGTAACGCTTCGTTGGTACCTAACCTATCGTACGATCGTACGCTACTTGTACTTGTAATTAAAAATCGATTGTACAATCGATACTAAATCACCTCGTTTCGGGAAAACAACCACTAAAATTTCACGGTGTATAGATAAATAAATACTTAAATACATAGAATACGTCCATAACTCAGGAACAAATATTCGTGCTCATCACACAAATAAATGCCCTTACCGGGATTCGAACCCAGGACCTCTTGCTTCGTAGGCAGGGTCACTACCAACTAGGCTAAAGCGGCCGTTATGATTTAATTGATAAATATTTGCCTTGATCGCTGGGCAACATCGCCACCGATTGGATTCCAAGCGACGGGCACCGGAGCAGGAGCAAGCTAAAACGGAGATGGCGGGGTTATCAGGTCCGGTTTGACTTATTCTGCTAAGATTTTGAGAAGGATAGAAGCAGGTGGAAAGAAAGGAGAAATAGAACGTCTTTATCAGGCTATTAAAAATGTTCCATGAACTTTTCCGAAATAATATAAAACTGGCCTTATTCAAAACCCTGAAAGCTTACGAGTTCAGAAAAACATATAAGAACTAGTGGCGAGGCGAGCGACCAACATAAATAACAGACCTAGTAACTTTTCTGTTTAAATAAAATATTAGCAATAGGTGCGTTATTTCTTATGGGCTAAATAATACCTAGCCTATTGACGTTCAACTGCTGGGCACGGACAGACCCAGACTTTGTACTACGAAGTTCGAAACTCGAACTTTGCATCGTGTCGATCCGCTCACTCTAATAGTAGGTACGTTCTTAATAATAGAGTGAGAGGACTGATATGATATGAACTTCGAATTTTGAACTGTAGTTTCCGGTATTTCACTGCGGATTGAATTGCAAACTGGACGAAACATCATCGCCACTAAACCAAATCTAATTATGCATATTTTTTACTTTTACATATTTGCGATATCAATTCTTAGCAACTTCAAAGAGTAGAACAAAAAGACAATGCACGGCCGACCTTGGTCGCTAAGTCAAATTCTTCCGATGCCTCGACGCGTGGGCGAGCGCAAAAACTGTCCTATGACATTGCCGCGACTTATACGCAAACAAGGTCCCAAGCTAAACATCAGTTGAGTGTTGTTAGAACCTTGTCGGCCCAAGTAGGAGATCGAATGTCGGCAGGACAATTGCTGCTGCCCACACTTTTCTGGGGGCATGTTGGAGCCCTAGTGATAGCGGAGTTCGTTGGCTAGATTAGCGATTTAAGATGTAATCAAAATTTTGTATCGAAAGAAGTATCAGGTAACATGGTATAGATAGAGTTATTGATAATGACGCGTGCCGTGGTTCTTATTGCAATGTCATTAATGTCTAATTTTGACAAATTCACGCGTCTTCGTGAATGGCACTAGGTCGTACGGAATTCAAACTCAAATCAAAAAATATAATATATCGAGAAACGTATGCAATTGTATACTTATAAAAAAAAACATACAGACGAATTGATAACCTCCTCTTTTTTTTGAAGTCGGTTAAAAATATACTACACGTACTTACGAGTAAACAACGATCAATCTGTCACCGCCAGGAAGCGTACTTTCTGACGGGCGCTCTCTATTCCACTATAGTCATAGTCATAGTCATATCGTTTATTGTATTATGTGGTATAAAAGGTCTTAAATCTATAAATAAAATAAATAAATATATGCGCCAACATAAACCCTGTAAGGGCACTGCAATTTGCTGAACATACAATTTGCTCTAAATATTTACAAAATTAAAACTTACAACTAAGTAAAAGATATATTTATTCCTCACTATCTAAAAATTCTTGGAGATTATAAAAGCACCTTGACAACAGATATTCTTTTAGCTTTTTAGCAAATATATGTACTTTTGTAATATTCCGAATTTCGAATGGTATTTTATTATAAATTTTTATTGCCATATGGTATATTCCCGATCTTACAATTCGTAGATTATATATATCCTATGTAACAGTCGACTTTAAAATTGATGGTGGTAAATTGGGTCTCATTCTAAATCCCTAACATCGTTTGTCCTAATGTAATGTTTGTCCTAATGATCGTATGTCCTAACACTTTTTTTCTCGGAAACCGTGAATTTTTCAGGAACTTTTTTGTGATTATCCTCTAGAACTCTATAGGTTAGGTTAGGTTTGTTTTATAAAAATCCAGAACAATTAATAGATTTTAAATAAAAAGAGTTAGGACAAACAATCATTAGGGATTTAGATATAGAGCCAAAAAATTGAAATAATGGTAGGAAAATACTATTAATTAACTAGTAATTAGTAGTATTAGTAATTACAATCCTTCGCAAGACTCTAATTTATGCAACGCAAATATTTATGCAGCGTAACTTTTATCCTCTTTCTTCATAACATCTAAGTCTCCGCCAATCTTGTTCTTTACTTATATCCTACGCTGTAATGTATGTGACACTGCCTGGAGGTGCTAAATTGTCAGCGGATTACAATAATATAATTTATGGAACAATTTGAATCTCATTGCACGTCCATAATGCAGCTAAATAGGCTCCATTCATAAATATGCATATGAGATGATAATTTGGATGGTACTGAGAGTCATCACGACTCTTTTATTATTTGCATTCATACAGATGAATATTAATCACGGATGATTAAGTAACATCCATTTTAGTTTTAATAATATCATTAAAATACATACAATCAATTTTTACACGAGTGAAATACAATAGAATTAGCGTATGTAAATGTCAAGGAAATCAAATGACAAAATTAATGCAGGAATGGCACCTGACTTCATAAGACTTCAATGAGAGGTATGTATAGATACGATCACTAGCTTTCTAATACAGCCAGCATTTTATCTTGATTCCAAGGACACTGACGTTAAATAAGTGATTAACGTCGGATTTGACAAGAATCATCTAAGTACCTGTATAAATACCAATCATACGAGATATCTGACCACTTTGCTTATTACTATCCGGCTTGAAACGCGTTGTCCCGCACTTTTTCCGTGTCCTATGCTACAATTATGTTGTGATATGGTTTGCTGACCTTCAAAGTTTAGTTGATTGCCAATATTATAATGCTAAGCATGCTACTGACTTTGAGTTACCCGCTGTTAGTGGCGACACAAAGAACTCACAGCGTAGGCGAGGAAATTTCGGCAGGTAGACTTATGTTAATTTAGAACACTGATCGTTGATAGCATCACATTGTTTGGGTCTGCTGCATCTGAAATTGCTCGTTTAGGGTTGAATTATCAGACTCGTTGTAGAATGTGTTTAGAGAATGGTACCCTTTGTCACCAAGTAAAAAGTACTAATGATAAAAGTGACTGAACCACTAGATTTTAGGAATAGCCGGAGAAGGTCCTAATCATAGTCATTAAAAAGGCATTTAAAATTCCCACCATTATCACGATCAGAAATGAGCAATAACCACGTTTTGACTTACAAGGTTATTTAGATCTTATTCTATTAGGAAATCCAGTTTCAATTTGATTTTGAACGCATAAGTCAGGGTTAGGACGGTTCCAAAAGACATTTTGGGTTGTAATCAGCCTTTATTGATCGTTTGCTTTTATGGTTATTTGACCGATTTTACAATTTATCCCAAATTTGTATAAGAGACGTTGTAAAGGATGTATCTTTGGCGTTATTACTTGAGAAGATGTCACGATAAAACCTGTTTTGAGCGGATTTTACGTATCTCTCCGATTTTGGAAACCCATCACCCAGTTTTGTCCTTTCTGTCCTTACTACCTGTCTAAAAATATGATCATCTTATGTTTGGGATATATCTGATATATCTGATATATTTGGCATTTAAATAAATCAATAGTTTTTAAAAAAAAAACGTCGAGAACGTCGGAAAAGTCGAGGTAATAATACGTCTAAAAAGTAAATATTGTTTAATAGCCTGTGGTTAGAAGAGTATAATAGTAGATATTTTTCTATCATCTTATCTAGCTCTAAACTCCAGCATCACGCTTTTAAGTATTTACAGCTCATGAAATATAAAAATATGATTGCAATTGCATCATATTTTTATATAATAACAATTGTAGGTCAGCTGAAATTGCACTATTAGAGCGCTTATGCACTGTCCGATCCGATATCCATATCAGACGGATAACCTGAAAGGCAGGTACAATAATTCATACGTTTTACTTGCCGTGTATAGAGACCGAGTCGATTAACACAAAAACACTCTCAGACATGCACGCCACTATTCCCATGTATCGCAGCTTCACAAATCTGTCAATAGATCTATTTATCATTGAATGGGAAATAGTGTCAGTCAATGCAGTACCTACCAGTATCTTGGTGTATTTCCTATCTAAAATCGGACTTGCCATTACTGGCAGCGATAGCATTTACTTAGTCTGATAACATCGAGCGTTCGATTCGAAAGGCCTGCGAATCTTCATTTATTTCACTCCCACTAATACGAATGCTTTTTCAAGTTTATATAATGGTTACGTGTTAAGTATAGTTCATGTTTTTGTCTAGACATTACTCACGATATACGCTTCAAATATAATAATTAGAGTGGAAGTTTGTTTTTGCTTGCTGGTAGGATTATTTTTTGTTGCATTGCAGCATTGCTACATTAGCCGTTGCAATCTTATGATGTAGAGTGGTGGTGGAAGAACCAATTTAAATTTTACTTTGGGTAAAAAACATAAGCAAGGCCCCTGTTGCATGAATTGGTAGTTCATACAAAAAAGTTGACGGTCCATTATGCTAAAAATTAATTAAGTTTCATCATTTCTGTACACTACTTTGTACAAAAAGGGGCTTTCATAAATTTTACTATCTAAAGGGTGACATCGGAGACGTAATCAGAAGTAAGACGACATAATTAAGAATTAAAGTGAGATCATAATAACATTAGATAGCTATAGCTTTGTAGGTGATTAAATGCAGTAATTACACTTCATCACGGCAAGGCTAAAAATTAAATAATTTAACGCTAACAGTGTCGTCAGCGTTACACTACTGACAAGAAAGAGATGCAAAGATAAACATGTCTCATGTGCTTCAAAAGTCCACTTACTGCCTTTATCATTCAAATATCTTTTCAAATGCGTTTACCACACTTCATCGTTAAAATAGTTTTATAGGGGAAAATTAACAAAAAACAAAACATTTTTTTTTCGTGTAAGTACCTACTGTTAAATTGTAAGTTGCTAAATCAATAACCGCATCTGAAAAAGTGGTTTCTGATTCTGTCTCCGATGTCTGATATACGGAGATTAGCCCAAAGAGATAAAGTAGTAGGTACCTAAGTGTCACTATAATATGTGCAAAATAAACATTATCATGAATGAGTTTCAACCAATAGGAGCGTTTCATTGCAAGTATGTAATATGATTAATAGATCTGCATGTATAGTGTTTATGTAAAGTGAATTGAGTAGGTAAGTCTATGGACCTATTGAAGTGGATGACATATCTACGATGCAATGTATGTTTAGACGACCAGATGGCCTAGTGGTTAGAGAACCTGACTACGAAGCTTGAGGTCCCGGGTTCGATTCCCGTGTCGGGGCAGATATTTGTATGAAAAATACGAATGTTTGTTCTCGGGTCTTGGGTGTTTAATATGTATTTAAGTATGTATTTATCTATATAAGTATGTTTATCCGTTGCTTAGTACCCATAACACAAGCTTTGTTAGCTTACTTTGGGACTAGGTCAATTGGTGTGAATTGTCCCCTGATATTTATTTATTTATTTATTTTAATGTATGAGTCGAACGTCGAATTTTCGAATACGTAACGACCGCCTTAGCCTACTTGGTAGTGACCCTGCCTACGAAGCAAGAGGTCCTGGGTTCGAATCCCGGTAAGGGCATTTATTTGTGTGATGAGCACGAATATTTGTTCCTGAGTTATGGATGTTTTCTATGTATTTAAGTATTTATTTATCTATATAAGTATGTTTATCGTCGTCTAGTACCCATAGTACAAGCTTTGCTTAGTTCGATTTGTGTAAGATTGTCCCCAAGTATTTATTTATTTTATTTATTTTTTACGTCATGGGTACATTTCAATCAAAATAGATTCTGTATTCGATTCAATCTGATTCGCACAATACGTTATTTATTTTAAATTCCAATAAACATAACAACCGTAAAAATACAAGACTGGCTGATATCGGCAAACTCAACTTTATCCAAAAACCTAAGAAGAATCAGCAAATTAAGATTTATAGTACGAATTCGTGGTAGCTTACGGCCTCTCTAGCAGAGGGTCGTGGGGTCGAGCTCAAGTTAGCACCTCTAAGTTTTGAAATTTACCATGAGCTGCCAAATAATTCAATGGTGTGTATGAAGTTCCCAATCCGCAAGGCCGCTAACTACAGTCCTCTTATTCTGAGGGGAAGCCTGTGTCTTGCACTGAGATGTATATAGATCGAGAAGATGTAGGTAAGTGTAAGTACTTGATTTAAAACTTGTGAGTTAATATATGCAGCATTCTAAGTAAAATTATGGTAAACCACAATATCAAAAACTTACGTAGGTATAATTAAAAATCTGAAGCCTTCAATCATCATCATAAAGTTTTTATGTTCCCAATTAGTACGTACCTACCAGGAAATCCAAAACTCCCAGGCGTACTAAAAGTAATCAAACGGCGAGTTTTATCTCGAACTAGACACAGAGTAAGAAAAAAACTAAAATATTAAAATGGTTACTTCGATAAGTTGCACTGACCTTCGCAAGGAGATTCATAACTTTTTTGCTGTTTCCAAAGTCACCTTCAGACATAAACGGGAAACAAAAAAGCTAATAAGACGCTAAGATTTTCTAAATGTACGTACCTAAATGTTACTTTATTTTGTTGTGCAACTGATCTTTGATGTTAGCTGGAAAGACGTATTGGCCTCGCGCTTTTAAGTTT
Organism: Archips crataeganus; assembly: GCA_947859365.1. Taxonomy (NCBI): domain Eukaryota; kingdom Metazoa; phylum Arthropoda; class Insecta; order Lepidoptera; family Tortricidae; genus Archips; species Archips crataeganus. The sequence goes on from OX402048.1 coordinate 19,733,745, forward strand.
TTCTGAATATTCGGCCACTACCTAACTTAACGTATACAGCGGAAGCTATTTCATTGTAAGCCGATAGAATAATCAAAATTATGTTAAATATGATGAAGTGGAGTGTGGTACCGTACCTAATATATACATGTATCTTTTTTTTGTTCTTCAACTCACGGATTTTTATCTCATTCTCATCAAAAGTACATCACAGTATATATCGGCAACAATAACCGCGAATAGGTATAAAAAGTTAGAAATGTTAACTTTACTCAGCTTATACAATTTGAAAATTTGTTTTTGTTCACTCTTAATAAAATTAATATTATTTATTTTATTAGCAGTTACGTCTGCTCACCGAACCTAAGATTTAAAAGCGAAAAAGTTTCCGGGTGCGCCGGTGGGACTTGAACCCACGTCTCCCGGGTATGCGCCCCAACGGGTGTTCTACCAACTGAACCACGTCGCATCCAACCAACCTCCCCGAAATTCTTAATCGCTTACATACGCCAACAGTGGCGTGTGGTAACATCCATCACAACTATTAGAAGCTATTACTCCTACGTTCCAAATTAGTTGGAAATGCGTAAGAAATGATGTACCACTTCTATTTAATTCAAATATTATTCGCTTTTAAATCTTAATAAAATTAATGTTTTAAGTTAAATCATTTCGACGTACTTATTTGGCGCTTAGACATTTTGAGCCGTGTAATGTCTGTCTGCGTTACTTTGTATATCGCTTACACAATACAAGTAATACTTCAAAAGGTAAACATCTAAAGATGATCCAAACATTGATCCGTGTAGTCAAACTTTCACCTTTGATTGCAACATGATTTCCTAATGGTACAGTACAACTGATACTTGCATTGTTGTGCTTGTCGCACAAGCCATAATAGTACGCTAATCAATCAAAACTTGTACCATTTATACTCGTAAGCGTAAACATAACCTAAGTGAGGAAACAAAGTACCTATCCTAGGGCTCGTAATTTTTGATGCATCTCAATTTTTGAACACGTCTGCTTGTAGAGTCAAGTGCAAAAATATGTATCGATTTAATCCGCTCATAATTATGAACCACCTTAATTCGATGACATAAGAGCTATGGGACATATTTATGAGCAAGCTATATGCACAAATATTTTTACACTTGACTGTACAGTAAAATTACATAAAGTTTACCACTGACAGATGGTTTGCCTTCATTTCATATTCGACTTTTACGACCTACAAATAAAGCCAATTTTAGAATACTGTTACCCACGTTTGCAGATTTTGTAATAAATACTTTCTTTGTATGGTGTTAAAGTTGGAAATGAAATGAAGGCAAGCAATCTGTCAGTGGTAAACTAAAAGTAAACGTATTGTACCTACTTAATAAGGTATGTAGTAGGCTCAAAAGTACTGTCTTAGTCAAAGATTTACGTTTTACTTAAAGGCAATGGGTACGTTTCTGAATAACGAAAGTTTATAATGCCGCATGTAATAAAATATCAAATGGGTTATATATATAACATTGAAAAGTTTTTACTCAAAAATTAATTACATAGTAGGGGGTACTGCCGTTTCGCTGAAAATCATTTTCCAACCTGATTCATTTGCCAACTGTTTCATTTCTCAACTGTTTATTTTTTCTGAAACTGTAAACTATTCGGGATATATTCCAGGACTATCCTGTACATTAGGTTAGGTTAGGTTAGTTTTATAATAATCCTGAAAAGTTAACAGTTTCAGAAAAAATAAACAGTTGGCAAATGAAACATTTGAGGAAAATATACTTGCGAAACACTAGTAAACCACATACCTAGTATATTTTTTTTGGACAAGACATCCGCTAATCTGTAATTAAAATACGTATACGTAAGGTGAACGTATACGTATACATACCATATCACCCCAGCAGTGCAGTGTAAAGATAAGCTAAAGACAACTCCTGTCTTGCGTTCTTTATGAATACGAGTGATCCGAAGAGACTGCACAAATGTACCTACTATCTTACCACCCTATCTTTTATCTCTTAAGCCTTCGGAATTTTATAACAAGAATTATCTTTAACGAACAAAAACCTAAACAAAGCCAATTTTCTCTGTCAAATTTAGCCAGTGACCGGTAGTTTTTGCGGCCCCTAAAGGCTTATACCTCGGTTTTTTGTGAATGAAAATGATATCTTGCAACTCTTTGTGCGGAATACGCCGTCTGGAGATTAGATGATTCATGAATGACGTCCGTGTTTACGTTGGCGCGGGTATATTCTGTATTGTGGACATTGAAAAAATATGTGGATAGACGATGAAAGAGTCATCATCATCATCATCATCATCATCCCAACCTGTAAATAAATAAATAAGTACTCGTATACATCCCACTGAATGGCACAGGTCTCTCATGATGAGAGGTCTTGGGCCGTATTTCCCACACGAGCGTATTAGCTCGAATTTGAAACCTCACACAGTGCTGGCTTTAGGGGGGGGGGGGAGCGTGATAGGGCAACGGCAAATTTCAGGGGGCGCTCGGTGTGGCGATGCTTCCCCCGTTAAACTGGCACTCAATTTTGATTTCCTTAAGTGGGCGCCACAATATTCTTGGCCGGGGTGTCCGTGGTTGTAACGCCGGCACTGACTTCACACACACCATTGAATATCTGCGCAGGTGTGCTTTTTCACTATTAGGTATAATATAGTTTTACTTTTATAAACGTGAAAGATTGTATGGACATATGGTTGGATGTGTGGATATTTGCTACTCTTTCACTATTTGGTTTTTAAAACAGTTTGACGGATCCTGATGAAATTTGGCACACAGATAATTTAAATCCTGAATTAACATATCGCTCCTTTAGACCGACACTGACAAAATTACAATTATTGTCATTTCAAAACTAAACCTGTTTTTCTTTTAACATAAAGTTTATTTTACAAATTACAATAATTCCAATTGTGTCAGTATCGTTCTAGAGGAGAGATAAAAGATAGATAAAAGTCACTCGAAATAAATGATTATTATTGTTAACACAAAAATAATAATAAAGAGGATAGAAGTGCCTTAGACGCGTGACCTTGGCGCCGCGCTTGTGACTCGTAGGTCACAAGCGCGCGACTTGTGGCTCAGTGCTATTTGAAACGTGGGTATGACAACAAGTGCTTTAAAATGGTGTTTTGCAGCATTAGCAATTGCGGAAACTCGTCCACACTGTGTAATTACACTAATAAGGGGATTACATTTCATTGGTATGTATTAATTTAATGTAATAATGCGGTTTATATCAAAATACAACTTGAGAAAAGATTTAATTATGAAATATTGGTTTACACGTTATTAACACGAAACTTCATATACCATTGCTACTCATGCCCATAAAAACGCAGATCGTTTTGAATTATACGCAGCAATGTAAAGTAATTTTTGATAACCCTTCCGTCTTGCACAAAAGTTCGTGGTACGGACAAAAAAACAGGTTACGACTAGTACAGACATAATGCCGACGCGGCCGATAAATGGCGCCGTTGTGTAAATGTGGGTATGACTTACGTTGAGTGTTATTCAACGCTATCTCTAAGGTGTAAGGATCATAATTGTTTGTAAGCAAAAATATTAGTAATTGTGTGCGTGATTGCGTAGTACGGTTCCGGTCTTTTGCATGTGTGCATTAACACAGTAAGTAGAGGGGATGAAGCAGCGACACGAGTTCCGGAAGAAAATAGGAACTAAGGCATTTCTATCCTCTTTATTATTATTTCTGTGATTGTTAATGTCGAGTGGCGTCCATGGACCAGAAGACGCAGTGTAGGTAGGCCTCCAACAAGATGAAGCGGCGACGACCTGGTTAAGGTTGCGGCATCGCGTTGGATGCGGATGACACGGGACCGATCTGTTTGGCGAGCTTTGGGGAGGCCTATGTTCAGCAGTGGACGTCTTTCGGCTGAAATGATGATGATTGTTATTTTTTTTAATTAAAATTATATTAAATTTCGTTAAAATGCAAATAAAGAAATACAATACAATACAATACAATACAATATTAATTTCGGGCAACAAAACCCATATATTTTTTTTTTAATTTGACATAGACAAATTAAATTAATAAATAGACATAAATAGATGCGTGTCATATGCGCCCCGGAGTAGCCATATTTAATACTCAATAAACACCATTACTAACATAGTATTTAAGTAAAATTGTTACTAACCTGATATGAATTACATGTTTGAAATAAATGAATAAATAAATAAATAAATTAAATCAATAAAACATTGAGAACAAAAAAAATATGAGCTAATGTAACGTATTCTCTGCGCTATTCCATTTCAAGCTGGCTACTTCGAATAGTGCGGCGATGTTGGGATGCGCGGCGGCACCGGCGCAGGTTTACGTTCGCAATGTGAACTGCGCAACAATCAAGTAAGAGTGACTCAATATATAAATAACGTCAACACTGCTTTTGGACGCAATTAGATTAAGTGCAAAGTGCACATTTTTTGTTCAGATTTTGCCTGCTGGTGATACTTATTTTATGGTTATGACGTAAATTGTTTACTAGAAGCCTGAATTTTATTAGCTTTTGCGATTTATGACGCATCTCGCTGAAAATGAAAATGTTATAGGTATTACTTACATGGTTTGTTTCATAAAGTTAGGTTAAGGTATACTGTAAGCGATAGGCTAGCAACCTGTCACTATTATGCCAGTTTTACCTTTAAAACTAAAATTGCTAAAAGTGGCCTCGAAACGTATAAATCATGTAACGTACCGTTTTGTGTGCTCTACCTAAAATCACGCCTGTGTTTCTAAAGGGGGTTGGGAATACAGGCGCGATTTCACGTGTGTTACCTATGTGTTTATATTATTAAAGCGTTACTGTTATATTGTCGAAAAAAATTTGGTAAAAATTTGGTTGGTGCTAATTAACTATTACCTGACCGAAAACATTTTGAAATAGGTACTTACGGATTGATATACGACGCGTCCTGTCGTAAGATACTGTGATACTTTTACATAGATTTGTTTACTTCTTTTTTTAATATAAGTAGAGTGATGTCAAAAATCGACACTTAATTTTTTTATGAAGATTTAGATACTGTCATTGTGATTGTGATAGTAAAATGGCTCAACGATAGATATTATTCTTAGGCGACTGTAGGAACTTTTTGCGGACCATACTTGCATGATGAGCATGCTACCTACTTATGTAGGTATACCGAAATTCAAGTCAATCTGGCCGCTGAAGTTGTATAAAATCAACTTACAAATGGCAAACAAACTAACTAACCAATAAACATTGTATATAAATTTGATGAATGATTCTTTCCCAAAACAATACAAAACGAAAAATGTTTAAATATTGAAGAATTCGATGATATGGCATCCCACTAATATTATAAACGTGAAAGTTTGTGTGGTTGGATGGATGTGTGGATGTTTGTTACTCATTCTAACTAAAACGATATGGATTAACATATAGTATACTTTCTATACCGGAAATTTTCGTTGTTCTCGTGGGATATTGATAAACTATTTCTCCGCAGACGGAGTCGCTGCCAACAGCTAGTTATTTCTAAAGTATAAAGAATGTAGGTATAAAAAAATTTACATCACGCGCTAAGTCATTAATTACCTATATTTGTTGGATGGATTCCTCGAACCACCTACTCCAGAAACCGCTTTTAGATATTTTATTGAAATGTATTTTTAATCGAGACGATCCCAGAACTGCCCGCTGAATATCATCATTAATAGAATGAGTAATGTGTCATTTTTTCATCACCTCTTTTTAACGAAATCTCAACGAGAACAAGTATGACGAAGCTTGTGTGTTAAGGGCGTACCGTGTATCATGTACGCGAACCAAATGGCAGCTAGACTCGTAAACTATAAAATATTTTGTGTTATATAGTCTTATATCGTGGCTTATTTGGCATTATCAGGCCGCGTAAGGATTCCTTTCCACCAAAGGATGTGGAAGCTACTACGCAAGCTACGAAACTATGTGACCGTTTGCACTAATGCTTTGGTATGTAGCCGCTCGAGGAAGCTTCAGAGCACGCTACAGCTCGCATCTAGTTGAACCCTATTCCATCAGTGTTACCTATGCTATGTGGACCAATGAATATGATTGGTGGATATTGGCGTCCATAGCAACTCAGCATAGCGCACATCTGCTGAAAGGGCACCCTAATACGCACGGTACGCCTTCATATAAAAGATGTTCCATACGAAGATAATTATGTCTTCCTCGCACCTTTGGTAAGGTATGACTTACTCATGCTTCTTTCACTCTCTAGGTCACCTAATGAAAACGTACAATTCAAGCTACTTCTACACACAAAACTTGCCACAAATTCTCTTCTTCTTTGTTGTTTCACTCTTGGCAGAATGGTCGTGGTCAGGTTGAGGCGTCTATGCCAGTAGAGCTGGAAACAGCTCTCCGCACGGTCTCCCGCCACCTCTCCCTGTTGGCGGACTGTCTAGCGCAATCAGATACGCAGCTCCCTAATGCGAATTTCTTCCGGAGGGAGCCCCAGCACATACCGAGGCAAGCCCTAGACCGGAATCCTCCAGGAAAACGGAAACGTAGCCGCCCTAAGCCATCCTGGCAGCGGACGATAGCCGCAGAAGCGAATCATGACCGTTCGAGATGGCGACGTACTATGGACGCCCTCTGCCCCATCCAGGGGACATGGGACATTAAAACAAGTAATGCGGATTTCACTTGGTCAGTCCAGCGCATAAATGACCTGCCACGTGATCTAGTGCCTTCCACTTTTCCCTGTACGACCAATCGTTCTATCCCTTTACACTCGACTTGAAACGATCGTGAGTGTTGATTTTGAAAAAATATTTCTCGTACGGCGAACCGCTTTTGCGAACACAACCGATGTCGATCGATCGTGCGGCTATGCTAGAATGAGACAAGAAATACAGAAGGCTCATGCGTACGCGTCGGGACTCGTCAGTCTCGTTGACGTGGCGTGGGAGATCGATGTGTTCTTTGAACGTCGGACTCACTATCGTAAGTGGATTTTTTTTTACTAATTACCATTAAATATCTTCATAATTTACTATCGGATTGCAAAGAGTACTTGTTTGTGTGATATATTTTAATTAATCTGCATTGATTCGAATGAAATACATATATGAAATTTGTTTTTGAATTTTAACTATCACGATCGTGTGATTTCGGTTGCATTGCGTATCATTGAACTCTCACGATCGTGCGGTTTCGGTTGTGTACTGTGATGTTGGTTTAGTAGGTATAACTTATTTATGTATACGCTTGACTTACTAACCGGGATGATTTGCTTATTAAAGGAGCTCCGTTGACCGATAAAATAATAGAAGATCTGCTCGCAGACGGAATCCTGTCAGAAATTGAAGGTTTAGATGACGATGATTTGAAAGATGTGCCTAACTTTTTCGAAACCTAGCCAGTGATGGCGACTTGCTCTTGGATGAAGAAATTTCTACTCTGCATGAAGTAAGGCCACGGTCACGCTCTCCGTTAAGTTCACCGCGAGTATCTTCTCCACCCCCTTCTCCGCGACCAGCGACTCCACCACTAGTGACATTATCACAGCCCCCTATTTCGCCGTTGCAAATCGGAGCTAGAAGACGACCAGGTCGACGTAGGTCGGAATCTTTACCTAGAAATGTTCGAATAGGCAGAGGTAGAGGTAGATCTGTCCGTACACGGGGAAATGTATGCAGTGGAAGATCCTTAACAGCACCCGCACCTCGAAGTCGAACATGGAAGCGAGTTCTGTTTACGGATAAGCCACACAATTACACCTCGCTACCAGTGAAACCTGTCCGCTCCCCGGTAGAGTACTTTCATGAGTACATTGACAACGACTTCATGAAAGAGATCGCTAGGATGTACGACAGGCGTAGAATTAAAAACGACCGCCTCTGAAATCTGCAAGCTATTTTCCATTCAAAGGCCCCTCGAACATGTCACATGGAAGTCTGCGGTAGTCGATGAAAAATTAAATGCGACGTGTATTTATGCATATCGAGAGATAAATCTATATATATAAAAGAAGAAACTGACTGACTGACTGACTGACTGACTGACTGACTGACTGACTGACTGACATATCAACGCACAGCCCAAACTACTGGGCCTAGAGATTCAAAATTTGGCACGTAGGTTCCTTATACGGTGTAGGGGTGCACTAAGAAAGGATTTTTCAAAATTCACTCCCTAAGGGGGTGAAACGGGGGTCCAAAGTTTGTATGGGGAAACAAGATTAAATCGACTATTTTATTCGAAACTTCACAAAAGTACTCCTAATGATAAATGAGTAAACACGTGTTTCAGGTTTTTTGAGAATTCAACCCCTATTATTATTATTATTATTATTATTAAAAGGGGGGAAAGGGGTAACAAAGTCTTAAAATCAACATGGATGTTGTTTCTATGGTTTATCGGGTCGTTGGTTATGAAAACAACAACGGTTTTAAAATCCGACGTGGCAGACGTAAAATACAATCTCCCTGGATGGGGTACGGTACGATGGGGTTGAAATGTCTAAATAAACTAAATGACTGTTGATATATCAACGCACAGCCCAAACCACTGGACCTAGAGACTTGAAATTTTACACATAGATACCTTATACAATGTAGGCATCCACTAAGGAAGGATTTTTGGGAATTCCCACGGGAACGGGAAAAAACGGGATTTATATATTCGATTCCGAGTGACCCTATCTCAGTAACTATAATAACTGGACTCTTCAAATTTAATACACAAATAGGTATTACATTAGTTAAAACTTTAATTTCAGGATTTTTCAAAATTCCCACGGGATAAGGAAAAAACGGGATTTTTCGTTTTACTGGTCGTAGAAAGCTGAAATTCGGCATGTAGGTTGCTTGGGGAGTGTAGAGCTGGATTGAGAGAGGACTTTCCAAAATTCCCACGGGAACGGGAAAAAACAGGATTTTTCGTTTTACTGGTCGTAGAAAGCTAAAATTCGGCATGTAGGTTGCTTGGGGAGTGTAGATGAGCATTGAGAGAGGACTTTCCTAAATTCCTACGGGAACGGGAAAAACGGGATTATTCGTTTTACTGGTCGTAGAAAGCTGAAATTCGGCATGTAGGTTGTTTGGGGAGTGTAGAGGAGCATTGAGAGAGGACTTTCCAAAATTCCCACGGGAACGGGAAAAACGGGAATTTTCGTTTTGCTGGTCATAGAAAGCTGAAATTTGGCAAGTGGGTTCCTTGGTGAGTGTAGAGCTGGATTGAGCGAGGACTTTCCAATATGCCCACGGGAACGAGAAAAAACAGGATTTTTCGTTTTACTGGTCATAGAAAGCTGAAATTCGGCATGTAGGTTACTTGGAGAGTAGAGGAGCATTGAGAGAGGACTTTCCCAAATTCCCACGGAAACGGAAAAAAACGGGATTTTTCGTTTTACTGGTCGTAGAAAGCTGAAATTCAGCATATAGGTTGTTTGGGAAGTGTAGAGGAGCATTGAGAGAGGACTTTCCAAAATTCCCACGGGAACGAGAAAAACGTGATTTTTCGTTTTACTGGTCATAGAAAGCTGAAATTTGGCAAGTGGGTTTCTTGGGGAGTGTAGGGGAGCATTAAGAAAATATTTAACGAAATTCTAACGGGAACGGGAAAAAACGGGATTTTGCGTTTTACAGGTTGTAGAAAGCTAAAATTTCAAAATTCATAAGTTTATACTGTAAGTAGGCCGCAAAGGGCTCTTTAACCGACTTCTAAAAAAGGAGGAGGTTATGCATTCCACTTTATGTATTTTTTTATGTAGGTATGTTCACCGATTTCTCGGTCAATTGTGGACCTGCTTGCTTGCTTGCCTGTATGCTTGCTTGCTTGATATCTTGGTTCTTTGGAATACTCATGGTACACGCGAGCGAAGCCGCGGGCAAAAGCTAGTTGTATCATAAGAAGGAATAACATCAAAACATATATGTCTGATTACGATCTCATGTAATTTTACTAATTTAGATATTAATTTTCTCAACTAAGCTAGAAATTAGCATTTTTTGTTATGGAAACTATAATTTTGTTGATTATTTTGTAATGCTGCCTGAGAAATTGCTGTGATTTAGTGCCTAAATTATGAGTTACTTAGTTTTTATTTCTATAACTGTGTTTTATTCATTTAAATTCTTCAATAACCGTTTAAATGTAAAATTTGTACACAATCACATCATGACCCTCACGAACGTGCGAGTTACATATTATTCCTGAGCCACACGAACGTGAGGGTCTGATTGTGGAAGACCAGCTCAGTCAGGATTTTTTTTGTTATTTTTCCTTGACTCCTTATAAAGTAATAATAAAGTTACGTAATGTCGCACGGAGCTGTTAGAGATTTTTTTCACTCGGGTGTAAAGGGCTATAGTGTTATTGTGTTGCCACATATTACCATGGTTCAAATCAACATTGATTACATTTGATTATTGAACTTGATTCCGTACTAATCACGAGTGAAGTCTAGTTATAGTGTTTAGTAGTTCCAATGACAAGTAATGATTAACTATACTTACGTCATGACATACTTAGCGTTGTAAACTATTGGAAGGCAAGCTTGAGAAGAGATAACTTAAATAAAATGTCATTGGCGTATAAGAAATACCAATATAATATACACCATTAGATCGCACCAGTTGGCTCGCATCCCTTATTGTGGAAAATTGCATAATTCCCGTGGGATAGCGATAAAGGATTTTTTTGCAGACGGAATAGTGAACTAAAACTGAAGAAAATTAAGTATAAAAGGTTCCTCTTCTGGCAGCATTTCCTTAGGAAGTTGCTCTTATTATTAAGTTAAAACATGAGGTAATAATTTTATTGGTCTAAAGATTATAATCACTAACCACAAACTCGCCTTACTTCTTTATAAAATAATATTGGTCAAGATGGAGGCAGAACATCGTTTTTTCACAAGGATTTCCTTCGGCACTCCATTTTCACCATTACGCCACTGAACACCTTCTGTTCTGCACTTAAACCCTGCGTGGTAATAGCTCGTCCCAGTTCAGTCAAGGTTCTAACTCCAACTATGCCTCTATACCACTAAGAGCCCAACCGACAGGCCAAACACATGCAAATGGAAACTCTAATACGCTGCTGTGAAGGCCAGTTTCTCTTTAACCGTCCTAAACTGATGATACTTTTCCACGTCCCTGCCAAGGTCCTACCGTACCAAGCGCACGCATTTCTATGTCGGATAAAACTGGCGTATGTGATGCAAGTGGGTCATTTGAATTCGGACGTTGGCTTTAAATTTTAAGGTAGATTGTTGCTTGGTGGTTTATAGGGACTTAAAAGTTCTGATAATGGTCGTGAACACAAAGGAGTAGATAGTATTGAAATATTACGCGGTTGTACGTGTGCTCGTGAATGCCACGTAGATTTGTACTTACCTACTCTTGTTTTTTTATCAAATTGCTGGCAACTGATACATAAAAAGACAGAATAGAGTATTTATTTTAAAGTAGTCGCGGACAATAACGACTCGAAATTCCGCGGAAATTATGTAATTTTCCGGAATAACAATTATCCTTAATGTTAATTAAGCTTGTGCGCCAAATTTTATCCTAATTTTTGAACCGTTTTTGTAGATATAAATAGGTAATACATATCAAAACTTCAAGGTTCGAAAATAAACATTGGTATTTTTCGTACAAAAATCTGCCCCGACGGATATCAAACCCGGGACTTCAATCTTCGAAGAAAAGCTTGTCACCACCCCTCTTTTCACTTACGCCTGTTCAATCGCCAACTCAACTTGGCCACGGTTGCTGCAATGTGGCTGAAACGTCGAGGTAAATATTTTTTGCATAATAAATCCTGCTGCAATGTGGCCGAAACGTCAAGGTAAATATTGTTTGCGTGATAAGTCCCTTATTCACCACGGCTGCTGCAATGTGGCCGAAACGTCGAGGTAAATATTGTTTGGGTGATAAGTCCCGTCTGGTAAAACAATTATAATAAGCTTAATTAAAAGCAATACAATGAATACTTATATTGCTCCTCTGCGGAAGTAATGATGTTAAATCATGCAAAATACACTTTTCACTTCTCATGTTCGTAAAGTTGTTCTTTACGTAGAGAGAATGCTACATAAAAATAGCTTTTTATGCTCAAGAGAGCATAAAGTAAAATTCGTCTAAGAAGCCACAAACAATAGAAATGAAATTTTTGGAAATTAAATGAAATTTATGGGTTTATTGTTTTTTTTTTTATAAAACTGGTGATTTTTATTACAAAATTGCTGTGAAAGTTGTATATAAAGACATGTACTTAGTATATTTAGTATCAGCATTGCACCCGTGCGAACCCGAGGTGGATCGCTAGTAGGTAATAAACGTATGTTTTAATTGCTTTAGAATTCAAATGTTACTTATAGAATACTTTACACAAGAACAGTCTACGTCGTCAAATATTCAGCTTTAATCAGGCATGCATTAAAAAGACAATTTTGTTACTACTTGTTGGTTTCTTGTTCCATTCCGAAGTCTGGTTCGTCACAAAAGCCTTCAAGATCATCCTCAATATTTTCATCAGGGATAAGTTTAAAGTAGAAATCATGGTTAACCTGTGGAATCAGATGCAGAAGGCTCTTCAAGTCTTTTAATTTGCGTCTGCGTTTGGTTTTCATGACTGATGGCCACAGGAGTTCTATTATGTCCTTGGTAATATTTGTCACCCTTCCGCGAAGATTTTTGTTTATATCAACTTCCTTAAATTCTTCAGCAAAATTATAGACCTCATAATGTATTTTGTAAATTTCTCCAACTTCAAAGAAGACAATAAGTCCTGCTGATTCATTCGATGAACTTTCATGGGATTCAAGATTGGTTTTTTTCAGTCTTTTTGTATTTTTATTTTCCAACTCCAATTTTTTTTACTTTTACGCTCATCTCGTGAAATCCATTATATTTTTATACTAAATACATACTCAAACATGGATACACAGGAAAAACCCAGAAAAAGAGACCAGCGCTGGTCTCTTTTCTGAGTTTTTTCTGTGTATCCAATCCATGTTTCAGTTTGTATTTACTTAGTATGAAAATATATGGATTTCATGGGATTATTTTTCTTGCATGTCTCCCACATCATCAGTGGGTTCAGATTCTACGACGATTTTGCATGTTTAATCCTGACGACTACTTGCGGTGGAGAAAAATAACGTCGTATTCCATTTATTTTAACATGGAACTCCGCAAAGTAATGCTGAATCTTCACAGTACTTTAATTGAAAGCGTTTCTCGACTTAGATTACCGGATATCCCAGTGGTTCGAGAACCTGACTCGAAAGCTCAGATTGGGGCAGATATAAGTATGAAAAATACAATTTTTTATTCGGATAATATATGTATTTAAATATCTACGTTGCCTAGTACCCATAACACAAGTTTTGTTTGTCCCGAAATATTTATTTATTTACACTTATTTAATACATTACAATGTATAATTGACTACCGCAGGGCCTTTACAAAGTGCCATCAACTTAATTCGAATGTCGCACTGGACATTAAGTACTAAATTACTTTAGAAATGACAGAGAAAGTGCAATTATCTCGTATCACTTTCAACCTTCTTTCAACTAATTACTCTACAATGATTGGAGGACTTTCTTTCGCTTTTTCCCCAGTGTAAATTACAAATGCATAGTTATTTAATAATTATCGCTCTTCACATCCCGTTGAAGTGTTTAGTCGTGGTAGCCTGGTAGTTATATGGCCTTTCAAGCAGAGGATCGTGGGTTCGAGCCTGTGCTTGCTTGCTTGATATGCGAGTTTTTTGTAGACGAGGCTTTTTAACCGACTTCAAAAAAAGGAGGAGGTTCTCAATTCGGTTGTATACATGTTCTTTTTTTTAATGTGTGTTACCTCAGAACTCCGTCATTTATAAACCAATTTGGAAAATTTTTTCGTTGTTCGAAAGCATATGCTTCAAGGTTAGTCCCGTTGTTACCACAATCCAGTTCCGATGATGGGATCCATGAGAAATTGAAGGAACTCCTCAAAAATTCAAGAGAAATATATAGCGATTTTAGTATTTTCGGTGACAAGTCGAGCATTTGCATTCAGAAAGTATCATTTGGTAAACTGGATTTGATGAAGAAGACCGCAGATGGCCTGGGGATGGATGGGGGTGATGGAATCCCTCAATGGGTCAAATATTGCAAGTTGAATTTGATTCACTTCCCGGTTTCTAATTAAGTTGAAATTTTGCATGCATGTGTAAATCAGGTGACAATGCAATATTATTGTAACATGGAGCTGATCTGATGATGGAGCTGGAAGGTGGCCATAGGAACTCTGTAATAAAACGACACAACCCCGTCGAGTATTAAAAATAGAATTTCAAACATATACTTATTTCGAAGATAAATTGATGATTTTATCCTACGCATTTATATTTTATAGTAAGACTGACAGACATGTTTTAAGACAAACACTCATTAACGGCCAGTAGTTATCATTGCGTGCAAGTAGGTTAGGTTGGCTCCAACACGGCCCCTCTTGTCTGAGGATCGTGGTCAGTATCAGCGTTGCATCTGGAGCGGATGATCTGTCTCCACCGTTTCCTGTCCAGCGCATCTCTTACTATCGTGTAGAATTTGACGGACGACAAGTCTTTTATTTGATCGGTCCAACTCGTTGGTGAATGACCGCGCGGTCTTCTGCCTTCGGTGTTCCCAACCACAATCAGTTTCTCTAGACTATCATCGCCTTTACGCACTGTATGTCCGAAATATGAAAAAATGCGAAATATAAAGATGTAAAATAGATAAAAGTTAGCTATGAAGTATCTTTTTTTTGTACTTATTTTTTCAACTTCATTTTTTTTTATTACTTTTACGGTCATCCCGTGAAATCATATATTTCGTACTAAATACAAACTGAAATATAGATGCACAGAAAAAACCCCAGAAAAAAGACCAATGCTGGGAATCGAACCCAGGTCCTCAGCATTCCGTGCCGCGTGCCATACCCCTACACCACCACTGGTCTAGAGATTAGACACGAATCTTTCCTATACATCATACATTTCAATCTGCTAAATCATCACCTTATGCAGTGACAAGCGCACATCTATGTTACACCCTCATCGAGAGATTTTAACACTCCTTCGGAACTAACCGCTCACCTGGACAAGAGATGGCGCTACTGTGCAACTTTAAACAAGTTAGCTATGAAGTATCTTTTTTTTTTGTACTTATTTTTTCAACTTCATTTTTTTTATTACTTTTACGGTCATCCCGTGAAATCATATATTTCGTACTAAATACAAACTGAAATATAGATGCACAGAAAAAACCCCAGAAAAAAGACCAATGCTGGGAATCGAACCCAGGTCCTCAGCATTCCGTGCCGCGTGCCATACCCCTACACCACCACTGGTCTAGAGATTAGACACGAATCTTTCCTATACATCATACATTTCAATCTGCTAAATCATCACCTTATGCAGTGACAAGCGCACATCTATGTTACACCCTCATCGAGAGATTTTAACACTCCTTCGGAACTAACCGCTCACCTGGACAAGAGATGGCGCTACTGTGCAACTTTAAACAAGTTAAAGATTGAAATGTATGATGTATAGGAAAGATTCGTGTCTAATCTCTAGACCAGTGGTGGTGTAGGGGTATGGCACGCGGCACGGAATGCTGAGGACCTGGGTTCGATTCCCAGCATTGGTCTTTTTTTCTGGGGTTTTTTCTGTGCATCTATATTTCAGTTTGTATTTAGTACGAAATATATGATTTCACGGGATGACCGTAAAAGTAATAAAAAAAAAATGAAGTTGAAAAAAAAAAATAAGTACAAAAAAAAAAAGATACTTCATAGCTAACTTGTTTAAAGTTGCACAGTAGCGCCATCTCTTGTCCAGGTGAGCGGTTAGTTCCGAAGGAGTGTTAAAATCTCTCGATGAGGGTGTAACATAGATGTGCGCTTGTCACTGCATAAGGTGATGATTTAGCAGATTGAAATGTATGATGTATAGGAAAGATTCGTGTCTAATCTCTAGACCAGTGGTGGTGTAGGGGTATGGCACGCGGCACGGAATGCTGAGGACCTGGGTTCGATTCCCAGCATTGGTCTTTTTTCTGGGGTTTTTTCTGTGCATCTATATTTCAGTTTGTATTTAGTACGAAATAAATAGATAAAAGTTATTAGATCCGTTCGTTGTGAGAATAACGTGTCTAGAGACGTCATCATGCCTATGACGGAACTCATCAGCGCGACCTTTAGGCTGCGTGTAATTGGACAATAGACCGCGTTTCGCCGTTCACTTGTGCACGGCTTTTTTTGGCCCGAAACGTCCTCGGTCGCATCCGTGAGGCGGATTATCTGATATCTGTCGCTTTTGTTAGAAAAAGTTGTTCACCGACATAATTGTACCAATTCTTTTTATTAACCGACTACAAAAAAAAGGAGGTTATCAATTCGTCTGTATGTTTTTTTTTTTGTATGTTTGTTACGCGATTACTCCCTCAATTGTGAACCGATTTTCAAAATTCTTTTTTTGTTTGAAACAGTATACTCCTGAGGTGGTCCCATTGGCACCAAGTCAAGATCTGATCATGGGATCCTAGAGAAATCGAGGGCAACCTTCAAATTTTACAGGCAAACCTATAGTGATTTTAGCATTTTTAGTATCAAGTGAAGTATTTGCATTTAGAAAGTATAATTTGGTAAACTGGACCTGATGAAGAAGACCGTAGATGGCCAACGGAACTCCTCAACGGGTCAAATCTTGCAAGTTAAATTTGACCCACTTCCCGGTTTCCAATTGAGCTGAAATTTTGCAGACATGTGTGAATTGGATGACAATGCAATATTATTATGAAATGGAGCTGATCTGATGATGGAGCTGAAAGATGGCCATAGAAACTCTGTAATAAAACGATACGACCGCATTGAGTTTGAGCTTATTTGATTTGTCTTGACGAGCACTTTGATCCTAGATGGTAACTAGGGTCTGAAGATGGAGTTGGAAGGTGACCATAAGAACTCCGTAATAAAACCACATAACCCCATCGAGTTTGGGCTCGTTTGATTCGTCTTGACGAGTACTTTGGTAACCAGGATCAAAAAGTACAGTCAGCAAAGAGTGCCTGTTGTATCGCATAATGTTGATTGTTCTAAAATTTTCTGGCGAAGAATGTTTGGCATACTGTTGAAAGTCCTAAAGCATATTTGTTCGTCCTTATATTGATAACAAGAACATCGAATTACCTACAACGTTTTATTACTAATATTAATTGGCCAAAGCAGTCCTAAGAATTGTGTAAGTTATTCACCTAAACTATAGTAAGTAGGTACAGGTATAGGTAGGTAGGTAGGTAGGTACCTGTGTACAAAGAAAAGCGGGCAATAAAAAATAACTACAAACCACCTCTCGCTTAACCTTGTTAGGTTCGTTAGTCATCTTGCGTCCCGTAGAGTGGGAATGGAAGTCTAGTTAGCGGAGGGGGGCTCAGGGGGCGAAGCCCCCCGCAATAAAAAATAATTTCAAACCATCCCCCGTTTAACCTGGTTAGGTTCGTTAGTTACCTTGCGCTCCTCAAAGTGACATTAAAGGGGGGGGCTCGGGGGGCGAAGCCCCCCGCAATAAAAAAATACTTTCAAACTATCCCTCAAAGTGATATTAAAGGGGGGGCTCGGGGGGCAAAGCCCCCCGCAATAAAAAGAATACTTTCAAACCATCCCCCGTTTAACCTGTTTAGGTTCGTTAGTTACTTGCACTCCTCAAAGTGATATTAGAGGGGGGGGCTTGGGGGGCGGAGCCCCCGAAATAAAAAACCTGTCAAACCGCCTCCCGTTTAACCTTACCAGATTCGTTAGTTATCTTGCGTCCCTCAGAGTGGAAATTGAAGCCTTAGTACTGGAAGGGGGGCTCGGGGGGCGGAGCCCCCGTAATAATAAACACCTTCAAACCACCCTCTGTTTAAAACCAAACCTGTTTTAAACCATGTTAGGGGCGGAGCTGGTTAGGTTCATTAGTTATCTTACGTCCCTCAGAGTGGAAATAGAAGCCCCGTTCTTGGAGAGGGGCTCGGGGGGCGGAGCCCCCCGCAATAAAAATACTCTTAAACCACCTCCCGTTTAACCTGGTTAGATTCGTCATTTATCTTGCGTCCCTCAGAGTGGAAATAAAAGCATCGCTACCGGAAAGGGGACTCGTTGGGCGGAGCCCCCGCAATAAAAAATACTTTCAAACCATCCCCCGTTTAACCTGGATAGGTTCGTTAGTTACCTTGCGCTCCTCAAAGTGATATTAGGTGGGAGGGGGGCTCGGGGGGCAGAGCTTCCCGCATTAAAAAAATACCTTCAAACCACCCCCGTTTAACCTGGTTAAGTTCGTTAGTTACCTTGCAATCCTCAGAGCGTAAACAGAAGCGGGGCTTCGTTTACTGGCTACGCCTACGCATCTTTTTTATACCAATACAACTAAAAAGCCAAAATAAAAATTTTTAATAAAAAATATAATATTTTTTATTTAAAATTTTTTTGAAGATTTTTTTTCTATACTGTTTTTGGTGTTCAATAAAGAGTATTTGTATTGTATTGTATTTGTAGTCTTTTGAAAAAAACAACCATGTGCGAATTAACCTCGTGCGTTGAGGTTTCTTCAAAATTTTTAAAATTATAATTTTACTTTTTTTTTAATGTATCTGCTTTGCCTACTTACCTTCTATCCAATCCTGAGAAAATAGTCTTGACAGAAATTTTGCTGCACCCAAAGACAGACAACGAAGTGCTGAATTCCGTTTTTTTTCCTTTTTGGTACAAAAGCCCAAGATATTTTTCCCGTATGTTTTAACAACACTAATTTTTAAGTTTAGCACTAATTAGTTAGGTATTGTGTACAAATACTACCGGAAATATCCTAAAGATTAATGATTATATGTAACTCCATTTTTTAAACTTTCAATAGATCAATAATGGCATATTACAATTAAGACGTTACCTTGAAGGAAGCTTAAAGGAGTAAATGACTAAAAACATACTGTACATAGGTACTTTATTTAAGTTCTAGAGTTGCTAGACTATTTACAACTTCAATTAAATTATTCAAATTACATGTATGAATGAATGTAGTCACCACATGTTTAATAACGAGTTATTGCTGTTGGTGCGTACTACACTATGAATCTGAGACCTTACCTTTTTTTTTAACGGAGTGGAAACACTTTTACGTGTACCTCGGGCCCGGGGAGACCCGGATGGTTATGTGGGGCTCTCTCCCCCGTCTTCTTCCCCTAACAGGATGGGGAGGGGGGAGCATACCCACTAAAACCACTCAGACCCTCTTGCCGAGGTTGGTAGGCGCCGTGGGGTCCAAGGATTTCACCACGACGCCTCCCGGCCGCCCCAGCTTACGTGACGCCAGGCTACCTGCACCAAAGGAAGGAGGAGTTGCAGCGTTTCAACCCCTCCCCCAGACATGTAGAGGACCGTGCAATGCGTACAAGGCATCTCCGTCCCTCGCGCAAAATCGCGCAAATCGCCTACGCCGTCACAGGGGCGCGCTGACGTCGTCCTCGCGCTCCCGCTCCGCGGCCTCCTTTTGCGAGATTACTGTCTCGCAAAAGGAGGCAACCGCCTGCCGGGGTACACATACCTAGAGACATACGTTTATACTCACAGTTACTCAACTACTCCACCAATAGTTTGCCTGAGTTGACTGCCTAGAGAGTTTACAAAAACTAAATATCCGAAGGCTGGATGTGTTTCCGTACGCGGCGAGTTGGCACTTGAAAGTTTAAAGTCCAGGAATACTTCTCCACCCTTAGCCGTTCACACCAATGTTGCTATCTCGTTACCCCGAGCGGGCTCATTCAGTCAGTGGCGAGTCATCGCCTCTAATTAGAATTTGTGATATTCAAAGTCAAAATTCTTTATTCAATTTAGGCATCAATTTTAATGATGCTCCTATGAACGTCGAAGAATCTACCACATACATTATACTGAAAAAGTCAATATTACTTCCTTCCATAGCCCGGTAATCCTGTTCACTGCATCCCTTCTCCATGGCTCATTCCATATTCTTTCTGCTTGGCAAAAAGCTTGGCAATTTTGAACGATTGTCCTCAAGGTGTATTAGGGGATAGAGTTCCATAACTGCGCCTATCTCACTTCTTTACTATGCCAAAGGTCTCTTCAATGATGATTCCATTCAAAAGAAATGAAGAGGGCTATATTCAGAGTTTCTTTGCGCGATAGAATCAGGAATGTGGAGATCAGCAGGAGAATAAAAATAAGTGACACAGTCTGAAGAATTGCCAAACTTAAGTGGCTGGGTACATAACTCCAAGAGCTGATGGCCATCGGGACCAAAGAGTTCCTGAGTTAAAATGCAGCGTGGGAAACCCCCACACAAGGTAGACCTGAGGCCGTATTGTGTAACGCGCGGACGCTTGCTATCCCATTCACTATTACTTTCTGACACAAACAGTATAAGATGGTGACAGAAAGAGATGGTGAAAGCGAAGGCAAGCGCCCGCGCGGTTGAAATTACGGCCTCTGGTAGCAGGAGCCCGATAGATACGAGTTGCGCTGAACCGGGCCTTTTGATGTTCTTTGGAAGAGGCCTAAGTCCAACAATGCATGCATTATGTCTAACAATGATAATGATCATGAAGGCCACGCTCTGTTAGTTTCAACCCCATGAATGTCTTTCAACTGATTAACTCACATGATCGGAAATATAACAATAATAATAACTTGTTTAAACAAGTGTTATGTTTGTGAGCATGTAAACATCTAGTACCTATCTAGTTGTTAGTATTCCCGCGGTAACCAATCCCATCCCTCCATAAGTATTATAAGCTGTATAATTTTCAATATCAAGAGCAGATTAGTGTTGCACCAGTAGATTGAACTATCGATAATGTCGTGACCTTTAAATATAGTCACAGTATCTATAATCCATTACTACACGAGTAGTAATAAGTACAAAAAGCCAATTACTATCGATAGTATTGCTTCAATAGTATCAATCATCTCAGGCCTATACAAGTCACACTGCTGGACGCAGGCCTCTTGTTACATTGAAAGAGCTTGGGCTGTCCCACGTGGAGTAAGTATGAATTGGAAACTTTACACTTAACATATCAAAATGCTATCACATTAAAATGCTTCGTAGAATAATATTGTTATTCACACCCAATGTAAAATAATTGAGTGATTAGTTGAGTGTCCGAGAAAATGAGTTGAAATATTTAATTTTGTATCAAGCAAGCGCATCCTTACAAACTATTAAAGCCACAAGGGTCCTAGGTCCTAAGAAGTTACAATACTTTCTACTCTACTTGTCTTTTGTAGTACTGCACTTTAATACTATCAAATAGAATTGATATTAATTGAGTATCTGCAATGATGACAGTAGTAACTATTATTCCTTGAGACCCCTGTGGTGTCAACACAAACTAACGATTATTTTAACGAAAAAGCTCGTCAACACTATCGTTTCTATCGATAGTAATGATACCATCTTTATTGTTGTCTCATCACTCACTAAATCGCGATAGTGTCCAAATATCGATATAGTGACTATTTTTCAAGGTCAACAATCGATCGCCAAACCATCGATAGTTTTGCAACGCTTCACCAGATCGTGTTGTGTCGACGTGACCGCCCCACGGAAAGTAACCAGCATTAGCATATCAGCGCTTAGTTATACACTAATCGTTTCCTTTTCAATTATTTAATCGCACTGCATTTGCATACACTGAGATCGATTACCTTCGATGTTAGGAATCTGCTGAAGCTGTCTCATGTCTATAATTGTCGGCTTCGTCATACTTAATAGTACCTAGTGCGAAAAAATACAATGGAGAGCATACATACTGATAAGCCGAGGGTCATTTTTCATATACCCATTACCATTTTCGAATTGGAATTGAAGTAATTAAGGCTGGTAGCTATCTCTCTCAACGAATCGGCATCGCCATTCAACGAAGCAGCTTTTTGGGTACGTTGCCACGAGGGCCTTTTTTAGTCCAACCCCCTGTTTCACCATCAATTCAATACGCTACACTGCAATAAGTGTTTGACTAAGAGTCGATAACTTCTCAAATATGCTTTTGACATTTAACGCATTGACACTAAACTATCGCAAATGTAAACGAGTAATTTATGTTCTAGCAATGGAAGTCTTTATCTGATTATCATTGAGACGAAATCCCATACAGCACGTACCTCGATGTAATTGAAAGGAGTCATCGCAGAATTGTTTCCATTCGATCATATCGGCCAAGGAGTCGGACTTGCGCACTGAGGATTACATATAAATTTAAAGCAACCAAAAATTCTTTAAACATGAAACTACCGTGAGACTCACTTATAGTGAAAATAAGAAGAAGAGCTACGGATTAGCCCGAAATATGTCGAGTTGAACTCGTTTTAAGACGTGAGTGATCCGTTTATTTTCACTATCAAACAAAAATTCGGTGGTATTTTATATTATTTCTGGTTCAGATTTTTTTTCCTTTACTTGTGCCTTAAGATAGATATTTTTTAGGATAAATTACCGAGAGCGTGGAATTGCATATGTAGTGGTATTGTATGTTTATAGGCATTGGAGAGAAATATCTCTATATTGTTGTCTCTATCTCACTAAAGTGAAATGCCTATAAACACACAATACCACTACAAAGGCAGTTCCACGCTCTCGGTAATTTAATTATAACACATCTTATTATAAGCTTGAGGTCCCGGGTTCGATTCCCGTGTCGGGGCAGATATTTGTATCAAAAATACGAATGTTTGTTCTCGGGTCTTGGGTGTTTAATATGTATTTAAGTATATATCTATCTATATAATTTTGTTTATCCGTTGCCTAGTACCCATAACACAAGCTATGCTTAGCTTACTTTGGGACTAGGTCAATTGGTGTGAATTGTCCCGTGATATTTATTTATTTATTTATTTATTTACATCTCATGATCCTATATCAACTGGAGTAAATATATCATAAGTTTTGATTCCAACGGTTTTTCTATTAAAATACACTTTCAAAAGATTTTTTGGTGCTTCAATTTAGAAGTTAAAATTTTTCACAGCTGCAGGAGATTATAGACTTAATTTAATATTGTTTTCAAATTGATACATCAATGTGTTCCTGAGAAATAAGATCTTGACAGACAGACGGTCAACAAACTGCCCCAAATAGGATTTCTTGTTTTTTTTTACTACGCAGAACCATAAGAATAATTTTAATAATTTGTAAAACGTAAAAATCAGTTGAACAACCATGGCTTAATAAACAATACGAACTTATAACCTACTTGTTTTCTTGAAGCCGATTAAAAATCGTTATAAAATAGTTTATTTTCTTCGATCTCAAGAAAGATCAATCACTTTAAACTTATTGGCAAAAACAATTTGCTTATTCGCCCGGTGATTGACGTAGAAAGTGACAGCACATTGTTAGTCGAACAATGATTAATGTTTTCAGTCAGTTTTGGAGGCCGATACGCGGACTCAGCTCTAAACACAGCAAATAACGGATATAGCTCTAAATATGCATATCTACTCTTGCGACATATTGCGCAGCAACTTACAAGGTTTCCAAAGTATCGTTTTTGATAAAATAAAAGGCAAGAGGATTTAATAACAGCATCAATCCTCCAGTTAATGACTAGTTGTATTCGGTACATAAAGTTTACGATGTATGATTAATAACGTCCATCAATTACCTCGACGGCATTATTACACGAACAATCCCTTCGTTTAATCAAACTCTTTATAATCAATAGCATTCACTATAATGGAAAAGCGAAAGGTGATATGTCACGGTACTTAAACCTAAAGGTTAATCTTAAACCTAAAAGTTTCTTAAATTGACATTGCAATGCGTTTTAGGGTTGCGTTGTCAAAATGGAAAAACAAAACTTCTAACAGAGACTTCTAGACAGAGGTCTATCCGAAGCTTAGTTTTATGATTCTTAACTAGAAAACTATAATTTGGCATGGGTGTATATAAGAATCTCATTCTGAGAGGAGGCCTGTGCCCTGCAGTGGGAGGGACGTGTATAGGCTGGGATGATGATGATGATGATGATTATGATGATGTATCTAAGAATCACGCCGACAAAGTTGTAGATAACCGCTGTGTGATAGTTGTGATGATGAAATCTATATAGAAGCAATAAGGCTGCCTATTCCTTACCTTTTAATTTTTTCTCCTTGTATTTAGGTACCTGTTTTCTGTATTGCTTATTACATGATGTTCAAGAAAGTGTCATTCTATTGTATTGTATTGTAGAATAAAACAATAAAACGTTTTTAGGGTACGTAAAGTGACAATGCATTTTTCTCGTCTAACCATTATTGATAGGTGTTTCAAAAATATGGCAAGTTAGCCGGAATATTTTCCGATTCAATGTTTCGTACGCAAAATATTAAGCTTCAAAGTACAGTATATATCAAATTTAACCCGTGGAACGTCCCGCGATTGATAGGTGTTTCAAAAATATTGCAAGTTAGCCGGAATATTTTCGGATTCAATGTTTCTTATGCAAATTAAGCTTCAAAGTACAGTATACTTACAACAAATTTAAAAGGAAATCTATCAATAATTACTAAACTAAACGGGACTTATCACGCAATAAATATTTATTTATTTACCTCGACGTTTCGGCCACATTGCAGCAACCGTGGTCACGAGTTAACACGGTTGCTGCAATGTGGCCGAAACGTCGAGGTAAATAAATAAATATTTATTGCGTGATAAGTCCCGTTTAGTTTAGTAATTATGAGTGAAAATCACGAAAGTTTAAAACAATCTATCAATAGCTAAGTACTTAGTCTTTACAAGTTAAAGAATAATCAAAACTCAATATAAATAGACTCAATATAGTACGGAACCCTACCCTTAGAGCGTGGCCTACAATTTTTACTTTTAAGTATCATGACTTTGCTGAAATTGCACTGTCCATCTTCATCAAAAACAATAGACTCGGGGATAGATTTGCGCAATGAGTTAGTAAATTACAGGTGTCGATCACTACATCGCATTGAACTTTGGCCTTTATGGCTAAGGACTAAGACAAGTGTAATCATACAGTAAATAATAGTAATTTTATCTCAGCTTCCCAGTCTCAGTCGGTTCGCGGCATTGAGATGTGCGAAGTATGGTGTTAAGTAAGTTGAGATACCG
This sequence comes from Archips crataeganus, assembly GCA_947859365.1. NCBI lineage: Eukaryota > Metazoa > Arthropoda > Insecta > Lepidoptera > Tortricidae > Archips > Archips crataeganus. The sequence goes on from OX402048.1 coordinate 19,758,891, forward strand.
GCTATTTGAAGGTTTTTGGTACAATGAAGATGTGAGCAGACGAAAGAAACTATGGAAATATTGAAGCAGTCGTAATATATCGACGCTTGAAAGGAGAAATTATCTAAGCGACATTTTAGTCTAAAAAGTTTTATCTCAAAATATATTTAAATTTTACTTTCTTTAGCGCAAAATGTCACTTAGATAATTTTTCCTTTGAAACGATATGTTACTTTTTTCTCATAAACATTAACTGTTCACAAATGGAAAGATTTTGAATGATCTAAATATGTACCTGGGTGAACATTAAAGCGTTTTGTTTGCTTGGTTATACATCATTACCATCCCATAATTATTCACAACGGAAAAATAAGTAGCAAGATCTTTGTTCGAACTAGATTTAGTAACGGTACTATTTCATTTTTAATAAAAAAATACCCCTAAACAACATCTCTTTTAAAAATATTTGCTGAAACGGTAATGATGAAAAGAAAACGCGGTAAAACGCTGAATATCCACCACCTAAATGTTTTAATACAGTAACACATTGAACACAGGTTGAAAACTGAGATCACATTTTATTATCCAGGAAAAACCACGGTGACGCGAGATAGGTCATGAAAAACTTTTACGTAAGTATAATTTTGTTTTCTGTACCACTACCATGAGTTTACAGTGAAGGTACTAGATAGCGACTGCGTAAATGATTTGTATGGAGTCTCCATATAAATCATTTACGCAGTCGCTATCGAGTACGGTCATTGTAAACTCATGGTAGTGGTACTGGAGACGTTTGTGAGAGCGCGGTTTGGACTCTGACTTTGAGTATCTGGTGCAGTTTTCCATCGCCGTTCAACGAGGCAACGTGGCCAGGCGTGACATGTGCCATTACGCCGGGAATGATGCGGGGCCGTATCTTAGTTTTATATTTAGCTCTTGTGTTATACTGTTAATAGTTATAAGTGTAATTTAATTCTATAAACTATCATCATTCATCATCATTTCAGCCGAAAGACGGCCACTGCTGTAGGTATGTACATAGGCCTCCCCCAAGGCTCGCCAAACAGATCGGTCCCGTGCCATCCGCATCCAAAGCAATCCCGCAACGTTAACCAGGTTGTCGCTCCATTTGGTTGTCCACTCGAGAGCCTTTTTGCCCCATTCTATTATGTTGTGAGTAAATTATTATTCTAATACTTAGAATATTCAGATACAAAGCATGTAGGTATTTCATTCTTCTGGTTAGTTCTGGATAAGAAAAGGTCAAAAAAGGAACTACCAAACTACAATACGGAGAACTACTTAAAGAAAAATAAATAGGAGTACCAAAAGCTACCTTAAATCGACATTTTGCATTGCAATCATTATTTTCAGTCTTATAGCTTAACTTTAGCTCATTTATGTTGGCAGTAAAAATCACCGATACCTGCCTATCATATAATCTAAACAATTTTTCCTTCCTCAATCATCTGTCAAGCGTTACTATAGAGTATTGACTATCAACTCGAGCGAGCAAGTAAACGCAGCGCTACATCATTACTCCATTATCACGACACAAAAGGTTAAGGCTGAATTACTTAATCTTGATGGGAACTTTATCGGAAAATTAAATTGTTGGTGTACTTTGAATACATGCTTCATTAAACCTTATGGGCCTAAATTGTTACTAATACACCGTCGAGGTAGGCATGTACATTTGTAGTGTTTATCTTGAAAATAGCTGGCTAGAATTTCGGCGTAAATAATTCTAAACTCCATTAAGTATACCGCAATGTCTCAAGTTAAAAGTCTTTGACCAGTGTGTGTTGCCAGTGGTGACTTATGGCACTGAGACGAGCCCGCTAACGATGGGCCTCATAAGAAAGCTCAAAGTCACTCAGAGGAGTGCTCGGAGTTTCTCTGCGGGATCGCATTAAGTAGAAATAATGAAATCCGCGCAAGAACTAGAGTCATCGAGATAGCTCGAATAATCGCCAGACTCAAGTGGCAGCGGGCAGGGAACATCGCTCGTAGAACTGATGGCTGATGGGGCAAAAAGGTTCTCGAGTGGTGTCCACGGACCGGAAGATACAGTGTAGGTAGGCCTCCAACAAGATGGAGCGACGACATGGTTAAGGTTGTGGGATTGCTTTGGATGCGGATGGCACGGGACCGATCTGTTTGGCGAGCCTTGGGGAGGCCTATGTTCAGCAGTGGACGTCTTTTGGCTGAAATGATGATGGTGATGATGAATTCTAAACTATGACTGACTCTTCTACTTGTTTCTTTACATAATTCTACCTACAGTTAAGTTTTGATCTAATTCAATCAATTAAAAAAAGTATAAGCTGTCCAATTAGTAAAGTTAGCAACAGCAATAAATCTAACTGTTACAGTCAACTTAACACAGATTTCGTCATTAACTGGACGGGTTAAGCCAATATTACTAGAAACAATTTCAATATTGATTTTTTTGTCGCTGATTATGTTAATTTAATGTACACATTTGTATTTTGTGAAACAAATCACTTGCATTGGAATTAACATACAAACCATGAATCGTAATTCTCCGCTACGACTTAATAAGTACTAACTATGATTTATTATTGTTTATTTATTTTTACTTAGCCTATGTTTATGTCCCACTCCTGGGCAAAGGCCTCTCCTCTTGACTTCCACATGTCCCTATCTAGAGCTAAGTATACTGGCCACCTCCGACTCGGTCTGCCTTGCCATCGGTGGCCGTCGCGCGGCACCCTCCAACCCAACATGTGGCTGAGTGCGCCCATTGTGGATTCATCCGGCAGACATGCCCTGCCCAGTCTCATTAACTTAAGCTTGGCGGTCGCTTTTCCTACATCAGCGATTTGATGATTATTTGATTTGGGAATTTTAATCACTCGATAATATCACTGATAACAATACCGTTCCGTCCCCGAAGAGTAAAAACGGGACTCTATTACTAAGGCTCCGCTGTCCGTCCGTCGGTCCGTCCGGCCATCTGTCACCAGGCTGCATCTCATTAACCATGATAGCTAGACAGTTTAAATTTTCACAGATGATGTATTTTGGTTTCTGCTATAACAACAAATACCAGAATAAAATAAATATTTCAGGGGGCTCCCATACAAAAAACGTATTTTTTTGCCGTTTTTATAGATAATGGTACAGAACAGAACCCTTCGGTCGCGAGTCCGACTCGCACTTGGCCGGTTTTTTATTTAATAAACAAGTAAGTTCTAAATTCGTAGGTATCTGGTTCACATAGGGGTAGAATTCTTGCAGGCCGCGTTTGTCAGCTTGTAGGGAGAGGGTATCGCTTTTTATTGAGGTTAAAAAAAACAAGGACTAAAGTTTACAACTGACCTAGAATCGGTCACCCAATATAATCTGAAATTTACCAACAATTAAGCAAATACCTCGTACATGTTTTAGATTAAACTAGATACTAAATTTGAACCTACATCATTATTTATCGATTAGCCTGGCAATCATAAACCCGGCAATTTTATTGACAGATAATTTTCAAGCTAATAAGTCTTACAATTGGAAATTGCAAGTGATATAGAATAAGAATAATAGAATGGTAACCTAGTCATGAAATATTGAACAGTTGGACCTAATGTTTATTAGTTGTACACTAAATGGAAGTTCATAAATGGGCATTTATGAAATTTTCGACAGGAAAAATAAAGTAAATTAAAAAACAAGCGACCGAAATAAATACAATAATGTGTTATTATTCATTTCTTAACATAAAATCATGGTGATGACGGTAATGAGATCTGAATCTGTCATCAATGCAGTGATAAACTATCGTCGAGTTCAAGATACAATCATCAGATGTAAGTCGACGACATTGTAATTTTTAAAAGGTATTTCACATGAGAATTTAGTAAAATGTCCTAATGTCTCAACTGCCAAAAGGCTAAATCTTCTAGTCACTACATAATATAAAACAAAGTCGCTTCCCGCTGTCAGTCTGTCCCTATCTATGCTTAGATCTTTAAAACTACGCAACGGATTTTGTGTCGCTAGTCTTCTAATATATAAAAATCTCGTGTCACGATGTTTGTTATCGAACTGCTCCGAAACGGCTTGACCGATTTTTATCATACTTTTTTCTCTATAATCGTTAGATTTGAGAATAGGTCGTAGGCTATTTTATGTGTACCTACCCCTATTCTCCGTGGACAGAGTCGCGGGTAACAGCTAGTACAATATAAAATAATAACCCATATCTAAGTACTTTTCATTCACTCCGTGTCAGCCGCAGGAAATTGCCAATAACTAGTTCAAAATTATCTATCTCCATTGTAACATTGGCAAGACTATTTCGAAGCAATTAGGATCTATCAGAACGCAAATTATATCCACCCACACGAGTCGTGACACCGCTAAGCACGATAATGATTTATTTTGAAAGTGGCCTGAGGTAGTTTATGATGCTACTTCAATGCCATTGGCCTTCAGGTGGCCAATTGGGATGTAGAGGTTAACTGAGGAGACATAATTGCAAAGTAACTTATGTTAACGTGTTTCTTATTGACGCTGCTGAGACATTAACTGGTTGATTAGGACTCATTAGAGTTAATTGACGTCCCTGAGTGGGGACTAAGATATAACCTGTGAATCTAACCACTCACTTGCTTGCGATTTTTAGCTACGGTAGCCTAAATTGTCATGACGTTTTATAGAAACGACGGCATAATGTTATGTTATTTTCAAAAATCGATAACTTTGCTTCTACTTAATTAATAACAAAGATTTTTTCAGTCATGTAAAGATAAAGAAAATAAGTATTATAAAATGCGATTATAATTAATGAGTATATAGCAAAAATAATTTTTAAAAATTCACAAAGTTGACATATTGAAATAATTGCTGAGTTTTAAGAGAAAACTATTTTTTATTAAAAATTTAAAGTGATAACGTATATTTTTTTCTTACTCAATTGAAAGCAGACTAAACAAGCTTTTATATGACACCAAACAACTTGTTAGCTTCTCTATAAAAATTTAGAGTAAAAATGATTCAATTTCCGATTTAAAACTTTTGAAACGCTCAACTTGTTGCGAAATAATGCGTTACGTTCATGATTTGTTTGTGGATAATTTAGGCACCGAATTACCAAAATATAGCCATAAACAGGATGAGAAACTAATAATCTTTAAATAAAATGCATATTTTATGCATTTTTCATGGTTGTCGTAGCCCTATAACTCAATATAACAAAACAAGTATGTACGTACCCAAAAAATCCTAATGTTTTTGTAGTGCCAATCACAAAGAACAGAAATAACTTATAATCACAATAACACGTTTAATAAACACATCATAGTATACACATGATAACAGTTTATCGATTATAAGCAAATACTTAGGGAATTGCACTCACTCACAGTAAATAAACAAACGAAACTGCATTTTTGCAACAGCTGACCCCACGCGTTGGCCGGTAGTGAGCCAGGAGTAACCGAAAATTTTGAACAAAATTCAAGATGGCTGCCCACTTAGGGTGGAGACACAATGCGCGCGCGGCACAACTGTGTAATAGGAATGATGATGATGATTAACATTTTAATGATGTATGAGTACCTACGTAAAGCGAATAATTTAATAATGTTTATAATAAAATATAACCTTAGATTTGGAATAATATTTGATTTATGTGATCATCTATTACGATATCAGCGAAACATTGTTTTAGTAGTTGCACAGAAAAAGCCGTGTTTAAATAATATGTATACTTAAAGCAAACACGACAAAGCATGAAAGTAAAAAAAAAATAAAAAAATTGATAAGTGAGTCCTTTATATTTTTCGTTAAATACCAAAATAAAAAATATTAGTAAAAAAATAAATAACATATTTATTTATTTATTATCCTATTTTTGTGTCCCACTGCTGGGCAAAGGCCTCTCATGAGAACAAAAAATCATCCCAAATGGCTACGCGACGATCGTTGTGTACACCAGCCTTACGACCTAAAGCGGATAGCAGAATTGATCTTGGTAACCACAGTTACCGAGTTTTAGTTGCAATTTTCTGTCACATGTTTCGTTTGATAATCCTATGAAATAATCTGTGGTTTCATACATTTTATGGTTTATAATCGAAGCATAATATTGTAACTATTTAATGACAATTGATTAGTGAAGAAATATTTGATAATCTTAAAAATGTAGGGCGTCAAAATACGAAACACGTCAAAAAACTACTGATATTTTGTCGTAAAGTAAATTTTTTTGCTCACCAATATGCAATAGAACAAAAATATAGATTTAATATAATTCACCAATAAACGCCGAGTATTTTGATATCTAATACTAATAGAAATATATAAATTTGAGTGCTTAAGGCATTTTAAAAACACTTAGTAGTTTGTTACGGAATCACTTCCGAGACACCTTGCAAAGAAACTTGAATAAAAAATATTTTGGTTGTATCCATTAGGCTGAACCATTTTTTTTATGTTGTTATATTGGTACTCTGTATTTTGACTACATTTTATAGCGTATCTGTGCCACCATTTACAGATTAAAAATCAAATACCGCCTATACTGCCCTTGGTAACCAGAGTTACCACAAGCAATTTGGAGGTGCACAAAGTTGGTAACTCTAGTTACCACAAGCAAGTGAGTGGATAAAAGCTAAAAATTTAAATTAAGGTTCTTCATATTAAGGTTGTTCAGTTATTGATTTAGGTACTCACTTATTTCGATTCGTCAACTAGTTGATGCAGCAATATAAAACTATCAATAAATCGAGGTGTTGATAAATATAACATAGTGTTAACTCATTAACAGCCAAACACAGTTAGCATTTTTTCACAATTCGAGAAAAGACGTAAACTTTGTTTTTTTTTATACTCATACTCATTTATTCATTGCAACCATGGTATTTACAAGATGTTCTTAATTCTAGCCAGTACAAACATGGACTCTACTAGGGCGTAGCATCATTCATATATTTATAAGTGGTTATCTAATGTTATTAAACACATTTATATTTAAGTATTGCATGTCATGTTCACGGGATGACCGTAAAAGTAATAAAAAAAAAATAATGAAGTTGAAGAAAATAAAAAATAAATAGAAAAAGGTACTTCATACTTAACTTATTACATGTCATTCAATAAGTGTGAATCCCAAAGAATTCACTATTCCATGAACTCCTGTAGAGAATATGGGGATTTGTCTATGAGATAGGCTTTAAGTTTATTTACAAAAGATGTATAGTTTTCTTCTTGCGATATACACTTAGGAATCTTATTAAAAATTCCTATAGCCATCGCATGTGTGGTACCTATATACATATATATAGAAATAAGGAACTAATCTTCACTGTATTTTTATTAAAAAATACTTTGAGAAAATAAGTACTAACAGCAAGTAGCGATTAAATTACGATGTGACATAATCATTCTTTTTTGTAATTAATTCATAAAAAAAAGTTTTTTAATGAATACTCCTCATTTTTACCGTAAAAAACCGAAGTATACGTTTTAATCGATATATACTCGTACCTACGTTAACATGTACCTCACTAATTAATTCTCATTAAAGAATAATGGCGAATATTTTACTGCGGGCGGATTTTTCAATCCCCAGATAAAAGTATCTGTCATATGAATATAAGCTCTGTCCTTTTTTCCTATGACTTGAGAAAGGGAAAGCGATAGTTTTAACTGACGAATACTTTTATCTTGGGATTGAAAAATCGGCCCTGCGATATATTGTTGTACATTTTTTTAACAAGTCTGTGTAGGTATGGGGGTATGTATTACAATACCGAAGTACGAAGTATGTATTAAAACATCGAATGGGTCAAAAGACCGACACGATTTTTTTCTGAAACCGTTAACTTTTTAAGATTGTTATAAAACAAACCTAACCTAACCTAATGGGTTCTGTATGATGCCGTTTTAATAAATTCTGGGAATTTTACGGTTTCAGAAAAAAATCATGTCGGTCTTTTGACTCATTCGATGTTTTAATACATTCGGCCTTTCGTACTTCGGTATTGTAATACATACCCAGGTATGGTATATGTTTGGGTAATCAATTAGCCTGTTGGTTTAGAAATGAAAACACGGATGTAGACTATACCTACCTCCTACACGTGAAAAGTGATTCAGTTATACCATCTGTGAGTCATAGCAGTAGATATATCATATTTAAGTATGTTCGTATTACGCACGTACTTACCTATACTTACATAAATTAGTTAGCTATGAAGTATCTTTTTGTATTTATTTTTTCAACTTCGTTTTTTAATTACTTTTACGGTAATCCCGTGAAATCATATATTTCGTACTAAATACAAACTGAAATATAGATGCACAGAAAAAACCCCAGAAAAAAGACCAATGCTGGGAATCGAACCCAGGTCCTCAACATTCCGTGCCGTGTGCCATACCCCTACACCACCACTGGTCTAGAGATTAGACACGAATCTTTCCTATACATCATACACTTCAGTCTGCTAAATCATCACCTTATGCAGTGACAAGCGCACATCTATGTTACACCCTCTATCGAGAGATTTTAACACTCCTTCGGAACTAACCGCTCACCTGGACAAGAGATGGCGCTACTGTGCGACTTTAAACAAGTTAGGCTATGAAGTATCTTTTTGTATTTATTTTTTCAACTTCATTTTTTAATTACTTTTACGGTCATCCCGTGAAATCATATATTTCGTACTAAATACAAACTGAAATATAGATGCACAGAAAAAAGACCAATGCTGGGAATCGAACCCAGGTCCTCAGCATTCCGTGCCGTGTGCCATACCCCTACACCACCACTGGTCTAGAGCTACCTACATAAATTCATGGATTCCCGACGGCGATTAAGTATTCTCAAACCTACAGGATGTCCCAAAAGTACCAGGTCAGCTAAAGAGGGACCTAACCAGCAGCCTATCATGACCTCAGTAAAAGATGCACGGTTTTCGAATTATTGCCAAATTAAAGTTATCAGTGAATTGGGTGAAGTCTAAAAGTTGGACCACGTTGACCATTAGTTAAAAATACAAAATACAATACAATACGCTAAAATGATTACGATTATGCACCTACCCTAATAATTAATAATGAAATGGGTGACAAAATTATGAGAGCTCAATGTCTTAATTTGTGAATAAATATGCATATTTTATTATTCGTAGGCTTGTGCAGGCTTCTTCGCAACATTTTCCTTCACCGTAAAGCTCATGGTAAATTTCAAATATAATTTCGCATATAAATTTAGAAAACTCAGAGGTGCGAGCCCGGGCTCCATCCCAAGACGCCTGTTTGAGAGCCCCCAGCTCTCTGCTAGACTCAAAACCGCAAGTTTAATAATGATCTTAGCTAATGATCCGCTTGAACTTCATCTGTCATAGTGAAGGTGACGCAGCGCTGACCACATCGGCGCCGTGACCAGGAAGAGGGGATTACTGGCTCAAATGTTTGGCCAACATGACAAGTGAGGAGGAAACGCCATGGCATAAGTAGGCAATGTAAATTCACGCAGCTATTTCGTTACTTTTAAGTAAGTTGGTTTAAAGGATTGGGAGTAATCCGTGGCGCTTATAAAGTGCGAAAGTTGATAAGATTGCGCTTGGTACGCGACGGGTTTTAAGCCGGGTATTAAAGTTTGATTAAATTTATTATTCTTTGCGAAAGCCCCTCCATAGTATATAATCATGTTAATGGGAACTTCCAAAACTCATCATCATCATCATCATTTCAGTCGAAAGACGTCCACTGCTGAACATAGGCCACCCCAAGACTCGCCAAACAGATCGGCCCTGCGCCATTCGCATCCAATGCGTCCCCGCTACCAGGTCGTCGCTCCATCTTGTTGTTTTGTTGTCCGGCCCGCAGACGCCACTCGAGAACCTTTCGGCCCCATCGGCCGTCAGTTCTACGAGCGATGTGCCCTGCCCACTGCCACTTAAGTCTAGCGATTCTTCGAGCTACGAGTATGTCCGTGACTTTAGTTCTTGCGCGGGTTTCATCATTTCCAAAAATGAGCCTACTCTTTTCTCAAAAGGCTGGCAAAGTGCGTGCGTGCGTGCGTGCGTGCGTTTTTTTTATATCGAGGAACTGAGGAGAGCCATAATTGATGAAAAAGCAAATTGGTTAAAAAAAATAAGCTGCCCAAATTACTAATTCCACGCGGACGGAGTCGCGGGAAAAAGCCAGTTTAAAATAATTATTTCTTTACCACTTTATTCATAACCACTTAATAAAAGATGTGAACTTAATGAAGATTCCATTTTACGAGATTTTTTGATTCCATTTTACGACCAAAACACTTCAAGCAATTTTATTTAACTTTTCCATTCGATTAATTCATTATTAACACTCGGCCATGTCCACTCTAGACCATAAATCGATATAAATGCAATTGAATACATATTTAAAGTCCACATTTATAGTTTTTATTGCGAATCTAGTGCGATTATTGAATTCATTTAGATGTGAACTTTAAAATCAATTATAACGAATTGAGTCAGCTACGACACTTGATTTAATAACCTATTTGATTTTTCGAACGTATCAATATTTAGTGGCTCAACTACAGATTTATGATAGTGCAACTATAAATGAGAAAGTCTGTGGAGATGTTTGGATGTTCGGATGTTTGAATGGTTGTTAGTCAATTATGCAATAACGGCTGAACGGATTTTAACGAAATTTGGCATACATAATGGACAAATATCTAAATTTAAACCGAAGATACTTAATATCTCGGTAATAAGTTCCCATGGCGTAATATTTTAGCTTTAAACGAGAATGGAGGGCGCTGTTCGAGCGAATGTTGTGCTTGTAAATGTTACCGTAACCTTCTTGGATTTCTAATACGGACGTAGCCGAGGGGTAAAACTAGTATTTAATAAAAACAACTCAATTAAGTTTAGCTCATAAATAAATGTAATTTACTAATGCTCCACAAAAGAACCGCTCTTAATAATATATTATGCAGACATATTTGAATATCATAGGTGCATTTGCAATAAACATAAACCATATCTTTTACAATAAAAGCAAAACGATTTTGCACAAAAAAGGTAATATAGTGACGCCCTAATTCAGGTAAATAGTATTCTATTTAACAAATGCCAAGCGAAAGCGAAAGCTTTCTTCTTAAAAAGGACTCTGAACAAAAGAAACCGAGTAGCACGAGCATTTTATTGGGGTACAAAATTTATTCCACTTTCACATTTCTTTCAAATAGTTGAATGTTGGAAGCAGAACTGTAGAACTATTTAAAAGAAATGAGGATTGAGGCAATTATGCAATAGAACGAACAAAGCGAGACCCTTCTGAAGAAACTACCATTGTCTTACAAAGAATGGGAATATGGTTTAAGATATTTTAAAATGGCCTAAGGTATTTAAATTGTATCGAAAGCGAATCGTAACTGATTAAGCATTATTATTAACGGCCAGCAACAAGGTTTTTTTTTAAGTATGGTTCTTGACACGAACTTTTTTCGGCCAGTTGTATTTTTGTTTAAATTACCACAGATTATATTTATATTATTCTGCAGACACGCGAATAGGCAATAGGTGTCTTAATACTTTATTTATTCCGAAATAAGGAAGGAAATAAATTTAATATTTTTCACCAACCTTAAATAAAACAGCATTCAGAATTCCCGTGATCAAGAAATAGATTGATTTGAGTAATTTTGAGACTGCAAAAATATTTCCTGTTTTTTACTAAAGTTATATTTGTAGCACTAAAACACTGTAAAACAGTGCTACAAGGAACTATATAGACTCATCCACCACATGACTGCTTAAAATTGGGATCCTATCGATGTTTAGAAAATTTTACTTCCGAAGGTTTAGAATCCCGAAAACTTCATTTGTGCGAAAGCATTTTTTTCTGAAACTGTAAATATTTCAGGATTTATTTCAGGACCATCGTGTAGAACCCTTTAGGTTAGGTTAGGGTTGTTTTATAAAAATCCTGAAATATTTACAGTTTCAGAAAAAAACGCATTCGGATAAATGAAGCATTCGGGATTTTAAATATTCGGAAAAAAATAATTCTAAATTTTGATAAGTAACCCTTAAAATCGAATTTAGTTTCTCAATCTCAGAAGTTATTTTGACAACCGGATAGCCCACGTGGTTAAGGAACCTGACTACGATGGTCCCGGGGTTTGATCCCCGGTCGGGGCAGATATTTGTATGAATAATTAGAATGTTTGTGCTCGAGTCTTGGATGTTTAATATGTATTTATCTCTAAAAATATGTTTATCCGTTGTCTAGTAGCCATAGTACAAGCTTTGCTTAGCTTGGCACTAGGTCGATTGGTGTCAATAGACTCATGATTTAGTTAGTCTAGGGAAAAGCGGCCAGTTACGATAAAAAAAATAATGAAATAGGTTGGCAAACGAGTTGTACGAGTAAGTGAGCACCACTATAAAATATACATAGACGCACCCACAACACCAGAAGATTGCAGATGCGTTGCCAGATGTTCTTCTAAGTATTACCTATAATTAACTTATTCTGAAACTTTAAACATTTTTTTTTATTTATTCTGAAATTTTAAGTTCTAGCTCAGGCCCAGACCATTTTTTTTTTTATACTATATAGGCTTGCGTTTGGCCACAATCACGCCTGATGGAAAGCGAAGATGAGGCCTACGATGCCATGCCATGCAAGCCATGAAGCCATGCAAGGCTTCTCACTGTAGGAAGGAAAGAATCTGGCGAGTGGCTTCAAGACTATCCTTTTTTGAATACGGAACCTTCCTGGAGCCTGAAACCTTGCGAATTGCAGTTGGACTAAGTTTGGGCGTTGCTACATGTTCTTCTCACTGTATTGCCCCTGTGGTGCCAATGTCGACCAAATGGGTCACCATGGGCTTTCCTGCCAAAAATGTGCTGGCGGTTTTTCTCGACACGCTGCGCTGTATGATATTATCCGCCGGCCTCTTGACACCATGAACGTGCCGTAAATATTAGAACCAAAAGGCATTGCGCGGGATGATAGCAAAAGGCCGGACGGTATGTCTCTGATTCCCTGGAGGATGGGTCGGGTTTTAGTTTAGGACGCAACCTCCGTCAATACTCTAGCCCCTTCACACCTTCAGGGTACAACAAAAAAAGCAGCGCAGCGGCTGAAACGGCCGAGAGTACAAAATTATCAAAATACCAGGGTCTCGGTTCAGCTTACAATTTTGTTGCTGTCGGTTTTGGGACTCTGGGTTCTTGGGGTCCCGGTGCACACAACTTGATAAAAGAAGTGCAAAATCGTCTAGTCGACACTACAAGAGATCAAAGGGCCATCGCCGTTCAACTAGGGAATGCTGCCACCCTTTTGGGCACGATGCCACGGAGGGCTTTTTTAGACTTAATGTAGTAGTTTTTAAGTTAGATATTTAGTTTATACTAGCTGTTGCCCGCGACTCCGTCCGCGAAGAATGGGGGGGGGGATAAAAATAGCCTACGACCTATTCTCAGACCTACCGAGTGTAGAGAAAAAAGTTTCATAAAAATCGGTCAAGCCGTTTCGGAGGAGTTCGGTATCAAACACCGTGACACGAGATGTTTATACATATATGAGATTTAAGTTTTATTCAATGTTATTTTTTCTTATTAGTTAAAAAAAAGTATTACAACAAAAATCTTTATGCCAATCAAAGAAAACACAATTCACAATTTCTGCATCAGAAAAAGTGAGGGCATTGCACATAGACGTACTCTTTGATCTTCAGAGGGCAATGGCTTTAAAATCTCCTGTATTGAAAACGATGTTGGGTGACTGAACCGTTTAGTTTTGCTTTTTTTTAAATAGTCAGTATGTACCATCCACAAAACGGTCGCCTTGACACCTTAAATGTTCATTTTGCTTGCAGTGGCTAGACATCTGTCCATACCAATCCATACAATGAACTTCAACGGCTGCAAACAAATTTGTTTTGAAACTGGGCAGGCCTCGGTTTTGTCGAGAGTACTTTTATTTTATTCAATAGGTGTGCGTGACCGATATACTTCGAAACGGAAGAAAAATACGTGAAATAGGATTAGAAGATTTTTAAAAAGTACTTACCTAAACTTGTCTAATCCACACGGGTGTCCTTAGGGCTGGTTCTTTTCTCGGTCAACGTATTGGTATTGCCATAAAAAGTGGAAATGCAGCCAGCATTATGGCCATCCTGCCCATTAGCAGCGATCTGGGGGATATTTGTTAATATGTATAAGTTTTTAGGTTTGGTGTTAGTTATTTTTTTTTCTGTTTATAATGAAAGTTATCAGAAGATTTATTTGCCATATTTGCTGCAAACGCTACCATAACTGACTTACTTAGTACATATAAAAAAACTATTGCAAAAAAACCTAATCTCACAAATCTTAAAACATAGGTACCTATGGTTTTTTGAAAGAGGCATAAAAATCTCTATCAATCAGAGGCACAATCAATTTGTATTCAAAACAATGCTTCATCGTCAACTTTTAGTTTCATTTGAGGACATGCACTAAAAGTGAGATTTCAAATTGCGTCATTTGGAATCTTTCATTTTTAGCACAAGGGACGCACCCTTTAAATGCCCCGCCGAGTTTAGGACAAACAAACCATTGTCAGGCTATTACGACATTATCTCGCATTGTCAATGCGTTTCGACAATAGTTCACGAAAAAATTGGATCATACAACAAAAAAGGCAACTAAACAAAACTTTATTACAACTTTATTAGTGCAAAAACAGTTCTGGGTAGGATTGTTTATGAAGTTAACATTATTGTTTTTTTTTCCCGCAACGAAAGTGAAGGCAAAGACCGACAAAGTCATGGCGTCATTCTGCCTTTTTGAATGCAAATAGGTTACATTGAACTCGCGTCCCAAAAGTCCTACGCATGTGTAGCTGGCCAGTTCGTTTTTTCTTTTTCTTCTAACAATTGAAGAGTTTTAAAATTCGAATGGCGATTTATTGGTTTTAAATTTTGCAATAAGCGATGTGTCAAATAAGGTTTTAGGGATTCTGTGAAATGTGGTTTATGGTTGGACTCACTTTTTGTTACCGAGTTTTTATCTGTGGACCTGTTTTATGCAGTTTTTAATTTGTTTTGTGCAGCGTTGGTCTGTATAATTTACCTTTTCATCAACCGAAACTGCAGAAAACGTACAGTTCTAAAATACAAATGAATTTCTTACCTTCCTTCCTTAAGTAGCATCGTAATTTGTGTTATAACCTCTACTTAAGAATTATTAACTGACTTCCATAACACTTCCAGCCTTTCTGTTTGCCACCTGTATATATGTTTGTAATTGTATACATTTTCAATTTGATTTTTTCACTTTTTGATATATAAAATAAATAAATTATTGTAAAGTTAAAATATCAAGTTAAGTATGAAGTATCTTTTTCTATTTTTTTTTTTATTTTTTCAACTTAATTTTTTTATTACTTTTACGGTCATCCCGTGAAACCATATATTTCAAACTAAATACAAACTGAAATATAGATGCACAGAAAAAACCCCAGAAAAAAGACCAATACTGGGAATCGAACCCAGGTTCTCAGCGTTCCGTGCGGCGTGCTTACCCCTACACCATCACTGGTCTAGAAGTTAGCGACGAATTTTTCCCATACATCGTACACTTCAGTCTGTTATAATCACATTATGCAGTGATAAAGCGCGCATCTATGTTATGCCCTCTACCAAAAAAAAAATCAAACAAAATATCAAACATTTAGAAACAAACTCACTACATCACACATCGTTTTATGCTTGATATTGTATAGGTAGTTACTCTAACAGTGAACCGGTAAAAACTTCTGAAATCTTTAATGCAATGAACGGACACTTCATACTCAATATGCGCTATTCTACCTGTTTTACTTCTATTATTGTGTACGCGGTGGCCCATTAGGATAGGTCAGTACAGGCAAGGATGATATAGACTGGATTGGCAGTCGCCATAGTACGGATCGGCCGCGGTTTTTGTAGTTCTATTATTAAATCTAGATGGCGCTGAAATATAGCCAGAAGCTTTGAAGGCAAAACAATAAGACTACAGATGTTTCATATTACTACAAATGTATTATTTTTCAAAAATATTGCATAATAATACATTTGCAGTGATATGAAATATCTGTAGTCTTATTGTTTTGCCTTCAAAGCCTCTGGCTATATTTCAGCGCCATCTAGATTTAATAATCGAACTACAAAAACCGCACACATCTTAAAGTAAACCAGCACTCTGAACCAGCTCTACATAAAAATGAGCGACTTGTTTCATGGTCATACACATTTTTTTGCTCGCATCTCTTCTGTGGACATTGCAAACGTTAAGGGTCCTTAGCCAATAAATTTTAGGCAAGTCTGCATCAGCGTGTGGGGCGCCTGGCCAACTTACGGCCCATTTTTTTTTTTTTTCTTGTATAATTTTAATAGAAATGATAATGATTTTAGATTTAAGATTGTTAAATAGTTGCAATGCCCTTGCAGGGTTCACGTCTAACTGTGATTAATGTAAGAGCTTTACACTACGTGTGAGCAATAAAGATTATGATTATGATTATGATTATGATTATGATTATGATTATGATTTAAATAAATCTGAAGTTTGTTGACTCGGAGTCGCTAATTTTATGTAGACAGGAAAGACAACTTTTGTTTCTTACGGTGTGTATGATTATCGAGATAAAATTCTTGCAATATCAAGTTTTACAAATGGCCTACATTTAACGAGACACGCTAAATTCTTGGCGCGATAACGTGAATTTCCTTTGCCGGTAGACTTCAATTATTCGAATTAGGCAAATTTCTAATACCGCTTGAGCAAATTGAGCTTGACTCACGACTCTTAATGAAATGGAGCAAGTTTCTTCCGACTGAATCATCCAATTGCTCCATGCATTATTTTCACAAAATCTAGACTAACTAGATTCTAGAAGATAATTTACTAATGCTTATAAAATGTGAATCCGAATTCATAGTTTGTCACAATTCATCATTTCGGTGAACTCTTTTTCCTCAGGACCATTAATTTTTTAAATAGGAATTTTGAAATAGTTATCCTGTAGGACTCTATAGGTTTGTTTTATAACAATTCTGTACAATTAATGGAATCAGAGTAAAAAGAGTTCGGCGAAATGGTGAATTGACAAAATTAAATGATGAATTCGGACTTAAAATTTAATGCAACCCGATGTGGACCCGTCGTTTAAAAGTTAAGTTAAGTTAAGGCTTTAACTATAACCAGTAGCCTGTTATAATAGGGCTGTACTTATCTCAAGGACATAATATAAGAAAAAAAAAATGTGATTTTCTTACTAAACCAAAGATTTGCTAAAACCAAAAAATAATTTCTGGGAAATTGCATACCTTTTTTATACTAAAGCTCCAAAAACGACGGTTAAAAAGCTACTACAAAATTGAGGCATCCTGGGTCATATTGAATTATATTATTATTATTTTAGACGACCAGAGCCTTGAGGTCCTGGGTTCGATTCCCGGTCGGGGCAGATATTTTTGTGAAAAATACGGATGTTTGTGCTCGAGTCTTGGATGTTTAATATGTATTTAAATATGTATTTATCTATATAAGTAAGTTTATCCGTTGTCTAGTACCCATAGTACAAGCTTTTCTTAGTTTGGGACAAGGTCAATTGGTGTGAATTGTCCAGTGATATTTATTTATATATTTATTTATTTATACGCTGATTCCTTGCTGATTCCAATTTTATTATACATAACTTCAATATCGCCCAGGATGACGCTTGTATCAAGTAACCTTCAATTGATTTTTCTTGCACTCAACTTAGCCACCTGGTGCATGCACTGTCTTATAGTTAGCACAAAATGTCAAACGAATTTAGCATACCGTAAGGGTTACTTTGAATCAAAGGAGGGTAACTTGACTCATATGAAAACCACGTACAAGGATCTAATAAAAAAAAACAAAAACGTAGATGGTAGGCGGTAGGTTAGTTAAAATCAACCAGATAACAATGTACCGTAATTTCAGTGCATTAATAAAACCTGAACCGAGGTAATTCCATTGGTCAAAGTAATTGCCTAAATTTGAAATCGTAAAAAGTAAAGTACTTCGCTTTCTAACCTTCTCTTTCCCCCGAACTCAATACTTCTCACCTTCTCTTTGCTAATTTTTGACAATTCCAACCGTTCAGAAATTACACTGTCGAGCAAAAATAACGGGCCAATTTCCATAGAACTTTGTATGGGTAATGTACCGTTATTTTTGCTCGTTGGTGTAGTGTCAAAACCAGCGGCGCAGCCCACACGGTCGGTGGCGCAAGCGCCGTTGCCCAACCGTTCCACGTAGACGCGATGCGTTAGGATAGGGGACGGCAACCTACGGCTCTTTCGGTTTAAAGTTGGGGCTCTCCAGTTCCAGGCAAAAAATAATCAGTTAAATTAATTTAACCCTCAAAAAAAGCGACACAGCATAAATGGAGCGAGTCATGCTTGGCAACGAGCTCTTTAGATAGCGCATGAAAGTGGTCGTTTTGGAGTGGAGACCCCGGCTAGGCAAAAGAAGTGTGGGCAGACCGCCTGCCCGATGGTTCGATGATATAAGGGAGACAGCAGGACCAGTCTGGAAAAGTGAAACAGATAACGGATGTAGATGGAAAAAGATTGGAGAGGCGTATATTAGCGGTGGGCAAAAACGCGCTGAAGAAGAAGAACTCTCAAAAATATTGTAATGGATCCATGAATGAGACCCATGTCTATATTTCAGTTGTTTATTTTCAGTAAAAAATCTAATTTATGTAAGCGAATACCTACTGTATATGCTAAATTAAATTTAACTAGCGGTATAAAGGTCGGGAAATCGTGTATACTTCTTGTAATTTTTGGCTCTTTCGTCTCAAAAGGTTTCCGATCCCTGCGTTAGGAAAATGTGGATTCTGAGTTGTGGGATGAATTTCATGCGGTGATATGATTTTGTAAGACGATCGGGACCAGAGTGGTGAAAGTGTAAAGGTTAGTTGATGATAATCATTTAACGGTTAATCTTGTGACACTTGCAATTGCTCTAACAGAAAAATGTCAACAAGTCTATGATTTTTTTGAACAGGAAGCATCGTAAAAATGTCTACAATGGATAACTTTCTCAGTTAATATATTTTTTTTTTGCTGGATGTACTTTTTGCTGGCTTTACTTGCATTGTCAGCCAAACATACATATATTCTTACCAATATTCAAGTTCACTCAACCACTGAAGCGCGTGACATTGAACTTGTAAGATTTGACCTGATTAAACAAATATTGCTATTAAATAAATACTTGTATTAAATCAGTGTGAGTTTACTGACAATTTCGTTAATTGATTATATAGACATAAATTATTAAATGCCACTCTGCAATAATCCCACCAGCTTCAAATTGTATTTGCAATATTTTGCGAACTAACCATAGTTTTTAAATAGCAGACAAACAAACACCCGGAAAATCCGTTTTCAGAACGAGATAACCACTAATTACGAAACGTTCAAAGGCCAAACAGTTTTGTTGTTGGAGCGAGACTTTTAGGTGGTAATTATTTTCTTAAATTACAAAAAAGTAGATCTAGACATTACACTACGTAACAATTTTATACCTAAGCTTTTACCAGCTCCTTCGTTCGCTGAGTCATTAGGTTCCATTAGATAATCTAATATATAAAAATCTCGTGTCACGGTGTTTGTTAATATCGAACTCCTCCGAAACGGCTTGACCGATTTTTATCAAACTTTATTCTCTGTATTCGGTAGGTCTGAGAATAGGTCGTAGGCTATCTTTATATCCCTATTCTTCGCGGACGGAGTCGCGGGCAACAGCTAGTATACTTAACTAAAAATAGAAAAAATATATAGAAACACCCAACGCGCAAGGTCACACATATGTTTGAAAATAAAGTACATGCCCATTATTTGTCTAAGGTCCCCTCCGCAGCTAACAAAAGAGCTGATAACTTTGAAACGGCTGAACAATTTTGGTAAAACATTTCTAATAAAAAAACCGCATCCAAATCGGTTTACCCGTTTAAGAGCTATGATCCCACAGACACACACACAAACACGCACACACATGGCGGTCAAACTTACAACACCCCTCTTTTTATGTCGGGGGTTAAAAATAGGCTAGATTCGTTAAAGTCAGTTCAATTATCAAATAGTATTGAACACGTATTTTTATTTTGTTAATTAAATAAAAAGTGATGAAAATATGGCCCGCTAAAGTTTTGTGTAACATCACGCCATTCACGCCTTGTTACACTTTTTACTTAGACAATTTAGACATGTGTAATGTTTTTACTTATAAGGTAACGTACCCAACTTTACTGTCCGATTCATTTTGATATAATAATATGTTCTAACATAACTAAAATAACATACCCATATTTTTTTTTAGGTGCTCAAACCCAACCTATTTCGAGAAACTGGCCTCCAAAGTACTGAAAATTGACTAAACCCTCATGAAGAACATGAATGAAAAATTTAATTCATAGAAAGTTCTCTGTTCATATCTTTCAGTTTCTCAAATATCCGAAAAAACGTAAGCGTAAAAGAATTCTTGCAGGCAAAGGTGGCCAGTTTCTTAAACAGACTAGTAATAGCCTCAAACCCGACCTTCAAACGCAAATTAAACCATAGCAACTCAGTAGGTAGCCTAGCTTGTAACCGCATAGTGTGACCTCCGTCCGTGATGCATGACTTCCCTTGTCTTGCCTCAAGAAAAGTATTACCCGCCTAGTTCCCACATTATCAGCAATGTCATATGAAACATGTAGTAATTTGGACATGTGGCCACCATGCAAGGTTACCTAATTGTTGGGCCAGAATTTATTATTATAGAGTGTGGATGCGAACATCATGCTATGACGTTGCGTTGTTCGTCTGAAACTTTAAGTAATGTTCGTGGCTATTTTTGTTGAAGTTTACGGGTTTTTTATGCTCTGTAAGTAGAGGTATTTTAATCGTTTTTCCCTATAGGCCGTAAGACCACAATGTGTTAACTCGTAGGTATGTCGCTAGTTACCAAGCGCTAGTCGAAGGCATGTTTCCTAGTTAAATTATTGAATGAATAATTTTTGCTCATTAATTGAGCTAAAATTTAAAGCTTCTTCAACGCAAAAGTTTGTTAAGTCATTCGGAAGTCCCTCCTACGCGGGCCCAGTGCCATGGGAATTCCCACACACACCATTGAATTATTATTATTTTTATTTTGATAAGTAAATGAGTTAGCCTGCCTGGCGGAGGCCGAGAGAGCTTGGTGTGACTCGTGCCCTGGTGTTGACACCCCCACCGTTAAAAAGATCCAGCGGGCCTGGGACACCCCTCGCCTTAACGCGACTCACGCTTCCCTTCTCGAAAACTGTCCGGACGATTCGGAACGCGCCCGCCTGTTAGCTGTTTCCACACCCGAGGCAGGCCATTGGCTGAACGCCTTGCCATCGAGGAATATTGGAACTATTCTGGACCCAAGTACTTTGCGGATAGCAATTTCCCTAAGACTTGGGGCCAGAATATGCATTCCTCACATCTGCGCTTGTGGCAAAAACGTGGATCAACTGGGACGACATGGGCTTTCATGTGTTAGGAGCGCCGGCCGTATGTACCGTCATGGTACCATAAATGACTTAGTACGTCGGTCGCTTGCCACCGCGTCAGTGCCTTCAGCTTTAGAGCCGGCTGGCATGGCAAGGGACGATGGCAAGCGTCCAGACGGGGTCACACTGGTGCCGTGGAAGCTCGGTAGGGCTCTGGTGTGGGACGCTACATGCGTTGATACTTTCGCTCTGTCCCACATCAAGGCAACTAGCTCACAAGCCGGCGCTGCGGCTGATCAGGCCCAACTCCTCAAGCGCCGCAAGTACTCATCTTTATTAAAGGATTACGAGTTTGCAGCGCTTGCTGTTGAGACCTTAGGGCCTTGGTCAGCCGACATGAAGTCATTTATGAAGGCCCTTTCTTCCCGGTTGGTCGACACCTCTGGGGACCCAAGAGCTGGCGCATATTTATCCCAACGGATCGCACTTGCGGTCCAAAGGGGTAATTCGGCCAGCATCATGGGAACCCTGCCACAGTCAGATCTTTTGGACGGGGTATTCTTTTTATAATTTTTATTTTTATAGTGACATGTACATATTTAGTTAATTTTACTTAGGTAGGTTCTAAGTTAGATAAGTTTTATTCATTGTTATTTTTTCTTCATATTTGTATTCTTAGTTTCAATAAATACTAACTTTTTTAGAAAGTAAGTAAATACTTGTACTTAGTAAATAAGAATTTTTTTTACGGATTTTTTTTTATGGTATGGACAAATTATTTGATTATGTATGGTGAGTTCGGCAAAGTTTCGGACGGTTTTAGGTGGATTGAGATAATGTTGGATTTTAATTTTTTTCTCAGCTTGTAAATACGTTACGTGCATGATTTAACTATCAAAATAATAAGAATAAAATAATCTGCGACTCTGATTTTTCTTATCCCTCTCCGGATAAAGGTGGGTGTGTGATGAGTGTTTAAACTTCAGAAACAAAAAAAATTGACAACAGCAAATTTTTGCGTGGTGGTGTAAGAACAGACGAGCCTGTAACTTCATTGCTATTGCCGCTAGCATAGAGTTTACTAATAGGGAAATATCCGATTTTACCCACTGATAAACATATTGTACTTATTGGGCAAATAGCATTATGAATTCTGATTTCGGATACGATTTTTATTTTTTTTTAATTTTTTCCGTCAGATTTTACACCACGCGCCTACAATTGAAGAAATTGTGGACCTCAAACTTTTGGCTATAACCACGATGTCAATGAACTCAGGTTCGGGGTCAGTGAACTCAGGTCCATTGAACCCCCAAGAAGCGTGGTGGACTGAGGGTATGATGATCGTTTTTCGTTTTTGTATGGGGTTGTATGGGGGGAACTAAAATAAAAATAATGAATTTGAGTCAGTCAACATTGTTATTTGTGTGAACATACTAAACAAATCAATTACGTTTAAGACACGCGCGTTTGACGATCGAAAGCTCTTTGTTTTAGTATCAAATTACGTTAGCACCGAGAGTCAGGTCATGACCCATAAGTCCAAAGTATGAGAATTCCTGATAATTTTAATCGGATAATTTTCATCCGATCTTTAGCTACTTCGGGGAAGACCGGATCTCAGCCTACGGTAGCCATATCCTAATTCCAATTATACAGACTTGTCACAAATTTAATAAAAAATATATTTACTCTATTATAGAATCTAAAAATCGCTTCTACATACCATTTTTTTTTTTGAAAAAAGATGCGTAGAGTAATTTCGGACTCATCACAAATGTCGATTTTTTACTTAGCGGCAAATAAAACACGACTCGTTTGTTGGAGCAGCAAGTGCGGCCTATAGAGGGGAGCAGGATGAAATGGCTCATCGCGTCGGCTTGTCAGAATTAAAAAAGTCCCCCCAAATTAACGTAAATTTAAATCATACGTTCTTAGGTGTCCGATCTTAGTCGAACTCACTAATATAGACTAAGTATTCATGGCTTTAAAATTGTTTAATGTATTTTATAGGTATGTATAGTGTCATGTCTTCATCTGTTGACTATTTGAATTGAAACACTTTGCCTGTATTGATATGAAAGTTTTGACTTTAATTGATGAGATGAACCACTTGCCACTGTTCGTGTTCGTATTTCAGCCCTATAATGCAAATCAGTGTACGAGTATAAGCGGCTAAGATTTGCATTAGGTAAACGGCTAAAATACGAACAGTGGCAAGGAGCTCGTCAATTAAAATCGTGACCATACATTATTTCTACCACAAAAATCTAAATAAATAGGTGATTGAAATGTCTTTTCTTGTCACACGACTCACTTGTCGGCGCAGCGTGTCGCTTTGTGCCCATTTAAAAAGGTACTGTGTAAGCTGAGTAGTGCTGTAATGAATGATTCGTACCCTGCTGCTGTATTCTCTAAACAACTTCGCCCGCGTGGTCAGCGCAACTGTCACACCTGTCTGCGTGGTAAAATATAGGCCACTCTGATATAACTCGTATGAACGAACTTGTCAAGTATGGTCGCCTATCACGCATATTCCTATACCTACTAGAAGATCTCTGACCTTCTTCCATGTCTCTCTGGATACTGAAATAAATAAATTTTCATTTTGTCAATTTATGTTTTTGTTACTTAAATTTTGTATGAATTCATAATTTATTCTTGTATTTTTAGTATGCCAGTATCGTAGTAGGTGGAAACAAATTGTCTCTACCTACCCCTTTTCTGAGAAGGAGGCGCGATTGTTAGTAGATATGCGTAAGTTCTTTTTGACAATTAGGTGTAATTGTTAGTCTTTTGTAGTTTTGTCTTTAAAGCTTTTAAGTAGGTAACAAAAAATCGAATAGCCAGTTTGACCCGCTCACGGCACTCATTTAAATGTGGATCACCCCTTTTAACTCCACCTGTTGTGAACAATAACAATAACGTGTTTGTTTCAAACATTATTATGTAATCTATATTGTTTATAATTCTGTATACATCCGACATAGGTCGTACTGCTCAGTTCCCACACCAGCGTGCGATAAAATGAGTTAACAAAATAAATATTCAACAGTTAGTGACGATAAACAAACCGCGCTCTTATTCCTGCTCCTCGTACCGACAGCATCACTGTTTTAATATTCTACTAGCTGTTGCCTGCGACTGAAATTCATTTAAGCTATTTATATATACAATCACGCCACCTTCCCAGCAAAGGGGTAGGCAGAGACTATTTGTTTGCACCTGCTATACGATCCTGACGTATTTTTTTCGCTTCCACAGCATTCATTAGTCTTTTTATACATGCTCGCCTGTTTCAGGTACTTTGATCTGACCATTCTTCAAAAAATCCCCAATCTAGTCAGGGAATGTCTTTTGTGGTCTCCCTCTTCCGACATTCCAATTCACTGCATGCACGCTATTTACTGGGACAAAATCTGTTTTGTCTCAAACTATCTCCCGTGCCAAATTAAATCTAAATTGGTTCAGTAGTTTAAACGTCAAGGAGTAACAGACGGCAAACAAACTTTCTTTCGCATATATAAATATTATCTAAGAATTAAATACGTGAGCCGATTTTGGCGAATTCTCAACCCCCTCTCCCTTGGGTGAGATGTCATGCGATTTGCCTCCCCCATTTTGAAGGTAGGTCTTTATTATACATGCGAATGATAGAGAAAAAATTAAGCTTACAGAATTGTAAGTTGGTAATCATTAGAAAGGATATCAATATTATTTTAAGGATACAGGAACATCAGTATAACCGATAGCAATAAGCAATAATTTAAGAAAACCTGCCGAACTAGCCCATCTCTATACGCCAACATAAAATTGGTATTTTTAATATTTTACTTGCTTGTATTTGTATCCCACTGCTGGGGAAAGGCTTATCTTGATCATCATCTATCTAAAGCTATTTTCAAAAAACTTTTTAACAAAAAATGAAACCCCGAAAAAACTGAAAAGCAAAAAATAATACCTTTTTTGTTTGACCTTATTCTAGGTACCAGTTTGAAGTCGGTGCCTCAGCACTTAGCCAGGAGGAGTGGACCTATAATGGTCTACCTGATTGGCTTCTATCACTCCTCCTGGCTCGTCCTGAGGCACCGACTTCAAACTGGTACCTAGATTAAGGTCAAACAAAAAAGGTATTATTTTTTGCTTTTCAGTTTTTTCGGCGGTTTCATTTTTTGTTAAAAAGTTTTTATTTTATACTTTTTTTCCATCCTTGGGGTATTTTTTTTTCCAAATTTATAATACCAACTTCAAGGTATACCCTATCTATCCAATAAAAAAGAATTATGAAAATCAGACTACTCTGTAAAAAGTTAGTCAATCATCCCCTGTTTTCCTACCCTTAGGGTAGGAATATTATTTCCAAATTTAAATGGGACCACCCTTGGGGTATACGCTTTCCAATAAAAAAAGAATCATCAAAATCCGACTACTCTGTAATAAGTTATGCGTGGTCATATAGTACAATCAGTAACTGAACAATCAATCATCCCCTGTTTTTCTACCCTTAGGGTAGGAATATTGTTTCCAAATTTAAATGGGACCACCCTTGGGGTATACGCTTTCCAATAAAAAAAGAATCATCAAAATCCGACTACTCTGTAATAAGTTATGCGTGGTCATATAGTACAATCAGTAACTGAACAATCAATCATCCCCTGTTTTTCTACCTTTAGGGTAGGAATATTGTTTCCAAATTTAAATGGGACCACCCTCGGGAATACGCTTTCCAATAAAAAAAGAATCATCAAAATCGGAGTACTCTGTAAAAAGTTATGCGTGATCATACATACAAAAAAAAACAAAAAAACAAAAAAGTATACACGTCGAATTGAGAACCTCCTCCTTTTGTTTTCGTCGGTTGAAAAACTATGTCGAGGGGTGAAAGGCTAATGGCGGTAAGCGACATTTTTGTAACTTTACAGGAGAGCATTTAAAGTTTTAAAAAATAGAAAAAAATTCGTAGTTTTTGAATTTCTTAACTGATTTTGATTATAAATACACAGTTTTTCTTAGAATTGAATACCACTTCTGATGTTTAATATATTCATTTAATAAAACGAGAGGATAACGAAATAAGTGTCGCTTGAGTCAAAAATTCTTCTACCTCTTATTTTTTAGAGCAAGGAAAAACGACTTAAACGACGTTTCAAGTCTTTTTTGGAATACAACTAAATGATATATGAAACAACGACTAGGAAAATTAGCGCAAGGCTAAATGACTTAAGAGGATTGTAACTGTAGTTTTCGTGTAAAGCTAAAAGGTTTAACTGCCTTGTTACGAGTGCAATAGATTACGGCTAATATGCTCAAAGTCCCATTCCATTAGTTTTTAAAAGCAGGAAAAGTAGCTTATGGAACGATCACTATTCTGGTCGTATTAATTTAAATCCCGGTAATTTAGAATTTTATTTGAGATTGGTGTTTGAAACCAATATAAAAACTATCAACATGAACATTGTAGAAAACAAAAAAATAAGATAGAGAATAAAATGCAGAAAATGACGTGAAAAAATATTTTTTATTACCGACAATGATTACCTCAGTCAGCCAACTATAACAAAACTTAACAAAAACACAATTATTAGTATTTAAGAAACTAATAATTTTGACTTACTAAAAAATAATCTTGTACAAGAAAGAAACTTAAATGAAATTAAACTTTAGGTTGAGACTGATTTTGTAGGCTATTCACTATCACCAAAAAATCTCCCTGACGATATGTGACCGACTGAAGCACCCCGCGCGAGCGCACATCTACTATTCGCGAGTAGGTTTTAGATTACAAAAACATTTTAGGTTGGTCTTAAACGACGTTGATCAACTGCTGTTATAGTAAAACATATTTGCTGAACGCACATTACTTACTCATTGTAGTGAAAGAAACCCGATTCAAGTACAAAAATATTCTTTATGTCTTAATTTATGTGACAGCTTTCTTTTAAAATAATACAAGAAATAATAATTTAAATAACCAGTTCACCTAATATTGGAGAAAGGCTAATTGCTTTAAGTAGCTTTGTTAAGGTAAAATAGACTTAAGGTCAAATAATTCAAACGACGTGTTTTGTTTATTTTTGTTGCAGGCTAATTGATTCAAGCGACAAGTTTCTTATATTTTTGTGGAAAGACATTTGCTTTAAGCGACTAATTTCATACATTTCGGTCACAGGCTACTTGCATTAAGCGACATCTATTTGTGCATTACGGAGCAAGCTAAGTAATTCAACCAACCATCAGCTTTTGAAATAGAATATGGAAAAAAAGCTTTAAAAACCATTTGGCTTCCATGACGAGAAAGGATAAACGGTTTAAGTCATTGCCATAGTATTTTATATAGCTCAAGTCAAACGTGTTAAGATAATAGCTAATTTTTGTGTCGCTTCAGTCAGCAGTGGAGTGAAAAACAGCGTCCAAATCTATTTGCATCAAGCGACAAAAAATAGCTCTGATTCACGTGAAACCCGGCTCAAACGACGCGGAAAAATTTGCTGATTCCGAATATGTATATAACTCAATATCGCCCATAGTGTCGCTTAACGCCATTATCCTTTCACCCCTCGATGTAATTTTTAGTTCGCTATCAATAGTACAACTTATTTGGAATAATTTGACTTTAACCAAATTAGCTTAAATAAGGAAATGTGTGGTTAAGGTAATTATTGTGCGTTCATGAATAATAACACTGATATGTTGCTTCCTGTTATGCCAGAAAGGCTTCCATTTTCTTATTTTTCATTACAAATTTTCCTGTTGTATAATTACTTATTTATAAAACTTACAGTACATTTATAGCGGTGACAGCACGCTGATTGACTTTAACTTAATTAAGTGTATTTGTTAGTGGTTAGTAAACATTGCAAAATCATAAATAAGTAAATAAATAAGTGATCACTTTTGTACCTTGTCGCTCTCAGTCGTTACAAAATTTCGTATGGCTTTTCAAACATGACGTTAAAGTGACAAGGTACAAAAGTGATCACTTATTTATGACGTTGACCCTACTATTGATACCTTTTTAGTGAAGGAGTTTTAGAAAATCCTTTCAGATATGTTAACAAAGCACATTTTTATAACACTTCATTTAACTTGCTGTGTTAGTACTCGTATTAGTTAAATTTAGGAAGTCGTATTTAAGGGGTACGCATCATAATACCGAAATTCAAAAGACTGAATCCACAAGACCTGTATTACTCGTATATTGAATCGCCAAATGTTTATTTGACCGAAATTTAAATCCCGCAAAGTAGGTACGTTTGAACGTCTAATATTTTAAATTATTGACTTATTGGTCGTGGAGCTTCGCCGATCGCAGCCGCGGCGCGCATGCTTCGCTCGCTCGACTAGCGCGATGTGATCGCAATTGTGCTTAACACCCCTTGCTTATCTCGTCGTCGTACCTATTTTTCCTGAACTTAAAGTAACACAAAAAAACTAATATTAAATGAGAAAGTTTGAGAAGATGCATGTTTACATATTTATATGTTTGTTAATCAATCACGCAATAATGACCGAACGGTTTTAAATAAAACTTCACGTAATAATTGAAAAAAGACTAATTGACGGCTTATATACATAATATCTCGCACGACAAAGATCTGGAATCAGCTTTCTGCGGCAGCATTCCCGGAGCGTTACAACTTAGGGATCTTTAAAAAACGAGCCTACCAATTCCTAAAAGGGTCGGCAACGCACCTGTGATGCCCCCCGTGTTACGGGTGTCCATGGGCGACGGTGATCGCTTTCCATCAGGTGACCCGTCTGCTCGTTTGCCACCTCTTATATAAAAAATAAAAAAAAAATCTTGGTAATGATTTCCTGTGGGGCAATATTTTTACTTTAAACAAGAATACAAGACGTTGGCCAAAAACGATGAAATACCTCGGCTTTCAAAATGACGTATTAACTTCGTCTGCAATCCATAGACGGCATTTTCCGAACGAACATCGTGCTTTAAAAATGTAACTGTAACTTTTTTCAGGGAATTGTAACACGAACTAACCCGCAGGATTTAGTAGGTAAGTATGTATATAAGTTGAATGATAATGCAAGTAGGGACCCCCCTCCCCTATTCTATTCCCACTCCTTTTTAAAGGCCGCCAACAGATCAGTGAAGGACTCTCTTTGAGTTGTTGATATTTATGGGCGGTGGCGATCATTTTCCATCAGATGACCCGCTTGCTCGTTTGCCTCCCTCTCATAATAAAAAAATATAAACATGCATTCTTTGCCAAATTTATTTTTTTAATGATATTGTAATCACGTTTGCTATCGCTACGGGCGTCCATAGCAACATATCTTGCACTGTGTGTGTGAGTCGTTACAGGCTTTGTTGACCTATTAAATAACTATGTGTCATACATTATGATTTTCAACTGTTTTAAAAAGGAGAGGTTTTTGACTTCATGCTTTATGTACGTCCGTTCGTCAATAAGTATATTAAAAATCGATATTAGTTCACACGCCACAAATATCGATTTTTTTGTTGTTCGGTATGTAAGTTTTATTAGAATCGGTTAAGTAATTATAATTTTATGATTATGTGCGAAATTACATTTGTAATTTACCATGAGCTTTACGGTGAAGGAAAACATCGTCAGGAAACCTGCATATACCTGCGAAGAAATTCAATGGTGTGTGTGAAGTTCCCAATCCGCACTGACTGAGCCCGCGTGGGAACTAGCCCTCTCATTGGGAGAGGAGACCTGTGCCCTGCAGTGGGACGTATATAGGCCGGGATGATGATGATGATGAATTATAATTTTATGCACATTGTACATAAGTATTGTATTGTAACGTTGCCTGGAAGAGATCACTTCGAAGCGATAAGGCCGCCTATTGCTTACCTTATGTATATATATTTTTTCCATGTACTTTTTCTGTATTATTTTCTTTGTGGTGGACAAAAAGAGTCATTGTATTGTATTGTATTGTCCTGTTAGATAATTTTGTTTTTTTTTTGCTAAATATCTTTAAATTAAGTACTGTACGGTACTTGTGTAAGTTCCGTGACAATATAATAATCTGGTAGCGACTTCACGCACACATTGAATTACTTCGTAGGCGTGTACAGGTTTCTTTTTGATATTTTTCATCACCATAAAGCTCGCAGTAAATTTCAAATATAATTTCGCATTATGAACTCCGAAAACCTGAGAACTGCGAGCCCGGCTTTGACCAAGCGATCTTCGGCTTAACAGGCCATAGGTGCTTGCAGCTTGTAGTTTTATATCCTCTTCTTCTTCTAAAATATAAAAATTGTTTGTTATGTAACGGTGTTCGTTATCGAACTCCTCCAAAATGGCTCGACCGATTTTTATTTTATTGTTTTCTCTATACTCGGTAGGTCTGAGAATAGGTAGTAGGCTATTTTTTATACCCCTATTCTTCGCAGACGGAGTCGCGGGCAACAGTTAGCAAATGTATAAATTTACTTATGTACCGTTCAACTAATTTACGGATTAGGGTCAGACTGAAAATGCTGCATTTTTTCACAAACTTTTTGCTTACTTTTTCATCTATTTTTAACTAGCTTTTGCCCGCGACTCCGTCCGTGAAAAATTCGTTTATCGCTATCCCGCGGGAACTATACAATTTCCGGGATAAAAAGTATCCTATGTTATTCCTAAAGTCTCAAACTATCTCCATACCCAATTTCATGTCGTATTTACGTGATTGAGTAACAAACATCCAAACATCTTCACAAACTTTCATACTTATAATTTATAATATAGGTAGTACGATATCGACATAGATAATCATAAATAATATTTTTTCTTCGTCACCTTGTTATTGTCATTACCGGACTTTCATTAGATTAAAAAATTAAATGATTCATATCAGTATGGAAAAAAAAACAAACTTCTTGTCTACTTTTTCAGCAAATTTACTGCGATTATGGTCCTTATGCACAAAAACAAACGAAATGACTGTCACTGTTTTTAGAATCATTATCAGATGAAGGGAATATTTGATAAGAGTGCATTTTATCAAGCGCTATGAAACCGGGCCGGTAAAACAAGCATAAATTATGTCTAATCAATTATCTATACTTTTATTTATTTTTTAACTACGTAACTTTATTATACTCTTTCTCACTGCTGGGCAGAAGAGAGGTCTTTTAGATTTTTACCTAGCCCTCTCTGCACTTATGTTTGGCCAGTCGTCGCTCGAGAACACTTCGTTCTTGTGTTTACTTGTCCTAAAAATACTTATATTTTAACTTCACATACTTCAAAACGTCGTATTCATGCTGGATGTAGGCTGCATAAAGCTACTTTTTTGCTCTAATGCAGAAAGCAAAATCTTCGTTTAAGACCAAGAGGCAATTAGGCACCATTTAGCCATGCCATGAACAATAAAATGGTATAACATAATATTTTGTTTTTTTTTTTTAATATAGTTTGTATTTTGTCTTAATAAAACTAGGCAATTCTATTAAGTTAATTTAGCAAAAAACAATCCACAAAAAAAGTTGGTAAATTAACTTTTATTTGCAATTTTGTTGTTAAATTTCCTCCCAATCAAATTGAAAAGCAGACTGTTTAACTTGTTCATATAATCCATTTCGCCCTCAACTAAACTATTAACTCTCGCCTGCGGCTCGCTTTAATACAAAAACTCAGGTAAAATGGCTCGATTTATGTACTTATTGTACAATGTAGGTACTATTTGATTTATGCTTCTCTCCTTACGTGCGAAATCCACAGGAATAATTAAAATGTAATAATAATATGTTTAAGAGTAAATACGAATATACTTAAGAGCAAGCACCTTGCCACGTCCAGTAAAAAACATTAGTTTTACCGGAGACGTAATTAATGAAAGAGCTATCATTATAAAAACTTAAATACGTACAAAACTGTGGCGCGTACCTATTGACATTTATTTATAATCCATAATTAAATATTGTGATAACGCATAATTATAAATTAAACACCGTTTAAGAATGAATTACCGAACCGTTTACTTTCACAATATCCCTTATCTTATCACGCCGCGATATCGTGTAGTAAACACCGTAGTAAGTGCCTCGCAATAAATTTCTATAAATACTAGCCCAGTGAGCGAGAGCTAGCGACTTTTAGCACTAAATTCGAATAAACAACGTGACTAATATATATTTTCTTTTCATAGGAAATGGTAACGTTAGCGATGGCGTAATGCCATATCAACTAGATTCCCACTTGAGGCCACATTGTCGAACGTGCGGGCGCTCGCAATCGCATTCACCATCTCTTTCTACCTACCTATACCAAGCGACAGAAGAAGAGTTGAATACGCTCGTGATGCCGAGTGATATACTACGTGATATATTTCAAACTACATATTACGACAAAGTATAAAGTGTTCAGTTCAGTGACTTCTGAAGTCGACTGTACATTAGACAATAAAGGCACAGGTCTAAATTTATACGACTTGACGACAGTGATGACAAGCATATCAAAGCTTGTGTACACTACCTACGATATATTTCAAAAATATCTTGTTAAAAAATATACCGTGTTGAGTTTTTTGTCAGATTCTTCTCAACATAATTTCTTCGAAACAATGGGAGATTCTTCGACACTCATAAGTGTGTGTAATAAGCCTTTTTTTTAAAGTTTGAGATTCGACAATAATGGAATTTGTATGCGATATTGTTGTCGAGTTTATCGAGCCTGCATTGTTCTTAACTTTTTAATTTTTTACTAACCATAAACTATGCACTTCGCGTTCTGATATGTAAAGAATAATGTCATTTACAATACAATACAATACAATACAATACAATACAATACAATGACTCTTTATTGTACACCACAAAGAAAACAATACAGAAAAACAAGTACATGGAAAAAATTATACAATGTAAGCAATAGGCGATTTTATTACGGGATGTAAAAGCAGTTGCAAGGCATTATGATCACGAGTAGACAACACTCATCACAAGTGCAATGTCTAATGTAATTAACGATAAATAAATAAAAACCTGTCAAGAGCATGTCGGGCCATGCTCAGTGTAGGGTTCCGTAGTTCCCGACCGTCACAATAGGCGGACTTAAAATACGTCTTTTTTAGTTAGATAGGTAGGTTAGGTAGGTACAGATGTTTTATCTCACGAAAGCGGGTAAGCCATACTTGTATGTGAAGATACACAAGCACATTGTCTCTGTGAGCGTAAGCTCGGGAGCGGGAGCGCTCAGTGTCGGTCGCATCGCCAGTCGGATCAGTCAAGCTAGTTGGTTCGCGTCAAAATTTTTGATTGAGTACCGTCAACATGCAAAATACGAAACGGAACGCAAATTAATTTAAACCGACTAAATGTTACCCCACAATACAAATTCTTTTAGTTAATTTAAACCCAACACACAACAACATTAAGTACTCACGAACGAACGTAATACAGCTCAAAAAGACCAAGGACCACCTATGAAATCGAGAGAGTGATTTACTTTGACCTTAGGCCGGGGCCGCACTGGTAAGGTGACCGGCGACGCGACGCGACGGCGACTAAATCAAAAATAGTTGATTTAGTCGCCGTCGCCGCTGAGGCCGCTGCAGCCGCTCACATATTTCGAACTATGTTTGATTTAGTCGCCGTCGCGTCGCGTCGTTGGTCGTCTTACCAGTGCGGCCCCGCCTATCACAAAGCATATCCATCCCGACTCCATTAACTCAGGAAAAATCTTAACAGCGCGATGTAGAATTCAACGTCGGTGGTACAGCGCCATCTATCGGCGAATTGGATAACTAATCTACTTATGACCTAGTATGTATGTTGATGGCTATTTAAATAGTTACAAACATGTTGACAAAGCTCAATCCTTCGGCGGATCACACACGCCAGTCCCGTCGTCTACTTAACTAGTGTCGACATCAACCTCGACAAGAAAAACCGTCGGTCACATCTCGAGCCATTCACAGCGACAGCTCCCACGGCGAGTGCCCCGTGAAAAATGGCGCCCGCGAAAACGCGACGCTAAAAAACTAACCGCAAAAAACAAACGAATTCAAACATGGCTGGTCACAATAGACGGCATGCGACCATAATATAATCCCACCAAATTTAACATTCCCCACTACCCACAGGCCCCGTCTAACTGTCGTAGTATGCGCATACGCCGCAAAATAGTCAGGTTATACGCAGAAAAAATCGGTGAGATCACCACAACGACCTTGGCTTAACGCCGCCCGAATGCACGGATTGAATTGGTCACTATTATTTTCGATTTATTTTCGCTCTAACCTATTGTTCCTGCGGTTACACATTTTGATTGCATTATTTTTTTAGGAAAACTGGTGGTCAGTTGTACGTAGTTTTTTCGTCATTATATTAGTTTGATAATGTTATTAGTATTATTTATCAAATATATACCGACTGTGTATTGAGCAGTCATCTATCTACCTACTGATTTTTTTCGTTCGCATTTCTTCTTAAATTACTTTTTAAGTTGTTGAACGTAACAACGTTCTATTTCTGCAGTGAGTGAAACTTAAGGATAACAATATAAATACACTATTCTTCAGTTGTGTTCCGAGTCTATTTTTAAATATTGTCTAGCCTATGTTATTTAAGAACATATCTGTGTGTTAAAATGTCATTATATATATAATAGCTTTTGCCCGCGACTCCGTCCGCGTGGAATTAGTAATTTGGGCAGCTTATTTTTTTTTATCCAATTTGCTTTTTCATCAATTATGGCTCTCCTTAGTTCCTCGATATTAAAAAAATTACCCCCCCCTCAACCCCCTCCCCCCGCACACCCGCGTTCACATTCACCACCGTACTCCCAAGTCAAGCATGCCTATAGAAGTTTGACTTAAAAAACCCCCGATTATGAAACATTCTTCCGCTCCGCTCCGCTCCTATTGGTGTTAGCGTGATGATATATAACCTAGCCTTCCTCGATAAATGGGCTATCTAACACTGAAAGAATTTTTGAAATCGGAGCAGTAGTTCCTGAGATTAGCGCGTTCAAACAAACAAACAAACTCTTCAGCTTTATAATATTAGTATAGATTAATTACACGTACCAATTCTCACCGGCATGACCGGCGCACACGACGAGAATGAAATTCACGACAGAGAATCGCCTCGCTTCCTGCTCCTCTAGTACAACATGTGGTGGTACAAAAACCGATTATAATTAACAGTATTATAATATTATATGTACTGGATTAAATTAACACAAATAGGATGATGTTTGTCTGACGACTTTATAAATGATATGCAAAGTTGTGAGCAAGTTAAGTATTTTCCACGAATCATTACTCTAGTTTCTTTGAAGAAGTCAGTTTTTAGCGGAGAACTAATAAGAAATGTTACCGTGTCAGGGCACTATCAGTTTTAATCGTACCATTTATGTACACCTACTTTTATCATGAGGAAATTTTGTTTTTTTTTTAACCCCTG
The DNA here is from genome assembly GCA_947859365.1 of Archips crataeganus. Classification (NCBI taxonomy): domain Eukaryota; kingdom Metazoa; phylum Arthropoda; class Insecta; order Lepidoptera; family Tortricidae; genus Archips; species Archips crataeganus. The sequence goes on from OX402048.1 coordinate 19,794,757, forward strand.
ACACAAAAAGAGGGGTGTTATAAGTTTGACCGCTATGTGCGTGTGTGTCTGTCTGTAGCACTGCCCTCATAGCTCTGAACTGATTCGGCTGCGGTTTTTTTATTTGAAAGCAGGTTATTTGGCGATAGTTCTTAGACATGTTTCATCAAAATTGGTTCAGCCGTTTCAAAGTTATTAGCTCATTTGGTAGCTGAGGAAGGGATCTCAGACGCAGAATGGGCATTTAGGTACTTTATTTGCAAAATATGTGTGACCAAATTGCGTCGGGCATTTATAAAAAATTTAATTTACGACCATATTGCAGACTACGACCACCATCACTCGTGACCACGGCCGCTGCAAGTAATATTTAGTTCGTGATTTATCATCATCATCATCCCAGTCTATATATACGTCCCACTGCAGGGCACAGCCCTCCTCTCAGAATGATAAGGCTTCGGCCGTAGTTCCCACTCGGGCTCAGTGCGGATTGAGAACTTAGTTCATTCGGTCGTATAGTTCGTGATTGTCTCCCGCAATCAGTTGTGAGTGAGAATCACGAAAGTTTAAAACATTATACTATAAACCGTTACAGGCCCATTTATTTACTTCCACAATGTTTTCGCATCTCCTGCATTCACGCGCACGCATAAAGTACGCTTAGATATCCTTATAGAATTTCAGTTGGTTGCTTCGCTGTTCAATTTTTAAACGCGTAATTTTCAAGAACCGCTCCAAACATTTCGTTGCGTCTACGGTTACCATCCTCATCTCTTTCATTACAAATAAGAAAGAAAGAGATGGCAAACGAACAAATGAAAGTCACGTGTTATGTTGAAAACTAGTGACCATTAAATGTCGACCACGTAGACTTTAAACAGTGAGTCAAGTCAACGAATTATCGCATCTTACTCACTGTATGACAAATCATTTCTACGTAGCTTGTCACTTGAAGAACACCACTTATACTCAATTCACATAAGTTTCCCATTGTTAGATAACTTTATTTCTGATACTGTAAGATGGTATAGTCGGGGTAAGAAAAGGTTCGCCACTTTTCGACTCTATGTCAACGAGTTAAGGTCGAAAAGTGACGAACCTTTTCTTACCCCGACTATACATTGACGGACTGTTTAAAGCAGTCGAGACCAACGGGACGGGAGCCGTTGTGCTGCGGTTAGAGTCGACTTCCACCCGAATGCTCTGAATTTTGTATTGAAACTGCAGATCACCCAAAAGCGACCGCTAGAAGCTCTTGGCACTGATTGCTCTACTAAGCAGTCTGTCTATGGAGACCTTAACACTATAGCCAAAGCATAAGCCTACAAAAAAAACAACGGGTTAACGGGTAGCTGGGAGTGCTGGCAGAAGTGAAAACTTGAACATTAACGTTGTGCCGTCTTACGAACCCTCCTCCCCCCCCCCCCCCCTCGTGTTGCGTAGAGGTTGATTGCAACGTCTGCGATGACTGAAGATTCCTATACCACACACCACAGCAATCACAGACATAACTCGAGTCTCGGGGAGGAGGTCTGGCAGCGCGGAGTCTTTTCTGTCTTTTCAGCGCGGAGTCTTTTCTGCCTGCTGGTGTAAAGGTTTCCCGCGCGGTGTTTACTTTCACTGTAAAGCTCGTGTTAAACTTCAAACGCAATTTAGCACATGAATTCGGAAAAACTCAGAGGTGCAAGCCTGGGCTCAGACCCACGACCCTCTGCTTTAGAGACCTTGGTCAAACCACTAGGCCACCACGGTTTAGCGGCTATAGAATTCTATTATTCCTATTCCGCGGGAACTTTGCATTTTCCTGGCATTATTCTATGAGCTAATCCATGTAATGTAATAAACTGCCTGTGTGCCCATCCAAACAATTAACGTTATTGTCCTTGCGTACGAAGTCGCGGGCAAATTACTAATTTCCCCATGTCCAAGTTTTCTAGATCCATAGAGATTTATATTTTTTAAGGACATCTCAAGGGGCTGGCCTTTCAATACGTATGTAATTTATTGCATCTTTACACCTCAGAAATAATCTTGGTTATTTTATTTTCTTAGTAAAACAATAAAACTGTGGGCAATAAATGGCCAAGTTCAATAAAATCACGTGTCTTTACAACGTTAATTAAAAGTGAGTCCATTAAATGTTGGATGAGGAAATTATCTAGAAATAATGGTATCCGGTGTCCATATCTTGTTGGTTGAAAGGTGATGATGATGATATGATGAGTTTATGAAGTCACAGTGAAGTGAGTGAGTGTATTAAAAGAACTGTCCACATTGGTACGCTTTCACATTAATTTTGCTAACCCTTAAGATAATGATAATTGATAATTTAAAGAAATCTGTGTAAGTAGTAAATAATCTAAAGTAAAAAAGCCGTGGTGGCCTAGCGGTTTGACCTATTTATTTATTTATTTATTTAGAGAACAAACAGAAATAAGTGTACAGAAGATAATACAGATAAATAACTACTAATTAACATGCACTTACTCCCTTAGCAGGTCTCACTAAGACACATGTATGATAATTTTCACCTCACTAGCTCGGAAAGCCCTTTTTGTTTGTTTGACATCTATTGAGAAAATCGCTTTTTATCCACAAGTGAAGAAAGAGTTTTGACATTTGAAGACAGCTTAAGTGATATTTGACAGCTAACAAAACGTAAAACGTTAAAAGTGCTGAATTTTTAACAACACAATTAATGAATTGCATCGAGTAAAAAACACTAAATACAGTCATACAACTTTATTTTAATTCATAAATATCAGCATTCAACATTAACCTTCATTCTTGTTGTAAAAACGGATAAAATGTTCTGACAGTCCAAGTAAGTCGATGTGCGAACAAAACGCATCCGAAATAATAAAAAAAAACTTAAGTCAAAACGGTATACAATTTAACAGTAATACAGTTTGCTCGTATCTCAAAATCGATAATCTGGCTAATTGAACTTTACTCGGTGTGCAATAAAGTTCAGTTTGGTTTATTCATTGATTGGAGATACGAGTTTTTTCAAAGTAGTGACGATATGTCGGTATTGGAATAGTTCCATAAAGACTGGATTTGCTTAGGCTATTTTGCATTATTTTTGATTTTACCAATATTTCTATAAGTACTTCAAAATTATTGTATTGACAAAGAGGTAAATAAATAATAATTGATAGTACAAACCCTTTTTCTTATTTTCCTCGCTGTAGTGAGGTGAAAAGTTTTGTGTTATACACGGGTGAAAAGTTATTTTACGTCTCGTGTGTTGAAGCACTCGCTATCGAAAGAATTCTATTTTTGAACCACTCGCTTCGCTCGTGGTCAATCATAGAATCCTTTCGATAGCTCGTGTTTCAAAATGAACACTCGCAGTTAAAATACAACTTTCCCCCCTTGTATAACAAATAACTATTTAACCACATTACGTGACACTAAAAAATAAACTAAACCGGTCATAGTTCCCGGTAAGCAACCCAGACGAAGCGAAACAGAGTAGCAAATAAGGTATCCGCCCACTCACAACAACAACTCACCTATTGAGCACATTAGTACCTCTGTTATGTTATGTTACCTCTCAAGCAGAGGGTCGTGGGTTCAAATCCTAGCTCGCACTCTCACCTCTGAGTTTTTTTAATCGATGTGCTCTTACATTTGAAATCTACCATGAACTTTACGGTACGCTGCAGACTCTAGCCACCGAGACCGTGTTGCTGTTTCGTATATTTAAAATAGCGACTTCTATAATTCGAATAAAGAAACGAACAGCGGATAGCAGACGGTCTGGGCAGCCATTCTTGGTCAGGCTGAATAAATGCCGTGTTATAGTTGAAATCCAAGTTTCTCTTTCAGAACGTATACCCCCACTACAATACACCTGCGAAGAAATTCAATGGTGTGTGTGAAGTTCCCAATCTGCACTGGACACGCGTGAGAACCACAGCCCAAGCCCCCTCATTCTGAGAAGAGGCCTGTGCCCTGCAGTGGGACGTATGCATATAGGCTGGGGTGGTGATGGTGGTGCATTGTCTATGCATTGTACATAATAGTAGATTGTACACCAAGGGGATAAAGCACTGCATTATGTCACGGGCGCGATATTGAATCCTGAGCGTATCGAGGGACTCCAGATTTAACTTCCGAGCGTAGCGAGGGGGTTTTTTAGTTTAGTAGTAGTTTAGTAGTAGTTTTAAGATGGAGTCCTGAGAGCAGTGAAGGATTTAAGCGCGCCCAAGGCAAAATCAGTTTTATCCCCGAGGAGTATACTCTACTTTTCTCACCTTTTGCGAGACAATAAAAACCAAGGCTACTAGAAAAATACTCGAAATAGACCCAGAAGCACTGATTCTGACACTGACTTTGCGCCTTTCGCAGTTTTCCATTTGTCGAAATCTTTGTAAGCTTTTAAGTAGTTTTATCTCTTCTTTTGCAGTTTTGATACTTAAAATTGCAGCGTATTGAAATACTCGCGGCTTTTGTTTTAAGTATTGATTTTTTTTCGTTCGGCTTGCCGTGGCGTGGCCAGCTCGATTTTCGAATAAGTTCGATTTTCAAATAAATGAGGCGCGGCGCGCGCCGCCGTCCACCTCCTCGCCGTCGGCCACCAGCAGCTGCAGCAGCCGCGCGCCGCGCGATTTTGACGAAATTAGACTTTAAATGCATATCAATAGGAACTAAGAGAAGTGAGAATCACATTACTGCCCGGCGGGTTATAATGAAATTCAGTACTACATTACACCCCGGCAAAAGACAAGGGCTATAATGAATTACTTTGAGTAAGGTTTGCATGATATATAATGAGGCATTGTCGAGCAGGTGGTGTGAAAAGAAATTTTCTCAAACATGCTATGAAATATTGACGTTATGTTCCTTAAAATACGCCACGAACTGTCACGTTGCAGGTGCGGCTAGACGAGAGGTCAATACGACGTGGTCGACGTGGATGGATGGATGGATGGATGGATGGATGGATGGATGGATGGATGGATGGATGGATGGATGGATGGATGGATGGATGCATGGATGGACGGATGGACGGACGGACGGACGGACGGACGGACGGACGGACGGACGGACGGACGGACGGACGGACGGGCGGACGGACGGGTGGATGGACGGACGGACGGACGGATGGAGGGATGGACGGATGGACGGATGGACGGACGGACGGACGGACGGACGGACGGACGGACGGACGGACGGACGGACGGACGGACGGGCGGACGGACGGGTGGATGGACGGACGGACGGACGGATGGAGGGATGGACGGATGGACGGATGGACGGATGGACGGATGGACGGATGGACGGATGGATGGATGGATGGATGGATGGATGGACGGATGGACGGATGGATGGACGGATGGACGGACGGACGGATGGACGGACGGACGGACGGACGGACGGACGGACGGACGGACGGACGGACGGACGGACGGACGGACGGACGGACGGACGGACGGACGGACGGACGGACGGACGGACGGACGGACGGACGGACGGACGGACGGACGGACGGACGGACGGACGGATGGATGGATGGATGGATGGATGGATGGATGGATGGATGGATGGATGGATGGATGGATGGATGGATGGATGGATGGATGGATGGATGGATGGATGGATGGATGGATGGATGGATGGATGGATGGATGGATGGATGGATGGATGGATGGATGGATGGATGGATGGATGGATGGATGGATGGATGGATGGATGGATGTTGATGATGTTGTTTTTTTTTCCAACCATATTCATTGAATTAAAATCTCATGTTGTACCATCTCCCGTTATAATTGGAGACTCTCCGCTCGAAGTTGTTGACGACTATAATTATCCTACCTGGGACACACAATCCAATTAGGTAGGTTCAACTTCGAGAAAGAGGTCAATCGAAATCGGTCGCGTTCGGGAAGCTCCGCAATAACTTGTCATCCAATTGGGAATGTCTAAAAAAAATTACCAGTGGTTTTTATATTTTTTTTGTATAGAAAAGTCAATTATAAGAAACTAATTTCAATATTTTGTCATTTAGTTCTCAACTTTTTTCAAAATTAATTATTGAAACTATTTTAGTTGATGACGTCAGATTATAATTGATGGCTCCCACAATGCCAAATTTCTAAACCTATCTAAATGCGTACGATAAGGCAACCCCTTTAATTATTTTTTGCGTAGTTGGTATACACTGTGTCACTTTACTGGCACTGACAAAGTGCTAGATGTCAGACAGCGGGTCCAAATCAAACTCCGTAGTATAATCCACGCGTAAATTGTGAAGAATTCTAACCACACAGAATAAAGTACGACTTGAACCGGTCACGCAATTTACACCAATGTCAAATGCAGGTCATTGCTTATTTGTTATATAATAAATTCATTACATAATATTAAAATTAAATAACTACAGAAACGATTTAAAAAGCATTTATCTCGAAATGGTTTTCGATTTTCTATACATTGCAAAAAAATAGACATCCCCAATTGTCTGGGCCCGCGTGGCAGCTGCGGCCCAAGCCCCCTCATTCCGAGAGGAGGCCTGTGCCCTGCAGTAGGACGAATATATATAGGCTGGGATGGTGATGGTGGTGCATCGTAAAGAAATTTCTGCTACCCGAAACAGGGTTAGTTATTTCCAAATGGCGGACGTTTTTCCGACACTGGGTTACAAGGCCAGAAAGGTAATATAAATAAATAAATATCACAGGACAATTCACACCAATTGACCTAGTCCCAAAGTAAGCTAAGCATAGCTTGTGTTATGGGTACTAGGCAACGGATAAACATACTTATATAGATAGATACATACTTAAATACATATTAAACACCCAAGACCCGAGACCAAATATTCGTATTATTCATACAAACATCTGCCCCGACGCGGGAATCGAACCCGGGACCTCAAGCTTCGTAGGCAGGTTCTCTACCTACTAGGCCATCTGGTCGACTAAACTATATCAAACTTATTTTTAGGGTTCCGTAGAAAATGGCAAAAAACGGAACCCTTATGGATTCGTCATGTCTGTCTGTCCGTCCGTATGTCACAGCCACTTTTTTCCGAAACTATAAGAACTATGCTGTTGAAACTTGGTAAGTAGATGTATTCTGTGAACCGCATTAAGATTTTCACACAAAAATAGAAAAAAAAACAATACATTTTGGGGGTTCCCCATACTTAGAACTGAAACTCAAAAATTTTTTTCATCAAACCCATACCTATGTGTGGGGTATATTTTGGATAGGTCTTCAAAAATGATATTGAGTTTCTAATATCATTTTTTTCTAAACTGAATAGTTTGCGTGAGAGACACTTCCAAAGTGGTAAAATGTGTGTCCCCCCCCCCCCCCGGTAACTTCTAAAATAAGAGAATGATAAAACTAAAAAAAAATATGATGTACAGTCAGCAACAAAAATATGAATACACCCAAAGTACCAAAAATATGTATCTACGACTCTATTACCAGGGCATAAAGGCGTACATATTTTTGTTGCTGACTGTACAATACCATCTAAACTTCCACTGAAAATTGTTTTGAACGAGATCTAGTAAGTAGTTTTTTTTAATACGTCATAAATCGTAAACCGCAATTTTTTATAGATAATGGTACGGAACCCTTCGTGCGCGAGTCCGACTCGCACTTGGCCGGTTTTTTTCGACTATATTCATTGAATTAAAATCTTCTATTAACTTTAATAATGTTTATCGCTTCCCGATTGCGCAACGCCCAAATCTCGACCGAGTGATAGCCGTTCGATTCCTGGGGTTATCACGGTTTTGTAACGCTACGCGCTGAAGGTTATGACACACTTTTCTTCGCGCTATCTATGGAGTGTCTTCATGATAAACGTAATTCGGTGTCGGTCTATTCAACGTTGATATTTAATGTTAATTGAACGTTAGGTGTGCTTGGTAAGTCGACAGCAGTTGCAAATTTAAACGGCTGGAGTCTGTAAATAAAAATGTATCAAAAATTAATGTAACTGCACACGTACAGTCGACCAATTTGATTCCTAGGAAGTCGTAGAACCTTATCAAGACAAATAATTTCATTCATGTGTTTATCGTTTGACGTAAATGAACTTGTCTTTTAGATGTTGGAATTAATGTTATTTTTAGGGTTCCGTACCCAAAGGGTAAAAACGGAACCCTATTTCCGAGGCTCCGCTATCCGTCCGTCTGTCAGTCTGTCTCCAGGCTGTATCTCACGAACCGTGATAGCTAGACAGTTGAAATTTTCATAGATGATGTATTTTGGTTGCCGCTTTAACAACAAATACTAAAAACCAGAATAAAATAAATATTTAAGGAGGCTCCCATACAACAAACGTGATTTTTTGCTCGTTTTTGCTCGATATTGATAACGGCAACAGATAGGCGCTTGAAATATTCACAGGATATTTAGTTATATATTCACTTTTAAAATAAATAATTTAATTAAAATAAAACAAATATATAAGGGGGGCTACCATACAAAAAAAGTGTTTATTTCTTTAATTGTCAATGTAACATGGTTCTGTGGTGGCCTACGAATCAACTTTGCTAACTGTACCGGCTCGCACCTGCGAAGAAATTCAATTGTGTGTGAAGTTCCAAAACCGCACTGGGCCCACGTGGTAACTATGGCCTTTGCCCTTTCATTCTGAGAGGAGCCCTGTGCCCTGCAGTGGGATGAGATGAGATAGCAGACGTAAATAAAGTACCCACTACAGGTTCTGGTACAAATTTATTATGACGGTACTTCAATCTGAGTAATCCTACGTGCGTTTCGACCGAAATGAGCTAAAGTTAGTACATTTTAACGAATAGAAATAGGGATGTTGACACCGCCAAACAACTGACGTACTTTTTATGAGCTGTCAAAACACAATTCTCCCATAGAGTTTGAATGACAATAGCAACTTATGACGTCACTTGTTCGCCAACTCAATCAACTATTTATTTGTTTTTAACCCCCGACACAAAAAGAGGGGTGTTATAAGTTTGACCACTATGTGTGTGTGTGTGTCTGTCTGTGGCACTGGCGTCATAGCTCTTAAACGGGTGAACCGATTTGGATGCGATTTTTTTTAATAGAATGCAAGTTTCTTGGCGATGGTTCCTAAATACGTTTTATCAAAATCAGTTCAGCCGTTTCAAAGTTATCAGCTCTTTTGTTAGCTGCGGAAGGGATCTTAGACGCATAATGGGCATTTACTTTATTAGTTACTAGCTTTTGCCCGCGACTCCATCCGCGTGGAATTAGTAATTCGGGCAGCTTATTTTTTTATCCAATTTGCTTTTTCATCAATTATGGCTCTCCTTAGTTCCTCAATATAAAAAAAATTACCCCCCCTTGGTGCCCCCCTGTAATGGCGGTAAATGGCGTAATCGGCGACCGGTAACAATTTTTCGACGGAATTACATGGATATGATTATATTTAAATTTCGTGTACAATTTATATACCTATTAAGAAGTACGTTTCTCTATCGAGTTTTACTATAGTCGATAGTTTTATCGAAGTTTTAACATTTCTATCATGATTATGAAGTACAGACCACATATAATTATCTATTGAATCAAATGCGTTTACGTCAACTGTCATTGAAGTTTACCATTATTTTACACGTCAAATTCTACATGTACAACGAAATGGTTTTATTTTTAACAACATAAGTAGACTTATCCTTATTAGGGCCACCTTGCAGAGTCCGGGGTTAAAAATTTAAAGCTTTAACCCTGAGTTAAGGATGACAGTTCCATACATTTTGACACTTCTTAGCCTTGGGTTAGCACCTAACCCGGGGTTATATAGCTAACTCGGGTCTGTGCAATTCAGCCTTAGTCATTACGTTGGACGTCAAAGTGACATAAAATGCTACCTACCGGTGGCCGATCACTAGTAATCTAGTAATCCACTAGAGGGGTACCTTTTCTCTGCAGCCGACCGTACTATGCGGTATACTCACCGAATTGGGTTACCCACATTAGAAAGAGAGAGTTGTATGATAAGTCCAAACAGGGTTATCAACGTACAGTAGCTCTAAATGTAGTTTACTAGTAACGAGTAAACGATTAATTTTAAAATTTATATTTGGATTTCAATTCTCTTTACTTGTCACTGCATGCCTACTCTTGTTTCGGACATCCTGTCAATCGTTCAGAGGTTCATCATCATCATCACCCCAGCCCATATACGTCCCACTGTAGGGCACAGGCCTCCTCTGAGAATGAGAGGGCTTGGGCCGTAGTTCCCAATAACGAAGGTTAACTGGAAGAGATCCTTTGAACATGAAACTACCGCGAGACTCACTCACAGTGAAAAATGACGCATAACTCTCGTCTATGAACGAGTTTAGCTCGACATGTTTCGGGCTGTTCCGTAGCCCTCTCTTCTGGAGCACACGCATAAAATAAATAAATAAATAATGCGCGCGCGTAGCGTGTGCTCCAGGGAAAGGCTACGGATTAGCCCGAAACTCGTTCATTGACGTGAGTTATCCGTATTTTTTAACTACCGTGGATGAGATCCTTTCAAGGGATAAGTTTACCTCTCATCTATTTCTCATGTTATCTGTTAATTTCATATTTTTGATGTGCATACGCATACAACACAGAGTTTTACATACATACGAAATTAAGCGGACGAAATAACAACGTCGGCGGTACAGCGCCATCTATCGGCGAATTGGGTAACTAATCTACTGCAATCTACTAGAAGTAGTATGTATGTTGCTTGTTTTTCAGATGTAATATATTTTTTTTATTTGAAAGAAGATACTGTTAGCTTGATCTTATAGGTACTTAAAGAAAAAAAATGCTTGCAATGAAGGTTCAATTACAATCTTAGCTTAGAAATATTTTTTTACAAAAACTTAAAAACTGCTCAACTGATTAAGTTGAAAATAATTTCCTAGTAAGTTTTTATTAAGTTTAACTTACGTGATTTTTTTCATATTTTTTAGACGTGCGGTTCAAAAGTTAGAGGGGGGGACACATTATTTTGAACTTTCGGAGTGAATATCTCAGAAAATATTCACTTTATCAAAAATGGTTTTAGAAAACCCCTATTTATTTTCAAATACCTATCCAATGATTTCCCACACTATAAGGTTAGCCGAGAAAAAAAAACACCCCCACTTTACGTCTATGGGAGGTACCTTAAAAAAAAATTTTTTAGTTTTTTTTTTATTTAACCACTTTGTCGGCTCTGATATACATAGTCATGCCAAATTACAGCCTTCTGGTACTAACAGTCTCTGAGCATAGCCGCGGACAGACAGACAGACGGACAGACATGGCGAAACTATAAGGGTTCCCAGTTGACTACGGAACCCTAAAAAAGAGATAATTTTATCCGCCTGTGTAACGGTGTAACGTTAATCTAAGACAAACTATGTTACAGTTTCATTTTTCAGGTCCACCTGCCTGCATCGGTGCTCTGTAAATGTAAGTGCCGATACAGACGGACTGCATTCGAACTGCAAGTTAACTGCCAACTGCCGACAGTCCATACATTTTCCATTGCAGTTGGCAAATCTGTACGCAAATTGCACGCTAGCTGCGACTGAAATGTATGGGCAGTCGGCAGTTGCAGTTATATTACAAAGTGAAAATAGGATTTGATGTTTCAAGCTATACAACTGACATTGAATCTTACTTACTTACTAGGGGCGTTCAATAAAAAGTGAGAATGAGTATGTTATAAACAACTTTTACTAAATGTAATTTTATTTTTCGACATAGTCACCTTTTAGCATAATACACTTATTAAATCTTTTTTCTAAACTTAAAATTTCATTTTTAAAAAAGGTCTCATCTTGAGTACTTAAAAAATCTTGTACTGCAGCGACTACCGCGTCGTTGTCTTCAAATTTCTGGCCTCTCGGGTATTGGTTCAATCTCGGAAATAGGTAGAAATCACTGGGAGCGAGATCTGGTGAATACAGAGGATGCTTAAGGATATTGAACCCAGCATCACGAATTGCAGCCATTGCAACGATGGACTTGTGTGCCGGGGCATTGTCCTGGTGGAACAGCACAACTTTCGAGAGTTTACCTCGCCGTTTTTCGCGGATCTCATTGCGCAATGTTGCTATTTGTTTGGCGTATGAAGTGCCCGTAATAGTGGCTCCATGTTTGAGATACTCAATCATTAATACCCCTTTACCATCCCAAAAAACAGAGCCCATGACCTTACCGGCAGATGGGCCCACCTTGAATTTCTTCGGAGTTGGAGATGATGGCCTTTTCCATGTCATAGACTGCAGTTTCGTTTCAGGGTCGTAATGATGGAGCCATGTTTCGTCCATTGTTATAAATCGCGCCAAAAAAAGTTCCCGGTCTTGCTGTATCAGGTCCAAAGCTTCTTGACAAATCTCGACTCTAGTTTGTTTTTGCGTGTCAGTAAGCATTCTTGGTACCCAACGCGCAGATACCTTTTTCATACCCAAGCGTTCATGTAAAATATTATGCACGCTCCCCGTTGAAATCTTTACATTTTCAGCAATAAAACGAACCGTGACACGATGATCCGCCAAAACTGAGTTTTCAACTTTTTTCACAATTTCTTCAGTTATTGCTGTAGTTACGTCCGGAGCGGGGGTCGTCCATGGTCGATGTTCTTCCATGTCTAAATTCGGCGCCCCAACGTGTGACTGTCGAATACGGAGGAGCATTAGACCCTAAAGTGTCCCGTAAATCTAAATTGACTTGGTCCGTAGAAAAATTTTTCAAAACACAAGTATTTGATAACGGCGCGCAGTTAAATTTTCTCCATTTTCGCTAACGTACTCAATAGCATTGCAAAGAAATTACCGTATTTTTTTTTAAACAAAAGACAGTTAGTTTTTTTTTTCATAGCAATCAGCTAGATAGATTAGCTTTACCAGCCAGTATTTAATTTCCTAATATTGAAAGAGTTTGCATCTCATTCTCACTTTATATTGAACGCCCCTCGTAATCGACGACCAGATGGCCTGTTAGGTTAGAAAACCTGACTACGAAGCTTGAGGTCCCGGGTTCGATTCCCGTGTCGGGGCAGACATCAGTATGAAAAATACGAATGTTTGTTTTCGGGTCTTGGGTGTATAATATATATTTAAGTATGTATCTATCTATATAAATAACTAGCTTTTGCCCGCGACTTCGTACGCGAAGACAATAACGTTAGTTGTTTGGATGAAAATTGGCACACAGGTAGTTTATTACATGGATTAACACATAGGATAATGCCAGGAAAATGAAAAGTTCCCGTGGAATAGGAATAAGTGAATTCTATAGCCGCTAAGCCGTGGTGCCCTAGTGGTCAGACCTATGGACTCTTAAGCAAAGGGTCGTGAGTTTGAGCCCAGGCTTGCACCTCTGAGTTTTTCCGAATTCATGTGGTAAATTACGTTTGAAGTTTACCATGAGCTTTATATTGAAGGAAAACATCGCGAGGAAAGCTGCTCAGGTGTGTACCTAAGAAGAAATTCAATGGTGGGTGTGAAGTTCCCAAATCTTACTGCCCAAGTCCTCTCGTTCTGGGAGGAGGCCTGTGCCTGATTGAAACAGGCTTTTTTTTATCCCGGAAAGTGCAAAGTAAAGTTTCCGCGGGATAGAAGTTCCTTTTTGGACCTTTTTTGAAAATCAGAGACATCGTAGCTTTTTAGTATTAGTAAATCATTTTAACAATCAGCCCTTATATTCAATTCACTTATTTCTATCCCGTGGGAATTTAGTATTTTCCCGTAGAAAAGTAACCTGTGTCAATCAGGGATACTGTAGCATACTATTAGTGAAAGAATTTTTTAAATGAGCCACAAATTTGGATTGACTTACTTCTATCCTGCGGGAATTTTGCATTTTCCCGAAGAAGAGTAGTCTATACCAATCAGTAATAGTGTAGCTTTCTATTGGTGAAAGAATTTTCAAAATCAGCCCCGAACTTGAATTCAGTTTTTTCTATCCCGTGGGAATTTTGCATTTTTTGAAGAAAAAGTAGCCTATGTCAATTGGGGATAGTCATATCATATCATATGAAAGAATTTTTTAAATCAGTGCCGATGTTGAATTTACTTATTTCTATCCCACGGGAATATTTTATTATCCCGGAAAAAGTACCCTATGTAAATAAGGGATACTGTAGTTTACTATTGGTAAAAGATTTTTTTTAAATCAGCCCCGAAGTTGAATTCACTTATTTCTATCCCACGGGAATTTTCATTTTCCCGAAGAAGAGTAGTCTTTACCAATCAGGAATAGTTGTAGCTTTCCATTTTTGAAAGAATTTTCAAAATCAGCCCCGAAGTTGAATTCAGTTTTTTCTCTCCCGTGGGAATTTTGTATTTACCCGAAAAAAAGTAGCTTTTGTTAATCGGGGATATTCATATCACATAATATGTAAGAATTATTAAAATCAGCTACGAAATTGAAATAATTTATTTCTATCCCGTGGGAATTTTGAATTTTCCCGCATAAAAAGTAACTTATGTCAATCAAGAACAGTGTAACTTTCTAATGGTGAAAAAAAATTTAAAATTGGCTCAATAGTTTCAGAGATTCTGCTATAAACAAAAAAACAAAGAAAGTTTAGATATTTCCCTATCCCGTGGGAATTTCGAAAGATATATACTGTGGTGGGTTTTTTTTGTAGGACTATTTAAGATAAACATTTCCATCATACATTACATATGTGTAACTCTAGCGGTTTTGGCATTCCTGCGAAGAATTCGTTTATTGCTATCCCTCGGGAACTATGCAATTTTCCGGGATAAAAAGTATCCTATATGTTAATCCGGATTATAAACTATCTGTGTGCCAAATTTCATCAGAATCCGTCAAACCGTTTTAGCGTGAAAGAGTAACAAACATCCATCCCTACATACATACATTCTTACAAACTTTCGCGTTTATAATATTAGTAGGACTATGTTTATCCGTTGCCTAGTACCCATAACACAAGCTTTGCTTAGCTTACTTTGGGACTAGGTTAATTGGTATGAATTTTCCTGTGATATTTATATTATTTTATATTATAATCTTAGGGTGCAAAAGAATTTCTGGTTCGATTATACCTACTTTATGGTAATGGCATTTCCTGGTGCCGTATTTGCGCAATAAGTATTAAACAAAAACCGTATATGTAGGATATCAAAGATGGCAAGCTGCCAGCATTCTAGTTAATATCGTGGACATTCACCACATAATTTAAATATTGACATACCACACGTCACATTTAATTTACCTGACTGACAATATTTCAACATCTACGCCATAACCAATCTATATATTTATTTATTATCTTTTAAATAATTTATGAAAGCAGGCGTAAAGTACATACTTTGCGGAGGTCTATATTAATGAACTGAAATAATTACTTTGCTCACCCGCGACCTTACGATAGTTACGTTTATGTAAGAAATGCGTGATCGATCATGCAGTTCTTCTGCCTTACTGCGGGTTGGGTCTAATTTGAGCAATTTTTATTACAAGTGTTTTAGTTACAAGTTATAACGGGACCCCTTGACACCCTCTGAGTACGGAAGCCTAAAAAGGCGTTGGAATGACGTTTTAAAACAATAAAAAAAATTGTATAATGCTAAAACAATTATGTTTCTAATTTCTTTTCGCGGTCTAATGATAAGTGTCTTTAATATATTTTATATGTTCCGCGAATCACCGGCTCACTAATTGACTTTAAAAAACTTGATTTTTAACTATTTGTCTATAATATGTATATGTAATAGGTACTTGTAAACGAGCAGCAGCAGCAGAAATAAGTAATTATTATGTACCTTGTCGCTTCCAGTCGTTACATAAATACGTTTGGCTTTTCAAACCTCACCTTAAAGTGACAAGGCACAAATGTGATCAATTTACGACGTTGTTTGGGATGCCGATGATGATGATGATGATCTCGGAACCGGCTCGAAGGATTTCGATGAAGTTTGATATGTGGGAGTCTTTGGAGGCGAACAATCCGTCTAGCTTGTTTTTATCTTGGTTGGTTAGTTTATTTCGGTCGGTACATTTTGGACTTGAATTAACCTGAAAACCTGTTTTAATGTGTCAAGTTACTCGCCGGCCACGGTGTGTGTCACATCGGATCCTTTCATTTGCCATAATTTATTTAGAAGCGTGCATTTCTCAGGATTTTTTTAAAATGTTATGTTATACATAGAATACAGTAGGTTAGAATAGATTTGTTTTTAACAATTCAGAAGAAAATCATTATCATCATCATTTCAAGCCGAAAGACGTCCACAGCTGAACATAGACCTCCCCCGAGGCTCGACAAACAGATCGGTCCCATGCCATCCGCATCCAACGCGATCCCGCAACCTTAACCAGGTCGTCGCTCCATCTTGTTGGAGGCCTATCTACACTGCGTCTTCTGGTCCGTGGACGCCACTCGAGAACCATTTTTCCCCATCGGCCATCAGTTCTACGAGTGATATGCCCTGCCCACTGCCACTTGAGTCTAGCGATTCTTCGAGCTATGTCGGTGACTTTAGACCTTGCGCGTATTTCATTTCTAATGCGATCCCGCAGAGAAACTCCGAGCATAGCCCCCTCCATCGCCCTCTGAGTGACTTTGAGCTTTTTTATGAGGCCCATAGTTAGAGGCCACGTCTCAGTGCCATAAGTCATCACTGGCAATACACACAATCTGAAGGAAATACTGAAGAAGATATGAATGAAGAAAAAAAATATTTCAAATGAAAATTATGGCAAACGATAGAGAACCGTGTCACATACGTAGCTGTGGAGGTTAGTGGAGAAGCAACGTAAAATATTATAGTTCACAATTAACACGGATCAGCGGTGCACGTATTGTATAGCGCGAGAGGCCACGTGCGGCGGTCGACACCTGATACGCTCCTACGGTTACGTAACGTGATGCCAACTTTCAATGCCGCTCCACCGCCGAGCCATTCAGTATAAAGGATCTATAAGGATTAATTCTTGTAGTGGTAGAGCCATGTTGTAGCTTGCCGCTGCATTACGAATGGCCCGGCTTTTCCGGGGCAGTACCACCCTCTCACAGAACACCGGCGTGAAGCAGCAGTACTCTTGCAGCGTTTCGTACGGTCAGTGAGAGCGCCGGGGGCCCCATACCTCTCCTCCCCCCTCCTCTATTCCCTCTCCTTTTTTAAAAACTGGCAACAGATCAGAGTTCTTTGAGTAGTTGATATTTATGGACGGTGGTAATCATTTTCTATCAGTTGACCAGCTTGCTCATTTGCCTCCCTCTCATACCTTAAGCAGGGTCCCGATAAGCTACCAGAGGCGTAGGGCCGTCATGACGGTCCCACTGCAGGGCAAAGGCCTTCTCTCAGAATGAGAGACTTGAGCTGTTCCCGCGCGGGCCCAACGCTGATTAGGAACTTCACACATACCATTAAATTTCTTCATAGGGGAGTCCATGGTTACCTTCCTCGCGTTGCTTTCCTTTAAAGCTCGTGGCTTTCAAATGTTATTTAGCCCGTGAATGAAAACTAAGTGGTGCAAGCCGCAACGCAACGCCGCGGCATGTATAAGTACGGCAAAGCTTGCGGACATTAACTGCCAGTTATTGGATCCGAAGATATAACAAACTCGCACATCTCTAACTCTTCAGTTTGCTTACCAAAAATAGTCACCATCTTACAATACAATACCATGCAATGCAATCAAACGAGCATACCTACCCTTTTTTGGCTTTAATTGGACCTCACAATAACATTTATTTATTTTCACACAAAATATACAAAATGAACAGAAAGTTTTGTAAAACAGAAAACAAAACTTGAAGTGATTTAATCTCAACCTAAAAGCCTATATTTACAAATATCGCCCAGAACACTGCTGTTTTGTAGGGTGCCCATAAGGCTGGCAGCGTTTCCTCTTGCTAGGCAATACCATCATGTTGACCGAGCGAAGAGCCAGTTGGTTTAACCGAGACATTATGTTCTTTTAACTGTCAGTTAGACGCACCGGCAGGCTTATTGTCTAACGCGCTGACGCTTGCTTTCGCAATCACTATTTCTTTCTATAAAATGGTATAACACAGAACAGAAAGAGATGGTGAAAGCGAAGGCAAGCGTCCGTGCGTTAGACAATACGGCCTCAGGTCGCTGCAATCCACGTAAGTTGAAAGTTTTTTTAATGTTTATCTGCATAGCTGGAACACTCCAAGTAGGTATATCGCTGGTCATTTGATGATTTTGTGGGCGCCGTTAGACCATTTCCTGATTTTTCCTCCGAAGCAAGTTAATCTTTTCTTAAGCGACGATATCAAAATGGAAAAACGTTAAAGTAAGGGCAAAGATGAAGAATTATATAAATTTTAAAGAATTCGCTAAGCCAAGGCGCCCCATCTTGCGCCATCTCCTTCCAGCAGGCTTATTGTCTAACGCTTCTGACGCTTGCCTTCGCAATCACTATTTCTTTCTGTCAAACGGTATAAAATGATGACGGAAAGAGACGGTGAAAGCGAAGGCAAGCGTCAGAAGCGTTAGACGATACGGCCTCAGGTTTCCGCATGTAAAGTGCGGAAGTCTTTCTCCACTTCATCTAACCAGCAGTGCTTGGGGCTACCAACTGGACGCCTCTCGTGTGCCGCCCAGGAAAAGACAACCGGTGAAATTACTGGCACATCAGGTATTCTTACCTCTCGAAGCTGGTAACGTATCTGCACATCTCTGGTGTTGCAATGACCTTGGGTGACGATGCTTACTATCAGATGACCCAGTCGCTCATAATCATAAGCTGAGACTAGTAATATTTAATTACTTTGTCATGAACTCATGGCAATCCTTCCACTCTGAACGCTTATTGGTGAAGCTATTGGTATAGCGCTTTCGTTCTTGGTGCAAATAAGACAAGTGTTCAAATAAATACCTACTGTAGATATACACGTCACATCACAGTGACACGTAATTCAGTTTCTTAGACCTATTTCTGTTTTTGCATCGACGACAAGGACTTGTTTTTGCAAACGGTCTTGATGTTTCAGAACTGCCACATTAGTGACTTTGTCGCTAGATCCGGTACCTTTTGGGACGTCATCGACTTTTTTACTAACTGGTGAGTAGTGACTCTGCAAAATTTCTAGCAACTTCTGAAAGAAGGAAGTGGCAACACTGATATTTTAATGACTATCTCTGTATGCACGTAAGTTCATAGCATATTTTTTATTCATTTACTGGAATTATAAACTGAAATTATGTTTACTTCCAGTCTGTCAAACACAAGTGTCGTTTAAGAGCAAAATGCTATTAATTTCACTTGGTATCAATTAAGCTGTCTCTTTTGATCACGTGCAATGATACAAATTAGTACTATGGACTAAGTTGTCAGATATTCAATACCACTAGTATCCAAGTGCGTGTCGGACGTGGACACTAAGAATTCCGTACAAATTTTCCGAACAGGCTTTTTCCGAACCGGTGGGAGATTCTTCGACTTTCGTAAATGCTATCCATTGTCATTTTTAACTGACTTTTGTGTCGGTAAACGTAAAATTCTAAAAAAGAAACTAGCTCAACGCAGTGAAAATGCAATCACTATTTTACTGTATTGCAAAAAGTTGAAAACAAAAAAACTCAATACACTCGCGTCGCTACGGGCAAAAGTAAGTATCGAAAGTTAATTATCGCGTGTACTTATTATAAAATACAAAAAAATATTGGAAAGTTTTTTTTCTTAAACCGTAAACTTTTAACATTTTAACCTTTAATAAATCCTGAAGAAATTATGTGCTACGACTCTATAAGGTGCTGCATAAATTTAATAAATATATTTTGACTCTAATTTAAAATGCAAAAAAATTGTTGTAACAATCAAGAAAGCGAACTCCAATTATGTAGCTTAATCATAGCAGAAGTAAATCTAAGAAGATATAAATTGTATAATGTAATAAATTAATGAGTTTGATTTCATTTACTTAAAGTTTGTTTTCTTCTTTTTAAAGTATTGAGGTCATTTTTTTTTAATTTATGTGATAGATAACAGACTTTCGAAAGGTCTAGTGACTGGTAGTGCCAAATTGTGCCAAGAAGTGAAATAAATGACAGACTATTTACAATAATTACTACTACCAAAGTGAAGCCTTTAAATTAAAGTGAAAGTAATAATTGATGAAACTTATACCAATTTGCACATCAATGTAAGCGTACTAATCTCACCTTGTTACTAATAGAATAGGAAACCCACGTAGCTATGGACAAAAGGATTTTAGTAGGTCTGGTAAGTAATAACTTTTTCTAGCTTAGTATTCGTAAGAACAGTTCGAGAAATACCCCCAACGCGTCTAACGCGTTGACGCTTGCTTTTGCAATCACTAATTCTTTCTGTCAAACGGCACAAGATGATGACAGAAAGAGATGTTTAAAACGAAGACAAACCGTCCGCGTGTTAGACAAAATGGCCTCCGCTGTAGGTAAACAAGAAATTGCAAGGATGAGCATTCTTCAATCACAATTGTATATACACCTCTTCTTTCTATCAAGTGTGGGTAGGAAGAGAAAGTGAATTCGACTGTGATTACGAGCGTGTTAGACAATATAGGTAGGTACAATAAAAGTTCCAAGTACGAATATAACTGTAAATAAAACCATCTCTATCATATTCTTTAAGACACACTTCCATTGACGTGGGTATAGCGGGATCGACCAATCATATTTGAAAATATACTTTTTGTAGGTTACACGGGCCGGGATGAGGATTTCAGGTAATTTACGTATCTATACTAACATATGTACATCCTTAATGTAAGCACATACATATACCATTTTCCCTCTTTGTAAAAGTATGCGCATAATTCAAGGTTCCTGACTAAAATTACAATCTGCTTAAAATAAATACTAGTTTTGGATCATGATTTCAAGTTGATCAATTAACGACTTTTCCGGTCCATCGCGTATAGCGTGTATATCTATGTTGCGTTGATGATTACATCGACGAAATGTTTTATGTTGACCCAAATCACAGCGTACTTCATACTACTCATGCCACATGTGGCGATAATCGACACACTGTGCCTAAATACAGTTGCAGCAATTTAGAATGCTCCAATTATGATAAGTTCTTATGCGGTTGAAAAGTTTGAGACTCAGATTTTTATTTACGTTGTTAATAGTAGCTTTAATTGAAACCAGCTGTTCGTGGGAACGCGTGCCAACGCTCTGAGTACTTGTACCCCAGCCTCGTCGGGAGCGTCTGGTGCGCTCGGGAACCGACCTTGGCGTCGCGTGAATCACCAGCGAAAGTGGGAGAAATGTGGCGCCGCGCCCCGCACCGGACACTTTTACTTTCCAGTCTGAGTGTGGCGCAACCGACAGCGGCGCCCGAGCGAGCGCCACTCGCCCGGCCCGCGGCCCGCTGTGCCGTCGCGCCGACACCCGCGCACCCGCGCTCGCGCTAATCCGGATTACAGTGCTACAGTGTACCACCCTGTGCTACCCCTGGATTGTTCTGGATTCAGTGACAAAGAAGCGGCAATAACGTTGTGCAACGCGACCTCGCGCTCTCCCGCAGGAAGCGTGTCGCAAGCGGGAAGTGGCGCAAGCGAGGAAACGCCGCGCCTGCGCACCCACCCCGGCCCGCCGGGAGTGACCCGTTCCAACCAATAAGTCCCTTGGTAAGCGCGAATTACAAATTTACAGGGACTTTCACGTCACTTTCACAGTATCACTTTCGATTCTTTCTCTTTCTCATAAAAGGTCGCAAGGCCTTTCATTATCTAATTGGAATCTTCTTGTTCAAACTGTCATTTTTAAACACTAGAAAGAAGCATATATGTACCTAGGTATTTTTCACAAGTGTTGTGATATGCGTAGAGATCATAGATGTGTTTTTATACAGTGAGTTGCGTTGCGCTGTCGTTACCTGCTCATAAGAGCGGTGGTTTCAAAGCGTTATTACTGAAGGAGCATTCGCCACATCTCGCGCAACATAATCTAGATAGCGATTGCAGTGAAGGGGACCCAAGTACCTACCGGCATAGGCAAAGCGCACAATTGGCGTCACCCGCGACTGAACTTCGGCTCGGGTGTCAGTAAAGCAGTTAATAAAGAAGTGAAATATCCAAGGACAATACAACTTTCAACTGATTTCGCGCGCAGCCGACAATAAAAACTTCGTAACGCGCCTGCGCAACCTCTCGGTCTCACTTTCGACGTCCGCCGCCGGCCGACGAGCGCCGCTTTCAATAACCACTATTACAAAACCTTTGCCATGACGAATTTTCTTTCGAAAGTTTTCATTTATGAGCGATTTGATATGAAATAACTATTTCGATGGTGTTAAGCAATGTAATCAGTTCTTCGGCGGGTTCAGCCCGGTGTTAATGATTCGGGAGCCGTGACGGTAAATCATGGCTCCATTAGCGAGCGGCTCGCAGGCATTGCCGGCGGAACCTTGCAGCGCCGTGACCACCGCCATACGGTCAATGAGTTGGTGCTTACAAGCAGCACGTTTCAAGCAACTGTCATCATTAAGTAGAACTGAAAGGTACGCGGCTCAAGGCCAGTTGGATAACGAATTTTCGTTTAATATTAATAAATGGCAGCCACGGTCGATCGTGACGGATCCAGTGGATGCGGATGCAATGCGCCGACCGCGGCACTTTCACGCATGCGTGGTCGAGATGCCCGAAACCAATCGAAATGGTACGCGATGCTACCTCGATGACATAACCCAAGCCAATACATCAAATCCAACCAATTAAAATATAGATAAAGTCGTTACTTAATTACTTATAGACGAATACGGAAGTGATAAAAGCACGATCATCGAAAATATATTTTATTAAATTCTAAAACTTGTTAAATGTATTCCGCTTTGATTACTGCAGTCAATCTCCATCCATGACATGAAAAGACTTCAAAATAAATATCAAAGGGCAAAACCGGTACATATTTCGTATAAATTATAAAGCAAATATTAGCATCATTAGATACATTTTGTAGAAACATGGTCTAGTTTTAGGTTATTCAGTTTCAAATTACGCAATACCAGAAATAACAGTTAACTTTCGAATAGCGTAGGCGTGGCAAATGTCAGAATAAAGATTTACGATAAAGATCGTGATTTGGCAGTGACAAAAAAGTACAATGCATATACTTAAAGCGTTAAACTTTCACCCGGAGAAATGGTCGCGAAAGTTTGCAACGTAAACTCGCGGATGACTTCATCCCGATTTCACAGTCTGTTTTTCGGTTCAGAGACTATACGAACTTAAAACAATGAAGATAGGTGTAGCGTGAAATGAGGTACCGGCTCATGGAATTCCAAATTGAAATAGTGAACATTACATCGATTTCGGCTGCTATTTATGCAGTATTAACGATTGAACTGCATTCCTGGTGTAAAGTTTGCTACTATTCTATGCCGCACCGATTAAACAATAAACTTACCTATCCTAACCTAAGTTAGCATTAAGTAGTACCTACTTGTACATTCACAATAGGTAATTTGTAGGAAGACGCTACAGAACAAAGTACCAGAGGCCTTGACGCTCGTCTCGAGAACATTGTTGAAAAGGCAACAAAAAAGGAAACATCGCAGGATGCTAATTTGTCGCAACAGACGTCCTTACCCGATTAAATCATTCACTGCCTGACGGATTATTGTGAAATATTTCACTGCAGGTAATCATGCATTTAGTAACTACGTAGATACTTTGCAAAACCCTGAATAGACCATTGTTCTGCAACGCATAAGGCCTGTAGTAATAGACTGATAAATGTATGTATGGCTCTCCGCTATGACAGTCTCCTATTAATATCAAATTGAAATATCTTCGCGGCTATCATGTTTCCGCGTTATAATTTGAAGAACAAATGAGCGTCGAACTCCGGACAATCAGTGGATTAAGTTAATGTGGGATCCTCCCACAAAGTTAAGTTTCAATAACATAAGCGAATGAAATAAATGAGTGCAACAAGCGGTAATAAAGCGGATTCTCACAGAGACTTTATGTAAGTTGGATAAAATTCACGATTATCCAATCCGCCATAGACAATGACTGTGGAAACGAAAGTGGAAAGCTGTTACGTTAAGAGCTGGCTCGAGCTCGCATCTTTACATTAAGTAACTGGTTTGTGTTATTTCAAAAACCGGCAGTTAAATGGGTAACTTATTGAGCGCTCTACTTAAAAAGTTATTTTGGGAGTAAAGAAGTAGAACGGCGCTTTTAGCATGAGCATTGAGCATTGGCCAATGACAATTTCTTTCCGCGCATTTTTTTTGTATACTTATTTTGGTTTCTGCTTACTTGTCAAAATGTTAATACATATTAATTATTTGATGTCAGTAATTAAATTAAAACGATGACTACGATTATTTGAATAACTTCAAGCAATTTTTACTAATAGCTAGCCATACAGATCGAGTCTATGATGATTTATAGTGAAATGAGAAAGATGATCAAAAAAAGTAGTCAATGTCTTTATAATTAATTGTTCAACCTACTGCTACTGTAACGATCATTAACATTATCAATTCAAGTTTTTGAATTCACCTGTTTTGCAGAACTCCATATATAACACGTGAAATATAAAATCCTTTCCTACTTTTCTTCGTCTGCATATTAAATTTGTTTGTTTAGGTTAATTTCTGATTTCGGTTCTCGTTACTATTTTCATTCCTTTACTCTTGTTTGTAATGTCGTGTCAATCGTTCATAAGTCAACTAGAAGAGACCCATTTAAGGGATTACTTTGCCCTTGTACATCTGTTTCTTTTGTTATCTGTTAATGTCAGGTGTTCTATGTACAATAAAGAGTTTTACATACATACATACATATATTTAGCATGAAGGGAGCTTGTATGAAAAATTTTAGCTCTTGAGGATTTGAGCTGGGCATGATAGGTCAGTCAGTTAGTTAGACTTTTTTATATCTTACTAGCTGTCCAACAACTTCATCTACAATCCATGGGAAATTTACACGTTCCATAATACTTTTGAGGATAGCCTTCTACATGGGTATATGTATAATGTAATACCAAAGAACCTACAACTTTTTTTTAGATTTTTTTTCTGAAACCGTAAATTTCTCAGAATTTATTAAAATGGCATCATATAGAACCCAATACGTTAGGTTAGTTTTATAACAATTTTAAAAAGTTTATGGTTACAAAAAAAACATTTCGGTCTTTTGACCCATACGATAGTTTAATACATTCTGTCTTTCGTACTTCGGTATCATGATACATATCCAGTCAAATCTTTTTTTTTTATAATATTAGTTTATATTTAAAGATTCAATTATTGTAAATTATGTAATAATTTTGATACATTCAGCTTACAATTTTGTTGCTGTCGGTTTTGAGACCCTGGGTCCATGGGGTCCCAGCGCATACAACTTGATTAAAGAAGTGCAAAAGCGTCTGATCGACACCACTAGATCAGACAGCTATATCTCTCAACAAATCGCCATCGCCATTCAATGAGGGAATGCTGCCAGCCTTTTGGGTACGATGCCACGGGGGCCTTCTTTAGACTTAGTCTAGTAGTTTTTAAGTTAGATATTTAGTTTATATTTGATAGTAGTGATGTTAAGTTGCAATGTTTTGTAATAATCGTTTTGCACCATAGGTACTTTCTCTTTGTTTAAGTACTTTTAATATAAGTTATTTAATTACAATTTAATTAACAATTGTGTAATGAAGTATCGATTACGGTCACCCTTTAAAAGAAAGTGGCCTGTTATATAACACGCTATTTATTTTTATTTGCACAGCACCTCCTCCTATGAATTAGTAAGTGGTATAGCCTGAAACTGCTTTATTCGCTTAAATTGCGCCACTAGCTCCAATTCCCGGCCACCCACGTTAACTACGTGTCACGTTGCTATTGCCATTATCAACTTTCATTGCATCACCGACGGCATCAGTAGTAATTATAGTGTTTATTCAGCGACTACCAGTTGGTAAAACAATAATGCAATCTGCATCGCTCGTTAACAAATAACTAGGGCAAACAGTGGACCTGCGTTTATATGACGCGAGAAAAAGGAGATTTATGGCATCAATTACGGGATCATGTAGATTGAGAGCAATTTATGTGGAAGCATCGTTTGAGGTGGAAGCGTCAGAGTCAAGTAGGTAACAGCGGCGTAGGCGATGGCAGTACACATTGCAACGTGCCGATTTGAATCCAAGGTCTTTCCTAGTGGAAGAGAACGGAGTTTCCTGCGGCCGCCTATCTCTGCGCACACGGACACGCGCACGCGCACGCACACGCGCCCACGTGTCGTTATTCTTTGTGTTCAATCTTTCCTAGCTACCGTTGCGAGGCATCTTCTTTTTGTGCTGTCGACTAACGTTTGAAGTTTGAGCCTGCGAGCGGTTCATTATATAGGCGACGGGCGATGCGCGCGCGCGCAGTTAGTGTGTCACTAGAGCCGGTGCGAGAGGTGGCCTGCAAGGACTGAGCCGCGCCGCCGACTTTTTTTTTGTGCGTGCGATGTTTTCACTTTCGTCATTTTGACCGGGCCAGTTTGATTTGACGTCGCTCGCGCACGGACGTGCCTAGGATCGGACGTTGTGATATCCTGTGAAACGGTGCTCGGGGATTGTTCGTATTTTACTTATTTTATGTGAGGAATATGGCTGTGATACAGTGCTAATATGTTCGACAGCAACATACTTTTGAATTTCTACAATGAGATTGCGAATAGAAGTGCACTACAGTTGGCAAGGTAAAGTAAATATGGTTTTAATTTTGATGTTTTGGTGTGAGTATGCGTCGGGTGGGGTAGGATGGCCGGTTCAACCTTGTGTCTAATGAACGCACTATTCGCCGCCTCATCCGCCTCTCGCCTTCGCCTCTGAGCCTCGCAGAGAGGTTAATAGGTTCACATTAGACGGTGGTTTGCGAAACCGCCTCGGCGTAAGGCTGCGCCCGCGCCGCTTTTCCACGCTCAGTTTCGCGCGCATTTCAAACTTCATATTTTCAAATGCCCCGGTTGCTAATGAAAGTATAAACATAAAAACAATATTATAATACGTACCTAATTGCCAACAATGCCTTAAGAATTTTATTCAATTTGGGTACACATGCTATACGTGTAAATTTTAAAATAAAATAAAGAATATTCATACAGTAAGAAAACATTGTTAACAAAGGTAAAGAAATTAATGAATTATGAATTAAAATACAAAAATGTATTGAATTCGTGCTTATTTACACATTTATTTTGAAGAATTTTTTATATATTTCATGAGGTAATATGATATTTATTTAACTGGTTTATCATTGTTGTTCGGTAAACATTATAACTACTATGCCTATTAAGAGTATTTATTTACATGTCAATGACACTTTTATTTAACTATTTGGCACGTGTATGATATTAATTAGGTTGTAACTAATATTAGGGTATAATAGCCATATTAAAGTCCATATGAACTATTGACCCCGATGAGAGGCCACGTTGATGAAACAGGTCTCGCTATTGTCGAAGAAAGTTCCGCAAACATTGAGATATCTCTATTTAATATCTAAACAATGACTCCGTAGATAGTAGTGTTGTAATCGTAGTAGAATTACACAACGTGCATGATACCGTTTTTGAGATAAACGAGAACTGTGTCAATGAAGCCACAGACTCGACTGACAACGCTAAACAACCAAACTACTAGATGCTTACCTTCTATATTTTTGCGTTTTACATCGGTGAAGCGTCATTTGTTTTTGATGATAGTGAACAATTTATTTATGCCCACATTTTAGATTAGGTATATAGTTCGAGTAAATAAAAACAAATATTACGTTGATTTTTTTTTTGCCGAATGAGCCGAACAGCTTAGTAGTTATATTTTGCGGGTTTGAATAATGCTAAACATAAAAGTTAGAATATATTCAACACGAAAAATTAAAACATGGTTGCATTGTCTTTGATATTCGAACAAACACTTGAAATTTAGCATGAACTTTTTGGTGAAAGAAAACAGTAATTAAAACTATATTACACCTTCGATGGTGTTTTGTCTTAACTTAATCTGAGCTTGCTTACATAAATTCCGAAAAACTCAGAGGTGCGAGCCCGGACTCGAACCCTCGACCCTCTGCTTGTGAGACCATAGGTCAAACCACTAGGCCACCATTTATCCACCATTATGGTGTTGTTTTATGTGCGAAATTACATTTGTAATTTTCCATGAGCTTTACGGTGAAGGAAAACATCGTGAGGAAAACCTGCATACACCTGGGAAGAAATTCAATGGTGTATGTGAAGTTCCCAATCCGCACTGGGCCCACATGGGAACTACGGCCCAAGCCCTCTCATTCTGAGTGGAGGCCTGTGCCCTGCAGTGGGATGGATATACGCCATGCTGATGAAGATGATGAAGCCTTCTCATTCTGAAAGGAGACATGCGCCCAGCCATAAGATGTACATAAGCCGGAGATGATAATGACATTGATGATACATTCAAAATATGGGCGTCAAAATTAGTTTTGATAGTTATTTTCAATTTCCTAGTAGTCAGATCAATTGGTACAAATTAATTAATTACAGATTATTATTGAATCATTGAATTCCTTCATTCATATCATCATTTATATTATATCATAGTTCAAGAACGCAAAGTATCTACATAAAACTTAATACTCAATACCTTATTCCATATAATGGTTTTACAGGTGGTATATATAAATTAATTCAAATATCTCAACGTACCCTGTTGGGAGCAGCTAACCTAGAACGTCTTGCATTGCGATAAGTTTCAATCGTTTAAAAAAATCCTGTATTGCTAAATATTTGAGTATGCTTTTAATGTACAAGTCCAATATTTAACAACAATCAAACCAAATCACAAATTGCTTGTATTAAGTAGATTTTGAGTACATTTCCTAACCAACCAACAACAACTTTCAGTTGAAAGTAAAACACGAAGGAACGATGTAATGGAATTCGCGAATTTACATTATGGCGCGGATAATTTTATTCATTCTACTTCGTTTGTAGTTTCGAAGTGATTATTAATTGTAGTAACCTAAAACACAAGCTCAAAACTTCTTAATTTTTGCTGCTCTTTTGACTGTTTTAACCAGCTCTATGCGACTTATATCTAATCTTTATCATATTGGCCCATTTTTATTACTTACACCGTTAACCAAATGCTAAAAAAACAATACGTTTATAATTGAATCGTTGATTTGATTGAAAAAACCTACTGTCTTAATTAAATTCCTAAATCTTATCAAGATTGAATTAATTGAAATATTTTTGATGTGTGTACATGAAAAGCAATTTCTATAATTCGTCTCAATAACCTTCATTGTTGATTATTATGATATTGTTAATCTGACAATGGCCACGAGTAACAGTTCGATAAGATTTACCACTATCAATACTATATTTGATACTTACCTTACTTGTAATAAACCTTGCAGCCGGCTTTCCTAGACCACATTAGATAAATATTAAATTAAATTTGATTACGACTTATCAACATAATTCTTACAAGAACTTTTCATTTTATATTCTTATTTGTTTCCTTCTCTTAAAAGTTTGCTCTTAAACAGATAATTTGGAGAATCGTCCTTTTTACAAGAAAATCGTAGAACTTATCAGTAGCCGGGTTAATAAATTCGGTTATTGTAATAATAACGCTAGTTTAAAGATTAACCTTAATGAAGAACCTAATCTAATTGGAAATGTCATAAGATTTTACTGCCTGACTATTAGCTTGTGACTTGCACCATAATAAAACATATTTTCTTTTGCTTTCTTCTGCTTTACTTTGATATTTTATTCTATAACCTTCCTTTGTTTTCTAGTTCCGGTAAAATTGATATCAGTTTCAAGATAATCGTTATTTTGGTTACTAACCTGAAGTTTCAATCTTAGTTTTATCTTCCATATTGTACGGTATCTTTATAGATAAGTTATTTGTATTCGTCTACGGCATGCGTATTATTTTGTTGTAAATTATTCATTACCTGTTATTTATAATTGAGCGTTTATTTCCGCATGTTTTTTTTTTATTTCTTCGTAGACGTCGTGAAGCTGTTTATCAAATTTTGTTTTCGTATCATTGTTTTCTTGGTTATTACATATAATATTATCAATTGTTGAGTCTGTTTTGTGAGTAAATTCGTTACTTGTCACTATCGCTTACACGTGGATCAGAACTAGTTCTTTTCCTAAAGTTTGCACAAACTAAATAACAATAATCTTAGGGCCCTCTATCTGACCTGAATATGTATTATTAGCAAATAAATATATGTACTCTAAGTACATATTGTATTTAGATCATGTAACGATTCCATCACAACCTGTTTCCAGGAAACTAAGTGTTGTTACGATGAATTTATCTTACTCATTAAAATGAGCCTTGTAAAGGGAAAAAAACTTTAATATAGGTAGTAAACATATTTGTGTTTATCGCGCTATGTGTTAACAACGCAATTCAGTAAATAGGTACCGTATTTGTCATATTTCTCAAAAATAAATGGAAATTAACGGAGTTAATATTTTTTACATAGAATATTGAAATAGGAATTATATTCATGGTGTCGTTACTACCTACGAGTCAAAAAAGTAGTTATGATACAGTCGAGTGTTTCAATATCTGCATGTGCCACACTTCAAAATATACTTACTCAATCTTAGGTATACTATATTATCGACGTTATAGGGTCCTAAATATTTTTCAGTAAGTAATTCTAATATATAAGTACATAATATTGAACCAACTGAATGTTACCGTGGAACCTTTTCACAGAAAATGTCATAGTGTCATCGCATTGCCTGTCAAGGACACTGACACATACTGTGAGATCGTACTACTTGATGACCGGATAGCCTAGTTGTTAGAGAACCTGACTATGAAGCTTGAGGTCCCGGGTTCGATTCCCGGTCGGGGCAGACATTTGTGTGAATAATACGAATGTTTGTGCTCGAGTCTTGGGTGTTTAATATGTATTTAAGTATGTATCTATGTATACCAGTATGTTTATCCGTTGTCTAGTACCCATAGTACAAGCTTTACTTAGCTTGGGACTAGGTCAATTGGTGTGAATTGTCCCGTGATATTTATTTATTTATTTATTTACTACGCTTAGTCAGAAATCAACTAGTATGATGGCTTAAAATGAGAGTTCAAACTTCAAACAAATAAAACGCCTAGCATTACTGAATATCCCACATCCATATTTCCAAACAGTAATGTTAAAATCTAGGTTTACAACTTGGTAACACAAACAGTTCTAAAATCCCGAATGCAAAAGCAACGGCTCAATGTCGCAATCGGCACTTACTCCTTGCCGGGTTGGCATAAACATTTCTCAGAACTACGAATTTAGTCGACGGAACGGCCAATATTTCAAACATAACGTCCCATACCTAATTATTCAATGAAACCTACTAAGTAATATTATAAATGCGAAATATATTATACACCGTGAAATTATAGTGGTTGTTTTCCCGAAACGAGGTGATTTAGTATCGATTGTATAATCGATTTATAATTACTATTTTGACTAGAGTCAAAAATCCAATTGTGAAAAACGAAAGTCGAAAATGCCCGCAAACCAATAGTAACGCTTCGTTGGTACATGTAGCGTACGATCGTACGATAGGTTAGGTACCTTTGGTCACAACTGAAAATTTTCATGTAAAATTTAATTATCAGCGTTAAGGTGTTCAACGTTTTGAACTCCACGCGTAAATGAAGAACACGGTATAATTATCAGCAATCTCCATGGGATTATGAAATCTCTGCATTTCAATATCGACTACCACACCTAATTCACGCGAACGAAGCTGTGGGTGATATGGGTATTTAGTATAGTTATTAAATTTTTCTTCATAACTCTTTTGATGTGACATTGAACTGAATTAAATAGTGTTATCAGGCGGAACTGAACGTCTGATTAAAACTATGTAATTGAGTAACATCGAACTATCAGAGCGCTCCGTAGGGAGCTCCAGTAACATCATTTTAGTCAACTTTAATCTTATAT
Organism: Archips crataeganus; assembly: GCA_947859365.1. Taxonomy (NCBI): domain Eukaryota; kingdom Metazoa; phylum Arthropoda; class Insecta; order Lepidoptera; family Tortricidae; genus Archips; species Archips crataeganus. The sequence continues at coordinate 19,826,641 of OX402048.1, forward strand.
AAATCACATTTTAATGGTCTCTTACACCATTTGTGCGACCGTCGTTGACCATTAACATTAACACACATACAAGTTCCGATTCAGTCAGTACTTAGTTAGGTACTTAAAACTTTTAGTTTCTGTGACATTTTGTCGTTACCAATCTACTATTCCAAATTCATTCAAAATTGATTCTCCAGCAGCGGTTTTAGTGCCTCTCTAAAAGTGAACTTAATTCAAGGCTGTCTATTTTAGGATTATAAAACTAGAAGTACAACAAAAAGCGGCAGTTAGCTCATCAGTACAAAAAGCTATTGTGTTGGCGATGTTCAATAAACTTTTGAACGGCCGCTGTCAAAATTTGCTCCCGGCCCTTTCTTGTTCCCGTTCTGGTACAAATTACCGAAGGACGTTCGAACTGGGTCACTTCGGAAATAGTTTATTGTTATCGGCGTCGGCGCACACGCACGCTCGACGTTCGATTTTCAAACGCTCACGCATACAAACGAGCCCCCGGCTCATTTCAGTCATAGCTCGCAACCGCTTTAAATTCATTCAATATTATCATTAATTTACTCGACGTTTTTGGAACGGTTTGGTTTCACTTTGAAACCAAAAAATCTAAAACCAACTTTTTTAAGGCCGACGTGTCAATAAAATTGAAAAGTCGAATATAATGTTTTCATAACATTAATTTAATGTCCTTACGTGTTCCAAAGGCCACATGTTTTGGTCTATTAGTTTTATTACGCGGTTACCCTTGCGTTGAATATTTATTATTTACAATCTAATGCTTTCGACAGGCCCTTCCTATTGCGTTGCCTATCATTACCGCCAGTGCCACAAGGACTTTTATATTCTACACGTTTTCATAAAGCTGAACAAACAAGAGCATATTTAGCGTAAACGCAGTTTTATATCATTACATTTACACGCTGTTTGCTCATGCCATAAATTAAGTAATTAATAGGTATTGATTTACTGGCAGTTTTTGTAAGTTGTTTGAATTTAGTTAGCACCAATTTCTAAACAATGCATGATTACACGAGGATGTGAGTTTAGCAGGCATTAGGCATCAATAAATTTAAACCAATCCTCGGAACCTTGACCACGGCGATAAATTAATTATCATCAGTTGTCATAGAGGCCGTAAAGATCCCATCTATGCATAAATTCTGATTGTTCGCAGGTTTATAGGCAATTCGATCGCCAGCAAGTTGTAAAATAACTTAAAGGCCTCAAGGCTTTCGAACAATAACGCACACACGGCCGCTGGCACACTGCCACGCATTGTATAACAGCCTGTACTCACAGATAGCGTAGACTATCAATTTGGTCTAGCTAGTACATTCACAACCGTACTACAAATCTGCGCTCGCATCCGGAGTAGGGCGCGAGTTGCGCTAGTGTGCCACACGCACACTACGGAGCCCACAATGCCCCACTCTGTATTCGAGGCATGCGCACGTGGATAGTCACCACGCTTACAAACGCAGGCGCCACACAAACTCATAGAGAGTACTGAAGTCAAGACATCGTGAACGAAAGCGCACGCTACACTCACTGATATATTTTTAGCGAAATTCCATTCAGCGGGTAGGTCAGTTACTGTTATGACTGAATTTTTGATGAAAATCATCTCTCTGTTGATTTAACGCCGTGTCGGGCCTTTTTCCTTTCAATTACGACTCATCTTAACTGGTTTAACAATTAAACCCAATTAAGAAATAACTTGCTTAAAACGATTTCATGCTCCAGAAATATTTGGGTTTTTTTCTTAAAAGTTTTAAGTTAAAATTGCGTAATGTGATGTTTTATTTATAAGCTGTTTAAAAATAACTCAAATGTAAAAACTGAATTATTCGTTCATAGCGAACGTTGAGATAATCTACCAGACCAGATGAAGGCAGATCAGCACCAAAGTAAATTCATTATCTGAAACGAAACTGTAAATAACTTGGCTCACAATGAAACCTTACGAAATCTACAACATAGTAAAGAGAAACACACCCTATCTCGTTCCACGTTGCCTTCACGCTCCGTAGCTAAAAATTATACTTAGAGTTAAACACTACGTGACCGTAGAAAGTCTCTAAACAATACGCTCCAACGGGTAGAGAATATTACCACATGACTCAGTTTGTGGCTGTAACTATCGCTCGCATGATTCAATATCCAGAACTACCATTTTAGAGGAACATTTCGCATTTAGTCCGCGGTCCGGCTACCTACGGCCTACGACACATTCTGCGTAGTTACGATTGTTATTTTTCCCCGGTCAGCTTTTGCGTTGTTAATTTTCAAACCATGTTCATGTATTAGTATGTGCTTCGGCAATTTATTATTGTGCGATTCTTCTTCTTTCGATTATTACCTGACTTTTACTTACATGTACATTGATGATATATTGATTTTGCTTAATAACGTGAATTTTGACCTTTAGAACGTGACCGCTCCAAAAACATTTCGATTTCCGCCACACCTTTGTGTATGGCGTGTATCTTTACATTAGCACTCAAGGGACAGATGTCAAGCAAAGCCGAAAGGGAAACTAGTCCACAAGATACTCTGCTTATCTATGGCACCCGCACATTTAGCGTAGCTTATATTTGACTTGGCTGATAACTCTGAAATTGGGACAGAGATTGCATTGTGACCGCCCGCTACCCGACACCACAGTTTGCTTAATCGTTGCTTCGATAGCATTTTTTGCGATGCGAAGCTAAAATCGTTGGTACGGACAGCTATGCTAGTGTCGGTTACTGACTTAGTATGGACGCCTTCATCATTAGACAACGATAAAGAAAGCACAATCAGATCAGTTCGGGTTTTCATTAATTTAGCTACTTTAAAACTAGTTCCCAAATTTTATCAAATAATATTTACATAAATATCTTACATACATCAGCCAGCATATTAATATAAGCTTTCAAGTATTTTATTCCACTAACTCTTTTGAGTTACTTACTACGCAAAAACATATTACTCAGTGTACGTTTACCGCAAAATCTTTCCTGGCGAACACCTTGAAAATTTCTGTAGAGTAAACAAATTGCTGCTATTTCTCACAAGTCATAGTGCTAAACGGGTTTCCATAATACGCTTTAAAGTTTATACATTTACTAGCTTTTGCCCGCGGCTTCGCTCGCGTGTACTATGAGTATTCCAAAGAACCAAGATATCAAGCAAGCAAGCATACAGGCAAGCAAGCAAGCAGGTCCACAATTGACCGAGAAATCGGTGAACATACCTACATAAAAAAAATCATAAAGTGGAATGCATAACCTCCTCCTTTTTTAGAAGTCGGTTAAAGTGCCCTTTGCGGCCTACTTACAGTATAAACTTATGAATTTTGAAATTTTAGCTTTCTACAACCAGTAAAACGCAAAATCCCGTTTTCTCCCGTTCCCGTAAGAATTTCGGGAAATGTTTTCTTAATGCTCCCCTACACTCCCCAAGGAACCCACTTGCCAAATTTCAGCTTTCTATGACCAGTAAAACGAAAAAGCCCGTTTTTCCCGTTCCTATGGGAATTTTGGAAAGTCCTCTCTCAATGCTCCTCGACACTCCCCAAACAACCTACATGCCGAATTTCAGCTTTCTACAACCAGTAAAACGAAAAATCCCGTTTTTTCCCGTTCCCGTTGGAATTTGGGAAAGTCCTCTCTCAATGCTCCTCTACACTCTCCAAGCAACCTACATACCGAATTTCAGCTTTCTACGACCAGTAAAATGAAAAATCCTGTTTTTTCCCGTTCCCGTGGGAATTTTGGAAAGTACTCTCTCAATCCAGCTCTACACTCCCCAAGGAACCCACTTGCCAAATTTCAGCTTTCTATGACCAGTAAAACGAAAAATCCCGTTTTTCCCGTTCGCGTGGGAATTTTGGAAAGTCCTCTCTCAATGCTCCTCTACACTCCCTAAACGACCTACATGCCGAATTTCAGCTTTCTACGACCAGTAAAACGAAAAATCCCGTTTTTCCCGTTCCCGTGGGAATTTGGGAAAGTCCTCTCTCAATGCTCATCTACACTCCCCAAGCAACCTACATGCCGAATTTCAACTTTCTACGACCTGTAAAACGAAAAATCCTGTTTTTCCCGTTCCCGTAGGAATTTTGGAAAGTCCTCTCTCAATCCAGCTCAACACTCCCCAAACAACCTACATGCCGAATTTCAGCTTTCTACGACCAGTAAAACGAAAAATCCCGTTTTTTCCTTATCCCATGGGAATTTATAATTACCTACATCTATGCCAAATTTGAAGAGTCTAGTAATTATAGTTCATAGGATCCCGTTGAACTGAATATATAAATCCCGTTTTTTCCTTATCCCGTGGGAATTTTGAAAAATCCTGAAATTAATGTTTTAGATAATGTAATACCTACTTGTGTATCAAATTTGAAGAGTCTAGTTATTATAGTTACAGAGATAGGGTCACTCGGAATCGAATATATAAATCCCGTTTTTTCCCTTTCCCGTGGGAATCACCAAAAATCCTTCCTTAGTGGATGCCTACATTGTATAAGGTATCTATGTGCAAAATTTCAAGTCTCTAGGTCCAGTGGTTTGGGCTGTGCGTTGATATATCAACAGTCATTTAGTTTATTTAGATATTTCAACTCCATCGCACCCCATCCAGGGAGATGGTATTTTACGTCTGCCACGTCGGATTTTAAAACCGTTGTTGTTTTCATAACCAGCGACCCGATAAACCATAGAAACAACACCCATGTTGATTTTCAGACTTTGTTACCCCTTTCCCCCCTTTCAGGGGTTGAATTATCAAAAAACCTGAAACACGTGTTTACTCATTTATCATTAGGAGTACTTCTGTGAAGTTTCGAATAAAATAGTCGAACTAATCTTGTTTCCCCATACAAACTTTGGACCCCCGTTTCACCCCCTTAGGGAGTGAATTTTGAAAAATCCTTTTTTAGTGCACCCCTAGACCTTATAAGGAACCTACATGCCAAATTTTGAATCTCTAGGCCCAGTGGTTTGGACTGTGCGTTGATATGTCAGTCAGTCAGTCAGTCAGTCAGTCAGTCAGTCAGTTTCTTCTTTTATATATATAGATTTTTCCATTTAGTTGCCAGATATGAGAGAAAAATATTTTTCAAAACTTTTACCTATGTCCTTGCTAAAAATTCCATTGCTTTTTTTGTGAGTCACTGTTCTCGCTTAGCTCATTGAGTCAGGTGTTGCTTTCCGGAAATCACTGAAGGCTCAAGAACCCAACCATCACGACAGCACGAGAATTAGATAACCTTTCGTGTGGGATAATAAAAAATGTTTCCTCTAAATGACTTGAACCAGTCGATATGCGAATGTTATTACAGCAAGACCTCGATTTTTTATGAATAGGTATGGTACCTATAATTTCATACAGACCGAATTTGGAGTCCTTAATTTGTGTCACATCATTCAAATATTTATTTCTTTTTCTTTTTCTCTTATTTCATTTTCTCTTCATTGTTTGCTATTTTTTCGACCCATTTTAAAAACTCATCCTCCCACAGCTCTCACTCAAGTCGTTTAAAAAGTCTTTGAAGTTTAAATACACTACCTTTCACAAAATCATCGGTAAGTTCGAAAATTTTCAGTAATGTTGGTAGGAAAGGTTATACAAAAAAAATATGTCCTACGTTGTTACTTTAGAACATTGAACAATTAGACCTTATTCTCATTCCAAAACAAACGCTTCAAGATAGTTTCCTACGTCAATTTCACTAACCTATTTAAGACTCTACGTAGAAGAACGGAGAATGATTATTTACTCCACTATTTATAACATTACCTAATATTACACATTGAACTCCATTAATTCTTTATCAGGCTCCAATCCATACATGCTGATGATTAATTTAAAAGCAAATCAGATTTTTGACTAATTCACTTTAATTTATTCCAATGTAAAAGGAACATTTTATCTTTGTATACATAGATAACGCACTATGTTTGAGAAAGGGTTAAGTCAGACCAAAATGCTTTTGAAAACATCTCAAAACTCACGCAATCTATAGACAAGGCATTTTAACGCGTTCGCTTTCGTCTGACAAACTCGGGACTTCGTCAGATGCCGCAAACGCACACGTGCGTTCAATTGCTTGCAAAATTATGACAGCGGCGCTGGGTGAAAGTCAAGGAAACGCATATATGCGTTGCTGGCACTAAATTTATTAAAATAGTCTCTGAGTGTTTCAGCAGATAGTTCGGGTAGTCCGACAAAACACCCCTATATTTTTTTCAGGATTTTTGTTGTACTTCACATTTTATTCCATACATTGCTTCCTGTTTAAACTGTACCAAGTCAAAGACATAACTCTACATTTTAAATCCGAAAATTCCACTCAATAACTAAATTATCCCCTCCATCTGCTGAAAAATTCCGGATAAATTTTGAAACAACTGTAGATGTAATGTAAAAGCAAGGAAATCAAAACGAAGCCGCGTTACGTGGCGCATTACGTAAAACCTTTCGTATACTTTCACTGTCAGCAAAATTTAGCGTAGTCGTTACGCAAGCCTCCGAAATGGCAGTCGTCGAAATTTCATCATTTCGGACGAGGGAAGATCACGGCTCAGCGCATAAGGCGGATGATGAAACGCGGCGTATGGCATTATGTATAACACTTTCACGATTTGCGGTAAGGAAAGTAATGCACGTGATTTCTTGTTTTATTGGAGCTTTAGATCATTCTATGGTAGCTCCAGGATTAGGTACGCGCTTTTGTAGTCAACGTGTTTTTGTTTCTTGAACTGTTGGTACTGCTGTGATCGTCGTAGTTGAATTGGAGAATATAAAACCCGTTCTAATGAAGTATGTATGAGTAAATTTCTTTAAAAAATTGAGTCTGCACAGTAAAATGATCATGATCCTAGGAAACGTAAAGGAAATGTCGCAACAAAGCCATCAATTAAAAGTACCCACGACCGAGAATTAACGTGACGTCAACAATTTCATCACACGCCGCGTAAACATTAACATAATTATTATCCAAGTGTTACGAAACCCAATTTGTGTAAAAGAAATGGTAAAGATTTTTATCAAAGATTATGCATGTAAGGTAACTTTCTAAAAACTGCTCGTGTGACCTTGAAATAAAACGCTATTACAAAACCGCGTGCCGCTCGCCGCGCCGGCCCCCTTCCTATGCAGCTCGGATCTACGCAAGCGCACACCAGCGCGCGCGCCGTGTGCGTGTACGCACACACACGCAGCCCGCTAATGCCACCGTAGAAAGGCCTGGTGAAAAATTTAGTCTTACTAGTAGGTACTACCTTTCAATGCATGATTGAACGGTCCGCTGGATAGATTTAAAAAGACGTTCGCGGCACTGTGTAATTGCGGTAATGAGCCACAAATGACGTTTCACCTAAGGCATTGTGATCTTAGTTTCTTGTGATCTTAGTGCATCAGTAGAAAAACCAAAGAAAATTCTCAACTATGTAACGAGTACGTTGTGGCCTCCGCCACCTTAGCCGTCACACGCTAAACGCCTTAAATATTCTGTTTTGAAATCATCGCCTTCCAAATATGTGAAATCCTTGAACGTGGGTATGTGGGTCATGATCAGGTCCCAATATGTTTCTCGTAGATGCTTTATTAGCATAGTTCTGTGCGCGCGCGCGTTGCGCAATACTATTGACTTTCATCCTGAAGGTCAAGTACCATCCTATTTCAAAACGAACCTTGGACGCGTCTCGTTTACCTCGGACAGAGCAGCGAGTAACGGAAGCGATCACCTATAATCAATAGGAATACAAACATTTTCAATTTAAAACACTTGTAGCTTTATGGTAACGTCCATACCACACTTATCATACATGTATAAACATAAGAACACAGACAGCGAGCCAAGGTCAAGCAATTTCGCGGCGTGAGAACCGCCTCTATGTAGACGACTTAATTCATCATAATTTGTAATAATAACACGGGAGATATTCAAATGACTGCCTACAATCAAATCCGACCTTTTCTTAGACACGTTCTTTATAAAATGTCATCTAACTGCTGCATTGATCGCAAAATGTCGAACACGAACTCGATTTGTTTCCTCCGACAGTTGCGAAAATGTGGAAACATGCCGGGAGCCCTCTCGTGCCAATCAGATCGACTATTTCTATTAGAAAGGAATATCCTGAGTTAATGAGAGACGGTTTCACGATCGATTGCTGTGACCGTGACGATGCTTCCGTCAAGTCATCATCAATTAACACAACGACTACTTACGTTATTAACTTCAAACTAAAAGTGGCCTGACGTATTTAGATTGCGTTTTCTAGATGTCTCGTAAAGTGTGTTTACAGTACAGTTGTTTGCAGTCACAGTTAGCAAGTATCTGGCACAAGGGATCGATCGTCAATCAAACGCAAGGTGAGAGTATACTGCAGAGCTATTTTAGCATCATCGAAGGTAAAACTCATTTGCGCTTTCGGCCTAAGACTCTCTCGAGGGTACGACGCGCTTTATAAATAAACACATCTGTCATTTGCCAACGAAGCTGAAGTTCTAGTTAATGTTTAGTCTAATACAACAAAGATTTTAGTTAATAATGTATACTCTACCTATTCTGAACAAATAACAAAGAGTTTATTGTTACAATAGAACTTAAATTTATTGTTTTCCTCGATTGTTCGCAGGAAAAGCACAAAAGAATTAAACGATAAAACAACATTAGTTATTAATTAATACAATATATTGAACTACATTCGCGTATAAGAGGTACCTATTAATATTTTAGATGACAAGTAATTATGGTTCAACATATTCAATTATTACTGAGGCAATGACAGGCATGTTACACTAACCAAATCCGACTTCGTCGATTGACAAATATTATCGTACCGATAATAATCTCGGGCACTCGCATTTGTTTAAGTTATTAATTCGGACAGTTCCGCAACATTACAATTACAGCGCAAAAGAAATTATCGCCGATAACCTTATCGACACCCGACGATTTTCTGCCGGCGCGATAGTAAACAAGGCGGTCATAACAAGATCTCATGCGCACAAAACAATCCGGAAACGTTCGAAGAATTTCGATAGGCTTACATAGCAAGATAAAAATGCCAAGGATGGTCCACGGATCGTTGTGTTGGCCGGCGTTGGCAGCATGTCTTATGAATGAACTGGTGTTTGTGGGGCTGGTTACACAACGTTTGTGTGTGATGGCGCAGCGCGGGCGCAGCCGGGGCTGGCTCCACATTTCGTCCGAAGGTCGCAGCACAAAGCGTGTGGCGTATCGCTGCCACGCGCGCCCCACCGTTTCCTGTTTGACAACTATCCACTTACATCACTATCGCTTTCTGTCATACTTTGCGCGCCGTTTAGAAGCTTGTATAGGGGTCTGTTGCTAACTACCTCAGCTCCACATTGAAGCACTGCCGGGTCATTAGTATTATTAACACTTCCCAATCTCGTAACAATCTCCTAATTGTTTTTATTCATCGCCTCTAGTTTCTGTTGCATCATTATAAAATCATCCGGTGCCGTTAATTGCGGCATTAGAATTTCACTGATAATGAGCGTGAAATACATTGCCCATTTTGTCACAAATTGCGAGTTCGGGTTGTGTTAGGTTAGTGACTATCAATCAAACGTTTCAGTCGGGTAAATAGAGCAGAAAACTGTTCGCGAGCATGTCAATGCGGCTCTCAAATAGGATTTTCTGCGATTGTGGCCAACCAGGCCGCGGTGTCGCGTCGTGGTGCATCGGAGCATGCTGATCTAGCCTGGATACCTACTCGTAGACAATATAATTGTTAGCAGCATTCTTAGCGCACAGATTTATAGCTCCGAGCGTGAATACATTATTATAATAAGTGTAATAATAATCACAGTACACATTATTAACGCTGTCGTATAAATTCTGGATATGCCAAACCAGTTACATAGGTATTATAATTTTAAATCTATCAGTATTATCTATTAGAAGTAAATTTCTTGGTTTGACTGTCTTTGCCTGAATTTCATGTGCAATAATGTATCATTTAATTTTCCATACATTTTATTAATCATTAATTGTTCTATTTCTGAAGCAATACTTTTTTGAGAATTGTTACTAAACTCGCATAACCACTCACTCACTACATTCTATAAGATCACATTTCAAGGAATCGTGAAAACCGCGCGGTTTACTTTATAAATTAAATTATGAGAAACGAAAGGATACGGACTTTTCGGAGCTGATTTCTAATCTTGGCAGTACCTGCTGAAGTTAGAGGATGCCTCAGTCACACCCACGACAAAGCAGACATTACAATTATTAATAACTACCTCAATGAATGCAATCTAACACGAACATCGGCCAAACCATTTTTAGATGGACTTACACTTGACCTCATTCTTTATTTAAATACGACGATTTAAATAGTTGCCACTATCAATAAAAGGTATTTTAATGTCGTCAATCAGAATGCCTGTACTAAATACTTTGAATAATCGAAAAGTATTGAAGAATCAAAAGGAAAACAACAGAACAAACAAATTGAATTTCGAAACTGATTGTAATTGTCCTTGACTACCACATGTGTAATGTAAATATAATTGTATCGTGAATATGAATACTATTTTTTATACTTTTATAAGTCGAATATTTTCCATTCACCGCACGACAAAAGCCAGTGCAAATAAGGACTGTGTGTTTGTATGTATGTATATCGTACACGTGCCAGACATTCTACATCGCTATTACATAGGTATACATACACACTATACATCTGGAAGTACCTAATGGTTTCTTTTCAATCTAGCCTTTGATCTAAAGTGATGTAATTAAAACGTGTCGATAGATGACGCTGGTAAATTTTTAAAGGAAGGAAATAAAAGTCATACGGGAATATCCCATGATGTAAACATTTATAGGTACTTACTAGTAGGCAAAAGTGCGGCTGGCCTATATTTGATAAGGTACCTATATAGGGATACTCGCTTTTACCCGTGGATTTTCTCTCGTAAAGGACTGGGCCTGGCAGTTTTACAAGGTTTTACATGCATATAGATAGGTATCCCGATCTCATGAAAATAACAAAATTAAAACCAAATTTCATATTTATTTCCCAGATCCATCTATCTACATATATCCCACTATTTAATTGTGAGTTAAAATAAAAATAAACCTGATTGTTTCCAGTTCCATTTTAAAATTTATTTTGTAATATTTTTGTATGTATTTAGTCTCGATAGATTATAATTATTACATACAATATTAAATATTCCTTATTGATGCATATGTTGATAATATCAGTAATGAATATTAACGTAGACACATGTAGGTAGTTAAGCCTCTCGCTTTCTCCATTGGATTACAGATTTCCACCTGCCAAAGCCGCTTGGCAATGAATCCACTTTCGCTTTTTCCGATAAGTATGTATTTATGTCCCAAGAAATACCTATATTTTTAACATTTCCAAAACAAGTCCTGGGTTCAAACATCTGATGCTGTATAAAATTGATCCAGTTGTTCTGTTACGTAAGTGGTCGATTAATTTGCGTTCTAAATTCCTTTCCAGTGTAAATTTACAGTCTAGATAATTTCGCCACTTTCAATTATTAGGCAACGTTCAGGGAAAGTGAGAACTTTTTTCCCAATCCTACGCTCCAGTAGGCGAGCGGCGAGCAGCTTGTCTTGTACAATTTCTCTTGCAACACCGGCATCGCGAAATATTTCGCAAAACACGACTTATTCGCCTTCAAACACTGCCTTTATTGTTTCTTTAGTTTCACATAGTTAATTGTCATTTGTAATAAATAGGGCTACAGCGTTTACCACGTTAACGATATCGGTTTTCGTGAAAAACTCAAGCTTTGATCGATGTTTGTATACTCTATAAATAAATTGCGCTCAATGGCTTCTTTAAACATGATGTATCCGCTATTTCTGAGATTAAAGCAAATCGATTTGAGATAAACGTTTTAAATGTTGATTTCCTAGTAAAGGAGCGGTCAGCTGTCGCGTGCAATTAACAACATTACTACTGAGTTGTCAATACAGTGCGCCCCGCACGCCACTATTCTCCTTTGCTCCTAATACGGTGACATATTCTCATAAAAACGTTAATGACTATCTAGAATAGCAGTGAATCGAGTAAACGATTGTAATGCTGCCTTCTAGGTCGCTACGTGCTTAATTAGTGTGGGCAGTCATTACCTATAGCCGGTGTATTTCTTTTATGAACCAGCCTTGGAGCACACACTTGACTATCGGTATGATTGATATAATTTAATTATGGTTCGCCGAGTGCGGCTTTGTTTTCTTCCTGGTATATTTCTCAGACACCTTACAATAACTTTCATATTAAATAGAACTGGCATATCTTGGTCACTTAGCAGATCGTTATACTGACCACTTATGCTTTAATAATGACATTAATTTGTATAAAAAGGCATGTTTTAACTGTTACTTTTAAAATAAAACGTTACTTAACCGACTTGCCTTCGTCTGTCTCCAAATTGGTAAGTGACAGGCGACCAAAGAGATTGTCTGTGTTGTTTTTAAGTTTCCTGAAATTTGTTTGTCTTGACGGCGAAAGTAATTTCAAATTAAAATGAAGGCCGCTCAATGGTTATTGAGAAAAGGCCAAACAACACAATAAATACCCTTTACTTTTCATTCAGCTTTCGAACGAAGTACTGTTCAGTTGTTTGCAGCATGTGGCGCCATCTATAATTTACTGAGCAAGTTGAGAATAATCGCCATCTGCTGCGGTACGGCCGTTTTAGATACTAGTGTGCTAGAGAAAGTCGATAGTAGTTATTCGAGCAATCGCTAGATGGTGCTGTTATACATCTTATGCATGATTTACTATTTCTACTGCGCTCTATTTATGTCGACTTGGCTCCCGTACATCTTTTAGTGTGAAGGATGAATTCATTTAAGGGTTAATCAGTTCGTCGCCTTCATTAACTGTAAGGTTACCTTCAGCCTCAACTGGATCAGCTTCGGTTACTTGAGTAGGTACTCTATGCGATTTAAAACTAAATTGGATTACATTAAATTGTCTCAATCGTAATAATTGACACCTAATTATGATATCTTCAGATCATTTGCAGATTTACGACAAACAGACCGATTTTTTTTAATCACATCACTCTAAGATACTTAGAATTCAAATTTCAAACTATATACAACTGTAACATCTTTTGAAATGTACATGAATTAACAATAAAATAAATGATAAATACAAACTAAACATTCAAGACTCCAGCAGAAAAAATCATATTTTCACACAAATATCTACTCCGACCAGGCTCAAACCCGGGACTTAAGGCTTCGTAGTCAGGTTCTCTGAACACTAGGCTAACTGGTTATCAATATACTATAATATAAGATTTCAAAAATTCGGCTTCTAGGCAGTTTTGCAGTCAACAATCCTTTGTGTTCAATTAAAGCCACAATAGTGCCTAAGGTCATACAGGGTGCAGGCTAGCCCTGGCTCGATCTGATGCATGCAAAGTGCAGCATCGCATGGCTTCACACGCACAATGGCGGGCGAGCCTGCGCGCTTCGGTGCGCACGCGCCGGCCTGAAATACAGCGGTCCGTACATAGCGAGCATGAAATATAGGTAGTGGTATGTGTTAGAATGCCTAGAGTTTCGATAATTAATTGAATCAGACGATCATTTGAGGAGATCTATGTAATATCCATGAACTAAAACCTCCGTGACCGTCCGAGACATATATACATTGTACGTCTATGCGAGATACTGTGTAGCTACTGTTTAATAATGTATTTAAAGGAAGAAATATTATCGGCCATAAATATTAATATAAAATTGATTACTTGTAATTTAGGTATAGCTCTGTCTAGGTTAAGAAGTCAGCGCTCATAAAAGACTAGAATAATTAAAATTAACGTTTAAAGTCCGTACCCTTGTAGGCAGTTCATCTCGAGTCTGTGAAGTTTAAAAGCAAGGCTAAACCCACCAACCGATTAAAGATTATCACGTAATCTTTATTATAATTTTTATGCTTTGAATAACATGCCGCAGGCATATCTTAAAGAATTAACGTATTAATTATCAAATACAACAATAATTCATCTCGTTAAATTTGTGTGGCAGCTATTAATAAGACCACGGCCTTCAATTAGAGCCTTATTAAGTCCAATTCGGCCCACATTCATCGCCTCGGGAAAATTCAACATCACGCTCCTACCGAGATTATCTTGCCGTACCTACTGTTTATTTGTAATTTGAATGACTTCACGTTTCCCGCGCTCAAGGAAATGTTAAGTTGTTTCTCTTCTTTGTTCTGCCTTCATTTTTTTCACAAAGGCTCATTAGAATACCAGCGTTTATTTAAAGCTAGACACGTTTTTATGTCCGATATCCTAGTTGTTTGCATAATATTATCCATTTTGCACAATTGTGGGATTTTCCATGTAATTGTGCGACAGGCGTGAAAGGTCTCGAGTCGTCCACGTCGTGAATGACCTCGTTTGCTTTTACCAACTTAACATTCAAAAACTATATTCTCCTTTCAAAGCAAAAAATAAATTGCTGTCAAGACAGCACGGTCGAAAGAACTCCGCGAATAACCTTCGGAAACAGATTTACCTACTCGGCGAAGACCATCTTTATTGCCCACTAAAATCCTCCCATTTGATTTACGTGTGGATTTATTCAATGCTTTGTTAATCGGTCAATATTCTGCGACCTTGTCAGTAAAATTATTACAAAATCGTGACACGGCACGCACTTGAGATCATTACCATGTGCGAGAACATTCCGAGGAGCCGTCTAGTTGCGGTGTTTATGTTCCAATCCCCGCAATTAAATGTGACTTTTGAGAGAAACGGCGGAATAACGCAACATTTGCTAACAATGAGCGTCGCTCTTGTGACCCCACGCTCGCTAAACGCCGACACAATGCTAGAAGCGCTGTTGATCGTCATTTAAGCGATCTTGCGCTATTGTTGCTAATAGCGCGTTGCGTTTTATTGAGCCAAGGTCGGTTGCGACAGGCTTTCTAACTGGGACTTCTGTTTGACGGTCCAAGAACACATGAAATCTGTCCACGTTCATTTAAATTCATGACACCTCTAACCTTTGTAATTTGGTTGGGAAACTTCTTCAATTGTCTGGACGTTTGCGATTGTAGGCATCTCAAATGGAAAAACTATTTGGAATCGGTGATATTGAAACGCTTGTTGTAACAGTCGATTGGTTGCAACCTTGTTTTCCTTTACACTATTTTCAGTCTGGCATCGAACGAGATCAATGAACCGCAGTGGTTATGAGCATCGATGCTGGCATGATTTCACTTATTCGCGCTGCGAATTACACAATTTGAAGGATCACGAAGATTCGTACTTGTACAACTAAATTTAATGACAACGTACGAGCTTAATAAAAGGAGATAATAGCCATTATATTTTTAAATATTTCGTACGTTTCTCACGCGTTTACAATAGTTTTTATTGTTGCAATAGTTTCACACCATTTTGATAAGTGTGTCAGCGCGACGAAATGTTTCTTATCTCTAGTTGGTAATATAATCTGTGCGTAGAGCTTTGATCTCTGATCTTTCTAAAGATAACTTGTTTCAAAACCAGTCTCAACCAACCGCGTCATGAGGCCTAAGTATAAACATAAAGTCTAAATTCACCTTCCATCTGCAGGTAAATAATTAAAACAAGAGGTAAAAAATCAACAACTGTAGATATATTTGAATTCACCAATCGAAATTTAAAAGTCGTCGAAGTATTTTGACGTTGGTGGCAATTTGGTAAACTTTATCTAAAGGTATAAATGCCACCCTTGTTTTACAAAAGGTCATCAATCAACGTATAAAAATACTGTTTAAATTATACTGTTTGAATCCCTTACGACACTTTACAGTGGTAAAATATTTGATGAAATGCCACTCATACCCATTTACTTATTAGTCATATACTACTCTTATTAACTCGAATCATACCGCTAATACATATCTAACCTAAAATTCAAGCCCAGCTCAACTACAAGTACAACTACAATGTGTTTTTTTTTATTCACACTAGAAAAGGCAACGGAAACGAAGCCCAGACAGCAGAAAATCTTATGTAGGAATTAAATCCTGTCAACTCCTCGTCCCTTCCGTAAAGCGATAGTGTATTTTAGGGTGAGCTACGGCAAACAGCAGCGTGCAGTTACTTGAGGGTAACAAAAGAAAAAGAATGCGGAGTTTCCTTTGTATTCTTTAATTGATGGGCACTATCTCATTATACAATTACACTATCTTTAATATCCACCAAACCACATTAAGCGCAGAAACAAAAATTCAGTTGAACACGATCCGCTCAATTTGCTTCTGCAACTTGACCAAGTTCTTAAACATGCTTCCAATCAACGTTTGTGTCACATCCTCTCTTTAGAATGAAGTTTTCTAGATCTTCATTTGTTTTTCTCCCACGCTTTACCCGATGTCAGTGCTAGAATGATAATAGTGTGTCCACTAACACCTACTTAGGTACAATCGAACATTTGATTTATAATTTTTTTCCTCGCCAGGCAAAGCGATGTAGCTACGAAATTTTACGAAAAAAAGTTCAATAGTACTTACGTTCCGGCAAGTGTTTGTGATCATCTCTTGTTTTAACTTCCGGGTTGTAACTTTATTTACCTTAGATGCTAGCGTTAAAATTAGCGAAGGTGAGAACGAATGCGTTTGATTATTTTTTGTTTGTATTGTACACCTCACTGTAACTTTTGTTCAACTTGGTTTCAAAATTTGCTAACCATTATTCGACCAATTTCTGATATCTCATTGAGCTGATTTTGTAAGCCCGGTGACAGTACAATACGTCTGGTAGTGAAACTGTGGTTGTCCGGAGAATCGTCTCCACTGGACGGAACTTTTCAAAGGTTAATGGCATTAGCTTGAAACTTGGTATGCATATGTAGATGAAATGGCAATGCAAGTATAGTCAACAAAAAGTACAGTCAGGAGTCAGCTTATATTCTTCTTCGTATATTGCAACTTCATTAAAGTTAAGGTTGGCAATCAGCTCCTTTCGTCTTATCCATAGCCAGCTTGAATAGCTGTTCTACAGTGTTGATGCCGGTCTTCTTACTTTACGGAGCTATGACATTTTGCGTCTCCCGACCTTACATTTTGCCAATCATGATGGTTTGCATATGACTCATATGACGTTATTGGTACTTACTATAAAAAATGTTTTATTTTTAACAAAAACTTGTTTCTCTTTGTTTTAGTGCTGGAATGATGGGCGAGGGCCTGCTGACTCTCACTTATGGGAAGCACCACGCCTGCATCTTAAACGAGGTGGGCGCGGCGTGGAGAGGCTCTCGCTACTCCGATCTGGTGCTTATCTGCGAGGACGCCGTCCCGCTGGCGGCGCACCGCATCGTCATGGCTGCTGCTAGTCCGCTCATCAGGTACCAAATAACAATACGCATACAAATATCCATTGAAACAAACAGCTCAGGATCGTGTTTAATTTATTGGGAATTTTTAGGAAGGCGGGCAATCGACTAGCGACTCGCTTTTGGGGTTGCTGATTCTCATGAATCATTCAGTCAACGACTGATATGAACTTTCTGAATAATGACAATGTCAACCATAAAAAAATAAGTGCTATAAGTACATACTTGTTTTTCTTATGGGTCACATCTACACTAATATTATAAAGAGGAAAGATTTGTATCTTCGTATGTAACAAATAAACTTAAAAACTACTGGACCGATTTCAAAAATCTTTTGCCGATAGAAAGCTACATTATCACTGAGAGACATAGGCTACTTTTTACCGCGGGAAAATACCTTTTCCTACGGGAAAATTGATTTATCGCGGGCGAAGCTGCGGACGGAAGGCTATCGTCAATATTCAGAAACTTCATAGTTGTGCAATGTGTCAGATTTACTTCATAACGGCCGTTAACTATAGTTTACCTCCTTTTATCAATAAAAAAAGAAGTCTTTTGTACTTTTACTTAGTGTGGCTCTTTAATTTCTTTCTGTCACGTTCTCTGTAATATTACGGTGCAATGTTCACAGATTGCGAGCCCTGGGTAATTCCCTAATACCCCTACCTAGGGGTGCTGGGGATCTACCTACCCAGAACCCCTACCTAGGTGTAATTCCCCAGTGTCCCTTGTAGAAAAATGTAGAAAAACGGACCTAAGGAAGCTTTTTGAGCCACAAACTACACCACGACCGGTTCTGCCGCTAAAATAGTAGTGAGGTTCCGGATTTGTAATATTTATACCTAGGTTGTTAGCAACTGTAGTCCCATAGTAAAATATCAAATACTATGCCTTTGTGGGCAGTATTACTTCATTGAGAGCTATGTAAGTTACTCAGGAGCGGGGACACACACTCACACATCGCCCTTCTTCTCGCTTACTGTCGTATCTAAAAGGAATCACATGTTAGTAACCACCACACGACATGTCGTGTTGATCGCCTACTACTTCCTTTACACATACTCACCCAGGATAGCATTGTAGATGTAGTAAAGTCTGTCTGTACTTATTCTGTCAGATACTGACCATGCTAGTCGCCTTGCAAGAGCCTGAGGCATGAATTCACATGTTAATTCAACATTGTCTTAGAGAGAATGGTCACTAATGCTGTAGGGACTCCAGTTTTACGATTCGGTGCATTTCATTCGTTTAAATTCTGACGCAGGCAATGACGAGCAGATTTCTTACAACACTGTTAAAATAAAATAACATGATATCCTTCAAGCCTTTTTCTTTTAATAAAACGATTTACATAACATCAGCAAATACGTAGGTATATTACATCTGTATTTACTTTGTATGCAGACACAAGTAAACCAACAAGTAATTTCAGTTTCTAAGTGGGAAAATTGTTGGTTTAAGTGTGTGGTTTTCTCTCAGAAACATCTATTATTCAGTACTGTGACACTTGTGGGTCACCACGATGAGTAGGTACTTGTGTAACAATGAAATCATATACCAGTATTGTTAATTTTAATTACCAGAAAACATACGTATACGTAAGAGTAATCTACGAAATTTTACTAAAAGAACCTTGATAGCTAGACAAAATTAAGAAATGTTATCTTTTGTTCATAATGCGTTAAAATTTGTCAGACTAAAGATAATGTTTACACAATAAGTAATGTTTCAGTAGTTGGATGAGTAAGTGTTTACACTTTTACTGAGTTGGCTTAGTGATTAATAAGACTTTCAATACTAATAGTAAATTTCCGGTGGTTCCAGGAAGATTCTCGATGACACGCCTTCTGTGGAGAACCCTGTCACCATCCACATGTCTGGCATCAGCAGCTCTCTCATGCGACACCTACTCGTCTTCCTCTACAGCGGCCAAGCTTATATCGAAGTAAGTATTTAATTTTTTTAATTATTTATCTCCATTTTACTTGGCACCATCATTCATCTTTTGATTTACCTCAAAAAAACTTTCAGTTTTCAATTCTTGGTATCATTCTTAGGTGCATCGAAAAATACATGAATTATGCTTTGAGTATTTATCTGTAAAACATACATAAACATCAAGAGGTTTATACAAGCTTAATAAACTGACAATTACAGTGAATTTGTTTCTGTATTTATCATTTCCAAATGATATTCACAATATTCTCTATTCTAAAACGAAACTGATTATTTTCAGTCTGGAGAAATTGATGATATGCAAGAGCTGTTTGAACTACTAGAAATCAAATCTGACGTGTGGAAATCAACAAAAGAACGCAGGCAAGCAGAAGAAAGAAACAGATCCTGTGACAGACTAAACGCGAAAACTCTCAAAACGGACATCAACAGCAATGAAAGCAGCAAACACGATGCACCTTCAGGCTCTTCCCACTCAGAAAGCGATAGAGTTACACCAAGTGCAGGCTTCAGTAAAGACAAAGAATCAGAATCATTAAGTATAAAGAAAGAGAACATGTCAAGTAGTAATGATGAGAGGGAGGATGACGAACAAGAAGGAGATAAAGAGTGCGGGCGACTTGCGGGCCGGCGGAGGAGCTCCTCCAACCCTGTCAACTTATCTGTGGCAAGAAATTCTGAAAATGCAGGCAGTGAACACGAGGACTCACAAGATGTTGATGTGGAAACAGTTGCAGCAAAGGTAAACATAGTTCAAAGATTGTCTTTAATTTACTTTTACTGTCTTTGGTATTATTATGAAGAGGAAAGATTTGTATTTTTGTATGTAACGAATAAACTTAAAAACTACTGGTCCGATTTCAAAAATTCTTTTGACTTTAGAAAGCTACATTATCACTGAGTGACATGAAATTAATTTATCGCTGGCGAAGCTGCGGACGGAAGGCTAGTCTAATATAATTATATCTTTGTTTTACCTTTTTCAGACGGTCAATAGAAGAAGATCTACTTCATCCAGCCAAGAAGATCCACCACCTGAACCCATGTATAGACGACAATTACTATGTGATCGGTTAGGTCGAGGTATTGAAAGAACTAAGAGAAAGTCACATTACATTGAACCGCCAGAACTTGACTTACGAACAGTAAAATTAGAAGACTATGCGCATCTTAAGCCACCCGATCAAGATCTTATTTCACTTCAGACGTCGCCAGAAAATTATGTTGTAACACCACATCGAAAAAGACGACCCGGCTTCCACAATTCACCTTCACAAAACCCTCCTTTTGTTGCGATTCCTCCGAGTTACTTGGAAGAGATAGCACATTTGCGGTACTCGCAAGGGCCGGGCGGCGTGGCAGGGGTGGCCAGCGCCCGACTCGGGGCTTTGCATCCGCTCAGCGCATCAGCACCGCCTTACCTTCCCGAGAGGAGTGTGACTCCTCCAGCAACAGCACATGATGATGCTCTAAAATATCGACCCCCTAGCGCAGGATCATGGGGTCCATGGCTCTGTCAGCCTCAAATGGGTGGTGACGAACCCCCGTCAACGGACCACGAACAAGGTTCCAGCAAACAAGCACCAGTTCGGGAATATCGTTGCGAATACTGCGGCAAACAATTTGGCATGTCGTGGAATCTCAAAACTCATCTCCGAGTACACACGGGCGAAAAGCCTTTCGCTTGCCGGCTCTGCGTGGCTATGTTTAAGCAGAAGGCTCATTTGCTGAAGCACTTATGTTCGGTACATCGTAACGTAATATCGTCAAGCGATAACGACGGACGGACCAACACTCCCGGCCGGTTCAACTGCTGCTTCTGCCAGCTGACCTTCGAAGCGTTACCAGAACTTATAAGACACCTGTCAGGCCCTCACAACAGCTTGCTCCTCAGCAAAAACTTGCACGAATGACGCACGCCCACCTGACGCGTGCGTACGCGTGTCCATGGACTTTAAAAACTTTATTTCTCTCAAACCGAGAGCTCAATTGTGATATGTGTTTAAGAAGGTTATAAATATAAGTAATTGTAAGGCATGTGATGTCGCAGAGCGATACTCATAGTAAGGCATTCGCAGAAGAAGGTCGCTGCGGGTGTGAAGCTGAATGTAAATGATTTAAATATGATATGTTCGCCGCATGGGTCCAAATTGTTATAATTTGTTTAAAAATTATAAACCGGGACCAATACCTTCCGAGATAGTATTTATTTGAAAAAAAAATGTATTTCATTAGGGTAAATATTATTTAAAAGCCACCGACACATTAATTTCTTAAGAATAGAAAATAGACACGTATGTCAACGGAAAGTTGCGAAGTGTGACAGGCCTAAAGTAACGTGAACTACCTCCTATTTTAAACCAGTTATCGAAGAACTACGTGGTGAAGTTGAAAAGTGTTTTCTTTAGCTCCCTGACTTCGTCAGCCGCAACAGCGGACAATGATTCTAGTCAGAGTTGGAACTAAGAATTAGTCAGTCAGGGGCAAAGTTACTTACTTTTATTGGTGTAATTTGTACCTGAAGATTGAATTAAAAATAATCTGGTGCTTCCATAAATTTTAAGATTAACGAGGACGATTCTGAAATCTATTTAAAGGCCTTTGGATAATTTTTGCTCCATTAAAGCTGTTTAAAATCCACACCACTTGTTCAAATAAATGAAATCTGAATTGGCATTTCGCAGCTTTCGACATCTTACAATCTCAACATTAGATATTACCAATATGTATAATTTCTGAAGTAGAAGAAAAATGTGTTCGTATTAATTATATTTTTATATTATGCCGTTTCCTTCCATTCGTTTGTGCCGAATATTTGCTATGTGGATGAGCACCAAAGATTTGTGAAGCATTAGATATTCTGGTGTATATGTTACGGGCGAAAACTTTATAAAAACCTCAAACTTAATCTCCATATTACGCATTCGCGTAAAATTTCAAAGTACATAAAAGCAATAATTAAATCTAGGTACCATGAGTACTTTTGCCAACTCCAGATTAATGATGTGTGCAGATTTTGCCCGTAATACATATACACATTTAAGAGAAATTAAAGGGACCTGAAATGATTTTGATTTGTAATACTTAAGGTATAGGTACCAATTGAATAATCTCAAGAAATATTGTTACTAACTTTGTTTCTATGGACATTTCCGTAATTCCACTACGGCTTTATATGCTAAGCTTGAATATCTTTCTATTTTTTAATCTTTTTACTTCTTTAGGCATAATTTTGAAGCTTATCAGGCAATATTTCCAAATGAATAATTTAATTTAACAATAGGTACTTTATCTTATTGCGTTATTTCGTTCGAAACTTATTTTCGAATACGCTTTTTATCGAACACATCCGTGGCCAGTTGATATTAAAACTATTTTTGTAGTGTATGCTGGGATACGTTTTTCGTTGTAGAGCTGTTCCCTATTTTACAGTAATATTCAGATGGTTTGTTTAAATCTGACAGATTATTTTCATTTTATATTTCAATATTTTAACGCATTCGCTGCCCACAAAGAATAAGTACCTTGACCATACTTTCCTGCAGTACCAAGGTTATTTGAACGAAGGTTAAGCATTTGCACTTCTATAGATTCTTGGGACAAAGTTTTTGCAGCGAATGCTTTAAAATACTTTTGAGCAGCAACACTTTTTCACATCTGTTGTGAATTATTTTAATACGTTTTGTATTCTAAAATACTCATTTTTTGTACTTTTAATGTTTCTGCGTAAGAAATACGTAGTTCTTTTTCATAGCAATTCGTATGTCATCGTGTTTTATTGTGAAAAGTACAGAGCAATTTTCGTGTTAGCACAAAACTCATAATTTAACAGAGAAAATAGGTTTGTCTGGAAAGAAATGTAAATCACTTGTTTTTAATATTTCTTGCATCACGGCAATTTTAAATTTCCGTGGCGTCCGTTTTTCAAATTATCAGTTTTAAGTTTTTTTACGAATCAGTTTTTGTGAATCACTGTGGCACATTCATTTATTTGCGGCATATTCAAAGTGCCCTGTTACCCTATGTGCAAGGCATAAATTCCAATAATACCTACTTATTTTTAAACTTATTGTACTTCAATGAAAACTAAAGTTACCAACGTGTTGTTCATAACGTAATTTTAATTATAAAAAATCGCTTTAATATTCTTTCGAACGTTACCTTTTGTTATACCTGATCTTGTTTGTTTTCCATCTATTTTTGTTCTACGTCGGATGACATAATTTTCTTAAAATAATTGGGGAACAATTTAATATTAAGCATTGTGATTTTGTGGTATCGTTTTAGATTATTCTTGTGATAATTTCCTGTAGTTGATTGTAAGTAGAAACAGGGAACGCTGTCTTCCGATGCGTTTTCCATTTTGACTAGTGTTAAATACGATTAGTGTAGATTCGACAATGCATGACAAAAGCAGCAAAGTTTTCAAAAATCGCATATGCGTTTTAATAGTGAACAAATTTTATTCAAAAAAACTTCAGTGGATACGTATGAACGTTGTGATAATGTCGACACCAGTCGAATTGCCTTAAATTTAGAAATAACAATGCAAATAATATAAATCTGTTTCGTTCTTAACGAATACGACATTCATTCGAAATAATACCTTCTAAAAATACATGACGTTGTAAATATAAGTAGATAATGTAAATACTAATTAGTTTTAAGTTTAATCAAGAAAAAAAGCTTAACTTAAAATTTGTTGAAAATGATTTTCTCTGTTAATTGTAAATTAAAATTTATTTCGTAAGTTTTCACATAGTGTACAATTTTTTGTAGATACCCTACTGTTTAGAACATTAACAATCTGTTAAAATGTGTTCTTATCGTAGTAAATTAAATAACGAGAATATTTTAGTTACACACGTGGTTGTCGCTTATTTCAACATCGCCATCAACAATATACCCAAAACACTTTAATCACATGTTGCCTGAAATAATGGTGCAAGTATGTTACCTTGCGGTAGCGAAGGACAATGGATTTATATGTGACTAACTGTTGCCCGCGACCAGCGGTGCCAGATCTACGGAAAAGTCCGTAGATCTACGGATTTTAGGCCTTGTGCCCAGACCTACGGAAATGCTTGGCTAATCTAGGGAATATCAGACTAGCGTTATTTTTCATAAATTCACCTACTAGTTTCGCTGATAACTTGTTAAAATGAGCAAATCGGAACGGAATGAACGGGAAACCGAAGCGTATGAATAGAACAGAATAGAAAGTTTCTTTCTTGACAGGGGCCGTCCATAAAGTACGTCACACATTTGTGCCGATTTTCTATTGCCAACTTACTTTAGCCAGACTCTAATCTAATTTTGAAAATAACATTTAAACATAACCTGACTATAAAGCAAACACAGCACCAATTAAAGACGCTGGTCAGGCGCGGGCGATGGACTGGTTGGCGCTTGATAGTGTTTTTCTTGGACAGAAGTTGTCGATCTCTGGTGCGGGGCGTTAGCTGGGTGGTTTACCTTAGTTTAGATGTAAGGTTTCAACATTTTTTCTAAGAAACTGTAAGTCTATGATTCATAAAAATCTAATTGTAACATATATAACTATAAGAGACTGTTTGTTTCTAAATAAATAAATAAAAATCGGTGGGACTACCTGGATGGTTTAGATTCACAAATCAGCCCGGCAGATGGCGCTGCAGTCGGTATCTAGGTTCATGCAGGACAACGTCTATCGGGTCCGCTAGTACTTACCTATATATATAATCAAAATCTCAGAAACGACTCCAACGATTTCGATGAAATTTGGTAGGTATGTTTCGGGGGTGAACAATTGATCTTGCTTGGTCTTATCTCTGGGAAAACGCTTGGTACCGACTTTCAGCCAGAGCAAAGCTCGGTCGCCCAGGTACTGACACTGCAATAAGAACCATGGCACGCGTCATCATGAATGACTCGATCGATTTGGTAGGTAAGCCGTATTCACATTTATCTGACGTGTTGTGTTGTGACGCAACAGAACAGTATCGGTTTCATACATTTAAGACAAGCCGTCACAACACGCTGCATCAGAGAAATATGAACGCAATCATATTAAATATATGAAACTGAAACTGTTCTGTCGCGTCACGACACAACACGTCAGATAAATGTGAATGAGGCTTTAGGCACTGGTCCCACCGTCTATAAATCTGAACCACGGTGGGCGCAAGTTTTAAGTAAGAACATCTTCTTCTAATATATAAAAATCTCGTGTCACGTGTTTGTTATTGAACTCCTCCGAAACGGCTTGACAGATTTTTATCATTTTTTTCCCTGTATTCGTTAGGTCTGAGAATAAGTCGCAGGCAACAGCCAGTCTTCTTCTTCTAAGTCACGACACAACACGTCAGATAAATGTGAATGAGGCTTTAGGCACTGGTCCCACCGTCTATAAATCTGAACCACGGCGGGCGCAAGTTTTAAGTAAGAACATCTTCTTCTAATATATAAAAATCTCGTGTCACGGTGTTTGTAATCGAAGTCCTCCGAAACGGCATGACCGATTTTTACACGCTTTATATTAGCTTCACCTGTATGTTTGTTTGTTTGTATGTTTGTATGTTTGTAACCGACTCCTTAGGGCGCGATTTTGACCCACTTGCCGGTTTCCGATTGAGCTGAAATTTTGCACATATGTGTAAATTGGATGACAATGCAATATTATTGTAACATGGAGCTGATCTGATGATGGAGCTGGATGGTGGCCATAGGAACTATGTAATAAAACAACACAATCCCGTCGAGTTTGGGCTCGTTTGATTCGTCTTGACGAGCACTTTGATCCCAGATGTTAGGGGGTTGGGGGGCTGGGGGGTTGGAGGAGTTGGGGGATAAGGGGGTGAAGATATAAACAGAGAGAGAGTTACGTTTGGTATATTACTGTAGAGCAGTGCGCGCGCACCAAAGACAAAGTATAAGATGGACCGATTCTATTTAAGACGAACAAAAACTACTACACACAACAAATACTACTTACTTAATAATAACTTCCTGGCGGAAGCTGCATGAGGTCGCACAAGAGCACAACGTTTATGCCGCCAAAGGGTTACCAAAGGGAACCAAAGATATCTCGTCCACGAACAAGAACTCTACATTTTGCCACTGTTGACGCATCCAAGAATGTCTTTCCTGTTCCAGCGCCCCACGCTTTTACAAACAAATATTATAATTAAAAGCACATAGTTTACACTTCAGCCCAGAAATAGAGACAACTTGAACGATCCATAATTTATTTTTTGTTTTTACGTGCATTTATAAAAGCGTGTTTTTCTAGTGTTTTTAGGGTTCCGTAGTCAACTAGGAACCCTTATAGTTTCGCCATGTCTGTCCGTCTGTCTGTCTGTCCGCGGCTAAGCTCAGAGACTGTTAGTACTAGAAAGCTGTAATTTGGCATCAATATATATATCAGTCACGCCGAAAAAGTGATTGAATAAAAAAAAGTAAAAAAAATTTTTTAGGGTACATCCCATAGACGTAAAGTGGGGGTGATTTTTTTTTGTCGGCTAACCCTATAGTGTAGGATATCGTTGGATAGGTATTTTAAAATCATTGCGGGGTTGCTAACATGATTTTTCTATTCAGTGATCTGTTTGCGAAATATTCAACTTTAAAGTGAAAATTTTCATTAAATTCGGCCGTCCCCCCCTCTAAAATCTAAACTGTTGGGTGGAAAAATTTGAAAAAATTCAGAAGTGTAGTAAATATATCAAATTTACTAGGAAAATTATAGCGGCTAAGATTGCTTGGAAATTATTTGTAGTTTAAGAGTAAATAGTAGCCTAAGGTATAAAACATACCTAAACTTGGATGATTCCGTACACATACGAAATCCTTAGAAAAAAATTACTTGATTTTTTCGTAATGGCTACGGAACCCTACCTTGGGCGTGTCCGACACGCTCTTGGCCGGTTTTTTTAAACTATTATTTATGAAACTTTTTTTTCTTTCGGTAGGACCGGGACTGGTCGTAGGCTATTTTTTATACTCCTATTCTTCCCAGACGAAGTCGCGGACAATAGCTAGTATTATTATATTTATAACAAACATAGAATCCGTTTTGACACAATACCCTACTTACCTGGAAAATTACCGTGTTAGTAAGTAACCAATCTTATTAGCAGTGACGTCAGATGGCTTAGAAGCCCTTGCGATCCACCGCGGACCTGACCAAGTCTCCGTGGGGCATTGTGCCAGGTAAGTTGTCTTTTAGATATATTGATAAAAACGTTTGTTGGGTACAAAATATCAAGCCAAAGTTTAAAAAGCAAGACATACCCAGGAGACGTGGGTTCGAATCCCACCGGCGCTCCCGAAAACTTTTTCGCTTTTAAATAATCTTAGATTCGGTAAGCAGCCGTACTGCTAATAAAATAAATAATATTTGAAGATTTTTTTATTGTTTGTGTTTAAGTATTGCAGGCAGTAGTGGTGCAAAAGGGTTCTTATTAACACTTTTGTAATACTGTCATAAATGAATACAACCCATCCGTAGGCATTTTCATTCTACATCATAATATGATGCTTTTCCTAAGGTACAGGCTCAGCCTAGTTTGGGGCCTACCGGCCAAGTTTCTTGCGGCGCATTCATCTTGGCAATGATGGTCCTTCCGAAAGCGCTGGTAGTTTTAAAAAAGTGACATGTAATAGAATATTTTGCGGCCTAGTACTTGCAGACTAATTATTATTTTTTATTTTTTTATGTAAATTTTCCTTTTCCGTAATAATTGTGTCCTTTCCTTATTTTACTGTATCATTGAATTTCGGCGCTTATCGCAGTTTGGCTTGATATGACTCGATGTGATTTTTTCGGGTTCCGTAGACCTACGACCCATATAGTTTTGCCATGTCCGTCTGTGCGTCCGCGGCTTAGTGTAAAGACTGTTAATGCCAGAAGGTTATAATTTGGCATGATTATAAATATTAAACACGCAGACAAAGTCACAATTTTTTTTACTGTACGGTCGGCCTCAGAATTTGCTGAACACTTTAGTACTTTGCCACTTTCACTAATGTGACATATTTCAAAATTCACAATATAACTGGTCATTGCCACAAAGTACCTACCTACTAAAGTGTTCAGCGACTTCTGAGGCTGACTGTGTCTCACCTACACGTAAAATGGGGATTTTTCTCGTCTGCACCATAGAGTGGGATATCGTTGGATAGGTCTTTCAAACACATTTTGGGTTTGCTCAGATACATTTTCGATGCAGGTTTCCTCATGATGTTTTCCTTCACCGTAAAGCTCATGGTAAATTTCAAAAGTCGTGGTGGCCTAGCGGTTTGACCTTTGGCCTTCAAGCAGAGGGTCGTGAGTACAAATCCCGGCTCTTACTTCTGAGTTTTTGGAATTTATGTGCAAATTTTTTTGTGGAACTAAGGCCCAACCACTCACATTCTGAGAGGAGGCCTGTGCCATATAAGCTGGGATGATGATAATTTGTAATATGACATCGAGCTCACTCAATAAGTGACATAAAGTTTAAATAATTTATTGAATCAGGCATTACTTTGCGGAGGTCCATATTAATGAATATCAAAGGTCGCGGGTGAGCAAAGTAATTGTTTCAGTTTGGTTTCAGTTCGTAAAGCTTAAAGTTAATTGAAACATAATTTGACGTGGACGGCAGGAAGTTGGATGTTCCCTGCTCACCTTAAAAATCGCATGGCTCCACAATTATGAAAATTTGCCAAATACTGAATCGGCAAAAAAGATCATGTAATTATCCAACACTCACAACAGTTCATGAGAATCGGTTGATAAATGCGACCTGTAAATGAGAACAGACATACGAGTATGCAAGCATTTTTACCCAAGCTGAAACGGAGACGCTTCGCTCGCGCTTTGCACTGGCTCAGTCAATAACGAATCTACTAAAAACATTTATACCAAACCTCTTTTAGGTAAAAAGCTAAAGGCATTGTCTTTAAAACAACCATTGTTAGGGACGGTCACACACAAAGTGAATCGCAAAAAACTAGCTAGGCGAGCAATTTACTCTTACTGGGCACTCAAGTTAAAAATAGACGGGAAAGATAGAAAATAAAAAGCAACTAAGATGGCACGGGAACCGGTAAGCAGGCAGACGGTCCTTGCTTCTTTTTGCGCTATGGGAACATTCCAGCCCCTTAAGTAAAGATCATTAGCAAGAAAAATAATTAGAAGGACCTTAAGACGCGTCTGAAGATGCTATTAGAGTGCCACCATAGCGAAGAGTTAAATGAGGGCGGCACTATCTTTGTTATCTTCTCATTGTTGGTTGATGCAAAATGGTCGAACATGGCAACATAAAAAAAAACATACAGACGAATTGAGAACCTCCTCTTTTTTGAAGTCGGTTGAAATCTAGCTGTTGTATGCGACTCCGTCTGCGAAGAACAGGGATATAATAATAAAAAAATAGCCTACGACCTATTCTCAGACGTACCAAATACAGGCAAAAAAAAATCATAAAAATCGGTCCAGCCGTTTCGGAGGAATTCGATAACAAACGCCGTGACACGAGATTTTTATATAATATATTAGCTCGTGTTTCTTGTTTATGAAGGTTAGGTTTTATTTGGCTAAAAAAAATATGGTTTTGTCATGTAGACAGACGTGATCCTAAATCATTTTGAAAAACAGCGTTTAACACCCAGAAATAAACGGTAAAAAACTGACTAAGTGAAAGTTGGACCTGCGCTCCGAGGGTGCTGCGAAATTTGTAGATATGTAAAAATATACGCTTTAAACGGCCGTATCTATAAAAATCCAGTGTTAGCAGAGCTGCTTCTATCTAAGTAAAATGTACGCAGTGTCAGATCATTTTATATTGGTTGGTACTCTATTTAAATTCAAACTTTGAATAATAGTTAGGTAAATATTATGTAAATTTGGCTGTTCTGTTAATGTTTAAGCACGATTTTTTTTCTTAAGATACAGGGTACTTATGTATCCTAGTTTAGGCGTTCTATTTTAGTTAGTGGCGAGCGTGGCTAGTTAGTTTTAGAAGGCGTATAGACGATTAGACACTAAAGTTGAGCCATAGCCTATAAACAACCACTAAAATTTCACGGTGTATATAACACGTAGGTAACATAGACTAAGTAAAGTGCCTACTATTAATAAATTACGTACTGCTTGAATAAAATAATTTCATTTTCGCTATTTGTTCGTAGCGACTTAGATAAACTTCAACTGTCTATAACAGGACAGACGTGCACGACAGACCTTCAGGACAAACGGACAGCGTAGCAACATTAATAGGGTTCCTTTGTCACCCTTCGGGTATGGAGCCCTGCAAACTAGCCATGCCTGCATACACCCATGATTATTAAAACTAGGTTTTGTTGTAACATATTTTTCAGACCCATGACAGTGTAAAGCTATACTTGAAGATGAATTCCTTCAGATAACCTATCGATTAGTCTTTCCACAGCATCTTAACAAGCGTGGTCCTAATATGGTCCGTTGCTATCGCACCATCGGCGCAGACGCAGCTATCGCCCATCGCAGCGAAAGGCATTCCTTGCCCATCCCAGTTCACTTAATCAAGTTATTCTTCACTCTGCCAACTTGTTGTTACAACAATAATCCTCTGAAATCAACTTTAACACTTTTGCCTTTGTTAAACATCGTCACAATTACTTGCTTAAATAATGACCAATAAAAAACTGGAGCGTATACAAAAGGGGCCAATGTAACATTTCATCTAACGCATCAGTGTGTTTTTATTTGCGAAAATCCTATTAGCTGCACCGCAATGCATTATAAATAAATGTAAAAGATTCAAAATCCATGATGTCGCTAAGCCGCCAGAATTCATTAGTTAGAAGATAGATAGAAGAAGAGCCAGTTAAAAGATCTTAAAATACATTATCTACTAAAGCAATAGGTACAAAGATAACTTAACTTTAAGTCATACTTAGTAATACGAAATATAATGTAACAAGTATATTCACCTGCAGCCTTAAAAGCAGCCGTGGGAGACGCGACCTGTCCGTCCACATTAACTGCATCAGCAAACAAACAAAATGCAAACAAAGCAAAACCCATTAACACACACACGTAACTGCAAAATTCATTAGGTATACACAAGCAGGCATAAATCAACCTAGCTTACTAGATAAGGAATTCTCAGTTCTATTTAGGAGGGTGGGGACCGGTTCCAGACTGCAAGGCAAGGATATAAAAGCAAGAGACAGGAGGTCCTGGCATCATTCCCGTGTTGATCCCTGAAGACTCACAATGTGGCGGCTGTCTGTATTGGCTTTGATCGCTACTGCCTCTGCGCAGATTCCGTCGTTAGGATGGTGCCCAGATTTTCAGGTGAGTTCTCATATACTTAATATTTTATCCAGAAATCCAGTTTATTGAAAATATTTGTCAATTAATTAGCTTTTTCATTTTTACTGAAGCAACTTTTATTTTTCTGGTATTCTGTTCTAAGTTTATGATGGGGTTTCTGACATTTCATTAGTGTCACATTTGACAGCGATAATTTATTAAATTGGAAATTACATTTTATTGCTATAGTATACACACTATAATTACTATTTTCGGTGCCTATGTGCATCTTAATGATAACTAAGAATCCCTGTCAAGCTATTAAATTCTGTCAACTTCAATTTATTTTGTCTTATATGTATTTGGATGCATCAGTTTTGATTATGACCATTACAAATAGTTAATACACATTCGAAATAGATCATTCCTATCAGGAAAAATATTTTGGTCGCTCTTTTAACGAAGTCAAGGGGATGACAGGCAAAATATAACTTTTCCCGGATTGGGTATTATGGCTGTGGTCAAATCCTTTACTCTAGTAATAATAAACCAATCAAGCAAACAAAAGCTTTATCTCAACCTTGACTCCTCATTAAGAGGCTTATATAACGGAGGTGCGCAAGAGCACTGACCACAGACAACCGGTCCGAGGGTCAGCGACCGACGTGATCGGTTTCAATTTTATGCACTTTCGATTTCAATGGATCGCCACTGCGAAGAGGCGAGTTTTGGCAACATAGACTTAAATTTGATTGAACGTTAGACCAGCACCATTTTTAACCGACTTCAACTGGTTGTTTTGTATCTTTATTATTTGATTCCAAATTATGAATGACTCTATTAGAGAATAGGTTTTTGAAAATTATTTGAAATTTTTAAATGTATTATATTAATATCTACATTGAGATTTACGAGAGTCTGTCAAATGTAAAATATCTAAAATAAAGTAATCTGTGTTTTACCCATACACAAATTAAGTGGGTTAAAACCACAAATTGCTCAACGTAGAATATTTATTTATCGATAAATTCTGAATTCGCGTTTTATCTCTTAGTAAAAAAGAGTTTGCATATTCTTAAAATTTTGCATTTTTCATTCATAACTAATTACAACTCCCTAGACTTAATAATAATTCATTGCGTGGCCTGAGCCCATCGATAATCATTACTAAACATTTCGTTATTTACAATTCTGTGGTTTACCAAACTAAAACACAGACAGAATACAACTTACACATTACAATATCGAGACAGAAGTTGAGAGAAAATGCATCAATTAAGACACTGAATCCACTTTCAGCTACCACTTCATGTTCTCAGTATCCCTTAGCTGTTCTTAAGCATTTACCAAATCAACTAATGTTATGTTCTCCTAGCCTATGGCCAACTTCAACATGAACCGCTTCCTCGGGACCTGGTATGAGGCAGAGCGTTACTTCACTATCTCTGAGCTTGGCACCCGCTGCGTCACCACCAAGTACGAGAGTACTCCTGAAGGCAGGATCCTTGTATCCAATGAGATCACCAACTCGCTGTAAGTACTGTTAAACACCTAAACAAGGGTGGGTACTTTTCTGCAATATTGTTGAAAAATCATTGATACTGATTCAAGTTTCTACCACACAATCACAATCTTTCTTCCAAGCTATCTAGCTGACCATCGAAAAATTCCAATCAACTTCCAAGGTTTGATAAAAGCTTGTAAAAAATATACTTTCTTACTGCAAAATTTGGTTCGAGACATACCTATACGTGGCGAATGTACATAAGTAGGCTGCGTATCCAATACCGCACTCTAACAAATCATATTAAACTGACTACTGACTATGGTATTGCAGAGTCATTTTCATTTCAATGTCACTGTAATAGTTGTGTTGTTTTTGCGGCTAGGATGTGGTCTGTATGAGTAAAAGGGCGATGTTTAATAGCCACCAAGTCAACCGGCGTTAGTTATTTTTTATTACTAAATGATGGTATTTTTTGCTGCATAATTTCCTTCATTAACTAATATGCAAATAGATAAAATTGTAATAATCTAGTAAAATTTTGATTGGTAATTTTTAAAAGTAAGTTAAGTGAGCGGGGTTATGCACTCGAATGTTTTCTAAGCTACAGCATGATGTTTCCTCCCAAATTTCCTTCAAATAGTAATTTGTAAATAAAGTAGATAAATAGGTACATATTTCGAATGAGCGGTTGCCCCGCGCTCACTTCATTCGCTCTCCCTTGGTGCTTACGTATCATTTCTTAAACAGTCTCATTTGACTCATTTGAAATATATTAATATTACAGTATACATACCTACATTCGTTTTCAATTAAAATATTGCAATTGCAAGTACCATTTCACACAGTTCTGGTGATCAGATTGACTTCAAATTTAGTAGGTACGGTTTTGGACAATCCAAGTCCAGTCAACTGAATTTGCAATCAGCAAAAAAGGACAGTTTTAAAAATGATTTTTACACAAAAAAATAATATTTTATGGCAATTTTCATTTTATCAGAACGGGAATGAAGCGCGTTATGGATGGTCACCTCCAAGTGATCGGGCGAGAGGGCGAAGGACGCATAATAGTCAAGTACTCCTCGCTGCCCGTTCCCTACGACAACGAGTTTGCCATCCTCGACACTGACTACGACAACTATGCTGTCATGTGGTCCTGCAGCGGAATTGGGCCAGTTCACACACGTAAGTATAATTTTAATAATAAAAAAACGACTTCAAAGAACTTTCTTAGAGGTGGGAGTTTTTCTTCAAATTTGAACGGGACCAAACGCAAAATTTAAAAAAAATCCAAATTAGTTCAAAAACATCCGAGTTTTGAGGACACAGAAATGAAAAGATACAATTAAGAGGGTTTATACCTGCTGAGCTGGCAACGTTGCATTTTTGTTAGTTTTTCTCGATTATTCCATAAAAAATGAATGAAAATTAAAAATGTTTTGTATA
This sequence comes from Archips crataeganus, assembly GCA_947859365.1. Classification (NCBI taxonomy): domain Eukaryota; kingdom Metazoa; phylum Arthropoda; class Insecta; order Lepidoptera; family Tortricidae; genus Archips; species Archips crataeganus. The sequence continues at coordinate 19,861,165 of OX402048.1, forward strand.
CAAATTGTTCTAATATACAAGTTAATGTGTCTACTACAATAATAATTCGTGATAAGACTTTTATTTTCTTTAAAAACCGTTAGGTAATAATTTGATCGTTTTTAAAGAAAATAAAAGTCTATCACGAATTATTATTGCAGTAGACCCATTAACTTATATATTAGAACAATTTGTATACAATTTTTTTTAATTTTCATTTAATTTTTATGGTATAATCGAGAAAAACTAACAAAAATGCAACGTTGCCAGCTCAGCAGGTATAAACCCTCTTAACCTCCTCGTTTTTTAGAATCGGTAAAAAAATCAGTTTGATTAGAAGACAAAGCACGAAGACTATTTCGAGATGGGTTACGAACAAAATGCCATTAGACATAGTGGGTACAAACGCGATCAAAGAATTCCACCCCGTTTATTTACAGGGTAAATGGCAACAGGCATATCAGGGATAAATTCCAAAAATAAACGTTTATAGCCACTGGCTTAACATTATTTTTATTTTAAAAATCCATCTTATCCTTTTCTCAACAGAGAATGCTTGGGTCCTCACCCGCGACCGTCTAGCCAACATGCAGATCATGCAAGCCGCATACGGCGTCCTGGACCGCTTCAAGATCTCTCGCGCTTTCTTCGTGAAGACCAACCAGGCTGACTGCAACGTCCTACCCACACCGGCCGCTGACCCGACCGCCAAGTCCGCTGAAATCGACCTTGTCGCTAAGAACGCTGTTCCAGATGTTGTAATCGAGCAGGATGAGCATGTTGTTGAGGTAAAGGAAGTTGTATTATGAAACCTTTTTCACCAGTGCTTCTGCGCCCACCATTAGGCATAAAACCTCTCCAATTCTGTTCTAGTCAGGCCGATTTACAATGGATCCCCCAGACTAATCTAGCCTAAGCCAGCGATCAGACTGATGTCTTCCGACCACCCCGACTTGCCTTGCCGACTCGTTTTCTTGAGCAAAGCTGTCACTCCCAAACACACTTAAGAGGACTTCAGCAAGTTTAGACTAAATTGTAGTGGATTTTTCAGGCCGATCATAATTTTTCGAGCGAATGTGATGGACACTTTAATTATGAGGCTTTATGAGTAGTTTACTAGTTAGGTTTTACCAAAAAACGTTCAGTTAAATGCATCACGTTCGATAAACATTTTATCATTATATTAAGTCTTACGAACGAACCTAAAATAAACTAATGTTAAGCTACGCTATCAACTATGTAACCATTGTAGAAGTTAACGATTTAGCATGTGATAAAACTTATCAAATGATTTTTTTGTCGAGTGATGCATTTGGTTAAACCATAAGTTTCCAACCTTTTAGTATTAAGTAGACTAATAAATAAAAATTCATTTTGACATGCTTACATTTATTCAATTCGTTAATAAAACAATTATTACTTCGCGCAGAAAAAGATCGACCCCGTCTTGAAATCGGACGTGCCTCAGGAGAAAGCTCTTCCTGAAGTGATTTCAGAAGAAAAGAAGCCCATGCAGGTTCCTGAACTGATCATGACCGAGTCAGCAGAAAAGGATAAGATGGCGAAACTTGGAGAACCGGTCCAGGATATGAAAATAGAGACGCCCGAAGTAGAGAAAGAAATGGAAGTGAAGCCGTCTCTATAAGTCATTTCTGATATTAAGAGTAGTTCTGAGCGTAGTGATAGATTTGTGAGAGGCTTTAGTAACAAGATAATGGGCTACAGTATGTACCAAATAAGTCATAAACCACGGAGAGTGTAATTCTGACTGGCCAGTCTTAAACTCAGGCATCATAGACATTAGAACTAGGAAAAATCGTTTTCTAATGCTCTGTAGCGAAGTTTTTTTCGACGATGTTTTTTCGAGTACAGGGACTTTGGCCTTTGATCATGGTTGATCATTAACTGTAAATCAGTTACTTAACAAGATAGTCATTAAAAGTGTAATAATGAATTTTGAAACGCTAAATAAAAAATAAATTAAATTACTTATGTTTTATTTGTATTATGACAAAAACTGCAGATAGATAACTAAAGCCTATCATCAATTTTAAAAATTGACCAAAAAGGGTTCCTTACATACACCGTATATTTTCAATTATAAGACACACCTACAGGTAACGAAAAACTCCGAAGAAACGTTTTCTGTATTGAGATGTTTAACTTACTATTTACTTACAGTTTTAATAGTACAGTCAGCAACAAAAATATGAATACACTTAAAGTACCAAAAATATGTATACACGCTTTTATGCCCTGGTGGTGAGGAAGACGAAACAATGGAACACATTATGTGTGAATGTGACGCCCTCGCCAGATTAAGAATGACTCTTTGGAGACGGATACCCCGCACCAGGAGACTTTAAGGCACTACCGCTACGTCAAATCATCCAATTTATGGATGAGGTGATAAAAGCAATGGAGTAAGTGCGAAGGAGGGGTAATTACACAAAAGATCATTACGGGTCGAAGTGTATCCGCTAGGACCCCTATTAGTAAGATAAGATAAGATAAGATGCCCTGGTAATAGAGTCGTGGATGCATATTTTTGGTACTTTGGGTGTATTCACATTTTTGTTGCTGACTGTACCAATTTTAAACATCTTATACATATTTTGGGCAATAAGGTTCTCGAGTGGCGTCCACGGAGCGGAAGACGCAGTGTAGGTAGGCCTGCAACAAGATGGAGCTACGACCTGGTTAAGGTTGCTGGATCGCGTTGGATGCGGATGGCGCGGGACCGATCTGTTTGGCGAACCTTGGGGAGGCCTATGTTCAGTAGTAGACATCTTTCGGCTGAAATGATGATGATGATACATATTTTCAACTACGTACGGACAAATGACCAACCGACCGACCGATGAAGAACCGATCTGTGTGGCGAGCCTTGGAAGAAGCCTATGTTCTATGTTCAGCAGCGGACGTCTTTCGGCTGAAATGATGATGATGATGATGACTATACCTAGAGATCTTCCTGGCACGAACGAATACTTTTCCTTCTAATACTTGTCTTAGTTTATCGATGTCTTATAAGTGGCATTATAACAATAAGACACGTTAGAAAATATAGAACAAGAATACCAAATCGAATCGATGTTATTATTATGTCAAACACTTGACTTACTTGACTTAAGGTCCTATGTCCCCTAGATGGGGCAGAGGGCGTCCACAGTGCATCGCCATCCCGTTCTGTCTTGAGCGTCTCGCTTGATTTCGCTCCAGGTTTTGCCAATGGCCTTCGCTTCGCCAATGATAGTCCGCCGCCAGGTTTGTTTTGGACGACCACGTTTGCGTTTTCCTTGGGGATTCCAATCTAGGGCTTGCCTCGGGATGTGGTTGGGATCCCTTCGGAGGGATGTCAAACACTAATCACAAGTTTTTCGTTCCAGAAAAATCTCTAGGTATAATGATGACGATCAAATAAACGGATAGCTAACGGAGCCTTAGTAATAATTCCGTTGTCATATTTTTGGGGACGGAATCCTTTTTAAGTCACAACTAGTCACAAGTAATTTATCTATACTAATATTATAAAGAGGAAAGTTTTGATTGTTTGTTTGTTTGTATTGAATAGGCTCCGAAACTACTGGACCGATTTCAAAAATTCTTTTGCCGTTAGAAAGCTACTTTATCACTGAGTGACACAGGCTACTTTTTACCGCGGGAAAATACCTTTTCCTACGGGAAAATTCATTTATCGCGGGCGAAGCTGCGGACGGAAGGCTAGTTAGGTATAAAACAATTTGATAATTTATAAACAAGCCGATAATTACTCGTAGCTTTTGCCCCCGACTTCGACAACGCAGAATAAAAATTCGTGCGTGGTGAGATTCTTCATCTCTTTTATCGATTTAAGTAGGTAATAAACCGGCAATGGCTCACAGAAAAGTACCGAACAATCCAAAATTGTCAGTCTCTTAAAAAACAATTTTACAAAATTACTGACACATGTAATGCTTGATTTTTAACAAAAGTCTAAGTTTCACGTTTCTTATTTCTGTAACCTTTTTGTTTTCCTTTTGTACAATAAAGAGTATAAACAAACAAACAAACAAACAATAACGAAGTTGCCGTACAAGATTCTACCTTCCCTTTTACCCACTTATCAATAAATATCAATAAATAAATATCATGGGACAATTCACACCAATTGACCTAGTCCCAAAGTAAGCTTCGCAAAGCTTGTGTTATGGGTACTAAGCAACGGATAAACATACTTATATAGATAGATACATACTTAAATACATATTAAACACCCAAGACCCGAGAACAAACATTCGTATTTTTCATACAAATATCTGCCCCGACACGGGAATCGAACCCGGGTCCTCAAGCTTCGTAGTCAGGTTCTCTAACCACTAGGCCATCTGGTCGTCAAATTATAGAATGTCTTACGGCTCAAAGACTACATCAGGGTCAAAGTCTAAAACTATCTTTATGTCAAATTTCATCTAAATTTGTTAAGCGGTTTACTCGTGAAGAGGTGACAGAAAGACAGAGGTACTTTCGAATTTATAATATTATTCTTACATAACTGTTATATTTAAGTGTAAGTCAAAGTTACTGTTAAGTCGCTTCCAACCGTAATGATTGGGCATCAATGAGGGAGGCCTATGTCTAGCAGTGGACATCCTACGGCTGAAATGATCATCATCATCATCATCATCAGCCTACGTTCGTCCACTGCTGGACATAGGCCTCTCCCATGGTACGCCATTGATCACGATCCTCGGCCACTCTCATCCAGCTCTTGCCAGCCGCCTTGCGAAGATCATCGCTCCACCGAGTCTGAGGACGTCCCACGCTACGTTTGCCGATCCGTGGTCTCCACTCAAGAACTCGTCTACCGCAACGGCTGAAATGATGATGATGATGAACTGTTATATTTAACATTTGTTATTCAGGAACCGTCTTCAGTGATCTTTGCCATAAAAAGTAACAAACAAACAAATAAATAATTATAAGTTAAATACACATATATGAGTCACAGATAGGCAGACATAAAATTACTAAATTAAAATACACGGTTCATTAGTTAGTATGCTTCCTGTTCGAACAAACCTTGAGAAAGAATCACGGATTGGTTTGAAACATGTCGGGCATACCTTGAATGTGTAAGTGACCCGTGTATCTTATTTTAGTTATTTATTACGTTAGTAAAAGCTTGTAAAATCCCAAGACAAATGTTATTAATAACATAATAACTCATGCCTTGATAGGCAAGCTACATTTAAACCAAAATCCACCTTAGCACGTTATATTTAAGGTTCTACTTATCGGATAGCAATAAAACTAAACCGGCTAAGCTATCAAACTAAAACATACATAGATAATGAAGTCACACATTCACGATCACTCTCGCTCACACACATAGTTGAATCGCCATGTCAGAAAGTGATAGACAATACTCATATTGTCAAAGTAATATCAACCTTAAAGCAGGGTAAAATAAGAGTGAATATTGGACAGCACTCATATACATAGTGAATCTGGTGGAAAGCGACGGACAGTGTGTAATGGCAATGCAATATGGACCATAACAAGATGAAAATAAGAAAAAAATAGCAAAAAGTGCTCTTATTCAAAAGTTAAAAAAAAAATAGCAAAAGGAACAGGTCTGGTTGTATTGGTCGGGCTGTTACTGAGCACCCACTCCCGGCCGCTATCCCACTACTGCCCGATACGGGGACTTTTGGCTGCTGGGTTTCCCCCCTGGCCCGGTTCGCCCCTCCTTAGTTAACCTGCACCTCCCAGACTCCTCCGGGAGGTCCATATTAATACCAGGCTTAGTGTGGACGTCCAGTCAACATGGGCCACTCAGCACCAGAACTCCCGACCTCAAACCATCCTCTGGTCCCGACCTCCGAGAAGCCGGATTACAGGAGACGCCACGCTCCCAGTCGAAATAGATGGTTAAATTTACGTACATATGAATTCAATTGATTGTAGAATCAAACCTCTTAAAATTTTTTTTTCAGTAATATTACATTCGTTTTTTATTTTTTTTATACGTATTTCTAAATATAAATTATGCAAATCGTCTATTTATACAAAATAATACCTAACTAAATTATTTTAACTTACAGATGGTAGCGCCCTCTGGCAGATTATTATTGAAGTACCAGGTAAAACCAACTCGTAACAACGGCGCTACACGTAATGGTATAAAACATTCACACTCTAAGCTGTAGAGGGCGCTCTTATCTATTAATGGTATGAGTACACTAGAGTGACCTACTTGTAACGTAACTAGTAAGTACACAAAAATGAAACAATGTACTTTCCTGCCTTATCTGTATAAGTATTTAAAAAAAAATCAAACTACTATTCGGTTGAAAGGAATATAATATTTCTAATATAATATTTCTATTTATAATATTTCCACCACAATGTAACAGAGCCACTATTTTTGTAATCAATAGGCGAAATTCTTGAGGCACTCTCGTGGAAACATTAAAAGACTAAAAAATATCCTCCTTGCAATGATTTTAACTTTTTATGTCTAAAGGTTTGAGCTGGGTGTTGATGACGCCAATTATTTTGTAAACTTTACTCTTCTTATATTGAAAACCCAAGCCATGGCGTACAGAAACGGTAACATTCGAAACATGATTCACAATCATTGTCACTTCCTAATTCACTTCAAGCATGACTATTGCCTGACCTTCATGTAATGCATGACTACCTGATGAGACTAAGTCTATGAGCACATTTAACTGCCACTAGACATTTAAATAACTTGCAATAAAACCTGAGGACAAAATAAATAAACGAATCCTTCAGAATCTTCACAGGAATTAGATGATAGTTATAAACATGGTGTCGATGATCTCATTCTAATTATTAAAGTTGCAACTTTCAATGGTGAACAAAATAAGATGGCAAATAGTAAAGCATACAATGTATGTAGAACGATTACATAATTTACAGGTAAATATGTGCTGTCAAGAGGTAATGAGGTTACCTTCAAATTACAAATGCAAAAAGGCCCAATAGACAATACAAACAAATAATCAGTAATTAATTTACAATGAATGATCAAATGCATAATGTGTAAGACTTGGAAAATGTACAGACAAAGAAAAACGACATTAGTTAATCAAGACTTAAGTTTTGATTAAAGCTATAAATACATTGTTCGAGGCCCATTAACACAATATTATGAGAGAATAAAGGTAGGTAGGTACGATCTTATTGACTTAAGCAAGGACTCTATACATATTCATTGAATTGATAGGATAATCAACAAAATGAAATCAACCGTGCGTACTAAAGAGAAAGCTGAAGAGCTAGTCCACATCTTATAATACACTAAATCAAGGTTGTCTTGATGGGAAGACAATTGGAAAGATTTCTTTTCAAAATAATCTCCATCAATCATCATCGGGTTGAAGGAAATAAGACAGTGAGACGCGACATTGACATTCAAACCATCTAAGCCGGGTGCGCGTGCGACTATAGCATTAGTGTTTACTAGTATCTTGCGCGCGCAGTCTTGGCTAGGTCGGTGAGAAGGACGAGCGTCCGAGTGGTCACTTCCTTGTTTAAGTTATTAATAAGAAGATATCAAGTGTTTTGAATTTAATAGTCTCAAAAATATTAAGGATTTCAAGGTAAGTCTATTTTGAAATAGTTGCGGACTAATGATTTAAATATTAAGAGATAGGCCCGGAGAAAATCTGTGATGTTAGCAATTGAGATCAAATAATAGCAGATGTTTATATTGAAAATGAAGGTATGAGTATGACGTTACAAAGCTTAAAAAACTGGAATCGATCTGACAGCATTTTTATGATAATAATTTAATGAAATATATTTGAATAGTTTTCGCCCGCAACTTTGAATTTGAATGTGTGATAAGCTCCTTCCTCTAATTTATTCAATAAAGCAAAAAACCGGCGAAGCAACATCCATAAATCCATAACCATCATCATATTCATCATCATTATCAAAGCTATCAGTTAGTGTATGTATACATAAGTCCCGTTATTTACTTATTCAATGGGAATTTCCAAAATTCCTGAAATTAGTTCTTTACTGTTATAATTACCGGCGTGCATGCCAAATTTGAAGAGTGTAGTAATCGGAGTTACGAAGATAGGGTCACTTTTAATCGAACATATAAACCCCGTTTATTCCTGTCCCGTGAGAATTTCAATGAATCCATCCACATTCCTTGCCCAATGCCCACATCATAAAAGCAACGTCTATGAAAAATTTGAGTAATTGATTACTCAAATTAACCCTTACTCGCCCTTGACGAAGGGTTTGGACTGGGCGTTGACGAATCAGTCAGCCAATCAATCAGGACTTTTATAAAAATGTAAATTACTTATTATGTATAGATTTGTCATAATACATAAACAAAATAAATAAATAAAGAATATACCACGAGATAAATCGGACAAAACCAGTTGCTATACATATTATAATAGGAAAATCTAAAATGCTAATAAATCTGGTAACTCGTAAGCGATGCCAAAATATGATACAGGAAGCAAAATTGTACTGACTCATTTGAATGAACCTTGGAATGACGCTTGCGCGAATAATAGGTACACGTCAGATTATTAGAGTACATAAAAAAACGAATTCTACACCTGTTCCGGTTTTTATTCTTCCGATACAAAAACACAAACATAAGGCACTCGTAAAATGCTTGCAAATAAGGAAAACTTCTCAAAATAAGTTGAGTTATTCGAATAATGACAAAATTAGTCCTCAGAAACTGAAGATAAATGACGTATAAAATTTGTGTGTTATTTACGTGTATAAGAGAAATTTTAAATAAGATCGTCAATCAATCAGCTAAGACTGACTGACTGACTAACGTACTGACGTACCCAATCTGATTTAATTTGGTTTGTCTTAATTAATGTTGCATGTTTTTAAATTTTATGTTTATTCATATATTTGTACGCCTCCACGGCAAAACATAGCGATCTTACAAATTTTAACAAATTTATACCTATGTTTTACAAATAAATAAATGATTGATTGATTGATTGATTGTATATAAAATGAGCATTGTAATTTTTAATCATTTACCACAAAATTTAAAAACTCTGTCAGGAAACAGGTTTAAATGTAAATCAACAAAATGGCTATTGGAAAAATGTTTCGATCAAAGGTTTATATTGTCAAGGATTTCTTGAGTCACAAGGTGTAATTTATTTATTTTTCTGCTGTTATTTTATATTTCTTTTTTTTCTCATAATAATGATTTAGTATACCTAATATAATAATAATCCAAGATATAATGTAATAATGTAGCAAGTGCTTTAAATTATAATAACTCGTTTATTCATTATTAATAATAATATAATATGAAATAGAGACAATATTCTCGAGGTGGTTAAGAAGTATGTTTACCTCGGGCAAACTATGCAATTAGGTAGGAACAACTTCGAGAAAGAGGCCAAAAGAAGGATACAGCTGGGATGGACAGCGTATGGGAAACTGCGTCAAGTCTTCACATCGCCAATTCCACTGAGTCTAAAGACGAAAGTCTTCAATCAATGCGTCCTACCCGTCATGACATACGGTGCCGAAACAAGGACACTCACTGTAGGGCTGGTCCACAAATTTAAAGTTGCTCAACGTGCTATGGAAAGGGCTATGCTCGGAGTTTCACTAAAAGATCGAATTCGTAACGAAGTGATCTGACAGAGAACCAGAGTTATCGACATAGCCCACCGCATTAGCACGCTGAAGTGGCAATGGGCCGGTCATATAACCCGAAGAACCGATAACCGTTGGGTTAGACGAGTTCTTGAGTGGAGACCACGGATCGGCAGACGTAACGTAGGACGTCCTCAGACTCGGTGGAGCGATGATCTTCGCAAGGCGGCTGGCAAGAGCTGGATGAGAGTGGCCGAGGATCGTGCTCAGTGGCGTGCCATGGCAGACTATGTCCAGTAGTGGACGAACATAAGCTGATGATGATGATGATGATGATGATGATGATGATGATGAAATAGAGAATATTGACGAAAATTGAAAATTAATCTTAGTGACCTAAAACTAAATATATTATTCTTACAAATAAATGTTTTTGAATTTAGAAAAAAAAACTTTGTAGCTCATCAATAATAATTTACCTTGGTCTCGGAATGACCAAGCGGAAAGCTCGTCTATAACAATGATATTGGGAAGATTGTTCCATAATCTTTGCATTAAAAATACCGTAAGACACACGGGTTACTCTGTTATTAGTCGAGATATCCCCGACATGTTATGGTTTTGGTTACGGATTGGTTCGAAGCGCTAATAAATACGTGAGTGGGTCCCGTTTATTTTCCTGTTCGAGTGATCAGACAGAAATTAACAATAAAATGGATCACTGATTGGATTGATCTTGTATCTTTTGTTTTTTTTTTGGACCAAACGTAGACTTAAGATGTACTTGTATACTTATCCTATACGAATAAAGGCGCGGTAAACTCGCTAAAGTGGTTTTACTTTATTTAGACAAGGCCTCCGCGCACAAGTCCTTCCGCGCGAGTAGCGAATTTATGCTCCCATAAATGTTCACTTTGAATTTTTGAAACATCCTCCATGTTTACTAGACCTCGCATTTATTTAGGAAACGTTAATATATGCAAGGTTCAGTTTATCTTTACGACAGTGTATTTTTCAAAACTACTGAGCACTGTTCAAGTATCCCTTTACTTAATAGGTGTTCCTAATAAGGTCATTAACACAGCAATGCAGCTGCAGTTAGCAAGACCAATGTCAATTGTAGGAAGTAGGTGAATGCTGTATAGAATGCAGTACGAGTTTAGAGTGGCAGCGGATTATCATACTTATTAGATACGCTTTTCAAATCGGCATTGATATATTTTAAATACACCACTGCAACACGATCATTAAACGTGTCAGCATTATGTTTCTTTCGTAACTTAAATGAAGAATAAAAATCACTCACTTTCATACGACTTCGTATGAAAATTAATTCTTTCATCATCATCGATCATATCGATCAAAAGACACAAAATAAAATCACAGACCTCTCAAAATTGGAAATTTAATAAGTGACATAAGTGTAGGATCCGCAATAAATGGTAACAATAATTAATTTGGCAGATGTCTAGTGCCCTCGAGAGGTGAAAAATTACACGATCATATTCGATGTAAAAATACAAGAATTTTCTATTAAATGACAAGACAAGTGCTTATATTTACTTCATAAAACTTAAATTTACAATACAATACAATACAATACAAAAACTCACGCCTTCATTCCCAGAGTGGGGTAGTTAGAGCTACAGAATTATCAACAACTCTAAAATAAAATAAAACTACAACTAAACTTAAATTTAATTTCTAACAAAGGTATGGAAAAAGACACTATAGTAAATGCTTAGAAAAATGTAAAAAATTACCCCCGTAGCATAGTAAACCTATAATCTAACACCAAAATGGAAAGGATTAAATAAATAACTGTCAAAGATATTACAACTCCGCTGTCCCTTGTGGCCTGGCCACCCTCGAGTGGAGCACACCGTTAACCGATACCGTATACCGTAACAGCTGCCGGACCTAACCTACATGAGAAGGATACTTTTAATCTACTCGTAGGCTACTTATGACAGTTTAAAACAAGTGCATTTCCTTTAGCGTAAACGCAGTTTAACTATAATAAGCTATATTCAAGCCAATGATGATTATTTAGTTGCTGAGAACAAAAATAGAGCAAATTAATAGTTAGTGGAAGACAACTCTTTTGAAAGAATAAGTACCAATTAATTAAATCATGGGGACAAGTCAGGTTTTTTTTATAATTTTATTTGTGTACATTTTTTGCATTTTTAGCTAGGTAAGTTATACTATTCATTGATTTATTTTTATATTTTAATTATATAAGTGACGGGCTTCCATGTTAATAAAGAATTAAAGATTATAAATAAAAAGATTATAATATTTACTTAATTAAAATGGCTATCGCTGAAAAGGGGACTTTTACGTATAAAAACACTAATTAATAAAAATCAAAATCAAAAGGAGGAGGAGCTCCCCTCATACAGGAGCTGCAGAGCCTTTTCAACTCCGCTCTTCACTGCGGGAGAACTCCAAAGGCGTGGAACGAGAGCTTGGTTGTTCTGTTTTTTAAGAAGGGAGACAAACCCCTTCTTAAAAATTACGGACCTATCTCGCTCCTAAGCCAAGTCTATAAGCTGTTCTCTAGAGTTATTACGAATCGTCTCGCAGGCGGAGCAGGCCGGGTTTCGAGGAGGATTTGGCACCATGGACCACATACACACAGTACGGCAGATTATACAGAAGTCCGAAGAGTATAATCAGCCTCAAAGTCTGGCGTTTGTGGACTATGAGAAGGCTTTTGACTCTGTTGAAGCCTGGGCTGTCCTGGAGTCCTTACAGCGATGTCAAGTAGACTATCGTTATATCGAAGTGTTGAGATGTCTGTACGAAGCCGCCACAATGAGTGTCCAAGTACAGGATCAGAAGTCTAAACCCATCCAACTGCGCAAAGGAGTGAGACAAGGCGATGTCATATCACCGAAATTGTTCTCAAGCGCGTTGGAGGATATGTTTAAGACACTGAACTGGGAAGGTATGGGCATAAACATAAACGGCGAGTACATCTCACACTTACGATTCGCAGATGACATAGTCTTAATGGCGGAGTCGTTGGAGGAGCTGAAACAAATGTTGGACGACCTAGCATCAGCCTCACGTCGGATAGGCCTCGGTATGAATGTGGTTAAGACCAAAATTATGGTTAACGACCGCATTGATCCGGGGCCCGTCATCGTCAATGGAAACCTTCTTGAAGTTGTTTCGGAGTACACATACCTCGGGCAAATTTTGCAGCTAGGTAGAAACAATTTTGAGAAGGAAGCCAAGCGGAGGATTCAGCTGGGCTGGGCAGCATTCGGAAAATTGCGTCAAGTTTTCTCGTCATCCTCGAAAGTTTTCAACCAGTGCGTCCTACCCGTCACGACATACGGAGCTGAAACGTGGACACTCACAGTACGGCTAATCCACCAGTTCAAGGTCGCTCAGCGAGCTATGGAACGAGCTATGCTTGGAGTTTCTCTGAAAGATAAAATCCGCAACGAGGATATCCGACACAGAACTAAGGTCATCGACATAGCTCAGAGAATTAGCAAGTTGAAGTGGCAGTGGGCTGGTCATATCTGTCGAAGAACCGACAACCGTTGCAGTAAACGAGTTCTTGAGTGGAGACCGCGTCTTGGCAAACGTAGTGTAGGACGCCCTCCGGCCAGGTGGAGTGACGATCTGCGAAAGGCTGCTGGTAGAAGCTGGATGCGTCTAGCCGAGGACAGGGCGCAATGGCGCTCATTGGGGGAGGCCTATGTCCAGCAGTGGACTGTTATAGGCTGATGATGATGATGATGATGATGATGAAAATCAAAAGTTCATTTCTGTATGGGATCTTTTACATGTCTTTTTTTTTAGTCTACCAGCGCTTTCGGAAATAACATTGCCAAGAAGAATGCGCCGCAGTTACTTTATTTTGTCTAAAAACAGATTACAATTTCATCGTTATACATTACAGAATACATTTCATGCATTATACAAATAAATAAATAAATAATTTAATAGGTTAGTGGTTATTTTACAAGTTTTTGTTTAGATTTACCTGTCCGCGTGTCTGTAATCAACTCTTACGAGTCAAATTTAACCCACTTCTAGTACTTTCTAGTACGGTCAGAAAAGAAAGCTTGGATCTATTGAAAGTGTTTTTTTTTTGGTTATGTACTGGCTAACTTACTTAGGCCTATGCGTCTGTTGCAGACGAATTATGGCATATTACCGGTGCACAACGCCTTACGTGGCGTACGGAGATCAATATGTGGCCTGACAAGAGAACTTCGCCGAAATTGGTGCAGAACCTCCTTGATGTTCGTTCCTGTCTCTTGCCCAGGCCTCATCGCAATACTTGCGACCCTCCAATAGTATTGGCAATGGCATACACGTTTGCGCCAAACAGTGCGTTTTCAGCTAGCTTTTCCCAGTCGTAATGGTCAATCCTAAAGGTGGTCATATCTCGCGTAGCACAGTCCTTAAATCTGAGTAACGGTCTCCCGACGTTCTCTTAGAATTTATTTAGGTAGTCAGGTCATTGTTTTTCAATCTCCATGGTTGCGACTAATTTTCTAGATCTCAATACTTCCACTGCCGTTCGTTGTTCTGTTACAGCATGCGCAGCTCGTCTTGTCGTTGTCATCCTTTGACTTACCATTGTGATCGTTTGCGTTTGTGTTTGTGCGCTTTGTGACTGGTTCAACGCAACTATGCAGGTCACGCCGTCATAAGACAAATGCTCTTCAACTTACATCCTTTGTTTGAACTTTCCATTCTCCTCCAGCACGGAAAACAAACGGCTTGTTCCCTTTCTTGTCAATGAACTGACAATAACATCATTAGCATTTCTGTGGCGACCGTGAAATTGTGAGGTTATTGACCTGGTAAATTAGGACATAGGACCATGCTCGTGACTGCATAAATCTAAATAAATCACAAAACTAACAATAAAAGTTATTTATAATAGAAATGGTATCGAGTGTACGTATAGAGGTAATTATTTTCTTTCTATAATCGTAGTTGCCAGTTTTTCGCCTTGCCATGCGCATATTTTTCTTATACTTTATTTGTTTAGGGTTCCGTACCCAAAGACTAAAAACGGGACCCTATTACCTACTGAGACTTCGCTGTCCATCCGTCTGTCCGTCTGTCCGTCCGTCTGTCACCAAGCTGTATCTCATGAACCGTGATAGCTAGAGAGTTGAAATTTTCACAGATGATTTCGGACGGGGTTGCCGCTATAACAACAAATACTAAAAAACAGTATAAAATAAATATTTAAGGGGGCTCTCATACAACAAACGTGATTTTTTTATTTAGTTATAATATACGCTTTAAAAATAAATAATGAAATTAAAATAAAAAAAATTAAGGGGGCTCCCATACAAAAAACGCGATTATTTTGCCGTTTTTATAGATAATGGTACGGAACCCTTCGTGCGCGAGTCCGACTCGCACTTGGCCGGTTTTTAGCTTTTGTATTAACTATTAAAAGATTAGTTACATTGTGTACAATGTCAAAAGAGACTGTTATGTTATGTTTTAAGATTCTACTTGATTGAACCAGAAACTTCGCAGGCATATAGCTATTCAGTACGTACGATGCGAGGAGACAGTAAAACCCCGCACCCTAAGTTCGTATTTCTGGTCACTTATTTACATAATATGTCATAACAATGCTATGAGTGTTAACCACAGGAGTGGTTTGGCTTGCCATCATATCAGTTAACTGCTAAGTAATTTACTCAACAAATAATACCTACAATGACAAGGATATTCGTCATTCATTATTCATTACGTAAGGTGTGTCAAAAAATAGATCTTCTAAACACGATCGCCTTTAAAGAAAAAGGTTCAGCTAAATTGGCCAAACCCACTTATACTGTAATGTAATTTAAATTAAAGTTCAGCAAGACCGTGACGACTGTAAGGCCTACTGTCCACGTAGCTGCACGTCAGACGCACGCTTTCGTCATTTTACGCTTGCGTGCCGACTGCATGCATCTTGCGTAGAAAGGAACGAAACTGTGTCCACGGAGCGGCAGCGTCGCATTCGCGCATCGTCAGACGTTCGTCATGTAGCTCGTGCAGCGGCATGTCAGCACTCAAGCGTATTGCAAGACGCAAACACGCGCTTATTTTGCAAAATGGTGGCCTCAGCAACCAATTTTGTTCACATAATTGAACAGTATCCTTGTCTGTATAATACAGAATTGAAATACAGAATCATCCTCTGATAACTATTTTGCAGCAGCAAACAATCTACAATTAATATTTTTTTCGATGTAAGGATGAAGGCAATACAATCTACGCCGTCGTCGTCTTCTAATAAAGTTGTATGTTATAATCGCATCTACATCATCACTTGACAATTTCACAATGAAAACACGAGCTCTCGCTATGCTAAACTTGAAAGAACTACCCGTTTTGCAGCTTGGATGACGATTACGTGGACACACCTAGGACGCAAAATACACCTGTCGTCTTTTGTAGGTTGCATGTAAGCGTGCAAGTAAGTGGTTCAACGACCGCTTACTAAGCAAGAGGTCCTGGGCTCGAATCCCGGTAAGGGCATTTATTTGTGTGATGAGCACGAATATTTGTTCCTGAGTTATGGATGTTTTCTATGTATTTAAGTATTTATTTATCTATATAAGTATGTTTATCGTCGTCTAGTACCCATAGTACAAGCTTTGCTTAGTTTGGGACTAGGTCGATTTGTGTAAGATTGTCCCCTAATATTTATTTATTTAAATGACGCCGCCGTGGACACTGGACAGTAAGCCTAAAGCGAATCTCGTTTTAGCAACCCTTAATTAAAATGTAGGTAAATCAAAATAGTACTCTGACAAATGTAAAGCTGCTTATTGACATTCGCACCGATACGCACACCGCCAAGATATTGCAGGAGGACATTCTCTCTCCTTTAGATTACTACCTACTTTTTGACTGACCAGTTGATGCGGTGGTTAACCTTGCAGGCTGTGAACGAGTTTGTAGGTTGGATTCCTAAAATTATTTACGCGAATGTAATTTGACTGCCCCTGCTGTTATATACATATTTGTGACAGATATTTTTTATCTGTAAAATGTGTTGCCATTACAATTTTTTTTTTATAGCTGCCACTCTCTTCTTGTCCCAAGACTGATTTGTTAGACTGAAAGATTTATTCCTAAACTAGCTTTTGCCCGCGACTCCGTCCGCGTGGAATTAGTAATTTGGACGGCTTATATTTTTATCCAATTTGCTTTTTCATCAATTATGGCTCTCCTTAGATCCTTCCAGAAGAAGTGAAACTTCATAATAAACCAACCCGCTCCCAATCCGCCCCAACCTGCTCTCAACCCGCCCCCAACCCGCTCCCAACCCGCTCTCAACTCACCCCCCACCCGCCCCCAACGCGCTCTCAACCCGCCCCCAACCCGCTCCCAACCCGCTCCCAACCCACCCCCAACCCGCTCCTAACCCACTCCCAACCCGCCCCCAACTCGCTCTCAACCCGCCCCCAACCCGCTCTTAACCCGCCCCCAACCCGCTCCCAACTCGCCCTCAACCCGCTCCCAACCCGCTCCTAACCCGCCCCAACCCACTCCCAACCCGCCCCCAACCCGCCCCCAACCCGCTACCAACCCGCCCCAAACCCGCTCCCTACACGCCCACCCACCCGCTCCCAACCCGCCCCCAACCCGCTCTCAAGCCGCACCGCTCCCAACCCGCCCTATCTAACTGGGCCATCTAACACTGAAAGAATTTTCCAAATCGGAGCAGTAGTTCCCGAGATATAGACGTTTTACTTCCAAAACCCCCGATTTGGAAACATTCTTCCGCTCCGCTCCGCTCCTATTGGTGTTAGCGTGATGATATATAGCCTATAGCCTTCCTCGATAAATGTGCTATCTAACACTGAAAGAATTACTCAAATCGGAGCAGTAGTTCCTGAGATTAGCGCGTTCAAACAAAAAACCTGTTCGATAAATTCTTAAAATAGACGTATCTTTCTTATTTGTGAACCGATTCAAATGAAACAAACACTAAATGTTAATCCAAGAAAATACCAACATATCAGTGAAAACCGCATCCTTCTAGGTTAAGCCGTTTCTGAGATTAGCGCGCACAAACGCACAGACAAACAGACAAACAGACAAACAGACAATAATTCTAAAAATCATTGTTTTGGGTTCTATTGCGCTAATAAATAGCCCTAGTGACAATTTTTCTCAAATATCTTCAATGTACAGACACCGACTTGTTACAGATTTATTATATGTATAGATAAACATTTTAATTTTATACATACATATTGGTACAACTATCCAAAAATTAAAATCCTTAAAAAAATTACTAAAACATATTATGAAAAGAAGTCCTTTTAGGCAAGGTTCCGAAGATACTGGCAGCGCTCCCCCTTTGAATATGCTAATTCTTTGTCCGAGGTCTGCCAGCTCTTCGGTTTCCTGTGACGTCGACTAACCTCTTTGCTATTTTCTTAAATAGCCTTATAGCGCTAGGATCCCACACACCAAGTGTCTGGACACCGAATGGGACAAAGTCAGACTATATTATACTCAACTCTCTCAATTCTCGTTGCAGATGTCGGTTATAAGACAAATAGCGGTGTTCCTGTGCGGATTCGTGATGCTGCAGACGTGTGAAGCTCAGGTGCCTTTCCTAGGCACGTGTCCTGATGTTGGGGTTATGGCGGACTTCAACCCAAACCGAGTAAGTCCTCCTCGCCATCGCCTCTCGGCCATCGTGGCTGAGAGATGGGCCAGTGATCTTGTCCTCTAGTCATCTCTTCATAGAAGTTAAGTTTAAGTTAATAGGGCTTGCCTAAACCCGCATTTCTTATTAGTGCCGAGCATGCTACCAATTGCACCACGCCCGCCTGTGAAATATTGAAACTTTATTGTCTAACGAACTCGGGAAGCCGATCTTTTTCACACGGTATACGATGAGGGTAGAAAGAGATGGAGAGGCGTTAGGTAAAACGGTATCTGGAGGGCTATTACGAAATTCAGAGTCCCTCACTCTTCTACTTAATACTATTATTGTGAATGGAATGGCACGATACGAAGTTTGAAAATCGGATTTCGTAGTATAAAGGCCGGTGCAGACTAGATGCGTGTCACGCACCAGTTGTAATAAATGAAACTGTAAGAAAGATGGCGCACCAGATGCGTACACATGGTGTGCCATTTTTCTTACAGTTTCATTCATTACAACTGGTGCGTACCAGCACACTGATCTGGTCTGCGCTGGCCTTAAGGTCTGTTCTCGAACGTAGTTACCTATATCTTACTTCGGAAACGGTTATGTGCTCATTGTGCTCTGAGTGATGCTTGAATCAGATGACTAATCTTCAACCATTTCAAATGTTTTCCAGTACTTGGGCAAGTGGTTTGAAGCGGAGAAGTACTTCGCGGTATTCCAACTGGGAGGCAAGTGCGTTACAGCGGACTACAGTGAGAAAGACAACGGCGTCATAGGAGTGGTCAACAAACAGCTGAGCAGCCTGTAAGTCTTCATCATAAGTATAAAAAGTTTAATAATTGTTTTCTCTTTAGGGGTTCTTTCTGAGTTGAGTTCAAAAAGTTGGACCTTTTTAACCGATACAAAATTCAAAGTATTACCCTTGGATGGATACCTGTAACAGTAAATGCGTTGTCAGAGCCAGTAATCTCACTGGCTGTCTTAGCCCGTCACTGCCAACCCAACAGCTTCTTAAGCGTTCGCCCGCTTGAAGCTCTTGGGTTATCTGCGGTTTCAATACAAAATTCAGAGCATTCAGGTTGAAGTCGACTCCAACCGCAACACGACTGCTTTCATGACGTTGGTCTTGACTGCTCTAAGCAGTCCGTCTATGGAAGCCCTTACTCTCCATACCGAAACACAGCGGCGCAAGCAATGCTGCTTGGTGGCAAGATTTGCGAGTAAGACGATGGTAGCGATCCTAGTGGACCTTGCACGAGGTCCTATCCACGAATTATTTACTGTTATTTACGCTTGTCTATCGTATATTGAAATGTTTCACGGAAACTTTAACTTCTGGTGATAAATGTCCAACTTTTTTAACTCCATTCTTCTACCAATGAAAATATTTTGGTACTACATACTAATATTCTTGCTTTTATGTATCGTACAGTCACGTGTAAAAATATGAGCACGTACTTACATACAACTGAAAGATTAAATTTAATTTACCTTTTTATAACAAATGCCTGTGAAAAATTTCATGTTTCTAGAAACATAATCCTAAGCCTAGGCTTAGCGGTTAAGACTTTGGGGTTTTACATGGATCCCGTGGGAATATCGGGATAAAAAGTAGCCTCTGGGTCACTCCAGACGACCAGCTATCTACGTAATAGGCGCTAATACAAGCCGATAACAGATCTAAAGGTCATTCGTGATCTTGTCGAGTCAACATATAAATATAAATCTACCATCTTTTTTTCCTCCTTATGTACTCAGCTTTGTATATATTGCAGCACCCCCATCCGGTTGTGCGTCCTACTGGCCCTACTGTCTACCCCTTCCACCCTCTGAGGATGTCTTCGAGTACCTCTGTCTACCTCACTTTCACCGCTACTGTACATATAGTTATAGACTAGATCTAGTACTAATTGGATCTGAAGTGACAAATCGGTATTTACTGACTCAAAATAAAGATTTGCTTCACACTTGTATATATATTAATTGCACCCTCATACTAGATACACCGGAAAAAGTAAGTATAACCTTTATCAGCAGCACTGTTTTGATTCATGGATGACATGTGAAAATTAGTCGTTTATGTGGTTATGTTGACTTCAAATCTGACTAAAGCAAGATCAGCGTGTAAAATACTAAGTATATGAATTTGAATTGACCAGAAGAGGTCATAATATTGTCTAACGTGTTTGGGAATCATCATCGCATTTAAGTACCTACTATCTATCCCTACGCTTATCCTTTTACCGTTCAACAGAACGAAAAGGTGAATAAAATTGTGATAAAATTCTTTCCGAGGAGTGAGTAAAAAATATGACTTCATTTTGATTGAATTTGAGTTACCTCCGACTAGGAGCAGCAACGACTACAGCGTAGAAAAATATGTCAGATAAGACAAACAAAGTATTCTTCACATCAAAGATTAGCCAATTGTAATTTTGTAATAACTACTCGTACCTGAACCTAAATAATGTCCTATTGACCGACTTCACTTGTTTCATCAATTAAGTAGTTCACGTGTTTACATTGTTCTTGTTAGTCAATCAACCTAAATTAACGTACTTTCAGAACTGGAATCGTGTCAGAGATTCAAGGGGAAGCTCATCAAGTCAGTAGGTCTGATGAGGGCAAGTTGGCCGTCCAGTTCCCGTCGCTGCCTTTTCACTTCTCTGCCCCCTACTGGGTGGTCGATACTGACTACGACAACTACGCCGTCGTCTGGGCCTGTAATGACTTCGGGGTATTCCACACACGTAAGTATAAAGGCCGGGGCAGACTCAATGCGTGTGCGTGTTACGCACCAGTTGCAATGAATGAAACTGTAAGAAAGATGGCACACCGTGTGCACGCATCTAGTGCGCCATCTTTTTTACGGTTTCGTTTATTACAACTGGTGTGTGTGCGTGACGTGACACGCACACGCATCTGGTGTGTGCTGGCCTTAAACCTTTGGCTCGTACACGTTTCACATCTCACAGTTAAGCACAGGCTTTCGCAGAATAAGAGTGGTTGGGCGGTTGTCCACACGTGGGCTTTGTGCGGATTGAGGACTTCACACATACCATTGAACGGCTTCGCAGGTGCATGTAGGTTTCCTCAGGATCTTTTCCTTCGCCGAAAAGCATTACATTTAATGTAATTTTGCTCATAAATTTTGGAAAACTCAGAGGTGAAAGTGTGGCCTCGGACCCATGACCCATGACAGCTTTTATACCTAAAACTTTCTTAAAAAAGGGCCTTGTAAAACTTTCTGTTTGTTTCATCAATTTTTTTTATAATTTCAGGAAATGCTTGGATCTTGACCAGAGCAAGGAATCCAGAGCTGCAAGTTTTAGAGAAGGCCTACGCTGTTCTGGATAAGAATAACATCAGTCGCGCCTATCTCATGAGGACCGATCAAAAGAGTTGTCCTGACCACGAATAAAACAACAAAGACAACATTATAACACATATAAAACTGGTTGAAATTCTTCGTAAGCACATTCGTGGTATCCTTTAGACATGTCCATCGTACATAGGATAACAATATACGTAATCATGGTATTATTGGAAATTTTGCAATCGAGATGAAACTCGATAGCAAAATGTGACTGCTGACTGGATAAAAAATACGGTTCGATTTTTTATCATAAAATCATACACTAATGGTCCAGAAAAGTACTTAAAGTATATTTTTGCAACAAATATTATTTGTGGCATTTATTTCAGTCTGCAAACGTTTTGAAATTTGTACTAAGTAAATTAGACAGCGGTTGTACCATAAACTCGAGTTACTTTGACCTAAAGATGTAACTTTGGTCATTGGGGTTAATTCGGCCCATAATAAGGGAGTTTTTAATTAGAAAACTAAAACTAAATTCAGGATGAAATCTAAATGGTGATACTAAATTAGTGTTTTTAACTCAGGTAATGCTGGACAATATAATGCACTAATTCATTTGTTTCAATTAGTCTTATTTCATTTGAGGTGTGCATACATTGAGTTGATGATTTCATTGCAACAAAATATGAACATCCCAAATTATATCAGACTAATTTTAACAATTATTGAGTTAATGCTAATGCATTGTTACCCAGCAGTTAGAAACACTAATTTTGTATCACGTTTAGATTTCACCCTATATAACTTAAACTAAAACTACGAAGTAAAAATATCGTCTAAATTTTCCGCCACAGACATAGACCTATTCCTAAACTTTGTGAGAGGTAGTGCCAGCTCTGGGGTCGCCTGAGGCCAAAATCTGGTTTAATTACTAAATTAACTTTATGGTACATTGTTATATGTTTGGTTTGAGCAGACCACGTTTTAGTTTTTTACAAACCCACTGACATATGGTTTTCATATGGGCTAAAGTTATCCTCCATTAAGTCAAAGTACCCCGGCTTTACGGTACCGTAGTATGTAATATTTTATATAGAAAGATATACTACTAATACGTACGTTGTTGTAAGGGATTTATAGTTAGGTACTTGTAATTTTGTACTTAATCTTTAGCCAGAATGCATTTACTAGTTTATTAAGTTCAAAGAAAGTAAGAAAAACGGAAACCGAGACAAATATTGTCACGAAATGGTCCCAACTCAGCGTGATAATATTGATAATAGATGTCACCTTTCAGCTAAAGCTTGCGCTTCCATTGGAACCATTTGAACCCGAGTTGGTTAGTTAATTTTAAGGAATTTATTTATGTGTAGTTGTAATGATTTTTACTGTGTCGTGTCTGATTTCATGACCATGACTTTACAAAATAAAATTTAGGTAAACATTTCTTTATTCTGCTTTTAGAGATATTGCAAGCTTATGAAATTGGATACGACCGAATACAACACGTATATCATTTCTATTTATTTATACACAATGTAGTATTAGAATCTTGTATAAACGGTTCGAATAAAAATCAAATAAACGAAATCATAGTATATTAGCAATTTTTATCTACACCTTAAAATAAATTAAAGCCTTTTACAAAACGTTGCTTAACATTTAATATAAAACATCTAAGGTGCTAACAACGTAGGTACCAATACTCTGTGATCTTACCTTGTAGGAAACTAAGAAACTTTATAACTGATCTTTTTCTTTTTTTTCCGAACAAAATTTATAGCTTGTAATTCTGTCTAAACATACTTACTCAATTAATCACCCGTGCATTTAATTGACAAAATGTTTAACACATAAATACTGTCAAGTAAACATTGTTGTTTGTAAGGATGTTCCGTCATAATCAAAGAGGTCTTAATCATAATCACTGAATATTATTTACCTCATTAACAAGATGTTTTTTTATGTAGCAACGTTCTTCTTTCCAACTTTTTACAAGCTTTTAACTAACTTGCAATGTATGTACCTATGTAACGTAAGTTGAGTACATGTACGGATCAAATCTTGCAAGTTAAATTTGACCCACTTCCCGGTTCCCAATTGAGCTGAAATTTTGCATGCATGTGTAAAACGGATGACAATGTAATATTATTACGACTTGGAGCTGATCTGATGATTGATGATGATGTCAGCATCATCAGCAGCTGGAAGATGGCCATAGGAACTCTGTAATAAAACGATACGACCACATCGAGTTTGGGCTCGTTTTTGTTTCTACATGGTAACCAGGGGCAAAAAGTACATTTAGCAAAAAAGCTTGTATTAAAACTATAATTTTTATCAAAAACTATTTAATGTTTACTTAAATGTACTCCAAGTACTGAGTACTATCAGCACTAGAAGTACCTAATTTGTTAGCACCTTATTTATAAATATCAGATTTGAATTGCATTGAAGACCTTACGCATACCTACGTATTCTCGTTATTTTTTTCCTAACGAATGGAACTGAAACTATTCGATAATACTGCGATTGGTATTTAACTGACGATGACTAGCCAATACTTAGAAAACGTTTCCGTAAACTTGAGACCGTATTTTCTAACACATGTGGAATCACAATCACATTCACTACTTCGTTCAGTCAAGCGGTATACAATAAGAGTGGAAAACGACGGTTAATCTGATCGTAAGCGCCCGTGCGTTAGACAATACGGCCGCAGGATCGAGTACCTATACTACTAAATACCATATTACAAAATTTACAAGCATGCTTTTGCAAAATCCTCGAACGCTGCCTGCAAATTGGGGATGTCTATTTTTTTGCAATGTATAGGTAGTAAATCGAAAACCATTTCGAGATAAATGGTTTTTAACTCGTTTTCTGTAGTTATTTAATTTTAATATTATATAATGAATTTATTACATAACAAATAAGCAATGACCTTCATTTGACTTTGGTGTAAATTGCGTGACCGGTCCAAATCGTACTTTATTCTGTGTGGTTAGAATTCTTCACAAATTTACGCGTGGATTATAACTACGGAGTTTGATTTGGACCCACTGCCTGACATCTAGCACTTTGACAGCGCCAGTAAAGTGACACTAGTTACAGTGTACCACCACGCAAAAAATAATTAAAGGGGTTGCCTTATCGTACGCATTTAGATAGATTTAGAAATTTGGCAGTGTGGGAGCCCTCAATTACAATCTGACGTCATACCAACCAACCAAACCAACCAACCAACCAACCAACAACCAACATGTCAACCAAAATAGTTTCAATAATTAATTTTGAAAAAAGTAGTGAACTAAGTGACAAAATATTGAATTTAGTTTCTTACAATTGACTTTTCTATACAAAAAAAATATAAAAACCACTGGTAATTTTTTTAGACATTCCCAATTATTTTGCCCGACACTCACACTTATGAAACTCATCGTTATCAAAACATTTTATAATCTTTGCATCAGTGCTATCAAGCGTTTCTCCTTATTAGCATTGATTCAAAGAAAGGGCTAATTCCTAAGTTGGCGTGCTGTCATCCGAGTGCCAACTTTTTCTGTGTTCATGGATGACTTCGTCGTAGCTCGGCGGTGGTGGCAGATGGTCGCTTCTGGTCTTCGCTGCTTTGTGGCTCATGAGTTTGTCTTCTTCGGCCTCTTCGGGAATGGAGTCACGACGCCTCGTGTCAAATTCACTGAGTATAGGCTGGGAGATGTTGTTTCGCTGGGTCAGTTTTGGAGCGCTGTTTGCGAACTGGAAAATGAAATACCAGCTGACACAAAAGATGTAGAAAGTATTACCATGTTTCACACTCTTAAAAATTTCAATCCCAACCAGCCTTTAAAAAGCATGCTTTATACAAGGTATCAATACCATAATTATAAAATTTTTAAAAATTATAAAAACCCCCAACGCAAAGTCTAAGATCCCTTCCGCAGCATACAAGAGCTGATAATTTTAATGAAACATGACTAAGAACCATCGCCCAGAAACCTGCTTTCAAATAAACATACACACACACACACACATAGCGGTCAAACTTATAACACCCCTCTTTTTTTGTCGGGGCCGCAGGGGTTAAAGAATAAATAATAACCAATACGAAGTTCGAAAATCGAATAACGTGCTATAAGGCCACGAACATTCCCTTAATAAATTTTCTAAAGAATAATTTACGTCACGCACATATTCTATGTGTCACACTTTGAACATCGGCTAAATATACTGAAGTAGGTATTTGTGAATTTCTATTAAAAATTGTTGAAATAAAGTTGGATTTACCCACTGTCTAAAACATTCCGGATTTGTTTTATTTTACCTTCCTTTTAAAGAAGGAGGTTGAATTGGCAATGATAATTTTATCGCCACTTTTGGTATCACGTCGAGTAAAAACCTAGCCGCTGCGATTTTCGTTTTAAAAAGTTACAGCGTTAATTGTAATAGGACAATATTTGTCGGAATTTATACATAGGTACATCTTTACAAACATAATTATTATTTGAAGACTTTACTAAGCTTATTCGTCTTTCAGATGCTATCCGGGCCTTCGACCTCAGTCTGATAAATAAACCTTTCGGCTAATAATACTGCTGATAAGAGACAGTAATTATAAATGCTGGTACGTAAATGGGTAGGTACAGGTGACTGTTTAGGTAAAAAAATGTATCGATACTAATGCGTATACGTGATAGAATATGTAAAAAAAATTAATGAAGACTAAAAAACTAAAAGACTAAGACTAAAACACCGTCCAAGTGCGAGTCGGACTCGCGCACCGAGGGTTCCGTACAAATTTATATGTATCTATGAACATCCAGTCTTAGCAGACCCCTGCTCCTAAGCAAAATGTGCGCAGTGTGGGATCATTGTAGATTGGGTACTGATATAGATAGACAGACAAAAAATTTATGCTTTTCGCAATTTTTCCTTTATCTGTGCTATAAGACCTTGCTTCGTACCAAATTTCAAGATTCTGAGTTCAGGGGAAGTACCCTGTAGGTTTTGATTCCCTTGCGAGTTTCGAAAATTTGCGGAAATTTGCGGCATAAACGGCTGTATCTCTTGATTGCGTTGGCTTAGAAGTTTGATTTTTTTACAGCTCCAAGTGACCGTAGACCTGAGTATTTGATATAAATTTCAGCTTGATACCTCCACGCGTTCCTGAGACAAAGGGTCTTGACAGACAGACGGACGGACGGACGGACAACAAAGTGATCCTATAAGGGTTCCGTTTTTTCCTTTTGAGGCACGGAACCCTAAAAAGTCTAGAGACTAATAATATTTCATACTAAGTCCTCTTTTTATTAGTTACAATAAAAAAAGAAAGGAAGTGTTAGACTATTAGGTGAAATTAAATGAATAAGAAACAATAATAGTAGAAAGGTAACAGTAAGATAGACAAACAGATGAATAAATAAATGGGTAGTTCCGAAGGACTGTTGAAGTCTCTCGATGAGGGTATAACATAGATGTGCACTGTATCACTGCATTAGGTGATTATTTAACAAAAATTTAAATGTACGATGTATAGGAAAAATTCGTGTCTAAACTCTAGAGGTGTAGTGCTATGGCACGCGGCACGGAATGCTGAGGACCTGGGTTCGATTCCCAGCATTGGTCTTTTTTCTGTGCATCTATATTTCTGTTTGTATTTAGTATGAAATAGATGAATAAAATCCTCAGACTCAATCGTAAATCATCGAATTTATCAAATTCTGCTCTTCGAAAAATAATATTGCAGACTGTACCGGTAGATTAAACTGCTTTGCTCGTAATCGGTGATATAAATTTGCATCAATGCGTCACATTGTAAGTTAGAAAGCAAATACTCGCACTGTTCAGAAGCAAGGTTGTATTTATATTAGTTTTTGTTGAGCAAATACAGCGTCACGTTTAATTTGTTACATTTACGGATTGAAAATATTTTAAGCATTACAATTCTAACGAACGATAAGGGCATCATGATCAACAACAAAGTTTTATAAACTCAACAGATAATGAGCATGAATAATGAAGACAAGTCGCAATATTTCATTTTGCGTTCCATTCGGGCCTGTGTCCAGAATTGCTGCTAAGTTTTTTAATATATATAACTGAGAGAGAGAGAGAGAGAGAGAGAGAGAGATGTTTATTTACACATATTCGATACACAGGAAATACATTTGACAGGAAAAGATACAAATAAAAATCATCGAATAGTATAAATTGGGCCCCACTCAGCATAATGTTGCGGCAAGCCGCAACGCTGTTTTTCAGTGGGACCCATTTAAAAACTAAACACAAAAAAAAACAACACATTGTGAAGACACGAACGCCAGCGGAAAATGTAGTTCGCAACAAAAACCTAGATAGGTATACAAACCGGAAGTATGTATGGCAACACTTGATCAGTTTAATCGTATCAGAACCATTAAACCGCAACAAATTACGCCAAAGATTATTCTGGCTACTGTAGTGAATTATCAGCAATTTCACAAATTTTGATATTGTGACGCATTCACTCAACCTTCGATAAAACAAACTTAAAAACAACAAAACATTCTAAAGACTTAAGGTTAGGCAGGAACGCAGCCCGGCCCTTTGTAAAGTCGTTCACATTAAAATTAAGCTACCGCCATTTCGTGTGAAAAAAAAAAAAATACTTAGCAAATAACAAATAGGTAACAAAAAATATATAAATACATCCCAACGAATAATTAAAAACAATTAAAAAATCTGTGTCAAATGCGCTCAATATACGTGTTGCCCTGAGAGCGTTACCCAAGCCAGCCAAATGTCTTGTTGGAGTTGGAGCAAGGTAAGTATAGTGTTCTGTTTAGGTTATCCATTCAGCGCGAGAAAGTGAATTTTACATTTTGTTTTAAAATTATGCTTTGACTTTAAAGCACGGATCGGTGGAGGCAGATCATTCCAACACTTCGTGGCCGCGTATCGAAAGCTACCACGAAATGCAGCTGAGTGGTGCGGAGGGAAAATAAGCTGAAGGTACCTCTCAGGACGGACTTCCGCAGACCTGGCGTTACGCGACCAGGTCAGCCTACTGTACAGATACGAAGGCTGTTGCTGGTTAACAATACCAAACATAAGAGTGGCCATGTGCAGTTTTCGGCGCGAAGACATATTCAAAATGCGATTCCGGTTAATGTACGGAGATACATGGGAACGGGGAGGAATAATAAAACAGAAACGCGCGCATGCGTTTTGAACGCGTTGTATTACGCGCTGTGTACGCGCCAAAAGGCGCGGGCCATATACGATGTCTCCGTAGTTCAACTTTGACAGTACCAAAGCATCGCAAAGTCTGATTCTAAGCTCAACATCGAGGTATTCTCGAATTTTATATAGCAGCTTAAGCCTGTAAAAGCAATTACGCACCGTGTTATGCAAATGTGATTCGAACCGTAATTCCCCGTCCACGAGCAAGCCCAGGTTGCGGGCCTCAAGCACGCGTTCCAGAGGCTTATCGTCAATGTGCACCTTGAAATTAACTTTGGATAATTTATCTATCTGTTGTTTTGACCCCAGGATTAAGTATTTTGATTTACTGGGGTTTAAGATCAAAGAATTACGATGCGACCAGGCATTAATCCTGTCAAGATCCTCGTTGAGCTTGTCAACCTGTAAGCACGCGTTGTCAACGCCACACGAAATGTACACTTGCAGGTCATCCGCATAAATGTGGTAGTTACAATTTCTTATCATTTGCGTAATATCACTGGTATAAAGGGCAAACAATACCGGAGCCAGGATGGACCCTTGCGGAGCACCCCTGGGTACGCTTGGAACTCTTGGAACGCTTTAAACCAAGCCTATCATATCCGATAAAAAACTGAGGAACTACATAACCTGCATAACCTAAAAAGGCTAGAGACTAATAATATTTCATACTAAGTCCTCTTTTTATTAGTTACAATAAAAAAAGAAAGGAAGTGTTTGACTATTAGGTGAAATTAAATTAAAATCTCCCTAGCGCTATAGAGAATTTTTTTTTTTTTATATAAGAGGTGGCAAACGAGCAGACGGGTCACCTGATGGAAAGCGATCACCGTCGCCCATGGACACCCGCAACACGGGGGGCATCACAGGTGCGTTGCCGACCCTTTTAGGAATTGGTAGGCTCGTTTTTTAAAGATCCCTAAGTTGTAACGCTCCGGGAATGCTGCCGCAGAAAGCTGATTCCAGATAATACTGGCAGCTTCCTCGGACTAAGAATTACCTTAGCTATTCAGAGAAGAAACACTGCCAGTATATACAAAACCTCGCCTAAGGGGCACCACTTTTCATAATACATATAATAAATCTGTAACAAGTCGGTGTCTGTACATTGAAGATATTTGAGAAAAACTGTCACTAGGGCTATTTATTAGCACAATAGAACCCAAAACAATGATTTTTAGAATTATTGTCTGTTTGTCTGTTTGCCTGTTTGTCTGTGCGTTTGTGCGCGCTAATCTCAGAAACGGCTTAACCTAGAAGGATGCGGTTTTCGCTGATATGTTGGTATTTTCTTGGATTAACATTTAGTGTTTGTTTCATTTGAATCGGTTCACAAATAAGAAAGATACGTCTATTTTAAGAATTTATCGAACAGGTTTTTTTGTTTGAACGTGCTAATCTCAGGAACTACTGCTCCATTTTGAAAAAATCTTTCAGTGTTAGATAGCACATTTATCGAGGAAGGCTATAGGCTATATATCATCACGCTAACACCAATAGGAGCGGAGCGGAGCGGAAGAATGTTTCAAAATCGGGGGTTTCTGAAGTAAAACTTCTATAGGCACGCTTGACTTGGGGGAGTACGGTGTTGAATGTGAACGCGGATGTGCGGGGGGGGTAATTTTTTTTATATCGAGGAACTAAGGAGAGCCATAATTGATGAAAAAGCAAATTGGATAAAAAAAAATAAGCTGCCCAAATTACTAATTCCACGCGGACAGAGTCGCGGGCAAAAGCTAGTTTCATAATATATGTTTTAGTTACTTTAAGATATAATTATTTATTTATCTCAAGAGTGTAGTAGATCAACCTACCTTGTAAACCAAAGGCGGCGGTCTATTCGACAGCATAGGGTTGGATATATGACCCTTGCCGTGTTGATGACTGATCTCCAGCGTAGACCTAAGCAGATTCACCTTCGACCCCGATCCTTGAGGAGTCTTCGGCGATATCTCAATGTTGCTGCAGCGGCGTTGGCTGTTGCTGCCGCTGCGGCTTCGATACAGCTCGTTGATATCACCTTGAGATAGCTGAGGACGATAATAAGAAATTGGATTGACGAATACTTAGAGTAGAATCGCAGAGAATCGCCTAAAATGTAGTGTCTTGGACTTTAAATTTAAAACAAAAATTATAAATGAACCGAAACAATTACTTTGCTCATCCGCGACCTTCGCTAGCTATATTTATGTAAAAAAACCGGCCAAGTGCGAGTCGGACTCGCGCAGCGAGGGTTCCGTACAAATTTATATGTATCTATAACATCCAGTCTTATCAGACCCCTGCTCCTAAGCAAAATGTGCGCAGTGTGGGATCATTGTAGATTGGTTACTGATATAGACAGACAGACAAAAAAATGTATGCTTTTCGCAATTTTTCCTGTATCTGTGCTATAAGACCTTGCTTCGTACCAAGTTTCAAGATTCTGAGTTCACGGGAAGTACCCTGTAGGTTTTGATTCCCTTGCGAGTGTCGACAATTTGCGGAAATTGGCGGCATAAAAGGCTTTATCTTTTGATTGCGTTAAAAAAATTATGCTTTTCGCAATTTTTCCTTTATCTGTGCTATAATACGTTGCTTCGTACCAAATTTCAAGATTCTGAGTTCACGGGAAGTACCCTGTAGGTTTTGATTCCCTTGCGAGTTTCGAAAATTTGCGGAAATTTGCGGCATAAACGGCTGTATCTTTTGATTGCGTTAGCTTAGAAGTTTGATTTTTTCACAGCTTCAAGGGACAGTAGACTTGAGTATTTGATATAAATTTCAGCTTGATACCTCCACGCGTTCCTGAGAAAAAGTGTCTTGACAGACAGACGGACGGACGGACGGACGGACGGACGGACAACAAAGTGATCCTATAAGGGTTCCGTTTCTTCCTTTTGAGGTACGGAACCCTAAAAATGCGTGTTCATGCAGTTCCTCCACCTCCACACTGTATGAATCACAGAAACCCACCACCAAAATACAATGACGCATTTCGAACTCAACCAGAGCTCATCTTCAGAGTACCGCAACCGTTCACTGTGCTACCAAATGTTAGACTGTTAGATGTTAGATGTTGTGTTGTGTTTTTTACATAAACGTAGCTATCGTAAGGTCGCGAATGAACAAAGTAATTGTTTCAGTTCATTAATATGGACCTCCGCATAGTAACGCCTGATGATTCAATAAATTACAAAATTTATAGCCGTCTGCGATTAATAAGTTAGCTATGAAGTATCTTTTTGTATTTATTTTTTCAACTTCATTTTTTTTTATTACTTTTACGGTCATCCCGTGAAATCATATATTTCGTACTAAATACAACTGAAATGTATGATGTATAGGAAAAATTCGTGTCTAATCTCTAGACCAGTGGTGGTGTAGGGGTATGGCACACGGCACGGAATGCTGAGGACCTGGGTTCGATTCCCAGCATTGGTCTTTTTTCTGGGGTTTTTTCTGTGCATCTATATTTCAGTTTGTATTTAGTACGAAATATGCGATTAATAGTTAGGTTAAATTATGGTATTTTAGTAAGCGTTTTCATGGTGTGTATAATATTCCCAATCTACATCGTGGACCTGTACCCCGCATTGGGATTTATGTAAGCTAGAGATAATCAACTAGAATTAGGCATAACTTGTAACGAAAATATGAAAAGGAAAGCATTCTCAATATTTCTCAAGCATTTTTACGATCGATAACAACTGAGAGAATAGTCATACTCTAAGAACTTTATCATTCGACCAATGAATTGTTTTTCATCCTATTGTAAAGGCTGTGATTAGAGTAAGTTATTATAAATTCTCTGAGGAGACACTGTTGAATTTTAAACCTATCGATATCGTATCTAGGGTAACGACATGGGCAGCAGCTTAGCAATGTTAGAATATTCGTAACATTATCTTTTCAGGGCCGTTACTTTCTTCTTGGCTTTCAGTTTTTCCTTACCCTGGCTCTGGAGCCTCTTGGTAGCGAGTGCAGTGAGCCCAACGGGTTGAATCGCGTGATCATGTGCAGTCTCTCCAGCGATATCATTGTCTCGGCGTCTTTTCGTAATGGCTCCCCGTTCAGCTTGTCTCCTTCGCCACTTTCTAATGAAGGCAATTGTGTTACTTTAAAAAAATCGTATGTATGTTTTTCACGAACAATTACGGTATGTAAGGAACTGTTTTAAATAACTCATGGTTATTACTTATTACACTGAATATCATTTTCCGCCATTTTTTTTTTTAGTTTATTTACACAAAAACAAACAAATGAAGTACAGAAATACTTATGTTAAAATACATCTGCCAAACTGCATAGCAGTTTGTTGGCAGAAAGTTTATAACTGTCACTACTTAAATTAATAAGGTTCCGACACTGACTTGTCCGGTTTTATTAAAAATTACCTTTGGTACACAGTTGCTATCACAAATATCCCAGCAGCGCTCAAAAATATGTTAACCCGCTCTAACGTAATTAACAACAGGGTTGTGTTCTGATATTTTGAATACCTAGATTAGCTTCGATGTTTATGATGGCGCCGTTATCATTTAAAGTTAATCCTGGTCGAAATGTGGTAAACTCGCCAATGGCAAGTATCCTGATCAATATCCCGTAGAAAATGTCTTAAACTGGGAAAAGTTATTGCCAAAATTAAATTATACTGAAGACAAACAAACGATTGACTGTGGTATAATTCTGGAAATTGCCAGATATCTCAAACATAACATTTGTAGGGAAACTCAGGGAAATATCATGAAAGTATTATACCATCTCATATCTCCAACAACCAATTATTTCACAGGTATTAATTAAACTCTTTACCATCGGTTTTGTACCAACCATACCTTCTGTACTACTAAAGGGCGCTTTGCTATAATTAACACGAACTCACCATTATCTTGTTCACAAGGCCTTCCCAGAGCCGTCACCTTGATCTTTCTAAGCCAGAAGTAGTGGAGCAGCCCATAGATGATACCGCCAAGGAAAGCGATCAGACCCATGTAGCGAAAAGCTTCTCTAGTACCGAGGGAGGCGATGAGGAGACCACCACCGAAACTACCGCTGCCTCTGCCTGGAAAAAGCATGAAGATGAGAAAACACAGCTTTCATTCATATTACGATTCTATGCAAGATTAAGGGAAGACCGATTCTAAAAAATCGGTCAGTTGTATAATGAGCTAGGTTGGTTTCAGTC
Organism: Archips crataeganus; assembly: GCA_947859365.1. Lineage (NCBI taxonomy): Eukaryota > Metazoa > Arthropoda > Insecta > Lepidoptera > Tortricidae > Archips > Archips crataeganus. The sequence continues at coordinate 19,895,134 of OX402048.1, forward strand.
ATTTGACCAACAAACGATTGACAAGTGTACCGTTTGACAAATGATGCATTCGATTGCAAATTGAACGGTGTTGGTGAAACGATAGAGAACTGAGCCAGGTACTAGGTACTTAGTTTAGTTATGCTATTAATCGAACTGTATCTGGTAAGTTAACAAAAAGGAACCGATTTTAGAAATTTTAGAAATACAAAGGGCTTCGGCGTACCTATCAAAAAACGCTTCATGAAACTTAAGTGTGTTTACGATCGCCAGTAACAGTATTTTGACAAGTATTTTTGATAATCGACGAAGTTAATGTAGCGTGGGATTAAGAAAGCCTTTATGCACATGGTATCAGAGATCACTTTATTCCAGGTGTTGATTTTTTTTCAAGATGTTCACATAATGCTACGAAAAGAGGCCTTTGTTACCACAACAAAGAACACGGGTGGATTTTCAAAATTTACAACTCAATGTTTTCTCATGACGTCAACGTTATTAAAAACTACCGCCAGAATCGTAATCACATGTGTATTTTAGATTTCGACGTTAGCAGAGCGATTAAATTTACACAATTTATTTGTCTCACTTAAGATATTGTATATCATGAGATTAATCGATAAGATACGAAGCATCAATACACGAGTTTTTGTACCACAAGCTACTGCTAAATAAATACTACAAACAGAAACAATGTACAAAATTACCATTAATTATACTGTTTAATTATTTAATTATCGAACGTGCTCACAAAATTTCATGAGAATCGTTACACAAAACATTTTTGCCGAAACTGGAACGGAGTCGCTTCACACTCGCTCAGTCAATTAGTTCGGTAGTCCTGTCGCAGAAAATGGACATCAGATTACTCATCCTATTTACAGATTACACAGACATCATAGAGGCACTTACCTAAGCTAAAATGGGCCATTCCGAGTACGCCAATTAGCGTAGCTAATAGATTCTTCGGAGCCAGCATAGCGCAGTATGTAGCCGCCGCTACCCACATCAAATGAACCGACAGGGACTCCATGGCTTCAAACGGGAAGCACCACCATGAGTTTCTGTAAAAATAATTTAAATAACAGTGTAAATTCTACGCATCTAGTTACATTACACCACAGAACCCACAACCTCCGCAAAATGGAATATTTATCGAAATTAATAAGGTAAACGTACCTGTGCTCGACACTGACCCAATACATGGCACCTTCAATCTTATGTCATAGTAAGACAGGTGACAGATGGGTGTCATCTACTGGGCGTTGAGGTGTCGAGCATTGCTACGTTTACCTTACTTAAATGAACCAATGTAGGTATACGGAAAACGCACGTAGCAGTGTACATACATAAGTTACCAAGCAAGTACCTATACTCAATGAGTGACCATCTGACACCTATTATACCGTATGTGATAATGATAAAGCTAATAGATGTAAGAAAATTGTCAAAGCTTCATTTTCACCCGAACTGTTTATGTTGTAGGTAAATCTTCATAACAATATTTCCAAGTTTTTAAGATGTAAAATTAACGATTGGTCGTAGCAGACAGATTCTGTTAAATTTTCGCACACATTTTTAAATATTCATTGTAAAAGTCATTTGTTAATACATAAAAAAAGAAACGTGAAGCGAGTTGAAAACACAATCGCTCATATGGTTAAATGGCCTAACGGTATTTATTTTCACAGCTTAGTCTGTAAGGAATCTGACAGTGCAAAAAAATGGGTTTATGCATACTTAGATGGTGGTTCATAGTATACTAAAGGATAAAGACCCTAATCAAATAGAAATGCTACACATCCCTCGGCATATACCATCTGCCATAATAAGCACTCGTATGTACATAACGACGGGCGAACTCCGCCCACGTTCTGTCATTGCGCTCATAAACTTGACATTACCGGTAGACGCATTCAAGCCGTAAATAGAGCTAATACTGAAAGAACTAAATGTCCTTAGTAAGGACGCCGAGGCAGTCGTAGTCGACATCATCATCATCTTCATCATTACTATCCTTACAATCATCATGATGCTAAAAGTGTCTGAATGAATTTGGCTATAATTTGGAATGTATTAGTTGGATCTAGGAAATAACACATAGGTTTTTTATTCCAATATTCCCACGGAATTGGGTTTTTCTCATGGAAAATCCAATCTTTTCCACCTCTATCATAAAATTTAGCATTGGTATTATTTATTATAGACAACATTTAAATGAAACGGTACAAGAAAAAACAACTAAGAAAACGTGGCCTCGCGATAAATTGCTTGCGATAAATATTTGCTTAAAAAATAAGGAAAGAAAATTTTACTTTTAAGGACCAAAACTACAGTAGTTATAAATATTTGCACACTCTTAAGCCTCTAAGAAACCACTTAGTTTTATAGTCGTTTGAGCTTCATGATTAATAAAAATGGGCATGACACCCACAATGCAATCTGATGGACATGATTCAATTACATACATGTCATTGCCAAGGCTGCACATTGCCAAGTATTTCATATTGCTACAAATTGTTAAATAGAACAGACACCCACAGTGTTTCCTTGAGATAACCAGCTAGATCATTGTTATATCGTTTAATGTCAAGATGTGACACTATCACAGGATACTACTGATGCAAAATTGTTTACAAATCATACACAAGTTTGTAGTTGATATTCGTTTATACGTTAATAATAATTTTGTGGAAAAAAAACGTAACTAAAGCAATAACCGTAGCTGAATTTCACGAAGATGAAAATATTTAAAAAAGTTTTGTTATGTTTAGATAAAATAAAGTATACCAATAAATAACTGATACAAAAACTACTGATACGTATCACAAAATGGATTCGAAATATTTCGGCCAGTGGGTACATTCAATGGTCTTCATAGTAAAACATTTTCAACAACATTTAGTTACGGGTGCTGTTGATTTTCAAAGTCATTTTAAAAACTAGGTATCTATTGCAGAGGTGTTTATTTAATATTTGCTCATCGATTAGACGAAATAGTTTGGATTAATTTTGTGTTACCCTGTATAATGGATAATGTATTTAATGAAACAAACTGAATCAGAAGTCTGTACGTATAAAAGATAAACGTGACTGACTTACTGAGAATAACGCATACACTAAACCACTGTATTAAATAAGCAAAATGAAATTTGGCAAACATATTTCTTGAGGACCATGTGATGCAGACACTAAGAAAGTAGGTGTGTCCCCAAATTCTGATGGGATAGATATCTAGCTAATTGTTATTATTCAACGAGAGCGAACAACTCACTCAATGAAGGAATACCCGACGAGTCTGGCAGCGTGGGAGAAGAAGGCGACGATGATGACGTTCACGTGGCCTATACGAGCGGTGATGGCGTCCGCCCCGTACAGGAACGGGATGCTGCTTAGAGTACCCACGGTCACGGTTATTCCTGGAAAGGTTACGCACTCATTATTCTGACTTGACATGGTCGTGTAAAGTTTAAACCGAAGCGTAGTAATAAGCGTCATAATCATAAACGACTGACGGATTCCACAGGAGCAACGAAGAGGAGGCAGCTTCTCATACAACGTATCACCATTACTGTCCATTACTATACAGCGAGGAAATGCTACTAGCATCTTTAGGTCCATGGGGCAGGGAGAGCCTTTTGTTATTTTTTTCCAGATCTTATTTAATTAAATTGACTTCTACTTTTTGTACGGGTTATTAGTTTACACATTAATTAAAAAAAAAACTATTTTCCTAAGATATATCAAGGCACAAGAAGTACTTTGAATAAGTGTGTGAGGATAATCTTGCTGTAGAGACATTGGATAGTATTGAATGTTGTTGTTGGTCACACTATATGGTTTGATGTGTTTGTGTAAAGAGGGCAATTCAGGACGTAAGTCTTTGCAGACAATATTTGTTGTGATAAATAAGCGCGTTGCTCACATCATAATTGAAAATTAAAGCTTTTTTTAGATTTTTAAAGAGAGGTCCGGTTATCGAATACCTAAGCTAAGGCAAATGGCCAAAAGAAATGTTTTTTTAGACCATCATCATCATCATCCCAGCCAATATGCGTCCCACTGCAGGGCACAGGCCTCCTCTCCGAATGAAAGGGCTTGGCCGTAGTTCCCTCGCGGGCCCAGTGCGGATTGGGAACTTCACACACAGCATTGAATTTCTTCTCAGATGTGTGTAGGTTTCCTCACGATGTTTTCCTTCACCGTAAAGCTCATGGTAAATATCAAATACTTATAAGTATAGTTTTTTTTAGATATGTATTTTGAATTGTAGTTATATTTCAGTCTATGAGAACGATTGAAAATGACAACTTACCCAGAAGGAAATTCGGTGCCCCTAATTCTTTCAAATACAGGAAGAGATAAGACTCGATAAAACCCCAAAAGTTACCCAAAGCAAATAAGAAGAATATAAAAATTATAATGTGGGGCATCTTAATGATGTTGACCAAATCATGAAGTAGGTTATCCGCTGGTAGTTTAGCTCCTAGAGGCATCACTGCTACTGTTATAGCCGATATAAGAAGTAAAACGTCGTATGTATAAAATGCAGCAGAATAGTCCGTGTAACCTGCAATCAACAAACGGATGTAAATGCAACAAACTGTTAACACAAGATAACATTACGAGATGCCATTACTTACCAACTTGTTTGCTCCTCATATCTATCAACATGCCAGTTATAGGTGAGAATATAGCCATCCCAATACTTGAAAACAATCTCTCACGACCGAAATCACCACCGTATTTCTGTATCATGGTTAAAGCTATGGGATCCATGATGGTGACGCCAGCGGACAACATAATAGTTCCCATGAATCTCATAAAAAAATAAATGTAGAACGTTTTATCGTCACTTTCTTTGTAATCCGGAGGGCAAATATCGGGACCACCTTTCCTGTAATATTCCGACGATAAACAAAGTTAATAATCCCTTGATAGCTATGTGTGTTTTAGATAATTTACTTCGTAAATAGAAAACAAGTGATTTACCTGAAATCGCACTTCTGTACCATGCAGTCCTTGGATATTAACTCTAGTCTTTGCAGCGACAACTTGGTCATATTATGGAACATCACGAGGCCTCCACACCTTAGATCTTCTTTGTCTAACGCTGTTATATTAACACCTTGGTCTATTAAAAGCTTTTCACCAAATCTTGTTATGAAATCTGTGACCGTATCGTTTTCATCCTAAAACAGATTTGTGATTTTATTGATCTAAGGAATATTTAGAATATAAAGATTATTCTCGGTAGGTAAGTTATTAAGTACCCTTTCCATTTCTATCCCGAGCTGCTCCTTAGGTTCTCCTAAGTCATCATGGACTTCGATAAGGAAAAACGCTGCATCGTTGTACTCTTCATCGTTGGTCATATTGAAGAAACTGGAAAGAAAATTATTATGAACATCCTTAAAATTTAAGGCAAATCTAAAGTAACTGCCGGTTGGTTTTGAATGCTGAGATAAAAATAGATAAATGAAGACATTTAGGTTTACTAGGCAAGGCCTTAATTGATTCCAAGTTTCATGCGACTATGTACTTAAACCTATTTTATCTCTGTTTGCGCGAAATAATTCCTGGTAGGCTACAGTCATAAAAACCGTTCAGTGTCGAACGTAAATATTTACTTAGATACAGTCTCAAACATGGCAATTGTTTTTTTTATATTTACTGATCACGAGCCAAATAATTAAGGTAGTCTAAAGGACACCAACATCATCGTCATACATTCTAAATCTAGTGGTGCAGCGTTTGATATTAAGTAGACATTATTACTGTTACTGCTACTATTCGCTACAATCAAAGGTTGTCTAAATTACTACTTAATTAAAAATAAGTTATGATAAAAAATCTTGACATTGTATTGATTATATTTATTTATTTGCTTTGTACCAACTCAACAATTTTATTTAATGAACATGCGACATTTGTGAACTCATAATCATAAAGTAGGATGGGATAGTGCAAAGTAAGACCGGATGAAAGCCGATTTAAAATTACGTCGAAATGTGCCAGGAAAGCGGCGACATTAAATTTTTACCCATGGTTGTTGTAGTTCCATAGGTATTTTTTTATGAGGAATATTTCAGCAGATGTTTGGGTTAAATCAAATCAAAATCAAAACGTTTATTCTGCAAGTATGCCGCAAAGGGCTATTTTACATGACACTTTTTTAAAACTAGCAGCGCTTTCGTAAGGACCATAATTGCCAAGAAGAATGCGCCGCAAGAAGTTTGACTAATCACCTCTCTAAATGTCTTTCAATGTAGTCACTCCTGTGACTGTGTGTTCCAATACAATATATGAAAACATTTATGAACCACCATTTAAAAATCGTAAAAAATACTTAACCTAACCTAACTAACCAACCAACTTTACTGGTAAAATATCTCAGATTCATCAGCTTGTATGTAAATTACATTACCAAATTCTAGAGTAAACTTTACGGGGATTTTTTTTTATAATTACCTTGTATTAGACAAATGTGGTGGTGTAATTTTCTGACTGATATGGAAGTCCAAATCGTCTTCGTCATCAGAAGGGTCCACAGGGCTCTCGGTCGGTCTTGACAGCATGCAGTGATCTACGCAGCGATCGAGGACAAAGTCAACTTGCTCATCCTCATCTGGACACTCTCTGCTGGGGCAGGGGCTCCACCAGATCTAGAGGACAGAGTTAATATTGAACAACCCTCTTTAAATAATTTATTGAATCAGGCGTTACTCTCTCCCCTCATTACTTTAGCGGACTTGCTTGCGTAAACCATTACTTAGCTGCCGCTATTGAATTAAAATTCCGATATTCGACTATAAAACCATTGAAATTATTGTGAACCATTGATTTTTTTTATTGTGAACGACTTTACAAAGGGCCGGGCTGCGTTCCCGCCTAACCTTAAGTCATTAGAATGTTTTGTTGTTTTTAAGTTTGTTTTATCGAAGGTTGAGTGATGCGTCACAATATCAAAATTAGTGAAATTGCTGATAATTCACTACAGTAGCCAGAATAATCCTTGGCGTAATTTGTTGAGGTTGAATGGTTCAGATACGATTAAACTGATCAAGTGTTGCCATACATACTTCCGGTTTGTACCTATCTAGGTTTTGTTGCGAACTACACTTTGCGCTGGCGTTCGTGTTATCACAATTTGTTGTTTGTTTTTTTTTGTGTTTAGTTTTTAAATGGGTCCCACTGAAAAACTGCGTTGTGGTTTGCCGCAACATTATGCTGAGTGGGGCCCAATTTATACTATTCGATGATTTTTTTTTATATCTTCCTGTCAACTGTATTTCCTGTGTATCGAATATGTGTAAATAAACATCTCTCTCTCTCTCTCTCTCTCTCTCTCTCTCTATCTCTCTCTCTTTCTCTCAAATCAACAAAAATTAGCTATTTTGTATTGAAATTCACTAATACTGTTTGTTTGTATTTTGTTATGCAATTGGGCTCTCCATTTACGATCTTCAAAAAACACACGAGCAAAGTTCCATGTAGGTAGGGTACAATTTTTTTGGGTTCCTTATTGGATTGGATCTCCTAAATGTTTACTCATAATTTTATTTATTACTAGCTGTTGCCCGCGACTCCGTCTGCGAAGAATAGGGGTAGGTAAACAAAAAATAGCCTACGACCTATACTCAGTCCTACCGAATGTAGAGAAAAAGGCTTCATAAAAATCGGTCAAGCCGTCTCGGAGGAGTTCGATCAAACACCGTGACACGAGATTTTTTTATTATAAGAGGGAGGCAAACCAGCAAGCGGGTCATCTGATGGAAAATGATCACCACCGCCCATAATTTATCTTATCATTTCGCATAGGTAACTCTTTTTCCTCACAAACCATTCAAAATTAAGTATTCAGAATTGTTATAAAAATAAATCTAACTTAACATTATATGTAGGTATAACTATTTCAAAATTCCTGAATAATTAATGGTTTCTGAGAAAATAGAGTTGTGCAAATGATGAATTATGCCAAATGATGAATTTCGTAAAAATTTTATGCCACCATGCTGAGTCCCAATTTTTTAATTAAATTTATTATATTGGGTTAGTTTCTGCTACCTGCTAGTGTTTCAAACTCAACATTAATAATTTTAACCACAAAATACACTCTAATTTCCACATGCATGGTTTCAAAAAGCATCCCTTTGTTAACGTTGGGGTCTGACTAAAATTGCAAGTTGACAGGTCTAGTTTATGGAATATTTTATCCAAGGTTCAAATTGATTCACACATTACATTGTCAGAAGTCAAATCAGGTGAAGGGGCATCGTAATTCGGCAATAAATTACTATGAGCACCAGCACGTGACTGCTTGTCTAGAGTAATAAAGGTAGAGCCCCTTTAAAAGTTCTTGAGTAGGTAATGGGTTAGTCCTGCGTCCGTTCTGGCTAGCGAACCAGACAGTCATGTAGTGAAGACATTATGGTAAATTGTTTTATTTATTGGAACACAAACAATAAGGCGTGTTAAATCTTTGCCAAATAGTGTTCACATTTTAAATGGCAAATTTGAAAAAAATCAGCCTTCTACATAGTTGAATATGACGGACGCGTAAGATCACTGAAAATACTTAAACTCGTATGAAACATTAAAATTATACATAGCGTAATTCGCTAAACTTGCAACAACTGCATGCACTCACATGTTTTTTGCATTTACTGTCAAGTAATTTGAAACAATGTCGTTATTGTCATAAGGAATAAATTTGATTGAAATAAATAAATAAATCGGCAACCATAGTTGCACAAAGCATACGAGTGGTTAAGACAGTTCGTACAAATTGATTTTACAAATTATGTTGGGAATTGTTCGCGATTATTTTATTTTTTATAGCGTTTTTAACGGAAAAAATAGTAATCGTAATGTTATGGCCATAACTATTAGTCCACTTTGTTTGATTGATCAAGATATTTAACAGTGTAAAAAAACATTTTCCTTTGTAATGATAAAATAAGCTTTGAATATACGAGGTAATTACTTAGTAATTAGTTTTAAAATTAAATCCAGAATGTTTTAGCAAATAATTGGATTATTTTGACTGAATACAAAGTGATAACATTTAATTCTAAACAAGAGAAATATAAGTCAAAAATTTAGTTGGCAAAAGGAAGAAAATAAATTCTTCAATCGTGATATCTAAAAAAATTTAAATAAAAAATAAAACCTCCTTCAAAAACCCCCAAAAAAACATAAAATAATAATTGATTGAACCGACCACAATAAGCATGAAAATATCTTTCTACTAATCTGTTTGAAGTTGGTGCCTCAGCACGAGCCAGCAGGAGTGTAGAAGCCCTATAATAGGTATGTAGGTAAGTTAGATTACTAGGTCCACTCCTGCTGGCTCGTGCTGAGGCACCAACTTCAAACAGATTAGTAGAAAGATATTTTCATGCTTATTGTGGTCGGTTCAATCAATTATTATTTTATGTTTTTTTGGGGGTTTTTGAAGGAGGTTTTATTTTTTATTTAATTTTTTTTTATTTCCAAGTTTTTTTTGGGTGTTTTTTGAAGGCGGTTTTATTTTTTATTTAAAATTTTTTATTTTTTTCTTTTTAGTTGTTGCTAATGGCCTGGACTGGCACTCTTTACTGGCTGTACTTTTTGCCTCTGGTTACCAAAGTACTTATCAAGACGAATCAAACGAGACCAAACTTGATGGGGTTATGTCGTTTTACTACGGAGTTCTTATGGTCACCATCCAACTTCATTGTCAGACCCTGGTTACCATCTAGGACCAAAGTACTCGTTGAGACGAGTCAAATGAGTCCGTACTCGATGGGGTAAGTGCCGTTACTTTATGGAGTAACTTTGGCCACCTTCCAGCTCCATCATCAGACCCTGGTTACCATCTGGGATCAAAGTGCTCGTCAAGACGTTTCAAATGAACCCAAACTCGACGGGGTTGTGTTGTTTTATTACAGAGTTTCTATGGCCACCTTCCAACTCCATCATCAGATTAGCTCCATGTCACAATAATATTGCATTGTCACCTGATTTACACATGCATGTAAAATATGAAATCAATCAGAAACCGGGAAGTGAGTCAAATTCAACTTGCAAGATTTGACCCGTTGAGGAGTTCCGTTGGCCATCTGCGGTCTTCTTCATCAGATCTAGTTTACCAAATGACACTTTATGAATGCAAATGCTCGATTTGTCACTGAAAATACTAAAATCGCTTTACATTTCCCTTGAACTTTTGAAGAGTTCCTTCAATTCCTCATGGATCCCATCATCAGAACTGGATTCCGGTAACAACGGGACCAACCTTGAAGCATATGCTTTCAAACAACGAAAGAATTTTCCAAATCGGTTCATAAATGACGGAGTTCTGAGGTAACACACGTTAAAAAAAAAAAAAAAAAAAAAGAACATACAACCGAATTGAGAACCTCCTCCTTTTTTTGAAGTCGGTTAAAAACCAGAAAAATACCAACACGACTGCAGAATATAATCTGATCCTGTGCAAGACTTTGTTACTGGCTAATTCGTCCTGCAGCCGGATGCCGGCGATTTGCTCATATTCTTCAAAGTGTGACATTAGTATACCTCTTTACCGTAATATATACCTATGTAACAAGGACCAATTCACCTAAAGACTGTGACGAAACGTAACTAAGTGCCTCTACCTCTATTTATAAAACCACTAGCAGGGGCAGATGTAGAACTAACAATGCTTACTACTGACAATATCGCTTATAAATACCCACTTGGTTTAAAAGCCTTTTGACGATATATGTGATAGTACCTCAACACTCCTCGTGTCTGGATGCCGCATCACGTAAGCTGAGGGCATCACTCCTGGTGTTTCCTGGTGCGGGATGAGAAGCAATGAATGGTGGAAGGCTGCGTTAAGTATCAGCGCCGTAATAACCACTGGCTTGTACTCTCCAAAACGGTCCACCAGAAATCCTACAAGCATAACGTCCCACGGTTAGAAAGACGAGTTAGTTTCTTTGAGTATTTGTTTATGACTTCAGACTCGACACTTACCAGTTATCGGTGGACTTAAGAAAGTAGTAAACGGCAAGGCTAAATACACAAACGATATCTCAGGCACAGTGAGTCCTATACTCTGCATGTGTATCGTCAGGTAAGGGAGCAGCGAAGCTGTGGCTCCGTACATCACAAAAAGTGTCACTTTCAACATTATGAGGTTGGGATTGATGCGTAGCCAGGCCATGAGGCGCTGGATGCGACCGGTTGGAGCTTCGCTCTCGTCGTCCATGCTTTCCTCGCTATTCTTTTTAGAGAGATCCTCTAAAGACTTCGCCATGGTAACGCGCGGCCGCACAGCGGAGCGAGCATGTGTCTGTGCGGTATCTTATCGACTAACTCGGCGGCGGCAGAAGCTGCGCTGCGATTATTTACTTAAGGATATGCCAGCAAGCCAGGGTCCCGTCGGACTGAGCGGATCACGGCGGTACAATTTACAATTTACAAATTACCTCCATCCGAGGAGTGGACTGGTGGGGATGTTAAATCGGCTGGCGAAGAGACCTTGTAGGTAATAGCTTGAGCCGGGGAGCTGCGTCATTAGACCCCGAGGTGGCACGGCTTGCGGATTCTGTGCGAAACATCCAATGTGAGTTAAACTATTCATTTCTAATTCATAATAGCTAAGTACTTAGGTCCTTATGCTGTGCATGTCATCTCGCTGTACTGCGGATTAAGTTTCCGGTACCACTAAATATTAAGGACTTCCTGACTTCACAAATTGTGAATTATGTCGCATATCATTGGGGGTTTTCCGTTGCCAAAAATGACAGTTTGAACATCCAATTTCAGAAAATAGGGTTGAGAAAAACTGAGGCGATTATCAAATCTATCTTCTAATCTAATATATAAAAATCTCGTGTCACGGTGTTTGTTATCGAACTCCTCCGAAACGGCTCGACCGATTTTTATGAAACTTTTCTCTATACTCAATAGGCCCGAGAATAGGTCGTAGGCTATTTTTCTTCGCAGACGGAGTCGCGGGTAACAGCTAGTATGTATATAAAAATCTCGTGTCATGGTGTTTGTTATCGAACTCCTCCGAAATGGCTTGACCGATTTTTATGAAACGTTTTTGTCCATATTCGGCAGGTCTGAGAATAGGACGTAGGCTATTTTTTATACCCCTATTCTTCGCAGACGGAGTCGCGGGTAACAGCTAGTAATTTATAATTTTTATAAAATACTCATTAGAGAACCGTTTGTATACAATCTGCAGGGGTAGGAAAGCCAAATAAATACGTTAGACTATTGCCATGACTCTTAAACAGTTACAGTAATTCGCTTCAGCCTTTTTCATATGCACACATTACAATACATACATTGTATGAAAACATCGTGATATTTGTATACATGAAAAACCGGACAAGTGCGTATTGGGACCCTCGCAATGTGGGATTCCGTACTAATTAATATACTAAGGCAAATATTCAATGTTAAATTTTGGTCCTCTCTTACTCGTCTATTTGAAGGTGTAGCCTACAAGCTGCGATAGTTTTATTTATTTTAGATAGTATCATTTTAATAAATAAATAAATAAGTAAATATTAGGGGGACACAAATCGACCTAGTCCCAAACTAAGCAAAGCTTGTACTATGGGTACTAGACGACGATAAACATACTTATATAGATAAATAAATACTTAAATACATAGAAAACATCCATAACTCAGGAACAAATATTCGTGCTCATCACACAAATACATGCCCTTACCGGGATTCGAACCCAGGACCTCTCGCTTCGTAGGCAGGGTCACTACCAACTAGGCTAAAGCGGTCGTTAATGATCTACGACCGTAAATGTCTTCAAAAATAACAACTTTTTGGCTAAGACTAGCAAAAATTAGCACTTTGAAGCTTAATACATACCTACCTGAATCAAAAATTCAATATTTTTGAAAGATCTATCCAACAACACCCCTCACATTATCAGTTATACGAGAAATAAAAATCACAAGTAATATCTTGGTAATATACAATAATCTAAGAAGTAGAACAGCGCCATCTTAAGTGAAGCGGCAGGAACTGGAACTACGTATCTACCTTTCTTTTTAATGTTAATATAATTATTCAATTATCTTTTTCCACTGTAGCCCAAAAAACTTAAATGTGATGTAAGAGCGATAAAAAAACCATATTTCTGACTATTTTTAATTATTTTATTGACCAAAATTCAATTTCAATAATCTCAGTATTGGTACTAGCGCCATCTGTAACAAATTATGTCTACTATTAAGATTAGTTACTTCAGCTTAGTGAAAGTGTCATCTATTGAGGAGTGGCTGAACTACAGACTGTAGCTGAGTAATTTATAATATCAAACCCAGGGGGGGCACACTTACATATGTCACACTTTTCATGCGACTACAGCGATCTCTGGTTGTTTGGTAAAGAACTAAATTAGCGGCCATCTTGGTTGACTTGTCAAACTTGTCAGTTGTCATTCATCGGCCATGGCCATGGCGTACCAAATTGTACGGTCAAGGACTTTAATTGATAGGTCACTTGCCAATGTTCGTATTTTAGCCGTATATTGCAAATCGGGTTTAGCCGCTTATACTTCGTACATGCTGATTTGAATTAGACGGCTAAAATACGAATAGTGGCAATTATAGCTGTACATCACTACCAACATATACATAAAGATAGGTATACATCTATAGATACGTCACATTAGTTCTTCACCAGGGCGTGGGGCAGCAGCACCTTCCATACATGCATATTTGACCATAGAGTTGCCACTCTTGTTCATATAATATTACAATACTCTTTGATCAAACCTTTCAAAGAGTTATATCACTCGTCACCCGCCCGATGTTTATTTATAATTTGTTACAGATGGTTTTCATGGCTAAATGGTAATAGGTATTAACCGAGCGAAAAGTAAATGCTATTTGTCTAGTATTATTCAATTTTACAAGTCATATATTAAAAGAAGGTTATCGTTAATTTTGCAAATCAATCATGATACAACATCACGATGGCGCATACTGAAGACGTAAGATTATTATATTTACCTATTATCTGATTAATTAGTGTTTTTAATAAATAAAGTGAAATATATGTTAAGTGTTCATGAAAGGCAAAATTATTACAAACCAATCCGACGTTCTTTGAACTTATGTGCGTATTTAGTATTTATGGAGTATTTTTTTTGCATATATTAAATAAAAATCATATTTTTTTTTCAAACAATCATAAATTATTGAAGTCAATTTACAATAATAGTGTACAATTTAATTTGACCCATTTTTTTTCTTGTATACTGCCATCTAGCGACCATAGATAGTAACCTTAAAAGTAGGTCTAGAATGTCTATAGTCTACTGCAAATTGTCAACCATAATGCATTGCGCATAAATGGCCGCCATGTTGCTGCCGTCTGAAAGATGTTCGCAACTGTGTGTGTTTACCATTGAATTTTAAGAACTTTAAATAGTAAAATTACTGTGTTTGTGAAATTGTGAGTGTACAATGGTTTTATATTACATGTATATGTTCGAAAAGTCTGTCAAATGTCTCTGAAGCCAATAAACAGTGAAATTTTCTTTAGATAGTCATTCGATTCGGACGGCATAATGGCTGACAATCTGATTCAAAAGTCACATAAAAGTAGTGAAAAAAACAAGTATAACAACGTCGTCCATCGCACTACGAGTGAATCTCTTCGACTGAACGAGTCGGAGAAGGGAGTGACTCACCCGACGAGTCTCCAAGCCGCCCATAACCCAAGGAAAATATCTTCGTTTCAGATCACCAGTGTGACAGTTGGGTCTCGGGTGAGCACTGACGCGGGCGAGGACTCCGCCGATGATCTAGACGAATCTCACACCGACGACATCTCGCGGGTGACCGACATAGAGAATGAGACGCCCAGCTACTCCGAAGACACCTTCTCTAAAGACGACGTGTTCTACAACGCCTCCAGCACGTCGCTAGGCTGCGCGCCCGTTATCCCGACCAGCTCGCAGTACGGGCTGGCGATCGTCGGCCAGGACTCCGCCAACCAGACAGGGACCGTGCCAAATAGCAATAGCACTGAAGCCAATGATATGCACGTCAGCGTCACCAACGCAGGCTCCGGTAGCATCATCAATCTAATAGGGAATGCCAAACCCCAGGAAGGTATGAAAGAAATACAAGAACATGTTAGGAATGAAAGATTTAAAGTTGTTAAAATAGAAAGCACGGAACCTTTCCGAAGGGGCCGATGGATGTGTATGGACTACTTGGATCACACTACGACCCAACAGAATGCACCAATCACGTTGAATAACAACTTGGATGTGACGGAAAGTAACACTCTTCAAGCTCCGGACAGTGGTGTTGTTATAAATGATAGTCAACATGATGACATGTGTAATGATCTGACTAATAGAGTGCCTAAAGACATGCAAGGTAATGCTCCTGTTGTACAACAGCTAGATCAGAATGTACAGAAACAATTCCCAATGGCTTCCCCTGGGCAGTCTCTGACGCAGCCGCTAAACATGGTGCAGCAGCAGAAGCCCGTGCCTCAGGCCATGTCTGTACAGTCGCCTCCATTAGAAAAGCCTCAACAATTATCTAATCAAACTATGCAAAATAACCAAGTGGCTCAACAGCACCCTCAGAGCATGACTCACATAACCATGCAGAACCCGACCCAAGGCCACCCGCCGCCCACTCAGCAACAAGTGCAGCAAATCCCACAGAGCTTCCCTCAACACCAACTCCAGCAAGTCATTTCTCAGTCACAAGGCATTGCCATGCAACAAATACCTATGCACCAGCAGATGCCGCAACAGATGCAACAAATTCCTAATCAGCAAATGCAACAAATGAATCAACATCTACCACAAACACAGATCACCAATATGCAACAGATGCAACAGCAGATGCCCCAAATGCAGGGCTTGCCTAACCAAGCACAGATCTCTCAGGTGCCCAACCAGCAGCCGCAGATGCAGCAAATGCAAATGCAACAGATGCAGGCTCAGCCAAACCCGCAGCAATTGCACCAGATGCAACAGGCTCAGATGCCCAACATGGGGCAGCCGCACCATCTGCAACAACAACAATCTATGGGAGGGCAGCAGCCTCAACTTCAGCACATGCCCAGTCAGGCTCAAATTCAAGCTCTCCAGAATCAACAAATACCTAATCACATGCAGCAAATGCAGATGCCCACACAGTTGACCGGGGCCAATCAACAGATACCTCAAATGCAGACCCAAATGCACCAGTTACCATCCCAGCCTCAGCAGTCAGTTGTGCCAATGCACCCTCAAATGCAGCAGCAGGGCATGTCGGGTGTCCAGCCGCAGTACAACCAAGCTGTCAATCAACAGCCTACTGCTCAATCAATGATAAATGCTAGTATGCCATCCTCTCAGCCAGGGATGGTACAGCCTCAACACAGTGTTCCTCAATACCATACGCAACAAGCACAGATGAGCCAGCAAGGACAGACCCTACCCCAAGAGGTGCTGACCAGCATTGCTACATCACAACAAGGTGCCACACTACCTTCAAATCTTCAACCTATGGCCAATCAGCCCCAGGGGTCGACATTGCCCGCGAATCTCCAAAGCCTAGCCAACCAGCAACAGACAAATGCTGTGCACACAATGGCTTCACAACAAGGGAATGTGCCCCAAGGAGCCATGCAGATGATGGCTCAGGCGCCGCAGAATATGCAGATGACTCTAGACGGGAATCAGCCGAGTATGCAGATACCCGCCTCAGATCCTATGTTCATGCAGGCGGGAGGTGTGGCTCCGACGATGGGGCAGCATATGGCTCAGGCGCAGGGCATGCTGCCGCAGCAGGTGGCGCCGTCCGCGCCGCTCGGCGTGCAGTACGTGCCCGCCCAGGCCGTGCCCCAAGTGTCGCTCGCGCACCAGAACATTCCCATGTCGATGCAGCAGACCATGCCGGTCGGGATGGGCGCACCGGTCCACGCCAACGTCGTCCAATCCCAGACCAGCATGGGGCTCACGTACGGCGGCGTCGTGCCGGTGATGTCGCAGAGCAGTGTCGCGCCGGAGGCTGCCGTTTCGGGGACTAACTCGCCGGTAGTGTCGTTGCCGGTCAGTTCGACCGCTTACGTGGCCAACGCGGCCCAGCCGGCTCATGACAGTCAGAGCTTCGGGAGCCCTGTTAGTGCGGTGGTGTCTCACGCGATCAGTGGCGCGGTGGTGAGCAGTGTCAATGTGAATGCGTGTGATAGTGCCGCTCCGGAGTTGCCTGCGGACAACCTGCAGGCCGGCGACACTGGCGACGGCAAGGAGGACCCCGCCGCACCAAACAATGAAGATGAAAGGTCAGTTACAGCCTTTATATCACATCTACATTGTCAGACTATTTTCGAAAGTTTTTACTGGCCTAGTACTAACATTTTTTGGCGCTACCTAGTACCATTCTGAAACTGTATATTTCAATAAAAACTCCCAAACTGTAAATGTAGGCTTTAGCTAGGCTATTTTCTAGTCTAGCCTATTCTCAATTAATTTCATACTTCACAATATAACTACCTACCTAACTTAAGTCCAGTTAGGTTTGATCTAGGCCATCTACCTAATTAAGTCACTGTCTAGATAATATATTTGAAAAGGCCTTTACATCTTTTTTTAGGGATTTAGTAAACTTCTATCTACCTAATCAATTTATTCTACTCCTGCACTAAGTCGTAAAAGTGACTGACAATTTTAACAATGAACAGTTTAAGGATCAGTGAGAACCCAAAACTCAAACTCTTTATTGACTTCAATGTTGTGGTGAAGATCTTAAAACATTTACCCTCTAAGAGTACAGTAATATTATACTTATCGTCGGCTTAGGGAGTAAGCCCCGCTAAATCCATTTCTACAGCCATTAAATTTTCAATCGAGTTACATCTCAGTAGATTCAAAAATTGGATGACGGTTGAAATGGATTTAGTAGGTTTACACCCTAAGCAGATGTTTCTTAAATTAAGTATTAAAATATAGCACTTTCTTAAAACAAGCCCAGGAAGAATGTAAATGTTGCAAAGATGTGATGAAAATTTGAATTTAAATCTATAGACATGATAAAGTTGACATTAAACTCTCTCTTTACAAAATTAATATAAATTTAAAAGTAAACCAATAGTTGTAAAAAAACCAGATTAAAATAACATTAATTGGTCATTTTGTATAATCTATTTTTCATTCAAAAACTCATGTAAGAAATTAGGTAGTTAGACTTTCTGATTTGATGTTGTTTTAGTTGCCTTTTAATGGGTATATAATATATACACTGTGTTTTTTAGGGTTCCGCACCCAAAGGGTAGAACGGGGCCCTATTACTGAGACTCCGCTGTCCGTCCGTCTGTCACTAGGCTGTATCTCATGAACCATGATAGCTAGACAGTTGAAATTTTCACAGATGATTTATTTCGGTTGCCAGAATGAAATAAATATTTAAGGGGGCTCCCATACAACAAACATATTTTTTTTGCGTAAACATTAGTAAACCGTTAATATTATAACTATTTCAAGCGTCTACTTGTTGCCGTTATTAATATCGAGCAAAAACGAGCAAAAAAAATCACGTTTGTTATATGGGAGCCCCCTTAAACATTTATTTTGTTTTTTTAGTATTTGTTGTTATAGCGGCAACCAAAATACATCTGTGAAAATTTCAACTGTTTAGCTATCACGGTTCCTGAGATACAGCCTGGTGACGGACGGATGGACAGCGAAGTCTCAGTAATAGGTTCCCGTTTTTACACTTTGGGTATGGAACCCTAAAAACATGGTGTATATTGATTCGGTTGTTCTAGTGAAAGCCATGGTATGACAAGGATTAATAGGGACCTTCTGAAACCATACCTGGAAATAGGTATAACCTTCAGATTATGTTTTTATTACCTTATTGATATTTCACGCGTGTGCCTTCAAGGGCCTTCCTATAAATGATTATTACTGTGTTTTTCTCTTATATTTTTAGGCAACTGTAATGTTATGCATGAATTTAACGAAATATTAGTTTTTTTCTGTATGTCACGTAGTAAGCAGCTATGTAATTCCAATTCATGTTTATAAACATTATTTTACCTTTTTACAATTAAAATAAAATGTGTCATTAATGTTATTATTACTTTGATGACCTATTTTTGTCTCACATATAAATATTATTGTGAATTTTATTCTTAGTTTAACTATCCTCATCACAATAAGTGAGGCATTTATTTAACATTTATTACGTAACAAAATAAACAACAGCGTGTACTACCTTTTCGGCGAATTATTTTTCGCAAACTGATTCATTTGGCAAATGTTTAATTCCCCAAATGTTAATTTTTTCTGAAACTGTAAACTATTCAGGATATATTTCAGGACTATCCCGTAGGTTAAGTTAGGTTTGTTTTATAACAATCCTGAAAAGTTTACAGTTTCAGAAAAAATAAACATTTGGCAAATGAATCAGTTTGCGAAAAGTTTTTCGCCGAAACATTAGTAAACCAAACAACAGACAGTCTGTCCATCAGCTAATTGTATCTTGTGTAACTGCAATAGATTATTTTTTTCAAACGTATAGGTCAGTGACCTGCGAGAGAAGTACTTTCTAAGCTCTATTGTCAATCTTTGACGTTTAAAAAGAAGCTAGTTCTAGGCAATAACACAGATGTAGCTAATCACGAAATATCTACAACCATTTAACTTTCTTTATGACTGCGATACTATCGTAATTACGTTTTTTTTAAACTAACAGCAAATATATCTTTGCCTTTGACTGTGCACAAGCGGCAAGTCAGAGGGCGTAACAATACACGTCAGAAGCTCATGTTCATGTCATAATTTATTTAATTACTGTCTTGGCTAGTATCAGATAAATTACCATGTTATTATGACATTCTATGCTATGTCTCATTACTGGATCACTATCCAAGTCATGGCCGATGTGACGAAGCCTCGACTCCGTCTGCTGTTCAGGATTTAGGCGTAGTATCTACAACACCCAAATCCTGGGGTAGGGACGAATCATCCCTGACTGAATGAATAACCAACTGACATATATGACAGCCTAGACCACTGAATGTAGATACGGTTTGGGCGCATAACGTCCCACTCGCAAAATGTCCCTCCACCAAAATTATGTCCCATTCGCAAAACGTCTTCTCTGCAAATGGTCCCTTATGTAAAATACCCCATTCGCAAGACGACCCTTTCTCAAAAGGTCCCACCCATTTCGCAAAACGTCCCTTCTGAGAAAGCCCCTTTCGCTGAAAGTCCCTACTGCATAACGCCCCTTTCGCAAAACGTCCCATCTGCGAAATGACCCTTTCGCAAAATGTCCCGTCTGGCAAAAGCTTGTTTCAGTAGAAACTAGGAGTCTTCTCATGGGATAAGAGATGGCCAATCGAACGGGTCATTTTACGAAAGGGACGTTTTGCGAACGGGTCATTTTGCGAAAGGGACGTTTTGCGAACGGGACTTCATTTATGTGCAGGGACGTTTTGCGAACGGGACCTTTTGCAGATGGGTCGTTTTGCGTAAGGGACATTTCGCGAAAGGGACATTATGCGAGTGGGACGTTATGCGCCTAAACCGTAGGTACTTGCTCTGGAGAGGAACTAACAAGGAGTTTTTCGAAATTCCCACGAAATAGAGAGTTGGCCAACTTTTTATTCTTCCATGAGAGCGATGCCGCGGAATAAATAGTTAGTAAATAGGCTTGCGTTGTCTATAGCACTAAAATTAGTAATAGGTATGATTTTTAAGTCTGTCATAAGAAAACGTGACAATTAAGTGAAAATGTAACTATAGTAGAGGGGCTAACATACGGACCGGCAAGCTTTTAGGAGTATCCTACCTGACAAAAAAAAATTGATTTTTAACTATTTTGACTTTTAATGCTGTTGACAATCAATTCTTCACTGTACTATTGCTACAATACAGTTATGACTCAATAAAAAAAAAGTTAAGTAGGTATGGCTGGTAGTAAGTGAGGTGAGGATATGGCCAAAGATTGAGCAGTCATGCTTACTTAGCGAATGCTCGTTTTTTTATGACTTGAACTGAACAACGCAAATTTTCAGTGTTCAGAGAGAACAGACGCAGGCAAAGAGATCCGTTCTCTAGTTATCCACATTATGAAAGATGAGCGGAAACGGAACCGTTTTGTGACGGAATATGTTTAAGAAAGGATTTCAGTGAAACAGTCTAGTGTATTTTGACGTGCCTCCAGTTTTATAAAATTTTCAATTTTGTTGAAATAGAACACTCACCCGAAAGGACTTGTAGCTATTCAATCTTATGCTAAATAAGTTTTATTAATAGTTCCTTGTTTTATACTTCAGGGTGTTTTGTTGTCTGTAATTGTCATCCAAATTACATTTCTCGTACCAAATTTAAAAAGTCAAAGTCAAAGTTATTTATTGCCAGAACATAGTGTAAATAACAAAGATCTTACGAGTAGTGAATAGGATGTGCTTATGTTCTACCTATACTAGGCATGCAATATTTTAATTAGATAATGCACTTATTGTAAAAATTAATTCATTTAAATTTATATTCATATAATTAATATCAGTAATAATAATTATTATAAACATCATCATCAATTTCTAAGAGTAATGGCAACTTACATTAATAATTTTCCCAACATTCTGTTTTCATTAATTAACTATTTGTCTTATATAATTTGTCAAGATTCTACAGTAAAATAAAATTAATATTTATCACTTGTGACGTCACAGTAAAATCTTAATTAATTAACTGAAATCTAATTAAATAAAATCAAGTCGAAGCTTCTAACCGTTGAAGAGTTCTCTCCTGTGGAGACGATCTCTATACCGGCGGAACATTAAGACTCCACTACCAGAGGCCTTATTGTCTAACGCATTCGGAATCTCGGTCGTTTTCACCACTTCTTTCTGTCACACAGTATAGAATGAGGGTAGAAAGAGATGAAGAACGCGATCGCGAGCGCCCCCGCGTTAGAGACAATACAGCCTCGGATTATTGTATCATCATCTAACTTACATATCCATATCCAATTTAAAAGTGAAGCAGCACACCGGCGTGAAGCAGCAGCACTCCTGCTGCGTTTCGTACGGTCAGTGAGAGCGCTGGGGGCCCAATACCTCGCCCCCTCCCCTATTACCTCTCCTTTTCCCAGGGCCGACAACGCACTGGCATCGTGTAAAGCGCTGCGGGTGTCTATGGACAGTGGTGATCATATAACATCAGGTGACCCACTAGTTCGTTTGTCTGGCCTCTTTAACATAAAAAAGTCAATCCGACAACTGGAAGCGTCTCAAATTTAACTTGCAATAATTGACCCAAACATACATTCATACAAACATTACAAGTTAAATAAAAGCTTGTAAAAATCTGGTCGACAGGCGGCAGGAGATTAATACTCGATTGTGTACATAATTTTAATTATGGGTTTACCTTACCATGATTACCACATTCATCGTGTTCTCATGCAATGCGTATGCGACACAAATACCTCCAATATACATATTGGTCAATTTGTCAATTTCTTACAGCAAATTTCATAATTTAAGAACAAAACTTAAAGTGGCAAAGTTTAATTGAAAGAGGTCTCGCTTAGGGATAACTTTTGTGTGCTCGAGGGATGGGATGGGGCCAAACCCACAAACAATTGAATTCTTATTCGCGTCTGTTTTTACTAAGCCTGAAAAGGAATTCAACATCGATTTAGATTGGACCTTTACCGATTTCACTACGTCCAGTTTGGTCTTGAGCATACTTTGCACCGCCTCCGTCTTTTGGTCGACCCGGGCATTCTGGACAAAGTTAGTTAGAGGATCAGTGAAGGCTTTAGTTTATTGGAAACTAGTATGATCGCTGGACTGGGATAGCTTCCCTCAACTAGTGCAAGATAATTTGAAAAGAAAAATTGTAATTGTGGTACGTTGGATTGGACTTCTACTTTCGTTAAATAGGCCCCAATTCATTAATCTATCCAGTGCTCCCCGATAGGCGTACACGCAGGCTCAGTACAAAACGAGCCTTGTGCATCTATTTGCGAAAATAACCCATCCAGAGACAATGGCGGCCGTATTCGTTGCGTACCGCCGTGCGGAATCCGACGTCCCTTTGATGCTGTTTATTTGCGTTTGCGCTTCGTCCTGTGACATAAATAGGTGGTTGACACGTACGGTGCATGGTGCGCGTCGGTATGCCGCCGGGTGACTCACGCGCAACGCATCTACGCGGCTTAAAAAAGCGACTGGCGTTCTTTTTGGTCTGGCTTGATTCGTGCAGTTTCTTTTCGATCTTGACATCGCAATGCGGTCCCGTCTGAGATTGCCCACAAGTCGCTGTGCTGCTGTCAACTGCAAGGCGGCTATTTTTAAGTGGTCACAAAATCTGATGAAGGGTTATGATATCAGTGGACAGTTTTAAGTTTTCCGATGGAAACAGATAACAAGGTGGGTGATCATCCAGCCAGATGCTGTTATTAAAATAATTTACTAGCACAAGATGGTAATGGTAACTGATAATGCTGGTACAAATGCAACATTGTCAAAAGTACGAAACGTTTATCATTCTGTCTGAATATAATAATATGCCAATACACGCTATGCTTAAAACTTCTTTGTGGCGAAATCTTTCCACGATACTATGTGTTATGATCCAGATGTTATTTTATCTAGAAATTCTTTGTATCTATAGGTTTTATTAGTCTGTCTTTACACCGGAACTGTACTTTTAACACCTTCAAATCTATTATTATTTCAGCCATTTTACGCCTCGTCGTCCTTAGCGCTTAAGCCACATTTATTTTACTGTACTGCTTGAAAACAGTTTTAAAAAAAACTGAAGCGGGCGCCGGCGCAGGAACGTCACTGGCGTCGTTGGTAATCGAGCCGAGAGCCGAAGGCCATGGAACCCGAGCCTTCCGTTCGCTCCTGATCGACTAACGTTCATCATTCACTATTGATTTTGTTGTTCGTGAAGCAAAAAACCTTTTTTGCACATACGATTTACTACCTAATTTTATGTTGATTGATCAGCTGACCAAACCACAGGAATTGTTTATTGAAACTCTCATTGACATGTAAATCATCTCGGAATTTCAGTCACCTTTAAAAGGGGGAATCAGCTTGCGATACATGCGCTGACATGGATTCCTTAACTTTAAACTTAAATTTCCCCGAGTTTTTTCAATAGCCCATTGTCTAACCTCACGCTCTGTTTTTGAACTCCCTACCATTCATGGAATCATTCTCGTATGAAATTCTCGCTTTAAAGCAATTAAATGACGAGTTTATGGTCATGTGTTCGACGGAAATATACCGACGGACTAAGTAGTAAGTCGTAATTTGTGTTCCGCGAGTCTCTTCCACTTAGGAAGAACTTACTCAATCGAGTAATGCCAGTGATAGATTGCTATCGTAATGTTCTCTTCGGCTTAGGCTCAAAAACCCACTTTCCTGAAATGTGAACTTTCTCTAAAAGTGCACTTTCCGCCAAATGTACACTCCCAAAATGTACACTTGCCCATTAAGGGCACTTTCCTCGTAAGTGCATTTTCCCAAAACGTACACTTTCACATAATGTAAGTACATTTTCTCAAAACGCACATTTTCCCAAAATGTACACTAATCAAAAATGTCATCTTCACCATAAAGTTTTCCTTAGATGAAGATCCTAAGCTATGATGGCGATGTTAACATTTTTACCTAGATAAATCCTTCGTGCTCGTTCATTTTCACCGTTCGAATAGTCTATAATATAGGTATATAGTACGTACTTTTCCAAATCTAGTGCTTTATTTGAGAAAGTGCTCCATTTGAGAAAGTGCACTTTTTGGGAAAGTGCACCTTCTGAGAATGTTCTCTATCTGAGAAAGTGTACCAATTGGGAAGTGCACTTTTTGAGACAGTGCGCCTTCCGAGAAAGTGATTCTTCTAAACAAGTGTACCCTTAGAAACAGTGCACATTTCGGGAAAGTGGGTTTTTTGAGCCTAAGCCTTCTCTTCGTGCTAAAAATAAAAGGATAAATTCGTATAATTTCTAAAGTCTTATGCTGCGGTTTAAAGCCGGGAAATACAAAGCGTACACAAAATACAGGTTAAAGAATGTTCATTACTGAATTTTAAGCTGTTGTATTTTGCCAAAATAATAATTCGCTACTTTGCGCAATTTCTCCTGTACCTACGATGCTGGTATTGGCGTATTATAGGTGAAAGTGCATGCAGAAAATATCGGCTTGGTTCCATTCTCATACTGGAGTACTGTCAACTGAGATGTGACGTTCAATATTCGTAATTGCTTGCTTTGTCTGCGGTCGCAGCTGTAATGTTGGCTCATATATTGGCCGTAGAAAATGTCTGACATACTTGGTTTATGCCCTACTAAACGAATCACGTCCTTTTTCTTTAAACAATGTCGTCCTCGTCTAAGAGGTTTTTAAAAGGGTACAGTAATGTAATGTAGAGGTATTTGTATTCTTTTTATAATTTTTATTTTTATAGTGACATGTACATATTTAGTTAATTTTACTTAGGTAGGTTCTAAGTTAGATAAGTTTTATTCATTGTTATTTTTTCTTCATATTTGTATTCTTAGTTTCAATAAATGTCTTGTTTATTTTATTTAAAAAAAAAATGTAGAGGTTATATTGGGGCACAAGAGACCGATGAAAGTAAAATCTACTTTTAACATACCACTTTATCCAGACAGAAAGTTCCACATAGCTGGCCGGGTAAATGCGTTGCCAACTAAAATTTTGTATCGGTAGAGGCCTTGACGTCATCGGTATCGCTACATCAAATTCTGATAAAAGACACTTAATGATAATTGATAACTTCGACGTCAATGCACTTTGCACACTCTCACTCGAAAATGAAGGTTTTTTTTCAATGAATTTAGCACAGTAGGTACCTAGTTAGCCAATTGGAAAGCTACTAGTAGGCATCTAAATAGACTTGAAATAGCGATGATGGCTGATATTTCTAACTTAGAACAATAATGATAAATGATGCTTGACATTTAGGTCCCAGAGTTGACCTAATTCCCGTTAGCTAAAATCATTCAATTAGCGATTAATTCCTGATCTATCGTATCAGTGGCGGGGCGTGAAAATTTTTCCAAGTAAAGCCGGAGCAAAAATCCTAAAAAAACCCTTTTATCCTGTTCTTGAAAGTGCAGTAATGGAAGAGAAGCGTTTGGTAACTTCGAAAGTTTAGTCAACCCAGGGGGAATCGGGTTGTTAGTATAGTAGAAATCTTCCCAGGTGAATTTTTCGCTTCGAGCCATTACATTCAATTTGAACCTTAATACTATGACAATACCGTTTGTTTTGAAAGATAAGGGCTCGAAGCGAAAAGTTCACCTGGGAAGATTTATACTATACCCTTCGCCACTGTATCGTATGATTTACTTATAGTTTTTTTTAACGACCGCTTTAGCCTAGTTGTTAGTGACCCTGCCTACAAAGCAAGAGGTCCTGGGTTCGAATCCCGGTAAGGGCATTTATTTGTGTGATGAGCACGAATATTTGTTCGTGAGTTATGGATGTTTTCAATGTATTTAAGTATTTATTTATCTATATAAGTATGTGTATCGTCGTCTAGTACCCATAGTACAAGCTTTGCTTAGTTTGGGACTAGGTCGATTTGTGTAAGATTGTCCCCTAATATTTATTATTTATTAGTTTTGACGGGTTCTTGTTTCGTCGGATTCTTGCTTTGCCAGATTCTTATTTCATCAGATAGTTGATTCAATGCATCAATGAAGCCACTATAATAGTTTAATTTGGCATTAACGTAGCAAGAATTCGAAGAATCGGGGAACTAATCAAGTAAGCATGTAAAATATTTCTTATTAATCAATCAATTAGAAAATATTTAGTTCAGACAATAAGTATTTTACTCGATTTCGGAATCGAAAGTTGATGAAATCTTAAAATTTTACTTTTTTTTGGAAAATATTAAATAATTTCGGGAGGCTGTAATCTACTTAAAAAGTGTAATCAGTATGTTTGAATGCACAGTTTAGGAATGCAGTGATAAAACGCAGTTTTTCTATTACTACAAGGTTAGCACAGGTCTTTCGAAACTGCAAACTGATACAAACTCCTAGTGGTCCTACAACGTATAAAAAATCTGAACTAGCCGTTAGGATTTGCTTTAATGTAGGTAGGTGCCTACTCGTAGAAGATTCTCTACGGTTGGCTAATACGTGTATTAATATTGAGGCTTGCATGTCATCCCTTCCATTAAACGGATCCATCTGACAGGACGCCCTAGGAGCTTAAAATGTGAGATAATATGCTATCACGCTTGTTTGTTGTCAAACAAACAGCTGTAGGTTGGCATTGACAGTGCGTGACGGTAGACGGCGGCGCCTCGCAAGGACGCAAAGCGGCGCAGTCAGACTCGCTCTTTATCTCTGACAAGGCGCAAAAAATGTTTTTTTAATCTATAGTCGCCTTGGCACGAGGAACTGCCCATGCGCCTTATTCACTAGTAATATTATATTACGACGCAATAAACGTCAAACTCTGTTGTACATACTAGTTTGAACATGTTTTCATTGGATGATCGGAAATTAATGTATTTTAGGATTCTACGCTAATTACAGCTAGGGCCCAATTGCATAACAAAGTACAACTTATATTACAAGCGGAACTCCCTTTCTAGTTAATATAATTGAAGCGAGACACATGTAATATTAGTTGTACTTTATTATGCAATTGGACCCTGGTTGTACTTCTAACCTAATTGGACTGGCTTTTTCAATGGCATCTTGATTTTTTTTTTATTTGATTTTTCATTTGTATTTGTGTAACTACTTGGCTTTTAGAGCTTTGCGACCTATTAGGCCGGTTTGACGACTCTTGTTGTTACGAATGGCGGCTAGCTATCTCTGTCATTATCGAAATTGATAAAGAGTTCATTGCTTTGATTTTATTTGCGTTGTTTCAAATGCATTCCTTTATCGTAATCTTTAACAAGTTATGAAGCCCACGATAAAACAATGTCAATATATCTGTTGACATCTGCTCCAAATAATTTGTACACTTTGTTTTGTGAATTTTAAAATGTTAGATTTGCTTTGTTACGATTTCGTTCGTGTAATTAATATCCAGCTTATTTATTACCCGATGAGTTAGATCTCGCGTACATTCCACGAATATTTCCACGCCACTTAATTAGTGCTGCGACCTTGTACGGTGGAATCAATTTTATTATAACTTGAAATAAATATCATATTGATGTTAAATAATGTTTAAGACAACACAAATGTACACGCTCAAGTTATCTAATACAGATCTTAACTATATTTATTTCTTAAACTGAATTGTTTAAGTTTAAATTCTTACAGCATTCCTGCGTAACATGACAGACTGCATCACATTATTTTTTTGTTTGAGATTTACCGAGCATGACGGTATACACTTTCTTGTCCTTGTGTGTATTTCATTCCACCAATTAAAATTGTGCGCTGACCAAATTGACTCTGTCAATGCAAGCCGATGATGTGGCCTCAGTAGGTATCATCGCAAAACACAACTCTTTGGAATATGACGTGATTCTTTCTATATAATTTATATCATCGATCTACTATAGCAGACAGGTGTGAACCCATGTTCAAATTTATCGTGACTGCGTTAAATGCCAATAAATCGATGTATTGGATCATTACCTGTTTTGCCTGATACGTCGGTTACGTAAACCTAAGCCAAGGCATTTTCCAGTTTAAGATAAAACTTTTCTTGTGTTAAAGATAGCGTTCCTACAAGTTCGCGTGTGTCCTTATCAAACGCTTTGCTATGACCGGGAATAGGGTTCAATAATCCGATAACGACGTGCACTTTATAACGACCATTGGAAACTGCGAACCAATGCGTATTGACCTCCGTACCCATACGATATTTCTAATAATACATCCTTTATCGTTCTTTGTTTGCAACTTGTCAGACGCATAAGTGACTGAAATCTGCAATTTGATACCAAAGTGCCTTCAAACAAGTGATGGGTTAAATGAAAGGCCATTGGTTCAATTCAATGAAGCATGTATACATTTTAAAGCTACTTGAAACGAAGCATAAATCAAAGCGTTGAAGCTAGCAGAGCTGCAAGCTCTTATTTAAAATGAAACATAGGAAAGGCCTAGCCGGAATGGTGTACCAAAAGCGTAGGAGGGAGAAAAGGTTCGCCGCATGCAGTTCCAGTTTGCCGTACATACTGAATTGTATATTGAGCTTAATAAAGCATCTGGGTTTGTTGACCCACATTCAGAGGAAAGTTCTTGCGCATTTAATGGTTTTCGCACATCACTGTGTTTATCCATCAGTTTCTTTATGTTTGAACTATCGACGTAACAGTCACACAAAGCGAATGTTGTGCCACGCAGAAGACATTTCATGTGAAAAGGTTCAGCAGTGGTTTACTACGAAAAATTTTATAAAGACATAAGTGTTAGGTTAAGTTAGGTTAGTCAAGGAAATTGAATCGCGTACTAGGGTGGAACCTTTTCACAACCAAGTTCAGGATGATTTCTTTGGCAGAGGTATGGAATGTCAACATGAAATGTGCAATGAAAAGGGTTCACCCTGATACGTGATTCAGTTTCCTTGATACCTGATTTACACTCTCGCCTCGTCACCTCGCCTCGCGCCTCGCCTCGTCGTCTCGCTCCGGACGCGAGCCTCAAAATCAAGGCAAATCACGAGACGAGGCGCGAGGCGCGCCTGTTCACACTCTCGTCTCGTGGCTCGTCCCGCAGTTCGTCTCGCCACTCGTACGCGAGTGTAAACCAGGTATGACAGATTCAGTTTCTCTTAATTTAATTTTGTGATGAAATTCTTTTTCTGCCGTGATCACGATGATTCACTGTCAGTCAATTCAGTTACATCGTTCTTCTAGCTAGCGTAACGTACCATTGACTCATTATTTTCGTGTATTTTTATGACTGGCTTGCTGCAGTTTAGAAAACAAGCTAAGTCTGTTACTTTAAGATAACGCTTAAGAAGCCATAGAAAATGCGTAGTGCTCTATAATATGACGCATGGTGCAGCCGTGTCCGAGGTAGACACCAATTGCGAATTGTAATTCAACCGTCGCCAGAACGAATCGGTGGCTGCTGGTGCTTGCAGGAAACGTCTATGGAATGGCAAAACGCCAGGCCTAATGAATATCATCATTACATGTGTTTCAATACAATTGCTATTAAATATTTCGTTTAAAGCATTTGAAATGAGTTAGGTTGCTTTAAGATCAAGATTTGTATTCAAGCCGGCGTAACGGCTACCGTCATATTTTGGTCCAGGTATAAAGTATTCAGACGCTTCACTAAACCAACGGTGGACTAGTCTCTTTGCAGCTGAAGTGAAGCGCGAATTGATTTGTATTCATTGCAGCATGACTCAGAAATATCTGCAAAAAGACGGATATTGTCTGCTTTGTTGGTCATTGTTGTCGCAGTCCTGTTTCACTATAGTTTATTTTTGTCAATGGGCAGTCATTGTGATAACAAATTATTTCAGACTAGCTGCTGGGGCTAAATTCAGGAACGGGCCTTCACGGGTTTGGTAGAGGTAAATCAATCGTTTGGGTTGGGTTTGGTTTGAACTCCTATTCAGGAACGCCAAAAATCACTGGTTTGCGAGAGGTTTGCGATGATCCTTATTTATTTTTTTACAAAGTGAATTAACAGGAAAATAAGGCTCATCCCAAGCTCAACCTATTCCTATTATCTCCCAAACGATTAAATTACCGCTCACAAACCGTGTTGGGCCGTTACTGAATTTAGCCCCAGGGCTCAACATTACATCCCTTTTTGCTTTAACATCCCTGAGACTGTTCGGATTTATTGGAATTATACCGGCCTCAAATATCCTTGCATTATTTAACAATAGTCTACTCGTTCCGGTTTGTATTCGACCTCAATAATTTTTGCATTTACCACAACTAATGGACGTGGGAAAATAACTAGTTACATTATCGCATTTTGTAAACGCATTCGCAATTCAACGCAGTGCTTTATTGGTTTGTAAGGAGAGTTCATGGAAAATTTGAGCTGGCTTGTGTACTAAATGAGGCGGCTAAGCTGCGTAGTGTGCCGTTCGCAACGAGCCGCTTTGGAGTTGTGCATTGAATTATTGTGTTCGGGCAACACAAGTCTGCGATAGTAAGTACACACTTACCTGTGTGACCCAGTGGCGCGAGCCTGCTATTGCTTTCCCGGCGTCGCACCAAGTTCATTGGCACCGGTCTGCCAAGTAGCCAGTATACCCTCGCCCACGGGTAATGCCTCAATAAACGTTTGCATACCACGATAAAATAACAATAGCTATTACTTCTTGTTACGGAAGAATTTTAATTTTCCACATTTGTACACATAACGAGTGAGCTATATTTAGCTACAGCCATAATCTCACGCACGCTGTCTGATAGCAAGCAACTCTTGTGTTCCTTGAACTTGCGCAACAAGAGTTCCATCTGTCTGTAAACATGAAACTGAAATAAATAGACTATAATATAAAGTACAGCCGCTGACAGACGTAAACAAATAAATAAAATAATAAATATTAGGGGACAATCTTACACAAATCGACCTAGTCCCAAACTAAGCAAAGCTTGTACTATGGGTACTAGACGACGATAAACATACTTATATAGATAAATAAATACTTAAATACATAGAAAACATCCATAACTCGGGAACAAATATTCGTGCTCATCACACAAATAAATGCCCTTACCGGGATTCGAACCCAGGACCTCTTGCTTCGTAGGCAGGGTCACTACCAACTAGGCTAAAGCGGTCGTATCACAAAGTCTTATTTTTTTCTCTAAGAGGGACTCACGTTTGAATGGTTTTTGTTTTTAACCCCTGACACAAAAAGAGGGGTGTCAGGGCCGGCGCTCACTGACGGCATGGCACGGCAGGTTACATACGAATTTTACCGCAGCATCCCTCGGCACGTCGCGGCATCGTGGTATCGAAGTAAAGTAACATGAATTCTAAACTCATGAAAATAAGATTCAAAATAACTTGATAGTAATAAAATCCTTTGCCGTGCCATGCCGTGCGATGCCCTCAGTGAGCGCCGGTCCTTATAAGTTTGACCGCTGCGTGCGTGCGTGCGTGCGTGCGTGCGTGCGTGCGTGCGTGCGTGCGTGCGTGCGTGCGTGCGTGTGTGTGTGTGTGTGTGTGTGTGTGTGTGTATGTTGTCTGTGGCATCATAACTCTAAAACGGGTGGACCGATTTGGATGCGGTTTTTTTTATTTGAAAGCAGGTTTCTTGGCGATGGTTCTTAGACATGTATAGGGAATGCAATCCCGCAACAAAATTTTAATCCCGGTATTTGCGGGACTGAGAGGTCTAAGACCCGCGGGATCCTGGTATTTGCGGAATCCCGCATGTTTCTGAAATTCTTTGAGAAAAGAGAGAAATCTTGTATCATAAATGCATCTAGAACTAAAAAATGAAGCAAAAAATATTATTCAAAGTTATTGAAAGATTAATAAAAAGATATCAGAAAAGAATAAAAATTATTACAAAAGTGACTATACTTAGTTAGGCATTATTTTGAAAGTAACTGCGCATAAAACATAGCATGTTAAGAGTCTTGTCTGCCAAACGACTCCTAACTTTACATGCCAGATAGCCAGCAGCAGAAAACGCTCGTTCTGCTTCCACGCTTGTGGGTACAACTGTTAATAAAGCGTTGTAGGCGAATTGGAGATATTCGCCTTTTAATCCACCAGACTCTAACAAATTCATTTCTTTTTTTAATCAAAACTTCGAGAGATTGAACTCCAGAATGAGTGCGACAAGCAGTTTTAAAAGTCGATAGAGTTTGTTCAAGTTCATCTCGAAGAGACATCAGCTCAGGCTCCGTAGTTTCAGCTCGCATCGTTGCGGCCACTGTAGCAAGAGGTAAATCATCAGTATGATCATTATGATCTTGAGTGGAGATAGAAGATGTCGTACAAGCTCTGTTATTGAATTGCAATCTTTCTACGAGGTTATAACGGTAACGTAATAGTGCGGGATCCTGGTATCCCTTTCCCTAGACATGTATGATTAAAATTGGTCCAGCCGTTTCAAAGTTATCAGCTCTTTAGTATGCTGCGGAAGGAATCTTGAGCCTTAATTGCGTAGGGTTTTTTTTTTAAATTTTAATTTATAGTTATGTTGATATACAGTATATTTATCTCTAACTATTATCTATCCGACTTTGATGTTTGTATGTTTAAACGTATAGATAGAGAAACAACGAATACAAAAATTTCTTGTACCCCGTTAATTTTAATTTTTATTACCTACTTGTTTATTGTAGCGGCAATAGAAATAAACAGATGAACAGTGTGCAGCGTAGCAACTGAGAGTTCCATTGGTTACCCTTCAGGTACGGAACCCTAATAAAAAGTACCTACCACGGTTCATAATCGATGTCTATTTTTAGCGAGAACCCCGCGATTGCTGACTTATCAGCGGATAGCTTCTCTTTAATCAACGAAAGAGCACGAACGACGCTTATTGACTTCCATTATGTCTTGCGAATACTGATACTGTCTGATAGTAATTAGCTAATTATTACTATTACAGCACCGTTTATTGCTAGGATCTATAAATAACGTTGCGAAGTGTATAATTTGCGACGTTGTGAGTTGTTGCTTCAATTTGCCATTCATTTCGACAAGCCTATTGATTTTTACCCACGCGTACAACGTTCACGCTGTAAATTACTTTATAATTAATCGCACTTTTCGTGTCTGATTTTTTTAGCCTGTCATAGTGTCCCACTGCTGGGCAAAGGCCTCTTCTCTTGACGGCCTACATTTCGGTCCGCGGCACAATGTCAGGCCAGTAGGTACTTTGCGTACACATCCAAATCGTCCCGCCATCTCTTTGGTCTGCCTCGTTATCGCTGGCCGCTATCTGGCTCCCACCACGTGACGGTGTGATCCCATATTAAATTTGTGGGTGCATGCGACAGACGTATTCAGCCTAGTCCCATTTTAGCTTAGCGCTCTCCCCATCGTCGTCTATGCATGTGAGCGCAGTGTGGTGTTCCGGGTCCTATCTATCCTTTTCACTACTAAATATGCTGTGCTTTGGCAAACCTTAAGCTTGGATTTGTGATTTTTGGTCAGAGACCATGAAAGATGAAATATTATGACGAGTGGATTCACACTTATGAATAATAAAAACTTTTTTCATACAAGCTTTTTCCTTGATTGTTCTTGCATTGTCATCCAAACTACATATCCGTACCAAATTAAGTATAGACTTACGAGGGGCGTTCAATATAAAGTGAGAATGAGATGCAAACTCTTTTAATATTACGAAATTAAATACTGGCCGGTAAAGCTAATCTATCTAGCTGATTGCTATGAAAAAAAAACTAACTGTGTTTTGTTTAAAAAAATATACGGTAATTTCTTTGCAATGCTATTAAGTACGTTAGCGAAAATGGAGAAAATTGAACTGCGCGCCGTTATCAAATACTTGTATTTGAAAATTTTTTCTACGGACCAAGTCAATTTGGATTTGCGGGACACTTTAGGGTCTAATGCTCCTCCGTATTCGACAGTCGCACGTTGGTGCGCCGAATTTAGACGTGGAAGAACATCGACAATGGACGACCCCCGCTCCGGACGCCCTACTACAGCAGTAACTGAAGAAATTGTGAAAAAAGTTGAAAACTCAGTTTTGTCGGATCGTCGTGTCACAGTTCGTTTTATTGCTGAAAATGTAAAGATTTCAACGGGGAGCGTGCATAATATTTTACATGAACGCTTGGGTATGAAAAAGGTATCTGCGCGTTGGGTACCAAGAATGCTTACTGACACGCAAAAACAAACTAGACTAGAGATTTGTCAAGAAGCTTTGAACCTGATGCAGCAAGACCGGGAACTTTTTTTGGCGCGATTTATAACAATGGACGAAACATGACTCCATCATTACGACCCTGAAACGAAACTGCAGTCTATGACATGGAAAAGGCCATCATCTCCAACTCCGAAGAAATTCAAGGTGAGCCCATCTGCCGGTAAGGTCATGGGCTCTGTTTTTTGGGATGGTAAAGGGGTATTAATGATTGAGTATCTCGAGCATGGAGCCACTATTACGGGCACTTTATACGCCAAACAAATAGCAACATTGCGCAATGAAATCCGCGAAAAACGGCGAGGTAAACTCTCGAAAGTTGTGCTGTTCCACCAGGACAATGCCCCGGCACACAAGTCCGCCGTTGCAATGGCTGCAATTCGTGATGCTGGGTTCGATATCCTTAAGCATCCTCCGTATTCACCAGATCTCGCTCCCAGTGATTTCTACCTATTTCCGAGATTGAAACAATACCTGAGAGGCCAGAAATTTGAAGACGACGACGCGGTAGTCGCTGCAGTACAAGATTTTTTAAGTACTCAAAATGAGACCTTTTTTAAAAATGGAATTTTAAGTTTAGAAAAAAGATATACTAAGTGTATTATGCTAAAAGGTGACTATGTCGAAAAATAAAATGACATTTAGTAAAAGTTGTTTATAACATACTCATTCTCACTTTTTATTGAACGCCCCTAGTACCTTTACCTATAAACCTAGACCACCTTTATCAAACATACAAAAGTTAAATTAAATTAAGTTAAATTGGGTGGTTTGTGATGTTAATTGCTGATTTAGATATCTTTTAGGTACACTTTTGTCCCTAAAAATGTTTATCCGACACAGTTGCATAGCTATTTCATAGTTGCTAGCTATAGCGAGATCCTATCGATAGTGTAACCCAATCACTTGATTAACCCATTGATGAGCTTACCCTTGCATTGATTGGCCTAGCCTAACGTTAGGAAAAACCTATTGAACGAGTTAAGAGCGTTTATACCTGCTGAGCTGGCAACGTTGCATTTTTGTTAGTTTTTCTCGATTATTCCATAAAAATTTAATGAAAATTAAAAATATGGTGTATACGAATTGTTCTAATAATATAAGTTAATGTGTCTACTGCAATAATTTTCTTTAAAACCTTTTAATTTTAATAATTACCTTTATTTTCTTTAAAAACGAACAAATTATTACCTAACGGAATAATCGAGAAAAACTAACAAAAATGCAACGTTGCCAGCTCAGCCGGTATAAACGCTCTTAACCCCTGCCATGGAGCTTACCCAGTTCATTAGGGTTTCGGTAGTTAATGTTTAAGCGCTTAGCACTAACTGGGTTAACCCCATTGATCGTCTCTCTCTTTTTTTGCGCATTCGAGCGATTTCCTTTGAAAACGAAAATAATGAATAAAACCTTTCTGGTTATCTGCGAACCGAAAATACTATTCACAATGCGAAATATTTAAGAGGATACGATGCGCAACATTTCTCCATACAAACGTAGTCCCCTGTTTCCTCCCTGGATAATGGCTTTAGAACCAAAATTTTTTTACTTTGTAATCTGTATCTACCACAGCTATGCCCCTATGTTTCATTTTTTCCATATTTCAATTAACATAAGAAATATGAGCTTTCAAAAACTGAAAAAAAAAAAAATAGTTTAAAAAAACTAAAAAACACGCTTTAAAAAATAAAAAATAAATTTTAATAAATTTCAATGCACTATTCTTATAGTGCAGTAAAAAATCTTAATAAGCAATTATTATATTGTTATATCCAGATCAAAATTTGTAAACAATTCTAAATATTGATAAAATAAATAATAATAGTTTAAAATATTTTATTGTAAAAAAAGCGTGGGGTGCATGGTGTCAATTGTCAAGGATTATCGTTTTGATAACATCTTAAAAAGCACCCCACGCTTTTTTTACAATAAAATATTTTAAACTATTATTATTTATTTTATCAATATTTAGAATTGTTTACAAATTTTGATCTGGATATAACAATATAATAATTGCTTATTAAGATTTTTTACTGCACTATAAGAATAGTGCATTGAAATTTATTAAAATTTATTTTTTATTTTTTAAAGCGTGTTTTTTAGTTTTTTTAAACTATTATTTATTTTCTATTTTTTAGTTGCATTTTTTTTCTTTCTAACTTTACCCCCTCACCTACAACCCCCAAACCCCCTAAACCCAACCCCCCAACATCCCCCACCCCATTTCCCCAAACCCCCCTCCTCATTTTACAAACCCCCGAACCACCTGAACCCAACCCCCCTAACACCGAACCACCCAAACACCCGGAACCCCCCCCCACCCCGCCACCTACCGCCCCCCCCTTCCAGTTCCATCATCAAACCCTTGTTACCATCTAGGCCTCTTACCCCCTCCCCATTTCCCACAACCCCCCAAAATCACACCCCTGAACCCCCCAACACCCCCACCCTATTCCCCGTAAACCCCCCCCCATCTCCTAACCCCAACCGCCACACCCTAACCCCCAACCCTCTAAACCCCCGACCCCCTTACCCCATACCCCATTCCCCCCCCCCCCACCCCGCCACCTACCCCCCTTCCAGCTCCATCATCAGACCCTTGTTACCATCTAGGACCAAAGTACTCGTCAAAACGAATCAAACGAGCCCAAACTCGATGGGGTTGTTTCGTTTTATTGTGGAGTGCCTTTGGCCATCTTCCAGCTCCATCATCAGACCCTGGTTACCATCTAGGATCAAAGTGCTCGTCAAGACGAATCAAACGAGCCCAAACTCGACGGGGTTGTGTAGTTTTATTGTGGAGTGCCTTTGGCCATCTTCCAGCTCCATCATCAGACCCTGGTTACCATCTGAGATCAAAGTGCTCGTCAAGACGAATCAAACGAGCCCAAACTCGACGGGATTGTGTTGTTTTATTACATAGTTCCTATGGCCACCATCCAGCTCCATCATCAGATCAGCTCCATGTTACAATAATATTGCATTGTCATCCAATTTACACATATATGCAAAATTTCAGCTCAATCGGAAACCGGGAAGTGGGTCAAAATCGCGCCCTAAGGAGTCGGTTACAAACATACATACAAACATACAGGTGAAGCTAATATAAAGCGTGTAAAAAGGAATAAAGGTTAATATAAAGGTTTGAAATTCAAGATTAGACAGAGAAAATCTTACTTGTATGTGACGTCACACGCAAGTAGCGCCATTCTTGCTGCATAGAAAAGCGTTTTAGAAAGATAGAGATATATACACTGACGAGCAAAAATAAAGGATCGGTTACAAAAATGATGATAACTACAAAACCCGCTGTGATAGCTTCTTCGAGTAAAATGAGTTTAGTAAAGAGTTTTATTCTCAATTAAACTTTTTATTGTTACGAATAAAACTCTTTACTAAACTCATTTTACTCGAAGAAGCTGTCACAGCGGGTTTTGTAGTTATCATCATTTTTGTAACCGACCCTATATTTTTGCTCGTCAGTGTATATGTTTCAAAAAAAAAGGTAGAAATCCAATTTTCAAATGATTTAATTTTTCTCTTCGCTAAACATTGTTTGTATATCTATATTTTTATAATAATTTACTGAGTATGGTAAATTCAACAGTTGAGAATACCGTATTAACTTCTGTGTACATCTGTACGTATCCTGGTATTATGAGAATTTGGTATTATGAGAATCTGGTATTTTGAGAATTTAGTATTTTGAGAATTCGGTATTGTGAGAATCTGGTATTTTGAGAATCTGGTATTTTGAGAATTTGGTATTTTGAGAATTCGGTATTGTGAGAATCTGGTATTTTGAGAATCTGGTATTTTAAGAATATGGTATTGTGAGAATCTGGTATTTTGAGAATCTGGTATTTTGAGAATATGGTATTGTGAAAATCTGGTATTTTGAGAATTCGGTATTGTGAGAATCTGGTATTTTGAGAATCTGGTATTTTGAGAATTTGGTATTCTGAGAATCTGGTATTTTGCGAATCTGGTGTTTTGCGAATCTGGTATCCAGCGAACAAAGGTTTATTTTTTGTGGTCATGGTTGCAGAGCCCTTCAGCCGGGTAAAAAAAATATATCAAAGTTATTATTTTTTTAAAGAAAGAAGTCATGCTTAATTGCAAACAAAAAATATAATTTGAAAAATATAATAATAATAAATACCGTTTTTGCTTGACTAGGATAACACGGACTTTACATCTGTTTTTTTACTAATAGAAAGAAGGTAAGCGATCTTGACGTCACTTTTTCTTAAAAAACACTTCTGAAGAATATATCTCAGCAAATATGTAACAATTAGCAAGGACATTATTATGGTTATTTTGGTTTCATCTATCTATACATATAATAAAATTGGAGTGTCTGTTTGTAATATTGAAATAACCGCTTTTTACTACATGCATATGAATATATATATACGGTACATGCACCAAAATAACATTTTTTACAATTTTTGTATGTCTGTCTGTCTGTCTGTTTGTTCCGGCTAATCTCTGAAATGGCTGGACCGATTTTGACGGGACTTTTATTGGCAGGTAGCTGATGTAATAAGGAGTAACTTAGGCTACTTTTATTTTAGAAAAAGTCTTTCATTTTAGAAAAAATAAATTCAAAATCCTGTTGTCTACGCGAACGAAGTCGCGGGCACAGCTAGTGCAATAATAAGTTGAAACACTTGCACATAGAGATTAAAACTGCTTGAAACAGTTCGATTAAGTTTTAAATGGGTTACAGATGATAAGGTTTGTGCTTCTATCGCAGTCGTATTAATTGTATCATTTGGTTATCCTTTCATTGGACTGAGTCGATGATAGGCTTATTGTATCCTTAGGGTTTGTAAAAACAAGTCTATCAAAAATACTCTATTGAAAACCCCTTCAAGGCTAAGCTCTTACGGTTCCTGCACCAAGGAAGATTAAATGAAGAGAAAAAGCAAATGTCTATCCTATACAACGTTGAGTTCTTTTAAAGAAATAAACTTGCTATAGCTACTCGTAGTATTACTATAGAGTGAGAGGTCTCTGTAACATTAATTTGGTATGTAATTTTGACTTCTGCTTAACACAATGGCGCCATCTGTGAATAAACATATAATGGCGCTTGTGTTACGCAGATATGGTACAGTGACCTCTCTGTAGCGTCATTTGTGTTGACATTAGCAGTCCTCGTGTGTTAACCTAACCATCCTTGCTACCATCTAATAAGATCCCATTTAAAAAAAAATTGTCTGAGAACATCAACAAATCGTCACACATTTGTCCGAACGGTTGCAAACACTGGCTGGCACATTAGTGCCTGACTTAAAATAGAATACGATGAAGTTAATGGCCTATCGAAATACATGTTTTTATTTTTCTATCAAAGTTAGACATGCCAATTAACTCCAATCTTATTACTTTTTAAATTAAAACAGCTATCTTAGATCAACTTAATTTTATTCCTAATCGAAAATTGTTTCACATTTTTATTGCTTTAATAAAGTACCTTAATAGCTTAATATCCATCTGAAAGGTTATTCATAGCAGCCTTTGGTTGCAATGGCGCGCCTTAGTCATTATATGGTACCTAGATGCGATCAGACCCCATTTGCAATCAATGAAGATTAACATAAACGGCGACGCTACAGAACTGGTGCCATTCGGCCGCATATTCTTGTCTGGGAACTTTATGACGGCAGTTTTATCTTGCTCAGTACAATACTGTCTGAAAGGAATGCATTATGGTAATACCTTTACGACACAATTAGTCACGCCAAATTAATTCGCATTGGCTTCTGCTTCTCGATGCACCATGCATTTACCATTAACTGACATTCGGCTCTAGGCAACACAAACGACATGTTCCGGTAGGTCAAGAAAACTTGTTCAACCAAAGTTTTTTTGTGAGGCACGAGTGGTACACGTGTAGCCCGTGTTTATAAATACTGAAAATCTTGCATCGATTAAGTTGAGGTTTACTCGACAAACGAGCTGCCAGCAAGGTCGGGAAGGTCACGGGTACCGCACCAGTTTGTACCACGCAATTTTCTCTGCTCTTTATTCAGTTGTCTCGTGCCTCGTTTAGGATATCGATCGGACACTGAGGCACGTCAAGATAAAGTTTCTGCCGCGTAACCCACCGTTTCCGCGATTTGTGTAGGTAACTGCTCATTAAATGTAGTTGTTGCTTAAGTTCCAGTATTTAGGAGGTTGTGCCATTTTTGGTAGGGCACTTGTAAAACAGTTTTCTTCGTGGAGCTTGACAATGTTTGTTGGTATACTATTATTGATTCTAGCGACGTAGCTACGAGTGAGTAACATAATATTATTTTAAACTTTGCTATTTTCACTATCATTAGATGATTAAATAACATTTGTCATCAAATTCGCCAATATATGCTCGCGGCTTCGTCCCCGTAGAAGAATACAAAAACAAACTGGTTGCCTATCTCGTGGAAACTTCCAAAAATCCCTTCTTAGTGCACCTTTCTGGCATGGTGAAGTTTCCAGACCACCTCCAGTGATTTAGGCTGTCAGTACTTTGTCCGTCAGTCAGTCAATAGATAGCTGTTATTTTTCTATTATGGATTGCGTCAAATGTCAGTTCAAGTTGTAACCTTATACTATTAAGTCTTTACCACAGATAACCGTATATTCGCATGTTTACATCATTAACCGTTTTTTAGGATTATTTTTGTACAATACAAGATGCCAACAAGATTATAAAGTTCCATTGTCTGTGCACTCGTCCGTCTATCAGAGAGACGTATCTTGTGATCCGGACCTAATCGATTGATATTGAAAATAAAAAGGTAGTAGCTAACCTGAATTATTTTTAACAAGATACTTATTCATATTGTATTAGTTCTTCTGCCAGCACTCCCGGAGTGCAACCCGTTATTTTTTTATTGTAACTTTTTTTGAATAGCGTATGCCATTTCAATTATACTCCCCAAACAAACAACTTGTCTATTCTTATATTATAATTACGTACACTTATCTAAGTTTGCATTTATGGTTTAAGTCGATCTTTCATTATATAGAAAACACATCCCGAGCTCTACTCCAGGAAGTGATAAGATCGTAAAGGTAGTTTTGTAGTAGACACTGGTGCTAAGGAGTCAAAGAGCTTACTAAACAATGAGCAAATTTAAAAGACTTTCTACTCGATTATTGTTAAAACTTAGAAGTAATATGCAATGCACATAGTTGTGTAATCTAGATTTTAATTAAGATTCTTTTTGTTTCTTTGTAACAGAATCGCGCT
Organism: Archips crataeganus; assembly: GCA_947859365.1. NCBI lineage: Eukaryota > Metazoa > Arthropoda > Insecta > Lepidoptera > Tortricidae > Archips > Archips crataeganus. The sequence goes on from OX402048.1 coordinate 19,937,197, forward strand.
ACGTAATTTATTCGCTTTATAACTTACATTCCGGGATTAAATTTAATTTTAATAGCTATTGTCTCACGTAATCGTTGGATAGGAATGATGGGATTAAAAAGAATGTGTTAGTAGTACGGAAGTCTTGACTTTTCAAATAATCCGAATCAGTTTAGAGTGTGTCCACACTTGTACCATTCTAGCCTTTCGAGATCAGGCGTATCATATCGAACACGCGTATCCTAAATACGTACGGTCAAGTGCAAAAATAAGTATCGATTGAATCCTCCCATCGTTACATACCTATATCTTAATTCGACGACATAAGAGCTATGGGACATATTTATGAGCAAGTTGTGTGCACCCATATTTTTACACTTGACTGTACACTCAATTTGGTATTTAACGTAACTCATAGGGTATTTAAGGTACGCTGCAACATGGATTGCAACAGTATCAGTAACGTCGTGTTGCATGATCGCGTGGTTTTTCGCGTCCAAACTAACGATCATGATACTTACGTGGATACTTAACGTGCACCCTCCCCCATAGACATAGATGCGTTGACGATAAAGTGTTGCTCGTAAACCTGTTGATTCACCGGACAGTATTTTAAAAGAAAATAGTTTTTCGTAATTAAGCACAAGGTGATCCCATTTCGCGTTGCAATGTTACTCTATTTTCGTTGGTCTTTGCAAACGCTTTTTTTCTGCCTTGATGACGTTACATGACCTATTTTTATGTTGAAAGACGGTGCCGATTTGTATGTTTTCAATTTCAACTCATTCATAAATAAACACAAGTAAAGAACACAAATGATGCTGCTTTTAAAATTCTTGTTTATATTATGATTAATTAGGTACCTATAGAAGTGACATACTTTGCGTTAGGTGCAGCAATATATCTGTCAGTCAGTATCCACCTAATTACCTAAATCTTGATCAATGTGGTATTGCGGACTAAATCAAGAACCCACTTGGATTTTGGTGTTTCTCTTCCAATGTCAAAAAGAGGCCAGGCCACGGTGTCATCTGCTTTAGCATAACACCAATTGATAGTTTAATAATAATTACAAAATAAATCACGGCTGCCGTAACTACTTGATCGGCTTAATTCATAATCATAACAGTGCCATATATGCGTCGAAAATATAGGGCATTCATTGATGCACGAGCCGTCGGCCAGGGCAGAGCGGCTTTGATGTACTAATTTAATGCCTGCTCATCCCAATCCGTATTTTGTTTGTCTATGTAATTGTTTGGTATCAAAAAGTTAGATGAAACTTATCTTGCTTAAAATATTAATAACCACCCACGTCTCACAGTAATTATGGTATAGATATTCACTTCATCTCTCACCGTTATAGGCGATTTCATCTCGGTTATTGCAAGTATTTTACAAAATAGAGATTTCCTTAGATTATATATACACTAGATAGAGCTTAGGCGGCATGAAAACGTCCCGAAAAATATAAGCCAACAGTTGGCTTATATGTCATTTGCCTCCCTTCAGTTTGAATGACGTAACGCGATCGTAATATGAAGCTGACGTTTTGTATCGCAATGTTTGCTACTGACACTCTATCTAGTGTATAAATAAAATCTAAGGAGATTTCATATAAATTGTCATGCGTGTCATCAAATATTGATTTAGTTAAGAATTTTAACGATTATGGCCTTTTCCTGCTGTTTGTAACTCTTTCATTGGTACTATTTAAAATTATGTAAGTTATGGCCAATTAATGAATTGATAATAAAACTATAAAATTGTCGATACTCTAATTATTGCCATCGCACCAGAATTGAATATAGTCTTGTTATTTGTTAATGCCTTACATCCTCGTTTTTACTATTTTGACATAATTAAAGTTTTACCTACTTACGGGTTACAAACTTCTTGCTTTTCACATATCGAACACATTAATTCAATTAATTATATCAATTGCATTGCATCCAAATACTATTAAGGATTTTCTGATTGTAATATCGTCATAATACTCATAGTAAATAATAAAATGTATCCTTTAACCAACTGTTGGTGGTTGGTCAACTGTTACATGAATGTTGCACTCTTTACTCTTGCGGTAAATGTATCTAAAAACACGATCTTTATCACACGAAGCTTGCAACGCGCCGAAGGTTACATCTTGCCAAGTCGCCAAACACTCAAATAAAAAGCAAAAGCAAACAACACGCGATCGGACGCTATTGAACTTGATGAAAATCAAAAGCTAAGTCAACTTCTGCCGATAGAGGTGAGCGTTGGCAGATTTGTGCACTAGGCATTGCTTGACACCGCTGCTCCCGCCAGTCCATTTCCAGCCATGACGCGGGACGGGCCGAAATACCGGGAGACCAAGCGCTACGTCGGTGAGAAAATTGTATTTATACGGCGACTAACAATAATGCGTTTATTGATCGAATGCTATTAACTGATATTAACGCACTTGCCTACTTGCTGCCTTTCCATTTCAAATCCACTAAACAAACATTAAATCTTACACTAGGAAGCTTAACGAAGGTAATCATTACGTATTAAGCATAACTTAATAGTTATAAATTGTAGAAGCAAATGAGATTCCCCGTCGTTTCCGAAGAATTATTGTTGTGTACATGCGTTTAGAGACAAGTTTGCCGCGTACTATACGTAATTCCGCGTCTAATAAATCAGCCAGAACGTAAATAAAAGACCTTTTTATGTCAATACTAACGTATTGTATTACTAAAGAAAGCATGCAGAGCTCTTGATATAGTTTAGGTTAGCAAATCACCATGACAAGAGATCTTCGGTCGTAAATCAAACTTCGATAAACTTGTAATGAAAACAAAACCTGAATAGACGCTCATTCTAGTGAAAAAGTCTATTTCAAGCATCATGATTGTATAGGTTTCTAATACTTCTACGTCTCCTCAGTCAAGTGGATTCCATTATGTTGTAGATATAGTAAAGCATTAAATGAACAGTGTTTATGAAGAAACATTTGCAACTTTGTGTTACTAATTGTAAACAGCTTTTGTATCGGTATAGAGGGCCGTGAACTGAAAACTGGCAACATGACAGTTTTACGTTTAATTCTGTATATTAAATACTTAGTTACTGTGAGCACTTAAATACAAAGAGTTGTATTTGTGTTTGATAGTGCGGCGTATTGTAATCATCTTGAATTGTTTTCTTAACTGTTGGTCTTGTTTGAGATATGATTCCAGAAAACAGTTATAAAAGCAGATTATTTCGACTTATCACATCGTGCTAGTTGTACATTTCATAATTCGTGCAAAATTCACAAAGTAAGTAATAGTTAGCCTCATAAGCTGAGAAGGACAAAGCTTATATACGTCATAATGTGCTGAGGATATCCATCTTAATCAGTTAATATAGCCGTGACTCTCTCGGCCTGTCAGGTCGACTGTCAGTGAATCGCCGGCTTTAAGTAACCCAATACGAAACGAACAAGTACATACTACATTTATATATATAGAAGCTTATTCTTGATGTTCGCCGTACATTTAATAAGACTGAGTACGGTTGTCAACACTCTTAACTAGCCGTTCGTTCTCTGTCAGTCTACGAATGATCACTTAGTACTGACGACAGAAGAACTCTTCGATGTAGAACTACTTTCAGTGTCATTTTCGTTCGTGTCACATAGTCATTGATTATACATATTTGAACACCAAAAAATCCTCGCGCATTGCTTACGCAGAAATTGTGCTTATGCGATTAGATCATACTTTCCTGTAAATAATGTATAAAGCTTCCAGGTCAGTCTAGGTCAGTACTCCCATTTTTAATACTGTTACTTTATTTTTAGCATCGCCAATTCTCAGAATAGATTCTCTCACTCTCTTTTGTCCAGTGATGGGTCTAAATCAACAATAATTTCCTGTCCGAATTCTGTAAGTCATTCATTGACGTGTAACTGACGGGTCATTTATTTCGCCTCGGAGATTATTTTTATCAAACTTAAAGCTGACAATTAAAAGTAATGGGATACTTTTGTTGTGCGCACTCACTGTACACTACAAGGTATATGTATCAACGTGTTTTTTTTAAGATTATCTTGATAATGATACCTTTTTAGTATGTATTTAATTTTATACAGAACTAAAAACATTCACCTTCTAAGTGTACTAAATTATAGCGCTTATTATTGTAAATAAGCAACGCAATATGTATATTATGTCGTGCGTTTTTTTATTTATTTATTACGTAAAGAAACCTTTAAAGGGCTATTGGCTAATAAAAATATAATAGCGCCATAACACTTTATCTATAGTAGTGTTAATAGAAGGTTATTACACATTCGCGAGTACAGGGCGGGGCTCGGGAACTGTGCCGGTCGTCGCCCCCGCAGCCGAATCTACGACTTTCTAATGAGATTAAAGTAGCTTACTTTGAGCAGTCGCAAGATGTCTTTAAAAACGATCGCACAGCCGGAATGCAGCCGGCGCACCGAGATCATAATTGCAGCTCCCCCACTTAATTGCCATATCCGATACTATTCCAATTCTTAAGAACGAACATCTCAATCTACATCTTCATTAAAAACTGTTTAAACTGGAAACTCATCGAAGTTCTTCATGTGACAATAAAGTGCCAAGTAATGTGTTTAAGTTTAACGAGGCTAATTCTCAGGTAGAAAAGCATTAAATTAAGTTCTCGTTGACCGTTAATGCCGTTGATTCATTGAATCGTTTTACAGAACGTGTACAATTATGTTCTTGTGGAGCTAGAGATCGCAAGGGCAGACGGGCTTTCACCGTCTTGCCTCGTGATTCTCTCAACGCAAGTGGAAAATTGTTTCTGCATTCTTTAGATAAGGTAGTTATTTGGTTGCACGTTCGTTGCTTCCTAAGTTTCTGCGGCTGTCTGGCGGAGGAGTTATTGATTTGAGTCCCGGTGCGACATGTCTTTGTAGATTACACGTAAACACATGTACAAAGGCCATTATTCAAGTACGTTAAATTAGGTATGTAGCATGCGGTCTTAGGATCCATCCGTGTACGCCGCAGCTTTAAGAGGATTAGCCCAATTCACTCCACTTTCACGACGTCATCCGACTGGGTAATCCTTTTAGCGTTCGTGAAACTGGACCTGAGGTCGGGGCCATCCACTCAATGAAGCACTGTATTCTATAAATAATTATTACGTTTAAATACCGCAATGCAACAAAAGCTTTATGCACTGCCTGCTATTAGCTGCTATCATTTGTTTTTAGGGTCCCGCACCTCAAAAGGAAAATGGGACACGCAGCTAAATCACTATGAATCTAGTGATATAAGTTTAGATGCGTACACCAGTTACACCACATATTTCTGTGACCCAAACACGGACATGTAACGTAAATAAGCGAAATGCTAGTCACGTTTGGGAGGCGAATTAGATTTTTCGTTAAGTACCGTTTTGTGTGACATGAAATGAATGAACTTATTGTGAGGGTCTCAAATATATATCTAATATAAAAAAATGTGTCACGGTGTTTATTATCGAACTGCTCCGAGACAGCTTGACAGATTTTTATCAAAAAATTTTCTCCTTACTCAGTAGATCTGAGAACAGGTCTTAGGCTATTTTTATACCCCTATTGTTCGCGGACGGAGTCGCGGGCAACTGCTAGTACATATATTAAAAGATGAAATTACTTGTTTACCTATAGATTGCAAGAAAATCTATAAAAAGTGCGAAAGTCCTATAAGTCCTATTCGAATTTTCCATTACATTATTAAAAGTGCTAAGCAAAAAATAATAATTATTAACAGACAAACAATTATATTATAATACATACAATAACCGTAGGTAGGTAGGTACAACTCGTTTGTACCACAACCATAGCCTAAAGCTGTATAATTGTGACAGTTGCAATTATCGCTTTATGCAAGGCATTAAAGAACTCATTCAAGTAATAAGACGTCAACTTTTTTTCTATATTGTGCTTTGCCTCGCTGTGCTTAACTAATAGTAAACTGCATTTATGTACACACAGAACGCATGCCAAGCAAGGATGATGTAACGCTCAGAGTAGATAAATACGGCGTAAATGTTTCCATTCAACTCGCGCTAGTAGTAAAGTATCCGCTAGTATTTTTCTTGACCTTAAACAACCACTTAAATGGGAGGCGATCCAATGCTTGATTTAATACAGAAATCGGAAGTAAGCCCGGAGCACTTGCACGGCGGAAGTTTACTTTGTCGAGTAGCTATCATAGGTCCGCATCGTACGCTTCCGGCGCCTCCAATGCCGTATCTGTGAAACATTCGACGTATTCAATTTTATCGCGACCATGCTTAAAATAGCCTTTATCTCGTCAACGCTGAGGTCAGTGGGCGCCGCTGCCTGCGCGGACGCCTGCCCGATCATTAACTTCTCTAATTAAAACCCTTCGTTAACACGACAACAACAACAACAACGTTATCGCTCTTCTCCGTAAGTTCTGTTTTTCTCTCAATGAAGTGGAAACAACGCAATCAGCGCACCATTCATGATTATTATCCATCACGTAGTAAAATTATGTACACGTGTTTGCCGTTTCCTTACATTGAAATATGGACTATAAAATGATTTACTCATAAGTCACAATTATTTGATTGCCGTTTTCTCGGACAAGGAGCAGCTTGAAATTTTACGTCTTCCACTTATCCCTACAGGAAATGCACTTGCAGTTTTATTATTGTCGTAAAGGCGTTTGATCATGAGCATATTGAATGCGCGTCTCTGTGGGTGCGGGGAAATGCAATAAATTACCGACTCGCGTCTCGGCATATGCCCCTAGATGATTTAATGCTGGGCGGACCCACCGCTGACTTATTTAAGATGTGAAGTTTACTGAGATACTACGACTCTTACTTGTGCAAAATATCACATTTATTACTCGCACTATGCAAATTTTAACACACTTACCTTACGCCCAGCAGTTTCAGTATTTCATGTTCGTCACTCGTTCTGCAATTTATGGTTGATTTAAAACATGGTTGTCGACACTGATATTTCTTCGTGTCAGACACCATCTGTTACATGAATATAACTTGCTTGATGAATGATGCATATCTTCGGTTGCTATAATTGAAGATCTATTTAGTTGAAAGAAATGTAAATCGGATGGTCATCTGCGCTGAAAAACTGATCCGCACAAAGCTAGTATAATTTATTGTGATCTCATCCAACGGACTGAATGCGTATTTCCGTTCGATTAACTCTACTAATAATAACAAAACATCGTTTATCAAAACGAAAACTGACTTTCCTTCCGGATGGTTTTGTAAATTGTGAACATGTGTGACTGCCATAATTTCGTGTCGGATAAACAAATGGAAGTTAACATCTGAAGATTGATATCCACTATGAAGTGATTGATAGTTCCTAGCGCACCTAACTCAAAGACCATTAAGCAGATTTGTTTTACTTTCTAATTTTGTAATCCACAATTAGTTTTTTCAGGTTGAAGCTTTCACTCATAGGCTTTCAATTTCGCTTTCTGTCATTTTTTTTTATTACGTAACCAGGTGCCTACGCATAGTTGTTAGCCAACTTAGTCGTTGTATTACCTTAACCATTTAAACACCCCTTGTTGAACCGAACTGATTTTGTAGAATTGCTATTGTTTGAGGACATGGCCACAGATCTTTGCTGTGACGTTGACAAATAGATCACTAATATTAAAATGACTGCACATGTGCTGCTTACAGCGTCGCTGGAGCTGTTGAACTTATTTGGACTGTCTTTAGCAAGCGTTTGCATGTCAATCCCATCTTCAATACCGATTGAATTCCTAGCGGAGCGCGAGTTTAGAGTATGGATCTCCTGACATCACCCAGTTACGGAGACCAGACGTGGGCTTCCTAGAATCAAACATTGGCAATTTTGTTTTTTATTACTCCAGTAAAGATAAAATTCTTGATCTAACGCCAAGATACTGCAAAATCACGAGTCTTTCTCCCGCTAGGGTTGAATTTACTTTTCCCAATACATACATATAAATATCTAACGCTCTACTATGAAAATGATTTCACCACGTCATTAAACTGAATATAATATTATTGTTTGTCATTGAATATAATTGACCTTAACACAAAAAAAAAACTATAACACGTCTTATTCTTGCCTATAGTTTCTATGTACCGACATCTGTTAAACAAAAAGTTCAACGGGTGTCTAAATTTACATGGTTCCTAACGTTGCGTTTTTTCTTCTTTTGAAGTAATTAATTTGAATGCACTAAATAATAGAGTGCTGCGTAGTTTTTACAATTTACTTGAACTCGTCATTTCTGATAGCACGTGTTTGCGCTAGGAATAATGGTCTACTGCGTAGTTCTCATGTAAACTATTAGATTATTGATTTTGTACTACACTTTTGGGTACAAGGATTGATTAATGAATGATTTAATTCATAGTCATCTCAGTTACACTCATAAATTAGATCTACATACATATATATCATATTAACGTTTTGGTTTTCTATATCTGTCTCCGTTTTTTGATCCGTCACATCCGATTAAATTATTGAATACAACTAATTCCTTTCCAACAGTTTAATAGTATTTTTCCTATTTCTATTTTCTATTCTATCTCTATTGAAGAAAACAAACATCATACATAAAGTTAATGCATGCAGGTAGATCATAAGCTAGCAAAGTTTTCACGTTTATATCAATACTTAAAAGGTAAATTTTACGCACAAAGGTAAAACATCCACATCCGCAGTGCTTGCCTGCAGGGCGACTACCGAGCGAATGATCGGAGTAAAACTCAAACACGCATCGTCACACAGATAAAAACCAAGCTAGATCGCTTGTTCGCCCCCGAAAATCCCCACATAGCAAATTTAATCGAAATATTTAAAGCCGTCACCGAAATCCTGGAAGAAATATACAATAATTCGTTTAAATGTATTAGATGTAGGTATCTAGGACATAAAAGTCTCACACAGAACACTAAATTAAAAATGTGTTCGTGACGGACTTATTGTACAATCTTCTCTTTCGTATGGAAATTCACAGATTTATAAGTGTCCTGTGAAATGCATAGCTTCCAAACTGTCTGCTCAAAATATTAGGTGACCTTCCATGAGGTCGTCCCTGTCTATTCGCACTGGTGGCAATAAAGCAGCTCCTCAATGAATTTAACGGATTAAAAAGCACCATTGGACCACTGCCAGTCCACATCGGTATAAACATTGCGAATTTAAAGAAATGTCATTACGTAAGACAACCGACTTTACTGTTTTAACGTCTGATTTCAATGAAAGCGCTGACAGACGCGACTTGAAGCTATCAAACTTTTCCAATATCATCCCCTTTGTTATCCCTTTTATGTGGCCCTATTCTTAGGCTTTCCTCTATTCAAAAGTAATTAATTCTTCTTTTTCACAACTTTCATCATTAGTTAATGTAACACTTTTAAAACAGGTTAGGTACATTTATTGCCATCTTTAATATCTGAATTTTAGTACTAGCTTACATACTTACCGCGCATCTTCTTACTAATAAGAACAACGCAAAGAAACCATTAGTGAATTAACAACTAGCTTGAGTTCTACAAAGGGATTTAACTTGAATAAGTTAATAATGCTATTCTATTCCCATTGGTCGTCTTGAGGCTTCCTGACTGAGTTGCTATGTCTAAAATAGTGCTATCATGTTTATAGTGCATTGCCCTTCATACCTAACAAAGAAGGTTCTGGAACAGTAAGAGTTGTATTTGATTCCATTTCTGGAAACAGATACAAATTCTCTCCCGCGCCTACGGGAATAATCTCGTGATTCACAACTTGCGACTCATACCGTAGCTATCTTAGTTGTTAGTAATAATGTAGAAATCGAATAGCTTGTTTTTGCCTCTTCAATATCTAACTGCCCTTACATTCCTTAATCAAATCAAAATAAATCAAATACATTTAATTTCGAATAAGTCTTTCTTACTGACTTCAAACAATATATCTGCTAGCATTAAAAAAAGTAAAGGAAAAGCAAAGTTTGAATGTAATATCTTTTCACAATTCAGCTCTATTTAGTCTTACGTCACCTTCATTATCTTTCATGATATTCCCTCCCTCGCAAAAATGTTATTCTAGAGATCAAGGTACATCTATAGAATACGCTATCCAATCTTTTGTAAGAATTTTGATGTAGCAGCGTATTAATAGCCTGGTGTGACGCGGTGGGCTCGGTTCTCCTATACCCAACGAAACGAACGAAACAAATTAGTTTGCGTGCGCAGGCGAAGTGCTAGCCAAGGCTTCGACTTTAGGGATTGGCGGAAGTGCATTCTTTAGCTGCAGCGCACGTTATTCCGCGCAATGAGAATTGTTTTCTGAATACAATTTGAATAACATGCTTAATGACTTCATGATTCGATACAACTTAGTTGAAGACATAAAGAATAAAAACTTCGGTAATGCTTGGTTCAAAAAAGGTTTGGGTTAAAGCACCTGGGATTATACGTGTTCAGACTACAAAGAGAAACACCAGTCTTTTTAGTATGAAAACGGCTTATAACGAGATTAGCTAGGCATTTTTGCTCATCAGCATTCAAGATGTCCCGTTCGCGTTTCCATCTTCAACGGGCAAACTGAAGCTCGTGGAGGCTTTTTCTCACACGCTAAGGAGGCGTGCCGTCGCAATAATTATTATTTATATATATTCATCAGTAGCGGATACAGGTGGCGTCCTGCCCTGTACGTTGACACCGCGACCTTGGTATCCACTTGTATCAAGATCAATGGTCTACCACTACAATCTACATGGGTTCTTAACTTTTTCTTTTAAGGTCGACAACTTGTTTTTCTGACGATGCCACGCACGCTCGAGTTGCGAGTTATGCGAATGTTTTCCATAAAGGGCAATGTCTTATAATATTTACGTAGTGTCTGTCCTTGAAAACTTTTTAGTGTGTTATTTTACTTCATTAATTGTCATATACATGCATGCATGCCGCCTTGCGTACGTAGTATGGTTATTTGTTTTCATGTACTATTACAACGATTCACATCACCAGCTTGTCTAACGCTTACGACGCTTGCCTTCGCTTTCACCATCTCTTTCTGTCATCATCTTATACCGTTTGAAAGAAAGAAATAGTTATTGCGAAGGCAAGCGTCAGAAGCATTAGACAAATAAGCCTGTGGACTGGACTTCCAGTTTCTATTTATGCCTTTATGTACCTACTGTTTCTTTTTAGAAAATTGTCCCAATGAAAAAATGTAGTGTATGTATGTATATGTATGTAATGTTTAAAAGTAACAAAAGTATCGTGTCAGCCCCGCTGCCCCATTTGGCTGGTCACGTGGTGACGTCACGGCGTCTGCGCACCGTCTGCGGCCGCTTCCCGGAACGGTTGGCCGCAGCGCCTTCCTCCTGTCCACGCCGCTATCAATGAACTGTTTGTTATTTATAATTAGTATGGAGGCTCAATTAGTTAATTGGTTCATTGAGTTTTAATAATTTATAAGTATTTTCCTTGTTTTAAGTATGTTTGAGATTCCGTTCGCCAGCAAATGTTAACCCCAACAGTCTTTTTAGGGTTCCGTAGTCAACTAGGAACCCTTATAGTTTCGCCATGTCTGTCCGTCTGTCTGTCTGTCTGTCTGTCTGTCCGCGGCTAAGCTCAGAGACTGTTAGTACTAGAAAGCTGTAATTTGGCATCAATATATATATATCAGTCACGCCGACAAAGTGATTGAATAAAAAAAAGTAAAAAAAAATTTTTTAGGGTACCTCCCATAGACGTAAAGTGGGAGTGATTTTTTTTTTCTCGGCTAACCCTATAGTGTGGGGTATCGTTGGATAGGTCTTTTAAAATCATTGTGGGGTTGCTAACATGATTTTTCTATTCAGTGATCTGTTTGCGAAATATTCAACTTTAAAGTGAAAATTTTCATTAAAATTGGCCGTCCCCCCCCCCCCCCCCCTCTAAAATCTAAACTGTTGGGTGGAAAAATTTGAAAAAAATCAGAAGGGTAGTAAATACATCAAATTTACTAGGAAAATTATAGCGGCTAAGATTGCTTGGAAATTATTTGTAGTTTAAGAGTAAATAGTAGCCTAAGGTATAAAACATACCTAAACTTGGATGATTCCGTACACATACGAAATCCTTAGAAAAATATTACTTAATATTATTTTTCGTAATGGCTACGGAACCCTACCTTGGGCGGGTCCGACACGCTCTTGGCCGGTTTTTTTAATTTATTGACAAGTTAATAAATATCAAAATATCTATTTTGGATTTTTTTTTACTCAATTTTTTTTTATCTACCAGAGCTTTCGGGTAGACATGGTTTCCAAAAAGAATGCGGTGCGAAGCAGAAACTAATTTCTTAGGAAAGCAAAGTCATAACACAATTTACTTAACCACTAAATACTTTAACCGTTGCACATTGTTCTCAGTTACTGATTAACTCTTCTTCAAACATTCCATCTATTTTTAGAGACGGGAGAATGACTCCTGTTGCCTAAAAGTGAAGAATTCGGGCTTCAACAGTATGGAAAGAGTAAGACTCTCTCAATGAAGTCATCAAAGAAAACGTCAATGACGCATCTGCTATTGTTCGGATATTTTATATTATTATCGGATACATTATCGATTTCACTCTTCACAGTGTTGTTGAACTATGTTCTGGTTCAGTTACCAGTGAGCGCGTGGGTTTAAAAAAACCGATATGGAGTAGGGTACAGAGCGATGACAAGATTCTACGCCATACCCGTATTTCTTCCGTTACCCTATTTTACGTTTCACCAACGTCGCACCATGAGTCACAGTCTGATTCACCTTTTGCTGAAAAAGTAATCCCACTAATATTATAAATGTGAAAGTTTGTATGGATGGATGTGCGGATGTTTGTTGCTCTTTCACGCCAAAACGGTTTGACGAATTCTAATGAAATTTAGCACATAGATAGTTTATTACCTTGATTAACATATATGATACTTTTTATCCCGGAAAATTGCATAGTTCCCGTGAGATAGTGATAAAACTGATAAACGAATTCTTCGCAGACGGAGTCGCTGGCAACAGCTAGTGTAATTACAAATTGTAGACAGTTATACTTTTAGTTAATTCCTTCGTGTTTCATTAAAATCAATGCGAATTTCGAAATACTTACATACACATTACATTCACGTACGTTCCAAATTTCCGCTCGATCGGATAAGTGGATGTTGAGTTACGTTGCAGACGCGCCAAGTCGGCTTACGGTTTTGGCACAACCCAAAAATCCATTTTCCCTTGCAAATTCCAATGAACAACTAATTATATTCTTTAGTGTACTTCTAAAATTGTACTGTTAAGACGCAGGTTCGCCAATATCGTTTGCAGTTTTGAAACCGCGTTTAGTATTCGCCGAATGTCCGTGAGCCAGGAAGCAGTGTACCGTTTACGTGGCGTTATTGTACTGTAAAGTATTGTTCGCTCGGTAACGCTTTGCATCAAAATTGGACATAACTATTAGTAAACGACACGAAAACACACTTTCCCGCTTTGATTTGCTTTCATTGTACGAGAGTAAATCGATTTCTGGCTAGATTGTGCGTCAACGTCGCTATGGGGTTTAAGCTTATCTATAAACAAGTGAACATCTAGAACTATTCAGGATTTCTCGGGAATCAAGGCCAAATCTGAATAGATTTATGACGTAATACCGTTAGAAATCAATGTACAAAGATGTCGCATTGCAGACCTGTGCATAAGAGAAAGTTCTCTAAATTTAGTTTTAATATTTTGATAGCCCCAAATCAAATTAAACGTGTAAAGTGAAGAAATTGAGCAGAATTGATGTGCTGTAAAATATGAAAAGCGTCTACAGAAAATACTTTCTCTCATTTTGAACGATGTCAAAATGCACTAAGCACTTACGGAGCTATTAAATTCTCGCGGCAAGCGTTACGTTATTACAATGTACAACGCTGTCGTCCGTAATTCCGAATGAATAGTTTATTACAGTATTAATTTAGTCCGTACGGAGATCGGATCTCGACGTCGGCCGCCGGCGATGGGCTGTTGTCTTCAATTAACCCAGTTCTGGTCCGGCCATTGTATGCTGTCTACAAGCTGTCTGCTTTCTTTCGCGTAATAAGCTTCAAGTTATAAACTGCTTTGCACACCTGAGTTTGAAGAAAAGCTTTTCCTTTTAATCGTTACTTTCGGTATCACATCTTTCATTATAACTTTTCCCCGGTTTTTATATCCTGCATACTCTCTCTTATTGTACTAGACCTTGAAGTAAAAGATGAAAGAGGATTAATGACCACGTTCCGTCGTTAATTATTTTAACCCTTACTTGTCACTTTGACACCTTGTCTGATGAGGGAATACTTTCTTGAACATGTCAGCGAATACATTAAAACGCCATATCATAAGCGGGTCAATGAACTCGTTATTATAAAGATACTATAAACAATATTTGTACAGTCAGTAATAAAATCGAAGACATGCAACGTGAAAGGAAACCAAAGTAGACACTGGCTAGACAAAGCAAAACACGACGTCGCTTTGTGTAATAAACCATATTGGATAACTTTTTGTGATACCTACTGGGTTCACTTACCACGAAACGAAAACGTGTTTCTGAAGTATTCAAATTAGTGTCCGACCGAAACTGGTTTTTACGACCGAAACCGAAACCGAATTTCGGCACAGTTTCAGTTTCGGCCGAAATCGAAACCGAAACATCCTTACAAGGATCATGTTTTGAGGTTAAAATAAGGTAAACGGTATTATTTTTATAATCAGTCGGTCTTTAATTTTTTAACTTTAAATCACATAGCTATGCAGTCTTCGATATTTTCACTTATTGATAATCAATATAACAACCCTGAATCCATATTATTATCACCACTAATGCACTATAGTAAGTACCAAGTGCCTAACTAATGCTTGTTTAGGTATAGCATTAGCGAGAGAGTTAAAGTAACCAAAAGAATATTTAGATAGTTAGGTTAAACTTGATTCTACTATGTCTATGTATTAGTTTGTTATATTGAATTATTTTTTGATGATTACAACCTACTCTTATGCCATATCACGTGATAAAAATTACCGAATTCAAAATAAATCACATGAAAACTCACAACAAACAAAACGAACTGTGAACAAAAGCCAGTCACGACATGATTAGGCCGCGTCAAAATGTCTTCGTCGCTTGGAATTCAATGCGCCGAACATGACCGATCGCAGCGCGAGAACTCCCGAATGTAGTCTCGGTTTTGGTTATAGTTTCAGCAGGTTTGCCGCCGAAACCGAAACCCGTTTTTTTGCCGGAACTCGACCGAATCCGAAACCCAACTTTCGGTCGGACCTAATTCATATCAAACAAAATTTCTTATCTATATCTATGCTGTTGGCAAGCTATTGTTAATTACATGTTTTTTCTCTTTTATTCACACATTGTTAGTATTTAGTTGCATCACACACACGTGTCTGCGATATCCGTGCAAATATTTGATCCTTCGATTGTTCTAAATGACGCACTGTGTTACCTGAAATAGTAGGTAAGCTTCTCAAATTGAATCGATGCCCGTAATATATTACTCTATCTCTCTTTTTGACGTAACGTCAGGCACGACACGAGTAACCTACTTGGCACTAAAGCATTTTAAAAGTATAACGCTTCCTGAAATTCTTACATTCTACCTGTCTTCATTGTTCTAGTTTTAATAATGGTTGCAAAAAAGTCTAACAAAATTTACGACAAGGTCTAACAGTTTCATCAAAGGCTCCGCTCGTTTACATAACTAGTAATAAAATGAGTAGTAATGATACCGATCGGATAATTAATCGGATAAGCGGGTTAGTCCTATGTATTTTGACTTTACATTGCACTAATGAATTTTAAAATATCATTCGTCCATTTGGAAGTATACGAATAATCTGAAATAAAGGTTAGTTGGAAATAGGTTCAACTTAATCAGTGAACTTACTTGGGATCGAATTCCATTTTTAGGGTTCCGTACACAAAGGGTGCCAACGGGACCCTGGTGCTGAGACTACGCTGGCTGGACCGTCTGTCCGTCCGTCACAGGGCTCTATCTCTTGAGCCGTAAATTTTTACAGATTATTTATTCCTGTGGCCGCTATAACAACAACTACTAAAAATAAAATAAAGTTAATAATTAAAGGGGGTCGTCACACAAGAAACGTGTTTTTTTTTCGGAGTTTTTAAGTTGTTTGGCTTTGTTAGGCGTTGCTAGGCGGCCAAGGTGACAGCCGGCAGTTGCTAGGCAAGGTCTAAGCGCCATCACCAACAACCAACAACCGCAGTTTAGCTTTCTATTAACTTGCAATGTAACTTTGTTTGTCCGGGTGGAATCATTTAACTCAAATTTGAAGTAGATGTCTTCAGCCGATTGAGCTGAAATTTTGCATTCATGTATAAATCTGATGATGAAGCCAGAGGGTGGCCATAAGAACTCTGTAATAAAACAACATGACCGAATCGAGTTTGGATTCATTCGACGCTTCCAATATCTTTTTGTCTCTTTGGGACATGGTCCACGTTTCGCAGCCGTAGAGGGCTATACTCCAGATGTAGACCTTCACCAGTTTCTTCCTGACGGAGCTTGATATTTCAGCTGAATGAAAGTAGGCATCTTTTAGTGTTAAATATACCTTTTTCGCCATACAAAAAGTACAGTCAGTAAAAAAAATCTTAAATTAAAAATATTTCTTTAGCAAAAACTTATTACTAAACTGTTTTTAAAACACTGTACGCAGGTACGGAACCCTTCATATACGAATCCGACTCGCACTTGACCGTTTGTTTTTTTTCATATCGCGCCAAAACATTTTGCTTAGCGCAGTTTGAGCTCACGATTATCCTACCTACTTTAAGTTTAATTTCATTTTTAACTTTGACCGTATATAAATTTAACTTTGTTACTGTATCCGGTAAAATTATTCCTTACACATAGCATAGTGAAGCTGTTGTTAGATGTGATATAACGTGTACTTAGGTAACGGAAATTTAGCATTTCCAAAAATAGAATTGATATTTTTATCAACAGATAGCAAATTCTAAGAATGTAATAAATTGTCTGATTAGGATTACTGCAGTTGATAAAATTTAACTAATTCATACATAAACTTGCATGCTATGGAGACCTTAGAAATAGGTATATAGTATAGTACTTATTTAATTGAATAAAGAGATTCTTTGACATGATATTATCCTTGACCACGACTGCAGTGAGGTTAAAAGGTCTGTCACATCATATACATTATGATTATGACCTAAGTAGGTACGTATACTATGACGGGATAATTGTCAGTTTAATTCCTAATCTCACCGCATTCTAAACATACCGTTCTGCTCAAAACTTCTGAGGTATAAGATATGAAATGCTATTTCGTTTAGTTGTAAGTTCATTGTTATTATATTTCAAACTAAATACAAACTGAAATATAGATGCACAGAAAAAACCCCAGAAAAAAGACCAATGCTGGGAATCGAACCCAGGTCCTCAGCGTTCCGTGCTGCGTGCTTACCCCTACACCACCACTGGTCTAGAAGTTAGCGAAAAAAATGAAGTTGAAGAAAATAAAAAAATAAATAGAAAAAGATACTTCATACTTAACTTGCATTGTTATTATATTACAGTACCTACTGCATAGGTGTCTAACAAACAGTTATCTAGTAATTTCAAGCTTTGGTTGGTTACCTTTAATAGTGACACCACAGCTGCCGTACAATTTTACACGTCCACTTGCGAACCGTCCAAGTGAAAAAAGTTGGCAATGCTTCACACGCTCTTTTTGTCCTATGGCGCTCACTGTGTCTGCGGCCGGCGCCTGCGCACCGGCGTTACAAAATTGTCTCACCACCTCTGATGAGTCTCGACGTTGCCGTTTGTTTTTAATTGAAATTAATCTCTTTTCACGACAGATTTGACTTAAATTGCCTGTGCTTTGAACGTAATTTGACGGAAACAAAAATAAATTGTTTTCTAAATAATTTGTAATTTTCCATATTGTTCTTTTGATTTCTGAATTATTTGTTGACTCCATGATTTATGCATACTAATGCATAGTGAATGTGTACTGCAATACTTTTATAAAAAGCTGAATTACGATTAGTATAAGAATCTAGTTTTCTGATTTTTGTACATGAAATGTCAGCTGTTGCTTTTAATTAGACTACTGTCTTGGCACACGTAAACGTTCAGTTCGCTCGAATACTTTTTGTTTTTGTTTCTATGAGAAATATTTGCATTATTCAGGATTCCAAAATGCTAATCATACTAGACCAGTGTGGTGCCTACTTTTGTGGTTAGATCATTTGGCCTTCGTAAGAATTGCATTCCTAATTTGTCTTTCATAACATTCTGTAGTGCATATTTGCTCTTCAACTCTTTCGAATACTCACAATTTTTATTTGCTTGCACTTGGTTAAAATAATTTTAATTTATTTGACTCTCGACGACTGACCTGACTGCAACAGACACGTTTGGGTAGATTTAAGTTCGACATGCCAAATAAATCTCATCTTTATGCATTAATGCTGTGTTTGGCTGTCTCAAATTTAGTGGAACTAGTGATATATCAGTGGAGTCAAGGATAGCCAGTAAGTTCACCAATTCCAGTGTCATCTGAATCAATATTTAAAATCAATCCAGACTTTAGTGCCTATTTACCATGGCGCAACAAGCGCTGCTTTAAACCGTTGATAATCACTATCGAAAAAATATTCTTTCCAGAATAGCCGGCAAGTCAAAAGCACATTTTTTTTTAAGCCAAAGCCGTCGATTCGTTGAGTTAAACAAACAATTCCGATCACTGCAGATTCTAAATCTACAGTCGTTAAGTCGCATGATTAAACAAATATACGACAACACCGCGCAGTCTGTCCACAGAAGTGGTTTTCTGTGTAGTAAAACAGTTTTATGCGAAACTTGTTACTGCTTATTTACATTCGTCGACATTATAGGCACGAACCAGCTTAAAACTAACTTTGCGTCTGTTTGGACTTTATTTCCCGATCTTCCTTATTTTACTTGGATGCAATACTTCAAAAATAAATTAATATTTTTTAATATGTACTCAGCCTTCTTAACGAAATAAATTATTATGTACTGAACCTTCCCAACGAACTCAATCTTCACCTTATCAAGGCTCGGAAAGAAGAAAAGCAGTGCACTTATTTAATTTACCTTATTAGTCTTCTTGTAGATAAATATTTTTGTAACAAATTCCAATTTTCATCTGAATGTACCGTGGGCGTTATATTTAACATCGGGTGAACCACTAAATCTCAATTAAGTCGGTTTCGAAGCTTGCTTAATAAATCGGATCAATTAAGTGTGTGCAACAAGGATGCCGAAACTTTCAGACGGCGCTCGCGTGACAGTCTGAGGTTCCGGTCGCAGGTTGCAGTCGCTTCCTGCATTTAAAATTTGGTTTTCCGTTCTTTTTCAATCGGTAATCGTTATTTTGTTATCCACTAGCATTTACCCGAGTCTTCGTGCGCGCGAACCGTTAAATGTGGCAGTTGATTCGAAATTCCGAGATTTTATACTAAATTACACGGGTAATCCTAAAAAATTACGTCGTGGTCTTCATTTTTGGTGCATAAAAATAAAAAAATATTTATTCTACAACCAACACCAAACTAGTTACTTGAAGAACATCCGTTCAAAATTCACCTATGTATTATTATTAGTTATTACAGAGATCCAGATATCTGTATACCAAATTTCATAGAAATCCGTCGGGCCGTTTGAGCGTGAAAGAGTAGCAGACATACACGCGCACACGGCACACTTACAAAGTTTCCTATTTGTAATATTAGAAGGATACTTCGTATTTTCTGTATTTTCTTTTTAAAACTCAAAACTATCGCGTTTGAAATTAAACTATTTCTTGTTCATCATTTTGTTTTTTTTTTTTTTTTTTTTTTTATGATATAGGGGGCAAACGAGCAGACGGATCGCCTGATGGTAAACGATTACCGTCGCCCATGGACACCTGCGACACCAAAAGAGTCACAAGTGCGTTGCCGGCCTTTTAGGTAGGAGTACGCTCTTTTTTTGAAAGCTTGAAGGTCATATCGGTCCGGGAATACCGCAGCAGGAACCTCATTCCAGAGCTTTGCTGTGCGAGGCAGGAAATTTCTGGAAAAACGCACAGTAGAAGACAACCAACCATCCAGATGGTGAGGATGGAAGTGTTGTCGCGTAGGGCGGTGGCGGAAGGATGCGGCAGGGATCAACCCGAATAACTCCTCGGAGCACTCTCCGTTGTACATGCGATAGAAGATGCACAGTGAAGCTACATCTCTACGCAGCGCCAAGGAATCAAGCCCATCAGAAGTTCGTTGGCAGCCGACTATTCGAGTCGCTCTCCGTTGTATGCGATCCAGAGGGAGAAGCTGGTACCGGGGAGCCCCCGCCCACAGATGAGAGCAGTATTCCATATGTGGGCGAACCTGCGCCTTATAAAGCTGAAGGCGGTGGGCTGGAGTGAAATACCGTCTCGATCTGTTGAGCACGCCGAGCTTCTTCGAGGCTAATTTAGCCTTACTCTCCAAGTGGTCGCGGAACTGGACTTCACTCGAGATGTCAATACCAAGGATTCCGATACTGGCTGTGGTAGCAAGGGGAGTGCCTTCGAAAAGAGGTGACGCGACAAACGCAGACTTTTTTGCGGTAAACGCGCAAACCTGTGTCTTAGTGGGGTTAAAACGGACTAAATTAAGTCGACCCCATTCTGAAACTTCTTTTAGGGAAGTCTCAATTTCAGACACAAGTTTATTTCGGCACTCTATAACGTTTTCCCGAGAAATACCGGCGCGGCCGGTGTAAGAGGCATCAACCGTACTATCATCCGCATAACAGTGAATGCCGCCGGATGGCAGCATATCATTGACATGCAGAAGGAAGAGCGTAGGCGATAGC
This sequence comes from Archips crataeganus, assembly GCA_947859365.1. Taxonomy (NCBI): domain Eukaryota; kingdom Metazoa; phylum Arthropoda; class Insecta; order Lepidoptera; family Tortricidae; genus Archips; species Archips crataeganus. Next base: position 19,958,055 of record OX402048.1, read on the forward strand.
ACACAGCCTTGAGGGACACCAGCATTCACAGACATGGAATCAGAGCATGCACCGTCAACTACAACCTTTATGCTTCTGTCCGTTAGGAAGCTGCTGATCCATCCGCATAATTTCTCAGGAAGCCCAAAGGACGGAAGTTTTGAGAGGAGCGCTTTGTGCCAAACCCGATCGAAGGCCTTCGCCACATCTAAACTAACAGCCAATGCTTCACCCTTTGTCTCAATCGCCTGTGTCCAACGATGTGTCAGGTAAACCAGTAGATCGCCGGCCGAGCGGCCGCTACGGAAACCATATTGACGGTCACTGAGCAATTGTCGGTCCTCAAGGTATCGAAGGAGCTGGCGGTTGATAACGGACTCCATTATCTTAGAGAACAGGGGAGTTATGGCTATTGGCCTATAGGTAGATGGATTAGAGCGGTCACCTTTTTAGGGATCGGGTGGACCAGAGCAGACTTCCATGAGAACGGGACTACGCCAGAAGAGTAGGAGAGCCGAAAAAGACGCGTTAAAACCGGAGCCAACTCAGGAGCGCACATCTTCAACACTACCGGAGGGATTCCATCAGGCCCATTGGACTTATGGATATCGAGGGAGAGAAGTGCTTTACGCACTGAGCTTTGGTGGAACCGGATATCCGGCATACAGCTCTCACAACGCGGTATGGTCGGTGGCATGCGTCCCCCGTCATCCAAAGTCGAGTTGGACGCAAAGAATTTACCTAGAAGATCGGCTTTTTCCTTTGCGTCGTGGGCCAAAGAATCGTTACCCGCGTGTAGAGGCGGAAAAGAAGGCGTGCAGAAATTCCCCTGGATAGCTTTGGCAAGAGACCAGAACGCACGAGTTCCCGAAGGGAGGCGCTCTAGTCTCTCGCCAATTCTACCAATATGCAACGATTTAGCTCTGGCAATGTCTCTTTTAAGGGACCTGGAGGCAAAGTTAAACTCCTTTTTTAAAACACTGGTCTTTACATCCCGAACCTTCGCTGCATTTACCCAAGCTTGGTAACACTCCTGCTTTCGGCGAGAAGCCATTTTACAAGATCGACCAAACCAAGGTTGGGATCTGCCACCAACGGGGACCGCTGAGGAAGGAACAAAGAGTTCCATTCCTTGCAGCACCACGTCAGTAACAGAGTCAGCAGCGACGTTGGGATCATCCAGCTTGAAGCAAACATGCCTCCAAGGGTAGGACGCAAAGAAGGACCGCATCCCATCCCAATCTGCTGACTTGTAATGCCACACACGACGGCTACAAGCAACTCGCCGACGCAGCGGGCACGTGAGTGGCACCTTACTCCGGATCAGGCAATGATCCGAGGAGCCGAGAGGGGCCTCAACGGAGATTTGGTAGCCTGCCGGATGAGAAGTCAGCAAAAGGTCAAGCAGAGAAGGCTCCTGGTTCTGCACATCTGGTATTCGCGTAGGCGCAGTAACCAGTTGCGTCAGGCCATTTGCCAGAGCAAAGTCGCGAACAGATCTCCCTGCATGATTGGTCCTGCCAGAGCCAAGCCATTCGACGTGATGGGCGTTGAAATCGCCGAGTATCACAATCTCTGCAGAAGGGACCTGCTGTTGCACGGGGTCCACAGCCATTTGGAACTGCTCCATGAGTCGGTCAATTTCGCTGTCACCGCTATGGGACCTATACAGGCACGCATAGACGCGTGGATGGTCGTCGCTGTCCACACGTAACCATAAAGTGGAGAGGTCCTTACCTTCAAGATTGCTGAGGTGACGAGAACTGATATCATCTCTAACGTACACACACACCCCAGCCCTAGGTACAAAAGAGTGTTCTAATCCGTACCCAGGGTAAGAGAGGTAAGACGTGTCTGCCGGAGACGATATCTGCGTCTCAGTCAGAAAGAGCAAGGCCGGCTTAGCTGTCTCAAGGTGGTGATGAACAGCATTGAGGTTGGAATGTAAACCCCTGATGTTGCAGAAGTCCACGGCCAGCGTGACAGGGGATGCCGTAACTGCTATGCTCTCGCCCCTAGCAAATGTGGAATTATGAAAGAGCGCAGTTGGGTTGCCCCCCCCAGAGTACGATGGGGCAGAGTCTGGGCTTCCATGCTCAGGCACAATGCTACCTGAGCATGGCAGCCCAGAGAGGGATTCTCCAGCGCTAGCGCAGCTGGTACCCTCCTGGGGTAGTCTGTTACTCAGCCGCGCCATCATCATTTTTTTTTTTGTTGGGGGGTGGGGGGTTGGGCCTCCGGTACCCTCACTCACTCAGCGAAACGCAAGTAATGCTTCACGCTGGTTTTCTGTGAGGCAGTGGTATCACTCCGGTCGAGCCGGCCCATTCGTGCCGAAGCGTGGCTCTCCCACGTTACCAGTGTGTCACTCATTTGGCACCACCCAGGGGTCACGTGTAGGGTCTCAAGGGTAAACCTACGGACGCGAGTGACTTTAACCCCCCAATAATTAACATTAATTTAATATTAGTTTAATAGATTAACAATATTTGATGATCTCAAAGACGGACGGATAATTTGTGTGACCTTAAATCTATTAACCTCGACTAGCCGGGTGACCCAGATATTTGCCGATTATGATGGACACGCTGCATTTTTCAATTGAATCAGTAGTCAAATAGAGCATCCGCTATTTAAGCAAGATTTTGTACATTGAGCACTGCTTCTCCACCACTTCATGATATTTTATACAATCTCATTCCAAAGGTTATAAAATCTACCTAAGCACTTATCGATGCATCCAGTGGCGTTAATTGACTGTAAAGTATATAAAACTCATAAAAATAAACGTTCAGTGAATTCTCGCTGAAATAGCTACCTATTAAATTTTTATTGGTGTCTCATTGTGCGGTATCTGGTCCATTTGTAATATCTTGTTCAGGATTGTTTCTTCCACACGCATTATCACCGCTTACTTGTAAATTCTTTGTTCTTGATTACTGTTCCTTTGTTTTTTACGTTGAAATATTTTATAAATTCAAATCAAGATTTACCTTTCTCACGCAAGTATTAAAACGGCTACGTGGCTGTATTATGGCGTGGCGACGCATTTACTAATTATAAGATTACTTGGAAGGTCAATATAATTTCCAAGGTCGATCGTAGGTGATACTAAAACCTGTTAAAGTGGTTAGTAGTCGGCTATGTGGAAATTCTTGAAACTGCTGTCCATCCATTATCTCATTTGTGAATTGAGGAGGTGGCCAGCATCCTTGTCGTAATGATGCCAGAAGTTTGTGTCATGTAAGGCCAAGTGGGCATACAAGTAGAACACACCTTACTGGTGCGCTCGCGTCGGTGTCATTAGGTCAAACACCATTAATCATTTCTTTGTTATATAATCGCAATGAATCATTTGTGCAATGGCTTCAGTACAAATCATTCTCTTTATAAGGAGACGGACATAATTCAAGTTTGTTTAATTATGAGCACTGGCGGTTACTTCGTGACAAATTGAGTAACAATCATTAATGTAATTGTTTGTATTATATTTGTGAAGCAAGCAACAGGAGCTAAATTTTGGAACTGCCCAACACGGTTTGCGAGCGGTAATTCAATCGTTTGGGAGAGGATAGGAATGGGTCGAGCTTGGGATGAGCCTTATTTTCCTGTTAATTCGCTTTGTAAATAAATAAGGCTCATCCCAAACTCAGCCCAAACCTCTCGCAAACCAGTGATTTTTGGCGTTCCTGAATTGCAATTCAAACCAAACCCAACCCAAACGATTGAATTACCACTACCAAACCCGTGAAGGCCCGTTCCTGAATTTAGCCCCAGGTGTGTTATCAAACATTTGCAATAAAGTGTCACGTGGCTACTCTTTCGAAATATTCGCTTGTAACGCCAAAGATGAGTTTTTCTGTAACTAGTAACTATTTGACCATAAATTTAATTCCGAAGGTTTCGATTGACTAATTTAAGTAAGCATTTAGTAAGCAGCAGAAGTCAATGAGCGGGATCTTCACACGACTCTTCTTATCATCAATCATCATCATCCTAGCCTATATACAGATGTAGTGCATAATGGTTGTCCATCGTTTTTTTATTGGAAAAGTTTGTATTTATCGTGCTCTCTCAATTAGCTTTAATACCCATTATACATCGGTATATGACATATGACACTAAATAACAAAGTTCCATGTTAATGGATATGAAAATGTCACTCATTTTATACAATAATTTGATTGACACTTCGGGTGCCGTCGTATTCCAATTGAAATCCGATTTTTCCCGATGTAAATACAATTTGCACTGTATCTGTACGTCCCACTGCAGGGCACAAACCTCTCTCAGTCTCATAATGAGAGCGCTTGGGCCGTAGTTACCACGCGGGCCAGTGCAGGTTGGGAACTTCACACACACACCATTGAATTTTTTCGCAGGTATGTCCAGGGTTCCTCACGATGTTTGCCTTCACCGTAAAGCTCATGATAAATTTTGAAAAACATAGGAGGAGCGATCCTAGGCTCAAATCCACGACCTTCTGCTTGGTAGGCCATAGGTCAAACCACTGGATTACCACGACAAACAACCTTACCACGACTCTTCTACCAACGTACTAATGGTGTGCATAGGGGATTGTCAACTTTTTGTTTAAAATGAGGAAATTTTGAGAGTCGCTTACTCAGAATCAAGAGCTCTATTGATTTTGATGATAAAAAAAGTACCCCAATTTTTTTTCTGTTTTGTGACATTTTTTTCATACAGTTTATGGCTCGTCACAAAACTGACATTATTTTTTTATGGAGAATAAGATTTCTTTTTACGGAAAGGGTACACTTTTTTTGAAAATGCCCATAGATCATTTTCATCACAACCGCTTATCCATTTCTGCTGCTGACTGTACTTACTTAGTGTAGCACATTACCTAATACCGGTTCAGTTGTATTTGCTCTTAAATAATGTATATCTAGTCTACATCCGAAACACTATCCAACCTAAATATTTCGCCAGCTAAAAGCATATTGATTAGTCGTGCCTGACTAATAGACATATTTGTTGTAATGGCCGCCCGTAGCCTGCCTTTCTGTCTGGTCTAGGCGCGTCAATGGGCGTTGCCGAACCTAATTCTCTTATTACATTTCATTCGTTGTCATCAATTGTTTCTCTCCGTAAATCAACTCTGCCTAACGCCTGCTCTTAATTAATTTGGCGATCGTCTACATAATCGGATGGTTGTTTTCGAACTAACGAAGCGAGTCGCACGCATTGCCAATTACGATAGTATCTTGAAGTCAAGTGTATTCGTTAATTTGCAGCATGTACGTATGCTTGGAATTGTATTAGAGGGGAAAAATCTTTTAATAGCCCTTTAACGGGCAAGACTGAAAAAAAAAAACCTCAATTCAAACCTAACCGCCAAACTTTACTCCTAAAAATTCTGTACAAGAAAAAAAAGGCATAAAGATGATTTTACAGGGTAACCTTTTTTGATATCGTTGCCCTAAAAGGAAAACACTAAATCCAGTATGTATAAGTCTTCTCACTGCAGAGCACAGACCTACTCTCAAAATGAGGCTCAGTTTCAGTTTTTCGCGGGTGTGCGCAGGTTTTCCTCACGATTTTTTCCTTTACCGTTAAAGTTCATGGTAAATTTCAAATGTAATTTCGCACATAAATACAGAAAAAATCAGAGATGCGAGCCCGGAATCGAACCCTTAATCCTCCGCTTGAGAGGCCATAGGTCACCACTAGGCTGCCACGACTATTTACTAAATCTAATATTACGCCTGAAAGGTTTATAGGTATATAATTAATTAGAGGCAGCAAACTCGAACTCAACCATATCTGTCTTCTTTTTTATAAACCTATTTGTGGTTTAGTGTTTAAAATTGATACCTACGCCCGCACTGCGGTTCTCAGTTATTGTTGGATTGATTGGATTTTTAATTAGCTTAATAAAATCCAATGGATCTTATTTTTTAAAGGCAAACATGTCAAAAACAGAATTGTATAACCATAAAAATATTGCATTCATAATAGGTATTTCATGGCAGATTCTCTTTACGTGAATTTAAAAGCTATCTTTACAGAAGGTTTAATATTTTACGTCTTGAAGACCAGCTATGAAGTCGATTTTATGGTACGCTATTTCATATAATTCTTGCGAAATCTTCAAATGTAAGATACTAAGAAAACTAAAGTTATGCGTGTAAAAGCGAAAGAGATAAATTGTTATTTTTTTTATCTTTATTATGTCAGAGGTGAAGTTTAAATGTATGTATTTAGGTTTCTTTGCATAGCATCATTTTTGTGGTAGATAAGTTCATGCTTGCCAAGTTTGAATTGGGTGTCTCGCGTATCATTTCAGTGATCTATAGGTACTTCGTTTTTACACGCTTTATTTTTAGCATTAGAAATAGAGTAAACAATCTTTTAATTGAAAAAAGCTTGTAAAAAAATATTAACTAACTTATGAAATAATTTATTGAATCAGGCGTTACTTTGCGGAGGTCCATATTAATGAACTAAAACAATTACTTTGCTCACCCGCGACCTTACAATAGTTACGTTTATGCAAGAAATGTGCGTTCATGCAGTTCCTCCACCTCCACACTGTACGAACACACACAAATCACATAAACCCAACCATCACCACCACCAAGCTACACTGACGCGTTTCGAACTCAACCAGAGCTCATCTTCAGAGTTACCACAACCGTATGCTATGCTACCAAATGTTAAACTAACAAACCAAAACAAATGTTTCAACTTGTCACTGTAACTTCTCAAGTACCCACTTTATTTTTCTTATTCTCAAACTACCCCACAAAAATTAACTTTTATTGACATATTATAAAACTACCTTGAATTTTTTTGTTTATTTATTTATTTATAAGGCATATTTAATTAATACTAACTGTTCAAATTCGACCCAAGCCGCAGTAAAGGAGAAGATACTAAATTTACCTGTTCATTAATAATAGACCCCATAGTGTTGTACCTAATTATTTCCATGCATTCCAGAGCATCCAGACTGCTCTATTATTAATGAACATGGGGTCTATTATTAATGAACAGGTAAATTTAGTATCTTCTCCTTTACTGCGGCTTGGGTCGAATTTGAACAGTTAGTATTAATTAAATATGCCTTATAAATAAATAAACAAAAAATTCAAGGTAGTTTTATAATATGTCAATAAAAGTTAATTTTTGTGGGGTAGTTTGAGAATAAGAAAAATAAAGTGGGTACTTGAGAAGTTACAGTGACAAGTTGAAACATTTGTTTTGGTTTGTTAGTTTAACATTTGGTAGCATAGCATACGGTTGTGGTAACTCTGAAGATGAGCTCTGGTTGAGTTCGAAACGCGTCAGTGTAGCTTGGTGGTGGTGATGGTTGGGTTTATGTGATTTGTGTGTGTTCGTACAGTGTGGAGGTGGAGGAACTGCATGAACGCACATTTCTTGCATAAACGTAACTATTGTAAGGTCGCGGGTGAGCAAAGTAATTGTTTTAGTTCATTAACTTATGAAATTAAAATAATGTAAATAACCATATTTCCTTGCTATAATTGTTACATATTTGCTGTGATTTATTTTTCAAAAGTGTTTTTCAATAAAAAGACACTTCAAAGTGGCTTGCCTTCTTTCTAATGCTAAAAAAACGAAGTATATTTAATGTTACATTTTTCGTCAATAACATAGTGTCTGAGAGAATAAACAAACGACTGTTATTTTTTTGAATGACCAGAAAACATTGAAACATTAAAAGAACATGAAAAGGGCGTACTTGGGACGACCGAGTGGACGTAGATCTGTTGGTCGTCCCAGTTACCGCTGGAAGGAGGAGGTCCAGAGAAATCTTTCGGATCTCGGGGTGGCAAGAGTTTGTCCAAGATAGCGAGGCATGGCGTAGTCTGGTGTCGGAGGCCAAGACCCACTTCGGGTCACTGTGCCCAGCCAGTTAGTACGTGATTGGAACATTAGCCACGTAGCTAAGATTATTGGGTTTTGGCTTAAGTTAAGAGCCTCTGTAACTTCTTACTAAGTGTAATACCACGTCAAATAGGTCGTTGACCGCGTAGATAGCGCGCTATAGATTATGTCGAACGTTACATAACTAGGTTTCATTCATACTTTCTTATCGACAGCAGTTTCATATATTTACACTGTAATTTTTATGTTTTTTTTTTTAATTAATGTTACGTCGTTTGCAAATTTGTGTCTGCTGCACTGCGGCACTTAATAATAAAGATTACTAGTTAATATTTCATCAAATCTATCCAAGCGCGTACTCATTTCTGTGCTAATTCAATAGTCAATGGTCCTAAAGTCAAGTTTAGACCTGCAAGAAAAATCGTGCAAGTTGAGTTACATTGCGCGGCCGCAAAGCAAACTAGTTTGAAGTGGGCAAACGAACGCTGCAATGTAAAGCAACTTGCGTGATTTTTCTTGCTAGTCTAAACTGGGCTTAATACTCAAGTCTACTGTTCCTTGAAGCTGTGTGTTCTATAGAGGAGTACGGAGGGGACGCAAGTGTTTAGACCGAGCAACGATAGCACACTGTTTATTTCTAAAGGACGGTGGTCGCAGCTTCCGTGTTTATATACTACCTATGCGTACATATATACCACTGTGAAAAAATCAAACTTCTAAGCCAACGCAATCAAAAGATACCTACAGCCGTTTATGCCGCAAATTTCCGCAAATTTTCGAAACTAGCAAGGGAATCAAAACCTACAGGGTACTTCCCGTGAACTCAGAATCTTGAAATTTGGTACGAAGCAAGGTCTTATAGCACAGATATAAGAAAAATTGCGAAAAGCATGATTTTTTTTGTCTGTCTGTCTATATCAGTAACCAATCGACAATGATCCCACACTGCGCACATTTTGCTTAGGAGCAGGGGTCTGCTAAGACTGGATGTTCATAGATACATATAAATTTGTACGGAACCCTCGGTGCGCGAGTCCGACTCGCACTTGGCCGGTTTTACCGTAATTGTAAAAAAAATAATTAATGTTAATGGTACGGTATTGTTCTACGATATCTTCATTTTATATTTTTTTCTGAACTTTATTGTTTAATCTACACTAATATTATAAAGAGGAAATATTTGTATTTTTGTATGTAAGGAATAAACTTAAAAACTACTGGACCGATTTCATAAATTCTTTTGCCGTTAGAAAACTACATTATCACTGAGTGACATAGGCTACTTTTTACCGCGGGAAAATACCTATTCCTACGGGAAAATTAATAAATCGCGGGCGAAGCTGCGGACGGAAGGCTAGTTATTAAATAAAATTAATTACGTCCATAATAGCTCGGTTAAAACTGATTTTCGATCGAGTTCAAGGTTGAGCATGGGGAAGATGATATTACAATATTTATTTTCTCAAACATGCTATGAAATATTGACATTATGTTCCTTATAATACGCCACGAAGTGTCACGTTGAAGGTGCGGCTAGACGAGAGATCAATAATGGAATTTCATACAACATTGCTGGCCTTGGCCAGCAAAGTGATCGTATATTGTTTCATGTGACTACAGCACCATGACGTTTATATAGGCCTATGGCATTTAGCCATTAAAAAAAAACTATAAGCAATATTTGCGTTTTGGTTCATTATGACATTCTGCCACTACGCTTATTTAAGGTAAGATGATGATGATGATGGTGGTGGGTGATGGTGATGATGGTGATGGTGATGATGATGATAGTGATGGTGATGATGGTGATGGTGGTGTGGTGATGATGATGATGATAGTCATGATGATAGTGCTGGTAATGGTGATGATGATGGTGATGATGATGGCGATGATGATGATGATGGTGGTGGTGATGATGATGGTGATGATGATGATGGTGATGTGATGGTGATGATGATGATGGTGATGGTGGTGTGGTGATGATGGTGGTATGGTGATGATGGTGATGATGTGATGATGATGATGACGATGATTTTATGATGATGGTGATGGTGATGATGACGACGACGATGACGAAGATGATGATGATGATGATAGTGATGGTGATGATGATGATGATGATGATGATGCTGATGCATGTTTGAGAAAAACTCTATACAAGCCTTGGCCACGAACAGGGATTGCCGGCCTCATATCTCTAGATGGCCTCGTTAACACTCGGCCATCTACAACTACTCCGCCGGCAATCCCCTATTTCGCGGCCGCTGCAGTAATGTACTATTATTACTAGAAACACGTGTATCGGTATAATTGGCTTAGCCAAGTTTAGAGTCACATTCCAGAGATCCTATTGCTACCTACACTAATATTATTATTATTAGCTTGTCTTTTTCTAACTACTAAGCTCGTGCGAAAGGGAAGGATAGGTCGTTTATGTTTTAGGTTTCAAAAATAGTGAATACATTTCAAATGTAAATTAATGTATCGGGTAATTTTTATGATCTACGAATTGTTGAATAAGAGTTTGTTTGTAATAGGTACCCATTAGTCCGTAAGTTGTAAAATTTATTGCTCTTCAATGCCTACTTTTTATGTAACACCACTGATATCTTTAGACTTTTTAATTTAACTTGTCTACTGACTTTAATTTGTCCTAACATTGTTAACTTTTTATGTTAGCTTTAGCTGCCTTCAAGAATGAGGGCACTACACAAGTTCTCGTTAGTCTGTATTCGTAACGTAGGGATTCACTTTGAATCCTTTCCATACTGAATTCATGAGTGGCTCAATTAGAGTGCTTTGGGTATGCAAAGTCAACTGCTTCGTTTCAGAGCTCCATTCAGGACCAGTAAACTTCTGAACTCATCTACAACAAACTGGATAGTCCGTTCACAAAACCGGTATTAATTGGGTCAAAATATAAGTATACCAATATATACAGTCACGTCTTCTTCCCAGCAAAGGGGTAGGAATCTGCTACTAGCCTGACATACATCTTTCGCTTTCACGGCACTTATTAGTCTTTTCCTACATGCTCGCCGGTTTCGGGAGCTCTTGACCTAACCTTTCTTTGAGACATCCCCAATCTGATCAATGAGCAATGTCCAAAGGTGATTGATTGTCCTGCTAACATTACCCAAGGCGCATTTATCTTTATTGTATTATAAAACTCCAAAAGTATTCTTGTAACACACCTTGAGCCTAGCGTTGCACTAATCATTGCACTAACTGACCAACTTTCTGTTACAGGTACTGCAACCGTTTGCGACGCACACCGTGAGTCATTCGCTGATAAAAATGACGTTTCGAGACGAATCCTAAACTAAACGCTTGTTTAAACACGCGCACCTTTCGAATGACGATGCTGAAATGTTTCATACCTACAAAAAATATCGAGGTTGTCGTGTAGAATTGATATTCATTGGCAAATTCTGACTAAACTTAAGTTTAAAAGACCTATCTTGATTTGAATAACACATTAAAAACGAGATTAAATCGTTTTCAAGAAAATTGTATACAATCAAGGGCTTTATTTAAAACAAAACTTAATTGGTTCCATTGTGTAACGAAAGTTACCCATATACTTAGTTTGTACAAGGATGATATAGACTGGATTGGCAGTCGCCATAGTACGGATCGGCCGCGGTTTTTGTAGTTCGATTATTAAATCTAGCTGGCGCTGAAATATAGCCAGAGGCTTTGAAGGCAAAACAATAAGACTACAGATGTTTCATATTAGTGCAAATGTATTATTATGCAATATTTTTAAAAAATAATACATTTGCAGTAATATGAAACGTCTGGTAGTTATTGTTTTGCCTTCAAAGCCTCTGGCTATATTTCAGCGCCATCTAGATTTAATAATCGAACTACAAAAACCGCGGCCGATCCGTACTATGGCGACTGCCAATCCAGTCTATATCATCCTTGGTTTGTATGACTAACTTTCGTTACACAAGGAACGCGATCGTGATTTTGTTTTCATTAAGCCTTTACAGTGTGTAATTTTTTTTTCAAATACTTGTTTAGGTCTTTAATATAAATGTTTGAGTAAAATATCAAGCCTGAATGTCTTAAAGGCTTCTGTCCTGACAATTTTGCACTGTCACGTTCAATACGATACAACTGATATATATACATTTAAGGCATGAAAAAAACGGACCATGAAAACTCAGACTGCCGGACAGTAAAATTCATTGCAGTGCACAAACGCCCATAGTGGCTGTATCCCGTGACCAGTGGAAATGGAAAATTAAATCTGATCAATGAACTACTAATAGTTAGGGAGGCGAGGTAGCTAAATGGCGTAATTCAACGGCGCCGTCGAGACCTATCAAAATCGAAAGATAAAATAATTTCGAAAAGAAAAGCTCGTATGGCAAAAACCATTTTAGCGGTGGGTTTGGCGTGTACGGTTTTTCAAAAATGTTAAAAAAAACAGTTACTTGGGCATCCTCGAGCGCGTCAGATATTCATACTACGTATGCCCCGAGTGCCTCTGATAACAACGGTATACTAATCTGCCGGTTTGCGTGGTGGGGGTAGGCATATAAAGTAGTCAAAAATGCAAAAAAAATAAATTTACTCGAGCGCGTCAGATTTTCGGAAGGGATGTTAAGTAGGCCCCAAGGAAGCTCCCTTTAAAAAAACTGACGATTTCGGCGTGACGATAAGTTACGATGAATTTTTGAAAATGCAAAAAAAAAAGTTTTTTTGAAATACTCGAGCGCGTCAGATTTTCATAGGGGAGGTTTATCTCGGTATCCTGAAAGCATATTTTTTTAATCTGACAAAAATGTTGGTGGGTTCTCTTAATCTGACCGAAAAAGGTTTTTTGGTTTCTTTTTTTCCTTTCTTTCTACGTCCAAAAAACAATTTGAGGATCAACAGGCTATTGAATAATATAAATATATGAAACTGTACATGTTAATAATACTTTTGTATACAGATACGCGTAACTTTTTACGAGTCCACGAAAATTGTCGAGAAGCTTTAGAAAAAAAAAAATTTTTGAGATATAATAAAAGTCACATAATTTAATCATCGTTATTTCATATCAATTTTTTTTAACATCCTCAGTTTTCGAGTTATACTCAAAAAACCGGGAGTTTGAGTTTTTATGATGCTTCAAGTCAAAAAGTTTTAACTTTGGACAAAAATGTAAAGAGACCTTTTTTGTGTAAAATAAAATTACCTTTTTTGTTTATTTAAACTTTTTTTTTGTAAAATGTATCGTTCGCGACTTATATGCCGTAACGCGTTCTTAGGAAGACGAAATGGCTCCTCCACACTTCCGGTCATGCGGAAACCGGCAGATTTTGTATTTTTAGTAAGTTTTAGATTATATTCTTCAAAATAAAAAAAAAAATCGCGTTCGAGAATGCCGGATTAACGTTTTTTTTTTACAAGTTCGCGACCCTATAACTCGGCGGCGTCAAGGACTTATCGTCAGATTAGTTAAATTAAGTCTTTAAACACTAAAATCAACCCCCAATATCTTAATCTGACGCGCTCGAGTATTTCAGACTATCCATTTTTTTTACTAATCTGATCGTCTATCCTAGGCGCGCGTCACTACATATAGAGCTAAATACTTTACAAGGTTGTTCTATTAGGTCTAAGGTATCTCTCATATCTTAAACTGCCACGCTCGAGTATTGCCGAAAATTCCCCTATTCGCCTCCCTAACTATAAGTTTTACTTTGCTACTCCAAAGTTATTTTCTGCGTGAAAACATATGTCGCACTCACGTAGCTGTCATGCACGTGTGGTTGCGCACTAGCCAATTAAATAGTTTTATTTAATTGTTATATACCTTGGCAGAGTATTAATTTATCTACTTACACTGAAAATTACGAAGTGTTCAGTTCAGCGTTCAGCCTCATACTTGTTTTCACAAACGGCCGTGGTGACGATCATCGGCAGCCACGCCACGCAGTCTGGTCACGATCACGGCCATCACAACCGAAACGTTCGTATCAAACGTACTGCCCACAGGTTGGGATAAATGTGCCGCCTACCTCTGTGACACCTATCAATCAATATTATAATGAATTTAATGTCAGACATTACGTAATTAACGCATTTACTGCCGGGAACGCTTGTATGCGTTTTCGTGACTTTCGCCTAGTGCCTGTCATAGTTTAGCAGTCATTTGAACGCACATGTGCTTGTGAGGCACCTGAATAAGTCTCGAGTCTGACAGCCGGCACCGAATGCGTTAAGACATTAGTGGAGAAAAGTACACACAGTGGGAGAGTGTATTTGCCAGTGAGATCAATTCTATGAGATTTTTGTGACGCCTAGTCACCAACGTCACACTGATAACATAAGTTACGTGTTTTCATGGATTCGTGTACGCCATAGTATTTACTCTATAGGAATTTGCCGTTGTTTCACGGCTTCGCTTCGTCTCGAGGCGTCATTTCGCTTCACCTTGTCGAATTAACGTGTAGACTCGACGTCAATACAGCAAGGTTTTCTTTCGTTCACTGCAATAATAATTGGTGTGAGCGAGACGAAAGATTATCTCGCTGGCGATTTCTTTATTCACTGGTACTCATAATTTTTTTTAGCGACTCCTAATAACTAACTAGAAAGCGGCAATAACGATTTTTGCAGATATTTTAAGAAGCATCAATTAGCGATAGCGTAGCCTCACATTAGCGTAGGTGACTAGGCATAGACTAGGAATTAGTATTTAATTTCTCGTCAAGTGAAAGGCCATTGAATTAAAATTTTCTAAAGCCGTACAACGCAGCGTGGAAAGAAAATTAATTTCATTTTCAGAGTGCCTCCCTCTGATGACGTTTATCTAGAGCTTCTTAAAACTTTTGCTAAAATCTGCCTTAGGTTAGGTTCTTATTTTCTTTCTAGTTTATTTTTTATTTACTAATAGCCTTTCTATACTCTTCGACAAATTCAGCAGGGTTTGCCACTAATATTTGAATGAATGAATGAATGAAATTGTTTATTGCTCGAATGTGAGTAATTACAAAAGGTGTTATTTATGACATATATATAGGTGTTATTTGCTTCGTTCACTCCTTCATTGAGTAGAAAAGTGACGCCGGGAGAAGCAGCATTGTGTCTAGGGGGTTATGAAGTTCATCGTGTTGCGTTGAAGTGATGGCAAGGATAACATTTTCTTTATTAGTCCTAAATCCAATTCATTGTAATGCCATTGGTTTAATTGTTCTTTCTTTGACTCTAAGCCGGATGCTAAGAGCGCAGTTACATTTAAAGTACTCCTATAATTTACCTTAAGGTTGAACTGATCGCCTTTACCGAAGCTAAGAATAATGTAAAGTATGGCATAGTCAAAAAAATGAAATACCTAAATATAATAATAAGTTAATATAACTGAAGCGAGAGTTCCGCTTGTAATATTAGTTGTACTTTTGTTATGCAACATGCCCCAGATCGTTACTATTACTCTTAAATAAATTAATAGTGAGTGTTTTACGGTGAAGGATAACATCGTGAGGAAACCTGCACACACCTGAGAAGAAATTCAATGGTGTATGTGAAGTTCCCAATCTGCACTGGGCCCGCGTGGGAACTACGGCCCAAGCCCTCTCATTCTGAGAGGAGGCCTGTGCCCTGCAGTGGGACGTACATAGGCTATATATAATTAATAGTAACATGAAATGAGTTCATAACGTGAATAAAATTAAAATGTCTGCACCGATTTTGACATAATTCGTAAAAGATCATCTTTGAATCGAATAAATATCGAATAAATATCGAACAATTGAAATCGATTTACTGCCGGCTAAGATATCGACGGACATATTAATCGTCTTCAAAAAATTTGTACACAATTAAAAAAGTCTTCATGAAAACAAAATCACGATCGTGTCCTTTGTGTACTTACCAAACGAAAGTTAGTCATACAAAATTATGGGTATAGACGACCAGATGGCCTAGTGGTTAGAGAACCTGACTACGAAGCTTGAGGTCCCGGGTTCGATTCCCGTGTCGGGGCAGATATTTGTATGAAAAATACGAATGTTTGTTCTCGGGTCTTGGGTGTTTAATATGTATTTAAGTATGTATCTATCTATATAAGTATGTTTATCCGTTGCTTAGTACCCATAAAACAAGCTTTGCTTAGCTTACTTTGGGACTAGGTCAATTGGTGTGAATAGTCCTGTGATATTTATTTATTTATTTATTCATTTATGGGTAACTTTCGTTACACAAAGGAATCAATTAAGTTTTGTTTTAGTAAAATCCCTTATTTTTTTTTTTAATGACTTATTAGTATCGACTAAGGAATTAATTAAGGTCGGTTGTATTGTATGGCTTAAAATCGTCAAAGGCTATTTTCACTTACAAGTCAATGTGAAGATCAGCCTTGTTTTTATTCTTATGTAGGAACTGTCAGGTGATTTCAACTCAAACACGACCTGTAATTGTCGACTCGGGATGTAATGTACGACCTTATAATTCAAACCCTCATTGTTATTGCCATATAAGGGAAATTATCAGGTCGTGCATTATTGTCGTTCATTCCAGGTCGACAACTAGTGGGTCGTACACTAACTGCACCTACTTACGGTACAATGTGACACGTAAATGGTTAGTTCACGTGGATCAAGGTCTTGACTAACTACCGAACGTCTCAGCACTGTCTAATCTAGTCTCTACAAAATTTGTTTCTACCTCAGGATTCACAGTGGTTTTGTAATAAAAAATTAGGAAGCTTACTAATTTCAATTAGGACTAGTGCTCCTTACGAAACATTATCAGAAAACCCAGTTCCGATTCACGACTTGAAATTCAACAGTGCTATGATATCACATCATCATACGAAAATACCATTCGAAAGTCGTAAAAGATTGTTTATGGCAACAAAACTACAGCTTACATTAAGTTTTAGTTTTCTAATTTAATTGTAATCTTCTACTTTTTTTTAATTCAGCACAATTTTCGCCAGTTTCGAATGGTATTTTCGATTAATGTAATTCGAAAAAAAACTTCTGTGGATTTGGGTGTACCTATATATAATATCAATCAAAGCCATATTTCCTTATAATCAGAAGATAATTTTCAACAATGGCTATTATTTAAAATGGGATCCTGAATAAAACGCGCTAAAAATCAGTCTGCTAGATACTTTACATATTCCAAAACCGTACATCGAATTAGGTATGTAAATAGCTAGGTATTAAGTACGAACGCTTTATGTCATCAAGGCAATTAATTCCAGCCTAATTACATTCCTTAAAAATTGCGAGAAAAACGTCGTTTTTGTATGCCCATTGTAAATTTGATTTGTTAGTCATCTGCTATCTGTTACGGCAGCACCGAGAACCACATTTCTTTAATATTTTTATGGTTGCGCTCAGTGCATCTCTTTCGTTCTCACAAATAAGTGATCAAAGCAGTTGTGAAGTTTAATGTCACAGTTATCTTTGTCTTCCAGACGGTTTAGATTGCTCAATCAGGAGAAATTGTGATGTCATGATGACCTGACCTTATTGTATGGCTTGTTTATGTAATTGAAAAAAGGATTCAATTGTTTAGTGAGCACTTATTAGATTAGAGGTTTGCACAAAAAAAAAACAAGTTATACAAAAACCCATAAAATCATGGCTTCTTTACTTCTATTTCATTTTACTACGAGTAACCAGTTTGTGGCTAAATACTGATAGAGGGCGCTGATCATAACGCCACCTAGTATCGAGTAGCGGAATTATTTCCATGCTCGTGTAGGTGTGTCAAGCCATGTCTCGTTATTTAATAGTCTATGTCTACTACGTTCTTGTTCTGAGACGTCTACACAGTAAAAGTACCAGTTACGGTTATTTTACGTTGAAAATTAGTTTGAAATTGAACTTGATTAAATGGAAAATATTTAGCGCCCGAACGTATACCTACATTACGACGGGGAAGATATGAGCCCGGATAGCTCAGTCGGTAGAGCATTGGACTTTTAATCCAAGGGTCCAGGGTTCAAGTCCCTGTTCGGGCGGCTCTTTTTTGTTTTTATTATTTTTTTATTTAATGGATAATTATTTAGCTTCAAAATTGAAAATTATCTAAAAATTGGAATTACGTTATTGAAAGTACATTTTTTTATTTTTAAATGCCCATATCTTTTTTATTTGTGAATCTGTTATTGATCAGCACAGCAAAACCAGTCAAATGCGCGTCACACCCACGCTTAAAATAAAAGAATGGTTCCGTAACCAAAATGTATTTAATGTTTACAAGGTGTCTCAAAATTAATCCGAAATACATATTATTATTTCATTAGTTGGTTTGGAAAAAAAATTGTGTGCCTTTGACGCGGTACACTCTGAACATGGACCAATGTTGGGAAACAGGTTGTCTACCATATACGTAATTTAAAAAGCCTGAAAAATTATTACAGGTGTGTTCAGTAAAATTATAATTATACCAACCAATCCAACCACAGCTGCTGAAATATTCCGAATTAAGATACCTTGTGATTGAATGATAAGTTGACAACCCCTCATCCGCTAACCAGAGCATGGTACATGGCGGTTAATATTTTTTACGACTTTTGAAACCCACTTACAAACAAAGCGCATGTGCACCTACGCAACGTAGTTTAAATACCTATAGCATGCTATCAAATTCAGAAAACACGAAATATTTATGACGGCGCTCGGTGTATTAAAATAAAATAATGAAAAGCGAGATTAACTAAAAATAGATCTCCGCACAAAACTTGCACAGATTTTTCTTTTCTTGCGTATTTAAGGCTTTAGGTCAGGACCGATCAATACTCACTCATAATGAGCAGAATTTTTGTCTACCTATGCAATTTTATGGGTGAAATGTTTTTTAAGATTTCTCTACCCAAAGTTAGGTTCATTCATAACATAATGTTATTGTACGAAAGTCACACTATTAATTTCTTATTAAAAATATAATAGGAAAGTACCACCATTAGTGCTACCATCCAGTCTCAATCTTCGTGTTACCCCGGCGCCACACATAGACAAATGTTTCAACACATATTTGAACACATATTTGATCTATGGTTGATTGTATGGTTGTTCTATTGAACAAATAAGCAAATACCGGTGCTTCACATGTGATCAAATATGTGTTCAAATATGTGTTGAAACATTTGTGCTATGTGTGGCGCCGGGGCTAGATATTATTCGCCCGCGATTAGAAAGGGATTGGAGTTGACAGTAATTCTATATGCTTACGTCAAAATATGTATGAAATGACAGTTCTGACAGTCCCATTCTGATTGCGGTTTGATAATAAAATAATAATAAAATAATAATATATTGAATTTGAAGTCTGTTTTTTTACCACTACATTACATTTATTGCGTATATCAACGCCATCTAGCGTTATAATAATGTATCGTTTTATAAGTGAAACCTCTGAACACTACTACAATCATTAGCTGTGCCAGTAGCGAGCTTAAAAATTACAAAGTTTATCGCTAGATGGCGTAAGCTGTAGTGTCTGGTTGAGTTGTGTACTTCGTTGAATAGATGGCGCTAAGAGATCGTAAAGTAATATTTATTTATTATGCGTTCACATTCATCCATATCACACAAGCAGACACGGTCCTAGTCCTTAAATGGGCTATACATACAAAATTGATGTAACAAAATAACTTTCAATATACAGGGTGTTACAAAATAACCCCTAAAGCCTGAAACCCCATGAACAGTAAATAAAACTGTAATTTTGCGCGCTGTTCTTTTTTAAAAAAAAAAATATATACTAATTTAATTCTTTACTGGAGTACTTCCATACCCTTCAGTTATTACGGGTAATTTTGTAACACCCTGTATATATGGACTTCAATTTTGTAAATAGTCACTACTTTGAGAAAAACTCGTGTAAAACATACCTTATCAATATGTTGACTAAACTGAACTTTGAAGCGCACCAGGTAAAGTTTACTTACAAGGAAAGGTACCCAACTGTGCGACTCCGATTTGATTTATTTTGATATAATTATGATAGAGAATAGTCTTAGTATTTTTATTAGCTGACCAATCTCAACCTATTTGGAAAAATTGTCCTCCAAGGTAGTGAAAAGTGACAAAACCCTCTAACTTCTGTAGAAAGTTATGTTATGTTCAAGCAAATTGCTAGTTATTATTTGGTTTGATTATATCTTTGAGAATATGAAAAAATATTGAGCACGTGTTTTGTTATATCGACTCTCAAACTCATATTTACTTTAAAAAAAGTACCAACCCTTCAAAGTGTTATATTTCACATCGGTCCTTATATCCTAGAAAATTACATAATTTCCGGGGGATAAATAAACTAAAGCCATGGTGGTCGTGGAGACCTATAGCCTCTCAAGCAGAGGGTCGTGGGTTCAAATCATGGCTCGCACCTCTGAGTTTTTCGGAATTTAATGTGCGAAATTACATTTGAAATTTACCATGAGTGTAACTGACTGGGGCCTTAAGGGCTTAGAATGGACCGTAAGGGTCTGCTGAGTCTATGCTAAATAAATTACGAAAGGTTTCCTTCAAAATTTATATGTAAAGTTTTACTCACTTGTAGTGTTTGGACCGATGATATTTGGTACGAGTATGTAGATAAATAGGATGATATAACTATAAATTAAAAATTTTAAAAACCCCCAACGCAATTATGTCACTGTCAATGCCCGTTATGCGTCTAAGATATCTTCCGCAGCTAACAAAAGAGCTGATAACTTTGAAACAGCTGCACCGATTTTGATGAAACATATCTAAGAACCATCGCCAAGAAACCTGCTTTCTATTAAAAATATCCGCATCCAAATCGGTGCACCCGCTTAAGAGCTATGATGCCACAGACAGACAGACACACACACATAGCGGTCAAACTTATAGGGAACGTGCTACTGCACTAACTATAGGCGGCAGCACTAATGCGACAGAAGAGACACTACGCGGACAGAAAAGAAACTTATCAGGGTAAAACATTCAAATTGATGGCACCAGTTGGCAGCACCGTCTATGTGCACGTGCCCTTATAGCGGCAGCACTAATGCGACAGAAGAGACACTATGCGGACAGTAAAAGAAACTTATCAGGGTAAAACAGTCAAATTGATGGCACCAGTTGGCAGCACCGTCGATGTGCACGTTCCCTATAACACCCCTCTTTTTGTGTCGGGGGTTAATAAATCAAACACGTCTGCACTGTTTAATAGCTGTAATGAGAGTGAAGACTAATTTTACATTCAATAAAACACAAGATTGGAAGAACTGTTAAACAAAAACATTCAAAATTGGTAAAAAAAAGTATAAAACATAAATTTATATAAAAAAAGTTGTGCCTGCGGCACAATGAGCTATTACGGTGAAGGTAAACATCGTGAGGAAACCTGCATACACCAGCAAAAAATTAAATGGTGTGTGTGAAGTTCCCAATCCGCACTGGGCCCGCGTGGGAACTACTGCCCAACCCCTCTCATTCTGAGAGGAGGCCTGTGGCCTGCAGTGGGACGTATATACTATATAGGCTGGGATGATGAAATAAACGAATTCTTCGCAGACAGTCGCGGGCAATAGCTAGTACATTATAATTTTCATCTTCTTCTTAAGGGGGTACCGCGTTTTACGCGCTAATCGATTTTGGGTGGGTGATTTCGGGCGTGGGGCCGCTTGGGGGAGGTACGATGGCTCAAGATAGGTTGGTTGGACTGCGCGTGTTTTTGGGTATTTTCATCATATTACTAAATCAAATACATATTTTAAAAATGTAGCCAGACTACGCCCTAGAAAACATCTTGTTTTATTAACATTCAAAAAGTCATGACCTTCCCCGTGCAGTATTAGCGTCGTACTACGAGTTTAATTTATATTTTAGAGAAGACTGGATTTTTTTTCTATCGAACGAACTACAAGTAATCGTGTTTTAAAAAAGACTAGTCGCTAGAATGAATCCTCAAATATCTTACAAATGAATTTCAGGACTATAGCATTGTTAGTAATGATACAGCACGAGTTTAAATGTGTTATGTATGCACTTGATGGGTGGGTAGATTTATGTAAAAGTACCTACACATTTGCTAAATAAACTACTATCAGTCCAACTCGGTATTTCATTGTGCTCGTACGTAACAAAATGAATGCAATAAATGCGCCAAAAACGCGGTACCCCTTTAATCTTAATCTTCTTAATACATATAAATTACGCGTCACGTTGTTTGTCCGCGATGGACTCCTAAAGTATTTTAATAAAATTTGCACACCGTGTGCAGTTTGATCCAACTTGAAAGATAGGATAGGTAGCTTATAATATTTATAAATTCGAACATAACTCTTTCTTTATCGCTTCGCGCTCTAACCGTTGAACCGATTTGGATTAAATTTGGAATGGAGATAGTTTGAAATCCTGGGACATAGGACAAGAGTTGTTATTCCGGAAAATTGCATAGTTCCCGCAGGCTAGCGATAAACTAATTCTTCGCAGACGGAGTCGCGGGCAACAGAATAAAGAATTTTGACTTTGACTTTGAACAGCTAGTATGTATGTATTTTGAATTACCTATGACGTATTTTCAAATTGATCATAAGTCAAACTTCATATTTTGTAACAGGCCGTGGGCCGTGACACTTCACTCTCTTGGGGTTTTTGTTTACCTACCTACTCACGACCTACTCACGTGTTTGAAACTGAAGTGCGAGTATTGTTTGATATTTTCTTTAAAGTTCATGAAATCGGAAATCCCACAAAGCACGTTTTAAATTCACAATGCATAAGCGAACCACGTCAGTTTTATAGTAAATACCTACTTACTTTTTTCTGCTATTTTTATTGCCGCATTTCTTCTGTTAAACCTATCGTATGTATAATTGTATATGTAACTTCAATAGAGTCCTGTGTTGCGTTTTTTGTTTAACAAAAATTTACCTTCATAACCAAAGCATAGGTAGAGTAAATTTTTGACCGTTACAGATATTAACCACCATAGGTGAATATTCTCAGAATCACGGCCACGCCGCAATGCGACGGTCGATAGTTAATTCATCGATATGAAAGCGTTGATGATGGATTACGACTTTCAATCGGGCGAAATGTATAAGGTACCAAACTGCCTTTGGCTTTAGAAAAATCATCAAAACACTGGTAAAATTGCGCGAAATGACTATTAATTTCGAGTAATAAATAATCGAAGGTACATATTACCGCTGTGACGTTTAAAGTTGGTTGCCAGAAAATGTCCTGAACGGAAATTACTAAGAAAATACGACTTGTATCATGTAGATAATCTTTCGAAATCTCTTAAGGTGCAATCAAAACAAAATTATGTTTAGGAAAATTACATTTTACGTGGCATACACGGTCAGAGTGCGATATGGGTTTTCCCTTACTTATCTACTTGGTCATTTTTTTGACATTTTTTCCCAAACAGCCCAAGACCTCAAATTAATGCTGCAAGATCTTCTTAGCACGGCAAGCCTTGGACTAGCGATGAATAGGTCAAAAACCCAACTTATGACCAATAGCACGAAACCTAGGCTGATGGTAGATGGGCAGGTAATACAATATGTTGACGAGTATATCTATTTGAGCCAGATAGTCTCTTTCAGTAATAGACAAGATAAGGAAGTCGAAAGACGAATCCAAAACACCTGAAAGAGCTACTGGTCAATGATAGAGCTTCCCACCTTCCGTTAACACTTAAGCGAAAACTCGTCGACATGTGTATCCTACCCGTCCTAACCTACGGTGCCCAAACATGGTCTCTGACCGAAAGTCCAAAGTCCAAGCTTAAGGTTTGCCAAAGAGCAATAGAGCGCAGCATATTAGGTGTGAAAAGGCTAGATAAAATCCGGAACACCACGCTGCGCTCAAAAACACGCATAACCGACGTTGGGAAAAAGACTGCTCAGCTAAAATGGGACTGGGCCGGACATGTCTGTCGTATGCACCCACAAAGATGGGCTCACACAGTCACTTGGTGGGTGCCGGAGAACGGCCAGCGACGACGAGGCAGACCAAGAAGGAGATGGCGGGACGATTTGGACGTGTACGCAAGGGACTGGCCTGACATTGCGCCGGACCGGGAGTTGTGGAGGTCAAGAGGGGAGGCCTTTGCCCAGCAGTGGGACACTATAACAGGATAAAAAAAAAACTAGGAATTAATGGTGATATTCGTGCATACATAAGTTTATCTCTTGGACAGTAAAGGGTGCGAATTGGATTTTCCCTTAAAGAATGACTGGCTACAAAAATGCATACATGAGTTTCTTTGACACTAAGGATTGCGGAAATGTCCTTCTGAACTGGCGCGCTCCTGGATTGAAGGAAGATAGGTAGGTAGGTTGTTTTTTTTTTGCCCGTTTTTAGGGTTCCGTACCCAATTACTGAGACTCCGCTGTCCGTCCGTCTGTCACCAGGCTGTATCTCATGAACCGTGATAGCTACACAATTGGGAATGTCTAAAAAAAATTAACAGGGGTTTTTATATTTTTTTGTATAGAAAAGTCAATTATAAGAAACTAATTTCAATATTTTGTCATTTAGTTCACTACTTTTTTCAAAATTAATTATTGAAACTATTTTGGTTGATGACGTCAGATTATAATTGAGGGCTCCCACACTGCCAAATTTCTAAATCTATCTAAATGCGTACGATAAGGTGACCCCTTTTAATTATTTTTTGCGTAGTGGTACACTATACACTGTGTCACTTTACTGGTACTGTCAAAGTGCTAGATGTCAGACAGCGGGCCAAAATCAAACTCCGTAGTATAATCCACGCGTAAATTGTGAAGAATTCTAACCACACATAATAAAGTACGACTTGGACCGGTCACGCAATTTACACCAATGTCAAATGAAGGTCATTGCTTATTTATTATGTAGTAAATTCATTACATAATATTAAAATTAAATAACTACAGAAAACGAGTTTAAAAGCGTTTATCTCGAAATGGTTTTCGAATTACTATACATTGCAAAAAAATAGACATCCCCAATTGAAATTTTCACAGATGATGTATTTTGATTGCCACTGTAACAGTAAATACTAAAAAACAG
The DNA here is from genome assembly GCA_947859365.1 of Archips crataeganus. Taxonomy (NCBI): domain Eukaryota; kingdom Metazoa; phylum Arthropoda; class Insecta; order Lepidoptera; family Tortricidae; genus Archips; species Archips crataeganus. The sequence continues at coordinate 19,982,909 of OX402048.1, forward strand.
AATAAAATAAATATTTAAGGAGGCTCCCATACAACAAGCGTGATTTTTTTTGCTCGTTTTTGCTCGATATTGATAACGGCAAAAGGTAGACTACGCTTGAAATATTCACAGAATATTTAGTTATATATTCTCTTTAAAAATAAATAGTTAAATTAAAATAAAACAAATGTTTAAGGGGTTCCCATACAACAGACGTGATTTTTTTTGCTGTTTTTATAGATAATGGTGCGGAACCCTTCGTGCACGAGTCCGACTCGCACTTGACCGGTTTATTTTTATTTTTATCATACATTAACGCACTGCCGGCAACGCATATAATGCATTTTCGTTACTTTCGTCTAATATCTATCAAAATGTTACAGGGCATTTTAATGCACATCAGCTGGCAAATTATCCCATTTAAGAGAAGCGTAAATTTCAAGTCTCTAACTCCTTTGGTTTATAGTTTAGGCTATAGGTTTAGGTATATGGTCTGTCAGTCATGGTACTGTTTCATAAATCATAAGTATAGACTTGATTGCTGTACTTTTGCTAACGATCATGCATTTACACTTTGTTCACATCGTTAACTCGGAGGGTCAAAGTACGATCTGCGTAAGTCACCTCTATTATAGTTCGTCTGCCGAGAATAACCTCTGAAGTTTAGGCACAAGAGTGTTAGACCAACTTTAAGGCTCGAGGCAAAGTTTTTTCGTTTTTTTTTTCTATTGCTTTGGGTATTATAGACAAAGTATTTCAAATATCAATCTTATGCCCAGAGTTTTGCTGCTATAAAATTTTTGTTGATACGATTTTAAAATCATTGTATACACTACACTACACTACACTACTACACTATTTATTACACTTCATTATACGCTATTCATTTATTACATTCCCATGGAAATTCCAAAAAAATAAATCATATTCTTCATTTATGCTGAAAGAAAGATCACCCCTGCAAAATGGCTTGTACTTTATTGCTATTTTTCCTTTGTACAATAAAACTATACTTTATCGTCGTAAAGTTTCGTCACTAATAAGTCATTGGCGCCCCGTTGTGCGTTACGCGTTCACCCGTACACACCGATGCGTATACGCATATTGCATAAATACATGCAACAATATTACAGTAGCATAAATTCATAGCCGACATACGTTTTTACGATCTTGTACCGCATCCTTAAATCTGTAAACGTTATATTAAATTTAGATACTTACCGGTTTTTTCCCGTGACTTCGTCCACGCAGAATTCAAATTTGTATTGAATAAAGCAAAAATCCAGCAAAGTATTCAACATCCAAAAAGCCATCATCGTTATCAGTTTGTCAATATGTAAATCTAATTTTTCCCTTATCCCGTAGTAATTTTGTAAATACTAGGTATTGATTTTTAGCTTTTATAATTCCCTACTTGCATGCTAAATTTGATGTCTATTAATCATGACTATCATGAGTTCCCACGAGTCCAGCTACAAGACCGTCAAGCGAGAAAGGTAGTGGTGGGAACAAACTGCCCCGAAAAAATGAACTAGCGAGCTATTAACTGTTCTACCTTAGTTACTGTCTTGAATTGATAGTACTATTCAATCTGGACGTATGCATTAAAATATCCAGATCAAATTCAAATGTCCTGCCCTCTTGTGAAACTTCGACTTACTACTGATCAATCGCTTAGTTAATTCGTGACAATTTGTATTACACGTTTTTTCAACCAAATAATACAACTAAAGCATTATAGGTATAATAAATGCTGCGTTTAAATAGTTGTATCATCTACTGCACAAACCACCTGCACTTACCTTTAACTAAACCTAGCTAGATATTAAGGCCAGGTGTGCAAATACCCGCATTGCGTGTTTCCCAATTTAATAACGGCAATTTGCTTTATGGCATCGATTCAACTTTATCTTGAACTATGCCTTATGCTTAGGGGAACGATTAACTGGAGACTGCTAAGCACGTTCGGGTTTTGTCGGCGACACGAAGCTTATATCTCTTTCTACCCATTAAGCGTGTGCGTAAGGGATGGGTAGCTACTTAATCTGAAAATGAATTTAATGAAAATGGAAAGTTTAGATTTCGCCGAAGTGATATTATTAAAGTCTTTTTTTTATAAAGTCGAGGAAACTGGATCGCATACCTAGGTCGAACCTTTTTATATTCAATTTCAGGATGATTTCCTTGTAATAAGATAGTATAGAATATCAGAATGACATTTGCAGTGAAAAGGTTCGTCGTTTTTTCGACTTACCTAGTATGCTAACACGTTTTATTATAGTTACTGTAAATTTACGACGCTCACAATTCGGGTCATACTTTATGCTCACGTTCATACACGCGCAGGATATTTAGTGTCAGATTATTTTTAATGCTCTTTTTGTTGTTAAGTTACCTCATGAACTGGCATGAGTTTTATGTGCTGGTAATATATGGATGGGTGCCACCCGTTGCTATAGTTACAGAAATTTTGTCCCTCGGACAACCTAAGCATTTTTCTATGAAGCAGTATGAAGATGCCACTTGGACAACCGGGGAAAGAGTAGAGTTGTTTAAGCTCTTACCATTGATAAACGGTGTTCAGCTTTGCAATGATTTTTTTTTTGTGGAAATAAAAACAAACCAACCGTTCGAGAACGTACATCAATCTATAGGACATACATATTTATTGTTGACGTTTAGAATTATGAAAATTACTTCTGTGAATGGCCTATAATTTATAGGAAAATGTTGAGTATGGAATTGCAGTATGCTATGTTAGAATTACGCTCGGTTGTGATGCTGTTATTTAAAAAGATTATTTCTTGGTAAGTCTAATTTTTTGCAGTTGATGATTGATTTTAAGTAGATAAAGTAGGAACGTTGCGTGGCTTTGGATGCGGATGGCACAGGACAGATCTGTTTGGCGAGCCTTGGGGGAGGCCTATGTTCAGCTGCCGTGGTGTCTCCCAACGCTCCCATGGCATTCGCAAATGGCGAGAGAGGGAATACCAGTGGGTTTTTTAGTGGGTAGGCCTCCCCCTCCTTCCGCTAGGGAAGGAGGTTGTGGAGGGGGAAGTTCCACATAACTTCCGTCCGCGCCGTTCCCACGGCGCGGTTGTAAGCGTAACGCATTTTCCCACCGGAAAAAAAGGCCGATGTTCAGCAGTGAACGTCTTTCGGCTGAAATGATGATGATGAGATAAAGTAGATGACATGTTTACTTGGGGTCGTCCCTAATGAACAATTATGCAAAGATTCTTCTGTCCCTACTGATATAAATTAGGTAGTACGACACATGGGATTTTGAGAAAGAATATCGAGTCCTGCTAGATGCCTAAGTAATTTTTCAATAAGTACTGAACTGACTTCCTGTGTGCAATATTTTTGGATATTTCGAATCTGTTTGTACCAATTAATAAATTACTATTAGTGTTTACAAACTGTAAGACGGTATCAAAAGTCGAATCTCAAATTGAAACACGGCCCCGTTTCCGCTGCTTGTGGTGTCGCCGCGACGTTTTCTATTCCTGTAACTTTAATGGCTTTCCAGTAATTTATTCATTCCGAATGTGATTCCTAAATCAAAGAGGTTTAATTTGATTTTTATGTCCTCTTATTTATTTTCAGCTGTTTTGTTACGACTCAAAACACTTCTAATCGAGATACTTAATCAATAGTATATACTTGTAAAACGACTTTTACGCACTTATTTCTCATTAAGCTTCTGGGTATTTTAACTAATCAAGACTAGGTCGTAAAACCGTACTTAAAAGTGAAACTGTAATAACCACTGTTCTTGGTTAATTACATACGAGTATTTACTGTACTTCATAAATAAGTGTTACGTTATATTGTTAAAGCCATAAAAAAAAAATCCATTAGAAAACCACGTGCCGTTTGAATTGCGTAAAGTCCTTATCTATTTCCACGAGAACAGTGAAAGTAAATTGGATTTACCTCGGAATTGCTTTCATTGACTTCGTTTTCTCTCCGTTTGCCTAGTTCGCGAGTAAATTCATTATAGTAAACATGGACTTGGTGAAGGCCAATTTAGGTTTGCTCATCTTCCTCTTACTTGGTTCTTCCTAGTTCTGCCAAGTATACGATAATTGGTTAAATTTCATGGCGTAGTTTAATTTTTTTTTTGTATTACTAAACGCTAACATTAAGAATTACCATTTGTTTTTTTAAATTACGCTGCACATTGATAAAAATTCAGATGTGCAGAACCAAGTTGGTGTAACATTACATAACTAAACAATTTACGTACGAAGGCTACCCCGTCCGTGGTTACGCTCAACCATTTTATTAACATTTTAAATTGCAATGTAGCATCATGGTTACGCGTTGTTGCGTGTCACAACTAAATAACTGTTATCATTTGTGATTTATGCAAGGTTGCTATGGGCAGTGTTCAGTTTTGAAATACAGAAAAATATTTTAAAAAAAATTGTCATTCAAATATGCAAGAATTTTCATTCCGCCACGTATATTTCCGACAAACTATTATTAATTATATTTTGGTAAATCAGCTGTCCTTTTTTAGGGTTCCGCAGTCAAATAGGAACCCTTACAGTTTCGCCATGTCTGTCCGTCTGTCTGTCTGTCCGTCCGCGGCTAAGCTCAGAGACTGTTAGTACTAAAAAGCTGTAATTTGGCATGAATATATAAATCAATTACGCCGACAAAGTGATTAAATAAAAAATAAAAAATAATTTTTTTTTAGGGTACCTCCCATAGACGTAAAGTGGGGGTGATTTTTTTTTCTCGACTAACCCTATAGTGTGGGGTATCGTTGGATAGGTCATTTAAAACCATTGGGGGGGTGCTAACATGATTTTTCTATTCAGTGATCTGTTTGCGAAATATTCAAGTTTAAAGTGAAAAATTTCATTAAAATCGACAAAATTCAGTATGGTATGGTAGTAAATATATTATATTTACAAGGAAAATTATAGCGGCTAAAATTGCTTGGGAATTATTTGTAGTTTAAGAGTAAATAGTAGCCTAAGGTATAAAACATACCTAAACTTGGAAGATTCGGTACACATACGAAATCCTTTGAAAAATATTATTTGATTTTTTCGTAATGGCTACGGGACCCTATCTTGGGCGTGTCCGACACGCTCTTGGCCGGTTTTTTATAGCTATAAAATTGATCCGTTGTTTCTTAATTGTTTGATTATAAATTAAACCACTTGAGTTTTTAACAAATGCTTTAATGGCAGTAAATCATGAATTTGAACATAAAATTACCGTGAGACTCACTCATAGTGTTAAAATACGGATAACTCGCAAACTAACCAAGCACTGGTTTCATAGACGTGAGTTATCCGTATTTTTTCACTGTGAGCTTGATAATTATCAAAATATACCATGCACTGGTTTCATATTTTCATTGTTACATTCAAAACTCTAAATAAAACCATGTTCATAGAATCGTAATATTTATTCAGGTCACAGTGACTGAACCGATCATTGACAGAACTCCCTTTGTGTGCTATGGAAATTGCACACAATAAATACCAAAGGCATTTGTGTAATGGTAGTGTTTGGCGTCATTGCGAGTGCACTACCAAATGAGTGTGGCTGCAGAATGCTCGAGACAATGCTTGCAAACTATTATTATTGGATACCTACGTCCTTAGATCTTTCGCAAGGTCTTTACTGCCTCTATTAATCTTAACTCCTTCATGCACCTTTTTATCTTCACGCATGCAACATTAAAGTTTAATCTTTTACTATCAAATATTTGCATCAAGCCTTACCCAACGTAACGGCTGTGCCCTGGTAAAGATAATGAAAGTAATTAGTTGTCACTACCTGTCTTGCTGTGTCCTACATAGCATAACCCCAATACACATCCGCCAAAGAAACTAGATGAAATGAATCATTAGCTATACCTATACAATCAGATAATTGTTGAGCAATTAAGAGTTACATGTTCTCTTTTGTATTTTGTGAATTTTAAATTTTTATAGAATGATATCATCTGCAACCAAAAAGCAAAGCTCAAGACTGCCTACCTACCCAGTATATTTTTGTCTAAATCATTCACGGCATTCATGTCTTTACACTCATATCTAAAATCATCTAAATGCATCTCGGATAGCTTCTGCATACTCAGTTCCTACGTTTTTACTATAGCTGTTGTCGAAACGTTTAAATGTTTCTTATAATTTTGCGCAACGTTAGCACTGGTACCTTTTTAAACCTACCTTTTTTAGCTAAAAGTCCTCAAAGGGTCCAATCGAGGTCAAATCTGACACGATTAAAGCATGCTTTGTTCGCCTACATCGACGACGCCACATCATAGGGTAAACAACTGTGCCGTTTTTTATCCTTTGTTAGTTTTCTTTTATTGCTCTACTTCCTTGTAATAATATATTATTCTAGCAATCAGGAAATAGAAACGCAAGCGTGGGTATTTTCTTATTTCAAACGAAAAAATTGAGATTGAATACAGATGGAATGCGGGCTTAGTGTGAGGAGATGAAAAATTAATGAACGATTTCTATCGTGTATAAAGTGATTTCACAATTGGAATAAAGACCGTAAACACTTTAGTTAAATCAGGGATTGAAAAGTCATTGAACGCGGTCTTATAAGTTCGGACCTAATTTTGCGATTGCAATATTTCGCAAAACAATAATGGGTCACAGCATTTGTTGTGTTGTAAACTGCAAGAATACCGACAGAAATAGTAAAAACATGTTTTACCGATTCTCACAACAGCTACTTGGAAACTGGAACAATGCAAGAAATGTAAGGTGACAAAGTAATAGATGTTTGTCTTATGATGCGAGCTTGAATTATTGAACTTTGTCCCTCTACATCCAGGACATGTTCCGCAGATGTCTAACATCAATTTTCCTTTTGAAACAGTTTGTGGTTGAAATTTTACATGTGAGTGATACCAACTCAACAAACCCGGTCTTCAGAATGACACGCATTTCGATCTAAAAACGATGTCTAATTTATTATAGAAGACATATATTAAGAAACAATACTTAACAATAATTAAATTAATTTATTATTAGAGCATTTCTCAAAAATGCCATATCTATTTTCTATACTAATACTAGCTGACCCTGCAAACGTTGTTTTGCCTTATATCACCTAGGGGTATAAAAAATAGCCTACGACCTATCCTCAGACGTACCGAATACAGAAAAAAAAGTTTCATAAAGATCGATCAAGCCATTTCGGAGGAGTTCGGTAACAAACACCGTGACACGAGATGTTTATATATTAGATTACTAGCTTTTGCCCGCGGCTTCGCTCGCGTGTACTATGAGTATTCCAAAGAACCAAGATATCAAGCAAGCAAGCATACAGGCAAGAAAGCAAGCAGGTCCACAATTGACCGAAAATCGGTGAACATACCTACATAAAAAAAATCATAAAGTGGTGGTCCTTTTTTAGAAGTCGGTTAAAGTGCCCTTTGCGGCCTACTTACAGTATAAACTTATGAATTTTGAAATTTTAGCTTTCTACAACCAGTAAAACGCAAAATCCCTTTTTTTCCCGTTCCCGTAAGAATTTCGGGAAATGTTTTCTTAATGCTCCCCTACACTCCCCAAGGAACCCACTTACCAAATTTCAGCTCTCTATGACCAGTAAAACGAAAAATCCCGTTTTTCCCGTTCCCGTGGGAATTTTGGAAAGTTCTCTCTTTATGCTCCTCTACACTCCCCAAACGACCTACATGCCGAATTTCAGCTTTCTACAACCAGTAAAACGAAAAATCCCGTTTTTTCCCGTTCCCGTTGGAATTTGGGAAAGTCTCTCTCAATGCTCCTCTACACTCTCCAATCAACCTACATGCCGAATTTCAGCTTTCTACGACCAGTAAAACGAAAAATCCTGTTTTTTTCCCGTTCCCGTGGGAATTTTGGAAAGTCCTCTCTCAATCCAGCTCTACACTCCCCAAGGAACCCACTTACCAAATTTCAGCTTTCTATGACCAGTAAAACGAAAATTCCCGTTTTTCCCGTTCCCGTGGGAATTTTGGAAAGTTCTCTCCCAATGCTCCTCTACACTCCCCAAACGACCTACATGCCGAATTTCAGCTTTCTACGACCAGTAAAACGAAAAATCCCGTTTTTTCCCGTTTCCGTGGGAATTTGGGAAAGTCTTCTCTCAATGCTCATCTACACTCCCCAAGCAACCTACATGCCGAATTTCAACTTTCTACGACCTGTAAAACGAAAAATCCTGTTTTTGCCGTTCCCGTAGGAATTTTGGAAAGTCCTCTCTCAATCCAGCTCAACACTCCCCACACAACCTACATGCCGAATTTCAGCTTTCTACGACCAGTAAAACGAAAAATCCCGTTTTTTCCTTATCCCATGGGAATTTTTAATTACCTACATCTGTGCCAAATTTGAAGAGTCTAGTAATTATAGTTCATAGGATCCCGTTGAACTGAATATATAAATCCCGTTTTTTCCTTATCCCGTGGGAATTTTGAAAAATCCTGAAATTAATGTTTTAAATAATGTAATACCTACTTGTGTATCAAATTTGAAGAGTCTAGTTATTATAGTTACTGAGATAGGGTCACTCGGAATCGAATATATAAATCCCGTTTTTTCCCTTTCCCGTGGGAATCACCAAAAATCCTTCCTTAGTGGATGCCTACATTGTATAAGGTATCTATGTGCAAAATTTCAAGTCTCTAGGTCCAGTGGTTTGGGCTGTGCGTTGATATATCAACAGTCATTTAGTTTATTTAGATATTTCAACCCCATCGCACCCCATCCAGGGAGATGGTATTTTACGTCTGCCACGTCGGATTTTAAAACCGCTGTTGTTTTCATAACCAGCGACCCGATAAACCATAGAAACAACACCCATGTTGATTTTCAGACTTTGTTACCCCTTTCCCCCGTTTTAGGGGTTGAATTCTCAAAAAACCTGAAACACGTGTTTACTCATTTATCATTAGGAGTACTTCTGTGAAGTTTCGAATAAAATAGTCGAACTAATCTTGTTTCCCCATACAAACTTTGGACCCCCGTTTCACCCCCTTAGGGTGTGAATTTTGAAAAATCCTTTCTTAGTGCACCCCTAGACCTTATAAGGAATCTACTTGCCAAATTTGGAATCTCTAGGCCCAGTGGTTTGGGCTGTGCGTTGATATGTCAGTCAGTCAGTCAGTCAGTCAGTCAGTTTCTTCTTTTATATATATAGATAAAGAGGAAAGATTTGATTGTTTGTTTGTTTGTTTGCATTGAATAGGCTCCGAAACTACTGGACCGATTTCAAAAATTCTTTTGCCGTTAGAAAGCTACATTATCACTGAGTAACATAGGCTACTTTTTACCGCGGGAAAATACCTTTTCCTACGGGAAAAATAATTTATCGCGGGCGAAGCTGCGGACGGAAGGCTAGTATTTTATATTCTAATAATTTTGTATTATTCCTACTCAGAATCACGAGCTTTTTCGATCTTAATATGACAAAAAAAAAATGTCCCTAAGTTTTTTTTTTTCTATTTTGTTACTATTCCATACACTTTGTATGGCGTAACGAAAAGGAAAAACATAAAAAATGTAAGTATGACATATTTCATTTCAATGACCAAAAATTATTTTACAACCAGTCCACCCAAATCACGGTTTCACATTAATTTTGTAATATAAATTAATAATTTTTACTTTTGTCACAATGTCGCGATGAAATGTCAAAGCGTCAGAACCAACAAAAATGCGGACGCGCTGAAGTCTTGTACAGAGCCATAAGTAGATACAGGATTCGCAAAAATAGTGGAGCTTAATGCTTGTTTCAATATTCTTATTTTATGATTATGAGATGGTCAAAGCATGTAAAGAAAATTTGGATAACTTTATACGAGGGGCGTTCAGTATAAAGTGAGAATGAGATGCAAACTCTTTTAATATTACGAAATTAAATACTGGCCGGTAAAGCTAATCTATCTAGCTGATTGCTATGAAAAAAAAACTAACTGTCTTTTGTTTAAAAAAATATACGGTAATTTCTTTGCAATGCTATTGAGTACGTTAGCGAAAATGGAGAAAATTGAACTGCGCGCCGTTATCAAATACTTGTATTTGAAAAATTTTTCTACGGACCAAGTCAATTTGGATTTGCGGGACACTTTAGAGTCTAATGCTCCTCCGTATTCGACAGTTGCACGTTGGTGCGCCGAATTTAGACGTGGAAGAAAATCGACAATGGACGACCCCCGCTCCGGACGCCCTACTACAGCAGTAACTGAAGAAATTGTGAAAAAAGTCGAAAACTCAGTTTTGGCGGATCGTCGTGTCACAGTTCGTTTTATTGCTGAAAATGTAAAGATTTCAACGGGGAGCGTGCATAATATTTTACATGAACGCTTGGGTATGAAAAAGGTATCTGCGCGTTGGGTACCAAGAATGCTTACTGACACGCAAAAACAAACTAGACTAGAGATTTGTCAAGAAGCTTTGAACCTGATGCAGCAAGACCGGGAACTTTTTTTGGCGCGATTTATAACAATGGACGAAACATGGCTCCATCATTACGACCCTGAAACGAAACTGCAGTCTATGACATGGAAAAGGCCATCATCTCCAACTCCGAAGAAATTCAAGGGGAGCCCATCTGCCGGTAAGGTCATGGGCTCTGTTTTTTGGGATGGTAAATGGGTATTAATGATTGAGTATCTCGAGCATGGAGCCACTATTACGGGCACTTTATACGCCAAACAAATAGCAACATTGCGCAATGAGATCCGCGAAAAACGGCGAGATAAACTCTCGAAAGTTGTGCTGTTCCACCAGGACAATGCCCCGGCACACAAGTCCGCCGTTGCAATGGCTGCAATTCGTGATGCTGGGTTCGATATCCTTAAGCATCCTCCGTATTCACCAGATCTCGCTCCCAGTGATTTCTACCTATTTCCGAGATTGAAACAATACCTGAGAGGCCAGAAATTTGAAGACGACTACGCGTAGTCGTTGCAGTACAAGATTTTTTAAGTACTCAAGATGAGACCTTTTTTAAAAATGGAATTTTAAGTTTAGAAAAAAGATATACTAAGTGTATTATGCTAAAAGGTGACTATGTCGAAAAATAAAATGACATTTAGTAAAAGTTGTTTATAACATACTCATTCTCACTTTTTATTGAACGCCCCTAGTATCTTGGAAGGTACTTCACTTCACAGGCATCTCGTTAATATTCGCATAACTGTATAAGCCGAATGCTAAACAGTTTAACCGTTGTGCTGGCGACAGCCGCTTTGCAGGCAACTGCTAAATCTGTCGTTCGCTAAACATCTCACTTACGTGTCCTCTTCATTTCGTGTAAGCTCACAAATCATCATTGTTTTTCAATTAATATAAATATAAAAATAAATAAATATTAGGGTACAATCTTACACAAATCGACCTAGTCCCAAACTAGGCAAAGCTTGTACTATGGGTACTAGACAACGATAAACATACTTATATAGATAAATAAATACTTAAATACATAGAAAACATCCATAACTCAGGAACAAATATTCGTGGTCATCGCACAAATAAATGCCCTTCCCGGGATTCGAACCCAGGACCTCTTGCTTCGTAGGCAGGGTCACTCTACCAACTAGGCTAAAGCGGTCGTTAATGCATCGATACTACATTATCTTCTATTGATTGCAATCTGAATCGTTAAATTAAGTTTCCTCAGGTTTGCCTGTAGTTCAAGTATTTTTTAGTAGACTTAATGTTCATGACCTTCATTACATTATCATTAAGTTTTCGAAGTTCAGCTTCCTTGTCTACAAAATGTTCCCTTTTTGCAATCACCCACTTAGTACTGGTATTTCTCGATTAACTGGAATTAACTATTGCTGATATACGAACAATCGAAACAAATGGAACTTAAGGTCAGGGGGCGAGCTGATTCTCTTTAACTTATTAAGCTTCTTCTACTGAAATTGGACAACTTTTACATTACGCTGTTTTGCTGTTGTTACGTCATTTTCCTTAATTAGAATTTCCACTTATGCTTCACTGACAAGGTTACGTTTTTTCATGGCTAAATACCGTTGCTGGTTTTGGGGCTTCAGTGCAGTTAATGAACCAAGCACATTTACGTCATTAGGTTATTTTCGTTTCAACGGAAGCCGTGCTTGCATGTTTTTTTTATCTCCTTGTTTTGATGAAGAATATGTTCACATTTACGGTTTTTAGTAAAACATTGGTCGTTATTACTACTGGCTGCTATGGACAGAATAAAATAAAACGCTAATTTTCTTATCGCTGTGTGTATATGGTTAGCGGATATGATCTCATCTCATATGTATTTATGTTATGAGCCAGTAACATTAACTTGAATAAAAAGTGACTCTTAAAATTTTTATACGTCCTATTTCTTACCATCGTCGTTAAACTATATATTTCCGAGTCGCAGTTTGTTTTATTCCCGGAGTTGTTTAGGATGACGGTCTCGCAAAACGTGCCACATCAACTAAATTTATCAGTTATATAAAACGCGTCTTCGTTTTGAAGCTAACGCACACTATTCCAATAGTTTCATGTACTTCTACCAATCCAGAGCTTGTATCTGTATCGTTCGTATCGTTAGTTAAGTCGTGATCTCATTTATCACAAAAACTTCGAGTCACCCTTACCCCTGACAATAATCAGTCAGCTCCGAGTCATTGACCTAACAAACTGAAAGCGCTTTGCCATAACGATGGCTCATCCATCAACACTGGTACCCGGAAGTTAGTAGAAAGTTCGACGGACGACCTTCGCCTATACCGAAGAATCGACCTTGGGGTAGAAACTCCCTTGCATGTACCAACTTCTACCCCTATGTAATGTAATTTGACTCCTGGGTCGTTAGCCTACAAGCTTCCGCGTTAGTTCAACGAACGACCTTCCAAGCCCATCAAGGTATCACATTACTAATCTCATTTGTATTTAGTTACCGTATAAAAATGCTTAACGAGGGCTTAAAAATGTATTTTCTGGACTAATGATTCTTGCTAGAACAACAAACGCAGACTTCGTTTTTGTTAAGAATATTGCAGGCCCTGTTTTTCGACCAAAAATTAAAGCTCTTTGCGCAAAGCAGATGAAGATTGTAAACACGAACTTCCTGTTATCGTTATCACGATGCAGAGCTACGATCTATTTCTTATTAATTTTTATTTTGCACTGGTTTGCCACCATAGAAAGTTTAGAGTGAAATATTATCACACCACTAACTCATCCATTTAGCGAGCCTTCGGTGTTTGTACTCGCATTTGATTCGTCATAGTTTAATTTCGGACACAGTGGGTGGCGAGGAAGCTGCAACTTCATAATTTCATTACCCACTTGTAATGTATTTTGTCATTGCTGTACTGTTTTATTTGTATCACAACGGCAGATATTATCGCTTTGGCATGACTCACGGGACTGGCGCGAGGTTCATCAAATTCGTTAAATATAGAGAGAATACTAAAAGTGATTAATGATTCAAAGTGTACAATTAACCAATTTTTTTAGAGTAGTCGAAAACACATTTGAAATGTTGTGGTTCACTTAATAAGCGCGTGCAAGATTTGAAAACCAACGTACTCGTACCTATCCGAGCGAAGACATCACGTATATAAATTAGCGTCACATATTTCGGAATTTCGATTCGCGCGTCAGCAAATATATTTAAGACGGGGACTACTTCAAGGCTGTGGCCTGCTTTGTAAATAAATTCAGTTTCAAACAGTGTCACCCTTCTCGCCACGTGTACCTCTTTCAACGTAGTGCAATAAAACACAAACAACGCATGTAACATTCCACACGGCAATCCTTATGGCGACACCGATTTAGTAAATTTAATGTGTACATGATTTGCTACCCACTCGTTTACTTCCATTCTGTATCTTTTCCGTGGTCATTTATGTAGTGTTTACGCATCGCATAACATTGATGTGTCGGAGGTTATCGAGGGTGTTGTATGTGTACATGCAGTGCTCCAGACTTGTAGTCATTCCCGCCTCAAAACCACGCCGACCTTTCTAGAACGTTAACCTTTGTATATTTTATTCAACGACTATTCACCTTTGGGGTCTTAAATTAAAACCATTTTAAATCGAACAATTTGTGAAACTCCCCATCCTTCCCTCCTCGTGACCTCAACAGCCACAAAGTTAAGAGAATACTTACAATGAAACCTTGAAGTTTATTTTAAGTATAAATAAATTGCTTTTACATTTATTTTAGAAACCACTGGATCTCTTTATTTAAAGTTCTTTTTCGTAAAACAGTGCAGCTCCTAATAGAATCTTAGTTTTTAATTGAAGGTTAGCTTTGTTGCAAAACTAAATGATTGTGGCGCTTTTGAACTACATAAACTGGTATTTGTTTGAATCCAAGCCGTTAACCAGCTCAACCAAGCAAACAAACCGTAAACTTCTTTAGATGTCACTAAACGAAAATAGCAGAAGAGAACCGGTCGCAATCTTCAAATCAAGTTTTATCGAGAAAACAGAGACAAACATAAAATTTAGCTGCTAAAATATTGCGGATATCACGGCAACAATAAATGACTGTGTTTTAACGAACCATTTAACTGAGACCTTCGTGGTTTTACTGCTGTTCTTCTTATTCACATTTGGGTAAAGCTTTTACGAGGGGATTGGAAGGTCATCCCTGGTTGGTGGATGTACCTACCGTCCGCACTGACGGTCAAGGTGAACGTGGCGCCTGCCTGGCCGGAGATAAAATAAACAATCGCGAAAATATAAATTATACGCGAGACTCTGCTACCTGTTGGATGGCGAACGTAGGTGTCCTCTTACGTAACACTTGTTATCGTTAGACCAGTTTCCTAAGAATATTTATGAATCTTTTCTCGCTTAAGCTTTCCTGTAATGATTCAGCTGAAACTTTAAATAACTTCAATCTTGTTGGTGGAATTATTGTTGCACATAATTATCAACGCTTTCCAAGAAGATATTCAAATACTAAAAGACAAAAATAACAATATACAATTTGCAAAGTATCGTAAATTACGGTTTTTCGCCGCTCTGTACCCTCCTAAAAACTGCATTGGTCGTAATTTAGCCAATTGATGCACGTTGGCGACAGGAAAACAGATGTTTTGTTATTTTGGAGATGAGTTTGAAGTAGGTAAATAACATTAAGTTTGTAGGCATAAACAACAATTTGAGACTGTTCAACTCGATCAAAGGTCAAATCAACGTGAAAGGAAAGCTGATATTGTAATCATCATCATCATCATTTCAGCCGTAGGAAAATCGTCCGTCCATCTCGTTAGTGGACGTCCCACGCTGCGCTTGCCAGTCCGTGGTCTCCATTCCAGAACTTTTGGCCCCCAACGGCCATCTGTTCTGCGTGCTATATGGCCTGCCTATTGCCATTTCAACGAGCTAATCCGTTTGGCTATATCGGTGGCCCCGGTTCTTCTACGGATATTTTAATCATATATTTAAAATTCTCGTGTCGCGGTGTTTTTACTAAACTCCTCCGAAATGGCTCGACCGATTCTCTTGAAATTTTGTGTGCATATCGAGTAGGTATGAGAATCGGCCAACATCTATTTTTCATACCCCTAAATGTTAAGGGTGGTTCACCCCTTATTTATTCTAATAAATCGATGAACGCCGGCTGCATACACGAAAAAGGATGACGCAATGTAAGTACATGAGCGGCGTAGGCCAGTTGCAAGAGAGAGGCGAACGCGTTGCAAGAGGATGTATGAGGATGGGTTACATTTTTTTTTTGCCTCTACTCTAAGGCGGAACAAAGTTCGCCGGGTCAGCTAGTAAGCTTTATAATTAGTTCTTGCCTTAGCAAAGTATTTTGTTTTATTTTGGTTTCTTATCAAGGGTCAAACTCCTTTTGATAAACATTAATTGCACTTAGAGTAAGCTCATGAACGCTTTTAATAATGATCTCATTAACAGCGCGTTCAGCCTTATCGTTATTGTGGTCACAAAGTACAAGTTGTCTAAACCTCTAATAATGAAGGTCGTAGTAAACATGGTTCTGAAAGACCGGTTTGTTCCTTAAAATTCATGCTTGACTGCTCCTACAATAAAGCTAATTCTCGTATTAGAGCTATTGTTCTCATGAAAAGGTAGTTCCGAGCTGCCTGTCGCATTATCGCTGCGCACGCGCCACAAACGACCGCTTGTATGATTTATAACACCGTCGTGAAGGGTGCCATTGTTGGGTTGACTTCGGTGACTATTACACAACGATTCCTTTGAAGCCTGTCAAAGGTTATCGCCGTTATACTCCAGTATCACCATCCATTTCTACTTACTTCTTATCACAACTAAGAAGCAATATATTTTCAGGAAAAATCTATCAATTTTACCAAAAAAAACTGAATCACTTGACTGACTGCTTTTGGTTAATCGTAGCGCCATTTTTGTGAGTAAAATAATAAATATCATCTACGAAATGGCAAACTTATAAGTCGGTGTATATCAGGTGGTCCTATTACATTAACTTTGTTTACACCACATAATATGGACGATTGCAAATGACGTAAATTAATTAAAGGTTCGGAACGGAACTGTATTAATTACTACAGGCTGCAGTGATGTAACTATGTACTTAAGAAAATTATATAGTTTCGATACTTATTTAGTTTTTAACTGTGCGGAGTGTATTGGCAACAACTCCGGGTATACTATTAGTTGGCAATAATTAATTATAAGATACACGCCGACGGAAGTTTGTGCTAAATTAGCATCAGGTGTGCTTTTGATGTATCGCCTAATTTGGTGATCTGCCAATTAGACAAATTCTAGTTGGAATTACTAAAATACCAACTTACTTTGTTTCCTGTCTTACCGCTTCATAAATATTGAGAATTTAATACAGTTTACCTTCTTCTGAACGATAAGGTTTATTTGTTGCATAGAATTTACAACTGTTCTGTTCCCAGTTCCAGTTACGCCAGTTGAACCAACTTACGATCAGATAGCGTGTCGAGTTAAACGGTTCTATTAACTGATGAATCATGTGTTCCTGGAGCTGTATTTTACGTATTTGCTAATAAAAGTACCTACTATACGCCACTATGACGAGGATAAATATTCCTCTGGAAAGGTCTTGGAATATTGTGTCTGTCCTTTAATTATCAACGAACAACAATAATAAATTGTTTTCTTATCTACACGAATGCAATTTATTTTTAATTATCTCGTGACCACTCCGCTTTCCTAACCTTCATTGTTGACCTTGAGACACCGGAACACCGAGTGAAATGCACTAAACTTGTCTGTGGCGTGATGCAGTTAATTAGTTTATAGTTATTAACGGTTGAAGTTAAGTCATTGGTTAAAAAATGTTTCTTCCGGGAAGGCCTTACAATCAAAGCTAACCTAACTTTCTCCAAGCCCACACCTTTTGAAGGTCTTGTCTCTCATAAGGTTCACGTTCAGCCCTCAATTATCTACCCACTATAAATTATTCAACATGACCGAGGTCGCATGTATGCTCTGCACGGCATCAGTCGCTGCAATAAAAAAAACAACGTCAGGGTGAGATTGCAATATAAATTTAATGAATTCTTACGTTATGCATTTCTACGAATCGCAAATGTTCAATTAGGTACCTACTCACAGGCTTCTTTACCTCGAGCTAGACTTATTCGATAAAATATGAAGCCACATGCCCGGCAACCTGACACTAAAATATAAATACCCCTGTTTACTTCATGTCGCAATTAAATTCCACATGTTAGGTGTAATTTGCATTGATGTGATTATCTTCAATTAGCATTCCGGTCAATGCACATATTTTATTGTTTCTTGTCTTACATGTGGGAGTCCCTTTTCTCCCATAATCTTTTTTATCCGAATTTTGAAAGTCAGAAATCGATGTTCATAATATTCTTGCTCATAAATATCGATGGTCATAATTTTTTTAAAGCATATCGCTTAATAGTTCTAACTGCAATGATCCATAATCCTATTGATCATAACTTTAAAAAGTCATAATATTGATAATTGATATCAATAAAATTTAACGGAATATCGTTGATTATTCAGAAACATTGTAAGGCATATCGCTGGCAGCGAGCGAGCGAAGCGAGCGAGCAAGACCTTTCAGGGCAGAAGCGACTCGGATAGGTTAGGTTCAGAAGGCTAAGGCGGGAGCGAAGCGTAGCGTAGCTCCCGCCTTAGCCTTCGATGTTAGGTATTTTTTTTATGGCAGCACAGAAAAGGATTATTACCTTTAATATTATGAAATGTCATACAACCATGACACTGAATGTTATTACAAAGTAATATTATGCCTAAAAATAATTATGACCTGCGAAAAAAGGCCATGCAATAATTATTATGAGTGACTTTATTACCTTTAACATTATGAAGAGTGATGCATTCATGACACTGAATGATATGACTTTACATATTGTTCCTTACAATAATTATGACTTAAGATAATCTTAACTCCAATTTATGTTGTTTAATATTATGACTTCCGATAGTATGACGAAGAAAAATTATGACAGAAAACGACATGGGCTTGAAAATTAGGAACAATTTTTTTATGGGAGTCATTATAGACCCCTTACATGTACATGACTCGGGTCACGACGATATTTTGAATCGGCTGAAACTTGCATCGTAGCATACGAAATAGCTGCAGAGTAATCTTTTAAATATCACGTTATCTTTTTAACTTGCCATTGAATGTAACCTTCTGACGACACAAGCCCTTTAATTGTTTTATTGACAAAAGGAAATTCACAAAAAAATAATGTACTGCACCATTTGGTACAGTTTTCCGGCTTGTGCCAAAACAAGACTATAATTCTTAAGAGGCTAAAATACGTTTTAATGTCCTTTGTTGGGAATTCACTTCCGTCCACCAACGACCTCACACCACCCTGCCGGTGTTACCTTTGTGTTTATCGCTTTAAAATGTCTGTTTGTCGATATATTAATGTTATGAGCACGAACTGAGCACACGATTAGGTATTTATCTCATCGACATTATTAGAAAATAAGTATTATTCTACCTTGAATTCACGTCGTTATTTTACATCTTCAACTTTTTCTAACGTAAATAGAGTGCATAAAATATATAGTCACTGAAAGTAAACTGACTTTTGTTTTATCAAAAATTAATCACAAAGTAAACTTAAATATTCTACGAACTATACGATAGAGTTACGTCACGTAGTGCTGTGCGATTAGCATCTTTCAATACTGCAAAATACACTTCAGCGTTAGGTTTTCATGGAAGTGTGATTTTCCGAGTCACGACATCTCATGATTACGTGGTGCTATTTTTGACAGTCCCAATGTTAGAATGCTAAAGCAACGGTAGTGAAAATGCTCGTTACAATACACTTTGTTACGTAAACTCTATAAACAAGTTAAATAGCATTACAGAAAATTATACTTGGTTAATTCATATGGCACTAATACGTTCTTTGAACATTTGGATTTGATACATATTAAACAAGTCGCACCAACTTAAGTTAAATAATTTAGGAACACACCTTTGACGTAACTAGTCTTTACCACGGTAAAAGCATTCCTTAATCATACCAATGGCTGAGCGCAACCTTACAAATTAGGAATTTCCTTCATAACAGGTTAGTATTGGCGTCGTACTGGCTGGGTTGGCTAGTCTCACCGTCTATGACACGGTCCTCATTCATGCTTTGTGCGTCTTTGCGACATAATTCTAGTTCGTTGACGTGAGAGGCGGCTAATTGCCTGCTCTCGCCCACTCAGTACTGCGTGACTGATTCTTCAGTCTCACTGTCTTCCTCATCTTGATTGGCGTCTGTATCGTTATATCCCGACCATTTATTAAAGACTGATTTATTTATACCACCAAACAATCATGCGATCATCCGATTTCTCGATTTCTGACCTATTTAATTATTAAATAGTTAGGTACATAGTATGAAGCGAACTGATATATCGCCGATGACCAGTACAGAGTCAATTTAATTGACTTTACAACGCTCTACAATCAAGTGACTTCCGATGAGATTGTCACGACGTCTTAATTGGTAATAAGTAATTTGCGTACGAAATGCTTGCTTGCCATTATTACTGCCACCCCAATGTTACTGACACCCCCGTTGCCTTGCCACTAACAGAACGTCACTGCTTTGTACTTCTTCACCCCGCTGAGAATGTACTGCTTCGCCGGCTCTTGTAATAAAAATAAAAAAAAACAGGACGGCATTTTATTCGATGCTGATGTGGAAATGTGTTTGTTACGTGTAATTACATTGACACAAATTCGTGTAGCTAAGGAAAAATTAATTTGTGGTATGACTTACGATTGATTGTAATAGGTAGTTCATAAAAATTGGTTTTACAGGACTGGTTGATATTATATTGTAGTCCATTAAAATTCATTTCATTTAAAAAATGTTTGTGATTTGTCTTTTGCTTTTCCAAACATTTTATTTTAACCAGAAGGTAAAACAATACACCTTTAGTTATTTTAATAATTGGCACATGGCTCTTCAACACGTCTCTATATCCGTTTCAAAATATGTTATTCAACTCTAATCTGAGACGAAACGCTTTCAAAAACTGTAGACACTAGTTCCATTTTAATCATTGGCTTATCTGCTTCAATCTTCAAGGGCTTTTGTGTATAACCTTTCTCAATTGTGGAAGCTGAAGTATGTGGAGCAGATAAGTCGTATGAGCCGTCGCTAGGGCTGTGGTGACGTGGTGGTGTGTCTCCAGCATCAACGGGTTGGCGTTGGCGCTCGGTGGCAGCGGCGCCGGCAGCCCCTCGTCGGAACCCCGGGAGCAGACCGCGACCTCATCTCGCGCCCCCTCGCCGCCGCCCTCCGAGAGGCCGCCCCCCAGGTAGACGCACTCCACGCGACTCAACGTTTGGTTTTTTTTCGGGCTGTGGCTGTTTTTTTTCTTCCCATAGAAAACGTTAGTGTATACGATTATTTAAAGCTTGATGAAGCCAGCCTTCAAAGTCTATATATAAAGTCTTTGATAATTCTGGTGTTAAAGGTCGCTGTTATTGTTGTTAATGCAAAATAAAATAATGTTTGAGTAAGTTTGATATACTAACGTTTTCTTTAAGGGAATATTGTCCAGGTGTTGGTGTTATTTTTAGTGTTTGTTTTGATTTTTATATGGGCCACATTATCGCAATTGTTATTTACGGTACCAATCATACTTAAATATTCATTGTTTTTTGTGCATGTTTGCCTGTCGAATGTCTGTTTTGTTTTTACGTATGGTGGTAGAGCTTATATTTGTTTTTGTTCAGCCATTTGTATGTGTTTTGTACATACCTGTTTTTGTCGTTTTTCAAGGTAGGTACGTCATTATGTCGAGTGTTGTTTAGGCTTTTTTGCTTCGGAAACACGTGAGTATTATTTATAAGTAAGTAACGAGGATCATTACCTGCTACGAATTGTCAATAGCTGAGATAAAACTTATACATTATTCAACGAGCGTTAAGTTTAATTGTCGAACCATAAAGACGACAATGTAGATGTCGTTATGGCGCTGAGCCGGCAACCGAATGACAGTGCTTTTCAAGCTAAAAGTTTTATAGCCTACCATAATAATTATGCCTTTGAAAAAGGCACTAACGGCATCATATGACTGCCATCCTGAGCAATGTGAGAAAAGGTCCTTAAACTTGGAAATTATTATCAAGCTCCACAACAAGTAATAAAACTGGTAACTAGAACTGAGCCATTTTTAGCTACATATCAAGTCAATGTAGGTTAGGTTGCAAAATACAGTAAAAGTCTACTTTCATAAGGTGACGTCATGCTACCATTTACTGGACTTCCCAATCAAGCAGTTAATATTATATTGCTACAGAGAAAGTCCTTCGGGTCTTACACCCTTATTAACCGTTATTAGTTCCTGATAAGACATTTATGGCAGTATTGCATGTAGTAATAATAAATTGAACAAATTACGCTTCCTTATCGCAAGCAATGATGTTACTCGAATTCTTCTAAACTACACGGTAGCATTACGAAGATAACATCTTTTGTCATCAACTCATCACACACATAATCTGAGAATCAAATAAATAACAACATTAAAAACATATTCACACATTGTGAGCCACAAAGTATCATTGCGGCATCTCAAGAGTCACTAAAGAACTCTGTACCTCTACCATGAGTTTACACTAGTTTACGTGACCGTACTCGCTAGCGACGGCGTAAATTATTTGTATGGAGAATTGTACAGCGCCTCTAGCGGTCACTTACGGAAGTACAATTCTCCATACAAATTATTTACGCCGTCGCTAGCGAGTACGGTCACTGTAAACTAGTGTAAACTCATGGTAGAGGTACAGATCACTTAATGTTACTCATAATTTGACGATGCGTTCGATTTGGTGCGTTTACGTCACCGTCCAATAATAGAATGCCAACGCTGTCAATGTAGATTTGTTGTAATCCCACTTGTGGGTTGATGACTCCAAATGTAGATGTCATGGCAAGGGTACGTAAGTACAGTACACTCGGACGCATGCTCGCATGTGGGCGGTGTTACATTGCCATGATTATTTAGCGTTCGCGGAGCGTAAACTAAAGCTGGTACCTATTATCAGAACAATATTACTCACTCGTACACTGATTAAAAATAGCAGAGGAGGAATTAAAACGATTAATCGACTTCAAAAGACCTCTCATTCTGAGATGAGGCCTGTGCCCTGCAGTGGGACGTATATAGGCTGGGATGATGATGATGACTTCAAAAGAGGGGGACAATTTTCGTCTCTATGTACAATTTTTTATGTAAATTCACCTTTCTCGTGGTTCGTTTTGTAATTTAGGGGTTCGTTCCTCAAAAGGAAAACAAACTCACTGTCGGTAATATTTTCAAGAATTTAGATCTCACAACACCAATAAAAGCAAAAACTCAAAAGCACTAATTCCATTTCTATAACTTTTATTTTTAATTTGCATTACTATTATTTTGCATTGCTATGCAATTTCTTAACAAGTGCGGGAGTCCGACTCGGCTTTTTTTTGTTTGAAAGTGTTATAGTTATATCTCGAGGTTCCACATAAAATTGATCTAAATCGACTCTACAATTACAATCCCATTTACATTCGATGTCGAAATAATGTTTGTTTTGGAAAAAATAATCGGAATACTGCTTTTTATGTAGATGTAATACTCAGTGGATTGTAGCAGTGTCCCAGTCTTCGACTTCGCCTACCCATCATACAAAGCAACCATGATGCTTTTCGGCTTCCAAAATTGACATCTCTATAAAAAATGTTTTTTACCCACAAACTCGACACAGACATTATTCAATCATTATTTGTCGAGCAGACGGTTTCAATAAGTTCTTGCAAAATCTTATTGAATACATGACATTTGGCATCTCGGTGTATGATATTGTCAGTTAAGTAATGTCTATCATTATCATCGTCATTCTCCCAGCCTATATACGTGCCACTGCAGGTCACAGGACTTCTTTCGGAATGTTATGTTAAGTAATATAATGTTCTCATGTTGCTGTTTACACTGTACGAAAGTGTAGCTAAATTGGGTGGTGTCCTGGTTAAAGAAATAAGGCGCGTTAAAAGTTCGTTAGTTACTACTAATCCCCGTGACATCACGTCTAACTAAGTTACCAAGGCGTGACGTTACACGGAACTGTAAAGGGATCTTCATTTTTTTTTTAATAAATTGACAAAGGAAATACATTTGTCCAATGAATATTTTTGATAACTGACGGACTAAATTTTAGGTTTTTTAAGAATAAGTATAGGCTATTATAATGTAATCAAGTGTAATGTAGTAGTACTCAAAGAGAAAACCACGAATTTGTATTCATACTCACAGTCATAAACTTCAAGTGTTTGGTTTTATTAATAAATATAAATAGATGTTATAGTCTTCTAGAATTTTCGGTAAAGTTTAAATTAAATAATAATTTTCATATGTGGGTTGGTGCAAGAAAAAGACCTTATCAATGTCCGACCGAACATCCTATTTCGGTTCAGTTTCAGTTTCGGCAGAAAATTTGCTGAAACTAGGTTCGTGGGCTTTCGTGTGACGTTCGAGAGCAATCGGCGTGCTGGAGTGGCTCCGTCACCCGCACATCTATTTATTTATTTATATAAGAAACAAACAGTCATCATAGGTACAAAAATAACCATTACACAAAGAGTTACAAATAGACCTATAGTTTCCTTAATCGAAACATCTGCTAATTCTTCGTAGCTACTTTGTTATTCCACGTCAAATAGAACCGATACCCACCTTTTTAGAGCTACTAAACAAACAATTTATCAAATAATTGCTTCTAGGAACACAAAATACAAATACATGTGTATTTACAAAAGTTGAAACTCAAGTATCTAATACACTAGCATAACCCTCAAATACAGCTTCGGTTTCAGCCGAAACTGAAACACAAACCGAAAATCGGTTTCGTAACGTACTACGTAGGTAATGCGAGCATTCTTAAGACTTAGCAAAATGAGCTCCTATTGTATCTAGTATTCATTCGGGTAGCTACGTATTTGCTATATAATACATTTACTTATGTTCACGGTACGATTACATCATGGCTCTAGAATACAGTAGAATATAAAAAATAAGTCATCTATCATCCCGCTGGCGTTAAGTACCTGTACAACGGAGTACCTACCTCATAAAATATGAAACATCGCGTTGCTAAGACACTCGACACGAGAGGAAAACGTGAATTCTGTCAATTATAATGTGCCATAATTCTCGAGTGGACGGGTTCGACTGGGTCTTTTAAAGTGAGCAATTACAACGGTGATAATTGCACCGAGCGGTCGTGTTAGCTGCGTGTGCGCTGCGCACGTGTTGACTCTAAGCGAAACGTTCATGAAGCTGGCTAATGCGGTTTGTGACAGTCGATTTAAAGATTCTGCACTTGATTTATCGATATTACTTTAGCCGCCTGCTTCGTAACAATAAAGCTTGTTGACAAGTTTGCATGGTTTAGTAAATATAAAGAGCAATCTAGAGCCTCCCAAAGATACAATTAGAGGCGTCGTTTTGTAAATTCTGTTCCATTTATTTCTAAAACGAACAACTTGATTGTTCTTAAATATGCCAACTACCCTCTTCCACCTGATGTCTTATTTAGTGTTGTCGCCGAAGCTAATTTGCACGCTCCGTTTGCAACCCCAAGAGGGTTGGGGCTGTTAAATATTAATAGCGCGTAGCGGCCACTAGGCTTACACAGTAAATAAGCCAGTATATAAAGGCAAGTGGGCTTGGTATACATAGTAAAGTTACAATTTAACTTGTACTACCTACCGTAGTATGTATTCATATAAATTAAGGTAAAATTCGGTCTGTCAATGTAGTAAACCAGTTGTTAATATTCTACGAATTTGTCTAATGAACCTGGAAAGTCGATTGTTACTTATTCCACTTATTTTTGTTATAAATCTATATATTTAAAAATGAATCCCTATTTACCTTGGTCGCGGCATCACGCGCGAACGGCTGGACCGATTTCGATAATTCTTTTTTTTGTTGCGTTTGTTACTGTCAGGAGAAGGTTCTTATTTAATAAATTGAAGTAAAATAGAACTGGGGCGAAGCTACGGGCAACAGCTAGTACATAATAAATTATATTTCAGACATGGGTCCATACAAAAGTGTAAATTATAAAAAATAAAGTATACTTGCTTTAAATTTATACAATACAAAAACCGGCCAAGAGCGTGTCGGACACGGACAAGGTAGGGTTCCGTAGCCATTACAAAAAAATCAAGTAATATTTTTCTAAGGATTTCGTATGTGTACGGAATCATCCAAGTTTAGGTATGTTTTATACCTTAGGCCACTATTTACTCTTAAACTACAAAAAATTTCCAAGCAATCTTAGCCGCTATAATTTTCCTAGTAAATTTGATATATTTACTACCATTCTGAATTTTTTCAAATTTTTCCACCTAACAGTTTAGATTTTAGAGCGGGGGGGACGCTCGATTTTAATGAAAATTTTCACTTTAAAGTTGAATATTTCGCAAACAGATCACTGAATAGAAAAATCATGTTAGCAACCCCGCAATGGTTTTAAAAGACCTATCCAACGATACCCCACACTATAGGATTAGTTGAGAAAAAAAAAATCACCCCCCCCTTTACGTCTATGGGAGGTACCCTAAAAAAAAATTTTATTTTTGTTTTTTATTTTACAACTTTGTTGGCGTGACTGATATGTATATTCAAGCCAAATTACAGCTTTCTAGTACTAACGATCTCTGAGCTTAGCCGCGGACAAACAGACAGACAGACAGACAGACAGACGGACAGACATGGCGAAACTATAAGGGTTCCTAGTTGACTACGGAACCCTAAAAAGGGGAAAATATTAAATTTGTTAAAAGTTTAATTTATAATTTACTAGCTTTTGCCCGCGGCTTCGCTCGCGTGTACTATGAGTATTACAAAGAACCAAGATATCAAGCAAGCAAGCATACAGGCAAGCAAGCAAGCAGGTCCACAATTGACCGAGAAATCGGTGAACATACCTACATAGAAAAAAAAAGTGGAATGCATAACCTCCTCCTTTTTTAGAAGTCGGTTAAAGAGCCCTTTGCGGCCTACTTACAGTATAAACTTATGAATTTTGAAATTTTAGCTTTCTACAACCAGTAAAACGCAAAATCCCGTTTTTCCCGTTCCCGTAAGAATTTCGGGAAATGTTTTCTTAATGCTCCCCTACCCCTACACTCCCCAAGGAACCCACTTGCCAAATTTCAGCTTTCTATGACCAGTAAAACGAAAAATCCCGTTTTCGCGTTCCCGTGGGAATTTTGGAAAGTCCTCTCTCAATGCTCCTCTACACTCCCCAAACAACCTACATGCCGAATTTCAGCTTTCTACGACCAGTAAAACGAAAAATCCCGTTTTTTCCCGTTCCCGTGGGAATTTGGGAAAGTCCTCTCTCAATGCTCCTCTACACTCCCCAAGCAACCTACATGCCGAATTTCAGCTTTCTACGACCAGTAAAACGAAAAATCCCGTTTTTTCCTTATCCCGTGGGAATTTCCCTATTTTTTACTATTATTATATACTATATATACCTAGTCCTATGCCAAATTTGAAGAGTCTAGTAATTATAGTTCATAGGATCCCGTTGAACTGAATATATAAATCCCGTTTTTTCCTTATCCCGTGGGAATTGTGAAAAATCCTGCAATCAATGTTTTAACTAATATAATACCTACTTATGTATCAAATTTGAAGAGTCTAGTTATTATAGTTACTGAGATAGGGTCACTCGGAATCGAATATATAAATCCCGTTTTTTCCCGTTCCCGAGGGAATTCCCAAAAATCCTTCCTTAGTGGATGTCTACATTGTATAAGGTATCTATGTGCAAAATTTCAAGTCTCTAGGTCCAGTGGTTTGGGCTGTGCGGATATATCAACAGTAATTTAGTTTATTTAGACATTTCAACCCCATCGCACCCCATCCAGGGAGATGGTATTTTACGTCTGCCACGTCGGATTTTAAAACCATTGTTGTTTTCTTAACCAGCGACCCGATAAACCATAGAAACAACACCCATGTTGATTTTCAGACTTTG
Source organism: Archips crataeganus (assembly GCA_947859365.1). Lineage (NCBI taxonomy): Eukaryota > Metazoa > Arthropoda > Insecta > Lepidoptera > Tortricidae > Archips > Archips crataeganus. Next base: position 20,010,409 of record OX402048.1, read on the forward strand.
TTACCCCTTTCCCCCGTTTTAGGGGTTGAATTCTCAAAAAACCTGAAACACGTGTTTACTCATTTATCATTAGGAGTACTTCTGTGAAGTTTCGAATAAAATAGTCGAACTAATCTTGTTTCCCCATACAAACTTTGGACCCCCGTTTCACCCCCTTAGGGTGTGAATTTTGAAAAATCCTTTCTTAGTGCACCCCTAGACCTTATAAGGAACCTACATGCCAGATTTTGAATCTCTAGGCCTAGTGGTTTGGGCTGTGCGTTGATATGTCAGTCAGTCAGACAGTCAGTTTCTTCTTTTATATATATAGATATAATTTTTAGTCACAGAATCAAAAGAATTTACTTCAATTCTGTAAATATTTATTTTATTTAAAGTTTGCTATGGATGCTTGCAGCTAGTGTCGCTGTCGCCGTACCGCGCCGGTTACTTCTTTGCTATCTGAGCTGGGATTGGGAAATGCATAGAATCTGAGTCCATACAGCCTTGTTGCCTCACAAATGTAATGAAAACATTGTATGTATCATGGGTGGTATGGGAATTACAAATCTCAAATCAGCAAGCCCCCACGAACACTCACTTCTAGCTTCTACCAGAGTTTCCTTCGTAATTCATTACTCACCGCCCTTCAGATATTTATTGAAAATACATCCCTAAAATGTTGTTGACATCATAGTAATATGATTTAATAAGTACCTAGTATAATCAACCTATAAGGACAACGCCTAATACAGCCGTGGCCAACTAGCAATGACACACTATTACCCATAACAGGAAGAACTGCAATACGACAGCACCAGTGATGTCACAGTTCCTTAATTAAAGGGAATAAATATAATGACAATGTATACGTAATGTGTAATGTTACATCCAGAATAATTACGTCAACCATATCAACGACATTTTTTTTCTGTAGTGTTGAGTGTATTGTGTAAATGAACAAGATCAAGGACTGAAACATTAAATGCCAGTTGCAATCAGAATAGCTTCCGTATGCAGTCTTGCCAATTGTCGTTAATACGAGATCTCGAAGTCTTCCGCGTACAATTAGTAGCTCTGGGGGAAACGACTGTTCATTTTCGTAGCTAAAGCTAACACACCCTAATAAATTTTGAAGATTCACTTTGTGGTTTCAAAATTCTAGTTATAAATTAAATGTATACGAAGTTTTGATTTTGCTCAAACCTGATGAAGAATTGAAGATGTATTTTTACCCGAATCACTTCGTTTCCCACAATTTCATTTGTCATAATTGAACTTGCTATATCAACGTTTGTCTTAAAGTATAATTATAGAACCGTGTTGTTTTCTAACGTCATCTTATAACTTAAACTAATAATAATAACAATTCTGGAAAAAAACTATTAGAAATAAAACTTGATGAGAAATGAAAATTATGAAAAGCGATACATTATGGCATATGAAACTCGGGCAAAAGAGAACCCATTTACAAGCATTTAGTGAAATGATAAATGATTATAATACCAAATACCAAAAAAAATTGCACCGTTGTCCGTCAATCAGATGTACAAATCTCTTAATCTCAAAGTAGAGCTGAACGCCGTTATACTCACCGTGTCAGCAAAGCAGATTAAAGAAGAACAATTGCTAATATAACAATGAAACCAACAAATATGCAAGCAACGATTTGTAACTTTTTTGTTACTTAAATGTTATGATTGTTAACCGTTACAGCTATCTCGTAATGCCTGGAGATAGTTGTTACACCCACGTCGAAATTTGTTTTGCGGTTATAGTTTTATTTTAATCTTTATTCAAATGTAAAAAAAAAAACAAAATTCAGTGCAGGTTTTATCGATGCTTTCACATTTAGGAGTGCTGTATGTATGGAAAGTATGTCTAAATACTGAATTTTCTAAATTTCGAGTATGCACGATAACAGTATCTCTTACGGCATGGGAATCGTGAGATAGTCGACTATGTTCTTAATTCTTTTCCTCGCCAAATTTCTTCCAAACTGGTGAGTTCTCGACCTCCCGTCACCTTTTATAATTTGCGCAGTCGTACCCCCGTAAAGAGGCACCACGTTGGACCCCGTTACTCTGCGTAGCAACGGCCAACCGGAGCCGGGTTCGATGCCCGGCGAAAGCTTCGATCTCAATAAACCGACCTCATAGATCCAACATTCGCAATTCATCATTATGTTACTGCCAATCACGGGTTCGCGGTTAGGCGACACGTTGCGAAGCGAAGTATGATTTGAGGCTAACATATAACTTAAGTGGGTAACCTATTGTGCCGTGCCGCCTGGCAACCGTAAACCTTCTTCAGTTGACAGCCTCATCTAGGTCACAATACAAGATTCGCTAGCGTAAGAGCGGCAAGCTAGATAGATATGTTCACGACTTTGGTTTTTTTAATACCCGTTCAGTATAAAAAGCATCCTCGCTCGGTGGTGAAAATGTATTGTATCTAGAGTACGAGTACGTCTAAATACAGTACAGGATTAATAACTTGATCTGAACCATTACTCTGTCTTATTGTTATTATCACACCACCAAGGCTTACTGAAATCCGGAAGCATTCGTTTTGTGTTAATAATTCCAGTTTATTCTTAAATTTGATCTTTGCCAATTTTCAGATTGCTGCTTCCAAAGATTTATGATTACAATTATAAGCACTTGTCACAGCATCTGTCAACTAGTAGTCAAACAAATCTCGTAAAGTATAAAATATATGTATCCTGGAAATAACTTTATGATTATTCTTAGCGGTCTACAAATTCTAACGTGGCGAAGGGAATTTCGAATACTGCGACGTATTCTCAATTTAGTTTCCAAAATAATTTAATCGATTATAGCTGTCGCCGCGGACCAGCATTACGTTTAAAATAGCTTGAATTTGCTGTAAGATTTATTTATTAGCCGAAAACCTGGCTGTAATTCTCAGTTTGTTGCGCGCAAATTACGCTGCCGTGGCACCGGTCTCTTGTCACGTCAGTTTTTGTCCTTGCCCTTAGCAACAACGTACCGCGGCGCCTCTTGTTACTGTGAAACTTATCCCGAGTGGTTGTAACCGCAGCTCCGGGATGCGTCCGAGCACCCAACCGTGCAAGGACTCGGGCTTACGTCATCGACAGTGACCGTCACGCCCCTCAAACAAATACATGCTTTCTCTACCAGCTTTAAAGACAAAACTCGCACTGTAAACTCTTGTGATATTCTAGACGTTTCGAATTATGATGCAGTCACGTAGATACTTCAGTGTACCGCAAGTACCTGAGGCGGTTTATATTCAACAGTGACGTCAACTTTAAGCTCTCGTATAATAAGGTAATCACTAAATTCAGCGTCCTTTTGCTGGGCGTAATAAATCGGCCGATGTCATGACGCCATCGTATAATGACATCAAATCACGTCACTGGAAAACAAAAGCCATCAACCACCACGCCACCACAATGAGGTTATTAAGCTTTCCTTTTGTATCTATAAAGTATGAGGATTAAGTTTAATTACCGGGCTTAAAGGTAAATGACGCGATAAGATGTTTTGCAAGTTTCTTTGCCAAACCAGAAGCATCGCAACATCATAAAGAACGAGGGATTATGAGAGGATTTGCTTGTCCCATTAAGCTGGAGCATAATTCAGCTATTTATGAACGTAGTGCCTGCCTACACATGAATCAATGGTGCCTGACTTCAACTAATTCGACTATGTAACATTTATTAGGGTAAATAAACTTAAAATTATAATTTTATTATTAGACCAAAAGCTATTCATATTGTTCACTTGCGCAGACGTTTTTTTTACACGTCGTTTTTAACTTTTTTTATTTTTACTCTCAACTTGAATGATGTAGGAATTTTGGCAACGAAAAGATTATTAATAATGCAAAACATTAAAGGCGATAGCATCTGACATGGTACTTGTGTTAAAATACGTTGAAACTCTTAACGAATTTTGTCATATTCAAAATTTAATTGTATTTTTCTAAATACACCTACTAAAATCCGTCATAAATCATCTTAAACACCTTGTAGCACTCAATGCCAAAACGATTATGGTTAAAACAATGTCAGGTATTTCATAAGAAGAATTTAGATGTTCAAGGGGAAGACCCTTTTATCATCATGAGACGAGTTCTGTGAAGTATTTGATTGTTTGTATTTACCAACCTACGTAGTTAATAAACTTGACCCATATTTAATGATTTCCGGTTTACACTTTCCAGCCTTGACGTATCAAATTGGGTGAAAGGTCGCACGGTGCAAAAATACATAAAGCAAACATTCGCGATTTATGAATCGAAGACCACATATAACCCTGGTTGTGGAAATGTTTGTCTGTAAATTTAGATTTCATCCGAATCATTTGAAGGCCATCTGCTTCAAATGAGTTAAATTTATTTTTTTATCCGAAGTAAGTACGTTTCAAAAAATGTACCTACATATGTAGTTTTACTGTTTTTCGCCGTTTTCATTATTCTTCATTTAACAAATGATTTTCTTGATAAAAGTGTTCCTATTAAATCGTTGATTTACTTAGTTAAATTAAGGAATGATAAATTTGGTTCAACTTGTAAAAGCACGATAATTTGCAGCATTAAGAGCGTTTATCAAAGCAAAATGTGCACAATTCGCTTAGAAATTTTGAAGTAATGACGGCAGAAACGTTTTATATTTATTACTCCTAGCTTAACCTGTTCTAGTTAACCTTGGCCTAATGAATTACTATGTGAACGTCTCTGTTGTTATTGAAAAATAGTGACACACGTAACATTATGCTCAAGCACGAAAATGAAAGGACCTAAATATTTTCTTTTATTATTTTCAATGTACACGATTGCCTTATTACTAACATTACAGAACCCGCGATTATTGTAACTAAAAATATTTTTTTCCGTCTTAATTTTGTAGTAGATTATAGTATGTATTTACATTTTACTTAGATATTTTCCCGAACCGTTAGTCTTCAAAATATAAATTTTCCTCTTAATTTTAATTATAGGTACATTTATGTTAGCGTTTTAAGAGTGCCATTTTAGACCCATCACGCTTCAAAACGGGGGCGCGACTTGGTTGGCTGTGCCAAAGACTTATGCTCCATTTGCCAAGTATTCATGACGTGGCCAGTCGTTTGCTGAATTGTAATAATGGCGACACAATGTAAACGCTATGTTTAATAAATCCTCATTCTTTTATTTACTTAACACATCTCCGGGTTGGATTCTGTGTTTTTGTCCTGCCACCTCGCAAGTATTTTTTACGGTAGTAAAACTGCCTATTAAAACAGGTATCTTTTAGTAGGCAAAGTTTTAATAAGATTTGTTTTACTGCTGCGCTAAAAGGAACAATAAATAGACGTGTGTGTACATGATCTTAGAATAAACATTTTTCTTGAAAAATATTATCGTTTTGCTAGCTTATTAGCTTAGCATGAGCTGCCTCCTGTCCGCTATTTACTCAACTTATTTGATAGTGCGAGAATACGAGATGTAGACAGACTCTATCTAGGTACAAATACTTGCGAACATGACGAAAATTATTATACTTGAATTTCTTTTAAATGTGTGTGGGACCGGTTGAGTTGATAAACTTGCTGTTGTCATATGATATACAAAATCCGTTTTAAATGTTAAAAGAACTGACATAAACATCGACTAAAAACACCGTCTTAGTTTGAATAAATAATATGAAGACAACGTAATATTGGCTGCGGCAAAATATTAATAGGAATAGTTAATTGCAAACATTTCCATTGCCTTGTATTAAGATTGACAGTCTTAGTGGTGCGGTCATTATTCAACCGTTATAATTAACGCGCGTGTTAACATTGACCTGTAAATGAATTGAAATGAATTATGAAATGTTAAAGTACAGTTTTATTATTATCTTTATCACTATCATTTAAATAATTATTTTTGCTCCATTTAGAGAAAATAATATTCTTATGGAATTCTCAAATTCATGTCCATGTCCAAAGTAGGAATCGGTTGTTCCTTAATAGAAATTATCAAGTTATTACAAACTAGCCTTCCGTCCGCAGCTTCGCCCGCGATAAATTAATTTTCCCGCGGTAAAAAGTAGCCTATGTCACTCAGTGATAATGTAGCTTTCTAACGGCGAAAGAATTTTTGAAATCGGTCTAGTAGTTTCGGAGCCTATTCAATGCAAACAAACAAACAAACAATCAAATCTTTCCTCTTTATAATATTTAAAATAAACTGCTCTTAACATTTTTTAAGTATCACGCGACGACTAAGAAATGAGATAGAAATAAATAGCGGGTTAGTTTTTAATTAAGACCGGGTGGTTATGTTCAAAACGTTCAACCATCTGTTATTAGCCGTAATTTGTAAAACCATGTCATTAGCCACGACTCATCCAAATATCATAGTAGGTCTAACAGGTCATTCTATCGCATTAGAAATTATGTCTAGCACCGTTATGTGTCAGTAGGCTTTATATCTATTGAAGTGCGTCTGTTACTTGAGCTGAAAACGTCAGGCTAGCACGACTTTTATAAGGTCATAAGACCTTTGCGATTCGCGGCCGGACTAACGGTACAAATAGTACCATACAATGACTGCCTCGGGGTGCCACAGTTAGGCCTATGCTAAACACCCCGTTTGGTTGTATCTAGTATAAGTTAATTTAACAGTGACGTGGCGAAACATTGAGCTGTAGATGAGACTTAACAAAGGCTCGTTATTAGTTACGATTTGATTTTTAGAAAAATAAAAATATCATTATGATAAGATAATACGAGTATTAATATTTCACTAAGGGCCGATTATTCAATCTCCAGATAAAAGTATCCGTCAGTGAAAACTATTGCTTTCCTTTTCTCAAGCCATAGAGTAAAAGGAACAGAGCTTACATTTATCTGACAGATACCTACTTTTATCTGCGCATTGAAAAATCGGCCCTAAAGCATATCAACTATCAAAATTAGTGAGATGGCTTTGGCTGCAAGCATTGTTTCCTTATATATATATAGTGGTGCGTCACCTGTTAACAGTGATCTAGAAATTTCAGTTGGCAACTGAATTTAACAGAGCAGGCATTCAAGAAATGAACCGGAATAAAGTGCAAAAAACGTAGCCGAAAAATCTCGAGTTACGCTCTAAATGCTGTCTTAAACCGCACGCTCCGAATATACTCAATTGATTTCGATTTGAAATAATACAAACGCAGACTTAAATACGATAATGGTAACATGTAACTTGTATTTTATATAACATTCAAGTAATCTCACATATCGAGTATGTAAGAGCAATTACTAGTCAGGTAGGTATCACGTGAATTATCCTCAGCTTTAATGACTTGAGTTAAGTAAGATGTGTCTATTAAATGGGTACAAGTTAAAGTATGAATTCAAAAGTTATTGGCTTCGTTGGAATATTTTCATTCTGAGAGGAGGCCCTGCACTGGGGCATATTTGGTTTCTATTTCGTATCATCCCGTCCTTGGCAGGTTACCCTGGCTGACATTTTGACTGCCAGTTCTTCAATAAAAATCTTGTAAGACGCATACATGCTAGCTTGATGTTGATTGATGATAAATCAAGTGTACCGTTGTTCAATCGCAGGCCTTTTTTTCTTTAATGTAATTTCAACATCGTAGCAGCAGGTATTAACGAGTTTAGCGTAAATAGATGATAATAACACAATGATAGAGCAAACGTGTGAAGCGCAACGTGATCTAAGCATATCTATGCGCGACTTGCGAGTGTCTGGTCGTTCTCTTTGGTACTTCAGTTAGCAATGCTCATGACACTCACGTTGCCTGAAGATGCATCGACTTTGTACCTACTTCAAATAATAGATAGGTACACAGATATGTAAATTTTACATCCACGTGTTACCTCGAAATGGAAATTGTTTTGATATCTTCGTCGACCTCGATTTGTATCTTCGCCACTATTAACAATGAATTTCTATAAATAGGTTTAGTAATTTAGTTAACTTCTTTGTTTATCTATTAATATTTTGTTTATAAGAGTATAAAAAGGCATTAGTGTCATCTATCTAGTATAGTTAGTTTTAAATAAACCTTATTTACTGTTCTCTGTTTACCATGGCACACGGCGCTTCTGGCATACTTGAATGCCTCATTATTCATACGGTGTGAAATCTACCATTTGCACATGTCTTTAATAAGCAAACACACAGCTGTGGTTCAATGTCATGCAGCCGTTAAATTTGACAAGAGGCTATATTTAAAACCATTATTTTAACTAAAATATTGCTGTTTGGGAGTTAGACAATCATTAACATACTTCATTTTAGTTTTAACTAGAAAACTGTATTAGAAATATTAATTTCGATCGGTCATGGTCGCCTTTAATCCAAGCTACAGACAAACACGATTCATCTTTAATTATTTAACTAAGTCACACACATGGTGTTCGAGTAGGTGCCTACGGTAGCATGCTTACAATATGTTATTTACTATATCGATACATAATGTTAATTGTGACCTTGTTTCCTTGGATATGTAAACGTTTATCGTTGGAAAATTTTCTGGCGATGTCTGCTATTTGTTGTTTAGCTATCGTATCATTACCTATTGTCTTACAACGCTTGATTGTTGTTTTAACAGTGACAACAATCTTGCAAGATAAGTAGTTTAACCAGGATGTTCGGTTTCTGTTTCAGGTAAGGCAATGTCTTCTAAACGGGTCACGTCCTTTTCAAAGCGAAGGTACGTAGAGCGATCAATCAATATTTGCAAACTTTAAAGAAGAATATACATATGACTCGGACATTGTGCTAGATTTGTGAAAGAAGTTTCAATTGGCTGACACCAACGGCGATTGTATTTCGCTCGTCAAATGTCCGCACTTCGAGCTGACGTGCCTCGAAATACGTGAACCTGTCCTCGGTGCGTGGACAAACAGAATCGGTCATCCACCCCGACAGTGGTTACTTAATGTCCAACGAATTACTCATATGCCAAGGCAAATATTTGTTTAATGCTCGCAGCTTGATGAGCTACTAAGTTTTCGCTAAAAACGTGCAGTGCCCAAAGTAAATATTTAAAGCAACGTTAGTCACTAAATCAAAATTACACGATGCTTGCGTCATAGTCGTCTGTGGGCATTATAATTCAAAAGTGACGTTTTGCAAACATTCCACAAGTTCAACTTCCTGACTTTTTGAATTCGGATGAGATCATCGAATTTGCAATCAACCAATCAATCAATTATTCTTATATTCATTTCACACACCACCTACTGTCTTATAACTTTTATAACTATTCTGATCTCTTGCCCGCATGCCCATTTAAAAGTGCACGCTTCAGCGGTGTGGTCTGGTAGGATATGAATACGGGTTTCGAATTGACTTTCAGATCTGAAATAGATTGTTTACGCCGTGAACGGGCATCCTGCCAACGGTCACCTGAGACGCGGTTTAATATTTTGGCACATAATTAAATTTTTATCCACCGAGACTGGTATTTATGACTCATTCTTGCCTAGCAAATAAGATACTAGTTAAATTTAGTTAGTTTAAACGTGGATTATTGTAGCGCGATGGAAATAAAGCCAAGTTTAGACCTGTAAGAAAAATCATGCAAGTTGAATTACATTGCGCGGCCGCAAAGCAAACTAGTTTGAAGTGGGCAAGCAAACGAAGGCTGCAATGTAAAGCAACTTGCGCGATTTTTCTTGCTAGTCTAAACTGGCCTTAAGCTAGAAAGAAATGAAAATGTGCAGTATTAGAAACGTGTTAAAAGCGAGGCGAGCTCGCTGCGCGCTCGCAGCGAACTTGCTGCACGCTTTCCTTGGATCGAACCTAGACCTGACCTGGCTTGATTTGACTCGTCGATAGCATATATTGTATAAAAATATAAAGGAAAGTTCTGGCTCATTGATTGAGTGACTCATCAACGCTCAGCCTAAACCCTTGGTCCTAGAAGGCTAAAATTGTGCAGTATTAGAAACGTGTTAAAAGCGAGGCGAGCTCGTTGCGCGCTTTCGGCGAACTTGTTGCACGCTTGCCTTGGGTCAAACCTGGACCTGACCTGGCTTGATTTGAATCGTCGATAACATTATATTGTATAAAAATATAAAGGAAAGTTCTGGCTCATTGATTGACTCATCAACGCCCAGCCTAAACCCTTGGTCCTGGTCCTAGAAGGCTGAAATTTTGTATAGAGGTTGACTCTTCACATTTGCCCTTCGAGGAGGTAATTGTAACAGTTAAAAACGAATTACAGGAGTTTTCAAAATTCCCACAGGATAAGGAAAAACGAGCGATTTTTTGAAGATTGCTTTGACTGTTTTATGCGTTAGTAAATAACGGAGTTCCAGAAGCTTTATCACAAATTTGAATTCTGCGCGAACGAAGTCGTGGGCAAAAGCTAGTTTTCTATACATATTCATTGATCGTACGTAACAAATTTAGTTGCAGTGACATACCCTATTATTGCGAACCATGTATTTGCATAGACCACAGGCCACCAATGTTAAGTGCAACCGTCCGATAAAGTTAACGACCCGCGACAATAGTCGATTGTGATGTTATCACTCGTCCAGATACTTCATTACCAGCTATCGGCTATCAATGCGATGATCGTGATTGTCAGTCCATCATTATCATTAATAATGAATCTATTTTATTGTTTCGATAATCGTGCCAAGAATTCTGGAGTTACTCTTAGCGGTAGGTTTTCATGCTAATTTTGCAACATTGCTAGTTTCAATACAAAATACACCATCTTACGTGGCAGAAAATATACTTGTTATAAATGTACTCTGAAAATTTCGGCTTTATCGGATTAAGTTTGACTGAATTGAATACCCCAATAACTTTTTTGTGGAAGTGTCAGTTGAAGTTGACAAATTTTAATGTTTTCATATGGATCGACGTTCAAATTGGACAACGACAAAATAATGTAAAATAAAAATTTGCTTATAATACAAAACAGTGTTTACACAAACTTACCCCGGACCATTTGCTGAAATAATCCGGGATTCATTTTAATCTGCATAAATTGTACAAACAAGATTTATTTTTCATTTTTTATTAGATGAATTTACACGATTAAGGCCCTATCGTGTTTTTGGCGCATTTATTGCATTCATTTAAACTCGTGCTGTATCATTACTAGCAATGCTATAGTCCTAAAATTCATATCTATACTAATATTATAAAGAAGAAAGATTCGATTGTTTGTTTGTATGTTTGTTTGTTTGTTTGCATTGAATAGGCTCCGAAACTACAGGACCGATTTCAAAAATTCTTTTGCCGTTAGAAAGCTACATTACCACAGAGTGACATAGGCTACTTTTTACCGCGGGAAAATACCTTTTCCTACGGGAAAATTAATTTTATCGCGGGCGAAGCTGCGAACGGAAGGCTAGTGTAAGATATTTGAGGATTCACTCTAGTGACAAGTGTTTATCGAAACAAGATTACTTGTAGTTTGCTCGATAGAAAAAATATCCAAAGTCGTCTCTAAAAAATAAAATAAACTCGTAGTACGACGCTAATACTGCACGGCACGGCAGGTCATGACTTTTTGAATGTTAATAAAACAAGATGTTTACTAGGGCGTAGTCTGGCTACATTTTTAAAATATGTATTGGTTTTAGTAATAAGATGAAAATACAAATCACGCGCAGTCCAACCAACCTACCTTGAGCCATCACGCCTCCCCCACGCCCGAAATCGCCCACCCAAAATCGATTAGCGCGAAAAACACGGTAGGCCCTTAAGGTTGTATCTGAAAAAAGCCGTAAAATCCTAGTGGTTTGACTTAATGCCCTCTCAAGCAAAGGGTCCTGCGTTCGAGCCTGGGAAACACCTCTAAGTTTTTTTTTTTTAATTAGGGCGAACTACATTTGAAATTTACCAGAGCTTTTCAGTGAAGACAATCATAGTGAGAAATCCTGCAAAACCTAAGAAGAAATTCAATGGTGTGTGTGAGTGAAGTTCCAATCCGCACTTGTCCCGCGTATGAATTACAACCCAAGCCTTTTTATTCTGAAGGGAGGCCTGTGCCGAGCACTGGGACATATACATGAACGCGTACATGGCGTTCCAGGACACGCGAACCCGGGTACGCGTACATGTGCGCGCAGTCCGTACGCAGCTTTAGAAGAAAATGAGATGATGAAATTATACCTTTTATATTGTACGGTCGGCCAAAAATATGGTCTACCACCCTACGGTTGAAGTTAATTTACACGTCATGATACAACGAGGTCGATTTTCCCTTGCAGTAAAATGATGACAGTGACTAATGACTTCACTCAGTTACAAAAGTCAATCTTAGTGATATTTAGATCTCACAAACTTTTGTCAAAACTGGAAGACCACTTTCTTGGCCGACCGTACATGGAAGATTCATTGTAACAAACGTAGAATACAATAAAGTCGAACTAATTTATATATTAGCCTGAACACTTACATACACCATAGCGTTTTAGTTCTATCAGCATAACTGATTTTGTTTTAATAATCTGAACGTATTTGATTTTTGTTACATTTTTGAAGATAAACATCTCGTACATAATTTGAATAATTTCTTTTAAGGGATTGCTTTAATCCAATTAAACATGTTTGCCTTGGGTCACGGTTCAGCTTCTCTCGCCTGATGTCCCCAGATAACAACAGGCGCTCGGTAAAGGGGTCACGTAACATTCGATAAACCGACAGCAGCCATTTTTATAAAATCGCTATCATCATTATCTTCGTTTATGTTTACATTGGCACGCTCGCTACAGATAACGCTTAATGGTGTTTTGGTGTGTCGCGTCAATATTAACTATCAGACTTCATGGGGTCTAATCCAAATATTTAATGTCAATGTGCTGTATATCTAAGTAACGAAGCGGCTCAACTTAAAATTATATGTCAGGAACAGTCCTACTAGGTTCTCCCATCAAAATCCCGCTCACCTTTGAAAAATATTTTACATCAAGACCGAAACTGTCGCGACCGTTCCTGACTTTTGACTGTGAATTGAGGCGTTTAATTATTTCGTTTTAAATCATGCTGACGAGAGCTTAAGTAACATTATACTTTATATCGTTTTTGTAATGTTGTGTACATCTGAGATGTTGGCAGCTGCAATGTTTCTGACTGTAAAATTGTTTTTTGCCTTCAGATTACGATGTAGATTGGATTCTTGAGCAATGCAGCATTATTATGTTTTTTTTATTACATTTATATAGATTCTAGGCTATTGATTCAGAGGAATCTGAAGAAAGCGTTAAGTGATTGTTTCGTTTCACCCTCAATGCATCTTAGAAGATAATAATAAAATAACATTTCTTGTTGCAGTAAAACGGTTAAATAGAGGTCAGACAAACTAAACATTTTATACTTCACTAGCTTTTGCCCGCGGCTTCGCTCGCGTGTACTATGAGTATTACAAAGAACCAAGATATCAAGCAAGCAAGCATACAGGCAAGCAAGCAAGCAGGTCCACAATTGACCGAGAAATCGGTGAACATACCTACATAGAAAAAAAAAGTGGAATGCATAACCTCCTCCTTTTTTAGAAGTCGGTTAAAGAGCCCTTTGCGGCCTACTTACAGTATAAACTTATGAATTTTGAAATTTTAGGTTTCTACAACCAGTAAAAAGCAAAATCCCGTTTTTCCCGTTCCCGTAAGAATTTCGGGAAATGTTTTCTTAATGCTCCCCTACCCCTACACTCCCCAAGGAACCCACTTGCCAAATTTCAGCTTTCTATGACCAGTAAAACGAAAAATCCCGTTTTCCCGTTCCCGTGGGAATTTTGGAAAGTCCTCTCTCAATGCTCCTCTACACTCCCCAAACAACCTACATGCCGAATTTCAGCTTTCTACGACCAGTAAAACGAAAAATCCCGTTTTTTCCCGTTCCCGTGGGAATTTGGGAAAGTCCTCTCTCAATGCTCCTCTACACTCTCCAAGCAACCTACATGCCGAATTTCTGATTTATATGACCAGTAAAACGAAAAATCCGGTTTCTCCCGTTCCCGTGGGAATTTTGGAAAGTCCTCTCTCAATGCTCCTTTACACTCCCCAAACAACCTACATGCCGAATTTCAGCTTTCTACGACCAGTAAAACGAAAAATCCCGTTTTTTCCCGTTCCCGTGGGAATTTGGGAAAGTCCTCTCTCAATGCTCCTCTACACTCCCCAAGCAACCTACATGCCGAATTTCAGCTTTCTACGACCAGTAAAACGAAAAATCCTGTTTTTTCCCGTTCCCGTGGGAATTTTGGAAAGTCCTCTCTCAATCCAGCTCTACACTCCCCAAGCAACCTACATGCCGAATTTCAGCTTTCTACGACCAGTAAAACGAAAAATCCCTTTCCTTATCCCGTGGGAATTTCCCTATTTTTTACTATTATTATATACTATATATACCTAGTCCTATGCCAAATTTGAAGAGTCTAGTAATTATAGTTCATAGGATCCCGTTGAACTGAATATATAAATCCCGTTTTTTCCTTATCCCGTGGGAATTGTGAAAAATCCTGCAATCAATGTTTTAACTAATATAATACCTACTTATGTATCAAATTTGAAGAGTCTAGTTATTATAGTTACTGAGATAGGGTCACTCGGAATCGAATATATAAATCCCGTTTTTTCCCGTTCCCGAGGGAATTCCCAAAAATCCTTCCTTAGTGGATGCCTACATTGTATAAGGTATCTATGTGCAAAATTTCAAGTCTCTAGGTCCAGTGGTTTGGGCTGTGCGTTGATATATCAACAGTCATTTAGTTTATTTAGATATTTCAACCCCATCGCACCCCATCCAGGGAGATGGTATTTTACGTCTGCCACGTCGGATTTTAAAACCGCTGTTGTTTTCATAACCAGCGACCCGATAAACCATAGAAACAACACCCATGTTTATTTTCAGACTTTGTTACCCCTTTCCCCCCTTTTAGGGGTTGAATTCCCAAAAAACCTGAAACACGTGTTTACTCATTTATCATTAGGAGTACTTCTGTGAAGTTTCGAATAAAATAGTCGAACTAATCTTGTTTCCCCATACAAACTTTGGACCCCCGTTTCACCCCCTTAGGGAGTGAATTTTGAAAAATCCTTTCTTAGTGCACCCCTAGACCTTATAAGGAACCTACATGCCAAATTTTGAATCTCTAGGCCCAGTGGTTTGGGCTGTGCGTTGATATGTCAGTCAGTCAGTCAGTCAGTCAGTCAGTCAGTCAGTTTCTTCTTTTATATATTAGAATCTCTAGGCCCAGTGGTTTGGGCTGTGCGTTGATATGTCAGTCAGTCAGTCAGTCAGTCAGTCAGTCAGTCAGTTTCTTCTTTTATATATTAAGATGAAGATTGGAGTCAATATCTTAAATTATTCAATATCTTGACGCAATTTACTATCTCAAAATTACTAAGTCAAATGAATATGTCAAGAAATGGGTCCTAAGGTCTTGTCTGTTGACGTCAATTGCTCGCCACAAATCGCTATCTAAAAACACTTACGCTAATCCATTACCCACATCACCTTGTTGATCTTTGATTGTGTGGTTACTTGACATTATGTTAAGTAATAATCTTGAATCGGCACGTGAATAAATTCAAGCTTAATTTTGGTTTTCAATAAAAAATATCGCAGTAACCCTTTTATGTGCTTGCCCAGTTTGAACGTCAGTAAAGATATCATTAAATTACGATAACCCTGTACGATCATGAACTGTTTGCTGTTTTTTTATCATTCCTAATTGTCCAAATAAAGTTAAGTAATCGGTTCTTGGCCATAATTTGTTCGCTCAAATTTACTTACACTTAGTAAATCTCATTGCAACTTATTTCTTAATAAATTGTATGTATTTTGCAAGCTGTTTACATCGATCATTCTTACATTGTTGACGGACGTATTTGTTCACACAGCGTCCTAAATTGTCCGTGTTTGCTCGTCCTATAGTTACTAACGAATTTGTTTACAACCTTTAACATGTGCAGCGGTTGCGTAACGTACGATAACTAGTGCCCTATTTTAGTATCACGGTATATTAAATACATTATGCCACAATATCTTTCAACAACATCACTACTAAATGCTAATACAGGTATGTTCTGAAAAATATTTTAGTTTTCAACAGCATCCTGAGAGTTAATTCGTGTTTGTCACCGGTTAGTTATAGTATAAATCTTCCCAGGTGAATTTTTCGCTTCGAGCCATTACATTAAATTTGAACCTTAATACTATGACGATACTGTTTGTTTTGAAAGATAAGGGCTCGAAGCGAAAAATTCACCTGGGAAGATTTAAACTATAAACAGATAGATTCGCAGTTTCCGCCAACCCGAGCGCTAAAGTGTTTACCATTTTACGTAACACGATGTCGTCGACTAGAGATTTATCTACTCTTGTTGATCGTTGGAAATGTTGAAAACGTGTCTCATTCGACCCAAATTTTTCGCAAAATGTACCAACGCGTTTATTGCTTGATAAATTAGCGGCCCAATAAACTTAAATGTTGTTTTTATTTGCTATAAATAAAGGAGCACAGTCGGTTTATGTAAGTGCTCTAAAAACTAAAAGCATTGTGCGTAGGTGCGTGACGTTAGTTCAGACTGTATTGTAACTATAGTAAGCAAGCGCATGTTACAGTCATGTCTTAAAAGTAGCAATCGACTTTGTCTTCATTAGGATAAACTGTGTTAATGATGTATTTAAAAGCTTATCGCGCCGTATAGTCTTGGACGGATTAAGCATTTAGAAGGCTCTCAACCTACTTACGCCTTGATCCTATGGCTTCACGCCTATGCGCTTTACCCAGTAACAACTATAATTAAACTCAATCGATAACCCGACTGTCCTTATTTGTTGAATCGAGAATGCTAAATTCGGAGTGTAGGCTTATATTGCTTGAATTTATTGTATTTATCCATTGCGAATTGCGATTTATTATTATAAACAATGTTAGTTCAAGCGATAATGTGTATGACAAATGATTCAACTGCAATAACTCATTAAATTTATTGTGTCATGTAATATTTATATGTTGTGGTCTTATTAACGAGGCACGTGATTTGTAATGATCTACTGGTTATTAGGTTATAATTTAATGTAGGTAGTCTTTTTTCTTTATACGCTTGATCTTATCTATCTCCGTACTAAAATACTTGTTTGAATGTGTATTTGTATGTCGGTACATAATAATACTGAACAGATTCTATAATTTTTTCACTAATAGAAACCTACACTATCTCTGATGAACAATGGCTTTTATCCCGAGAAAGCGTAAAGTTCCCGTGGGACGTAGATGAAGTTGCGGTTGACAGTTGTCAAAAATAAATACATTACTAGATCTTTAGTTAAATTTCTTCGTATTTAAACCGTATTCTGCCAGAAACACATTTTAGAACAGGTTGGTCATATAACAAATTTGCACCATATAAGGCCTCCCGGAGTCAGGTGATCGTAATTGCATCATTCTATTGAATTGACTCACAAAATGGTTAAGAGCCCGCCTCCAACGATGATGTCATTTTAGACAACAACATAATATTTTCTTCGTCGAGAGACTAGAAAAACATTTCATCCTGCCTCGAGTATGTATTGACGATCTTCAATTTAATAGACTTGCACAATCAAATAATTTACCGCTTTCTCCTTTTAGATCTTTTTAGAGTTCTTCTCATTCCTATGCATGATGTAGAACGAGTTATATGCGCATGCGACCTCGAAGATTATAATATTATAAAATAAACTGATCGGACCTTCGCTTTGTCGTTCTCATCTGCATATACCATTTATAATTCGTTTACCTTCACAGTAACCTATAGTCTTCATCGTCATCACATATAACGATGCAATTTGCATCGGAGCGAGTAATATCCTCCTAAGTAAGTATACATCGTGGTCATGCCTGGTATATATGCGTTAAGTTAAGGCATGTAGCGATATTTTTCAACTTCAACGGAAAAAGAAGAGTGTTGAAACCTTTGTCTTGTTATCGGCCTAACTATAGCAAAATCCAAAGACCGGTTCCATTGGTTTTAATAAGTGGCAGTTTTAAATATGAAACTTACATCATAGTTACTTCTCTAATTTTATTTTTTAACTTGTTAATCACTTCGACTTCTCTGATAGTTACTATTTCTTTTTCGATATTTAGATATACCTACCTCACTAGTCTACCTAATAATAATTTAAAAATGTTCATCATCATCATCCCAGCCTATATACGTCCCACTGCTGGGCACATGCCTCCTCTCTGAATGAGATGGCTTGGGCCGTAGTTCCCACGCGGGCCCAGTGTGGATTGGGAACTTCACACACAAACACACCATTGAAATTCTTCTCAGGTGTGTGCAGCTTTCCTCCCGATATTTGCCTTCACCGTAAAGCTCATGGTAAATTTCAAATGTATTTCGCACATAAAGTTAAAAATGTTAAAAATATTATTGCATTCTACAGTCGTGAAGTAACTAAAAGGCTTTGAGTAAGAAATGTCCCTGACGTCATCGGCATGCGATGCAACCGGTCGGACGACTTTTCTCAACGTTTCATAAATCTTTGCTACAAAAACAAGGTTTAGTGCTACAGATATTAAGTCAAATGAATCTTAATCAGAAGTCTCTAAGAATTGCCTGTCTAAATGGGTCAATCAACTTTTTTTTGTAAATTTATATTTACTCCTTTACAAGTAACTCTGTAATCTCTGGTTAGTGAAACCATGATTTTGCAGTAATTAGATAAACTGTTTATCATAGTGCGTATGTGAAAACCAAAAAAATAAGTATTTTTAGTATAAGTATTTTGTTCAACGACCAGATGGCCTAGTAGGTAGAGAACCTGACTCCCGCGTTGAGTTCGATTCCCGCGTCGGGGCAGATATTTGTATGAATAATACGAATTTTAATTTTTGTTCTCGGGTCTTGGGTGTTTAATATGTATTTAAGTATATCTATCTATATAAGTATGTTTATCCGTTGCCTTGTACCCATAACACAAGCTATGCTTAGCTTACTTTGAGACTAGGTCAATTGGTGTGAATTGTCCCGTGATATTTATTTTATTTATTTATTTATTTATTTCTATGAAAAAATCCGGTCACCCAGGGAAAATACCACTATTTTCATACAAATTTCGGGGACAACATTGTCCCCTGGGTCACCCACGAAATAGAAGCTAAACAAAATAAAATAAATATGGCATTTACACCATTATTGACTACAAAAATCTAGGGTTTTGAAAAGTATACTTTAAATAAGGAAAAATGATTAGTTTTTTAATTATTTCGGTTTTCATAGAAAGTAGCAGAAAATCGTTTACAAAAAAAGTTGATTGACCCAAATACAAGGTGTTATTAAAGTTAATCCTTATTCCGAAATATTTCAGCCAGTGATCAGACATGTACGAGTAGGTATGTTCAGCTAAACACCCCTGCAAAGATTTTTCATTCAAGATGAAGTCGATCAAGTTGACTAGTAACGCTTTGAACGTCAATCAAATTTAGGTACTGAAACAATTGTTAACCTCGGTTAAAAGTTCCTCAAAAACGTGTATTATAATATAACGGTTGTTCCATCAAACTTAACCTGACCACCTGGCTAAAATACAGGCACTGATGGCTCGCTTTTAACAACTTGTGTAATTTTTTAGTAATGTGCTGTGACAACCAAAGTTCATATACACATCATAATATTTGTTTCATAATGGACGTGCAATAACCAATCCTCCGTCTATGTGGACTGGGGTTAGACCTCAGGCTCATCATCATCACAATATCTTTTCCAGCTATAAAAACGTGTTGAAATATCTTGTTTGGATTCAATCCAGATAATATTATCACCAAACTTTTATCGTTTGCTTGTTATTGACAGTCATTATATATTGACCTTGGAAGAATCAAAAAATAACTTAATCATAAACTCAATTTACTACGACATGCATTAACAGTCTCGTATCAGTATTTAATGCACCTGTGGTTTGTGGTACCAACATTAAGATAAGAGACAAGAAAATATCGCGATAGTCAACTTTATTTACGTTCTTCACAAACAACATTAGCCTTTACCATTAACGATCGATCGACTTTTTTTATTCAAATTTAGTGGTGTACGGGCACACACTCTTCCTATTTTGTAAACAACTCTTTTTTGCAGATCATCATAAAATTGCGTTTTATGTTCTCGCGCATTACGTCACCGTCAACTCAGTTTTTATTTTCGCGCCATAGCGCGTTTACCCATCTCTCTTCCTCGTGCTCGTCACGCATCGGCTTATCTCGCTCGCCCGCTGCTGGCGACAAGCCGTCTGGTGGTTTCGGGCGGCCGCCGCCGCATCGCAAAGAGAACCCTAGGTCACGGTCTTTGAACACATTTTCCTCGAGTACAAGCACGCTGGTAATAATCGCTTTTCGCACCGCTGCTCCCTAGATGTGGACTCTCGGCCGTGAAGTAGATGATACCACGTGTCTACTTCTCGTAAATACCGTGGCCTTGTACAGTATTTTGCCGTCGGACTTCCAAATAAGTAGAGTTAGTAAACAAGTCTATTATTATTTATCAAGTACATTATCTTCCGGTACCACAAACATATTGTACTTGGTAAAGGAGCTTCTTGATAATGTAACGGTATTGAGGATATACAGGGTTATTTGTAATTCACTATCACTAGCATCCTTTTAACCCTAAACTCCTACCACTTAAACAAATGTTTTTTGTTTTACGGCTTTTGTCATAACTTAATATTTTTGGTGTAATAACGTTTTGAAAATTTGAGATTACCTCTTATTTTTACGATACTCTGTGTATTTGTATGTGAAAAAAAGTGCTTCATTTTAAAAAGTCGTAGAACAAAAAACATTTGTTTGAGTGATAGGAATTCAGGGTTAAGAGGATGTCAGTGAATTAAAAATAACCCTGTATTTTAGTATTTATATCATTATTACAATAATTATTTAACTATTTTGGAAGGGCGAATAGAAGGTAGGCGAGGCAGGAGAAGACCGAGACAGCATTTATAGATCAAGCCAAGGAAAACGTCAATGTCATATCGTATTTTAGCTATTACTCCACCGACAAGAGCTAAGCTCTTTAAATTAATGATGATGATGATACAACGAGAGTTAGTTCACCACAATACGAATTCACTACGGAACAGGTCGAGAAGGTCAATGTAAATTTAATACTCACACTGACGTTGCTTTTCACATAAACTAGGAGACCGTGAAAAATACAAAGAACAATGGCGATTGTCCCTTACGCACGGCTAATAATACAGACATCTCGACTCTAGCTCGAGCGTCTGTTGACCGTGCCAAGTAATACATTAACATCTCATTGGTGATAGCATCTCAAAAACACGGATGGACTGACAAACGAACGGACTACGAAAATTCGCCAACACAATGACAAGTCCAATGTGAATCTTGATGCTATCTCCGCTTTAGCAGAGTAAATCAAATAGCCATCATGAAACTGTTCAATGCTTCATTTTGGCAAGTAATCTATCATGAACCGGATTCGAATCACCGTTGATATAAATAAAGGCAATTGAAATATTGAACAGGAAATTTGAAAATAAACTGTATAATTAGCTTATTAGTATGCTGTTTTAAATTATCTAGTTGTGAACCGGTTCAGTTTTTTTATAATCAGCTTGCAAATTTTTTTTCAAGAACAGATTAAAAGTTGTCATCTCGTACTAGATATTATACTGTGATATTATGTACCAGTGGCGGGGCGTGAAAATTTTTACAAGTAAAGCCGGAGCATAAGAAAACCTCAAAATCCCATCTATCCTCTTCTTGAAAATGCAGTAATGGAAGAGAAGCGTTTGGTAACTTCGAACGATTAGTCAACCCTGGGGGAATCGGGTTGTTAGTACCCTTTGCTACTGTTATGTACGTACAGTTTTGTAGCAAATTCAGTGTTTTTTGATAAAGGCCTCGCACTCTTCATTTTATTATTTAGAGAACTCTAAGAACACCGCATCGAATTCGATTGCTCTTTGCGGTGGTCTTGCATTGTTTGTTTTGATTTCTGTTACCCATTTCTTACAGTTCTTTAAATATAGATTGACTCACACGGGTAGTTTAATAACTTTCTATTTATACGGCTTTTTTATTACCACAGGTATATATCACTCCTATTGATTAATATACCATCAGGTTTATGACGTTACTTTCATCTTTAGAGCTGTTTACAGTAAAATTATTTTCACTTTGGCACTCTGCAATTCTTGACATACATCGAGAGAGATGGGAAGTGCAATACTTTTAGGCCAAGATTTTGTTATTAATTACATTAAATAGGTTTGGATATTGTATGTGATTAAATTCTAGGATTTTATATAAGTATACTCTATGAGAATACTCGAACGTTTACGGTTAAAACTGAAACGTCCCGAGTGTCAAAGTGGAAATAATCTTACTGTACGCAATTATCATTGCTCGAGTTACGCTAAATATTAGGAAATCGTGTTTCGTGTTAAGATTCATTCATACTTAATTAACGTCGTTTTTAAACTCATTTATCACAATACTTCGCCAGTGAAGTTTTTATGAATACGTGCCATCATAGCCATTCTCGGAATGAGCCAGAGTGTCGCTGATAGCCATATTGAGTGACGGATGTTTTCCTGCCAGTTTGCTTTTCAACGTGAGCTTTCCTTGGTTAATATATTTTTTGGCTCGTATTGAACCCTACGTCATAGATGAACTCTTAATGTCGTTAGGCGGTAAACGCGGCTCAGTTGCTGTACTCTTCACAGAAGTGATCGATTTGGCTGCGAGAGTGCGAGTAGGCGTCGCCAGAGAGCCAAAACGTATCATCGACCATTTTGTCCACTCATAGACGCACGAATTGTTATCTTCAAGTTATCAAAGCACTAAACAAAATATTCTAAACTAATCCAATTCAATTACTATACTATTGATATATATGTATTTGTATTTGAAGTGTTTTTGCACCAGAACTATAGAACTGGAGTTCTATCCACAAATTGTGGTGGATTGGATGTGGATGAACAATAGCTTTTTTTTTACTAAGCCATCTATATTTAATCAGAAACCAAGGGTATACTACAAACATAAGCTTCGAGCAAAAAGCTCGCCTTAACGTTCCACGGTGCTCGCAAAAAACCATGACATCATGCCTTTTAATTTAACCGCAGCGTACGAAGCCCGTATTCGGAACCAGTTTGGAGCTGCAGGCTATCAAATCGCGATCGATCAATCCACGAAAAAACTACAGTTAACTCTCTACACTTAGGTATTTACGACCCAAATAACCGTGACGATCTGTCCACAGAGACATCTAATATTTTATTCAATGAAGCGCTACGTTTGGCTGTTCTACAAACGATATAATTGCGACAATTTTACAGTGAACAAAAGCTATAAGTATTAATCTCGATGTGGAACGGAAATTGATGTCATAGAACTGCTATATGATCAGGGATCAATTTTCGTTAATGTCTCGAAACAATAGGCTATTTAGGCTCATACTAATATAAGTAACTATTACACAAACATGCTTTTGTGCGAAATATAAAACGTTAATGCGCAATTAAATTCCGTTCGCATAATTTCATGTCACGTTTTAAATATGCACTGAATTAGCATTTTTTAGGTAAGTGGGGTGATTGCTTGTTGTAAAGGGAAATGATAAATTAAAAATCGGTTACTCGTACTTCACCTAGTTCCGTCACCATTTCTTTGGTGGGGAGGGGACTTACGCATCGTTAAAGATCGAGGCAATGTATGTGTGCCACTCTTCAGTACGATTCCATCGCATCATCATTTCTTTCACCTCACGCACTCTTCGCAATTTCATCCCGCGACTTTGTTACAAACATTTTTTGCCCGCAGCTCAATAACGGTGGAACGAAACAGAATAAACAGTTTTTGTGAGAGGTTTTAGGGATC
This sequence comes from Archips crataeganus, assembly GCA_947859365.1. Classification (NCBI taxonomy): domain Eukaryota; kingdom Metazoa; phylum Arthropoda; class Insecta; order Lepidoptera; family Tortricidae; genus Archips; species Archips crataeganus. Next base: position 20,034,227 of record OX402048.1, read on the forward strand.
CTCAAATGTATGGAAAGCCTTCGTGTTTTATTAAAACTGTGGAGACTAAAATGCATTAGTACAAAATTTACTCGGGTTACGTTTATTTTCGTGTTCCTATTAAAGTATCTATAGGCCCTCTGAAATAAATTACGTGGGATGGTTTATATAAGTACCTAGCTATAAATAAATACATAATTATGTTCCTATACCACTATGTACATAAAATATCAAATTCGAGTAGTTACAACAAGTGTTCAGAAGTTCCACGTCAATACTAAGGCGCTACTACGAAATTCGAAAATCGAAGTTCGTATCGTATTATCCCTCTCACTCTTGTGTCAAATCATATTAGAGTGAGCGGGACAGCACGAAACGAAGTTCGAATTTATGCACTTCGTGGTAGGGCCTCTGTATTGGAATAACGCTACATTTCCACAAATATCCTCTGTTGAGAATCGAATATCTTCAGTATTTTAAAGACTGACAATGATTGATGGTCCGTCTTTTTTGCTTTGAATAAATTGAATTCGGTATACATCTCCGATGACAGCTACAAATTGATAATTTGAACCAAATGTACTGTTTTATATTTTTTTAAATTCGTTTTTTTTTGCAAGACCTGTCTGCATTTAATTAGCAATTTAGTCATTTGCAAAGCGACTTAGGGTTAGAATAATTTGCTTCATAACTTAAATGTCACCAATGAAGAGGTTCTGGAAAGAGTGAAAGAGAAGAGAACATTAATGAAAACAATAGAGAATCGGAGAGGGAAAATGATTGGTCATCTTATAAGACATGATGGGTTCATAAATGTCATCTTGGAAGGAAAAGTAGAAGGGAAGCGAAAAAGAGGGAGGCCGAGAATTGATTATGTAAATCAAATAAAGGAGAAGGTAGCCGTCATGTCGTATAAGGAGGTCAAGGAGGCAGCTTCGAGGAGAGAGAAGTAGAGAGCCATTCATCGGCTACACCGAACTCTTAAATAAGGATATAACTTAAATGTGCCTTAGTTAAAATTCAAAATACTTGTTAAAATACTTGTTAAAATTCTTCCAATTTAATATTGTACCTATTGTGCACTTTAAGTTTGAAAGAAATCAGTTTATATATTTCAAATTAACTGTACTATTGCGTTTAAAATGAATAAACATCTTTAACTTTTAGTCTATTGCTATTACCACGACAATTTTTAATGATACTTAACTAATCGTACTAACATTACTATTTAGTAACATGGGCTTTGGTCGCATAGCTTCTAGAACTTTAAGCGTAGCCATAATTTTCACTTATATCTAGAGTTTGCAGAGTTCATTACCGTTAATTTACATATAGAGTGGGGCTTCGTGTTGCAAGTCGTCCCTTCACTGCCCTACGGGAACATAATAGGCACCCTACACAACAACCCGTGCCAGTATCTGTTACACGATTTAATTAAGATTCATTTCAACTCCACCCGGTCTGTTGTATTGCAAAGAACAATACTATCCTATATAAAATAAATAAAAAAGTTGATGGAGATATTCGGATGTCTGTTACTCGATCACGCAGTATCAGCGGAACGGATTTAGATGAGACTGCGTACCTACTTATATACAACGATCTTGATTGAGACGTAGGATACTTAATATCCCGGTAATTCGTTCCCGTGGGATAAAATTTTAACTTTAAACAAGAATAGAGGGTGCTGTCCAAGGGGTATGTATTACAATACCGAAGTACGAAAGACCGAATGTATTAAAACATCGAATGGGTCAAAAGACCGACATTATTTTTTTCTGAAACCGTTAACTTTTTAAGATTGTTATAAAACAAACCTAACCTAAACTAATGGGTTCTGTTCTGTATGATGCCGTTTTAATAAATTCTGAAAAGTTTACGATTTCAGAAAAAAATCGTGTCGGTCTTTTGACCCATTCGATGTTTTAATACATTCGGTCTTTCGTACTTCGGTATTGTAATATATACCCTGTCCAAGAACATCGAAGCACCTCAGCTTTCAAGATGACGTGTTAACTTCATCTGCATTCTATGGATGGCGTTGTCTGAGCGAACGTTGTGCTTTAAAATTTTTGCCAAAACATTTTTAGACTAAATTCTAATGTTTCTCATGAAGTTATTTCTAGCCCGGCCCGGATTAAAGCTAATATTAAAGTTAGTATTTAAGTCTCCCAGATACGTTTTCCCATTTTTGTATCTTTTTGGAATGTTACTTTTTAAGCTCTATGGCATCATCCACAAATATCTAAGAAGTTAGTGATTCACATGATGCCATGTTCGTGTAAGGCTTATTCAGTATCGAAGGTTATCAAAGTTAACGCTCAGATAACTTGGGCTCCAGTTTTAAAGACTTGTTATTCGATTTTAATTGGACAGTTCTATAATTTAACAAAGTGATGACGTTGTCGAAGCATGTAATCTTCGATTTTCGACGGACAAAAACCAATTTGCATAATCAATAATCCATCAGCTTGGGGACCTATCAATGGCTCATTTAACACAATGCGTGCAAAATTGATCGCAATAAAAATCAATGAACCAGCGAATTGTTGCATGTAATCGGACGCCCATGACATTGAATACTAAGCTCGAATGTCTAACGTGGCGAAAAGTATTGTCCTATTGAATTTTAAATTTGGCAAAAGTATTTAATATTCCTGTCAGTTTACAAATTTTACGATAGCTCATCATGCTTCTTTCGCTCAACGACACGACGCAATAACAATGCCGTGGTCTAACTTGGGCGATGATGTCAGTTTTGCTTCTCTCTTAATGACCACTCGACTCGAACCGCCTGCAGCATTTCACGTACGCAAACAAGTTTAAAACTTCTTGTTTGCAAAAATCTTTACTAGTGGAATTGAAACCTTTAAGGAAATTGCGCATTTGTGAGACAACATTTGATAACGTTTCGAGATACCTGTTAATGTATCATTTTGTTTGTTCTATTAACTGTACCTACTAAGCTTAATTTTGCCTCACTACTTGCAGTAATTATAAGTTTTAATATCTTGCACCAAACCGGTCGTTTTGCAATTTGGTATGCATGCACTCTCTTAACTGAACGCTCTCGGTCCTCGAGATCTCCGAAACCAATTATTAGCGTAATGCTCTTCCGCCATAACATAAGCATTATTTGGAGAATGGAATTCATCACGAAAATGATAGAAATTACTCAAAGGCTTATTGCCTCCATGTTCATTCTTTTTAAAGGTTTATTTTATCTCTTTATTCTTCGCGAAGTTTTGGAACAAACTAAATTACCTTTGAGCACGCTTCGACGCTCGGCTGAGTTTCGATGTGAGTTTAATCGTTCTTTGAGTAGGTATAAAATAAATAAAAATAAATAAATATTAGGGGACAATCTTACACAAATCGACCTAGTCCCAAACTAAGCAAAGCTTGTACTATGGGTACTAGACAACGATAAACATACTTATATAGATAAATAAATACTTAAATACATAGAAAACATCCATAACTCAGGAACAAATATTCGTGCTCATCACACAAATAAATGCCCTTACCGGGATTTGAACCCAGGACCTCTTGCTTCGTAGGCAGGGTCACTACCAACTAGGCTAAAGCGGTCGTTATGGTTTTACAAACTACTTTTATTTTACAGAATATTATACTAATTGTTGTTTGCCAGCAATAAAAATATGAACGCGATACTATTTACAACGTCGCTAATAATACAGTGGTACCTGATACCTGATAGGCGGCTACGTAAATTCCCATTCAGGAAATTTCATCACTCAACTACTGTTCTTTTTATTGGTAACAAATCGTTCGCCACGCTCTAATACATTGTCCGTAAACATTTACATTTTTGCTTGTTAAGCAAAAAATATGTATACGTATAATATGTTCGTAGATGTGGTAATGTGTATCCAGACAAGTTATTTGCAATTTGACAACAAAAAATCTTATAATAAAGCCAAACTAATACTAGTTTAACCACCAAAACATGTAATCAATACCAGAAAGAGAAGTGTAACTTGTGTCTAAACGTAGCCAGCTAATAGTAAGATTGGTCCTTAAGTCCTTGGCTTTTTTTCACATTATTCATTGAACAAAATTGCAGGTTGCAATACAAGACAACATTGCTGCGTGACGGACTTATCACGAGAACCTTCCCTTAGACACATTAATTGATGTAAATCGTCCAAGATTACCTCGGGTTTGCGATAGCAAAACCAACTCCACTAGAGCTGGCGGCACTTAACATAGAATAAATAATATTATCGTGAATTCATTCGCACTTTGTTAAATAATTCATCTAACTTATAACTTGATTCACATTCAAGTCAATGATTAAATGTTATTGAATGAGCTTTAAGTTCTTCAATATAATGTAGCTACTTAATAGTCTGAGCGATTTAACATTGCGAAAAACTACATCTGAAATTCTTATAACAACCACACGTTGTAAAGTAGTAAAATTAATGTTGTTTCCGCGAGTTATGTAATGATTGTTTTGTATTCACGTTGCAATTGCATTTAAAACTAGTTTACTTTAGTTACTGCAGTAATGATTTTTATTGTTGTCTTTAACTCCAACGTTGTTTTTTCTATTCCTTCGACAGTTTTGTTTTTCTTCTAATGCTTTACAGCTTTACAGCTTCTTATTTTACTCGCAATTCAGAACTAATTTCAAAAATAAAGCCGAGGTATTATTAATCTCGCCCAGAACTGAGTACTGAGCGATACTTGGAACCGAACATTCTTAGCAACTTTGTCGCGAGTAGTTTTCATAGGACAAGTGGATCAGAAATAGTTTCCTTATTGCAGTATTAAACACGGTCGTCTCCTTGTTGCACGTGTAAACCATACCAAATTGTAGTAAGCTGTAAATATCCCACTTTCAAAGGTGACGACTGCCGTTACCTTGCATCATTTACTGGTGCACATTGGAAGCCGATTACTAAGGGTTCATAAACGCTATAATAGGATTATGCCAATTCAATTCTCTGTTATAATTTATTTCGTTTTCTTGTTTCAGGTACTCTTGGCTTTTATGGTAGTATTTGCTCGTTCAGACTGTACAGTACAGAGGTAATACACTGAGTTTAAAAACTGCTACGTGGTAAGAATCTAAAAGGCCAGATGTTGCGTTGGGTACACTTATTTTAGTTGTTAATTATTATTATTATTATTATTATTAATTAGCCTGGAGAAGTGTCCCACTGCTGGGCAAAGGCCTCCCCCCATTTTCGCCATTCATCCCGATATTGAGCGGTGTCCGTCCAGTCTTTGAGGTACACGTCTAGGTCGTCCCGCCAACGCCTCCTGGGCCTACCTCGTCGCCGCCATCCATCCTGTGGTATGGTTGTTAATACCATAACAAAAATCCTTTTTCATTTAACTTACTCAAAAGTTTTGCTTCTGCACTGTTCATTTATTTTTTTTATGTTTTGCCATTTTACGACAGCTAGAGGTGGTCGTTTGTCTCTTTTTATAAATAAGTACGATAATTTTAACAAAAACTAGGCTATTCTAGCGACCCCAGTATTTAATTGCTGCTTTAACATCTCTTGGTTTTGAGTTGCAGCTTTTATAAGCGTTGACATAAATACCAAGTCACTTTATTCTTAGAGAATCTTAATACATATTTGTTTTTCATCATGTCGTTAACCTCTTTAAGACCAACAACATTGTGGTAATTATAGCATCGAAAATGGTGCTCATTTTGCACGTCTACCGGTGATCAAAGCGGTGGTTACGAGACTGATTTTCAAAGTGACACGGATACTAATTGGTCAGATTACAGAGGCCCTTTCCTTAGGCTGATATTTCTCGATACTGGCAGTGCGTCGGTTAGCCACGAGGAAAATAGCTGACGATGGACTTTTCTGGCTTGCGGAAAACGTGTTTCGGTAATTTTATAATGGAGGCGGTTGAAATTGAGTGGCAGGTCAGACGGGAGCAGTGTGGCGTATAAATATTAAATTAGCGGCCATTTCGAACGTTAACCCACCACCATCTGCGGAACAGATGAAAATTAATTTTTGGTGAAATTAAATTAAAAAAGGAATAATTGAATACTTATTGCACTTTTGGTATGCATGTTACGTGTTCAACTAGATATCTTAAAAAATAAGGTACTTATACTTGTTTTCATTCTTGCGTCGAAAAAAAACTCAGTTATCTACGTATCCCTTCTTCATTCTGATTAAATCTAATGGTAGAAGAAGACAGGATGACAAGCGAGCTAAACAGCTTTCTTTATAATTGACGTGAACCTTCACTTGATACTCGTCGTTTACACAGATAATTATTTAAAAAAAAATCAGGTTTTACCCGTTTCATTATAAATAAGTAACTACACGCTCCTTGCTTAAAATAATATGAGTGCCAGCAAACGTTTGTTCCCCGAACACACATTACAATTTTCCCTTTGGCACCAATTTGACATTTAATTTTACCCATTCTATTGTTCTTAGTACCCGTGCTATACACAATATCGTGGGACATACAGACGACAAAGATATCACGGCTATTAATCTATGACATAGGTCAAACTCAGTTTGCTTGAAATAGCTGTGCAACTGTTGCAAATTTAACTAATGATTGCCACATTTGCGGGACCAGCATAGACGATCATGGTTTCAGTTTACTCGTCCATGATTTATCGTGTCTAGTGCCAAACAATGACTCTGCTGACGACGATACAACGGCTAGTCAGTATCGATCCAATCTAGGTCAATTACAGAAGGTATAAATAGAGCACCCCTTGCCGTCCATTGCATATCTAACGTTTGCAATTTAGTTATCATTTTCAATTTTTCAATTTGTTCCAACACGTCTTGAAATTAGGCGTTATTATTTCTGGTGGTAAAATACTTGCCTTCGGAATCCACAAGCATAATAGTTACTGACCTGAAACGCATATTTCATAATTATGTATTTCTGACATTAAGAGATGGATGTTCATTTTTGTTCTTCGACGGTGGAAGCATTTTACACCTCCACTACTGAGCTCCAAGATGTTTTGAACTAAGTTCTTAGTTAAGGGACCCCGTATATCCCTGTAAAAACTAGATTTAATACCTAATGATGAAATGTTTCGATGTCCATGTGATTTTTGTCTTTTAGATATATTCAATTTACTTTGTCTTTGTTGCTTGTACAATAGTTAAGTGAATTGTAACATATTTTTTGTTCATGGAAATAAATATATTGTCTTTCCGGAAGGAATTTAAAAAAATAGAGATGCAAAGGAGACCTTGCGGCATACTTACAGAATTTTTATTTTTATTTTGAATGTTTATAGATAAAGCACTGGCTTTTAATCACTGGATCATGCTATGGTAATCTACCTGCCAGTAAACGATTGCCCGCGCGCAACAATTTGATAAATCGTCAACGAAGCTGATCGTTTATACCTGACATTAGGACATGTTCAGCGCTAATGGAGAGCAATGCTGCAATGGCCACGCAGGCTATTTCAGCTTGCTTTCTTCCCAGAATACCCAGCACGGTTCTCTTCCTGAAACATGGCCTCTTTGCAATCCTGACGCATTATGTTTACCACTCTTACGTCCAATTTGTTTATGAGCTTGACTTCGAAATAGGAAATCATTGAACAATATTAGCTCATTTATGTAACATTTTATTTTAATAATACTGTAAGTAGATCACATTGGAATAACCAGAAAAGAATTACAGGATCATAGATGACCCACTCGCTCGTTTTCCTCCTTCTCATAATAAAAAAACCGGCCAAGTGCGAGTCGGACTCGCGCACGAAGGGTTCCGTATCATTATCTATAAAAACGGCAATAAAATCAGGTTTTATGTATGGCAGCCCCCTCAAATATTTTTTTTATTTTAATTTAATTATTAATTATTGATGAAAAAAAAATATTTATTTTTAAATATAATAAATATTTTGTGAATATTTGAAGCGTCTACCTGTTGCCGCTATCAATATCGAGCAAAAAAGTGGAAAAAAATCACGTTTGTTGTATGGGAGCCCCCTTAAATATTTCTTTTATTATGGTTTTTAGTACCTATTTGTATACAGTACAATACATCATCTGTGAAAATTTCACCTAGCTATCACAGTTTATGAGATAAAGCCTGGTAACAGACGGACGGACGGACAGACTGGCGGACAGCGGAGCCTCAGTAATAGGGTCCCGTTTTTACCCTTTGGGTACGGAACCCTAAAAAGTAACCTTGAGTTGATGCACTATAAACAAAAGATAGATATGATTATGAATTTACGTTACCCTAAATATGAATATGAATATTAATCTCTAGAGATTAGACACGAATCATATTCATATTTAGGGTCTAGACCAGTGGTGGTGTAGGGGTATGGCACACGGCACGGAATGCTGAGGACCTGGGTTCGATTCCCAGCATTGGTCTTGGTCTTTTTTTTGGGGTTTTTTCTGTGCATCTATATTTCAGTTTGTATTTAGTACGAAATATATGATTTCACGGGATGACCGTAAAAGTAATAAAAAAAATGAAGTTGTAAAGATACTTCATAGCTAACTTGTTTATGACTAAGAAGTTATTCACAATTCCTCTAATTTCAATACAGTTGTATTATGGTATTATACCAACTGTTGTAATAAGTGGTCTATTTCAATGGTACTACGATCAATGCAATTGCACTTAATTACACATGGTAAATGTAGTATAAGCGGGAAAACTAAATTATACGCTTACCGAGCATTTACACGATCAAAATAGGTCATTTCTAAATGTCAAATGGCTGAGTGAGTACTCTGTAATGTTGGTCACGAGTCACGCAATTTGTAAATTTTGTATACAGAAACTGTGGCTGTTACGCTGAATGAAACAATTATTAAATGGTTTTGCCAACCGAAATAATTTATAGTTTTCAACGAAACTGACGCAAAACAGTAGTCCATATTACAATTTAAATCTGTACTAATATTATAAAGCTGAAGAGTTTGTTTGTTTGTTTGCTTAAACGCGCTAATCTCAGGAACTACTGGTCCAAATTGAAAATTTTTTTTGTATTGAATAGTCCATTTATTGAGGAAGGCTATAGGCTATAAAACATCACGCTACGACCAATACGAGGGGTGCATCAATGATTAACGTGGACGAAGTCGCGGGCATCAGGTATTTAAATAATAATATAATAAGTAAAAAAAAAAGAAATTGAGATGTCTTTTTACTACTTACTACAACTTTTAGAATATCATATATTTTTCAACGTCGCAAAAATAAATATTGTCGTAGATAGGATGTAAATATTATCTTAGCAAAGTAGTATTTCTCAGAAACATGGCGCAACGCTACTGGGAAATAAACGAAGCGATCTTTTAATTCTTAATTGCATTCTAAATAATAACCGTGAGAACATCCCACTTGCGCACAGAAACTCGCACGAGTATTCCCCCGAAGTCCCGGTACCGTCCTGTTATTCTATCCGTCTTCGGAGTTCTGGAAAACGTGCTTACATCGCTGTTAGCTATCCCGTCGGCACATTTTAATTGATGCGAGTTTCTGTTACAAATTATTTGAATCCTTTTGTAATGAGATCCTTGCATTTACTTCTGAATTCACCGCATCTTTTGCGTCTTGCCTTAACTTCTACGTGTCTTGTCTGTTCAGCTTTTCTTCGCAATAAAATATTTTTAGGGGCTGTTTCACCACTTTTCTTAAAGTTCGGATTAGCTTAATCATAACCTTATTTGACAGATGGAATTAAAATTTCTGTTTCACCAGTCTCGATTAGCGCTAAGTGACGGACAAACTGTTTCTTAATTTGACCATCAGATCAGGAGGCATTTAGCATTTTTATCCGTCACATAAAGTTAGTTTATTTTTTTGTGGCCATGGTTGGAGAGCCCTTCAGCCGGTTTCAGAAAAATAGATCAAAAGTATTTTTTATTTTTTAAAGAAAGAGGTCATGCTAAACTGCATAAAATAATTTAAATATCAAGATTTTAATGAAAAAATGTAGGTACACTTTTAGTATGTAAAAATAAATCCAAAATTTCGTAATATTTTTTAATAACAAACTTTTTTTCAGTGGCTCAATCGTTTGTTCTACCTGAACTTGTATGTCGCCATTAAAAAAAAGTTTATCTGTCAAATGGTTTGGCGCCACTTTTCGATTCGTTTTACGTGATTTTATTTTTCTTTGTTATTGTTAACAAAGTATCGTAAATAAATACCGTTTTTGGATCAATTATAATGTTACATATTGTTTATGCAAAATAAATAGATGTATTCAAAAATTATATAGTTAACCATTTCTTTTGCTTTAATAATGAGTGACTTTTTGAACGAAAGTGTGCGAACAGGAACGCGTGGTCGTGAAATGCGACGTTGCCATTCCGACTTTTTGTAAAACCCACGATTAGTTAAGTGGTACTTAGTTTGCACAGGACCGGAGTGGTGAAACTGAAAACACACTAGCCGACAGATTTGTCCAGTACTTAGTTTATTAATTGGTTACGTGACCAGTAGTTTGACAATAAGGTGGTGAAACACCCCCTTAAAGTTACATGTTGCGTTAATTATGATTCAAGTTGTCTTCAACAGTGCTACCTAACCTAGTAATAAGACCCTCGAGGTCGACGCGTCAAATGCCTGGCATTCTTTATAAAAGCTTACACAGCGAATGTCATCGTTATTATTCTTACGTCAATTAACTACTGTGTGGTCTAGTTTATACGCTAACCACGAAGGGCATTATGCCTCATATTATATATAGATTTTAAGTTTAAAAAAAATACAAAGTTGTAGTCATCCAATTTTGTCTGCCCTAACTCAATAAAAAGTATATTTTACACAGCTTAATAAATTCTTCGAAGAATATTTTCAAAGGGAATACCATTTTAGGTGTTCTCAAAATGTAAACTAACATACGATATCGCCATATCAAAAATCCTTCAAATTGCGTTGGTGATATTTCTGAACCAGTCACAGGCGTCGTCACGTGACAGAGGCAATGAAAATGCAATTAAGTTCTAAAATCAACTTCGTTATTGGAAGTTGTTTGTTGCTGCATTCTGCTGAGTGCGTTTATTTCTGAAACCTACAGCATGATATTTATTGCGTCGCATTGTGACCCTTTTTGGTGCACGTAAGGTGAGTTTGAAGTTTGAGGTTTCTCGGAGATAGAAATTTATCGTGTCACGAGTTAGTCTTACGATGAACCGAGAATGTTGACGTTGTATGTTGGTGTGGTTTATCTGACATGTTTCTAAAATTTCCTCGCCTACAAACAAAAATCAAAGTATGTGGACTAACTATTACCACACATGGGACATCTAGTCTCGTGACCACGGCTACTACAAAGTGGCGGAAACGTCGAGGTAATTATTACTCGTTTGTATAGCGTGATAAGTCCTGTGTATGGTAATAGTTGAAAATCTAGAAAGCTTTAAACATCATATCTGGACTATTCATGTAAACAGAAAAAAAACGACACTTTTTCTGGACTACGTTTTCATTAGAAATGGACAAATTAGTCACTGAATGTAATAAAACGCTAGATTGTTTGTTTAAAAGTAATTTTAATAGACATTAGGCACAGATTGAAATTATATTTAAACCAGTGCAATCAACATAAAAAGATAATTCAAAAAACATAAGTCGGGGCAGAAAATCACAGTTAGTGGGTAAATGTAAACATTAGTGAGTTTTGCCAATTATTTTAAGTATTTTTTAAATATTTATCAAAAAAAAACCGGCCAAGAGCGTGTCGGACACGCCCAAGGTAGGGTTCCGTACCCATTACGAAAAAATCAAGTAATATTTTTCTAAGGATTTCGTATGTGTACGGAATCATCCAAGTTTATGTATGTTTTATACCTTAGGCTACTATTTACTCTTAAACTACAAATAATTTCCAAGCAACCTTAGCCGCTATAATTTTCCTAGTAAATTTGTTATACAGGGTTATTTGTAATTCACTAGCATCCTTTTAACACTAAACCCCTACGGCTTAAACAAATGTTTTTTGTGTTACGGCTTTTGTCATAACTTAATATTTTTGGTGTAATAACGTTTTGAAAATTTGTGATTACCTCTTATTTTTACGATACTCTGTGTATTTGTATGGGAAAAAAGTGCTTCATTTTAAAAAGTCGTGGAACAAAAAACATTTGTTTGAGTGATAGGAATTCAGGGTTAAGAGGATGTCAGTGAATTAAAAATAACCCTGTATTTACTACCATTCTGAATTTTTTCAAATTTTTCCACCCAACAGTTTAGATTTTAGAGGGGGGGGGGACGGCCGATTTTAATGAATTTTTTCACTTTAAAGTTGAATATTTCGCAAACAGATCACTGAATAGAAAAATCATGTTAGGAACCCCGCAATGGTTTTAAAAGACCTATCCAACGATACCCCACACTATAGGGTTAGCCGAGAAAAAAAAAATCACCCCCACTTTACATCTATGGGAGGTACCCTAAAAAAAATTTTTTTACTTTTTTTTATTCAATCACTTTGTCGGCGTGACTGATATATATATTCATGCCAAATTACAGCTTTCTAGTACTAACAGTCTCTGAGCTTAGCCGCGAACAGACAGACAGACGGACAGACATGGCGAAACTATAAGGGTTCCTAGTTGACTACGGAACCCTAAAAAGATGGTACCTAGTTTCGAATACGAATTAAAATATTAATTATGAATGAACTAAAACAATTACTTTGCTCACCCGCGACCTCACGCGGTAGGTCGCGGGTGAGCAAAGTAATTGTTTTAGTTCATTAATATGGACCTCCGCAAAGTAACGCCTGATTCAATAAATTATTAATTATGAACTCATATTGAACGATAACTATGTAATGAATGAATGTTTAATTGTCTTGAAAAAAAAAGCTTCTTTAGAAATAATACTGTTCTTTTTCCAATTATTTCATTCACCTCAGAAAAAATGTATAACTTTAATCTAAACACACGGTCACAGCAACTAACAATACTGCGGCAGCAGTTTAAAATGTCTTGCATTAATAACAGTGACAAGGCGTTAGCTGCACAGCTACTTTTGCGGTAAACCATACTTCAATCGTTAGGTATTCGTGGTATTTGCCCTCATCATATTATTGATGACCATGCAATTATTCATTTGTATTATTTGCAGAACAACTTGTAAATACCTGCATAGTTAGTTGGTCTCATTCGAAATACTTACTATAAAAATAGTTGTATTTTGACGTCATTACACTCAATGAGTCCCAAATAAACTAGGTACAGTGTGTATATCTCGCCTCATACATATTGAACGGAAGTCATGATACGTCAGCGTTAATAATCGTAAAGAAGTAAACATTATAGCCTAGATATCGCTAATCTGTACTTATTAAAAAGTACATTTCTTTGTTATTCTGTTGTTTTGATCGGTATCAAAAGTTATGTTGTAAATTCAAGTATTAAATATCACAAATGTTAGCAAAATTATTCTACGTTCAATTAGTCAACTTCATAATTAAACTATATTCGGGCAAATGCCAACTCAACATTGGTTATGATGTGCAATAATAATAACTGGCAGAAATCTAGCAATGAGGTACTTTATTACTTTGCTACGTTAAATTGCTCTCAGAATGTTGCCAAGTCACCGTTTGCGCTAGGTGCGCTTGCGACGCCGTATATGTTATGTCGCAAATTTTACTCTAGAAAACTTGTAGATTACTTAATTTTGGTCTACGCTCGAAATATTTCACACACTTTTACTAGTCTGGTGTATTTTGCCAGGAGTTTCATTTAATGTTATTTTATTAAAAAAATAATTAGTCTGTTCGTTTTTCTACAAAAATCCTGATCTGGATGCTCTAAATTAGACATAGAAGCCTACTTTGCAAGTCTTTCAGTACGTCTTCGCCACACGAACAATTTTAAAATTGTTCGTGTGGCGAAGACGTACTAAGAGGCACCTAGCAAAACTAGTATAGTGCAGTGATCGCACTACAGCTCAAGCCTCTGTGCTCGATCGCTCGTAATGAGAATAATGATGGAAGCTTGCGCCATAGATCAGCCAGCGAACGCGTGCTCGGATTGCCGATAGCGGGAAATCGCTGACACTTGCGTAAATACGCCAGCTGCTGGGCTTAGCGCGCCTTTCGTCCGAGCACCTCTTAATCTCTATCTCTACCTACACTGGGAGTTTAGTTAGTTTCTATAGGCGTGCCTTAAAAAAAAATCTACTTTTACGAGTATAATCAAATTGGTACAATTGATTGAGACCTCGTCAGCATAATGATTTAAAGATTGTAAATTTTAATGCTCAATCTTATCTCGCTTGCATTATTCTCCATAAAAACCACACCGCAAATCATTTAAAACAAAGCTATGCTTCAATTACTTGAACAAATAGTTTTATTACTTAACAACCAAGCATTAGCAATCGGGAGACATTTGTAACGACTGTAATGTTTACGAGTTACAAGTGCAGGCTTTAGTGTTATAAAACAGTAGATCGGAGTAAGCAAACTATCACGTTTTACGACACGTTGCTAGGGGAGTTTCATAGAAATAACAACTGGGTCATGCATATTGCATCAATCGGCCGATGCACGCGAACGCTAAAGACACCATGGCAGTGATTGCGAATGCAACTCTATAATTTTCTCGTATCACGAACTCAACTCGCACATCGATTACACATCATAATGATTTTAAACGGGATTTTTTTAAATTAAACTTCGTATCCGAAAACCATTGGGATAATTAGGGTCCGCAATCGCCAAATTTATGTATTATTCGTTAAGACTGCGAGAAGAAAAAAAGATCGATCCAATTGAGAATGTCTAAAAATATTACCCATGGTTTTTATGTTTTTTTTGTACCTATAGAAAAGTCAATTATCTATATCTTTTCTATACATCTATCTATATCTATACATATAATAAATCTGTAACAAGTCGGTGTCTGTACTTTGAAGATATTTGAGAAAAACTGTTACTAGGGCTATTTATTAGCGCAATAGAACCCAAAACAACGATTTTTAGAATTATTGTCTGTTTATCTGTTTGTCTGTGCGTTTGTGCGCGCTAATCTCAGAAACGGCTTAACCTAAAAGGATGCGGTTTTCACTGATATGTTGGTATTTTCTTGGATTAACATTTAGTGTTTGTTTCATTTGAATCGGTTCACAAATAAGAAAGATACGTCTATTTTAAGAATTAATCGAACAGTTTTTAGAAGAATTAATAAGCTGAAGAGTTTGTTTGTTTGTTGTTTGAACGCGCTAATCTCAGGAACTACTGCTCCGATTAGAAAAATTATTTCAGTGTTAGATAGCCCATTTATCGAGGAAGGCTATATATATCATCACGCTAACACCAATAGGAGCGGAGCGGAGCGGAAGAATGTTTCAAAATCAGGGGTTTTTGAAGTAAAAGTTCTATAGGCACGCTTGACTTGAGAGTACGGTGGTGAATGTGAAAGTGGGTGTTCGGGGGGTTCGGTGGGTGGGTGGGGTTGGGAGGGGTTGAGGGGGGGGGGGGGTTGCGGGGGGTGGTAATTTTTTTTATATCGAGGAACTAAGGAGAGCCATAATTGATGAAAAAGCAAATTTGATAGAAAAAAATAAGCTGCCCAAATTACTAATTCCACGCGGACGGAGTCGCGGGCAAAAGCTAGTAAGAAATAAATTTAAATATTTTTCATTTAGATCACTTTAAAACTAAATTAAATTCACCATCATTATTATCATCTCAGCCGTAGGACGGTCCACTGCTGGACATAGGGCTCCCCTCATTGATACCCAATCATTATGGTTGGAAGCGGCTTGCATTCTAAATAATTCTATTCCACACAGAATAAAGTACAACTTATATTTCACGACATATTTTTCAATGTCAAATGAAGGTCATTATTAAATATGTAATAAATGCATTACATTATATTAAAAATTAAAAACTACAGAAATTCTGCAAGTGGACAGCTAGCTCCCTCTCAGGGCGGAGCATTAAAGTTGTTATCAACGGTTCATGCTCAAACCTCATGTCCGTGAATGCTGGTGTGCCTTGTGGCACTCCCATACAAGAAACTTTAATTTTTGTTTTCGTGCTATCTCTATAACGTTTAGCATACAAATCTCAATCTCTTAATGATAATAGATATAAACCATCATCATCCCAGCCATATTCGTACCACTGCAGGGCACAGGACTCTCAGAATGAGACGGGCCCAGTGCCGATTAGGAACTTCACACACACCATTGAATTTCTTCTCAGGTGTATGCAGGATTCTCTCGCGATGTTTTCCTTCACCGAAAAGCTCATGGTAAATTTCAAATGTAATTTCGCACATAAATTCCGAAAAACTCAGAGTTGCGAGCCGGGATTTGACCCTCTGCTTGAGAGACCATTGGTCAAACCACTAGGCCACCACGGCTTTTTTTATAAAGATATACAGGGTTATTTGTAATTCACTAGCATCCTTTTAACCCTAAACTCCTACCACTTAAGCAAATGTTTTTTGTTTTACGGCCTTTGTCATAACTTAATATTTTTGGTGTAATAACGTTTTGAAAATTTGAGATTACCTCATATTTTTACGATACTCTGTGTATTTGTATGGGAAAAAAAGTGCTTCATTTTAAAAAGTCGTAAAAAAAAACATTTGGTTAAGAGGATGTCAGTGAATTACAAATAACCCTGTAAATACTGCATATTAATTAATAATAAAACCGGTCAAGTAGAAAGACGTAGAAAAATAATAATTTGTGTCAGCGGCTGTACTTTATGAAGTTAAACAGGTCAGGTATCTAGTTTGATTTTTTGTGATTTATGTTATGTATTTTTGTCCTTGTGCGGAACCCCCGATGTGCGAGTCTGACTCACACTTGGCCAGTTTTTTTTCTACATCTACTCCTAAACCTGATTTGTCTGGCTAGGTACATTCAAAATCAAATATGATGAGTTTAACCTGATTGGTCGTCGATGGCTGTTCCCTGGGTTTTCTAATTATTCAGAACTGTCTCTAAGAAAATCCCAACTGACGATCAGGATGATGACAGTTTTCCTGGAAGCGAAGTTATTTCATATCGGGGAAAAATCACAAATAAGCAGTGAGCAGTATACAATGACGTAGGTCAAATTAAAAGCCAGTTACTCAATTAGGAAACAATTAATATTATTTGCGTGATAGTAATTATTGTCAAATTAACTAAACAAATGTATGCTTTTTATTACGCAAGTAGTTATATAGTAGACTGGCAATACCGTACTACATGCTAATACCTTATCGATGATTAATTAATGTTAGTCTTCGTTGCTTTTCATCCCCGCTCATACATCATTATGACCGGAGACATTAACCAAAGCTTTGACTCTACGGATTAACCAAACTTAAGACTTCAGGTCATTGTACTGAATATGAGTGGAGAAATTCGATATGTCGTCCGCATCCAGCATGTAACGTCTCAGTGAGCGGATTGGATAGAAAAAGCCTGGGTTCATTAGACGAATCCGCAGTAACACTTGTGGCCGTAGCAAAAACTTTTGCGTCATTTCGCCTCGGCCCAATTGATGTTAGGAGAGTTTTTTTTTTACCATATTAACTTGTCGAAATACTTCGTCCAACATCGCTGTTCAACGCTGCCACGAGGCCGTTAACCTTGAGTACTATTTAGGGGTTTACTCAGTTGATGACAAAACTTAACAAGCTCTTGGACCAAACAAGACTTTGTAACTTGCAAGCACACGACTAACTTTTGAACTTACGTTGAGTGGTCAGATGTTTTATTATTTTAACGGTGTGATGCTTTGTTACGGCGTTCTGAGATCTAAGCCAGCAAATGAAATGCAGCGTTATCGTTAGTCATTTATAAATTTGATTTGGTAATTGCTACAAATTTCAAATATCAGACTAAAATAATCGCAGTGATCACTTAAATAAACGGTCATTTCTGTCTAAATTGTTCACTGCTTTGCTATGGATATAGTTGCTTCAGCCTATCTCTGTAAGGCATCTGGAGAAAAGTTATAGACTTCCTCTTTCTGAAGTTATGGTTGTCACACCTTCTGCGTTTAAATCAAGGTGTACGGGTGCGTGTGTTGACTATAGGTACGGTGTAGATATGGCGGTGAGCGGATATCGGGCGGGCGAGCACGCGCAACGAGCGCGCCCAGTCAGAGTGCCGCCGCGTTACCAGACAGTCGCGCGCACGACCTGCACGTGCACCACACAGCGTTCACGACTAGTTCATCACTGAACTCTTCCCTGAAACACAAATTTTACCACTTGTTATTTGCCCCACTATGTCCGTTTGCATGTACTTGTTCTGTCCGTGGATCTTCCTCGTGATGTACCTCGCGTTCCTGATGCTGGACGTGTGAGCCGGCTTGGTCTGAGTGTTTTGAAGCGGTGTGTAGACTAGACAGACAGTGAGGGCGCAAGCGCGACTAAGTGATCGATACTTCGCTTGCCGTAGTGAAGACTGGCGGTCCGTGTCGGCGGTGCGCCGTACGAGAGAACACGCGGGTGGTTGGCGCGCTCCGGCGACGGTGCGAGCGGGTGCCGCGTGCCGGGAGCGCCGGTGCTGTTATGCAGGGCCGCCGGGGCCGCTGCTGAGACCGCTGAGCCGGCCGCCACGATCGCTCCGCACGCGTCGGGCACGCGGCCGCGCGCCGCGCCCGCCATGAGCGCCGCTACGCCGGAGGTGCGCGGTCCGCCGCCTGATGCCGCCTCGCCGGCTATCGCCTTGCCCAGGATCAAGCCGGATCTGGGCCTCAACGATGCAACTTTGTTCGCCGTTTACTGCTTCATTAAAAATTTCATTGGGTAAGTCTTAGCTCGACGCATTCAAGCTCCTTTCTACTATTGTCCATAGCCCTTGGGAACAGCCTCGTATTGTTAGGCGTCCTTTTATTCAGTTTTTTTTTTCATAGACCTGAACCCAGATTACAACAATAACTCTTCATAAAACTACGCAACCGATAATTAGATTAAGATAGAACTCAATCTTAGCTAAAAACTTACAAGGTCATACCGACGTTGCCAAACCTATTTGAGAAATATCGGCGTTACGCGTTACCTTCACCGACGTTCGAAAATTGTAATGATATAATATTTAACTTAATTTGCGCTGATGCTATGTGCCTTGCATGAAGAACAGTCCGTAGTATTTTATTTAGAACCGTTGGAATTCATTACTTTGGTGCGAAGATGATATTTTATTAGCAAAAGCGGCAAAAAAAATTGATATAACACAACTCGTATGTAAGAATTTACTATTGCGACGTCCCATTCATAGTTATACAGACTCTGTTACTGCTTTTTCCTTTCCTAAGTTTCTGTAACTCGGAGCATAATATGAACTTTGTGGCCAGGAACTATGTCATCGACTCGTCCATCTTAAAATTTTCGCGGTCTCAGAAAACCAAGGTATGATTAATATTTAACATTTTGTTTTATTTCGCAATTAAATTAAACTAGAAAAGCAGCATTAGTTTTTGTATTTTATAAGTACCGTAATTATGTCACGAGTTAATTTGAAATGATGAAATTAAAAAGAAAGAGTAGGCAATTTGATGGCTATAAGCGAATGAAATAGAAGGATGTATGTAATTACAAAAACATATTTTTTACTTCTTCTATCTAATGAGTGGTTAGACCACATCACATCATTGCTCATCCTGGTAATGTGTGAATTGTGTGTTACCTACTGATTAGTAATGTTTAATACAATGGAACCGTTCACCTTGACTTACATTAACTGTGTTATTTTGTCTTACTTTTCCGATTACTATATACGGATAAAATTTGCTGTTACAATTCTTTATTTTTTTACCTAAAAGTAAGAAGTAATTAACGTGGATAGGTTAATTAGCATAGAAAATAGTTCAACTCTATTTACTCGCAAATACGATGTTGTTGATATGTCTACAGTCTACACCCGCTGATAAGTTCCCGCCAAGTACGGTACCGTTTGTAGATAACCTTGAGTTTAACATGAACCGACTCATACCCACGCCTATGTTTAGCATTTTTCACATTTAGGGATAGTCAACATTAAGATATGTAAGTGTACGTATTGCGAAAGGCGCGCGATGCGCAGAATTTGTTTTTCAGTCCATTGTTATACAGCTTATATCTAATTGTTGACCATTGCTACGAGCATTAAAGGGCAGATATTAACTGCACCGGCCATCGTTAAGAGAAAGTTTTTGCTTAGAAAGTATACATTGTTTTGTTTTCGTGCTCACTACAGTGGCCTAAAGTTTATCCTAAGCAAAACAAGCAACCACCGAAACTAACAAAATCTTTCTAGAGCTAACCGATTTCAATGACCGAGTTGGCAATCGACGACGTTAGTCGCCAGCGGTCTTTATAAATATGTTTGCAATTAACATAGTGAGTTCTCATTTTGCATATCCAAACAGACGTTCTGTTTAGTAGTTGCAGCGGCATCATGATCCGTGTGCATTTGAATTCTGACCGCGTTTACAGTTTCTATGAAATTTCATTTTCCTTAGCAGAAACTAATGGCATTGCACATGTATGAGGGTAGCGAAATGTATCGATATTTTTTACCAATTTTATGTTATTGATGTCTATTAAATTTCTGGGTCTACAATGTTTGCTGATTTGGTAAGTGTTTTACATGTCGAATATTGTCGAACAGTCTCAATGGGCATCATCACTTTCACAAGAAGAAAAGGGAAAGTTCCGTGGCGCCCGCTCCCTTGCGGTCAGATTAACCTAGGCTATCGGCCGGCGCTAATTCCTCTTGTTTATTTCATTTCACACTAATGGCTTTTCGATTGCTAGCTCGATTTCTCCCAAAGATACATTATTTAGCAAAATTGCTTACTTTCAATAAGAACTGATTTTGTAAGATGTTGTTGTTTTCTACTTCTTTTACATAATGACACAATGATCATATTACCTTCACGTTTATCCGTTTTATCATCCAATCAATCTTCCTTCTAAATTGGTCGAACATTCCACATTCGTCTGTTGTGATTTTATCAGCCTCATCATTTCTCTTACATGTCAAATATGTTTTTTTTTTTTTTTTTTTTTTTATGATATAGGAGGCAAACGAGCAGACGGATCGCCTGATGGTAAACGATTACCGTCGCCCATGGACACCTGCGACACCAAAAGAGTCACAAGTGCGTTGCCATGTCTCTGCATTAGAAGTATATTCTCGATCTTTATCGGATCACGATCAGGATGCCTTGTTTATGTATAATTATTTAGCTAAATCTTTTTCCTCGAATTATCCTTCGTTCCCTTTGTTACTCTTACTCTCATTTCTTCAAACTATCAAAGTGCCTCATTAATTTTTCCTGTTTCGCGTCCGGCTCACTGCTTCCTGATTCATTTCTTAGCTTCTTTGTATCGTGAGTTTTTCATCTGATCTTAATGAAATAGTTTTAACAGATCATTACCGGTCGCTTTGTGTTTTCTTTTTAATTTATCTGCGTTTCGGTATCTTTCTTGTCTTCCTCTATCTTCGTTGAAAATCTGGACACCAAATAGTAATATATTTTTTCTATATCTATGAAACTTACGTTCCTTTTGATTCCATGCTTACGTTGTTATAAATTGCGTGCCCTCATTTCAAAACAAAAGGGATAGTTCCGTGATCACTAACAACATCGACGCTAAACATAGAAGAACTATCTATGTATACATTTATTTGCGTTAGCGTCGGGTCCCGTCGATCAGCTGTCCGTTCCTGCAACGATGCGTTCCGATATGACGGGAGATAGTGCGTGTCCGACTACGTAACATAACATCAAGCATTACGCAACTAGGTACAGTTAACTGTATTCACATCTGGTGCACCGATGTACCACGTTATATCACGAGGTATTGTGCTTTGAATTATTCTGATAAGTCACTTTGTAATTGCATAATGCATTATGGTTTATTTCAAACTAAATACAAACTGAAATATAGATGCACAGAAAAAACCCCAGAAAAAAGACCAATGCTGGGAATCGAACCCAGGTCCTCAAAATATATGGTTTCACGGGATGACCGTAAAAGTAATAAAAAAATGAAGTTGAAGAAAATAAAAAATAAATAGAAAAAGATACTTCATACTTAACTTGCATTATGGTTTGTTAGTTACATATTGTCAAAACAGTTAGGAACTTTCGACCCTAAAATAACTTTATTACTTCGTACTATACAAACGTGACATTTTGATTTCAAAGTCGTACAAATATAGTTTGGCGTTACTGGAAATGTATAAAATATTTCTTGGGCATGCATTTACGTGAAAGTACAAATTTCGATCTTCTTTGGGGGGGGGGGGTCTAACCTTATCGACAGCCGAAGTAACTAGTTGCGCTTGCAGTTATTTCATTCAACATTGCCAATGTGAACTATGATCGGAATCAGAAGTAAATATCCAAGTCGCCGTTTAGTATTCAATCAAGCGCGGAAACGCTCGGCGATTAGCTAGGGATCTCATCTCGTTCTATTGATTGACGCGTTGCCTTGACGTTCCGCCATGCCGCCACCCTACAAAACCGCCCCTTGCACGCGAGGACCTCGGGAACAGGGACGCGCGCATTGTCAGTGTGTACACGACCACTGAGCAGTGAGGATGCTGCTCCCCTAAACTGTGCGCCAATCAAACCCGCGAAAGTGATTAGTGTTTCCGTCACATAAAAGGAATAACAGGTGCGCTGGAGGACACGCTAAAATATCGACTGTAAGTACGAAATTGTGTTCAACCGAAGGCCCTGCTATAACTTAACTAGGTCAAGCTTCCGCGTCCTCAGCCCTAAACGCTTTTTATTTATGAATGGGCGTGTGTCTCTATTCCAACTACCATTGCCTAGCGAATTTAGGACGTAAAGATTGTAGGTCTTCCTCTAAGTGCATCATTAACATACCGCCCTGTTAAAACTGACGTCATTGTTCTAGTTGTGCTTGGTCGTTGCATTGACCCAATTACTGCTGGGTCAAATTAAATCCGCATAACATCACTACGTTCGCTCTCACCCATGGCTTCCTAAAACCAACTTGGTAACAGAACGTAAATTTTAAAGTATTTGCATTGGCATGACGAAATTCTACGGACATCGGGTTCCCGGACCCTTCGTATATACCTGCTTATTTTACTGTCGATAAAACGCCGAAAGCGTGGAGGGCTGCCTAGCAGCGTGCGTTGAACCCTAATCAACCCGCGATACATGCCGCGTGTGTCAACTCGACCATGTCTGTGCTTTTCATATTATGTTACTGCTTTGTTATTTTGCTTAAAAAAGAGAAATTGTAACCTTTTATTGTTTGGCTATTTAAAAAACTGAATTTGGTATATTTGTTTACTTTCTTGCCTCTTGTAATTAACTTCATTAACAAATAGAGGTAGGTGGGTACGTTTGCGACATCGAATCTTTGTCTGATGTAACCGGGGTGGGGCTCTAGATAATCAAGGAAATTACTGTAACACTTCCTCTTCACTTTTCACGATTGTGTACGCGCCGGAAGCATTGATTTGTGCGCTGGTTGATCGCACTCGGATAATCTGATCTAATCTAATTTGTCTTCTCATTTCGATTGGAGAAAGTTCGTTAGTTAAGGACTGAATACTACTCCTGATTCGCCGACACTTGCAACTAATCTTGCTAATTAATTTTAAATCGGTACACCGTTTATTTTCGTATTAAAAATAAACGTAATGGAATTTGTATAAAACTGTGTTTTAACTACTGTCGATATTCGCAACATAATAGTGTACGCAGCTGTCGCGTTCTCCTGTAATAAAATCTACACGTCTCTAACACGCACACATGCATAATAAAAACCAGCATGCAAAAGGTCGCTTTCGAGTGTGAGAAGGACGCAATTTACTGCCTACAAACCAGAATTGGTTTCAGACAACTTTTGATGTTGAAAGTTGCTGATTGCTCATTCACTTTATTAAAACATGTTGAACTTTAATATACGCGTGTGCCTGTTTTCACAAATTAGGTATTGTGTAGGTTCTGTTTGCAATATAGCAAATAATAATTTCTTACCCGTACGTCATGTCTATTTGTTCGGATTCCTGGTATATTTATCTCATCATCTTTAGCGGTTGGTTTAGATAGAAGAGAAACAAATATAAAGCGTGTAAAAACGACGCATCGGTATCCCCTGCATCTCTGATTATAGTGGTCGTGTACTCGACCGGGGACACTTCCTGTACTGTCGCTCGGGTAGCGTCAGGTGGTGCTATTTCTGCCTCTCCGTGAACCGACCCGTCTCACAATTCACGTTCAAAGTCGATTATTTTAAATACGATAACGGAACTGTGTTCGCTTGTGCAAACACTCATTCAAGGATTTTGAACATTCTCGCTTTATTTTAAAACTACACGCACGGAATACGTTGCCTGCTCTTCTGGTATATCGGACACTGTATATCCGAATGAGAAATAAGCGTTCACGTCCTTGCTCCAATTTTAAGTCGGATACGTTACAGCGTCCTATTTTACTCTTATATCGAACCAGAACAATTGCATGGCATGACCCCGTTCTCTTTAACCGCGCTCTGCGCAAACCTTATGGGTAAGTATAATTAAATAAGACCGTCAATCGAGAAAACCTTACTGACCTTTATAAAACCCTTAATTTCCAACTTACCTCTCGTTTTTGATATAATTTAATTGTAGATCAGATCGCTCCTAATCTCACGTGGCGTATCGTGAGTCTTTCATTCGTGCCCAACGTCCCCACCTAAATATAAACGCGAAATTTATTCTGTGACTCGCATACACCACTGGCCGCACTCATCGGGCACTTATAAAAAGCGGCGAGGTCATAGTCGGACGCGAGCCGACAGTGCGGATTCCGCACGCGGCTTGTTACGACGCCCCTATCAATATCGATGCTTCATTTATCAGCACGTGCGACGGTAACGTACCAATGTGTCGATGCAACAACTGAGCCAATGGCTCTTGGCACGCCGATGGTGATTGATTGAAGGTTTGGATACACAAGTGTGCGTGTCGCGGTGTTGTTTGGTCGTGTCCGTATGGTGCAGAAACTCATGGCTGACCTGAAGGTGCTCATCGGCAAGCGAGCGCCGGCCGGGGCCCTGCCGCCGCCGGCGCCGCCGCCCCCGTTGCCTCCGCAACCGCCGACACAGTCTCAGCAACAGTATACCCGACGGGATCTCAAAGCAAACCTTCATCGACATATGAGTATTGTACTGGACAGGTGAGTTCCCTCTCATTAAACAAATAGACAACCAGTCCGTCCCTAGCTTGTAAAACACGCTCAAAACAAAACTGAAAAACATGTTTTTATAGAACATTTGGGGAATAAATTTGCGCATGGCGATGTCAGGCCTGCGTCATTTTTCCATGTGACAACCAGAGTTAATTAAAATTATTTATAATAGCAGTAATTAATTAAATTTAATACTGCTTTAATATCATTCGGCACGCACTGTACTTATATTATGGAGGATGATATTATTCTGTTTGCAAAGAACTTACAAGCAAATACAGTTTGTGTGAGCACATTAAATTTGTTATACTGAATGACCACGCGCACCCGAATTTGGTGTAATTGGCCAACCATTCTGTTTGTTTGGAGATATCAGATGTGACAATAATTTTAGAAACAAATACTGAAGTGAAATCTATAAGACATTAGTATAGGCGTTCTGCACTACGAGTAGGTTTCAATACATATCAGTGCAGCGTGTAGAGTAATTTATAAGAAATTTATTGTGTGAATTTATTTCTTCACTCGATGAACGAAACGAAGTCTCAATCCGTGTAGAAACCTCACAACCTAGAATCTAATTCTACTTTTACAGAAACTTTACACCTGATTTGTTTTCAAAACGGAGTAATTGTGTTATGTTATTAGTATCGAGTATTAAAGATTTTAAACTCATGGTTATTCATGTAGACATGCTCGACGAACAATCAAAACTAACGCTTAAAAGGCACGTAAATAGCGTTGCCGGCGTGATTACATTGTTTGAATGAGAACATCGTTAGCAACGGAGCGAGTAATACCGCGGGTTGTTCGTTACCTTTTAACTTTCACAAAGTTTGTAATATTCTACGCATTCCAAGGTCGTACTCACCTTAGCTCATTTAATGACAAAATTATAAAAATAAAATGAGGAATGCTTGAGTCGGGCGGTTTCATAACTTGCCACACTTGCTTCAAGAAGTAAGCAGGCAGTGGTTGAACTTAGTACCTATTTCCACTTGCCACAATCATTTTTAATACCTCAAATCTGAACGTGTTCATATAAATATTTCAACACCTTTGATACTTACTTAAATTTACCTATGTTATAGATAGCAGATAATTTATGTTTTGCAATAATTTAAAGATGATAAACATCAAAATTAATATTTTCTAATTGGTTAATATTTAGGCTCTTGTTTCTTACTCGTTTATTGATTCCTAATTTAAAAAAAAAACACTTTCCTATTGAAGGCATTGTTGCCAAATGCCAATACTTGAACGCGTAATTCGTTGGTAGCATGCGATGCCTCTATTTCCTTCAGGGGATCCTTAACATTCCTCGCTCATCAATCACTTTGGTATGTAGTAATAATAGAATGTTGTTTACTTATTTATATACGCGTGTTAATTTGTCGAACGAATCAATTTTCGAATCCACGACGCCAATATTTTGTGTTATTTACGATGATGGTTTGATGTATGTCGAAATGTGTCGATCGGAACACTTGGCAGCTACCACTTATGTTCAGATCAATCGTTAGCCGATATGGAATGATCGAAACTTTTGATTTAGATTGATATATTAGGTTTCTAATAATCATGGATTGAATACTACTCTTGAGCTTCCTGGCGATCATGTCGAAAAACAGTTGGCGGACAATATGGCGCTTTGATATATAGATTTTTAACAATATGGACAATACGCTTAAAATTTAGAAGGTCTTCTTGCAGCATGAAACGTACAAAGTCTTGGCTACCTGGTTTAGTCACATGAGAAAATGCATTTAATGGTTTATTTCAAGTGCAAAGTGACAAATGTCAGCAATTCATCAACTATGACTAAGATGATGACCGTCTTGGGTGGCCAGAAATATCAGTAATCCCAAAGAAACAAACGGCCTTGTACTGAATTAGATGGGCTAAAATCCGCAAAACAAATGCTGAAACACGGACTTCGCTTGCGCAAGCTGGACCGTAGCAGTTTATTTACGAGATCAACACAACGCACTGCTCTCAACGTTTTCCGAAGTTAAATGCGTTAAAAGAAATAATAGGCATCTTGGGCAGATATTTATTACTATGAGTTATTGGCCTCAGATGTAGAATATAGGAAAAATACTAACCACCGATTATTTATAATGGCTACCTGGATGTGTTCCAGCGGAATGTAAGAATGGCACCTACCGTCGCATGACCTCGTCACACGATGTGACACACGCAGGGCGGGGTGCTATAGGTATTATTCACCGCAAATATCGATATCTTGTAACGTTCGGATTACGCTGTACCGCGGGGTGCTTATAGTGAAGACCGCAGTCGCTTGCGCCGAGCCGCCCGCGCACGGCCGCCCGCCGAGGCCGACGCGAAGCCGTGCTACGTCTGGGTCAATACACTTATTTGCGTGTAGTACCTCACCTACACCCTTATCGCGCTCCTATTATCGCGTTAAGCCTATTTCGGTCGTCTATCGATCGATTCAGAGTCCGGAGTGAACGCGGTACCACTTCTTAGTACGGCAAGACTAGTCGCACGCGTGTCGTTCGTTGGATGACATCAGTTAATTCACCACGTCCGCCCGAGGCCAGTCGCGCTCAGTGTCCGCGGCGTGGCCGAAACGGACGCACGAGGACTTCCATGGAGGACGGCAAGTGCCCGACGTGCGAGGCCCTTGGTCGGCGGAGTCTCTCTAGCAAACTTCTGCAAGTAGCAACTGCGCAGGCGCACCTGCGGACGTGCTCCAGCGCCGCCACCACTCCTGAGCAGGCACACGACACGGACCTCGCGTCGCGCGCTCTCGCTGCCAAACGACGCAAATCTATTGCAGGCCTCAAATTGAGCTTACCATCTGACGTACAACCGAAAACGACCACTGCGGAACAATCCCGATCGCCTTTCGGGCGCAGAAACACGTGGTGCTCGTAAGTTTAAGCTTATTCATTAATTTTTATTTCATCCCGTGGACACCTGTTCGCATCCACTGCTTTGATTATTTTGTAAAATGGCAAAAGACACTTGTTTTTATCATATTTATTCTTACTATCTAATACATGTCATATCTTACCTGTCACTATCACCAACTTGACAATATGGATTACGTGATTGTTGCTACGACTGTTACACAGGTTGTGCGCATTATCGTTGTTTTGGCAGATCGTTGATTGCGTTTCCTGCTTAATTTCTGATAAGCTACCATTTCTGACTTTGATTATTTACAACGACCTTGACTTTTGTAATACTGGCCAACGTAGGTACATGTACTAGCAAATGTTCGAAGGTCTCACTCACTGTTCACTGTCTATCTTGCAAGCTGATCGATGAAACCTTGGATATATCGACGTTCGTTTAACGTCGCCAGGTATTAAGAATGCATTTTAAACTGGCTATTCTACTGATGTAACAAAGCCATTAAGTAATCAAATCGAACTGATGGCTAACCTTGGTTTCATTATCTATAAAATCAAAATCAAGTAGGTATATTGCAACTGCTTCATTATTCGGAGAATCTGTTACTTAATTAATACCTAATAATGAACACGACATTAAAAACTTACTTGAATGACGCCTGTCCGTCTCATAGTTAAAAACAATGTACAAAATATATAAAATAAAGGAAGGTAATCAGTGAAATCTTACTGCAGACAATATTAACAAACTCCAAAAGTATTGTTCAAATATAATTAATTAACTGCACCTGTTTAACTTTCCAGATTTGCTAATGTGACTTTTTTTTTTTTTTAATGGATAAATGCGATAATTAAGCGGTTTCATAATCAAAACTCGTCATTGCAGAAAGAATCGTAACTGCTATGCAGTAATTTACGTGTGTTAGTAAAACATTTTTAATCCGAATCATCCGCAAAGTCTACACAATGACGGCCTTTCAATTTCCAAATTCGATAAATATGCAAATTTATACTTATAATATAAATACGATTTCAGGAGTACGCTGTTTTATTGTAAGGGCATATCTAAAAATTTCCCCTTAACAGGCCTAGTTCGGTCTCGTAACTGCATTAGCTGTAGTTTAGTTCGACGCTGGCGGAAATCTCAATTGATGATACTTGTACACTAATGAGGCAATGATTCAAATACAGGAACTGGTCACTTTAAATCATTTCTTTCATTTCCATTCATTGATAAAAATCTTTCTTAGACTTTTTTACATTCCCATCGTCAGGTAGCCCTTAAAAATTACCGTCTCGAGACACCACCGCAAACGTCGCGTTCTTATGCAGGGTTAATTTACAAATTTAGTTGCTTCTTTATTTAGCACATGTTCAGCAGCCATTGTATAGGTACGGCTCTGCCAAGAATGAGCTTGATCCATTGGTTGGACTCGCTTCTGTATTTCCGTAGTCATAATCATTAGTTTGGTGTCTTTCAACACGACAAATCATGGATAAATGTGTTTAGCCAAATTGCTGCTCTACCGCGGGTAGAGCTTAGATACAAACTGATAATAATTATTAAATTATGGAGATAGAAGATGGAAGCTTATTTCTATGACAAAGCTACAGTCGAAAGCATAAATATGTATCTGTATACATATTTATGCTTTCGACTGTAATTTTGTCATAGAAATAGCTTCCATCTTCTATGCGATGACTGTTCATCGCATCAAAAGATATGAACATCACCTTGGCGTTAACGACATAGAGTCTTATAGATATTTTTGACACCTTGTTAACGTACCTATATATATTTTGGCACTTGACCGTACTTTACCATGATATGTATGTTTTTATATTTACAACAACATACAGTTATCTAATATATAAAAATCTCGTGTCACTGTGTTTGTTATCGAACTCCTCCGAAACGGCTTGACCAATTTTTATGAAACCTTCTTGTCTGTATTTTTTGTATCCACCCCTGTTCTTCGCAGACGGAGTCGCAGGCAACAGCTAGTCTTCCTAATATATAAAAATCTCTTGTCACTCCTCCGAAACGGCTTGACCGATTTTTATGAAACTTTTTTATCTGTACTCGGTAGGTCTGAGAATAGGTCGTAGCCAGTCGTAGTCTATTTTTTATACCCCTATGATTCTTCGCAGACGGAGTCGCGGGCAACAGCTAGTAATAATATATGTATAACGATAAATACGGCTCTTAATATTACAGGTTACGCTATTAAATACGATGCAATGTGTCGTAAAAAAGCTTTAAAACAATAGTGAGTTAGTATCGTGACCAACAGATATAATTGTCTAGACGTGTTGTTGTAGAATGTAGACAAATAACTAATCCTTTTTGGTCACAGTCAAGTATTTACAATCTTTGTCACACGTTACTTAATGTAATGTATATACATGGTTCAAATATTGATATGAAAATAATAATTCAACGTTGTAAAAAGAAAGTCTGGATTAGGTAATTAAAAAAAGTATGAGCGAGTTATGATATGAGTGGACGAGGTGAACAAGTTAAACTAACATAATATTTATGTTACTACATTTTCTGCACAACATTAAACGGCTATCTCGATTAAAAACTGCCGAGGTCAAATTAATATCACATTCGCTACAACGAATATAAACAATGCTCTGTTTAATCCACGTTTGTTACATTAATGATATTCAGTATCATATATCTTTAGTGTGACCACATAACCAACCGGCAACCACATGAACGTTTATGACGAGAATATCACAACCGCTAAGCCAGATATGTATACAATGTAGAGACAAGAAATAACCACCTCGTTAAAGATAACATCTTTATGTTTTTAGCGCAATGATAATGATATAATATGAGTTTCGAAACGCACAAACAAGCATATGTCAACACGGCTTACAAAATACTCGAATCTTGATTCAGTTTAGATAATGGCGTTATGCGTTGAAATGGCGCCAAGAAACAGCACGAGATCGACACTGCCCTAGGTCTATGCAAATGAGTAGCTGCGAATTATGTTGTCAATTTGCTATTGTGTCTGCAGATATTGTCTTATCTGCTTGATGCTTTTTTGCATTTCTGTCAGCTGCAATTAGCTGAGTGGCATTACAGCTGAGATGAGGTGGTGGGACATTTGATCTGTCAGACTTGCGCGGAACGAGCCCTGAGTAGACAATATGCGGAAGTTGTTTGATGACACTTGTCTAGCCGACTCGTTGTGCTTGCCTTTGAGTTACTTAATCGTGTATTATTTTGTATAGTATTATAAATTATAAAATAACCCTAAAGCGGAAAAGGAGTTGAATGGTGCCTTGTAAAGAATTCATCTACAAATGAAACCTCAGTATGAAAAAACACATTCCAATAAAAAAGTTATCATTGAAATGCAACCCTATTTAAGTAAAACTAAAGAGTAACAAACACATGTTGATTAACATGATGGCCTATGATGGTATTGATGGTTGACTTTAATTTTAGGGTTTATTATAGATTTTTATTTTTCTGGGTATTTCTAAGATATTATAAAACAAGGTCGCTTTCCGCCGTCTGTCCCTTTGTATCTACGCTTAGATCTTTTAAACTATGTAAGTACGCAACGGATTTTAATGCGTTTTTGTAACTAGCGATGCATCCCGGCTTCGCGCGGGTGTAATTTTTTGGGGAAAGGGAGGTTAAAAATGTGAAGTTACCGCAATTGCACCCGTGCGTAGCAGGGGCGGGGCGACTAGTTGACTAGTATATGTATTGTATTCAGAATGTACAAAGACAGACACCGATCCAACTTCTCTATTTCTGCAGTAAAGTTATTATATATAAGGATTTAGTTTATTTAGACATTTTTTCAATCAGTCGCTGATTAGCGGATAATTAAGGTCAGCTTATTTTGGCATAGCGTAATTAGTTTGAATTACTAATTTTAACTGTTCTAATTTCTTTTATAAATAGAACTGGTGGAACGATTCGCAAAAAACGGCTCCCAAATCTGGTCAGCCTTGAACTTAACGATCGTATCATTCAAATTAAGTGCTCCGGTGTTGGGTGGAGTGGCGAGGTGCTTGGCTGTAGCAGATTTATACTTGCTCTAAAGTGCGGCGGGTGTGTCTCGAAGCGTTGCCTAGGTGTTCGGAGGCGCCATCGTAGCCCGTAGTAGGTAGAGCATTGCGCGCGCCTCTTGCTCCGCCGGTCGCCCGCGCTCCGCCCCCCGCGCGCCTGCACAGCCCGGCCCCAGTACGCCGCAACGCGTCGATCCGTTCGCTCGCGCTCCAAGCGAAAAACCCGTTCAAACGTTTCATTTATTCATATACGCTCAACGGTCACTAACAAAACGGCACCCTCAAGCCCTTCCACGGGGACTCGCAAGTCCCGGCACGTGCAGCTCATTGGCAAAACTGACGCCATGCAAGCTAAACTTATAAGTGCTAGCTACTCCTCCATCATGAACAAGCAAGATCTGCTACGAGAAGTGGTCGTCAAGTACATCGACTACTTTTACCCTGTGTGAGTACTTAACCTTAAGCGACTACCGACCGCAATGGCACGGTCACTTGACGCATTGCAGCTTTTTTCGACGAGTTACATTGACAGTGTGGACTGTGGAATGGTACACCGCCCTGCGTTTGTGAAGGTTCTCACAGTGCATAGCTAATTACGGGGCCGGTAAGTCGGTGAAGGTTCCCCGACAGCGTGGCCGGCTGCAGCTAGACAAACGACTGCGATTGGCTGACGTCAGCGCCTCCTATTGAACCTAGGTGGCTCTATCGTCTGAGTACTGTATCGATCGGCTGCACTAAACAACACCAATTGTATCCTGATACATGGCTACTCTACCCCATTTACTTTTCACACACGATTCAACCGAAACCTCCAACAGGATGCGAGGATGACTAATTTAATTCCAACCGCGGTCGTTGTTTAAATCTAGCCTAGACAAACGTAATATTATTAATGAATGCGTTGCTGATGTTATCTTAATTTCTTTGACTACAATTCCTACTCTTACTTTTAAGATTTGTAACCTTTAACTTAATATCGTTCGTAATTGAGTCGCAGTGTTTTTGAAATCATAGGGCAACATCGCGTGACCGTTTCGCGTGACAAGCACTGAGTGTGCTTCGTTCGTTCCCGTGGACCGTGGTGTCTGGTGTCCTATTAATGTATTTTGTGACCAATTCATTTGATTGTCATCGTTCCACCGCCGTAATGCTGTTCAACACAACTGCCACATAAAGCTGCCATTTTCGGCTTCCTTCACTTGATTGCAGTTTAAAGTCGAATGGCAATTGCCACCCCGCTAGAGGCTGTTTACATTTCAGCAATCAACATCGTTACTTTGATGCTCAGAACTTGTTACCACAACAATGACTCACAAATTTCTATAATTAGATTCCAATCTTCCGGAGCAATTGAAAGGAAATAACAGTATTACGAAATGTATGTGCAAGTAAGATGTAATGATCTCGGCGGTAGCAGCGACGGTGGCGCCAGCTAGGTATGTCGACACTACTTTACACCGTCGATTTCCCCTCGACGACCTTGCGCTCGCCGCTCGCCACCCGATAATATAACAATACCACTAGCGCTGCGCAGGCATACGATAAACCTGCGATAATCTGTTACCACGCTGTTTGATCGCACGCCGGTCGTGTGTGACAGAGGACGCTCAATGGTCACGACCAGCAATTTAATCGTTTGCTACAATCGCTTAACAACTATTATCACTTAATAAAACGCCGGCGGCAATATCGTTACGCTCGCAATTTGATGCAACTGAATCAGCCGTAAAACCCAAGCTGAATTAGTAGCTGTTATGGTGGCTTCTCCGACAGCAATTAAGATTTACATACATAGCATAATCAAACCATTTGTATCATGAGCCAGTATAAAATCTTATTGTCCTAAATGCCTATCAGAAGCATGTCCCGCATTATTAACTTGACATGAGGTTATTTGATGTACAAATAGTTTTATTAGGTTTTGTCAACAATAGTTCCATTACCTTATTTACAAAACATTGGAAGGACGTATTCTAAGCAGATATGTAGAATTCGTTCTGTTTATTTACAAAAATATTTTTAACTACGTAATCTACAAGTTTGATGAATTTTGAAAAATGTATACCCTAACTAAATGATTCAAAGTTCTACCTGGCTTTATACAGGGTTATTTGTAATTCACTAGCATCCTTTTAACCCTAAACTCCTACCACTTAAACAAATGTTTTTTGTTTTACGGCTTTTGTCATAACTTAATATTTTTGGTGTAATAACGTTTTGAAAATTTGAGATTACCTCTTATTTTTACGATACTCTGTGTATTTGTATGGAAAAAAAAGTGCTTAATTTTAAAAAGTCGTAAAACAAAAAACATTTGTTTGAGTGATAGGAATTCAGGGTTAAGAGGATGTCAGTGAATTAAAAATAACCCTGTATTGCTGATGAGTGATGACTTGGTAATAGCACTCTGTGAGCAGTTAAATCGATAACTTGAAGGTAATCTAGGTGAAAAGTGTTAATTTATTGTAATTCAGTCCGCCGGTCACGTGTACAGTCTATTGTCTTCAAAACAGTGAGTCACGGAAGCAACCTTTGTGTCGAAAGGATTGTCTTTTTAATCTTTATTCAGTTTAATACGAAGAGTGTAGTCTGAAAATCCCATTTTAAATAAGTCAAAATTAAACTTGCAAATTTTTATTCCGTTTTTCTAACCGTGTAGTCATCGTTACATGTTTTGGGATGTTGACTTCGACTGGAAATTAATAGATTTATAATTTCAAAAACATTGTAAGTGTTTGAAATTAATTTTAATAGTAATTTTTGCGGTGACGTGATTTAGGTTTCATTCGAGATACTGATTGGTAAACAAGGCGATAAATGAATAATTCATTGATATTTTCCATCCAACTCTGTCCGACGCCTTTGCATCTTTCACAGCGTCCATGCATTTACTTGTTACCCAATTCTCACTTCGCCTGCTAAACCGAGAACCCGATTATTGTATTTCTCAACAAAAGGTTTCCTCAATAACTGGTTTTGTAAACACAAAAGCCACATACGCGATTACTTTCGGCAGATGCTATTTTAGTCGCTATTATGACAGCGCAACGATTAAAATGAGGCATTTAACGTGCTCTTTTTGTTCTTTGGGATGAAAGGGTCATAAACATCTTTACAACACCAGCGCTGGAATCTTTCAAACGTCTTCAAGAATGTACCTAATGAAGTTGATCTAAACAAACACGCACGTGTGTGGAGACAAAACAGCTGATATCTCTTCTTCTTTGTTTGCATTTCGTATTTACCTAACAGCGCTTACCACGCTCGTGAACTTTGCCTTGCGCGCGGCCGCACTAAATTCAAGTTTTCTCCAATTTATTTTAAGTTAGCGCGTATATTTTACCTGTACGAGTATTTAACGTTTCATAATGTCTTGAAAGGTTATTTTCGGGGATGACAGTTTTTAAACATGAGCTTAGCAAGTGTTCTTTGTTGCCAAGCCGTTTCAGTTGACTGACACGTGTGAAGTCCGACGTCTTGAGTTATATTTGGCAACATATTTGGTGGCTTACTCGTGAAAGTCACGTCAGTCAAAACTTTACAACTCGCACTTCATAAAGAGCTGACGAAACCTGATGTGATCCATCCGTTTCAGCGGTTAATTATCAAGATATGGTCTTCGCGGAGAGTCGTCGCCTCCGAATACTTTCTCCGCTTCACTCGTTTCGCCTCCTTATGTTTCAACTTTTTCATGTACCACGCCACCGCGAACAATTTTGTCAACGAACTTGCGTAATCGCTCAAAGAATACAAAAACTTGTTTTCGCCCAGTTCCGCTTAGAGAAAGCCGATTTTAATTTTTTTTATTGTCACCCTGTATACTTTCGAAGTTAATC
The DNA here is from genome assembly GCA_947859365.1 of Archips crataeganus. Lineage (NCBI taxonomy): Eukaryota > Metazoa > Arthropoda > Insecta > Lepidoptera > Tortricidae > Archips > Archips crataeganus. The sequence continues at coordinate 20,070,112 of OX402048.1, forward strand.
TTCCAGTTAGTTGCGAAATTGATTTTTACAGTCACTATCTGGTATTTTATTACGTGTCACTTACATGTATGCATTGCATAATAAGCATAGAGTTAGAGGTGACAATGTTGGTGGAAGCCATTGTCAGCCGCGCTCGGGTCGTACTCGTGCGGTCCGTGAGCGTTATTCAATATCGGAGAGTTCATCAGTGGACCGGTCGCAATCGATCTGCTGCTGCGCGCTCATTTACAACGCTCCAATGGGTTCAAGTTTAGTTGTGTTGTTCACCTCATTGACGCGACACGGAATCCGACGGGAGAAAGTCAAGTACGTTTGTCGTACAATGTGCCACATACTGGCTACCGGACGATTACACGAACGAGATTGGATCATAATGGGTAAGTCAGTGATAGTTGACAGTAATCGGCTTCACAGCCGCCGCTAAGTAGGCTGTGTCGTCATCTCACTTGCCTTGCACGTGGCTGCCGCCCGCGTGTTTTACTCGTAACACTTTATTTTGCAGATTAACTGTTTATTCTGTTAGCTCAACATTCTTACGTTTCTCCTGAATAGACTAATAACGGTGCTTTGAAAATAAGCAAGGTAATTGCCGGCGAATAGCTGATTGATTTCTACTTACCTATAATCAATCCCTAATTTCGTAGTATTGTACAGCGTCAACGATTTTTCAATTACTGCCTGAAGATCGATAGGGGTTTGTGGGTCAAGCATCTCCATCTCACATCTGGCTAGTCACCAAGTTAGAAACGTAAATAAAATTGACACATTCGATCTTTTTCTTCATAGTGCGATTTAGCATTTTTTTTATAATGTGCACTGAGTCAACCCAATGCAGTATTAATAGGGGGCTGCCCTATTTAAAGCCGGACACCTAATTGTTTGTAGATAGTGTTACAAACAAGCTGGTTCACCGGGTCGTTGCTTTGGCAATGTTTATTCGCTACGATGCACGAACGTAGGTAATCATCCGCGGGTTACTCGGAAACTATTCCACAAATTTACCAATTAGCCTTTCAGTATTTATAATGTTTATACGTGGACCGGTACGCTTATTGTCTAACGCACTGACACTTGCTATCGCATTCACTATTTTTTTTCTGTCAAACGGTATGAGACGGTGACAGAAAGCGATGGCAAGCGTCCGCGCGTTAGACAATACGGCCTCGGGTTAAAACGCAATAAGTATTCATCCTTGCATGACCTCTGCAATTGCAGCATTGCAATGCGTGAATATTGACATGGTAATTGTAATGTTTTCATTTATGTTCGTAGTACGTAAGCTCGCCGATTAAACTATTTATGCACGCATTCTTGTGTGATTAAAGTTTGAACTTGCGTAAATAAAAACGCGTAGTTAAATCCGCAACGAATGACTTGTTGAATGACCGCAAAGTCTAAAAAATGTTTTCTGTTTGTTACAGCGCATCGGGCACCAGCGCGGTGGCCATCGACAACAAGATCGAGCAAGCTATGGTATGTAACAACTCTTTTATAAGTACGTCTATTCTTTGAAAGTACAATTCAACCTTAAGCGTAGGTAAATAATTCTTGATATAATCGTCAAATGCCCTTATAAGGTCCACGCGACATGCGTGACTTCTGATCAACGATACCATTGTCAATTCAGTACTTCAAATAATGCGAATAATCTTGCCTACGTGCGTCATTCATTAGCAAAACCCTTTTTCTGCTGCCGCTGACCATTATCACATTTGACCATAAATGAAGGAAATCACATGCAGTAAATGTCTATAAGAAGCAGCCGGCTACAATGACGAATGGAATCCATTAGCGATGTTGCTATCCGGGCTGTTGTGCTACTTTACCCAACGCGAATCGCTCAAATCGACGAAGATTCTCTCTTGACCATTAAGAAAATACCTTCGTATTCAGGTAGAATTACTGTTTAAGGCGACATATCATTTACTAGTAATGTGCTTCTTTCTATAGAAACCCTATGACAAGCGAGATTGACATTTAGTAGAAAGCATGTGCTGAATACTTGCGATGACAATATGTGGGTATTAGAGTAGTTTGCGGTGCCATGTCAGTCGGCCGCAAGGGTTCCGCTTGCGCTCGATACAAGGGATTCTGGGAACTACTAACCGGCTCTAATGGTACCACGTCCAATTGCCTCCATAGACAGCTTACTTTATATTCAGTACCATGCGTCAAGATCTTTCAAAGATCTCGACGAGTCGGAAGTTTTAGCACATTTTCTTTGTGTATCATTAAAATCAAATATCAAATTACGGGACAATTCACACCAATTGACCTAGTCCCAAACTTAGCAAAGCTTGTACTATGGGTACTAGACAACGGATAAACATACTTAAATACATATTAAACAGCCACGACTCGAGCACAAACATTCGTATTTTTCACACAAATATCTGCCCCGACCGGGAATCGAACCCGGGACCTCAAGCTTCGTAGTCAGGTTCTCTAACAACTAGGCTATCCGGCCGTCTAAGGTCTTATTATGTGTAAGGTCTTATTTATAATCATATTTTGTTTAAATTCATAATAGTTTATAGCACAATTTCCAGAGAGCATCAACGGTATTTGCAATAGTCATGAAGCTACATAACACCTTTATTTAATGGGCGGCGCTGGTTGACTCTCTAATAACTTCCTCTGGTTAATCCGGGAAATGCCCAGCCGTTACGGTACAGCATTATTATTAGTTACGTAGCTTTTTGTTTTCACATCCTGATCTGGGGTGTGAAGGCTCTTCATTCGACTTTCCATGAGGAACTTCTTGTACAAGACTAATGCTAATTGCTCAATGTGAGAATACACTTTCATTAGATCATGGTTTTTAATTTCATTGTTGCTGGTTTTTGTTTTTGTAGCAGTCTTTGTCTTTCTTTATGAAACGAGTCGAGTTTGTTATTAACATCTGCAACTAGACTTTCTTGCCTTAGAAATATCTCAAAATAATTATTTAACCTATTTTCATTCAATGATTCCTAACTGAGAGTCCTTTTCTTAAGTCTGTCGTATCTTGTTCAGAATTTCGTTATCAACATCCGCAAATACTGCATTATTAACACTAAGTTTCTCCTCGCTACCCTATATTCATGTTCGCAATTGAGATTCATCTATGTACGCTATCGGTCTCTCGCATCCTCTATAATTAGCCGCAGATGGCCTCAAGCGATTGACCTCAATCCCGTCCTAAGACACAGCCCAGTATTTTTATATCACTCCCTATTCAATCCCTACTTGCATAACATTTGCGATTTCTACTCAAAATAGTTAACATACTAAACCCCCTTCATTGACCGATTGCGTTACAGTTGTTATTCGTCTATTTTAGTATCATATTATGCTTAATCTGTGTAATTACTTGTAACTATCATAATTTATTTTACAATCAGCTGATGAGCGCAATAACAATAAAATTACGTTTATTTCATTGGATATGAACAGGTAGATGAAACGATAAAATGTGTACGCAAACAGCACTTATCAACGCAATACTTTACTCACAAACACGTTGCTCAATTCGATTCTGGATTGATTGACAGTAAAAAATATATATACTTATCCCTGTCGTAATGAATTGAGTCAAGCCCTGTGTTGTGTAACTTATTTCTATTGTAATTAGCAGTTTAATTCAATTTTCACGTAATTAAATGTGAAGTCTTGTGAAGCATGTGCCTACATAGCATTTCGCAATTGCTACTTTAAAATGAATTTTCCAACCACTTAATAAATAAAACGTCGAGTCTGTAAATTATAATTCGCCAGCAATATACTGGATGGCCTTGTAGCACTAAATCTACACCGATTTACGCTGTCTGAGATTCGGAGATACTCATTCGTTTCGAAAGAGTTTTCGTGTTACATCACTCGAATTATGTTTACTGGCGATTCGTCGTCGCAGGAATCATAGTTCACACCACTGACCCACATCCACGCATCTGTACAAACAAAATCTTCTTTGATTCTCTCCAAGCGTTCTTTGAATTTGGCGCTTTGAACTTTTACTACGTTTCTTCGATTACCAACATTAGCATTGGTAAACACGTAAAAATGTATTACGGCCCCTGAAACTGCGTCGGAAGTTGGCTTTTGTTTATAAAAAGTAACGTGTAGTAGTAAATTTCAATTGTTTGACGCGCCACAGCATGCTAATTCCTTCATTGTGTACTTGATTTGCATGAGTAAGGCGTGACCCGACAGGGCTCACCCGACCAAGAATAGACACGGAAGGAAAGCTGCCCTCGATGTGCCACTGGTCTGGAGACACATGCTATCCAGATAATCCAACCGAATTTAACGTAACCACGATGTGATTAAGCTTTAAGCTCATAGAGACATTGTAAATCGGTCGCCTAGCCGATATCGAAATCGGGCGACGAATTAGTTGCAACTAAGAGTCGCGGCGAGAGCGCACGGCACACGCCAGATCAAAATCGCAGCACGAAGCCATTCCGAGCCAGGAAATGCAGCGGAGTTCTGGGAAAACAAATCTCTAACCCTGTAATGAAGCTATCACGTTTGTGCTATTGAGACCTATTCTGGAATTGAGACTTAAAGCCGTCACGATCTAATCCTACTGTTTGTTATAGGTTCTAAAATTATTTATTTAGAACTACGAGTACACCTTATGTTGATATCATTTTGTAATATCGACCGAAGGTGAGGTAACCGCTAGTCGATAAATAATTTAAGCTTTTTTCGGATTAAAACAAGATATTCCGAAATATTCCATGCTTCACTCGCAAATCTTTTACCGATAAACATTATCGCTTGAAATAAGATAAAAAAAATGGAAGACTACCCAGTGACCACGCAAATACAGATTATTTTTATCGTATCCATCAAAACGCCAATGCTAACAGGGGCTGATAATAACCAGATTCGCTGTTCGATTTCAGTAAACAACGGCCACAAAAAAATATCGACTTCGGTATACTTATCGGCCAATTGGCTATGTAAAGTTTTTTTAAGAGGTGCTAATTATATTTTTTTTTCGACAGTCGGCGTTCTGAAGATCGAGAAACTGCAGCTGTTTTATTTTTATCTATTGTTTACTGGAAATATTTTTTTAAGTGTTCGAGTTGACATTTGTGAGATTTAATGGCTGACAAGCCGTTCGTGCTCAGTACTTAGTAGAATCAGAAAAAAAACGAAGTCATAAGTCACTTTTGTCCATGTCAAACCGTTTGCGTTTCGTTTGCTTTGCGTTTTGGTGTGATTTTTGGACTATTTTTAACGATCTCCGGATTTTCAACTTTACCGCATTTCTCCACGACTTATGCACGATAATTGAATCACGATTGAATATTTTCGATCATTATTTTGGAACTACTTTTTGGACAATGCCAAGTAAACGAAACGCAAACGGTTAGATTTCATTTGACATTGACAATTGACTTCGTTTTTTTTTCTATTTCGACTAAGTACTGAGCACGAACCGCTTGTCAGCCATTAAATCTCACAAATGTCATCTCGAACACTTAAAAAAATATTTCCAGTAAACGATAGGAGATAAAAATAAAACAGCTGCAGTTTCTCAGTCTAGAAGACGACTACTGTCGAAAAAAAATATATTTAGCACCTCTTCAAAAAACTTTACTTAGCCAATTCAGTATCCACTTGAAGCCATACATTTACAGTCGAACCAATCACATCGCTGCCTGACGATATAATTACTTAATTGTAAATAACACTATTTTATATTTATGGGACACTATGTTGCCGTCATCGCATAAATCATATCTTGAATCTTAATGACCAATTTCGAAACCAGTTTTAAAGCGGTTCGCTTTACTTTACATTGTATGCAAAAAATGTTACAATAACAGAGCATTGCTAACATTTCCGATAATCTGAGTGTCTTCTCCACGAACTAGTAATGGGTGATTGTTAAGAAGAAATTCTAAGTGAGATCATCGCAATAATCAAGGGGTCAGCTAGTCAGCCCGCAATTTCAGATTACAGTTCATATGACCTCTGCGATTGTAACTTGTTTGTCTGACGGTCGCTATCTCCAAGATAACGTGCAACGTCAATACATGTTTACCTTTTCATTAAAATTGTTTACATGATAATAGTTCACACACGGAGCATTAAAGAAACACGAGGAAACGGATAAGATTGTCTGGTGCTGTTTTTAACAATAACAATAAAGTGACTGATAAAGTCAAGGTATTGTTTAAAAAACAAACAACAAATACATTTTTTTTTTAATTTTGAGCAAGCGGGTCATCTGATGAAAAATGATCATCACCGCCCATAAATATCAACAACTCAAAGAGACTAACTCACTATTAACTGTTTACTCGTAGTGTTTTCTACATTTTCCATAACTGCGCTCCAAAAGTATACTTATATGTAGTATTCATATACTACCAAAACAGTACTATTTCAATTCGCAATTTAATCATGAATATTTATAGAATTTATTTTTCAACCGCACAAAAGATTTAACGGAGTTTACATAGGTGCGCGGTTTTAGCGTAACAATTTATTTTTTCACGCATTGTTTTTGAAACTACATAACATACCTACTGTTTGATCATATGCCTGCAGGAATACTCCAGCCCGATGCGCAATTGTTGTGCGCGAGCAAATGTCGATTTATTAAATTATTGTAAATACTCGCATATTTCAGCAATGCGCTCATTATTTGAACAAGATGTATTTGAACAGCGGTTTTGCTTGATATCAAACTTGAATCATCAATTTAGGTTTCTGTATTTACAACTATGTAGTTGTTTTTAATTTTGCGTTCATACGAAACAAAATAACCTTACGTTCGAAAGTTAAACATGTGGCGTGCTACATTCGTCCAAAACTTTAAAAGTTATCTAAGGCATACAAAAAAGACGCACTTAAATATTTGTGCAACCTGTGGTGTGGTGCCAGCCAGGCGGGCACTGCGTCGTTGTTTCTTTTTATTAAAACGGCTTGGCTTGTTACAAAAGGTACCATGCTTAGCTAAAGAAAAATCTCACTACTTATTCAATTACTCGCAATCTGTAGACGTCGCATTAGAGAGTTCATTATGGTTACTTATTCAAAAACAATGTGTAATAAACATGTTTTGTTTTTAATTCAAATTTATATGAAAACCTACACAGCTGTTTGATATGCCATCACACAAACTGAGCCTACAATAACAAGACATCAATAAACTCTACCGAATTCATCGCATCGTCCTAATTCGTATTCCGTATAATAGCTTTGTTTTGCTTCCCACTCGCACCCGTTCAAACACCGGCTGAATGCTTTAATAAAGATGATGTCATTTTAATATAATTAAAACTTACGGCCGTTTCAACTTTGTTTTGAACTGTTTACGTTTTTGACTTAACCTGTTTTTTCGCCTTGGACGTCGTGTTTGTATCGTTAATCAAGCTATTTGTGGTTAATGCCGTATTAGTGATAAATCCAACATTAATGACTGAAGGCTTATTATAATATTTGTTTACGTACGGTTTTATTTTTCTCTAAACCCGCATTGTTCTTGTTTTCTAGCCCCTTATCTTTATTGGCTTCATCGACAGATGTAATCTTCAAGGTTTATTTGCTTTAACAAATTCTAGTTCATCTATACTCTATACAATAATATATGTCAACTCGTCGTTAGGTCACGAGTTCGTACTTTAATTACCATTTGCATGATTTACAAGGCTCTAGATGAAAACTTAAGTTTAGGATGCTAATACTAGCAAATATCATCAACACCATCATCTGTCAAATGTGACACATTCATTATGGGAGGGGGGGGGGGGCAAGATTTCTTAGAGATTAATTATTCACGGATTATACATTGAACATGTTTACTACAGATGCAGACCGTGATTTGATTACCTTTAATATGAGCTGGTGGACGCTGGTGGCAGATGCGTCTCAATAGTTTGCATTGCATCTCCTTAGACTTAATCCGTTCTTATTACATCTTGTACTAAATATGTCTTATATTTTTAGGGTATTCAATAATAATGTGATCATTCCATTTGTCAAGTGTTCGAGAAAAATAAAACTGCTTCTGTCCGGTTGTCATTAAAAACAATAACGCAGGTGTTATCATACGCCCTTGTACTAATTATATCATCGCCTACACCGTTTTTAATAATTGCAAACGACGAGTTCAGTGTACTGTTGATAACGCTACAAATTCTATTGAATTCATCACAACAGAAACTGCTGTATTTTTTCATACTCCTGACACATGTTATCGTAACCCCGAAACATGTTTTTGGTGTGCTGTATCGTTATCAGATTTCACCTACTGGCATAAAACTGTTTTCACGTGTGATATATCATTCTACTTTATCATTGTTACGTCGTTGGCTTAACGATCTGCGTCTTATTACCCTTTTCCTGTTTTCGCTACATTTCGAAGCGGTTTCTTTCAATAACGAATCGATATTGCAAATTCTATCAATGAGTCCATTGGCGCCCCGGCAATCTGTTGCCGTGACGCGATCGTCAACACTCCCAACGAGATCCGGTATGGACCGGTGCAATTTAGCACTCGATTCCTCTAATTGAAGTCAGCGGGCACCCACGCGAACGAGCTCGCTAAATGCATCTCATCAAACCCCAGCTATTTTTAGTCTGTTCTAATTATAACACCGGGCCACTTTTAGTCTGTTGGTCCTCGTCAAAGCTTGAGCCTTGACTCACGAACGCGTCAGAAAGTCTAGATTGTTGGCTGAAAATTGTTTTTCTACTTTTTCCCAGTGGGCGTAATGACCGTTTCACCTGAAGAGGAGGCGGATACTTAGTGCGAAATCAAACGTGTCAGCATTTCGTTTTATGCGGAAAACACATTTTATTCCATGCAGGAATCTTTGTGCACTCGATTGAACTATGCTATTGAATTATTTAAATATATGTGCCTATTCCTTTATAACAGTCAGCATATATTTAATTAAATATTGATTTGCTCCGTTCATCAATCGCGGCAGAACTATCCGCATTCTTCCTGTCTATTATCTTGATCATTATTAGTGGAACATAGACAGCGATCTGGTTCAGTGGAATCTCCCCGGATTGCGTCATTCAATGAACCTGTTTGTAAATAATCCCAAAGCTTCATTGCTCTATTAATATGCAGACCCTTCATTGTTGTATAATCTACTTGTTGACAGCCGAGATCGTCTTAGATTATTTTGGGCAACCGTTGCGCGTCGTATTCTTTATTGAGTGCTAAATTATACAAATTAATATTAATTGTGCCTAGTATTACCAGCTGTGTACTGGCTAGTATTTATGTACGATTGAAAATATTTGTACATTTGACACCTACAAGTGCGTGCGTATAAGGTTATGGACTTTCGAAGTGCTAATGATAGTAATGATTTATGCTTACACATTGCTTAGCAAAATAGTGCCTGAAATCCGCTTTTGAAATAACTACGTGCGTGGAAAATTTACATTCTATTTTTGGGACAGCAGGACACGCACCGGCATTATTTCTACCTTTGTTTATACCGTCTTTGCTTGTTGATAACACAGTTTCTAGTTAATGTCTTAGTTTACTAGAACCCCGTTTAAAATTCGTTCCCGATTCTATGTAGTAGTTGTTTTTGTTATCCGTTGTTTATTTCTTGTAAAATATACAAAACATACCTAGTGATTGAGAAAACAAGAGCTTCTGTTGATATCGGAGGCGTGTTGTCGAGCCGGCGCACGGGCGGCCCGCGTGGCGGTGACGTGTGCGCCGCCATTTTAAATAGGGCGCGCGCGAGCTCAGACCATCAGTCGCCTGTTAGGACGCGCGCGCGCAACTTCCTCTCTTGACTGAAGTCTACTCGTTCGCGTTCAGCTATCAGCAACAACATTTACTTGCACTCAGTGACCCTGAAATATTTCACCGTTCAACATGATCGACGTCGTTTCACAACCCAGAGATGCCTGTCTCTACGAGATCAGACAGAAGGGCCGGCAAGACGCTTGCTACGTGGTCGTTCCCGATACACAAGTACGTTTCTTTCTCTACGCAGTTGCAAAGAATTTGAATGCTGAAATGTCTTTTTTTTACATTTGTCGTCGAGCGCTTTGCGTTCGCTTCGTTATTGCGGGCGGTCATGCGTTAAAATATTTTTTGGTAATCGACACCTGAATCTAAGCTAAACGTCTCTTTTTTCTGTTTCTTTCTCAAAATAATTTACAATTATGATTTTACTGTTAATACAAATTATTAAATTACTTACCTTCTGTATATTTTTTTAATTAATTCAATTTAATTAATTCCAAAGATCAGTAAAGTTTATGGACTATAACCAGCTCCATGCTTTTTCAGCGTAATAAAAGAAACATGCAAATAAAATTAATAAAATAAAAGTAACATATCCGCATCAGGCCTCGTTAAAAGTAAAGCATTAATTCCATTAGTTTCTTCACATCTGTTGGCTGGTTTTGCTGTAGTCTGAAGTTGCACTTCAAATCGTGCTATCAGTTTTATCGTTCCGTACGTCTTATTATCTTGCCGTGTCAAGATACCAAATCTTTAATTAAAAAGTAAACAAGTGTATGTTTACTTAATCTTGAACATTGCTCGACATTTATACAAAGTTTTGTACAGTATAATTATGGTTTCCCACTGGTTTCACATAGGGTCAAAGACATAAGATAAGATAAGATAAGATAATTTTTATTTCATAATTTGCAGTACAAAGTAACAAAAGATACAATATTTTATAAAAAGTCTATGTAACACGTGTCTACTACACCTATTTATGTTTTGGCATCATATTAATTTACGGTTTGTTTGTTCCAGGATCTGGTTAAGAGCCACCTGATGTTCGCGGTGCGCGAGGAGGTGGAAGTGCTGAAGGAGCGCATCGCGGAATTGATGGAGAGGATCAACCAGCTGGAGGTGGAGAACACGTACCTGCGCGCGCACGCCAGCCAGGACACGCTGGCGCAGCTGCCCGCGGCGGGCGCGAAGCCGCCGCCGGCGCCGCAGGGACCGCAGCCGCCCGTGTCGTAGGCCCCGGCGCGGCCCGCCCTGTCCCCCCCGCGCCGCGGCCCGCCGCCGGCGCCCGAGCCCGGCCCGCCCGGGAGCCACCATGGCTGTGCTATGTTACTACGTAGGTTAACGAGGAGTGGGCCGGCGCAGCGTGACGTGGCCGCGCCGAGCGCCGTCTGTATATGTTCGAGACGACGCCGGCGCCGACGCCGAGCTTCATGAGCCTCCTTAAGCTTACAATATAGAAAATTTATTTTCTGTTACTAATCGTTAGAGTGCAGAATTACGTGCTAACTGCCATGCTTTCGCTACGCGTCTCGGCGACAATAGAGTTTCGATGTAAAACGTCTACCTATATTTTTATGCAGTTTAAAGTTTAGATATCGCTATCCACATAATATATTCCATTTAAGATAACCTGTAAGACGTGTGTTTATAATAGATTTAATGAAACAGTTGAATATCTTACGCATTGAACAAGGACTCTGTGTTAATTTATTTTTTACATTTTGTAATTTAAGTTATTTATCGAGTTTTACCTACTGAGTTACTATAAATTGTAGGAGTGTCGTCTGACGAGAGCAATGATCTGTCGATAGTTCTGAATGTCGCGCGAGGTAGTAGTTCTGTGCGAGTGTGGTGCCGCGTGAGCATTGAGCAGGCACATTGGTCCGACGGCTGCGAGAGTGCGATCGCCGGCTATAGTCAATTTCGCACGCAAAACTATTTAATTCCAACCCTATATCAGTAATAGAGATTATAGCGATTTAAAATTGTATTTTTTTAATGTTTTAAATTGTTTGTATATAGTACAAGTTGTAATAGAATTGAGAGTCGGAATGGTGTATATAATGTGAAATGAATGTGATGATAGCCGATTCCTCAGTCTGCCTTCTGTATCGAGCGGCCGACGCGTCGCATCGTACACCTATCTAAAATCTAAATGTATTAAGTTAAAATATACGCTGTATGTAACGCTTCAAAGCTGGAGCAAGCGAACAAAGTGGCTGGTGACAGAATGAAAGGCGTCGTCAATGCTAGAAGAAGCGAGACAGGGTTCGTTGTTAGTGAAGCCAAAGCGAGGAAAGTACGTCCCAGCACCAGGAATGATAGCATAGATTTTTTGTACAACGTTACTATGTATGTGTATAGATGATTGGTCCTCATAATTATTGTGAATATACAGTAATTTACTCGTAAAAGCATTACTCTAGTACTAGATATGAATTATATTATATGATACTGAAATTGTAAATATACTGTAAACAGAATGTCCATTGTAGCTTATGTTGACCACGATGGTTCCTCATACCCAATAAATAAACGCAAAACTACTTGAATGTGTCTCTTTTGTACAAACCTCTTACCTGAATCTCAAACAATAGCACTACGAGAGCTATTCGTCTGTACGGTAGCAGCAAAGTGAAGGCCATTTTAATCATCGAAAAAAAAGGTTAAAAAATTGGCTCACGCTTATTCTATACTTAATTCGAATTCTTCTTCAAAACTTGACAAAAGCGATGTGCGATTTTAACACTGTCCATTATACTGCTCATGTAAATGTAATGTAATGACTCACTAAAGAGTAATGGCTTCTTTCTCTTCGAGATACAAAGCAGTAGGTACCAAGAATTGGATTACTGATTTGCTACGTTTATTCTGTTCCGTGTGCTTCTACCGAATTATCCGCAGTACTACTCTCGCCTGTACTATCTCCAAAGGCTGAGGTCAATCAAATGAGAACAATCTCAATGTTGGAAGAGATTCCAGCGCTAAATTCCAAATATCTCCAGAGTGGCGCTAAAATAGCAAATCGGAAATGAATGTAGCAGATCGACAGCGCCATCTAGTGTAGTATTGTGGGCGTTGTAGCGCTCCCTATTTACGCTTTTCGATGGACACTTATGCATACTTAGAAATTGTTCTCTAGATTCTCTACCCTCTAAAGCCAGAACTTTCACTGGGTACAGCAATTTTTTTTCGCATTGAATCCATTACAAGTGAGGAACTTGCAAAGAAACAATCATCATCATCATCATCAGCCTATGTTCGTCCACTGCTGGACATAGGCCTCTCCCATGGCACGCCACTGAGCACGATCCTCGGCCACTCTCATCCAGCTCTTGCCAGCCGCCTTGCGAAGATCATCGCTCCACCGAGTCTGAGGACGTCCCACGCTACGTTTGCCGATCCGTGGTCTCCACTCAAGAACTCGTCTACCCCAACGGTTATCGGTTCTTCGGGTTATATGGCCGGCCCATAAAGAAACATACGACGGACAGTCCCTCCTGCCTGACAATATTTTACTGTTGTTTTTATTTTCCGGTAGATGACGCGAAACTAAACAAAAAACAAAACATAGTTTTTAGCATAATTGCAGGAAGTGGCAAATTTATGATATAAAGTAACATTTTCCTAAACTATTTTTTTTTTCATACAAGATTTTTACTGATAGTGGAAATTGATTGGAACGTTGTCATCGGAGCTTTATACACTTACCAAATAAGTCGATATCCCCTAATAAAAATAGGTCATTCACTTCCAATTTTACTTACTTACTTACATAAATTAATCATCACCAGCTACTCGAATTTTAGAAATACATCACACCAAATTAACATTCGTAAGTAATGAAAAATCGTGCTAAATTTAAAATACGAATTGAGAATTTTTAAGTGATATGGATATGATCCCTAAATTCGGTCCTCAGTTCTACAAGCTCAAAATTTCAGGTCGATGCACAGAAATAATAATAAAGAGGATCCTCTTTATTATTATTTCTGTGGGTCGATGTATTTGCTGGAATAATTAAATTTCTCCCGATAGAACTACTTATGTCTGTACGTAGTTTAGCTATACTATATTACTCTTATAATATAATTATGTAGTTTCTCAAAATTACAAAGTCGGGGATGATAGGTAAGTATATAGTAGCTAACTACATACGTCATACCAGATCTCTTGAAAATGTTTGTCAAACGGAAACATTTCTTCAACGTACAAAAACAAACATCAGCCTGTAACCGGAACTGCTGAACGTGAAAACAAGGCGAAAACATCGTGATCGTAATTAACTAATTAATATAATCCTTTGATCCGGTTTAATATCGATTGATTAGATTAATGAAGGAGTGGAAATCACTTGTCGCAATGGTAAGTGAGAAATTAAGTAGGTAGGTTAGGTACGTAGGTACTCACTCATTCATTCATCAGTCAAATTCTAGTTCAATATTATATAGTTATAGGTACCTAGGTATCTATAATAGCAAATTTGAATGCCTTAGGCTAAAGCTCTCTCATTGTGAGTAGAGGCCTGTGACCGGCAGTGTTATGCGAATTTTAATAATAGTATTTTATGCAACTGTATCGTAATAGGGGTCCTTATAACATGAGTGTGGTTTCATGAAACGAAGCGTAGCCGAGTTTCATAAAGGGTCACATGAGTGTTTTAAGGTCTAATTACGTACAGTTGCATACAATATTTACATCCATATTTTAAATCCTCTATCATGCGTTCAAGAACCATTGAGAAATGACCTGCATTAACGAGAACTAGGTATGTCTGCCCCACGACCTGCGCCCGGTGCGCGCCCGAGGACCTGCGCGACGTGATTGCGCGCTCCTCCTGCACCGGTACTGTAATATAATGATGTATGAAATTTCATTTATGTTATAGTTTTCTGTATCGTAATGACCATTACGATACTGCCGTGTTCATAATAGAATCACCTGTACCTCTACCATGAGTTTACACTAGTTTACGTGACCGTACTCGCTAGCGACGGCGTAAATTATTTGTATGGAGAATTGTACAGCGCCTCTAGCGGTCACTTACGGAAGTACAATTCTCCATACAAATCATTTACGCCGTCGCTAGCGAGTACGGTCACTGTGAACTAAAGTAAACTCTTGGTAGAGGTACTCAGGGGGGGCACACTTACATATATCACACTTTTCATGCGACTACAGCGATCTCTGGTTGTTTGGTAAAGAACTAAATTAGCGGCCATCTTGGTTGACTTGTCAAACTTGTCAGTTGTCATTCATCGGCCATGGCCATGGCGTACCAAATTGTACGGTCAAGGACTTTAATTGATAGGCCACTTGCCAATGTTCGTATTTTAGCCGTATAGTGCAAATCGGGTTTATCCGCTAATACTTCGTATATGCCGATTTGAATTAGACGGCTAAAATACGAATAGTGGCAATTAGCCTATCAATTAAAATTACGCGTAATTATAGCTGTACATCACTACCAACATATACATATAGATAGGTATACATCTGTAGATACGTCACATTAGTTCTTCACCAGGGCGTAGGGCAGCAGCACCTTCCATACATGCATATTTGACCATAGAGTTGCCACTCTTGTTCATATAATATTACAATACTCTTTGGAGGTACTGTACCTCTACCATGAGTTTACACTAGTTTACGTGACCGTACTCGCTAGCGACGGCGTAAATGATTTGTATGGAGAATTGTACAGCGCCTCTAGCGGTCACTTACGGAAGTACAATTCTCCATACAAATCATTTACGCCGTCGCTAGCGAGTACGGTCACTCTCACTGTGAACTAGTGTAAACTCATGGTAGAGGTACAGACCATTCATAATAGACAATAACAATGCAACGATTAAATATTAGAAACTATTTTTGTAGTTAGGGTAACTAAGTCGATAGTCTATATCAAGTCTATATCCGATTAAAACTCGGTATCCTGTCAAAGATATTGGAATTAAATTTGCCTATAAATTATTTCTAAACCGGAGTCCACTTGAGTTAGATACAGTGTTAGTAAATTTCCACCACAATCATAATCATAAGCTTGACAAGTTAATGGTTTTTTTTACAAGACTTCCTGTCCTGTAGTCAAATTACCAACAAACATAATGGTTGTCTTCTGTGTTTTCACGATCGGACGAAGAGCTTTGCCAAAAACATAACCCTTTCCTTGCAATCGGGTAAAACATATAGCACACGAGAAAAAGCAATACCTAACGAGGCTGCAAACGTTTTAAGTCATATGAATTAAATAATTACAGAAACACTGAGAGTAATGGAAGCTTATTTAATATTTATAGTACCTATAATTGTAAAGTAGTACGTTTTTTTTTTAATATTTTGGCATATAAGTCTTTCAACCGCGTATTTTTTTTTTCTAGTACAACACCATCCTGTGGAATTTTACAAGTCAGCTTAGCCTTATATTGTAAAACTCCTTAAAGTTGTAATGAGGTACCGGCAGATGGCATAAAATTAAAATTTACTTTATTGTAGATTCTGCGCCTTGTGCAACAGCTTATTGTATAAAATCTACCTAAGGCGGCCCCTAAACGATCAATTATATTGCACAATATTGTGATTTGTGCAATATTATTGACCGTTTAGAATTAATATTTATTTAATCGTATGGCATGCAATTTATGATATACAGAGTCGCTTAACAACAATCACTTAATACTACTAAAAAAGCTATACTACAAACGAATATCTAAGTTCTTCATTCGTGACTGCCCAAAGAGGAGATATGCTGGAAACACCCTGAACCTGTTCTCTCCTGATGCGAACGCAGCCCTATGGGCAAAGAATTAATATTAAAGATTGCGCAATGATTGACCGAAAGTTTGAGCGAGTTTAATTTTTATTGCGCCATATTTTTCCATTGCATCGTGTAGGGCCAGTATTGTGCAATATTTTAGTATCCGACTGAACACGAAAACATTGTGCAGTATGTATTATTGTGCAAAACAATTGCTCGTTTGGATTCAGAGCGCCTTTCAATCTATTGTACAATAAAAAGTATTGTACAATGTTATTGTAGGTCTAGGGGCCGCCTAAAACTTACTTTGAACAGTATTATCAGTAAATTATAAAGCAATTCAATCTAATAATGTGTAAAATGTAAATGAAAGAAAAGTAACGGAGTAATGGAGTGACTATGTACATTATTAAATATGTAGTTCTGCTACTCGCCGCTGGATGTCACTAAAAGGTGGGATTCATTTGGATGCGTTCAATTTTACACTTGAAGTCATTTATATAAAAAAAAAGAATCACTCTTTTCTATGTATGTCTTTGTTATATATTTACCAAAGAGTATTGTAATATTATATGAACAAGAGTGGCAACTCTATGGTCAAATATGCATGTATGGAAGGTGCTGCTGCCCCACGCCCTGGTGAAGAACTAATGTGACGTATCTATAGATGTATACCTATCTTTATGTATATGTTGGTAGTGATGTACAGCTGTAATTGCCACTATTCGTATTTTAGCCGTCTAATTCAAATCAGCATGTACGAAGTATAAGCGGCTAAACCCGATTTGCAATATACGGCTAAAATACGAACATTGGCAAGTGGCCTATCAATTAAAGTCCTTGACCGTACAATTTGGTACGCCATGGCCATGGCCGATGAATGACAACTGACAGGTTTGACAAGTCAACCAAGATGGCCGCTAATTTAGTTCTTTACCAAACAACCAGAGATCACTGTAGTCGCATGAAAAGTGTGACATATGTAAGTGTGCCCCCCCTGATATTTACTATGACTATTTTACTCATATTATTATGTTCTCTAAAATATTGTAAAACATAGTGCAAAACTTATTTCTTTTATAGTTCAAATTGTACTTAATACCCTCAAAAGCACGGAATAAATTCATTGGACCGACCACCCGACCGATGACCGAAATCACCGAAATGTCAAATTGACTGCTCCAACGTCAACATTATTATAGTAGCATTGCATGTCTGCTACTTTTCAATAAATTTGGTTAAAAATCATGGATAATATGAGTTTAAAAGAAATACAAAGTAAACTATTACTTTGGGAATCTCCTACGAATCCTCTGGCGCCACTTACATCTTCCCAAAGAGAAGCAATACTTGATCTAGAAGCACTTCTTTTAGGCGAAACGACGGAATCTGAAAATGTTTGTAATTTGTTATTATTTATCGTAATTGCTTTTTATTTTTGCTGAAATTTAAAGTTTCATTCATTGGACAAATGATGTTGATTCTAGGATAAACTTCAAGCAAATGCAACAGAGGAAAGTGATAAATATTCATTACCACAAGTGGACACGACTTACGACTTTTTGGAGTGGTATGAAAGTCTCTGCGAGAGCAATTTAGAGGCGGCAGACACGCCATACAAGGCTTACTATAAGCAATTGGAGGACAGAAGGAATGAGTGTGTTGCCCTGACAGATCAGGTATGAACTTTATTTATTAGTATTTTACGGTGGTCTTGCAAAATTTTTGCTGTGCTACTGTGGCCTCACAATTAAATATCGTCAATATTTCCAAAGCAAGGTCTGGTTGCAGCACTCTGCAAGTTCACCTGTGAGGCATCCTGTGCAGTACAATGGCACATAACTAACTGAACATCTATTGCCAATTTTTGTTATTAGTTGCACTTTTTAGCATAGGGTATTAAAACATAGTAACCCATAAAAGGGGTATGTATTACAATACCGAAGTACGAAAGACCAAATGTATTAAAACATCGAATGGGTCAAAAGACTGACACATTTTTTTTCTGAAACCGTTAACTTTTTAAGATTGTTATAAAACAAACCTAACCTAACCTAATGGGTTCTGTATGATGCCGTTTTAATATATTCTGAAAAGTTTATGGTTTCAGAAAAAAATTGTGTTGGTCTTTTGACCCATTCGAAGTTTTAATACATTCGATCTTTCGTACTTCGGTATTGTAATACATACTCCATAAAAGTTGTTGGTCATGTGACAGGTTCCCTTTTGAACTCTAGTGTTGTCTATGGAGGTGAATCATCTTTTTTGTGTTGTTTACTCTGTCCCCGGTTGCCCAAGTGATTTATACTGTTTCATAGAAAAATGCTTAGGTTGTCCGAGGGACAAAATTTGTGTGACCATAGCAACAGACGGGACTGCAAATTTGATCACCTATAGACAACAATATGGTAAAACACAAATTAACTTACCTGAATCCGCATAAAAATCAATTTTGTTCCTAACAAAAATGATGTGTGGCATTCAAAAGGTTTACGGCATTTGCTTATTTTCTAATTTTCAGATAAATTCAACAATGTCAGATCTAGATAAGCTATCAGAGGAGTACACCCTGGTGTCAGACAAGACTAACGCCCTGCACACAATGAGCGAGCAGCTTCTAGCTGACCAGAACAAACTGTCCAGTATAGGTAACTACTAAAACTTCTATGTGCTCTACATACTTTACTTATGAACTGAAACAATTACTTTGCTCACCCGCAACCTTACGATAGTTACGTTTATGCAAGAAATGCGTGTTCATGCAGTTCCTCCACCTCCACACTGTACAAACTCACACAAATCACATAAACCCAACTATCACCACCACCAAACTACACTGACGCGTTTCAAACTCAACCAGAGCTCATCTTCAGAGTAGGCACCTCAACCAAATGTTAAACTAACAAACCAAAACAAAATGTTTTAACTTGTCACTGTAACTTCTCAAGTACCCACTTTATTTTTCTCAAACTACCCCACAAAAATTAACTCTAATTGTCATATAAAACTACCTTGAATTTTTGTTTATTTATTGATAAGGCATATTTTATTAATACTAACTGTTCAAATTAGACCCAAGCCGCAGTAAAGGAGAAGATACTAAATTTACCTGTTCATTAATAATAGACCCCATAGTGTTGTACCTAATTATTTCCATGCATTCCAGATACTTTACTAGTAATCATACCGGTGCCCTATTGTAAAGATAGAGTTCAAGCAAATAGTATTAGCAATTTTCTATTGCATTTCAATAATACTTGCTTGCAGTAGCCAGGGGGGGTTCACTCCGCAGTTTAGGTATGTTCGGCCGGCGCTCCGCCCGGGCGGAGTATGGCAGTAGGTTGTCAATTGGCCTTCAGTTCGTACGCTAGCCGCGTCGCGCGTAATTAAGAATCTTTTTTTTTGTGATTTTTGCAACAAACAATGACTTCTAAACGATCTTATAAATAACTTACTTACTTACTAAAGGTGGTTTACTGAATTAATACACACTGTTATCTTTCTTGATTTTTATACCTACCAAACATCGGCGAGTCGGAACCCTGTGCCCTTGGTTTCGGATCAGCGGTGCCCAACGGAATATGAACGCTCGGATCACACGATAAGTTTCAATTTTTCGCATGCAAGCAGTAAGAGCAGACAAGTTTTTATACCTAAAGTTGACTTTTGTTCGAGAGTGATCCTTCTGTACGTTAGTACTATTACTTATTCTGTGCAGTAGCTAAGGGCCTAAATTTTGTGTGGGCAAGATATTTTGTGAGGCTCTGTGATGAGCTGTACCATGGGTACTAGACAATAGACAAACATAATAAATACATATTAAACATCCAAGGCTCATGCAGAAACATTCATATTTTTCACACAAATATCTGCCCCAACCGGGAACCAAAACCAGAACCTCAAGCTTCGTAGTCAGGTTCTCTAACAACTAGGCTGTCTGGTCATCAAGAATAGAAATAGAACATACATACAAATATTGCTTGTTATAATAAAAGATTTATTGATTTCCAGGTGATGATATAAGGCATAAGTTGCACTACTTCACCCAAGTAGAACATCTGTCACAGCGACTGAACAGCACCACTATGTCGGTGAACAGTGAGGCATTCTTCAACCTGCTGGCTAAGATTGATGAGTGTCTCGAATACATGAGGACCAATGTAAGTATTAGTTAATTTGTCAAACTTTTGCAGGTTTACATGTATGTAAGTAAAACTCTTTATTGTATGTCGTCATCATCGTCATATCACCTAAAAGACGTCCACTGCTTGACAAAGGGTCACCCTAAATCTATCGACGTGTAATCTGCTTCAGCCGATCAGAAAAACGTCGGATTAGCTTGGCTCCATTTTTCCTCGGATTGACGTCTGTTTTGCTCTTATTGCGTTGACATAAAGATTATTCCGATCGGCTGAAGCCTATTCCGCGTCAATAGATTTGGGGAGACCCAAAGGCGCTGCCAAACCAACACCCACACCCAAGTGCTTCCTGCACTAACAGATCGTCGGTCCATCTTATTTGCAACATCTTCTCGTTCGCGATCATCGCTCTAGAACCTTACTGACGGCCCCCATCCCACGCCCACTGCCATGCTATGTGAGTCCTGCAGTGCAGATCTCATTTCTGATTTGATATTGATTACATAGAGAAACTCTGAGCATAGCTCGCTCCACCACTCGTAAGCTACCATGAAGTTGGGCAATATAATAAAATTGGATATAAAACACGCGAAATTAACAAGAACATCGGGGTAACTTTAACAACACTGAACTTTCAGAATACCTTCAAAGAAGCACACACGTACCTAGTGAAGTACCGGCACCTGCAAAGCCGAGCGATATCCCTTATTCGTTCATACGTCAATCACGTATTGGACCACGCAACACAACAAGTACTTTCCCCGAAGGACGAAGATGCGACGGACCAAGAAAACATTGATACTGCTTATGCGGTGTATTTTGGGAAGTTTCAAGCCACTGTGCCGAAGCTAAAGATGGTTATTGGAGAGATTGAAGCACGAGCTGAGAAGAGTACTGAGTGAGTAGTTGATTTTGTCCACAGCTCTTAGGTACAGTCATGGTCTAATATGTATGTTACCAAGGCGTTAAAAATATTTATGTATAAAACTCTATGCTACTAACCGTAAGGTAAGGAGTATCAAAAATAGCCTACGACCTATTCTCAGACCTACCGAATATGGATGGGTCAAGCCATTAAGGAGGAGTTTGATAACAAACACCGTGACACGAGATTTTTATATATTAGACTAGCTGTTGCCCGCGACTCCGTCTGCGAAGAATAGGGGTAGGTATAAAAAATAGCCTACAACCTTTTCTCAGACCTACCGAACACAGACAAAAAGTATTATAAAAATTGGTTGAACCGCCTTGGAGGAGTTGGATAATAAACACCGTGACACGAGATTTTTATATATTAGACTAGCTGTTGCTCGCGACTCCGTCTGCGAAGAATAGGGGTATAAAAATAGCCTACAACCTATTCTCAGACCTACCGAATACAGAGAAAAAAGTTTCATAAATATCGGTTGAGCCGTCTCGGAGGAGTTCGATAACAAACACCGTGACACGAGATTTTTATATAATTAGAACGAACGAATCACACCTACGCGAATATCTGAATGTCTTCTTTGTTTCTTTCTAACTTATCATAACCCGTCTTTCCCATTTCCAGATACGCTTCCCTCCTCTCAGACATCCAGCAGGAGTACGCGTCCCGTCGCGCCCGCGTGGCCGGCGCCCCCACGGCCGCCGCGCTCGCCGCCGCCGCCGCCAGACACACGCGGGACCACTGCACGCTGCTCAGGGCTGCGTGCTCACTGCTGGCTCATGCGAGTAGTGACGAGTGCGCGCTATACTCGCATCTGTTTAGCCAGAGCTCCAAGGCTATACAGTAAGTTGCTTTAGCGTACTTTGAAGTGAGCCTTGTGGCATCAGTTGGTAGGATCGTGGGACCACTGCATACTACTCAGAGCTGCCTGCTCACTGCTGGCTCATGCGAGTAGTGACGAGTGCGCGCTATACTCGCATCTGTTTAGCCAGAGCTCCAAGGCTATACAGTAAGTTGCTTTAGCGTACTTTGAAGTGAGCCTTTTGGCATCAGTTGGTAGGATCGTGGGACCACTGCACACTGCTCAGAGCTGTCTGCTCACTGCTGGCTCATGCGAGTAGTGACGAGTGTGCGTTATACTCGCATCTGTTTAGCCAGAGCTCCAAGGCTATACAGTAAGTTGCTTAAGCGTACTTTGAAGTGAGCCTTTTGGCATCAGTTGGTAGGATCGTGGGACCACTGCACACTGCTCAGAGCTGTCTGCTCACTGCTGGCTCATGCGAGTAGTGACGAGTGTGCGTTATACTCGCATCTGTTTAGCCAGAGCTCCAAGGCTATACAGTAAGTTGCTTAAGCGTACTTTGAAGTGAGCCTTTTGGCATCAGTTGGTAGGATCGTGGGACCACTGCACACTGCTCAGAGCTGCCTGCTCACTGCTGGCTCATGCGAGTAGTGACGAGTGTGCGTTATACTCGCATCTGTTTAGCCAGAGCTCCAAGGCTATACAGTAAGTTGCTTAAGCGTACTTTGAAGTGAGCCTTTTGGCATTAGTTGGTAGGATCGTGGGACCACTGCACACTGCTCAGAGCTGTCTGCTCACTGCTGGCTCATGCGAGTAGTGACGAGTGTGCGTTATACTCGCATCTGTTTAGCCAGAGCTCCAAGGCTATACAGTAACTCAAAATAAATAAGTACAGAAGTCAATCAAGTGTATGTACTTCACTTTTCATACCTATTGTCAATTATGGCATATGCACATCTATCGTGATAGTGGCACTCGTATCTAGTTGTTTGATTTATTGTTGATATTCAAACGGGAAGAATGGTAATATAAAATAATAATAATAATAATTAAAATACCTACCTACATCGAAAATCTATCTATCTATCTATCTATCGAAAATCCCTAATAACTTCTAAACGGATTATCCTAGTTACACAATTTCCATTGTCCTATCGGTTTTAGACCTAAACCTATCTAATGACACTAAAAACAACACAATATCTATACAAACAAAAAAACATGTTTTCAACTTACGTAAATTTACCTTACAAAAATGTAGTTAGGTACTTACTTCGTTTATACTGATTAAAAATAGGAAACTATTATTACTTTGGGAGTCGGGGCGAGGTGCTTACCTACCTACCTAACTATTCTATGTAACTTTAAAATTAACCATCGAAATACAAGCAGATAAGTACCTACTTAACTTACCTCTCTGAAACCACTGGTAGCCTAAAAAACGACCATTCGCCGTTTAGGGTTGAATTTAAACAACCGGCCACTGAACAGTTATAATATCCATTTTAGGGTTCCGTAGTCAACTAGGAACCCTTATAGTTTCGCCATGTCTGTCCGTCTGTCTGTCTGTCTGTCCGCGGCTAAGCTCAGAGACTGTTAGTACTAGAGAGCTGTAATTTGGCATCAATATATATATCAGTCACGCCGACAAAGTGATTGAATAAAAAAAAGTAAAAAAATTTTTTTTAGGGTACCTCCCATAGACGTAAAGTGGGGGTGATTTTTTTTTTCTCGGCTAACCCTATAGTGTGGGGTATCGTTGGATAGGTCTTTTAAAATCATTGCGGGGTTGCTAACATGATTTTTCTATTCAGTGATCTGTTTGCGAAATATTCAACTTTAAAGTTAAAATTTTCATTAAAATCGGCCGTCCCCTCCCCCCCTCTAAAATCTAAACAGTTGGGCGGAAAAATTTGAAAAAAATCAGAAGGGTAGTAAACATAACAAAATTACTAGGAAAATT
Source organism: Archips crataeganus (assembly GCA_947859365.1). Taxonomy (NCBI): domain Eukaryota; kingdom Metazoa; phylum Arthropoda; class Insecta; order Lepidoptera; family Tortricidae; genus Archips; species Archips crataeganus. The sequence continues at coordinate 20,094,428 of OX402048.1, forward strand.
ATAGCGGCTAAGATTGCTTGTAAATTATTTGTAGTTTAAGAGTAAATAGTAGCCTAAGGTATAAAACATACCTAAACTTGGATGATTCCGTACACATACGAAATCCTTAGAAAAATATTACTTGATTTTTTCGTAATGGCTACGGAACCCTACCTTGGGCGTGTCCGACACGCTCTTGGCCGGTTTTTTTTGTTGCTCCATTATTGCACTCGAAAAATTCCAGAGACGCGCGACACAAAATAAATGGGTACGCGCGACCACAGCGCGCGCCTCAAAAAATTCCACAGACGCGCGACTACAGCGCGCGCCTCACGCGGATGGCAATCGCGCTCGGAATGATTCGATATGTTTCGAGATATCGTGTCTGTGAACAGTGTCTATGTGTGCGTTGCTCGAGCGCACTTTGTATGTAGATTTACTTCTGTACCTATTTGTTCTGTGACAGTAAGTTGCTTTAGCGTACTTTGAAGTGAGCCTTGTGGCATCAGTTGGTAGGATCGTGGGACCACTGCACACTACTCAGAGCTGCCTGCTCACTGCTGGTTCATGCGAGTAGTGACGAGTGTGCGTTATACTCGCATCTGTTTAGCCAGAGCTCCAAGGCTATACAGTAAGTTACCCAAGCGTACTTTGAAGTGAGCCTTTTGGCATCAGTTTGTACGATCGTGGGACTACTGCACTCTACTCAGAGCTGCCTGCTCACTGCTGGCTCACACGAATAGTGACGAGTGCGCGTTATACTCGCATCTGTTTAGCCAGAGCTCCAAGGCTATACAGTAAGTTACTTAAGCAAACTTTAAAGTCAGTCATTTTGCATCTATTAGCTCAGTCGATAGGATCGCGCGACCACTGCACACTGCTCAAAGCTGCGTGCTCACTGCTGGCTCATACGAGTAGTGACGAGTGCGCACTGTACTCGCATCTGTTCAGCCAGAGCTCCAAGGCTATACAGTAAGTTACCCAAGGGTGCCTTAAGGTGAGCCTTTTGGCACTTATTCGTACTGCAATAAGCCTATTAGCACAGTTAACAGTATCGCGTGACTACTGCACACTGCTCAGAGCTGCCTGCTCACTGCTGGCTCATGCGAGTAGTGATGAACCAGAGCTCCAAGGCTAAACAGTAAGTTACTCAAGCGTAGTTTGAAGTGAGCCTTTTGGCATCAGTTGGTAGGATCGTGGGGCCACTGCACACTACTCAGAGCTGCCTGCTCACTGCTGGCTCTAGTATTATAGTGTATGTACTTGGGTCTATGAGTTGACAGCTACCCTACCACCTTTCACATACCGGGTGAAGACTGAAAACCAGCAACTTTGCTTTTATTGTTTCTTTTTTTTTTGTGAATAAACAATTATTTATTTATTTACAGGGACTATCTGCAGTCCTTGTGTACCGGTCTATACGAGACTCTGCGGCCGCATATCATCCACATAAACCACTTGGAGACGCTGGCCGAGCTCTGCGTCATACTGCGCGTCGAAGTCATAGAGGAGCAGGTCAATAACGATCGTGAGTCACTGGAATTGTCTCTAGCTCGCACCCGCGCCGTCACTTGCGTAATAGGGATGTTGACGCCATTAATAAATAATTCGATGACACGACTCCAGTAAAAAGACGCTTAATTTTAGCCCTGCAAACCAGATTAAAAATGTATGAAAAGTAGTAGCTTGTAAACGAACAATTATTTGCTATATGTTGCTGTTTAATTTCCTTATAATCGAAGTGAAAAGCAGAGCTTGTTCAAATTCAATATTAATTTACTTATTTGTTAAACATTGTTCTATCAATAGATGTAACAGTAGGTAATTAATTTGCATTACTACGTCTCGTGATATGCCATACAAATAGCTACAGATTCACGTGCAGCATGCATTGTCATCATAGCATAACTTAGCAAAACCAAAATCCTAAAAGCAGTCTAAAATATTTTTGGATGGAATAATATGCTTTCGTGGATTATAAACGCTCGTTTAAAGTGTATAATGTCAACCATTTGTAGTATTCTCTTCGGTAAAATCAAAATTGATTGTTCGTAAAACTCATTTTACCATTGACTTACTTACCAACGCTCGCCTGCGGCTCGGGTGCGCATTAGCGCTCGGGTATAATGGCGTGTTTTGTGCATTTGTACAATGCAGTATTGTTTGCAGCGTTAACGCTGGCGGCGCTGGGCGCGTGTGCCCGTGCGTTGCTGCAGGACGCACAAGAGCGTCTCGTGTTCAGGGCGCACGTCCACTTGCGCTCTGATGTGCTGCTGTACCGGCCCGCGCCGCCCGATCTCGCCTACCCTGATAAACTGCTCATGATGGAGGTACTACCTTATCTTATACACTTTGCATGTACGGATGTATGTTAATTCTTTATTTTAAAACCGAATCAGGCAGCCACGTGATAGGCGAAGCCTATACTCTGTTTTTTTTTAACATTAGAAAAAAGTTAAGCAATCTTGACATGCCTTTTTATTGAAAAACACTTTTGAAAAATAAGTCACAGCTAATATGTAACAATTTGAAAGGAAATACGGTCATTACACTCTTTTGGTTTCATAAGTAATAGTTACTATTTTTTGAAAAGCGTTTTTCAATAAAAAGACCCGTCAAGCTTGTTTACCTTATTTCTAATGCTAAAAAAATGAAGTATAGTGTGGGGCCACTGGATAATCATTTGAATGTTATGATTTTCTTTTAATAAACATTTATTTTTATTTTTTTACTTACATAACACAAACAACAGGCATAACAGGCAGGCCTATTAACCTTAAGTCTTTCACAAAGAACTAAATAGTTTTTTGTTAAGAAGTTGCTTTTACAGTGTGGTGTGGATGAGATTTTTGGCAATGTGTCAGAACCCTTACGACGCCTACTACCAAAAATGCAAAAGGCCAATGCATACATTTTTGGCTAATCAAGAGAATAAGGTTAAACAAAAATGAATAATTATTTGTGATGTGATGACTGATGATTGCTTACATTGCTAACTATATTTTTTGTTCTTCTCAATATTTAAGTTATGTTATGATTGTATAATTTTCAAAGACAGTAGGTACCTGATATTGAATAAATACTATGGCTATGACTATCTTAATATAACATGTAATGTGGGTCAAATTTTGGAGGCCTACAAACTGATAGCGGTTGAAACGCTCGTAGACTACCCATTTAGGTTGGATGACAATGGAAGTACAGCCAGAAAAAAGAACAGTCAGCAAAAAAAAGCTTGTCTCGAAAATTTCATATACATATTTTTTGTTATTTACAGCAAATCGCCATCTCTATACAACAAGAGCAGTCGCTCAAACGCTCTGACTCTCGCAACTCTATGGTTTCTGACATCTCCGCGACGTCGCAAGAGGTCGCTAACATAAACGTGGAAGCCCAGAAGCGGCCGCAAGCCTCCCCGGCTGACTTACACGGGATGTGGTACCCAGGTAAATAAATAATCATCATCAGCATCATCAACATCCATCCGTCCGGAGAGAGAAAAAAAAACCGGCCAAGAGCGTGTCGGACACGCCCAAGGTAGGGTTCCGTAGCCATTACGAAAAAATCAAGTAATATTTTTCTAAGGATTTCGTATGTGTCCAAACGGAATCATCCAAGTTTAGGTATGTTTTATACCTTAGGCTACTATTTACTCTTAAACTACAAATAATTTCCAAGCAATCTTAGCCGCTATAATTTTTCTAGTAAATTTGATATATTTACTACCCTTCTGAATTTTTTCAAATTTTTCCACCCAACAGTTTAGATTTTAGAGGGGGGGGGGGGCGATTTTAATGAAAATTTTCACTTTAAAGTTGAATATTTCGCAAACAGATCACTGAATAGAAAAATCATGTTAGCAACCCCGCAATGATTTTAAAAGACCTATCCAACGATACCCCACACTATAGGGTTAGCCGAGAAAAAAAAAATCACCCCCACTTTACGTCTATGGAAGGTACCCTAAAAAAATTTTTTTTACTTTTTTTTTCAATCACTTTGTCGGCGTGACTGATATATATATTGATGCCAAATTACAGCTTTCTAGTACTAACAGTCTCTGAGCTTAGCCGCGGACAGACAGACAGACAGACAGACAGACAGACAGACGGACAGACATGGCGAAACTATAAGGGTTCCTAGTTGACTACGGAACCCTAAAAAGACTGTGCCAAGTTTCTTGCGGCGCATTCTTGGCCATCATGGTCTTTCCGATAGCGCTGGGAGACTCAAGAAAAGACATGTAAAAGAGCCTTTAACAGCGTACTTACAGAAAAAAAAATATTTTGGCTGAATATGGGCGGCCTAGTGGTTTGACCTATGGCGTCTCAAGCTGAGAGTCGTGGGTTCAAATCCCAGCTCGCACCTCTGAGTATTTCGGAATTTATGTGCGAAATTACATATCTATCTATGTAATTTACCATGAGCTTAACGGCACTTTCACACGGGCAACGTCCCGTTTTTTGCGGGTGCGGGGGTTTAGTAGCATACGTGCTACTAAACGGGATCCTGCAAAAAACCGAACCCGCAAAAAACGGGACGTTGCCCGTGTGAAAGTGCCGTTACGGTGAAGGAAAACATCGTGAGCAAATCTGCATACACCTGCGAAGAAATTCAATGGTGGATGTGTGAAGTTCCCAATCCGCACTGGGCCCGCGTGGGAACTACGGCCCAAGCCCTTTCGTCGTTCTGAGAGGAGGCCTATGCCCTGCAGTGGGACGTAGAGAGTGGGATTTATTTTATTTTTTAGAGACAGCATTGGATTTTTTTTTCTATCCAGCAAACTACAAGTAATCGTGTTTCGAAAGACACTGGTCATTAGAGTGAATCCTCAAATATCTTACACATGAATTTCAGAACTAAAAAAGCTTTGCTAGTAATGATACAGCAAGGGATTAAATGAATGAAACAAATGCGCCAAAAGCTCGGTGCGGCCTTAAGAGGGTTTATACCTGCTGAGCTGGCAACGTTGCATTTTTGTTAGTTTTTCTCGATTATTCCATAAAAATTGAATGAAAATTAAAAATGTTTTGTATACAAATTGTTCTAATATATAAGTTAATGTGTCTATTGCAATAATAATTCGTGATAGACTTTTATTTTCTTTAAAAACAAATAAATTATTACCTAACGGTTTTTAAAGAAAATAAAAGTTATCACGAATTATTATTGCAGTAGACACATAAGTTTATATATTAGCACAATTTGTATACAAAACATTTTTAATTTTCATTCAATTTTTATGGAATAATCGAGAAAAACTAACAAAAATGCAACGTTGCCAGCTCAGCAGGTATAAACCCTCTTAAGCATTTTTCTATAAACCTATCTCTTGGACAACCAGGGACCGAGTAAACAACACGAAAAACTTGATTCACGCACATACATACTTTGTTTTACAGGAGTTCGAAGAACTTTGGCAGCGCTATCCAGACTGTACAGGTGTCTAGAGAAAAAGGTCTTTCAAGGTCTCGCCCAAGAAGCTATATCGCTATGCGTTCAAAGCGTCGAGAGCGCAGCGAAGCAGATATCAGCCAACCAAACAAACATAGACGGCGAACTGTTCCAAATAAAGCACCTTTTGATCTTACGAGAGCAGATAGCCCCATTCCAAGTTGATTTTGTTATCAAAGAAACTACGCTAGACTTCAGCAATATGAAGAATGCTGCGTATGGTTTATTCCAAAAGCCGAGGCAGATATTTTCGCTGAACAGTAACAATGCGCTGTTGGAATTCCTGTTGGAAGGTACCCCACAAGTGAAGGAACATCTCCTGGATTCAAGGAAAGAGGTTGATAGGCAGCTGAAGAGTTGCTGTGAGATGTTCATAAAGCATGCTACTGAGATTTTGACTGGTCCCATCGTTGCGTTTGTGGAGAAGGTTGGTCTTTGGTTTGATTTTTATTGAACTACAATCTTTATAGCTGTGCTGGCATAGTGGTTTTACCTATGGCCTCTCAAACAGAGGGTTGTGGGTTCGAATCCGGGCTCGCACTTCCGAGTTTTTCGGAATTCATGTGCGAAGTTACGTTTGAAGTTTACCTTGAGCTTTACGGTGAAAGAAAACATCGTGAGGAAACCTGTACCTGCGAAGAATTTCAATGGCGTGTGTGAAGTTCCTAATCTGCACTGGGCCCGCGTGAGCTCTACGATCCAACACCTCTCATTCTGAGAGGAGTCCTGTGCCCTGTGGGTCGTATATAGGCTGGGATGATGATAACAATCTTTTTAGGCTTCCGTATCCAAAGGGTCCCAACGGGACTCTATTACTGAGACTCCGCTGTCCGTCCGTCTGTCTGTCTGTCCGTCTGTCAACAGGTTTAAATTTTCACAGATGATGTATTTGTTACTGCTCTAACAACAAATACTAAAAAACAGAATAAAATAATATAATATTTAAGGCTCCCATAAAACAGACATGACTTTTTTGCCGTTTTTGTAGATAATGGTATGGAACCCTTTGTGCGCGAGTCCGACTCGCACTTGGCCAGTTTAATTATGTTTAATCTGCTGCAACTGTATTTCAAACGCGATACTAGTATGGTTTTTGAATGAATACTTCTAATGTATTTTACGTCCTCAGGTGCAAGCGTTCTCTCCAGCTGACCAGATCAAGACCCAGCCGTGGGCGTCTCCAGAAGAAATGGCTGCGGTGGTAAAGGAGGCCCAGCGAAGGATCAAGGCCCACCTCGCGACGCTCCAACGCTCTATGCAGCTGTATCTGTCCAATAAGGAGACCGAGTTCATACTGTTCAGACCGATTCGGGTGAGTTGTCACTATAATCAATTCAGAGCATCAACTACATAGATAACGCAAATGCATCTACTTCGCGTGTCCGAACCCCGACAAAGCGTCGGGATGGCCGCCACCACTGACAGTTCCCGTGCGTCAATTGTTGCAGCCGAACGTCCGCGAAAACTAAGAAAAGCCTCGTTGCGTTTTAACCCTTTCGAACCCAAGTAAGTATGAAAAGTGTTACAATAATGGACTTTCTGAAATGTACTAATATTATCTTTAAATTTGGAATCCCCAAAATGATGTAAAGTTCAAATTTAAAAATGATGTAAAGTTCAATTTTAATTGCCATTAAACGTCGCAATTGTATCAACCGGGTTCGAAAGGGGTAATTAAGTGTAATTGTGTCTGTGGTTTGAATTTCCCATCACTAAATTTCGGCTGTGACGTCACAGTAGTGTTAAAAAGTCGACACGCTTGGTTTCAATACAAATCGTGAGCATTGCGTTATCTATGTGTATCTACTGTACCTACAGTCATTACCTGACACGCAGCTAGTAGAGAAAACGCTCGCGCGTAGGCGTGACCGGGACATAAAGAATGGGAATAATTGTTATGATTAATAGAAGAAAACAACATAAACCTCAGTTCTAAATTGTATTTGTTTTCGAACAAAAAAAAGTCTTATTTGACACAAGAACATTCAAATCTATGAATCAAAATCATATACATAGTTATAATGCAGCTCCTGCTTAATTAGATCATATTTGAAATGATGTTATAATATTGTGTGTTAAATTATGGAAATATGTACAACTTTTTAACTGTATGTAAAATTACGCATATAAAGGTGCGACCAAACCGACGCTTAAAAAACGGTAACGTTACGGAATCGCAGTGACGCACCGTAAACGTCACAACTTCACTATCGAGAGCATGCGGTAAATTCTGACGTTTACGGCACGTCACTGCGAATACTGCGATTCCGTAACGTGACCGTATTTTAAGCAGCGGTATGGCCGAACCTTTAAAGTGCTTTAACAAAAAAAACATGAGTTTTGCTTGTAATACGTCTTAGTCTTCGAACATGTTGAATTTATGACTTAAGATTATTTCTTAAACAGATAATGCTCGATAACTATTTATTGAGCATGACTAAATATTAATTGTTTTTACAGAACAATGTTGTTGGATATTTCGTCCAAATCGAGCAGCTGCTTACAAATAGTGGGTACACTTACGAGGACGCGCTACTTGTGGCCTGCCCTACTCCCGAGCAAGTGTCTGTCTTTATATCTTCAGCCAGTCTCATCAGCCATAATGAACCGGTGTTACCATATGGGAAGAAAAGGAAAACTAGCACGGTGCGAAAACCCAGTGTGACCAGTGTACAGGAAAACGAAAAACTAAGTGAGGTCACGCCTACCATGAAAGTTTAGATTGCATAATGAATTTGTTTTGGTAGAATTTGGCAGAAGTGCAAAACTACTATTTTTTTGTATTGTAGCTTATACAACAACAAATATAGCAGCCTAGGGATTCCTATTGTATTCAGAATTGTATTTATCTTGTTTTAAGTGTTGGAGTTTATTTATGACAAAATGAAAAATAAAAACGTAATTTAGGAAACAGAATTGTTTATTTACATCTCATTTTCTTATTCACCTATAATAAATACACATTCCACAAAAGACATTGTGTTTTAATACAATAAAACAACAGACATTTGGGATCAGTAGATTTTAATGTGTTGTTGATCTTGACTGATTTAAATAAAGATTCTAAAAGTTATCTATGACAATAATTATAATAATTTACACTCTGAGCCAGTACATGCCAGAGCGGAGCCTTGTGTAGTCGGGAAGGCCTTCAGTGGGCCCGACGGCAGCCACGGCTGGGCACTTGTCATAAATGTACTTGTAGCAGACATCACGGATGTTCTGGGCAGAGACAGCATCGATTCTAGCATCCAGCTCATGGATGGGGATCCTACGGTTGTAGCAGAGCATCTGGCGGCCGATATCTTCACATACAGGTGTAGTGCCATCAAGTTGAAGGAGCATATTGGTCTTGAGGAGGTTCTTGGCGCGCTCAACCTCGCCCTCAGTAGCAGAAATGCAGAGCTTCATCCACTCCGACTGAATGTTGAACACCATGTCTTCAATTTGCAGGGGCTCGGCGACAAAGTAGATTCCCCACAGACCAGTGTCCTTGTAGCAAGTGTTGAAGGACTGGAAGCTGTGGCACAGGCCTTCCAAGGAAGCCGCGCGGGCGAGCACGGAGGCGTTGTTGGCGCCACCGCCCTGGGAACGGTCCCAAGCTCCAATCAGAGTGTTGGCAACCATTAGAGGAATGTTGTCAGCGTCGGTCCAGCCAGCACCCTCAACAGCAATAGCAATATGAGCCAGGGGCATGGAGTCATCACGTACTCTGATTTCAGAGCCAGTGTAACGGCAGGGAGCGATCTCAGGGATGTCCAAGGCAGTGTTCTGCAGTTTGCCAAGATGTTTGTTGGCAAGGTCTACTAGCTTCTCATGGTCAACTCCACCTGCTCCAGATAGGACGATGCGCGCAGGCTGGTAGTGGGTCTTGATGTATTGCTGAAGGTCAGCTTTAGAAATCTTCTTGATGTTCTTGGTGGGTCCCAAGATTGTCTGTCCGAGAGGTGTGCCTTGGAAGGCAGTGGCGTGTAAGTGGTCGAAAACGACCTCCTGCAGGTTGCTCTCGACGTCCTGCATCTCTCGCAGGATCACGCCTCGTTCGCGTTCGATTTCGGGTTCAGCAAGCGATGAGTTCTGGATGATATCGGCAAGGATTTCGACAGCAGCGGGCACGTCGTTTGCGAGGCATTTGGCGTAGAACACGGTTTGCTCCCGCGATGTGTACGCGTTCAGATGCGCTCCCATGTTTTCTACGAGCAGCTCCAAATCGGTCTGCGAGCGTTTGCTGGTGCCTTTGAAGGCCATGTGTTCTAAAAAGTGTGCGACTCCGTTGTTCTTGGAGTTTTCGTACCTGGAGCCGGCATCGATCCACAGGCCCACGGTCGCTGTCGCGGCGCCTGAATCCTCAGAGGCGACTCGTAGCCCATTGTCGAGCACTGTGAGTCTCGTCGGCGGAATGTTAACTAATGCCTGCTTGTATCCGACGGCCGTGGCCAAGGGCCTAATCTGTACGCCCTGACCCGACAACAATCTCAACGTACTCGCTACTTTAAGCATCTTTATGTGAATCCTTGCCACTTACGATTAGGTTCTTGTGCTCGCTGATTTACGTAATAAATGAGCAAGGAATGAAAATGGTTTGCAATACGTCAACGTCAAAAAGAGAAGTTTTTTTTTCAAGATGGTTGCTTGCTGTATTTAGATGATTGAGATTTTGCCAAAACATGACTCCCTGCGTGCGTATTGATAAGAATAAAACTGCCGCAACATGATGTACAAAGCGTGTAAAAAAATGACTCAAACAAAGTTTTTGTGTAAACCACCCACAGATATCATACAAACTTGTTTATATGATATCTTGTTTATAAGTTTATATGATATTACAGATATCATATAAACAAGTTTATATGGTTTAGTGAAACCACCATGGACTTAATACCTAACCAGGGGGGGCACACTTACATATATCACACTTTTCATGCGACTACAGCGATCTCTGGTTGTTTGGTAAAGAACTAAATTAGCGGCCATCTTGGTTGACTTGTCAAACTTATCAGTTGTCATTCATCGGCCATGGCCATGGCGTACCAAATTGTACGGTCAAGGACTTTCATTGATAGGCCACTTGCCAATGTTCGTATTTTAGCCGTATAGTGCAAATCGGGTTTAGCCGCTTATACTTCGTATATGCTGATTTGAATTAGACGGCTAAAATACGAATAGTGGCAATTAGCCTATCAATTAAAATTACGCGTAATTATAGCTGTACATCACTACCAACATATACATATAGATAGGTATACATCTATAGATACGTCACATTAGTTCTTCACCAGGGCGTAGGGCAGCAGCACCTTCCATACATGCATATTTGACCATAGAGTTGCCACTCTTGTTCATATAATATTACAATACTCTTTGGTACTCACTCAGAACGTCAACGAACGAAGTACGTCTTGTGCGTGCGTGTTTCGCATTGGTTTCGCATTCGCTCGCAACACAGAAATAGGAAACAACTGGAAATGCGGTATTCTAGTATAAATACATTTGTTACACAAATATGTGTGAAATCGACATAAAAACCAAAACACACATATGGTCTCTTTCTGTCTAAGGTGACTTGGCATATGAAGAAAGAGATGGCATGACATTTGTTTGTTCTATGCTCGGAAATATTTTGACATAACGAGTAGACAGCATTTCCGGCTGCCGCTTGTGACAGAGCCTCTAGGTACTTGAGCTGTCAAGTGAACGATAACTGGGGGGTTACTACGAAATTCGAAGATCGAAGTTCGGATCGTGCGGTCCCTCTCACTCTCATAATAAATACCATTAGCGTGAGCGGAACGGCATGAAACGAAGTTCGAATTTCGTGCTTCGTAGTATAGGGCCTGCGCAGTTTTTAGTGTTTTTCAGCGATTTTTAAATACTATTCCATTTGGTTTTGTGTTGTGGATATCTATTAATAAAAACGCCATATGGCTCCGTGTTCCATAAAAGAGTGTGCTTCACGAAAAACGAAAAATCAACCGAATTTAACTTCTCATAGGTTAGTAACAGTTTTTTCATCAAATAGTGTCATTAGATTGTAATATTTACTCAGTGATAGTTAGTTTTGGTAAGCTTTTGTCCCTGCCATCATAGAAATGCAGATTTTTCTCCATTTATCGTTGTATTTTTGATTTTGTTGAATTCAGTACAATTGTCATTCTTTATTAGTGTTGTGTTGAATATCGACATAAGTAGAATTGAAATAACACCCATGTTTTCTGACCGATGTCTGTTCTAATTTGACAGATTCCCTCGAATTTTCTTGCTCAGAATCAAGAGCGCTATTGACTTTGATGACTAAAAAAAATATCCCCAATATTCCATTCCTTTTTTTTGTTTTCATATTTGTGTCGAGCCTTATAAACTGTACGCAAAAAAAACAAAAATAACTGTACGGTACACTTTTTTAGGGTTCCGTACCCAAAGGCTAAAAACGGGATCCTATTACTGAGACTTCGCTGTCCGTCCATCTGTCCGTCTGTCACCAGGCTGTATCTCATAAGCCGTGATAGCTAGACGGTTGAAATTTTCACAGATGGTGTATTTCAGTTGCCGCTATAACAACAAATACTAAAAAACAGAATAAAATGAAAATTTAAGGGAGCTCCCATAGAAAAAACATGTTTTTTTAATGCTTGATATTGATAACGGCAACAGGTAGACGCTTGAAATATTTACAGAATATTTAGTTATATATTCGCTTTAAAACTAAATTAAAATAAAACAAATATTTAAGGAGGTTCCGTGCAACAGACATGATTTTTTTCCGTTTTTATAGATAATGGTAATCCTTCGTGCGCGAGTCCAACTCGCACTTGGCCGGATTTTCTTTATGAAAATGAATAGTATGTACTTGTGATTTTGAATAAATAGACCCCAACATTTTCTACTGTTAAAAAAAGTAAATGACACACTTACATTACTTACAATCCAAACTGCAATTGTGAAAAATTCTTGTATTATTTTTGTTGTTTTACAAATAAAGGGCATGTAATACTTTGTTATACTTGTTATTTTATTTAGTCGGCACAAAGTAATCACACACTACTTAATTCCTACAAATTTTTGAAATAAGCGCGTTCGGTTTTGTTGTACATTTTGCAGTTGATTTTTAACAATTTTTTTTATGATTTGGTATTTTGACCATACCTAAAAGACTCTGTGAATAGACATTGCAAACTTGTATGTTGGTTTTTAATTATTTTTTTTACATAACTTTTGAACTATTAATTTTGAGATACATTTACCCCTTATAATTTCCAAAGGAATATAACATTATAAATTTTCCTGTATAACGAATATGCCATAACCGAAGTAATTATGAACAAAGCTAATTTCAAACTAACTTTTCCACTAAGAAACTCGAATATTACCATTGCTGCTTGAAATGTCCGCTAACCGTTCAAGTATCGATATCGACTATTTTGGTTTCGATGTCACAACCCTTGAGCGCCATTGTTTGTGACAACTTTAGGTATACACGCATGATTTGTAGGTATCACAGGTCCATTGGTATAGGTCTATGGCTCGCAATCCCTTAGTTATAGTAGTCTGTGCAGTGCAGTTATTATTATCTGTGCTTCTGTGAGTGATGGATGAAAGTGATTCGTATCGTATGTGCAATTTCGTCGATTATTACGAAAGGAATAATGCTTAGTGAAAATTCATTTCTATATACATTTGTTAAAGATTTCTGGGAAAGTGTGTTTCGGTAGGTTTGTTCTCGTTGTGACAAGATGCTAAGTATTTCTCTGTGATCAAATAAAAATGAGCACGATGAAGAACCCTAATCCTTCTTCTCCGAAAGTGGCTTTGCTAAGTCACATTAAATACGAGCACCTGGTAGCTGGTATATCTGGTGGTGTCACCTCTACGCTGATTCTGCACCCTTTGGACCTCATTAAAATTAGATTTGCAGGTGAGTACCAATAAATACCAAAACATGTGACATTAGGATTATTTAGGATTTTAAATTTCAGTTGCCATGTGTGGAATCTTCTTTCCTACAGTATTTACTAAATAAAATAATTAAATCTATTCATTTATATGGCTCTGTAATAGTATAACAATAGATGTTGGAAAATCTGTCTTACTTTTGTCGACCTTGAACTTCAGGTTGCAGAAAAAGTGAATGAATCCATTGTTTACTTTGTGCTCTCACTTCCTTGTTGCATTTTTGGGCTGCATTGGCTGTATGAATCATTCCAGAGTCTTTCTAAAAATCATTTTTTAATTTGTTATTACAACATTAATTTTGGGATTTTTTATTAGGTTTTTTAGGGTTCCGTACCCAAAGGGTAAAAACGAGACCCTATTACTGAGACTACGCTGTCCGACCGTCTGTCTATCCGTCCGTCCGTCTGTCACCAGGCTGTATCTCACAAACCGTGATAGCTAGACAGTTGAAATTGTCACAGATAATGTATTTTGGTTGCCGCTATAACAACAAATACTAAAAAATAGAATTAAACAAATATTTAAGGGGGTTCATACTTACTACAAACATGATTTTTTTGCTGTTTTTATAGATAATGGTAACCCTTTGTGCGCAAGTCCGACTCGCACTTGGCCGGTTTTTATATGTTGTTTTTAACTTTATGAGATTATTACTAATGGAATTATTACTATCATTAATTATTGGTATGAGGTAAACAATATATTGCAGAAAAGGTTAACTTTTAAATCACGGTTCAAATCTGTTCATATTTTTGAAGAACATTGTTGATTAGCTAAAAATAGCACACAAGTCAGAAATTGACTATTGCACTAGATGATAACCAGAGATCGGAATTTTCACCAAGAAAAGAAAAAAACAGTCCACTAAATAAAAAACATATTTAATACAGAATTTTAGGTCAGGTGATAAACAAAACAGGCTACTCCCAGAGAATGTTGGGAAATTAATGATTACCAGGTTAGATTCCCTAAAATTCCTTCTACTTCGCCTCCCCATCTACTCCTATCACTGTCATAAACCAAATAAAATGTCATATGCTGCTGTGTGTACTGACGCGGACTTCGAAGAAGAAATTGTATCTGACCTAAAATTCTGTATAATTATACATTTATTTCAAGAAAATCAAAAGAATTTCTTTGCTATTTTATTAATCATGGTCACTCGTTTCTGTAGCTGCAAAGGGGGTAGGCCGCTTATCATCTTGCACAATCAATCTTTGTTATTGTTTGATACTACTCTCACATAATTATGTAATGAAAGTCTTCCGTAAATATGGTGCATGGTGTACACTATAATGTTAAATAACGAAAAAATTAAAATGCAATTTCTCTGGCCTTCTCAGGTTTTCTAAACTTTTACTTTCTTAGATTCAGCATTAATTATCGCCCAAAAACAACCTGTATGTATTAAAGGCATTGAATGCATTAGATGGATGACAGTATCAAAACCTCACAGCAATTTTTTTTTCAGTTAATGACGGCAGGACCGCCACAGTTCCGAGGTATGATGGGCTGAGCAGCGCTTTTGTGACGATTGTGAAGAAAGAGGGGGTGAAAGGGCTCTACCGTGGTGTCACTCCCAACGTCTGGGGTTCTGGATCGGCCTGGGGATTTTATTTCTTGTTGTAAGTATATTTTTTTGTTTGACTCTCTCCATCCTCAGCTACCAGCCTCATCCAACACGATGCAGTACAAATATTCTACTCCTAAAATAAAAAAAAGTATTAAAAGAAGGTATTGTTTACAAAAATATTTGCCGTTGGTCCCACACTAGGCAATTCCTGTCACATGGTCACCAGGATTCAGGGTACAAAATAAACTTAAAAGCAGAATAAAAATTTAGCCAGAGACTACACAATATAAAAAATGCGAAAAAACAAACAAAAAGGCTTTAATTTAGCGACAATAACAAAGGGGTTTGGTTAGACCGAAACAGATTGTGTGTGTCCTCCCCTAATTCATAATTTTTTAAACTGAACAGTCTCCTAAAATCCAAATCAAAATTTTCAAAAGTTATAGATCAACATCCTCCTTTGAGTATTTATTTATTTTATCTTGGGCATGTTTTATCAGTATCTTTATCAATAGTGTAATGTTGTAAGGCGATGCCTATAACGTATCGGCGAAATGATAAATGTTCCAAGTTATGTAAGAAATACTGGGTTTGTATAACTATTGTAGGTTTTGTGGTACAAATTCCAAGGTAAACATATCCCTCTGTGGACAGTCCAGTGAAAATTCAAACCATATCCTGACAATTACAAACTTACCTGGATATGCGCTAATAATTAACCTTTTCCCCTAGTTACAACGCTATAAAGACATGGATCCAAGGTGGCAATGCTCGGAACCCCCTCGGCCCTGGACTCCACATGCTCGCGGCCGCCGAGGCGGGGGTCCTCTCCCTGGTCATGACCAACCCCATCTGGGTGGTCAAGACCCGTCTCTGTCTCCAATACAGCGAGGAGCATGTTGCTGACAACAAGAGATACAAAGGCATGGTTGACGGGTTGACCAAGATCTACAGGACGGAAGGAGTCAGGGGGCTTTATAGGGTGAGTTTATTTTGTTATGCATCAATTTAATTCAAAGCCGTAGCTGTGGTAGCCTAGTTTGACCTATAGCCTCTTAAGCAGAGAGTTTTGGGTTCGAGCCCGAGCTTGCACCTCTGAATTTTTCGGAATTTACGTGCGAAATTACATTTTAAATTTACCATTAAGTTTATGATCAAAGAAAACATTGAGAGGAAACCTTTTTTTGGGCTTGTCTGGAAACTACGGCCCAAGCCCTCTCATTCTGACAGAAAACCTTGCCCTACAGTGGGACGTATATAGGCTGGGATGATGATGATGATGAATTTAAAGCAAGCGAATTTTGTAGACGATACATACTTTACAAACTTAACTACTTCGGTATTTCGAATTTTAAGATACTTAGTTCCCTCAGAAGGAACTTCTAAAATGGGTAGACTATCAGCACCTCTGTAATAGGGCGATGCTCTGAGCATCACAGGTAGGATCTAATTCGGTAGGATCTCTAAATTTGTTAAGTATGGTGAGCAGCCAACATGATAAGTTTTTACTATATCGACTTATCGGTGGATGGCAGCATGAATATTCAAAATGTTATTCATATCCAATTTTCTACACCACTCGCAGCAATATAATTTACCTATTCAATATTGAAATGTTATCGCCTCTCGCGGTAGTCGTTCTGTGGTGTAACCATGTCCACTCAGTAATAATATTTACATTTTAAATAGATAACGTGTTGTTGCAAAATTTCTTGAGATTACAGCTTGAGGCGTTTTTTAGATGTGCTCTTGAATATCTCGTTTTATTATGATATGATAATCCGTTCCAAAGTCGAACCATGGTATACTTTAGAGCATTCTCACTATAAATCACAGTAAATTTTACTAATATTATAAATGACAGTTTGTGAAGATGTTTGGATGTTTCAATGTTTGTTAGTCAATCACGCAGGGCTGGGTTAACAATGTCGAGGCCCCCATGCATGCAATGCAAATTTCAGGACCTTTCAGCCAATCATCAACCGCCTTTTCAAGAAGTCAAATCAAATCAACTGGTTGCATGCATCGAAAAATAGCAAGAATACTTATTGTCATCTAAGGTACATATTTTCCAAATAAATTACCACTCCAAAACCTTTTTATTTTCTTTGTTGCGCGCGCGGAGCCCTTTGGACATTTTGATCTAACCAGTACAGTACACACAGAAACTTTCTCACTGACAATAAAAGTAGGATATTTCTAACTAGCACTGGGTATGGTTATTTTAAGCACACGACTTAATTTGCTGATTTATTCGAACGCTATCTCATTAACCATTGACCTGCGTATCTTTATTCACCATTACTGCAATGCAATTATAGACTTTGTGAAATGAAAATTACGATATTATTCTTGAAATCGGGCACTTGTCAAATAGTATCTGCCAGTTTGTGTCTGGGCTTCGCTCCCTTTCCATGACTCTATCACGTGGAAAATTCACAAAATTCTACCGTATTCCTTGTCTACGTTGTTCGCCAAACAGATCGGTCTTGTGCCATTTGCAACCTACGCGTCCTCGAAGCCTTAACCAGGTCGTGACTCCATCTTGTTGGTGGTCTACCTATACTTACTGCGTCTTCCCGTCTGTGGACGCCACTCGAGAACCTCTATGGCTCCATCGGCCATCTGTTCTACTTTAATTGTAATTGATTTTCAATAGCAAATGTTATATAGAAACTAATCAAATAGATGTCAGGACTTCGTCTACAGTTCCACTTCGCCACCTTCTTAAATCGTCCTCATTGCCATATGTTCTACTGTTCTGATTCGCCAACATTCCTATATTGTCACTTTCCTAACTTGTCCGCTTTCCTACGTGGGCCACAGTACCAACTCGTCAACATTTCCATTTCGACCACAGTGCCAACTCGTCAACAGTCTTATGCCTCTCGCGACACATATCAAATTTTGTTCTATAAACTTTTAATTTTATGTCACTTATGAGTGAATTCGATGTCACGTTGAGACAAGTCCTATAAATAGAAAGCTGGGCCGTTAAATGAGCACTTAAACTAGAAACTTTCGATGCCCCCCCTGCAGACGCGAGGTCGTCGACAATTGCCGACATCGCCAACGCATAACGCCGTCACTGATAAAAGTTCTATGAAACTTTCTTTCTGTCTAACGGTAAAAGATGGTGACAGAAAGAGATGGTGAAAGCAAAGGCAAGCACCCGCGCGTTGGACAATACACTACCATCCTTCGCGTAACCGTCAATTATTTCATCCTCACCACCTTGATAGTTGGCCGACTAGCACCGTCCGTTTTAATGTTTAATGTTTAATGTTTAATGTTTATTTGGGCAAAAAACGGCACAATATAATGAGTAAACTTAGAAAAACTTAAGTAATACATAGGCCAGCAAATATGCCACAGTTAATTTATGCTAATGAAGTAACACGTAAAAATACAAACAGCCAAAAATGAGAAAATGTGGAACGGGCGTTAAATAAATAGTATGTCTAAATATATGTATAAATCTAAAGTTTTGACAGAGAACCTTTAAACCTGCTAAGTGAAAGATTAAAAATATCTAGTTCAAAAAATGAATTATTATATGTTTTACAAGCTCTGGATAATTTAAGCGGATTTTTTCCCACGCTCGACGAAGTTATGGAATCAGCCTCCTGGGATAGAATTAACGGAGCGATACGACTAAGGGATCTTTAAAAATGAGCCTATCTGTATCTCTCAAGGTGGCGGCAACGCACCTTTGTGTTTGTGTTGCGTGTTTGTGTTGCGGCTATCCATGGGCCGCGGTGATTGCTTCCCGTCAGGTGACCCGCATATACGTTTCCCCTTCTGATATAAAAAAAATACTAAACACTGCCTAATCACCCACCAGTGATCGGAACTCTGGGTGAATTTACAACCAAGAAAAATAAGAATATTATTGGCAGATTAGTGTTCAATTTAACTCTATATCGAAACCTCAGATTTTCAGTAGTTTATTAATATTTTCATGTCTGTAAGCACTGTTTCATGCCCGCTTCGCAAGTTTTGTTAAAGTTTTGCACCCAGAGTTCCGATCACTGCTAATCACGCTGATGTATTAGTTATGACCATTCCATGGAATCACCATGGAGGTCATGACCTGCGATGACAGGATGTTCCTTTGAAAATACTGTTTTGGCTAAAGAAAATAAAACAGGCTAATAAAATTACTATAGATAGATACTAGACTATTACTATATTAGACTATTGAAGTTCTAAGGATTTCTTAGTTTTCCGAATAGGAATTTCCCGCGATATTTTCAATCATACCTTGAAGAAACAAAGAAAATATCTCTTGTTATAGGAATTATCGAAGTTATGAAGGTGTCGGATATAAAGAATCTGTGTTTTTTAAATGCGATAAGCTTGTCTAAAGAATATCCACCGATAACATTGTCATGTTGCATGCCTAATCAATAATGTAAATAAGATAATGGTAGAAAATTCCGTTTGTATTCTTTGAAATGAGATGCATACAACGAAGTGCGCATACAATTTGTATTTGACAATTAAGTAGGTATTCGATTTTGGATGTTAGCCAAAGCGAGTCTCGAATTCACTTCATAATTGACGGTGCAAATACGCCAAACCTATTTAGGTTTATTTAATGTATATATAATGTGCCATGCGTTTCAAATATCAATCAATAATGAATCATTAGGATTAATGTTCACTCGCTGCTTGGGTCAAATATTGTCAGTTTGAAACTTTGGACCTTTTTGATGTTTCCGTCGTCCTAACAAGGCACCCTTAAAAACAGAAAGTATCATGAAGTTTGAAGATTTCGAAGGGATATTGTCGGTGCGGTGTATTAAGAACCGAATCATTGTTTTTTTTCTTTTTTGACTGTGATTTAAATAAGTTAAATTCATTACTGCTTAACAGCTTGAAATAGTTATTTGTTATACAAGGGGGGAAAGTTGTATTTTAACTGCGAGTGTTCATTTTGAAACACGAGCTATCGAAAGGATTCTATGATTGACCACGAGCGAAGCGAGTGGTTCAAAAATAGAATTCTTTCGATAGCGAGTGCTTCAACACACGAGACGTAAAATAACTTTTCACCCGTGTATAACACAAAACTTTTCACCTCACTATAGCGAGGAAAATAAGAAAAAGGGTTTGTACTATCAATTATTATTTATTTACCTCTTTGTCAATACAATAATTTTGAAGTACTTATAGAAATATTGGTAAAATCAAAAATAATGCAAAATAGCCTAAGCAAATCCAGTCTTTATGGAACTATTCCAATACCGACATATCGTCACTACTTTGAAAAAACTCGTATCTCCAATCAATGAATAAACCAAACTGAACTTTATTGCACATCAAGTAAAGTTCAATTAGCCAGATTATCGATTTTGAGATACGAGCAAACTGAATTACTGTTAAATTGTATACCGTTTTGACTTAAGTTTTTTTTTATTATTTCGGATGCGTTTTGTTCGCACATCGACTTACTTGGACTGTCAGAACATTTTATCCGTTTTTACAACAAGAATGAAGGTTAATGTTGAATGCTGATATTTATGAATTAAAATAAAGTTGTAAGACTGTATTTAGTGTTTTTTACTCGATGCAATTCATTAATTGTGATGTTAAAAATTCAGCACTTTTAACGTTTTACGTTTTGTTAGCTGTCAAATATCACTTAAGCTGCCTTCAAATGTCAAAACTCTTTCTTCACTTGTGGATAAAAAGCGATTTTCTCAATAGATGTCAAACAAACAAAAAGGGCTTTCCGAGCTAGTGAGGTGAAAAATAATAAATTTGTTTATAATACAGTAAAACGAATGCACATCGAAAAAGTAGCATTGCAACTACATATATTATAACATTCTAGTTAATAAAATAATATTACCCTGTTGATTTTCTTGATGGATTCTTTTTAACAGGGTTTTTTTCCAAACCTAAAAAAATATATTATGACTTTGCCTTTGCAAGCACAGTTTATTCATGGTGTAGCTGAATATTTCAACTGCGAAATTCAAGTAAGGCTGCGTTTCCACCAGAGATGTGCGAGGTAGCTAAGCGGTGCGAGGCTGTGTAACGAGGATGTGTAATGGTGTGAATGTGTCCACCAAAGATGTGCGAGGTAGCTGAGCGGCGCGAGGATGCGTAGCGAGGATATGTAGCTGTAGCGGGCTCTTTTCAAATAAGCGGGCGGCGTGCGGTGAGGCGGGAGCGGAGCAACGCCGCCTAGCAACACATCCATCGCAACACATTCCTCGCACACATCCATCGCAACACATTCCTCGCACACATCTTTCCCTTCTTTTGTTTTGTATGTACAAAAACCTCGCTCCGCTGAGCTGTTTCCACCAGAGCTGAGCTGACCAAGGATAGGTAAATGAAGTGTTTCTATTGGTTCATGACAAACACATCCCTCGCAACGCATCCTCGCACAGCTCCTGTGGATACGCAGCCTTACTTTCCTCTCCTGTCTTAGCGCCACCAGATTTTCGGTTGTTGTAGCTACAAATACATCAATAACTCACGGCATCCTGCCCAACTACTCACTTTGAATCTCATATCGTCACCACTTTGAAAAAACTCGTATCTCAAAGTCGATTATCTTAATAAATAAACTATACTCCTTCGCTATAAGGTTCCTTTTAAGTTTGCATATGGATTTGAGATAAGAGCTTTTTTTCAAAACAGTAAATCGTCACTACCTACATATCGATATCTTCGTGCGTATAATTTTTTTTTCGTTTTCCAGGGCTTTGTTCCTGGAATGTTCGGGGTCTCCCACGGCGCCCTGCAGTTCATGACCTACGAAGAAATGAAGAACAGATACAACCAGTATAGGAACTTGCCTATTGACATTAAATTGGTAAGTTCTTTTCAACATATCGTCTACTAGCTATAGGTGGTCGAATATGGTTTGCAAATATTGAAATCGCAACTTAAATACAAACATAAATACGGAAGTTGCAAGTTAAATAAAAGATAGTAAAGAGGGCCAAGGCAAATTCTAGTGCAGAAGGATATTTGTCTAGAGATATATGACTTAACCAACGTTTATGTATCCTCCGTCCGCTTATTTGCAAATATTTAGATTGAATGGCCGACAGCAACAAATACAGCCGTCTCGTTTTGATGACGACGTAGGAATGAGACAGATTACCTTTGTGGCGGCCGCCAATATAAACTATTTCACCAGACGTTCTGTATGTTGATTGATAATTTCAATCGATATTGTTTAAGCATGGTCTCTATTCTCTTCTTTAGAAGTGGTACGTGAACCGTACCGATTACCGCTTAGCTTACGTGTTTACGACTTAAATGCCTCCTTGAATCCATTAAATACGTGTTAGAAAATAACCAAAAAAAAAATCTTCATCCAAGCTAAAAATAGGGTCAAGGTATTGAGTTGTTTCTATGTTTCTTGTTATTTGTAACTCCGGGGATATTATATAAGAATATCAAGGAACTTTGCATTTTGTTTTACTCTTTAGTATTACGTAGGCGCAAGTCACACAGAAGAGACGTGGGACGGAGGCGCGTCACAGTCCGTGACGTTTGTTCCCAGGTCTCGTCCCCGCCCTGTCTGCTTCGGATCGCGACGCTTCTATACATTTAGTGTGAAAACTGATTCAAGGGGCGCCGCGACCGTCCCGTCCCACGTCTCTTCTGTGTGGCTTGCGCTTTACACATACTACCATAATATATATTAACCTCTTGAGGCCCACGAAAAAAAAGAGCGTACTCCTACCTAAAAGGCCGGCAACGCACTTGTGACTCTTTTGGTGTCGCAGGTGTCCATGGGCGACGGTAATCGTTTACCATCAGGCGATCCGTCTGCTCGTTTGCCCCCTATATCATAAAAAAAAAAAAAAAAATTTTGTTTCAACGAACTTTAAATTTTATGTCACTTTTGAGTGAGTTCGATATCACATTAGAAGTAAGTCCTATATAAAGGACTAATTCTAATGTGACATCGAACTCACTCATAAGTGACATAAAGTTTAAATTTCATTGAAACAATGTTTCCGAGGGCCTCAGGAGGTTAAGTCACGTTTCAATGTTTACGCGTATTCCGCTGCAGTTTTCCCCAAAACTTAACAAATTTTGTCTTTACGTTTCAGACGTCATTAGAGTACCTGACATTCGCAGCCATATCGAAGCTCATAGCCGCCGGCGCAACGTACCCTTACCAGGTCGTAAGGGCCCGTCTGCAGGACCACCACCGCACGTACCGCGGCGCCTGGCACTGCGTCGAAGAGACCTGGAGGTATGAACGTATCCGAGGCTTCTATAAGGGCCTCACGCCGTACCTACTACATGTAACGCCTAATATATGCCTTGTTATGCTTATTTGGGAAAAGTTCACCAACAACGAGTAGACTTAATATCTGATGGGAATGAGACACGGTTATTTATTGTCGACGGATTATTTGATTCCTCAGAGATTGTTAGTTAGGTGGAAGGGTCCGTCGTTTAGTATTTGATATAGAGCGTAAAGTATTTGATATAGTGTAGTCTCCACTGACTTCTCTGTAGCTCGCGCACAATTTTATAGAGTTCTATCTTTTCAAACGATGTGTTGTCCACTGTTGAATATATTTCTCCAATGTCTATACCGCCAAGCATTAATACAAATATTTACTCACACATTTTATATTAGGGGTGTGTTTAGAGTGGGTGGCCTTAGGCATTGACGACCGGGTAGCTTAGTTGTTAGAGAACCTGACTACGAAGCTTGAGGTCCTGGGTTCGATTCCCGGTCGGGGCAGATATATGTGTATATAATACGAATGTTTGTGCTCGAGTCTTGGGTGTTTTATATGTATTTATCTATATAAGTATGTTTATCCGTTGTCTAGTACCCATAGTACAAGCTTTGCTTAGTTTGGGACTAGGTCGATTGGTGTGAATTGTCCCATGATATTTATTTATTTATTTATTGCTACACTCTAGGTTGGCAGATCTTTGCGAGAACATTGTCTCTGTGAAATTAGTATTAATGATGATACTTAATGGAATGAGGTTCCTGCTGCGGTATTCCCGGACCGATATGACCTTCAAGCTTTCAAAAAAAGAGCGTACTCCTACCTAAAAGGCCGGCAACGCACTTGTGACTCTTTTGGTGTCGCAGGTGTCCATGGGCGACGGTAATCGTTTACCATCAGGCGATCCGTCTGCTCGTTTGCCTCCTATATCATAAAAAAAAAAAAAAAAAAAAAAAAAAAAAAAAAAATACTTGACGTGAAATGGGCGAGTCCGGTGGTTGCACTGGTGTTTATCTATCTAACTAATCTAATACCTTTAAACAAGCAATTCTTGTATATACTTGTATATATAATCAGAATCTCAGAAACAGCTCCAACGATTTCGATGAAATTTGGTATGTGGGGGTTTTCGGGGATGAAAAATTGATCTAGCTTGGTCTTATCTCTGGGAAGACGCTTGGTACCGAGTTTCAGCCCGAGCGGACCTGGGTCGCCCAGGTACTAAATGTTTATGAACGGTTTGGTGTATAGGTATTGGAGAGCTCGGCTGTGGTCATCCATTTTATCCAACGTTAATGTACGAAAAGCGATGTCTAAAATCCTTACTTTTCGCAGCACTATAGCTTATATGTACTAAACGACGGGCTGCTTTTTGACTGTATGTATAAAATAAAAACTAAATCATACAAGCACTAATAATACCAACCAATGAAGTAAAAAATGATATATATATATAATGATCGATTGGTTTGTTTATATATAAATTTTGGACATAGATATCTTATAGCTTAGGTAAGAACATCTGTCTTCATTGCAATCTGCAAGGGCGATGAGGACGGATCTATCGATTGACCGATATACTAACTTAAAATTTTGCACCTGTTACGGTTGGCCAAGAAAGTGGTGTACCAGTTTTTATAAAAACAGTTAAGTCATTAGTCAATGTCATCATGGTTTAGACTATGGACTATAAAAATGTCTAAAATGCAAATTGACGACAAATAAAAAAGTCTACTATAAAAGTACCTACCTAAGTAAATAAATTTCAAAGTCGTCACGATATGCCAAATAGTAGTCTATATTGCTAGTTAATTTTTTCGATGTTAGGTATTACTGAAACATATTCATGCTGTATTTAGTTTTAAAAAACATTTAAATACATTAAATTTGCAAAAAGATGGAAAATTATTTCACATGTTAGTATGTTTTCGACATCTTTATATTCCGTCTAATAGACGAGTTTGTGAGCGCAAAAATACACTGGGAGACAATTTTTCAATTGGACATTTTTATACATCGCCATATTTCTTTATAGTCCATAGTCGCATAAACCGTCATCATATTATTGCAAGGGGAAATCGACCTCCTTGTATCATGACGTGAAAATGAACTTCAACCGTAGGGTGCTATACCATATTTTTTGCCGACTGTGCTTATTATTTATCATACACATGGACTTTTTATTAAAATTCCTTGAAATAATGTGTGGATGAATCGAAGGATGAGACTACGAATGGGACCTCTTGCTCACACTTCACGTGTGAAAGCAAGATAACCCTTATGATGCTAGATGCTAGACCTAAAAGCTGATGTATCACGTCTTCACACGGCTGTTAACTTGTCGCACATTATATTTTTATGTCGTGTGACCAGTAATATTGGGTATTATACTTATAAATGTTCGTAAAACAAGGTTAATAACAGTTTTACGGTTCATTACGTTTCACATATTTTCTACAGGATGTAAATCACTATTACCTTTAATAAGTTACGTGTCAATCGGGTGTTTGTTTCGAATCACTTGTGGATACATTTTTGTATAAATGGCAAAAGATACTGATACAGTAGTGTCCAGTTATCTGGTAGTACTGAATCAAGAACGCTACCAACAACAATATAATCAACAGCTAATTCGTAAATATTTTAACCACGATAGTGAGGCGGTTGAAACGCTCGAATAATGACAGGGTGAATATTCGAGCGTTTTGACCGCGCGGTTAGACGTCATTACCATTCGACGATTATTACCACAACCGAAGGACGAATCGCGCGAAATTTCATCAAACTAGATTCAGCATCGGTACTGTCTTAAGTTTTCATAAAAAGTTAACCCTAAGCATCATCCATTTTAATAATTTCTGCTCAAATGGTAATGACAAAAAAAACCGCCGTAAAAACGCTGAATATTTACCCGACACTAAGAGCCATATTTCAAAGCATCTGCTATCGTCATCATCCTATCTACCCTTGATTATGATGTGCTATTAGATGCATATATTAGGAGCTTATTAAATGTGATCGCAGCCTAAATCCCGTAGAAAATACGTCTCGACCAAGACCTTCGGCGTACGAGTCAAGTTTATCAATTTATTTCCTTTATTTCTTACACTGAACGTGTATTGAGATGAAATGAAAATTAACAGGGGCGTAGCTATCGCCGTATCTGCCGTATCAATTATACGGGGCCCCGGGCTACGGGGGCCCCCGACGTGCGTAAGCAAAAATTAATAAAAACTTCCCAAATTTTTATTTATTTCAGAAATGACAAAAGTCAAAAAAAGCAAAAGTGACAGATAGATAATTATGATGAATAAATATTTCTATTAATTTTATGCAAACAATTTTTTTCTTTTGTGAGAAATCTTTACCCAATTTTCAACAGGGCCCCCAAACTAATTTTTATACGCACGCTACGCCACTGTGAAAATATGAATGGTCTTGTCTCTGTAAAAATCTATAACCATAGAGATTGTCTCTTATACCAAGGAGAATTACATCATGAAGATCGTCAATGTCCATAAAATGACGTGTAACTTTAATAATAAACCTGTAGCTATTTTAGTTTCGCAATAGAGAGCTCTGTATGATTCATTTTGTATGTTACTTAGACGTCAATATTTAGATTCTTCATTGAGATCATAGATGGCGCTATCGTGTTAAGCAGAGGTCAAAATGTCATACGAAATGAATGGTGCAGATACCTCTTAATAGTAAAACTGGCCACAACATGTTTATTATTTTAAATAAACGGGACGCTGTATAGAAATTTGACAGTTCGCTTGATTTATAAGTCGATTAAATAAATACATAGCTAAAGGGCTTAATCAAAACAAAATCACGATCGCTTCCTTTGTGTTACGAAAGTTAGTTATACAAAATATATGAGTAACTTTCGTTACACAAAGGAATCAATTAAGTTTTTTTTTATTAAATCCCTTAATTGTGTACACTTTTTTTAAAAAACTCTTATATTTGCCCTTGGTTATACTAAATGTTAGTTAACTTATTGGCCTGAATTTGAAATTCTGCGATTTTAAATAACATTTCACATTGACATGTTAGTTGTGGGGTTTTGCAAGGATCCGTCGATCCACAGGGTCGGAGTGTTTACTAAGGTAAGCGTTTAGTTTGTAAGCGGGACTTAGTATTATTCTTTCTGTTTGTAACCAACAGGCATCGTGATGAATCGTTTTAATTGAAATCATGTTTGAAGTAATTCAATCGTTTGAATCCTTTCACAAAACACAAAGTAACAAGTTAGCAGCAACATTTATTTAACTTACATTTATGTGTGTAAGTTGGCTTTTAATTTTTATGTCTATAGGCTTGAAAATTACGGACGCCTTATTATGTTTTGTCGATTACAATGCAAGTACTGTTCATAAAGAGTAGTCAGCAAAAAACTTGTATTAAAAAATGACTTCTTTAACAAAAACTTAAACGTTATTTCAAAGGAGATGACGAAGTATCACGATGTTTGGAATTAATGCATTTTGTTTGTCAACGTTTTCTATTATTTATATTTATCTCTGTAAGTAATTAGTTGAATGGAAGCTATTGTATAATTATAGTTATGACAATTTGGCAAGCGTTTGAAGCGCTGGCACGCATTCAAAGTTTTACAAATTAAATTATTACGTGTTTTGTGTGTCAACTACGGAAGTAATGTTCTAAAAGAATGTCGACCTCTATTTTGTGTTTAGGATTGAAAAAAAATTGTTTGTTTACGGTTCTTATTGTAAACCTGTCTCACGACATATGTTGTGTTTTTCTTTTTTTATAGTAATCTCCTGTAAATAATCGTTCCCACTCTTTCCCATCAGATGTGATCGCGTTAATATTATATCACAACGCTGGCAACACTCAAGTCTTTGTGTTACCAGCTTAGCACAATTTAGTTATAATTTTGAGAATTTGTGATAATAGGTATTTTAGATTGATTTATAGAACTTTCCAATCTCAATGTTTGATTTAATTGTTTAAGTAAATTAAAAAGACGTGCTTTTTTGTTGATAATAAACGTTACATGTGTGGTGAGACGACGTTAGGTTCTGTGTAAGATAGACGCTTCAACTTGCTTCTAATAAATAAGCTAGTGTCCTTTAGAGCTGGTAGATATATTTCCGAGTGTTGTTTATAGATTTCTGCAAGTATGAGGTTCTATCTTAGAGGCTTATTTATTATTATTCCTTTACACTATTGAACTAATATGAATATTCACAACCCATTATACTAAGATCCAAGTTAATCCGAATTTTAGTATAACCTTTATCTAAATTTGACCTTTAAATCCAGTACAATTAAGTGCTTTTAGTTTTTGATAGATGCGGTAGGCCATAAAATACAATCATTCAATTTATATTCCGACAATATCCCTATCGATTCACACATTCAAATTATGCAGGGCACATTTTTATTTAATTATTATTTTTAAGTATTTTATTCTAGGTTTTAAGTGTGTTGACAGTTTTCCGTAAGTGTTAATAGCTCAAATCAAAGACATCTAAAGATACAGATATAAATGAGACCGTCTGTTACGCAGAAGAAAATGTGTTCATATGTCGCAAGTGTCTTTAGTCGTATTTTCACTAGCTAAAGTTTGTTATGATTTTCACGAAAAAAGTAACTGATTGAGAGAAACTTATGTTCAATTTTAAAAATGGTTTAAGTTCAAAAAATGGGAACTTTTCCAAAAAAAAAACAGTCTGGAAGTCTCGATAAGAAGGAGTAACGATAAGTCTAAGGACAATGATGATGATGATGTAAAGACAGATAAAGCAAAAGCGTATAGAAATGTTAGTAAGTACTTAATTATAGTCGGAAGATATATTGCATTTGACAAAATCTTTCCACGTCGTTATTCGCAAAAATATTGCGCTTTACTTTCTTCTACGCACCAAATATGAGACCAAAAAGTTGCATAAAAGAAACAGACACGGGAACGTTTTCCTCTGCGTCACAGGCAGTATTTGAAAATAAATCAACGTGTATGGTCGTCATTTTATATATTGAATCGCTCTAAAATATCTGAATAAAAATCCATTGTCAAAGATGTCAGAACTTGTTTTGATATTTTGAAGAACCTTGACAGCTTCAATATAGCTTTGGCGTCTATAGAATTTTAAGTGCTTATGGGTACATACATATCCTCAAACTTTCCTATATACTATAATATGTTGATTGATGTCGTTACCCCAAATAATATGTGATATCGTAAAAATCTGACGCAATACTATAAATTATTTTGTTAATGATTTTAGTGTATAATTAATAGGTGGCTGGCCACTGTCAATTCTAAAAGACGTATATATTTTTATATAATTACTTGAAGTCCACTGTTTCATCTTATTTAGGTTCTCAATTTGTGTAATCAATAAAAGATAGCAAATTGATTAACGCATCTTATTTTCCTTGACCAAATCTCGACTGATGAACATAGACAAATATTTTTAAGTACCTACTTCAAAAAAATATCTTTTACAACGGTAAGTAATAAACATGCGCTAAATGAAGATAATAAGTGAAACAAAGGAAATACCTAATATCAGGATTAAATCGAATCTTATAACCAATAAAAGAGACATAAAATCTGAAAAATAATTTCCTTGCTTACTAGCCAACAAGCAAATTCAACAGCGAAAATGGTTTGTTGTTTATTGCTTACTGAATATTATTTGCGATGTACAGTCGCCGTCATAAATATCGGAGCAGTCAAAGTGCTCAAAAATATCTGAACACGCACGCACGCGAACAATACGGTCGTGTTCAGATATTTTTGACCACTTTGAGTGCTTCGATATTTAAAAGGCCGGCTGTACAGTTGAGCTCAAAAGCAGCTGGAACTCCTTAGTCACTGTCACATATTTCAAACTTTTTCAGTAGTATTCGCTGGAAGCGAAATACTAGGTGGGGGTAATTATAATCTTAATGAAATAGGTAATAAAGACATCAATTTTACTGTGGTCTGTCGCTTTAAAACATGCAATTTCAGAGTTACAAATAATTCGCTTTGGATGCGATAAAATGTACCCACTGTAGTATCAATAAAAGCTTATCACAATCATCATGATTTCAGCTGATAGACGTCTACTGCAGAACATAGGCCTCGCCCAAGGTTCGTCAAACAGACCGGTCCTAAAAAAAGATTGTACCTACTTTTTACATACGAATCTCCAATGATAACAATAAAATAATTACGTAGAATTTTTATCTAGAACGACTGCATTAGAAATATAACACTGATTTCTACTCCATTAGTTCTGTTCCTTATGATTACTTTTCAAAAAAATTGTACATACATTAAAGACTTAATGGAAACAAAATCACTATTGCATCCTTTGTGTAACGAAAGTTAGTCATACAAACTATATGGTTTATTTTCGTCACACAAAGGAATCGCTTAAGTTTTGTTTTAAATTTTAATGAAATCCCTTATTTGCTTTGAAAACTTCTCATGCCATTTGCCAACCATAATAATATTTTGTTTCTCAAATCACTAGCTGGAATGTTCCTTTAATTGTTGTCACATTTCCGCAGGCACGAAGGCTGGCGCGGTTTCTACAAGGGCCTCAAACCGAACCTGGTTCGCGTGGTCCCCGCTACGATGATCACTTTCTTGACATACGAGAACGTTTCGCACTACATGCTGCAGCGGGGGCGGGAGATAAAGATGCCTGTTTAGGACGCCATGACGGTTAACCCTTAAATCGATACCGGCAATATATTTGCCGTCAAACAGAACTCAAAGCCGATTCAAATAGGCAATATTAACGGTCCAAAACCGAACGTCTTGACAGGATTGTCAAATGGTTTAAGGGTTAACACTGTATAAACAGTTTTTTTTTTCTAAATTATACCGTAACTAGAGCAGAGCGAAAAAATCGGCCAAGTGAGAGTTGGGTTCGCGCACCGAGAGTTCCGCACTAGGTATGTCAAAATATACGCCGTAAACATAAAACGTATACTGCTCTACTTTGACGAGAGATGGCGCTGATATCAATAGATAAATAACCATCAAACTCTAGGGTTCTTCTTGTGTTTTTTATATGTTCGGAGTTTCGGTATAATTTTGAACAAATAATTTTTATACAGTGAATGGATCGAATTAACACTTATATTATGGAATAATATAAAAAAAAATACTGTCCTTTTCTAACAATATGAATGTGGCACATAAGCCGTTTTCAAAAAAATAATTAAAGGCTTAATGGAAACAAAATGACAATCGCGTCCTTTGTGTAGCGAATCTTAGTCATTTAAAATATACGGGTAACAGAACTTTTGTTACACAAAGAAAGCAATCAGGTTTTGTTTTAATTAAATCCCTTAATTATGTAGGTACCTTTTTTAAAAAACTACTCGTGTCCATACTTGCATACTGGTTGAGGTCATTGAACGCCAGCTGCAACTGAATTGCCGCAAGAGAAATATAAATGTTAAAGACAGGTCCGTTCGTACAGTATTACATACCTCGTTACGATGGCGCTTTGTGAATATCTACCAACGATGGTGGAAGACACGTGCATCGATTTATCTCAGGTCTTATACCACGAAATACGATTTTCAAACTACGAAGCATGCCGTTCCGTTCACGCTAATAATATTAAACTGAAGAGTGAAAGGGACGCCACGATACGAAGTTCGAAAATCGAAGTTCGTAGTAGCCCTTTGGGCATATCTAAAATACGCTAACTATGGGCTAAGTAAGGCCCGCTTCATATATAACTTTCAACTTTTAATACGAGCGAAACTCTGTTAGGAGTCGTTTTAAAAAAATTTGTACATAGTTAAGGGCTTAATGAAAACAAAACGATCGAACGACGATCGCTTCCTTTGTGTAACGAAAGTTAGTCATATAAAATATATGGGTAACTTTCGTTACACACAGGAGTCAATTAAGTTTTGTTTTAATTAAATCCGTCAATTGTATACATTTTTTTTGAAAACGACTTTTAAGAGCCCTTGATATTACTGTGGTAGGTACCTAATAGGATGACGCGGACTTTGGTGGTCAGCTACACTAAATGAGTTATTGCATTTCCCCTAGTTTTTAATATTACTATTAAGTATACTATTCATGTAGTGCCCCAAATTGAGATTATTTATTCATCCAACATCACAAGACACTTGAGCCGTTTTCAAAAAAAAAAACAAAGGCTTAATGAAAACAAAATCACGATCGCGTTCTTTGTGTAACAAAAGTTAGTTATACGAACTATATGGGTAACTTTCGTTACACAAAAGAAGCAATTAAAATTTGTTTTGATTAAATCCATTAACTGTGTACAATTTTTTTTAAAGCGACTTCCTTATAAAGTTAAGTAGATAAGTGGGTAGACATTTTCCACCTGCCTCCAGTGCCGTAGCTAGGCAGCCCAAGACCCAAATGCAAACTAAATTGGAGCTCTAAATTTTTACATTTATCCAGTCTAAATGCTAATGGAATATAGTTGTAAACCAGTGATTGATCTTTATCGCTCGTGATGGTAAGTGCCATTGATGACGCTTGTCTTAGACGAGCTCTGATCAAAATTTGTTGGGGAGCCCACATTTACAGGGAGGTTTACACAGGTTCGGGGGCCATGCACCCGGGGAGCCCCGTATCTTTGGCACGGGTCTCTATCGTTGCCCGAATTTCATATGCCATAATGTATCGTTTTTCATAATTTTAATTTGTCATAAAGTTCTTAATTTACTTCTGAAACAGTACTTTCTTCAGAATTGTTATTAAACTAACCTAACCTACTCTATACTATAAGATGACGTTTCAAAAAATCCTGAAAACTTCACGCTTCTATATATTTTATGGCAAACGTAGTAGTGAAATTATGGCAAACTAGCTTTTGCCCGCGGCTTCGCTCGCGTGTACTATGAATATTACAAAGAACCAAGATATCAAGCAAGCAAGCATACAGGCAAGCAAGCAAGCAGGTCCACAATTGGCTAAGTAAAGTTTTTTTAAGAGGTGCTAATTATATTTTTTTTCGATAGTCGGCGTTCTGAAGATCGAGAAACTGCAGCTGTTTTATTTTTATCTCCTATTTATATATATATTTATTTATTTTTATTTGTTTTATTTTTATTTACTGGAAATATTTTTTTAAGTGTTCGAGTTGACATTTGTGAGATTTAATGGCTGACAAGCCGTTCGTGCTCAGTACTTAGTAGAAACAGAAAAAAAACGAAGTCATCTGTCACTTTTGTCCATGTCAAACCGTTTGCGTTTCGTTTCCTTTGCGTTTTGGTGTGATTTTTGGACTATTTTTAACGACCTCCGCACAAAATCCGGATTTTCAATTTTACCGCATTTCTCCACGAATTAGGCACGATAATTAAATCACGATTGAATATTTTCGATCATTATTTTGGAACTGCTTTTTGGACAATGCAAAGTAAACGAAACGCAAACGGTTAGATTTCATTTGATATTGACAATTGGCTTCGTTTTTTTTCTATTTCTACTAAGTCATTAAATCTCACAAATGTCATCTCGAACACTTAAATAATATTTCCAGTAAACCATAGGAGATAAAAATAAAACAGCTGCAGTTTCTCGGTCTAGAAGACGACTACTGTTGAAAAAAAATATATTTAGCACCTCTTCAAAAAACTTTACTTAGCCAATTGACCGAGAAATCGGTGAACATACCTACATAAAAAAATAAACAAAGTGGAATGCATAACCTACTCCTTTTTTAGAAGTCGGTGAAAGAGCCCTTTGCGGCCTACTTACAGTATAAACTTATGAATTTTGAAATTTTAGCTTTCTACAACCAGTAAAACGCAAAATCCCGTTTTTTCCCGTTCCCGTAAGAATTTCGGGAAATGTTTTCTTAATGCTCCCCTACACTCCCCAAGGAACCCACTTGCCAAATTTCAGCTTTCTATGACCAGTAAAACGAAAAATCCCGTTTTTCCCGTTCCCGTGGGAATTTTGAAAAGTCCTCTCTCAATGCTCCTCTACACTCCCCAAACAACCTACATGCCGAATTTCAGCTTTCTACGACCAGTAAAACGAAAAATCCCGTTTTTTCCCGTTCCCGTGGGAATTTGGGAAAGTCCTCTCTCAATGCTCCTCTACATTCCCCAAGCAACCTACATGCCGAATTTCAGCTTTCTACGACCAGTAATACGAAAAATCCTGTTTTTTCCCGTTCCCGTGGGAATTTTGGAAAGTCCTCTCTCAATCCAGCTCTACACTCCCCAAGCAACCTACATGCCGAATTTCAGCTTTCTACGACCAGTAAAACGAAAAATCCCGTTTTTCCTTATTCCGTGGGAATTTCCGAAAATCCTTAAAACTGTTTTTTACTATTATAATTACCTACTTTTATGCCAAATTTGAAGAGTCTAGTAATTATAGTTCATAGGATCCCGTTGTACTGAATATATAAATCCCGGTTTTTCCTTATCCCGTGGGAATTGTGAAAAATCCTGAAATTAATGTTATAACTAATGTAATACCTACTTGTGTATCAAATTTGAAGAGTCTAGTTATTACAGTTACTGAGATAGGGTCACTCGGAATCGAATGTATAAATCCCGTTTTTTCCCGTTCCCGTGGGAATTCCCAAAAATCCTTCCTTAGTGGATGCCTACATTGTATAAGGTATCTATGTGCAAAATTTCAAGTCTCTAGGTCCTGTGGTTTGGGCTGTGCGTTGATATATCAACAGTCATTTAGTTTATATAGACATTTCAACCCCATCGCACCCCATCCAGGGAGATGGTATTTTACGTCTGCCACGTCGGATTTTAAAACCGTTGTTGTTTTCATAACCAGCGACCCGATAAACCATAGAAACAACACCCATGTTGATTTTCAGACTTTATTACCCCTTTCCCCCCTTTTAGGGGTTGAATTCTCAAAAAACCTGAAACACGTATTTACTCATTTATCATTAGGAGTACTTCTGTGAAGTTTCGAATAAAATAATCGAACTAATCTTGTTTCCCCATACAAACTTTGGACCCCCGTTTCACCCCCTTAGGGTGTGAATTTTGAAAAATCCTTTCTTAGTGCACCCCTAGACCTTATAAGGAACCTACATGCCAAATTTTGAATCTCTAGGCCCAGTGGTTTGGGCTGTGCGTTGATATGTCAGTCAGTCAGTCAGTCAGTCAGTCAGTTTCTTCTTTTATATATATAGATTAAATTAGGTTTAATTACGGGAAACAATACGATCCGCTTCGGTAGGTACGGCTGATTCGGTGATAACTACGCCTAAATGCCGTACCTCTACCATGAGTTTACACTAGTTCACAGTGACCGTACTCGCTAGCGACGCGACGTCGTAAATGATTTGTATGCAGAATTGTACTTGCGTAAGTGACCGCTAGAGGCGCTGTACAATTCTCCATACAAATAATTTACGCCGTCGCTAGCGAGTAAGGTCACGTAAACTAGTGTAAACTCATGGTAGAGGTACAGGTGAGGTCGAAGATGTAACCATAGGTTCAGCTCAGCATCATGAAGTTTTTCACTACCAAATTGATGACATAGTTAGTCAAACAACATATCTATACTAGAAATCTTTAGGTACTTAACTAAATGTAAACAAACATGAATAACCAACAGTTATGGCGTCGGATTAACCAGCCAAATGCAATATTTGTAACTGACTTTCACGCGTCGCATTATCGACGTAGTCTTTAGTCGCATGATATACTATTATTTTTTTTTTTTACATAAAACTGACCCGTGATTGACCACTATCTCACCTGAGGCCCTACCACGAAGTGCATAATTCGAACTTCGTTTCGTGCCGTCCCTCTCACGCTTACATGATTTGACACGAGAATGAGAGGGATAATACGATACGAACTTCGATTTTCGAATTTCGTAGTAGCGCCTCTGATGAAAAGTGTAGATGAGGCCAAAGGTGTACCTCACTGGTTTAGTAACAGCCTATTCACTCTAGCCTTGAAGAGACCTAGGTTGTATTTATCAGGAAATACAGACGACGGGAGCGAATTCCATTCTTTAGCAGTTCGCATTAGGAAGGATGACGCGAAACGCTTCGTACGGGCCACTGTAATACTAACCACATAAGGATGAAGACGCTCCCCCCGCCTGGATGTCCGTTGGTGAAATGGAGATGGAGGAATTAAATCACGTAATTCCTGCGCACACTCCAAAATGTATCCGATAAAAACAGACAAACAAGCAACTCGACGGCGGTGCTCGAGGCTCTGTAGCCTTATTATGGGACTAAAGTAAAGAGTACGTTGATAATTCAACGCGTGAAAGTCCATTACAAATAAGTATTGCATTTGGTTGGTTAGCCCGACGCCATAACTGTTGGTTGTTCATGTTTGTTTACATTGTTAAATACCTAAACATGTCTAGTATAAATGTGGCAGTTACGAAGTAAGTGACACCCTCAATTTTTACTCGATTGCGGCGGAGTATAAAATACAGTTATGTTTTTACTTAGTTATTAATACGTGTGTTCACTTATTTCGCGGTTTACCTTAGTTGATTTGGGCGGGTGGGATTAATGTCTTTGTAGGAGCGTTTACTATATTATCTTATCACAGTTATCTTTACAACTAGGTAGTAACAATATTTTTTATAAGGCTGTGTTTGTTTTACCTCTTTAATTTAAAGAAAACATGCAAATAGTGAAAATAAACGGATCACACACGTCTTAAAACGAGTTTAACTCGACATGTTTCATGTTGTTTAGCACGCAGTGCACGTTTGGCAGCCGCCGTGACGTGCGACTCCGAAAGGAAGGGCTACGGATTAGCCCGAAACATGTCGAGTTAAACTCGTTTTAAGACGTGAGTGATCCGTTTATTTTCACTATGAGTGAGTCTCACGGTAGTTTCATGTTTAAAACATGCAAATGTTTTGACAAACATACTAAATTGGCCATAATACCTTTTCAGAGTTTTAATACACGACATCTATGATGAAAATAATCTTGAATATAAAAAATGTGTCACGGGAAAATTGACACAAAACACCCAAGACCCTAGAACAAACAAACATTCGTATTTTTATTACAAGCTTTTATTTACTTTTCCCTGTCCCTTTGTCTGTGTGTCATCAAATCTTGCAAGTTAAATTTGATCCACTTCTTAGGTAACGATTTAGCTGAAATTTTGCATACATGTGTAAATCGGATGACAATACAATAATATTATGACATGAAGCTGATCTGATGATGGAGCTGTAATAAAAGCACGACCCCGTCGAGCTTAGGCTTGTTTGATCCGTCATGACGAGTACTTTGGTCCTAGATGGTAACCAGGGGCAAAAAGTAGTCATCAAAAAAAGCTTGGGTTAAAAATGAAATTAAAAAAATATATATTTCATAATATATAATAACATTGCCCCGACCGAGGATAGAACCTCTAACTTTGTAGTCAAATTATATAATCACTTAAGAGGGTACGATGGCTGAGAGACTTTTGAGAAATAGGTATTTTAATGAAATGTTGCTGTCTCGCCCGAACCCCTCCGTGCCAGTACAGCGAGAGCGGGATAACTGCAGCTCAGACCGTTAATAGGCGCGTAAAATTGATCAAAACAGCATTTCGTAATCCCCTTTTTTCTTCTCGAAAACTGGACCAATATTTTTCATAAATAATTAGAGGACAGATTTAGCTATGCCCCTATGTTTTCTTTTTTTTGTTTATATGAGGGATTCTTTTCTGATGAGTGTCTGAAAATGATGTTGAAATTGGGCAATTTTTTCAGTTTTTGATAGCTCATATTTCTTATGTTAATTGAAATATGGAAAAAAACGAAACATAGGGGCATAGCTGTGGTAGATACAGATTACACAGTAAACAAAATTTGGCTCTAAAGCCATTATCCAGAGAGGAAACAGGGGATTACGTTTGTATGGAGAAATGGTGCGCATCGTACCCTCTTAAACTTGTTCAGTGAACCTAAATTTGCACTGAAATGCATCGCTTGCTTGCTAAACCTCATTGACATTACGCTATTGGCGTCTCCTCTCATTAGTTACGTTGTAGTGCATCTCTTTCGCTCACGCAATAATTTGGCGACTACGTCAAGTAGAGAAACATTTTTAGCAGGTCAAAGCAAAAACAACGCGTTACAAGTGTGCCAGTGATATGAAAAATAATGAGTAGTTTTAACCTTGTCAGTCCTGATTGTTTATAACAGACAGCACTGCGAGACCGCGCCAAGAATTTCCAGTTCCTTATGTGATTTTGAAAATTATAATGAACAATACATATCGTCACTACTTTGATGAAACCTCGTACATCTCAAAATCGATAATCTGGCCATGTGAACTTTACTTAGTGTGCATTAAGGTTCAATTTGGTTTACATATCGATTTGAGATACGAGCTTTTTGAAAGTAGTGACGAATATTTAGAGTCCTTATTTCATTTAGAAATTAGCGGCTTACTCCACTTAAATAGTAGGCTATTCTTATTGATTTGTACTTTATGAAGTACGATGTGACTTGCGTGGTCAAAAATCGGAATGATATTTAAGTTCCTGCATTTAGTTTTAGTTGTTTCGTTATGTGGATATATTTGCATTAATGGAATTGTAGAGTAGAATGAATAAGTGCGTTTTTACTAGTTATATCGTCTATGAATACGATTGTTTTTGTTGTATTAATAAATGGGTTTTAAAAACATGTTTTCTTACTCTTATTATTACTCTTTAATAATAATGGGCCTTTACATCTGTGACAGATGATTTAAGGAGCACCCTACCGCCACTTGCGCTCGTGGCTAAAAAGACCGATACACAGCACCAGATGGTCGAGGGTTGGTGGCCCGGCCGCGGCGCTTTATTGCATCTTTCCCTGAGTGACTCAAACTAAGCATCGCGGTGCTTTGATTTGCCTTCGTGAATAAGGTGGCGCAATTACTCGCTCTTAAATTAATAAAGTGTTAGTTTACTTGCTAGTGGAGTGGGTGAGCTGGTTGCCTGTTTGTTTTTACTCTTAAGGTGCTCTACAAATGGCGTAGATGTCTGTCACTCCATGTTTTCTATTATAGGATTATAGGGGTATCTATGGTGTCGCATAATTTGACAAAGTCATAATGTATCATCCTACTAATATTGTAAACGCGAAAGTTTGTAAGTATGGATGGATGGATGTTTGTTACTCTTTCACGCTAAAACGGTTTGACGGATTTTGATGAAATTTGTCACACAGATAGTTTATAATCCGGATTAGATACTTTCCGGATAGGATACTTTTATCCCGGAAAATTGCATAGTTCCCGCGGGATAGCTCGTTTTTCATAACATAATCAACGTTAGTCATAAAGTGATTTATTTCTGAAACAGTTTTTTTTTTCGGAATTGTTATAAAACAAACCTAACCTAACTTACTGCATTCTATAAGATGGCATTTGAAAAAAAATCCTGAAAAATTACTGTTTCAGAAATAAATCACTGTATGACTAACGTTGATTATGAAGAATGATGCATTATGAATTATTAAATTATGCGAAACCAAGAGATTGTAGATATGAAATAAAAGAATTTTCCCAACCCTATCGTTGATACGTAGTGATTTTTACTTTGGCAGTTGTCACTCGAAAATGTACTTTGTAACTGCTACTAACACCGTTGGCGGTGAAGTTGAGAGAGACGGCTGGCAGATGAATAAAGAGGCTGTCAAACGCGAGTGTCTAATCTGTTACGTGGGAACTATTATGCAATCTGTGACTACTATCAGTGTTGCTTAGAGAGCATATTCCTAACAATGTGGCGCGATGGCCAAGATAAATATTTTCACCTCAGCACCTCAAACAGGCAGGTTTTGCTACTAAAAAACAGTGAGCAAAATCCGATTTTGCTCACTGCGTGAGACAAAGTAGCTTTTTAATTATTTTTTTTAAAAGTCAAAGACAATGATGGGTCTGCTTACTGAATTCGAAAGATTTG
The DNA here is from genome assembly GCA_947859365.1 of Archips crataeganus. Classification (NCBI taxonomy): domain Eukaryota; kingdom Metazoa; phylum Arthropoda; class Insecta; order Lepidoptera; family Tortricidae; genus Archips; species Archips crataeganus. The sequence continues at coordinate 20,134,508 of OX402048.1, forward strand.
AACTTCAGTTTGATCTGTCACTTTCATTTCGATACGAAAAGAGCGAGAGATAAGATCAAATCGATTCGAATTTCGATTTCAAATTCTATCCTAGTAGACCTAAAAATAAACGAACGATTGAACGTTCGGATACTCATAATAAGTTCTTAACCTTAAAATTGTAATTCGTCTGTTAAGGTTTTAAATTAAATTATTGTAGGTACTTTTTAATAATTGGATTATATTTTTATATAATCAAATTAATAGTAAAAATGTTGTTGAAAACAAAGTTTAAACATGTATCTTTAAAATTATTAATAATTTTAACAATCTTGAACATCGTGGTAAATACAGCGGATGCAGCATCGGAACGCAGCGGGTGTAGTATCGGAACGCATCTTTAAAAAAATAGCGGGATTCAAATTTTAATTCTTTTGTTCTGTTTCTCTAGCTACAGAGTTCGATATCTATGAATTTGGTACACGATCAGAGGCAATTTGGAAATTATTAGAATAGTAATAAGTACTTATTTAATACATTTTTGAATATGATATGAGTGAATTGAGTGAGTCCAGTGACGAAGTCAACAATTGAACACCAGACGAATTAATGGAGTAATACATAATGCAGAGTAAGTTTCTTACTTGAAAAGTCTCGCGAAAAATATTTAAAAGCTTATGATATTTTTAAACAATGCAAACACTTTTTCGGAGACTGTACCTATTGTTAGGTATATATATGTCGGCGGAAGGCCAGAGCGATACTCATTTTCCTTAGGCATCTCAAGTAATACACGGGACCGTTATTTTAAAATGAAACGAAGATTAACACTATAAATCAAATTGTAATGATATAGGCTTCACAAGAGGTAATTATTATCTGTAACACCAAAAATCTGAGGCACAACGATCCGTCGGAGGTTCGCGAGTGAATGCCGAGTGCCGGAGCGGCCGCCGCGAGCTTCCTTCTCCTCCCACCATGCCGCCCCGCTCCGATGTTTCGTTAGGTGCGATTGGAGCGCCATCTGGCGTGATGCGCACCTTGGCCTCAGAATAGTCAATTGAGCAACATATTTTAAGGTTTGCCGACACGGCCTTCCTGACTAGCGCACGACCTCGGGCGCTAATCTGTGAACAAATATCGTAATTACTGTACATCCTATTTCATACACGACAACAACAACAACCTTCGCTTTCACTATTTACCATCACATCATTTCAATAGGCTTTCTGACAAACACAACCCGTCTCATACTGCACTCGTCACAGCTCTGCGCCTCAATCTGGGGACCAGCACCCGTATAGGGTGTGGCAGGCCAGACGATTGCAGCCAGCCAACAAGGATGCAGTTTACTTAAAATCAACGCGACCTCTGATAAATACAACTCGTCTCATACTGCACTCGTTACAGCTCTGCGCCTCATTCTGGGGACCGACACCCATATAGCGTGTGGCAGGCCAGATGATTGCAGCCAGTTAACAAGGATGCAGCTTACTGTACACACAACACAAAACCACTTCACATCCGGCTAGTCCCGGGGACTACCGTAATGCTATCAGCCTCTGAGATATCCGTACTATCTTCACTGACACTACGAGCCTCACCGTCAACGCTTATTTCAATAGGATCTGTATTACCTGCCGACACGGTCTCATCCTCGCCAAAAATCTCGTCAAACATACTTTCTACTACCTCAGTTAATCCTGCCCGGCCTTTTGGTACCTCTCGTAAGCTTTCATGTGGGTATTTGTAAGTTCTGTTTGAGCCATCAATGTTTCTTAGTTCATAGCGATCATTATCTAAAACTTTTACTATTTTAAAGGGTCCTCTAAATTTTCTGTCCAATTTGGTTTGATTTCTTTCACAACACTTTAGAAAAACAAAATCACCGACGCAAAAAGGTTTGACTCGAGCTTTACCTTTGTTAAAACGTTCTTGTTCGATATGTGATAGCGAGGTAATGTTATTCGCGGCAATTTGTCTATTTTCTTGTACGGAACTGGTTTCCCTATTTTCGGTGTTGTTAGTGCTATCATGGGAAATTGTTGCTATGCCTAATGGTTGACTATTTATACCAAACATTAGTTCGGATGGTGAGAATCCCGTGACTCTACATTTAGTAGAATTTAAAACTAACTGAATTTCCCCGAGCTCCTCTCTCCAAATACTGTCGCTGCTGTTCTCGACTATTGTTAATAGGTTTTTAAGCGTCTGCATAACCCGTTCAACCTGTCCATTAGCTCTACTTGCTCCTGTAGCGATAATGTGCAGGTCTATGTTGTTGTCACTGCAGAACGCTTTAAAATCACTACTTATAAAACATCGACCTTGATCGGTAATAACGCGCTTTGGGGCTCCGAACAGATGAACGCAATATCTAAGGGTCTCTACGGCGCTATTAGAGGTTAAGGTAAGAGTATGTCGCAGTAACACGAATTTGGTAAAGGCGTCAATGACTACGAACACGTACTCTTTTCGCTGGCTTTTGCCACTAAGTTTCCCACTAATATCGATATGCACCGTGTGCCAAGGAACAGGTACTTTAGGAATCGGATGCAATTGGATTTGTTGTGCTCCAGAACTCCCTTTACATGTTTTACAGACTAAGCAAGAGTCGACAAATTTTTTGACTGCCTTTGCCATACCGTGAAACCAGTAACATTCATAAAGTTTGTCTAATGTTCTGTCATACCCTAGGTGTTTTATTTGAGCGTGCACGTGACTTATAAGTGACCAAACCAGCGAACGTGGAACTACGGGTAGCCAAGAACTACGTTTGTTTCGTTGAACTTTACGGTACAAAACGCCATTTCTAACATCATAAGACTGAGCTATATCTGGAGAAAGGTCACCGTTTTCCCATTTTGTTACTATATCCACGATCTCACTATCACGTTGTTGCTCTACCGTAAGCCAGCCATGTTGTAATTCAACACTTTGCACTAACTTTGATCGGGAGTTTGAATCAACAGTGGACAAGGGATTTCTAGACAGGAAGTCAGCATGAGACATATGTCGACCTTCTCTATATTCGATATTAAAATCGTAGCACTGCAATATTGCCCACCACCTATGGACGCGCGGGGTAAGGTCAGTTTTTGTGCTGGAGGACTTCAATGCATTACAATCAGTACGTACTGTGAATCGACGTCCATATAAATAGTGCCTAAAACTCTCTACGGCTCGAACCACAGCGAGAGTTTCAAGCTCGTAGGAGTGGTATCGTGATTCAGCTTCACTAGTACGACGGCTGAAATAAGCTACGACATGGGGAGCTTTATTATGTCGCTGGATTAAAACGGCACCGTAACCCTGAGCACTGGCGTCCGTATGAAGCTCTATATCTCTATCAGGATCAAAAATGGCCAGAACAGGCTCCGAGGTCAAAATTTTTATAACTTTTTGATGAACTTGATCATGTTGTTCTGTCCATTTTATCTCTCCTTTAAGTTGTACAAGAGGATATAGAGGGGCCATAAGCATTGAAAAATTTGGAATAAATTGTCTAAAATATGAGGCCAATCCTATAAATTGGCGCACCTGAGTAGCAGTGCGAGGAGGAGGGCTATCTTTTAGCGCTTGAATTTTGATTGGATTCGGTCGTATTTCACCCGACTGTATGACGTAACCGAGGTAAGTGACTTGAGTCTTTAAAAAACTACATTTTTTCATGTTTAGTGAAAATCCAGCCTCAGTAAGAGCTGTGAGAACTAGTTTCAAACGGTCTAAACCCTGTGCAATTGTTGTGGATGGAATTAAAACGTCATCAATGTAAATTTGTGCAAAATCACAGTTTTTCAGAGCTTTCTGAATGCACCTTTGAAAAACAGAAGGAGCATTTTTAAGTCCAAAAGGCATCGCTACATACTCAAATTGACCATCGGGCGTTACGAAAGAAGTTCGTTCGATAGAGTTAGGTTCGATTGGAATGCAGTGAAAACCGGAAGTCATATCTAATGAAGTAAAATATTTAGCGCCATGTAATCGATCGATTTGGTCTGCGATTCTGGGAAGAGGGTAGTTATCAGATCTAGTGTTGGAATTTAACTCCCTGTAATCAACTACCATGCGGTCACTACCGTCCTTTTTCTTCACTAATAGTATCGGGCTAGCAAAAGGTGAACAGCTCTCGCGAATAATACCTGCTTTCATCAGTTCCGAAATTTTATCCTTTACAACCTGTCTTTCAGACGCTGACAGCCTATAGGGACGTCTTTGTACTGTCTTATTGGGATCAATCAAGTCAATTTTCATAACGCCAGTATTTACACGATTTGTAGGTACCCCCTCCACGAAACTATTTTCAAATTTTGAAATAACGTCTAAAAGCGCAATTTTATTTTCTCCGTCTAAATCTGTATCGATTCCTTGTGTAGACATGTCAGTACTAGATATATTCCACACATGTGAAAATTTCGACTGAAAAAGCAAAACGCCTGCTTCGTTAATTTGCACAATAATTCCCTTTTTCAATAATATCGCGGCCAAGCAAAACAGGCTCCACAAGGAACTCGTCGCTAACTACGTGAAATAATATCTCCAAAGTCAAATTTTGCACATTAGTAGCACATAACAACTGATCGTTACAAACTACCTCCGAGTTACCAATTCCTACTAATATTACGGTATTCTTAAAATGTTTTCCCTGTATTTGTTGCGCGAAACTTTGCGTGATTAGAGAACACTCTGAACCAGAATCGAAGATAAAATGACTTTTTTTTACCTGACACATTGAGCTCACCCGTCACCGCACGCTTATAACACAGCTTAACTTCCTTTTTATGTACGTGTTCTTGCTTTTCCTTGGGTGCTGTGCAGGCAGAAGACACGTGGCCGGGCTTGCCACAATTGTAGCAGATAACTGGGCGCTTTTCTTCTAAACGCGATGAGGGTAGTTTTGATATCTGTGAACTTTCACTTCGATTAAGCGGACAATTCATTATTTTGTGGCCTGTTTCTCCACAACGATGGCACGTGCCAGTAAAAGATTTCATGTCATTGTACCGTGGCCGTTTACTTTCAAAATAGTTATCGAAATTGTCACCTTTTCTTTTCAACAGCGATACACCCCGCAATACTCGACAGAGTTGAGATTTAGAAGTTATCATGTGATTATTTAGTTCGCGTCTGATATTTAAATCGCAATTCGATAACACTGATATAGTAAAACCAGTTATAACATCTTCGGGTAGATCAATTTTTGGAATTTTTTCAATCATTTGCCATAGTCGTATAACAGCATCGGAAGCAGTTTCTTTGTTGTTCAATTGAAATTTAACAATTTGATCAAAATAATCCTGCATGAGCATAGGCTTTGAAAATTTGGACAGCAAAATTTCTTTGACATTTTCCCAGGTAATAGAATTGGTGTTTATTTTAGTCAGGCTTGACGCTGCACGACCACGCAATGCGTGTGATAAAGCTAATAATAATTCGGTACCTTCAAGCTTCTTGTGTCTGATTATAACCTCGTTTACAGTGCACCAGCCCTCGATGTCAGCCTCGGCGTCGTCGGGATCAAACTTGATGAGCGTCGGCGTTGGTGCCGGCGCCGGCACGGGTGTTGTTTGTGACGAAAAATTATTGGTCATACCGCGTAACAATCGTAAAAAAATCTCTGCTTCGCTATGGCTCACGTTGACGGATTGTTGGCCTCCGAGACTACCATTTTCGGTCGTGGATTCGTTGAGCACTTCTGATGTCGGCGGAAGGCCAGAGCGATACTCATTTTCCTTAGGCATCTCAAGTAATACACGGGACCGTTATTTTAAAATGAAACGAAGATTAACACTATAAATCAAATTGTAATGATATAGGCTTCACAAGAGGTAATTATTATCTGTAACACCAAAAATCTGAGGCACAACGATCCGTCGGAGGTTCGCGAGTGAATGCCGAGTGCCGGAGCGGCCGCCGCGAGCTTCCTTCTCCTCCCACCATGCCGCCCCGCTCCGATGTTTCGTTAGGTGCGATTGGAGCGCCATCTGGCGTGATGCGCACCTTGGCCTCAGAATAGTCAATTGAGCAACATATTTTAAGGTTTGCCGACATATATAATATGAAGTATTTACTCAAAGTTGAAAACCACAACAAAGACAAAAAGACGACGTTCATATATACCTTTAATAACCTTTAATAATTTATTATGTTCTCGCTGCTGAGGTGAAAAGTTGTATGTGTCACACGAGACCAAAGTTTTTTTGCATCTCGTGTATTTGAATCACTCGCGCACTCAGGATTCTAACTTAGAATCACTCGCTAAACGCTCGTGATTCAATTATAGAATCCTTCGCTAACTCGTGATTCAAAATCAGCACTCGCAGTAAAAAACAACTTTGCTCTCTTGTTGCACAAATAACTATTCTCTATTGTAGCTTAAAAAAAAACCGCCCAAGTGCGAGTCGGACTCGCGCACGAAGGGTTCCGTACAATTATCTATAAAAATCACGTTTTTTGTTTGGGAGCCCCCCTTAAATATTTTATTTTATTTTAATTTAATGATTTATTTTTAAAGGCAATATATAATTAAATATTCTGTGAATATTTCAAGTGTCTACCTGTTGCCGTTATCAATATCGAGCAAAAACGAGCAACAAAATTATGTTTGTTGTATGGGAGCCCCCTTAAATATTTACTTAATTCCATTTTTTAGTATTTGTTGTTATAGCGGCAACCGAAATACATCATCTGTAAAAATTTCAACTCTCTAGCTATCACGGTTCCCGAGATACAGCCTGGTGACAGACGGACGGACGGACGGACAGCGGAGCCTCAGTAATAGGGTTTCCGTTTTTACCCTTTGGGCACGGAACCCTAAAAAGATGTTTTTAGTAGGTATTCTCTTTATTTCCCTGTCACCGTCAAACATTAATAACGTTATCAACCATAAGACTAATTATGTATGTCTTTTCAAATAAGGCTATCTAAAGGAGATAAGCGATAATATAAAGGTTACCTACCTATTTAAGTTGTGGAATCTGTACAATTTGTATCCATCCATACAAATTAATTCTCAGGCTTTTTAATTTTTCTTTGCTAATTATTACTGTAGATTATAAAACGAAGAATTTTCTAAAGAGTGAGCCAACTTGGTCAACAAACTTATTTATGAATCAATAATAACGATATAATATACCTTAGGGTCTCCCCACATCTATCAACGCTGAATCGGCTTTTTAAGCCGATGGAAAAAAGCTAAGTATATTTCTTACACAAAAAGCGCGACAAAGACGTTGATCGGCGCTCCTCAATTCGGCCCGCGGAGCCGAGTCCATCGTCTTTTTCCCTCTTACTACGTGGTCTTTTTTTTACACGCTTTATATTAGCTTCACCTGTATGTTTGTATGTATGTTTGTTTGTAACCGACTCCTTAGGGCGCGATTTTGACCCACTTCCCGGTTTCCGATTGAGCTGAAATTTTGCACATATGTGTAAATTGGATGACAATGCAATATTATTGTAACATGGAGCTGATCTGATGATGGAGCTGGATGGTGGCCATAGGAACTATGTAATAAAACAACACAATCCCGTCGAGTTTGGGCTCGTTTGATTCGTCTTGACGAGCACTTTGATCCCAGATGGTAACCAGGGTCTGATGATGGAGCTGGAAGATGGCCAAAGGCACTCCACAATAAAACGACACAACCCCATCGAGTTTGGGCTCGTTTGATTCGTCTTGACGAGCACTTTGATCCCATATGGTAACCAGGGTCTGATGATGGAGCTGGAAGATGGCCAAAGGCACTCCACAATAAAACGACACAACCCCATTGATTTTGGGCTCGTTTGATTCGTCTTGACGAGCACTTTGATCCCATATGGTAACCAGTGTCTGATGATGGAGCTGGAAGATGGCCAAAGGCACTCCACAATAAAACGAAACAACCCCATCGAGTTTGGGCTCGTTTGATTCGTTTTGACGAGTACTTTGGTCCTAGATGGTAACAAGAGTCTGATGATGGAGCTGGAAGGGGGGTAGGTGGCGGGTTGGGGGTTAGGGTGTGGCGGTTGGGGTTAGGGGATGGGGGGGGGGGGTTTACGGGAAATAGGGTGGGGGTGTTGGGTGGTTCGGGGGTAAGTGATTTTGGGGGGTTGTGGGAAATGGGGAGGGGGTAAGAGGCCTAGATGGTAACAAGGGTTTGATGATGGAACTGGAAGGGGGGGCGGTAGGTGGCGGGGTGGGGGGTGTGGGAGGGGGGGGGGGAGTGGGGGTGGGGGGGGGGGTTCCGGGGGTATGGGGGTTCGGTGTTAGGGGGGTTGGGTTTAGGTGGTTCGGGGGTTTGTAAAATGAGGAGGGGGTAAGGGGGGTTTAGGGAATTGGGGGTAAGGGTGTGGGGTTTGGGGGGGTTTGGGTAAATGGGGTGGGGGATGTTGGGGGTTGGGTTTAGGGGGTTTGGGGGTTGTAGGTGAGGGGGTAAAGTTAGAAAGAAAAAAATGCAACTAAAAAATAGAAAATAAATAATAGTTTAAAAAAACTAAAAAACACGCTTTAAAAAATAAAAAATAAATTTTAATAAATTTCAATTTACTATTCTTATAGTGCAGTAAAAAATCTTAATAAGCAATTATTATATTGTTATATCCAGATCAAAATTTGTAAACAATTCTAAATATTGATAAAATAAATAATAATAGTTTAAAATATTTTATTGTAAAAAAAGCGTGGGGTGCTTTTTAAGATGTTATCAAAATGACAATCCTTGACAATTGACACCATGCACCCCACGCTTTTTTTACAATAAAATATTTTAAACTATTATTATTTATTTTATCAATATTTAGAATTGTTTACAAATTTTGATCTGGATATAACAATATAATAATTGCTTATTAAGATTTTTTACTGCACTATAAGAATAGTGAATTGAAATTTATTAAAATTTATTTTTTATTTTTTAAAGCGTGTTTTTTTTGATCAAACATTTCAAATCTATGGAAACATGGACGCGCGGCCGTGGAGGCGCTGTCCATGTTTCCCTAGTAATTGTTTTTTTTACGTAAACGCGATCGAGAAGTATTTTGGTGACTTAAAACTTATAGTAAGCATACAGTACGCTTAGTATAAGTTTTAAGTGACCAAAATACTTCTCGATCGCGTTTACGTAAAAATTTCAATTCTATGGAAACATGGACGCGCGCGCGCGGAGGCGCTGTCCATGTTTCCATAGTAATTGTTTTTTTTACGTAAACGCGATCGAGAAGTATTTGGTGAAGTAAAACTTATACTAGGCCTACGGCTTAAGCCGATTCTGTGTCGATAGATGTGGCGAGGCGAGACTCTACCTTACTCATTATACAGCAAACCTATCGCGACGTCAGTAATCGTAACTGCAACGGGGTGGATGACACCATAAACCAATTCCAAGTGCAACTCTAGTAAAAAAAATGTACCTATATATTATTAGTTGCTTCTAAACAAAGAAATTAATAATAGATTAAGTTGGTAAATATGTGACGTCATAACTAGCTATTGCCATACAAAATTTATAGGAGAATGCAGTTTTGATACCACATAAAAACTATCTACTTAAGTAAGGAGGGACGTAACGTAGGGTCTAGGGACCAATCAAGGGTGATTGGTGGATTTGGTGGTGTCGTCGTCCCTATTACTAGATGTACTTAACTTAAGCACCCTTACATCTATTTTTCGCTTTGAGTATTAAATGTTTTCGAAACGACGTAGGTACTAAGTGGAACAATAACACAGTTTTATATCAGGCAGAAGACGCGACGTAATGTTTGCTTCAAAATGAAAAGCACACGCGCCGCCGAAAAAAACACCCAAAATATCACCCTCCCTCCACATGCGACGATGTTCTAAATTTCAAAAAAATCAAAGGTAAGTTTTTTTCAACTACTTAAAGAGTTTGTTCAGTGGTCAAACGTGTGAGTTGTTGCGGCCTGCATATAGATGGCGCTGTCAGTTGGGTCTTTTGTGTCGTTACTCGCTAGTGGCGAGTGTCATGTCAGTGTGAAGGTAGCTAGCTGCCCATGCAAGATGGAATAGCTCCTTGAAGATGTTATGCCAGCTTTTCAGCACCATATTATAATGGGTGATTTTAATACGTGCCTACTTAAAAACGATTCCCGCTCTAGATCCCTTAGGTCTGTTGTTGAGGCTTGCAACCTAAGTATTCTCCCATCCAATGCTACTCATCATTTCCCGAACTGTTCCCCGTCTCTTCTAGACCTATCTATCACTTCTTCTCCTGGTCATGTTGCTAAAGCTGGCCAGTGTTCTGCAGACGCTTTCTCTTATCATGATTTGATTTACCTCTCATATAAAATTCGACCTCGTAGGATTAAACGTAAAGTTCTTTTGCAGCGCAACTTTGGTCGAATGAATATTGACTTGCTTCGTGAGGACGCAATGAAGATCGATTGGGCATCCGTCTCCGGAGCTGGCGCGGTTGATGATCAAATCGCTCTTTTCAACTCACTCCTCACTAAACTTAATGACGTGCACGCTCCGGTCAAACCAATCAAGGTGAAGCATCTTCCTGCTCCCTGGCTTACTGATGATATCAAGTCCCTGATTCGAAGGAAGAATCAAGCTAAAGTAAGGTACAAGGTTGACTCTTCGGACAGAAACAGGGACAAATATCGTGCCTTGCGGAATCGCTGTAGCACTATCTGTAGAGACGCTCAAAGACGCCATATTCACGAGGCAGTTGAAAACGGAGACCCTGCTAAAGTTTGGAAATTTCTTAAATCAATAGGAGTTGGTAAATCTCAGCAAAAATCTATTTCGGCTGGTATTAATATTGATCAGCTCAACCAGCATTTCTCTTCTTCGGCTATTTTCAGTGGATCTGAAAAAGACAAAACACTAACTTATCTTTCAACATTACCAACTTCTGATACTACTCCTTTTTATTTCAATCAATTTACCGACAGTGATGTTAAGAAGAGCATATTATCCATCGCTTCAAACGCTGTTGGTGTTGATAGTGTAAGTCGTGCTATGATCCTTCCTCTCCTTGATATAGTTGTTCCCGTCATCACTTCTATACTTAATAATTCTATTACATCGAATATATTTCCTGTAGTATGGAAGGATGCTGAAATTATTCCCCTACCTAAAAAGTCCAGTCCGTCATCCTTTTCTGACTACAGACCAATTTCTATTCTCCCTTTCCTATCCAAAGTTTTGGAGCGTCTAGTGCATCAACAGTTATCATCATATCTAAACAGAAACGACCTCCTCAATCCTTTTCAGTCTGGTTTCCGTCCTGGTCATAGTACGGCAACCGCACTTGCGAAGATCACCGATGACATCCGAATGGGTATGGATAATAGAAAACTCACTGTTTTAACTCTATTAGATTTCAGCAATGCTTTCAACACTGTTGATTTCGACATTATGCTTGGAATTTTACGCTCTCTTAACATATCTCCTGCGGTTATTGAATGGTTTCGTAGTTACTTAGTGGGTCGTCGGCAAAGAATAAAGGCGGAAGATTCTCGATCTTCCTGGTGCAACACTCTTGCTGGTGTACCACAAGGTGGAGTGCTGTCTCCATTATTATTCTCTATTTTTATAGATTCTATTTCTCGTAATCTTCTTTCTTCGTATCACCTTTATGCTGATGACCTACAAATCTACTCTCAGGGTGTGATTGGCGATCTTCCGTTGGTTATCGAGTCTGTTAACTTGGATCTAAAGAAGATTTTGAAATGGAGCCAACGATTTGGCCTGATTGTTAACCCAACAAAGACCCAGGTCATTGTTATTGGTAGCTCGAAACTTGTGCCAAGAGTCGACTTTGCATCTCTGCCACCGGTGCTTTTCGACGGAGTACTAATACCGTTTGCGCATCAGGTCAAGAGCCTGGGTGTTATTTTAGACCGCACTCTCTCATGGTCTCCTCATGTGTGCGAGGTGAGCAGGAAGGTGTTTGCTGCGGTGGGATCTTTAAGACGGCTTCAGAATTTCCTACCTTTTGCTACCAAGGTTGCGCTTGCTCAAACTTTGCTGCACCCTATATTCGACTATGCTGACATTTGCTATCCCGATCTCCTAGAAGAGCAGCTTAATAAACTTGAGCGAATTCAAAATCTATGCATTCGGTTTATCTTTGGTCTGCGTAAGTTCGATCATGTCTCTAATTTTCGATCACAGCTCAAGTGGCTCCCAATCCGCCTTCGCCGTAACTCTCACGTTCTCCACCTTCTTTACGGCATTCTCTTTAACCCTGCAACTCCTCGCTACCTCAAAGAGCGGTTTAGCTACGTAACTTCTATTCGATGCTCTCAGAACTTTCTCCTTACCGTGCCTCTCTCTAACTCCAAATTCTTTGTCTATTCTTATACTGTCCAGGCTATTCGGTTGTGGAATGCCTTGCCGATTGACTTACGACGGGCAAAATCTCTATCAATCTTTAAATCAATGCTTAAGGTGTACTATCTGTCTTCTTGTAATTATTAGCTTTGTTATAGTTTATTTATTTATATGTGGCTGTTTATCCCAATGCTTATATTTGTTTTAGATGTGTACTTATTATATGTACGATATATGTATGAGTAGATGTACTATTTTTTGTTGCGTTTTAATTTTCTGATCCACTGTTGATGCACCACCTGCTGTAAACTAGTCCTTCCTTCTTTCTGGTAAAGGGTTGCCTGGAAGAGATCGCTCTTAAGCGATAAGGCCGCCTATTGCTTACCTTGTAACTTACTCTCTGTGTACCTGTTTTCTGTATTGCTTACTATTCCTGGTGTACAATAAAGAGTCATTGTATTGTATTGTATTGTATATTGCCGGTACTTGTGCTTTCACATAGATACTATGTCGAGTACCTATATAGTAATAGGTACTAGTACATAATGTGTTTTTCCTACTCCTGCACTTTTATCTGGTTTTTACATGGTCGCGAACAAATATATAAGAACATAGATAATATGACTTCAGAAAGTCTATACTTAATCTATTCGCCATAACAGCACTTGTGTCGTAATGTCGTTATTACGATACACCTAGCTGCCACATAATATTAAATGTAGGGTACACTCAACACTAAAGCCCAGTTTAGACCTGCTGAGTTGAGTAGAGTAGGGTACAGTCGGGTACAGTAGGGTAAAATAGGGTACAGTCGGGTACAGTCGGGTACAGTCGGGTACAGTCGGTTACAGTAGGGTAAAATAGGGTACAGTCGGGTACAGTCGGGTACAGTAGGGTAAAATAGGGTACAGTCGGGTACAGTCGGATACAGTAGGGTAAAATAGGGTACAGTAGAGTACAGTCGGGTACAGTAGGGTAAAATAGAGTACAGTAGAGTACAGTCGGGTACAGTAGGGTAAAATAGGGTACAGTCAGGTACAGTAGGGTAAAGTAGGGTACAGTCGTGTACAGTAGGGTAAAATAGGGTACAGTAGGGTACAGTAGGGTAAAATAGGGTTCAGTAGAGTACAGTCGGGTACAGTAGGGTAAAATAGGGTAAAGTAGGGTACAGTCGGGTACAGTCGGGTACAGTAGGGTAAAATAGGGTACAGTAGGGTACAGTCGGGTACAGTCGGGTACAGTAGAGTAAAATAGGGCACAGTCGGGTACATTAGGGTAAAATAGAGTACAGTAGGATACAGTCGGGTACAGTCGGGTACAATAGGGTAAAATAGGGCACAGTCGGGTACAGTAGGGTATCATAGGGTACAGTAGGGTACAGTCGGGTACAGTCGGGTACAGTCGGGTACAGTAGGGTAAAATAGGGTACAGTCGGGTACAGTCGGGTACAGTCGGGTACAATAGGGTAAAATAGGGCACAGTCGGGTACAGTAGGGTATCATAGGGTACAGTAGGGTACAGTAGGGTACTGTCGGGTACAGTTGGGTACAGTCGGGTACAGTAGGGTAAAATAGGGTACAGTCGGGTACAGTCGGGTACAGTAGGGTAAAATAGGGTACAGTAGGGTAAAGTCGGGTACAGTAGGGTAAAATAGGGTACAGTAGAGTACAGTCGGGTACAGTTGGGTACAGTCGGGTACAGTAGGGTAAAATAGGGTACAGTAGGGTACAGTCGGGTACAACAGGGTAAAATAGGGTACAGTTGGGTACAGTCGGGTACAGTAGGGTAAAATAGGGTAAAGGTGGGTACAGTAGGGTAAAGTAGGGTACAGTCGGGTACAGTCGGGTACAGTAGGGTAAAATAGGGTACAGTAGGGTACAGTTGAGTACAGTCGGGTACAGTAGGGTAAAATAGGGCACAGTCGGGTACATTAGGGTAAAATAGGGTACTGTAGGGTACAGTCGGGTACAGTCGGGTACAATAGGGTAAAATAGGGCAGAGTCGGGTACAGTAGCGTATAATAGGGTACAGTAGGGTACAGTCGGGTACAGTCGGGTACAGTCGGGTACAGTAGGGTAAAATAGGGTACAGTAGGGTACAGTCGGGTACAGTTGGGTACAGTCGGGTACAGTAGGGTAAAATAGGGTACAGTAGGATACAGTCGGGTACAACAGGGTAAAATAGGGTACAGTTGGGTACAGTCGGGTACAGTAGGGTAAAATACCCTATTTTACCCTACTGTACCCTACTGTACCCTATTTTACCCTACTGTACCCGACTGTACCCTACTGTACCCAATTTCACCTGACTGTACCCTACTGTACCCGACTGTATCCCATTTTACCCTACTTTACCCGACTGTACCCGACTGTACCCTATTTTACCCTACTGTTCCCGACTGTATCCCATTTTACCCTACTGTACCCGACTGTACCCTACAGTAGGGTACAGTACAGTACAGTAGAGTCGAGTCGTAGGAAAAATATTGTATGCAACGGTGTATAATTTGGTCTTAACGGCTCGTGCCGTCTTCCATTGCGATACTCGCATTCGCTCGTATCGTAACTCACGTCACTCGCCTTTTAAGACCTCACTTATACAACAGTTGCATAAAATACTATTATTCCTTTCTGTTTTTTTTGTGTGCTGGTTTTCATAAGGCTGATAAATTTGGAACATTTTGCTTTCCTTTTTAGGGTTCAGTAGCCAAATGGCAAAAAACGGAACCCTTATGGATTCGTCATGTCTGTCTGTCTGTCTGTCCGTCCGTATGTCATAGCATCATGTGAACTGTATATTGAATCTCATTTACTCTGTCAGAATCACGAACAGGTAAATCTAAGAACCGACATAATGTAAATATTACGTTTCTGTAACAGCCAGTAAGTAGACAGTTGTTAGGTTAGATAATACTTGACATTTATCTACACAGCCAGTCCTTATGTGGAAAATAACCAGGTAACGTTTCCAGAGGGATTAAATGATAGCCTCTTTGTTGCAACATCGTTGACGCGTTTTTGATGGTATTTATTTCGACATCAGACCATAATTAAACTATAATACGGCTCCATACTAAGCGCTTTCCTCTATTAGTGTATGCGGTGCGGTAGTTTGTTTGCCTAAAAGCTCTATACTTAGGATACACTTAGTATTTAGAACTGTCAAAAAAATGTAGTCTCCATTTATTTATTTATTTATTTGAAAAAACTTACACAGCATGACAGTATGATACCAAAGCACTGAGTAAGATAGAAAAATAAAAACTGTACAATATATGATAAGCAGCAAAAAATAAAAATAAATTAATAACATGAGGACGGACGTGCATCCATCATCTCGCAAAACTTCAAACATTCATCGCACACTCTCTTCCAACAACCAGACAATACATCACACTCAGGCGCCGATGCTAGGAGGGAGTTGACGTAATGGAATGCGCGGACCAGCGGCGACTGCCTATAAGCGGCCGTGCGCGCCGACGGCAGTGCTAGCAAAAGGTGGTTTCGAGGCCTAAAACTAAATTTTGTAAAAAGTGGAACGTGCAGGCGCACCATTTGCGCCACCATCTCGACACTGTCGCATTCCCCTCGCAAGGCCTTAGCAGATGTCGTTACAAGCGCGTAATTACGTCTTACTTCCTAAGAGTTAAACCCCAGAGTTCCGAGCAGAAACTTGGTAGGGTACAAGAACGGGTAGTACCCAAGCGTTTTTTTGTAGAGAAATCTGAGAAACGCTTTTTGGATTTTCTCTAGAAGTAAGACGTAAGTAGACTCATGCGGATTCCACACCATAAAAGCTTGGTTTATTTTAACGATGTACTCATTTTGGCAAATAAATTGCGGTAGGCGTATCGTATATATGTATATCAGGTATTATTTTTATGATAAATGCTTATTTAAAATAAGAACTTAACAAAATTAGCCGTGAAAATTGCATAGGTATAAAAAGATTGACGATCACAATTCTTTGCTGCGCAATACAATTAATAACTAATTGTGTTTGATTATTATTAATAAGTAACATAATACGATAAACATTGCCCCAAACTAGCACATTATCGCAGTGTGAATTGCACGACCAATTTATATTTAACATAATTGTCGCAAGTAATCAACTTGTTATTGTTAACCGCACATCGACCCGTTAATGTATCCCGCGAATCTGATTGGGATACCTATTTAACTCTGAAGAGATTTATTATGCCTCCATTATCAAGAGGGCAAATACGCAAATAGTAACGTACCAATAACATTACTTTACCGAGTTCAGCAGATAAACTTACTCGTGTCCTGTGCCTTAAATAAAATTAAAAAAAAGAATTCACTTTCGCGCTAAAATTCTGACGTTTCCGCGAGGTGCTTTATCGTGAACGCACTCGCACAGTAAATGTTTGTTGAGTTAAAAATACAATAGTGACTTAATTTTACAATCTAATCTTTTAATAAATACTATAGTTTATTCTTATCGGTTATAGTTACTTTTTGTTAAGGATATATCGTGTTTATCTTGTTTTAATATGATAGAACAATTAAACAAACGGGCAGTTCACGAACATTTATTGGAGCGGGAAAGATTACAACAATTAAAAACCAAACCTAAGATCAACATGGAAAACACTAGGAACGGAAGGTGGTTGGCTAAGGTAAATATTTTAACTGTTTTTTAACCCCCGACACAAAAAGAGGGGTGATATAAGTTTGACCGCTATGTGTGTGTGTCTGTCTGTCTGTGGCATCATAGCTCTTAAACGGGTGAACCGATTTAGATGCAGTTTTTTTATTTGAAAGCAGGTTTCTTGGCGATGGTACTAAGATATGTTTCATCAGAATCGGTTCAGCCGTTTTAAAGTTACAAGCTCTTTTATTATTTTCGTAATCATGTCAGCATATACAGGGTTATTTGTAATTCACTAGCATCCTTTTAACCCTAAACTCCTACCACTTAAACAAATGTTTTTTGTTTTACGGCTTTTGTCATAACTCAATATTTTTGGTGTAATAACGTTTTGAAAATTTGAGATTACCTACCTCTTATTTTTACGATACTCTGTGTATTTGTATGGGAAAAAATTGCTTCATTTTAGAAAGTCATAAAACAAAAACATTTGTTTGAGTGATAGGAATTCAGGGTTAAGAGGATGTCAGTGAATTACAAATAACCCTGTATATAGTATAGCCTAAGCACATAGGTCTTCCTTACCTACGCGTCGCCACAATTTTTTTTCTAAATAAAGTATCTTTTAACAGATGTGACTGTAATTCATATACCTATCTATCAAATATTGTCAATTGCTTTAAGTAGTAGTATGTGACCAACCACAGCTGCTGCAATGTGGCCAAACACGTAGAGGTAATTTTAGCAATAAATCGTCGGATCTTTAAGTAAAAAAAAAACGAGCGCGGATAAAGAATTTTAAAATTAGCAGTGCCAGCTGTATTAAGTAGTATTCAAAGCTACAATTGATTCAAAGGAATAACAATTATCCCATTTTGATGAGTTAGGTTAGGTTAGGATTTCGTCAAGGCAAACTCCTAAACTACGCATAGCAGTGAAAGACATTTTGCTGTTTTCGCTAAGCATTGATTGGCGAATTGGTAAAGCTGTAAAAGCCATCAGAGGCTAACAGCAACAGTCCCGGTACGGTCACTGACACCCCGGGTAAGAATATTATGGCGCCCACTTAAGGAAATCAAAATCGAGTGCCAGTTTGGCGGGGGAAGCATCTCCCCCACCGATCGCTCCCTGAAATTTGGCGCCCTGGGCCGTTGCCCCATCGCGCTCCCCCCTAACGCCGGCACTGGTCCGTCCAAAAAAACCATACGATGGGAGTAGAAAAAAATAGTGAATGTTAGCGCGAGCACTGCACGCTGGACATTACGGTATTCGGTAACAGAGTCATCTTTTAGCCTTAAACTTTGCACAATGCACATACAATTTGACTAACTGCTGACTAATATGACATTCTGATAGATACGAACTTATCGTATTGTACCTACTGATAACTTATCGCGTAAATCGTGATATTGTTCAGTACCTCGAAGGTAAAGCAAAGCGACTAATATCCGGTGCAACTAAAAATTTTGTAACATAAATTTGCATTTATTAGGGGAGACAGAATTTAAGACTGTTATTTGTGTTAGATTCAAACGTGCGTCCTTTGTTTTAATATATGTTGCAAAAAGTGCTATTAGTTTCACTATAATGACGTGTGTGACGTGATGCGTGATTGTTTTCAGAGATATTATGACATTTTAGTGTTGAAATTCGTTTAAATTTGGTTATGTTAGCTGAAGACGCTATGGAAGTGGAGCTAAGTGGTCGATTAAAAGTAAGTCATTGATTTTAACTTTAACTTTACCGCGTCTTAACTAGTAATTTGCTCTGGACTAGTCTATTGAATTTCATTATCATCCTCTCCGGCCGGTCTAAGTATTATACGCTTCACCGCTTGAGACAGTCCACCTCTTAGAATGAGAGGGCTTGGTCTGCCGTTCCCACTCGGGTCCGGTGCGGATTGGTAAATTCACACACCAATGAACAGTTTGAAAAGCAACTTCGCGTATGCAGGTGGCATCACTATGTTTTACTATAAACTAGTATAAGCCGAAAAGGTCATCACAAATTCTGATAAATTCTTTGGTGCGATCCCGTGTTCGAATCGACGACCCTCTGTTAAAGAGCTCATGGGTCAAACCACTTGGCTACCACGGCTTTTTTAGAATTTACTTTCATAGTAAAGACTTGGCCCTTTTAGTCATAATTAATCATAAAGGCTTGTTTATATTGTGATAATTTTTAAGTAGGTCCCGTTCGTTTGTTATGTTTTATATTTTGATTCCTAACCAGCAAAGTTAGCAAAGCGAACTCGAAACTCGAAAACGAAATTTTTTCCCAAGTAATTTTAACTTAATAAATCCTTTAATCTACTTTTTTTGTTGCACAATAGATGAATTTATTGAATTTAAGTCAGTAGCTGTAGGTATTTTGTTTTTTATTTTAGACAAAACCTGCAAAAATTTGGGGCCCCAGTTTGGACCAAGGTCCTAGGTTACCTACACCCACTGATTTTGATGCAACTGTTTAGGAATAGTAATTAAAGAAAGAAAGAAAGAAAGAAAATACATTTATTAACAACAACACAAGCCACATAAATATTTTAACAAAAAGGACAATACAAAGGCTAAAAATAGAGTGTGTCATTGCGGTTGCAAATTGGACACTGGCTCAGCATAATTCACCTTAGGGTTAGAGTAAGTTTAAAAAATACCATGACTAGATGTAAGTTATAACTTATAAATAAATCTCCCTCACTATTTACAGGAACTTACAGTATCTAGTAATCGTTTTTAAATGCGTTAAAAGCTGATATTATTGTAATTCCACTCATAAATCTCCATGTGGGCCAATATACGTACATAGTAATATTATTCATAGAAAAATTGTTGCATCCTGTTGACTCGTCAACGTCGTTAGTCGTCACCGATCCTTATAGTTCGATTAGGAACCTTGCAGCTGATTGGTCTCATAGGTCAAGGGATCGTCTTTAAGTATTAGGTAAAAATATTTGTAAATTAAAAAAATAGTAACACATTGGGAAATGCTGTGGAAGTTACTAAGGTTGGTGTTTCAGCACGCAACTCGGATTGACGCCGTTAATTTTCCTAGTTAGTATAGTCACAGAATAAGTAATGTTATAGTATGGTAGTGGTATTTACGGCTGCGTTCAAACCAAACCGACTGTCGGCCGCCGAATGTGAGCGCGCGTTACGCAGTTTATTGTAACCAAACCGACAATACGCCATTACGCTATGCGTAGTCGCCGACATAAAATCCGTACAAAATAGCGTTCACACTGGGGCTCACAGTGAGCCTGCTCACATTCGGCGGCCGACAGTCGGTTTGGTTTGAACGCAGCCTACTACTTCTGAATTGTGTGGGCACAATCGACAAAAGCCACTGCTTACCAGTTTCAAAACAAATTTGCTTGCAACCGTCGAAGTTGCCTAACCCCGCCCTTAATTTTGTTGACCAATGAGCAACAGAATATTTTATTGTTAATTACTTGCACATGTTTTGTTTCGTTGCTTGACCAAAATGAGGAACGGGTTTTACTTCAAAAAAAAAATTACACAAATTTCATTGCACCCAAAATGGGCCTTTAAGGTGTCAAGGCAACGTTTTTGACGATTGTACGTATGAATACCAGATACAATGTAATACATAGAACCTCTGTTTGAGAGACCATAGGTCAAACCACTAGGCCACCAAGGCCTTTTTTTTTGTAGTGAAGCTAATATAGCGTGTTCTTAGGTATACATACATATGTAATAATAGGTATAAGAACAAACGATGGACACCAAAAATTTGGACCACACGTTTAATGGTAGTAGTTAGTCATACAAGACGACTGACTGGAGAAAGTTTTGCTGCCTTACTGTATGAGTAAATCTCGTGTCACAACGGAAACTTTCATATAATTTAAACTATTTTTGAATTTCACCCAATATTGTGTAATGAAAAATGAAAGGCTCCATAAGTACGTAACATAGTAGTACAAAGCATGATCATACCATAAACGATGGCATCTTATTGATACTTCCTGCCGCGTAGTGTACATTACTCATTGATTGACAGTTTAAGTTTCAATTACTTAGATCGAGAAACTACAACTCAACGCATATCAGTCTTATTCTTGTAAGTAAAAGTCCTTGTACTAGTAAGTATTACTTTATCTGTGGCAAAAGACAAAAATACTCTTTTTCACGACACTGCTCGAAAATGTGGCCATAGATAACCTAAATCCAGTACTCAAAACTGCCTATATATGTACATTTAACAGCTGACTCATTTATGGCGCACAAACACGACAACAAAGTTACACTAATCGAAAACAGGACGTATCAGTATATGTATTTCATTATACGATACGACTTTTTGAAAGATAATTTCTGAATTTCATTCCTGGCGTGGTGAAACGACATTATTGGACCAATCAACAGTAATCGTCTGCTGCATGCGATGGATGGATGGATGAATGGATGGACGGACGGACGGACGGACGGACGGACGGACAGATGGACTGGATGGACGGATGGACGGGATGGACGGGATGGACAGAATGGACGGATGGACAGATGGACGGGATGGTTAGGATGGACGGATGGACGGATGGACGGATGGACGGATGGACGGGATGGACGGAATGGACGGATGGACGGGATGGATGGACGGATGGACGGATGGACGGAATGGACGGGATGGACGGGTTGGACGGGATAGACGGGTTGGACGGGATGGACGGGATGGACGGGATGGACGGGTTGGACGGGATGGACAGGATGGACGGGATGGACGGGACGGATGGACGGGATGGACGGAATGGACGGGATGGCCGGAATGGACGGGATGGACGCGATGGACGGGTTGGACGGGATGGACAGAATGGACGGATGGGCAGATGGACGGGATGGACGGATGGACGGGATGGACGGGATGGACGGAATGGACGGATGGACGGGATGGATGGACGGAATGGACGGGATGGACGGGATGGACAGAATGGACGGATGGACGGGATGGTTAGGATGGACGGATGGACGGATGGACGGATGGACGGATGGACGGGATGGACGGAATGGACGGATGGACGGGATGGACGGGTTGGACGGGATAGACGGGTTGGACGGGATGGACGGGATGGACGGGATGGACGGGTTGGACGGGATGGACAGGTTGGACGGGATGGACGGGACGGATGGACGGGATGGACGGGATGGCCGGAATGGACGGGATGGACGGGTTGGACGGGATGGACAGAATGGACGGATGGGCAGATGGACGGGATGGACGGATGGACGGGATGGACGGGATGGACGGGATGGACGGAATGGACGGATGGACGGGATGGATGGACGGAATGGACGGGATGGACGGGATGGACAGAATGGACGGATGGACAGATGGACGGGATGGTTAGGATGGACGGATGGACGGATGGACGGATGGACGGATGGACGGGATGAACGGAATGGACGGATGGACGGGATGGATGGACGGATGGACGGATGGACGGGATGGACGGGATGGATGGATGGACGGGATAGACGGGATAGATGGACGGATGGACGGATGGTCGGATGGACGGGATGGACGGGATGGACAGGATGGACGGGATGGATGGATGTATGATTATGATGATGATGATGATAATGATTTCCTCGCATTAGTCGTGAAAAGCACAATGTTTGGTCTCGGCCAAAAGTGCAATAGATGGACTCGTACTTTCGAGGGCCTCCGCTACGCGTCGGCCCTCAAACAAACTCGTCCATCTATTGCTTACTTTCCAGCCTCTACAACAATGTACTATTCAATGAAACGTGTTAAAAAACCATAGGTATTCTTTATTTATTTAAACAATATATAAAAGCTACGTATCTACTCTACATTTTACTATAGTTTAAAGAGATAACAACGTTAATAGATACAAAAACGAATAATTAAGTATTTATCTCAAAATTTAGAAATAATTGGTATAATTTAATAAAGTAATTTTGTAATGGCTGTAGTGTAGGTAGGTAGGCTCTACTGCGAATTTGTTCGAAACTACAAAAATAGATCAGTTTTACTTGGTTTTACTAAATGAATTCATAACTTGTTCTTCACCTTTGATACACGTGTAGTTTTTTGTTGACCAAATCAGGAGCTCAGAAGGTTAAACAGTAATTTATTCTAAAATATGTTAAAAATAGCCGAGAAAGATCCGTAAACGGGATATTTTAAACCGGAAATATTTGGACAACTGGTTAGACGAGTTTATCTATGGGCCGAATCGTCTTGATTAAAAGGTAGGTGTTGTTTTGCCTTTTTATTACTTCATTGTACCTATTAAGCGGGTTACCATGGGTATCCTTATGGCCAGTGTTAAATGATCTCTACTTCCAGTTTGAATAAACAAATAAGTAGCTATTTAATTTGAATAAGGAAGAGTGTGTGACGTCACTGAATTTTAAATTTAGTCAATGGAATTTTACTACAATTGAAATAATCTTGAATAAAAATTTTATTGAAATAAAAGATTAAAAGGTTTGCTATAGGATTTGTTGAAGTTAATTCTGTATTATAAAGTTGCTAGGTCATGTCTTCTGTAAAAGGTTATCTGATATTTATAGTAGATACATTACGAATACATTGTTAGCGATATGAAAATGGATGGTACCTATCACATACCATAGTGTTAAGTAATAGCATATGATTCATATGAATGTGGTAGTTAATTGACTAAAACTATATGCAAGTATTGATTGCATACGATCACATTTGGTTTAAATTTTCGCCTGGTTATTGTCTAAATTATAATTTTAAATGATTGCTTTTCTTGAAAATGTTACGCGTCCCAAATTACGTCCTCTTTCCCATCATAAATTCAGACAGTACCTTTTTCCACGGGCTATTGGTGCACACACCTTCTAGTGAGTCGAACCTATTTAAACACTTAAAAAAATTAGTCACTTAATGCTGCCATTTGTCAATAAAATAGTATAATTACTTAAGAGCTAACTACAGAAGTCATTACCTTCAAGACAAGTAATTTTCGACTAATTTCCATGAGTCGATTTTCTTTTAATTGCCCTAATTCCTCTCAGAGTTTTTTATTAGATTCCATTAGTGACTACATATTTCAAAACAAATCACAATAATGCGTAAGCATGGTGACGTGGATTTAAGAACGTGTTGCGTCACATTACTACAACCCTACCCTTTCCACTTTCTTTGTTATTTCAACGGCAACTATCCAGACTTGTGCCATATTTCCTTCACACAAGACCGTATTTTGACCAGCTGGGAACGACAAAGTGGCATATCAACGGTCGATATCAAAAGTACTGTGTCATATAATGGTTGTAAGGATTCCCTTCCGTTTACTGATGCCGTAGAAATGCATAAATATATAGAGCTATGAGTGGTTCACCAATTCCTACCCTAGGGTCAATAAGCAATGAGGAAGACGGCTGTGGAAGCACTATTTGACCACTTAAAGGTGGGGTAATAGGATTTGGTGACGTAAAATGAATGGCTAATTAAGCGATTCATTTAGTCCGTCCGATGGAAGGTAATTTTATTCAAAGCAATTTTGATAATAATCGATGTCAAATGGTTGCGAACTCGGCAGACGGTTTTTCAGAAGCGGGATTCGATGAATTGGAGTTATGTTTTTGTTTTTAAAATGTTGGAAACGTAGATCCGTCTTAGACACCGCCAGATGGTTTTTTATATAGTTTAAATACATTACAAAGCCAAGATATCAAGTTCAATTCACGCACCGCTTCACGTAATACTGTATCATGTTACCTATCGTTATACGTACGAAAGTGACATTTTTGGAGGTGGTAAATTTATCCGTATAATACTTAATGTGTATTGTTGGCGGGGTCATTAGTGTGAGGAAGGCTTCCGGGTCCGATCGTCACCACATTGGTCCCGTCTCGCCTCCATGTTTCGGGTAAGAGAAGAGAGCTATTGATAAACTATTGTTTTGGTTTTGTTATCTTGGCGCGTTCGCGTATACATGGCTTCGTCGCTAAGTTGTTGACGTACACCGAGTCGTGCCCGTTCCTATCAGTCCACTCGCAACCCGGGACCTATCACTACAGTTTCGGCGCCGCGCCTAAAAGTCACTAAGCATTCAATTGATGTTTCCTACTCGGTGGTGAATTGATCTATTATAAGGCCGGTTACGAAACCTCATCCTAATTCCCTTTCACAGTCGACAGGCTAAGTAGAAGGCCTTGTCGAAAGTTTATCCGAGATTTGCGAGCGATCTAGGAGCGAGGTCGTGCCCGGGTCGGGCGCAGGAGAGCGCCGGGCCGGCAGTCTGCGCGCCGCGCTCGCGCCACCACCATGCGGGACGAGGAGCCCCCGAGGCCGCCGCCCTCCCCCGCGCCCGCGCCCGCCGCCGCCGGGCCCTCGCGCCTCCGCCGCACGCTCCACACGCTCCGCTCGCCGTTCCGCTCCGGCTCGCCCTTCCACATCGGCTCTATCAAACGGTCCGGTTCCACGAAATCCTCCGCTTCAGACGGCGAGATCGCTCGAGACGAACGCACGATGCGTAAGAAAAACAAGAAACTGCGCGCCGAAGCCGCGAGCGACGCGTCCGGCGCCTCGCGCAGCACCGACGGCTCGCCGCGAGAGGACAAGAAGAAAAAAGAGGGCGGAAGTTTGTTGCGGAGAATGGGGAGTATCGGTAAAAAACGCGAAGGGACGTCTACGCCTACACCCACGCCCCAGCCTACGGATCCCGTCGAAAGCGTTCCGGAGAGCGCTCCCGCACCGCCGGTCGAGCCCGAGCCGAGCGCGCCTATAACGCCGGAGCCGCCAGTCAGTCCCATTGCGGTGGAGCACGCGGTCGCTACGCGCCCTTTCACGAAAGCCGCGTGGAAACGCAAGAGCGTGCCCGAGATGGAAAAGCCCGTGGAAGAGCCCAGCCCGGGGAACGCGCTGCGGCGGCGCATCGCGTTCGTCGCGCAGGCGTCCGCGTGCCTGTCGGAGGACCACGACGACGGGGAGAGCGGCGGCGGGGAGGGGGTGGGGTCGCTGGAGGAGGCGGTGGCGCTGGCGCGCGTGCGGCTGGCGGCGGCGCCCGCGCACTCGCCGTCGCCGCCGCAATCGCGCGACGTCGACACCGAAGAGGAGGGGTACGCGGACGCGATGCCGCCCTACGGAGACCTGCTCGAGTCGGAGCAGAAGCCGGCGGCGAGCGGCTCACCGGTGAGTTAGGGGCGCGGGCCGCGGGCCGCGGGCGTCAGTGGCTGCGGACGAGCCGAGCGATGCGCGCGCGCCATGACCTTCGAGGAGGCCGCTGACGAGTGCTACCTTACTGTTTGCGAGTGCTGCGGCTTCAGCACCGAGACGGCCGTGTTGTACCCAGTACGTTTCATTTCACGATAGTTTTCAGCGGACTGCGTCGCGATGCCCTTCGTGAGTACACACCTAGCTTGCCTGCTGTGTGCTAGTCTGCCTGTTTCGATAGTTTTAAAATTCGGTGTTGAAACTGTTTGTTCAAGTGTACGATAGTTTATGCGGTTGGTTTTGCGACGTTCAGTCATGAGTTCACTTATTTAATTAAAAGGGATTGTAGAGAGTGCACTTGAGCAGCACGTAGCCTGTTTTCAATGACGGCCTGTGGTTTGTCGGGGGATTTTATGATGTTATGTAGTTTCGTTTATCATTGAATCAGTTCAAATGAACTAGAACGGCTAACGTAAACTTTCATTCTCTATATAGTTAAATTTAAACTTTCTCATAAAGTAATTCCACTTTTATAATTTTTTATTTTATTTAATTTAATTTAGAGTGGTAGCGTTGATCAGGTAAATAAAACAATATTTCGTGACCCAATTATTTCGTGATAAAAAATAATGAACGTGCTTGTGTTTTAAACTTAATTTAAAGACGAATTTCAAAAATTTTCTCCGATTGCAGCTTAGGGGGTTATCTTTTTCGGGTGTACCTTTAAATATATGTATAGTTATCTGTTTATTTTGCACTCCTTTATGCATGGATTGTCTGTGGTCATTAGATTCGGCTTGATTGTGATTTAGACTATATACCTACATATATTATTTCAGTCACAACTGTAAAGAACGGGAAGGATTTAGGTGTTTTCCAATAGGCTTTTTTATGTCACTATTTCATTAAATAATAAAAGAGAACAACTGATGAAAATATGTCTAATTTGTATATAAATAAAGACTTATTTCGGATGCATTACGAAACAGTTCGTCAGTCGTCTCTAAATCTGTATTTTTAACAAACTGACATTTAGTAATAATATACCAGACCAACCCGTTTTTACAATGCACATGTTTATCTAGTCAATGGCAATGGGTATATTTTTAAACTATGTTAATTTCCAAATACCTTAAGCATTTTGTGCCTACTTTATTAAGTTATTTGATTATAATATATCATGAAATAGGTAGAATAGAAAAAAGTCGGGCACTAACGCGAAGATTTACTAAACAAAAAACTGGCGCATTTTCTACCTTCAATTTGGTCTTAGAAATGAAATATGAGGTTTACTAATGTTTCGCAAATTATTTTTCCCAAACTGATTGATTTGGCAAATGTTTCATTTACCAACTGTTTATTTTTTCTGAAACTGTAAACTTTCAGGGTTGTTATAAAACAAACCTACCGAACCTACAGAATACTCCTGAAATATATCCTGAATAGTTTGGGAAAAATAATTTGCCAAACGGAAGTACACCGAAATATGAAAATAGTGTTTTCTTCTTCTTTATTTTTGTACAATAAGGGGTTTACAGACATACATACATACACCGTGAAATTTTAGTGGTTGTTTTCCCGAAACGAGGTGATTTAGTATCGATTGTACAATCGATTTATAATTACTATTTTGACTAGAGTCAAAAATCCAATTGTGAAAAACGAATGTCGAAAATGACCGCAAACCAATAGTAACACTTCGTTGGTACCTAACCTATCGTACGATCGTACGCTACTTGTACCAACGAAGCGTTACTATTGGTTCGCGGTCATTTTCGACTTTCGTTTTTCACAATTGGATTTTTGACTCTAGTCAAAATAGTAATTATAAATCGATTGTACAATCGAAACTAAATCACCTCGTTTCGGGAAAACAACCACTAAAATTTCACGGTGTATAGATAAAGGTAATAAGACTAGATTAATCCCACGGGAAATATCACAATATCTGTCCTTATTCCATGTCTATCTTCGTCATAAAGGTAACATTTATGCAAAACTAGCTTTTCAGAGTCAAACAAAGGTTTTTGGTTGGGAGTTGATAAAGTTAGTCACGAAGAAGACTTACTTTTTATGTATAAAAATACACATAGTACAAGTTATTTGAAAAAGGAACGGGAACACGTTTTTTTTGGAAATATCTATTCAGAACCATGTGACAGTTTTTTTTTCTAAAAGATATGAAATAATATTAAGATTTATACTTAAATTCGAAAACGGATTCTTCGAGATGATGACGCAATTATGAAGTCATTATGCATTCAAACATTTAAGAAATGTAACGCAACTTGTTAGCTTTTAAATGATTTGATGACATTTTAAAGACGTTGATTCGTTTATTTGAAAAGGTCGATGGTTTTCTTGCATGTTTTTGGTCTCTTATTAAGTCGAAACTATTTGTTCGCTATTTTACCGTATACACCTTGCCGGGAGATAGAGGAGGCACAGGGATGAAATAAACTATTTAATTAGTCAATTTCGATCTCAATCTGAATGTCTCTGAGACTGATTTTTATTATTTTGAAGTCGTATAATTATACATATACAATATTCTAATCACTAAACGTAATTCCCGTACTCCCGTAATTGTACTTCGCTAGGTATTGTAAGGTAGGTTCGAGGATGAGTTTTTTTTTAATATACACTGTGTCAAAAATATCGCACCTCGTCAAAAATCAGTTTAATTCATGTTAATCTAGCCCTTAGCAAAATAATTAAATTTGAAATTTGCCACAAGCTTTACGGTGAAGGAAAACACCGTGAGGGAACCTGAACACACCTGAAAACAAATTCAATGGTGTAAGGGCTAGTTAGCTCCCTACACTTTCTTGTTGTTGTTGAAGTTCGTGGAGTGCAGAGAAAGAGGCCGTAGTCAATGTATAGTTTAATCAAAGTTATAAGTTAAGTTTAGTTAGGCAATACTTTCTCTTCAGATGTATTTCGTACGATAGTTAGTTACGCACTCTAATGTTTACCTTAAATGATTGTATTGGTGTACTGCCGTTTGGCAAATTATTTTTCCCAAATATGACTTCCCAAATAACTTATCGCAATAGTTTCATTTCCCAAACGAATGTTTAGCAAAGTTAAATTTCGCATTTTATTCATTTGGTTAAGTCATCATTTGGCAAAGTTTCACTTCGTCAAGATTTTATTACGCAAATGTTTATTAAGCAAATGTTTTATTTTGTCATAAATTATATGCCAAAAAAATGTTTGCCAAATTTGTCACTTCCCATGCTCAACTCATTTCCCAAACGAATATTTTGTTGCAGATATACAATAGTAAGTAACATTGTTAGGCATATCGCCGGCAGCGAGCGAGCGAAGTGAGCGAGCAAGACCTTTCAGGGCAGAAGCGACTCGGACAGGTTAGGTTCAGAAGGCTAAGGCGGGAGCGAAGCGTAGCGAAGCGTAGCGTAGCTCCCGCCTTAGCCTTCGATGTTAGGTATTTTTTTATGACAGCACAGAAAAGGATTATTACTTATATTATGAAATGTCATACAACCATGACATTGAATGTTTTCCATGCTTTAATGTAGTAGTCTTAGATGCAGTACACTCCTTCACTTTATCCCGCCGTAATTCACAATACCAGTATTATTAATTTTTATCCTACGCACTACCCAAATTGGGATATAAACCGTATGCCATGCAATGTTTTGGGATTGGTATGTTATGCCAAACGATACATTTGCCAAAAAAATTTGGGAAAATAGAACATGACCATGTAATTATTTGCTAAACAATCACTTGCCAAAAAAGAGGTTTGCTGACTGTAAAATTGCGATAAGTAGTTTTGACAATTGAGTTTTTGCCAAATGTAAATTTGGGAAAAAAGTTTGCGATGTGATACTTTGGTAAACATTTTTTGCCAAACATTAGTAATCCGATTGTATTATATTGACTGCTGTGACGCGGTCAAAAGTAGGTCGCGTGTAAGCAAAAATGTACGGCAGTAAGACCGTAAAAATGGTGTGCGTGACGTTGCGAACTCGCACTGCGCCCGCGTGGGAATTACGGCCCAAGCCCTTTCATTCTAAGAGGTCTGCGCCCCGCAGTGGGACGTATAGACTGATGATGATGATGATAAGTTATGAGTTTAAAGATTATCTTACTACATGTAACTTTTTATAGAATGTTATGTCACTTAAATTGAACAAACCTTGAAGTAATCTTAAGTTTGGTTTTCGCCTTGACTTTAAACAAGTTATCCCTAATTACTAATTACTATTTAAAGCACGCAATATTGGAACAACCTTTGATGTAAGGTCAACATATATAATCAAACCGCAATCGGAATGGGACTGTCAGAACTGTCATTTCATACATATTTTGACGTAAGCATATAGAATTACTGTCAAGTCCAATCCCTTTCTAAACTCGCCCTGATTATACATCCTGGATCATTCCGCAAAAACTATAAACTTAATGCATCGTATAAAAACGTAGGTTATAACTTTACGTATGTAATTTGAACATACGGATAGATATCGCAACCGCTGGCTTGTTTCTTATTACAATAATGAAATGTTGTGGTATATTTTATTACCACGTGGAGCGTTTGTTGTGTAGCTAGAGGGTTAATTTTCGAAGGTATAATTACACAAATATAACTGCTTACTTCACGTATGATTTCTTAATTACATACGACACTGGTATATTACAACCTTGTATTTAACTTGCAATGTACCTAGTTATGTATCTATGTATGTACGGTTCAAAACTTGGTAGTCGAATTTGACTCACTTTCAGTGGTCGGATTCTCTTGAAATCTGGTATCTTATGTAGGTTGGATGACAATGCAAGTACAGTCAACAAAAAGTACAGTCAGCTAAAAAGCTTGCTCTTAAAATGAAATTTGTAACAAAAACTTATTTTTAGAGTTCCGTTGCCAATATGGCCAAAATTTCTGTTCTCCCTTACAGTGTCGTCATGCCCGTTTTTCTGCCTGTTTATCTGTGACTTAGCTCAGTCATAGTCATATCACACTGGCCATTATGTCAACTTATTAGAAGCGGAGCGAACGCGCGGCGTGTTCGCCGCGAAATCGCAACGTACACTGGGGTTACTTTAGGAAATTTTGGGGCTACTTTGATAGATTTAAAATGATTATAAAACGAAAATGTTCTTAGCTCGATTGAGCAGATGACGTAAAAAGTTAGGTGATTTATCAAGGTAGTCATTTCACTGCCACAGATGGTCTAAAAAAATAAGAACACGGCGTAAAAAACTGTTTTCTAAAGTAGCCCCGCATTTCAAAGTAACCCCAGTAAACTGGGGTACCTAAACGGTTTTCTATACTTTATGTCTAAATACGTTGGGAGTTCACGGGGAATCCAGAATGGATTCGTGCCGTGCTCCAGTAAAAAAAAGCTTTATTTTAGCCCTGAAAACCAGATTAATTTCCGATTAACTGCAAAATTAGATTTTTTGTTGCTTTAAAACTAATAAATAGTTAGTTGATAACAAGTGACGTCAAAAGTTGCTATTGGCATTCAAACTCTATGGGAGAATTGTGTTTCGACAGGTCATAAAAAGTAAGTCAGTTTATTGGTGGTGTCAACATCCCTATTCATCATATCATATCCATTGCAAAAGATGTAGTTAGTTTTAATTTTTATAGTTTGTTAGTGTTTATACTTAGTTAAGTTTTATTCATTGTTATTTTATATTCTTAGTTTCATTAAATTTAATACTTTAATCAAAAATATAACGATAAATTAAAAAAAAAGATGTACGTAGGTACATAATGTCGGTGAATTTTTTTCTCGTCTGTCCCTTGGTGTGAGATGTCGTTGGATAGGTCTTTCAAAAATAGGTTCGCCGAAACCATTTTCCGATTAAGTTTCGGTTGGACACTAGTTTTGGTCAAACA
This sequence comes from Archips crataeganus, assembly GCA_947859365.1. NCBI lineage: Eukaryota > Metazoa > Arthropoda > Insecta > Lepidoptera > Tortricidae > Archips > Archips crataeganus. Next base: position 20,166,433 of record OX402048.1, read on the forward strand.
CTACTTGACAGCTTGGCAATCTTTTGTAGTCACTAATCGCGCTTGTCAGGATATTATGGCGGCGTCTATGAACCACATACACCATCACTTTCACATGAATGGCCAATTCAGATCCAGCTGAGGTCACAAGCGGACCGTGGCTGCAACCCAAGCCAGGGGGTTGGCTTACACAGTTGTGCAATGTGCATTCTATTGGCAATGTTTTACCGTTCACTTAATGATTGACAGGACCGAATTTTGGTCAATGTGATACGATGTGTTGTATTTGGTCCTCGTCTTTCTACCCATGATCATGCAGCTGCGTTGAAATATCAGGTGTTCGTTAAAGGTAATCAGTAATCACGGTCTACATCCCGTAACAAGTATGTCTAATGCTACAAACTGCAAATCATTAAAAACTGTCGACGTTTATGGAGTTTAAAGGTTATGTTTAGTGCTGGTTGGTGAGTCACTGATTGAGCTATTTTCCAGTGTTTCTTTGAATTTTTGAGGAGATCCTTATGAAGTAGTTAAAGTTTTATACAAACATGTCTTTTTATCGTCAATTTGATCATTTTTTTGGTTGAAAATATTGTTAAATATGTTGTATATTGCTTGCATGACTTTTGGTTTTGTTTATCCTTCTTTATCAAAGCTTTATAGTCAAACACTGCAATTATTTACCGAAGTAACTTCTAGTCTATCTTGCAACTTGCTACTTATTCTAGCATCGTAAGAATATTAGCACAAAGGTTTGCTATTGATTGGAAACACTATCCGTTTAATCCGTTTAGCCATTTAACTCAGTTCTTAGATCTAAAGAAGATAATTTAATTAATGTTAACAACTTAACTACAACCGATAAGACCGTGATAAGTGGAGAATATTTACTTTGTATTAATTTGAAAAGGCAATTCAGGCAATAGCGATCTATACCTATGATTAAAATTTAGATGTCGATATCACCAGGTATTTATATGTTTAACCTTTTGACCGCCACGCATCGTTTTTGTTAGGAACAAAATTGATTCTTATGCGGATGCGGGTAGGTTTAATTTTGTATTACCGTACTGTCGTCTATAGCCGACGCTGGCGGTCAAAAGGTTAAATACTAGCTGTTACCCGCGACTCCGTCTGCGAAGAATTCGTTCTTTGCTATCCCTGTGTCCTGGGATAAAAAGTATCCTATACGTTAATCCAAGCTACAAACTATCCTGTGCCAAATTTCATCCGATTCTGTCAAACCGATTTAGTGTGAAAGAGTAACAAACATTCTTATCCACTCGTATGCTTTGTGCAACCATGGTTGCCATTTGTGCGTTAAAACAAGAATGGCATTGTTCGAAATCACTTTTCAATAAAAATGACAATGAATGCAAAAAAACAATTGAGTGGATATACCCGTCTATACGAATTTTCGTGTTTATAATATTACCAAGAATACCAAGATTTCGTAACTAGAACGCATTGAAAAAACCAGAAAAGTTTGTGTTAGGCTCCAGGAATTAGAGTTTTAGTGTTAGACTAAAACTTAGACTTAGACTTTTGTGTGTTAACATGGCGGCATATCAAAAATTGGTTAAAATCATTTAGGTAACGTTTAGGCTAAGGATACGCATAGTTTTGAATGTGACATTAACTGAATTGATAAAAAAATTAGATTCACATAGTCTAGCAATCGTAAGCAAGGCTCTTATGTAAACGATGTACTTACAACAATAGTTACCTAAGTAAGCGTTCACTTTGTAATCAGTCACGATTCTGTATTGTTTTTATCGCGCAATAACTATGTCAGTAACCCGCGATATCTTAGAAAAGACAAATGCTATGTTTATGGACATGAAGGCTCCAAACGTGTTACTTAGCAGGATCCGCGAAGTGTTATATTGAAGATTTAATTTATAAAGTCTGAAAATAAAGGATGTACTTAATAAGTATGCCGTCATAATAATTATTCTGGTTGTGTTTGATTAACGAACCGATTAGTAGCATTACTAGATTTGTTTTATGCCTACTTAGAATTAGTTTTAATTCACTTCAAGTTTTGATATATCTAGCTCGATCGATAATATCGATAAATTCGACAATGTCGAGGTTGAAGAAGATACAGAAGATACTATTGGTATTATTGATCCGTTGTTCGATTCCTTAAAATTTGTTTGTTTAAAGCATATCAAGATGCGTTAATTGAGTTTTTTACTGACCACAAGGCGTATTTAGAAACGTTGCAGCTACCCACAACATTGTATTTAGATCTAGGAATATTTACCTTAGATAACCTAGGGAAATACTTCGATCTCGGACCCCACCGCGATCACGCTAGTGCGTATGACGAACGTGTTATCTGTGCCCGATAACACTGTCTGCTCACTTCATAAATAGCTGTCTATCCAGCCGAGACAGTGCTGTCTTTGCTTTAGCAATATTTAAAAAGTTATTCCTGCCGTTCAAAGTATACTATTATCTATTCTGTGGTGGTGTTTGATTTTAATAAAATATTGGGTGTTTTATAGTGGAGTGTTGTAGCTACGTGTATTTGTGTTTTTTCTTTTTTTCGGCTACAGTTGCATTGACAGTTAGGTTTTGTTGTGAGTGGTATGGCGCCGAAACCAAATAGGACCGGTGTAAGTTTTTCGAATTTGTTATTTGTTTTTATCTTGTTTACTTGGGACTTCTTGTAGATTCTTTACGTCTCATGACGTCACTGTGCTGTTGTTTTCCGTAGTAATATAAATTATGTGGAGTCTTTTTTCGTATTATTAATTTATTAATCTACGACATACTTAACAGATTCATTGGTTGGAACTATATAATACTTCTACCTACTTTGATTTTATTCTTATTATATCTAAATCAAGGTTATTATTGAACAAGTTGTCATTTGACCTTAGATACTCGTACTTATTTAAGTTTTTTTCTCGGATAAAGAATTATTTATCGTTTTTTCGTGAACTGTAAATCTAGTTGAAATATTTAGGTAAGTATATGCAAACTTGTTGGGACTTTATATGGAATACCTGTGGGATAGGTAGTTATTCTGATAATTTTACAGTGGGTCTGTAGACTGTCTGGCGTAGGATCTTAGGAAGTCGCAACCTCCGTAGTACAAGAAACGCTGGGAATAATTCAAGATCACGTACTTAATATAAATATTCTTACAAGCTTTTATTTGACTTGCAATATTTTAGAATTTCACCCACATCTAGTTCCCGCGTTTGTCTTGAATTTTGATATAGGTACACATTCAAATTGAATGGCAATGCAAGCACGATCAACGCAAAGCACAACTAGGTATAAAACATCATCATCATCACCAGGAAGACGTCCACTGTTGAACAAAGGCTTCCCCTATAGATCGCCACAATGAGCGACAACTCGTCACCTGCATCCACCGATTGCCTGCAACTCTCGCGATGTCGTCCACCTAGTGGAAGGCCTGCCAACGGCTCGCCTTTCGCTTCGTGGTCGCCACTCGAGAAACTTTTCCCCCTAACGTTTATCTGTTCTTCGAAGAACGTGGCCCACCCATTGCCATTTTATTTTTATTTTTTATTTTTTTTTATTTTTTTTTATGAAAAAATTTCAACTTGCATAGTCTTCGAGCCAACCACCACCTACTGTTGAACAAAGGCCTTCCCCAATGCTTGCCAAAAAGATCGGTCCTGCGCCATCTATAATGGAACAAACAGAATGAAACATAGTTTAAACTAACATAAGTAGGATAAGCTTAATAAATTAGTTCAAATTAGTCTTCCTTCATGAAAAGTCAAGCAATTTACAAAACAAAATACACTGGAAGAGAGTTAATAGGTTAGCTACATAGGAACAGGCATAGCGCATAGGGAGTCCACTATTAGAAATAGATTAAAGGACAATGACGCAGCTGGTTCAATGAAATTGTCGTCATGACGATTTAATTGACTCTAATCATCGTATTACGACCAAAGGCCGTATTGCTAACTCGCAAGTCGCAACCACAATCGCATTCGCCATGTTTCTACTGCATTCTTGTACAGTTTTTACCCAATATAAATGTTGATTACGATTTTGACCGCACGTGCGTTAGACAAGCCTACATGACAACGATACTTTTTGATTCCCACAAAACCGTTACATACTAACCCACTTAAATATTTTTTTATTATTAATGGATTAGGTAGGTCCCGGGTTTAGTGCTTCTTACGCACGTAATCTGTCAGAAATCATGTTCTTTACGGTAAACTTACCTTCTACCTTATACTATAGGTACTTCAAACAATCAATTTGATGTTTTCTTATATTTTATTAAATGACGGTATTTACAAATGAAATGTAATTAATACAACACAATAGGTGCAATACAATGACTCTATACTGTACACCACAAATAATACAATACAGAAAAACAAGTAGGGGAGCGGGGAGGCTTGTTGTAACAGGGGTAAGAAGTAATATTGTGTTTTCACCGGGAATTTTAACCTTATTGTCTCAAGTTTTGATGCCATTCTTTACTATGCTACGCGATTTCCTTGTCAGCATGCAATGCAGCGATTTCTGTAGTCACCTTAATTCTATCCACCTCAATTGTGAATTCACGACAAAAGCACACACAATCAGTGTGCGAAGGGAACGTTTACAGGTCGTCCGACTGAAAGTAGTATTTATAGCTGAAACCGAAATTCGGTTTCGGCCGAAATCGGTACCGAAATTTTATTCGAGGCCTACTCTTTTCAAACTTGCGATCATTTTGCTTTTCGTACGTATTATATTGACATAGTTAAGCGATTATTCGATAAATTGATACTTTAGTAGCTCTTAAAAAGTGAGTAGGTATCTATTAAATTTGACGTGGAATAACAACATAGCCATGAAAAACCAGCATATATTATATCCTTGGGTAGCGGAGCTACCCACGAAGGCGGAACCTTCCAAATACCACACAAAACCAAACTCCAACTCCGGTTTCGATCTTAGAAACCAAATCTAAACCGAAATTCGAATTTGGCTTTGTAACTGAAAACGAATGTTCTCGGTTGGACACTATTTCGTATTTCGGCCGCGAAATGGACGCAGCCGGCGGCAGCGAGCGTGTTCACAGTTCATTGCGCGGCCGCCATGTTTACCGCACAGTGGTTACATGGGAGCACACGCATTAAACACAGAAAACGCTCGCCGCGCCGCTGCCCGCCCCGCTGCCCACGGCATCCAGTTTACGACCCTGGTGGCAAAAACACACTTTAAAAAAAATAAAATAATCATGAGACGATTGACACCAATTGACCTAGTCCCAAACTTAGCAAAGCTTGTACTATGGGTACTAGACAACGGATAAACATACTTATATAGATAAATACATATTAAACATCCAAGACTCGAGCACAAACATTAGTATTTTTCACACAAATACCTACCCCGACCGGGAATCGAACTCGGGACCTCAAGCTTCGTAGTCAGGTTCTCTAACCACTGGGCTATCCGGTCGTCTATTTCAGATCATTAGGCCTTAGGGTACGTCTCCTTATTTCTATGGTCTGAGAACATTAAGTGAAATAATATATTAATTTCGACCTTCCAGGAATTGACTGAAGTCTTAATTAAAATGGAACAGTATTTTGAGTTGATGCTCTGTTGCTCTGGGAGTTGACTCTGTGTCAACGAGTTAAGATCGAGAAGTGACGAACCTTTTCATTCCGCGACTTCTACCTACTAGTACCTACTTAGATACTTGCTAATGTTCTTCATTTATCTTTCTAAAAATTAAACAATTAAGTATTTTGTAAAACCGATTAAAAATGCATTAAGTAATAAGTTATTTATCAGTTTAAACTAGATTGTTTATTATGATGATCCGGTTGGTTATTAGCGAATATTAAAATAGTAGCATCCATTAAAAAACAAAATTATTTCTTACTTACAATCAGTGGTAGTACAGCGTGGTAATTAGCAAAGTATTCGTTAGGTGCGGCCTGCGATTTTGCCCGCATTGTCACTTCAATCGTGTACCAAGTGTGTCTCCGTGTTTCTGTACTTCTTTAGTTTTTTATATTAATTGTTAGTTAGTGATCGTAAAAGTGTCTCGTGACCAAATGGCTTTCCAAACATTGCCCATGAAAAAGGCTGGTTGCAGTGGTGCATTTTTCCGGCATGAACCTATACCACAACTCTACCTGGTAGCTGACTCGTCCACTTTATTAAACATATATGCAAAGTAAAATTTGGTGAAGTATAATTAGTTTGTATTTTTGCGCAATCAATGGTGAATATTTACAGTGTCTTGAAACTTAAGCAGTACCTAATATGACGTTAAATTCTTCTACTTCTTAGTCGTTCACTCTTGACAGAGTAGTCGTGGTCATGAGGGGTCGCTCTCGTCTCATGACGTGACGTTAAATACTTAATGACAAGTATAAAATGTATCTGTAAAGTTTTAGATTTCTTTAGGATCGTTACCATCCGTTTCTGGCTTATGTAAGTTGACATTGAACCTTAGGGTAGTAAAGGCATTTCTTAATCGACTATTATACTTATATATTCTGTTAATAAATCCATTACTAACTCGCCACTCGCTCGTAAATGACTGCACCAAAACCCAAAAGCACGTCATTGAGAGCTCTTTAATACACTCAGCATAAACAAAAAGGCATTACTCGTACTCAACTGGCATCCTAAGTAAGATACTCGTAAGGTCTACGGATCTACCTTCCGTTAGATGGTGCTAAAGTCTTGTTATTTGGGTAGTACCATCGGCTAAAGAAGACCCCATTGCGGTTCTATCTCTGTCACACCACTGACATCCACTTGTCTCTTGCAGTCCCACGCCACCCCGAGCGCAGAGCGTCGCGAGCACCTCTACAAGATCCTCGTGATTGGAGAACTCGGCACCGGGAAGACTTCCATCATAAAGCGCTATGTGCACCAGTTCTTTAGCCAGCACTACCGTGCCACTATCGGAGTGGACTTCGCGCTGAAAGTTCTCAATTGGGATGCCAACACAGTTATAAGGCTGCAATTATGGGATATCGCAGGTATGGACGTTGTTTTGATTAGCAAAACAGAAATTATCCTTTGAACTGTAATATCCACGTAAAACTTATTTACTTTTGTAATAACGATTGTTTAAGTTGTAGGTATAGTAAGGTGTAGGTATATTGCAATATTGTGAGTCTTCTGTACATTTTTAATTGGTTGACACTTTAGTTAACACCACCTTTGTGAGAAGGTCGATAGTTGTACCGCGCTATTGCACGTAGGTTTCGGACCTTGGTTACATTATAGTTAGGGAGGCGAATAGGGGAATTTTCGGCAATACTCGAGCGTGGCAGTTTAAGATATGAGAGATACCTTAGACCTAATAGAACAACCTTGTAAAGTATTTAGCTCTATATGTAGTGACGCGCGCCTAGGATAGACGATCAGATTAGTAAAAAAAAATGGATAGTCTGAAATACTCGAGCGCGTCAGATTAAGATATTGGGGGTTGATTTTAGTGTTTAAAGACTAAATTTAACTAATCTGACGATAAGTCCTTGACGCCGCCGAGTTATAGGGTCGCGAACTTGTAAAAAAAAAACGTTAATCCGGCATTCTCGAGCGCGATTTTTTATTTTTTTATTTTGAAGAATATAATCTAAAACTTACTAAAAATACAAAATCTGCCGGTTTCTGCATGACCGGAAGTGTGGAGGAGCCATTTCGTCTTCCTAAGAACGCGTTACGGCATATAAGTCGCGAACGATACATTTTACAAAAAAAAAGTTTAAATAAACAAAAAAGGTAATTTTATTTTACACAAAAAAGGTCTCTTTACATTTTTGTCCAAAGTTAAAACTTTTTGACTTGAAGCATCATAAAAATTCAAACTCCCGGTTTTTTGAGTATATCTCGAAAACCGAGGGTGTTAAAAAAAATTGATATGAAATAACGATGATTAAATTATGTGACTTTTATTATATCTCAAAATTTTTTTTTTTTTCTAAAGCTTCTCGACAATTTTCGTGGACTCGGAAAAAGTTACGCGTATCTGTATACAAAAGTATTATTAACATGTACAGTTTCATATATTTATATTATTCAATAGCCTGTTGATCCTCAAATTGTTTTTTGGACGTAGAAAGAAAGGAAAAATAAAAACCGACCAAGAGCGTGTCGGACACGCACAAGGTAGGGTTCCGTAGCCATTACAAAAAAAATCAAGTAATATTTTTCTAAAAATTTCGTATGTGTACGGAATCATCCAAGTTTAGGTATGTTTTATACCTTAGGCTACTATTTACTCTTAAACTACAAATAATTTCCAAGCAATCTTAGCCGCTATAATTTTCCTAGTAAATTTGATATATTTACTACCATTCTGAATTTTTTCAAATTTTTCCACCTAACAGTTTAGATTTTAGAGGGGGGGGGGGGGACGCTCGATTTTAATGAAAATTTTCACTTTAAAGTTGAATATTTCGCAAACAGATCACTGAATAGAAAAATCATGTTAGCAACCCCGCAATGGTTTTAAAAAACCTATCCAACGATACCCCACACTATAGGATTAGTCGAGAAAAAAAAAATCACCCCCCCTTTACGTTTATGGGAGGTACCCTAAAAAAAATTTATTTTTTATTTTTTATTTTACCACTTTGTTGGCGTGACTGATATGTATATTCACCAAATTACAGCTTTCTAGTACTAACGATCTCTGAGCTTAGCCGCGGACAGACAGACAGACGGACAGACATGGCGAAACTATAAGGGTTCCTAGTTGACTACGGAACCCTAAAAAGAAACCAAAAACCTTTTTCGGTCAGATTAAGAGAACCCACCAACATTTTTGTCAGATTAAAAAAATATGCTTTCAGGATACCGAGATAAACCTCCCCTATGAAAATCTGACGCGCTCGAGTATTTCAAAAAAACTTTTTTTTTTGCATTTTCAAAAATTCATCGTAACTTATCGTCACGCCGAAATCGTCAGTTTTTTTAAAGGGAGCTTCCTTGGGGCTTACTTAACATCCCTTCCGAAAATCTGACGCGCTCGAGTAAATTTTTTTTTGCATTTTTGACTACTTTATATGCCTACCCCCACCACGCAAACCGGCAGATTAGTATACCGTTGTTATCAGAGGCACTCGGGGCATACGTAGTATGAATATCTGACGCGCTCGAGAATGCCCAAGTAACTGTTTTTTTTTTAACATTTTTGAAAAACCGTACACGCCAAACCCACCGCTAAAATGGTTTTTGCCATACGAGCTTTTCTTTTCGAAATTATTTTATCTTTCGATTTTGATAGGTCTCGACGGCGCCGTTGAATTACGCCATTTAGCTACCTCGCCTCCCTAACTATTATTTGGTTACACCATACATGCACCATACACATCGATTTATTAGTGAATCAGAACTCTTTGAATTACCCTCTTTTGTTCATGTAATTTGCATTAATTAAACTGGTACGCTTATTGTCTAACGCGCGGGCGCTTGCAATCGCATTCACTACTTCTTTCTATCAAAAAGTTTTTTAAGTTGTGACAGAAAGAGATGATGAATAAGATTACGACCGCTGGCTCATTAGACAATACAGCCTCTGTTCTACTTATCAAATCACTTCTTTTTGACATGACAAATGACAGCAATCAGTCAGCCGACTCCAATTAACAGTAGACAGTAGAAAGTCAAAGAATATGGACGACATTGGAAACATTATTGCTTACGCTTTTCTTCTTATTACGTTTTTGTATCTGCTGATGTTCCTGTCGCTGTTGATTATGGTCCCAATGGGTTAAGGTTAGTTTGTTTGTTTATTTTTGTCCCACACAAAACGCGCGACTATTAAGTGCCTAGATTATACTTGACTTGCGTTTGGAATTTTCGCAAGAGCCTGATCTGTTCCCACAAGCCTCTTAAGTAGTTACGAAAAGAAAATTTGATTTATATTGTAAACAAAACAAGACCTAAAACAGCTCGGATATAAAGCAATTTAAAAGGTTCCCTGTCTCATGAATTCATTTTGAAACCTGGTCATAAGTTTAGGAATCATATAACTTTCATTGTAAGCATAGAACGTAGAGAGTAAAAATGCACTATCTCATGTGAATACGGAACCTGTAAAAGACATGTGGTCAGCCACTGGGTTAGACCGAAAACCAGCTATGGTCGTCGGACATCTCAGGACCAGAACGCTTGGAATCGATCGTTCAGAGCTGAACCGTGGGTAGAGCGAAAAGAGCGGCCACTCTATGCGCTTGTGGACGAAAGGCTCCTTAATCTGGTTCCAACCAGCTCGAAAAACTAATTTTAGATGGTTTTGATTCTTGAGATGCATTCCTAGGGTTGAAGAGGGATGATAGAAATGTCTTCGATCTAAATACCTCGAACAATGTCTAGTGCCGGCGCTGCGTTTTTTGTAAATTCGACAAATACCTTTGCTAAGCAGTAGATTGCTGTTAGCTATGATCACCTGATTGTTCCCAGGCCAAGAGCGTTTCGGCAACATGACCCGCGTGTACTACAAGGAGGCAGTGGGCGCGTTCATCGTGTTCGACGTGGCGCGCGTGGCCACTTTCGACGCTGTGGTCAAGTGGAAGAACGACCTGGATACCAAGGTGCAGCTGCCGGACGGGTCGCCGATACCGTGCATACTGCTGGCGAATAAAGTAAGTTATGTATTGCTTGCATGTCTGTAAGGTATCTCAAAATTAGTCCGGAATATTTCATCAGGTTAGGTTAGATTTAATTAACACCGCTGGAGATATTTTTAACGTAATTTTTGTGTTGAAATTTATTTACTCCGTTGACCCGGCTACTTCGACATCGAACAATGTATGTAAACATTAGTCTATGACAGTTAAAAAATCCTGTAAAACATTTACAAGGGTGTTCAGTTACACTAACCCAACCACCTGATGAAATATTCCAGATCAATTCTGGGACACCTTGTATACTACCGTACTTTATGAATATACGTAGAGATTTTCCTAGCACGAACGAATATTTTTCCTTGTAATACTTAGTTTATCGATGTCTTATAAGTGGCATTATATCAATGAGACACGTTTGAAAATATAAAACAATAATACCAAACCAAATCGATGTTATTATTATGTCAAACACTAATCACAAGTTGTTCGTCCTAGAAAAATCTCTAGGTATATTTATGAAAGTGCTCTGCAAATCTTATCACTAAAATTTCTGGCCAATGGTCAGATAAACTATTCCAGTTCGCAGTTAAATTTCATTTCAAGCTAAGTATTGCCTCAGCCCCGCTGGATTTCCAGAGACGGATCAAAAAATAAAGTACAGATTCTAAGAGGAGGAGTATTATCTCTGTTTCCTTGTCCATCATCATGAACCCGATGCTCAGCCTAGATATTCTTCTAACGCTCTCAATTTTCAATCTTCTCATAATTTTTCCATCCCCCATCACTGGCTATCACAGCACCACATCGGATGTCCGCCTATTGTCACTTTTGACCAACTTTTTTTTACGTCCCTTCTGACCCATTTTAAATAGTAAGTTGACCAAACAAACACCAGTTTTACCTACATGGTTTATCTTGTCCATTGCAGTGCGACCAGCAAAAGGAAGGCATCGTTAACTCCCCTGCCAAGATGGACGAGTACTGCCGAGAGCGTGGTTTCGCGGGATGGTTCGAGACCTCAGCCAAGGAGAACGTCAACATTGAGGAGGCTGCGCGCTCGCTAGTAAACAAGGTAACAAACACTATACATTTATTAGAGACTAGCTTTTGCCCGCGACTCCGTCCGCGTGGAATTAGTAATTTGGGCAGCTTATTTTTTTTTATCCGATTTGCTTTTTCATCAATTATGGCTCTCCTTAGTTCCTTGATATAAAAAAAATTACCCGCCCCCGCACCCCCCCCCGCACACCCGCGTTCACATTCAACACCGTGCACCGTACTCCCAAGTCAAGCGTGCCTATAGAAGTTTTACTTCAAAAACCCCCGATTTTGAAACATTCTTCCACTCCGCTCCGCTCCTATTGGTGTTAGCGTAATGATATATAGCCTATAGCCTTCCTCGATAAATGTGCTATCTAACACTGAAAGAATTTTTCAAATCGGAGCAGTAGTTCCTGAGATTAGCGCGTTCAAACAAAAAAACCTGTTCGATAAATTCTTAAAATAGACGTATCTTTCTTATTTGTGAACCGATTCAAATGAAACAAACACTAAATGTTAATCCAAGAAAATACCAACATATCAGTGAAAACCGCATCCTTCTAGGTTAAGCCGTTTCTGAGATTAGCGCGCACAAACGCACAGACAAACAGACAATAATTCTAAAAATCATTGTTTTGGGTTCTATTGTGCTAATAAATAGCCCTAGTGACAGTTTTTCTCAAATATCTTCAATGTACAGACACCGACTTGTTACAGATTTATTATATGTATAGATCTGCAAGCTAGGTTAAGACGACCGGATGCCCAAGTGGTTAGAGAGCCTGACTGCAAAGCTAGCGGTTTCGGGTTTGATCCTCGAATGTCTGCTCTCGAGACTTGGAAGTTTAATATAGAGGTATATTTAAACTCTTCACCGCCACAAAACAAACGAAGTGACGTGCTCTGTACGCCACAGAAAAACCAGGGACAAGTCAACTTGATTTTTACTGTCATTGCAGAAGGATTAATTTCTAGTTGAATGTTGGTCATGCATAGAGATGACTGTGGCGTGTGAGGCATTCCATTGGCTGTCACGACTATAGATGACTGGGGCGGTAAAGAGGTTAAGTATCTTCACGCGTTATCTAGTACCCATAAAACATCTCTGCTTACTTTAGGACTAGGTCAATTGGTGTGAATTGTTCCGTGATATTTATTTATTTATCTTACACTCAACGGATCAACTAGTAAAATCCTGTAAATGTACTAGTTCGGTCTTTTAGTTCTTTTAGTACACCAGGGGGGGCACACTTACATATATCACACTTTTCATGCGACTACAGCGATCTCTGGTTGTTTGGTGGAGAACTAAATTAGCGGCCATCTTGGTTGACTTGTCAAACTTGTCAGTTGTCATTCATCGGCCATGGCCATGGCGTACCAAATTGTACGGTCAAGGACTTTAATTGATAGGCCACTTGCCAATGTTCGTATTTTAGCCGTATAGTGCAAATCGGGTTTAGCCGCTTATACTTCGTATATGCTGATTTGAATTAGACGGCTAAAATACGAATAGTGGCAATTAGCCTATCAATTAAAATTACGCGTAATTATAGCTGTACATCACTACCAACATATACATATAGATAGGTATACATCTATAGATACGTCACATTAGTTCTTCACCAGGGCGTAGGGCAGTAGCACCTTCCATACATGCATATTTGACCATAGAGTTGCCACTCTTGTTCATATAATATTACAATACTCTTTGTAGTACACTACATAATAGTCTATGCATCGTTTGTTCTCGTTCCAATATCCGTTTCGATTCTTTTTGCTTACTCACTCTCAGTGAAAAAAGATCCAACTTATGGTGAAAATTACAACAAATTCTGTTGCGTGGTTTAGGAAGAGTTAGCGGATGTACATAAAGACGCAGAAATATCTTTAAATCCTCCTGCCGCCTACGTCAAATTTTGTTTCAGTGAAACTTTATGTCACTTATGGAGTGATTTCAATGTCACATTACAATAAGTTCTATAAAAAGAACACTGGGCTGCACTTAGAGTATACATAAGCAAGCTTGCATATGTATACTGTAAGGGGCTGCAGGAGCAGGAGGTTATCGTGGAAGGTTCTTCAAACAAAATATAAAAGAGGAGCACTAAAAACTCCTGGCTCAAGACCACAGAACTAAAGATAATAGAAATACTTAGAACTGTTATGATGAGTATTTCCTGTTAATGCGTATTGTGTGTGTTGTTGTTGTGTGCTGTTGATTTTCTTGTGGTTTTATTCACGTTTTATAGGTTTTAATAGATTACGGTAATATATCTACCACACAACACACTGATATACTTTATCACAATATTATGATTTGATTTTATTTGGGATAGCTTTTGCCCGCGACTCCGTCCGCGTGGAATTAGTAATTTGGGCAGCTTGTTTTTTTTTATCCAATTTGCTTTTTCATCAATTATGGCTCTCCTTAGTTCCTCGATATAAAAAAAATTACCCCCCCCCGAACCCCCCCGCACACCCGCGTTCACATTCACACCGTACTCCCAAGTCAAGCGTGCCTATAGAAGTTTTACTTCAAAAACCCCCGATTTTGAAACTTTCTTCCGCTCCGCTCCGCTCCTATTGGTGTTAGCGTAATGATATATAACCTATAGCCTTCCTCGATAAATGTGCTATCTATCACTGAAAGAATTTTTCAAATCGGAGCTGTAGTTCCTGAAATTAGCGCGCTCAAACAAAAAAAACCTGTTCGATAAATTCTTAAAATAGACGTATCTTTCTTATTTGTGAACCGATTCAAATGAAACAAACACTAAATGTTAATCCAAAAAAATACCAACATATCAGTGAAAACTGCATCCTTCTAGGTTAAGCCGTTTCTGAGATTAGCGCGCACAAACGCACAGACAAACAGACAAACAGACAATAATTCTAAAAATCATTGTTTTGGGTTCTATTGTGCTAATAAATAGCCCTAGTGACAGTTTTTCTCAAATATCTTCAATGTACAGACACCGACTTGTTACAGATTTATTATATGTATAGATGACCACTATAAATGAAGTCATGACTAATGCACAAAAAAAAAAAAAATCATTAAAAGCAGATTTGATAACTCATTTAATTCCAAAATCATGATTCACAGTGTTGCGGCATTGAAGTAAGATTAAATCAAGGAACTTAATGCATATTAGGAATTAGATAAAAAACACAATTGAACAACAAGAGTAAGCATCTGACAAAACCGTTAAACCACGCGACTGATCTGATTTTATATTAAAAGCAATTCAAAAACTTGGTCATACATAACATAACATTATTTTTCAGCAATTTGAACCAAACAAAAACTAATATAATAACTTTAATGCAACAATACTCAACGAAGCCATCCATGTCCAATCGGTCGTAAAATGATCAAACTTCAAGTAAATCGAGATTCAAAGGAATGAAACTTTCTAAATCTCAAATGTTCCATAAATTACAAAGACAAATGACTGTTCAAGAGCTTGTGTGGAAACATCTCGAAAACCAAAACCTGTTTCTGTGGGAGCTTTATGAGACAAAAAATGTTATGCAACGGACGTAATCATCTTTTTAAGTATATAAATGGCCTAAAGATAACGATGTTTGGATGTTTATAATATAACCCAAATAAAGCGTTCGTTCTTTTGAATGACTTTAGTATTTTTGTTACGGCAGTCACGAAAGCAGTGCAAATAAAATGAGCACGCACTGCATGAATGTTTTGAAATATGGCATTATGATTATAAATCCCTGACTTATGTAGGTTAGGTAGCTTTACAGTTCTATACGTGATGAGTAGCGATGACACTACTGAGTTTAGAGTTTAGACAATGTTATTTGATATATTTAATTATAGCTGTGGTAGCCTGGCCTGGTAGCTGTTTGACCTGGTCTCTCAAGTAGAGGGTCGTGGGTTCGATTTGGGCTAGCACCACTGAGTTTTCGAAGTTTACGTGCGAAATTACATTTGAAATTTACCACAAGCTTTACGGTGAAATTTCCTTCACATGAGGAAACCTACGCACACTGGATATCTATTCAGTGGAGTGCGTGAAGTTCCCAATGCGCACTGGACCCGTGTGGGAACTAAGGCCCAATCTCTTTATTGATGATGATGATATTGTATTGGCGCAGGACGTAAATTATTAACACTTGTGTCATACTGCTCAAGAATCTCAGTGTTCAAGAAAAATACTTCTTTTTTCAGATTCTCCTCAACGATAAATTACTTCAAAGCAACGACAACAAGGACGGCGAGAAGTTTGCCCTGGACCACAAGATCGCCAATGGAGAGAACAGTCGCGAAGGCGGTAGCAAGTCCTGCGCGTGCTGACCAATCACAGGCCGCCATTCCGCAATGGCCAATGAGCTTCGAGCAAAACCACCAATCACAACGTTTAACGACCACGTTGATTCCAAAATTAAAAACTCTCTATTAATTTCGTTTCGATTTGTACCGGTGCATTGTGGCCGTTACATTATTCAAACAGGATGTTTGCTTTGAAACTCTTTCAAAGAATCTGTGCCATCAACGGCTAAAGTCATAGCTCTACTTTATCAACAATTATTGTAAAATATGCTGTAATAATAGTAATAAGTATTACCTATTGTATCGAATGTTAAACTTGAGAGTGTGAGGGATGTTATTGTAAAATTAATAAAATATTCAGTTGAAATCACCATTTTTATTTAAACTGAGGGTAGGGTAGGTAGGTACCCTATGAAGCGCAACAGAGCTCCGCTGCCGTGCTATCTGCTCGTTCCGTTAAGTGTTTAAGCACACCATGCCGAATTTAAGGGGCCGAAGTTCCGCGGCTCGTTCCAACATTCGGTTGATATGATACACTATAAGGCTGCGGCTCCACCGAGGCGGAGACAAGCGGAGCGGAGAGGAGACGCGTAGGGATCGACCAGTCATATTAATCCAATCGTCCAACAAAATCCACATCTCGTCTCCGCTCCGCTTCAATGGAAACAGTCAAACAGAGGTACCTAACTCTTTTCACAGCTCTGCTCCACTCAGTTCCGCTTGGTCTCCACCTTAGTGGAATGACTTAACTTTTTTCAAAGCTCTGCTCCACTCAGCTCCGCTCGTCTCCGCTTCAGTGGAGCCGCAGCCTAAGTTCTTAAGCTTGCAATACATTGTCGCAATTACGTCACGTTCTCCCTTTATTCCATTCAGTCCTAGTCCTAGTTCGATAGTTTCGCGTGTTTAGTCGCGGAACTCGCGGAACTTCGGTTATCGTCCGACCGAAGTTTAGTTGTACGTCAAAACATGACGTAATTTCGGCAAATGTGTTACTATTTAGTAAAATAAAACAGCATTGCAGTCATAATCGCACAGAAATTAGGTTGCGTAATTTCGGCAGTATGCTTAACCCCAGCCGAAAGGTTAAAACCTAAAACTACAATTGCAGATTTGCAGAATACCAATTTGCCGACATACTAGCTCATCAGAAAGAATAAAATAGAACAGAAATTATTTATTTCTTAGAATATCGTAGGCACAGATGTTACATAACAAGGCATAATTCCTTTGTGTGATTATCAAATCAGTATATTCTGCCAGTTGTGGCGTAGATTTTAACAAAAAAAAACCGGCCAAGAGCGTGTCGGACACGCACAAGGTAGGGTTCCGTAGCCATTACAAAAAAATCAAGTAATATTTTTCTAAGGATTTCGTATGGGTACGGAATCATCCAAGTTTAGGTATGTTTTATACCTTAGGCTACTATTTACTTTTAAACTACAAATAATTTCCAAGCAATCTTAGCCGCTATAATTTTCCTAGTAAATTTGATTCTGAATTTTTTCAAATTTTTCCACCTAACAGTTTAGATTTTAGAGGGGGGGACGCTCGATTTTAATGAAAATTTTCACTTTAAAGTTGAATATTTCGCAAACAGATCACTGAATAGAAAAATCATGTTAGAAACCCCGCAATGGTTTAAAAAGACCTATCCAACGATACCCCACACTATAGGATTAGTCGAGAAAAAAAAATCACCCCCCTTTACGTCTATGGGAGGTACCCTAAAAAAAAATGTTTTTTTATTTTTTATTTTACCACTTTGTTAGCGTGACTGATATGTATATTCATGCCAAATTACAGCTTTCTAGTACTAACGATCTGTGAGCTTAGCCGCGGACAGACAGACAGACAGACAGACGGACAGACATGGCGAAACTATAAGGGTTCCTAGTTGACTACGGAACCCTAAAAAGCAATAAATGGTAATCCTATTTGCTTAAAAAAGCAGGTTACCTGAAAACGTACGTAAACTACGGTTACGGTTACGTTACGGTTTTCCGGAAGTTTTGAAGTTGGGTAATTTGATAGATTTTGATGTGCTCTTTCCGAATTTCAACTTGCCACCATCATCTTTCATCTTTGCTGTTCGCGCCGCCATATTGGAAAAATGGAGGCAGTATTAATACCACGTCTAGTGTGTAATATAATTAAATTATTTCCTGTAACCAACTGTTAAATTCTAACATACTTGAAGTATGTCAGTCCGTGTGTGTCTATCCAAAACAAGAATGAGTGACAGGACAAACACACAGCAGACAGTGCGACGAGCGTCAATTAAAATTACAACTTATGCATTTGAAATAAAAGCTTGTTCAAGATATTTCGTTCGTTACATCTTCAAATAGGGCAAATGAACTAAAAGTCTTAACAAACACATTTAATGGCTCTTATCGTGTCTGTTTGATAACTAACTCTTGGCCTTGGGTTTGCTTGAGTAAAACAAAGGTACTACAGTACATATGTTGGCAAAATTGTTGGGTAATGACCTTGAAAAAGCTCTGAAGAAGGCAATTGGTACCTGACACCACCTAGCCAATTGATATCATCATCATCATCAGCCTATGCTCGTCCACTGCTGGACATAGGCCTCTCCCATGGCACGCCACTGAGCACGATCCTCGGCCACTCGTACAGCTCTTGCCAGCCGCCTTGCGAATCAATCTATTGACATATTCCTTATATTTATTTATGTAATTTTTGGATTCCGCACCCAAAGGGTGTCAACGGGACCCTATTCCAAGCAGACTCCGTTGTCTGTCTGCCTGTCTGTTCGTCTGTCACAGGGGCTCTATCTATCGAACGGTAATAGCTAATCACTTTAAATTTTCACCGATTATGTATTAAGTACTAAAAGTAATAAAGTTAAAAATTAAAGGGTCGTCAATCGTCATACAAGAAAAGTGTCTTTTCAGTGTTTATTATTTAACTGCTGCGCTGGTTGTTAGGCGACAGCTGACAGTTGCTAGGCAACGATTAAGAGCCATAACCATGACCAATATGGCCACGCGCACAAGACTTATTAAAACAAATGAGTTAATGCATTAGGTTGCCCAGCATTAACTGAGTAAGAGCCCGTTGTTTGATCAAATTTAAACAAACTAATAGTTAAAATACTTATATGGCAAACATAACAATAGTTAACGCATTTCAAAGGCAATTTGACTATTAGTATCTTTAACTACTGATCAAACAACAAGCACTTAGTGCCTAGTAATTGCCTTTGAAATGCGTTAACTATTGTTATGTTTACCATATATTTTAACTATTAGTTTGTTTAACTATTGATCAAACAACGGGCTCTAAGAAACACTAATTCTGTATTACCATTTAGATTTCATCCTGTATAAAACAACGTGCATTTGCTTTGTTCTATTACTATTTTTTAGGCCGAATGTATATTTATTTCTTTCTTCTTAACTTAAGATAGCATCCTCGTCCTTGCTATTTATTAACTCTTAGCCAAATGTAGAGTTACTTTAAGATAACGAAAAAGACTGAGCGCTCCGGTATTTACGTAAAAACTTACACAGAGATCTTTTGTATGATTACGTTTGTTACTTTGTTAACATTCTTGCATCCTCCTCGCTCATTCAGGTTGATAATTAAC
Source organism: Archips crataeganus (assembly GCA_947859365.1). Taxonomy (NCBI): domain Eukaryota; kingdom Metazoa; phylum Arthropoda; class Insecta; order Lepidoptera; family Tortricidae; genus Archips; species Archips crataeganus. The sequence goes on from OX402048.1 coordinate 20,185,964, forward strand.
GCAATGCGTTTTTAATTATCTGTCGAGTTGACATTTCCTTTTAAATCATTATAGTTTGATTTCAATGCGATGTGAAACGTGGACAGTGATTTGTGTCAAATAAAAATGCATTTTGTTAAGGTTCGTATTTATATTTTGATTTCATATAAACTACGTATGATATCCACGTTGGTAGCACCATGTTTGTGTTGTGTTTTGGTCACCGATTCTTTTTTAAGAATAATCCTCCGTCCAGAGGATTTTCTGCCATAGATGAAATGAAAAATATATATTTTTTCTAAACTTCAATAAATAAATAAATAAATGGGTCAATCAACTTTTTTTTGTAAACGATTTTCTGCTACTTTCTATGAAAACCGAAATAATTAAAAAACTGATTATTTTTCCTTATTTAATGTATACTTTTCAAAACCCTAGATTTTTGTAGTCAATAATGGTGTAATAGTCATATTTATTTTATTTTGTTTAGCTTCTATTTCGTGGGTGACCCAGGGGACAGTGTTGTCCCCGAAATTTGTATGAAAATAGTGGTATTTCCCCTGGGTGACCGGACTTTTTCATAGAAATACTTATTTTTTTTGGTTTTGACATACGCACTATGATAAACAGTTTATCTAGTTACTACAAAATCATGGTTTCACTAGCCAGAGATTACAGAGTTACTTGTAAAGGAGTAAAAAGAAATTTACAAAAAAAAGTTGATTGACCCAAATAAAGCCTACAATACCTACAAAGGAAGATTTAGATTGGGAAGGATAAATAGAGTTTAAGCAACCAGCCTAAACTTTTTTGATGGTACTCCCATTGATGCCAAATCGTCTATTGGGATCCTGGGTGTCGACATTTCGAGTGGTGTTCAGTTTCGTGGTCATTTGGAAGGCAAAGCTAAGTTAGCTTCTAAAAAATTGGGGGTGCTTAATAGAGCGGGACGGTACTTCTCGCCAGCCCATCGCTTACAACTTTATAAGGCGCAGGTTAGGCCGCACATGGAGTACTGCTCTCATCTCTGGGCTGGGGCACCCAAGTACCAAATTCTTCCATTTGACCGCATCCAACGTAGAGCTGCTCGATTTGTCGGTAATCAGGCACTCTCTGGCCTACTCGATCCTTTGGCTTTGCGGAGGGATGTGGCATCTCTCTGTATATTATACCGTATCTATCATGGGGAGTGTTCTGACGAACTGTTCGAATTGCTGCCTGCGGCTAAATTCCACTAACGCACTTCGAGGAACCGTTTGTCTTTCCATCCTCACCATCTTGATGATTGGCATTCTAGTACCGTGCGTTTTAAGCGAAACTTCTTTCCTCGCACGACAAAGATCTGATCAGCTTTCTGCGGCAGCATTCCCGGAGCGTTACAACTTAGGGATCTTTAAAAAACGAGCCTACCAATTCCTAAAAGGGTCGGCAACGCACCTGTGATGCCCCCCGTGTTACGGGTGTCCATGGGCGACGGTGATAGCTTTCCATCAGGTGACCCGTCTGCTCGTTTGCCACCTCTTATATATAAAAAAAAACCTGCCAAGCCAAAAGCCTGGTGGAATATTTTTTCGAAGAAAGTAGGTCCTAGGTAGGTAGGTAGGACTATGCGAGCTCTACATTTTGAGATTAAAGTCTCCCTAGACATGTTCTTTCATGTACCGTTGAAATGTAATCGTAGTTTATCCATAAACAATAAGTTTAATTTTGAAGGACGGATCAGAAGACCAATCAGGCAGAGAATTAAGGATAACAGCGCGGAATCTTAGCGTTTGGACGCCCGAGGAGAAGTCGTGGCTGAGACGTGTTACCAAGCCGAGAACAACGGTGTTGAATGATGGTATAAATACTACGTATTACAATTGCACACCTACGAGAAGCCTGTTTTGACAGCTGTCACCTTGACAGCTAAAAAAGATGAACCCGCTCTTTTCTTAGGGTTCCGTAACCAGAGGGTGCCAACGGGCCCCTTTTACTGAGACTCCGCTGTCAGTGCGTCCGTCCGTCTGTCACGGCTCTATATCTTGAACCGCAATAAAACTTGAACACTTGAAAATTTTCACAGATTATTGTATTACTGTAGCTGCTATAACAACGGACACTAAAAATAAAATAAAGTTATAAATTAAAGGAGGGGGGGGGGGGGTAGAAGAAAGTAAATAGTTGAAATTTTCACCGATTCTGCATCCACAATAATAAAAAATACTAGAACTACTAAAAATAAAATAAAGCCAAAATTTAGTGGGGGTCGTCATACAGGAAACATGTTTTTTCAGCGTTTTTAAGCTGATCCTTCCAATTTCTTACCTGAGCTATTTTTAAAACATTTTACGGAGGTACGGAACCCTATATATATATGAGTCCGACTCGTACTTGACCAGTTTTTCCAAAATACTTCTGGCACTAAAGGGTAGCCGAGGCGCAATTTGCCCAATTTGCTATTTTACTTTAGAAAAAATACTGAAATGGTGTACCTACTGATCGCTATGAATGGAATATTTAAAGCTGCGTACGGACTGCGCGCACTCGGGTACGCGTACCCGGGCTTGCGTGTCCTGGAACGCCATGTACGTGTACACTGTACACGTACACGTACTGTACACGTACACGTACACTGTACGCGTACATGGCGTACGCACATGGCGTTCCAGGACACGGAAGCCCGGGTACGCGTAACCGAGTGCGCGCAGTCCGTACGCAGCTTTAGAATAACTTAACTTACAACTAGAATGACAGCTGTCAAATGTGGCCTTTTAAACTGTTTCGTAAATAGTAGGTACTTATTTGTTTTTCTTTAAAAATACCTACATGTACGATTCATAAATTCTTTAGTTTCAGTTTGTATAAACCAAGGAGAATTCATTGCAGTTCTTGGTCCAAGGTGAGATTATTTTTTTATTCTGCTACTGTTAGCACAAAACAACCCCACAATGTATATCGCTTTTACAAAATATGTATATTTCAAAGTGGAAAAGAAGTTAAACAAAATTACGTTACAATTGAATGCTTTTATAATAATTTACGGTGATTTTCACGTACACAACAACCAGTAAATATAATAATTTTGAGCCCCTTTTTCCTTTTTTTTAACCTCCCGTGTAGGTTGACACAGGGAGCTATTTTTTTTAGAATGATGACTCGTTTATTTTGAACAACAAATAAAATCGAGGGTACCTACAGTAGATTCCAGGTTAGATGGAAAGATCCCTTTCAGGGATAGGTTGGCCTTTCTACTCTTTTTTTTCATGTTTTTTGATTTTTGTATTATTTTTGTGTTTTATGTACAATAAAGTATTTACAGACATTCTTACATACATACAATTGAATTAAAAACTATCCTATAGATAACCTAAATATTATATGTTATTATGTAGCATTCGCTTAAGTCCTGTCCCTGCTATTGGTTGGCAGCATTTTCGCGCTGGATAAGTAATTTATTATTATATTACATGGCTGAAAAATTTGAGAGCGTTCGGGCACCATGGATCTAATGTTTTTACAGTAGACACTACTACACTACACACTACACACACTACTACTAGGTACTACCAAGAATATTTACATCAAATACTTTTCATCCTTTTAGTACACTTAACATTGCCCATCTTCAGTTGTGATTTACGTCAGCTTTGGACTTTGAGTGTCAGATAAAAACTAAACCTTTAAATACATTTCGTACTAAATACAAACTGAAATATAGATGCACAGAAAAAACCCCCAGATGTATGATTTCACGGGATGACCGTAAAAGTAATAAAAAAATGAAGTTGAAAAAATATGTACAAAAAAAGATACTTCATAGCTAACTTGTTTAAAGTTGCACAGTAGCGCCATCTCTTGTCCAGGTGAGCGGTTAGTTCCGAAGGAGTGTTAAAATCTCTCGATGAGGGTGTAACATAGATGTGCGTTTGTCACTGCATAAGGTGATGATTTAGCAGATTGAAATGTATGATGTATAGGAAAGATTCGTGTCTAATCTCTAGACCAGTGGTGGTGTAGGGGTATGGCACGCGGCACGGAATGCTGAGGACCTGGGTTCGATTCCCAGCATTGGTCTTTTTTCTGGGGTTTTTTCTGTGCATCTATATTTCAGTTTGTATTTAGTACGAAATGTATGATTTCACGGGATGACCGTAAAAGTAATAAAAAAATGAAGTTGAAAAAATATGTACAAAAAAAGATACTTCATAGCTAACTTGTTTAAACCTTTAAAAGCATCTAATGCGTAAAAGTAACTTTCAGCTAACAGGTCGTAATAGTTAGGTTAGAACCTATGATTTTTTGATAGTTTCGCATTATAGGTAAGGTTAGGCGGGTCAAGAGGGAAAGGGAAACAGTACTTTTTAATTTAAAACAAATGGACTGCAGAAACTTTTAAGGTTACTTGAATTATTTCTATAGGCACTGTTTTTTACAAACTACTGTATCCCTTTCCCCGTAAAACCCCCTTACTGTACTTATATAACCTTACAAAATACGGGTGGGGACCAAAAGTCAGACCACGTTAAATCATAGTTAGCCATACAAAACGACTGACTGAAAAAAGTCCCATTGTGACACGAAATTTACTTATACACTTGTATGGTGAATTTATTGTTACAACGGAAAAAACATACAAATTATAACTACACCATCGCTAAGGTGTCCAACATTTTGAACTCTAAGTACTCTAATTGGTCCCTGTTTTTATACCTACTTTTATTGTTAAATAAAGTTTGTGTGTATGAGTACTCAGATATTGTTGGTCTTATTATTTAAAAGGTGGCACAGTTATTTTAAGACCATATTTATTACTAAAATATAAACTAATCTTAAAAAGATACTTACGTATAATGTCATGTAGGTAATAAATACGCCGACATGATGTAAATAATCAACGGATTACTCACGTACGAGCTGAGCTAGCACAAGACGTTTCGGACGTTTGCGGTAGTTTTTGCCGAGATTTTTTCGGCAGCGAACACAATATCTATACGTATAATAAATCTGTAACAAGTCGGTGTCTGTACATTGAAGATATTTGAGAAAAACGGTCACTAGGGCTATTTATTAGCGCAATAGAACCCAAAACAATGATTTCTAGAATTATTGTCTGTTTGTCTGTTTGTCTGTTTGTCTGTGCGTTTGTGCGCGCTAATCTCAGAAACGGCTTAACCTAGAAGGATGCGGTTTTCACTGATATGTTGGTATTTTCTTGGATTAACATTTAGTGTTTGTTTCATTTGAATCGGTTCACAAATAAGAAGGATACGTCTATTGTAAGAATTTATCGAACAGGTTTTTTGTTTGAACGCGCTAATCTCAGGAACTACTGCTCCGATTTGAATAATTCTTTCAGTGTTAGATAGCACATTTATCGAGGAAGGCTATAGGCTATATATCATCACGCTAACACCAATAGGAGCGGAGCGGAGCGGAAGAATGTTTCCAAATCGGGGGTTTTGGAAGTAAAACGTCTATATCTCGGCGAGAACTACTGCTCCGATTTGGAAAATTCTTTCAGTGTTAGATAGCCCAGTTAGATAGGGCGGGTTGGGAGCGGTTGGGGGGCGGGTTGAGAGCGGGTTGGGGGCGGCTTGAGAGCGGGTTGGGGGCGGGTTGGGAGCGGGTGGGGGGGCGAGTAGGGAGCGGGTTTGGGGCGGGTTGGTAGTGGGTTGGGGGCGGGTTGGGAGTGGGTTGGGGCGGGTTAGGAGCGGGTTGGGAGCGGGTTAGGAGCGGGTTGGGGGCGGGTTGGGAGCGGGTTGGGGGCGAGTTGAGAGCGGGTTGGGGGCGGGTTAGGAGCGGGTTGGGGGTGGGTTGAGAGCGAGTTGGGGGCGGGTTGGGAGTGGGTTGGGGGTGGGTTAGGAGCGGGTTGGGGGCGGGTTGGGAGCGGGTTGGGGGCGGGTTGGGAGCGGGTTGGGGGCGGGTTGAGAGCGGGTTGGGGGGCGGGTGGGGGGCGAGTTGAGTGCGGGTTGGGAGCGGGTTGGGGGCGGTTTGAGAGCGGGTTGGGGGCGGATTGGGAGTGGGTTGGTTTATTATGAAGCTTCACTTCTTCCGGGAGGATCTAAGGAGAGCCATAATTGATGAAAAAGCAAATTGGATAAAAAAATAAGCTGCCCAAATTACTAATTCCACGCGGACGGAGTCGCGGGCAAAAGCTAGTAATATAATATACGTTTTGTCTTACAGCGCCCTAACAAACTAGTCGCGGCAGCGACGTAAGAAAAACTGCCCTCTTTATCGTCATTATAATTTAAATCTATATAATTTATCAATAACTAGCTTTTGCTCACGACTTCATACGCCTAAACACTTATTTCTATCCCGCAAGAATTTTGCATTTTCCTGGAGAAAAGAGTGAGTGATAGTATATTTTTTATCGAGGGACTAAAAGAAGCCAATATATACCCGAGGTGGTTAGCCACCCGAGCTTTAGCGAGGGTGTCTATTTATCCGAGGGTTTATATTGACTTTTAGTCTCCAGGTGAAAACTCTATTTTTCACTTCGATATTGCGAGAAAAAATCCAGTCCATAAAACTTTCATAGATTTTTAAACAAATCTTTCTAAATTTCGGCGGCAAAAGATTATCAATTCAATCAAGATTATGTCTTTTGCTCATTGCTCGACATCATAATTTTCACAATCACTTGACGACATTGTGAGAATAATCGATATATTTTAATTGTTTACGATTTACGCCCTACAACAATTTCAAAGTTTTCGCGGTAAGTATATACACATTTACACAGATATAACAAAATCGCATCGGCGAAATGGTCCATACACAAACTGGAAAAAACAGAATGGCGCCACCTTCTTTGCGGAAAAAGCATAGAACTAAGACCACGTAGACTAAGAACGTAACATTTTCGTTATGAAAATGGTTCACACAATCTTATTTTTTTACATATATTTTGTTTTGCCACTAAGCAAGTACTGGCTGTTTGAGTTTATCTAAGTCACTCGAAATGAATTAAAAAATTAATTACTTTTACTCCCTGGGGACTAAAGCACTCACTTTACTCCCACCTCGTAAGGCTATATTGACCTACTTGTAGAGCATGAGAAGTGAAAAATTTGTTTCTATCCGAGCTTTTGGCGCATTTATTGCATTCATTTAATCCCGTGCTGTATCATTACTAGCAAAGCTTTAGTTCTGAAATTCATGTGAAAGATATTTGAGGATTCACTCTAATGACCAGTAATTCCAAAGTAGTCTCTTAAAAATAAAATAAATCGCGTAAATACTGCACGGCAGGTCAACGGGGTTCGAGTTTCGCGCTTCGTAGTATAGGGCCTGGTTGTCGCACTGACTTGTGAGTGAAAATAGCTTTTGATGTTTTGAGCCATGCAACTGTCATTGAACCTTGGATGGTGAAGGGATTTCTTGGTAGACTATACCGCTGTACGTTTTTTTTTTTATCGTCCTACCCGCCTGTTTTGCAATGTCTGCACGCTATATAAGGGCGCAGGCTGAAAACCAGCGCGGTGATGAGTAATCCTCACCGCACATGCTGAGCCTGAGCCTTTTGCCACATAATTTTGTGTATTTTTTCTTTTTGTTTTTTATGGGCAATAAATGGTTTTTTATTTATTTATTTATTTATTTCATGAGTTCTTGAATGTTAATAAAACAAGATGTTTTCTAGGGCCTAGTGATGCTACATTTTTAAAATATTTTGTTCACTTCTCATGCTCTTAAAATGTTACTTTAGTCTCTGCACATCGGGACTAAAGCTCTTTTTTGATCTCTAGGGATTAAAGTATTTTTTTTTTATTTACTTTGGAAACCCCTAAAATGCCAATCACGTTGTTTGTGAATGGAGGATTATTGCCATTTTCAGTGACTGGGCATAGACAATTTTAAAATTTTCCACAGACCGCAGCGCGCTCTGTAGCGCTCTGTAGCGCTCCGTAGCGCCCTGCGCTTCGGTCTGTGGAAGCCTTTTAGGGCGTGGAAATAACCTCAAAATAACAACTGTATACAAATATTTTAAAAAATAATAATTTCGTGAAACACGATGAATAATTACGAATATTAATCCATTTAATTATATTAAAGATTAATTCATTTTATTATGCATACTTAGTCCAATTAGCTATGAAATAATTTTCAAGTTTGAATCTGTTTTGACGACCAGATGGCCTAGTGGTTAGATAATCTGACTATGAAGCTTGAGGTCCCGGGTTCGATTCCCGTGTCGGGGCAGATATTTGTATGAAAAATACGAATGTTTGTTCTCGGGTCTTGGGTGTTTAATATGTATTTAAGTATGTATCTATCTATTTAAGTATGTTTATCCGTTGCTAAGTGCCCATAACACAAGCTTTACCCAGCTTACTTTGGAACTGGGTCAATTGGTGTGAATTGTCCCGTGATATTTATTTATTTATTTATCTGTTGGCTAAATATGCAAACATTTAAAGCGTCACTCAACAAAAAAAAACCGCGGAACAAATTTAAATTTCTATTTGAATTCTGAACAGATGCCTATTGCTCGTATTGAGCGAACGTTGTATAAAAGTAATATTGTAGATTTGTATAAAACATCGTTTTTTTCCTCGCATTCAAAGTGAAAAGTAGAGTGTTTAATGCGAGACTAAACTACCATAATGACACGCGAATTATAGCCACCCTCGCCCTGCTCGGGTGGCTAAATATCTTATGTCATTATTGCTTGTTTTAGTCCCTTGTTGAACAATCTACTATTATTACTAAAAAGTAATACGATAAAAACACCTAAATACACACGCGGCCGGGCCAACCTACCTTGAGCCGCCGTGCTCCTACGAGTGCATAGAATACCTAAAATCGATTAGCATAAGATGCTCGGTGCGACCTTAAAGGATTTTACTAGATAATCGGAAAGTGTATGAGAATAATCAGCCATTTGTAAAAAAATGTGTCCATGAAATTGATTCCGAACAAACGCTTACATAATGAAATGACCCATCTTTTTTTCTTCTTCCTAATTTTCCTGACATTTTCAGCGGTGCCGGCAAAACAACCTTTCTAACATGTGTCGCCGGGAAATGCACGCTTCCCGGAACAGGCGTCGTCGCGGTGAACGGAACACGAGTGCAGGACGTGCAGGGCGTGGCTGAGATGGTGCCTCAGTTCGATGTCTTCATGGACGCATTGACTGTCATGGAACATCTGGTTTTCATGGTATGAAGAAAAGATATAAGTTTATGTTAAAAAATCTATTTTTCGTGAGTCTTGACCATTGATATCGCTGGTGGTGTTCTGGGTCTGGTGCAAAGGTAGTCCATCGCGGTTCAGCGGTGCAATGCGGCTAGTGTGTTGGACACCATTGGACCTGGTATGACCCGGGGCGGTTTGACTGAAATATTTTTTTTTATTCTCCACATTGAGCATGGGGTACCTAAGTTTATGAGACTTTTCCTAAATGGCCTCCATCGATCGATAGTCCGGTGCTGTACATACATTATCATCACTGTCTTGTACTTACCTTGTTTTTAAACCCCGATGAAAAAATGGTTACTCCCCCACTTTTTTCGGCGGGGTTAAGCTTGACGTGTGTATATTTACATAATACAAATACAAAATAATTTATTTGACAAAAAAAATTACATTAACGTCGCTATCCGTATGTATGTGTAGGCATGTTTACTTATATCTTTGGCAGCGTAGCTCCTATACTGGGTAAATCGTTGTTTATTCACTGTCTCTAATAAACTTTTTTTTCTTTCTTTTAAATCACAATATACCTCTTAATCCTCTTATAACTTTAACCATCGAAAGCTTAAATACATGTCTTACTGGACCTACTGGTCTCGGATTCAGCTTCCTACATGTAAATCGGACGTCGATTAACGTTTATCTATTTTAATTTGCCGATAATTTAAAACTTCTCAAGGGCTATCGGCCCTTCGTACATAAATTGAAATTTATAATGACGCACTTATGTGTTGGACAACCTATTAATTCACTTTCGACCAGCATATTGAGGTTAAGCTTGAAATATTTCACGAGTTCAAAGTTCAATCACTCAATTTTAAATGATCATCATAACACGTTTTCCCGGGGAATTTACAAGATATTAAAGTTAAATTGTAACTGTTTCAAGATTTACCTACAATAGTAATGTACCTACAGTCAACAAGTTTGATTCCTAGGCCACTATGTAGAACCTTGTCGCATTAACTACTAGGTAATTACGACGTCAGTGCGGGTTATAGAATTATCAACTTCCGATCACAAGATGCAATAAACGTTAAGAGTTCATAAACGTTTTCGCTCCATGACACGAGAAGAAGAAAAAGGTGTACTTCCGTTTGGCAAATTATTTTTCCCAAACTGATTCATTTGGCAAATGTTTATTTTTTCTGAAACTGTTAACTATTCAGGATATATTTCAGGACTATTCTGTAGGTTAGGTTAGGTTAGGTTAGGTTTGTTTTATAACAATCCTGAAAAGTTTACAGTTTCAGAGAAAATAAACATTTGGGAAATGAAACAATAATAAAATAATTTAAATCCTATTCCTACAATATCCGACTAATATTATAATTGCAAAAGTTCGTGAGTATCAGAGCGCGCGTGCGTGCGTGCGTAATGCTAGGTTTACACGGAGCTTAGTAGCTTAATGCTTAGTACTTGTCACTTACACTTGTCAGAAGTGTGTAAAAATATTGCACAAGTGCTTATCACAGAATAAGTAATAGTACAGTCAGCAACAAAAATATGAATACACTCAAAGTACCAAAAATATGCATCCACGACTCTATTACCAGGGCATAAAGGCGTGTATACATATTTTGGTAGTTTAAGTGTATTCATATTTTTGTTGCTGACTGTACCTACTCATCTGACAAGTGTAAGTGACAAGTACTAAGCATTAGCTACTAAGCTCCGTGTAAACCTAGCATAAGTGCCAGTGTTGCCAACTCTTAAAGTCGAAATTATCGTATCGCAAGACGAAATTGGGTTAATAAATATCAAACTCCAAAATGTCCACAATAAATGACATGGATATATGATCCTTATGGTCATCATTATAAAGATCATATCTCTATGTAATTTATTGCGGACATATTGGAGTTTGATATTTATCAACTCAATTATCGTTTTGACACCAAAAAAATATCGTACCTTGTAAAAATTCTATTTTTATTTATCCCGTACTTTTTTAGACAGAGATGAAGCTAGGCAGTTCGAAGACCACCAACAACCGAATGTTGCTGAATACTTTGACCAAGGATCTAAAGCTGAAGGCGCATGCGCGGACGTCCATATCTGCCCTCTCTGGTGGGGAGAAAAGGCTACTATCACTGGCTGGTACCGTAAGTGTCATAAAGTTTAGTTTGGTTTAGGTACATAATTAATTTGAGAGACAAACTTTTTTCACAGGAATGACGATATTCTAAATTTAAACTTTGCGTGTACATTTGTACAACTTATTCATGAATTGAAATAAACTGCAGCCTTACTTCTCTCACCTAGCATACTTGCTTCCAGCTCCTATCGAACCCTCAAATAATAATATGCGACGAGCCAACTACCGGTCTGGACAGCTTCAGCGCAGCCTTGGTCATAGCTATCTTGAAGCAGCTCGCAGCATCAGGGAAGATCGTCGTATGTTCTGTCCACCAGCCATCTTCAGACCTGTTCAAGGAGTTTAACAAGATAATGTTGATGGCGGAAGGGATGATGCTTTTCCATGGGACTCAAGAAGATTGTGGAAAGGTGTTTGAGGGGTGAGGGAACGGCTTTTACAAGTTTGGCACGGAGGTGACGGAGGTTGTAGTTTTGATGTTGGCGCTTTGTAGTATGTGGTAGTATCGACGACCGATTCTAATGTGGCTTTTAGTTGAAAACACTTGGGGTGGTTCTTAGCTATTAAATTAATTTTGTGGTATGCCAACTGCTAACTGCGAAGCAAATCAATGGTGTGTGTGAAGTCCCCAATATGCGCTGAGAGGAGTGCGCTCTGCAGTAGGACATACATAGGCTAGGATGATTATGATGAATTAACTGACTTTTCAACGTGGGATGGGTAATAACGCAAACAATTACACGTTTTGTGTGTTTCTTATCTGATGGAACGCATCGTCATTATAGGTAGCCATCACAATTATTAAATTATTATAAATCTTTTACCTTTTGGAGCATTAGTAATATTAGTTTATTGACATGGACCACCACAAAGTAACGGCTAAAAATCAATCAATTGACATGTAACATTTTTTTAGTTACTCGTGTTTTTGCGCGTCTATTTAAGTCTCGTTTTATCAATATCTCGTCGACTAATAATCGACATCTATTAGCATTTGCATTTAAATCAGCGTCCTATTTATTAAAAATCGACTACCATAATTACTAATATGTATGCTCATGTTATGTAAATTTGGCTTAATTCGATTTTAATCTGCAGCATAGACCTGCGTTGCCCGAGGAACTATAATTCGGCTGAATTCTACATTAGAGCGGTTTCCTCGAATTCTGATAGATTAAATTATGTGGAAAGAATTTTGGAGAAATACGGCAACCGGTTTCTGGACTGTGAAGAGCCGCGCTCCGTCGACCCGCCGCCGTGTACCACGTGAGTAGATTAGCATAATTAATTGATTAGTAAAATAAAGTAAACTTTATTTGTGTGCGTTGAAGGCTGTTGAAGATTCTCATCGGAGTATAGCGGTACGTGGGCGTCTTCCAAAGGGGCTGAGGTGTACAGATAACCTAAACTTTGCAATTTGTTATGTCGTGCTATTGGCTACGTGCACGACGGTGACGCCGCGTAGCGTTGACAATATTTCCTCCGAATTTAAAAAATAAAATAAAATAATAAATATTAGGGGACAATCTTACACAAATCGACCTAGTCCCAAACTAAGCAAAGCTTGTACTATGGGTACTGGACGACGATAAACATACTTATATAGATAAATAAATACTTAATATAGCTGTCTCGGCGCCCAATATAATTTTTTTCCTTTCGGCGTCGAGACTCTAGGTCCTTGGGGTAAGGGTGCACTGGAGTTACACAGGGAGCTCAGCAATAGGTTGAGAGAGGCAACAGGCAACCCTCGCGCCGGCAGCTTTCTCGCGCAAAGAATCGCAATCGCTGTTCAGCGCGGGAATGCTGCCTGCGTGATGGGCACCATGCCAAGAGGCCCACCTCTCTTTTTTTAATTAAGTTTAGTTTTAGTTATTTTAATTTAATAGTAGTTTTAGTCTTGTATTTACACCTGTATATGTTTTTTATACATTAGTTAAGTTAGTTGTAATTAAGCAAGCATACAATACTTAAATACATAGAAACATCCATAACTCAGGAACAAATATTCGTGCTCATCACACAAATAAATGCCCTTACCGGGATTCGAACCCAGGACCTCTTGCTTCGTAGGCAGGGTCACTACCAACTAGGCTAAAGAGGTCGTTACTTATTCGCTACCGTCGAATCACCGCCGCCACCGCCGTGGTCGTTATTTACTTCAAATTTTTGCCATGTTGTGCGCTGCGATCGTTTTCTGTACCCCCACCACCCGCTTCGCACATAGTCTGCATTTTAATATCGTCGAAAAAGCGTCGAAAAAAGTTTTAATTTATTGCGTTGTGTATGCCTTTGTGTTTCTACTTACTAGTCTACTCATTAGAGTCATTAGGCATTTAGCATTATTGCCGTTTGTTAATAATACAAAAAGAATGGTAACAAATGAAAAGTTAGTAGAAGTTGAATATTTTTACTGACTCTGAGTGGATTATCTATATTTTGTTTCAGATCACGAAGAAATTGGTTTATACAAGTGTACTTGTTGTTATGGCGATCATATTTGTCATTGAAGAGGGGATATGGGGACCAACTGTTTCAGTTACTGCTTAACATTGTAAGTAAATGTAACTACCTTCAATCAATTAAAATCAATCAAATCAGCCTATATCGACCCACTTTTAAGTTTCACACGCGGGCCCTTAGCGGATCGAGAAATTCACACACACCATTGATTTTCTTCTCATGTGTCCGGGTTTCCTCACAATGTTTTCCTTCACTGTACAGCTCATGGCAAATTTTAAATACAATTTCGTACAGTCGACAGCATAAATATGTATAGAGTAATCGCGTCCAAATAAGGAAACATCAACCTAGAGTTGTACAGATATTTTTGCACTTGACCGTACATAAATTTACAAGTTAAGTATGAAGTATCTTTTTTTTTTTTCGTACATAAATTCTGAAAAACTCAAAGGTTTGAGCCAGGTCTCAAACCCACGACCCTCTGCTTGAGAGGCCATAAGTCAAACTAGGCTACCATATTTATTTTTCACGAGTTTTCATAGGCTTTACTAGATTACTATAGGTAGGTACTTACTCATTGAAGTACAATCGATGAATTAAGTTTTCATATAATTTTTTTACTGAATTTCTTTGAAGCCGTGGTGACCTAGGTTGTTGGTTCGAATCCAGGCTCACATCCCTGTGTTTTTCGTGAATTTATGTGCGAAATTACATTAGATGTTTACCACGAAAACCTCGCGCTGAAACCTGTACGTACCTGAGAAGAAATTCAACGGTGTGTGTGAAGTTCCCAATCCGCACTGGGCCCGCGTGGGAACTACGGCCTAAGTCCTTTCATTCTGAGCTCCTGAGCTCCAGAGGTATATAGGTTGGGATGATGAAATTGATGAATTTGGACAATGACTTTCCTTCCCTACCAGATAGTGTCAGCGCTGATAATCTCCTCATGCTACGTCGGTATAACCGGCACCACGCAGCGGGGCATCCAAGACCTGCGGGGCTTCCTCTGGCTCCTCTGCAGCGAGGTGTGCTACAGCCTCTCCTATAACGCTTTGTTCGCGTTCGAGGGCGACCTCACGCTGTTCAGACGCGAGGTCGGGATCTACAAGGGATCTGCGTTCTTCACGTCGAGACTGTTGAGCTTTGTGAGTGTTGAACCGGGTACAGAGGCGCGGGGGTAGACGGCAGAGGGGCCGAGAGAGGTGCGGGCGGCAGGCACACGAGTAGGGTTGCCATCTCTAAAAATCAAAAAGCCGAACTCACTCGTCAAAAAAGCCGGACTTTTGGATACCAAAGCCGGACATTAAGAAAAATTAGGGATTTTTGACAGAAATATCGAATAAAACACACATTTAAACACACTGGAAGAGATCCCTTTAAGGGATAAGTTCGCCTTTGTACATCTGTTTCTCTTGTTAACTGTTAATTTTCATGGTTTACGTACAATAAAGAGTTTTACATACATACATACATACATACATTTAAAAGTGGGACTTTTGAATTCCAAAGCCGGATGCTAAAAAAGGGATTTTTGAGTGTGTGTATGTGTCCGTCCGATGCGGGCGGGGGCGGCGTGGCAAGACTGGGCAAGGCCGTGAGCGCGCGCAGTGCGATAGTAATAAAAAGCCTAACGAAAGCCGGACGGCACGATGCGCGGGCGGAAGACAGTTTGCTCTCCGCTCGACCTTGTCCGCTCGGGCGCTCATCCGTCCATCGTCGTACGAATCGCCACTCTGACAAAAAGCCTGACAAAAGCCGGACAGGCCGAACACGTACATATTTGGCCGGACGCGATCGCAAAAAGCCAAACATGTCCGGCTAAAGTCGGACACCTGGCAACCCTACACACGAGGCGCGTTCACCGCGGCCCCTTTGCCGTCTACCCCCCCGCCCCTGTACCGCGCGGGCGAGGACACATTTAAACGGTTCAGCTATAGTACCTATCATGAGGTCTGTTTGACAACTTTGACATTAAAGTGTCACGTTTATGATTGATTTATAATTTACTAGCCTTCCGTCTGCAACTTCGCCCGCGATAAATTAATTTTCCCGTAGGAAAAGGTATTTTCCCGCGGTAAAAAGTAGCCTATGTCACTCAGTGATACTGCAGCCTTCTGACGGCAAAAGAATTTATGAAATCGGTCTAGTAGTTTTTAAGTTTATTCGTTACATACAAAAATACAAATCTTTCCTCTTTATAATATTAGTGTAGATAAATACGAACTTTTCCGATGAAATGCGATGGAAAACCATTATGCACTACGTCTGTAACGTCAAACGGACGCCTTCTAGCGATATTCCACCTGTCAGAACTCATTCCTAACAATAACTGAAATCGTCACGCTTGTAGGTAGTTTAATTTCAAACTATGTAGTACTTATCTCGCTTTTATTCCTTCGAGAGCTCACAAGCGACAAAATGCACTCAAAGCCAAAAATAACTAACAAATAACTTTTAACGGCATCATTCTTCTTGTTCCCAATTTGTATACCTAATCACTTACAAAATGAAGCATCGTTTATTCCATTTCAAAGACGACATTGTTCTGTCATAAAGAATGTCGCTAGCCTTTGATCTTAGATCATTATTATAACGTACATATACAAATGCCCCTATTGATTCGCTTTAGGAAGTCTTATGTAACTTTTGAGATCGTTACTTTGAATGGGAGAATAAAACCTGAATTATAACTTAATTCATTCGTATTTGGTTATGAATGATACGAGTAAGCAGTAAGCACATAATGAAAACCTCGTAATAAAACTAAATACGATAAGATAAAAGATCTTAACCTGCTTTTTTCTTGTCTATTCGCTACCAGACATATTGGAAGGAGAAAATGCTCAAAAGGAGTGGAGTCTCCATGTTTAACAAGTTCTCCAAATTTTAATGTCTTTAGAATATCCTACCAGAATGACACCAATAGGCTACTCCTCAACTCCTATTGGATCAGAATTTTTTTTAATAATGATTCGATGTTTGTAGCAATTTAATAAAATAATAAATAATAATAAAAGAAATTTTTATTTACCAACATACAAAAAGTTACAAATTTACGAAATATAGTACTACACATTATCTAGTTTTTAAGTATGAGATAAATAGGAAATGAGACTCAGCGAGCCCGCTGGTTTTCAGTCTCCAACCTGACTAAAACTAACCTTAAACAACTAAGTAACTAAAGGTGAAGCCGCTGCCAGAGCGACACTATGACTACCTAACTTAGGCATCGAACATACATTATCTATCATCATAGCTTATTTTTTTTTTTTACTCAGAAAAGGGGCAGACACAAAACAATTTCACTTTCGAATCGATTCTGGAACTAAAGCTTACAAACAATTGATTGGTTTAGGCATTACTTTACGGAAGTCTACAACAACCACAACATTCCCACCCCGCCACCCCGTCACCAACTTTGGTGGCGGAATAGCTAGGCAAAGACACTGTACCCAATTGTAATTCTAAGTTTATGGAATTTAAACAAAGGCAGTAATAGGTAACTTTACCTATTTAGGTAGGTACTTGATTTTTGTTGCGACTGTAATGTTGTCGTAAGGATGGGTGTATTGAAACGACTAAGTCCGAGTAAATACTGCGTATATTCGAGAAATGAAGCCTTATTATATAGATACGTAATGGGAGAGTGTGTGTGTGGCGCAGCTCACACTACACCTCCCCCGTTGAAAAAGAAAAAAAAATATGCCAATTTTTTTTTAATTAATCAAAAAAAAATTAAAATGTTCAAAAAACTAAGTATACAAATTTAGGATACACAAAAACTTTTACACTTAAAAACTTTCATTTTAAACTATTTCACGTAATTCATTTGAATAATAAACATAACACATTTTTAATCTAAATACCATTAACTAGCAGGTATTTTTTTTTTACTTCTAAATTTGCTCGCTTTGCTGACGAGATATACCTAATATAAATTTTTCATAAATAAAAAAAAACTACCGTTATTTAATTTACCGTTAATGATGTGTACTGTGCCCTCTTTACCTATATATTTATCATAACATAACATAAACATAACACTTTTTTTTCCTGTAAACTCAACTTTCTGATTTTAATTACTTATATTCTTCAACGTCTTTTTCTATACTTTTATTCTAATAAATTCATACTTTGCATATCTTTAACTCTACCTAACTCATTTCGTACATTTTATATATCTAATTTCTAAGTGTGCTACTTTGGCATCACTATAATATCATCATCATCATCAAGTCAACATCATCAAGGTCCACAGCGCTTTTATATATTTTTTATATTTCGTGTCCGGCCGGACTTTAACTTCATATTATTTATTAGTTCAGGATATAAGGATATTTTATTCAGTTTCGTGCGCGCACATTCATAATATTCATTTGCACAAAACTTACCTAGGTAGTTCATTTAACACTTCCTTTCTTTTTTTATATCATACCTTGTGTCCAAGAATTGTCACGAGTGGTAGCTCGACCGAAACATGATCCAATATCAAGGATTCAGCTACCTAGCCTTATATCCTGGTGGACCTTGGAATTACAACTACTTCTATCCTATAGGTACCTTCAAATAAAAAACGCATTCAAATATCTTACAAATAACTCACTCAATTGAAAACTTCAACTCGCAAGAATTCCATCAACTTTTAAGAGTGGCCTTCTTTACAGCTAATGAAAAACTTGATTGTTTCCGCTTCCCCTAACACATACCTTTCTTTCAAAATCATACGATAACCTAATCTGATAAAACCTTTCCTTTCCTAACTCAATACGTACCTCAAATTCTATTCAAAATTCATTACTATACCGACGTTTCCTTATTCTGAAATTGAAATCTAGAAATCATATAACCATTTCGTAACTAAAAAAAATATCATTATACTAACTAGCAGATTTTAAAAAAAAACAACAACTGCGTAGGTACTTATATTTTCAAATATTGTAACTATCTATTGAACTTGTACTAATAATTTGAAATGGAAGCCAGGTGATCAAGCTAGCAACAATAACAAATTATTTTCGGATCGTCCTTTTTATCCGTCTGCAGCTGAATAAAAGTGACAATCTTGGCTATTTGAATGCATCCTAATAAATAAATCAATCATGTTGTAAAAAAAATTTATGTAAAATCAATTTCATAACGATCTAATTAAATCATTACTTAAAGAGTGCACAGTACCTCATTTGCCTAGTGAAATGTGAGACGAAATAACACACCTCACATTCCGATATCTATGTTTGATGACCTATATGAGATCATCCGACTTATCGCAAATCTTTTGTATTCTATTTTTAGAATGTATGAATTAATTTACGACTGTAATAAAATTATTGTTATTAACCACAAAATAAGATTGGAAAAAAACTGAATTTTATGAAATCTGCAAAATCTCGTCAACAAATGGCAATTCCTAAATATTATTATCTTAAAACACAAATAAACTTGATTTAATAATGCGGTATACTTACGAATAAAAGTAAAATTAACACTTTTTAAAGTTCCAAATAAGTAGTTAAAATAAAATAACAAATAGCACATCTCTTGTTTGGCTGGTCCTACTCCCTGCAGCTCGTCCGAATCCATCAGCTCGTCTTGGACTCCATCGTCTCCCTGCTGCATACCGTAACCACTCCAACAACTCCTCGCAGCCAGTCTCCTTAATTCTTCTGTCATACCTAGTTTTCTTCTTCAATTTCTTCATTCTTTGTTTAAGTTTTCTCTTCTGTTTTACTTAAGTATATTCTTCTTTCTTGATTATCATTTAATATATCGTAATCTTCTTTCTTACATAAGTTTATTAACTTTACTTCTTCATTTTATTTCTTCTTAATTTTTTCATTCTTCGTTTTCATTGATTTTATTCTTCTCTTCTTACTTCATTTTCTTTTAAGTATTCTCTTCATATTTTATCTTCTTTCTTCCTATATTTCTTCAATTTAATATATTCTTCATATTATGTTATCTTAATTTTTCTCTTGTTTCTTCCGTAGTTTTTTCCGTATTAGTTCTTCTTACATAATTGTCTCCTTTGTCTGTCTTATAACGTAGGTATTCTTATTTTTATTTAAACATACTAACATAACTATTTTTATTCTATAGGTACACTTATTATTAATTTAAATTGTCTTTTTTTTTTAGTCCACACTTCTTAAACTGTTCACACTTTTTAACTGTCCACTTTTCCACAATTTTATAAGTCGTTTATACTGGTGGCGCAGCGCGCCGCCAGCACCGCACGAGGCAGCGGCACTGGCAGGATCGCCATGTAATGTTGTCGTAAGGATGGGTGTATTGAAACGACTAAGTCCGAGTAAATACTGCGTATATTCGAGAAATGAAGCCTTATTATATAGATACGTAATGGGAGAGTGTGTGTGTGGCGCAGCTCACACTACACGACAGGAGCCATTGCTTGCTGAGCCTTTTAAAGGTGTATAAAGATTTCGCCTTTTTTATAGGTGGTGGTAAATCATTCCAGCATTTTGATGCTGCGAAACGAAAGCTGCCCCTAAAAGAAACCAGTCTGCGCACCCGTGGCACCCCCACAGAACCAGTCCTACTATCATCATTGCGCCACAACAGTTTATTATACAGATATTTTGGGCGACCATTCCACTTGAGATTGTACACAAGCGATCCCAATTTAAATTTGCGTCTATTTTTCATGTTAAGGATATCATATTTATTCAAGTATGGCGTGATGTGGGAGTAACGGTGAATATCATAACAGTACCGAATGCATGAATTTTGCACCCTTTGAATTTTTCTTTCGGTTTTCTTATAAAGCCCTGGACCATACACTACGTCACAGTAATCTAAACCGGACAAAACCAAGGCATCCGTTAACCTTAATCTTACACTTGTGCTTACAAATGGACGGATTTTATACAGTGTCTTAAGAGCGCCATAACACTTCCCTATCTTAGATTTAACATGTTCTTCGAATTTCAAAGTACCGTCAAATAGCATGCCAAGATTTTTCACTATCAACGACTCCTCTATTTGGACACCATTAATCATGACAGAAGGCGATGCCTGACGTACGATATCAATTTGGTGTTTCGTCCCGAGAACGATGTATTTACATTTATTAGCGTTTAGTACAAGTCCATGACCTTCCGACCATGATCTTATAGAAGCTAAATCCTCGTTAAGGGCTGTGACAGCTCTCAATACATCCACCTTATCAGGGTTAGCACGAACAATAACCTGAGTGTCATCAGCATACATATGCGCGAGTCCTGATTTTGTGCACTCAATTAGATCAGCGGTGTAAAGTGAGTAAAGTGTTGGGCCCAAAATGGATCCCTGTACAACTCCTCTACGGACCATTAGTGGTTTCGAGCGACACGTCACCCCATCAACACTCTGACATTCCACTAACTGCATCCTATCCCGAAAGTAGCTACCAAACCAAGAGCAAACCCCCACATCACAGCCGTAGTACTTCAATTTTGCCAGGAGAACTTCTAAGTTTAGACAATCAAAAGCACGACTATAATCTAACAGGACAAGAATTGATGCTTTGTTTTCGTCTGATGAGGTCAGAATCTCGTCTACAATGTGTAAAAGTGCTGTTGTAGTACTGTGGCCCTTTCTAAAGCCAGATTGCTCTGGTGGCAGGATGTTGTAAAGCTCAAGGTAGGGAAGCAACTGCTGATGCACTGCTTTCTCCAATACCTTGGACAACACTGGCAGCAGCCCAATCGGTCTAAGATCCCCGTTACTCTCAACTGGATTCTTTTTAGGAATTGGCTTAATAAGAGCGGTTCGCCAAGCTGTGGGAAATCGCCCTGTCCTAAGAGATGTATTAATG
Source organism: Archips crataeganus (assembly GCA_947859365.1). Lineage (NCBI taxonomy): Eukaryota > Metazoa > Arthropoda > Insecta > Lepidoptera > Tortricidae > Archips > Archips crataeganus. Next base: position 20,207,500 of record OX402048.1, read on the forward strand.
ATGCATGTAATTGCAACAAGTGAATATGGTAAAGTTAGTTCGATCATTTTCAGAGATATTCCGTCAACACCCGAAGCATTAGAGGAAAACGACTTAATTATTTTTAGTATGCTATCCGACGATACCTCTGCAAAACTAAATGTTGCACCAGATTTATCTTTGCTGGAGTAAACTTTACATAGACTTGGATCACTGCGCGTCTGGGGAACTGTATCAAGAAACGATTGATTAATTTAATTAAATCTTTTTGCCACTCTGGGGGGTTACTACGAAATTCGAAGTTCGAAGTTCGGATCGTGCGGTCCCTCTCACTCTCGTAATAAATACCGTTAGCGTGAGCGGAACGCCATGAAACGAAGTTCGAATTTCGCGCTTCGTAGTATAGGGCCTGTTTAAAAAATACTTACTTGAAAACGTGACCTTTCCAGTGAACCTGCCACCAAAACCGCCTGTTCTATAGTAAAGTTCTTCTTCTTCTACAAGTGCCTCTCCAACTAGTGGAGACACTGTCAGCACCGCATATCTAACTCGATCTTTTTCCAGTTTGAAAAGCTCCGCGGCGCTCTTAATTCCCGTCCACTCCCGGATATTGCGCAGCCACGATTTCTTTCTACGACCCACTGATCTTTTGCGTGCCACTTTGCCCATCATTATCAATTGCAGAAGTACGTACTGTCGTGTCTTAGCACGTGACCCAAATAGGCAACTTTTCTTTTTTTGATGGTCTGCAGTAGCTGGCGTCCCATTCCAATACGGCGCAGCACCTCAACGTTGGTCACTCGGTGTGTCCAGCTAATGGCTAACATAGGTACGCCTTAGGCCCACATTTCGAATGCTTCTATACGATTCCGGAGTTCCTCTTTAAAGTAAAGACCTCCTCTTTCTATAATTAGAATACGTTTTACTTGGATACCTATAAATATAATTATGGTCGACCAACTACTTAAGTGCTTTACCATTTTTTATGAAATTTATGTATAAGGCTGATTGTCACATTGACTTGTAAGCGAAAATAGCCTTTGACGTTTTAAGCCGCAGGTAGGTACAACTGTCATTGAACCTTAGAGTGGTAAAGGCATTTCCACTAGAAGTAGGGCTCTGCTAACACTTAATTCTAATAGATACGGCTGTTTACAGCGTATAATTTTGACATACCTACCTACAAATTTGAACGGAACCCTCGGTGCGCGAATCCGACTCGCACTTGGCCGGTTTTTTAGTTATTAATTTATCTTAATTACTAATTTAGATACCGCGATGCATCGTGTGGCCAATATTCTACATGCTGATCGCAGGATTGGCGGTGGAGCTGCCCGACCGCGTGATGACCACCTTTGAAATAACGCTGACCCTCATGTGTGGCGCCATTGCGGCTGCTGCTTACGGTAATTGCATGTCTTATCCCTATCCAATTTCGAAAGAAAGAAAGTGGATTTATTTACAATAAAATAAATAACACAAAAAAAAAACAAATCAAATTTGAAAAACATAATGTGTGACAAGAATTACCAGGGGTCCCGCACTAGGCTTCGCCTGTATCGCGGAGAACCAGATAACATTTTATAGCAGAATCTAGTTAACAACATAATAAATAATAAACTTCTGTATTAAACTTGGGAAAAAAACAAAGCTTACTCTACTTAAAACTAAATATTAAAAGTAGGTACTTAATTTCAATTCCTTTGCTTATTAAAAAAATGATTTATACTTAGGTACGGTCAAGTGCAAAAATAAGTATCGATTTAATCCTCCCATCGTTATACACCTACTTCCTGTACCTTAATTCAACGACATAAGAGCTATGGGACATATATATGAGCAAGTTGTGTGCACCCATATTTTTACACTTGACTATACATTACATTCTATTTACTTCCATTAAATTAACTCTGCATTATTAATGTAACTACTAGGAAAAAAAAAGTCCAACTATGTAGTTACATTAAGGAATCCCTCTTCGTTGAATGTAACTACTCGGAAAAATGTCCAACTAGTTCCATCAATGGAACTGATAGGTAATGTAAAACTAGTCTGAATAGACCAATGTAGCTAGTGTATTGTGCACCTTTGCGTAGGGTACGATTCAGGGCGGTTTGTTTGACTGACAGCATTTTTTGTATTGTATTTTGTAATTGCACTTATTGTCATGTGTATTTATTATTTTTGTTAAATTAAATTAACATCTTGGCTAGGGATTAATATTTTTCACCGATTTAAAATCATCGTGTTAATGTTATACTTACTTATAACTTTATAAGCTATCTGTGTGCCAAATTCCGTCAGAATCCGTCAAACCAATTTAGCGTGAAAGAGTAACAACATCCACACATTAATCCTTACATACTTTCATGTTTACAATATTAGTGGGATATATGTTTATTTATTTCTGTCCCCAAGGTCTTGGTATGGCAGCCTTGTTCACATCAACTGGCATCATGGGGGATGTGATGCCGTGCGTTGACCTGCCCCTAACCCTCATGTCGGGGGCCTTCCTGAGGATCATGACGTTGCCCCTCTGGCTTCTGCCGGTCAAATACATCTCCCACTTCTACTACACCATGGATGCTGTCAGCAATATTTATTGGAGACAGATTGAACGTATTGGTAAGTCGGTAGAACCTTTTGTGAGTCAACAGCGACTGTAGATGTGCCAAATGCTGCCTAATTTAAATCTAATTTTAGATTACATTTTCGATATTCGTGTCATGCCGTTCCGTTCACGCTAACGGTATTAAATATAAGAGTGAAAGAGACGGCACGATTTGAACTTCGAATTTTGTAGTAGCTTCTCTGGGACTAAAAAACCGTAAAACCGCGTACGTAAATTGACTAGAGGAAGCCGTGACTAAATAAATTTAGATAATGGGTATGCGGAATAGACAATGTTGAAGTAACTTTTCTTAACTTAAGAAACTTAAAAAAACATTATGTTAGGTATAAATAAATAAATAAATAAATAAATATCACGGGACAATTCACACCAATTGACCTAGCCCCAAAGTAAGCTAAGCAAAGCTTGTGTCATGGGTGCTAGACAACGGATAAACATACTTATATAGATAGATACATACTTAAATACATATTAAACACCCAAGACCCGAGAACAAACATTCGTATTTTTGATACCAATATCTGCCCCGACACGGGAATCGAACCCGGGACCTCAAGCTTCATAGTCAGGTGCTCTAACCACTAGGCCATCTGGTCGTCTAAGTCGTCGTCTGGTCGTCGTCTGGTATACTGTTACCATTTAAGCTCCAATTAAACGCGCAGACAGCGGAGCCGTGGCGGTACGGTGGCGGTGACGGTTGTAATATTCTAACTTGTATGAAAGAGTTAGCGGTACGGTACCGCACAACCGTTCATACAAGTTAGAATAGTACAACTATCACCGCCACCGCACCACCACGCTTCCGCTGTCTATGCGTTTGGAGCTTTAAAGCCATGCGATTAACTTTGAGATCCGTCTTCTTTTAACGCATCGCCTGTCAGTCTGTTCTAGCGTAGAGTGGGCGGTAAAATATAGGTAACGTTTGATTTCATCACCATGAACATTAAATAATAGCAGGACAGTCACTTAATTTTCTGTAAATGGACTGTGGAAATAAATATAAGTTAATAATTTTAAAAACCCCCAACGCAATTATGTCACTCGTATGTTTGAACATTAAGTCAATGCACATTATACGTCTAAGATCCCTTCTGCAGCTAACAAAAGAGCTGATAACTTTAAAACCGCTGAACCGATTTTGATGAAACATAACTAAGAACAATCGCCAAGAAACCTGCTTTCTATTAAAATAAACCGCATCCAAAATCGGTTTACTCTTTTAAGAGCTATGATGCCACAGACAGACAAACACACACACACACACACACACACACACACACACACACACACACACACACACACACACACACACACACACACAGTGGTCAAACTTATAAGTAAGTACTTAATTAATAACAAAACCTCAGCCTAGGAATCCGATCTCTCTCGATGTATATCGAGAATTGTCGAGTGCCAAAGTGGAAAACAAAGATATTTTTGTGGATCATCAATTCCAAACATAAACCGTTGAAACTAAAAAGTTAAAATTTTGCAGAGATTTCCTTTATCATTTATGACGTAGACAAGGAAAAAGGATAGACTCGGTCTGAAGACAAACATTCAAAAGATTAAATTTAACCGGATTGAGAAATCTCCTTATTTTTTGAACGTGTTAGAAATTGATATACTTAATCCCTCAAAGGTCACGGCCTCATAGAAACAGAAATACCTCTCAATAGCAAAGTTCAGTCAAATGCGAATAAAATGAATAACAGACAATTCTGCTGAATAACCTTAGGAATGTTTCAATTGCTTTTTGCCTTTTTCGCGTTATTAGATTCTGGATGAGACGGGGCGTAAAAAGTCCTTTGTGTACAAAAATGCTTTGAGAATAAGTTTACTTACCTATTTAATTTTATAAATGTGAAAGTTTGTACATATTATGTTTGGATGTTTGTTTATCAATCACGCTGTGGTGATTACAAGTTTTGCCTAACTTAAGTTGAGCTATAAGTATTTTATCTTATTTATCTTATTAATTCTTTACAATAAATTGATTATGATTATGATTATGATATTTACGGTCATATCTTTTGAATCAATGTAGTCTTAAAATGAAGAAAGTTTTGCTGACTGTCCTTATCGTTGACTGGTACTTTCATATTGTCTACATATCAACCAAATTTCAAGTGAATTCGATCACTGGGAGTGGGTGAGATTCGATTTACATGATTCACCTAACCTTCACAAAAATGCAAACATTGCAAGTTTAATAAAAGATTGTTTTAAAGAAAACCGTTGATACTCATAATTGTACAATAAGGTATCAAGTGTGCCTTCAGCAATGAAGAAGACGACCAAGAAGAGGAGAGTAGGTATCTAGTTTTAGCTGTGAAAAGGGATTGACCAGAAGACTCTTTTGGATTGCCGATTATGGACACTCAACCCAAATTAAATTAAAAATTAAAACCACAAAAATTCAAGGCATTTAAAGAAACTTACTGGTTTCTACGCCCACGAAAAAATTGTCGTCCAAACTTAGCATATTATAAAAAGTTTAGAACTTACATAATCTTCTCAGCTTACCTATTTTTAGATTTAGGAAGTCATAAAATTGTTAATTCTATGACTTGCTGTTCGTAACGTTGTCTGCGTATAGATTGTTAGGTGTCCGGACATGTTTGGCTTTTTTCACTTCTCATGCTCTAAAAGTAGGTCAATATAGCCTTACGAGGCGGGAGTAAAGTGAGTGCTTTAGTCCCTAGGGAATAAAAGTAATTCATTTTTTATTTCATATCGAGTGACTTAGATAAACTCAAACAGCCAGTACTTGCTTAGTGGCAAAACAAAATATATATAAAAAAAATAAGATTGTGTAGACCATTTTCATGACGAAAATGTTACGTTCTTAGTCTACGTGGTCTTAGTTCTATGCTTTTTCCGCATAGAAGGTGGCGCCATTCTATTTTTTCCAGTTTGTGTATGGACCATTTCGCCGATGCGATTTTGTTATATCTGTGTCTGGTTGGAAAAAAATACTTACCGCAAAAACTTTGAAATTGTTGTAGAGCGTAAATTGTAAACGATTAAAATAAATTGATTATTCTCACAATGTCGTCAAGTGATAGTGAAAATTATGATGTCGAGCAAAGAGCAAAAGACATAATTGATAATCTTTTGCCGCCGAAATCTAGAAAGTTTTATTTAAAAACCTATGAAAGTTTTATGGAATGGAGGAATAAGAAACGCATTAATTCTTTCACAGAAAGCGTTTTTTCAGCATATTTTGACGAGATGTCCAAAAAATATCAATCGTCAACATTGTGGAGTATTTATTCAATGTTAAAAATGACAGTAAAAATTAAGCACGAAGTGCAAATGAAAACATATACAAAGATTGCATTGCTAAAGCGATTGTCCAGTGGACATAAAGGAAAAAAGTCAAAAGTTTTTACGTCTGAGGAAGTGGAAACGTTTTTAAATAACGCTCCTAATGAAAAATATTTAGTGACCAAGGTATGTTTATGTACAATTTAAACACTTTTAACAATTTAACAATTGAAGGCAATTAATTTTTTAATTAATTATTTTAGACGACCAGATGGCCTAGTGGTTAGAGAACCTGACTACGAAGCTTGAGGTCCCGGGTTCGATTCCCGTGTCGGGGCAGATATTTGTATGAAAAATACGAATGTTTGTTCTCGGGTCTTGGGTGTTTAATATGTATTTAAGTATGTATCTATCTATATAAGTATGTTTATCCGTTGCTTAGTACCCATAACACAAGCTTTGCTTAGCTTACTTTGGGACTAGGTCAATTGGTGTGAAATGTCCCGTGATATTTATTTATTTATTTATTTATTTAAAGGCAACAAGCACGTTACATATATTTTTAACAAAAACTTATTTACTTACAGGTTGCCTTGATTTTCGGCATAAGTGGCGTATGCAGAGGGATTGAACAGTGAACATTACTCTGGCAGATGTCGAAAACGACAATAAATTACAGGCTGTAAATTTGCCTAATACGAAGACAAATAAACAGCGAAAGTTCGTAATATCTGGAGAGTACTTGAAAATAGTTAAAGCTTATCAGCAACTAAGACCCAGTGACGTAACCACCAATCGTTTTTTTTTAAACTACCAGAATGGGTAATGTACCAAACAGGTAATAGGGAAAAATAAAATCGGTTGCATGCCTAAGGAAATAGCAACGTACTTGAATCGGCCCAATCCAGAACTCTACACAGGCCATTACTTCCGCAGAACGTCAGCGACCCTTTTGGCGGATTCAGGTGCAAATATCACCACGCTTAAAAGACATGGTGGTTGGAGGTCGGACCAAGTAGCTGAAGGGTACATAGAAGAGTCCATACAAAATAAGTACAACATCACCCAGCAAATTACACCAGGCATTAAGATAACTTCATAAAATGAGCCACGTCCAGTCCATCTACATCGCGCGATATGTCACATGAATTCCAGCAGTCGAATAATCGAAATGAGATCTGTGACGAAAAGTTTGAAATTCTGCCGACATCTCCGACTTTTACACAACAGCTAACATCAGACTCCTCACAAAATTCCCAAATACAAGCTACTACGAGTACGCGTGTCAATATTCCCGGAATGACCATGATTTACAATATTAAAAACAATTAAAATTGTACATTTAACTTTAAGTAAACATTTTGTTTTTTATTTTTTGATTAAATCTTTTTGTATTAAACTGACTATTTTTTTCTCGCAATCGAAGTGAAAAATAGAGTTTTCACCTGGAGACTAAAAGTGAATATAAACCCTCGGATAAATAGACACCCTCGCTAAAGCTCGGGTGGCTAACCACCTCGGGTATACATTGGCTTCTTTTAGTCCCTCGATAAAAAATATACTATTACGGACATGTCCGGCCAAATATTTTCTTGTTCGGCCTATCCTTCTTGGGATTTTTGTCCGGCTGCCGCGCGCGTCGAAGGCAAGATATTTAAATAAGTCATTGGTTTTTTTATTACGGAATATTGTTCATCATTTAGATTTTAGACCATTAAGAAAAGTGTGTGTGGCTTTTAGGATAAAACGAATCTGGCTTTTGTGTATTTGGTCCTGGAAACCAGCAATTTTCTGGAATAAAAGTACCTATTTACTTAGTCTGTGCCAGTCATGGTTTTTCCATGTACAAATTTACACCTAAAGGCGTGAAATTTAGTGTAAATGGACTACAAACAAGTCAAAAAATCAACGTTTAAACGTTCACATTTATGTTAGTAAGATGTTTTTGTTGAGGTAACACACACACACATCCTACATCTTGGAATAAGAGTAGATGGTAAGGTTGTTCTACTAAGTAGGTACTTATCTCTCAATTTATGGAAACCTCTTTCTACAGACCCGGTTTAACGCAATTACCTATTCGATGTCCGTTATTTGTGAGATGTCAACGAAGATTACGTCTACAGGTAACATATTGTATGTTGTGTCTTAAAATTATTCCGAAATATTTTCAACAGATGACTGGATTGTCCTAAAATATACTTATGTATCTATTCAGATTTTTTGTTGGGTGACTTTACAAGCTTGTCCCCATGGCATGGCATGTTCACTGGTGTGGGAAAATAAAAACAGGCTAGTTCCCTATCTCGTAGTAATTAATTGTGTAAAAGTGACTTTTATATGCATAAAAGGCTCAAGGCATAAATCAGCCAAATTTCGTCTCCAGCTCTGTGGTCGTCAGGCAATAAGTCCGTCACTCCTATAGATATATACCTATACGATAAATAACCTCATTTTTATGTTTTTTAGGGTTCCGTAGTCAACTAGGAACCCTTATAGTTTCGCCATGTCTGTCCGTCTGTCTGTCTGTCTGTTAGTACTAGAAAGCTGTAATTTGGCATGAATATACATATCAGTCACGCCAACAAAGTGGTAAAATAAAAAATAAAAAAATATTTTTTTTTAGGGTACCTCCCATAGACGTAAAGGGTGGGTGATTTTTTTTTCTCGATTAATCCTATAGTGTGGGGTATCGTTGGATAGGTCTTTTAAAACCATTGCGGGGTTGCTAACATGATTTTTCTATTCAGTGATCTGTTTGCGAAATATTCAACTTTAAAGTGAAAATTTTCATTAAAATCGAGCGTCCCCCCCCCTCTAAAATCTAAACTGTTAGGTGGAAAAATTTGAAAAAATTCAGAATGGTAGTAAATATATCAAATTTACTAGAAAAATTATAGCGGCTAAGATTGCTTGGAAATTATTTGTAGTTTAAGAGTAAATAGTAGCCTAAGGTATAAAACATACCTAAACTTGGATGATTCCGTACACATACGAAATCCTTAGAAAAATATTACTTGATTTTTTTGTAATGGCTACGGAACTCTACCTTGTGCGTGTCCGACACGCTCTTGGCCGGTTTTTTTTCATGATTTTTTAATTGTGATTGACAATTGTTTCGATACATTGATCTATGTTCAAAATATACCACGTCAAAGGCGTGATTTCATTTACAACCTTTTCAGGGGCGTTCAGTCATAATCCAACCATCTGAATAAAAAAACGGTGAAGGAAAACATCGTGAGGAAACCTGCACACACCTGAGAAGAAATTCAATGGTATGTGTGAAGTTAGCAATCCGCACTTGGCCCTCGTGGGAACTACTGCCAAAGCCCTTTCATTCCGAGAGGAGACCTGTGCGTAGCAGTGGGACGTATGTAGGCTGGGTTGATGAAACAAAGTGAACAATAAAAACGGTAGAGGTGTTATAAAAAAATTGATAAGCAGACTCTATTGTTAAAGGCATTCGGGTGGGCATGATCGATGATGGGATATCTTAAACAAATTGACCGTTCTGATACGAGAATAACATGATTGATGACTGTACCAGTCGACCAATGCCACCAAAGAGCCTAATCTTAGTAGGTACTAATTTTATTTGTGTATTGTAATGCTTATCGAATGAGGTAACTTGTCATGATGACACTATGTGGTATACCACATCTAGGTGAATTCGACGACGATCTGACCACTGCTTCTGGTTTCGATTTTTTTTTTTAATGAGAGCCATATCCATTATGTATACCTGTAAGAGTACCTAACGTTATCAAGATTGTTTGTTGGAGTCTTTTTATTTTTTTAACTCCTTTACTTTTACGGTCATCCCGTACAAGACACACAAAATACAAACTGAAACATGGAATGGATGCACAGAAAAACCCAGAAAAAAGACCAGCGCTGTGAATCGAACCCAGATCCTCAGCATTCCGTTCTGCGTGCTAAACCCCTACACCACCAACCAACCACCAACTACCAACCAACCAACCAACCAACATAACGTAACGTAACGTTACTTACCTACTAACTGACATAACGCACAGCATGAATCTCTAAACATGGGAACTTCCGATTTGACAGATTTATACCACGAGCTAGACTTAGGTAACTTAAGTATAGACACCCTTAAATTACCCCGAGAACGGGAACTAGCCAATTTAATTTTTCTACAGCAGCGAAGCCGTGGAGACACGCTTGTAAAGTACTTAACCAAAATACAAATAGGTAGGTATATTTTAGTACAAGTGTCTAACGCAAGGATTTATTGGTTATTAAAATATCTCACGCGCGAGAACAGGTTATTAGCTATCAAACCATAACACTTTTTCTAATGGTAAGGCGGTGCTGAATACACGTCAAAGAAACTTGAAGTATGGAGTTGGGCGTGGTAATTATACACTAATTAAACATCAATTCTGATGAATAGCGTATGGAGTGTAACAACGTAAATATTATCCGTGATTTAGGTCAGATATGTGTGGCAACTTTACCTAGCTACCAATTCTATTGTTTGTAAAGAAATTTGGATGTTTAATTGTTTCAATATTTCTTAGTCAATCACACAATAACGGCTTAGCGGATTTAGATGGGACTTGACTTTGGGAACTTCACACACACCATTGAATTTCTTTGCAGGTGTGTGCAGGTTTCCTCACGATGTTTTCCTTCACCGCAAAGCTCATGGTAAATTTCAAATCTAATATCGCACGTAGATAGGTAATATTCCGAAAAACTCAGAAGTGCGAGCCGGGATTTGAGCCCACAACCCTCTGCTTGTTTTATCATAACGCAAACTTAAGTAAAGTTTACCGGGAAGGTACTTCCCATATTCGACGGTACAATAATTCATAGACATACCTACATTACCTCTTGAATCTCTAATAAATAGGGATGTTGACACCACCAATCAACTGACGTACTTTTTATGAGCTGTCAAAACACATTTCTCCCATAGAGTTTGAATGGCAACAGCAACATATGACGTCACTTGTTCGCATACTCAATTAACTAACTATTTATTTGTTTTAAAGCAACAAAAAATCTAATTTGGCAGTTAATCGAAAATTAATCTGGGTTTCAGGGCTAAAATAAAGCGTTTTTTTACTGGAGTCGTGTCTTGGAATTATTTTTTAATGGTGTCAACATCCCTATTAACGATACCACAGACAAAGCTTTTGATACCAAAGCGCGGACACTTGCTGTCGCATTCATTATTTCATTCTGTCGAACGGTATTTAAGATGGCGACAGGAAGAGATGGTGTGAAGGCAAGCGACCGCGTTATACAAAACGGCCTCAGGTAGAGTTGGTGGTAGAGAATGAATGAAAGGCCGGCGATAAATTTAGTTTTAATTCGATGTCTATTTCGTTATAAATGTTGTGATGTCGTGATTAGGTATGGGATAGGAGACGTGAAAAAAAAACAGATGTTTGCCTTAAATATTAGTAGTGAAAGTAGTTTATAGTAAAGCGTCTGCCGCATCGTTAAATGGGCCCTATAGAAAGTTTTTACAGCATGCATGAATATATTATTAAACATCAGAAGCAGTATAAAATTCTAAGAAAAACCGTGTATTTATAATCAAAATCAGTTAAGAAACTCAAAAACAACGAATTTTTTTCTAATTTTTAAAACTTTAAAACGCTCTCCTGTAAAGTTACAAAAATGTCGCTTAACGCCATTAGCCTTTCACCCCTCGATATGTTGTAGATACCGATCATTCCTAAGATGTTATAATTTTGTCCTCACAGACATTTAAACTATTTATTTTTTCTAGATTGTCCTCCGAACTCAAATTCGTCGTGCGTTGGTGACGGTCTCTCAGTTCTGAGAGAGTCTGGCTACTCTGAAAACTTCATGCTAGAAGATAGTCTGGGTCTGCTATTTGTGACAATATTGTGGAGTCTTTTAGGCTACTACGGGTTGATACGGGAAGAAAAAAAAGGATACGTATATTGAATTATTTAATTAAAACATTATAGTTAAAAAGTCTTTTAATAACCTTACAACATGATTTGGATACATGTAGAATTATACATTTATTTACATACAAATTGGTTTATAAATTATGCCCATCGCTTTAATGCTTAGACATTAGAGAGAGAGTTCGAAAGAGAGCTATCGCCATCACAGACAAACTAGCTGATACTAAATACAAACAAGCTTTACATTTACACAATCAGATACAGAATTTTAGCATTTTACTTTCACTCTTTCCCATTACCACACTTCACTTGCAAAGGTAAAACCAGATCATCTTGCTTTTTACCTTTTTCACAGTCTATCTGACAAAATTGACAACTAAAAGTCGCTATCCCATGATAACGTTACTAAAGATTTAAGTCGCGTGTCAGGTACCAAGAGCTACCGGTTCTCTCATGGATCCGTCCAGGAGGAATGCATCCTGGGCATCGGTTAACCTTTTCAACGCCACGCCTCGACAAAACTTAAACCTGCTTTGAATCTTATGTCATTGTGTCAAGATCACTTTGACACTGTACTTTGTGATTGTGACACCTATATGTGTCGTTGGCGTTGAAAGGCTTAATGATTACCGATAACCAGACACGGGAAAGATGATTGCAACCATTTGGCCTCTCTGACATGCTTTTATTGTATTTTTTATTTATCTACTAAAATTGGCACAACCCCATACAGGCAGCCATTAACGACAAATATACGTAAGTAGCCATAGAACTAAACATTTCAGAAATGCTTAGTTTATTCGACAACTCAAGTGGATAACTATCCTCCCTAACTTGAAGTTAGTATACCGGCGTGCCTCTACTCCTCTTAATCACCATTAGGAAAGCTATAAAATGTGCTATGCAATACATCACACATAGACATACACAATTCCTCCAAAAGTGGACTTCGTCAAAGCCGAATCTCTTCAACACTTCAGGGCCAGTTTTAATGCAAGGCATCCCAGGGATGTTCACGCACTTGATGGACTCAATGGAGTCCCATTGCAGAATAGAGATGGATTCAACGCCGTAGTAGAATCCTGAGACGAAGCGAAGCCAGGAGAAGTAGGGAGAGGCACTTGCCAAGTTGAGGTAGATCCCGGAGAACATTGTTCCTATTAAGTCGAAGGGTACTGCGACTAACGCTGCTGTTTCCATCTTGTCAAACACTGCTGATAGGAAGGATCCTGGAAAGAGAGAAGAGGCTGTTAATTAAACTGATATTAAAGAACTTTTTTGTTGGTGAACTGAAACAATTACTTTGCTCACCCGCGACCTTACGATAGTTACGTTTATGCAAGAAATGTGTGTTCAAGCAGTTCCTCCACCTCCACTGACGCGGACACCACGGACCCCACGGATGCGTTTCGAACTCAACCAGAGCCCATCCTCAGAGCACCACAAATGTATGCTAAACCACCAAATGTTAAACTGAGGATGAGCTCTGGTTGAGTTCGAAACGCGTCAGTGTAGTTTGGTGGTGGTGATGGTTGGGTTTGTGTGATTTGTGTGTGTTCGTACAGTGTGGAGGTGGAGTAACTGCATGAACACACATTTCTTGCATAAACGTAACTATCGTAAGGTCGCGGGTGAGCAAAGTATTTGTTTCAGTTCATTAATATGGACCTCCGCAAAGTAACGCCTGATTCAATAATTTTTTTGTTGGTGTTACTTGCACTAGCATAGAATCAACACAGGTATCAAATCCCAAACCAGAACCACTACAAATGAATGAAATAGGACTTGTAACGTGCGACCTGAACATTGCCAGATAAAAAAAGCTTGCAACTAGTCATTTGAATGAAAGAGAAATAAATGGACGGAAGTTTCTTTTGATGGGCATAATACATATGTATTATAGACAGAACTCACGGCCAATGAAACACGAATGTAAACACGTCATGACAAAACGAATATTTCAATATTAGCTGCTTGTGCTAATCAGTAAATATGTCGATTTTTTTTGCGAAACTCTAAGTATTAAGAAAATTCATGGAGATTAAAGATATCATACGAAAATAATTCTTCATACGAAATAATATCAGCGCTGTAGCATTGACCGGGCATTAAAATAGTGAAGTTCGATTTCAAAGTCAAATTCAATCAATGAGTTCAAAATAGTTGCATGTGTATTCGGTCAATTAATTAGAAGGAAAGTATTAAATATAGTACACATGAATATTTATTAAAATCTTCACAATGGAACATACATGGAAAGAACAAAATAATATAATATAACATCCGTCGATGGTGTGTTTGCAACCCAAATGCCTTAGGAGAAGCAATTTCAGAACGATGGAATCGCTCCCTGACCACAATACTGGGCTGGCTTAGAGCCAGGATAAGTGTTGCCATTATACGTGCCACCAGTATGTGCATCCGCGGCACACGACACCGATTTAAGCCTGCTGCCAGGTGGCTTGGGTTTGACGACGGCGCTGCCCTCCCACACATTAATCAAAATTGAATGTTTTGTAATTTATTTTTATTATTTTGTTCTTTCAAAGTATTAAATATTGATGTTAATTATACCAAGACTAACTCATTCATAATAATCATAGTAAGAATAATCGGAAATAAATGGTTAACGTAGTTGTAAATAAATTAAGATAATGGCTCTATTCATTTAGTGGTCAATTTTATGCAAGAGCGACGTAATGGTACTCAGAACGACTGTCACATTAAAATATGCCCTGCTCTTTATTAAAGTTAAAATTTATAACTTTTCTAAAGTAGTTTTATTAATATTACAATCATTTACATTATAAAATTATTTGGATTCAACCTCGTTTGCAGGACTCCCTATCTCGTGATAGTTACGTCCATATTCTTAGTCTATTTCATAAATAGAACCTCTATGCTTTTTCAGCTTTTTTGGTACAAGGTTATTCGTTGATGACTCAATCAGTCAGTCAAGTCATTCAGTTAGACAGTCAGAACTTGTCATAAACCTGTTAAGAAGTTAAGCTGGCGTAGAGTCGGCTAGAGAGTTGAGGCGAATGATTACACACACAGCTACATAAAGTACTGATTGCAAAAAAGATAGTGACTGAATGAAATTACTGAGTGAATGAAAATGTGAGTTATATGATCTTATGATGAAATACTTACGCAATACTATGCATAATATAATTTTTCTTTTTCATGTAACCTATTTTTGAAATAAAACAATTTGAAGCTGCTAAGAAATATTCGCAAGAAAAAAATCGGTATTTTATAAGTAGCGAAAAATATGCTTATCTGGTTTATATAAAATAGATCAAAATATTTAATTTTCTGTTTTGTTTGAACTAGATGGATTTTCCTAAATTATTCTTAAAGAATAGGTTGAATAAATTTTTAGTCAATCTTGTAATTATATGTTGAGTCTATTGAACTTGCTATCGGTACGAATAAATGTCAAAATCCCGCTGTCAATACATGACGTGTTGTTGTGTGCGTGACCTCATCTCTGATGGCGTTACCTATACCAGACTACCAGACTTACCGTAGGCGTTAGCGTAGTTGGCACATAACACACAGACGAAACAAAACCCGAGCCATCCCATGAAACCGCCGCGTAGCCCCGCCACTCCGAATACCAGAGACGCGAATAGAGTCGGCTCGATCACCGCCCGCGGTATCTGAAATATAACACAGATTGTTAGATTCAGATTCTTATGAAGTGTTACATTATTGCGGCAAGGGGTTGCGTCTGGATGCTCTGGAATGCATGGAAATAATTAGGCACAACACTATGGGGTCTATTATTAATGAACAGGTAAATTTAGTATCTTCTCCTTTACTGCGGCTTGGGTCGAATTTGAACAGTTAGTATTAATTAAATATGCCTTATAAATAAATAAACAAAAAAAATTCAAGGTAGTTTTAAATATGTCAATAAAAGTTAATTTTTGTGGGGTAGTTTGAGAATAAGAAAAATAAAGTGGGTACTTGAGAAGTTACAGTGACAAGTTAAAACATTTGTTTTGGTTTGTTAGTTTAACGTTTGGTAGCATAGCATACGGTTGTGGTAACTCTGAAGATGAGCTCTGGTTGAGTTCGAAACGCGTCAGTGTAGCTTGGTGGTGGTGATGGTTGGGTTTATGTGATTTGTGTGTGTTCGTACAGTGTGGAGGTGGAGGAACTGCATGAACGCACATTTCTTGCATAAACGTAACTATTGTAAGGTCGCGGGTGAGCAAAGTAATTGTTTTAGTTCATTATAACACAGAATCTAATACCAGCATAACAGTCACGATAGGGTCACCGAGCTACCAAATTGTTCAGGATTTTTGTGATATTAATTACATGTATTGGCTTCGGTGTAGATTGTCAGAGATTTCTAATAGAAACACTGCTTTGTTACTTAAGATTTTCACTATCATCGTCACCCAGACTGAAGACTTCTGCTGCTGGACGTAGACTTTACCCGAGGCTCTCCATGTATTTGCTTTATGCTACAGACAATCTAAACGAAACCTTACCATCAATAAGAAAAAGGAACTTCTGGTGATGTGAATTTTATTAAAGATCGGTAGTAGGGTGTTTCACTTTTGTATGTGAAAAAAAAATTTGTGATATTTTTTCTGACTTTGCTCAGCTTCCGGTTCTAGCTTATGTTAATAGAATACTTTCCAAATTTCAAGTGGATTTGACCATGTTTAGAGGTTGCACAGAATGAACAGCTCTAAATAAGAATAAAAAAAAAGAAGTAATTACTTTTATTTAAAAATAGCACAATATAGTAGCCACACATCGTTTTTAAGTGAGAGAAAATTAAATTAAGCATAAAATAGAACATTAAGTACTCAATAAATAATTTACTACTTAGGCTACACAAGTTGCAACCTCATCTTTGGTTCGCTTGACCACGCATTTTCTGTTGCACGCTTGTTCCTGCTATTCGTCTCTGATCGAATCATTAAATAAAGAATAGTTATTCTGTCTTCTAGAATCTTACAGGATGCGATTGATGGCAACAATTTACTGTTTCAATGTTAGAGTAAAGGTGAATGATGATAATTTTTTTGAGCCATTTCGCTTCTTTTGGTCATCCGAGCTCGATGAATAGTAGACGGCGATATAGAAACATCTGAGACATCATGACCAAGGCTTTTAACAGCTGTAATAAACGAAGTAGATACTAGCTTGCCGAGTGGAGCGGTCCTATGCAGCTATGAGTGTCCAATCGAGAGATTTTAGTTTACTTATAAATAGGACTTGACATTTTTGCTGGTACAGAGAATAGAATTATTTTCATCGTCTTCATGACTTGATGACTACTTAATGAAGGGCATTCTTGGTCCAAGGTCACTGTCATGTTGATTTCTTTAATCGATTTATAATGCTACATTTTATAAGAATCCACTTTGTCTTGTCTCTTACGCTTTCGGGTAATTTCTAAGGAAAATGTTAACAAATTATGGTAAGTGTTCCTTATAAAGTTATTAAATGTTAGCTCAAACAGTTACTGTCTTGGCATATATATTAGCCTTCTTCCACACTTCTTGCAGTTTAATACTTGTCTACTTAGTGTCGTCCGAAAGAGTTTCAACAGCACTTGTTCCTTGGAAGGAAGTCCAGCTCCTAACAAAATATCACAAGGAAACCTCTCGAGTAACCGAATTCGTCGTTGACTATTCATATTATTATTTACGTTAAAATATGCTTCAATCTTTTAAACGACACACTTAAATCACTTATAACCCTCCACTTCAGACAATAAACTTGAAAATTTTGCTATCCTCTAATACACCGATATCAATTACTTGACATAAAAGTCATCAAACTGTGCAACCTTTAGATGATAATCGATTTTACTGATTTTTGGCGTATGAACTTTACATATGAGTGGAAACAAGAATTCGAGCAAAGTCAAAGAAAATCAAAAATTTTGAAAAATGAAACACCCTAATCGGTAGTCTTTATTTGCTACAGAATTAGACTAAGTAACTTTGAAAAACGTTTCACCGGACTTTGCTTTCATTTCACGAGTTCCATAACTCTTGTGAAATAAAAACCATTAAATATCTTATTTTTAATGTTACATGATTCACTATTGGAGTCACTCACAGCTTCTTTAATTGATATTATTGATGAAACATTAGTGATAAATATTGCTACGCTAAAGAATTTTTTACGCAATTACCTATCTGAAAAATGGCGTCATTTGTTAGCCGAGTTTTTTGTAGGCAGGATCAATTCGTTTTTGTCGTCAGACAAACATGATTAATATCGAAGTGCTAATTTCGCATTTTTTACTACACACGTGTTTTTTGTGGTTCTGTTGGCCGACCTGATGTAAATAATTGTTTAAGGTAATAAATTGTCTAATAATGAACAATGGTTTAAAGAATAGATTCAATTTACAACAATCAGAAACCACATCTTCAGGATCTTTCTTTTGAAATTTATATTGAAGTCTTGCAGTTATAGGTATCGATTCATTTTGGGTGAAAATGTAAAACATCCAAGTCAACCCGACTTTGCTAGTCTGTTAAAGTATAGAATAAACAGCACGCGCCCCAAAACACTTACCCAGAATACCATCTTCGACAGATAATACGGCGTAGGCGAGTACAATCCACTCGCCGTCTCTCGAAGCAAGATGGGCACTTCGCTAGGGAACGTGATGAAGACAGCGTAGATGAAGAGAAATATAGTCTCTGTGATTGTGAGGTACAACAAGCCTTCGACGTTCTGTATGTCGCGTTGATCTAACTCTTCGAAGCGACCGCTGTATGGTATAGATATTACTAGGCCGACAAACTGTTGGAAGACAATTGCAAATTTACAGACAAGATATTAATTTCAAGGTTATAAACCGTAAAAATAATTCATCATCATCATCATCTCAGCCTATATATGTCCCAATGCACAGGGCACAGGTCTCCTTTCAGAATGAGAGGGGTTGGGCCGTAGTTCCCACTCGTAATTAACAAATGTTAATTATTATGAGACCATACCAAATGGGTGATAATTTGAGATCAGTGAATACGCCGAAGATAGCAAGAAATATGCTGTTATTCAAACGATGCCAATAAGGCATCTTTATGGTAAAAAAATACGATTTAAATGTTCAAACGCATGGATTCAGTTACATTTTCAACTGAAGGGAGCTTAATAAGCTATTAAAGAAGTTAGAAAACTAGATGCAAATCATTTCAAGGAAAATCCTATTTAAAATCGTAGTGTAGCTTGAAACAAATATTTACCAGCAGCAGCACAAATTCGGCTATCCATATTGAGCTGTTGTGTTTGATTGTTTGTATGTTCCTCCACATCAGCCAGTAGAATTGAACGAAATAATTTACTTTGACTCTGCAAAAAAGGAATCTAGTTCAAAATGCATATATCAACATTCCAAATCTTATTTGTTTCATTCTTCATGTAAGTAGTCTCAAGATCAATGTCAGTGTATACTTACAGTGTAATATATCTGTCGAAATATTCATTCTGCAAAAAGCAAACACGTATTAGATTACTTAGTATTGATTAATAACATGTTCATGTTAATGCTTGGGCAAGTTTAAGGGGCTGTTTCACCACCCATTGATTAATTTTAACTGACGGATAAATGTGATGCCGTCTCCGTCTATTCGAACAAAACAAACAGAGACGGCATCACATTCATCCGTCAAATAAATTTGATCAATGGATGGTTAAACAGGGGGTAAATCTTTCATATTTAACTACGTTTTAATATAAATTGTATGATAGATTCCTAGACAGAAAAACTTTAATAGCTTTTAGCAAAAAATATGCTAACTTAGAATTTGCAATTCACTATTTCAAAATGTCTACCTTTAAACAGCAGGCTATTAAAGACCACGAGTTTACGAACAACCGACATATGTTTTATATTCTACAATCATCCATCTCCAGAAGTGTTAACAGCATACGTAACGTATGTACAGTACATCGTCCGTCATTAAATTCATATTAAAAAAACAATTAGTAGTAAAAATCGTTATAATACTTCTCACAGTGCCTTGACTTACTTTTTCATCTATCTCCCCATTAAAATAATCTAGCTCATCTCTAATATCAGCGACCTGGCTCTCTATTTCAGCCGCTATATCGGACCTCTGGTATTCATCGCAGATTTTTCTGATCCGCTCTCGACTCTCCATTTCCTTGTCCAGTTGGATGCCTAGTAGGGACACGTAGTATTCCGCTGCGTTGAAGCCTAATGGGCATTTGAAATTTAACCTGAAGAAGAGAGTTACGGCTGTAGGTTCTAACCACTTTTATAACATAGTTCAAGCGGTGTTTGTGGTAAAGGTTATAATTATAAGTAACTTCTGAATCTGTCAGCACGACTAACTTGTTATGGGGATTTCTGTAGTATTCTTGCGTAGAGTCAAGTGCAAAAATAAGTATTGATTCAATCCTCCCATACTTGTGAACCCATGCCTTAATTCGACGACATACTCGTAAGAGCTATGGGACGTATATATGAGCAAGTATTATGCACCCTTATTTTTACACTTAACAGCTTATATCTAAAAGTAAACATCTCTAAATCTCAAAAACAATTTCAATGTACAAGTCACTAACCATTTTGCCGACAAGTCACTGATGATTGTGGTAATTATTATAACTAGCTGTTGCCCGCGTCTCCGTCGCGAAGAATAGGGGTATAAAGAATAGCCTACGACCTATTCTCAGACCTACCGAGTACAGAAAAAAAAAATTCATAAGAATCGGTCGAGCCGTTTCGGAGGAGTTCGATAACAAACACCGTGACACGGGATTTTTATATATTAGACTAGCTGCTGCCCGCAACTCCGTTCGCGAAGAATAGGGGTAGGTATTAAAGAGCCTACGACCTATTCTCAGACCTACCGAATACAGAGAAAAAAGTTTTCATAAAAATCGGTCGAGCCGTTTCGGAGAAGTTCGATAATAAACACCGTGACACGAGATTTTTATAATAATTACAAGAAGATAAAGATAAATCATTAAAAAACGCTGTAAAGCAAAGGTGAAAGGTGAATTAACAGATCAACCATAAGTAATAGGCAGTAATAGCAGAATACCGTAACATAATATTATTTCATAATTTAGAATAGGTTTTTGACTTCAGACATGGAATCATTAAATTCAAATTTCTATCTCAACATTACGCGCCAAAGGAAGTCTTTGATGAATCTCTAATGTGAGGTAAATTCCAATATTAGCATCATGTGAAGGTAACTACCTATGTTATAATATAATACGTTATAATATGTGAATATGTGGCATGCGGTTATAGTAGCAAAGGAATATTTGGTATTGCCGCTGAAATGAGTATCGTGTCACTTCGTGTACCTAAAGGATTTGGGATTTAATGTTTAAAGTTTAGGGCGTCCTGAGGCACGGTGGACGGATGACCTTAAGAGGGTCGCTGGCGGCGGATGGATGCGAGGGGCCGAAGACAGAGTGTTGTGGCGCGCCATGGAAGAGGCCTATGTCCAGCAGTGGACTGCGATAGACTGATGATGATGATGATGGTTTAATTGTCTTGGTTAGTTTAGTCGTTATTTTGTACTCTAAAGAACGCTAAAAAGAATGAAATGCAATTTAATTTGTCTATAGTATGATTTATGTAGTTTAATATACTTACAATGATTTGAATATCTTTTAAATAGATATAATTTTAATAATTTTCCACGTGCTAATAAAACGTGGAAGTCAAAATAATAATTAGGTATTTCTTTAAACGATTTCAAAGAAAAAATTAGGCTGGGATTCAACATTGAGATTTGATGCAGTTGTTGGAAAACCCGACGGAAACTGGACTTAAATAAACAACATTTTTATTAATACTTACTTACTGCCGCGTAGAGGAAAAGAGGTCGTAACCAAATGAAGGGCCCAAAGTACCAAAACGGAGGTATCTAAAGAATCGAGATTTCGAAACAGTTTGAAATAGATACTTGGGCAAATGATCACGCTGTTAAATTGCTGTGAGATGTCATAAAACTACACAACACCGTTTTAATTAATCGGAAACTTGTTAACTAATTAATTTAGGTAAATTGTTTTATAAGTCAATATAAAATAATAAAGAAGGTAAAACTTTGTCAATACTTTTACCACTTACTGGTTGTGTACAAAACTAGGATTTGTAACAGACATTGAATTGCCTGGATAACTAAAAATAACGGCAGACATAAAAGGAGGGTGGGTCATTCTACTTTTCGTTGACCAGTAATTTTTTGTAATGTGCTCTTCAAATATTTTTTTTACAAAAACGGTAAAGTGCTCGGTTTTATCATTAAAGATTTAAATAGGCACATAATTAAGCTTACATTTAAAGTTATCACTATTTATAAAAAGTAATCATTAATATCTATAAAGTAGGTAACGCAGTGGACATGCATGTCCCCGCCATTTGTATGGAAATTGATGTATTTTCCGCTGAGTTACCAATTTTTTCCACAAAATTTCTTTGAATTTAAAGTTTTTTGCTATAAAACATTAAATTTAGTTATTTCAGTTTTTATATATGTTATTTACACTTGAAAAAAATCACCAGGTATGCCTTATATTTCACAAAAGATTAATGGTTACTTAAAAGTAGAATGGCCCGGGTAACAAAATAATATTAATCACGTTTTCTTACTATACTTGGCCTTACACTACATATCAGTGTATCCCTTATTGTCAGTACTCGAATGAAGTCCTACTTAAGAATGAATACGTTTTTATAATAAAATTCCGATAACAATAACCGAACAAACTGATACAAAGTTCAAATCCATTGTGAAGAAGACATTAATATCTAAGGCGTACTATAAAATTAATGACAGGGATTTTGATCCCTAGTCTCAAATAGCGTATCTACTGTGTTAAAAAATTTAATTGTATTAAATACTTTAGATGTATGTAATTTAATAACAATGTAGATCTGATTGAAAAAAATATATCTTGTTGAGTTTCTTGCCGGTTTCTTCTCAACAGGGTTTTTTCCGAACCGGTGGTAGATTCTTCGACGTTCATAGGAGCATCAATTGATGCCTAAATTGAATAAAGAATTTTTACTTTGACTTTGACTTTGAATGAATTATGGATATACTAATATGTAGATACTTAGTTGAATATTGGGGACAGAAAATAATTTACTATACCTAAGTAAAACCATTCATTGACATTGACGATTTGATAGAGCCATTAGTTAGCAATAACGGTGATAAAACTTTCGTTCGTATTCATCTGGGTTATAAAACCTCCATGTTATAAAATAAGACTGGCTATACAGTCACGGAACTGGTTGAAGAAGAAAAAACTGGAATCTATGATTTAACGATTCACGGCGACCCTGAGTAATAATCAGATGCGCGGCATGTTTTAGACGTAAGTGGAACTAATGGTGGGATTATTGGATTTGGCTATATTTTTGGGCATTTTGATGTCGTTGATCTCATAACGTCAATAGTCTCTATATTTAGTACTCTAAAAGCCGTTCTTAAAATTTCTCTACTGTTTTATAATCATCTACAGAAAAAGAAGCCAAAGAGATTAAACTTCCGGAGCTTTCCCAATTACTCAGAATATTCCGCTTCAAGCTTGCCGTAGAATAATTTCCGGGTGGCGAGTAGAGGACATTTTGATTGCCATTTTGTTCGCAATGTGAAATAGTTTATGAAAAGTCTGCAAATCTCGATTTTATGCTACAGAAATTCTGAACAGTTTTTATGATGGAACGTTACTGTGCTAACCAGCTATTACGGAAAAACGTTTTCCTTTTCATTTGAACCAACTGTCAACGATAAAAGCTGTCAGCTTACCTACTTTTTTAGGTATGTAGGTACTTTTGAACAGACAAAAAGACGAGGTTCTTAATTTAGGTTGTATTTTATTAATTTGTTGATACCTAATTTCTAAAATATGAGCTTTTAGAGCGCTCATGATTCTTTCACAAAGGTAGACATATTTTAATTCTTTCGAAAATGAAGTAATAAGTAGGTACTACCTACTACCACCGACCGGTAATTTTAATAGGGTATCTACTTATTGTAGGAGCTAAGCTAATATTCGATAATGTATTTTTTATTACAAGCCTTTTTTTAACTTGAATGGTTTGTTTGGTGATTTAAATCAAATCAAGCCAGTCAAATCCCACTATATGTTATAAACGTGAAAGTTTGTATGGATGGACGTATTGATGTATGCCTGGATGTTTGTCGCTCATACATGCTAAAACGGTTTGATATATTCTGATGAAACTTGGCACACAGGTACTTAGTTTTTAACCTGGATTAACATATAGGATACTTGTTATCCCGGATAATTTCATAGTGCGCGAGGGATAGCGATAAACGAATTCTTTGCAGACAGAGTCGCAGGCAACAGGTAGGTATCTGTATATATAAAAGGCATCCGTTACTGACTGATCTATCAACGCACAGCTCAAACTACTGAACGAATCGTGATGAAATTTAGCACGCAGATAGCTATTCTGACGTAGGCATCGGCTAAGAAGGGAAATTTTGAAATTTCCACGGTATAGGGAATAAAGGAGATTTATATCTTGGCTTCAAAGTGGCCCTATCTCTGTAACTATAATCGTTAGAGACTTTAAATTTGGCATGCAAGTAAGTGATTCTAACAGTAAAAAACTAATTTTAGGATTTTCGGAAAATCCCACGGAATAAGGAAAAAGCAGGATTTATATACCTATTCAATTCAATCTCAGTACACCATTTCTTTAGGAACAATATAGAGGTTGAAGTAATTTTTTTTTTAATTTCCCGTAAGATAGAGATCGGAAGTAGAACATAAATTTTTCTTTTGTATGCGGACAAAGTCGCCAGAAAAAGCTAGTTTGTTATAAATATGTATATTAGATTACAAGGCAAGCAAAGACAACACAAAACACAGTTAACAAAAAAAACTTAAGAGCGTTTATACCTGCTGAGCTGGCAACGTTGCATTTTTGTTAGTTTTTCTCGATTATTCCATAAAAACTGAATGAAAATTAAAAATGTGGTGTATACGAATTGTTCTAATATATAAGTTAATGTGTCTCCTACTGCAATAATTATTCGTGATAAGACTTTTATTTTCTTTAAAAACCGTTAGGTAATAATTTGTTCGTTTTTAAAGAAAACTAGCTGATGCCCGCGGCTTCGCCCCGTTGTATTTTAAAAAAAATATATTTCATAAGAACCTTCTCCTGATAATAACAAACGCAACAAAAAAAGCATTATCCATTTTGGTGCAGTCGATCAGAAGTTATGCGCTTAGCAACACATTCAGCGATTCATTTTTATATTATAGATAAAAGTCTATCACGAATAATTATTACAGTAGACACATTAACTTATATATTAGAACAATTCGTATACACCACATTTTTAATTTTCACACAATTTTTATGGAATAATCGAGAAAAAATCGTGCTGTCCCGCACACCTCGCTGGCTCCGCAGAAAACCAGCGCCGTTGACAACGCTAGTCGTGCCAACGGCATTGCTGATTGGAGACTATTTCAGCTTCACATCCTTATTTATTTGTTTTTGTACTCTTTCTCATTTTGTAAATTATTTTTCGTTGTGATGTGTTGTCTGAATAAACGTATTTCTATTCTAAAAACTAACAAAAATGCAACGTTGCCAGCTCAGCAGGTATAAACGCTCTTAAGTTATTGTTACTAACAAAAAATTTTTTTAGAATTAGAGTAACTAGGCGGTTACTAATTAATACTTTTGCCGTATATTAATAGAGGTACGGTAACTTATGATTATGAATATTCTGTGTTCATCCATTTCACGTCTCAAAGCTATCCATCACACGTCATCAAGGTTCTTGCCCTACCAAACCTTGTCGTGACCCTTCTCTATTAACTTGCGTTGGGCAACGGCTATCATTAAAATGCCTCTAAGATGACAGATTATTATGGTATACTGAAGGGGAAAAAACGTTACTTTGATTGAAGCCAATTTTCATGCGTCATTTGGACGTACTTATAGACAAGATTTTTTGTAAATTTGTCGCACATAACAGTGTAACATTTAAGATTGCCATAAGGGATGTTGACACCACCAATCAACTGACGTACTTTTTACGAGCTGTCAAAACACAAAGCTCCCCTATGGAACTCTATAGTTTGAATGGAAATAGCAACTTATGACGTCACTTGTTCGCTAACTCAATCACTGCACACACCTGAGAAGAAATTCAATGGTGTGTGTGAAGTTCCTAATTCACACTAGGCCCGCGTGGGAACTTCTGCCCAAGCCCTTCCATTCCGGGAGGAGGCCTGTGCCCCGTGGAACCTTTTCACAGAAAATGTCACAGTGACATCGCATTGCTTGATAAGGAAAATCATTACGACGCTTACTGTGAAAAAGATCTACGATGGTTCAGAAATCAAATGTACACAGTCAACAATAAGTACAGTCAGAAAAAGCTTAAGTATACAAAAAAAATAATTTTGACAAATGCTTAGTATAACCTTGTAAGTCAGGGCTTTTTTAACAGACGAAGTGTTACAGACCGAGTCGAGAGCCAGTTTTGTGATTTTGAAAATTATTTCTACTTTATGATCTAATTTCATTGAAAAATTTCAACTCCACACATACACGGCAGTTATATTTACTTTATAAACTACCTACGCGAAGGAGGACTTACGAGTTTAACTTTTTCTTTGTTTCCGGCCTTTGATAGCAACCGGTTAAGAGCGAGTCGGATGTTCTGTGGTCTCAGATTTCCTATAGTAGGGAAGCCACCCAAAAAGGTCGACATCTGACTCCCACGGTTCGTGCTCGGCTCGTGTCAAGTTACTGTTAAAGTGCCTTTTTATACATGAAAAGTGTATTCAACACGTTAGTAATTAAAACACTGGGCACTTTCTTTCATCACGAGTTACCTACCTGCGTATAATTTATAATTTTTTTTAATGTCACGGGATTATTAACCTAATCTTAAAGTAAAGCTTATGATATAGGCACTAGGCAACGGATAAACATACTTAAATACATATATTCAAACATCCAAAAGACTCGAGAAAAAAACGTTCGTAATTTTCATACAAATATCTGTTCTCGAACCACTAGCTTCGCTATACGGTCTTCAAAATATTTTAGTTGTAGACCTTCGCAATATAACGCCTGAATCAACCAATAAAATCTTGAATACTCCAATTGATGCTTTCCAGTTCCAGTGAATTGAGCTTTCCAGTCTTCTGATCCACAATCACCAGAACTACCTCGTACAAAGAATGAAGCAATAATACTTACGATGCAAAAAAATGGTCTGCCTGCTCTATCGTCCCATGGAACGCGGTCCTTCCACCAGCCAGCAGAACCACTTGATGGAACAACTCGAAGGTTCCAGAAGCCGGCTGGTGCACTGAGCATATCACTAGTTTCCCGCCAACGGCTAATCTTCTGAGTCTGGAAACAACAGCGCTAGCCGCCCAACTATCAAGACCTGTGGTCGGTTCGTCGCAGAAGAGAATTGGCGGGTCGTTCAGTAGCTAAAACAAAATGGTTTATTAGAGGTTTGAAATCAATGTGTCAAAAGCGTCAACGATTCGCCAAGGCCATCGAGGATTCAAAAACAGTGTAGGTAGATATTACTTCGATCGCTGACCCGGTTGTCTGATTAAACAAGGTGAGCTCTGTAGGCAATTCGGAGTTGCGATATGTACGGGATGCAATGTAATGGATTAAGTTAATGACTAAATTAGTAAGTAAATGGATACAATATGTCTCAATCATTATAGCAGTAATTGAGTAGGTATATAAAAAAGGGAAGGATATAACATATTATAATGGTAAGGCTTATTCAGGTTTTGTAATGAAGTTGTTCACCCATTATTCTTGTCACCGGTATCATGTTTTTTATAGCAAGATTATTTAAGTATAGTTGCTAAAATAGTGTTCAGAATTAATCTAAGCATTTTTAGACAGAAGCTGTTTCACTTTAAAGGTAGGTACTGATTAACCTAGGCAAGCTTGCAGCAGTAAAGTTAAACAAGTAAATGGTCCCAAAGGACGATCAGCATCGTTCGCTAGACAGGCAGTTTGCTGATTTGGAACCATGCGCATTTTTTATTTCAATCTTCTTTTATTTTATTGTTTTTCTCCATGTTGTCACAAAAAAAAATATACTCTTACTTTCTTTTTAACCCCAGGAGTAATGACTTCGATTCTCAATTTTTATCACTAGCCCACATCACATCTTCACTTGCCGCTTTTCAAATCAAAATGTATGGCATTGGCATCCTTATGGTCTCCCCTTTATCTATCGACGCGGAATAGGCTTCAGCCGATCGGGAAAACCTTTATTCAAGGCAATAAGAGCGAAAAAGACGCTGACCTGCTCGGCTACGCGGGCCGAGGCGAGCCGAGCCGTCGATAGATATGGAGAGACCCTTAACCCAAGTTTAAGGATTTATTTCGTAACCCTAGTTCATAAAAGCGACCCTTAGAATCACAGAACTCCCAGATCACACAATCATCTACATACCTGGACAGCTAGAGCCACCCGCTTCCTCTCTCCCCCGGACAACGCCTTCAACTTGGTCCTGTTGCAATTGACGACTCCCAGCTCCTCCAACAGTTGATGGATTCGTCTGGTACGGATTGCTGATGACGAGCGTTTGTCCATCATCAGCCTAGCCTGTATGGAGAAGGTATACTTATGATTCCGTATAAATATTCCACTGCGATTTTTAGAGAGAAGTAGGTATGTATTTATCTGATGTTATTTTCACTTTTTTTATCTGAAACGGACTTATTTTATCTAGATTTCGGATCGCGTCTACATCCTAATTCTACGCGTTTAGACATGGCAGGCACAGTACCAGTAGGTACTGAATGTAATAAACAAAAAGGAAAACGGTTTGGTTGCACTTGAAAAAAATTAATATAACTTTATACACAGGGTTGTTTTGTTCCAATTGATTGATTATCTACAGGGTTATCTAATACCATTTTAAAAGTTTGTACTAGGTATACGTGCTAAGCGTGATTTTTAAGCTCAGTCAAGCGAAATAAGATATTCAGCTATCGTGATTCGATAATGTTAACCAATGAAATAAAATCTGACTTGAAATCTGAATGAAGAAAAAATGTAAAGTCAATATATTTTACGATGTCAGTATCAGAACATTTAATTTTGTCGACAGAATATATTTTCTCACATGGGTGGAAATTTACATAAGTGGACATTTACATAACTCCTACATTCTTGCCTACAAACTATTACAATAAAATAGGCGTTATTAGATAATACATATGCAGATTATTAGCTTTTTTAACCCCTGCGAAGAATTCGAATAAAAGACTATTTTTATTATAACATTGACACAATTTTATCTACTCTGTAATAACTTTGGGTGCGTATTGGGTTACCTAAGTGTGCCTAAAACCTGCGGTTCTGTACTAGATACGTCCTGGAGGAAGAACAGTGATTAGGCTGATGAATCACTCCATGATTTCAAGGAATATCTTCGGCCATCCTATCCTAACTAAATATTATAAATGCGAAAGTAACTCGGTCTGTCTGTCTGTCTGTCTGTCTCGCTTTCACGCTAAAACTACTGAACCGATTTAAATCAAATTTGGTACACAGATAGTCTAGAGCCTGAGAAAGGATACAGGCTATATACCATCACGCTAACACCAATAGGAGCGGAGCGGAGCGGAAGAATGTTCCAAAATCGGGGGTTTTTGAAGTAAAACTTCTATAGGCACGCTTGCCTTGGGAGTACGGTGGTGCATGTGAACACGGGTGTGCGAGGGGGTTCGGGGGAGGGGGGGTTCTGTGGTGGGTGGGGGGTGGGGGTCTGGGGGGTGCGGGGCGGGTAATTTTTTTATATCGAGGAACTAAGGAGAGCAAATTGGATAAAAAAAATAAGCTGCCCAAATTACTAATTCCACGCGGACGGAGTCGCGGGCAAAAGCTAGTGGCTAATAATAGAGACGCCGCTTCGTACGACATCCACGGAAGAAATGGAGAGGTGTAAGTAATTCTAAGTTCGACACTACACGTGGTTTTGTTCTAAAGCGCATGAAACCCTGATCTGACAAGCAACTAGTAAAGGGGGTACTGCGTTTTTCGCGCTAATCGATTTTGGGTGGGGGATTTCGGGCGTGGGGCCGCTTGGGGGAAGCACGATGGCTCAAGATAGGTTGGTTGGACTGCGCGTATTTTTGGGTATTTTTATCATATTACTAAAACAAATACGTATTTTAAAAATGTAGCCAGACTACGCCCTAGAAAACATCTTGTTTTATTAACATTCAAAAAGCCATGACCTTCCGAGCAGTATTTGCGTCATACTACGAGTTTAATTTATATTTTAGAGACGACTTTGGATTTTTTGGAACTACAAGTAATCGTGTTTCGAAAAAGACTAGTCGCTAGAGTGAATCCTCAAATATCTTACATATGAATTTCAGGACTATAGCATTGCTAGTAATGATATAGCACGAGTTTAAATGAATGCAATAAATGCGCCAAAAACACGGTACCGCCTATTCTTTCACTTACCATAAATTCCATATGCTCACTAACTGTGAGGTCGTCAATAGCCAAGTCCTCTTGCGGAACGAAGCCAGATATCTTGGCGATGAGGTCGGCTCCTGCCAGTCTACCGTTCAGCATGAGGTACCCCGTCATGGCACTCTTGTCACGGCGGCTAATTGCAGCAAGGAGGGTGGTCTTGCCAGCTCCGCTAGAGAAGAGGTTACCGTGTAACTTGTCAATGTGGGTGAGGTGAGTTTGTATCTGGTTTACTTTTACTGGTTTGCTTGTGGACTTGGGTGATAAGATTGTGTCACTTTTACAAAAAAATATACTAAATTTCAAGTAAATTGGGTTGTGCGATAGAGGACGTTCACTGTTCGAGTGAAAATACATGAATTAGGTAGAGGAATTTTTGATAGTTTCTACTAATATGGTGCTGCAATTTGAATCTGGTAAATGTTAGACATTCTCAGCAAATTAAGAATTATTGAACTGATATTTTATTCTGAATAAAATTGCAGAATAGCAGCATTTATGATAGTAACATAGGGTATTTGTGAATTCTAATAAAATTGCTAGGTAATTAACTAAATATTTTAGTGAGTATTTCTACCAATTTGGCTACTAAGATTAGGTAGGTAGTAGTGACGTACCTGGAGCCCATCAATGCTACTAAGTTACCGGAAGAGACGACGCCGCTCACTGTGAATGATAAATGCAATTAAAAAAACACGAAAAGCAAGAAACATAGAGTAATAAAAATAAAGCTTGCACAAGTTCGCTTGCAGGTTCGCTTCATCTTTCCTAATACGAACTGAAATGGTACTGCTAGGGAATGGAATTCGCTCCCATTGTCTGCATTTCCAGATAGCTACAACCGAGGGCTCTTCAAGGCTAGAGTGAATAGGCTGTTACTGAACCGGTATGATACACCTTTGGTCTCATCTGCATTTTTCCTCGGGTGAGATAATCGTCGGACTGGCCATATAGTCGAAGTGGCATTTGCCAGCCGGGTCCCAGCCTGCGTGGGCCCCTCACGGGCCTGGCTTGCGGGGAGGCAGTATTTTCCGATAGAATCCCATCTACCATCATCTAGTCTCGGGCCCCGGCCTTGTGGTCAGCCCAGCCACCCGGGCCCTACCGGCCCAGTACGACCCTGTATCATGGGTCAGTTTTATGTAAAAAAACTGGCCAAGAGCGTGTCGGACACGCACAAGGTAGGGTTCCGTAGCCATTACAAAAAAATCAAGTAATATTTTTCTAAGGATTTCGTATGTGTACGGAATCATCCAAGTTTAGGTATGTTTTATACCTTAGGCTACTATTTACTCTTAAACTACAAATAATTTCCAAACAATCTTAGCCGCTATAATTTTCCTAGTAAATTTGATATATTTACTACCATTCTGAATTTTTTCAAATTTTTCCACCCAACAGTTTAGATTTTAGAGGGGGGGGACGCTCGATTTTAATATTTTTTTTCACTTTAAAGTTGAATATTTCGCAAACAGATTACTGAATAGAAAAATCATGTGAGCAACCCCGCAATGGTTTTAAAAGACCTATCCAACGATACCCCACACTATAGGACTAGACGAGAAAAAAAAATCACCCCCCTTTACGTCTATGGGAGGTACCCTAAAAAAAAAATCTTTTTATTTTTTATTATACCACTTTGTTGGCGTGTCTGATATGTATATTCATGCCAAATTACAGCTTTCTAGTACTAACGATCTCTGAGCTTTGCCGCGGACAGACAGACAGACGGACAGACATGGCGCAGCTATAAGGGTTCCTAGTTGACTACGGAACCCTAAAAAGAAGCCTTATTTTATCATGACTTACAGATATATGTAGTTTAAAAGGTTTACGCTATTATTACCTCGATGGAAATATTACTATGATGATCGTTTAAAAGCGAACTGCTTAAAATAATTTGATAATATATTATTATTTTATGCACAATAAAGAGTTACACATACATGATGCTACAAATTATGTACAACAGTACGCACACAAAATTCAGTTTATAACTTTAATTTCAATACTAGACAGAAAAAACCCGCCTGTATAATTTCCATTCCGAAAATACATACCTACCCTATATCACTCTCGGAACTGAGACGAATCTAATGACACCTCACACTTCAAAATCGATTGAGCCGTTTAGGCTGCAGGCAGGGCGTGCCAAAGAATGATATATGCATATATAACCACATACATACATACATACGCTCGAAAAACATAACTCTCCTTCGACAGTTGGGTGAAAATAGACATGCTCTTAATTCGAAGAAATTTCGCTAGCACTCAATGGAAGAGTCAATTCTACTTAGCATGAATAATTAAATTATTAATTTGGAAGTCACAGAATTCCGTTTTGACCATTTACCCAAGTTTTGGTTAGAAACAGGTTGCACTGGTAAACTGGTTCGGCTATTTTTACATTAAATAGCGATTGTGTAACGCGTTCACGCCTAAAGCTATGTGGAAGAAGTCACAACCGTCAACCTATTTATAATGAGCCTTTAGAGAAACATCTGTTGATATTTTTTAGGGTTCCGTAGTCAACTAGGAACCCTTATAGTTTCGCCATGTCTGTCCGTCTGTCTGTCTGTCTGTCTGTCTGTCTGTCTGTCCGCGGCTAAGCTCAGAGACTGTCAGTACTAGAAAGCTGTAATTTTGCATGAATATATATATCAGTCACGCCGACAAAGTGATTGAATAAAAAAAAGAAAATGATTTTTCTATTCAGTGGATGCGAAATATTCAACTTTAAAGTAAAAATTTTCATTAAAATCGACCCCCCCCCCTCTAAAATCTAAACTGTTGGGTGGAAAAATTTGAAAAAATTCAGAAGGGCAGTAAATATATCAAATTTACTAGGAAAATTTTAGCGGCTAAGATTGCTTGGAAATTATTTGTAGTTTAAGAGTAAATAGTAGCCTAAGGTTTAAAACATACCTAAACTTGGATGATTCCGTACACATACGAAATCCTTAGAAAAATATTACTTGATTTTTTCGTAATGGCTACGGAACCCTACCTTGGGCGTGTCCGACACGCTCTTGGCCGGTTTTTTTTTCTTATTTATACCAAAACTAGAACACAATGAAAGTGATTCTTTCTTTGCTATATACAGTGACCCGAGCATTATAATATATATATACGACCGTGTTTTCATTGCTTCCGTTAACTTCGACAAAAGAGGTACAGTCAGCATCAAAAGTAGCTGGTCACTTTTGTATCTTGTCGCTCTACAGTTAGGTGCAAAACTTCATACTGGATTGACAATTGTGTTATTAATTATTATGACAAAGTAGGTACAAAAGTGACCAGCTACTTTTGATGCTGACCGTACACCTCTGAGTTTATCGGAATTTACATGAGAAATAATGAGCTTTACGGTGAAGGAAAACATCGTGAAGAAATCTGCATAAGCTGAGAAGAAATTAAATGGTGTGTATGAAATTCCTATTCCGCACTGGGCCCGCGTACGAACTGCGGCCCAAGCCCTCTCATTCTGAGAGAAGCCTATTAAGCCGAGATGATCACAATGAATAAGAGAGATAAAAATAAGAAAATATAACGTCTTTCGTTTCGAAACACAGACATTAAAAAGTCAGTTGACGACTATTTCAATAGAATCACGTCCTCAACTCACGGTTCTAATTACTGTTGTCCGTCGAATCGTTGCTCATATACATTTTTTGTTCGCGTCTCTTCTGTGGACAAATGTTAAGGGTCTATGGGCAATACTTTTTAGTCAAGTCTAAATCGGTGTGTGAGGCGCCTGGGTGAATTTCGACCCATTTATATAAATCTTAAGTTTGCTGACTCAGAGTCGCTAATTTTATGTCCACAGGAGAGACAAGTTTTCTTTCTTCCCCATGACCCGTATATACTACATATTTATACATGTATGTATACACTAACTACTAAAAGTTTACTCGTACTACTCACCTCCATGTAAAACCTTGACCTCTTCGTATACCGGTGTCGACCATATGCTAGTCTGGTGCTTCCTCTTCCTGTACACTGATAGGTCTTTCCAGGCCAGCGTGAGGTTCTCAGGGTTGTCGCTGAGGGAGGCCAGTTCCTCTTCCTCCTCCCAGTTGACGATGGCCCCCGTGAGGACATTGCGCGTGGGCAGCTTCAAACCCAGCTCCGTCATCGTTGGGTTGTGTTATAGCATTTGCACCTGGCGACAAATAAGCATTTGTTAAAAAATGAAATAAATATCACAGGACAATTCACACCAATGAGGGTTTTCTATGAGAGGCTATTTGGCGCTAGTATCGTCAGGTCCGTTTGACAACTTTGACATTTGTTGTATGGGTGTAACGTCAAATAGACCTTACGATACTACCGCCATCTAGCGATATTCCACCTGTCAGAAAACCCCTCATTGTCCTAGTCCTAAAGTAAACAAAGCTTGTTTTATGGATAGGTACTAGGCATCGGATAACATACTTACATAGATAGAATGCATTGGAAGTGTAACAATTGCCTTTTTACACGCTTTTATTTAACTTGCAATGTAGCTATGTATGTATGTATGTATGTATGTATGTATGTTCGGTTCCAGTGGTCGGATTCACTTGAAATATGGTAGTATACTTATGTAAGTTGGATGACAATGCAAGTACAGTCAACAAAAAGTACAGTCAGCTTAAAATCTTGGTCTTAAAATGAAATTTTTAACAAAAACTTTTATTATTATTTGCACTCTTCATATCAATTTCTGTATCTAAATGTTGCCTGGTAAAGATTGTTTTCAAGAATGCCAATTGTCTGCACTGCCTTTTAATTTTTGTAATCTCACATACATACACATACACATTCTATCATGCCTCCTTCCCAGCAAAGGAGTAGGCAGAGACTACCTTGTTTCCACCTGCTAAGATCCAGACATAGGTACACTTTCGCTTCCCCAACACTCATTATTAATAATTTGCTACATACTTAAATACATACTAGTGTTCGACACCCAAGATTCGAGAACAAAACATTTGTATTTTTCATACAAATATCTGCACCGACGCGGAAATCGAACCCGGGGCCTCAAGCTTCGTAGTCAGGTTCTCTAACCACTAGGCCATTTTGGTTGTCATTCTATTTTTAATTTCATTTATGACCTTGACTGTACATTCAGCATCAAAAGTAACTAGTTCGCTTTACTTAATGCAACGTCATAAAAAATAAACAAAAAAAATTGAATTCGATAAGGTGCAAAAATACGTATCGATTTAATCCTCTCATAATTATGTACCAATGCCTACCTTAAGAGGGTACGATGGCTTAGAGACTTTTGAGAAATAGGTATTTTAATGAAATGTCGCTGTCTCGCCCGAGCCCCTGCGTGTCAGTACATCGAGAGCGGGACAACTGCACCTCAGACCGTTAATAGGCGCGTAAAATTGATCATAACAGCATTTCGTAATCCCCTGTTTTCTTCTCGAAAACTGGACCAATAATTTTTTTTTTTTCAAAAATAATTGGAAGACAGATTTAGCTATGCCCCTATGTTTTCTTTTTTTGTTTATATGAGAGATTCTTTTCTGATGAGTGTCTGAAAATGACGTTGAAATTGGGCAATTTTTTCAGTTTTGGAAAGCTCATATTTCTTATGTTAATTGAAATATGGAAAAAAACGAAACATAGGGGCATAGCTGTGGTAGATACAGATTACACAGTAAAAAAAAATTGGTTCTAAAGCCATTATCCAGGGAGGAAACTGGGGATTACGTTTGTATGGAGAAATGGTGCGCATCGTATCCTCTTAAATCGACGGAATCGATGGATGGATGGGACATATTTATGAGCAAGTTGCATGCACCCATATTTTTACATTTGACGGTACAAAAGTGATAGTCTACTTTTGACATTAATTGCAATGACAATTGCGCACCATAAAGTAAAATGCTTATCTACGTAAATAAATACTAAGTATAAGGCCGAGAATATGATCTTCATAAGACACCTAAGATCACAATTATAAAGGGCAGAATCATCTAGGTATTGACCGATTAATCTAAAAACAACCGCAAAGGACATCGCAAGCGTCAGTAATGATACTGCTGCGGTCAACGTGGTGATTGTAAACAAGATGACCTTTACAACATTTTTTTTAACATATTATTATAGTGTCCCAATGCTGGGCAAAGGTCTCCCCTTTTGACCATACATATCCAAAAAGTACCGCACTTATCTTACAACAAATTCATATTAATATGGATTTTCAAGTTTAAGAAAAATCCCTCAGTTTCTAAACTATTTAGGCACAGACTGTGCCTTGGGCGTTTGTGAGTACGACTAAACTTTAACAGAACTAACTATGTACGGTCAAGTGCAAAAATAAGTATCGATTTAATCCTCCTATCGTTATATACCTACCTATACCTTAATTCGACGACTTAAGAGCTATGGAACATATTTATGAGCAAGTTGTGTGCACCCATATTTTTACACTTGACTGTACGTAATTATACCTACTTGATCTCCGACCCACCCTTCCATCGCAGGGCAAAAGAAAGGAAGCCCGTAGTTATAGATAAATGCATATGACAGGAAATCCCACCAACCCAACCAATAGCACTAAGTAATTGTACAGAAACGGGCGAGGGTCGGTCAAGGAAGTAACCAACGGGTAAAAACATAAAAGACCGACCTAAGCACCCCCAGTGTCCAGCGGGAGAATGCATGCTCCTCTCCCGGCCTTCCAGCAAATGGCTGAGGCAGGACACTGTGGGTAGATTAAGTCCCCTCCCTACCCCTCCCCTCCTCAAAATTTAAAGCACACGTTTTTGTTTTGATAACCAATAGAGAAGGGGACTTGTGACCGGGTTTTTTAGTCCGTGCAAGTCGGACACTGTCTGGGCCCTCCATTCCCAGTTCGTCCGAAGGGATTTTTCCCGAGCACAAGTCACCCTTCCAATCCTTAAAGTAAAAAACAGCAAAGACTTCGCGTCTTTGGCCCCTCTGGCGACTCAATCAAAAAAAAAAATTATACCTACTTTATTTGCGTATAACATTACTAGTATTATTTATAAAAAAGCAAAAGGTAAAGGTATCTTGGAAGACAGAAATCTCGCAATGGATAACACAAGTAAGACAACGTATATGACTGAAAGCGTGTCTGTGTGTGAAGCTATGCTTAAGAACTCCCCAGAAAATTGTGTAAAAAGTATCACATAAAATAAATCTCCATTAACAATGGTTTGTTCAGCTAGCAGTGTCAATTACAAAAAGACCATGTTACTAAAAAAGACTTTGTAATCACCAAACGTGTCTCGTGCGTATTTATTTGATAGCGACGACGTTGCAAAAACTCTCAAAAGATCCTTAAATTCACGACACGTCTGATGAATCCAAGAATAGAACCTAAATATAAATTCTAAAAAACCGGCCAAGAGCGTGTCGGACCCGCCCAAGGTAGGGTTCCGTAGCCATTACGAAAAAATAATATTAAGTAATATTTTTCTAAGGATTTCGTATGTGTACGGAATCATCCAAGTTTAGGTAAGTTTACTCTTAAACTACAAATAATTTCCAAGCAATCTTAGCCGCTATAATTTTCCTAGTAAATTTGATATATTTACTACCCTTCTGAATTTTTTCACATTTTTCCACCCAACAGTTTAAATTTTAGAGGGGGGGGGGACGGCCAACTTTAATGAAAATTTTCACTTTAAAGTTGAATATATCGCAAACAGATCACTGAATAGAAAAATCATGTTAGCAACCCCGCAATGATTTTAAAAGACCTATCCAACGATACCCCACACTATAGGGTTAGCTGAGAAAAAAAAAATCACCCCCACTTTACGTCTATGGGAGGTACCCTAAAAAATTTTTTTTACTTTTTTTTATTCAATCACTTTGTCGGCGTGACTAATATATATATTGATGCCAAATTACAGCTTTCTAGTACTAACAGTCTCTGAGCTTAGCCGCGGACAGACAGACAGACAGACAGACAGACGGACAGACATGGCGAAACTATAAGGGTTCCTAGTTGACTACGGAACCCTAAAAAGGTAACTCTGGACCCTTTCTTAATTAATCTCACTTTATTTTGGCACCGAAGCTTCTACGAACAGTTCTGTTACGTCGGCTAGCGACATTAAGGAGCGTTACATTCTAAGAAGCACATTGTGTCGCAAGTCCATGAGGTGTCGCATCCTGTGGGCCTAATAGCCTATCAGATCAATTGACAACAATTGAAAGATATTTCGGAAGTAGCTATCCTTATACTTATAACATTGTCTAGTCTAGACGGAGAAGATAGCCGATGTTATTAGTAGCAATTTGCTACTTGAGATACTTGTAACAATTAAAACAGTGGCATTTACAAAAGCGCTGATGCTAAAAATTATTTAATTTATTTTTAAAGTGAATGTCTACTTAACTAAATATTCTGTTTCAATATAGAGCAAAAACGAGCAAAAAAATCACGTTTGTTGTATGGGAGCCCGAGCCCCCTTAAAATATTAATTTAATTCTGTTTTTTTAGTATTTGTTGTTATAGCGGCAACCGAAATACATCATCTGTGAAAATTTCTAGTGTCGAGCTATCACGGTTCATATCATAAGATACAGCCTGGTGACAGACGGACAGACGGACAGACGGACAGACAGCGAAGTCTCAGTAAGAGGGTCCCGTTTTTACCCTTTGTGTACGGAACCCTAAAAAACTTCCCTCACTATACAAGCGTGTTGATTAGGTACCTACTTTTCCCGGGATGGTATTCTAGGTAGTTTAATGATGTCATGACTGCAAAATAATGCTCGTTTCATATTTAAATTATGGTATTTGGAATAGTCTATGTAGATAGAAGCAGGCACTAGGCAGTAACTGTCATTTGCGGCGAGACTGGACTACTTTCCCCATCATCTAGCTTCGTAGCCTTATCGGGTTACGTCTGCTCATAGTTCGAGTTCCTGGGATGAATACACGAACGAGTACCGAACTTGTCATTTCGTTGTACTTAGATATGTACCTAGATATAAAGAAAATGTCTTGAGAGAACCAGTACCTCTACCATGAGTTTACACTAGTTTACGTGACCGTACTCGCTAGCGACGGCGTAAATTACTAGCGGTCACTTACGGAAGTACAATTCTCCATACAAATCATTTACGCCGTCGCTAGCGAGTACAGTCACTGTGAACTAGTGTAAACTCATGGTAGAGGTACTGCTCATAGTTCGAGTTCCTGGGATGAATACACGAACGTGTACCGAACTTGTCATTTCGTTGTCGACATGTACCCAGATATAAAGAAAAGGTCGTGAGAACCTGCACACACCTGAGAATAAATTCAATGGCGTGTGTGAAACCCTTTCACTCAGAGAGGAGGCCTGTGCCTATCAGTGGGACGTATAGTATAGGCTGGAATGATGAATGCTGTCCTATGGATACTGTCAAAAAGTTTTTGAAAAATTTATTGAAACTTTACTTTGCGCAGGTCCATATTAATGAACTGAAACAATTACTTTGC
Organism: Archips crataeganus; assembly: GCA_947859365.1. Taxonomy (NCBI): domain Eukaryota; kingdom Metazoa; phylum Arthropoda; class Insecta; order Lepidoptera; family Tortricidae; genus Archips; species Archips crataeganus. Next base: position 20,247,292 of record OX402048.1, read on the forward strand.
TCACCCGCGACCTTAAAAAAATCTTAAAATAAACGATCTTAAATTTTTTTTTAAGGTCGAGGGTGAGCAAAGTGATTGTTTCAGTTAATTCAAAAGTTTTTGCTCTACATTTTCAAATCGGGGGCAAAAACGAACATTTGACGCCTATGCTGTGTTTACTCCCCCCTCCTAGTTTGCATGGAGACTCATACACTACCATAGTAGGAACAATACAAATATTTCGCGTCTCCGCCACGCCTCCAGTACATTTGTCTCTGCGATTGGTGCGTGGGTTCGGCAGTTAAGTATTTAGTTAGACTGATTGTCCAGTTATTTTACCTGAGCATCCGTGCACCTTGTCACGACGAGCTAAGGTGTTTTTGACAGTATGTGTTGGCGGCTGTTCCTGCGGCATTTCAGTTAAAAGTTATGTTGTGTTCATAAAATTACTTGTCACTAAGTAACAAGTAATATTCTTACTATGGATTACTTTGTATTTTGATACACACAGCTATGTGTTATACTATACGAGCTGTATGTATCTCTTAGTAATCACTACATAGTATAAAACAAAGTCGCTTCCCGCTGTCTGTCTGTCCCTATGTATGCTTAGATCTTTAAAACTATGCAACGGATTTTGATGCGGTTTTTTTAATAGATAGAGTGATTCAAGAGGAAGGTTTATATGTATAATACATGCATAATTGCACCCGTGCGAAGCTGGGGCGGGTCGCTATTATTATATATGCGAAAGTAACTTTTTCTGTCTGTCTGTTACATAACCTCTTCACGCTTAAACCGCTGAATCCATTTAGATGAAATTTGGTATGGAGATAGTTTTAAACATAGGATAGATTTTATTCCAGAAAAATGCATAGTTGCCGTGGTATATGTAGCTATAAATGACTTCTTCGTAGACTGAGTCGCGGGTAACAGCTGGTATTGAATAGTTGCCGCGTATTACTACGGAACTCTACTCTGCACGTGCCACGACACGCACTTGGCCGGTTTTAGACAGTTCTCTAAAAATCAAGTTGTATTCATCATCATCATTTCAGCCGAAAGACGTCCACTGCTGGACATAGGCCTCCCTCATTGATACCCAATCATTACGGTTGGAAGCGGCTTGCATCCACGAACCTGCGGCCTTTACCAAATCGTCCGTCCATCTCGTCGGTGGACGTCCCACGCTGCGCTTGCAAGTCCGCCGCGTGGTCTCCATTCTAAGTTGTATTAGGTTCTTTACAATACAATACAAATATTCTTTATTGATCACCAAAAACAGTACAGTGACATTACAAAAATAAAAATTCAGGTAGACAATATATAGGTTCTTTGATTTTTCTTACTACGATAATTACCCGGGTTAGAATACCGTTTCCGTAGGAATTTGTATTTTTATGTGTTTTTTATACCCTTCTAACATCTAAATAAACAGACATCACGAGACACACTTAAAATGGGTACCTATATCGATTCAGACAAACCACCTATTTACCTAATTTGTTTCAGTACTCAATCCATTACTAAGCAGATAATACTTGTGCAAGGTTGAAACAAATCTCATACAGCTATTTACTTAAGCTCATAAACTATGTTTTGTATGAAACAGGGTGGAAAACGAGCAAGTGTGTCACCTGTGGTAACTGAGCTCCACCAGAGCCGTCTCAGGGGATTCCGGGGCCCTAGTGCACCAAAAAATAAAGGACCCCTCTGGAAAGTGGTAAAACAAACGTTTTTGACAACAAAAACTGATTATTTTCATGTAAACGAATATATCTGATATATTTCATACTAAATACAAACTGAAATATGGATGCACAGAAAAAACCCAGAAAAAAGACCAGCGCTGGGAATCGAACCCAGGTCCCAGGTCATTCTGTGTAGGTAGCTGTCCCGAAATCTAGTTGTATTGTTGATCGAAGTATTTCAAACCATGTCATTATAATGTTCTTATTGGAATAAAATTCATTAAAAATCCTAATCCTAACTCCTAACTAATATTATAAATGCGAAAGTACCTAACTCTGTCCGTCTGTCTGTCTGTGTGTCTCGCTTTCACGCTAAAACTACTGAACCGATTTAAATGAAATTTGGTACACAGATAGTCTAGAGCCTGAGAAAGGACATAGGTTATATATCATCACGCTAACACTAATAGGAGCAGAGCCGAAGAATGTTTCAAAATCGGGGGTTTTTGAAGTAAAACTTCTATAGGCACGCTTGACTTGGGAGTACGGTGGTGAATGTGAACGCGGGTGTGCGGGGGCGGGTATTTTTTTTATATCGAGGAACAAATGAGAGCCATAATTGATGAAAAAGCAAATTGGATAAAAAAAATAAGCTGCCCAAATTACTAAGTCCACGCGGACGGAGTCGCGGGCAAAAGCCAGTAAAAAAAATATCACGGGACAATCGATACACACCAATTGACCTAGTCCCAAAGTAAGCTAAACAAAGCTTGTGTTATGGGTACTAAGCAAGGGATAAACATACTTAATACACCGTGAAATTTTAGTGGTTGTTTTCCCGAAACGAGGTGATTTAGTATCGATTGTACAATCGATTTATAATTACTATTTTGACTAGAGTCAAAAATCCAATTGTGAAAAACGAAAGTCGAAAATGACCGCAAACCAATAGTAACGCTTCGTTGGTACCTAACCTATCGTACGATCGTACGCTACTTGTACCAACGAAGCGTTACTATTGGTTTGCGGTCATTTTCGACTTTCGTTTTTCACAATTGGATTTTTGACTCTAGTCAAAATAGTAATTATAAATCGATTGTACAATCGATACTAAATCACCTCGTTTCGGGAAAACAACCACTAAAATTTCACGGTGTATAAGATAGATAGGTACATACTTAAATACATATATTTAAACACCCAAGACCCGAGAACAAACATTCGTATTTTTCATACAAATATCTGCCCCGACACGGGAATCGAACTCGGGACCTCAAGCTTCGTAGTCAGGTTCTCTAACCACTAAGCCATCTGGTCGAAATAAATAAATAACTTGGCAACCATAGGATGTGAGTGGGTACACATTCAGGTGCCTATGGATAGGTACTTCAGAGGTGCACAAGCGACATGCCATGGAAAAACCGTGACAGCTTAGTGGTTTGCTCTACCGCCTCTCAAGCAGACTGTCGTGGATAACACACGCTTTTATTTTTAATTCCCACAGGAAACTACTTTCCAGAAAATCCCGATTGACACTAAGTATTCTTAGACAGAGCAAGGACTTGGGAACAACAAATTTACCATTATGTGACTCTTATCTCACCCTTATCTTACCTAATGATGTTGAACATTTTCTAATTTTCTTTAATTTCAACGCTATTCATTAAGGGCGTTGGGCGCAGAAGTGGCACATGAATATTAAATGAAAAGTTTCACAACCACAAAAAACTTCTCCGAAACCGTAAAGGTCGTAAAAAAACATGTTACAAACAAATTATGCCTAGCATTCCTTCCTACTAGTTTTTTGGTTGTGAAAAAAAAACTTAATTCAAAAACTAGCATGGCAGTTTAACCGGCCATTTAAGTTTTAAAAACTTTTCATAAAACCATAAATAACGGATGACACAAAGTTCTAAATTAAAATATTTTGAAACAACTTACCAACCAGTCGGAATTAAAATAAAATCCAAATCATTCACACTCTTATCACAAAATCACATTATACGTGTATTTTCACGCGGTAATAAATTATTTGTTTCTTTTTAAAAGTTTATTTATCGTTCGACTTGGGCGTGCGTCTTAGATGCCGGGTCGAGAGCGACTGATGAGTTGAGTGTAGAGGTTGGATGGGTTCATCAAATCACTTGGTTCATCTATTTTATTGTCCCTTGTTGTTTGGTTTGGTCTCTATATGTCTTAATGCATCAGCTAATTGGCTCGCTAAAAAGGTAACAGAGTTTAGGTATATTGGTGCAAATGTCTGAAGTAGGTATGCACAGAAACATAGATTGAGAGCGAGAGATGAGATACCTAACCTCTTAACAGAACTCAGACTCTACCAGAATTATTCTGATTACAGATCGACAATCCAAGACGTACCATCGACAAAAAGTTCGCCTTGACACCTTAAATGTCCATTTTGCTTGCAGTGGCTAGACATCGTCCATACCAATCCATACCAATGAACTTCAACGGCTGCAAGCAAATTTGTTTTGAAACTGAGCAGGCCTCTGTTTTGTCGGCTGTACCTAGTTGTTGGCAAACTTGTTGTACTTGGTAAATATTTTTAAACAAGAAACTATTGTTAGTTTTGGGTTGATACACGGCTGGTTTATTGCGTAAGGGTATGCGCGCACGAGCAACTTTGTCTCCGCGACTATTTTATCAAGTCTGTGTACTTGTATCCTGGGAGTCGCGGTGCTACGTGTGCGCACTTCCATACTAACCCATAGACTTGATAAAAAAGTCGCGGAGACAAAGTTGCTCGTGCGCGCATACTCTAACTAAAGTATCGCTAAAAGAGACTAAAGGCCACAACAAACCGGGAGCGCGGGGCGCCGACGGAGCGTGCCCAGCGCGGTCAATAACACTGAATTAAATACGGTGTGCCGCGCTGCCGGTGTGTGTCACCGTATATTTGATTCAGTGTTATAGAGCGCGCTGGGCACGGCACGTTCCGTCGACGCCCCGCACTCCCGGTTTGTGGTGGCCTTTAGCATTAGGAACATTATACCTACCTACTCAAGTTTTAGTGATAGGTACAGTACAGTCGAAGAAACTGAATCCCGTACAGTCAAGTTAAACTAAATCACGTACCAGGGCGAACCTTTTTCATTGCAAATGTCATGTTAACATTCCGAACATCTGTCATAGAAATGATCATTAAGAGGGTACGATGGCTGGGAGAATTTTGAGAAATAGGTATTTTAATGAAATGTCGCTGTCTCGCCCGAACTCCTCCGTATCAGTACAGCGAGAGCGGGACAAGTGCACCTCAAACCGTTAATAGGCGCGTAAAATTGATCAAAACAGCATCTCGTAATCCCCTGTTTTCTTCTCAAAAACTGGGCCAATAAATTTATTTTTTTCATAAATAATTAAAGGTCAGATTTAGCTATGCCCCTATGTTTTCCTTTTTTTGTTTATAGGAGGGATTCTTTTCTGACGAGTATCTGAAAATGACGTTGAAATTGGGCAATTTTTTCGGTTTTTGGAAGCTCATATTTCTTATGTTAATTGAAATATGGAATAAAACGAAGCATAGGGGCATAGCTGTGTGTAGATACAGATTACACAGTAAAAAAAATTTGGCTCTAAAGCCATTATCCAGGGAGGAAACAGGGGATTACGTTTGTATGGAGAAATGGTGCGCATCGTACCCTCTTAAATTGGTTGTGAAAAGGTTCCACCCTAGTACGAGATTCAATTTCCTTGACTGTATAAGTATAAGAAGTATCTATTTGGACGGATACTTTTTTTAAACTTTGCATACCTAAACACAACTGTGGCGCGCCTATCCCCATTAGGGGTGTGGTTAAATCACGACCCGGATTAAACAACAAATGCTCTACCTAATAATTCGAACCCTCATGTTATTGCCGTAAAGGCCACCACAGACCGCAGAGCGGAGCGTGCGCGCGACGCCGACGAAACAGGCCCAGAGCGTTGTATAACACTGAATCATATACGCTGCGCCGCACTGCCAAACCGTGTCACCGTATAGATAATACAGTGTTATACAACGCGCTCTGTCGGCGCCTGTGCTTCGGTTTGTGGTGGCCCTAAGAGTTGCGTGCGTTAATTGTCGTTCATTCCGGGTCATCAAATACGTGGTCGTGTTTTAACAAATATAAAAAAATAAAAAATGGGTCGATCAACTTTTTTTTTGTCACTCGTTGCTATAGTGACGGTCTCCTGAGTAACTCTTTAAACCGTAAGTTTATCTGATTAAAATTTGCCAAACATGCAATTTTGTGGTAGTTTTAAACCTCTTCTACAATTGGTCATCTAATAAGCATGTTAGTTAATATGACACAGAATTTCTTCTAATGAAACTGTACTAGGTACTTTTGTCCCCTCGCTGACGAGACACAATAACAACAAGAAATAGTTGATCCACCCAAATATTAGGGTACAATCTTACACAAAACGACCTAGTCCCAAACTAAGCAAAGCTTGTACTATGGGTACTAGACGACGATAAACATACTTATAATTATAGATAAATAAATACTTAAATACATAGAAAACATCCATAACTCAGGAACAAAATTTAATATTCGTGCTCATCACACAAATAAATGCCCTTACCGAGATTCGAACCCAGGACCTCTTGCTTCGTAGGCAGGGTCACTACCAACTAGGCTAAAGCGGTCGTAACTCAAATGAAACATGAGAAAATTCTTTTAATACGAAGGTATGCATGTATAATACTTTTATGTAAGTACATAAGTGTAATCTAATCAAAACCAATAAAAAATACACCGCTCAGTAATAGAAATAATAGGAATACGGCCATCCACCGGTTTTCTTACATTGTTGCAACAGAAAGATATTAAATTAATCCAAATCTAATTATAAAATTAAAACGGTCCAAATCAAACTATGTAGACACACTTGTTCTGATCTCATCATTATCATATTACCTGTGGTGGCCTAGGCTAGTGGTTTGACCTAATGGCCTCTCAAGCAGAGGATTGTGGGTTCAAATCCCGGCCCGCACCTCTGAGTTTTTCGGAATTTATGTGCAAAAATACATTTACATTTACCATGAGCTTTACGGTGTAGAAAAACAAAGTGGGGAAACCTGTATATACCTGCGAAGAAATTCAATGGTGTGTGTCAAGTTCCCAATCCGCACTAGGCCCGCGTGGGAACTACGGCCCAACCCCTCACATTGTGAGTGGAGGCCTGTGCCCTGCAATGGGACGTATATAGGCTGTGATGGGATGGAGCTCATTATTCTAATATTGTGTTCAAAGATCGATACTACCACCTTAGATAGAGAAGTTTAAATACGCGCGATGTATTCATTTTAGTAGCTACAGTAAATATGGGACACTAATTTGTGTGAATTCAACTCGCTCTTGACCGGTTTATTTATTTTTATCAAACCTTAAAAAAAATTCACTGCATAAAAAAGTTTTAACTTGTAATTTTCGCGCGCAAAATATCGAATTATCGACCAGTAAGTCCAGTAACCTAACTCTCTCAATCGTCCTTTTGATAATGCAATGAATAAATGAAAGGCAATAATGCGTTGCCTCAGTGAAAATATTTAATTTCAACTATTTCGTTGGAACATTTTCCCGAACTGCAAAATAGGTTTATAAACAGTATTCAATTAGCGACGCTACTGTCCGTCTCTTGTCAAAACATTCAATCGTTTTTGAAGTTCACTTGTTTTTAAATGTGGCAAAAGATAATTTTGGACGTCGAGTGCATCGTTTGTAACAAAACGTTGCAAAAAATCAAACACGATCCACGGGAGGTGTTGAGAAAAATGGGAAAAATAACCAATCGCCGTTCTAGGACACCGAACTGGTCGCTTCAAGAGAAACAGTACCTGCTTCATTTAATTAAAGAACGAAAAGGAGTTGTGATTACAAAGAGTAATAATGGCCCAAACTATTCGGAAGAAAAGGATGTGGCTTGGAATGAAATACTTCGTGAGTTAACGGTTAAATTTGGGAATAAGTTTATCGGAAGTCCTATAAAAAAAGTTAAGACTCAGTGGCAAAATATGAAGAGAATCGCTCGTGAAGAAATATCATTGAACGGTTCCGATTTTCAGTTGTACACGAAATTATCTTTGGAAGTGTGTCATATTCTGGAATTATTCAAAGATGGTGTATTGAAAGACGACAGTGAACATTTAAATGAGACTACACTTACCACAGATGTGGAGATTAAGGCAGAACGTATTGAAGAGTAAGTATTTATCTATCATTTATTAGTTCTTCATATTTCCTTTGCTTTACAAATTAATTTCTTTATGAACATACACTACTTAACTGACTATTAATTGATATTTTATAGCAAATAAACCTAAAAGCTAAGAGAAACAGCTTTAATATATTAACATCTTAACTGGTGTCACATTTTTTTTATTGTTATTACAACCTGTCAACACAATTTAATGACATGGAATGAGCACATACAGCCAGTGTAGTAATTCAGTCAGCCTCAGGTTAATGCAATTAATATTTCAGGGAGGCAAATGTGATAAACTGCTGTAATTCTCCTAAAAATCCTATAGAATTGGATGTTGAAGCAACCAAAGAAAATAATTCACAGGCAGTAGAGCGCCCGGAGTCATCAGGGTCAGATAACACTGACATAATTGATTTTGAAATTGAAGAACCTGAAACAAATCCTACAACAGAACACATTGAAGTAAAAGATACTGCCTCCATGACCGATGCTTACTTTCATGATTTTCCTTCTTTCAATCCATTTCACAGAGACCTTCAAGAATTTTTCAAGTATGTTTTCTTTATAGAAATCAACAGTTAATTTGTTGTTTTAATTTACTTATGGCCTTTTATTAGAAAAGCTTAAATTGTGTTTTAGTTTTAAGTTCTATAGTGTCATATACTATGAAGCTGTTAAGCTTAAATCAGATTTAACAAGTATACCTATCTTACTTTTTCCTCTTAGACTTAATTTTTCCAGCAAATGCCATTAGTTTATTTTATCTATGACCTGATTAGTTTATTTAGATCCTTTATCAAAATAATTCATTGTTTTTAGATATTCAGCAGAAGAGAAAACTTTAAAGATGGAGACTCTTCAAGAAGAAAGACAGGTTGTCAGAGCAATGAGAGAGACAGCAGAACTGAACAAAATTACTGCTGAACAAAGATTGAAGCATGTGCTGTGGGTCAAAAAACAAGAGATATCGTGAGTGCTTAAATAAACTATATTTATAATTTTATTATTTTTTTCTAAAACAAGGAACACTCACATTGGCTAATAAATTTAAAATTTGCGCGTAAATGCATTTTGATTTCAACAAAAGTTATCAGAATTATCTATGGATAGGCAATGATTTCACAGAACATAATGTTTCAATAAAAATATTAAGTTTTTCTATTTGTACTATTAATTATTCTGTGCTTTAGGTCATAGCAACATATTCCTGCGATTATCGATACGATTAGCATTTTCGACATATTGCTTTGGGATTTTCTACTCAATCTAATTTAGATTTCCTTTCTGTACAATATTTTAGTAAAGAACAAAACAATCGATTCAACTTTGCCAGTAGTGTAGGGACATCACTAGCGTAGCGTTATCTATGGTCACGGAAACGTCACTTCGTTCGTCTTTTACTACTTGTTCTTTGGAAGTTAAAAAAGCATTTAAATTTGCATTTTCTTGTGATTTTATTCAGTAATCATTTAAATATGAACTTCGTTGCTAAAACTAGAACATCACTTTTGCCTGCAATTCTAAGAAGGTAAGTTTTGTACCGGTGCGATAGGTTACGCAATCGAAACCAACTCGAAAAAAAACAATAATTTAACTGCAGTTATTTTATTACTTTGAGTATCTTGTCTTTAAATTAATCTGAATAATATTGAATCATCTTATCTATAGTACTATGGCCTGTATGGGTGCAACAGAAATGTATAATGACATCATTATTTGCTATCTTTGTCTTGCAAATAAAAATAACCCTACCAAGCGGCCAAAAGGTCGAATGCATAAAGCTTTGTTTATTAAGTAGGCAATAAAGTGTGTTCGTTTCCATATTTAAATTACAGGTATTTCAGTTGATATAAACTTTTTTTAAATCCTATTGCTCATTGTTTTGTAGTTAACTAACAGGCTTGCCAATTTGGATTCCATTGAAGTGAAATGATGTGTACTTTTACGATTATATTTGTGCGCAGTTGAAAGTAAAGTGAATCAGAGAGGTGTTTATATTTTTTCCCACATGTCTGTAATAATTCTTGATTATTTTTTGTATGTTCATGAATGTTGTGATAATTGTCTGTGTTAAATTATATTATTATTATTATATGTTGGTACGGATTTCCGATCACGGGCCCATGGGGACCCGGTCATTTGAAAGGCATACATGGGGCCGAAGCCAACATGAAGAGCCCTTTGGTACCATATAATATAAATGAGATGGGCGCAACTATGGGGGTCTATCCTCTAATGCACCATGAGGATGTGCTAGCGGACAGTCCCCCACAGTTCTATTATTATTATGTTGGTACGGATTTCCGATCACGGGCCCATGGGGACCCGGTCATTTGAAAGGCATACATGGGGCCGAAGCCAACATGAAGAGGCCTTTGGTACCATATAATATAAATGAGATGGGCGCAACTATGGGGGTCTATCCCCTAATACACCATGAGGATGTGCTAGCGGACAGTCCCCCACAGTTGCCAAACTATTGCCAGGTAGGAAGCGACATGGAATTGGCTATGGGGTTGGGATGTTGTGGACAGGATTACCGGGCTATGGAGTGAGATAACGGACACCTACCATTTCATTATCTCATAAACTGAACTTTTGGTAGGCGGTGACTCGCCATTCACTAAATGGGCCCCTCAAACTATTGCCCACTCGGGGCAACGAGGCGGCAACATTGGTGTGAACGGCTAAGGATGGAGAGGTGTTCCTGGACTTTAAACTTCAGAATGCCAACTCGCCACTTACGGAAACACATCCATCCTTCGAGCATTAGCTCTTGCGCTCCACTCTAGGCGACCAACAAAGGCAAACTAGAGGCGGGGTGGGTGTGTAACTGTGTGTGAGTGTGTGTATAAGCGCATTTATTATTATTATTATTATTATTATTATTATATATTAAATTACATATGTGCATACTTAGGCTATTATATACAATTATAACTTTATACAAATTAAAACTATGATTAAAAATAAAATAAAACTAACAAAACTACAGCTAGGTAAAATTAACAAAAGGTTCCCCCCGCGGCATGGACCCAAAGACACTGGCAGCATTACCTCGCTGTATAGCAATACTGATATGTTAAATGAACATGATGTTATATGTGTTTCATGTTTACAACTGTCAACATTAACTTCTGAGAATCACAAAAGCCTATTCCACAAAGTTCAACATGGACAGCCTTTTACATGTTAAATGCAATACTGCTATTCCAATTGCATATTTTAGACTATTGCCCTAATTTAACTAAATATAAAACCTTCAAATTACATGCTAAACATTAAAATTATGACCGCTTTAGCCTAGTTGGTAGTGACCCTGCCTACGAAGCAAAAGGTCCTGGGTTCAAAACCCGGTAAGGCATTTATTTGTGTGATGAGCACGAATATTTGTTCCTGAGTTATGGATGTTTTCTATGTATTTAAGTATTTATTTATCTATATAAGTATGTTTATCGTCGTCTAGTACCCATAGTACAAGCTTTGCTTAGTTTGGGACTAGGTTGATTTGTGTAAGATTTGTCCCCTAATATTTTTTATTTTTTATTACATTCAATTACAAATTATGTATGCATAATGCTATGTTTTTTAACTGAATTTTTCAGAATGTACTCGGGTGAGCCTGGATCTGGTGCGGGCAAGGGTGGTGGTGGTGGCGGCTCCATCCGCGAGGCTGGTGGTGCCTTCGGCAAGAAGGAGGCTGCAAATGAAGAGGAATACTTCTACAAGAAGGTAAGCAAACAACTTGAAGGGCCTCAGACTATGAAAATGGATTTTCGAACTTCATATTGTGCTGTTTCATTAACGCTAATAGTATTAACCTTTTGAACGCCAGCGTAGGCTATAGACAACAGTACGGTAATACAAAATTAAACCTACCCGCATCCGCATAAGAATCAATTTTGTTGCTAACAAAAACGATGTGTGGCGTTCAAAAGGACAGAAGGCTAATTATACGAGCGCCTCAATCGCCATCGTTTCCGGTCACATATAGTGAAGAAATAAGTCGCACCGAACGGAAGGTTTTTGTAAAACGATAGTGCGCTCGCTGTAAAATAAAAATTCATTGAAATCCCATGCAAACAATAGCTCATTTCTTTGATATATGGGACCTGGTAATGATAGCGGTAGAAACGCTCGAATAATTAGCCAGAAGAGTGAAAAGGACGGCGCAATACGAACTTCGTATTTTGTAGTAGCCCCCCTGAGGCCGGCACAGAGTACAGCAATGAAGTAGCTGCTCTAGCTATAATCAGGTGGCAAGGGTTTAAAAAGTAATTTGATGCCGGTTTTTGAGAGGTGTGCTGTTAGGGGGAAATATTAAGTTGTTGAGCACAAAATGAAATCATACTCTGAATAAATACTAGGGCTGGCATTGAAGAACATTGAAGCTTATCATCAGACAGGAATTTAGGGGGCAAAATTTAATGACAGGTAGGGAGTTCCTTTAACGATAAACTAAACTATCAACACTTTTCTCATACGGTAGGTAGTGATCGCCCCCAGCTTTGTTTGTACATGCTAAATTTAATACATAATGTCAAACCAAAATAATGTCAATGGGCATTTCTATTTTACATTGTACCCAATTAAGAAATTGTTAACAGGGAGTTAAAATTAGTCCGTTTGGTTATGCACTTTTTCAACTCTTTACAAAAAAAAAACTTAACAAACCGGACCATTCTTCACTTCTTGTTACACATTGTTAAACTTGTCAGATTTGTTACTTTTTTTTATAGTAAAGGCTTGAAAAAGTGCGTAACCAAATGGACTAAATTTAACTCCCTGTTAACAATTTCTTAATTGGGTACAAGGAAAAATAGAAATGCCCAAACTTGTCTTGATTGACAATAAGTTTCAAATTATGACAGTCAAAATTTGACGTGGGCTTTACGAGGATAAAGAATAAGAGAATTGATTTATTATTTTGTTTAATTTTTAGACTTTCCATAAAATTATATTTTTACAAAAAACTTGAAGCAATTACTAGTATATGGGAAAAGCGTTGATAGATGAGTTTGTTGATAAAGAAACTCCCTACCTGTCATTAAATTTTTCCCCCTAAATTCCTATGTCTGCTTATCATCTATGGTCTGCAAGGAAACAGAAGCCCTGCTGATAAAGTTGTTCTTTTTTCTTCAGCTTATAGATTGTCTACTCAAATGGCATGCGCCCAATGTTGGCATAATAACCAGAAGGTGTATCCTTCTGGCAGCTGTTTGTGAAAATTATTTAGGAAAACAAACTTCCATCTTAAATGCAGAACTAATACATAATAGTTATTTGATGATAGAAAGTTTAGTTAGGACAATAAATTGTGGGCATAACATATATTTTGTAATGGGACTGAGATTTTGATGTGACTAAGCTTATTTGCTTCACAGTGATAATATTATGGTATTTAATTATACTTTGTTTTCTTTTTCATTAGATAGAAGGTAAAAGATATTGACGACATGTCTTTTTATTGAAAAATAAATACAGCATATAATGTAACAATTAACAAGGACATATGGTCATTTACATTCTTTTGGTTTCATTAAGTAATAGCTATTATTTTTTTAAAAGCGTTTTTTAATAAATAGACTCATCAAGATTGTTTACCTTATTTCTAAGGCTAAAAAAAAAGAAGTACAGCTGTGATATAGTTTCAAAGTATGTTATCATTTTAGGCAAGTCAAATTCTGCTTTGATTCAACTTACAGCCATTACTCCCTATTTTGTGCAAGTAATTCAAGATAATAAGGTTTTAGGTTACCTCATATTTTTTATATTGAAACTTTCTAGAATTTAGTTGAGTTACATAAAAAAATATAACATTTCTTAGTCCCATTTAAATTCAAACGCATTTAGTATTTGCTGCCAAAACAAGCAGCAATTTCATAATTTAAGTTGCAGACGTCCCCACCGATTAACTGAAACATGATTTTAGTTTATCATTTACTTAACACATTTTTGTCTCCACAGCAAAGGGAACAGCTCGCCGGCCTGAAGGGGCATCTTGACAAGGAAATCTCCTTCCACCAGGACCAAATCAAGCGTCACGAGGACGCCATCCGCCGCCATAAAGAGCAAATGTCCAACATGGACAACAAATGAGCGTCATATAAACCAATATTAGTATTTGTAAACTAAATTAAACCGAGTATAAGAATAACTACTAGCGAAGCTCTGACTATGTCTGGAGACTCTATAGGTGTTTGTAAACTAAATGTTTTAGTTTAGTTTTTAAAAAAATAAGTCTTAGTCCTAGGATAATTTTAACAGTGTTGAGTAAGAGACAGTTTTAAAACTTGTCAGCCATTGTACAGTGAACAAATCTAAACATCGAAATATAAGAGATAACAGATATTAATGATGTGTTGACAGAGCTTATCGACACTTATTGTGGAGACAATGAAGAATGCTGTCATGTTCTCATGTTAACATCACCAATTTCTGGCAATGTGTTTCTTGAAACTATATGGCAAGGTGATAGTCGCTATCAAATCTGTTATTATAATCTGTGATGGTCTTTCATGATTCATGATATGATAAATGAAGGTGCTGTTAAAAAGGAACTGGGTTCATGGTAGTCTGTGACATATGAGTTTCGCTTCTGTCTGTCATTACTGTGGAGTGCTAACATGGTAATTCAAACAAAGATTTAATTAAACACCTCGGTTTTGTCTAGTTTATTAGTACTATTAATATGGATGGCTAACATTTTGGGAGCATCGCGAACTACACAAATATCAAAATACTTAATGTTTTGACCAGTCTGTTATTTTTGCACTGTCAATATACAATTTTAAAAAGTGTGTAACTAAAATGTTAGCTATCCTGTGGTCACTTTACTTAGCTGTAGGCCTCAAACATTAAATGTCTTATAAGACTTTCTGGTATTATAGTCCATTTTAATGTCTGTAATCAATTAAGGTTTACACAATTATGTTTTTTAAGGATGTTGATTATTTTGCTTTTATTTTGTTTTGTTTAGTGCTAGTCTGAAGTTGGGAAATCGCAATTACATAATTGTTGTAATCTTCTAATGTGTTTTGAATTTGTAGATGTAAGTGCTGTAAGAAACTTCTGTTTTTGGACGACTCGCCGGTAACTTCAGTGTTTTGTTTGTCATTGTGTTAACCTGTTGCCATGCGATAGTTATAAGTTTGTTAACGTCCAATCTAGCCAGTTAAATTTCACCCTGTTCTAGCGTTCTGATTGACTTGAAATTTGGTACGTAGATGTAGTTTAGACGACAGCGCAAGTACAGCGAACAAAAAGTATCTGCAAAAAATTTTTTCTGCCGTTAACGTTTCTAATTTGTTTTAGGGCCTATGCACACGGCGTTTTTGGTTGGGTTGGATGCCCTATCGATACAAACGCGATACGCACGCAGGTTATATGGCTGTTCTATGGAATAAAAAACGAGCTGTTAACGCGCGTTTGTTAAATGCGCGTCGACGGAACGTTTAAAAAATGCGGTGTGTAAAGGCCCTTAGTAGTAACTGAGATGGCTTGGAACGTAATGACAATCAGCGCACGTTAATTACTGGTGGCTATTGATAAAATCGCTCGTTCCCTAAATATCAGAATTGCAAACCAACAACCATTTGTTTACCTTTGTTATGTTATAACAAACGATTGGGTTCACAAATAGTTCCTTTGAAGAGTGTTAACGATTGTATCCCAGAAGTCCATTGCCCCCCCCCCCGTTACCTAGTTCTCCTATTGTCACTGAAATAGAATAGGGTAGATGACATGAAAACTCCAATACGCGAATAGTAAAAACGCGATAGATTATTTTTCAATTAACCTCATAATTTGATTTTTAGGTGATTTAAAACAAAAATTGTTAGTAAATTGAGTTGGCAAAGAAGTATACAAAATCTATTGTGGAATTGTCTTTTGACTGCTTATAAAAATACGTCAAGTGGTGGCATCATCCCTGTTGCCAAATGCGTGATGTGGGTGATATTTTTATTTTGAACAAAAGGCGCATCAGATGATTCTGGCATATGGCAGTCAAATATCAATCTGGAAAAGTTCTCGCATTGTTTATTCCGCGGGATATTCTCATAAAGTAGAGTACAGCGCCATCTAATGTACAGTAGCAAAACTTCTGCGGCTAAATCATAGGTTGAGCAAGGTAGCAGTTAACAACTCAGACTAGTGGTTGAAAATTGAGGTAGATGGCGCGACTGAGTTTCACAACTAGTACCGTAACAAATTCAGAATGTTTCATGAATGTACACATAAGTAGATAATTATCTAGCATAGTAGTTATTAAAAGTTTTGATTACTCCGATTTTTGACGTAAGACGTGGTATGTGCGAGCACGTGTTTTGTTATATCGGCTCAAACTCATATTTTCTTAAAAAAGAATCCTTCAAGGTTTTATAGTTTTCATCGGTGCTTTTTTTTAGGAAAATATGAATTTGAGTCGATATAACAAAACACGTGCTCATTATTTTTTCATATAATCAAACCAGTAATAATTTGCACCTTGTTTGAAAAAACATCTATAGAAGTTAAAAAGTTTCTGTGAAAGATTTGGACAATTTCTCCAAATTGGTTGAGTTATGGCAGCTAAGTTAGTCGTTAGTTTCGTCATAGAGTTCATAGATGACGCTATTATGTAAAGTAGAGGTAAAAATGCCACTTGTAATGAATGGTGCAGAGTTATTTTGGAGGAACGCTTTTAGGTAATCTTCCTTGCTTTTTATTAATCGTAATATTATGAGAAATAAATGGTTCATCATAATATCGTTCAGTAGTATTTTCACAAAGAGGTTATTAAGGTAATTCTTGGTAATGATGGATTGCTTAAAGCTTGCCAAATGCGCTGTCAAATTGACAGTGTCAAAGTTTGGCATGGTCATGGTTTGGTTTAATTATTATATTTGTGTTCGTTTTTCTTCAGTTATTTGGTAAACTGATTATCGCTCGCTGATAAATTTGCATTTTTTTTATTGTTTATTTGCTATCTTTTAGATATGAGTCTAATTGCCAGGTTGAAAAGAACTTTTTTGTTCTCAATTTTGAGGGTAAGGTAAGTTTTGCACAGTTGCACAAAGTCCAAGTCGGTACTAAGTTATACGTTTTCCATTGACTGTTGTCGATTCCGTAGATAGAACGCATAACGTTCCGGAGTTCAGTACTTACCTCAAAATGAATAAAGGATAACTACTTATAAGAAAATTTCTATATCCATCTGTCTGTCAAGATCCTTTTTCTGAGGAACGCGCGGTAATATCAAATTGAATTGAATGTCATATGCGATCCCTTGAAGCTTGTAAACAAATAAGTTTCTAAAAGTATATTCGCGTCAACTTCCCGTTGACTTAAATATAATCATGAAATTTGGCGAGAAATAAGCCCTCACAGCATCTACAGGCAGAATTCTGAAAATCAATAATCCGGAAGAAATAACTTTGTTACCTATTCATAGACATACTATTATTAGCCTGTATTACTGTCCCACTGCTGGGCAAATGCCTCTCTCCTGGACTTCCAACTCTCCCTGTCTGCACTTATGTCCGGCCAGTCCGCGTGTACCGTGGCGCCGATAACCATCTTGGGGCATCCATTCAGTGGTAACCCGCGCCCACCTTTCTTGGCGCATGCTACAGACGTGGCCAGCCCAGTCCCATTTGAGCCTGGCGGTTGCTTTGCCTACATCTGCGATGCAAGTTTAGTTTTGGAGCGCAGTGTAGTGTTTCGGACTCGATCGGTTCTTTTCACGTCTAAAATGCTGCGTTCCATAGCTCTTTGGCAGACCTTCAGTTTGGACTTCTGAATCTCGCTACAGACATACTGTGAAAAAGAATTAAACTTATTTTTTGCTTGCTTTCTAAATTTTGTGTACACAGTGCGCGAGTCCGACTCGTACTTGGCTGGTTTTTGTATTTGGCGGATACAATGTTGTGCTGTATTTTTACAATATCCACTTTTCTCAATTACCTAGTACAAAAAAGCAAAAGTTGTTGCGGGTGTCCGTAGACCAGAGATTGACTATCGCGCGGACGCTTGCCATAGCTTTCATCATCTCGTTCGGTCTCCATATTGTACCTTTGGACAGAAAGAAATAGCGAATACGAAAGCAAGCGTCCGCGCGTTAGCAAATACGGCCTCAGGTGCTACTTACCATTAGTTACCATCAGGCGCCTCTTTTTAGGGTTCCGTAGTCAACTAGGAACCCTTCTAGTTTCGCCATGTCTGTCCGTCTGTCTGTCTGTATATCTGTCCGCGGCTAAGCTCAGAGATCGTTAGTACTAGAAAGGGTTACGTATCAAAATATATAAAATTAAAAACCTAACGTAAAATAAACTACGTTCAAAATACCTAAAATCTAAATACCTAATGATTTTTTCACTTATATTCAAAATACCGAAAGCTTAAAATGCCTACGTATTACAATGTCTAAAATTAAAAAACCTAACGTAAAATAACCTACGTTCAAAATACCTAAAATCTAAATACCTAATGATTTTTTCACTTATATTCAAAATACCGAAAGCTTTCGTATAGCCTTACCGGTATCTCGCTGGCAGCGAGCGAGCGAAGCGAGCGAGCAAGACTTTTTAAGGCAGAAGCGACTCGGATAAGTTAGGTTCAGAAGGCTAAGGCGGGAGCGAAGCGTAGCGTAGCTCCCGCCTTAGCCTTCGATGTTAGGTATTTTTTTTGTAACAGCACAGAAAATTATTATTTCCATTAGGTGTTATTGTCTTTAACATTATGAAATGTCCCTAAATGTAAATCATATACCAAATTTTATCAAACAAATTAGATTTTCACGTGATAATAAATAAAATAACTAACACCAAAGGCTAATGCGCATTAGCCTTTGAACCTAACCATTCCGAGTCGCTTCCGCCCCGAACCGTCTTGCTCGCTCGCTTCGCTCGCTCGCCAAAAATTAAGCGATTTAGGTATTTTGACCATTTGGTATTTCAAATGTTGGTGTATCAAACTTAGGTGTCATAGCTGTTGATATTTTAAACATTAGACATTTACTCCATTAGGTATTTTAAACTTAGGTAATTCGTAGGTAGGTGTTAGTTGCTTAGGTATTTAAAATCATTAGGTATTTAGATTTTAGGTATTTTGAACGTAGGTTATTTTACGTTAGGTTTTTTAATTTTAGATATTTTGATACGTAACCACTAGAAAGCTGTAATTTGGCCTGAATATACATATCAGTCACGCCAACAAAGTGGTAAAATAAAAAATATTTTTTTTTAGGGTACCTCCCATAGACGTAAAGGGGGGATGATTTTTTTTCCTCGACTAATCCTATAGTGTGGGGTATCGTTGGATAGGTCTTTTAAAACCATTGCGGGGTTGTTAACATGATTTTTCTATTCAGTGATCTGTTTGCGAAATATTCAACTTTAAAGTGAAAATTGTCATTAAAATCGAGCGTCCCCCCCCTCTAAAATCTAAACTGTTAGGTGGAAAAATTTGAAAAAATTCAGAATGGTAGTAAATATATCAAATTTACTAGGAAAATTATAGCGGCTAAGATTGCTTGGAAATTATGTGTAGTTTAAAAGTAAATAGTAGCCCAAGGTATAAAACATACCTAAACTTGGATGATTCCGTACACATACGAAATCCTTAGAAAAATATTACTTGATTTTTTTGTAATGGCTATGGAACCCTACCTTGTGCGTGTCCGACACACTCTTGGCCGGTTTTTTTTTTATTATGAGAGGTAGGCTAACGAGAAAGCGGGTCATCTGATGGAAAATATCAACAACTAAAAGGGAGTCACTCATCTGTTGCCGGCCTTTAAAAAAGGAGAGGGAATAGGGGTGGGGGAGAGGTATGGGGCCCCCGGCGCTCTCACTGACTGTACGAAACACAGTAGAAGTATGTACTGCTGCTACACGCCAGAGTTCTGTGAGAGGGTAGGTACTACTGCCCCGGACGAGCCGGCCCATTCATGATGCAGCGGCTAGCTACAACATGGCTCTACCACTACAAGACTCCCTTGTTCGTTCGCCACCCTATTTTATTAATAAAAAGACTCAAATATTTGGCCATACTGAACCATGTCAATGATCACAAGCTATGTATATTTAACAAGAGTTAAGTTAGACACGTGTACCTACTAACAAAACTCCCATCGTTACGAGTCATAACTTGCAACATTAGCGATCTACCCACAATCAATAGCCCACGCGTTGTGAGTTGCATTGCAACTATCTATAAGGCCCTTCGTACACAACACAAGGCTACGCAAGTCTTACCTAAGGCCCGGCAACGTCTTGGCGTGACCGACGGGGTAGCGAGCGTTTTTCTCTGTTCATTGCGCGGCTGAGACGCTTGCCGCACAGTGGTTATCTGGCGGCATACGCAATGAACCGATAAATGGGGGCGCGGCGAGCGTTTTATCACTGATAAAACTCTCGCCGCGCCCCCGGTCGCCCGATGTCGCGGCCGGGCCAAGAGATAGGCCGTTCGTACATTACGCTACGCAAATCTTCGATAGGTACCCGATGATTTTAGTCACTATATGCGACTACCGCATTACAAACTCATAGAGGTTCGTACACACGTACAGAACCCGTGCCAAAGTTCATGTCTCTAAACCTAGTAGTTGTGATTCCGTGATTTTATTCCGATCCCATGGGATTATCGGGTTAAAAAGTAGCCTATGTGTTATTCCAGACGTCGAGCTGTCTGCATAACTACATTCATATCCCAGCCGTTTCGGCGCGAAGGAGTAACAAACAAACACGCGCATACAATATTATACTGTGACGAAATGAGCTGGAAGTCTGTACTAGTGTGTTAATGGTTGGTTATGTCATAGAATGTACTCCAACGGTCCTGGGTCCGGCGTCGGGAAGGGCGGAGGCGGCGGCGGCAGCATTCGTGAAGCTGGTGGCGCTTTTGGCAAGATGGAGGCCGCTAGAGAAGATGAATACTTCTACAAGAAGGTAAGAATAACCCTTAAGACCTTGCTTAGCTACTTAACTCCGAGTTAACTGCTAGCCCTGGGTTAACAAGTATCAAAATGTATGGAACTGTCATTCTTAACCCGGGGTTACCGATTTAATTTTTTAACCCTGAACAGTGCAAGTGGCCCTAAGTGTAGGTTCTATCTACCCACTGTTAGTGGGTATCCCAGTCCCCAATCATAACGTACTGTCAAAGAATCAGCGTTGTCTGATTTTTACGGCAAGGCGAAATTCTTAAAACTTAAACCAAAAAAACCATGGAGAAGTTATTTTAATGAAAATATGTTATTTTATCTTATGATACGTCGTCGCACAGTCGAGCAATCCCATCCCCAAAAGCGGAATATTTAACTTTTGGGACAAAAATCGGGACGTCCCGCCAAAATCGGGCCGTCAGGCAATGCTGCAAAGAACATACCTACGATGTAATTTAAAGTAATGTTCACGTAGAACTTTTTGCTAATGACGTAACGTGAAAATTGTGAAAGTTTAAAACATTCTACTTTTTGTTTCTGACAGCAAAAGGAACAAATTGCTGATCTTAAAAAACATTTGGAGAAGGAGATCGCCTTCCATCAAGAACAAATACAACAGCACGAGGACGCAATCCGCCGCCATAAAGAACAAATTGACTCTGTGGTGAAGAAATAAACCGACAAACATACAGCTGTAGGCAAACTGTGCCCATTAAAAAGATGCCTACAAGCGTAAACCTAAGCACTGATAATCCCCGCCCGTTCTCCTAAATGTTGTAATGTAACAAAGTAGAGTGGAATTGAATTAATGTTAATCGATTCTGCTTGTCTCCGCTACGATTCTGAGCTGGACTGACATGGAACGGAGCGGAGAAGAGAATTGATCAAATTATTCATATCTACAGACGCCGAGCGTGTCAGACACATGCCGTATCAGACACCGAAAATAGTATATTTCATTATGAGTGCGGAAAGCCTGTCATTGCAAAGAGTTCCGACAAATGTCTACCCGAGCCGAGGCGCAGTCGAAGGTGAGGGTTGACAGTCGGAACAAGTTGCAATGACGGTTCCGCACGTGTACTGAACAACTATTTTTAATACAGTTGCGAAAAAATTTAGCAATTTAATAAAATAATAAAAACACAATAAACTCAACTAACCAATCATTTATTTCTTATAAAAGTTATAAGTAATATTGGCTAACTTCTTTGTGAAGCAAGCTCCAACACCGCCAAAAATCAGCGCAACCTACAAAAAAGGGATTTGATTAATATTTTTTTAAATAATATATTGACTGTATTTTGCGATTTCGTAAACTGAATACTAAAGAAAAATATAAGTATTTATTAATAAATTACCTTTGTGGCTAAATAACGATCATCGGGAGCTTCGTTCAATAACCTTTCCACTTCATTCGATGTTAATATTTTCACTTTTTAGTTGTAAAACCGTCTGATTGTCGTTTTAAGCAAAGCATTTAGTTTTGGGTATTCACTTATCCACGTTGTTCCTTATTTTCAGTATACTTTTTACCATCGAAAACCTCGACTATAACGTAGAAGGTTTTAATTTTGCTGAGAGTTCGGAGAAGTATGCCAACATAACATTTTCTGAAAAACTATTTCCTTTTTTCTTTTCTCTCCACGCAATAAATTCGTCGTATGTAGTACTTTTTGACTTTTCCGGTAAAATGTTCTCCGAAGCATTTTGTGCAATTATACTGAGTTCCAGTGGTGTTAATTCAAATAAAATATCGTCGAAATTACTCATTTTGTGCAACAAACAACTAAACTCGCAAAGAGCATTTTTGGAAAATGGCGCCAACCGTAAAAGAATATAAGCAGAGATTTATTTTTGTTTTCTTCACCCATTCTGGGTAGGCAAAGGGAACTATGCCCATACAGCCAAGTCTTCAGTAGAATTTTTTTATTAATATGAAATGAAAATGAAATTTAATGAGAAGAAATGAAATTAAACCTAACTAACTCATTGAATGAAATCATTAATTCTGATATTGAAACAAATTAGTAGCTTCTTTGTAGAAATATTTGCATGAATCATAAAAACTTCGATGATTTTTTTTTAGTAAAAACTTCGTGGTTGGTTTTTTCTTTTTAATAGACATTATTTTGACAGTTGGGAAAGAGAACGCACGAGTTCGGAAAAGGTAAAGAAAAAGCTCGAGTATGTAATAGCCCACATCCCGAACGCTATACGTCCCTGCAATACGCCACTTTTTGAGCAACTGTATTAAAAAATATTCTTTCCGCGCATACCTTCTGGCCGGGCACGGCCGTGTCTGTCGGTGTCTTACGATAGATCATTGATTCCCAAAGTAGTCCACGAGGACCCCCAGAGGCCCAGAGGTCCACAGGAGACTCGACGGGATTTAGATCCAATGTTCACATTTTTGTCGGGTTTTGGGAATATGGTACAAAATAAATGTAGCTGCAAGTGGTCCACCGGAACCAGCTAAATTTTGAAAGTGGTCCTATGAGAAAAAAGATTTGGGAACTAGGATGCGTGCGATGAAAAAAAAAAATAAAAAAAAAATGGATAAGTTTATTGTTCAACTTAAGGTAGGTTAACAATGATTAAAGGTTGTGTTGGGCGATAGATTATGAATTAGTTAATAGAAACTGTACAGAAGAATATTGTTTAGTCCGCCACGGCACGTGTTTGATACACTCGTCTGTATAGTTTGAATCGACCTTTCCACATTCACTGCCGGCCGTCAAACTGGAGACCTCGTCAGGTGCCGTAAACGCGCACATTCGTTCAATTGGCTAAGTAAACTTTTTTGAAGAGATGCTAATTATATTTTTTTTCGACAGTGGTCGACTTCAACACCAAGAAACTGCAGCTGTTTTATTTTTATCTCCTTTTATTTATTAGAAATATTTTTTTAAGTGTTCGAGTTGTCATTTGTGAGATTTTATGGCTGACAAGCGGTTCGTGCTCAGTACTAAGAAGAAATAGAAAAAACAACGAATTCAACTGTCGCTTCTGTCAATGTCAAATGAAATCTAACCGTTTGCGTTTCGTTTGCTTTGCGTTGTCCAAGAAGCAGTTCCAAAATAGTGATCGAAAGTATTCAATCGTGATCCAATTATTGTGCATAGGTCGTGGAGAAATGCGGTACAATTGAAAGTCCTGATTTTATGCGGAGGTCGATAAAAATGGTCAAAAAATCACACTGAGCACACCAAAACGCAAAGCAAACGAAACGCAAACGATTTGACATTGACAGCAGTGACAGATCACTTCGGTTTTTTTTTCTGTTTCTACTAAGTTCTGAGCACGAACGGCTTGTCAACCATAAAATCTCACAAATGTCATCTCAAACACTCAAAAAAAAAATTTCCAGTAAACAATAGGAGATAAAAATAAAACAGCTGCAGTTTCTCGATCTCCAGTACGCCGACTGTCGAAAAAAAATATAATTAGCACCTCTTCAAAAAACTTTACTTAGCCAATTGCCTGCAAAATTAAAACTGATTCGGGGCGACGCGCCACCGTCCCACGTCTCTTCGTGTGGTTTGCGCCTTGTTGGGTTAGAATTGTGGCTTAGCGTTTACGAAGTAGCCATCTTTTCTGGGCGTCTCTACTAATCGTACGTATTGTCGATAAAAAATAATTCTCCCGCATGTTTAGCTTGTCGATCTGTGTCTGCAAAGGCGCTTGGCAAGTGAGCAACTGGTAGGTACGCTTATTGTTTAACGCGCCGACACTTGCTATCGCATTCACTATTTCTTTCTGTCAAACGGCATGAGACAGAAAGAGATGGAGAAAGCAATGGCAGCGTCCGCACGTTAGACAATACGGCCTCGGGTTTCGATATGATTAGAATAATACACAATCAAGTTTTAACTGTGTTTCTATTATTTTGGTACGGTTAGAGATTGAAAAGTTAATTATAAAACTATTTTCTGAAGTTAATTTTTGATTTAAATCTATCGAATTCGATAGCTGGCTATTGTTGGGTTGATAGAGCTGGGACGCCATGGTGTAAACTCATGTACGTCAGCAAACATCTATTCTACCCACTTCATGGCGTCCCAGCCCTATAGGCGCGACGAACTCGCTGTGCGCTCGCGACGAAATCGTTACGCATTCGCGTAGAAATCGATGCGCGCTCTCGGCGAACTCGCTGCGCGCTCGCCTCGCTTTTAAGGCCCTACCGAGCTTTTGGCGCGTGTATGTGTGCGTGAGAGCGGCTTGAATCAAAGCCGTGCGTAAGGGCAAGCGCCACGAGTTCCCCGTCCGATGGCCGAAGGAGAACTAACGCAACTGGCTATACGGACAAATATTATGTATATTTTAAAAATGTAGCAACACTAGACCCTAGAAAACATCTTGTTTTATTAATTATTAACATTCAAAAAGCCATGACCTGCCGTACTCGTGACGTGCAGTATTTACGCCGTACCAAGGATTTATTTTATTTTTTAGAGACGACTTTGGATTTTTTTCTATCGAGAAAACTACAAGTACTTAATTGTGTTTCGAAAAATACTGATCACTAGAGTGAATCCTCATATATCTTACCTACACATGAATTGTAGAACTAAAGCTTTGCTATATAGTAATGCCACAAGCAAAGGATGAAATGAACGCAATAAATTCGCCAAAAGCTCGGTAGGGCCTTAACGTTCACAAATTACCAGTGTGATAAGGCTCTTATTTGGCCGACCGTACCTTGCCTACCTATACTTAGGAGTTATACAGATCTTATAAGCAAAGTCCATTTTTAGAAAATTTTAATGAAGCAGGTAAGTAAAACAACGTGATTATTCTTAACCGAAAACTCATTTATTTTAGTAGCGATTGCACTTTTTAAATTATACGCTGGTAATCAAAGTTTCGTAATATTTCGCCATGTTCAAAGCGGGGGGTGATTAATATAATGAACTTTTACCGCATTAAATCGCGTCTAACCATTTTTAATTATTTTTTACGTCCTGACATTCCCAGCCCTTTGCGAACCTCGCGGATAGAAGTATGCCAATTAATATTAATCGCGCGCTACATAAATATTTATGTGTTTTTATAGCATAGGTAATGTTCTTGTTAAAAGTTTCGCGTGATATGTTTTTAATTTCGGTGGTGGTGTGGCTTTTATCGGGTGGTAGATTCTTCCATGTTCATAAGTGCTTTTAGCATTAATCGAATAACCCTTTAGTGGGTAATGTGCTTGCAAGATATTTGCCGTCGTACAGAAATCAATGCCGATTCAATTTGGCAACATTTAAGGTACAAAATCGAATGTCTTGACAGGGTTGTCAAATGGTTTAAGGGTTAAAGAGTTTTCCTTGAGTTGACCAGATAGCTCTCATTGTGAGGACTTGGGCTGTACTTAGTTCCCACGCGTGGATTGGGATCCTTACACACATCATCGAATTGCCGAAGTCTGAACTCAGAATCCTCGGCTTGGGCGCCTTAAAACCACTGTGCTCCATGGTTCTTTTAGGTAGGTATACATACCTCCCATGGCAGCCTAGTGGTCTGAACTATGGCATCAAGCAGGCTTGAGTTTTTCAAAAAGGCCTGAATGCGAACTATAGCCCAAAGCCATCCTCATACTGGGAGCCTGTGCCCAAGGATGGGACGCATAAGAAAGTATAGGCCGGAGGTTACTAATAAAAATACGATAGGTAGAAGCATTCTTTGTTAAACCGTTGTGGTAGTCTATCTATATCTGTGGGGTAGACGAGTTCTTGAGTGGAAAGTGGAGACCACGGATCGGCAAACGTAGCGTGGGACGTCCTCAGACTCGGTGGAGCGATGATCTTCGCAAGGCGGCTGGCAAGAGCTGGATGAGAGTGGCCGAGGATCGTGCTCAGTGGCGTGCCATGGGAGAAGCTAGGTCCAGCAGTGGGCGAGCATAGGCTGATGATGATCATGATGATTCTTTGTTAAACACCACAAATCAATACAGTGAAATCTAATATATAAAAATCTCGTGTCACGGTGTTTTTTATCGAACTCCTCCGAAATGTCTTGACCGATTTTTATGAAACTTTTTTCTCTACATTCGATAGGTCTGAGAATAGATCGTAGGCTATTTTTAACCGACTTTAAAAAAAGGAGGAGGTTCTCAATTCTCCTGTATGTTTTTTATTTTTATTAATACCTCTATTCTTCGCGGGCGGAGTCGCGGGGAACAGCTAGTAATGAAAATAAATGACAAAAGGCTTAGTTAGTAGACAAGACGATATTCTGTTCCTAGTGATAAATCTCAAAACCACCATTTAATAATGACCAATTTTAAAACTTTACGAGTTTAACTGCTGGTCGGATCTCCGAAGGAAGTGGCTTGTAAAACTAATTGAATTTGTGGGGGGTGTAATTGGTTTCTATTTTAAACTTTAGGTAGTCAGCACGTATTATTAAATCGCGCTTAGACTAAAGTGAAAGTCAAGATATATTTATTCAATTTAAGGCCGATTTTTCAATCCCCGTATAAAGGTATCTGTCAGTTAAAACTATCGCTTTCCTTTTCTCAAGTCGTTATAGGAAAAAAAAAAGGACAGCGCTTATATACTGACGAGCAAAAATAAAGGGTCGGTTACAAAAATGACGATAACTACAAAACCCGCTGAGATAGCTTCTTCGAGCAAAATGAGTTTATTAAAGAGTTTTATTCTCAAATAAACTTTTTCTTGTTGTGAATAAAACACTTTACTAAACTCATTTTAGTCGAAGAAGCTATCACAGCGGGTTTTGTAGTTATCGTCATTCCTGTAAACCCTTTATTTTTGCTCGTCATTGTATATTTACCTGACAGATACTTTTATCTGGGGATTGAAAAATCGGCCCTAAATGTTATAGGGAGATAAGATAACAAACAAAATACCTTTTGTGCATTGGAACCAAACTTAATTTTTTAAATTTAATTTAATGTTGCAGTAAATCCTACCTATAAAACCAGCACTTGATATGCCAACCTGTTGTTTTACAGGGTTATGTTTTCGCAGTTTACTTTTTCTTTATTGTATTTATTTATTTACATATTATGCTACGCAATAATAAATCTAAATTGTTTGTTAATTCATTATCATTTTATTAATTTATCTTTTTATTAAGCAGTTTATATAGTATATTTGTGTATCGTTCCGTGAGTCACAGACGGTTCTGGCAGAAAATCAGCGCTGCAGGCGTCTAACGCCTCAGCATAATGCTGAGTCAGCGACCGTTTCACTTTTGCATGGACACACATGCAGATCTGTGTATTTATTACTTCGTTGTTTTGTGAACCTTGTTTATTTGTATGAATTTGTGTGTACTTTCTTGTATTTGTGTGTCTTGTAAAAGTAAATAAATGTCTTCTTTCTTTCTTTCTTTCTTTCTTTCAGTAGCGGCTTATATATTTTTCAGCTGTCTCTCTTGGTTCTCGAGGTACAGCTCTGTGACAAATAGATAAACAGAAGTTCAGGGTAGCGACAGTAATAGGGTTCCGCTTGTCACCCTTCGAATACGGAGCCTTAAAAAATATAATGAACTTTAAAATGTGCATTTTCTCAAGAGCAAATTTAGTTATATTGATCATCAGAATTTGAAAACAGTGATGGTTTTTTTCTTTATCTGTGTCGTCTTGCACACGGTGTATCTAGGCCTCGCGATCTAAGGGTCCTCGCGCTTCGTTCGTTCGAATTAAAAACTCCAAAATTATATTTACCTCTTCCTCACATTTGTGTAGAAAGAGCGAGTGGTAAATATTATGATTTTGGGTTCTATTTACATGCCGGCCACTATCGTTACCACGTATCGCTCAAAATGCGCCGAATTTTGGTTGACTGCGATCTCCTATCCTGCCATTATGATGTATAAACCTTCCCAGGTGAATTTTTCGCTTCGAGCCCTTATCTTTCAAAACAAACGGTATCGTCATAGTTCAAATTTAATGTAATGGCTCGAAGCGAAAAATTCGCCTGCGAAGATTTATACTATAACTAGTTTCGCATAACCGAGCTTCATAAATTGGACATTTTAGATTTGGCGAACAAAGGGAAATTAACACTAAAATTACTCCAGAATACCGTAGAATTAAAGACCATTATTTGACTTTCGGATTCGTATCTCGTTTAGTAATTCCTATTGTAGACATTGTTTATTTAAAGGAGTTCAAAGGAGACCCGTTTCTGTGTGGGCCTTCCGGACGGATAAATTAGGTGTTTCGTCTAAACTTTAATGGTTATCATGTATTTTTGTACCTCTGGTATAAAGACAAAGGTGTAGGATTTGTAAGTTAGTAGTAGTCGGGGTTCATTGAAATATCTTCTTTCTTTTTAGGGTTCCGTAGTCAACTACCCTTATAGTTTCGCCATGTCTGTCCGTCTGTTTGTCTGTCTGTCTGTCTGTCCGCGGCTAAGCTCAGAGACTGTTAGTACTAGAAAGCTGTAATTTGGCATCAATATATATATCAGTCACGCCGACAAAGTGATTGAATAAAAAAAAGTAAAAAAAATTTTTTTAGGGTACCTCCCATAGACGTAAAGTGGGGGTGATTTTTTTTTCTTGGCTAACCCTATATTGTGGGGTATCGTTGGATAGGTCTTTTAAAATCATTGCGGGGTTGCTAACATGATTTTTCTATTCAGTGATCTGTTTGCGAAATATTCAACTTTAAAGTGAAAATTTTCATTAAAATCGGCCGTCCCCCCCCCGCTCTAAAATCCAAACTGTTGGGTGGAAAAATTTGAAAAAATTCAGAAGGGTAGTAAATATATCAAATTTACTAGGAAAATTATAGCGGCTAAGATTGCTTGGAAATTATTTGTAGTTTAAGAGTAAATAGTAGCCTAAGGTATAAAACATACCTAAACTTGGATGATTCCGTACACATACGAAATCCTTGGAAAAATATTACTTGATTTTTTCGTAATGGCTACAGAACCCTACCTTGGGCGTGTCCGACACGCTCTTGGCCGGTTTTTTTTATTTTCTTTTTGTGTGCGCATTTGGCAGCCGCCGTGACACGCGACTCCGAGAGGAAGGGCTACGGATTAGCCCGAAAAATGTCGAGTTAAACTCGTTTTAAGACGTGAGAGATCCGTTTACTTTCACTATGAGTGAGTCTCACGGTAGTTTCATGTTCATGTTTAAAGTATCTTCCAGAAAACCGAAAGGGGAAGTAAGCGCCTCATCATTATCACACTGGCGATTTGCGAACGTGTAAAAAGCGAGGCGAGCGCGCAGCGAGTTTGCTGCGAATGCGGAGCGTGTTCGTCGCGCCTGTACGGCTGGGACACTCACGTACGTCAGCTGGTTTACTAATATTTCGGCGAAAAACTTTTCGCAAAATGATTCACTTGCCAAATGTTTAATTTCCCAAATGTTTATTTTTTCTGAAACTGTAAGCTTTTCAGGATTGTTACAAAACAAACCTAACCTAACCTATCCTAACCTACAGGATAGTCCTGAAATATATCCTGAATAGTTTACAGTTTCAGAAAAAATTAACATTTGGGAAATGAAACATTTGCCAAATGAATCAGTTTGCGAAAAATAATTCGCCGAAAAGGCAGTATGCGGATTATTCTTTTACTGTTTAGAGTCACCGACGTAGCTCGAAGAACATGTAAGTAGGTTGAAGTGGCAATGGGCAGGCCAGGTCGCTCAGGGAGCAGATAACCGTTGGAGGAGAAAGGTTCTTTGAGTGGTTAAGTAGAGGAAGATGCAACATTGACAGGCCTCCCACTAGGTGGACCGAAGACATCGCGGGAGTTGTGGCTGTGGGCAACCGGTGGATGCAAGTGGCAAGTGTGTGCGTGCGTGCGAGCACGTGTGTGTGTGTGTGTGTGTGTGTATATATATATTGTGTTTGTTTGTTACTCCTTCCCGCTGAAACGGCTACACGAATTTGGATGAAATTTGGTATGTAGATAGCTGGATGTCTGGAATAACACTTAAGCTATTTTTTATTCCGATATTCCCACGGGACCTATCTAAAATTTCAAAATCTTAACCGCTAAGTCTAAAGATAAGGGATTATAACGCAAATGATGACCGTGATGCATTTTTGGGAATTCCCATGGGCATTTAGTGAGATTCCAGAGTTTCAATTCAACTGTCAGATAAGAATTCGTTCGTGTAAAACATACACGCATTAGCATTATAGCTAACCTAACCCAATGCATTAAAATGGAATTAAGTTTTACCAACTTTGAAAACTTTAGTTCTTGAGTTAAGTCTTATCTTGAGCTAAGTATTTTATCCCGTGGCTAAAATAAAAATATTGGCTAGCTCTTCCGAAAATCCCGTTTTCGCACACGCAGTTTGAGCTGTGCGTTGTCTGCCAGTCCAGTCAGTCATACAGTGATGTTACTTTTTATGGGTATACTAGCTGCTGCTCGCGACTCTGTCTACGAAGAATAGGGGTATGAAAATAGATGTTGACCGATTCTCAGACCTACCCGATATGCATACAAAATTTCATGAGAATCGGTCGAGCCATTTCGGAGGAGTTTGGTAACAAACACCGCGACACAAGAATTTTATATATTAGATGTATGTAGATAAGCAAATCAACTTATCAAGTGTAGAATTAAGTAAGTTATCAAATGTTAAGTATATCGGTGGATCGCACCCGTTTTTCCATATCGAATGACATCAGAAGTGGGATTATCGACGTGTCGAAGCGTTCGTTCCACTCGACACCACCGAGTTTACCGATGGTATCGTTTGGTTGGAATCACTGTTCCGTTCGACACTAGGTATCCTAGTGCTGGATGTGTTGAATAGCTAGCTCCAAGCTAGTAGGTATTGAATATCGACCTATATAAAGATGATAATTCGCAGGACGTCACCAATAGTCAGTGTATTAAACGGAATACTGATTCTAATTCTAGACGACTAAACCAGTGGTGTTGTTCTGGTGGTGTCGAGTGGAACGAACGTGTCGAAGGACCAATTTGCCTGCGAGTAACTGTTATTCAAGGTGCCTTTGAGACTCGACGTCGCAAGAGGTGCATTCATTCACTTTCGCAATCACGAGACAGAGTTCGCGGTACCTCCTTCCGCCGGCGTCTGGCGCTTATTAACGTCAGTTTTATACTTCCGGCGCAGACTGTACCCAGCAAGACTGTGGAAACTTATCGCTAGTTTGTAGGACGGCGGTCGCCGAAACTACAATTAGGCCCTCAGTTGTTTTCGAGGACGGGGCGAACGTAATAAATCCGAGTGCGTGACGCGAAATAGAACTCCATCGACCATCGGGCGACGACCGCGGCCCCTACGCACGAAGATAGCCGCGAGCCGCACGGCGGCGCGCGCCCCAACCGAACTGAACACAGCTCCGCTTCAAGCGGCGTTCAGTTTACTACGCCCGTCGACGTCTGACGCACGTCGCTTCGCGTCTCGTAGTGCCCGTGTGTATGGTGCTGGTGGATTAACACAACAGCAATTGTTCTGTGCTGTGATATTGTTGTGTGGTGTTCTGATACTGCCGTGCGACCTCCCCGGGTCACATTTGTTGTGATGCATTTGAGGATATACCTATGGCTGTCTTGTGTAGTCCTCGCAGGATACGTTCGAGCGACAGAGGTAAGGGGGACCGTCTTAAACGCGGCATTCGCCCGGCTTTTTGTTCGCAGACGGGAGTTACAGACCGGTCTTCAATTAGCCCATGATGCACGAAAGTTGCACATTATGCTTGCGTAACTTTCAATGTCAACAACGTGTGTATTTAACCCACAGTCAGCAGGTCTAGCCGCCTAGTACCTACACAGTCATACCGACCCGTAACGTTAACCTGCATTAAACATTAAAATCGTTTTACGCTACATAACGTTCCTAACCTTGAGTTGGGTAGGTAATCTGTGTAAACAAAGGTAACACGTTACGTTTCCATCGATATTGTGGTATCGCGCAATGTAAACAGTTAGCCGAATGGGTCACCGTCAGTAGGGATCGCCCACGTCGGGAGAAAGCGGTCGGCCGGCGACGATCGCGCCCATTCGCCGTGAACTTGGTTAAATATGCACCAGAACACGTGGTCAAGTCGTCCATTTATCTTATCAAAGTAGATTGGCTGCGGGCAGACTAACAGACATTGAAAGTAAGTGCTGTTTAAGCCCTTGTAGCGGCGTGGCTGTTTCTGCGCCCGTGCAAAAATGCCCTTGACAGGACATGTTATCGTCCATAATTCCAAATGAAGTTAATGGAGTACCTACAGCTTCTGAGGTATGTAGGTGCCTTAGTCGGATGTATAATACTCGGAAGCAATTAGACACGATACCTACTATCGTTACTGATACCAATGCATAGGTAATTCGATGCGGCATTAAATAGCAAATCTATCTCTAAACTAGTCTAAAAAATCATAACACTTATCACAATAAAATATCTACTTACTTACATGTTTTTTGATCGTGGAATGTCACTTGCTAAACCTAAAAAATCAATTTGCTTAACAAAGAGGAAGCAGAATTTTGGTTGAGAAGGACCGCCTAGTCCGCTACAGATGCTCGTTTTTTTTTTGTATAAAATACGGGATGCGTTGCATTCCAGACATTCGTTTCGAAATTTCAAACAATAGAATGCTCAAACGGATACTCTAACAAATGGTTACTGTAAGTAAGTAGATGTTTTTATTGAAGCAATATATTTTCCATTATTCTTATTTTCGAAATCGCAGACTAAAAACTGTTGCCCTTTGAGCAAATGCTTCTTTTTCGTTAATGACGGCCACGACAAGTTTGTGCCAATGACAGTCGGTATTTTTTTATTATATAGCCTATAATTGTGCCCCACTGCTGGGCAAAGGCCTCTCCTTTTGACTTCCACATCTCCCTATCCAGCGCTATATTTGGCCACTCCCTCAGTTCCGCGTCCAGGTAATCTCAGCCTCGGCCTGCCTTGTCGTCAGTGCCCAAATGGGACTGACTGTCAGTATATGTATAAAAAACACGTCGGAATAGCTAACTTCACCTCTTGTGCCGGGTTATTCAATCATTGACCGATGCCCAGGATGCACCGGCCCAAGCACAGCTCTTCCTCAAGAAGGCGGCACCAGAAGTTTACTTCGAATAAACGCTTTTAGCTCTCATAGCTGTCATTTTGACATTACTCTTTGTCCTATAGGATTATTCGAGTTAGTTCCTTTGGCTGTTCCTTCGAAGGACCAAGATGGGAGCAGAAGTTTGCTTCGAGTTCCTAAATTCTTCTTTAGCTCTGATAGTAGTCATTTTGACATTACTCTCTGTCCTGATTATTCGCGGTAGTTCCTTTGGCTGTTCCTTCGAAGGAACTGTTGCGGTTTTTTCGCACTACTTTCACAAGAGATGAAGGAAGAACTGCGTTTATTTTTTCGCCTTTGTTTTTTTGCTAGAACTGAAGGTGCTAAAGCGACAAAGAACAAAACGAAAAATAAATGATGTTCTTCCTTCATCGCTTGTGAAGGAACTAGTGCGAAAAAAACCGCAACATTTTCTTCGAAGGAACAGCCAAAGGAACTGCCGCGAATAATCCGTTCTATAGGTAGTAAGCCTGTACCTTTATTAGGGATATCGTTTAACTTGCATTTATCTGGGCAATTAGTTCATTACTTCGCGAAAGTTGCATAAATTAAGAGTTGGTATATCACTTAAAGTTAGCACTTGACTCGATCTAATTGTGTTAATTGCCTTCAAATGAACGAATGGTGTTAACTTTTGAACGAAAGGAATTTAAATTGCAGTTTATTGATATTTCATCAGTAGCATAATGGGATGGATTGAATGCTAATGTAAATAAATACTTCAACTACATAATAGGCACATTCAGATGAAATATAAACCGACGGTGGATCTCATTTCAAATTATTGCGAAATGTTCAAGCTTATTTCGTAGCTACCTATAATAGTTTATTCAATAGAATTAAAAATATAAAAACCGTTTGATTAATTAAGAACGCAGTGGTAATCTAATCGCAAAACAGGAAGCTGAGGCCGTTTTGACTAACGCGCGGGCGCTTGCCATCGCTTTCACCATCTCTTTCTGCTATCATTTTATACCGTTTGACAGAAAGAAGTAGTAAATGCGCGACGCCTCAGGACTTCGGAATAAAAAAATGCAGGTAGGGCACAAACTGTCAAGGATCCATGATCTAAATATTGAGACGATTCGATTTGTGGCATTCGATCATGGCGGATGTAGACAGTATCTAATTTTGGTATTTCTGTTTCTTTGGCTAGTTGTAGTATAATTTTGATAGTGTTTTATGCGGCGATTAACCTTAACTGTTACAGTGATCTCAAAATTCTATATCGCTCTCGTGTCTGACATTTTTTAATGCGCAAGTTGTCTCCACGTGGTTTCTGGAATCTATCAAGTTGCAAAAACTACAATCACCGTACAACGTCGCTCCCAAAGAGAGCAATTCTACTATTTAATGGTATTGCAAAAGAAATTTTCTCGAAGAAGAAAATAAAAAAATAAAAAATTTACCCGTTGATTACAATACAATACAATGACTCTTTATTGTAAATCACAAAGAAAACAATACAGAAAAACAACAACCACTATTAGAACCGCTAGTGCTGCTGTATTAGAAGTGGCTATTTTCAAAATAAAAGTCTAAATTCTTTAGTCAATTTAGGTATCGATTGATGCTCCTATGAACTTCGAAGAATCTACCACCGGTTCGAAAAAACCCCGTTAATAAAAATCCGGCAAGAAACTCAAACTAGAGGACAACCTCTTCACTGCCAGTGCCAATCTGTAAGTTCTCTAACAATAGAATCCTACTTCCTACTAAATAATACCTACTATAAGAGCGAAGGTTTGGATGTTAGGATGTTACTCCATCTTCCATCATGCAAAACGAATTTGGATGAAATTTGGCACACTGTTTATTAACCTGGGTTGACACAGGACGGGATCCCTTGGTTTAAGTCATAATGCATTATTCTTCATAATCAAAGTTAGTCATACAGTACATACAGTGATTTATTTCTGAAATAGTATTTTTTCAGGACTTTTTCAAATGCCATCTTATAGAATGCGTTGGTTAGGTTAGGTTTATTTTATAACAATTCCGGAAAAAAACTGTTTCAGATATAAATCACTTTATGACTAACGTTGATTATGAAGAATAATACATTATGACTTGTTAAATTATGCGAAACCATAGAGACCCACACAGGATACTTTTTATTTCGAAAAATTGCATAGGAAATTGCCACGAGATATCGATAAACAATTTCGTCGCAGACGAAGTCGTGGGCAACAGCTAGTATTAAATAAGGTATTACCTTGGTTTTCGTAATACTTGGACGACCTAGCCCAGGTAGTACAAGTTTCACAAAAAAACAGACGAAAGTTCGAATCGGGTCAAGCGCAAAACTTAGTTCTTTTTGCTTATGATGACCTTTCTGTTTGCGAAGTTGAGAAGTATTAAGTCTGAGTTTTTTTAATTACCTCCGCTTAATTATTCTGTGGCCAGCGTCTACATTTGAACACAGCAAGAACTGTACAAGCAAGCTTTGAGTTTCTTTTTGACCGCTCGCATGTTCCCAAAATACCAGATTTTTCAAAATACATTACTTACCTATTTAAGTACTACGTTTCTTTATCAGATTGTCGTTGCACCACATCAAAAAATCGAAGATTACTCAACGAAATGATTTTTGGTGGAATGTCTTATTTTGGACATCTGGTATAATGGGAACGTAATAAATAGGTGATGTAGTATTTTGAAAATCTGGCATTTCGAAAAATAGCGAGAATACTTATTGTCATCGAGGATACAAATTTTCCAATTCAATTTTCACTCCGAAAACCTTTTTAATTTCTTTGTTGGCGATGCGAGGCCCCTGGGCAGTTGCCTTACTCTGCCTAATGGTTAGTCCGGCCCTGTTGGTATTTTAGGTTCGAGCGTTTTTGACGATGATGACATGTTTTCTAGACTAAAATCCTGTAAGACTGTTGGGGTGTAAGGGGCCAACCTCCATCTATGGACCCCAAGCCAACCTCACTTGCCCGTGGTGCACCCTGCCGTCCAACAAACGAGGCTCTGGCAGCCGGCTGGTTGCGGCATAGCGCAGCCAACATCGGCACAGTTAAGTCCCCGGACCCCGATGGGCAGCAGCAGGGGGGGCACACTTACATATATCACACTTTTCATGCGACTACAGCGATCTCTGGTTGTTTGGTAAAGAACTAAATTAGCGGCCATCTTGGTTGACTTGTCAAACTTGTCAGTTGTCATTCATCGGCCATGGCCATGGCGTACCAAATTGTACGGTCAAGGACTTTAATTGATAGGCCACTTGCCAATGTTCGTATTTTAGCCGTATAGTGCAAATCGGGTTTAGCCGCTTATACTTCGTATATGCTGATTTGAATTAGACGGCTAAAATACGAATAGTGGCAATTAGCCTATCAATTAAAATTACGCGTAATTATAGCTGTACATCACTACTAACATATACATATAGATAGGTATACATCTATAGATACGTCACATTAGTTCTTCACCAGGGCGTAGGGCAGCAGCACCTTCCATACATGCAAATTTGACCATTGAGTTGCCACTCTTGTTCATATAATATTACAATACTCTTTGGGCAGCAGCATCGGCGGTTTAATAAACTGTGCCCTGCGATCCCCAACCCGCATGCCCAGCGTGGGGATTATGGGCAAAACCCTACCAATATGATGCGCACGACTATGATACATTTCGTACTAAATACAAACTGAAATATAGATGCACAGAAAAAACCCCAGAAAAAAGACCAATGCTGGGAATCGAACCCAGGTCCTCAGCATTCCGTGCCGCGTGCCATACCCCTACACCACCACTGGTCTAGAGATTAGACACGAATCTTTCCTATACATCATACATTTCAATCTGCTAAATCATCACCTTATGCAGTGACAAACGCACATCTATGTTACACCCTCATCGAGAGATTTTAACACTCCTTCGGAACTAACCGCTCACCTGGACAAGAGATGGCGCTACTGTGCAATAAAAAAATGAAGTTGAAAAAATATGTACAAAAAAAAGATACTTCATAGCTAACTTGTTCACGACTATGATGCTCATCTACATTCAAATCCAGTTCCTGTCATAACTGATGAAATTGTCTCGTGAGGGATAGCTTTATATGTATTACAGCTCAGATTAATGTAGTCCATTGTGAGACTTACCAATTAACCGCTGTGCAGTAAGCATCACGAATGAACTGGCCGGGCTATGAACAAAATTCGTACTTTTAAAGGGAATAAAGAATCTTCATTTGAATCAAACTGAATTCTGAATGCTCAGAATGAAATCGTTTGGACTGTAGTTCTCACTTAGGCCCAGTGCGGATTGGGAACTTCACACACACACAATTTAATTGCTTCGCAGGTGAGTGCAGTTTTCCTTCACTGAAAAGCTCGTGGCATTCTAATTTCGCAGCTGAATTCTGAAAAACTCAGAGGTGCGAGTCCGGATTAGGTACAACCCAAGATCCTCTGAGAGGCCCATAAAAACAAGGTTTCTAAATTAGTTCATATAAAAAATATGGCCCCTGATTTATATAGGTACACAGCCCGTCTAGGGCAAGCTACGGCATTGGGTGAATCACAAAGTCAAACAGAGAATCGATCACTAGATTTTATTTGCAAGAATTTGCAGCTAATATCTAAGCTAGTGAATCTAAAGGTTCTCGAGTGGCGTCCACGGACCGGAAGATGCAGTGTGGGTAGGCCTCCAGCAAGATGGAGCGACGACCTTGTGGTGCATGTTTGGCGAACCTTGGGGGAGGCCTATATCGCCCCCTGCCTGCTATAAGGCCACGTATCAAAATTTTGAATTTTTGTTGTATTCGTCGTATTCAGTATTAGGTATTTTACGACCTTATTTCGAGAGCCATAGCAAAAAGTGTCCTTAAGAGCCTTTTCTTCACAAGTGGCCTTATGCATCTGATCAAAAATTGTCAGTTGACTCCCTGCAAGGTAGCCATTTCCAGCCAGTTTGTTCACGATGATATGTTCAGCAGTGGTCGTCTTTCGACTGTAATGATGATGATGATGATGATGATGATGAATAAAGTTAGTGATTTACTAAGCAGATTGTTTATCTGTAGTTACATGCATACATACTTTATTACAAACATTTCAATATGTTGCCAAGACAGTATTATAGTAGGTACGTAACTTATATGGCTTCCTTTCTAAACCAACAAATGTATAAGTGAGATCACCGACATTGAGCCGCCGTGTTTTCATTGTTCGATAATATTGTTGTTTGTCCGTCATGTTATTGGACCTTCTGGACCCTCGATAAGTGCACAAAGGAAGTTATCATGTCTTGGAACATTTCTCTACTCATTCTCTAAAATAAAATGCGATGTATACGAACACAAGTCAGACGCGTCCACAGAAAAATAATAAAACACGTTTCTGTATGAAGAACCGTTTTCATTTTTAGGGTTCCGTAGTCAACTGGGAACCCTTATAGTTTCGCCATGTCTGTCCGTCCGCGGCTAAGCTCAGAGACTGTTAGTAGTAGAAAGCTGTAATTTGGCATGAATGTATATATCAGTCACGCCAACAAAGTGGTAAAATAAAAAATAAAAAAAATTTTTTTAGGGTACCTCCCATAGACGTAAAGTGGGGGTGATTTTTTTTTTCTCGACTGACCCTATAGTGTGGGGTATCGTTGGATAGGTCTTTTAAAACCATTGCGGGGTTGCTAACATGATTTTTCTATTCAGTGATCTGTTTGCGAAATATTCAACTTAAGTGAAAATTTTCATTAAAATCGACCGTCCCCCCCCCCTCTAAAATCTAAACTGTTGGGTGGAAAAATTTGAAAAAATTCAGAATGGTTGATTGGCAGACTTGATTTTTTCGTAACGGCTACGGAACTTTACCTTGGGCGTGTCCGACGCGCTCTTGGCCGGTTTTTTTTAACTTTATATTGTTAAATGAATTTTAGATATTTTTACATAACGTTACAGTACTTTTTTTTTACATAAAACTTGTACCCGTGATTGACCACTATCTCACCTTCGTGAGTGAGCATAGTAGTTGTGCTGTGGGTGTGGGTGTTGTGTGTGGGCATAGTCGTTGGTAGCGCAGTTGTGCTGAGGGGAATCAAAAATGCCCACGGCACAACCAGTTTAGCAGTGTAGTTGTACCGTGGGTCAGAAAGGGCGACATTTAAATCTAAAGGTAATAGCACTGACTTTATTTAACTACTATCCACCTCTACCGTGGTTACAATTCCCAGTCATTGAAGCGTTTAATAGCAAAACACTAAAGTACCGTTTCGCAATGTCAATAAAACAGAAAATTAGAATGGGGGAGTTAATGGCTTTAAAACTTACTCAGAGTTAATCATTAACTTGATTATTACTACGTTCATCATTGTCGGGAACGGCCTACGTTCGCGCACGCCCTCGCCTTTTGGCGAGATTGCCTTCCCACGCTTTTTACATCTTGTAATTAGTATTAGGTATCGAACTTTTTAATTCCCTACTCACAGTGAGAATCGCACGAGGTAAACCGATTTGATTTCTAAGGCACCATAGAACCTTATTTATCATCCTTACTAATATGTATTATAAATGCGGATGAAATATCTGTCTGTTACCTCTTTACGCCTAAACCGCTGAGGTACGGAGATAGTTTGCCCTGGAAAGGGCATAGTATAGTTTCATTCTTGAAATACATAGTAGCCACGGGATAGCGATAAAACTGACCAATCACGGCAATCACAAAGACGAGCGTGTCGACGTATTAAATTGAGTAAAACATTCAACATCATCGTCTCAGCCTCTACGCCCTTCTGAGCAGGGCCTCCTCTCAGAATCAGAGGGCATGGGCTTGTATGTACGGATTGGGAACTTCGCACACTCCATTGAATTCCTTCTCAGATGTGTGTAAGTTATCTCACAGATTCAAAATATTCAAAACATTGCTATTGATAAAAAAATCATTTCATAACCGAGACTAATCCCCGACAAATTGCCGAGATTAAGGGGACAATAATGAAATTTGTCAGAGCAAGCAGGCAGAGAGACAAAGACGGCTAGTCCACTGAAATAAAAGAGAGTGCAGGCGTGCAGCCGGCGCGGCGGTATGTAACTGTGGGATTAAACCGTAGGGACGATTTAGATCTCGCCCTTAAAAAAATCCAAAAAGGTACCTACTAATTTGTGCACAACAAAATTACTGTTTGAATTCCATTTGCAACTACTTGATGACAAATGAGCGTATATTGGTGAAAAACTTAAGTAAATTACCTGTTGTACTTATGTAGTATTTTAACGTGTCTGTTAATAAATAAACCAATTGACGTTCCAAATTAGAACACTGACTTAAGCTCCATATCAATTCTGTGCACTACAGGGTGGATCACGGTTGTACGGAAAAATTTTTTTTTTGGATATTTGATTTCTAATAGTTGTGAAAAGTTGCATAGTAGTAAAACAATAAAGGATGTATTTTTTTTATATTTTTAAAACATTGTCTTATGCCCCCGCATCTCTGTCAAAAAATTGATAAAATCAAAAAACCGGCCAAGAGCGTGTCGGACACGCCCAAGGTAGGGTTCCGTAGCCATTACGAAGAAATCAAGTAATATTTTTCTAAGGATATAATTTCTAAGCAATCTTAGCCGCTATAATTTTTCTAGTAAATTTGATATATTTACTACCATTCTGAATTTTTTCAAATTTTTCCACCCAACAGTTTAGATTTTAGAGGGGGGGGGGGGACGGCCGATTTTAATGAAAATTTTCACTTTAAAGTTGAATATTTCGCAAACAGATCACTGAATAGAAAAATCATGTTAGCAACCCCGCAATGGTTTTAAAAGACCTATCCAACGATACCCCACACTATAGGGTTAGCCGAGAAAAAAAAAGTCACCCCCACTTTACGTCTATGGGAGGTACCCCAAAACAATTTTTTTACTTTTTTTTATTCAATCACTTTGTCGGCGTGACTGATATATATATTCCTGCCAAATTACAGCTTTCTAGTACTAACAGTCTCTGAGCTTAGCCGCGGACAGACAGACAGACGGACAGACATGGCGAAACTATAAGGGTTCCTAGTTGACTACGGAACCCTAAAAATATGTCTCCTTAAAAAAGGTAAAATTAAAATTATTTCTTAATAATGCTTATTGTTAATGAAAAACAGTATACAAAGGTTCAATATTTACTATTTTAATAGCTGAAACAACTTTAGAATACGTTTAACATACTAAATCATCTCACTACTTTGCCTTAAAATCTCTCTTACTCTCAAATTTTGGCATGATTTTTATGAAAGCCAACTTTAATCGAATTAGACCTTCTCTAGATATTTTTGTACAAGCAAATACAGACGCTTCTGTTGTAACTTTTACTGCTCTTTCTACTGCTTGGGTATAGTTGGGCAGACGTAAAAATAGAGGGATCGTTCCCACTGCTGTTCTGAGCAAACGCGGCAAGTTCTTCATCGGATAATCCGTTGAGGACAGGAGGAGTTGTAATTGGATTTGTTTTGCAATTGATAAGGTCGTGAGAGACAGTGAAGTCAACAGTGGGAGAGTCTTATCTTTTCTACCATCAAAATATAAAGCCGATAATTATTGATCAGCATTCTATCATTACCTTTCATATTATTTGCACGAGCCTTTACCTTTTCTCGTCGTAATTTGTTACGATCAATGACTTCGACTTCAGAATTAATATCGTGTAACACTGAAGAAGCAATCGCAGCAGCAGCTCTATCAGAAACCCCGTATCGGTCACACGTCTGTGCTAAAGTAGAGAAATAAATCTTCGTGAAGTTCGTGAGACTAGCTGTAGTTGTTGTAGTAGAAGCAACATTACATGTCTGGGCATGTTGTTTTCTGTGCGAAACTTCCTATTTTTCGTCACGAACTCTTGCTTCTTCTCTTCTGCAAATCGAGTGATAGATCTCAAGACATTCTTATACTTATGATGGTACGCTTTTATCATTTGTATGATTCTCGTATGTGATACCTACAACGGTTGTGAGGCTTTTAATCATAAGTAACTTTTCTATATCTTGTGATACGATTTGAGTAATATTTTAAGGTCATATCTCGTCCATTCGTAATACTTCATAATATCTTCGTGGGTGGGAAGTACATTTTCTTTAAGCTTGCAATTAGTACCAAATAAAGGAGAAACTACAGCACTACGAGTTTTTTCCATTATTCAAATTCACTTACAAGATTTTAAAACACAAGACACAAGACTATGTAAATAATTCCTGTGAATCACGCGTGACTTAAAATTTTAGGAAAAACACCCTCAACTCGCTTATATAGGAATCCTACCATCCCCTCGTATGATTCTGTGACAGCAAAAATTTGCTGTTTTTAGTATTTTTTATTATAAATTACTATACAATACTATAAAAAGAATCAGAATTATTGTAATAAACGTAACATTTTTAATTATAATATATGAGTAAACTAGGCTCTAAAATTTCGATTCTGGGAAACTTCAAGTAGCTTGCGGAGGCATTTAACGTATTCCGATCGCTGTAGTGTAGAACTAAATCTTATTAGTAATTAAAAAATGCAACTTTTTGTTACTATTACAATTTCAAAATCGAAAATTTTTTTTTTCGATCCAGTCTACATACAACAGAGGCCGTATTGCCTAACGCTTCTGACGCTTGCCTTCGCTTTCACCGTCTCTTTCTGTCATCATTTTATACCGTTTGACAGAAAGAAATAGTGATTGCGAAGGCAAGCGTCAGAAGCGTTGGACAATAAGGCAGCCGTCCTATAATAAATAAAATAAATAAATAAATATCACGGGACAATTGACACCAATTGACCTAGTCCCAAAGTAAGCTAGGTTAAGCTTGTGTTATGGGTACTAGACAACGGATAAACATACTTATATAGATAGATAATACTTAAATAGGTACATATTTAAACACCCAAGACCCGCGAACAAACATTCGTATTTTTCATACAAATATCTGCCCCCACACGGGAATCGAACCCGGGACCTCAAGCTTCATAGTCAGGTTCTCTAACCACTAGGCCATCAGTACGCTTAGTATAAGTTTTATTTCACCAAAATACTTCTCGATCGCGTTTACGTAAAAATTTCAATTCTATGGAAACATGGACGCGCGGCCGCAGAGGCGCTGTCAATGTTTCCCTAGTAATTGATTTTTTTACGTAAACGCGATCGAGAAGTATTTTGGTGAAGGAAAACTTATACTAAGCGTACTGGTCGTCAAAACCTATACTTAAGTTTTTAACAACCGACAACAACCGAGTGAACGTAGGGCGATTTGGTGCGCGTCCCAGGTACTATTTTGGATCTTGGGGTCGAAGGCTGGCAAGTGCTGACCCAAGATCACAAAGCATGGTGTAGTCTGGTGTCGGAGACCAAGACCCACTTCAGGTCACTGCGGCCAGCTAGTAAGTAATGAAATGAATAGATTCGATGTCTCTGAGACTTCATTCCTTACACTGTTAATTTCACAGGCGTCTTTTCAAAAATCCCACAGAGGCCAGGGTACCGATTTTTGGAATCGCATCACTCGAAAATAACATTATAACGTGGTAAAACTTCAATTGGAGCTGCTATTTTCTTTTACTTTACATTTCTACGACGTGATTTGTACTCGTAAAATCTATCCTTGCTTGCATTTATCATT
This sequence comes from Archips crataeganus, assembly GCA_947859365.1. Classification (NCBI taxonomy): domain Eukaryota; kingdom Metazoa; phylum Arthropoda; class Insecta; order Lepidoptera; family Tortricidae; genus Archips; species Archips crataeganus. Next base: position 20,291,719 of record OX402048.1, read on the forward strand.
TCTTTCTACTGCCTCGTCTGCCTCATAACACCATTTGACAGTAAAAAGGGGCAATGAGATTGCGACCAAGCGTGCGCCAGTAAAACATTAAATAGTACAAGTAGGTAAAACAATTCTAAATCGTCGGTGAATAATTTTAACATTCATAATCTGGGCAGCGCTAGTTTAAAGCTATTTAATAAATATTGTGAGTGACTATAATACTAGATAACCTGCCCCGTTAGATAGCGTTCGGTTAATTTTATTGTCGTGTGTTTTTCTCAAATGCGTTTGGATTTGGAGTTCATGTTCATCGTTTTTTAATCGAGTTTACTTTGGCTGTGAAATCGTCAGAAATGTCGCCTGCTAAGGTCAAAGTGTACAAAGTTTATCAGTATTAAGCCCCAAAAAGATAGGAGAAACAACACAATACCATTTTTCACATTCGAGAAAAAATTTAAATTCACGCCAAATAATTCTACATTGTGAAGACTAAGAAGTTCGAAATTCGTATCGTGCTGTTCCTTTCACTCTTTTATTTAATGCTACTAGCGTAAACAGAATGACACGATATGAAGTTCGAAAATCGAATCGAATTTCTTAATATAAGGCCAACGTGTTCAGCCTCCGGGCAGGGTTGCAAGGTATTATTATAAAATTTATAAATGATAACTATCGCGATAATTACGTTACTGATAAATGATAATACTATTTATGTCTGCGTAAAAGCTACAGCGGGCTTATTGTTTAACGCGCTGTTTCTTTCTGTCAAACGATATAAGACGGTGTAAGAAAGAGATGATGAAAGTGAAGGCAAGCGTCCGCACGTTGGACAATACGGCCTCTGGTCATCTTCTTAAGTTTTTCACTTATAGTTAGTTAGGCGCATGGCGCTTGGAGCTCCCGTGAAATTAAACATTAAACATATTCCTTTTACTATAGGTTCTGTGCATCGACCGACACAAAATCCTTTCCGAGTGTGATGGATGAGATGTATATTAATTAGGTACACGGCGTAACGAGATAGGAGTTATCGCAACACGATATTATGATAACGGACGCGTTAGAGTTCATCAGCTCATGTTTTGTCTATGCGTATTACTTGTCCTACATCGTATTTGGGAGTTTTCAGAAAAAAATGTACCCGTTTTCCTTAATCATCCTTAATTTTTCCATACAAAATTTATTAATCAGTTTTGTGACGGTCCATAGAACATGTATGGTTAACTGCGTCACAAAACTGACAATTAAAGGAGGGACACTTTTTTTATTGCTTAAATCGATAGTGCTTGTGATTCTGAGTAGAAATAACCCAAAATTTGTTAGGTTTTAAAAAAAAAGTACAGGGTACACTTTTTTCTGATAATGCCCATTTACAAGCCTCGCCAACCTGAGATCGTCTTCGTTGCCAACTGCAGTTATAATGTACAGTCAACCAATTTGATTCCTAGGCCACTATAGAACCATGTCAAAATTAATCAATTTGTTCATAAATAAATAAATAAATAAATATCACGGGACAATTCACACCAATTCACCTAGTCCCAAAGTAAGCTAGGCAAGCTTGTGTTATGGGTACTAGGCAACGGATAAACATACTTATATAGATAGATACATACTTAAATACATATTAAACACCCAAGACCCGAGAACAAACATTCGTATTTTTCATACAAATATCTGCCCCGGCACGGGAATCGAACCCGGGACCTCAAGCTTCATAGTCAGGTTCTCTAACCACTAGGCCATCTGGTCGTCTCATCTCATCTTCTACGACAGTGATTATTGGGTGATGTAGGTATGTCATGATGACAAACTCGATCTTTGCGAACGTGTGTCAACGATATTGAATAGGAAAGGAATTTGCTTGTGTATTAATAACTTGAACTGTCACTGGACGTCTGTCAAAACTTCTTTTTCCTCTCACGTCATTGAGCGAAAACGTTTATAAACTCTACGTTTATTGCAAATTGTTTTCGGAAAATTGGTAATGCTTTGACTCGCACTGAAGTTGTAATTGTCTAGTAGTTAATGCAATAGTGGCCTAGGAATCAAATTGGTTGAATGTACAAAGCGCCAGTCGTCACGACACGACTAGTTTTGTGTAGTCTAAAGACTAATAGAGTAGCGGTTTATAGAATAGAACAGTGTTGGAGACCTGTCAACCGCAGACAAAACTAGAAATTAAAATTAAAGAAAATTATAATGAACATGACAAGCAAACTTTTAGAAGTCCGTCCTTAAAAAAAGGTTGTAAACTGCAAACTGATCTTTGGAGCGTAAAATAGTGAAAATGAAACAAATATTTAATAATAACGTAAAATTAACACACAGCGCGGATGAGGGCCATGGCAGAACACACGATATTCTTTTGTTTCTTTTCCGCGCTGCTTGTTTCTAATTTTATTGGTGCCCAGTTGCTAAAAAGTGACGGTAGGTATGCGAACTTTTTAATAAACTGAGTACACTCGTTGCCCTCACTTAAGTATCCAAGCAGATTCGGGCTTTGAACGCGTACTGGAGTTGAATGAATATTAAAAACATGTAATGCGTCGCACAAAGATTGAAAAAGGTTGACTATTCTTAAAAAAAGTAAAGCTAAAACACTCGTACGTTACGTAACAAACGTCAGAATTGGCCATCAAAACTCACCTGTAACGGCGCCTGCTACTTACCTGCTCAAGCCGCGGAGATGTGTGAAAATAGGCCGACCGACCCGCCCCATTGTTCCCGGCTTTTTGTTTCCACTTCTGACCAGCTTGTTTGAGACCCACCCCGACGCGACGATACTTCAACGATTAAAAAAAGCTTCACAGATTTTTTTTAGAAATTCTTTTGATGGCAATTGAGAATGCTGATGGATGTTTGTACGGATGGAGTTCCAAAACATGGACACTTTAACGACAGTAGTTTGAATTTGTATGAAACCCTCAGATCTGACAGTCGAATTGAAAATCCGGGATTTCGTCAAATTTTGGTCTTCATTAGTGTTGCACGGCATAAGGGTGCCATTTTCACACTACTTTGCTATGGGCGCGTTTGATATCTACCAATCGTATTCATTGGTAAACGAAACAGGCCCTATACTACGAAGCGCGAAATTCGAACTTCGTTTCATGCCGTTCCGCTCACGCTAATGGTATTTATTACGAGAGTGAGAGGGACCGCACGATCCGAACTTCGAACTTCGAATTTCGTAGTAACCCCCCAGAATATCGCATTGACGTTTACCATTTTTCAAAAGGTTGTAAGAGTTTATGACTTGTTAAAGGAATCAATTTAATAACTGCCGAAAGTTTTCGCCCCCTTTCGCACCCTGTACGTACGCTCTGTAAAAATTAGTGTTTCAATGAAATAAACTCAGTTTTTAAGTAAAAAACTTTTAATTTTAGTTCCCACAAACACTGACACCCACAAACTTTCGCGTTTATAACTTTAGTAGGATTTATTATATTCGTAATCATTATTCACATTCATTATTAACTTATGTTCTATTTAACAACGCGCCATAATAATTTTATAGTTAATGTTACGATGCGAAAACACATCACAGCACTATTTCAAACAATACAAACAAAATGTTGGTAAACATTGCCAACAAAATATTTGTGATAAACAAATTGATAGATAAAACATCGAATCGCCACCTACTGCCATTTATCATTTTATCACCCAGTATTTCAGATTTCAGGCCTCCGATAAACAGTTGGACTTAATTTAATGATTAAAAAGGTTTAAGGTTTATAATTCTAGTTACAGATAATTTTCAGGGTGGCAACGGGTGCCCAAGGGGTGCCAACAGGACCCTGTTACTGAGATTTCGGTGTCTGTCCGTCCGTTTGTTACAGGGATCTCTTGAACCGTAATACATGTTATTTTCACGGATTATGTATTTCTGTAGCTTCTATAACAACAAAGACTGAAAATAAAATAAAGTAAAAAAATTAAAGGGGGGATTCATTCATTAAACCAAATAATTTTGAACTATATTCCATATGCCAAAGAGTTCATATTTGAATAGGAGTTGTACTGTAGACTATAAATTACTGCAACCACAGACTAGTGATTTCTAGAAACGACGACGTACCGTTAAGTTGAACTTCTACATAACGTAAATATCACGTCGACTAGACGACGAATTCAACTAGTCTATGGACTAGTCGATGAACTTAAATGAATGGTCTAGTTGCGTTAACGCTAAACTCGTGGACGACCCATCGCTATACTGAACGGCTCGAGTTGATATCGATACCTTAGTTCACACTCATACAATTACAATACAAATTAGCACTGTATGTCCTAGTGTACAAAACTAATACTCAATTGTGCAGTTCATTGTAATTAGTATGTGTGTGAACTAAGGTACCTATCGTATGTGACATTCCTTTCCGATTTGCGTTTCCTGATTGCCCTCTGAAAATAATTTTCTTCTATGTTAAAACACATGACTGTAGGTAGGTACCTATTCTATTAAGAACATTCTTATAAAGTATGATTATTTAAAATAATTACTGCTATTATTAGATAATGTGGGCTGGTGCCAACTTACCGTAATCATTTTTAAGAACCATTTAAACCCACTCAAAGTGTCGTCTAGAAACGATTAGTTGGACGTAACTATGTAGGTTACTTTGGTCGTCTTTAAGAACACACAACTATGTCAAAAATGTATGCACATGCCGCTGTGTAAGTCGTGCCCTGGTGGTTTGTCCTATGGCCTCTCAAGCAGAGGGTCGTGGATTCGAGCCTTTCGCACCTCTGGGTTTTCAAAATATACGTGCGAATCACATTTAAAAGTTACCAAGAGCTTTACGGTGAAGCACACACTTGCGTAGAAATTCAATGGTGTACACACCATTATTCTCACGAATTTCCCTATCATGACTGGGCCCGCGTGGGATCTACGGCCTACTTCTCGCTTTAAGAGGAGGCCTGTGCCCTGCAGCGGGACGTAGGCTGGGATGATGGTGATGTAAAAAGTCCTTTCCAGCCTACTTACAGAACAAAAGTTTTGATTTTGATTTTGTGCCTCGCTACTGTTAGTTACTAAGTTCAATATTAAAACAACAGTATGAAACAGCGGATAAAACATCGATAAGAATGATTTCACCTTACAGAGTAACGAGAATAGGTTTATCGTATAAAATACTATTTAACTCAGCGTACGACCGATGCTCGCAAAAACTTGCATTTTAATGGACCAAGCTGAGCTTCAAAGACCGTAATAGATTTTGAAATGAGTCGAGTAGATTGCGATAATCGATTATACGTGTTGCGGGAATCGAGAGAGCGGTTAAAGCGATTAGAATCGGAACGAGGAACCGGAATTCCGATGGGTTAATGATATAGAAACTGAGATAAAACCAGAAAGGATAGTAATTGTAGAACAATAGTCGAAGCTATCGACAGATTAGGTGATAAGCCTAAACGTAAATGCTGACGAGATGTACCTGAAGTCCATAAAGTGTTTTATTTTTTATTACCGTTTCTATGCCAGAAAAAACAATACGGTTCTTTGTCGACAAAGTTTTTGATGTTTTAAAGAAAGCATTTTCTATTTTCCCAAAAATGCTTGTAGTTAACCACACCGTTAAGCCGTATGACATTGAACCTTAAGGTGGTGAAGGAATTATTTTGTCGACTATACCGAACCTACAACCACTTTAACACGTCACTTGTTGACCTAATAAAGTGCTCAGTGTCCTTACTAAGGTCATATCCCACCAAACTTCAAGGTACCTATGTGGAGCTTATTGTACACAACTCAATCAAACATTTGTCGTTTCCTTTAACAATTACTGAGGCTCAAGTTCATAGGTACTGTAAGATGCTGGCACGCGAGCGCTATATTTTAATATTTGAATTCAAAATAAGAACAGCGGTCGAATGTCATCATCGTAAAAAGATATGAATAGAGAGTTGTGATGCGATGTCCGAATAATAAACACCAAGTTATGAGTGATCTTTATATTTAATAGTAGTTAAGTTATAGTTATAGTAAAGCTACACCCCAGTGCCCGAGTTGGGCATACAGTACCTACATCTGGTGAGTAGATCTACGGGGAAGGCCGTAAATGCGACGGAAAGATGATACAGTAAAAGTGGCAGGTAGAAATCGGACCCTCCTGCCCAGAACCAGAACAGAGAGAAATTTAAACTTAAAGGAAGGCTACACAAATTAATTGGTTGATGAAGAAGATAGGTAGGTACATCTGCTTATGATAAATAGCCGTCGGCCGTAGAAAGAAGTCGTGGTTACGCAATATCCGGGAGTGGACCGGAATCACAAGTGCTGCAGAACTTTTCAACCTCACGAGGGATCTGAGGAAATATGTGGAGCTGACTGCCAACCTCCAATAGTTGAAGAGGCACTACAAGAATAAGAAAAATACACACGAATAAACTAGGCTTGTATAGTACACGTACTAAATACTATTGAAGTAGTTCCTGATACTTGAAAAGAATGAAGCTATTTATGCTCTTATGCATTTTGAGGCATGTAGGGATATATTTCGGGAGCGAGCAATCGAACCGAATCACGCCGAAGTTTTCCGAATAGCTCTAATTGACAATGTGGTAAGTATATTACACAAACATTTTCCTTGGGTTGATGTTTAAAAAAATATTGATACGATACAAATCGATATATTTTTCATTTGCCAATCCCAATTCTGTACGCTTATTGTCTGTCACGCTGACGCTTGCTTTCGCATTCACTATTTCTTTCTGTCAAACACTACAGGGTTATTTGTAATTCACTAGCATCCTTTTAACCCTAAATTCCTACCACTTAAACAAATGTTTTTTGTTTTACGGCTTTTGTCATAACTTAATATTTCTGGTGTAATAACGTTTTGAAAATTTGAGATTACCTCTTATTTTTACGATACTCTGTGTATTTGTATGGGAAAAAAGTGCTTCATTTTAAAAAGTCGTAAAACAAAAAACATTTGTTTGAGTGATAGGAATTCAGGGTTAAGAGGATGTCAGTGAATTACAAATAACCCTGTATAAGATGGTGACAAAAAGAGACGGTGAAAGCGAAGGCAAGCGCCCACGTCAGACAATACGGCGTCCTGAGGCCCTACCACGAAGTGCATAATTCGAACTCCGTTTCGTGCCGTCCCGCTCACGCTAATATGATTTGACATGAGAGTGAGAGGGATAATACGATACGAACTGCGATTTTCGAATTTCGTAGTAGCGCCTCTGGTTTGAATGTTTTTGTAATTAATTAAAAATTTGATGACTTGCTACTCCTGAAATCAACCAACAGGGAATTATAACAGCACAAGCGATCGTAATCTTCACACTTATCCTACAGAATTTCGGAATTCCAACATCGTCCCACATTAGCTTCCTAACAACATAACCTAACCTAGAACCCTGAACACAATTGGAGCCCCCTGACCTAGCGAGGCGATGCCCACTACTCATTACGCATGACTATAATCTCCAATTTGTTGTATCAATGCAAATTGCTTCAATCCATTTAGTTAAGACGCAATACGGGCCTTAACAGGATGCATCCGTCTCGGGGTCTAGGAGAGGCAAGGACTATTCTTAAGGTTAAGTATGCGTCTGTTTTGAACAGAGGTAAGAGGTGAGACAACTTAGAAAACAAGATTATATCAAATCAAAGCAAACAGTCAGAAGCACAGTTGAAAATTTCAATCTTCACTTTTATCGGGAACCACAAGTAACTGAAAGAAATCCCTTTAAGGAATAAATTCACCTTTGTACATCTATTTCTCTTGTTATCTGTTAATTTCATGTGTTTTATGTACAATAAAGAGTTATACCTACAGTCTTTGAGTTGGTAAAACACTAAGTACTAAAATATGATGTAGCGTGCAGCAGGCACATTACCAAAGCGAAGTTATTTAATCAATGTGTCAAGATCATGATGACTAATTGGTTCAATTGTTGATCAGTACCTACTTGATAATTACTCTTGGAAATTTTTCGTGTCAACGAAACCTGACAGGGATCTTTTTATTGATTTCAATCACGCAAATAATACGTATAAAGAAATTTTTTTAGCGATATACGCATGCACAAGTTCCGCACTGTTTCTCTTTTGTTTTTTTTTCAAGTTAATAAATTGCGAATCACAGTTTAAATTACTTACGAACTATCTTTTTCCTTTTCATTCCGCAACCACACGCGCAAGATAGCTACATCTGTGTAATCAACAGTGTCACAGTATCCACTGTCACAAACACCGCACAAGATCCTAACCCATTTCAGGTTCAATACGAGTTTTAATCACACAACAATTCCCAAACAGAATGAATGACGTGTTAGTCAACTATCTTATCTTATCTTACTAATAGGGGTCCTAGCGGATACACTTCGACCCGTAAGGATCTTTTGTGTAATTACCCCTCCTTCGCACTTACTCCATTGCTTTTATCACCTCATCCATAAATTGGATGATTTGACGTAGCGGTAGTGCCTTAAAGTCTCCTGGTGCGGGGTATCCGTCTCCAAAGAGTCTCATTCTTAATCTGGCGAGGGCGTCACATTCACACATAATGTGTTCCATTGTTTCGTCTTCCTCACCACATATCCTACAATCTTCATTGTCCTGTAGTCCCATCTTTACTAATATGTGTTTAGTATCGAAGTGACCTGTAAATGCCCCGACAATGTGTCGGAGTTGTTTCCTACTGAGTGTCCAGAGTTTTTTAGTCCAGCTAGTGTTGACATTTTCAATGAATCGTTTTGAATGCTTTAGATCCACAAGTGTTTTACACTCTTGTTGGTGTTTAAGTCTGGTGTGGTCGTTTATGGCATTCTTTATGGTTCCCTGTGAGAGTCCCACATACGGTTCGGGTCCTATGTTTTTGTTCATCGACCCTTCCCTTGCTAGCTCATCTGCTTTCTCATTTCCGATGAAGCCTTTGTGTCCTAGGATCCATACCAGTCTCACTTTGTTCCGTCTGCCAAGCTTGTTTAATGCTTGTACTCCATTATAGATCAGTCTTGAGTCAACCCTTGGCGATGTGAGTGCCTTGAGAGCTGCTTGACTATCACTGAGTATATAGATGGTTTTTTCCTTTACCTTCCTATCTATATTCTCTTGTGCACAGGAGATAATTGCATATGTCTCTGCTTGAAAGACAGTTGCATAATTTCCCATGCTTACAGTACTGTTGAAGTCCTTGGCATGAATGCCGGCTCCTGTACCGGATTTCATTTTAGATCCATGTTAGTCAACTAAGAAATATTTACAGAAAACTTAACAATATTTCTCTCAACTACCTTAAGGTAAGTTAACTTAACTTTTATCAAATCAAAAAATCAAATCAAAACGATAGACAATCTGCAAGCTTATTGTCTAACGCTTCTGGTGCTTGCCTTCGCTTTCACCATCTCTTTCTGTCATCATTTTATACCATTTGACAGAAAGAAATAGTGATTGCGAAGGCAAGTGCCAGAAACGTTAGGCCATAAGCCTGCAGATTGTCTATCCGTGCGCCAAGTTTCATCCATATTCAACCGTTATTCCTTGATTGACTAACAAACATCCAAACACCCAAATATCTAACCATCCAAACATCTTCACAAATTTTCTCATTTATCGCTAATGTTAAATACGACAGGATGGGATATTAGGGTATTCAATCTCGTCCAGAAATTTTGGCCGCTCTCCATTGTCCTTTGACCTTGTTCTCGACATATTTAATCCTTGTCATAATACTGGATGTGTACCGGAAATTATGCGGCTGTAAGTTCTACGAAACCCCATACGAACATTATATTGAACTATATGTAAATGTATTCCTTTGTGGCGCTGACAGTACAACTAAAGTTCCTTTCAATAGAATCTGACAAATACTTAGATACTAAGCAGATACCTAAAGGCAACTCATATGGACACCAGATTGTTTAGGTTCCTAAAAATATGATTATAATTGAAATGTAATAAAAAAAACTTCTCATTCTGTGGGACTTAATTATAGGCTGTGATGATGATGATTAGTGATCGGATTGAACTAAAATTTTGTACAGATGCACGTATAATCAACAAAACAGGAAAAAAGCTTGTGTGAGGTGACTGTAAAAATATGTGATTTTTAGTAAACATGTCTACCCTTGAAACCAAACTTGCAGCCAAAAATAGCACCATTCGTGGAAGAACGACGCAAGTGAGAGTTACGCCTTTCTTCCACGTATAGTGCGACTTGTGTCTCATTTGTCTCTGAAAAAAAAATAGTTGGTTATTCCGACTATGTCGTTACGATATCCATCACCATCTGTTTTGTCTGCTACCCTAGATATCACGTCATCATGGGCACATGTTTATAATGAATCTGTCATGACATGATACTCATGATCATGACTAATAATGTTCTCGGAAGAGCTTCAGGCTGATTATAAACTTGCTGTCAATATTAGGACACTTACATTTTTGCAGGTCTGCAAAGCCCCAATGCAACATAACGTCACTACTTTGAAAAAATCTCGTATCTCAAATTAAGTAAACCAAACTGAACTTTATTGCAGACTCAGTAAAGTTCAATTAGCCAGATTAACGATTTTGAGATACGAGCTTTTTTCAAAGTAATGACGATAAGGCCTTACATGTACTACGTTCTATTTTCGGAATCGTATCGTGCCGTCCCGTTTACGCTAATTGTATTAAAACACAAGAGTGAAAGGTGCGACACGATCGTTATCATCATCATCATCATCATTTCAGCCGTAGAACGTCCACTGCTGTACATAGGCCGCACTCATTGATACCCCATCATTACGGCTGGAAGCGGCTTTCATCCACCTTGAACCTGTGGCCTTAAGAGTCTACCGACCTTTTCGCGCTAATCAATTTTGGGTGGGCGATTTCGGACGTGGGGGAGGCACGATGGCTCAAGATAGGTTGGTTGGACTGCGCGTGTGTTTGGGTATTTTCATCTTATTACTAAAACAAATACACATATTTTAAAAATTTAGCAAAACTATGCCCTAGAAAACATCGTGTTTTATCAACATTCAAAAAGTCATGACCGTGCAGTATTTACGTTGTAATACGAATTTATTTTTTTATTTAGAGACGACTGGATTTTTTTTCTATCGAGCGAACTATAAGTAATCGTGATTCGATAAACACTTGTCACTAGAGTGAATCCTCAAATATCTGACACGTGAATTTCAGGACTATAGCTTTACTTGTAGTGATACAGCACCAGATTAAATGAATACAATAAATGCGCCAAAAACATGGTAGGCCCTTGACCAAATCGTCCGTCCATCTCGTTGGTGGACCTCCTACTCTGCGCTTGCCAGTTCGTGGTCTCCATTCAAGAAGAAGACAGAAAGAGATGCTGAAAGCGAAGCTGCGAAGGCAAGTGCTGGCGCGTTAGACCATACGGCCTCTGGTTGAATAATGCCATTATTAATTTTTATTTTTTGTTTCATTATTCTATTTTTAAATTATTCAACTTTCATCTGTCGTCTAGTGAGCTTTGTAGGTAAACTATAATGTATAGTACACTCCGACGTCCTGAAATACAGGCTCTTATTGCTGATGTATGATTTAGGAAATAAAATTTATTTTTATTTATTATTATTTGCTGATGTCCATAATAATGAACAGCTACGTCTGTACCACGTATACATTTTCATTGACTAAACACGTCTTCTTCTGCTTACCACGGCGACTATGTCATTCGTAAGCAATATTGCAGTTCGTTTTATCTTAGCTCAAACATTACGTTTATTAATATCATGTCTGAAAATAGCCAGTCCCAATTGGGTAAATAAAATTAAGGAATGTTTGCAAACTCAGTATTTTTCAAGGCTTTTCTCTTCAGAAATAATAACTAACGAGTCGGGACTTAAGTGGTCAATTAACAGTTTATATTTAGATTCGCAACGCCAAATAATAATCCCAGCCTATATACGTCCCGCAGGGCACAGGCCTCCTCTCGGCACGAGAGGGCTTCGGCCGTAGTTTCTACGAGGGCCCAGTGCGGGTTGGGAACTACACTCAAACCATTGAACTTCTTTGCAGGTGTGTGCAGGTTTCCTCACTATGTTTTCCTAAAGCTCATGGTAAATTCCAAATGTAATTTCGCACGTAAATTCCGAAAGACTCAGATGCGCGAGCCCGGGCTCGAACCGACACTCTGCTTGAGAGGTCTTGGATCAAACCACTGGGTCATACATAATATGGTAAGAAACAAAAGTTGACTCACCTGTAACCCCGGCGCCACACATAGCACAAATGTTTCAACACATATTTGAACACATATTTGATCACATGTGAAGCACCGGTATTTGCTTATTTGTTCAATAGAACAATCATACAATCAACCATAAATCAAATATGTGTTCAAATATGTGTTGAAACATTTGTGCTATGTGTGGCGCCGGGGTAAAATTAGCGACTCTGAGTCAGAAAACTTGAGATTTATTTAAATGGGTCAAAAGTTGGCCAGGCGTCCCATATGCCGATGTAGACTTGAGTAAAAAATAATTAGCTATAGAACATTAACTTTTGCCATTCCACAGGAGAGAAGCTAGCAAAAATATGTGTATGAACCTGCTACTTTCAAATTAAAACTTCGAAAATATCGAATCCAATGCCAAGCTGATATTCATCAAAAATGATAATAAACTTCATCATATTAGACAAAAAGCTCCTCCATAAAGTTTCGCAAGAACGGAGCGTTGCCCACATTCAAGTGGTTCCTGTAGGGTTCCTGGGACCTTTACCAGATCTTTGTTCCGTCTTGCTGAGGATCTTCTCAAGCCACGTATTCCGGCTCGCGCTTCAATAAACTTAAATCAAGTAAAAAAAGTCGCGGAACTAGATTTAGTTTAAACTAGGGCAACTTCGCAATATGTTTACATCTTTATCATGTGCATACAAACAGTCTGAAAATCCCACTCGTTACTGTTCTAGGAATAACGCAACGAATTAAATCCGAGAGTCGAATTGGCTCCGCCGCCAAATCGCAAATCAGAAAATCCCGGTAAAAACATTTCTTGGAACGGGCGGACCTGCACTCAAGAATGAAGTCATAAACATGGTAGTTTGTTTCAGTATGTTTTACATGGATAAAATACGTAAATGTGGTAAATGTAGACTTTTACGTGTGATAGATTCGTGCATAGGTACACGTACCGGTTTATTTACTGGAACAATTTTGTAAGGGAAATATAAAAATGACTAGTATAGGTTCACCGATGTAGATTAAAATTTGAATGTGACACATAATAAAAGAAAAAGAATGTAATGTCGAACGAACTCGCCTCAATTATCTCCTTGTAGCAAATAGCTACGAATGGAAAACTCTTTACTGACGAAATTTAAAACATAAATAACAATAGGACGTAATGAAGGACCTTTTACACTGGTTCAGCCATTACATTTAATTATTGAATATCTCAAAAATAGTAAGAGTTAAGACACTAGTTCGAGAAATTAACGGAATTAAGTTAACGGAAATCAAAAAAAAACACGGTGTAAAAAAAAATATAAATTAGGTTGTTGCCTTACGGTTTGTTAAGCGTGATTGAATCAGAAATGAGGAGATTCGCATGATAATCTCTATGGGGAGGTCTTCGTCTAGCAATCGACCATTAATCGTCGTCTTTTGGCTGATATAATGATGAAGTAAACGTAGCCGATGCAATGTGGCATTGAAAAAAAACCCACTCCTAACTCCCAAATCATCCAACTCCAAACACATCTCGAGACCGCCAAGACTCTCTAGAAGGCCCGAACCACTTTAATCCGAACAACGATACTAACAAGTTTCCCAACGTTTCTTTAGAGTGCTTTCGTTATTTATTTTCCATCAGAGCTCAAATATTTGTACCGACCTCTGCGGCACAATTACCCGTTTTTAATTGGACGATTTAGCTAACTAAAGTTTAACTTTCGCATCGCAATTTCTTAATCGTGAAAAGCTTGATGATTGATGATCAAAGTTTGTGAGTGTTTTATGTCATGTTCATAATTTTGGTGAATTTTGTGGCTCAAATTGATTATTTTGGTACATTGTTTGAGGATAAATAATGTACGCTCCAGGGTTCCTTGCTCACTAATATAGTAGATTATACAACAAGTGCATAAAACGCGTCATTTTAACAGAGTTTTCTATACCCACCCGAGCTGCAGAATGAAATGATTTTCACTTCGAATGCAAGGAAATAAAACAGCTCGCTTTAAAAGCGGAAAAACTTGGTTGCCAAGGTTACGGAAAATAGTTTATTTTAAACTTTAAAATAGGGAAAACTTTGGTTGTCAAGGTTACGGAAATTCGTTTATGGTGTGAAGATACCGGTCGATTGTTATGTTTTGTGTACGAACCTATAAAAAAAGCAGCAGTACCTCAACTGCCTTCTTCCTGCTTATTCCCCTAAACTCAAGTCTAGGGTGAATATTCGCATTTACTAGATTAGCGTACTCCATCGTAGACCTCATCTTCGCTTTCCATCAGGCGTGATTGTGGTCAATCGCAAGCCTATAGTGTATAAGAAAAAAGTAAAAGTGCAGGTTCTTTTGATGATGACTGTACTAAGTTACGTAGTTCTAAGTAGGAACGTTGTAAGTAGGTACATAATTTGAGGCAGGTTAATGAAACTTTAAATTGTTTTCGCAGAGCGTTTGCGGCGCCCGCCTTTGTTTGCGCGGGATCTTTTGAAACCACTGCGTTCAACCAGTTTATTGTCTAAGAAATAAAAATGTTCACAACGTTTAAATCATTTTTATCATGGCAAATATACGTCCCACTGCAGGGACATACTTCAGTAGGCTCGGTGATTCTTTATGTTTCAGCACTTCGTCAATAGATGGCACCACTGAAATGTGTATTTATTTTCCCATGATTTTCCGGAGATGAAACCTATTTCAGATTGATTTTTGAGTTGTTTTCAAAAAAATTGTACATAGTTAAGGCCTTAATGAAATCAAAATCACGATTGCTTCCTTTGTGTACCGAAAGTAAGTCATACAAACAATATGGGTAACTTTCGTCACACAGAGGAATCAATTAAGTTTTGTATTAATTAAGTCCCTTAATTGTGTACAATTTTTTTGAAAACGACTCTTTTAGCTCCCAAGAACAAATACCACCGAAAAATTTAGACCCGTTTTCGATGTAATGCATATAATTTTATTTCGCATCAAAAAAACAATATAGTATACGGATCGTTAAACAATTTCACCGAAACTATTTATAATATAATATATACACGCAACCGTTCTGATATCATGCAAACATCAAAAAGTTTATTTTATTAGGGTTCCTTATCCTAAGGATGATAAGCGAAACCCTATTACTGTCGCTGCGCTGTCCGTCTGTCTGTTTGACACTGAGCTGTATCTCAAGAACCTTAAGATAAACAGCTGATACACAATATTTCTTAACTACTATTGCTGCTACAGCAAAAATTACACTATAACGTTTAAACTTACAAATCTCGAAGTCAGAACTCTCACTCAGATAAATATACCTACTGTTTATCAACAAATAACAAAAATGTCGGTCTCAAGGAAAAATTAAAACTTTGTTACTTTTATTATCAGCTGCTGTACTTAAACAAGTTACTCAGTTTGATTTTATCATGGACTGCATGGAGCCCTCGGTGTGCGAGTGCGACTCGGACTTGGCCAGTTTTTTTACTCGGTGGCTTAATATAACTCGTTCTACGGCTTGGCTCGAAGGCTTGGCTTATCTCAAACCTTAATCCTCAAACCAATATCCACCCGCGCCGTATTAAGCTTCTACCCGATATGTCGAAATGCGCCGTCAAGAAACTATTTAAATATTAGTATTAGCGACGTCTTTGCTCGAGTAGACTTGGGTCAATTGAATGTCAAAAACACTAAATTTAACTGTAAGATTTAACCAAATTTACACTGTAATTTCAAAAAATTCAACTACTTATTACTAAAAACGGGACTGATCACGCAAACAATATTTAACTCGACGTTTCAGCCACATTGCAGTGGCCGTGGACACAAGCTGACTGAAGTGTAGGGTGTCACGTTCGTTTAGCCGCAGGAGTCTTTCGAGCTACCTGCACTAGATTTCGATTAGAAGCAGCACGTATCTCGAACTACCTACAGATACCTAGGGGGCATGGTCTGCCGTGGACGTCTATTGGTTAAAGTGATGACATGTACGCAGACACTCAGGAACTGTACCTACACAGGTTTCGTTTAACATGGCGAAACTTCGAGACGAAAATAAATGGTTTGAGCCAGTCGCGACGGATTTGTCCCTTTGTACATGGGTTATGATATTTATATTCCCGAATGTCACCGCCTGGGGGAATTGCGTACGATGAAATAGCACGGGCAGGTTTGCTCATAATGTATTAAGAGAACTTGGGCTTTGAGATTGACTGTGATATTTTCATTATAGACGGGAGCGATTTTGCTTCGAAATGGCTGAAATTGGATCACTCGTGTTTATCTCTCTGTCCGTCCGTCTGTCATAGCAAATTTGCTCTAAATCTACTGGACCGATTAAGTTGATTGAAGCTATGCAAAGAATTGAATTTTGGGGGGCAAATCCGAATATGAAATAAAAGTTTTACAAACTGTAGGTACCGTGTGATATCGTGATATGTCATATTAAAGGTCCGTTTGCAAGGATTTTAAATAGATTTAATACTTCTTTATAATTCTAGTGTATAGTTTTTATAGATATTTAGTAAAATAAACGAAAATTGACCGTCTCCCCCTAATCTAATCAACCATTCAAAAATTTTGAAATAAAAACGTAAATTTATTTTACTTTTAAAAGTGTGATTTAGTTCTTGTGATGATTAGAATATGAAAAAAAAAAACAAAATATAGGGGCATGTCCGTGGTAGATATAGATTTCAAGGAAAAAAATATTTGCTCTAAAGTCATTATCCAGGGAGGAAACAGGGGACTACGTTTGTATGGAAAAATGGTGCGCATCGTAAACTCTTAAGGAAAGAAAAGTTACATATGAACCATTATCGGTGAGGTCAATGCCCCTTTAAACAGTCGACGATCGATGTCGATGCCGCAGACTTAAATTGCCCCGTAAAACTGATCACATCAACCCTTCCGTAATTTCCGTTAGGAACGCACCGTTTATTACGAGTTCGCAAAATACAGCCTAACACAGCCATATAGGATGCCCCAAAATGCACCTAAACGAAGAATTTTTAGTAGAAAATGAAAAACAAAAATCTGGATGTAAAATTTCAAAGTCAAAGTCAAAGTCAAAGTATCTTTATTTGTCAACATGGGTACAACATATATATTTGTCAACATATTTCCGAGTTTGATAGTGTAAAAATTGACTTCAAAATAAGTTTTTGTTTTTTATTTCTTACTAGCTGTTGCCCGCCACTTTGTTTGCGAAGAATAGGGCTATAAAAATAGACTACGACCTATTCTCAGACCTACCAAATACAGACAAAAAGGTTTCATAAAAATCAGCAGAACCGTTTCGGAGGAGTTCGATAACAAACACCGTGACACGAGATTTTTATATTATTAGAGGATTATGTCGTTTGCTGAGGGTGTTACTTTGCATTTGTGTTTGACGACCTTATAGCCCAATGGTTAGAGAACCTGACTACGAAGCTTGAGTTCCCGGGTTCGATCTCTCGTGTACTTAATTGCCATAATGGTTTGAATTATCAAGTCGGCCTCCTCTCAGAATGAAGGGCTTTTGCCATAGTTCCCACGTGGGCCCAGTGCGGATTGGATTGGAGTCGTTCATTTAAGGTCTAAAAATACGGGTCACATTTTAAATGCACCCGTCGTAGAGACACCCTGTGAACCCCACGGATAATGAAATGTACGCTTGAATTTTGAACGCTGTAATCCGGTTATCTTTGATTGGAATTATTAATAGAGCCTTCCTCATCGACAAATCTGGTTATTTTACTGAAGGGTGCCTGCTTTGATAAAGTAACGGATGGCGTGACGACTTTTAAAGTAGTTTGACGACGAACTCATCATGCCAGCCTGTATAGGTCCCACTGTAGGGCACAGGCCTCCTCACAGAATGAGTGAGGCTGGCAGCTTGGGTCCAGTGCGAATGGGAACTTACACACACCATAGAATTTCATCGCAGCTGTTTGCAGGTTTCCTCACGATGTCTTCCCGCACCATAAAGCTTTCAAATGTAATTTCGCACATAAATATTTAAAAAGTTTAGTCGAAAAAAAATGTTAGGTCAAGGGATATTTATCCCTAAAATAACATAAAATAACATTATGGTCATCATTTACATTGCATGAATTGTAAAATCCCGATCCCGTAGGAATATCGGGACATAAAATAAATAAAATGCACCGTAACTTTTATCCAAATACGTCCAGTCGTTTTTAGCATGGACGAGTTACAATCACAAGCAGCCAACACACTATTACATGGTTCCTACGGAAGACCAGCGTCAGCTGCAAGGCCGACATCAGAGTTGATTTGTTGAGCTGAGTTGGGACCATTTCGGTTCCGTAGTCAACTAGGAACCCTTATAGTTTCGCCATGTCTGTCCGTTTGTCTGTCTGTCTGTCTGTCTGTCCGCGGCTAAGCTCAGAGACTGTTAGTACTAGAAAGCTGTAATTTGGCATCAATATATATATCAGTCACGCCGACAAAGTGATTGAATAAAAAAAAGTAAAAAAAATTTTTTTAGGTTACCTCCCATAGACGTAAAGTGGGGGTGATTTTTTTTTCTCGGCTAACCCTATGGTGTGGGGTATCGTTGGATAGGTCTTTTAAAATCATTGTGGGGTTGCTAACATGATTTTTCTATTCAGTGATCTGTTTGCGAAATATTCAACTTTAAAGTGAAAATTTTCATTAAAATCGGCCGTCCCCCCCCTCTAAAATCTAAACTGTTGGGTGGAAAAATTTGAAAAAATTCAGAAGGGTAGTAAATATAACAAATTTACTAGGAAAATTATAGCGGCTAAGATTGCTTGGAAATTATTTGTAGTTTAAGAGTAAATAGTAGCCTAAGGTATAAAACATACCTAAACTTGGATGATTCCGTACACATACGAAATTCTTAGAAAAATATTACTTGATTTTTTCGTAATGGCTACGGAACCTTACCTTGGGCGTGCCCGACACGCTCTTGGCCGGTTTTCTTTTGCTAATTTAAGATTATGTCACAAATAAATATTTTTCAATCTATCTTTTCTTTCTTTCTTTCTAACAAACTTACGCAATTCATATTATTAGTCAGCCCATTTTTATAGTATTCATCAACCAAAAAAAGCTCTTTTAAATCCCTTTTATAACTTTTATATATACACATTATACAACTTTAAGCTGTAAAGCGATTACTTGGTTTACTTGGTTACTTATTTTTTAATCGAAGTCCCTGTCCAAATCCATTGTCCATTAATTCGTCTATAATGGCTCGATAATCGCGTGCGTCACTGAACCCTGTGATTTAATTGCCTCAACTGGCGATCAATTACACTTCGGCATTGTACCTCTAATTCACTCAGACATTTGAATTTATTTACCTGTCACATTTCTCCCACATAATCTTCCTTTCAATATTTGTATTTATAATGACTAATGTTTTTATTTATTTATTTCAAAATATGGTTACATGAACTTACAAAAAAATCCAATGCGCCATGAAACCTAAACTTAACGAAAACAATAAGATCAACAAAACAATGAACTATGAAATTATTAAATTATAGTGCAATTTAGATAATAAATAAGTTACATTATAAATAAGTTACGCTCTTACAGATTTAGGCCTGCATCCATCATCTCACAAAATCTCAGTATTTATGAGTAGGTACTTGTAGAAACGTATTAAATTAAATTAAATAAATAAATAAATATTAGGGGACAATCTAACACAAATCGACCTAGTCCCAAACTAAGCAAAGCTTGTATTATGGGTACTAGACGACGATAAACATACTTATATAGATAAACAAATACTTAAATACATAGAAAACATCCATAACTCAGGAACAAATATTCGTGCTCATCACACAAATAAATGCCCTTACCGGGATTCGAAGCCAGGACCTCTTGCTACGTAGGCAGGGTCACTACCAACTAGGCTAAGGCGGCTGTTAATTGACACCATTTTCCAAATACAGCTTTTATACAGACAGCTCTTATGTAAAACAACACTTTCCCTACTTTTATTTCTACCTCTTGTACAGCTCAGAGCTGTATTACTTTAGCTTAGTAGCATTATGGGAATTAATATGGGTTCATTACAGCTTTATGTTTTATTACCAATTCCATAACACCTTAATAATTGTAGGATAATTACAAGCTTAATTGAAGTCTGTGATTTAATTGCCCCAAGGGCTATCAATTAAACCCAGACACGGAGACACGCCCACGTCGAGTTTTAATAAGTTCCATGTGTATGGAAGACGTGCTAATATGTTTGGAGGGCTCCTGAAAATGTTTTTAAAGGACGTTTCCAATTAAAATTTAATTATATTTATTTTATAACGTAATTGTGAATTAAAAGATAACGGCACTCAATCATGACGCGTAACATTGGTCTTTTAAGTATAATTATGTGTTACTTAAGCATCTTGGTCAGTGTTATTAAACCAAGTTTAGAACAATTTTGAAATTACATTTATCGAGAATATATTTATAGTTCTGTACTTTACTTAAACAAGGTGACCTTTAGCCTCTGGATAAATATGATATTACTGAACTTTTGGACCACAACGGCCATCTGTTCTGTTCTGTTGTGATGTGTCTTTTGCCTAAAATTATGATATTAAATATCTTAGATAATGTTTGAAAACATATACCTTGTTGAGTTTCTCGTCGGATTCTTTTTAACAGGGTTTTTCCGTACATTTCGTACTAAATACAAACTGAAATATAGATGCACAGAAAAAACCCCAGAAAAAAGACCAATGCTGGGAATCGAACCCAGGTCCTCAGCATTCCGTGCCGCGTGCCATACCCCTACACCACCACTGGTCTATAGACCAGTGGTGGTGTAGGGGTATGGCACGCGGCAGCATTGGTCTTTTTTCTGGGGTTTTTTCTGTGCATCTATATTTCAGTTTGTATTTAGTACGAAATGTATGATTTCACGGGATGACCGTAAAAGTAATAAAAAAATGAAGTTGGAAAAAATAAGTACAAAAAAAAGATACTTCATAGCTAACTTGTTTTTAGGGTTTTTCCGAACCGATGGTAGCTCCTTTGATATTCATGCCTTAGATAGATAGTCCTATCTTCTAATCTTCAAATCTATAAAAATCTCGTGTCACGGTGTTTGTTATCGAACTCCTCCGAAACGGCTTGACCGATATTTATTATTAAACTTTATTCTCTGTATTCGGTAGGTCTGAGAATAGGTCGTAGGCTATTTTTTTATACCTACCCTATCTTAGCGGACGAAGTTGCGGGCAACAGCTAGTCTAATATACACCGTGAAATTTTAGTGGTTGTTTTCCCGAAACGAGGTGATTTAGTATCGATTGTACAATCGATTTATAATTACTATTTTGACTAGAGTCAAAAATCCAATTGTGAAAAACTAAAGTCGAAAATGACCGCAAACCAATAGTAACGCTTCGTTAGTACCTAACCTATCGTACGATCGTACGCTACTTGTACCAACGAAGCGTTACTATTGGTTTGCGGTCATTTTCGACTTTAGTTTTTCACAATTGGATTTTTGACTCTAGTCAAAATAGTAATTATAAATCGATTGTACAATCGAAACTAAATCACCTCGTTTCGGGAAAACAACCACTAAAATTTCACGGTGTATAAAAATCTCGTGTCACGGTGTTTGCTATCGAACTCCTCCGAAACGGCTTGACCGATATTTATGAAATTTTTCGTCTATATTTGTGAGATCGTAAGCTATAATTTATATGGAAAACAACGCTTGCCGGGTTAGCTAGTAAGTAAATATATATAATAAATTACAGCAGTGCGGGGAGCAGGGAGCGTCGCCATTACTCTTGATACCGCGGTGTGAGTGGACGCCTCCGGTCGGTCCCTGTGCTCTGTCTTTCGATAAATTGAGTGGTTATATTAAGCACATTGGTAGTAAACACGACATAACCTCCACCTTTTTTTGAAGTCGGTTAAAAAAACGAAACCACAGCAAAACGTTATTGAAATCGATCCGCTACCCAATTTGTGGCCAGTACGCACTGAGCGCGACAAAAAGATTTCAATTGGTCCGCACTGCATTGCATGTCTGTATTGTGGGTAGAGAAGGGTGACAAATAATGTCACGATGAAAAAATCACAGTGATCCGCCGTCTAAAAGTATCACCGTGACATTCGAAGGAGGAACAACGTAACAAAATAACGTAGGTCGTTCCTTGGTTTTTTAGGTGCCACTGTTATTCACGCAAAGATAACATTTTGGTATCCTTTTCTAACGCATCCTAAAAACTCATCTCGTATATATAATAAGAACTAGCTTTTGCCCGCGACTCCGTCCGCGTGGAATTAGTAATTTGGGCAGCTTATTTTTTTATCCAATTTGCTTTTTCATCAATTATGGCTCTCCTTAGTTCTTCGATAATAAAAAAAATACCCCCCCCCCCCGCAACCCCCCCGCACCCTCCAACCCGCTCCCTCCCGCACAGCAACCCCGAACCCCCCCCGTACCCCTCCGCACCCCCTGCACGCCCACCCACACAGCACCCCCGCACACCCGCGTTCGTCCCATCCCAAGTCAAGCGTGCCCTATAGAAGTTTTACTTCAAGTTTTTTTTTGCCAAATATCTTGAAAACGGTGCATCCTACGGCAAAATCAATGAAATGTTCATCCCCCCTTTAATACCCCCACACCCTCTCCCACGCGCCCTCCCCCGCACCCCCCCTCAACCCCCCCACCCCCCCACCCCCTTGGTGTTTTTGTCAAATATCTTGAAAACTGTGCATCCTACGGCAAAATCAATGAAATTTTCATCCCCCCTTTACTACCCCCACACCCTCTCCCCCGCACCCTCCCCCGCACCCCCCCTCAACCCCCCCATCTCCTTGGTGTTTTGTCAAATATCTCGAAAACGGTGCAAAACAATGAAATTTGAATCCCCCCTCCGAAGCCCCGCACCCCCTCCCCCGCACCCTCACCCCCCCCCCTCAACCCCAACTTGGTGTTTTTGTCCAATATCTTGAAAACGGTGCATCCTACGGCAAAATCAATGAAATGTTAATCCCCTTAACCCCCCCGCGCCCCTCACCCCCCTCAAACCCCCCCCCCCCTGGTGTTAACACTAAAAGAATTTCTCAAATCGGAGTAGTAGTTCCTGAGATTAGCGCCTATATAGAAGTTTTACTTCAAAACCCCCGATTTTGAAACATTCTTCCGCTCCGCTCCGCTCCTATTGGTGTTAGCGTGATAATATATAGCCTATAGCCTTCCTCGATAAATGGGTTATCCAACACTGAAAGAATTTTTCAAATCGGAGCAGTAGTTCCTGAGATTAGCGCGTTCAAACAAACAAACAAACAAACAAACAAACTCTTCAGCTTTATATATTAGTATAGATGGGACGATGATGTGTTATTGTCCCTGCATATCACTTCGATTATACCGACCGTATATCATTGAACTGTTACGCAAAATGTGATTTTGTGACGTCTAACGTCGATTAAAACACATATGTCGTTATGTGAGTGACTAAGCGGCGAGCGGCGGTTTGTCAAAGGTCACGGCTATTTTTCACTGTGATTTTTTGGAACTGTAACGACAAACACAGCGAAAGGAATAACGCTCTAAGCCAACTCTTAATTGTGGTTGATACACCTGGAGCGTTCACGCAGATTTAGTATTCGGCGGTTTCATTCAGTTTTGCTGAACTAAACGAAAAACTGAAAAGGTCGCCGCGGCCGTTCCCGTTCTACTCACCGGTACCGACTGGCTTGAAATTACTGTGTCCTTGTCTAATTAGAAGGAAAAGAAGAGGATGTACTGTCACAAAATAAAAAGGTACAGAAGTCAATCAAGTGTATGTACTTCACTTTTCATACCAACGCTCGGCGGTCGCTCTAGGGTTGTCAATTATGGCATATGCACAAAAAACTTATCGTGATAGTGGCACTCGTATCTAGTTGTTTGATTTATTGTTGATATTCAAACGGGAAGAATGGTAATATAAAATAATAATAATAATTAAAATACCTACCTACAAAATTTAGCGTTTGTCAATTTTCACTATCGAAAATCCCTAATAACTTCTAAACGGATTATCCTAGTTACACAATTTCCATTGTCCTATCGGTTTTAGACCTAAACCTATCTAATGATACTAAAAACAACACAATATCTATACAAACAAAAAAACATGTTTTCAACTTACGTAATATTAGTGGCGTGAATTTACCTTACAAAAATGTAGTTAGGTACTTACTTCGTTTATACTGATTCAAAATAGGAAACTATCATTATTTTGGGAGTCGGGGCGAGGTGCTTACCTATTTACGTAACTATTCTATGTAACGTTAAAATGAACCATCGAAATACAAGCAGATACCTACTACAGATACTACTAAAAAACGACCATTCACCGTTTAGGGTTGAATTTAAACAACCATCCACTGAACAGTTATAATAACTTTTTTTTGTTGCTCCATTATTACACTTGAAAAATTCCACAGACGCGCGACACAAAATAAATAGGTACGCGCGACCACAGCGCGCGCCTCGAAAAACTCCAGTGACGCGCGACTACAGCGCGCGCCTCACGTGGATGGCAATCGCGCTCGGACTGATCCGAACTGATCCGCGATATCGTGTCTGTGAACAGTGTCTATGTGTGCGTTGCTCGAGCGCACTTTGTATGTAGATTTAGACCTTTTTATTTTGTGGTACTGTCGAACATCATCTGACTGAATAATAACAACAAATATTACCGTTTGTATTCCCCTCGAGATTTTTGTGTGCGGTTAAAATAAGATCTTTTTTTGTCGACCGATGAACGATATTACGCACAATCTCCATGTAAAATGCCAAAATCTGAACCTCTAAGTTTAGAGACATGACATTTTGAACGGGTGAAGGTCACAATCTAGTTCTTGGAGATTCCCATGGGAATTTTTGAAAATCCCGGTATCTATATCGATTTGACTGTCAGACCTAATTTATTTATTTATTTAACGCGAGAGAAGTAGCGGATAAAAGCTATTTAAATATATCTCTTTTAGTTTGCTTTACATTTGTTTTAGCTAGGTTCTCCACAGCGAAATATGCCAACGGTTTCACTCCAAACACCACATCGCCGCATTTACGCTCGTTTGTCAACGTCACAATGATGTAATGGAAATTTGGTGTCAACTGGCTACGCTGTGATTTTATTATCTGTTTTATCAATTTAGGGGATCGCGTGACGTTTCGGACTGCTGGTTAGCAGATTGAAAGTGAACAAATTTATATGCCTAAAATAGTGTACCAGTAAATCCATACTTACTATCATCATCAACATCATCCCAGCCTATGTACGTCCCACTGCAGGGCACAGGCCTCCTCTCAGAATGGATGCGGCTGGCGCAGAACCGATCCGTTTGGCGAGCCTTGGGGGAGGCCTATGTTCAGCAGCGGACGTATTTCGGCTGATTTCAGATATTTTCATCATTATCATCATTTGATGATAATGATGAAAATATCTATTCTTCGCAAGAGGACATAATATAGAGTTGTTACAACCGGGTGGAACGATATCGGTTATCCAATATTTAACCGGTATTCGAGAAAACATATTTTTCTACCCGGTTGTAACCACTCTATATTATTTCTTCTTGCGAAGAATAAGTAAATTAGCTTACCTAATTCCTATCACCGATTACCATTCTAGGTTAAAAGAAATAAAATGTTGTCGTGGAATATAAGTGTTTTCAAGGAAAAATTTATAATATATCTTTCTCAACTGTCTCAGCATTTCCTTTTGTATATGTGTCTGTATTCCGTCACACCCACGTCGTCTGAAAAGGGCACATTGAACCCCTAACTCTTTTTCAGAAGAAAATATAACCCCAAAACTTTCAAGTGATAAAATGGCGAATATTACTCTTTTTAATTGAGACGATAACGAAGTTAAAAAGGTTCATCTCAATGGCATTTGTCTGCTAGATTACAAAGATTAAGGTTTGAGGTGAGTGAACCTACGGGAAAAGTGAAACAGTGGTTTATAAACCATAAATTACTATTCTGTCGCCTGCGATTCTGTCTGCAAAAGAACTCGTTTATCGCTATCCCGCGGGAACTATGCAATTTTCTGGGATAAAATCTATCCTATGTTCTTCCCAGAGTTTCAAACTAACTCCATACCAAATTTAATCTAAACCGGTGCAGCGGTTTAAGCGTGAAGAAGTAACAGACAGGCAGTATGTCAGAACTATAGAAATTATTTCCGTCTTAATTCCCAAATATTCCATCATTATCTTCATTTATTGTTTGAGGAACATACGTGCAATATTCCATGTTTCTAGACATAGTGGTTCAGACATTGGATTTTAGTGATTTTACGCTTTTATCCCGTGAGAATATCGGGATAAAAATTAACCTGTCTCTTACACCAGATGTGCAGCTAATACCAAATGTCATTCAAAATCTTCGAGTCGTTTTAGTCTGAAGGAGTGACAAAACACACGCACACATACTCATAAACTTTCGCATTTATATTATTAGTAGGAAGTCTCAGTACATTATTTGGTTGAGACACTGGAAAAATTGTGAAATTTAAAAAGACTAAGCCTTAATTAAATGTTATAACCAACCAGAGTCGATTTTTATAAAAAAGGCAAAGGAAAAAGAAGGGGACTGGTGTTACTGCGTTTTACACAGCACAAAAAATTAGAATAAATTTGAATGTTAGACAGGAAAGGCGGATAGGGCTCTAACCGCCCGGCGGCCACGACTTCACGCGTTTGGCGGCGCGGCAAGCATTTTCTGTGTTCATTGCGCGGCCGAGACGCTCGCCGTACAGTGGTTACCTGGCGGCACACGCAATGAACTGATAAAACGCTTGCTGCGCCGCCAAACGCGCGAAGTCGTGGCCGGGTTAAGGAAGCAAACGGTAAATTTTTCCGTTTTTTGTTAAGAACCTGAAGTCAAAACATAAACCCACGGAACGCATTACCGGGGAAGCATCTTGCCTCAAACCAGAGCCCGTATGTCTAACGCGCGAGCGCTTGCCTTCGCTTTCACCATCTCTTTCTAGCACCATCTTATACCGTTTGACAGAAAGAAATAGTGAATGCGAAAGCAACCGTCAGCGCATTAGACAATAAACCTACAGATCTTTGTATATCTATACGCCAATTTAATTTAAGTCCGTTCACCCGTTATTACGTGTTTAACACATCAACAACAACAAACATCTAAATATCCAAACATCTTCACAAGCTTTCTCATAATATTAGTAGGATTGCAAAAAATGCATTGTTTTCTGACACTTAAGATTGCGCAGTTTTTCTGCGCGGATTCATCTAGTAAATCAAGTGGCTTTGCGCACGCGACGCCTTATTCAATTTTTATTGACCACGGCCCATTAATTTTGTTTTGTTCGCTAATTAATTATTGAAGTAGAGTTTAGCATGCTTGTTCATTAAACGGATCGCTCCAACTAGTACAGTCGACTACAAAAAGATCGATGCAGCCAAAGTTACAAAAATATGTATACGCGACTTTATTAACTTACCATTAAGGTCGTGTATATATATTTTTGTAACTTTGGCTGCATCGATCTTTTTGTAGTCGACTGTACAAACAACAACAAGTACAGCAAGTAGTAGTTTACAGGCCGGCAACAGATTGGTGACTCTCTTTGAGTTGCTGATATTTATGGGCGGTGGTGATCATTTTCCATCACCTTCCTTCTCATAATAAAAAAATAAATAAAAAAACGGGCAAATTACTAGTACGGTCTTTCAGGTATTTTAGTAGGTACACTAGTAAGTAAAAGAGTCGGCATGGTTCGGGGAGCAAAAAAAAGCCTAAGTATATTCGTTCCGTTTCTCTGTCCTATACTTATATGCTTACTCGAACTAGGCTAACAACTTCAGCTCATTTAGGCTCCAAGTGCCTGCCAAGCACCAGCAGATGTTCCTGCGCTCCGACTTCTGGCCGGAGGGTGAGGTGTTCTGTCGTTTTAGGGAAGCGACGAAGACGTCTTTCAAAAATCCCTAAATAAATAAATGTAAATAAATAAATATTAGGGGACAATCTTACACAAATCGACCTAGTCCCAAACTAAGCAAAGCTTGTACTATGGGTACTAGACGACGATAAACATACTTATATAGATAAATAAATACTTAAATACATAGGCCACATCCATAACTCAGGAACAAATATTCGTGCTCATCACACAAATAGTTTTTATTACTTATTTAAGTTTTCTTATCTTTTTATTTGTATTTTTGAATTTTACAGCGCATTGGTGTTATACTGTACTGCTGTAATTTATATTGATGAATAAATAAATAAATTAGTACTATAAAACTGAACAGGTAAAATACTATAAACTTGAACTACAACACATTAATAAAAAATTAAAGAGTGTTCACCCAATTCGAGGCATTTAAACATAAACATAGGCATGTCGCTAAAGACAAAATACTACAAAACAACAGTTACGACATGAACTAGTAACCATAAAAATATGAAGAAAACAATAGGTATATATAAATAAACTTAGTAAGTGAGAACAAAAGTGGTCCTACAACTGTAACTAAATATACCTACTTCAACCAAAAGCACAAAAAGAAAAAAGCTGCGGCAAACAATAAGAACTAAATCGTTACCTAAGTAACCTGCCTTAGTTTTGAAAGCGTAAGACAATTAAATTAAAATAACCACTACTGGGTCTCGGATCCCACGCTAATTATTTATTTTAAGTCTGTACAGAAGCGTCTTGTATTTATTAATACTTAGAAACTTTTAACACATCGACTTTTGTATCCTTAAAAAACTCGTGATTTCAGCAAATCGTTCACTAAGTCCACACCGTTCAGTTAGATCTGGTGCTTGGCTGGTTTGTCAATCGAAGCTATTCGGAGTACGCCGGAGGGACTCAGTTCGTTGCTCGCTCTCGATTGGTTTATTATTAGGTCATTTTACACTGTGATGCCATTGCCGATAAACAGAGTATTTATACGTATACACTTTTCCATCTCTTATGCCGTATACTAATTTCAAAAGTTATATTTTGTTTCCTTAGATTTTCTCGTGATAAGTCGATAACAGTCGAAGATAACTCGTGGTAGCCTAGCGGTTTGACCTTGCCTTTCAAGCAGGGGGTCGTAGGTTCGAGCACGGGCTCGCGACTCTGAGTATTTCCGAATTCATGAAAGAAAGTACATTATGAGCTTTACGGTAAGGCAAACATCGCGAGGAACCCTGGAGACACCAGCGAAGAAATTCTATAGTGCGTGTACTGTAGTACTGGGCCCTCATGGGAACTACTGCCAAAGCCCTCTCATTCTGAGCGGAGGCCAGTGCTCTGCAGTCGAAGGTAGCCTGGGATGATGATGACCATATGTTACAGCCAGTATAGAAATTAACCTAACTAGGACTTGACAGCTGGTTTGACACTCGTTATCGCTACAGTAACTTTGTACATCTCACGCTTAAAGTTAGATTAATATCCTCTGTTGGCAATATCTAACGTTTATCTGATTGTTTCCGAGTTCCAGATAGAAGGCAAAGTTTGGAATTAAAATCAAGTTAGTATGAAAAGTTAGATGTTGATCTCTTATTGATATGGAAACATGGATGACGTAATATACTGGTATGGTATATTTAATACCAGGGTTGGCAGACCTTTCGTGGTAAATGTGCCATTTTGACGACCGAATAGAACCTGACTACGAAGCTCCGAAGCATCTTCGAATTCGTTACGATGTGACCAACAGAGAAGCAAAGTTATCGACACAGCCCACCGCATTAGCACGCTGAAGTGGCAATGGGCCGGCCATATAACCCGAAGAACCGATAACCGTTGGGGTAGACGAGTTCTTGAATGGAGACCACGGATCGGCAAACGTAGCGTAGGACGTTTTCAGACTCGGAAGAGCGACGATCTTCGCAAGGCGGCTGGCAAGAGCTGGATGAGAGTGGTGGAGGATCGTGCTCAGTGGCGTGCCATGGGAGAGGCCTATGTCCAGCAGTGGGCAAGCACAGGCTGATGATAATGATGCTGATGATGATGAAGCTTGAGGTCGCGGGTTTGATTTCCGGCCGGGGCAGGTACTGCAAGCAAATATTTGGAGGTCCAAATTCTTGCTGGGCGTCCTGGGTTATCTAGTTACGCCACTGTGACGTACCTGAATTATATCGCGTGTTACAACCAGCATGCGTGCCATTCGTTAGCCTTCCTATTTTATGCAAATATATGATTTATTAAATTTACAATTTTCACTTACAATTACTGCCCTACTCGAGATTTCACGATAAATATTTTTAAAATTATCTCGACGTTTCGGCCGCATTGCAGCGGCTGTGGTGATTTTGCTACGAGTATTAAGCACAAACAATTTTGTTTGGAGCGTGGTTTTTTACAATACTCTTAGACCACTTTTATACTGACTTACCCTAATTCTATTGAGCAATAAAGTTTCAAGAAATAAAACCAAAGTATCTATCCAGCCCATTTTCGTAGAGCCCACACCATAAACACTTAAAAAACTTCAAATTTACCGTATCTTTGCGTCTCGGACAATCTCCACAAGAAAGAGCGGGACAAAACACCGATCTGCGGCATAGGCTATTGTTACACGTTTTTCGTGAAAGAAAAGTGATTAATCGACTCTCGAGGCTCTTCAAATGGAGGCTTTGTGCGAGATAAGTGTCTTCTGAAACCATATTTTATAACGGGTTGTATGACTCTATCCATGTTCCGGCCTACATTGTTTTTTACGATAAGAGGATACCATGAAACTCTTAAGGGTATGTATGACACAAAAGAGTATAAATTAAACTAGGGCCTCACTTTTTTCGTAACACCCTGACACTT
The DNA here is from genome assembly GCA_947859365.1 of Archips crataeganus. Classification (NCBI taxonomy): domain Eukaryota; kingdom Metazoa; phylum Arthropoda; class Insecta; order Lepidoptera; family Tortricidae; genus Archips; species Archips crataeganus. Next base: position 20,322,649 of record OX402048.1, read on the forward strand.
TCAAACAAAACCTTTTTTTTGCACACTAAAAATAGAATACATGGAGTTCTAGCGCTATGAGATTTTATAAGGAAATAGCAGAGGTTAACAGAAGAACTGCTGGCAGCTACTTTGGTCAAAAAATTAGCTTAGCACACAAAGGGCGAACGCTGCCAGTATCTTCGGAACCTGGCGTAAGATGGACTCCTCTTAATAATATATAATTATGTTTTAGTTACTTACCTAATATTTTTTATTTTTACTTTTGTTTTTTTTAATGTACCTACTTTTAGTTTAAAAATGAACACATTGCAAAACCGGAAAAGTAGCTAGGGCTTGGAATCGAAACATGATCATGTCATCATCATAATTTATCATTTCACCAACAGGAGCGACTCGCATGCTAGGCGAAATTTCTCAATGTTTGTGTTAAATTACTTTGTAAGTCTTTGCCGCCGAGCGTCATCTACATGCAACGTGCATGTCTGCGGATTACCTACCTGTACTATCTACGACAATTACACATGGTTTATTTTCACCGTCGCAATTGTGTGGCGGATTCATTTTGATATGAATTTGCGCAAATTCTAGTTAACAGTCTTAAAGAAGCGTGTGAGCGATAAACTATCGATGATGATGTATTATTGATGAATGATGATGCTTTTGACCGAACGAGCGTGAAGCATCTCCGTTACAGTTTGGAAAAATGTTTTTTTGTGCGGCTGTTTGTTCATCTCTACTAGTCGCGACTCTAGTGAAATTTTGTGAGCAGGATTGATAAATAAATCGATTTTTTTATGGATTCAGTTATTGAGATTTTTTTTAAATGACAGAGCCATGGAGGTTTTACGGTGGGCGTTCAACATTTATTCAGCTACCTATACATACTCACGAGGTCTACAGCTTACAAAGCCACTAGTTTAGTTGGGACATTACTCGTACATATATATTATAAAAGAATGCTAGCGATTTAGCTGCTTTGATTATATTCACTGCATGCTCCCAAGCTCTTCGTAATATTCCAATCCTGCAATTTTGGAAATATTCCAACAGCAAGAGTACATGCGATACACACAGAACAGTAATATCTGCATATGCTCGGAATGTAAATATGCATCGGTATTAGAAAGCAAACTGCATACAATAACGTCACAATTCAACAAATGGATATAATAACCTATAACAGACTTAGGATAGCTAATCAGCAGTACTTGAGCTGTGTTCCGGCGTGGAGAGTAAGGGCGCTTGTGCACTAACTACAAGGAATTTTACTGTCCGTGAGATTTTTATATATTAGACTAGCTGTTGCCCGGGACTCCGTCCGCGAAGAATAGGGGTAGGTACAAAAAAAAATAGCCTATAACCTATTTTCAGACCTCCCGAATACAGAGAAAAAAGTTTCATAAAAATCGGGTAAGCCGTTTCGGAGGAGTTCGGTAACAAACACCGTGACACGAGATTTTTATATATTAGATTAAATTCAATACAAAGTCAGGCTTACAGTGTGCACCACACGTCAGCATCCTGGATTTCGGACAGAAATTCATTTAACAGCGCAATTGCCCTAGCCGTTGGACAGTTCCTAGTTCTACGAGTCCCCATACATTACGCTAGGTTGTCATTGATATTTGGGATACCCTGAACCTACTAATGAAATATTATTACAGTTTCCTAGCAGTAATTCTTGTAGGCACTCTGAGTCTTTGTTGAGCAGAAGTGTTATTAGAGTCAAGCAAGCGGTCACCAAAACCAGTACGTGAATGTTTAATCGGTCGATAATAGGTAGTGTTTGCTGAGCTTGCCCCAGTTTGGCCGGTGCGGAGCGTTGCAGCCCGTTATCTTAAAATGCAGATTACAACTCGGGCTAATACTAATATTATAAATTTAGTGAGTATTTGCGTGCTTTGTATGTATATTTGTTACAGTATTACCACTTATACAGGGTGAATTCAAATTGGTGATACAAAATTAGTGTTTCGTACTCAGTTAATGATAAAAAATAAAAATAAATAAAATAAATATCACGGGACAATTCACACCAATTGACCCAGTCCCAAAGTAAGCTAGGAAAGCTTGTGTTATGGGTACTAGACAACGGATAAACATGCTTATATAGATAGATACATACTTAAATACATAATAAACACCCAAGACCCGAGAACAAACATTCGTATTTTTCATACAAATATCTGCCCCGACACGGGAATCGAACCCGGGATCTCAAGCTTCATAGTCAGGTTCTCTAACCACTAGGCCATCTGGTCGTCTGATGATGACAATTTAATGCACTAACTCATTTGTTTTAATTAGTCTGATAAAATTTGGGGCGTCCATACATTATTCTGAGCTCTGAAACCACTCAATGTATGGACACCTCAAATTTAAGAAGACTAATAAAAACAAATAATAACTGAGCACGAAACACTAATTTTGTATCACCAATTTGAATTCACCCTGTATAAGTTACATCGGCAATAATCGTTTGCGCAGAATAGTGCAACCTAACACCACATGAATAAATACGGAGCAGAATAAAAAGTTCAAACAACGTCGCGCACGCATTACACTACTACACGCACAACATATGTGTGCGTGACCTGTCACAGACAAGACGGGGGGGCGTGCACCGGCGCCCGCTCGGAGACAAACCGGTTTGAACTAGCTCAGTGAGTATACAAAGTTCAGGTGTGCCGCCAGCGACGACGCGACCGTTTAGCGTTTAGCTACATAGTTCGGGTATTCGGTTGTTTTTAAAGATGCCTACCTGTTGTAGTGTTTGTAGATATACAGATATTAGATACTTAGGTACTTGTTTAAATAAAATATTTTGATTTTTAATTTTTGTTTTTACTGAGCGACAACCCTATGATAATAGGTAAGAATTTCGAGCACTGTTCGGAAGCTTTTCTTCTGCTCCGTATTTATTCATGTGCTAACACCGACTGAAACCGAACGTGTATACCAATGAAATTAACACATTATTTTACCTTATGGCTTCAAATACAAGAACAACACGGACTCATGCTATCTCGCTCTTAATATAAGTACATGTGAGGTTTTTCTAACGTGAGGCATCGAATTTATTGTATAAAATAGCACAATAAAATATCAATGGAACCTTAACCGAATTTACTCAATCATTGTTATGACAGCATAAACAAGCTTGGTTGCTAACCACTAGAAAACAATAGATGACAGGGCAGTACGAAACAACCAATAGTGGACAGTCGCGTGACGTACGTACGCGTGGTGTGCTATGATTGGCTGAAAATTTTTCGCGCCACATCAAAATAAGTTTTCTGCGCAGGTACATCGGCGTAACTTATATAAGTGGTAATACTGTACTCTTTCACGCTAAAACGCTTCTCGTTTGTTTGCTGTAATTACAATACACAATATCTCATTCGATCATAAGTACCGTTAATGGGGTGGGGTGCATTTGAGTGAAAATAAACGAATCACACATCACATTTCTACATTTGACAATGGCAATAAAAGTGATAATGAAAACGGGTGTAGTTGTGTGTCGCTGTCAGTTGCGTCGAGTAGTCGCGCGACCAGAGCGGTAGCGCGCAGTGCGCGTTTGGCAGCCGCTGTGACGTGTGACTCCGGGAAAAATGGCTATGGATTAGCCCGAAACATGTCAAGTTAAACTCGTTTAAAGACGTGAGCGATCCGTTTATTTTCACTTTGAGTGGGTCTCACGGCACTATCATGTTTAAAGGGGTGCCTTTGGCAAAATTGGGGTTAGGTTAGGTTAGGTTAGGATTGGTTTTAAATTTCTTTAACGTCGATGCAGTCTTTACCTACAAGTGGGTTTTTGATGGAAAGTAAAGGTTTCTCCAAAACTCAACAAACCTAATACCGGGCAAGAGGTATCCATGCCACTTTTTTTATATCACAATCTACCCTCGACTTGAGTTCAAGGCCACATACACTTGACTTGACATGGACTTGAGGTCTACATACATTCCAGTTCTCGCTATTGTGCTTCTCGTAATTTCATTCCACATCCTATATCTTTCTATCTTTCATCTTCTTTCATCTCTTTTGCGGGTGGGATTCCCCGCCTATACTCTATCCTATCCTTACTTGGTTCTCCATTAATCTCCATGTCACTTTGTTAAGCGGTAATACCTAGACATTTTTTTATATTCATCATCCATCATCATTTGAGCCGAAAGACGTCTACTGCTGAACATAGGTCTCCCCCAAGGCTCGCCAAACAGATGGGTTTGCGCCATCCAACACGTTCCCGCAACCTTAACCAGGTCGTCGCTCCATTTTGTTGGAACCTACCTACACTGCGTCTTCCGGTCCGCGGACGCCACTCGAGAAACTTTCGGCCCCATCGGCCGTCAATTCTACGAGTGATGTGCCCTGCCCACTGCCACTTAAGTCTAGCAATTCTTCGAGCTATGTCCGTGACTTGAGTTCTTGCGCGGATTTCATAGTTGCAATCCCGCAGAGAGAGTTTTCGGCCACATTGCAGCAGCCGTGGTCACGAGTCAATTGGTGTTTTAGTGTGAGCGAATAAGTGAGTGAGTAATGAGTGTGAGTGTGGTGGCAATGTGGGCGAAACGTCGAGGTAAATATTGTTTGTGTGATAAGCCCCGTTCGTATAATAAACATAGAATCAATATTTTCCAATATTATTCTTATCACATTATAGTTACCGCAGGACTAAGTGCCGTCATGTTAGTCAGTTAATTTATTATAAGAAGCTTATCTCAGACAATGGATGTTCCATTACCTACATTCCTTTAAAGGGAGGCTATTAATAATATATGTTATTGTATACTAAGCACGTAGCATTATACATATGCTAATATATGTTCGAGATGTATTAGTGAGTTTTTTAGCATATTAACACTGGCTATAACTCAGAGCTATAAATTTTATTGTCTGTCTGAGATTTATCATTGCTTTTTTAATTTATTGGTGTAGTTTGACCTGTAACTACAGAATTAAGAATAAGAAGAATGACAATATTATCTTTTGTATTTCCGTAGAACATCGAAGTCGCCATTTTTATCCATCGTGCCATAGCAGATTAATAAATCCGCACGTGTTTTTGTTTTCGTTTATAAATGTTTAAATAATCATGATCATCATCATCAGCCTGTATCAGTCCACAGCTGGATATAGGCCTCTCCCATGTCACGGCACTGAGCTCGAACTTCAGCTTTTCTCCAAACCCTGCCAGTGGCGGATTTACAGATTTGCTGTCGATAGCCTAAATTTAAATTGTAATATGAGCGCTATTGGAATATTTCAAAAATTCCTGTTCACAAAAGTATACTTTCACAAAGCGCTTCGTAAATTTTTATATGTGTACAGACGTTGAAGTATTAGTTATACTAAAGTATGTACAAAAAAATTTTTTAAACAAATTTGCCGCCTCCCTATAGCATGCCGCCGTAGGCTCCAGCCTACTCAGCCTGCTGGTAAATCCCCAACAACCCTTGCGGTCACGCGGCTTCTCCAGGATCCCATCGAGAGATCCTAACATGATCTGATCACAATTATTTAAACATTAGAAATTTAGAAATATTCCCTTTCCAACAAAAAAAATAATGAAATCTGTTTATAAACAGGGATCTCGACGGATTGGCGTCATGTGGACATGTCTTCAAAATTAATTAAATAATTAATCAATGAATTAATTTCTTACTTAAGAGTTCATTTTGATTCCTAGTGAATACAAAATTACACATTAATTTCTTATGAAGATGTAGATTTAGTTAGGAAATAAACAATATTTTCTCCAAATTTTCTGTGGCCAGTCTAATACCTTTTTATAACCAAAATATACTAAAATTAAATTGTCATATCCAGGAATTTCAGAACATTATTTAATTAATCTAGTTATTAATTATTGTGTTATGTACACAATATTACAAACAATGACGCCAATCCGTACGATCCCTGTTCATAAATGACGGAGTTCTGTGGTAACATGCTTACCCAACCGATAATTGATCATCTCCTCCTTGCTATGTGCTAAATTTTATGTGATGTTAAGTAACTTGTGCGTTTTGGCCAAGGAAAATCGTTGTGTGGAATTCTGCACACGTTCACGAAGCAATTTAATGATGTGTTAAGTTTTCAAATTGGACTTGGTATGTGTGGGAAAGATAGCCTCTTCCCACATTGTGAAAGGCTTGCGAAAGGTTTATGGGTTGGGTTTAAGATGGTGATTACATGTAATAACTCTTCATTACTGCTGATACCGGCTGCTTCGCCCCCGCTGATTTTTTTTTCATACAAACCTTCTCCTAATAATTACGATACGAACCCAATAAAAATAATTACTTATCCAATTTGGTGCAGTCGATCGGAAGTTATGCGCGTACATAAGATTTCGATGAATCATTTTTATTTATATGTATAGATTTAATTGAGCTTACGGCCACTCCTTAAACCTTCCTTCCTTGGTCTGCCCCTAGAAGAAATAATAAGCAAAAATACAGATGGATTGAGAACCTCTTGTATTCGAATTATGTCAAAATTATACTGTCATTGTGTTGTCATATACTAATAATGTATTGTGCAAATAAGAATCGGTGGAATTTGGGCGCTGTCCGGACGCCACCATTATTTCAACGATATAAATATGTAAATAAACAAAACACATGTTTTACTGTTTGGACCTCACCTTGGCCGGATTGTCGCTTTTATGGGCGCCATAACACCGACCCGAGGTTTATGTCACAAAATGTAGGTATTGTGTGCGTGTAGACGTCATAGCAATATGTTAACTTTGTAATTTCAAAATTACGCTCTTGATACAAAGACGGGAAAACTTTTTGTTTAATATTTCATTTTTGCAACATTGGAAGTTAAATAAAATAATAATAAATAAATAAATAAATAATAAATAAATATAAGGGGACAATCTTACACAAATCGACCTAGTCCCAAACTAAGCAAAGCTTGTACTATGGGTACTAGACGACGATAAACATACTTATATAGATAAATAAATACTTAAATACATAGAAAACATCCATAACTCAAGAACAAATATTCGTGCTCATCACACAAATAAATGCCCTTACCGGGATTCGACCCCAGGACCTCTTGCTTCGTAGGCAGGGTCACTACCAACTAGGCTAAAGCGGTCGTTAAAAAAGTTTGTAAAAAAGGAGGTTTAACTCTAAAAACAAGCGCAGTGTTAAATTAGCAATGTAATAGAGTGAGCTGTCCCTAGGTATATGTGAAAAACTTATAGGTAAGTAAAAGACCGGCAGGCTTATTGCCTAATGCGGACGCTTGCATTCGCAGTTTGCAGTCACTATTTCCTTCTGTCAGACGTTATAAGATGGTGACAGAAAAAGATGCTGAAAGCGAAGGCAAGAGCCCGTGCGTTAGACAATACGGAATCTTTTGTATGTAGTAAGTAAAAGAATTGATATGGAGATTAAGTCATTTTTCAAATTTGGAAAGTCATTTTTTTATACGGACACGTTAGTTATACATACAACAGGTAATTTACTTGAGTTTTTCACCTATACCAGCGCCTTCAAATCTAAAGTTCGGCTTCTAAAATTTTTCATCACTTAAGCTCTGAAAGTAGGTTGCATTTAACTTGAAATCCGTGTTGTAAATTCGATTTACATCTTTAGGGATGTAAGCAAAATTCATTGAAGCAAATTTAAAAATAGAATGGTGCTCCTTTGTATTCACGAACTGGTAAACAAGGAGATTGTAATGCGTAATACTTACCTCCAAACCTCCATGCTGGCATAATGCTGCTGGCCAGTGCTGACTGAATGTGCCAAAGCCAAAGAGCGCGAGGCCATTAAAAAAAAAACAAAAGACGGTTTAGCGCGTTAATAGTACATTACTGCAGCGGCCGCGAAATAGGGGATTGCCGGCCGAGTAGTTATAGATGGCCGAGTGTTAACGAGGCCATCTAGAGATACGAGGCCGGCAATCCCTGTTCGTGGCCAAGGCTTGTATAGAGTTTTTCTCAAACATGCATCATCATCATCACCACCATCATCACCGCCATCATCATCACCATCATCAACATCCATCAACATCCATCAACATCCGTCAACATCCATGAACAAGAACATCCATCAACATCCATCCATCCATCCATCCATCAACATCCATCAACAACCATCAATATCCATCAACATCCAACAACATCCATCAACATCCATCAACATCCATCAACATCCATTAACCAACATCCATCAACCAACATCCATCAACCAACATCCATCAACATCCATCAACATCCATCAACCAACATCCATCAACATCCATCAACATCCATCAACATCCATCCATCCATCCATCCATCAACATCCATCCATCCCTCCGTCCGTCCGTCCGTCCGTCCGTCCGTCCGTCCATCCGTCCGTCCATCCATCCATCCACGTCGACCACGTCGACCTATTAAACGTCATGGTGCTGTGTCACATAAAACAATAGACGATCACTTTGCTGGCCTTGGCCAGCAATGTTGTATGAAATTCCATTATTGACCTCTCGTCTAGCCGCACCTGCAACGTGACAGTTCGTGGCGTATTTTAAGGAACATAACGTCAATATTTCATAGCATGTTTGAGAAAATTTTCTTCCGCTCTGTTACAAATTGCGTAGGTATACATGTTTAACGTAACGGTTTTTCTTTATTTCCTCGCATTTGTGATGAAAAGTAGAGTGTTCATCTCGAGTGTAATTGATCACTTACGACCCTTGTTTATCAATCTACTATTACTTAAGTAACCGGCGAATTGGAGACTTATTTGGTATTATGTGGTATTATCGTTATACATACACCGTGAAATTTTAGTGGTTGTTTTCCCGAAACGAGGTTTCCAAAAAAGTCAATTTTTGACTTTCGTTTTTCACAATTGGATTTTTGGCTCTAGTCAAAATAGTAATTATAAATCGATTGTACAATCGAAACTAAATCACCTCGTTTCGGGAAAACAACCACTAAAATTTCACGGTGTATAGTTACTCGGTGCAAGCCGTCTAGTCGCTTAGTTACTTACTTAGTGGAAGTTATGGTAGCCTATTGATAGGCTACCTCTCAGAATGAGAGGGCTTGGGCTGTAGTTCCCTCCCTGGCCTAGTACGACATGTAGAAACTTCACGCACACCAATGCAGCTCTTCGCTGGTCTGAGCAGGTTGCCTCAAGTTTTCTTTCACCGTAAAGCTCATGGGAAGTTTCAAATGTAATTTCGCACATAAATTCCGAAAATCTCACCCCGAACCCACGGCCCTCTGTTTGAAAGGTCGGTCAAAATACTAGGCCACCACGAACTATCCTCGATACATTGACTGTTTTGTAGAGAACTACACAACTACACAACTCGCGAAAACGGACGTCATTGGACCTGTATGATCGAGCATATTGTATGAGATCATAAAATCGGGTCATAATTTCAACCTTAACGGTTTGACGCGCTTTTATATCCCGCCTTATGTATACTCGTAATATGTAAATATTTTGTGCTGGTAATAGGTACGGTAATTTTGTATTTCAGTGTCGTAATTTGACCTATATTAGTATTTGGACGCTGACGATGGGCCTCATAAGAAGGCTCCAGGTTACTCACAGGGCTATGCTTGGAGTCTCTCGTAGAACAGATGGCCGATATGTCCACAGGAGAGACGCCAACAAAAAAAATGGGTTTGGCCTAGGCTTTGGTTATTTATACTGTTATACTTACTTACTGTGCAGGTAATTATTTCATCATCATCATCATCATCATCATCCCAGATTATATACGTCCCACTGTAGGGCACAGGCTTCCTCTCAGAATAAGAGGGCTTGGGCCGTAGTTCCCACGCGGGCCCAGTGCGGATTGGGAACTTCACACACTCCATTGAATTTCTTCTTAGGTGTATGCAGGTTTCCTCACGATGTTTTCCTTCACCTTTACGCTCATGGTAAATTTCAAATCTAATTTCGCACATAGATTCCGAAAAACTCAGAGGTGCGAGCTGGGATTTGAACCCGCGACCCTTTGCTTGAGAGGTCATAGGATAGTTAAAACCGCTAAGCCACCACGGCATTTTTTTAACTGTGTAATTGATTGGATACAAATAAATAAAATTAGTGTCTTCTCAATAAACTTTTAGTCGAACCGTTGTTTTACCGTTGCCGCAAACTGATTTACTCATAATAAGTCGCTTCTTGACCATCTGTTGCATTCATTAATACCATTCCCGGCGATACAAGAGACAATGTTACATCACTGTGAAGAATTGAGGTTACTTGCCGATTCTTTTACGAATGGCCTCGGTCATATTTGGGCTGGCATCTGTTTACTGTCTGATATCAAACTGGCCGACCGTTGGACGTTCGATTTCGATATTATAAAGAGGTTAATTTTGTTTAACGATAGGCAAATGAAAAAGTATCGATATAATAATATATCGATCAGCTGTTACCTTAGAGAATATAAAGTTATGGCTTCCTCAATTATTTTATTTCGATTTACTTTGCCATTTTCTGCGATCGTGAAAACAAATATTTTATGAAAAAAACCAGAAAAGGCTGATTTGACGGGATTCCAAATCAAATTAGAAAGCACTTGGGCCTTAATAATATTTTCGAGGTCTTAAATTGAATGAAATATCTTAAAATAAATTAGTTTAAGTCTATCCGAGTGATTTCTTTCTTCTTTCGACTATATCGAATAAAGTCTTCAGATTCATTAGCTCATTATCATGAATCTTTTTGGCGTTTATAAAACTAATTAGCTGATGCCCACGGCTTCACCTCTGCTGAAGTAGATAAAAGCGAGTTTTCTCGTGGGAATGAGATATTTTCCCGTGGTAAAAAGTGGCTTATGTCACTCTCCAGCCCTTCAACTATGTCCATACAAACAATACCCGCAATCCGTCGCTCAGTTTCGACGTGAAAGAAGAATAAACAAACACACTTTCACATTTATAATATTAGTAAGGAAATAATGTTATTTTCGTAATAATATTCTCACGGGATAGAGATGTACGAACGTAAAATCCCGAAGTTTCAAGTTTCAACTCTGAGGAACAGACATATGAAATTTTGCACAGGTTTTCTTCGTAATTGAAGACCCAAGAGAATTCTCACGGGAATTGATTAAAAACACGAAATACAAATAATGCAAACACTGCTTATTTATTGAGCATTTACTAGGCAAGCGTGCTCCATCTTAGACCTCATTTTCACTTTACATCAGGCGTCATTGTGGTCAAACGCAAGCGTAGGTTTCAGCTAGTTAATCTTTGTTCTCTAAAGCGTTATTAACTCATGTCATGTTTCACATCGGGAAGTCTACAGCGCTCTCACATCAAGAGAATTTCAAACACTAATATTGCTTGAAGAAAGTTTTCCAGACGTCGAAGTTTTCTCAGTCGGACGTGTGCATATTTTATTATGACTAGACTACGAGGGCGTAGCTCAAAGCCAGTCTAGCTTTGACTGTATGGACAACAATAATATCCTATTCTAACTACTCACGAAGATTGGTTGGTTTATTCAGGCTTCTTTGTAATAGTTGACAAAGAAATTGCTTTTCCATCGTAACGTTCTATTCTATGCATTGAGCATGTACATGTTTATTTATTTGCTTTCTAGCAACAGGATGACTGAACTATTCATATATTAGATTCTTTTATGAAAAGTTACTAGAAAAGGTAAAAAAAAAAGGAAGGAAAGAAACATTTTACGTGACTACATTGAATTAAAACAAATCGAGAACAAAACGATGGGATCATGTTGAGTCTTTGAGGAGTTTCCTATGGGCACCTTCCGTCTCTATCATCAGATCAGTACCATTGGTACAACAATATTGTGTAAGAGAGAAATAAAAAATATTAAATAAAAATTGAACCGACTCTAAAAAAACCACGAAAATAACTTTCTTCTGATATGTATGAAGTCGGTGCTTCAGCACGACCCAGGGCCAGCCGAGCTCGAACGCATAACCCTCTGCTTGCATGGCCATAGGTCAAACCACTAGACTACCGCGATTAAGGACTAGGTAACGCCACGAGAGGTGAGGTCACGCACACAACAACATGGCATGTGATGACAGCGGGATTTTGACATTTATTCGTACCGACAGCAAGTTCAACAGCCTCAACACAACAGTGTATTACAAGATTGACTAAAAATTTATTTTACCTATTTCGTTAAGAATTATGTACCTAAGAAAATACATCTAGTTCAAACAAAACAGAAAATAAAATATTTTGATCCATTTTATTTTTTTTAAAATCAGATAAGCGAATGTTTCGCTATTTATCAAGACCGATTTTTATGTTGCGAATATTTTTTGTCAGTTTCAAATTATTTTATGGAAATAAAATAGGTTATATATGAAAAAATAAAAATTATAAAGACGGTTAAAAGGCAAAACGCATGAAGCGACATTTTTGAACTTTACATGAAACCCGGCTCAAACGACGGAGAAAAATTCGCTGATTTCAAATATGTATATAACTCATTTTGCCAAAAGTGTCGCTTCATGCGTTTTGCCTTTTAACCGTCGATAATATGCATAGTATTGCGTAGGTATTTCATCATAAGATCATGTAACTCACATTTTCATTCACTCACTCATTTCATTCATTCCCTACTTTTTTTGTAATCATTACTTTATGTAGAGGCTGTGTGTGTAATCATTCGCCTCAACTCTCGTGGCGTTACCTATACCTTCGGTAAATACTATATTATTCACACAAAACAGAACTAAATAATGATTGAATATGATTAATACCAAATGGTGATTCTTGATGCTATCGCAAAGAAAACGGGGCATGCGTAATATATTTCAATCAATGCCAATTTCCACTACCCTTATCAGTTTGTTGGGTAATTGGACGCCGCGATAACATCATCCTGTATTCTGGGTCCCGGGGCAGGACGCCTGTAGCGCAGATTACAATAGTTACTACATTACAAAACCGACACGCGTTTGAAAGCCGCTAAATTAATTAGCCAGCCAGGCCAGCCAGCTCACTGTCACAGAATAGTGTTGCGTATCGATAGTCCAATATCAATAGGCTATCCATCATCATCATCATCATTTAAGCCGAAAGACATCCACTGCTGAACATAGGCCTCCCCCAAGGCTCGCCAAACAGATCCGCCCTGCGTCCATAGAGAAAATAAGCAGATCACTCACGTCTTAAAACGAGTTTAACTCGACATGTTTCGGGCTAATCCGTAGCCCTTCTTCCTGGTGACACACGTCACGGCGGCTGCCAAGCGCGCACTGCGCGCTACCGCTCTGGCGGACTTATTTTCACTATAAATGAGTGTCACGGTAGTTTCATGTTTAAAGCGGTCCTGTGCCATCCGCATCCAACGCGTTCCAGCAACCTTGACCAGGTCGTCGCTCTATATTGTTGGAGGCCTACCTACACGGCGTCGGTCGGTCGAGAACCTTTTCGGTGAAGGAAAACATCGGTAACCTGCACACACCTACGAAGAATTTCAATGGTGTGTGTGAATTTCCCAATCCGCACGGGGCTCGAGTGGGAACTATACAGGCTGGGAGGAATGATGATGGCTTCTCTTGTTAGCCGACGTCATAATTAAATTGAAAATATTTTAAGTTTTCTTGTACACCGTGTCTCTTGGTAATTGAATATGAAATGCTGTGGTTGCGCATGACACGATAAAAAGCATAGATAATAAGGAAAAACACTTCTTACAGGTTTTTTTCTCTACTATTTGTCAATGATTAATTGCCTGTTATCATGCAAGCGATTACTACGACGTAATGCATACTGGTGTACTTAAATCAGAACTGAATGCAATTGACATCTTCATGATTACACATTTATAGTTGACAGATGATAAGGACCGTAGATTTTTCAAAATTTAAAACAAGAACAACGGTCAAGTGCAACTTGGAATCGTACATAATCGTACATGGGTTCATTACCTCCGTACGTTTGAAAATTATTTCAGAAAAAAAATAATATAAATCGGGTAAAAACGCTGAGAAAAACACGTTTCTTGTATAACAACAGTAACGAGTATTCAGTATTCTGTCGACAGCGAAGTCTAAGTAATTAGGTCCAGTTTGCACCCTTTGGGTACTGAACCAAAAACATGAGGAGATTGGAACAGTTTACTTGATTTGTTCGAAGAAGTGGTAGTACTTAGTTGAAAAAAAATATTGTTTCATCGAGTTTTTAATTGCATCGTTTTATTGACGACCAGATGGCCTAGAACAGATGGCCGTTGGGGCCCAAAAGTTCTATAATATAATGGAGACCACGGACTGGCAAGCGCAGCGTGGTACGTCCACCAACGAGATGGACGGACGATTTGGTGAAGGCCGCAGGTTCAGGGTGGATGCAAATCGCTTCCAATCGTAATGATTGGGCCTATGTCCAGCAGTGGACGTCCTGCGGCTGAAATGATGATGATGATGATGAGATGGCCTAGTGGTTAGAGAACCTGACTATGAAGTTTGAGGTCCCGGGTTCGATTCCCGTGTCGGGGCAGATTTTTATGAAAAATACGAATGTTTGTTCTCGGGTCTTGGGTGTTTATGTTTATGTTTATCCGTTGCCTAGTACCCATAACACAAGCTTTAACTAGCTTACTTTGGGACTAGGTCAATTGGTGTGAATTGTCCCGTGATATTTATTCGATGTACTTTCAATTAGACCAAATTAGATGTATTTTATATGGCTGTTTCTTTACTGTAGGTACGTCAAACTTTCGCATTCTGATAATATTTACAATGCACGTGCTCGGAAAGCGCTCTGTTCCGTGAGTCAACATATCTATAATTACTTAGAAAGTTCATCATTTTCGCAGCCTTCAGAAAAGTTTTTTTTTTGGAGATTATGGCTTGGTTGCAAGACCTTTAAGCCAATTTTTTTATTTTTTTTATTTAGGTACCAAAGAAATAATAAAGAGGTGTTTTTTCTGATATTTATGAAAATAGTATTTATGAATTGATTTTTTTTAAATAAACATTTGTTGCACTAATATGCACACTCTACAGTCGCTCAATTCAAAGCTCATTATTGCCTATTTTTGCCTTCTATCATGAAAACCTGCCATACTTTTTTACTTTGATTTTGTGTACGTAGTCTGAGTTTATGAATTTATTTCCTCAAATTATGCTCTATAAAATGCTGTACAAATAATTACGTGTGGAATGTAGTAAATTTCCAACTCCTTTCTGTTCTAAAAAATTCACTGCGCTCGTTTTTTAACATCACCAACACTCGTTGGGAATTGCCTACTTTCCGCGCTTGTATCATAAATAACTGTCATAATTTTCCTTATGCGTGTACATTGATTAATTGATCATTTAAAGCGTGCGAAACCGTGTGACGACTTCCTGCAATCGCTTTACGATTTTGTGACAGTCTTAAGCATATCATGCTACATCAGTTTAAGTCATTTTCTGTCACATAATACCGTACCGATAATAGTTTACAGGAATGGATTCACGCTTGCTTCCTTCTTAAGCCAATTTAGATGTGGTAGAAAAATCATGAAAGTTGCTTTATATTGCCGCGCTTGCTTGAGCACTACAGCCTCTTTCGCTTTGGGGTCTCGCAATGTTACCATGTCGCCTCGTGACGTGACGTGTCGTCCGTGATGCGGATTTTTATCGCCAGAGCCTTCGTCATCGCAGAAGAGTGGCTTCCCTATCGGTATTCTACAGGCTACAGGCTGAATGTGCTTCGGAACTGCACGACCTTATTCCACCTGCTCCTTTCCTCCACAGGTCGACCAGAAGTAGGCGGGGTCTCCTTACGTTGTCAGTATTCCCAAAATCCGCACAAAGCGTTTTCGCTCTTCGTTCATCAACCGTACAGCTAAGGAGTGGAATTCCTAGTACCTTCAGTACGTTCGCAAAATGCCAGTGTGATTATCCTAATTCTATTATTTTTGAGGACTTAATTTTAGCTAAAACTAACGATTTGTTATTGCATGACAACGTGCATTTCTTTCCCCTTGTAGAACTGTTTAGATGATACTCTAAATTATTATTTTTTCTTTTCAGGTAAATTTCAACTATTGAACATCAAAACAAAATGAAGATCGGTAAATCCAGATAACAAAATTAATGTAAGGTATAATCTAAGTACTTAAGTTCAAGATCCTTTAACTTTTTTATGCAGGTTGACATTCAATACGTACCCTTACTAGGAGTTATGATGAACTTTAGTTATATTCAAGTGTACGAGCGCGACGGTGAATGTTCATGAGCGGGCGACTGAGACACAAATATACCTAGTGAGAGGTCATTGTACGAAATTCTTCGTGCTTCGCGACCGTGCTTCATATATTTACAACATGTATCTACCCTCTGGACATAGACAAATAGGACGTGCTGATTAAGGTATTTCTAAGCTCTGTACAAAGCCTCCGTATTAACGGAGAAATGTCTGGTTTACGATTTAATACTTTGGGACAACCTGTATGTAGATACACAATAATACACATGGTAATTAAAGAGTATTTCAACTTGATCAACCTCTGAACCGCAGAACTCTGTGCGAACCATTGATACAGTATGTTCCTACTTATTGTTGATTTGTTTGTGGGTATTAATTATATATTTTTTTATCTAACATTAATAATTTTACAAAAGTAGAACATTCCTGAGTAACTGCTCTACTCAGAATTTCGGTCTATGTCCAGAGAGTAGAGATACGTCGCGTTGTATGTAAGTATGTTTATCCGTTGCCTAGTACCTATAACACAAACTTTGCCTAGCTTACTATGGGACTAGGTCAATTGGTGTGAATGTGATTGGTGTGCTGAACATAGGCCTCCCCCAAGGCTTGCCAAACAGATCGGTCCCGCGCCATCCGCATCCAACGCGATCCCGCAACCCTAACCAGGTCGACGCTCCATCTTGTTGGAGGCTTACCTACACTGCGTCTTCCAGTCCGTGGACGCCACTCGAGAACCTTGAGAACGATGAGTCTAATGAGAAAGCTGAAAGTCACTCGGAGGGCGATGGAGAGGGCTATGCTCGGAGTTTCTCTGCGGGATCGCATTAGAAATGATGAAATCCGTGCAAGAACTAAAGTCACCGACACAGCTCGAAGTATCGCCAAACTCAAGTGGCAGTAGGCGGGCAGGGCACATCGCTCGTAGAACTGATGGCCGATGGGACAATAATGTTCGTCCTGATAATTCATGCCCTCGTGTAACTCGCCTTAACAAATTATCAGGTCGTATGTTACTATCGTTCATTTGGGGATAATTACAGATAGTTTATTAACCGCACCCCAACATAATACTAACATGTTTGTGTCTGTTAGTTTAATGGAATAAAGTATCTATAGGTATGTACCTAGTTGGCTGATAGATATCCCCCTCCCATCTACGTAGCTCAGACTTAGAAGGGTAAACGATACCCCAGAATAATTGGAAACATTAGTCTCTTAGGTCATTGTTCGCTTAAGGATGAGCGAAATGAATGGCACCACTTATAGGCTAGCTTCAAGACTACGCAGAGGAATAGAGGCTCTATTGCTATACAATAGGGTTGATTGTGATTTAGTGGTAGCGTCGTGAATGGCGGATTATGGGCGGATTGGTAATACCTGATATTTTGAAAATGCGAGAGAAAATTCTCGTATTATTGAGAGATCAAAGCGTAGATACAGTCGAACAATATGAATTAAATTTTTTAACACAGTAGATACGCTATTTGAGACTAGGGATCGCCAATGCGGATCGGAATTATTTTCAAACATCCCTGTCCATGATATAGTCATTAATTTTATAGTACGCCTTAGATATTAATGTTTTCTTCACAATGGATTTGAATTTTGTATCAGTTTGTTCGGTTATTGTTTTCTGAATTTTATTATAAAAACGTATGCATCTTCCCAGAAACGACTTTTTAGTTCCAGTGGGTAACGAATCAGTTGGTTCGACTGTACCTACTAAAGTTAGACCATGTTGCACGTTGTGATAGATAAGGACGTTGTACAGTGTACTACAAAGATATTGATACAGCCAAAGTTACAAACATATATATGTACACACGTCTTTATTCAATTATAATTGAGGTTGACCAATGAGCATATTGATATCTTTGTAGTCGACTGTGTGTTTTTTTCTATGTAATGAATAATGACAGAATCACTTTCCCTGCCGAAAAAATTACCAAAACCAGTTCAGGAATTACAGAGATTACCCCATACATACAAACGCCACAGTTCACAAATAAACAAAATTCACAGACAGTTTTTAATTTTAAAAGTATCTACTCCGACTCCAATAAATTAAAAAACTCTTCACATTAAAGTTTCAATTATTTAAATTGAAATTACTTTGACTGAAACTGAAATCCGTTAATACATTCCATATCGATACTTACCTGATTGATGCTTGATGTGTCGTCCACTTCAATAGTTATGGACATTATACAATACAAACATAGTAATTATTAACATTTGTTGCTGATTTTCTGCAGTAAAGTACAAAATAACAAAAGTACAAAGTAACAAAATACAACTTATCACGTATCCAATCCAAAAAAGTCTACGTAAATATAAATTCATCATCATCAACATCATTTCAGCCGAAAGACGTCCACTGTTGAACATAGGCGTCCCCCAAAACTCGCCAAACAGATCGGTCCCATGCCATCCGCATCCAACGCGATCCCGCAACCTTAACCAGGTCGTCGCTCCATCTTGTTGGAGGCCTACATACACTGCGTCTTCCGGTCCGTATATACAGCGTTTCGACTTATATATTTTGTATAATACGTTTATCGCTATCCCGCGGGAACTATGGAATTTTGATGGATAAAAACTGCCCTATGTCCTTCCCAGGGTCTCAAACTATCTCTTTACCAAATTTCATCTAAATCGGTTCAGCGATTTAAACGTGAGGAGGTAGCGGACAGACAGACAAAGTTTACTTTCGCATTTACAATTATAATTTTGGATTAAAATCATGCATTTAATAACGGTCACGAGAAGACGATAATATCCCGCAAAGAGTTCACAATCGTCCCTAAAACACAAAGAAACGAAGAAGGAAGTTAATTGATAATTACAATTAAAAACAATTGTTAAGGAACGGTATTGTTATTCCGCGCACGAGTGTCGGGCTCGGGCATCCTCTCAGATGCGATGCAGGATGCCATGCGCGTGAGCGGAATCAAATATAGTACCTATAAGGGGTCGATTTTTAGGGTTCCGTACCCAAAGGGTAAAACGGGACCCTATTACTGAGGCTCCGCTGTCCGTCCGTTTGTCCGTCTGTCCGTCTGTCCGTCCGTCTGTCACCAGGCTGTCGTGAACCGAGATAGCTAAACAGTTGAAATTTTCACAGATGATGTATTTCGGTTGCCGCTATAACAACAAAAATACTAAAAACCAGAATAAAATAAATATTTAAGGGGGATCCCGTATGTAGTCCCAATGCTTTCTCCTTCCATTTGACCGTATCCAACGTCGCGCAGATCGTCTTGTCGGCGACCCGCTAGTTTCTGGTCGTTTGGATCCCCTTTCCTTGCGAAGAGATGTAGGTTCTCTTTGTGTGCTCTACAGGCTCTACTACGGGGAGTGCCCCGAGGAGCTATTCAATTTATTACCAGCTACGGGCTTAAGTCTGCGTTCCACCGTCATCACCTTGATGAATATACATCTACAACTGTGCGTTTCCGTCGGCATTTTCTGCCACGCACAGTTAAATTGTGGAATCAACTCCCGTCTACGGTGTTTCCAACTAACTATGACATCGGTCCTTCAAGAAAAGAGTGTATGTGTATGTGTATTCTGACCCTTCTGGGGTTTCTGGTTCTCATGGGTGGTGATCGCTTACCAACAGGTGACCCACTTGCTCGTTTTCCTCCCTCTATCAATAAAAAAAAAATAGTAGTTGTATAACTTATGCTAGCTGCACACGTAACGATAAATCGTAACGATTCATCTGTGCAAACCGATTTGCGCAGACTTATCGAATGTGTGTATTAAATTGGTTTGCACAGATTAATCGCTACGATATATCGTTACGTGTGTAGTTAGCATAACGTGATTTTTTTGCTCGTTTTGCTCGATATTGATACCGGCAACAGGTAGACGCTTGAAATATTCACAGAATATTTAGTTATTTATTCAATTTAAAAATAAATAATTAAATTAAAGAAAACAAATATTTAAGGGGCTCCCATACAAAAAATGTGTTTTTTTTGCCGTTTTTATAGATAATGGTACGGAACCCTTCATGCGCGAGTCTGACTCGCACTTGGCCGGTTTTTTAAATCACAATGTGAAAATACCATTCAAAAGTTGATACAATTGGGATGTCCCAATTTTTGACAACGTATAATAAATCGAAAACCGTTTGGAGAAATAGGCTTTGTGAAGCGTTCTCAGAAATCAGATTCCAAAAATATGATAAAAAGAATTAAATAAAGAAAATTTAAGTGATGACCTTCATTTGACCCCTGCAGTGAATCGTCACAAAGGAAGATATAAAGCAGGTCTACACTCTAAAGCAAATTGACAGTTTGAAATGTTGCTGTCCTGCTTATAACAGCAAAGAGTGACAAAGACAGAACTTTAATCACATGATGCGCACCTGGCTTTAAACAGTTGTCATTTATCGTAAAGTCCGAAATGTATACGAGTATTTCCAATGTATTTTTAAAAATTTAATTATTAAATTACTACGTTATAAGTAAATATAAAAAAAAAAAAATATCAGATTTTAATAAAAAATATCTATTTACTATCACACCATTTAACAAACAGGAATAATCGAAGCTAAAAGAAGAGAAATAAATAAAACTATATTTTGTCATGGTTCATTTAGGACCCTAAGCCGTACTTGTACTTATTATTGTCAGTGACAAGACAAATCAGAGGCCCTACCACGAAGTGCATAATTCGAACTTCGTTTTGTGCAGTCCCGCTCACGCTAATATGATTTGACACGAGAGTGAGAGGGATAATACGATACGAACTTCGATTTTCGAATTTCGTAGTAGCGCCTCAGCAGTGCCACAGATTATGTTATGTACGACTTGAATTTTTCTAGGTAATGGAACGTGGCTCTCTCACTGTGACGTCATCAAACGTTATAAAAAAATTATAAAAAATTAAATACTCAACCAAATTCAAAATCGATGAAAATGGTATCTTAAAATATCCTATTCTTTTCAAAAAAATATAAAAACTATAGATTATTTTTTTTGGTGCATCCCAATTTCGAAGTGTTGTAGGCCTAATCTGTTGTTAGGATTTGATTATACATCAAAGAGGTTTACATTATTTAGTTTCGTCTATGGCTAGTTTTAGAAGGTTTTTCAGCTGTCTGTCATGTAAGTCATGTCAAGTGGGACTACCAGCTAAATATATTCAATTAGGGTTTTGCCACACTGGATGCGTTCTGCGATCGCGGTCAGGTCAAATTAAATACAGCCCGCATTATGATGAACAACATTGTCGGTCTCTATAATATTTTGTATAGATATGCGATCTGACCGGATGCGATATGCGGTGCCTACCTGCATACACCTGCGAAGAAATTCAATGGTGTGTGTGAAGTTCCCAATCCGCAATGGGCCCGCGTGGGAACTACGGCCCAAGCCCTCTCATTCTGAGAGAAGGCCTGTGCCCTGCAGTGGGACGTATATAGGCTGGGATGATGATGATGATAATTAAGATATACGATCAAATCGTGATAATTTAGCAGTCAAGCGTAAACAGTCGCCATTAATGAGTTTACTTCAAAAGAAACCTTTCGCGGCAGTCGAGTGCGGAAATCAATACCCTTTACCTTATTTTCCTATTCCATAAGTACGGTACCTAAAGCGACAGCTCTCCCGTTCGCACGTTTCCAAAGGGAATAATTTCTAAAATGCGTGTCAAATTACTTAAGTGTTTTATAGATCTTATAAAAAAGTCCATTAAATTTGAGCCCCGCGCTCGCCCAGTGCTGTCAGCCTTAAATTAAAATCATTCGATTGGATTACAAAATTCCGATAATTAGAGTCGAGGGACCGAGTATCGACATCGATAAGAATATTGTATGAGTTGGCAAGGATGTTTAATCCAGTCGTCATTTTTAATAAGACACCATTTTTTCTATTTTATTTGTAAGTTAAAAGTAAAATGACTGGTTTTCTTGATGAACAATGAAGATACCTCTTGGTAAATGTTATAATAATGTGTTGTTTGTTTTTTTTTGTGTTTAGTTTTTAAATGGGTCCCACTGAAAAACAGCGTTGTGGTTTGCCGCAACATTATGCTAAGTGGGGCCCAATTTATACTATTCGATGTTTTTTTTTGTATCTTTTCCTGTCAACTGTATTTCCTGTGTATCGAATATGTGAGGGTTCACAGCAATAAACGCTGCCATAGTTCGGTTCTAACTTAGTCTATGCACACGCTGTCTTATCCACTTTGACGTTTGACGTTTGACAACTCTCATTGTCTAATCTTGTTCAGACACGCTGGCCCCTTCCCATCTCCATGGTACTTGCAACAGACCAGGTGCAGCTTCAGAAGCGGCTGAAAAGGCGAAAGGACTGAAATACAGGGGTCTAGGCAGCGAATACGATTTTGTCCCATTCGGTGTCGAGACCCTTGGTCCGTGGGGTCCTAGCGCTTTAAAGCTCTTTCAGGAAATTTCTAAGAGGTTAATCGACGTCACAGGGGACCGAAGAGCTGGCAGCTTCCTCGGACAAAGAATTAGCTTAGCTATTCAAAGAGGAAACGCTGCCAGCATCTTCGGCACCTTGCCTAATAAGGGGACTAGCTTTCAGAATATGTTTTAGTTGTAATTATCATTATTTTATATTTTTGTTTTCTTTTTTCTTATTGTCTAACTAAAGTATTATTTGTTGTGCTTTTCGGTTATTTATTTCATTCGTCTTCGTTTATTGAAGTGAATTAGTGAAACAATAGTAAAGTGACTAAGTGAATTTCGGCTTGTGCAATACGCATAATATTCGGTGTTTTTGGTTAATCGGTTTGTTCGGATTTAATTACTTATTGTCGGTGAGTGAAATTGATAAACATAACGATGTCCTTTAAACAAAATTTCGGTGTATTTAAGGTTAAACTACAATGGTTGCTTGATAGTGCAGATCTTATTTCCCGTTCGGAGCATGCGGGTCGCCTTAAAATGCGTTTGTTAACGGTTAATACCGAATTTTTGAAATTTGAGGAGGCCTTTCAACATATTATCGAACTTGCGGATTCGGACGTGCCGGCCCAAGCAGAAATTCTTTCTGCGTGTCGACTCGAATACGCGCGCGGTTTGGAGGCCTTTGATAGGTTGATGGAAGCAAACCTCCAGTCTAAAGAGGATATGAACTGGTCAGACTGCAGGTTGGATGCAGGTCGATTGGAGTCTGATGGATTGCTGTCACGGTTGCCCACTTTACAGCTACCATCCTTCGCTGGAGCGATGGACGAGTGGGTGGCCTTCATCAACCTCTTCGACAGTTGGTTGATACTCGGTCTGACCTCTCGGGGGCTCAAAAATTGGCCTATTTAATGTCATGTCTGTCCGGTGAGGCTAGGGGTTTGGTCCAGCATTTACGGATCTCGGATGAGGGGTACCAGATCGGGAGGGAACTTTTGATAAAAAGATACCAAAATACCCGTCGGCTTGCAGACGTGCATGTGGACCAGATCCTTGGCCTGCCTTCTGTTTCTCCTAAGCTCCTCGGTCTAAGGGCACAGTTAATCCGGTCATCATGGCCGTCAATTCGTTGGAGCGCCTCGGATTTCCCACTAAGGAGTGGTCCTTCCTGCTTCTCCACATCTGCCTGGCAAAACTGCCTACTAACTTAAAGACTCGGTTCGAGCAGAAGTGTGGAAGTGAGGCGGAGACCATTCCGACGTTTACGGAGTTACGGGAGTTTCTGGAGGCAGAATGTCGGTTGCTGGAGAGTGCTGGGACAGACCAGGTGCACCGCGTTCAGGAGCCTGTGGCCGGACCATCCCAGCCACGTCAATGGTCACCACAATTGGCAGCCTTAACACTCATCCAGCCCTGCGGCTTTTGTGGGGATCGTGACCACCAAAGTCTTCCGAACTGTTCGGAATTCAAAGCAATGTCCCCATACGCTCGGAAGGATTATATAGAGAAGAATAGGTATTGCTTCTTCTGCCTCGGACAACATGGTTACAAATATTGTAATCGCGTTCCCAATTGTGCGTCATGTGGAAGTAGGAAGCACCACCCCCTCCTGTGCTTTAGTCGGTCGGGTGCACATAAGGGACAGCCTAACCAGCGGAGTTTAGTTGAGCGGCCACCGTCCCGCACGGGCGGGGGTCATATCGGTTCAGGTACCCCACAGGCACACCGTGGCTCGCCTTCTCCGTCTGGACGGAGAGTGAGTCCGTCACCCACTCAATCTCGGTCTCCGCATGGTGCACAACAGCAGAGGGGATATGACCAGAGTGAGGGACGGGTTCGAGATGGACGTGACCACCGTCGTCAGGGCGCAAAGGATACTGCTCGTCGTCACGACCAGCAGCATACTACTCAATAGGCTTCAGTCTCTCTCTCGGTCATACTGCCCCGGGGCTACTTCCAGTAACAGTACTACTGCCCTCGGCATTAGTAAATATTTATTTTAATTCGGATTCGGATCCGGGCATTGAAGTTCGGGCGTTACTGGACGTAGACTCGCAGGGGTCTTTAATAACTTCGGATTTAGCTCGCAGGCTAGGATTACGGCTAGAGCCATCGGACAACCATATTCGGGGTATTGGTAATACAAAGGCTATCGGTATTTGTGGGAAGGGTTCGCTGACCTTCTCTCCGGTTACTAAGCGGTTTCCTATGGTTACCACTCCGGTGGTTAGTATGAAAAATATAATCGGTCACCTGCCTGCACTTAATTTAAATAATTCGGTTCTTCGGCTTACAGAGGGCTTAACTCTGGCAGATCCACATTTCGGTTCACCGGCACCTATCGATTTATTACTAGGTTCGGATGTTTTCGGCGCTCTAGTAGGAGGAGATAAAATGGTATTACAGCCTAACGGGCTGACGGCTTATAATTCGGTGTTCGGTTACGTGTTGTTAGGCCCGGTGCTAGTGCAGCCGGCTGCCTCAACTATAATAGATGATTCGGAGTTTTTTGGTGCGTCAATTTCGGATACTATAGAGAAGTTTTGGAAGGTGGAAGAGCCACCCCAAGTGTGCCAGTCTAGTCCATTAGACCAGGAGTGTGAGCTTCATTATAAAAATAATACAGTACGGTTGAATGACGGACGGTTCATGACTAAATTGCCATTTATATCATCGCGACCGGTTTTAGGGGATTCCCGCGCCATTGCGGAGAAACGGTTTCTGGCTTTAGAACGTAGACTTAACACATTCGCTGCCACGTATTGCTACGCGCTACCCTCGTAGCCCGTAGCAGTGTTTTTCCGCTTTGTAGCGAAAACTGCCTACGAACGGAGAACTCCCCTGTGGCGTTCCCGGCACTGAATGTGTTAAGGCGAAGCCTGCCTTACGCGAAAAGTACATCAACTTTATGCGGGAGTATTTAGATCTCGGTCATATGTCACTTTCAAAGTTTGACTTTCAATTGGGTCAGGAGTTTTACGTCATTCCTCATCATGCTGTATGTAAAGACGAAGAAATCGGTGGAAGTCTAGCGAGAGACTGGATTCGGTTTAAAATGGATTTAAGTAACCTCAATCGGATCGCGGTTCCGCGAAGTATGTTTCCCAAGTCAATGTGCCAAGTTTCGGTTCACGATTTTTGTGACGCGTCGGAATTAGGATACGCAGGAGTGGTCTACTTACGTACCATCACTGAGGACGGTTCTTCTTCGGTTCACCTGATCATGGCAAAGAGTAAGGTCGCCCCCATCAGATCTCGGCTCACCATTCCAAAGTTGGAATTGTGTGGAGCCGTGCTCTTAGCTAAGCTCCTGCATCATGTTTGTCTTTGTTTGCAAAGAACCATGGATGTCTCGGAGGTATACGGATGGACGGACAGCTCAATTGTCTTATCGTGGCTTAAAACGCCACCTCATACTCTTCAGGTATTTGAAGCGAATCGCGTGTCACAAATAGATACTCTGCGGAATAATCGAAGGCTTAAGGGCCATTGGAAACGTCTAATCCCCTTCCTAGATTCTAAGGGGTTGCTTCGAGTAGGTGGTAGACTACAAAATTCGGACTTACCTTACGATTCGCGACATCCGTTAGTGCTTCCTAAATCGGGTCACTTTGTAACAATTTTAATTTGGGACTTACATATAAAAGATGCACATGTCGGTCCAAATACGTTGCTATGTATTTTGCAGCGCAAATATTGGGTATTATCGGCTCGACGAGCGGTTAATAAGGTCACCACTAACTGCATAACGTGTTACAAACTAAAGGGATCTACCACTCAACCGTTAACGGGTAATTTGCCTCGCGATCGGGTTGTAGCAGCCAAGCCTTTTGAAGGTGTTGGCACAGATTTTGCAGGGCCGTTCCTTGTGAAATCACATAAATTGCGGAAACCGAAAATCACAAAGTCACCTTTCTTCGGATCCTAACGACCCAGAGGTGCTGACCCCGGGTCATTTTCTAATCGGTCAGCCTTTAAATGGCGTTCCTGAATTCCCCCTCCAAGAGGAGAAACTGCATCGGTTAACTCGGTTCCAGCTGTTACAGCAAATATCCCAAAGATTTTGGCATCGTTGGCATTTGGAGTATCTCCATACTCTACAGCAGAGAGTCAAGTGGAATGACCCTGCTGCCCCTCCCAAGGTGGGAGATTTGGTTCTATTAAAGGAGGAAAACGCCCCTCTTCTACATTGGCGTCGTGGACGTATCGTCCAGTTGTACCCAGGCAAAGATGGTACGATTCGGGTTGCTGACGTTAAGTTGGCTCAAGGCCCGGTATTACAACGAGCGGTTGCCAAGCTTTCTCGGCTGCCTATGGACTAGGCTTCGGTTTCTTCTATTCGGATTGTTTTGGGATTAAGCCATTGGAAATGGCTTGGGCGGGGGAATGTTCGGTTTTCAACCTTGATAGGAAAATACACCTCTCTGTGTATTCCTTCAGAAATACTCTTCTGACCTGTCAAGGTGACAGTTCAAAAACTCTCGAGATTCGGTCGGCACGCGCTGAGTTCTCCTGCGCATATTAAAATACCATAAGTACGGTTTTCGGGCTTTATCGGATATAACACATACACACACACACACACACACACCCATACACCAACTCAAAGGTGGATCGAGCTGAAGAGCGCCGTGGACGCGAGCAGGGCCCTGCGAGAAGCGGTGCAGTGAAAGCCAGGTACACTTTCTTCCCAGTATTATATCTATGTATTTATGCCTAATCAACTCTGCCTAGCGCAGATCTATACAATGCGTGTGCCACGTGATTGCTTGCTTAAAACTGAGTAAGAACAGGTAGGACCAATCACAATCAAGGTTTATTTTTTCAAGCGAAATTTCGTAATTGAGAACACGCTGATCAAGCTCTATGGTACGAGTACGGTGGCAAATTTAAAAAAAATAAAGCGGGAAATTAATATAAAGTCATTATACATTAATTAAAATATGTTTACATTAACAATTATTAAATAATGAATACTTAAATAATGGGCAATAAATGAATTTTAAAGTCATTATTAAATATGAATATTTTAACATCATTCAATTTGGCTGTATGGCCTAAAGTTCCCGGGTCCATTCTAAGGTTGCGAGTAGTGAGAAAAAAAGTTTAAAAATAGCGGGAATTTGTTTTGCTTTGCACGGAGTTCTTTCAATTCAAGTTGAAAGAAATAAAAGGGTTAACTATAGTCCGACAAGCTCGTGCGCGACCCTCCGCGGAACCCTGTCGCAGTCAGCGTTTGCCGCACTTATTAAAAACAATCTTGTTAAGGACAGCAGAGGCACCCTGCGACAGGGTTCCGCCGAGCGCCGCGCACGAGCTTGTCAAGGTATAATCACTATTTATATGACTTTTTATATCTGTGAGAATTTGTGACTTTGGTGAGCAATAATTTGCTACTTTTAAAATCGAAAAATTCATTTATTGTCCGTTATGTAAGTAATCATTATTTAATAATTGTTTATTTTGAACTCGTAGAAAAAGTAATGTATGCAACTATTCATAATCGGCCATTAAGACACTCATGCGTATCTATTATGACATTCGGCTTCGCCTCATGTCATAAACTCGCATTCGTGTCTTAATGGCCCTTATTATGATACAGTTGCATAAAATACTATATCCTCATAGAAATCTTCCCGTAAAAATCACGGCATGATCACTTTTATAGTACGAGAGCTTTACTTTAAAATGTCTTAGGTTTCCGACTAATGCGATGCTGACTGAATTAAAAAAAAATATATATTTAGCTTCTTGTAGTGTCCCACTGCTGGGCAAAGGCCCACTTGACCTCCACAACTCCCGGCCTGGCGCAAGTTTAGCATGTTTTTGCATACACGTCCAAATCGTCCCGTCATCTTCTTCTTGGTCTGCCTCGTCGTCGCTGGCCGTTCTCCGGCACCCACCAAGTGACTGTGTGACCCATCTTTGTGGGTGCATACGACAGACATGTCCGGCCCAGTCCCATTTTAGCTTAGCAGTCTTTTTCCCAACGTCGGCTATGCGCATTTTTGAGCGCAGCGTGGTGCTCCGGGTTCTATCTATCCTTTTCACACCTAATATGCTGCGCTTTATCGCTATTAACAAAATAAGGAGACAAATTCAGAAGAGTTTAAAAACCCTCACACCTCATCAAGTTCAGTATCTTCGATTTAAAACCCTTAGGGACAGTTAGGTGACCACGATTATCAATTCACCGCAGCGAGTATCCATTTCGTCCCCATTTTCATTCATTGTCCGCTATGAACAATGGAAGCTGCGACGGCCGGTATAATCTCTAGATGCAGCAAATGGTTGCATCCGATGCGATTTCCAGCTATTTCGCTCGGAATTCCGATTTGCTTCCGATCTGATGCAATATTAGTATTGTGAACGTAAATATGAGCTTTTATATTAAATATCCTGAGTAAATATCATATACTTTTGAGTGTTCCAAGAATCATGTTTTCCAATTCTAACTTATTAACTGACTATCTGTTCCCCGTGACCTCCGTCTGCGAAGAATTAGTTTATCGCTATCTTACCGGAATTATGCAATCTTCCAGGATAAAAACTATCATATGTCCTTCCCAGGAGCTCAAACTATCTTCATACCAAATTTCATCTAAATCGGTTCAGCGGTTTAGTCGTGAAGATAAACAGCCAGACAGACAGACTCGCTTTCGCATTTATAACATTAGTATGGATATCGTGTACACTTTTTTATTTTATTTTTTAACCTTAAGGGAACGACCAACAGGTCAAATTTAATGATTAATTTCTCTAAGACACTAATGTCCTAACTCTTATTTTTACAAAGATACTTAATCAAGATAAACCACGCACGGTATGCACGATAAACCGGTGTAAAAGTTCTCTGCTTTATGATGACGTTAAAGTAAAAACGCAGTCATATTTGGCACAAAGTTTATGTAAATCTAAAAGACTATTCGATATTATTAGGCACAAAATTTTTGTAAATCTTAAAGACCATTCGATATTATTATACTGTCGATATTTATTTATTACTAGCTGATGCCCGCGGCTTTGCCCCTGTTGTGTGGCGCCATCTGTCGAAAATTGGTCGTACCAACTCAGAAACCTTTGGCTCATGCACAACAAGTTTGCTAAAGATCATCACATGATCAAATACATAGTTTACGATTCTATAAAGGACATACAGACTACAGACAAACATTCATTTTTTATATATTAAGATGTTATGTATGAAAAAGAAAAAAGTTTGGCCAAAAAGTTAATTAGCAGGTAATTTTTATCGATGTAATAAACCATATTTGTTGAAGTTAACGGATGTCAATGAAAACACGGTGTATATGTAATACATTTTTACATGTGATTTTACCAGTAGCAAAAGAAGGTTTACTGTACCTACTTATAATTTTAATAGTGACCAAATGTATCTTGCAACGATACTGATTTCTAAACATAATTGCCAGCTGATATTCTTACATAAGGTATTACAATTATCTATATTCTATACATATAATAAATCTGTAACAAGTCGGTGTCTGTACATTGAAGATATTTGAGAAAAACTGTCACTAGGGCTATTTATTAGCGCAATAGAACGCAAAACAATGATTTTTAGAATTATTATCTGTTTGTCTGTTTATCTGTTTGTCTGTTTGTCTGTGCGTTTGTGCGCGCTAATCTCAGAAACGGCTTAACCTAGAAGGATGCGGTTTTCACTGTTATGTTGGTATTTTCTTGGATTAACATTTAGTGTTTGTTTTATTTCAATCGGTTCACAAATAAGAAAGATACGTCTATTTTAAGAATTTATCGAACAGTTTTTAGAAGAATTAATAAGCTGAAGAGTTTGTTTGTTTGTTGTTTGAACGCGCTAATCTCAGGAACTACTGCTCCGATTTGAAAAATTCTTTCAGTGTTAGATAGCCCATTTATCGAGGAAGGCTATAGGCTATATATCATCACGCTAACACCAATAGGAGCGGAGCGAAGCGGAAGAATGTTTCAAAATCAGGGGTTTTTGAAGTAAAACATCTATAGGCACGCTTGACTTGGGAGTACGGTGGTGAATGTGAACGCGGGTGTGCGGGGGGCTTGGTGGGGGGGAGGGTGGGGTTGGGGGGTTGGGAGGGGGGTTTGCGGGGGGGGGTAATTTTTTTTATATCGAGGAACTAAGGAGAGCCATAGTTGGTGAAAAAGCAAATTTGTTAAAAAGCATAAGCTGCCCAAATTACTAATTCCACGCGGACGGAGTCGCGGGCAGAAGCTAGTTACAAAATGTATTTAGAATTTTCCGTCCAGCGCTTGAGCGACCAAATGAACACTTCTATGCAAAGATTTTTTATTGGAAAACATTTAAGATTTCGGCAAAATGTAATGAAACATTTGTCAACCTCAATTAAATATTCTGGATTTTTGTAAAAGGTAACACTGGTTGAAATAAAATTTTGTGATAATACATTATATTCAAAGCCAGCACCTATTAACTTTGAAACTAGAGATCATAACATCCAGAAATGCCAACGGGCCGTGCTAAAAAATCAAACTTGAAAGAGCAAAAAATATCCAATATTTTCGGCCACAATACAATATTAGTGGGGATAAGGATAACCAATTGTGGGGCCTTAGAAAAGTGTCAGTTCAGTTCATGACACGAAGCTCTCCTGATAAGTAGTGGGCCCTTTTATCTGCGACGGACAGCCCGCCATTTCAGAGGATTACTGCTATATTAATATAGGTAGCCTTTATGTAGTTATAATAGCTACCGTGGTTTATGTGAGGAGTTTTATTATTAACAAAGTCTAGTGAATACAGCGCGGTGTTTTTCGCTTGCTTGAATGTTAGAGATACTATTTTTCACCTTATTCTCACGGTTGTAATTATAATATCAATTTGAGCTAGCTCTAAAGTTATTTACATGTTGTTAACTAACACGTTAATAGGTAGGTAACAGTCTCTCTTCAATTTTTATTTGTTGCTTTATATACAAATAAAAAATGGCGCACATCTTTGTGCAAACTGGTGGCGCCATCTTTTAGTCTTTATTAGTAGTAGAGTATTTATCGACATCGATAAAAATAATTATCGCCCACTAGAACCTAATGCCATATTGATTTGTGTTTTCATGCGGGATTAATGTGATGGAGGCTAAAGACGAATTTACTTCGCAGTTAGACATGTGAGATTAGGGAAATAATACGGTTTACCCATCAATATATTCGTGTAATTTATTACTAAATGTATGATGCCCGGTCCTCAGGTTGGGTCAATGTCGGCCAATGAAGGACGTTGTTATAAGTTAGAGTGAGATAGAAATACATGGTCTATACCTATGCGGGATCAATCTTGATAAATTCGTTCTTTGTTGGTGTTTGTCCGCTTGGAAGTATAGTGTTTAAAAATATTTCACATGTTGAAAGATGTGTCCCAGAATAACATAGATAGGCTAAAAATATTTTTTTTTATTCAATTTATGGTATAACAGGCAATTATGAATTTCGATAAATTTACCGCTTCGGAAAAACCTCTGTTGCGAAGAAACGGGCAAGAAGCGTAACGAGGCATGGTTTTCCAAATAAAAGCTACTAAGGCTACTTTTGTATCCCGAACAACGACTGGTTTGTAATATACTTAACTGAAAGTAAAAGGGGACGTATCTGAATATCGAAAGTTAATATATCATCGAATGGTTAAAATATCGAAAAGTTTTTTTCGAAACCGTAAAAGTTGTAAAACTAACCTAACCTAACCTAATGGGTTTGGGTTCATACGATGCTGTTTTAATAAATCCACAGAAGTTATGTTTTCAGAAAAAAACCTTTTCGATATTTTAACCATTCGATATGTGTGTGTATTAATTTTTGATAGGTACTTATTCAGAAATGAGCCCAATTAAAATCTACAGGGTTAGGTATTTGTAATTCACTGACATCCGCTTAACCCTGAATTCCTATCACTCTAACAAATGTTTTTTGTTTTACAACTTTTTGAAATGAAGCACTTTTTTCCCATACAAATACACAGAGTATCGTAAAAATAAGAGGTAATTTCAAATTTTCAAAATATTAAGTTATGACAAAAGCCGTAAAACAAAAAACATGTTTAAGTGGTAGGAGTTTAGGGTTAAAAAGATGCTAGTGAATTACAAATAACCCTGTATAAATATTAAATGAAAGTCCTGACTGATAGACTGACTGACTCACTCATCAACGCCCAGCGTCCAGCCCAAACCCTTGGTCTTAAAAGGTTGAAATTTTGTGAATTTTTGCATAAGGGTTGCCTCTATGGTGTATACAAGTAATGAGGACAGACTTGTTGAAATCCCCACGAAATAAATAATTGGGATTTATACATACATATATGAATCGACCTTAATAAAATTATGATAAACACTCTTCAAATTTGGCATACAAGTCGGTTATTGTAACAGTAATAAAAACAAGATTTTTGGAAATTCTCACGGGATAGGGAATAAAGAGATTTATAAGCGTTTAAAAATTGTCTTATCTCCATAATCAGAATGAATAGAGGCTTAAAATTTGGCATGCAAATAGGTAACGCCTCAGCATAATGCTGAGTCAGCGGCCGTTTCACTTTTGCATGGACACACATGCAGATCTGTGTATTTATTACTTTATTGTTTTGTGAACTTTGTTTATTTGTATGAAATTGTGTGAACTTTCTTGTATTTGTGTGTCTTGTAAAAGTGAATAAATGTCCTCTTTCTTTCTTTCTTTCTTTAATTAAGAATAGGATTTTTTAAAATTCCCGCGAGGTAAATAAGGCATGTGAAGAGGGTTTATTTTTAATTGAACTTTGGAATTTCCTCAATGGAAGTCCATTCTAATAATTTATTATTATTATGCGAAAGTGTCTGCCTGTCAGTCTGTTACCTCTTCACGCTTAAACTTTAACCGATTTAGATGAAATTTGGTTCAAATATAGTTGAGTCCCGGGAAAGGGCATAGGATAGTTTTATCCCGGAAAATTGCAAAGTTCCCGCGGGATAGCGATAAACGAATTCTTCGCAGATGGAGTCGCGGGCAACAGCTAGTGTAAGTAATAAATACAGAATCCACGTTAGCGATAATTGGGATAGGTAATTTATTTTAAGCTTTTAGGGACCTGACGTTGCTAATGGATTTGAATATTTATGTGTCGGGACTCAGACCTTTTGTTCTGAAGAAACTTAGGTTTACGATAAAGTACGTTAAATGTTAAGTTATTGAACATTACTGCCAGTCAATGGGTGACAGTGACAGTCTGTTCAATAATTTACTTGAAAAATCAGCCAAGTGCGAAACGGATTTGCCTAGGGTTCCGTAACGTACTTTCGTTTTAAATTTGAATGAGAGTTAGCGCCAAATATATGGTAGGGCTCATCGTCTGTAGAAACTACCTAGGAGTGTTCAAGGTTAGAGTTAATAAGCTGAGTTACTGAATCGGTGACATTACACCTTTGAACTCCTCTGCATTTTCCATCGTATGAGATAAGGAGTCAGGTTTATGTAAAAAAAACAGACTTTAGGTGGTCTTGTCACTTAAAAGCAAACGTAAGAGTTGGGTGACCTTATGGTTAGACTAGCTTTTGCCCACATCTTTGTCTACATCCCGTGGGATGCGGGTATGTTTCCGGAATAAAATACAGCGTTTGTTACTCGCCGAGTCTCTGATAAACTTTCGATACAAGTAATTCAAATCGGTCAAGCACTTTTTGCGAATACACAATCAAAATAATATTTATCGTTATTGTAATATGTTAAGTAGATAAAATATAACACGTTTTGGAGTGGCCTTCACTTCCTACATTGAACCACTTTTCATAGCTAATTACAGCGAGGAAAGCATGCATTTTAAGACAAGACTTTAAGAGGACTCCTTATTTTTTATATTCAACGTTATATTTTTACACACAACCCCCCAATTTCAGCTTATTAAGCAGCAGAGGAAATGCCTGCAGTCAAATGGCAACACTTTCCTTTATTATAGCCTTAAAACCCCTTCAACTCGCCCGAATTTTTAACGAAACTCGTCTCGAGGAGACTCGAACGGGTCTTTTATTAATTTAATACTTATCTATATTTACCATCCGGGCGACACTAGAATTTTGATGAATGCTGAGGAAATTTATTGCCATCCCCTTCGTTTGCGTTTGAATTGTATATGAATAACGCGTAAAAGTTAGAGATATCATTTTTGCGGTTGGCCTCGAACACCGTCCTAGAGTTGGTTGTATTTGTTTGTTTTTCGTATACACATTGGAGTGTACGCAGGAATTGATTTAATTCCTCCGTCTTCATTTTAAGAGGTTCACTCACGTCTTAAAAGGAGTTTAACTCGACATTGCTTCGGGCTAATCCGTAGCCCTTCTTCTTGGAGTCACACGTCACGGCGGCTGACCTGCTGATGTTACTGGAGACCATAAATAGAAGGGACATATTATGATGGGACACTTGATACGACTCGACAATTTCTTTTTAAACCCGCTGGAAGGAAAAATAGAACGAAGACGAGGCCGAGATTGACCTATTTTAACCAGGTGAAGGAGAAAGTGGGTGTCGTGTCGTATCAGGAAGTCAAACGGCTGGCCGAAGACCGCGCGGAGGACGGTTACTCCACCGACAAGAGCGTTAGGGTGCCTTTCCACCAGAGATGAGCTACGCTATGTTGCTGTGGATGTGTCTGATATCCACCAATCATGTTCATTGGTCCACATAGCATAGCACTGGTGGAAACGGGTTCAACTAAGCTATGATTTTTATATGGAAAGATGCGTGACCTGGATGCGTATGGATGCGTGCTACGGATGCGTGCTATGGATGGTCGCGAGTCGTGTAGCAATGTCCCCCCTCACCGCGCTGCCGCTCCGCGCGCCCCTGTCGATACATCGCATAACTCGAGCTGCGCATGTTCTTCGCACAGCTGCCTCGCGGCTGCTTATCTAGATAGCGCATCTTCCTCCCACAGCTACATAGCTTAGCATTGGTGGAAACGGTCACACAATTTCGTAGCGTAGCTTTCACATCTTCGCAGCCTAGCTGCGTAGCACATCTCTGGTGGAAAGGCACCCTAACTCTTAAATAGAAGAATCTTCATTTTACCAACGGATATCCAGGCGGAGGAGCGTCTTCACCCTCATGTGGTTAGTATACCACTGGCCCGCACAAAGTGGTTCAGTTTATCTTTTCAAATCGAACTGCTAAGGAATGAAATTCCCTCCCATCGTCTGTATTTCCAAGTAGGTACAACCTAGGGTTCTTCAAGGTTAGAGCAAATAGGCTGTTACTGAACCGGTTAGATACACTTTTGGTCTCATGTGCACTTTCCATAAGGGTCATGGGTCACTTTTATGTGAACACACCTTATTCATTGAAATAGGATGAGTAGTCTCGACGCTACGGTGGAACATCCTTAAATATAAACATACATAGACTGATAAGCTGTGGTGGCCTAGTGGTTTGAACTATGGCCTCTCAAGCAGATGATCGTGGCGTGGGTTCAAATCCCGGCTCACACCCCTGAGTTTTTCGGAATTTATGTGCGAAATTACATTTGTAATTTACCTTGAGCTTTACGGTGAAGGAGGAAATCGTGAGGAAACCTGCATACACCTTCGAAGAAATTCAATGGTGTGTGTGAAGTTCCCAGTCCGCACTGGGCCCGCGTGGGAACTACAGCCCAAGCCTTTTCATTCTGAGAAGAGGCCTGTGCTCTGCAGTGGGACTTATAAAGGCTGGGATGATGATGATGATGGACAGCTAAAATCATTAGGCTTCCTTTTGGCTTTGCCGTGGTCGTGTAAAAAAACTGTGTCGCTAAAGCATCCTGCACCCCCTAGCGAAGACATCCTTCTATAGGGAGCGGTGATTAACAGTCAACTGTCATGCTTGTTTTCCTCTCCATTTCCATAAAAAATTAACCAACTGGTAAAGATGATTCACCAAGTAGGTAACTACAGGCAAGGGCATAAATACATGTACGTTACCAAGGCGTCAAAGATATACAACCCTATGTCACTAAACATAAGGTTGGTGTTTGCTTATTTATAACGCGATGGCTGTATAGATATTTAAGCCTTCGACTGTACCTCTAAATATCTTTCCGCCTCCGAATGGGAGCAAGACAGAAATTCCGGCCGAAACGTAATATACAATCTACATGACAATTCGATTTCCACTTCCAAATGTCAATGGAACTTCTCCGGCTCATGAGGAGGCAGCCCCCCTGACATAAAGGAGGCGGACCGTGAGTAATTTAATTAAGAACTTTAATATTTTTCACAAACTTCCTTTGAGTAACGTCCTGTTTTACTTCCACTTGGAAACTGTGAGTTATTTTCTTACTATCTTAACTCTGGCTTCTTATTGAATACGTTCTTTAGATACGGTGGCTGGGAGTTCCTTTTTGGCTTACAGTTTTCTTTTTCATGAAATGCAAAATTTGAATAAATAAAAAACAAAAAGAAATATGGGAATACTTTGTTATATCTGATCGGGATTCGAAACCAAGACACCATTTTGCAAATCCAGCGAAAGTAAACTATATCGGTCTGTCGGTCCGCCTCTTTGTAATGTTCTTCACGCTTAAACCGCTTAACCGATATAGATGAATTTTGGTATGCCTGTAATTGACATTGCTAACCTGTGTCTGTTTCTACTTACAAAATTACCGTCAACAAATCTAGGATGAACAACCGCTTTAGCCTAGTTGGTAGTGACCCTGCCTACGAAGCAAGAGGTCCTGGGGTCGAATCCCGGTAAGGGCATTTATTTGTGTGATGAGCACGAATATTTGTTCCTGAGTTATGGATGTTTTCTATGTATTTAAGTATTTATTTATCTATATATGTATGTTTATCGTCGTCTAGTACCCATAGTACAAGCTTTGCTTAGTTTGGGACTAGGTCGATTTGTGTAAGATTGTCCCCTAATATTTATTTATTTATTTATTCACTGGACCAGGCGTGCTTCATTTTTAGCCACATCTTGATTTACCATCAGGCGTCATTATTATGATCGCACGCGAGCTATTTAGATTAAAAAAAAATAACTAGTGCAACTACACATCATCATCATAGCAGTCCACTGCTGGGCTGGACATAGACCTCCCCCAATGAGCGCCATTGCGCCCTGTCCTCGGCTAGACGCATCCAGCTTCTACTAGCAGCCTTTCGCAGATCGTCACTCCACCTGGCCGGAGGGCGTCCTACACTACGTTTGCCAAGACGCGGTCTACACTCAAGAACTCGTTTACTCCAGCGGTTGTCGGTTTTTCGACAGATGTGACCAGCCCACTGCCACTTCAACTTGCTAATTCCTACCGTCCTACCCGTCATGACATACGGAGTTGAAACGTGGACACTCACAGTACTTCTAATCCACCAGTTCAAGGTCGCTCAGCGAGCTATGGAACGAGCTATGCTCGGAGTTTCTCTGAAAGATAGAATCCGCAACGAGGATATCCGACACAGAACTAAAGTCATCGACATAGCTCAGAGAATTAGCAAGTGCAACTACATATCCGTATGGAAATACGACGGCGGCGACTGGCAACGTTGAGTCCATAAAGAAAACACAGACTTGTCTTTATGACTTTGGTCTAATTTTTGGCCACTGATAAAATTGTTATTGGACTACAATGTTTTTCGTAGGCATACCGGCCTATATAGGTCCCACTGTGCCTCTCAGCACATTCTAAGCTTGAGCCGTAGTGAGCCCTAGTGCCCATAGAGTGCGGATTGGGAACTTCACACATACCATTGAATGTCTTCGCGGGTGTGAGGTAGGTTCCTTACGGTATTTGCCTTCACGCTCATGGTAAATTTTAAATGCCATTTTGCAGATAAATTCCGAAACTTGAATCCACGGCCCGACCTGACCTAGTGCTCTACAAATTGTGTCATAGTTTGGATTATTTCGTTACGTTCGTTACGTTCATTATAACAATAAAAAAAAAATTGGGCACAACGTAATTTGGTAAGACGCCATAGGCCTTATTTTAAAAATAAGTGCGAATGGCCTAAGTGCCTGAAATGTTTAAATGGACACAACTTGCTTAATGCTATTGCGAAGGCTTCCGAGCGTGACCAATTTTTGAAGACCTTCGCCCCGACACTTCTAATTTAATTTCAAAGTACCTTTTATTTTCGTATTTTATCTACCACTACGCTTTACCCGCAACTGTACTCGCGTATAACAATTTGAACGCTTAAAATAAATGGACATCTTCAGTTACGTTGTATCATCGACATCATTTCAGCCGAAAGACATCCAAAAACCTAGCCACCGCCGAGGTTCGCCAAACAGACCGGTCGTGCGCTATCAGCATCCAACGCGTTCTGCAACCTTAACCAGTTCATCACTCATTTTGTTCGAAGCTGACCTACACCACATCATCCCGTTCGTAGACGTCATTCGAGAACCATTTGGCTCCATCGGCGTGCCCAGCCCACTGGCGATTTTTCGAGCAATATCAGTGACTTTGAGCATATCCATCTCCATCGTCATCGGCGTGATCTTAAGCATTTTATTTTGAAGATGAGGCTACGTTGGAGCACGCTTGCCTAGTAAATGCTCATTCACCCTAGACTTGAAAACGGCCAAATTGTAGTGTTCAGGGAACACGTGTATTTATAAAGAACAATCAATGCAAAGTTTCCTCCCTTTATTGAAATTTCATGATTTATGTTTTATATCCCGATTCCGTGTGTATATCGGGATAAAAGTAGTCTAATATCTTATTTCATAATTGTTTAGTTTAATGATTAATTAAGTCGTAGTCGTAATAATTAGTTTGAAAGAAATCTGTCCAGCTGTTTTAGAAATATTAACAAACACACAGTGCGTAATATTTGTAGGATACCTATTACGTAAAGGCCCTTTAATGTTTTACGATTTTGAAATAAAGCCAACTCGCTGGCAGCGGCGTGACGCGTGGAGCTAATTCTGCTTCGTATTTTATTTTATTGTTTATTTTGTTTGGCTAAATATTTGTGGTTCAACAATATTTACGTTCTACGGTATTTGTGTGATTGATATATTTTAAATAAGTCGGCGGTTCTTTTGTAGTTGAAACGTATTTGAAGAATGTTGATTTAACATTAAACATTAATTCATGATATTGAAGAAATTTTGAGAAGTCCATGTAGGAAAATAAGTCGTATTTGCGTCACATCTTATTTCTGTTGTATTTTCTGTGTGGCAGAAACCCGTTTTATTCAAATTCTTATTCAAATAATTTATTTTCAAGTAACAAGACTCATTGTATTGGTGGACAGACTTATTTC
Organism: Archips crataeganus; assembly: GCA_947859365.1. Classification (NCBI taxonomy): domain Eukaryota; kingdom Metazoa; phylum Arthropoda; class Insecta; order Lepidoptera; family Tortricidae; genus Archips; species Archips crataeganus. The sequence goes on from OX402048.1 coordinate 20,362,450, forward strand.
TAGAGTTAGTAAAATAATAAAAAATAAAAATAATAATAACTTTACTACTAAGAATTGTGGAGTTTTTAAAACCATAATTTAAATTACTGTCTGCTATTTTTTTAGGGTTCCGTACCTCAATCACGATCACTTTGTTGACAAAAAAAAAGAAAAAATATAATAAGCACTTCTTCAAAAAACTTTACTTAGCCAATTGATAAAAGCTATAATAACAGAAATATTTTTTAACGTTAAAAAAGTTATTCATATCGAACAACCTTGACATTGTTCCAATTATGTGCTATTCAGAAGTCAAACATACTTCCATTTCCCAAGCCTGCCATCGATCGACGTGCGTGACCTCCGTCATTTGTTTCAATATCCAAATACAAAGGGATATTTGTTTCTAGAGGTTATCCTATCCATTACTACTATGTTCGATATTGAATGTAGAATTCGGATATTTGAATATGAATTTGTGTTTTCTACAATCTACTAAACCAGTTACAGGCTAGCTGTACTGTTAATAAAATACAATTTAAACGAAATTACTAGTATTCTACTTGAATTTTGATTTTATTTTATATATAGAACAAAAATTTGTTACCAACAAAATAATTCCAGAAACCCGCGACTGTTGAAATCTTCAGAATTCAAAAAGCGAAATTCATTTTCAAACCACCGAGAAAATATGAACCCTCTGTTCGGACTTTTAAAAGAAAACATAACTCCGGTCAAATGCTGGCCAGACTCAAAATACTTCCAAGCAGGCCTGAGCACAGATTAGAAATTTATAACAAACAGGCCAGCAACTGGCTAGCTCAACTTGCGCCGTTATGTTGGTACCCCTGCGCCCAGTACGTGACTCGCTCGGCTCTGGAATCGATTTATTGAAACTGCTATGGACACACATGTAATTTAATGAATGGGTTTTGGCATGCGACTCGTTACGTCTGGTTATGCGGAGTTGCAACTAGGGTTACCATATGTAAATAGAGGGATGCCTGTCTATGGTACCTAAAATGCCTGATTTTTTCAGAAAAATGCCTGTCTAAAGCAAAACGCTGTGAGTAATAAGTAAAAGCCAACAGATAATAATGAAGAAGGATGTGATTTTTAAAAATGCCTGTCTCAGACCAATGCCGGCCGCACGCCTGTCTAAACCTTAAAATGCCTGTCAAATGCGGCAAACGCCTGTCATATGGTAACCCTAGTTGCAACTGAGAATCGGTTGAGATTTTAGTAGACAGATATTTGATAGTCGGGAATCTCTATGGAGTAGGAGCGGTTCTAGATTGTAATAAAATTGATTGCTAACTGATGTATTCAAAGCGGAAATTCAAGCTTTAGTACAAGTATTTACGAGTCTTCGTATTGCGCTAAAATTAGTAACAATTGTTAGTTAAGGAGTTCATTTTTACATCAAATAGTGATATTTAACGACCGGACGGAGTTAGGTGAAATATGATATGTAAATAGCAGGATCCCTGGAATTACAAATAGGTAAATAAAGGCATATAAAATTATGAACGTATTTCGTGCAACAGGAATGAAGGCTGCGCTGTAATTTTATGAATTCCCATGGGGAATTTAGTATGATCGCAGTATTTGAGCTGCCAGAATTAAGAGTTCACACGAGTGATGTCGCGGATAAAAGCTAAGCTAGTTGGTAAATATTTCATTTACTTTCTACTTCTTTGTCCAGATCTCCGTAATATTTACTGATGCGGATGGCGCAGGACCTGTCTGCTTATTATAACTTAAGGGAGCCCTATGTTCAACAGTCAACTCGGCTAAAAAGATTATGAAATACTAAGTCAAAGCCAAAATATCTTTATTAAAGTTTGATCCATGACAAGCACGCATGAACTTCAAAAATCAACCATCACGGCTCGGGAAAAAATCTCTATTGTGAACAAACCAGCATAGAACTCCACGAGGTATATTTTTTTCAAAACATACTATATAACTAACTAAATAAATCTAATTTCAATAATAGATATAAAAAAACCCGCCTGTTTAATTCGCGTTCCCATGGAAATTCCGGTGAAATATATACTTAAGTACACCTACCCTATGTCACTCGCAAGACGAATCTAATGACACCTTATACTTTAATATCCATTGATGCGTACCAAAGAATGATGCATACATACCCATCCATATACATGCATACATACATAAATACATACGCTTGTAAAACATAACCTTCCTTCGACAGTCGAGTGATTAAAGTAGATTTTGATCTTTTAGGATTAATACCTATATAAGTAGGTACCTAAATAGCGTGTACGATAAAAGGGCATTTTCTTGGATATACCTCCACTTATGTTACATGTTAGATCAAACGGCTTAAGATAGAGCAAATATTAAGTTTAGAGTACAGATAAAAGGATAGTAACATACATTTGTAGCGTCGACACTTCGACATTATGCGGAGAAGGGACGGCCTATATAACGCCCGTTGAGAGGCCAGAATAATTTACTTTTGCTGACATGGTAACGTTCCAAGCTTTTCCATGCATATGAAACGCCATATATGAAAACCATTTATAACTTTAGTTGGAACGCTGACTGATTTAGAGGCCTTGTAAGACTCTTGGTTTATTTCATCTTTTTAGGGTCCCGAAGCCAAAATGGCAAAAAAGGAACGCTTGTGATTTCGCTATGTATGTATGTCCGAGCTTAGCTCAAGAATTTCTACCGCTAGAAAGCTGTCATTTGGCGTCATCATCATTTCAGTAAAAAGAAGTCCACTGGTGAACATAGGCCTCCCTTCAGGCTCGCCAAACAAATCGGTCCTGCGCCATCTGCATCCAACATAAGTATGCATAATAATCACGCCGATAAATGGTAGAATAAAAATGATAAGAGACCCGTTTGTGAAATATTACGCAAGCTTTAAATTACCCTTAACTAAAATGTCAAAAGCACTGAATTTTCAATGTAGAAATCTGTAAACCCTTCATATATGCTTCAGTATTAAAATGGTAAAGTAGGTCATTTAAAACTGAAGGCTTGAAAAAATATTTCCCAACTCAAGGACTATTCTTGTATGCAATGTGAAAAAACAGACCAAAATGTGCGTTTCCCACATTCACTTGGCAATGCTCCCGGAAAACTGGAAAAAGGGGGAGCAAAGTTTTCCATTCACCCAGTCCCACCGCTATTACCAGTATATAAAGTATGTTATCGTTTGGGTGGATACGAAGCTAAAATTGCCTGGCCGGTTGTGTTAAGTTTTTTTTTACGTCTTTGCATCCTTATCAAATGGGCCCCGCTACTCCGAATGTCTTTAAATGCCTTTGTTGTTTATAACATTATGCTGTGTAATTTCTACGGAAACGGATGTTTTTATACGTACTTATTTCATATCAAATAATAATAAAAACCTAAAAAGTACTTACTGTTTATGAGGGGTAAAATTTACAATCGTCGCTTAGCTGACAATATCGCACAAGTTATAAACTGTTCATGTTACTCTTGGGGTATCCCATTCGGTAATAGCTCATTTACACTCGCGTACGAGTGGCGAGACGAAGTGCGAGCCGAGCAACGAGACGGGAGTGTGAATAGACGCTCGCGGCTCACCTCGCGCCTCGTCTCGTGATTCGCAACGCTCGCGTCCGGAGCGAGACGCCGAGCCGAGACACGAGACGAAGCACGAGGCGAGAAATCTATTATAAGAATATTATATAAAATGTCACAGGGGCAATCTCTGACTTGTGTAATAGGGCCGGCGCCCACTGACGGCATGGCACGGCGTGGCATTTTATTGCTATCAAGTTATTTTCAATCTTATTTCAATGAGTTTAAAATTCATGTTACTTTATTGGTTATGCGTGGCATCGGCCTTCAGGACGTCGCGGCATCGTGGTATCGAAATAAAGTAATATGAATTCTAAACTAATTGAAATAAGATTCAAAATAACTTGATAGTAATAAAATGCCACGCCGTGCCATGCCGTCAGTGGGCGCCGGCGATTAGGTATTAGCTTGGTTTGACCAAGCGAAGGATCATGGGTTAGAGCCCCGGCTCGCAACTCTGAGTTGTTCTAAATTTATGTGCGAAATTACATTTGAAATTTACCATGAGCTTTACGGTGAAAGAAAACATCGTGAGGACCTGCGAAGAAATTCAATTGAAGTTTCCAATCCGCACTGGGCCCGCGTGAGAAGTACGGCCCAGGCACTCTCATTCTAAGGCTTCTGTGATGTATATATACTTCATTTAATTTAGAATTGAAAACCACAACATCATTATATTGCGGCTCGTCAACTATTTCTTACCTAGCAAATAGTACAGTACAATAGTCTGGGAGCCGCAAAATAAAATTGTTGTAATGTCACTTTATTTGCGTGTCGTCAATTGTTACTCTAGTACAAATTGTAAAGAGATTACAGTTCGCGAGCCGCAATATAATGTTGTTGTGGTTTATAATTCTAAATTAAATGGAGTATAGGTTGGGATGATGATGATGACGCAATGTCAGTTGTATGGCTTAAACGATCAAAGGCTAATTTAATTTCACTTAGGTACAAGCCAAAATTGTTATTAAGCCTTATTGTTTTTATTATGATGTAGGAAGGAACTTAAAGAGAACTTATCTCTGGGTCACATCAAGAAGTTAAAAGACTAGCAGAAGAAAGAAAGAGATAAGAGCAACACTTAGATTCTGATAATGATAATGATGAAAAACTGTCATAAAAAAATCTATCACTTTTTACTTCTGAATCTTAAAACGTTATGTCTCTATCTAATTAAAATATGCGAGTCTACAGAAATACAGAAACAAAGGATAAATAGCATTCCAAACGTGCACTAATACCTACCACAAAAAGTCTGTAGTAAATCCGTAAATCCCCATTCATTGGCCGATTTAACTTTTAAACTGAATCAACTTCCATTTTTAAAAGCGAACAGATAAAGTGTTGCCAGCATTAGCCAGTCCAAGTCTCGAATCGATGAGGTTGAATCGAATTCATAAGTTATTCAACACTGGCCGCTCGACTCGGCTCATTCGATTATAGCCGGTGACTCGGCAAAAGGAAACATTAGACCGTGTTTCACTAACTGGCTGGATAGAATACATTAAAAATAAAAAAAATATGGCAGTTTTTTTTAAGAGCCAGTCATATTTCGACCACGTTACTATGTAAGTATAATTTTATTAAAAAGATGAAAACCAGGAAATAATTACAGTTTATTTTAAAAATTATTGCGGACATGCGAATGCTCGATAGTATTTATTACCTATTATGTTTACAGATGTACAGATGTTTAATTGTTTAGTTAATATGCGACCATGACAAATACGACAATGCCCATTTAGCGCTTAAAATCAATATTAATGTTTTAGTTCTGCGCTCTACATCCGTTTATATCAAATTAAACTGTAATTAGTCCGTAAAGTACATAGCCGTTCGGTTGTTTGAGTATTTATTCAGATGCTGACATTTTCGAGTTCAAAACATCTAAAATTTCATTCTACTTTCTAATTAGTTTCGATTGAAAGTTAATTGACCTAATAACATTATTTTAATACATTTTATTTTCAGCAAGTTTCTTATTAAAGAATGTGTAAATTAGTTCCGACCTAGTTTTTTTCGTAGCCTAATAGTACTGGCCTTATACTAGGGGCGTTCAATAAAAAGTGAGAATGAGTATGTTATAAACAACTTTTACTAAATATCATTTTATTTTTCGACATAGTCACCTTTTAGCATAATACACTTAGTATATCTTTTTTCTAAACTTAAAATTCCATTTTTAAAAAAGGTCTCATCTTGAGTACTTAAAAAATCTTGTACTGCAGCGACTACCGCGTCGTCGTCTTCAAATTTCTGGCCTCTCAGGTATTGTTTCAATCTCGGAAATAGGTAGAAATCACTGGGAGCGATATCTGGTGAATACGGAGGATGCTTAAGGATATCGAACCCAGCATTACGAATTGCAGCCATTGCAACGGCGGACTTGTGTGCCGGGGCATTGTCCTGGTGGAACAGCACAACTTTCGAGAGTTTACTTCGCCGTTTTTCACGGATCTCATTGCGCAATGTTGCTATTTGTTTGGCGTATAAAGTGCCCGTAATAGTGGCTCCATGCTCGAGATACTCAATCATTAATACCCCTTTACCATCCCAAAAAACAGAGCCCATGACCTTACCGGCAGATGGGCTCACCTTGAATTTCTTCGGAGTTGGAGATGATGGCCTTTTCCATGTCATAGACTGCAGTTTCGTTTCAGGGTCGTAATGATGGAGCCATATTTCGTCCATTGTTATAAATCGCGCCAAAAAAAGTTCCCGGTCTTGCTGCATCAGGTTCAAAGCTTCTTGACAAATCTCTAGTCTAGTTTGTTTTTGCGTGTCAGTAAGCATTCTTGGTACCCAACGCGCAGATACCTTTTTCATACCCAAGCGTTCATGTAAAATATTATGCACGCTCCCCGTTGAAATCTTTACATTTTCAGCAATAAAACGAACTGAGACACGACGATCCGCCAAAACTGAGTTTTCGACTTTTTTCACAATTTCTTCAGTTACTGCTGTAGTAGGGCGTCCGGAGCGGGGGTCGTCCATTGTCGATGTTCTTCCACGTCTAAATTCGGCGCACCAACGTGCGACTGTCGAATACGGAGGAGCATTAGACCCTAAAGTGTCCCGCAAATCCAAATTGACTTGGTCCGTAGAAAAATTTTTCAAATACAAGTATTTGATAACGGCGCGCAGTTCATTTTTCTCCATTTTCGCTAACGTACTCAATAGCATTGCAAAGAAATTACCGTATATTTTTTTTAACAAAAGACAGTTAGTTTTTTTTTCATAGCAATCAGCTAGATAGATTAGCTTTACCGGCCAGTATTTAATTTCGTAATATTAAAAGAGTTTGCATCTCATTCTCACTTTATATTGAACGCCCCTCGTACTACGAAGTGCAAAATTCAAACTTCGTATCGTGCCGTTCCGCTCACGCTAATAGCATTTAATACGAGAGCGAGCGAGACGGTACGATGCGAACTTCGATTTTCGAATTTCGGAGTAGCCCCCCTGGTAGGCAAAGGGCTTCGTTATTGTCGCGCGTTCAATAACACAAAGGAGACAAATACTGCACTTATTTCACTGTTATGATTCCGCGTCCTAATTATTTCACACACGTCCTAATTACTTGACCCGGTAAACGTGGTTCTGACATATAAATATTGCCATTAAAACATGGAGGGTGGGGGTGGAGGATGAAAAATAGCCTACGGCCTATTTTTAGGGCTACCAAATATAGTTTTTTTTTATATAAAAATTGGTCAAGCCGTTTCGGAAGAGTTCGATAGCAAACACTGGGACACGAGATTTTTATATAGGTACAAGCTGCTCAGTTGCCCGCGACTCCGTCCGCGAAGAGTAGCGGAGTAGCGGTATAAAAAATAGTCTACCACCTATTCTCAGACCTACCAAATACATATAGAGAATTTTTTTATAATAATTGGTTAAGCAGTTTCGGAGGAGTTCGATAACAAACGCTGGGACATGAGATTTTTATATAATATATTAGAAAGATACATTCGATATTAATTTTATTAGCCTGGAGAAGTGCCCTACTGCTGTCGGAGCCCTCCCCCATTTACTCCATTTGTTCCGATTCAAAGTCAAAGTCAAAATTCTTTATTCAATTTAGGCATTTTGATTTTGAGCGGTGTCCGGCCAGCCCTTGAGCTATTCGTCTAGGCCGTTCTGCCAACGCCTCCTTGTCCTATCTCGTCGCCGCCATCCATCTTGTGGTATCCAGTCCGTGGCTATTTTAGCCCGCCTATTTAGATCCATGCAGCTAACATGGCCTGTCTAGTCCCACTTCATCTTAGCGGAAGATAAAATATGCATAGATATAAATTTAGATATAAAATATAAATACACACAAATTTTCTAGGTTCAAAAATTTATTCGTTAACCCTGATGACAGTTCCATAATATTTTGGCACTACTTAACACTGGGTTAGTGTAATGGAAAGTAATTTAAAAATATAATGAAATGTCACAGCGTGTGTTGGCAACACTGACAGCTCTCTCTCTTAACTCTGACCTCCGACTCGGCCGGTTGTACTACAAACTTGTAATAATATCAAAATAAGAAATATACCTACCTATTGAATTAAAACCACTGAAGACCAAATAAACATCTTTTATCTTCCATCTTTTTATATGGTTTACTCTCGCCTATGCACGTCCGCTTAACAATATATAAACCATTAATTAAAGAACCGAATCGCTTTCAAACTCCCGGCTTGGCCTCATTCTACATTTTCAAATCCTATTATCTCCTTAATCGATTCTTCTCGATTGTTCTAGAATTTTCTCGATTATTAAAACGATAGCGACTGTTCTCAATAGTAATTAATCCGGATCCCTCTAAAGAACCTAATTAAACGATGAATGAGTGTATTAATCGGGTTTCCTTGCGAATAATTCGATTGTAAAATCGATATTACGGGTATTGTGTGACTAATGCTGTAAATAGGATTTATTGTGCTAACGAAACGTAACTAATCTTAATCTTGTCAACCTTAGTGAAGCGGATTAAAGCATAATAATGGTATAGCAATTTGAAAGGCCAATATGTTCAAAAATACATGGAATTGGAAAAATCACTTGGTGATTAAAAATTTCGAAATGTTTGTTTGTTACAGGTAAATGGCGTTTATAAGTGATTCACTGAAACTCCACGTTTGGTAATTTATTATTGTTTTTAAATTTTTATTTTCAGATTAAAATCTTATTAATATTATAAATAAGAAAGTTTGTAAAGATTTTTTGAATGTTTGTTAGACAATCGCGCAATAACGACTGAACGGATTTGGAAGAAACTTGGCGCACTGGTGGGCAACTGGTGGATTGAGACATAGTATTACTTAATATCCCGCTAATGAGTTCCCGTTGCCCCGCTTCGTCTGTTTTAGAATTCCATGAAAAAAGGTCGTAAAGCTCCAAACGCACGACAGCGGAGGCGTGGCGGTCGGTGGTGCGGTGGCGGTGACGGTTGTAATATTCTAACTTGTATGAACGAGTTCGCGGTACGGTCCGCACAACCGTTCATACAGGTTAGAATATTACAACCGTCACCACCTCAACGCTGTCTGTGCGTTTGGAGCTTTTTGAGAACACCATTTAGTAAAGTCACCTTTACGTTATAATACAGGATGTTACAAAATTACCCGTAATAACTGAAGGGTATGGAAGTACTCCAGTAAAGAATTAAATTAGTATTTTTTTTTTTGGGACGGCGGGAGCTCGTCTTTGATAGGCAGGAGTGGAGCAAGAGAGAAGAGGCCTTTGCCCAGCAGTGGGACACAAAAATAGGCTAAATAAAAAAAAATTTTTTTTTTACAAAAAGAACAGCGCGCAAAATTACAGTTTTATTTACTGTTCATGGGGTTTCAGGCTTTAGGGGTTATTTTGTAACACCCTGTATTTAAGCACGACGGACAGCGCCATCTAGCGATTGCAGACAAAGTAGCACGTCATCGTGGTAGCCGAGCTTCAATGTTATTGGGCAGCGCCCCTTATCCTTGTTTAAAGTTAAAATGTTATTCCACGGCACGGGCACTCTTTACCGGGATATTAAGTATTCTATATCGCAATCCAAATCTTTGTCAATCCATACGCCAAATTCATCTAAATCCGATATTGTGTGCCTGACTAACAAACACCCAATCATCCAAACAATCATCCCATCATCACTTTAAGCGTGAGATGTACCAAGTTACTGTAGCGATAACGAGTGTCAAACCAGCTGTCAAGTCCTAGTTAGGTTAATTTCTATACTGGCTGTAACGTGTGGTCATCATCATCCCAGGCTACCTTCGACTGCAGAGCACTGGCCTCCTCTCAGAATGAGAGGGCTTGGGTCGTAGTTCCCACGCGGGCCCAGTGCGGATCGGGAACTTCACTCACACACACCATTGAATTCCTTCTCAGGTGTATGCACCATGTACCTTCACCGTAAAGCTCATGGTAAATTACAAATGCAATTTCACACAAAAAAAACTCAAGAGGTGCGAGCCCGGGCTCGAACTTAATAATAAAAAAACATACAGACGAATTGAGAACCTCCTCTTTTTTTTGAAGTTGGTTAATTATTAGGATAAAATGGGATAGGATAGGATGATCCGTATTAAGTAATAAAAGTAAAATCCTCACATTTCGCGCTTTTAGCGGCAATAAAAAAGCATCAAATTGTTTAATTGCAAAACATATTTAGGCTAATTGGTTGAATAAAGCTTTAGAAATAAGGTGGAGCCTTTACTTGCATACGTATGAGCTGTAGTCACGCAACACTGGTGTTTATGTTGATTAGATTAAAGTGCACAGTCGGTCTTAATAGTTGTTGTTCTACGGTGTTTGTAATACCTACGGACAGGAAAGTTAGGTAGTACTTGCACAGTTACGTAATGTTTTTTTTTCAGTATTATTATTACTTCGAACTTATAGTAGGGGCCATAATTCGAGAGACAAGCTTGACAATTAAAGGGTTACCAGGGTTAGACGAAATTAAATAGTGATGTGGCCGATATCGATAATCAGTGTCGACTGATGGACTATGATTTGATATAAGACGGTTTTTTTTACTTCCTATAATGATATCTTACATTGAAATGTAATTTGTTACATTAATTTAATCATATCACCGTAAGTAATGAATAAATACCACAGGTAGCCGAAGCCGTAATGTTTTTTTTTATTATCGACACGAACAGCACTACCCTTGTTAGGTTTGTTCAGTATTATTTTGGAAATGATAATAAAGTTTACTTACGCAAAGCGTATTTTAAATGATAGCTGGGTAATGAGTACCATTGCACTATACAATAAAGAAGAGAATTTTTATTTTGCTTCATTTTTATGCTTTTTATGAAATTGTATTTTTAAAAACAAACAAATCTTGGAGTGATCACAAGTGCACGGGAAAAGCATCGATAATTGATTTTATCCATGTAGCAACTCCCTATCTGTCAATAAATTTAGCCGCCTAAAATAAGTAAGTAAGTAATAAGTTTGTCCACTTATAATACAATGACTCATGTTACTTGAAATTAATTCTTTTGAATTGAAAATTCGATGTCTGTTCATTACATAAAGTTATAATTTTCTTTTACTTTCAATTGTTTTATGAAAACCTTTGTTCTACACGGCGCTGTTTGAAATAATGATTGTTCGAAACCTTGATGAGGAAACGTGCCATCGATTTTAAGTTAGCCTCGTCGTAGGGGTGCGCTCGTTGGATACCGAAACCGGATCAATACCAAAGCCATAACAATGGTCTCGGCCGGCCACGGGGCACAGTCACGCGCAGACAGGCTTCGAGAAGCTAGTGTTACACCCACACGTAACTATTTATGAAAATCAGCTTTCCCAGGCAAGAAAATTGTCTAACTCTCTATCTCGTAAGAATTTCATGAGGACATGGAGGACTGTTTTAATTTTGTAACATCTGTATTTATTTGTAACTCATGTTGAATATTAAATTATCTTTATCTTTATCTTTTATCTTTATCTTCAAAAAATTCATTCTTGGTACACTTCTATGGTCCTCAAGGATCATGATCGTACCTAGAGATTTTTCTAGCACGAACAACTTGTGATTAGTGTTTGACATAATAATAACATCGATTTAGTTTGGTATTATCGTTTTATATTTTCAAACGTGTCTCCGGTGTCTCATTGATATAATGCCACTTATAAGACATTGATAAACTAAGCATTAGAAGGAAAAATATTCCTTCGTGCTAGGAAAATCTCTAGGTATAATCATGACGTCTACTAAAGTTCAAGTCTAGCTCGAGTCGTTTAAATTAAACAGTGCATTTTCTGTGTGTTAAACACGTTAATCATTTATAGGTAGGTATACATGCCTTTATTATATCGGACACGGTTTGAAATTTTGACTGTCCAGAAACCTTAATGGATATGTGTCATAGATTTTAAATATTGATGATAACACCATAAAATTAATACTCCAAGACGCAACTCTAGGGAAAACTACTTTAAACCCCGAAAACCACATTAATTTTCTTTTAACTGCTTCAAATCTACAAAATAGAGTTGGAATACAAGTTGACGTCACAAGCCTTACAAAATTTTCGAGACAATCTTGTTTTGACTACAGGGTTATTTGTAATTCACTAGCATCCTTTGAACCCTAAACACCTACCACTTAAACAAATGTTTTTTGTTTTACGGCTTTTGTCATAACTTAATATTTTTGGTGTAATAACGTTTTGAAAATTTGAGATTACCTCTTATGTTTACGATACTCTGTGTATTTGTATGGGAAAAAAAGTGCTTCATTTTAAAAAGTCGTCAAACAAAAAACATTTGTTTGAGTGATAGGAATTCAGGGTTAAGAGGATGTCAGTGAATTACAAATAACCCTGTATAAACAATAAATAAATAAATAAATAAATAAATATCACGGGACCATTCACACCAATTGACCTAGTCCCAAAGTAAGCTAGGCAAAGCTTGTGTTATGGGTACTAGGCAACGGATAAACATACTTATATAGATAGATACATACTTAAGTACATATTAAACACCCAAGACCCGAGAACAAACATTCGTATTTTTCATACGAATATCTGCCCCGACACGGGAATCGAACCCGGGACCTCAAGCTTCATAGTCAGGTTCTCTAACCACTAGGCCATCTGGTCGTCTAACAATACGTCAGTTGATTGGTGGTGTCATCCCCATTGGTTATCGTTAGGGTGCGCTCGTTGGTAACCGAAACCGGGTCAATACCAAACCCATAATAGTGGTTTCAGTCGGTCACAGGCACAATCACGCTTCCCGACAGGCTTCTAGGGAAAGTGTTTCACCCAGACGCACCTATTTATGAAAATATCCGGCATTTGAATGGAAATACCGGGATTTTTTTTGTAGTGGTAGAGCCACGCTGTATCCGTTTTCTGGTTACAGTACGATTGGGCCGGCTCGTCCGGGGCAGTACCACACTCTCACTGAATACCGGCGTGAAATAGTAGCTTGCTACTGTGTTTCGTCCGGTAAGTGAGAGATCCGGTGGCCCAAACCCTCCCCCCTCCCCTCCCCCCTACACACTCTCTTCAAATATGGCAGCGGTATTGGAAAAGGATAAATTATTACGGTGTTTCCAACTAAATATGACATCGGGTCCTTCAAGAAAAGAGTGTATTGTTCCCTTAAAGGCCGGCAACGGACTAGTGACCCTTCTGGGGTTTCTGGTTCTCATGGGTGGTGGTGATCGCTTACCAACAGGTGACCCACTTGCTCGTTTTCCTCCCTCTATCAATTAGAAAAAAAAATATATTATATTCACAAAAAATACTTACATCGTGGTTTTCGTTTACATTGCATTAGGGACACCCTTGAAAAATTAAATTAAATCTATCATTGCAGGTTGTGGGTATCTAATGGGATAGATAATTGAATTGTCTTAATACCTACTCATCATCATCATCCCAGCCTATATACGTCCCACTGCAGCGCACAAGCCTCTTCTCAGAATATCTACTAATTATTTTTTTTGCCTTGTAAATACATTCGACTACAAAAACATCGATACGGCCAAAGTATGTGTACATGCCTTTATTGACTTAACATTAAGATCGTGTAGGCATATTTTTGTAACTTTTTTATATGATAGGGGGCAAACGAGCAGTCGAGTCACCTTGTCTGTATCAGTTTTTTTGCAGTTGACTGTACTGTATGCCTGAATTTGTTATGTGATCTGCGTGTTATACATACCAGCAAAAAAATTTTACATATGTAAATTATGTGTATAAAGCTCCCCAAGAATCAACACGCCAATCATTTTGTGTACCTAGAATTTAAATCATTCAATTTCAATATTTTCGCTAGCCGCAATACCCTAATCCTAAGCTTTGCTTCCATTTCGGAATAGTTACGCAAATTACTCACAAAGTTATTCTCAATTTCTCCTTAAATTTGTACAATTCACGACAGCAATCCATTAGGGTCCATTATAAATGTAGACAGGTAACTGGTGTTGCAAATGGCAGCTTTGGAACTTTAGTAGGCTGACACCGATCCCTCTGTAGAAATACGGCATCGGTTTTCGGTATCGATTGTGACGTGAATTTTCATCCATGTAGCCTGAGAATTTAGAAGAAAAAGTGCCAACATCCCTATTCCTTCGTTTTTTTTTTCAATTCGCCTTTGTACTTTTTTAACTTTTTTAACTTTACTTTTGTATGCAAGTTTATATATGCAATAAAGAGTTTTTGCACATACATACAATACCTTAAAATTTGGATTGGATCTCCAGTTCGGATACTGTTTAGAAGTTCCTTACTCTGCCGATTGACGACCTGAGACATTGTCGGCATACCGCTCTATTTAACTGTGCCTGTGCCTAGTTGTACCACTGGTTCAATGCTCCCCATAAACAACTACAAATACCCATCCTAAAGCAACACATTACAAACAAGTATGAATTTTAAATTTACCATGAGCTTTACACACGTACACACCCCACACCATATAAATCCTCACACACACACCCGCACACCACACGTATGTACATCCACGCATACAAATACGAACACACTGTAAACGCGAAATCACAAACAGTTTTTAGTTTTTTTTTATATGTAACAACTGCACACTGTCTATTAAGATACAGGTTCAGCCTAGTTTGGAGTCTGATAAATATACCACATATTTTGTAACAAGAGTTCTTTGCCTAAAAAAAATTTTTTTTTGATGAAATTCAATAGTGCGTGTGAAGTTCCTAATCCGCACTGGGCCCGCTTGGAAGATACAGCCCAAGCCCTGTCATTCTGAGAGGAGGCCTGTGCCCTGCAGTAGGACGTATATAGTCTGGGATCAATTCATCATCCCAGCTTATATACGTCCCACTGGGCAAAGGCATTAACATTATCCCATTAATTTCCTGTAATTAGCAGTGCTGTTAATGTACGACCCCGTCTTTCACGACTCGGAATAAACGACAAACCTTTATAGCAATTACATGAGGTTCTGAATTATCAGGTCGAACATTATTGTCAATCATTCTAGATCGAACAATAACAGATGTACCTAATTAAACCGCATTTTAGTGCTGCAGTGTAATGTAATGCGTGAAATTAGTTGCTTAATAGGATTCATTAGCATTAGTTTATAATGATATGAATATTAACCACTTTGCTTTTGTTTTTAACTAACTATGGTCTCTGTGAACACTCGCGATCCTAGGCTTCCCTCATCCAGCCGCTGCCAGCTATCCTTCTAAAGTCATCCTACACTATATACAGGGTTATTTGTAATTCACTAGCATCCTTTTAACCCTAAACTCCTACCACTTAAACAAATGTTTTTTGTTTTACGGCTTTTGTCATAACTTAATATTTTTGGTGTAATAACGTTTTGAAAATTTGAGATTACCTCTTATTTTTACGATACTCTGTGTATTTGTATGGGAAAAAAAGTGCTTAATTTTAAAAAGTCGTAAAACAAAAAACATTTGTTTGAGTGATAGGAATTCAGGGTTAAGAGGATGTCAGTGAATTAAAAATAACCCTGTATACGCTTTCCCAAAAGTGTTCTCCACTCTAGGACGTCTACTCCAACGATTGTCGGTGTTGGCGCAATATAAAGAATATATCTATGTCCAGCAGTAAACGGATAATTGCTGTAGATAGATAGATTATGGTCTCTGAAGGTCGAAATAAAATTATAATTATTGTTAATGCAATGATTTTATAAGTAAAGACAACAGAAAAACATGCTCCGAAAACAGCTGCAGCACGCACGAGCTTTATGTCCTCTATACTCCCGTCATGAAAGGTATACTGTTGTCCTTTTCTGCGATATCACATCAGCATAGCAGAGAGTATTTATTATAATTTTATTAACCCCCGACACAAAAAGAGGGGTGTTATAAGTTTGACCGTTATGTGTGTGTGTGTGTGTGTGTGTGTGTGTTTGTTTGTCTGTGTGTCTGTCTGTCTGTCTGTGGCATCATAGCTCTTAAACGGGGGAACCGATTCGGATGCAGTTTTTATTTGATAGCCGGTTTCTTGGCATGTTTCATCAAAATCGGTTCAGCCGTTTCAAAGTTATCACCTCTTTTGTTAGCTGCGGAAGGGATCTTAGAAGCAGAATAGGCATTTTTTTTTTATACTATACAGGGTTATTTTTAATTCACTGACATCCTCTTAACCCTGAATTCCTATCACTCAAACAAATGTTTTTTGTTTTACGACTTTTTAAAATGAAGAGACACACACAAAGTATCGTAAAAATAAGAGGTAATCTCAAATTTTCAAAACGTTATTACACCAAAAATATTAAGTTTTGACAAAAGCCGTAAAACAAAAAACATTTGTTTAAGTGGTAGGAGTTTAGGGTTAAAAGGATGCTAGTGAATTACAAATAACCCTGTATAGGCTTGCGTTTGGCCACAATCACGCCTGATGGAAAGCGAAGATGAGGCCTACGATGGAGCACGCTTGCCTAGTAAATGCTCATTCACCCTAGACTTGAAAGCGGCCAAATTGTAGTGTTCAGGGAACACTTTACTTAATTTATTTCCAACACCATTCCATTTACTTTATTTCCAAAATATGTGTCACCAAATTGCGCCGGGCGGGGGTTTTTGAAATTTTTAATTTATATTTATACGCTTAATTGTCGACGCGCAATAATATATCTACCCTTCCTTTTAATATATAAAGTAACTTTAAATATATGAACTACGCTATTTTGCGGTATGAAAATTTATCGTTTGTCTTGCCTTCAACAAACTGACAAAGGTACTTTCGTATTTATAATTATCAGTAAGGATCATTGGCTTCATGTTTTAGCTTTACCGCAGCGAGTCTGTGTGCTGTGCGCTTCATAATTGCGGCAGACCGGGTCTGGAATGCAATATCCAGGCGCCAATATTCAAATATTAAACGAAACCTACCTAACTGGACTTCGCATTTCATCGCTTTTAACTTAATTCAGCTAATAAAAACCGCCTAGTGGTTTGACTCTCAAGCAAAAGGGTCGTGGGTTCGAGACGGGTTCGCACCTCTGAGCTTTTCGGAATTTACATTCGAAATTACTTACATTTAAAATTTACCATAAGCTTCGCGGTGAAAGAAATCATGGAAAGAAAACCTGCACAACTGCACATACCTGCGAAGTAATTCAATGGTGTGTGAAGTTCCTGATTCGCACAGAACCCATATAGGGACTACAGCCCAAGCCCTCTCATTCGGAGAGGAGGCCTGTGCCCTGCAGTGAGACGCATATAGGCTGGGATGATGATCAATAAAAAAATATTTGGTTGGTGTTACACGCGACGCGCTTTTCTATAGTTTCATGACGGATTTTGTTACAATAAAACGGACTGTAAATCCGGCATTATGCTGAGTTGGGATAATTTCGGTACAATAGGGATGCTGACACCATTAAAAAATAATTCGAAGACACGACTCCAGTAAAAAAACGCTTTATTTTAGCCCTGAAAACCAGATTAATTTTCGATTAACTGCAAAATTAGATTTTTTGTTGCTTTAAAACAAATAAATAGTTAGTTAATTGAGTATGCGAACAAGTGACGTCATATGTTGCTATTGCCATTCAAACTCTATGGGAGAAATGTGTTTTGACAGCTCATAGAAAGTACGTCAGTTGATTGGTGGTGTCAACATCCCTATTTGTCTCTATGTCTTTTTTTCTCTTCATTGTTTCTGGTAACTCTTGTAATGTCACGAATAAATGTATTTTTTTTACTTTTTCCTTCTTTCTCTGTGAAATTAGGCCTCTGTTTTATTTAATAACAATGGTTCCCATTTCTTTAACGAATCACGAACCGAAGATTTTGAAAACTAAGTAAAACAGTTTTTACACGGTTCATAAAATTAAAGATTAGGAATCTAGAAGATTGACGTCAGGATACGAGTATTTGTTTACATCTAAGAAGAAAACCAAGAAAAACCGGTTTTCCCATAGGCGGCCCCTAGACCTACAATAACATTGTACAATACTTTTTATTGTACAATAAGATTGAAAGGCGCTCTGAATCCAAACGAGCAATTATATTGCTCAATAATACGAACTGCACAATGTTTTCGTGTTGAGTCGGATACTAAAATATTGCACAATACTGACCCTACACGATGCAATGGAAAAATATGGCGCAATAAAAATTAAACTCGCTCAAACTTTCGGTCAATCATTGCGCATTCTTCAATATTAACCCTAAACGGTCAATAATATTGCACAATTCGCAATATTGTGCAATATAATCGATCGTTTAGGGGCCGCCATACAATACAACTAAAACTTATTTTGGATGCCGTACTCTGAAACCTAGTTTAGACCAGCAGGCTTATTGTCTAACGTTTCTGACGCTTGCCTTCGTAATCACTATTTCTTTCTGTCAAACGGTATAAAGTAATGAAGGAAAGGTCAGGTGCACTGCTACGTCTTATGGCTGAAATGATGATGACGATGAATCGTTAAGAAAATCCTGACCCAAACCAGCGCCACCCATATACAAAATGAACTAAAACAATTACTTTGCTCACCCGCGACCTTACAATAGTTACGTTTATGCAAGAAATGTGCGTTCATGCAGTTCCTCCACCTCCACACTGTACGAACACACACAAATCACATAAACCCAACCGTACCAATGTTTACATTTGGTAGCAGGTTGTGGTAACTCTGAAGATGAGCTCTGGTTGAGTTCGAAACGCGTCAGTGTAGCTTGGTGATGGTGATGGTTGGGTTTATGTGATTTGTGTGTGTTCGTACAGTGTGGAGGTGGAGGAACTGCATGAACGCACATTTCTTGCATAAACGTAACTATTGTAAGGTCGCGGGTGAGCAAAGTAATTGTTTGTTCATTAATATGGACCTCCGCAAAGTAACGCCTGATTCAATAAATCATATACAAAATGTTAAGAGAAACAATCTCATCAAATCTACATAAATGTAGAGTAATGAATCCTTACCAATTAGCTAATGCGGTAATGAAAGGCCGTCGTATTAAACCGGTTTGATTAGCCGGCTCATCGTTTATTCATAAAACCGGTCAGGTGTGAACCGGGTTGAATTTTTGATCCGGTTGAAGGAGGATAATATTGTAGAAGACGTGAAGGGTGAAATTGCGTTTAAAACCTTACCGATTATTAAACTGTACAGTCGAGGTCAAAGATATCTTTACACTTTACTACCTTGTCGCAGTCACTTTGTGTTTGAACTTTTATATTTTTAGACGACCAGATGGCCTCTTAGGTAGATAACCTGACTACGAAGCTTGAGGTCCCGGGTTCGATTGCCGCGTCGGGGCAGATATTTGTATGAATAATACGAATGTTTGTTGTCGGGTCTTGGGTGTTTAATATGTATTTAAGTATGTATCTATCTATATAAGTATGTTTATCCGTTGCCTTGTAGCCATAACACAAGCTATGCTTAGCTTACTTTGGGACTAGGTCAATTGGTGTGAATTGTCTCGTGATATTTATTTATTTATTTATTTATTTATTTATTATATGAAATTGTCAAAATGCATACAGTGACAAGGCACTAAAGTGTAAAGATATCTTTGACCTCGACTGTACTAAGCCAGTTGTTGTAGTTTGACATTGTGGTTTCGTTCCCGTTGCGCGACTCTGAGTATCCTACTATCATCATCATCACCAGCCTATATAGGTACGTCCCACTGCAGGGCACAGGTCGCGTCGGGGCCGATATTTGTATGCAAAATACGATATTTGTTCTCGAGTCTTGGTTGTTTTATATGTATTTAAGTATCTATTTATCTATATATATGAGTATGTTTATCCGTTGCCCAGTACCCACAACACTAGCTTTGCTTACTTTGAGACTAGGTAAATTGATGTGAATTGTGTCGTGATATATATTATTGTTACTTTTTCACGCTAAACCGGTTTAATGGATTGTGACGAGAATTGTCGCACAGATAGTTTATAACCTGGATTAACATATAGGATACCTCTTATCCCGTAAAATTACATAGTTCCCGCGAGATAGCGATCGAAGACGGAGTCGCGGGCAACAGCCAGTATGAGCAAAGCTTTAACGATTGCGGTAACCGATGCTTACGAAAATTGACGAAGTATAACGAGAACAAACACCATTTCAACTTCTAACAAAAAATTCCATAACACACGCTTACATCAAAGAGCTTAATTCAAATTCAGCGGTCTTATTCCCTTCCTTTTACTAAAAACGAGTCTAGCACGGCCACAAAACATTTCCTTTGATACTATTTTCTCGTACAAACGCTTGAGAAAAGGTGGGAAGGGCTCCCATGTTGGCCCCGCAACCTTGTAGGGGCATTAAAATTTCACCAACATTGCCTTTATGTCGTATAAGAGTTGGTCATATATCCCACACGTTGACAGCCCTAACGTGAATCGCCTCAGGGGTGTCACATTAGAAATATAACACAATTTATCACCTCATAGCGACAGTTATGGTGGTTGAGGTTATGAACGCTTTCAATGATACGTTTCTTTTGCATGCCCAAGTACTTGGTCTTTTATATTAAAAGTTGTTTTTTTTACTCAAGTCTCGTAAATTAGCCTAGGTTTTGTATTCTCATGGCTGTCTGTGTCTGTGTTTAGTGAGTTTTGTGGTTGTGTATTGTAAGATTTTTTTTTAATCAATGATTTTGTGCAAAGTTGGCCTAGTGGTTAGAGAACCTGACTATGAAGCATGAGGTCCCGAGTTCGATTCCCGTGTCGGGGCAGATATTTGTATGAAAAATACGAATGTTTGTTCTCGGGTCTTGGGTGTTTAATATGTATTTAAGTATGTATCTATCTATATAAGTATGTTTATCCGTTGCCTAGTACCCATAACACAAGCTTTACTTAGCTTACTTTGGGATTAGGTCAAGTGGTGTGAATTGTCCCGTGATATTTATTTATTTATTTATCTATTTAAAGTTTCTCGTGCATTCTTCTTTGCAATTATGGTCATTCCGAAAGCGCTGTTAGACTCAAAAAAAGCTACCCAAGATTGATGTAATTCAACCCTAAAGAGCCTACTACAGATTAGATTAGATTCCTACTACTTACAGATTATTATTTTTTAATGTATAGTCGACTAAGTGCTTTACCATTTCTTATGACATTTCCTACATCAAAATAAAAATAATAATACTGTTTGTCACATTAATTTGTAACACACACAAACCAGACGTCCTCAGACTCAGTGGAGCGATGATCTTCGCAAGGCGGCTGGCAACAGCTGGATGAGAGTGGCCGATGATCGTGCTCAGTGGCGTGCCATGGGGAGGCCTATGTCCAGCAGTGGACGAACATAGGCTGATGATGATGATGATGATGATGACACACAAACCTATCTATCACCACCACCACACAAATTGACACGTTACGAACTCGACCAGAGCTCATCTTCAGAGCAACACAACCTTTCACTAGATGTTAGATGTTAAATCGTGCGATCAATTTTCCACTTCTGTTTAATATTATAAGCGTGAACGGAGTAGGTACGATACGAAGTTCGAAAATCGAATTTCGTTGTGTAAGGGCATGACATCTCGTTTATAAGTCGTTGTATTCCTTGAAGTTCTTCTTGAATTACAATTGCGTAGAAGCGACAAGCGTGCCCTTATAAATATTGATACCGTACTAGACATAATAGCACCTTAGAATAGAGACCTTAGAATAGCATCGAGTTTAGATACAGTCAAGGTTATCTATACACATAAATAGTAGATAGTACAACGAGAGCATAAAACGAGCCATTTTACCCGAGACGTTCGTATAGCCACCTGAGCCGGTACGGCGAGGTTGGATAGAAACGTCTAGGGGAAAATGGGTTTATTGCTCGAGTTTTACACTCTGCTTTTCACTTCGATTGCAAGGAAATTAACAGCAACATTAAAATAAAATTTACAAGCTCTTAATTTTCATGCATTGCAATCTCTATTGTACTAGATTTGGCTAGGTTTATTAATTTCGTAATATAAAACACCAGTTTTATAAAAAAAACAATAAACAAATACTTAAATTTAATTTGATTTCCAAAAATGAATTTCTACTGTTTGTGGCTGTTTGCGGTTGATTGCCTTGGTATTAGACGAAGATTATAATTTAATGCACAAGAGCATAAAAATCAATTTTATGCAGCATTGTCTTGACATAAAGAACAACTTTACGAGCATGAGAAGTGAAAAATATATTATCATATGGAACCAAGTTGTCGACTTAATTTCGCAAAGACAACAGTCTTCAAATTTCCAACTCAATTGGACGACCAGATGGCCTAGTGGTTAGAGAACCTGAACCCTGAGCCTGAGCTTCATAAAGCTTGAGGTCCCGAGTTCGATTCCCGTGTCGGGGCAGATATTTGTATGAAAAATACGAATGTTAGTTCTCGGGTCTTGGGTGTTTAATATGTATTTAAGTATGTATCTATCTATATAAGTATGTTTATCCGTTGCCTAGTACCCATAACACAAGCTTTCCTAGCTTACTTTGGGACTAGGTCAATTGGTGTGAATTGTCCCGTGATATTTATTTATTTATTTATTCTTATTTTTATTTAATTCCATACTTTGCGGACTAAGCTGTGGCTACTGCCTTATGGACTCGGTGGCGTTCAATTATGGCTGATTGATTGTTTGATGTGCGCTTTGTGGACGGAAGCCGACTATGAATTGGCGTGACGCACGAATAACCATGCAGTTTACAGGTAAATCATCAATAGAGGAAGCACCGCAGAACTAATGATCGACAGAAATGTGACGCGAGCAAGAGCTACGCAATCTGGCTAAGAAGCTATACATTCGTTTAACCGGCTCAGTCTGCAAAGAATGGCCACCGCTTAGTGGGAAAATCACATAGGTATATATTTTTTCTTACACACACAATTCATCATCCCATGACCATTTAATTAAAGTAAATCTCGTGTCATGGTGTTTGTTAGGTATCGAACTCCTCCGAAACGGCTTGACCGACTTTTATGAAACTTTTTTTCTATATTTGGTAGGTCTGAGAATAGGTCGTAGGCTATTTTTTATACCCCTATTCTTCGCAGACGAAGTCACGGGCAACAGCTAGTTTAAAGTATATATATAACGACGGCAGTTTTAGAATACCTATTTCTTAAAAAGAAACATCTTTAAGATTCGCGTGTCGTTCTAAAAGCCCGCTTTTGTAAAATCAAGATTGACTTGACTCCATGTCTGCAGCAGATCCCCATAAAAAAATTCCGTGTGAAATGATGGTATTAAAGTAAGCAAAATATACCAACCGTGCCATCGCCACATCAGTTAGCTGCCGTATTTTTCTGTCTGCAAAAGCAGTAGAGCTCAACGTACTCGCGATTGCTGTGGTGTGCGCTTTTTTCAACTATGTTTAATACGCTCGCTGTCCGTCATTTCTTTGTCGATAATCATGTGCTGTAGGCAATTTATCAACAGTGAACTGTAACAACAGTTTAGATTGAAGCGAGTATAAAATAGGTATAGTAATTACCGAAATTACGCTAAACTGTATTGTCACGCACAATGAGCTGCTTGGCTGGAATTTTAATGTAACATTAATTAATTATTTATGATGCCGCGCGCGCTTTAATTCCTTTCTAGAAATATGTATTTAATAGCTATATTCCGCGGTTTTGGACTAATCGGTGTTTTTTTCTTAAGTCTTTTTCTTAAGCCTTTCTTTAAATTACAAAGACGCACTGTGTGGCTAAACTGTTACGATTAGTCGTACTAGCCGCACCTCTTTTATGACCTTAGAAAATGAATAGACGAAGATACAGTTCACAAAACGCGAATTGAAAGAATTCAAAATAAATTATTAAAGTCACTCAATTTCCGCCATGGTCTGAATCTGTCTGAAAATACCAGCAGTGGTCATGGTCTCGCCCCATTAGTCGAACGCCGTGTATATATAGACCAAATGTTTTTATACAAGCTTCTAAATAATTATATTGATTCTCCTAATCTTCTTCAAAAGGTTATTTTTAAATTGCCTCGCCGTATTCCCACTCGCTATCCCCAAACTTTCCATATAAGTTTTTGTGGTTCAAATTTTGCCAAACATACTTTCTTCCGACGAGCATGTCGTGATTATAATGTTAAATTCTCTAATCTTGATATTTTTTCACTATCATTTGGTAAATACTCTAGCATTCTGCGAAGTTCAATCTTTTCTTAATAGATATATTGTATGTTTCTTCTAAGTAACCAGCAACTATACATTATTTGCATGTAAACTTTAATGTAACTTCCGTAGCGACAATATTTTATATTGTTTTGTACACCAGTTTAAATTCCCTACCGTATCATGCAAGTATTATTTACTTATCGATGTTTTCAAGTCCCTGTATGGTGACAGATAAGATGTTTAAGATGGTGCCTAACACCTACCGTTTCGATTTGTTAATTAACTATGTATTTCGTTTTATTTTCTATGGAACTTAAGGTCTGTTTGTTGTTACTTAAGTTGATTTATGTTAAACTAGTTTTTGCCCGCGGCTTCGCTCGCGTGTACCATGCGTATTCCAAAGAACCAAGATATCAAGCAAGCAAGCATACAGGCAAGCAAGCAAGCAAGCATGCAAGCAAGCATGCAAGCAAGATGCAAGCGAGAATGCATGCACGCAAGCAAGCAAGCGTGTAAGAAAGCGTGTAAGTAAGCGTGCAAGCAAGCGTGCCAGCAAGCCCGACTAAACTTCAGGTAAATATGGTCCTTTACAGTATTTCTTTGTACACAGTGTTTTTCACTAATTCGGAAGCGGGCACTAAAACTCTGAATAACCAGAAAGAATACAACTAAAGGTCTATACGTGCATATGATATTTAAAGAAACTTCCTATAACTCCTAACCGTTAAGGAGTTTAACCTTCCATCATCAGCTCACCTGGATAACCTGAAAGAATACAACTATCGGTCCATACGTACCTATAATATTTGAAAAAATATCCTCAACTCCTAACCGTTAAGAAGTTTTACCTTTCATCATCAGCTCATCAACATGAGATGATGTCTACCAGACGCAAACACTTAAATAGCTTGAGAAAATATATGAAAAACGTAATGCGTGCCTACAAAATTTGAGGGTTGCCCTCGATTACCCTGAGATCCCGTCATCAGATCCTGATTTGGTGACAGTGGGATCATCTCAGGAGTATATTGTAATCTTTCGAATAAAAAAATATTTTTTATAATCGGTCCACAATTGACCGAGAAGTTGGTGATACCTACATAAAAAAATACATAAAGTGGAATGCATAACCTCCTCTTTTTTTTGAAGTCGGTTAAAGAGGCCTTTGCGGCCTAATTACAGTATAAACTTATGAATTTTTAAATTTTAGCTTTCTACAATCAGTAAAACGCAAAATCCCGTTTTTTCCCGTTCCCGTAAGAATTTCGGGAAATGCTTTCTTAATGCCCCCCTCCTAAGTACTCCCCAGGGAACCCACTTGCCAAATTTCAGCTTTCTATGACCAGTAAAACGAAAAATCCCGTTTTTCCCGTTCCCGTGGGAATTTTTGAAAGTCCTCGCTCAATGCTCCTCTACACTCCCCAAGCAACTTACATGCCGAATTTCAGCTTTCCACAACCAGTAAAACGAAAAATCCCGTTTTTCCCCGTTCCCATGGGAATTTCAGAAAGTCTTCTCTTAATCCTCCTCTACACTCCACAAGTAACCTACATGCCGAATTTCAGCTTTCTACGACCAGTAAAACGAAAAATCCTGTTTTTTCCCGTTCCCGTGGGAATTTTGGAAAGTCCTCTCTCAATGCTCCTCTACACTCCCCAAGCAACTTACATGCCGAATTTCAGCTTTCCACAACCAGTAAAACGAAAAATCCCGTTTTTCCCCGTTCCCGTGGGAATTTCAGAAAGTCTTCTCTTAATCCTCCTCTACACTCCACAAGTAACCTACATGCCGAATTTCAGCTTTCTACGACCAGTAAAACGAAAAATCCCGTTTTTTCCTTATCCCGTGGGAATTTCCGAAAATCCTTAAAATTGTTTTTTACTATTATAATTACCTACTTCTATGCCAAATTTGAAGAGTCTAGTAATTATAGTTCATAGGATCACGTTTTTTCCTTATCCCGTGGGAATTTTGAAAAATCCTAAAATTAATGTTTTAACTAATGTAATACCTACTTGTGTATCAAATTTGAAGAGTCTAGTTATTATAGTTACTGAGATAGGGTCACTCGGAATCCAATATATAAATCCCGTTCTTTCCCGTTCCCATGGGAATTCCCAAAAATCCTTCCTTAGTGGATATCTACATTGTATAAGGTATCTATGTGCAAAATTTCAAGTTTCTAGGTCCAGTGGTTTGGGCTATACATTAAAAACGACACCCATATTGATATTTAGACATTTCAACCCCATCGCACCCCATCCAGGGAGATGGTATTTTACGTATGCCACATCGGATTTTAAAATCGGTGTTGTTTTCATTACCAGCGACCCGATAAACCATAGAAACAACACCCATGTTGATTTTCAGACTTTGTTACCCCTTTCCCCCCTTTTAGGGGTTGAATTCTCAAAAAACCTGAAACACGTGTTTACTCATTTATCATTAGGAGTATTTCTGTGAAGTTTCGAATAAAATAGTCGAACTAATCTTGTTTCCCCATACAAACTTTTGAACCCCCTTTTTACCCCCTTAGGGAGTGAATTTTGAAAAATCCTTTCTTAGTGCACCCCTAGACCTTATAAGGAACCTACGTGCCAAATTTGGAATCTCTAGGCCCAGTGGTTTGGGCTGTGCGTTGATATGTCAGTCAGTCAGTCAGTTTCTTCTTTTATATATTAAGATTGTGACTGTTTGTTTCATAAATAAAAAAAAAAAAAAAAAAAGATGAAAAAGAGGCATCCAAAATCCCAACGCTAGCAATCTGTTCAACAAAATCGCGGCAATAAGCGGCATAGGGCTCAAAAGTATAAACCGAATGATAAAAAGTAAACTAAACGACTGAATAAAATGATGTAAGTATTCTGATTTACTACTTAATTCCTTCAATTTTGAAATAATTTGCAAAATAACATATGTTCTGTAGCTCAGAACTCTATCGGGAAAATTTGTCAAAAAATCAAATGCCTCGTCTTAATACCTGGTTTACACTCGCGTACGAGTGGTGAGACGAACTGCGGGACGAGCCACGAGACGAGAGTGTGAACAGGCGCGCCTCGCGCCTTGTCTCGTGATTTGCCTTGATTTTGAGGCTCGCGTCCGGAGCGAGACGACGAGGCGAGGCGCGAGGCGAGGTGACGAGGCGAGAGTGTAAATCAGGTATTACGACGACCGCTTTAGCCTAGTTGGTAGTGAGTGACCCTGCCTACGAAGCAAGAGGTCCTGGGTTCGAATCCCGGTAAGGGCATTCATTTGTGTGATGAGCACACTAATATTTGTTCCAGAGTCATGGATGTTTTCTATGTATATGTATTTATTTATCTATATAAGTATGTTTATCGTCGTCTAGTACCCATAGTACAAGCTTTGCTTAGTTTGAGACTAGTTCGATTTGTGTAAGATTGTCCCGTAATATTTATTTTATTTATTTATTTATTTAAAAAGTAACAAAGTTAAGAAGGTTCGTTCGCATGCGGTACGGTTATCTGGCTACTAAGAAAACAACCACGATCACTAATACATCAGGAGTGGACCTAGTCCATTTTCCTACTGTCTATTTTAGGCTTGGGATGATAATTATCCTTATTTCGAAGTCGATATGGTTGTGGAGTCCCAAGAAAGTTCATATAAGTTAACTCTGCTAATTTCAATTTGGAAATTCAGTACCTCACCTTCTCTTTTAATTATTCATACAAGGCTTAGATACATCTTTCACAAAGCATTCTCATCCCCCGGGATCTGTACGCTTATTTGCGATTCCTATATTGTTTCTCATAATTTCATTTGCTATACCAACTTTTCCCATAAAATATAATACCTAATATAGAAGCGTGCAGTTTCAGCTTTTTTGAAATGTCAGCTTATAAAGTGATGTAGATTAGGTTCGGTTAGTTTAATAACAATTCTGAAGAAACTGCCGTTTCGGAAATAAATTGCTTTTCTCAAAAATGTCCGTAAAAGTTGACATTATTCTTTACATATCAGAACGCGAAGCGCATAGTTTATGGTCAGTAAAAAATTAAAAAGTTAAAAACATTGCAGGCTCGATAAACTCGACAACATTGTCGCATACAAATTCCATTATTGACGAGTCTCAAACTTTTTAAAAAGTTAAAACGGCCATGGCAATAAGTTGGCACTATTCGTATACAGCCAACTCAAATGACCGGTATCAGTTGTTTTGTTGGAAATTCGGACTTTTTTTATTGTATTTGAAACAGTTGTGTTTTTTTTTAAATGAAAAAAGGCGGGAAGGTATTAAATGACATTTAATTTTGAGTGACTTGCAATTCTTTGTACCTGTTTAAGTCAATAAAAGTTTATTCTAATTTTTTTTGCTTCACCATTTTTGAGAAAAGCTTTATATTAGTCTTGGCTGGAATAGCAATTGCTGGCTTCGTATTAGTTAAACGGACTCGCAAGCTCGTCCGTTTAATACTCGTACTCAGCCAGCAATTGCCTACTTCCAGGCCACGACAATAATGTACTATTAACAAATGAAAAAAATATGGAAAACGATACATGTAACATGTATCAGTATATTCAGTATGCGCAAAGAATATTTTATCGGTGTCTGATACGGCCCGTGTCTGACACGCCCGGTGTCTTTAGATAAGAATTGACCTTCAAATAGTAATGTGAGTGTCTGACAGACAACACACAGCCTAAACCCCTAAAACTAAATAAAAATAAACTGGCCAAGTGCGAGTCGGACTCGCGCACAAAGGGTTCCGTACCATTATCTATAAAAACCGCAAAAAAACACGTTTGTTGTATGGGAGCCCCTCTTAAATATTTGTTTTATTTTAATTTAATTATTTATTTTTTAAAGTAAATATATAACTAAATATTCTGGAAATATTTCAAGCGTCTACCTGTCGCCGTTATCAATATCGGGCAAACAAAAGCAAAAAATCACGTTTGTTGTATGGGAGCCCCCTTACATATTTATTTTATTCTGGTTTTTAGTATTTGTTATTATAGCGGCAACTGAAATACATCATCTGTGAAGATTTAAACTGTCTAGCTATCATGGTTCATGAGATACAGCCTGGTAACAGACGGACGGACGAACGGACGGACAGACGGACAGACGGGCGGTCTTCGGAGCCTCAGTAATAAATAGGGTCCCGTTTTTACCCTTTGGGTACGGAACCCTAAAAATCCCAAGAGATAGAGAGATAGCAATGCTATATTCCTCCACGGGAGCGACGCCGCGAGATAGTAGCAGTTTATTCGTACAAGGCTTACATCTTTCCCGATCCTCTCCCCTTGGGACGATGCCTGCACGCTCGCATCTGCACAATTGTTTTACATCCGTCCGTCATCTGTCTGCCGCAGCCTTGGGGGTTGTAACCTCTGCGAAACATTTTCACAACGATAAATCTAATAACCACGAGAGAACTGTTACTGTGATAAGTGTTTTTGGGGATCCTTACCCAAATGATACCAACGGAACCCTATTACTGAGGCTCCGCTGTCCGTCCGTCTGTCACAGGACTCTATCTTTTGAACCGTAATAGCTAGACACTTGAACAACAAAAACAAATCATCATTTCAGCCGAATATGTTCACTGCTGCTGTGCTGAACACAGGCCTCCCTCAAGGCTCGCCAAGCAGATCGATCCTGCGCCATCCGTATCCAACGCGTTCCCGCACTTTTAAAAAATTTTGAAAAATAATCATAGCTTCTAAACTACACGTGATAAAATAATAAATTTTACAATGCATATGCTCGGAAAGTGCCTCTTGACGCGAGTCAACATATCTATAGAAAGTTAGTCATCCCAGCACACTATCGCAAGTTTGCGTGAAAAAAAAATTGTATGGATTTTACTTTCCACACGCGTGCGGAAAAGTAACTTTTTAAATTGCCAATTCTCAAAAAGTTGTGTCCAAACAAGTGTTTAAAAAATAAGGCTAGAGATTTGTGTCTTCATAATTCAGCTTTGCACAAATAAGAAAATGTTTCATGCAACCAAATGAATATTTACTGATAAAATAATAAAACAGATTGTTTTAATATTAAAACACACAAATTTTAATTTCGTCAAAAGTTTTGAAATAAAAAATTTAGTACTAAAATAATTCCTTGAGTCCATTTCGGACCGTACGACATCTGCGCTTTCAGTGCGCGCGCATGGCGTAATACGAACCACTCATGTTTACCCGTTCGCGCCTGTCAACCAATGAGCTTTCAGTGTGCGCGCATGGCGTAACACGAACCAATCACGGTTACCCGTTCGCGCCTGTCAACCAATGAGTTTTCAGTGCGCGCGCATGGCGTAACACGAACCAATCATGGTTACCCGTTCGCGCCTGTCAACCAATGAGTTTACAGTGCGCGCGCATGGCGTAACACGAACCAATCATGGTTCGTTCCGTTCGCGCCTGTCATGAAAACTCGCCACAGTAATGTTCATGAATTCAGTCCGGAGAATTAATTTAAGTTTAGTAAATTAAAATGGAGAGTTCAAGTGATGAATTTACACAGGACTTAACGCCGCCTGACGTCCTAGACCAAGCACAAAATTAAATGTGATAGCCTCCTGCTGACTAAACCGATGCTGAAATATGTAAACATCTACGAGACTTTCCCTCAATGAAAGGTAAATAAGAACGCAACATCTTTTTCCGAAAATGTTTATGAGCGCGCGCAGACAGAGAGCGGTCTGGAGTTCCGAGTTCAGAGTTCTGCGTTCTTTCGAATGTACTGAGTCTCTTACGATAACGCACACAGCAGGCGACTGGAACTCTCGAGCGATGAAAACACAGAACTCTGAACGTGGACCGCTCAGACCGCTCTCTGTCTGCGCGCGCTCTTAGCCCCAATTTTTTTCCTCGCTTAATGCATTGTAAAATGTTGTATGATACTAGGGGCGTTCAATAAAAAGTGAGAATGAATATGTTATAAACAACTTTTACTAAATGTCATTTTATTTTTCGATATAGTCACCTTTTAGCATAATACACTTAGTATATCTTTTTTCTAAACTTAAAATTCCATTTTTAAAAAAGGTCTCATCTTGAGTACTTAAAAAATCTTGTACTGCAGCGACTACCGCGTCGTCGTCTTCAAATTTCTGGCCTCTCAGGTATTGTTTCAATCTCGGAAATAGGTAGAAATCACTGGGAGCGAGATCTGGTGAATATGGAGGATGCTTAAGGATATCGAACCCAGCATCACGAATTGCAGCCATTGCAACGGCGGACTTGTGTGCCGGGGCATTGTCCTGGTGGAACAGCACAACTTTCGAGAGTTTACCTCGCCGTTTTTCGCGGATCTCATTGCGCAATGTTGCTATTTGTTTGGCGTATAAAGTGCCCGTAATAGTGGCTCCATGCTCGAGATACTCAATCATTAATACCCCTTTAACATCCCAAAAAACAGAGCCCATGACCTTACCGGCAGATGGGCTCACCTTGAATTTCTTCGGAGTTGGAGATGATGGCCTTTTCCATGTCATAGACTGCAGTTTCGTTTCAGGGTCGTAATGATGGAGCCATGTTTCGTCCATTGTTATAAATCGCGCCAAAAAAAGTTCCCGGTCTTGCTGCATCAGGTTCAAAGCTTCTTGACAAATCTCTAGTCTAGTTTGTTTTTGCGTGTCAGTAAGCATTCTTGGTACCCAACGCGCAGATACCTTTTTCATATCCAAGCGTTCATGTAAAATATTATGCACGCTCCCCGTTGAAATCTTTACATTTTCAGCAATAAAACGAACCGTGACACGACGATCCGCCAAAACTGAGTTTTCGACTTTTTTCACAATTTCTTCAGTTACTGCTGTAGTAGGGCGTCCGGAGCGGGGGTCGTCCATTGTCGATGTTCTTCCACGTCTAAATTCGGCGCACCAACGTGCGACTGTCGAATACGGAGGAACATTAGACCCTAAAGTGTCCCGCAAATCCAAATTGACTTGGTCCGTAGAAAAATTTTTCAAATACAAGTATTTGATAACGGCGTGCAGTTCAATTTTCTCCATTTTCGCTAACGTACTCAATAGCATTGCAAAGAAATTACCGTATATTTTTTTAAACAAAAGACAGTTAGTTTTTTTTTCATAGCAATCAGCTAGATAGATTAGCTTTACCGGCCAGTATTTAATTTCGTAATATTAAAAGAGTTTGCATCTCATTCTCACTTTATATTGAACGCCCCTCGTATACGTGTCGAAAGTAGGAAATTCCCAACTCATGTCGGCTAAACCAAACTCGCTTCGCTCGTTTGTTTAGATCTCCGCCATTCGTTGGGAATAGCCTATTTTCCGCACTTGTATCATAAATAACTATTGTAACATGTGTATTTTTAACTAACTACCACAATTTGCAACAGAAACATTTTATCTGAAGTTATTACACGTGCATGATTGACTACTTACAGCAAAACAGTTTTTCAATCACTGACCTATAAAATGCTATAAGTGAAGAAACAGGATGAATGTGACAAGAGTAACGCTAACAAGAGTAACCCTGCATATATAATATAATCACATTCACGTAATCTCACATAGAGTTTTAAATGCAACCCCATGTGGCCTATCAGCCAGTCGATATGACTACGACTACGACCGACGACGGCGAAGAGTCGATTATTTATGCACTTGTTTACGCAGATTTGTTTACGTTATGTATAATTACGTTTTTTTCCAAAAGACGTATTTGCGCTGCAACCACACTTCAACCTAAGACCTAATGAGCTTTACTGTAGAGTCTAAATTGGAAATGTTGCTGATACAGGAATAAGCTCTGTTGAAATGAAGCTCGTCAGCGGCGGCGATACGCGGAACGCGAATTTGAAGGCCCTCTTTTATTCATAGTCAGCATAGGGTTGTAATCCGATATTACTAAATGTCGAATGGTGTATGGATGTTTTCAACTAGTGATGTATCGGATATCCATATACGTATCTACGGATATCCATGGGACAAGAAGTTTCCGTATACGCATCTGTTTCTTTTTTGGCGGATCTTTTACCTTATTGGTAGGGATCGGATGATCGACTGCGAGAAAAATTTAACACAGATTTCTAACGGACACTACCATTGCAATATTTATCTCATTATTTATGTTTGTTTTATTTTTTTTATAATTTAGTGAATCAGGCGTTACTTTGTGGAGGTCCATATTAATGAACTGAAACAATTACTTTGCTCACCTGGAACCTCAAAGTGACCTTAATACCTGATTTACACTTTCACCTCGTACCTCGTACCTCACCTCGTCTCGTGTCGCGGCGAACTCCCGTCTCGTCTCGCCACTCGTACTCGTACTTAAGGTCAGGATAAGCTCGCGGGTGAGCAAAGTAATTGCTTCAGTTAATTTTTTCTTTTATGTTGGCAACCCTATCCAAGCCCTATGAGTACGTTCACGCTCGGTTTAATGCGATTTATTTGTGAAGCCCTTGCATGTTTGATGGCCGAGCCAGCGAGACGTCCTGACGCCGTCAGTCTAGCAACGTGTCAACTTCGATGATTGTATTATGTCTATGACGACTGTCGTATGTTTTTTCTGGAGTCCCAAAATGTAGCTAATGTCGACGTGAGAAATTTCGCCTCAACAAGAATAAAATACCCTGGCGTGGCAGTTACGCATTGGTACGTTTATTACGTCACATTTTTGATGCCGGCTATGTAACTAATAGGTTCATGTTCGCGTCTCTCCTGTAGAAATGGCATAAGTTAGGGATCTATAGCCAATATTTAGTAACCTTATTAGTCAAATCTACATTAACGTGTGTGGCGCCTGGCCAACTTACGGCCCATTTATATAAATCTTAAGTTTGCTGACTCGGAGTCGCTAATTGTATGTCCACAGGAGAGACAACTTTTGTTTCTTACGCTGTGTATGACCCATATGCAATGTTTGTTTAAGCAGTCAGGTCAGCATCATCATGCCAGCCTATATAAGTCCCACTGCAGGGCACAGGCCTCCTCTCAAAATGAGAGAGCTTGGGCCGTAGTTCTCACGCGGGCCCAATTCGGATTGGGAACTTCGCACACACCATTGAATTTCTTCGCAGGTGTATGCAAGTTTCCTTACGATGTTTCCCTTCACCGTAAAGCTCATGGTAAATTTCAAATGTAGTTTCGCACATAAGTAAATTCCGAAAAACTTAGAGGTGCGAGCCGGGATTTGAACCCACGACCTTTGGCGCTTGAGCGGCCATTGGTCAAACCGCTAGGCCACCACGGCTTTTTAGCAGCAGGTAGGTAGTCAGGTAAAATCTTTCAATACGAAGTTGACGAACGAATTGACGAACTTCGAATTAATTTGAAAATTAGCAAGGATAGGTAAAAAAAAGCTGCTAAAAATATCACTTGATTAATGGACAAGCCCTTGTTTGTATGACATGGCCGATGAAAAGTAGTTCCAACAATTGAGTACGTAAACATCATCCGTCATGTGTTTTAGTCAATATTAAGAGGGTACGATGCGCACTATTTCTCCATACAAACGTAATCCCCTGTTTCCTCCCTGGATAATGTCTTTAGAGCCATTTTTTTTTACTGTGTAATCTGTATCTACCACAGCTATGCTCCTATGTTTCGTTTTTTTCCATATTTCACTTAACATAAGAAATATGAGCTTTCAAAAACTGAAAAAATTGCCCAATTTCAACGTCATTTTCAGACATTTCAGAAAAGAATCCCTGATATAAACAAAAAAAGAAAAACATAGGGGCATAGCTAAATCTGTCCTCTAATTATTTTTGAAAAAAAATATTTTATTGGTCCAGTTTTCGAGAAGAAAACAGGGGATTACGAAATGCTGTTTTGATCAATTTTACGCGCCTATTAACGGTCTGAGCTGCAGTTGTCCCGCTCTCGCTGTACTGACACGGAGGGGTTCGGGCGAGATAGCGACATTTCATTAAAATACCTATTTCTCAAAAGTCTCTCAGCCATAGTACCCTCTTAAGATTGCTATGCTATGAATTTCAGGTGCTTGGCACTCTACGATATTACACCTGAAAATAAACATTCACATTTGATATGTTTTGTTGATCCAATCTTAGATGTAGGCCTCTTCCCTTTTCCTCCACTCTTGGCGATCCTGTACCCGTCTCATCCAGTCCTGGCCTCCGTGTTGCCGAATGTCGTCCACCCAGCGCTGCGGGGGTCTGCCGCGCCCCCTAGTGTCCGCGCTGGGTCTCCACTCAAGGACCCGCCTTGTCCAGCGACTCTCGTCCATTCTCGCAATGTGTCCTGCCCATGCCCACTTTTTAGTGTTCCGTAGTCAACTAGTAACCCTTATGGTTTCGCCATTGTCTGTCTGTCTGTCCGTCCGCGGCTAAGCTCAGAGACTGTTAGTACTAGAAAGCTGTAATTTGGCATGAATATATATATATCAGTCACGCCGACAAAGTGATTAAAAAAAAAAACTAAAATAATTTTTTTTAGGGTACCTCCCATAGACGTAAAGTGGGGGTGATTTTTTTTTTCTCGACTAACCCTATAGTGTGGGGTATCGTTGGATAGGTCTTTTAAAACCATTGGGGGTTACTAACATGATTTTTCTATTCAGTGATCTGTTTGCGAAATATTCAACTTTAAAGTGAAGAATTTCATTAAAATCGACCGCCCCCCCCCTCTAAATTCTAAACTGTTGGGTGGAAAAATTTGGAAAAATTCAGAATGGTAGTAAATATATTATATTTACAAGGAAAATTATAGCGGCTAAAATTGCTTGGGAATTATTTGTAGTTTAAGAGTAAATAGTAGCTTAAGGTATAAAACATACCTAAGCTTGGAAGATTCCGTACACATACGAAATCCTTTGAAAAATATTCTTGATTTTTTCGTAATGGCTACGGAACCCTATCTTGGGCGTGTCCGACATGCTCTTGGCCGGTTTTTTCTTTGCTATGACAGCCATGACGTCTTTCACTTTGGTCTTATTTCGGATCCATTCGTTACGTTTCCGGTCTCGAAGGGTGATCCCGATCATCGCGCTCTCCATGCCCTTCTGCGCAACTCGGAATTTCTCGGCAGACCTTTGCGTAAGGCGGCCCCTAAACGATCAATTGTATTGTACAATATTGCGAATTCTGCAATATTATTGACCGTTTAGGGTTAATATTGAAGATTGCGCAATGATTGACCGAAAGTTTGAGCGAGTTTAATTTTTATTGCGCCATATTTTTCCATTGCATCGTGTAGGGTCAGTATTGTGCAATATTTTAGTATCCGACTGGACACGAAAACATTGTGCAGTTCGTATTATTGAGCAATATAATTGCTCGTTTGGATTCAGAGCGCCTTTCAATCTTATTGTACAATAAAAAGTATTGTTCAATATTATTGTAGGTCTAGGGGCCGCCTAAGAGTCATATTCTCTGTACCGTAAACGAGCACGGGCATGACACACTGCTCAAAGACTTTAACTTTGAGATGCAGAGATACTTTGCCCCGCAATATATTCTTATTTTCTTTATTTGATATGTAACTGACCAATACTAAAAGAGAAGTGACAGTGGACAGAGCAGATCGCTTGTAGAACTGATGGCCGATGGGGCCAAAAGGTTCTCGAATGGCGTTGACAGACCGGAAGAAGTAGTGTAGGTAGGCGTCCAACAAGACGGAACGACGACCTGGTTAAATTGCGGGAATGCGATGGGTCTGTCTGGTCTGTTTGGTGAACCTTGGAGACGGTCCATGTTCAGCAGTGGACGTCTTTCGGCTGAAATGACTTATGATGATGAGTTTATACGAGCGACACCGCGTGTAAAGACTTGTAAATAATTTGACATTATCATAATTAATCTTCAACTAAATAACGTTATAAAACACCTAAATAATCTTAAAGCCCAGTAATAACAATTCCGACTTCACTCTGAATGCCTTATGAATATTTAAGTCTATTTCAAAATTGAGAGTCCTGAATCTCCACGGCTGTTATTTCAGGCTGCGCGGTAATAAAGAGGCGAATAAGTAGGAAAAATATTATAAATTATAATATGTAAAACATGCTCAATTTAATATTTTGTTAGGATACGAATTTTGCAGGTGCGAAGTGTTATTTTGCTTCGATTGGTTTCTTTCTATGTATGCGGCACTGTCTTAAATCTGAGAGAAAGTTTGTTTTTAACTAAGATGGAAGTGTTTTCTCACATTTTACCGCTTGCATACTGCTGTAATAATAAAGAATAATTTATTGAATCGGGCGTTACTTGGCGAAGGTCCATATTAATTAATTAATTAATAAAGAATTATAATAACCGGGCACAGTTCTGAATATCGAAAGTTAATAAATCGAATGGGTTATGTTAGAATATCGAAAAGTTTTTTTCCGAAATAGGTAGAAGGGACTTGACTCTTGACAAAAATGAGCACCTTGTAATTTTGTGAACGGCTATCAAAATCTAAAAGTGGTATTCGCAAACCTTTAGAAAGACTTGTTCAACAGATACGTCACACTATGGATTTAGATGAGAAAAAAGAATACCCACTTGACCTGTAGGGGAAGTGTTCTAAATGTTTTTTCTACATTTCATTTTACCACTTTGTCCGCGTGGTTTATAGACCGTTACAAAATTACAGCTTCATAGCTCTAACTATATTTAAGCTAAGCCACGGACGGAAGGAGACAGACGGACACGGCGAATTTATAACAGACCATTAGGACTACGGAACTCTAAGAAATGGGTCATACTCATACACAGCATAAGAAACAAAAGCTGTCTTTGTTGTGGACATGAAGTTCGCGAGTCCGAGTCAGCAAACTTAAGATTTATGGGCCGAGAATTGACCAGGCGTCCCACACGCCCGATGTAGACTTAAAAATATTGGCTGTAGAACCTTAACTTCTGCCATGCCCACAGGGAAGATAGAACAACAAAATGTGTATGCCCCAAACATCAACACGCCACCAAACCATACACATAATCATACACAAGTTCTGACATGTTTTCCCATGAATTTTACGTACAAGTAATTCCACCAGATGCGTTTGACGACCGCGTCCAATTACAAAGGCACACATGTGGCTTGGGAGGCTAATGGTAAAGAATATTGCGGGTCATACCCATAACACGTAAGTTATGTAGCATCATGGGACAGCTGCAGTATTTACTGTTATTAATTATTATGCTCATTTGAAGGCCGACACTGACAATGAGTCAAATCATATAGTTTATTGAATCAGGCGTTACTTTGTGGAGGTCCATCCATATCAATGAAGTAAAACAATTACATTGCTCGTCCGCTACCTTATGATAGCTGCATTTATGCAAGAAATGTGCGTTCATGCAGTTCCTCCACCTCTACACTGTACGAACACACACAAATCACACAAACCCAACTATAACACTATGTGATTTGTGTGTGTTCGGAAACATTGCTATCATAATTGTAATTGTGTTGTAGACAAACCCATGTTAATCTTGTAAGGTTTAAATTGTGTTATTGTTTACAATATGTAATTATACCTAACTGATAAATAAATAAATAAATAACGGTAGCGGGTGAGCAAAGCAATTGTTTCAGTTCATCAAAATTGTCAAAGGTCAATGCTTATTTGATATGTAATAAATGCATTACATTATATTAAAATTAAATAACTACAAAAAACGATTTAAAAAGCATTTATCTCGAAATGGTTTTCCCCAATTATAATCAAAATAAACAAGCCTACCATTTATCGAACATATCCATAATAACCACTAAACAAAACCGCGCGTCGGTAAAAGTCAATACAGCCCACCACATTTCATCTCCGGGCCTATCTAGAAGCTAAATAGCTTATCTATTAAATATATATACGTAGCATATGTCACCCGACCTGGCGGAGCTCCAACACGGAAATTAGCTTCGCCGAGGGTGTAAAAACCTTTGCCAATAGCCAAGCTGTGTTTTGCCTGTGATAAGATAAAAAATGTTTTAGGGAAGGAATGATAAATGAGAGTGAAATGGTCTGGCGGCAAAGAATCAGGGCTTCAACGATTGTTGCTTTGGGTCAGTGGTCGCGAAAGTATCCGGCTCTAGAGGACTTGTCATTGAAATTAGTTTTTCGTTCGAAATTTCATTTTGCTCTTCTTGTAATTATACATCTATACATATAATAAATCTGTAACAAGTCGGTGTCTGTACATTGAAGATATTTGAGAAAAACTGTCACTAGGGCTATTTATTAGCACAATAGAACCCAAAACAATGATTTTTAGAATTATTGTCTGTTTGTCTGTGCGTTTGTGCGCGCTAATCTCAGAAACCGCTTAACCTAGAAGGATGCGGTTTTCACTGATATGTTGGTATTTTCTGGGATTAACATTTAGTGTTTGTTTCATTTGAATCGGTTCACAAGATTTCGGTTCGTAAGAAAGATACGTCTATTTTAAGAATTTATCGAACAGGTTTTTTTGTTTGAACGCGCTAATCTCAGGAACTACTGCTCCGATTTGAAAAATTCTTTCAGTGTTAGATAACACATTTATCGAGTAAGGCTATAGGCTATATATCATCACGCTAACACTAATATGAGCGGAGCGGAGCGGAAGAATGTTTCAAAGTCGGGGGTTTTTGAAGTAAAACTTCTATAGGCACGCTTGACTTTGGGAGTACGGTGTTGAATGTGAACGCGGGTGTGCGGGGGGGTGCGGGGGCGGGTAATTTTTTTTATATCGAGGAACTAAGCAGAGCCATAATTGATGAAAAAGCAAATTGGATAAAAAAAAAATAAGCTGCCCAAATTACTAGGTAATTCCACGCGGACGGAGTCGCGGGCAATACATAGTATAATCATGCCTCCTTCCCAGCAAGGAGGTAGACAGAAGATATTTGTTTCTACCTGCTATGCATCTTTCGCTTCCACAACAGTGCATTAATCTTTTCATACATGCTCGCCCGTTTCAAGTACTTTTGACTCTTAGTATTGTGTGTGAGCGCATATGTGCGTGTATACATGCGTGCGTGTGTGCATGCGTGCTTGCTTGTGTGTATAACTTTCGCATGTATAACATTAGAATTAGTACGAACTCAGATTATACTTGGGTGAAAAACTTAAGTTGTTGTATGTAGTAGTGAATAGAATTGATATGGGGCTCAAGTCATTTTACTAATTTGGTACGCCAATTTGTTTATACTGACACATCGCTACTACATAAAAAAAGTCCTTTACATGAGTTTGTCACCTATATCTGTACCCGCGCAGCGGTGTATCTCAGTGCCCTTATTGCAAAAACATTGTGATAACAAATGACGTAAACAATCACGCTCAGGGTCTATTCTATAATTGGATCCATTCAGAAAACATTAATAAAGGCAGCAAACAGATCGCTGCCGCGCCAATCGATAACCCGTAACCCCGTGTCTCGGGTCTTGGTTAAACACGGCAAATCAAAATGGCTACTTCGTTTATAAAATCATAAGGGTCGGACGACACGAGGCCGATTCCTGACCGGTCGACCGTAAGACGTGGAGGATATCGACCCTTAGGGGTACGTGATTTGGGTAATATTTAGGAATCCGTGCCTATATAAAAAGGGGAAAAACCGGCGGAAAGTCATTGTTACCGTTAGAGTTCTCCACAATCCACGTATGGGCCAATTTTTGATTTGCTGTATGTTTTGACTTTTTTTAATTTGGTTTATAGTACTTATGTGATTTCTGCTCAGAATCACGAGTTTTTTCGATCCTAATCGGAGGAAAAAGTGTTTCAAAACTTCCATATAATGTTCGATTCTTCCATTTCTTTAGTAACGGTTATACATATAAAGTCTATGAAAAAAGAAATACTTAGTACCTTAACGGAAAAAAAAACTTGCGACATGTTTGTTCTCCTAACAGGATCGAAAAAGCTTGTGATTCTGATTAAAAATTACATAAAATTTTCCAAATTAAAAAAGTCAAAAGATACAACAAAATCAAAATTGGCCTTGTAGCATTTGTTTTTAACTTTGTATACTACCGTTTGCCTGCGACTTCGTCTGCGTAATCCACTCATCAATAGAACGAATGTGCCTAATGCATTGTTTTATTAGTCTAAAACCATCTTCGTATTATTGCCTTTCAAATGAAACCGATTTGGGGCAAATCGGTTCGATGGTTTCAAAGTCTGTAATTGATACAGATAGATTTTATTTGTGTTTTATGCGTTATACATTTTTCGCCACTTTTGATGGGAGGAGAGGCATACACATACCATCACACCTCAACACAAATGTTAAAATTTATTACGTTTTCCTACAACACAACTAATAATAAATCACTTTAGCAAAATTCACGTGGCGCCCATGTTGGTAAAATGTGATGTATTTTTCCCCAGCTCTATCTGTAACGAAGTTCATTGCCCAAAAAGTGTGTTATCACAGAGATTGTGCTCTAATAAGGCTTATTTTCCACTGGTAATTACTTACCGTAAATTACTAAAACCTATGAAGCAAAAAGGGAAATCGTGAGCGCAATAAAGTAGAGCGCGAGGTGAAAAACTAATGCCACTTTTTTATCTCGATGACTGTTAAAAATTTTCGATTAAAATACACACTATAGCATTTTTATTAGTTCTGTAGGTCCTACAAACTCAAACCAAAAGAAACCACCAATCAAAATGTGTGATGCGGTAAATGCCTGTCATATTCTTGGCTTGTTAACTCTCTTTGTGCTTTTGTTTTCAATTAATATCAAAAACCCCGTGTAAAATCCACAGACTTTAAATGAGATTCGCACTTATCTCAATGAATATATTAGTTTCAAAGGCCTCAGGGAACCCTCGGGAGAAAAATCTAGACTTAAACCCTTTCAATCA
Source organism: Archips crataeganus (assembly GCA_947859365.1). Classification (NCBI taxonomy): domain Eukaryota; kingdom Metazoa; phylum Arthropoda; class Insecta; order Lepidoptera; family Tortricidae; genus Archips; species Archips crataeganus. Next base: position 20,404,329 of record OX402048.1, read on the forward strand.
TGCCTAATCATCTTCAACGTATTTATAATAACCCAACGGGTCACTGAACAACTATGATATAAAATTGTAGGAAAAAGACGGGGTAAAAGCGAAAACGGGGTAAATGTAACATAGAAAATGCTCAAAAAAATACAAGTTATCGTAAAACAGGGTGAATATAAACTGCTGCGGCTTTGTAAAGTAGTTTTACCACAAACACCCTGAACCGACGTCTTATTTCATCTACCTACTTTACGTCTTCATAATCAAAACTCATCTCAAATGAACTATGTCGATCTTATAACAGTTTTAAAACTATGATAAGTATTCGCAATTACCTAAGCACCAATTTCATCAAAGACAAACTTTTACCGTGCCTATTAGAATAGTTCTAGAGTCACTGTATTTTAATTTCTGTAATATTCTTTGTCTAGAAAGATAAATAATATTCTTTTTATTTCTGATATCTTTTTGTTTGCGCCACCTAGCCTATTTGTATTAGTTTCCTCATTTAATTTTTATGTTTTATTAATTTACTCTATTGATTTGTGGTGTTTGATTTTAAATTGTATTTCAGTGATAACTACGATAGGTACACGCTTAGCTTAGCGTTAAAATAAATCTGATGTTGCATTAGTATTTAAAAAAAAATTAAGTAACATTTTGTTTAAAAAGATTTCAAGATAAATTAGACCAATTACCAAAACTATGCTTTCCGATTCACTGGTTTTCTTGTCAAATACACTGTTGTAGAAGAGTTACAGGTTCGTGTTTTGGTTTGAAGACCTCTAATCTACACTGTCAATGGTTAATTAGTAAGTTCATTAAACTTAAACTGCGACTACAAAAAATAGCACAAAACGATGCGCTATAAAATATTTCATTTGTCGAAATCCTCCAACCGATTTACTCTGTAGCAGGGAAGAGAACACAGAGCTGGTCACATAGCTACGTAACTACTAAAAACTTAATCCTCTTTTAGGGTTGCGCCATTTGTAAGTAAGTAGCTAGCTTACTTACTGACTGTGCTTTTTAGTAAGTAATTGTAATTCTCTAGCTATGTAATTAATACCAAATTTCAAGTAAATCTGACTACGACAAGTAAATAAACAAACTATCTTACAGACGCACATTGAAAATCAAGTAGAAGCTTGCAAAAATAGCTCAACAGCTATCATCGTTACTACCGTGGCTTACCCACCCAATCGATGCATGTTTTTCCGTAAATAGGACTAGAATGTTCTAAATCCCGGTGTCCCGTGTCGCAAAGCAGCAAAAGCATGCGCTCGTATGCATTAATAATGCACCTCATAGCTCCGGTTCGCACCTCATTGCGCTTTCAGCGTATTTCACGGAATTACCCCATTTTATTTTTACTCGCACTCATAACTAGGGATGCGCGCGAAGGACGTTGGGTGTTTACGACAAAAATACAGAAAGTTATTTCATTGAGTTTATAATTAACTTAGGATGTTTTTTTGAGAGCCCAGTTTAGACCAGCAGGCTTATAGTCTAACGTTTCTGACGCTTGCCTTCGCAATCACTACCTATGACTTTCAATCAAACGGTATAAGATGATAAAAGATGATGAAAGAGATGATGAAAGCGAAGGCAAGCGTCAGAAACGTTAGACAATACGGCCTCTGATGTTTTATTGTCTAACACACTTGGAATCACATTCGCATTCTCCACATCTTTCTGTCAAACAGTACACCATAAATGTAGAAAGAGATGGCCAATGCGACCGTAAGCGCCCGCCCGTTAGATAATACGGCTTCTGATTGACCACATTTTAAACTCGTTCTCTTTAAGCTTCACAACGTAAGTAATGAAACTTTTTAAGGTCATCTTGCAAGACACATTTCCCCCATTTCTAATGATAGGTATTTGGTACGGAACGGATAATAATACGTAGTTTACTTGACACTGCAAATGCATTTATTGAATCGGGCGTTACTTTGCGGAGGTCCATATTAATGAACTGAAACAATTACTTTGCTCACCCGCGACCTTAAAGGTCACAGGTCACAGGGTTCACTGCAAATACAGTCAACCGACAGCACAGTCAACAAAAATCCTTGTATTAAAAATGGAATTTGTAACAAGAACTTTTTGACGTCCTTATGGAGGTTTTTTTCTTACATAAGTATTGCATTTTTTTACACGCTTTATATTAGCTTCACCTGTATGTTTGTATGTATGTTTGTATGTTTGTATGTTTGTTTGTAACCGACTCCTTAGGGCGCGATTTTGACCCACTTCCCGGTTTCCGATTGAGCTGAAATTTTGCACATATGTGTAAATTGGATGACAATGCAATATTATTGTAACATGGAGCTGATCTGATGATGGAGCTGGATGATGGCCATAGGAACTATGTAATAAAACAACACAACCCCATCGAGTTTGGGCTCGTTTGATTCGTCTTGACGAGCACTTTGATCCCATATGATAACCAGGGTCTGATGATGGAGCTGGAAGATGGCCAAAGGCACTCCACAATAAAACGACACAACCCCATCGAGTTTGGGCTCGTTTGATTCGTCTTGACGAGCACTTTGATCCCATATGGTAACCAGGGTCTGATGATGGAGCTGGAAGATGGCCAAAGGCACTCCACAATAAAACGAAACAACCCCATCGAGTTTGGGCTCGTTTGATTCGTTTTGACGAGTACTTTGGTCCTAGATGGTAACAAGGGTCTGATGATGGAGCTGGAAGGGGGGTAGGTGGCGGGGTGGGGGGGAATGGGGTATGGGTTAAGGGGGTCGGGGGTTTAGAGGGTTGGGGGTTAGGGTGTGGTGGTTGGGGTTAGGGGATAGGGGGGGGGGGGGTTACGGGAAATAGGGTGGGGGTGTTGGGGGGTTCGGGGGTAAGTGATTTTGGGGGGTTGTGGGAAATGGGGAGGGGGTAAGAGGCCTAGATGGTAACAAGGGTTTGATGATGGAAGGGGGGGGCGGTAGGTGGCGGGGTGGGGTGTGGGAGGGGTTGGGAGGAAGGGGTGGGGGGTAGGGGGGGGGGGTTCCGGGGGTTTGGGGGGTTCGGTGTTACGGGGGTTGGGTTTAGGTGGTTCGGGGGTTTGTAAAATGAGGAGGGGGTAAAGGGGGGTTTAGGAGATTGGGGGTAAGGGTGTGGGGTTTGGGGGGTTTGGGGAAATGGGGTGGGGGATGTTGGGGGGTTGGGTTTAGGGGGTTTGGGGGTTGTAGGTGAGGGGGGTAAAGTTAGAAAGAAAAAAAATGCAACTAAAAAATAGAAAATAAATAATAGTTTAAAAAAACTAAAAAACACGCTTTAAAAAATAAAAAATAAATTTTAATTAATTTCAATTCACTATTCTTATAGTGCAGTAAAAAATCTTAATAAGCAATTATTATATTGTTATATCCAGATCAAAATTTGTAAGCAATTCTAAATATTGATAAAATAAATAATAATAGTTTAAAATATTTTACAGTAAAAAAAGCGTGGGGTGCTTTTTAAGATGTTATCAAAATGATAATCCTTGACAATTGACACCATGCACCCCACGCTTTTTTTACAATAAAATATTTTAAACTATTATTATTTATTTTATCAATATTTAGAATTGCTTACAAATTTTGATCTGGATATAACAATATAATAATTGCTTATTAAGATTTTTTACTGCACTATAAGAATAGTGAATTGAAATTAATTAAAATTTATTTTTTATTTTTTAAAGCGTGTTTTTTAGTTTTTTTATTTATTAAAAACTCCTTTTTCTTCAGTCGCACAAAACTAGTACGAGTATAAACTCCTAAGTTATTACAAACGACGAACAGCATTACAGTGTTTGTAATTCTACAATAAATGACGAAGCGTGACCTATTTATAGCGACAGTCACTTGTTTTAGTATGTTCCTTAATTTCATTTTATGTGTTTCTAAGGGTCATATGCGTTTCACGAACTTGCCTGTTTTATTTTTACTCCCACTTGTGTACCTATAGGGATGGATGTAACGTGCGTTGGATGTTTTCGACTTTCGGCGAAAAACATTGTATTTCTTGAGATATCGAGGCTTTTCCTCACTAATTAATAAAGTAGTAAACTCTGTGTATTTTTGTAAATACTTAGTGTGTAATCTTTGGACCAATTTCACTGTTTCTAAAGTTTCTTTTCATCATCATCATCCTAGCCTATATACGTCCCATTGCAGGGCACAAAAGAAAAGATGACAATTTATTTTACCCATACAAAACTCCACTATCCCTGATAATAAGTAAGTAGACTACTTTTTATCCATTTAAGCATTTGTTAAGTGAACTTGCTTTCTTAATTTACTTTTGAATGTTCCGAGAATCAGGGTTTCCAAGTATTCTTAACTAATTATCTGATTTATTTAAAGTTGAACTCATTATTGTCATTTAAACCTCATTTACATTTAGAAATACCACGCGAGTTGCGGTGCAGTGCTGTCATTGATCGATAATTTATAAATTCATAGCGGTGCGGCCCAGCATGTAACGAAACTTGTACAATATGTCTCGCATCGTCTAAATAAAGCTTTAAAATAATGACGTTTGACGCTTAACCGTAACTGAGGCGAACCCGTTTCTATTACCTAAATCTAAATCTATTATTTTGTCCATTTAAGGTAAATCCCTGTGCTCGACACTGACCCAATACAAGGCACCTTCAATCTTATGTCATAGTAAGAGAGGTGACAAATGGGTGTCATCTACTGGGCGTTGAGTTGTCGAGCATTGGTACGTTTACCTTAAATACTTATACAGTTGGTTCATAAATACACTAGCAAGTTTAGCAAACGGCCGTGTTGCTTTACCGTATTTTAACGACCGGACGTATATCGGCCGAATCGATTGGTCGTCGAATCGCCGATAAAATTTAGCCGACAAACCGCCATAGCCGACGCATATCATCCTTACTCATAACCCTTTGGCTCGTAAGGACGTTTACAAACGACATTTATTTACGCACTCGTCTGTTTTATTGATGCCATGAATATGAAGACGAATTCGGCATAGGAAGTGAGCATGGCAGGCTTATTCGCCATTGAAGTTGGAGTAAACATGTCAGCTCGCTGTTTTGTTTTTTATTTTTTATGTGCGCTTGAGTTGACATTATTTTCTTTACCTACTTTACTTGTACCTACAAATGTGTTTATCGTATTTGAAATTTGGTACCTATTTACCTATTTTGCATATATTTTTATAGCCGATAAATAAATTGCTTTACCGACCTATTCAGTTGCAGACAATAGGTAAACCTTATTATTTTATTCTTGAGTATGAAAGTGTCTTTCATAAGTAAGTTCAACTAAAATAAGTATATTTTCTCAAAAATATCCGTAAAAGTTGACATTATTCTTTACATATCAGAACGTGAAGTGCATAGTTTATGGTCAGTAAAAAAATTAAAAAGTTAAAAACATTGCAGGCTCGATAAACTCGACAACAATGTCGCATACAAATTCCATTATTGTCGAGTCTCAAACTTTTTAAATAGTTAAAACGACCATGGTAATAAGTTGGCACTATTCGTATACAGCCAACTCAAATGACAGGAATCAGTTGTTTTGTTGGAACTCCAGACTTTTTTTATTGTGTTTGAAACAGCTTGTGGTGTTTTCGGTAGAAAAATACACCTGCAGTTTTTTTAATGAAAAAAGGCGGGAAAGGGTTTAATGACATTTAATTTTAAGTGATTTGCAATTCTTTGTACCTATTTAAGTTAATAAAAGTTTATTCTATTTTTCTTCCTTCACCATTTTTGAGAAAAGCTTTATATTAGTCTCGGCTGGAATAGCAATTGCTGGCTTCGTATTAGTTAAACGGACTCGCAAGCTCGTCCGTTTAATACTCGTACTCAGCCAGCAATTGCCTACTTCCAGGCCACGACAATAATGTACTAATATTTTCTCAAAAATATCCGTAAAAGTCGACATTATTCTTTACATATCAGAACGTGAAGTGCATAGTTTATGGTCAGTAAAAAAATTAAAAAGTTAAAAACATTGCAGGCTCGATAAACTCGACAACAATGTCGCATACAAATTCCATTATTGTCGAGGCTCAAACTTTTTAAATAGTTAAAACGACCATGGTAATAAGTTGGCACTATTCGTATACAGCCAACTCAAATGACAGGAATCAGTTGTTTTGTTGGAACTCCAGACTTTTTTTATTGTGTTTGAAACAGCTTGTGGTGTTTTCGGTAGAAAAATACACCTGCAGTTTTTTTAATGAAAAAAGGCGGGAAAGGGTTTAATGACATTTAATTTTAAGTGATTTGCAATTCTTTGTACCTACTTAAGTTAATAAAAGTTTATTCTATTTTTCTTCCTTCACCATTTTTGAGAAAAGCTTTATATTATTCTCGGCTGGAATAGCAATTGCTGGATTCGTATTAGTTAAACGGACTCGCAAGCTCGTCCGTTTAATACTCATACTCAGCCAGCAATTGCCTACTTCCAGGCCACGACAATAATGTACTATTTTACTATATTAAGTAGGCAGACAATCTCGCAGTAATCATTATCTGATACCTGGTTTACACTCGCGTACGAGTGGCGAGACGAACAGCGAGACGACCAACGAGACGACAGTGTGAACAGGCGCGCCTCGCGCCACGTCTCATGATTTGCCTTGATTTTGAGGCTCGCGTCCGGAGCGAGACGACGAGGCGAGGAGCGAGGCGAGGTGACGAGGCGAGAGTGTAAATCAGGTATTACAATTGTAATTAAGTAAAAATTACTCTAGATAACTTTTAATTTAATTTCGTAGAAGTACGAATACTGTGGAAGTAGATATCCTTATTGCTTGCTGGGTATAAAGATGCTGGCTGGTTTTTAAAATAGAAATGGCATTATTCAATATACATTTTTTTTAGCTTTGCTGTAACTTTACAGCCACACCTTTTTTAAACCACCTTTTTCCAGTGTTTCTGTGTTCCAATTTCAAATATCGGAATCGCGTGCTAACAGCCAGTTCCAATGTCACTTTGATGGAAAAACGCTTCCTCCATTTCGATATTCAATTACGTGATTCGTCTCGAACGATAAGACGTCTGTAATTCCCGTCTCCAATTACTATAATAGCCCCCTTTCAGTGTTGCAAGATTTAGAAGGTTTTCTTTATCGCATTCAGGTTTTTGCTGTAAAGGGCAAGGGTTGGTTAAGTGCCTTTTGCGGATGGGCTCTAGCTGTGAATTAGTGAACGCACTTATTTTTTATGCCACCGTGTTACAGGTGACCAAATTGGGGTGTTTTGAAAATCGAATGGCTCAACCAAATGGTCTTTTAAACGAAGTTTTCCAAATTTGATTTGAGCTGACGTTTTTTTTTCTGAATTTGGGCACTTGTTATTACCGGTTTATTGTAAAGGCATTTATTTATTTTGGAAAGTTTGTAAAATTGCACCTATAAATTACAGAGTAGATAATTATAGGATCTCGTAAATGGAATATGACATAATTATAATTATCAGAATATAATCACAAAATCAATTCGGATTTTTTTTTCAGTTTTGAAAGTCGAATTCAATAAATACACCTCTAAAGATTTTTCAACAATAATTTTCATGATGCCGTATTTTTAAAGCTCCAAAGGCGTAGCGGTGCGGTGGCGGTGACGGTTGTAATATTCTAACTTGTATGAACGAGTTCGCGGTACCGTACCGCACAACCGTTCATACATGTTAGAATATTACAACCGTCACCGCCACCGCGCCGCCACGCGACTGTGCGTTTGGAGCTTATAGCATCACTGCCGTGAACCCATATTTTATATGCGTTTAATGTGACTTTCGCCTAGTGACAGTTTAACAGCCGGCAGTAAATGCGTTAACGTGCTAAACTTTCAACATTGGTTAAGTGTGAGTTAGCCGACGTTAGCGTTAGTAAGTGTGCGTTAAGTAAAACCGGAGCTTTAAACTGTTGGTTTGACTTGGTTAGAATTAAGTATAGTAAATTGGTTATGTGTGTCGTATATCGACGTCGACACTGGCAAAATACGCTTTACTAAAACACCAAGCTGAACTCAAGGTTTCACCCCATCTTAATGGAGGCCTATCCATACTGCGTCTTCCGGTCCGTGGATGCCATTCGAGAACCTTTTAAAATGGGTTACGTATCAAAATATCTAAAATTAAAAAACCTAACGTAAGATAACCTACGTTCAAAATACCTAAAATCTAAATACCTAATGATTTTTTCACTTATATTCAAAATACCGAAAGCTTAAAATGCCTACGTATTGCAATGACTAAAATTAAAAAACCTAACGTAAAATAACCTACGTTCAAAATACCTAAAATCTAAATAACTAATGATTTTTTCACTTATATTCAAAATACCGAAAGCTTTCATATATCCTACCCGGTATCTCGCTGGCAGCGAGCGAGCGAAGCGAGCGAGCAAGACTTTTTAAGGCAGAAGCGACTGGGATAGGTTAGGTTTTTTTTTGTAACAGCACAGAAAATTATTATTTCCATTAGGTATTATTGTCTTTAAAATTATGAAATGTACCTAAATGTAAATCATATACCAAATTTTATCAAACAAATTAGATTTTTCACGTGGTAATAAAAAAAATAACTAACACAAAAGGCTAATGCGGGAGCTTCGCTCCGCTACGCTCCCGCATTAGCCTTTGAACCTAACCATTCCGAGTCGCTTCCGCCCCGAACCGTCTTGCTCGCTCGCTTCGCTCGCTCGCCGAAAATTAAGTGACGTTCGTTTCATTTAGGTATTTTGACCATTTGGTATTTCAAATGTTGGTGTATCAAACTTAGGTGTCATAGCTGTTGATATTTTAAACATTAGATATTTTGATACGTAACAAAATTTATTATCTACAAGGGTTTTCAGTTAAAAAGTGAAAGTAAAAAAATCGTGCGTGCAGCTCCTCCGCGCGGAAGAAGTGAAACTTCGTAATGTGGAAATGAAAAAGGCACTTATACATCAATATGAACCTTATTGCAATAACCCAAAGCAAAGAAGCGGCTAGCAAGCAACCAACTACAGCGCTAGCGAAAAAAGTTACATAACTCGTCGCTAGATGGCGTTGCTCCTCGTGCGCACGTTATTTTCAATAATTTTTCTTGATTTTTCGTAATTCTCAAAGATATTAAATACTTTTTTTTACTAAATATGTTTAAAATACTTTATTCTACGATCTACCATTAAAATAGTTTTGATTTTTACAAGTTTTCATACTAAACCACGCAATTGTTCTGGATCCCACTGACGAAGTTTTTAACATCCGTTAGTATATATACTACTACTTGTTGGACTTGACTTGTTGGAAGTCGCATTAGAAGTTTCACTTCAAAAAACAATTTAGGCTATGAACGTCGAAGAATCTACCACTGGTTAGGAAAAATCCTGTTGAGAAGAATCCGGCAAGAAACTCAACAAGGTATATTTTTTTTCATACAGATCTACATTGTTATTAAATTACATACATCTAAAGTATTTCATATAACAATTTTTTTTAAATTATAACCTTGTTGAAACCCAACCGCTAGTTGAAATATTTCGGATTCTCTTACAGAGGTGCCTTTTATATTCTAAGATGTACCTACCTACGTATACAGGGTGTACAGGTGTATAGCGAGCTGACGGAATGGACTGGCCTTTTGCGAGGTCAATATATCCGAGTGACGCTTGGGACATCAATGGACTGTAATTTGGGAGATTGAGTCGGACCTGATCGTTTGAGGAATTTCGTGGTAGCACAAGAAATCTATCAACTGAAGCGGTTGTGTATAAACACGATCCTAGAGGTATACCAGTGGGTTTATCGTTGATCTGGCTTCAACTGCATTGAGAATCTAGAAGAAATGTCAATTTTAAAACTGAGAGGCAAAATAACGCAAATGATAACAAATCTTTTACTAGTCATTTTTCGAATTTAAGCTTTAGTTAATTAGTTTTAATCGGACCTCTAAACAAAATAAAAATTGGAAGTCAATCGGAGTTAAATTTGACTTGGAAATTTTACAATAGGGACGATCACACCATGAAATGATAACACCAAGACGTGACTCTAATAAAAAGAACACTTCATTTCAGTCCCGAAAACCAAATTAATTTTCAATTAACTCCAAAATTAGTTTTTAGCTTGTTTAAAACATATAAATACTTAATCAAGTATTTATATGTTGTTTATTGGGAGTTGGCATAGAAGTAACGTGATACGCAATTCTGCCGTGTCTGGCTTAAGTAACGTAACTTGAGATACGTTAGTTACGCTTAACAGTGCTAAATCGTCATTTTTGATGCTATACTATCTGATACATATCGAAGATTTTCATTTTATGCCATAATTCAATAAAAACACCGATAGCCGAACTAACGTATCTAGGATTTTTGTACGTACTTGTAATGGATATCTCCCGTATTTCAAATACGTTAGATAGGTCATACAGAACTCGCCCGCAGAATCGAAATTGAAAAATCTTTTGGTGCAGTTTAATTCAAATCAGGTTGTTGTTATATGTTAAATAGGCATTTTAATTATATTTCATAATACGTAACACCTTCTGAAACGGGAACGTATCAAAATATATAAAGTTTAAAACGAATAATGGACGAAATACATGATGGTCATAATATATACTAAAATTTTCTTTGAAACTATTGATAAAACGAATTTTTTAATCTTGTAATCTACAGATTGGTTTAGGTTAGGTTAGGTTTATTATGGTTGGTTTATCCTGTAATAAAGTTGAGAATTTCCAAGAATAATTATATCAAATGACCATTATGTATTTTCGTCCATTATTAATTTTAAACTTTATATATTTTGATACGTACCTACCCTCTGAAACCCAGGAGAGCTATATTGATTATAATTTTATTAAGAGTATGTTTAACTAGAGGGGAGGGAGTGGGAGAAAAGATAATAATATATTGTTATAAGACCTTATAACTATTATTTATTAAAAAAGATACCTACAAGTTAAGAATTAATAGAAATCCTGTTACTGTGATAAAATTCAATAAAAAGTTTTCTAGCTTCCACTTTACTTATTATTAACCTTCTTACCTATTTGTATATCTATAAAATAAAATAACGGGACTAGCTAGATAAAAGAGTCTACCCACTTTTAATTTACTTAAATGTTCTGTTTCTTGGTTCCCAAAAGTAATGTAAGTAAAGATACAGGTCATAGCCATTACACAGTTTTGGGTAATAAAAAGAGCATGGTCACGCTTAACTAACGTATATTCAGATACGCAACTTTGCGTTACAGAATTTTGTATGAAAAGTAAGGCCGTGTAAACTTTAAAAACCGTCTTTTTTCCAATTGATTCGTAGCAGTGTTAAAATTAAAAATACATCGTCACAATAATATTTCTAACCTACTGTGTAAATTTCAAATTTTAAACTTCATTAGTAAACAAGCAATGAGATGAACAAAAACAAAAACTTTGATCGCGTTTTTCTCTAATCGTCGTTTTTGGAGATACGTTACTTAGGCCTGACACGGCAGAATTGTCATACACGATCTATGGGAGCATCGTGTTTTGATAGCTAATAACAAGTACATTTTCCCTTAGAAGTTGCTGAACATTTTATTACTTTGTCGCAATAACCAGTTCTACTGCGAAGTTTGACATAATGTCACGTTAGTGAAAGTGACAGAGTACTAAACTGTTCAGCTAGGTTAGATGATTAGTGGTGTCATCCATCCCTATTGGCTTGAAGCTATTGAGTTAAATATTAATCATCATCATTTCAGCCGATAGACGTCCACTGCTGAACATAGGCCTCCCCAAGGCTCGCCAAACAGATCGGTCCCGTGCCGCAAGTGCCGCAACCTAAATAAATAATAAAATGTTATTATTTTTGCTACTAGAATGTAACGCAACGTGACTTAAACACATTCCTCAGAGGGTTATTTAGTTTCACAAGGTCCCTTTTGCCGTTAAACGAATAGTCAGCTTTGTTTACTCCAACTTGTGCTCGCGGACGCGGGGACGTGTGCCCGCGTGCCCGCCTTTATGTTGGCTGTTGCTCGTGAAAAATATATTGCCAAAGTTTGGTCACACTCCTGTGCGTTGTGAACGGCCCCTTCGCTTACCTTGTGAAACATTGTGTTACGAAAATCCAAGGATCATCATCACCATTCCAGCTGAAAGATGTCCACTGAACATAGGCTTCCCCCAAGGCTTGCCAAACATATCAGTCCAGCAGTGGCGAAGGGCACTAGCAACCCGATTTCCCCTGGTTGATTAAACTTTCGAAGTTACCAAACGCTTCTCTTCCATTAATGCATTTTCAAAAAGAGTACAGGGTTATTTGTAATTCACTAGCATCCTTTTAACCCTAAACTCCTACCACTTAGGCTGGAATTTACCAAACTTTTATTCCGAGAATAACGCTTACTCTCAGATAGTAATGTCAAACCGCCATAGTAATTTGACATTATTAATATCTGAGAGACCCAACTTAAATGGGACTGGGCCGGGCATGTCTGCCGGATGCATCCACAAAGATGGGCCCACTCAGCCACGTGGTGGGTGCCGCGCGACGGCCACCGACGGCAAGGCAGGCCGAGGCGGAGATGGCGGGACGACCTAGACGCGGAATCGAATGATTGGCCCAGTATAGCTCTGGACAGGGACATGTGGAAGTCAAGAGGAGAGGCCTTTGCCCAGCAGTGGGACACAAAAATAGGCTAATAAAAAAAAAATATCTGAGAGTAAGCGTTATTCTCGGAATAAAGTTTCGGTAAAATCCAGCCTTAAACAAATGTTTTTTGTTTTACGGCTTTTGTCATAACTTAATGTTTTTGGTGTAATAACGTTTTGAAAATTTGAGATTACCTCTTATTTTTACGATAAGTACTCTGTGTATTTGTATGGGAAATAATATAAAGCGTGTAAAAAGTGCTTCATTTTAAAAAGTCGTAAAACAAAAAACATTTGTTTGAGTGATAGGAATTCATGGTTAAGAGGATGTCAGTGAGTTACAAAATAACCCTGTATAAATGGGGTTCACGCCCTGCCACTGCAGTCCAGCGCTATCCGCATCCAACGCGTAGGTAGCAACTCGTGCATTTACTTTGGTGAAGTTCAATACTGTGTGTGAAGTTTCCAATCCGCGCTGGACCGGCGTGGGAATTACAATCCAAACCCTCTCATTCTAAGGGGAGGCCTGTAACCTCCAGTAGAACGTAAAATAAATAAATAAATATCACGGGACAATTCACACCAATTGACCTAGTCCCAAAGTAAGCTAAGCAAAGCTTGTGTTATGGGTGCTAGACAACATATAAACGTAGGTAGGTATAGTATAGCCTAGGATGATGAATTTTCTTGACTGTTTGTAATACATTTGTAAGTATAGTGTAGCTATTTATATGTTCCGTTTATCCATTAGAACGGCGAGATATATCTCTGATATAAATTCCAGGCAAAATTGACTACGAGAATAGAGGTATGCGTAAGTCATAATAAGTTACGAGTATATCAGCTAGGAAAACTTTCGGTTTGCTGTTCTTATATTTGTCTTGAGATGTACTGTTCATATACTTCACAGTATGATAATGTTTTCACAGGCTTTTCGGTAAGACTGTGGGGATTTGTTTAAACTTTCACGATTCCATTTCATATTTTTATTATAAGTCAAGATTTCCCATAAAACCATTCATGAACTTAACAACTCGAAAAGGCGACCTGGCAGACCCAGACGGCGATGGCGGGATGAACTGGATTTCTTCATGGCGGACTGGTCCTCGTATGCAGCGGACAGAGAGCAGTGGAAATATTGGGGGAGACCTTTGCTCAGCAGTGGGACAGAATAGGCTAATAATAATAATGTCAAGATTTAGAAAGACGTTCACTGCTGAACATAGGCCTCCCCCAAGGCTCGCCAAGCAGACCGGTCCCGTGCCATCCGCATCCAACGCGTTCCCGCAACCTTAAACTGGTCGTCGCTCTATCTTGTTGGAAGCCTACCTTCACTGCGTCTTCCGGTCCGTGGACGCCACTCGAGAACCTTTTTGACCCATCGGCCATCAGTTCTACGAGCGATGTGCCCTGCCCACTGCCACTTGAGTCTGGCGATTCTATGTACAGTCGACTACAAAAAGATCGATACCGCCAAAGTTACAAAGATATGTATACACACCTTTATTGACTTAACATTAAGGTCGTGTATACATATTTTTGTAACTTTGGCCGTATCGATTTTTTTGTAGTCGACTGTACACACCACGTCTCAAATCGAACACATTTGAGACGTGGCGTTATTGCGTGATTAATTAATAAACATCCAAACATCTTCACAGACTTTAATTTCAATTAAAACCGGCCAAGTGCGAGTCGGACTCGCGCACGAAGGGTTCCGTACCATTATCTACAAAAATGGCAAAAAAACCATGTCTGTTGTATGGGAGCCCCCCTTAAATAATTGTTTTATTTTAATTTAATTATTTATTTTTAAAGTTAATATATAATTAAATATTCTGTGAATATTTCAAGCGTCTACCTGTTGCCGTTAGCAATATCGAGCAAAAACGAGCAAGAAAATCACGTTTGTTGTATGGGAGCCCCCTAAATATTTATTTTATTATACTTTTTAGTATTTTTTGCTATAGCGGCAACCGAAATACACCATCTGTGAAAATTTCAACTGTCTAGCTATCACGGTTCATGAGATACAGCCTGGTTACAGATGGACAGCGGAGCCTCAGTAATAGGGTCCCGTTTTTTCCCTTTGGGTACAGAACCCTAAAAATTAATAGAATAGGATAGAGTGTAATCGCTTTCTCTTTTCACGTGGCCTGTCACCCGTACGCGATACATGTCCTGCCTGAACATACATCTTCCCTTGTAACCGGGTGTCGTTTCGAGGCATAAAAGCCGCGACATAAAACTGGGTGACATCCCTTCAGTGACGGCCCTGATTTAATAGATATAAAGAGAAGTGTAGATAAGTCAATATTTATTTATACTCAGCTTAACATTTCAATCGTCAAAGTACGCTGCCTAATGTTTTGTTTGTCGAAATCATCTGATGATTACAATTATGATAATGAAGGTTAAGTATCTTGTAAACGACTTCTAATCGTAGAGGATTGTCCTGAAATGAAAGAATGAATAAACCCATGAATGTTTTTATGATGTACTAGATGTTGCCCGCAACTCCGTCTCTTTCTGCGGAACTATGCAATCCTACGCGTTAATCCAGGTTAACTATCTGTTTGGCCAAATTTCATCATTTCGCTTCATGGACAAGACGTATGCAGTATACGTTTAAAGGTATAGATAAATAAACTACGATAACATTACTATTTCAATGCTATTGTTTGACGGCTGTCTCAACACGCACACATGCGTTGAAAGTTTTGGTGTGCTTTATAAATACTTTCACAATACATTGAAGACTTCTTGAATTGTGGAGGGGCGGGCCATGTTATCGTAGATTATCTCTAACAAACACAGTATTTTATATGATATGCTTAGAGATTTTTTGTTTTACATAAAACTGGCCCGTAATTTGACCCCTATCTCACTGGATGAAAAGTGCAGATGAGGACAAAGGTATCACTGATTTCTGAAATAAAAATAAATATTGGATTACTTTTATTTACAAGTCCCAAATCTACATATTAATTCATCTACAGTATTGCGAATATTGGGGCTCAATGCCACCGCTTGTTTTATCGCTACATTCAGGCTAATTTGTTTTTTTGTTGTTGCAGGTACAATATTGCTGAATTATGAGTACTAAGGCTATACGTAAGAGTTTTATATTCAGCCATGTACCTAGGTTTAGTGGATTGAAGGACCAAAAGATATGGGAAAGTAAGTGAAATGTAGAAATATTGTTGGGATTTTTAATTAGAAAAACCTTAAAACTAAAGGTACTTTTGAAGCTTTTTTTCGGGAGATTTCGTGTTCTGCACTGCATATAAATGTTGTGAGAATAAGGGCGATTCTTGGCCATTTGACAACACCACAGTTATTATTATGTAAGTGTCAAGACTAACACGACGTGTTCAGGGGGGCGATTCATGAAATCGCATTTGTGAAAGTACCCTCCGAAAATTGTTTAAATCTGTGTATTTCTACACACTGCCGCTCGAATGAATTTTTGACTTTTTTCGGAAATGAAATAACGCTCTACTTCGTTCAAATTAAACATTTTTTTTTTCACTTTCGAATGACATTATCACAGGCGGGACGACAAAAAATGGATTCTTGGTTAGGTTGTATTAAGTTAAATGAAATCAGCAAGAAAGAATCCTATTTTTAAAGTATTAACTCCTGTTTTAATTTAAAATAACGTGTGTAGCACTTTAACGTTTAAGTTTTTTTTGCATAAATAAGAACATCAAAACATCAAAACTACTTACAACGTAAAAATAAGACTGCTATTTAAACATGGCCCTCATCAAAGCCTTTAAAATGGACTTCAAAAAGTCCATTTGCCGTCGTGGAGGTTTGTGCAGGCTATCAGATGTCGGCATAAAGGGAACATTATTGCGACTGTGTTTTGCAGAAGAATGATTAAGACTGTTCTTGTAAGGGACCAAGTATTTACTAGAAGCTGGGCTGTGTTGGAGAAATTTAACTGCACTAGTGAAACTAGTGAATTAGGCTGTTGCCCGCGACTCCATCTGCGATGAATTCGTTTATCGCTATCCCGCGGCCCGCGGGTGTCTATTTAATTATCCAGTATAAAAACTATCCTATGTCCTTTCCCGGGACTCAAATTATCTCTATACCATCGTCTAAATTGTTTCGAGGTAAGAAGAGGTAACAGACAGATACATTTTCGCATTTCAATTATTACTCAGTATGGATATGCGCTCTCGCCACAATTTCTAAAAATAATGGATTTTTAGATAAAAAAATATGAGGTGTTTTTTTTTCATGGAAATTTAGAGAGTTAGTTATGTTAATTTTGTATTCGTCTATGCGGTATATAAATATTAACCCTGTATGTATATCTATGACTCGAAACTTGTCCATCTAGATACTGGGCGGCGTCCAACTAACTTGGACAAGATGAGCCAGATTTAACTTTATCTTTGACAAAGTTTGTCTTATCTGTATTAAATTTTAGCTAGGTTTAAACCGTCAGGAGGAAAATTAGAACACTTTTTTTACTAACTATAAAAAAATGCAACCGTTTTTAATTTGCTCGGTTTCGTAACAGTCTTCTGTAATGCTATTTACTAGTTAACAGAAGCTTGGACTAGTTATTCTCTAAATGTTTATCACCTCAGCTTATTTACGTTACATCGTAGGACGCAGGCCTTCTATCAGAATGAGAGGGCTCGGGTGGTAGTTCCCACGAAGTTCACATACGCCATCGAATGCCTTCGCTGGCGTCTAAAAGTTTCCTCATATTTTCCTTCGCCGTAAAGCTCATGATAAATTTTGAATGTATTTTCGGGTTTGAATTTTTAATAAAACCGGACAAGTGAGTGTCGGAACCTTATTAATTTAAGTAGTGAGAGTTATAAACTTTCTGCCAACAAACTGCTTTGCAGTTTGGCAGATGTAATGTAAGTATTTCTGTACTTCTTTTGTTTGTTTTTGTGTAATTAAATTAAAAAAAAAAAGAATA
This sequence comes from Archips crataeganus, assembly GCA_947859365.1. Lineage (NCBI taxonomy): Eukaryota > Metazoa > Arthropoda > Insecta > Lepidoptera > Tortricidae > Archips > Archips crataeganus. The sequence goes on from OX402048.1 coordinate 20,421,878, forward strand.
AAACTCAAAGGTTCGAGCCTGGGCTGAAATCCGCGACTCTCTGTTTAAGAGGCCGTAGGTCAAACCACTTGGTTGGTTTGGCTTGGTCGAATGTTGCTGTACTCTAGTTAACGTTTTTAGCAAGATTGTATTTAACTTGTAATGTCGTTGTTTAAGTTTGTTAAGGTTAAATCTTACAATTTTTTGACACTAAAAATAAAATAAAGAAGTCGAATTTCACCCACCTTTAGTAATCGGATTAACTTGAAATTTAGTATGAATAATAACATGTAATGTGAATGACAATTCTAGTATGTATGTACAGTAAAAAAATAGTTTGTACTATTTTTGTTTAATATCATATTATTTGTAGATCTAACTTAGAAACTGTGCCACCCAAAGACTTTACTGCCTTTAACGGTTATTCACAGCTTAATAACAAAAGCATTCAATAATAAGACTTTTACACAAAGACATAAAATAGTGTCTGATCGGAAACGTATTTGCCTGCACCAGAGATGAGTTACGACTTACGATTTATAAGTTTATCCCGGAGTTAAATAACCGCGATGTTGGCTGGTGACATGAGAAAAAATTTAGATGTGTTCGAACGCTCAACCGTTTTTGAAATAGAGCACGGAGAGTATTCTTTATCCCGCAGGAATTTTGGTAAATCCTTTAAAAAGTTTTTAGCTATTACCACTGTAGTGTAGGTAGTTTTTACATTTGATATCTTAAGAGGCATACCTACCCGAGATGTTATAAGATTTTTGAGTAAATTTTTAGAATGCTAAAATAAAGGGTTGTATAAGTTTCCAGCTTAGTATCTTTCATTTTGCATTCCTACGTGGCTGGGTTAATATATGGCGATGTTATGAGAACGTAATGTAGGCTTTTTTTTTTTATATAAGAGGTGGCAAACGAGCAGACGGGTCACCTGATGGAAAGCGATCGCCGTCGCCCATGGGCACACCCACATGGACACCCACACATGGTCGTATTATTCCGGGAAAAATCAAAGTTCCCGTGGGACACAGAAAAAGTTGCGAGCAACAGCTAGTTCCTATATAGGTACAGGACGAAATCAGAAACGTATCCAATCAGAAGTGCTCAAAATTAAAGACTTCAGCGTAAGCGTTAAACTGGGATCACAACAACATACACCAATGTTCAAAATTAAATAATTAAGTGCTAACGGTGTGGCCACCACTGACAAGAAAGAGATCCAAAGATGCCTGCCTACAGCCGTGGTGGCCTAGTGGTTTGACCTATGGCCTCTTAAGTAGAGGGTCATGGGTTCAAATCCCGGCTCGCACCTCTGAGTTTTCGGAATTTGTGTGCGAAATTACATTTCAAATTTACCATGAGCTTTACGGTGAAGGAAAAACATCGTGAGGAAACCTACATACACCTGCAAATAAATTCAATGGTGTGTGTGAAGTTCCCAATCCAATCCGCACTGGGCCCGCATGGGAACTACACGGCCCGTGCCCTATCATTCCGAGAGGAGGCCTGTGCCCTGCAGTGGGACGTATATAGGCTGGGGATGATGGAGGATGACGGGCCTAAAATGTCCACTTTACCATTGCATTTTATTACTTGAATATCTTTTCAAATGCTATTACTTACCGCACTTCATCCCTAAAATAGTTAAGGTTTTTGTTTCGCGTAAGGACGTTGTAAATGGCTCTCAATTACCGAATCTGATAAAGTGGTTACTGATTTTCTCTCCGATGTCGCCCTGTATATCTAGAATCTGCGAGCTGTATATACGCGTGACTAAGTCACCTCGATTACTAGAGCATCGTATGTCATGCGGGCAGCTCTTTGATTTATATTGGAAGTTTGAAAGCCAATATTACAATCTTACCTGCGGCTTGGCGTGAAATTTTTCGATAGACAGGAGCAAATTCTTTAGGTACTTTTACATGTGTTGAACCATAAGTTTGAGACATATTAAAGCTTCAATTTACAGTATTTTTTTTTTGCATATTTAAGAGCAGATTATTCTTACTCTTATCTAAGGGTCATATGCAGCAAAAAATAAACCAGCTTTGTGTGCTGGACCCTGGCAGATTGTGACGTACCTACTAAAAATAATAATAAGAACCTATGCACATTATACTAACTCACAATCTATCAATAAATATTTGTATTTGTGTTTGTATTTGTATTTAAGACATCACTAACTTGTAAAAACCGGCCAAGAGCGTGTCGGTCACGCCCAAGGTAGGGTTCCGTAGCCATTACGAAAAAATCAAGTAATATTTTTCTAAGGATTTCGTATGTGTACGGAATCATCCAAGTTTAGGTATGTTTTATACCTAAGGCTACTATTTACTCTTAAACTACAAATAATTTCCAAACAATCTTAGCCGCTATAATTTTCCTAGTAAATTTGATATATTTACTACCCTTCTGAATTTTTTCAAATTTTTCCACCCAACAGTTTAGATTTTAGAGGGGGGGGGGGGACGGCCGATTTTAATGAAAATTTTCACTTTAAAGTTGAATATTTCGCAAACAGATCACTGAATAGAAAAATCATGTTAGCAACCCCACAATGATTTTAAAAGACCTATCCAACGATACCCCAGACTATAGGGTTAGCCGAGAAAAAAAAAAATCACCCCCACTTTACATCTATGGGAGGTACCCTAAAAAAATTTTTTTTACTTTTTTTTATTAAATCACTTTGTCGGCGTGACTGATATATATATTCATGCCAAATTACAGCTTTCTAGTACTAATAGTCTCTGAGCTTAGCCGCGGACAGACAGACAGACAGACAGACGGACAGACATGGCGAAACTATAAGGGTTCCTAGTTGACTACGGAACCCTAAAAAGGAAGGGTGTGGTAAAGATTCCGGGAAGCTATTGATTGCAGGTAGCACAAAATGCGATCGTCGTGGAGACCATTGGGTGAGGTCTAAGGTCAGCAGTTGGCATCCAATGATTTCTTCTTCCTAATAATGGTTAATAATAATGGTTAGTCCCATATTCATTTGGAGTCGGGCCTCCTTATACCATTACGTTACTCATTGTCAGTGCGTTCAACTGTCATCTCCATATCGAAGTTAACCGCTCTTATTTCGCTGATGATGATGAAGAAGATGATTATAATGATGACTGTAATAATGAGGTTGTAACTTAAGTTGAAGTTATCATCCCATTTTAAGAAATTTGTGAAAAACTGGAAAACAATCCGAAAACAATTTTTTTCTACTTCAATACTTTTAGGTATCTGTTTTTTACATGGTCGCGAACAAATAAATAAGAACGTAGAAAATATGACTTCAGAAATGTCAGGTACTCTATTCCCCATAAGACTTGTGTCATAATGTCGTTATTACGATACACCTAGCTGCCACAGAATATTAAATGTAGGTTACACTCAACACTAAAGCCCGGTTTAGACCTGTTCAGTTGAGTTGAGTCGATTTGAGTTGATGGATGAAGTAGAAAAAATATTGTATGCAACGGTGTATAATTTGGTCTAAACGGCTCGTGCCGTTTTCCATTGCGATACGCACATTGGTTCACATTTGACAAAGAAATCAGCGTAGAACAGAATACTAAAAGGTTCAACCGGGGAACACGATTCGGTTTCTTTGACGCATCAGGAAACGTGCAATGTGACCTCACTCATACCTTTACACCAAAATATTCTCATATAGTAAAGTTAATAAAGAGACAGTGAAAATTCCGGCGCCTCTAAAAATATAAACGAAACATACGAAGCGCTTTTCTATTTCATATATCTTTGAGAGGATACTCGCGAGGCAATAACAGAACCGGTTTTTGAAATGTAAACAAAGCCGCTTTACTGAGTTATTACATGCCTGTGGTAAGAAAGAATGGCAAACGTAACCTCACTGAGGTAATATGAATACGGCGATATGGAAGTTCCAAACATTATTTTCGAAGTTTCGTGGCTTGAATAGTATCGCTGAAATTCCGAGTCTAAAAGTAAATACCTGCATAAGTTAGGGCTTCTTTGAGAGGGATTCGGTGACAGCCCACGTTGTTTTTATCCATACCAACGTTTGAATGAAAAATTTACCTTACACTCTACTCTAGCTGACACATTCAAACGGAGCGGTGGAGGTATGCATCAAAACATAACTGAGTGAGCCTTAAAGTGTAAAGCGTAAAATACGAACATAATAAAAGGGTTTGTTTGTTCGAGCGTTTGTTTGTTATATATATAGTTTAAAAAATAATAATGGATTAAATATATTTGGGGGTAGTAACAATAGAGAGATCTCTCTCCAGGCAGATGTTATGCCTGGGGGCCGAAGTTCAATGGGTGAAAGTTGGAAGTTGTATTTATGCAGCCGAGTAGAGAAACTTCGATAGCGTGATGTAGGATTGTAGTTGTTAGTTCCTTATGTGATGACTAGATGGCGCTAGTAGTCGCTACATATATAACGGCCATTTGCTATAATGAAATGCTCAACTTTACAGGATTTTCTTAAAATAAACCAAACCTAACCTAAACCAATATGTAGGTTACACGATTAAGAAAGTTAGTTTGATTAATAGTTTCATCGAAAATTTTAGTACATTATAATAACCGTTATGTATTTCGTCCATTATATAATTTAAAAGTTTACGCGTGTACATCAACACTATATTTATTTATTTATTTAGCAGAACTTATACGGCCTTTACGAAATAAAATAGTGTGGTACAAAAAATAGGAGACAAATATTATTGACATTTGACGTACAATGGTTTAAGAAAATATCAAACAAATTATCTTCACACCGAAAATATAATTACGTTTAGAAGTAAACCGACCCGCCTGTTTAGATTATTTCCAAATTATTTTCTCCGAAAATATCTCTGGGATAATTGTTTTACGCCTTTCAAAACTTTTGGGAAATTAAATTTCAATTTGAATCAAAACATCATTTTGCTTCGTTTAAAATCAGGGCTTGAAAATAAAACGATTCACGTTCATTGAACGATGAAATACACGATACCCTAAATTCGAATGTACTTACCTATTCAACGTCGTTTATTATTATTCATGTAAAGCATTAAATACCCAGGAAGCATTTATGTTTAGATAGAGCCGGTAAATAGATGCCTACAAGACGCACCTTCAGAACGAAACTGACTCAATCCGAATCACTCTCATTTCAAAAATAATCTTGGGAAAAAAGGAAAACAGGTTTAATTTTGAAATGACAACAAATCGGATTGAGTCAGTCTCGTCCTGATGGTGCGAAGAGTAAACACTAACGATGTGAGTGAAATTCCATCCTTTTCTTATTCACAACGCGTGTGAGAGTGAAAGAATTTGATCTGCGGCGTTTTGTGTTTCAGTTATTTGGCTTCGTGATCTCTACTAGAGAGGAGTATTATTATATCAGCTAAAAGATGTCCAGCTAAAAGAGGGCAATGGAGAGGGCTATGCTCGGAGTCTCTCTGCGGAATCGCATTAGAAATGATGAAATCCGCGCAAGGACTAAAGTCACCGACATAGCTCGAAGAATAGCCAGACTCATGTGGCAGTCACGCGACGACCTGGTTAAGGTTGCGGGATCGCGTTGGATGTGGATGGCACGGGACCGATCTGTTTGGCGAGCCTTGGGGGAGGCCTATATTCAGCAGTGGACGTCTTTCGGCTGAAATAATGATGAATTAATAAAAGACGTCCACTGGTGGACAAAGGCTTCCGACAACGATCGGACCTGCGCTGCCTGCACCCAACTGATTCCTGCTACCTTTACCAGATCGCCGGTCCATCTTTTCGGAGGCCTTCCTACGCCACATCTTCTAGTTCGCGGTCACTCTCGAACCTTAAAGAAAGAAATAAAGAAAAAACAATTTACTGACACAAAAAACAAATTTCCTAAACAATTAAAGTCTAAATAGATACATTTCGTACTAAATACAAACTGAAATATAGATGCACAGAAAAAACCCCAGAAAAAAGACCAATGCTGGGAATCGAACCCAGGTCCTCAGCATTCCGTGCCGCGTGCCATACCCCTACACCACCACTGGTCTAGAGATTAGACACGAATCTTTCCTATACATCATACATTTCAATCTGCTAAATCATCACCTTATGCAGTGACAAGCGCACATCTATGTTACACCCTCATCGAGAGATTTTAACACTCCTTCGGAACTAACCGCTCACCTGGACAAGAGATGGCGCTACTGTGCAACTTTAAACAAGTTAGCTATGAAGTATCTTTTTTTGTACTTATTTTTTTTTTTTCAACTTCATTTTTTTATTACTTTTACGGTCATCCCGTGAAATCATACATTTCGTACTAAATACAAACTGAAATATAGATGCACAGAAAAAACCCCAGAAAAAAGACCAATGCTGGGAATCGAACCCAGGTCCTCAGCATTCCGTGCCGCGTGCCATACCCCTACACCACCACTGGTCTAGAGATTAGACACGAATCTTTCCTATACATCATACATTTCAATCTGCTAAATCATCACCTTATGCAGTGACAAGCACACATCTATGTTACACCCTCATCGAGAGATTTTAACACTCCTTCGGAACTAACCGCTCACCTGGACAAGAGATGGCGCTACTGTGCAACTTTAAACAAGTTAGCTATGAAGTATCTTTTTTTGTACTTATTTTTTTTTTTCAACTTCATTTTTTTATTACTTTTACGGTCATCCCGTGAAATCATACATTTCGTACTAAATACAAACTGAAATATAGATGCACAGAAAAAACCCCAGAAAAAAGACCAATGCTGGGAATCGAACCCAGGTCCTCAGCATTCCGTGCCGCGTGCCATACCCCTACACCACCACTGGTCTAGAGATTAGACACGAATCTTTCCTATACATCATACATTTCAATCTGCTAAATCATCACCTTATGCAGTGACAAGCGCACATCTATGTTACACCCTCATCGAGAGATTTTAACACTCCTTCGGAACTAACCGCTCACCTGGACAAGAGATGGCGCTACTGTGCAACTTTAAACAAGTTAGCTATGAAGTATCTTTTTTTGTACTTATTTTTTTTTTTTTTTTCAACTTCATTTTTTTATTACTTTTACGGTCATCCCGTGAAATCATACATTTCGTACTAAATACAAACTGAAATATAGATGCACAGAAAAAACCCCAGAAAAAAGACCAATGCTGGGAATCGAACCCAGGTCCTCAGCATTCCGTGCCGTAAATAGATATTAAATATACAATATACTCGTAGAAGTTTGTGACAATAGGTGTCGGCGTCAGCATAAGCTGCTGGCGCCGTTCCCGGGGGGCGATGCACAGCAGCGCTGGTTTTCAGCCGATACCCTCACTTTATACTCCTACATTCGTGTCAGGCTTACTGTCGACCGTCAGTTCTACGAGCAATGTGCCCTGCTCACTGCCACTTAAGTCTGGTGACTGTCCGGGCTATGTCATTAAATTCGGGTCTCCTGCGGATCTCCTCATTTCTGATTCGATCACGTAGGGAACTCCGAGCGTAGCTTGCTCCGTCGCTCTTTGAGAGGATGCTATAATATAATAGCGCAGAAACTTTCGACCTCCCTCTTGGCTTCCGGTAGTGATAAATTTTGGACGCTTTAGACTATTTGTTTGCCATTCAACTAGGACCGTATCCGCAAACATTATTACCCAAGTTAAATACCAACTTTCGTAATTCGAAATCCGTGCTTATCGAACTTATTTACTTAGATCAAAGCCGTAGTTCGGTAGTTACATCGTTTACTTTAAACTTTCGTTACGTTTCGAAACAGATAAACAATCTTGATACGCAATACCAGTACTTGAAAGGACCGTGAATATTCCCTGGGCATAAAGCAAACTGAAATCAAATAAAAATTAATTGATTGAATTGCACATTATTAACTTAGCCGTAAGTAACACTAGTTAGTAACATTTCTATGGATGTAATTTTATCTGAATTAAATGGTTATTATCTTTTTTTTATAAAAAAAGCAATGTATCATGTTGCATGCTTAAGCTGCCTTCACATGTTTCTTCATTATCGCTCAGATTGTAGAAATCTCGGGCAATAACCGCGAGAGAAACGTGCGGAAAATTCTTATCCTGTGTGTTATTAACTTGCCAATCTATTTAAATAAATGAGTTTAGTTAATCTTTGTAAAAAGCAAACTCCCGGAGTCCCGTTTGTGGGATGATTAGAAAACAATGGTTTATTTATGTTCCATCACATCCCAACCTGTATGCGCCCCCGTGTACAATGATGCTTGGGCCATAGTTCACACGGGCCCAGTGCGGATTGGGAACTTCTTACACACTACATACATACATGCTAAATTTCAAATGTAATTTCGCGCATAAATTGCTCGAACCCACTATCCTCTGCTTGAAAGGTTATAAGTGAAACCACCAGGCTACCACTATACTCAGGCTATTCATATATATTATGTAATCTTGAGTTTGATCTTTAAAGCTTCCTCCAATAGATAATATACAGTGTAATACTGCCATGCCGATAAAATGTCACATGGCACAATATGTCATTCTGATTGCTTGTTGGACCATGTTCCACAGAAACTACTAGAACCAGCTTCCGATGTGATTAAGATGAATCCTAAACAGTATAATGAAAACACAAGTTCTCATCTTTCATGTATTTCAACACGAAAGGAATTAGTAATAAGTACAAAAAGAAAACGATTGCTACAAAGAACTAAACTTTTGGATAAAAAATAAATATTATATAATTCTTTCATGCAATTCTCAATTTGCTGGCACAATAAAGTACAAAGGAGAGAGCAGCAAAGTTACTCCTTTATAAACTACGAATGCACCCCAGGGTGCAATGGAATGGCTCCAAAACTTGCGAACTGAGACATGAATTCGTAAATGATTTCAAATTCTAACTTTCACACCATGAAGTAATGTTATTTTTTCAACGATAGATACGAACGTACGGGTGATGTTAACCGATAAGCCTGTTGGAACTCTTTGGTGTTTTGTAAACCTAGTTGTAAAGCTTTGTTTCTTCTAGTTGTGACAAAGTCACTCATTATTCTTTTGCTTGTCGCGCAGCACGTTATTTTTGAATACATTTTCTTTTCTTCAGTTTAAAGCTCGTTTTACCTCAAATTATACAATATCTATCAGGTTATGGAACCTACGCACGTTTTATAACAGGTTTTAATCATTTCGCGAAAAAATATTATCTCTTATAGTCACAACTTTTCTGCAGTTTTAATGTGTTTTAGGGTGTAGGGGTTTACGTAATTAAAGTTTTCGAGTCTAGGTTGAATAAGCATTTACTAGGTAGGTAAGCGCGCTTCACCGTAAAACTTATATTCGCTTTCCATCAGATGTGATTGTGGTCAAACGCAAGCCTTTATTGTATAAAAAAAAATACCACGATGTAATTTTTGGGAATTTAGCGAAATCCCAGAGTTTGAATTCAACTGCCCTAACGGCTTCTTAAACGCGCGAACTCGCGAGTAAAGACCAGCCGACTATAAAAAGAAAAACCCAATACATATACTTACTCCTTCGGAGCTACCCGCTCACCTGGACCAAGAGATGGCGCTACTAGGCCAACTTTTACAAGTTAAGTATGAAGTATCTTAGAGAGGGTAGAGGGCATTAACATAGATGCGCTTTATCAGTGCCTAATGTGATTATAACAGACTGAAGTGTACGATGTATGGGAAAGATTCGTCGCTAACTTCTAGACCAGTGATGGTGTAGGGGTAAGCACGCAGCACGGAACGCTGAGGACCTGGGTTCGATTCCCAGCATTGGTCTTTTTTTCTGGGGTTTTTTCTGTGCATCTATATTTCAGTTTGTATTTAGTTTGAAACATATACTTAATACATTGTAAGGGTACTGACCATCGGATCTCGCTCAAAAGGTCATCAGCTGTCGCGGTCCGGCTGATTGATACGGGCCCGAATTTATAACAGCTGCTGCTATTGGCAAAGCCATCAGCCCAAGTGATATTACAGAGTTTAGCTGTCCGTATACAAATCTGGCAAGCTTGATTTGTCGGACAGGGCCTCCGTTTAGTACTAAAACAAACGGCGAAGCTGAAAGTTTGGTGAAAACTATTATAGCTCTGGCTTCTATTACGTAAAAGTTACTATCTCTTTAACTATTACACGCACAGATTGTCTGTTTCATATTCCTTTTGCTCGTAGAAAAGATGCTTCCAATACTTTTATATGTTGGAAAACCTATAATAACTTTTCGGAATTAGATATATTCAACCTTTGTCTTAACAGATGTAAAGTTGCCTTGTCAATACACCAGTTTTTCTTTTGTTATTAGATTCTCAGTATTTAATCTCCCGTCATTTTTCTCTAATATTGTTTTATGTTTTTTTTTACGTGTTACTCTACTGTGTAAATCACCAGTGGCATATTTGCTGGCCTATGTTTGAGTTAACTCTTATTTACCTTTTTTATTTATATTGTATCGTTTCTTTTTCCTCATCATCATCATCCCAGCCTGTACGCGTCGTACTGCAGGGCACAGGCCTCCTCTCAGAATGAGGGCTTGGGCCGTAGTTCCCACGCGGGCCCAGTGCGGATTAGGAACTTCACACACACCATTGAATTTCTTCGCAGGTGTATGCATGTTTCCTCACGAAGTTTTCCTTCAGCGTAAAGCTCATGGTAAATTTTATGCCTTTGTGTTGGCGTACAACTAGCAGTAAAAGTATCATCATCATCAGCCTACGTTCGTCCACTGCTGGACATAGGCCTCTCCCATGGCACGCCACTGAGCACGATCCTCGGCCACTCTCATCCAGCTCTTGCCAGTCGCCTTGCGAATATCATCGCTCCACCGAGTCTGAGGACGTCCTACGCTACGTTTGCCGATCCGTGGTCTCCACTCGATAATTTGTCGTCGTATTAAAATTATACCGTTGTAGAGCTAAAATAATGTACACAGTGTGCTAGTGCTAATGTGATATTTATGCTTTGGGAATGTTTTTGAGCTTTTGCTGCTTACTGTATCTACTTCAATTACATTTTCAACTTCTATTTACCCACGCCGCGCCAGTTAAATTCTCTCTTAGTTTCCGATTAATTTCAATATTCTTTTTAGTGCTAAAATACGTACCAGTATTTTTATTATTAGGTATTCTCCATTTTCGACGTTAAAATCTTTTCTAGAAGCGCCATATACGTGGACGATGTAACCCGCCACAGCGTTTCGTTGCATTTCGCCTTCGCCGACATGACGCTAAATGTCGGGACTTCCTCAAGTCAGTACGTCCGCCTGTGACATTCCTTTTAATTTAATTTCTCGGTTTATGTTACTATGTAGGGAAAGACGAGAAATTTTGTTTTGGCGTTTGTGCCTCGTCATAATCATCATCTTCTTCGGTTATATACGTGCCACTGCTGGGCACCGCTCTTAGAATACTTTTATTTATTAGTCCTTAAGCTTGGGCTGTAGTTCTCACGCGGGCTCAGTGCAGATCGAGAACTTTACTTACACCTTTGCTTTGTTTTGTGTGTGCAGTTTTTCTAAGAGTTTAAAAAAGCTGTGATTATTGATGCAGATAAACGTTACTTTAGAAAAAGAAGTAAATTTTACTTCTTTTTCTAAAGTAACGTTTATCTGCTGCCCAGCCTATATATAATTGTTATGTTCCACTGCAGGGCACGGGCCTTCTCCCAGAATGAGAGGAATTGGGCCGTAATTCCCATTCCCACGCGGGCCCATAGTGGTTTGGGAACTTCACATACACCATTGAATTTTCACGATGTTTTCCTTCACTGTAAAGCTCGTGGTATTTTCGCAATTAAATTCCGAAAAGCTCAGATGTGTGAACCCGGGCTCGAAACCACGACGCTCCTGCTTGAGAAGCCATAGGTCGAACCACTAGGCTGCCACGGCTTTTTTTTTTAAGTAACATTCAGCAGTAGTTAATCAAAAGCCCCGCGTCAATGAAAATGCTCATCAAACTATCACACCATAAATCCGTTTCCAATACGGGTTATTTAGAATCTAAATAGCAAAGATTCTTGAGCTATACCTTTCTCTTTCTCTCTCTGTTCTGATTTATTTTTCTCTGTCTTTTCTACGCCGTTAAACGTATTTTCAGCTGACAACCCAAACCATGACGGACGAGGGGCGCGAGATCCATCTCCCAAACGTTCGGTCGACTCGCTCATAAAAGTTACTGTCAAGTGCATGTACATAAAATCTGGACGGTTCTCGAAAAATTGCGGGCAGATGGTAGAATAGAACCTTGTATCCGAGTGCTATAAGCTATAAACCTATTTTGAAATTTACCGGGTAAAGAAAAGTGTTTACTTTTAGCAGTTGTTTGGCTTATCGCTGGTAGCTTAAGTTGGTGATGTTTCAAGAGAGTCTGCCACATTGATCAAAAATTCTATGTTACTTTTGATACTTTGTCTGTGGAAAAGAAGCGCGCGGATGTATTGGTAATTTGGTAAGCGATCCTTTGTCTATAAGTACTTACTAGTGGTCTATGATTTCGTAGCTCAATAAGGTAGTCTTTCTCGTGTTTTAGTGTGTGTGTGTGTGTGTGTGTGTGTGTGTGTGTGTGTGTGTGTGTGTGTGTGGGTGCGTGCGTCCGTGCGTGCGTGCTTGAATTAATTGATTATTTATTTAATTATTTGCAGTCTCAATATGTCTATACAATGACGCCAGTCCGGCCGATCCCTGTAAGTTTTGAAAATAACACTTCTGTGATTTGTTTGTTACTTTCCTTATTTATTCTTTATCCGTTGGAAAGTACAGTAATTCCCCATACAGTTAAGTCGGAGAGATAAAAAATTCTTAGTACCGTATCAATGTATAATAAACATGAGTTATGACGATATGCTTATTTTGTTGACTCGAATGTGACCTGTGACTGGGTTCTTGGATTCGATTCGTCGATTCATATCAAATACGTGTATTAGTACAATGGTTCTTTTACTGATAGCTAACTTTAACCTTGATGCTTTGACTGTTAGTTTGTTTCTAGCCGATTATTTTGTTCATTTTGACAGATGGGCGATTTCAATAAAAAGTGTACTCCTCTCTTTTTTTTTAAATGAGGAAATTTTTTTTTTTTTACTCAGAATCAAGAGCATTATTGATTTTGACGATTAAAAAAAATGTCCGTAGTTTCCATACATTTTTTGTGTTAGTTTTGTGACGAACCATATAAACTGTATGAAAAAAACGTTACAAAACTGACCAAAAAAATAAGGACGCTTTTATTCAAAATGCTTGAATGAATGTGGCAACAATTTTCAGTAGAAAAGTTTGGTTCTTCTCTCATCTATTTTATACTCTTTGTTGTTACTCTGTATGTTTTTGTGTTCAATATTCTTTCACAATTTTCATTTTAGTCTGCCTCTAGTGAAAAAATTTGAATAACTCACGTCTATAATCGAGTAGTAGTAGTAGTTTAGTCTACCTCTGTTTTTTAATATTTGGTCTTTCATCTGTCACGAACCATGAAAAAACTCAGTGTTTTTGGCATATTTATCTCGTACCCTCTCGACCCTGCGATCTTATGACCTGATTCTGAGATTTGTTTCAACATCCTTCGACGGTTATTCGAGTGGTACGTATTTGTACGTGTTATGACTATATTCTGTTTGAATTATCTTAATTGACCTCTGCTATTGATACTGGACAAGTTGACGACGCGACGAATAATAACTGCCGTGCTAAGAGATGATAATTAACGTGCATTGAACGTCTATAAACCTTATAACAGTAAAACTCCTGGGAGGTCTGGTCATGCACGTTAACTTTACTACCTTAGTTTCAAATCAATCCACATAAATTAAACTCAAAATCAACTATTGACATCAGTCTCTAAGCAAGCACATCGAGTGCCAGCAAAGCCGTGACCTACCACAGATAATGTATACGTGTATACGTGTATGTATGAATACGTGTTGTCAAAAAATTGTGACTGGCTGAATGGACTTTATTCCACGCTACACTTCGGTCTAATAAAAGCGTAGCGTAAATGTAATAAGCTGGAAACGGGGGAGCCAGCCCGACCCGCCCTCATTTGAATTTGGAATTTCTTTTTTTAAATTGCAGGAATGGAATTGGTCAACCGTCACGCGATGCTTACAAAAATGACCAGTATTATTGATGCCATTAAAATTATAAGAGGACGTAAGCACCTTACTTGAATCTTTTCTTTCGTCGTATTACGTCTTTTTTTAAATACATTCAGTGCTTTTGTATAAAGCTATAGTTGAAAATCCGATCGCTTTACATAATGTATCATTAAAAATAATATTATGTTAAAAGTGTTTATTGTGCTAGTTCCCGCGAGATTCCAGAAAAATCAACGTCCAAAAAACGTACTTACCCAATTTATCCCGACATTTGTTTTCTATTTACCTCCAATACCTTTTGGTTGCCGAGGGTACTTCGCGACCGTATTTCGTAAAGGTTGGCTTTATGGTGGCCCTCCCTGATCCCTTATTAGGGCGTATTAACATTATAAAATACGACATGTAAACTCGTTTTTTAAGCCTGGACTACAGAGGAAATTTTCGTTCTCGCAAATTGAATCAGCTCCAAAGGTTTTGTGATAATTCGGTGTTGACAAATTTTGCGCCGAAAAGGATCTAGGTGGAAATTTTCCTGCATTCTCACATTTCCTAAGATTTTTTGTTTATCTTTGCTGTTTTTTGGGTGTCGGATGACCATTGATTCAATTGCATTTTAACTGCATCAAATGTATAATAAATATTAATCATATCCTAAAATGTCATAGGTCATTTGAAATGAGCTAATTTAAATGATTGAACTTTCGTTCCGAAATGAGGCAGGATTATTCTAGAATGTGATATTAATATTGAACTTATATTTCGGAACTGAAGCTTTGACAGATTGTCAATAAATGCTTTTTAAGGGTAAAATGGAATAAATTTATGAGTTTTATTGTAGGGCTACCTATAACTAACTCAAGCCCAAGGCACTTTAGTAGGCGCATCTTTTCCGTTTCTGGAGTACAGAGTAGTCGTTAGCCCATATCTTTTTCTTTGAAAAAGCAAAGTTCCATAGTCAGTTGAGTGAATTGGCTTTTGAAGAACAAGTGAAGCTAGTTTTCAAGTAAGTTAACAATATGTTCAAGTATAAAATGAGTAAATAACTTTAAGATTTTAGGGGAAACATCTTAAAGAAACCTCATTCCGAGAGGAGGCCTGTGCCTTACAGTAGAAAGTACATATGATGATGATGATGATGATGAGTATAAATGAATTACTACATTCTTGTATCAATGTTTTTTTCGACGACAACTTGAGTAAGTAGCCATCGGTTCATTCTGAGACCAATTTTACACGGTTAGCCGCGCGCAATGGATACAATACATGCCATTTCTCTGGTCATTAACGTTGCCAATGTTGCACCAGAGCTTTAATAAATGCTACAATAAAACTACATTTATGCAAAATTGTGGAGCACAGCTTAATGAAGTAATGGCGTTATTGACGGCACTGCTGCGTTACTTTAAGCCGCGCTCGGCCCCAATAATTCCTTTGATTAAGAGCATTTTATCGTTGGCCGCGCCGATCGCAATTTATGGTTAAGGTTTAATCGCATAAATGAAATTGCTGGGTCGTAAAAGAGTACTAATATTTAAAAAAAAGCTTTCAAACTAGCCAGATACAAATAAAAGTATTTAAACAAAGTATTTTTGCATTGCAAGGCCAGCGGGGCATTGTGAATTTCAACTAGTGTAATTGGTCGGATTCTGCATGTCTGCTTGACTCCGGTTCTGTGCAAGCGCAGCGCACCCTTCCTGACATTACCAAACTAAAGGCATATACTCTCTTTTCTTGAAAGTCGGCAACTGCTAATCGTGGTTATAATTTTGCAAATATTGATCCTGGGCTATGATTCTTACCACCAAGTTACCTTCTTAAATCTTCTTCTTCTTGCATTTCATCTACCGTTAAGTTAACCAGTACATTAAATAACTAATTATGACAACGAAAAATAATACTCAATCTATAATCTAACGACGATTTTATAGTGCTCTTAACTCCACAACTAAATGGATAAATAGAAAGAATGACTAAGATTCTTATGAAAAGAAGAATCTGAAGAACGGTAGACGCCAAGACGGGCCAATTGAAACGTAAGGGCACTACTACCTTTTCTCGAAGAGCTTCGTTGTTTTTTGAATCTCATAACTTGTGTTTGGAATATACAGATAAACAAAATTTTCGGGATTAGTTTTTGACAGTGTAATTCATGATTATATTTTGTTGGTATTTCCAGAAAATGATCTATAAACAACGTACCAATTTTGCGTTTGCCCAAGTGAATCATACGCTTACTTCACAGATGACATATTGTGAATATGTGTGACTGTGTACGAACAGCGTGTGCAATTGTGCATGTGCGAGTGCAATTTGGCGCGTTCTCGGTAGATCATTTTAAATTAAATACCAGTAATTCACACAAAATGGCTTGAGCCTTGTGAGAACTGTTATCTTCATATAGTTTCATGGGTTTTGCTTAGAAATTGTATGGAAATGACAGCTGTTACAGGTCTACTTTGCCTAAAGTAATAGTAGTAGTTTAGTCGAGACAGTGGAAGACTCGACTTACCTTCGCGGCACGTATATTTACAGACATGTCTCGTTCACTAGTATAGGATGTTTATACTCTGACTCTACCCCCCAGACTCCCCCCACTTAGTACACCTGTCACGTCGATTCTTTGTCGGATGGAACACCCTTTGTTGGAAACTTCCTTAATTGTTTCGTGACGACTCTTTAGTAGATTTATACGCTGTGTCAATCTCATTGACATCAGAGTCTTAGAGCTATGTCGACGACTTTACATATGTCGATCAAGTAAGTCCTTTGGCATTTTTAATAGCAATTCCCACGTTAGAAAAAACCGGCCAAGTGCGAGTCGGACTCGCGCACGAAGGGTTGCGTAGGGAGCCGTTCAATCGTCATACAAACTTTTGCATAATTGAAATGATCATTTTACATAATCGCTTTTTACTCTGAATCCATTAATTATTCAGAAATTTTGAAATGGTTATCCTGTAGGACTCTTAAGGTTAGGTTAGGTTTGTTTTATAACAATTCTGAATAATTAATGGATTCAGAGTAAAAAGCGATTATGCAAAATGATAACTTCGGACAAATGATAAATTCGGAAAAAAACGATTATGACGATCATTACACACCCGTTTTATTTTAATTTAATTATTTATTTTTAAAGTGAATATAGAACTAATTATTCTGTGAATATTTCAAGCGTCTACCTGTTGCCGTTACCAATATCAAGCAAAAACGAGTAAAAAAATCACGTTTGTTGTATGGGAGCCCCCTTAAATATTTATTTTATTCTGTTTTTTAGTATTTGTTCTTATAACGGCAACTAAAATACATCATCTGTGAAAATTTCAACTGTCTAGCTACCACGGTTCATGAGAAACAGCCTAGTGACAGACGGACGGAGACGGACGGACGGACAGACGGACGGACAGCGGAGCCTCAGTAACAGGGTCCCGTTTTTACCCTTTGGGTACGGAACCCAAAAAAACAATAAGGTTGACTGAAATATTGACTTGTTAATGAAAATAGCCTTTGTTGTTTTAAACCGTACAACTGACATTGAACCTTAGAGCGGTAAAGGAATTTCTTAATCTATATTGGTATTCATATCATCATCATCATCATCCCAGCCTATATACGTCCCACTGCTGGGCACAGGCCTCCTCTCAGAATGAGAGGGCTTGGGCCGTAGTCCCCACGCGGGCCCAGTTCGGATTGGGAACTTCACACACACCATTGAATTTCTTCTCAGGTGTATGCAGGTTTCCTCACGATGCTTTCCTTCACTTTAGCTTTAGCTTAACTGCACCGTACACCTTCGCACATAAATTCCGACAAACTCAGAGGAGCGAGCCCGGATTCGAACCCACGACCCTCTGCTTGAGAGACGATAGGTCAAACCACTAGGCCACCACAGCTTCGCGGTACCTATTCATGTACTAAAATTATAAATTATCTCGAGAGCGATCGAACCTAATCGCTCCGAAATACTCCGATAGCCTAATAATATTCGTTTACACAAAAAATTTTTTTTTGTTCTCAATGACATTCACTTTAAAACTTTTCGACAAGGCTGCATGTTTTTTTGTATCCAAGGGACCGCATCCAGCATGCCATAACACGATTCTGTTTCTGTCGGCAGGTCCGCTTGCAAAACGTACTTATAAAATGATGTCAAATTAAAAATAAATTAAGTATTCTACACTAATATTATAAAGAGGAAAGGTTTGTATTTTTGTATGTGACGAATAAACTTAAAAACTACTGGACCGATTTCGAAAATTCTTTTGCCGTTAGAAAGTTACATTATCACTGAGTGACATACTTAGGCTACTTTTTTACTGAGGGAAAATACCTTTTCCTTCGGGAAAATTAATTTATCGCGGGCGAAGCTGCGGACAAAAGGCTAGTATTAAATTTAATATGTAGGTAACAATAGTCAGTGATATTAATAAAGATTAATTAATGAATGGAATGAAAAATAAAGCCGTAATGAATGGAACTGTTTTTGTTCCATTAAAGCTTATCGAATTGCTTATTATTTTATTCAGATTTATTATAATTATAAACAATTAACACCGGCCTGTTGGTTTTCCTCTTTTTTTGCCCGTTACTTGAATACATACAATGTAGTGAGCCATTCCTGAATATATAATACGTAACGTAAAGTAATCGTACCAACGCTCGACACCTCAACGCCCAGTATATGACAACCATCGGTCACCTCTCTTAATATGGCATAAGATTGTAGGTGTCATGTATTGGTTCAGTGTCGACCACAGGGACGTTTACCTTATAGACGATTTTGTCGTGTTTGAACCTCCCCTATGTATGCAAGGAAACAGTTATTACGTTTTTCGGATCTCCGCCCCCGTTTGATTTTTCACGAAATAAGTCGATGGAAATGGAGACCATGAAAGTCGTGGTGGCCTAGTGGTTTGACCTATGGCCTCTCAAGCGGAGGATCGCTGGTTCAAGCCCGGGCACGCACCTCTGAGTTTTTCGGAATGTATGGTCAAAATTACATTTGCAATTTAACATGAGGTTTACGGTAAAAGAATCATCGTGAACACACCTGAGAAGGAAATTCAATGGTGTGCGTGAATTTCCCAAGCCGCACTGACTCCTTGTGGGAACTAGGACCCAAACCCTCTCATTCTGAAAGGAAGCCTGCAGACAGTGGGGCGTTTATAGGCTGGGATGATGATGATCATGAAGACCATGAGAAGATAAAAAAAATCGTGTAACTTGAAATATTTTTTCCCTGTGAAATTCATTGTTACTTTTACCCTTTTTAACACATATTTGATCACATTTGAAGCACCGGTATTTGCTTATTTGTTCAATAGAACAACGATACAATCAACCATAGATCAAATATGTGTTCAAATATGTGTTGAAACATTTGTCTATGTGTGGCGCCGGGGTTAGGTACTCGTATTACAGACCCTGTACAGTAAAATCACATAAAGTTTACCACTGGCAGATGGTTTGCCTTCATTTCATATTCAACTTTAACGACCTACAAGTAAAGCCAATTTTAGAATACTGTTACCCACGTTTGCAGATTTTGTAATAGCTACTTCATTTGTATGGTGTTAAAGTTTGAAATGAAATGAAGGCAAGCCATCTGTCAGTGGTAAACTAAAAGTAAACGTATTGTACTGAATCAGGCTTCTGTTTGCCCTTGCTGTACAGATTAGTTATGGCTTCATCGGCTCGTATTACCAACATACTGAACTGTCCACTTGACCGTTTGTAATCCTCGGGAAAGATTCTCGGCTTGGTCTACGTCGGAAAACTCCCTTCTCTTCTAGTGAAAATATACGGATCACTTACGTCTTAAAACGAGTTTAACTCGATAAGGGCTAAAGGATTTGCTACACTGGATGCGTTCTGCGGACTGCGGTCAAGTTAGTTTAACTTAGTTTTGACGACCGGATAGCCTAGTTGTTAGAGAACCTGAGGCGCTACTACGAAATTCGAAAATCGAAGTTCGTATCGTATTATCCCTCTCACTCTCGTGTCAAATCATATTAGCGTGAGCGGGACGGCACAAAACGAAGTTCGAATTATGCAGTTCGTGGTAGGGCCTCTGACTACGAACCTGACCACATAGGGCCCAATTGCATAACAAAGTACAACTTATAGGTGTTACAAGCGGAACTCCCTTTCTAGTTAATACAACTGAAGCGATAGTTCCGCTTGTAATATTTATTAGTTGTACTGTACTTTGATATGCAATTGGGCGCTGGATGCGTTTTGCGGTCTGCGGTCAGGTCAAATTGAACGCAGCCCGCATTATGTATGAACAACATTGTCGGTCTCTATATATTTTGTATTGATATGCGATCTGACCATGCGTGACAATATCACGGGGCAATTCACACCAATCGACCTAGTCCCAAACTAAGCAAAGCTTGTACTATGGGTACTAGACAACGGAAAAACTTACTTATAAGTACATACTTAAAAATTTACATATTAAACACCCAAGACTCGAGCACTTCGTATTTTTCATATAAATATCTGCCCCGACCGCGGATTGAACCCGAAACCTCAAGCTTTGTAGTCAGGTTCTCTCCCCTTTCACACCCCAGTGCTGAACTCCGGAGTTCGAAGCAGCCAATAGCACTGTCCAATTAAAATCAAAACGTTTCTGTGAATAGGCAAAGAGCTCTTTTACGAAAAAAATCGTGCATTCTTTCGTGTCTTTAGACTTACTTGTTAATATTTTGGGATTTTCCATGGATCCCGTTGGAATATCGGGATAAAATATAGCTTATAATTATGTTATTACAGACGTCTCGCTATCTACGTACCAATTTTAATTTTAACGGTTTTAGCGTGAAGAAGTAAGAAATATACGTGTTTACACGCACCGACATACTCAAAAGCTTTCGCTTTTATAATATTAGTAGGTACCACATAGTGTTTAAGGAGGTGTTTGACCTGTTTATAATAAAATATTTGGTACATTTGTTGTGAAAAGATAACGCTTATTTCGTATGTGGATTAACTTATTTGAGATGGCCCATTGACCTGTAAATGGTGCTCATAATGTTACTACTACAAATTGTTAATATCGAAAACGGTTTCGCAATTATTTATAAAATAAAAATTTATAAAATAAAAACAACTTCAAATGACGTAAAGCGTATTGTATATTTATTCAGTCCGTAATGAGCAGATAACTGCTTGTTATCAAACTAGAGCCCGTTGAAATAGCGCATTATAATTAATGTAATATTTATCAAGTCGTAAATTCAGCCTTTTTAGCGTTCCTTGATGAAATAAGCAAAACTAGAACCCTTAGGGCTGGCGCAGACCAGATGCGTGTGCGTGTCACGCATCAGTTGTAATGAATGAAACTGTAAGAATGATGGCATTGATGGCACACCGTGTGTGTTTCGAGATAAATGCTTTTTAAATTGTTTTCTGTAGTTATTTAATTTTAACATAATGGAATGCATTTATTACATATCAAATAAGCAATGACCGTCATTTGACATTGAAGTAAATTTCGTAGACGGTCCAAGTTGTACTTTAATCGGTGTGGAATAGCATTATTTAGTATTCTTCACACACAATTTACGCGCGGATTAAACTACGGAGTTTGATTTGGACCCGCTGTCTGACATCTAGCACTCAGACAGCGCCAGCAAAGTGGCACTAGGTAGTTACAATGTACCACTACACAAAAAAATAATTAAACGGGTTGCCTTATCGTAAGAATTTAGAAATTTGGCTGTGTGGGGGAGCCCTCAATTATAATCTGACGTCATCAACCTAAAATAGTTACAATAATAAATTTAAAAAAATTAGTGAACTAAATGAAAAAATATTGAAATTAGTTTCTTATAATTGACTTTTCTATACAAAAAAATATATAAAAACCATTGGTATTTTTTTTAAACATTCCTAGACACGGTATAGGATATTTTAAAGGCAGAAAGAGATAGTGAACGCGATTGCGAGGGCCGCGCGTTAGACAATTCTGCCTCAAATGTTCATTTTCCACTTTCCCTTGTAATTTTATTTTAAATTTAACTCAGGTACGGCGGATGTTAAAATTTAAATTATACTTAACGTTTGGAGAGGCCATCATTAATGCATATTTATGAGTGGGGGCGAAAAATCTCAACACACAGTCATTAGTAAGGCATTACTTAGGTGGTGGGGTAAGTAATGGGCGATAAAGAAGAAGATACGAAAAATAATTTTGTTTACTAATGAAGTTACACAGTACACGAAATTACTTACTACACATTGTTACTTAAGCGATATCATAATACATATATATGTGACATTACAGCGGCCTTCGCACTATACTCTGGGTCTGCTGTATTGCAAGTGCCAAGGATAAGGTACTAATTATTTTTTATGATACAATTCAATCAGGGTCTGGCACCGGTACCGAAAATACCTGGAACATACCGTATAGGTTTTCTTCGTTTCGGTTCCAGAGAACCGGTAAAGGAAAAATACCGGTTTATTATAATGGTAATTACACGTGTATGTGACTGTGACGTTGTCGTTTAGTGCGGTGAAAACTCTTTCTGTCTCATTCACCCGGTATTTTAATTTCTTATCAATTTATCGGTTCTCAAGGTATTGGTATCGTGTAGGACCTGTGCCTGGTACCGGTACCCTAGTATCCTGACCATGTCTCCAGGATCAGCCTGGAGATGTAATTAAATGATTGGTCCCTGTCTCATTAATCACTGTTAGGTTCCTGTCATCTTATGTAACAGATGGTCCTATATCTCTGTATTCTTCTTCATAAATTTAAGAGCAATGGTCTTGTCGGTGGAGTAACCGCCACTCTGCGCGGTCTTCGGCCAGCCTTCCAGACTTCCTGATACGTAATTGGCGCCACGAAACCCACTTTCTCCTACGCTATTTGAGACTAGAGATCGCAAATGCGGATCGGAATCATTTCCAAACATTCTTGTACATGATATTATAGTCATTAATTTTATAGTACCTCTTAGCTTAGATATTAATGTTTTCTTCACAATGGATCTGATTTTTGTATCCGTTTGGTCGGTTATTGTTTTCGGAATTTTATTATAAAAACGAATGCAACTTCCCAGAAACGACTTTTCACCACAACGATTCACGATAGAATAGTTTAACATGTTCTACGTTATGAGATTACACTGAATAGTTAAAAATCGCTGTACTCTCATCACTTCCCCCGCCACTGGCGTAATGGGCGCGTGCGTTTGACGGGCACGCCCCAGCTCGCTTATTACTTTGTAGCGTATGTATTAGGTATTGTGCTTCTTTTGCTATCGCTCCTTTGTCGAACTCCACGCGAAATTGCTTTGATTGAGAAAAAAATCGAGAACTACTATGAAAGTCAAATGTAATTAATCATGATAATGTCAGAATAATTCGATAGCCTAGTGGTTTGACCTCTGGCCTCTCAAGCGGAGTTCTCCGGTATCAATGTGCGAAATTGCATTTGATATTTATCACAAGCTTAACGGTGAAGGAAAACATCGTGACCTGCATACACATGTGAAGAAATTCAATGGTGTGTGTGAAGAATCCGCACTAGGCCCACGTGCGTGGGAACAATGCTCTCATTCTGAGAGGTGGGAACTACGCCCCAAGCTCTCTCACTCTGAGAGCAGGCCTGTACTCTGCAGTGGGACGTAACATAGGCTGGGACGATGATGATGATCATGATGATGATTTTTATTCATTAACTGATGCCCGCGGCTTAGTCCCCGCTGATTTTGACCTTGTCCTGAAAAAAAAAAAGAATTATCCGATTTGGTGCAGTGGTTCTTGAGTTTTGCGCTTAGCGACACATTTGGCGAATCATTTTTAAATATAATCATCATTTTAGCCGTAGGACGTTCACTGCTGGACATAGGCCTCCCTCATTGACGCCTAATCATTACGGTTGGAAGCGACTTCTTGCATCCAATCTGAACCTGCGGTATTCAGCAAATCGTCCGTTCATCTCGTTGGTGATGTTGGTGGTACATATTTTGTATCAGGTTTAAAATTTCGCTTTGGAACCACTGTCTTGTACTAATTAGGAAATTTGTTGTTGCTGGGTTTCTATTTGTGTGTTAAGGTATCTAGGTAATAGGTAAGATACCAATAAAATGCGATCGAAGCGTATTTTCTTGGATAAATATTTTGAACGAGCATGAAAATTTACCTTCGAATGTGTTTTGTTTCCAACATTTAACATAAGGGGTTTGTATCAGATACCTAAAATAAATATTTTTTAAAAACTGTTTAAAAAGGTATATGCAAATACAACCACTCTTTATTAGACACCTTTAAATAAATAAATACAAATATCAGGGCACAAATTCACACCAATTGACTTAGTCCCAAACTAAGCAAAGCTTGTACTACGATGGGTACTAAGTTAGACAACGGATAAACATACTTATATATATAAATACATATTAAACACCCAAGACTCGAGCACAAACATTCGTATTTTTCACACAAATATCTGCCCCGACCTTATAGTATTTTTTTTTTGTATTTTATTCTGATATTCTCACGGGAAATGTAAAATTCCAAAATCTAAACCACTGAGTCTACCGACATTAAATTTTGCAATGGTCTTCGTCATACAACACAAGAGAAGACCATGAATGTTTGGGATTTCCCATGGGAGTTTAGTAGTATCCCGTAATTTTCATTAGACTGTCAGAAGATCGATCGAAGCCGGGGGCAAAGAATAGTCTGTAATAACACTCCATAACCGCTTTAGCCTAGATGGCAGTGACCCTGCCTACGAAGCAAGAGGTCCTGGGTTCGAATCCCGGTAAGGGCATTTATTTGCGTGATGAGCACGAATATTTGTTCCTGAGTTATGGATGTTTTCTATGTATTTAAGTATTTATTTATCTATATAAGTATGTTTATCGTCGTCTAGTACCCATAGTACTTACTAGTACAAGCTTTGCTTAGTTTGGGACTAGGTCGATTTGTGTAAGATTGTCCCCTAATATTTATTATACAATACAATACAATACAATACAATGACTCTTTATTGTACACCACAAAAAATACAATACAGAAAAACAAGTACATGACAAAAAATAAATAAGGTAAGCAATGGGCGGCCTTATCGCTTCGAAGCGATCTCTTCCAGGCAACCTTTAAAAAAAGAAAGAAAGAAAGCAAGGAATGCATTACAGCAGGTGGTGCAATATAAAATTAAATAATAATAAAAAACAAACATTTATGTATTTTTTATTTATATTGAGTTTTTTTTACTGTCTATCTATCTATCTACAGCCATTATCCGTCCACTGCTGGACGTAGGCTTCCTTCACATTGCGCCAAAACTCGCGATGCTGGGCTTCCCTCATCCAGCCGCTGCCAGCTGTCCTCCTAAGGTTATCAGTCCAACGTGCCGCAGAACAATTTTTTTACTGTATTACATCTTTAATCGATCTCAGTATATTATGTAGCGATTTGTATGAATTTTATGAATGATTTGTGCTTTTCCTTGTTCCAGGTAAATTTTCAAGCAACTATGAATTAAATAATTAATGCTATCTTAATTACTAAACGTCCGTTGTGGTCGGTTTGACCGCAACAACTTATCCGTTGGTAAGTGATTACGGTGACAATGGAGCGGGAATTAATTATGGAAATTAAAATATCTGAAATAACCTGGTGCTGATTTAGTAACATTACATAATGTTATTAATTAATATACTAACTGACCCACTGAGTTAGGTCTGTTACGTTTTATTTTTTAGTATTTATCAGATAATTCATTAATTTTGTGGAACTAACTTGGATGCTGATAAGCAATAACGTGTCAACCCACAAAATCACGAAAATTGAGATGTGAATGCAAAGTTGTTCCTGGTCATCTCTTCTACATTTCATAAAAACGAGTTATGTGACTTAACACCTCTAACATATCGAAAAACGGCAAAAATAGTTGACATAAATGCGTTAATTCGTGTTGTGGATTTTACAATAGTGCGTTTAGTACCTTGACGTAATTGAAACATCTAAATACCGTTAATTTTAATTTCAAAAAGATGTCAAGAGGGTTAACACATTATTGCAAAATGTACATCCCAACGGTTCTGTTTTGGCAGTAGCAGGCACACAGGTTTTATTTATTAATATTAGGTGATAAAAACTAGTAAACCAGTGTGGACTATGCAGTAATCTATTCATTATTAGGTGTTAAAATGTGTGTTCATTCAACATAGTCGAGGTAAGTCGTATACGTCATTTTTTCAAGATCTTTTTAGTGGTTCAATCTTTTGAGGTTAGCTCGCCGGTAAAATCTAAAAAGAACGGCAATATCGTGTAAGTTTCATTAATAATCATGTTGGCTAAGTATTTTCCACTAATTAAAGGTAACTTATATATTAGTTTGTGGTGGTTGTGTTAGAAATATCGTGAGTAAAGTGTGTTTTTTACACATGAAACATTATTGCAAAATTCTCTAACAGTGTTTTTAATGAGTTACGGTAGTTGACTGCTTGTTGCAAAATAAATTTTAGCCCATGATTTCAAATTAGTATAGTGTCATTAAACTTGGTCGGTTATAGCAAATTTAGAATTAAAATGATAAAACTTATTTTTTTGTTGTAAGTACCTTGATACTATATTGCTAAAAACAAGTTTTATATTTAAACACATCAAAAAGCGCTAACCAGCACACACATTATTAAGAGAAATCACATTTTATTCGTATACATTGATTAAAAACGGTTATTTCGCAGCGAGAACTTGCTTGTAAGCTACCCTAATTAGAATTTACCTAATGAGCATGATCTTTTAACTTCATGAACGTTACTTACTATGATGACTATATAAGACAAATTCATATAAATGTATAATGAAAGTCCTAAAGGTTTCATTTAATATTGATTTATATTTGGTTGAATATTTCCTACGAGGAGTTTAAGTTTAGAAGGATATTTAAAATAAAAAAAAATAAAAAAATATATTACGGGACAATCTTTTACACAAATCGACCTAGTCCCAAACTAAGCAAAGCTTGTACTATGGGTACTAGACGACGATAAACATACTTATATAGATAAATAAATACTTAAATATTGTACATAGAAAATATCCATAACTCAGGAACAAATATTCGTGGTCATCACACAAATAAATGCTCTTACCGGGATTCGAACCCAGGACCTCTTGCTTCGTAGGCAGGGTCACTACCAACTAGGCTAAAGCGGTCGTTAAATATATATAATATAATAATAATAAAAATAATATTAGGTATATTTTGATTACATAATAAATAAATCAATTTTCGTTAAAATAAATTAAAAACTACATAAAATAAAACTAAAACTATAAACTAAAACTACATACAAACTAAACTTATAAATAAAAAAGTTGCCCAAAATCATAATAATAATATATAATAATAATATTTTTGTTCAGTTTATTTTAAATATTGACTTACATTTTATTTATTTTTTTGTTGAGAAGATTTTATATTACTTTAAGTTCGGAAACGTTGCTTTTTCAGTTTTAATAATTATTTCCTTAAAAATTCAATTTTTTTAAGGAAAATAACGTATTTTGTAAAGCATACATTTTTCTGGATTTCGATTTTATTTTATTTTTGAAAATTAATAAAACTTACTTCAGAACTTAACTCAGTTTTTTATTTTATATTTATGTATATAACACTAATATTCATTAAACAATACTATGTTATGTTGTTTAACTTAAATGCAGAGATAATGATACCTTAATTTTGCATTTAGCAATATCATGTTAAGGTACATAACATGTTTTTTTATAAAACATACCCTTAATAATAAATTTAACAAAAAGTGTTATGTGCTGTGACACGTTTTTTTATTGCTTTAAACCATATACCACAATATGCAATAACAATAAATGCGATTAAATAAAAAAATCACGTATTAATTACACATAACAGTAAAAAAACATCATCGTGTAACCATTTTTCAAATTATAAAAACAAAACTTTTCATATATTTCGTAAATTTTAGAACAAACTGAAATATTCGCTAAAAAAATCTTTAGGCGCCATTTTCTCAAAATGATGCTCCTGTGGATTGACATGTTATTGCTTATCAGCATCCACTTGAACTTCATATAAACAAATACACCAAACAGCGGGGGTAAAGTTACATGGCAGAGAAGCACGGCATATAAATTTTACTTTTGAAGGTTCATCCGTCGGTCTGTCTGTCACAAAGCTGCATCTCAAGAACTATTAAATAGACAGCTGAAATTTATACAACAACACGGAATAAAAAGAAATTAATTAAAAATTAACCAATGTTTTTACATTTTTGACTCCATACCTACTGCGTACATGTTACTTAGATGCAGAGCTCTGATGGATAGAAGTTTGTTTGGAACAGTACACACTGCACTTAGGCGGTATAAAAAGAAAGTCATGCATTTATACGAGCTTTTATTCAACTCACAATTTTGTTTGTAAGTTTTCCTAAAGTCAAATTATGCTATTCGAATTTCACCCACTAGAAATCGAATTGACTTAAAATTGTTGGTCATTATGAAGGTTTGATGATGGAATTATAGTCAACAAAAAAAGCTTACATTTATAGATACCTCAATAATTTATTTAAACTATTACTTTACTCACCCGCGACCTCATGATAGTTACGCTTAAGCAAGAAATGTGTGTTCATGCAGTTCCTCCACCTCCACACTGTACGAACACACACAAATCACACAAACCCAACTATCACCGCCACCAAACTACACTGACGCGTATCGAACTTAACCAGAGCTCATCTTATGTTATGCACACATTTCTTGCATAAGCGTAACTATCATAAGGTCGCGGGTGAACAAAGTAATTGTTTCAGTTCATGTATAGGTAATAAATAAATAAATAAATAAATAAATAAATATCATGGGACAATTCACACCAATTGACCTAGTCCCAAAGTAAGCTTAGCAAAGCTTGTGTTATGGGTACTAAGCAACGAATAAACATACTTATATAGATAAATAAATACTTAAATACATAGAAAACATCCATAACTCAGGAACAAATATTCGTGCTCATCACACAAATAAATGCCCTTACCGGGATTTGAACCCAGGACCTCTTGCTTCGTAGGCAGGGTCACTACCAACTAGGCTAAAGCGGTCGTTAAAAGCGGAGGTAATGAAAGTTTAACAAAATAATTGACGTAAGAGAACAAAACGCTTATATTAAAAACTAGCTGTTGCCCGCAACTCCGTCTGCGATGAAAAAGGGTATAAAATAGCCTACGAACTATTCTCAGACCTACCGAATACAGAAAAAAAAGTTTCATAAAAATCGGTCAAGCCGTTTCGGAGGAGTTCGATAACAAACACCGTGACTCGATATTTTTATATATTAGACTAGCAACCCGCCCCGGCTTCGCACGGGAACAATTATGCATGTATTATACATAATAAACCATCCTCTTGAATCACTCTATCTATTAAAAAAACCGCATTTAAATCCGTTGCGTAGTTTTAAAGATCTAAGCATACATAGGGACAGACAGACAGCGAGAAGCGACTTTGTTTTATACTATGTAGTGAAGATGAAATATTTACAAAAGCATGTTTCATTTGTCTACTGCACGGTTTTTCCAAGAATGTCCCTGGTCGGCAATAAAAGCTGGCGCTCCTAGTGTCATCGTGCTATTAATTATTCGATCGCATTAAGGCAGATTAATGGTTGCTTACAAGTTGCTTACCAACTTGTGACTCCGAATACTGCGTGAAAACAATAAATATACGGTACGTATTAATGTTTTTTGCTAGCTTTTTTGACAACCTGAGCTTAGAGGTTAATGACCCGAGCTAATAAGGTAAGGCGATGGTAGGTTAGGGTAGATGTTTTTGTAAGGTTATACAAGGTGAGGTTAGTTCCTATATACGACCCACTTAAGGGCACAGGCCTCCTCTCAGACTGAGAGGGCTTGAGCTGTAGTTCCCACGAGGGCCCAGTGCGGATTAAGAACTTCGAATTTACCATTGAATTTCTTAGCCGGTGTGTGCACGTAAATCTCATGGAAAATTTCAAATGTCTTTCCGCACACAAGTTCCTAAAAATTCGTGGGGTGCGAGCCCGGTCTCGAACCCACAACCTTCTACATGAGAGGCCATACGTCAAACCTCTAAGCTCCAAACATTCTAGAGTACCTAATAAAATTATCCAGGGAGAAAACAGGACAATACCAGGGCAGAGCAGGGATAAGGCAGAGGTATAGGGATTAACTGGTAGAGATCCCTTTAAGGCATAAGCTCGCCTTTGTACATCTGTTTTCTTACCTGTTGATTTTATGATGAAATCCGCGCAAGATCTAAAGTCACGGACATAGCTCGAAGAATCGCTAGACTTAAGTGGCAGTGGGCAGGGCACATCGCTCGTAGAACTGACGGCCGATGGGGCCGAAAGGTTCTCGAGTGGCGTCTACGGACCGGAATACGCAGTGTAGGCAGCCCTCCAACAGGATGGAGCGACGACCTGGTTAAAGTGGCGGGAACGATCTGTTTGGCGAGCCTTGGGGGAGGCCTATGTTCAGCAGTGGACGTCTTTCGGCTGAAATGATGATGATGACTTATAATAAAGAATTTTACATACATACATACAACACGTTTTTATGAAGTAACAGCCGCTCGTATTTCTCCTAAAACTTACATTACTCGTATCGTTCGTAGCGCAGTTTACTTTACATCGAATTGCGTTCAATACGTAAACAGAGCCAATATGAAAATCGCGTACGGCGCACCTGCCAGCCATCTCTGCTTATCCCGCTTGGTGGAGCGGAAACTTGATAAAAATGGCACACGCCACATTCCACGCCACGCCGCGCCACCACGCCACGCCACGGTACGTTACGCCACGGCGTCACTCGGCTGGCCAACTCTCCCAATATTTCGGGACTTTATAAAACTCAGCACAGATGACATCTATCTATACTCCATTTAATTTAGAATTATAAACCACAACAACATTATATTGCGGCTCGTGAACTGCAATCTCTTTACAATTTGTACTAGAGTAACAACTGACGCCACGCAAATAAAGTGACATTAAAACAATTTTATTTTGCGGCTCCCAGACTATTGTACTGTACTATTTGCTAGGTAATAAGTAGTTGACGAGCCGCAATATAATGATGTTGTGGTTTTCAATTCTAAATTTAATGAAGTATATGTACAGGTCGATTCACAAAAGTTGGCACGATGGAATGAACGAAAGCAATGTCACTTTGACATTTTTATGGGAAAATGACTGATGCATGACATTTTCATATTTGTGTGAAGGGTATTCAAATAGGTAACGATTCGATTTGTAGCATTCGAACATGGCGGATGTAGACAGTATCTAATTTTGGTATTTCTGTTTCTTTGGAAAGTTGAAGTATAATTTTGATAGTGTTTTATGCGGCGATTAACCTTAATTAACAGTGATCACAAAATTCTATATTGCTTTCGTGTCTGACATTTTTTAATGCGCAAGTTGTTTCCACGTGGTTTCTGGAATTTTTCTATCAAGTTGCAGAAACTACAATCACCGTACAACGTCGCTCCCAAGAGAGCTTACTTCGACACTGGCGAAATTGTCCTACCATTAAAGTGGGACAGAAGCCATATTTTTAAAAAAAGAAGAAGAAGAAGAAATAGGTAACACATAGATACTTTCATTCACTCATTCGATCCATTCGTGCCAACTCTTGTGAATCGACCTGTACAGTGGCGGAATTAAAAGGTTCGTCACATTTCGACTCTATGCCAACGAGTTAAGGTCGAAAAGTGACGAACCTTTTCATTCCGCTGCTATACGTTCTTTAAGAGGGTACGATGGCTGATAGACTTTTGAGAAATAGGTATTTTAATGAAATGTCGCTGTCTCGCCCGAACCCCTCCGTGTCAGTACAGCGAGAGCGGGACAACAGCAGCTCAGACCGTTATTAGGCGCGTAAAGTTGATCAAAACAGCATTTCGTAATCCCCTGTTTTCTTCTCGAAAACTGGACCAATAAAATTATTTTTTTCAAAAATAATTAGAGGACAGATTTAGCTATGCCCCTATGTTTTCTTTTTTTTGTTTATATCAGGGATTCTTTTCTGATGAGTGTCTGAAAATGACGTTGAAATTGGGCAATTTTTTCAGTTTTTGAAAGCTCATATTTCTTATGTTAATTGAAATATGGAAAAAAACGAAACATAGGGGCATAGCTGTGGTAGATACAGATTGCACAGTAAAAAAAAATTGGCTCTAAAGCCATTATCCAGAGAGGAAACAGGGGATTACGTTTGTATGGAGAAATGGTGCACATCGTACCCTCTTAAATCACTGACAAGGATGTTTGCAAATAATTCCAACCTAAAATTGCATAGTTCCCGCGGGTGTGTGTGTGTCACTCTAGTGACCAGTGTTTTTCAAAACACGATTACTTGTAGTTTTCTCGATAGAAAAAAATCAATCCAAAGTCGTCTCTAAAACATAAAATAAATCCTTAGTACGGCGTAAATACTGCACGGCAGGTCATGACTTTTTGAATGTTAGTAAAATAAGATGTTTTCTAGGGACTGGTGTTGTTACTTTTTAAAATATGTATTTGTTTTAGTACCTAATAGTACGATGAAAATACCTAAATTCTCGCGCAGTCTGACCAACCTATCTTGAGCCGTCGTGCTTCCCCCTTCCCCGTATAGTTAGTTGCGTTAGTTCTCCTTCGGTCATCGGACGGGGAACTTGTGTCGCTTGCGCTTACGCACAGCTTTGATTCCAGCCGGTCTCACGCACACATACACGTGTGCATAGAATACCTAAAATAGATTATCGCAAGAAGTTCGGTGCGGTCTTAACAGAGTTTTTCTGAATCGGTGGCAGATTCTTCGACTTTTATAAATTTTATAATATATGCTTGTTGTATTCTAAATTGAATAAAGTTATTAGGACTTTGACTTTGCTATACCATTGCTAACAAAGACGTAAAATTTGTTTTTTATTTTAATTGTAGGAGACGTAGGGAATATATCTGGAAATACTGTATCGATTACAAAAATTGCTTGCCAAATAGAGAGGTCTACCATTGATCCCAGGAAAATGCCAAGTTCCCGCGCACGTAGACGGAATTGACGCGGGATTTAATGGACGCAGGACACAGGTGTCTGAAATCGGGACATTCCAATAAAATCGGGACAGTTGGCAGCCCTAGCCGTTCTGATTTTGCGTTTTAGATGAATACGAGTAGGAAATTGAACCGTGCTGTCAGAGGCGTGAGGTTCAATTTCGTTTACGTTGGACAAACGATGAGCTCTAGAGTTCTGGCGTGAACGGATCAAGTGATGTACAAAGTTAGGTAAATATTTGGAACTGGCTGCCGATACTGTTCTTATAAATTTAAGGGAATAAAATCTGTGGTTTCAGCTAGGTGTGAATAGGAATCGTTGCGTTTGGTCTCAAAAAAGCTTAACACGGTCTGATTTTAAACAATTTTTTTTGTTAGGGATCCAGAGGCCGTATTCATAACGCGCGGCGCTTGCCATCGCTTTCATCTTCTCTTTCTGTCACCATCTTATTGACAGAAATAAATACTCAATGTTATATCAAGCGTCCACGCGTTAGACAATACGGCCTCCGGTATGTTACCTACTTAGAAATCACATAAAATCAATATAATATATAATATATATAGTAGTGGTAGAGCCATGTTGTAGCTAGCCGCTGCATCGCGAATGGGCCGGCTCGTCCGGGGCAGTACTACCCTCTCACAGAACACCGGCGTGAAGCAGGAGTAATCCTGCTTGCGTTTCGTACGGTCAGTGAGAGTGCCGGGGGCCCAATACCTCACCCCTTCCCTCTTCCCCTCCCTCACCCCTTCCCCTGTTCCCTTTCCTTTAGGGCCGACAACGCACTGGCATCGCGTAAAGCGCTGCGGGTGTCTATGGACAGTGGTGATCATTTAACATCAGGTGACCCACTAGTTCGTTTGTCTGGCCTTTCTAACATAAAAAAAAAAAAAACTTTTATTATAATATAACCTACAATAAAACGAAGCATATTTTTTTTACTCTGAGAGGAGGCCTGTTATGCGCCCTGCAGTGGGACGTATAGGCTGGGATGATGATGATACATTTTATATCGGATCCTTCATAGACGGAGTCGTGGGAAAGAGCTTGTAGTTTATAAAATGGCGGCACAATTTTTCTGCAAGCGTTCGCTGTAAAACTGCAAGCACAAACATATTTCAAATACAGTATCAACCGTAATAAATATTTAATAATCCGCAGCCAACCCTGGCGCGATAGGCGCGGGCCGTATTTCACCCAAATTCGCCTATTACTTACCAGTTCGGTTTGTCATACCACGTGACTCCTGTGCCCATAGTGGATTCAACAGACAGCAGACGAAGTCTATTATACTAGGGGCGTTCAATAAAAAGTGAGAATGTGTATGCTATAAACAACTTTTACTAAATGTAATTTTATTTTTTGACATAGTCACCTTTTAGCATAATACCCTTAGTATATCTTTTTTCTAAACTTAAAATTCCATTTTTAAAAACGGTCTCATCTTGAGTACTTAAAAAATCTTGTACTGCAGCGACTACCGCGTCGTCGTCTTCAAATTTCTGGCCTCTCAGGTATTGTTTCAATCTCGGAAATAGGTATAAATCACTGGGAGCAAGATCTGGTGAATACGGAGGATGCTTAAGGATATCGAACCCAGCATCACGAATTGCAGCCATTGCAACGGCGGACTTGTGTGCCGGGGCATTGTCCTGGTGGAACAGCACAACTTTCGCGAGTTTACCTCGCCGTTTTTCGCGGATCTCATTGCGCAATGTTGCTATTTGTTTGGCGTATAATGTGCCTGTAATAGTGGCTCCATGCTCGAGATACTCAATCATTAATACCCCTTTACCATCCCAAAAAACAGAGCCCATGACCTTACCGGCAGATGGGCTCACCTTGAATTTCTGCGGAGTTGGAGAAGATGGCCTTTTCCATATCATAGACTGCAGTTTCGTTTCAGGGTCGTAATGATGGAGCCATGTTTCGTCCATTGTTATAAATCGCGCCAAAAAAAGTTCCCGGTCTTGCTGCATCAGGTTCAAAGCTTCTTGACAAATCTCTAGTCTAGTTTGTTTTTGCGTGTCAGTAAGCATTCTTGGTACCCAACGCGCAGATACCTTTTTCATACCCAAGCGTTCATGTAAAACATTATGCACGCTCCCCGTTGAAATCTTTACATTTTCAGCAATAAAACGAACCGTGACACGACGATCCGCCAAAACTGAGTTTTTGACTTTTTTCACAATTTCTTCAGTTACTGCTGTAGTAGGGCGTCCGGAGCGGGGGTCGTCCATTGTCGATGTTCTTCCACGTCTAAATTCGGCGCACCAACGTGCGACTGTCGAATACGGAGGAGCATTAGACCCTAAAGTGTCCCGCAAATCCAAATTGACTTGGTCCGTAGAAAAATTTTTCAAACACAAGTATTTGATAACGGCGCGCAGTTCAATTTTCGCCATTTTCGCTAACGTACTTAATAGCATTGCAAAGAAATTACCGTATATTTTTTTAAACAAAAGACAGTTAGTTTTTTTTTTCATAGCAATCAGCTCGATAGATTAGCTTTACCGGCCAGTATTTAATTTCGTAATATTAAAAGAGTTTGCATCTCATTCTCACTTTATATTGAACGCCCCTCGTATTTACAATGTGAAAAATCTTGCGACTCAATTTTTATCCTCCTGTGTCCCCGCCTTTTCTAACCAATGTAGAACTTAAGACCTAGATAAGAGTCATACGTTTTGTAATTTTTGAACTGATTTAAAAAAGAAAAGAACGAAAATAATTTATTCGTGACACAATTTTAAATTAGCAGAAGAAAAACGATAACATACAATATTATATTGACACGAAATGGTCCCAACTCAGCATCTCAGCGTCTTTGAAGTTCTTTGTTCATTAAATAATTTGTACTTTATATAGTACCTACATACATTCGGCCGTTATTCTTACTGATGATTTCGTTCTTTATAAAGTACATGCGCTAGGGCTCAAGAGATTATTTACTTCCAATAGGCCGTCTGTCTTACAGTTTTGTAAATGAGTTCTGAGGTCGGATCGTCTAACACGCGAGCGTTCACGATCGCATTTTCCATCTCTTTCTACCCTCATGCTACACCACACCGTGTAACAGAAAAAGTGGTAAAAAAGATCGTGATTGCGAGTCCGTTAGACAATAACCAAGGCCTCAAACACGCCATCACTCTTTCAAAGACTGACAATTAACAACTTTTCCGTATTAATCGTCAATCGTGTTCCGCATGGCAACACGAGCATTACACGAGTAGTATTACAGAACTGTGCTTACAAACCTTCAATGACAACCGGAACGAATGACACTAATTTACGATCTATAAGACAGCATTTCAAAAATACTCAAAAAATACTGTTTCAGAAAGAAATCACTTTGTAACTAAAGATAATTATAACTAATGCTAACTACGATTAAATTATGGGAAACCAAGGGATCGCCATATTTTCCGATTTTCGACTTTCGTAGTTTCTTGGGGACTGTTTTTTTTCCAAAGGGCCTGCTGTATACCTTTCTCCCCCAGCTTACTTGCGCCGCGAAACGCCACGTTCTTTAGGATATTACATGCGGAGCAGGAACGCTACTGTCATGAATAGCGCCATCACCCGCTACAGATGAAGTACTCGCTGATAAAGGTTCGTTTCGACTGTCGAGGATAGTTCGGCATAAAAACTTTAAGTCGAATTTAGATCTGCAAGAAAAACTGTATGCGTTACCTTGCGAGGCCGTAAAGCTAGCTTGTTTTGAAGTGTACGAACGACCGCCCCAATGTAATGGAGCATTCACGATATTTTGAGTAGGTCGAAAATCTTCATACAGGAATTTTAAGCTTTCGTGCACTACAGCATTTTATACAGGGTTTTAATTAACTTGCAATCTTTGTTTGTGAAAACGTCCAGTTTAAACGTGAAAGTTGCATTACGTTGCGGTGCTCGATTGAGCATTTCAATCGCGTTCGCTTTACGGCCGCGCGATGTAAATAAATACTACATAACTACATGAGTTTTGTTGCAAATCTAACCTGAACATAAAATCAAATCTAGCAAGTCAAAGTTGACTCCCTGCCAGTGGTTGAATTGACTTGATATTTTATGTACATACTTATGGAAATTGGACGCCAGTATAAGTAGGTGTGGCAAACAAGTCAGCAAACGAACAGCAATACGTTTCCTCCAGCGAAAATAGTAGATCAACAAGAGCATAAAACGAGACTTTTTACCCGAGACGTTCATATAGTTCACGTTGAGGGGAAAATAGGTTTAATGCTCGAGGATTACACTCTGCTTTTCACTTCGATTGCAAGGAAATTAAGCAGCAATATTGGAAATAAAATTACAAGCTCTTATTTTTCACGCTTTGCAATTCGTATAATAATTTACTAATTTGCCAAACAAGGAAGTTTATGTTTTATTGGTTTATGTTTTAGCTAGAGCATAAAAAGCCATTTTATGCAGCATTCTCTCGACATAAAGAACGACTTTACGAGCATGAGAGGTGAAAAAGTTTTTTGGATCGAAAGCGCGTGTCCTGGCGCCAAGTGTGCTAACCAACTGCACCACTGAGCTCCTAACCACAACGCGGATCGGGAACTTCATACACACTGTTGAATTTCTTCGCAGACTTGTGCAGCTCAGCTTGTGCCTCGCGATGTTTTACTTCACCCTAAACGAACTGAAACAATTACTTTGCTCACCCGCGACCAATATCATTCATTAATATGTGCCTCCGCAAAGTAACGCCTGATTCAATAAATTATTCACCCTAAACCATGAGGTTAAAAAATTAAAAGTAAAATTTTCTACTTAACCTCCTGAGGTCCGATGTCCTATTATTAGGACTTATTCTAATCTGACATTGAAATGTCCCTCTCCTTGAGAGGCCATAGGTTAGCAAGGCCACCACGCTTTTTTAAAGCTTGTTTTTTTTTTAATTCTTTTTACATAAAATGTCGTTAGCAGCTGGCCATAACTACACCGTAAATCGAACTCGCACAGACAGCCGGTAATCCGTGG
The DNA here is from genome assembly GCA_947859365.1 of Archips crataeganus. Classification (NCBI taxonomy): domain Eukaryota; kingdom Metazoa; phylum Arthropoda; class Insecta; order Lepidoptera; family Tortricidae; genus Archips; species Archips crataeganus. The sequence goes on from OX402048.1 coordinate 20,459,986, forward strand.
CATCGCGATATTTCCCAATCAGGATCACCATGTATAAATGATATTCATAATTTTGTCGACATGAATAATTTCTTTCCAAATTGAACGCTCGTGTGAGCTGGATTTTCGATGTAAATTAGTTATTTTTACGGATGTAATTTTGTAACACATGGTTGTTTTTGGGTTCTCTGGAAAAATCTAGAAAAAGTTACGGTGGCGGGCAATGTGGGAGACTTTGGTTGTTTATGCGCGCACACAGTGACAACCGGAATGACGTAACGCGAGCGTAAGACGAAGCTGTCAAGTGGTCGCCACGAACACAAGCGAGAAAAAGTTGGACGTTTCGTTTGTAGTGTGTCCTACCGACACTATCTAGTGTATAAGTAATCAGAGGTGGCAGATAAAAAACTGCTGAGGTAAGAAAAGATGGTTTGCTGGGTATAGGTGAAAAACTTAAGTAAATAACCCGTTGTATGTCGCAGTAACGAGTCTACTACGCAACCACGCACGCACACACACAACTTATAACACCCCTATTTTGTGATGGGGGTTAAAAAAACATGACATTTGCCATTATGACTTTAGTGAGGCTTCGTCATTTTTGGAAATTCCCATTGGCATTATAATCCCGGGATTTCTACTTCAATCAAAACTTAAGGCTGGATTTAGTGTCACGCGAACCTTCCGTACGGATTGCTACGCACGGACCAATATGTATTAAAACTGCTGTCCGCGCGGACGGTCTTCCGTACAGAGCCGCCCGCATTAGGCTGCCTTTCCACCAGAGATGTGCGAGGTAGCTAAGCGGTGCGAGGCTGTGTAACGAGGATGTGTAACGGTGTGAATGTTTCTACCAATGATGTGCGAGGTAGCTGAGCGGTACGAGGATGCGTAGCAAGGATGTGTAGCGGGCTCTTTTCAAATAAGCGGCGGGGTGCGGTGAGGCGGGAATGGAGCAACGCCGCCTAGCAACACATCCCTCGCAACACATTCCTCGCACACATTCCTCGCACACATCTTTCCCTTCTTTTGTTTTGTATGTACAAAAACCTAGCTCCACTGAGCTGTTTCCACCAGAGCCAAGCTGAGCAAGGATAGGTAATTGAAGTGTTTCTATTGGTTCATGACAAACACATCCCTCGCAACGCATCCTCGCACAGCTCCGGTGGGTACGCAGCCTTACTCTAAAACGCTCCCTGAGCTTAATATATATTGGTCCATGCGTAGCAATCCGTACTGACCGTCCGCGTGACACTAAAACCAGCCTAATGCTTATTGCGAGCGAAGCCACTGACAAAGGCTGGTATATAATATTAGAAGGGTAAATAATTACTTTCAAACCCGTTCGAGTATGAAAGAATTCGACGGCAGAGTGTAGGACGTGCATGCACGAGCGGACGTTGATGAGCTACCAAATAAATAATCGATAACAACTGGTGTGTAACGCACCTTAATGCAATGGGTTAAGGTCTACATTGGAGACGGCTTGGTGTTTATTGGGCTGTAAGTTTTGCGTAATTTAGATTGTGGTATGATGTTATAGTACATTACTGCAGTTGCCGCGAAATAGCGGTTTGCCTATCCCTGTTCGCGGCAGAGGCTTGTATAGTGCTTTTCCCAAATATACAATGAAATAAATACTACCTACAATAAGAATCTCCAAAGAAATCTAAAGGTGTATTTCGAAATTACATTTGAAGTCTAGCATGAGCTTTGGGGTGAAGGAAATCTGGACACTGGCAAAGAAATCCAATGGCGTGCGTGAAATTCCCAAGCTGCATTAGGTCCGCACGGGACCACGGCCCAATCCTCATTCTGAGAGGAAGCCCTGACTTGCAGTGGAATATACGACTACATACATAAGCTAGGATGATTTATTACCACAACGCTTTATTTCTCATGTTAACATGCACAGGTTATTTGGTTCTCTTAGGTTTACACACTGTATAATCACGATTGTACTAACTTACTTGGACATTTATTACGTCAACACGACAGGCTATCAAATCGGGAATCGCACAATCGAATTAATCATTTGATCGAGCACTATCGATTATTCTCGAAATAATTAGTTCAAGCGAGAGCCCTTCGGCCCGTGTGTTCTGTGTCACCGCGCGATCGGAAATGACGAGTACCTACCTAATAATATCATGGTTACAATGTACATATAAAATCTGGCCAACTGGATAAGATTTTTGACGTGACAACGTCTAATAAATCGATGAACGCCGGCTGCACGCACGAAAAAGGATGACTCAGTGTAACGCATTGTCCCGTTACGCGTCCCGTTACGCTCGAGCCGATGAACGATCGAAGCGAGAGCGCGGCACAAGCGAGCGAAAGGCACAATCGGCTTGAGCGTTCGACATCAATGTTATGTTTTTGTAAAAACCGGCCAAGTGCGAGTCGGGTCCTGCACCGACACTTTCGTGCTTAGTTGGTACCTATGTATGTATAGATAATATCTTACTTTTAATATTGTACAAATACAAATATTCTTTATCGAACACCAAAAGCAGAACAGTGACATTACAAAAATAAAAATTCAGGCAGTCAATAGGCGGTATTGTATTTGTGTTAATAATATTTTATTCTATTCAAAGTCAAAGTCAAAATTCTTTATTCAATTTAGGCATCGATTGATGCTCCTATGAATGTCGAAGGATCTACCACCCTGTGGAGAAGAATCCGGCAAGAAACTCAACAAGGTGTATTTTTATTCCAACACATCTAAATCGTTATTTAAATTACATAAATCTAAAGTATTTAATACGTCTAAAGTTTTAAACACAGTCGCTATTACACATACGCTATTTGAGACTATTCTATTCTATGCCAAATTATACGCCTAAAACGATGGTAGGTTTCTATCTATAAATTCTAGTGTTAGCTGAGCCCTACTTCCAAGCAAAACGAACCCAGTTTGGGGTAATTTTATATTTGTGAAATTGGAACTCGCCCAATTTCATAATTTGTTGTTGTAGCGGTAATAGAAATACGTACTAATACGAGGGGCGTTCAATATAAAGTGAGAATGAGATGCAAACTCTTTTAATATTACGAAATTAAATACTGGCTGGTAAAGCTAATCTATCTAGCTGATTACTATGAAAAAAAAAAGTAACTGTCTTTTGTTTAAAAAAATATACCGTAATTTCTTTGCAATGCTATTGAGTACGTTAGCGAAAATGGAGAAAATTGAACTGCGCGCCGTTATCAAATACTTGTATTTGAAAAATTTTTCTACGGACCAAGTCAATTTGGATTTGCGGGACACTTTAGGGTCTAATGCTCCTCCGTATTCGACAGTCGCACGTTGGTGCGCCGAATTTAGACGTGGAAGAACATCGACAATGGACGACCCCCGCTCCGGACGCCCTACTACAGCAGTAACTGAAGAAATTGTGAAAAAAGTCGAAAACTCAGTTTTTTCGGATCGTCGTGTCACAGTTCGTTTTATTGCTGAAACTGTAAAGATTTCAACGGGGAGCGTGCATAATATTTTACATGAACGCTTGGGTATGAAAAAGGTATCTGCGCGTTGGGTACCAAGAATGCTTACTGACACGCAAAAACAAACTAGACTAGAGATTTGTCAAGAAGCTTTGAACCTGATGCAGCAAGACCGGGAACTTTTTTTGGCGCGATTTATAACAATGGACGAAACATGGCTCCATCATTACGACCCTGAAACGAAACTGCAGTCTATGACATGGAAAAGGCCATCATCTCCTACTCCGAAGAAATTCAAGGTGAGCCCATCTGCCGGTAAGGTCATGGGCTCTGTTTTTTGGGATGGTAAAGGGGTATAATGATTGAGTATCTCGAGCATGGAGCCACTATTACGGGCACTTTATACGCCAAACAAATAGCAACATTGCGCAATGAGATCCGCGAAAAACGGCGAGGTAAACTCTCGAAAGTTGTGCTGTTCCACCAGGACAATGCCCCGGCACACAAGTCCGCCGTTGCAATGGCTGCAATTCGTGATGCTGGGTTCGATATCCTTAAGCATCCTCTGTATTCACCAGATCTTGCTCCCAGTGATTTCTACCTATTTCCGAGATTGAAACAATACCTGAGAGGCCAGAAATTTGAAGACGACGACGCGGTAGTCGCTGCAGTACAAGATTTTTTAAGTACTCAAGATGAGACCTTTTTTAAAAATGGAATTTTAAGTTTAGAAAAAAGATATACTAAGTGTATTATGCTAAAAGGTGACTATGTCGAAAAATAAAATGACATTTAGTAAAAGTTGTTTATAACATACTCATTCTCACTTTTTATTGAACGCCCCTAGTATATGTGTGGAATTCAGCTTTCTATCTATTACGGTTCTTGAGATACAGAACTGAGACGGACAGACGGACGGTTGGACGGTTGGACGGACGGAAAGTGTAGCGACACTAATGTATTTCTACTAGCTGTTGCCCGCGACTCCGTCCGCGAGGAATAGGGATAAAAAATAGCCTACGACCTATTCTCAGACCTACCGAGTGTAGAGAAAAAAGTTTCATAAAAATCGGCCAAGCCGTTTCGGAGGAGTTCGGTAACAAACACCGTGACACGAGATTTTTATATATTAGATTTGTCGACCACCCTGTTGTACGGAATCCTACAATCGGCCATGTGGAGAAGAGACAAGTTCCATGAAGAAAAACATTTTGATACAACCTGTTTGTTGCCGTAGCAAAAACAATATTTTTCCTAAATAAGACATGTTGGTTATGGAATGTAGACCGAATTACCTTTAGCTTCCGACATTCCGATGCAACTATCAGCCCCATGATCGTGAATAAACTGAAGAATGATCACTTAGTGCAAGAACGCACTATGCGGTTAGCCGCGCGGTTCTCTCTTAACACATTGAGTGCCAAGAACCCGATATCGCGTTCTGCGTTCGTAGGCAGTTTTCGCTACAAAGCGGAAAAACGCTGCTACTGGCTACGAGCGTAGCGCGTAGCAATGCGTGGCAGCGAATGTGTGAATATCGCTTTAGAAAGAGACGGATCCCTCAATCGCTGTGACTAGCCGCATAGTGCGTAAGAGTGCTTAACTGACCTTGACACTAAAAAAAAAAACATCATAATGCTTAAAATTTGCTATAAGTTTTACCGTAAAAAAACATCTTGGAAACTAGCATAAGCAATCTCAGTCCGAGAGGAGGCCTGTGTCCAGCATTAAAACTTATGTAGGACGGTGAGATGATGTAAAATTTGTGTTTGTTTTGTATTTAATAATTTAAGCACGCGCATTTTTTCAACTTTTTCGCTGACTGTGCTTTTGGTTGATTGTACTTGCATTGTTATCCAACTTACATTTGAGTAAGTATACCAAATTTCAAGTGAATCTGACAACTGGAAGTGGGTCAAATTCGACTTCCAAAATTTGACCCGTACATACATACTCGTAGGTACATACAACATAGATACATTGCAAGTTATTAAAAAGTAAAAAGCTTGTAATAATAAACGTATTTGACGCGTAGCGCCGTAGCACGTAGCGGTGCTACGAGTGTAGCGGTCGCGTAGCACTACGTGTAGGCTTTTGTGAGTGTGAGCGCATATCGATCTCGCAAATAAAGCGTGTGGCGAATTTTATTGTTTGCTTATCTTTGTAATGGAGTATTATATACAGGGTGTTTTAAAATTGATGTGGAATATTTTAACAGATGCTTGGGTTAGTTTGATTGAACAAACTTCACTTTAATTTAAGATGATAAAGTATAGCCGATGACAGACAAAATTAGGAAGTTTTGTTTTCTAATATCGACTCACGCTTGGTGGATTTTTATTATCTGTTGATAATGAAATATATTTATCTCTGTTGTGTGGAGGAGAGAAGAGGGAAAAAGAGTTTCACATCCTGTCGGATCTCCCCGGTTCCAGTGGTACTCGTAACTAGTTTCTACTTTGTTAAAAAAGGTACTAGTACCACAATATTTTAGGAGACGGCGCTAAAATAAATTATAGTTTTTTTTCATGTTGAATGAACAGACATGCTTGGTCATGCAGCGATGGTATACCGCATGCTTTCCGGGCTGTTTGCCAAGTAAATGAAATGCAGTCTTTTTTTTATTTTATTTAATTCAAGTTACTGGCCTTTGCTCGTGGGTTCGCTCACGTTAACCGGAGATTCATTAGTTAAAATTAAATTCAAAGCTAACCGTATACAGCAGGGCAATGCTGCCTTACTTACTTACTTTTTTTTTAAATTATTAATGATATGAATTTATTTACAACAACACAAGACACAGATAAATAGGTACAATTGAAATTGAAATAAATAATAATGAAAAAAACTAACCTAAAAATAACCTATCTATGTATACAATTCGCCTAAGTCCTGTCCTTGCGGAAGAGTGTCCATAAGGCTGGTAGCATTTCCGCGCTGGATTGTGCCTTACTTACTTATTTTTAGTTTTTTGTGACTTTGATTTATTTTAATTATTAAATGTTTTTTTTTATTTTGATATTTAATTAATTTTAGTAATGAACTAAAACAATTACTTTGCTCACCCGCGACCTTATTTATTTAATTGTTTTAGTTCATTAATATGGACCTCCGCAAAGTAACGCCTGATTCAATAAATAAATAATTTTAGTATTTAATTTTAATTTTGAATTTGATTAATTGTTAGTTTATTATTATTTGCTGTAATTTAATTTTTCAATTAATTTGTATTGTTCTTAAATAGGTACATATTAAATAAAATTCAAAAACTTTATAATCCCACTACCTGTAGCCCGCGACTCCGTCTGTAATGAATTCGTTTTCCGGGATTAAAACTATCCTATATCCTTCCCAGGGTCTCCAACTATCTCCATCCAAATTTCATATAAATCGGTTCAGCGGCTTAAGCGTGAAGAGGTAACAGACAGACAGACATACTTTCACATTTATAATATTAGTATGGATAGTATGGATGGATAAGAATTCCCAAAAACTGATCGAGTACCAGTCGGACTCGTCCGTCGAGAGATGTGTATAAATTTGTAGGTATCTATTTTTTCTGCATCCATAAAAATCCAGTGTTGGCAGAGCCCTGCTTCTAAGCAACATGTACGTAGTGCGAGGTCATTTTATGGACTCCTCAAAATTATATTGTGATCTTCCGACACTCATAACATTTCGGAGTTAAAATATTATCTACGAGTCCCGAGGTCGAGGCCCACGAGTCTGTCTGCAAAATCGATTATCGCTATCCTTTGGGAACGCAATTATTAGGTGTAAAAACTATCCTATGTGCTTCCCAGGGTCTAAAACTATCTCCATACTAAAATTCATCTAAATCTTCTCCTATGTTATACTCCAAACACGCAAACTTCTAAATAACCCTTCCAATTGGGGATGTCTATTTTTTTGCAATGTATAGTAAATCGAAAACCATTTCGAGATAAATGGTTTTTAACTCGTTTTCTGTAGTTATTTAATTTTAATATTATATAATGAATTTATTACATAACAAATAAGCAATGACCTTCATTTGACTTTGGTGTAAATTGCGTGACCGGTCCAAGTCGTACTTTATTCTGTGTGGTTAGAATTCTTCACAAATTTACGCGTGGATTATAACTACGGAGTTTGATTTGGACCCACTGCCTGACATCTAGCACTTTGACAGCGCCAGTAAAGTGACACTAGTTACAGTGTACCACCACGCAAAAAATAATTAAAGGGGTTGCCTTATCGTACGCATTTAGATAGATTTAGAAATTTGGCAGTGTGGGAGCCCTCAATTTACAATCTGACGTCATCAACCAAAATAGTTTCAATAATTAATTTTGAAAAAAGTAGTGAACTAAGTGACAAAATATTGAAATTAGTTTCTTATAATTGACTTTTCTATACATAAAAAATATAAAAACCACTGGTAATTTTTTTTAGACATTCCCAATTCCCGATGCTCATTCGACAGCTCAAATATGGGTTGGGAAAACAGCGCTTATTCGAACCACGATATTTCACCTGACACTCGGGACTCGAGGCACGTTCTGACGTCACGCTGAAATCTGAGCTGAATCATTCACGAACGCGTGACTTCATAGGTGCCTGACGTTGAGGGAGTGTCGAAATACAGCCTGTATACACTGGATTTTGTTGGTTGAAAAATTATTACGACTTTTTAGACTTGTCGATTTAGTTAGCTTTATTTTAGTCTGTCTATACATACATACTTCACAGGCACCATTTAATCTACTTCTGAGACGTGTGCAGGTTTCCACAGGTTGTTTTCCTTCACCGTTTTCCTTCATCTGCTGAAATATTTTGAATTTTAATTTTATTTTTTACCGTAAAAATGTTTAAAAATTCAAAAATATTTCATGGAAAACTTTAAATAAATAAAGTGTTAACTGTTAGTTCTAATCACTAGAATAAGAATAATAAATAAGATACACGGGTCACTTGCGTACTAATAGCCGAGGTATGCCCGACTGCTTCGAACCAATCCGTGGTTCTTTTTCAACGTTTCATTCAAAGAATGTAAATTCTATTAATATTCATAATTACTAAGTATACTAAACGGGACTTATCACGCAATTAATATTTACCTCGACGTTTCGGCCACATTGCAGCAACTGTTCACGAGTTTATGAGTGAAAATCACGAATTAATATTATTTAAAAAAGCCGGTACAGCTTAAAGGGGTGTATTTTTTTGATCTTAATATCAATTTGATCCATTGCTTACCTTATATTATATTTTTTCATGTACTTTTTTCTGTATTGTATTACTTGTGGTGTATTATATTTTAAGGAGTCATGCCTAGTACCCATAACACAAGCTTTGCTAAGCTTACTTTGGGACTAGGTCAACTGGTGTGAATTGTCCCATGATATTTATTTATTTATTTTATTTATGTTATTATAGTGTACCTATTGTCTGACAGACAGACGGACAACAAAGTGATCCTATAATGATTCCTATTTTCCTTTAGAGGTACGGAACCCTAAAAATACAATTATTTTACTGAATCCTAATAAAGAGCCCAAACTTTGTTCTCACTTATACGAGTATCATATCGGTCTATTGCTACCCTAAACAAACTATTCGCTTAAACGGTAATAAATAAAAAACTTAACCCCAACAATTAAGTAGGCAATACCCAACCGGATCACGCGGGGGTGAAATATCGACGGGCGGAGAGTTCGTTAGTGCGGCCCGCGGGAGCCTGCGTGAGTGGAATGCGGGCCTTATCGCGGCCCGCTGCCGTAACGCACATTCCCCTAGCCAAGCTATTGACACATACGCTTAAAGCTGGGTTGACATGATCGTAATACTTGTCGTCTATACTAATACTATAAAGAGGAAAGATTTGATTGTTTGTTTGTTTGTTTAATGAACTGAAACAATTACTTTGCTCACCCGCGACCTTACGATGGTTACGTTTATGCATGAAATGTGTGTTCATGCAGTTCCTCCACCTCCACACTGTACGAACACACACAAATCACACAAACCCAACCATCACCACCACCAAACTACACTGACGCGTTTCGAACTCAACCAGAGCTCATCCTCAGAGCACCACAACCGTATGCTAAACCACCAAATCAGTGTAGTTTGGTGGTGGTGATGGTTGGGTTTATGTGATTTGTGTGTGTTCGTACAGTGTGGAGGTAGAGGAACTGCATGAACACACATTTCTTGCATAAATGTAACTATCGTAAGGTCGCGGGTGAGCAAAGTAATTGTTTCAGTTCATTAATATGGACCTCCGCAAAGTAACGCCTAATTCAATAATTTTTTTGTTTGTTTGTTTGCATTGAATAGGCTCCGAAACTACTGGACCGATTTCAAAAATTCTTTTGTCGTTAGAAAGCTAGGTAGGTACATTATCACTGAGTGACATAGGCTACTTTTTACTGCGGGAAAATACCTTTTCCTACGGGAAAATTAATTTATCGCGGGCGAAGCTGCGGACGGAAGGCTAGTTATATCATATTTTGACATATTTTAGGGCCCAACCGAGCTTCTTGCGCTAATCGATTTTAGGTATTCATGCACTCCTGTATGTGTGCGGGAGAGCGGCTAGAATCAATGCCGTGCGTAAGCGCAAGCGACACAACTTCCCCGTACAATGGCCGAAGGAGAACTAGCGCAACTAACTATACGGACAATGGGGAAGCACGACGGCTCAAGATAGGTTGGTCAGACCGAGCGTGTAAATATTTAGGTATTTTCATCGTACCTATTACTAAAACAAATACATGTTTTAAAAATGTAGCAACACTTAACCCTAGAAAACATGTTGTTTTATTAAAATTCAAAAAGTCGTGACCTGCCGCGCAGTATTTACGCCGTAGGTAGGTACTAAGGATTTATTTTATTTTTTAGAGATGACTGGATTTTTTTTCTATCGAACAAACTAAGTGCGTGTTTCGAAAAACACTGGTCCTCAAATATCTTACACATGAATATCAAAACTAAAGCTTTGCTAGTAATGATGCAGTAAGAGATTAAATTAAATGAATGCAATAAAAGCAGTAATGATGCAGTAAGGGATTAAATTAAATGAATGCAATAAATGCAGTAATGATGCAGTAAGGGATTAAATTAAATGAGTGCAATAAATGCAGTAATGATGCAGTAAGGGATTAAATTAAATGAATGCAATAAATGCAGTAATGATGCAGTAAGGGATTAAATTAAATGAATGCAATAAATGCGTCAAAAGCTCGGTAGGAGCTTAACGACCGGATGGTCCAGTGGTTAAAGAACCTGATTATGAAGCTTGAGGTCCCGGGTTCGATTCCCAGTCGGAGCAGATATTGTGTGAAAAATACAAATATTTGTGCTTGAGTCTTGGATGTTTAATATGTATTTAAGTATGTACTTATTTATATAAGACTATAAGTATGTTTATCCGTTGTCTAGTATCCATAGTACAAGCTTTGCTTAGTTTGGAACTAGGTCAATTTTATTAATGTCACCGTCCCATGATTTGTTTATTTATTTGTGTAATAGTACGGGGAGCCCAAACCTAGGTTCATAAACCTAGCTTTTGACAAAAAAAAAACTGGTTCTGATTCTGATTCTAGATTTAAGCGTTTATGAATTGGGAAGTTTAATATTATGTTAAAATAAAAGCTGTGTTATTATAAAATAAGTAAAAAATATATATATATATATATATATATATATATATATTAGGGGACAATCTTACACAAATCGACCTAGTCCCAAACTAAGCAAAGCTTGTACTATGGCTACTAGACGACGATAAACATACTTATATAGATAAATAAATACTTAAATACATAGAAAACATCCATAACTCAGGAACAAATATTCGTGCTCATCACACAAATAAATGCCCTTACCGGGATTCGAACCCAGGACCTCTTGCTTCGTAGGCAGGGTCACTACCAACTAGGCTAAAGCGGTCGTTAAAAAGTTACAAAATAAGTTTTTATATTTAGTGTCGCCGATGCGGAAAGGCAGGAAGGATGCATTCACAGGTGCAGCGAATGCGTCAGCTGTTACGCTACGAGACGAGCCGTCGAAATAACGGGGATATTTACTGAGTAAAAATACATGTTGTAAAAATATTTGAATTATTATGTCAAACGCCAAACGAATAATCTGTATAACCCTATTTTTACAAGCTTTTCAACCTTGCAAACCGTTAAAATAAGCAAAAAGATTTATTACTTGTATTTTTTTGTTATTTTGCCAGAAAAACGGCTACCGCCAGAAGTGATCTTTACCCTTACACCGCAGGTTGAGTAATATATGTTGTACTAGACCCTTTAATGAGAAAGTTTCTATGGTATTATTTAATCTAATTGGCTGAATTCCTGATTAAACTCCTGATGATTTCTAGCCAATTTCATATAATACTATGAAGTAGCATATACATACTAAGGTTATAACGGGGGCCTTCTTAGCGGAGGCGGAGACAGATGCAGCAACGCTGTTTCGCCTCCCCAGAAGCAAAGCCCGAGGTAATGTGGACGTGGAAAAAGTATAACGTCTAGATTTATTAAAGTAATAGAGAGTAAAAAAATGTTTCTTTAAAATACTTAAGTACATACTTAGTGAAAATAAAGAATCCTTACACTTAATTATTATAAATCGTAAGTAATTCTGTATGTCTGTTTGTTACCACTTCACGCTGTACCGATTTAGAAGAAATTTGGTATAGAGTTAGTTTGCGATCCTAGGAAGGACATGTACCTATTTTAGGTAGGCAGGATAGGTACTTTTTATCGCAGAAAAATGCATATTTCAATCAAATAATTCTTCGCAGATGAAGTTACGGGTAACAAATTGTATATTAATATTAGCTGTTGCCCGCGACTCCGTCCGCGACGAATAGGGTTAGGTATAAAAAAAATAGCCTACGACCTATTCTCAGACCTGCCGAATATAGAGAAAAAAGTTTCATAAAAATCGGTCAAGCCGTTGCGGAGGAATTCGATAGCAAACACCGTGACACGAGTTTTTTTATATAATAGAAGATATAACGTTTAACGCATATATAACGTTATATAACGTTTTGCGCATTTGTCAACCAGTGTCGCTTCTCGTGCATTGTATACCAACGTAAATAAACCTCCGTTACAAATCCGCAATTTTTTTATGGAGGCAGAGGTTCGATTTCTTGCGTTACGGCAAAAACTTCGCAGTTACGGAGGCGGAGACAAAGTTCCGTAACAACCCTACTCTATACTAAGTCACTTAATTGTATACTTTCTAAGATTTAAGTCAAGACTTTACTTTACCCAGTTTAACAAGCGTCAATACTTTTCTTTAAATGATTAACTTTTCTACCAGACACCGCTCGCTAGTTTATTACTTTACTTAGTCCTAAAATAACATTTAACTTTAGCCAATTTGCACATTAAGACGTTTTATTTTCAACGCTGAAATTACAAACTCTTAAGACCAATTTCAAGAAGTATCAAGTTTTCGAGTATTAATCGCAGTGATTCGTAAGACAAGTATTTTCCTGGCACAGAATGCTGCATGTCAATTGTACAAATTTTACGAATGAAAGCGTATTCCGACAGACAACGTGTAGATGCATGTATTTTTTTTAATAAAGTTCTATGAATAGTTAATAGACTTAATAAATTTTATAAAAACGTTTCACATACAAGTTGTCTCAAAATTCACCTCACTAATAATGCAAACGCGATAGTTTGTGAGTATTGCGCGTGTGTTTTGGCGCCACTTCAGGATTCGTTTTATGTAATTTTATTTTTCTTTATTATTGTTTACAAAGTATCATAAATAAATACTTTATTTGGATCAATTATAATGTTATACATTTGTTAAGCAAGAAAATATGTAGGACCTATGTTAAAAATCACATAGATTTATGTTATGATTTCTTCTGCTTTAATAATTAGCGACCGTTTGAATGAAACTATACGAACAGGAACGCGTGGTCGTGAAATGCGACGTTGCCATTCCGACTTTCTGTTAAACTAACGATTAGTTAAGAGTTACTTAGTTTACACAATACCGGAGTGGTGAAACGGAAAAAACACTAACCTACTGATTTAACCAGTACTTAGTTTATTTATTGGATTGGTATATTATTGGGATTGGTATATTAGCAGTTTCACAATGGGGTGGTGAAACACCCTTAATGGTTTACGCAAGCGCAACCGCGTGTAAACTCTAGTAACCTAAACAAAACATCTCGAAAACTCAACGAAACATTTTTAACAAAACCCCTGAAATTCCAAATGAAATAAAATGAACGTTGCGCGAACAAATATTGGAAGGGCGACCATTAGCCCGTAGTGTCATAATAGAGCAGTAAAGAGCATCAACTGAAGGCACCAACAAACCACCCAAACTCGACCTGACCCGTCCCCTGAGCTTCGGACCTTGTTAGATACTTTCGGGGTTAAGGGATCGGTTGTTAGGGGTCTTGGTGATTGGTTGTTTTAAGCAGCTATCGTGGACATTATAAGGATAAATACGGCGGTTAGTGCAGCTGTAATGAAGGAAGCGTCTGCCGTGGGGCACTAATGCGGGAGATTACGGCAGTTTTTAGGGGAGTAAGGGGTTGATACGGCTTTGGAGGTGTATAATGTGTATGGGTTTATGTGTGGGGTAAATGGGAATATCAAGGTTAGTTTTTGCCGGTGTTTTTTTAAACGAGCGGAAGGTTTTGCTCTTCCTTCATCAACCGTACAGCTACAGCTAAGGAGTGGAATTCCCTACCTGCGACTGTGTTCCTTGAACACTATAATCCGGCCGTTTTCAAGTCTAGGGTGAATGAGCATTTACTAAGCATGCGTACTCCATCGTAGGCCTCATCTTCGCGTAAGCCTATCTACACTAATATTATAAAGAGGAAAGATTTGATTGTTTGTTTGTTTGTTTGTTTGCATTGAATAGGCTCCGAAACTACTGGACCGATTTTAAAAATTCTTTTGCTGTTAGAAACTTCTATCAACAATACAATTGTAGATCGAAGGTTAGAAAGCTACATTATCACTGAGTGACATAGGCTACTTTTTACCGCAGGAAAATTAATTTATCGCGGGCGAAGCTGCGGACGGAAGGCTTTGTATTTTAAATAACTATAAATTAAAAATTTTAAAAACCCCAACGCAATTATGTCATTCGTATGTTTGAACATTAAGTCAATGCCCATTATACGTCTAAGATCCCTTCCGCAGCTAACAAAAGAGCTGATAACTTTAAAACCACTGAACCGATTTTGATGAAACATATCTAAGAACCATCGCCAAGAAACCTGCTTTCTATTAAAGAAAACCGCACCCAAATTGGTTTACCCGTTTAAGAGCTATGATGCCACAGACACACACACACAAATAGCGTTCAAACTTATAACACCCCTCTTTTTGTGTCGGGGGTTAAAAAGGAAGGGTTAATATAAGTCATCATTCATCATCATTCACCATTCATCATGTTCGCAGCCTATTATATGACGTAGATCTTATTTATGAGTAATTTTGCTTTTCCTTGTTTCAGGTAAATTTTCAAGAAACTATCATCATCATCATCCCAACCTATATAGGTCTCCTCTCAGAGGCTTGGGCCGTAGATCCCACGCGGGCCCAGTGCGAATGGGGAACTTCACACATTAGGTATGGATTTCTTCGCAGTTGTATGCAGGTTTCCTCCACCGTAAAGGGCATGGTAAATTTCAAATGTAATACTTACGCACATAAATTCCTAAAAACTAGCTAGGCTACCACGGCTCATAATTTACGTAAAAGAAATTGTCAACATCTTAGTTCCTCTAAGCCATGAGTAAGATAACGTCGACGATGAAAAAATACGGCACATACGGCTCACTACGGCACATTACCACACGCGGGCAACGACTGAAACGTCCTCGGCTGCTGCGGACGTATATTGACCGCTGACGCTGTGCGTTGCGACATCGATCGGAGCGTTGACGCTGACGCCACAATGTCATGGTAACAAAACGACTACCAAGCAGGGGGTTTCGTCTAAGAAAAGCTTGGTATCAAAACGACTAGCTGGCAAAATGACCACCTCGTGGAACGTGTATGAATATGCCGAGATCTTCTCAAGAAATTTTTGGTTTAGGTGCCAAATCATACCTTTTAGTGCTTTTGCTACTGAGCCAAACTGAGATTATTTTTTTCTGCGATCTTGTCGTTTTACTAATAAGGCATTTAATTATGTACACGTTCCACGAAATGATCGTTTTGATATTGAGCCATTCCGAGATGAAGACCTGCTTGGTAGTCGTTTTGCTACCATGTCATTATGAGAATTAGGCCTACTGTATCTGTAGTCGTTTAGAAATCTAGTCCAAAACTGTTCATTTTGTAGATTCAGTTTTTGATAATAACACTTGTCCTTGTTAATCCGGGTTGACACATACGTGGTCTTGTTTTGTTTTAATCGTACCCGGAATGAATGTGCTATTATACAAATGCAAGCGCCTGATAAAATTAAGAAAGCAATTAATCCGATCCAATTATTCGTCGGAACAAATGAATATCCGCACAAAGCGCACAAAGCGTTTTCGCTCTTCCTTCATCAACCGCACAGCTAAGGAGTGGAATTCCCTGCCTGCGACTGTGTTCCCTGAACACTACAATTTGGCCGCTTTCAAGTCTAGGGTGAATGAGCATTTACTAGGCAAGCGTGCTCCATCGTAGGCCTCATCTTCGCTTTCCATCAGGCGTGATTGTGGCCAAACGCAAGCCTTTATAGTATAAAAAAAAAAAAAAAATATCGCGACCAGACAACGCACAATCTCTTATCATAACTGACACATTCATAGCAACTTATTGAAAACCGGCCAAGTGCGAGTCGGACTCGCGCACGAAGAGTTTCGTACCATTATCTACAAAACTTTGTTGTACGGGAGCCCCCCTTAAATATTTGTTTTACTTACCTATTTTAATTTAATTTTATAGTTTTGAAGTAAATATTTAACTAAACATACTGTGAATATTTCAAGCGTCTACCTGTTGCCGTTATCAATATCGAGCAAAAACGAGCAAAAAAATCACGTTTGTTGTATGGGAGCCCCCTTAAATATTTATTTTATTCTATTTTTTAGTATTTGCTGTTATAGCGGCAACCGAAATACATCATCTGTGAAAATTTCAACTGTCCAGCTATCACGGTACAGCCTGAGATACAGCCTGGTGACAGACGGACAAACGGACAGACGGACGGTCAGCGGAGCCTCATTAATAGGGTCCCGTTTTTACCCTTTGGGTGCGGAACCCTAAAAACGAAAAAGTTTGTAGGTATGGATGGGTGTATGGATGTTTGTTACTCTTACACGCTAAAACGGTTTGACGGATCCTTATGAAATTCGGCACGCAGATAGTTAATAACCTGGATTAACATGTAGCATACTTCTTGTCCCGGAAATCGCATAGTTCCCGAGGGTTCGCGATAAACGAATACTTCGCAGACGGAGTCACGGGCAACAGCTAGTTATGATATCATCATCATCATCTCAGTCTATAGACGTCCCACTGCAGTGCACAGGCCTCCTCTCAGAATGAGAGAGGTTGGGCCGTAGTTCCCACTGCGTGGGATGGTCACGTGGTGGGAACTTCGCACACACCATTGAATTCCTTCGCTGGTGTATACAGGTTTTCTCACGATGTTTTGGTGAAGGCCGCAGTTTCAGGGCAAAGTCGCTTCCTACCGTAATGATTGGGCGTCAATGAGGGAGGCCTATGTCCAGCAGTGGTCGCCCTACGGCTGAAATGATTATGGAATGATGATGATGATATACTAGTGAAAAAACTTTGGAAGTATATTTTAATGTTTGGTGGTAGTATTTTAGGGACTGTAAATAATAATAAAAATAAATAAATAAATAAATATTACGGGACAATTCACACCAATTGACCTAGTCCCAAAGTAAGCTAGGAAAGCTTGTGTTATGGGTTATGGGTACTAGGCAACGGATAAACATACTTATATAGATAGATACATTCAACTAGGGTAAGTCCAGGATAGATGCCCCACTTTTTGAAATAGCTTTATAATTCAAAAACTTAACAAATTATAGCATTGCGTCCAATGCGTATGATAACTATGGTCCTTAATCTATTATTTTACTGTACTTCTTTTAATATAAATCGTATGGATTTTGTGTAAATCGTACTTTTTTTGACCTCTTATAAATGGGATAGGTGCCTACCGTGGGGGATAGACGACTCGTCGCAAAAATGCGTCAGAGGATAGATGCCCTGTGAAATTAAACAAGTTAAATAAAAGTTATCAGTCTTTTATATTCATTGAAAAATCGCCAAGTTTGAATAGTAAGTATGAGCCACGGGCCTCTTCTCATTTTAGAATCCTAGTACTACTGCATGTTTTACTGAAACAAATTATAAAAGTTCAATCAATTCCACATAAGTACTTAAAATGTGATTTTGATTCTATTTGCAAATACAGAAAAAACTTCTCTAAATACCAATCAATAAGTACCTCTACATAACTACCTAGCTAGGGTCAATTGTTTTTCGTCATTTTTGGCAAAACGTCGTCTTAGTGTTCTAGACGGTAGGTATTCCATTCCATTATGTTCTAGCTTCTTCGTTGACTCCTTTTTCTCCCTTCTTCATTTCCTCGAAGGCTGCTAGCAAGAGGCGACGTTACGCTGGACTAAGCCCTGTTTTCTCTCATATTTATGAGGCATTTCGACCTTCTCCAACATAAAAATTCTTTGAAACAAGTTGAGGATAGATGCCCTTAGGGGCATCTATAGCGATCGAAAACGGGGCAACTATACTTTTCGCAGAGGATAGATGCCTTTTTCGATAAAAAAAAAGTAATGATAAAATCACTATAAAATATTCTAATCCATGCAGCCTAAACTTCAGTGCAACAAAATGAGTTAGTTAAAAGCGCAAATTATAAGCCAGTCTAAAGTTATTCAAAAACAAATACTTACGAATATGCTTTTCACGCTCTGGGAGACCTCGCCGCGGAAGGTTTTGGCTCTCATGGACTAAACGCGTTCGCTCATGCTCATGATAGCAGCGGCCCAGAGGTTTGCAGGGAGGGGGCTTGCTATTATTAAGTGGAATTTTGCTCCCACAGCCTTGCTACTAGTAGAAATTGAAATCGAGGCATCTATCCCACTGGGGCATCTATCCTGGAATTACCCTATGTTGTTTCTTTTTTTTCTAAATAAGGCTTCGTTCTAGAACATTCTAAAACTCAATCGCGCTCCGACCATTGCATTAGACACTCGAGAGCAATCACGCGCCGTGCGGTTTGCCGACCAGTCTCGGTCAGTGCCACTTGAGCGGAACGTTGCGAATAAAGCTGCCTTACTTCTAGTGCAGCAGTTTGGTTTGCAATTGCATTTTCGGTTCGTACTATTTGCCGAATTAGTTAGCTATCCGAAAGCTAATCCTTTACAGGGATTTTGAACATGAAATTATCGTGAGACTCACTCATACTGAAAAATACGGATAACTCACGTAGGTAACTCACGGAAGAAGGGCAACGGATTTTTTTTATTTTTTTTAGTATCATGGGACAATTCACACCAATTGACCTAGTCCCAAAGTAAGCTAAACAAAGCTTGTGTTATGGGTACTAAGCAATGGTTAAACATACTTATAAGATAGCTTTTCCGCAGGGACAGGACTTAGGCGAATTGTATATATAGCTAGGTTATTTTTAGGTTAGTTTTTTTTTATTATTTATTTCACAATTGATACCTATTTATCTGTTGTTTGTAATAAATAAATAAATAGATAGCTTATAGATAGATACATACTTAATTACATATTAAACACCTAAGACCCGAGAGCAAACATTCGTATTTTAAATTTTTCATACAAATACATGCCCCGACACGGGAATCGAACCAGGGACCTCAAGCTTCGTAGTCAGGTTCTCTAACCACTAGGCCATCTGGTCGTCGACAGAGTTTACAGGAATACAGTGGCGTGGCGTGAAACATTTTGAAATCTCGATTTAATGTTAAGCTTAAAAATATTTTTTCTCAAACATGCTATGAAATATTGACGTTATGTTCCTTAAAATACGCCACGAACTGTCACGTTGCAGGTGCGGCTAGACGAGAGGTCAATAATGGAATTTCATACAACATTGCTGGCCAAGGCCAGCAAAGTGATCGTCTATTGTTTTATGTGACACAGCACCATGACGTTTAATAGGTCGACGTGGTCGACGTGGATGGATGGATGGACGGACGGATGGACGGACGGACGGACGGACGGACGGACGGAGGGATGGATGGATGTTGATGGATGGATGGATGGATGGATGTTGATGGATGTTGATGGATGTTGATGGATGTTGATGGATGTTGATGGATGTTGATGGATGTTGGTTGATGGATGTTGATGGATGTTGGTTGATGGATGTTGATGGATGTTGATGGATGTTGGTTGATGGATGTTGATGGATGTTGGTTAATGGATGTTGATGGATGTTGATGAATGTTGATGGATGTTGATGGATGTTGGTTGATGGTTGTTGATGGATGTTGATGGATGTTGATGGATGTTGGTTGATGGATGTTGATGTATGTTGATGGATGTTGATGGATGTTGTTGGATGTTGATGGATGTTGATGGATGTTGGTTGATGCATGTTGGTTAATGGATGTTGATGGATGTTGGTTGATGTTGATGGATGTTGATGGATGTTGGTTGATGGTTGTTGATGGATGTTGATGGATGTTGATGGATGTTGGTTGATGGATGTTGATGTATGTTGATGGATGTTGATGGATGTTGTTGGATGTTGATGGTTGTTGATGGATGTTGATGGATGGATGGATGGATGGACGTTGATGGATGTTCTTGTTCATGGATGTTGACGGATGTTGATGGATGTTGATGGATGATGATGGATGTTGATGATGTTGTTGGTGATGGTGATGGTGATGGTGATGGTGATGGTGATGGTGATGATGATGGCGGTGATAATGGTGGTGATGATGATGATGCATGTTTGAGAAAAACTCTATACAAGCCTTGGCCACGAACAGGGATTGCCGGCCTCGTATCTCTAGATGGCCTCGTTAACACTCGGCCATCTATAACTACTCGGCCGGCAATCCCCTATTTCGCGGCCGCTGCAGTAATGTACTATAGAAGTGTAAGAATGTATGGTGTCAAATTAAGACCAGAGGCTTCATTGTTTTACGCACAGAAGATCGCGATTGAAAATAACCATTATGATATTTATTAGTCAATATCAAAAAAATTGTACACAATTAAGGGATTTATAATGAAAACAAAACTTAATTGATTCCTTTGTGTAACGCAACCCATTACACGTTGCCCATATAATTTGTATGACTAACTTTCGTTATACAAAGGAAGCGATCGTGATTTTGTTTTCATTAAGCCCTTAACTATGTACAATTATTTTGAAAACGACCCTTATACTATCTAATGACTTTTAAAGTACACTTTTAATTTTTATGTTGCTACTTTTGGGAGTGTAAATAAATAATGTTGCGAATAAAGCTGCCTTACTTTGAGTGCGGCGGTTTGGTTTCCAATAGCATTTTCGGTTCGTATCGTACTATTGCCGAATCAGTTCGCCGTCCGATAGGATTCTATCCTAAACCTTTACATAGACGTTTGTTTAGTGAAACTAACTCCTATCTATTGATATACCTATATACTTTTAGACAACCAGCCAGATGGCCGAGTGGTTAGAGAACCTGATTACGAAGCTTGAGGTCCCGGGTTCGATTCCCGTGTCGGGGCAGATATTTGTATGAAAAATACGAATGTTTGTTCTCGGGTCTTGGGTGTTTAATATGTATTTAAGTATGTATCTATCTATATACCTAAGTATGTTTATCCGTTGCCTAGTACCCATAACATAAGTTTTACTTGGCTTACTTTGGGACTAGGTCAATTGGTGTGCATTGTCCCGTGGTATTTATTTATTTATTTGATATTTATTTATATATATTCCGGATTATTAAAACACCTCTATTATAATGTAGCGACCTCTAGCGCCATCTAGTCGTCAATTTGGCATTTTTAATTATAAAGTGTAGGGTGAACGTCATAAAAAGTGATTACTTTTGTACCTTGTCACTTTAACGTCATGTTTGAAATGCCATACGAAATTATGTAACGAGTGAAAGCGACAAGGTACAAAAGTGATCACTTATTTATGACGTTGACTGTACCATTTAGACGAACAGATGGCCTAGCTAGTGGTTAGAGAACCTGACAATGAAGCTTGAGGTCCCGGGTTCGATTCCCGTGTCAGGGCAGATATTTGTATGAAAATACGAATGTTTGTTCTCGGGTCTTGGGTGTTTAATATGTATTTAATTAAGTACGTACCAATCTATATAAGTATGTTTATTCGTTGCCTAGTATCCATAACACAAGCTTTGCCTAGCTTACTTTGTGACTAGGTCAATTGGTGTGCATTGTCCCGTGATATTTATATATATGTATTTATTTATTTAGTCGTCAATTTGGCATTTTCAATTATAAAGTGTACCATTTTTTTTTAAATAAGGAAATGTTAAGGTTTACTTATTTAAAACCACGAATATCATTATTTTAGTCAATTTTTTGACTTTTATTCATACAGACACAAAAATGTTTATGGGAAATTAGGGTAATTTTTTGTAATCAGAATATCGAAAATAATAAAATAAATAAATATAATGCGCTTTTACTTCTGTGTAAAGAAACCCCAAAACTACCTTATTCTTCAGTAATGATTTTGTCGTCTACATGGATACTTGTAAGCAAGACGACGGCAAGATGTTCTTTGCCCGTGACGATACCTGACATCTGAAATCTAATCTATTCCAAATGTTTTTATGCAAAAGGACAAACGAGCGTGACATCAAAAGGAAAATCAAGCGAACTCAGGACAAGAATAAAACCTTTTTCAGTATTTCTTAAAGTTTCTACTGAACCTTAGCGAATCCGCTACAAAAGGCTCCTTAAATTTAGTTCCTTATGTACTTATGTAAAACGGGTAGGACAAGCCGAAACATACTCTAAGGTCTTTAGTGTAAGAGCTATTGCATCGGCATTGTTGTCTTGGTGGTACATCCATTCGAACGAAGCTGCTCTGGCTCTTTGAAAGAGATATATGGCATTGTGAAGGCGAGAATTGACACAATATTGTCCTTTGAAATTGTGCAATGCACTATATTTTAAGGAAAATTGTCGACCGTAAAATTGAGACCGAGAAAATGATGTAGCGGACGTCGTTTTGCATAATATTGCTGGATAAAGGTATTGATTACTGCGCCCTCCATTTTTGGATTGATTACTAAAAAGTTTTTTAAAGAGGATACAAGTGGTTCCTTTACCAGATCGCCGGTCCATCTTGTTGGGAACCTTCCCATGCCTCGTAGGTACTTATTACAACCTATAACTATTACACTAAACGGGACTTATCATTTAAACAATATTTACCTCGACTTTTCGGCCACTAAATAACCCAAAACGCCATCAAAATCTTAGAGCCAATTCGTAAAAAAAGTGAATACGAACGTAAGGCATTTGAAACAATGACCCCTTTGCTTCATGTGTTAGCAATGATTTGCTGAAAATACAATCGAAATAGAATCTACATTGATTAGTCTACACCCCAGACATATCTAAAGTAGACTACGGTTCATTAACCCTTGTAAATTCAAGTCTTTATAATGCAAATACCTTGAGCGCAGACATGTAAAATTTAATTTGCCAACTCTACCGAAAGTGAAACGGGGTATTATGGTAATATAGCTGTCAGAAGGAATGTTTCTGACAGCACCAGTTTAAATATTTTAGTTCCAACTACTGTAAGAGTGTTCACCCTGAATTTTATAAAGGTCGCTTGTAAAATTCTTGAGCTTTTTTTGTACATTTAATTTTATATGTAGTCCAAATGTGGTATTGCATTTTTTATTGCGTTTTGCTTGTAGTAAGCGTCTAGATGTTTTACGTGTTTTATGTTTAATATTTTGTTATAGATAACGCCACGAGAGTTGAGGCGAATGATTACACACACAGCTACATAAAGTACTGATCGCAAAAAAGATAGTGAATGAATGAAATGACTGAGTGAATGAAAAAGTGAGTTATATGATCTTACGATGAAATACTTTAGTATTGCGTATTAGTATTATATTATAATTTTCATTTTTTAAAATAACCTATTTTTGAAATAAAACAATTGGAAACTGATAAGAAACATTCGCAAGAAAAAAATCGCTATTTTATAAATAGCGAAAAATGTGCTTATCTGATTTACATAAAGTAGATAAAAATATTTTATTATCTGTTTTGTTTGAACTAGATGTATTTTCCTAAATTATTCTTAAAGAAATAGGTTGAAGAAAATTTTAGTCAATCTTGTAATTCTATGTTGGGTCTGTTGAACTTTGCTATCGGTATGAATAAATGTCAAAATCCCGCTGTCATTACATGACGTGTTGCTGTGTGCGTGACCTCAACTCTGATGGCGTTACCTATACCTAACTTACAGTAGCCTGAAGTGAACATTCTCTTCATGTAATCCAGAGAGTGAGGGAAACGTAGGGTATGTTTTCAGATGCAACATCTCGCAATTAGAGAACCTTTACCATACTTCGCAGACGTCGCAAAAAAAAATTAACAATCCATGTTTTTTTTATTTGTAGGTAATAGGTATAGATCAATTCACAAGAGCTGGGACGAATGAATTTGAATTGAATGAAAGTAATGTCACTTGTCACTATTTGAGAGCAACAGGCTTATTGTCTAACACTTCTTACGCTTGCCTTCGCAATCACTATTTCTTTCTGTCAAAGGGTATAAAATGATGACAGAAAGAGATGGTGAAAGCGAAGGCACGTGTCAGAAGCGTTAGACAATACGGTCTCGGTTCTTATACAGGGGCCTCCTAATATTTTGTCACCAAGTAGGTACTTATAACTTCTTACTTAAGAGAGAGATATTTATTTAGAACGTTATTCAAGAAAATAAACTTACATATAATCTTCACATTATTAGGACTAATCAGATAAAACATGTGACAAAAAGGTATATTTGTCAGGTCGCCACAAATATTTTACTATCATGGAGTATTTATTGAATTTATAGCCTGTTTTCACGTTGCCTGCGACATTACGGCGAAAAGATGTGAAATTCATAGGAAATTTAACTGTTTCGCTGCAATTGCCGCGGTTATAAGTAACGTTTTATTTATAGATCTAAAAATTTAATAAAGCTGACAAAGAATTAGCCTAGCGATTCAACGAGGTAATGCTGCCAGCATCTTCGGCACAATGCCGCAGGGGCCTTTTTTAGATCTAGTTTAGTTTTAAATTTAGTTTGTAATAATATTATTTTTGTTTTTTTAGATCTAGTTTAGTTTTTAATTTAGTTTGTAATATTTAGTTTATAATTAAGTTTTATTCTTTGTTATTTTTTCATAAATAAATATATGTATTAAGTAATTATAGATATAAAAATAATTTCTTAATAAAGCTGACTGTATTTTTTCTGCGTATTGCGATTTAGGAGTTTATTAGGTACTGACAGACAGCGGATTTAATGCTACAGAGCATATTGTACTACGTCATATATAAATTTTCAGCATGATTGAACATTTTGCTAATATTTTTTTGCACTCCATTTGTGTGGTTATGAGACGAGATTGTCTTGTATGACAGGATATGTCAAACCAATGAGTGTTGTGTTAATACTGTTTATTAGATAAATAAGGTCCGTTATTATATATGTTACATAGTGGGAAAGTGCGAGTGTGGCGCAGCTCACACTACAGTCTATAAACACGATTATCACTTACTAGCTTTTGCCCGCGGCTTCGCTCGCGTGTACCATGAGTATTCCAAAGAACCAAGATATCAAGCAAGCAAGCATACAGGCAAGCAAGAAAGCATGCAAGTATGCAAGCAAGCATGCAAGCAATATGCAAGCAAGCATGCATGCACGCAAGCAAGCAAGCGTGCAAGAAAGCGTGCAAGTAAGCGTGCAAGCAAGCGTGCAAGCAAGCACGACTAAACTTCAGGTAGATACGATCCTTTACAGTATTTCTTTGTATACAATGTTTTTCATTAATTCGGAAGCGAGCACTAAAAATCTGTATAACCAGAAAGAATACAACTAAAGGTCTATACATGCATATAATATTTAAAGAAACTTCCTATAACTCCTAACCGTTAAGGAGTTTAACCTTCCATCATCAGCTCATCTGGATAACCTGCAAAAATACAACTATCGGCCTATACGTACCTATAATATTTGAAAAAATATCCTCAACTCCTAACCGTTAAGGAGTTTTACCTTCCATCATCAGCTCATAAACATGAGAAATGATGTCTACCAGACGCAAACACTTAAATAGCTTGAGAAAATATATGAAAAACGTAATGCGTGCCTACAAAATTTGAAGATTGCCCTCGATTTCCCTGAGATCCCGTCATCAGGTCCTGATTTGGTGACAATGGGACCATCTCAGGAGTATATTATATTCTTTCGTATAAAAAAAGAATTTTTAAAATCGGTCCACAATTGACCGCAAAATCGGTGAACATACCTACATAAAAAAATACATACAGTGGAATCCATAACCTCCTCCTTTTTTGAAGTCGGTTAAAGAGCCCTTTGTGGCCTATTTACAGTATAAGCTTTTGAATTTTGAAATTTTACCTTTCTACAACCAGTAAAACGCAAAATCCCGTTTTTTCTCGTTCCCGTAAGAATTTCGGGAAATGCTTTATTAATGCTCCCCTACACTCCCCAAGGAACCCACTTGCCTAATTTCAGCTTTCTACGACCAGTAAAATGAAAAATCCCGTTTTTTCTAGTTCCCGTGGGAATTTCAGAAAGTTCTCTCTCAATGCTCCTCTGCACTCCTCAAGCAATCTACATGCCGAATTTCAGCTTTCTACGACCAGTAAAACGAAAAATCCCGTTTTTTCCTTATCCCGTGGGAATTCCTGAAAATCCTTAAAATTGTTTTTTACTACTATAATTACCTACTTCTATGCCAAATTTGAAGAGTCTAGTAATTATAGTTCATGGGATTCCGTTGAACTGAATATATAAATCCCGTTTTTTCTCGTTCCCGTGGGAATTTTGGAAAGTCCTCTCTCAATGCTCCTCCACACTTCCCAAGCAATCTACATGCCGAATTTCAGCTTTCTACGACCGTTAAAACGAAAAATCCCGTTTTTTCCTTATCCCGTGGGAATTTCCAAAAATTCTTTAAATTGATTTTTACTATTATAATTACCTACTTCTGTGCCAAATTTGAAGAGTCTAGTAATTATAGTTCTTAGGATTCCGTTGAACTGAATATATAAATCCCGTTTTTTCCTTATCCCGTGATAATTTTGAAAAATCCTGAAATTAATGTTTTAACTAATGTAATACCTACTTGTGTATCAAATTTGAAGAGTCTAGTTATTATAGTTACTGAGATAGTGTCACTCGGAATCCAATATATAAATCCCGTTTTTTCCCGTTCCCGTGGGAATTCCCAAAAATCCTTCCTTAGTGGATACCTACATTGTAAGGTATCTATATGCAAAATTTCAAGTTTCTAGGTCCAGTGGTTTGGGCTATACATTAAAAACGACACCCATATTGATATTGAGACATTTCAATCCCATCCAGGGAAATGGTATTTTACGTATGCCACATCGGATTTTAAAACCGTTGTTGTTTTCATAACCAGCGACCCGATAAACCATAGAAACAACACCCATGTTGATTTTCAGACTTTGTTACCCCTTTCCCCCCTTTTAGGGGTTGAATTCTCAAAAACCTGAAACACGTGTTTACTCATTTATCATTAGGAGTATTTTTGTGAAGTTTCGATTAAAATAGTCGAACTAATCTTGTTTCCCCATACAAACTATGAACCCCTTTTTACCCCCTTAGGGAGTGAATTTTGAAAAATTCTTTCTTAGTGCACCCCTAGACCTTATAAGGAACCTACATGCCAAATTTGGAATCTCTAGGCCCAGTGGTTTGGGCTGTGCGTTGATATGTCAGTCAGTCAGTCAGTCAGTTTCTTCTTTTATATATTAAGATTGAATCAACCAATAGACATAATCATTCACTCATTCAATTTATTCATATCAGCTCTTGTGATCTTAAACCTGATCTTAAAATTTTACCTATGATTTGGATACATAAAATCCAATGGGATGCACCAAAAAAAAATAACCTATAGGTTTTATATATTTTTTGGAAAGAATAGGATATTTTATGATACCATTTTCATCGATTTTGAATTTGGTTGAGTATTTAATTTTTTATATTTTTTTTAAGAAATACGTTGGATGACGTCACAGTGAGAGAGCCACGTTCCATTGCCTAGAAAAATTCAAGTCGTACATAACATAATCTGTGGCACTACTGATTTGTCTTGTCACTGTCAATAATCCAAACACGGCTTAGTTAGGGTCCTAAATTAACCATGACAATAGTTTTATTTATTTCTCTTCTTTTAGCTTCGATTATTCCTGTTTGCTTAATGGTGTGATAGTAAATAGATATTTTTTATTAAAATCTGATATTTAAATTCTTTTATATTTACTTGTAACGTAGGTAGTAATTTAATATGTAATTAAATTTGTAAAAATAATAAATCTTTATTTACATACATTGTCATTACATAAGCAGGACAGCAACATTTCAAACTGTCAATTTGCTTTAGAGTGTAGACCTGCCTTTATATCTGCCTTTGTGACGATTCACTGCAGGGGTCAAATGAAGGTCATTACTTAAATTTTCTTTCTTTAATTCAGATTATCATATTTTTGGAATCTGATTTCTGAAAACGCTTCACAAAGCCTATTTCTCCAAACGGTTTTCGATTTATTATGCGTTGTCAAAAATTCGGACATCCCAATTACGCACATAAAGAAAACAATATTTCCGTCTTTGATCTCTACTTCTTAAAAGGGTGTTGAGAGGTGAACAATGTCCTGAGTTCCATACTGTAGCCTTAAAAAAAGTAAAAATACTAAAACTTAAAGTAAAAACAAAGTTAAACGGTTCTTCACCGCGCAGCGGACTCTTGTCTACGGATCACAAAGTATTTTAAACAATTAAACAAAGTTATGGACAACTTTGGTATAATATTCCTTTTTTCCCCCTCGCATACTCTATTTTCAAATGATCGTATCTTTTAATCGTGTAGACTTCGATTTTGAAATACGGCTTTATTATACATCCCCCTCCGTGCCAGGTAAGCTTTCGGCAAATGAATATCCATAATTGGCCAGGAAATCATTGACCGCTGTCTAGGATGCACCAGCCCAAGCACAGCTCTCACAGCACATCAAGAGATTACCTGACACACGACACGCTCGGATTCGCGGGCCCGTGTGGACTGGAAACATCTCTTTATTATTCCGCCTGCTACTTTCTTCCACAGGTCGACCAGATACTTCTGGCAGGCACGCAGTATTCCCAAAATCCACACAAACCGTTTTCGCTCTTCCTTCTTCAACCGTACAGCTAAGGAGTTTAATTCCCTACCTGCGACTGTGTTCCCTGAACACTACAGTCTGGCCGTTTTCAAGTCTAGGGTGAATGAGCATTTACTAGGCAAGCGCGCTTCATCGTAGCCTCATCTTCGCTTTCCATCAGACATGATTGTGGTCATAGGGTCAAACCCAAGTCTATATTAAAAAAAAAAACACCACTGAATTTCTTGGCAGTTATGTGCGAGTTTCTCATAGTAAAAGTAAATTGTAATATTGCTCATAAAATCCAAAAAACTTAGAAGTGCGAGCCTGGGCTGGAACCCACGACCCTCTTTGAGAGGCTGGTCAAACTAGGCTACCACAAACTCATTTACGTATCTACTTGAACTAAAAACTCAAAAGTGTCACTGAATTTATCCCTAATATCTAGTAACATTAGCTGAGATATCTCACAAATCCCCTTGGCGAATACTTGCGAACATCCCAAACTCGGGAAGATTAATACGGGCAATTTGATATAGGTAAGCAAATGAAATTTGAAAACGAAGGTCGCGGTCCGTCAGGAGTGCCTGGCCATCATTAATTTGTCTGACAGGGGTCCATTAGAGCGTGTGGCTTGTGATTTATCTCGTTGCGGTTTGCTCAACGGGAAATGCTTTACAAAAATTAGAGACGGCTTTAAAATGTAGAACATCCAAATCGGGGTTTGCGAAAGGATTGTTGGTTTCCGTTGTAATAACATCATCGTCATAAAAGACGTTCATTGTTGAACAGTGGGCTCCCCCAAAGACTTCCACGACGACAGGTTCTGCGCTGTCCGCATCCAAGTGACTGCTATCTTTACTAGATCGTCGGTCCATCTTGTTGTGATGAGATGAGAATTTACTTCTACTCGTATAGGTGAAAAACTCAAGTGACCTGTTGTGTGTAGTAGTAACGTGTCTGTATAAACAAATTGACGTTCCAAATTTGAAAAATGACTTATGCTCCATATGAATTCAGTGCAGACCTGTTGTGGTCATTTACTTAAGATTTTTGCCTATTTTCTGAGTTTAGACGTTGCGTGTACAAGGTTTATCAAAACGTTTATATATCTACGCTGGTGTATTAACTGGCCACCAATAAAATTAAAAAACAAACAGCGCGGAAAGTAAACAAAAGAATATTGTGTGTGCTGCCATAGCTCTCGTCCGCGTTTACGTTATTATTGCAGCAGTGTTTCCAGACAACTATGACAACGGGGCTTTCAAGAAGAGGGTTTATACTTCCTTTAAAGGCCGGCAACAGATTGATGACTCTCTTTGAGTTGTTGATATTTATGTGGTATCATTTGTGGCCAAGTGAAGTTTACTAAGTATGCATCAAGGTTCAGCTTGGTTTACGTATTATTTTAAGATACGAGCTTTTTTAAAAGTAGTGACGATTTTCCATCAGATGACCCGCTTGCTCGTTTTCCTCCCTGTCATAATAAAAAAAATATATAAGTATTAAATATTTCTTTTATTTTCACTATTTTACACCCCGAATATCAGTTTACAGTCTACATTAAGAAATTGCTTATCTGTAAATCATTTTGTTTAATAGTAGGTACCTTTATGTTCCACCTGCCTGTTGTATTTTGAGCTACACTGTAGTTTAGAAAGTCTAGTTATAGGCGAAATTTCTAACGTAACGTTTCTGTACCAACAAGACGAGACTAAAGAACGAAACGGCAAACCCTCAAGTTAAAGTAAACAGGTCCTATACCACGAAGCGCGAAATTCGAACTTCGTTTCATGCCGTTCCGCTCACGCTAATGGTATTTATAACGAGAGTGAGAGGGACCGCACGATCCGAACTTCGAACTTCGAATTTCGTAGTAACCCCCAGATATCGTTTTAGCATAAATTCTATAACTGTGAAGTTACTACTATCCCATTTAGTTTGCCCATTTCTGTTTATTGTTGTTTCCCTGGATACCCCACTTTCGTTTACGACGTCGCTTCAACTTGCCTCGTTATATGAATGTTTATGAATTTCATGTGCTTCAGTTATCCACACTGTAGATGCCAGAAGTGTCTCATCTTCACCTTAACCACTATCGTCTTACCTGAATTTGAGTCTCAAGGTGCCAAGTAAATTACTACCGTAAAGTCGGGGTCCAAGCTATCGAAGTCTTCGAACACGTGTTACACGTGGAACGGCTGGGCGAGGATCGAGCCGTGAAAAGAGCGTACTTGGGACGACCGAGTGGACTTAGACAGGTTGGTCGTCCCAAGTACCGCTGGAGGGACGAGGTCCACAAGGGTCTTTCGGAATGTGGGGTCAAAGGCTGGCAAGAGCTGAGCCAATATCGCAAAGCATGGCGTAGTCTGGTGTCGGAGGCCAAGACCCACTTTGGGTCGCTACGCCAAGCTAGTAAGTAAAGTCGGGGTATTTTCAAGGGTAACTTTGGCTCTGAAACCATATACACAGGACCAAAACTCAACAATAACCTGGTACTGGTCGAGAGGTCAAATCTTGTTGTGAGTTCCGAAATGCTTTAAAATTTTCTCGCGATAAAGGTATATTTATATTTAGTAAGGTTGGTATGATTTACTAAAAGGAGATAAAATAAAATTTTATTGTACCTTAGGGCCGATTTTTCAATCAACGGATAAATGTTATCAACTTTACTGGTTAAATTATAGAATGGCTAAATAAGTTGACTGACAGCACTGCGTCAGTTGCACTGTATGCATGACGCTACAATTTAGGCGCTTTACAATTTATCCGTCAGATAATATTTATTCGATGATTGAAAAATCGGCCCTAAGGCAAATTTATACAAAGTAAAATTACCAGTACTGTATTTATTTTTTGTTTTTATTACAGGTCATTTCAAGTTATAATTTAGTACAGTAACTAGAAAAGGTAATAAGTACAATAATAAACTTAGACATAATTTCGTAGCTGAGTCCTCGATGTCTTTACCTTCGTCCCTGCAATAATAATAAAAATCTTAAAAACATAAAACTGGAAAACGTTATTTAGCGGTGAAGAATAGCACCTATTACAAACAAGGAGGGAAAATAACTGATGAAAAAGTTATAAACAAATAAATAAATAAATGTCACGGGACAAATTGCATTAAACTTCCAAGATTTTGCAGAAAATCCTCTGGTAATTCCCAAAATTTACAGCGTGTGGTCTTCATTAACGTTGCATTCACTCCCGTGCCTTTCATGTTTCTAAACTTTGTGATTAAGGTTTAGGATTTTTGTCCCGATCCCGTGGAAACATCGGGATAATAACGAACTTATCTGATATTCCAGAGATCAAACTATCTACATTCCATATCCAACTACCTACAACAGTTTACACTCACGCACAAATACCTACTCGCAAAGTTACGCATCAATATCAGTAGGATTAACTTATGATAGTAAGAATATAACTTCTACTTACAAATCTTGTAAATCAGCAATAACTTTATTGAAAACGCATTCCATGACGTAAGGTGAATCAATAAAATCGCGATGTGAGAATTTATTTCTGCCCACTTTCCGGGCTATACCTTTACCCAAATCATGAGCCATAGCTACAGCGTCTCTAGCGTCAACTATTTCATCATTAGGAGCATAATGTAGTATAGTCCGAACTGTAACCAGTTTCAGTTCAAATGGAGGGGGTTCTAAGGTCCCGTAGTGCTCTTTGTTCTCGCCAGGTCCAAAGTCCCATCGAACGAATTTCTTACTTTGGACGTTCTGAGCAAAATGGGCCAATTGCTTGATGGAGCCACCTTTCGTGTCGCGGTGGTTGAATTTGTTTGCGTCCAGATTCTAAAATAATCAGAAATTTGGTTATTTGTCTTCACTCGATAAAACTACGAGTATCTGTTACGTAGGTACTGTGTGATATAATCTATGAACTTCTAGGAAGTAAAGGAGACCATGGGTGCATTATTCGTAGTTTTAAGTCCGACAAGCTCGTGCGCGACCCTACGCGGAACCCTGTCGCAGTCAGTATTTGTCGCACTTATTAAAAACAATCTTGTTAAGGACAGCAGAGGCTCCCTGCGACAGGGTTCCGCCGAGCGCCGCGCACGAGCTTGTCAAGGTATAGTTATATTTATTACTAGGCCCTCACTCGTGACATTGCTCGCGCTAACCATTGCATTAGATCTAGATTTTAAATTGAAATTCCAGGATTCTCAAAAATTACGGTCTCCATTAACGTTGCCCAAAAACACCCGTGTCAAATTTCAAGTCTCTAAAGTGATTGAGATTTTGAGATTTTACACCGATCACGTAGGAGTATCGAAATAAAAGTAGCTTATGATATTTGATCATGATGATGATTTATTGATCAAATTTAATCTATGTCTGCCGAGCCGTTTTAACGTGAATGAGTAGCAAAGACACACAAGCACTCAAAAACTTTTGCATTTGTAATAATAGTAGGAATAATTGAATAGTGTTAATGCTTACCATGTGCTTATCGATTTCTAATGCCGTGCAAATGTCACGATATTTGTATTCACCCAGGCAGTAATCAACAGAATCATAAATAGCTGTAGAATTACTATACGGAAAAACTTCTAAGATACCCAATTTTAATAACATCTCCTGTGAAATATCCAAAGGGAGTTAAATATGCTAACTTGTGATTGTTAAAACAGCATTGCTATTTATAAATATTGACTCACAACAATAAAAATATATCGGTCTTAGTAGAAAATCAAAACAAGCGCGTGAAAACATTAGCATCAGCGGTTTATATGAGTACTTACATATACCGTTTGGCTGAGCTCTGCTATGGTCTTAACTTTCTCATTTGAAAAGTGATTTTGATACCCAATGGGGGCCAGCAAGTGGCCTCCGACAAACTTTGCATTATATTTAGGCAGCAAACTGTTGAGTACCATGAAAGCGGTGGCACCTTGCGAATGACCTATAAAATGCAGCTGTTCCGATTCAGTTTCCCCTAAAATAAAGTCTACGGTCGCAGGAAGATCATATAAACCGATTTGTTCGTAACTGTAGTTGAAGAATCTGTATTTCTCCTCGTAAAGATCTGGTTCAAGGTAGAGGTGTAGGCGACTGTATTTGTTGCCTCGAGCGTTGCCGAGCCAAACGTCATACCCTAAGTCTTGGAGTTTGAATGCTGAAAGGTGAAAAAAGCTTTTCAAAATATTATGATCTAATCTCTTTCTGTTGCACAAATTTAAATGGAAATGATCTCTCTGAAGCCTTATGGCCGCTTGCTCTTTAAATACCTGGTAAAAATGTCTATATTATAAAATTATCAGTTTTATATTTTCCTTACTTCATATTATGATGTTCAATAAAGAGTCATTATATTGTATTGTATGATATTCACTTTATCTATATTACTTTGATAATTGGACGAAGGAGATTTTTGAACTATTGAAACGCAGATTACTTCACAAGTAACAAAAAGTTCAGGTTCAGTTCACCCGTTTTGAAATCCGCGATAATATTGTCATCAAAAGTATCGCAACAAAAGCGAAAAAATACGGATAACTCACATCTATGATCGAGTGAAGCTCGACATGTTTCGGGCTTATCCGTAGCCCTTCTAAACTCGAACGTAGACGTGAGTTATCCGTATTTTTTCGCTATGAGTGAGTCTCACGGTAGTTTTATGTTCAAAATATCGCAACAATAATGGTAGTTTAATCCATGCCAAAACATTATGTTAGTGCCTTACCTATGCCTTTTGAGTTTCCTTGTTCAACGAATCTGTCTGAAGATTGCCACATCCCGTGCAACAGCAGCACTGGGTGTTTTTTAGTAGGTTTAATTGTTTTATCATGGTATTTAATTCTAAATATATCTAATATGTAACCATCGCAGGTCACCACGTGGTATATAGATACGAATCTTGTTGAACCACGTAGTTTTAGGTAACCCGGCAGCTCCTGGAAAGTAAAGTATTATACTAACAAAAAATACACCCTACACTTAGAGATTTTTTCATTTCAGTCTTAAAAATCCAAATCGAAATTTGAAATTGTTTGCCCGAGAGGATCATGTTTCGGAAACGAGGAACTAAAGTCAAAGCTTATATCAGTAAGGTATCTACTGCAATATGGTACTGCATGCATGAATAGTGGAGTCGTGGTGGCGTGGTAGTTAGTAGTTTGACCTATGGCCTCTCAAGTAGAGGATCGTGGGTTCGATTCCCGGCTCGCACCTCTAAGTTTTCTGGAGTATTATGAGCTTTGCGGTGAAGGAAAACATCGTGAGGAAACCTGCACACGCCTATGGAGAAATGCCATGGAGTGAGTGAAGTTTCCAATCCGCACTGGGCCTGCGTGGGAACTACGGCCCAAGCCCTCTCATGGCCAGTGCCCGGCAGTGGGATGTGCACGAATAAAATCATTCACCCGACATATTTTGTCTTGTCTTTGGCTGTGGTTGGTTTACCTACGTGGTATTGTAAAATTTACTGTACTTACATATTCCGCATCCCCTTTTATCAATCCGGTTACTTTTGTGTGCTCTTCAATTTTACCTATATCAGGACTGGTTGGGGTATCGTCATCATAATATTCAACTTCCTCAGTTGTAGTGCCACCTGCATTGCTCAGTGCAACATTTATTAAAAGAACAGAAATACTAATTAGACCATACCTTAGCAACATCGTGGATTGTGGTTTCAATGAAATTGCAATCACCTGTTCGTCACAACATCCCCGTCTTATATAGTTCGTTATCTTTTGTTAATTACAGCCTGTTAATTACTTCGTTGAAGTGATTTATTTTCCTCATTATGCTTCTCGTTTTATGACGCTTTCGTTTCATCGAAACATTCAGATTGACTTTCACTTTCACACCATTCGCGACCACTTCAGGTGACTCCATAGAATTTGTAAGTAATAGTTTAATTAGTATTGTTGATTAATTTATGTACCTTATTTTGTAATTCTTTCACTTATATTACGGTTAAAAAAAAACATATCGAAGGTTAAAAGGCAAAACGCATGAAGCGACATTTTTTGAACTTTACATGAAACCTGGCTCAAACGACGGAGAAAAATTCGCTGATTTCAAATATGTATATAACTCATTTTGACAAAAAGTGTCGCTTCATGCGTTTTGCCTTTTAACCGTCGATATGTACGATGTTGTTTGTTTTCTATAATTCTTTATTTTAACTCTTTCTTTATTTTTGTTTCAGGTAACAAAAGTTCTAACGAGGACATGCATCACTTAAGAAGCTAAATTGAGTAATAATGAGTTTAAACAGCTACGTAAAAATTCTTAAGTTGATTTTATAAAGGCTTTTAGGGTTCCGTAGCCAACATGTCAAAAACCCTTACAATTCCGCTATGCCTGTCTATCTGGCTACAACTTTAGCTTAGAGTCTTAGTAGATTAGAAAGCTGTATTTTGGCATACATGTATTACAATATTCATTATGATAAAGTGATAAAATTTGTTTTAACATGTGTCAATTATGAAATTAATTTTACAATGGTATTTATTTTAATTATCCAACCTCTGGCTGGAATATATAGGATTCGTTTTGTGACGCCTTGTATGTTATAATTATCTCGAAGTTTCGGCCAGATTATAACGGCTGTGGTCAGGAGGAGACAATGATTCGAAGAGATGTTTGAGTAATTTAGGCATTTTAAAAGGCGTCATTACGTTCCAAGAGCGTAAATAATTATTTAGTTACTTGGTACAGAGCCACCAGTATAATATGTCAAGGATTATTTATCAAACAATGAAATCGGATTATCTGATTAACGACCAATATATTGGTGTTGATGTTTATCGAGTGTCTGCAATTTCCCGGATAAATTATTGCAACGTTTTTAATGACAGTCTGATAACAGTCGACAATGCGTCATTTCGAAATATCGATTTATGCTTGGATAAATAACAATTTCATGTCATTTGTATTGCTCGTGAAATTTTTCTGTTAGTTATGCTACAAAAAACGCAGTTAAAAATAAAAAGAATGACAAAATCGCAATAAATATTCAAAAGTTTTACTCGTACCAAAAGGACAAGTTTTTTAAACTATTTTTAAAGTCAACATTGCAGTAATTAACAAACTTGTATTTATATAGTTTTTTGTAGATGTTGCCGGTATAGTTACTGATAAATATCTACGAGATGAATGTGCAACATCCGCATTTGCTATTTTTTGAAAAAATCTTCTGTTAGGCAATATATTCAAATCATTTTCATCTAACAAATCTGACTTATTTCTTGCTAAATAATTTTGAAGAATTATTTGTGATGAATTTGGTTCATTTAAAGTACTTAAGTCCAAGTTATTTGGGTATGATGAATTTAGAACATTTGAAGTTATTAAGCCTGAATAATTTTCATGTGATGATTGCGGGATTTTTGTAGTTAAAGAATCCGAAAAATATGCATTGGATTCACGTATAGAATTTTCAAATGATCCTGACGATTTTGAAATATTTGTAAACAATAAATTATTATTAACTGTATTGATTGAACTAGAGACATTGCGAGGCATTACATTTGTATTATTTATGTATAAAAAATCCGAAATAGTTCTAGTGTTTGAACGTAAAATATTATCAACTTCTCCTTGAGATAAATTTGGAGAACGGGTGGTAAAAGATGAAATCATTGTAATGGGTGAATCTGACTCAACCGATGCAAACGAATTTGAATTATTTTTGGTAAACCAGTTTGGTGTATTTATAACTGATAAATAAACTGGAGATTTCTTCTCGACAATAGCTGACTTAGTATCTCTGAAAAGTAATAAATATTAAATAAAAATTACACTACAATTTGTATTGGAATGGCATAATTTGACAATAAATATTGCTCACCTTTCAAAATATAGAAGCGCTTCTATAATATAATCGTAAACAAGTTCTTTAGCATCAAAAGCATCAGTAAAATCTGAGTGACCGAAATCAGCTCTAGCTACTTTTCGCGTTTGGGCATTAGGCATATCATTGGCCATGTCTGCTACATCTGTATAATCAACCAAATTATCACCCATTCCGAAATGTAACGTAGTATTAACTGTAACGAGACCAAGATCATAATTTGGAGGATCCTTTGTACCATACACTTGTTCGTTTCGTGTTCCATAATCCCATCGGCAAAACTGTTTCAGTCTGACATTTTGACCATAATGTACCAGTTCCTTTACGGCTCCTCCTCCCGCAAACCAGGAGCTATCTATACCGTCAGTACCCTGTAAGAAGTTTGTATTACTCCCTCTTGGTTATTACGCGTGTCTTTATAACTTAATATATTAGGTAGGTACCTTTGACGGTAGTAAAATAACTTTTTAAACTTCACTATACTCACCAATACTTTACTTGAGTGTAGCATTTCACAAAAATTTTGGTACTGTGTTGAATTTAGGCAATTTTTAACTAAATCCTCCACCGTATAAGAACTTGATAGAAGGAAACCAGATTCAGAGGGAAACACTTCCACATATCCCACTTTTAGAAGCAAAGCCTGTGAATAATAAATTACAAAGTGAATAATTATAACAAGGGCAATGTCGTTCTAATTAACTGTATGTATAAAACATAAATTTATAAATAAATAAATGTCACGGGACACTTGTCACCAATTCACCTAGTAAAGTAGTAATTGAGTATTTAATAAAAAAATAGTGGAGATTATTCTCCATATAGGTACCTACATAAATTTTGTCGGCAAACGACGACAATGTTTCCAACAATGTATTAGAAAAATGTTTTTGATATCCAGCTCCAGCTAGCAAATTTGCCGTTACAAATTTTTCATTGTACTTCGGTCGCAAAGAATTCAATACAAAAAATATTGTTCCGCCTTGCGAATGACCAATATAATGTAATTGCTTGGTTTGGGTTTCGTTTAAAATATAGTCTACTGTAGCGGCGACGTCGCTTACACCTATATCTTCGTACGTGAAGTTAAAGAATTTAAATTTATCTTCAGGGTCGTCGGGATTTAAGTACTCATGATGACGAGAATATTTATTACCACGATTGTTGCCAAGCCACACATCAAATCCAGCATCGGCTAGATCATAGGCTAAAATGTAAAAAAAAAACAGTATTACTATTTAACACACCAAACATAGATAGATGATAAACACTGCTACACTTTGCGTCAATAGCTTTATTTGTTTGTCTTCGACCAAATTTAAATAATGTACTGAAGTTAATTTTGCAATGTGGGAGATATCTTGACATCGAACTACTTATTCATTGTACTTATTTAGTACTTACCTAAGCTTATATTTCGGCCATGTTCAATGAACCTATCTGATGACTGCATCATTCCATGGAACATCAACACTGAGTATTGGTTCTTTCTTACATTCATCTTAAGATTTATTAGCCTGAATACTGTCAGTATGTACAGATCCGAGGTTGTCACTTGATGCGTTTCCACTGTAATCTTCAATTTAACTAAGATTAGGTGCTAATGTTCTCTAAGTACAGTTTCACAAATCTACCTGAACCGTGAGATCAACGCTATTCTCATTCCTACACAGCGAATTTGGACACGTTATCCAGGATCAACCTTAACTAACTCAGTTAACATAGGCTAGCATTTGGTATCAGTGATTTGAGAGATTATAGCAGTTTTTTGTTTTTAACTTTACACTCCAGTAATGTTCATAAAAAAAATATGATTTTTTCTCCTAAGTACGGTGGTAATCGACTTTTGTACATTTACTGACTTATGTAGGGTTGCTTCTGATCAGGTACATTATAATTATCTATGAGACATTACTTGACATTTGGCCTTTCCTTGACATGCCAACTCTTTACTTGTTTATGTCAAAATTTGGTAGGGTGTTAACGAAATTTTTATAATTAAAGAATTAAATTATTTGCTAAATTGGTGATTTGATTAAGAACAATCTGTTACGTCCAGATGTTTTGCTCTCGTATATGTGTTAGGGTTTGTATTTATCTTATTAGTTTCACGTTATTACGTTAGAGAACCCTCATCATCATCATCATCATCATCTTTGAAATTTTATTGCGCTGAACTTCTTTAGTAGGTTTAGGCGATCTTTATTTATTTATTTATTTATCTCTTTATTACTACATTTAAACTTACCTTTTTATCCATTTTCTTGACATTTTCAATTAATTTTATATTTAAAGCACCTACACACACAAACACAGTTACAGTCACAATGCATTTCAGCATCATACTATTTTCTTTATTATTATTTACTTCTTTCTTATATAGTTCTTTGTTTATAGTCAACTTACTGTAAGAAAATTTAATAAGATAAGAAACATTTTTATTAGATTTTTATGTTTGATTTTACGCTAATGCACTATGCTTATAACCGTATAGTATTTTATCTTCTACATAAAAAAACAATTACCGAATGTGCTGTCAAGGTCAAAAGTAGCTGAACCCCGTACATTACTGGGACTTGAAATATTTCAAATTAGTGACAGTGATAAAGTACCAGAGGGTTGAATTACATTTGTATTCGACTGTCTGTGCGCGTAAGCACGTTTGCTGGTCCTTTATTATCCGGGCAGCTGAGTAATGGAATTCATTACTTATATCTCTGTTCCTTGAAGACTACTATCAGGCCGTCTTCAAATCAATGGTAACTGGGTATTTAATAAAAAAAAAAAATATTACGGGGCAATCTTACACAAATCGACCTAGTCCCAAACTAAGCAAAGCTTGTACTATGGGTACTAGACGACGATAAACATACTTATATAGATAAATAAATACTTAAATACATAGAAAACATCCATAACTCAGGAACAAATATTCGTGCTCATCACACAAATAAATGACCTTACCGGGATTTGAACCCAGGACCTCTTGCTTCGTAGGCAGGGTCACTACCAACTAGGCTAAAGCGGTCGTTAAAGTGGTCGTTATTAGTATTCCCAAATAGATACATCCTAGGACTTTTCAAAGTTAGAGTGAATAGGCTGTTACTGAACCATTGAGGTACACCTTTTGCCTCATCTGCACTTTTCATCAGGTGAAATAGGGGCAATCAAGGGTCAGTTTAATAAAAAATGTCTTAAAATATGCCAGTCTATTTTTTATTCGTTTTTAGTGACATTCATCATCATCATCATCAGCTCTGCTCGTCCACTGCTGGACATAGGCCTGTCCGATGGCACGCCACTGAGCACGATCCAGCTCAGCTCTTATCAGCCGCCTTGATACGCTACGTTTGCCGATCCGTGGTCTCCACTCAAGAACTAGTCTACCCCAACGGTTATCGGTTCTTCGGGTTATATGGCCGGCCCATTGCCACTTCAGCGTGCTAATGCGGTGCGCTATGTCGATAACTTTGGTACTCTTCGGATCACTTCGTTACGAATTCGATTTAGTGACATTAGTATTTTGGAATTTTGAATGTTTCAATATATAAATATTTAATTTACCTTCCATAACCCGACGAGTGCCGAGTGAATTTTTGTTTACTTAAGACTGACCCGTGATTGATCCCTATTTATCTATCTGTCTACTCTGTAATAGAACTCTGTAAGTCAATTAAGGAGAGCTGGGGCCAGCTGGGCTGTGGCAAAATATCAGTGTTTTGCTCCTATGAGCAATGTTGACCACTGAGCTATGGCCCTTTTGCACTACTGCAGCGCATACAGACAATATAAAATGTTTAACATTTAAGTTTGTACTGATTTCTGTATTTTTTGTTAATCTTGATTGTGTGTGCTTGCAGTACCAAATAAACGTCTGTATCTATCTAACTATCTATCTTATTCGTACCTATCACTAGATTACAAGCCAGACGCGATAACATTCCAAGGGATATTCTTATAATGTTCTTTTGTTATGCAGTTCAGTGCTCTTTGCTTGTTAAAAGTGTCTGACGCCTTATATATTATCGCTTCGCCTAACAATAAGTCATTGAAATATAGTCCGACATTGTGATGAACGATGGTAAATGGTTTCTCAAATACTAAATAAATAAATGTCACGGGACAATTCACATCAATTGACCTAGTTC
Source organism: Archips crataeganus (assembly GCA_947859365.1). Taxonomy (NCBI): domain Eukaryota; kingdom Metazoa; phylum Arthropoda; class Insecta; order Lepidoptera; family Tortricidae; genus Archips; species Archips crataeganus. Next base: position 20,501,836 of record OX402048.1, read on the forward strand.
CAAAGTAACCAAAGCTTGTGTTATGGGCACTAGGCAACGGGGAAACATACTTATATAGAGATACATACATACTTACTTGAAATATTAAACACTCAAGACTCGAGAACAAACATTCATGTTATTCATACAAATATCTGCGAGGAATAGAATAGGTGTATAAAAAATAGCCTATGACCTATTCTCAGGCCTACCGAATACGGTTTACTAATGTTTCGGCGAAAAATTATTTCGCAAAATGATTAATTTGGCAACTGTTTATTTTTTCTGAAACTGTAAACTTTTCAGGATTGTTATAAAAGAAACCTAACATAGAGGATAGTCCTGAAATATAGGTATCCTGAATAGTTTACAGAAAAAATAGACAGTTGTCAAATGAAACATTTGCGAAATGAATCATTTTACGAAATTATTTTCGCCGAAATGGCAGTACCCGACCGAATACAGATAAAAAAGTGTCATAAAAATCGGTCAAGCCGTTTCGGAGGATTTGTATAACAAACACCGTGACACGAGATCTTTATATTTTAGATAGAAGATTAGAAGAAGATCAAACTGAAAAATCTGCTTTTAACAAAAAATAGTGATCATCACCATCATTTCAGCCAACACAGGCCTCATCCAAGGCTCTCCAAACAGATCAGTCTTGCGCCATCCGTATCCAACATGTTCCCGCGATCTTAACCAGGTCAAAAATAATACTTGCTTAAGTTTGTTTAGAATTCCCTTAATTAATTATTTTTCTCAGGCTTGATCTGTACTATGACCACAGAATAATAATAGTACTAACGTACGGAATGCCCACGCTCCGCCCCGCACCGGTTCGAGTTACCCCACCCCTCAAGCGCAGATTGCCGGAAAACCGCCGGAAACCAGCGTCTATACTACGAAGTGCATAATTCGAACTTCGTTTCATGCCATCCCGCTCACGCTAATATGATTTAACACGAGAGTGAGAGGGATGATACGATACGAACTTCGATTTTCGAATTTCGTAGTAGCGCCCCAGTCGGGTGCGCAACGCGCGCGATCTTCGCGCGATGCATGTCGGCCGCACGGCACTAAGTTCGGGAGCAATAATAGAAGTACTTTCCTACCCTACCTACATCCTTTTATAAATAATGCTTTCTAAAATTATCGCGATTAATACATGAAATAACTACCTACCGAAAAATTTAGGTTTGTAGTCGTATATCTATTGTAAATAATAATGCTTAAATACACAGACAGACACATTTTAAGTAGGTTAAATAATTATGTTTAAATAAATAGATAAGATTAACGATTACATTTATTTGCACATATCTAAGCCATACCTCCATAATATTATAAATACCTATATAAGTCATTGGTAGTACACAGTACTAGGTTTTTGCGATGGTCAGCCCTGTGTATCTTACGCACACATTGACGCGTGTATAGACGTTGTCGTGCTTATGTAGATTCAAGAACGCGTATTTTGTACGTCGTGGCCGCCGTGTGCTATGCTATGACAACAATCTTCATGACAAAATTCATAAAAAAACACAGCGAGACTCCAAGATATTATTACAAACCATGTGTTTCGGTAGTAAAATACTTCTCGTCTGCTATTTATTAGGTAGTAAAATAGGTAGGTTTATGAGGTTCTAGCTTGTTAAGTACGATATTCCTTGTGTCAGCATTTAATTAAAGTTCATCTATGGCCTATACAGATTCCAGAACAGGCTTCCTCTCAGATTGCGAGGACTTAGTTGTAGTTCGCACGCGGGCCCAATGCGATTGGGAATTTCAAATACGGTCACGTGCTTTAATTAGGGACCCATTTCGAAAAATTATCCTGTGAATTCCTATATCCTATACAATATGACAGAACTGTCAACTTTAAGTGGGTCTCAAATTGATGTTCGTGGCTGTACCATTGAATTGCTTTCCAAATATCGGTAAGTTTCCTCTGGATGTTTTCCTCCACCGTAAAGCCCGTGGTAAATTTCTGATTTACGTACCTAATTTTGCACATGAACTATAAAGAACTTAGAGGTGCGATCCAGGATTTGAATCAGGGGCCCACTACTTCAGAGGCCCTACTTGTAGGTTCAAACCATTGGACTACCACTGTTTTTAATTAATTTGGACACATGGCAATGGGCCATTCTACTTTTCGTTGACCAGTCATTTTTGTACTGTGCTCTTCAAATATTTTTTTTACAAAAACGGAAAAGTCCTCGGTTTAAATCATTAAAGATTTAAATAGCCACATAATTAAGCTTACATTTAAAATTATCACTACGTATAAAAAGTAATCATTATTATCTATAAAGTAGGTAACGCAGTGGACATGCATGTCCCCGCCATTTGTATGGAAATTGATGTATTTTCCGCTGAGTTACCAATTTTTTCCACAAAATTTCTTTGAATTTAAAGTTTTATTGCTTTAAAACATTAAATTTAGGTGTTTCAGTTTGTATATAAGTTATTTACACTTGAAAAAAATCACCAGGTATGCCTTATATTCCACAAAAGATTAATGGTTACTTAAAAGTAGAATGGCCCATATATCATTTGAACGATGCCTTTAGTGTCCTTAGCGAACGCGTAGCGCGAGCGTGGCGTCTCCGTTTCAACTTGGGTATAAAATGCTTTCCTATGTCCAGCGGACGTCCTCTACAGGTTTCATGTCTCAAATGATTCGTGTGAAATTTAAAAAAAAAATCTTGTATCAGCCATTTAGAAAAACTCACGGATGGAGCCACTAGTTTCAAATAAATAAAAGTCATAATTAAGTTATAAACTGTTTATTTTATCATGGTCAATGTTAACTTACGGTCTTTAAGTAAAATAATAGAGGTAGGTACCTACTAGGTATTATCCGTCACATAAAATTAAACATAGTAAAACGTACTCAATCCAGTTAGCCTTAGTTTTGTACAGGTTAATCGCAAAAATGCAGTAAAAGCTATGCAGTTTAATTGCTTCCATCCAATTGAAGACGATAAATGATGTACTGCGTCACCAGTTCTCTGACGTCGATGGATTTGACGAAGTCTAAGTGAGCGAAGGTTTCACTTTCGACCTTTCTCGCGACGGTGTTAGGCATGTCAGCAGCCATGGCTAGCACATCCCTTTCGCCCAAGAGGGCGTCGCTGACAGAGTAGTGCATAGTAACATCGACAGTGACGAGACCAAGGTCGTAGGACGGGGGGGTGATGGAACCATAGACTTGGCGGTTTGTCACCATACCATAGTCCCAGCGCCGGAAAGCTCTGTCTCTGATGTTTTGACCGTAATGCGCGAACTGTTTGAGAGACGATCCGCCGATCATGGATGTTGACTCAGAGTGGCCCTGGAAAACATAATACAGTTTTTCAGTGAAATATACGGATAACTCACATCTTTTATCGAGTTTCGCTGGACATGTTTCGGACTAATCCGTAGCCCTGCTTCCCGGAGCACGATCCACTTAGGTAATTCACACACCACGGCGGCATCACCATCATTCATGTCGTGATTTATCGATTGTCATTAGCGTATCTCTTCTCTTGTTTAGTTAGTATATGCTTAAGATTTTCATCATCACCATTATCATCAACATCATCATCATCATCATCATCATCATCATCATCATCATCATCATCATCATCATCACCACCACAATCATCATTATCATCATCAGCATCATCATCATCATCATTATGAAAATCTTAAGCATATCATGTCACCCGAAAGATGTCCACTGCTGAACATAGAACTTCCTCAAAGTTTCGCCAAACATACCGGTCCTGCGACCTTAACCGGGTGCGCCTCGATAGATATAACAACATTTGATATAACTGTAACATTTGGTATAATGCTACATTTGATATAATGCGATTTACTCAAAAAGTAAACTTCGGAGGATTGATATTAATTCTATTTGATATGCTAGGTTAGGTTAGATTAGTTTATTTTATAAAAGAATCGTAGAATGTTTACTTCTCGAGTAAATCGAATTATGTCAAATGTAGCATTATACCAAATGTTACAGTTATATCAAATGTTGTTATATCTATCATTACACACCCGTTTTCCGTCCCTGTACTCGTATTTTACGTATTTTATAGTAATTTTTGTATCACAACAAATGTAATACAATCGAATCAGTCATTGTCTGTAGCTAATTAGGAAAAGAATATTAGTTCCTGATACTTTATTTAAGCCTGATTAGTTCTTTGAATTATTGGTGTTGCTAGTTTCTTATCCGTTCGCCATTTTAAAGATAATCAGATCAATTAATAATATTGACGTCAAAGTTAAATTAAATGATGTTACATAAATTAATTAAATCGTGGAAACAATTCGACTGTTTTTGTTATTCTCGCTTCCATGACTGCCCAGGTCTTTAATTCTATTCTAGATCATTAAAACCAGAGTCGCTGCAACTACTGTGTAGCAAGTTAGTATCACATGCTGACTGGAGACCCATTTTCGGTAACATTTGAAGTCACCACCATTATGATTATGCAATAAATTTTAAAATGTACTTTCATTATTTGGTGGTGGTACTTTTAGGACCATAAATAAAATATTTTTCTTTCGTTTTTCATTGAAACAAGTTCTGATAACCATGAGTGTTAGTGCAGCATGAATCTACAGGAGTTTATCGTTCTAACTCGAAATAGCAAAGAGTTCAGTCGACGTCACAAGAGACCGAAGAGCTGGGAGCTTCCTCCGACAAAAAATTAGCTTAAAGACGGAACGCTTTCAGCATTCTCGAAACTTTGTCTAAAAGGTCTTCTTTTTACATGACTACGGCATATAAGAAGATGTATTTTAAGATTGTTTTAAATTTTCTTCTTTTCTTTTTCTTCATGTCCTTTTAGTTTAGGATCTCTATGGTTTCACATAATTTAACAACAATAGTGTTTTTTTCAGGACTTTTTAAATGCCATCATATAGAATGCAGTAGGTGTGGTTAGGTTTGTTTTATAAGAATTCCGAAAAAAATCCGTTTCATAAATAAATCACTTTATGACTAACGTTGATTATGGAGAATGATACATTGTGACATATTAAATTATGAGAAACCAAGGGATCCTAGTTTGAGTTGGTTGTTTGTGTTTACATACTTTATACTATATGTTTAGTTACTGCATTAGTTGGATTTTCTTACCACAATATGTTCGAGTCCGAGCATTTCGCAGTAAGCCTTGTACTTCAAATCGCCGAAGCAGTTGTCGATGTACGTGTGCCCTTGTCTTGACAGGGAGAACGGGAGGTCGTCCAGACCTCTGATTTCGACCAGCCCCAGACTTGTTCCCAGAGCCTGAAAAACAATATAATTTTAGAACACAACTGATAATAAGTATTAAATAATGGTTAAAAAGGGACAAAAAATCCATTAAGGTGGAGGGGAAACGTACAAAATAGACTAATTGGGAATGTCTAAAAAAAATTACCAGTGGTTTTTATATTTTTTTTGTATAGAAAAGTCAATTATAAGAAACTAATTTCAATATTTTGTCACTTAGTCCACTACTTTTTTCAAAATTAATTATTGAAACTATTTTGGTTGATGACGTCAGATTGTAATTGAGGGCTCCCACACTGCCAAATTTCTAAATCTATCTAAATGCGTACGATAAGGCAACACCTTTAATTATTTTTTGCGTGGTGGTACACTGTAACTAGTGTCACTTTACTGGCGCTGTCAAAGTGCTAGATGTCAGGCAGTGGGTCCAAATCAAACTCCGTAGTTATAATCCACGCGTAAATTTGTGAAGAATTCTAACCACACAGAATAAAGTACGACTTGGACCGGTCACGCAATTTACACCAAAGTCAAATGAAGGTCATTGCTTATTTGTTATGTAATAAATTCATTATATAATATTAAAATTAAATAACTACAGAAAACGAGTTAAAAAGCATTTATCTCGAAATGGTTTTCGATTTACTATACATTGCAAAAAAATAGACATCCCCAATTGCATTAGTTAAAATCCATATATTTCATACTTAATACGAACTAAAACATGAATGCACAGAAAAAACACAGAAAAAGACCAGCTTCGGAAATCTAACCCGGGTCCTCAGCATACCGTGCTGCGTGCTTTTACCCCTACACCACAACTGGTCGGGATATAGGCACGAATTCTTTCCTGTGCATCACACGTCTCGGCTTGCTTAATCACTGTCTGTATATAAGTAGCAGTGATAAAGCAACATCTATGTTAATACTCTCAACAAGAGACGTCAACACTCCTTCGGAACTAACCGCTCACCAGGACCAAGAGATGTCACTACTAAGCCATTCTTTTTCTGTTTTTTGTTGCAATCTTCATTTAATTTACATTTTGTTTGTTTACAACGTGAGGCAAAGAAACAGCTTAAGTGGGTCATCTAATGGTAAGGCAGCTGCACAAAAGAGAAGTTATGCCTATAAGGGATTTCTACCAGTCAAACTTTGAGTGGATGACAGGAGCTAGTTAGGGACCGACAAAGTGAGTTTAAAAGTCAATAGTGAAAGCAGCATACAATGCTATAAATACATACTTTGTGTTCAAGTTTATCCAGAATATTATCAAAGTCCCGTTTTAGGCAGCGAGCGAGCTAAGCGATCGAGCAAGTTGTTTCGGGGCAGAAGCGACTCGGATAGGTTAGGTTCAGAAGGCTAAGCGAAGTCTAGCGTAGCGTAGCTCCCGCCTTAGCCTTCGATTTATTGAATCAGGCGTTACTTTGCGGAGGTCCATATTAATGAACTAAAACAATTACTTTGCTCACCCGCGACCTTACAATAGTTACGTTTATGCAAGAAATGTGCGTTCATGCAGTTCCTCCACCTCCACACTGTACGAACACACACAAATCACATAAACCCAACCATCACCACCACCAAGCTACACTGACGCGTTTCGAACTCAACCAGAGCTCATCTTCAGAGTTACCACAACCGTATGCTATGCTACCAAATGTTAAACTAACAAACCAAAACAAATGTTTTAACTTGTCACTGTAACTTCTCAAGTACCCACTTTATTTTTCTTATTCTCAAACTACCCCACAAAAATTAACTTTTATTGACATATTTAAAACTACCTTGAATTTTTTTTTGTTTATTTATTTATAAGGCATATTTAATTAATACTAACTGTTCAAATTCGACCCAAGCCGCAGTAAAGGAGAAGATACTAAATTTACCTGTTCATTAATAATAGACCCCATAGTGTTGTACCTAATTATTTCCATGCATTCCAGAGCATCCAGACGCAACCCCTTGCCGCAATAATGTAACACTTCATAAGAATCTGAATCTAACAATGAATGATTTGATTCCAACAAATGTTTTGCAAAATTCGATCTATCTGGATGCTCATTCCTATATGCCGAAACATGCTCTTTAAATCTAGTATTAAAACTTCGGCCTGTCTGTCCTACGTATATCCCATTGCAGTCATTACAAGTAAGCTTGTATACCCCCGATCTAGTTCCCTTATCTACCTGTTCTTTGTGGTTACATAGCCTAGAGTACAAAGAGTTGTTAGTCTTAAAGGCAACATTAATATTGTTTGATTTTAAAATGCCATAAATCTTATCAGACAAACCCCCGACGTAAGAGATGCTAGATCTATATTTGTTAGTAGACTGAGAAGGTAACGCAGCGTAAAGCATGCTATTTACTAACCGTGCCTGCTTCTTTTGAACTAAACTATCTACCATTGATTTTGTATAACCATTTGAGATCGCTATCTGATAAATAGTACTCAACTCTAAATCAAAATGTTCCTTAGAAAGAGGCACAGTCAACAATCTATTAACATAACAATGGAAAGCAGCCAGTTTATGCTGCCACGGATGATTAGAAGATGCTGGTATAACAGCATCTGTGTACGTGGGCTTACGGTATATTTTAAATTGATGAACTAAAACAATTACTTTGCTCACCCGCGACCTTACAATAGTTACGTTTATGCAAGAAATGTCCGCAAAGTAACGCCTGATTCAATAAATTATTTAAATTGATGTTTACCATTTAATTTTGAAATCGTTAAATCCAAAAAGTTCAACGAACAATTTTCCTCCAATTCTTTTTTGAACCTTATCTTTACGTGCTTGTTATTCAAACCATTAATAAACACGTCAAGCTGCCTCATACTCCCTCTCCAGCATAGGATCAAATCATCAACAAACCTAAAATAGTACACAATATTACTATTACCCACAATATACTGATTCTCAAAATGATCCATAAATATATCTGCCATTAAAGGACTCAGAGGTGAACCCATAGCTAAACCATCACTCTGTAAGTAATAAAGACCATTGAACCGGAAATAATTTTGTTTCATGCATAAAGTTACCAAATCTATTAATTCACAAACTTCACCCGGATGCAACCGCTTCCTTTCTAAGTGGTCTTTTCATAAAGATGATGTGCCTGTTCGTCCAGTTGTCTCATACGTGAGTGCTCCAGCATATAAATTGGCGAAGAAATTAAATAGTATTATTCGTGTGAAGGCTTCCTTTAAACCTTCTTATAGTTTAAAAAATGGTTTAGATTTGGTTAGTAAAATTAAGGACATCAGCATACCGCCGAATGCAACGTTGCTTTCTTTGGATGTAGACAGTTTATTTACTAACGTACCATATAGTGAGACACTAGAAATTCTAAAAGACCACTTAGAAAGGAAGCGGTTGCATCCGGGTGAAGTTTGTGAATTAATAGATTTGGTAACTTTATGCATGAAACAAAATTATTTCCGGTTCAATGGTCTTTATTACTTACAGAGTGATGGTTTAGCTATGGGTTCACCTCTGAGTCCTTTAATGGCAGATATATTTATGGATCATTTTGAGAATCAGTATATTGTGGGTAATAGTAATATTGTGTACTATTTTAGGTTTGTTGATGATTTGATCCTATGCTGGAGAGGGAGTATGAGGCAGCTTGACGTGTTTATTAATGGTTTGAATAACAAGCACGTAAAGATAAGGTTCAAAAAAGAATTGGAGGAAAATTGTTCGTTGAACTTTTTGGATTTAACGATTTCAAAATTAAATGGTAAACATCAATTTAAAATATACCGTAAGCCCACGTACACAGATGCTGTTATACCAGCATCTTCTAATCATCCGTGGCAGCATAAACTGGCTGCTTTCCATTGTTATGTTAATAGATTGTTGACTGTGCCTCTTTCTAAGGAACATTTTGATTTAGAGTTGAGTACTATTTATCAGATAGCGATCTCAAATGGTTATACAAAATCAATGGTAGATAGTTTAGTTCAAAAGAAGCAGGCACGGTTAGTAAATAGCATGCTTTACGCTGCGTTACCTTCTCAGTCTACTAACAAATATAGATCTAGCATCTCTTACGTCGGGGGTTTGTCTGATAAGATTTATGGCATTTTAAAATCAAACAATATTAATGTTGCCTTTAAGACTAACAACTCTTTGTACTCTAGGCTATATAACCACAAAGAACAGGTAGATAAGGGAACTAGATCGGGGGTATACAAGCTTACTTGTAATGACTGCAATGGGATATACGTAGGACAGACAGGCCGAAGTTTTAATACTAGATTTAAAGAGCATGTTTCGGCATATAGGAATGAGCATCCAGATAGATCGAATTTTGCAAAACATTTGTTGGAATCAAATCATTCATTGTTAGATTCAGATTCTTATGAAGTGTTACATTATTGCGGCAAGGGGTTGCGTCTGGATGCTCTGGAATGCATGGAAATAATTAGGTACAACACTATGGGGTCTATTATTAATGAACAGGTAAATTTAGTATCTTCTCCTTTACTGCGGCTTGGGTCGAATTTGAACAGTTAGTATTAATTAAATATGCCTTATAAATAAATAAACAAAAAAAATTCAAGGTAGTTTTAAATATGTCAATAAAAGTTAATTTTTGTGGGGTAGTTTGAGAATAAGAAAAATAAAGTGGGTACTTGAGAAGTTACAGTGACAAGTTAAAACATTTGTTTTGGTTTGTTAGTTTAACATTTGGTAGCATAGCATACGGTTGTGGTAACTCTGAAGATGAGCTCTGGTTGAGTTCGAAACGCGTCAGTGTAGCTTGGTGGTGGTGATGGTTGGGTTTATGTGATTTGTGTGTGTTCGTACAGTGTGGAGGTGGAGGAACTGCATGAACGCACATTTCTTGCATAAACGTAACTATTGTAAGGTCGCGGGTGAGCAAAGTAATTGTTTTAGTTCATTAGCCTTCGATGTTAGGTTTTTTTTTTGTAACAGCACAAAACTAGTACTATGATTATTCAACTTTTTGTCAAAAAAAATTCTATAATTTTTAAATTAGGATCCTCATTCCACCTTTTAATGTTCGGCTCTCCTCTCATAGGTCATTCATAATCGGTCTTCTGTTTCGGGATATCGTACTTTCGGTCATTTGAAAATAGATACTTCGAGCTTCGGTATATCGGTCGGTATTTTGTACTTTCGGTATTCTGAATTTCGATATTTATACTGTAGGTATTATCATCATCATCATCCCAGCCTATGTACGTCCCACTGCAGGGCCCAGGCCCTATACTACGAAGCGCGAAATTCGAACTTCGTTTCATGCCGTTCCGCTCACACTAATGGTATTTATTACGAGAGTGAGAGGGACCGCACGATCCGAACTTCGAACTTCGAATTTCGTAGTAACCCCCCAGGCCTCCTCTCACATACAACATTAAATGCCTTCTCAGGTGTATGCAGGTTTCCTCACGATGTTTTCCTTCACCGTAAAGCTCATGGTAAATTACAAATGTAATTTCGCACATAAATTCCGAAAAAAAACTCAGAGGTGCGAGCCCGGACTCGAACCCACGACCCTCTGCTTGAGAGACCGTAGGTCAAACCACTAGGCCACCACGGCTTTTGAAAATAAAGAGTATATAGTTTTTATATTTTTTATATAGTTTTTTTTATATTATTTATATAGTTTTTAGGTATTATATTTTTATTTTATTTTTTCGGTATTATAATGCATACCCCTCGATTGGCCACCTCAAACGCGTTCGCTTTATTGCCTCGCAATGTAATGCAACTTGTACGATATTTGTGTTGCTTTGAACAGTACGCTTAGTAAAGTTTTACTTCACCAAAATACTTCTCGATCGCGTTTACGTAAAAAAATCAATTACTAGGGAAACATGGACAGCGACTCCGCGGCGATCGAGAAGTATTTTGGTGAAGTAAAACTTATACTAAGCGTACTGGACTTTATGGCACGAGGACACGCCGCGTGTATAAAGCATTTACCTACTTACTTATTTTTGATATCACAAATCACGGACACGGATTTAAATTGTAAACGCAGCGTAATGTCTAGATAATTACTTTCTAGCACTAATATTCCCTAAGCTAAGCCACGGACGGACAAAGGGACAAACGGTCATGGCGAAACTAAAAGGGTTCCCTTTTTGCCATTTTAGCTCTGGAATCCTAACAAAAAGGATATTTTATTGCATTCTCACAGTACCCTAGCGTTATACTAGATACGAAGGTCAATTTTCGAACTTCGCATCGTGCCATCCCGCTCACGCTTATAGCTTTTTATAGAAGAGTAAGAGGGACAGCACGATACGAACTCCCAAATTGTTATATTAGCTATTAATTTTAGCATAGTCATATTAAAATTTGCCCCCTGTTTCACCATTCACTTATAAAAGTCCAGGCGGCATATTTTTTCCGTGGAACACGAATGAACGTGCGTCGGCGCGCGCTTGTGACAACCTACTGAAATTTCGATCTTAGCAGATCGTCCCCACGGTAGGTAAATATCGCGCGTAAGTACATGGCATGCAAGAGGCCTGGCTCAATAGAACTTTGTACCATTCAGGGTGTGTGTGTATGTCTGTCTGTGGCATCATAATTCTTAAACGGGTGTACCGATTTGGATGCGGTTTTTTTTATTTGAAAGCAGATTTCTTGGCGATGGTTCTTAGATATGTTTCATCAAAATCGGTTTAGCCGTTTCAAAGTTATAAGCTCTTTTGTTAGCTGCAGAAGGAATCTTAGACGCATAATGGGCATTTACTTTATTTTCACATATGTGCGACCAAATTGCGTTGGGGGTTTATAAAATTTTTAATTTAATACTATTTAGATGTATTGATTTCAAATTGCGTTTCAGTCTTAGAGTTATAGTTAAACCGTTTCTTAGTCCTCGCCCGCGCGGTACAGGGGCTGGGGGGTACGACGACAAAGGGGCCGGGAGAGGTGCGGGCGGCAGGCACACAAGGCGCGCGAGTTGATATTTTACTATGTAAAAGTTAAGAAAAGTCAGCGCTTTTAGTAAAAGTTAAGAAAATAACAAATTAAACTTGCACCCAGATGAAATAAACATAAGATTGGTCCTGAAACGAAAATGTGGTGATCAGAATATCACGGCAGCTTTTGTTTATATTTGGTTTTTTAGGGATGGATGCATGCAATGCGTTAAGCAGGCAGAACCCTTAGGCTGCGTTTCCACGAGAGATGAGAGAGGATGCGTTGCGAGGGATGTGTTTGTCATGAATAATAGAAACACTTCATTTACAAGGATCTTGTAAATGAAGTGTTTCTATTGGTTCATGACAAACACATCCCTCGCAACGCATCCTCGCACAGCTCCGGTGGATACGCAGCCTTAATGATCTGATTAGTTATAGATAAATATGTTCTAGCGTTTAATATCGATACCTTTGGGTTCAATTGGCGTAAAAGCCACTTTGGCCAAAATGAGTTATATATACAGTTTTTCTCAGAATTTTGAGCTCTATCGATGTGTATATACGGTTCATTGAAACCATACGGCCGGCCGTGATATCAACTGCATACCCTACCCTCATTGTGATAAATGAACTGTTGTTATCTACCTATTTTGTTGTTAACCTAATTGCTATAATATTATTACCTAAGTATACTAATGTTAATATTATAAAATGTTTAATTAGTTAATGTTATTTAAAAAGTCCTCTGCATGCTACTGTGTTATCTAACTGCGTAAATTGTATTTCTCAATGCCAAGTGAATTGTATTATTTTTATTGAGAAATAAATGTCTTAAACCATAAACCATATCTTTTTGTTTCTGCTTGTACGGCGGGTCTTTGAGAACTTAGCCCCTACCATATGGACAGATTCCACTAACCCGTCATTATGATCGTCCACATCTCATCCTAGGCACTCGAAACGGTTTTGAAATTCGAGCTAAAACCAAAAAATAATGAGAGAGATTTTTTTTCCAACTTCTACCTGTATTATTTCATTCACTATGATACAAAATAACATGTATTTTTGCAGATAATTAAAGATTACAGACAAAAACAAAATATTTATGTAGTTAATACTACCTAACTCTTAAATATCTGTGTTTTACGGCAAGAAATACTAACCCACGTTTTTTTTTTTAAATTGTGATACGTCACATGAAGATTCTAAATCATCAATTTTTTATAGACGTAATTACCATGAAGAGCAAATTTCTTGGGCGTAAATCCAAACTATTTTCTAAACCGAAGGTAGCTAGCTGGTAAATGCTAATAATTTATTCTTTTTCATGCTGACATTTTAAGCATATTTCATGTAGATAACTTTTTTATACGGCTAACAGTTAAAAAGTTATTCGAAAAAAACGATTTAAAAAATATTTTTTTCGCTCTCCTGAAAAGTTGCATTTTGGCTTTTACGCCAATTGAACCCAAAGGTATCGATATGCTAATACACAATATATGACATTGCTAATGACAAACCGATAATGATATAGCGGGCCAATGACCAGCGCTCAGATGTCTATTTTTACTTAATTTTATTGTGCTGTTTTATGCATTTTTTAACCATTACAATAAAAACTATTTGTCTGCCAGTTTTAATAAACCAGCAAGACACACATCAAGGTGTGTTTCAGTAGTATAGCTATAAATTAAAAAATTATAAAACCCCCGACGCAATTAATCTAAGATCCCTTCCGCAGCATACAAAATAGCTGATAACTTTGAAACGTCTGGACCAATTTTGATGAAACATGTCTAAGAACCATCGCCAAGAACCTGCTTTCAAATAAAAAAACCCCATCCAAATCGGTACACACGTTTAAGAGTTATGATGCCACAGACAGACAGACATACACACACATAGCGTCAAACTTATAACTCTCCTCTTTTTGTGTCGGGGGTTAAGTTGTTAGTTATTTCGGCTGCGACGACTGCTTCTGAGATGAGCTCTGATGATAATATCATCGCATATTATTCTCTAATATGGCTACTGTAACCAATTTTTTGCTGCAAAAATACAGTCATACTGTATTGATTCTTAAAGTAAATGATAGTGTTACATACTAATAATATAGTCTAGTAATACAGTAGTATAGTCTCGACAGTCGATATGTACAGCACTGGGCCAGCCTGCAACGCTCCCTGACATCATATGTACTACCTAACTAACGTAGTCATGTCAGTTTGTTACTAACTCGATATGGATCACGTCGTAAGTTGTCCAAAATAAATGTTTCTTTTACAGTCAAAGTCAAAGTCAAATCTTTTTATTGTAGTTATGTTATCTACACTAATATTATAAAGAGGAAAGATTTGTACCTATTTTTGTATGTTTGTAATGAATAGGCTCAAAAAGTACTGGGCCGATTTAAAAAATTCTTTCACCAATAGAATGCTACATTCTTCCAATTTGACATAGGCTACATTTAATTTTGAAAAAAATTAGGGATCCTTGGTAAAATTTGAACAATGTAACCGAAGGTGTAGAAAAATGAGTCTTAAAATGTCTTTCGTCGAATGCGCTGCCGAAACTATTAGCGATAGAACAAAATAATGTACAACAATATTGAAGAACATCATAATGTCTACAAAAAACTCCGCGGTAGCATATGTCCAACTATTGTAGTTATGTCACTACAACAACTTTTTGCATTTTAAACATTAATGAAAATGCTAACCAAATTCAAACCATGCTATTTATGTGTTTATATATTAGATAAAGTGATTCAAGAGGAAGGTTTACAAGTATAATACATGCATAATATAGTTGTACCCGTGCGAAGCCGGGGCGGGTCGCTAGTGTTTAATATGTTTATTGTAACATGGCAATTACAGCTTAAATTAATTACAACTAGTTTTAATCCGTCACCAGGACATGTTATTTTTGGACATGTATGTATAAAGATGTAAAAAGATAATTTTATTTGTAAAACATGAGTGCTAAATATACAATTATTAAATATACTATTGTTGTATTTAACAATTGTATATTTAGCACTCATGTTTTACAAATAAAATTATCTTATCGTATTCTTCATTTCTAGATATTTACAAAGTCGCATTTAGTTATTCATGAATTTACAAGTGTACATTTTATTGCATCTCATATCAAATCTCTACAACCCTTAATATATACAGGGTGTTAGGTAATGAGTGGATAATCCTTGAACTACGGATAGAGGGCACTTAGGACGTTATAATAAAGCTAATATAGGTTTAGTAAAAGTCGCACGGTTTTCGGGATATTTGGACTTTTAGGCTTTTTTCGAAAATGAACACCCTTGTTCAATGTTTTGATCATAGCACCATTTGTAGCGTTATTACTTCGTACTTACAATTTATATCGTGTTTTAGCTCCCTTATCGTATCTTTTTCACGTCCTGTTGTCGATCTTAATATCATTAGAATGGCGTCACCTTCATTTCTGCAGGGTCCTGCAACATCACAAAAGCTAAAGAACACAGTTTCACTGGGTTTTCACTACGTATTTTCACGTTACAATCACTTTTTGATTCGATGACAATGGACACTAACTTTTTCGGTCTTTTTCCATGTGCTGCGGTTATGCTGGAGATTCGGGCTTCGCGCGTGCTGATGCATGACGTTTTTTTTCCGTGCTTTTAATTTAATAACAAATTATTTTCATGGCTCCTTATAATTGTTATCGTCTTCAATGCAAAAACTGACATGTTTTGACATGTTTGTTTATTCGGTTGTCATGACAAGTATTTTCGTTTTTCATTCCAGAGAAACAATATTTTAGATCAAACCTCCCTCCAAAACTAGAAATTATTCTTGGCCACGTGTACAAATTTGCTTTTAATTAAATATTTTGTATGTTCTGATTCTCGAAACGCCCTCGGGAGCGGACCTACGTCACGAGGCCTATAAAAGCCATACAAATCCCAGAGCAGTTCAGTTTATCGTCAGCTTCCTAATAAGGAACAAGTCGAAAAGGCCTAATCCCGGGGCCGAAGTGGTCCCGGGATCCTGCAAGCCTCCGCGAGTCATCTTATAAGTCTCTGCGAGTTATCTCAAGTCTCCGCGAGTCATCTCAAGTCTCCGGGAGTCATCTCAGTCTCCGCGAGTGCTCTCAAAGTATCCGCGTAGTATCTAAAGTCCCCGCGATTCGCCTCAAGTCTCATCCTGTTGTCTCCAACTCCACCGTGCTTTACCCGCATCAATATCGGGTGCTGCCGCACCTAGTCCACGTGTTGCCGTGCCTGCCTGCTGCCTCCATCTGTGCCGTGCACCGTCCGTGTCCTCACTGTGCAGGTGCACAGATCGTCGAGGTCGTGCACCCTACGCCGTTACGAGGCGTAACGTGCGCCTGTAGCGCCTGTTGCGCGTCCCCTGACAGTGCGCTGACGGCGCTTCCACCAGGCGCTGTCGCGCCCCTCAGAGCGTCCTATACGCTCCTATCGTCATCGGACTACATCCCATCGAAGCCCCGCATCGCCACCGGATCCACTACATCTCTACTCTCACTCACACACACTTCCGACCATTACTACAAATCACCACTTTACACCCATCTTATCTGTTGTAAATATTTGTTTTAGTTATCTATACATATAAAATCCTTTGTCCTGACTGACGGATCAACGCACAGCCTAAACCGCTGATCGTAGAGACCTGAAACTTTGAGGGTGTGTTCTTTGTATGACGTAGGCATCCGATAAGAAAGGATTTTTCGTAGTTCTACTCCTAAGGGGGTAAAAAAGGGGGGCAAAGTTTGTATGGGACAACGTGATTCCTTGGTCCAATTTACTTCAAATTTTGCATAAACATTCTATAACAGAATTGATGGAAGACGTGTTTCATATTTTATTGAAATTCATCCCTTGACGGGGTTAAAAAGGAGTAGAAAGTTATTTTGGGGGTGATTTGCTTCGAAGTTGATATCAATACTCCTTAGTGCTTTTGATTTAAATTACTTTTTATTTTGACACAATGTAAACGAAACGAAACTTCAAATTTTGCAAACCATTTGTCTACGTTTTTCAACCACTTCGTGATCTGATCTCTGATAATAACTAATTATAATAAGTAGTATTTGCATTTCACCAAGCTTTTGCTTTTACAAGCGCAGCGTGGGACGTCCACCAATGAGATGGACGGACGTTTTGCTGAAGGCCGCAGGTTCAGGGTGGATGCAAGTCGCTTCCAACCGTAATGATTGGGCGTCAATGAGGGAGGCCTATGTCCAGCAGTGGACGTCCTACAGCTGAAATGATGATGATGATGATGAAGCTTTTATGTGAGTTCAACCTTTTTCGAATAAAATCGAATCAAATCGAATCGAATCGAAATGAGTAACATCATTGTTGAACTCGCATAAAAGCTTGGTGCAATGCAAATACATATAAAATGCTTTGTCCTGAAGTCCTAAATGACTGACTGGCGGATTAACGCACAGCCTAAACCGCTGTATGTAGAGACCTGAAACTTGGAGGATGTGTCCTTTGTATGACGTAGGCATCCGATAAGAAAGAATTTTCCGGAATTCCCACGGAATAAGGAATATACGGGATGTATATATTTCATCAATCGAGAGTGACCCTATCCCCATAACGAAGATTACTAAACTGTTCCAATTGGGCATGCAAGTAGACTATTAGAACAGGTATAAAGCTAATTTCAATAATTTTGAAAATATCCACGGGATAAGGATAAATCAGGATTTATATACTCAAATCAACTGGATCCTATCTCCGTAACTACAATTAAGTACTAAACTTTTCAAATTCAGTATAAACGTAAATGGTCATACATAACAGCAAAAAAACTTATTGCAGGATTTTTGGAAATTCCTGTGGGATAGATAATCTCTGAAACTTCCGAGCCGATTTAAAAAAAATCTTTTACCAGTAAAAAGTTACACTATCCTTTATTGACGTAGGCTACTTTTTTCCGGAAAATGCAAAATTCCCAAGGGATAGAAATAAAAATTCAACTTCGGAGCTCATTTTAAAATGTGTTTCACCAATAGAAAAGATACACTGTCCTTGATTAACATAGGATGCTATTTTCCGGATAAATGCAAAATTCCCGCGGTATAGAAAATAGTAAATTTAACTTCGGGGCTGAGTTTAAAAAAAATGACCAATAGAAAGCTACACTATCCTTTGTTGGTATAGGTTAGGCTACCTACTATTTATTCGGTAAAATGCAAAATTCCCGTGGGATAGAAAGAAGTGAACATCACTTGAGGGCTGATTTGAAAATTTCTTTCACCAATAGGAAGTTACACCAACAATTATTTACATAGTTTTCTCCGTGAAAAAGCAAAATTCACACGGAAAAAAATAAGTGAATTCAACTACGGGGCTGATTTTAAAACTTCTTTTACCGGTAGAAAGCTACACCTTTAAGGACATAGACTACTTTTTCTCGGGGAAAATGCAAAATTCCCGCGGGATAAATATAAGCGAAAATTTGCATAGAATAAGAACAAATTTGTTGAAATTCCCACGGGATAGTGAATAAACGGGATTTATAATATTCACTAACTGATACTGATGATGATGAAACTGGATGTTGCTTTTGCCGATTTTTTTGTTTTATACAATGAAAGAGATGAAGAAGCTTTACCACAAGTTGGAATTCTACGCGGACGAAGTCGCGGGCAAAAGCTAGTATTGTAAATAAATGATTTTCAGTTTATTTTAATTTTCATTTCGTAGCTTAGGTTAAGGCTATTTATATTATACTTTGTCGTTTCACGACATTTCTAGAATTTAGGCTAGGAAATAACTGTCGCTTCACGACACATTTTAAACTAATTTTTTAGGGTTCCGTACCCAAAGGGTAAAAACGGAAACCCTATTACTGAGGCTCCGCTGTCTGTCCGTTCGTCCGTCTGTCACCAGGCAACCGTGATAGCTAGAGAGTTTAAATTTTCACAGATGATGTATTTCGGTTGCCGCTATACAACAAATACTAAAAAATGGAATAAAATGAATATTTAAGGGGGCTCCCATACAACAAACATGATTTTTTTGCTCGTTTTTGCTCGACACTGATAACGGCAACAGGTAGACACTTGACATATTCACAGAATATTTAATTATATATTGACTTTAAAAATAAATGATTAAATTAAAATAAAAAAAATATTTAAGGGGGCTCTCATACAACAAACGTGATTTTTATAGATAATTGTACGGAACCCTTCGTGCGCGAGTCCGACTCGCACTTGGCCGGTTTTTTATTTTTTATTTTTGCTCAATATTCTTGAGGATTTGTCTTTGATCAATTGGATTTGTGTAATCAGATAGGCATCGCCATTTTTGTGAGACAAAGATCACAAACTTAATTTTTGCGTTTTCAATCATACATTGACCAAACTTTCAGCTCTCATGGTGAAAAATGTCATCCAATTCAATCTGGTTACTCATGCTTTGGTGTAACCAATTTTTTGCTACAAAAATACAGGCATGTAAAGTGATTCTTAAAGCAAATGATAGTCTTACAGTTATGTTTAATGTGTTTATTGTAACATGGCAATTACAACTTAAAGCGTTCAAAACAAATAGTTTTAATCCGTCACCAGGACAAGTTATTATTATTATAATTAAAACATAATCAACACAATTTCCTCTACCTATCTAGTAAGCTTTGGTTTTTTACAGGTTAACGTGTCACCAGGACGTAAACCAATTTGTACAAAAGTAAAACAATCTATTGGTTTGATGCAGCGTAAACTACATCTGCTCGTTGGACACTTGCTATAATATAATTTGTCACCAGCTCTCTAGCGTCCAGAGCCGCGACAAAATCTAAGTGAGAAAAGGATTCTCTCGCAACCTTTCTTGCGACTGTGTTGGGCATGTCAGCAGCCATGGCTAAGACGTCTCGTTCATCTAAAAGGTTGTCACTGACAGTGTAGTGCATGGTGACATCGGTGGTGATAAGTCTCAGGTTGTAGGAAGGCGGGGTCCTGGAGCCGTAGACGATGAGGTTTCTAAGGCTACCGTGGTCCCAGCGTCTGAAGGTTCTGTCTTTGATGTTCTGGCCGTAGTGCGCGAACTGCTTGAGGGCTGAACCGCCGATACCCATGTCTTCTATATTGGTGTAGCCCTGAAAAAAATGTCGTCAGAATAAGGATAGGCATGCTAGTAAAATGGATGGGTAGGAGCAAAGCACTAAAGAGAACGGTTCTACGGTTCGGAGTAAATAGAACGGTGTTAAGTAATATACGAAAAACTAACGGGTTTTAACCGAATACATTTTAGTAAGTAATTCACGATAAAAATTACCTAGTAAATTGAATAAATTGATCAATATTATCTTTTGATATAATACTTAACTGTAAACCACACATTTGTAGCGTAAATTGGCTTTTGACGAATAAAAAGTAAGCGGCCGTAAAAACCAAAGTCCCATTCAGGAAATAAATAAATAAGGAACTAAAACAATTACTTTGCTCACCCGAGCAAAGTAATTGTTTTAGTTAATTAATATGGACCTCCGCAAAGTAACGCCTGATTCAATAAATTAATAAATAAATAAATATTAGAGGACAATCTTACACAAATCGACCTAGTCCCAAACTAAGCAAAGCTTGTACTATGTGTACTAGACGACGATAAACATACTTATATAGATAAATAAATACTTTAATACATAGAAAACATCCATAACTCAGGAACAAATACTCATGCTCATCACACAAATAAAATGCCCTTACCGGGATTCAAATTAAATGGAACAGTGGAACATAATAACATTTTCACTTCAGTCACTTTTTATTCATCAAAAGCCAGTTCAACGTACAAATGTATGGTTTGCAGTAATATACAAAAAAATAATATTGATTAATTTATTTAATTTACGAGGTAACTTTTATCCTGAATCAATAAAATGTACTCGGTTAAAACCAGTTAGTTGTTCGTATTAATTAACACCGTTCCATTTACTCCCCAAACTACCCTATTGTGAGGTCATTGCCACAAAGATCCGGGGTCTAATAATGATACACAGTATACACTTATTTTCTGTGGGATTACAATATTTCGTTCGACGCAGTTATATATTAATCATAATCAGGAGTAGTACTATTACAGGTAGGATATAATCAATCACAGTCAGTATCCCCTTAAAAATATCTAAGAATTAAACCAACTTTCGAATATGTTGGAGGCGTTAGAGTCAGCCTAGCGATGAGGTAGATGGCACAAAACAATAACTCCAAGACGCGACTAGTAAAAACACTTTATTTTAGATCTGAAAACCAGATATATTTTCAATTAACTACAAAATTATATTTTAAGCTGCTTTAAAACAAATATAAAGTCAATCGAGTTGTCATAGAAGTTTAGACCGAAAGAAGAAAGTTGGAAATTGTATCTATAAATCAGAGTTGAGACTATGACTTCAGTAGTGACTATGAACAGTTTCACTACTTGAAGACTAGATGGCACTAGGCCATGATCGATCACGCTGTCATGCGGAAAACCATTACAATCAGTCATTGTCTAGTTAATCTAGATTATTTTTTAATCACTGTTTGAAACTTTATCTACGCCCGAGCTTTTTCTTATGATTTATACCGGTTATTTGTAATTCACTAGCATCCTTTTAACCCTAAACTCCTACCACGCTCATATAGCGTTTGAAATTTACCATGATCTTTACGGTGAAGGAAAACGAGTCCAAAATGCGTCCCACACGCCGATCTAGACTAGGCTATAAATTTTTTTTTTGTATCAGGCGTTACTTTGCGGGGGTGGACGATAATGAACTGAAACAATTATAATTGTTCAATTGTATTGTATTGTATTGTGTGACCTGTATTATTGTAATTGTGAATGGGATTATTATTATTATTGTTCGAAATTATCCGTAACCATAAGGCTGGTGCATTTCTCGCCCAACGTATTGGCATCACAATCCAGCGCGGAAATGCTGCCAGCCTTATGGGCACTCTTCCGCAGGGACAGGACTTAGGCGAATTGTATATATAGCTAGGTTATTTTTAGGTTAGTTTTTTTTTTATTATTATTATTATTTATTTCAATTTCAATTGTACCTGTTATCTGTGTCTTGTGTTGTTGTAAATAAAAAACTTTGCCTAAATAAATAAATATATTATTATTATGTTGGTACGGATTTCCGATCACGGGCCCATTATTATTATTATTATTATTATTACTATACTAAACGGGACTTATCACGCAAATAATTATTTACCTCGACGTTTCGGCCACATTGCAGCAGCCGTGGTCACGAGTTAACTGAAGTGTAGTGTGTGTTTAGAAATAGTAAATCACGAAACTTTCGAAATATGTGAATTTAATTATAATCAGTACTGACCGACATTTAATTCTTGAGTAAGTATGAAAATATCACGAGACTGAAGTCACTTACCACGATTTCGTTGAGTCCGAGCATTTCGCAGTAGTCCTTGTACTGCAAGTCGCCGAAACAGTTGTCGATGTACGTGTGCCCTTGTCTCGTCAGGGAGATCGGGAGATCGTCCAGGTTCTTGATTTCATAGAGACCAAGAGTTGTTCCTAAGGACTGGAAATACAATATAATACAATATCACCAAACTTACCAACCAAACCAAACATGGAGATATATAAAAGGGAAGCAGTAGACGGCCTTATCTCTTCGGAACGGTCTTTTGCAGACAACCTTTTACAACGGAAAGACAACAAAGGACTAAATTTCGGCAGGTGGTGCAGTTTAGAACAAATATTTTGTAACATAAGTAAACATTATATAAAACAGTCAAACGTACAATAAACGCTGTAACTATGAGGAACGCCCAGGTGTAAAATTTCATATCTCTAGCCTTAGCAGTTAACATTTTGGGAGTTCACATGGATCCCGTGGAAATAAAGGTTTACTGACTACATCGTCATCTTGCCTGATGATTCTCTATTTAATATTCTAAAATCTTATTTTTGTACCTATACAATATTCTAATCGCTACACCTGCACTATCTACTACATGCCATAACTGTACCTACTTACGTGACGGAAAATACTTTAACATATCGCACTTACGAAATTAATGCTAATGGCTTCCTTCACAATAGAAATAAAAAGTGGCCTTTGTGTCATTCCAGACGTCCAGATATCTATACACGGTCAGCATCAGAAGTCGCTGAACACTTTAGTACTTTGTCACTTTCACTAACATGACATATTTCAAACTTCAACTGTACAACTGGTAAAAATAAAGTGAAATACTAAAGTGTTCACGCTGTTGTTGTTCGACTTCTGAGGCTAACTGTACCAAATTCCAGCCGTTTTAGCGTGAAGGAGCAACAAACACATACACGGACGCACACACTTTTAACCTTCCCCCCCCACACGCTTATAGGGAACGTGCACATGAACGGTGCTGCCAACTGGTGCCTATCGATAACACTGTTTTACCCTGATAAGTTTCTTTTAATATCCACATAGTGTATCTTCCGTCGCTTTAGTGCTGCCGCCTATAGTTTCTGCACGTTCCCTATAATGTTATTAAACGATTTGGGAAGTGATATTTCAGCGTTCGTATGTTTTTAGTACCTAATATATTGCCCCTGGGGAGCTAGTACAAAATTAAATTTTCGATCTTTCCATCGTACCGTCCCTTTCTCTATTCTGTTCTGTGTCTATTAGCATGAATGGAACGGCATGATAAGAAGTTCGAAAATCGAATTTCGTTGATAAGGCCTGTGTATAACCACGGGTTTGTGATACTCACATAAATGGTGTTGGTCATCAGTGCCGTTGCCCGTAACGCGGTATTGGGGAAGTGGGACATATACCCAACACCGGCCAGCAGATGGGCGGTTAAGAATTTCTCATTGTACTCAGGCTTCATAGACGTCATGACCAAGAAGGATGTTCCTCCCTGAGAGTGACCGATGTAATGCAACTTCGATGCACCAGTTTGGGCCAGACAATAGTCGATCATCGTCGGGACATCGATCATGCCGATTTCTTCCCAACTGAAGTCGAAAAAGCTGCTTTTCTGCCTTCTATTTTCAGGGTCAAGAGATACGTGTGCGCGAGAGTTGATATTGCCACGCGCGTTGCCTAGCCACACGTCGTAACCAGCGTCTGCTAGGTTATATGCTGGAACATAGAAAAGGCCTGTTACTTTTCCAAAAATTAAATAAAAAGTTGTTGAAAAAAATAATTTTAAGGCGTATAAGTTAAGGTTAGGTGGGAGAAATTTTCAGTTTTGGATTTAGTTTGCTGATTATTCTTGTTATGGTCCGAGGGCTTCCCGAGCATGGGGAAACCGATGCACGGCACCGCTTAGCCCTCCGATAGCTGGGGAATTTCAGAAATAGGGTACAATACATTTTTTTTCTCAGATTTTAAAAATGTTTGCATGGATCTACTCAGAATCAGTAGCACTATCGATTCTACATAGAGAAAAAAGTGTCCCGAGGTCAGTTTTGTTACTTTCATACATTGGTGTTTGAAGGTAACAAAACCGACATTTATTTTTGTATGAAAAACTGGGGACATTTTTTACTCCATTATAATCGATAGTACTGAGCAAATATTTCAAAATTCGGAGAAAGAAATATAGTTGTACCTACCCTATTTCCGAAATTCCCCAGCTACGCCACTGCGCTGTAAACGTTTCACCGTTAAAAATGGACGCAACTTACCTATCGCATGATCGGATCCGGTAAAAATGAAGTTTTCCGACGAGCCCATGAGACCGTGCATCACAAAGATAACGGGCCTCTGTCCAGCGGAGGGCCCGTCCTTCCCATAGGGTATACGGTGCACGCCCAGGATGTATCCGTCTTCTGTGGTCACGTGGTGCAACTCGGCGGGGTAGCCCGCGGAGATTATCCGGTTTACCTGGTCGTGAACAGAACTAGCTTTAGCTGAAACTAAAACTATATCTATGTTTTTCTTTAGTAAGTATGGAAGCTGGCTGGTTGTGCTATCATTGTGCAGATGGATAAAATCTATATAAAGAAAGATCCAGAACGGCTGCATTCATTTGTCTAATTCTTATTTTGTTGTGTTAGTAACTACGAGTATTGAGAGAAGGTTTATGTATGAATGAAAATGTTTTCTTTTTTTAATTAGCAGTACAGCCGAGCGAAGCCGTGGCGGGTATCTGGTAATTAATAGTACGACTAGATAGCCAAGTGATTTGTTACCGGATAGCCCGGTTGATGCAGACGCCTCTAGTCATTGATTGGTAAAAACTTTTATTTTTGGGACTCGGAAAAAGAGATTAGATTTACTGCAGATTGTCTCGCGCTGTTTATCATTAATTATCGCAAGCTATAAATTCTCAATTGGGTCCGCGTGTCAGCCCAAGTCTCTTATTTTGAGACTCCTTTCGTCATTTGGGCAATAGCCGCCAGTGCCCAGCTGTGGGCCGTATTATAGGCCTGAGATAAGATGAGACACAGTTGGTCTTTAGTTCTATCCTTTTTGACACTTACGATTTGTGTGGCTCTATTGTCACCGCCGTTACGCGGGAACGCACACACTGACACCACCACGGCCAACACAACGGTTAAACTACGCCACGACATTTTGAATGGAAACGATTAGCAATTTGCGATGACTGGCTGTCGCACAACGATATTTATATTTGCACGCTATCGATTTATCTTTATTCGTTAATCCTTTTAAACGGGGATTATCTTTTCAAAGGGTCAGCGGAACTTCGAACATGTGTACATGTTTTTGCGATAATGTCCAAGACCTGAGGGCGAAGGGGGCAGCTGAGGGTGATTCTTCAAGGTCGTGATTTTTGTTTTATTCCTCTGTCGTACCATAAATTTATGTTACTGAACAAATCTATTTTCATGGGAGCATGATTTTTTCTGTACTAAGTAAAAAAAAAATACGACAGGGGAATAAAACAAAAATCACGACCTTGAAGAATCACCCCTAACCCATACGAATGATGAAATACGTGAAGAACAAATGGGCGTGGAGAAAATGCTACTGGGAACTTTGCTATGCTACTCCATGCAAATCGGTTAGTTGGTCGGGGGAACGAAAAGTCGTGGTGGTAAAAGAATAATATACCTAAGACAATATAAAATAATGTGTATACAAATTGTTACAGTCAACACTGGTCTTGCATTCGAATAATAAAACACTGGCCTAGACTTGCTGGGGATAGGTGGGAAGGTAGAGCAGGGTATCCTATCGAGATAGTCTCGCAGCGTCTAAAAGGGCTTTATTTAGGCTTCACCGTCGGTCTGCTCCGAGGCCATAGAGCAGAACGATTGTAGGTGGTGAAGATAGAATGAAGTGCGGAAAGTAGGGCTGCATTAGTGGCAGCCCTCAAATAATATAAGTAGCTGGGTAAAATAGTATATTTACAGTGTGAACTATGTTTCGTATTGAAAAGAAATCATATTTTGCCAAATAGTAGATAGAGCAAATCACAGGAAAAAACGAAAGTGAATCAATAATTTAGAATTAAGAATTGTATTCTTCTGTAAGTGGCCAGTTGCGCACCACAGAGGTTTGTCATGTTACACATACAAGTAGTACGTCAGAGATTAAGGGTTTCCACTGAAATACGACGAAGGTACTTGCAATGTTATAATTTTCAGGACTATCTTATCGAAGGCATTTTGGGCCGACCACATACATACGGATTTTTTATACGGTTTCCGTACGGAAAGTCGTGAGCCAAAGGGACAGCGCTATATACTTTCGCAGCCCTGTCTCACTTGCACACGTAATTCCGTACAGAAATCGAATAAAAAATCCGTATGTACATATTATGTTCAACATATGGGTGCTCTAAAACTTGAAGTAGGTTTAATACAGCATGTACCTACATTAAAAAAAAAAAAAAAATATACCTACGAGTACTCTTAATTTTGTAAAAAAAAAACAATGATTTTCGTTTAAATTGCCAATACTTTAACAGGTTTTCTTTTCAAACATCTTCACAAATTTTTCCATTTATAATATTAATAGATACTTACGATTTGTGGGGCCAGTCTATTTTCGCGACCATTACTCGTGAACGCACACACTGACACCACCACAGCCAACACAACGATTAGAACACGACACGACATTTTGAATGGAAACAACTAGCAAATGGCGACATATATCACCGATGAGTTATTCCTTCTATATGACCAATAAATAATAAAATGGATTGTTTAGTCATTCATCATTACTTTATACAACTGCACATGAAATTTATAGGTTTGTCGAGAAAAAGTTATCTTCCTTCCGGTAGTTCCGGTGATGCGCCAAGCCAGTAAATACTACATAATTACGTGAATTTCTTGTTTTTATTAGCAGTATGTCACGTTTCTTGTAAGTTTTCCATGAGTTTGACCTTTTAGTTTTTATGTTTTGTGTGTGCGGGTTACATCAACATTGTATGTGGGCATTTTTAATTCAGAGTGTACCATTTACTTTTCTTTTACTTGGTAGAACTCACACTTATTAATCCTGTGGACAGTGAACCTAGATAGTCAAGAGCCGTGTAGTGGGGCATTTTCAATCCAAGGTTTTTTTGTATGATTTTGGGGGTTTCTTATCTAAAATCACGAGCAGGTAGGTACTTACCTACTATTTATTTTCATGAAGAAAAAGTGTCATTATATTTTGAGTCAGTTTTGTGACTGTTTTCTGGACGATGTATTTGAATTTTGTTTCTGTTTGATAAAAATCGGTTGTGGAATTTTGTCATAAAAAACGTATTTATGGTCTTAACTAGTCTGTAAGATGGAAGTTTTAGCTTTAACAGATCTTTTACCTACTTATCTTTATAAAATGCGATCATTGCCCCACAAACTCATTCGAATTTACCCCGCTATCACGCGTAGTGCCAAGTAGTACCAAATTATGCATTTTGACTAAATCCTCACAATCCCTCATCTTTTCACCCGACTTTCAAAGGAGGGTTATTATAATTTGCGTGATCAAAGATTTTTCCAAACAACTAGACCATATATTATCTATGTTCACATTTTTTTCTAAATAGATTTTTCATTATTATCAAGTTAATCTTTCAAAAATAATATCATAAATTACGTGTGGTTATCGTATTTTATAGCATATTATTTAGATAGATTATAGAAAAGGATTAGCTATGTTCATAATTTGGTCGGACATTTTATCTTACCTATCGTGCTAGCTACTGCGACCTGCTAATGTCGTATTCAAATCGCTTCAAAATAGTACCTTATCTTCATAACATCATAAAAGATGGAAAAATCTTAATAATTCTGGTTTAGGCTGTAAACTGAGATTCAGATAAATTTATGATTTAATCAAGTTTATTTTAATTCTGCAATTGTAAGAAAGTGTTTTTGCCGAAATTTTTGAACGGTTCAATCAAAAAAGAAGCGAGAAGTCATTTCATAATTGCTTAGCGAATATCTAAAAAGTTGAGTATTTTCATCAACATTCAATTTTATTTTTATCTCTCATACTCGGAAAGTGAGGCAAATCATATCTGACATACGGGAGGATAACTATTATTTTCTTCCCAAGGGTAGAAATAAATTAAAAGAAATAAAGGCATTGGCTGTCAATGTAACACATACGCATTCACCCAAGCATTACGGCATACTTATACATGGAATAATTAAGTATTGAGTTTTTTTTCTTAATTAGTCATATGACAAATTTTATAATGCCAGTGAAATATTATTAAATTAAATTATTAATTTACATTAGTCTCTTATAAATAAATAAATAAATAAATAAATATCGCGGGACAATTCACACCAATTGACCTAGTCCCAAAGTAAGCTAAGCATAGCTTGTGTTATGGGTACAAGGCAACGGATAAACATACTTATATAGATAGATACATACTTAAATACATATTAAACACCCAAGACCCGAGAACAAATCGATACCTCCTACGTATACTGGTATAACTGCATAATGGTGATTTTACAGTAAAGACCGTATTGTTTAACGATACGGTCTTTACTGTAAAATCACCATTATGCAGTTATACCAGTATACGTAGGAGGGATCGAAATATTCGTATTATTCATACAAATATCTGCCCCGACACGGGAATCGAACCCGGGACCTCAAGCTTCGTAGTCAGGTTCTCTACCTACTAGGCCATCTGGTCGTCTGGTGGTCTTATTTAGTGACTTAAACTAGAAAAGTTGGAAAATGTTAAGAAAAAAACACGGTAAACGACAATGTGATTGTCCACACAGCCTATCTCTATACAGCTTAACTCCTCGGTTTAAATTGATTGCTTACATATTTTATAAATAAATTTACTAAAATACCTACTTTATTTACTGTTTTCATTGATTATTATATTGAACATTCTAACTTTTGTTAAATTAATTATTCCTTAACAATAAACTCCATTAAAATATTTTACAACGATCATATTGACCAGTTTAGACATTATTATTTATTTATACTTATATTTTCTTACTTTCCTTGTAGTCGAAATGAAAAGCAGAGTGTTTAACTCGGGAAAAACACCAATATCACCCTCGGAATATTGGCACCCCCGCTGTGCTCGGGTGCCAAGTAACCTCGTGCGATATTGGTTTCCTCCCTTGTTGAACAATCTACTATTCAAATCCATCGCTACTGTCGATGGCTTCGCCTATATCAAGGTTGAAGAAACGGAAACGCTCGTCGCGCTTCTGGAGCCGGCGTAGTGGTGGATGGACCAATAGAGTGCCTCTAGGTAATCTACACTAATATTATAAAGAGGAAAGATTTGTACCTATGTTTGTATGTTTGTAATGAATAGGCTCAAAAAGTACTGGGCCGATTTAAAAAATTCTTTCACTAATAGAATGCTACATTCTTCCAATTTGACATAGGCTACATTTCATTTTGAAAAAAATTAGGGATCCTTGGTAAAATTTGAACAATGTAACCGAAGGTGTAGAAAAATGAGTCTTAAAATGTCTTTTCACGACACTGCTCGAAAATGTGGCCATAGATAACCTAAATCCAGTACTCAAAACTGCCTATACATGTACATTTAACAGCTGACTCATTTATGGCGCACAAACACGACAACAAAGTTACACTAATCGAAAACAGGACGTATCAGTATACGTATTTCATTGTACGATACGACTTATTGAAAGATAATTTCTGAATTTCATTCCTGGCGTGCTGAAACGACATTATTGGACCAATCAACAGTAATCGTCTGCTGCATGCGATGGATGGATGGATGAATGGATGGACGGACGGACGGACGGACGGACGGACGGACGGACGGACGGACGGACGGACAGACGGACTGGATGGACGGATGGACGGGATGGACGGGATGGACGGGATGGACAGAATGGACGGATGGACAGATGGACGGGATGGTCAGGATGGACGGATGGACGGATGGACGGGATGGACGGGATGGACGGAATGGATGGATGGACGGGATGGATGGACGGATGGACGGATGGACGGATGGACGGAATGGACGGGATGGACGGGTTGGACGGGATAGACGGGTTGGACGGGATGGACGGGATGGACGGGATGGACGGGTTGGACGGGATGGACAGCATGGACGGGATGGACGGGACGGATGGACGGATGGACGGGATGGACGGAATGGACGGATGGACGGGATGGATGGACGGATGGACGGATGGACGGAATGGACGGGATGGACGGGTTGGACGGGATAGACGGGTTGGACGGGATGGACGGGATGGACGGGATGGACGGGTTGGACGGGATGGACAGGATGGACGGGATGGACGGGACGGATGGACGGAATGGACGGGATGGCCGGGTTGGACGGGATAGACGGGATGGACGGGATGGACGGGATGGACGGGTTGGACGGGATGGACAGAATGGACGGGATGGACGGGACGGATGGACGGATGGACGGGATGGACGGGATGGACGGAATGGACGGATGGACGGGTTGGACGGGATAGACGGGTTGGACGGGATGGACGGGATGAACGGGATGGACGGGTTGGACGGGATGGACAGGATGGACGGGATGGACGGGACGGATGGACGGGATGGACGGAATGGACGGGATGGCCGGAATGGACGGGATGGACGGGATGGACGGGTTGGACGGGATGGACAGAATGGACGGATGGGCAGATGGACGGGATGGACAGGATGGACGGATGGACGGATGGACGGGATGGACGGGATGGACGGAATGGACGGATGGACGGGATGGATGGACGGAATGGACGGGATGGACGGGATGGACGGGATGGACAGAATGGCCGGATGGGCAGATGGACGTGATGGACAGGATGGATGGGATGGACGGGATGGACGGGACGGATGGATGGATGGACGGGATGGACGGGATGGACGGGATGGATGGATGGACGGGATAGACGGGATAGATGGACGGATGGACGGATGGTCGGATGGACGGGATGGACGGGATGGACAGGATGGACGGGATGGACGGGATGGATGGATGGATGATTATGATGATGATGATGATAATGATTTCCTCGCATTAGTCGTGAAAAGCACAATGTTTAGTCTCGGCCAAAAGTGCAATAGATGGACTCGTACTTTCGAGGGCCTCCGCTACGCGTCGGCCCTCAAACAAACTCGTCCATCTATTGCTTACTTTCCAGCCTCTACAACAATGTACTATTCGTCGAATGCGCTGCCGAAACTATTAGCGATAGAACAAAATAATGTACAACAATATTGAAGAACATCATAATTTCATTATTTTAAATATTAATGAAAATGCTAACCAAATTCAAACCATGCTATTTATGTGTTTATATTAATCCTTATCCAAATAAATTATTTAATGGTAAAGACCATTTAACTACCTATAAAATAGTTTTTAAATTATTTAAATTGGACTTTCCATTCAAAAGATATTACGAATTAAAAAATTCAAACAGTAAACAAAACCGCCATAGCGCCGTGGCCGTTGTTTGCGATGCAGTCTGAAAAGCGCGCCGGGCATCGCGGCGGGCGGGGTGGAGGGGGCACTGAAATACAGGAGTGGGGCGTGCACGTCTGTAATAATTAATAAATAATAAATAATAATTTTTTAATAAATAAAAATATTTGTGAAAAAAAGTGTTTTATATCCAAATTTCCAAAAATAAATAATTGTCTACCCCGTGCGAAGCCGGGACGGGCTGCTAGTGTTATAATATTACCGTTGTATTTAAATTGCGTAGAGAACTATAATCCCAACTGAGTTAAGATTGACGCCTCTACATCGCTTTAAGTCCGCAACAGATTAAACGAGGGTTATAAATTAATTACTCCGGCATGTAAATTATCAAAAAAATTACAAACGTACTTTTTCTTGTCATTCAATTAAAAAGAAATATATGAAGACTAGCGGTTGTCCGCGACTCCGTCCGCGAAGGATAATGGGGTATTAAAAATAGCCTACAACCTATTCTCAGATCTGCTGAATACAGAGAAAAAGGTTTCATAAAAATCGGTCAAGGGTCAAGGGTCAAGGTACAGGAGTGCGGTGTCACAAAGAACTTTAACGAGACATGATCTTCATAATTAGATGGCCGTTGGGGCCGAAAAGTTTTGGAATTGAGACCACGGACTGGCAAGCGAAGCGTAGACGTCCACCAACGAGATGGACAGATGATTTAAAGGCCGCAAGTTCAAGGTGAATGCGAGCCGCTTCCAACCGAAGTCATCTCACCCATTATACGTCCCACTGCAGGGCACAGGCCTCCTCTCACTCAGAATGAGAGGGGTTGGGCCGTAGTTCCCACGCGGGCCCAGTGCGGATTGAGAACTTCACACACACCACTGAATTTCTTCGCAGGTGATGATTGAACCGTAATGATTGGGTATAAATGCCGGAAGCCTATCCCCAGGACGTCTTACGGCTGAAATGATGATGATGATTAGAGTACATAAAGTAAAATCTTTGTCTAAGACCAAGGCAATCAGACGCAAACAGCCATGAACAATAGACATTTTAAAATATAAGTTTTTTTTTTAATACAGCCGGTGTTATAAATTACGAAATTAATAAAACTAGGCAAATCAGTAGGTACATTATTATAAAAATTGATATGCATGAAAAAAAACATTTATTTCCAATGTTGCTTTTTCCTTGCAATCGAAGTGAGAAGTATAGTGTAAAACTCGAGCATTCATTCCATTTTCCCCTCGACGCGTCTATTTTACCCTCGCCGTACCGGCTCGGGTGGTTATATGAATGTTTTGTGAAAAATGCCTCATTTTATACTCTTGCTGTACAATCTACTATTCTTTAATGAAATATTAAGATAAAACTGTGAACATTTTTTTTTATTTTCATTCACAAACTCAAGTGGTCCTTCTATTCTTTTATAGGTACCTTAGTACAGATTTTTCCATAAAGTGGTCAAAAGTAATATCATAATTTAGTATGGTTTCATGACTATCGATCAGCCATAGTTATCACACATGTGTAAATATTGACGATAACTCCAATCACACTTTTCAATCAACGATAAAAAAAAATTACATTTCAAAGGTATGGATTCGTGCGAAATTTCAAACATCAAAGAGTCCGAATAAATTCTTTTTAAATTACTCAATTTGGCATGTATTAGTCAGTTTTGCCCCTTTTTTCACTCATCATCATCATCATTTCAGCCCGAAGTCGCCCACTGCTGGACGTAGGCCTCCCTCATTGATACCCAATTATTACGGTTGGAAGCGGCTTGCATTCTAAATAATTCTATTCCACAAATAATAAAGTACAACTTATATTTCACGACATTTATTTCAATGTCAAATCCTGCAAGCTGCATCCACCTTGAACCTGCGTCCTACACCAAATCATTCGTCTATCTCGTTGGTGGACGTCCCACGCTCTGCCATGTTATGACAAAACACTGTATCTAAAAAACACATATTTTTCAGAAATCGCAGAAACTTTTGTTTTCTTTAATTGGCTACAGAACAGTGAATACTGATCTGATTGCAATAAAATTTGGTCAAATCACGGATAATGTGCAACTATACTCCGACAAGCTCGTGCGTGTCCCTCCGCGGAACCCTGTCGCAGTCAGCGTTTGCCGCACTTATTAAGAACAATCTTGTTAAGGACAGCAGAGGCTCCCTGCGACAGGGTTCCGCCGAGCGCCGCGCACGAGCTTGTCAAGGTATAGACAATATTGGACAAAGAAATAGTACATTACTGCAGCGGCCGCGAAATAGGGGATTGCCGGCCGAGTGTTAACGAGGCCATCTAGAGATACGAGGCCGGCAATCCCTGTTCGTGGCTAAGGCTTGTATAGAGTTTTTCTCAAACATGCATCATCATCATCACTACCATCATCACCGCCATCATCATCACCATCACCATCACCATCACCATCACCATCACCAACAACATCATCAACATCCATCAACATCCATCAACATCCATCAACATCCGTCAACATCCATGAACAAGGACATCCATCAACATGCATCCATCCATCCATCCATCAACATCCATCAACAACCATCAACATCCATCAACATCCATCAACATCCAACAACATCCATCAACATCCATCAACATACATCAACATCCATCAACCGACATCCATCAACATCCATCAACAACCATCAACCAACCTCCATCAACATCCATCAACATCCATCAACATCCATCAACATCCATTAACCAACATCCATCAACCAACATCCATCAACATCCATCAACATCCATCAACATCCATCAACATCCATCAACATCCATCCATCCATCCATCCATCAACATCCATCCATCCGTCCGTCCGTCCGTCCATCCGTCCGTCCATCCATCCATCCACGTCGACCATGTCGACCTATTAAACGTCATGGTGCTGTGTCACATAAAACAATAGACGATCACTTTGCTGGCCTTGGCCAGCAATGTTGTATGAAATTCCATTATTGACCTCTCGTCTAGCCGCACCTGCAACGTGACAGTTCGTGGCGTATTTTAAGGAACATAACGTCAATATTTCATAGCATGTTTGAGAAAAATAATATTATTTTTTTTACTTTTTACATGGCATCGTTCCCAAAAGGCTGGCAGCATTCTCTCGTTGAATGGCGATGGAGATTCGTTGAGAGAGATAGCTGCCAGCCCTTTGGTCTCTTGTGGTGTCGACTAGACGATTTTGCACTTCTTTTATCAAATTGTGTGCACCGGGACCCCAAGGACCCAGGATCTCAAAACCGACAGCAACAAAGTTGTAAGCTGAACCGAGACCCTGGTATTTTTATGTGTGAAATCACATTTGAAATTTATTATATTAGCTTTACGGTGGAGGATACCTCCACAGACCTGCGAAAAAATTTAATGGTGTGTTTGAAGTTCCCAGTCCGCACTGCAATGGGCCCGCATGTTGACTCTTTCCAGTCTTCTCGGTTCTTTTGTTACGCCTCTGTTACCCTCGCTAACTTAAGAGTACATACTATGATATCAATATTTCCTATATGAAACTGTCTTGCCCACACAGGCGGTGTATTATCGTAATAGAGCCATTAGGCGCCGAGTGGCTCATTACGAGTTGTCCGGGACACGCGATCGCCGCCGGGAAGCAGTAAAGTAAAAAATACTGCCCTGATCCGGAAAGTCATTTTGCTGAATGTTATCGGGTGTTACACTCGATAAAACAAAAAATAATACGATTTAAATATAGAAAAAATCCGTGGTGGCCTAGCGGTTTGACCTATGGCTTCTCAAGCAGAGGGTCGTGGGTTCAAATCCCGGTTCACACCTCTGAGTTTTTCGGAATTTATGTGCGATATTACATTTGAAATTTACCATGAGCTTTACGGTGAAGGAAAACTTCGTGAGTTAACCTGCATACCTGCGAAGAAATTCAATGGTGTGTATGAATTTCCTAATTTGCACTGGGCCCGCGTGGGAACTACGGCCCAACCCCTCTCATTCTGAGAAGAGGCCTGGGATGGTAATGATGATGATGATGAATATTTTTGACAATTATTTGGGAGACTTAAATAGAAGATTGTACTAGTAATAATAAATGAGATGTTACAGTGTTTTAAAGTGGCGCGATTTGCACTGTTTTCCCCCATTTTCCAAAAGTCGGAACAAACTGTATGAATTGACAGCTTAGCCACAGATTATCGCAAATTTATTACGTGTTAGTCATTACGGCACGATAATGACACGTAATCTTGACCATGTTACGCCTATAAGGAAACGAATTTTCGATTGCAAAGAGTGGTTGATAGAGGAATGTTTTTACTGCGTCAATGATTATTTTGATTACTATAAATCTTGAAATTGTATTTGGGTTCAAATGATGGAAAATTTATCAATTTGTTTTCGTTTTTGTTTTTGTCTTATTAAATTAATGTGTATTGTGTAATGGATTATTAGTTTTGTAAATTGCAATTACGTTGTAACGATTCAAGTGTGTATTTATTATATTTGCATGCCAGCTGCTGGTAAAATGTGTGGATCCTGGAATATTATAAAATTTATAAACCATCTTTTATACCACGTTTTAAGCAATATAAATTTTATTATTTATTTATTTTTATTTAAACAATTCACTACTAAAGTGAAAAGGTTATTGTGACGGCCTTGATGCGAGAATTTTTATTTCGGATAAAGCCTCAAATGTGTTAAAAATATACTTAGTACATTATGTACTGGAATAAGGTTACGTTGAAATCTTTACCATCGCCAACGGTTTTGAATCGCGGTCAATGGAAACGTGTTCAAATAAGCACAGTTTATAAAAAATAATGGACGATGCACATAATGCTCATTTGATATAGGTACCTAATTAAATTTTCAGTGAATCTATTAATTAAGTGAGCTTTTTGATCGTGCAATCTACAGATTGGCTTAGGTTAGGTTAGGTTTATTTTATAACAATCCTGTATTTATTTTATTTTATTTCGAAAACCAACAGCTTAAAATTACTGGTACAGATTAATTACGCAATATGTTGCAATAAAGCCAATTAAAGGTTTCCACAGGTAATTCAACAGGCCACAGTAAAAAAACTGAGAAAATTGAGGGATTAAAATTTAGAATCAAAAATATCAAAAAAAAACTTTTATGGGGTTTTGGTCAGTCAAACTAGGCTAGCCATCTTCTGAAACACTTTGGGTTAGTTCTAAACATCTTCTATACTTCAAACTAAATACAAACTGAAATATAGATGCACATAAAAAACCCCAGAAAAAAGACCAATGCTGGGAATCGAACCCAGGTCCTCACACCATCACTGGTCTAGAGGTTAGCGACGAATTTTTCCCATACATCGTACATTTCAGTCTGTTATAATCACCTTATGCAGTGATAAAGCGCGCATCTGTGTTATGCCCTCTATCGAGAGACTTAACACTCCTTCGGAACTAACCGCTCACCTGAACCAAGCCTGGACCTGGCTCTTCTATACTGCTGAACTGTTACTAAGTAAGTGTGTTATATAACGTGTGTATTCAATTACCAGTGGTACAAGTGGATCCAAACGCGACAAATCTTGTCGGATGCCGCCCTCCGCAAACGCGATAGTAAATCATCCGCAACCTACGTCGGTTACATTCACTGCTACGTACGTAGCTCTCTAGCAATTCTCAATGGCATCGAATCTATTGTGAGTCAATTATCCCAGCCTATATATACGTCCCGATGCAGAGCACAGGCCTCCACTCAAAATGAGAGGGCTTGAGCCGTAGTCCCCACTTGAGCCTAGTGCGGATTGGGAACTTCAAACACGCCCTTGAATTTCTTCGCAGGTGTGTGCAGGTTTCCTCACAATGTTTTCATTCTACGAAAAGCTCGTAGTAAATTTCAAATGTAATTTCGCACACGAATTTCGAAAATTCCTTTTCTGTGGTACTTATCGCAGTTTTTTGAACTACCCTCACTTGATTTTGATTGTGTACCGGTATTATTTTGCGAGATTATATTAATAGTACATAGAGCGTGTCGGACACGCCCAAGGTAGGGTTCCGTAGCCATTACGAAAAAATCAAGTAATATTTTTCTAAGGATTTCGTATGTGTACGGAATCATCCAAGTTTAGGTATAGAAAGAAAGAAAGAAAGAAAGAAGACATTTATTCACTTTTACAAGACACACAAATACAAGAAAGTACACACAAATTCATACAAATAAACAAGGTTCACAAAACAACGAAGTAATAAATACACAGATCTGCATGTGTGTCCATGCAAAAGTGAAACGGTCGCTGACTCAGCATTATGCTGAGGCGTTACACGCCTGCAGCGCTGATTTTCTGCCAGAACCGTCTGTGACACACGGAACGATACACAAATATACTATATAAACTACTTAATAAAAAGATAAATTAATAAAAAGATAATGAATTAACAAACAATTTAGATTTATTATTGCGTAGCATAATATGTAAATAAATAAATACAATAAAGAAAAAGTAAACTGCGAAAACATAACCCTGTAAAACAACAGGTTGGCATATCAAGTGCTGGTTTTATAGGTAGGATTTTTGGAGCGTTAATAAGTGATCCTTCAGCTTGCGCTTGAAGGTGTACCTACTAGACGCTCCTTGGATAGGGGGAGGAATATCATTCCAGCACTTGGACGCCGCAAACTTAAAACTTCCTCGAAATGCCGCGGTCCGGTGTTTAGGCACAAGAACCATAGCACTCCTGCGCTCACTCTTCGACCAAACAATTTTATTGAAGAGGTACAACGGTGTCCTGTAGCGTCTCACACCGAACAGCAAAGTGGCGAGGTGCATGCGCCTGCGTGCAGGCATGTTCAGCAAGTTAGCGGCGTTCAGGTAAGGAGTGATGTGGGACCGGGGAGGGAGGGACACGGAAACAAAAACGAGCACATGCGTTTTGCACTCGCTGTAAAAGCCTCTTGGAACGACCAACAATGCAGCCGTCATAAACAATATCACAATAGTTTAATCTGGACAATATAAGCGATTCACAAAGGTTAACACGCAAATCAACACTAAGGTAATCGCGTATACTGTACAGAACCTTGAGGCGGTAGAAGCAGTTACTCACAACTTTTAGGATGTGGTTCTCAAAGCTCAGCTTGCCGTCCATAAGTAGACCAAGGTTATTGGCTTCTACCACCCGTTCTATTGGTTTACCCATAACGGCAACATCCCCGGTAGTCAGAGCATCAATAGTATTCCGAATTTGATGCCTCGATCCAAAAACTATATACTTCGACTTGTCGGGGTTGAGGACTAAACAGTTCCTCTCCGACCAAGCTGAAATACGATCGAGATCTGCATTGACGGCGTCTACAGCAATGGAAGTTTCTGACGGCGCGCAGGAGACGTACAGCTGCAGATCGTCCGCGTAGAGATGGTATCCACTGCTCTTTATACTGCTGACAATATCAGAACTGTACAATATAAAGAGCAGGGGACCCAGTATCGAGCCCTGCGGCACTCCCCGTGTCACAGGGCAAA
This sequence comes from Archips crataeganus, assembly GCA_947859365.1. Classification (NCBI taxonomy): domain Eukaryota; kingdom Metazoa; phylum Arthropoda; class Insecta; order Lepidoptera; family Tortricidae; genus Archips; species Archips crataeganus. The sequence continues at coordinate 20,541,401 of OX402048.1, forward strand.
GAGAAGACCGCAGACCGCAGGGTATGTTTTATACCTTAGGCTACTATTTACTCTTAAACTACAAATAATTTCCAAGCAATCTTAGCCGCTATATTTTTCCTAGTAAATTTGATATATTTACTACCATTCTGATTTTTTTCAAATTTTCAAGGCCGGGGGACGGCCGATTTTAATGAAAATTTTCACTTTAAAGTTGAATATTTCGCAAACAGATCACTGAATAGAAAAATCATGTTAGGAACCCCGCAATGGTTTTAAAAGACCTATCCAACGATACCCCACACTATAGGGTTAGCCGAGAAAAAAAAATCACCCCCACTTTACGTCTATGGGAGGTACCCTAAAAAAATTTTTTTTACTTTTTTTTATTCAATCACTTTGTCGGCGTGAGTGATATATATATTCATGCCAAATTACAGCTTTCTAGTACTAACAGTCTCTGAGCTTAGCCGCGGACAGACAGACAGACAGACAGACAGACAGACAGACGGACAGACATGGCGAAACTATAAGGGTTCCTAGTTGACTACGGAACCCTAAAATGCGGATGCTATGAGAACCAGTTGATTTGACATACGGACGCGATGAGAAACGAGTCTTTTGACCTGCGGTCATTTAAAGAACCTACTTACTATTAGGTATTAGGTATTAGGTACGTAGCGAGGGACGTCCTCAGACTCGGTGGAACGATGATCTTCGCAAGGCGGCTGGCAACAGCTGGATGAGAGTGGCCGAGGATCGTGCTCGGTGGCGTGCCATGGGAGAGGCCTATGTCCAGCAGTGGACGAACATAGGCTGATGATGATGATCATGATTAGGTATTACTATTAGGTATACTATTAGGTATTTTGAAACGGATAGAACGGTCCGAAAAGAAAAAACCATTACAGTTGTATTCTTTAAGCGAGTTTTTGGACATAATTTTTTCTTGACATAATTTTAATATTGGTAATTATGTTTAAATTAAATTTATTATGTTATGACGATCCCTATTGGAAATACCATTTATTTGTAGTTATTTTTGTACTTTCTTTGACATAATTAATTATTTGATTTTGACAACTCCCACTTGGGGACGAATTTATTTTGACATTTCCATTTTATTGATTGTTTTTTCATCTTTGGTTATTTTTATTATTATATTATTATGTTTTGTTTTTTATAAATTTTTGACGATCTCAGCATAAATTATTATATACTGACTTTAATGTATTATATAGTGTAATTATTATGTCTGAGTGAATAGGCTGTAGTGCAAGAGAATAGGTTTTCGTCATCATCATCATCATCATCTCAGCCTACATACGTCCCACTGCAGGGGACAAGCCTCCTCTCAGAATGAGAGGGGTTGGACCGTAGTTCCCACGCGGGCCCAGTGCGGATTGGCAACTTCACACACACCATTGAATTTCTTCGCAGGTGTATGCAGGTTTCCTCACGATGTTTTCCTTCACCGTAAAGCGCATGGTAAATTTAAAATGTAATTTCGCACATGAATTCCGAAGAACCCAGAGGTGCGAGCCGGGATTTGATCCCACGACCCTCTGCTTGAGAGGCCATAGATCAAACCACTAGGCCACTAAGGCCACGGGCACTGCTTTTATTTAGGACATTATAGCTCAGTTAACGTGCTTATGATGCTATTTATGTGCCAGTGTGATGAAAACGGTATTTTATTCCGTGATCGTCTGTCGTGGTAGTATTTACCTACTTTGGTAAGTATTGCGTTACTTTTGAAATGATCAAGGGCTAACACCTGGCTTAAACGTCACATGTGATTACACAAAGGCATGTGTGTGTGTGTGTGTGTGTTGTGATTATTCTGCCGAATAAGTGTAACTAATTAATGAGCTGATGATTATTTTTATCTTTTTAATCCCTTTCGATTGTTGCCGGTGAATAAGATGGCCTATACTTAAAATTATTATTATTATTGCTTACTACTAGCACCTTTTTTCATAAAAGTAAATAAAGAAGAGATAAGAAAATTGTCCTTCCCGTCGATGTTAACGACGATGCCCTTGACTATTTGACTAACTTGACTATTTGACTAACTTGACTAATATATTTCAAACTAAATACAAACTGAAATATAGATGCACAGAAAAAACCCCAGAAAAAAGACCAATGCTGGGAATCGAACCCAGGTCCTCAGCGTTCCGTGCTGCGTGCTTAGGTACCCCTACACCATCACTGGTCTAGAAGTTAGTTAGTTAGGTGAGCGGTTAGCTCCGAAGGAGTGTTTAAGTCTCTCGGTAGAGGGCATAATATAGATGCGCGCTTTATCACTGCATAATGTTATTATAACAGACTGAAGTGTACGATGTATGGGAAAAATTCGTCGCTAACTTCTAGACCAGTGATGGTGTAGGGGTAAGCACGCAGCACGGACCGCTGAGGACCTGGGTTCGATTCCCAGCATTGGTCTTTGTTCTGGGGTTTTTCTGTGCATCTATATTTCAGTTTGTATTTAGTTTGAAATATATGGTTTCACGGGATGACCGTAAAAGTAATAAAAAATGAAGTTGAAAAAAATAAATACAAAAAGATACTTCATACTTAACTTGTTTAACTTGACTAATTCGCTCCGTTTTGTTACACTCAAGCAGTCACCAACTCCTCGTCGCAGTTCGCCATAAAGTATCGCTTTACGGAAGACACGAGGAACTGATGAGACGTAACTAGAAAAGACCAAGAAGCCTATGATTGTGATATCACTCTCTAATTAAAACATTACAACTACATCAGACTTGCGGCTGTATAGGCTCAGCTCCTTTTGCCAATCCCTGAAAGGTTTAATTTAGAAAATGTCACCCAAGTCTTCAATTTAAGTATACAGGGTTATTTGTAATTCACTAGCATCCTTTTAACCCTAAACTCCTACCACTTAAACAAATGTTTTTTTTGTTTTACAGCTTTTGTCATAACTTAATATTTTTGGTGTAATAACGTTTTGAAAATTTGAGACTATCTCTTACTTTTACGATACTCTGTGTCGTGTAAGTCATTCATTCATTGCCCGCCACGACCGCGGCGCGTGGCCCCGCCCTCGAATTTCATAGAGTACGAAGTTGTGTTAGAAGTATTTATTTATAGCTTTTGCCCGCGACTCCGTCCGCGTGGAATTAGTAATTTGGGCAGCTTATTTTTTTTTATCCAATTTGCTTTTTCATCAATTATGGCTCTCCTTAGTTCCTTGATATAAAAAAAATACCCGCCCCCGCACCCCCCCCCCCGCACACCCGCGTTCACATTCAACACCGTGCACCGTACTCCCAAGTCAAGCATGCCTATAGAAGTTTTACTTCAAAAACCCCCGATTTTGAAACATTCTTCCGCTCCGCTCCGCTCCTATTGGTGTTAGCGTGATGATATTTATTTATTTATTTATTTATTTATTTATTGTTTTGGGAAACATACAGCATAAGATAATACAATTGAAATTAGATATATACCCTATATAAATGTGCTATCTAACACTGAAAGAATTTTTCAAATCGGAGCAGTAGTTCCTGAGATTAGCGCGTTCAAACAAAAAAACCTGTTCGATAAATTCTGAAAATAGACGTATCTTTCTTATTTGTGAACCGATTCAAATGAAACAAACACTAAATGTTAATCCAAGAAAATACCAACATATCAGTGAAAACCGCATCCTTCTAGGTTAAGCCGTTTCTGAGATTAGCGCGCACAAACGCACAGACAAACAGACAAACAGACAATAATTCTAAAAATCATTGTTTCGGGTTCTATTGCGCTAATAAATAGCCCTAGTGACAGTTTTTCTAAAATATCTTCAATGTACAGACATCGACTTGTTACAGATTTATTATATGTATAGATTATTATTTATTTGTATGAAAAGAAGTGCTCCATTTTAAAAAGTCGTAAATCAAAAAAAAATTGTTTAAGTGATAAGAATTCAGGGTTAAGAGGATGTCAGTGAATTAAAAATAACCCTGTAGACTTTAGAAGTACTGGTAAGCGCCCAAACGAAAGAAATTTACTAACACGCTCTTTTCATCAATCCATCACTATACTTGCACTTTTAAGTGTTTAAAACCACTGATACAATCACTTAAACCTGATTAATTATAAAGACGATCTAAAGATTCAGGACAGATTACATTAAACTATGTACGAGTGATAAAACGATATGTTTTTAGAAGTAACTTGCAAAATAACTATTTTCAGGGGTGGAAAATGGTCAGTAAAGTCAGTAAAAGAAAGTTTTTTCGAAAAATGGTCAGTAAAGTCAGTACTTTGAGAGTCATGGTCCATTCTTCCATAAAAGTGGTCCGATTTCTGTAGATTAGATTGGATTGACAAAAATGAGGATTTGTCCATCTCATCACAACATAATTTTTTTATTATCCGCCTCTCCTGCAGCCATTTCATCCAGGGAGTACTTTGGCTCATTGCACTTGTCCGGTAATTTAAGTTTTCGAGTACACGGGTATGCGAACCCGGATATCCCGAGCTGCTTTTCGCTACAAAATGGTCAGTAAATGGTCAGTATTTGGTCAGTATTTCAGAGTATTCTTTTCAGTAAACTCTGTATTTTTGGCCATGGAAGAATCAGTTTTCACCCCTGTATTTTTCATTCCAAATTATATGACAATCAGACGCGAGCATGATTGTGTTACGCGTCGTCGCTTATTAGCATGAGAGTTTTCCTACACCGTAAAGCTCGTGGTATAATTTAAAATGTAATTTCATTCCTTAGGTAAAATTATAACACTACATTATTATTAGATATTATTTATTTCTTAGCCTTGTATTCTAATTAAATTCTTCTTTTTTTGTTTCAGGTATGATTTGAACAGAGAGCCGGGCGTGGATGATTTCCGATGGACCAGTATGCCTAGTATAAGTTTTCCTTCACTTAAATACTTCTCGATCGCGTTTACGTAAGAATTTCAATTCTATGGAAACATGGACGCGCGGACGCGGAGACGCTGTCCATGTTTCCCTAGTAATTGAATTTTTTACGTAAACGCGATCGAGAAGTATTTTGGTGAAGTAAAACTTATACTAAGCGCACTGATACTGTATTAGTCGTATAACGCCCTGACATTCACGGTCGCATTTTATATCTTTTATACCGTGTGATAGAAAGAAATGGTGAAAATTACAATAAAGAGTTTTCCATATGGCAACGTAAAAAAATCGGACACTTTTCTCCATTCCGGACCGGAATTTCCCGGTCCGGTCTTGTAGTGCACAAACGCCCTAGGTGATTCATTAGGTATCGTTAAAATAACACATTTTAATTATTTTTCATTATAATATTTATTACTTAAAATTTTCGTTTTTCATAGTAACTCGACCAATTTTTGGATGAATTATACTATGAACAACCAAAATTTCAAAATCTAAAAAAAATCTCGAACAGATAATAGTGATCTATCATTTCTATCACCGTCAACGATACTGAATCACATACCTATCAAAATTTGTGCATTGATTAATAAATTACCCTGTAAAGAATAAGATTGTTACGTTGAGATAAATAACTAAATGTAGTGTACCTAGGCATTTAACAAGTAAATAGGATTATAATGAAATATGCGATACGGTTAATTCTAGGATTAGAGTAAACTTTCTATCGGACATAATCTAAGCTTATCTACGTAAGTGATGTATCCAGGTAAGATATCCTACGAATCACAGGTGGTCTGACTGATGACATGCGGGGTCCACCTAGGTAATAGTAATGGTTTTAGAGTTCTGTGCCTGAAGGTTGAGAAACGGAACCCGAATAGTGTCGCTACGCTGTCCGTCTGTCTGTCATATGGCTGTATCTCGAGAACCGTAATAGACGGACAGCTGAAATTTATGCTGTACAATGTTTATTTCTATTGCCACTGAGCCATGGCCCTTTTGCACTACTGCAGCGCAATACAGACAACCAATATAAAATATTTTACTTTTAAGTTTGACTGATTTCTCTATTTATGGTAATCTTGATTGTGTGTGCTTGCAGTACAAAATAAACGTCTTTATCTATCTATCACTACAACAGCAAAAAATAAAAATGTAATTACTTTAAAAATTAATTAAACGGACACGTATCTGATCCGATAAGATGTATTGAAACATCGAAACTTTTTTTCTGAGACAGTGCACTTTTTTGGATTGCTCTAAAACAACTTAACATAATAAGTTCTATACGATACTGTTTTAATAAATCCTGATTCACGGTTTCAAAAAAAACGCTTTTCGATATTTAAACCCATTCGGTAAAGTAACCTTCGATATTCCGAACCATAGCCGATTAAAACACGTGTTTGAGAAACATATTCCAATAGGTACTTAATGAACTATCTCTTATCAAACAATAATGAAATTATAGATGCACTAAAGAAACGCCTGATAGAAAGTATTTAGCAATATAGATTGGCAGAGAAATGTACGCATGTAATATCTAGGAATTTAATGTTACTTTGCTTCTGTGTGCCCACAGTCTGTAGAGGTAATGATTGTTGAGTTTCTTGCTGAATTCTCATCAGGGTTTTTCCGAAGCGGTGGTAGATTCTTTGACATTCATAAGTGTTTGTTAGTCTAAATTGAATAAAGATATTTTTGACTTTGATATAAAACCGGCTAATAGACCGATAGCGCTACGTTTTGAGGTTTCAAAAATATTAAATTTTGCATATAGTTTTCAGACCATTCACCCAACCTAATATATTAGTTTTTGTCATCCTAGGTACTTGCATAGGTAGAAATTTAGGTATTTTGACAACCAGATGGCCTAGTGGTTAGAGAACCTGACTACGAAGCTTGAGGTCCCGGGTTCGATTCCCGTGTCGGTGCAGATATTTGTATGAAAAATACGAATGTTTGTTCTCGGGTCTTGGGTGTTTAGTATGTATTTAAGTATGTATCTATCTATATAAGTATGTTTATCCGTTGCCTAGTACCCATAACACAAGCTTTGCTTAGCTTACTTTGGGACTGGGTCAATTGGTGTGAATTGTCCCGTGATATTTATTTATTTATTTATTTTATTTATTTTGTCCTTTCGATCCAGTACAGGACGAAAAAAATATTACAGATGAAAATTTTACTTTCATGATAAAAATTTCTAATAAAGTAGTAACTGATCTACAGATGCATCTTGCGTCATCTCTGTCCACGGGAATGATATTATACCCTCAAAAAAGCCCAGCGCTATCGGTCTTTAAGTGCGTGTCGGAGTCTCGCGCATGGGGTTTCCATTGAATTCATAGATGGGGCTATTATGTTTCTATATTAAATTTCTTGACGACTAAAATGGCCTAGTGCAGCGGTCGGCAACAGCGGACCGCGGTCCGTAACGATCGCACCTCGGACCGCGGAAGGTCGAATCTCAGGCCGCCAAATATTGTTAAATATGTCTAACAACAATGAGGGAGGCCATGCCCAGCGGTGGACGTCCTATGGCTGCATTAAATCATTAGTAGTTTTTTTCTAGACCTTGATGAAAAAATTTAACTGTAACCGGAGCCCACTTAAAACTACTTGCCGACCACTGACCTAGTGGTTAGACAACCTCACTACGAAGCTTGAGATCCCGGGTTCGATTAATATGTATTTAAGTATGCATCTATCTATATAAGTATAACACAAGCTTTGCCTACTTTAGTACTAGGTCAATCGGTTTGAATTGTCCCGTGAAATTAAAAAAAAAACCGGCCAAGAGCGTGTCGGACACGCCCAAGATAGGGTTCCGTAGCCATTACGACAAAATCATGTAATATTTTTCAAAGGATTTCGTATGTGTACGGAATCTTCCAAGTTTAGGTATGTTTTATACCTTAGGCTACTATTTACTCTTAAACTACAAATAATTCCCAAGCAATTTAAGCCGCTATAATTTTCCTTGTAAATATAATATATTTACTACCATTCTGATTTTTTTTTAAATTTTTCCACCCAACAGTTTAGATTTTAGAGGGGGGAGACGGTCGATTTTAATGAAAATTTTCACTTTAAAGTTGAATATTTCGCAAACAGATCACTGAATAGAAAAATCATGTTAGCAACCCCCAATGGTTTTAAAAGACCTATCCAACGATACCCCAAACTATAGGGTTAGTCGAGAAAAAAAAATCACCCCCACTTTACGTCTATGGGAGGTACCCTAAAAAAATTTATTTTAGTTTTTTTTATTTAATCACTTTGTCGGCGTGACTGATATATATATTCATGCCAAATTACAGCTTTCTAGTACTAACAGTCTCTGAGCTTAGCCGCGGACGGACAGACAGACAGACAGACAGACATACAGACAGACAGATAGACGGACACACATGGCGAAACTATAAGGGTTCCTAGTTGACTACAGAACCCTAAAAATGAGCTAAAGTCAAAGTCAAAGTAAAAAAAAGTCAAAATTCTTTATTCAATTTAGGCATCAATTGATGCTCCTATGAACGTCGAAGAATCTACCACCGGTTCGGAAAAACCCTGTTGAGAAGAAACCGGCAAGAGACTCAACAAGGTATATTTCTTTCGAAAAGACCACACAGCAGACAGCAGCTGCTACAGCAGATTTATCATTTTAAAGGAACGCAAGTAGAGTATAGTTTAGTTACATCGTCATCATGACGTACTAAGTGCCCTACTTGTTACCAGTCCATGTCATCCGTCTTCGGTATTAGCATACGGCGACGTGCATTTATCATTGCAGCATCTGCAAGTTCATCGTGCTTGCGCTTGCATGAAGGTATCTACGTTCAGTCAGCTTCTAAAGTAATCACAGATGTTTGGATATAATGTTTTAAAGTTTCACGATTATTTATTACTCATAGCTAATATTTTTCGGGACTCATATAAATAATCAAGTAACGTATTACTTATTTCTTAACCACCACCACCGCCGCTCCACCACGACCGTAATAAGCAATAAGTAACAAGTTTGTTATGAAGTATCTTTCTGTATTTTTTATTTTTCAACTTCATTTTTAGGGTTCCGTACCTCAAAAGGAAAAAACGGAACCCTTATAGGATCATTTTGTTGTCCGTCGGTCCGTCCGTCTGTCTGTCAAGACCCTTTTTCTCACGAACGCGTAGAGGTATCAAGCTGAAATTTATATCAAATTCTCAGGTCTACTGTCCCATGGAGCTGTGAAAAAATCAAACTTCTAAGCCAACGCAATCAAAAGATACAGCAGTTTATGCCGCAAATTTCCGCATATTTTCGAAACTCGCAAGGGAATCAAAACCTACAGGGTACTTCCCGTGAACTCAGAATCTTGAAATTTGGTACGAAGCAAGGTCTTGCACAGATAAAGGAAAGATTGCGAAAAGCATATTTTTTTGTCTGTCTGTCTATATCAGTAACCAATCTATTTATGCCGCAAATTTTCGACACTCGCAAGGGAATCAAAACCTACAGGGTACTTCCCGTGAACTCCGAATCTTGAAATTTGGTACAAAGCAACGTCTCATAGCACAGATAAAGGAAAAATTGCGAAAACCGTAAATTTTTAGTCACATCATATAAAAAAAATATTTTTAATAATTTTAAAGTTACTACCTTTGTCCTCATGAACGCGTAAAGGTATTGAATTGAAAATCATATTAAATACTCAGGTCTATAATATCTTTAAGCTGTAACAAAATCAAACTTCTATGTCAACGCAATCAAAAGAAACAGCAATTTAAGCCGCATATTTTCAAACTCGCAACTACTCGCACGGGAATCAAAACCTACAGGGTACTTCCCGTGAACTCAGAATCTTGAAATTTGGTACGAGGCAAGGTCTTATAGCACAAATAAAGGAAAAATTACGAAAAGCATATTTTTTTTCTCTATCTGTCTAAATCAGAAACCAATCTACAATGATCCCACACTACGCACATTTTGCTTAGGAGCAGGGGTCTGCTAAGACTGGATGTTCATAGATACATATAAATTTGTACGGAACCCGCGGTGCGCGAGTCCGACTCGCACTTGGCCGGTTTTTTATTACTTTTACGGTCATCCCGTGAAATCTATATAAGTACCTATTTCATACTAAATACAAACTGAAACATATGGATGCACAGAAAAAAGACCAGCGCTGGGAAACGAACCCAGGTCCTCAGCATTCCTTGCCGCGTGCCATTCCCCTACACCGCCACTGGTCAGGAGTTTAGACACCCAGCGCTGGTGTTTTTTCTGGGGTTTTTTCTGTGCATCCATGTTTCAGTTTTTGTATTTAGTATGAAATTAAATATAAGCAATAAGTAGTCCGTGATTTTGTTACGAAAATATTTGTTAAGATGTTTGGATGTTTGAAATTTAGATGTTAATCACGCAACAATGGCTGAGCGGATATGAATGAAACTTGGTGTACAGATAGAGATTTTTTTTAAAATTTGTCTAAGTTAACGGGAATCTAAATAACACGGTGTATACGCCTCGCGCTCTTAGCTTACTTGACATTTCTATCCCTTTTGTTATTAGCTTTGTGATAATAATGGAGTAAACTGCGTCGTGTTTTTTTTTTAAATATATATAAAAAAAAACTGCTTCAAAACTCAAACAAAGGAATCTGTGCAATATAACCGAAAGATTAAAAAATTGACGTACAGATAAGGTAAACGTACCAATGCTCGACACCTCAACGCCCGTAGATGACACCCGTCTGTCACCTGTCTTACTATGACCAGGCCTCATGCATGCCATGTACTTACGCGCGATATTTACCTACCGCGGGGACGATCTGCTAAGATCGAAATTTCAGTAGGTTGTCACAAGCGCGCGCCGACGCACGTTCATTCGTGTTCCACGGAAAAAATATGCCGCCTGGACTTTTATAAGTGAAAATGGTGAAACAGGGGCAAACTTTAATATGACTATGCTAGAATTAATAGCTAATATAACAATTTGGAAGTTCGTATCGTGCTGTCCCTCTTACTGTTCTATAAAAAGTTATAAGCGTGAGCGGGATGGCACGATGCGAAGTTCAAAAGTTGACCGTCGTATCTAGTACTAGTATGAGTATTCAAAAGAACCAAGATATCAAGCAAGCAAGCATACAGGCAAGCAAGCAAGCAGGTCCACTATTGACCGAGAAATCGGTGAACATACCTACATAAAAAAATACATAAAGTGGAATGCATAACCTCCTCCTTTTGTGGAAGTCGGTTAAAGTGCCCTTTGCGGCCTACTTACAGTATAAACTTATGAATTTTGAAATTTTAGCTTTCTACAACCAGTAAAACGCAAAATCCCGTTTTTTCCCGTTCCCGTAAGAATTTCGGAAAATGTTTTCGTAATGCTCCTCTACACTCCCCAAGGAACCCACTTGCCAAATTTCAGCTTTCTATGACCAGTAAAACGAAAAATCCCGTTTTTCCCGTTCCCGTGGGAATTTTGGAAAGTCCCCTCTCAATGCTTCTCTGCACTCCCCAAACAACCTACATGCCGAATATCAGCTTTCTACGACCAGTAAAACGAAAAATCCCGTTTTTTCCCGTTCCCGTGAGAATTTTGGAAAGTCCTCTCTCAAACCAGCTCTACACTCCCCAAAAAACCCACTTGCCAAATTTCAGCTTTCTATGACCAGTAAAACGAAAAATCCCGTTTTTCCCGTTCCCGTGGGAATTTTGGAAAGTCTCTCACTGCTCCTCTACACTCCCCAAACGACCTACATGCCGAATTTCAGCTTTCTACGACCAGTAAAACGAAAAATCCCGTATTTTCCCGTTCCCGTGGGAATTTGGGAAAGTCCTCTCTCAATGCTCATTTACACTCCCCAAGCAACCTACATGCCGAATTTCGGCTTTCTACGACCAGTAAAACGAAAAATCCCGTTTTTTCCTTATCCCGTGGGAATTTCCGGAAATCCTTAAACCTGTTTTTTACTATTATAATTACCTACTTCTATGCCAAATTTGAAGAGTCTAGTAATTATAGTTCATAGGATCCCGTTGAACTGAATATATAAATCCCGTTTTTTCCTTATCCCGTGGGAATTTTGAAAAATCCTGAAATTAATGTTTTAAATAATGTAATACCTACTTGTGTATCAAATTTGAAGAGTCTAGTTATTATAGTTACTGAGATAGGGTCACTCGGAATCGAATATATAAATCCCGTTTTTTCCCTTTCCCGTGGGAATTCCCAAAAATCCTTCCTCAGTGGATGCCTACATTGTATAAGGTATCTATGTGCAAAATTTCAAGTCTCTAGGTCCAGTAGTTTGGGCTGTGCGTTGATATATCAACAGTCATTAATTTTATTTAGATATTTCAACCCCATCGCACCCCATCCAGGGATATGGTATTTTACGTCTGCCACGTCGGATTTTAAAACCGTTGTTGTTTTCATAACCAGCGACCCAATAAACCATAGAAACAACACCCATGTTGATTTTCAGACTTTGTTACCCCTTTCCCCCCTTTTAGGGGTTGAATTCTCAAAAAACCTGAAACACGTGTTTATTCATTTATTATTCGGAGTACTTCTGTGAAGTTTCGAATAAAATAGTCGAACTAATCTTGTTTCCCCATACAAACTTTGGACCCCCGTTTTACCCCCTTAGGGAGTGAATTTTGAAAAATCCTTTCTTAGTGCACCCCTAGACCTTATAAGGAACCTACATGCCGAATTTAGAATCTCTAGGCCCAGTGGTTTGGGCTGTGCGTTGATATGTCAGTCAGTCAGTCAGTCAGTCAGTCAGTCAGTTTCTTCTTTTATATATATAGATAGATAACGTTAGGGTACTGTGAGCATGGCAATGTGTTCTGCGTATTACAATAAATATCCTTTTTTGTTAGGATTCCAGAGCTAAAATGGCAAAAACGGAACCTTTATAGTTTCGCCATGACCGTCTGTCCCTTTGTCCGTCCGTGACTTAGCTTAGGGAATATTAGTGCTAGAAAGTTGGCATGGATATAATATATAGCAATTATCCCAACAAAATGGTAAAACAACATGTAGAGCATAAAAATTTAATCCAAACTGCCAGCCCTTGTCACTGTCGGCACGCACACATTCTTAAGGAGACGGAGTAGTATAATCTGTGGCTACAATCGCGGTAAGTACCAAGATTTTGTACGGGATGCAGTATCTGTTACGAAGTAACTATTAAGTAATCTGTGCTATGACATAAGCTTGAAGGTGCCATGTATTGGGTTAGTGTCGTGTACAAGGACGTTTACCTTAAATAAACTCTAAATTGAGATAGTACGATACTTAATATCCTGGCAATGCGTTTGCCTTTACTACATTAAAAAAACCGGCCAAGAGCGTGTCGGACACGCCCAAGGTAGGGTTCCGTAGCCATTACAAAAAAATGTACGGAATCATCCAAGTTTAGGTATGTTTTATACCTTAGGCTACTATTTACTCTTAAACTACAAATAATTTCCAAGCAATCTTAGCCGCTATAATTTTCCTAGTAAATTTGATATATTTACTACTATTCTGAATTTTTTCAAATTTTTCCACCCAACAGTTTAGATTTTAAAGGGGGGGGGGGGGACGGTCGATTTTAATGAAAATTTTCACTTTAAAGTTGAATATTTCGCAAACAGATCACTAAATAGAAAAATCATGTTAGCAACCCCACAATGGTTTTAAAAGACCTATCCAACGATACCCCACACTATAGGGTTAGTCGAGAAAAGAAAAATCACCCCCCTTTTACGTCTATGGGAGGTACCCTAAACAAAAATTATTTTTTATTTTACCACTTTGTTGGCGTGACTGATATGTATATTCATGCCAAATTACAGCTTTTTAGTACTAACGATCTCTGAGCTTAGCCGCGGACGGACATACAGACAGACAGACATGGCGAAACTATAAGGGTTCCTAGTTGACTACGGAACCCTAAAAATAAACTCTTTTATGGCAACAATTTATTGTAACAAAAAACTCGTTTCAACATTAAATATCCGTACCCTACACTATCCAGTTTAAACATAATTTACTAAAAGTAATTTGCAATAGGATATTTTAATTTCATCTTTGTTTTTATACTGCCGATATTAATACTAAAATCTGATTAAATTATACGTGAATAGTTCTACGAGCGTTTCAATCGCTAACAGTAACATGTCGCATACATTGAAGAAATGAGCCACACTTAGGGAAAGGTTTTTATAAAACGAAACAACGTCCTTGCAGTACAATTTTAATTTATTAAAACTTCGTTCTAATTGTTGCACATATCTTCAATGTGTGCGATAGGAAGCTTCTCGAATGGCGTCTACGGACCGGAAGACGCAGTGTAGGTAAGCCTCCAATAAATGGAGCGACGACACCTTAAGGTTGCGAAAACGCGCTATGTAGGCGTGATGGCGCAAGACCGGTCTGTTTGCCGAACCTTGGGGGAGATCTATTCAGCAGTGGACGTCTTTCAGCTGAAATGATGATGATGATGATGCGACAGGAAACTGATAGCGGTTAAAACACCTGTGGAACTACTCATTTCTCAGTCATTTTAATAGCTTTTGTCCATATTATAACCAGTATAAGGAGAGCATCTTCTGAGGTTCTTAGGTAGCATCGCTAGATAGTTGTCCTTTATCTACCTTCAGCCGCATCCAACTTTTCAATAATATAATCGGTCACCAACTCCTTGACATCAGAAGAGGCAATATAGTCAACGTGTAAGAAAGACTCCCTTGAAATCTTCCTGGGAACTGTGTTTGGCATGGCTGCAGCCATAGCTAAGACGTCACGTTCGTCTAGAAGGATATCCCCAAGAGAATAGTGCATGGTGACATCAATAGTTATTTTGCTAAGGTCGTAAGAAGGTGGTGTGATAGAGCCGTAGATGATGAGGTTGCTGAGGATGCCGTGGTCCCAACGTCTGAAGGCTTGATCCTTTAAATTCTGGCCGAAATGAGCGACTTGTTTGACGGACGAACCCCCCATTTCTAAGTTGAGGATGTTTCTGTCATCCTGTAAAATAAAGTTGGGCTTGTTAATCTCACGTCTTGTTCGCCCATCGTCTCAGGGTATCCATTAAAAACACATGGTATTACCTAATACTTGATTTTTAATTTTGAAACCTTACCACCGGGTTGAACTAATCTTAAATCTGTGACATTGGTCATGCTTAGATGCTCAATGCCTGTCATAGTTGTTATTATGCTCTTTGACGGAAATTTTGATGATGATGATGCCATTGATGATGTGGAATTATTAACACACCAGGGACTTATCGCGACAATTTATAGCTAATTCAACTTCGACGTTTCGTCCACATTGCAATGGCTGTGTACTGTATGACTAGATAGATATCGGAATAAGTCAATGTTCCAGACAACAAATTAAGGCACATAATAGAACGGTCCAATTTGGTCTAAATTTTTTGGTCAGGAGATTGAAATGAGAAAGTGGCTCACTTGGTTATAATTAATTGAAACTTACCAGGATAATGTCTATTCCGATCATGTCGCAGAAAGCCTTGTACTTGATGTCACCGAAACAGTAGTCGGACGCCTTCTGACCATCGTTCGGCAGCGGAATGGGCAAAGCATCTAGCGATATTTCCACCAGGCCCATTCTTAGCGCCAAAGCCTGGAGAACAGTATGTTGGTGTTAAACGGGCATGTGTAAAATCGTATTATTTATTTATTTATTTATTTATTGAAACACAAACAGTCATACATAGCTCAATACAAATAACAATATAAGGTGAGTTGACTCAAACTTATAAAATGAATGATTATATCATGGACAAGGATGAATGGAAATAAATCCGGTCCGCATTGGCGATGCCTAGTTTCAAATAGCGTAACAATTTAATTATATTTTCGTTTACGTTGTATAGTTTTATTTTTGTGCTGCTGACTACATTTTCCTTAATGTTACAAATATTAGAGCGCATTGCCCATTCATTATTTTTTTACAACAGTATTTTTATACTTTTTCTGTTTATGCTTAAATTGGCTAAGTCAGTAGGTATAACGATCTATCAACAATGTTAAAAAATGTAGTTGTGTCAAATACTTTAGATGTAAGTAATGAAATAACATTGTATTTAGATCTGTTTTGAAAAATATATACTTTGTTGTGTTTCTTGCGGGACTCTTGTGAACAGGGTTTTTCCGAATCCATGGTAAATTATTCAACATTTATAAGTGTTTGTTAAAGCCTGAATCAAATAAAGAAATTTTGACTATTTTTGACTGTGACAAGGACAAAGACAATTTAGAAAATTACGAGTTATTGGACTCGAATTTCTATTGGAATTGTTTCTTGATTTGATACCTGTGATATTTTTCTGTGATGTAACTTGTTGAGTCTCGTTATTATTAATGCGTCATGTGATCTTGAATTATATAAATATGCAATGGGGGCACTAATGGTGTCACTGCATCCATTTGTTATGTAGATTGTAAAGCATTGAATAGCAAAGGTTTTTGCCCAGTAACAAGCTAATTTCAAGCAATGTTGTCCTTTTTTTAAGGCTTATGAATATGAGTTATGTGCTTTATGTGATTAGTATTCCACTGGCCCGCAAAGGGTGGTTCGCTTCATCGTTCCTAATACTAACTGCTAAGGAATGGTATTCGCTCCTATCGTCTGTAGTTCCAGATAGATAGGTACAACTTAGAACTCCTCAAGGCTAGAGTGTATAGGCTGTTACTGAACCTATGAGATACACTTTGACCTCATCTGCACTCACTCATCTGCTTTTCATCAGGTGAGATAGGAGTCAATCAAGGGTCATTTTTATGTAAAAACGAAACGAACAACTCAAAAAAAATCCACAGTCATGAGAATCAACTGATATTTGAGGCGTTACTTTGGCTATCAACTGATACTTACGTAAATTGGTGTAGTCATTGCAGCTATAGTCCTCAATGGGGCGTTAGGGAAGTTAGCCATATAGCCGACAGCGGCTAAAAGATGGGCGCTAGCGATCTTCTCGTTATACTCAGTCTTCATTGAATTCAGCACCAGGAACACCGTGCCTCCTTGAGAATGGCCAACGAAGTGTAACTTCTGCTCCCCAGTGTGGGCTAAAATTCAAAGAAATATATTAAATTAACTTTAATCCAAAAAACCGGCCAAGTGCGAGTCGGACTCGCGCACCGAGGGCTCCGTACAAATTTATATGTATCTATGAACATCCAGTCTTAGCAGACCCCTGCTCCTAAGCAAAGTGTGCGCAGTGTGATATCATTGTAGATTGGTTACTGATATAGACAGACAGACAAAAAAAAATATGCTTATCGCAATTTTTTCTTTATCTGTGCTATAAGACCTTGCTTCGTACCAAATTTCAAGATTCTTAGTTCACGGGAAGTACCCTGTAGGTTTTGATTCCCTTGCGAGTGTAGGAAATTTACGGCATAAATAGATTGTTTACTGACACACAGACTGACAAGTAGACCTGAATAAAAGAAGAAACTGACTGACTGACTGACTGACATATCAACGCACAGCCCAAACCACTAGGCCTAGAGATTCCAAATTTGGCATGTAGGTTCCTTATAAGGTCTAGGGTGCACTAAGAAAGGATTTTTCAAAATTCACTCCCTAAGGGGGTAAAAAGGGGGTTCAAAGTTTGTATGGGGAAACAAGATTAGTTGATGATGATGAAATATTTTTTTTTTTATTTTTTATTTTTTTTGTTATATTTTTTTTTTATTAATATTTTATTTTATTTTTAAACTATTTTATTCGAAACTTCACAGAAATACTCCCAATGATAAATGAGTAAACACGTGTTTCAGGTTTTTTGAGAATTCAACCCCTAAAAGGGGGGAAAGGGGTAACAAAGTCTGAAAATCAACATGGGTGTTGTTTCTATGGTTTATTGGGTCGCTGGTTATGAAAACAACAACGGTTTTAAAATCCGACGTGGCAGACGTAAAATACCATATCCCTGGATGGGGTGCGATGGGGTTGAAATATCTAAATAAAATTAATGACTGTTGATATATCAACGCACAGCCCAAACTACTGGACCTAGAGACTTGAAATTTTGCACATAGATACCTTATACAATGTAGGCATCCACTGAGGAAGGATTTTTGGGAATTCCCACGGGAAAGGGAAAAAACGGGATTTATATATTCGATTCCGAGTGACCCTATCTCAGTAACTATAATAACTAGACTCTTCAAATTTGATACACAAGTAGGTATTACATTATTTAAAACATTAATTTCAGGATTTTTCAAAATTCCCACGGGATAAGGAAAAAACGGGATTTATATATTCAGTTCAACGGGATCCTATGAACTATAATTACTAGACTCTTCAAATTTGGCATAGATGTAGGTAATTATAAATTCCCATGGGATAAGGAAAAAACGGGATTTTTCGTTTTACTGGTCGTAGAAAGCTGAAATTTGGCATGTAGGTTGTTTGGGGAGTGTTGAGCTGGATTGAGAGAGGACTTTCCAAAATTCCTACGGGAACGGGAAAAACTGGATTTTTCGTTTTACAGGTCGTAGAAAGTTGAAATTCGGCATGTAGGTTGCTTGGGGAGTGTAGATGAGCATTGGAGAGGACTTTCCCATATTACCACGGGAACGGGAAAAACGGGATTTTTCGTTTTACTGGTCATAGAAAGCTGAAATTTGGCAAGTGGGTTCCTTGAGGAGTGTAGAGCTGGATTGAGAGAGGACTTTCCAAAATTCCCACGGGAACGGGAAAAAAACAGGATTTTTCGTGTTACTGGTCGTAGAAAGCTGAAATTCGGTATGCAGGTTGCTTGAAGAGTGTAGAGGAGCATTGAGAGAGGACTTTCCCAAATTTCAACGGGAACGGGAAAAAACGGGATTTTTCGTTTTACTGGTTGTAGAAAGCTGAAATTCGGCATGTAGGTTGCTTGGGGAGTGTAGATGAGCATTGGAGAGGACTTTCCCATATTACCACGGGAACGAGAAAAACGGGATTTTTCGTTTTACTGGTCATAGAAAGCTGAAATTTGGCAAGTGGGTTCCTTGGGGAGTGTAGAGCTGGATTGAGAGAGGACTTTCCAAAATTCCCACGGGAACGGGAAAAACACAGGATTTTTCGTGTTACTGGTCGTAGAAAGCTGAAATTCGGTATGTAGGTTGCTTGGCGAGTGTAGAGGAGCATTGAGAGAGGACTTTCCCAAATTCTAACGGGAACGGGAAAAAACGGGATTTTTCGTTTTACTGGTTGTAGAAAGCTGAAATTCGGCATGTAGGTTGTTTGGGGAGTGTCGAGGAGCGTTGAGAGAGGACTTTCCAAAATTCCCACGGGAACGGGAAAACGGGCTTTTTCGTTTTACTGGTCATAGAAAGCTGAAATTTAGCAAGTGGGTTCCTTGGGGAGTGTAGGGGAGCATTAAGAAAACATTTCCCGAAATTCTTACGGGAACGGGAAAAACGGGATTTTGCGTTTTACTGGTTGTAGAAAGCTAAAATTTCAAAATTCATAAGTACTGTAAGTAGGCCGCATAGAGCACTTTAACCAACTTCTAAAAAAGGAGGAGGTTATGCATTCCACTTTATGTATTTCTTTTATGTAGGTATGTTCACCGATTTCTCGGTCAATTGTGGACCTGCTTGCTTGCTTGCCTGTATGCTTGCTTGCTTGATATCTTGGTTCTTTGGAATACTCATAGCACACGCGAGCGAAGCCGCGGGCAAAAGCTAGTTTGATATAAATTTCAGCTTGATACCTCTACGCGTTCCTTAGAAAAAGGGTCTTGACAGACGGACGAACGGACAACAAAGTGATCCTATAAGGGTTCCGTTTTTTCCTTTTGAGGTACGGAACCCTAAAAACGTGATTTTTTGTCGTTTTTAGGGTTCCGTACTCAAAGGGTAAAAACGGGACCCTATTGACACCAGGCTGTATCTCATAAACCGTGATAGCTAGACAATTGAAATTTTCACAGATGATGTATTTCGGTTGCCGCTATAACAACAAATACTAAAAAATAGATTAAAATAAATATTTAAGGGGGCTTCCATACAATAAACGTGATTTAATGCTCGTTTTAGCTCGATATTGATAACGGCAGCAGGTAGGCGCTTGAAATATTCACAGAATATTTATTTATATATCCACTTTAAAAATAAATAATTCAATTAAAATAATATCTAAGGGGGCTCCCATATAAAAAAAGTGTTTTTTTGCCGTTTTTATAGATAATGGCACGGAACCCTTCGTGCGCGAGTCCGACTCGCACTTGGCCGGTTCCTTCAACAATTTGGCAAAAAAATCTAAATCTTTTACATACCCCTCGCAAGCTGCGGTTTGCCGATGCCTGCTTTATTTATAATTATGGTTTTGTATGGCTCGTAAGTTGTATGTCTTGCTATATTAGTACAAAACATGTTAGATATGTGGAGCATTAGGCAATGTAAGACCTCTTAGTGAAAGAATTTTTAAATTCAAGCCCGAAGTTGAATTCTCTTATTTCTATCCCACGGACAAAAAAAACAAAGTTTAGATATTTTCCTATCCTACGGGAATTTCGAAAAATAATTTCTTTAGTAGGTACCTATTATCAAGTCTCTATCACCAGTTGTTTAGGCTGTGCGTTGTCTGTCAGTCAGTCGGTTAGTCACGGTACTGGTTTATAAGTAGGTATTGTTTGTGTAAAGAACCCCTCGATATCACTGGTCCTAGGTTTCTATTGTACTCTCTCAATATAAGGAAAGCCACTCACCTTGGTCTGTTCTCAGGCACCTAATGCTGTTATATTTACACAGAGTTCACAATGACACACACACAATAATGTTCAAATGTAGTATCCCGATGACCGAAATAATATCACCAAATAACCAGTACTTTGGTTAAAAGAACAGTACACACCAAAAACGCGTGTGATCCGTATGTTCGTTTACCTCGAACTCTCTTGACAGCTCTTCTGCCGCCAACCGACCGTAGTATTGTGACTGACCCTCATATTAAAAGATTACAATGCCCGAACAGTAAAAAATAAAAATAAAAAAATATCACGGGACAATTCACACCAATTGGCCTAGTCCCAAAGTAAGCTAGGCAAAGCTTGTGTTATGGGTACTAGGCAACGGATAAACATACTTATATAGATAGATACATACTTAAATACATATTAAACACCCAAGACCCGAGGACAAACATTCGTATTTTTCATACAAATATCTGCCCCGACACGGGAATCGAACCCGGGACCTCAAGCTTCATAGTCAGGTTCTCTAACCACTAGGCCATCTGGTCGTCAAACAGTATAGATGAAACGACGATAACTTTTTTCATTGTGACCCAATTTTAATGAATCAAAACGTAAATGTTGCTCCAATTTAAGCTTCATCTATCTGCGAAAACCGCAAGAAAACCCGTTCAGTAGTTTCGGAGATTAGCGTGTACATACAGACAGACAGAGACTTTTACTGTTTTATTATAGTATAGAAGATTTGCACTTGGGCGCTAAATGAGCTAGAGACGCACCCAAAGGGTTTTAGTGAAAGGTTGGTTACCTAAAGCGAAGTCTATCATAGCCGGTAAGTCGATGAGAGCAATCTCCTCCCAGCTGAAGTCGAAGAAGTCCATCTTTTCTTTGCTATCGTCGGGGTTGAGGGATACATGGGAGCGGGAGTAGGCGTTCCCGCGAGCATTGCCCATCCAAACGTCGTAGCCCGCGTCTGCTAAGTTGAAGGCTGAAACATCAAGAGTAATGTAACATGTATTAGGTTTCAGAGGTCATTATCATCTTGGCTTATATAAAATATGTCCCACTGCAGGGCAATGGTCTACTTTATAGAAGTTTTTAGGAGGTTTTCATTAGAATACCACAGCAGTGCGACAAGTCGTAGACTCCGATAAGATGTATAGGGTTAGGGTTCCATCAATAGTGTCCCCTGGTCGGTAGCGCAATCGACCGGTTCATATTGTTGGTTATAGGTTGCACGCACTGCCATGATATCCTGGTCAGCACAAACTCTTAAAACTCCCAGCTTTCAACTTACCAACACTGTGGTCAGCACCCAAGCTAACAAAGTGGCTTGAGGCACTCAGGATGCCGTGCATCAAAAATACTATGGGTCTGCGTTCTGCGGTTGGCCCGCTCCTCCCATAGGGTATACGGTGCATGGTCAGGATATAACCATCTTTTGTGGTGACGTCGTGAACCTCCACGGGGAAGCCCGCAGAGATTATTGTCTTAACCTGATGAAAGAGAAAAGGGTCCAGATGGGGTCACTCTAGTGCCGTGTAAAATTGGTACGGCCCTGGTGTGGCATCCGTAAGTACCTATCTACACCACCTTATTAAAGGACTGTGAGTATGCGGCGCTTGAAGTTGAGACATCAGGGCCATTGTTAGCCGATAAATATGAAGATATTTATAAAAACTTTTTAACAAAAAATTAAGCCGCCGAAAAAAAACTGAAAAGCAAACCTATTTTCGTGGGAAGGGTCGCCTTAGAGTAGGATTTTTTTCCAAATTGATATGGGACCAATTTCAAGGTATACTCTATCCAATAAAAAAACAAATTATCAAAATAGGACAACTCTGTAAAAAGTTATGCCTGGTCATGCATTACAATTAGTGACTGATCAATCAATCATCCCCTGTTTTCCTACCCTTAGGGTAAGATTTTTATCAAATTTATATGGGGCCACCCTCGAGGTATACCCTTTCCAATAAAAAAAGAATTGTCAAAATCGTACTACTCTGTAAAAAGTTATGCGTGGTCATACATAAAACACGTCGACTTGAGAACCTCCTCCGTTTGTTTTCGTCGGTTGAAAACTCTGTCGTCTCAGTTGATTGACGCCTCAGGAAACTTTGTTTAATTAATTAAAAATTAAAGAAACTTTATGCTTTTGCACATTACACCATACGATCTTGAGGCAAAATATGGCTGAAACCAGATAACTCACAATTCCCCTGATCGAGATGAATCTACTTTGAACGCCATCTTGCGGCATTGAACACACTGACACCACGACTGCCACCACCACCAACGTAAGAGCGCGCCACAACATTATAGAAGTATTGAACACAGATTTCAAATGGTAACCCTAGCTTGCTACTCCATGATATTTATATGTCCTCGTTATCTGTCTTTTTCTTGTACGTAGGGGTGTATTAAATATCTTAAATCAAGTTGGTTATCATTGTTTTTAATTTTACTGGAAACGTAATTGAACTGGATAAGATTTTTGCAGGAGATAGCGGTGATAAGATATGTTTCTGGTACGTCGAGTTAAATAAACTAGGTAGCGGTGCACCACCATGAACCGGCTTCGTTATGGACACAATACTGCACCATCACACCTATCAAGACTTCGTATAATACAGAGTAACATCTGCACGTTTTGTGAAATAGAAGAAGGAACAACAGATCACATAATTTTCAACTGTCAAAAATTTCTAATTCACAGATTGGTTCTTGCGAGTGAACTCAGTGAAGTGTGTCAAAATTACAGTGATTTTTCCTCCCGCCCGCCGCCGCTCAATGAACTTTTAAAGAACACTCAAACCTACAGTGCAATTTACAAATTAATATATTAAAAACACGGTTGAAAAAATATAAAAGTGCTAAATTAAAATCCGCAATGTGGTTCCAATAAAATAAAGTTGTGGCTTAAAGGTCTCTGAAACCAGGCCATTAAAATCCAAAAAAAAAAAATATGTAGCGGTGCAGTTAAGTTTTTTGCATATCTTATACGCATTACGATAATTATTTGTCATCGTCTGAGCATGCACGTCTCCATACGTATTTTATAAAATTCAACCTAATTCCAAGGTTATAACAGGTTACTATTCCATGGCAGAAGTTGCCTGCCCCGTATCCATGGCTGCTATTGTTTCCCGAAATGTAAGGCAACAAGGCGCCGAACTCCACGGGTCCCAGGTACCTGAAGCCTAATTGTTTAACACAATCGCAATCCCAATCGTTTTAACCAATTCTTTCTATCATGATGGACAACTTACCACATCGGGTTCTACCGCATGCACGATGAAGAATCTGGTTGAAGCCAACCAAAGGGCTACCGATGTGGCTACATCCCGGTTCGGAAACATAGTTCATCGTCGTTGTTACCCGAAGAGAAGATAGGGTGATCGGACGTCCCGAGAAGGACGGTATAACTTTGATAAAATCCCAAACGCGTAATTTAAGTTTATTTACTTAAAAACGTCTGCGTTTAGCAATAGCCTTCTACTAACAGAAAGGCATGATAATTATTACGTCTATTAATACTACTAATACTATAAACGCCGACTTTGTCAGTTTGTGTACTGTAAGATCGGGTTACTTTGACCCTGAACGGTAACTTTGCCCACTGGAAATATCTCGGATTAGGTTTAATTTATTCAAGTTTTTATTGCATTGGAATTATGGAAAATTACCATATGGTTGGTTTTAGCCGGCCGCTCACGTTTCTATAATTATTTTTACCCTTCTTTTTGGTATGTATTGGGCCACAGATACCCTCCATTGGGTCAAAGTACCAGGGTACTTAGAGCGCGCGCAGACAGAGAGCGGTCTGGCGTTCCGCGTTCCGAGTTCCGAGTTCTGCGTTCTTTCGAATGTACTAGGTCCTTTACGATAACGCACACAGCAGGCGGTCGGAACTCTCGAGCGGTCAAAACACAGAACTCTGAACGCGGAACGCGGAACTCCAGACCGCTGTCTGTCTGCGCGCGCTCGTACGGTACGTACGTGTATTTGCTACCCTTCACGCTAAAACGACTGCATTCGGTATGTAGATAGCTGGACGTCTGGAATCACATATAGGCTAGTTTTTATCCCGATATTCCCAAAGAATTCAAGTAAAATCTCAATTTTAACCGCTCAATCTAAATACATGAAATTTTGCACGGACGTTCGTCACACAATGTAAATGAACCGAAGTGTAATTTCAGAGAATTGCAATGAATTGTCTGGATTCCTGGTATGTATTTCGATTCAACTGCCGTATTTATTGGTACTGGCGTACTTACGTGAAACGTGATCTATGATAGTGGTGAGCTCACGGTCACGAATTTCTCTATTACAGTCGTGTTAGGTCTTATCTGCACTGCACTTTGGTTATTTGTTCAGTGTTGTATCAGCACTTATTGTGTCAACTCTTGTCGACCAATACGTTTGGTTAATGAGGGTTCCCGTGACAAGCTAGTTGGCGCTGGTATGGTGAGGTCCTTTTGACAGCTTGCACAATTTTGCGAGTCGGCACAGGTCGACCAGAAGTAGACGGGGACTCCACCGTTACGTTATCAGTATTCCGAAAATCCGCACGAAGCGTTTTCGCTAATACTACAATCTGGCCGTTTTCAAGTCTAAGGTGAATGAGCATTTACTAGGCAAGCGTGCTTCATCGTAGGCCTCATCTTCGCTTTCCATCAGGCGTGATTGTGGTCAAACGCAAGCCTATATTTTATAAAAATAAAATAAAATAAGAGTGTCAAGTAGAAGACAATTTAAAAACATGTCGTAAAATAGTTCATTACAACCGCACCGTGTCGAGTTAGCCATCGGCCAATGAATATCCATAATTGGCCAGGACATCATTGACCGATGCCAAAAGTGCACCGGCCCAAGCACTGCTCTTCCCCTGGGAAGGATCCAAAAGGGAACCGCAGCGGCAGCTCTTGGGCACACGAGGAGGTTACCCGATACGCACCCAATCACAAGCGAGACTGTGACGTCAAAGTGCCTTACGATATCAACGCCATCTAGCGATATTCCATCTAGTCAAAATACCTATACGAATTACTCACGTCTCAAAATGAGTTTAACTCGACATGTTTTGGGCTAATTCGTAGCCCTTCCTCTCAGAGTCACACGTCATGGCGGCTGCCAAACGTGCACTACGAGTCTCAGAGTAGTTTCATGTTTGAAGATATTCCGTCTGTCAGAAAACCCTCATTGATTATTGTTACGACCTGCCCTTATTTTGTACAAATTATCGTGTTAGGAAAATTAAAAAATTATAAAAACCGATAAATATTAATAATAAAATATTCGCCCGCCTAGTCTTTTTCTCGTCAGCTGTCAGAACAGCTGCCTAAATAATATTCGTAGTAGTTTTGTGATGACGTTTGCAGTAGGTAGGTAATTTAACAATGGTTTCGGTATCTATTTATTCTAGCTTTTAGCGGATAATTATCATGATTTCAATTAGAGATAAAATATTGATTGTTGTTATGTTTAGGGAATTTGATTCTTTTAATGCCGTAGGCTAAATGATAAAAATGGTACCTTTATAGGTACATACATTAGATTAGTTTTGTCAGTATGTAGGTAGGTATATCACAAATACATTATATCACTTCAAAACTGTAGTAAATGAAATGATATTTTGAAGAAAATTGCTTATATTGTACTTACTTAAAATTGAAAAAATAAATAAACATTATTTTGTATTTATGTAGGTATGAAAACCCTTCGTTGTACAAAATTTTTGAAAAAAAAAACACGTTTGACAACCTTTGAAATACATGTACTCTACCAGTCTACCTCTACCATTCCTTTTTTGTGTTAGAAACTCTGTAATCTTTCGACTACGACCATTTCCAGGGCCCACACTTAGCTTTACACGCACGCACACGTGCGTTGGGACACGCACTTCGCTTCGGGTTTCTGCAATCTGCACAACGTTATAGCTAAGCCGTTTCAATGTGTCCTCGCCCGCGCGGTACAGGGGCTGGGGGGTAAGACGACAAAGGGGGCAGGGAGAGGTGCGGGCGGCAGGCACACGAGGCGCGCTCGCCGCCCGCACCTCACCCGGCCCCCTTTGTCGCCATACCCCCTATCCCCTGTACCGCGCGGGTGAGAATTCATTTAAACGATCTAGCTATAGTTATGGATATTCTATATAACTTGATAAGCGTACAGATTTTTTATGGCTCGCCCATTTTACAAAGCAGCAAGCTCGGTAAGCGTAATGGCCGGCGCCCACTGACGGCATGGCACGGCGTGGCATTTTATTACTATCAAGTTATTTTGAATCTTATTTCAATGAGTTTAGAATTCATGTTACTTTATTTCGATACCACGATGCCGCGACGTCCTGAGGGCCGATGCCACACATAACCAATAAAGTAACATGAATTCTAAACTCATTGAAATAAGATTCAAAATAACTTGATAGTAATAAAATGCCACGCCGTGCCATGCCGTCAGTGGGCGCCGGCCCTAATAGGACACCCTATGATGATGACATTTTACCGAACAGAAGTATTCTAAAATTCTTACGAAATTGTTCATGTATGTTCGGTATATGGCATTGTGTTCAACGTCAATTCTACCTGTGTAGGTTCATGTTCTGCTCAATGTATTTTTTTTAACCCCCTATGTCTATGTGTCTGTCTGTGGCATCATAGCTCTTAAACGGGAGAACCGATTTGGATATGTTTTTTTTTATTTGAAAGCAGGTTTCTTGGTCATGGTTCTCAGACATGTTTCATCAAAATTGGTTTAGCCGTTTCAAAATTATCAGCTCTTTTGTTAGCTGCGAAAGCGATCTTTGACGCATAATGGGCATTTACTTTATTTTCAAACGTATGCGTGACCAAATTGCGTTGAGGGTTTTTAAAATTTTTAATCTTTATTATTTATAATAATAAGAGGTCTGTGTTTGACCAGTTTGAAGATGTCCGGCGGCTCTATAGACGTCAGATTTGATTCCATCGAATTTGAGACAAAATTGAATCAAATATTAAAAACAAAAATATTGCAAATTAAAGTGTTACAAATTTTTTTCTTTGTATACTTATTTTCAATCTTAAATTATTTAAGATTTTTATTACTAAGGAGTGCGAAGGCGGCGCCCCGACGTTTGTAATTGAACAAGGAGCAAAGCCAACACCTGTTCAATGGCCAAGCTGAAAGCCTCGGAATGTCGCACCCCCCTGTCAGCCCTCAGCCCCTCCTCTCCCGCCTAGTCCATCCAAAGTTGTCTATTATTCGGTAGTAAGGATGGTGTCGTATATCGTGGCGTTATCGTGGCGTAGGAAGACGCCCAGCAAGATGGGCCGACGCTCTGGTGAAGGTTGTAGGAACCACTTGGGCACGGACAGCAAAGGACCTATCGTTATGGAACTCTTTGGAGGAGGCCTTTGTGCGCCAGTGGGCGACTTTCGCTCGTAGAACTGACGGCCGATGGGGCCGAAAGTTTCTGAAGTGGCGTCCGCGGACGGAAGACGCAGTGTAGGTAGGTAGGCCTCCGATAAAATGGAGCGACGACCTGGTGAAGGTGGCGAGAACGCATTGGATGTGGATGGCGCAGGGCCGATTTGTTTGGCGAGCCTCGGGGGAGGCCTATGTTCAGTGGACGACTTTCGGCTGAAATGATGATGATGATGATGGGCGACTTTTAGCTGATATGGTGATGAAGAAGTAAAAATCGATTCTAATTGGTTTTGGTGTATCTCTGATATTATCCGACTAATTGATCGAGTGGAACTCGCCAAACGTTGACGAGGTAACTAATTTATCATAGCAATTGAATTGCTGTATAATTAAGATTTTTATCTTTTAATCTATTTCACAACTATTGTGTACACGCTTTCTTGATAAAACTGTTTTCTTTAGAGGTCGATTTTAAGGTTTTGGGCCTCCGAAAGAACAGAACCCTCTGCCTTTCTGTGTGTCAATTGACATCTTTACAACACACCGTCTGTCACAAACAATTTGCTCACATATTATTTATTTTTACCCGACTGCGAGGGTTATGTGTTTGACCCGTATGTATGTATGTATGTCCATTCCAATGTTCTCTCGTAACTACCTACTCAACAGCTGAACCGATTTTGATGATAAATGATACATCATTGGATTCGTCTTGATAACCCGAGTGACACTGGATACATGAAATTCTTGAAAAATTAAAATGGCGGTTTTTTGGTGCCAAATTGTGAGTCTTCAAAATATTTTTTTTATTCAAACCTATCGAGTAGGGTATCAAAATAAAGGGATTTAAAAAGAGATTACAAAAATATAACACAAGTCATGTGTTTAAATTTAATTTGGAATAGCAAATTGGCAATCAATGCATTCAAACGACGATGTACCTACTAAGATATCCTTTGAACAATAATTTTCTCTATGAAACCCATGTAGAAAATTAAATACTGAGATACACATAGTGTAATAATAATAACATAAACTTGGAGTACCTCCATGTGGTGAAGGCGGTAACCAGTACCTCTACCATGAGTTTACACTAAATTACAGTGACCGTACTCGCTAGCGACGGCGTAAATGATTTGTATGGAGAATTGTACTTCCGTAAGTGACCGCTAGAGGCGCTGTACAATTCTCCATACAAATAATTTACGCCGTCGATAGCGAGTACGGTCACGTAAACTAGTATAAACTCATGGTAGAGGTACAGTTACAGTACTGGCTAAAACTCCCATACTACGCGAGTCTCTTCTCTGTACGCAGAACAGATGGCCGTTGGGGCCCAAAAGTTCTGGAATGGAGACCACGGAGCATTTGAAAATTATAAATCGAAAGAAAATAAATGGGTCCCGCCTGCCATGATGAAACTTGGTTCTCAATGTTTTCATTCTTAGTTAATCATATTTTCACTCTTATTTCAGTTTCATAATAGTGTAAACTACCGGGAAAGGTGGAAAAGGGCGAGAATTTAATGTACTGATTGCGTTTATATCTATCTACCTTCTTAAGAAAAACCTGTAATGAACTCTCTTAGTCTTATTTGCTTATTTTGTACCTACTTTTTAGTTGTACCTGTCTATAATGTAATGAAATGATTAAAATCATTTAAACTTTGTGTTTTTTACAACGCAGTCGGGTTTAATTAGTTTTTTTAATTACTTAATTTTTACGTAATTAGATAAAAAAGCGAATGATGATATTAGTAGATTAGCATGATGGTGATTATTATATTGCCAATCATAGTGATTGTTTTGTTCATGTTGTGATTTTTATTGACGTTGAACAGTTTTTGTTGATATAATTTTTGCGTTTCGTATTATCACAACAGCGCTCATAGAGTATTTCCAAGTGGGTTTTGTGAGTTTAAAGTTTACGTCGTAACTATTTTTTTGTAAATCATAGGCAAATAATATTACTGTAAACTTCAGTGCTTTTTAAACATACCCATTAAAACAAACGTGGCAGAGCATGATGAAAGGGAATCCAATTAGGTATTTGGGTAAAAACTGGTAAGAAATGGATGGAATGTTGCAGCGCGCCTGTACTTCGTCTGTCACGGTAGTGTTTGTGTATAGTTGGGGTAAAAAAAACCGGCCAAGAGCGTGTCGGACACGCCCAAGGTAGGGTTCCGTAGCCATTACGAAAAAATCAAGTAATATTTTTCTAAGGATTTCGTATGTGTACGGAATCATCCAAGTTTAGGTATGTTTTATACCTTAGGCTACTATTTACTCTTAAACTACAAATAATTTCCAAGCAATCTTAGCCGCTATAATTTTCCTAGTAAATTTGATATATCTACTACCATTCTGAATTTTTTCAAATTTTTCCACCTAACAGTTTAGATTTTAGAGGGGGGGGACGCTCGAATTTAATGAAAATTTTCACTTTAAAGTTGAATATTTCGCAAACAGATCACTGAATAGAAAAATCATGTTAGCAACCCCGCAATGGTTTTAAAAGACCTATCCAAGGATACCCCACACTATAGGATTAGTCGAGAAAAAAAAATCACCCCCCCTTTACGCCTGTGGGAGAAATACTAAAAAAAAATATTTTTTTATTTTTTATTTTACCACTTTGTTGGCGTGACTGATATGTACTAGGGGCGTTCAATAAAAAGTGAGAATGAGTATGTTATAAACAACTTTTACTAAGTGTCATTTTATTTTTCGACATAGTCACCTTTTAGCATAATACACTTAGTATATCTTTTTTCTAAACTTAAAATTCCATTTTTAAAAAAGGTCTCATCTTGAGTACTTAAAAAATCTTGTACTGCAGCGACTACCGCATCGTCGTCTTCAAATTTCTGGCCTCTCAGGTATTGTTTCAATCTCGGAAATAGGTAGAAATCACTGGGAGCGAGATCTGGTGAATACGGAGGATGCTTAAGGATATCGAACCCAGCATCACGAATTGCAGCCATTGCAACGGCGGACTTGTGTGCCGGGGCATTGTCCTGGTGGAACAGCACAACTTTCGAGAGTTTACCTCGCCGTTTTTCGCGGATCTCATTGCGCAATGTTGCTATTTGTTTGGCGTATAATGTGCCCGTAATAGTGGCTCCATGCTCGAGATACTCAATCATTAATACCCCTTTACCATCCCAAAAAACAGAGCCCATGACCTTACCGGCAGATGGGCTCACCTTGAATTTCTTCGGAGTTGGAGATGATGGCCTTTTCCATGTCACAGACTGCAGTTTCGTTTCTGGGTCGTAATGATGGAGCCATGTTTCGTCCATTGTTATAAATCGCGCCAAATAAGTTCCCGGTCTTGCTGCATCAGGTTCAAAGCTTCTTGACAAATCTCTAGTCTAGTTTGTTTTTGCGTGTCAGTAAGCATTCTTGGTACCCAACGCGCAGATACCTTTTTCATACCCAAGCGTTCATGTAAAATATTATGCACGCTCCCCGTTGAAATCTTTACATTTTCAGCAATAAAACGAACCGTGACACGACGATCCGCCAAAACTGAGTTTTCGACTTTTTTCACAATTTCTTCAGTTACTGCTGTAGTAGGGCGTCCGGAACGGGGGTCGTCCATTGTCGATGTTCTTCCACGTCTAAATTCGGCGCACCAACGTGCCACTGTCGAATACGGAGGAGCATTAGACCCTTAAGTGTCCCGCAAATCCAAATTGACTTGGTCCGTAGAAAAATTTTTCAAACACAAGTATTTGATAACGGCGCGCAGTTCAATTTTCTCCATTTTCGCTAACGTACTCAATAGCATTGCAAAGAAAATACCGTATATTTTTTTAAACAAAAGACAGTTAAGTTTTTTTTTTCATAGCAATCAGCTAGATAGATTAGCTTTACCGGCCAGTATTTAATTTCGTAATATTAAAAGAGTTTGCATCTCATTCTCACTTTATATTGAACGCCCCTCGTATATTCATGCCAAATTACAGCTTTCTAGTACTAACGATCTCTGAGCTTAGCCGCGGACAGACAGACATACGGACAGACATGGCGAAACTATAAGGGTTCCTAGTTGACTACGGAACCCTAAAAAAGAGTTGACATAGAGTTGAAAAGTGACCAACCTTTTCTTACCCCGACTATACAATAATATTATTATTATGACAAATGAAAGTATGGAAAGCGATATATCATGGCATATGAAACTTGGTCAAATGATAGAGAATCATGTTTTTTCTATTGTTTTGTGAACATAACGTATCTTTACGAGCAGGTAAGTACTTAAACAAGTGCAGTGCGAGTCGGACTCCTGCACGAAGGGTTCCGTACCATTATCTATAAAAACGGCAAAAAAATCACGTTTGTTGTATGGGAGCCCCTTTAAATATTTGTTTTATTGTAATTTGATTATTTATTGTTAATGTGCATATATAACTAAATATTCTGTGAACGTTTCAAGCGTCTACCTGTTGCCGTTATCAATATCGAGCAAAAACGAGAAAACAATCACGTTTGTTGTATGGGAGCCCCCTTAAATATTTATTTTATTCTGTTTTTTAGTACTTGTTGTTATAGCGGCCACCGAAATACATCATCTGTGAAAATTTCAACTGTCTAGCTAGCCTGGTGAAAAAGTCTCAGTAATAGGGTCCCGTTTTTACCCTTTGGGTACGGAACCCTCTTAAAACCATTGGTTCTAAAAACGTTCCCATATTTTTATATCAGGCACCTTAACCCCTTTCATATTTTAGTCTCTTCAAGAAAACCACCAAGTACACGGAGAGAAAAATCTAGTTTCCTTAAACAGAATATTGTGAATTTGACTTGATTTTATTGTATCAGGCGGCCCCTAGACCTGCAATAATATTGTACAATACTTTTTACTGTACAATAAGATTGAAAGGCGCTCTGAATCTAAACGAGCAATTATATTGCACAATAATACGAACTGCACAATGATTTCGTGGTCAGGCGTATACTAAAATATTGCACAATACTGGCCCTACACGATGCAATAGAAAAATATGGTGCAATAACGATTAAACTCGCTCAAACTTTCGGTCAATCATTGCGCAATCTTCAATATTAACCATAAACAATCAATAATATTGCATAATTCACGATATTGCGCAATATAATTGACCGTTTAGGGGCCGCCTTATATGTGACAACTATACTTTTTTTACACGTTAGTAGAAAATTCTACTTCTTTCAACATAATTTCTAGTTCCTGTTACCCAGTTACCTAGTATCGTAGAAAACAAATTTTGTGTAGTATCCTACCGACTGCGCCATGTAAAGTTAACATGAGAGCGAGCAATGAAACCAACAGCTGATCTTAGACTGGCTTATATTTTCTAGATGCATTCCTTATTTCTACCCTACATTTCTAACTACCCACATGCACATGACAAGTATATTATAATAATATTGACAGTATACAAAACCTGTTGCAAGCTAAATGCATATTTTACTCTGTAACAATTAGATGGTTACCAAAACGATATCGGAGTTTTTGTGTACTAGAATATTTTAACTAGAATATTCTAGTACTGAATAAAATATGACTTGTTGTTATAAAAAAAAAATCTGATAATCATTGCTGAAATCTGTTTTCCTACACCGGAATCATAATTACTATACAATCTGGTAATATTGTGGAATATTTTTTTCTCCGTGTAATATTACCCGTATTTACGATACCTAAGAAAAATCCTGACAAACAAGCTATCTGACATCACCCTGTTATTACCCAATAAACCCACTTTACGACTAAACTGGATATATATTATATAACGGTATTGATTGTACATAAATTCGGGTATTATGTGGCGATCTGCGTAAATTATGGGCAGGGGGTCGGACGTCACGGTCGGTAGTTGTAGTTTACTTTGATTTAATTGAAGCAGGACAGAAGTGGTACTGCT
Organism: Archips crataeganus; assembly: GCA_947859365.1. Lineage (NCBI taxonomy): Eukaryota > Metazoa > Arthropoda > Insecta > Lepidoptera > Tortricidae > Archips > Archips crataeganus. The sequence goes on from OX402048.1 coordinate 20,575,301, forward strand.
GAGCACTCCAAGGGTATTGCTAACCAATAACTGGTACAAGCCGCTCACGTCGAGGACTTCGAGCCCGGGGTCACATCTCTGGGTTTTTCGGAATCTACGTGCGAAATCACATTTGAAATTTACCATGAGCTTCGCGGTGAACGAAAATATTGTAAGGAAACCTGAAAGAATTCAAGTGTGAAGTCTCCAATCCGCACGCGTAGGGTCTAGGGCCTACGCCCTCTCATTCTGAGAGGAGGCTTGTGCCCTAAACTGGGGCGAGACGGGATAATATTTAAACTTTAAACAAGAGTAAAGGGCTTTGTTCAAAAACAATTAGGTGGGTGAACCGGCTTTCAAACGACGCGATAACTTCGTCTGCTGTTTAGCTACCTATAGATATAATTGTAATTGTTTGTGGTTCTCTAATTTTTCGGCGAAAATATTTTTCCCAACTGATTCACTTCCCAATAATTTTTTTTCCTGAAACTAAGTACTTCAGGATTGTTATATACTTATAAAACTAACCTAACCTAACCTATAATAGGGTTTTACAAGATAGTTTGGAAATATATCCTGAATAATTTAGAGTTTCATAAAAAAATACAGTAAGTTGTGAAATGAATCAGTTTGGAAAAATATTTTCGGCGAAAAGGGATCCCATTGTTTGTAGCGTGTTTTTAAAAGTAATTTAAGTCTTAATTGCGCGTTTTTGTTCGATAAGAAAATAAAACATGAAAATTTAAAATTCACCATGAATATTCAACAAGGTAGATCAAGGTAGAATATTCAACAACAGTGATCAGCCTCATTTGTAAAAAAAAAAACTTTTGGGAATAGACAACGGCGTCATTAGGAGCTTAATTGTCACCTGTCATTTTATTTTAATTTACATAGTTGTTTACACTTTCTCGTCATTATGATTTAGTTATTATAACTATAATCTATCATAGTTATGATTGGCTGTAAAGTGTTGTCTACTGTTATTGGCTTGTTGTGGTGTGATGTTGGTATTCTGTTTGTGTTTATTGTATAGCTTTGGTTGATATGATATCCTAACTAAAAATATGATCGATCATGCAAGACAAGTATTTTATCCAACCTTAGGCCATAGGCACGGTATATATTGTCTAACTTGTGGACGCTCGCAATTGCACCTACCATCTTTTTCTATACTCATCCAACACTGTTCGTCAGAAAGAAATGGTGAATGCAATTATTGCAATACTCAGATCAAATAAAAAGTAAAGATATAGCGCTGCGAACAACGAAGTGAGGCCGGTCAAACTACACCAATCCGTGTGCTTACACAGTGGCACGCACACACTTGCAACCAAACTACACCAAATTTTGCTTAGAACCCAAAACGTCAACACTAGTGTTGCCATTATAAGGTTGTAGTTACCCTATTATTACAACTTTACAACCTTTTCTTTTTTCATTTTAAATTCTGTTCTTTATTAGCACGGCTTAAAACGTGAGAACGTGACACGCAACGTAAAGTTATTTGTTTCTTGTAAAAGTTTATCAACGTTTTTTGTTGTAGTAACGGTATCAACGTGACACGCAACTTAGTATCGGGGTATTAAGAATTATTTTGGCAACACCGGCCTACGGACACATGTTTATGGAACCGGCCTCACTCGGCTGTTCACCGCGCTCTATCTTTACTTTTTATTTGATCTGAGTTGCAATACCGAGCGCGTTAGATAATATGGCTTCTAATCAATGAATTACAATGCTACTCCGCTACCACCAGATAGCCCAGTACTTAGAGAACCTGAATAAGAAGCTTGAGGTCCCTGGTTCGATTCCCGGTCGGAACAGATATTTGTATGAAAAATACGAATGTTTGTGCTTGTGTATTTAAGTATGTATTTATTTAAGTGTATTCGTTAGCTAGTATCCATAGAACAAGCTTTGCTTAGTTTGGGACTAGGGCAATTGGTGTCAATCGTCCCATGATTATTATTATTTTTACCATGCGTACAAGACAGGTACTTACGTATGTGCGGCATATATGTATGTGCTTTTATGCAAAAAAAAACCCGCCCTCATCCACTACCATGTAAATCAATACCTGTCTCACAGACTCGCGTTCCAAACGTTTGGTTTACGGCAGTGGGGGTGCATGAAGCCACATAAAGTGCGCACAAACGTAGCTTTCTCGGACGTGTGGTACCGGAGTAGCAAGGTAAAAGGAATTTCATTAATATATACCTAATATCAAAAGATAATAATAATCAAAGTAACGCCTAACACAGTCAATTATTGACAGATTCATCAAAAAAGTTGATGGGGCCGAATCTTCCATAAATAAGAATTGAATCATGACTATCGTTATTGAAGAAGACGAAGATACAAGTATAGAAGCACGTTCGCAATGCAATAAAATGAGAAGTATCTTTATGAGAATCACCATGTCTGCTGTGATACCAATGCTGATATTCATGCCGTTACTCATCATGGTGTCTACGGGAGAAATGACTGATGACATGGAGGTGACAACAAGCCGCATCGTCATTATAGTCTGCGGAATATTGTACATTCAACTCATTGCAGCAATACTTCTATTAATTCTGAGTTTCTCCTCGAGGAATTTACCCACCAGGTTCCATCTTTGGTACGCCGTCATCCACCTTATCATTACCATTGCCTTCCTCAGCTTGTGTTGCCTCATGACAGTGGTTAATAATTACTTTGTGGTCTCCGTGTTGTTCTTCACTGGAGGCATCATGTATGTTTTCACTATTTACAAAGGATTCAAAAATAAGAAGTTGCTTGGTTTGAGAATAAACATGTTCTGAAAGTTGTGTCTCATTCCGATTTCCTGACAATTCAGTGACTGTTTTATGCAATGTTTTAAGGATCACAAGATTAGTAGAGTACCTACCCCTTTTTCTGGATTAAGGTTTTGAAGATTTTAACCGAAATTTCGTAAGGTAAGGTAGGTTAAGTAAAACTTTAGGAAAAGTGAAACATCAGTGCTATGGTGGGTATAGATTAAAAAAGAGAACAATCTCTCGTATACCAGTGTTCGTCGCAAAAAGTTTAATAGGCGGGACTGCAGTAATAACTGGGTAAATTTTAAGCAAGCGCTAAAATAAAATAAAGCGCTAGACTAGAATTGATGGTCATGCTCTCTAGCTACATTCATTTCAGACACTTGTTATTCTAGCGCCACTCACTCTCGATTGTCTTGGAACTGTTATTTACCGCTTAAAGCTGGACACTTTTGCAATTGCTCTCCCAAATAAGATAATAATAATAATCAGCGTACGATTATCGATTATTTATTTGGATTTGTAGTCCACTCATTCACTTTTTTCGCAGTATCATTTATATTGTCATAAGTGCTTTTTAGCTATTCTTTATTATTAGACCAGATACGTGTGCGTGTCAGAAAGATGGCGCACTAATTGCGTGCGCATGGTGTGCCATCTTTCTTTAAGTTTAATTCATTACAAATGGTGCGTGACACGCACACGCATCTAGTCTGCGCCGCCCTTTATCCGTTTTCTAACTATTCTTTATCTTCGTACACACAGAAATACTTAACTGTTAGAATTTTCAGGGTGTACAGTAGTGTTAAACATTCCGGGTCGACAATTACTGGGAGTACATTAACCTCGCCTTTATTTTCGTAACCTCACCAAACTTAACCCTTCCTTCGCCCACTTCGTCAAAGGAACGCAAAGCAAAATGTTGCCAACACAACGCCATATAAACTGTCGTCAAACTTTCCCGTCTTAAATATTCAAAACAACTTTATGACTTTTAAATTAGTTTTCCTTGAAGTTTACATACTCGGCGGAACCACTGAGCTCGCGGTACTCATCTGTATTCTATCCTTAGAAATATAACGTATACAACTAAATTAAGCTTTAATAATTTCATGCAGCCTTATAATTTACTTTAGTGGGAAGGCGGAGTATTTTGGACACAATGACTTATTCCAAATACGAACACAAATTTCGAAAAACTCAGAGATGCCAGCCCGGGCCCAAACCCAAGACCGAAGCTTGATCTAGTTGACTCTGCTTGGTCTGTTGGCTCAGGGTGACTTCGTACACAGCCCCATTTCGCCATTTTCTTAAATCGTCCTCATTGTCATATTATGATCTATTCGCCAATTTTCACTTTCCTAACTTGTCTGCTTTCCTACGAGGGCCACAGTATCAACTCGTCAACATTTATATTTCGACCACAGTGGCAACTGTTCAACAGTCTTATTTTGACTACAGTGCTAACTCGTCAACGTTCCTATTGATACCAAGCAGCACCAAGAATATGGACGAGTTGGCACTGTTGACCAAGTAGTACTGTGGTCTATAAAATAAAGTGGACGAGTTGGTACTCTAAACTCGTTGGTGGTCGAAATAGGAATGTAGACAAAACGGGATACTGACGATATAATATCAGAAAGTGGACGAGTTAGAAAGGTGACTATTTAGGAATTGTAGGCTGATGACATGACACACTGTGGAGGAATTAAGAAGGTGACGAAATGGGACTGTGGACGACATCTTCCTGAGCCAGGAATTCGATGGTGTGTGTGAAGTTCCCAATCTGCACTGGGCCCGTGTGGGAACTACGGTCCAAGTCTTCTCATTCTAAATCTGTGCCCTGCAGCAGGACGTTTATAAGCTGAGATGATGATGATGATAACGAATTTTAGGGTCAACATATTCTGCAGCAGTAATTTGATGGAACGCCGCCAGGGCTTTAGTTTGCTAACTGACAAAAAGTAACTCGCCGTCAGTAAACACAAGATGCTATAGTTATATCCAAGTTTATGCTAATGCCGCAAGTTGGGTACCAGCAAATCGGATTACGACGTAGACGCGCCGAGTTAAAGGAACACCGAACATTAACTCGACGTCGACTAAGGGGTTGGCTGATGATAATTTCTCTAACATGACTAATGTAGTCGAGGAAACTGAATTGCGTACCAGGGAAGCTTTTTGTTGTAAATGTCATGTTGACATTTCCTACATCTGCCGAAGAAATCATCGAGAAATTGACTGTGAAGAGGTCCCACCCTGGTACGCGATTCAGAGGCGATTTTGTTGATTTTTTTTGTAGTTATTAGGGTTTTGTACGGCAAAAAAAAACCGGCCAAGTGCGAGTCAGACTCGCACACGAAGGGGTCCTTACCATTATCTATAAAAACGGCAAAAAAATCACGTTTGTTGTATGGCAGCTTAAAAAGAAAGCTTTACAGGATATCTTCGGAGTTTTTTTATATCACGGGATAATTGCCCTAATCCCAAAGTATGCAAAGCTTGTGTTATGGGTATACGAGGCAACGGATAAACATATTTAAATACACATTAAACGTCCAAGACTCGAGAACAAACATTCGTATTTTTAGTACAAATTGCCCGGACCGGGAATCGAATCCGAGGCCTCAAGCTTCGTAGTTAGGTTCTCTAACCACTAGGCCATCCGGTCGTTATCATCGGACGTCGGTTCGGTGTTAATCTGCCAGACCTTTTTTCTCAGGAAGACGGGAACGAAATTAGTCTGTCTTTCTATCTCAACTCCCTTTTTCTCAGAACCACGTGGAGGTATCAAGGTGAACTTACAGAAACTTAACAGTACTAGGATCTCTTGCAACCGTTGTACAAGACTCGTACGAACAAATCCAATATGGCGACCTCTGCGTTCAGTAATGAAACAACAAGTGGGTTGCTAGAATCTATATTTTAACAAAATCATAAAAATAACATCTTAAGGGGGTGTTTCACCACCTTATTGTCAAACTACTGGTTACGTAACCAATGAATAAACTAAGTACTGGACAAATCTGTCAGCTAGTGTTTTTTTTCAGTTTCACCACTCCGGTCCTGTGCAAACTAAGTACCACTTAACTAATCGTGGGTTTAACAAAAAGTCGGAATGGCAACGTCGCATTTCACGACCACGCGTTCCTGTTCGCACACTTTCGTTCAAAGAGTCACTCATTATTAAATCAGAAGAAATGGTTAACTATATAATTTTTGAATACATCTATTTTTTTTTGCATAAACAAATATGTAACATTATAATTGATCCAAAAACGGTATTTATTCACGATACTTTGTTAACAATAACAAAGAAAAATAAAATCACGTAAAACGAATCGAAAAGTGGCGCCAAACCATTTGACAGATAAACTTTTTTTTAATGGCGACATAAAAGTTCACGTAGAACAAACGATTGAGCCACTGAAAAAAAGTTTGTTATTAAAAAATATTACGAAATTTTGGATTTATTTTTACATACTAAAAGTGTACCTACATTTTTTTATTCAAATCTTGATATTTAAATTATTTTATGCAATTTAGCATGACCTCTTTCTTTAAAAAATAAAAAATACTTTGATTTATTTTTCTGAAACCGGCTGAAGGGCTCTCCAACCATGGCCACAAAAAAATAAACTAACTTTATGTGACGGATAAAAATGCTAAATGCCTCCTGATCTGATGGTCAAATTAAGAAACAGTTTGTCCGTCACTTAGCGCTAATCGAGACTGGTGAAACGGAAATTTTAATTCCATCTGTCAAATAAGGTTATGATTAAGCTAATCCGAACTTTAAGAAAAGTGGTGAAACAACCCCTAAGTTTAAGTAAAACAAACGTTAGCATGTTTCATTCGACGTACAGCGCCATCTGTTGGCGAACTTTGGAAACAATTTTACTAGGTTATAAGTTACTAGTGTTAATGAATGAAAGCGAACGGTTCTTGTTATGAACAACCGTAATAGTAGTTACATTATTGGCTAGACCTGGAAGTAGGCAATCGCTATTCCGGACATTCCGGCCGATGTGAATATGAGTGTTTTTCTCAAAAACTTGAAAAGGAAACAACGACTCCAATCCAATGGTCCTCTCAGGTCTCAACCTCGAATAGTGCAATTGGTACATTGTTGTATTCGGATAATACCGTTACTCTTTATACTTACTGGCCGAAACTCTTTTTATTTATAACAAAATTTGGAAGTATTTATTCCTTCTCTAAAATATTCGCTGACGACTTATAAAATTTATTCGAGTGCTTCAAGCACTTAACTTTATAAAAAAAACGGTAATAAATTAGAAAATCAGTAATTTGATTCGAACGTTGAAGAGTCTTCCTTAAAGTGCTTGAAATGCTGAAATTTCCAACAAAATACCTAAAAAGGCCCTTAATTCGCCCAAAGCCGGCCTAGTTCGTGACTTTCATCTTACGCATCGAAAGCCCAATTTTTATTCCACCTTGAGGATAAAATTCAAGTTTATAAGCTTAACCGAGTAATAAAGCTTAAAGGAGATCGTAACTTTGAGAAGCGGTTGCGTAACTTGTTTTCTTGAAACTGGAACGTTAACCGTTCAAATGTGAATAAAATTATAAGGTACTAGCGACCTCTCAAGCAGAGAGTCGTGGGTTCAAATCCCGGCTCGCACCTCTGAGTTTTCGGAATTTATGTGCGAAACTACATTTGAAATTTACCATGAGCTTTACGGTGAAGGAAAACATCGTGAGGAAACCTGCATATACCTACTTGTGAAGAAATTCTGTGGTGTGTGTGAAGCTCTCGATCCGCACTGGGCCCGCGTGGTAACTATGGCCCAACCCCTCTCATTCTGAGAGGTAGCCTGTGCCCTGCAGTGGGACGTATATAGGCTGGGATGATGATGATGATGATTTGGATCATTGGGTCCGCCTTAGTTCCGAATCACCTTCGTGGATACATTTTTGGAGAAATTGCAGAAAATTCTGATACCTGTTCTTTGATACAAGTAAAGGGCTGCTCGTTGAAATGGCACCTGCGAAGAAATTCAATGGTGTCTGTGAAGTTCCCAATCCGCACTGGGCCCGCGCGGGAACTACGGCCCAACTCCTCTCCTTCTGAGATTCCTGTGCCCTGCAGTGGGACGTATATAGGCTGGGATGATCAATTACGTAAAAATATCGATGTTACCATCGCTCGTTTGTAAAATTATCAGGATCGCCGTAACGGTACCGATTCCCGGCCATGCAGACGGCCGCATTCGCTGCGCAAAAGCAATGACCCTTTACTCCTGGCCATTACATAAGTAGGCCAGTACCTCTACCTTGTGTTACACTAGTTTACAGTGACCGTACTCGCTAGCGACGGCGTAAATGATTTGTATGGAGAATTGTACTTCCGTAAGTGACCGCGCCTCTAGCGCTGTGCACAATTCTCCATACAAATCATTTACGCCGTCGCTAGCGAGTACGGTCACTGTAAACTAGTGTAACTCATGGTAGAGGTACGGGTAGGTAACAACGTTGTTATGTAGGTATTAATACGCCAGCTGGCCATGTGTCGTCGGAAATGCTTAGGTAGCTGTCGTTTTGCTATTATCTGTGGTTCTGCGATATGATATGATAAGGAAGATTGATATTTTACCATATTGTTCCGTGTAGCTTGAGTAGGTACGGTCAAGGCCATAAATGTACGTGCATTGCCAAGGCATCAAAAATATCTATTCAATTCTGTGCCACTAACCATAATAAGGATGGAGTTTGCAGTTGACGCGATGGCTGCTGTATATAATAGGGGTATGTATTACAATACCGAAGTACGAAAGACCGAATGTATTAAAACATCGAACGGGTCAAAAGACCGACACGATTTTTTTCTGAAACCCTTAACTTTTTAAGATTGTTGTAAAACAAACCTAACATAACCTAATGGGTTCTGTATGACGCCGTTTTAATAAATTCTGAGAAGTTTACGGTTTCAGAAAAAAATCGTGTCGGTCTTTTGACCCATTCGATGTTTCAATACATTCGGTCTTTCGTACTTCGGTATTGTAATACATACCCATATAATAGTATATAAATATATTTTTGCCTTCAAAAGAAAAAAGAATGAAAGAAAGAAAACATTTATTTGTGATATGATATCAAACCATTTCAAAAATAAGACAGGAATAAAAATAAATAATGCGCATATCAGGAACATTTATTTTATTTATTAGCCTATCGTAAATCTTGGTAGCCTAAGTCAAACCTAAGGTCGCTCAAGCAGAAGGTCGTGGGTTCGAGCCCGGGCTGAACCTATGAGCTTTCGAAATTTATGTGTTTTTCAAAATTTATGTGCGACATCACATTCACCTGTCGACACCTGCGAGGAAATTCAATGGTGTGTGTGAAGTTCCTAATCCACAATGGGCCCGCGTGGGAACTACGACCCCAGTCCACTCATTTTGAGAGGAGGCCTGTACCCTGCAGTGAGCTTTGCTTTGACTGTAGTTGCTGCGTGAACTCAGTGCGAATTGGGACCTTTAAATTTCTTGGTCGGTGTGTGCAGGATTCTTACGATGTTTTTCCTTTACCTTCGCTCATTATAAATAAACCCAACTATCCTGTGAATCATTTCATTCCCTCAGACGATTTGTGCCAAAAGCTATCCTAATTGGATTCAGTCAAATCAGCGATGAGTCACAATAATTACAATGCAGGGAAAATATAATTACCTTATTAAGTAATACGTCTACATCCAGATTAGATTTATACATTTTTGTCACTGCCAATTACGCGTTACTACTGGATTCAATATGTCATATTAATTATGGCAGTCTGTATTTCTCTTCTCTTCATTATTCATTATTTATATGGAAATAAAGAATTATTATTATATTCAGAGAACTGAAACAATTACTTTGCTCACCCGCGACTTTGTCTTTGACGTTGGTCACGGGTAAGCAAAGTAAATGTTTCAGTTCATTAATATGGACCTCCGCAAAGTAGCGCCTGATTCCATAAATTATTTCTATTCAGAGAACTATTTTATATTGCTTGTACATTGCTACTTTACGATATCTCAACCGAATTACTTAATTTCGCATAATTTCATTTGTCATAATTATCACTTGGCATAAAATATAAAGAACTGTTTTTTTTTTAATTCTAGCGTGTGCGCTGCGCAATGAACTGAGATAACATGACGCGTAGTCCTGGCCGAACCCGATTCCTCTGTAGGTACATTGGATATCGTCTCGTCACATATCAGCACAGCAGGCAACCTCAAAGAATGTTAGAAAATCGGTTGTCTATAAAGTCGGTTTACGGACGTTAGTTTAACGTGACAACGTCATAACAAAACATTCAAAAAACAAAAATGAAACCAGGCGGTCACCCATCCAAGTACTGACCACGCCCGACGTTGCTTAACCTCAGTGATCGGACGACAACCGGTGTTCTGTCAAATATCTTGAAAACGGTGCATCCTACGGCAAAATCAATGAAATTTAAGATTGTACATCCTGGCGCACGCTGCTCTCTTGTACATCCTGGCCTTCACTGCTCTCTCTTGTACGAGATAATATGTACGGAACATGTACGGACATGTACGGAACATTGCGTCATTCTTTTTCGTGCGTGCAGCCGGCGTTCATCGATTTATTAGACGTTTTCACGTCAAAAACGCCGTAAATCCTTGAATAACAAGCGAGGAATGGCGAAATTGCACCACGTATCCTTCAAAACTCATAAAGAACTTTGGTACGAACATTGTCAATATTGTCATCCCTCATATGGAGAATTCAGCCGTCGGCCAACTTTTTTACTTCGACTTGTCTCTGGCTTAATCTAACTTAAATTGGGTGCGGAGTAGGGCTGCTGCTGTTGACAAAAAAGTTTTTTCAAGAAAGAAAGAAAAAATTTTATTCGTGATATATAAAAACAAAATGACAGAAATAAAACATACAATAAAAAACAAGCACATATCCCGAAATGGTCCCAAATCAGCAAAGTGCCGATCTTGCGAAAGGCGCTGATCTTCCTTTGGGACCATCACGTCATCCATCCGTTGAAAAAACAACAAACAATAAACACTTGACTTCTCAGGCTCGTAAAGTTGTTCTTACAATTATTTAGAATTGTTATAAAGTAAACCTAACCTAACCTATAGAGTTCTACAGGATAACTATTTCCAAATTCCTGAATAATTAATGGTTTCTGAAGGAAAAGAGTTAATGCCAAATGATGAATTATGAGTAAAAATTTTATGCCACTACCTACTGCCACCTGACTGAATTCCATTTTATGAATGTTACTAATAACTTATTACATAGTAATAAGTGATATTAACAGTTTCGTAACCACATTAGTGTCATTTACTCCTACGCTGTAAAGCATCACAAAACCACGAAAATCTTTCATTTGCTACTTTGAGAGCAAATTAATGATGGCAACCCTAGCATTGACGTAAATTGAATTCGATCAGCCAATCGCGTCGCGTCTTGATGCGGCAAGTGTTTCTATGCCAGAGTCAATCCCGTCGTGACTGTGTTGCCAGCATATTTTTTTTAATATATTTCTAGCTAAAAGTCTGTCAGAAGTTTAATGCCATTGAATGGAAAGGGTGAAGGCTAGTTTGACTGAATAGCCCTAAAGTTTGTGATGGCAATGAAGTTGCATTTTGAATTCGAATTATTGTCGTTATATTATACCTATAGCGCACGCTTATTAAAAAACTGTTCAATTCGAATTATTCTCAATTCAAAACTAAACCTTATCCTTCCTACATAAAGTTTATTTTTAAAATGAGAATAATTCGAATGGAGTCAGTTTTTTATTAAGCGTCCGAAGGTCGTGTTTTAACCGTACTCAAATTACCCCACTCATTGACCGGTGTGGCGCAGTGTGTGACTACATACTAGTAATTATTGATTCAAAAATTTAGATAAAAATCTTTTACAGGGTTTAGCTAAACTGGACCATCTAAGATATCCCGGGCTAATTTCACGACAGTGTATATTTAAGAAAGGAACAACCATTCAAAATCATACAGCTTGACTAAAATTGGTATCACGACGTGACATTCCCTTCCTCCTCTGTCTCTTTCACCCCAGATTAATCAGACAGGGATACAACGCAAAAGCGCAGTCACTTGCTGTGAGCATTAAGCAGTCTACACACGAGCCAGTAATGACCATAACAAGCGGCGAGTAACGGGGGACGATTAACCCGCGCGGGACGTGTGTGGCGTGCTTTATTGACAGTCGACGGGATGGAGTTGTTAGGAATTAGTGTTGGATCTTTATACTTTAAAGCTCCAAAGGATTATAATAGTATTGGTATTTGGTACTAACACAGGTTACTAAGCATTAAATTGGCTCACAGTTGCAACGTCTCTATTGCACCGACAAGGCTTAAAAAAACTGACTAAACTAAAACTAGATAAAATTAATAAATGGTTCCCCCTGCGCATGGACCCGAAGATACTGGCAGCATTACCTCGCTGTATCAATGCTGATACGTTGACTTAAAAGAAGTGAATGCAACTTGTTTATGAAAACGTATTAGCGTCACTATATAGTAAAATAGTAGAGAACGGATGAAAATTGTACATACGAAATTGTGACAGTTACGTAGAAGTTACTGTTTTAGATCGTCCTCCTGGGCTGAGCCAAAGGAGCGTAATTTTCCACTTAGTATGTTTTTTATCATTCCTAAAACTTACCTACCCCCCTGTTTCCTCACTCTCCGTTAAATTCCTCTTGTTTTACGTGACAGATATTTATAATGCCGTCACTGTTTAATCGAACATAACAAATAGAGACGGCATCACAGATATCTGTCACATTGGTCGAGATGATGATGTCTAAAATGTTTAATTGTAAAAATAACCCTCTGATATTGCCGTGCCCTTACGGGGCGTCACATGTATACCTAACCTATTATTCCAGCTTATGCCTGTAATGTGATATGCAATAAATCATTTTGACTTTTGACTTTTGATATTACATACGAGTATAGAAACAGGCCCTAAATGTGTAAAAGATCCAAAAGGTATCCTTAATTTTCCGTCAGCCTGAAAATAGCACGGGCGTCAGAAGTGCTTTTGGAACACTGTCACGCCGTAACGAGGTTACTATTGCCTGTTAACTCAATTATAAAGCCGAATAGTACGCGGTACTATGAATATTTATCGGTTTATTCGATGGCGCATAAATAATTTGTGAATGAAAACACATGAACTTTTGTCTTTGCAAGGGATGTATTGAAAATTCAAACAAGTTTAACGTCCAATAAAAAAAAGTGACTGAGAAGAATACAACTGAAGCTACAGAATTCAAATTTGGTAGATGCATGGATATTTCGAAATTCTTACGGGAAAGAGAGCTAGTCAATATTCTATTCATTCACAGGAATGAAGCGGGATAAAACGATTTCATAATATATTTTCAATATTAGCATTTTTGCTAGTGTCACAATACCTAATATTAAATTGTTATTAAACTTTTTAAATCATGGTAGCTTATTGGTTTGACGTAAGGCCTGTCAAACACAGGGCCGTCGATTCGAGCCAGGTCTCGCACCTCTTTTCGGAATTTATTTAGCCACTCAGTAATTGTATACAAGTCAACATTATTGTACTAGAACGTTGATAAATCATATTACACACAACGTAAAAACTAAAAACAAAAGAACACTAATCTGACATATTACTGCAGGAAACGGGTCATACACATTTTTTTGTTCGCGTCTCTCCTGTGGACATGGCAAAAGTTGGTATATCTATACATATAATAAATCTGTAACAAGTCGGTGTCTGTACATTGAAGATATTTGAGAAGAACTGTCACTAGGGCTATTTATTAGCACAATAGAACCCAAAACAATGACTTTTAGAATTATTGTCTGTTTGTCTGTTTGTCTGTGCGTTTGTGCGCGCTAATCTCAGAAACGGCTTAACCTAGAAAGATGCGGTTTTCACTCATATGTTGGTATTTTCTTGGATTAACATTTAGTGTTTGTTTCATTTGAATCGGTTCACAAATAAGAAAGATACGTCTATTTTAAGAATTTATCGAACAGGTTTTTTTGTTTGAACGCGCTAATCTCAGGAACTACTGCTCCGATTTGAAAAATTCTTTTAGTGTTAGATAGCACATTTATCGAGTAAGGCTATAGGCTATATGTCATCACGCTTACACCAATAGGAGCGGAGCGGAGCGGAAGAATGTTTCAAAATCGGGGGTTTTTGAAGTAAAACTTCTATAGGCACGCTTGACTTGGGAGTACGGTGCACGGTGTTGAATGTGAACGCGGGTGTGCGGGGGGGTGCGGGAGCGGGTATTTTTTTTTATATCAAGGAACTAAGGAGAGCCATAATCGATGAAAAAGCAAATTGGATAAAAAAAAATAAGCTGCCCATATTACTAATTCCACGCGGACGGAGTCGCGGGCAAAAGCTAGTATATAATAAAATATTGGCTATATATGGCCAATATTTATTATTGAACTGAAACAATTACTTTGCGCATCCGCGACTTAGACTTTGACTTTGGTCACGGGTGAGCAAAGTAATTGTTTCAGTTCATTAATATGGAGCTCCGCAAAGTAGCGCCTGATTCAGTAGGTAAATATTTTTTACTGTTTTAAACTTTCGTGATTAAACTCATAATTACTAAACTAAACGGGACTGGTCACGCAATAAATATTTATTCATTTACCTCAACGTTTCGGCCACATTGCAGCAACCGTGGTCACGAGTTAACAAGTAGTTAACGGTTGCTGTAATTATAAATATTTTTTACCCCGGCGCCACACATATTACAAATGTTTCAACACATATTTGAACACATATTTGATCTATGGTTGATTGTATGGATGTTCTATTGAACAAATAAGCAAATACCGGTGCTACACATGTGATCAAATAACTGTGTTCAAACATTTGTAATATGTGTGGCTCCGGGGTTAGTCATGTCTAGGTCGGCGTGTGGGACGTCTGGCCAACTTTTGGCCCATTTAAATAAAGCTTAAGCTGCGTACGTATACAGTACGTGTACGTGTACAGTGTACGCGTACATGGCGTACGGACATGGAGTTCCAGGACACGCAAGCCCGGGTACGCGTACCCGAGTGCGCAGTCCGTACGCAGCTTTAAGTTTACTGACTCGGAGTTGCTAATTTTTTGTCCACAGGAGTGACAACATTTGTTTCTTATGGTGTGTATGACCCAAACGCTAGCCTATAATAAAATTAACTGAGCTGGGCCATTCTACTTTTCGTTGACCAGTCATTTTTTGTGCTGTGCTCTTCAAGTATTTTTTTTACAAAAACGGTAAAGTCCTCGGTTTAAATCATTAAAGATTTAAATAGGCACATAATTAAGCTTACATTTAAAATTATCACTACGTATAAAAAGTAATCATTATTATCTATAAAGTAGGTAACGCAGTGGACATGCATGTCCCCGCCATTTGTATGGAAATTGATGTATTTTCCGCTGAGTTACCAATTTTTTCCACAAAATTTCTTTGAATTTAAAGTTTTATCGCTTTAAAACATTAAATTTAGGTGTTTCAGTTTGTATATAAGTTATTTACACTTGAAAAAAATCATCAGGTATGCCTTATATTTCACAAAAGATTAATGGTTACTTAAAAGTAGAATGGCCCAGCTGATCAAGATACAGGCATGGAAACGGAATTGCGTATCAGAGTGGAACCATTTCAAAACCAATTTCACGATGAACGATGACTTCTTTGGCAGATGTAGGAATTTCATCATGAGATTTGCAACAAAAAGGTCCCATCCTGGTACGCATTTCAGTTTCCTAGAATGTACGTTTCCATAATCATTCTGTATAGACCTCAAAATTCTCTGTACAATTTTCCCAAGCTTCTTGGGTAGATAGAAATTAGATGATTCCTATACAGGCTGCGTCGTTGCTATAAAAGATATCGTCTTACGATCTGTGTTGGCAATCGGTATCCTCACCCACGTCCTCAACTCTTAAGGCTTATTGTGGGTTCAGGGTTGATAAGGTTAAAGGTCGAATTGTAAAGGTACAAGTTTGAGAATCCATAGATTTTTTTTTTCTAATTTTTTTTTGAAGCAGGCTTCGTACAACTTGTCACATAATTAGCCTATAGGGCAAAAACAACTATACAAAAAAACGGATGCTCGCAATGCTATTTATAATTATAACTTTATCACACCCATAGATTTAATCTCCTGAGTTCCGAGTTTTTCTAACTGATATTAATGCTGAAGACCTATGTCATATGTATATGTCAGAGTCATAAATTTTGTAATTTTGGAAACTATTTATGAATATGGAAATGGCTGAGTATGGAAATTGATGAATAAATTGGTAATAAGATGAAAAACAGTGTAGGTAGGTGCAGTTTGTGTGTTTTTCATCTTGCCCCCACTCACCCTATTTAAAGTTCTCTTAATAATTTAATAATTTGTACTTTACATGGGACATTTGGCACTTATTCTTACATTTACTTTGTTCTTAAATACTACTACCTAACTACTTCTATAGATAAATTACCGAGAGCGTGGAATTGCATATGTAGTGGTATTGTGTGCGTTAGAGAGAGAGAGATTTCTATATTGCTGCCTCTCTCTCTCTCTCTCTCTCTCTCTCTCTCTCTTACTAAAGTGGAATAGTATGAGTGTAAACTAAGGTATCGATATGCAATTCCACGCTCTCGGTCATTTATCTTTACTTTTTTAATGTCTCTCAATTTTGCCATCTGATTCGGACGATAAAAGAACATGTTTAAGTATTTTTCATTTCATTATTAACATTCAGGGTCGTCTGTGTGTATTTTTGCGTAAGCCAGTGCAATGGATCAATTCTTACATATATTTACTAAATAACCTATAAATGATATTAATGATATTATACATATAGAACAACCTCTTATAGTAAGGTCGTTGTACTTATCCCTTATTCTGTACCCCAAACATCTCCCCCCACTGAGACTATTATAGGTATTTTATTCTTAAGCCAGTTACTCACGAGCGCCTTGGGACAACTAAATCCTCCCCCATTAATGTGAACATAACTTTACACTGCCCACTGTCCCTATTTACTAAACAATCGATTCCCCTCCCCTTTTATAGGTAAATACAAATGAAATCGAACCAGCGGTTAATGTAGCATGAGGACGTTTGAATTTAATAGCTTTTGTTTGGCAGTTAAGTGAATTTAGGTACTGAGTTGACATCACGATATTACTTCTGTAGGTACAATAATGGAGCAGGGATTGCCTTGAAGCGGGAACCTATCGATGTTTAGAAAATTTTATTTCCGAAGGATTAGAATCCCGAAAATTTCATTTGTCCGAAAGCATTTATTTCTGAAACTGTAAATATTTCAGGATTTATTTCAGGACCATCGTGTAGAACCCTTAAGGTTAGGTTAGGGTTGTTTTATAAAAATCCTGAAATATTTACAGTTTCAGAAAAAAATGCATTCGGATAAATGAAGCATTCGGGATTTTAAATAATCGGAAAAAAACATTTCGAGAATTTGATAGGTAACCACCCATTTTCCCCTCGACGTGCCTATCCACCGTCGCCGTACTGGCTCGGGTGGCTATATGAACGGCTCGGGTAAAATGGCTCGTTTTTATGCTGTTTTTATACAACTACAACTTGTTCGTGACTGTTTGCTTGCAATAATGTTACTTTATGCACTAGAGCATAATAATTAATATAATGCAGCTCACAACCACCATAAACACAAACTTTACGAGCATGACAAGTGAAAAATATTTTTTCAAAACCACTCGTATCAAAAGTATGGAAACATTTGTACCTAAGCATCGATTCAATAAAGCGTCATAAATCGCCGAAAGCATCGGACGGACGGCGACCGCTGTATCGGCGTCGCCTGCTCGATTGCCCGCGCGACTCGATTGCGATTTAGAATCGTCGACATTAATTGGCATGTAGGGTAAAGGTTAGATCACACCGACATGCGATGCAAAGCGGAGGTATAGTCGGGGTAAGAAAAGGTTCGTCACTTTTCGACTCTATGTCAACGAATTAAGGTCGAAAAGTGACGAACCTTTTTTTTACCCCGACTATACATGCCATAAAGAGAATACGTCAGCGAGTACTCGTTTAACTTATTATAAAATGCAGCATCACATCACGCGGTGTGAATTGGATCTTTTTATTAACAAACTACTGAGATAGGTATATCGAGAACACTTCTTCGATAGGTAGCTAGGAGCCTTGGGGGAGGCCTATGTTCAACAGTGGACGTCTTTCGGCAGGAATGATGATGTGGATGTATAGGCACGTAAATGAAAATTGTATGTAATGTGCTGCTACCTAGCGTGGAATAGCGGGTAGAGTATTGACAGCTGTTTTAAAGATGTATGTAGCTGTCACCCGATAGGTATCTCTTAATTATTGCATTCTAAAATGAACTCTTTGCGAAAGGGTTTAGATTGAAGTCGGCGATATAAATACCGGATGCTATTCAAATGATCAAATTCTCAGTTCAACTTAAATAATAAACATGCCTTTTTTTTCTATTCCGTGCCAGAAGCCTCAATAATAATGCACTAAGCTCAATACTATGATATTACTTACATAATATGTATATAGCATGTCTCACAGTTGTGTGAGATTACATATACACCGTGAAATTTTAGTGGTTGTTTTCCCGAAACGAGGTGATTTAGTTTCGATTGTACAATCGATTTATAATTACTATTTTGACTAGAGTCAAAAATCCAATTGTGAAAAACGAAAGTCGAAAATGACCGCGAACCAATAGTAACGCTTCGTTGGTAGGTACCTAACCTATACAAGTAGCGTACGATCGTACGATAGGTTAGGTACCAACGAAGCGTTACTATTGGTTTGCGGTCATTTTCGACTTTCGTTTTTCACAATTGGTTTTTTGACTCTAGTCAAAATAGTAATTATAAATCGATTGTACAATCGAAACTAAATCACCTCGTTTCGGGAAAACAACCACTAAAATTTCACGGTGTATATCAGTACCGTAGCAAAAACATATCTCCCAAAAAAATTGGGCTCCCCGAACAATCACTAAACTAAACACTATTCCTATACCCTCCTAAAATATTCCATTTCAATCCGTTGTTTCGCAATCCCATTCGATCCTATGCGATCCCATCAGGGAATTCATCGGGAACCCAATTTACTACTCAAGCTCGGCCTCTAATTGGTCGACGCATTGACGCGGGTCGACAATAGCAGACGATGAATACGACTAGGAACTTTGGTATCGACTTGGCATAAGTTCTGTGCAAAGGTCAGAATCAGAATCGGAATAAGGTTTACTGTAGAACATAGTATTTAAGCTGTAGAATACAGAGTTGTTAATATTTGGGGTCTTCGATGTCTTGCCAATGGGCGTACAAAGCATTAAGTACCTACCTACCTAGTAACTTAAGTAAAAATACAAAATTAAATAAGGTGCCATACAATAAATAAAAATACAATTCATGGTAGGTAATAACAATTAATAAAAAAAAGCAATCTCAATTAAATTAAATGTAAATTAAATGTAAGTCACTAAAAAGTCTAGGGTTAAAGTTGCTAGTTTAACGGCAGCCAAAACTTGAAAATGGGTCTTACACACCGTAAAAAACAAAAAGTTGTCGCTCCTGTGATCACAAATTTAGTGATTCCGTGTCAGCAAACTTGGTCAGGCGCCCCACACGCTGATGCAGACATGACTAAAATATACCTATTGGTAATAGACCCTTAATCTTCCATGTCAACAGGAGAGACGTGAACTAAAATATGTGTATGAACCTAATAGCTGTTAATTATTATCAAAATATATTTTACTAGCCTTCCGTCCGCAGCTTCGCCCGCGATAAATTAATTTTCCCGTAGGAAAAGGTATTTTCCCGCGGTAAAAAGTAGCCTGTGTCACTCAGTGATAATGTAGCTTTCTAACGGCAAAAGAATTTTTGAAATCGGTCCAGTAGTTTCGGAGCCTATTTAATGCAAACAAACAAACAAACAATCTTTCCTCTTTATAATATTAGTATAGATAATATAGAAGTACCTTTAAACATGAAACTACCGTGAGACTCACTCAAAGTGAAAATAAACGGATCACTCACGTCTTAAAACGAGTTTAACTCGACATGTTTCGGGCTAATCCGTAGCCCTTCCTCTCGGAGTCGCACGTCACGGCGGCTGCCAAACGTGCACTGCGTGCTACCGCCCTGGTCGCGCGGCTACTCGACGCAACTGACAGCGACACACAACTACCCCCGTTTTCATCATCACTTTTATTGTCATTGTCAAATGTAGGGTAGCACACAACACTAACAAAATCACTTTGTAAAGGTTCGCTCACACTCACCGTTGATAAAAGTGATGATGAAAACGGGGGTAGTTGTGTGTCGCTGTCAGTTGCGTCGAGTAGCCGTGCGACCAGGGCGGTAGCACGCAGTGCACGTTTGGCAGCCGCCGTGACGTGCGACTCCAAGAGGAAGGGCTACGGATTAGCCCGAAACATGTCGAGTTAAACTCGTTTTAAGACGTGAGTGATCCGTTTATTTTCACTATAGAAGTACCTAAAAAGATATCATTCGAACAAAAATGTAACAACGAAGATTTCCAACATTACATCCCTAAAAACAGATAGTAAATTTTAATACCTAAGACTTCTGCTTGCTCTACGCAATAAAGCGGAAGGTAAAAATATTCATTGGGTCCCGAATTTTGCAAACCATTTAAAATATCGGGCCGGTGTCGGGTCCCTTTCACGAAAGATAAAGCATTGGCCACCTTTATGATTTACGGCCCGCTGAATCTGCTATATTTTAACAATAGCCGAGATAGAGATAGGGAAGATAGATCACTTCGACAAGGCCTTTTGAAAGAATGGAGAAACTCCATTATACAATCATCATCATATAGCTAAACCGTTTAAAAGAGTCTTCGGCCGCGCGGTGCAGGGCCTGGGGGGTAAGACGACAAAGGGGCCAGGAGAGGTGCGTGCGGCAGGCACACGTGGCGCTCGCCATATCGGTCATTTTGGCCATTTAGGCAGGTTTATACAGGGTCAGTAACTGATTTTGAATTCGAGACAAGTCAGCGCTGACCCGAAAATACCCAATGTAAATTGATTTGAAGTCAGTACAGTGGTGGGGGTCAGCGCTGACTTTCAATTCGAGACAAGTCAGCGCTGACCCGAGAAATACCCAATGTAAATGGGACTTTCAATTTACATTGGGTATTTCTCGGGTCAGCGCTGACTTGTCTCGAATTCGAAGTCAGTTACTGACCCTGTATAAACCATCAATTCTACGAGTGATTTACCGTGCCCACTGCCGCTTGAGTTTGGCGATTCTTCAAACTATGTCGGTGACTTTAATTCTTGCGCAGATTTCATCATTTATAATGTGATCCCGCAGAGAAACTCCAAGCATAACCCTCTCCATTGCCCTCTGAGCATCCTATGAGGCCCATCGTTAGCGGCCACGTCTCAGTGCCATTCTTAAGTTATCACTGGCAACACGCACACGTTGCTCCTCATGAAAAGTGTCACAAAACAAAATGGAATGCAATTCGATTTCAAATCTTGCTAGTTAAAGATTATAATATTAAATGCAACAGCATTTAATTTTGTGTTGTGGCACTATTCTCGATAAGATATTAATAATAATAATAATAAATTTATTTCAGACTAAGTCCATATTTTGTTATATAACGTTCGAGTATTCATGTTTTGCTGTTATTTTGTCTCCGGCAAGTGTCGGTTTCGGGCTCGGGCGTCTCGTTATCGATAAATAACGAAATCGCGGCGTCGGCACGTACTAACTAAACTAGCAATAAGGTATTTTCTAGAGCGAAAATTATTGGCAGGTTACCTCCTGAAATATGAGTGAGTGAGAGTCGGGGTACACTGAAAAGGGTGCGGTTAATGTACGACCCCGTATTTGTCGAATTGTGACCTGTACCTCTACCATGAGTTTACACTAGTTTACAGTGACCGTACTCGCTAGCGACGGCGTAAATGATTTTTATGGAGAATTGTACTTCCGTAAGTGACCGCTAGAGGCGCTGTACAAATTCTCCATACAAATAATTTACGCCGTCGCTAGCGAGTACGGTCACGTAAACTAGTGTAAACTCATGGTAGAGGTACTGTACGCTTAGTATAAGTTTTCCTTCACTTCAATACTTCTCGATCGCGTTTACATAAAAATTTCAATTCTATGGAAACATGGACGCGCGGCAGCGGAGGCGCTTTCCATGTTTCCCTAGTAATTGATTTTTTTACGTAAACGCGATCGAGAAGTATTTTGGTGAAGTAAATCTTATACTAAGCGTACTGATGATTACAGTCACGATTGGAGTTGCCTTTCTTGTACAGACGCTGTTTTAATCATCTGTCAAGATGTAAGAGGCCTTGTGTGTGTGCGATAATGATAATTCCAACCCTTATGGCAACATGAGGATTTGAATGATCAGATCGTTCATAAATTTTTGTTCATTCTAGTTCGGCTATTACAGGTCTTATTTTAAAAGCGCCCAACTAAAAATAATAATATGTCATGTTTCTTATTTTACATGATTTTGTTTTATTTTTGAAAAAAGAAAGTGGTTCTCAATTCTGTTGTACTTTACCCCTTTTTTAACTCTTTTTGTGTATATGTACTTACAATAATGAGATCTCTGTTATCTTTTGGAAATAAATGAATGAATGAATCAAATAGCGGGCAATAGCTAGTAATAAAGTCGGTCAAAAATTAATATTAAATTCGTATCTGAAGTTATTTTCATATGCGATTCTTACGTAACTACTACATCCCAGCCCATTATGCAGGTATAAGTCCCACTGCAGCGCACAGGCCTCCTCGCAGATTAAGAGAGCTTGGGCCGTAGTTAGTCTAAATAATTGTTTTTAATTGTACCATTCCTTTGTTACAGGTAAGTGCCCTGGCTTTACGATCTATCATCACATCTATATCTGTTTATTTATTTTGGTGCATAGGTAAGTATTAGACAAACTGTTTATGCATACCAACTTGGTTGTTTGTGTTTTGTTATACGCTAAGAGCTGGCGGTGAATATTGTGATGCCGTTTTATACGGGAAAAAAATCAGCTTTTTTTTGGCCTCATCGATACTATTTGAAGTTTAATTAATATAAGATTATGAGATTGTGGATTTCAACGCTTTCAACGCCTGTATTTCATTTAATCTATCTTGGAACAATTTAGTTGAAAAATATTCGAGATTGTTTTTATAATAATAATAAAATGTATCTTAACCTATGGTAGTTTTATACTTTCTTTTGCGACGATCCACGTGACATTGATAGTTTTTGTAATTTGACATAATTATGCCGAAAGTATACTGTGGCTGGAATCACCGTTGAATTGACTTTGAACGTTGACCTTATGATACTTTTGTCGATTTCAATTAAAAATCCTAAAAACCTGCTAAAATACGCCGTATCCATTTAAAATATCTTGTGTATCATTAAATAAAAGTACACGGGACACTTACGTTTTAGTAGTTGATATATACAAGTATCAAGTAATGAAGTATCTTTTTCTATTTATTTTTATATTTTCTTCAACTTCATTTTTAGAGAGATTGGTAGAGGGCATAACATAGATGCGCTTTATCACTGCCTAATGTGATTATAACAGACTGAAGTGTACGATGTATGGGAAAGATTCGTCGCTAACTTCTAGACCAGTGATGGTGTAGGGGTAAGCACGCAGCACGGAACGCTGAGGACCTGGGTTCGATTCCCAGCATTGGTCTTTTTTCTGGGGTTTTTTCTGTGCATCTATATTTCAGTTTGTATTTAGTTTGAAATATAGTTGATATATGCCTAAAGTGACCATTTTTTGGTCACTTTAAAACGGCACAACGACTTTCAAAGGAGATTTTGGGCAGAAATAAACTTTTTTTATAATAACAAACTTCTTAACTTACCTTACCTGACCTTACCATCTGATTTTGTATTTTTTTTCGATGCGCAAATATACTTCAATACTGGGTGGCAACTTCCAAAATGTGTAATGTGTGTGTAATGTGTAACTCTTCGCAAGATTTTTGAAACATAATCTTTCACAATTACTATACTAACATAGTTCAAACTTCTGCCCGTAACATGTTTATCAAATAGTATTTGTTCGACTACCGAAGTGTTGTTATTTTAAATCTTATGAAAACGGGACATTTTCGCATCCCCGACTTGTTTTTCGGACACTGGAACGGAATACCTGAGAGCGGGACAGTCCCTTTGAAAACGGGATGTCTGGTTACATTACGTATGCCCGGGACATGTTTTGAAGGAGTTCCTTCTAACGAGCAGCCAACCGTGAACCGTCTCGTTGCAACTGTCCTTCATAAAGAGTCACTGATTATTTCGAAACATGTCTCGGGCATACTACTAGTAATTAATACGTAAGTGACCCGAATACCTCACTTTGTCAATTATCTCTGTATCTCACTGTAATTTTAACTCAAACGTTGTATATTAGTTGTATGTTGTGTATGTTGTGTTAGACGACCAGATGGCCTAGTGGTTAGAGAATCTGACATGAAGTTTGAATAATTTATTGAATCAGGCGTTACTTTGCGGAGAACAATTACTTTGCTCACCCGCGACCTTACAATAGTTACGTTTATGCAAGAAATGTGCGTTCATGCAGTTCCTCCACCTCCACACTGTACGAACACACACAAATCACATAAACCCAACCATCACCACCACCAAGCTACACTGACGCGTTTCGAACTCAACCAGAGCTCATCTTCAGAGTTACCACAACCGTATGCTATGCTACCAAATGTTAAACTAACAAACCAAAACAAATGTTTTAACTTGTCACTGTAACTTCTCAAGTACCCACTTTATTTTTCTTATTCTCAAACTACCCCACAAAAATTAACTTTTATTGACATATTATAAAACTACCTTGATTTTTTTGTTTATTTATTTATAAGGCATATTTAATTAATACTAACTGTTCAAATTCGACCCAAGCCGCAATAAAGGAGAAGATACTAAATTTACCTGTTCATTAATAATAGACCCCATAGTGTTGTACCTAATTATTTCCATGCATTCCAGAGCATCCAGACGCAACCCCTTGCCGCAATAATGTAACACTTCATAAGAATCTGAATCTAACAATGAATGATTTGATTCCAACAAATGTTTTGCAAAATTCGATCTATCTGGATGCTCATTCCTATATGCCGAAACATGCTCTTTAAATCTAGTATTAAAACTTCGGCCTGTCTGTCCTACGTATATCCCATTGCAGTCATTACAAGTAAGCTTGTATACCCCCGATCTAGTTCCCTTATCTACCTGTTCTTTGTGGTTACATAGCCTAGAGTACAAAGAGTTGTTAGTCTTAAAGGCAACATTAATATTGTTTGATTTTAAAACATTTGTTTTGGTTTGTTAGTTTAACATTTGGTAGCATAGCATACGGTTGTGGTAACTCTGAAGATGAGCTCTGGTTGAGTTCGAAACGCGTCAGTGTAGCTTGGTGGTGGTGATGGTTGGGTTTATGTGATTTGTGTGTGTTCGTACAGTGTGGAGGTGGAGGAACTGCATGAACGCACATTTCTTGCATAAACGTAACTATTGTAAGGTCGCGGGTGAGCAAAGTAATTGTTTTAGTTCATGAAGTTTGAGGTTCCGGGTTCGATTCCCGTGTCGGGGCAGATATTTGTATGAAAAATACGAATGTTTGTTCTCGTGTCTTGGGTGTTTAATATGTATTTAAGTATGTATCTATCTATATAAGTATGTTTATCCGTTGCCTAGTACCCATAACACAAGCTTGCCTAGCTTACTTTGGGACTAGGTCAATTGGAGTGAATTGTCCCGTCATATTTATTTATTTATATATAAGGGATTTGTAACCATCTAGGATGACGACCAAATGACCTAGTGGTTAGAGAACCTGACTAAGAAGGTTGAGGTCCCGGGTTCGTTTCCCACGTCAGAACTAGCTGTTGCCCGCGACTCCGTCCGCGAAGAATGGGGAGGGGGGATAAAAAATAGCCTACAACCTATTCTCAGACCTACCGAGTGTAGAGAAAACGTTTCATAAAAATCGGCCAAGCCGTTTCGGAGGAGTTCGGTAACAAACACCGTGACACGAGATTTTTATATATGAGATTATCTAATTTCACTTAACAAAAACGGACGTAAAACAGTACCCGGCTCTTAGCCAATAATCCGCAGCACTTATAGCCTCTTAAGTATAAACACGTCTAAGCGTATAGTTGTTTAGTTTGTCCGGGTTGCCCGAAATAGGCCTGGCTCTCCCAGGACGCGAGGCATTAGCCAACCCGGGTAAACAATACTTAACCGCCATACCCCAGAGTATACAGTATGTATTATTATATAAACAGGAGCTGTTGAGAACTGATTTTACACTAGTTAACTCGCGCCTATGACTTTGTCCCAATTCTAACCTAAGTATGTGAATTCTACGAAAACCATTAAACGAGACTCGTTGCTCCTTGTCCACGCCTATGAGACTGGTTAGAGCAATTTACCAAAATCGTAATTTCCTTGTAGCAAAATTTCCGTTCGCAGATTTTCCTAAATGCTTTTTTTCTCTAACTAACTAACTAGTTTGGCTCAGTGACTCAAAGTGAGTCTTGGCCTCCGAAACAAGAGCACGCCACTCAGCCCGATCCTGCGCAATTTCACGCCAATTACCGGCCTGAAGCTGTCGCAGATCCGCCTCCACAGCATCAGCCCAGCGATACTTCGGCCGACCAACCGGACGACGTCCAGTTGGGCGTCCCAAATATGCCCTCTTGACCCCTCGATCCTCCCCCATTCTCAGCAAGTGGCCGAGCCACCGAAGCCTGTGAGATTTAAATTCTCCGATTATATTAGGCTCAGCCACCAGCTCCTCAATCTCGGCATTCTTGCGGATCCTCCAGGTGTTATCGTCTCTTCTAACGGGTCCCAGGATCTTCCGAAAAATCCTACGTTCCGTCACCAGAAGCTGGTACTCTTCCTTCTGGGTTAGAGTCCAAGCCTCGCACCCGTACATAAGACTAGGTCTTATGACGGTCTTATAGAGAGAGAGAGAGAGAGAGAGATGTTTATTTACACATATTCGATACACAGGAAATACATTTGACAGGAAAAGATACAAATAAAAATCATCGAATAGTATAAATTGTATAAATTGGGCCCCACTCAGCATAATGTTGCGGCAAGCCGCAACGCTGTTTTTCAGTGGGACCCATTATAGATACGGAGTACGGAGTACGGAGATACGGAGCTTTTTTCTCACTATGATTTTTTACTGAAGCTTATTGATTTTCACAATCGCGTTTTTTCCCAACTTTAATCGACACAGAAACATAGGTAGGTTTAGGTTAACTTGCGTTTTCATCGGCCCGATGGGCCAAAAGCACACAGAAGAAGGGGGCTCCGTCGACACTGTTTCTGTGTCAATTCAAATTGGGAAAAAACGCTACTGTGAAAATAAGCTTCAGTAATAAACTATGGTGAGAAAAAGCATTTAGGAAAATCTGCGAACGGAAATTTTGCTACGAGGAATTACGATTTTGGGGAAATGATCTATCCAGACGCCTATGACCGAGTTTAGCTTGACATGTTTAGCTTGTTTAGCCGGAAATCTGTCTAGCTAAATTCGATCATAGACGTGAGTTATCCGTATTTTTTACCCGACTGTCGAAGGAGGGTTATGTTTTTCGAGCGTATTATTTATGTATATATGTATAATTCTTTGACACGCCCTGCAGCCTAAACAGCTAAATGGATTTTGAATAGTGAGGTGTCATTAGATTCGTCTCAGTTCCGAGAGTGACAAAGGGTATTATATTTCCCCGGAATTTCCATGGGAACGGGAATTATATAGGCGGGTTTTTTCATTTAGTATTAACAAACTAAAAAGTCACCGACATAGCTCGAAGTATCGCCAGACTCAAGTGGCAGTGGGCAGAGCACATCGCTGGTAGAACTGATGGCCGATGGGGTAAAAAGGTTCTCGAGTGGCGTCCACGGACCGGAAGATGCAGTGTAGGTAGGTCTCCAACAAGATAAATAAATAAATAAATAAATATCACGGGACAATTCACACCAATTGATCTAGTCCCAAAGTAAGCTAGGCAAAGCTTGTGTTATGGGTACTAGGCAACGGATAAACATACTTATATAGATAGATACATACTTAAATACATATTAAACACCCAAGACCCGAGAACAAACATTCGTATTTTTCATACAAATATCTGCCCGACACGGGAATCGGACCCGGGACCTCAAGCTTCATAGTCAGGTTCTCTAACCACTAGGCCATCTGGTCGTCAAAGATGGAGCGACGACCTGGTTAAGGTTGCGGGTTCGCTTTTGATGCGGATGGTACGGGACCGATCTGTTTGGAGAGCCTTGGGGGAGGCCTATGTTCAGCGGTGGACGTCTTTCGGCTGAAATTATGATGATGATTATGACTAAAAAGTCACTTACTTCCCGATGGGGGTGAAAACTATTTTATGGCCAAACCCTCCAGCAATTAAGGTTACACAAACAATGCCTCTGATTTTGCTGTTCATTGCATGCATCGTTAATAATTGGACGTGGCTTGTTTATTCGCTCCCTCAATAAAAGCTGATGCTTCGATGCAATGAAAGCTGGAACGATGCGATGAAAGTCGCTGTAGTGGTTTGACTTTGCCTCTCAAGCAAGGAGTCGTAGGCTCGATTATGACTATTATGGCCCAGGCTCGCACCTCTGAGTTTTTCGAAAATATGCGAAATAATATCGTCGCTTTAGTTCTAACACCACGTATGTCAAAAATAGTCACTTACAAGACAGTGAAAAAACTAAATAATTTTAAACAGATACTTATTAGCAGGCTCAGAGTCGCTCAACGAGCTATGGAGAAGGCTATGCTCGGAGTTTCTCTACGGAATTGAATAAGGAACGAGAAGATCCGTAGAAGAACAGGGGTCACCGACACAGTCAAACGGATTAGGTCGTTGAAATGGCGATGGGCAGGCCATATAGCACGCAGAACAGATGGCCGTTGGGGCCCAAAAGTTCTCGAATGGAGACCACGGACTGGCAAGCGCAGTGTGGGACGTCCTCCAACAAGATGGACGGACGATTTGGTAAAGGCCGCAGGTTCAGGGTGGATGCAACTCGCTTCCGACCGTAATGATTGGGCGTCAATGAGGGACGCATAGGACATAGGTCCAGCAGTGGACGTCCTACGGCTGAAATGATGATGATGACTTATTAGTATGGCATCAAAATGTCAAAACCGCCAAAAAATTACTTACGTGCTGTTAGAACTAAAGCGACGATATTTCAAATTTACCATGAGTTCTACGGTGAAGGAAGACATCATAGGGAAACTAGCACACGCCTACGAAGAAATTTAATGTTGTATGTGAAATTCCCAATTCGAACCGCATGGCCACAACGGGCCAAGCCCTCCTACTTTGAGAGTAGGCCTGTGCCATAAGCCTGCGACATAGGTTCACAGCTTATGCTGGGATGATGTTGATGATGCTTCCATGCAAAACTTATAGGTAGGTACTTGATAAAAAGTCGCTTCTTAAGAATCGACCTGTCTTTGCATGAAGTAGGTTCGTAGTTTTACCGCAAGGCAAGAATCAATGCAGAAACCTTCTAATTTCTATAACACCAAACAAACCACCACAATAGAAATTCACTTGTAACCCAACAATCATTCGACCCGACACCTTTGTAAAAACAATTCTCGCCGGCAAAGTTGCTGGCGTAATCAATCCGCAACTCAAACATCCAGCAAACAAAGACCTTTGACAACTCATTCACTTACCCCTCTGATACTCGGCTTACAAAACAAAGGGGAGAGGAAGGAGTTCTTTGTAAAGTGGTCGGGAGAGGTTAACCAGTGAGAATGAGCTCTGCGTAGTCGATGTTTACGTTGAAACGGAGCACTAGCCAGGGGTCTAAGGAAGCTGGACTAGCGTATTACAGTAGTACATACAGTGACCGTAGAGAGAATCTAATTAGTGGCAAAAAGATGCTTGCGGATGGGCCTGTTTTCACATAGCATTTAATTAAAAGTTGTTTCGTATTTGTTTTGAAGTTGGATCGGTTCACTCCTCGGGTCTTGTTTTGGATTTTGTTATGTTAATTTTAGTTCTATTTCGCTTACAGAAATGTAATTAATAATAATAATAATAATATTAATTTATTGCTCTAAAAAATTACAAGGACAGTTAAAATATCATAGAACAGCAATAGGTTTACATGTATTAATTTAAAGAGCAACGAATTTCCAATCCAATTTGACTGGTCCCTACACTTGGCATAGCCTGTCTCGTAGGTAACCAATTAATTTCCCTGTTACCAAGAACGATGCGAATTGCTAACAAAGTTGACCATAAGGGCCTTTACAATAATTAAGAAAATAGAACAAAACGTAAGCCTAAGTGTGTCTGTCTGTTTCTGTGTGTGTGTGTGTGTGTGTTCGTGTGTGCGCGCGTGTGAGTGTTCGTATGTAATTATGATAACATAGTGATCTGTTTCAGTTAAATAGGTTATTTGAGCCGACTAATGAACATAGTTTGCTAAGCCGTGGTAGCCTAGTGGTTTGACCTATGGCCTCTCATGCAGAGGGTCGTGGGTTCAAATCCCGGCTCGCACCTCTGAGTTTTCGGAATTTATGTGCGAATTTAGATTTGTAATTTACCATTAGCTTTACGGTGAAGGAAAACATCGTGAGGAAACCTGTATACACCTGCGAAGAAATTCAATGGTGTGTGTCAAGTTCCCAATCCGCGCTGGGCCCGCGTGGGAACTACGGCCCAAGCCCTCTCAATGGGAGAGGAGGCCTGTGCCCTGCAGTGGGACGAATATAGGCTGCGATGATGATGATGATGATGAATGAACACAGATTCGCCAAACAGACCAACCCTGCGCCATCCGCATCCAACGCGTAAAAAAAAAAATTACGAAGCTATGCGTAGATCATAGGTGTTTAGATAATAGTATTTTATGCAACTGGCTACTTTCCTAACTAGTCAGTCTTTTAGATTATCAAAAAATATTGGACACGTATTTTTTATTTTGTCAATTAAACAAAAAAATACGAAGATATGGCGCGTTGAAGTTTCGCGTGACGTCACTTGTTCCTACACTTTGTATGAGCGTTTTAGGAACTAGTGACGTCACGCCTCGTCACGCGGAACTTCAACGCGCCATATCTTCGTCATTTTTTGTTTAATTGTCAAAAGAAAAATTACGTGTCTAATATTTTTTGATAATGTAAAATACGGACTAATAAGAATTATTATTTTTTTACCTAGGAAACATCCCTACTGTATTATGATTCTGCATTCGTGTCTTAAGGGCCATTAAGACACGAATGCGAGTTTATGACATGAGGCGAAGCCTAGTGTTTTCGGAAAACTAAACACAAAAGCAAAACCTATACACATAAAAACTCGGTTACGTACTTTCCAGCCGGCATCTATATTTTTGTACTAAACTTTACCTAATTTACAGGCAATTAGTAGAAAAAATCCCGCTTTCTAAACTGAAAGCCGTGAAATCAAAAAGTTTCCCCGTTACCTGGCAGTTGGGGCGAATTGCCGGGATTCTAATTTCCCGCGAAATCATTTATTAGCCCGCGCTTAGCTAAGCCCGGTATAAATGAATACGATGACTTGCAAATAGTTTTCCTAAAACTAGGAGGAAGTTGAGGCGTATTTCTGCGAGAATTTGAGCATTTGGGTCAGAATAAGGCCCTTAAAATGGGCTGTACATACGGCGTAGATTTTACGCGCAGTCTATATGCGTTTTGCGTAAGTTTACAGCGCCGTAGATTCCTTAAAAAGCTCGTACAGAAGTACTTAACTAGAACCTCTTTTGAAGCGTGTTAAGGCCGCACAAAAAAAAGTTTAATCCCCTGTTTCATTCACCATCCATTTATCAAATTTATTTGACGGATAAATGCGATGCCGTCTCTGTTTGTTTTGTACGAATAGAGAGACGGCATCACATTTATCCGTCTGCTAAAATTAATCAATGGGTGGTGAAACAGCCCCTAAATATCCAAATAAAACAAACCTAAACTAACAATGGCTAGAGGTATTTTGGACAAATTATTTAATTTCCGTTTCAGCAAAACTTGGACGAAAACTTAAAGTTCCCAATAATTAAATTGGAGACTTGTTTTGAAATCAATTTATTTACGAAGCCCTGAAAATAACACAAATAGTAATTGAAAAGTCATCATGGCGAGTTCTTGAAATTTAATAAATCTTACTTGGCAGTTAGCGTAGATTGCCTAAGGTTTCCTTCCAAAAAACCAGTAGCGGTTATATTCGCATTCACATCTCCTTCTGTCACCATCTTATACGGTTTGACAAAAAGAAATAGTGAAAACTTTAGCAAGTTCCATTGGCCCGCACGAAGCGGTTGCTGCATCTTTACTAATACGAACTGCTAAGGATTGGAATTCACTCCCGTCTTCTGTATTTCCAGATAAATACAACCTAGGGATAGAGAAAACAGGCTATTCTATTACTGAACCAGTGCGATACACCCTTGGCCTCATCTGCACTTTGGGACAACACTTTGGCATAAACACTCGTGTGATCTTATCATAAAACTCACCTTTGGTTCGTTTCCTAAAACCACACTCATGTTTTAATGTGTCTCTTTATGCACCAGTCACATAAATAACTTTTCTAATTTTACACATGCGAAGCAATTCAATCCTGTGTGTAAAGTTTGCAATATCTGCATTCGGCCCGTAAGGGAGCTACCCAAGAGCTCTATGTGCGAGAAAGCCGAGGCCGAGAACCGAGATGAGTTAAGTGAGTTATCAACCAATTGGATGTCAAAATATGACATGGCCATTAAGATTATAATCATCATCATCATTTCAGCCGTAGGACGTCCACAGCTGGACATAGGCCTTCCTCATTGACGACCAATCATTATCATTATACGGTTGGAAGCGTCTTCCATCCACCCTGAACCTGCGGCTTTCACCAAATCGTCCGTTCATCTCGTTGGTGGACGTACCACGCTGCGCTTGCCAGTCCGTGGTCTCCATTCGAGAACTTTTGGGCCCCAACGGCCATCTGTTCTGCGTGATAAATGGCCTGCCCATTGCCATTTCAACAAGCTAATCCGTTTGACTGTGTCGGTGACCCCTGTTCTTCTACGGATCTCCTCGCTCCTGATTCGATCCCGTAGAGAAACTCCGAGCATAGCCCTCTCCATAGCTCGTTGAGCGACTCTGAGCCTATATTACAAGATTAATATATTTAAGATTATATATGTAGATAAAACAGTTTTCGCCAATGGAATAAGGTATTATTAATACCAAGTAACTATGTAGTAACATTTTCCTAAAAAACACATCTTTATTAATGAATCTACATTCGTGCCTCAACTAAGCAGCCCATAATATATCAGGCGGCGGCGCGAACATAATTCAAACAAAGGGCTTAATTCGTAATTTCTATTTACTCATGACATTAAAGTAATCAGGGCGCGCTCAAGTTGTACCGCAGACCAAGTTCGCAGGAAGTAGGTATATCATGGGAACGAATTGGCGTGAGATAGTTGAAGATTGAAGTTATCATTCAAATCGAAATATCTTTATTTCAACCAACATCATCATTTCATTATCATCATTTCAGCAGAAAGACTTCCACTGCTGAACATAGCCCTGCCCCAATGCTCGCCAAACCGATCCTGCGCCATCCGCATCCAACGCGTTCCTGCAACCTTAACCAAGTCGTCGCTCCATCTTGTTGAAGGCCTACCGACACTGCATCTTCCGGTCCGTGGGCGCCACTCGAGAACCTCTGGCCACGAGAGCCTCTCTTAGAAATGATGAAATCCGCGCAAGAACTTAAGTCACCGACATAGCACGAAGAATTGCCAGCCTCAAGTGGCAGTGGGCAGGGTACATCGCTCGTAGAACTGATGGCCGATGGTCCAAAAATGTTCTCGAGTGGCGTCCACGGACCGGAAGACGCAGTGTAGTTTGCTCTAACAAGATGGAGCGACGACTTGGTAAGGTTGCGGAAACGCGTTGGATGCCAATGGCACGGGACCGATCTGTTTCACGAGCCTTGGGGGAGGCCTATGTTCAGCGGTGGACGGTTTTCGGTTGAATGATAAACAACTTAAAACGAATTTTTTTTTTTAATTTCCAGTTCCAAAACTACTCACTTAATCAAATAGTCTAACTAAAGTAATCTCCGACTGCACGCGGCCGCACGAAAACTGTGTCATTAAGGAATTTATAATTTGCGCGCTGGAAGTTGTGAGCTCTTGAACGCAAGTCGCTAAGTGCCACTCACTCGAGTCGTATTGTAACTCCATAGAAATGCTTTTGCGTGTTTATTTTTGTTTCTAAAGCTGAGTTTACACATGCTGGAAGATTTCGTGTTAAAAAATCTTTATGGCAGCAGGGAAGGGAGGCTAACTAGTTCTAATTGAGTGGCTTTATTAGATTCGCTGCCCTGAAATAATTAAAAAAAAAACCGGCCAAGTGCGAGTCGGACTCGCGCACGAAGGGTCCCGTACAATTATCTATAAAAATCACGTTTGTTGTATGGGAGCCCCCTTAAATATTTATTTTTTATTTTAATTTAATGATTTATTTTTAAAGTCAATATATGTATAATTAAATATTCTGTGAATATTTCAAGTGTCTACCTGATGCCGTTATCAATATCGAGCAAAAACGAGCAAAAAAATCATGTTTGTTGTATGGGAGCCCCCTTAAACATTTATTTAATTCCATTTTTTAGTATTTGTTGTTATAGCGGCAACCGAAATACATCATCTGTGAAAATTTCAACTCTCTAGCTATCACGGTTCCCGAGATACAGCCTGGTGACAGACGGACAGACGGATAGACAGACAGACGGACGGACGGACAGCGGAGCCTCAGTAATAGAGTTTCCGTTTTTACCCTTTGGGTACGGAACCCTAAAAAACGGCTAAGAGCGTGTAGGACACGCTCAGGATAGAGTTCCGCAGCCGTTACGATAAACTCCTTGTATATCTTATTAGTTTTACTATCCGTATTAAGAGGATACGATGCGCACCATTTCTCCATACAAACGTGTTCCCCTGTTTCCTCCCTGGATAATGGATTTAGAGCCAAATTTTTTTTACTGTGTAATCTGTATCTACCACAGCTATGCCCCTATGTTTCGTTTTTTCCATATTTCAATTAACATAAGAAATATGAGCTTTCCAAAACTGAAAAAATTGCCCAATTTCAACGTCATTTTCAGACACTCATCAGAAAAGAATCCCTCACATAAACAAAAAAAGAAAAACATAGGGGCATAGTTAAATCGGTCCTCTAATTATTTTTGAAAAAAATAATTTTATTGGTCCAATTTTCGAGAAGAAAACAGGGGATTACGAAATGCTGTTTTGATCAATTTTACGCGCCTATTAACGATCTGAGCTGCAGTTGTCCCGCTCTCGCTGTACTGACACGGAGGGGTTCGGGCGAGAGAGCGACATTTCATTAAAATACCTATTTCTCAAAAGTCTCTCAGCCATCGTACCCTCTGATTTTGTGTTTCGTACGCAATTTCCCCAGTAGGTATATTTTATAAGTAGCTGCGGCCGCTATTTACTCTAAAACTACTAATAATTCGTAAGCAAACTAATAGTTTTCTTTGTTAATTTGATATCATCCCAGCCTATATACTAGGGGCGTTCAATAAAAAGTGAGAATGAGTATGTTATAAACAACTTTTACTAAATGTCATTTTATTTTTCGATATAGTCACCTTTTAGCATAATACACTTAGTATATCTTTTTTCTAAACTTAAAATTCCATTTTTAAAAAAGGTCTCATCTTGAGTACTTAAAAAATCTTGTACTGCAGCGACTACCGCGTCGTCGTCTTCAAATTTCTGGCCTCTCAGGTATTGTTTCAATCTCGGAAATAGGTAAAAATCACTGGGAGCGAGATCTGGTGAATACGGAGGATGCTTAAGGATATCGAACCCAGCATCACGAATTGCAGCCATTGCAACGGCGGACTTGTGTGCCGGGGCATTGTCCTGGTGGAACAGCACAACTTTAGAGAGTTTACCTCGCCGTTTTTCGCGGATCTCATTGCGCAATGTTGCTATTTGTTTGGCGTATAAAGTGCCCGTAATAGTGGCTCCATGCTCGAGATACTCAATCATTAATACCCCTTTACCATCCCAAAAAATAGAGCCCATGACCTTACCGGCAGACGGGCTCACCTTGAATTTCTTCGGAGTTGGAGATGATGGCCTTTTCCATGTCATAGACTGCAGTTTCGTTTCAGGGTCGTAATGATGGAGCCATGTTTCGTCCATTGTTATAAATCGCGCCAAAAAAAGTTCCCGGTCTTGCTGCATCAGGTTCAAAGCTTCTTGACAAATCTCTAGTCTAGTTTGTTTTTGCGTGTGAGTAAGCATTCTTGGTACCCAACGCGCAGATACCTTTTTCATACCCAAGCGTTCATGTAAAATATTATGCACGCTCCCCGTTGAAATCTTTACATTTTCAGCAATAAAACGAACTGTGACACGACGATCCGCCAAAACTGAGTTTTCGACTTTTTTCACAATTTCTTCAGTTACTGCTGTAGTAGGGCGTCCGGAGCGGGGGTCGTCCATTGTCGATGTTCTTCCACGTCTAAATTCGGCGCACCAACGTGCGACTGTCGAATACGGAGGAGCATTAGACCCTAAAGTGTCCCGCAAATCCAAATTGACTTGGTCCGTAGAAAAATTTTTCAAATACAAGTATTTGATAACGGCGCGCAGTTCAATTTTCTCCATTTGCGCTAACGTACTCAATAGCATTGCAAAGAAATTACCGTATATTTTTTTAAACAAAAGACAGTTAGTTTTTTTTTTCATAGCAATCAGCTAGGTAGATTAGCTTTACCGGCCAGTATTTAATTTCGTCATATTAAAAGAGTTTGCATCTCATTCTCACTTTATATTGAACGCCCGTCGTACGTCACACTGCAGGGCACAAAATGAAAATAAAATGAAAGGGCTTGGGCCGTAGTTCCCACGCGGGCCCAGTGCGGATTGGGAACTTCACATACACCATTGAATTTCTTCTCAATTGTATGAAGGTTTCCTCACGATGTTTTCCTTCACCGTAAAGCTCATGGTAAATTACAAATGTATCGCACATAAACTCCGAAAAACTCAGAGGTGCGAGCCCGGACTCGAACACACGACCCTCTGCTTGAGAGACCATAGGTCAAACCACTAGGTCACCACGGCTTATTTGATTGATATATTTACTCCCATTTTTTTTTAATTTTCAAACCAACAGTTTAGCTTTTAGAGGGCGGGGGACGAAATTATCTAGAAAAAAATCAGCACGGAAAAGTTAGTTGAAAGGGTTAAGTAGCTTTTTTTGCTGACTGCGCTGAATCAGAGGAAAGTTGATAACGAGTTCCATTTTTATTTTACAGAAAAAAATACCTTTCGGTCTTTTGACCCATTCTATATTTTAATACATTCGGTCATTCGTATTATGATACATATCCATGTACTAGGGGCGTTCAATAAAAAGTGAGAATGAATATGTTATAAACAACTTTTACTAAATGTCATTTTATTTTTCGACATAGTCACCTTTTAGCATAATACACTTAGTATATCTTTTTTCTAAACTTAAAATTCCATTTTTAAAAAAGGTCTCATCTTGAGTACTTAAAAAATCTTGTACTGCAGCGACTACCGCGTCGTCGTCTTCAAATTTCTGGCCTCTCAGGTATTGTTTCAATCTCTGAAATAGGTAGAAATCACTGGGAGCGAGATCTGGTGAATACAGAGGTTGCTTAAGTATATCGAACCCAGCATCACGAATTGCAGCCATTGCAACGGCGGACTTGTGTGCCGGGGCATTGTCCTGGTGGAACAGCACAACTTTCGAGAGTTTACCTCGCCGTTTTTCGCGGATCTCATTGCGCAATGTTGCTATTTGTTTGGCGTATAAAGTGCCCGTAATAGTGGCTCCATGCTCGAGATACTCAATCATTAATACCCCTTTACCATCCCAAAAAACAGAGCCCATGACCTTACCGGCAGATGGGCTCACCTTGAATTTCTTCGGAGTTGGAGATGATGGCCTTTTCCATGTCATAGACTGCAGTTTCGTTTCTGGGTCGTAATGATGGAGCCATGTTTCGTCCATTGTTATAAATCGCGCCAAAAAAAGTTCCCGGTCTTGCTGCATCAGGTTCAAAGCTTCTTGACAAATCTCTAGTCTAGTTTGTTTTTGCGTGTGAGTAAGCATTCTTGGTACCCAACGCGCAGATACCTTTTTCATACCCAAGCGTTCATGTAAAATATTATGCACGCTCCCCGTTGAAATCTTTACATTTTCAGCAATAAAACGAACTGTGACACGACGATACGCCAAAACTGAGTTTTCGACTTTTTTCACAATTTCTTCAGTTACTGCTGTAGTAGGGCGTCCGGAGCGGGGGTCGTCCGTTGTCGATGTTCTTCCACGTCTAAATTCGGCGCACCAACGTGCGACTGTCGAATACGGAGGAGCATTAGACCCTAAAGTGTCCCGCAAATCCAAATTGACGTGGTCCGTAGAAAAATTTTTCAAATACAAGTATTTGATAACGGCGCGCAGTTCAATTTTCTCCATTTTCGCTTACGTACTTGAGTT
The DNA here is from genome assembly GCA_947859365.1 of Archips crataeganus. NCBI lineage: Eukaryota > Metazoa > Arthropoda > Insecta > Lepidoptera > Tortricidae > Archips > Archips crataeganus. Next base: position 20,613,737 of record OX402048.1, read on the forward strand.
GAATGGCATTGCAAAGAAATTACCGTATATTTTTTTAAACAAAAGACAGTTAGTTTTTTTTTTCATAGCAATCAGCTAGATAGATTAGCTTTACCGGCCAGTATTTAATTTCGTAATATTAAAAGAGTTTGCATCTCATTCTCACTTTATATTGAACGCCCCTCGTAGCTTTGTATTAACGGTGAATCTGCTAGAGCGTCGTTTTTACCCTTTTCGCTACAAAACCCAGCGACGCAAAGTGCGCAAATGCAGCCATTTTAATAAGAGTAATCCTTATTTCCCAGCTATCAAAGTTAAAATATATTTTTAACGAACAAAAACTACATTCCCGTCCCGACTGGATCGAGAACTGTTTGTACATAATACAGCTTTGAGTTTAAAATGATAACAGAAAACGACAAAAGCACAATTAAGAAATAATAAGCAGAAGCGCGGAGCTCGTGCATTAATTACAGCAGAACTTCGTCCATTTGCGATCTCGTTCTTGGAATTTGCCAACTGTGGAATTCGTTTCCGGCACTCGCCATACTTTATCCTATAGCTTCACACTTGTGTCACAGTATCTTTGTGAACAGTAAGTCATCTGATGGCCACTTACTGGTAAATCCATTACACAATTTTGTAGGGGATTGTCTTTAGAAATGAGATCTCTGTCTCGCGAGCTTGTACGCGCTCGCTTGTTCAGGTTAAGTGAAAGGATAATAATTACTGTATCGCTATCTTAAATATTCTGTCATGGTACCCTTGTGGTTTGACCTGTGACCTCTAAAGCTGCGTACGGACTGCACGCACATTACGCGTACCCGGTACGCGTAGTCGGTTACGCGTGTCCTGGAACGCCATGTCCGTACTTGCAGTTCCCCTAGAGTGTACGCGTAGCTGCAAGTACGGACATGGCGTTCCAGGACACGCGTAACCGACTACGCGTACCGGGTACGCGTAATGTGCGCGCAGTCTGTACGCAGTTTTACTGTCAAGCAGAGGCTCGTGGGTTCGAGCGCAGGCTCGCAACCTCTGAGTTTTCGGAAATTATGTGCCAAATTTACCATTACCATTTTGACGGCAAAGGTAACGTGTTGAATTCAAATCTGCTCACACGCCCTAAGAAATTTAATGGTTTGTGTGATGTTCCTAATCCACACTGGGATTTCTCATTCTGAAAGGAAACCTTTATCCTGCATACCTAGGCCGCGATGATGATGACGATTGTTAAATACAGCGCGCGGTTCTGTAAGAGTGCTCATTTCACCTTTGTGTGTCCATAATCCGCGCGCGAGCTCCGAACAATCTTAAGTAACAATTTCGCATAGATATCAGACAAAACACCGACCTGGAGCGACGACCTGGTTAGGGTTGCGGGAACGCGATGGATGCAGATGGCGCAGAACCGGTCTGTTTGGTGAACCTTGGTGGTGGCCTAGGTTTAACAGTGGATATCTTTCGGCTGGAACGATGACCAGAACGATAACTGTGCTCTCGTATCATGCCTCAAGTGGGCGAGTGCGGGGTATGAAGCGATGTTCGGGCAGGACACGCCCCCCGCTTGCTCAGCCCGTTTCCCCGGAGCTCGCGCACAGACGCAGTTCGCTTACTGTGCATTAACCATGTTCTGTGAATCGTTAGCAAGTATGGCTGCCCTTTTGCTTTGTTCCAAAGCGCTCTCAAATGAGGCAGTCTGGAATCTACATTACGTCATTACATTACACTGCATTTTTGATATGTTCGAGCATTTGTTACCTTAACTGCCGGCATTTTATTTCCACTTTTTATCAGGTGAGATAGGGGCTCACGGCCTCACGGGTCACGGGGTAGATAAGTAAAAATCTAGATTGAAACATTATGATGCTTAATATCCAGGCAATGCGTTACCCTGGGATAAATATTTTAACTTAAACAAGAATCTAGCGGGCACTGTGCAAGAACATTGAGGTACGTACTCGGCTTTCAAGATAACAATGCAATCAATAGATGGCGTTGTACGAGCGAACGTTGTATGTACCTACTTTAAAAATATTACCGTTACTTTTTCACCTGACTGTCTATGTACGTATGTATGTATCATTCTTTGGAACGCCCTGCAGCCTAAACGGCTCAATGGATTTTGAAGTGTGAGGTGAGGTGTCATTAGATTCGTGTCAGTTCCGCAATGACATATTTTCCCAGAATTCCCATGGGAACGGGAATTATACAGGCGGGGTTTTCATCTAGTATTGAAATTAAAGTTATTGCGGGCTAAAGTTGTTCATGTTATTTAACCGACTTCAAAAAAAGAGGAGGTTTTATGTTCGCCAGTATGTATTTTTTTTCCTGAAAGCATATATACGGCGCAAGCCGCGGGTAAAAACTAGCTATCCATGTAGAGGTAATATGAACTTACTTGGACTAAATCCTAAAAAAGACAAATAATTTGCGACTCCTCAGTATTTTTAAAAGCAAAAATTCAACAATGCAAATTTCGCTAAAGAAAGCAAACCCCGTAATTAAAACAACAGGAAAAAAGTTGGGAACTTTCTTCATAAACGCGATCAAACGTATTGCGCGAACGAATTAAATATTCAAATCAAGTTGAAGCAACAGAGATTTATGAGAACTCGCAAAAAAGTACATTGTCGTAAGGGTAAGAATAGACCGATTGTGGTGACTCGCGAGGCTGACTTGAAACCCAGAAAACATTCGTGATATCAAACAACTTCAAAAGTAAGTCAAGAATAAAAATAAACAATTCACATATCACGAAATGGTCCCAAATCAGCAAAGTGGGTCTTCTTGGTTGACTTGCGAGTCAGTCTGGATGTAAAACGATGCTATTTACGTACTTAAAACGAACATTTAGAACGAAATTTCCGTCACAGTTTCTGTGTCACAATCTATCTTTCTATCTATACCTATAAAACAGTACCGTGACTGACTGACTGACTGACTGACAGACAACGCACAGCCTAAACTACTGGTGCTAGAGACTTGAAATTTAGCATACATGTACCTTGAGTACTGTAGAGGTGCACTAAGGAAGGATTTTTCGAAATTCCCACGGGATAGGGAAATATCTAGACTTTCTTTGTTTTTTTTGTTGTAGCGGAATCTCTGAAACTATTAAAGCGATTTTAATTTTTTTTTCACTATTAGAAAGCTACATTATTCTTCATTGACACAGGTTACTTTTTTATCCGGGAAAATGCAAATTTCCCACGGGATAGAAATAAATTTATTCAATTTCGGGGCTGATTTAAAAAATTCTTACATATTATGTGATAAAACCTATCCCTGATTGACATATGCTACTTTTTTTCGTGAAAATACAAAATTCCCACGGGATAGAAAAAACTGAATTAAACTTCGGAGCTGATAGTAAAAATTCTTTCAACAATAGAAAGCTACACTATTCCTGATTGGTATAGGTTTTGTAGAGGTTTTTCGGGAAAATGCAAAATTCCCGCGGGATAGAAATAAGTGAAAAGTGAATTCAACTTCAGCTCTGATTTTTTTAATATTTTTTTGCACCAATAGTAAGCTACAGCTACCTCTGATTGACATAGGGTACTTTTTTCCGGGTAAATAAAAAAATCCCGCGAGATAGAAATAAATTCAACTTCAGCGCTGATTTTAAAAATTTTTCATATGACATGATATGACTATCCCCGATTGACATAGGCTACTTTTTCATCGGGAAAATGTAAAATTCCCACGGGATAGAAAAAACTGAATTCAACTTCGAGGCTGATTTAAAAAATTCTTTTACCAATAGATATCTACACTATTTCTGATTGGTATAGACTAATCTTCTTCGGGAAAATGCAAAAGTCCCACGGAATAGAAGTAAGTCAATCCAAATTCGGGGCTGATTTAAAAAATTCTTTCACTAATAGTAAGCTACAGTAACCCTGATTGACATAGGCTACTTTTCTACGGGACAATGCAAAATTCCCACGGGATAGAAATAAGAGAATTGAATTGAACTTAGGGCATAATTAAAAAAAAATCACTAATAAAAAGCTACACTAGCTCTGATTTTCAATATAGGTCAAAACAGTTATTTCTATCCCGCGGGAACTTACCTTTGCAGTTTCTTGGGATAAAAGAAGCCTGTTTCAATCAGTTCCAGAACAAGAGGACTTGGGCAGAAGTTCCCACGCGGGCCCAGTGCGATTTGAGAACTTCACACACACCATTAAAATTCTTCACAGGTGTGTGCGCTTTCCTCGCGATGTTTTCCTTCACTGTAAAGCTCATGGTAAACTTCAAACGTAATTTAGCACATGAATTAGGAAAAACTCAGAGGTGCAAGCCCGGGCACAAACCCACGACCCTGTGCTTAAGAGTCCATAGGTCAAACCACTAGGCCACCACGGCTTAGCGGCCAAAAAAGTCACTTATTCCTATTCGGCGGGAACTTTGAATTTTCCTGGTATTATCCTATTAAACTACCTGTATGCCAAATTTCATCCAAACAACTAACGTTATTGTCTTCGCGTACGAAGTCGCGGGCAAAAGCTAGTTATTCATACAGAGAAGAACATAGTTCAAGCGGAGCTGCAACTACTTTTTTGTGGAGACGTCCTCTTACATCGAAACTATTGTTACCATATGCTTTAGACTCGCGAGCCGGTTGGTTTGTACGGACATTATCGCGTCATATTGCAACTGTTATGCTTTTTCTCAACAGCACGGAGTTATAAAGTTAGTTGGAACAAAAGTAACAAAATGGAGGGTCGAGTAAGACGAACTTTCAATCTGGAAAGTTGGCCTGACCCGTCGGCGGTTGGTATTGTGATATTAATATTTATTCAGAAATTTTGGGCAAGCAAAAATATGTCTAGAAATCTGCGTACACCTGTGAACAAAGCGGTGTGCGTGAAGTTCCCAATCCACACTGGACCCGAGTGGGAATTACGGCCCAAGCACTCTCATTCGGAGAGGAGGATTCTGCTCTACAGTGGGATGTACTCGTATATAGTTTGGGGTGAAATGTACCACGATGTTATATTCTTCTTTAAAAATAAATGCTTCCACGTTCATCATACGACTGAAATCTACGAAACATGTTAGTGTTAAACATGGTGCCAGTAAGATCATGCCAGTTACATTGCACATTACACATATTTCAAACTAAATACAAACTGAAATATAGATGCACAGAAAAAACCCCAAAAAAAAGACCAATGCTGGGAATCGAACCCAGGTCCTCAGCGTTCCGTGCTGCGTGCTTACCCCTACACCATCACTGGTCTAGAAGTTAGCGACGAATTTTTCCCATACATCGTACACTTCAGTCTGTTATAATCACATTATGCAGTGATAAGCGCGCATCTATGTTATGCCCTCTACCGAGAGACTTTGACACTCCTTCGGAGCTAACCGCTCACCTGGACCAAGAGATGGCGCTACTAAGCCAACTTTTACAAGTTAAGTATGAAGTATCTTTTTCTATTTATTTTTTCAACTTCATTTTTTTATTACTTTTACGGTCATCCCGTGAAACCATATATTTCAAACTAAATACAAACTGAAATATAGATGCACAGAAAAAACCCCAGAAAAAAGACCAATGCTGGGAATCGAACCCAGGTTTACACAGTTGCATTGCATGTGCCATTGCACATTGCGGCGCTTAATCGATAACTTGTAATTCGTTAGCCCCGGCCCGCGATGTAAATGCTACTGGCATGAATATACTTAGGCGCAAGCCACACAGACGAGACGTGGGACGGGGGCGCGTCGCAGTCCGCGTCGTTTATTCGCACTTCGCAGGCCGCGTCTCCGCCCCGTTTCTTCTGTCTACTTTGGACCGCGACGCATCTATACATTTAGATGAAAACTGATTCAAGAGGCGCAGCGACTGTGTGGCTTACGCCTTTCACCTGTGTAAACTAGCACTTATGAAATTATTGAACGTCTAGCCTTCGCCTAAGTTAGAAAAAAAAATACTGGAATTAATCCAAGGTGTCCAGAATACGCCTATGCTCTGGATCTCGTAATTTACGTCCACAAAAGCAAATGCTAAATTGAAGCCGACGGCGAATCAGCTCCGTTTCCATTTTCGCTGTACGTCCCGACGTATTCCCGATCCAGGAATATCTGACAAGTCCAGACACACGTTGTTGGGATTGCAATCTTTTGTGCAGGCTTTTAATTGGTACGGAACGGTACGTGAAACATTTTAAAGCTTCACCGCTAGAAAAATCATTTTTCCGCTTTTAGAAATAGTTGAAACTTTTCCCGACATAGCTCTAAGGATCGCCAGACTGAAGTGGCAGTGGGCAGGGAGCATCGCTCGTAGAACTGGTGGCTGATGGGGCCAAAAGGTTCTCGAATAGCGTCTATGTGCGTGATGATGATGACGATTAAACTTTTCCTCCTTGAAATATACAAGGTTTTTAAAATAGATTTATCTGATACCTACATTTGGAGTATTAATGCGGCCAAAAATGGCCGCCAAAAGGGGTCAGTGCGAATGCAGCAGATATTACTTTAATGCTGCCAAGTTGCCACATTTATCGTTCACTGACACTGTGTCATCGTTCTCATGCCAAATGTGTCAGCTTGGATAGTACTCGTAACTTCGGCCATTTTGTATTATTTTAACCCTTAATTAATTAAAACAAAGAAGTTTTAGTTGGGTGGAAGTGCTTATAGTTAATTGATAATTTCATATCCAAAGATCGACTAAGGAGCCACAAACTAAAAAGCAGTGGTAGGCTAGTAGTTTGGCCTATGTCCTTTTAAGCAGAAGGTCGTGGAGAGGAAGCCTGTGCTCTGCAGTGGGACGTAATAGCTTAGGATATATGATGATGATGAACTAAGCAGTGGAACGTTATCCTATGAAACATTATAGAGATTCTAACGGATCTTAACGACGCGCGACCGAAACGCTCGACGCCTAGGGATTGCCTGACAACACATGCAATCAAATGGTTTATAAATGAGCAGCTTTTGCCCGCGACTTCGCCCGCGCACAAATAAAATGTATGAACAATTCCCAATCCCGCGGGAAAATCCAAAAATCCCTTTTTACTGCACCTCTATGACGGAGGAATTGTTATAGGAGATACAGTAGGTCCAATTGAATTGAATATAATATTTATAAATCCTGATTTGGGAATTTTCTAAATTCATGAAATAATTTGTTACTGTTATAATTACCTACTTGCATGCCAAATTTAAAGGGTCTTCTTCTTCTTCTTAAACTTAAGAGCTATGCTCTTGTCGGTGGAGTAACCGCCACTCCGCGCGGTCTTCGGCCAGCCGTTTGACTTCCTGATACGACACGACACCTACTTTCTCCTTCACCTGGTTAAAATAGGTCAATCTTGGCCTTCCTCTGCCTCGTCTTCCTTCTATTTTTCCTTCCAGCAGGTTTAAAAAGAAATCGTCGTGTCGTATCAAGTGTCCCATCATATGTCCCCTTCTACAATGTATGGTCTCCAGTAATAAAGGGTCTAATAATCATAAAATCAAAAATCAAAATGAAAACGTTTATTCTGCAAGTAGGTGCTCGTAGTCCACAAAGGGCTCTTTTTAACTCCCGACACAAAAAGAGGGGTGTTATAAGTTTGACCGCTATGTGTGTGTGTCTGTCTGTCTGTGGCATCATACCTCTTAAACGGGTGTACCGATTTGGATGCGGTTTTTTTAATAGAAAGCAGGTCTTTTGGCGATGGTTCTTAGATATGTTTCATCAAAATCGGTTCAGGCGTTTCAAAGTTATCAGCTCTTTTGCTAGCTGCGGAATCCCTTAGACGCATAACGGGCATTAATTTAATGTTCAAACGTACGAGTGACATAATTGCGTTACGGTTTTAAAAATATTTAATTTATAGTTATACATGTCACTTTTTTAAAACTACCAGCGCTTTCGGAAGGACCGTCATTGCCAAGAAGAATGCGCCGCAAGAATCTTGGCAGAAAGTCGTCTTTTCAAACTTATGATGAATACTTACAAACAAAAAAATACATAGGTTTAACTTACAATATAAAACTAAAGAGAAATTATATAAAAAAAATACATATTCACGGAGACAGGTCACTCTGAATCGAACATATAAAACCCGTTTATTATATCCCGTGGAAGTTTAAACAAATCCGTCTTACATCATAAAGGTAACTTCTATGAAAATTTCAGCGTTCTAGAGTTAAGGGTTTGGGTTGGGCTTTGATGAGCCAGTCCAGGTCTTCTCTTTTTATGCACGAGTAAGTATATAGATCATCGACGACAAGGTACCGCAACTTACGCGTTATTTCTCGCGCCGCCTTGACTTGATAGTTTATATATGATTTAAATGACAAAGGCATCAACATAAAAACCCTCCATTTCCATTGCTCAAAAAACGTACCAAGTGCGGTTCAACTTCGTACATGTTCCAAAAAGTTTTTAACTCAATTCGGCTTCCGAACTATCAGATACTTTCATTCCTGTGCCAGCCGTTCGGGAAACTTTTACTTTTTACTCGTACACAGAATTTGTGCATAAAATTGTGATATTCAGATATATTTCTAGGGTGAATGAGCATTTAAGCCATGCAACTATCATCGAACCTTAGGGTGAAGGGGTTTCTTGGTCGACTATACCACTATACGTTATTTTGATCGTCATACCCGCCTCTTATGCAATGTCACCACGCTAAAGGCACGGGCTGAAAACCAGCGCGGTGAACAGTAATCCTCACCACACATGCTGAGCCTGAGCCTTTTGCCACATAATAATGTCTTCTTCTTCCCATTCCTCTCCTATTGGAGGTTGGACAACATCATGGCGATTCTGATCATGGAGGCCGCTGCCCTAAACAAGGAAGTAGTACTGCAGTTAAACCAGTCACGCAAATTCTTCAGCCACGAATGTCTTCTCCTGCCAACGCTTCTTTTTCCGGCAATCTTCCCCTGGATAATAAGCTGGAGAACTCTCTACTTGGCGTTTCTCATCACATGCCTAAAGTAACACAACTTTCTTTGCTTGATGGTCTTCAGAAGCTCAAGGTGATTGCCCATTCTTTGCAACACTGCCACGTTGGTTACTCTGTCACACCAGGAAATCTTCAGAATGCGGCGGTAAATCCACATTTCGAAGGCCTCCAACTTCTTCATGGTGTTCTGCGTAAGGGTCCATGATTCGACTCCGTATAACAGCACTAAGAATAGCATCGTACTATACCTACGCATTCTCAGTTCGAGGCTCATGTTTCTGTCACACAGCACCTTGCTCATCCTGAAGAACGTCGATCGAGCCATCTCAATGCGAACTCTGATATCCTGCACGTGATCACCATGTTCATTCAACCAGCAACCTAGGTACTTGAACTGAGTAACCCTTTCAACCTCTTCCTGTCCGATACGTAATGAAAAGCGTTGGTTTATGTGTTTTCTTATGATCATAAACTTTGTTTTTGCAACATTCATCCTTAAGCCCATGTTATTGCTAGCGATGTTCACACGATTCAGCAGATTCAGAGATGTATTTTTCTTTTATGGGCAATTTTTTTTTTATTTATTTATAAGTAAGCATGTGGCTATACCTAGATACTCAAGAGAAGCTTTCCCTCAAAACGCGAGCTTCGTTGCGGCCTTATCCTTATGTGGGGTATAATAGAAAACCCCTCAGCCCTGATCATTAATTTTGTTGACAAAGTTTAATGAAGCTCGAGAGCACCTGCGCCAGTTAATTACTGTTCACGTTCTAATTCGGGAACCAACCCGAGTTAATACGTCGCGGTCTTTCGTCATGCTTGTTAGTGAAGCTGGAAATGTTGACGATTGTAATTGGGAATGTCTAAATAAATTACCCATAGTTTTTTTTTGTATAGAAAAGCCAATTATAAGAAACTAGTTTAAATTTTTTTTTAACTAGGTCACTCAGGTCAATTCAAAATTAGATTAAATTCACCATCATCATCATTTCAGCCGTAGGACGTACACTGCTGGACATAGGCCTCCCTCATTGATACCCAATCATTACGGTTGAATTATAAGAAACTAGTTTAAATTTTTTTTTAACTAGGTCACTCAGGTCACTTCAAAATTAGATTAAATTCACCATCATCATCATTTCAGCCGTAGGACGTCCACTGCTGGACATAGGCCTCCCTCATTGATACCCAATCATTACGGTTGGAAGCGGCTTGCATTCTAAATAATTATATTTCACACAGAATAACATATATTTCACGACATTTCAATGTCAAATGAAGGCCATTTTTATATGTAATAAATGCATTACATTATAATAAAAATTAAAAAACACAGAAATCAATTTAAAAAGCGTTAATAAGTTTTTTTTTAAAGAACATTTTTAATACAATCGTTTTGCTTGTCATCCAAACTACATATCCATACCAAGTTTTAGGTCGATCCCGTTGAAGGGTCCCGTCCTAGAGAGATTCTGGCCGAACCACCAGAATTTCACCAACAGATTGTATTGACACCAAATTAAGTACTTATACCAAGTTTCAAAACAATCGGATACCAAGAAACCACATCTCGAACTTACTAACTTAGATACGAACGTTACAAGTTAAATAAAAGCTTGTAAAAAGTCTAAAGCTTACCACTCAACTAGACATGCTCCTAACTTATGTTATGTACTACTTGATACGCAAGGAACTGCTTCAAAACTTAACGTCGCTACCGTTAATTCAACTTCAACAACATCCAAGTCCACTTACCAATGCACGTCTCACGTTTATTCATTCAATGTTAACCGTTGCATTGTGAAGTTCGCGCGCCTCGGGTTATGCTAGGCGGGGTAATCTAGTAATCTGTTGCTACTATGAACATTTGAATATGGAACTTTCTGCTGTGCGACTTTGGAATCGTTACCAGCCAGGGCTACATTAATACTAAAGAGATCAGTAAGTAAGCAATACTGGACAAGTACGAGACGAGGATTTCTATGTACAAGTCCAGTATTGCACTTATTGCTCGAAGGTTGCATAGTGCTTTTCTCAAAAGAAAACAAAAAACTACAATGATAAAATAAAGTGCATGACAAGGAAGTATTTCCAAAATTCTAAAATTTTCCCGCTCTTTTTAACTCGTTGCACGAACGCCGCTGCTCTTGTTTTTTTTTTAATCATCGCGATCCGTATGCTGCCTAACGTAACTCGAGTTGGAATAAATATTTGTTAAATTTAATGAATTTGCAACGAATCTATTTGGTTTTATGTTTTAAACAATTGAAATCCTAATAAAATCATATTTAAAGATATAATATCAATAACAATGTATTATACGTTTATTGTTCAACCTTTTTAATGACCCAAAGATGAGGCTTTTTGCACTTTAAAAAACATGACATAAGGTAAACGTACTAATGCTCGACACCCAGTAGATGACACCCATCTGTCACCTCTCTTACTATGACATAAGATTGAAAGTGCCATGTTTTGAGTCAGTGTCAACACAGGGACATTTAACTTATTTTTACAAGGAAGTTCAAATTACAATGATGTTACGAGATTTGTATCGTACGTACTGGACACTTTTTCATTCCGAATTCAAAACCTCTCTACTTACCGGAGACTTTTGATCATTGTCCGGTATTATTAACTTACTGGTGACTTTTTAATGATGTAATGATGACTTTACGTACTTATCATTTTTGAGAAAAATAAATAAATGGCCCAAGGTCACTTGTCCAAATAGGAAAGATTATATGTATACATATAGATGAAACCATCCCATCCCACTAATATTATAAACGTGAAAGTTTGTAAGGATGTGTGGATGTTAGTTACTCTTTCACGCCAAAACGGTTTGACGGATTCTTGTGGCATTTGGCACACAGATAGTTTATAACCTGGATTAACATATAGGATACTTTTATGATGTAAAATTGCACAGTTCCCGCGAGATTGCGATAAACGAATTCTTTGCAGACGGAGTCGCGGGCAACAGCTAGTACTCTATATTTGGATCCTACTGAATAACAGCGTTGTAGCTTGCTGCAACACTATGCTGAATGGGGCCCAGTTTACACTATTCGATGTTTTTTTACATTTGTAACTTTTCCTTTCTAATGTATTTAATTTATTTCCCTGAATATCGAAATTATCGAATATGTGTAAATTTAGTGTTTGTTTCATTTGAATCGGTTCACAAATAAGAAAGATACGTCTATTTTAAGAATTTATCGAACAGGTTTTTTGTTTGAACGCGCTAATCTCAGGAACTACTGCTCCGATTTGAATAATTCTTTCAGTGTTAGATAGCACATTTATCGAGGAAGGCTATAGGCTATATATCATCACGCTAACACCAATAGGAGCGGAGCGGAGCGGAAGAATGTTTCCAAATCGGGGGTTTTGGAAGTAAAACGTCTATATCTCGGGAACTACTGCTCCGATTTGGAAAATTCTTTCAGTGTTAGATAGCCTAGTTAGATAGGGCGGGTTGGGAGCGGTTGGGGGGGCGGGTTGGGAGCGGGTTGGGGGCGGCTTGAGAGCGGGTTGGGGGCGGGTTGGGAGCGGGTGGGGGGGCGAGTAGGGAGCGGGTTTGGGGCGGGTTGGGGGCGGGTTGGGAGTGGGTTGGGGCGGGTTAGGAGTGGGTTGGGAGCGGGTTGGGGGCGAGTTGGGAGCGGGTTGGGGGCGGGTTGAGAGCGAGTTGGGGGCGGGTTGGGAGTGGGTTGGGGGCGGGTTAGGAGCGGGTTGGGGGTGGGTTGGGAGCGGGTTGGGAGCGGGTTGGGGGCGGGTTGAGAGCGGGTTGGGGGCGGGTGGGGGGCGAGTTGAGAGCGGGTTGGGAGCGGGTTGGGGGCGGGTTGAGAGCGGGTTGGGGCGGATTGGGAGCGGGTTGATTTATTATGAAGTTTCACTTCTTCCGGAAGGATCTAAGGAGAGCCATAATTGATGAAAAAGCAAATTGGATAAAAAAATAAGCTGCCCAAATTACTAATTCCACGCGGACGGAGTCGCGGGCAAAAGCTAGTGTGTAAATAAATATCTCTGTCTCTATATTAAAAACTTATATTATGCGTGTGTAATGTGCCCTAATGATGATATAATTACGAGTATTACCTTCAAGTATGATACCATAACGTTTTCTAGAACAAACTGTGTAACTTTGAAATCACTGTAAATAATTTTAGGTCTTAAAAGGGACAAATAAATAAACAAATAAATAAATATTAGGGGACAATCTTACACAAATCGACCTAGTCCCAAACTAAGCAAAGCTTGTACTATGGGTACTAGACGACGATAAACATACTTATACACCGTGAAATTTTAGTGGTTGTTTTCCCGAAACGAGGTGATTTAGTTTCAATTGTACAATCGATTTATAATTACTATTTTGACTAGAGTCAAAAATCCAATTGTGAAAAACGAAAGTCGAAAATGACCGCAAACCAATAGTAACGCTTCGTTGGTACAAGTAGCGTACGATCGTACGATAGGTTAGGTTAGGTTAAACCTAAACCCTAAACTATCGTACGATCGTACGCTACTTGCACCAACGAAGCGTTACTATTGGTTTGCGGTCATTTTCGACTTTCGTTTTTTACATTTGGATTTTTGACTCCAGTCAAAATAGTAATTATAAATCGACTGTACAATCGATACTAAATCACCTCGTTTCGGGAAAACAACCACTAAAATTTCACGGTGTATAGATAAATAAATAGGTACTTAAATACATAGAAAACATCCATAACTCAGGAACAAAAATTCGTGCTCATCACACAAATAAATGCCCTTACCGGGATTCGAACCCAGGACCTCTTGCTTTGTAGGCAGGGTCACTACCAACTAGGCTAAAGCGGTCGACAAGAGCGTAATGATATTAATTTTAATATTTAAGAGGGTACGATGGCTGAGAGACTTTTGAGAAATAGGTATTTTAATGAAATGTCGCTGGCTCGCCCGAACCCCTCCGTGTCAGTACAGCGAGAGCGGGACAACTGCAGCTCAGACCGTTAATAGGCGCGTAAAATTGATCAAAACAGCATTTCGTAATCCCCTGTTTTCTTCTCGAAAACTGGACCAATAAAATTATTATTTCAAAAATAATTAGAGGACAGATTTAGCTATGCCCCTATGTTTTTCTTTTTTTGTTTATATCAGGGATTCTTTTCTGATGAGTGTCTGAAAATGAAGTTGAAATTGGGCAATTTTTTCAGTTTTGAAAGCTCATTTTTCTTATGTTAATTGAAATATGGAAAAAACGAAACATAGGGGCATAGCTCTGGTAGATACAGATTACACAGTAAAAAAAATTGGCTCTAAAGCCATTATCCAGGGAGGAAACAGGGGATTACGTTTGTATGGAGAAATGGTGCGCATCGTACCCTCTTAATATCCATTACAGTAACGTCTCTTCTTTTGTTTGTTCACCCACGTCTTATGAAATAAAATGAGTAATGTATTTGTTAATTTGGAGTAAAAAGGTCGACCTCCCTGACGTGTGGCGAATTCTAAATTGTAAAAATTGCCGGCGTTTTTTCTTTTTTTAATTAATCTTGTAATGTTGCTGGCTGTCTCAATGGGTTAAAAAATTAATTATAAATGTAAGGCTTGTCGTTCATTACAATAATAGAGGGTTATTCTAAGGACTTTTCGACTTACCTCATTTAAATTTTGCGGGAATTTTGCTATGGAGAAGATACGGTAAAATTAAAAAAAATTCTGAGAAGAATGGTCACATTTTTCAAGTAAGATTATTTTGTTAGTTTTATTTTTAAAATTCCTTTGCCGTATAGGGCAAGGTAAAACATCGCACAAAGGAACGTATTTGCAAATTAAATGACCCTAAGAATGACAAGAATACTTTAAAAACGATAACAGGGGGGTTACTACGAAATTCGAAGTGCGAAGTTCGGATCGTGCGGTCCCTCTCACTCTCGTAATAAATACCATTAGCGTGAGCGGAACGGCATGAAACGAAGTTCGAATTTCGCGCTTCGTGGTATAGGGCCAAGGCTTCTAACATTAACATCTGGTAGCATGGTGAACGGTTGTGTTGCTCTGAGGATGAGCTAGTGTGGTGGTGGTGATAGATGGGTTTGTGTGATTTGTTCGTACAGTGTGGAGGTGGAGGAACTTCATAAACACACATTTATTGCATAAACGTAGCTATTATAAGATAGCAAAGTAATTGTTTCAGTTCAACAAAGCTTGCTATAAAATCTTGAAAACAAACAATTTAATTTTAACTCAGCGATGATTTAAAATGTTCCCACTAAGTGGTCCACCATTAGTTGCCGGTTAAAGTTTTAATGGCCGGCCACGAGATAGCAAGGAGCAGTGCTTTATTCAATTAAGTTGTTATGGTCTTAGGAAAATTTGTGATTGCTTCGCAAAATGGCTTTAAGGGGCTGTTTTCTAGTTTACGTGGAATTAAGAGACTGTTTCTGACGCGCGTTGGTCGCGCTACTTCAGACGGAAGTTTTGGGCGCTTTGGAAATTTTGCCTGCACTTGCAGTCTGGTTAAATTCTAAGCCGACATTGAACTTACTCGTAGTGTTCACTGCTCGATTATACTACATGTCATAGAGTTAATTTTGGTAAAAGTTGGACTCGCACACGAAAGGTTTCGTGTAGTTAGATATATCATTATTAAATTTGGACAAAAACGCCGAAAAAACAAACACTTTTACTTGTTGGTTAGGTTTCCTCTTTAACTTTTGGCTATATTGTATATTTATTATTCGTTTTTATAGTGGTAGCGGTAATACACACTTTATGAACATTTTTAATTTAATTCTATTATGTTATCATGACCCTATGACCGATGAATGAACTGACAGCGCAACCTTAGACCCTACAGTTTAGGGTTTCGTTTATTTATTCGACGTTCATAGGAGCATCAATTAATGCCTAAATTGAATAAATAATTTTGACTTTGACTTTGACTTTATTTTTTATTCAGTTTAATACAAATTTGTCAGAAAATATTGACTTTCACTAAGAAAAGGATTATAAATATATTTCGTACTAAGTACAAACTGAAATATAGATGCACAGAAAAAACCCCAGAAAAAAGACCAATGCTGGGAATCGAACCCAGATCCTCGGCATTCCATGCCGTGTGCCATACCCCTACACCACCACTGGTCTAGAGATTAGACACGAATCTTTCCTATACATCATACATTTCAGTCTGCTAAAAAATCATCACCTTATGCAGTGACAAGCGCACATCTATTATTATAAATGATATATTATTGATGATGATATTATTATAGACGACCAGATGGCCTAGTGGTTAGAGAACCTGACTACGAAGCTTGAGGTCCCGGGTTCCATTCCCGTGTCGGGGCAGATATTTGTATGAAAAATACGAATGTTTGTTCTCGGGTCTTGGGTGTTTAATATGTATTTAAGTATGTATCTATCTATATAAGTATGTTTATTTGTTGCTTAGTACCCATAAAACAAGCTTTGCCTAGCTTACTTTGGGACTAGGTCAATTGGTGTGAATTGTCCCATGATATTTTTATTTATTTATTTATTTAATGATATGATGGATTGTAAATGTCGAAAAATTTTTGTTTGTGTACAATAATTCATAAGCGCCCCACGTGACTTTGACAAGGTGAGACTAATTGCTCCGCTAAATCAGCACAAGCATGACTCCGAAAGCCGAAGCAAGAAATCCTTTCCAGGGATTTGCCGCCCTTGAAAATTACGCAGACACGGATTATCCAAGAATCTATAATGACGCCGGGAGAAATTGTATTTTACGTAACTTCTTAAACACGCTTCTCGCGAATTGAAAGGTTCGGGAATGAGATTAGGAGAAAAAATTGTGGATGGCAGAATTGTTGTTGGTGCTTCGGGAAAACCCACTAAATGATGAGTTTTATGAAGTTGCCAAGTTTAGCACACCGATGCTGCCGTTGTATGATGAAAATACAACTGATAACCTGTCAAAAACAGAAAAAGCACAAGTGCACCCTTGTTCTTTGTCAACTTGTGCTTGTGCTTTTTCTTTTTGGAGTAAGTGAAAAGTCGTGCTTATGAACACCTATATTACCAATACGTCAACTTATGTATGTTGCTACACATTGAGCCATTAATATATTCTTTTGATATATCCTTGACAAATCCGCAGCGTTGCTGTATTCATGTACTCCCTGACTTTGAATCTGTGTTCGTGGCTGAAATCATAATGGTATTAAAGCCAGATCCTTAAAGAGGATCGTTAAAATATTCCTTTTACTACCAAACTTATCCATTTTGCGTAATCCCGTAAAACTGAACGCCAATAGCGAAGATAATTTCCGAGTTGACGAAACGGGGACATTTTTATCCCCCCCCCCCCCTGAACTGGGAAACTTTTAATTGCTTTCGAATTAAGGGGTTGATTTGCGAAAGCATCGTTAAAATTAATTGGTGCAAATTTTAAAGTTGAACGGCTGCTCGAACAACGAGTTCGGTAACTAACCTTATGTTACGGCATGAAATATGTTGCCGTGCGCGGCAAAAGGGACCTGCCTGGCGGTTACGTAATTTTTACTGATTTTTGTTATGGAACTGAGTGTCGATTTACTTAAGCGCCCAGTATTTAAAGGTATTTTTATGGTGACGTATCGTGTCATCGTCATCATCATCATCCCAGCCCATATACTGCCCACTGCAGGGCACAGGCCTCCTCTCAGAATGAGAGGACGTATCTGTGTTGCGGGAATTATCAAAAGAAAGAAAGAAGGCAAACATTTAATTTCACAAGAAGATACAGAAATACAAGAAAATACATTTATTTACAACATCACAAGACACATCATCAATATTTTACAAAACAAAAGGCAACACTAAAACTAAAGATAGAATGTGTCATTGCGGTTGCAAATCAGACACTGGCTCAGCATAATGCTGAGGCGATTATAGCACCCCAGCGCTGATTTTCAGCCAGTACCGTTGGTGACACCCGGATCGCTGTTTAGGTAGATAAATAAATAAACTGCACACTAATAGCTACATACATACATAAGACTACATGCGTAAATAAATAATTTGTAAATTGTAAAAGCAAATAATAATAACAAAATTTCTTGAACATAATAATTAGTATATCTCGCTTTCCAAGTATACAACCCTGCGCGGACTAAAACGAAAAATGAAATAACCGAGACAATAAAAATCGAAGAAGTTTTGTGAAATAGTGCTGGAAAGGAGACACACAAATAAACAAAAAGCACACAACTACACAATTCTGCATAACGTGTAAAAGGTAACAACTGAACTTTTTCCAGTCAGTCGTTTTGTATGCCTAACTACGATTTAACGCGGTCAAACTTATTGGTTTCCACCCATACCATATAAGGCTATTAACTAGCAATTTTTTCGAGAGAAAATCGCTTAATTTTATTAACAAACTTTTTCTGTTACAGGTACGTAGCGGCCATATTGAATTTACGACTTGAACAACAGCCCCTAGGATAAACAAGTACAGTGCAAAATAATCTCTTTGCTTACCAATGGATGTGCAAACCGTATGCCTGACGAAACGGTCAAAAAAGAAAAAAGCCGATGTCAATGACATAAATATGCAATGAACTGGCCAGGGGCTGAATTCAGGAACGGCCCAACACGGTTTGCGAGCGGTAATTCAATCGTTTGCGAGAGGATAAAAATGGGCTGAGCTTGGGATGAGCCTTATTTTCCTATTGATTCGCTTCGTAAATAAAGAAATAAATAAATAAGGCTCATCCCAATTTCAGCCCAAACCTCTCGCAAACCAGTGATTTTTGGCGTTCCTGAATAGCAGTTCATCCCTGTCCTCTCGCAAACGATTGCATTACCGCTCGCAAACCGTGTTGGTCCGTTCCTGAATTTAGCCCCAGTATTCTGCATCCGGAAAGATATAGAGACACTACTAACGTTTTGCGATCAAATACAAGGCGTAGAAAGAAATGTAAGTTACATCGGGGTCACCACTGTAAGTTACTAACTGCAAGTCTCCATCTGACTCCTTGGTATATGGGAAAGGTTGCGACTGGCAATAACAGAAACAGATAATTAGTTCAAAGTTATATTCACTATCAACTTAGAATACTATAATTAATAAGGAACGAGCGTCGGAAGGGAGTTGCGGCGCGGGACTGGGGGGTTACTCCGAAATTCGAAAATCGAAGTTCGTATCGTACCGTCTCGCTCGCTCACGTATTAAATACTATTAGCGTGAGCGGGGCAGCACGAAACGAAGTTCGAATTATACACTTCGTAGTATAAGGCCTGGAGTGCATGTCTCGAGTCGCATGTCGCTGACTATGCACTTTATGTTCCCAACAGAAACAACACGAGTTTATCGCTCGGCTCTACTCTTGACGTTCTAAACAATTACTTAGAACATTACCTAATTTTTACCAACTTTGCTTCCAATCCAATGATCCTTCTTGTAAGCATTTCTCGTACAGTAAACTTTTTCATTTTCATTTTTTGCTTATGTGAATTTAACTTAACTTAGTGTTCGTGTATACGTATTTAACTTTAGTTTCGGTTCGGTTTCGGCGAGTTTCGGTCTAGTTTCTGTATGCTTAGTATAAGTTTTTACTTCACCAAATACTTCTCGATCGCGTTTACGTAAAAAATTCAATTACTAGGGAAACATGGACAACGTCTCCGCGCGCGCGCTTCCATGTTTCCATAGAATTGAAATTTTTACGTAAACGCGATCGTGAAGTATTGAAGTGAAGGAAAACTTATACTAAGCGTACTGTAGCCGAAACTGTTACACAAATCGAAATTCGGCATCCGTTTTCGCTGCCAATATTAGTTTCGGTCGGATACCATGTAAGTCGTCTTCAAATCGAGTACGGGTAAGTACTTTGGATAAAAATACGAGTAACAGTCAACAAAAGAGCTTGTGCTGTTAAGTCATGCTATTTTGGCCCTGGTGGCTAACTTTAGCCATTGAGATTAACTTGCTCCAGATTTTATTCATCATCATCATTTCAACCGTAGGACGTCCACTGCTGGACATAGGCCTCCCTCATTGATGCCCAATCATTACGCACGGGTTCAGGGTGGGCACGGTCCCACGCTGCGCTAGCCAGTCCGTGGTCTCCATTCCAGAACTTTCGGCCCCCAACAGCCATCTGTTCTGCGTGCTATATGGCCTGCCCATTGCCATTTCAACGAGCTAATCCGTTTGGCTATGTCGGTGACCCGGTTCTTCTACGGATCTCCTCGTTTCTGATTCGATCCCGTAGAGAAACTCCGAGCATATAGCCCTCTCCATAACTCGTTCCAGATTTTATTAATACATTAGAATTATTACAAATGCGTGATGTGGCCCGACAGGCTCTTGGCCGGATTTCATTCAGACTCCTATCGACTCTGTGAAAAGGTTCCGGGATTAAATATTTCCTCAAGGGCACTGAAGCGCATTTAGATTGTGCTGTATTCGTTTGAAACAATTTTAATTGAATAACCGGCGCTTGGTCTTGTGTGGAGAGCTAAATTATTTTATTTAGGTCATTGTTTTTCAATGATACAATTTAAACCACAGTGAACATATTTTTACCCTAAAGCGGCGAGAGAGGAAAACTCGAGATTCGGAGGTAAAGTTTAAAAAAGAGGCCCTTATAAGAGCCCTTTGCGTCCTACTTGCATAATAAACGTTTTAATTTTGATTTTCGAATGTCCCGATTTCGACAAAAAAACGTCAATGCGTATAAACGTCACAAATTGACGTCCCATAGAACTTATCGTGTAAGCCCGTTTGTCAGCCGTGTATGACGCCACGTGATAAGCGTGACGTGCGCGACGCCTGCAAACTCGACGTTCGGAGGCAAAACCTAAAGCTGCGTACGGACTGCGCGCACTCGGGTACGCGTACCCGGGCTTGCGTGTCGAACGCCATGTCCGTACGCCATGTACGGGTACACTGTACACGTACACTTACACGTACACGTACTGTACGCGTACATGGCGTACGGACATGGCATTCCAGGACACGCAAGCCCGGGTACGCGTACCCGAGTGCGCGCAGTCCGTACGCAGCTTAAAGAGGCATGCAAAAGAGCCCTTTGCTTCCTACTCGCATAATAAATTTTTGATTTCGATTTTCGAATATCCGGATTTGACAAAATAACGTCAATGCGTGTAAACGTCAGATATCGACGTCCTGCATAACGTATAAAAGCACCGTTTGTCACCCGTGTACGACACATCTGATTTAAATAGCGTACGCGCGACGTCTGCAAACTTGACGTTCGGAGGCAAGCCAAATAAAAACGATGAAGAGGGTCAGGCACGTGGTCGGAGGGTTCACTATCTACGATAAAATTTCCACTTATTTCGCCAACACCCTGAATCGAAAATTAGTTTCCAAAGCAATATTTTTAAAAAATCTATCCAACGATATCTGAGACTACGGGATAGGCGATAAAAAAATCATCCCCCATTTTACGTATACAGAGTAGGATTTTGTATTGCCACCTCCAGGGAAAGTACTCTAAATACTGAAAATAGGAAAATTTACTCAAAGGAAACATTCCTTTATTTATTTTTGAAAAGAATGAAAACTGCATTCACTGATTTTCGAGAATTCGCTTCCCTCACCTGGGAATCGAACCGGCTAAAATCTGGAAAAATAGCTACTTAGGTAACGATATCTGAGACTACGGGATAGGCGATAAAAAAATCATCCCCCATTTTACGTATACAGAGTAGGATTTTGTATTGCCACCTCCAGGGAAAGTACTCTAAATACTGAAAATAGGAAAATTTACTCAAAGGAAACATTCCTTTATTTATTTTTGAAAAGAATGAAAACTGCATTCACTGATTTTCGAGAATTCGCTTCCCTCACCTGGGAATCGAACCGGCTAAAATCTGGAAAAATAGCTACTTAGGTACCTGTCTGCATTTTATTTCATTGATCGATAGAGTCAATCACAAGGATCAAATCTCTAACAAACTTAGTAAATTAAAAGAATGGAAAGCCTGCTGCATTACAGTTTTCTAGTATTAGGTATTAATCGCTAATTTCAATTTTTTAATTTTTTTAATTTTAGGTTCGCGAGTTTCGGGGCCATTTATAAGGGAGGCCTACGTCCAGCAGTGGACGGACAATGGCTGTAGATAGATAGATAGAAAGTAGGTAATAAAAGTATCTAAGATAACCCGCGGACAAACAGACGTGGCGAAACTATAAGGGCTCCGTGGTTGGTATTTTGACAACGGAACCTTAAAACCTTTATTATACACCGTGAAATTTTAGTGGTTGTTTTCCCGAAACGAGGTGATTTAGTTTCGATTGTACAATCGATTTATAATTACTATTTTGACTGGAGTCAAAAATCCAAATGTAAAAAACGAAAGTCGAAAATGACCGCAAACCAATAGTAACGCTTCGTTGGTGCAAGTAGCGTACGATCGTACGATAGTTTAGGTACCAACGAAGCGTTACTATTGGTTTGCGGTCATTATCGACTTTCGTTTTTCACAATTGGATTTTTGACTCTAGTCAAAATAGTAATTATAAATCGATTGTACAATCGATACTAAATCACCTCGTTTCGGGAAAACAACCACTAAAATTTCACGGTGTATAGCATAAACGATGTTCGTTACGATTTTTCTGCAGAGGACGAGAATTATCTATCGTATTGCATTGTTCCATTTGTTGGACCGCTTATAGACGTGGTGGCCTAGTGGTGGAACCTATGGTTTCTCAAGCGGAGGGTAGTGGGTTCAAATCGGCTCGCACCTCTGAATTTTTCGGAGTTTACGTGTGAAATTACATTTGCAATTTACCATGAGCTTTACGGTGAAGGAAAAGATTGTGAGGAAATCTGCATACACCTGCGAAGGAATTCAAAGGTGTGTGTGAAGTTCCCAATCTGCACTGGGCTCGCGTGGGAACTACGGCCCATCCCCTCTCATTCTGAGAGGAGGCCTGTGCCCTGCAGCGGTACTTAGGTATATAATATACTTCATTTTTTAGCATTAGAAATAAGGTAAGCAATCTTGATGTGTATTTTTATTAAAAAAAGCTTTTCAAAAATAGTAAGTATTACTTAGGAAACCAAACGCAAAATACGCAAAATAGGCGCGTAGAAGACGTCGAGTTGCGGAAATTAGCCCGTTATTACCAATTACTTAGGAAACCAAACGCAAAATACGCAAAATAGGCGCGTAGAAGACGTCGAGTTGCGGAAATTAGCCCGTTATTACCAATTACTTAGGAAACCAAACGCAAAATACGCAAAATAGGCGCGTAGAAGACGTCGAGTTGCGGAAATTAGCCCGTTATTACCAATTACTTAGGAAACCAAACGCAAAATACGCAAAATAGGCGCGTAGAAGACGTCGAGTTGCGGAAATTAGCCCGTTATTACCAATTACTTAGGGAACCAAAAGAATATAAATTACCTTATTTCCTTGTTAATTGCTACATATTTGCCATGATTTATTTTACAAAAGTGTTTTTCAATAAAAAGTCACGTCAAGATCGCTTACCTTCTTTCTAATGCTACAAAAAAACCGGCCAAGAGCGTGTCGGACACGCCCAAGATAAGGTTCCGTAGCCATTACGAAAAAATCAAGTAATATTTTTCAAAGGATTTCGTATGTGTACGGAATCTTCCAAGTTTAGGTATGTTTTGTACCTTAGGCTACTATTTACTCTTAAACTACAAATAATTCCCAAGCAATTTTAGCCGCTATAATTTTCCTTGTAAATATAATATATTTACTACCATTCCGTTTTTTTTCAAATTTTTCCACCCAACAGTTTAGATTTCAGAGGGGGGGACGGTCGATTTTAATGAAAATTTTCACTTTAAAGTTGAATATTTCGCAAACAGATCACTGAATAGAAAAGTCATGTTAGCAACCCCCCAATGGTTTTAAAAGACCTATCCAACGATACCCCACACTATAGGGTTAGTCGAGAAAAAAAAATCACCCCCACTTTACGTCTATGGGAGGTACCCTAAAAAAAATTATTTTAGTTTTTTTATTTAATCACTTTGTCGGCGTGACTGATATATATATTCATGCCAAATTACAGCTTTCTAGTACTAACTGTCTCTGAGCTTAGCCGTGGACGGACAGACAGACAGACAGACAGACGGACAGACATGGCGAAACTATAAGGGTTCCTAGTTGACTACGGAACCCTAAAAAACGAAGTGTATGCTGGGATGATGATGATGATGATGTTGGACCGCTTGGGTTTGGAATCCTAAAAACACGAGAATAACTCGTTCACTTCCATTGTTTCATTCCTAAATGCATTAAGCGACAATCGTGAAATCGACATTGTATTTTAAAGCTTTGTAACAGGGTTGACTTCGATGTTTCACATGTTCGTCGGTTCCCAAACTTTTTGAATAGTCTATGAAGTTGCGTCCGTTGCCGGAATCAGTTCGTTAGTGCATTCAGCGTCCGGCGCTAACGTAGTATTGGCTACTTTGAAGCTTTTAAATTGCTCATAAAATTGCGTTTCCTGAGTTAGCAGGTCTTAAAGTAATGTCGGAATTGTCTATTATTCGTTGCTTTTTCAAAAATGTAAAAAGCAATGCTTATTGTTGTCGATTTTTATCATTTGTCTTTTGAATACTCTGTAACTGTTAATTTTATTATTGACCGTTATAATGACTCCTGATTGCACTTTTCTTTAATTTTAATTTAAATCACTTTATAAAAAACAGTTTTAAATATTAAATACTCTATACCAATAATTCACAGACACAACTCTAATCAAAATCATTTAATTTTAACGGGGAACCATTTAAATTTTCAATTAACTGTAAACTTAGATTTTTAGTAAATTTGAAGTAATTATTATAATAATAATTAATTTAGTTTCTGAGTAATTGGTTGTCTGGAAGAGATCGCTTTTTAGCGATAAGACCGCCTATTGTCTACCTGAATTTTTATTTTTGTAATGTTACTGTACAGTTTTTGGTGATCAATAAAGAATATTTGTATTGTATTGTATTGTAATTACACAGACAATTCAGTTGTCTAACAAGACAAGTAAAGTCATTGTTTACTATTTATTACTCTACAAAATCTATGGTTCAGCTCTTAAAAGGTATACATTGATTGGTAATGCCAAAAAAAACAATTGAAGACAATTAAATAAAGCTATTGAAAACAATTGCTTCTGTGCTGATAGAAACAAAGTAAAGAAATTCTTAATTTTCTCTTAATGTGTGTGAGCTGCGAAGAATTCTCCATTACTCGTTATTAGAAGTATTAACGCCCATAAAACTTCTGTCTCATACGAGCTCCTGTAAGATTGGGTCACGAGAGTAGGTGGATGTCAAAGCGACAAACGATAGCGATTTTGACGATTAGTGACATGGCCAATTTTATGAAAAGAAGTGTAGCATAAATTTAAGCCTTCGTTATTTTATTTTATGAGAGCATGTAAAATTATTTAAATATTTGTGCGAGTATCAATTTTCCCAAATTACATCACATAAACTGTTAAATGTCAAATCGTTTCTATAGATCATGCTTATAATATTATGTTTTAAAATAACATTAATAGGTACTGTAGGAATACTTATATCCTATTCCCACACTCGGCTTATTCTCAAACCATTTAAAGTTTCTTCTATAGAGTCCTACTAGACCTGCAGGCTTATTGTCTAACGTTTCTGACGCTTGTCTTCTCAAGTTCGCAATCGCTATTTCTTTCTGTCAAACGGTATAAGACGATGACAGAAAGAGATGGTGAAAGCGAAGGCAAGCGTCAGAAGCGTTAGACAATACGGCCTCCGGGATAAACTTAGTTAAATATACTATATTAAACATCCAAGACTCGAGAGTAAAAATTTGTTTCCTTCACACACACATTGTTACGACCGGGGATTGAACCTAGGCCCACAAGCATCGTTGTCAGGTGCTCTAACCCCCAGACTGTCCGGTCGTTAAAAACTGTGACAATACTTGTAAATGTAACATTACTTTCCGTGTACAGTTAAAAATAGAACTTTTAATAAAAATAAGTAATAAGCACTGTAAGATCCTTTCGCCCATAGCTGTCGCCTCGCCACCTCACGGCGCATTCCCACTTGCACTAATTAAAAATACCTACCTAGGTGCCAACTTCATTTAGTGCCGGATTAATTGAACCGGAATTAGAGCCCGACCTGACAATCGGAACTGAGTCCGTGGGATTTTGCGACGGTGGCTTCGAAGTTTAAGAATCATTGGTTTTTTTGGTGATGGTGTTTCTCTTGGTTGTGGGCTGCATTTGCCTTTGTTTTTTTTATAGGGCGAGGAAATGGCATAAAAAGCATATTTTCAGAAAGTAGCTATTTTGCATGCCTTAACCTCACTACTTCGCGGTCGCGGAGGAGCAAAATAGTAGATACTTAGTCCATTTATTTTTAAATGGAACGCCGCAGAGTAACGCCTGAATCTATACTGTTTTTGGGATCATTTTCGGGAGTGTATAAAGATTAGAAATGATTTTAGAATTGTATGTATGTATGTATGTAAACTCTTTATTGTACAAAAATAAGGAAAAAAAGAAATACATTATTGACAACCGTTGAAATGCATGTACGAAGGCGAACTTATCCCTTTAAGGGATCTCTACCAGTCAACCCTTGAGTGGATGAAAGGAGCATTTAGTAAGGGACCGACAAAGAGTAAGTCAAAATAATACAGTCGGACAAAGCAAAGGCTACAATACAACTTTTAGTGGTTTACTAATGTTTCGCAAATTACTTTTCCCAAACTGATTCACTTGGCAAATGTTTCATTTCCCAAATTTTTATTTTTTCTGAAACTGTAAACTTTTCACGATTGTTATAAAACAACCATAACCTAACCTAACTTAATCTACAAAATAGTCCTGAAATATATCCTGAATAGACACCTATTACAGTTTCAGAAAAAATAAACATTTGGGAAATGAAACATTTGCCAAATGAATCAGTTTGGGAAACGTAATTTGCCAAACGAAAGTATACCGCAAAATACATACAATAAATAAGCAGTGTTCTCATTATATTAAAGTGATGGTGTGAGCCACATCTTCTTCAAAGCTTCCCTGAACGACACCACGGAGGGAGATTGCCTAATGGAGGTGGGTAATCGATTCCACAGTCTAGCAGATTGAATTGTTCAAGTTATAGGTGAAAAATTTTATGTTATAGTACTTATAAAAGATTCTACTACATTTAACCAAAATCATGCTATAAAATTCCTATAGATGTGCGATTAATTATAATAAATTGTTATGATTTTGAAACCCCGAGCATAGCTCTCTCCATAGCTCCTTGAGCGACACTGAGCCTATTCATTAGGCCTGTAGTGACGCACGAAATCTCAGATCCATATTTCGTCACTGGCAACACACACTGGTTAAAGACTTTTGTTTGAAGCCCAGTGCCCCAAGACGAAAAGCCTTCGTGCGGAAAGGTATTTCGGACGAAAAGACAATTCAGGATTAGGATAGGATTCAGGTAGGAAATTGATTCAGGCTTTAGCAATTTATTCCAACTATTGATGTTAACAGTAGAGTTCAAATTGGATTGTCGCCTACGTTCAATATGTACGCAATTTAGTAACACAATAGCTCTTTAATGAACAGGCGTTCGCATTAATTACGAATTGATACGAATGTTTACCCGAGTTTTGTTACAGACCGTGTACCTTGTTTATGTGTTGTTACGTTTGTATACGATTGAAACGTTATACATATTATATGTATATCATGTTGAAATTTTGTCATGAGTACTTTGCTTTCCTGTACTTAGTTTGTTTGAAGTAGTTAAGTTGATCAACTATACTATAGCTAAACCGTTTAAATGTGTCCTCGCCCGCGCGGTACTGGGGCTGCGGAGTATGACGGACGGCAGGCACACGAGGCGCGCTCGGCACCCGCACCTCTCGCGGCTCCCTTTATCGTCGTACCCCCCAGCCCCTGTACCGCGCTGGCGAGGGCTCATTTAAATGGTCTAGCTATAATCCTACTTCTCATATCCTATCATATTCTCGAAAATTTTTTTTCCGAATATTTAAAATCCCGAATGCTTCATTTACCCGAATGCATTTTTTTCTGAAACTGTAAATATTTCAGGATTTTTATAAAACAACCCTAACCTAACCTAAAGGGTTCTACACGATGGTCCTAAAATAAACCCTGAAATATTTACAGTTTCAGAAAAAAATGCTTTCGGACAAATGAAGTTTTCGGGATTTTAAACCCTTCGGATAAAAAAATACAATTCTCCATACAAATAATTTACGCCGTCGCTAGCGAGTACGGTCACGTAAACTAGTGTAAACTCATGGTAGAGGTACATAGTCCCACCTTGCAACTGTTACTCACAGCTGCCACATGCACTCGGTGACCAAGTGGTGGTACCGGTACGATTACACAAAATGGAATTCGAGATATTTTATTCTGACGCAAGTATTTAATAATAACGGATACATTCTGAAATATTTTTAGTAATTTCTATTTCATGTGTATATTATTATTATTATTACAAAACTTTCCATAAACAACAGGAAAATCGTACGAGCCAATTACGGGCAAGCATCGTGGCACAAATGTCATAACACTCACTTTTAATTAGCTATCCACAATAGTGTCTTTTGATTCGTACAAAGTTGATTAAGTACATCGGTTGCTGACATTAAAAATACAAACAAGGATGAAACAATATTCAAGACAATTTGTTGTAAAAAAATACATTTTAATGGCATCGAACCTTTTTACACATTAAAAGAACTGGCCATAAAACTCTTTCGATTCAGTCACTTTTAACGCATTCCATTTTCAATTTAATCTTGGTATTGGTTGGCTGTACAGAAGCCAGTGTCAGTGCTTTACCATTTTAAATGAACGTGAAAATAGTCTCTGATGTTTTGAGCCGTACAACTGATAAATGAACCACGGAAATTCTTGGTCGACTAAACCTCTTGTGTGCCAGAAAAGAATGGTAGTGCTTCTTTTTAGGGTTCCGTAACCATAGGGTAAAAACGGGACCCTGTTACTGAGGCTCCGCTGTCCGTCCGTCTGTCACCAGGCTGTATCTCTTGAACCGTGATAGCTAGACAGTTGAAATTTTCACAGATGATGTATTTCGGTTGCCGCTATAACAATAAATACTAAAAACCAGAATAAACTAAATATTTAAGGGGGCTCCCATACAACAAACGTGATTTTTTTGCTCGTTTTTGCTTGATATTGATAATGGCAACAGGTAGACGCTTGAATTATTCACAGAATATTTAGTTACCTATATATTCACTTAAAAAATAAATAATTAAATTAAAATAAAACAAATATTTAAGGGGGCTCCCATACAAATTAACGTGATTTTATGCCGTTTTTATAGATAATGGTACGGAACCCTTCGTGCGCGAGTCCGACTCGCACTTGACCGGTTTTTTTAATATGTTTATCCTTCTTTAATTATTGACTTTCTTCTTTAATTGTTATTATATTATTATATTTGTTGTCATTTATTACCTACTTTTCCAACTACAGTCTTCGCTAAACAGTAGGACACCTAAATCTAGTTTTATAAAATTTTCGTTCCGGTGCAATAACCGACTAAGTATTTATACTTTTATCTGCAATTTCTACTTTGAGTAACGTTCCTTTCCACAAAACGGACCGACAAATGGGCATTGTACTCTTCAGCAGCTTGCTAAGCGGATCTCTTAAGGGCCGGCGCCCACTGATGGCATGGCACGGCGTGGCATTTTATTACTATCAAGTTATTTTTAATCTTATTTCAATGAGTTTAGAATTCATGTTACTTTATTGGTTATGCGTGGCATCTGCCCTCAGGACGTCGCGGCATCGTGGTATCGAAATAAAGTAACATGAATTCTAAACTCATTGAAATAAGATTCAAAATAACTTGATAGTAATAAAATGCCACGCCGTGCCATGCCATCAGTGGGCGCCGGCCATAATGCGTCGTGTTGCGATTCAGTGCTACAGGATGGCCCAGTTGTGCAAAGTACCAGCAAAGCAAGTATTAGAGGATTTGAACACAAAATCGCTACATACACATTTGTACGTCATGAAATTGGGCCTTGGAATATGTGCAAGGAATAGCAAAATGTTTACTACCCAAGGAAAAAATGTGTGCTGAATCTGAATCTTTGTTTTTGTAAACGTACTAGTGTGACTTAAAGTGCATACAGGAATTGACAGTACCAATACTCGACACCTTAACGTCCAGTAGATGACACCTCTCTTACTATGACATAAGGTTCAAGGTGCCATATATTGGGTCAGTGTCGATCACAGGGACGTTTACCTTACATAAAGTTTAGAATCGTTCATTGGCATATGTAGTGCTATTTCATCGATAACAATCTATTATGTATTATGCAGTGTAGGTAGGCCTCCAACAAGATGGAGCGACGACCTGGTGAAGGTGGCGGGAACGCATTGGATGCGGATGGCGCAGGGGCGATCTGTTTGGCGAGCCTCGAGGGAGGCCTATTTTCAGCAGTGGACGTCTTTCGGCTGGAATGATGATGATGATGATGAATCTATAATTATCATCATCATCCCGACCTGTATAGGTACGTTCTTTCCACCCTCATCACCTCAATAGCTGTCAGACCACTAGGTACAGTCCGTATTTCACGAAACTTTTTGCCATGTACGCTTTGATCAATTATAACTGAAGATACACATTGCCGAACAAAATCCCCTTCAAAGAATGTCCGAACTTTTTTATTTGTTTGCATAACAATTAAAATCATCACCTACACAGAAATTTGAACCTAGTCTTTACTTCATTACAGTCGAAGTTCGGTTGACACTTGACAGCTAAACTTGACAATTTCACGCAACATACTGAGAAAAAAGAAGGCCACTTTTATCAAAGTGGCGCTCATTTGGCTCGGACATTTTCGGGCGCGCGACTGTGGATCTACAGTTATATTTGATCAAAGCATGTACGGTGAAACTTTGGAATTGGCTTGCAGCAGCGGTATTTCCAGACGTGCAACTAGACTAGAGGATCTTCAATAAACGAGCCTACTCTTTTCTCAAAGGGTCGGCAACGCATCCGTAGCTTAGCTTGTGTTGTGGGTGTCCATGGGGCGGTGATTGCTTTCCATCAGGTGACTTGCCTGCTCGTTTGTCCCCTAACTTATAAAAAAAATATATAATTATATCAACGGGCTTTGCAGTAGCAATTATACGCAGTAACTATCGACCGTAACAATGTGACTGTACATCGTTATGGCAAAAGCAAAATAACCTAGTTATTTACGGCACACGGCTGCCTCGTGACGTTTCATTACGACACGTAGAAATGTCGCCCGCTTTATCACGCGGAATAAACTTCATAATACACCCCCGGGATGAAACGTCGCGTCTTACCAAATTGCATACATTTGTTAGAGCTTAAAATTAAAGATATTTATTTTTATTGCGTATAACATTACGAATAGTAACAAAATAATAAAAAAATATTAAAAAATGTTGGAAAAAAAAGCAAAAAGCAATGTTTCCGCCCGGGATCGAACCGGGGGCCTTCTGCGTGTTAGGCAGATGTGATAACCGCTACACCACGGAAACTTGATAGACGTTGTCGAAATTAAGTATTAGGTTATGCGAATGATATTTCTTTTAGATATTGAAAATTACAAAGCGTGATATGATAAAGATAAAAAATGTGAAAATAACCATATTTTTAAGTTTTGAGCTATTATTCATACGAGACCTATCTCGAATATAATTTGTTATAATCTAAGCTAGGTACTTAATTAATATTACAAATGCGAAGTAGCTCTATCTGTCTGTTACTTACATTTTCACGTCTAAACCACTTAAAAAAATTGGTTTATCATTGTAGGTACAGACGTAGACCAAGTAAGACCTTGAAGAAGGACGTAGGATATCTTATCTTATCTTATCTTACTAATAGGGGTCCTAGCGGATACACTTCGACCCGTAAGGATCTTTTGTGTAATTACCCCTCCTTCGCACTTACTCCATTGCTTTTATCACCTCATCCATAAATTGGATGATTTGACGTAGCGGTAGTGCCTTAAAGTCTCCTGGTGCGGGGTATCCGTCTCCAAAGAGTCTCATTCTTAATCTGGCGAGGGCGTCACATTCACACATAATGTGTTCCATTGTTTCGTCTTCCTCGCCACATATCCTACAATCTTCATTGTCCTGTATCTTTACTAATATGTGTTTATTATCGAAGTGACCTGTAAATGCCCCGACAATGTGTCGGAGTTTGTTTCCTACTGAGTGTCCAGAGTTTTTTAGTCCAGCTAGTAGAGATAGTAGTAGGATAAGTAGAGACAGCAGAAAAAGCTCGCATTCAAAAGTTAATTTTTAACCAAAACTTATTTAGATAAAGTTTCAAATCCGCACTGGGCCCACGTGGGCACAGCCCAAGCTCTCATTCTGAGGGGAGGCCTGTGCCCTGCAGTGGGACATATATTGGCATATTAGCATGATGATGGATTAGTACTTAGAAATGGTTTGGTACCATAGTATTTGTTTGCGATGACTAACATTCAAACCGCTATTAACTCAAAAAGTTTCTAAGTGACAATAGACTATGTTCTTTCCATTTACCCTTTTTATTGCTACTTAACGGATAAATCTATTCTATCAAAATAAACCGAGACTGCATGATAGACTGTCAGATACAATATCGAGAACTTATCAAAGAGTAGTGAAACAGGCCCTTTGGTTAATCAAACGCTTGTTTACCATAAAAGAAAGCTTACCCAAGCATCGCTTTAGGTAAAGATAAGGCTGAAGTGAGATTACTCTGTAGTTTGCGGAGTTTAAGTTGGCTAGTTAATTGTCGCGAAGCTCTGATCCCCAGTTTATTGTGGGCTCAAACTCGGTACCTACCTGCTTTAGTAATTAGTTGCCTTGAAACTTGCACAGACTTAATAAGTTGCTGATAATTATTTTTGACCCTATGTTTTTGTTGGCGTCTGAAAATGACGTTGAGATTGGGCAATTTTCATAGTTTTTGAAAGCACCTATTTCTTCTAACTATTGGAATTTGGAAAATAGCGAAACATAGGGGCGTGGCCGCGGTAGATATAGATTGTTCGGAGAAAAATATTTGCTCTAATGTCAATTTCCAGGGAGGAAACAGGGGACTAGGTTTGTGAAAAAAATCTAATTCTAACTATTTAATTTAATAACCAAAGGTTTTGCTCCACAGGTCGGATGAATTTGAGACGAAACAGACCTGCGGGTCCTCAAAAACCATACATCGTCTTGCGACAGCGAATTATGCGATAGCCACGTAACTCCGTGTCGACTCGATTCTTGCCTACAATCGATAGGCATCGAATGACCAAAGGTTGCCCAGTGGCGGGCCTATCGGGGCGTTTTCCCGCCTTTTACGCTTTGTGAAAACTGAGCCCGTTGAGCGCCGTCAAATTTACTTGATCCTTTGATGGAAAGGCCTGTTTCCATTAATGCGGAGGTAACGGGTTAAAAGGTCAATGTCATTAAAGCGCAAATATGTTTATGTTATGACCTTTGTTTACGACAGTTCTGCGAGATTTTAAGGGCTTTGAACATCTAGCCACTTCTTCTGCTGACTATACCAGTATATGTTATGTTCTATTGTACCAATAGACTGTAAATAAGAGTCATTTTTTTTATTAAAAATGTCATTTTAAATACAAACCTTTTTGCAAACGGTACTTGTGTGGGAGCCCGTTACGCTGTGGCTATGTTTTTTTTTAGGATTATGTAGATACTCGAGGGGTACCAAAACAGAACCCTATAATGTTGTTACACTGCCCGTCCGTGTATCAGTCCGTCACAAGGCTGCCTCTTAAGAAAGACCAGTAGTAAAATTATATATTACTAGCTGTTGTCCGCGACTCTGTCCGCAAAAAATAGGGGTAGGTATACAAAAATAGCCTACGACCTATTCTCAGACGTACCGAATATAGAGAAAAAAGTTTCAGAAAAATCAGTAAAGCCGTTTCGGAGGAGTTCGATAACAAACACCGTGACACGAGATTTTTATAATACTAGATGTGTATTTCTATTGCCACTACTACAAGTGACAAAAACAACCTTAAAATTAAAAGAAAGCAAGGCTCTGTCAACACTGGGTTTTTATAGATACAGCCGTTTAGTTTATATCAAGATATAATGTAACTGTCAAATCAAAGACTCGCACTTGGCCGGTTTCTTCTTTTGTTGCACGTCATGAGCGATCGTTCTTTATTTTTAGCCAGTATTTAATTTGAATTCAAATTTTGAATGCGGTTTATGTACGTCTTGTGACTGTCTACCCGGTATGAACGACAATATAGACCACCTGATAAATCTTGCCCTCGAGGACACGAATTATCGGGTCGTACTATTGTCATTCCGGGTCGATAAATAAGGTAGTACATTAACTCCACCCAAAGATTGAACAAACTTTTGTCTCCTGCGTTACCGGTAAATAAGAAAGGGACAACTTAACTACAACCTCGGAACTACATTGTATTGCTATGCAGTTCCAATTACGTTTGGGATCAAGCTACGTAAACACGCCCAACCATGTTTGCGATGTTTAGGTTCCATCCTACGATGTAGGCATACAAATACTGGGTCCGTGTCGCACCAAAGCCGCCGTGATAGACTAACGGCTGGCTGATTGGATTTTACCGGTAAGCTGGACGTATCGATTGCTCGTAATTTGTTCCAAGTATGAACGTTTGTTTTATCTGTAATTGTCTGTCTGACGCAGCTTAGCAGTTGTTAACCCCCGACGCAAAAAACGACGGGTTGTTATAAGTTTGACGTGTCTGTGTGTGGCATCGTAGCTCCCGAACGGATGAACCGATTTTGATTTTGTTTTTAGGGTTCCGTACCCAAAGGGTAAAAACGGGACCCTATTACTGAGACTTTGCTGTCCGTCCGTCTGTCCGTCTGTCACCAGGCTGTATCTCATGAACCGTGATAGCTAGACACAGTTGAAATTTTCACAGGCGATGTATTTCGGTTGCCGCTATTAAGAACAAATACTAAAAATCAGAGTAAAATAAATATTTAGGGGGGCTCCCATGCAACAAACGTGATTTTTTTGCTCGTTTTTGCTCGATATTGATAACGGCAACAGGTAGACGCTTGAAATATTCACAGAATATTTAGTTATATATTCACATATTTCAAACTAAATACAAACTGAAATATAGATGCACAGAAAAAACCCCAGAAAAAAGACCAATGCTGGGAATCGAACCCAGGTCCTCAGCGTTCCGTGCTGCGTGCTTACCCCTACACCATCACCGGTCTAGAAGTTAGCGACGAATCTTTCCCATACATCGTACACTTCAGTCTGTTATAATCACATTTAGGCAGTGATAAGTGAGTTTGTATTTAGTTTGAAATATATGGTTTCACGGGATGACCGTAAAAGTAATAAAAAAAAAATGAAGTTGAAGAAAATAAAAAATAAATAGAAAAAGATACTTCATACTTAACTTGTTATATATTCACTTTAAAAATAAATAATGAAATGAAATTAAAACAAATA
Source organism: Archips crataeganus (assembly GCA_947859365.1). Taxonomy (NCBI): domain Eukaryota; kingdom Metazoa; phylum Arthropoda; class Insecta; order Lepidoptera; family Tortricidae; genus Archips; species Archips crataeganus. The sequence goes on from OX402048.1 coordinate 20,649,144, forward strand.
TTTAAATGGGGCTCCCATAAAAAAAACGTGATTTTTTGCCTTTTTTATAGATAAACCCTACGGAAGCCTTCGTGCGCAAGTCCGACTCGCACTTGGCCGGTTTTTTTTACATAAAACTGACCCGTGATTGACCTAAGGGTCACAAGTCTCACTTTATGAAAAGTGCAGATGAGGCCAAAGGTTTTCACTGGTTCAGTAACAGCCTATTATTCGGGCCATTTTTAGGGTTCCGTAGTAAACTAGGAACCCTTATAGTTTCGCCATGTCTGTCCGTCTGTCTGTCCATCCGTGGCTAAGCTCAGAGACTGTTAGTACTAGAAAGCTGTAATTTGGCATGAATATATATATTAGTCACGCCGACAATGACTGAATAAAAAAAACTCAAAAAATTTTTTTAGGGTACCTCCCATAGACGTAAAGTGCGGTTGATTTTTTTTTCTCGACTTATCCTATAGTGTGGGGTATCATTGGATATCATTGGATATGGATAGGTATTTGATATGTAATTGGTTTCATAAGTAGAACATTCGAATCAATGCACCCACTGTGACTAAGTGGTGTGAAACAGCTTTTGTTTTGAATTGTAACACGTTCAGGAATTAGAGCGTGCTTCGTAGTCGAAAACACAGCGAAAAAAATGGCGGTTGTTGGACTGTTGGTATTAACAATTATTTTGGCCAGTTTTCAACCTACCTACTTTAAAATGAGGTTATTTCGCCCGTTATTTTTATGTGACGTGAATATTCTGGAAATGTGAACGATTTCGAAGTTGAAATGCCGTATAGTCCGGTTACTTTGGCCGTGAAGAATTTTGTTATTAGGGTGGTTTTTATTAATAGTAAATTGAAATTATAGCGCACTGGCTGCTGCCCACGACTCCGTCTGCGAAGGATTCGTTTATCGCTATCTCGCGGGAACTATACAATTTTTCGTGATAAAAATTACCCCACGTCCTTCCCAGGGTGTCAAACTATCTCCATACTAAATTCATCATCATCTAAATCGATTCAATGATTTATGTGTGAAAAAACAACAGGCAGCGAGTAGATGATGTTAGAATTATTTGCACACATTTTAAGTGAAATAATAAAACATTTATCTGAAAATTGTTGCTGAGGCATGATTTCTTTTAATTGAGAAAAACAGACTAAAGAACCAGCACTGCATTGACATTTAATGCATCTCTAAAATATTATACGAACGAGAAACAGTGTAGAACTGTAGAGCGTCCCCGTTTCAATTTTAATTATACGAAAGGTAGTTGGAATAGACAATGTCGTTGACACAACTCAGGCTCAGTAGACAAGAGCGACGACGCCCTCTCGCGGAGTGGAAATAAATTAACGGAGACAACACGTCCAGCGATACACACGGGTGTGTATAAAATAATACCCCGTATGTAGGTCCCCGGTAGGTACCCGCTATGGCGATTGGAACAGACGTAACACACGGTAACACGCTGGATATGTCCCTCGTGTTGCCAAAATCTATGGATCGACATTTCAACCGAAAAACTGAACATCTCCCCCAAGATTCAAAGTCAAAGTCAAAATTCTTTATTCAATTTAGGCATCAATTGATGCTCCTATGAACGTCGAAGAATCTACCACCGGTTCGGAAAAACCCTGTTGAGACGAAACCGGCAAGAAACTCAACAAGGTATATTTTTGTCAATCAGATCTACATTGTTATTAAATTACATATGTATATCTAAAGTATTTAATACAATTAATTTTTTTAACACAGTAGATACGCTATTTGAGGCTAGGGATCGCCAATGCGGATCGGAATTATTTCCAAACAACCCTGTCCATGATATAGTCATTAATTCGGACATAACAGTGGAAGAGTTCCGTGCTGCGGAGACGATCTAGCTGAACCATAACAATTTTACTACCATACTAGCTGTTGCCCGCAACTCCGTCTGCGTGGAATTAGTAATTTGGGCAGCTTATTTTTTTTATCCAATTTGCTTTTTCATCAATTATGGCTCTCCTTAGTTCCTCGATATAAAAAAATTACCCGCCCTAGAAGTTTTACTTCAAAAACCCCTGATTTTGAAACATTCTTCCGCTCCGCTCCGCTCCTATTGGTGTTAACGTGATGATTATATAGCCTATAGCCTTCCTCGATATATGGGCTATCTAACACTGAAAGAATTTTTTTAAATCGGAGCAGTAGTTCCTGAGATTAGCGCGTTCAAACAATAAAACCTGTTCGATAAATTCTTAAAATAGACGACGTATCTTTCTTATTTGTGAACCGATTCAAATGAAACAAACACTAAATGTTAATCCAAGAAAATGCCAACATATCAGTGAAAACCGCATCTTTCTAGGTTAAGCCGTTTCTGAGATTAGCGCGCACAAACGCACAGACAAACAGACAAACAGACAATAATTCTAAAAATCATTGTTTTGGGTTGTATTGCGCTAATAAATAGCCCTAGTGACAGTTTTTCTCAAATATCTTCAATGTACAGACACCGACTTGTTACAGATTTATTATATGTATAGATTATTATTATCACCGAATTTAAATAAGTATAAAAACTTTCAGCTCAATCGTAAGTATGCCAGAAAAGTAGTTTGCAATTTTTGAAATCACAACTTAGGGTCATACACGGACGGCGTAAGAAACAAAAGTCGTCTCTCCTGTGGACATATAAAATTAGCGACTCCGAGTCAGCAAACTTAAGATTTATATAAATGGGCCGAAAGGTGGGCAGGCGCATACGCCGATTTTTGACTAAAAAAACATGCATATAACTTGGTATAACATACAACGTTGTATCTTAAATAAAAGCTTGTAAAAAGTAGCCCGTATTGTTCTTGATTTCTATCGAAGTCTTACAACCAAATGCTTAGCACTGTTTGTTTTTTAGTTTAATCTTTTGTTGTTTAATTATTTGAATTAGTAAGTAATATTTTGTTCTCGATCCTCTGGGCTGTGGCAGAATATCAGTGCTTTGCTCCTATGAGCAATGTTGACCACTGAGCCACGGCCCTTTTGCACTACTGCAGCGCATACAGAAAATATAAAATGTTTTACTTTTAAGTTTATACTGATTTCTGTATTTTTTTTTGTTAATCTTGATTGTGTGTGCTTGCAGTACCAAATAAACGTCTTTATCTATCTATCTAAATCCAGCCGTTTCAGCATGAAAGTGCAACAAACGTACCTTACCTACACGCAATCTTATAAACATCGATATTAGACGACCAGATGGCCTAGTGGTTAGAGAACCTGACTACGAAGCTTGAGGTTCCGGGTTCGATTCCCGTGTCGGGGCAGATATTTGTATCAAAAATACGAATGTTTGTTCTCGGGTCTTGGGTGTTTAATATGTATTTAAGTATATATCTATCTATATAAGTATGTTTATCCGTTGCCTAGTACCCATAACACAAGCTATGCTTAGCTTACTTTGGGACTAGGTCAATTGGTGTGAATTGTCCCGTGATATTTATTATTTATTTATTTATTTATTTATATTTACAGTATTCTTAATTCAATAATACAGTTCTAGGAACCGTGTGTAGTTTCAACTTAATATTCCGTGGGTACCGACAATAAATTTGCCACTCTTACGGTATAATTCCCGCACTAGCGCTGGTATTCACACTCGGAGTAATTAATCGTCTTTGTATCAGGGATGTTGCGGATGCCGATTGTTTCACATCCACAGATGCGGATGCAGATTTTTGGAGACTCACTTTCATGGATGTGGAGCGGATGTGCACGGGTGTGAAAATAAAAACCGGCCAAGTGCAAGTCTGACTCGGAGTTCTGTACCCAAAGGGTAAAAGCGGGACCCCATTACTGAGACTCCGCTGACCGTCTTTCACCAGGCTGTATCTCATGAACCGTGATAGCTAGACTGTTGAAATTTTCACAGATGATGTATTTCGGTTGCCGCTATAACAAAAAATACTAAAAAAACAAAATAAAATAAATATTTAAGGGAGCTCCCATACAACAAACATGATGTTTTTGCTCGTTTTTGCTCGATATTGATAACGGCAACAGGTAGACGCTTGAAATATTCACAGAATATTTCGTTTTATATTCACTTTAAAAATAAATAATTAAATTAAAATAAAACAAATATTTAAGGGGGCTTTAAACAATAAGCGTGTTTTTTTTGCCGTTTTATATATAATGGTACGGAACCCTTCGTGCGCGAGTCCGACTCGCACTTGACCGTTTTTTTTTAATCATCGTGCTGTAAAGATAAAAGAAAATGTGGGTCATTCTTGTAGACAAAAGCTTTTTCACTAAAACATCCGGGTCGCCTCCTTGGTTGGTCGGGGACTAAAAGCATGCTTTATTGTTATGCTAATAAGCATTCGCAGTCAATTTCGCTGTCGCCGGCGTGACAGAAGACGATAGATGCTCCCTTCGACGAGCCAAGAACCCTGTCGACCTAATTTTTGCCGTTGAATACAGTACGCTTAGTATAAGTTTTTACTTCACGAAATACTTCTCGATCGCGTTTACGTAAAAATTTCAATTCTATGGAAACATAGATGCGTGGCCGCGGAGGCGCTGTCCATGTTTCCCTAGTAATTGTTTTTTTTACGTAAACGCGATCGAGAAGTATTTTGGTGAAGTAAAACTTATACTAAGCGTACAGATTCGTAAACTGGACTTTTAGGGTCTATCTCACCACTCTCTAATAAGTTAAGTATGAAGTATCTTTTTCTATTTATTTTTTTATATTTTCTTCAACTTCATTTTTTATTACTTTTACGGTCATCCCGTGAAACCATATATTTCAAACTAAATACAAACTGAAATATAGATGCACAGAAAAAACCCCAGAAAAAAGACCAATGCTGGGAATCGAACCCAGGTCCTCAGCGTTCCGTGCTGCGTGCTTACCCCTACACCATCACTGGTCTAGAAGTTAGCGACGAATCTTTCCCATACATCGTACACTTCAGTCTGTTATTTTTTTTTTTTTTTTTTTTTTTTTATGATATAGGGGGCAAACGAGCAGACGGATCGCCTGATGGTAAACGATTACCGTCGCCCATGGACACCTGCGACACCAAAAGAGTCACAAGTGCGTTAATCACATTAGGCAGTGATAAAGCGCATCTATGTTAATGCCCTCTACCGAGAGACTTCAACACTCCTTCGGAGCTACCCGCTCACCTGGACCAAGAGATGGCGCTACTAGGCCAACTTTTACAAGTTAAGTATGAAGTATCTTTTTCTATTTATTTTTTTATTTTCTTCAACTTCATTTTTTATTACTTTTACGGTCATCCCGTGAAACCATATATTTCAAACTAAATACAAACTGAAATATAGATGCACAGAAAAAACCCCAGAAAAAAGACCAATGCTGGGAATCGAACCCAGGTCCTCAGCGTTCCGTGCTGCGTGCTTACCCCTACACCATCACTGGTCTAGAAGTTAGCGACGAATCTTTCCCATACATCGTACACTTCAGTCTGTTATAATCACATTAGGCAGTGATAAAGCGCATCTATGTTAATGCCCTCTACCGAGAGACTTCAACACTCCTTCGGAGCTACCCGCTCACCTGGACCAAGAGATGGCGCTACTAGGCCAACTTTTACAACTACTCTCTAATAAGAACAAGTTCCTGTATTTTGTGACAGGTACTTTTTATACCGTCTTTGTTCAATATATGGCATCGTAGGTATCTGTCGCTTGAAATAACAAGAACGTTTTTAAAAGATTTTAGGTATTTGACTTGCAATGTTTCTATGTATGTACGGTTCAAATCTTGGAATTTAAATTTGACGCACTTCCCGATTTCCGATTGAGCTGACATTTTGCATGCATGTGTAAATCTGATGACAATGCAATTTTCAAGAATATAGGAAAACATAGTGAGGAAACCTGGCCTGCGAAGAAATTCAATGGTGTGTGTGAAGTTTCCAATCCGCACTGGGCCCGCGAGGGAACTACAGCCCAAGCCCTCTCATTGTGAGAGGAGGCCTGTGCCCTGCAGTGGGACGTATAACAGGCTGGGATGATGATGATGAACAACGAACGAGTCCTTTATTCGTAACATTAACCAATTAAGCCATGCTCGTATCAGAGTGGTTGAATTTCATAAGAATAAACGTGAGCGGCACGACGCTGTTAGTCGCGGGCGCAGCTGTTGGCGATGGCGGCGCAACCTCCGTGCTGCGGCACAACTCATAGGAGAACAGCTGTAGGGTAAAACCGGGATAGCTATCCCACTTTTTGAAATTACTCCATGTCTCTTAGTAAAAAAGTAAAATGTTTTATTTATAAAATAGGCCAGTACTTCGTATTTTCATCGACCAATTTACAAAAAAACATTTTCTTAAATATTTTCAGAGTATTTGCGATTTTAGCAGATTTCTTCATTTTTAGGGTTCCCTACCTCAAAAGGAAAAAAACGGAACCCTTATAGGATCACTTTGTTGTCCGTCCGTCCATCCGTCAGTCTGTCAAGACCCTTTTTCTCAGGAACGCGTAGAGGTATCAAACTGAAATTTATATCAAATACTCAGGTCTACTGTCCCTTGAAGCTGTGAAAAAATCAAACTTCTATGCCTACGCAATCAAAAGATACAGCCGTTTATGCCGCAAATTTCCGCATATTTTCGAAACTCGCAAGGGAATCAAAACCTACAGGGTACTTCCCGTGAACTTAGAATCTTGAAATTTGGTACAAAGCAAGGTCTTATAGCACAGATAAAGGAAAAATTGAGAAAAACATAAATTTTTATGTCTGTCTGTCTATATCACTATATCAGTAACCAGTCTATTTATGCCGCAAATTTTCGACACTCGCAAGGGAATCAAAACCTATAGGGTACTTCCCGTGAAATCAGAATCTTGAAATTTGTTACCTACGAAGCAAGGTCTTATATCACAGATAAAGGAAAAATTGCGAAAAGCATAATTTTTTGTCTGTCTGTCTATATCAGTAACCATCTATTTATGCTGCAAATTTTCGACACTCGCAAGGGAATCAAAACCTACAGGGTACTTCCCGTGAACTCGGAATCTTGAAATTTGGTACAAAGCAACGTCTCATAGCACAGATAAAGGAAAAATTGCGAAAACCGTAAATTTTTAGTTTCATCATATAATAAAAATATTTTTAATAATTTTAAAGTTACTACCCCTTTCCTCATGAACGCGTAGAGATATTAAATTGAATTTCATATCAAATACTCAGGTCTATAATACCTTTAAGCTGTAACAAAATCAAACTTCTATGTCAACGCAATCAAATGAAAAAGCAATTTAAGCCGCATATTTTCAAACTGGCAACTTCGCAAGGGAATCAAAACCTACAGGGTACTTCCGGTGAACTCAGAATCTTGAAATTTGGTACGATGCGAGGTCTTATAGCACAGATAAAGGAAAAATTGCGAAAAGCATTTTTTTTGTCTTTCTGTCTATACTATAAGTAACCAATCTACAATGATCCCACACTGCGCACATTTTGCTCAGGAGCAGGGGTCTGCTAAGACTGGATGTTTATAGATACATATAAATTTGTACGGAACCCTCGGTGCGCGAGTCCGACTCGCACTTGGCCGGTTTTTTTTTTAATATCTATCACACGTATGGAATAGTTGCCGTATAGGATAGATGCCCTCCCCCGAAACGGTACAACTATCCACTAAAAATTTTAATCGCATTTTGCCTTCCCATGCAATCACACAGAAACATGCGACAGTGGTAGCTGGAAAGTCTCTCGATAAATAATTGAAATAAAATACGATTCATTCACAAAACTAGACTAATTATAATCGGGGCAACTATACCCCTGGGGCAACTATCCTGGTTTTACCCTTGTCGACAAAAATCGTCGAAATTGAGGATTCTTTACAAAAAAAAAGATTCCGAGGAATTGAAAATCTCCTCCCTTAAAGAGATAAACATGTAAACTTATTATTTTGTGTGTCATATTATGTCATGTGTTTTACCCCTACAGTTTTATGATGAGTAGGTACTGAAACTAATTGGGCATTTCTATTTTTCGTTGTACCCAATTAAGAAATTGTTAACAGGGAGTTAAAATTAGTCCGTTTGGTTACGCACTTTTCAAGTCTTTACAATAAAAAAAAAACGTAACAAACCACACAATTCTTCACTTCTTGTTAAACATTGTTAAACATTATTAAACTTGTCCGATTTGTTACGTTTTTTTATTGTAAAGGCTTGAAAAAGTGCGTAACCAAACGGACTAATTTTAATTCCGTGTTAACAATTTCTTAATTGGGTACAACGAAAAATAGAAATGCCCAATTGAGAGAGCACGATACGAGTAAATACAAACATTTCCGATATAATATGATGGAAAACTATTATGCACTACCTCTGAACTAATTCTATGAAGTATTAAATTATTTTCGGAGGTTTTTACTCACTTGTGCTGTGCGGCCTTATTTCTTTCTAAAGCCCATAATTCTATGCAACCGCGGTAATGCATTGCAACTTTCACGATTTTTCTTACGAAAATTCTAAAATTGTCTAAATTGAGCTTTACGACGCATTTGGTGGCGGAAAAGCATGATAATTACCCGACTGTCGAAGGAGGGTTTTTTTTTTCGAGCGTATTTATTTATGTAAGTATCATTCTTGGCTCAATGGATTATGAAGTGTGACGTGTCATTAGATTTGTCTCAGGCGAGTGACATAGGGTATATATTTTCCCGGAATTCCCATGAGAACGGGAATTGTACAGGCGGGTTTTTTTACATCTAGAGTTGAAATGAAAGTTATTTTTACTTTTCATTAATAACCCTTCGAAGTAACGCCTGAAACTATACAGTTATTGGCCTTATGAGCAAGACGCTTTACGCTACCTCCTTTAACTCAAAACACTATTTTATAATTTACACTACAACGCCTCTTCAGAAAATTAACTGTGAAGCAGAACCCCTTTTGCCGAAATTGGTAAAATGAGACGAGAATTACCAACATTTATTACTTAACTACGAGTAAAGCAGAGTTTGAATATTGCGAACTAAATTAAATTATTCGTGTGAACGATTCACTTGTTCTAACAGTTTGTTGTGAAAATACTTACGTATCATATAGATACCCAAAAAAAGTCTTTACTAAATTTAAAAGTAATACTTCATTATAAATAATCCTTTTTTTTACAATACAGTAAAGTTATAGTAGATTGTTGTAGAGGCTAGAAAGTAAGCAATAGATGAACGAGTTAGTTTGAGGGCCTCCGATCTATTGTACTTTTGGCCGAGACTAAACATTGTGCTTTTCACGACTAATGCGAGGAAATCATCATCATCATCATCATCATCATCATCATCATCATCATAATCATCCATCCATCCATCCATCCATCCATCCATCCATCCATCCATCCATCCCGTCCATCTCGTCCATCCCGTCCATCCGTCCATCTCGTCCATCCCGTCCATCCCGTCCATCGCGTCCATCCATCCATCCCGTCCATCCCGTCCATCCCGTCCATCCGTCCGTCCATCCCGTCCATCTCGTCCATCCGTCCATCTGTCCATCCTTCCATCCTGTCCATCCCGTCCATCTGTCCATCCGTCCATCCCGTCCATCCCGTCCATCCCGTCCATCCATCCATCCCGTCCATCCTGTCCATCCCGTCCATCCGTCCATCCGTCCATCCCGTCCATCCGTCCATCCGTCCATCCGTCCGTCCATCCCGTCCATCCGTCCACCCCGTCCATCCCGTCCATCCGTCCATCCCGTCCATCCGGCCATCCCGTCCATCCCGTCCATCCGTCCATCTGTCCATCCGTCCATCCGTCCATCCCGTCCATCCATCCATCCCGTCCATCCGTCCTTCCGTCCATCCGTCCATCCTGTCCATCCCGTCCATACCGTCCATCCGTGCATCCCGTCCATCCCGTCTACCCGTCCATCCCGTCCATCCCGTCCATCCGTCCATCCGTCCATCCCGTCCATCCGTCCATCCGTCCGTCCATCCCGTCCATCCGTCCATCCCGTCCATCCCGTCCATCCGTCCATCCCGTCCATCCGTACATCCCGTCCATCCCGTCCATCCGTCCATCTGTCCATCCGTCCATCCGTCCATCCCGTCCATCCATTCATCCCGTCCATCCCGTCCATCCGTCCTTCCGTCCATCAGCCCATCCGTCCATCCTGTCCATCCCGTCCATCCGTCTATCTGTCCATCCGTCCATTTGTCCATCCCGTCCATCCGTCCATCCCGTCCATCCCGTCCATTCCGTCCATTCGTCCATCCGTCCATCCCGTCCATCCCGTCTACCCGTCCATCCGTCCATCCGTCCATCCCGTCCATCCCGTCCATCCGTCCATCCGTCCATCCGTCCATCCGTCCATCCGTCCATCCCGTCCATCACGTCCATCCCGTCCATCCCATCCAGTCCGTCCGACCGTCCGTCCGTCCATCCATCCATCCTTCCATCACATGCAGCAGACGATTACTTTTGATTGGTCGTTTCAGCACGCCAGGAATGAAATTCAGAAATTATCTTTGAAAAAGTCGTATCGTATTATAAATATCACAATAAATAAATATCACAGGACAATTCACACCAATTGACCTAGTCCCAAAGTAAGCTAAGCATAGCTTGTGTTATGGGTACTAGGCAACGGATAAACATACTTATATAGATAGATACATACTTAAATACATATTAAACAACCAAGACCCGAGAACAAATATTCGTATTATTCATACAAACATCTGGCCCGACGCGGGAATCGAACCCGGGACCTCAAGCTTCGTAGGCAGGTTCTCTACCTACTAGGCCATCTGGTCGTCTGGTCTGGTCGTCGTCGTCAAAATACATAATACTAATACGTCCTGTTTTCGATTAGTGTAACATTGTTGTCGAGTTTGCGCGACATAAATGAGTCAGCTGTTAAATGTCCATATATAGGCAGTTTTGAGTACTGGATTAAAGGTTATCTATGGCCACATTTTCGAGCAGTTTCGTGAAAAAAATATAGTCAACCTCAATTGCCACAGACTATCAAGCAAGGGGACGCGGGTTGGAGAGTTCGAGACAGGGTTTTGAATTAAGTAGTCTCAATTTATGTGCGTAATTACGAAACCTCCTCATTCTGTGAGGATGATGATGTAAAGAAATGGGTAATGAGTTGCTTCTATGATTTTATTTATTTTTCATTCCGCGGTAAATAGTTTCTGTGTGGTTTATCCTTTAGTTTTAGTCTTTAGCACTTCAATAATGATTTGTCTAAACTAGATAAATGTTAAAGTGACAAATAAAAACAAAATGAAGGACCCGCGGAAAGAATATGTCTAGTCACCGAAACAACTTTTTGAGTTATAGCGGTTTGAAATAATCTAATCACGAACAATTACGGTAACCATTTCTTTAAAAGTGAAAAAATAATGTTTTCATATATCCACATTTAATTCAATGGTAAGTCATAGAACTTTGCGAGCTCTATCTACATTTTGAGATTAAAATCTTAATTTTCAAAAAGGTGACTATAGACTTCTTCTTTTGGTCGACCCTTCAAATGCATGTTAAGTTTACATTAAGCAAACCTTTCTAAAAAGGCCTAGTACACTTTTACTACCGACATAGCAAACAGAAACAGTTCAAACTGTTATTATTTTATAAAGCCTGGCTTTCGAATCACATTGCATAGGAGAGCAGCCCGCCATATATGCAATTTAAGAAAATTGAAAACTATTTCTGCGTAGTGGCGCTATTGTTTCAATTTTACGGAAAAACTTGCTCAGCTCAGCCATGCCGAACGTAAAGCTGGATACATTTTGTGCAGCGCCATTTTGAATAATATTTTAAAGCAATAAAATAGCATTTTTTTATCAATTAAAAGAGATAACTGAATCTAAAAGATTTTCTGTGCTATTAAAATTATCACTAACTTGGAACTAACGGTCTTTTTTGCCTCTTTGGAAGTTTTATGCGTTTTGCTTAAGGATATGTAATTCGTTATTAAATGGCTTAGGGAAGTGTCCCAGTGCTGGGCACAGGCCGCCCCCCATTTTCTCCGTTCGTCTCGACTTTGAGCGATGTCCTTCCAGTCATGTTCCAGACCATAAGCAATTAGTTGAAAATAGTGAGCTAATTAGTTTAAAGTAGAAAAACGTCAACTCCAGCGCCCTCTGGCCAGTTAATATCATAACACTTATCTGAGAAAAGCGCCGTGGGGCAAAATTATCAACCCTTTACAGAAACCTGTGTCTAAGGATCTCCCCAAATGTAATGATGCGGAATCGGCTTCAGCTGATCGGAACAACCTTTATGTCAACGCAATAAGAGCGAAAAAGACGACGATCAGCTCGGCTCCAATTGGCCCTATCTCAACTGATGAAAAGTGCAGATAAAATCAAAGCTGTATCTCACCGATTCAGTAGCGGCTTTTCACTCTGAATGAAATTTGGTATGTAGGGTCAAGTGCAAAAATAAGTATCGATTTCATCCTCTCATAATTATGTACCAATACCTTAATTGGACGACATAAGAGCTATGGGACATATTTATGAGCAAGTTGCGTGCACCCATATTTTTACACTTGACTGTACCTATATTGCTGAACCCCTGGAACAAAACAAAGGCTACCTATTTTTTATCACGATATTCCTACAGAATCTACGTAAAATCCCAAAAATTAACCGCCGAGTCTGTCTGAGACATGAAATTTTGCACGAGTATTCATCATACAACGTAAATTAAGACCTCGATGTAATTTTCGGGAATGTTCATGGAAATTTCGTAAAATTCTGGAATATTGATTCAACTGTCCGATCTAAATACTAAATACATGTATTTAACCGAGTGAAGCCACGGGTAAAAGGTAGTTAAATATAAGTTTGAAGACAAGATATTAAACAATGTTCTATACAGGTCACTTCGATACTAAACACATATTAGTAAAGATGGGACTACAGGACAATGAAGATTGTAGGATATGTGGTGAGGAAGACGAAACAATGGAACACATTATGTGTGAATGTGACGCCCTCGCCAGATTAAGAATGAGACTCTTTGGAGACGGATACCCCGCACCAGGAGACTTTAAGGCACTGCCGCTACGTCAAATCATCCAATTTATGGATGAGGTGATAAAAGCAATGGAGTAAGTGCGAAGGAGGGGTAATTACATAAAAGATCCTTACGGGTCGAAGTGTATCCGCTAGGACCCCTATTAGTAAGATAAGATAAGATAAGATAAACAGTGTTCTAACTAAAGTTTTGTTCCAGTTGGAATTATGACGACGGCGTCTCCTTGCGCCGGGAGTCCGCTTACCCCGTGTTTTCTTTAAATTTAAAAACCATTTTCCTTCCATTTCCCCGCGGTAGTTCGCCTTGAAATTGCTTTTCAGCAAATTGACATCGTTGCGATATTCTCCTGTATACAAATACTAGACAAAATGCTTTTTATGTCGTTAAATCAGTACAGATCAACTTACATACTTCCGCATTTATTATTGTTTAAACAGCCCTAATCATTTATTCATAAAAAAAAACTTTATGAGACATGAAAACAATCTGCCAAAGGCTTCGTCAACCTAATAATAAAACTAGTCATCCAACATTAAACTAAAACTAAAACTAATTTAAACTAAACTATATACCTAATGCTATAATAAATATAGCTACGAACAATATATTTTTTTTCACACCACCTGCTCGACAATGCCTTATTATATATCATGCAAACCTATCTCAAAGTAAGTCATTATAGCCCTTGGCTTTCGCCGGGCAGTAATGTTGTACTGAATTTCATTACAACCCGCCGGGCAGTAATGTTGATTCTCACTTCTCGTAGTTCTTATTGGTATGCACTTAAAGTCTAATTTCAAAATCGCCCGGCGTGCAGGCCGGCGGCGTGCAGCACCTGCACGCTGGTCGCGGCGGCGCAGCCCGTGCTGCTGCTGCTGCTGGTGCTCAGCGTGCTCAGCCGCGCGGGCAGGCGCCGCGCCGCGCCTCATTTATTTGTAACTCGGCGGCCGAACGAAAACAAAGTCAAATACTTAAACAAAAGCCGCGCGAGTTTCAATACGCTGCAATTTTAAGTATCAAAACTGCAAAAGAAAATAAAACATTAAGAAAATATCGAGTGACGAAAGTGATTTGACTCCTGATTCCATTAAATTAGACGCCTTAGGACCACTTGCACAGTTCAGGGTAAAATAATTAAATCGGTAACCCTGCGTTAAGAATGCCAGTTCCATATATTTTGACACTTGTTAACCCTGGGTTAGCAGTTAACTCGCTCGGAGTTAAGTAGCTAACCCAGGTCTGCGCACACCGCCCTTAGAAATTGTTAATAATGTACTCCCAGAGAAGTCGAAGGAAAAACACTTAAAAGCTTACAAAGATTTCGACAAATGGAAAACTACGAAAGGCGCAAAGTCAGTGTCAGAATCAGTGCTTCTGGGTCTATTTCGAGTGTTTTTCTAGTAGCCTTCATTTTTATTGTCTCACAAAAGGTGAGAAAAGTAGAGTATACTCCGCGGGGATAAAACTGATTTTGCCTTGGGCGTGCTTAAATCCTTCACTGCTCTCAGGACTCCATCTTAATTCCCTCGCTTCGCTCGGGAATCAACTAAAAACCCCCTCGCTACGCTCGGGAGTTAAATCTGGAGTCCCTCGATACGCTCAGGATTCAATATCGCGCCCGTGACATAATGCAGTGCTTTATCCCCTTGGTGTACAATCTACTATTACACACTTCTATCAACACTGATAATATGTATTTCATCATCATTATCCAGCCTTTATACGTCGCACTGCAGGGCTGAGGCCTCCTTTCAGAATTAGACAGCTTGCGCCGAATGCGAAATTTCACATTTGAAAAATGTAAATGCTACATTACAATACTATATTACATTATCAGATGGATTGTCGGCAGTGCCCATCATTAAGCTGCGGTCGTATTAAATAAAAACGGCGAAGGCTTCCTATTAAAGTAAAAGCCCCAGGCAACTTACTCTTACTTTAGTGTTTTAGTATTAAGATTAACTCCAAGTTGCGTGTTCAGGTTAACTGAGTTAGTAAAGTTAACGAACTTGTTTAATAAGGCGTTCTTTGTTGCAGGTAAGTGAGGCTTCATGATACTGGAACTTATACGTGACCTGAAAAAACTACGGACTACTTGTTTGAGCTTAACTACGAAGCATGAGGTCTCGAGTTCGATCTCCGATTGGAAGATATAACATAGTGTAAGTATGGAAAAATTAATGTTAGCTCATTAGTCGAGCCTTAGTTTAACGACCGCTTTAGCCTAGTTGGTAGTGACCCTGCCTACGAAGCAAGAGGTCCTGGGGTCGAATCCCGGTAAGGGCATTTATTTGTGTGATGAGCACGAATATTTGTTCCTGAGTTATGGATGTTTTCTATGTATTTAAGTGTTTATTTATCTATATAAGTATGTTTATCGTCGTCTAGTACCCATAGTACAAGCTTTGCTTAGTTTGGGACTAGGTCGATTTGTGTAAGATTGTCCCCCCTAATATTTACTTATTTATTTATTTAAAATCGGATCCTTTCATTGCTATAATTTAATTTGCCATAGTATCACTTTCCGTAACAACGTTTGCCATAAAATATATAGAAGCGTGCGTTTTTCAGGATTTTTAAAATGTCATCTTATGAAATACAGTAGGTTAGGTTAAATTTGTTTTATAAAAATTCTTAAGAAAATACTGATTCAGAAATAAATTGAATTATGTCTAAAGAAAATTATGGAAACGATACTTTATGACATACGAAATTATGGCAAACGATAGAGAAACATGTAATATATATACAAATACAAAGTGTATTTTCTTATACCCACACTAGTCTTTAGGCTGTTACAACACCAGTGAGATACACTCATCACTTATCTGCCCTTTCCATCAGGTCAGTCACGGGTCAGTTTTATGTAAAAAAGCTCTTTATTTCATCTATTATTCAAATTCAAATTCAAATTAACTTTATTTGTAAGAAAACAGTAAAAAATATATTGGTCTTATCATAATTATATCTGTTATCCTTGTATTCAGCTTGCTTGCAGCTTGCTTAGGAGTGAAGCAGCATAAAGTAGTATCAGCTAAGACTACACTATACATAGAATGGAATGATCTCACCCCAGCCATAACGCCAACAAGATCCATTTACTACGGAACAAATAGTCCGAAACTAAATAAATTCACAGTACAAAGCTCGGGTCGCCTTTAAATCTGAAAGACAATCGCGTCTCACAGCGCAGCTTTGTGCGGGACAAAGCGATTGCTCTAACTACGGGAACTTTTAAATATTCGGATACCTTTTTTCACAAACGAGTGAAAGGGAAATAGACACCCGTCGCTGGTTTGTTGGCTGTAAACGATTTATTTCACGACAAATCGGCTGAAATTGAAATGGAGATAGAGCTGTTGCAGCAAAATGAAAGTCGGATGATGTTTTGTATTTGTTGATCTGGATAGCCATGGTGGTCCAGTGGTTTGACCTATGGCCTCTCAAGCAAGGCGTGGGTTCAAATCCCGGCTCGCACCTCTGAGTTTTTCGGAATTTATGTGCGAAATTACATTTGAAATTTACCATGAGCTTTAATAATAATAATAATAATAATCATTTATTTCAGACATTAAATATCCATAATGTGTTAGCAACAATTGTAACCTTAAACCTATGTTAGTAAATACATCAAGCTAAGACACAAAGAAAAATAAAATTAAATGCTAATTAAACACTAAAACCCTACTCAGCTCTCGCTGAGAGATGCAAGGCATCCCATGCCTGCAGGAATGGGCCATCGGTCCTCTCTGCAACAGTGGCCAAGATGCTATTGGCGCTGCCGCGCACGCGCCGCAACAACGACGCTACACGCTTGCGCATGATGGCATGAAAACCATCTGTCCGCGCCTCAGCGAACATTCCCGACGCACTACAATGGCGCGGCAGCCCCAACAACATCCTAAACGCTTTGTTGTACTGGACTCGCAAGGCGCTGTAAGCCGATCGAGCAAAGTTAATCCACAGGCTGCAAGTGTAAAATGATTGACAGTAAGCCCTGAAAAGGGTAATCTTTACGTTCTTGGTACACTTTGCAAACCTGCGAATCAACATATTACTCCTGACTGCCAGCGCCCTGCGCTCCCGCTCCAGATCCACATTATCCTTGAGAGATGCATTGACCCAGTGCCCCAGGTACTTAAATTCCATGACACGCTTCAGAGGAATGCCGTTGAGATTAATAGGTGGTACCTGATCGGCCAGACTTGCGCCTTTTGCCTCAAATATTAGCAACTCACTCTTCGCTGTATTATACCTGAGGCCATGTGTCTCTGCATACTGCTCACATATAGCTATTAACGTCCTGAGGTGAAGGTTACGGTGAAGGAAAACTGCGTGAGGAAACCTGCATCCACTTGCGAAGAAATTCTGTGGTGTGTGTGAAGTTCTGGATCCGCACTGGGCCCGCGTGGGAACTATGGTCCAAGCCATCTCATTCTGAGAGGAGGCCTGTGCCCTGCAGTGGGACGTAATATAGTTCATTGGTCCGCGTTTGTTCCGAATCACCGTCGTGGATACGTTTTTTTAGAAATTGCAGAAGATTCTGATACAGTTTCCAATTGTTTGATAGAAGTAACGGATCGCTCGTTGAAATGGCAATGGGACGCAGAACAGATGGCCGTTGGGCCCAAAGTTCTCGAATGAAGACAACGGATTAGCAAGCGCAGCGTGGGACGTCCATCAACGAGACGGACGGACGATTTGGTGAAGGCCGCAGGTTCAAGGTAGATGCAAACCGCTTCCAACCGTAATAATTGGTTATAATTGAGGGAGGCATATGTCTATGGACGTCCTGCGGCTGAAATGTTGATGATGAAAGGAACTCTTAATAAATATAACTGAAAATGCCATCAAAATCTAGAAAATTAATAAAGAATATGACCACAAAAATAAGGCGGTCGAAACGCTTAAATAATGACCATTTAACGCTGGTCATCTATACAATCCAGTAGAAGGGACGTGCGGCGCAGTCGCGGCGCCCCTTTAAGCAGTTTTCATACTAAATGTATAGAAGCGTCGCGATCCAAAGCAGACAGAAGAGACGGGGCGGAGACGCGGTCTGCGGACAAACGACGCGGACTGCGACGCGCCCCCGTCCCACGTCTCTTCTGTGTGGCTTGCGCCTTAGGCTGCCTTATTTTGTATGAGGAATAGTTGTCACTGTCTTTTATTTAGTTTTCTCCGAGCATGTCATAGTTTTCGTCATGTTTTAACAAATGTTATATTATAGTAGAGGAGACGTGAAAGATCGACCTTCACCGATCTGTTAACTCGATGAGACATATTTTTTATCAAATATAATTTATAAAAAAAATATGCCTGTAGATGATAACTTGCCTATCGAAAAGTGTTCACAGATTTTTTTTTTGTTTTATTGTGGAGTGCCTTTAGCCATCTTCCAGCTCCATCATCAGATCCTGGTTACCATCTGGGATCAAAGTACTCGTCAAGATGAATCAAACGAGTCCAAACTCGATGGGGTAATTCGTAATTTCATTAATTCAGCATGGCCAAAGGCACTCCACAATAAAACGACACAAGTGACACAACCCCATCGAGTTTGGACTCGTTTGATTCGTCTTGACGAGTACTTTGATCCCAGATGGTAACCAGGGTCTGATGATGGAGCTGGAAGATAGCTAAAGGCACTCAACAATAAAACAAAAAAAAATAGCTATGAACACTTTTCGATAGCCAAGTTATCATAGGCATATTTGTTTATAAATTATATTTGATAAAAAATATGTCTCATCGAGTTAACATATCGGTGAAGGTCGATCTTCAACGGCTCTTAGACCATTACTAGCTGTCGTCCGTGACTCTATCCCGCGGGAACTATGCGATTTTCCGAGTTCAAAAGTATCCGATATCCATGTTATAGGTAAACTGTGTGCAAAATTTCATCAGAATCCGTCAAACCGTTTTAGCGTGCTTTCAATGCTGCTCACTTCAACAAGTCATCTCTAACAGTTAACTTAAAAGTGGTTAAAAGTTGATAGATAATCTTCCCTTTGTGTTCCACGTATAATAGCGTGAAACCGGCTTCTGTAAATATATTGATATTGCCATTTCGTGATTCTAGTGTGTGGTTGGTTTGGCGTCCAACTATTTATGCAATAACGGTGCGTGATGTCCCCAATTGATTCACACAACAAACATTCCCGATCAAGTGGTCATGATTAATTAATTTAATTAACCCATCAAAAACATTGTTGTAATTATAATTAACCACCAAATCAATACACTACGGAGGGGTAACGAACGAATAACGATAAAATAATCCGGGCACTTCACTATCGAATGTGTACTTCAATGATAGATTTTATTTTCGTCCGTGCAATCATTGTCAAGAATCTTTGATAGAATGTTGAATAGTCGATGAATAAATTCCTTTATCACCCTAAGGTTAATGTGAGTTGTGCCTACAGGTTAAAACATTAGAAACTATTGTCTTATATAAGTCAGTGTGGTAATCAACATATTGTTTCTATTCTGATCCAATGTTTCGATCTAGATTTTCCTCTATCTATAAACCCAAGTTATTCCTCTAAATCTGTTCAGCCGTACAGATAGCGGAGTCCCATTAATAGGGGCCGGTTGGCACCCTTGGCGCACGGAACCTTAAAAAAAATATATGCAATCGGTCCTTAACCCATGATCAAATCTGTTGCATGTAATATGACGAGGATCCTTTGGTTTCGCATAATTTAATAAGTCATAATCAATGTTAGTCACACAGTGATTTATTTCTGAAACAGTATTTTTCCAGGATTTTTTTGAATGCCATCTTATAGAATGCTGTAAGTTAAGTTAGGTTTGTTTTATAACAATTCGGAAAAAAACTGTTTCCAAAATAAATCACTTTATGACTATCGTTGATTAAGAAGAATTATACATTATGACTTGTTAAATTATGCGAAACCATAGAGACCTAATATGACTACTGGAAAGACAGCATGATGCTAACTACATTTTTTTTATTCCTTTTTTTTATTCAAACCTATCTTATCTTACAAGACAAGCCTTACTGCTCCACATAAAGTGAAAATCTCAGGGAAATGAGACAAAACCTCTCCCATTTCGCCTGCTAACCCATAAAAACTTATTATTATTGGCTACGCCCTATTAATTTGTGGTACAATTCATTAAACAGTAAGTTGTACCATTCGTCATCACAGGTCCCGCCCCACGACTCAGCTTTAGCGGTCTTTTTGCCAGCGTTTAGGGATCCGCAATTTTATAAAAGCAAATTTTTGCAAAAAAAAATCATATTAAATATTAAAATAAGCTTTTTTTGTTGACTTTACTTGCATTGTTATTCTCCTTAAATACACAAGTACTATAACAAATTTGAAATTGATCCGACCACTGGCAGTGGATTACATAAAAATAAATAAACCATATGGCGATTGACACCAATTGACCTAGTCCCAAACTAAGCAAAACTTGTACTATGGGTACTAGACAACGGATAAAGATACTACATCTAAGACCCGAGCACAAACATTCGTATTTTTTATTTAAATATATGCCCTGACCGGGAATCGAACCCGGGACCTCAAGCATCGTAGTATTAAATTCGACTTACAAGATTTGACACAAACTAACACGCTAAGGTGAATAAAAGCTTGTAAACACTACTACTACTACTACTACTATACTACCAACCAAACTAACAAACAAAATGTTTACTAGCAAACATTCTGCACAAGAATCGTGTGGGATCATCATAATCAGCTAGTATTTTTTCACTGCTGAAGATAGGCCTTCCTCGAATCTCTTCAGGACGACAGAGATTGTGCTACACGCAAATGACTTCTTGCGATCTTTTCCACTGTCTAATATTAACCCTTTCAACGCCACGCCTCGACAAAACGTAAACCTACTTTGAATCTTATGTCATTGTGTCAAGATCACTTTGACACTGTACGTAATGACACCTATATGTGTCGTTGGCGTTGAAAAGGTTAAGGTTGCGTTCAGCAGTGGACGTCATTCGGCTGAAATGATGATGATGATGATGAATATTAACTCGGTGTCGCCTAGTGGTTTGATGGACATATGGTCTCCCAAGCCAAGATCTCTTAAAATGGTCGTGGGGTCAAACCCCGTCTCGTATCTAAATTCTTCTTTAGGATAAAGAAAAATTGACGAGAAAACTTGCGTAACAACTTTGAAGTTATTCCTCTAATTACCAGAGGAGGCTTGTGGCCAACACTACGACGTAAATTACCACCTGCATTAATATTATTATATTATTGTAACCATCAAAAGTTGATTGTTACTTCTTCGCTTTAGTCACCTTTATTTATAGAAACCCTCCAAGCCGAATCGATTTCGTGCTTGGCCAGTTTTTTCCCAGTGTTTCCCGCGCCCATTTTCCCTATTTGCCCAGCAGGTGTACCTCGCTCCGTTGAAGTTTTTCTTGAAAAGTATTTTTAGCGAGTTTTGTGTGTTCAAGGGGCTAGATTTTGAAAAGTAAATGTTACGCTTGGAGGCAAAAGAAGAAGGCAAACAACTTGATATTGTACTAAGAAAACTTGAGTTATGTGTAAATTAATATTTTCGTTATATTTTCCCAGAACGAGACCTAGTTACATTGCTTTTTCACCCCGAAAAAGCCCTATTAGTTACAGCAGATTTCGACGAAATCGTTAGAAACGTTTTCGATATCTCAAATATGAGTATATTCCCAATGTACTGAAACAATTACTTTGCTTACCCGCAACCTTATGATAGTTACGTTTATGCAAGAAATGTGTGTTCATGCAGTTCCTCCACCTCCAGACCGTACAAACACACACAGTTCTCGGAGGATGAGCTCTGGTTGAGTTCGTAGCACGTCAGTGTAGTTTGGTGGTGGTGGTAGTTTGGGTTTGCGTGATTTGTGTGATCCTTTGCGCACACTGCCCGTGTCTACGCAGTCGTGTTACGAGAGATATGAATTCGTTAATAGAAACTGTATAGAAGAATATTATTTTGTCTGCCACGGCACGTAACACGCTCGGTGTTTGTAGATATGAATTGATCTTTAAACTGAAGAAATAAGAGTTATATTTCAACCATTTTCTTTTATCCTAACCTAACCAGTGTAGCCCACATAATTGCAAACTTGTCTTATCTCGCTCGAAGCATCGAACAATAAAGCCACCTTTCAAATATTTTTTCTACTTTTATTTTACTGCAAAAGTTACATAAAGCTTCTCTTGCACGACACGACTCTAGTTTAACCTAGCGAACAATCTGACAAAGCGTCTAGAGTCTAGACACAGCTTAACAAAGCAAAGCTGTATGGAAACTATCGGCATTCCATAACTATATCTAGAAGAAGAACCTTAGCAGGAATGAGTTAAAAATTTCTTTTCACTTCTCATGCTCTAAAAGTAGGTCAATATAGCCTTCCGAGGCGGGAGTAAAGTGAGTGCTTTAGTCCCCAGGGAGTAAAAGTAATTAATTTTTTAATTCATTTCGAGTGACTTAGATAAACTCAAACAGCCAGTACTTGCTTAGTGGCAAAACAAAATATATTAAAAAAAATAAGATTGTGTGGACCATTTTAATGACGAAAATGTTACGTTCCTAGTCTACGTGGTCTAGTTCTATGCTTTTTCCGCATAGAAGGTGGCGCCATTCTATTTTTTCCAGTTTGTGTATGGACCATTTCGCCGATGCGATTTAGTTATATCTGTGTCTGGTTGGAAAAAATACATACCGCGAAAACTTTGAAATTGTTGTAGAGCGTAAATCGTAAACGATTAAAATAAATTGATTATTCTCACAATGTCGCCAAGTGATAGTGAAAATTATGATGTCGAGCAAAGAGCAAAAGACGTAATTGATAATCTTTTGCCGCCGAAATCTAGAAAGATTAATTTAAATACCTATGAAAGTTTTATGGACTGGAGGAATAAGAAACGCATTAATTCTTTCACAGAAAGCGTTTTTTTAGCATATTTTGACGAGATGTCCAAAAGATATCATCAATCGTCAACATTGTGGAGTATTTATTCAATGTTAAAAATGTCAGTAAAAATTAAGCACGAAGTGCAAATGGAAACATATACAAAGATTGCATTGCTAAAGCGATTGTCCAGTGGACATAAAGGAAAAAAGTCAAAAGTGTTTACGTCTGAGGAAGTGGATTTTTAAATAACGCTCCTAATGAAAAATATATTTAGCGACCAAGGTATGTTTATGTCCAATTTAAACACTTTTAACAGTTCTGTTAAAGGCAACGTAAGGCAATTAAAGTACGTTACATAAAATATATTTTTAACAAAAACTTATTTACTTACAGGTTGCCTTGATTTTTGGCATAAGTGGCGCATGCAGAGGGATGGAACTGGTGAACATTACTCTGGCAGATGTAGAAAGCGACAATAAATTACAGGCTGTAAATTTGCCTAATACGAAGACAAATAAACAGCGAATGTTCGTAATATCTGGAGAGTACTTGAACAAGCTACTACGAGTACGCGTGTCAATATTCCCGGAATGAGCATGATTTACAATATTAAAAACAATTCAAATTGTACATTTAACTTTAAGTAAACATTTTTATTTTTATTTTTTTATTAAATCTTTTTGTACTAAACTGACTATTTTTTTCTCACAATCGAAGTGAAAAATAGAGTTTTCACCTGGAGACTAAAAGTCAATATAAACCCTCGGATAAATAGACACCCTCGCTAAAGCTCGGGTGGCTAACACCTCGGGTATATATTGGCTTCTTTTAGTCCCTCGATAAAAAATATACTATTGTTGCTGTTCTATACGACGTGTTAATTATCGTTTCCTTTAACTTTAAGGGAATTCAACAGGTCGTCATCCCAGTCGATATACGTCTCACTGTACAGCACAGGCCTCCTCTAAGAATGGAAGGGCTTGGGCTACGGCCCACACGGGCCTATTGAATTTCTTCTGACATGTGTGCAGGTTTCCTCAAATTGTTTTCTTTCACTGTAAAGCTCATTATGGGACGTAAGGATATCCTAGGAGGATGATGATGACGATGAAATTAAGGACGAACTAAGCACTCGAACCCACGACCTTCTGCTTGAGAGACCATGGCATATTAGGTCAAACTACTGGGCTAACATAGCTTTGGTTCTTTATTAAGACGAAACACACAATATAGCGCATGAATAGCGCAATTAGTACCACTCTCACGTAAAAATACAAGAGCACCACTTTCCACCATCGCCAGGGATCCACTAATGGTGACATACCGCGTGCATTTGTGCGGCCAGGTGCAACAAACTGCACGGCCATTACTGCACCGAGAAAAATGCCGTCTTATTTATTTCCTTGGACTACGACAAATGTGTTGAGGGCGATTTGCACCTGAGTGTGTTTATTTAACACTAGCGTTTACTCGTGACTTCGCTCGCGTGAAGCGGCGATTGAATTTAGTTTCGGGGATTTTATATTCTCATGGGAATCTACGGTGAAGGATCATGTGAGGAAACTTACACAGATCTGAGGAGAGGTTCAAGGGGTGTGTGAAGTTTACGATCCGCACTGGGTGCGCGTGGGTACTACGGTCCAAGCCCTCTCATTTTGAAAAGAGGCCTGTGCCCTGCCGTGGATCGTATATCGTACTTGGATGATCATGGGATTGGGATAATTTTTTATTTCGGTTTTCTTTACTTTTCATTGTGTTCTGGATGTCCTGTCAATCGTTCAAAGGTTTCGTGAAGGAAATCCTTTTAAGGGATAATCTATATAACTATTTTATGTGTTTTATGTACAAGAAAGAGTTACACAAACACACATATAAACTCTCCATTCCTTGTTGATGTTATAATAGACGTAGGTATGTTCAACGGTGGTACGGTGGATGTCCATTGTTTGAAAATAAAAAGACATCCCTTTTATTCATGGACCTCAATTAGACGTAAGGCCCTTCGCACATGGAGATACTCAAAGAGAACTAGTTACGAACTTAAATTACCAACGAGTTGCTTGAGCGTCTCCGCCCATACATTCGAATTGAAGTTCGCACACGACGAGACTAGTTACTGACTAAATTGAAACTCATTTCATTCTTCCATGCGATCTGCGTCATACACAGCGCAAGAAACAAATGTTGTCTCTCCTGTGGACATAAAATTAGCGACTCCGAGTCAGCAAACTTGATTTTTACTTATTTAAATAGGCCGAAAGTTGGCCAAGCGTCCCAGACGGCGATGTAGACTTGGCTTATAGCCTTAACTTTTGTCATTTCCACAGGACCAAACAAAGAAATGTGTACGACCCATCTCTATCGTGAATTTGCACCAAGATACATATACATTCCCTCCCGCACGTGTTACCAGCCGCTTCTCACGCTCCGACAAGAATTTAAACATTTTTATTCTTGCTTGATTTATTACCGACGCCTCGCCATTTTCTTTCTTTCTTGTATGCGACGCTTGAATCCGGATCCTGAGGCACGAACCAGACCTTTTTTCTTATTTTCAAACGATAAAATATCGTAAGATTTGGCGTATTTTAGAAAGTTCCAGTGGCTGTTTTACACGCTTTTACGCAGCATCACTTGTTGGTTTGTGAAATCGTGAAACTGCTTTTCATCCTGTTCCCGTGGTCGAATCGATTTGAAATTTGATATTCAATTACTGTCAAGGAAAAGCTTGTACGATTGTGGGATAAACTTACTTGTTTTGAGTAAGAATACCAGTTGACATATAAAACAAAATTGTAATCGTCATCATCATCTCTATCATCATCTCTAGTCTATATACGATCGATTGTTGTGCACAGAATTCTCAGAATTGGGCTTGGGCAGCACTTCTCACGTGGGCCCAATGCGGATTGGAATGCATGTAGGTGCATCGAGTTTGGTTCCTCGACGAATACATTCGTTTCGGATTCGATCTCTAGGAGAAACTATAAATAGCATAACTACATACACTATCTATCTACCGCATAGCTCTCTCCGTAACACGCTGAGCCACCTTAATTTGACGGACGAGCCGCACTATAAGTGGCCATGTTTCGACACCGTCTATCATTACAGGTAGGACGCACAGACCAAAAGACTCTCTTTAATAGCCAGTAGCAGCGTTTTTCCGCTTTGCAGCGAAAACTGCCTACGAACACAGAACCTGCCTGGTAGGTTCTTGGCGCTGAATGAAGACTACGAAATTTCCTAAGCGCTGATGAGCCCAGCTGTATCCGCTTCTTAACGGATTTCGTATACGCCATTTTAGAATTTTCTCCCCCAAAGTCTTTATTTCTAGATTATTATACAGACGAGTTAACTGTATATGTATCTCGATCGAGCTAAGTTAAACAATCACTAACTCGATTTAGAATTCCAATCAAAGTGAAAGATCTCGCTCAATCACGGCCCCCCTTCGAGACCCAATTAAAGTAGGGGGGTGCAATGGCTTAACTTTGCATCTGCAGGTAGTCTGCTGTTCTGCTAAGGAATGCATTTAACGTACAAACCGATTCCACGAACGTTACCTGCTTGAGAGAAATGTCATTAGTTGTTTAGAAAAAATTTGCTAATTGCTATTTTTTGTTCATAGCGGAAAACTGATTAGTAAAATAAAAGCTGGAGAATTTATGAGAATATCTGACGTGTACACTTAAAGATACACTTTTGTTTAACAGTTGCACGATACAGGTATGTTTCACCCTTTCACTAGGCATCGTTTTGGTTAATCAGTTCAGACCTAAAAGTAATAACCAAATGTTTAGTTTTGGAGACAAGCCGAGTTAAAAAAGAAATGATAATTTAACAAATGATTGATTCAGCCGTACCATCCATTGTAAGCGCGCGTGTTAGTGGAGAAAAAAGGTCACGATACAATGCAATACCATTGCAAAGAACTTGATAACTTGAAGGACGTGATAATTTTGGATTTTCACGTGAATCATGTATCCCGGTTATAAATCGCTCTGATAGCCGTCTTTTACAAGTATCTTTTTTACGTGTTTTATTTAAAAAATGAAGTTGAAAAATAAATACAAAAAGATACTCCATACCTAACTTGTTAAACTTGGCACAGTAGCGCCATCTCTTGGTCCAGGTGAGCGGTTAGCTCCGAAGGAGTGTTAAGTCTCTCGGTAGAGGGCATCACATAGATGCGCGCTTTATCACTGCATAAGGTGATTATAACAGACTGAAGTGTACGATGTATGGGAAAAATTCGTCGCTAACTTCTAGACCAGTGATGGTGTAGGGGTAAGCACGCAGCACGGAACGCCGAGGACCTGGGTTCGATTCCCAGCATTGGTCTGTTTTCTGGGGTTTTTTCTGTGCATCAATATTTCAGTTTATATTTAGTTTGAAATAGCCGTCTTTTGTAAAATAAAGAATGACTCGATGACTGTAGCTGACGTATGTAGTATGTAGCACACTAGGCAGGCTACGTGTTAGTCGAACTGAACAAACAAACAAAGCACACCTAAGTCGCAAGTTCCCTGCCGCTGCAAGATGTTTGCTACCCGCATTCGACGGGCCTTTGAACGCGTTGTCGCGTCTAAGTCAATACTGCAACTGGTTCTAAAGCTATAAATTCAAACACCCTATGTTTTCCTATTTTTTAAATTGAGTAGCGATTGACTTATCTATCTTACCTGCTGGTAAGTGCAGACGAGGCTGTTTATAACAATGTTAAATATTAATTATTGTAAAATAAATGCACTGCATGCAATGAACTTTTTTATATATTACAAGCAGTGATCTGATTAGAAGGCATTCTTGATGGCCAGTAGCAAATTAGGCTCCGTTTGCTAAAAAAGTTTTTGTATCACAAACAGGGGCCGAATACGTAGTCCACATCGTGAGTATGTAACAACGTTGGTTCAGTAACAGCCTATTGAATCTGGGCTCGAATAGCCCTAATATGGACTTATCTGGAAAAACAGATAACGGAAGCGAATCCAACCCTTGGCAGTCCACAAGACAAAGCGCTTTGTACAATGGACACATCCATACATCCATACAAACTTTCGCGTTTATAATATTAATTAATTAATTAATATAAATAATATGATTAAGAAGAAGTAAAATTACTTTGTGATTTAAGTTTTTCGAAATTTATGTGTGAAATTACATTTGAAATTTACCATGAGCTTTACGCTGAATTTAAACACCGTCAGAAAATCTGCATACACCTGCGAAGAAATTAATCGGTCTGTGTGAAGTCCCCAATCCGCACGGAGCCCGCGCGGGAATAACAGCCCAAGCCAGGGATTCTGAGAGGAGACCTGTGGCCTGCAGTGTGACGTAGTCAAACTACTAACGAGCTCTTTCCTGGACAGTAAAAAAATGGCATTTTAAATAAAAACTCCAATCCGTAAACTAACGGAAAAAACAAGAATATTAAAAGCAACATTTCCAGGCAAAAAACAACGCCTCTCTCCACAATACGGGAAACGAAGATTGTTTTCTTCCGAGCCATTGTACTGATACTGAAAGACCCATTGCGCCGCAATTACCAGTGAAAATGCTGATATTAGTGATATTTTTTTAGTAACAATTGAAAAAGAAGCTGTTTTTACAGGGTTGTGCTCCGGACCTTTTGGGTCATAAATAGGTACACCTTTTCTCAATTTGCGTCTCTCCTGTGGACATGACAAAAGCCAATATTTTCTAGTCAACTACGTCATACTTGTCATCATCGTCATCATTTCAGCCGAAAGACGTCCACTGCTGAACATAGGCCTCCCCCAAGGCTCACCAAACAGATCGGTCCCGTGCCATCCGCATCCAACGCCATCCCGCAACTTTAACCAGGTCGTCGTCCCATCTTGTTGGAGGCCCACCTTAACCTTGTTGGAGGTTAACCTTTTTGCCCCATCGGCCATCAGTTCTACGAGCGATATGCCCTGCCCACTGCCACTTGAGTCTGGCGATTGCTGGAGCTATGTCGGTGACGCAAAATATACCTACCTACACTACACGCTAAACGTAACAACTGATAAATTATACAATACGTTAAATGAACACAAATAATAATAAGGGAGAACACGCGAAACGTACATAATAATCAACGTATTTCTTTGGTCTTCGTCCCTCTAGTGATACCACGGACGACCAATCGGTCTACATCCACTCGCGGTAGTCCCAAATACGCTCTTTTCACGGCTCGATCCTCTCCCAAACTTTCCACGTATCCAAGCCATCGGACAACGATTTCTAGGTTGCTTAACGAAAATGTTCACTCCACGCTGCCGGTGTCTAATCTAAATCAATGCCTTCATTATTTCGCAGACGTAATGATTCGAAGATCCCTCTCATTGACGCGAATCTAAGCACATTTATAAAATGAAATACCCTGTCAATAGAATCTGCATTTACCTGCAAAGTTTAATAGAAATACTCTCGTCAAGGGACCGAAGAAATGTTTATTCAACGAAAATTTTCCGAAGTTTCAAGGGCATTTTTCCAAGACCATTTTTCTTTGTTAACGAAATTGAATTTTCATTCATCGCTTTATGGAGATATTTTTTTGTTCCTTTATTTCTTGGTATTCTTCTGATTCTTTGTGTTGTAGAGGATTTCTGAATGTGTCGCTTTGCAATCTGTACTTTTGTCACTTCTTCCGACGGGGAGACTTCGTAGGTGTTTTAATTTGCCCTTAAACTCAACGGCTATTATGAAGACACATTGCACAACCACGAAGTTTCTGAATATTGACAATGTGACCCATTAAAAAAATGCTATTCTCACTGTTCTGTCACACGCAACAAGTAAGTTAATCGAAATGTAAGTAATCATTGAAAGTGCTGGCAAAACTACACGAGAATCGGTTGAAAAATGCGACCTGCAGAGGAGGACACTCAGACAGACATACGAAAGCATTTTGACCCAACTGAAACCGAGTCCGAACTCGGTCAAAAAAAGGAGTACACGCTGTGTTTTAAATATATATCTTCATACATGAAAACCACATAATGCTAACTTTTATGTCTCTAGTCTAGACATAGCGATTTTGAGTATTTTTTTTCGGGAAATTGCAAATTTCCCGCGGGATGCAGACAAAATTGCGGACAACAGTTAGCACTGCTAAGGAATAGAATTCACTCCCATGATATTTCCAGATAGACATAACCTAGAGTTCTTCAAGGCTAGAAGGAATAGGCTGTTGACCGGTGTTTAATAAATAATCAAACATATTATTTAATTTTGTGAGGCGGCCACTCAATTTAAAGATAAACTGGCAACACTGTTTTATTTTTATGTAGTGGCTTCTTCTCTTCCAAAAAGACCTTTCAAGACGGCATGTAAAAAATTCACTAATTTTAAAAATATAGTTTATTTGCTGTAATACAACTTGCATTTTTTTTAAACATGCAAGTTTGTGGTCCTTCGAGCCGGATATACCTTTGGTCTTATCTGCACTTCCCATTAGGTGAGGGGACAATCGCAGATCAGGTTTATGTAAAAAATGAAGTTCTAACAAAATCATTGTAACCTGTGCCTTTCTGATACCAAATCCTGGACATCCAAATAAACACAACGCTACATTTTACTTCGCCCGTATTGTTTATACGTGGGAATATCCCTTCTGCCATCTGATGCCGATCCCTTCCCTTCGGCGAATAATGAAAAACAAATACCCACTATTTACTATTCCCTTAATATAAGCATTGGCACATGGCGTAAAGGATACGATGAGCGACTTTTTACGTCGTTTTGCAAATTGTGCAAATATTTGCATTTTGTTAGGATATATTACGTGGATGCCTTTAAAAGGTAGTGTAACGTTTCATCCAAGGCCTGAATGCTGAACCAGCAGTCTCAATGGCCACGGCGTCCAAATGCTGTGCTCGTGAATGTTCGGCTTTGGTCGTTCTGACCCGCTAGAGAATGGGGGTCGCGCACGACGGTAGAGCACGACCAGTCTCGCTCATTCCCGAATACAGCATTTAGACACTGTGGGTGACGGGTCACTACCCACTGCGGGTGGCGGGTCAGAACGACCTGGGCCTATATGTTCATGGGCGGTGGTGGTTACTTGCCATCCGATGAACCCATGCTTGACTGCATTGGTTTTACAAATTGCTAATAAAGTTGTCATCGTCATCATCACCTGAAAGACGTGCACAGTCGAACGAAGGAACGACAACTTGCCACGTGCTCGCGATGTTGTCGGTTCACCTTGTAGAAGATCTGCCAACGCTGCCTCTTTCGGTTCGTACTTAGTTGCCATGAGAACCTTTCCCCGCAACGGTTATCCGTTCTTCAAGCGATGCGAACTGCTCATCGCCACTTCAGTTATTTTTTTTGAATTATACCGAAACTAAGACTCATTGAAAACTATAGCTGAGGCTGGGAATCGAAACCAGATCCTCAATCATTCCGTGATGCGTGCTCCACTGTAAACGTCAACCCGAACCGACAGCAATACGGCGAAATGTTTTCAATGTGTTCTCCAAATAAATGTCGTCGCCAAGCGTCATCTACATGCAAAGTACATGTCTGTATATATTCGCACGTGACCACATTTCTAGTTAATGGGCTTAATATAAGCGGGACATATTGGCAATAAAGCTCAAAGCTAGGTACTCTCAGTTATTAAGGACACATCGGCCTATTCAGAAGAGGTCATCTATATAAGCCACGCTAGAGGCAAATGATCAGCTCCATTACCTTTCAATACCCACCAAAATGAGAAATTCTAAGAGCGCCTCTATTACCGATCCGAAACCGGACGATATTCGTACCCCTCCAGGCTACTCATTTTGGAATGCAAATCAAAACCCCAAAAGCCTTCCCTCCACTCTTCCCTTTGATGTGCTAATTTGACATCTGAAAATCGCTCCGCTAAACTGGAATCTTAAACAAACTTAAACTTGTTACATAGCCTTTGATACGGCGTGTACCTGCTTAAATCTTATCTCGAATCAAACGGGAACAGTATTAATTTACCGTAATACGACGTTAAGTGAGTCCCGGGCCTGAAATATCATTTTCCTTGGACCATAAATAAAGGTCGAGATCAGCGTAAGAGAAAGATTACATCCCTTCGTACCGCAGCCTATCTTTTACTGAATAAAGATAATACTGTGTCCATGTAAGGGTAGTGATGTGCCGGATGTATGTATACCTACATCCGCATCCGTCACGAAACTAATATAGGTATAGTAGAAAGAAATACAAATATCACGTGAGCTAAAAGCTAAAACCAAGAGACAAACGTAGGTGTTGGTATGCCAAAATAACTATAAATTAATAATTTTAAAAACCCCTAACGCAATTTAGTTACACATAATTTTTAAAAATAAAGTAAATGCTCATTATGCAGCTAACAAAAGAGCTGATAACTTTGAAACGGCAACAGCAATTTTGATGAAACATGTCTAAGAACCATTGCTAAGAAACCCGCTTCCAAATAAAAAGAACTGCATCCAAATCGGTTCACCAGTTTAAGAGCTATGATGCCACAGACAAACACAAAGACACACACACATAGCGGTCAAACTTAAAACATCCTCTTTTTGTGTCGGGGGTTAATAACTGCCATTGTGAATTTTTCCTACTGAGTCTGTAACGAATTGCCGCTCGAGATAATTGGTAAAAAGTGAGTTATTGCAGAGATTGTGCTTCAAAAACGATTACATGTCACTGTTGGGTTCCATAATTTATAATTTCATGAAAACACAGGAAACAGCGAGGAGAAAAGAGGCGATAAACGGCGTTGTGTGTTCTGGAACGAAACACAGGCGTTCCGTAGTATCCGCTGCCACCCGAGTGGAGAAATGCATATCCGTGTCTGTTTTAAATTTTTTAAAGGTAACAGCGAAATGCTATCTACTTAAATCCAAATGATTTTTTTTTTAGTGTACTTAGTTAGACGCTAATAATCCGTATTTTATATCTGCGGATAAAGATCTTCATTGATCTAGTACACCACTAGTAAAGGGCTAGCCAGATAAAGGCGGAAAAACAAAGCCAAAGCAGATTTCGTTTTGTTTTCCCTATTTCTCATTAGGCGTCGTTGCCAGAAGGGCTTATTTTACGAGTTTCACATTCAATAACAAGATTCACTCGTGTGTTATTCAGTATAAAACATTTCTTCCTTTTTTTATCATCATCATCATCCCAGCCTAAATACGTCTCACTGCGGAGCACAGACCTCCTCACAGAATGAAAAGGCGTGTTTGATAGTTCTTTTAGTATACTAATGTAACTAAAGGTTTTAAAACTTTCACATTTCATACAAGTACTAGCAAATTGTATGACCTATAATTTTGACTGTTTTTCATCTGTCTTCGAAAAAGGAGGAGGTTTTCAATTCGTTTGTATGTTTTTTTAATCCTTTCCGTGTACATTTTTCTCTGCCTAAACACTCAGAAAGATGTAATTTTAGATTCAGAATAATCTTCAGATAGTAAAGCCGCTGGTAAAATGTAATACCAAAACAAATGTAGCATGCAAAACGCTTAGTGAAGTTAGTTGGCGCCCAACGTGGGGCACTAAATGTGCCGTCGCATCAGTGCTTTTATGTCTTTGCGAAATCGCGATCAAACACAGTTCCATTCAAATCTAGTTCTCAATTGAACTGAAGTGCTATTGAGATGCACATTTATGTAAATCATTGTGCAAATTTGTTATGTGATCAAGTTTTATTGTTAAAGATGTTTTGTATATTATGTAGAGAGAGTGTATCGTGTAGTGAGAGATATTATGTAGTGATAGTGTACTACAACATAGAATATGACGACTAGATAACGTAGTGGTTAGAGAGCCTGGACAACTAAGCTTAAGTTTTCGGGTTCGATTTCCGGTCGGGACAGATTTAATTATGCAAAATACACCGTGAAATTTTAGTGGTTGTTTTCCCGAAACGAGGTGATTTAGTTTCGATTGTACAATCGATTTATAATTACTATTTTGACTAGAGTCAAAAATCCAATTGTGAAAAACGAAAGTCGAAAATGACCGCAAACCAATAGTAACGCTTCGTTGGTACAAGTAGCGTACGATCGTACGATAGGTATATTGAATGTATTTGTTTATTTATATAATTTATATTATATTTGTATTGTTTTTATTGTTTGTTGTCTATTAAGTAATACTGCGTTTCTCTTGTCTGTTATTTCTGCCACCTACATTCGTCTGTTGACATTTATTAATTTCTGAGTAATTGGTTGTCTGGAAGAGATCGCTTTTTAGCGATAAGACCGCCTATTGTCTACCTGAATTTTTATTTTTGTAATGTCACTGTACTGTTTTTGGTTAACAATAAAGAATATTTGTATTGTATTGTATAGGTTAGGTACCTACCAAAGAAGCGTTACTATTGGTTCGCGGTCATTTTCGAATTTCGTTTTTCACAATTGGATTTTTGACTCTAGTCAAAATAGTAACTATAAATCGATTGTACAATCGATACTAAATCACCTCGTTTCGGGAAAACAACCACTAAAATTTCACGGTGTATGAACGTTACACCTGCGAAGTATAATCCAATCCATACTCGGCCCACGTGGGAACTACTGTCCAAGCGAAGTACGAGAGGTCATTCTGTACGTGCTGTACCCATACTGGGATAGCTATTTGAATTCCGGGAAAGGACATAGGATAGTTTTATCCCAAAAAATTGCGTAGTCCCGCAGGATAGCAGTAAATGAATTCTTCGCAGACGGAGTCGCGGGTAACAGCTATTACTTCCGTAGATCCGAAAATGGTCAATGAGTTCCAAAATCCCTTTGTCAAATTGTACAAAAGTCAAAAAGCATATTAATGTATTGACAAGGTCGATTGTGCTCATTGGAGCACATTCAGTCAATTGCATTTTGTACATTTTGACCCCAGAGTATTCTGTCGTAAAAAATTTAGGCCACAGTGAATGCTGCCTTGGAAACATTCGGACTTAAAGAACATGTTGACCAAAGCATGTTCTACCCCTAAACTATTCAGACCAAATGACTTGGTGGCACAAACATTTTGTACATTTTGTCAATGTTACATCTAAACATTTTTTGCATTTTGGCATTTGTACTAAAATGGCCTACTACTACTAGACCAGTGATGGTGTAGGGGTAAGCACGCAGCACGGAACGCTGAGGACCTGGGTTCGATTCCCAGCATTGGTCTTTTTTCTGGGGTTTTTTCTGTGCATCTATATTTCAGTTTGTATTTAGTTTGAAATATATGGTTTCACGGGATGACCGTAAAAGTAATAAAAAAAAATGAAGTTGAACAAAATAAAAAAAAAAATAGAAAAAGATACTTCATACTTAACTTGTAAAATGACCTGTTACCAATAAAAGTATTATTTTTTTCATGTACTTATTTTTCTGTATTGTTTTCTTTGTGGTGTACAATAAAGAGTCATTGTTTTGTATTGTATTGTAAAAGTATGCCTTAAGCAAATGTGAGTGAAGAAATATACATTTTCTGCTGACGCTGTAGCCATTATTAAGCTCCACTAAACAACGTATCGGTTCCCAGAAACGTTAGCTTAGCATAATTTCTCCTTTGTTACCGAAAAAGGTTTTACCTTTGTACACTTTAGTAAAAGGTTTTCATGGAACCTTAATATGAAACCTAGAAACCTGTTATGTTCCTTTAAAGAGGTAAATAACGTTAAAGAAACGTACTGGAATTTTATTGTTCATTTTTACCTGACTTCAAAAAAAGGAGGAGATTCCCAATTCGTCGGAATTTTTTATTTTTATTTGGAAAGATCTCTTTGAGTACGCATTCTGAGAGAAAGCTTATGCCCAGCAGGGGGATGTATATTCACCAGAGATGATGATGATTAGAATTTTTTTAATTAAAATAATTATAGAAAACCTTTTTTTATTACACATTGTTCTATTAAGGCGTTCCAGACTGATTACAAAATACCGTAATCCTATCCTAACCTACAACAAAAAAAAACACGGAAGATAAAAATCAAGAGTACTCTGATGTAACGTCCCTTCATAATATGTTTTCTCTTCGCCCATTAATGGGGGTCATAGTACAAGAGTATAACCACAGAGGCAAAGCTTCCTACAACACGATAAAACACTACCCATGTGCTGTCGGGTTTAGAATTACACCTCTCCGTTTCTTTTGTACATGTCGTAAGAATCGACTCAAGAAATCGGTTGAGGTATATTGAAGGCGATACGTTAGCAAGCAACCTGCCACAATGTACCACTTTTATCTGACATTAACCCCCTGTTTCACCATCCATTGATCAAATTTATTTGACGGATAAATGTGATGCCGTCTCTGTTTATTTTGTTCGAAAAGACGGAGACGACATCACATTTATCCGTCAGTTAAAATTAATCAATGGGTGGTGAAACAGCCCCTAAACCTAAAATTGCTAAAAAAGTAGCCTAGAAACGTAAATGTAGCGTTTCGCGTGCTCTGCCTACCCACTTTGGGATACAGACTTGATGTCTGTATAAATACTACAGGCAGCAGACTATTATGGTTATTTTATTACCTAGCAAATTTGGAAAATTAATTAATTACGCAATAGACGTTTGGGTAGAGAGTTAATTGAGCTGTTGTATTTCGTAATAATTGAATAATTAGAACTTCAGTTTGCTTATATTTAATGTGTCACGAGTTATTTAGATGGCTTTTGGGGCAATTTGGGGTATTCATGCATACCTAAGTCAGAAGGACATGTAAGTGTGTAACCTACCGGTGTATGATTTTAATCACAAACCATTGTCGCCAATAACACAAGCTAACAAATTAAGTGAAACATTGCTCAAACAAATTAAACTTGTATCTTAAGTAAATCGACTAAATTGACTTGAAATTTGAAATTCCTCGGTGCCACGAACTTAATTTTGCACGAAAATTCTGAAAAACTCCTCTGAGTTCCTCTCTCTATCTCTGAGGCCTCTGGTCGAGCCCGGGTTTAAACCCATGACTCTCTGCTTGAGAAGCCATGACAAGTCCAAGCTGGACTACCATTATTTGAACAACTTGTGCTTGATTACAATATTTTTAATAAGTATTGTATAACTTATCGTCTTCTACAGAATCGGATACTGTCAGCATAGCCAGCTACGCACATACCAAAGCACGTTGTAGTTGACTCCCACGCGATTCTATGAAGCTTTCCCTCTGTTTGATATTTACTCGTTAACTGTGTATAGGGTGGACGTAAAGAGATTACCGCTGCCCTTTGCGTTTTTGTACAATAGCCGACAAAGCAAACGACCCATTGTTTCCCCGTAATCAAACAGATGAAAAAGTTGTTTTTTTGGCATTATTTGAGACGTTATAATCTCTGTGGCTTTCCGAGTTTGCAACTGTCGACAAAGTTTTTTTAAGCGAGACTTTAAGTACTTCCTCGAGCAGAGTTGATCATCATCATCATTTCAGCCGAAAGACGTCCACTGCTGAACATAGGCTCCCCATGGCTCGCCAAACAGGTCGGTCCCACGCCATCCGCATCCAACGCGATCTCGCAACCTTGACCAGGTCGTCGCTCCATGTTGTTGGAGGTCTACGTGCACTGCGTCTTCCGGTCCGTGAACGCCACTCGAGAACCTTTTTGCCCCATCGGGCATCAGTTCTACGAGCGATGTGCCCTGCCCACTGTCACTTGAGTCTGGCTATTCTTCAAGCTATGTCGGGGACTTTTAGTTCTTGCGCGGATAGAGTTTATACCTACCTATAAAATAATACCGTGACTGATAGATAGACAACATGAGATCATACTTGAAATCTACAAGACACGTAGCTTGGATGGGAAGGTATTATAATAAAATTCCAAAAACATTGATATCATATCCGTCGTCACGAAAACTTTAATATCTAATAAGGTTAATAATATCTCTGAGGCTTACTATTAGGCGTAATTATATGGGAAATCATATTAAACACGCGAGAACGAGAACAGACTTTTTTATTCTTCGTACATTCTGCCGCGACTGGGTATCGAATCCGGGACCTCGAGCTTCGTAATTAGGTTCTCTAACCACCAGGTCGTCAAGCCTTTATGTGTTTAGCTAAATAAAGACCCAAAAAAACACTTCTCCCAAAATTCCGCTGTCAACTTCATTCAGCCACACATTATGGCCGCATCCTGCAACCAATCACAATCAAGGAGGAACGAGTCAAAAACAAAAGAAGGCCGCTCTCTATTCAAACAGGAGTGCCAGTGGTTAATTCCGCTCTTCTGCAAATCTATTCGAATGGCTAAGGCTGCAGCCGCGGGTTAGGTGACAAGCTTAGCGGGAAGCGTGTCGCTAAGTTATTGGATGAATGTTTCCTAGTGTAAAAAGTAATGTAATTTTTGGACTTTTTAGGTAAACTTTGGAAATTCTAAACATATTTTTTTCTGTGTATGTCATAATATGAGTCTAATGTCGCTCATATACTCCTATCTGTAAGTCTATCCAGTGCCCATGAGAATGCTCCTGAATCCTGGGGGGCTACTACGAAATTCGATTTTCGAACTTCCTATCGTGCCATCCCTTTCACTCTTCTGTTTAATACTATTCAGCCTAAATCGAACTTCGTAGCATAAGGCCTGTATGCTTAGTATAAGTTTTTACTTCACCAAATACTTCTCGATCGCGTTTACGTAAAAATTTCAATTCTATGGAAACATGGACACGCGGCCGCGGATGCGCTGTCCATGTTTCCCTAGTAATTGATTTTTTTACGTAAACGCGATCGAGAAGTATTTTGGTGAAGTAAAACTTATACTAAGCGTACTGAGTCATTGTTGAGAATTCGAGATTTTACGTGCGTATATTCGATGTCGAATATCAAGATACAAAATAAACCTATAAAGCTATCTTCACTCACACTAAATCTGTTCAGCCGTTTTAGCGTGAAAGAGTAACAAACAAACATATTATACAAGGACTAAGCTATTGCCTGCGACTCCGCTTGCAAAGATTTTATCGCTATCACGCGGGAACTATGCAATTTTCCCGGATAAACTATTTTATATCCTTCCCAGGATTTACATTCCAACACCAAATTTCATCTATAAAGATCATTGGTTCAGCGGTTTGAGCATGAAGAGGTAACAGACGGACAGTTACTTACACATTTATAATATTAGTATGGATAACTAGGATTGTCTGTGTGGCAAGCTATAGCGCTGGCCTACGGCTGACTGGTACCCCACGCGCCTTTATCCTTTTTAAACCGCTAAGCGCCACCTTTGATGTAGCCTTACCCAAAGAGGTAGCCCTAATGGTCCCTCACGGACTAATTCGGAGCCTTTAATAATTCCACCGGCTCTTTAAGGAACTTCAGGGCTGTTAACAGTTCGTTAACTTGCCCCATTTTCTAGTTTGTAGTTATCGATCGGTCCTAGTTCACCTTCGAACTCTGTTTTAATTTAAGGCGAATGACCCACTTCTTGACACTTGACCACTTTGACCAGATTATTGGTCTGTAATTTAAAACAACCTAGAATTTTAATAAATACGTTGTAAAGCGAATTGAACACGTTGCTTTACCCGTGGATATTCAAGCTCATCCTAAAAATTTGCAGGTCCTCCTTTCAGCTGATTTTTTTTTACCTACATAAAATTAACCCGTAATTGACCCCTTGTTTAATACAGCGCCATCTACATTGTATTTGCCGAACTAGATGGCTTGCTAATTAACTATAACAATCGATGCCTGTTGAGTTGACAACCAATCACCTCAGTAGTTCTAATTTTGCACACAACTTGTGGTGGCGCTAGTATATAGTTATGTATATAAATTAAGGTTTGAGAGTATGTCTGTCTATTCCCGAGCAATCGTCTTCGAAATATAATCTCCCAAAAACCACCTATCTCTCATTTTCTGGGCACCCTTTTTTACACCCCAATCTCACCTGATGAAAAATTAAAAATTTTAAAAACTAATTTGGTCGCACATGTTTGAAAATAAAGTAAATGCCCATTATGCGTCTAAGATTCCTTCTCCAGCTAACAAAAGAGCCCTGCTTTCAAATGAAAAAACCGCATCCGAATCGGTTGACCCGTTTAAGAGCAATGATCCCATACAGATAGACAGACAGACACACACACACACGCACACATAGCGGTCAAACTTATAACACGCCTCTTTTTGTGTCAGGGGTTAAAAAGGGGGTTAATGTAGCGACTAGCGCCATCTTGTCATCAATTAAGGAAACCGCTATATTGCATTGCACTACCGAAAGTTTCTCAACTAAAATGCATAGATGCAACTTTCAAATCTATTCCTTTGGACTGCGGTCCCCAGCCATAGCATCTTTCTGGAAAGAGATTTATATTGTGGCCTATCTCTACAGTATCATTATCGTATAAAGTTGCGAAGTAAACAGATTTTTCTATCAGTGCTATTAAGTGGTGGGGGCGGTGGTACCTACTTATCTCGTCGGAGTTCGAAATAAGTATATTTAGATAGTTTATGAGCTTCATCGTTCCAGCTTTTATCGACGGGAGCTTTAGACTTTTGGTATTTATAGTGATTTAATGGTTTTTCTAAGGTTGCATATATCAAAGGGAAAAGTGGAATAGGAATATTTCGGCTGTCTGTCTGACCCCTTCTCTCAGGAACACTTGGAGGTATCAAGTCGAAATTAATATGAAACACTTAATTGATTGGTTGAGACGTTACTTTGCGGAGGTCCAATTACAATTAAGTATAATTTTAGGGGTTCTTCTTCGTACGTGGGGACGGGATTCTTTAATTTAATAGCTCTTTAGGTCTTACCTACATAAAGAGCAATTTCTAATTAATAATTTTCTTTAATTCCAGGTAAATTCCCACCAACATGTACTACAGGTTTGTAATATCCCCCCGGGTAAGAGGACTAGCGTTCAACCCTGTACACTAGCACCTGTCAACAAGATAGAAAAGCACGTATAAAAGTACGCTGAAACCACGACTAAAGTCACAGCTCTTCGAATTCACTCTTAATTGTACAGTCACGGCACTTACCACACAGCGTTATTGTAAAGCAAAAGCTAAAACCAGAGGCCATATTGTCTAACGCTTCTGACGCTTGCTTTCGCTTTCACCATCTCTTTCTGTCATCATTTTAAGACGTCCACTGTTGAGCATAGGCCTCCCCAGGGGGGGCACACTTACATATATCACACTTTTCATGCGACTACAGCCATCTCTGGTTGTTTTGTAAAGAACTAAATTAGCGGCCATCTTGGTTGACTTGTCAAACTTGTCAGTTGTCATTCATCGGCCATGGCCATGGCGTACCAAATTGTACGGTCAAGGACTTTAATTGATAGGCCACTTGCCAATGTTCGTATTTTAGCCGTATAGTGCAAATCGGGTTTAGCCGCTTATACTTCGTATATGCTGATTTTAATTAGACGGCTAAAATACGAATAGTGGCAATTAGCCTATCAATTAAAATTACGCGTAATTATAGCTGTACATCACTACCAACATATACATATAGATAGGTATACATCTATAGATACGTCACATTAGTTCTTGACCAGGGCGTAGAGCAGCAGCACCTTCCATACATGCATACTTGACCATAGAGTTGCCACTCTTGTTCATATAATATTACAATACTCTTTGGGCCTCCCACAAGGTTTGCTCCATCCGCATCCAACGAGTTCCCACTACCTTAACCAGGTCGTCGCCTAACTTGTTGGAGACATCTATACTGCGTCTACTGGTGAATGCCATAATGCCATTCGACAACCATTTGGCCCCATCGGCCATCAGTTCTAGGAGCCTAGTGCTGTGTACCCTAGTGGTTTGACCTATGGCCTCTCAATCAGAGGTGGGTTCGAGTCAGGGCCGCACTTCAGACTTTTTCGGTATTTATCTGCGAAATTACATTTGAAATTTACCATGAGCTTTACGATGAAGGAAAACATCGTGAGACACACCTACGTAGAAATGCAATGGTGTGTGTGAAGTTCCCAATCCACGCTGGGGGCGCGTGGGAACTACGGCCCAAGCCCTCTCATTCTGAGAGTATTAAAAAACCTCTCAGTCGCAATGTATTAAAAAACGCTTGTCGCTCCGATCGCGCTTAGTCGGGGCCGGACTTTAAGACCTCAGCTTAATGCCCGAGTCGTTGCACGCGCGCGACAAATGACGCTCATATTTCTGCAAGATTTTAATTTAAATTTTCACGTGCTCTTATCGAGCGGGATGAGAATACGCCTCGGGATATATAGGTTGGGTTACACGGAGCGCAAGCAAGTCGCTCGCTTTGTAGCATTAAAATGTTAATTTGTTGAATTTTAGATAGAATTATGATATTTTAAACTAAAAGTTTTATTCGACTAAAATTATGTTGAACCAGCATTAAGAGGTAAAGCTGTTTCGTGTGGGAACGACATTGACCTATAATAACAACAAGACACCCAATCGCTTAACAAAAGTTCCTCAAAAAACGTCCGAGCGGCGTTGTGTGTACGTATACATCAATTTATACAGATAACATTAACAGCATTCATTCAAATTAACACCTTGTTTCGTAGCAGTAATGTTTAATGTCAATTGAATACGATCGTTCGAAGTAGTGACATGACGTCACGCGCTGGAAACCGCCTAAAGAGTAAAGAATGCAGTGGAGTGGTCATGCGAAGCGGAAGCTAGACTGTCTGTCTCTTTTTTTCTCGTGAGTTTGATTACGGTGCGAAAGAGACATATACGAATACGGGGCGAGAAGTGACTTTGTAATCAACGCGCGGTCGAAAAACAACTGAACCAAAAGCCTGCACAATAAACGCGTGTGTAGGCTTTTGCTTCCGACAGTTTTTGAGCGTGATTAGGAGTCTAGTTGTTATTATAGGTCAATGGGGAACAAGTAAGATGTAGTAGGTAGGTGTGCGAATGGGATGGAAGAGTCATGGAAGACACTGCACTTGTGAGATGCGCGTCCCACTGTAGAATGAGAGGGCTTGAGCCGTTGTTCCCACGCGGGCCCATTGCGGATTGGGAACTTCACACACACACACACACACACACACCATTAAATTCACTATAGGTGTGTGCAGGTCACGATGTTTTCGTTCACCGTAAAGCTCATGGTGTACAAATGTAATTTCGCAAGTAAATTCCGTAAAACTCAGAAGTCGAGTCCGGGCTCGAACCCACAATGCTTGAGAGGCCACAACTCCACCCACTAAGCTACAAAGACTTATTGCTTCAAACTATACTGTCAAATTTATAATCCTACTTTACGTAAGCATTCAGGCGTTTCGAGTCTGCTATAATAATATATTTTGTCCAGACACTAAAACAGACAAAAGCTTTAAATTTACTCCCCTCTTTTCGCTTTGGAGGTTGAAATGTAATATATTCGTGAGCGGCAAGGCGATAAGTAATATTTAAGCAGCTCATATTTAGAACAATGTAACGGCAAGTTTCAACTTAGCAAATATAATGTTTCCCCGCACAAACATCGTCCTCATTACAAAATCGATTATATTTATAAATAGATGTGAACTTTCACATAAAAGCCAATTTTGTTGGGAATACGTAATCATTTTGTGTACTGCTGTCAACCTTTCTCAAATGAAAGGCGAATGTGTTGAAATTAGGAGCATTTATGTATTTAAAATAAAATAAAAATAAATAAATATCATGGGACAATTCACACCAATTGACCTAGTCCCAAAGTAAGCTTAGCAAAGCTTGTGTTATG
This sequence comes from Archips crataeganus, assembly GCA_947859365.1. Classification (NCBI taxonomy): domain Eukaryota; kingdom Metazoa; phylum Arthropoda; class Insecta; order Lepidoptera; family Tortricidae; genus Archips; species Archips crataeganus. The sequence continues at coordinate 20,692,720 of OX402048.1, forward strand.
GGTACTAAGCAACGGATAAACATACTTATATAGATAAAAAAATACTTAAATACATAGAAAACATCCATAACTCAGGAACAAATATTCGTGCTCATCACACAAATAAATGCCCTTACCGGGATTTGAACCCAGGACCTCTTGCTTCGTAGGCAGCGTCACTACCAACTAGGCTAAAGCGGTCGTTAAAATCACCAAAATTGGATTGGATTGTATCACCAAAAATTGAGTTATGGTACGGAATATAAAATATTATGATCTTTCTAATATATAAAATCTCGTGTCACGGTGTTCGTCATCGAACTCCTTCGAGACGACTCGACCGATTTTTATGAAACTTTTTTCTCCGTACTCGTTAGGTCTGAGAATAGGTCGTAGGCTATTTTATATAACCCTATTCTTCGCGGACGGAGTCGCGGGCAACAGCTAGTCTAATATATAAAAATGTCGTGTCACGGTGTTTGTTATCGAACTCCTCCGAAACGGCTTGACCGATTTTTATGAATCCATATTTAGTACGAGGGGCGTTCAATATAAAGTGAGAATGAGATGCAAACTCTTTTAATATTACGAAATTAAATACTGGCCGTTAAAGCTAATCTATCTAGCTGATTGCTATGAAAAAAAAAACTAACTGTCTTTTGTTTAAAAAAATATACAGTAATTTCTTTGCAATGCTATTGAGTACGTTAGCGAAAATGGAGAAAATTGAACTGCGCGCCGTTATCAAATACTTGTATTTGAAAAATTTTTCTACGGACCAAGTCAATTTGGATTTGCGGGACACTTTAGGGTCTAATGCTCCTCCGTATTCGACAGTCGCACGTTGGTGCGCCGAATTTAGACGTGGAAGAACATCGACAATGGACGACCCCCGCTCCGGACGCCCTACTACAGCAGTAACTGAAGAAATTGTGAAAAAAGTCGAAAACTCAGTTTTGGCGGATCGTTGTGTCACAGTTCGTTTTATTGCTGAAAATGTAAAGATTTCAACGGGGAGCGTGCATAATATTTTACATGAACGCTTGGGTATGAAAAAGGTATCTGCGCGTTGGGTACCAAGAATGCTTACTGACACGCAAAAACAAACTAGACTAGAGACTTGTCAAGAAGCTTTGAACCTGATGCAGCAAGACCAGGAACTTTTTTTGGCGCGATTTATAACAATGGACGAAACATGGCTCCATCGTTACGACCCTGAAACGAAACTGCAGTCTATGACATGGAAAAGGCCATCATCTCCAACTCCGAAGAAAGTCAAGGTGAGCCCATCTGCCGGTAAGGTCATGGGCTCTGTTTTTTGGGATGGTAAAGGGGTATTAATGATTGAGTATCTCAAGCATGGAGCCACTATTACGGGCACATTATACGCCAAACAAATAGCAACATTGCGCAATGAGATCCGCGAAAAACGGCGAGGTAAACTCTCGAAAGTTGTGCTGTTCCACCAGGACAATGCCCCGGCACACAAGTCCGCCGTTGCAATGGCTGCAATTCGTGATGCTGGGTTCGATATCCTTAAGCATCCTCCGTATTCACCAGATCTCGCTCCCAGTGATTTCTACCTATTTCCGAGATTGAAACAATACCTGAGAGGCCAGAAATTTGAAGACCACGACGCGGTAGTCGCTGCAGTACAAGATTTTTTAAGTACTCAAGATGAGACCTTTTTTAAAAATGGAATTTTAAGTTTAGAAAAAAGATATACTAAGTGTATTATGCTAAAAGGTGACTATGTCGAAAAATAAAATGACATTTAGTAAAAGTTGTTTATAATATACTCATTCTCACTTTTTATTGAACGCCCCTAGTAGATCTGAGAATAGATCATAGGGTATTTTTATATCCCTATTAGGTGATATATTTTATGGCAAAACAACGTTGGTGGGGTCTTTAAAATGCCACTGCGAGTGGGCACAAAGTATGCTATTAAAAACAGTGTACTTATTCAATCCCAGACCCTAATATTACTTTTACCTACTACTATAACTACTTTTTAAAAATATGGAGCACTAGTGCATTCCTAATTTTTTTTTAGAACAAAGCATAGTGATGTCATCAAATAAAAAGTGCTAGCACCTGTAGTAATTCAGTATTGCCGAAGTCCACGTTCGTTCTCCGCTTCTTCGAATTTAGTTTTCTGCCACATCCCTACGCTAAGCCGAAGGTCCGTCAGATCAAAAGCGCCAGTAATGGCCGTCCCTTTTATTCCACATTCACTGCGCACCGTCCCTTGCAATAGGGCACGCTGTTCTGAAACTATTGTTTTATTTAAATTCCGCCATATTGCGACCCTGTTGTATAAAATCGGGCTTTTTTTTATTGCTGCTTTATTTTACTACGCTTCATTTTGTAGTTTGTGTGACTGTGACGTATCAGTTATTGGTATATTTTTCCCAGATTCCTATAACCATACTAATGTTATAAATGCGACAGTAACTATTGTCTGCTTGTTTTTTTTTCTGTACTGTTTTTGATGTTCAATAAAGAATATTTGTACTGTATTCTAACTCTGTCTGTTACCTCTTCTCGCTTAAACCGCTGAACCGATTTAGACGAAATTTGGTATGGATATAGTTTGAGACCCTGGAAAAGACATAGGAAAGTTCTTATCCCGGAAAATTGCATAGTTCCCGTGGGATAGCGATAAACGAATTCTTTGCAGACGGAGTAGCGGGCAACAGCTAGCAGCTAGTAAAGAATATTTGTATTGTATTTTAACTCTGTCTGTCTGTCTGTCCGTTACTACTTTACGCTTTAATCGTTGAACCGATTTAGATGATATCAGGTATGGAGATAGTTTGAGGCCCTGGGAAGGACATAGGATAGTTTTTATCCGGAAAATTGCATAGTTCACGGGACAGCGATAAACGATTTTTTCGCAGACGGATCTGCGGTCAATAGACAGTATAATTACAAATTTGCTATTTGAAATGTGCGCGCTCATTTCATTGCAACAACAATGACTACACATGAACTCAAAATAGTAAATTCACGTCACGTATCTACGTATTTAATTCATCTGAAGCATAAATTATGTTCGTGCCTCGCTCGTGTAGGTCGCGTAATGAAACTAATATAAGCCGCCGGCGTTGCTTTATTTTGCTCCGAAGAATTTATTTTTAAGCGGAAAAGGTGATAGGTGAGCAGAATGCTCGGCTTAATCACTTTTACATCACTACATAGTATAAAACAAAGTCGCTTTCCGCTGTCTGTCTGTCCCTATGTATGCTTAGATCTTTAAAAGTACGCAACGGATTTTGATCCGGTTTTTTTAATAGATAGAGTGGTTCAAGAGGAAGGTCTATATGTATATTGTATAATACATGCATAATTGCACCCGAGCAAAGCCGGGGCGGGTCGCTAGTTTCTTTTAAACTCAAGCTTCTTTTATTGTTCTTGTAATGTTGAGAAATTATGTTCAACAACCAATTTATAGAAAGGCGAGAGGCTCATTATATTATACATAGCTATGGTTATTATCATCATAATAGTCCGTTATTAAGAGGGCAGTTCCGTGGGTACCGAACGTTAGTGATGGGCAATAGGTACAAACTACCCAAGTCTCGACGTTGTAGCTATGAATGGGAACTCCAAAATTTATCTGAAATCCCGGCTTGTCCCACTGCAGGGCACATGCCTTCTCAGAATGAGAGGGCTTGGGCCGTAGTTCCCACGCAGGCCCAGTGCGGATTGGGAACTTCACACACACCATTGAATTTCTTCGTAGATTTCTGCAGGCTTCCTTGTTATGTTTTCCTGCGCCTTAAAGCTCGTGGTAAATTTCAAATATATTAAATTGTAGCTAACCTGATGTTTTTGCCACTACTGGGCAAAGGACGTCACCCTGTTGTATATTCTTCCCATTCTCTTTCCCGGTTCAGTATATCAAAAGTCATCCAAACAATAAAAATATCTAGGTACCAAATACCAAATTTCAAGTCAATGCGATCACCCGAAGTCGGTGAAATTTGACCTACAAGTTTTGGCCCAAACATTTTTGCTTGTAAGTATCTTGTAATATCATCATGTAGAACCGGCTTTTTACAGCCAATCTAAGTTCTAAAACAAAACTAAACAATCGTACAAATAGGACTAGATGGACACCCTTAAACGCGTCCTGGACGATCGTTCCAAGTTCCCACGATTACTTCCCAGGGATAAGAGCCCAATAAAGTGACCTGCGAAACTACTCGATCCTCCTATCCCTCTCAAACTTTACCTATAAAAGTGCAGAGGAAAAGAGACGCGATGAAGATCCAAGACTCGCACTCAAACAGATGCCCCGGAGGCACAACTTTACTTAAAACCCCATCGTCCCTTCCCTTTCAGGCCATGTGGTCTGTCCTGAAACTATTATTTTATTCAAATCCGACCTATTGTAGCGATGCTCTTATCCTTTCAAAGGATTGAATACAAAAATCTTTTCAGAATCATTCACTAAGTGAGGTGCGGCCGGATATTGTACAGAATTGTGCCTTTGAATCAAAATCGCCGAAAGAAAATTGGTAGAATATTTAACATTTGTAGGCACTGATTTTTAGTTAGGTATGGATATTGCGCCAAATATGACCAACATTGCCAGGCGTTCGGTGTCAAAATAGACGAAATAGATATGATAGTGATTGCGAAGGCAAGCGTCAAAAGCGTTAGACGATAAGCCTGCAGAGGCCGTATTGTCTAACGCTTTCTTTCGCAGGCGCTTTCTATCGCATTCAGTGCTCCGAGGAGCTATTCAATTTATTACCAGCTACGGGCTTCCACTATCGCACGTCGCGCCGTAAGTCTGCGTTCCACCGTCACCACCTTGATGAATATACATCTACAACTGTGCGTTTCCGTCGGCATTTTCTGCCACGCACAGTTAAATTGTGGAATCAACTCCCGTCTACGGTGTTTCCAACTAACTATGACATCGGGTCCTTCAAGAAAAGAGTGTATTGTTCCCTTAAAGGCCGGCAACGGACTAGTGACCCTTCTGGGGTTTCTGGTTCTCATGGGTGGTGGTGATCGCTTACCAACAGGTGACCCACTTGCTCGTTTGCCTCTCTCTATAAATAAAAAAAAAAAAAAATTCGTCTTCTCTTTGTGTCACCATCTTATACTGTTTGACTGAAAGAAATAGTGCCAGGGTGGAACCTTTTTGTTGCAAATGTCATGTTGACGTTTCCTACATCTGCCAAAGAAATCATTGGGAAATTTTCTGTGAAGAGGTTCCACCCTGGCAGGGGCGTAGCTGCCGCCGTATCAGCCGTATCAATAATACGGCTCCCCTGGGCTACAGAGGTCCCTAAGGCGTGTAAGCAAAAATTAGTAAAATGTTGAAAAAAAAATGAAAAATGAAAAAATGTTTATTTCGTTTTTAACCTTAGGTACATATTAACATCAAGGTTGGGACCTCCTTTTAAATATAAAGATATCTGTGCCAGGGGGTCCCGCTCCTCTATAACTAGGTACAAATTATTATATAAAAAAACATAACCCTCCTTGGACAGTCGGGTGATAGAAAATAAATAAAAACAAAAATAGACAGGTACATGGAAGATTTTGTTATTTATATCTATTGAACCATTAAACATAAACATAGAGTGTGTGTGTGTGTGTGTGTCCACAATGTCACTTAATCTCGTGCTTCCCGGGAAAGCCCCCCAACTTATTTTGATACAGGGCCCCTCCAAGGCACGCTATGCCACTACACCCTGGCACGCGATTCAGTATCCTTGACTGTACAGCTGATCACAGGTCTGTTGCTTCTTGTAGCCGGCTCCGATATACCTTTACAGTCTTTACACTCAAACGCGTGACGCACTTACGTTGTCATTTCTAATTATTTATGATCATAAGACGGAACTAATGAGCCAAATTAAACTAATTACGAAATCAGGACCGATTGTGTTACACGGTAAAATTGAGTTTCCTCCAATAGAAGCAATTAGCGTGCTCGCGTCACACTGACGGCTGTAACTTATTAATGAAACTAAACGTGTTAGTCACCTGGCTACAAATTGGATACAGCTTAGAGTTAATTTGACATCACTGATGCTATTATTAATTCTGGTGTCGTGGGCGCGGATTGTTTGGGAGGGTTAGTCGATTAATTGGAGACAAGAGGAATGATTAGACTAGTCTAACACAAGTAATTATATGTACAAGTTCTATCTTATATGGTTTGCGTTGGAAATCTCCTGAGTCCCCACTTTTTCTTTCTGATGCAGAGCTTAAGACCCACATTAGAATCATATTTTTTGTGACTTTGTAAACTACAGGGTGGAATTTAAAACGTGATACAAAATTAAAAAGCTAAGCTTAAAGCTTTTAAGCTTTACTTAGCTTACTTTGGGACTAGGTCAATTGATGTGAATTGTCCCGAGATATATATTTTTTTTTAATGTTTCTACATAATATATTATATAGATTTGTAGGCTACATGAAAAGTAGGTAATATCGCAAACACAGACAATATCTCTTTGAGACTTTAAGAGGAACTAACTATCTATAAAACTACTCTATTTTTATTATATTTTATTAAAAAACTAGCTTGTGCCCCACTACTACGTCTGCGAAGAATAGGGGTCCAAAAAATAGCCTACGAAGTAAATATTCTCAGACCTACCAAATGTAGAGAAAAAAATTGATAAGAAGGAGGAGTTTGATAGATAACAAACACCGTGACACGAGATTTTTATATATTAGATTAGAAGAAGAAGATATCTATACATATAATAAATCTGTAACAAGTCGGTGTCTGTACATTGAAGATATTTGAGAAAAACTGTCACTAGGGCTATTTATTAGCACAATAGAACCCAAAACAATGATTTTTAGAATTATTGTCTGTTTGTCTGTTTTTTTTTTTTTTTTTTTTAAATATCACGGGACAATTCACACCAATTGACCTAGTCCCAAAGTAAGCTAGGCAAAGCTTGTGTTATGGGTACTAAGCAACGGATAAACATACTTATTTAGATAGTTACATACTTAAATACATATTAAACACCCAAGACCCGAGAACAAACATTCGTATTTTTCATACAAATATCTGCCCCGACACGGGAATCGAACCCGGGACCTCAAGCTTCATAGTCAGGTTCTCTAACCACTAGGCCACCTGGTCGTCTGGTGTTTGTCTGTTTGTCTGTGCGTTTGTGCGCGCTAATCTCAGAAACGGCTTAACCTAGAAGGATGCGGTTTTCACTGACATGTTGGTATTTTCTTGGATTAACATTTAGTGTTTGTTTCATTTGAATCGGTTCACAAATAAGAAAGATACGTCTATTTTAAGAATTTATCGAACAGGTTTTTTTGTTTGAACGCACTAATCTTAGGAACTACTGCTCCGATTTGAAAAATTCTTTCAGAATTAGATAGCAGATTTATCGAGGAAGGCTATAGGCTATATATCATCACGCTAACACCAATAGGAGCGGAGCGGAGCGGAAGAATGTTTCAAAATCGGGGGTTTTTGAAGTAAAACTTCTATAGGCACGCTTGACTTGGGAGTACGGTGTTGAATGTGAACGCGGGTGTGCCGGGGAGTTCGGGGGGGTGCGGGGGCGGGTATTTTTTTATATCGAGGAACTAAGGAGAGCCATAATTGATGAAAAAGCAAATTGGATAAAAAAAAAATAAGCTGCCCAAATTACTAATTCCACGCGGACGGAGTCGCGGGCAAAAGCTAGTTCATAGTATAGGTATTATACAGGAACTACTTAGGCATTCCCATAAAAATGAGACACACATGCATGGTCACGAAAGGAAGTAACAGCCGAAAAAATACCACAGAACGTGTTTATGTTTATTCAGGCCACCGAAAAGGGACATCGCATAGAACAAAAGATTAACGGGCACTCCTCTCCATCTCCGGTTACTCCAATGATTAATACCGCCTTTCCTCCCGGTTTAATACCTAAATAAGAAAACGCGTCCTAAAAGGCGGCCATTAGCAAAAAACACTGCAATTTATCAACAAAGACACCTACAGAATGTCGTCTGAGTTTCCTTAAATCCGAGTCCCATTATTATTCCGCTTTGCCCACCGCAAGGAAATTCGGGTAATCCCTTGCGATTTTTTAAACTTCTAAATTGTTACTGTTTATCCCTTGGAGTACTTTTTCTTATTTATTTCTACGCAATTACTGAAGTTGAAATAGGACGGACAGTTCCGTACTAACAACTCTTAGTTGGTTGAAAATCACTCCAACTACGGGAGAGGAGCGTGTTTTGTGTTGTACAGTGCTGGAAAAAGTTCTCTCCCGTGGACTTCCAACTCGCCCTGTCTGCACTTATGTTGGAGCTGTCGCTCTAGAACGAGCGTAGGTCATCCCGCCATCTTCGCCTTTGCTTACCGCGGCGTCGATAACCATTCTGGGGCATCCATTGAGTGGTAATCTGTGCCCAACTAGGTGCATGCGGCAGACGTGGCCAGCCGAGTCCAATTTGAGCCTGGTGGATGCTTTGCCTACATCTACAATGCAAGTTTAGAAGCGCAGTAGGTACATTGTTCTGGACTCGACTTTATACATCTAAAATACTGCGCTCCTTAGTTCTTTGCAGACCTTCAATTTGGACTTTTGAGTCTCGGTCTGGGTGAATGTTTGAACACCGTAGATTAGTCGCGCTTACGTTTGTGTATTTTTTATTATAGGTAAAGTACTTAAGTACCTGGGACGCATTTAATACCTGGTTTACACTCGCGTACGAGTGGCGAGACGAACTGCGGGACGAGCCACGAGACGAGAGTGTAAACAGGCGCGCCTCGCGCCTCGTCTCGTGATTTGCCTTGATTTTGAGGCTCGCGTCCGGAGCGAGACGACGAGGCGAGGCGCGAGGCGAGGTGACGAGGCGAGAGTGTAAATCAGGTATAAAAGTTTTTTGGACTTGACATTGTAAAGGACAATCTACGATAGCTAGCATGAACTATCGCGCAGCTTGGGAAAGGTAATCCCCGTAAATATTACAGATAGCTAGTAAAGTAGGGTACTGTGCCCGCTCGTAAATTAAGACCCGCCTAAGACGATAAGTACGCCCTCTGTTTGTCATGGACTGGATGATTTAATACTGTAGACTTCGTCAGGGTACACATTTGTATTGTTCAAGTTAGCTTTTATGGGACTTCGGGGATGTGGTTTTCAGTTGGACCTGGTACTTAAGTAGGAGTTGCCGTGCGCTCGGTTTCATTGCTAGCGACTGTGCAGCAACGTAAAAAAAATTACAATATATTAGCGTACTAGGTATAACCCGCAGCTTCACCCGTTTTAGAGCTCCATGAAAAAAGGTTACGGTAATATTTTTGAAGAACAATGATTTATAATATTAGTACGATAGGATACGATCAGTAGTGAGGGGATCTGTAGAAGAACCAGGGTCACCGACATAGCCAACAGATTAGCTCGTTGAAATGGCAATGGGCATGGCATATAACATGCAGAAAAGATGGCCGTTGGGGCCGAAAAGTTCTCAAATGGAGACCACGGACTGGCAAACGCAGCGTGGGACCTCGTTAGGACGATTTGGTGAAGGCCACAAGTTCAAGGTGGATGCAAGCCGCTTCCAACCGTAATGATTGGGTGTCAATGAGGGAGGCCTATATCCAGCAGTGGACGTCCTACGGCCGAAATAATAATAGTAATAATATTATTATTTCGACCAACATAGGATCATAGTGTTAGTACAGATACATAAAAGCTTAATTCTAGTGTTAGTGATGCCTTAGTCAGGAAATGAAGAAAATGATGATGATGAAGATTGGATTGTGTTACTTTATCTCGGCCTATCCTACCCTAATGCAGGGCACAGGCCTCAGAATGAAGAGGTTTGACCTATGGCCTAAGCCATTGCTTCGTCGTAGGCTCGAACCAGGGCTCAGACTTCGAAATTTCTCGAAATTCATGTGCGGAAGTACATTTGAAATTTACCTGGAACGTTACGGTGAAGTAAAACATTGCCAGGAAACTTTCCGACATCGGGGAAGAAATTCAATGGTGTGTGTGTGTGTGTGTGTGTGTGTGTGTGTGTGTGTGTGTGTGTGTGTGTGTGTGTGTGTGTGTGTGTGTGAAGTACCCAATCTACACTACTACAGAGATGACCTCCACGCGTTCTTGGGAAAAAAGGGTCTTTAAAGACAGACGAACAACAAAGTGATTCTATTTGGTTACAGAATCCTAAAAAAACACCCACCAGAATCAACTCATTCACACCATTTAATTTGCATATCGTTTGAAAGCTTACGTTTCATTTACCAAAAACAATCGTGTCCAAGCCATCAGCCGCGGCGGTCGCCCATTAAAACGTTTTAAATGTTAATAAGAGGCAAAACAATACGTGCGCATTTTTTATTTCATACCCTTCGATTGTTGACCCCATGTTCCATACATGGCAGATTCCCATACGAATGCGTGTGACCCACTGACATAGTTATACCCAGCGGAATCCTCTTATTGGATCCCAGTACGTGGGCCCCTGTAGTATTCTAAGAGCGTCTGGAAGGGAGCAATAACTTGGCTCATGGTAGCCACTGAATTTTATTATTTCGCGATTTTTATGTTTGCAATCGGCTTGAGTGTTTCGCAAATTCAATTCAAGCTGGATAGCTCAACAGATGTTTTCATTTTTCACAATGAATCTCGATCTGTAGTGGAATTAATTTCGGTGAGTAGTTTGTCAAATAAAACGTTTTGGCTGTTTGGTTATTAGACTGTCTGAAGGTTGGATGGGATGAAAACGTAATTGGAGTATTGTGTTCATCAAAAAGCTTTTATGAAACTTCTTTAATCATGATAATCTACTGTTTACATATACATACTCGTAAAATAATAAAAACACCACAGGAAACTGACAATTGACCTATTCCCAAAGTAAGCATTGCTTGTATTTTGGATAGGTACTAAGCAACGGTTGTGCATAGTATTGAAATACTTAGATAGGTAGTACACACCTAAATATATATCAATCAGCCAAGACTGAGAACAAAAATTAGTATTTTTCTCACCATAATACTTTTTTTTTTTTTTTTTTTTTATGATATAGGGGGCAAACGAGCAGACGGATCGCCAGATGGTAAACGATTACCGTCGCCCATGGACACCTGCGACACCAAAAGAGTCACAAGTGCGTTGCCGGCCTTTTAGGTAGGAGTACGCTCTTTTCCCCGACCGGGGATCGAACCCGGGACCTCAAGCTTCGTAGTCAGGTTCTCTAACTATACTATGCTATTCGGTACTTAATCAAATTTTATTCTTTGGTAGAATTGAAATTACTTGATTTATGGACAAACAAGACTTGTAATTTGGCAAGGAAGGAGGTGTACAGTCGAGGTCAAAGATATGTTTACACTTTGCTACCTTGTCACTATCACTTCGTGTTTGAACTTTTGTATAAAATTGTCAGAAGACATACAGTGACAGTTGGACTAACCATAGGGGGTTATTGCCATAGTCGCCACGCTTGGCAGGCGGGTTGGCGACCGCAGTGGGATACCGCTGACAAAGGACGCTGCTGCCCATCCTTCGATATTATTGGCCGCAGTTTTAGAACATGCCAGGGTCCTAAAATCCGCGCAAGAACTAAATTCACCGACATAGCTCGAAGAATAGCCAGACTCAAGTGGCAGTGGGCAGGGCACATCGCTCGTAAACTGATGGCCGATGGGGCAAAAAGGTTCTCGAGTGGCGTCCACGGACCGGAAGAGGCAGTGTAGGTAGGCCTCCAACAAGATCGAGCGACGACCTGGTTAAGGTTGCAGGATCGCGTTGGATGCGGATGGCACGGGACCGATTTGTTTGGCGAGCCTTGGGGGAGGCCTATGTTCAGCAGTGGACGTCTTTCGGCTGAAATGATGATGATGATACAGTGACAAGCTTCTAAAGTATAAAGATATCTTTGACCTCGACTGTCCTAAGAAGCGATTTTTCCAAAATTTCACTTTATACAAACCCGCAGGGTACTGCTAGTTGAACATAGACTATGGTAAAGCCTATGCTAAGGTAGGGTCAGCCGGAATTTTTATTTTTGTAATGTCACTGTACTGTTTTTGGTGTTCAATCTATACATATAATAAATCTGTAACAAGTCGGTGTCTGTACATTGAAGATATTTGAGAAAAACTGTCACTAGGGCACTAGGGGACTAGGGTATTTATTAGCGCAATAGAACCCGAAACAATGATTTTTAGAATTATTGTCTGTTTGTCTGTTTGTCTGTTTGTCTGTGCGTTTGTGCGCGCTAATCTCAGAAACGGCTTAAGCTAGAAGGATGCGGATTTCACTGATAGGTTGGTATTTTCTTGGATTAACATTTAGTGTTTGTTTCATGTCAATCGGTTCACAAATAAGAAAGATACGTCTATTTTAAGAATTTATCGAACAGTTTTTAGAAGAATTAATAAGCTGAAGAGTTTGTTTGTTTGTTGTTTGAACGCGCTAATCTCAGGAACTACTGCTCCGATTTGAAAAATTCTTTCAGTGTTAGATAGCCCATTTATCGAGGAAGGCCATAGGCTATATATCATCACGCTAACACCAATAGGAGCGGAGCGGAGCGGAAGAATGTTTCAAAATCAGGGGTTTTTGAAGTAAGTAGGTGCGGGTTGGTTGGGAGGGGGGGTTTGCGGAGGGGGGGGGGGGTTGCGGGGGCGGGTAATTTTTTTTATATCGAGGAACTAAGGAGAGCCATAATTGATGAAAAAGCAAATTTGTTAAAAAGCATAAGCTGTCCAAATTACTAATTCTACGCGGACGGAGTCGCGGGCAAAAGCTAGTAAAGAATATTTGTATTGTATTGTATTGTAAAGTCCATACTGACTGACTCACCAATGGCCACCCCAAGCCTTTGAAAATAGAAAACAGAAAAATGTTGACATTTGAAATGTTAGAGCGGCGTACCACCACCCTTTGTCATTTCAGTATAATCCTTTACCTAAGTTTCATAATTATCGCCAGCAAAGCGCGCTCATCCCAGCATTAGCATTGGTTCCAAGAAAGCCCACAGAACAAGTCTTGAATAACTTTTCGGAATTATAATTGCGTTACTTAGCATACTTTCGCCATCATCACATTTTAAGTCAATTCATTCCTGTTTTTCATAAACCGGTGCTTTCAAGTCGTTCGTCCATAAAAGTTTGGAAATGAATTCGGTGGATGCGGCGGAAGTTTCCGCCTTTATTGTTTGCGGAGTGAATGAGCGGAGACTCGAGTAGTGGGATATGAGTTTTGGTTGGGGCTTTGTTTGTTGTTGAATGTGATGCTTGGTTCACTGGCACACATACAAAAGTGAGATCGTACGTAATAAAAAAAAAATATTAAAATACTGAACAGAAAATATGTAAGTGAACTACAACAATTACCTTGCTCAACCGCGACCTTACGAATATACAAAAAATGTGTGTTCATGCAGTTCCTCCGCCTCCACACTGTACGAACACACATAAATCACACAAACCCAACTATCACCACCACCACACTAACTGTCGCGTTTCGAACTCAACCAGAGCTCATTTTCAGAGCAACGCAACCGTTCACCATGCTACCAACCGGAGTCTGCACGAACGGAGACGGTTCTGAAGCCTGAAAAAAGGTTTTCGAAGTGGGTTAAAAAGACATGTAACAGCTAAGTAGGCTTAACGAATCGTATCTCGCACTCTCTAACTCACTCGCTCTTACCATTCACTCTACAAAAATCTCCGGTCATTCGATCCACTCTCTTACATCAATCATTCGTCCACAGATTCACCTTCATGTCTATATAAATAAACACATTTTAGACTTGCTTAAAATTACAGTTGTCTTTTATTTCTTTATCACTAGCAATAACGACTTTAAGAAACATTTACATGGAGCTTGGCCGGAAAAAGTATACGGCAACATTTTTAAAGTCAATGGTTTTTTTTCCGAGGTAATTAATGCGTGTTCTGTTAGATTGCTGAGCTAAGCGGATATGGATTTCTAAGTGATAGAGCATCAACAGCAATGTACCGTAACTTATACGGTATTTCTCGCAACACCTAAATGAGGCTTTTGTTCTATGGAAACCTTGGTGGTGTATATTGTAACGAGCGTCTCTTCCCAGTTATTATTTCACTTTGCCGCTCAGTTAAGCACGATGTCCGCTCCGAGGGGCCCATTAACGGCTAATTTATTTCTTTTATGACGGAAATGCTTTGTCGATTCCTGATTTGATTCCGTAGATACGACTTAGGTCCGTCAAGCGTGATACCCAAATTACCCAATGAGATATTGTGAACAAATTAATTGTTTTATTTGTGGTCTTTCGGGCTTTTGAGAAGATGGTCAACTACAGAGCCGCCGCGCGAGCATTGTTCGACCGCGGCAGACCTGTGTTTTGGCACGTTTCAGCAACCCAATGTTCCAGTTGCCTCGCGCGACGGCTCGGTATCTATAGTGCGCGGCTGCCACGCGTAAATCCATAATAATTATAAGAATTGCTAGCTGTTGTCCGCAGCGGGAACTTTTCACCTTCCCAGGATCAAGAGTAGCCAATATTAAGTTAGTGTAGTGTATGGGGCCTAGCTGAGGGGTGTAGAAGACTTGCAATTCAACTAATTAAATGAAAACTTGCACTTTCTTTAACATGGCTTTAGTAACACGTATCACTGTAAATTACAACCTCACATTATCACAGCCTATCGAAGAATACCGACCGTTAGACCGTCTGCCGTCCGCTGTTCGTTTCTTTATTGAAATTCTAGAAGACCCAATTTCAAATTTACGGAACAGCAACACGGTCTCGGTGGCCAGTGTCTTCAGGAGACCTAGGAATAAAAGAATCAAGATTGGTTTGTAAAAGTTAAAATATTATCCCAGAGAAACGCATTACGCATTTTTATTATTATTTGCTTTGCATTATGTATTATTTTGAATTAATAAAAATTATTATTATTATTAGGTACCGGGATATTATGTCTCATTCAAATTTTTGTTTATCACGTGGTTGACTAACAAACATCTAATCATCTAACTATCCAAACATCCTCACAAACTTTCTCATTTATTAGTAGCTAAGATTTAATCTACATCTCTGTATATCTGTCTGGCATTGTAGTTTCATAAACTATGTTTTTTTTAAACTCGCTGCAGTCACTTTATAACACAAAATCGCACGTTTAAAAAGAATTAAGCGGCAATTTAAGCGCTAATGAGTGCTCCAATCAATCGCTTATCGTCGACGGGACCTATTTCGCTTGCCGTAAAACGAGTACTTGGCAAAGTACTGCGAAACTAGTCAAGACCGAGTGGATTTAGTTTGAGAGTTCCGTTAGTTGACCAATTGATTGTTATAAGTTTTAGGGTATTTGTCACGACCAAACCAAATAATTGACGCAGTCTTCATTGGCTGAGAAGTGTTTGGCTACGCAGCTACGTAACTTTTGTATGACAATAGTGAGTGATTTTTGATTTTTTGATTTTGGTTTATGACTTAGTGACCAGGGCACTGATGGAGCTACTGGCCGATGGGGCCAAAAGTTTCTCGAAAGGTGTCCACGAATCGGAAGACGTAGTACAGGTAAGCCTCCAACAAGATGGATTGACCTGGTTAAGGCTGCGGGAACGCGTTGGATGCGAATGGCGCAGGACCGGTCTGTTTGGCGAACCTTGGAGGAGGCCTACGTTCAGCAGTAGACGTCTTTCAGCTAAAATGATGATGATGAATGTTTCCATACATCGGACTATGTTCACAGTGTAGGTACCAAGGTAATTAGAATCAAAAATGCCGATGACTACTCTTAACAGTCGTGTACAGTAGGTAAAGCTAACTCAATCATCTGTTGAAATGTTCTAGATTAGTTTTGAAATACCAAACACAGGCAGGCGACTTATGGTTTCCTCGAATAGACTTTCTGCAGAGAGCAGCTTCACATAATCAATGCAAATTGAAAGAGACTCCATCTGACAATAGATTTTTACGTTCGTATTCTGTTAAGGTAATTTGCTTCAAATATACATCCAAATTTTGTACCGAAATAGAATGAATTCTCGTTTCGCATGTCACCCATAAAAGTCCAATTTGGTTTCGTGTTATTTTACTCAATGTGTTCAGTAGGAATTGCTTTGGGTAAATACATCAGCATTCTGCAGGGGACGTCGTACTCTTACACAGTCGTATACGGTTAAAAGGAAACCGCTTTTTGTTACTCAGCAAAAATAATAATGTAATATTGGACTAGTAAGAATAACGACATTGGGTTCTTATTAAAAATGTTGGTGAAAAGATAACTGATGACCTCAAAACATTAGTAGGTATGAACTTGAGTTTAATTAACATCAAAGAACGATGGACACCAATTGACCTAGTTTCAAACTATGCAAGCTTCTCTATTATGGATAATAGATGACGTATAAATGTAATGTACACATTAAAAATTCATGATGTGAGAACGAACCAATAGCCACAACGTACAAGGTGCAAAGTGCTAAAAGGTTTGAACGCAATTAGAATCATTATTTCGACGTTGTTGCCGTCGAAACATTGATCATAATCTCGGTTTACATACGTCCCACTGCAGGCCACATGCCTTCTCTCAGAATGAGGTTAGGGTTGTAGTTCCCAAGCGGGTCAATGCGGATTGGTAACTTCTCATACCATTGAATTGCTGCGCAAGTGTGTGCTGGTTTCCTGGGGAGGTTTGTCCTTAACTGTAAAGCTTGTGGTAAATCACTAGGTACATAGTTTAAAGCAAAGTCGCTTCCCGCTGTCTGTCTCTATGTATGCTTAGATCTTTAAAACTACGCAACGGATTTTGATGCGGTTTTTTTTAATAGATAGAGGAGAAAGAGAGGAAGAGGAAGGTTTATATATATATATATATACATGCATAATTGCATCCGTGCGAAGCTGGGGCGGGTCGCTAGTGTAATTTAAAACGCAGAGGTGCGAGCCTACGCCACGACCCTCTGCTTGAGAGACTATAGGTCAAATCACTAGGTTACGAGTACTTACCTTGCTGCTTTCCACATCCATGCCCTCTGCAGACTATAGACTTGAAATTATTATTAAACAAACGCCGCAATTAAAACAAAACAAGTGAATATTTCGTTGTAGCAACGGCGTGCGCGCAACCCTAAAAACCTGCGACATCGGCACTGAATCTCCAATTACGTGACAAAATTGAGGGCTTTTTAGTCGAATTTGTTTCAGTTGAGCCCGGAATTTCGGCCGAGGGCGGAGATCAGGCATTCAGGGTATACTGTGTACAGTCGGGAAAACAACGAGCCAAAATTTAAATGTTTACTTTTAAATTTTTGCTTTGTTGCTTTTTATGGTCTGCGTTCGTGACGCCATAGCGTGTTTTGTTTTAGTGATATGGGACAGAAGAGCTTCACTTAAAATTAACGCCGTTCCACCAAGTTATGTAGGGATCCTATCGATGTTTAGAATTTTTTTCCGAAGGCTTAGAATCCCGAAAACTTAATTTGTCCGAAAGCATTTTTTTCTGAAACTGTAAATATTTCAGGATTTATTTCAGGACCATCGTGTTAGGGTTGTTTTATAAAAATCCTGAAGTATTTACAGTTTCAGAAAAAATGCATTCGGATAAATGAAGCATTCGGGATTTTAAATATTCGGAAAAAAATAATTCTAAATTTTGATAGGTAACCTATTCCCATCTCCTTTCTGCCCTTAGAACATAGAGTAACATACGAGCTACGGTCCAAGCTCTTTCAATCTGAGAGGAGGCTTGTGCAAGGGAGTGGGAATTTAAGTATAGAAGCTGTTGTGGTGCTTCATCTTAGACTACATTATCATCAGTCATCACAGTTGGGATTGTGGTCAAACACAAGCCAACACAAAAAAATTAGGTAACATTTTAAAATATTTATTAAGCTGTTTCACGTACATGATTTCAACCAGCTTTACTCGTGCTCTTATATACATTTGCCACTTGATTTTCTCTTCGATGTTGTGACCGACTGTACCCTTTCAGATCACATTCGAGCTCGTTTTCTTAATTCATGTACTTAGGATTCATGAACGTAGCACGATAAGAGACGATAAGGTATCGATTTTGGACCAAAACAGACGTAAGACTTGACTTTTCTCGCTTTTTTCCGCACCTATAAGTACTTCGTTTTTTTTAGCATTAGAAATGAGGTAAACAATCATGATGTGTCTTTTTATTGAAAACAGCTTTAAAAAAATAGTAACTGTTTCTTATGAAACCAAAGGAATGTAAATGACCATATTTCCTTGCTAATTTTACAAATTACAAATTATTTATTTACGCATGTTAGTCTTATGTAGCTATTAGTGTGAAGTTTATTTATCTATGTATCTAAACAGCGATCCGGGTGTCACCAACGGTACTGGCTGAAAATCAGCGCTGGGGTGCTTTAAACGCCTCAGCATTATGCTGAGCCAGTGTCTGATTTGCACCGCAATGACACATTCTACCAGTATCTTTTTCCGTTTTTTTTTAATTAGTGACTCCGAGTCAGCATACTAAGGCCGGGGCCGCACTGGTAAGGCGACCGGCGACGCGACGCGACGGCGACTAAATCAAACATATTTGATTTAGTCGCCGTCGTCGCTGCGGCCGCTGCGGCTGCTCACATATTTCGAACTATGTTTGATTTAGTCGCCGTCGCGTCGCGTCGCTGGTCGCCTTACCAGTGTGGCCCCGGCCTTAAGATTTATTTAAATGGACCGAAAGTAGGCCGACGTAGACTTGACTAAAAATATTAGCTATAGACCCTTAAGTTTTCCCATTCCCACAGGAGAGACATGAACAAAAAATGCGGATTAGCACTAACCTTACCTAGTCTGCCATCATTGTCAAAATCAAGTTCTTGATGTTGGTCGATGTCACTTAACCACAGAGGGGTGGGTGTCGGATAACTTCGTGTGCCCAAGAATTGCCGTTACCTTCTCGGTCAATCCGGGGGAAAACCAATGTTGGGCTTGTGTACCATATTGGGTACACGGGCACGGATATTAGCTATAATTTCCTGGGCAATTTATAGAACATCTTTAGCCGATGGCTAGCAACCAGGCGATCGTAACCGATTGGCGTTTCCGACAAAATCAACAGTTAAGAAGAAAAACAGATGTACAAAGGCAAACTTACCTCTTAAAGGGATTTCTCTCAATTAACTTTTGAAATGCTATGCTAAACTATGGAATTTTCCAAAAATATTTACATTCAAAACTGAAGCTAGGTTAAATCAAAAAGCGCAGGTAGCCAACGCTCGTGTATATACAGCTAATAAATCACAAAACACGAAAGCCCGCCGAAACGCTGAAAAAAAGGAGTGATTGTTTCAAAGTTACCCATAGAAATGGGGCGTAACGTTTTTGATTTACGACGAAAAGATTGGGTCATAAATCATTTTTTACACCGCCATGACGCCCGCGCCGGAAAAATTACACAAAAAAAAACCGGACAAGTATTTACGACGGGAGCGGCGCTGTAAGATGCTGTTATTAATTAATCCGGTTTTAGTAAAATTACGCTACAATTTGTACGGAGAATAGTTTAGGTGGTTCAAGTAATTAATTGGTGTGCCTACGGTTTAGTTCAGCGGGGCTACTCCGACATTCGAAAAACGAGGTTCGTATCGTAGCACCTTGCTCACTCTCGTATTAAATGGTATTTGCGAGAGCGGCGCGACACTATACGAAGTTCGAATCTTCGTAGTATAAGGCCAGGGGTCGGTAACCTGTGCTCCTTTCAATCTAAAATTGCGGCTCACCAGTTCCACATGTACAGATTGATAATTATATCCCTCAAAAACTATACCTACAATCGATCTATGAGTAAGTGCTACGAAGAAATTCAATGGTGTGTGTGAAGTTTATAATCCGCACTAGGCTCGCGCGGGACAGTTCCCACTACGGCCCAAGCCCTCTTATTCTGAGAGGAGGCCTGTGTCCTGCAGTGAGATGTATATAGGCGAGGTTGCTAATGATGATAATATAAAAATCAAAGTTTGCAGGTACTTCATAAAATCAATCTGGTTTTCAGGGTAAAAAAATGTGTGTTTAATGACTAATAAGTCTGTGAATTATTTATTCTATGGTGTCAACTATTCCATTGTTTGTACAATTTTCTACCTATTTTACACATTTAGAAAGAAAGAAAGAAAGAAAGAAGACATTTATTCACTTTTACAAGACACACATATACAAGAAAGTACACACAATTTCACACAAAAAAAAACAAAGATAACAAACAATTATTTATTTATTTATTTATTTAATGGAGTAATAAACATGTACATACACAGCTCTGCATGTGTGTCCCCGTAAAAGTGAAACGGTCACTGACTCAGCATTATGCTGAGGCGTTAGACGCCTGCAGCGCTGATTTTCTGTCAGAACCGTCTGTGACTCAGGGAACGATACACAAATATACTATAATAAACTACGTACCTATATAGAAATAAATTAATAAATTGAAATTTAATACTCAATATTGTTATGCATTTAATACTTTTAAGTCATTATCCATAAAAATATCTAGATTAGTCCATTAAAATCATGCCGACTTCAAACGGCGCGCAGGGAATACCTCAGTTTTAATTTTCTCAGAACGGCGTATAAATTATATTTCCGTCCGGGACGCCGCTGGAGGCCACAGATAGATTTATCTTAACGACAACCGTAATTACATTTTGTTTAATGTGCATTTAAAATACTTATTGTTCTGTAAATTAAATAATAAGTTACGGGCGAACCGTGCGTATTACGCGGCCCCAACGACGACTGGACTCGTAACACGAAATAGTAGATTGTACACCAAGGGGATAAAGCACTGCATTATGTCACGGGCGCGATATTGAATCCTGAGCGTATCGAGGGACTCCAGATTTAACTCCCGAGCGTAGCGAGGGGGTTTTTAGTTGATTCCCGAGCGAAGCGAGGGAATTAAGATGGAGTCCTGAGAGCAGTGAAGGATTTAAGCGCGCCCAAGGCAAAATCAGTTTTATCCCCGAGGAGTATACTCTACTTTTCTCACCTTTTGCGAGACAATAAAAACCAAGGCTACTAGAAAAATACTCGAAATAGACCCAGAAGCACTGATTCTGACACTGACTTTGCGCCTTTCGCAATTTTCCATTTGTCGAAATCTTTGTAAGCTTTTAAGTATTTTTCCTCCGACTTCTCTGGGAGTACATTATTAACAATTTCTAAGGCCGGCTTGCGCAGACCTGGATTAGCTACTTAACTTCGAGCGAGTTAACTGCTAACCCAGGGTTAACAAGTGTCAAAATGTATGGAACTGTCATTCTTAACTCAGGGTTACCGATTTATTTTTTTTACCCTGAACTGTGCAAGTGGCCCTAAGGCGTCTAATTTAATGGAATCAGGAGTCAAATCAGTTTCGTCACTCGATATTTTCTTCATGTTTTATCTTCTTTTGCAGTTTTGATAGTTAAAATTGCAGCGTATTGAAACACTCGCGGCTTTTGTTTAAGTATTTGACTTTGTTTTCGTTCGGCCGCGGAACTGCAAATAAATGAGGCGCGGCGCGGCCCCCGCGGGGCTGAGCACGCTGAGCACCAGCACCAGCAGCAGCACGGGCTGCGCCGCCGCGACCAGCACGTGCACGCCGGGCGATTTTGAAATTAGACTTTAAGTGCATACCAATAAGAACTACGAGAAGTGAGAATCACATTACTGCCCGGCGGGTTATAATGAAATTCAGTACAACATTACGCCCCGGCGAAAGCCAAGGGCTATAATGACTTACTTTGAGAGAGGTTTGCATGATATATGTAGAATTCAATTATTACTATACCGCGGGAACTTTGCATTTTCCGGGCATTAGGTATCCTATGTGTTAATCCATGTAATAACCTACCTGTGTGCCAAATTTCATCCAAACAACTAACGTTATTGTTTTCGTGTACGAAGTCGCGGGCAAAAGCTAGTTTATCTATATAAGTATGTTTATCGTCGTCTAGTACCCATAGTAAGTACAAGCTTTGCTTAGTTTGGGACTCGGTCGATTTGTGTAAGATTGTCCCCCTAATATTTATTTTATTTATTTGAACAAAATCACAGTATCCAGTAAACATAGCACGGATATAAGAGTGCGATCATCCGAGTGAAAGAAAATCGAATCAAAGTTGGCGTAACCCTCTGAAAGCCGTCGACAGGGCTTCTTGACCTAATTTGGGGCACGAGAGGCCGGCGATTTCCCGGGCCATTGGGCCCAAACGATGCCCAACCCTGCTACGCTATGCAACGGAACGGTTTACGACAGCCATTCGCCTGACACAAACGAGAATTTCAATTCTAAACTCAAATAAGTATAATCTGCGCGTAACCGGCCAAGAGCGCGTCGGGCCAGCATTTTAATTAGTTCCTGTAAAAGTTTATCACTGGCTCCATACTAAATTCTCCTGCTGATCCATTTTTTTTTGCGTACCTTTTAGGTTTCTCGATTTGTGAAGCGATTATTACCGCGACTATACTTTTTAAAATATTTCGTAATTGTAATCGTTGTTCGTCCTCTATTTTGTTCGACATTTTGCACCTGCACAAAGCACAACTAAGCAATGTGTAAACGATTTCTTAACACTTACCGTCGTAAAAACATGTTAACTAATCACTTGACACCTGCACTTGCTACTTAACAAAGTGTAAATAAGCCTTAAGATTCAAAACTTACATCCACAGTACGCATCCAGAACACGCATCTTTCTATATAAAAAACGTATCTTATTCGACCTCTTTCTACCAGTGCTATGCTATTTGGACCAATGAATTTGGTTGAAAAGTGAATGAAAATAATAGATACGTAGCCTAGCACAGCTCTGATGGAAAAGCACCCTAGCTACTAGGCTATCCGGTAGAAATATCTATAAGTTTGCTCGTCACCTGTGAAAGGGCAAATGAAGTCAGGCACCATATCTTTCGTCAACGGAGAAGCAATCAATGAACCGATGCGTACACTCCGGCATATTTTTGCAGAGCCACGTTTATATGTGATATTGAATCAGTTGTGATAGGATTACGAAATATTTATAACATTTAAACATTAGTATTGAATATCGTATTGAGAATCAATATATCAAGATCCTGTTTTTTGGTAACTACAGAATTTTTTTTAGAGAAGCCATTATTTATTTGCGATAAGTAGATGACATACCAGCTTGGCCCCATGCTGGGCGCCAGTTGAAAAGTTAACTATTTTATACGTAACTGCCATTAGTTTTTCTTCATTGAAATCGTCTCAACTTATATACGTCCCACTGCCGAGCCCAGACATCCTCCTAGAATGAGAGGGCTTGGATACTTTTTTTTGGACATTTTTGCTTATAACAAATTCAAAGTTAAAATATATTTATTTAATTTAGGCTATAACAAGCACTTGTGAAAGTCGAAGAATTTACCGTCAGTTCGGAAAAACCCTACCAAACAATATGACAAGCAATGACCACATTGGACAAGGAAAATGTTTAGTTATCCATTCCATTCCATTGACTCGCGCGAACGAGTTCGCTTCCTTCCTAACGTGAGCTTCTAGGGAATCGTCGGCGTCGTCTGTATTTCCGGACAGATACAACCTAGGGCTTTTAAAGGCTAGAGTAAAAAGGCTGTTACTGAACCAGTGAGTTACACATCCTCATACCACTAGGCCACCACGGTTTTTTTTACGTCTGGATCGTCAAAATATAATATCGCTGGCCATATACTAAATTATTTCGAAGAACCGGCGGCGGGCTGGATATAATCCTTTGGCAGGCCGGACCTGGCCGGCGGTTTACTTTTACTTTACTTTACTATGCATGCGTTTTATATCCACCAATCATATTCATTGGTCCGCACTGGCGGAAACGGGTTTAGCTAAGCTATGGTTTTTTATATGAAAACATGCGTTTTAAGGAGGCGTGCTATCGTTACAAATAAATGACAAAATCCCGCTGTCATTACATGACATGTTGTTGTGTGCGTGACCTCAACTCTCGTATCGATAGCTATACGCGTTCGTATTGTTCTTGTCGTACGCGCGTATTACGATACGCTTACGCCACAACGCCGAGTCCGAAGGGGCTAACTATGACAAATCTGTCCCACGTTGTTTGCCAATCTGTCCGAAGTTGGCCGCACCGCATTCGTTTGTTATTGTTGTCTCTCCTTTATGCGTCGGACATCGCGACGATGGAACTTTTCTAACTCAGATGTCCGGAGTTATGGAGCGCAAATAAAAAGTTTCAAAGTTCACTGAAAGGTTTCTGAACGATTTTTATTTATTGGTGACAAAGTTGCGAGACGTTGCACTGTTTATACTCGCCTGAAACTATTGCCTGTTGCCCCTGACTCCGTCTGCGAAAAATTCGTCTATCGCTATTCCGCGGCCACTATGCCATTTTCTGGAATAAAAACCATCCTACCTAGGGTCGCAAACAATTTTTATACCAAATTTCATCTAAATCTGTGCAGGGGTTTAAGCGTGACGAGGTAACACACAGACAGAGTTATTTTAGAGTAAGTTTATAAAATTAGTAAGGACAAACGTTTTACATTGCGTACCTTGAAGAAATGTATATGACTATCTCTATCCAAATTCATATCTAAGTACATATGTCCCGTTGACTTCTATAGATTTTCCTAACGAAAAGCAATAATGATGATAACACGAACTGAGGTACTTTTTACCCGACTGCCGACATTTAAAGCGAACTTAAAACATGTCGATGACAGTCCTTTTATATTTAATGCAACGATTAAATGGAATCGGAGGCATGCACAAATTGACATTAAATTCCAAGCAGCTACTGGTCGCTTGATAAATCTCTTCAAACTTAATTTAATGGCAACTCCTTATCGGTGAAGTAACCTTTAGGCATGCCTCCGACTGCATTTGATCGATGCATTAAATTTTGAAGAACTCTCATCGATTTTTTTTAAGGTCTCTTTAAATGTTTAGTCTTTTTTTTCGATTTTTTCTTGTTTAAACCGTTTCAGTACTTTCAGATTTTTTTAGTTATTTTTTTAAGAGCTATCAAAACACGATTTTTCCATAGATTGTATATGGCAATAACTAGTTATGAATTTACTTCTGCCAACTCAATCGCCAATTTCTTTATTTTAAACTTGGTTTTCAGAACTAAAACAAAGTGTTTTTATACTATAGTCGCGTCACGGAATTATTGTTTTATAGTGTCATTGACCTTAGTTCCTACCGAACTTAGTCAAATATAATTTAAGAGAACCCTCCAAATTACAAAGTTACCTAATTCGGTGGTGAAAAGTAGAACTAACGCATTCACGTAGTATTCAATCGCCTTTAGTTCGATAGTAGCGCCACTGGGACCGGATCAGATAAGTTTGTGGCGCCATTTTTAACCGGCAAAACGCTAGGTGCCTAATTGGCGAAGGGAGTAGTAATAAGAGCTAACAACCGGTACAGTACAGAACACTACTAGCGTGCCATACTGGTAATTACAGTATGATTATAGTTCTGATAATAATTTCTTTAGAAACCTAGCTTTTAAGTCATCATCATCATCATCATCCCAACCTATAAATATAAATAAATAAATAAATATAAATATCAGGGGACAATTCACACCAATTGACCTAGCCCCAAAGTAAGCTAAACAAAGCTTGTGTTATGGGTACTAAGCAACGGATAAACATACTTATACACCGTGAAATTTTAGTGGTTGTTTTCCCGAAACGAGGTGATTTAGTATCGATTGTACAATCGATTTATAATTACTATTTTGACTAGAGTCAAAAATCCAATTGTGAAAAATGAAAGTCGAAAATGACCGCAAACCAATAGTAACGCTTCGTTAGTACCTAACCTATCGTACGATCGTACGCTACTTGTACCAACGAAGCGTTACTACCTATTGGTTTGCGGTCATTTTCGACTTTCGTTTTTCACAATTAGATTTTTGACTCTAGTCAAAATAGTAATTATAAATCGATTGTACAATCGAAACTAAATCACCTCGTTTCGGGAAAACAACCACTAAAATTTCACGGTGTATAGATAGATACATACTTAAATACATATTAAACACCCAAGGCCCGAGAACAAACATTCGTATTTTTCATACAAATATCTGCCCCGACACGGGAATCGAACCCGGGAGCTCAGACCACTAGGCCATCTGGTCGTCCAAAAACCAAAAACCTATACGTATACTGCAGGGCGCTGAAACTTCTCAAATTGAGAGGGCTTGGGCCGTAGTTCCCACGCGGGCCCGGTGCGGATTGGGAACTTCACATACACCATTGGTTTTCTTCGCAGGTGTGTGCAGGTTCCTTAACGATATTTTTCTAAAATAAGTAAAGAAAGAAAGAAAGAAAGAAGACATTTATTCACTTTTACAAGACACACAAATACAAGAAAGTACACACAAATTCATACAAATAAACAAGGTTCACAAAACAACGAAGTAATAAATACACAGATCTGCATGTGTGTCCATGCAAAAGTGAAACGGTTGCTGACTCAGCATTATGCTGAGGCGTTAGACGCCTGCAGCGCTGATTTTCTGCCAGAACCGTCTGTGACTCACGGAACGATACACAAATATACTATATAAACTACTTAATAAAAAGATAAATTAATAAAATGATAATGAATTAACAAACAATTTAGATTTATTATTGCGTAGCGTAATATGTAAATAAATAAATACAATAAAGAAAAAGTAAACTGCGAAAACATAACCCTGTAAAACAACAGGTTAAGTAGGCACATAAATTTCGAAAAACTCAGAGCCCGGACTCGAACCTACGTCCCTCTGCTTGGCAAGCCATACAGCCATAGGTCAAATCACTACGACGCTACCACGGCTTTTTTTAATAGAAAATATTTTTCTTTAGTCGTAGGTATAATAAAAAAAAACTGTAAAAGTTAAAGGTGTGCTAGACTAACTTGTTTTACTTAGGCCTCTCGCTGAGGGTCGTAGGTTCGAGCCCGGGCTGGCACCTCGGAGTTTTTCGGAATTTATCGACACATCGAAAATTGGTCAAAGTCGCTTATCGTTTGGGGGTTAGATTGCGTTATTTGTTATTATGAAATTATGAAAAGCAACTAGGATGCTACACAATACTCTTAATAATTTAAAAGTTTGTTGTTTAAAAGCATATTTGGTATAAGATTGTTTGGCTCTTGTTTCAAATTATAACTCCTGAAATATTCATTAGAAAGTCAAGAAACTCCGAAGAAACAGATTCTTTGTGTTGTTTCACCTTTGATGTTAAGTACTAGCTTGTCAACGTGTTTTGAAGGCTTCGGTTGCAGGTACTAGAGCACCCTCTAACTCAAGATGTATGCTTAAAACACCGTATAAAAAAAATAAAAACCATTATTTTTTCCGTGGTGGCCTCTCAAGCAGAGGGTCGTGGGTTCAAATTCCGGCTCGCACCTCTGTGTTTCTCGGAATTTATGTGCGAAAATTACATTTGAAGGTGAAAGCCCATGAGCTTTACGGTGAAAGAAAACATCGTGAGGAAACCTGCGTACACCTGCGAAGAAATTGAATACTACTAAGTGAGTGTGTGTGAAGTTCCCGATCCGCACTGGGCCAACTGGGCAACTACGGCCCAAACCCTCCCATTCTGAGAGGAGGCCTGTGCCATGCAGTGGGACGTATATAGGCTGGGATGATGGTGATGAAGCACACAATGTGAGACTTTACTGTGCACGTAAATGTGTAAAATAAATGGCCATATTTCCTTGTCAATTGTTACAATATTTGCCGTGATTTATTTTTCAAAAGTGTTTTTCAATAACAATAAATAAATAAATAAATAAATATCATGGGACAATTCACACCAATTGACCTAGTCCCAAAGTAAGCTTAGCAAAGCTTGTGTTATGGGTACTAAGCAACGGATAAACATACTTATATAGATAAATAAATACTTAAATACATAGAAAACATCCATAACTCAGGAACAAATATTCGTGCTCATCACACAAATAAATGCCCATACCGGGATTTGAACCCAAGACCTCTTGCTTCGTAGGCAGGGTCACTACCAACTAGGCTAAAGCGGTCGTTCAAAAATACACATGAAGATGGCTTACCTTCTTTCTAAGGGTATGTATTACAATACCGAAGTACGAAAGACCGAATGTATTAAAACATCGAATGGGTCAAAAGACCGACACGATTTTTTTCTGAAACCGTTAACTTTTTAAGATTGTTATAAAACAAACCTAACCTAACCTAATGGGTTCTGTATGATGCCGTTTTAATAAATTCTGAAAAGGTTACGGTTTCAAAAAAAAATCGTGTCGGTCTTTTGACCCATTCGATGTTTTAATACATTCGGTCTTTCGTACTTCGGCATTGTAATACATACCCCTTTCTAATGCTAAAAAAACGAAGAGTAGAGCTCGCAAAGTACTACCTATAACATGTCGTGAAGCGGGTCGGTATAATTGGATTAGGTACTTACTTACTCCTCACTTCACTGGCAGATAGTTACATTTCTTTTGGTTACAAACTAGAAGTTGCTCAGATAGGTTCAGCGGCTTCCTAAAAGACCTTTACTTCAAGGGCCGTAGCCGGTTGTGCTTATGTTGGGGTGATTAGGGCAGACAGCGAAATGATACAAAGGCCAATTTAAATTAACAGTGTATTGTTTTACCAACATGCAACGATAAAAACAATTTCATAAATTGCAATAATTTCATAACATAAGTTGTGTGACGAAGAACGGTACGTTCGCGTTAGGAATGACCTCTTATTGGAATACGTTTGGTAACGCGCACTGATTTTAAAGCGTGGGCAAATTCACGCTCGCACTGGCCAGTGGATAAATAAAAGTTAGTGCACTTACGGGATCTTCGGGACTACCTCGACGATGACGGGTGGATCACGCTAGGCTACGGAGGCCGTAGCCTGCGGAGTATGTTCGGGGACCCTCAGGCCGTCGAACCCAACTAGCCAGTAGCTAGGTGAGGCCTGGGGGGGAAACCGGAGGCTGCGCCCGATGACCACGGTGATGGTTAGTGCGGGGTGCAGTGCGCGGGCAGGCATGAAGCCCTTGGCATCGCACTATGTACTGCAGGATCTGCCCGCCAGAATCCTGAGCCTACGGGAACCGAGGCGCGCGCGGTCAGCCGCGGCGCGCGACGGGGGTGAAGTAAGGCGTTGACACACCCTTGGCTTCGCGTAAACGCATCAGGCCGCCTCTAAGCCTGAGCCTTCGGGCAATCAAAAGCGAGCGCGGTCACGCGCGGCTCGCGTTGCAAATAGGGCGCGGCATTCAGGCTCGGCGCGTAGCAGGGGTGATGAAGGGCGTTGAAATCCTCTTGGCGTCGCACGAATGCACCCGGCCGCCCTCTCAGCCGGGGCCTACGAAGAATGAGTGCGGCGGCGCTCTCACACCGCGAACGTCACTACGCGGCACAACTCGCGTTTAACACTGTATTTGTGGCGATACTACAATCCGCGGCACATTACTAAGCGACCGCAACGGCCTGCCAAGACGTTCGGACCGACGCGGTATGCGCGGGCGAGATGTTTTTGTCCGATTGTTTACATGCGGGTTCGGAATGTCAAACGCGCGCGATAAAAATGCGTACGTGAGCTCGCGAGGAGCGCCGTGCCAACACTGACGTTTCACTCGGGAAACTCCTGCGCCAGTTCCTTGTTACGCTCCGCGGCGGGATGTTGTCTTAAATTAGCATGACGCGCCGCTGTCAATGTGCGCCGTTAGGGAACGCATATTTCGCTAAATGGAATGGTTTTTGACAGGTGTCTGACTTTTCTAATAAAAAGATACCGTCTCGTTTGAAAAATAAATTTATGACAGTTCCGCGTCTGAAATTTACTGAAATACGTTTTGTTGTGTAAAACAGTGATAATAAGTGTGTAGCTTATGTCCTGGCGATGAAATTGGTGTATCGCATGTGGTTGGGAGTAAGATAGTTTAGTGAGGAAGTGCTTGTGAAAGTTTGCGATAACACATGGAGTTTCTGTGGTGAATTCAACTCCTATAGCTACTGAAGGCCTGGAATATGCCTGTTACTCGTTAGATTAAGAGTTTAGCTACACGTGAGTACATATGTCTTATTCCAAAACATGTTATTCATGTAAATATTGACATGTCAAAATCGGTATTGAGTTTAAGGTTATGTTGTAGTAATTTGTACTACAATACCCCCCTTGTCAGGAAAAGAGGTTAAGCCGAGCTTAACCGCAACAGCCGGTATAGCCGGAAAAAAAAAAAAATCTTATGCCCTCATTTAGGTATGCATGCGACTTAATATCGTTAAGATTAGGGAGTAGAAAATCAAACTTATCCAGTAAGTGATCCTAAAGGCTAAGCATGCGTGTTGAACTTTATCAACGTCTAACACTAATGCCTGGACTCCGGCCTATGTGGATCCGGTTCCTGGACTATGATCCTAACTTTCTATCTAATACGCCTAGAATACCTAAATTACTACCAACGAGCTATGGTAGGTCATGCCATGTTATGATGTTTATCCTAACTTAAAGTACAAGTATATGTATATTTATTTTATACTACAATATACATTTTGTACAAGAGGTACATGACAGTGTGCGCACACTGTCAAGTTCTCACTATATACAGTAGCACACCTTGTGGTGGTGGCTACAGCAAATCCTAGATGTGTGAAGTGTCAATAGACTTCACACTGAAATTTAAAGTTCGATAATTGTGATAGCTATCAAGAAAGTATGAGAAAAAACTTAGTTTTCATTTTTTCTCTAAAAGTACTGGACCGATTTTAATCCAGTTTGCACTCCCTGGTACCTAGGGTAGTACAGGTACACATAAATTTTTAATTTTTCAAAAAAAGTTGAGTTTGACACTTTTTGTAAAAAGGTGTACTGTGTACAAAAAAGCAAAACAAAGTCAATGTCGCGCTTTGGTATACACCTTATGGCACTTTTATGATGTCCTTGGCATGATATTTTCCTGTTTTACCCGTGTCAATGTCTTGTAGATCATAAACGACATCTGAGTGCTTCTTCGTAACTTTGCTCTTGACGAATCTCGGGGCAAGTTTCGCTGAGAAGAAGTGTGCCGCACTTGACTGTACAAAATTACGCCTCCACACGGTATCTCCCACGCTTAGCCGGAGCTCTCGGCGGCGTAGGTTATACCGGTTCGCGTTTTGTTTGTACGCTTTGGTCAAGGCGTCTGTTACACGGTTGAAGATATCTGCCAAGTCATCTAGCGTGTTAGCTTTGTTAGACCGAGTTGTGAGCTGGAGGTCGTCTGACGAATGTGGTGCGTTGCCACGTATGTGATGCAACGCGCCGTCCGCGACGAACTCACGGCCTTTTGCCAAGAAAAATGGTGTATATCCCGTTGCAACATTGACGGTGCTATTCAGTGACATCTGAATATGTGGTAGGTGCTTGGACCAGTTTCTGTGGTCTTCCCCCACTAAAATAGCTAAGCAGGTTTGGATCGTTTGGTTGTATCGCTCAATAGTGTTCGATTGTGGCGCGTAAAAAGCTCCGTAAAATATCCTGGGAATTGAATGTTTCGAGCAAAAGTTTTTAAATTCTCGACTTTGAAAGATCGTGGCGTTATCGCATATGAGAACGCATGGTATGCCCTCTTTGGTCAATATCTCAGACTCTATAAATGATGACACTGTTTTGGTGGTTGCAGTTCTTAACGGGTGTAACCAACAATATTTAGTAAAAACGTCTACAATTGACAGTATGTAGACGTGACCAGAATACGATTTAGCTATGGGGCCGATGATGTCTATTGACAAAGTATGCATCGGCCTATCAACCTTCTTCTGGTTAGTCATGTGCCCGTGCGGCGGGTTATTGGAGTGTTTATAAGCTTTACACTTCTCGCACGCGGACACATAACTTTTCACGTCTGCATACATGCCCTTCCAGTAATAATTTTCCTTAATTTTTGAAAATGTTTTAAAAGTACCTGGGTGCACCGCGTTAATTTCGTGGTTTTCCTTCATGCACTCTGGTATTAGTTCTCGTGGAATTACTATTTTCCACTCGGTAGCGCTAAGTAGTTGCGACGATGGTTTGCTATACCTTAACAACATTCCATTTTTTATTTGGTAATTTTTGTGGAATGTTGGGTTTGATTCTACGTTTTTAAATAATTTATTATACCAATCGTCGTTAGAACTGCTACCACCAGTAAATGCAACTGCCTTGAGTTCAATTCGAGATAATATATCTGGGACTACGTGGTTCGAGCCTTTTCTGTGTCGTATCTCGAAATTGAAGCAAGACAGCTGCATCGCCCAGCGTGCTAAACGACCAGAAGGGTTGTTTAGCGACTTCAACCATTTGAGGCACATATGGTCCGTGACGACCACAAAGTGAGTACCGTCTATATAAGGGCGGAAATGATTTATGGAGTCTACCACGGCCAACAACTCGCGCTCTGTAGTGCTGTAGTTCCGCTCGGTCTTGGAGAGAAGTCTCGAGTGGAATGCGACGGGGTGTTCTATGCCGTCGATCTCCTGAATAAGGACGCTCCCGATGCCTACCGACGAAGCGTCGGTGTGGATTTGGAATGGTAGGGAAAAGTCGGGGCAAGCCAGTACTGGAGCCATGGTGAGAGCTTCTTTGAGCGCTAGGAAGGACCTTTCTGCTTCTTCTCCCCAGGCTATGGCGTCTTTTCCCTTCTTTTTTCCTACCAATGCGGTCATCGGTGCGACTATGGTCGAGAACTTATCCACGAACCTGCGGTAGTATGAACACAGACCTATAAATGCGCGCAATTGCCTAGCTGTTGTTGGTCGTGGGAAGTTTTTAATACAGTCCAACTTTTGTGGATCTGTTTGTAAACCTTGAGGGCCGATAACATAACCAAGATATTTCAGCTCGTCCTTACAGAACTCGCATTTGTTGAAGTTAATTGTCAAACCCGCTTTGCTTAAAGCGTCGAAAACGTCGTTTAAAATTTCAAGGTGTTCTTGAAAGTTACTTGTGGCGATTAGTAAGTCGTCACAATAACCAAAGATTTTTTCACCATATTTGTGATGAAACAAAGAATCTATTAAACGTTGCAATTCGCAACCGGCGTTTGATATACCAAACGGAAGCCTACGGAATTCGAAAAGTCCTCTGCCCGGTACAACAAAAGCCGTTTTTTGACACGATGTTCCAGAGCCGTCCACGTTGTCGGAGTTACATAAAGATATTTGCCAGTAAGCGGCAGACAAATCAATTGAAGTTAGATAGCGAGAACCGCGCAAATTATCCAAAATCGAACTTATGTAAGGTAATGGGTATGAGTCTTTGACTGTGACATCATTTAATTTTCTTGCATCTAAGCAAAACCTAAGAGAGCCATCTTTTTTTGGAGTCATGACGACTGGATTTGACCAAGGCGACTTAGACGGTGCTATCACGCCCAGCTCTAGCATTCGGTCTACTTCCTCATTTAAAGCCTTAAGTTTGACTGGGGAAAGCGGATAGTACCGTTGCTTGATTGGTGGTCCGGTCGTCAGGATCTTGTGCTCGACTATGGATGTTTTGCCTAAACCCCTCTCCTCTGTACTTATGGTTTTGTATTTAGCTATGACCTTATTTATTTCGATTGCTTCCAAAGGAGAGAGTTGTTGCTTTGGAATTATGGCGCAAACACCGGTATTACCTTGTGTTTGTGTCACAATTCCATTGCATGTTGTTGTGCTGTGGTTTATTAAATTTATTAATCCAACTTTATGCATAAAATCCATACCCATTATAAAGTTATCGATTACGGTTGGTATTACCAAAAACGTGGTCTCGTAAGTTCGATTTCTGAAAATGATCGGTAAAAGTAAAGTGCCTATGACGTTAACTTTAGAGCCGTTTGCACAAGTTGCACTTGAGCGTACGGGTGTTAATTTGAAACCTGGTTTTAACAAGTTTTTGTGGTATCCGTTACCAATAATATTTAAATTCGCGCCTGTGTCCAACAGTCCCTTGTAAGTTCCAGATCCAATGTCGAAGTCGATGTACAGTCTATTGTCACCATCAATGACTGATATGCCAGGGGTTACCGTTCCTAGATGGGGTGATTTATGATCTGTTTCGGTGAACCCTGGAGTATCTAGTTTTTTGGGCTATTGTTTGCCTCCAGGTGTGGCCTGCGCTTAGGGGGGTTGCATTTTGGGCAGGTATTTGACAATACCCCTCTTTGTCCACACTGGAAGCAAACAATGCCGGGTATAGTTCGACATTGTCTGTAAGAGTGACCAATTTTTTTACATTTTTTACAGGTCACTGAGTTATTTGAGGTGAATTTTCTACTATGCTGTGTATTTACAACAGCCACGTGATTCGACTGTTTGTTTGATCTGGATCCGGAACTGACAGTGGGTGGACCGGCGTAAGCTTCGAGTCGCTTACCCAAAATGATCAAGTTTTGGATAGTGTAAGTATCACCGACAGCTAGCAGTTGTGCATACATAGGCTGAATATTGTGTTTGATGATTTCGATAAGGCTGGTCTCTTGTAATGGGGACACCAACCTCGAATTCATCGTCTGCATTTCCAGTATGTATAAATGTAACGGCTGTCCTGGTAGCTGTCGGTGGTCTCTAACTTTCTTTTCTAAAGCGTAATCGCTATCAATGGATGTGAAAAAACTCCTGAATTTGGTTTGTAACTCCGACAGGGTGGTGACGCTGTCTCGTATCTGCCTATAAAAATCTAAAGCTTTGCCACTCAATAAGTCGGGAAAACATTTGAGTACCTTGCGCTCCGACGTATCGCGGCTGCGCATATAATCATCGAGCCTAAGGAAGAAATCTGCGACGTCCGATTCGCCCGTGAACTTTAAGTTCCACGCTCGTAAGCTATCCTCGCGTATTACGTGTACAACGCGTTCTTCAGAATCTGCGGTCGGCTGGTGGTACATTTCGCGCCAGTGAGGTGGTTGGTCTAAGATTCTGGACACAAGCTTCGGAGCTTCCAATGTGTTTATGGAACGATACTGTCCGGTCGCGGCGGTCGGCGCGTCTGGTTGATTGGATGGACCGGGGGTCGGTTCATATGGGTCTCGATTTCCGCGCGGTCGCGTGTTAACGAAACTAGGACCGGGTCCTAAGTCAAAACTTGAGGTTGTCGTCGGTGGGTCGCGTCTGGTGATTTCAATTTCGTGATATAATTCGTTTTCGTGGTCCGACATGTTGGCAGCTCGTCAATGTCTGTGTGGTCCCGAACAAGTGTGATAATAATAACAATAATGACACTTCTCAATGGAGAAGGTGTTATATAAATTGTATCAACTGCAAAGCATCTATTATGATGCGCAGTAAAATAATTGGGGAATATATTTAATTGTAATTGTTCAAATTGTTTGTTGTTACTATGCTACATTCTCATAGTACAACTAAAATAATTAAATTAATTAATTGTTACTTGGTCGGGTACACACAGATGCACAAAAAGACTTATAAGTACAGGCAGGTTACCATATTGCATCAAAAATATTCAATTTGTTTCAGAAAATATGGCCATGTTATAAAAAATACAATTTAACTATCAGCTGTCCGCTAATCACACCAACAATATTTAAATTTAGTGAAACTATTTTTTCCTATGTTAATTACAGTTTTTTGTTATTGATGTTGTATACTAATATCGACTGGTGAAGGTAAATTTTATAATTAATGGTTTTTTTTTTTTTTTTTTTTTTTTCCAAAGTTACATTTTTTTTTTTTTAAATTATTATTATTTATGAAGCTGAATAATAACGTTAATAATTAAGGTTCGGGCGCCAAATCTGTCGTGAAGCGGGTCGGTATAATTGGATTAGGTACTTACTTACTCCTCACTTCACTGGCAGATAGTTACATTTCTTTTGGTTACAAACTAGAAGTTGCTCAGATAGGTTCAGCGGCTTCCTAAAAGACCTTTACTTCAAGGGCCGTAGCCGGTTGTGCTTATGTTGGGGTGATTAGGGCAGACAGCGAAATGATACAAAGGCCAATTTAAATTAACAGTGTATTGTTTTACCAACATGCAACGATAAAAACAATTTCATAAATTGCAATAATTTCATAACATAAGTTGTGTGACGAAGAACGGTACGTTCGCGTTAGGAATGACCTCTTATTGGAATACGTTTGGTAACGCGCACTGATTTTAAAGCGTGGGCAAATTCACGCTCGCACTGGCCAGTGGATAAATAAAAGTTAGTGCACTTACGGGATCTTCGGGACTACCTCGACGATGACGGGTGGATCACGCTAGGCTACGGAGGCCGTAGCCTGCGGAGTATGTTCGGGGACCCTCAGGCCGTCGAACCCAACTAGCCAGTAGCTAGGTGAGGCCTGGGGGGGAAACCGGAGGCTGCGCCCGATGACCACGGTGATGGTTAGTGCGGGGTGCAGTGCGCGGGCAGGCATGAAGCCCTTGGCATCGCACTATGTACTGCAGGATCTGCCCGCCAGAATCCTGAGCCTACGGGAACCGAGGCGCGCGCGGTCAGCCGCGGCGCGCGACGGGGGTGAAGTAAGGCGTTGACACACCCTTGGCTTCGCGTAAACGCATCAGGCCGCCTCTAAGCCTGAGCCTTCGGGCAATCAAAAGCGAGCGCGGTCACGCGCGGCTCGCGTTGCAAATAGGGCGCGGCATTCAGGCTCGGCGCGTAGCAGGGGTGATGAAGGGCGTTGAAATCCTCTTGGCGTCGCACGAATGCACCCGGCCGCCCTCTCAGCCGGGGCCTACGAAGAATGAGTGCGGCGGCGCTCTCACACCGCGAACGTCACTACGCGGCACAACTCGCGTTTAACACTGTATTTGTGGCGATACTACAATCCGCGGCACATTACTAAGCGACCGCAACGGCCTGCCAAGACGTTCGGACCGACGCGGTATGCGCGGGCGAGATGTTTTTGTCCGATTGTTTACATGCGGGTTCGGAATGTCAAACGCGCGCGATAAAAATGCGTACGTGAGCTCGCGAGGAGCGCCGTGCCAACACTGACGTTTCACTCGGGAAACTCCTGCGCCAGTTCCTTGTTACGCTCCGCGGCGGGATGTTGTCTTAAATTAGCATGACGCGCCGCTGTCAATGTGCGCCGTTAGGGAACGCATATTTCGCTAAATGGAATGGTTTTTGACAGGTGTCTGACTTTTCTAATAGAAAGATACCGTCTCGTTTGAAAAATAAATTTATGACAGTTCCGCGTCTGAAATTTACTGAAATACGTTTTGTTGTGTAAAACAGTGATAATAAGTGTGTAGCTTATGTCCTGGCGATGAAATTGGTGTATCGCATGTGGTTGGGAGTAAGATAGTTTAGTGAGGAAGTGCTTGTGAAAGTTTGCGATAACACATGGAGTTTCTGTGGTGAATTCAACTCCTATAGCTACTGAAGGCCTGGAATATGCCTGTTACTCGTTAGATTAAGAGTTTAGCTACACGTGAGTACATATGTCTTATTCCAAAACATGTTATTCATGTAAATATTGACATGTCAAAATCGGTATTGAGTTTAAGGTTATGTTGTAGTAATTTGTACTACAAACATACCATTGGATTAATATGAATATCTGAAAATAACCGCGGACACGTGTTTGTTTTGCGCATTTATTTACGTTTCTACAAGAACGCCTGTCAACGACACGAGTCTTATTAAAAAAAGACACGTGTCAAATAAGGTATGTATGGGGGTTGCAGAAGGACCCAGGGTGCCCAGTGTGCAGAAGGACTACGGGTGCGCTTCCATTGATACGGACCGGAGTGGAAAATCGACCAATTTAATTGAAATCGTCATATTAAATAAATAAATAAATATCACGGGACAATTTACACCAATTGACCCAGTCCCAAAGTAAGCTAGCTAAGCTTGTGTTATGGGTACCAGGCAACGGATAAACATACTTATATAGATAGATACATACTTAAATACATACTTATTAAACACCCAAGACCCGAGGACAAAGATTCGTATTTTTTCTTACAAATATCTGCCCCGACACGGGAATCGAACCCGGGACCTCAAGCTTCATAGTCAGGTTCTCTAACCACTAGGCCATCTGGTCGACATATTATTATTATCCACCGGCCATCCAGCAGCATTTATGCCTACATATTTTGTAAGGTGTTCGTTTTGTTTTTGTATGTTTTTCCTTCCTTGTATTTTTTTTAGTGGTGGCAATAAATTAGGTACTTTTTATTTATTGTAGGTAAACTTCTATAAAATAAAAGTCTGGAATGTATCGTTCGTTATGTTTTTCTTCCTAGTAGTGTTGTTAATTTAACCGGTTTTAACCTAACCCATAGCTACTGACTGCGTTTTACAAAATTACATTTCCGAAAATCCTGAAGTCATCACGGTAATGTTTTACATGACTGTCAAAGGATTGTAGCCCTGACAAAGTATCATGGTTTGGTCAAAACGATGACTAAGAAAGTGCTCTGAATTGTATTAATATGTGAGAAAATTCAGTGAATACAATCTGAAGCTATTGAATTGCTTATTATACGGGTTTAAATAATTTTGCATAATCTACGTTTGTTACTACGGAAAAAGACTAAGAAAACATGGTAAATCGCGGATTTTGCAATTTTTTGGTATAAACCCTTTTAAAAACAATAAATTTATGTATAACAAGGTGAAGTTCCCAATCCGCAATGGACCTACGTGCTCGAAACCTGTGCTTTGTAGTGGGACGTATATAGGCTCGGATAATGACGACCGGACGGCCTAGTGGTTAAAGAACCCGACTACGAAGCTTGAGGTCCGGGTTCGATTCCCGGTCAGGGTAAAAATTTGTGTGAAAAAAACGAATGTTTGTGCTCGAGTCTCGGATGTTTAATATCTATGGAAGTATGTTTATCCGTTGCCTTGTACCCATAACACAAGCTTTGCGTACTTTGGGGCTAGGTCAATTGGTGTGAATTGTCCCGTGATATTTATTATTATTATTTATTTATAATGAAATGATGATAACAAGGTGATCCAAGTCAATCGGTTCAATCGCGTCAATGAAAACGCACCCTTAGTCCAGTCTTATTTGCACCCCCATGTATTTGAACCCTTGCAAAGTGCACGCCCATCTGAACTTCAAACTAAGACGATTTTACATAGACGTGAGCGCCTTTGTTGTTGCTAACCATTAAGTCGCTTTCACTAGGGATGTCCCAGTATAAAATTATATGTCTATATCGATACTTTTATATCGATCGATACCTGTTTAACATTAAGATAATTTAGTTCAAAATATTTCGGTAGATGGCGGTGTACCTGTTATGAACTGGCTAACGGTATGTCGCCCTAGAAATCTTAAGATAGTACATATGTGTGAGCTTTGGTTGAACATCATTAGAGCAGTTATCTCGGTAATCTGAATTTAATTTCGAGCTCCCCAAACAATACCATTTTTTTTTGCTTTTAGTTAGTTGGGAATATTTTCTCAGTAGCGTAAATGTAAACCCTTTATTGTACAAAAATAAAAAAATGAATAAATCATTGGACGATTTACACCAAAACAATTGACCTAGTCCCAAACTAAGCAAAGCTTGTACTATAGGATATATTTCAGGACTATTCTGTAGGTTAGGTTAGGTTAGGTTTGTTTTATAAAAATCCTGAAAAATCATAGATTCAGAAAAAATAAATAGTTGCCAAATGAAACATTTGCCAAATGAATCATTTAGCGAAAAAAAATTCGCCGAATAGGATTATAGGTGAACACTGACCATAATCATCAATTTCACAAAATCCTTATTCCTTGTCTACATCACAAAGGGAGCCTCTCTACAAAATATCAGCTTGATCTAAGAGTTTGGGCCAAGCTTTAGTGCATTAATATGAGTAGGTATCGATACTTTTTGGACGTCGGTACATCCCTACACCCTACCCGTGGCGTACCTTAAATACAGCACCATAAGTGCCACTTCGGCTTGCACGTTACCTGTTCGAACCCCTATATTTGGATTTTACTTGGCAAATGTCACCCCATTATCCTTTAATATTCCCTTAACGCCTCGGATTTCCATTAAACTTTGTACATTTTAAACAGTTGCGTTCAAAATTCATCGCATATTTAAGGCACAAAGGCTTTGTGGAAGTTTGTGAGCCTTAGAACGCCGTGAGCATGGGAAATTGGAAAATTCGGACCGTTTTTGTGTACTTTTATCTATCTATCTATCTATCTGGTGATACTTTTTTTGCGACCTTTAGAAAACAGCCATTAAATAGCCTTTTTTGTCTTTGACGCTAAATCGGCTACCATAAACATTTTCATTTTTTTTTCAGTATTCTTAACTTTTCATTGCGTGTCTTTTGTTTCTGATGTCCTGTCAATCGTTCAAAGGTTAACTGAAATATATTGCTTTAAGGGATAAGTACGCTTTTGTACATCTATGGCCTCTCATGCAGAGGGTCGTGGGTTCGAGCCCGGGCTCTGAGTTTTTCGGAATTTATAAGCAAAATTACATTTGAAATTTACCATGATCTACGGTGAAGAAAAACCTCGTGAGGGATGCACACACCTGAGAAGGAATTCAATGGTGTATGTCAAGTTCCCAATCTGCACTGGGCCCGCGTGGGAACTACAGCCCAAGCCTTACGTTCTGAGAGGAGGCCTGTGACCTGCACTGGGGATTATGAATGAGTTAGATTCCCTCTAACTGCCATAAATGTGCCGGTTGACTGACGCTACCAATCAATTAAAACAATCAAGCAATCAGTAATACAGTTAGGCCTCTCCCACACGCCCGGACAACGGTAAAGGCGGGCCCACGTCACGATCTGCGCTATTTGTCTCCCGGAATGGCATCAGAGGCCCTACCACGAAGTGCATAATTCGAACTTCGTTTCGTGCCGTCCCGCTCACGCTAATATGATTTGACACGAGAGTGAGAGGGATAATGCGATGCGAACTTCGATTTTCGGATTTCATGGTAGCGCCTCAGCGCCACCCAAGCACTTATTACAAGACTTGCCTATTGTTTATTATTGCACTATTTTTTATCACTTTTAACCGGGACAAGCTACAAACTAGGATTATAAGGGAGACTATTTTAGCGGAGGCGGGTACAGAGATTAAAAGCTTTGTCTCCACGGAGGCGGAAGCGCTGGTGAATGTGGCAAAAATATAAATTTATGATTTATTTAAGCAAAAGTCTAAAATATTTCGAATAGATAGGTTTTACTAAAAGTAGTGATCACTAATAATCTAGATTAAGAAGGGGCAAATTATATTTCACGAACAATAAATAGTTTTATGGCTTTGCCACCTTCCAAACGATTTCTTAGGGATTCATAGATTAACTAAATGCTCGTTGTATGTCAACGTAAATAAATCTCCATTACGACTCAGCAAAAATTTTACTGAAGCGGGTGCGGGCGGAGGCGAAGTTCCTGTTATAACCCTACTAACAGACAGACAGACATACTATAGATAGACCTAAATGAAATGAAATTAAATTAAATAAATAAAATTTATTTTGAAACAACAACAACAACAAAAAACAGTTTACAAATTCGTGACAATGTAAATCGTGACATTGTGGAACCTTTTGACAGAAAATGTCATAGTGACACCCCTTACCTGACAATGAAAATCACTATCACACTTACTATCAGATGGAACGTTCTACAATGGGTCAGAAATCAATGGTTAGCTAATCACATTATAGACTTCTCAGTCAATGCTATTAACCTTGAAACTTTTCAAAGGGGCCCCATATTGGTGCCCAAGGGTGCCGATATTAAGCCCTAAGATGGCACTTCACACAATCGAACGGCTGTCGTATTTCTTGGCAGAGGGAAACACGGGATAACTCCGGTCGTACCTGCTCCGTGGCACCAACCATGTTGTAATTGTAATGGGTTAATTAATTCATATTAAATTAACGTTATAAGGAAAACGCTTACCTACAGGAAATTATTATGATGGCGAAAATCTTGGCTCTTGTTAAGAGTCAGAAAGAGACAACCCTATTTTAGCCGGCGATGTAAAGAGAGACCTTATAAGGTACCCTATCTTTGTCTCTTTCTTTAGCATATACACGTTCCACTGCTGGGCACAGCCTCTTAGTTTGAGAGAGCTTGAGCTGTAGTTCTCACGCGTTCCCAGTGTGAATTGGTAACTTCACACACACCATTGAATTGCTTGGCAGGTGTCCTATGTATGTATTGTTTGTACCAGTTCGCGGTATATTTTTTTAAACTTTCGCGGATTTTACTTCCAATTTTATTTAATACTCAATATTTCTAAAATTATCTCGATGTTTCGGCGACATTACAGTTGCGATGGTCACGAGTAGACTTTAGTCGTAACTATAGCGGATAGAATATGCTATTAATTTCTCTCTGCATTGAATGAAGTCTTTTTTTACAAGTAGGTAGGTATACTTACAACTTTAACGGTTAGTAGCCAAGTTTAATCAAAATGGTTTTCGGCGTTTATCTAACAGCAACATTCTATTAATGAACTCTAAAATACTTATGTAAAGGGCCTGTTGTATGTAGTAGTGTACAGAATTGATATAGAGCTTAAGTAATTTTTCTAATTTTGTAACGCCAACTTGTTTATAAACGCACACGTTACTACCTCACAAACAACAGGGGTCTGTTGCATAACAAAGTACAACTAATATTACAAGCGGAACTCTCGCTTCAGTTATATTAACTAGAAAGGGAGTTCCGCTTGTAAGACACCATTGTACATAATGTTTTCTTGTATGCTTATTATTTTCTTGTATTTTTTGTTTTTATATTTTTTGAAGTGAAACTTCTAATGCGACTTCCAACAAGCGTTGCGTTAAATACGCAACGCAACGCAAGTTGACGTTTATGAGACGTTCGCATTGTATACACCGTGAAATTTTAGTGGTTGTTTTCCCGAAACGAGGTGATTTAGTATCGATTGTACAATCGATTTATAATTACTATTTTGACTAGAGTCAAAAATCCAATTGTGAAAAACGAAAGTTGAAAATGACCGCAAACCAATAGTAACGCTTCGTTGGTACCTAACCTATCGTACGATCGCACGCTACTTGTACCAACGAAGCTTTACTATTGGTTTGCGGTCATTTTCGACTTTCGTTTTTCACAATTGGATTTTTGACTCTAGTCAAAATAGTAATAATAAATCGATTGTACAATCGAAACTAAATCACCT
Organism: Archips crataeganus; assembly: GCA_947859365.1. Taxonomy (NCBI): domain Eukaryota; kingdom Metazoa; phylum Arthropoda; class Insecta; order Lepidoptera; family Tortricidae; genus Archips; species Archips crataeganus. The sequence continues at coordinate 20,735,756 of OX402048.1, forward strand.
CGTTTCGGGAAAACAACCACTAAAATTTCACGGTGTATATACTAACGGATGTTAAAAACTTCGTCTGTGCGATCCAAAACAATTGCCTGGTTTAGTATGAAAACTTGTAAAAATCAAAACTATTTTAAATGTAGATCGTAGAATAAAGTATTTTAAACGTATTTAGTAAAAAAAAGTATTGAATATGTTTGAGAATTACGAAAAATCAAGAAAAATTATTGAAAATTTTAATTAAAATTTAAAGTTTTTATTATTATTACTAGCGACCCGCCCCGGCTTCGCACGGGTGTAACTTTGAAAAATAGGTGTGAAAAATAAAGAAAGTCTATAATTTAAGGTGGTAAGTTTATATATTTACCTCTTTTTCCCCAAACTACACCCACACGAAGTCGAGGCGCGTCGCTAGTTTTATGAATAAAATTTCGACCCGTACATTTAATTTAAACGATCGTATTCTGTTAATCACGCCAACTGTCAAACGACTGGCAGTTATGTCAAACGCCATAAGGTTACATTAGAAAAGTTATTATGGACGGTAATTTTTCTTATATTTTCTAATTTTCCGCGCAATTTTCTTAATTTTTTCTTACATAAGAACCTTCTCCTGACAATGACGAATACAACAAAAAAAGAATTAGTGAAATCGGTCCAGCCGTTCATGCGTGATGCCGTGACCAAGGGAAATAGGGATTCATTTTTATATATATAGATTATAAAATAACGTGCGCACGAGGAGCAACGCCATCTAGCGACGAGTTATGTATCTTGTTTCACTAGCGCTGTAGTTGGTTGCTTGCTAGCCCCATCTAGTGAGTAATTTAAACACATAGATGCATAAGTAAATTTAGTTCTTTAAGTTATTGCAATAAGGTTCATATTGATGTATAAGTGCCTTTTTCATTTCCACATTACGAAGTTTCACTTCTTCCGCGCGGAGGAGCTGCACGCACGATTTTTTTTGGATTAGTGATAAAAATTTTAGTTGTCGGTTTCACTGGACGGTTACTTTAACGTTTGAATTGTGGGTAAAATGGTTCCAACGGAAGACCAACGTCAGCTGCACGGCCGACATCATGCCGAGTTGGGACCATTTCGTGACAGTATAATGTTGTATCTGTTACCGTTTTTAGGGTTCCTTAGTCAACTAGGAACCCTTATAGTTTCGCCATGTCTGTCCGTCTGTCTGTCTGTCCGCGGCTAAGCTCAGAGACTGTGAGTACTAGAAAGCTGTAATTTGGCATCAATATATGTATCAGTCACGCCGACAAAGTGATTGAATAAAAAAAAGTAAAAAAAATTTTTTTAGGGTACCTCCCATAGACGTACAGTGGGGGTGATTTTTTTTTTCTCGGCTAACCCTATAGTGTGGGGTATGGTTGGATAGGTCTTTTAAAATCATTGCGGGGTTGCTAACATAATTTTTCTACTCAGTGATCTGTTTGCGAAATATTCAACTTTAAAGTGAAAATTTTCATTAAAATCGGCCGTCCCCCCCCCCCTCTAAAATCTAAACTGTTGGGTGGAAAAATTTGAAAAAATTCAGAATGGTAGTAAATATATCAAATTTACTAGGAAAATTATAGCGGCTAAGAGTGCTTGGAAATTATTTGTAGTTTAAGAGTAAATAGTAGCCTAAGGTATAAAACATACCTAAACTTGGATGATTCCGTACACATACGAAATCCTTAGAAAAATATTACTTGATTTTTTCGTAATGGCTACGGAACCCTACCTTGGGCGTGTCCGACACGCTCTTGGCCGGTTTTTTTTTCTCTTGTTAATTTAAGATTATGTCACGAATAAATATTTATCTTTCTTTCTTTCTAAGTTGTACTTTGTTATGCAACAGGCCCCATGTCCTTTACTTAAGTTTTTCACCTGTACATTATTTTGCCCTCCGACGTGGCTACCGTAGAGTACAAAGTGGAAATATAAATTAAATCTTTTCATACAAAATTCAGTACCTCATTCATTAATTTAATCGGCAACCCTAATAAAACACGTTCAACGTTCGCTTAGGGACCTTTCCCAACACAGGTGGGACTTTGAAGCGTAGTGCGTATGCTTGAAGCACTCTCAGGTTTACCAATACATGTATAGATCTTACCGCATTCCCTCTGTTCATTTCGTGTTCAGCAAGGTAATCGATGTGCGGGGCGCGTCTCGGCCGCGCAATGAACAGGGCACATCGCAGCGTAGTCGAAGGCGGGTCGTCACCATCCACTACGTTGTTTGCCGGTTTCCATTGCATTTGTTTGTAAACTAGTTATAACTAGCTTCAACCCGTGGCTACGCTCTTTTTAGAAATACTTTAAGGCAGTTAAAGTGAAAGATTATGTTTTTTGGCTAAGCATTGCCAAACCAACTGGATTTGTCCAGCTTAGTCGCTATTGTACCATAACAGTATGAGATATTGTAGAAAATTAATAAAATAAAACGGACATTCAATTATCCAGCTACTTGAAAGGTGGACCGTAAAAAAATATTAGCAATCCCTATCCAGCCAGTAATTACGTTTTTCTCTGTGTTACGGTCCAGCCACGTCTACGAGCGACCAGCGGGGAAGCGAGCATTTTCTCTTTCCATTGCTCGGCCGGGAGGTTGTCCGCACAGCGATTACATGAGGCACACGCAATGAAGAGTGAAATCGCTCGCCGCGCCGCCTATGCGTGTAGCCAAAACCGGGCCGGTAAACCCTCGTAAATTTCAGGTGGTTCTGTAGGGCAGGCAATCAATAATATTTCTCATTACGCTTGGGAATATCCGATAGGGGCCGATCGTCAATTCATTCAAAATGGACGCTTTCATTAGTGAAAAACGCTGTTTGTTTGCCGAGAAAATTTCCCTTTCCGTAATTTTAGACCCGTAAATATTTGACGAGTTCTCGTTTTCGATAAATATTATATTACTAGTTCTGTTGGTGAATAAAGGTCGAAAGTTCAACAGTTCGCACCAATTACCGATTTCATACTAGTTTTACACGCCTCATAAGTAATGGAGAAGAATGAGATCCTACGGCATTCAAGTCTTCTGCTTATAGAAGTACTTAAATGAAATTAGATAAATAAAACACAGGACAATTTACACCAATTGCCTAGTCCTAAAGTAAATAAAGCTATACTTCATTTAATTTAGAATTGAAAACCACAACATCATTATATTGCGACTCCTCAACTATTTCTTACCTAGCAAATAGTACAATACAATAGCCTGGGCCGCAAGCCGCAAAATAAAATTGTTTTAATGTCACTTTATTTGCGTGTCGTCAATTGTTACTCTAATACAAATTGTAAAGAGATTACAGTTCACGAGCCGCAATATAATGTTGTTGTGGTTTATAATTCTAAATTAAATGGAGTATAGGTAACAGAGGAACTGCTGTTTTTAGGCGCTTAGAAATATAGGTTATTGTAACAAATAAATATGTTGATGAGTATTGTTCAATGTAAATGTTGTATTAAATAGTAGCTTGGGTATCCACTTTTCCATACTAACTGCGTGGAAGAGTGGCTGCTTGTGTTGCGGAACTGACTGTACCTATCAATAGTTAAATCTAATAATTTCGTGTACACTTAGCTAATTATCTATTTTCACTTACCATGCTAAAACTCAATTACACACGCACACACACTCGCACACACACACACACTCGCACACACACACACACTCGCACACACACACACACACACACACACACACACACACACACACACACACACACACACAAACACCCATACACACACACACACACTTGCACACACGCTCACACATACGCACGCTTGCATGCACACACACACGTACGCGCGCAGGGCGCGTGATACTCCATTATGCTGGAATTTTAGGTTAAGTTAGGATTTTAACTTCAATGAACTACTATTTTTAGATTAGTGGTCTATTACAATGTGCTATTTTTGGAAGAGCGAGGCCTCCCAGCACAGGTACTTATATACCTACTGGGAAGCCTCAACCTTTGCCTTTTTTTGTAACCAGTGTGTTTTAATGAAAAATAAATTATTGTTTATTGTTTAATGTTTATTGTTTAACAGATAAACATACTTAACTAGATAAATACACATAAAACAGACATAATAAACAAACAAATATTCGGAATTTTCATCAATAATATCTGCCTCGACCGGCCGGGGAACGAACCCGAGACGTCAAGCTTTATGATTATAAATAAACATCTCCACATCTTACACTCGGCTACAAGGTCGTCAATCTACCATTTAATGTATTTATGCATACTTTGCACATAAATTTGCAACGATAAATTTACAATAGCGCTCTCTACCGTGGAAACTCCGAATCATTTTCGCAACAGTCCTGCGAGCCATTTCGTCCCGGCCTCTATCGGCCGCAGAGAGGAACGATCCTAGCCCCCCTCCCCTTGGACCTATCGATCGTCCACCGGCACCACACAAGTTGCGCTAACCGAGCCAAGCACTGCCACAACACGAAAATACCCAAAATTCTCAAACAAATCCAATTCTGGCCTAATCTGATCTTAAACAGGGAAGAATTCCATAGGTAAGTCAACTTTACTACTAAGTGTAAATGGGCCATTGAAGACCACCCATTCATGATGACGTAGACAACAAATCATTTGTTTCTTGTTGTTCTTGTGTATTGCGCGCTGATTGCTGGAATTTGTGATTTTCGGAGACGAATCGAGGTCAGTTCAGTGGTGAAATTTTGTGGGCGGAAGGTGACTCGGCGGAATTAGGTCGGGCTCGTTACAGATGGCACAGATGCAGTGACGTCTTTAATGACGTTTCGGTGTGTGAAAGGGGAACTAATGAATGAAAAAATCTAGAACGTTTTCTCCGTCCTTACGCCTGCGGTTTAGATAAATATACTCATTTGAATAGACAAGCTATTTGCTGCAGTAAAAGTGTATCTTGTGTAATTTTGAGACGATCTAGTTCTAGAAACGCATAACGTAACAAATGTAGACTTGTTTTTTGCGGATGATTTTGTTTGTAGGCGCTTCTTGCCAATTTTATAGGATGGGAAACTTCGTGTAAATTTTGTGTACTTACCTAAATTGTTTTATATATTTGTGAAACTAGCTCTATATTCCATTTTTTTCCTCTGCTTTCTGACGTAGAAAAAGCCTGTTGTAAACTCCAATTTTAACCAAATTCGTCCATCTAAAATTCTTGAACGCCTCGTTCTTGCTTAGTACTAGTATACTAATACATAATATACACATATGTAGTTCTTCCGGCGGAATTCTGCAAATGCTAGGTACTCAATTAAGTCAATATAATTTAGTTACTGCTGCAGTCGCCATACCGAAACAGCCGCGGTGCTGAAACATAATGACAATTTTAGTATCAAGCACGTTAGTTTTTGAGCACCTACGCCTCGACTGTACAGGATTGGTTTCTCCATCTAGACCTTACGACAAATGCAAACGCTATTTCTCCGAAACTAAACCATCATTGATGAACATTATAATACAGCAATTATGCGTGACCACTTGACCAGTTCACCAATAACTACACGTAAAACTTTGTCTCAATCCCCCATTTCTAAATTCCAGGACGCAACAGAAGAATCACCGGTTAAGGTCCCCGTGCCACTCGCTTCGGACCGCGACCTGTTCATCGACGATGACGGCTCGGGTCTAGAGATCGACGAGTCCTCGGGCTCCGGTTGGGGACCCGGCCCCGGTCCCGACGACGAGGACGGCCGAGGCTCAGGTGACGCGCCCCCCGACGATGAAGACTTCAGCCCCCGCATCCAATCCTTCACGCCCACGACCACCACAACCACGACTACAACCACTCAAGAACCGCAAACAACTCCCTTCGTAGAAACGCCAACCGATGTAGACATTTGTGAGTAGCGCTGAAGCATGATGTTTTTTTGCGTAGTTTGTAGATAAGAGAAGTTGTTTGGTGGACCAATGCAATGAAATGAATGAAACGGCGGCATCGATTTTTGCTTAATTCCCAAGGATTTAATTAAACAGGGGCAGATTTAGGTAATATACTATTGAAGTCGAATGACAATTTCGTAACTTTTTAATTTGTTTTATGAGCCCAGTATTATATTTACGACGAAGCATAGCAGAAGGAATAGATTGGTACCGGTAAACTGGGGTTACTTTAGGAAATTTTGGGGCTACTTTGATAGATTTAAAATGGTTAGGGTGAGTGGGGGTAAGATGAAAAACAGTGTAAGATGAAAAACCACTCGTAGCACCCGGTACTAAGAGTAGTTTTTCATCTTACACTGCCTTTCATCTTATTTTCATCTTACCCCCACTCACCCTATAAAAAAGCAAATATTCATTGTTCGATTGAGCAAATGACGTAAAAAGTTAGGTGATTTGTCAAGGTAGTTATTTCACTGCCACAGATGGTCTAATAAAAAAAGGGCACGGCGTAAAAAACTTTTTCTAAAGTAGCGCCCCGCATTTCAAAGTAACCCCAGATTACGGTACTGAACCAGTGGGCTACATCTTCAGCCTCATCTGCACTTACCGTCAGATGAGGTTGAGGTCAAATGCTTGTCATATTTTAATTAAAAAGATCAAATAAATGATCCACAGACATACGGGTACTTGTGCCTTGACGATCTTTGAGCGCGCGAGATAAACACAACGTTGTTTTGCAATTAAAATCTATAGTTGTTCGAATTTTTAGTGAAATGTTAGTTATCCATGACCCGAATCTTGTCATTTTCATAATTAACTGTTTCGATTAACATAACATAACAATAACAGCAGTGAGTGAGATTAAACTTGTGTCGTTTCATTCTGCTCTTAATATTTCGTAAACAGCGATTGTGATAAGAAACATTCAGAACATTGCAAACTATTAATATTCAGTATTGACTCACCTTGTAAACAAAACCGCGTTTTGTCCGTACACCAAACATCTTCTCGTTTCATCTAATATTATTACTGTTTTATTTTTTCTAATCTCTAGTATAAGGTAAACTTCTTTTAAGACATCTTCTGATTAAATACTTTGAAGTATTCCTTCCATATCTTCGTGTAAGAATACAACAAATTTGCCTAAACAGGCGTAAATATGCATTGTCCCAGTTCTGTCTTCAGAAGGCGTGTCATTGTCAACAATTAACACAATAACTGAGAACCTTGAATTAGCATTATGACGAAATAATTATCTGTCCATTTCGTTTATTCACTCAGTTTCCTCTTAACCCGTCGACGACGACGACTGCGACTGTCATGTCATTTGTTTGTTATGAATAATTATAATTATTAACAAAGTGTTATTAATGATTGTTAAATGAAGTTAAGTTTAGCGGATCAATTACACTGGTAAGTGTTGGAGAGATCGATGGATTTTGTAAATTTTCGTTTTTTTGCATGAAACGTCGTGAATCATGCAATTTCAGTTGTTAATTTGGAATTTTATCATCCCCACTCAACATAGCTGCATATTGCATGGTACGGTCGTATAGCCCGTGTTTCATCGTAAGGCGAAGTTGTACGTAAGACTTTCAAAGTTTCATACAAATCTCACCAAGAAGCCTTAAATGTTTACCGATACGTGTATTGTCATTTTTTTAAATATAGCTCCATCGATAATATTGATGATTTCTGATTACGTCGAGCTAGAGAAAGACACTATCAGTTGGTATACCATATCTTTCGTGTATTTTAACGCAGAATGCAATGATGAGATTCTACTCATCTGCCATTTTGGAATTTCAGACACTTGTGTTGCTATCTGATATACCATATCATACAGTCATTGTAATTTTGTCGTGTAAAAAACAAAAAAGTTAAATTGGTCGTTCTGAATTCTTTTTTTAATAAATGTTATTCCATATGTTATAAAAATTAGTAGCAAAATAACTAACTTAACTCTAATGATTTATATTTTTGTGGATCTTAAGAATAGAATTGAATTTTTTATTCACTGAGGTCTTTAGCCAAATCGGTAAACATTGAAAATGATACTTCCTTATTTTGTATGAAACTTTTGTTGATAGTCCATCGCCTATTCATTCATTAGCCTAGCCGCCTGTCTCTACATCCGTATCTTGTATTAAATGTTTATATCTTAATTATTCTTCATGCCATGTGTGTATCATTCTGGTCATAATCCTTTCCCTCCCCAAAAATACTATTTAACACACTTTCCAATCATGGAATCAAAAAATACGTCAAATATAAAAGTGTCTAGCGTTAGAAGATTACAGACAATAAATAAATGTATTAATTTATTGTGGCACAAACAATCGACTATCATTGCCATGGTAACGCTGTATCGTCTGACTGCAACTCTCAGAGACGTCGACTAATATCTAAAATAAATAAATAAATAAATAAATATTCGGGGGACAATCTTACACAAATCGACCTAGTCCCAAACTAAGCAAAGCTTGTACTATGGGTACTAGACGACGATAAACATACTTATATAGATAAATAAATACTTAAATACATAGAAAACATCCATAACTCAGGAACAAATATCCGTGCTCATCACACAAATAAATGCCCTTACCGGGATTCGAACCCATCGCGATCGCGATTATGTGACAGTATGGCATACCAAATTGGAACATGGAACAAGTGATCCTATTTATAATACTTTCGATACGCCTCCAAACAGGTAATTATAGCAGCATAAAATGGATTTCAGGATTTTTGACAATTAGGAAAAAATGGGATTTATGTACTTACTGATATCGACGATGATGATGATGGATTATTGTTTTTTTTTTTCAATGAAGGAAAAAGCTCTAACACTAATTTGAATTCTATGCAGACAAAATCGCGGGTATCAGGCATACTTACAATATTTGTACGTTATTATGGGATAAAACACAAATGTATTACCTATGTATTTTAATTTTACCATTTTTTTGTGACACTATGACTTAGGCGGTCTTCTAAGCCAGGCTATGACGTTACTGGGAATACAGTTTTTATAATATCTCTCATCATAACTGTTATAACACAATGATAGTCATATTATGAAACTTTGTAAATTTACACAATTTTATTACTCTAGAACAATACGGAAATTTTTGATGTCTGAAAATAACAAAACTAAAGATTAGGCATTTTTTGTTGTTCTATCTATGTGATAGAAAAATCTAAACAGAAAATTCTTCTGTTCTTTTGAACTTAAACAAATAAATAGGTATTCTTCTGTGGGACGCGAGTAAGCTAACTAGACAAGGAATAGTACAACTTAAACGTAACCAACATGACTTTTTTTTGTTTTTATTTAAGAAAAAAGAAAATTAAGTACACATATCAACAAATAATCAAAAATATAACAAAGCATACATTTTTAGTATACATATTAATTATAAACAGCGAGCGAAAATCGCGAACGATTTATCTGTCGCTGATTGTAACACGCTTCCAGCGCATCATCAACATCATATGGAAGTCCTTAGGTATGAGAAAATTGACTACCGTGTAAGGAACATGACTGACTACATCGTAACTAACACGGCTAGAGCGTGATTATCGCTATTTTACATCATTACTAAATTAATAACTACCTACAGCATGACTTACACATGTATACAGCGTGGCTAAAAGGACCGCAACGTAACTAGAACGAGTTCCACAAACTACACTAGGGATAGCACAACAATTGCGTTATTAACATGACAACATTGTGACTAACATGGCTATAACATGACTAAAATGACTACGTGACTAACACAACTACCGCGCGACTAAAATGACTACAATCAATCAAAATTTTTATTACTACAACGTGACTAACACGACTACCGCGCGGTTAACACAACTACAGCGTGACTAGCTCGACTACGGCGTGACTAACTTGACTACAGCGTGACTAGCTCGACTACAGCGTGACTAACGTGACTACTAACGTTTTTCAGACCGCGGCACCGAGCAGAAGCCTGCGCCCGAGGAGCCGCGCGGCGCGGGGGAGGACACACCCTCGCGCCCCGAACCAGACATCAGCATCTCTGGAGAGGACACCAACCAGGGATCGGTAAGGATCATTTCACTTTTATTTAACTCGCGGTACTATAGTTTTGGTCAAACGGGCCAAAAGTTCCAGGCGAAAAGGGCCAAGCGTCCCAAACGCCTATTGCCTTGACAAAAAATATTATAGACCCTTAGCTTTTTGTCTACAGAAGAGATCCCCACAAAAAATGTGTATGACTTGGTATGACCCATATGGGAGAATTAGGTATAGGTACGGCTAACTTTAATTGCGTACTACCTACGCCTCTGGAAACGCTAGCCCAGTATTCAGTAGAATCGTATAAATTAATGTCCAACCTTTTCTATCAGCTTTGCTATTTTAGATAAAGCCGAACTTTCCGAAGTCTTATGAAAAGCCACATATTGATTGACCTAAATACGTTTATCTTTTGCTGATGCGTCACATTCTTTTATCATGAATGCCCTTCATTGCAAAATAACCCGAGGTTCGCTGAAAATGTGATATCGGGGAATTCTATCCGCGATGTAGAAACAAAATTGAGGTATTGTATATGAATGACATAGTGACACATCAGTTGTTATGCTATGATAATAATCCCTGACCATGAATTTTCATAATCAAAGCGAGTATAAGCGCTCGAGATATTAACGTCCCAATCGCAGATCAAATTAATAAAGGAGTCCATCGAATGTAGACTACCGTTCTAAAATAAGAAATACGAGTCACTAGTATAAGTACCAAAATCAATCAAATATCAAAACGTTTATAAATACTGCAAAGGGCTCTTTTACATGTCACTTTTTGCTTTTGTAAGGACCAACATTACCAAGAAGAATGCGCCGCAGAAAACTTGACAGGAAGTCATCTTTTCAAATGAAAATATAATAATCTACAAACAAAAAAAGACATACAATTCTAGAATTAAATAACAAAAATATATGTATTGGGATGTATTGTATCCCTTAGTTAAGAAACTAAAACTATACCTACATCATAACTATATTTACGTTCAGTGGAAGTGTAGAATGCTTCCACCGACAAAAAATAAAAAAGGAAAAAAATAATATTGGAGATAGTCTTCCAATGTTACAATAATTAAAAACCGGCCAAGAGCGTGTTGGACACGCCCAAGGTAGGGTTCCGTAGCCATTACGAAAAAATCAAGTAATATTTTTCTAAGGATTTCGTATGTGTACGGAATCATCCAAGTTTAGGTATGTTTTATACCTTAGGCTACTATTTACTCTTAAACTACAAATAATTTCCAAGCAATCTTAGCCGCTATAATTTTCCTAGTAAATTTGTTGTATTTACTACCATTCTGAATTTTTTCAAATTTACCCACTCAACAGTTTAGATTTTAGAGGGCGGGGACGGCCGATTTAAATGAAAATTTTCACTTTAAAGTTGAATATTTCGCAAACAGATCACTGAATAGAAAAATCATGTTAGGAACCCCGCAATAGTTTTAAAAGACCTATCCAACGATACCCCACACAATAGGGTTAGCCGAGAAAAAAAAATCACCCCCACTTTACGTCTATGGGAGGTACCCTAAAAAATTTTTTTTTACTTTTTTTTATTCAATCACTTTGTCGGCGTGACTGATATATATATTGATGCCAAATTACAGCTTTCTAGTACTAACAGTCTCTGAGCTTAGCCGCGGACAGACAGACAGACAGACAGACAGACGGACAGACATGGCGAAACTATAAGGGTTCCTAGTTGACTACGGAACCCTAAAAATGATTCTGAAATACAATATAGTAATCATGTTATGCCTGAGGTGTTTGGAAACAATTCATGGTCTTTTATTTATTTATGTATTACTAGCGACCCGCCCCGGCTTCGCACGGGTACAACTATATTATGCATGTATTATACTTGTAAACCTTCCTCTTGAATCACTTTATCTAATATATAAACACATAAATAGCATGGTTTGAATTTGGTTAGCATTTTCATTAATGTTTAAAATGAAAAAAGTTGTTGTAGTGACATAACTACAATAGTTGGACATATGCTACCGCGGAGTTTTTTGTAGACATTATGATGTTCTTCAATATTGTTGTACATTATTTTGTTCTATCGCTAATAGTTTCGGCAGCGCATTCGACGAAAGACATTTTAAGACTCATTTTTCTACACCTTCGGTTACATTGTTCAAATTTTACCAAGGATCCCTAATTTTTTTCAAAATTAAATGTAGCCTATGTCAAATTGGAAGAATGTAGCATTCTATTGGTGAAAGAATTTTTTAAATCGGCCCAGTACTTTTTGAGCCTATTCATTACAAACATACAAAAATAGGTACAAATCTTTCCTCTTTATAATATTAGTGTAGATGTAGATGTAGAAAAACGAAGCCAACCTTCAACTGCGCGCCAGCGCTCTTGCAACCTAACCTGCTCAAGAATGTCGAAAAAAAAAAGAGTGTGACCAAGTATTATCAGAATGACACTAGAGGGCACTTCAAGGCTAACGTAAATGGGCTGTTACTGAACCAGTGAGATACTCCTTTGGCCTCATCTGCACTTTTCATCATATTATTCTAACCAATAGGCGTATGCGAAAGGGATGAAGACCGTAGATACATAATTGAGCTACCGGTGCTCGCGGTAATTGGTGTGGTTGTAGTATGTTAGCGTTGTGGTTGAGTTCATAGACCCTTGATGTTTATTTGTTTCTATACAACTACGGCTGACTTGCACAGACCCGAGTTAACTATACACCGTGAAATTTTAGTGGTTGTTTCCCCGAAACGAGGTGATTTAGTTTCGATTGTACAATCGATTTATAATTACTATTTTGATTAGAGTCAAAAATCCAATTATGAAAAACGAATTTCAAAAATGACCGCAAACCAATAGTAACGCTTCGTTGGTACAAGTAGCGTACGATCGTACGATAGGTTAGGTACCAACGAAGCGTTACTATTGGTTTGCGGTCATTTTCGACTTTCGTTTTTCACAATTGGATTTTTAACTCTAGTCAAAATAGTAATTATAAATCGATTGTACAATCGATATTAAATCACCTCGTTTCGGGAAAACAACCACTAAAATTTCACGGTGTATAATCCCGAGTTAAGTGCTAACCCAGGCTTAATAAGTGTCAAAATGTATAGAACTGTCATCTTTAAGTCAGGGTTAATGATTTAAATTGTTAACCCTAGACCGTGCAAGTGGCCCTAAGTAACCTAAAACTAAAAAAAACCCTAAGAAAAATGATAATAATAACTGAAACATATCATAAAAATGGAGTACATTTAGGCAAGTACAAGCGTTCCCCCTTAATTCTTTGTCCGTGGTAGCTTCCAGCACTTCAGTCTCTTATTACGTCTACTAGTCAAACCTTTTGTTTCTTATATGATGTCTCTCCCGTTCCAGAACCAGGACCCGTTGGGCACGAACGTGGGCGCGGAGTCGCGGCCTGTGGACAACGTGGTGTTCATCATGAACGCCAAGCCAGAAGACCGCGCCACCAGCTTCTTCGCGCAGCCGGGCATACTCGCCGGTGAGTACTCCGGCCTATATTAAAGCATGCGCCACCCATTCTACCACAGTTTCTGCCAGGTGACCTCGGTAGAAGCGCGGTAGAAGCGCTGTTGTCTACATGGTTTAAAACAAGCCCCAAACTTCAGTGTGCTTGAAGCGCTTGTGCTGAGCTAGCGTCGTGCGCAAAACTCCTATAAACGCTATGGCTCCTTATTTGTCTACACTCGGAGCGTGCGGCTGCGAGACTGTCCTTCGAATGGTTTACAGCAACCGGCCAGACGGCATTCTACCACTGTTTCTGCCAATGGTTTGAAGCGCACGCCCGTCTACCAAGGGCGTTTAAAGGTCAATCGAAATTTGGTTTAAAACCACTGGCTACATGGTTTAAGACCACTGTTTTTCTACCAAGGTCACCTGGCAGAAACTGTGGTAGAATGCCGTCTGGCGCATGCTTAATGGTTCAGTTTCATTAGTCGATAGGGGCCCGCATGCGGAGTGCGGTAGATTTACATAACGCATGCCATAGGGTCCGCATTCGGGGAACCGTTTTCATTGGTCGATAGAGTTAGACCAAGATAAGTCTGCAACGGTTTTGATAGCACACGCAGTGCATGTGTTATTTATACGTCATAATTTCATAAAAGTTTGACGTTTAATATAACACTTTCACTGCTGCGGGTACTATCAAAATCGTTACAGACTTATCTTGGTCAGACTCTAGGGCCCGCACGCAGGGTGCGGAAGATTTACATTATAACGAATGCCATAGGGCCCGCATTCGGGGAACAGTTATCGACATAATGAGTTTCACTAGTCGTTATACCGCCTGCGAGAAGTCATCGCACGCTGTATATCGACAGAGTTGTCGACTTATGAGCCTCTTTCTAGCTGAGAGAAGTTTTGGATGCATTGCATAATTTTATCGCCATCCCGCGGAAACTGCAATTTTCCAGGATAAAAAAACTATCCTATATTCTTTCCCGGTACTCAAACTATGTCTTTACCAAATTTCGTCTAAATCAGTTCAGCGGTTTAAGCGTGAAGAGGTAACAGACATACTTTGGCACTTTTAATATTAGTATGGATTTAATTCTCCAGCAAATCCTTAACCTTTTGAACGCCACACATCGTTTTTGTTACGAACAAAATTGATTCTTATACGGATGAGGCTAAGTTCATTTTTGTACTACCTTATTGTCGTCTATAGCCGACACTGGCGTTCCAAAGCTATGTATTTACGCTATGTACGACCAGATGGCCTAGTGGTTAGAGAACCTGACTACGAAGCTTGAGGTCCCGGGTTCGATTCCCGTGTCGGGGCAGATATTTGTATGAAAAATACGAATGTTTGTTCTCGGGTCTTGGGAGTTTAGTATGTATTTAAGTATGTATCTATCTATATAAGTATGTTTATCCGTTGCCTAGTACCCATAACACAAGCTTTACTTAGCTTACTTTGGGACTAGGTCAATTGGTGTGAATTGTCCCGTGATATTTATTTATTTTATTTTATTTATGTATTTCCAATTTCAGCTGTGATCGGCGGAGCGGTCGTCGGGCTACTCTGCGCGATTCTCGTGGTGATGTTCATCGTGTACCGCATGCGCAAGAAGGACGAGGGCTCGTACGCCCTCGACGAGCCCAAGCGCAGCCCCGCGGCCGCCTCCTACGGCAAAGGCCAGAACAACCGCGAATTCTACGCGTGAGACCACACGGAACAAACCCTGCCACGTGTTTACTAGTCGACAGGCTGACCGATACCGGCCACTACAACCAGTGCCCAGTGCTCGCACCGAGGCCCTATTAAAAAAATAAAAATTTAAACTCCATTCTTTCGTTGACGTGGCTAAAATTGTTCTGTGACAAAATGAAATCGACGCTCCTTTGTTTTTGGTACCTTTGTACGATTGTATAAACTAGTACAAAATAATCAATTGTGATTGGTCGGTTACGTATGTAACTGTGACGCAATCATGCAGTGATTAAGGTATAGATCATTTTGTTTTATAATCTGACTTCAAGTTTGACCAATGCGGTTTGCGTGTTCGATGGGATATATTGTTCTATAGTTACTGAATCAGATATCTTGTACCTATAGAGTTGTCTGTAAAATAATGTGCCATTTGCTTCCCCTTCAACTGTATATTGCCTAATTACGCATAGTAAAATACATTATATAAAAAATCTCAAATTTTGTCTATTGGATACGTCCATGTTTGTCTATGGTATGTGTAATATATTTGTGTGTAGCTTACTAGATCATATCTTTTATTATGTGGTATATCATATAAAATGATTTAATTGAAATCTTACAACATATCGCTTCCATGAAATATACCATCGAAATTTTTGAATATTTATTTAATATTGGCTGTAATTTTTATAAATCGAGGCTTGAAAATTAGATTTTTTTGTACTTTTCTATCCTTACGTAGGATTCGGTGTTCCTTTTTTTGTAAATTTAAGTTTTTTTTTTCTTGGGAAATCGTGTTCTTATTTTATATTTTGCACTATTTTTAGTTGGGTTTTAGAATTACTCTAATGTTTAACGATACATTTGCATGAAAGCTTAGGTATGTACAGAAAGTAAAAAATATCAAAAATTATAACTTTATACTATTACGGTTCAGTCCAAAACTATTCATGACGATATACAATATACATGTACTAAAACATAAGTCCTATAGAAAAAAAATTGCGACATTTTTGTAATTAGCACACGTACTTTTTTTGATTTTCTTTACTTCCTGTAGCGATTTATAAACATTTCGAGACACAGTAGGTATGTCATTTGGGCTATGAATCATTTTCGATTGTTTAATTTAATTTTATCATTTAGTTTATTTTATTCGTCAATTGTTTTGACACTACCGAATAAAAATTATCGTTATCTGTTGTAGCAACGGGCATGTCTCCCGTTATGACTTAATCAACTTAGTCGTGTCAAAACAGATGTCTTTACAATGTCTCATTTTAGATTTAAGTAACTACCTTTTCTGACACTAGGTTGTGCAACGAAATATATTTTTCTAATTCTATTAATTTGTAATTTGTCTTGAGTTGTAGAACACTGTTGTGCCATCTTCATAATTTATTTTAAATAGTTACACGTGCTTGACTCCAAATTAAATTTACTTTGTTTACGTCCTTAGTTTATCAAATAATTAAAGAGTCAATTAATTTATTTAGCGTAATAAATTAGAGCATGTGTTTTATGACTGTTATAAATTTAACTGTAACGTAATGTTTTTTAAGGAAACAATAGCTCGTGAAATACGTATAGAAAGCGAAACATTTGATCTATTTGTTTAAATCGATGTAACTATAGGTTTAATGACATATAAATGTAAAAATATTCAGGAAAAGTATAAGCACGTATTGGACATTTCATTAGAATAGATGTTGGTAAAGAAATAGTTTTCTAGTTATGAACTGCATGAACACTGAATTAGTCCGACCTACAATAAAGTGAGACAACAGTGAAACACCGAAAAGAATTCTGAGAAAAAAAATATTTGCAGAAAAGTTAAATGAAGAACGTTGGTTCCGGGAAACAGAGTTCCATTTATGTCAGTAGATAGAATTGAATTCGTTAAAGAGCAGTTTTTAATAACTAAAGAAGTGGTAACTATATGTGATCACTACACTAAAGAGCTACAAGATAAATGTGAAACCATCTGAAGCCTAAAATGTAACAATTTCAGAAAAAAATATGCAGTTTATTGCGAGAAAATTAAAATTATTCAAAGAACTCCCAAACATTCCTTTTGGATCCATGTTATACCTATAAGCAGTAGCGAGCTCCGCTCTCTTAGGTAACTTATATGAGTGCTAATACACTAAGAAAACTTGATAAAACTGACCAGAAACCGATATTGCTGAGCTGACACAATTTGTCTGCGTCTGTGTTCCTTGAACACTACAATCTAGCTTTTTCAAGTCTAGGGTAAATAAGCATTTACTAGGCAAGAGTGTTCCATCGTATACCTCATCATAGAAATATCAGGCGTGATTGAGCTCAAACGCTGCCTATAATGTATAAAAAAAAATTAGATCAAACCAATCTAATGACTAAGGAAGAAGATGGCATGATTGCTGCGTAATGAGAGCAAGCCGATGCAATGCAATTCATTACGATTACAGCCGTTGCAAATTAAAAGACAACTAAATAAAAAGTTAATTCCAAATCGACCATTAAAATATATTTTTGTCTTAGCATTCATGTAAGTCACGTTTAGTGTTTAAGGATTTGTACATTGTAATTGTAAATTCTTTTAGATTTAAACTGAGTAATTTATACAGAAATAATACTATAGTAAGTATAGTAGGTATATATACTTTAATATGTCTAACAGTTCGTTATTGATTATTTTGTTCAATTGATTGATGGCGTATACACATGTAATTGATTTATCACTGATGAATTTTAACATCCATTTGGGTAAGGGACATTTTAAAGCTACATCATATGAAATAAATACGTTATACACACGACA
Organism: Archips crataeganus; assembly: GCA_947859365.1. Lineage (NCBI taxonomy): Eukaryota > Metazoa > Arthropoda > Insecta > Lepidoptera > Tortricidae > Archips > Archips crataeganus. The sequence goes on from OX402048.1 coordinate 20,753,684, forward strand.
GAAGTCATAAAATGTCCTTTGCACTATTTATATTTAGTTAGATCATTTCTTAAGTCAATGTTTTCTTAAACAGGAGCAATAATAGTCAGGGATCAAAACCTAGCCTACCTAATAGAGACTTCTTTATGATCTTACAATACCGAAAACATCCGCATGCTGTGAACTTTTTCGACTCAAAAATGGATCCTAAACAACCGATGATGGTTTAATTTTTGTCAAAATGCTACAAATATTAATAAATTAGCTCTAGAAACACATGACAATGAACTTGCAACCTTCAGGCGTTTTTATTGAAATTCCTATACAAATACCTTCGATAAACATTTGTTTTATACTCACAGCTGGCTAGATCACATTTAACAATGAACACGGTTCTAAATGTGACAACAACTGGTTTATGTAAAACCGTTTGATTGTTGTACATTAATGTGTGATCTTGTATTCAGATGTTACAGTAAGGTTAATTGGCCAAGCAGCTGAGAAACTATATGGACTTCGAGCATATAACCAAAAAGTGGTAATACTACTTAACCATCCAATTCCGAAATGCATTAGTTTTTTGTCACTCAAAAGTCTTAGGATCATTACATGATAGATTTTACTTTTCTCCTAAATAAAACAAACTGGCTACAGTTGTAGCATTATGATTAAATTCATAAAAAAAAACTATTCGATAACTAAACATTGATTAATGATATTGATAGTAAAGTAAAAGATATTTCGACTACCGCAACAAACAGTATCGAATCTGAAAAAATTGTATTTTACAGATAATAATCTAAGTTTCGATACTATGACGTAGCGTACAATGTCGAATCTGCCAAATTTGTCCTTTTGTCTTTTGTAGTTTCGATAACTTTAATATCGTCTTTGTCCAGGCAGGCTATCAGGATGCAGTGATTTAAAAAAAATACACTTACCACTCTTGATTATACGCTTGAAGATTAAAAGCTATTGAATTTGTTACAATAATCTATATCATAGGTTCCCAATCTGATACAAGAAAAAAAATATCAACGCCCCCTTTCCATAATACTTAATTACACTAATTTTATATGTCTGTTATCTATAATAATCACAAATTATAAATTATTTGGACTACCCCCACGAAAAGCTCCAGTGCCCACTAGGGTACGGTACCGGCCCCGTTTGGACCCTGCCCTATATCATATTGAATTAGATTGTGAACAGTAGAATTATGTACTTAAGTATATAAATATCATGTTAATGGGAGCAATGTAACACCTAACGTGGTTTAAGAAACTTAGATCATATTATTAAACTATAAATAAGTTACCGAGAGCGTGGAATTGCAATTATGTAGTGGTATTGTGTGTTTTTGGCATTCCACTTGAGTGAGTGAGAGAGAGACAATAACATAGAGATCTCTCTCTCCAATACCTATAAACACACAGCCGCAGTCGCCGTCACTTAACGCTTGAACGAAACCAGATGTTGTTAACCTTTTCAATGTCAAGCCTAGCCAAAACGTAAAGTTACTTTGAACCTTATGTCACTGCGTGAGGATTACTTTGGCATTGTATTCTGTGACGCATTTATCAGTCGCTGGCGTTGAAATGGTTAAAGAAGGACTGCATTCATTATAAATGTAACGTAACTATTTCTCCTGACTGCCGATATTTTTCAATCGTGACTGCAGTCAGCCGTCTGTATCGTTTTAACTATAAGAGGATTTGCCTAGCTCCCCAAACTCAAGGCAGCTTTGAAAACCCAATTTATTCGCTTAAACAACACAAAATAATAATTCGTGGGCCACTTCTGGTTCACCTGACGAAGAGGGCTTGGGCCATAGCACATCATCTACAGGGTGAAATCAAAATTGTGATACAAAATTAGCGTTCCGCGCTCAGTTAACGGTGGACAACATAATGCATTAACTCAATTGACAAGATTTCATATTTCCAAGACTAATTTGCTTTGTTCTCTGTATTCTGTTTGGAAAGAGAAAGACGCTGATAGTTTTAAATTTACACTAGGATTATTAATTAATTTATTATATTTTTTTTTAGATGTGCTTATTCTAAAAGAGCATAACTCCAAAACAACCACACAATAGACCCGTTACTTTTGTCTAGTCACTATTAAAAAAAAGTGCTGACGTAAATCTAAAAATCGGAAATTTAAAACTATGACAGCTCTTTTTTCTGGTGAAAAAGGCAACGGAAATATATCTATCCTGTGGTAGTGTTGGTAAATTCAGATATTTTTTGGAATTTCTTGTATTTTTTTAAATGTGGACAAAAAAATTATAATAAATATTTTTCCGTGTTCAGGAGGCAAAACTCTTTCGATTCCTATAGTAATTTTCAGGTGTCAAAAAAATGAAATCTCGTGAATTGTTAAAATCTGTCTGAAAAAATTTAGGATGTTCATAGGTACTTAATTGAAATGAAATCGCGAATTCAATGTAGGGACACCTCAAAAAAACAAATGAGTTAGTGCATTATACTGATGTCCAGCATTAACTGAGTGCGAACCACTAATTTTGTATCACCACTTTGATTTCACCTTCTAAGTATACAGAATTTTCATCGCCTTCATATGTACAGTCGCGTGTTTTAATTTGGGACCCATTTCAAAAAAATATCCTTTGAATTCCTATACAATATGACAGGGCTGTCAACCTTAAGTGGGTCTCAAATTAAAGCTCGTGACTGTTGATTAGAAGTATTGGGTGTTTCATATATTTTGTGTTATTTTCTAATTCAACTGTTCACAAACTACGTGTATCTGTTTTTCATAGTACCTAACGCATATCTAGGCTAGGGTAGGCATAACTTATTAAATGTCCACCGTGTACATAATGCTCCTTTACACTTAATATACAGGTAATTATGAACAAATGCGTAGTTTTATTGAAACTGTCCCCTTATACTCCAAGCATGCTTGGAGTTTCTCTGCGGAATCGCATTAGAAATGATGAAATCCGCGCAAAAACTATAATCACGAGCATAGCTCGAAGAATCGCTGCTTAAGTGGCAGTGAGCAGGGCACATCGCTCGTAGAACTGACGGCCGATGGGGCCACAAGGTTCTCGAGTGGCGACCGCGGACCGGAAGACGCAGTGTAGGTAGGCCTCCAACAAGATGGAGCGACGACCTGGTGAAGGTGGCGGGATGCGGATGGCTCAGGGCCGATCTATTTGGCGAGCCTTAGAGGAGCCTTGGGGGAGGCTTATGTTCAGCAGTGGACGTCTTTCGGCCGAAATGATGATCCCTTATAAAGTGCCAGAGTCATGGTAGCCTAGTGGTTAACCTATGGCCTCTCAAGCAAAAGAGTCTAGGGTTCGAACCCGGGCTCGCACATCTAAGTTATGTGCGAAATTACATTTGGATTTTACCACGAGCTTTGCGGTGAAGGAAAAGACACAGTGAGGACTGCACCACACCTGCAATGAAATTCTATGGTGTGTGTGAAGTTCCCAATCCGCACTGGGTCCGCGTGGGAATTATGGGCCAAGCGCTCTTATTCTGAGAGGAGGCCTGTGCAGAGAGACGTATGTATATAGGCTAGGATGATGATGGATGATAACGAAAGTGCCAGATACAAATCCGCGTAAAGCCCGACCAGGAAAATAAAAACCCCCGCCATATTGCGGAAAACTAATGGAACTAATTTCTTCAACTGGCAACAGTAACTTTGAAGACGTCATTAATGTCATCTGCCAATTACTGTCTAAGTGTGGTGCGTTTCTTGGATATTGTGGATTATATTTGTGCGTTAAAATGCCGAAAACTATTAAAAGACATTTACAAAAAGTTATATTCAATATGACGAAGTATTTTTCGGAGAGAAAGTCTGAAGGGCTGGAGTCTATTCCTCTAAATAACATCACCGACCTTGTTGTCAACATGACTGGTAGGTACCTGGTACAGTGTTGCTATAATTATTGCTAATTTAACGCCCCCAGAGCAGGGTTTTTATTTTCCTGGTCGGGCTTTACTAGTGGCTCAACAAGCTTTATCGACCCAAATTCGCGAACTCGAGGAAGAGTTAACTCATTCCTCTATCAAGCATTTATAATCTACAACTATAAATTTAAAAATTTAAAAACCCCCAACTAATTTCGTCGCACATATTATGTTTGAAAATAAAGTAAATGCCCAATGCGTCTAAGATTTCTTCTGCAGCTAACAAAAGAGCTTATTACTTTGAAACGGCTGAACCGATTTTGATGAAACATATCTAAGAACCACCGCCAAGAAACCTGCTTTCAAATAAAAAAAACTGCATTCAAATCGGTTCACCCGTTTATGCCACATGTCTACACATGTCACACACATAGCGGTCAAACTTATAACATCCCTCTTTTTGTATCAGGGGTTAAAAAATAATCCCAATGACAGCAAAACGCAGCCATCCGTCTTTATACTACAAGATCCGATTTTTGAACTTCATATCGTGACGTTCCGTTTACGCTAATATATTTAACATAGAGCGAAAGGGTCAGCACGATACTAACTTCGAATTTCATGCTAGCCCGCTGGGATCCAATAGGGATGTTGACGCCACCAATCAACTGACGTTCTTTTTATGAACTGTCAAAACACAATCTCCCATAGAGTTTGAATGACAATAGCCACATATGACGTCATGTTCGCATACTCAATCAACTAACTATTTATTTGTTTTAAAGCAACAAAAAATCTAATATTGCATTTAATCGAAAATTAATCTGGCTTTCAGGGCTGAAATAAAGCGTTTTTTTACTGGAGTCGTGACTTCAATTTTTTTTTAATGGTGTCAACATCCCTATTCAATCCAGCCAACTAGTATTTTTTTTCTAAATTCAAAGTTCGATTTTTGAACTTCATATCGTGTCGTTCCGTTCACGCCGAGCCGTGGTAGGTATGTATAGTGCTTTTCACAAACATGCAAGGAAATAAATTGAAAAAAACTAAAAAAATTAAAGTTTTATTTCTAGAGAAATACAAGTAAACTAGATAAAAATACAACTAACATATTTATTACCTACTATTTATTTCAATCCATTTCCAACTCGGATTATATAAAAAACTAATAATTCATAATAGGCTACTTTCCTAACTAGTCAGTCTTTTAGATTATCAAAAAATATTGGACACGTATTTTTTATTTTGTCAATTAAACAAAAAATTACGAAGATATGGCGCGTTGAAGTTTCGCGTGACGTCACTTGTTCCTACACTTTGTATGAGCGTTTTAGGAACAAGTGACGTCACGCCTCGTCACGCGGAAGTTCAACGCGCCATATCTTCGTCATTTTTTGTTTAATTGTCAAAAGAAAAATTACGTGTCTAATATTTTTTGATAATGTAAAATACGGACTAATAAGAATTATTATTTTTTTACCTAGGAAACATCCCTATTATAATAGGGTCCCGTTTTTGATCCTTTGGGTACGGAACCCTAAAGGATTTGTCACACTGTATGCTATCTGCAGTCGCGGTCAGGTCAAATTGAACGCAGCCCGCATTATTATGAACACATTGTCAGTCTCTATAATATGTGACGCCATCAGAGTTGAGGTCACGCACACAATAACATCTCATGTAATGACAGCGGGATTTTGACGCTTATTCGTACCGATAGCAAGTTCAACAGACTCAACAGTGAATTACAAGATTGACTAAAAATTTCTTCAATTTATTTCGTTAAATGTATTTAAGAAAATACATCTAGTTCAAACAAAACAGAAAATAAAATATTTTGATTTATTTTATTGTAATCAGATAAGCATATTTTTCGCTTTTTATAAAATACCGATTTTGTTCGTTGCGAATACTTAATTCAGTTATTTCTTATCACTTTCATATTGTTTTATTTCAAAAATAGGTTACGTGATAAAAAAAAATATAATATGCATAGTATTGTGTATTACCTTAAGATCATTTATAATTCACATTTTCATTCACTCACTCATTTCATTCATTCACTACTTTTTTTCTGAGCTATGTCGATGACCTTAGTTCTGTGTCGGATATCCTCGTTGCGGATTCTATCTTTCAGAGAAACTCCGAGCATAGCTCGTTCCATAGCTCGCTGAGCGACCTTGAACTGGTGGATTAGCCGTACTGTGAGTGTCCACGTTTCAGCTCCGTATGTCATGACGGGTAAGACGCACTGGTTGAAAACTTTCGTTTTCAGACATTGCGGTATGGATGACGAGAAAACTTGACGCAATTTTCCGTTGGAAACCGTCAACCGTTGGAGTAAACGAGTTCTTGAGTGGAGACCGCGTCTTGGCAAACGTAGTGTAGGACGCCCTCCGGCCAGGTGGAGTGACGATCTGCGAAAGGCTGCTGGTAGAAGCTGGATGCGTCTAGCCGAGGACAGGGCGCAATGGCGCTCATTGGGGGAGGCCTATGTCCAGCAGTGGACTGTTATAGGCTGATGATGATGATGATGATGATGACTACTTTTTTTGTAATCAGTAGGTACTTTATGTAGCTGTGTGTGTAATCATTCGCCTCAACCTGTGCCTCAACTCTCGTGGCGTTACCTGATATATTTTGTATAGATATGCGATCTGACCGCGCGGTCAGATCGCACGCACGCGCAATACCTATAATAGAGACCGACAATGTTGTTCATAACGCGGGCTGCGTTTATGACCTGACCGCGACCGCAGAACGCATTCAGTGCGACAAATCCTTAAAAATTAAATGGATATTTGCCAAAATGCGTTTACTTTGTCACTGAAATGTTACTGACGGCAATCCAATGCATTCAGCCAGGGTTTATTTATAAAGTTCCTTCATTCGTTATGTTATTTCCGTAGTTGCTCTTACTATATGATTATTTCGCCCCGCTTTGTACAGGCAGCGTGGCCGAGTGGTCTAAGGCGCTGGTTTTAGGCACCAGTCCGAAAGGGCGTGGGTTCGAATCCCACCGCTGTCAGAATCATTTTGTATTTTTTTTCATTACGGAATAACCACCGAACTGCAAAAAAGAAAACAGGGTTACGATTTATTATTTATCCATAGTTTTTTATAACTTAGTATTTTCATTCTATGTGATAGGATTCAATTTTATAAAATAAGAATAAGAAAAAGATTTCAGTTAACTGTACCCACCCGCAAAGCAAAGGTGAAAACTATATTAACAAATCAACACCGTTCTAATGAATAACTCCCAAAATAATTAAGAAATATATTTTCACATTTATAATAAACTGTCAAAGATATTAATTCGCACAATTCTGTGTTAATACTCTTTAATGACGTTCATCTTAATTTATCGCTCGAGGTATAGCGCCACTTTTAAAAACGACTTATGTCAGGCATAAAAAAACTTTCAATTAAAACTTTATCACTTCGCGTTTAGAGTAGAAATTAAGCTGATAAAGACATGGAAATAATCCATCTCCTGGTTCTGGTTACAATCTGTCCTATAAAAATGATCGCCAGCGCTAGTATCTTCGTGTAACCGATGAATTTCGTGTCAACTGCGTTAGTTCCAATTGTGTCCGCCGGCAAACGTAACTTTGTAATGTTAAAACATTTTTATTAATATAAACTGTTGACCGGAAATGGTTTTTATTGATCGAACTGGCTCCTATTTATTTAATTTAGTTCTATTTCACTGTTATAAGATTAATGAGAGACATAAAGAAGCATAAAACATTAACATTGAGCGCGTCTACCGGGGGTTTGTAAATTTAGTGTTTTTAGGGAACCAAATATTTAATATTAAAAATACACGCCTAACATTATAATATCTATACATATAATAAATCTGTAACAAGTCGGTGTCTGTACATTGAAGATATTTGAGAAAAACTGTCACTAGGGCTATTTATTAGCACAATAGAACCCAAAACAATGATTTTTAGAATTATTGTCTGTTTGTCCGTTTGTCTGTTTGTCTGTGCGTTTGTGCGCGCTAATCTCAGAAACGGCTTAACCTAGAAGAATGCGGTTTTCACTGATATGTTGGTATTTTCTTGGATTAACATTTAGTGTTTGTTTCATTTGAATCGGTTCACAAATAAGAAAGATACGTCTATTTTAAGAATTTATCGAGCAGGTTTTTTGTTTGAACGCGCTAATCTCAGGAACTACTGCTCCGATTTGAATAATTCTTTCAGTGTTAGATAGCACATTTATCGAGGAAGGTTATAGGCTATATATCATCACGCTAACACCAATAGGAGCGGAGTGGAGCGGAAGAATGTTTCCAAATCGGGGGTTTTGGAAGTAAAACGTCTATATCTCGGGAACTACTGCTCCGATTTGGAAAATTCTTTCAGTGTTAGATAGCCCAGTTAGATATTGCAACAGGGTTGGGAGCGGTTGGGGGGGCGGGTTGAGAGCGGGTTGGGGGCGGCTTGAGAGCGGGTTGGGGGCGGGTTGGGAGCGGGTTTGGGGCGGGTTCGTAGCGGGTTGGGGGCGGGTAAGGAGTGGGTTGGGGCGGGTTAGGAGCGGGTTGGGAGCGGGTTGGGGGCGAGTTGGGAGCGGGTTTGGGGCGGGTTAGGAGCGGGTTGGGGGCGGGTTGAGAGCGAGTTGGGGGCGGGTTGGGAGTGGGTTGGGGGCGGGTTAGGAGCGGGTTGGGGGTGGGTTGGGAGCGGGTTGGGAGCGGGTTGGGGGCGGGTTGAGAGCGGGTTGGGGGCAGGTGGGGGGCGAGTTGAGAGCGGGTTGGGAGCGGGTTGGGGGCGGGTTGAGAGCGGGTTGGGGCGGATTGGGAGCGGGTTGATTTATTATGAAATTTCACTTCTTCCGGAAGGATCTAAGGAGAGCCATAATTGATGAAAAAGCAAATTGGATAAAAAAATAAGCTGCCCAAATTACTAATTCCACGCGGACGGAGTCGCGGGCAAAAGCTATCTATACATATAATAAATCTGTAACAAGTCGGTGTCTGTACATTGAAGATATTTGAGAAAAACTGTCACTAGGGCTATTTATTAGCGCAATAGAACCCGAAACAATGATTTTTAGAATTATTGTCTGTTTGTCTGTTTGTCTGTGCGTTTGTGCGCGCTAATCTCAGAAACGGCTTAACCTAGACGGATGCGGTTTTCACTGCTATGTTGTTATTTTCTTGGATTAACATTTAGTGTTTGTTTAATTTCAATCGGTTCACAAATAAGAAAGATACGTCTATTTTAAGATTTTATCGAACAGTTTTTAGAAGAATTAATAAGCTGAAGAGTTTGTTTGTTGTTTGAACTACTGCTCCGATTTGAAAAATTCTTTCAGTGTTAGATAGCCCATTTATCGAGGAAGGCTATAGGCTATATATCATCACGCTAACACCAATAGGAGCGGAGCGGAACGGAAGAATGTTTCAAAATCAGGGGTTTTTGAAGGAAAACTTCTATAGGCACGCTTGACTTGAGAGTACGGTGGTGAATGTGAACGCGGGTGTGCGGGGAAGTTCGGTGGGGGGTGGGGTTAGGGAGGGGGGGGGGGTTTCGGGGGGGTGCGGGGCGGGTAATTTTTTTATATCGAGGAACTAAGGAGAGCCATAATTGATGAAAAAGCAAATTTGATAAAAAAAATAAGCTGCCCAAATTACTAATTCCACGCGGACGGAGTCGCGGGCAAAAGCTAGTATGTAAATAAATGTGAAAATTACTCCGTTTGTCTGTTACCTCTTCAAGCTTAAACCGCTGAACCGCTTTGATAAAAGAATGATGGTCAGATATGTCTGAAACCCTGCCTGATGACCAATAGAATTGGGTATGTATTACAATACTGAAATACGAAAGACCGAATGTATTAAAACATCGAATGGGTCAAAAGACCGACACGATTTTTTTCTGAAACCGTTAACTTTTTAAGATTGTTATAAAACAAACCTAACCTAACCTAATGGGATCTGTAAGATGCCGTTTTAATAAATTCTGAAAAGTTTACGGTTTCAGAAAAAAATCGTGTCGGTCTTTTGACCCATTCGATGTTTTAATACATTCGGTTTTTCGTACTTCGGTATTGTAATACATACCCATAGAATTATAATGTTTATGTATGTTGGACTTATCGATCCTACAATTTGCTACAGTTGTTATTAAAGACGACTAGAACTGTGAAAGATGGGAGACTCAACATGGATGGTTTTAGTACGCAACACACGCAAAAAGCTAAAATTAAGACATTACACACATAGCTCACTAATTTGAGGGCTGATAACTCGTTTCTCCGGGGTTTTTGAAGTTTATTTCCATTTTTAACCCTCGACACAAACAGAGGGATGTTATAAGTTTGACCGCTATGTGTCTGTGTGTGTAGAGAGACACACACATGGAACATATAACATGTCTAAGAACCATCGCCAAGAAACCCGCTTTCAAATCGGTTCACCCGTTTACGAGCTATGATGCTACAGACATACATGTTCCATCAAAATTGGTTCAGCCGTTTCAAAGGTATCAACTCTTGTGTTAGCTACGGAAGGGATCTTAGACGCATAATAGGCGTTTAATTTATTTTCAAACAGATACCGCGTGGGAACTACGACCCAAGCCCTCTCATAACGACCGCTTCAGCCTAGTTGGTAGTGACCCTGCCTGCGAAGCAAGAGGTCCTGGGTTCGAATCCCGGTAAGGGCATTTATTTGTGTGATGAGCACGAATATTTGTTCCTGAGCTATGGATGTTTTCTATGTATTTAAGTATTTATTTATCTATATAAGTATGTTTATCGTCGTCTAGTACCCTTAGTACAAGCTTTGCTAAGTTTAGGACTAGGTCGATTTGTGTAAGATTGTCCCCTAATATTTATTTATTTATTTATTTATTTATTTATCTTTCTGAGACGAGGCCTGTGCCCTGCCGTGCAGTGTACTAGTTTGCTTAAATAACTAGCTTTTACTTGGTATGCATGCAGTTCGTATTTCTTATATTTGGCATGGATAGTTTGAGTCCCGGGAAAGGACATAGAATAGTTTTTATCGGAGAATGCGCAGTTCCTGCGGGATAGCTACAAACTATTTCTTCGCAGACGGAGTACATAATATAGATTTATTTTGTTATCAAAGCCGTAGTCAGTGAACAAGCGTGCAGAAATTGATACCACAAGAAAATAATAAGTTTTTGTCAAAAATTTCATTTTCAATGCAAGCTTTTTCGCTGGCTGTACTTTTTGTTGAATGTACTTACATTGTCATCCAACCTACTTAAGTATAGCAAACTTCAAGTGAATCCGACCACTGGTAGTGGGTCAAATTCAACTTCCAAGATTTGACCCGCACCTACATTTATTGCGAATTAATAAAAAGCAAAAATGGCCGGTAGAGTTACGTTGATTTAGGCATGGGAGCGCTATGGCCTAGCTTTCGCGAGCTTTCTACATAGCCTAGGTTTTAAGAGCTTAATTAAATTTGCATATTCAATTTGTTTAATGGTTTGAAAATTTGATGAGTCTGTTGTTAAATTCGCTTCTGTTTTTAACATCGAATAAAAGCTTTTATCATCTTCAAATTAAAATTCAAATGGATTTACTGATACGATGCAACATGTCATAAAAGTGTAAAAAAGTCTGGGTAATTTGATCCAATGAAACGTAGACTTGGCCCGTACGAAAACCAAATGCAGAAGGTAAATCAAAAACATACCAACATACATGTACATAGCTACACCAACCATATATGGCAATGCGCCATAATTCAATGCAAAAGTGATGTTGACGCCATTAAAAAACAATTCAAAACACGACTCAGTAAAAAAAACGCTTTATTTTAGCCCTGAAAACCAGATTCATTTTCGATTAACTGCAAAATTAGATTTTTTGTTGCTTTAAAACAAATAAGTACCTACTTACATAGTTAGTTGATTGAGTTGGCGAACAAGTGACGTCATTATAGTTGCTATTGCCATTCAAACTCTATTGGAGGATTGTGTTTTGATAGCTCATAAAAAGTACGTCAGTTGATTGGTGGTGTCAACATCCCTATAATAAAACCTTAGGCGCAAGCTACAATTGCCACAAAGAAGAGACGTGGGACCACCCCGTCTCCTCCATCTACTTTGGATCGCGACTGCGACGCGCCCCCGTCCCACGTCTCTTCTGTATGACTTGCGCAGGACGTACTTATTATCTAACGCGCGGACGTCTTGTTACCGCATTCACTATTTCTTTCTGTCAAACGGATAAAGGTGGTGACAGAAAAAGATGACGGGGCTTAGACTCTAATGGCCGGAGCCCACTGACGGCATGGCACGGCGTGGCATTTTATTGCTATCAAGTTATTTTAAATCTTATTTCAATGAGTTTAGAATTCATGTTACTTTATTTCGATACCACGATGTCGCGACGTCCTGAGGGCCGATGCCACGCATAACCAATAAAGTAACATGAATTCTAAACTCATTGAAATAAGATTCAAAATAACTTGATAGTAACAAAATGCCACGCCGTGCCATGCCGTCAGTGGGCGCCGGCCCTTACGCACATGGAATCACAATCTTTTTCACTTTTCTCTCTGTCACATCTCACAGTAGGTATAAGATGAGGACAGAAAGAAATGGTGAATGCTATCGCGAGCGCCCGCACGTTAGACAATACGGCCTTGGTACCCAGTTAATTTTGTAGTGGCCAAAGTATAGTCGGGGTAAGAAAAGGTTCGTCACTTTTCGACCTTAACTCGTTGACATAGAGTCGAAAGTGACGAACCTTTTCTTACCCCGACTATACCTAGCAGGGCCAAAGTCACCGATCTTACGGAATGTAATAATTTACCTAGTGTTAGAATGACGAAGACTATACTTCGTTCTTTTTAGCAAGAAATAGAGTATACTACACAATCTTGATGAGTGATGAGTCTTTTTATTGAAAAACATTTTTTTTTAAAATAGTAGGTAACTATTACCTACTTCATAAAGTAACATGACACATGTAACATTTTGGTTTCATAAAACCAAAATAATCTAAATAACGAATTAACCATTAAGTATGTGCTTGCTACTTGTTACCAGCTTGTTACATAATATATGCTGTAATTTATTTTTTTAAATTTTTTTCAATAAAAATACACGTCAAGATCCTTCTTTCTGATGCTAAAAAACTAAGTATAGGAACCGATAATTTCATAGTCGACATATCAATATCACTTTCTTTTTGAAAAATAATTGGCACCATTTGACCCTGCGATCATTTATGATCACTTTCATTGCTCTCTAAAAGGCAAAAAAAAACACTAATAGGATATTAATCAGGTTTATAGTTAGTTGTAAATCAGAGTGACAGGTGAGGGCCCACTAACAGCGATCAGAATAAGTTTTGTCAAACATTTCATTTTGAATACAAGCTTTTTCGCTGACTGTACGTTTTGTTGACTGTACTTGCATTGTTATCCAACCTACATAAGTATACCAAATTTCAAGTAAATCCGACAACTGGAAGTGGGTCAAATTCGACTTCTAAGATTTGACCCAAGAATACCTACCTAATAATAAATAATAAAACAAACGGGGTGAGCTAAATACTTAAAAGCTTGTAAAAATTAAAAAAGAAAATATTTTTTCGATTGTGCATCGTTGTTTTCGATCTTTCCCAGTAAACAAATCTTCGATTTTAAAATGATATCTGTAAAAATAACTAGGTGTCATATGAATAAGTTTTTGTTAAAAAAAATCATTATACATATATATCGTCACTATAAAAAAATCTCATCTGAACATACATATTCTTACGAAATTTACTTTACTCCGTATGCTTTCAGGTTTACTGAGCGGATTGACTTGAAATTTGACAAGGATACCTATCTAGTTTAGATGATGACAACGCATGTAGTAGTTGTCAGCAAAAACGATTGATTTAAAAAAAAAATTTTTTTTTAGAAAGGCAATGCCGCGGGCGTAAGCTTGTTTGACGATAATCGCTATAACAGCAGCTCCACAGGTATCGCAGTGGTCGCGAATCTGCTGCAATCAATCGATGTCACACGAGCGACGCGCGCGCAGCGGGCGATGTCCTTCGCCAAATATTAGCATTATGCGCAGAGTAACGGCGCTCAGAGAGATTTTAGCAAAGAAAAGAACATACAGGGTGAAATCTAAAAAGTGATACAGATTTAGTGTTTCTTACTCAGTTAATGCTGGACAACATACTTAATGCATTAAGTAACTTAATTTTTAAAATTAGTCTGATAAAATTTAGGATGCTAATACTTTTTTGCTGTATCACGCAAGTGGTGATCTAACAATTTGAGATATGGATGTATAGGAAAAATTCGTGTCTAGACTCCTGACCAGTGGTGGTGTAGGGGAATGGCACACGGCACGGAATTCTGATGACCTGGGTTCGATTCCCAGCGCTGGTCTTTTTTCTGGGATTTTTCTGTGTATCCATATTTCAGTTTGTATTTAGTTTGAAATAATATGCTAATACTTTGTTGAAATTAAATCACAAACTCAATGTGTGGACACCTCAAATTAAAGAAGACTAATAAAAACAAATGAGTTGGTGCATTACATTGTCCAGCATTAACTGAGTAAGGAACACTACTTTTGTATCACCATTTAGATTTCACCCTCTAAACTGTAATACATATGCTTATATTATGATGTTAATTATTTAGGTTTAGTTTAATTTATGTACAAAAAAAAACACTAAATTTTAAATATTGCAATAAAGATCTAAACTTCACACTACTCTGTACTTTTTTCAATCAAACTCGTTCTCCAAATTAATAGCAAGTGACAATACCGATGGTGCAGGGTCAGAGTAAACAAACGACTTTCTCCTTCGTTTTGATCGATATGTTGGGATCGACGGATAAGCTTAGAAAGTATAAAACTTTCGCTAGGTTCTTTCGGACTTACCTAATCTTAAAAACATATCGTAATTGAATTGATTATTTGCTGCTACTTGCCGTTTATTGAAAAAAAGGATAGATTAAAAAGGATAGATTAAAAAGTTTCATGGATCCAATGTGGAGCCAATGAATTTTACATTGATTTTGTCATTTTGTGGTCGTCGAAGCTATCTTCTGTGCAATCTCCATGAGATGGTAACCAAGCCAATACAACAACAAAAAGATCTGGCTATATTTCGTTTTTTAGCATTAGAAATAGCCTGAAATCTTGATGAGTCTTTTTTTCAACCGACTACTTATGAAACCAAAATAATGTAAATAACCCTATTTAGTTTTTGTTTTTCTGTAAAAAGACACGTCAAGGTTGCTTACCTTCTTTCTAATGCTAAAAAATACGAAGTGGTATGGCGCCAAATTTTCCAGAAGACAGCCTGGAGCCAAGAAAGACACTACTTTATGGGCATACTATGAATTACGCTTCTCGAATGACGGCTTAATTAATTAGCCATAACTCGTAAACTTTTGTGTTAATAATAGTCTAATATCATAGATACGCTATCTGAGATAATGAATCACATAGGTATTTATAAAAATAAATTGAAAAAACAAATTTTGAAATAATTATTTATTGAATCATTTGAATCGCTAACCGTAAATAGGCAACGGAGGACTTGACGGTTAAAATGAGCAAATGAGTAGATACATAAACTATTTGAAAATTAAAAATGAAATAAATAAGTATGTATAAGTTTCAATTCCATGTAGTGTATCTACTATTTATGTGGTATTTTGGGAACGTGGTATTTTAGGCACGAGCGCAGCATGGCAATTACATCCCACAACTTGCCTCTACAAAACCCAAAACTTGCCTCTAGGTCTAGACTCAAAACTTGCCAACAAAAATCTATTAATACGACACTGCTGCTTCTTCTTCTTCGTCTAGCACTGGCTTGTACTCGTATTTTTGAACCGTAATAATAACACACTTCTTTAGACAATTTTTACTAATTGAGTGAAAGAAAAATTTAGGCATTATTTGCTCGAAATAATGGAAATTTTACGGTGACATGGAGCATTTTGTGTGTTAGCATTAG
Organism: Archips crataeganus; assembly: GCA_947859365.1. Classification (NCBI taxonomy): domain Eukaryota; kingdom Metazoa; phylum Arthropoda; class Insecta; order Lepidoptera; family Tortricidae; genus Archips; species Archips crataeganus. Next base: position 20,769,535 of record OX402048.1, read on the forward strand.
CAGCTATACGAATCAGCTTTAGGCAGTCAATTAATGGATGTTCTTTTGATTTTCTGCAATGTTGTCATCGACTACCGCTAGCTAGCTCAATATGATACCATAGTTAGGTAGCAAAGTGTGAATTCTAACAGTCGAAGAAGCTGTAAAAACGTAGCTTTATACAACATAAGTATACCTAAATGCATTTACCAATCTGTATTGTTCGGTTAAGTTGTACCGTTGTACGTTGACCGCAATCCTACTATGATTGTTATCAATACTGTTATTAGATATTTTTGTACGTGAAAAGACAATCAGTAAATGTTTTGATCTAGATTTTTAGATGTTTCGCCACCTTTGTAACGGAGCAGAGGCAAACAATGCTCAAAACATAAAATCGTAATTCAACGCCGAACAAACATACAATAGGTACACATGATGTTAAAAACCACCCGAGTGCGAATTGCAGTCGCGCAGCGAAGGTTTCATGCAAATTTGTAGGTATTACAAAATTTACACAATAAACGGCTGTACCTAAAAATCCTGTGTTACCAGAGCTCTGCTTCTGCAAAATACACACAGCGTTCAGAGTCAAAATCAAAATACTTATCTTTATTCATTAAATTTAAGCACTTTTACCAATGTTGAACAATCTACCAGCGGTTCGGGAAAACTCTACTGAGAAAAATCCAGCAAGGAAATCAAAAAGTTATTTTTTTAAACAGATCTGGGTGCAATATTATTCACTTCGTTTTCAATTAAGTATAACTTTTAAATTATTTGATATTCCAGCACAATAGAGATACGCATTCAATAGGTATATTAGGATACATTATGGTACATTGTGTATGGACTACAATTCATTTAATGAATAAAGAAGTTTAAACATCTGAAATAATTTTCAAAATTTCAAATCCGAGAACTCTCGGCATAGTCTGATGCACTAAATCTATTTGAAAAAGTGAAGAGGTCAAAAAGGTGTAGGTACTGTAGACACTGGCCACCGAGACTGTGTCGCTGTTTCGTAAATTTGAATTTGTGTCTTCTAAATTCTAGAATTTCAAACAAGAAACGAACAACGGACAGCAGACGGTCTGGGAAGCCATTTTTCGACAGGCTGTGCTTATGAAATGTTCTGTGTAACGTTGAAAGTGTATTAAATCCAAATTAATACACTTACTACCACCACTTACTGGTAGACGATCAGATGGCCTAGTGGTTAGAGAACCTGACTATGAAGCTTGAGGTCCCGGGTTCGATTCCCGTGTCGGGGCAGATATTAGTATGAAATTATTTATTTATTAAATCCATTATTATAGCTGAAGTGCAAGTTTTCATTTAAACTTAAATACCTAGTTAAAGTTAGTTATTTTCTGCTACGCCCCATCACAGTACCGTAATGTTTAAGTTGTCTGTGTTATTTCAGTATGACCAAAAAGTTCCGCCTAAAAGATGCTTAAATTACTCTTTAGTTCGTTTTTAGGGTTCCGTAGTCAACTAGGAACCCTTATAGTTTCGCCATGTCTGTCCGTCTGTCTGTCTGTCCGCGGCTAAGCTCAGAGATCGTTAGTACTAGAAAGCTGTAATTTGGCATGAATATACATATCAGTCACGCTAACAAAGTGGTAAGATAAAAAATAAAAAAATATTTTTTTTTAGGGTACCTCCCATAGACGTAAAGGGTGGGTGATTTTTTTTTTCTCGACTAATCCTATAGTGTGGGGTATTGTTGGATAGGTCTTTTAAAACCATTGCGGGGTTGCCAGCATGATTTTTCTATTCAGTGATCTGTTTGCGAAATATTCAACTTTAAAGTGAAAATTTTCATTAAAATCGAGCGTCCCCCCCCTCTAAAATCTAAACTGTTAGGTGGAAAAATTTGAAAAAATTCAGAATGGTAGTAAATATATCAAATTTACTAGGAAAATTATAGCGGCTAAGATTGCTTGGAAATTATTTGTAGTTTAAGAGTAAATAGTAGCCTAAGGTATAAAACATACCTAAACTTGGATGATTCCGTACACATACGAAATCCTTAGAAAAATATTACTTGATTTTTTTGTAATGGCTACGGAACCCTACCTTGTGCGTGTCTGACACGCTCTTGGCCGGTTTTTTACTTTTTACTCTTTTATTTCTAACCCATCGCAATAGAGTATCACACTTCAAAGTTCCGTGGTCGGTCAAATAAACGATAAAAATGTCGGGCAAACGAGCATAAAACTGACGTTATCTACTTAGTGCGAAAACCTAGATACTAGAGGTCACTGACCCAAGCCTGGAGTGACTAAGAGCCCCATAAATTACTCCTCATTACTATAACGAGCCAAAATGGCAAAAACGAATCCCAATCAGTTTAATTGACAGGTGAAACAATAAATTATCTAATTTGACCATTTCAGATAATCAAAAGTGACCTAGCAGGTGTCAAGCGGCAATGGACGACTTTAAATCAGGATTTCGAAGATTTAAAATGACGGAAAACCTTTGATCTATGCTAGACTGATGCTAACAGCTTTACATATTAAAATAAAAGCTATCCTAAAAATAACCTAACTATAGGGTAAATCGCCAATAACTGGCCACCCTTCAATAACTGGCTCCCTCATACTGATAATGAACTTTGTTCTCCTACAAACAGAATTCAATTTAGTATAACGTGGCCAGTCATTGAAGGGTGGCCAGTATTAACACCTTATACTAAAAATGAATTCTATTATGGGTGAATTGAGTTGATTTTTACACGCTTTATATTATTTTTAGTATGAGGTGGCCAGATATTGAACGGTGGCCAGTTATTGGCGATTTACCCTGTGTACATTTCCTGTCCCTCCACTGTGATGGATGTCAATGCGTTGGGTGAGAAATGCACCAGCCTATGGTTACGGGTAATTTCGAAATGTTCGTAATTCGTTTATTAAGTAATGTTTATTATAGAGTCAGTACCTAAAACAGTCAGAGTTCTTGTATTTATACTTATATACCTACCATGTTTGATTGTGATTATAAAAACATAAGAAAATTGTACAAAAATCTTTGAAATACTTAATTAATTTCATAGAATACGGGTATCATAACACAATTTAACAACATATTCTGCCACTTCCTTATAAATTAAATTAAAATATTATGAAATGACATAGATCAATTTTGTCATAATTTAAAAAGCCAGCTACGGAATTAAACATGTTTCCATGTGAATTATGGGTCATACACATTATTTTGTTTATTTATTTATTTATTCAATTTAAAGTCAGGCTTACAGTTTGCACCAAAACGCTAAACTCGTTAATATAAAAAAATACAAAAATTATTATTATTATGCTAAAAATAACATTATGATTATTATTGCGTCTCTCCTGTGGACATGGCAAAAGTTAAGGGTTTATAGTCATAGCCAACATTTTTAGTCAAGTCCAGTTCAGGTTTCCATTTTGACCGACGCCCTCTTTTTAAATTTTATACAGTCATGTCGAGTAATTATTTTTTATTTTTATTATTAATTTTAGTATAAAAAATATTAGTACCTAACCTATAGATAGGAATACCTAGTTACGTATACGTAACAATGAAAGTAAGTAGTAGTGCCTATTACTAATACCTATTATTTTCTAGTTTTATAGTACCTATAGTATTAGCATAATATACTAAGTAAATACTAGGTAAATTTTGTTTTGGTTATAAGATTTAATAAAGTACTTTTCAAAATGACTGTACATGTTTCTACAGGGTTACCGTAAAAACGTACAACTTTGCCCGCTTTTTGCGATCTTTTGCTTTTTTTAGAGTCAATTGGTCGGTATTGTGCAACTATATCTGTGGCACTCACATATTGACATACTTTTCTTTGTGTAGATGAGAAAACTACATTTAAAATGAGTTTCCGTACCCTAGAAAACGGGCATCAAACAGGCGGGCCAAAATATTGAAAAAATTTCGAGATTGCCCACATTTGTTTACACTTTCATAACTTCGGGATTATCAATTTTATGGTCATGATTCTTAAAGTCTAATAATCTAGAATAGGCATAGCAACGTTGTGTCGTATTATAAGTCCTTTAAGTGATATATTTAACCTCCAAACTCTTGTGGGCAAAGTCGTAAAAAAAAATTGACATCCTTCATACAAAATCCTGGATATGCTAGGGTTGTCAATTTTTACTTATTGCCTTTACCCGACTACAACTAAATTAGGTGCAGTATGATATTAATATTTTAATAATAATAGATAATACTAGATGTTTTAAGATTAAGATTCAATAGTGTAAAATTAAACAATAATCTAAACTTTATGGACCACATTCATCTGTCTGAAATAAACGGCTTTTATTTTCTATAACCTGCGGTGAAATCCAATAGTGTGTGTGAAGTTCCCAATTCGCACTGGGCCCGCGTGGGAACCACGGCCCAACCCCTCTCATTCTGAGAGGAGGTCTGTGTCCTGCAGTGGGACGTATATAGGCTGGGATGATGATGATGATGATATGATACAAAATTAATAGAGATTAAGGTGTTGAGATTTTGTCTACATCGTTTTTAAACTGAATATTAGTTACAGTTAAAATTAAATACTTGTGGGACTTTCCTGGCTTAAAATACACTCGAAGTTTTTTCGTCCTAATTGGCCCGCCAAAAAACACGTCCGCACTCCAAGCCAGCTCACGCGTGACAGAAGATAGACACGCGTCAACCGATAGGCCAGTGTTGCCTGTAATATGTTTAGCTATAAGCCACAGATTAGAATGAAAGTGTATTTGTAACTATTTTTGGTACATTTCGCTTTTACTGAAATGTGACGCGGTGGGCAAAGCTATAATGAAAAGGCAAAGTTGTAAGTTTTTACGGTATTTGTAATTCACTGACATCCTCTTAACCCTGAATTCCTATCACTCAAACAAATGTTTTTTGTTTTACGACTTTTTAAAATGACGCACTTTTTTCCCATACAAATACTCAGAGTATCGTAAAAATAAGAGGGAATCTCAAATTTTCAAAACGTTATTACACCAAAAATATTAAGTTATGAAAAAGCCGTAAAACAAAAAACATTTGTTTAAGTGGTAGGAGTTTAGGGTTAAAAGGATGCTAGTGAATTACAAATAACCCTGTATAATGATCGGACAAATGGGACAACGATCTCCCATAGGTTCGATTAGTATAACCATCGGGAAAAAAGTCTTATTGGACCGATTGATCGGTCAACCGATCGGACGAACGGGAAACACTCGACTCGAGTCGCTAATGTTATGTCCACAGGAGAGACAACTTTAGTTCCTTACGCTGTTTTAACGTTGTTGACCCTTTAAGTTAAAAATGAGAACCGTTACAACAGTTTCTATCGGTTGCAAAAACTTATCTTCCAACATTGCAAAGCAAAAGTTTTTTGGGCCCTGTGTTTTTAAATCACTTATTAATTTCACGGCTTGTCGTTCTCCGTTACATATGTCATTCACAGTACAAAATAACCGAATGTTAAACTGTTATGATAGTTATTAAGACGTATTGTTGAAAGGTTGGACGTAGGTACTTACTAAACAAACAAAATGCAGCGTCATCAGACCTTTACAATATCATTAACAGGGCTTTTCATCATCTGAACTATTGTAACTTATTTGGGAACAATGCTTACGTACCTAAGTATTTCGCCTTTCCACAAAACAAGTATATATTATTATTAGTATATACACCGTGAAATTTTAGTGGTTGTTTTCCCGAAACGAGGTGATTTAGTTTCGATTGTACAATCGATTTATAATTACTATTTTGACTAGAGTCAAAAATCCAATTGTGAAAAACGAAAGTCGAAAATGACCGCAAACCAATAGTAACGCTTCGTTGATACAAGTAGCGTACGATCGTACGATAGGTTAGGTACCAACGAAGCGTTACTATTGGTTTGCGGTCATTTTCGACTTTCGTTTTTCACAATTGGATTTTTGAGTCTAGTCAAAATAGTAATTATAAATCGATTGTACAATCGAAACTAAATCACCTCGTTTCGGGAAAACAACCACTAAAATTTCACGGTGTATAATTTTTTAACACTGGTTTTTTGTTGAATATTATACTTTCGCTGTCACCCAAACTACATATTCGTACCACAAGTCAATCCGATCTCAAATTTGACCCTAAGTAAGAATGAAACACAACAAGTTAAATCATCATCATCATTTCATCCGAAAGACGCCCACTGCTGAACATAGGCCTCCCCCAAGGCTCGCCAAACAGATCGGTTCCGTGCCATACGTATCCAACGCGATCCCGCAACCTTAACCACTGCGTCTTCCGGTCCGTGGATGCCACTCGAGAACCTTTTTGCCCCATCGGCCATCAGTTCGGCAAGTTAAAAAACAATTTATAATGTGATAATAATATGCATACTGTAAATGTCAATTTTCTATGAAATTACATTTTGCTAAACATTGTTCAATGGGTGTTTGAGTTATTTGGAAACATAAAATATGGGTTAGTTCAAAAACGACTTTATTTTTATACTTATTTAGGCGGACCTTGCCTATCTTGTGACGGTGGGTCATACACATTTTTTGGTTTGCGTCTCTCCTGTGGACATTGCAAAAGTTAAGGGTCCATAGCCAATATTTTTTAGTCAAGTCTATATCGGCGTGTAGGACGCCTGGCCAACTTTCAGCCCATTTAAATAAATCTTAAGTTTGCTGACTCGAAGTCGCTAATTTTTTGTCCACAGGGGAGACGACTTTTGTTTCTTTTGGTGTGTATGACCCCGGTACATTATACAAGGTACAAATAACTTTGCGATCAATCGAAAGCTATTTTTGACGTTGATTCATGTTTCATCAAAATGTTGTCCTAAAATTTGAATTTTACCGTTTGCTTTCTATTAAATTAACATTAGTTGAAAAATTATAGCGTGTTTTAATCCCGAAGCTTAAAAAAACACCTAAAGAATGATTTCACGACAAACACCAAATTAACAATTAAGTTTATTAAAGCTCGCGATCTGTAATTCCGCTGTTTACACCTGGGACATGAATTACATCATTGTTTACTATACAACACCAACATCCTATCACACCTGTTAGAGTTCAACGCACGTAAACCCATCAAACACCATAACCACTTCCTCAAGTGCCAATAAAATTAAAAATCGCGAGGCAAACGTCACTCATTAATCTACCGTAAGAGATTAGATTTACTGTCAGTCAGAGACTTTTCTAGGTGAATCGGAGGAAGGGGAAGCCAGTGGTATTTAAGCGTAGAGAAATGCTCTCACTGCATCCACTCACCTGTATCCTTCTAAGGTTCCAACAGTCTTATATCGCAATGGCGTGCAGATTCATCGTTTTCGCGGCTTGCCTCGCGCTCTGCCAAGCATCCCCGCTCCTATACAACGGTAAGACTCCTTAAATCATATAGTAATTCTTTATACAAATTAATTAAAAAAAAATCATCATAATAAAATCTTCATTAAAACCAAATTTAATAAAAACTGGTAGCGTGCCTTCGTTGATTAACGATCGTAATTTGTTGTGAGAATAGCTCCCAGCCCTTTGGCCTTCAGTTGTATCGGTCGATCAAGCGCTTTTGCACTTCTAATGATATTAAGTATTGTGTGCCGCGATGAAACAAGGGTGGTTTAGTATAAAGTTTTTGCAGCTTTTATCTTTTATAATTTTTTTAATTGTTAATTATTTCTGGTGGAGAAACTTGGATTACACATAAAAATCATTTTGGTATTATAATTTTAGATAAGTATACTTAAGTAATTCGACGGACGAATACAAAGCTGTTTTTAAAATCTCCAAATCGTTTGAGGTAATCCTACTTAATCTAGCAAATAAAAAAACATACTTACTTACTTACTGTTTATTTACTAGATCTATTTTTTTACAGTAAAATTGTGCTACGTTTTCGTTGATCTGTTTGTTTACTCTAAAAAAACACCCCTGCATCATAATAAAATTAAAATTACTTAAAATTTGATTTATCAATGTCTGCATTACCATTAATTTGCATTAATTATACACCGTGAAATTTTAGTGGTTGTTTTCCCGAAACGAGGTGATTTACTGTTACTTTATGGCACTCATCAAATAGCCACTGGGAAAAATTACTGTAAGAATTGAAGTGACAAGTATATTTACATATTTCGATATTTATGATGCTGGCTGTACAGTTGGATTGTAAGTGGGTACTTAATATCTTAGAGAACCGATCCCATTTCTACATCCGAACGTTACTTGCTTGATATTTCCTTCTACAAACCATTTTTCTTTCTAGGTTTCTTATACCGTGATGGTCGGGACTTCGCGATCGGCAAAGCATACAGCAGCAACTTCGGCAGCCAGACCTCGGGCTCTGCCACCGTCGGGGAGGGCGCCGCACAAGCCTACGGGAGCACCTACAATGGCCTCGCGCGCAACGAGGGTTTCGGCGCCATCTACCCCGCCCAAGTAGCCAACGCCCAAGCCGAGATATACGACGCTCCCGCTATCCCTGTCTTTGGATCAGCTAAAGCCACCGCGGAAGCCCAGAATGGCGGTGCCACTTTCTACGTCCCGGCACCAGCGACTATCGTCTCTTACGAACAAAACTTCGAGCCCGCTGAAGTAAACTACATCCCTGGTGCTCAGACCGCCCATTCTTCTGCTACGGTTAACGGAGGCAGCGACTCCTCTATCGCTTCGGCTTTGACCAACGGCGCTGGCTCCGCTGTGTCCTCTGCCCGCACTCAGGGCACCGGCAGTTACAGAACCACCTCAACCAATGCTAACACCTACGGCTCTGGTTTTGGATCGGCCTCCTCGAACGCCAACTCTGGTGTTGGCTCAGCTGTGACTGCCGCGAGAACTCAAGGATTGAGCAACGGATACAGCACAGCTACTTCCCAAGCTGACAGTGGACTCGGAGCAAACCATGCGTCAGCTGAGACTCAATCGAACGGTGGATTCGGCTCTGCAACGTCTTCTGCGAATAACGGCAGAGCTGGCTCTGCGATCAGCTCTGCTAAGACTCATGGTTTCGGTACCGGCTCAGCTGCCTCCAATGCTGCAGTCAACAGTGGACACGAGAGCGTTATCGCATCTGCTAAAGCCGCTAAGAAATCCCACGTCCACTGGCGCTTCGGTACCGCTTACGGCACTCCTGCTGGAATCAACGCGCGTGCTCAGGCCAACACTCACTCTGGTTTCGGCGCCGCGAAATCCACCGCGAACGCGCAACAAGGCTACGGTACTGCACACTCCACCGCTAACACTCAGGGCTCCGACTACGGCTCGGCCAACGCCGACGCTAACGTCAATGGTGTCGGTTACGGCTCTGCAAACTCAGTAGCAAACACCCACGGTTCCGGTTTTGCTAAGAGCACTGCGAACACTCAGGGCTCGAACTACGGTTCAGCCAACGCTAACGCCAACGTGAATGGAGGTGGTTACGGCTCGGCCAACTCTGAGGCCAACACCCACGACTCAGGCTTCGCCAAGAGCGCCGCCAACACCCAAGGCTCCGGCTACGGGTCTGCTCACGCCCTCACCCACGGCGCTGGTTTCGGCTCAGCCAAGTCTTTGGCCAACACGAACGGATACGGCTCGGCCAACGCCAACGCTGACGTCAATGGCAATGGTTTCGCTAAATCTGCCGCTAACAACGGAGCTTACGGCTCAGCTATTTCGTCGGCTAACACCAACGGTGTTGGTTCAGCGAGGTCTGGCGCCAACGTGCAAGGGTCAGCCTTCGGTTCCAGGAGCAACGCTGACGCGAGGACCTCTGGCTTCGGTTCTGCTGCGTCCTCGGCCAGGACTCAGGGAGTGAACGCTGCCTACAGGGTGGCCAACTCTGCGGCCAACACGAGCGGTTTCGGCTCCGCGCACGCCAATGCGCTCGTCAACTAAGGCAACTTACCAAGCAAGCACACCAAGATGACGAGACAACTTATCTTGATGTATTGCGAACTGATTTTAATTTATTCTAGTTAAGTTATTTATTTGTTAGCTTTAAGGATCGTCTCTCAATGTATCTCATTGCGTAGGTGAAATAAAAGACTTCAGTTTTAAATTACGATTTTTTTATTGTTTGAAATATAGGTAGGTATATTCACATTATTTACATACATAGATACCTACCGATAAATTTAGTATCATACCCATAATAAGGAACACGAAACAGCCAGGGTTAACTATAAAATAAAATACAGTAAATTTTTATTAGAGCCTCTTTGTTACTTTAATCAATTTAACTTTTTAATCAATACTTTTTATCACTATTGGCCACAACCATTAATTAAACATTATGTATTGTACACGTGGACTGCTTCAGAACACTATACAAAAGTATAAAATTAGCTTTAACAATAAAATAATACTTAAGTATACCTACCTAAGTAAGTTTTATCGCTAGTACAAGAATAAAATAGCTCTCTATCCTGTGGGAATTTTCAAAAATCCCATCTAAAGGGGGTGATCCATTTGCGGACTTAAAAACCGTCGGATTTGCTCGCTGGCTCTTTATGCATGCTTGAAATTGTAAAGTCCGCAGATTTTTAAGTGCTCCATTGGCGGTTTAGACCTTTGGCTCGCGAGTTCGTTGGCGTACCGGCGGTTTTGCTCGCCAATGGATCACCCCCTTTATTCTACTATCCTCAAAGAAAGGGTCGGCAAAAGTTTGGATTTGCTTAGCTTACCAATTACAATGCAATTGGAATATTTTTCTTTGGATCCAGGTTATCGGGATCACCCAAATATTTTGATAATTATTTATTTTTTATTTATTTAATATAATCAAAAACACAAATACAGGGTTGGAGTTATTGTGCCACTATTGGAAAACCCACTAGGGGTTTGTGTAATAGTAACAGCGGTGCAGTACATCGATAGATTATGTTTTAATTAGGTAGGTAACTGGCAGCTACCTCGGACAAAGAATTGGGAATGTCTAAAAAAAATTACCAGTGGTTTTTATATTTTTTTTGTATAGAAAAGTCAATTATAAGAAACTAATTTCAATATTTTGTCACTTAGTTCACTACTTTTTTCAAAATTAATTATTGAAACTATTTTGGTTGATGACGTCAGATTGTAATTGAGGGCTCCCACACTGCCAAATTTCTAAATCTATCTAAATGCGTACGATAAGGCAACCCCTTTAATTATTTTTTGCGTGGTGGTACACTGTAACTAGTGTCACTTTACTGGCGCTGTCAAAGTGCTAGATGTCAGGCAGTGGGTCCAAATCAAACTCCGTAGTTATAATCCACGCGTAAATTTGTGAAGAATTCTAACCACACAGAATAAAGTACGACTTGGACCGGTCACGCAATTTACACCAAAGTCAAATGAAGGTCATTGCTTATTTGTTATGTAATAAATTCATTATATAATATTTAAATTAAATAACTACAGAAAACGAGTTAAAAACCATTTATCTCGAAATGGTTTTCGATTTACTATACATTGCAAAAAAATAGACATCCCCAATTAGTTCAGCTATTCAAAGGGGGAACGCTGCCAGTATCTTCAAACCTTGGCTAAAGTTTGACGACCGCTTTAGCCTAGTTGGTAGTGACCCTGCCTACGAAGCAAGAGGTCCTGGGTTCAAATCCCGGTAAGGGCATTTATTTGTGTGATGAGCACGAATATTTGTTCCAGAGTTATGGATGTTTTCTATGTATTAAGTATTTATTTATCTATATAAGTATGTTTATCGTCGTCTAGTACCCATAGTACAAGCTTTGCTTAGTTTGGGACTAGGTCGATTTGTGTAAGATTGTCCCCTAATATTTAATATTTATTTATTTTATTTATTTAAAGTGACCCCCTTTTTAGGGTTCCGTAGTCAACTAGGAACCCTTATAGTTTCGCCATGTCTGTCCGTCTGTCTGTGCGTCCGCGGCTAAGCTCAGAGACTGTTAGTACTAGGTAGAAAGCTGTAATTTGGCATGAATATATATATCAGTCACGCCGACAAAGTGATTGAATAAAAAAAAGTAAAAAAAAATTTTTTACGGTGCCTCTCATAGTCGTAAAGTGGGGGTGATTCTTTTTTTCTCGGCTAACCCTATAGTGTGGGGTATCGTTGGATAGGTCTTTTAAAACCATTGCGGGGTTGCTAACATGATTTTTCTATTCAGTGATCTGTTTGCGAAATATTCAACTTTAAAGTGAAAATTTTCATTAAAATCGAGCGTCCCCCCCCTCTAAAATCTAAACTGTTGGGTGGAAAAATTTGACAAAATTCAGAATGGTAGTAAATATATCAAATTTACTAGGAAAATTATAGCGGCTAAGATTGCTTGGAAATTATTTGTAGTTTAAGAGTAAATAGTAGCCTAAGGTATAAAACATACCTAAACTTGAATGATTCCGTAAACATACGAAATCCTGAGAAAAATATTACTTGATTTTTTCGTAATGGCTACGGAACCCTACCTTGGGCGTGTCCGACACGCTTTTGGCCGGTTTTATAATATGGTTTGGTTATTATTATTATTTTTCTTAAAGTTTTTAGGTTTAGGTTAGGTTGTATATAAAATGTAAATAATATCCTGAATTGTATAAATATTATAATTTATAATAAATAATTTCATTAAGTAAACCACAGTACCAAATCAAAAATATTCAAAATTGTTTTTTTTTATCGTGTCAAAATTTTTCATAAGGTAAAAATAAATCGACAGTGGAAAGGTAAACAAGCATTCTCATTATTTACCAGTATAAAAAACGATAGATCAAACTTCACTCAATAAAAAAAAATGAGCATTGACTGTTTTAGTGTTTTTAAGATCATTTATCAAACTCTTTCTCGTAACAATATACTTATGTATTGAAAAACAGGTATAATGACATTTAGAGTTGTTGCATGGTATTAAGGTTAAGAAATTAAGTTAGGGATGACAGTTCCATACATTTTGACACTACTTAACCCTGGGTTAACTTGGAATTTATAGGCAACCCGAACTTCCTGGCTTTAAAATAGACTTGCGTTTCTACTCTATGAGTTTTATAGTTTGTGAGACACCAGTTTCCCCTGCATGAGGGGTTTGAGGTACTTGTGGAAGCTTTCGTTGACGGGCTCGGCGTTGAGTGGACTCTTCATGGCCTCGTCCATCAGACGCTCGTATACGCGACCGTCGTATGCGCCGAGAGCGGAGTTAAGAACCTGTAGCAAGAAAGAAAACTTATTTACTTACCTACCTACACATAATAACTTGATAAATATCCAATAATCTGAATCGACCAAAAATTTCTACTATCGAACCTTCGCACAAAATTTCGAACTGTAAAGGAAAACAGCTTGACATCCGAAACTTAATACGAAAGCATTTTTGCCAAAGTTGAAACGGAGACGCTTCGCTCGTGCTTCGCCCTCGTTCAGTCGAAAAACCATTTTGTACTTGATAGTTTTGTTACTTACTGCTCCATGGGATCAGATTAATTTTGTAATCATTGCACGTTTAATTTAATAAAACTTTTTCTCTGCCCCACTCGGTTCAAAGTATTTAATAAGAAAGGTCAGAAATAACATTGAGAAGAATAAAGTGGATAGGTAACTTAGGGTTTCTTAACAAGTACCTAATGTTTACTGGTTAGTTCGTTCGTTTTTCGTTTTGTACTCGTGTAGAGCCGCTTTAATGTAACCCTTGTTTTTCACATTGACGTTGACCTATTGTCGGAAAGTCCTACTGACCTCATCCCTGAAGTCGAAGGCGTCGACCAGACCGACGGCGTTGGGTCTGATCTTCGCCAGCAGACCCTCGTACGTCTGTTGCAGGTCCTGCACGTCTTTGCCGGATATCGGGGTGTACTGTGGGAAAAATGGAGGTCTAATTAATGTTCAAAATCATGCAGTAAGAAACTTGGAACACATGTGACGCGACTCATAAAATCTTTGAAGTAGTATCAGGAGTTATCGCTTTATGATTTAAAAAAAACTGGTATAAAATTAGTTTAATCCATTTCTTTGGCCATTCAGTGTCTCAGAAAGAAACAGATGACGAAGTATTTAATGGCGTAGATATATGACTACTACTTATTACTAATAAGTAGTAGTCATATCTACGCCATTAAATACTTTATTACACCTTCGAGTCAGCTTTTGTGTGTATTATTGAACTTATTCTTTCGTTCTATTTATGCACTGTATCAGGTATCTCAATGAAACAACGCCAGAAATGAAAGGAATGACAAAGTAGTTCATATCATAAGCTATCACAGATCAAGCGAATTCAATCATAATAAAATTTATTTAAAAAAAAATACAAAATCTCGAAATCTGTGACATTTTCACTGAGGCCAGATTGACTCTGATAATTTAAGAACTATCAGATTTTGTAGGTTTTTTGTTGGTTTTAAGGATAGCCTGATACCTTTTGGTCTAGACAATCAGCCCCTGAGAATATCCTAGTCCAAATTTTGCAAGGAAAGCTTAACCGAACCGTATAAACTTACGCCTAAGTTCCAAATCAGCGTGAAATCTAATCTAGGTTACCAGGTAAGCGTGTCCATCTACATTTTTCAAATGTACCAAGTAGAATAAGTGGAGTACGCTGGTCACGACTGCACGTTCGTCGGTCATAACCGGTACCGCATCTTATATTTATAAGAGATGGACATCATTAGTTTAATAATTTACCTACACCGCCTACGACAAAATAAATACAAACCTGATTGGGACAGGATCATCTTATCTCTCACTGGCAGGAAATTTAAATCAGTCTATCTTTTTAGGGTTCCGTAGTCTAACTAATAATAGTTGAATGATAATGATATTTTGTCATCCGAAGGGATCCCAACCACATCCCGAGGCAAGCCCTAGATTGGAATCCCCAAGGAAAACGCAAACGTGGTCGTCCAAAACAAACCTGGCGGCGGACTATCATTGGCGAAGCGAAGGCCATTGGCAAAACCTGGAGCGAAATCAAGCGAGACGCTCAAGACAGAACGGGATGGCGATGCACTGTGGACGCCCTCTGCCCCATCTAGGGGACATAGGACCTTAAGTCAAGTAAGTCAATGATATTTTGTCGTACCTACCCCATAACCGTAACAACGGTGGGTATTGTTGTAAGAAATTCAAGTCTTGGAGTCTTATTTAATAAAACTTGAGCTATTTTTGAAGACTCGAGTCTTATAAATAATACTTAGAGCTCAAGTCCTTCAGAATTTGGAGTCTTTTGTAAAAAGACTTGAGTCCTGCCAAAAAGAACTCAAAGACTGAGTCTTTTTAAAAGAACTCATGATTAGGTTATTTGTGTTTAATGCAATTAAATTGTTACTCATTTTTATTCTGCGATTTATTTTCAGTCAGATTAGTAAATAAATATGGATGACGATATAAAATCAACCAGTATTAGGTACCTATTATAATATATATAATTACACCGACTCAAGTTCATGACTCAGTCTAGCTTAAGAACTTAAAAGACTCGAAAGGACTCAGAAGACTCGAAGGACTCGGACTCATGTGGCTAACGAGTCCTAGTCTTGAAAAATATACTCAAGTCTCGAAATGAAGACTAAAAGACTTCAGTTTTTTACAACACTAGGTATGGGCACACAATAAGTAATAGATACAACGTACAGAAGGATCACTCTCGAACAAAGGTCAACTTTAGGTATAAAAACTTTCCTACTCCTGCTGCGTGCACGCGAAATTAAAACTTATCGTGTGATGCGAGCGTTCATATTCCGTTGGGCACCGCTGATCCGAAACCAAGGGCACAGGGTTCCCACTCGCCCATATTTGGTAGGTATATAAATCAAGAAAGATAACAGTGTGTATTAATTCAGTAAACTACCCTTAGTATGTAAGTAAGTTATTTATAATATCGTTTAGAAGTCATTGTTTGTTGCAAAAATCACAGAAAAAAAACATACTTAATTACGCGCGACGCGGCTAGCGTGCGAAGTGAAGGCCGCGCGACAACCTACTGCCATACTCCTCCCGGGAGGAGCGCCGGCCGAACATACCTAAACTGCGGAGTGAAACCCCCCTGGTATGGGTCCAATGAAAACTTCAGATAAGGCAAGTTAGCTATGAAGTATCTTTTTTTTGTACTTATTTTTTCAACTTCATTTTTTTATTACTTTTACGGTCATCCCGTGAAATCATATATTTCAGATAAGGCCAAAGGTTCAACAACAGTACAGCCACTCTAGCCTTGAAGAGCCCTAGGTTGAATGTGTATGTATTTGGTTGGATACAAAGACAAGGACCTGGGCGACCGAGATCAATTTGAATGACCGCTTTAGCCTAGTTGGTAGTGACCCTGCCTACGAAGCAAGAGGTCCTGGGTTCGAATCCCGGTAAGGGCATTTATTTGTGTGATGAGCACGAATATTTGTTCCTGAGTTATGGATGTTTTCTATGTATTTAAGTATTTATTTATCTATATAAGTACGTTTACCGTCGTTTAGTACCCATAGTACAAGCTTTGCTTAGTTTGGGACTAGGTAGGTCGATTTGTCTAAGATTGTCCCCTAATATTTTTTTTTTTTTTTTTTTCATCCCCGAAAACCCCCACATACCAAATTTCATCGAAATATTTGGAGCCGTTTCCGAAATCCCGATTATACACCGTGAAATTTTAGTGGTTGTTTTCCCGAAACGAGGTGATTTAGTATCGATTGTACAATCGATTTATAATTACTATTTTGACTAGAGTCAAAAATCCAATTGTGAAAAACGAAAGTCGAAAATGACCGCAAACCAATAGTAACGCTTCGTTGGTACAAGTAGCGTACGATCGTACGATAGGTTAGGTACCAACGAAGCGTTTTCACAATTGGTTTTTTGACTCTAGTCAAAATAGTAATTATAAATCGATTGTACAATCGAAACTAAATCACCTCGTTTCGGGAAAACAACCACTATAATTTCACGGTGTATATATACATATATATATATACATGAATTGTTCGTTTAAAGGTATTAGATAGGAGCGGATTCCATTCCTTAGCGCATGGCCCGACACACACTTGGTCATACGTTATAATATCACTATTTTTAAGACGAGGACGTTAGTTCTTTTTAGTTTATAGTTATTTAGTACCGTGGTGGCCTAGTGGTTTGACCTATGGTCTCTCAAGCACAGGGTCGTGGGTTCGAGTCCGGGCTCGTACGTCTGAGTTTTTCGGAATTTATGTGCGAAATTACAATTGTAATTTACCATGAGCTTTACGGTGAAGGAAAACATCGTGAGGAAATGCATACGCCTGAGAAGAAATTCAATGGTGTATGTGAAGTTCCCAATCCGCACTGGGCCCGCGTGGGATCTACGGCCCAAACCCTCTCGTTATGAGAGGAGGCCTGTGCTCTGCAGTGAATATACGTACCTATAGACTGGGATGATGATGATGATGAATTATTTATTCCGAACTAGCTGAAGTTTTTTTTTTCATAAACCCTTGTCCTGGTCCTGACTATGAAACCTGTATGAATAGAGAATTATCCAATTTGGTGCAGTGGTTCGCGAATTTCGCGCTTAGCAATATTTGGCGATTTATATTTCTACAGATAAAAGATTTCGACCGGTTTTATAAAACCATTTCTACAAAAAACGTGGGTGGTCAATCACCATCAGTGTCATCGTCGCAGTATAAAAACGAAGTTTATTCGTCCGTTTGCGTACATTAATGATAAAAGGATTCTTGTAGAACACGATGCGATCTTTTTTTTTATACTATAAAGGCTTGCGTTTAACTCGATGATTTAATTCAGTTGATTAGAAATTAGAACCAAAATAGTCTGGATTTTTTATGCATCACACACCTTAATGCCTTGATCACACGTGCCGAGTAAACGGGCGAGACAGTGCTTTCGGTACGTGTGATCAAGGCATAAGCGACCCGTCTGGCATCTCGGCCTCTCTCCAATCTCAGATCAAATAAAAAGTAAAGATAGAGCGCTGCGAACAGCCGAGTGAGGCCGGTTTTATAAACATGTGTGCGTAGGCCGGTGTTGCCATAATAATTCTTAATACCCCGATACTACGTTGCGTGTCGCGTTGATACCGTTACTACAGTAAAAAACGTTGATAAACTTTTACAAGAAACAAACAACTTTACGTTGCGTATCACGTTCTCACGTTTTAAGCCGTGCTAATAAAGAATAGAATTTAAAATGAAAAAAGAAAAGGTTGCAATAACAGGGTAACTACAACATTATAATGGCAACACTAGTGTTGACGTTTTGGGTTCTAAGCAAAATTTGGTGCAGTTTGGATGCAAGTGTGTGCGTGCCATTGTGTAAGCACACGGTTTGGTGTAGTTTGACCGGCCTCACTTCGTTGTTTGCAGCGCTCTATCTTTACTTTTTATTTGATCTGAGTCTCCAATAAGTAAAACCGGTCAAGTGCGAGTCGGACTCGCGCACGAAGGGTTCGTACCACTATCTATAAAAACGGTAAAAAATCAGGTTTGTTGTATGGGAGCCCCACTTAAATATTTGTTGTATTTTAATTTAATTATTTATTTTTAAAGTGAATATATAACTAAAATATTCTGTGAATATTTCAAGCGTCTACCTGTTGCCGTTATCAATATCGAGCAAAAACGAGCAAAAAAATCACGTTTGTTGTATGGGAGCCCCCTTAAATGTTTATTTTATTCTGGTTTTTAGTATTTGTTGTATAGCGGCAACCGAAATAAGTACATAATCTGTGAAAATTTCAACTGTCTAGCTATCACGGTTCATGATCATGAGATACAGCCTGGTGACAGACGGACGGACAGCGGAGCCTCAGTAATAGGGTCCCGTTTTAACCCTTTGGGTACGGAACCCTAAAAACCGTCACAAGCTGTCAACATACGTCCAAATTTTAAAATGTATTCTATGTCACCCGAAGCATAATAATAATAACTAATTGAATTTATTAATAACGGATGAGTTAAGTCCAGGCCCTATACTACGAAGCGCGAAATTCGAACTTCGTTTCATGCCGTTCCGCTCACGCTAATGGTATTTATTACGAGAGTGAGAGGGACCGCACGATCCGAACTTCGAACTTCGAATTTCGTAGTAACCCCCCAGACGCTGTAGATCGAGTCATTCATGCATGATGGATGACGCTTGCCAAAGGTTCTTATTCAATGTCTAATTTTGACAAATTCACGCGTCTTCGTTGAAAGCACCAACTATGCGGTGGAACTTCATAAACTTAAACATACAAGAGACTGCTAAAATTTTGGATTTGCCGTAGTCTGGTATAAAAACCTAAACTAGAAAAAAGTTCGGCTTTGTTTGACTTATTTGACAAGTGCAAAACATGGCCATAATAGGTAGGTACAACCTATTGTATTTTGGCAGGGGGAAAGTGTCTTTACCTGTTCCAATCATAATAATAATGTGGATGTTTTAAGCTTTGCCCTTTTGCGTTTGATGTGGTAGCTTCCTCAAACAGAGCATCGTGGGTCCAACCTCGTATTTCAGAATTTACCATGAGCTTTTCGATAAAGGAATAAAAAGAGACCACACAGCTAGCGGAAGTATAGTCGACCAAGTAAGTGCTTTACCATTTTTTGTGACAGTTCCTACATCAGAATAAAAACAATAAGGCTGATTGTTACATTGACTTGTAAGTGAAAATAGCCTTTGATGTCTTAAGTCATACAACTGACATTGAACTTTAGGGTGGTAAAGGAGTTTCTTGGTCGACTATACTTCCATTACATATTTGACATATACGGCGTTCATTAACGTTGCTGGATATCGCTGCATGCAGATAGCGTCCGTTTATTCTGGAAGTCTTTGGAGATACTGAAGTTAGTAAGATGAAAAGGAATGTTTTGTTACACATATTTATTCTAGTACCCGACCTTATAAGCTAACTACAGGCAGTCTGTTATCTTGGCGATCTTCGGACCGGTCCATCTACATCGATGTCGATAGCGCCGACATGATGGGTCTATTATTTTTAGTGAACCAGAATGTTGACCCCGTGATCTCGTAGCTGTACCGTGAACTGGTGAGTCATGAACCAATCGGCATTAAAACATTAGCGGACATAGATATAGTACCTACTTGAGTTATAGATTGACCCGCATAAAAACACAGATGATAAAATACTCTAAGTACCTACTGGCTATAAGTAGTCCGCAATATCGGAACGATTTATCCGTACGTAATTTAAGGGTCTATTTAAATGGTTAAAGTACCTTTTGAAATCATCATTTTAGCCGAAAGACGTCCACTGCTGAACATAGGCCTCCCCTAAAGCTCGCCAAATAGATCGGTCCCGTGCCATCCGCATCCAACGCGATCCCGCAACCGTAAGGACCAGGTTGTCGCTCCGAGTTGCGAATAAATATAATTTGATTTGGCCGATGGGGCAAAAAGGTTCTCGAGTGGCGTCCACGGACCGAAAGACGCAGTGTAGGCAGGCCTCCAACAAGACGTTTTGAAATACCTACCTAGATTAAATTAAGTACAATACATTTACTTTTAGTTTACCACTGACAGACGGCTTGCCTTCATTTCATTTCCAACTTTAACATCATACAAATAAAGTAGCTATTACAAAATCTGCAAACGTGAGTAACAGTATTCTAAAATTGGCTTTATTTGTAGGCTGTTAAAGTTGAATATGAAACGAAGGCAAATCATCTGTCAGTGGTAAACTTTATGTAATTTTACTGTACAGTGGTGTACTGTCATAGTGCGTGACTATCAGGGGGCTAGGCGTTTGTCATGCACCGGGGCCCTCGCATTCAGGGGCCCTCGCCCTCGTACCTATATAATCTGCAAATCGTTAGGTACTTCCTTACTAATATTATAAATCTGAAGGTAACTGTCTGACTGTTACCTCTTCACGCTTAAACCGCTGAATTAAATAATTTAGATGAAATTTGGTATGGAGATAGTTTGTGTTGTGGGAAAGGATATTGAATAGTTTTTATCCCCGAAATTAAATAGTACCTAAGTACCTAGATTGGATGAAAAATAAGCTACTCATATTACTATTTATCATAATTGTAATTAATGACCTTGCTACCGACTGTGACTGTAGGTACATTTCCAACACTAGCATAAATAAATTAATTCAGCGTCATTACCTATACCGTTTACCGCGCATAACACTGACTAAATTACCTTGGACTTTTGAACAGTGATAGTTTTTTATCTGTAAGATAAGTTTTATAATATGAAAAGACGGAAATATAATTAAATGGTTACATTTTTTCTTGTACACGTAGACATTTTCATATAAAGCTCATAAAAGGATACTGTCGCTATCAAGTGTTTAAAAAAATGGAATCCACGGGATACATAAATAATGAACTATTCTTATCTTTTATGTATGGTTACTATTTCCTTAGCCTTATTTAGAGGGATTAATGGTTAAAAAAAACTTTGACATTGACAGAACGAAACGCAAATTAAGCATCAGTCAGTGCGACGTTTCATGAATGAATTTAGATATTTGTTTTGAGTTAGTTAAAATAATTAAAAAATGAACGATTCTTCAAAAGAATCGTATATGAAATATAAATTATGTGTTGTATGCAATGTTCCGCAATCTGAGGCTCCAGGTGTTATCTACGCTAAGTTTCCTAAAAACGTAAATCGGTAGGTGTTGCTTTTTCTTTATTTATTTTGATCGTTCAGCCCCCTTACAGTGAAATAGCTGACATTGTCTGTTTGAACTTCTCGCTGGTAGATTATTAAAAACGTACAAGTGCTTTCTGTAAAGACTAACTTGAATAAAACAACTTCATTGTTAACTTGACTGGTTTACAAAAATGCATTAAAAAACCTATTTTATTCATTCCAGGTGTCGAAAATGGATCAGAATGATTGGAAACGTGAAGCTTCTTCAGTTATCCCTTAAAAAGATTCAAAACCGCTATGTTTGTGGAAATCACTTTGTACGATCATATTTCACAAAGAGTCATAAACACTTGAGGAAGGATGCAGTGCCCACTATTGTAATGCCCAACGCTAAGCCATTGACGAGGGACGCTGTCAAGTTATTCCCACCATTAATAACAAGAACCAACAGCAAAGTAACATTGAGTAAGTTTGTTCCGTAAAATATCAATCAGTTAAATTAAATATTTGCCCCATCGGGTGCGATGATTCCGCCAATGTTTAGGTTGGATAAGACACTGCCAGACAACCTTTGGTCGAGTATGGTAGAGCTGTCTGTGTTTGGTAGAATACCAACCACAACCAATCAAGAACAAAAAAGATACAAACCGCCACCACTGAGTAAAATTTCAATGACTTCAATTTTTCATATGAAAGTTTCATATAAATATGTCACAACTTGTATATTGCCTTTCATAATTAGACTGTAAATCTTTACAACAACAGTCAAAATTCATCATTGTAATATGTATATTACAGTGACACAGGTTTTCAAAACTTCATATTGTATGGCAGTTGGCAGTTATGCCTTGATGTAAAATGCTGTCTGAGCACTCAAAAATATCTGAACGTTATTGTATTGTCAACCACGTAAATTCCCAGAGCAATTGATTCACAGTTTACATTTTCAATGCCAGGGCTAACAAAATAGTGAAGTATTTGAAGAGTTCATTTGAGTCATTTATAGATTTACATACAATTATTTATGATACCATGTTGTGTGTACAATAGAAATATTTTTAAAGAACAACACAGATCAATAAAATGAGTTAACAAATATGAAAAAAAACAAGGTTCACTATACGTGGTCCTATCTCTTAAAGCCAATATCTTCCACACAACCATTTAGGTACAATTATAGTGGAACACAAGAAAAATATGTTGATAATATTATTTTTAGTACTGTTTGAAAGGATTTATTCCTTTCTGATAAGAGTAAATAACTGCTGAATACACATTATTGAACTGAAGCAATTACTTTGCTCACTCGGGCAAGCAAAGTTTCAGTTCATTAATATGGATCTCCGCAAAGTAATACCTGATTACACATTAATATGTGATTATTTTATTTTTAGAATGCACCCAAAGAATTGTGCCTATCAAACGAGAGGTAGCAGCTGTGTCTCCTAACCCGCCAGACTCACCTGACTTGCATTTGTCCAACTCACTTGATCCCACTTATTGTGAATACCTAGATGAAGAATATATAGAACCATATGAGGATAATGGTAAGACATTTAAAATGTCCCTGATTTTCCTTATAATTTTTTTGTGTCACTTTTGTCACGGACCATATTTATAAACTGTATTAAAAAAGTCATAAAACGGACTCAAAAAATAAGGACACTTGGTTCCTTTTTTTATACAATATTGGCTTGCGTTTGACCACAATCACGCCTGATGGAAAGCGAAGATGAGGCGTACGTGGAGCATGCTTCCCAAGTAAATGCTCATTCACCCTAGATTTGAATTTAGGGGAATAAGCAGAAAGAAGGCAGTTCAGCGCGGTGTTGCGCGCACCCCCAAGCAAGAAGCAAACCATACAACAAATACGGGGCACTGTAACCGGTACGCGCGCGCTGCATAACTGCTCAGACCCTTCCTCCAGAATGGCTTCTATAGACAACAGGCCGGAACACGACGAGAGTCGCTTGGCGGCCTGGCTCAACCTATAGGGTGGTGACCAGCCACGGCCGAAGCCTACCACCAGAGTTGTATTAGTGTTGTTCTTTATGAAAAAGAACTTGTGATTTTGCATAAGAAAACCACAAAATTTCCTCATTTAAAAAAAATTGTACACTTTAAATTGAAAATGCATGTAAGTTGCAAGTTAAAACTTCTTCATGTCATGAATGGGTGTGGGTTTACTCAAGTATATTATAAGTTGCTATTAAGTTTAGAATAATGTTCAATTTAATTTTAAATTCAATTCATTTTCAATTTTCTTCATTTAAAGAGCAAACTTGTGAGAAAGTGGGACTTCAGGTCCATACCCTGTACTGTACATAACTTTTACGAAAGTTGCTGACCTGCAGCTAGTATTATTTTTATAGATTCATAAACCTACTTTACTAAGCCAAAATTTTAAAGTAATAAATAACCTAAGTATTGATATACTTATAAAGATTCTAAATATAATCACACACAACACCGAACACACACACAGAACACCGGCGTGAAGCAGCAGTAATCCTGCTTGCGTTTCGTACGGTCAGTGAGAGTGCCGGGGGCCCAATACCTCACCCCTTCCCTCTTCCCCTCCCTCACCCTCTTCCCCTGTTCCCTTTCCTTTAGGGCCGACAACGCACTGGCATCGCGTAAAGCGCTGCGGGTGTCTATGGACAGTAGTGATCATTTAACATCAGGTGACCCACTAGTTCGTTTGTCAGGCCTTTCTAACATAAATAACATAAATCTCTTTTCTTCAGAAACAAGAATAACTGTAAAGCAAGAAGCACTGGATCCGAGTTTGAGACGTAATTATAATTTACTTTAAATATGTTAAATTAAAGGATTAATAATTAAGTCCGAGGTTAAATGGCACTACAATACTTATGCCATGAAAGTTTGTTTGGATGGTTGGAAGGTGTAAGTTTGTTACTCTTTCACGCTAAACGGTTTGACATAATTGTGATGAAATTTGGCATGCTGATAGTTTATATTATTACTAGCTGTTGCCGGCGACTCCGTCTGCGAATAATAGGGGTACAAAAATAGCCAACAACCTATTCTCAGACCTACCGAATATAGAGAAAAAAGTTCCATAAAAAAAATTGGTCAAGCCATTTTGGAGGAGTTCGATAACTTTGCTGTATACATAGCAAGCGAAAGCTGGAGAAATCTGGCAAGAGCTGGATGAGAGTGGCTGAGGATCATGCTCAGTGGCGTGCCATGGGAGAGGCCTATGTCCAGCAGTAGACGAGCAAGGCTGATGATGATGATGATGATACATAATAATAATGATTGATTACACATTAAGATGTGATTATTTTATTTTTAGAATGCACCCAAAGAATTGTGCCTATCAAACGAGAGGTAGCAGCTGTGTCTCCTAACCCGCCAGACTCACCTGACTTGCATTTGTCCAACTCACTTGATCCCACTTATTGTGAATACCTAGATGAAGAATATATAGAACCATATGAGGATAATGGTAAGACAATTAAAATGTCCCTGATTTTCCTTATAATTTTTTTGTGTCACTTTTGCCACATACTATATTTATAAACTGTATTAAAAAAAGTCATAAAACGGGCTCAAAAAATAAGGACACTTAGTTTCTTTTTTTTTATACAATATTGGCTTGCGTTTGCCCACAATCACGCATGATGGAAAGCGAAGATGAGGCGTACGATTGAGCAGGCTTTCCAAGTAAATGCTCTTTCACCCTAGACTGGAATTTAGGGGAATAAGCAGGAAGAAGGCAGTTGAGCGCGGTGTTCCGCGCGCCCCCAAGCTGCAAACCGTACAAAAAATACTTTTTCTCAAAAATATGCGTAAAAGTTGTCATTATTCTTTACATATCAGAACGCGAAGTGCATAGTTTATGGTCAGTAAAAAATTAAAAAGTTAAAATATTGCATTAAACTCGACAACAATACCTATCGCATACAAATTCCATTATTGTCGAGTCTCAAACTTTTTAAAAAGTTAAAACGGCCATGGTAATAAGTTCGCACTATTCGTATACCTACAGCCAACTCAAATGACCGGTATCAGTTGTTTTGTTGGAACTCCGGACTTTTTTTATTGTATTTGAAACAGCTTGTGGTGTTTTCGGCGGAAAAATACACTATGCAGTTTTTTTTTTTAATGAAAAAAGGCGGGAAAGTATTAAGTGACATTTAATTTTAAGTGATTTGCAATTATTTGTACCTATTTAAGTCAATAAAAGTTTATTCTATTTTATTTTCCTTCACCATTTTTGAGAAAAGCTTTATATTAGTCTCGGCTGGAATAGCAATTGCTGGCTTCGTATTAGTTAAACGGACTCGCAAGCTCGTCCGTTTAATACTCATGCTCAGCCAGCAATTTCCTACTTCCAGGCCACGACAATGATGTACTAATAGAGATTCTAAATATAATCTCTTTTCAGAAACAAGAATAACTGTGAAGCAAGAAGCACTGGATCCGAGTTTGAGACGTAATTATAATTTACTTTAAATATTTTAAATTAAAGGATTAAGAATTGAGTCTAAAGTTAAACGGCACTATATTACTTATGCCATGAAAGTTTGTTTCGATGGTTGGATAGTATATGTTTGTTACTCTTTCACGCTAAAACGGTTTGACAAATTGGCAATCGATGAAAATTTTAAATGTGCTTGAATATTTTTATACCGGTAGGAATAACGTTCCTTATTAACAGGAAAAAATTACAGATTTTTTGGTTGCGTCATATAATTATAAAAAATAAAAACAATTTATTAAATCTGGGGCAGCTTAATACGGGCACGAACCTTAGTCCGTCGCATATTGAAAAAAAAATCCAGATGTGACATTGACAGCTTGTCATAAACAAACGTACATAACCTTAGCTTGCGATTTTGCGCCCGTGTCTTTCTCCAAGTTTTCGGTATTTTCCCTGGATATCTTTTAATTTTTCGACTGCTTACCCACATCGGACCTTTGATATTGCCTGCTACGACGAAAACTCTTGCTTTGTACCCTGGACCTGACCTTTATAGCTGCTACGACGACTTGGAACTGATATACTGATTAACTCGAACTCTGTACTCTGGACTGAATTTCCGTTTTATTCAATTGTTTTACAATGGATAATAACGAACATCAACGATGGAGGGAACCTAAAATGTGTTTTTTACCAACGTGCACCAATAACGATATTAAAAACCCTGAGAAGAAGTTTTTTACTATTAGGAAAGAACTAAAGGAAAATTGGTGCAACATGGCTGAGAGAAACTGCCCAAAACGACATCTTTATTGTTGCGAAGACCATATTAACGTAAGTTGCCACTTACTCTGTTCATTATTACTGTTTTGAGCACTGCACCTACGGCTGCAGTCTGTCTGACCATACATCGACCGATGATTTACCGCTGTACGCAAATGTCGAATGTTATGTTCGTAAATGTGTAAGCGTGATCTGCCAATCCGCCACCTGCTATTGCAGTTGGAGATATCATCATACATTCACAAACACAACTGGAGATTGTCTGCATGCCTGTTATATTTTATCTATAAATTTGGGGTACAAATTACACTCATTCTCAACAGCGTGATATATTTAATGCAGGCACCTATAAATTAGTATGTAGCCTAAATGTGTTTTTAATATTTTCAGGTTGAAGAAGACCTAGAAAATTACAACAAATGGATATGTGGTGCGAAACCACGGCTGAACTTAAATGCAACTCTAAAAAATATACCATTTCAAGCAACAAACCCAACTTCTTCAAATAAAAGAAATGTTGGTATGTCATCATCATCAACCTCCAATGCGAGTGGCACTTTTGTCATTCAAACTGCTCGCAGTGTAAGTATTCAATTTATTATTTCATTTCAAGGAGGTCTTAGTTCTCACTAAACTTAAAGGCTGATCTGAATTCATATATGATTCATTGCACTGTAGCAGTATATCTGTATGACCCTCTGGCCACATGGTCTGACTGCCTTTGTCCTTTTTTTTCCTATTTGTTTGATTAACCAAATAATAAATATATTTTAAAAACCGATTAGACCAACACATTAGCAGTATGAAGAATACTTGACCAAGGAACAGCTGGATACAGGCACCTATCAGTTGCCCTCAACTGCCTGCCTGATAATATAAATATAAATAATAATAAACTGCAAAAAATTTCAATTTCGCGCCTAGAGAGTGCTGTTCCACCTTAAAGTAAATACTTACATTTGAAATTGTCTTTAAATATTATTTCCTAAGAATGTCACCTAATATGCAGTATGCAAGTCGCGTTACTCATGCCTAGAATGCATGGTCCGATCAGTGGGACCACATGGTCTAAGAAAATGATAGTTTCTATAGTCCGATTAGTTAATCAAACTAACCGGAAATCAAAATTTCACATTGTCCGATCAGTGGGACCACATGGTCTAAGATAATGGTAGTTTCAATAGTCCGATTAGTTAATCGAACCAACAGGAAAAAAATGTTCTTGTGGTCTGATTGGTAGGACAAAGGCAGTCGGTCCACGTGGCCAGAGGGTCATTTCAGGGTAAAAGACTGGAAACAGGGCTCTATGTAAGGTAAACGAGTTCCATGCAGATGATAAGACATTAATAAAAGTGAATATTTTAGAATGATACAAAATTAAAATGTACTATTTGTATACTATCTATCTATCTAAATGTATACTATTTTATTTGTTTCAGGCTGATGTTGCTGTGCAGTGTGATAGCATAGTAGCAGTTGCAAATAAATATGTGATGGTCAAACCAACAACTGAAGAAAAAACTACTAACTTTCGCGCCCGGAAGATAAAACAAAAAATGATGCCATCACTGATGTCACATTTACCAGATAGTGATGAGACTCCTGGTCAATCTTCTTATCTTTTTGGAACATCCAATTTTGAATCTACATCATCATCTAGTGTTAGAAATTATGATGATAAATCTGGTAGGGAACACATCATGAAAAGGATTAAAAATAAGCCTAAAATGTATATAGGTGTGCCTAAGAACTTTTGGTGGATAGTAGATTTCATTGCACAACAATGTTCATGTATCACTCTCCACATTATAATGACATTATTCAAGTTAAAAACTAATGACACATTTGCAAGAATGAGTGAAGAATTTGAAATGGCTCAATCAACTATCAGATTGTTATTTCAAAAGAATGTTGTCATACTAGCTACATATTTTCAAAATTTTATATATTTACCAACACCTATAGAAATAAAAAAAAATCTACCACTTGTGTTTAAAATAAGGTACTCTAATGTACAATGCATAATAGATTGCTTTGAAATTCAAATTCAAAAACCTAGTGATCCCATTAGACAAGCACAAACTTGGTCCCAGTATAAATCTTGCAACACTGTAAAATATCTAATTGGTTGCACTCCCGCCGGATTTATATCCTTTATATCTGAGGGTTTTGGTGGAAGAATATCAGATAAAGCGATTACAGAGAAGAGTGGCTTTATAGATATTCTTCTATCTAATGCTGTCATTATGGCAGACAGAGGGTTCAAGGAAATAGAATCTTTATTGAGCTTAAAAAATATTAAACTGTTAAGACCTCCTTCTGTTTTCACAAATAAACCATTAACAAAAAAAGAGGTGATTCATACCAAAGTAATCGCGAGCTTGAGAGTTCACATAGAAAGAGTTATAAGGAGAGTTAGGGAGTATCAAATGTTGAAACCTCATTCGGTAATCAATAATAAGCATCTAAAATACTTGGACCAATTAGTAACAATTGCATGTGGCTTGATTAACCTTCAGGATCCTATAATAAAAGATATTTGATAGAATTAAATTGTTTTATTTTATATTTAAAACCTACGTGATGGCACTATTCAAAATGATAGGAAACACATTAGTTTTCCAGAACTCTTCTGCAGCACCCATCACATTTTCTATATAATTTGCATCAAAGTTCACTACCACCTTCTCTATCCTACCATTGGTTTCAAACTTTGGGTCTGCCACACAAAATAAACATTTTTGTTTTCCTGTGGCTAACATTTCTAGCTGAACTTGGGCGTTATATTTATTACAAATAAGCCCATTGTTTATGTAATTTTTTTTCGTTTTTTCTGAAATAGGGCATTTAATCTCTATAACAAAATCATCACTAATGCCGTCAGGTGATGTACCAAAAAGTCCATTTATCAATATTAGTCCCGATTCATTAATTTTTTTGTTTGTCTCTTCCTGAATTTTTTTCAGAACACTTTTCTCTAAAATTTTTCCCCTTTTCATTGCCTTTGTTTCCTGCACCTTGTGCCCCCCCAATATCTCCTCTACTAGACTACCCGCTGGAGTTTTGCAATGAGCAATTTCATGTAATTTGGAGCCAGTAATTCGACCTTGCCTCATGCTATGCCATAATTTTGAATTGACCTGGCTAATTGTTTCTTGGCTTATTTTATTTTCTTTACCACATACAATTTTGTTGATAAATATCTTGTAATTTTTAAAACTATGATCAGTTTCTTCTTCTACAAACTTAACTGTCATATCAAAAATGCAGTAATTTGTTAATTTTTCTATTTGCTTGTTCTGATCATAAGTCATGATCAGACTCTTTCCACAAGCATGTTTGTGAGCTTCATTGCGGAATTTTTCTAGAATGCTCGCATCCTTTGGGCCCCTCCGTGGCACCTTGCTGTTTATTAAATCTTTAATAAATATAACTCCGTCTCGAGCTCGTTTCAAATTTGGCTTCATCCAATAACACTCCACACTTGTAGGTGATGGTTCCGCACTACGTGTTTGCAGCCAAAACAGAAAGACAAGTGTATGTTTACACCCACCTGAAAATTCACAAGATAAAAATAGTATTTTCATAGTCAGGTAAAAATAACAGGTACCTAGTTGCAAGCAGCGAGAACAAAGTAATGCAACAATTTTTTTTGTATTCTAACTACTTAACTAAGAGCCAGTTATACCAAACAAGCGGTTTAGCTAGTTAAATTTAACTAGGTATAAATTAGTGTTTATTTCATTTTAGGTTGTAAGTTTATTTAAAGAAGCCTTATAATGTGATAACTTGCATATATCATTATATATACAGGGTTATTTTTAATTCACTGACATCCTCTTAACCCTGAATTCCTATCACTCAAACAAATGTTTTTTGTTTTACGACTTTTTAATATGAAGCACTTTTTTTCCCATACAAATACACAGAGTATCGTAAAAATAAGAGGAAATCTCAAATTTTCAAAACGTTATTACACCAAAAATATTAAGTTATGACAAAAGCCGTAAAACAAAAAACATTTGTTTAAGTGGTAGGAGCTTAGGGTTAAAAGGATGCTAGTGAATTACAAATAACCCTGTATAAGGAATTTTTTTGGTACACATTGTAGAGTAGAGGTGATAGTAGGGTGATAGTTATTAATCAATGAAACTTACCAGCTGCAGCTGCACAACTATCACATGATGTGTCTGTGATGACATCCTCTATCTCATTGAGATGGACCGTCACAGTGTAGTACTTGCTGTTTATTCTATGTTCAGGAACAATTTTTGCTCGTACATCACACAGGCTTCCAATTCTTTTCACTTCAACATAGCCAACTGCACTCTCCACATAAGACTGCCGTGATGACCTTAAAAGCAAAATAAAATTCGTTTCAGAAATTACTTTACACATCATAGAAATTAAACTCGTGAATACTGAGATAAACACGCGATTAGGTTGAGTATAGTACTTACATTAAAGCTTTAGCACCTCTAATTTCAGCGACATTATACTTGTCACTACTCTTCATAAACTCCAAGAGCATAATCATATCTACTTTTGGCAGATTTGATGAGTCCGCTCTAACAAAATCAGTGTTTCTATTCATATTTCACAGTTTTCAAATTCGAGTTAATCAGTAAATCAGTTTTAAGTCGTCGTAGCAGCTATAAAGGTCAGGTCCAGGGTACAAAGCAAGAGTTTTCGTCGTAGCAGGCAATATCAAAGGTCCGATGTGGGTAAGCAGTCGAAAAATTAAAAGATATCCAGGGAAAATACCGAAAACTTGGAGAAAGACACGGGCGCAAAATCGCAAGCTAAGGTTATGTACGTTTGTTTATGACAAGCTGTCAATGTCACATCTGGATTTTTTTTTCAATATGCGACGGACTAAGGTTCGTGCCCGTATTAAGCTGCCCCAGATTTAATAAATTGTTTTTATTTTTTATAATTATATGACGCAACCAAAAAATCTGTAATTTTTTCCTGTTAATAAGGAACGTTATTCCTACCGGTATAAAAATATTCAAGCACATTTAAAATTTTCATCGATTGCCAATTGTGATGAGATTCAGCACGCAGATAGTATAATTTTTATCCCGGAAAATTGCACAGTTCCCGCAGGATAGAGATAAAGATAAACAAATTATTCGCAAACAGAGTCGCTGACAAAAATTAGTATAATATAAAATCCTTAAATTTTAGTAACATTTTCTTTTGTGGTAATCTTTTATCACTGCCTAAATGTGATTATAACAGACTGAAGTGTACGATGTATGGGAAAGATTCGTCGCTAACTTCTAGACCAGTGGTGGTGTAGGGGTAAGCACGCAGCACGGAACGCTGAGGACCTGGGTTCGATTCCCAGCATTGGTCTTTTTTCTGGGGTTTTTTCTGTGCATCTATATTTCAGTTTGTATTTAGTTTGAAATATATGGTTTCACGGGATGACCGTAAAAGTAATAAAAAAAAATGAAGTTGAAGAAAATAAAAAAATAAATAGAAAAAGATACTTCATACTTAACTTATAATCTTTTAATTCGTTTTTTAGAATGCATACCAAATATCATTCCCATCTTGCACCACAACCGGCCACCTAACTCCCAAACAACGGAGATCTATACCATCAACAAGGACAGACAAGTCGTCCCGATCACCACTAAAGTGCTGAATGATGGAAAAGGTACGTAATATTAGCCCAATTCGTTGACAGCCCACTGCTGAACATAGCGTACGGTTGCTAGGCAACGCAAGCGACCCTATGCTCTTCGGATGTTCACCTACCTATAAATTTGCGATTTTAGTGCTGACATTTTGCTAATTTCTTACTGAACTGTTTGTCGGATGCCCCGCGCTTCGGTCTGTGGAAGCCTTTAAATGTCTTAAATGTTTTTTATGTATGTTTTTTTAATATTTGTGTCTGTTTTGTGTGGCCTTCCGTGATTTTACTGTGGTGTGGCCCGGCGGAAGACCAGTGCTGGTATCTTTAACTAGCGATATACTGAGTCGGGACCCTTTTTGTGACAGCTTTAATATGTGCACCTATGTCTTTGTCTATGTTTGTACTCTTATTTGTGCCTGTGTGCGTGTTATTGTTGTTACAAATAAATGTTTTTCTCTCTTTCTTTCTTTCTTTCTAAAACATTGTACAGAGGTACAGAGCCCTTCATGTACCTACGAGGTCTCACTCGCACTTGAATGCTTTTTTATCCATAAATTAATTACTGTTAGTAACGTATTAATTATGAGTATCCCTTTGATTTTCAGATTGCATTATTGAACTATCGCAAAAGAAAATACCTATAGTTTATAAAGGTGAGTTGAAACTTCGTTTTACAGACTTTGTTATTAGGTATGTCGATTGTCGATCCTTATTAATGCTAAATTATTATTAATTACTAGCTGTTGCCCGCGACTCCGTCCGCGAAGAATGGGGGGGGGGGGATAAAAAATAGCCTACGACCTATTCTCAGACCTACCGAGTGTATAGAAAAAAGTTTCATAAAAATCGGCTAAGCCGTTTCGGAGGAGTTCGGTAACAAACACCGTGACACGAGATTTTTATACACCGTGAAATTTTAGTGGTTGTTTTCCCGAAACGAGGTGATTTAGTTTCGATTGTACAATCGATTTATAATTACTATTTTGACTAGAGTCAAAAATCCAATTGTGAAAAACGAAAGACGAAAACGACCGCAAACCAATAGTAACGCTTCGTTGGTACAAGTAGCGTACGATCGTACGATAGGTTAGGTACCAACGAAGCGTTACTATTGGTTTGCGGTCATTTTCGACTTTCGTTTTTCACAATTGAATTTTTGACTCTAGTCAAAATAGTAATTATAAATCGATTGTACAATCGAAACTAAATCACCTCGTTTCGGGAAAACAACCACTAAAATTTCACGGTGTATATTAGAAGATTATGCCAAAGTTGGTTTGTTGCGTAGATATATTAAATTTAAGCCTGCATTAAGGCATTGTAAAGGAAAACTGTAGGTAGGGTGAGTGGGGGTAAGATGAAAATAAGATGAAAGGCAGTGTAAGATGAAAAACTACTCTTAGTACCGGGCGCTACGAATGGTTTTTCATCTTAACCCCACTTTCTGATGAAAGTATATCTTCCGAATGAAAGGATGGTATGATTCCCAGCCTATACTTCAGAGCTTACCGAACTTTACGCGCTAATCGATTTTGGGTGGGCGATTTCGGGCGTGGGGGAGGCACGATGGCTCAAGATAGGTTGGTTGGACTGCGCGTGTTTTTGGGTATTTTCATCTTATTACTAAAACAAAATCATATTTTAAAAATGTAGCAACACTACGCCCTCTAAAACATCTTGTTTTATTAACATTCAAAAAGTCATGACCTGCCGTTCAGCATTAGACTGCGTTACCACCAGAGATGTGCGAGGATGCGTTGTGAGGGATGTGTCTGTCATGAACCAATAGAAACACTTCATTCACTTATGACCTTTTAAATGAAGTGTTTCTATTGGTTCATGACAGACACATCCCTCGCACAGCTCCGGTGGATACGCAGCCTTAGCGTCGTACTACGAATTTATTTTATTTTTTAGAGACTACTTTGGATTTTTTTTTCTATCGAGCGAACTACAAGTAATCGTGTTTCGATAAACACTGGTCACTAGAGTGAATCCTCAAATATCTGACACGTGAATTTCAAGACTATAGCTTTACTTGTTACAGCACGAGATTAAATGAATGCAATAAATGCGCCAAAAACACGGTAGGCCCTTCATACGCACCATTGAATTTTTCCCAGGTGTGTGCAGGTTTTCTCACGATGTTTTCCTTCACCGTAAAACTCATGGTAAATTTCAAATGTAATTTCGCACATAAATGACGAAAAACTCAAGAGGTAAGGTAAACTTACAATGCTCGACAACTCAACGCCTAGTAGATGACACCTATCTGTCACCTCTCTTACTATACACCGTGAAATTTTAGTGGTTGTTTTCCCGAAACGAGGTGATTTAGTTTCGATTGTACAATCGATTTATAATTACTATTTTGACTAGAGTCAAAAATCCAATTGTGAAAAACGAATGTCGAAAATGACCGCAAACCAATAGTAACGCTTCGTTGGTGCAAGTAGCGTACGATCGTACGATAGGTTAGGTACCAACGAAGCGTTACTATTGGTTTGCGGTCATTTTCGACTTTCGTTTTTCACAATTGGATTTTTGACTCTAGTCAAAATAGTAATTATAAATCGATTGTACAATCGATACTAAATCACCTCGTTTCGGGAAAACAACCACTAAAACTTCACGGTGTATACCAAGACTGAAGGTGCCACGTATACCTGGGCTCGAACCCATGACCCTCTGCTTGAGAGGCCATGGATCACCACGGCTTGCTTCTTGCTTGTCTCTGAGAGTGCATTAAATATTGCGAATAATTTGCACTTAATATCGTTTTAAACCTAGCAAATTAAAATAATTCTTGTATTTCAGATCCAAAAGTCTTCCCAGTAAGCAATGAAGTACTATCGTCCATCCTACAAAAAGGTAAACTATGTTTTCGATTAAAATTGACAATGAGGGTTTTCTATGAGAGGCTATTTCTGCCCTGCAGACCCTAAAGCGCAGTAAGAGCAAAAAAGCGATTATACCATTATGTTCCTTACGGTGTGCTTGTTATAGTTCAATATTCAACAAACGTAAAAACCCTCTTACTGCGTTTTAGAGTCTGCAGGGCAGATTTGGCGCTAGTATCGTCAGGTCCGTTTGTCAACTTTGACATTTGTTGTATGGGTGTAACGTCAAATAGACCTTACGATACTAACGCCATCTAGCGATATTCCACCTGTCAGAAAACCCTCATTCAAACGTACTTTTGATAATTGTAATACAAATTGTTGTAAATCCTATTATACCAGCGTCGCTATCATCCCAGCTCTGGGGTCATTGAACCCCGTTTTCGAACCTCTCGCTCGCTCTTGGGCGGCTATCGGAGCTCTCCCTCACGCGAAGCCGTGCCATAAAGTAATATTAAGAGGGTTTATACCTGCTGAGCTGGCAACGTTGCATTTTTGTTAGTTTTTCTCGATTATTCCATAAAAATTGAATGAAAATTAAAAATGTTTTGTATACAAATTGTTCTAATATATAAGTTAATGTGTCTACTGCAATAATAATTCGTGATAGACTTTTATTTTCTTTAAAAACGAACAAATTATTACCTAATGGTTTTTAAAGAAAATAAAAGTGTTATCACGAATTATTATTGCAGTAGACACATTAACTTATATATTAGAACAATTTGTATACAAAACATTTTTAATTTTCATTCAATTTAAATGGAATAATCGAGAAAAACTAACAAAAATGCAACGTTGCCAGCTCAGCAGGTATAAACCCTCTTAATATCAACATTGTTTTTTGGAGTCTTTGTATTTTTTTATTTTTTAACTCCAAATTTTTTACTTTTACGGTCATCCCGTGAAATTTTAATATTTTTATACTAAATACAAACTGAATCCAGCGCTGGTCTCTTTTTCTGGGTTTTTCTGTGTATCCATGTTTCAGTTTGTATTTAGTATAATACTATTAATATTAATATATTTACTAGCTAAATGTTACTTTTAAATATATTTTTACATGTACAGTCAACGTCATAAATAAGTGATCACTTTTGTACCTTGTCGCTTACAGTCGTTACATAATTTTGCATGGCTAAACAAAACATGACGTTAAAGTGACAAGGTACAAAAGTGAACACTTATTTATGACGTTGACCTTACATAGTAAACTAGAATGGTCAATGTAGCGCAGTCAAATGCTCTTAATCATTGTCAGGGTGGTATATTTCTCAATTTTAATGCAATGCATGATTGAATTTAATCTTTTTACGATTTTCAGAATGTGATGTTACGATAGAATCTATTGGATACAGGGATGATGTTGTAAGAAGAGGTAAGGCTTGATTTGACAGGTACTTAAGAGGGTTTATACCTGCTGAGCTGGCAACGTTGCATTTTTGTTAGTTTTTATCGATTATTCCATAAAAATTTAATGAAAATTAAAAATGTTTTGTATACAAATTGTTTTTATATATAAGTTAATGTGTCTACTGCAATAATAATTCGTGATAAGACTTTTATTTTCTTTAAAAACCGTTAGTTAATAATTTGTTCGTTTTTAAAGAAAATAAAAGTCTATCACGAATTATTATTGCAGTAGACACATTAACTTATATATTAGAACAATTTGTATTCAAAACATTTTTAATTTTCATTCAATTTTTATGGAATAATCGAGAAAAACTAACAAAAATGCAACGTTGCCAGCTCAGCAGGTATAAACCCTCTTAAAGCAAATTAACTAACGCATTCTTGAGTTTATTCTTCTACCCTATTTATATTTATTTGTGACCATAAAGCGCATCACACACAGCGCAGATGCGGTAAGATATCTGTATCTGAACGGATATCTGTCAATATCGCTCCCTATACAATTCAATGGAGGACCACACACAGCGCAGATGCGGTAAGATTTTTATCTGCGTATCTGTGAGCACCGACATATATCGACAGATGTGAAGATTTTATCTGCAGATAAATACAGGGGGTTGGGCAGAGGCACACTTTCATCATCATCATCATCATCCCAGTCTATATACGTCCCACTGCAGGCACAGGCTTCCTCTCAGAATAAGAGGGTTTGGGACTTTGGGTCGCAGTTCCCACGCGGGCCCAGTGCGGATTGGGAACTTCAGTGTATAATAAATTAAATATAAAAATTACGTACTACTTAAGCAAACAACAAGTCATACTTGCGTAGAAATGCATTTTCGCATTTTTTTACTTTTTGACGTGAAGAGAAATAAAGAAAGTGTAACGCGCTTTTATTGAAAATTCATTGTAGCCTATCTATCTCTCAAAGGGCCGGCAACGCACATGTGACACCCTTAATGTTGCGGGTGTCCATGGGCGGCGGTGATTGCTCCCCATCAGGTGACCCGCATACTCGTTTACCCCTTTTTATTTAAAAAAAACACCCTGTATAAGCAATCTGCACCACAAAACACGTCTACTTAGCTCTGAAATTTTAGAGTGAATGTATCACCTCGCATCTGCGCTGTGTGTGATACCTGCAGACGGATAAGTTTTTATACGCAGATAAAATATTACCGCATCTGCGCTGTGTGTGACACGCTTTAGGCTGGTGCATTTCTCGCCCAACGTATTGGCATCACAATCCAGCGCGGAAGTGCTGCCAGCCTTACGGGCACTCTCCCGCAGGGACAGGACTTAGGCGAATTGTATACATAGATAGGTTATTTTTAGGTTAATTCTTCTACCTAACCTCGTAAGTCCTCGCATACTTTGCAAAGTAGGTAAATATCTATCGTAAGAAACTGCCGAATGTACAGTCGCCATCATAAACATCGGAGCAGTCTAGGTGGACAAAAATATCTAGCACGCACGTACGCGGTTGACAATAGCCCTTTCAAAGCGGGTTGATACGATCGTGAGGTTTAACCTTTCGTATGCCCGAACACGGATCCGACTTCGAGATTTAAGGCTATTGTAGTATGGCAATTGACGAGATTTCATTTTTTTGACACCTGAGAATTACAACAGGAATCGAAAGAGTTTTGCCTCCTGAACACGGAAAAATATATGTTATAATTTATTTCTCTATATTTAAAAAAATACAAGAAATTGTAAAAATACCTACTATTTGAAACAAACGAGGCTAGAATGCAGGTTTTTTTTTTACTTTCAGCATACGAGCGGTTGGTCCATTATTGTAACATTTTCATTTTCATTTTTTTTTTGAAAGGGTTCAGATATTTTTGACCACCTTAAATGCTCCAATGTTAACGATAGCTGTATTCTTGTAGAAATAAATTTCCAAAATGACAAAACTGGTCTCGGCTCGGTATCTAGCACTATATTATCTATTGCAAAATAACTTTGTAAATCTTGTTTGTTTTAATTAACATCGGGTGCAAAAGTCAACTTCTAAAAACACTGTAACAGTCATAACTCAAAAGGTTAACAAAAATAAAAATTACTTGCGGAATCACTGCCGGTAACGCATACATGCGTTTTCGTGACTATCGCCTAGTACCGCTGCCATATTATGACAATCGTTTGAACGCACATGCGCGTTTGTGGCACCTGAAGAAGTGTGGAGTCAGACAACTGGCAGAGAATGCGTTAAAATTATACAATAGTTTTAAAGCAATCTTTTTATTTAATTCCAGTTGCAAGCACAGCTCCAAAAAAACCTGTTGAAACACACAAAGAGGCGCAGCTTCAGAAAAAGATCCAAAGACTACAAAAAAGGAACAGACAGCTCAAACGAATGTTAAAAAACGTGAGCATCATAGACGAGGTCACATCGCCGCACATAAGAAAAGTTATAGAGAAAGCTATTACAAATAAACAATTAAATGTTGGTATCAACGAGTTTACAAAAGAGAGACAGTTGGCTATTTCCATTTTGAAGAGGGCTCTCAATGCGTATCATTACCTCAGTTGTTTGGTCCCTCTCCCTAATGTGTGTACGCTACAGAAGATATCTATGAAAGATCCCGTTTATAATAACACAACGAAATGTAAACATTTGTTATAAGTTACGTGTAGAGGTGGCAAATGAATATTTAAATAAATGTATAAATTTTAACTATTGTAATAATAAATTTTTAACTCAATGGCAATTTGTTTTTTAAGTTGGTTTTTAATAGGAATAAAGTAATTAACATTTCATTATTTTTAATTCATGAATCATGCTTTTGGCAAACTCATAATGGGCCTTGCAGTCTTGAAAATAGAATAAGAAGTGTCCAAATGCAATACCAGCTTATTAATAATATGAGTTACCTAATGTTCAAACACGACCAGGAAAGATGGATACCTGATAGTTCAAACCCTTATATTAACGTCATAAGGGTTTCAATTTGCTAAGGTCATGCATTATTGTCGTTCATTCCGGGGCGAAAAATTAAAGTCGTGTTTTATCTACACCCATTAACACGTTGGCTGCTCACCACACTTCACCTAGTGTTGCCCCCACGCCCCATACAACAAATTCTACAGGTGGTGCTCACGGCATCGCCCATTTACTGAAGTGCTAGCTAAAAAGTTAAGTTTTTGTAAGTGACTATATAGAGTATCCATAGGTCCATGGACACATTTATACTTACACTAGCTTTTGCCCGCGACTCCGACCGCGTGGAATTAGTAATTTGGGCAGCTTATTTTTTTTATCAAATTTGCTTTTTCATCAATTATGGCTCTCCTTAGTTCCTCGATACTAAAAAAATTACCCCCCCGCAACCCCCCCCGCACAGCAACCCCCCCCCGCACTCCTCCGCACCCCCTGCAGGCCCTCCCACACAACACCCCCGCACACCCGCGTTCGTCCCATCCCAAGTCAAGCGTGCCCTATAGAAGTTTTACTTCAAGTTTTTTTTTGTCAAATATCTTGAAAACGGTGCATCCTACGGCAAAATCAATGAAATTTTCATCCCCCCTTTATTACCCTCAAACCCTCACCCCCGCACCCTCCCCCGCACACCCACCCCCCTCAACTCCCCCCCCACCCCCACCCCCGGTGTTTTTGTCAAATATCTTGAAAACGGTGCATCCTACGGCAAAATCAATGAAATGTTCATCCCCCTTAAAACTCCCGCACACCACTCCCGCACCCTCACCCCCCCTCAACCCCCCCCCCCCTCCTCCCCCCTGGTGTTAACACTGAATGAATTTTTCAAATCGGAGTAGTAGTTCTTGAGATTAGCGCCTATATAGAAGTTTTACTTCAAAACCCCCGATTTTCAAAAATTCTTCCGCTCCGCTCCGCTCCTATTGGTGTTAGCGTGATGATATATAGCCTATAGCCTTCCTCGATAAATGGGCTATCTAACACTGAAAGAATTTTTGAAATCGGAGCAGTAGTTCTTGAGATTAGCGCCTATAGAAGTTTTACTTGAAAAACCCCCGATTTTGAAACATTCTTCCGCTCCGCTCCGCTCCTATTGGTGTTAGCGTGATGATATATAGCCTATAGCCTTCCTCGATAAATGGGCTATCTAACACTGAAAGAATTTTTCAAATCGGAGCAGTAGTTCCTGAGATTAGCGCGTTCAAACAAACAAACAAACAAACAAACAAACTCTTCAGCTTTATATATTAGTATAGATGAAGCCTAAAAATTATCTTACTTTAAATAAATAGTAACAGCGTGGTACTAAACGTTTGTTATTGTTTGATAATTTGTATAGTCAAGTGCAAAAATAAGTATCTATTCGAACCACTCAAAAATATGTTACTACGGCCTTATTGCGTCGGAATAAGAGTCAGTGGTACTTATTTTTGAAACTTTTATTAAGTTCATATTTTCACACTTGACTGTACATAGATGTCGTCAGCAACAGATTATAATAATAAAACTTAATGATAACGTGATCACGTAATGTATGTAAGTACGTCTATTAAAGTTTGATTGATAAGATGAAAAAAGAATACCTACCTACAGTTGATAACTACTTAGGTAGATACATTGAATGTGTATTTACACAAATGTCATTGGAATTAGACATTTGCCCCATAGTAGTTATTTATTCAAAAAAATATATAGGTAATAAAGAAAATCGGCCACATGCTTCGTCAACTAAATATGTTTCTATTGTATTGTTAGCATCTCGCGTCATATTGTAAATCACAGCATCAATATTTTATTCAATAACATTTAAATCCAAGGATAAATTTCATCAATGGTGGATTTGCCTCCGTAAGTCGATACCATTAAATTGCAATATTGAACGCTATTGGAATATTTTAAAAATTAGTGTTCACTAAAGTATAGGTACCTACTTACCTACTTTACAAATAAAAAGCGCTTAGTAATTTTTCATAATACTTACAGACGTTGAAGTATTGGATAAACTGAAATGTTGTATTTTTTGTTAAATTTACGATACTTCTTTTCTCTGTGTACCTATACAATAAGGTTTTTAGGGTTCCGTAGCCAAATGGCAAAAACGGAACCCTTATGGATTCGTCATGTCTGTCTGTATGTCTGTCCGTCCGTATGTCACCGCCACTTTTTTCCGAAACTATAAGAACTATGCTGTTGAAACTTGATAAGTAGATGTATTCTGTGAACCGCATTAAGATTTTCACACAAAAATAGAAAAAAAAAAACAATAAATTTTGGGGGTTCCCCATACTTACTTAGAACTGAAACTCAAAAATTTTTTTTCAACAATCATATACGTGTTCCAACAATCCCAATCTATGGATAGGTCTTCAAAAATGATATTGAGGTTTCTAATATCATTTTTTTCTAAACTGAATAGCTTTCGCGAGAGACATTTCCAAAGTGGTAAAATGTGTGTCCCCCCCCCCCCCCTGTAACTTCTAAACAAATTGAGCCAAATTTGCCTTCCCCCTAAAATTTGCCGCTCCAGCCTCCAGCCTACTCACCCTGCTGGTAAATCCGCCACTGGATTTCATGTTACTTCTTACCACTGTTCCAGACGAGGGGAACTTCGTCCATACTTAGGCCCGCAATACACACGCCTGTAGCTTGCACATTTTTGTGCAAGTTGCTCGCATGGTTGTGTCATATTTGTATGAAGTTTGACGTAAATGGACCAGATACTGGCACAAAAATGTGCAAGCTACAGGCATG
This sequence comes from Archips crataeganus, assembly GCA_947859365.1. Classification (NCBI taxonomy): domain Eukaryota; kingdom Metazoa; phylum Arthropoda; class Insecta; order Lepidoptera; family Tortricidae; genus Archips; species Archips crataeganus. The sequence goes on from OX402048.1 coordinate 20,811,924, forward strand.
TGTATTCCGGGCCTTAAGTGTTTAGTATCCCGGTTAGCGGTCCGCTTCATCTTCCCTAATACGAACTGCTAAGGAATGTAATTCGCTCCTGTCGTCTGTTTTCCAGATAAATACAACCTAGGGCTCTTCAAGGCTAGAGTGAAGGTTATTACTGAACCAGTGAGATGCACCTTTGGCCTCATCTGCACTTTTCATCAGGTGAGGTACAGGTCAATCTGGTGTCAGTTTAATGTAAAAAAATACAGGCCCGCCGCTCACCTTAGTTAACCTTATCAACTTGTTTTCAACGCTCTGTCAAATACACCTCTCACTCATACGCCATGACATCGAAATATCAAACGCGAAGTTGAACCTTACAGAAAGGCATGTAGGCAGATATCACTCTGCTCGCCGTGACTCACATATCCGTCGTTGGCGTTGTACCTGCGGTGCAGATATTGCATCGTTGGCGTCGAAAAGTTTAACACGGTACTTCATCATCATCCACTGCTGAATATAGGCCTCCCCCAAGGCTCGCCAAACAGATCGGTCCCGTGCCATCGGCATCCAACGCGTTCCCGCAACTTTAACCAGGTCGTGGCTCCATCTTGTTGAAGGCCTACCTACACTGCGTCTTCCGGTCCGCGGACACCACTCGAGAACCTTTCGAGGTCGTCAACCACTTAAGTCTGGCGCTTTTTCGAGCTATGTCCGTGACTAGCGTAGCGTAGCGTACTGAGTGACTTTGAGCTTTCTTATGAGGCCCATCGTTAGCGGCCACGTCTCAGCGCCATAAATCATCACTGGCATCACATTTGACTTGAGACATTGCGGTATATCGGATGACAAGATATTGCGGAGCTTCCCGAACGCTACCCAGCCGAGTCTAATTCGTCTTTCTCGAATTTGAACAGCTACCTAATTGGATTGTGTCCCAGGTAGACACAAGTACGGTACTTACCAGTAGCAAATCACCGACTTTCTCCAGGGCCCAGTACACGGCGTAAAGCTGGACCAGATGGAAGAGAACAGCCCTCGTCTCCCCGCTGAGGGTGGCCGTCTGGACGTCAATCTCGGATTTGAACACCGACAAAAGGATCACGCGGGCATGAGCCTGGAGACAAGAAATTATTAACGAAGAATTAATTTCTAAACGCTATGTTATAAATAAAATGTATTCGGAATTTTTCGGCAGATACTTGGGCTAGTTTGACAGAACACCACTGTTTTTTTGGGAATTTTAGATTAAGGTTTTACGATTTTAAAATTCTTTCTCTAATAACAAGCTACATTATTCCTGTGTAGCGACTACTAGCGCCATCTAGTCATCACATAAGGAACTAATTACTACAATCCTACATCATACTATCGAAGTTTCTCAACTCAGCTGCATAAATACAACTTCCAACTTTCATCCATAGGACTTCGGTCCCCAGGCATAATATCTGCCTGGAGAGAGATCTCTCTATGGTGACTACCCCCAAATTGGTGACCCACGACATTGGACAAAAAAATCGCAACCTTCAGACACACAAGACGGATGACGCAGTCTCACAGCAAGCCATACTCACCGCACTGTGCACCATTAGCATGTATCTATTATCTGCCTAGTGTCTACAGTTCGAAAATCCTCCTCCCACTACTTCCACTTGCCAATCAATCAACCAACGCTCGCCAACAAGGCTCCGAGCAATCACGCAACAGGCATGCATTCACAAGTAGCAGAGGAACAACAATGCTCGCCGGCGAGGCTCTGAGCGACTGGCCCTTGCAAGCGCCCACATGACGCACAGACTGCACTCCACTGCAATTCGTATCGACCTCCGGTCTAAAAGGGGGGCTGATGTAGCGACTACTAGCGCCATCTAGTCATCACATAAGGAACTAATTACTACAATCCTACATCATACTATCGAAGTTTCTCAACTCGGCTGCATAAATACAACTTCCAACTTTCATTCATTGGACTTCGGTCCCCAGGCATAACATCTGCCTGGAGAGAGATCTCTCTATTGCAACTACCCCCAAACCTGTTTAAAGCTAAGTTTAGACTTGCAAGAAAAAATTGCAGCTATTTGAAATAAGTAAGTACAGACTAACCATTTTAGTGTAAATTACAGTTAGGTGTACGTTATGCTATGCCGGCTCTACAAGCTGGCCAATATTGTGTCCCAAAATAAACAAACAAACAGTTTAAATTCTGAAAAATCTTAATACGTCTCAGTTGGCGAAAGAATTGGCTCACGATAAATGCGGTTATTAGAGTGAACACTGTGTATTTCCATCTATCTATCTCACGTATAACCCTGTCCCTCAGGTAGGTAATATGCATATAACATATATATGCACAGGTGCTTGGCATTGGCCCAACATAAAAAGCGGGCAGAGGCAGAGGCATCCACCGATTTATATTTAACACGCCAAAGCAAGACTTGCAAATGAGTCGAAATTCCCACCATTATAAATATAATATAACCATTAAGGAAATGGGTAAATCATGTAAGCATAAACCTGGCACAATTTAAATCGATTCATTGGTGATAATATTGCCTACATTTGCATGAACAAGTAGTTTATTTGATATATGACTACATTGGCCCCTAGAGAAAATTTCAACGAAATTGGTGCCATAAAATTGATTTGTTTTTTTTATTAAGTTACGCCGACTGATGCTCCCGTTTTTTAACTAACGAGAAATTTATGATACCCCTTAATTTGGCAATAATCGTAAAATTTTATCAATATAACCAGATCTGTTTATAAATCTCGCGCGTCTTGCAAATTTTGTTATTTTCTAATCTGATGGGTAGACAATATTAAAAAAAAAAATATATGTAGATAAAGGTTTAGGTGCTTTACTAAATGTAATGTAATGTATGTAATGTGTAGGAAAACATCGTGAGGAAACCTGCATACACCTGCGAAGGAATTTAATAGTGTGTGTGAAGTACCCAATCCGCACTGGGCCCGCGTGGGAACTACGGCCCAAGCTATCCCATTGTGAGAGGAGGCCTGTGTCCTGCAGTGGGACGTATATAGGCTAGGTTGATGATGATGACTAAATGTAAACAAACTCCATATTATGCCACTAAACTAAAGAGTAGGTACGTCGAAAATGTGACGCGTGAAAGTCAATTACAAATATGGCATTTGGCTGGTTAACCCGACGCCATAACTTTTGGTCGTGTTGGCAGCTGATGTTTGTTTACATTTAGTAAATTACCTAAACCTTTATATATGTATATGTAGTTACATTTACCTTTATATAGATACGATGTAGATTATCTACCTACTTAATTATGAAGATGTAGCGTGGAACGTCCGTAGAAGTCCGTAGACAAGAAACTTTTTTTTGCGATACGGTAGGAACCTAGTACGGAACCCTTACCTCAGAAGCAGCTACAAGTTGTACCGATGTCAGATTCCATGCGTCTTCAGCCGACTGCCCGTTATTGGTGTGATGCTGTAGGCTGGCCAAGCATGCTGCCACTTTTCTACAAAATTAACAATTACCATAAACTCCGGTTACTTACTTTGGTCATTGGCCAAACTTTGGTTTTAACTCAGTCCAGGTTACAGTATTAGTAGTTACAGTAGTAGTTACAGATTTCCACTTTGACACTCGGGACGTCTCAGTTTTAACCGTTAAGGTTCGTATTTTCTCATAGAGTAGTTTATATAAAATCCTAGAATTTAATCACATAAAATATCCAAACCTATTTAATGTAATTAATAACAAAACCTCAGCCTAAGTATTGCACTTCCGATCTCTCTCGATGTATGTCGAGAATTGCCGAATGTCAAAGTGGAAATAAATAATCTTACTTTACTTACTTGGATAGTTCTAATAGGGTCGTTTTCAACAAAATCGTACACAATTAGGTATAACGAGTTTGGTATGAAGTATCTTTTTGTATTTTTTTTTTTACTTTTACAGTCGGTTTTTTAGCGCTGGTCTTTTTTCTGGGTTTTTTTTCTGTGCATCCATGTTTCAGTTTGTATTTAGTATGAAATCTATGGATTTAATTAAAACCAAACTTAATTGATTCCTCTGTGTAACGAAAGTTACCTACCCATATAATTTGCATGACTAACTTTAAACCTGAAATTTCTGAAAGTACCCCCAACACGTTAATGTAGCGTTTAGTTTAGTGTGCTCTGCCTACCCCTTGGGGATACAGGCGTGATGTTTGTGTACTAACTTTCATTACACAAAGAGCGCGATTGTGATTTTGTTTAAATATCGAATGGGTTAAAAAAATACCGAAAAGTTTTTTTTCTGAAACCGTAATGCGTAAAATAAAGCGGATCATACCCAGCAGCAACCTTCTGGAATCCTTTCACGATGCCGTCCACCGAGCTGTCCCACTTGGTCATCTTGCTCTGGTCAGCCAAGTACGCCATGGACGGGCTCACCTTTTGCCCTTGGGCGACTTGCATGCCGGCTTTCACCAAAGCCCTGTGAACAACAATGGTTCCATTAAGTAAACTATATATCGCACCTTCAGGACCGAGACTGACCCAATAGGAATTATTCTCATTTCAAAACTAAACCTGTTGTTCTTTTAGCATTAAGTTCCATTTTTAAACGAGAATAATTCCGATTGGTCCAGTCTCGTTCTGAAGGTGCGAATATCATCAAACGGAAGATGACCACTGTTGCACAAAGGCCTCCCACTTACGGCCGGCGCAGACCAGATGCCTGTACGTGTCACGCACCAGTTAGTTGTAAGAAATGAATCTGTAAAAAAAGATGGCACACATCTAGTGCGCCATCTTCCTTACAGTTTCATTTCTTACAACTGGTGCGTGTGCGTAACGTGACACCCTGCACTTGCATTCGACTGGCGACGCAACTCTCGTGATGTCGTCGCTCCATCTAGAAACCCTGCCAACGTCGTCCGCTTTGTAGTCGCATCTCGAAAACCTTTCTCCCCCAATTAAGCTGTTGCACTTCCCATTACTTTTGATTGCTTGCATTGACTGCATTACATTGCATTGTTGTGCATCCCATTGTCACTTAACTTACATAGCTTTCGAGCTATTGTCGGTCGAGACATTGTGAATCTAGAGGTAGGTAACAGACACTTTTATTTCTTGACAAACATGAGGCGATTCAGGAGTTCATAGAGAGCAGAGGTCCATTAATCGTCTTATGTGGTGTTGGGGATAGTGGGGTTTGTAGTTTGTGTGAACCTACATGGCAGCACTGGAGGACGGGTTTATGTAAGAAACACACATATGTCGCCCAGACGTAGGTACCTCCTGGCGGAGCAGCAAGATATTGACCTCTGCAAAGTATCGCTTGAATCAATCAATGATCTGGTATAGATCGCGGGAAGCTAATAAAGCACAAAACCACGTCGAGATCCTTTCGAAAGACCTATGGCCAATAATGGTCGTCCAGCTAATATGATGTCAATAGCAGTGACTGCCACGATCTTCAGTTGTTTCTCTCCTTTAATGCGACCTTGTGCGACCTTGTCAGAACCCTCTTGCTGTGCCTGAGGACCCCCACCACGGATCCCTAACATTGGAACTGTGCCTTCCTGTCTCAGTACCGCTAGCTAGTAAATCCATGCAGAAATATAATTATAAAATGGGTACTGGGTCTGAACTGTCTGCAAAGGACTGGAATACGCTTCTTGGGGTGGGATCGGTGGATGATGCATTGTCAGTCTTTTATTCAATTATTTGTGACTTGAGAGATCGATTTGTACCGAATAAACTAGTATCTTCGACTAAGTACCCCCCGTGGTTTAGTCCGGCTTTAATCAAAGTTTTAAAAGAAAAACAAAAACATCTTATTAAATACAATAAATACGGATCTCTTTCCGATTTTCAAACTTTTACATTATTAAGACGCAGAGCTAAAAAACTGGAAGAATTTTGTTATAATGAATACATAATTAAAGTCGAAAATGCAGTAGTGGATAACCCTAAATACTTCTGGACTTACACTAAATCGCTTAAGAAGGGTTCTCAAACTATTCCGGCTGTCATGAACTATGGCGCTTTGCAAGCAAACACTGGTGATTCTATATGTGATCTGTTTGCTAAATATTTTCACACAACTTTCCTTAACACCAGTACGAGCAATGTATCTGTTGAGTTTAAGGATCCCTGTACGAATAATGTCAGCCTTAGTCACATTGAAATTAATTCTGAAGAGATAAGGAAACATTTGGAATCAGTTGATCTTAATAAAGGAGCAGGACCTGATGGTTTGTCTCCTGTTCTGATTTCAAATTGTGCAAGGAACCTTGTAGAACCCCTTTGTATCATTTTTCGCCGGTCATTGGATGAGGGTACGGTACCTAAGATCTGGAAGTCAGCATTTATCACCCCTATACATAAGAGTGGTGATCGTTCTGATATTAAAAGCTACAGACCTATCTCTAAGTTATGTATATTTGCCAAAGTATTTGAGAAAGTTGTCCACAGTCAAGTTTATGCGGCACTTAAAGACTTTTTCATTGCTGAACAACATGGTTTTTTAAAGAAGAGATCCACTGATTCTAACCTTATTTTATTTAATGAATACACCACCTCGAATATGGAGTCTGGCGGTCAAGTCGATGCTATATTTACAGATTTTAGCAAGGCTTTTGACAGAATAGACCATGTAATATTACTGCAAAAACTTTCCAACTCCGGAATACACGGAAATTTGTTCAGGTGGTTTACCTCTTATGTAGAAGATAGGTCTCAGGCAGTAGCTATCCATGGTTTTATTTCTGCTTGGTGTGCTGTTCCCTCTGGGGTGCCCCAGGGGTCGCTGTTGGGCCCATTGCTTTTTGTGATTTTCATGAACGATATTCACTCAATCTTCAAGCATTCCCGCTTTCTCTTATATGCTGATGATACTAAAATTTTTCGGACTGTTAATAATGTCAATGACTGCCTGCTCCTACATGGTGATCTCCATAGATTTACTGACTATTGTAGGAGTAATAGATTGGATCTTAATGAATCCAAGTGTTATTCTATGTCTTTCACTCGCAAACCCAACCCGTTATTATTTAACTATAGTTTAAATTCAACACCAATCCTTAATATAAACCTAACCAGAGATTTGGGTGTGTATCAGGATTCTAAATTATTGTTTGATAGTCACATAGACAAAATTGTTAAAAAAGCCTCGAGAACTCTTGGTTTTATTATGAGGTCTACCGTGAACTTTAAACAAATCAAACCAATTAAGGTGCTATACTGCTCGTATGTGCGTTCAATCCTCGAGTATGTGTCCATGGTTTGGAATCCTTGTTATGACATATATGTGCAACGCATTGAGTCCATACAAAAGAGATTTTTAAGATACCTCCAGTTCAAGTCTAAGTCTGTGCAACCAAGTTATTATCATAGGTGTATTAAGTTTCATTTTCTTCCCCTTCATCTGAGAAGAAAAGTCAACGACATCGTCTACCTGACCAAAGTATTATCAGGAAACGTTGGCTGCACTGAAATGATCAGACACATTAGCTTTCGCATCCCCAGAGCTCCCCTAAGGAATAACTATCGGCCTTTATCGCTGCCTCGGGCTAAAACTAGATACCGTCAGAACTCTTATTTCTATCGTGCTGCAAAGTCGACGAATGAATTTTGTCAACAGAATGAGGACCTAGATTTGTTTTTATTGAAACCCACTGCGGTTAGGAAGCGAATAGCGTCCGTTTTCTTTGCTCCCCAATCCGATTGTACTAGGTTATGAAAATTATAAATGGTTGTTCTCTTTCTTTTGTGTAAGTAATTGTAATTCTTTTTTTTTCTTTTTTTTGCAACAGGTCACTGTTTTGTTTTGATTGACTTGTGCCTGTTTCTGTTTATATAATAATATTATCTGTGAAGACCTGTAATTGGCTTTTCTGATATTTACTTATAGTATCTACTTTTAAAATAAAATAGCTGTTGGTTTTCCGAATAAAATAAAATAATAAAATAAAAATAAAATAATCACTTACCTCGCAGTCTGCAGAAGCATCACAGTGTTCTCTCCCTCGTATGTGTTCGCGGCGGTGACGTTGCCATAAATCTGTGGCAAGTTGGAAGACAGCATGTAGCCGTGGCCGCCGCAAGCCAATCTGCAGCGCTCCACCAGCACTGCTGCGTCAGAGGAGGTCGTCGCTTTGAGACAGCATGCAAGTGCGTGCAGCTGGAAGTAAGAATGCAGTTTTCAGTCTGCCTGGAGAGAGATTTCTATATTGTGGCTTATCCCCACAACTTTATAGTCCCCATAGACTCACAGCGGGAAGGTTTGTCGAGACTTTTCGGGAACTTTTCTGCCCCCTATAGGATCACGACGATGAGACCCGAGAGGTGAGAATGTGATGTCTGTGATAAGTTTCTTGTTATTTCGGTCCCGCGCTCGGGTCTCGATTCACTTCAAAGGGAATTCATATACATCATCATTTCGACAGACAAGTGAAAAATTATCACTGTGCATTACTTAATTTGTGGATCTACATAATCCACACTATGCTAATTCATCTAGTTGACGCATTATATTGACCAAAATTAACTTGTGAAGATGATAGGCCACAATAGAGAGAGATAGTTATTCACTGTGTGTCGCCCTACTGGCAAGTAAGAGATGCAAGCTAAACGTATCTCACGTGCCTCAAATGTCAACTTCAACATTGCTGCCTTTATCATTTGAATATCATTTCAAATGCGATTACCACACTTCATCGCAAAAATAGTCAAGGGAGAAATTTCAGAATCTAAAAGTGTTTTTTTTATACTGTATAGGCTTGCGTTTGACCACAATCACGCCTGATGGAAAACGAAGATGAGGCCTACGATGGAGCACTTGCCTAGTAAATGCTCGCTCATTCACCCTAGACTTGAAAGCGGCCAAACTGTAGTGTTCAGGGAACACAGTCGCAGGCAGGGAATTCCACTACTTAGCTGTGCGGTTGATGAAAGAAGAGCGAACACTCCGCTTATGCGTTTCTGATCACGTTTCCGATGTCACCCTGTAGGTATGCCTCATCTTAAGGCCACAACAATATGGGAGCGCGGGGCGTCGACGGAGCGTGCCCAGCGCGCTCTACAGGGTGACATCTAAAACGTAATACAAAATTATATTTTCTGGATCCACTCATGATTACGATCAACTTTTATTATGGGAGTAATATCGAAATTGGTAGAAAAAAAATTGACCCTCCCATACTAAAAGCAATTTTAACTGGTTTCGCAATTTGTATGGAGACGTCGATTTTCTGTTTACGTTTTCGAAGTTGGTCCCATAATAAAAGTTGATCGTAATCATGAGTGGATGTAGAAAATATAATTTTGTATTACGTCTTAGATGTCACCTGTATAACACTGAATCAAATATACGGTGACACACACCGGCAGCGCGGCACACCGTATTTGATTCAGTGTTATTGACCGCGCTGGGCACTAGTGGGTTTGTTGTAGCCTTCAGTTTTGTAATGTTCAGTTACCTCAGCTAGGTTATCCATGTTGCCAGCTGCGAGCTCTTTGGTGACGCGGTTATACAGCGTCCACAGCCAGAAGCAGCTGATGTAGTACGCGTGGCTGGAGGCGATGCCGATGAACAGTTTGTGTTGCTGAGTCAGATAGTCCAGAATTTGCGGCTCAGGCTCACTGGAAGTTATAGCGTCTTTTTTAAGGCTGCCATTTAAAATTTTTATAGCCTTGGTTTGATTTATAGCCTATAACATAAAAGGGTGTCTTTACATCTATCGACGCGGCTTAAGCCGATCGAAAAGAGCATCTCTGACGTCGGTCTGTAAACCGAATTGAGCGAGCCAATCAACCTCTTTTTCCCTCCTATTGCATGGTCATAATGCATTTTTTGATCTGCTTAAGGTTTGCTTAAGGCGATTCCACGTCGATAGATGTGGCAAGACCCGAAAACCGCGGATCGATGGTTCAAACCAGGATACCTACACACCAATGAGTTTTCGGAATTCATGTGCGAAACAACATTTTTAATTTAGCACGAGCTTTACGTTGAAGGAAACCTGACCTGGGGGGCTTCTACGGAATTTCGGAGTTGGTGTCGTGCGGTCCCTTTCACTCTTCTGATTAAGGGAGAGTAACCTACATTGAGCCGGCGCTTAAATTGGACCACTTCCGTATTTTAACAATTAGTCTTAAACGTTAAATAGTTTTATGTAAGTTATTGATTTTTCGCGTTTTACATTTTGGCAACACATAATTTGTTTGGTTGCCTACAAGACAGGCTACGCCTAGTGTAGGAGCCATTGTACTTAATACATCTTGAATTTCGCTGCCAAGTACATCTCTAACCTGCTGTATGCTTACAATTAATTGTATTCTCCACTTTTACCTAACCATAATTGCAATGTTTATGTTGAAGCTTGTACTTTCTTAAATATTTTTTAATTTTTTTTTTTTATTTCTACCAAAATACACTATTTATTTACACTGGAAACAAAAATGAAGCGATGTCCGCCATTTTGCATCATCGCTTCATTTTTTGTTGCCAGTGTAAATAAATAGTGTAATTTGGTAGAAATACGGAAGTGGTTCAATTTAAGCGCCGGTTCAATATAGGTTACTCTCCTTTAATACTATTAGCGTAAACGAAACGGCACGATACCTGCACACCCATGTCAAGCAATTCAATAGTACGGTTCATGCCGCTCGTCGTCGCAAAATAATACGTGTTTGCAATGGAAAATATATAACGAAAGTTAAAAAAACCGGCCAAGTGCGAGTCGGACTCGCGCACGAAAGGTTCCGTACCATTATCTATAAAAAAATTGCGGTTTACGATTTATGACGTATTAAAAAAAAACTACTTACTAGATCTCGTTCAAACCAATTTTTGGTGGAAGTTTACATGGTAATGTACATCATATATTTTTTTAGTTTTTTATCATTTTCTTACTTTAGAAGTTACAAGGGGGGGACACATTTTACCACTTTGGAAGTGTCTCTCGCGCAAACTATTCAGTTTAGAAAAAAATGGTATTAGAAACCTCAATATCATTTTTAAAGACCTATCCATAGATACCCCACACGTATGGGCTTGATGAAAAAAAAAATTTCGAGTTTCAGTTCTAAGTATGGGGAACCCCCAAAATTTATTGTATTTTTTCTATTTTTGTGTGAAAATATTAATGCGGTTTACAGAATACATCTACTTACCAAGTTTCAACAGCATAAATAATTTATTGAATCAGGCGTTACTTTGCGGAGGTCCATATTAATGAAAAAAGTAATTGTTTCAGTTCATTTTCAACAGCATAGTTCTTATAGTTTCGGAAAAAAGTGGCTGTGACATACGGACGGACAGACAGACATGACGAATCCATAAGGGTTCCGTTTTTTGCCATTTGGCTACGGTACCCTAAAAGTATTGTTTTATTGTCCGGCTCTTTGCTCACTTACTTTGGTTTAGGTTGCGATTGCCTCCTAACGGCTGCGTAGCGTGTAGCGATGGTGACCGCTCTGCCCAGCGTACTGGCCATTGTTCCCAATATTGAGACCCTGATAAAAACCATGGTGCCGTATGTCAGCTTGCTGTTGGGTGATGATATGAACGTTCCGTCCTGAAGCAAAATCAAGTTTTACATTTGTAATGAGTAAAAATACGTGTACTTATAGATAAATTACTGAGAGCCTGGAATTGCATATGTAGTGTGTGTGGTGTGTGTGTGTGTGTGTGTGTGTGTGTGTGTGTGTTTATAGGCATTTCTCTTTAGTGAGAGAGAGAGATAGCAATATAGAAATCTCTCTCACCAATGCCAATAAACACACAATACCACTACATACGCAATTCCACGCTCTCGGTAATTTATCTATACCCAATAAAAAATACGCAAGCTATGTCCAGTATAAAATAAATAAATAAAAAAAATATTAGGGGACAATCTTACACAAATCGACCTAGTCCCAAACTAAGCAAAGCTTGTACTATGGGTACTTGACGACGGTAAACATACTTATATGGATAAATAAATTCTTAAATACTTAGAAAACATCCATAACTCAGGAATAAATATTCGTGCTCATCACACAAATAAATGCCCTTACCGGGATTCGAACCCAGATCCTCTTGCTTCGTAGGCAGGGTCACTACCAACTAGGCTAAGGCGGTCGAAGCTGTAGTATTGGCAAGCTGTTGGAACTTTTCAAGTAGGCCACCATGGAATCTATTTTTTTTTTACATAAAACTAACCCATGATTATCACCTATCTCAACTCATGGCATTGGCAGATGAGGCTAAAGGTGTACTTTTTTTACTATGACTGGGAGGCAAACAAGCAAACAACTTTTACTGTCATTGTCAAATGTAGGGTACAACATTTACATTTGACAATGTCAATAAAAGTGATGATGAAAACGGGGGTAGTTGTGTGTCGCTGTCAGTTACGTCGAGTAGCCGCGCGACCAGTACCTCTACCATGAGTTTGCACTGGTTTCCGTGACCGTACTCGCTAGCGACGGCGTGGGTTATTTGTATGGAGAATTGTACAGCGCCTCTAGCGGTCACTTACGGAAGTACAATTCTCCATACAAATCATTTACGCCGTCGCTAGCGAGTACGGTCACTGTGAACTAGTGTGGACTCGTGGTAGAGGTACAGGGCGGTAGCACGCAGTGCGCGTTTGGCAGCCGCCGTGACGTATGACTCCGAGAAGAAGGGCTACGGATTAGCCCGAAACAAGTCCAGTTAAACTCGTTTTAAGATGTGAGTGATCCGTTTATTTTCACTATAAATGTGTCTTATTTCTTAGTAATTGTTTAAGTTTTAAGAACTCAACTTCAGTCGTCCATATAAGGTCCTTACCTTTAATATCTTGGAATTCTTCATCAGCATCCTGTCCCTGGGTATCCGATGGTTTTCAAAGCCCAGGAATCCGTTGTTGACGGTATTGAAGCCCAGCTTGGCACCAATTTCTCCTAGCTTCACGCCTTTTAGAGGCATGTTGGTTTCTAGGTCCCGAATTTGGACCATGAAGGGCTGGATGCCGCAGCTCTTGCCTTGGCTGTAGGTGTGTGCCATGACCACGCAGTGGTTGGCCGTGTGTGCCACTGGAAATGAGGGGGGGGTTATTAGTAAATCGTAATCAATTACGAGTTTTTAAATGTATTTATCCGGAGTATTCCATTAAATATTTAGTTTCATTACAATTCAACAATTTCTTCACCATCATCTTAGCCTATATACGAGGGGCGTTCAATATAAAGTGAGAATGAGATGCAAACTCTTTTAATATTACGAAATTAAATACTGGACGGTAAAGCTAATCTATCTAGCTGATTGCTATGAAAAAAAAAAACTAACTGTCTTTTGTTTAAAAAAATATTCGGTAATTTCTTTGCAATGCTATTGAGTACGTTAGCGAAAATGGAGAAAATTGAACTGCGCGCCGTTATCAAATACTTGTGTTTGAAAAATTTTTCTACGGACCAAGTCAATTTGGATTTGCGGGACACTTTAGGGTCTAATGCTCCTCCGTATTCGACAGTCGCACGTTGGTGCGCCGAATTTAGACGTGGAAGAACATCGACAACGGACAACCCCCGCTCCGGACGCCCTACTACAGCAGTAACTGAAGAAATTGTGAAAAAAGTCGAAAACTCAGTTTTGGCGGATCGTCGTGTCACGGTTCGTTTTATTGCTGAAAATGTAAAGATTTCAACGGGGAGCGTGCATAATATTTTACATGAACGCTTGGGTATGAAAAAGGTATCTGCGCGTTTGGTACCAAGAATGCTTACTGACACGCAAAAACAAACTAGACTAGAGATTTGTCAAGAAGCTTTGAACCTGATGCAGCAAGACCGGGAACTTTTTTTGGCGCGATTTATAACAATGGACGAAACATGGCTCCATCATTACGACCCAGAAACGAAACTGCAGTCTATGACATGGAAAAGGCCATCATCTCCAACTCCGAAGAAATTCAAGGTGAGCCCATCTGCCGGTAAGGTCATGGGCTCTGTTTTTTGGGATGGTAAAGGGGTATTAATGATTGAGTATCTCGAGCATGAAGCCACTATTACGGGCACATTATACGCCAAACAAATAGCAACATTGCGCAATGAGATCCGCGAAAAACGGCGAGGTAAACTCTCGAAAGTTGTGCTGTTCCACCAGGACAATGCCCCGGCACACAAGTCCGCCGTTGCAATGGCTACAATTCGTGATGCTAGGTTGAATATCCTTAAGCATCCTCTGTATTCACCAGATCTCGCTCCCAGTGATTTCTACCTATTTCCGAGATTGAAACAATACCTGAGAGGCCAGAAATTTGAAGACGACGACGCGGTAGTCGCTGCAGTACAAGATTTTTTAAATACTCAAGATGAGACCTTTTTTAAAAATGGAATTTTAAGTTTAGAAAAAAGATATACTAAGTGTATTATGCTAAAAGGTGACTATGTCGAAAAATAAAATGACATTTAGTAAAAGTTGTTTATAACATACTCATTCTCACTTTTTATTGAACGCCCCTAGTACGTTCCACTAAAGGGCACAGGCCTCCTCTTAGAATGAGAGGGCTTAGGCCGTAGTTCCCACGCGGGCCCAGTGCGGATTGGGAACTTCACACACACGTTACACCATTGAATTTCTTCGCAGGTGTATATGCAGGTTTCCTCACGATGTTTTCCTCATGATAAATTTCAAATGTAATTTCGCACATAAATGCCGATAAATTCAGAGGTGCGAGCCGGGATTTGAAGCCACACCCTCTGCTTGAGAGGCCATAGGTCAAACCTTGGTCAAACCTAATGGTAGAGTAGAACCTTTTCACAATCAATTTCAAGATTATTTCATTGGCAGATATATGGAACGTCAACATGACATTTCTAAAGAGAAGGTTCCACCCTGGTACGGAATTCAGTTTCATCGGCTGTACAGTCAAGTGTAAAAATATGAACTTATTCAAAGTTTCAAAAATAAGTACCACAGACTCTTATTCCGACGCAATAAGGCCGTAGTAACATGTTTTTGAGTGGTTCAAATAGATACTTATTTTTGCACTTGACTGTACCTACAACGCTGGCTAACTCCCTATGGTCTAACTCCCTCGCAATCGTCATCGAGTTAATTTTGGCAGTTCTTGTATGAGCTGACGGGCTGACAATTGGTATCGGAAACAGCCAACTGACACAGCCATACAAAAACTGTCATTTCAATCCGATGCCAAGTGTCAAAAAAGTTACACAATTATCCTGCGGGTTCCCCTACTCATTCGCAATTTTTAATATTTTAATGCAAAATTGTGTGCCCGTGTGGTATTTCTTAAGACGATAAAATATTAGATAAGTAAACAATTTCAATTTCAGGAGCTGAAAACGCTGGCAGAGAACCGAAAAGAGTGGCGATTACTCCACCGACAAGAGCTAAGCTCTTAAATTAATGATGAAACAATTTCAAAGTGTGTAATAAATTGATAACAGGTATTTTATAGTTCATTCATTATATAATCCTAAGATACGCGTAAGTAGGTAAGTACTTATATATAACTAGCTGTTGCCTGCGACTCCGTCCGCGAAGAATGGGGGGGGGATAAAAAATAGCCTACGACCTATTCTCAGACCTACCGAGTGTACCTAAAGAAAAAAGTTTCATAAAAATCGGCCAAGCCGTTTCGGAGGAGTTCGGTAACAAACACCGTTCGGTAACAAATATATATATTAGAGGAGAATTTTATATATAAGATGTAGGGTAACGTTTAATTTAAAATTTTCGAACTTACGAATTTTTTCTCACATCGAACCATGAACGAAGTAAGAATTCTTGTTTCATTCAGAGCAAAACTCTGTTTTCAGAGTAATAAGTATGTATGTATATGCGGACGAAACTTATTTTATTGGCTTTTATCAAGCTTGCAACGTTTTATGTATGCATGTATGTAAGTATAGTATAAATCTTCCCAGGTGAATTTTTCGCTTCGAGCCATTACATTAAATTTCAACCTTAATACTATGACGATACCGTTTGTTTTGAAAGATAAGGGCTTGAAGCGAAAAATTCACCTGGGAAGATTTATACTATATATAAATTTGAGTCAAATATTATAGTCGAATTTCACCCAAAAGTTTCTTTAGGAAAACACTCATCATCATCATCATCCCAGCCTATATACGTCCCACTGCAGGGCACAGGCCTCCTCTCAGAATGAGAGGGCTTGGGCCGTAGTTCCCATGCGGGCCCAGTGCAGATTGTGAACTTCACACACACCATTGAATTTCTTCGCAGGTGTATACAGGTTTCCTCACGATGTTTTCCTTCACCGTAAAACTCAGTAAATTTCAAATGTAATTTAATTTCGCACGTAAATTCCTAAAAACTCAGAGGTGTGAGCCGGGATTTGAACCCACGACCCTCTGCTTGAGTGGCCATAGGTGAATCAGCTAGGCCACCACGGTTTTTTTAGGAAAAAAACTAGTTGAATAGAAAAGAACTTTCTGGAAAACTAAATTTTGTAATTATCGTTTGTAACTCCAACTACTTAGGCTCTTAGAGTATGGTAAAATACCCGAAAGTTAGGTAGGCCAGTACCTCTACCATGAGTTTACACTAGTTTACAGCGACCGTACTCGCTAGCGACGGCGTAAATGATTTGTATGGAGAATTGTACTTCCGTAAGTGACCGCTAGAGGCGCTGTACAATTCTCCATACAAATAATTTACGCCGTCGCTAGCGAGTACGGTCACGTAAACTAGTATAAACTCATGGTAGAGGTACAGATGTGAGTGCAACGTGTACGAAAGATATTATCTCTCGTGCTCTTTTCACAAGTACGAAAGACAGGCAGAGGCCGACTACTGGGCGATATTGTTAAAAGGCTGAGCACTGCGTGTTTTAACCTTCCTAAAGCATTATAAAATGAAAGATAACTTACATCCACCTGGCCACCATTTGTACGCCGTAAGCTTGGGGCTGTTGAGTACAAACTCTTCGGTCTTCGGATCATACTCAGCTGTGGTTTCCAGACCGCGGATGAACGTGCCGTGTCCTAATTCAGTCTGTAATCAACACAAAATCATTGTTACTATAGTCCGACAAGCTAGTGCGCGACCCTCAGCGGAACCCTGTCGCAGTCAGCGTTTGCCGCAATTAAAAACAATCTTGTTAAGGACAGCAGAGGCTCCCTGCGACAGGGTTCCGCCGAGCGCCGCGCACGAGCTTGTCAAGGTATATAAGTAATATTATAAAATAGGACTTCCTCTTCCTGCAAAAAAAATTTAAGATAATGTTTTATATTATTTTAAAGTATCACTATTATCAATTATAATTACTTGTAACTACTAATACTCACGTGACTGAAGTCATGAAATGCTGCTTTAATTACCACGAGCGTTCAGCCGCTGTAGGAACTACGAGTACCAAAATTGCAACCAATATTATGAACGCTCGGAATTTGAAAAGGAAGGTCACGAGTCACGACACACAAACCGTTGGAGATTTTCAGTTTAGTTCTCGGTGTGATAGAGTGCCGGTATAAAATCGAGATCAAGTGCTCTGCGGGTAGTTTGAAAAACTCACGCGACTAAACAAGAGTGATAGGATAGGCTATAGTTTACTCATGACCACGGACACTCCGATCAACAGTATTTCATTCACTACGTCAATAATTCTTGGAACTGGTAGAAGAGACCTACTAATTAAATATTGTGTTAGTTCTCTACATGCATACTTCATAGTCAGAGTCAGCCTGGTTGGTAGAGATTTGGGCTGCTTGTAGGGAACACTTTAAAAATTGGAATATTCTAACGATTCCTAGCTTACTCGCTGCGTTTGTGAAAGATACATGTAGCGTGTTGCAGGTATAAATAATTTTATAACTATATAATAAACTAGGCTACCGTCCGCAGCTTCGCCCGCGATAAATTAATTATACCGTAGGAAAAGGTATTTTCCCGCGGTAAAAAGTAGCCTATGTCACTCAGTGATAATGTAGCTTTCTAACGGCAAAAGAATTTTTGAAATCGGTCCAGTAGTTTCGGAGCCTATTCAATGCAAACAAACAAACAAACAAACAATCAAATCTTTCCTCTTTATAATATTAGTATTATAGATAATAAAGCAGTTCAAATCTCAAAGGCGTCATGCAACTTTCTGATAAGGCAAAGACTAAACACTATTCTTGTAATCGAACGTATCAGCTGTTCTCAAGTGCATATCCTATTGGATACCTATAAATAATTGCCAGTGACCGTATTACGATAGTATTAGTACTATCTGATAAATAATACGACTGATAAGAGTTGTGCTAATAATAATCCAGGATCATGATAAAATACGGCACTTATTTCAAATTATAGCCAGTTCAATGTTCAAGCAAAGCTTTGCCAGCAACTGCAGTGAACGTTTGAGTATTACACATTGAAAGGACTAGCGACAATAACTTAGATCAAACTACTTTATGTTTTTCGTTTCAATAAAAACCTCTGAGGCCATGTCTGCGACCACATGTCTGTCACCAACGAGATGAACGGATGATCTGCAAAGTCCTAAGGTTCTTGGTGAATGCAAGCCACTTCCAACGGTAATGATTGGATATCAATGGAGACTTATGTCCAACAGAGAATGTTCTACGGCTGAAATATGTTGATGGTGATGACGATGAATCCTCAACGGACGATAACGTTCACTCTTTCAAGATTGTAAAGACTTTGAAAAGAAAATGCCTCTTCACAATATTTGCTGAGAGGATAATGACGAAGATGTTGTAAAAACGAATATTATATTGTGTTGTTGAATATTGGCGATAATAATCACCGCCAAGTCGAGCAATTTATTCATGCAATAGAATCCGAATCTGGAATACAGAAATTCGCCGAAGAACTAAAGGTACTGGCATAGCTCGAAGAATGTGCAAGTTGAACAGGGCCGCATTTACAATGATGGGACCTCTCTTCAGCCAAATATCAACCGCACTTTTCAAGAAGTCAAATCAAATCAACTGGCGCCATGCATCGAATAGCGAGAGAATAGCAAGAGTACTCATTGTCATCGAGGATACAAATTATCCAATTCAATTTTCACTCTGAAACCGAAACTGCGGGGCGCCTTTGGCGATGCGGGGCCCCTAATCAGTTGCTTGCTCTGCCTAATGGTTAATCCGGTCCTGAAGTTGAAGTGGCAATAGCAATATCGCTCGAGGAACAGATAACCGTTGGGGGAGAAAGTTTCTCGAGTGGCGACCACCAACAGAAAAGCGAGGTAGGCCTCCCACAAGGTGGACTGACGACATCGCGAGATTTGCGGGCAAGGGACTTAAGTGGCGAGATCTAAAGGGGAGGCCTTTATAAGCAATAAAGGACACCTTCTGACTGATAAATTATGAAGCCGAGCTTTCTTTTCTCGAAGCGAATTATGGTACTTAATTTATTTTTAGGGTTCCGTATCCAAAGGGTAAAAACGGGACCCTGTTACTAAGGCTCTGCTGTCCGTCCGTCTGTCCGTCCGTCCGTCTGTCACCAGGCTGTATCTCATGAACCGTGATAGCTAGACAGTTGAAATTTTCACAGATGATTTATTTCGGTTGCCGCTATAACAACAAATACTAAAAACCAGAATAAAATAAATATTTAAGGGGGCTCCCTTACAACAAACGTGATTTTTTGCTCGTTTTTGCTCGATATTAATAACGGCAACAAACTTGAAATATTCACAGAATATTTAGTTATATATTCACTTTAAAAATAAATAATTAAATCAAAATAAAACAAATATTTAAGGGGGCTCCCATACAAAAAAACCGTTGTTTGCCGTTTTCATAGATAATGGTACGGAACCCTTCGCGCGCGAACCCTTCGTGGCCGGATTTTAATTAGTTGCAGTTTAATATATTACCTGAGCGTAAGTGCCAATAATTTCCATGTTATTTGTTTTCTTCAGCCAGTACTCCCGTTGCTTCTCGTCGCCTTGGCCTGCAATCACGTTGGCGAACATCGAGTAGTGCAGCATCAGAGGAGAGTTGTCCTTGAATATGGCCGATGATATAGTGGTCCGGAGGGCCACCCTGCAGTATAACAGTGATTCCAAATAAAAGAAAGACAGCAGAAAGGTATATTAGGTCTATCATGTTTGCTGATGCGTCTAGGACCATTGGATCCCATCATAATCTCAGGCAATAAACGTCCCAAAAGGTTTCAACCACAATATTTAATTATTATTGTTACTTTGTTTTATTTTGTAAAACTAATGATAACAGTAGCTATAGCCTCATCCTGCCCACCATACAAGCAATATGCCAGTGAAATATGAATCAACTGTATCTAAATAGGAAAAGATTCAAATTTGTTTTGTTTTTAATCGCACTAAACAAAGTAAATGCAACCCTGTTCCAATTTAGAATGATATAAATTCCTTTGAAATGGGGATGTCTTTAATAAAGCACATTGGGTAGGACGAGGATAGAGGAGCGGGTCTTCCTGACACAGGTATTCCCTTATAGTTACTAGGAAGACCCAACCTTGTCTCTGTATTGTTAATCTTTTTAAAGAAATAAATATTTTCATTTTCATTTCATTTGATTCATAATGTAGTCACGCTTTTGACGCCGTGTACTCTGAACATCGATCAATGTTCTAGAGTCTAGACTACCTACTCAACCACGATTAAAAAATTCTGAAAAACTTTTATAGGGATGTTCAGTTCAATTTAGGTACCTAACCCAAACACCTACTGAATCATTCCAGATTAGTTTAAAAACACGCTATGTATTCTAAGTCAATGAGATTGTGAAGAGTTGCATCCGTTCGGTTGCCCTGAATTTCATGTGTGTGTGTGTGATGTCATAAAGTGTTTTTTTTCTGAAACATTATTTTTTTAATCCTTAGCCTGATCTTCTGCGTTTTACATACCTACAAGATCACATTAAAAAAACCTGAAAACAGCACGGCTTCATTCATTACAAACGTTGAGCCAAATTAAATTATGGAAAACGAAGGGATACGTATTCAGCTTGTCCTTCTAACCTGGCTTTTTCATACTCGGAGAGGGTGTTATCCTCCAAGTTGCCCAACGCCTGGTGCATGATGACAGCCTTCCGCACGGCATTTTCGTAACGCTCTTTGTGGCTCATGTACTCGTCTGGCACCGCGTCGCGAAGACCTTCGACGCTGAGCACTCTGTTTTCTAAAAAAAAATGTGACAATTGACATCAATTAGATTATTGGCGGTAGTTCCCTTAGCTATTCCTTCGAAGGAATTATTGCGTTTATTTAACACTAGTTCCTTCACAAGTGATGAAGGAAGAACTGCGTTTATTGTTTTGCCTTTGTTCCTGTCGCAGTAGCACCTTTAGTTCTTGCAAAGGAACAAGGGCGAAATAACTGTATAACTCCCGTTCCCATGGTAATTCCGGGAAAATGCATACCCTCCATCACTCGCAGAACTGAGACGAATCTAATGACACCTCACACTTCAAAATCCATTGAGCCGTTTAGGCTGCATGACGTGCTAAAGAATGATACATACCTACATAAATACATACGCTCGAAAAACATAACCCTCCTTCCACAGTCAGGTGAAAATGATTAGACGTGATTGATTGAGAGGGTCATGGGTTCAATTCGTTCCCGCGCTCGAAACTCGGAGTTTTTCGGAATTTACGTCACAGAATAACTAATACCTAGTAGGTACCTACTAGCGAACTATTAGTTTCTGCAGCTGGTTTACGTACGAGTTTAATTACTACGGACCGAATATTTCTAGTTAAATTATAATTTAATATTTCACAAATAAAATGCATCTATATATCTAAAATCAATCATTTTATTTAATCGTTCAATAAATTAGATGGCGTCACTATCGATGTGGACTACAACGATGTTGATAAGGGCCCCCCTTCTCCCCCCCCCCTCGTTAAGGCAAGTGTGAAATAAATATACGTTGGACGTATTACATATGTATGACACTATGAACAGAAAAAAATACGTGTATGAAGACGTAAGGACATAATTAAATTAAAATAAAACAAATATTTAAGGGGGCTCCCATACAAAAAACGTGATTTTTTTGCCGTTTTTATAGGTATTGGTATGGAACCCTTCATGCGCGAGTCCGACTCGCACTTGGCCGGTTTTTTACTGAAGTCGTGTCTTCGAATTATTTTTTTAATGGCGTCAACAGCCCTATTCCTTCACAAAACAAAGCGACATCTATTGAACGGTTTGTAGAATAGCGTGCGTAATAAGTAACCAAACCGGCCCTGTCAGTTTCACTCGCAAACGTCAATTTAAACATTCCGTGCGTAAATAAATAATGATTTACCTGTTGCCCTCCTGTTCTGCGTAAGTTTGTCGCCTCCATCGAGGAACTCTGTCAATTCAGCGACATGGAAGTTGCATTTGTCCCGCTCTTTCTGCAAGTCCTCGTTTATTTTTCTATTTATCGTGCCCATTGTGCTATTGTGTATCATATCACACGTCCGCTGTGGCAAAAATCGCAACTGTCACAATTATTTTTCCAGCAGCATATGGAGTTATCTTTTCGCGTATCTTTAGTGCTTACTTGTTTCAACGAATCAAAGTACGAAGTCAATTGAACTTTGAGCCTAATGTTTTCGTGATTCTTTTACTTTGTAATTAAATTATTTAGCATTTGGCACGGTTTCGTTACGTTATTTTGATCCTTTGGCTATTTAGCGGAACTTTAAACTTGTTACTCGAACCAAATTCGTATATTCCGTGAAGTATTAAGTTAAAGTAATTAGTTCACGTATTACACCGGCGAAACTACGTAACATACTAATTGTAATTAGGTAGGTACTTTAGAATGACTCGGCCATATTGGATAAGGAGGGAATTACGTATCATGATCGTGACATAACTTTGTTGATAATCTACAAACCTTTTCAACGCTACACATCGTTTTTGTTAGGAACAAAATTGATTCTTATACGGATGTAAGTAGGTTTATTTTTACTACCGTATTGTCTTCTATAGGCGACACTGGCGTTCTAAAGATTATATTATATTGAATCCTACTAATAATATGGTCGTGCGTCGGTGTGTATGTTACTCCTTCACATTTAAACGGCTGGACGGATTTCGATGAAATTCGGTGTCCAGATAGATGGAACTCTGGAATGACACATAGGATTTTTTTATCCCTATATTCCCGCGTGATCGGGGTAAAATCTCTTAATCTCAACCGCCAAGTTTAGAGGCAATAAATTTGGCTCCGATGTTTTTATCCAATGTTAATAATGATGATATAGTTTTCGGGTTATCCCATGGGATTTTTTGTGAAATCCCGGAATCCCATGTCTTTTATTAGGTATTCGTTTTATTTAAGTACTTACTTAATATGTTTCATTCACTTGGTTCCCTTTGCAAGTCAAAACGTAGAATACAACTATGAGCTCGTTCCCACTATGTCGTGTGTCGGTCCGTTTTTTAATCGTGCGTTCCAGTGGCACGCACGTTTAAAAAACGGACCGACACACGACATAGTGGGAACGAGCTCTAATGCGCTGGTTAGATTCTGCTCTGCAGTCTCCGCTCCGCTCCGTATCATTGGAAGCGCACCGTAAGCTCCATCTGAATACCTACTTACCTACTACCGACGGAATACAACGCGATCGTGGCAAGGGAATGCCACGCCGCGCGCGCTGTTTGACAAAGATTTGCAATGGTCGTGGTCGTGGTACGGTCGGCGAAGAAAGTGGTCTACCAGTTTTGACAAGAGTGTCTGTGAGATTGAAATATCGCTAAGGTTGACTTTTCTCACTGTGTTAAATCATTAGTTGTATCATGACGTGCAAATGAACTTTAACCGTAGTAGTAGTAGTAGTAGACCATATTTTTGGCCAGAATACACGACAATACTACACGGCCTGATAATTCAAATCCTCATGTTGTTGCCATAAGGGCCTGAATTATCAGGTTAGTGTATTGTCGTTCATTCAAAGTCGACATATACTCGTACCTGCGGGGTCATGTCTTGTATAATAAATTGCCTGTCGACATTAAAACTGAAAAGAAGGTCCTGTTCAAAAAGAAATTGACAAATTGGCTTCAAGAGAATTTTTATTACAGTATAAGGGAATATTTGACATGATACAATTGACTTATTAATTAATTTATTATTATTATTTTTAATTTAATTCTAGTTATCTTCTTATTACTTTGACATTGTTCTTTTTTTTATTTATTTTTTATTAATTTTCTCACTTGTAATAATGTGTTTTTATAGGAAATTATATTCGCATGATGACTTTAATAATTTTGGAAATGTTTGTACACCTGCATGCAGGTTGAATACGCTGGGAATATCATAATATGTATATAAGACCATTGTAACCGTATTCTGGCAAATAAATTGATTATGATTATGATTATGATAACCGCACCCAAAAGATCTTGTCCACGTGTATTACGAGTACACGAGTGGTAGCGGAGCAAGGTAAAGGTGTTGTGGTTCATTGTTATAACCTCTCCAATATAACGCCTGAATTAATTATTTTAACACTCTAGGTATCGGGCTGGCCAGCGGGCAGCGGGACGGACAGCAGCGCTAAGGCCACCACAAACCGCAGCGCGGGGCGTGCGCGTGACGCCGCGGTCTTTGTGTCGCAGGGAAATGGCCAAAATCGCGCAAGATGTTAAAATAGGGAATTCTTATTATCATTTCCCTAGAAAGAATCAGTCATTTGATCAAATATCTAAACTTTTTCATATAACACTGAATCATATTAGGTATACAACGTGCCACCAGGTTTCCGCGAGAGAAACCACGCATTCCTGAGGCCATATATGGAGTAACAAATGTTGTCTGAACCTAGTCTAGGTCGAAATATGCTTAGTTTTTGAGATATTTCCATTTTTATGTTTAAATTTTACTATGAAAGTGGTGGAGGTGCTGGGATAGCGTATTTATTATGTATGAAAAAATAAAAAATTTAAAAAGACCTAGGTTCACATGACATTTATTACTCCATATGGCCTCAGTAATGCGTGGTTAGACCGCAGAAACCTGGTGGGCACGTTGTATACGGTGACACACACCGGGAGCGCGGCACAGCGTATATGATTCAGTGCTATGCAACGCTGTGGGCACGGTCCGTCGCCGTCGCGCTCGCCCCGCGCTGGCGGTCTGTGGAGGGCTTTAATTAGTACACTGGCCTTGTACGGTGCCGTTTTTCATTCCCGCTAATAATATTAAACAGAAGATTGACAGAGACGGAACGATACGAACATCGAATTTCGTAGTAGTAGTTGCGTAGTAGAGCGCGGGCGCGCTTTCGCATTCACTATTTTTTTCCAGGGCTAGATTTAGAGGTCTGGAGGCCGCGGGACATAAAAGGAGTGGAGGCCCCTTGGCCTCAAATTATTTTCCAAATACAATGACCTTTTTTTGTTTTGTTGATATTTGATTAAACATTTTTTTAAGTCTCTGTTGTGGAGGTCCCGAGGCTGTGGCCCCGGACGCCCTCCCCTAAATTCGGTCCCGTTTCTTTCTGTCAAAAAGTACATACACCGTGAAATTTTAGTGGTTGTTTTCCCGAAACGAGGTGATTTAGTATCGATTGTACAATCGATTTATAATTATTATTTTGACTAAAGTCAAAATCCAATTGTGAAAAACGAAAGTCGAAAATGACCGCAAACCAATAGTAACGCTTCGTTGGTACCTAACCTATCGTACGATCGTACGCTACTTGTACCAACGAAGCGTTACTATTGGTTTGCGGTCATTTTCGACTTTCGTTTTTCACAATTGGATTTTTGACTCTAATCAAAATAGTAATTATAAATCGATTGTACAATTGAAACTAAATCACCTCGTTTCGGGAAAACAACCACTAAAATTTCACGGTGTATAAGATGGTCACAGAAAGAGACGCGTTAGACCCTTACCCTCATCCTATACACCGTGGTGCACAAAGAAGTGATGAGAACAATTTTGATTCCAAGTGCGTCAGACAATACGGCCTCAGAGGCCTTATTAAGGCCTTATTGTCGGACGCAGCGCCGCTCGCAATCGCATTCGCCATTTTCTTCTATCCCCCGCCCATCCTGTAGCGTTTCATGCAAAGAGTGATAAAGTTAATCAACGCTAGACAACATGGTCTCAGTGCTCTGTCACTCCATACTGACAGAGCACTGTTCTACGCTGTGATATGATGAAGTATATCATCATTATCCCAGCCTATATATGTCCCACTGCAGGACACAGGCCTCCTCTCAGAATAAGAGGGCTTGGGCCGCAGTTCCCACGCGAGCCCAGTGCGGATTGGGAGCTTCACACACACCATTGAATTTCTTCGCAGGTGTATGCAGGTTTCCTCACGATGTTTCACGGTGTTTTGTTTGCTCATGGTTAATTACAAATGTAATATCGCACATTAATTCCGACAAACTCAGAGGTGCGAGCCAGGATTTGAACCCACGCCCTCTGCTTGAGAGGCCATAAATCAAACCGCTAGGCCACTACGGCTTACCTATAAGTATAAATTTTGAGTTTCATAGAGATGTAATAAAAGAAGTACTTACCTGCCTTATAGTAGGTAGACTATATGTCTCAGAGTCGCTCAATGAGTTATGGACAGGGCATGCTTGGGGTTTCTCTATAAGATCAAATCAGGAATGAGGAGATTCGTAGAAGAACAAGGGTCACCGACATAGCCAAACGGATCAGCTCGTTGAAATGGCAATGGGCAGGCCATATAGCACGCAGAACAGATGGCCGTTGGGGCCGAAAAGTTCCCGAATGGAGACCACGGCTGACAAGGCCAGCGTGGGATGACGGCAACGAGATGGACGGATGATTTGGTAAAGGCAGCAAGTTCGCGGTGGACGCAAGCCGCTTCCAACTGTAAAGATCGGGTATCAATGAGGGAAGCCTACGTCCAGCAGTGGACATCCTACATCTGACATGATGATGATGATGATGACACTAGAAGGGATTTTTGGAAATTCCCACTCCCTACAAGACTAGCCGATTTGCTTTACATCAGTGTGTACATGTGCGTGCAGTTTAATAAATACTAGTAAACATTAGTTTTCTGTTACGTACCTATTAGCTAACAAGGTACACAGCTGTTGCCAAGAATAAAAAATATGTAGATTTCATTATCTCATTGACCTTTCGAACAGCTGTACATCGAAGTTAGGTATACCAAAAAGTGTACCTGTTATCTGCCAATGTAGTACTTAGTACGTTATGAGTACTTATTTCTTATCTATGTTAGATTAGATACGGGCGTATCTAATCTAACATCTTTACTATGGTAGGCCATGGTGTTTTAAACAGTTTTATTTAGCTTACCTTGATTACGTTACGTGTGGGTCAAATCCAGGGGGGGCACACTTACATATATCACACTTTTCATGCGACTACAGCGATCTCTGGTTGTTTGGTAAAGAACTAAATTAGCGGCCATCTTGGTTGACTTGTCAAACTTGTCAGTTGTCATTCATCGGCCATGGCCATGGCGTACCAAATTGTACGGTCAAGGACTTTAATTGATAGGCCACTTGCCAATGTTCGTATTTTAGCGGTATAGTGCAAATCGGGTTTAGCCGCTTATACTTCGTATATGCTGATTTGAATTAGACGGCTAAAATACGAATAGTGGCAATTAGCCTATCAATTAAAATTACGCGTAATTATAGCTGTACATCACTACCAACATATACATATAGATAGGTATACATCTATAGATACGTCACATTAGTTCTTGACCAGGGCGTAGGGCAGCAGCACCTTCCATACATGCATATTTGACCATAGAGTTGCCACTCTTGTTCATATAATATTACAATACTCTTTGGTCAAATCTAAGTATTGTAATATGCGAATCACGGGATCAATGAAATTTTTTATTGGATTTGCAGACGACTTTACTGGCTACGTGTCAATTTTAGAGTTGCCAGCTGCATTTTGGATGGTGAAATACAATAACATGTTAACCAACATCGTTTTGAGAAAATGGCCGCCATAAAATTTTATTACAACTAAAGCATTTATCCTTTCGGAGCGTTCTATCTGTTTCCCAGAACATCTATTCCCAAAATATCCGCTCCTGTCATTACCTTTTCCCAAATAAGCAGTTTACCGATATAATTGTTTCCAAAATGTGCTTCTCCCAAAAGATACGTTTGTATTGATATCCGTTTACTAAAATACCCGTTCCCAAAAACATCCGTTCCCATCACTATCTTTTCTTAAATAAGGATGTTACGAGAACTGAATATTTTGACACACGGATGCTATGATAACCGGGTGTGTTGACATACTGATGCTATGAGAAACGGGTGTTTTGACATACTGATGCTAAGAGAAACGGGTCTTTTGGGCATACCGGTGTCATGAGAGACGGATCTTTCGGCATACGGATGCTATGAGAACCGGGTGTTTTGTCATACTGATGCTATGAGAAACGGGTGTTTTGACATACTGATGCTATGAGAAACGGGTATTTTGGGCATACCGGTGTCATGAGAAACGGATCTTTTGACATACGGATGCTATGAGAACCGGGTGTTTTGACATACTGATGCTATGAGAAACCGGTCTATTGGCCTACGGTGATTTAAAGAAACTGTTATTTTGGTACGGATGTTTTGGGAAACGGACGGAACGGTCTGAAAAATAGTTTATGTCAACTATTTTTGCCGTTTTTCGATATTATGAAGGTGTTTAGTCACAAGGTGTTTCGTATTCAAATCTTAATTTTCGAGTTTTTGTAGGTTGTAAGTTTATTTCTGAATTTCGATATTTTTATTATCATCAAAATACGACTAATTAATTCGTATTTTATTCTTTTTTTGCCAATAAACAACATTGACATTTGTCATGCAAATATTCAGTTTCATATACGCATGTAGCTGCAGTATGGATAGCTGATGCCCGCGGCTTCGCCCCCGCTGGAATAGATTAAACATTTTTTCCGGTAGGAATGGGATATTTTCCCGCGGTAAAAAGTAGTCTATAGATGTCCCTCTCCAGCCCTTTACTTTGTCCATACAAAAAAAAACACGGCAATGCGTAGTAGTTATGGATTTGCGACAGGAAACTGATAAATAGTACTTGTGTTTAATACAGCGCCATCTACAATGTATTTGCCGAACTAGATGGCTTGCTAATTAACTATAACAATCGATGCCTGTTGACAACCAATAACCTCAGTAGTTCTAATTTTCCACACAACTTGTGGTGTCGCTAGTATATAGTTATGTATATAAATTAAGGTTTGGGAGTATGTCTGTCTATTCCCGAGCAATCGGCTTCGAAATATAATCTCCCAAAAATCACCTATCTCTCATTTCTGGGCACCCTATTTTACAACTTGGTTGTAACGGCTCCAGCCTGCAGCCCAAAAAAACCCTTATAAGATCCGCCCCTAGGAGTACCTACAGTAGACTTTATAAATCAGTAACGCCAAGTTCAAAACGTCAAAACCTTGACCTAACCTTTATTTATAAATAGCAACGATTAAATACGCATAAGTACCAGCAACAATCCCTCTGTGCAATTTTCAAAACAAATCTTGTCCGCAGGTTCTTTGTTGCCTTTGAAAGACAATCATAACTTCTTGGGGTTGGCATTGACCGAAAATCAAGACACCTGACTCCGTATAATGCCTGCGACCGAACGGGTCAAGTTATGATTGTCTGCCGAGCGCATCGATAAATTCGCAGATGAGGTTCGCTAGGGAAATCACACCCCTGGTAACAATGAATAGCGATGTGTTGGACCCTTATCCTCGCTTTGCCGCTAGTATTTTTATACGGATGTTATCTATCACGAGGGGGTATTTACGTAATACCCTGTATACTTAAATTCAAATTTTAAAATCACTTTTCATTAATTAAAATTACATCGTTGGCGCACTTAAAATATAAATATACTAGCTGTTGCCGGCGACTCTGTTCGCGAAGAATAGTGGTATAAAAAATAGTCTACGACCTATTCTCAGACTTACCGAATTTAGAGAAAAAAGTTTCATAAGAATCGGCCAAGCCGTCTCGGAGGAGTTCGATAACAAACACCGTGACACGAGAGTTTTATATATTAGATAGCTGCTGCACGCGACTCTGTCCGCGAAGAATAGGGGTATAAAAATAGCCTCCGACCTATTCTCAGACCTGCCGAATATAAACTAAAAGGTTTCATAAAAATCGGTCAAACCGTTTCGGAGAGGGTGTTTAATGATCGATATAACAACATTTGATATAAATAACGTTTGGTATAATTTTAAAACATATAATTTTATATGGTATAACGTTATTAAGAATATATACATATATTGTTGTTACATCTCGTGAGACGCAACCATTTGTTTTGTGTAGGGGGTTGCAGTTCTAACCTAACCTAACCTAACCTACTTTTCTGGCATTAAATTCAACCATTGTTATAAAACCATCATTATATCATATGAATGTTATATGAAAAGTTGATTATATCAAATTAGCGTTATAGCGACTGAAGTTATATCAAAAGTTTTTATAGCGACCGTTGCCCACCCTTTCGGAGGAGTTCGATAACAAACACCGTGACACGAGATTTTTATATATTAGAAGAAAGATCGACAGTGTCACTTCGTCAACTATCGATTCAAAATCACACTAGTGTCGGCATTGGCTAGGAAAGTTGACGGGATGTGTTTGCTTAAAAACTGCGGGTTTCTTTTGCATCCGTACGGGGAGAAAAGATTTGAGATGATTTTCTGGGCAATTCATGGAACACCATTGGCGGATAGCTAACAACCCATCACGTGGAGGGAATAATATCGGACATGTATTTTACTGTATTTTTTTTATAGATCTCCTAACACTGGCACAAGTCCATACATGCAGCCATAATAAAAAAAGTTGAGATCCATATCCGTAGTACGCGTAGTGCGGATTCACATTTTGGAAGACCCAGCACATCACTACACACGATATCACAGTTTTCCCCGCATGAAAGGTTTTAGGTACTTGTGGAAGCTTTCTTGTACTGGCTGAGCATTGAGGGGACTCTTCATAGCTTCCTCCATCAGCCGCTCGTACACGCGACCGTCGTACGCGCCGAGGGTAGACTGTAGTATCTGAGGGACAGAAATTGAATATATGCCAGCTAACAATAGGGATGTTGATGCCATTAAAAAATAATGCGAAGACACGACTCCAGTAAAAAAACGCTTTATTTTAGCCCTGAAAAAAGAATTAATTTTCGATTAACTGCAAAATTAGATTTTTTGTTGCTTCAAAACAAATAAATAGTTAGTTGATTGAGTTGGCGAACAAGTGACATCATAAATTGCTATTGGCATTCAAACTCAAACTAGGTATATGGGAGAATTGTGTTTTGACAGCTCATAAAAAGTACTTACGTCAGCTGATTGGTGGTGTCAACATCCGTACTATGGTTATTTTTTTGGTGACAGACAACCACGCTAATGTTTCTAACGCAAGGGAAATTTAACGCCATATTTGCGGCACTTGATTGCCTAGGGTGTGGTCGGCCACAGTTCCTAGCTTACCTATTGTTAAAACCTCTAAAACCGTACCGACAATAAAAAAAAACTGTTGAAATTTCAACCTGGAAAACCAGAATAATTTACAATATTTGATTTAGGTATAGTAGCTTTAAAATAGGTACAAAATATGTAGGTGATTGAGTTGGCTAACAAATAATGTTAAGTAAGTTTTAAGTATTACTATTCAAAACATATGGAGAGTCGCGTTTTGACAGCTCATAAAAAGAATATCAATTGATTAATGGTGTCAAATTATCACCCAGTTATTGGTCGAAGTTCAATTAAACATACAACTTTATTTAACTTTCAATGTTAATTTGTATGTTTGTTAAGATCCAATCATGTAAATCGAGTTTCATCCACTTTTATTGATCGGCTTGACTTAAAGTTTGGTATAATTATGTAGGTTGGATGACAAAAAGTACTTAATGGTCAGAAAAGCCTTGTACTAAAAATTATATTTCGTATTTCGAGTCTACGAGTATAACATCCCTAAGCAAAATGTTGCTGTATTTGCTGCTAGTGTAGTGTACTGACCCCGTCGATGATGTCGAAAGCGTCTACGAGCCCCACGGCATTAGGTCGAATCTTGCTCAGCAACTCCTCGTACTGGAACTGCAGGTCGTCCACGTCGGCCTCCGAAATGCATGTGTACTGGGAGAGAGTAGAGCAGACGAAAACATTTAAGAGGGTACGATGCGCACCATTTCTCCATACAAACGTAATCCCCTGTTTCCTCCCTGGATAATGGCTTTAGAGCAAATTTTTTTTTACTGTGTAATCTGTATCTACCACAGCTATGCCCCTATGTTTCGTTTTTTTCCATATTTCAATTAACATAAGAAATATGAGCTTTCAAAAACTGAAAAAATTGCCCAATTTCAACGTCATTTTCAGACACTCATCAGAAAAGAATCCCTGATATAAACAAAAAAAGGAAAACATAGGGGCATAGCTAAATCTGTCCTCTAATTATTTTTGAAAAAAATAATTTTATTGGTCCAGTTTTCGAGAAGAAAACAGGGGATTACGAAATGCTGTTTTGATCAATTTTACGCGCCTATTAACGGTCTGAGCTGTAGTTGTCGCGCTCTCGCTGTACTGACACGGAGGGGTTCGGGCGAGACAGAGACATTTCATTAAAATACCTATTTCTCAAAAGTCTCTCAGCCATCGTACCCTCTTAATCGTGATACAGTTCAAAACAAAAAACCCCTTTAGTCCCAACTCTTAGTCAGATTTGGTAGCTATAGCTACGAAATAAAAAAAAAAATTTCGACCCTTAAATCACTTCGTTGTTCGTCTGGCTGTACTAACTTACCAACAACAAATCGTTTAGTTTCTCCAACGTCCAGTAGAGCGCGTATAGCTCCACCAGCTGCCGCAGTACTACCCTCACGTCTGGCGGGACAGTGTCAGAGAGCATCGATATTTCGCCGTAGAATGCCGACAGTATTATTACTCTGCAATGCGCCTGAAAAAGTAAATCCATAACTATGTAATTGTATATCCATCCCCATATTATCCATACTAATATTCTAAATGCGAAAGTGTGTCTGTCTGTCTGTCTGTCTATTACCTCTTCACGCTTACGATTTTAGGTATTCTATGCACTCGTGTATGAAGCCCGCGTGATGCTCGCGTGTGTAGGTTTAGGATATGTTAAGTTTGCATCGGCCTGAAGGGCCAAAAGCACACAGAAGAAGGAGCTCCGAGTGAGCGGAACTCCGTCGACTCTGTTTCCGTGTCAATTCAAATTGGGAAATAACGCTACTATGAAAATGTTTCATTAAAAAACAGTGAGAAAAAAAAGTATCTAGGAAAAAATGCGAATGGAAATTTTGCTACTAGAAAATAACGATTCTGGTAAATTCATCTATAGTCCAACAAGCTCGTGCGCGGCTCTCCGCGGAACCTTGTCGCAGTCAGCATGTGCCGCACTTATTAAAGCAATCTTGTTAAGGACATCAGAGGCTCCCTGCGACAGGGTTCCGCCGAGCGCCGCGCACGAGCTTGTCAAGGTATAACCAGTCAATAGGTTAAAGATGGCCCTGACTGTGGATTATGCATTTTCACACGATTTAAAAAAAAACCGGCCAAGAGCGTGTCGGACACGCCCAAGGTAGGGTTCCGTAGCCATTACGAAAAAATCAAGTAATATTTTTCTAAGGATTTCGTATGTGTACGGAATCAGCCAAGTTTAGGTATGTTTTATACCTTAGGCTACATTCATTCATTCATTCATTTATTTTTATTGCAAATCACACTTATCAATAGTAGATGTTACATTCAGTTAGTCATGTGTGACACCCTGCAAGGGCACAGCAACATAGGAGAGGTTACTATATTTAAACTTATCTTACTATGTTGTTGAAAATTATCTTAATTAAATATTTCATGCATTTAACAATAATAAAAACCTACATCCCTACTTTTACATACAGGTATATTCATTACGAACTATTTGGAGAAGTATAAAAATAACATTTAAACAGTATACATAGCAGTGACACCAAGATCATGATGATGATGACGACATAGCAGCAACACCAAACAAAAACATACAAAAACATACATAATAATAAGTGGTTGTGCAATAATACATTTTACTAACATCGATTTTATCCCATGCTTAATGCAAATAAATTCAATTTAATTTCATAAATTAATATACTACATTTTTTTTTTTAGTCTTATTAAATTCTTATCCTTAACTACAAATAATTTCCAAGCAATCTTAGCCGCTATAATTTTCCTAGTAAATTTGATATATTTACTACCATTCTGAATATTTTCAAATTTTTCCACCCAACAGTATAGATTTTAGAGGGGGGGACGGCCGATTTTAATGAAAATTTTCACTTTAAAGTTGAATATTTCGCAAACAGATCACTGAATAGAAAAATCATGTTAGCAACCCCGCAATGGTTTTAAAAGACCTATCCAACGATACTCCACACTATAGGGTTAGCCGAGAAAAAAAAATCACCCCCACTTTACGTCTACGGGAGGTACCCTAAAAAAATTTTTTTACTTTTTTTTATTCAATCACTTTGTTGGCCTGACTGATATATATACTACTAGTACTAACAGTCTCTGAGCTTAGCCGCGGACAGACAGACAGACAGACAGATAGACAGACAGACGGACAGACATGGCGAAACTATAAGGGTTACTAGTTGACTACGGAACCCTAAAAATGTAGGTGATAAGTACTTACTTCTGCTGCAGAAACAAGTTGGACCGAGGTGACGTTCCACGCGTCTTCGGGTGTCATCCCAGCACTAACTCTCTTGTTTAGGTTTTTTACGCACGTCGATACCTTTCTGTAACAACATACTTTTTCCTACAAACTTCAGAGGATGGCCGTGGTCATATGCCACCCTAAAACGTATTGATAAGTAAGCTATCCTTAGGGTAAGACGCGACCATGGTTGTTCTCCGACGTTCGAACATAAGCATGTCAGCGATGGTGGAGGTGCTGGGATAATAGTAACATCTATTGAGTATCTAAAGACCAGTTTACACCTGCAGGAAAAATCGAGCAAGTTGCATTACATTGCTAGGCCGTAAAGCGAACGAGATGTAGTGGTCAATCGATTCAATTATTATTATTATTCAATTAAATCATTCAATGAAAGTCAATTATTATTATTATATTATTATTATAAACTAAGCTTAAGAGTCAAACGGCTCTGATGTCTAAAACCCAGATTAGACCTGCAATAATAGCGTACAAGTTGCATTCGAATGCGGCTCTCGATTGACAGCTTCAAATTCGTTCGCTCTACGCAATGAAATTATTTTTTTTCAATTGATTTTTCTTGCAGGTATAAACTGGTCTTGAGAGAGCTGAAAATAATTTATATAATTGATTGTTTCAAGCGTTACTTTGCGGTGGTCCATACCATATAAACAAACGGCAATATTTTTACCTTGCCGCTCCGCTACGAAACTTATCCTTGCTTGCTTAGCGGAGAAGCGAGGTAAAAAATATTGTAGTTCATTGAGAAGAATCCGATCTTTTGACGTTGCTCATAAGCATAATTTGATCACATGCGGCTTCTTATGGATGCTGCGTCAGATGGGCTTAACTCAAGTTTATAAAACAGCTACCTTACCCCATAGCGACCTTCTGGAATCCCCGGATGATGCCTTCGACGGAGTTTTCCCAGCGAGTGCAGAAGTCAGCAGCGCTAGCAGTCTTTAGGTATGCCACAGTCGGTATCTGAGCAGTGTCAATGGTGTCTATAGACTGCCAGATCTTCACCAGATATCTGAAATATCGCAATTAACATTTGAGAGAGTATTAGGTTACCACGACTACTGTGTTTCCGTAATTTCTGTGCGAATTTGGGCTAACTCATTTAGAGAAGGCCAGTTCACCTTATAGAAAAGCACAGCCGAATTATTTCAATTTGGATGGACCTGTCAATCGCGCGGATGCTTGCAATCCCATACACTATTTCTGTCAAACGGTAGAAGATGCTGACAGAAAGAGAGAATGCATACGATGGCAAGTGCCGGCGCGTTAGATGATACGGCCTCACGTCTAAAAATTAAAAATAACTGAGCGCTTGTTTATAGAACCAGATGACTTCGTCTGATAAATGTGTCGTCGCCGACAGTTTTATCGGGTCGCTCTAGTGTGAACAGCGCTACTGAAATGGGTAGGGAAATAGGTAGGCTAATACGGATCCAATGCCAAGATGTCGGTCCTACCTAATATGAGCTAGCTCTTAGGGTTACCGCGGAAAATAACTTTAGATACGCTAAAGTATTATGTAAAGGCCGGTAGATTCAAGATTCAAGACTTGTTTGTTTGGCCAAGTAATATCAGTCACATTTAGCGAGTCATTAAAACTAATACATACGAACAATCTTAATCTAGATAATTAAACAATCCTAAGATAAGATTTTGGATTGCCCTCTAAAAAGTCCAAATATTTTCCCTATAGTCCGACAAGCTCGTGCGCGGCGCTCGGCGGAACCCTGTCGCAGGGAGCCTCTGCTGTCCTTAACAAGATTGTTTTTAATAAGTGCGGCAAATGCTGACTGCGACAAGGTTCCGCGGAGAGCCGCGCACGAGCTTGTCGGACTAAAACTTTGATTTAGGCATATAATTTTTTATCTTTGTTTCTGATGTTGAACTTATAAACCTACATCTGATCTTTTTTTTTATTTTCGTCTGATGAACATCCATTAGGCTATTAAATAGATACAATGATATTACTGTCATTATTTTGTCTTTTTTTTGTGCTCGTTGATGTATAGTTGCGAAACGAATAGTTTCGTCACTTTTCGACTCTATGTCAACGAGTTAAGATCGAAAAGTGACGAACCTTTTCATTCCGCGACTACCTTTAAAGTTACGTAGACCACTCAAAATTCTCACTGCTCTTTTGTGTAGTATGAGCATGTACCTCGCAGTCTGCAGCAAGAGCACAGTGTTCTCTCCCTCGTAAGTGCAGGCGGCTGTGACTGTGCCGTACGTCATGGGCAGGTTCGAAGACTGCATGTAGCCGTGGCCGCCGCACGCGAGTCGGCAGCGCTCCACGTACATGGCGGTGTCAGCGGTACTTACAGCTTTGAGGCAGCAGGCTAGCGCGTGCAGCTGGAAAATTATGAAGCTTAACAGATTTTTTTTGGATTAATTGTTCTTGAGTACGAAGCGTGGGTTAGACTTGTATAAGGAATACTACTTGATGTAAGTACCTCACAATCCAATACACCACAGTACGAAATAATTGTTTTTAATAAGAGTAGTAGTTTTGGAGTATGTCATCATTTTCAGTCGGAAGTCGTCCACTGTTGAACAAAGACATCCCCTTTAGGACACCACAATGGACGTCAACTTGTCACCTATAACCACCGGTTGCCCCCAACTCGCGATGTCAGTCCAGCTATTGGGAGGCTTCTCAACCCTGCACTTCTAGGACAGACAGGGAAACTGAACCGCGTATCAGGGTGGAACCTCTTCACAGTCAGTTTCCCGATGATTTCTTTGGCAGCTGTAGGGAATGTCAACATGACATTTGCAATAATCCATCCTGGTACGCAATTCAGTTTTCTCAACAGTACGTGGCTTGCACTCGAAAGCATTTCTACCTCAACAGTTATTTTTCGAACCCTGAGGCATGTGACTCTGCAAGTTGCCCCTGACCAGCTACTTGGTAACCGAACCAAAGGTCTCATCATCATCATAATTTCAGCCGAAAGTCGTCCACTGCTGATCATACGCCTCCCCCAAGGCTCGCCAAACAGATCGGTCCTGCGCCACACGCATCCCGCATCACGTCCCGCAACCTTAACCAGGGAATGAAAGGTCTACCACAGCATAACCACTGTACTATGCTAAGTGCTGTGTGACTACCTCAGGCATCCGCTGTGGATTTCCCCAGACCACCTGCTTAGTAAATGCATGGAAGGTCTCCTACTGCTACAGTATAGTCGCTGTGCTATACTGTGTGTGTGACTACCTCTGGCAGCCGCTGCAAGTTGCCTCCGACCAGCTGCTCGG
Source organism: Archips crataeganus (assembly GCA_947859365.1). NCBI lineage: Eukaryota > Metazoa > Arthropoda > Insecta > Lepidoptera > Tortricidae > Archips > Archips crataeganus. The sequence continues at coordinate 20,849,863 of OX402048.1, forward strand.
TAACGGCATGGAAGGTCTCCCACAGCATATTGGCCGTCAGTCGCAGCGCGTGGCACGCCGCGATCCCGATGAAGATCTTGTGCTGCTGAGTCACATAGTCCAGGATTTGGGGTTCAGGTTCCCTGAAGGATTTTACCAAGGTAGAGAGTAATTTGATTAACTATAAAGGTGCGACCGAACCGCCGCTTAAAAAACGGTGACGTTACGGAATCGTAGTGACGCACCGTAAACGTCACAACTTTACTATGGAGAGCATGCGGTAAATTCTGACGTTTACGGCACGTCACTGCGATTCCGTAACGTTTCCGTATTTTAAGCAGCGGTATGGCCGAACCTTTCCACAATCAATATGAGAGCGTCCTCACTGAGAGCATTCTTACCCGTGCATTTGCAAACGAGCCTTGTACGCTCGGCCCAACGTCCACACCACTCGAATATTCGACGCCGAATGCTCATTACATTACACGCGAATGCTCTCAGTAAGGACGCTCCTTACAACGAATTTTTCATACAGTTTTACCATAGATTACAAGAGGTATATTGTATTATTTTCTCCCTGTCATCCACTCAAAGGTTGACTGCAGCCACTGCAGGGTAATTGTGTAACTTTTTTGACTCTTGGCATCTGGCTGTTTCCGATAACAATTGTCAGCCCATACAAGAACTGTCAAAACGAACGCGATGGAAATTGCCAGACAGCTAGACAATTAGCCTGCTGGTAGAGATCCGTATCGTAATGGTTGTCAATATTGTTTTATTTTCTTTATTTTTGTACAACAAAGGGTCTACAAAGCGTAAGAGACAAAAGTTGTCTCTCCTGTGGACGTAAAATTCAAGATTCCTTCAAGTCAGCAAACTTAATATTTATTTAAATGGACCGAAAGTTGACCAGGCGTCCCCCACGCCGATGTAGACTTCACTAAAAAATACTGGCTATAGACCCCATGTCCACAGGAGAGATGCGAAGAATAAAATGTGTACGACATGACCCATGTACTAGATTCTCACCCCGGCCTGAGCTGGCTCTGTCTCCTGACCGCGGAGTACCGCGTGGCGATGGTCACCGCCCTCGACAGATAGTTCACCATGTCGTACACTATGACCACGCGGACAAACACCATGGCCCCGTAGTTGAGTTTACTGTTCTGCGATTTCACATAGGTACCGTCCTGGAATAAGGTAACCACCAACTTTGAAAATTCAAACCCCCGATTTTTTCGTTTCAAGCTTTTATATCTAAGGCTGAACTTGATGGAATTTAGCTACGGACCATCACAATTAAATCACTACATAGTATAAAACAAAGTCGCTTCCCGCTGTCTGTCTGTCCCTATGTATGCTTAGATCTTTAAAACTTACGCAACGGATTTTGATGCGGTTTTTTTTAATACATAGAGTGATTCAAGAGGAAGGTTTATGTGTGTAATACATGCATAATTGCACCCGTGCGAAGCCGGGGCGGGTCGCTAGATAGCTATATATTTAAAAAACCGGCCAAGAGCGTGTCGGACACGCCCAAGATAGGGTTCCGTAGCAGGTACGACTAATCTGCAGTCTACTAGAACTAGTAGTATGTTGATGGTTTTTCAGATGTAATTCTTTATTTTATGAACCGATTTCATTTTTTTTATTTGAAAGAAAATACTGTTAGCGTGTTCTTATAGGTATCTAAAGAAAAAAAATGTTTGCAGTGGCGGTTAAATTACAATTAAGATTGTAATTTAACCGCCACTGCAAGCATTTTTTTTTCTTTAAAGTAAGGTTTAGAAATATTTTTTTCAAAAACTTAAAAACTGCTCAACTGATTAAGTTGAAAATAATTTTCCTAGAAAGTTTTTATTAAGTTTAACTAACATGATTTTTTTCATATTTTTTAGACGTGCGGTTCAAAAGTTAGAGAGGGGGGACACATTATTTTGAACATTCGGAGCGAATATCTCCGAAAATATTCACTTTATCAAAAAATGGTTTAAGTAAACCCCTATTTATTTTCAAATACCTATTTAATGACACCCCACACTATAGGGTTAGTCGAGAAAAAAAAATCACCCCCACTTTACGTCTATGGGAGTTACCTTAAAAAAAAAATATTTGTTTTTTTTTTATTTAACCACTGTCGGCGTGACTGATATATATATTTATGCCAAATTACAGCTTTCTAGTACTAACAGTCTCTGAGCTTAGCCGCGGACAGACAGACAGACGGACAGACATGGCGAAACTATAAGGGTTCCTAGTTGACTACGGAACCCTAAAAAGGCCGGTCAAATGCGAGTCCGACTTGCGCACGGACAAACTTCGTACAAACTTAAATGAAAATAGCGAAAACAACACACACACACACAACACACGACACAACATGTCGAACTAAACTCGATCATGGACGTGAGTTGTCCGTATTTTTTCGCTATGAGTGAGTCTCACTGTAGTTTTACGTTAAAAATTAAATGTAAATAGTTCATTAGTAAAAGTTATGGAACAACAAATTAACTAATTTCGCTTTTTTTTTTTACTTGTGCTGCAAGGCCACCCTTCATGACCAGTGATCGGAACTCTGGGAGCTAAACTTTAACAAAACTTGTAAAGCTTTACAACCAAGAAAAATAAGAATGTTATTGGCAGATTAGTGTTCAATTTAACTCTATTTTCAGTAGTTTATTAGTATTTTCATGTCTGTAAGCACTGTTTCATGCCCGCTTGGCAAGTTTTGTTAAAGTTTAGCTCTCAGAGTTCCGATCACTGTTCATGACACATGATTCTAGTTCTATGGGAAGTACCCTATAGGTTTTGATTCCCCTGCAAACATTTTTAAGGTTCAAACGGCCGTATCTTTAGATTGCGTTGACTTAAAAGCTTGATTTTTTACAGCTTAAAGGGACCGCATTTCATCTTGATACCGCCACGCGTTCTCGAGGAAAAGGGTCTTGACAGACAGACGGACAACAAAGTGATTCTATAAGGATTCCGTTCATCCTACAGATATATACGGAACCCTTAAAACTAGCAGATCGGATAGACGTTATCCTCCCCGTCAGCGTTGAGTTTTGGGGCACCGTTAATACCTACTCAAGAAATGTGGAAGATATTTCAATTCCTTCAATATGACTAGATACATTAAAAGCTCCGCGTCCTCACCTCCAAGACCTTAGCGTGCTTCATCAGCATCTGTTCCCGGGGTATCCTCAAATGGTCGAACCCAAGGAAGCCGTTGTTGACCGAGTTCAGACCAAGCTTGGGCCCAATGTCCCCCACTTTGATACCCGGGAGGGGCATGTGCGTTTCCTCGTCACGGACCTGGATGATGAAGGAGTGGATTCCATGGCATTGGCCCTTGGTGTAGAGCTGGGCTACTACTATGCAGTAGTTAGCCGTGTGACCCACTGGAGGAACAAGTACATTTTACTGTGACGGTCAGAATCAGTGATATTTATAGTGTAAGTATTTCATCTTCTCCAAGTTCAAATTCAAGATATTTCAAAATTCAACCATGTGTATTGATTGTCGCCAATAAACATTTATAAGAACAACCGTTATTGGCGTTTTTGCCTACCCTTCCACCTTAATTGTAAGTGGTAGGCATACTCGTATATCAAACACAAGCCGATTCTGGAGACATAAGTTGAATATTCCCACATAGGTAGTAACATTTCTCACAGTAGCGTTTCAACCGCTATCAGTTTCCTCTCGCATATACAGAGTAATGTTTTAATCAGTGCACAAATTTTGATACATGATTCAGTATCGTTAATAGATCACGATTATCTCGTTCAAGATTTTTTTTACAGTTTGAAATTTGGGTTGTTTATAGTAATTCATCCAATAAATTAGTCGAGTTACTATGAAAAATAAAAAAATAAGTGATAAAAATTATAACGAAAAATACTGAAATTTGTTATTTTAACGACATTGTATCACATATTAAAATTTGTGCACTTATTCAAAAATTACCCTGCATTGAAGAAATAATATACAGTTGGTATTTTTTTTTTAATGAAATTGTAGCACAATGTACCTATCGTTTTACAAAAAACCTTCACTAGGTGTGGCTCATTTCTCCAACATGTATATGTGTATGTTTACGACAGAATGCGATGGCTATAAGAATTTTTAATAAGATTCCTAAGTGTATATCGCAAGAAGAAAAACTATACAAGTTTTGTAAATAAACTTAAATAAAGCCTATCTCATAGACAAATCCCCATATTCTCTACAGGAGTTCATGGAATAGTGAATTCTTTGGGATTCAGACTTATAGAATGACATGTAATACTGAAATATAAATGTGTTTAATAACAATAGATAACTACTTATAAATATATGAATGTTGCTACGCCCTAGTAGGGTCCATGTTTGTACTGGCTAGAATTAAGAACATCTTGTAAATACCATGGTTGCAATTAATAAATGAGTATGAGTATGAGAATACCGACAGCGGTTGAAACTACCCTAAGTTTTATAGTCCCCTTTGTCAAGCAATGCGTCACTATGACTTTTCCACATTTGTACATGATTCAGTAGGTTCAGTACTTACGTCCGCCAGGCCACCATTTGTAGGAGGTAAGGGTTGGACTGTGTAGTTCAAACTCTTTGGTCTCAGGGTCGTATGTCGCTGTGGTCTCCAGACCTCTGATGAAAGTTCCGTGACCGAGCTCCGTCTGGAAACATTAGAGTTGGTGGCATTAGTCGTCATCGATCAAGAGTCAACCACATCACACTGCTGATGGTTTTTTAACACTCTTTTATCAATACTGTCTTGACCATATGAGCACACGCGACCCGTTCCCAAGGGCTCCTAGCTCAGAGCTCCCCCCCCCCCCGATTTTTTTTCTATTTTTATCTGATCCCCTCCACAGACCACAGCGCGGGGAGTGCGCGCGACGCCGACGTATCGTACCCAGCGCGTTGCATAGCACAATCATAATAATTTGCTGTGCCGCGCTGCGGTGTGTCACAGTATATATGATTCAGTGTTATAGACCGCTCTGGGCACGCTCCGTCGACGCCCCGCGCACGCCCCGCGCTTCGGATTGTGTTTTCATAAAGAAAAAGTGTCAGTTGTCAGTTTTGTAATTTTCTTTTTCCTACAGTTAGTATGGCTCGTTACGAAACGGACACAAAAAAATGCATGAAAAATTAAGGGGCACTTTTTTTTATCATCAAAATCAACAGCACTCTTGATTCTGAGTAAGAAAACACCAAAATTTCCTCATTAAAAAAAGTTTTCTGCGCGTTTTTATTTTAGGATTTTTATTCCTGTTAAAATAGTTCTGTGGCTATGAAGCTGCGTACTTGCGCGTAACTACCAATGATGCTGCAGTTCCATGCCCTGGGCAGCCAGCGCGCCTGCTGCTCCTCGGAGCCCTGGTTGATGATGGCTGGCATAAACATGATGTAGTGGAGCCCGAGCGCCGAGCCGTCCTTCATGCTCGACGAGCCTAGCAGCCCGTTCATCACGTCCCTGCCAAACAGTCAAATGTCACGTCAAAAATTTAGGTTGTATAATAGGAATTCGAGGGTGTTTATGGCCAGGGCCGGATTAACAATGTGGCCCCCATGCAATGCACGGAGCCCCCTTTCAGAAATCAAATTAAATACGGGTGTCATGAGAGACGAATCTTTTGGCATACGGATGCTACGAGAACCGGGTGTTTTGACATACTGCTGCGATGAGAAACGGGTCTTTTGGGCATACCGGTGTCATGGGAGACGAATCTTTTGGCATACGGATGCTAAAAGAACCGGGTGTTTTGACATACTTATGCGATGAGAAACGGGTATATTGGCCTACATTTATTATAAGAAACTTTTATTTTGGAACGGTTGTTTTGGGAACGGGTGTTTTTGAAAACGGATGAAACGTTCCCAAACCGCTGGTAGCATGCATCAAAAAATAGCAAGAATACTTATTGTCATAGAAGATACAAATTTTCCAATTCAATTTTCACTCCGGAACCTTTTTAATTTGTTTGTTGCGCGCGCGGTGCCCTTTGGCGATTAGGGGCCCCTAGGCAGTTGCCTACTCTGCTTAATGGTTAATCCGACCCTGTTTATGGCCTTTAGCATTGACGTGAAAACTATATTTTTCACTTTGAATGTGAGAAAACATAAACGGGTCATTATTCGAGCTTTAAACCGCCTCACTTACGTGGTCACATTTTTACGAACAGAACCTCTATTAGATAACTGGAAACTGTGTCAGAATGTTCTGCCATTTTACAAACTGTGCTTCTACCAGGTAAAACTTGAAACTGTGTCAGAATGTTCTGCCATTTTACGAACTGTACTTCTATCAGATAACTGGAAACTGTGTCAGAATGTTCTGCCATTTTACGAAACTGTACTTCTATCAGATAACTAGAAACTGTGTCAAAATATTCTGCTATTTTACGAACTGTACATCTATCAGATAACTAGAAACTGTGTCAGGATGTTCTGCCATTTTACAAATTGTACTAGTATTTCATTTTACTTATTGTTTTATTTCATTTTCATCTGTAACACTTTTGAGTAAAATTATCAAAAAAAAGTTTTCGTGGCTTTGAATTTTTTTTAGTCCTTGTGTCCGCATCCATCAGACAGATCCAACAAACAACGCGGTGGCGCTAACGTCTTTACTAATAAATATATGAAATGATCCACGGACACAATCACTCATTGTTCTTGGTGAGTGAGACCTTTGCATGATTCTTACAATGTATGCAATTTCAGTTATTTTTAACCCCCGACACAAAAAGAGGGGTGTTATAAGTTTGACCGCTATGTGTGTGTCTGTCTGTGGCATCATAGCTCTTAAGCGGGTGCACCGATTTGGATGCGGTTTGTTTTAATAGAAAGTAGGTTTCTTGGCGATGGTTCTTAGATATGTTTCATCAAAATCGGTGTAGCCGTTTCAAAGTTATCAGCTCTTTTGTTAGCTGCGGAAGAGATCTTAGACGCATAACGGGCATTGACAGTGACATAATTGCGTTGAGGGTTTTAAAATTTTTAATTTATAGTTATTAGTGACACAACACAAATCACATGCTGTATTAATTTAAATTTTAATCTGATTCAATTGAATAAATTAAAAAAAAACAGATGCATTTTATTCACGCTAAGTGTGGCTAAACTAAAATACTTTTAGAGCATGAAAAATAAAAAATAAATTTATTTATAAAAATTATCAGTGTTCAAAACGTGCCTTAGGTAACGATTGCCGGCCTTGGACCTGGAGACAGAGACAGGTACGAGTATATTATAAAATAATTACCTACCTATTGTTCGACGTAATACAAAATGTATAAGGGTGAAAGGCCAAGCAATATTTGAATACCTACTTAACAAACCAAAATTCAATAATTCACTTGGTAAGCATGACTTCAGTGTTATTCAAAGTCAAAGTATGTACCTTTATTTTTTATTAGCAATACGGCTGCTCACCGAATCTAAGATTATTTAAAAGCGATTAAGTTTTTCGGGTGCGCCGGTGGGATTCGAACCCACGTCTCCTGGGTATGCGCCCCAACCTGGGTGTTCTACCAATTGAACCACGTCGCTTCCACCCAACCGACTTCCCCGAAATTCTTAATCGCTTACATACGCCAACAATGGCGTGTGGTAACATCCATCACAACTTATTAGAAGCTATGACTCCTACGTTCCAAATTTCATTGGAACGTATTACGATTGGTTCGTAGTTTTTTTTTCTTTTTTGATTTAGCTGACGAAACCTGTTGCGGATCTCAATCTGTTGCTATGACGAAGATTTGGGCTATAACTATAACAAACCATCCTCATCTTCGCTTTCCATCAGGCGTGATCGTGGTCAAACGGAAGCCCAGGTACTAGGGGCGTTCAATAAAAAGTGAGAATGAGTATATTATAAACAACTTTTACTAAATGTCATTTTATTTTTCGACATAGTCACCTTTTAGCATAATACACTTAGTATATTTTTTTTCTAAACTTAAAATTCCATTTTTAAAAAAGGTCTCATCTTAAGTACTTAAAAAATCTTGTACTGCAGCGACTACCGCGTCGTCGTCTTCAAATTTCTGGCCTCTCAGGTATTGTTTCAATCTCGGAAATAGGTAGAAATCACTGGGAGCGAGATCTGGTGAATACGGAGGATGCTTAAGGATATCGAACCCAGCATCACGAATTGCAGCCATTGCAACGGCGGACTTGTGTGCCGGGGCATTGTCCTGGTGGAACAGCACAACTTTCGAGAGTTTACCTCGCCGTTTTTCGCGGATCTCATTGCGCAATTTTGCTATTTGTTTGGCGTACAAAGTGCCCGTAATAGTGGCTCCATGCTTGACATACTCAATCATTAATACCCCTTTACCATCCCAAAAAACAGAGCCCATGACCTTACCGGCAGATGGGCTCACCTTGAATTTCTTCGGAATTGGAGATGATGGCCTTTTCCATGTCATAGACTGCAGTTTCGTTTCAGGGTCTTAACGATGGAGCCATGTTTCGTCCATTGTTATAAATCGCGCCAAAAAAAGTTCCCGGTCTTGCTGCATCAGGTTCAAAGCTTCTTGACAAGTCTCTAGTCTAGTTTGTTTTTGCGTGTCAGTAAGCATTCTTGGTACCCAACGCGCAGATACCTTTTTCATACCCAAGCGTTCATGTAAAATATTATGCACGCTCCCCGTTGAAATCTTTACATTTTCAGCAATAAAACGAACTGTGACACAACGATCCGCCAAAACTGAGTTTTCGACTTTTTTCACAATTTCTTTAGTTACTGCTGTAGTAGGGCGTCCGGAGCGGGGGTCGTCCATTGTCGATGTTCTTCCACGTCTAAATTCGGCGCACCAACGTGCGACTGTCGAATACGGAGGAGCATTAGACCCTTAAGTGTCCCGCAAATCCAAATTGACTTGGTCCGTAGAAAAATTTTTCAAATACAAGTATTTGATAACGGCGCGCAGTTCAATTTTCTCCATTTTCGCTAACGTACTCAAGAGCATTGCAAAGAAATTACTGTATATTTTTTTAAACAAAAGACAGTTAGTTTTTTTTTTCATAGCAATCAGCTAGATAGATTAGCTTTAACGGCCAGTATTTAATTTCGTAATATTAAAAGAGTTTGCATCTCATTCTCACTTTATATTGAACGCCCCTCGTATAATAAATTAAAAAAAAAAATTCTGAAAGTCGAAAAATCTACCACAGTTTCGAAAATATCCGGCAACAAATTCTACGAGGTACTTACATTTTTTTTTTCAAACAAACGGCCAATGTTATTAAATGTTATTAAAAAAATAGCCTACGACCTATTCTCACACCTACCAAATATAGAGAAAAAAGTTTCATAAAAATCGATCAAGCCGCTTTGGAGGAGTTCGATAACAAACACCGTGACACGAGATTTTTATATAATACACCTAAGATTTATAAAAACCGGCCAAGAGCGTGTCGGACACGCCCAAGGTAGGGTTCCGTAGCCGCCATTACGAAAAAATCAAGTAATATTTTTCTAAGGATTTCGTATGTGTACGGAATCATCCAAGTTTCGGTATGTTTTATACCTTAGGCTACTATTTACTTTTAAACTACAAATAATTTCCAAGCAATCTTAGCCGCTATAATTTTCCTAGTAAATTTGATATATTTACTACCATTCTGAATTTTTTCAAATTTTTGCACCTAACAGTTTAGATTTTAGAGGGGGGGGACGCTCGATTTTAATGAAAATTTTCACTTTAAAGTTGAATATTTCGCAAACAGATCACTGAATAGAAAAATTATGTTAGCAACCCCGCAATGGTTTTAAAAGACCTATCCAACGATACCCCACACTATAGGATTAGTCGAGAAAAAAAAAATCACCCCCCCTTTACGTCTATGGGAGGTACCCTAAAAAAAATTATTTTTTTATTTTTTATTTTACCACTTTGTTGGCGTGACTGATATGTATATTCATGCCAAATTACAGCTTTCTAGTACTAACGATCTCTGAGCTTAGCCGCGGACAGACAGACAGACAGACAGACATGGCGAAACTATAAGGGTTCCTAGTTGACTACGGAACCCTAAAAAGTACGTCAGTTGATTGGCGATCTTATATTTTATCTTGTGATCGAATATACCGCAGCGTTTCAAGTGAAGTCTTTGACCAGAGTATGTTGCCAATGACTAAGCCCAAACTAGCAAACAAGCTACTTAGGAGCTAACAGTCGCATAAGAGTCGTTTAAGTGTTGTAAAAGAGCATGCAACAGTGTCGTCAGACAGCCATATGCAGTATAATTGAGTAAATACAGGTAAAAGGTTTTAAGAGGAGTTAAGTATAAGTTGCTTTTATAGCGCTAATTAGCGTGTATTTTGAAATACCTTAGGATCTTTAACGGATTTTTTTACGGCTGTTGTATTACGAGTACAAATCTGTGTAGCTCTAGAATAGCACTTTGAGCGCCGATTTAGATTTTTTTTAACCCAGTGGGAGTCTAGCAATTCTTCGAGCTACGAAGAATTACCGGTCAATTACCTGTAGTTAGTGATGTTGGAGCGGCCTTCCTCTTGCAACCGGCGAACCAGGGAGAACACTATCACGGACTTTCTGATGCCGTCGTCGTAACGCTCCTTGTGGCTGAGGTACTCTTCGGGCACACCTTCCGTCAACTCCTTCTCGCCCAACATAATCTTTTCTAGAAATATTTAATATAGTTTTTCAGTACTCTGTCTTTCGTTCAGCTACTCCACAAAAGATGGCGCCACCAAGTAAAATCCTGAAGACCATAGACCTTCAAAATCAATTTGCTAGATCGCCATACTGGATATTGCATGCCGAACTTTCTTTTGAAGCCAGAAAAAATGACCTTGAATTACGTCTAGTGATCGTTATGAACGTGCAGTTTTCGTAGCAAAGTAAGGTTGGCAAAAAAATACACAAGTATTTTTAAAATTATATGTAATTCACACTTATTAAAATTAAGCCGCATAAACAATCAAAATCAGTTCAACGGATATGGCTGTCAGTTTTTCACATCGATCAGAAAAAAAAAAAAAAATTTTAATAACGCTGACGGAAGCTACAAGAAGGTATCTAATTGAAGTGTTTAAAATGTAGCACAAAAGAAGAATTATAAAAAAAATAAGAAGTAAATGTAAATGGTACTGTAATGTTCCTGAAGTAAATGTTTTATTTACAGTAAAAATTAATATTGAATTTTCACAAGTACTGATTTTTTTTGCCAACCATATACTTCGCTACGAAAACTGCACATTGATAACGATCACTAATTACGTCACACCGATCTAGCATCTCTTTCTCTGGGGTGTCCATGATTAAGCATACATTAGGAATATCCCGCGGAATTTGACATATTTTCAACCGACGAAAAGAAAAGGAGGAGGTTCTCAAGTCGACGTGTATATATATATATATATATATATATTTTTTAATTTTTTTTTATGTATGATCACGCATAACTTTTTACAGAGTTGTCCGAGTTTGATGATTCTTTTCTTATTGGAAAGCGTATACTCCGAGGGTGGTCCCATCTAAATTTGGAAATAATATTCCTACCCTAAGTGTAGGAAAACAGGGGATGATTGATTGTTCAGTTACTGATTGTACTATATGACCACGCATAACTTATTACAGAGTAGTCGGATTTTGATGATTCTTTTTTTATTGGAAAGGGTATACCCCAAGGGTGGTCCCATGTAAATTTGGAAATAATATTCTTACCCTAAGGGTAGGAAAACAGGGGATGATTGACTAACTTTTTACAGAGTAGTCTGATTTTCATAATTATTCTTTATTGGATAGGGTATACCTTGAAGTTGGTATTATACACCGTGAAATTTTAGTGGTTGTTTTCCCGAAACGAGGTGATTTAGTATCGATTGTACAATCGATTTATAATTACTATTTTGACTAGAGTCAAAAATCCAATTGTGAAAAACGAAAGTCGAAAATGACCGCAAACCAATAGTAACGCTTCGTTGGTACCTAACCTATCGTACGATCGTACGCTACTTGTACCAACGAAGCGTTACTATTGGTTTGCGGTCATTTTCTACTTTCGTTTTTCACAATTGGATTTTTGACTCTAGTCAAAATAGTAATTATAAATCGATTGCACAATCGAAACTAAATCACCTCGTTTCGGGAAAACAACCAATAAAATTTCACGGTGTATAAATTTGGAAAAAAAAATTACCCCAAGGATAGGAAAAAAGTATAAAATAAAAACTTTTTAACAAAAAAATTAAACCGCCGAAAAAAGTGAAAAGCAAAAAATAATACCTTTTTTGTTCGACCTTAATCTAGGTACAAAGTAATTAATTAATTAATCGAGGTAGGTAAGTGTTTTTATACAAAAGATTGATTTTGTAATTTATTAAATTCAACCAATTTCAATCCAATTCCAGTTTTTTATTGAATTTTTATTCAACCGATTTATCATGGAAGTGAATATCCATCCTCACAAACTCAATTAAAAGGTACCAATTTGTGCATAACCCAAGTAAATCGACGAAAAACGTTTATTTCACGAAAAATCCTCTGAATTGGTGAATGACTTCTGACAATTCTGACGTGAATCTAACATATCGGCCATATAGTATTGCCATAGTACGCAGGAGCAGCATACCGGTGAAATGAAGATTATGATTGGGTTCTTTTTTTTGTACAATACAAAGAAAACTAAGTAAATTTGATTGCAGAAAGTTTTATAAGAAAGTTTTATAATATAAATTCTGTTGAAATTAGATTAAAGTAAATTAATTATAGGTGACGCCGGATAATTCGTATTTCTATAAAAAAATAAGGTTTTTTTATAAATAACCTGGCAATATATCACAGTGTCAAAAAGAGATAGAACATATGAGCAAAAAGGTTAATGAACCTGGCTTCAACTCATAGTTCGGCACGCAACATCCAGTTTGTATATAAGATTCTTGATTTTTACAGATATATTATGATTTATGACATACGATATCCTTTTGTTTCCTTTCCGCTGCTTATTTTCTAATTTTATTAGTTGCCAGTTGCTTGATAGTGTAGTGTAGGTGCAAATGAAAACTTTTTAACAAAGTTTGTACATGCGTCGCACAGTGATTTCAAGTCTTATTCGAATTTTAAACTATCTATTGTTTTCGATAGGTACAGTTGACCAAGAAATTCCTGTACCACCCTAAGGTTCAATGTCAATTGGCTTAAAATATCAAAGGCTATTTTTACTTACGGCTCTTTCACACGGGCAACGTGACCTGCAAAAAACCGAACCCGCAAATAACGGGACGTTGCCCGTGTAAAAGAGCCGTTACTAGTCAATCTGACAGTCAACCTTAGTTATTGTTTTTATTCCACTGCAGGAACTGTCATAAATAAATAAATAAATAAATAATAAATAAATATCACGGGACAATTCACACCAATTGACCTAGTCCCAAACTAAGCAAAGCTTGTACTATGGGTAGTGACAACGGATAAACATACTTATATAGATAGATACATACTTAAATACATATTAAACACCCAAGACTCGAGCACAAACATTCGTATTATTCACACAAATGTCCGCCCCGACCGGGAATCGAACCCGGGACCTCAAGCTTCGTAGTCAGGTTCTCTAACAACTAGGCTATCCGGTCATATCGTCATAAGAAATGATAAAGCACTTACTTGTTCGACTTTACATATTTATAGCGCTAAGTAGATTATTATTATCACATTTACCTCTGTATTTACGCTCTAAAGTCCTCTCTGGTCCTCCGTCTATAAAAGAAGTCAGTGCCTTTACATCGAACGTGCATTTGTCCCTCTCGTTCTGCAAATCTTTATTGACTTCGCACATGTTTAATGATAATGACACAATATTCCAAATGTCACTAATTATTTTGGGATTTATTTACGAGACGCGACTGCTCGCTCCGACGTGCCGTCGGCGAGTTAATGCAACTAAACTACTATCACGACCTTCACCGGCGAACAGGCGAAAAAGCATTCAATACTTACAGCTTTAGGCTGTAGCCACGACTTCGTGCGCATGAAGGTTTATATTCTATCAGCCAGTTATGAAACGCATCGTGCCTTCTTTGTCTGGCTCTGGTCATTTATCGTCATATTTTTAGGGATCCCGGTCTAACGTCACATTCGAAAAGCCATACGAAATTATGTAACGACTGAAAGCAATAAGGTACAAAAGCGATCACTTATTTATGACGTGACTTTATTTTATTAAGTAGGTACCTACTTACTTCTATCTGGTCTAGTAGTATCGCCGGCATCAGATACGAGTATGTGATACTAAAATAATGGCTATTTTAGCGCATCTCGCAGGAAGATCGTGTGTCATAAGTTACCATTTCTAAATCCGTATAATATGCCCAATTTACTGTCGTTATTTGTGCGTTTATAATTTATATTGTTTCACGGCAGATGGTCAAAGTTGAGTTAACCCCTCGTATGTCAGAAGAAAAAAAAATACCTACTTCATTCAAGCCTCATTTGTTTCAAATAATAACCAGTTATACAGGTTAAAGTAAAAATAGAAAAAAAAGCCTTAAATTTGGCACATATCATTGTGTCTGGCTAGACATACTTAAGTGTCTACCAGTGGTCAATGCCATATTGAAAATTTGGTTTACTAATGTTTCGGCGAAAAACTTTTCGCAAAATGATTCATTTGGCAAATGTTTAATTTCCCAAATGTTTATTTTTTCTGAAACTGTAAACTTTTCAGGATTGTTATAAAACAAACCTAACCTACAGGATAGTCCTGAAATATATCCTGAATAGTTTACAGTTTCAGAAAAAAATAACATTTGGGAAATGAAACATTTGCCAAATGAATCAGTTTGCGAAAAATAATTCGCCGAAAAGGCAGTAGGTACACGTGAAAATGTATATCAAAACTAGCTGTTGCCCGCGACTCCGTCTGCGAAGAATGGGGGGGGGGATAAAAAATAGCCTACGACCTATTCTCAGACCTACCGAATACGGAGAAAAAAGTTTCATACAAATCGGTCGAGCCGTTTCGGAGGAGTTCGGTAACAAACACCGTGACACGAGATTTTTATATATTAGAAGATGAATCCTATATTTTTCAGAATTTTAAAATACATTAGCTATTGACAAAATTACACTTTTGACATCTAATTAACTATTCATGACTCCATAAACATAAAAAAAAACTATCAACTTCAATAGCTTTCAAAGTCGATATTGGCTCTAACCGTCTAAAATATACAGGTCGAATTGAGAACCTCCTCCTTTTGTTTTCGTCGGTTGAAAAATGCACTGAAAACTAAAGTTTTTGTTTGTGTTATTTTAAGTAGAAAATCGGTTTGTCGTGTGACGTGGCGTGGCGTACAGAGCAGAGCACGTCACTTCGTTTGTTTTGTGGCGGTGAAGAAAAGAGGTTTTACCTAGTAAACTAGAACTAGTATTTTTATAAGGTAAGAACATTGCCGTTACTTTTTTAGTAGGCGCACATTAACACGCCTTTGAACTGTACGGCTATTATACAGTACGCAGCCCCGGATCTAAGGAGGGCAAACCGGGGCACTTGCCCCGGGCGGCAGTTTCATGGGGGCGCCAAATCCTTGAGGCAAGAATTCGAAATATCGAACAAGTGCCACCATCAAGTTTTTGCCGTAGATCCGGGGCTGACAGTACGTATGCGTATGGAACTGCACTGTATCATACATCATACTTATCAATGATCGAGCCATACTCATAATCGTTGAGTTAAATTCATTAAATATTTCTACGTCTATAGCTGCTAAACGCGCCGATGTTATGCGCTTTATGTTACGAGTATCTCCTTCATAAAATATAAGTAACCTGCATGCTGTATAACGACCTACCAGTATTAAATTAACCATCCCAACGATAGTCACAGTTACTAGTACCAACTTATAATAAACTAGCCTTCCGTCCGCAGCTTCGCCCGCGATAAATTAATTTTCCCGTAGGAAAAGGTATTTTCCCGCGGTAAAAAGTAGCCTATGTTAGTCAGTGATAATGTAGCTGTCTAACGGCAAAATAATTTTTGAAATCGGTTCAGTACTTTCGGAGCCTATTCAATGCAAACAAACAAACAAACAATCAAATCTTTCCTCTTTATAATATTAGTACACAGTGTTTTTTTGTTTCCGATAAATTTAAGGCAGGCTTCTTCAAGTCAAATAAAGTTAGTACTCAATTCTGCAATTTTCCGCTCCCTGTTTTTGCGACTATCCTTCTGCTAACGTAGATTGGTAGTAGTAATTCCTACTGACTTCTGTTAGATTGAACGTAGTTCTTCCATGCGACAATCGCCCGTCGCACTCGAACACTTGCTTATGGCACTGCACCACTACCATGAGTTGACAGTGACCGTACTCGATAGCGACTGCGTAAATGTTTTGTAGGGAGACTCCATACAAATCATTTACGCAGTGGCTATCGAGTACCGTCACTGTAAACTCATGGTAGTGGTACAGGCCCCACCGCCGGCGAGTAAGCGATGAGCTATCGGCGATTTCTTCGCCCAAGGAACGAACAAAAGATATTCACTTCCGTGCAAATAAAAGAGAGATATATATTTATAGTTCATCGCTAGCTGTTCACACTGCCGGCGAGGACTCTCTTCACTAGTTGATCGCAGCGATAAAAGCTGTCAACGATAAAACTCGCTCAGCGGTACTCGGCGATGAACGCTTGGCGATCAAAGCGATCATTCTACCGTACAATCGCCCGTCGCACTCGTACACTCGCTTATAGCCGAGCGACAAAACTATAGAAACTACACACTCGCTTCTCGCCGCTCGCCCACTCGTATCTAGTTCTACTCGTTTATCGCTCGTCGCCGGCGGTGGGACCAGTGCCTAAGGCTGCGTTTCCACCAGATATGTGCGAGGTAGCTAGAGTCAGACCAAGATAAGTCTGCAACGATTTTGGTAGTACACGCTGTGCAAGTGTTATATTAAATGTCAAATTTCTATGAAATTATGACGTATAAAATAACACATGCACTGCGTGTGCTATCAAAATCGTTGCAGACTTATTTCGGTCTTACTCTAAGCGGTGCGAGGCTGTGTAACGAGGATGTGTAAGGGTGTGAATGTTTCCACCAACCAAAGATGTGCGAGATAGCTGAGCGGTGCGAGGATGTGTAGCGGGCTCTTTCAAATAAGCGGGCGGCGTGCGGTGAGGCGGGAGCGGAGCAACGCCGTCTAGCAACACATCCCTCGCAACACATTCCTCGCACACATCTTTCCCTTTTGTTTTGTATGTACAAAAACCTCGCTCCGCTGAGCTGTTTCCACCAGAGCTGAGCTGAGCAAGGATAGGTAAATCAAGTGTTTCTATTGGTTAATGACAAACACATCCCTCGCAACGCATCCTCGCACAGCTCCGGTGGATACGCAGCCTTAATCTGTCAGTGTTTGGCGCGACGGAAACGATTTTGGAGTTTGATTTTGAATAGGACCTTACGATCTTACATCTACGTATTATATAATAAAAGGACAGTATGATTTTCGTCCTTGCCTTAACCCAAAATAGTACGTTGTCACTCAGGCTAGAGAAATAACAAAACACTTGCATCCAACGCGTTTATTGGACTTTTTTTTTAATTATTAACAAAGGCTTCACTTCTTGGCGGTGACTGCGGCCTCGTCTTCCCTGGCGAAGGTCTGCAGAAGCTCTTCCTTCTTGGCAGCGATACGTTCCTCGCGCCGCTTACGCGCCTCCTTCACCTTGTTACGACGCGCCTCAGCCTGATCACTAAAAATTAAAAAAATAATACATTTTCAATCAGTTTACAGTAAAATTAATAAAAGTTTACCGCTGACAGATGGTTTTCATTTCATATTCAACTTTAACAACCCACAAATAAAGCCAATTTTAGAATACTGTTACCCACGTTTGCAGATTTTGTAAACTACTTCATTTCTATGGTGTTAAAGTTGGAAATAAAATGAACGCAAGCAATCTGTCAGTGGTAAACTAAAAGTAAACGTATTGTAGCACATTGATCAACCAACGCGAATAGGGCCGCTTGTCTAGGGTTGAAAAATTAGAACTGTTTTTTTTTTCTAATGGGCCAAGCCCTCCTGTTCTGAAAGGCCTGTGCCCTGCAGTGGGTGGGATAGGCTGGAATGATGATGAATTTTCATAAATTTAATGGAATTAAAAATCCTAAATTACAGTTTACTAATAATCTGATATTTTTGGTAATCTGATAAGTGTTGTTACTCTGCCACTCTAGACAAGGCAGAATCACTTGCAAAAAATCACATTTATTGAATGGGAGAGCCCCCTTAAATATTTATTTTATTCTGTTTTTTAGTATTTTATGTTATAGCGGCAACTAAATTACATCATCTGTGAAAAATTCAACTGTCTAGCTATCACGGTTCATGAGATAAAGCCTGGTGACAGATGGACGGACAGGCAGCAAAGTCTCAGTAATAGGGTCCCGTTTTTACCCTTTGGGTATGGAACAGGAACACACATTTTATATTGGTCAAAAGTAGACCACAGCCACTGCAATGACTGGACATTTATATAAAAAGACTTCAAACATAAGTGTATCACGCATCAGCTCAATGAGCTGCTAGTGCTAGTGTATTATTTTAAATAATAATGAGGCCAAGACTTTAAGGTAATATTATACGTTTTAGGAATTAGTCATGAAAATTGCAAAACTTGATAACCTCCTGCGGCCCAGGACAAACTCTGTTTATGAGTCCTAATAAGGACTTAATTCTAATGTGACATCAAACTCACTCATAAGCGACATAAAGTTTAAAGTTCATTGAAACAAAATTGACATGGGTTGCAGAAGGATATCATTACTAGCTGATGCCCACGGCTTCAACCCCGCTTAAGTAGATTAAAATGTCTTAAAGTGCCCTATGTCACTCACCAGCCCTTCAACTATGTCCATACAAAAAATCACGACAACCCGTTGCTTAGTTTTGACGTGAAAGAATGACAACACTTTCACAATTATAATATTTGTATGGATAAGTCATCTCACCTGAGCATCTTGGTCCTGGCCTTCTCGGCCTTCTTCCTGTGGATGTACTCCATCAGCACACGCTTGTTCTTGAACACATTACCCTTCGCCTTCATGTACAGAGCATGGTACAGATGCCTGTCAATCTTCTTTGCTGTTCTGTACTTAAGCAGCAGCTTACGGAGCACCCGTTGCCTTTGAACCCAGAGTTCCTGGAGAGTAAAATGAGAAAGAGTAGAGTGGAAAGTTCCTGGAGTGGAGTAGAGTTCCTGGAGTGGAGGCTTAGGTTAAATTATTGGCTCTAATACTGATCCGTTTGAGTGTGAAGAGGTAACAGACAGACAGACACTTTCGCATTTATAATATTAGTACGGATGATCCTCAGGATGCCCAGTAGGGTATGCTCCCGGTACTGAGTTTGTATGGCAATAACCGGGAATTCCTGGTTCTGGTTCTGTATTTGTATGGAAATCCAGTATACCGGTAGCAAACCCTACTTGACATTGATAATCTTTCTGATTTTCATATAATAGTGGTTGCAAATCCCAAATCTGTTGCGTTTGATTTTACTCAAACCCATTAATATACTATATATGTTATGTTGCTAGGTGCCTATTTGTCAATCAAAAATCAAACACAACAAAAATATTCTAAACATATTCAAATTGATTTCCTTTAAATTAACATACTGCCTCCAAAAGTTTTCAGTAATAATTGTTGATGAAACACTTTGTGCCTCAAATAGGGTATCAAGACCGGTTCTGTCTGTACTGTATGGTAAGAAACGGTTTTTTTGGATCCCTCCATACAAAAAGAACTGGATCTCAATGCCCTAGCCTCAAACCAATTTGCTACTTTTTAACTACCCACAGAAGACACCTCCAATAAGTGTTCAGCACAATATAATTTTTTTACATACAAAAACCCACTTCCCCCCTTACACATGAGTCAAAATTATACCACTCAGACCCAACTGCTATCAGATTGCAACAAGACTAAGAGAAGAGAGCCTGCTGTTGGACTAATATCAAAATTTATTATGAAATGATAGATCTTCCAATCCTTTTCACATCATCTAATAATTCTAATATACAGTGTTATTTGTAATTCACTGACATCCTCTTAACCATGAATTCCTATCACTCAAACAAATGTTTTTTGTTTTACGACTTTTTAAAATGAAGCACTTTTTTTCCCATACAAATACACAGAGTATCGTAAAAATAAGAGGTAATCTCAAATTTTCAAAACGTTATTACACCAAAAATATTAAGTTATGACAAAAGTCGTAAAACAAAAAACATTTGTTTAAGTGGTAGGAGTTTAGGGTTAAAAGGATGCTAGTGAATTACAAATAACCCTGTATTATAACCTTGTGAAAGTGTTTGTTATCAAACTCGTCCAAAACGGCATGACCAATTCTAATGAAATTTTTTCTCTATACGAGTTGCTTGTGTCCTCTCTACACTCACAGGAGATTATCTATCTTATTTACCTTTTCTTCAATCCCAAAATCATAAAATTCTCAGAGACGGACTTATCCAAGTTTGAAGTTAAGAATAGGTTGTAGGCTATTTTTATACCACTATTCTTTGCAGACTGAGTTGCCAGCAAGAGCTAGTAGTTTTATGATACCAACAACACACAAGAGGCACAGGTCTGAGCCGTTGTCAGCCAAAGCAATCAGCATTTACCATTTTATTGATATGTCCCTTGAATAGGCAATTGAGTAAGCACCCATGAGGCTGACATGATCACCTGGAGTGTTCTAAGCCTTGACAAAAATAAGAAAAAAAAATAGGCACAGGTAATAAACACATTTCGATCTTCAAGAATTACAACCTTTTTTCCATGCTCCTCTACTACTTCATGTCTGATATTTACTACAACGTTTAGTGTTCAGTCATGTCTCACCTTCTGTGGCATACGAGCGTTGGCTGTACCTCTCCGTTTACCGAAGCCACAGTGACGGCCCTTTCTGCGGGCTTCTGTGTTCTTGCGGACGCGGGCGCGCGAATGCACGGCTACAGGCTTCTTGATGACCAGACCATCCTTGATCATCTTACGGATGTTCTGTCCTGGAATGTGGTAAATTATTTTTATCATGCTATCTATAGTAAAATAACCAGTATACCAGCAGTAAAAGAACGATTATAGGGATATCCATGTTAATTAAAATATATGCAACATTTTCTGTTTGTCCATTCCATAATAGTAACATCTCAACAAAATTCTTTAAAAGTTATTGAAAAAAAATTTCAAGTGTTTAAGAAGTACACAGTAATTTGTTGAAAATTATGGAGTACTTGATAAATACATAGTTACCATCAATTCTGAAACCACGTTAAAAGACGAATGAGTGTGGTACTTACGGGAATTGGTGTTGGCGATTTCATTGATTTCGTTGGGATCCAACCACACCTTCTTTTTGCCACATCTCATAACAGAGGCTGCAAGCCTCTTCTGCAGCTTTAAGGAACTGAAAATAAAGAGATATCGTGTGAGACCACATGGCTCGACAGCAGACCGACAACGAGTATGGCAAAACACGGTCTAAACGTCCAATTATTTCACGCAAACACATTCATCAGCCGCTAAACTGTTCAGATAATTCACTAATATCTTCCATTTCTTTGTATTTTATTGCTTTTTTAAATTATTCTTGAGAACTAACCTCATCTTGACGGAGTGAGATCCAACGCATACAAGAAAGAAATATGGCGGCGCGAGCAGCGTAGTGATGGAATCATAATCGATAAAACTATGTGATTCGCAACGCAAATCGATTGCTGGATGGATGGTTTTTAAAGTTTCTATTTTTTTTATGATGAATAACTTTATAATATATAATTAGTTTTTTATTATTATTATGTGAAAAGTTTTAGTATTCATAGCAATTATCGCAAATACTAAAATAAGAAATAATCTTCAATAAGATCCAAGATGCAAAGAGTTCTGATTATGATTTTTATATGAGAATATTTAAATTAGTGATACTGAGCTTGATACTGAGTGATACTGTAAAATTAAATAAGAAAAAGTAAAAATGTCTTAGATCTCAAAACAGCAAAATGAAATATGCCTTATTAATGTCAATGTCATAACATAGCTTTCGAATGACGTAATCGTAGGCGAGCGAGTTTTTATTTCTCCTCGCACGAATGTAAACATTTTCATACGAATCATACGATACTACTCGCTTGGCGATTATATTATCGCATACGAGAAAGTCATACGATTTCTCGTCCCAAAACATGCGAGAAACCCGTACTCGTACCATCTAAATGGGCCTTTATCAGTTTAAGATATAAACAAAGTTGTATTATGAACTACTGTTCAGTGTACACTAGTTTCCGTTTCTTATCAGGCAAATCCTCATTGATAGTTAATAATTAATAATTTGTATTAGTAGTAATGGTGACAGTTATCATGATGATGATAATTTGAACTGCGAGCGTCATTACTTCTACAAACTCGTTCTTGTTTGTGCCACGAATATCGGGCCAAAAACTTGTGTACTTTTTTTTATCAACTCATCTCAACTCAACCAACGTCCATCCAACGGTCCAATTGTCAGTGGCCGTGGGACCTTTCACGAAGATAGACGTGTTGTTAGTTTACGTTCACAAAGAAAATGACGGATTCACGGAAAGTTAACCCCGATCTCCAAAGAGAAAGGAACAATTGCACTTTTGATGTTACGGAACTCACAAATTTAATTGATGGAGGTGCCCAAAAAACCGACGAAAGGAGGAAACGAGGTAATTTGTTTGCAATTACATACATTACTAAGATACTAAGAAGTCATTAAGTTCTCAAGTTGGAACTATTATAGGTGTTGCATGACTCTTTGAATAATCATTTATTTAATTTTATAATTACTTACTTTTCTCTTCAAAGCATTAACAAGAAGCATTGATATTTTTTTAGAAATCCCCAATTAGTTTCATAAATATTTTTATAATGTCAAAGCATCTTCCCTTTATCAGTGTAGCATGATTAATTGAATGTGAACAATACTGCAGTATGTACAGTCGACTACAAAAAGATTGATGCAGCCAAAGTTACAAAAATATGTATATGCGACTATTAACTTACCATTAAGGTCGTGTATACATATTTTTGTAACTTTGGCTGCATCGATCTTTTTGTAGTCGACTGTACTAACACGTAGATAACCATGAACTCTTAATATTAGCAAGTCTTATACCTGGTTTACACTCGCGTACGAGTGGCGAGACGAACTGCGGGACAAGCCACGAGACGAGAGTGTGAACAGGCGCGCGCTTGTGATTTGCCTTGATTTTGAAGATCATAATAATATGATTTTATTGTCAGGGATAGTGCAAATCCACTGAACTGAAATTGGATAATGCATATCTGTCAAATTTAGCCAATTTCCAATTTGTACTTCAAATTAGTTCAAATAGAACAAATATAAAGTTAAGAGTGTTTATACCTGCTGAGCTGGCAATGTTGCATTTTTGTTAGTTTTTCTCGATTATTCCATAAAAATTGAATGAAAATTAAAAATGTGGTGTGTACAAATTGTTCTAATACATAAGTTAATGTGTCTACTGCAATAATTATTTGTGATAAGACTTTTATTTTCTTTAAAAACCGTTAGGTAATAATTTGTTTGTTTTTAAATAAATAAAAGTCTATCACAAATAATTATTGCAGTAGACACATTAACTTATATATTAGAACAATTTGTATACACCACATTTTTAATTTTCATTCATTTTGTTTGAAAACTGCATGTAGTGCAAGTAGATATGAAATACTCTCTCTCTCTCTCTCTTGATTTCTTTAGCGCATGTAGGGAATGTTAACATGACATTTGGAACAAAAAGGTTCCACCCTATCTTATCTTATCTTACTATTAGGGGTCCTTGCGGATACCCTTCGACCCATAGGGTTCTTTTGTGCAATTACCCCTCCTTCGCACTTACTCCATTGCTTTTATCACCTCGTCCATAAATTGGATGATTTGACGTAGCGGCAGTGCCTTAAAGTCTCCTGGTGCTGGGTATCCGTCGCCAAAGAGTCTCATTCTTAATCTGGCGAGGGTGTCACATTCACACATAATGTGTTCCATTGTTTCGTCCTCACCGCATATTCTACAATCTTCATTGTCCTGTAGTCCCATCTTTACTAGTACCATCCTGGTACGCAATTCAGTTTACTCAACTGTACATATTGTTGCTTAGCTAAGAACAACACACAAGTCAGAGATGTGACATTTTATTTTTTATTCTTACCGAATAGGCGAATAGGGTACAAACCGTAACATGGTCAGTTTCTGACTTAGCTAAGCGATGATATGGTAGATAAACAGATTTGTGCTGTCCCTGACAATATTGAGTAATATAAGTTCTGATTTAATTCAAATCATCATCATCATCATCCCAGCCTATATACTTCCCACTGCAGGGCACAGGCCTCCTCGCAGAATGAGAGGGCTTGGTCTGTAGTTCCCACGTGGCCCCAGTGCGGATTGGGAACTTTTTGCACACACCATTGAATAGTTCAAATGATTTATTACAATTAATCTCTGTTAAAAATAATAATTAATTTAATTCTTCCTTCACCACATTGCCATATTTAGTCAATTGCTACATTTCTTACAAATAAAATTTTATGAAAACATCATATCTTAATTTCTGAGAATATCTTTCAAGATATCAACATACCTACTATACTCTAAATACTGAGGTGTAGATGTTAAAGGTTCTGACTATTGAAGCTACATACTTAGGGCCGGTTGTTTGATCAATACTTAAACAAAATAATAGTCAAATTACCTTTGAAATGTGTTAACTATTGTTATTTTTGCCATATATTTTAACTATTTTTTTATTTAACTATTGATCAAACAATGGGCCCTTGGTCAAACATTATTGTAAAATCAAACGTTTGGATTATTGAGGCTTCCTTTGTTTTGTTTTTTTTTTTAAAGAAGGCAAAAATTCAGTCAGTCAATCAGAATCAGATCAGTCAAAACTTTTTTTTTATATGTATACATCAGTGGCGAAGGGTACTCAACCAACAACCCGATTGCCCTGGTTGACTAAACTTTTGAAGTTACCAAACGCTTCTCTTCCATTACTGCACTTTCAAGAACAGGATAAAATGGAGTTTTTATGCTCCGGCTTTACTTGCAAAAATTTTTACGTCCCGCCACTGGTATACATAGATACTATTTTTGTGTCAAGAATTTCAAAATGATAATTTATGCATGCTTGGCCTTCATACGTAAACGAACTTTGTACCACAGAGCTAAAGTACCAACTTTACCTCGCCACAGCAGTGTGTGGTTATCATATTGACGAGAAAAATATGTCTACCTACTTGCTTGTGTCAACTTTGACCTCACAATGAGATGCAAATAAATATATATTTTTGTGTACATAATAAACATTCTGGTATGTAATGTCTATTTAAAGCTATACCTTAATGATTTATTGAATACTGTTAACAAAAATTACAATAAAGTTGCACTAGGAATGTAATTTTTTAATAAAGTTTATTCTAGCCACTATCAGAGATGAGAGGGCTTACTTATGCTGTAGCTCCCACACACATACTGGGAAATACACACCCACCATTGATTTCCTTTGCAATTGTGTGCAGACTTCCTCACCATGTTCGCCGCCACTATAAGGCTCATGATACATTTTAAATGTAATGTTCACACAGAAATTTGATAAAACTCACAAGCTTGGGTTTGAATCCATGATCCGCTGCTTGAAATCACTAGGCCACCCTTCATACATACATATTGTTTTATCTGTGTGTTTGATGTTGTATATTAGGTTGTTTTTATATTACTATTTATTTTTATATATTTTTGCACCACTTGCTGTAATATATTCCTTGCTGTCATTCTTTTGTGAAAAGGTTGCCTGGAAGAGATCGCTCCGAAGCAATAAGGCCGCCTATTGCTTACCCTATATATATTTTTTCCATGTACTTGTTTTTCTGTATTGATTTCTTTGTGGTGGACAATAAAGAGTCATTGTATGGTATTGTATAGATTAAGTTGACTATTATGCCATTAAAATTAATTACCTATGCAAACAGGTTAAGTTTATTGAACTGATCTAAATTTTCCAAAGGGTGAGTCATTCTCATTGTAATTGATGATTAGCAAAGAAAGTTTTAAACTAATTTGTTTTGCGTTCTTTTTTAAAAAAAAAGCCCCAATAATCCAAACATTTCATTTTACGATAATGTTTGACTAAGTATGTAGCTTCAATAATCTGAGCCTTTAACACCTACACCCCAGTATTTAGTTAAATGTTAACGAAAGGAAGTGGACTGTATAGGAAGATGGGTGAAGAAAGGTCGAGAATAAACGGAAGGTACTTAGGGCCGTTAGGAAGCAAAATATTGCGTCTTTCGACGATAAAGTTTACACGAAAAAAAAATATGGAGTAGTAACAGTGACTGCTGAAAGCTCACCTGGTGGGCTCCTCGTCTGCAGTAGCGCAGAACCTTCGGGCGTCGGTAGCAGGCACCGTCGGCTCGGAGTTTTCAGCTCCTCCGTTATCACTGTTAACTCTTACCTCTGGTGTCGCACTTAGCCTTTCAGGTTTATCGCAGGGCGGCGCACAAGGAGACTTCAGCAGCGGCACTGACTTTAATCTAATTTTTTCTTTATTAGGAAAAGATTTGCAAAATTCGTTGCTGGCGGTCAGCGTGACGGTTACTCTCTCTCTCTTTGAGTAGCTTATTTTTTTATCCAATTTGCTTTTTCATCAATTATGGCTCTCCTTAGATCCTTCCGGAAGGAGTGAAACGTCATAATAAACCAACCCGCTCCCAATCCGCCCCTAACCCGCCCCCAACCCGCCCCCAACCCGCCTCCAACTCGCTCTCAACCCGCCCCCAACTCACCCCCCACCCGCTCCCAACCCGCTCTCAACCCACCCCCAACCCGCTCCCAACTCGGTCTCACCCTGCCCCCAACCCGCTCCCAACTCGCCCCCTCACCCGCTCCCAACCCTATCTAACTGGGCTATCTGAAAGAATTTTTCAAATCGGAGCAGTAGTTGCCGAGATATAGAAGTTTTACTTCAAAAACCCCCGATTTGGAAACATTCTTCCGCTCCGCTCCGCTCCTATTGGTGTTAGCGTGATGATATATAGCCTATAGCCTTCCTCGATAAATGGGCTATCTAACACTGAAAGAATTTTTCAAATCGGAGCAGAAGTTCCTGAGATTAGCGCGTTCAAACAAACAAACAAACAAACTCTTCGGCTTTATAATATTATAGTATAGATTCTTACCAAATAGGGTACAAAATGTCACATGGTGAGTTTGTGACTTCTGCGGTGTTATTAGCTAAGCAACAATATGGTAGATAAACAGATGTGCACTGTCCCTGACAATATTGAGTAGTATATTGCTGCTTATCAAAAAGAACGGCCTAATTCGAAATGATACGCTGTGTAATTATACACCTTATTTGCAATAGTTAGAGTATTAAGTTGCACACCGTTGTATTTTGGATTAGGCCGTTGTTTCAGATAAGCAACAATATATTCTGATTTACTTCAAATGATTTATTAAATTAATCTGTGTTAAAAATAATAACTATTAATTTAAGTCTTTGCTTGCCCTAAAGGAGTCGCGGGCAAAAGCTAGTAAAGTATAAAATCCATACTTTAAATGACTATTTAACTTCTTTGTTTCAGAGGAAATGGTCCTCAAGGAAGGCATTCACATAGAAGAAGTGCCGTCTGTGTACCTGAGCCACAAGGACAAGTATGAACTGGCCGTGAAAAAAGCCTGCTACTTGTTCAAGATGATCCGAAGGCTCCAGGAGGAGGAAAACACAGGGATGGAGAACTATCAGTGAGTATTACTCACATGTTAGCGACCAAGTTGAACAAAGGCCTCCCCTTTAGAAATTTAAGACTTTATTGTGTATTCTCAGGGCCGGATTCAGAGGTCTGGATGCCTCCGGCATAAAAGGAGTGGAAGGGGCCGCCAACACCACCACACAAATTATTTTTCAAATAATTACTCTCGGAATTAGAAAGATTTTTTTTTTCGAAGTCTATTGTAGGGGCCTCTATTGTGGAGGCACCGGGGCTGTGGCCCCTGATGCCCTCCCCTAAATCCGGCCCTTTGTATTCTTTAATGTGCGGACGCTATCGATCGCAATCATCATCTCTTTCTACCCTCACTGTATACCGTTTGACAGAATTCATCATCATTATCATCATTATTTCAGCCGAAGGACATCCACTGCTGAACATAGGCTTCCCCCAAAGTTCGCCAACCTTAAGGCCACCAAAGACCGCAGCGCGGGGCCTGCTCGCGCCGTCGACGGAGCGGACCCATTTATATGATTCAGTGTTATACAACGCGCTGGACACGCTCCGTCGGCGTCGCGCGCACGCCCGCGCTGAGGCCTGTGGTGACCTTTAACCAGGTCGTGGCGCCATCTTGTTGGAGGCCTACCTACACTGCGTCTTCCGGTCCATGGACTCCATTCGAAAACCTTTTATCCCCATCGGCCTACAGTTCTACGAGCGACATGCCCTGCCCACTGCTACTTGTATTCCTGCCAGTAACATTCCCCTTTTTTTTTGTACAGGGAGGTGTTAGGTGGATCCCTCGGCTCGGCAATACTGGGGGACGGGTCCCCACTCACCCTGCACTATGTGATGTTCATTCCCACCCTTATGGGACAAGCTTCGGTGGAGCAACAGGTGCATTGGCTCGGGAGGGCTTTCAACTGTGACATCATAGGGACTTATGCACAGGTAATTGATTGATTCAGAAGTCAAACTATTTAGGGCAGGACCTATGAAGCGCGTCTTTTTTTTGCCATTGTGTTTCGTCATTTATTTTTAATTTTAGCAACCTTAATTTTAATGCAAAAACGAGTTGCCTTTGCAAATTTTGCTGTCTGTGAGCTTAGCGGTTAAGATTTTGGGATTGTAAAATTTACATAAAATTTTTAAACATGTGTGTTGCATATAGCCGGTTTGTACGTGTAATCATGGACAGTATTGGCTGTTGTTCAAATATTGTTTTGTCACCAGACGGAGCTGGGCCACGGCACGTTCATCCGAGGATTGGAAACAACAGCTACATACGATCCTTCCACCAAGGAGTTTGTTCTTCACAGCCCCACTCTCACGTCTTACAAATGGTGGCCCGGCGGACGTAAGTACAATAGCCATTAAGCTGAAGCTGCCATTAAGCCCAACACGCACAGACGACGACGGGTGCGGGTCGAAAACGCGACGGGCCTATCTATACATGGCGGTACAGTAAAATTACATAAAGTTTACCACTGACAGATGGTTTGCCTTCATTTCATATATTTCAAACTAAATACAAACTGAAATATAGATGCACAGAAAAAACCCCAGAAAAAAGACCAATGCTGGGTATCGAACCCAGGTCCGATCAGGAAGTAATAAAAAAATGAAGTTGAAAAAAAAAAAATAGAAAAAGATACTTCATACTTAACTTGTAAAAGTTGGCTTAGTAGCGCCATCTCTTGGTCCAGGTGAGCGGTTAGCTCCGAAGGAGTGTTAAAGTCTCTCGGTAGAGGGCATAACATAGATGCGCGCTTATCACTGCATAATGTGATTATAACAGACTGAAGTGTACGATGTGTGGGAAAAATTCGTCGCTAACTTCTAGACCAGTGATGGTGTAGGGGTAAGCACGCAGCACGGAACGCTGAGGACCTGGGTTCGATTCCCAGCATTGGTCTTTTTTCTGGGGTTTTTTCTGTGCATCTATATTTCAGTTTGTATTTAGTTTGAAATATATGGTTTCACGGGATGACCGTAAAAGTAATAAAAAAATGAAGTTGTAAAAAAAAATAGAAAAAGATACTTCATTTCATATTCAACTTTAACGACCTACAAATAAAGCCAATTTTAGAATACTGTTATCCACGTTTGCAGATTTTGTAATAACTACTTTATTTGTATGGTGTTAAAGTTGGAAATGAAATGAAGGCAAGCAATCTGTCAGTGGTAAACTAAAAGTAAACGTATTGTACCTATATGTATATGGACGACATCACACTGACGGCGGGCGCGGGTCGAGCGAGTCGACTGTGTATGAACAAAATCACGTCGACCCGCGACCGACCCGCACCTGCTGTCGTTGTGATGCTGTTCATTATGCAGCCATGTTGTCGTCCTATGTGTCATCATCATCATTCCAGCCTCTATACGTCTGACTGCAGGGTTGGGCAGTGGTTCTCACGCGGGCCCAGTGCTGAATGGGAACTTAACACACACCATTTAATTTCTTCGCATGCGTGGTTTCCTCTCGTTTTCCTTCACCGTAAGCTCATGGTAAATAAATTTCGAATGTAATGTGTGGTCCTATGTGTGGTTTTCGCTTAAATGGCCAAGACCGAGACCGCCACTGCATTTGAACTTGAAACTGCTCATTAGATGTGTGCAGGTTTTCTCAGGGACGCGCTGACCTCAGCTAACGCCTGTGTGCGAGAACAATGACCTTTTTTAAAAGCTTTTTATTAACTTGCAATGTATGTAAGTATGTATGTACGGGTCAAATCCTGTATGATAGGTAACCACTTTTTGTTGACTGTACTTGCATTGTCATCCAACCTACTAAGTATACCAAATTTCAAGTAGATCCGACCACTGGAAGTGGGTCAAATTCAGCTTCCAAGGTTACTTATCATATTCTCGAAAAGCTCATTTTCGAATATTAAAATTCCGAAAACGAAACACCTTTTTTTCATTTTCCAAATTATTGTTTGTCCGAAATTTTATTTACCATGTTTTCTTTTGCCAAATGCTTTAAAATCCATTTTTTTATTTGCCAAATGATTCAAAATCCAACTGCATGAAATTCCGTAGGATCATTTGCCAAATATATATTTATTCCGCAAAGGTCAGGGATACAAAAGGCGACCATACAATTATGTGTGGAGCGTAATATTCATTTTGTTGTTTAATGTTGCACAAATATTTTATTGAGTTTGCTATGTGGGTAGGGGGTTTTGTAGGTGGTTATAAAAAAAAGAACTAATAACTAACTAACTTTGAACCTAATCTATCCGAGTCGCTTCCGCTCCGAACCGTCTTGCTCGCTCGCTTCGCTCGCTCGCTAAAAATTATGCAATGTTGTCTTACTCTGATGTTAGGTTAGGTAGACAATAAAAACTTACTTTCGGCTTTTCGTTACATTTAGATTATGAAAATATGGCAACTGATTAGGTTGGCAAATAAAAAAATGGATTATTGTAATTCGGGATTTTGAATTTGTTGGCAAATAAAACTGTGATTAAATGAATCCGTGGCATTGTGAGGTTGTGGAAAAACAAAACATATGGATTTTAAAAAGTCGGATAATCGTTTTCGGATAAATTAAATTCGAGTAAAGGAGTTTCTAAACATCGACAGGTTCCCACAAAAAGTACCTACAATCAGCGAAAAAGCTTGCATCTTAGATAATTTAAGCCATTGAAAATGAAATTTTTAACAAGCCATTTTTGTCGTCATGTTTTGGCGTGAC
The DNA here is from genome assembly GCA_947859365.1 of Archips crataeganus. Lineage (NCBI taxonomy): Eukaryota > Metazoa > Arthropoda > Insecta > Lepidoptera > Tortricidae > Archips > Archips crataeganus. The sequence continues at coordinate 20,881,346 of OX402048.1, forward strand.
TATTTTTTTATTTTTTAAATTTAAGTGTAATATTTGTACCTACCTACTTATTGATATTCAACTAGAAAGAATTGTGTTGTTGTGTAACTTTGTTACACAACAAGTGTAGTAGTAGTGGTGTAGTACGTCTGGCGCCTCTATTGCCTTGATGCCTCGGCTTTGTACGGGATGTTTTTTCTTACACCGAAATACCTACTAATGGTAAATTTGAACCCCTTTTCAGGCCACGTCTAGTTAGATACTTTACTACGAAATGAATCATTGTGTTATATTGTTTACCTATGCAAGATTAATTTAAAAGCAAAGCATATTTTAAACAAATTCAATTGATTTTCTACCATATTACAGGGTTATTTGTAATTCACTGACATCCTCTTAACCCTGAATTCCTATCACTCAAACAAATGCTTTTTGTTTTACGACTTTTTAAAATGAAGCACTTTTTTACCCATACAAATACACAGAGTAGCGTAAAAATAAGAGGTAATCTCAAATTTTCAAAACGTTATTACACCTAAAATATTAAGTTATGACAAAAGCCGTAAAACAAAAAACATTTGTTTAAGTGGTAGGAGTTTAGGGTTAAAAGGATGCTAGTGAATTACAAATAACCCTGTATAACGGGGCCGAATCTTTGTGTAGATTTACGTGATCGCTATATGCACTAAATAGGTATAGTCGACCAAGTAAGTGCTTTACCATTTTTTGTGACAGTTCCTACATCAGAATAAAAACAATAAGGCTGATTGTCACATTGACTTGTAAGTGAAAATAGCCTTTGATGTCTTAAGTCATACAACTGACATTGAACTTTAGGGTGGTAAAGGAGTTTCTTGGTCGACTATACGCCTGGGGAAGGGTTCAATGTGATTTCGCGCTTATATGTATCCCATCTTCAGGCCTAGCTTTACATACATCCAGACTTGGCCTTTCGTCCGGATTTTATCCAGATTTTGACTCAATTGAAAAATTTCAGTCAGATTTTATGTAATGAACTGAAACAATTGGGGATGTCTATTTTTTTGCAATATATAGTAAATCGAAAACCATTTCGAAATAAATGCTTTCTAACTCGTTTTCTGTAGTTATTATTTTTTTATATAACGTAATGAATTTATTAAATAAGAAATAAGCAATGACTTTCATTTGACATTGGTGTATTTTGCGTGACCGGTCGTACTTTATTGTGTGTGGTTAGATTCTTCACAATTTACGCGTGGATTATACTACGGAGTTTGATTTGGACCCGCTGTGTGACATCTAGCACTTTGACAGTGCCAGTAAAGTGACACAGTGTATAGTGTACCACTACGCAAAAAATAATTAAAGGGGTTGCCTTATCGTACGCATTTAGATAGATTTTGTGTGATCTGTGTGTTCGTACAGTGTGTATGTGGAGGAACTGCATGAACACGCATTTCTTACATAAACGTAACTATCGTAAGGTCGCGGGTGAGCACAGTAATTGTTTCAGTTCATTAATATGGATCTCCGCAAAGTAACGCCTGACTCAATAAGTAAATTAGATTTTGTGTGTTACACTAAAAATTTGTTTACTACGAATTCTTATCTAACGATGCATTTCCAGTGGCCCACACAGCAAACTACTCCATCGTAGTCGCCCAACTGTACACCAACGGCAAATGCCACGGCATCCACCCCTTCATAGTGCAACTCCGCGACGAGGAAACCCATATGCCACTACCCGGCATCAAGATTGGCGAGATTGGCGCCAAGCTTGGCATGAATGGCACCAACAACGGCTTCCTTGGCTTCGACAAAGTTAGGATACCGAGGGAGTATATGCTGATGAAGAATTCCAAGGTTTTGGAGGTGAGTTTTTTTTAAACTTATCAGCAATTGACCTGCATAATGCATATTGGTTCAGTAACAGCGTATTCAGTCTCGCCTTTAGTACTAAATTGTATTTATCCGGAAAAATAGACTATGGAAGCGTCAAAAAGCGAGGAAGCGAGTTGGACCAATGTTTGGCGCAAATTATAAGTGAGCTCGCCCAAACATATTTTATAAAGTTAGGATATTGACAAAGGCGTATTAGAGGGGCTATACCCACCCCCGAATGGTTTAGTGCCCACCCTAGGATTGAGATATCGACTCTGCCTCGCCCCTTCGGCAATGAGTGAGGTTATGAAGGTGATTTGGACCAATGCTTGGTCAATGTTTGATGTAAATTTGGGCGAGGACAAAGATATTTATTGTACAAAGTTAGAATTTAAGAGAGTATCTGCTCATAAAGAATACTGAAGTTTTGGAGTGGAGATAGACAAATATTTGGGCAATGTTTGGTGCAAATGTGAACGTGGTCGCCAAAACATTGCACAAAATTAAAATACCTAACGATATCAATGAATTAAAAGCTAGTGAAGAATATCAAGGTTTTAGAGTAGTATTAGACCAATGTTCAAATTTCTTCCTGCATTTTTGAGCATACTAATTGGTTAGTTACTTAAAATCGGATGTACACGAGCGTCCTAGACTCCTAGAGCAATCTAAAGAACTTTATCAAGTGATAGTGTGTGGTAATCTAATATTATTTAAAAGTTTAAACTCATAATTACTACGACAATGAAATAGACAAACAAAATCTGTTTGATACGCTCGATCAATCAACGATAGTGATAATTTGGTTTCTGATTAGCATAATCTTGTACGCGACTTCGAATTTTATCACATAAATGGCTTTTTTATTTATAAGTATTTATACTAGTGTTTAACAATGACTTATTAGAATTTCTATTTTGTATGACTAAAGTAGTGGCCATAATTTGAGAGACAAGCTTGACAATTAAAGGGTTACCAGGGTTAGACGAAATTAAATAGTGATGTGGCCGATATCGATAATCACTGTCGACTGGACTGTATGATTTGATATAAGACGGTTTTTTTTTACTTCATTTAATGATATCTTACATTGAAATGTAAATTGTTAAATTAATTTAATCATATCACCGTAAGTAATGAATAAATACCACAGGGAGCCAAAGCCGTAATGTTATTTTTATTATCGACACGAACAGCACTACCCTGTCTGTGGCAACATTTGAGCAAAATGAATTGTCAAAGTTGTCTCTCGAATTATGGCCACTACTTTATCAGCCACACGTTGCCTAGTGGTTTGACCTATGGGCTCTGCAGCAGAGGATCATGGATTCGAGCCTGGGTTCGCGCCTCTGAGTTATTCAAAATTCATGTGCGCAATTACATTTGAAACTTACCATGAGCTTTATGGTGAAGGATAATATCGTGAGGGAGCCTCGATGGTGTGTGTGAAGTTCCCAATCCGCACAGGGCCCGCGGGGGAACTGCGGCCTAAGCCCTCTCATTCTGTGAGGCCTGTGCCATGCAATGGATACGTAGGCTGTGATGATGACTATGAGGGCTAGGAAAACGACAGCCATTTCTAGAGATGCAACGCCGTTGTTTGGCCGGATAGCTGATATGGCGCCATTCATTTATTTTATTACGTAATCAGCCGTACGTATCTATTACAATCCAGTGTTAGCAGAGCCCTACTTTTAAGTAAAATGTACGCAGTGTAGGATCATTTTATATTGGTAAGGCGGGAAATACAAAATAACAAATGAATAGTTTCAGATTTTTCTCTATACTTGTAGTATAAGACCGTATTGCATACATCATAGTTCTAGGTCAACGAAAAATACACTATAAATATTGATTCCCTTGAGAGTGTCGAAATATACGTTTCTTGCCGCATAAACGGCTGTATCTTTTTTTACGTTAACTTATAAGTTTGATTTTTTCACAGCTTCAAGGGACCGCAGACCTAAGTATATGGTTTTCATTGCAACGCGATACCTCCATGCGGTCCCGAGTTAAGACAGACGGGCGGACGGACAGCACGGGTTCCGTTTTTTTTCTTTTGAGGTACTAATAACGTACATTATCTTCGTTGCAGGATGGTACATATGTAAACGCGCCTAGCTCCAAGTTAACCTACGGCACCATGATGTTCGTACGTGTCGTGCTGGTCAACGATATGTGCAATTACATGGCCAAAGCGGTCACCATCGCCACGAGATACTCGGCAGTGCGCCACCAGTCGCAGCCCAAACCCGAGTAAGTCAGTTACAGGAATAATTTTACAGGAGTTAGGTCCCATCATCATCCATCCAGCTCCGCAATATCATTTTATCCAATATACCGCAGTGTCTCAAGTCAAAAGTCTGACTCAGACTTATGGCAGTGAGACTCAAGCTCAAGATTGCTCAGAGGGCGATAGAGACGGCTAATATGCTTTGAGGCATCCGCTTTGATCCGGAACGCCGACCAATTTTATGCGGACTTTCAATAAACAGTAACTTATAATGTAATAAAATATATCTAGCGCTTTGTCTTTGCTGCTGCTGATTCGACTTACTGATGAACATCTCCAGGATTTAATGACAATATCTTGCACCAACTTATTTATTTATTTATTTATTTAAATAAGAACATAGGTTTTCACAAATGAATTATCCATCAGACCCCAAACTAGGCTGGGCCTGTATCTTGGGTGTCTGGGAGAGTGATTTATAAAAAACAGTTACTCAATAATGAAAACTTTACTCCAAACTTCAGACAAATAGGCAACAAATTTAATTTATCCCATTGATACGTAAAAATCCTTGTTACTTTTGTATATTACACTTGCTTATTTAATAAATTCAAGTAGAATGGACCGCGATGGTACATAATTTTATTTTAAAAACCGGACGCCTGAAAGAAGTAATTGGTTATCCCTGCTCCGAGGTTTTCTACGGGATTACATTAGTAAACAAAGCCTCCATAATGTGTACAGGCTCACAGTTCTAAAGTGTCACCGTCTGCCATCATGCTTGACGTGGATCATTTCAAAATACTAGCTGTTGCCCGCAACTCCGTCTGTGAAGAGTTCATACAATTTTCTGGGATAAAGAGAATTCTATGGCCTTTCAAGGTTTTCAAACTATCTCCATGCCAAATTGTGCTACTCTATCGTGGGTGGGTAACTGTTAAGATAGATGTAATGTGATAAATAAATAAATAAATGTATACATATAATAAATCTGTAACAAGTCGGTGTCTGTACATTGAAGATATTTGAGAAAAACTGACACTAGGGCTATTTATTAGCGCAATAGAACCCAAAACAATGATTTTTAGAATTATTGTCTGTTTGTCTGTTTGTCTATGCGTTTGTGCGCGCTAATCTCAGAAACGGCTTAACCTAGAAGGATGCGGTTTTCACTGATATGTTGGTATTTTCTTGGATTAACATTTAGTGTTTGTTTCATTTGAATCGGTTCACAAATAAGAAAGATACGTTTATTTTAAGAATTTATCGAACTGTTTTTATAAGAGTTGTTATTATGAACGCGCTAATCTCAGGAACTACTGCTCCGATTTGAAAAATTCTTTCAGTGTTAGATAGCCCATTTATCGAGGAAGGCTATAGGCTATATATCATCACGCTAACACCAATAGGAGCGGAGCGGAGCGGAAGAATGTTTCCAAATTGGGGGTTTTTGAAGTGAAACTTATATATCTCAGGAACTACTGATACGATTTGAAAAATTCTTTCAGTGTCAGATAGCCCAGTTAGATAGGGCGAGTTGGGAGCGGGTGGGGGGGGCGAGTTGGGAGCGGGTTGGGGGTGGTTTGAGAGCGGGTTGGGGGCGGGTGGGGGAGCGAGTTGGGAGCGGGTTGGGGTCGGGTTGGGAGCGGGATGGGGCGGGTTGGGAGTGAGTTGGTGGCTGTTTAGGAGCGGGTTGGGGGTGGGTTAAGAGCGAGTTGGGGGCGGGTTGGGAGTGGGTTGGGGCGGGTTGGGGGCTGTTTGGGGTCGGAATGGGAGCGGTTTGGTTTATTATGAAGTTTCACTTCTTCCGGAAGGATCTAAGGAGAGCCATAATTGATGAAAAAGCAAATTGGATAAAAAATAAGCTGCCCAAATTACTAATTCCACGCGGACGGAGTCGCGGGCAAAAGCTAGTAAATAAATAAAATTACATTAAATAGGTTCATCGATTATTGATTCCCCATACAAACTTCCACCCCTCTTTTCTCCCCCTTAAAGAGTGATTTCACCTAACACTTTCGTATTATGTTAGTGTGGATGGTTGGGAAGATTATTCAGCTTTTCAGCAACTAATAAAGACACACTTTTTTTCTTTATATATTGTTAATAATAATAACCACATTTACAATATTCGATTCACCTATGGTCGATAAATAAGTTGTTTGTAACATAAGTTTTGGCAAGTTTGGTTTGAAGTATCTTTTGTATTTTGTATTTTTCAACTTCATTTTTTTTTCACTTCAAAAGTGATAATAGCAGGCTGGAATGTATGATGCATAGGAAAAATTTGTGTCTAAACTCCTGACCAGTGGTGGTGTAGGGGTTTAGCACGTGGCACGGAATGCCAAGGACCTGGGTTCGATTCCCAGCATTGGTCTTTTTTCTGGGGTTTTTTCTGTGTATTTAGTATGAAATATAAGTTTTTGTACCATTTGTACCCCAATAAATATTAAAACAAAATCAATTACAAATCACTGTCTGCATCAAAACCGCTTTACCTTGTTTCATTGTTTCTTCAAAGGCAATATCTTGATGCGGCAAACCCAACACCCCAGCATCTCTTTCTTGCTAAAAATATTTCCTCGCGTCACAAACACGCCATAAGTCCGCGCAGGAGCAGCCAAAAACGCTGTATCCATCGCATCAATATCTACGTCCTTAAATACATATACTCCTTTCTTCAACATACAGCCTTTGAGAGGTATCCCGTAGCTTCGTATAATCGCTTTAGCTACAAAGCTGTTACAAGTCAAATCTTTCATTGTCGCTCTCCATTTGATGCCCGTAGGCGTTTCTGCGCCGTAAGCAAACGTGCCTCTTAAGTCACGGGCTGGTACGTCCTTCGGTACTGTGATGTTCCCTCGAAATAATGAAATACCCTTGCTATTGTTGAAGGTCTCCAAAATAAGTTTGAAGGGCATTACGCTTGCGTACGGCAACTCGGGATCTTTGCAGTCTTCTACACTGATTAGCGACACCCTGTATTGCTTACACAAGCAGTTGTTGAATAAACATGGAAATATAAAAATAAGCAACGCGTACTTCATGTTTTGAAGTTTTTCTGTTAGTGAACCGTTCTGAATTAATTCGAAGTACGCATGTTTTTGAAGGATGTAGTTTATTATGATTATGAATGAATGATTAAATGGACATTAAAAAGTGATTTTTGCTGTATGAATGTTGTGATTTTTAGAGTTTACTTGCCTATATTGTGGATGGTACTATATCTCTGACATCTAATGATTGTTATCATCATTTTATCTACATCAACATTTTTTAAACGACCATGAGTGTCACCTGTTGGTAAGAAATTTATTGGGCGGTTTTGTTTGAATTTGTATCTTAGTTTAGAATGCTACTAATATTACAAATGCGAAAGTTTTCGAGAAGACACACATCTATATGTATAATTCCAATTTAAGTGCTAACCCAGGATTAAAGAAGTGTCGAAATTTATGGAACTGTCGTCCTTAACTCAGCGTTAACGATTAAAATTTTGAACCTCAGACCGTGCAAGTGGCTCTTACATAGAATAAACGTTTTGATTTAGACATTGGTGAAAATCCTTAGCCATTCGCTTGCTTTGGCTAACTATGGTTGCCAATTTATTCAAATCAAATCAATCAAATTTATTCCTTAAGACAATATGACATTGTTTGAAATCACTTGTCAATAAATGTCAGTAAATAGTAAATGAAAAAAGGAACTGAGTGGAGAAAGGGCGCCGATAAAGCAGAATAATAATAAAATAATAAACAAGTTAAAAAAAATATAGAATTGACATATCTGTCACGGGGCACAAGCTTGTCAAACTATATCGAAAGTATTTCTGGGTTTTTCTGTGCGTCCATGTTTCAGTTTGTATTTAGTATGAAATATACGGATTTCACGGGATGACCGTAAAAATAAAAAATTTGGAGTTGAAAAATAAAAATACAAAAAGACTCCAAAAAACCAATTGCTTAAGAGCGACACCTCTTGGTCCGGGTGAGCGGATAGTTCCGAAGGAGTGTTGTGTTGACGTTTCTCGATGAGAACTTTAACATAGATGTCGCTAGTGTCGCTGCAATAAGTGATTAGATTAAGCAAGCTGAGATGTGTGATGCATAGGAATAAAATCGTGTCTAAATCCCGACCACGGGATTTAGCACGCAGCACGGAATGCTGAGGACCTGGGTTCGTTTCCCAGCGCTGGTCTTTTTTCTGTATTAGTATTCAGTATGAAATATACCGATGATAGTGTCTTTGTCAACCTCGACCTTGGCAGCGTCATCGATAGCATCGATGAATTATATTTAAAAAAAAAACTTTTTTTGTGAACAGTCAACCCGAGCCTCAGATCCTAGAGTATGTGACCCAGCAGCACAAGCTGGTAATCGGCATCGCGACCGTGCACGCGCTGCGGCTCAGCGGCGGCTGGATGTGGAACATGTACAATAACGTTACAGCGGAGCTGGAGAGCGGCGACCTCGACCGGCTGCCTGAGGTACGACTACACTATTACAGGTGATGGAAGTACACTCAAGGACTTTAATCCATAAGCCACCATGGAGCCATTTCACAGTAAACGTCATAGTGACATCGCATTAATTAACAATGAAAATCGTAATATTGGGCATTTCTATTTGTCGGTGTACCCAAAATTAAGAAATTGTTAACAGGGAGTTAAAATTTGTCCGTTTGGTGACGCACTTTTTCAAGTCTTTACAATAAAAAAAAAACGTAACAAACCGGACAATTCTTCACTTCTTGTTAAACATTGCTAAACTTGTCCGATTTGTTACGTTTTTTTTACTGTAAAGGCTGGAAAAGGTGCGTAACCAAACGGACTATTTTTAATCGTCTGTTAACAATTTCTTAATTTTCGGTACAACGAAAAATAGAAATGCCCAAATTTGACTTTTCTTTTGAGAAGGTTCCATGGTGGCTCATGAATTAAAGTCCTTGACCGTCCTGTTAGTGTATAGGGAAATAAAAATCGTACGTGAATAAATTTTAACGGATCTAGCCATAGTTGGTTTACGGTGACATCATTTGCCTTCGTACTTAGGTATATAAACTCTTAAACAAAGTTTTTTTCAGGCGAACACTATTAAAATTTTCGTTTCATTTTTTATTTGTTTTTGCTCGCACTTTCAATGCTGATTTTGACGGGTTTATTCGTAATAAGTTTTTGATAAAAATTTCATTTTGAATACAAGCTTTTTCCAAACTCGAAAGGGGTTATGTCGTTTCATTAGAGTTCCTATGGCCGCCTTTCAGCTCCATCATCAGATCAGCTCCATGTCATAATAAAATTGCATTGTCATCATATTTACACATGCATGCAAAATCGGTTGAAGATATCTACTTCAAAATTGAGTTGACAGATTCCCCCCGAACAAACTACATTGCAAGTTAAATAAAAACTTGTAAAATATGAAAATAAGGGTAATTTTGGTCACATTTTTAATTAGAAGTTATTTTGGGCAACTTTAATTGGTGGCCCTTTCGTTTATATTATAAGTAGCGTGGTCGCAAGTCAATTGTCCCGTTTTAATTTAGACGACCAGATGGCCTAGTGGTTAGAGAACCAGACTACGAAGCTTGAGGTCCCGGGTTCGATTCCCGGTCGGGGCAGATATTTCTATGAATAATACTAATGTTTGTTCTCGGGTCTTAGGTGTTTAATATGTATTTAACAATGTATCTGTCTATATATGTATGTTTATCCGTTGCTTAGTACCCATAACACAAGCTTTGCTCAGCTTACTTTGGGACAAGGTCGATTGGCGTGAATTGTCCCGTGATATTTATTTATTTATTTAATTATTTATTATTTGTCACCTCCTTCCCAGCTGCACGCGCTCTCGTGCTGCCTGAAAGCGGTTAGCACGGCAGACGCGGCGGAGTGCGTGGAGCGTTGCCGGCTCTCGTGCGGCGGCCACGGGTACATGCTGTCGTCCAGTCTGCCGCTCATGTACGGGTTGGTGACCGCCGCCTGCACCTACGAGGGAGAGAACACTGTGCTGCATCTCCAGACCGCCAGGTTGGTAACATTATATCTGTACAGGGTTATTTGTAATTCACCGGCATCCTTTTAACCCTAAACTCCTACCACTTAAACAAATGGGTCAATCAACTTTTTTTTGTAAATTTCTATTTACTCGTTTACAAGTAACTGTGTCATCTCTGGTTAGTGAAACCATGATTTTGTAGTAAATAGATAAACTGTTTATCATGCTGCGTATGTGAAAACCAAAAAAAATAAGTATTTCTATGAAAAAATCCGGTCACCCAGGGGACATACCACTATTTTCATACAAATTTCGGGGACATCATTGTCCCCTGGGTCACCCACGAAATAAAAGCTAAACAAAATAAAATAAATATGGCAATTATACCACTATTGACTACATAAATCTAGGGTTTTGAAAAGTATACTTTAAATAAGGAAAAATAATCAGTTTTTTAATTATTTCGGTTTTCATAGAAAGTAGCAGAAAATCGTTGACAAAAAAAAGTTGATTGACCCAAATGTTTTTTGTTTTACGGCTTTTGTCATAACTAGACATCGGTAACTTGTGGCAGTTAGGTAGCATTTGACGTTTCTGACAGACTAGTGAAGTGACTATGTTTCTCTGTACGAGTCGAGCAATTAGAAAAAAACCTTTTCAGCCATTTAATATTTGACTTTCGTGATAGACAAAAAATGTTTGTTCAAATTTTTTAGGAGCTATCCTACGTCTTTTATTTGAGAAAAACCACTTGGTGTAAGAAAATGATATTTCGATTTCGACTGATGCGATGGTTAAAAAAAAACATTCTTGCGTATTTTTGTTGGTGATCTCTTTGATTTCAACTTCTTTATTTTGTAATAAGCTATTAAAAAATATGATTGTAAGATATACTGGATTAAATTTTTTGATAATGCCATTTTTAGCTTTTGATAAACAATTTCACCTTTTGGATGCAGTCTCGGTAGGTAATAAATGTAACCTTTCAATTTTAAAGACTTATTTTATCTTATCTGAAAAGACACTTGAAAACCGTGTCTCATCACTAGTGCCACCTAATTGCCACGAGTTACCGATGTCTAGTCATAACTTAATATTTTTGGTGTAATAACGTTTTGAAAATTTGAGACTAACTCATACTTTTACGATACTCTGTGCCGCATCCATTGCCCGCCACGACCGCGGCGCGTGGCCCGCCCTCGAATTTCATAGAGTACGAAGTTGTGTTAGAAGTATTTATTTATTATTACTTATTTGTATGGAAAAAAAGTGCTCCATTTTAAAAAGTCGTAAATGTAAAAACATTTGTTTAAGTGGTAGGAATTCATGGTTAAGAGGATGTCAGTGAATTACAAATAAGCCTGTATAATGGAAGGGATATCCCAAAGCAGAGAACAAGTAATAGTACTAACGTACAGTACAGAATGATCACTCTCGAAGAAAAGTCAGCTTTAGGTATAAAAATTCGCCTACTCTTACGACCGTTAACTGCTTGCACGCGAAATTGAAACTTATCGTGTGATACGAGCGTTCATATTCCGTTGGGCACCGCTGATCCGAAACCAAGCCGCGCAGGGTTCCCATTCGCCGATATTTGGGTAGGTATATAAATCAAGAAAGATAACAGTGTGTATTAATTGAGTGAACTACCTAGTAAGTAAGTAAGTTAATTATAAGATCGTTTAGAAGTCATTGTTTGTTGCAAAAATCACAGAAAAAAAAAGATGCTTAATTACGCGCGACGCGGCTAGCGTGCGAACCAAATGCCGAGCGACAACCTACTGCCATACACCTGCCTAAAAAACATACCTAAACTGCGGAGTGAAACCCCCCTGCCCAAAGGTCACCCTCAAATATTCCTATAAAGTGCCTCCTTTTTTTGTCGTCGTGTTTCGACAGGAGTATTTTTTTATTTTTCAAATTTAACCTTTTCAATTTAACGTATATTTCCAGGTATCTGGTAAAGGCGTGGCAGCAAGCGATGGGCGGTCACGCCCTGACACCCACAGTGGCGTATATCGGCAAGGTCAGCGCCGGCCGCCGCTCCCCGCCCTGGGAGAACACCATCCAGGGGATCATCGAAGGCTTCCAGAGAGTCGCTGCCGGGTTAGTTGTTTTGATATCTAGGTGCTTGGTAACGGCGTGGTAACAAGCGATACCCACAGTAGCGTACATTAATCCCTGCCCTGAGAGAATAATGGATCATAGAAGGCTTCCAGAGAGTCGCTGCCGGGTTAGTTGTTTTGATATCTAAGTGCTTGGTAACGGCGTGGTAACAAGCGATACCCACAGTAGCGTACATTAATCCCCGCCCTGGGAGAACAACATCCAGGGGATCATAGAAGGCTTAGAGGGTTTAAACAAGTTAGCTATGAAGTATCTTTTTTTTTTTTTGTACTTATTTTTTCAACTTCATTTTTTTATTACTTTTACGGTCATCCCGTGAAATCATATATTTCGTACTAAATACAAACTGAAATATAGATGCACAGAAAAAACCCCAGAAAAAAGACCAATGCTGGGAATCGAACCCAGGTCCTCAGCATTCCGTGCCGCGTGCCATACCCCTACACCACCACTGGTCTAGAGATTAGACACGAATCTTTCCTATACATCATACATTTCAATCTGCTAAATCATCACCTTATGCAGTGACAAGCGCACATCTATGTTACACCCTCATCGAGAGATTTTAACACTCCTTCGGAACTAACCGCTCACCTGGACAAGAGATGGCGCTACTGTGCAACTTTAAACAAGTTAGCTATGAAGTATCTTTTTTTTTTTTGTACTTATTTTTTCAACTTCATTTTTTTATTACTTTTAGGTGAGCGGTTAGTTCCGAAGGAGTGTTAAAATCTCTCGATGAGGGTGTAACATAGATGTGCGCTTGTCACTGCATAAGGTGATGATTTAGCAGATTGAAATGTATGATGTATAGGAAAGATTCGTGTCTAATCTCTAGACCAGTGGTGGTGTAGGGGTATGGCACGCGGCACGGAATGCTGAGGACCTGGGTTCGATTCCCAGCATTGGTCTTTTTTCTGGGGTTTTTTCTGTGCATCTATATTTCAGTTTGTATTTAGTACGAAATATATGATTTCACGGGATGACCGTAAAAGTAATAAAAAAATGAAGTTGAAAAAATAAGTACAAAAAAAAAAAAAAAAGATACTTCATAGCTAACTTGTTTAAAGTTGCACAGTAGCGCCATCTCTTGTCCAGGTGAGCGGTTAGTTCCGAAGGAGTGTTAAAATCTCTCGATGAGGGTGTAACATAGATGTGCGCTTGTCACTGCATAAGGTGATGATTTAGCAGATTGAAATGTATGATGTATAGGAAAGATTCGTGTCTAATCTCTAGACCAGTGGTGGTGTAGGGGTATGGCACGCGGCACGGAATGCTGAGGACCTGGGTTCGATTCCCAGCATTTCAGTTTGTATTTAGTACGAAATAGAGGGTTTAAGTTTTGACATTTATTCGAATGTTTCCTCTCGTTTGCAGCAAGATCGCGCAGTGCGTGGCGAACATAGAGAAGCGTCAGAAGGGCGGTATGTCCTACGAAGACGCGTGGAACATGACATCTGTGCAACTGACCGCCGCTTCAGAGGTATATTTCAACCATATTAAAAAATTAAAAATATGGAATAAGAGTTAGAACTACACTTTCTGCCAACAAACTGCAATGCAAATTGGCAGAGGTATTTAGAAATAAGTATTTTTGTACTACTTTTGTCTTTATTTGAGTAAATAAAGAAATTAATTTTAAAAAACTAATTTTTTAAGCAATCCGGGGACCGAGATGTGTGTGCTTGAGCGTGCGTTTGTGTATGTGTTTGTGTCTTTGTTACGATTTGGATGAAATTTGGTACAGTAAAATTACATAAAGTTTACCACTGACAGATGGTTTACCTTCATTTCATATTCAACTTTAACGACCTACTAATAAAGCCAATTTTAGAATACTGTTACCCACGTTTGCAGATTTTGTAATAACTACTTTATTTGTATGCTGTTAAAGTTGGAAATTAAATGATGGCAAGCAATCTGTCAGTGGTAAACTAAAAGTAAACGTATTGTATGTAGATAACTGGCCGTCTGGAATAACAATTAACATATTTTTTATCCTGTTTTATTAAAATCTGGTTAAAATGATTCCAGCAGAAAACCAGCGATGGCTGCAATTTGCCTCGGTATCCGTTTATCTTTCTGTTTTATAAAAAAATATGTCTCGAATAAGTGTTTTTTTTTTTGAGATAGGGAATTTTGATCAACGAGCGCAAGCTAAATAAATAACTGACTAACTTTCTCATACCAGTCCCATTGTCGCGCGTTCATCCTGTCCACATACTTCGAAGAGACTGAGAATCTGGTGAAGGGTTCTTCTCCAGCGCTGCGGCAAGTGCTGTTGCAGCTGGTGGATCTGTATGCCGTATTCTGGGCCCTCCAACGCGTCGGCGACCTGCTGCGGGTAAGTTTTTGTTAAAAATTCCATTTATCCGGCGTCAGTGTCGCAGAGATATATTACTACTGCTGCATTGTGGGTCACAATGACCCCGATTTTCAATGATATCTGAAATTCACTGTTTTAGTGTAATGAAGATGTAAATAAGTAGCTTATTTTAGCACAGTTTAGTAAAAAAAAAAAAACAGTCATCATTAACGAAACATCCACCCGTCGTAATAGTAGTAAAAAAAAAAACAAATAACAACTGCGACGTCAGGCGTTTACTGACAAAGTACCTACATTTGAAAACATCAAGGGTCATTATGACCCAACCCAACTGATGCCGCGTTAATACAAGCTATTTTGCTGACTGTTCTTTTAGCCCCGATCTTGGTCTTGATGAGTACTTTGGTCCTAAATGGTAATCTAGGACCAAACTACTCTTCAATTAAAATAAAAGGTATTTGGTTGGTCCGTTATCTTTAAAGTTTAGGAACCACTGCACTATACTACGGCTAGTAGTAGACTCTACCTCCCCTACCGTAATCTATATGAAAAGAAAACTTATTTCGTGCAGTTCACGTCGATATCCGAGCGAGACATAGAGCAGTTACAGGCGTGGTACGAAGACTTGTTGATCAAGTTGCGAGTCAACGCCGTGGGATTGGTCGACGCGTTTGACATCAAAGACGAGGTAAGGAGACATTTACATTTTAAAGTACGCAATTTACGTTTTTTTTTAATGAAGAAAGCTTTTCTAACTCAAAGCTAAGCTAGTTTTCTAAGCTTTTCTATTTATGGCAAAAGGATCTGGTCCAACTACCTTCCTCAAATACTAAATAATTTTCCCAGGACTACAATTGATAAAATAACTAGTAATCCTAAGAACATTAAAAACATAATTAATAATTTATTTATTAAGGGCAACTCATAGCCTAGCAATTAGAAATCTTTAAAAATAAAGATTTGCTAGGTATGTCATTATTGTATAATTGTTATGAAATAAACAGATATAATTATTTTTCAATATCAAGGGCGCTATTGATTTTTGATTTTGATCATAAAAAATGTCCCTGATTTTCCATAGATTTTTTTGTGTCCGTTTCGTGACGAGCCATATGAACTATATGAAAAAGTCACAAAACTGACTTTAAATAAGGACACTTTTTGTTTCTTATTCTTCTTTATTATTATTTTACAGTTGAGAAAAAACAATGTTTTATTATGATTTTTAAATCTTGCTAATATTATAAAAGCTAAATCGGTTTCATGGATTCTGATGGGCACATCCATACTTCCATATACCAATATTAAAAATGTGAAAGTGTGTCTATCTATCTGTTACTTCGTCACGGTTAAACCACTCAACCGATTTAGATTGAATTTGGTATGGGGATAATTTGAGACCCTGGGAATTTATCCCGGAAATTTCATAGTTCCCGCGGAATAGCGATAAACGAATTCTTCGCAGACAGAGTCGCGGGCAACAGCTAGTATTTAATAAACTGGTTTGACAAATATGATACTTTTTATCAGGGAAAATTGCATAGTTCCCCCGGATAGCGATATAGGAAGCCTTTCGACGTCCGGCAACGGCCCACTTACCAATGTACTATTTTTATAGATCCTAAATTCCGCTCTCGGCGCATACGACGGTCGCGTGTACGAGCGTCTGATGGACGAGGCCATGAAGAGTCCCCTCAACGCCGAACCCGTCAACGAAAGTTTCCACAAGTACCTCAAACCTTTCATGCAGGGGAAACTGTGATATGTGAACAAGGATCAGAAGAATAAATCCGAGCAACTAGAGCTTATAACTAGGTCGTTAGTGTCAATTTTTATAGCAGCAGTCTCGAACGCCATCGCCTTTAACTTTTTGAACGCCGGCGTCGTCTATAGACGACAATACGGTAATACACAAATTAACCTACCCGCATCCGCATAAGAATCAATTTTGATTGTAACAAAAACGACGTGTGGCGTTCAAAAAGTGACATTTACTATGAAAGAAAATGGAATAGGGTGGTCAGGATGGTAATTAGCTCTACCACCCATGGATGCCCGCGACACCAGAAGGATTCCCAGCCTGAAGAGGTCGTACTCTCCACGCTGAAGCAAAGCACAGGCACTGCTGCTTGGCGGCAGGATTAGCGAGGAGGTGGTTATTGTAAATCTGCCAATTGTCCATAGTAATGAAATGCTAATCTCGTAAGGCCTAGTGTAGTTTAAGCAAATGTCAACTCTTCTTGATTGACAATACAATACAATTCAAATATTCACAGACACTAATTCGACGTGGGTCTTACGAGGTTTAAAGCGAACGCGTTAGTGACGGCTACTTGTATCAAAAACTTCCGCTGGACGCCTAGCCTTTTGAACGCCAGTGTCGGGTATAGACGACAATACCACAGATTACTTAATAGTTACTTCGTAACAGATACTGCATCCCGTACAAAATCTTGGTACTTACCGCGATTGTAGCCACAGATTATACTACTCCGTCTCCTTAAGAATGTGTGCGTGCCGACAGTGACAAGGGCTGGCAGTTTGGATTGAATTTTTTTTGTCTACATGTTGTTTTACCATTTTGTCGGGATAATTGCTATATATTATATCCATGCAAACTTTCTAGCACTAATATTCCCTAAGCTAAGCCAGGGACAGACGGTCATGGCGAAACTATAAAGGTTCCGTTTTTGCCATTTTAGTTCTGGAATCCTAACAAAAAAGGATATTTATTTTAATGCGCAGAACACATTGCCATGCTCACAGTACCCTAACGTTATACTAGATACGACGGTCAACTTTCGAACTTCGCATCGTGCCATCCCGCTCACGCTTATAGCTTTTTATAGAAGAGTAAGAGGGACAGCACAATACGAACTTCCAAATTGTTATATTAGCTATTAATTCTAGCATAGTCATATTAAAGTTTGCCCCTGTTTCACCATTTTCACTTATAAAAGTCCAGGCGGCATATTTTTTCCGTGGAACACGAATGAACGTGCGTCGGCGCGCGCTTGTGACAACCTACTGAAATTTCGATCGCAGCAGATCGTCCCCGCGGTAGGTAAATATCGCGCGTAAGTACATGGCATGCATGAGGCCTGACAATACGGTAATACATAAATGAACCTACCCGCATCCGCATAAGAATCAATTTTCTTCGTAACAAAAACGATGTGTGGCGTTTAAAAGGCTAGAGATATTTGCGTAGGCTTAGTGGTACTATAACAAAAGGAGAACAATTTCAAATACTTAGTGATAGACTGATTGAAATCACTGAGAAAATTATGAACATGTTAATAATTGGAGAAGTCCTATACGTTGCTATGTATTTTAAGGCTAGAAAGTTTAAAACAAAATGCATAGTTAAAAAAACTAAAAAATCAACATTCAACAGTTTCACAGAAAAACGTACAAAATAATATACCTAATTTATAATATTTATCACCATACAGGGTTATTTTTAATTCACTGACATCCTCTTAACCCTGAATTCCTATCACTCGAACAAATGTTTTTTGTTTTACGACTTTTTAAAATGAAGCACTTTCTTTCCCATACAAGTACACAGAGTATCGTAAAAATAAGAGGTAATCTCTAATTTTCAAAACGTTATTACACCAAAAATATTAAGTTATGACAAAAGCCGTAAAACAAAAAAACATTTGTTTAAGTGGTAGGAGTTTAGGGTTAAAAGGATGCTAGTGAATTACAAATAACCCTGTATATCCATTCTAACAAGAATAAAGGTCTCAAGGTCAACATATTATACCCTTAAGTGCTCTCGTCAATTCGATGGTGTAAGTTCATTGACCTATAATAACAACTAGACTCCCAATCACGCTCAAAAACTGTCGGAAGCAAAAGCCTACACACGCGTCTATTGTGCAGGCTTTTGGTTCAGTTGTGTTTCGACCGCGCGTTGATTACAACGTCACTTCTCGCCCCGTATTCGTATATGTCTCTTTCGCACCGTAATCAAACTCACGAGAAAAAAAGAGACAGACAGTCTAGCTTCCGCTTCGCATGACCACGCCACTGCATTCTTTACTCTTTAGGCGGTTTCCAGCGCGTGACGTCATGTCACTACTTCGAACGATCGTATTCAATTGACATTAAACATTACTGCTACGAAACAAGGTGTTAATTTGAATGAATGCTGTTAATGTTATCTGTATAAATTGATGTATACGTACACACAACGCCGCTCGGACGTTTTTTGAGGAACTTTTGTTAAGCGATTGGGTGTCTTGTTGTTATTATAGGTCAATGTGTAAGTTACTAAAAAACGTGGGTCGCTTTGGCTAAATTAAATAGAACCCAAAAAGCGCTTTCAGTGACAAACAAATTAAGGGAAAATGTAGGTACTTCTATTTAATTTTGTACTTTTTATTGTGTACGTAATGAAAGTGTGTTTTTTAGTTTTTTAAACTATATTATTTTTTACAAAGTAAGAGGGTACATGTATGTTTAAAAACAAATGATTTTAATTTGAACTGATGTTATTGTATAATAGATTTATTTACACTTTTTTATGGAATTAGATAGTTGGTGGTGGATATAATACATTCCCGTCATAAGTGTGGCACTGGTTATATCACATACAAATCTTTGTCACGTTGATTGTCTGAGAGATTTAATCATGAGATTGCAGTTGTTTATGTATGAAATTAATATATTTTTGATACATTACTTTTGTTTTTTATTAATAAAGAATTTTGGTCTGTTTAGATAAGGTGGTATAAAATAAAATAAAATAAAAAAACCCTGTGCTAAGAAAATTCATCAGAATTTACCATTGTCTTCGTCATAACCTGGCTGGGTATTAGGCCTCCAAGGATCTCTACATCAATCAATTCTGTGCCATCTGCAGCCAATGGCTTCCCATATATTGTCTGTCCATCTTGTTTACAGTTTCTGTTTTGAGGCGAGTAAAGTGTTGTTGCTTTCCATTTTGCAGTGCCATTCCAGAACTTTAAAGACCCAATGGCCATCAGTTCTAACAGTGTCCAATTTGCTGGGCTTTGTAGGTAACTACAAGCTCTTCATAGCTTATCTAACAAAAACAATTTAAAAAAACCGGTTGTCTGTAAAGTCGGTTTACGGACGATAGTTTAACGTGACAACGTCATACATAACAAAATATTCAAACAACAAAAATTAAACCAGGCGGTCACCCATCCAAGTACTGACCGCGCCCGACGTTGCTTAACCTCGGTGATAGGACGAGAACCGGTGTTTTGTCAAATATCTTGAAAACGGTGCATCCTACGGTAACATCAATGAAATTTTCATCTAATACCCCCGCACCCCCTCCCCCGAGCCGAGCTGATCGACGTTTTTTTCACTCTTATTCCGTTGACATAAAGGTTTTCCGATCGGCTGTAGCCGATTCCGTGTCGATAATTTTTGGGTAGTCCTTAAGACAAGAAAGTAAAGCAGAGAGCCAAACTGAATTGAATTGAGCGCCGTTAAGCTAAAACGTGACCAAGTTTTATCGGGGAATCTACCAAAAATAATACTTAAATCTACCATTTTCCCTTTTAAGACAAAAGTAAATAAGAATGAAATGGCTAATTAAGATATCTATCAATAAAATTGGAAGTAAAAAATAAATACCTATTTTTAATAACAAAAAGTCCTTTTACTGTGCTTATGTTAACGTATTTATTAATTAAATTATATCAACGGAATTTTTCCAAGCCAAATTAGCGTATAGCCAACCGTAAAACAAAAAGGCCCTGAATGCGCAATTTACTCGTATTTCCTCTTGTATAGATTTTTAAACCACAACATATCCTATTGAAATATATCTCATTTCTACCAAAACCTACTGTACTAAGGTGTTCAATCTACGAGTAGGGGTCACACTAGTGCCGTCGTGTACAGTGTTGCCAACTGATAACATTCGCAGTAGTCGCTAGAAATGTTGAAAAAGATAGCGTATTTGAAAAATTTGCTCTTAGCGTCGTTGTCTTATTCAGGTAAGTCCGTGCCTTTATAACAAGCTCTTTAATTTGATATGATGTATTCATGTAACTTTTAAGCTTCGTAATTTAATTTTCTAATTTGCCCTCTAAAATTTGTCTCCCGAAGTGACCCTTGGATAATAATCATATAACAATACTCCAAACACTATAAGATTTTTAAAAGCTGACAAAACACTATCAACACGGATTGAAAATTACATTTCGATTATGGTATCGATTATAAAACGTCGTCAAAAACCGATGTCAGGGCATATGTACATCACTAGGGCCAATTAAAAAAAATAACAATTAAGAGGAACAGCTAGCAGAAGCAAAACTGCTTTATTTATCTAAACGAAATACTTATTTTAGCGAGAGACTTAAAAATAAAGAGTTTAAATTATCAAAGATCTCTGAACACAATAATGCCAAGGAAAAAAGGTAAGAGTCGTACTGTGAAACTGCTTGTTTGACTTCCTTGGTATCATGTTTTGATATTATATATAAAATCAAAGTATTTCACCATGGCAAGTTTATTTCTAATTTAATTATTTATTATTAGTATTTTTAACAGACTTAAAAAATAAGGTTATCAATTAATTTGACGTATGTCCTTATGTTATATTGTAGAAAATGTGTATGTAATATTTCTTATAATAATATGTTATTTTATCTAGGGTTCTGAAACTTCTGAATAAATGTCGTAATCGTATTTATGTACGTACAAATGTTTGTTCATATATTTTTCAGAAACTACATAACTGGTTAAATAATTATTTTTATTGGATCAATATCGGTTCAGTACTTTTCAATATTTGGATTGTTAAGTATGCAATGAAGTCTTCGGTTTATCCAGACAATTAAGTTGTTTTTTTTTTCAAATTATTAATGTTTTGAGAGGGTCAGATAAGAATATATAAGAATATATATAAGATTCGATTGTAATTTGTACTATTTTACTTTCCTGGTATTAATAGTAAAATTAACCCTTTCTAGATAAAAAACCAAAAGTAACAAACGCGCAAATCGATGTACTGTGCACATTTTTTGAAGAAAATCCTGAAATTGTACTTGGATATAAAAAAACCCCGAAAAGCTTAAAAGCTGTGTTTGTAAAATGGCAAAAGATCACGCCTCATTTAAACTCCCTTGGAATTCAAAAGGACCCGAGCCAGTGGGCTAAGGTGAGTGAGGAAAAGGTATAGTGTACTCTCTCTGGAAGCAGCACTATTTTTTTACTTTAAAAATCGTCCATTAGTTTTTTAAAGAAATTGGCGAGTTCAAGATATTACCTTGTCGCCAAGTCAGCTCTCCTAACCATTTTGGTTGAAGTAAAACTTGGATTTTCATTTTTGTACTAATTTAAGTCGTGGATATAATATATCACATACACATAAATATTTGTCTAGTATCACCCCTGTAGCTGGAGCTAGCTGTGAACTGAATTAAATAAAATATAATTTATCTCCAGTTATTTATACGCACCTACCTATTTATATCAGCTTAGTTAGTCAAACTAATTTAATTAATGATCATTTGGTTTTTCGGCAGTATTTGCGTAATTATAGAGCCAATTTAAAGCAAAGAAGTTTTAAATGGAAGCAGGATCGAAACGGAATTGGACCAGTTATATGCAACGCTGATGATTTCAGCGAAATTGGGTTTAGGATGCTTCAGGTATTTAGAAAAGAAAAAAGCAAGTCACATGATTTACAGGTGGGTGTTTAATAGACTACTTGTAACAAACTTATATGTTATCTTGTTCGCCATTAAATATTGTACTTACACATTTGTGATGCGCATGTGATAAAAAAGAGCTTTGTTATAAGCATGACAGCAAGATTTACTGATATGCGTAAAGAATTCCCCGCTTAAAGTTGATTCCTTGAGTTCCTTTGTGTAGGTACAATGGCTAATTAAAATAATAGGTACATTTTTTAGTACCTAATAAATATATTTTTGTACTGCCTCCAAATGAATCACATATTTTTCAGAACTCGAATACTTCATCTCTTAATTCAGAAGATAATGTTAAAGCTGCGAAAAACAATGAACCAGAAACGATTATGATTAAAGAGGAATCACAAAAAGACAGTGATTTAAATGATCCTAAAAGAAACAAAATAACTCAAGTTATACCTATGGCTACACAGATATTTCTTAATCCTAATGAAGAAACTCCACAAGTATTTGTCAATGCAGGCGATGTAGCGGATGAGTTTGATATATTCGCAAGGAATATGGCTCAGCAATTGCGGGCATTACCGATGGATATCGCTTTGGAAACACAGGAAATGATGAGGTCGGTTATGCTTAAACAACGTTTGAAAGTATCAAACGACGTTGGAGATCCATTAGAAAAGAAATGCAGTTGATTTATGTTAAATTTTTATTTTAAGCGTTCCCTACTTATTCGTTCTATATTGTGTGACACCAAACGAAGGGACTTGCAGTAAAGATCATAAATTTCATTTTTTGTGTTTTTTTTTTGTTAACAGTCCTCATGTTGAGTATTTAAGAAAAAAAAAATGGATAATTTTTCCATCTAAGTATCTCCGAATCTAATGAGTCTAAATTTTTGAAAAACACGGAATCCGATTATTTGTTTAAAAAAGTAGATGGTAAAACTCTCAATCCATATTGTGCGTACAATCGGCACCCTTGATGCGTGAATCCAACTCGTACTT
Organism: Archips crataeganus; assembly: GCA_947859365.1. Lineage (NCBI taxonomy): Eukaryota > Metazoa > Arthropoda > Insecta > Lepidoptera > Tortricidae > Archips > Archips crataeganus. The sequence goes on from OX402048.1 coordinate 20,904,526, forward strand.
GAACATATTTTCTTATTTTTTTGATTATTGTTAGAACTAGCCGCATAAGAAAGAAAAAATAAAGTAAGGAAAACTGTAATATGAAGTAAGAAAATGAATGTCTTGAATATTCATTTAGAGTTTTAAAAAACTTTACATTCGTGGCTAAAGCCGCGGGGAAACCATAAAGGTTCGTCCATACCGCTGCTTAAAATACGGAAACGTTACGGAATCGCAGTGACGTGCCGTAAACGTCAGAATTTACCGCATGCTCTCCATCGAGAATATTACATAAAAAAAATGGATGTTGCCTGCCGAACTATGAGTTGAAGCCAGGTTCATTCACCTTTGCTCCTATGTTCTATCTCTTTTCAACACTGTGATATATTGCCAGGTTATTTATAAAAAAACCTTATTTTTTTTAGAAATACGCATTATCCGGCATCACCTAATTAATTACTTTAAGCTAATTTCAACAGAAATTTATATTTTTCTTATAAAACTTTCTGCAATAAAATTTACTTAGTTTTCTTTGTATTATACAAAAAAAAGAACCCAGTCAAAATCCTCATTTCACCGGTATGCACCTCCTGCGTACTATGGCAGCACTAAATGGCCGATATGTCAGAATTGTCAGAAGTCATTCACCAATTTCAGAGGATTTTTACGTTAAATAAACGTTTTTCGTCGATTTACTTGGGTTATGCGCTATGTATTGCATAGTAAAGCATTGTAGGAGTAATTGGAGGCCGAAATCCGACATAAAACTTCACAGGTGAGTACTTATTTTACGAAAATGTTCATAAATATTAGTGGCAATCAATTTTCCTATATCTTGCTTCTAAGCTTTGTTAGTTTATATTCAAAAACCCCACGAATAGGTTTATAATGTTAAGTTAGAAGTATATTTTGTTTATTTGGAGTTAAACATGACCATAAATGAAAAATTGAAGAATGTGTGGTTTTACAACTAGGGTGACCAATCCTTTTTCATGCATGGTATTTATTCGTATTGAATGGAACTAAATCTATCAACTTGGTACGGTTTCTATCTTCATAATTCATATCACAGTATATAATAACATGTTTATTGTTTGTGTCTTTACAATTAACATGAATAATATTTTACATTGCAGTTTTCCAAAAGATGAAAGAAGGAGGCAAAATTGGCTGTCGATTGTACCGATAAAGGGAAAGGTGTAGAGCGTTTGACAATTTGCAGCTTGCATTTTAAGCCTGAAGATTATGACTATGACCCAGAAAGGCCGGGACGCCTACTCAGTACAAAACAATATTATTCTCACATGTGTAGAAAATAAACAAACTGTTATAACGTCCTAGTATTTTATTATTTTTTTCCATTGACAAATACTTCACTTATGTTTTGCAGTAAGTATTTGTAGCGTCCTCAGGTAAAAGGTAACCTTTTGCCGGATATCAGTAAGGCCGAGTAACTGCAGAGTGGCATAGAAATGCAACCAGAAATGGACCTTATAATGATGACTGACAAAAAAATTAATTATTAAGTTATTATTATTAATTGGTACCTTTTACTTGAGTTTGTGAGGATGGATGCTCACTTTCATGATAAAACGGTTGAATAAAAATTTAATAACAAAACCGGCCAAGTGCGAGTCGGACTTGCGCACCGAGGGTTCCGTACAAATTTATATGTATCTATGAACATCCAGTCTTAGCAGACCCTGTTCCTAAGCAAAATGTGCGCAGTGTGGGATCATTGTAGATTGGTTACTGATATAGACAGACAGACAAAAAAAAATTATGCTTTCTGCTTGCAATTTATGCTTGCAATTTTTCCTTTATCTGTGCTATAAGACCTTGCTTCGTACCAAATTTCAAGATTCTAAGTTCACGGGAAGTATCCCTTGCGAGTGTCGAAAATTTGCGGCAAATGGCTGTAGGTATCTTTTGATTGCGTTGGGTTAGAAGTTTGATTTTTCAGAGCTCCAAGGGACAGTACAGTAGACTTGAGTATTTGATTTAAATTTCAGCTTGATACCTCCACGCGTTCCTGAGAAAAAGGGTCTTGACAGACGGACGAACGGACAACAAAGTGATCCTATAAGGGTTCCGTTTTTTCTTTTTGAGGTACGGAACCCTAAAAATTGAATTTAATTGAAATTGGTTGAATTTAATAAATTACAAAATCAATCTGTTGTATAAAAGTATGTCAAATTCCGTGGGATATTCCTAATGTATGCTTAATTATGGACACCCTAAAGAAAGAGATGCAAGATCGGCGTGACGTAATTCAAGGTCATTTTTTCTGGCTTCAAAGGAATGTTCGGCATGCAATATCCAGTTTTTTTATTTAATATTCTTGCTCTCCATAGTAAAGTTATGACGTTTACGGTGCGTCCGTCACTGCGATTCCGTAACGTCACCGTTTTTTAAGCGGCGGTTTGGTCGCACCTTAACTTGTGTTGGGCGGATATATTACGTACTAATCGAATTCGGAATCCGGATGCTTGAAATTAGTGTAAAAAACTAGCAATTAATAAAATCGGTATTAGTCCTTCAATGACAGCACTAGTTTTCATTCACATTTCATTCGTTCTTACCTGCCTCACCTGCCTGACAAATGTCATTTTTATCTGACAATCAAATGACGTGACAGATATTTATTACAATAAATTCTAATTTGTTTTGTTTATTTATCTTTATCGGTGTTCAATTAAGTTAATTAATATATTTACGAAATCAAATGAATATGGACAACTTATCAAATAGCTGCCGTGCATGTCTAATTACTTCTGAAACTTTTTCATACTTTCTGGACGAATTAAATCTAGAAATGTATTGGTTTTGTACATCTATCGAGGTTTGTATTATATTAATTAAATGCTTTCAGAGCTTTACTTCTTTTTACATGCTTATAGCTCTTAAAATCTCAAGTAATTCAGGATGATTCCGTCGTATAATAGACTAAAGCTATTCATGTAGGATGTACCCACCTAATAGGTAAGTACCTATAATTTATTTTGTTTTTAGATAAAACAAGACGACCTACCTAAATCACTGTGTGACAGATGCTTCGGTCTCCTGACAAAGTTCTCAGATTTTAAGAAAACCTGTATCCAGTCTGAAAACATTTTATCAGGATTAGTACACGGTTTGTCTAAGAATATCAAATCGGAAACTCTGGATGAGAATTGTGTGGAGTTGAAAACCGGATTAGAGATAAATATGACTGAGGGAATACAAGACAATATTAGGGTAAAGGCAGAAGAATTCAATGATCCTGGTAAAGTGCTTCTTAGTGTTAAAAAACTTTTTAACAAAAAAATTAAACTGCAGAAAAAACTGAAAAGCAAAAAATAATACCTTTTTTGTTTGACCTCAATCTAGGTACCAGTTTGAAGTTGGTGCCTCAGCACGAGCCAGGAGGAGTGATAGAAGCCAATCAGGTAGAAGATTAAAGGTCCACTCCTCCTGGCTAGTGCTGAGGCACCGACTTCAAACTGGTACCTAGATTAAGGTCAAACAAAAACGGTATTATTTTTTGCTTTTCAGTTTTTTCGGCAGTTTAATTTTTTTGTTAAAAAGTTTTTATTTTATAGTTTTTTCCCATTCTTGGGGTATATTTTTTTTCCAAATTTATATAATACCAACTTCAAGGTATACCCTATCCAATAAAAAAGAATTATGAAAATCAGACTACTCTGTAAAAAGTTAGTCAATCATCCCCTGTTTTCCTACCCTTAGGGTAGGAATATTATTTCCAAATTTACATGGGACCACCCTTGGGGTATACGCTTTCCTATAAAAAAAGAATCATCAAAATCCGACTACTCTGTAAAAAGTTATGCATGATCATACATAAAAAAAAAAACAAATATACATGTCGACTTGAGAACCTCCTCCTTTTGTTTTCGTCGGTTGAAAACAACTACTTTTTTTTTGTTTTCAATTCAATCCATCAAAACACAAGAAATTCTGAACTTTTTTGTTGTTTCATTGTAATTTCCAAAGTAACTGTTCTTAATATTTTTTTTTATTTTATTTGTTTTGTACAATTATTGTAACAAAAGTTTAAATTGATAATATATTGAAATTCAAATAATTTGCCTCAAAAAAGCTAAATATAATTTATGATTTCAGATAATTTGGAAGCAGATTTGAATGATGATATCGGAGCTTATGATGATTCAAATTCCACAGTTAGAAGGTAAATTAACACAGTGCATTCAACATCCTAAAAGACAGTAGACAGCAGTTCTGAGTTTCAGTCAGTAAAAAACTTTTTAAATTGAGTTTGAGATAATTTTAGGAGTTCCTATACATAGCTACAACATCGCGACTTGGATAGTATGTATAGCACATCACTAATGCGACGTAGCCACCAAACTGCCCACATGTTAATCTTATATACACCGTGAAATTTTAGTGGTTGTTTTCCCGAAATGAGGTGATTTAGTATCGATTGTACAATCGATTTATAATTACTATTTTGACTAGAGTCAAAAATCCAATTGTGAAAAACGAAAGTCGAAAATGACCGCAAACCAATAGTAACGCTTCGTTGGTACCTAACCTATCGTACGATCGTACGCTACTTGTACCAACGAAGCGTTACTATTGGTTTGCGGTCATTTTCGACTTTCGTTTTTCACAATTGGTTTTTTGACTCTAGTCAAAATAGTAATTATAAATCGATTGTACAATCGAAACTAAATCACCTCGTTTCGGGAAGACAACCACTAAAATTTCACGGTGTATATAAAAATGAATCCCTATTTCCCTTGGTCACGGCATCACGCGTGAACGGCTGGACCGATTTCGTTAATTCTTTTTTTGTTGCGTTTGTTATTGTCAGGTGAAGGTTCTTATGAAATTTTTTTTAGGAAAAAGACAACGGGGGCGAAGCCGCGGGCAACAGCTAGTGGGGTATAAACATCATCATCATTATCCCAGCCTAAATACGTCCCACTGTAGGGCACAGGCCTCTCAGAATGAGAGGGCTTGGGCTGTAGTTCCCACGCGGGCCCAGTGCGTATTGGGAACTTCACACACACCACTGAATTTCTTCGCAGGTGTATGCAGGTTTCCTCACGATGTTTTCCTTCATCGTAAAGCTCATGGTCAATTACAAATATAAACATGGTATACCATAATCTGTTGAAGCTATTTAATAACAAAGTATCAAGAACTTTGCAGTGGTCTACATACTTTATTCCCTTTCATTCTGCGCCTTGCCTTTGTTTCAGAGTGAAAAAAGCTATAAAAATTAAGAAAAGGTTTACAAAAAGTATTCTTAAACCGCACCAATTAAAAAAACGATTCAACTTCACATGTGAGCTGTGTAATAAGAAGTTTGGGTTCAGAGAGCGGTTTGAAGCCCACATGATGGAACACGATGGAAAATCAGTTAGTATTAACCCAGACACGATAACTGCAGTTGTGTGATAAAAAGGCAGAACTGCAAGTTGCTCTAAAAAAGAAATAATAAAAAGAAATAAATAAATAATAAATATCACAGGACAATTCACACCAATTGACCTAGTCCCAAAGTAAGCTAGGCAAAGCTTGTGTTATGGGCACTAGGCAACGGATAAACATACTTATATAGATAGATATATACTTAAGTACATATTAGACACCCAAGACCCGAGAACAAACATTTGTATATTTCATACAAATATCTGCCCTGACACGGGAATCGAACCCGGGACCTCAAGCTTCATAGTCAGGTTCCCTAACCACTAGGCCGTCAGGTCGTCTAAAAATCTTAGATCTTAAGAACAAAGGGAAAGGGGCCTCGCTGAAGAGACTTTGCCCACGTCTTGAGACAATGGCGGCTAAAGATTTTTATGACAGATGAGGGTTAATCAACTTTTAAGTGACCCCGTTGCTATGTTTGTGTCCCTTGGACCACCTAGCATTTTTCTATGAAACAGTATGAAGTGTCACTTGGACAACCGGGGACAGAATAAACAACACATAAATGTTGATTCACCCATGAACTAATTTACTTATGTCCTAATTTTGTCCTAATTTTGCCATTTTTAGATATTGTGAAAGTGTTGTAAAGGAGAGTACAATTACGAAAATATCAAATTTCGTTTTTTTTTGTGCTTGTCCACGTCCAATTAACTTTGATTAGATTAGATTAGATTAGATTAGATTAGATTAGATTATTTATTCCTTCAATATAAGATTACATCATAAATTGTACAAAGTCAAGTCACGCGAATTTATATTGAAGTCGTCAAAAGCACACAAATTAAATTAAATTAATGAATCAAATGGATGTCACAAAATGTTATACTTGAATAAAATAACAAATAAATAACAATAAAACAATTACAATTAAATTTTTTCTCCTCTCAGGATCGTCATAGTTAAAATAAAAATAAATAAATAAAACATTAATAAGAATAATAATGTCACTAACAGGGATCAACCTATTAAAATACATGTCAAATAAAATATTAAAAGTAAAATACAAAGTCAAACCATAAAATAAAATAAGTACCTATACATGTCAAAAACTATAATTCAATGTCTGCAATCAAACTCACTAACAGAGTATAATGGTTTATCCAACAAAAGGTTTCTCAGTTTGCGTCTAAATATTTCGTCAGATGGCTCATTTCTCAGTTCAGCAGGAAGACGCTCATAATGCGTGGGGCCAATGACGCGAGGATTCTTCACCGAAAGCGCCATTCGACGGGGAACTGTACACAACCGTCCTGTGCGACGGACCTGCTTGCCAGCCACGTTTACCCGTAAAAACATGGATAAATTGGTCCTCACAAACATTATCACTTCAAACAAGTACAGTGAGTAGTGAGTCATAATTCGGTGCGTTACGAAAAGTTCCCTGCACGAGTGTCTAGGCCCAACTCCAGCTAATATGCGCATGGCACGCTTCTGCAGCAACAAAACTCTGTTTGAGTCTGTTGAGTTTCCCCATAAAATTGTGCCATACGACATCAGGGAGTGGAAGTGGGCATAGTATACTTGCTTTAAGGCAGCGTCTGAGATAAGGGGTTTAAGTTTTCGCAACGCAAATACTGCACTACTCAGTCTGCCACACAGCTTGTCAACATGGCACTTCCAGTTCAGATTCGAGTCTATCGTGAAACCGAGGAACTTAGAATCACTGCATAATGGCATTGGACCGCTAAGCAGACAAGGAGGCAGGTCAACACTACAACCAGAGAAAATCATTACGTTTGATTTAGCAACGTTAAGCAGTAGGCCGTTGACCGTAAACCATCTTTTCAACTGCTGACAAGCCTCCTGTATCTTCTCAGCGAGCTGTTCGTACGAGCGGGCACTCACAACTACTGTAGTATCATCTGCAAATAGCACTGATAAACCAGTCGAAATGGATGATGGAAGGTCATTCACGAAGACCAAAAACAAGCAATTTCCGAGCGCCGATCCTTGAGGGATTCCTACTGCGACGTCACAAATGTCTGACGCAAGCCTTTTGCCGTTTTCAGACATCTTGACCACCTGCTTACGGCCAGACAAAAAGGACGCGAACAACTGATGAGCACTGCCTTCAATACCATACCGACATAATTTATGTAATAGAATTTTGTGGTTTACTACATCAAATGCTTTTGACAAGTCACACAGGATACCAGCCATCTTGAATTTCTCGTCCATACCTGACAGAATGCAGTCGAAAATTCTATGTGCTGCTGTAGTAGTAGACATTTTCTGCCTGTATGCATATTGCTTGTCCGTCAGGAGGTCGTTCGACTCAAGGTGGCCCATCAAATGGGACGAAACAATTGATTCAACTATTTTAGATATAGTCGGTACAATACTTATTGGCCTGTAACTGCCCACGTCATCTCTATCCCCTTTTCCCTTGAAAACGGGACACACTCTGGTGTTCTTGAGGACATCAGGATATATCCCAGTGGCAAACATAATATTAATAAGTACAACTAGGATATCTGCAATGACTGGCCATATAATTATTAGGATATTTGGTGATATATCATATGCATCAACGGTCGTACAAGTTTTCATCATAGATTTGAGAACTTTATCCAATAAATCACGTGTGACGGTCGGCAAGCTAAAAGTGGGTATATCAGAGCTGCAAAGGTGATTTTGTAGGTATTGGTTGGATAAAGACTCATCAGACTGTACGATACATTTAGATGCTGAATTAACAAAATGCAAATTAAAGGCATCAGGAACTTGGCATTCCGGTACATTTGAACCTGTAACCGGATCCTTGAGGCTAATGTTTTGAGGCTTGCTTTTGGTGCCCACTTCTTCGTTTACGACCCTCCACATCTCCCTTGTCGGATTTTTACTCTCAGCCAGTCTGGTTTCAATGTAAGCCTGTCGAGCACGTAACGTGGCTGTCTTAATGAGACTGGAGTAGTGTGCAATACAATCCGAAATTATGGGATTATTAGGATACTGTCGCCTTATTTCATTTAGATCACTAAGTTTGCGAATATATTCACGTATTTCATCTGTCATCCATGGCAATGCGTTTCTCCCAGAATTAGACTTTAACATTTTAATCGGAAAATGAATGTTAATATAGTATGTCAAAATGTTAAATAACTTATCAAATTTCATGTTAATGTCAATAGTATCATCATAAACAAAATTAAAATTATAATTACAAATGTCACAGTAAAATAAATGAATAGAGTAATCACTAAATAATCGTCTTTCAAAAGTATTATTTTTATTTAGTTTGCCATATGTTAAGTCAATCTCATATCGCTGCGCGTTGTGATCGCTTATAACGGTGTCCACCGGTGACACAGTTACGCCGTGAGCAGCGTTGTTCGCTATGCCACAGTCAATGGATGACGCAGAGTCGGCCGTTACACGAGTAGGGAAAGTTACAGTATTCATGCATCCATAACTAGTGAGTATGTCATCAACGCGCAGTCTCGAACTATTTGTGGATAAATAATCTACATTCTGATCACCAACTATAAGAAACCTTTTGTTTTCATCAGTTAACCTATGTAATAATAATTCAAATTTTTCCAAATAAATGTCAAGTTCACCATTTCCAGTTCTATATAATGCAATAATAACTAATTTGTGACAAATTACTTCAATGGCAGTAAATTCAAAGTGATATTCAACGGAGAGGCTCTGCAGGTCATTACGTTGTTTATACCTAATCCCATCTAGTATGTACAGCGCGACACCGCCGTGCGCGCGGTCAGTCCGACAGTAACAATTCGCTAGTGTATACCCACATAACCTCACGCGTTCAATCTCACCTTTTTTACACCAAATTTCACTTAATCCTAGTATATGCGGTTTTTCAGTATAATTTAAAAGGTCTAATAGTGATGTTTTACCAGTAATCGATCGAACGTTTTGGTGCATAACAACGAATTTGGTGTTTATTTTTGTACAGTCTTTGTTTTGGTTGTGACACGTTTTGCCGGGTCGTTTTTTGGCTGTACAGTATTAAATAATCGCACAGACACACCGTGGGGCCAATTTTTGGAGTCTCGTACTATCTTCCGCTTCTCAGTCGGCACATCAAGACGAAACGAGGAGTATTTTCCGCGCGTGACGACCAGCTGTTCACACACAGGGGCCGCAATCCCCATTTTGGTCTGCACATGAAGAACGACATCCTCCACGGTAGTGTCCTCGCTCAGATTGAACACGTGCAGACTGATGACTCGCGGAGCAGCCGCTCGAAGACCAGTGTGGATTCGAGTTCGCGACGATGTTGACTCGGGTGACGGCGTAGCCGGTGGGGCATCACTCTGACCCTGCGAGCGTGCGAAGGTAGCTACAGCATTGTCCGCTGATCGTGAGCGAGGGCCATCGATGAAGTTTTTGTTGCGGAAGACACGACGCGACCTGCTTGCCAAAGGCTTGCTCGGCGGAGGGTTCGGGATCACGGGTGGTAGGAGCTCCGACACGGGTGTTGTGGGTGGTGTGCCGATCGTTTTGTCAACTGGCGGCCGTTGGTCAGTGTTGACAAAAAGAAACCCTTGAGGACCGGACGAGTTTAGTGACTGTGGTGGTGCCTTAAGTGCTGAGTGGGGGTTTCTGTTGCCGGTTACGATTATATCCAGAATTTGTTGAATACATCCATGCTGGTGAGTTAAAACCTTTTGTTGATCTCGTATTATATCATGACAGCACTTAATTTCCAGTTTCATCTCGGTCATTTCGGTTCTCAAATTTGAAATAACGTCAACCAGCCTGTTGACTGCCGCTGCATTTGTTGTCGTTTTAGGAGTCTTTGACGGTGCCATTTCCTTCAATTCTCAATTTCACTGAGTCTATTGTACGTCAAATTAATTATTTATGTAAATATGTCACTTTAAAACTAGGTTTTAAAATTAAAACAAATAAAATACGTAAGCTCGTTTAAATTGGCTGCCAACCGTAGCAGTGTTGCCAGCACTAATTGACTGCCTATTCTACCTCTAATCTACCTTGCCGATTTAATGCCCAGTTTTTACTTCAAATGCCAAATAAAATGTGATTTAAATCCTGAAAGTTGAATTTGACCCACTCCCAGTGGTCGGAATCACTTGAAATTCGGTATACTTGTGTAGGTTGGATGACAATTCAAGTAAAGTCAACAAAAAGTACAGTAAGCTTAAAAGCTTGCTTTAAAAATGGAATTTTTAACATAAACTTATTTCCTACCATAACTATTCTGTATTTAATTTCCAGACATCAATATACTGTGTGCCTTGCAACAAAACCTTCACAACTTGGGGTGGTTTGAAGCGCCATAATGACTGCGAGCATACCCAACTAAGCCTAGACCAGTTAACTTGCAAGTTGTGTTCCAAAGTATTCAAGAGTCCAAGAACATTGAAGATACACTACGCCACGCATGGCGATAGGAAGCTAAAGATTTGCGATGTGTGTGGGAAAGGATTCAAAAGCGATTTAACTTTAAAGGTGAGAGTTACATCATAGTAATAAGATGAAGCGACGACCTGGTTAAGGTTGCGGGATCGCGTTGGATGCGGATGGCGCAGGACCAACTGTTTGGCGAGCTTTGGAGTGGGCCTATGTTCAGCAGTGGACGTCTTTCGGCTGAGATGATGATGATGATGATAGTATGTTATGTAATAAACTAACTCTAGGTATTAAATTACACCTCGGGCCGTATCATCTAGCACGCAAGCGCTCTTCACCAACTGTTTCTACCCTCATAATATCCCATACTCTTATGAATGACAGACCAAACTGGTGAATAATTTTAATTTTAATACTAGATGAATAAAACCCGCCTGTGTAATTACCGTTCCCATGTGAATTCTGGGAAAATATATACCCTATGTCACTCGCGGAACTGAGACAAATCTACTGAAACCTCACACTTCAAAATCCATTGAGAAAAGGTATATTTCATATTAATAAGATGGTTAAACCAGGTTTTATACTACGAAATTCGGTTTTCGAACTTCGCATCGTGCCGTCCCGTTCACGCTAATAGATAAATAGTATTAAAAAGACGAGTGAGAGGGATGGTATGATATGAAGTTTGAAAATCGAATTTCGTAGTAGCCCCCAAACACCATTGCGTTCCACAGACAATGTAATATAATATATTTAAACTTTTTTTTTTCAGGCACATTTAGAGACGCACGTGGAGAACCGCGAGCGCCGCTACTCGTGCCAACATTGCGGCAAAAAGTACCTCAGCAAGAAAACGTGCGCTTCACACGCTTCGCGTCGCCACTCCGACAAACGATACATCTGTCACCACTGCAACTACCCCTTTACCGACAAAAGCAACCTGGCCAAACACATACTAATACATGAAGGAAAACAACAATTGCATAAGTGCGATCTCTGTTTGAAAACTTACTCGTCCCAATCGGCTCTAGTTATACATAGAAGGGTACATACGGGTGAGAGGCCGTTTCTATGTAATTATTGTCCGAAGAGTTTCTCAAATAGGAGGATGCTGGTTGACCATCAAAGGATACATACGGGAGAGAAGCCTCATAAGTGCTTGGTGTGTGAACAGAGCTTTACCCAGAGAGGGACTATGAAGCGGCATATGAAAGTGCATGATAGACTTTGTACTTAATGAGAAACTATGGCAGCTGTTCCTGTGCCTGAAAAATTGGAAATAAAACTAGAACAAGGTGTTAGTACGGATATTGAGATGAATGATACATAACAGCGGTACCGACGCGAATGTGTCACAAGAGCTCCATTTTAACTATGCCTTTAATATTGGCTTGAGCGGAAGAGTCTATTAGAAAGCTTTGAGAATTTGGTGAATGAGGATTGGAATATTGTATAAGTAATAAAAACTATTCATACTTTTATATACTTATATACTTTAAAAAGTTTTAAGAAATGTGTAGTTTGTTTTTCTACATGCCATGCCCTTTATAAAAAAAAAAGTATAAAACTTGAATTAAAAAATGTGAAAATTTTGTGTTTCTTATAAATCACTAAAAATTAAAAACTTAATAATTTAGATTAATTTAGAAATTACATTTGAAATTTACCATGAGTTTTACGGTCAAGGACAACATCATGAGCAAACCTGCAAACATCGGCAAAGAAATTCAATGGTGTGTGTGAGTGAAGGTTTCAATCCACACTGGTCCCGCGTGGAACCCACAGCCCAAGCCCTCTCATTCTGAGAGGATACTTTTGCTTTGCAGTGGGACATACATAGGCCGAGATGATAATAAATTATTATTTTGTCTATTAGGGATATGTATGCTCTGAAGGGTATAAAAATAAAAAAAAATATCACGGGACAATTCACACCAATTGACCCAGTCCCAAAGTAAGCTAGGAAAGCTTGTGTTATGGGTACTAGGCAACGGATAAACATACTTATATAGATAGATACATACTTAAATACATATTAAACACCCAAGACCCGAGAACAAGTATTATTCATACAAATATCTGCCCCGACACGGGAATCGAACCCGGGACCTCAAGCTTCATAGTCAGGTTCTCTAACCACTAGGCCATCTGGTCGTCTATACGTACGTCTGGTATGTATTACAATACCGAAGTACGAAAGACCGAATGTATTAAAACATCGAATGGGTCAAAAGACCGACACGATTTTTTTCTGAAACCGTAAACTTTTCAGAATTTATTAAAACGGCATCATACAGAACCCATTAGGTTAGGTTAGGTTTGTTTTATAACAATCTTAAAAAGTTAACGGTTTCAGAAAAAAATAGTGTCGGTCTTTTGACCCATTCGATGTTTTAATACATTCGGTCTTTCGTACTTCGGTATTGTAATACATACCCGCTCTGAAGCATGCTCACGAGATCAACATTTCAAAACTACGACCGGAAACCTACCTCGGCTTTGAAATTTCAAAATCAAGTCTGTATAAAACAAATCCTCTTACCTATTCCGAAGGAGATGTAACTAAAAAAGAAAACTACAAGCTGTCAATGTCAAAAAAATTAGAAAAGTAAAATAGGTACTTGTTTATTTTTTTTTGTGTTGATTTAAAAACGCTAAAATAGATTGTGTATATTATATCCTGCATCATGGATAGATGGAACAATATCTGTCGTTCTTGTCTAATCACGGCGGAGTCCTTTTCGTACTTTATTTATGAAAACATTAGTCCTGAAATCTATTTTTACTGCACTTCGATCGAGGTTTGTTTTTTGTTTATCCTTCACAAAAGTATTACAAATACAGATTTTTTAGTATTCAAATGGAACTTTAACATCTATAAGTTTAAAGCAGGGGATTTTTTAAATTTCTGAGCTATATTTTAGGTCAAGCGAGATGATTTACCAAAATCGCTGTGCACTGGTTGTTACGATCTCCTTAAACAGTTCTACGAGTTCAAGAAGATATGTATTAAGTCAGAAAATCAAATACTCGAGTACTCAAATAGTTTAAAACTTAAAAGCGAAACTGAAGTCAATTTAAAAACCGAAGTGGAAGACATAGACACTAAAGTGGATGTTACCGAAGTTTTGGTAAAGAGAGAGAAATCGGATGGTGAGAATAATGGTAATTCTTTATGTCAAACTATACTAGCTGATGCTTATGACTTCTTCTCTAGCCTAGTTCCCCTCCTGTAGGCATTCAGAAAATCCCTTCATAGTGAGTTTTTGATACTCAAAGTAGGTATATTGTATTTTTTTAACCAGTAGAGTATCCAATGGACACTGTTTGTCTGTCCCTCAACTTTTTGTTGTCAATTTAGTGGACACTACCGGCACAAAATGTTGAGGGACAATACACCAGCATACCTTGAAATCTTGCTATTTTAAGTCATAGTTATTACTACACATAAGACTTATACAATACAATACAATACAATGACTCTTTATTGTACACCACAAATAATACAATACAGAAAAACAAGTACATGAAAAAAAGAAATAAGGTAAGCAATGGGCGGCCTTATCGCTTCAAAGCAATCTCTTCCAGGCAACCTTTAAAAAAGAAAGAAAGAAAGCAAGGAATGCATTTCAGCAGGTGGTGCAATATAAAATTTAATAAATAATAATAAATAAATAGATAAATAAATATTAGGGGACAATCTTACACAAATCGACCTAGTCCCAAACTAAGCAAAGCTTGTATTAAAAAACAAACATTTTATTAAAACAACTGAAAACATCTAATAATACACATCATAAAACATACATAAATAAGTGATACACAATATACCTGTAAATAAATGGACACAATAATACAATTCTCAAGCACAGGATAAAACATAGTGTTGCTTAAGCATAGATTTAAAAATGGGCAAAGATTTAGCATGCCGTAGGTCTATTGGTAGGGAGTTCCATAACCAAATAGCCTGGACTTATTATATTTTATTGCTAAAATTATCTCAATGTTTCAACCACTTTGCACCAGCTCTGGGCAGAATTGCTGTGGTTGAAACATTGGTAATTTTAGCAATAAATGTATGTATGAATGTAAAACTCTTTTTTTTTATACAAAACACATGATAACAAAACCTTTGAATGATTGACAGGCCATCAGAAACAAGATTAGATATGGAATGAAAGTAAAGACAACTGAAATCTAAAATAAATTGTCATGATAAGTCTGGGGTGTAATAATAAAATAACTCAAGCTATACAACGTGTCTCTACTCTCTGGACAAGGACCGAAATCCTGAGTAGAGTTCCTTCTCAGGAATAAACCTTAAATCAGTCATTTCTCTGTTACAAGTAATATGGTGGCGTTTGGTGCGAGGCTTTGTAAGTACATAGCTTAAAAATACCTTTATCAACACATATGTCTATGTCCAGAAGGTAGTGACACATTGTATAACTGCAAAACTTTATATTTTTGATCTCTGATGCTTTGGCTGTGAGTTGTCTATAAGTCTCCCACAGTACAGTTTTGATAATATACATGGCTTTAATTAAGGGTGAGGCCACACAAGCGTAATTTTGTGACTTATGAGCGGCAGAATTTCGGTTGCGCCATACATTGTGTCACGTGAGTGCAAACTGAAATTCTGCCGCTCACGACTCACAAAATTACGCTCGTGTGGCCTCACCCTAATAATAAATAATGATTTCTGGCTTCCAGATGCATCAGAACCTTATTTTTCTGATCATATTGACACCCAAGATCAGGATGACCCTTTTATAAGGTGAGTGTTTTCAAGGACTAAGCAAGTTGGCTTTCACATTTAAAACAATGTAAGACTTGAAACTAATGATACTTACAAATCACACATAATTAGATGCTCAAACTCCTAGTTCAGTATACTTTGTTAATTGTAAATCCATTTGTAAAATATTAACTTATTTCATTAAATGAGTCATACACATTCAGTGCCGGGAACGCCACAGGGGAGTTCTCCGTTCTCTGTGGCGTTCCCGGCACTGAATGTGTTAAAAAAAAACTTAATTTGTTCCTTTGTGTAACAAAAGTTACCCATATAGTTAGTTTGTATGACTAAATTTCGTTACACAAAGGATGCAATCGTGATTTTGTTTCCATTAAGCATTTAATGTATGTGCAATTTTTTTGAAAACTAATTAAATAGAGGGTTATTTGTTCACTGACATCCTCTTAACCCTGAATTCCTATCACTCAAACAAATGTTTTTTGTTTTACGACTTTTCAAAATGAAGCACTTATCCCATACAAATACACAGAGTATCGTAAAAATAAGAGGTAATCTCAAATTTTCAAAACGTTATTACACCAAAAATATTAAGTTATAACAAAAGCCGTAAAAAAATAAAAACATTTGTTTAAGTGGTAGGAGTTTAGGGTTAAAAGGATGCTAGTGAATTACAAATAACCCTGTATTTTTCTAAAAAGTTAACTTGGTTACATTTAGTTGTCATTTCATATATAAATTGTATTTCATATGTTATTCCATTAAATAACACATGAAATACAATACTTCCGTAAGTGACCGCTAGAGGCGCTGTACAATTCTCCATACAAATAATTTACGCCGTCGCTAGCGAGTACGGTCACGTAAACTAGTGTAAACTCATGGTAGAGGTACTGGTGAAGGTGGCAGGAACGCATTGGATGCGGATGGCGCAGGGCCGATCCGTTTGGCGAGCCTTGGGGGATGCCTATGTTCAGCAGTGGACATCTTTTGGCTGAAATGATGATGGTGATGATGATGATGATGATGCCATTAGAGCTTGTAATAATCATTATTTTATTTAGAGATCAAATCAAATGAGGCGATGGCACATTTTTTTCACGGCATGGACGCGGTATTTTAAAAAGCGTAAAGTTAATCGAAGTTAACGGGTTCAAGTAATTCATTATTTGAAATTCAGTCTTGTGCCCAGCTTAGACCATACTTCTACATTTAATATATCCATTTTGTTCTGCACTTGCTTCTGTTAATTGCAGAGAAAAAGCCATCAAAATAAATAGAAAAGATCTAAAAGGCGTGAACAAAAAAAGGCGGAAAAGACCATTCAACTTCTCCTGCGAGTTGTGTAGCAAAAAGTTCGTGTTCAAAGAACGATTTGAAGCTCACAAGCTAAAACACGAAGGAAAAATAGTAAGTTAAAATATTTTTTCACTTCTCATGCTCGTAAAGTTGTTCTTTATGTCACAGTTTTATGTCGAGAGAATGCTACATAAAACATCCACAAACAGTAGAAAATAAAATATAAGTTTACTGTTTTTTTTTTATATAACTTTTATTTTATATTACAAAATTAATAAAACTAGACAAGTCATATAAAAAAAATGATACACAATTAAGGGATTAAATTGAAACAAAATTTAATTGATTCCTTTGTGTAACGAAAGTTACCCATATGGTTTGTGTGACTAACGTTCGTTACACAAACGACGTGATCGTGATTTTTAACACGCTTTTTTATTTACAATGTACAATATACAATTTTTTGATAATGACTCAACTTCCAAAATTGATATTGATCTAATCTTTGCTATTAAAAAACTTCAGGCACCGATCCACTGTGAACCATGTGACAAAACGTTTGAGACGTGGAGCGGTTTGCGGCGGCACAACGTCTCAGACCACTCTCTCCACAGTTTCAAAGATTTGACTTGCAAAGTGTGCTTTAAAGTCTGCAAGACCCCGTCGACTTTGAAGATCCATTATAAAACTCATGAAGAACGGAAAGTACAGATATGTGACGAATGTGGGAGAGAGTTTAAGAGCCATTTAACTTTAAAGGTGAGTCGGTCAACCCTCTCAGAATGACACGGCTTGGGGTCTATTTCCCACGCGAGCCCAGTTGCTCATTGAGAACTTTACACACACCTCTAAATTGCTACGCCTGTGTGTACAGGTTTGTTAGCTTCATTTTAAATGTAACTTAACTCACGCACGATTTTCTACTTTTTGTTTTCCAAATCCAACTGGCTTTATACTGCGAAATTCGATTTTCGAACTTCGTATCGAGCCGTTCTGTTCGCGCTGATAGTATTAAACAAGAGTAAAAGGGACGACGCGATACGTACTTCGAATTTCGTAGTAGCCCCCCTGACATACTAATGTTTAATTAAATTGTCTACAGAACCACTTAGAGACCCACACAAAGAACCGCCAACGCAATTTCACCTGCCAACACTGCGGGAAGAAGTACGTCAGCAAGAAAACCCGCGCGAAACACATATACCGCAGACACACAAACCGACGCTTCCTATGCCACTACTGCAACTATCCATTCGGCGATAAAAGCAACCTCATCAAGCACATAATGATTCATGAAGGTAAACAACGTTTATACAAATGCGACTTGTGTTTTCGAGCACTTACCTCCTCCGCATCTTTAGTTGTTCATAAACGTATCCATTCAGGCGAAAGACCGTTCTCATGTAATTTTTGCCCGAAGAGATTTTCTAATAGAGGTATGTTGGTGGAACATCAAAGGACTCATACGGGCGAGAAGCCTTATAAGTGCGTGGTGTGTGAACAGAGCTTTACGCAACGTGGGTCCATGAAGAGACATATGAAAGTTCATGATAGACTTTGTGCGTAATTTTGTTACTGACTTTGGGAGCCCCGGTTCCCAGTGAACATTGTATTGAATGTACATTGTGGCATTCGTGGCCGACTAACCGACAAACGTAAGTTATTTAAAAAAAATTGTACATAGTTAAGGGCTTAATAAAAACAAAATCACGACCGTTTCCTTTGTGTAACGAAAATTAGTCATACAAACTATATGGGTAACTTTAGTTACACAAAGGAATCAATTAAGTTTTGTGTTATTAAATCCGTTGTGTAAATTTTTTTTGAAAGCTACTCTTAACAAAGATTCCTCTGGTTATTTCAAGCCAAACGTTTTGTATAGTAGGCATAGTTAAAAGACCAAGATTATTTTTTTTAATCAACAAAATAAAAAACATTTTAACGAGACTTAGATTTTTATTTTTAAATTAGCTATCCTAATTACAATTATATATTTACATTGGTCTATTGGTAACGCCCTGTGATTCAATTGTGTTAAATGTATTTTTTTAAATAAATCCCTTTTGTACATACACCGTGAAATTTTAGTGGTTGTTTTCCCGAAACGAGGTGATTTAGTTTCGATTGTACAATCGATTTATAATTACTATTTTGACTAGAGTCAAAAATCCAATTGTGAAAAACGAAAGTCGAAAATTACCGCAAACCAATAGTAACGCTTCGTTGGTACAAGTAGCGTACGATCGTACGATAGGTTAGGTACCAACGAAGCGTTACTATTGGTTTGCGGTCTTTTTCTACGTTCGTTTTTCACAATTGGATTTTTGACTCTAGTCAAAATAGTAATTATAAATCGATTGTACAATCGATACTAAATCACCTCGTTTCGGGAAAACAACCACTTAAATTTCACGGTGTATTTGATCCTTGTAACTTTGTTCTGAAATATTTGACAAACAATCATAATTATAGTTGAATCATAAGCACAAGCAGCCATAGATATAAATAAGGGGAGATATCGTCGCTAAGTTCAAACACCACGTAAGTATTATTTGGACAGTTTTGACATATTGATGCCATGCTAAAATAACTGTTCATAATAATTCAGTTTTTTCACTCTCTTGAAAGTGACTTTTTTTATTATGTGAGAGGGGAAAACGAGCAAGCGGTTCATCTGATGGAAAATTATCACTACCGCCCATAAATATCAACAACTCAAAAAGAGTCACTGATCCGTTGCCGGCCTCTGATAAAGGAGAGGGAATAGAGGAAGTGGAGAAGGTTTGACATGTGTGGTGTTAGAATTTAGCGACGATAAACTACCTTAGCTTCTTATGAGATGCACTAATAGCAAGTTAGGTATGAAGTATCTTTTTGTATTTATTTTTTCAACTTCATTATTTTATTACTTTTACGGTCATCCCGTGAAACCATATATTTCAAACTAAATACAAACATAAGGCATAGAGGGCATAACATAGATGCGCGTTTTATCACTGCATAAGGTGATTATAACAGACTGAAATGTGCGATGTATGGGAAAGATTCGTCGCTAACCTCTAGACCAGTGATGGTGTAGGGGTAAGCACGCAGCACGGAATGCTGAGGACCTGGGTTCGATTCCCAGCATTGGTCTTTTTTCTGGGGTTTTTTTCTGTGCATCTATATTTCATTTTGTATTTAGTTTGAAATACACCGTGAAATTTTAGTGGTTGTTTTCCCGAAACGAGGTGATTTAGTATCGATTGTACAATTATTTACTATTTTGACTAGAGTCAAAAATCCAATTGTGAAAAACGAAAGTCGAAAATGACCGCAAACCAATAGTAACGCTTCGTTGGTACCTAACCTATCGTACGGTCGTACGCTACTTGTACCAACGAAGCGTTACTATTGGTTTGCGGTCATTTTCGACTTTCGTTTTTCACAATTGGATTTTTGACTCTAGTCAAAATAGTAATTATTAATCGATTGTACAATCGAAACTAAATCACCTTGTTTCGGGAAAACAACCACTAAAATTTCACGGTGTATATGCGCTAATAGCTCCAGAACAAAACAAAGCCCACGGATCAATTTCCACTCGTAAGTATAACAAGTTAAAATTTTTGTAATAATTTGTATTGTTCTGCCTTCGCAATCTGTAGAAAGGGATAGAAACACGCGACTTATGTGCGTTTGAGCAGCACCGCACGTAAATTAAAGTGAATCAAGAACATTTGCTTAGACGTATGTCGTAAATTTAGTACGCTGGGCCTTACGAGGAGTAATTTAAAAATTATTGAACTCATCACTGGAATGTTGAAACATTTACACGATCACGGCGTGGTTAATATAAATTACAAGGAATAACAATTATACAACCTTTGATATGTATTTTAGCGATCGAATTTGCCAAAAGTTTATTTATCGAAAAGGAGTTGAACCGGACGGAGACTGGGGGGTTACTGCGAAATTCGAAGTTCGAAGTTCGGATCGTGCTGTCCCTCTCACTCTCGTAATAAATACCATTAGCGTGAGCGGAACGGCATGAAACGAAGTTCGAATTTCGCGCTTCGTAGTATAGGGCCTGGTCTCTCGTGGGTGCGTGGAACCAGCAGACTTATTGTCTAACGCTTCTGACGCTTGCCTTCGCAATCCCTATTTCTTTCTGGCACACGGTATAAAATGATGACAGAAAGAGATGGTGAAAGCGAAGGCAAGCGCCAGAAGCGTTAGACAGTACGGCCTCAGGACTAGTCCCTATCTTTGCTCGGTCATTACCAAACGGGTCGTTATCATAAAATATATATATAACTAGCTGATGCCCGCGGCTTCGCCCCTGTTGTATTTTTTTAAATTTCTTTCATAAAAAACCTTCTCCTGACAATAACAAACGCAACAAAAAAAGAATTATCCAATTCATTCCTTTAGACGACCAGATGGCCTAGTGGTTAGAGAGCCTGACTATGAAGCTTGAGGTCCCGGGTTCGATTCCCGTGTCGGGGCAGATATTTGTATGAAAATACGAATGTTTGTTCTCGGGTCTTGGGTGTTTAATATGTATTTAAGTATGTATCTATCTATATAAGTATGTTTATCCGTTGCCTAGTACCCATAACACAAGCTTTCCTAGCTTACTTTGGGACTAGGTCAATTGGTGTGAATTGTCCTTTGTGTAACGAAAGTTACCCATATAGTTTGTATGACTAACTTTCGTTACACAAAGGACGCGATCGTGATTTTGTATTGATTAAGCCTTTAATGCATGCCGCACATTCAGAACGAGACTGGGTGAATATTCAGCTTTTTTTTTTCTTTTTGCCATTTGAGCAAATATTATTAAAAAGGATGATGGTTCACTTTTTATGAAAACTAGGACAGTACCGATGCTGTATCTAGTATGATCAAATTTCGCGCGACTCATCCTTCGGTTGTGGTAATCGTCAAATGGTAATGAGGTTTAACCTCTTCATTGCCACAAAATAAACGAAGTGACGTGCCATGTCACGTTACATGACAAACCGATTTTCTACTTAAAATCCATTGTAGGAGGGTTTGTTTCGAGTTGAAATATTGGTCATGTATAGATGACGTTGGCGTGTGAGGCTTCCATTGGCTGTCACGACTAGATGACAGGCGGTGAAGAGGTTAGACGAGCGGTCAAAATGAGAATGATTCGATTATGTCAGTCTCGTTCTGCAGGTGCGATGTACAATTTTATGAAAACGACCATGTCATTACAATGTCTACCATACACCGTGTTTTTTTTTATTTGCGTTAATTTCGACACGTTGCTCGGTAGTACATTAACAGAAATTGCCTGGTATTTTGATTTTTGTTAAAATCGATTTTAATAAATCAATATTATAGGCACAGTGCAAAAGGTCCCTTAGAGTTACACAAAAGTTAGTGTCAACTATGACACATAATAAAAGAAAAAGTATGTCATGTCGAATGAACTCTCCTCAATAATCTCCTTGTAGCGAATAGATATGAATGGAAAACTCTTTACTGACGAAATTTAAAAGATAAATAATAATAGGAAGTAATGAAGGACCTTTTACACTGGTTCAGCCATTACATTTAATTATTGAATATCTCAAAAATAATAAGAGTTAAGACACAAGTTTCTTCGAGAAATTAACTCTATTTGATCTGAATAATCTTCCCTGAAAGTTAACGGAAATAAAAAACCGGTTGTCTGTAAAGTCGGTTTACGGTCAATAGTTTAACGTGACAACGTCATATATATATATATATATATATATATATATATATATATATATATATATATATATATATATATATATTTTTTAAATATATATATTTGGGGACAATCTTACACAAATCGACCTAGTCCCAAACTAAGCAAAGCTTGAACTATGGGTACTAGACGACGATAAACATACTTATACGTATAGATAAATATATACTTAAATACATAGAAAACATCCATAACTCAGGAACAAATATTCGTGCTCATCACACAAATAAATGCCCTTACCGGGATTCGAACCCAGGACCTCTTGCTTCGTAGGCAGTGTCACTACCAACTAGGCTAAAGAGGTCGTTAAACATTCATAACAAAACATTCAAAAATAAAAATGAAACCAGGCGGTCACCCATCCAAGTACTAACCGCGCCCGACGTTGCTTAACCTTGGTGATCGGACGAGAACCGGTGTTTTGTCAAATACCTTGAAAACGGTGCATCCTACGGCAAAATTAATGAAATTTTCATACCCCCTTAAATACCCCCGCACCCCTCTCGCCCCCCGCAACCCCCCCACCGCATTGAAAATTACCCGAGCGCTAGATTACTAATATTGTACATGCTGGCGTTCGCTGCTCTCTTGTACCTACATACTGGCGTTCGCTGCTCTCTTATACATACTGGCCTTCGCTGCTCTGTAGGTACATATGCGTACATGTACGTTACATTGCGACATCCCTTTTCGTGTATGCAGCCGGCGTTCATCGATTTATTAGACGTTGTCACGTCAAAAAAACACATCGACGGTTAAAAGGCAAAACGTATGAAGCGGCACTTTTTGTCAAAATGAGTTATATAGGTACATATTTGAAATCAGCGAATTTTTCTCCGTCGTTTGAGCCGAGTTTCATGTAAAGTTCACAAAATATAAATAAATAAATAAATAAATATTAGGGGACAATCTTACTCAAATCGACCTAGTCCCAAACTAAGCAAAGCTTGTACTATGGGTACTAGACGACGATAAACATACTTATATAGATAAATAAATAGTTAAATACGTAGAAAACATCCATAACTCAGGAACAAATATTTGTGCTCATCACACAAATAAATGCCCTTACCGGGATTTGAACCCAGGACCTCTTGCTTCGTAGGCAGGGTCACTACCAACTAGGCTAAAGCGGTCGTTAAATGTCGCTTCATGCGTTTCGCCTATTAACCGTCGACATGGTATTTCGCCTTCGCATACGAAACATCGACGGGCAGTGATGTGCAGTATGTGATCGATCACAATACAATCACGAGTCGTGCCTCCACTCCGCATAAGAAACAGTAACAGGCACGGTGGCTTCGTGCGGGCGGACGGCGTCGTCCCGCATATGCCCTTTCATATGCCGGTTGAGCGCACACTTCTGGATGAAGGCCTGACTGCACAACTGGCACTTGTGGGGTTTCTCCCCGGTGTGAATCATCCTGTGGTTGCGGAGGTCTTTGCGGGCCATGAATTTCTTTGGACAGAGGTCGCAGGCGTAGGGGCGTTCGCCTGTGAACAAATGTCGCGTTATCATTGCTGCCAGGTATCTAACTGTTGTGGGGCAAGAAATCAATAAAAAAAAAACCGGCCAAGTGCGAATTTCTTTATTTTTATTTTATTATTTATTTTTAAAGTCAATACATAATTATTTCAAGCTTCTGCCTGTTGCCGTTATCAATATCGAGCAAAAACGAGCAAAAAAAATCTCGTTTGTTGTATGGGAGCCCCCTTAAATATTTATTTTATTCCGTTTTTTAGCATTTGTTGTTATAGCGGCAACCGAAATACATCATCTGTGAAAATTTCAACTCTCTAGCTATCACGGTTCCAGAGATACAGCCTGGTGACAGACGGACGGACGGACGGACAGCGGAGCCTCAGTAATAAGGTTTCCGTTTTTACCCTTTGGGTACGGAGCCCTAAAAAAGGAACACGGTGAATATTCAGCATTTTCACGGCGTTTTCGTCATTGCCGTTTCAGCAAATATTTTGAAGAGATGATGCTCAGGCACAGAATATATAATAGTACTGACGTACAGAATGGAAACGCTCCGCCCCGCACCGATTCGAGTTACCCCTCCCCCCAAGGCGCCGATTGCTTGACGTCGCTGTTCACCAGTCGGGTGTGCACTGCGCAACGCGATGCATGTCGGCCGCACGGCACAAAACTTTTGCGAAATGGTAATATAATTGTGCATTGTATGGGAGTTTGGCAACAGCCAAAGATAACGAAAGGAGTTTTTTTTCGATTTCCGAAGGACGAAAGAAGGTAGATAACGAACTTTAATTAGCAACATGAACAATGTAGGTAACTAGGTTTAAAAGTTTGTTACCTATAATGTATAAATAGACAATTTATTGAATCAGGCGTTACTTTGCTTTGTTTAACATTTGGTAGCATAGCATACGGTTGTGGTAACTCTGAAGATGAGCTCTGGTTGAGTTCGAAACGCGTCAGTGTAGCTTGGTGGTGGTGATGGTTGGGTTTATGTGATTTGTGTGTGTTCGTACAGTGTGGAGGTGGAGGAACTGCATGAACGCACATTTCTTGCATAAACGTAACTATTGTAAGGTCGCGGGTGAGCAAAGTAATTGTTTTAGTTCATTTGTATAAATAGACGTCTTATATCAGTAGGTATTTGTAAAATTAATTTGTTAATTATTTCGTATCAATAGATCAATATCTACAATTACATTCTCTAATTGTCTTTACAAAATGAATTAGGTATACACTCATTCACTTACTTTTAAACACTTAATTTAGACAAACGATAAGTTTAATTATAAGTACTACGATAATTAGATTACCTACTCATTTTATTTTACATTACAACGTTGGTCGCGCTCAACGAACGGCGCGGCATTCACTTTCAGCAGCTATCTCTTTCTATCCCTTTTTGCGATAGTCAGCCCTGTGCACCTCACGCACACATTGACGCGTGTACAGACGTCGTCGTGCTTGTGTGGATTCAGGAACGCGTGTTTTGTGCGTCGTGTCCGCCGTGTGGCTCAGGGTAAACTTTTGACGTGACAACGTCTAATAAATCCAGTGGTCGGATCGAGACACAATTTGGTAAGCATATGTAGATTAGATAGGAAATTTAAAAGAAATAAATTTAAGACTAATTTAAATGTTACCTGTATGAGTCCTCATGTGTATGGCCATGAAGCTTCTGCTTTTGAAGGTTTTATCACACATCTGACACGAGAACGGCTTGTCTGTTGAATGCGATCGCATGTGCTTCACTAGATCAGCCTGAAACATACAAAACAAGTTATAGGGTTGCTATACTTCCCATATCAGTTCCCAACAATGGCAACCCTAAAAATAACTGAAGTTAATATGAAACTTTGGCAAGATTTTGCGAAGGATACAAATGGGTGGAAAGAAAAAGGCTTTTGCTCAGCAGTCGGACGTCTAATAGGCTATTTAAAAAAAAAAATCTATACATATAATAAATCTGTAACAAGTCGGTGTCTGTACATTGAAGATATTTGAGAAAAACTGTCACTAGGGCTATTTATTAGCACAATAGAACCCAAAACAACGATTTTTAGAATTATTGTCTGTTTGTCTGTGCGTTTGTGCGCGCTAATCTCAGAAACGGCTTAACCTAGAAGGATGCGGTTTTCACTGATATGTTGGTATTTTCTTGGATTAACATTTAGTGTTTGTTTCATTTGAATCGGTTCACAAATAAGAAAGATACGTCTATTTTAAGAATTTATCGAACAGGTTTTTTTGTTTGAACGCGCTAATCTCAGGAACTACTGCTCCGATTTGAAAAATTCTTTCAGTGTTAGATAGCACATTTATCGAGGAAGGCTATAAGCTATATAACATCACGCTAACACCAATAGGAGCGGAGCGGAGCGGAAGAATGTTTCAAAATCGGGGGTTTTTGAAGTAAAACTTCTATAGGCATGCTTGACTTGGGAGTACGGTGCACGGTGTTGAATGTGAACGCGGGGGTGCGGGGGCGGGTAATTTTTTTTATATCAAGGAACTAAGGAGAGCCATAATTGATGAAAAAGCAAATTGGATAAAAAAAAATAAGCTGCCCAAATTACTAATTCCACGCGGACGGAGTCGCGGGCAAAAGCTATAAAAAATAAAATTATACACCAAAGAAAACAACACACAAAATTCAGAGGCAGTCCTGGCAGTCTTGCAGTTTTGTTTGACAGCCCTAGTACAGTCAGCTGCAGAGAAAAGGTACCCCCAAGTGCTAGCAGTAACTACAGTGGTGGATACCCTTTGTGATGCGTCTTACCATACCAGCTTAGTTCTCATCTAATCGTTTACTAACACATATATGTACTATTGCCATGTTTAGCCACACCTAATATATGCCGCCTCTCTGTTTGTTTAAAAAGCCTTGGTAGGGTGGATCAACTATTTCTTGTTGTTATTTTGTCCCGTCAGCGAGGGGACAAAAGTAGTGCAGTTTAATTAGAAGAAATGTTGTGTCACATTAACTAACATGCTTATTAGATGACTACCACAAAAATGCATGTTCGGCAAATTATAATCAGATAAACTTACGGTTCAAAAAGAGTGACCCAGGAGACCGTCACTATAGCAACGAGTGACAAAAAAAGTTGATCGTCCCAGTAACTAGTGGTTCTCAAGCAGAGGGTCGTGGATTCCAGCCCAGGCTCGCACTTCTGAGGTTTTTCAGCATTTATGTGCGAAATTAACCATGAGCTTTACATTGAAGGAGAAACTTCATGAGGTAATCTGCACGCGCTTGCGAACAAATTCCATGGTGTGTGTGAAGGCTCCAATCCGCAATGGGCCCGCGTGAGCACTACAGCTCAAGCCTGTGCCCTGCAGTGGCACGTATATAGGGGATGATGATTTACCTTGATATAAAACTTCATCTCGCACTGCGTACAGCCATAGTTCTTGATGCCGGTGTGTCTAATGAGGTGTATCTTGAGGTTGCCAGGTTGCGCGAACTTTTTACCGCACTGGTAACACCCGTAGTTTCTCTCGTTCTTATGCGTTTCTATGTGCATCTGTAAGTAAATACTTAATTTTGTTTAACTCGGATATTGCAAGACAACTGTCATAGTTTTCTGACCGTTGGATCGAACAGTGAACTCGCAAAAGGCCCTGACTCTTTTTTCTATATAATACCAGAGATTTCGGAAAGACCATTATGGCCAAGAAGAATGCGTCGCTAAAAACATGGCAGAAATCTTTTTACAGTTCCGTACCCAAAGGGTAAAAACGGGACCCTATTACTGAGACTATGCTGTACGTCCGTCCGTCTGTCCATCTGTCACCAGGTTGTATCCCATGAACCGTGATAGCTAGGCAGTTGAAATTTTCACAGATGATGTATTTTGGTTGCCGCTAAACAACAAATACTAAAAAACAGAATAAAATAAATATTTAAGGGGCTTCCATACAACAAACAAGATCTTTTTTGCTCAATATTGATAAAGGCAACAGGTGGACACTTGAAATATTCACAGAATATTTAGTTGTAATTATTCACTTTTTAAAATAAATAATTCAATTAAAATAAAACGTGATTTTTTTGCCGTTTTTACAGATAATGGTACGGAAAACTTCGTGCGCGATTCCGACTCGCTCTTGGCTGGTTTTTTTTATAATTACTAGCTGTTGTCCGCGACTCCGTCTGCGAAGAATAGGGGTATAAATAATAGCCTACAGCCTATTCTCAGACCTAACAAATACAGAGAAATACCAAAAACAGGCTTAATGGAAACAAAATCACGATCGCTTCCTTTGTGTAACGAAACGTAGTCATACAAAGGGAACGTATCAAAATATATAAAGTTTAAAACGAATAATGGACGAAATACATAATAATGGTCATAATATATACTAAAATTTTCTATGAAACTATTGATAAAACGAACTTTTTTAATCGTGTAATCTACAGATTGGTTTAGGTTAGGTTAGGTTTATTTTATGAAAATCCTGTAAAGTTGAGAATTTCCAAGAAAATTGCATTATATCAAATGACCATTATGTATTTCGTCCATTATTAATTTTAAACTTTATATATTTTGATACATACCCCATACAAACTATATGGGTAACTTTCGTTACACAAAGGAATCAATTAAGTTTTGTTTTAATACATTTATTTATTTATTTACACTATTTATGACAAGAAAAAATAAAAACACATAAAATTAACTAAAACGGGCTTCCTCTGCCAAAGGTAGGGCAGCGCGGGGTATTGTTTTAATTAAGTAAATCCCTTAATTATGTACAATTTTTTTTAAAATGACTCGTATATGCTAGCTTTTTAGTCTAATTTTCACTGATATTTAATTTCAAGTTAAGCTTTATGGAAAAAGCCAGTTACGCGGAATACGCAGTATTGCAGTTTCACAGATGAGTTGTGTCCCTTAAAAAACTAACCTTCAAATTATGGGCCTGAACAAACTTAGCATCGCAGATGTGGCATGCGTGCTTCTTGATCCCAGCGTGGATGAGCTCATGGTTCTTCAACACGTTCAGATAGGCAAAGTCTTTGCCACACGTGAGGCACTGGTACTTCCTGACTCCGGAGTGTGTACGGGAGTGACTTGATAAGCTTCGGAATGTTAAGAAGGTCTTGTCGCATTCCGGACATTTGATGTCAGGCTGCAAATTACAATTAAATCAATGTTTATAAATAACAGAACTATTATCTATTTTACCGATTTCATATTAAAGTAGGTTGTATTTTCATCAGTATGCTTTTAATTTATACACAGGTGTGTGCAGGTTTTTTCTTTATGTTTCCGTTCACCGTAAAGCTCATGGTAATGTCTGTAATTTAATTTTGCACATAAAATTCCAAAAAACTCAAGAGGTGGGCCATTCTACTTTTCGTTGACCAGTAATTTTTTGAACTGTGCTCTTCAAATATTTTTTTTTACAAAAACGGTAAAGTCCTCGGTTTAAATCATTAAAGATTTAAATAGGCACATAATTAAGCTTACATTTAAAATTATCACTACGTATAAAAAGTAATCATTATTATCTATAAAGTAGGTAACGCAGTGGACATGCATGTCCCCGCCATTTGTATGGAAATTGATGTATTTTCCGCTGAGTTACCAATTTTTCCACAAAATTTCTTTGAATTTAAAGTTTTATTGCTTTAAAACATTAAATTTAGGTGTTTCAGTTTGTATATAAGCTATTTACACTTGAAAAAAATCACCAGGTATGCCTTATATTTCACAAAAGATTAATGGTTACTTAAAAGTAGAATGGCCCAGGTGTTAGTCTGGGCTTGAACCCACGACCCTTACTTGAAGGGCAGGTCCAGCGACTAATCCACCACAACTTTAAATATTATTGCAATTTTTTTTTTGTTACAAAAGGTAACCACAGATAACCTAAGGAATAAAAAATAACCCTTATCCCTCTTTTCATATACACCAAAACTTGTAATTTTTTTTTCTCTTTTGGCTTTTACTCTTGCTAGCTTAGCACGGCATATTTTGCCAATGTCAACGTAAATACATGATCCAACATTACACCCAATCTTACCTTTTTTCCAAAATGACTTCTCATGTGAGCCTCCAATGTCTCATACTTTTGAAACCGCTTGTCGCACTTGATGCATTTCATTCGATCCCTTTTCTTTGTTCCTTCTGTACTTTTTCTGTATACTCGTCTTTTTCTCCTGGAATTGGACACATAAAAACAAAATGAACTTCACCAATTTTGTTCCCTTTTACATTTGAAACGTAAAAACCAAAATGCTATTAATATTGCAAAAGTTTGAGATCAAATTTTTATGATTTTGGTTGTGTTGTGTGTGTGGTTGGTTACTGATGTACAAATTCATTAGACATGCTTTTGTATACAGGGACTCCATCTCTGTGCAAGGCAGCGTTTAGTGTGTTGTAGTTTGACATAGTCACATTAGGTGTACTCAAGCCCTCAAGCCACGTTAAAATATAAGATTAAAAAAAAAATTGTTTCCCCCCAATAATGGCACCATGCAAGGTAGGCATTCCATTCTCCCCCTAAAACTAGCCACTGGTAACATTTTTTTTTTTTTTTTATTATATAAGAGGTGGCAAACGAGCAGACGGGTCACCTGATGGAAAGCGATCACCGTCGCCCATGGACACCCGTAACACGGGGGGCATCACAGGTGCGTGAACATGCAAGAATTGATTAAAACAATACTTTTGGAACTAAAACAATTACTTTGCTCACCTGCAACCTTATGATAGTTATGTTTATGAAAGAAATGTGTCTAACATTTAGAAGCATAGTAAACGGTTGCGTTAGGTACTCCGAGGATGAGCTCTGGTTGAGTTCAAAACGCATTGATGTAGTTTGGTGGTGGTGATAGTTGGGTTTGTGTGATTTGTGTGTTTGTACAGTGTGGAGGTGGAGGAACTGCATGAACAAGCATTTCTTGCATAAACGCAACTATCATAAGGTCTTGGGTGAGCAAAGTAATGCTTGAACCAACAAGTTAATACTTATGGACTCACTTAGTCTTAGGTGGCACTTCCTCAGTTGGCTCACTGGATTCTGGACTGGACGAAGAAGAATCTTCCTGGAGACCCTGTTCTTCTAACTCATCAACATAATTCTCATTCGGCTGACCATCTTGTTTGAGCTAAAATAAGAAAATATTTGATCAAACCATTACAAATAGTATTTACTATGTTTATACTAATAATAATAAATTGCGGGACGATTGACACCAATTGACCTAGTCCCAAACTAAGCAAAGCTTGTACTATGAGTACTAGACAACAGATGAACACAAACAGAAACACAAACATACATATTTTCCACACAAATATCTACCCCAACTGGAAATCAAACCCGGGACCTCAAGCTTCGTAGTCAGACTCTCTAACCCATCTAGGCCATCTGGTTGTCAAGTAATAAAGGGGAAGAGATCTGTTTATTTACTTAGAGCCTTATGGTAATCAATAAATCATGATTATAAAACCTATGGATAGTAGTCACATGATTGATAATGAATATTGTGATCACTCATATTTACCTTGTACTGTTGTCTTAATAGATCATCCGATCGGCAGACCACTCGTTTGAAGTAGTACAGTTGATTTAATAAATCTAAACATGATTGGCAGATCAAGTTCGGAAGAGGATCACTTTCTGAAATCTAAAGCACATTTTTTTTCTACTGATTCTTTCTTAAATGTTACAACTATGTAGTAGGATTGATATCACAATAAAGCTATCTCGTACCTCAACCGACGTACAATATTTAAACATTTGGGAGGAACATACGGCAAACAAATTCTTTAAAGGTTCTCCGTTTGCCAAGCACGCTCGACATACGTTTTGCAAGTCTAAAGATTCCTCCATCTCCAACGAGTACAAACTGATATGTTGAACCGTTTTACACCTATACTTGATGAAATTATTTAAGAAGGTATTTTTGATATTATCAACATACCACTTAAAATACAATAAATTACATTTTTTTACAATTGTAACAGCAACAGAACGAAATCAACAACACAGGCTAGAAGCGTTCCAGTCTCCGTTAAAATCGTCAAAAGCGTTTGCTTCTTGTCAAAAGCAATACAAGACAAGACTAAAAATTGATGACCAATTAATTAATAGTTTGCCTTTGTTGATATGCTATGAAATAAAGTATAAAATCAGTTTAACGCTTTTATTAAGGAATTATTAGTTTAACATCTCACATTCTGAAATTATATTGCTTATGGGTAAGCTTTAAGCTATGTCGAACATCGCGATAATCTAGCGGGAATTTTAATTTGGTTGATGTTTTTGAAAATAACTATAATAGAGCTGGACAAAAATAAAGATCACTAATTGAAGACATTTATTACTACTCTATTGCAGTTTTTTTTATTTACTTTTAAATTTTCTGTGGTTATAATCAATCACACTGTCGATTTCATCATTCTTTCACCTGACACTTCTTATACAGCATGTTAATTTTAAACTTAAGCACTCATTTTGAGTACATACCTATTGAGTATGAAATATGATTACCTATGATTACTTAATTTAAATTCTTCTATAGTTTCCAAGTTTCATTCCTCGTTTTGAAAAACAAAAATCCCAAGAAAAAGAAGATTAATTTTAAATCGCAGCTTAGTGTAGTGTACCTATTGTAACTCTAATACATTCTAGCCATTCATGCAGTCGCTTTTATGACCATGACGGGACCACGACGATAACAACAGAACATAAGTGTGTGTAAGCCTGTGTAAGCTTAAATATTGTTTTGACAATAATTTCAATGAACTAAAACAATTACTTTGCTCACCCGCGACCTTACAATAGTTACGTTTATGCAAGAAATGTGCGTTCATGCAGTTCCTCCACCTCCACACTGTACGTACACACACAAATCACATAAAAATGTGATGTGAATTATGTGTGTGTTCGTACAGTGTGGAGGTGGAGGAACTGCATGAACGCACATTTCTTGCATAAACGTAACTATTGTAAGGTCGCGGGTGAGCAAAGTAATTGTTTTAGTTCATTAATATGGACCTCCGCAAAGTAACGCCTGATTCAATAAATAATTTCAATTTTTACTTGAGACTATTGCTGAATACTTACACAGGTTACGAAATACAATGGTTGATCTATAAAAATCTCGTGTCACGGTGTTTGTTATCGAACTCCTCCGAAACGGCTTGATCGATTTTTATGATTTTTTTTCTCTATATTTGGTAGGTATGAGATAAGTCGTAGGCTATATTTTTTATACCCCTATAACCCCTATTAAATTTTTCGCAGACGGAGTCGCGGGCAATAGCTAGTATACTATATTACACTTAAATTTTGTTTAAGCTTTATTAAACAAAAAAAATCACAATAGTTATTGAGTCCGACAATTAGCGACATAATTAGGTATATTAATGTTACTAATGTACTGCATTGCGTAGGTTTACCTACTTTTTACACACCTAAGTAGACACACTCCGATTAAACGGATGTTGGGCAATAAATTATTATCTTGATTATTATTATTATGCTGTAATTGTTTACCTACTACAAGTATAATGTTTGTGTTAATTTTGTAGTTTTTATCTATTATATAGGTAGGTATGATAATATTTCAGAATTGGTAGTAAGTACATCAATACTACTTGTAAGCATGTTCTTCAAAACAGATTGTTAGATAAAGTTTAATAAGTGTCAATAAAGCTAAGTATGTCAAGTAGGCATGTCAGGAAAAAAATTTATAGTAAAATAAATAATTAGACGGGAATCCGTGCAATGTTCTGATGCATTTACGATCATATAAATATTTTATTTTTAAAATATTTAAGTTATCGCGGTTTGATTACATGCAATTCCAAAATGTTTTATATTCTAGACAAAAAAGAGTAAGTCAGGAAATTTTCCTGTGTGGGCTTACTGTAGCACAAGTTTTTAACGTAACGGCTTTGAGGATCGTAACGGTCATACGAAAGTTAAGAGCTAAGTGGATACCTACTAGTTTTGATAACATGTTTACTGTCTTAACTGTAAATTCGACTCGCACCATCAGCCGGGGAAGAAGCGCAATGAAGACGTCACCCAGTTGATGTGTAATAGGCCTGTTTTTAGGTTATGTTAATTAAATACAGTTTATAGTATTATTACATCTATCTTCATATTTAGATAAGGTTAAATTACTTTCCTATTTTTGACACGTTATCTACGAAACGGTGCAAATTTTGTTCACGGTTTTGCGCTATTCATACGAAGTTTTCTTAACTCACACGGCCAACCTTGTTATGATTTGCGAACAATCAGACGCGACTTGTCAATACCGTTTGTAATTCCACATTCTACCTACTCGGGTAACAAAAGCTAAGTGAAGTGCGGTTCAGTGGCGTAAAATCCCATTACTGATAAAATTAATTTTCAGAATTCAGTTCTTATATCGCAGCGTTGCAGTTCAGTCGTTTATTGTTTGTACATAATAATGTCAGCGGAAATGGGAAGTGAAATAAAGTGCGATACAGTACCAATCACTAGTAACACGCCGAGTGACGAGAGAATAAATCGTTTATCATGTCTTTTCGAAGAGGAATTTGGAATAAAGCCATCATTTTATGTAAGAGTACCGGGACGTGTAAATATTATTGGTGAACATATTGATTACTGTGGCTACCCAGTGTTGCCCATGGCATTAGAACAAGATATTTTAATTGCGGCAAGCTTAATACAAGAACCGGAACTGCATCTGAGAAACGTCAATGGTAAATATAAAAGTTTTGATACAAAACTTGCAACTTTAGAAGACATTGTGATAACACCGGATGTCAATGGGAAACCCTTCTGGTATAATTATATACTGTGTGGAATTAAGGGAGCTTTGGAGTATTTAGACAATAAAATGAACAAAGGCTTGCAACTATACATTGATGGAAATATTCCACCTGCCTCAGGGCTCTCCAGCTCATCAGCCCTTGTAAGTGCTGCTTGTCTTTCATTTCTTCATGCACAAAATGTTTCTTTAAGCAAAACTGAGATAGCCGCACTGTGTGCTACTAGCGAAAGATATATCGGGACTCAAGGAGGAGGAATGGATCAAGCCATTGCATTCCTGGCCGAGAAATTTTGTGCTCAATATATAACATTCCAACCACTCCAGGCCACATCAGTTGGTCTTCCCGAGGATGCTGTTTTTGTCGTAGCGCACAGCTTAGCAGAAGCGAATAAAGCTGCCACCAACGATTACAATCGACGTGTTATAGAATGTCGGCTTGCAGCTAAAATATTAACGACTCTAAATGGTATACCAGCAGATAAGAAAATTATTACACTCAGCGAGGCACAGAAAAAACTTGGGAAGAGCTTAAAAGATATGATATTACTGGTTCGTGATAACCTGCCGAAAGAATGCTACTCTAAATCAGAAGTTTGTGATATTTTAAATATTGATGAAGGTGAATTAGAAAACGTGTATCTTACAACCAATACGAAGCATTTAACTGAATTTAAATTAAGACAGCGTGCTTTACACGTATATGAAGAAGCAATGAGGGTCGAAGATTTCCGTAATACGTGTATGAATTTAACAAGTAACGGGAAAAGAAATAGCATAAACGGGTACGCTACTAACGGACAGACTGAAAACACTCTTGAAGATGCTTTATCAATTTTAGGGAAGCTAATGTCAGGAAGTCACGAAAGCCTTAAAAATCTGTACGAGTGTTCTCATGAAAACTTGGACCGGATTGTTGACATATCTCGCGAATTGGGAGTACATGCTCGTTTAACTGGAGCCGGTTGGGGAGGTTGTGTTGTTGCGTTATGTCCAAAGAAAAACCTGACGAAATATATTGAAACACTAAAAGAAGAATTTTACAATAAGCACTGCAACGTTGATAAAAATAATGCGCATACATATGTTTTCGCAACTGCTCCGAACCACGGAGCTGTTATTTATCTTAATTAACAGTGGTTTCATACAGTAAATGTTTTTGAACTTAGTTTTATTTGAATATCGTTTTAAATGCATTTCTGGTGCCAATTATTTCTGATTAAGGTTTTTATTTTA
Organism: Archips crataeganus; assembly: GCA_947859365.1. NCBI lineage: Eukaryota > Metazoa > Arthropoda > Insecta > Lepidoptera > Tortricidae > Archips > Archips crataeganus. The sequence goes on from OX402048.1 coordinate 20,940,617, forward strand.
AGTATTTACTATTTTATTTAAAGATATTTACATACAAATATACAAAAATCAACGAAAAGGTTTTTTAAAGATAGTTTTAAGGAGTACCTAGTTATATGACATTATGATAAGTCGTAGCTAAATTTTTTATTAGAAACCACTACCATCACCTTTAATTGTTAAGACATACTCGTAAGTACGCATTTTTGTAATTAATTAAGTGTTAGATTTAGGAATTATTTCGAGTGTATGGGCATTAAGGATTATTTTAACAATTTATCTTGCTTTTTTGTGGACCATGTTAACATGTTCCAATTAATAAAAATGCAATTCAGAAAATTTAAAAAGTATACGCTGTGTGATTACAAAAGCAATATAATGCTGAATATTTCTACCTCTTTCTTCGTATTCCGTATTATAGTCAATCACATATCTAAAATATTAAAGGATTCCAACCTTTATGATGATTTATGTGTAAATTATTTACTTCGTAAAAAAATACAGACTTATGCAAATACGGTTATCCTATTCTCGGTGTTCCTATTATTATCCTAAAAAAAACAAAACAAAACATCAATAGCTAGCTAATTGAATAAGCGGTAGTATGGAATATATAATAATATATAGGTTGCAATGATCAACCTTATGGGTTACAGCAGCGACCACTATTTATCAAAAATGTTTAAATCATAAAATAATTTTCTTTTAAGTGTCGTAACGTAATCTAGTAGAGGAGTATAAATATTCAAAGTAGTCCTTATACTTACCTAAGTTTACTTATCTCTGTAGGAATTATAAAAAAATATATATAAATTGTGCCACCGATCTGATTTTTTATTTTAGCCCTTTCGTACTTTCACACTTATCTAATGTATAAAAATCTCGTGTCACGGTGTTTGTTATGGAACTACACCGAAACGGCATGACCGATTTTTACGAAACTCTTTTATCTGTAAGTATTTATTCGGTTGGTCTGAGAATAGGTCGTAGGCTATTTTTTATACCAACCCCTATTCTTCGCGGGTGGAGTCGCGAGCAACAGCTAGTAATTTATAATATTAGTAGGATATTGACATTACGAGTACTTTTAATTATGTAATACTAGCTGTTGCCCGCGAAACCGTCTGCAAATAATTCGTTTATCACTATCCCGCGGGAATTATGCCATATTCCGGGATAAAAAGTATTCTATATCCTTCCTAGGATTTCAAAGTATCTCCATACCAAATTTTAGGCGTGACGAGGTAACAGACAAGCAGACAGACAGACAGACAGACACACTTTTGTTTTTATAATATTATTAGTAATTAAATTAGTAATATTACTAATTAATTATTATAAGAGTTAGTACCTATTAGTATGGATACACTACAAATATTTTAGCGTCTAATCTCGCCTCCACTTGTAGTTAAGCAATTTGTATGTTTCTGGTTGAGTCGCAAGACAAGAAACATTTATTGTTTTGGGTAAGTACTATTTTTGCTAAAGGTTTAGTACTATCATAGACTAAAAGTACTATTATATATTCTGTCACAGAATTTCTGTGGCTAAAACTAAAAATAAAAATTTATAATTTTAGCATCACGCTGTATATGAATCACAACATTCTTCGAAGCAAGTGAATGTAATTGTCATGGGTAGAAGAATTGCATAGATATTGTATATCTCAAATAAATAAGAAATTTTAGTATCTTAGCGATTTGTATCAGTTGAATAGAGAAGTTGTTTAATCTACTTACAACTTATAACTAAATAAATTAATTGAACTTTTTTTTCAATGTGGTAAACAGTTTTTTTTTATCTGCGCACTTAATATTCTATGTAATTAATTACGTACTATCAGTACTATGGAAAAGCGGTTAAGAAATAATAATTACTTTATTATCTTCTATTTAAAGGCCACCACAAAACTGGAGCACGAGGCGCCGACGGAGCGTGCCCAGCGCACTCTATAACACTGAATCAAGTATACAGTGACACATCCCGGCAGCGCGGCACACCGTATTTGAATCAGTGTTATTTCCCGCGCTGGGCACGCTCCTCGGCCTCGGCGCCCCGCGCTCCCGGTTTGTTGTGGCCTTTAGCGAAAACACAACACTTTACTACTGTCACTGTCATGTATGTCATTATCAAATGACAACTTGTGTTTGAATCTGACTTTGACATTTACAGAGGTACTTAATTTGTATTTTTATCAATGTTTTTTTTAGCGTATTTCTATCAAATAAACAATATTATTTACCTGAGCACTCAATCTAGTAATATTGCCTTTCAGGTTACACGGTACAGTAAATATTACAGTAGTATTACCAGTCCAATTGTGATAAAAAGAGGTTAGTAACAAAAGTACACAGCAACTTAATTTTTGTTCTTGTATCTTTGAATTGAGGTATTATTTTTGAATTTCTCTCATGTCCACTTGTTTTATAGCTTACTGAGGATTGCAGCTATGGTTTTGTCCAAGGTATTTCATAATAATGACTATGATGTGTCACTACTTTTGAGGTTATGACACCCTTATTAAATTCAATGCATTTTGTCTATAACCCTGTAATATTTGATTAAGTTTTTGTTTCAAACTATTTGTGTATAGCTCCAGTTATGTTTTTACATTTTACAATCTTTAGATGTTAAATTTCAAATGTCTTGCTGTGTTGTTGTCTTAATATTTTTTGTAAAAATTGCTATAGTGAAGAATAAATTTTACAAAAAGAAATTCTTAACTGTCTTGTATGTTGATAGTTAAAGCTGGTTTTCGTCTGTTATTTTGTATTGTTATAACATTGCAAAGATATTACATCATAAATGAAATCTATCTCAAATTTAAATATAGCTACAATAGAGAAATATTTCTCTAGGCAGATTACGCCTGGGACCAAGGTCAATCAATCAATTAAAATCAGATCTAGATTACCTATGTATGTACGGTGGGCTGCAAAAGTGCATGGACACCTCGGGGTAATAATCGCGTGAGCGCGCGCGCGCACGGGTATGCTAATAACATCAAACGATCAAACATTTCTCACACTTTTATCGCCCCGAGATGTCCATGCACTTTTGCATTCCATCGTACTTATCCATTATATCTCCACCAAAAAGTTGCGACTGTAGTGAACTTATTAGATCTACTTTGATTGGATATGTCAACCTCTTGTCTGTCATTCAAACTTTTTTGCATAAAAATAATTAACATAATAACTTGAAATATTTTTTTTTTTTTTAATTTATTCAAGAAAAAATAAAATTAAGTATACATATTAATTATAAACAGCGAGCGAAAATCGCGAATGATTTATCTGTTGCTGATTGTAACACGCTACACCTGGGCCATTCTACTTTTAAGTAACCATTAATCTTTCGTGAAATATAAGGCATACCTGGTGATTTTTTTCAAGTGTAAATAACTTATATGAAAACTGAAATAACTAAATTTATTATTTTAAAGCAAAAAAACTTTAAATTGAAAGAAATTTTGTGGAAAAAATTGGTAACTCAGCGGAAAATACACCAATTTCCATACAAATGGCGGGGACACGCATGTCCACTGTGTTACCTACTTTATAGATAATAATGATTCCTTTTTATGCGTAGTGATAATTTTAAATATAAGCTTAATTATGTACCTATTTAAATCTTTAATGATAAAACCGAGCACTTTACCGTTTTTGTAAAAAAAATATTTGAAGAGCACATTACTAAAAATGACTGGGGTCAACGAAAAGTAGAATGGCCCACCTACACCTACACCTATTGCTATTGCTATTGCTAGTGCTATTGTATACTACACCTAGTGATAGGTAATAGTGGGCTATTTTCCGCAACTCGACGTCTATGTGCGCCTTTGCGTAAAAAATAAGTGATTTAATAATTTATTGAATCAGGCGTTACTTTGCGGAGGTCCATATTAATGAACTAAAACAATTACCTTGCTCACCCGCGACCTAATTGTTTTAGTTCATTGATTTAATAATAACAAAAGTTAGTTGATTTGTTTGTGTACTTAACACAAGTTACCCATATATTTTGTATGACAAATAAAAAACAACGCATCCAAATTGGTTCACTTGTTTAAGAGCTATGACTCCACAGACAGACACAGACGCATACACACTGCGGTTAAACTTAGGTATAACACGCCTATTTTTGTGTGGGGGGGTTAAAAATAGTATTATTTTCATTAAATTTACTCCATTTTGCATGTGATACAAAAATATGGTAAGAAAAATATTTTTTAAATTTGGCATTTATGCTTGCTGACGGAAGGATTAACTATCTAATCAGAAGCAAAAAACCTATGTTCACTAAATTACTTCCGTTTGAAAACTTTACATAAGCATGTCTTCTGTGTCCCAATATTTTTAGCCACACCACATCTAAATAGAGATTCCCTTTGTATGCCATAGTTTCAATACTCATAATTTAACTTGCTATGCCAAAAGTTTGCCAAATTTAAAGAACCACAATGATTTCAGAATATTTTGAAATGTCATAAGATGATACAAATCAGTAAGTGAGTTTAATAACAATTCTAAAGAAAACATTTCAAAAATAAATTGCTGTATCACACATGAAAATTAAAAACAATACATTATGTATGCCATTTGAAATTCGAGCAAGCTATAAAGAACCCATATGTATGTACATACTTGGGTGAATCAACATTTTTGTGTTGTTTACTCTGTCCCGGTTGTCCAAGTGACATCTTCATACTGTTTCATAGAAAAATGCTTAGGTTGTCCAGGAGACAAAATTTGAGTAACCATAGCAACAGGTGGCAAGAAAACGTTGATTCACCAACTTAGTTGTCAATAACTCTATCTTCTAACAAGCTTTGATTACTTAATTACAATACTTTTGTTAATAAAAAGCATGTATACTGTATACAGACTAACTCCGAGGGCAACCCAGAAGCAGCCTCCCCGGACTTGACGACTGCGCAGAAGCGGCGCATCAGACGCAAGAAGCTACAAGCAGCGCGCACCGCTACGCCCTCCATAAACCAACAAACCATCAACTTCATCGATAGCATCCGACGTGACATCTCCTTCTTACAAGCCACCAACAGCTCCCTCGTACTCGAAATAGATCCGTTACCAATCAAAACTAAATGTAAAGGCGAAAACATAAACAAACCTGCTAACCTCAAAGCTGTCACAGATTTAGATACTAGAGCAATGTCATCAACAGAGAAATCTCGAGAAGAGATCAAAGCAGCCCGGGAAGCTAAGAAATTGGCCAAGCAAAAAGGAAAAAATGTTAGTGAAGATGTCAAAGGTAAAGAAAAAGTTGAGGTAAAAGTTACTGACAAAGCACAAGTTGATGTTAAGAAACCAAGCCCTGTTAAAGGCAAAGATGAAGTTGATAAGGCTGTTCTAATAGAAACTAAGAAGATTATAGGAAAAGATAAAATTGCTGGTGGTAAGACAGAGGAGTTAGGCAAAGGTCTTAGAGTAGATGTAGTTAAACCTATTGAAAAAACAGTCAAAGTCGATGAAGTCAAACCAACAACAGATGTTGAAAATAAGTCTAAGGAGCAGATTTTAGCAGAAAGAGCTGCTAAGAAAGCAGCAAAGCAGAATAAGAAGAAGGGTTCAGAAGGTGATGCTCCCAAAGCAGATGAAAACATGACTGTAAAAGATGTGGTGAATACATTGAAAGATATTGTTAATGTGGCTAAAGAAGTACAAGATGTCACTGCTAAAGTGCAGGCTATACATCTGGAAGTTAACAAGGTAATTAATATTATTGTATTAATTATGAAACAAACACCTGTACAAATAAATGGTCCTCCATAAATTTTAGCTTTTATAGAGATCTTGATCGGTCAATAATCAAAGGGGAAATGCATATAATGAACACTCACTAAATATAATAATTTGTATTTTGCATTAGAGTTCAAGGATAAAAAAAACATTATAAACAGGTGTTTTGAAGCTAGTAAAGCATTAGCGGTTTGGGTACTACTATACTACTAAGCGTGAACGGCGGCGCGGAGAATGTTGTCATTGTTGAATTGAATTGAAAATCAATTGGGGATGTCTAAAAAAAAATACCCATGGTTTTTATATTTTTTTTGTATAGAAAAGTCAATTATAAGAAACTAATTTCAATATTTTGTCATTTAGTTCTCTACTCTTTTCAAAATTAATTATTGAGACTATTTTAGTTGATGACGTCAGATTATAATTGAGGGCTCCCACAATGCCAAATTTCTAAATCTATCTAAATGCGTACGATAAGGGCAGCCCCTTTAATTATTTTTTGCGTAGTGGTACACTATCCACTGTGTCACTTTACTGGCCCTGTCAAAGTGCTAGATGTCAGACAGCGGGTCCAAATCAAACTCCGTAGTATAATCCACGCGTAGATTGTGAAGAATTCTAACCACACAGAATAAAGTACGACTTGAACCGGTCACGCAATTTACACCAATGTCAAATGAAGGTCATTGCTTATTTGTTATATTATAAATTCATTACATAATATTAAAATTAAATAACTACAGTAAACGAGTTAAAAAGCATTTATCTCGAAATGGTTTTCGATTTACTATACATTGCAAAAAAATAGACATCCCCAATTCAAATTGTTCAAGTTCATTCATTGCGTGTGTTGTTAAGTAACCACCTCGTAGCGAGCGTCTCAGCCACGCAATGAAGAGAGAACGGATGCCACGCCCTGCTGGCTTATTGTCTAACGCTTCTGACGCTTGCCTTCGCAATCACTATTTCTTTCTGTCAAACGGTATAAAATGATGACAGAAAGAGATGGTGAAAGCGAAGGCAAGCGTCAGAAGCGTTAGACAATACGGCTTCTGGTCGAGCGTAGTCATGGCTGCAGGGCCGTGAGAGTATTAATAGCTGAGGTATTTTGCAGCATTTTTAGTCATAGGTAGGCCTTTGGCTAGGGTACATTTTTTTCATGTTGCAATTTAAAAAATAATCTTACAGTTTGAAACTATTCAAAAAATTTCCTCTTTGACAGGGCTGGTGTGTCAATGAATCGCTAGTTTTATGTCAATTTAATCCTTTATGGCCGGCGCCCACTGACGGCATGGCACGGCGTGGCATTTTATTGCTATCAAGTTATTTTGAATGTTATTTCAATGAGTTTAGAATTCATGTTACTTTATTTCGATACCACGATGCCGCGACGTCCTGAGGGCCGATGCCACGCATTACCAATAAAGTAACATGAATTCTAAACTCATTGAAATAAGATTCAAAATAACTTGATAGTAATAAAATGCCACGCCGACCCATGCCGCCAGTGGGCGCCGGCCCCTAGTCTCCTTTCGTAACTACAATTTCGTAACTGCCTACAGCCACAGCTGGCGTACTGGATGATTACGAAATTTTGGTTACTAAACAGAGCTAAAGGAATTTAATATTAACTAAAAAAAAAGTAGCATCTTTGTTGTATCATCAACACCATAAATCACGCTATCACATTTCACACTAAACGAATTAATTATAAACTAGCGACCCGCCCCGGCTTCGCACGGGTGCAATTATGCATGTATTATACATATAAACCTTCCTCTTGAATCACTCTATCTATTATATAAAAAAACCGCATCAAAATCCGTTGCGTACTTTTAAAGATCTAAGTATACATAGGGACTTAGGGACAGACAGACAGCGGGAAACGACTTTGTTTTATACTATGTAGTGAAGCTTTAAAACACCGACCACAACCGTTTCCTAACCCTACGATTGACATACAACCAGCTGCCAATGACAATGATAATTTTTGCTCTGGTTAAAGTACAGTTGAATAAACTGAATTACGCACCAGGGTGAACCCTTTTCCTTGCAAATGTCATGTTGACATTCCAAACAGTCGAAGGCAAATCTATACAGCTACCGCATCAAATACACTGACGAGCAAAAATAAAGGGTCGGTTACAAAAATGTTGATAACTACAAAACCCGCTGTGATAGCTTTTTCGAGTAAAATGAGTTTGGTAAAGAGTTTTATTCTTAACAAGAAAAAGTTTAATTGAGAATAAAACTCTTTACTAAACTCATTTTACTCGAAGAAGCTATCACAGCGGGTTTTGTAGTTATCGACATTTTTGTAACCGACCCTTTATTTTTGCTTGTCAGTGTATATGCAAACAACAATCTTATGGTTAGTGGTATAGATATTTTTGACGCCTTAGTAACGTACATAATTATATTGACTGTAGGTATAGTCGACCAAGTAAGTGCTTTACCATTTTTTGTGACAGTTCCTACATCAGAATAAACACAATAAGGCTGATTGTCACATTGACTTGTAAGTGAAAATAGCCTTTGATGTCTTAAGTCATACAACTGACATTGAACTTTAGGGTGGTAAAGGAGTTTCTTGGTCGACTATACATGGTATAAATTGGTAGTGAAAAGGTTCGATCCCGGTAAGCGATTCAGTTTCCTTGACTGTGCATCTGTTTCGCCAACAGCCAGAAGAGTCTGGCAAAAGCAAAGCGGAGCTGAAAGCAGAGCGTCGCGCGAAGCAAGAAGCGCAGAGAGCGGCCAAGCAGGCGGCTGAGAAGCCCAAGGAGTCCCCACCCAAAGCTGCCGCTCAGCCAACTAAGGATAAGGTATTTCGTGGTCGAATTGGGACACTTGCGACCATCAGATAACTCTAATCTGTTCATGCACCATATTTTTCCGTTTGTCTCATTAAATTTGTCAATCTGGAGGTATAGATCGCCACGAGAGTCGAGGTCACGCACACAACAACATGTCATGTAATGACAGCGGTATTTTGACATTATTATTCGCACCGATAGCAAGTTCAACAGACCAATACCAATAAATAAATATTATTAATGCGGTCATTTAAAAAGTGGAAATTTATCAAACATATTTAGTTCCAGTGGCAACCAATGTTGGTCTTGAATTAGATTTTTTTCAATATACAGTACATAGATCATAATCATAAAAGTGATTTTGACTTATGGCACCGCATGGGGCGAGTGTTGATATTTTAGTGTAATTATATATGTATTTCTTTTTCAGGAAAAGTCACCTAAACTGAAAACATTGGATCGGGCCAAGTCAAAGCCCCAAGTTATGCAGCGAGTCAATTGGTTTCAGCACTTGTACGAGGAGTCTGACAAGGAAGCACTGCAAAAAATTGCTATAAATTCCAAGTAAGTATCGCCAAGAGTAGATCATAGAAAGGATACATCGATAAAGACATGGTGACGGCAATTGCGACCACGTGTGTTTTAGAAAATAAACTGACAGAGTCAAAAGTTATAGCTGCCACACTTGAAAATTTATAATTCAAAAATTGTCCTACCTAATTATTATTCTTTGAAATTATCTATCACATATTTATTTATTTATTAGCCTCCACCCCGCCATTTTGAAGTTAGGCGTGCAGCTGTCATCGCGAGTGGTTACCGGTTCTAACGCCAGATGTATCGCACTGCTGGATGCCTTAAAGAAGGTACTGTTTTACAGCCTTAGTTGACATTAATACCACACACAATATATTCCACGATATTTAAAATTTTCGCTTGAAAATGTAGAGTTCCATCGAAACTTTTGTCAGATGATTATTGATTGAATCACAGCAAAAATTTTGTCAGATGCTATTGGGTCACATCAGAACATTTGTACGCGTAGTCGATTACGCGTGTCCTGGAACACCATGTCCGTACTTGCAGCTACGCGTACACTCTAGCTAGGGGAACTGCAAGTACGGACATGGCATTCCAGGACACGCGTAATCGACTACGCGTACAAAAATGTACGCGCAATCCGTACGCAGCTTTAGATACTAGTGTGTCACATCAAAACTTTTGGCAAATGCTATTGAGTCACATCAAAACATTTGTCATTAGGGTTATTCTTTGGCGTTCACTCTTGCTGTTTCATCAAGGCGTAAGTATTTTACCAATGTCGACGTAAAGGCAAAGTGACACAAATTAAGAGACTGAACAATTTAAGAAATTTTTATTTTGGGGGAAGAGCAGACAGAAGACCTAAAAAAACATCTGTTATAGACAGTACACAGACAACATAAGACGTTATTGCATTACAAGTTACTCTTTTTTAATATAGGGTTAAGTCCCATCAAAACTTTTGTCAGATGGTGTTGAGTCACATTTTTATTTTTATTTATTTATTTATTCTCAAAAAGGCTCATAGTTTTAGTTACATCACTAATTTCGCCAAACTAAGTTTATTGGCGAATACTACGCTCACTTTAACATCAGCTGTACCCTGCTTAATTAAAAAACTAAACTATTTATATTCATAGTGAAAATAAACGGATCACTCACGTCTTAAAACGATTTTAACTCGGCATGTTTCGGGCTAATCCGTAGCCCTTCTTCTTGGAGTCACCCGTCACAGCCGCGCGACCAGGGCGGTAGCACGCAGTGCGCGTTTGGCAGCCACCGTGACGGGTGACTCCAAGAAGAAGGGCTACGGATTAGCTCGAACCATGTCGAAATAAAGTCGTTGTAAGACGTGAGTGATCCGTTTATTCTCACTACTCACGGTAGTTTCAAGTTTAAAGTACTACTATTTATATTCATCAAATCTTCTGTCAGATAGGGTTGAGTCACATCAAAACTTTTGCCAGATGGTGTCAGATTACATCCTCCCGGCGCGCACGGAGTACGCTCGTGGCCTGGAAGCGCACTTGGCAGCCAGTTTGGAGTACCTCTGGGCCATGCGACAGCCAACGGCTTCGCAGACCAACGCGGTCAAGTTCTTCAGGCACCATCTGACGCAGCTGCCACACAACGTCGACGAGTTTGACGTGAGTGTTTGGACGTTCCGCCATATTTGTTTATCGTTGTTGCCTAAGGTGCACCAGCAAAATGTCTACTATTCGCTTCGCCTCTTCATAAGGTCCTGTGTCAGAGGGGACCGTATCGGTGTGGGGACGAAGATAGTCAAACTTAAGTGGGACTGCGTTGGACATGTCTACCCAACGTACCAAAATATATAAAGTTTAAAAAAATAATGGACGAAAGACATAATGGTCGTTTTATGTATGGTTTAACGACCGCTTTAGCCTAGTTGGTAGTGACCCTGCCTACGAAGCAAGAGGTCCTGGGTTCAAATCCCGGTAAGGGCATTTATTTGTGTGTTGACCACGAATATTTGTTCCCGAGTTATGGATGTTTTCTATGTATTTAAGTATTTATTTATCTATATAAGTATGTTTATCGTCGTCTAGTACCCATAGTACAAGCTTTGCTTAGTTTGGGACTAGGTCGATTTGTGTAAGATTGTCCCCTAATATTTATTTATTTTATTTTATTTTAATGCAAATTTTCTTAGAAATTCTGAATTTTTTGACAATGCGGCTAGTGTGTTGGGCACCTTTGCGCCTGGTGCGATCCGGGGCGGTTTATTTGATTGACATTATTATTTTTATTTTACTGTATAAAAAAAATCTTTACATTACATGTTTAAAAAAGTTCGTTGAATCAATAGTTTGAACGAAAATTACATTATACATTATGACATTTATGGCCAATTATGTATTTCGTCCATTATTTTTTTAACTGTATATATTTCGATACGCACCCCTGCCGAATGGATCCAGATTGCTTACCAAAAATCGCGATCGAGGTTCGAAATGCCTAAAAGGAGATTGCCGGGCGTTTCCACCCTGCATAATGTTGCGAGAGTTTGGTATGGCTGAAAAGAGAAAGGCCTGCCTCACCCGTGCGACACCCAATAGGCTAAAAATAGTTATTTATGTCACAAGGGAGCAAAATGATGTGTTTGCGGCGCGGGCGGTTAATTTGGGACCCACTTAAGGTTCAAATATTATTTATTTTTATTAGCAATACGGCTGCTCACCGAATCTAAGATTATTTTAAAAGCGAAAAAGTTTTTCGGGTGGGTGGTACTGTTGGCGTATGTAAGCGATTAAGAATTTCGGGGAAGTCGGTTGGGATGGGAGCGACGTGGTTCAATTGGTAGAACACCCAGGTTGGGGCCACTTAAGGTTGACAGTCCTGTCATATTGTATAGGAATTCAAAGGATATTTTTTCGAAATGGGTCCCAAATTAAAGCACGCGACCGTACATTGAATCCAGAGTGAAGCGAAGGATTCTACAATATTGGTGATTATAAGTTAGAATCCTGATCGTAACGAGGGATTCAATTGTTAACGCCCAAGACGATTTAGAGATTTATATTTTTTAGATTTCAGTGAAACGTATAATTTATTGTGATTTTTTTTTAACTATTACGATTCATCAATTTTCATATAATGTTGTTAAAGTTGAAACTTGAAACGTGTTCGTTTTCATTCGATTCCGATGAAATTACAATCGATTATTTTATTAAGATCTGTGTTCAATTGGCACATTGCGTAAATGATACATGCCAATGACTAAATTAAAAAAGTAGCTTGAACAGAAAAGTAGCATTTTGATCACTGTCGTTGAGGAGCAAAAGCTACTTTTCCGAATAAAAGGTGTAAAAAAAAACTGTTTTGTGTTATTGGCAGGCTAAAAAGACGTTGCATGAAGAGATCGACCGCTATATCCGCGAGCAGATCGACATGGCCGGAGAGGCGATCAGCATCGCTGTACGGAACAAGATCAACGACGGAGACAAAATACTCACCTACGGATGGTGAGTATATTAGGAATCGAACACTGGCCCTAGATAACGTGCCACCTAGGTATAGTACGAATTTTTTGAGGTTTCCGATCTCGTTAAGAGCCCACCTTTCGAACAAAGCCATTGTATTCTATTGTGTCCTCAAGTGAATAATCATCAGTTTAAAATGAACGTAAATATAATAAAATAGCTCATTGAAATAACGACTTTATTATTTACAGTAGAGAGTTAATTTTGATTGAAACTTTGTTTATTTGTTTGTTTTGGTTGTTTTGGCTGCATGTCTACGACGCAATGGCTTTGTTCGAAATGTGGGCTGATAACGAGATCGGGACACCTCAAAAAATTCGTACTATAACTGGTTAGATTAATTTGCCAGAATAGTTATTTGCTAGTAGCAAAATTTCCATTCGCATTATTTTCCAGATGATTATTTTCTCACTATGGTTTTTTACTGAAGCTTATTTATATAATATGATGATGAATATTTATTTATAGTTCGTCTCTAATCGAGCGTATACTCCGTGAGGCGTGGGACGCTGGCGTCAAGTTCGAGACGTTTGTGGTCGGCAACCGTGTGCACGCGCACGGCCGCGAGATGTTGCGGCGGCTCGTGGCGCGCGGGTTGCCCTGCACGTACCTAGACATCACCGGCGTCAGCTATATCATGCAGAAGGTGAGAGCGAAGGGTCCGAAACATGTCGGCTGTATGAATAAAAAAATGTTGAACCTGGTTTATCGCAAAGGAAGCTGACTGAATGACTGATGACATATCAACGCATAGTCCAAACTAAGTGGTGGACAAACTTTATTCATAAGGACGGAAAGCTGAAGTAATTTCAGAGGAGGGCCAGAATTGTAGCAAAAATGCATTTTGGTTTAAAACCGTTAACTAATTTCTAATATATATAAATCTCGTGTCACGGGGTTTGTTATCGAGCTCCTCCGAAACGGACCGATTTGTATGATTTTTTTTTTCTGTATTTGGTAGGTCTGAGAATAGGTCGTAGGCTAAAATGTATACACCGTGAAATTTAAGTGGTTGTTTTCCCGAAAAGAGGTGATTTAGCTTCGATTGTACAATTGATTTATAATTACTATTTTGACTAGAGTCAAAAATCCAATTGTGAAAAACGAAAGTCGAAAATGACCGCAAACCAATAGTAACGCTTCGTTGGTACAAGTAGCGTACGATAGTACGATAGGTTAGGTACCAACGAAGCGTTACTATTGGTTTGCGGTCATTTTCGACTTTCGTTTTTCACAATTGGATTTTTGACTCTAGTCAAAATAGTAATTATAAATCGATTGTACATGTACAATCGATACTAAATCACCTCGTTTCGGGAAAACAACCACTAAAATTTCACGGTGTATGGCAAAACAACGTTTGCTGGGTCAGCTGCACATCTTAAAAAAATTGTAATAAATTAATTAATAGTCCTAGTGCAAAACTTAAAACTATCAGCGTCTTTCTCTTTCCAAACAGAATACAGAGAACGAATCAAATTATAGTCTTAAAAATATGAAATGTAATTTTCGAATTGTTCCTGTTTCGTCGGATTCCTGTTTCGTCGGATTCCCGTTTCGTCGTATTCCTGATTCGTCGGATTGTCAATATCAAATGAAACTATGTAATTACCGTGACTCCACTTCTGTATTTAATATTTAAAACTAAATATTTACAATAACAACAATTTGACTTAAATAGAGTCGGCAAAGATAATAAAGATGCGTGATCGCACAATAGCTCTTCCCAAAAACATTAATCTTTCTTTCTAGTAAATACTAGTGTACTGCATGATAGATTTTTTTAAATATAGATAATTCCGACGAAACAGGAATCTGACGAATCAGGAATCCGACGAAACAGGAATCCGAGAAAACAGGAATGCGACGAAACAGGAACAATTCTCATTTTCTACAGATAAGCAAAGTGATAGTGGGCGCACAAGCTCTGTTAGCGGACGGCTCCGTCCGTGGCGCGCTGGGCACGGCACAGACGGCGCTGCTGGCACGCGCCCGGAACGTGCCCGTGCTGGTGGCTTGTGAGACGCACAAGGTGTCTGCGCGGGTCCAGGCCGCCGCCGCTGACTACAACGAGCTAGGTCGGTAGCTTGTACACTGCTAAACTGTATATAGTAGGAGCCCAAGAGGGGATTTGTGAAGTTACTCGAGCGCGGCAGATTAATATATGGGGGGATACCTTATCTTATACCCTCTAGAGTATTCCCATTGAATATGAGCACTTCATGTGGGGGGGATTGCCTGGGGCACCCCGTCAAAAACTTAGTAAAAAAAAATAGATTCTTTGAAATATTCGAGCGCGTCAGATTTTGATAATTTGATACTCCAGCGTGCCACAGATAATAAATGTATGATAATCTGCCACTTTGCATGGTGGGGGTGGCCATACGGAAGGGCGCGCATCAGAGGCCCTACCACGAAGTGCATAATTCGAACTTCGTTTCGTGCCGTCCCGCTCACGCTAATATGATTTGACACGAGAGTGAGAGGGATAATACGATACGAACTTCGATTTTCGAATTTCGTAGTAGCGCCTCAGGTTTTCATAGGGGATGTCAATTCCAAAGACTGACGATTTGGAAGTGAAATGTGCATTGTTCTGCTAATAATTAACCCACCTTATCTTAATCTGACGCGCTCGAGTATTTTAAAGAATCAATTTTTTTTACTAAGTATTTTGACGGGGTGCCCTAGGCAAACCTCCCCACATGAAGTGCTCATATTCATTGGGGGTTCTCTAGAGCAGGGATTTTCAACCGGTGTGCCGCGGCACACCAGTGTGCCGCGTACATTTTCAAGTGTGCCGCGATGCTTAATTGCAGTCCAACCTAAAGGGTATCAATACAACCCCTACGTCCGTTACATATAAATCAAAGCCTCTAATATACCGAATTCTTTACTGGTGTGCCGTAAAAGTTTACTGAAACTAAAAGTGTGCCGTTGACAACAAAAGGTTGAAAAACCCTGCTCTAGAGGGTATAAGGTATCCCTCCGTATATTAATCTGCCGCGCTCGAGTAACTACACAAATCCCCTCTTGGGCTCCCCTACTAATAAGGGTGCGATGCGAGCTGGATCGATAGCTTCTACACTGGTAGTGGTAAACCCGAAACTCGAAAACAAATATTCGTTTTTTTAATCGAGACTATTCGGTCGACGTTTAGTTTGTTTGGTGTTATTATAAAACAATCTTTCCCATTCCAGGGGATCCCGATGACTTGATAGACAAGTCCGACCCGAACTCCCCGCTGAAAGACTGGCGGTCCAACTGTAATCTGACCCCGCTCAACCTGATGTATGACGTCACCCCGCCCAGCCTGGTCACGGCCGTCGTCACAGAACTAGCCATACTGCCCTGCACTAGCGCCCCTGTCGTACTGCGGTTCAAACTATCAGAATATGGCATATAAAGATGGGATGCGTAATGTGTATTACTTTACCTACATGGTGTAGAGCTTGTCTAATTTAAAATGACGCGCGCCCAACCACCGCATGTACGCACATCTGCCAAGAGAAATATTTCTCTATTGTAGCTTAAATTGAGTTTCAAATCCTGTGCGTAAATGCGGTGGTGGGGCGCGTCATTTTAAATTAGACAAGCTCCAAAATATCGGTGTATTCGGTGCTAGTGTTTGAAGTTACATCGAAAATACTGGTAATAAAAAAAATGTCTAATCTGCAAGAGCCAAGGTTTCTTTACCATGACACTTTTTTTAAACTACCAGCGCTTTCGGAAGGACCATCATTGTCATGAAGAATGCGTTGCATGAAACTTGGCAGAAAATCATCTTTTCATAAGAAACTTAATCATTATATTAAAAATCTTTCTAGGTAGGATGACGAAGCAAGTACAATTGACAACCTTTCATTTTTTTAACACCTGAAAATTACTGCAGGAATCGAAAGAGTTTCGCCTCCTGAACACGGGAAAATATTTATTATAATTTATTTCCTCTATATTTAAAAAAAATACAACAAATTTAAAAACATTTATGTACTTACAAATACATCCACAGAATAGATATGTTTCCTTTACCCTTTTCACTAGAAAAAAGAGCTGTCATAATTTTAAATTTCTTTCTTTTCTTCCTTAATGGCGGCCACTAGGCTTGTGCCAATATCAGTTAATTGCTCTGAGAGCGACTCACGTTGTACGGTAATTGTAGTTTTTGCAACTTGATAGTAAAATTCCAAAAACCACGTGGAGACAACTTGCGCATTAAAAAATGTCAGACACGAGAGCAATATAGAATTTTGAGATCACTGTAACAGTTAAGGTTAATCGCCGCATAAAACACTATCAGAATTATACCACAACTAGCCAAAGAAACAGAAATACCAAAATTATATACTGTCTACATCCGCCATGTTCGAATGCCACAAATCGACTTCTAATTTTAAATTTGAGTTTGATAACAACCTTAACGTCAAGTTTACGTCATCACTTTTTTTTTAATAGAGACGTAGACAAAAGTAATGAATCTATTCTATCGTTACGCTCTTTTAGAATAAGCACATCTTTAAAAAATTGTAACAAATTAATTAATAATCCTAGTGAAAATTTAAAACTATCAGCGTCTTTCTCCTTCCAAACAGAATACAGAGAACAAATCAAATTATAGTCTTACAAATATGAAATGTTGTCAACTTAATTTCGTTGTTTTCTTTGTGGCCTTGTTTCAATAGATTAGAGAAAACACCTTTTTCTCCATGTTTACAACTGATGTTGTTGATTTAGTGATAACTTACACTGATGAAGTAGACCTGCTAGTACGCTGGCATTCAGTGCAGGACTAAGTAATTTCTCAATCAAATTGTGTTATGGTGGCACTTCACTTGGCGTTGCGTGTTCGCGTTGCGCTATTGCCATCTCCGTCTTTCACGCTAGAATCGGCATAGTGCTCCTCTCTCGCACACGCAACTATTTCGCAAAATACGCTAAGTGAAGTGCCACCATAAGAAATGTATGAGCTACTCTAAATATTAATCTAATATATAAAAATCTCGTGTCACGGTGTTTGTTATCAAACTCCTCCAAAACGGCTTGACCGAGTTTTATGAAACTTTTTTTGTCTGTAGGTATTTGGTAGGTTGTCTTCGCAGACGGAGTCACAGGCAACAGCTAGTATTTACTATAAATATTTTATCTATCCATATGTAAATTATTTGCAAAAACATGGCTTATAGATTGTAAATAACAGAAAATGTCATGTTTTATGTTATTCCTTAGAACTCATGCCTTGCCTTTAATTAGTAACTATTTAGTTAGGAATTCAGCTCAAATGTTTTATTGTTTTGTCCATGTAAAACTACTTTATTTAAATTAATGGTAACTAGATAATGAAAATAAAATAAAATAAAAAAGAGATTTAATAAACAGTAGACTGCAAATGATAGTGCATAATTTCATGACAATTTCAGCCTGTTTATGCAATTTTGTACCCAAATTAGTATATTTATGGATAAAATAAAACAAACAAATAATTAAAAAAAAACACTTTTATTCTCCACACAATCACACAAATGCAAGTGAACTAGATGTATTTTGTAATAAAGCTGTTACAAGAACATTTATATTAATAATGT
This sequence comes from Archips crataeganus, assembly GCA_947859365.1. Lineage (NCBI taxonomy): Eukaryota > Metazoa > Arthropoda > Insecta > Lepidoptera > Tortricidae > Archips > Archips crataeganus. Next base: position 20,958,802 of record OX402048.1, read on the forward strand.
ATGGTGACATATGATACAATAATATAATTTAATCCTTATGTGGGTGTTCAGACTTATGTATAGAGAAATCTAATCTTACATAAATAATTACGCATAGGAATAGCATGTAGAGGAAACCAACAACCAATAATGGTTCCTGCAACATGAGGAGACGAGGGAATGTGTACCGAAGCTGGAAATCTTGAATGTGATTCTCAACAATATTCTTCTTTGTGAATGAAATGACAGGACGGCCTTTAGTGTCCAGATACGTGTAGTGGAGACTGTCCGGCAGTCTCGTCACTGGGTACGGCAGGATTAACTTAATATTAGTAGTGCCTTCAGGCAGAATAATTTTTGTGACTACCTCATCCACTTGCATGTCATCGAAAATGTGGTCAATGACTCGCATTTTCAGTAAATACTCATTACCTTGTTGGAACAAGTATTCGTAGCTGGGTACATTGTATCCCAGAGTGTAATGGCTCCTCCAGCCACCAAATAGAGGGTATCTCGGCCTCAGATCAAGCTCTACAGAGTCCTTCTTGACCTTCATGTTGGATGTGGAAATGTTCCCATTTGTATCACGGTAGTAAACGTCAGATGCTGAAGCGGGTAAGAGGGTCTTGTAGTTGCGTACACTTGCAGGGCCGCTGTGGTGGTCTTGTTGGTAGTCATAACGGGAGAAAGGTCCTTTCAATTGAGCACCAGTATGTTCAATTTCAATTACTTCCTCCACGGCAATGTTGCCCCAGTGCGAGACCTCGATAAGCCGCTCGACACGCGACACAGTGAGGAACGGAGAGTTGTTCTTGTAATGAATGCTTAATTCCTTCTCAGTGAATGGAGCAGCGTTGGTGTATGGCCCGTAGACGATGGTACCGTCCTGCTGAAGGAATGGCTTTACCTTTGTGAACGACTCTACGCTCTTCGTGTTCAACACGACGTTAGTTTTCTGTGACGCTACTGTATACGGCGAGAAGAAGTGCAAGTTACCGTTGTATTTGACTAACTGGTCTTCCGCCTGTGTGATAGCCGTCGGGTACGGCAATATAGCCTTGGTGAACACGGACTCGCAGTTAATCACGGCTGTGGAGCCGGCGTTCACGCCTTCCTTGAGGTCGACACGCCAAAACCTGACATTATCATAACCTTTAACAGACGTCTCCGTTAAACGAAGATCTTTATTGTTGCTGTCCTTAGCACCGATGAAGGCCAGATTATTCTTTGCCGCACCTTCTACTGCGAGCAAAAATTGTTTCACCGGCGATTTTCCATTATTCTCTACAGTTATCTTAGAAGAAATTTTCACGAGTTGAGATGAGATATCAATCGTTCGGTCAACATTTTTAACCTTTATCTCATTGGAGATTGTGTCTACCGCGGCGCTTTCACATTTGATCAAAACGTAGATCAGAAATATAAAGCAAAACTGTATTTTAGCCATCGCCGGTAACATTTTCTATCAGAACGTTTGACAACTCAGCGGAAGTACACGCCACCACTTGGGAGGAAATACGTTTCTATTCTTTGATGTTGCCATATGTAAAAATTAATCGACTGATATTTTTTAAATTGGGCATCGATTTATCGTAGAAAAACCGGAATTATAACGTACTACACTAGTGCTAATCTTTGACAGTTAGTTTAATTCATTCATTTTTTTTGTTCACTCACGGACTCGTTTCGTTTAGTTCAATCTTTTTATTTTTATTTTTAGTCGGCTCGGAATTCGCGTTTGAGATGGGGGTTCGTGGTATTTTGTTGTGATTAACCGGCCGGCATAAGTTTCTAAAGTATTAACAACTTCAATGATTTATTAGAAGTTGTGAATGAATGTTCCTACATCACGTGGTCATTGTTTTTGAACATTTATTATTAGAAGTATTCGTGTGCATTTCTACTTTTACCTGGGCACGGCAGGAAGTCCGTACCCGAGTTATAATCGCGATGAGCTTGTTACTTCGCCTCACCCTCCTTTTATTCGGTAAGTTAACAGTCTATTATCTAATATGTACACTGGCACTAAACATATCTGCATTTACTAATGACATTTAAATTACTCTTCCAGTTTTGAATCAACTTTTATCACCATGCGAAGCTTATGGGAGTTTAGGCGGCAAAGGATCCAGTGGTAAATATGGGGGTAAACCCTCTATGGACCCTATGCGACCGCAGGCCTACATGGGGACATCCACCGGCATTCCCGGCCACACCGCAACCCGTCGAGGCCTAGGCATTTCTGCCTGGGGCATAGTCGTAGTAATACTAGCTTTAATATTGGGTGGAATGGGTTTCTACTATTTCTCCATGTGCTACCCTATCTTATGCAAAAAGGAGAGGAATTACGACATGATTCAGCTTCAATCTGTAGCTGTATAGTTCCAAATGAGTTTTTGATGGAATATCAATGCATATCCTCGTACATCATAATACGTACGTCCTAAATACCCTTAATAACAATATATTAAAGGTATTTAGGACGTTTTCAGTTCACAAAACATTTTATTCAACCTTGATATGCGTCATTCCATTATTATGGTATTCTTGCCTAGTTTAAAGTCATTATAATAAAAGTAACGAAACTAGGTACGTGTTTACTGGCGCGCGAGATGTTGAGATTATAAGAGCTTAACTTAAGTGACTAGATTTAATCTTACCACCATTCATGTGAAGGTAACAAGTGGATAAATGACATGTAAGGTTTTTATTTCACCTCAGTTAACTTTTATCTACAACATTCAAAAGTTTTGTGCTTAGCCAAAATTTTTACAAGTAGCTACAATATGCCATTTATTTCTTGAAATATTTGTGTAAATGTAAATGATTGTGTGCAGGAAAATTCATGTTCTTTTTAAAAAAATGAATCATTCAAGAAATTCATGAGTATTAGGTAGTGGGCCAATAATATTAGTAATAAATAAGTTATGACTAATTAATAAGAGGGATATTGAAGGTATTCCCAAGTCACAATAAACTAAAGAAGTGTGTTCATCCTTAACTTGTGATGTTAAAGGAAATGGAATGGGGTTAGTGAATTAATTTAACAATTAACTGGTGCCATATCAATATTTCACTAATACCTACACACAGTAGGGTAGGAAAGTTATTGTACCACTTTCATTATCTTAGTTTAATACACCAAATGATAGTATTTACTCTTTTTTCCGGTGTTTATTTTGACTCATTGTTTTCTTCATTCGGCAAATTAAACCAAAACAGGCGATTATGACGAAAGAACTCGAATGATTTGATAAGGCAGTGTTCAAACCAAACTGAATGTCAGCCGCCGAAAGTGAGCGAATGTTACGCAGTTTATTGTATTTCCATACATATTCACTTTTTCGTTCACATGTAGCCGACAATACGTTATTACGCTATGCGTAGAGACGCTGACATAAAATACCGTTTATTTTCACGTTTACACTGGGGCTCACAGTGAGCCTGCTCACATTCGGCGGCTTACAGTCAGTTTGGTTTGAACACGGCCTAAAGGTAAAAGGTAGCTCTAAAATGATTCAGGTTATTTGAAGCAGTTATCTTAATGCCGTCATTTCGCCTCGCCCTAATTTTGTCAGTATTATCTTGACTATTTAGCGTAATTACGGACGAGTAAACAAACTATAAAGACTGTAATTTTGACAACTTTTGTTGTACATTTTCTAGGTTAAGATCATAAACTTATCGTAAGTTGAAGTGCTCAAATAAATTATTATTTTTATCTACTGACGTTTTTATCTGTGAGTCAGTTGCAGGTGTTCTTTCTAGGTACCTATATTTAACGATTGGTTTAAACCACGGACAAGCGCTTATATTACGTAAAAAGTAAATGACGTTTTCGTTCAACGAGAAAAAAGATAGCTTTAAAATTGTTTATTCGTGCTCAAGGTTTTAGCAGCGCAATACTTATTATTAAGTAGTTCCGGAGGCCAATTGCGATCTTCCTCATCAGTTCCACTTCACCAGATGATTATACCTACCAAGGCCAAATAGTCTGCAAAATATATCTACAACTCGGCCGATGGCCGATGGGGCAAAAAGTTTCTCGAGTGGCGTCCACGGACCGGAAGATGCAGTGTAGGTCGGCCTCAAACAAGATTGAGCGACGACCCGAAGGTTGCGGGATCGCGTTGGATGCGGATGGCACGGGACCTATCTGTTTGGCGAGCCTTGGGGGAGGCCTATGTGTTTTGGCTGAAATGATGAATTCCCACTCAATATAGTCCCTACAATATTTGAAGAATTTCCTGGTTTTCCCAGGATAAAATATATATAGAAAAAAAAACTGAATCGGTTTAAAAAAGAAAATGAGTAACAAAAAGCGTGTGAGTACTAATAGCATTAAAGGTGAAACAGTGGCGACATCGATTCCGGAAAGAAATTCATGCTCTAACATTCTATTCCTTATTATTTTTTGCGTCTTTAGAGATATGGACCCTGGTGGGAAGGACTTAGGATAGTTTTTATCCGGAAAATTGCGCAGTTCCCGTGGGACTGCGATAAAACGAATACTTCGCAGACATAGTCGCGGGCAACAGCCAGTTATTATAAAGGCACTAATTAGGTAGCAAACAAGCGTCTATTCAAGTTATTTACTTGTAAATTAATTTCGAATAATTTATTCTCAACGCCTCTGGAGTCAAAAGGTCGACAAAAACTAAATTAGTATTCTTCGCAAAAAAGTTGATTGTTGTCTATTTTAGGAAACCAATTAAGGCCGTCTGAGACGAAGAGCAGCCTTGCATGGTCGCTGACTGCGGCCCCAAGCTATTATGTTAATTGTGCATTGTTTTAAACGTTAACTTTATTGAAGCCAGTGGTTTCTTGCAATATATATAAAGATAACTTCGTGGGCTACTTTTACATTTTTTTTTTTTTTTTTAATCTTTATTTTAAGGAACTTTGATCAAGTGGATTGAACATGTCAGTTCCAATAGGCCTTAACTAGATAAAAAAAAACTACCAACCTTACAATACTTTTACATTGTAAAGAATGCCACTGTCATTGCAGTCGCTATCATTAACGTCGAAGCTGTCTAGCCTCATAAGTCCTGCCGTACTTTATAAAGTACAAATTATTCAATGAATAAAGAACTTCAAAGACGCTTAAATACCTACTTAAGTTCCAAAATTACAAAACGTATGACTCTTATCTAGGTCTTAAGTTCTGCATCGGTTAGAAAAGGCCAGGACTCAGGATATGCGGTCAATAATAACATTTAAAGATCTGTTTTGAAAAAAAAATGGACTACATAAAAATATTTTCTTATTTAGGTACAGTCGAGTTCTCCAATATCTGTACAGCCAACCGTTCATAAATATATATTGGAGAACTCGACTGTACCACAAAAAGTGGCCCCCATGTTTAAAATTAATTTATTTACGTTACCGTCTAAATTTTCACAGATGATGTATTTCTGTTGCCGCTATAACAACAAATATGTACTAAAAATAAAATAAATTTGAAAATTAAAGTGTTTTTTCTGCATTTTTAACTCGATCTTTATAATGGCGTCAACTAGACACTTGAAATTTTCACCGATTAAGTATTATCGTGGTTAGTACAACATCAAATAATAAAAATCTAATTATATTAAATATTAAGGGCGGTCCTGATAACCAATATAAAATGATCTCACACTGCGTACATTTTACTTAGGAGCTGGGTTCTGCTAACACTGGATTATTATAGTTACGGCTGTTCACGGCATTTATTTTGACATATCTAAAAATTTATAAGAACCCTCAGTGCGCGAGTCCGACTCACACTTGGCCGGTTTTTTCTGATTCCGAATATGCATGTAACTCAATTTTGAAGAAAAAAAATAGTTTTTTCCATATAACGGCAGTATAAAAAAACCGGCCAAGAGCGTGTCGGACACGCCCAAGGTAGGGTTCCGTAGCCATTACGAAAAAATCAAGTAATATTTTTCTAAGGATTTCGTATGTGTACGGAATCATCCAAGTTTAGGTATGTTTTATACCTTAGGCTACTATTTACTCTTAAACTACAAATAATTTCCAAGCAATCTTAGCCGCTATAATTTTCCTAGTAAATTTGATATATTTACTACCCTTCTGAATTTTTTCAAATTTTTCCACCCAACAGTTTAGATTTTAGAGGGGGGGGACGGCCGATTTTAATGAAAATTTTCACTTTAAAGTTGAATATTTCGCAAACAGATCACTGAATAGAAAAATCATGAAAATCATGTTAGCAACCCCGTAATGATTTTAAAAGACCTATCCAACGATACCCCACACTATAGGGTTAGCCGAGAAAAAAAAATCACCCCCACTTTATGTCTATGGGAGGTACCCTAAAAAATTTTTTTTACTTTTTTTATTCAATCACTTTGTCGGCGTGACTGATATATATATTCATGCCAAATTACAGCTTTCTAGTACTAACAGTCTCTGAGCTTAGCCGCGGACAGACAGACAGACAGACGGACAGACATGGCGAAACTATAAGGGTTCCTAGTTGACTACGGAACCCTAAAAAAGGAGTAATAAATCAAAGAAGCAACTTGTACAGTATAAATTTATTAGGAAAAGAATTTCACATTCTCATAAAGTCATCTAAACCCGAATGTTATAGCGTAACATTAAATATTAATTACAATTACAATACATACAATACAATTTCGTTACAGTACTGGAAGATTAGCGGCAATACACCCCCTTTCCTAAAGATATGATACAGAGATGACGCATTTACAAATAAATACAAAAATAATACGTAGAAATTATGACACAAAATTTATTTGGAATTCGATAACAGAATTACACTATAGATTATCTAGATCGATTGTAAATAAAAAAATACGTTTATCTTATCACTTTGACCATTCATACACAATCTTCTAGGAATAAATGCATGGTTGTGATGTAGATATGTCACTGATAATAGCAAAATGCTGACCAATCTTTAAACTGTATTTTAAGTAATATTGCTGAAGGACGTTAACTCGAGCGTTCCAACGATCACAGTTTTTTAAGAAATGGCTATCGATTTTGATGAGGCTTTCAGTTATATATTAGACGTCCTGTACAGTCAGCATCACAAGTACCTTGTCGCTCTACAGTTAGGTGCAATACGTCACACTTGATTGACAATTGTGTTATTATGACAAAGTACAAAAGTGACCAGCTACTTTTGATGCTGACCATACCTCTACCATATAACTGGAAACTGTGTCAGAATCTTCTGCCATTTTTTTTAAAATGTGACCAGATAAATGAGGTTCAAATACTCGAATAAACGCTCTAAAGTAGTTAACTTCAGCTTTTTTGCTACTGGCAACTGTAGCTCTAGTTAGTAGTAGTGATCGCTAACTAGAAGCTACTACTTCATACACCATGTTGTTAGGATGTGATTCTTTTAACGACATAGTGTATGACGTGTTTGACCAGTTTTTAATTTAAAGAGGGTTTCTGTTAATATAGTTGGTGCTAGTAACTTGAGCTCCGTTTGACAACTTTGACATGTGTCACATTTGGGATTGGTTATCTAAAGGCCACCACAAACCGGGAGCGCGGAACGGCGACGGAGCGTACCCAGCACGCTCTAAACACTGAATCAAATATACGTTGACACACATCGGCAGCGAGACATACCGTATTTGATTCAGTGTTATTGACCGCGCTGGGCACGCTCCGTCGGCGCCCCGCGCTCCCGATGTGTTGTGGCCTTCGCATCGCAAGAAAGATAGTAACGTCAAACGAATCTTAGGAAACTAACGACATAATAGCGCTGTTCCACTTATCAGAAAACCGACGTCGATTAAGAGTAGACTAAGGAATCTAGATTTACTAAAATAAGCTATTAGTTAACGCATTTTTAAAATTACTGCCAGTCTCCTTTAAGTTTTCTTATTACAAAGTGAAATAACTCTATTAATAGCAAAATAATAATTGAGCAGTATGGCATATTAATTAGAAGCTCATCAAATGCTAAACACTCCACTGTATGCTACACATTTACACATACACATGATGAAAGTATAGGACACAGTCCAAACAAACTAGAATGGTTTGCTTTGACATTTGAAACTGGCACCACTAACGGCCTTTCAATGCAATGAAAATAAATTTAAGAATGCCATTTGATTTTGTATTTACAACGAAGTTGAGAAACGGCAGCTGTAAAGAGCCGAGAGTAGTGCTAACTGCCAGTAACTGGACCACACATCCCTTACTATTTAATCCCAGAGACAAATGCAAATGAGAGGAAGAAATGTCATACAAAGTCACCTAAAGGCCACCACAGACCGCAGCGCAGGGCGTGCGCGCGACGATGACGGAGCGGGCCCAGCGCGTTGTATAACACTGAATCATATACGCTGCGCCGCGCTGCCGGTGTGTGTCACCGTATATATGATTCAGTGTTATTGACCGCGCTGGGCACGCTCCATCGGCGCCCCGCGCTCCCGGTTTGTGGTGGCCTTAAAATGCAGTACTACTTTTGAAGACAGGCAAGCATGCGTCGACAGATATAGGCAGTGTTGCCAGCGTTAAAAGTAGTGAGTCTCATTCATTGCCTAGTCGCTGCACAGTCAGAAACGAGACTCACGATTGACAAATGAGTTATTAAACGTACAAAAGTGAGCATTTATTACTGTCATCTTACAGATCCAATAGGGTATTTGACATACTTTTTATGAGCTGTCGAAATTTTTATTTATATCAACTAATAATCATATATTGCACAAAATTTCTCCAATTTTCAGTGCTAAAATTTCGTTGTTTTTTTTTTACTAGTGATGTGTTGTTTCCTGCTGACGCAAGTATCGGTCAGATTTAATTGTTTTCTATTCTCTTTTTCGGCAAACGTCCGCTAACGGTGTCAACTACCCTATTAGAAATTACGATTTTTCGGAACCAAATCATAACCATTGATTTAGAGAACTGGAACAAAATCTCCGGGATATAAAACAGCTTACAAGTGGACGTGCTTATAACTCGTCCTTTTCCAGGTCCACGTCGGACAGGTCGATGTCCTCTTCCGGCGGCAGCTCGCCATCCTTGCCGTCCCAGGGTTCCGTGGTTTCGATCTTGGGCATTTCGGCGCCGCGCACCGGCGCGGTCTGGCCGCGGCCGAAGGACAAGTCCCTGCGATGAGGAAGGTTAAGATAAATAAAGTTATAAACCTTCTATAATCCGTTTGGCGAATGTCTGGCTTTATTAGCTTAGCGCCACCTAGTCATCAAATGGAGGATATCCAAATTTCTTGACTGAAATACTGCCTCACAGTTTTACAGTCAGGGCACTATAGCTAAACCGTTTAAATGAGTCCTCCGAGTTTAAAAGGGGGCCGGGAGAGCGCGCCTTGTGTGCCTGCCGCCCGCACCTCTCTCGGCCCCTTTGTCGTCATACCCCCCAGCCCCGGTACCGAGCGGCCAAGGACTCGCTTAAACGGTCTAGTTATAACAAATAGACTATCCGATTGTCCGGGCGTTAATTTCTATATCTGTATATATAGGTTATCTCAAATACACTGGAGGTAGACCAGTACAGATCCAGCCTAATATGATTTCAGTAGTTGCATGTTTCCAAGACATTTGACAGTAAAAGTTTTTTCTCAAACATGCTATGAAATATTGACGTTATGTTCCTTATAATACGCCACGAACTGTCACGTTGCAGGTGCGGCTAGACGAGAGGTCAATAATGGAATTTCATACAACTTTGCTGGCCAAGGCCAGCAAAGTGATCGTCTATTGTTTTATGTGACACAGCACCATGACGTTTAATAGGTCGACGTGGTCGACGTGGATGGATGGATGGACGGACGGATGGACGGACGGACGGACGGACGGACGGAGGGATGGATGGATGTTGATGGATGGATGGATGGATGGATGTTGATGGATGTTGATGGATGTTGATGGATGTTGATGGATGTTGATAGATGTTGATGGATGTTGATGGATGTTGGTTGATGGATGTTGATGGATGTTGGTTGATGGATGTTGATGGATGTTGGTTGATGGATGTTGGTTAATGGATGTTGATGGATGTTGATGGATGTTGATGGATGTTGATGGATGTTGGTTGATGGTTGTCGATGGATGTTGATGGATGTTGATGGATGTTGGTTGATGAATGTTGATGTATGTTGATGAATGTTGATGGATGTTGTTGGATGTTGATGGATGTTGATGGATTTTGATGGTTGTTGATGGATGTTGGTTGATGGATGTTGATGGATGTTGGTTGATGGATGTTGATGGATGTTGATGGATGTTGGTTGATGGATATTGGTTAATGGGTGTTGATGGATGTTGATGGATGTTGATGGATGTTGATGGATGTTGATGGTTGTTGATGGATGTTGGTTGATGGATGTTGATGGATGTTGGTTGATGGATGTTGATGGATGTTGATGGATGTTGGTTGATGGATGTTGATGGATGTTGGTTGATGGATGTTGGTTAATGGATGTTGATGGATGTTGATGGATGTTGATGGATGTTGGTTGATGGATGTTGATGGATGTTGGTTGATGGATGTTGATGGATGTTGGTTGATGGATGTTGATGGATGTTGGTTGATGGATGTTGATGGATGTTGATGGATGTTGGTTGATGGTTGTTGATGGATGTTGATGGATGTTGATGGATGTTGGTTGATGTATGTTGATGGATGTTGATGGATGTTGTTGGATGTTGATGGATGTTGATGGATGTTGATGGATGTTGATGGTTGTTGATGGATGTTGATGGATGGATGGATGGATGGATGTTGATGGATGTTCTTGTTCATGGATGTTGACGGTTGTTGATGGATGTTGATGGATGTTGATGGATGTTGATGATGTTGTTGGTGATGGTGATGGTAAATGGTGATGGTGATGGTGATGGTGATGATGATGGCGGTGATGATGGTGGTGATGATGATGATGCATGTTTGAGAAAAACTCTATACAAGCCTTGGCCACGAACAGGGATTGCCGGCCTCGTATCTCTAGATGGCCTCGTTAACACTCGGCCATCTATAACTACTCGGCCGGCAATCCCCTATATCGCGGCCGCTGCAGTAATGTACTAATTTTCTCAAACATGCTATGAAATATTGACGTTATGTTCCTTATAATACGCCACGAACTGTCACGTTGCAGGTGCGCCTTAGACGAGAGGTCAATAATGGAATTTCATACAAAATTGCTGGCCTTGGCCAGCAAAGTTATCGTCTATTGTTTTATGTGACACAGCACCATGACGTTTAATAAGTCGACGTGGTCGACGTGGATGGATGGATGGATGGATGGATGGATGGATGGATGGATGAACGGATGGATGGATGGACGGATGGATGGACGGACGGACGGACGGACGGACGGACGGACGGATGGATGGATGTTGATGGATGTTGATGGATTTTGATGGATGTTGATGGATGTTGATGATGTTGTTGGTGATGGTGATGGTGATGGTGATGATGATGGCGGTGATGATTGTGGTGATGATGATGATGCATGTTTGAGAAAAACTCTATACAAGCCTTGGCCACGAACAGGGATTGCCGGCCTCGTATCTCTAGATGGCCTCGTTAACACTCGGCCATCTATAACTACTCGGCCGGCAATCCCCTATTTCGCGGCCGCTGCAGTAATGTACTATTTCTCAAACATGCTATGTAATGTTTACGTTGTGTTCCTTAAAACAGGCTTCAAAATACATCGTTGCAGGCCGGCAATGCGATCGTCTATTGTTTCATGTCACACGGCACCATGATGTTTATAGGTCTATGGCATCATAGCATTTAGCCATTTAAAAAAAAACTATAAGCAATATTTGCGTTTTGGTTCATTATGACATTCTGCCATTACGCTTATTTAAGGTAAGGTAAGATGGTGATGGTGATGGTAATGGTGATCTGCCTAGATAAATATTTCACCATCAACATCATCATCACCATCATCACCATAATCATCATCATCATCGTCATCATCATCACCATCATCATCATCATCATCACCATCATCATCATCATCATCATCATCATCGTTATCGTCATAATCATCATCATCATCATCACCATCATCATCATCATCATCATCATCCATCACCACCATCATCATCATCATCACCATCATCATCATCATCATCATCATCATCATCATCATCACCACCACTATCATCATCATCATCATCACCATCATCATCATCATCGTTATCGTCATAATCATCATCATCACCACCATCATCATCATCATCACCATCATCATCATCACCATCATCATCATCATCACCATCATCATAATCATCATCATCATCATAATCATCACCACCATCATCATCATCACCATCACCACCATCATTATCATCACCACCATCATCATCGTCATCATCATCATCATCATCGCCATCACCATCATGATGACGACGACGACGATGATGATGATGATGATGATGATGGTGCATGTTTGAGAAAAGCACTATACAAGCCTCGGCCGGAATAGGGGTTGCCGGCCTCGTATCATAACTCAAACTAAATAATCATAACTTAGATACTCGGCCGGCAACCCCTTAAGTCCCGGCCTCTGCAGTAATGTACTATTACATATTTGTTTTTTTTTTTTTAAATAGTGTTCGCGTTTCCTTGGATATGAAGTTTCTTGCAATCATGGTCTTTCCCAAAGCGCTGGCAGACAAAAAAAAAGTAAAAGACCCTTAATACACTACTTACAGAAATAAACTTTACATTTTGATTTTTTAATACCTGAGGAACTCGTTGATGCCGGTCTCGGAGAAGGATCCCCGAAGGGTGGAGAACTTGAGTTTCTTGGCGTTGACGACCGCCATGGCCGGGTATCCGAAACCGCCCAGCTCCAGCGATTCTTCCAGGCTCGGCTGCGAGCCCGCCTCCGACCACACCCAACTGAAACGTTATAAGCTTTTATTAGAAACTAGATGATAGACCCCTTTTCCCACTGGGCACTATGGGTATGTGCCCAGTCCCACAGACGATGTGGCCCCCTAGTGGCTATAAAAAATACAGTTTAACAATCGCACGATTAAAATAAAAGTGACTCAATCCGAAATAATCTCATTTCAGAAATTAACTTTGTTTACATAATAATTAGGATTAGTTTTGAAATGAGAATATTTCGGATTGAGTCAGTTTCATTTTAAACGTGCGATAATGAACTTTGGCTTAATCTTCACCATTTGTTAGTCATAGCCCTTGGAGCCCGTTATCCTACCTATACTAGTGGCCATAATTCGAGAGACAAGCTTGACAATTAAAGGGTTACCAGGGTGAGACGAAATTAAATAGCGATGTGGCGCCGATATCGATAATCAGTGTCGACTGGACTATATGATTTACTATAAGACGGATTTTTTTACTTCCGTTAATGATATCTTACATTGAAAAGTAAATTGTTAAATTAATCTAATCATATCACCGTAAATAATAAATAAATACCACAGGTAGCCAAAGTCGTAATGTTTTTTTTAATATCGACACGATCAGCAACCCTGCCCTGCCCTGCCCTGTCTGTGGCAACATTAGAGCAAAATTAATTGTCAAAGTTGTCTCTCGAATTATGGCTTCTAGTATAAAGTGCGTAGGACCTCCAATAGGTTAAAGCCGACCCTGGTATACCCACGGCTTCGCCGCTGCTGAAGTTTCTTTTGCATAAAACCTTGCCCTCACAATTACGAATACAAATACTTCCAATTTGGAGCAGTGGTTCCATTAGTATAGGTAACGCCATCAGAGTTGAGGTCACGCACACAATAACATCTCATGTAATGACAGCGGGATTTTGACGTTTATTCGTACCGATAGCAAGTTCAACAGACTCAACAGTGAATTACAAAATTGACTAAAAGATTCTTCAACCTATTTCGTTAAGAATTATTTAAGAAAATACATCTATTTCAAACAAAACAGAAAATAAAATATTTAGATGTATTTCATTTAAATCAGATAAGCATATTTTTCGCTTTTTATAAAATAGATACCGATTTTGTTCGTTGCGAATATTTCTTATCAGTTTCAAATTGTTTTATTTCAAAAATAGGTTATATGATAAAATAAAAAATATAATATGCGTAGGTATTACCTTAAGATCATATAATTCACATTTTCATTCACTCACTCATTTCATTCATTCACTACTATTTTTTGCAATCAGTACTTTATGTAGCTGTGTGGTGTAATCATTCGCCTCAACTCTCGTGGCGTTACCTATAAGTTGCGGCAAGCATTCAGGTCACTCACCCCCACATTTTGCTCTTGTACTTGTCGCCGAGGCGCGCGAGCGTTGCGAGGTACTGGTTGCGGCAGTCCGCGCCGCAGTCCAGGATGTGCGGCAGCACCGACACCACGCAGAGGGGCTTGTCGCTGCACGCCTTCATCGAGTCCGCGTCCACGATCTGGAATCACGACCGACATATTACGTAGAATATAAAAAAAAAAAAAAAATTAGGGGACAATCTTACACAAATCGACCCAGTCCCAAACTAAGCAAAGCTTGTATTAGGGTACTAGACGACGATAAACATACTTATATAGATAAACTAGCGACCCGCCCCGGCTTCGCACGGGTGCAATGCTGATACTAAATATACTACAGAATGTCTATTTCAACGTTCACAGCTTTTTTGTCATTAGACCTTAAAGGCCGCGCCAACCGCTATGTCTCTGCATTTTAAATCTGTAATATCTTCGAAAATATTCATTTAAATTAAATGCTGTAAAGGACCATACTGATCTATATTACATGCACAATGTATTTAAGGTACTCAATTGGATAAGGACTAATGCTGTATTGCTTAAAACCGCTTCGTAAATAAGTCATTATTTCTCGTAAAAAGTGATGGATAAAATGGTTATTGTGGGTTATCCCTAAGAGATAGACATGTACCATCGCGGACTTTTTTGTAGACTTTTTTAAGGTGTACAATACTGTAGTACATTATTTTGATCTATCTCGTACGGTTCAGCCAGCGTTTGCAATGTAAGCGCAAAAAAAATGTATTTACTTACGACATTAAAAAAAATCGCATCAAAATCCGTTGCGTAGTTTTAAAGATCTAAGCATACATTGGGTCACACAGACAGCGGGAAGCGACTTTGTTTTATACTATG
Source organism: Archips crataeganus (assembly GCA_947859365.1). Taxonomy (NCBI): domain Eukaryota; kingdom Metazoa; phylum Arthropoda; class Insecta; order Lepidoptera; family Tortricidae; genus Archips; species Archips crataeganus. The sequence continues at coordinate 20,973,886 of OX402048.1, forward strand.
TAGTGATAAATACTTAAATACATAGAAAACAGCCATAACTCAGGAACAAATATTCGTGCTCATCACACAAATAAATGCCCTTACCAGGATTCGAACCCAGGACCTCTTGCTTCGTAGACAGTTCACTACCAACTAGGCTAAAGCGGTCGTCGGTCGGTTATAGCGATGGGCAGCCCTGAATCTACGATTTTTTTTGATCGGAGGCAGATTAGTTGATAGTGGCGCCGCTTTCTCCAGCGTTTGAGTCTTTTTCTTAATTAAGTGACGAGGACCTTTTTTCTTATTTTTTAGGGTTCCGTAGTCAACTAGGAACCCTTATAGTTTCGCCATGTCTGTCCGTCTGTCTGTCTGTCTGTCTGTCTGTCTGTCCGCGGCTAAGCTCAGAGACTGTTAGTACTAGAAAGCTGTAACTTGGCATGAATATATATATCAGTCACGCCGACAAAGTGATTGAATTAAAAAGAGTAAAAAAAATTTTTTTAGGGTACTGCTCATAGACGTAAAGTGGGGGTGATTTTTTTTTTCTCGGCTAACCCTATAGTGTGGGGTATCGTTGGATAGGTCTTTTAAAACCATTGCGGGGTTTCTAACATGATTTTTCTATTCAGTGATCTGTTTGCGAAATATTCAACTTTAAAGTGAAAATTTTCATTAAAATCGGCCGTCCCCCCCCCCCCCCCCCTCCAAAATGTAAACTGTTGGGTGGAAAAATTTGAAAAAATTCAGAATGGTAGTAAATATATCAAATTTACTAGGAAAATTATAGCGGCTAAGATTGCTTGGAAATTATTTGTAGTTTAAGAGTAAATAGTAGCCTAAGGTATAAAACATACCTAAACTTGGATGATTCCGTACACATACGAAATCCTTAGAAAAATATTACTTGATTTTTTCGTAATGGCTACGGAACCCTACCTTGGACGTGTCCGACACGCTCTTGGCCGGTTTTTTATTCCAGAATTGTTGTAACTTAGACTCTCGCTCCGAGCTTATGGTTGAGTTTTGGGACTGTATAAAGTAGAAATTATTCAATAAATAAAAGAACTTTGATTGGGGACAAATTACAAAAATCTAGAACATCGTGAAAAGTAGCCTCGTTTGTCTGTTTTTTAAGGGGATACATTTTGGAAACTGTGCGAGTTTCACCACCCTACGACCAAGAGTAAAAAGACATTTAGAAAATGTAAAATTAAAAGGATACATGCATACCCCTCCCTATATACAGATTATAATGACTCCTCCCCCCACCCCCAGAAAAACAAGCTTGCCAGCGACCATGGCTATCGCTTAGTAAAGTTAACCCTTAAAAAGGTAGAGGCGATTTACCGACCACATGCATTGCTTTGAAAATTCAACCTTATTGCTTTTATAATACGTTTCAATATCCATTGTAATTATTTCAAATACGACTGTCTTTTGAATAAACTTTATCAGGTATGCATTCGATAGCTGCTTTTGATTCCATGGTAGTATGCTTATTAAGGGTTAAATAAAACTACTGACTCTCTTCCTTCCGACTTCAATATCCAAGCATGACATCTGCCTGGAGAGATCACTGTATTGTGGTCTCCCTACAAAAGCCTAACCTCACATCATAGTTACATTGTTATAAAATCATTTGTTATACACCGTGAAATTTTAGTGGTTGTTTTCCCGAAACGAGTCGATTTAGTATCGATTGTACAATCGATTTATAATTACTATTTTGACTAGAGTCAAAAATCCAATTGTGAAAAACGAAAGTCGAAAATGACCGCAAACCAATAGTAACGCTTCGTTGGTACCTAACCTATCGTCCGATCGTACGCTACTTGTACCAACGAAGCGTTACTATTGGTTTGCGGTCATTTTCGACTTTCGTTTTTCACAATTGGGAATGTCTAAAAAAAATTACCAGTGGTTTTTATATTATTTTTGTATAGAAAAGTCAATTATAAGAAACTAATTTCAATATTTTGTCACTTAGTTCACTACTTTTTTTCAAAATTAATTATTGAAACTATTTTGGTTGATGACGTCAGATTGTAATTGAGGGCTCCCACACTGCCAAATTTCTAAATCTATCTAAATGCGTACGATAAGGCAACCCCTTTAATTATTTTTTGCGTGGTGGTACACTGTAACTAGTGTCACTTTACTGGCGCTGTCAAAGTGCTAGATGTCAGGCAGTGGGTCCAAATCAAACTCCGTAGTTATAATCCACGCGTAAATTTGTGAAGAATTCTAACCACACAGAATAAAGTACGACTTGGACCGGTCACGCAATTTACACCAAAGTCAAATGAAGGTCATTGCTTATTTGTTATGTAATAAATTCATTATATAATATTAAAATTAAATAACTACAGAAAACGAGTTAAAAACCATTTATCTCGAAATGGTTTTCGATTTACTATACATTGCAAAAAAATAGACATCCCCAATTGGATTTTTGACTCTAGTCAAAATAATAATTATAAATCGCTTGTACAATCGAAACTAAATCACCTCGTTTCGGGAAAACAACCACTAAAATTTCACGGTGTACACTCATGCAATAATAACAAGTTACGTACACATGAAATTGATATTTTTTACAACATTTCATTTCACAACTTCAACGGTACAATGTTTTATTGCAGCCATGCTTCAGTTGCATTTGACGTTTGAATCATAGTTATCCGATACGGAAAATTCATTTTATTATTTCATCTTGGCCAATACAATCACGTGTCTTTTATTCTTGATAACCAGCATTTCACCCCACAATGCTTGTGTGAGTATTCTGAGCTTGTTGCCATAATATTGACAGTGTATATCAATAGGTAAATTGAGCGTCGATTGTGAGTATTGTAATCGAACTGTACCACATGTGGGTCTCTTGCGGTCGCTACGGTCAGTTACTTAATTTTAGGAATTAAAATTTTATTGTGTTTGAAAAATTTTAAAGGTTTCACAGTGTTTCTATTATTATTGGCGATTTTTATTCACATCTACTGAAATTTGTGCGAGATAAAGCGAACTTAGTAAGAATGTTGGGGATTTTTATTCATGGTGGTGTTGGTTCTCTTGGTTGTGGGTTTATCTGCGGTTGCGTTGGTTATTTTTTTTATTTTTTATTGGGAGGAAGGGCAAAACATTGCATGAAAAGGCAAGTTTTCTATGCAAATATAGCTATTTTGCATGTGTTAACCTGATTACTTTGCGGACAAGCAAAAAAAGAATGTATAGTGATTTATACAATTTTCAAAAGAATATTGAATGCTTGTGAAATAAGACTATTATATTCACATTTAAGTGTTTTTTTTTTAATTGTACTTTTCAGGTAGGTATATTCGACCAATAGAAATTTTGATAGTGTGTGTGTGAAGTTCCTAATCCGCACTGGGCCCGCCTGGAAACTACGGTCCAAGCCCTCTCATTCTGAGAAGAGCCCTGTGCCCCGAAGTGGCACTAATGAAAGCTGGAATGATATTCGACCAAGAAATTCTTGAGGTTCAATGTTAGTTGCGAGGCTTTTAAAACCTCAAAAGCTATGTTCACTTACAAGTCATTCCGACAACCAGCCTTAATGTTTTTATTGTGATGTAGGAACTGTTATAAGAAATGGTAAGGCACTTACTTGGTCGACTGTATCATTATATACTAGCCTTCCGTCCGCAGCTTCGCCCGCGATAAATTAATTTTCCCGCGGTAAAAAGTAGCCTACGTCACTCAGTGATAGATAATGTAGCTTTCTAACGGCAAAAGAATTTTTGAAATTGGTCCAGTAGTTTTTAAGTTTATTTGTTACATACAAAAGTACAAATCTTTCCTCTTTATAATATTAGTGTAGATATAAACCCCAAAAATACCTATGTAAGCAGGACTGGAGTCGTCCACATAAATAGGTCCAGGTCCGTAGTTCAACATACCTGTACAACTTCAGGCGCGGGCACGTTCTCGGCCAGTTTCTCGAGCGCGAACGTGACGATGTCGCTGCTGGTGCGACCGCCGTTGTAGTCTTCCACGGAGTCGCCGGACTTCTTGCCCGAGGGGAACAGCTTGATGGTGGGATAGCCCTGGACCTGGTAGCGCGAGGCCATCACTTGGTGGACGGTGGCGTCCAGTGCGCCGAGTTTCACCTACGAGCCAAACAAAAGGTATCTATATTAAAAAAAAAGGCTAAGTGCTAGTCGGACTCGCGCACGAAGGGTTCAGTACCATTATGTATGTATGTAAACTCTTTATTGTACAAAAAATAAGAAAAAAAAATATTATCTATAAAAACGGGAAAAAAATCACGTTTGTTGTATGAGAGCCTCCTTATTATTAATTTTATTCTGTTTTTTTAGTATTTGTTGTTATAGCGGCAACAGAAATACATCATCTGTGAAAATTTCAACTGTCTAGCTATCACGGTTCGGACTGGTGACAGACGAACAGACGGACAGACAGCGGAGTCTCAGTAACCCTAGTAGGCCTTTTTTACCCTTTGGGTACGGAACCCTAAAAACATGACTTCAAAGAACTTTTTTAGAGATGCTACTTTTGATTGGTCCTGATTCGTCATATTCCTGTTTCGTCGGATTCCTGATTTGTCGGATTTTCAATATCAAATGAAACAGCCCAATAGCTCTACCCAAGAACCTTAATCTTCCTTTCTGGTAAGTACTGGTTTACTGGATGATAGATTTAGGGGCTGTTCCACCACCCATTGATTAATTTTAACTGACGGATAAATGTGATGCCGTCTCCGTCTATTCGAACAAAACAAACAGAGACGGCATCACGTTTATCCGTCAAATAAATTTGATCAATGGATGGTGAAACAGGGGGTTAATCTTCTAATATATTAAAATCTCGTGTCACGGTGTTTGTTATCGAACTCCTCCGAAACGGCTTGGCCGATTATTATGAAACTTTTTTGTCTGTATTTGGTAGATCTGAGAATAGGTCGTAGGCTATTTTTTATACCCCTATTCTTCACGGACTGAGTCGCGGGCAACAGCTAGTATATAGATAATTCCGACGTATCAGGAATTCGACGAAACAGGAACAATTCGTAGTTTTTATATTTAATTTTAAATGCGGTAGGCTAGTAGTACAGTTTCAGTCTAAATCAGTCTTCTGTTCAAGGTCACTCAAGTTCCGTCTGCAAAGAATTTGTTTATCGCTATCCCGCATGATCTATGCAATTTGTTTATCGCTATCCCGCATGATCTATGCAATTTACGATAGAAACTATCCTATGTCCTTCCCGAGGTTTCAAACTATCATCATCATCATCATCATCAGCCTATGCTGGACATAGGCCTCTCCCATGGCACGCCACTGAGCACGATCCTCGGCCACTCTCATCCAGCTGTTGCCAGCCGCTTTGCGAAGATCATCGCTCCACCGAGTCTGAGGACGTCCCACGCTACGTTTGCCGATCCGTGGTCTCCACTCAAGAACTCGTCTACCCCAACGGTTATCGGTTCTTCGGGTTATATGGCCTGCCCATTGCCACTTCAGCGTGCTAATGCGGTGGGCTATGTCGATAACTTTGGTTCTCTGTCGGATCACTTCATTACGAATTCGATCTTTTAGAGAAACTCCGAGCATAGCTTTCCATAGCTTTCAAACTATATCCATGTCTAATTTCATCTAAATCGGTTCACCGGTTTAAATGTGAAGAGGTAACAGACAGACAGGCAGAGTTTCTTTCGCATTTATAATATTAAGTGAGGATCTCTGATGATCTAATAGCTGGGTCCCCACTGAGCGAGCTGCCTGCTGCCACGAGGCTAGAGTATGAGGCATAATTTTGTTCGACACAAGGTTCAAAATCGCGCCGAAAATAGCTGCTTCGCGAGGCAGTTCGCTCGTTGGAGACCTGGCTATGGACATAGGCAAACTTGTAACGGAATCCCGTGCTAGTAGTGGTGATTATAAAGGCATGTGTATGTGTGTATTAACACAGCCGTACCAACATTAATCGCTTTCATTAGTCACATCGATTAGTTCCGTATTTTCAATCATAGAACTGACCACATCAAATCAGAATGAGTGTAGATATTACTTTTATATGCTTTTATGCGTATTTGCTGAGCAACTCATTAGTTACCTGCAGTGATTTATTCAAGCTGGTAGAGGACGGTCTACGCTTTGTCTCAGTGGAAGAGTATTCATTTATTTACCTACTTACTAAATACAGAGCGATTCTGGATATGTGGTCGCAAGGGGCGGAATTTTAATAGCCAAAATTAAACGTCAAGAGTGATTGACCATTGTGTTTTAACGACTATTGATGATTAATTGTCACTTAACACAACATGTTTTTAACCCACAAAAAGAGGGGTGTTATAAGTTTGACCGCTATGTGTGTGTCTGTCTGTGGCATCATAGCTCTTATACGCGTGAACCGATTTGGATGCAGTTTTTTTTTCATTTGAAAGCAGATTTCTTGGTGATGGTTCTTAGACATATTTCATCAAAATTGGTTCAGCCGTTTCAAAGTTATCAGCTCTTTTGTTAGCTGTGGAAGGGATGTTAGACGCATAATGGACATTTACTTTGTTTTCAAACTTACATATGTGTGACCAAATTGCGTAGGGGGTTTTTAAATTTTTTATTTTATAGTTATGGGTATGCAACATCTTGACATTTGATTTTTGCTATGAAAATTCCGCCCCTTGGTGATCGATCAGATATCAAAATTATCCAAAGGACCAATCCAAAAATTGGGTCATGCCGATTTTGATAATGTTCAGAATATCTCCCGCGCCTCCCTAATACTAGGAAAATTGCAATTATCTTCGAGTGTTACGAATCACCAGGATTGTAGACGCTTTGCCAGCATGAAAAAAAAACAATTAGAAAAGGGCTAAAATAGAATAGAATGTTTCATGTGCCAGTAATTTTACCGGCACTCATCACACTGGAACCTGGCACTGCTCAGTGGCAGGATCAATGATAAAGGCTATCAATAAATTACCTCTAATAGACCTCCCCCCTTATGACATTGATTACTATGACAATCGCTATTATTTTCCCCCCTGCTCCCACCCCTTAAATTATTTTATGGATTGCTCCTTATGTATGTATGTAAACCTGTTATAGTAGAAAAATAAAGAAAAAAAATGAACTGAAACAATCACTTTGCTCACCCGCGACCTTTTGCTTTTGCTGTGGTCGCTGGTGAGCAAAGTAATTGTTTCAGTTCATTAATATGGACCTAAATTAGAAAAAAAAAATCTATTGACAACCATGTTAAAAGCCATATGTGGTAGAGATCCGGCCAGATTTTCCATACAGCATACAAATGTAACACTTTTTAATTTTTTTTTGAATTATTCTCACCTTGCCCTTCAGCTCGGAGGCAGCCTTGGCCCACTGGGGCTCCAGGTTCTTGCAGTGGCCGCACCAGGGCGCGTAGAACTCCACCAGCCACAAGTCTTCGCTGTCCAGCACCAGCTCTTTGAAGTTGCTGTCAGTGAGGGTTATGACGTCCGACTGGAAGAGAGGGCCATCGTGAGATGAAGATGCATGGTTAAAATTAAAAGATGACTCATTATCCCTCATTAGGTACTAAAAAGTTTCCAACAAAGGCAGTGTGTTCGCTGCAAATGCTTAAAAAACCTGACAATCTTGTCGAAATCCCAAAAAGGTCGCATTTGTCCTATAGAACTGATAAATTTGGTACAATTTTGAACTCTGTTACTTCACGATTTCAGTTCTATAGGACAAATGGGAGATACCCAAAATTCCTGGACTAATCAAACTATAAAGCATCTTTTTCTATGCAATTCCCAGTTGTCCTCAACCCTTTATTCTCGCACTACTGGGATTTTTTCTCCTCTTGTTCGAACTGGCACTGGCATTGGACATGTGGAGAGGATGGATAAAGGAAGAATTACGAAAGAGATATTAAGGCGAGTGTAGATGGAAATGTCAGACGGAGATGACCAAGAAAAACATTCCATGATCAGATTGGGGATGTTTTGAAGAAATGTCAGGTCAAGAGTACCCGAGACCGGCGAGCATGTATGAAAAGACTAATTAGTATTGTGGAAGCGAAAGTTGTATGTCAGTATCGTAGCAGGTGGAAGCAAATAGTCTCTGCCTGCCTACGCCTTTGCTGAGAAGGCGTGATTGTATGTGATGTGATGTGTTCGCACTGAGAACAAATAAAAAAACATCCCAGTCGTCAGCACTAACTATATTCCCGTAGTTCCCACTCGCGGCAAAAGTGCAGACAGCTGGCATTTTCTCAGTTGTCTGCAGTGTTAAAGCTATTGTTTGCAACAATATAATGTTCTAATGAACTATAACTGATTTGTTGTAATGTAACATCAAACTATTGAATTTGCCATGAACAACATTTGAGTCTTAAATTTTTTGTCACTTGTTTAAATAAAGTATCAGAGAAGTCAGTAGAATGAACATGATTCAGACCCACTTATACCCCTACATTTATCGGGAGGGCTAATTTTTGAAACCTTTAGTAAATAGAGGGAGGGAAATTTTGTACTTCTTAACCTTTGGCTCTTTCAACTCAATAGGTTGCCGACCGCTGTTTTAGAACGCCAAAAACGTGTTAATAATTAGCAGCGATCGATGAAGCTAGAACAACGAACACTAGAGCGTCATTTAGGCGGTGTAGGAAATACATGAGTTCATTGTGGAAGCGAAAGTTGTATGTCAGTATCGTAGCAGGTGGAAGCAAATAGTCTCTGCCTGCCTACGCCTTTGCTGAGAAGGCGTGATTGTATGTGATGTGATGTGTTCGCACTGAGAACAAATAAAAAAACATCCCAGTCGTCAGCACTAACTATATTCCCGTAGTTCCCACTCGCGGCAAAAGTGCAGACAGCTGGCATTTTCTCAGTTGTCTGCAGTGTTAAAGCTATTGTTTGCAACAATATAATGTTCTAATGAACTATAACTGATTTGTTGTAATGTAACATCAAACTATTGAATTTGCCATGAACAACATTTGAGTCTTAAATTTTTTGTCACTTGTTTAAAGAAAGTATCAGAGAAGTCAGTAGAATGAACATGATTCAGACCCACTTATACCCCTACATTTATCGGGAGGGCTAATTTTTGAAACCTTTAGTAAATAGAGGGAGGGAAATTTTGTACTTCTTAACCTTTGGCTCTTTCAACTCAATAGGTTGCCGACCGCTGTTTTAGAACGCCAAAAACGTGTTAATAATTAGCAGCGATCGATGAAGCCAGAACAACGAACACTAGAGCGTCATTTAGGCGGTGTAGGAAATACATGAGTTCCGTTACATTACTGATGAGCCGCGCCATTATGAATTTAGAATCTATCGCTCATCGGCGGCAATGACCATAACCGGATGATATATCTCACGCCACTCAAAAAAGTTTCTTGAGTGGAGACCACGGATCGGCAAACGTAGCGTAAGACGTCCCCAGACTCGGTGGAGAGATGATCTTCGCAAGGCGGTTGGCAAGAGCTGGATGAGAGTGGCCGAGGATCGTGCTCAGTGGCGTGCCATGAGAGAGGCCTATGTCCAGCAGTGGACGAGCACAGGCTGATGATGATGTTTTAAAAAAGGTCATGCACAGTGAGCGGTGCCACGCTACATTCTTTGGTAATGAAATTACAGCGTTAGGAAAAACCGTGGCAGCATTTTAAAAGCTTAAAATAGCACCATGGATGTGCCCGAGTAAAGTTTGGTTTTTAGATAGTCAATAATTAATTGGGAATGTCTAAAAAAATCACTTTATCTGTTTTGTCCAACTACGTCTTTTGGCTGATGTGATGCAATTAAAAAAAAATCAAAAAAGTTTATTTTAAGCAATTAACCTAAGGCTAAGTCTAGCATTGATTAGCATCTTAAAATGACGAGGAAGAACTCAGTGTGATTGACCTCCGTATAAGGATGGCTCTTACGTGTAGTTTAGCTATAGGCATTCTAAAAGTAAAAGCGACGTGGGCGAATTATTCGTGGGCGCGTAAAAAATACGTGGAGATATAGAAGTGGAACGCGTCAGGGCCACATGTCGTGTAAATCGACCGATTTGCAACCTTATTACGTTGAGAGAAGGTTCTGGAAGATAGCCACGTTTCTGTGACGGGATGTTTACTCCTACATTAAAGAGAAATTGTACTCGAGAAATCTCAAAACATAATCTGAACATAAGATTTGAATGATCTTGGCGTTTAAAATTGCTTGAAATAGTTTTTTTTATTAAATTTTGACACAGGATTCACACAATTTGTCACATTAGCCCATGGGACAAAAACTAAGGCTTAAATAGTTAATTTGTACTTATTATAAAATCATTAATTAAGTGCTCTGTTAAAATATAATTTTATTGTACAATGTACCAATAAACTTGGTAATGTTTTGTTTTATTTTTTACTTATACTCATACCCTAATAAAATAACTAAAACTGCACAGGTGTTTTTCTCCAACACTTTCTTTCGAAGTGAATACATTTATTCACATGGTGGCTCATTATCCACGTATTTTATTTTATTCTAGCTAGGACACTTAACGTTTATTGCGGGCAACGCGGTGTTCAACGCTTTCGCAGTTCGCACACGCTTACAGTTTAGGAGGGGATATAGTACGGAGGTAGGAGGTATAATATGTAAGTAAGTATATTAATTAGGTTTGGAGATTTGAGCGGTTTCTTGACCTCCCCCTTGTAAGATATGAGATTTGTTTGTTTGGCTCGATCCCTTAATCATACTTGAGGTTTTCCTAAATGTATATTTTGAAGTTGTGGTAGTTTAGTAGTTCAATCTATATGGCCTCTGAAGCAGAGCATCGTAAGTTTGACCCCAGGGCTCATATACACGAGTTTTTTTCGGAAATTACGTGCGAAATGACTATGACCTTTATGATGAAGGAGAACGAGAAGAATGGCGTGTGTGAAGTTCGCAACCTGCACTGGGCCCGCGTGAAAACTACACCCAAAGCCCTCTCATTCTGAGGATTTTTAGTTCACCTAAATACTATAATGTGTGCTTGATTGCATGCAGGATTTAGGCTAAGCATGGAGTAGGAAGCTTGGCTGTGGCGGCTAATCGAACATATGAGAGTGTATGTTTCTAGAAAAAAAAATGCATTATATTAGCCGAAATATCCCGCTCCCTTGCGTGAGATTTGATGAGGTTGGGCTCGTTCGCCTCCCTACCTTTAAGCGCCTCACGTAGTCTAAGGACACGGACGCCAACAGTTTTTTCTTGTCTACAGTTTTTTATACTGGGACTATGCTGTCATGTTTCGAAAGCAATGCCCCTGCTTACAAGTAAACAATGTATCTGGAGGTTAATTTATTATGCTGATAAGATAAATGTCAACGCCCCATTATCTGATAGAGTCAACAGAAGCTTAGTCTCTTTAAAATTTTATTAATTTGCAAATTATAGAGATACTGAAAAAATGTGAAATCCTAGAAATATTATGTGTTCTAATGTTTAAATTTACTTATTTATTGCACTTATAGGTTTCTTTCTTCAGTTTATTTTGCATCACATTAAGTTTAGGTGAAGGTTATTGTCTCAGTGAATGTTTTTATTAGATCCATATTATGTATTATACAAATTTTTATGATTATTTTCGTACATTCAAGTCAATGTCTTCGTCAAATTCTCTACGAAACAGCCCAGCTTGTAGTTTATCTAACTTATGCGATTTCTGTCTTGTTGAATTTTTAGGCGCAGATTTTTGTCTCATTGAATTTTTAGGCGCAGATTTCTGTTTCATCGAATTTTTTGGTACAGTTTTCTGTCTTGTTAAATTCTTGGATATGTTTTTTTGTCCTATGGAACGATTAGGCAGAGTTCTTGATCTCATTGAATGGTTAGGCAAAGTTTTCTGTCTTATTACTTCTTTATGTACCACTTTCCGTTTAATAGGATTTTTGGGCACAGATTTTTGCACCAATAAATGACTAGGTACATTTTTATGTCTGAGTGCAATTTTCTGCTTCATTGAATTTTTAGGTACAGATGCCTGTCTAATTGAATGTTTAGATGCAGTTGCATGTCTTATTGAATGTTTAGACAGAGTTTTCCGTGTTGTCATATGATTAGATGTTTTTTCCTGTGTTACTGTATGTTTAAGTGCATTTTTCTGTCGCAAAACAAATTTAGTAGCAGGTATCTGTTTCAATAAATGTTTTGGCACCTGTATTTGCTTATTTAAGTTACTTTCTTCGTCATTTCTTTCACGGAATAGAATATCTTGTAGGGTTTTATACTTCAATTTGTTTACTTTTACATGAGGCTTACTTGTTGGGTTTTCAGGTCTGTTTTCCGACCTTTGTACTTTTTTCCATGGAATGCGATGCCCATAGACTTTGAAATGCTAGTAGGTAATTGAACATTAATCAAATTCAGATTGTACTGTGAAATTCTAATTTCTCAAGCATATCAAAAGTTGTGATATACTGAAACTAATATTGTTAGAACATGATTTCACAGCAACCAAGAATTAATGTGAAGTAGGTGCATACCTACTTTCATGAAGAAAACCATGTTATAGTCTAATTTATTTCAAACAATACATAGATAGATTGATTTAAATTTTGCTCAGATCAGTGTCTGCATGCTAATACAAGATTAATAGTGAATAATCTGTACTTATGATAAGTTCAAAGTAAAAGTGTCATGATTTCATGTCTTAACTTTTCATGAATTCAGATACAATACATTTACTTTTAGTTTACCACTGACAGATTGCTTGCTTTCATTTCATTTACAACTTTAAGAGGGTTAATACCTGCTGAGCTGGCAACGTTGCATTTTTGTTAGTTTTTCTCGATTATTCCATAAAAATTGAATGAAAATTAAAAATGTTTTGTATACAAATTGTTCTAATATATAAGTTAATGTGTCTACTGCAATAATAATTTGTGATAAGACTTTTATTTTCTTTAAAAACCGTTAGGTAATAATTTGTTTGTTTAACACCATACAATTAAAGTAGTTATTACAAAATCTGCAAATGTGGGTAACAGTATTCTAAAATTGGCTTTATTTGTAGGTTGTTAAAGTTGAATATGAAATGAAGGCCAACCATCTGTCAGTGGTAAACTTTATGTAATTTTACTGTACAGTTGAACAGGTTTCATAAACGAGGATCTGACCAATTTGCCATTTAAATGAAAATAATATTTACTATTAACATTCCTAAAATTTCAACTGTCAACTAAAAATGTAATTTAAAAATACTGTAATTGTAGATAAACCAGATATCTGGGCAAGTTCTAGTCAAATGACTAGATATTTCATGAGGCTGATATTTAAAAAAAAATAAAGTTTTTTTCTAGTCAAAAAAAATACTAGCTCAACCTTGAAGTCCTGCACTAATATTGCACTACAAACATGCTATACTGGAAACAGTAGACCTTAGTTTAAAAACTCCAACAAAAACTTCTAGAAGATGTTTGTATCTGTGAAACTAAAAGAATATTTTACATACTTGTATATTGTTGCGAGGCCTATACTGAAAATTTATACCTCCTTAACAACTCATTTACTCTCTTCAAGAGCATTACCTTGTCTCCAGATCCTCCACTAGATTTCTTTCCAAGGTTTTCATAGGCTTTATCCTTGGCTGCTTTAATTCCAGCATCAACAAATGCTTCGGCTGTCCTCTGCCCTTGGTATGGTGTGTGTTTACTGCCAGTGAAGATCTTGAGAGTAGGGTAGCCGGAGACTCCATACTTCTTGGCTAAGGCTTGGTGGCTATCTGCGTCAACTGCACCAACTTTTATGATGCCCTGAGAACAAAGTTCTTATTAGTATACAAAATAAAGAAGTTTTTACTTTAGGTAATGTAGTTTTTTTTTTAATTTATTTATGGTAAGATGAAATGAATTGAATGTAAGTATATTTTTTTTAGTAATTGTTACTAAAAAAAAATACACTTCTCGATAAATCTTAATAGTACATTACTGCAGCGGCCGCGAAATAGGGGATTGCCGGCCGAGTAGTTATAGATGGCCGAGTGTTAACGAGGCCATCTAGAGATACGAGGCCGGCAATCCTTGTTCGTGGCCAAGGCTTGTATAGACTTTTTCTCAAACATGCATCATCATCATCATCACCACCACCACCATCATCATCACCATCACCTTCATCATCATCATCACCATCACCATCATCATCACCATCACCCAATATCACCCACCATCACCATCATCATCATCACCATCATCATCATCATCACCATCATCATCATCATCATCATCATAAAATCATCGTCATCATCATTATCATCATCATCATCACATCATCACCATCATCATCATCATCACACCATCACCATCATCATCATCATCATACCTTAAATAAGCGTAGTGGCAGAATGTCATAATGAACCAAAACGCAAATATTGCTTATAGTTTTTTTTAAAGGCTAAATGCTATGATGCCATAGACCTATAAACGTCATGGTATGAAACAACAGACGATCACTTTGCTGGCCTTGGCCAGCAATGTTGTATGAAATTCCATTATTGACCTCTCGTCTAGCCGCACCTGCATTGTGACACTTCATGGCGTATTATAAGGAACATAACGTCAATATTTCATAGCATGTTTGAGAAAAAATATTTTATGGTCAATTCACACTGCAATAGCAGAGGGGAAAGCATTAGACAGCATTCAAGCCACTCTAGACAATGGTATCTAGCATTTTATGGAATGAACTAGAAAGTTCCTTGGTACTTAATGCTCTCAGACAGTATATAATTAGGCAAAATTTTGGAGACACTACTCCACCTGATACACTACTATAGTCCGACAAGCTTGTGCGCGACCCTCCGCGGAACTCTGTCGCAGTCAGCGTTTGCCGCACTTATTAAAAACAATCTTGTTAAGGACAGCAGAGGCTCCCTGCGACAGGGTTCCGCCGAGCGCCGCGCACGAGCTTGTCAAGGTATAGTTAAGACGCCGCACAGGACCTTGACATATGGAATTCGCTACTTTGAGCCCTATTTCTGCAGAGGGACTATAGGGTGTAATCATCATCGTCACTGTGGTATCAAGCAAAATAAGCAATATTCAGAGCAATGATCCGCCCCCGTTGCTGCTGCGGCAACCTAAACTGCCAGAAGTAGCGGCCGCTGGTCTAATTTTGGTAATTTATGTATGGCTTACTAAGAAACATGAGTAATCTAATATGCCAGCCTGCGGTTACGTTACGTGCCAAAAATGAAGACTGAATGTATACAAATTAACTTACTTTTAGTGCTTTGGCTGCTTTCTGATATTCCGGTACCAGGTTTTTACAGTGTCCACACCACGGTGCGAAAAATTCTACGATCCACACATCATCAGAATTTGTGACTAGTTTGTCGAAATTACTCGGTGTAAGCTCTACCACGGCGGACGACGAGTCGTACAGGGCGTGAGACCCTGCCACGCACAGTACAAGCCCTAAAAATAAGTAAAATCAGTAACACCGACCATATATATTATTAGATTCTTAAATCACCGCGAACTAGTATTTCACGCTACAATTACATGTTATGAAAACACACCTAAGTAAAATGTATGCAACATTTTCGGATATTTAATGCTACTTTAACTTATAAGCTATTGAAACACCGCGTTTGTTCTGCAATTTTTACAAGTTTGCGATAGTCATCGGCCAAACAACGGTTGAATGAAATAAATACACGTCAATTCTTTGCGTGTGACAGACACGACAGACAAGACACCGACCGAGATTGTCAATGGATTTCGTGGACGAGCCTGATTGGTGAATTTAGTCTAAGCGCCAAAAATTTGCATTTTTAAACTTCAGATCGCACATCACACACAATCACGAGTTCAAAATTCAAAATGATTCCGGGAAAATACCTCTTCTTCTTAAATTTAAGAGCTATGCTCTTGTCGGTAGAGTGACCGCCACTCCGCGCGGTCTTCGGCCAGCCGTTTGACTTCCTGATACGACACGACACCCACTTTCTCCTTCACCTGGTTAAAATAGGTCAATCTTGGCCTTCCTCTGCCTCGTCTTCCTTCTATTTTTCCTTCCAGCAGGTTTAACATTTATTGTGCTAAACATGTTGTGAAAATACCTAATATACTTAAAATAGACAATTTCACTAAACTACTGACGTTATCTTTGCATTGTCCATATCTCTTTTTTCTTCAAGCAGTCCTAAAGGTCATACCTATACAAGCATTCATATCCTCGCCAAGTTTCGATTAAAAATGTTATTAATTGATTTCATTTATTTACAAGTAGTATTTTAGTAGTGGTAGAGCCATGTTGTAGCTAGCCGCTGCATCACGAATGGGCCGGCTCGTCCGGGGCAGTACCACCCTCTCACAGAACACCGGCGTGAAGCAGCAGTAATCCTGCTTGCGTTTCGTACGGTCAGTGAGAGTGCCGGGGGCCCAATACCTCACCCCTTCCCTCTTCCCCTCCCTCACCCCCTTCCCCTGTTCCCTTTCCTTTAGGGCCGACAACGCACTGGCATCGCGTAAAGCGCTGCGGGTGTCTATGGACAGTGGTGATCATTTAACATCAGGTGACCCACTAGTTCGTTTGTCTGGCCTTTATAACATAAAAAAAAAAAAAAAAAAAGTAGTATTAGGGGTCCTTGCGGATACACTTGGACCCGTAGGAATCTTTTGTGTAAGGGCCTGACCACACGGCGTTTTTTTAACGCGCCATCGACGCGCGTTTTAGGAACGCGCGTTTACAGCGCGTTTTTCATTCCATTAGAAAAGCCTTAAGGCCCCTAGCACACGGCGTTTTTTAAATAACCCGCGTGCGTATCGCGTTTGTATCGATACCATGGACGTAAATCGATACAAACGCGCGTCGACGGCGCGTTTAAAAAACGTCGTGTGCTTAGTCCGTCAGCCACAGATATAGATAGACTTAGATGACGCGAATGCATCTCAGGGGGGGCACACTTACATATATCACACTTTTCATGCGACTACAGCGATCTCTGGTTGTTTGGTGGAGAACTAAATTAGCGGCCATCTTGGTTGACTTGTCACACTTGTCAGTTGTCATTCATCGGCCATGGCCATGGAGTACCAAATTGTACGGTCAAGGACTTTAATTGATAGGCCACTTGCCAATGTTCGTATTTTAGCCGTATAGTGCAAATCGGGTTTAGCCGCTTATACTTCGTATATGCTGATTTGAATTAGACGGCTAAAATACGAATAGTGGCAATTAGCCTATCAATTAAAATTACGCGTAATTATAGCTGTACATCACTACCAACATATACATATAGATAGGTATACATCTATAGATACGTCACATTAGTTCTTCACCAGGGCGTAGGGCAGCAGCACCTTCCATACATGCATATTTGACCATAGAGTTGCCACTCTTTTTCATATAATATTACAATACTCTTTGTGGTCGACTCACTTGACAACTAGAATACAACTTCATTTGATTGACTTCATGACTTGACAGTTGACATAACGTGTGAAGCTGAAGTGAGTGAATGACGCAACGCAATAAGCGAACCATTTGATGCATTTCTCAATATTTTACAACGCTAAACATGTTAAAATCAGTTAATAGAATAATGAAATCACGATGCTAAGACGGCATATTCGTGCATTGAGTTTGAAAGGTAATATTAACATATATTGACACTAATAAGGTTATGTACGCATTGTTTTGGATATTTTTGATTGGATGAAATTTAGATTTTGAAGTAGCATAGCATAGACAATAATGGAGAAATCGAGCATGATTTTGTCTGTCTGTGGGGTCAACGGCAGTCAAGGCGGGCAAAATAGGCGGGAAACAGGCCAAGCTAAGCTAGCGAGAGCGTCTGGCAGGGCTGCTGGTTGGTCTCGAACAGATGGTCAGACTAAATTGTTGACTTATTGTAAATAATATTGTGTTTGTTAAGTTTTAGCACAAAGAAGCTATCTCAAAATGACCAATACAAAGCCGTTCACGGTGTTCGTGGAAGGCAATATTGGCAGTGGCAAAACTACGTTTCTGGAACATTTTCGCCAATTTGAGGACATCACGCTTTTGACCGAGCCTGTGGAGGAATGGCGTAATCTCCGAGGGTGGAACCTCTTAGTACGTACTATTTGATCATATACAGTATGTTATTTTTATTTCGCCAAAATTATTCTTAGTCAATGACCTTGTGACCCCATTCAATTGAATCTGATTTACTGGTACCTTCTTTCCCATTATAAATATTGGTGAAAATTGTTAAGCAAGGAGTTGACTTGCAATGTTGACAAGCAATTTTATGTTTTTTTCTAGGATTTGATGTACAAAGACCCTGCAAAATGGGCAATGGCTTTCCAAGCCTATGTGTCTCTAACCATGTTAGAAATGCATCGGAGACCAACTACTACCCCAGTCAAACTTATGGAGCGTTCCATATACAGTGCGAGGTACTGCTTTGTGGAGCATATGCAGCGTAGTGGGATACTGCACCCAGCACAGTTTGCAGTGCTTGACGAGTGGTTCAGATTTATACACACTGAAATACCCATTGAAGCAGATCTCATTGGTAAGTGTTTTGTCTTAGTTATCATATTATATTATACCAGCAGTTTAAGCATGGGGGACAAGACAGACAGTTACATTTGTATTTATAAGTAAGAATTGCTAATGTCTTGTCTAGGTTTTTATTCTGATGCTCATTTCAATTAAGAAGTTGGAGGCATTGGATTGAATAAATAACACATGCAAGTTTTTGACAGGTTATGCCATTTCCTTCTTATAATATATATTTTTTTTAATAGCCTATACAGTGTCCCACTGCTGGGCAAAGGCCTCCCCTTTCTCCTTCCACTCGTCCCTGGCTTCGGCAAAGTGTTGCCAGTCCGGCTGGAATCGCTCTAAATCGTCCCGCCACCTTCTTTTAGGCCTACCTCTGCTCCGGTGCCCGTCGCTTGGAACCCAATCAGTAGTGATTTTGGCCCAGCGATCCGGGTGCATCCGGCAGACATGACCTGCCCAGTTGAGTTTGGCGGTCTTTGTCCCCACATCAACAATTCGGGTTTTGGAGCGCAGTTCAGTGTTTCTGATTCTATCAGCTCTTCAAACACCTAGGATACTGCGCTCCATAGCCCGCTGGCAAACCTTGAGTTTGGACTTCTGGGCCTCAGTCAAAGACCAGGTCTGAGCACCGTAGATTAGGATGGGCAGAATGCACATGTCAACGAGCTTGCGTTTTAAGGCTATGGGAAGTTTATCCTTCATTAGTGCTTTCATGGACCAGTTGCTCCTCCAGGCATTTTCGATTTGTTTGTTGACTTCTTTGCCTTGTCGATTCTCGAAGGTAACTACAATAACTATCTGGCCCAAATAAGTATACTCGTTGACATATTCAATCACATGCCCTTGCCCATCTACCGTTACCCTATGTTTGATGCTATTCGTCATCAACTTAGTCTTTTATAGTATTATATATAGCTTATAATATCTACACTAATATTATAAAGAGGAAAGATTTGTACCTATGTTTGTATGTTTGTAATGAATAGGCTCAAAAAGTACTGGGCCGATTTAAAAAATTCTTTCACCAATAGAATGCTACATTCTTCCAATTTGACATAGGCTACATTTCATTTTGAAAAAAATTAGGGATCCTTGGTAAAATTTGAACAATGTAACCGAAGGTGTAGAAAAATGAGTCTTAAAATGTCTTTCGTCGAATGCGCTGCCGAAACTATTAGCGATAGAACAAAATAATGTACAACAATATTGAAGAACATCATAATGTCTACAAAAAACTCCGCGGTAGCATATGTCCAACTATTGTAGTTATGTCACTACAACAACTTTTTTCATTTTAAACATTAATGAAAATGCTAACCAAATTCAAACCATGCTATTTATGTGTTTATATTAATCCTTATCCAAATAAATTATTTTATGGTAAAGACCATTTAACTACCTATAAAATAGTTTTTAAATTATTTAAATTGGACTTTCCATTCAAAAGATATTACGAATTAAAAAATTCAAACAGTAAACAAAACCGCCATAGCGCCGTGGCCGTTGTTTGCAATGCAGTCTGAAAAGCGCGCCGGGCATCGCGGCGGGCGGGGTGGAGGGGGCACTGAAATACAGGAGTGGGGCGTGCACGTCTGTAATAATTAATAAATAATAAATAATAATTTTTTAATAAACAAAAATATTTGTGAAAAAAAGTGTTTCATATCCAAATTTCCAAAAATAAATAATTGTCTACCCCGTGCGAAGCCGGGACGGGCTGCTAGTAGTATTATATATAGCTTATAGCTTATAATATAGTATCTTATATAGCTTATAATATAGTAAAGCATTTTTACAACAATTGTTTAAAAATTACACCTTATTGATCATAGTAATTTAAACTCGGTTACAGTTAAAAAAGAGGTGTTGTGTGTGTTCATAGCCACCCACTTAATTTGCACATAATATGAACAAATAGAAATAAAAAAAAAATTAGCTTCACCTAACCAAATGTGCATTGAAAATTCATGTTGAAGTTAAAGAAGTACTTGAAAAAGATGATTTTTTTTATATGTTAGAGAGGCCAGACAAACAAACTAGTGGGTCACCTGATGTTAAATGATCACCACTGTCCATAGACACCCGCAGAGGGAATAGAGAATAGAATAGAATAGAAAGGAATAGAGGAGGGGGAGAGGTATTGGGCCCCAATTGGATTATTATAATTATGTCTATTTTGTTTTTCCAGTATATCTCAAGACTGACCCCAAAATAGCATATGAAAGAATCAAGAGACGAGCTCGCTCAGAAGAGCAGTGTGTGCCGCTGTCATACTTAGAGGAACTCCACAAGCTTCATGAAGACTGGCTGGTTAACAGGACCTTCGCCGAGTGTCCTGCACCGGTAAATAAATCAAATTATTACGGATACAACTCCTTCAACTATATAATGCCTCATCAAATATTTTTTTAAACCTTTGAAACTACCACATGGCTAAAGCACAGGTTACATTTTGGTACATTGTAAGCATTCTCAGATATATTTGTATTTGGTGTTGAAAAGATCAACCCTTATGCTTCTCAAATAAATATTTGCAACATTAATACTTAATTGAAGCAAATTTTAAACACATTCTATTGTTGTAAAATGATTTAAAATGATTGTTAGTTGGCAAATGATTGTGAAACATTTGTTAATTGGTTATTAATTAAGATACTTATGAGTATCAATATCTTGTCCATTAATTATGAGTAGTATGGTTTAAAGTTTTAATTTTAGACTTTTTAGACTTTAAGTTTTGTTATAAAATTCATGTGACAAATCTGGAACTACATAGATCTTTTGCTTGCAAGCTTTTTACAAAGCATTTTCTTAAATTAATCAATTCATTCAACTCTTTGGTTTATTTATTTATTTATTTACCAAACCATGAAAAGATCCCTGCAATACCTACATGTAGTTTAACAACATCAATTTATTTTCCAGGTGCTTGTCATTGACGCAGATTTGGACCTGTCCCAAATAACTGAGGAATACAAGAAAAGTGAGCACCAGATTCTCAGGAAAGCCGTTGATGTTGTCATGAGGTCGCCCAACAAACTCAGCCCAAAGAAACCTATCACCAGTTCGCCTATTAAGATTGTTCCACAAATTAGACTGTAACACAGACCTAACCGTAACTAATGTTGCTTTAATTTTATGCTAGTAATTTTAATTGTTTTTTGATTTTTAAAGTTCTCTTTAATATGTTAGATAATTTTTTTTCTCTGTTAACATATTCACAGACCAGTGTGTCACATATGCCACCACTGTGTACCATATGTGGCACTCAATACATACAAGTTGATTAATAATATAATAATCTTTATTTAGGTAGGCTGTGAATATGTTAATGCTATGGCTTGTAACTTGGGTATAATAATGTACATTCAACCAATTTGATTCCTAGGCCACTATAGAACCATGTCATAATGAATCAATTTGTTTATCTTCTACAACAGTGATTATTGGGTGATGTATGTCATGATGATGATAAACTCGATCTTTGCGAACGTGTGTCAACAATATTGAATAGGAAAAGTTTGCTTGTGTATTCATAACTTGATTTGTCACTGGCCGTGTGTCAAAACTTCTTTTTCGTCTCATGTCATGAAGCGATAACGTTTATAAACTCTTTACGTTTATTGCAAATTGTGTTTGGAAAGTTGGTAATGCTTTGACTCATACTGACGTAATTGACTAGTAGTTAATGCGACAAGGTAATTTAGTGGCCTAGGAATCAAAATTGGTTGACTGTACCAGTGACCACCAATGCTTAGAGTTTTATTTATGTTTCACAAAATTATGACTTTTTAATCTAATTTCTGTAGTATTTAATTAGTTTGTAAGATATGTGGATGAACATAATGACTATATAACGATTGTACATAGATGTACATAAGAATGAATGACATTTATTAATATATTTTATCTGTAAAATAACAGCAATAGATTTGCTGGGTGGATTCCTAAAAAGATGGCATTTATATCTATGGTCTAACGGTTTGTTGCTCTTTACCGTCTTAAAATGAGCCAATGATTTAGATAAACATACGCATTTTGTATTAGGACTTCTTGTGCTTTATAATAATTACAAATAGCTTATGTTGATCTGCCAAAGATGCAGATAGGGCTAATATAATTGTGGTATTAAATACATACATGAATAAATGTAAATAATTTTCGAGAACTATTTTTCATTTAATTTAGTCGTAGTTTAGGTTATTAACACCTTGGAAGCGGGAAGTGAAAAAAAACTTGTATTCTAGTCTCAACTGTATCATGTAAAGCCAATTTTATAGATACACTAGCTGTTGCCCGCGACTCCGTCTGCGAAGAATATGAGTATAAAAAATAGCCTACATACATACAACCTATTCTCAGACCTGCCGAATACAGAAAAGAAAGTTAACAAAAATCGGTCAAGCCGTTTCGAAGGAGTTCGATAACAAACACAGTGACATGAGATTTTTATACAGGATGTCCCAGAAACCGACGATAATCCGTTAAGGGCTGATAGACCTACTAATTACCTACCAGAATATCACATTTTAGGTTTAGTAAAAATCTTTTAGTTTTCGAGATATTGTCATTTTTGCAAAAATCTCGATTTTTCGCCCTCAGTTGAGTTTTTCGTCTGCCACAGCCTCAAATGACTGAATTTAGTAAATCTGATTACTGATTGATAAATATTGCAGAAAAGATGGGCATTTAGACGTGATATTACTTTATTTTAATATTTAATCAAACTTGGATGAAAAACGACTTAAGAGACAGTTTTCAGATATTTTACTGTTTCATCCCGTAACTTTTGTCCTCCATGGTATAAAAAAAAATAACTACGCTAAAGTGGCACTGAATATTAAAAATATGCCTAGCTAATGTAGTTTACAAAATGGTATAACACTTACTTATTTGTACAACAATTTCAAATTTATTGCTATTTAATTACAGAAGAAGCTAATTCAATTAATCCAAATTACTAAAAAAAAACACCCACAAGACAAGAAATTTTTCATGCACCAGCAACGAAAATTCGCAATCTACTAAAAGCAGTGAGTGACACGCTAACCAAAAACAAAGCAAATTCGATTTTCAAATTCAAATTAAATTTTTTTAAACTTTATTCGAAATTTTAATTCAACTTTACCAGCCTTATAAAAACAATAATTCTGCCGTTTTCAGACTAAATGGTGGCTCACTTGATTAGCTTCTTCAGTAGTGAAATAGCAATAAATTTGAAATTATTGAACAAGTAAGTAAGTGTTATACCATTTTGTAAACTACATTAGCTAGGCATATTTTTAATATCCAGTGCCACTTTAGCGTAGTTATTTTTTTTTAAACCATGGAGGACCAAAGTTACGGGTGAAACAGTAAAATATCTGAAAACTGTCTCTTAAGTCGTTTTTCATCCAAGTTTGATTAAATATTAAAATAAAGTAATATCACGTCTAAAAGCCCATCTTTTCTGCAATATTTATCAATCAGTAATCAGATTTACTAAATTCGGTCATTTGAGGATGTGGCAGACGAAAAACTCAACTGAAGGAGAATAATCAACATTTTTGCAAAAATGTCAACATCTCGAAAACTAAAATATTTTTACTAAACCTAAAATGTGATATTCTGGTAGGTAATTAGTAGGTCTATCAGCCCTTAACGGATTATCGTCGGTTTCTGGGACACCCTGTATATTAGATTTAAAAATGGAAAAAGAATTCCTTTGGCACGGATCCGTGTCTTAAGTTAAGCCTCCCATGGTAACCCTTCGTATGCAGGAAGTGAAAAAAAAAATTGAGTAAGATCCGTGTCTTACTAGGGGTTAAGTTAGAAATAATTATATTTAGACTGCTTTCAAAAAATAAGGAAATAAAAATGGAAGTAAAAGTAACGCGGAAAGAAAACGCGGACGCGAGCGTTCTCGTTAAATTCGGCACTATGTGGCGGTTTTTTTGTTTTTTTCTATTCGAGATGAGTGTATTTTCTGCAGGCAACTCAAAACAGCTGTCAAGTTCTGTCGAAAATATAGTCGACCAATCGTAAGTGAGTTTATAATTGAAACGCTTTTTGATTGGTCCGCTGAATGACTTGCCCAAATTGATTGACTTGACATAACGAAATGACATTCACGCACGACAAAAACAGGTGTTTACTTATTACTTACTGCCGAATTATTTAGGTCAAATTTTATTAAATTAAATATTCCTAGTCTTTTAATATAAATATTACTACTTGAATCTTATAGTTACTATTTAGTTGATTTTGTAATGAGTTCTTGTTGCGGCAACGAGTTAGTATTTAATTCGGCACTTCACGAAGTGTTATCCCACAATTACGATTTAGTTGCAAATTTACTCGATTTTGAGACTAATAAGTGCGCAATTCTATCAAGTGTTGTTATTGCAAGTGTTTTGATAATTGTAATTTTTCGAAAATCGGTTTGGACATCTCGCTGAAAGAACTGATAAGCGACAATATATATTTGAAAGTAAAAGTGTTTTGATGTTATGTTGCGAGTCGTCTAATTAGAGGTGAGTGAGTTTTTTAATTTATCTTATACGTTTAAGTTATTTGGTTGTCTCCAGTCATATTGGCATGTTTTTGTGAACTGTTTTATCAACAGCTGCACAATTTTGCACAGCTGCGCGAAATTTAAAGGCCAATATTAATGCTGTCTGATGTGCCAGATACCCTATCCGTGGTATCCGTATTCTCAGATGTCTGGGTGTGGAGAAGAACAATATTCATGTCTTTATTATTTTTTTAGATAATCTCTCAATGCATATTTCAAAATTTAAGATTTCTGGTATTGGTAATTGTCTGTACTAGGGGCGTTCAATAAAAAGTGAGAATGAATATGTTATAAACAACTTTTACTAAATGTCATTTTATTTTTCGACATAGTCACCTTTTAGCATAATACACTTAGTATATCTTTTTTCTAAACTTAAAATTCCATTTTTAAAAAAGGTCTCATCATGAGTACTTAAAAAATCTTGTACTGCAGCGACTACCGCGTCGTCGTCTTCAAATTTCTGGCCTCTCAGGTATTGTTTCAATCTCGGAAATAGGTAGAAATCACTGGGAGCGAGATCTGGTGAATATGGAGGATGCTTAAGGATATCGAACCCAGCATCACGAATTGCAGCCATTGCAACGGCGGACTTGTGTGCCGGGGCATTGTCCTGGTGGAACAGCACAACTTTCGAGAGTTTACCTCGCCGTTTTTCGCGGATCTCATTGCGCAATGTTGCTATTTGTTTGTGCCCGTAATAGTGGCTCCATGCTCGAGATACTCAATCATTAATACCCCTTTACCATCCCAAAAAACAGAGCCCATGACCTTACCGGCAGATGGGCTCACCTTGAATTTCTTCGGAGTTGGAGATGATGGCCTTTTCCATGTCATAGACTGCAGTTTCGTTTCAGGGTCGTAATGATGGAGCCATGTTTCGTCCATTGTTATAAATCGCGCCAAAAAAAGTTCCCGGTCTTGCTGCATCAGGTTCAAAGCTTCTTGACAAATCTCTAGTCTAGTTTGTTTTTGCGTGTCAGTAAGCATTCTTGGTACCCAACGCGCAGATACCTTTTTCATACCCAAGCGTTCATGTAAAATATTATGCACGCTCCCCGTTGAAATCTTTACATTTTCAGCAATAAAACGAACCGTGACAAGACGATCCGCCAAAACTGAGTTTTCGACTTTTTTCACAATTTCTTCAGTTACTGCTGTAGTAGGGCGTCCGGAGCGGGGGTCGTCCATTGTCGATGTTCTTCCACGTCTAAATTCGGCGCACCAACGTGCGACTGTCGAATACGGAGGAACATTAGACCCTAAAGTGTCCCGCAAATCCAAATTGACTTGGTCCGTAGAAAAATTTTTCAAATACAAGTATTTGATAACGGCGCGCAGTTCAATTTTCTCCATTTTCGCTAACGTACTCAATAGCATTGCAAAGAAATTACCGTATATTTTTTTAAACAAAAGACAGTTAGTTTTTTTTTTCATAGCAATCAGCTAGATAGATTAGCTTTACCGGCCAGTATTTAATTTCGTAATATTAAAAGAGTTTGCATCTCATTCTCACTTTATATTGAACGCCCCTCGTATTAAGTCACACACAGTCAGTTCAAAGTATACTGCATAGAGGCACTTCACTATGATTTTTTTTATGAAAACTTGTGTGGGAAGTGAAAAAAAATGGGCATACTCAACTGTTTCATTTAAAGCCAATTTTATAGATACAAATAAAAGTACAAAAAGTATGCCATAAATTTGGTATGGATCCGTGTCTTAAGCATACAAGAGGTTAATTATTTGGGTTTAATTTTGTAAGATCCTGCACCTTATGTTTTTGTTTACATAATTATTTAGCTTTTACCCATGACTTTGTCTGCATGGAATTAGTAATTTGGGAAGCTTATCCAAACTGCTTTTTCATCAATCTGCTTACTATTTAATTTCGGGGATAAAAACTATTTTATATCCTTCCTCACAACTTAAACTATCTCCATACTATATTTCATCTAATTTTTTTTTTTTTAAATTTAGATTGGTTCAGCGATTGTTGACTCCCCATACAAACTTCAACCCCCTTAAACAGTGATTTCTGGGATTAAAACTTTCCTATGTCCTTTCCTGGGACTCAAAATGTCTTTGTACTTACCAAATTTCATCAAAATCGGTTCAGCAGTTTAAGCATGAAGAAGTCACAAACAGGCAAACACTTTTTCATTTATAATATTAGCATGGGTGAATTGGTCAAAAATACATACACCGTGAAATTTTAGTGGTTGTTTTCCCGAATGGAGGTGATTTAGTTTCGATTGTACAATTGATTTATAATTACTATTTTGACTAGAGTCAAAAATCCAATTGTGAAAAAGAAAGTCGAAAATGACCACAAACCAATAGTAACGCTTCGTTGGTACAAGTAGCGTACAATCATACGATAGGTTAGGTACCAACAAAGCGTTACTATTGGTTTGCGGTCATTTTCAACTTTCGTTTTTCACAATTGGATTTTTGACTCTAGTCAAAATAGTAATTATAAATCGATTGTACAATCGATACTAAATCACCTCGTTTCGGGAAAACAACCACTAAAATTTCACGGTGTATAAACATTCAAATCAAATCAAATCATTTATCTGCCACAAGTACACCATTAAGTGTAATATGTTGTCCAGAAAATCCAGAATGTCCATATTCGGTAAGTTTGAGAATAGGTTGTAGGGTATTTTTTATTCTTTGCAGACAAAGTTGCGGGCAACGGCTATCATTTTATAAAAATCTTTAGAGAGGTGTGGCTCATTTCTTCAATATATGCGACAGAGTACTGACAGCGGTTAAAATGCTCATAGAATTTGATTGGTGGTGTCAACATCCCTATTATTCATTTTATCAACATTCCAGTGACAAGGCTTAAAAATAATCTTGCTTTTTTATTACCCCACTTTGTCCCATGTTTTATGACAAGAGGAAATAGGTCATTATATAGCTATTTGTGAACCAAAAAGGGTAGATAATAATATAGGCTTGATAAAAAACTGGATAAGTGCAAGTTTGACTGTATCATTGGCTCCAGAACAAAAAACAAAATGATTTGGTTTATTTATTTATTTATTTATTTATTTATGTATTTAGTGTTGGGCGTAAATTTTACTATTCAATTATGGTTTCAACAACACGCATATCTACGGTAAGGGGTACATTTTAGAATCACTATCAAACTTGGAAATCTTACTTCTCTAGTTTTTTTTTTACTTTTACGGTTTTCCGATTTTACTGACAATAAAACATACCGAAAAGAAAACCCTAATATTCAGTAATTGCATTAATTGACATTATACGCTAAACTTACTCGCTTATCTAAACGCTGTAGGTGCTCGCAATCACATAGATAGGTACACCATCTCTTTTTGACATCATCCTATCTGTATGACAGAAAGAAATAGTGAAAATGATTGTGATTCTGAGTGTGTTAGACAAGAAGGGGCTAAATTCAGGAGCGGGCCTTCGCGGGTTTGGTAGCGGTAATTCAATCGTTTGGGTTGGTTTGGTTTGAACTGTTATTCAGGAACGCCTAAAATCACTGGTTTGCGAGAGGTTTGGGCTGAGTTTGGGATGGGCCTTATTTATTTGTTTATTTATTTATTTACAAAGCGAATTAACAGGAAAATAAGGCTCATCCCAAGCTCAACCCATTCCTATCCTCTCCCAAACGATTGAATTACCGCTCGCAAACCGTGTTGGGCCGTTCCTGAATTTAGTCCAAGGCCTCGGTTGAGATTACAATGCTAAGTGTAGCTTAGCTAGTTGCTTGAGCTCTTCATACTAAACACTCATAAAAGATAAGTCTGCTTTTACATCTGCCACATAATAACTAATAGTACCTACTAGCGTACAGAAGGATAACTCTCGAACAAAAGTCAACTTTAGGTATAAAAAAATTGTCTTCTCTTACGACCGTTAACTAATTGTACGCGAAATTGAAACTTATCGTGTGATACGAGCGTTCATATTCCGTTGGCACCGCTGACCCGAAACCAAGAGCACAGGGTTCCCACTCGCCGATATTTAGGTAGGTATATAAATCAAGAAAGATAACCGTGTGCATTAATTCAGTAAACTACCCTTAAACGCAACAGTATCTTTTATACGGATTATAAGATCGTTTAGAAGCCATTATTTGTTGCAAAAATAAAAATAAAAAATGCTTAATTACGCGCGACGCGGCTAGCGTGCGAACCGAAAGCCGAGCGACAACCTACTGCCATTGCCATACGCCTGCCCGGCAGGTGCGCCGGCCGAACATAGGTACCATAGTTACCTAAACTGCTGAGTGGAACCTCCCTGCATCTGCGTTAAGTTATCAAAGTGAACGGTTCGATAAATATATTATCATCATCCCAGCCTATATACGTCCCACTGCAGGGCACAGGCCTCCTCTGAGGTTAAGAGCTTGGGCCGTAGTCCCCACGCGGACCCAGTGCGGATTGGGAACTTCACACACACCATTGAATTTCTTCTCAGGTGTGTGCGGTTTCCTCACGATATTTTCCGTCACCGCAAAAGATCATAGTAAATTTTAAATGTAAATTCCGAATAACTCGAGATGCGAGCCCGAGCTCGAACCCACGATCCTCTGCTTGAGAGGCCAAAGGTGAAACCATTAGGCCACCACGGCATTTTATATGTATGCATAATACCGAACCGTTATATATGATGTATCATACACATCCTAAGCTTTGCAACCTACCTTCGATGTATAGCTTCGAGTGCGGAGGCAAATCTACGAGCATAAGGACCTTACGGACAACTCAGGGACCCGTCGATACAAAGGGCCTCCAGTCTCCGTTGAAGACAAGCGACAATGTTGTGGATGTAAGACAATTTCAAATTAGTTATTGAATTAGCCGCCTAGAGCCTCTCAAACGAGGATACCCAGGAAGCGGTGGAAAGATCTCGGCGACCGGAGCACGGAGGCCAGAAAACGCGAAATGAACACCACCACACACACCACTGTAGACCAAGACAGAACAGAGCCGGATTAACCATTAAGCAGAGTAGGCAACTGCCTAGGGGCACCGCATCGACAAAGGGCCCCGCGCGCGCAACAAAGAAATTGAAAAGATTCCGGAGTGAAAATTGAATTGGAAAATTTGTATCGACGACAATACAATAAGTATTCTTGCTATTTGTTGATGCACGCTACCAGTTGATTTGATTTGACTTCTTGAAAAATGCAGTAGATATTTGGGTGAAAGGGGGCTCCGAAAACTGCATTTCGTATGCGTGGGGGCCCCAACATTGTTAATCCGACCTTACTTTTTTTTTCGGACGGACTGTTGCTGTTAGCCTCGACGGTTTACAGTTTACCGGAGAGAGGGCGAGCCGCCAGGCGGGCAGCTCAGCAAGGGGAAAATTTATCTTAGCATGCCAAAGGGTTCTCCTATTGAGCCGACCTCGGACTTTGGACGCTAAGTACAAATTTTGCAAGCAATCGGATTTTTTATGCTACATCGTTTCGGAAAAAGTACGTTAGTCCCGACTGAGATAAAACGACAAGAAACTCAGTCGGGTTGTGATCTGATTGGAGAAAACCTACCCGGTGCATGCCGATATCGGTTAAAATAGTGGGGCCGCCCACGTGTTGTGTATTGTGGGGGACGTCGTCGTCGCCTCCTCTGGAGGGGGCGGTGCGGTGAGTTAAGAGAGCTAGTGTCACCCTGTGGTGTTATTGGGCATTGACTATCGAATTCGGTACGGGCTTGGTTTATTACGGTAATATCGTCATCGGGGTCGGTGAGAACGTGGCGCGGACGTCTAAAACGAGGGGAAATGTCCTTTTGCGGACGATACTCCACCATCTCCCTAAGGAGGCGATTGGGATGATGAGGTGCGGAATCGAAGTACCTACGAGAGGTCTGCTTCATAAACTGAGCGACGGTTGGAAATCCGGCGTCCCAGTGTAAGTCGACGTTGCCCGACCTTACTTATGAAGGGTAAGATATAGCGTAAAGTAAGGGGTGCTCAAACTCATCCTCGCCTGATGCAGTTTTGATATTCTATTGCCATGCAATATTGAACAAAGAATTAGAAGCCACAGATTGGACTATCCTCAAGCAGGTACTCTATATTTCGTCAGGGAAAAACCTCAGAACCTGATATTAGCCGATAACTGTGTCAGACCTTTCTTGCGTTGCCAAGCGGGCATGTCGCAGATTCAGTTAACTCATTGATTATATTATCTCCAGCTAGACTGGTTGTCAGCTAACGAAAGTGAGCGCGGCCGGGTGAATGGCGCTAGTTTATCGTTAATATTACCTCATTCGACTCGCCCACTTTTTCACTTTCCTACGGGCAGAAAGCGTGAAGTGTGAACCTGTCCTATTCGCCTTTATTGACACTTGCTCTTTCATTAATTGACCAGCTGTTGCCCGCGACTCCGTTTTCAAAGAATTCGTTTTTCGCTATCCCGCGGGAACAATGCAATTTTCCGGGATAAAAAGTATCGTACATGTTAATCTAATTTATAAACTGTCTGTGTGCCAAATTTCACCAGAAATCGTTTTAGCGTGTAAGAGTAGTAAACGTCCACACCATACATCCATCCATACAAACTTTCACGTTTGTAGTATTAGTGGGATAGCCTTCACTCGCTTGCGTAAACAGAAATCAAATTGAAATTCCCGTGGGAGTTTTCAAAAAGAATTCCCCTTGATCTAAGCATTGTTAGTGCAAAATTTGATGTATCTAGACTAGCGGAGAATACTGATCTTGTGGCAATATTGGGATGAAAAGATTCGAGTATCTACGTAATCTATTTAATTCAAACTCGTCTAGCTGTTTTAATGTGAGCGAGTAACAAACACACACACCCACGCACACGCACACGCACACGCACACCCACGCACACGCACACGCACACGCACACGCACACGCGCACGCGCACGCACACGCACACGCACACGCGCACGCGCACACACACACACACACACACACACACATATACATACATACATACATATATCGTATATCTTGAAGAAACAAGCCACACCTTTTTAAGGTTCCGTACCCAAAGGGCAAAAACCCTATTACTGTGTGTGTGTGTGTGACCCTATTACTGAGACTTCGCTGTCCGTCCGTCTCTCTGTCTGTCGTGTCTGTCTGTCTGTCCTTTCTGTCACCAGGCTGTATCTCATGAACCGTGATAGCTAGACAGTTGAAATTTTCACAGATGATGAATTTCGGTTGCCGCTATAACAACAAATACTAAAAAACAGAATAAAACAAATAGTATTTAAGGGCGAGCTCCCATACAACAACCGTGATTTTTTTGTTGTTTTTATAGATAATGGTACGGAACCCTTCGTGCGCGAGTCCGAATCGCACTTGGCCGGTTTTTTATAATGTGCTTGGAGTACAATTTTAATATTTTAAAGTTTCGTGCCAACTGTAGCTCATTTCTTCAATGTATGAGGCAATTAACTGATAAACGACCCACCCCATATCCACATTTCTTTACGTAAATAAGTTTCCACGTAAATATGTTCACACTGTTTCCCTGTGGAGCAGGTAGAGCCCAAAATAAAGGAATTTACTGCAATTTTTTTCTTATACGGAGACTAGGCGTGTATCTATCATACCTAAATTTTGATCACGTACCTAAAACATTCTTATCTTGTCACGTTAACTCATCGATACATATTACATATGTAATAGGAAAAATCATTCAAAAATAAGTGCGGCTCTAGGCCTTACAACAATGCCCGTATCAGGATGTTTTTGAGTGGTCTGTTTTATCCGATGTACTTATCCGATATCACGTCCTCTAAAAAAAGAGTCGTAACATAAAAAAATAAATAATAGTTAAAAAAAACTAAAAAACACGCTTTAAAAAATAAAAAATAAATTTTAATAAATTTCAATTCACTATTCTTATAGTGCAGTAAAAAATCTTAATAAGCAATTATTATATTGTTATATCCAGATCAAAATTTGTAAATAATTCTAAATATTGATAAAATAAATAATAATAGTTTAAAATATTTTATTGTAAAAAAAGCGTGGGGTGCATGGTGTCAATTGTCAAGGATTATCATTTTGATAACATCTTAAAAAGCACCCCACGCTTTTTTTACAATAAAATATTTTAAACTATTATTATTTATTTTATCAATATTTAGAATTGTTTACTAATTTTGATCTGGATATAACAATATAATAATTGCTTATTAAGATTTTTTACTGCACTATAAGAATAGTGAATTGAAATTTATTCAAATTTATTTTTTATTTTTTAAAGCGTGTTTTTTAGTTTTTTTAAACTATTATTTATTTTCTATTTTTTATTTGCATTTTTTTTCTTTCTAACTACCCCCCTCACCTACAACCCCAAACCCCCTAAACCCAACCCCCCAACATCCCCCACCCCATTTCCCCAAACCCCCCAAACCCCACACCCTTACCCCCAATCCCCTAAACCCCCTTACCCCCTCCTAATTTTACAAAGCCCCGAACCACCTAAACCCAACCCCCCTAACACGGAACCCCCCAAACCCCCGGAACCCCCCCCCCCCCCTCCCCCCTCCCCCCCTCACCCTGGTTACCATATGGGATCAAAGTGCTCGTCAAGACGAATCAAACGAGCCCAAACTCGATGGGGTTGTGTCGTTTTATTGTGGAGTGCCTTTGGCCATCTTCCAGCTCCATCATCAGACCCTGGTTACCATCTGGGATCAAAGTGCTCGTCAAGACGAATCAAGCGACCCCAAACTTGACGGGATTGTGTTGTTTTATTACATAGTTCCTACGGCCACCATCCAGCTCCATCATCAGATCAGCTCCATGTTACAATAATATTGCATTGTCATCCAATTTACACATACGAGGGGCGTTCAATATAAAGTGAGAATGAGATGCAAACTCTTTCAATATTAGGAAATTAAATACTGGCCGGTAAAGCTAATCTATCTAGCTGATTGCTATGAAAAAAAAAACTAACTGTCTTTTGTTTAAAATAAAATACGGTAATTTCTTTGCAATGCTATTGAGTACGTTAGCGAAAATGGAGAAAATTTAACTGCGCGCCGTTATCAAATACTTGTGTTTGAAAAATTTTTCTACGGACCAAGTCAATTTAGATTTGCGGGACACTTTAGGGTCTAATGCTCCTCCGTATTCGACAGTCGCACGTTGGTGCGCTGAATTTAGACATGGAAGAACATCGACCATGGACGACCCCCGCTCCGGACGCCCTACTACTGCAATAACTGAAGAAATTGTGAAAAAAGTTGAAAACTCAGTTTTGGCGGATCGTCGTGTCACGGTTCGTTTTATTGCTGAAAATGTAAAGATTTCAACGGGGAGCGTGCATAATATTTTACATGAACGCTTGGGTATGAAAAAGGTATCTGCGCGTTGGGTACCAAGAATGCTTACTGACACGCAAAAACAAACTAGACTAGAGATTTGTCAAGAAGCTTTGAACCTGATGCAGCAAGACCGGGAACTTTTTTTGGCGCGATTTATAACAATGGACGAAACATGGCTCCATCAGTACGACCCTGAAACGAAACTGCAGTCTATGACATGGAAAAGGCCATCATCTCCAACTCCGAAGAAATTCAAGGTGAGCCCATCTGCCGGTAAGGTCATGGGCTCTGTTTTTTGAGATGGTAAAGGGGTATTAATGATTGAGTATCTCGAGCATGGAGCCACTATTACGGGCACATTATACGTCAAACAAATAGAAACATTGCGCAATGAGATCCGCGAAAAACGGCGAGGTAAACTCTCGAAAGTTGTGCTGTTCCACCAGGACAATGCCCCGGCACACAAGTCCGCCGTTGCAATGGCTGCAATTCGTGATGCTGGGTTCGATATCCTTAAGCATCCTCCGTATTCACCAGATCTCGCTCCCAGTGATTTCTACCTATTTCCGAGATTGAAACAATACCTGAGAGGCCAGAAATTTGAAGACGACGACGCGGTAGTCGCTGCAATACAAGATTTTTTAAGTACTCAAGATGAGACCTTTTTTAAAAATGGAATTTTAAGTTTAGAAAAAAGATATACTAAGTGTATTATGCTAAAAGGTGACTATGTCGAAAAATAAAATGACATTTAGTAAAAGTTGTTTATAACATACTCATTCTCACTTTTTATTGAACGCCCCTAGTATGTGCAAAATTTCAGCTCAATCGGAAACCGGGAAGTGGGTCAAAATCGCGCCCTAAGGAGTCGGTTACAAACAAACATACAAACATACAAACATACATACAAACATACAGGTGAAGCTAATATAAAGCGTGTAAAAAAGGGATTTGAGAAAATTGCAATTAAAGTTTAAAGTTAATATTTGCACTTTTTTGTGTTATGACAGTTTTTTACAGGATGTGATGTTATTGTTGGTGGGTGACTGCACCTAAGTACGTCGAAACTAATTTTGGATAATAATCAGGCCTTCTTCCTCTGTAAATAAGAAAAACGTGAGTTATTTAGACGCCCAGGTGACCTAGTGGTTAGAGAACCTGACTATGAAGCTTGAGGTCCCGGGTTCGATTCCCGTGTCGGGGCAGATATTTGTATGAAAAATACGAATGTTTGTTCTCGTGTCTTGGGTGTTTAATATGTATTTAAGTATGTATCTATCTATATAAGTATGTTTATCCGTTGCCTAGTACCCATAACACAAGCTTTCCTAGCTTACTTTGGGACTGGGTCAATTGGTGTGAATTGTCCCGTGATATTTATTTATTTTTATTTATTTTATTTACGTGAAATTTGTATGTACGGTGTTTACATTATATTTGTAGAATACATACAATACGACGTGTGCATAAGCTATTGTATTGACTATTATAGTCTTAGTTAGAATAGAACTATATAACCAAGCCACTGCTTTCTGCGATTCTCTGAAAACCCTTCGGTTTTACTAATCTGACAACTGGCATATCCGAGACTTCACTAATCTGAGGATTCGCGCTATTCATCCGCCATTATCTATACATATAATAAATCTGTAACAAGTCGGTGTCTGTACATTGAAGATATTTGAGAAAAACTGTCACTAGGGCTATTTATTAGCACAATAGAACCCAAAACAATGATTTTTAGAATTATTGGCTGTTTGTCTGTTTGTCTGTGCGTTTGTGCGCGCTAATCTCAGAAACGGCTTAACCTAGAAGGATGCGGTTTTCACTGATATGTTGGTATTTTCTTGGATTAACATTTAGTGTTTGTTTCATTTGAATCGGTTCACAAATAAGAAAGATACGTCTATTTTAAGAATTTATCGAACAGGTTTTTTTGTTTGAACGCGCTAATCTCAGGAACTACTGCTCCGATTAGAAAAATTCTTTCAGTGTTAGATAGCACATTTATCGAGGAAGGCTATAGGCTATATATCATCACACTAACACCAATAGGAGCGGAGCGGAGTGGAAGAATGTTTCAAAATCGGGGGTTTTTGAAGTAAAACTTCTATAGGCCCGCTTGACTTGGGAGTACGGTGGTGAATGTGCACGCGGGTGTGCGGGGGGGGTGCGGGGGCGGGTATTTTTTTTATATCAAGGAACTAAGGAGAGCCATAATTGATGAAAAAGCAAATTGGATAAAAAAAAAATAAGCTGCCCAAATTACTAATTCCACGCGGACGGAGTCGCGGGCAAAAGCTAGTCTATCATATTCTGTGTTCTAGTTTTTTTTTTCATCGAATTATGGCACAATATACTAGACACTGCTAAAATTGTCGCCTGACGTTTAGAGCCATATTAAAAAAAAAAAAACGAAACCAACAACTATAATCGGATATTTTTTGTTTTTCATCTGAAAAGATGGCTTTTATACTTTTACATAGAAAATTCTACATCGAGTAAGTATATCGCACATCAATCACATCGACTGGCATCGCGTATTAATCCTACCTTCATTTTCTCCCTTTTGTGAAGGAAGAGAAAAAATAATGAATTAGTCTGTTATTATTTTTATGAATAACTCAGATCGTGAAATTGCGAATCCAAGCTCTCTGAAACTCTCACCCGTTTTCAGCAATACTTACTACTTACTTGTTACTTTACTTTATTCACCTACAATCTGAACCTAAATAATAGTCATAGTTTCACCCTGAATATTCCATGAGTATATACTATTAGTGATTGTTCCCAGTGCCTCTATAAATTGTAGAGTTAAACGAAGAAAAAACCACTTCTTCCAATCAACGTCAATATGGACGATTGAATCGCGGCAACTTTGCGAAAAGGGTGATCAATTCGTCATTTACAATTTGTATAATGTCAATCTGTATCAATACTATCCAATCAGTCGCCTCGATCTCATTGAGCGCTGCACTATTTCGGGATTCTTCTCAGAACTTGAACAGGAAAAGCTAAATACATATTTATCTGGGACTCTTTATGCCTCTATTAATTTTGGCGTTTGATCTAATAAATCTCTTAATCAGATGTTGATGTTAGATGCTAATGAATAATCAAGTATCTACCTGTACCTACTGTCGAATGGAATGACTGTAGATATTTTTTTATACGTTTCCTGCGTCGTGCCAAATTCTTTTCATACCTATGAACTTAAATCATTTATTTATACGACTCTATGACTCGGTAGTAGATTTATGAAGGTTTCGAAGTACATTTAGATGTTATCGAGATTGCCTCTTATTGGTGACTGACTCTACCGTTAGTTGTAAATAAAACTAGTACTTAAAGACCGACGAATCCGATTCGATTATCTCCACGTTGCCAGCTTGCCGGAGGCCGCCATTGCAGAGTGAACGGCGGGGCAGCAGCCGATCGATCGCCGACCGAAAACCGACCGTAGCGACACGACGCCGCGGCGATGCGCGTTGCCGATCCGTGCCAACCGCGTGCCGCCGATCCCGCAGTCTGCACTAAACGCTCCCCAGCGAAACCTCGAAATGTTCAACGAGAAATTAGACCTGAAACTCATTGGCCTCGTCAGAGACAATACTGTGCTCTATGACCACAATAATCCCCAGTATATGGACTTTAACGCGCGTGAAGTCGTGTGGCAAAAGATCGGCGACGAGCTCAAGCGCCCCGGTGAGTTTTATGTTGTTTACGATTTGACGAGTTGAATTCGTTTACAATTTACGATCGCACTCGTGTACTTACGCGCGTTCTTTTGCTTTTGTTGTAGCGGCCGAGTGCAAGGCGAGATGGATCAACATAAGGGACATTAATCGACGAATATTAAGGAAAACTTTGAGCAGCTCCGGGAAACGAGTTAAATTGTACAAATACGACGGCGAACTTTCGTTCATGAGACCATTTTATAGAGACATTTTAATACAGAATGGGGATTTCGGTTGGGATGAACGAAGCAATCAGAGGGATTGTGAAACTGATGACGTTCCAGACGCTCCCGACGACACTGAGGACTCAAACGATGAAACTCCGATAAAAGTTTTAAAATCCGGGAAGTCAAAATCTGGTATAAAGAAAAAGAGGAAGAAGAGGAAATTTGAAGAGATCGAGATGGTGAATCCGGCAGCAAGTGTGGCGGAGACGAGTACGACTCCCCTCTCAGAGTTTGACGCCTGCGATCCGGTCGACTCGTTCTTATTGAGCATCGGAGCTACACTTAAGACGTTCTCACCATACCACTTGAATGTCGCAAAAAGTAAAATATTCGCTGTAGTCCAAGAACACGATTTACAGCAGATAGTGCAGAAAAAGAGCAGTGAACTGGAAGAAAAGACTCCGTTGAACATGATTTAAGCCTATGCATAAAAGTGAAATTAAGTTTGCAATTGGTTGCGCGACCTTAATTCGGAACTGGGTGAAAGATTCACGGTTCTGGTTTCCTCGTCCGGACCGATGCGTGGGCGCGCTGTAAAATATCAGAACTTTCGTTTAAGTGGTTAATTAAATTATTTATCGGTCTTGAGGAAATGTTGTTAATATTTTAATTAAATGCAATAAATAGGTGTTAAAGAATTACAGCCAGTTTTATTTTCTAAAACTGTATAATCCCGAGGGCATTTTCGATTTAAATGCACTGTAGTACTTGAATGAAGGTCAAATCACCTTTTTCTATCTATCTCACGTAGCTCTAGTTTATCCCCCAGATAAGCGCCCATTTAATTCAGTACCCATATTGTGTTGACACCGATCGAATGATAAAAATACTCGAACATACACTGTTTTATATTCAACATTAATATTAACTCCGTGAGCCTGCGTCAATACAGATTTACCTATCCAAAACATTTCCAAAACAGTTTAAATTTCATGAAGTTTTTGAATTTCATCGACACCTAACAGTTTATGTTGATGATATTCTGTGCGTACTGGACCTGGTTATTATGGTCCTGCTTATAATACAGCACATTAACTTTAACTAGCAACACAGTGTTTACTTTGATGTAAATATGTACTACTATATTGTATAGTCTATATACCTAATCATAATGGAAATCGATACAACCCGGCGACCACGCATAGCACAGAACGTCTACTTTCAAATTAATTCTATTTTTAACCACTCTGGCAATAGGGTGTATAATCTTTCTTTCGTATTGTAATCGGTTCCATTGTTTATTTTATTTTAGTCCAACGTTTTGTTGGTACGCATACCTTTGAATTGTATATTTACATGGTATTTTTCTTTTGTATCGATTAAAATGCAGCTGAAACAAAGTAGGAGATTATTTTTATGTTTGCTTATTTGAAATGGCAAAACATAGAAATTTTAAACAGATAGTGTAAAATTTTAAAAATAAAGATGTGGTAGGTGCCTTTCGTGAACCGCTTCATGTTTATGTATTTTACGTATATTATAATATAAGCTAAAACATTTATTTTTGTATATATTAACAATCAAGAGCTTAGCTTGGCAATTGCTAAGTGAACACTGTCTATTAAAATTAGTTGAATAATGCAGTTTCGGAGATATACATCTAAGATGTTTCAAAATTAATCCAAAGTTTTCCGCAGATGGTTAGGGGTTTTTGGGCTAGCTTGACTTAACAACCTTGTAATGTTTTTTCATTACGATTTTAAAATAAATGTGAAGTCACGTCTTTGTCGTTCATTTTAAACATCAGCAAATCTGTAAAACGTTTGTCAGCCATAATAAAAAAATGAAATGTTTAAAATGTTCAGTCAAACTTCACAAATCTCAATTTTATGAAACAGTGCGTACGGACGGAATACTGTATTTTTTCACATATGGACGTAACAGCTAACATAACAGTCATAATGTTTCTAAGAAGATACGCTCTTTTGTGTTAGTGTAGTGCTTTGCGGTCTCGGTGACAACCATTTTAACTTCACATGGGCTACGGAACCTCTCGTTATGAACGAACACTGACTAGATTTTTAAATTTATATTTAACCAATAGTTTAAGACTAGTAGAATCAATTATGCTTTGTTTAACAAAAATAATTGCGAGTAGAACAATGAAATTGTTGTAAAAACTGTAAAACTTGAACTAAAACTATGGCGAAAGAATGTATCCCAGACAGTTCGTGCTGCAGCTCCTTTTAAAAGTTAATTGGAATGCCACTTACTCAAACGAAAGGAAGCAAGCCAATTTTATCTCTAGCCTAGCACAATTAGTCCAGTTTTTGCTGCACTTGCCCCCTCATGAATACGTGTGGAACTGTGGACCAACCAGCAGTCTCAATAGTAGATATACATGTTTATATTCCGCAGCAAAAGGCTTGAGCAAAAAGCGGTTTACTATGCGGCTCGGTTAAAATATCTAGCCTAATACCCGCCGCATGACCATAACTCTGCCCGAGCCGTGTCATAAATATGTTTGATTCTATTTCATTCTATACAATTTGAAGTCCAGTATCGTTGGCAATAAAAGGAATATTAAAATGGACTCGTTGCGTGTGCGGGTCTGTGTAAGAACCATGATTTATAGACACTGACATAAATTCATATGCGCTTAGGATAACAGGAATGTTTACTAGTTAACTCACTGTAGGGAACTGTAAAAAATATAATTTCCGTCTCGTTTAGATTGTTTAGTTAGTAGTTCTAAGGTGTTGCAGGGGCTTAAGGGTCAAAGGGGCACGATAGTGCTGTCGTAGGAATACATTGTAACATTGTTGTGTGGTGGAGGAGTAGTCATTGTCGTTATCACCGGCAAGGGCTTTAGGTGGATCTCTGCGGCGCGTGCCGCGCGGCAAGTGACGTCAGTGAGCGGACGTTTCGGCGTGAGTTTTCGGGGCCCCCACCAGTACAGTTTGTTTACAAGAGCGACGCCGAGCGCCGGCACTCTGCCGCCGGCAAGCACGCGGGACGACGCACCTCGGCGAACGCCCGTCACGCCTCACGCTTGCTCCGGCTACCGGCCACCGACGCGGCATTTCTACCGGTTCACAACAAACCAGTGACAAACTAGATCCCTGACAGATCTTATTACGCTTCAGCTGATTCAGAAAACGCAGAGAAAACAAAATAAAAACTACTCGTCTAATGAGTATTAGATCATAACCAAATTCAACGTTCTTGTGTGTGCGCAGGAGCCTGCATTTCACTGCCGCCGAAGGTGAGTTTTTTGTAACTTTTAAAGCTTCTAGCGTCACGTTTATTCAAAATGAATTTGTCTTGAATGCTTTGGTTTACGTTGTTGTTCGTATACTGAAACAAACGTTTACCTTAGAAATACTATCTTAAGTCTCCGTGGCCGATGTTTGAATGCTTTTGTCAGCGCTCATAATAAGGCACTTGCTGTATAAGTGAGGCTGTTAATTTTTATGCCACTTGCGCTCCTTTTCGAAACTAAACCGGTTGGGATGTTTTTTAAAGCTGGTGTAATAAAATTTCCATATCAGTGGCTGAGATCCGTACACGTGTGTTTATATAGGTTGGGTTTGGGACCCTGTTTAGGTGCGCTGCTGCACGCTGTTGAAACGCCGAAATCTTAATGAGAGCGATGTGCCAACATTTATCTTCGTCCAAACAAACCTAATTTTATTCACGTTACGAAATCCATATCAATGTGTCAATATCAACCAGTACATAGGTACTCCGCTTATTTGCCGCATAACTTAGTTTTATGATAAGTGCGTTGATCGATGGAACGTTATTTCCTTACAGCAAATACTCCAAGATATTAACTTGGCAAACCCTTTTATCACGATACGGTGACAATATTTATTCGCACCTGATGTGAACGCACTTAAAGTCACATTGCTTTTAAGTTTACTTTTATCCCTTTACCCAGTGATCCTCAGTAGACATATGTACTCAAGTATATTTTCTCAAATATCGCATCCATGTTTCATCGGTTTTCACGCTCACACTTCATGTTATCTCATTTTAACGATATCATCTACATAGATAACGATATATTTTTATAAGTAAGTACCTGTCAATTCCAACATCACGCTTTATATAGGTTAGTAGGTGTATTCTATGTATATGGAAATGGATAATGGTTTTACCGGTATGTGGAGTTGGTCGTACGTTATCTTCGGGTTGAGTGTTGAGTGCGTGCTCAGTGGCTACGTCTTCATTTTAGATTACGACTAAGTGCAATTTGCGGAGCTATTTCGGATACTTCCAAATGTTTCAATTAGATAATCAGCTTTAAAGTCAGTCTCAAGTCTCAACAGTAATCTGTCAACTTAGAATAATGTCCCGTTTTACCTTTAACTTTACGGTTGGTCCAAGTTTGTCTCGATCATAAACGTTGTCCACATGTTCACGTAATTCCCTCTCTTTCCCTATTGCCCTCTAGACATTCGACCTCGTCTTATGGTTTTCCTATAGCTATTTCTGAAGTGTTCTGTGTACTTTGGTCCGACAAAATTTCCACAGCTTTGTTATGGAAGACCTAATAATCAATCACTTTAAAAGGCTTATTGTTACATTGTTGTAAATCGTTTCTAAAATGCCTGAATGTAGGTGGTTATTTGCCCTTGGCCTATATTATGTGGCGGTAATGATGCTGAATTATTTTCAATAGTATTTTGTGAGTTATTTTGTCGCCGTTGTGTATTCTGGTTTGGTGCTCTGAGAATTTGGTTTACTTTAAAGATATATATATTTTTTGAAACGTTACCTAAACAAAAGTAATAATAGCTAGTGCTGATAATGTTATTTCAATAACAGGATAAAGTGTATAAGTTATCAATTAAGAGACAAGTTTTTGTTAGTTTTCGCTGTAGATAACTGGTGCTTGTAAATGTTATCGGCCACTGAACCACACTTGGATTATTATCTCTCAGTTAATTATTGGAATCGTGGGAATGAAATATTAATCAACGCCGACGATCTTTAATTAAAATACTCGCTACAACTTCTGTATGCACTATAATTGTATGACACATATGTTTTTTTTGTAAGTAGGTAATATTGGAATGGGCAGCACTTTTTTTTACTGTTTGCTTATTCTCTTCGTAAATACGCTTTTTAGATACAACGAAATCTTTTACAGTAACAGTTAGCGTTTAGGTCTTGTTCTAGGCGTATTTAAGTTTCGCTGTTTCCTGAATATATAGCGCATACTGAATATTTATTTGTGAGTGATTTTAGTAAACTGTCAGAGGTAACTCACTTCATGTGTTGCAGCTCCAATGTCGGTCAGGTTATTTTTAGCCGGCGGGTTTCTGTACAGATATGAAAGTAATTAGAGAAGCCGCCTTCTTGTATTGTAACCAGTTTAGTTCGGTCGGTCAGTGACAGTGAATGCTTGATCGATTTTTACTATTTTCCTGCCCCATGCCTTTGTTGCGGGTTCGGTGTCGATGTGACTTTGTACATGATGCTTGGGTAAAAAGTAAAATATTGCCAGGGTTTTTCAATAAGTATATTTTTATAAGGAACTTACTTTGTCCGCGAAGAATTCGTTTATAGCTTTCTTGAAAGAACTATGCATGAAATTTTCTAAGATAATGATATATCCTATATCCTCTCCACGGTTTTAAACTATCTAAATCCAAAATTCAGCTAAGTCTGTTGGAGAGGTTGTAGCAGGAAAAGGTAACAGAACACAATATGTCGATAGTGTTACTTTCGTAAAATATTAGTAAGGACAGCTGTAAATGCCGAGAAGTATACCTTAGGTTGAGTTCAAAAGATAAAACAATAAAGTTAGATCTGATGAATAACATTAGCTACTTGACTTTTCAAAGACAAAATATTTTTCTAATATGAATAAGTTTTTCAAGTGCTCTTTGGTGGGCACATCAGGATTGAGCATGAGCACGTCACGTTCGTCACTGAAACCCAAGAGATGCTGGCTGAAATACTGGCGAGTGCACTTATACTTCGAAATTTTTCGTTTTAAAAACGTTCTGCTAATAAAAACAAAACATTGAGAGACCTATTTGAAATTTTTTTTTTAAATAATTAAACTCCGAGGTGTCAAAATTTCTAAATAAAACAAAAATAAATTCACTCGACTGTCACGAATTAATAATGTTATTTAATGTAATTTCCTGCGCTCTAATTGTGCAGTAGAAAATGTTGTTACTATAGCTATAAAGTTTTTCTGTTATTTTACTATAAATAGTTATGTAACTTATCTATTGCCTAAGACACTACACATTCTAATGTTCTCCGCAAGTAATACTTCATTGTTAAACTGCCTATCAAAATTAATATACAGCTAAAATATTTTCATAGCGAAGGTAAAAGTTAAATGAAAGTAATCTAGCAAGTGACTAGCTTGTATTAGTTTCGCTCTCGGCTGCCTCCATTTCACTCGTATTCTTTGGATGAACA
Organism: Archips crataeganus; assembly: GCA_947859365.1. Classification (NCBI taxonomy): domain Eukaryota; kingdom Metazoa; phylum Arthropoda; class Insecta; order Lepidoptera; family Tortricidae; genus Archips; species Archips crataeganus. The sequence goes on from OX402048.1 coordinate 21,018,553, forward strand.
TATCTCGGACACACGTTCTAAGATTCGTTGCACTCAAAAATGCCAGAACGTCGCCAAATCGTCGCTTGATTTGTTCTAAATCTAAAATCTAAACAATGCGATGAAGTTCATATGTAAAACAGTGGATGACGTGAAAGAATATAGATAAAAATTCGGTTTCATGACTGACTATTTAGTGCCAGCAACTCTTTTGGTTTGGCTGCGGATGTGATACCTAGTCTCAAAGATTACCATGTAAGTTAGATGTATATAAGTTAGATGTATAATTTATAAAATACTCTGTAAATTACACAGTCATATCACAAAGTCTTCGAAGTGTTTACATAAGAGTACTTATTCAACCTTAAGATTGTCTGCAATAAATTCACGGCCTGTCGCCTCAATTGGCAATCACTACGTCGCAGACGTATCCCTTCGAATTGACCGAAAGTTTATTTTATTACGAATGCATAAAGCAACTGCCGTGTGCTCTTCTGTAATGTATTCTTCGAGTGCACTTGCAAATGTCAGCGTGCTCTGCACAAATTGTGCGAAAAAAGCGAAATTAAACCAAATGTGTTTGCGTACGAGAGAGAAAGTTATGTTATACGTCCCGCGCATGCGCTTGGTGGCTTTACGTGCTGATGACGCGCTCGTTGCGAAAACATGCGCAAAAACTGCTGTAACTGACATACGGTCGGTACTGGCTACTGGGCTGATAACCGATATGTTGTGCAATACGGTTTACATACATTACACGGGTTACCTTCTCTAACATCATATGATCCCTGTTCAAATTTAATCCGAGACACAAGAGCCAGGCAAGATGATCGAACTTCATAAATGCAGGTCACGCTCACGTCTGAAAGCGCCCTCGAAATTATCATCAATATCTGAATCACATGTGTCAGCTATTTACTAAATTTTCATTAATCATTTTTGAGTCTTTAAATTTAAAGCGTGTCGGAATAGATCTAAATCATTGTGGCTCATTGTGTGAATAGGAGTGATGGATGAATCGGGGCAAGCGAGCCGGCCTTGATCTTGTCGGCGAGCGCAACCGAAGCCAAAAGCTTCGCGCTGAAATTGAAAGAGAAATTGGTGTCATCGCCGAATTCGCCCAACTCGAAGCGCTGGACCGTACGCCCGGGCGAAGTAAAAGTGTTCCAAAAAATGTACGCGAAATTACATTGCGTTTTCGCCTTAACCAGGTTATGGATGTGGGTCGAGTAACAGCTATCTGTTAGAGTTGATACTTTTGTTCATTTTGACATCCGGCTGTTGTCAAGGCTCGAGTTCAGGGTCACTGAATTTCGGTTTTTGAACGTCGTTTGGTAAACGGCGGACGTTTGTCGCGTGTAGCCGGCGGCGTGACTAAGCGTTTGTCTTGCTCTGGGAACGCGACCTCTTTTTGGAGGTAGGTACTTTTGTTGAAAAGTCCTAAGTCCAGCTCTTTTAACAGTTGAGGCTTTATCTTGTTTTTTTTTTTATCAGTTAATTAACATTTATACATAATAACTCGTATAAGCGAGCTCGATAGCTTTGCCATTGACCCTGCCAGTGAAATGGTTGCTCGAGGACTCGCCGACCCGCAGATAACCCTGCCGCGACTCGCAATGGAAAGTATATGAAATTCCATCTTCAATCGGCTATAACCTCTCACTAAGAACTTTGCTTGAGCTAGAATGCAAAGGAAAATACAGCAAAATGTGAGACTCGTCTCTTATATTTCGAGGAAAGCTTTGTTATTAAGGAACCTAGTTGGTATTTATAATTATCTATACATATAATAAATCTGTAACAAGTCGGTGTCTGTACATTGAAGATATTTGAGAAAAATTGTCACTAGGGCTATTTATTAGCGCAATAGAACCCAAAACAATGATTTTTAGAATTATTGTCTGTTTGTCTGTGCGTTTGTGCGCGCTAATCTCAGAAACGGCTTAACCTAGAAGGATGCGGTTTTCACTGATATGTTGGTATTTTCTTGGATAACATTTAGTGTTTGTTTCATTTGAATCGGTTCACAAATAAGAAAGATACGTCTATTTTAAGAATTTATCGAACAGGTTTTTTGTTTGAACGCGCTAATCTCAGGAACTACTGCTCCGATTTGAATAATTCTTTCAGTGTTAGATAGCACATTTATCGAGGAAGGCTATAGGCTATATATCATCACGCTAACACCAATAGGAGCGGAGCGGAAGAATGTTTCCAAATCGGGGGTTTTGGAAATAAAACGTCTATATTTCGGGAACTACTGCTCCGATTTGGAAAATTCTTTCAGTGTAGATAGCCCAGTTAGATAGGGCGGGTTGGGAGCGGTTGGGGGGGCGGGTTGAGAGCGGGTTGGGGGCGGCTTGAGAGCGGGTTGGGGGCGGGTTGGGAGCGGGTGGGTGGGCGAGTAGGGAGCGGGTTTGGGGCGGGTTGGTAGCGGGTTGGGGGCGGGTTGGGAGTGGGTTGGGGCGGGTTAGGAGCGGGTTGGGGGCGAGTTGGGAGCGGGTTGGGGGCGAGTTAGGAGCGGGTTGGGGGCGGGTTGAGAGCGAGTTGGGGGCGGGTTGGGAGTGGGTTGGGGGCGGGTTAGGAGCGGGTTGGGGGTGGGTTGGGGGCGGGTTGAGAGCGGGTTGGGGGCGGGTGGGGGGTGAGTTGAGAGCGGGTTGGGAGCGGGTTGGGGGCGGGTTGAGAGCGGGTTGGGGCGGATTGGGAGCGGGTTGGTTTATTATGAAGTTTCATTTCTTCCGGAAGGATCTAAGGAGAGCCATAATTGATGAAAAAGCAAAATGGATAAAAAAATAAGCTGCCCAAATTACTAATTCCACGCGGACGGAGTCGCGGGCAAAAGCTAGTAACTAATATAACAGGCTTAAAAAGCATAAAAAAAAACATAATCACCATCTCATGAAAGATCATGCACTCAAACCCGGCAGTATCATATATGAGGGTTTGAATGATCAAGTCGCACATTATTGTCAGTCATTCTGGGTCGACAAATATGGTGATCATGATCATGCTACTTTAGCGTGTTATAATGAACGTAGTAGGTAGGTACTCGTATCGTATCCATTTTTGTATAATTTTTAGTTGACCAAGTGTTTTACCATTTTTTATGACAGTTCCTTCCTACATCAGAAATAAAACAATAAGGCTGATTCTCACATTGACTTCTTAGTGACAATAGTGTTAAATAGTGTGTGTTGAAACCTACAACTGATATTGAACTTTAGGGTGGTTGGTCGACGAAGTGGTATGGCATCATAACAAATCTCTCCTCTCCGGGTCTTCATTTTTTAAGTGACAGTGACGACTAGTATGGCAAAGCTTGTCTTTAACTCCGAGGAGTTGCGTTCGAAGTCATACTTAACTCACGCTTCTCCGGAGTTAGTTGCCTAATAAAAATGTTCACTCCATGTCACTATAAACTAGCCTTCTCCCGCGGCTTCACCCCCATTGCAGAATTTTCTATTAACGTCCGTTATTCCTTGTCTACAACATGAAAGATTGAAATTGAAAGTTTTTAAAAATTTCAGCTTTCTAAATCCAGGAGTTTGAGCGTATCGTTGAGGAGCCAGTCTATAAGTCAGAGTTTTTTGTTATAAATCGGACAATCTTGCCCAAAAATATCCTTCACACACATCTCTAACTGGCTCCCCCCGACTCCAGCAAAAAACAACAACAACAACATTTTTTTTTGTAATTTAGATACAAGGCTGCTCATTACTTTAAAATTGTAACATACTCTTAAAGCATACTCAGGTAATATTATGTTTGATTTGATACAATAGATACCGCAATCGTATGAGTTGTGATATCAAATGATTTGCTGAAGCTAAGATGTGCTGCGCCTGCGCTGCGTGATAGATAAGTTTGGTATTCAATTCAATTTTATTTATATTTAGGGTTTCATAAGTATTTGCCTATTTCTCGTTTTGTAATGTCCCTAAAATTACAAATTGTATGCTGTAGAAATATGATGTATAGGTGTCATCTATAATACTTACTACCTACTTAGCCGCTACTTAGTTTGGCAGTTAATTGACAAAAACAAATATTTCTAAGGTCAGTCCATAAATGTGTGTAAAAGAAGCTGAAAAAATTTTTTCTCCAACTTCACACACATTACGACAGTTCTTTGAAAAAAAAAGGTTTTTAAGCAATTTTATTGATTAAGTGAATATTTTTGGATCGGATGTAATTGCTTTGAAAGTAGTGTAAATTGTGCCCCTCTTTATCTTTTAAACCGCATGTCCAAAAATACGAAAATAATTATAAAGGCTCAACGAACTTTATTTTTACCATGATCGGATATACCTACCGTTTTATGAGTTATTGCCGAAAAATTGCGCTTCTCAACCAAAAGATGGAAAACGAAGGAGTGCCATGAATATACGCTCTTTTGCTGATGCTCTTATTACATTTTGAGAAACAAGTGTTCAGAAAGCAAGAAAGAAAACATTTATTTGTGACAACATAGATAACAGCAATAAAAATAAAACATTACTTAGTTTAATGACTTAACATGCGCGTGTCACAAAATTGTCCCAAATCAGCAAAAATTGCCGATCTTGCTAACGGTACTGATCTTCCTTTGAGACCAATGAGGTTCAGGTTCTGTTTTAACAGGCTGAAAATTTAATACATATAATTAGGCGATTACATTAAAATAGTAACAGTTACAGAACCCTACACTAAACATGGGCCGACATGCTCTTGTCCAGTTTTACTAACTTCACCTTTCGTGCCCTCCCCTTATCGTCTGTTACGATGTTTATTCAGTTTTGCGTTTATCTAATTCTTTTGTTTTTATTTTGTAAAAAAAGAGTCTGTCAATTCATTAATGTTTAAAGAGAAGACTTAGTTAAGTACGTAGGTGTGTGTGAGTAAGAGCATTGTTTTAAATATGAAGCTGCTTGAAGTGGAGAACAATACACGCGTGCAGGGTCAGAAACTGACGTGGATGCCATGAATTATTGTAATTAATTCACAAGCAAAGCGAGAATATATTTCGAAAGTTAAAGGATTCACTCGGCAGATATAATAATTTAAATTTCTCTTGGGTTTTTCGAATATTCGGAACAGGTTGTCTTTGCTGTAATTTAGTGGATGCGTCGCATGTTCGATTAAGGCTTTAGAATTGATGCTGTTAAATGTTTTATAGTTATTTCCATGCGTTGATATATTCAAGTTCATCCGGTATAGTATACCTTGCTCATCCGACGGTCACTTTGGTCCGGATTGATCCTGTCATACTCGTATCTCTCTCTCTTGTTTCCAAAATAGATTCCGTTCCAGCAAACAGGTACAAACCCAAAATAATTCTGATTATCTTTCAAATTTACTTATTACAACAGCTACAGAACCTACAAATTCGACACTTACGTCGAAGTACCTATTGCGGTGGAATTCTAAAGCTTTTATTTGAGAGAGTTTATGATTTTTTAGTTCCTTTTCGAAGATTCTAAATGCTCTGCCGGTGTTTTCGTGTACTTTTTGTTTCGACTGCGTTGGACGGAAGTGGTTGCTGAGTTGTTTGCGGAGGACGGGCGCCTGCCTTATTTGTGGAGCTTAGTGCACCCATGGAAGGATATCTGATGCAAATATGAATAATATAAAAAAAAGTCATTTGCCGTTCAAAGAGGACGAATTTCAAAGATAAATAATTAAATATTATGGGACATTTGACAGTAATTGACTTGGTCCCAAAGTAAGTAAAGCTTGTTTTATGGGTAGTATATTATAGATACATACTTAATTACATATTCAACAACCTAGACTCGAGAAAAAACATTCAAGATAATGTGATGTGGCGGATACGTAGCTAGCTGATTGATTATTTTGTTAACTTCCTAACTTAACTTTGTTATGTTTCACACTGTTAAAGCAGCTTAAATCTAGACTTGCGTATGGCATCTCAATCTTTGTGAGACCACGCAAAATTTTACCACAAAATGAAATTTTTATAAACCTTATTAATTATGATTTCTCTTCTAAGATGTAAATAATGATTCCAGAATTACTTTTCTCCAGGCGATACCTTACTTAGTTTTCCAGCTTTTGCAAACTGGTTCCATTATGCGTGAATTATACCGAAAACATATAGACTTAGTTTTATGTTTCCTGCGAGTTGCTTTAATTAATGCGTCTGCGGATTAAATTTTTATGTGTCGATTGTGATTCTTATATTGATATAAATTTATTAAAAACGAATTGTTTGAAAAAAAAATTATACCTACCCATTGTTTCGTTATGAATACTATTGTAAAGAATTTGTAGACTTTCGAGTCATTATGTTTTGTCTTTGTAATTATGTTTTATTATACTTATACCTCTATTGTGCTTATCGTTATACGCATTCACTGCGTGTCCATTACATCTATCTTTAATCACAGTCATTTCTTATAGTGTTTATTTGGCCCGACTTTCTGCTTACATTGTTTTCTGCACGTGAGCAAACTGTCGTCAAATTGATATTGATATTTACACCTGTTTTGTGTGTAGGTATACCTACAAGTGTTTTTTCATGTAGTTTTTTCACGATTATAACGATACTACTAAACTTATATAATAAATGTGAAAGTTCGTGAGTGTATTTGTTTGTATCTTTGCTACTCTTTCACACAACTCAGAACGGATTTTAATGAAATTTTACATATGGAGATCTTATAACCTTGGATACTTTGTGTCCCGGAAAATTGCAAAGTACTCGCTTACGAATTCGGCGCCGAAGAAATCGCGGACGACACCGCTTTTTGTTTGATTCTGTTTTAAATTTGAAAATTTTCTCACTGTTCAATGTATAATTTGCATTAAAATCGTGAACCCTTATTAAATTTGCAATATTTAGTTGGCATTATTTCTTCAACGCGCAAACGGCTTACGTTGGCTATCTCGGTATCTCGCTTGACGTCATTTCTCTGAATTAAATGCACTAAATTTCTCTGACCACTTAGAGTGTTCTCGCTAAATAAGTCGCCAGGGGCCCTAATGGGATCACTAAAGTTGAAAATCACATTTTAATGAACGCGCGGGTTCTTCCAAGGACATAACGCTGTGCACAAATTAGTCATGCCGATACCTTAGTACACCAGGCCGACTTTTATGCGAAACACCTACATTGCGTGCTGTAATGATAATGATACTACGTACGCAGCTCGAAATATGATTGAAATAAGAAGAGTTAGAGTATTCTTTTTACACAATGGGTTAAGCTAACAAAACAATTTTAGAGGATTGTTTGAAAGGTTTCTCCCGTAAAACGATCTTTATATGCAAAATAGGGACGACTTGGCATGCGTTTCTGTCATGGTGAAATTTTACTGCAACCTAAAATGATTTTGCTGAGTCATCTATGTCGTTTTATGTTTGACATCGGCGGTAATTGTTTCATTCTTTGGCATACGACTTTAAATATAAAACTCATTGTATGTATTACATTAGATAATTTTGATCTTGAATCAGTTTTTTCCATTGATGCTGCATTACTTTTTAACTGAGGAACTAATTTAATTATACAGTCATATCTAATCTTTAACTTGGTATCTTTTGAACATTGGACCTTAAACATCAATAATGTCTCTTTTTCTTCAATTATCGCTATTAGGTGTGTCTGTGTATATATGCCTCGGAATCAACGTCACCTTCAAGCATGTCATCTGTTTCATCACTGGTCTCTCGTTAAACGGTTACAGGGTAGCGTTTCGTTTCTTCATTTGCACGTTCCACTTCGTCCAATAAGTGGAGGTGACTAGTGTCAAATTGGTGGTACTCAAGTACTGATTTGTTGACAGCGACCTTGGCCGATACGACACACTCGGAGTTTTCATATATTGAGCTATTGGACTATATTATTGTTTCTGTATCTCATTTTTTGTAATAATTGTGGTCGGATCTGAATTGAACGTGGTCTTTGAAACGTATGTCAGTAAAATTATGTGTCATGCGGTGATCAATGCTTTTCTCATTGATATAGATTTATGCCTATAGGTACAAAGATTGGAGTAAATAATAAAAAATATTTTGTTAAAACTTACATATCCTTAGATTCTGTCTTTTTGACAACTGAACTTTTAATCCAAATGACGTAATACATGGAAGCTTTCATTATTCGTAACGGCATGCTAGATCAGGCTATTCTTATTCTAGACTCCGCCACGTTACCTGCGGGTTTGGCACGGCTCGACGTATGAGATCAACAATGTCAAGGATCTATTGCGCAATGGCACCGGACATCACCCTTCTATGAATAGGCAAATCTATGATAAATATTCATGCTCATATGAAGGTTATGGTGGATTGCCACCTATGGACAGATAACACATTAAAACAAGGTAATAGGGTATTGAACCTATCACCTTGTTTTTAATGTTTTATCTGTCCTCTGCACATATTTATATGTTAGAGATGTTTATTTACTACATACCTATTAGGTTAGTCTGAAGTGTGAAACGAGATTGACGAAGACAACGAAATGGTTACGTATAACTACCAGTACTATTCGTAAAACTACCAGTTTTAGGTGAAATTACTGCGGTATCTGGCGGTAGTCCTTTTCAATGTCCTGTTAATTCGAGACGTTATTAAACATGTTTAATTCCTCCTGCAAAAGCAGTAAGTCAAGAATCCCGTATCGCAGCGCGGGCGCGCCGCGGGGCCCCTGTCTGCCGGTATTTTATGAGGACACACCTTCTCGAAAGATTTGTTTCACACAACCCACTTTTTGCGTGAATTATTGGCGTTAATCAGACTTTTGTTTTAATTTTGTCTTCCCTTCGTTTCATTACCAATTCGTTTTATTGGATGCCAGTAACATAAGGATCTCTTTAGCTTTGGATTGTTTTGTTTATTGTTTCGTTCGTTGGTATTCTTACTTTTTGTTCGTATTTTCTGATTCTCACTATACAGGATAATGGCTATAGTTTAGTTTTTGCCTGGTCAAGAACGTATGGGCTTTAGTTTGCATGTTGCTTGTGTCCAGTGGTATTTATTTTATTTGACCTTTATGTTTTATAAAAATTATTTACCTTTAAAGTAAACGTCAATTTCCCTGGTATCAAAAGCAATTACACCATATTTGCAGTCTGCGTGAACAAACTTAATCACAACGAAAATCTCGCTTTAGGTTTTGAATAACTAATGGGTGTACTTATCAGGACGGATAAATCATTTATCTTAGAGTCACAGCTGCTGTTGGAAATTAATTTACGCATTAACTTCAATTTGATTTGCAAATACTTACTGCATTGGAGGCACGCAAGAACCTACCACCTGGACACCGGAATCTGCCTGCAGTCACACTTTGTCGTTAGTATCATCAGTCGACCTATTGATTGTTTTGTTTTACTTGTTTGGTTTAAAAGGTAACTCATATGTAAAAGAATAGGTCGGTTTAGATGTACAATTACACTTGCTAGCAACTGTAAAAACATCGAATTATTAGAATGCCTAAGTACATCATCCAAAAAACAGCACAGTCACAGCGTTGCAAGTTCAAAATAGAGATTCATGTTAAGTTATAACAACTTACTCTTATAGCATCTTTATCCAATTTAGCGTTGCATTATTCTACTGTTGATAATTATGTACATTATTATTTACAACGCTTACTGTACATGTAACCAGACCTTCGCGGTCTGTTTGTGTGTCCATTAATATGACTGGATCTTCGACTCCTGCGCACATAACCCGCACAGCCTCCGAGCCATTTTGAATGCTAATCGATTCTTAATTAAAACATCGCATCGATACATACCGCACTAATAGTATTCAAATCGATAGTAATCTGTGTATTCTCAACCCACAAGCCTTAGTATTTATGGTAAAGTAAATATTTCGTTTGAATGTTTACGTCTGAAAAACGCAGGTTTATATTTAAAAGTAGGAAGAATTAAGAGGAAAACCAATTCTGATTTAAAAATTTATCCTAATTGCAGTTATAAATTATTGCTCGTTAGTATAAATTATGATATGAAGCTATGATATTATCGAGAGATAATATGTATTTATACATACAAATAATGATGGGGTTGAGGAGAAACATAGATTGGATGAATGATTTGTCATTTATGAGGCAGTAGAAGAAGAATGTCGAGATCGTTTCGCTTCAAGACTTTAATTAGCTTATACCTAATTACACAGGATTAATGACTATTAAATCAAAATCCTTTCTGAATAATAACGAAAAGTAAAAAGTTTGCGCAAGAATGGCTATGGCTATTACAATTTTTAGGAGTTCAAAACGCGATTAATGATGAATGATGAACAGTCAAGGTCATAAATATATGTGTCTTTGTCTAGTCACTAAAAACTAGTTAAGTTCTATTGTTGTCGAATCATTTACTCATCGATAGTCATGCTTTAGTTTAGATCGATATCAATATCTGTCGTGAGACTGTATGGTAAATCGAATATACATATGTAGTTCTATGAAATTTCATCTGGTATGTTCTGGTCTAAATGCGGGAGCAAAACATGTTATCAAATTGTGACTTTCTATTTAAACAAAACCTGATAGGTATAACATAAAAATAAACTGTAATATTTACAACAGTGTCATCTTATTATTCTAGTTCCATATACAATTAAACATGGAATGACATTTCAGTTTAATTGTACTCTAATTTTGAGGTAGATCCAATACCATGTTAAAAGTTACCAAGCTAAGAATGCTATCCCCCGAGTGCGTCGTCTCTTTTCTGTATATAAAATTTTTCTTTTTACAAAAGATTTGTCTTGCGCGATAGAACTTGCCTTCATCCTTTTGTAGATACACAAATCGATGCCAAATTCGTCTAAAAAACTTCTTATTTTCATCATCAATCATATCTTAAAGTTGAATCTTTATGTTTTTAACATCTACATTTAAGGTTAAAGCCCGTTTTACAGTTACATAACCTGTGACGTAAAGCCTTCATGATTATCTATTTATCAAAGGGCCTGTTTCTAGAATCCGGTCGCAGTAATTAAGGACTTGATAATTTATCCTTCCAGCTTAGATATTGACGCGTTTAACGATCAATTGTCGTGATAGCTAGCACTTAAATTTACATTTCAAATATCAACTAGTAGCTCGTACTCTTTAACCTGTTCAGATGTATTTATTATGAAAATGTTTAGGGAAAATCCTATAATTTTTCGGCCAAGGCCTTTCCTTCTCCATTCAATTTTCTTCACCGTTGTCCTGTGTATGAATATCAATTTCGTTTTCAGTTTCATGGCCTTCGAATCTCCTAATATTTTTATTCACGTTAGTTAATTTGACTTTGTTATGTCTAGAACTAGGGTCATTTGTATTTACTGTAACGACTGTAACACCATCAAATACGAATAAATCGTTAAGCAGAGTTGACGTTTAATAACGCAAACGTGCTTCGTTGGATGTAAATGTATTGTTAAGAATGCTGCACTTCACAGTCTTAGTTAACTTTATTGGGAAGTATATGAAACGCGTTTTCGAAGGAGTTTAATATTAACCACAGATAAAACTAGGAATGTAAATTACCTATAAGGTTCCTGTATTTATCTTTTCATTAAAAGTTATGATCATTTCAATATGGTTTGCTATAAATTTCGTTCTGAGGCTCAAATGTTAGATACCAGTAATACTTAGGTCAAATGATTTTCTTCGTTGCGTATTTAATGGTATCAAAGTATCACCGAAACCTTAAGTGAAATTAAAGAAATAATGGCGTGATTCATTAAAACAAAAATCACAAAATTATTTGTAGACTTTGTACCAGATACCTTAATATTCCAGTTTTCCATAATTGTTCTCTTATGCGACTACCATTATTATATTAATCCAAGATATTTTTTTTCTTATTATTTATTAATTTAATTAGACATGTCTCTAGTTTGAATCTGTATACTGTAGAGACGAGTGTCGAGTGCATGGTGCCACCTGCCTTTGCCTACTCACCTTGACCGCGCAGTTTGTCCTCTCACTAACAGACTGCCAGAACTTAGCTTATAGGAAATAAGAATCAAAATAACTCGAGCATACGAGCGTTCGGGCTCTTTTACTTTAGATTCGACGAGCATCAATTCATCAGATTTTTATTGGCTTTGTTTAACTTCTATATATCTCTTGATACAACGTTTCTTACTATTTGATTTTCTTCTTTCGTTAACATTGTCTCATTTGGGGTTAGCTCAACAATAAATTATCAGTTTGGTGTTATTTTCTTCCCATTTTCTCTCTTAGTAATTTTCTTATCGTTAATACCTAAACGAAATGCGACTTAAAAGGGTGGGCGGTTGAATGTACCCCTGAGAGTATGACAGAACATAATAATATCTCTATTGCTTAACATGTTCTACCTTAACTTCTTGTACTTTAGTTGGATTGTGACTCGAAATTATACATCAATTAATTAAACTTTAATGACCTGCATTAAATGCTTATTGACAAATTAACCAGTAAGTTAATTAAAGACTCTAGTTTATAGTCTTAAATCTGTAGTTGTAAAATTTTATTGAAGTTTCAAAATGTTTAGTAGTTATAAATTTGTTATTAGGTATTGATGGCTGATGAGCAGCACTTTCGAATTGTTTTCGCTCGATAAGCATTACTTGGCAATTTTTACTGCGTGATATCGCCGTGATTGAGTAAAATAGGAAATGTTATATGATCGATAATATTATCTTAGAAGACTGTATGAGTCAAGTATGAGCCCGTGCGAAACGTAATGGTCTAATGGTTCAATCTCCCGTTTCATGGAAAGAGATAGATGCGTAATTGGTTTACCTACACAAATTATTTCAGCCGTGGAAAGCACGACGTGCTAATGTTTTGTGGTCCTGTATGTATGGTATATTATTTCGTGTCGCTGTGTATGTTTTGTGATTTTGTGTGCATATAAAACCGACAAACGAGCATGCATGTCAGTTTATATGAAGTGACAGTAATATTGGGACTAACCGATTAATCGATCGTTGATCGATGCCACCGGTCGATGGGAGAATGGAATGGTTAAAGTCCGTTGATAGTCTCTTCACACACACCCTATTATTTTATTTTGTTTTGTTAAAAAATAGTCATACCTTTAACTGCCTTAATGTTTGCAGCCTTTTATTTTAAAAACGAAATTTTTTTTTATAAAAATACAAAAACTACTTTTTATTTACGCATAGCGTATCGAATTTAAACCTCTTGGAACACCTGATAATAACTATATTGAAAAGGAATAAATCCGTTTTTCGTCTGGTTTTTTTCCTTAATACACAGGTCACTCGCGAAGTTCGGCTGTTTCCACGAAAGCCATGACGTCTGCGAATGATATGAATTTCAAAGTGTATGTATGAGTTCTTGTTCATAAAACTAAAAAAACGGAAGGAAACTAATATTTCAGAAGATCTCTTTCATTTTGACGTGACTTGATGTGGGTTGACGTTGATTTTATTCTTGTTTCGTGGTTACAACAAAACGTCTGGTATTGTTATTGGTAAGTCCATACATGTTAACCATGAATACAGTATTTTGTGTTGCTTGCGTACAGATTATTCAATTCATGCCAATAGATGGTTGACTACTCGAGTCATACATAATAACCTGCCTATAGGCAATATAATTCCATAAAATGATGTTGAATTAACCGTCGGTTATTGTGTTCTTGTTTAGGTTTGGTTGACATTGTCAAAATTTTATCGATAGGGGTCGTTTCTAGCTTCCTTGACCCCCTGCTAGCCTGCTAGCCTGTTACTAAAATTCCTCTATCTCTCACAGGGCTGTATATTATATTTTGTACAGTACAATACAATGTCTCTTTATTGTACGCCACATTGAAAACAATAGGTAGACATTTGAAATTTTCCCAGAGAATGTATTGTTATGGGCTCCATAGCAACAAATAATAAAAATAGAATAAAGTTTAAAAAGGAAAATGATTCCCCATGCATGAAAATGCTTCTCATTCTTGTTTTTCGCTTTGCGGGATCCCTTCGCACTTGGACGGTTTTATATTCGATAAAGCTCAACAAAAAGTCCAGGACTGTTTGTCCAAGTCTGACATGAACCTTCTTGTAAAAATCTTCTAGCGTTTTAATGTTTTAATTATGTATCAATTGAATACAATCGTATCCGGTCAAATTACTTTTGTTTAAAGGTTTAATATGCCAAAAACGAGGAACATAAATTAAAAAAAAAACAACAATTTAAAGGACTATCCAGGAAAATAATTAATCAATTTATCTAAAAAACTATTGTACAACTATAACAATAAAGATTTTTTGTTATATTTCATCTTGGTTTGCTTCGAAGGCGGCTTATTAACATCGGCACTGACTGCCTCGTCTGTATACTTTTTTCCAGCCTAAGCCTATATTCTCTGCAAATCTGCCACTGATTTAACGTGTCCGCCTTTCTTTTTAGACGGCCGCATAGCCTAGTTGTTAGAGAACCTGACTACGAAGCTTGAAGTCCCGGGTTCGATTCCCGGTCGGGGCAGATATTTGTGTGAAAAATACGAATGTCTGTGCTCGAGTCTTGGATGTTTAATATGTATTTAAGTATGTATTTATCTATATAAGTATGTTTATCCGTTGTCTAGTACCCACAGTACAAGCTTTGCTTAGTTTGGGACTAGGTCAATTGGTGTGAATTGTCCCGTGATATTTATTTATTTATTTTAAAATGCCCTTCATAATTGACCAATACTCCTCAATCGGTCTGAGTTCAGGACAATTCGGTGGATTGCATTCTTTAGGTACCACAGCAACATTATTCTGTTCAGGCTAAAACAATGGCTGTGGCTCCTCAAAAAGGGTAATAGACGCATTTGCTAACATTATTTTTATATACATAGTTCATTGTCACTGTCCCTGTTGTTATGAATGCACGGTTTCGTTTACCATAGCTGCAAATAGCTCACCAGAGCAAGAACTTTTTGGGAAACATTGATCTTTTTTTAACTTGCATTTTTCAGGCGCATCTTTGCGACTCTTACAGTACAAGTGTAAAATTCTTGTCTCGGAATCCGCTTTTATGTATGTTTTGTCATCTAACACGACGTATCCATACTTAGTTGAGAAATCGTCGTACAATTTTCTTGCCCTACGTTTTGCTTATAAATTTGGTTTTGAATCGCGATCCCGTGCAGCTTGAGCCTTTTAAGATCTTAGTTCAGCTCTTGTTTTAACTTTCTGTTCGTAAGACTGCGACAATTGTAGTTAGTTTTTTGAGATATCACGTGAAGTAAGCTTCGGATTTGCTGTAAAAAGCTGCAAGATATGTGTTACTTTTTTTGTCTTTACTACTCCTTTCTCCACTTCCGTTCTATCGTGAAACGTCCCAAAACTTTTTCAAAATGAAACAGACGGTGGATTGAGGCAATTTCAATATTTTTGCTAGGGCTACAGCTTAAACTGCGGTTTTGATGTGTTTGAGCAGAAACATTTCTCGCCATTGAAAACAAAGCTGCCACCGTGAAAACGAATAAATGAATACTTTCGTAACATTTTTTATAAATAATTCTTTGCAGATTATACGTTAAGTACTAAAATGTTCCTATAGCATCTACACCGTAAAATTTTAGTGGTTGTTTTCCCGAAACGAGGTGATTTAGTATCGATTGTAAAAACGAAAGTCGAAAATGACCGCAAACCAATAATAGTAACGCTTCGTTGGTACAAGTAGCGTACTATCGTACGATAGGTTAGGTACCAACGAAGCGTTACTATTGGTTTGCGGTCATTTTCGACTTTCGTTTTTCACAATTGGATTTTTGACTCTAGTCCAAATAGTAATTATAAATCGATTGTACAATCGAAACTAAATCACCTCGTTTCGGGAAAACAACCACTAAAATTTCACGGTGAAAATATAAGAATATAAAGATGTCCAAGTTTTGGCGTGTTCAACCTTTATATGTACAAAAGTAAAAAAAATCAATTCTTTCATACAAAAGTATCGATGATTTGATTACAAGTATTGCAGCACCGAGACGTGAGTTCAATTTACTCTCGGATGAGATTCGTTTTGCTCGCTCGGTTCGTTCTTACTTTCTGTTCGCTGTAATGGAAATCATAAAACGAGTAGTTAGGCAACTACCTACATCGCTACACGATACTCTACAATTTTGGCAGAATATCAAGCATCTAAAAGAAAGACGGATGTCTGTTTTGCGAGTTATGTCCAGAACACGTCGAGGTCGAGATCGTCGGAGATAAATGTGAATCGTCGTGGGTCGATTTCAAAGTTAAGTCATTACTTTATGGCGAAAAGAGCTACGATAGGACAAGAGGCGCTACCACGAAATCCGAAAATCGAAGTTCGCATCGCATTATCCCTCTCACTCTCGTGTCAAATCATATTAGCGTGAGCGGGACGGCACGAAACGAAGTTCGAATTATGCACTTCGTGGTAGGGCCTAAGATCACCTCTCCTGCCCTTTCCCTCATACTCGATAAGGAAATGTCATTAGATTTAAAATGTGCTCATCTAGTTTGAACATCAAAAGTATACCTATAACGCAACGAAAAGAGAAAAAAAATTTTTGCTGCTGCTGTTGTTGTTGTGTGTTTTTATGTACAATAAAGAGTGTCACTTCATGACTGTCCATTGGTAGTTTGAATAGTTAGTTATTCTCTTGATGCCGGTCCTATCGTTTTTCGGAGCATATTGCGTCTACCGGCCATTTTGCCCGTCATAACACTATAAAACATACAACAAACATACTTTTCATTACATTATAAAACATAGCTTACCTCAAGATGAACATAGGCTATTTTATAAATATTCCCTTAGATAGGTCCGCGATGACGCGAAAAAAAATACTGCACGTGTGGTCGAAGCAGTGAAAGCTGATACTAGCCGTGAAACAATCAAACAATCAAATGATACAGTTCCGTTTTATTAATCATCTTTTATCATTGAACGATTGTCTATGAAATATCTAATTATGGACTGAGGTTGAAGTCTAGCCTCAAGCCTGGTCGCGACAGAGCAACCTGCCGCCCGGGTCTCCGCCGTCCCGTTATCACTGGAGCGATAGCGCGCGATAATCCGGCGCTTGCGCAACTTTGGTGTATCTCGGAATGCAGTTACCAATGCGCTTCATTAAGCGCCGGTCGTGAAAAAAGTACAGACTCTCAATCATAGATCAACGGTTCTTGCCTGATTAATACCTAGACTCAGTGCGACTGTGATAGTCAGTCGGTGTCGCCGGTGGTCATCGGCCTCCGCTGGTGAGTTTCGCAAGTCCAGTTACCCGTATGACTCGTTTCACATTAATATTCCACAGTAGCCGTTAATGCGAACCTAGCGCTAGCTCTACGCTCGCGGCCGTCAATGAAATTGTAATTCGGCGACAGTTACTATTCCTACGCCACACAGTTTAAAAACTTACCCATTATACGTGACCTGATACGTGACGCTCCATGTCGCACCTCGTTTTTAGTATAAGCCCCTTTAAATCTGTTTCCAATTCATCCTACGCGTGAGTAAACCGATACGCTCGAAAAGCTCTAAAGACAAAGACATTCCGTAGTGTCGAGACGAGAGGGAATCTTCCGTGGAGGGCGCAGACGGCTTTCATCGTATGTAAATACTTGTCCCGCAAAAACGTATGGACGACCAATAAAAACCCCGTGTGGGGAGTAGTCGAGGGGCGGCGGCGTCGCGGGCGCATCGCTGCTCGCTGCAGTTGCACTCGGCCGCGCCGCAGCGCGCACGCAGCCTCCACCCTCACTCCCGATCCCGCCGCATCCGCACGGCTTGCACCGAAGCGTCTACGATCCTAGTTTTTGCTGCATCGAATCCGTTACTCACTCGAGCTTCGCGTGCATTCAGTTTCCGCTCCGCCGGCCACCGCGGCGCAGATTAAGGGTTGCGAACGAGTAAATTGTGGTAGTCGCTCTTGCGCTGTGATTATGAAGTGAGTTAACTCAAATTGGAGATCGGTGTTTCGTTCTTGTTCCTAATCCCAGTTATTAAACCTACGCAGCATCTGCGTTTGGATCATTGCATGTGTCTGATTTGATTTTTTGTATTGTCGCAGGGCGAACGCGGTCGCTCCAGTACCAGCGGGCGGGGAGGCGAGCCCCGCGGGCCCGCCGGCCGAGGAAGCCATGAGGGGCGTCGAAGCGACACCCGAGGAACAGGAAAAGTTGGCGACAGGGAACAACAATGGCTCGTTGGACTGCAAGCTACCCGCGCGCCAGCAGGAGACTCCTCGCTCGGCGTTCCACTCCACACGAGTCTTCATGCTCGTGTTCCTGTCCGGTTGGGTGCTGCAGGGGATGTTTCTCACATATTTCGTGAGCGTGACGACTACCGTTGAAAAATTATTCCGCATGGAGTCGAAAATGACGGGGACGTTATTGGCGGCGACGGAGATCGGTCAGATATGCACGGCTTTGTTTTTGACGTACTTGGCGGGGCGCGGGCACCGGCCGCGTTGGATCGCGTGTATGATGCTCGTGTTGGCTGTGGGGGTGATTGGATGCGTGTTGCCGCACTTGATATACGGGACGCAGTTGTTGGACGTGCATTTGGACGAGCATAGGGGCGGGGCGGCGCCGATCTGTTCGGACAGTAACTCAACGGTAAATGCGTGCGACGAAGCGCACAAGAAGAGCTCGGAGGTGAGATCGTCGATCACGGCCATGGTGCTCCCGTGGCTGTTCGTGTGTCTGCTGGTGGTGGGCGTTGGCCAGACCGGCATCGCCACGCTCGGGATACCCTACGTCGATGACAACGTTGGCAGCAGGCAGTCGCCGCTTTACATGGGTAAGCGTTTCATTTATTTAGCACAGTTAAGCCATCCACACATTTGACGTGTTTTATATGAGAGAGAGACACAACACAAGCTATCACAACACACTGCGTCACTTAACTATATGTAAATCTCAGGTCATGCTACGACACATCACACAAATATAAATCCGGATTTTTTGAGTTCTTGTTAGGCTGCCTGGCCTGCACATCCACCAGAGTAGGGCTAGGTATTTAGCTAAGCAATGTGCGAGAAAAAATCTACCAATTAGGAAAGTTGCTCCGGACGAGGCTAGGAAAAGGAAGCCAATCCTAAGTTTTTTTTCTCCTCGCACACCGCTCTCGTGGATACTGTATATTTCTGATTATAATCAAAAATATAATAAAATACCTAAAGGGAAATAAGTAAGTAACCTACCTAAAGGAAACCTACCTAAAGGAAATTAATTAACGTACATATGAACTTGAACTAATATAAAACTAGATATTTTTTTACAAAAAGCTAGACAACCAGATGGCCTAGTAGGTAGAGAACCTGACTACGAAGCTTGAGGTCCCGGGTTCGATTCCCGCGTCGGGGCAGATATTTGTATGAATAATACGAATATGTGTTCTCGGGTCTTGGGTGTTTAATATGTATTTAAGTATGTATCTATCTATATAAGTATGTTTATCCGTTGCCTTGTACCCATAACACAAGCTATGCTTAGCTTACTTTGGGACTAGGTCAATTGGTGTGAATTGTCCCGTGATATTTATTTATTTATTTATTTATTTAAAAGCTCCCCCCGCCGCACGAACCTAAAGATGTTGGCAGCATTTACTCGATGTATAGCTAATGATGATACATTGTTCGAGGAAACTGCCAGCTCTTCGGTCCCGTGTGATATCCGTATGTGTCTGATTTGTGCTGTGTTTAAGATAAATTATCTTCCACATTTCCTCATGACTCGTAACAGTGAATTGATTTAAAGTTCTTAAATCCTACTACTTAATAACTATTATAAATGCAAAGTTTGTGTTTGCGTGCATGAGTGTGCTTGTTACTTCTTCAAGGTAAAACGGTTGGACTTTGAATAAAATTTGCTATGCACATAGCGGGGGTCTGGAGTAACACTTAAGTTAATTTTTACCACGATTTTCTCACGCGATCCATGTAAAATACCAAAATCTTAACCGCCTAAGCCTAGAGATATTCAATTTTGGGAATTACCTTGGGAATTTAGCAAAATCCTGGAATTTCAATTTGACTTGGCAGTCTAATTGATTACGCGTGCGAAGCCGCGGGTGAAGGCTAGTTAATTGTTAAGTTAAATTATTAATTAAACAAACATTCTTTGTAAATTTCCGACCATACACTATTAAACTTCGATTACGAAGATACATGATATTATATTTAGGGTCCTACACAGCTTAAGAAGCAAAAGATGTCTCTCTAAAATTAGCAACCCCGAATCAGCAAACGAGATTTATAACGAAGATTTATTTAAATGGGCTGTAAGTTGGCCAGGCGTCCTACCTGCCGATATAGATATGACTAAATAAACAGTGGTTGTTGCTGTTTTTCCGTTTTCGTTACCATTAAATGCGTTTTGCTGCCATGCTTTCACTTTCCATGTCTAGAAAATTCATCATCATCATTCCAGTCTTAGGACGTCCACTGCTGGACACAGGCCTCCCTCATTGATACCCAATTATTACGGTTGGAACTGTTGGAAGGGGCTTGCATCCACCATGAACCTGCGGCCTTTACCATCTAGTTGGTGGACGTCCCACGCTACGCTTGCCAGTCCGTGGTCTCAATTCGTGAACTTTTCTGACCCAACATGCCCCTATCACTGGCCCCGTTTTATAAATTAATGTCAGAATTATCGTACATTTTAGAATTTAGACAATCGCGAACTTATATCGTTTTGAGGGCTAGATTATCGTGGCAACACTGCTACAACGAACGAATAAATAACTAAAAGTTTGTTTCAATTGCAACCGCCTGTTATGCATTCGATGCATTGTTGCAATACAAGTTAGCCATTTTATAGCAAGTGCAAGTGTAACCCTATCGGGTCTGCACGCATGCGCTATGGAAGTTTCGCAGACACAACAACCGCGCACAATTTAAACACTGCCTTGTCGAATTACTACGAATAATTTATTGAATCAGGCGTTACTTTGCGGAGACCCATATCAATGAACTGAAACAATTACTTTGCTCACCCGCGACCTTACGATAGTTACGTTTATATGCAAGAAATGTGTGTCCATGCAGTTCCTCAAACACATAAACCCAACTATCACCACCACCAAACTACACTGACGCTTTTCGAACTCAATCAGGGCTCATCCTCAGAGTACCGTTCACAATGCTACCAGATGTTTTAATTTGTCACTGTAACTTCTCAAGTATCCAATTTATTTTTGTCAAACAAACTAACCACAAAAATTTATGGACTTGAATAGTCACAGAAAACTACTGTTAAGGCATGTTTTATTAATCCTAACTGTTATTGCTCAAATTAGACCCAAGCCGCAGTAAGGGAGAAGATAATAATAAATAATCATTAATTCATTATTACTACGAATTTCGAATCTCGAAGTTCGTATTGCACCGCCCCTTTCTTTCACTCTTCTGTACTCTTAGTATAAGTTTTCCTTCACTTCAATACTTCTCGATCGCGTTTACGTAAAAATTTCAATTCTATGGAAACGTGGAAGCGCGCGCGCGCGGAGACGCTGTCCATGTTTCCCTAGTAATTGAATTTTTTACGTAAACGCGATCGAGAAGTATTTGGTAAAATACTATTAACGTGAACGGAATGGCATGATACGAAGTTCTAAAAGCTTTAACGTGCAACTTCACCAAATACCTTCTCGAAAAACCTTTACAATCTTAGACTTTAGTCTAAAAAAAGGTTACGGTAAGGCTGGGGAAATACACATGCTTGTAGCTTGCACATTTTCGTGCTAGTAGTTTGCATGCTTGTGTCATAATTGAATGAAGTTTGACTTTCGCGTGCTAAGCTACAGGCATGTGAAACACAGCCTTAAAATTTTGAAAGCAAATCGTTATGTAGAATAGCATCTAAATGCGCTCGGGTAAAAAAACAATGCCCTTATTTTCTTGTGGCCTATTTTTTTCGTATTTTTGGATCATTTGGAAGTGCGGCTTAAAAAGACGATATTAAAATATTTAATTGCATACAAAAGTGCATTTAAAAGCTCAGTTAATTAGGCAACGTCTGAAGGCGGCGTGGGCGGGCGGGGGCGGAGATTTATCTCCCTTTATGCGCTTTTATTACTTTATTACTCACAAAACGCAACAATCGATGCCAACGATCTCAATCGAAACAATAAGCACAGTGCAACGCACTTAAGGATCGTTTACACGATGCTAGGGCCGCGGGGCTAACGAGTTATAAGTGACCGATCGGCCCTGTTTACATTATTCCAGTATCATGACAACAGTACTAGATCTATCACTCCTAACTTGTTAGCACCGTAATGTAATGCTACTGGGATAATGTAAATAGGGCCTGACGCTACGACCTGACTTTACTGTTGTCATGTAAATGGTCCATTAAGGTCGAGCTTACGCCTCACGCCCCAATGGGCCTGAATTGCAGTTAACCGGTTAACAATTCGTAATTTTCTACACAGACCGCCGCACGCCATGCGGGCAATGATCAGATTTTAACGATCGATATTTATGGACATTTACCGCCAATAGGGATGTTTCCTAGGTAAAAAAATAATAATTCTTATTAGTCCGTATTTTACATTATCGAAAAATATTAGACACGTAATTTTTCTTTTGACAATTAAACAAAGAATAACGAAGATATGGCGCGTTGAAGTTCCGCGTGACGAGGCGTGACGTCACTTGTTCCTAAAACGCTCATACAAAGTGTAGGAACAAGTGACGTCACGCGAAACTTCAACGCGCCATATCTTCGTAATTTTTTGTTTAATTGACAAAATAAAAAATACGTGTCATATATTTTTTGATAATCTAAAAGACTGACTAGTTAGGAAAGTAGCCAATTGCTGTTAGTAATTGATATAAATTAACTGAGAGTGTAAGTGTACTGTATCTCAGGTATCACAGGTTGTATAGGATGAAAGACATTATTTCACGATTGAAAGTCGTAATGTGATGTTCCTATTTTTGTTTTTTAAATGCTGATGGGTCTTCTCTTTCTAGATAGGTACTCCTCAAATCAATGTAAAGTCGACTACAAAAATTTGCATTATTTTTTTTCGGGCTTACAATGTTTGACTTGCAATGGTGTTGTTAAAGTCGAATTTTTTACATAGAATTTCACACACTTCTGGTGATAGGAAGGACTTAAAAAAAAAATATGGAATACGTGGTATGGATCATAATCATAATGCAAGTAAAGTTAAAGTATAGCTTGTTTAAAAAAAAACTTATTTCACCTTGTCACAACGCAAAAAGGTGAAAAGTGGACGTTATATCTTTGTAGAAACTGTATCCTCCTTCAGTAACGTTTGACTCTATTTTATTATTGCTCTATTGACCACTAGTCAATGAACGGGCTTTCCCGAAGACCTCAATCAATATTTTATTTGCATTGAGGCACATGTTAGATTAGAATGCTCTACTCGTCCTTGCACCATTTATTTTAATAACATTATGCATGATAACAGCCGGGATATCGGTGCATTGATAACATGAGTGCGCTCTTTCATTCAAATGTCGGTTAAATGCAGTTGAACTGGTCCAATTCATTAGCAAAATAGGTTAATAACGCGTCTATATTTAGGTCTTTATCTTGTTTTTAAATACTCGTTTGAATGTAGTATTTAACTGAAGTTATTTCGTAGGCACAGGAAATTATTCAGGGAAAAAAAATATTTTGCATTCGCGAAGTTTTGCAGTTGCCAAGTTAAATAAATTTATACGAAACAAAACACTGCAGGAATATGAAATGTAGACATGTGAGGTCGAATGTCTAGAGGTCAATGGGGAAGAGAGGGAATCACTCAGACTCTGAAGGAAATATTCATGGCGTGATGGAGACAAATATAGACTAAATATAGCTCTAGGCTAAGGCCGCCGAGGTGTCACGCTTAGAAACAACATTACACTTCTCCGTGGGATGGTATCGTGACTTTCATTTCAAGGTTCTTGGCGTGTCGCTTAGCATTGCACCATTTGCACCAGCATTGATTGACCATCGCAGCAGCTTTATGAAGATTTTATTCATATACGCACGCCGAGCGGCTCGAGGTGTCTTTACTGTAGGTAGACTATATTTTACTGAACTGAAACGAAGATATTTTTGAAACCATTTTGAAATATCCGTAAAGGCTGGCTAAGACTATGCGCGACCGGCGGCGCGGAAAGCGATTATTTAATATATTGTTTAGACAACCAGATGGCCTAGTGGTTAGAGAACCTGACTACGAAGCTTGAGGTCCCGGGTTCGATTCCCGTGTCGGGGCAGATGTTTGTATGAAAAATACGAATGTTTGTTCTCGGGTCTTGGGTGTTTAATATGTATTTAAGTATGTATCTATCTATATAAGTATGTTTATCCGTTGCCTAGTACCCATAACACAAGCTTTGCTTAGCTTACTTTGGGACTGGATCGATTGGTGTGAATTGTCCCGTGATATTTATTTTTATTTATTATTTATTGTGTGCTGCCAAGTGATGACCGTTTCGACCGTGCAATTAACAGAGAAAATGCTCGCTGCGTCGTTTACAGTGTTGCCAGACAGGAGGTTACTTTTGTAACCTTTTAGATGATTTTTAACTCCTTCGGGTTACTTCCAGGTTACACTACATAAAAGGTTACTTTTAGGAGATTTTTCCGAATTTGTAAAAATAAAAAAATAAAGGCAGATTTGCACGTTTTCCGAAAAATCTTAAATCGCCAATATCTTAGAAATTAATAATACTGTAAACCAACTCATTTCAGTGAAAAAAAAAATGTATACAAATAAGTACTGAATACGGAGTAGGTATAGCAAAATTATCCATTTTGTTGTGAGTTTTGTTTTGTTAGAACAAACACCTATATATAATTAACTTTTAATACCTTTCGGTCGGAAACACGACACGAGAAGGTTACTTTTTCACACGTCTCAGGTTATTTTGTCAAGATTTGGCTGGCAACACCGCTTGTCGCGCAAAATCTTAGCCACGCCGTTAGAAACCAAATTTCTTTTACTTAGTATTAATAAACAAGTATTGCATTAATTAACTCGTAAGAGAGACTTGTATTTACAGGCTGATAGTAACGTAAAACGTAGACGAGCACTTCTATAAAGGTCTCATCGTATTTCGTATCGTTCTCATGTCTCATCGTATTCCGTCCACGAAACAAAATAAAAAAAAAAAATATTAGGGGACAATCTTACACAAATCGACCTAGTCCCAAACTAAGCAAAGCTTGTACTATGGGTACTAGACGACGATAAACATACTTATATAAATAAATAAATACTTAAATACATAGAAAACATCCATAACTCAGGAACAAATATTCGTGCTCATCATCATCACACAAATAAATGGCCTTACCGGGATTTGAACCCAGGACCTCTTGCTTCGTAGGCAGGGTCACTACCAACTAGGCTAAAGCGGTCGTCAAAACAAAAGCTTTATTTATAAGCAAGTTTGTCTTATTTAGATTACAAGCTTTTTAAGGCTCTAAATTAGCCCGGAGTACACTAAATTTCACATTTCCTTGGCTTCTTGAGTTCATTGACCACGTTGCGATCGGCGATCTGCGATCAAAGGGCAAACGGAGACAACGTTCCAGTTCAAAATTTCCAATTTCCACGACAACATTCTGATCTCACTGTTATGCAACGCTGGCCGCTGTATCGAAATACGAATATCAATTTGTAGTAACGATAGATGCTCTAAATTGGGGCAAACTGGGCGTACAGTTGTACCTACATATAACAAGTTGATTATAATTTGATTATTAGGTCAGTTCTCTGTATGTACTGCTGGTTCGGGAGTTTTTTCGGACGTTTTAGCTTTATACCTCACACAAAAAAAGCCGTGGTGGCCTAGTGGTTTGACCTATGGCCTCTCAAGCAAGTGAGTTTTGCGGAATTTATGTGCAAAAAATTACATTTTAAATTTACCATGAGATTTAAAGTGAAAGAAAACTTCGCGTGCAAATTTTCCAATTCGCACCTGGTCCCGCGTGGGAATTTCGGCCCAAGCCCTCTTGTGCTGAGAGGAGCCTGTGCCCTGCAGTGCGACGAATATAGACTGTAATGATGATGATAATGACCTACACACAGATACCTGTTATTTGTGAGACACTGTGTTAATCAGCTATTATGTTATAACTGTGAAGATGAGATGACCAGACTAACTGAATTATCGACTTAACGGAATTTCCGCCTTCTATTCAGACACCAGTAATTGACGTTAAGGTTTAAGACCAAGTTTGTTTTGACGTTTCAGTTTACATAAGAGTCTGTGGCGTTCACCACTTTCAATTCCAATCGATTGCATTAAAGAAAATAGGGCATGCACCAAGCCACGTGCGCCATCCAATTGACCAACAATAAAATTTAGAAGTAAAGGGTGCAGCTCTATTTTAGTAGCGAAAGTGTGTCAGTGGACCGGGATGTCTCGCGACAATTTGAGCTTGTTGTCGTAGTTATGCAGCTACAAAGTTACTTGTGCCATCGGGAAGTGCGTTAGTCGCTAACAGGAGATAGGAGATCGTAGGAGGAACTGAAGTTCCCTTTTTTGACCGTCAGAAAGGTTAAGTTTGTTTTAGAACGCGGCAAACTGATCCATTCCTTGATCAGAAGCCCTGATGGTTAAGAAACGAGAAATCTTTGAAATGTGTTAGCCATAATTCACAATTAAAAGGAAACTTTTGTTTGTTGAATTGAATTGAAGCGCTTTTCTCAATTCTGAAGTCTCGTGTGTCGTCTCGGTTTTTTTCTGTTGTTTATTTACATTTTATTTTTAGGAAATTTGGACTAAGTTTTTGGATCATTCACGGCTTGTTCGCGGAACTGTGTTTGTTTTGAATGGACGTCTGTGTTTTGGGTGGGATAGCGTCCCGGTTTTTCGGAATATAGGGTAATAGGCCGGATTTCTTCATTCGTTCTATTCGTGACAGGACGGCTCTATCTTCGTAGTCGTGACGGAATGAGCTCGGAATTATTCGACTTAATACTTTTTTGCGTTACCTCACACGTATAAGGAAACAGATTTTTTCTACTTAAAATTAAGCAAAACAGTTGTACTTTTGATGTTTCCGCATATCGTAATGACACTAATTTAAGCTGATGATAACAAGATCGAATCTTGAAAATCTTTTTTTTTTTAACTCTATTTTAAATCTACCGCTCTCAACATCTGTTATTTTCATAATATGCACTTGTCATTTCCATCATGCGCATACGCACGCAACGCGCGGCGTTTTGCAACGACTATCACGTTGCTGCAGTCATTAGCTGTTGGCATAGGTCAGTTCCGCCACTCCACGATTAGATTACAAATGAATCGGTAACAATCTTATCGAAGCAGTAATCGGATGGGAATGTGTATTTTTACGCGAAATATGACATGGTGTTTAAAGCTGTAGTAAATGGATTCTGATCTGTTGTTCTAGACTAGACATTCGATTTTTTTGCCTATTTTTCTTTCAATATTGTGAGCAGTATAGCAGGCAGTCAGTATTTGAATGAAACTGTTTGGGTGAAGCAAGCGTTCGTCTTAAGTCTCATTTACACGGTACGGGAAACATCGTGGTGACTTGTTTCGATGTGCAGTGTTTAAACTGGTATACACAATAAACAAAACACAAATGCGAATGTATAACTCGCACTTCTTAACAAATGTGATACCAGAGTTATTTATCAGTCGTTCCATTGGGACCAGGAGGGGCAATTTTCTTTCATATTTGTGATATACCGGGAATGGAGCCCGGGACCTGAAGCTTTGTAATGTAATGAGGTTTTCTAATTACTAGGCTGTCCGGTCGTCAAGTCAAGTGGAGAAAAATAGTGTTGAATTTAAAATGTAGGTGAAGTAGAAGAAAATTAATGTTCTATTTAAATTTTACGACTTGTTTAAGATTTGATTTGGGCAGTAGTTTCGCATCAATAGATACACAGGTCATCAGAAAAACCGGCGTCCAGCATAAATTAATACAGCAACATCGTTTTAGTAATTAAACATGGCTGGAAACCGCAAATGTTGAAAAAACGTTAAACTTAAGTTACCGTGTAGTGTAAATGATAAATTCCAATTGGAATTCCCAAAAATACAATATGGTCTTCATTGTTGGTATAACGAACAGTGAACAGCCGTGCAAAATGTTGTCTCTAGACTCGGCTGTTAAGAAATTTCCTAAATTTTTTTTTAAAAAGCCTATGCCTTATTTCTTATTTGAGATGTCCAGCTACCTATATAACAAATATCATTAAAGCTCCAAACGCACAGACAGCGGAGGCGTGGCGGTGCGGTGGCAATAACGGTTGTAATATTTTAACTTGTATGAACGGTTGTGTGGTACCGTACCGCGAACTCGTTCATACAAGTTAGAATATTACAACCGTCACCGCCACGCCTCCGCTGTGTGCGTTTGGAGCTTAAAATCCATGCAGGCGGCTTAAACGTGAAGGAGTAACATACAGATACGCACGCACATTCTCACAAGCTTTCGTATTTATAATATTAGTTGAATTTTATTGTACAAAACAAACGCGTAAATGTTTAACGTCATGCTGACCTGAATTTGCCGAAATCCCAGGATTTGACTCACAGTTGAACCAACAACTTCTGCGAATTGTGTGCTCGCACATTCACATAACCATGCGAACAGAATACCTACTCCGCATTAATTAGTTGTAGCCTCAGTCGTAGAATAAATTTTAAAACTTATTATTTGAGTTTTACCTGCGAAAAATTCAATAGTGTTTGTGAAGTTGCTAATCCGCACTGGGCCCGCGTGGGAAGTACGGTCCAAGCTCTCTCATTCTGAAAGGAGCCCTGTGCCTCTGGAACGTGGAGGCTGGGCTGATGATGATGAAGTTGTAGAATAAATTTCAAAACTTATTATTCAAATGATCATTTAGCAATTGTGAGAAGGATTAATGAAATAGGTTGGGTGTCTGAGGAACAAAATGATGTCAACAATGAGAAAATGTCAAGATTCATCATACCAGCCAAAAGACGTCCACCGCTGGACAAAGGCCTCCCCAAATAGTTCCACGACGATCAGTCCTGAGCTGCTCGCATCATAGTGCTTCCTGCGACCATTACCAGATCGTCGGTCCACCTTTGGGGCCTTGCTACTCGTACACCACGTTTTCTGGTTCGCGAAAAAACAAAAAGAACAAGATTTTTGAAAATTAATCAAAAATTACTTTTTGTTTTTTAAATTTAATACACAATGTTAAAATTTATATTTTTGTGCTAGATGAAAATTGCGCGCGCTGTCAATTGTTTTACTTTATAAAGAAATGATTGTTCTATAAACCGCCTCTGTCATATGTTGAAAAGCGGTTTGTTCAGGTGCGGAAGACTTTTCTAGTTGGATTAGTCATAGCCACCGAAACCGCCCGAGGGGTCGACGATCCCGATCGATAGAGAATTATGTCGTGCACACAACCTTAGTTAAACAAAAGTAATAGAAATATCGTTTGTTTTTATTTTAAACAGATTCAAACATTTTAGTAAATTACTTACGTCAGACACCAGTGAATCTTAATTATTTTTGAAGCACAATCTCTGCAATCCATACATATCAAATGAAAAGTCTTGACTGATTGACGATGACGACTGATTTATTCACTGACTCCCTTACAGCAAACCCTTCGCCCAAAAGGGTAATATGTGAATAAAGGTTGGCTTTATGTTCTGACGCAGGCAAGGTATAAGGATGGATTTGTTGAATTTCCCACCGAATAATAATAAATGGGATTTTTGTTTGATTCAGAGTGAACCCTATCTCCGTAACTACGATTACTAGACTCTGCAATTTTGGGCTGCAAGTAGGTAACTACATTTATTTATAACATATATCAAAAAAAACTAATTTCAGGAATTCTGGAAATTCTCACGAGATAAGGAAAAAAACCGGGATTTATGTATTAACTAACTAATGCCGTTAATGATGATGGATTTTTGGATGCTGCTTTGTTCCGGCATTATGCATTTTTGCTTTATTCGTTAAATAAATGAGAGGAAGAAGTTTTACCACAAAATGGAATTCTGCGCGGACCAAATTGCGGGAAAAACTAAGAACCAAGAAACTGAGAAAATAAATATCTGTTCAGGCATTTCAGCCAGAAAGACGCCACGCTCATTTAGTTCGCGTGAGATTTTTCTATTTTTCTTATATTATTTATACAGTCAATTAAATTAACATAGTAAATGTGAGAATAGACAAGTAAGAAAAAAGCTCTAACTTATGAACGGCATCCACCAGATAGGCTGACGTTGGACCATCATTTAGAGCAGGCATACAATTCTCACCGTAGAAGAACAAGCATTCAATGGAAAAACGTTGTACCGACAAAGTGTATATAGAACAGTACAGCATCTCCAAGCTAAGCTAGGAACATAGCGCAGCTTGTATGTGTGCATGCCTTGTTGGGAAGTGACGATGAATGAGCCAGTCCATCGTTTGCTTCTGACTGACCCGAACAATCAAAGAAACTGAACTGAAGGTTGGAACCTTTTCGGTGCAAATGTCATTTTGATATTCCTTACATCTGCCAAAGAAATACCTAATCGTGAAATTGAAACTGTGCCATCATGGTATTATCAGTTTCCTCAACAGTGTATACAAGCCGTAATGTACCTACTTTATTTGAAGGTGTTTTACTGTTCTATATTTACTTAGGCATCGAGGAGGAAAAACGCGTTTCTTTAATACACTTCTGTGAATCATCATGTTTATAAAATCACGCTTTCTACAAGAAGCTAGTCATGATTAGTTGACGTCGTACCTACTTTAAATAACGACTCTTAATGAAGACGTTAAAATCTGTGTTTAGTATAGCGCAACAGCGTTTAGCGTTTTACTTAAGGTCCGTTTGGTTCGTCAATACCACTTAGATACTCCTGCTGTGTCAGGAGAGTATAGCAGCCGTTGAAATTACCTGCACGTAATGAATTGTATCGTGCCCCTCTGTGCTGGCAACGCATTTACAATTTTCTGGCATTGCAAGTGTCCATGAGTGTTGGTGCTAACTCATCATCAGTTACCCACCGTTATCCCACCTTACTCGTTCTCCACCCTATTTCATTAAAAAACACGTTGGACTCGTAAACCTTAAATTCATTATTAGTCCAGGGTTCATTGTTAACAAGTACCCAGTCAGTACTAGCACTCCGTATATTACATCAGTAGGGAATGTAGCACTTCAATGACCTTATTTACAGCAGCGCCCGCGCAAGGTTATCTGCACCGAAAGGCAGGACTCGCCTTTCATATCGGCTTGTTTGTATTTTCAAGTCTTTCTACGATAAACGCGAGCATTTTAATAATGAGCATTAACGTAACGTCGGTGGTCCCTGACGAAAAACTTGTAAGTCGCAAAATGCTTAATTCGTCAATTTTGACAATCACGTAGCGTTAATTCGTGAGAGCATCGGTTAATGATGCACCCAGCGTAACCGGTAAAGGTACAGACGTCAACGAAGCAAGTCACAATGCTCTGTGGTAAAAGCCGTGGCATGGACGGCCTGACCGTTTAACGCATTGCGCTGGCTGTACCAGGACACCATAAAAACTGGCTGCAAGTCCGAGCTCCGCCCGTTTTGAAAAACGATCTTGACGAGGCCATTATTCATTACAAAAGCGCATGATGATAGGACGGCGTATTTTATTTTTCTTCGAGCACGCGAGCGCTCGTTTTTTGGCAACCGCAGCCGTCGATTTCCGAGAAAGATTACATTGGGGACCTAAGTACCTGATTGTTTTTCGGCCAACAACCCGTTTGTGGACTTTTATTGTTTATTATTGTAACGATTAATTTTAATTTTATGACTTTAGCGAAGGTTCATTTTTACATTTGCATAAAAAAATGATTTCGTGCAGTCGTGATTGATTTCTTTATTTAAGGATGAATCTTCTTACGAATGATCGACAGGCTTTTGCAACTTTCTAAATAAGTTACTAACGTTCAATTTACTCAAACTTAGACTACTATTTATTTCGAAATAAAATTTACTTTAAAGTACCAAGTCCTTTAGGAAAATATCTCGGCAACCGTTGTCTACTTGTTCAATACCTTTTATTACGCATCTACGTGAAAGTAAAGACGCAGCTAATTTCCTGGGGCGTGCTTCTGCATATTTGCCCTCACGTCTTATGACACAAGTCTTAAGCTTCATCTACCGTCCGAAGCACTAGGTAATAACAGGCATACATTTTTTATAGTCTTAGGGCCCTGTTTACACGGTGCGAGTACACTGCCGCCGTCTGCGGCGCTCGATTGATCACTTGGAACTTATTAGCTTTGCACTCCCGATGACATTCCGTATTCCGTAGAACAGGAAAGAAATAGGAAATGAAGAAGAAAGAAAGAAAGAAAGAATGAAAAACTTTTATTTATAACACCAATAACACGTACACAGGCAAAAGTAAGAGTACAAAAATAGACAGTGAAATGAGACATAATTCGGCTGTTTCTGTTAATACAAATATTTTATAGGGAATGGAGGTAAAAGACCAAGACTAATCTGATTCAACCAAACTAAGTACAACGTCAACACTTGATCATATAAATTATAGAGTAATCAAAAGTCTGGCGGAGAAAGGAAGAAGTGGCATTTAAGTACTCCATCGACAAGAATGCAACTTTTAAATGCTGACGATGACGTGTAAATACGACACTGACTAGCTGCCTTTGTCGCAGGGTTGAATGCACGCCAATTACAAGCTAGCTCTTAGACGAGCCAGCCCCGAAGGTCCTTGCATACCTTATTTTACATAATTGCTATCATCGTTATTACTCTCTTTAAAATTTACGGCGTCATCAGCGGTCGATTACGAGGCTTCCTTGAATCAATCCGGGACCGTTTAAGATACCTTTATTCCAGTTTTTTGTCGGCGTCGTTATAATATTCCCTGCCTTATAAGGAGCATGGTTATTAGGCCTTGTAAGATAAGTAGGTGTGTCGTATATTGTTGGGTTTTCGTCATGATGTATGACTAATTCTCGTCGGCACGCGCATTCACTTCACAGTTGTGTAAATCCACGATAGCCGTACTTAAACATTAGTAACGTAATCTGATTTAATATCTGTGAGAAAGTATGCTTTTTTCGAATCAAGATCACGAAATATCTCGACGATATCGCCAACGTAGAGGGCTGAATAGTAGAGTCCTGAGAAATTTAGGTGCAAATGACAATGATCAAGGGCTACAATTTGAGCTTCCTTAAAATTTTTCTAGGACATTTGGAAAACAAAAATATGGTTCAGGGATACTAAATTTCAAATGCTAATGTTAATGCAAGTGGCTCCATCTATAGGTACGAGATATTTATGAGCAATACGAACTGGAGAAAGAACTGTATCGATAATAGGTTACTAAACTTTAGTAGAGCAGGCGGTCACAATTTTGTTTTTAAATGAAGTGTTCTTTGTCCGCAGCTATCACCATCGGCATCAGGGTAATCGGTCCAGCGCTGGGATTCCTCCTCGGCGCTCTCTGCACCAGGTTGTACGTCAACCCACTACATGACCCCGGTTACGACTCCAGCAATCCGCGATGGGTCGGCGCTTGGTGGCTCGGTAAGATTTAATTTTTTTTTCTTACATTTAAAGTGTCCTACTGCTGAGCAAAGGCCTCCGTTTCTTTCTGCCATTATTCTAAGTATTTCATTTGTATCCAAGTCGTCTGCCACCTCATTTTCGGTTGCCTCTACTCCTATAGCCTACGATTTTTTTCAATTATCTTTTTCTGGCCAGTGCCAATACTAGATAGATGACTTTAAGTACCAATGCTGGACGACACGAGCGAGCTTCTATCCCGTTCTTACGCATAGGTAGTTAAGATTTGCTTTTACGCTGGTAAGCTTTACGTTTAAGCAATGATGTTAGATTAGTGGGATGAAAACTTGAGATCTGCTAAACTTAAGGTATTACATGTTACGAGTATGCCCTCAACTGAAGGATTAAAAAAAACCGGCCAAGTGCGAGTCGGACTCGCGCACCGAGGGTTCCGTACAAATTTATATGTATCTGTGAACATCCAGTCTTAGCAGACCCCTGCTCCTAAACAAAATGTGCGCAGTGTGGGATCTTTGTAGCTTGGTTATTGATATAGACAGACAGACGAAAAAATTATGATTTTCGCAATTTTTCCTTTATCTGTGCTATAAGACGTTGCTTCGTACCAAATTTCAAGATTCTGAGTTCACGGGAAGTACCCTGTAGGTTTTGATTCCCGTGCGAGTAGTTGCGAGTTTGAAAATATGCGGCTTAAATTGCTGTTTCTTTTGATTGCGTTGATATAGAAGTTTGATTTTGTTACAACTTAAAGGTATTATAGACCTGAGTATTTGATATGAATTTCAATTTAATACCTCTACGCGTTCATGAGGAAAGGGGTAGTAACTTTAAAATTATTAAAAATATTATTATTATATCAATTTTTCCTTTATCTGAGCTATACGTTGCTTCGTACCAAATTTCAAGATTCTGAGCTCCCGGGAAGTACCCTGTAGGTTTGATTCCCTATGCGAGTGTCGACAATTGGGGATGTCTATTTTTTTGCAATGTATAGTAAATCGAAAACCATTTCGAGATAAATGCTTTTTAACTCGTTTGCTGTAGTTATTTAATTTTAATATTACGTAATGAATTTATAATATAACAAATAAGCAATGACCTTCATTTGACATTGGTGTAAATTGCGTGACCGGTTCAAGTCGTACTTTATTCTGTGTGGTTAGGAATTCTTCACAATTTACGCGTGGATTATACTACGGAGTTTGATTTGGACCCGCTGTCTGACATCTAGCACTTTGACAGTGCCAGTAAAGTGACACAGTGTATAGTGTACCACTACGCAAAAAATAATTAAAGGGGTTGCCTTATCGTACGCATTTAGATAGATTTAGAAATTTGGCATTGCGGGAGCCCTCAATTATAATCTGACGTCATCAACTAAAATAGTTTCAATAATTAATTTTGAAAAAAGTAGAGAACTAAATGACAAAATATTGAAATTAGTTTCTTATAATTGACTTTTCTATACAAAAAAAAATATAAAAACCATGGGTATTTTTTTTTAGACATCCCCAATTTGCGGAAATTTGCGGCATAAAAGGCTTTATCTTTTGATTGCGTTAAAAATGTATGCTTTTCGCAATTTTTCCTTTATCTGTGCTATAATACGTTGCTTCGTACCAGGAAGTACCCTGTAGGTTTTGATTCCCTTGCGAGTTTCGAAAATTTGCAGAAATTTGCAGCATAAACGGCTGTATCTTTTGATTGCGTTGGCTTAGAAGTTTGATTTTTTCACAGCTCCAAGGGACAGTAGACTTGAGTATTTGATATAAATTTCAGCTTGATACCTCCACGAGTTCCTGAGAAAAAGGGTCTTGACAGACGGATGGACGGACGGACGGACGGACAACAAAGTGATCCTATAAGGGTTCCGTTTTTTCCTTTTGAGGTACGGAACTCTAAAAATCTACTGGGGAGTGATATTTGAAATCATGTCACTTGAAAATACCATTCGAAAGTGGTAAAAATCTGTGTGCTTATTGATATAAAACTAAAGATAAAATGAATAGGTTTCCTTACTACGCAGTGACTCGGACCCACTAATAAAACAAGAATAGACTGATAAGCTGGTGCCGGGATGTGAACCCGGATTCTAATCATTCCGTGATGCGCACGCATACATATACATTATATAGCAACCCGAACGTCCCCAGTTATCCCATTTCGGAAAAATAATTGTTAATGTGAGTGAACAGCGTAAAAATTAAGAAGTCAATTTTTTAAGTTTGATAATGGGTTACAATTAATAAGAGCTGTAAATTTTAACCGACTTCAAAAAAGGAAGAGGTTATTTATTCAGTTGTATTTATTTTCTATTTATTACTCTACTCGTATTTACACGATTTTTGAAACCAAAAATCGCGCCTCAGTTGTGTAAGTAGGTAACTGTTTAAAGTGTTTTGTTAGCCTGCTCTGACAGTTTAATACTTAAAACATAATCATTGCCTATAAAATTACGAAACTAATTACAGAATCCGACGCTCCGTTGGATCCTTCAAACGTTTAAAGCGTACATTTTGACGTATGTATTAACATCAATTAAAAAGTAACTTCTAGCTATGCAGTTGCTGACTTAGTTGCGCCTGATTGTATGAACTAGTATGCAGCGTAATTTACCAATCAAGTCATTTGGATAATGCTGGGTCACGCGTTCTCACTCATTTTCGCAGCCACTGTATATCTCTACTAATATTGTAAGTGCGAAAGCTTTGTGTGTGTGTCATTATTTCTATGTGTATTTTTAATGTACTTACTATTTGTTTGGGATAACATTAGATTTTGGTTCTCTTCACCTTTCATTGTTTGTGATGTCCTGTCAATCGTAAAGATCGCTTTAAGAGACAATCGCCTTTGTACTACATCAGTTTCTCTTGTTAACTATTAATTTAATGTTTTTATGTGCAATGAAGACTTTTTGTTATCATTCACGTCACGTAGAAAATTGTGCAACTCGGTAGAAATTGAGTCTTTACGGGGTTGTACCACAACTAGGATTTATGTAAATGCGTTTAGATCATGCACAGTTATACGTATGTACGAAAAAACTAAAATTATAATGACACTCGAAACTTTACAATTTTTGACGCACTGCTCTCGAGTGCGTACTTGCGTAAAACGTATCGTTGATGGCTATTCCTTTCATTGATAGTGGCGACACCTGTCAAAAAAGTGTCGACGTAACATCTTGGGATTATCCCTGAGTGGTGTGGTTATACAGGGTTATTTGTAATTCACTGACATCCTCTTAACCCTGAATTCCTATAACCCAAACAAATGTTTTTTGTTTTACGACTTTTTAAAATGAAGCACTTTTTTTTCCATACAAATACAAGTATCTTAAAAATAAGAGGTAATTTCAAATTTTCAAAACGTTATTACATCAAAAATATTAAGTTATGACAAAAGCCGTAAAACAAAAAACATTTGTTTAAGTGGTAGGAGTTTAGGGTTAAAAGGATGCTAGTGAATTACAAATAACCCTGTATAAGGCTGCGTTTCCACGAGAGAAGGATTGTAAATGAAGTGTTTCTATTGGTTCATGACAAACACATCCCTCGCAACGCATCCTCGCACAGCTCCGGTACCCTGTGAATCCAATACACCGTATCTTCAGTACACTGTCTATGGGAGTTGGTACTCCGGTGGATACACAGCCTTAAGGCACTACGTACGGTCGGCCAAGAATGTGGTCTACCTACCAGTTTTGACAAAAGTTTCTGTAAGATCTTAATATCGCTTAGGTTGACTTTCTAACTGAGTGAAGTTACTACTATAGTCACTGTAAGAAATCATATTATTACAATGGAAAATCGACCTCGTTGTATCATGTCGTGCAAATGAACTTCAACCGTAGGGTGGTAGACCATATTTTTGGCCGACTGTACTGATTCAACGAATGGGCGAACACTCCATGCTAATTAGGTACGCGCTATTACTACTACGATGACGGTGACAATGCGCGATCCGATGACGTCGTTGCACACATCGTTGTCTGTGTATATGTGGCAGTGAGAGTAGGGTTAAATTGAAAATCCATCTTTTTTTTTATAAAAAATATGCTTACGTTTGACCGCAATCTCGCTTGATGGAAGGCGAAGATGAGGCCTAAGATGGTACACGCTTGCCTAGAAGGTGTCTGTTCAGTTCATCTAAAAAGAATCAAGATATTTTAAGTTACTTGGGTAAGCCTGAGGAAGAGGGGCGACTGCGCGGCATTGTTTCCAAAGCTGTGGTGGCCTAGTGATTTGACCTGTGGTCTCTCAAGCAGTCGTCAAGCAAGGTCGTGGTTTTGAAACCGGGCACACACTTATGAGTTTTTCGGAATTTATGTGTGAAATTACACTTTAAATTTACCATGAGTATTATGGTGACGGAAACCATCTTGAGGAAACCTGCACATACGTGTGTGTGAAGCTCCCTATCCACACTTGGCCCGCGTGGGAACTACGGCCCAAGCCCTCTCATTCTGTTTGGCGGCCTGTGCCCTGCAGTGGGACGTATATAGGCTGGGACTACGACGATGGATGAAGTGCTAGGATGAATTACAGCTCTCTAAAATCACTTATGAGGATACGATGGCTGAGAGACTTTTGAGAAATAGGTATTTTAATGAAATGTCGCTGTCTCGCCCGAACCCCTCTGTGTCAGTACAGCGAGAGCGGGACAACTGCAGCTCAGACCGTTAATAGGAGCGTAAAATTGATCGCTTTTCGTAGTCCCCTGTTTTCTTCTCGAAAACTGGACCAATAAAATTATTTTTTTCAAAAATGATTAGAGGAAAGATTTAGCTATGCCCCTATGTTTTCCTTTTCTTGTTCATATGAGGGATTCTTTTCTGATGAGTGTCTGAAAATGACGTTGAAATTGGGCAATTTTTTAAGTTTTTGAAAGCTCATATTTCTTATGTTACTTGAAATATAGAAAAAAAACGAAACATATGGGCATAGCTGTGGTAGATACAGATTACACAGTAAAAAAAAATTGGCTCTAAGGCCATTATCCAGGGAGGAAACAGGGGACTACGTTTGTATGGAGAAATGGTGCGCATCGTATCCTCTTAATTGCCCGTTTGCGGGCGGACGAAAGCTGATATTGCGGGGAGGGGACTGTGGCAATTTTGTACGTAGGTAGGTACGTAGATATTTACCCACTATTAGATATTCCGCCGTTTGATTTAAGATTAATCGGTAAAGTAAGTCCCAGCAGCGCTGGATGTTGCTATAATATTTTTCCGCGTCAATAAATTACTGCGGAATGCAACTACGAGTTAATTAATGAGTTTATTGACTCGGTAACGATGATGCTGTTTTGTTGCAACATTCTCATTCAGTCGCATTCACGTATCTTTATTATGACAGTTATAATTTATAATTGATTGATTTTTCTGGATTTAAGAGCTGCAATTACAGCAAGTTTCGTTGCAGCATCAATGTTATAGATTTTTAATAAAAAACATAATTTACTGAAATTTTTTCGCTGACAGTTTTTGTTTATTGCATTATTGTGCATTAAAATACTAAATTTTAAGGCTATCAGACTACTGAAAGTGATTCAAAAACTTAAAGACTACTTGTACAATTTGTTCACATACGCGTACCTATATGTATAAGTACAGTCAGCTTCAGAAGTCGCTGAATACTTTAGTACTTTGTCGCAATAACCAGTTATACTGTGAAGTTTGAAATATATCACTTTAGTGAAAGTAACAAAGTACTAAAGTGCTCAGCGGCTTCTGAGTACGACCGTACAGTCTAAGAAACTTAATCACCCACCAGGGTGAAACCTTTTCGCTGCACATGTCATGTTGATATTCCATACATCTGCCAAAGAAGCCACTGTGAATTTTACTGTAAAAAAGTTCCACTTTGTTACGCAATTTAGTTTCCTCGACTGGGCTACGTAGTGAGAAACAATCGAAGCTAATATAACAAAAGCTTGTTAAAAATAGACAAGCGACGCCTCCTAAATAAGAATATCTAGGTCTAAGTACCTGTAAGTATGAGCTGCGGCATTCCGTCGCGGAACTGCCATCAACCGTTACCGAGCCGCTTGCGCCGGCGCAGATTTGCGCGCAAAATCCACCAAGAAAGCACGCGCGTGACCCGCTTGCAAATACGATGCGTGTGTAACTAGCAAAAAAAACACGCACGACCAAACGTCGAGCTCCACCTGTCCAAGAAATAAAGGTTCTTTTTGTTTACTCCTCTTTTCACTGGCCGCAAATAAAATTTGCAACGTTAGAAAACTTCGGTCGTGCGTAGAATGGCGATAGAGTGAATTCGCGAACGCATCGAATAGCTTCTAAGTATTTCCTTATTGTTCTATTTTGCTAGGCGAGTTCATGAATGGACTACTGAATTCTGATTAGCTTTTTCTGTACGTGAAGTGGCTCGTCTTATTATTAAATGAATAATTTGAATAACATTCTGATCTTTTGCAACTCATCATTTATTATAGTGTCCTCGGTATTTAAATATCAGGATTGTTTAAGCATGCAATGTTATTTCACGGAATATGCATTAAAATTATCTATTGATTTAAGGGCTCGTAACATGTTAATATATGGGAAAATTTTTGCCATGCGCAGCATGCAGTGTAAATTTTTCCGGATCGGTACAACTTAGCAATCTTCAAAAAATGAGGTTACTGGTTTCTCAAACGCCCAGGAACACACCCCTAATTCTATTTAAGTACTACGACGTAACCATGGACGGCGGTAATTGATTTCCATCGGTTGACCCCCCAGCTCGTTTCTCCCTATCATATAAAAAAAACTGCCATTACCAAAAAAGATTATGTCGTTGCTGTAGATATAGCGTGGCATGCATTGCGTGCAATAATATGCCACTTACGTATTATTTCTTCTAATCTTATCAATTATCTTTACCACCAACTTTCTTTTTATTGATATGGTGTCAAATAAAAAAAAACGTGAGATAAGCACCGAATCAAGGTTACAAGGGCACTAGTTACTTGTCTGATTACAGTTCAATGCAATATTATTGGGACAAAACGTACTGATTATTTTAGTTCGTACGGTGGCACAGAAAATAATTGTTCATTCATCCACTCTCTGTGATACTAAGGTATCCGCGTACGGATTAAAGCATTATAGTTTTGGATACAATGCTATCGTAGGATTGTCAAGTGGTTATGACAGGCGGTTTGGACAGTAGATGTGAAGGCTTAGCTTAACGACACAGACGTCTATGTAGCTCACACAAATGTGCGTAGTGCAGCAAGGTTCTTTGGCAGAGCCACCTCTACATGCAACAAAACAGCACACTCGAATGCACTTTACATAAATTATGCTTAGACATTTACAATATAATTTACAGGAATTTATATGTTTATTTATTTATTTATTTATAATTTCACAAAACATAAATCTATCATTTCAAATGGCTGTCACGATTATAAATCTGAAATGTTTTGACTCAAGTTTGACTAGATTCGGTTTTTCTATTCTAACTATTCTTCAGGGGTGAGTATATTCACGAAAACAGCCCACCCCGCGCTTTTTTTAGTTACAAAACATTTGAAACCGTTTGTTCAATTCAGTGCAATCGAAAATCAATTACCTACTTTGGTTTTTGCCCAGGACAAAAGTATACTTATCTCCTTTTCAAATTATATTAATTTAACCTAAACACGTTACATCCATTTTAGTATGAAGAAGCAGGATCGGATTGAGAGTTCTGAAGGCCATTGGACATCGAAGGTGTGGAGGCTTCTAAGGTGAATAATACTATTTGAAAAAATAAGGAAAACTGGCTGACCCGTTGAAATAAACCTCTATTGTAGAGGGCTCGGGGGTTGTATCCCCGGTTGCCATCCCCTAAACCCAGCCTTGTGAAAGAGTAACACAAATATACAACCATCATGGTATTGATAATAATAGTGGGATTAATATTAGGTTATTGACACTGCTCTTATAAAACATTGGCATTATTTAATTACTTCTCACAGAAATTACAAATTTTAATGTAGAGAAAAACTTACCAGCGCTGGTTGATGGTGAATCAGTGAGATCATTCAGCTAATCGGTCGGTTAAACATGACACTCTCTCTTTTCATAATCTTTCCATCTATGTATATGTAATGTAAAGTCGATCAAGAAATTCCTTAACCACCCTAAGGTTCAATGTCAGTTGTATGGCTTAAAACATCACAGACTTTTTTCACTCACAAGTCAATGTGATAATTAGCTTTGTTATTAAAATTCTGGCGTAGGAACTGTCATAGAAAATGGTAAAGGACTCACTTGGACGACTATACCGACTACGAATGTAAAATATCAATTCACCTTTCAATAATGTTTGTGTTCAAGGGTCGAAAAACGGCCGAAAATTTAGGATTAATTTATTATTTATTTATGATTCGAAACAGTTTCTTCACAGTCTACAAATGTCATTGAAGCTTATTGTATCATCGTCAGCAAATCTCTACTTTAACGAAACAGGTTTGGACTTTTAAATTGATGAGTATTTTCCGGACTCTTACCCTCAAATAATGCGGAAAGCAGAGGCGGATCTATAGAAGGGCTTCTGGGACTGCAACCCAGAGCCCCGTGGCCCAGAGTATATCATTATCGAGGACAGTTTTTTTTACAAAATCGCAATTTGTTGATTAGTTAGATAGGCCCCCACCCAAGTAGTAGTAGCCCAGGGTCCCACAAACTCACAGTCCGTCCCTGGTGGAAAGTATTTCTGCTTCATCTTTTTGCCAAAATTTGTCTATGGTTTGTAATTATTTCGCGTTTTATGTTTATTTTTATTGCATCTTCTTTGAAAATGGTGTGTTTTGATAACTAAAGAATGATCACGATAATTTAAACTTGAAGTTACTAAAGTCTTTGACGCGGATGTATTGAGCGCTTAGTCGCAAACGTGCTGCACTTTTTCCTGTTCATTAATAGAGACTTCTGTATCCATAATTTGTTTAAAAGGCGCTTTCGTGTGCGATTCAGTGCTGGCCATCGTAACATGGTATTGGGCATCGTCTGTCGCAACGCATTATTAATCCATTGCGGCTTCCTCCGCTTCAATCACGTCAATTGCTGTAATTGCTGCGGCGAAGGGCTGCGGACAGTCAGGGTTGCATCACTGCTTATTGCTAGCTAATTCAACTGTTTGTTGAAGCACTTTCGATTAGAAGTAGGTCAGGTTTTAATAATACCGAATTCATACTGGACGGCAAAGTGTACGTCTGCCTTCTACGGGGTGGATAAACGATCTGGCAAAGGTCGCAGGAAGCCGATAGCACCAAACTGACCGTCGTGGAAATCATCAGGGAAGGCCTGTGTCCACCTAAAGAGGTGTTCTGGCTCATATGATCATGATGTTAGGATTTTAGGTTGTTTAAAAGTAGGTATGAGAGATTTTGAATTCTTTGTTGGCAGTAAAACAAATGATTCCCACGTGTTTTGTGGTAGTCAAAAATATAGGTAAAAATCCGAGAGAAACATAAAAGAGTTTGAGCCAGAGCGGGGTTGGAGCAAGTCGTTAAAATAAACAACTTTTTAGCTAGCTGGGCTGCGAGCTTGTCGGCGTGGTTAGTGGTCGGGCGAGCGCATCGCCGCGGCCGCTGCATTTCCCGCGACTTTCGCTTTTTTCTCGCCACCGTCACGCCGAGCGCACGCTCGTTATGAAACTCTTACACCGCTTACATAACACGTCACGTCACAAACTAAAATAACTATCAGACGCCGGTCACGGCCAAGGCTGCGCCGACAATTGCTCCGGCGTAATGAGGATTTAGTGGGTGGACGCGACACCCGCCTTGCCCACTTTTACTTTTAAACCGGTCGCGCGACCTTCGTATTCTATGAAAACTCGGGGGGGGGGTGAGCGCGCATGCCATCGCTTTTCATATATTGTCACGTCACAGTTCCGTCTCTAGTGTTGTTGATTAACGTAAACAATATCGGTTCGTATGGTACCTAAGCGTCTAGCGAACGCCCTTGACTGTGCGTCGACCGGGCGACCTTGTGGACGCGCAAATGTTTTCTGTTTGCAAAAGCCGTGGTTAGATGTATGTGTTTGCTACATCTAGGCATCGGAATATTTCGGATTAGAGCAAATTCGTCTCGGCTTGTGGTGTCTCACGGACCGTGAACTAGCGTTGTTTTATTAAGGGCTGGCACTCGGCAATTGTTAAATCATTTCAACTTCACACGTCGATAAACTATACCTTTGTCTTATCGTCGCTGTTTACCTATACATAGACGTCCAGCAATAGTTTTTTTCTGCTATTCTATATACGGAATTATAATTGGTCGAGCACTTGCTGCCGGTTTGGCAGCCCTATGAAGAGACCTTGATAGGCACATGACCACTAACGAATTCGTCTGCGTTTAGTACAGTCTGCTTCACACGTACCCTCCGATAATTGCCATAATTAGATATGCTACGACCGCGCGGGATAATTTCTTCAACACACTATGATTCCTGCGTGTGGAATTTAACTTCAACTAAGTCTGTTTACATTATGGTTTAGCGATATTTTTTGCAAACTTTTTGATTTCCTCTGCATGCTTTGTTTGTTGAACAGCACCCTAGTTTATTAGGATGTGAAAATTTTCAGCATTAACATATCCTTCATAATGAAAACGTAGGTTATACATATATTACGATTGCTGTGTAGAATCTATATATTTACCGTAAAGTTGAATGCTCTTATGTAAAGGTGCGCTGATTCGGTATATCTTTTTACATTAAGATCTTCTTTATTTTTTTCTGTTTGTTTTTTATTTTGTCCTTACTTATATAATGTATTCAATATTATGATGCCTCATACGTCTATTCTTTTGGTCACTTTTCTTAAAACTAAATGCAATATAAGTACAGTGTTTATCAAATATCCAAATGCTTAATGTCATAGTGCGTAACCTTTATTAATCAAAACTGAGACTCACACTCGTATAACTATTACAAAATTGCTGAAGATCATTTTATATAGACAGGTTGTCGATAGCCACTAGATGCTCGAGACGATAAAATGCTTTATAAAATCTGGTCTAGACGAGCATCCGGTAGAAAATGACATCGTAAGAGTATACTTGTAGCAAAATGGAATTTATGGAACACAGAGATAATTTCATTAAGCCGAAGACTTTGTAGATACTCCTATGATATTATGTGATGGTTTCCAAGATTATGATGTTCCAGTTTTCTTCTTCGAATTATATATTTTTTTAATTATTAATTGTTCTTTGTACAGGTAGCCTAATGTAGAAAATTCTCGTTTACCCCAACACAAGTGTTTACAGATTCAGATTATTACTGGCCAAGTAATCAACATTACATTTTAGTAC
Organism: Archips crataeganus; assembly: GCA_947859365.1. NCBI lineage: Eukaryota > Metazoa > Arthropoda > Insecta > Lepidoptera > Tortricidae > Archips > Archips crataeganus. The sequence goes on from OX402048.1 coordinate 21,063,307, forward strand.
GTCATTATAACTAAGTACATTATTATTATTACATCGCGTTTGTATCCATGTCTGATGACGTTTTGTTCCTTGATCCTCAAGAGACACAGTTTTACCCCCTTGGGTGAAGGTGGAGGTTGTTTACTGAACAAAAGTGAGGGAAGCCTCTAACCTCAAATACCAAAGTTACCACAAAGCCACAAACAAACAAAGTTTGTTATCTGAACACATAAGTAGTAGGGTTTATGAATGGCATTGATTTAGGACGCTGTGCCCAGCAGTGGGCCCTTATTAACTGTAAGTGTTTGATGTGATATTGTGTACGTGTTCAGTATACGTCGATGATGTTCTAATTGTTTCTCAAGTGTAAACCATGATCTTGTTCCAGGCATGGTGTTCATTGCCGGCTTCGTCGTGATGCTGTCGACGCTTATGTTCTTCTTCCCGAAGCAGATCCGCCAGGAGCCGGTGCCGGTCATCAGGAAGACCAAGGAGAAAAGCAAACCTATGTTCAAAGGTACGTCGCTCTTATTGATATCACTTGAAACATGTCTAGTGGAACTGCCTGACTTCTCCGCAAACACACATGCATGAGAATAAAGAGATGTTAAGAGCTTAAATAATACTGGCTGATGCCCGCGACTTCGTCTGTGAAGAATTCGCTTATTGCTATCCTGGGAGATCAGTGCAAATTTCCGGAGTTGAAAGTATTCTGTGTCAAATTTTACCCAAATCCGTTGAGCTGTTTTTTGCGTACTGCGAAGAACTCATTTAACGCTTTCTCGCGGGAACTACGTAATTTTCCAATGTCCTCACTAGGGTATTAAACTGCTTCCATACCAAATTTCATCAGGATCGGTTGAGTATCTACTTGAAGCGTGACAATAAACAAAGAAACTCACATTCGCATTTTTATATTAGTTAGGATAAGATTACTTGCTTTTCTTGTGATTTCAGAGCATACTTACTCGTAATTCTGAGCACACCTGAGCGAACGATTCTGAATATTTTCTACGATTGCCTTCCAGATTTCTTCGCCACGATCAAACGGCAGCTGACCAACGATATCTTGATGTGGCGCACTGCGAGCTCGGTGCTCCATCTCATGCCAATATCCGGTGTCTACAGCTTCCTGCCCAAATATCTGGAGAAACAGTTCCGATTGACCACGCACGACGCCAATCTAGTCTCTGGTGAGGTACTAAGATCATTAGACGCTTGAGGCAAGCGCCATCTGGTGTGAGCTACAAGTAACTTACAGCGACTCCTAGTGACTGTCTGCAGTATCTTGTTAATATACTCAGAGAAGCAGTTCCGATAGTTCTGACTGCTCACAAACGACTCTAATCTAGTAACTGGTAACGCACTAAGTTCATTAGATGCTTGAGGCAAGCGCCATCTTGTGTGGGCTACAAGTAATCTAGTGATTGCTTAAAGTAACCTGACAAAATAAAATAACAAACAGTTACGACGCTAAATTTTGTCTCGGATGACATACTACGATCGGTAGAGAGCGCCAGAAGTAACTGCCATCTACTGGGTACTACAAGCAAGTGACATCCTACATCTAGTGGCGTTTTGACTGAACTAAGCGCCAAGTATAAGAAACAGTGTGGTGATAGACTTCATCAGTTTTTGTTGCAAAGTTTCACAACATTAAAACATATCAAAGTGACAAAAAATAAATAGAAATTCATAATTCACTATCGACGTATCTGCATTTTTGACACACTTCGTAAGTAAACTTTATGTGCTGAGTCATTCAATCTAAATTTCAAATGTCACATTAACTAGTTGCGCAAAGCCATTCTGAACATAAACTCCTCAAATTACTCACTGGTCGTACGATTTACGTGCGTATACGAAATTATGCTTGCTGTAAACTACCCATTGAGTCAAATTATGCCGTAACTACGCGCTTAAAATTACAATCCAATAAATAGCTCATTCGTTGTGACAACGGCAGTAAAATGATAAAGCTTTAGTCACAGTTCTCAACTATATGATAGTGGAGTGCGGTTAAAATATATCGTATTTGTCGGCCTTGAATGAACGACAATAATGCACGACTTGATAATTGAAACCCTTGAGGGCAATTTCCACCAATCGGCCCGCATCGGATCGGATCGGAAAGGATACGAACAGATGCGGTGACAGCAGGGGCTAAATTCAGGAACGGCCCAACACGGTTTGCGAGCGGTAATTCAATCGTTTGGGAGAGGATAGGACTTGGTTGAGCTTGGGATGAGCCTTATATTCCTGATCATTCCTTGTTTAAATAAATAAATAAATAAGGCTCATCCCAAACTCATCCCAAACCTCTTGCAAACCAGTGATTTTTGGCGTTCCTGAATAGCAAGTTCAAACCAAACCCAACCCAAACGATTGAATTACCGCTACCAAAGCGGTTAAGGCCCGTTCCTGAATTTAGCCCCTGATCGTGTCCGGTAGGATGTCTACGCATACGATCGACACCATACACTTTCGAGTATGAGTGATAATTGAGTGGGCCCGCTCCGACTGGCCACGGCCTCGATAGTACACGATGACAGCCGAATGGATTCGATCGGATACGACGACAGGCAAACGGAGCCGATAGCGCGTTGCAGCATACAAGTCGATTCATCACAAGAGCAGGCACGAATGGATTAAATGAACGAATGAAAGTATTTGTGTGTTACCAATTTGAATACACTCACACAAATATGAAAAATACATGCATCAGTCATTTACCTACAAAAATGACTAAATGCCATTAATGAACTAAAACAATTACTTTGCTCACCCGCGACCTTACAATAGTTACGTTTATGCAAGAAATGTGTACAGTGTGGAGGTGGAGGAACTGCATGAACGCACATTTCTTGCATAAACGTAACTATTGTAAGGTCGCGGGTGAGCAAAGTAATTGTTTTAGTTCATTAATATGGACCTCCGCAAAGTAACGCCTGATTCAATAAATTATTTAAATGCCATTACTTTCGTTCAATCCATTCGCGGAAGATGCCCGCGGTCAAGCTGTTGTGCGCAGCTTGGTAATACACCGTGAAATTGTAGTGGTTGTTTTCCCGAAACGAGGTGCTTTAGTATCGATTGTACAATCGATTTATAATTACTATTTTGACTAGAGTCAAAAATCCAATTGTGAAAAACGAAAGTCGAAAATGACCGCAAACCAATAGTAACGCTTCGTTGGTACCTAACCTATCGTACGATCGTACGCTACTTGTACCAACGAAGCGTTACTATTGGTTTTTCGGCTTTCGTTTTTCACAATTGGATTTTTGACTCTAGTCAAAATAGTAATTATAAATCGATTGTACAATCGAAACTAAATCACCCCGTTTCGGGAAAACAACCACTAAAATTTCACGGTGATTATAGATTTTCACGGTTATAGATGAGCCGTTTGCTCGTATGCCTCCCTAAAAAAAAACAACAAAATTGGAATAGTAGTAGATAAGTAATGAAACATTGACTTCTTAGGTGTGTGTCGCTACTGATTTTTTCCCTAATAATGCTAAAAAAAATTACGTCTAATTGTAGCTGTCCTGTTTTCCAGGTCTGGGTGGTATTCTAGTCATGGGCCTCGGCATCATAACCTCGGGAGTGGTGATCTTGAAACTGGTGCCCACGGCGCGGCAAGTCGCCGCTTGGACCGCTGCCACTGCTGCCATTTACAGTGCTGGTGAGTTTACTATAGCGATGGGCGTTGAATTAATGGTCCATGTAGAATCGACGTCTGGATGGGCCACCGGCCGGGCGTCGACTATTCGAATTCTTAGACGGCTGAAGAGTGCACAATCGTTCATATATACTAGGAACGCGATGTCGACACAAAATCTTAGTCGGTTAATACATATTTTTCGTACTAAATACAAACTGAAATATACAGTGGTGGTCATACAATTAAGAACGATTTGAAGTTTCCGATTTTTTTTTATCTAAATTTTGTCATATGTCTAGTTGTGTTCCTTCTTAGAAGTAACAAGTTATGTTATAAAATAGCCACATGGATAGAGCAAACGGGATTAAGAATAATAGTGTATAATTGCTAACATTTTTTTTTTACAAATTTTATTTGTTTTGTATACTAATAAATTCAAATAGTAATGAAGCTGGACAAATAATTAAGAACGATTTATTAAACTGCTCGAGAGTTGTTTTATATGAAACTTAGATTAAATAAATCATATTAATGTGAAGTTGGTATAGAAAAAAAAAGCAATTTAATACATTTGAACTAAAATTAATAGTTAGTAGCATGTCCACGGCTTTTAATTACGGCTTTACACCGGCGAGGCATTGAATCTATCAATTTTTGACATTTCGCAAGAGAAATAGAGTTCCATTCTTGTAAGAAAACGTCGTACAGCTCTCTCAAATTGCCACACTGTCGATTTGAAACCTTTTCCTTGACTTCGCACCAAAGATGCTCTATTGGGTTAAGATCTGGGCTGTTGGCTGGCCAATCTAAGACAGAAACTGATTGTGATGTGAGGAATTCCTTAACGGTGCGTGCAGTATGCTTTGGATCATTGTCGTGCTGGAATGTCCAAATAACCGGAAGCACGTCTTCGGCATATGGTAACATTGTTTCTTGCAGTATATTTTTGTATTGGAATTGATCCATGTTTCCTTCTATCAGCCTAACAGGTCCAACGCCATGTCCAGAAAAGCACCCCCAAATTATCACATTTCCCCCGCCATGCTTTAATGTCACTTTTGTGTACTTTGGGTCGAATGCTTTATTCGGAGGGCGTCGTACGTATCGTTTTCCATCAGAACATACCCTATTTATTTTTGTCTCGTCAGAAAAAAGAACGTTTTTCCACTGTCTGACTGTCCAGTTTTCATACCTTCTTGCAAATGCAAGTCGGGCTTGCCTATGACATCGTTTCAACATAGGCACCTTCCTTGCTATCCTTCCGTTCAACTTATTTTCTACCAAACGCCTTCGAATAGTGCGTGCAGAGATTGCTGAAGGGTTGTTTTCGCCAAAATATTCTTTTCTCAACTCATTAGACCCTTTAAAAGGATTTTGTTTTGCCAAACGAACGATATTTCGATCATCTCGACGAGATGACTTTCTCTGTCTAGGTCCACGCGGAACGTTTGAAGTAGTTTGATACGTGGAAAAATGCTTTACGGCATGGAAAACCATTGTTTTTGAACATTGCAGATGGTCGGCTATCTTTTTATACGACCAATTCTTCTCGCGAAGTTTTATTATTACTTCTCTTGTAGATTTATCACAACTTTTATTTTTCCCCATTGTTTTTATACGAAGTAATCACTTTTAAGACTTTAACAGCACGAAATGGCGCCAAAATTATACGAATAATAATCTACAACCACAGAGCCACACAGTGTTCTCTATTTAAATTTGAAAAAATAATAAACTATTCAGCGTTCTTAATTACGTGACCAGCCAGTAAGTACTAATACTAGGTTCAGATCGAATGTATAAAGTTTCTCTATTAATTTTTTAGCCAACTATGTTGCATAAATGAATGTACCGGTAGTACGGAAAAGTTTTGCAATACCGAGAGAAATAAAAAAAATACGGGCAATTAGTTATACTTGTTACTTTGAAAAAATCATCTCAATAAATAATCGTTCTTAATTATATGGCCACAACTGTAGATGCACAGAAAAAACCCCAGAAAAAAGACCAATGCTGGGAATCGAACCCAGGTCCTCAGCATTCCGTGCCGCGTGCCATACCCCTACACCACCACTGGTCTAGAGATTAGACACGAATCTTTCCTATACATCATACATTTCAATCTGCTAAATCATCACCTTATGCAGTGACAAGCGCACATCTATGTTACACCCTCATCGAGAGATTTTAACACTCCTTCGGAACTAACCGCTCACCTGGACAAGAGATGGCGCTACTGTGCACAGTAGCGCCATCTCTTGTCCAGGTGAGCGGTTAGTTCCGAAGGAGTGTTAAAATCTCTCGATGAGGGTGTAACATAGATGTGCGCTTGTCACTGCATAAGGTGATGATTTAGCAGATTGAAATGTATGATGTATAGGAAAGATTCGTGTCTAATCTCTAGACCAGTGGTGGTGTAGGGGTATGGCACGCGGCACGGAATGCTGAGGACCTGGGTTCGATTCCCAGCATTGGTCTTTTTTCTGGGGTTTTTTCTGTGCATCTATATTTCAGTTTGTATTTAGTACGAAATATATGATTTCACGGGATGACCGTAAAAGTAATAAAAAAATGAAGTTGAAAAAATAAGTACAAAAAAAAGATACTTCATAGCTAACTTGTTTCGGTTAATACAGTTCATTCATTCAAACAAACAGCGGTGGTTGCTAGGCGGCACAGCCGGTAGATGTTTACGGGAATTTAAAAAAAAGTGTACTCTTTTCGTAATAGTACATTACTGCAGCGGCCGCGAAATAGGGGATTGCCGGCCGAGTAGTTATAGATGGCCGAGTGTTAACGAGGCCATCTAGAGATACGAGGCCGGCAATCCCTGTTCGTGGCCAAGGCTTGTATAGAGTTTTTCTCAAACATGCATCATCATCATCACCACCACCGTCACCGCCATCATCATCACCATCAACATCAACATCCATCAACATCCATCACCATCCATCAACATCCATCAACATCCATCAATATCCATCAACATCCATCAACATCCATCCGTCCATCCATTCATCCATCCATCCATCCACGTCGACCACGTGGACCTATTAAACGTCATGGTGCTGTGTCACATAAAACAATAGACGATCACTTTGCTGGCCAAGGCCAGCAATGTTGTATGAAATTCCATTATTGACCTCTCGTCTAAGGCGCACCTGCAACGTGACAGTTCGTGGCGTATTATAAGGAACATAACGTCAATATTTCATAGCATGTTTGAGAAAAACATATTCCTAGTTTTCCTTCCGTTTTTTTAATGCCAGTTTTGTGACGAGCCTTAGGTTTCATACTGTATGAAATACCGTCACTTTACTGACAAAAAAAAATTGCGACAATTTCAGAGTTATGAGTAAGAAACCCCGAAAATTTCCACATTTGAAAAAAAAAGTAAACGGTACACTTATTTTTTGAAAATGACCTTATAACCTACCTACGAGTTAGCAATTTTTGCGCTTACATTTCGGCGATTCTTTACTGAACTGTTTTTGAAACATTGCACGACTCCGACTCCCACTTGACCGGTCGTTTTAGAGGACTTGTCGCTTTCCAGGCATGGTGCTGCTGATGTTCGTGAGTTGTCCGGAGGAGAGTTACCGCGCGCTCAGCTCGGGGCTTCCCAACGCAGGCGCTTTGGAATGCAGCAGCGACTGCCACTGCGGAGACGTGCCGTACAACCCTGTGTGCGGACAGGTGGGTCATCTCACTAGCTCTAGTTCTAATAGCGATTTTTTTTCTAAAGAGTACTACACCTTAGCATGCGGCGGCTCGCGACATAATTTAATGGGTGCTCACTAAAAAAAAAAAACGAGAACTTAAAGTGTAATAAAAATCTGTTCTCAAAAGTTACCAAAATTGCGTAAAAATAAAAGTTACTTACACCTGGCAACGCTGATGCACGGAGCGGCGCTCCAGGATAGGCTAATTCCTCATACAAATCTTTTGTTTCACGCGTCGGCCTGCATCGATGTTTCTCTTTCGCACTCATTGAATACAGCGCTAGGCATTGTACTAAACTTTTTTTTTATATATTTCAAACTAAATACAAACTGAAATATAGATGCACAGAAAAAACCCCAGAAAAAAGACCAATGCTGGGAATCGAACCCAGGTCCTCAGCGTTCCGTGCTGCGTGCTTACCCCTACACCATCACTGGTCTAGAAGTTAGCGACGAATCTTTCCCATACATCGTACACTTCAGTCTGTTATAATCACACTAGCTTTTGCCCGCGACTTCGTCCGCGTAGAATTCCAATTTGTGGTAAAGCTTCTTCATCTCTTTCACTGCATAAAACAAAAATCCGGCAACGGCAACATCCATTATTATTATCATTTCATCATCATCAGTATCAGTTAGTGAATATTATAAATCCCGTTTATTCACTATCCCGTGGGAATTTCAACAAATTTGTCCTTATTCTATGCAAATTTTCGCTTATATTTATCCCGCGGGAATTTTGCATTTTCCCCGAGAAAAGTAGTCTATGTCCTTAAAGGTGTAGCATTCTACCGGTAAAAGAAGTTTTAAAATCAGCCCCGTAGTTGAATTCACTTAGTTTTTTCCTGTGTGAATTTTGCTTTTTCACGGAGAAAAGTAGTCTATGTAAATAATGGTTGGTGTAACTTCGTAATGGTGAAAGAATTTTTCAAATCAGCCCTCACGTGATTTCACTTTCTTCTATCCCACGGGAATTTTGCATTTTACCGAATAAATAGTAGGTAGCCTAGCCTATACCAACAAAGGATAGTGTAGCTTTCTATTGGTCATTTTTTTTAAACTCAGCCCCGAAGTTAAAATTAACTATTTTCTATACCGCGGGAATTTTGCATTTATCCGGAAAATATCACCCTATGTTAATCAAGGACAGTGTATCTTTTCTATTGGTGAAAGACATTTTAAAATGAGCTCCGAAGTTGAATTTTTATTTCTATATCCCACAGGAATTTCCAAAAATCCTGCAATAAGTTTTTTTGCTGTTATGTATGACCATTTACGTTTATACTGAATTTGAAAAGTTTAGTACTTAATTGTAGTTACGGAGGTAGGATCCAGTTGATTTGAGTATATAAATCCTGATTTATCCTTATCCCGTGGATATTTTCAAAATTATTGAAATTAGCTTAATACCTGTTCTAATAGTGTACTTGCAGGCCCAATTGGAACAGTTTAGTAATCTTCGTTATGTGGATAGGGTCACTCTCGATTGATGAAATATATACATTCCGTATATTCCTTATCCCGTGGGGATTCCGGAAAATTCATTCTTATCGGATGCCTACGTCATACAAAAGACACATCCTCCAAGTTTCAGATCTCTACATACAGCGGTTTAGGCTGTGCGTTAATCCACCAGTCAGTCATTTAGGACTTCAGGACAAAGCATTTTATATATATTTGCATTGCACCAAGCTTTTATGCGAGTTCAACAATGATGTTTGAATACTCAATTCGATTTTATTCGAAAAAGGTTGAACTCACATAAAAGCTTCATCATTATCATCATCATTTCAGCCGTAGGACGTCCACTGCTGGACATAGGCCTCCCTCATTGACGCCCAATCATGGCCTTCACCAAAACGTCCGTCCATCTCGTTGGTGGACGTCCCACGCTGCGCTTGTAAAAGCAAAAGCTTGGTGAAATGCAAATACTTATTATAATTAGTTATTATCAGAGATCAGATCAGGAAGTGGTTGACAAACGTAGACAAATGGTTTGCAAAATATGAAGTTTCGTTTCGTTTACATTGTGTCAAAATAAAAAGTAATTTAAATCAAAAGCACTAAGGAGTATTGATATCAACTTCGAAGCAAATCACCCCCAAAATAACTTTCTACTCCTTTTTAACCCCGTCAAGGGATGAATTTCAATAAAATATGAAACACGTCTTCCATCAATTCTGTTATAGAATGTTTATGCAAAATTTGAAGTAGATTGGACCAAGGAATCACGTTGTCCCATACAAACTTTGCCCCCCTTTTTTACCCCCTTACGAGTAGAACTACGAAAAATCCTTTCTTATCGGATGCCTACGTCATACAAAGAACACACCCTCCAAGTTTCAGGTCTCTACGATCTGCGGTTTAGGCTGTGCGTTGATCCGTCAGTCAGGACAAAGGATTTTATATGTATAGATTAAGCAGTGATAAAGCGCGCATCTATGTTATGCCCTCTACCGAGAGACTTTAACACTCCTTCGGACTGTTAAAGTCCTTTATCACTGCTTAATGTGATTATAACAGACTGAAGTGTACGATGTATGGGAAAGATTCGTCGCTAACTTCTAGACCAGTGATGGTGTACGGGTAAGCACGCAGCACGGAATGCTGAGGACCTGGGTTCGATTCCCAGCATTGGTCTTTTTTCTGGGGTTTTTTCTGTGCATCTATATTTCAGTTTGTATTTAGTTTGAAATATATGGTTTCACGGGATGACCGTAAAAGTAATAAAAAAAATGAAGTTGAAAAATAAAAAAATAAATAGAAAAAGATACTTCAACTTAACTTTCTTTTTATATGTTAGAGAGGCCAGATAAACGAACTAGTGAGTCACCTGATGTTAAATGATCACCACTGTCCAAAGACACTTGCAGCGCTTTACGCGATGCCAGTGCGTTGTCGGCCCTAGGAGCGCAATCGCTGGCACTCTACTCGTTATTACAGTTCGACTCAACTTATTGGCTATGTGCGAAGCGGGTGGTGGGGTACAAAAAACGATCGCAGCGCACAACATGGCAAAAATTGGAAGTAAATGAGGAGGAAATGTTGTCAACGCTACGCGGCGCCACCGTCGTGCACGGTCCCAATAATTCCTCGCGATGTACCTGCGCAGAAGGCAGGTTTTTTAGCGCGGGAAACTTCAATCTACCAACGCCAAAGCAGAATCCTAAGCGCACTAAAATCTTGCGCTGTCATTGGTCGATCGATCGATCGATGTCGGTGTGTTGTTGTAAATACATTTACATATTTTCTTTCTTTCTTTCAAATGAGTTGAGTTTCTTGTCGAATTCTTTTCAACAGGGTTTTTCCGAACCGGTGGTAGATTCATCGACATTCATAGGAGCATCAATTGGTGCCTAAATTTAATAAAAAATACAGTCAGCAGAAAAAACTCGTATTTTTTTAATCTAAACTGTTTTTGCCAGGACGCGTACACTTACCTGTCGCCGTGCCAGGCGGGTTGCCAGGAGGCGGCACAGGTGGACAACAACACGTGGCTGTATTATAACTGCTCCTGTATATCCAACAACGGCACTGGGCTTAAGGCCATCGCTGCGTAAGTGCCAGCGAGCCATTGCGCTGCCATTTTATTTCCAACTAGCTGTTGCCCGCGACTCCTGCGGAGAGTCAGTTTATCGCTATCCCGCGGTAACTATGCAATTTTCCGGGATAAAAAGCGTCCTATATGTTAATCCAGGTTCTAAACTATCTGTGTACCAAATTTCATCAACATCCGTCGTATTCGAGAACACTCAGAATCAAGAGCGTTTTTGATTCTGAGTCTGACAAGCTCTCAACAACAAGGTTTTATAATTTTTTTCATCTGTCCCGTTGTCTGTGTGTCATTAAATTATGCAAGTTAAAGTCTGGTCCTCCATAGCTTCCACAAAAATAAAAATCTAAATTTAAAAAAAAAAAATGTTGCAGATTCGACCGTTACGAACTTTTTTTGGAAAACACGTCCAACGTGACGACGTCGCCGGACGCCTTGTCCGGGTTCGCGGTGACGGGCGAGTGCGGCGGCCCCTGCCGGCAGATCTACGCGTTCATAGCCATGTTCGCGGCGCTCATGTTCGTGCACGCCAGCGGGGAGGTGGGGGCGGTGCTGCTCATCATACGCTGTACCGACAAACACGGTGAGCACCGGGATCCTTGAATTTATGTAGTGTACAGTTGTACCGAATCATCCACACTAATGTTGAACACGCGTCTACACTAATATCGAACACCCCTCTACAATAATGTTGAACACGCCTCTACACTATATCGAACACTCCTCTACACTAATATCGAACACTCCTCTGAAAAAATGTCGAACACGCCTCTACACTAATATCGAACTCGCCTCTACACTATATCGAACACTCCTCTACACTAATGTCGAACTCGCCTCTACACTAATGTCGAACACGCCTCTACACTAATGTCGAACACGCCTTTACACAATATCGAACACTCCTCTACACTAATGTCGAACACTCCTCTACACTAATGTCGAACACCCCTCTACAATAATGTCGAACACGCCTCTACACTAATATCGAACACCCCTCTACACTAATGTCGAACACGCCTCTACACTAATATCGAACCTCTATATTAATGTCGAGTTGAATACGCCTCTACACTGATATCGAACGCTCCTCAACACTGATGTCGAACACGCCTCTACATTAATATCGAACACGCCTTTACAATATTATCGAACACTCCTCTACACTAATGTCGAACTCGCCTCTACACTATATCTGCCGCCATGTTAGCGCTCGTCGCGTGGTATATTAGTCAGTCGCCATACTTCCGAGTGCACTGTAATTTGCACCTTGTAAACCTTGTAAAACTATACGATATAAGATTGATTAAAAGTTTGAATCGAATCTTCGGCTATCATCGGCTGGTTCGTTCGTGTCTGCGCGGCCGAAAATGCACAACGCGCCATATAGTGTGTACTACTGTACCCCATAGAAATATCCCTACAATTAACATTTTTGCTGTCAACAGACAAAGCGATGGCGATGGGCGTGATACAGTTCGCGATCGGTGTGTTCGGCAACGTGCCGTGCCCCATACTGTTCGGCGCGGCGATCGATGCCGCATGCCGCACGCGCGACTTCGTGTGCGGCGCGCTCGGAGCCTGCGCCTCGTACGACAACGATAGCTTGCGGCATCTCTTCCTAGGTGAGTGTTCGGGAACGTGCCGCGAATTACGGCCCAAGCCATTTTATGATCCGAAAGTTCACTTCTCATGCTCGTAAAGTTGTCTTTATGTCGAGAGAATGCTGCATAAAATAGCATAAAGTAAAATCTTCGTCTAAGACCAAGGCAATCAGCTGAAAACAGCCACACAGTAGAAATTAAATTGAATTCATGAGTTTTTTTTTTAAATAAAACTGGTATTTCAAACTAAATACAAACTGAAATATAGATGCACAGAAAAAACCCCAGAAAAAAGACCAATGCTGGGAATCGAACCCAGGTCCTCAGCGTTCCGTGCTGCGTGCTTACCCCTACACCATCACTGGTCTAGAAGTTAGCGACGAGTGAGTTTTCATACTTAACTTGTAAAAAGTTGCCCTAGTAGCGCCATCTCTTGGTCCAGGTGAGCGGGTAGCTCCGAAGGAGTGTTGAAGTCTCTCGGTAGAGGGCATAACATAGATGCGCTTTATCACTGCCTAAAATGTGATTATAACAGACTGAAGTGTACGATGTATGGGAAAAGATTCGTCGCTAACTTCTAGACCAGTGATGGTGTAGGGGTAAGCACGCAGCACGGAACGCTGAGGACCTGGGTTCGATTCCCAGCATTGGTCTTTTTTCTGGGGTTTTTTCTGTGCATCTATATTTCAGTTTGTATTTAGTTTGAAATATATGGTTTCACGGGATGACCGTAAAAGTAATATAAAAAAATGAAGTTGAAGGAAATAAAAAAATAAATAGAAAAAGATACTTCATACTTAACTTATAAAACTGGTGTTTTATATTACTAAATTAATAAAACTAGAAACATCTATTACATTATTATAGAAGTTGCAATGCAAGAAAAATAAGGGCTTGTAAATTTAATTTCAAACGTTGCTGTTTAATTTCCTTGCAATCGAAGTGAAAAGCAGTGTAAAACTCGAGCATTAAACCCATTTTCCCCTCGACGTGTCTATCCACCCTCGCCGTACCGTCTCGCACTCGTCTCGCCTGCTATTGTTGTCCTTCCACACATATAAACAAATCAACAACGATGGATCTAAGAAAACATCCATGTTATCGGCTGAATCGTAACAGATATCCCCCTATCCCCAGGACTGTCAGCCGGTCTGATGTTCCTCGCCTTCATAATGGACCTCCTGGTGTGGAGCAAGGCCGGCCGCATCGACATGAACCCCGGGGAGCCGCGGCACGACGCGGCACTCGCGCGGCACGACGCGGCACTCGCGCGGCACGAGACGTACGACGCCGCGCCGCTCGCGCCGCCGCCCGAGTCCGTGCTCTGACAGCTCTACGAGTCACACTTCTAGGATAAAGGACTTGAGGTCTCCCTTTTGCCTGTTTGTAGATTGCATTGGATTGGACACCACGATAAGAAAAATACGGTATTCGACTGGTTAGACGTTGGAGAACAGGTAAATAGCAAACAAAGATGGCATACTTAAAACGTCAAGCATTTTCACTTTAAAATTTACCTGCTAATTGTTTTCACCCGACTGTCGATGGAGGGTTATGCTTTTTCAAGCGTATGTACACATATCTATGTATGTATGTATTATATATCATTATTTGGCATGCCTTGCAGCCTAAACGGCTCAATGGATTTTGAAGTGTGAGGTGTCATTAGATTCGTCTCAGTTCCGCGAGTGACATAGGATGTATTTTCCCGGAATTCCCATAGGAACGGGAATTATACAGGCGGTTTTTTTTTGTCGTCTAGTATTGAAATTAGAGTTATCACAATCAGGTATTTTTTGGGGTTTTGTTATTCAGAATCAACAGCGCTATTAAATGATAAAAAATTACTCAAATTTTTCATACATTTTTTTTGTATCAGTTTTGTGACGAGTCATAAAAACTGTATGAAAACAGTCGCAAGAAGTTGACTTAAAAAATGAGGGCACTTTTTTTCTGAAAATGAAAATGAACAGTACCTACTCGTGATTTTGAATAAAAAACCTCCAAATTACCTCATTAAAAAAAAAAAAACCTTCACTTTAAATTGCAAATTCCCTAATGTACGTTATGGTATTGCCTTATCTAAGAAGCTTTTACTATTTACCTGTTCTTTATTAGGTGGAAAGATTATATCACGCCTGGCAACGTTTGTTAGTCATGTCAGAAAACGGACCTAATATAATAATCTCCAGTGAAATAAATGGCCAGTGATGCAGTTAGAATATGATAGAAAGTCTGGTAATACCATATCGCCATTGATGCGGTATTTTAGAGTTAAATAATTTCCACCTACTGCAACTGCTTTGTCGAATATTTGCCTCAATATTTGTTTGGCAAGTCATGTGCCAAGCGCGCATACTGTAAAGTCGTGGTGTCTGTTGTTCTACTTGTAGCGACAAGTTGCCAGGATAGTCTGCAGATTTAGGTTGCCATGGTTTCACGTATCGACCATTTACTTGTTTTATCAAGTTATTTGAGTTAGTCCACTCCTTCGCTGATGCCGAAATGTAGGAGGCCATAATTTTAAATGGTTTTCATGTCGTCAGTTGCCATGGTGACAGGGTGACGTAATATGTAACTGTGAGAATGATGGCGTGTATGGTACTTAAGCACACTAGCATTGCTGGCATTAATAGTCAACAGTATCTTAAATACGTTGCGAAAGAAACAGCCAAAGATATACACAAATGTGTCTAATCGATGTAAACATTTGAAGGGATAAAACGAATAATACACAGCTTTTTAAACTTAAAAGAAACAGCTTAATATGTTGCGTTCTTATCTATATGGTGAATGCTAGTGTGCTAAGGACATTAAGTTACAGTGTTAGTACATAATATAGTGGGTAACGAAAGTCCCATTTACACGAAATCTCATGTAAATGGAACTTAAATGAAGCAGTTATTAGCGATTGAATATTTCTTTCGCTCAGCTGCTTCTGTGGGTTCCCAACCCACTTTTTTTTAATTTAGATCAGCTGTTTATCGTATAAGTGACGTAGGTGTATTTTTCTCAATGGAAACTGTGTTTTGACGTGAAATGAAATGTGTTGTTGTATTTGTTTTGACGTTTTGTTCCGTCTCGTTTGTTGTTTTACTGTGGCGCTATGTGGTGGACAGTTTTAGTAAACTGACAAAAACTATTTAGATACGTAAAATCACATAACTATAGTCCTAGCCTGCAACAATAGTCCAATTTTCGTCCTTATATTATCCTTAAAATATTATAGCTTACTGCTATTATTTCTGGGTATATAATTATGTTGTTAGGCCTAAAATAATTTGCTTTAGTCTAGCCATGTAGCTATCATATTTTAAGGATAATGTAAGGATGAAAATTGGACCATTGTTGCAGGCTAGGACTATAGTTATGTGGTTTTACGGTACGAATTTTTTCAAAATATCATCGACCGTCTAAAAATGTTTTAGTTTATGCCACGATGAGCCCCGCTGTATGAATTGTGATCGTATTGACTGATTTAAAGTTTTAAAGGGCAATTACGCTATCTAATAATATTTTAACATTTTTACCAAGTTAATCAACAAGTTTTACACCAGTGCATGCTTAGCGAGCATGAAATTTAGATAAAATTTATGACTATGAATGAACACAATATTAGAAATTGTTTGCATTTTACTTTATATTTACTTATGCATTTTATACACTAGTTACTTTATGAAATAAGTATTTCTGCTCAATTATATACGAAAAACAGTTTGATGAATCGAGCATAATATTTTACGATTGTAAATATGAATAAATAAAAAAACTGGGATCAAATGTAAGCTTAAACCTAGGAAAATAACGAATAGCATAATACGGCATAAATTCATCGTATGCTTGACACTGTGTGTTTTGTATTTTCTTGATAGTTTGGATTTCCGAGGATCGCCGAAGTGTCTCGAGTCACAGAGCGACAAATTTGTCTTTGCTGTTGATAACGGCGCTGCCATTCAATGAATGAGTATAAATTAGTATCGACCGATTTTAGTTCGATTTTTGACCACCGACGAAGAGAAATTTGCATCTCTGTGTGACAAAAAAATCTACATCACCTCATCGTAACTTTGTTTTTATAAGTATCACATATTATGTCTGGGACTGAGTTTTCTATAAAGATGGATTCACACTATGCTATAAATATACCCAGTGCAGTGTCTGAAAATGTAAACGTTTAAAAAATAATAAATAAAAATAAAAAAAAAACATTTAATTCAGACCACAAAGAATCCATTGTTTTGTTAGTATTCATTTACAACCTATAAACTATGTTAGTAATGAATTTAAATAATAATTTCAATAATCTAATCAATTAAATGCAATAAATATTAAAATAATAAAAGAAAATGTCACATGTAAAAATAATAAAAGCTCTTTGATAGACCATTTGTGAGAAACTGTCGCATATTCACTTGGAATGTGGAGCTTTCTAATTAAAACTCCTTCCTGTTTACATCTGTTTTTGTTATCTGTGTTAATACACATTCATTATGTATAATGTGAATCCATTTTTAAATTTTATCGATTATTGCGAATTACATGGCTAGTGATTAGACTTTATATTAGTTAAGTGCAAGTTTTTACACATTAATTATAAATTGTAAATATGAATCCATTTAAATATATAATCACATTTAGAATAAATATAAGTATGTTTCGATAGTAAGTCTGTTGTCTTTACATTTTTAATTTTCATTACTTAAATCTACTATTGTATGAATGAACTACTTTTTACAACAGTTCAAAGCTATTTGGTTAAAATGGAGCAGGCGTCGCGTAACAGTGAACAAATCGCCATTATTCATAATGAATACCTTTATAATTTTTAAAACCGGGTTTACATAAAAATAAACTACGGAGGCAGCATTTCGTGCTTAGATTTGCTTTTGGACTCGTTGTTTGCCTCTGTTGTTCGTGACTATATTGTGACATTTTGAGTTAGTGTAATGTCAGTAACATTTAAGACAATCTGTATTCTTAAAAAACGAATTAGGCTACAATCTTTGAATCAAGTATCAACCTGAGTTTTTATTATCCTGGGCATATTTATAGTTAAGATAATAAATCAGTTACGTGACGCCTATGATGAACCATGGCTTCTTAGTGGAATTAGATATCTTTTTAAAAAGGCTGGGTCGTGTGTAAACTTTTTAATATATTTAAGAGTAACCAATGGAATATTCTAGAGTTAAAATGCGTTTGATTGTGTTATGTCTTTAGGGAACAGTGACGATGGAATTTTTAGATCTGTGATCGTTTAAATCATAATAAACTATCTACTTACTTTTTACCCGCTGGACGGCTAGCAAGATATACCTGTCTTTTATACTAATTAGGCGAAAAAGGGATTATGGATAAACGGATATTTTGTCAACCGCACTTCGTCTTTAAATTACTTTGCATGTGCAATACGTTTTTATAAGCATTTTATTATTAAGCTAAGAAACATTAAATCATCTGTACTTTTCTAACTAGTGTAATGCGATAGAGATGGAGGTAGCACCGCGATGCACTCTACTGTTTCGGCTTTTTTATAGCGCTAAAAAAATTAGTGGTGTTTTTTCCTAATTACGCGAATTGTGCATTATGTTGGTGCAATTTTGCTTTAGGAAATTAGTTAAATTTTGTCTATTACAATTTAGCTACTTATACGTTATTTCTAAAAAAAGCCTTTACGGCGATGTATGGAATAGATGGATGGAAGAAATCTTGTACGTAATCATTGGTCTAGCATTAATATGCTATAGACAATTTAAACTTTAGACAGAAATAAAATAAAAGGGCCACTAACAAAGAGGCAGAACGATTTTAGCCCCTTACTCACTATTTAGGTACTACTTTTAATAGACTACTGGGGGGCAATAATTGACGCTTGTGAAAATATCTTTCGGGTAAAAAATCTATAGAGTAGTACAAAATTACGGCTCTGATTAATTTTAAGATTTTCGAATGGTATTTTCACGGGTGTGATTTAAAAAAAATGCAATCCGTTTGATTCTTCTGCTTAGAAAAAATCCTTGAGATATTGTCACAACTACACTCACTAGAGACTTGACTTTAATTTCTAAGCATAATTCTATGTGTATTTCATAGTTTAAATTGAATTACATTTAAGCGGTGTCGTGCCGCTAGTTATCTGTTGTAACGTGTAGTTAATGTAGTTATATATAGAGAACACTTTCCTAGTCTATGTGTAGTAATAGCTGAATACCTCTGAATTCTAGTAGAAAAATTTAGGTGCTTAGGGACTATTTTCTTTGCATTGTTTCGATTTTTGAGCTCAGTTAAAACCTAAGGCAAATTTGTTAAAGGTTCAAACGCCTAATTTTTAAACAGTTGGAACGAATGGACTTGCAATTGTCTCGTGTTCTATTATTGATTATCAACATTTCACTGTAGAAAAATTTAGCGCAAATATTTCTATTTTTCTTTATTAATCGGAGTGTTACCTAGACTATATTTACGTATTAAAATATCATTCATCGGCCGTAATAAATAGATTATTAATGAAATTGTACCAAATACGCACATTTGCTGACAAATCGTGTGCAATGTTACGTAAACCTTTGTAGATGGCGCGAATTGCTTACGAATCTAATGGTAATGATAATGAATGAATAAAACACTGGTTATACGCAAAGTTGTAGCGATATCTTGTGTCTTTTTGTGTTTTGCATTCTTAAGGCCACAACAAACCGGGAGCGCGGGGCGCCGACGGAGCGTGCCCAGCGCGGTCAATAACACTGAATCAAATACGGTGTGCCGCGCTTGTGGTGTGTCACCGTATGTTTGATTCAGTGTTATTGGAGCGCGTTGGGCACGTTCCGTCAGCGCCCCGCGCTTCATGTTTGTGGTGGCCTTCAAGATCAGCTTTTAGTTTCAAGATCGTTACACTACGATACTATTCCGGAAGATATTTTTTTATAGCTGTAGGTATACCCCAGTGTTGCCATATAAATATAAAACATAAGCGGCCCTCCTAGAAACTGACTTAAGTATTGTAGCATTTCTGAAGCTCTACTTTTTTATCGAGTATTGCTGTCTCTATTGTACATGGTGGGAGAAAACGAAAGGTAGTTTTCAACAATAGCGCGAAATACAAAACTTGTTATTTTACAACAAAGTCCGTCTTAAAATGATCCGGTGAACTGTTTTACATAATATATTGTATTTAGGTAACTATAGATTTGTTACTGTGACGCTTGTCACGTATTTTTTAATTATTTGTAAATAAAAAAATATTTAAAGTGTTTGGAATTTTTATTGCGAAAATCTGAAATATGATTTTTTAAACCTCCTACTGCATCTGATAAACTTTACCCATTACTTATCCGCAATTTAATACTATCTTGTCAGTCGATAAAGGTATGATAGAGGCAGCGTTGCCACTGGAAAACTGATGCGAGTGATGGAAAACTTCGTGAGGACAGCGCACTTGAAGAACAACGCAATGATGTGTGAATTTTCTTTCAATGAACTGAAACAATTACTTTGCTCACCCGAGACCTTACGATAGATAAGATACGTTTATGTAAGAAATGCGTGCTCATGCAGTTCCTCCACCTCCACACTGTACGAAACGAACACACAAATCACATAAACCCAACTATCACCAGCACCAAACTACACTGACGCGTTTCGAACTCGACCAGAGCTAATCTAATATTCAGAGTAACTGCAAAGTAACGCCTGATTCAATAAAAAAATTTTCTCCAACGAAGCCTGTGCCCAACTCGGCAGAGAGATGGGTCGTAAATAGGCTGGAGACGACCTCCCTGAGTCATTCTAAGAGCCGTACAACACTACTTTGGGCGTCTTTGGGGCACTGGCGACCGATTTATGATATCACATCTCTCTAACTAAAACATCATTTGCAAGTGGTTATAAAATTGTGATTTTTAAATAAGACAAAGCGGTAATAAGAGTAAAGCGGTAGAAAATTTCAGTTCTGATTGATCTTGTCAACTGACCATCGTATGTCCAGATACAGATTGATGACTGACTCGTATGTCCAGACACAGATGCTAAATTTGAGGTTATATTTTTCTATTGTTATTTTAAACTGTAAAATTGGTGTTATTTGAAATAACACTTGAATACAGTTTTTTAACTTCTCACATAACTGCAAGGGACTAATCGAAACTGTATTTTAAACTGTAGTTTTGTAGCAATATTTAAGTACACAGATTTTCACCACTTTCGTATAAAAGATACCCACTATACAAATGGCAACTTCTGGAAAAACTTGAGAGACGAAACACGATGGTTACCGCACGATGGATATTGGTAAATAAGTACCACATAGTACTATTAGACCAACGGTCTCAAATTTACCTACTGGGGTTTTTCCTGTTAGGTACTCGTTCCCAAAGCTGGACCGTAACTAAATATCGATGTTATTCGTGATGACAACGTGATTCCATTGTCCGATCAAACCATGTCCGATCATTCAGGGTGGAGTTAACTCTGTGATACTGTTGATTTACGTCGTAAGCAGGTACTTAACAAGAAGGTATTTACAGAAGGGTTGGCGGCAAATCCTTTTTCTTTTGTAATTTCAAAATAGATTGGTAGGATGGCAAAAAGAATACAATAATGAACGAATGCACATACACCGTGAAATTTTAGTGGTTGTTTTCCCGAAACGAGGTGATTTAGTTTCGATTGTACAATCGATTTATAATTACTATTTTGACTAGAGTCAAAAATCCAATTGTGAAAAACGAAAGTCGAAAATGATAATACGATAGATTAGGTAGCAAAGAAGCGTTACTATTGGTTTGCGGTCATTTTCGACTTTCGTTTTTCACAATTGGATTTTTGACTAGTCAAAATAGTAATTATAAATCGATTGTACAATCGAAACTAAATCACCTCGTTTCGGGAAAACAACCACTAAAATTTCACGGTGTATAGGCTTACCTACTTACTGCCTACCTACATTTGACACTTAAACTAGGTATAACATTAAATCGAGATTTTTTCCTACAAGTGGTTATAAAAATAAGATAGCTTTAAAACTGTTTTAATCCAGACCTAGATATACCTACTAAGCATAACGCTAAATCGAGTTTTGTCCAGCAAGTAGCCATTAGTAGATAGGTGCGGTCAACCAATTTGATTCCAGGCCACCACAGAATCTTGTCATTGTGAAATTTTATATAATTCTACGAATTTGTTATAAACAATCAAAATTATTTACTACGATATGGTTCTATGGTGCCCTAGGAATCAAATTGGTTGACTGTACATCCACCTACAACCTATCATTTCAAAGGGTGTTTGTAGACGTTGCATTTTTGTTAGTTTTTCTCGATTATTCCATAAAAATTGAATGAAAATTAAAAATGTTTTGTATACAAATTGTTCTAATATATAAGTTAATGTGTCTACTGCAATAATAATTCGTGATAGACTTTTATTTTCTTTAAAAATTAACAAATTATTACCTAACGGTTTTTAAAGAAAATAAAAGTCTTATCACGAATTATTATTGCAGTAGGCACATTAACTTATATATTAGAACAATTTGTATACAAAACATTTTTAATTTTCATTCAATTTTTATGGAATAATCGAGAAAAACTAACAAAAATGCAACGTTGCCAGCTCAGCAGGTATAAACCCTCTTAATGTGTTTCGATAAAGATACATTGTTAAAATGTGAATTCTATTCACCGATGGTTCTAGCTCTCGCCTCCGCGGAACGCTGCCGTTTACTACCAACAAAAAAGGGTATGACTTGTGAATTTGACAATTTGGCGTAAACAGTCGGGATTAGTGGACAGTTTCGCGAGTATAAAACGACGGCGGGCCGAGGACGGGGCACAGTGTCCATTCAGTGTGCTACAGCAAACATGGCCAAGTTCGTTCTTTTCATCTGCCTGGCTTTGATTGCCTTCGTGGTGGCCGCACCAGGTACGTCGATATGCACCGTGAAATTTTAGTGGTTGTTTTCCCGAAACGAGGTGATTTAGTATCGATTGTACAATCGATTTATAATTACTATTTTGACTAGAGTCAAAAATCCAATTGCGAAAAACGAAAGTCGAAAATGACCGCAAACCAATAGTAACGCTTCGTTGGTACCTAACCTATCGTACGATCGTACGCTACTTGTACCAACGAAGCGTTACTATTGGTTTGCGGTCATTTCCGACTTTCGTCTTTCACAATTGGATTTTTGACTCTAGTCAAAATAGTAATTATAAATCGATTGTACAATCGAAACTAAATCACCTCGTTTCGGGAAAACAACCACTAAAATTTCACGGTGTATTTGACCAAATTCGCCATCACATTTCGGGACTATATCAGCCAAAATATGTCTCTTCATCATCATTTCACCCGAAATACGTCCACTGCTTAACATAGGCCTCCAGCCTGCCCCAAGGCTCGCCAAACAGATCGGTCCTGCGCCATCCGCATCCAACGCGTTCCAGCAACTTTAACCAGGTCGTCGCTCGATCTTGTTGGAGGCCTACCTACACTGCGTCTTCCGGTCCGCGGACGCCACTCGAGAACCTTTTGGCCCCATCGGCCGTCAGTTTTACGAGCGATGTGCCCCGATGCTAATAGTCCGAGAGCTGGCACCAATTTTTGGGTAGGTATTTGAGGCAAGCTGAAAACTTGTCACATACCTCTCCTATTATACCCCAACACGAAACCACAGACCTGGCTGACGGATAGCGGGGCTAAATCTACCCTTTTTGTTAATTGGGAGACCGATTGTTCATCCAAAATTATCTGCATTTTATTTGAAATATTTATTTTTAATTATAAATAATCTTTTAAAATTTCAGCGTAACCTCGAAAACAGTTTTTTTTTTAATTTTTGCAAAATTGTTATGCAAGCATCTGGAAAAGTTTAAGTCGCGACTAAATGATCTGGCTTATTTATTTTCTCACTACTTATTTAAATGTCAAATTTTAAAGTATAAAAATTTCGAAATGCCTCAATGACATTTTCTTAAAAAAAATTGTATTTGTAACAGTATGAGGGCTAATTTAGCCCCCGCCCCGCCACCTGTCAGCCAGGTCTGTGGTTCTGTGCTTGGGTTATTATAGGGGAAGCATTAGACAAGGTTTCAGCTTGCCTCAAATACCTACCCAAAAATTGGTGCCAGCTCTCAGGCTATAATGTGTCTTTGGGTATATATTGTAAGCACTAAATATTAACTTGATTTTCAGGCGTAGTCCGCGAGCGGAGGTTCTATGATGGCGGCTATAACCACGGCGGCTTCGGCGGCTATGGAGGCTACGGTCACGGCGGCCAAGGGGGCCTTGGCGGCCAGGGCTTTGGCGGCCTGATCCCGCATGGGAGTTCCCAGTCCTTCTCCAAGTCTTCGGCCAGCTCCAGCTCCGTGTCTGGAGGCGTCGGCTTGGGCTAGTGAGTATCTTAGCTTCGATGGCTACGGCTATTTAGTGTCCTATGTTAGAAAAGTCTATGATTGCCGCCTGGAGATAATAATATCATCAAGTAATACATTCAACATGAAAAGAATCTCAAGCGCGGTCTAAATGGATCATACATAAAGAAAAAAAGAAAGAAAGAAGGTAATTGTTAAAGATAATACTTATTTAAAAACTCTTGCCAAGGTTGGAGACATTTTTTTGAAGTCGTCTCCCAGTACTAATGTTCTTTGTTTCAGATTTGTATCCATCGGCACGACAAAGAAGTTACGAACGTTGACATTCGACTGCGGACTACTTGTGATGTTATTTATTTAACTTAAGCACCTATATTGTATATTATGAAAAGTCGCATTAAACCCTAAATACAACAGCAACGTATAAAAGCAATTAAATTGTTTTCTATGGTGAAAATGGGCTAAACGTCGTTGGTAAGCGTCTAAAGTGACAGTATGATTTTTCCCGTTTAATTTGATAATTTCATTCAGAACTGTTATTAAGTAGATAAACAAATTCTTGGTCACTTTATGCTTTATAAAGATACTGTTAGGTGTTTACCCTAAAATATGTTGTTTATCTACAACTCCGTTATTAATACGTTCGTTTGTCTTTATCTGTCGCTTTAACTTCACTACATCAAGTCTGTATTTTTTTATGAGTAATGGAGTAACCTTTACATGTAAATACAGGTCCTTTCAAAGTGGCTGTTTTAGGATAAGTTAGTTTAATACTTTTTGGTTTTTATATGAGCAATGTTATTGTTAACTATTTAAAAATTAGTACTCGGAGGCTACTAACCTTATTGAAAAGGTATAAGAGAAAATATGTAGAACAGGCATGATGAATAAATTAAAATCACGAACTTACGAAAGTGACTCTTTATTTGTGTTTAGTTTACAATTATTCCTACATTAAAATAAAGACAACAAATATTAGCTCACACGCGTAGATAATTTTTCTGCACTTGACCAATCAGTTGTTAAAAAATACTTCTGAAAGTTATAATAATTAACAACTTTACTAATGTAAATAGTAAACGATACTAGATAATAAGAATTAAGATTTTTATCGTAAAATTATCCTTTTGATTGACATCATTGAACTATGTACTACTTCGCAGCTGTGTGGCGATGTATTTGGCGAGACCACGTAGATCGACGCGCTTGTTAAATTCTTATTAAGTAAGTAGTTCTAAGGTTTCATTATTTAGGGTAGTTGGTAGCGGTAGCGAAAGCGGGAGCGATAGTGGAGGCGACTTGACTGTTCGTATCGATGCGCGTTGGTCGTTCCTCAGGCACTTCTCGTTTGTTGATAATGTACGCTAGCTCGATGCTTTCACTGAAATTTCATATAGTAGTTTTAGCACAGAAAATATAAACATGTTTACATTTGTAATAAAATTTTAGACAGTAATAGTAAAGTTGCGAAGCTTATCGTTTCTTCGCTTGTTGGTCAGTAAACATTAACATTATGTACAAGTAGCGACCAATCATGTGATTAATGTATATCATAATAATTTGTGAAACTGAATCATTTGCAATGAAAGGATTAATGAAAAGCTTGTAAATATAGACATAATGTACGTACCGAATCACTAATCCATACAAAAATTGTAATTTTGATTTACCTTCAGAGTAAAACGTGGTGAATTACTATGCGTTGTGCACATAAAGTTCTTATTCATCATTTATCCCATTTGGGAACTTACAGTTCAGGCCACTCTCATTGCTAGAGGTGGAGTTGTGTCTTTGAATTAAAACTACCACAAGTCACAGATATAACACATCACGTCACTCGTGTTTCTAATTTTAGTAATTATGTTTGTGGAGTTTTGTCTTTTTATCAGTAAATATACGTTTATATTTGAATACCTGTCGTCGTCACTGCAGTCTATTACTCCGACGTGGTCTCCAGCGATGCTCGCGTCTTCGATGCTGTCGAGTAAGTAGCCAACGTCGCTGTAGCTTCGACGTAGCCTTATCTCCAGACCTGTTTTAATATAATCAATGACCTGCATTTAGCATATAAAGTAGTCATAAAACTAAACATATTTAAAGCTAAAGGGATCTTTAATTAAATAAATAAATAAATAAATAAATATCACGGGACAATTTACACCAATTGACCCAGTCCCAAAGTAAGCTTGGAAAGCTTGTGTTATGGGTACTAGGCAACGGATAAACATACTTATATAGATAGATACATACTTAAATACATATTAAACACCCAAGACCCGAGAACAAACATTCGTATTTTTCATACAAATATCTGCCCCGACACGGGAATCGAACCCGGGACCTCAAGCTTCATAGTCAGGTTCTCTAACCACTGGGCCATCTGGTCGTCAATTGCAATTGCAATTGCATATCTGAACAAAAAATATTTGTATCATACGCATAATTTTATTCGAAAAAAAACTATATTTCTCGATCACTAGAACTGGGTGAAATTCGATTTGCAAGATTCCAAAGTCAAAATATTTTTCTTATGTTTAGGCTGTAACCAAGAACTTATGAATGCGGAGGAATCTAACACAACGGTTCGGAAAAACCTTGTTGAAAAGGGTCCTGCAACATGCTCAACAAGGTATACTAAGTAGTATTTTTTCAAAACAAAACAGCAATCTAATTTACAGTAATTTTACATGTAATAGTATTTAATACAACTACATTTTTTACCACAGTAGATGTGCTATTGAGACTATAGGGATCGCCAATGCGGGCTGAAATTGTTTGCAAACATCCCTGTCTATGATTATAATCATAAATTTTATAATACGCCTCAGTGTCTTCTTGTCAATACATTTGAATTTTTTGTCTGTTTGATCGGTAATAATTTTTTCACACCACCTGCTCGACAATGCCTTATTATATATCATGCAAACCTCTCTCAAAGTAAGTCATTATAGCCCTTGGCTTTCGCCGGGCAGTAATGTTGATTCTCACTTCTCGTAGTTCTTATTGGTATGCGCTTAAAGTCTAATTTCAAAACCGCACGGCGTGCAGGCCGGCGTGCAGCACCTGCACGCTGGTCGCGGCGGCGCAGCCCGTGCTGCTGCTGCTGCTGGTGCTCAGCGTGCTCAGCCGCGCGGGCAGGCGCCGCGCCGCGCCTCATTTATTTATAACTCGGCGGCCGAACGAAAACAAAGTCAAATACTTAAACAAAAGCCGCGAGAGTTTCAATACGCTGCAATTTTAAGTATCAAAACTGCAAAAGAAGATAAAACATTAAGAAAACATCGAGTGACGAAAGTGATTTGACTCCTGATTCCATTAAATTAGACGCCTTAGGACCTCTTGCACAGTTCAGGGTAAAATAATTAAATCGATAACCCTGGGTTAAGAATGACAGTTCCATACATTTTGACACTTGTTAACCCTGGGTTAGCAGTTAACTCGCTCGGAGTTAAGTAGCTAACCCAGGTCTGCGCAAGCCGGCCTTAAAAATTGTTAATAATGTACTCCCAGAGAAGTCGAAGGAAAAATACTTAAAAGCTTTCAAAGATTTCGACAAATGGAAAACTGCAAAAGGCGCAAAGTCAGTGTCAGAATCAGTGCTTCTGGGTCTATTTCGAGTATTTTTCTAGTAGCCTTAGTTTTTATTGTCTCGCAAAAGGTGAGAAAAGTAGAGTATACTCCTCGGGGATAAAACTGATTTTGCCTCGGGCGCGCTTAAATCCTTCACTGCTCTCAGGACTCCATCTTAATTCCCTCGCTTCGCTCGGGAATCAACTAAAAACCCCGTCGCTACGCTCGGGAGTTAAATCTGGAGTCCCTCGATACGCTCAGGATTCAATATCGCGCCCGTGACATAATGCGGTGCTTTATCCCCTTGATGTACAATCTACTATTATTTCAAATTTTGTTATAAAAACCTATGCAATTTCCCAGAAACGACCTAATAGACAGACAAACTGCAAACAAACCAATATTGCTTGTTAAAGCTTGTGAAAAATTACTTACTGGGTGCGGCGACAACAACAGCAAACAACACAGCGACAACACATGATACTCGGGTCAACATTTTGATTACAACTATTATCTTCCAATAGCTTTTACTGCTTTTTATGTAAACATTTGTCCCAGTTCGGGCAGGATGTACGGCATTAATGTCACCGCATGGTCAGGCCCAATGTCACAATTTGGTGTTCTGACAGAACAAAGAACATGACCTTTACTAACTACTAGTGTGACGTTATAGCATGATACATGGGATGTTAATTCGATGATTACCGTGTTACCATTGTTGTATTTGAACTGCGGAATGAACAAGATAATTTTGGCGATTATTATGTTTATGTTTCTTACTAATTCGGTTTCCGTCGGTCAGTTTATGGTGACGCAGAAATGTTCACGGGAAATCTTCTCTTCCGCGTGAAAATAATGAAATAATAATGATAGAAAAATTTATACAGAAGATTGGAGGGAGAGACTGTAGGGGACTGAAATTTTCCACATCAATTGTAAGTTTCTACATCAAATGTAGAGCCACAGCATCCATAAAAATCACAAGCCTAAACTCAAGGGGGGCAGAATCTCTTAGCTTATCCTGGCACGGCCTCTTGGCAGTGTACATACTATTTTTTTTACCAAGTGGTGTTCAACAAAGATACGGTATTTCATTATAATCATGATCGATTTTATGGAATAATAATCACAAAATTTCGTTTCAAAATTTATTTGAACAATACAACCTCAAGGTTAACAATACTTAAAAATAGTGACAATGGTTTGTAAATTACTATGACATTGATAATCTTTTGTCATTTCACCCCCCATATCCTCCTTTCTTATCTGAGACGATCTTATAATCTTCAAGCCTTGCTTTACTGGTATCCTGTCCTTCAGATTTGTCGATTTGGCTGCCAGAACTATGATCACTATGGCCTCCACCATCTTTACCTCCACCATAGTTATTAGCTTCTACAGTTTGTTTTCCACCTCCAATTCCATCCGTGTTTCCACTGTCGTTACCTGCTTTACCACCTTGGTCTTTCTTTTCTCCAGTATGAACGTTACCTTGGCCACTGCCATGCTGATGTTCCTCCTTCTCATTACCATTATTACCGTTGTAACCACCAGCATCTCTTTCACTGCCTTGGATGGCGGCGCTTGCGTCATCCTTTTTGCCACCTGCGGCTAAACTACTTTGATGTAATCCCTCATTTCTGCTGCCTTGTTGTTCACTTTTACCACTACCAGTGTTGCTCTGGTAGTCGCCAGATCCGTTTTCACTGCCATGACTACTGCTTGTGTGACCTTTTTTATCCATAGAGTCTTTGCCATCTCCTGATACATCGCTGAAGCTAGAGTCGTCTACTTTTCCGTCTTTACCACCATCGTTTTGTTCACTTTTATCATCACTAGTGCCCCCGTGGTAACTGCTACCATCACCATTTTCATTGCTACTAGTTCTACCTGAGTTACTTTTATGATTTCCAGATTCAACATTTACAACGCTATCTCCACTGCCTAGTCCTTCTTTAATGCTTTTCTCATTGCTTACTTTCAATTCATCAGTATCTTTACCCCCTAAGCCGTGTCCATTACTTTCACCACCACTATTCTCGACGTAACCACTGTTATTATCACTGTTTTTTCCACCAGCATCACCAATGATTCCATCGTTGTCATCTTTGCCGTTTCCACCAAAATTATTGCTACCTCCACTTGTTCCGCCTATATTGCTACCATATCCAGAACCATTTCCACTTGACATATGGTCATTCCTATTTCCTCTGCCGCCAGCATCTTTACTGCCACTACCACCATGACTTACGTCACCACCGCTAGATCCTTTGTCTCTATCACTGCCAGCATTGTATCCAGAGTGCGTACTGCCGTCGTCGTTTACGTGTGATATTGGTAGCGCTATGGAAGTAAGCTTGCGCTGTTCTGCAACTGTGCCGCCGGAGTCACTACCGTAGTTGCCGTCCCGTCCGCCGTAGCCGCCTAGGACATTAATATAATGGTTTATTTCCAAATATAGTTATAGTTGTCAATAGCACGACCGGATAGCTCATTGGTTATACAACCTAACCCAAAGATTGACATCAAGTCGGGGCAGATATTATGTTCAAAAAATTCGAATATTTGCTCTCGAGTCTTAAGTGTTAGACAACATCACGGGCAATAGATATTTAAATATGTTTATCCATTGCCATGTAGATATCCATAACGAAAGCTTTGCTTACTTTGGGACAAGATCCATTGGTGTCAATTTCCCGTGATATTTATTTACACAAAAGGAGCTTATATAGTCAAACTGTAATTACACAATGTTACTTAGCGTTGTTCCTTCGATCATTTTGTGTATTCATATAGGTACGTACCTATGATGATGATGATGATGTTACATTTCAGCTAATAGAACGTTAACTTTCTAGTTACAGAGGAAATTCTATAATGCCATAGCAGGTATTTATCTATACCTATAAAACAGTTACGTGACTGACTGACCGTTTGGCAGACAACGCACAGCCTAAACCACTAGAGCTAGAGACTTGAAATTTGACAGACATTACATCAGGTGCACTGAGAGGACCTTTTCCAACAACGGCCAACCGATAGTGTCTTTGTTAACCTCTACATTGGAATCATCGATAATTTGGATTGAATAGAAGATGTTTTCCAAATTTCCCTCGGAATAGAGAGCTAGTCAATAGTCATGCACGGGAGCGATGCCTGAGCATATAAAGTCAAAAAATTGTTTAACTAGTCTCTCATTCTTTATCTATTATAAAGCTGAAGAGTTTGTTTGCTTGAACGCGCTAGGAACTACTGGTCCGATTTGAAAAACCCTTTCAGTGTTAGATAGCCCATTTATCGAGGAAGGCTATAGGCTATGAATCATCACGCTAATACCAATAGGAGCGAGCATCAATGATTAACGCGAACGTAGTCGCGGGCACCAGCTAGTCTTAAATATTTACCTGGGGCTGCGTGAATGTCGTAGATCACACACAAGCACCAAAAGGCCAGCCCAAGTCGAGCCATGTTCCCGAACTGCGTCCTCAAGACCAACCATCCAAGTTTTATAGAACTCCAGCCAAATGCACTGTCATACTCGACACAATCACTTTTTTACACTAAGATCCTTCATGTTTTGGTGCCGGCATTCCATGTTTTTTGCGCTTACTAATCGAAGATTCAATGAGTGTAGCAAAAACGTATTTTGATTGAATTGCTGGAGTAAAAAAAAATGTGCATAGATGATTTTTGTGTAGCTGAATTATTTCTAAGTATTGTAATAGCAGTCACGTAAATACTAAACAGTTATGAAAAACCAATACGAATTGTTGGTGCTGGAGTAAGAAAAGAGATAAGGTAAGTCTTCGTATAAATGTCTGCTGTAATATATTCCTTGCTGTCATTCTTTTGTAAAAAGGTTGCCTGGAAGAGATCGCTCCAAAGCGATAAGGTCGCCTATTGCTTACCGTATATTTTTTTTCATGTACTTGTTTTTCTGTAGTGTTTTCTTTGTGGTGGACAATAAAGAGTCATTTATTGTATCCAGTATTGGTTGTCTGTTAGAGATCGCTTTTGAGCGATAAGACCGCCTATTGTCTGCCTGATTTTTTATTGTTATTAATTTTTTCTGTACTATTTTGGTGATCAATCTATACATATAATAAATCTGTAACAAGTCGGTGTCTGTACATTGAAGATATTTGAGAAAAACTGTCACTAGGGCTATTTATTAGCACAATAGAACCCAAAACAATGATTTTTAGAATTATTGTCTGTTTGTCTGTTTGTCTGTGCGTTTGTGCGCGCTAATCTCAGAAACGGCTTAACCTAGAAGGATGCGGTTTTCACTGATATGTTGGTATTTTCTTGGATTAACATTTAGTGTTTGTTTCATTTGAATCGGTTCACAAATAAGAAAGATACGTCTATTTTAAGAATTTATCGAACAGGTTTTTTTGTTTGAACGCGCTAATCTCAGGAACTACTGCTCCGATTTGAAAAATTCTTTCAGTGTTAGATAGCACATTTATCGAGGAAGGCTATAGGCTATATATCATCACGCTAACACCAATAGGAGCGGAGTGGAGCGGAATAATGTTTCAAAATCGGGGGTTTTTGAAGTAAAACTTCTATAGGCACGCTTGTCTTGGGAGTACGGTGCACGGTGTTGAATGTGAACGCGGGTGTGCGGGGGGGTGCGGGGGTGGGTATTTTTTTTTTATATCAAGGAACTAAGGAGAGCCATAATTGATGAAAAAGCAAATAGGATAAAAAAAAAATAAGCTGCCCAAATTACTAACCCCCCTTACCCCCTCCTCATTTTACAAACCCCCGAACCACCTAAACCCAACCCCCCTAACACCGAACCCCCCAAACCCCCGGAACCCCCCCCCCCTCCCCCCTCCCCCTCCCCCTCACCCTGGTTACCATATGGGATCAAAGTGCTCGTCAAGACGAATCAAACGAGCCCAAACTCGATGGGGTTGTGTCGTTTTATTGTGGAGTGCCTTTGGCCATCTTCCAGCTCCATCATCAGACCCTGGTTACCATCTGGGATCAAAGTGCTCGTCAAGACGAATCAAACGAGCCCAAACTCGACGGGATTGTGTTGTTTTATTACATAGTTCCTACGGCCACCATCCAGCTCCATCATCAGATCAGCTCCATGTTACAATAATATTGCATTGTCATCCAATTTACACATATGTGCAAAATTTCAGCTCAATCGGAAACCGGGAAGTGGGTCAAAATCGCGCCCTAAGGAGTCGGTTACAAACAAACATACAAACATACAAACATACATACAAACATACAGGTGAAGCTAATATAAAGCGTGTAAAAAAGGGATTTGAGAAAATTGCAATTAAAGTTTAAAGTTAATATTTGCACTTTTTTGTGTTATGACAGTTTTTTACAGGATGTATTGTTATTGTTGGTGGGTGACTGCACCTAAGTACGTCGAAACTAATTTTGGATAATAATCAGGCCTTCTTCTCTGTAAATAAGAAAAACGTGAGTTATTTAGACGACCAGATGACCTAGTGGTTAGAGAACCTGACTATGAAGCTTGAGGTCCCGGGTTCGATTCCCGTGTCGGGGCAGATATTTGTATGAAAAATACGAATGTTTGTTCTCGTGTCTTGGGTGTTTAATATGTATTTAAGTATGTATCTATCTATATAAGTATGTTTATCCGTTGCCTAGTACCCATAACACAAGCTTTCCTAGCTTACTTTGGGACTGGGTCAATTGGTGTGAATTGTCCCGTGATATTTATTTATTTTTATTTATTTTATTTACGTGAAATTTGTATGTACGGTGTTTACATTATATTTGTAGAATACATACAATACGACGTGTGCATAAGCTATTGTATTGACTATTATAGTCTTAGTTAGAATAGAACTATATAACCAAGCCACTGCTTTCTGCGATTCTCTGAAAACCCTTCGGTTTTACTAATCTGACAACTGGCATATCCGAGACTTCACTAATCTGAGGATTCGCGCTATTCATCCGCCATTATCTATACATATAATAAATCTGTAACAAGTCGGTGTTTGTACATTGAAGATATTTGAGAAAAACTGTCACTAGGGCTATTTACGAGGGGCGTTCAATATAAAGTGAGAATGAGATGCAAACTCTTTTAATATTACGAAATTAAATACTGGCCGGTAAAGCTAATCTATCTAGCTCAAGAATATTACATAAAAAAACTGGATGTTGCCTGCCGAACTATGAGTTGAAGCCAGGTTCATTCACCTTTGCTCCTATGTTCTATCTCTTTTCAACACTGTGATATATTGCCAGGTTATTTATAAAAAAACCTTATTTTTTTTAGAAATACGTATTATCCGGCATCACCTAATTAATTTACTTTAAGCTAATTTCAACAGAAATTTATATTTTTCTTATAAAACTTTCTGCAATAAAATTTACTTAGTTTTCTTTGTATTATACAAAAAAAAGAACCCAGTCAAAATCCTCATTTCACCGGTATGCACCTCCTGCGTACTATGGCAGCACTAAATGGCCGATATGTCAGAATCACGTCAGAATTGTCAGAAGTCATTCACCAATTTCAGAGGATTTTTACGTTAAATAAACGTTTTTCGTCGATTTACTTGGGTTATGCGCTATGTATTGCATAGTAAAGCATTGTAGGAGTAATTGGAGGCCGAAATCCGACATAAAACTTCACAGGTGAGTACTTATTTTACGAAAATGTTCATAAATCTTAGTGGCAATCAATTTTCCTATATTTTACTTCTAAGCTTTGTTAGTTTTTATTCAAAAACCCCACGAATAGGTTTATAATGTTAAGTTAGAAGTATATTTTGTTTATTTGGAGTTAAACATGACCATAAATGAAAAATTGAAGAATGTGTGGTTTTACAACTAGGGTGACCAATCCTTTTTCATGCATGGTATTTATTCGTATTGAATGGAGCTAAATCTATCAACTTGGTACGGTTTCTATCTTCATAATTCATATCACAGTATATAATAACATGTTTATTGTTTGTGTCTTTACAATTAACATGAATAATATTTTACATTGCAGTTTTCCAAAAGATGAAAGAAGGAGGCAAAATTGGCTGTCGATTGTACCGATAAAGGGAAAGGTGTAGAGCGTTTGACAATTTGCAGCTTGCATTTTAAGCCTGAAGATTATGACTATGACCCAGAAAGGCCGGAACGCCTACTCAGTACAAAACAATATTATTCTCACATGTGTAGAAAATAAAGAAACTGTTATAACGTCCTAGTATTTTATTATTTTTTTCCATTGACAAATACTTCACTTATGTTTTGCAGTAAGTATTTGTAGCGTCCTCAGGTAAAAGGTAACCTTTTGCCGGATATCAGTAAGGCCGAGTAACTGCAGAGTGGCATAGAAATGCAACCAGAAATGGACCTTATATTGACGACTGACAAAAAAATTAATTATTAAATTATTATTATTAATTGGTACCTTTTACTTGAGTTTGTGAGGATGGATGCTCACTTTCATGATAAAACGGTTGAATAAAAATTTAATAACAAAACCGGCCAAGTGCGAGTCGGACTTGCGCACCGAGGGTTCCGTACAAATTTATATGTATCTATGAACATCCAGTCTTAGCAGACCCCTGTTCCTAAGCAAAATGTGCGCAGTGTGGGATCATTGTAGATTGGTTACTGATATAGACAGACAGACAAAAAAAATTTATGCTTTCTGCTTGCAATTTATGCTTGCAATTTTTCCTTTATCTGTGCTATAAGACCTTGCTTCGTACCAAATTTCAAGATTCTAAGTTCACGGGAAGTATCCCTTGCGAGTGTCGAAAATTTGCGGCAAATGGCTGTAGGTATCTTTTGATTGCGTTGGGTTAGAAGTTTGATTTTTCAGAGCTCCAAGGGACAGTACAGTAGACTTGAGTATTTGATTTAAATTTCAGCTTGATACCTCCACGCGTTCCTGAGAAAAAGGGTCTTGACAGACGGACGAACGGACAACAAAGTGATCCTATAAGGGTTCCGTTTTTTCTTTTTGAGGTACGGAACCCTAAAAATTGAATTTAATTGCAATTGGTTGAATTTAATAAATTACAAAATCAATCTGTTGTATAAAAGTATGTCAAATTCCGTGGGATATTCCTAATGTATGCTTAATTATGGACACCCTAAAGAAAGAGATGCAAGATCGGCGTGACGTAATTCAAGGTCATTTTTTCTGGCTTCAAAGGAATGTTCGGCATGCAATATCCAGTTTTTTTATTTAATATTCTCGATCTAGCTGATTGCTATGAAAAAAAAACTAACTGTCTTTTGTTTAAAAAAATATACGGTAATTTCTTTGCAATGCTATTGAGTACGTTAGCGAAAATGGAGAAAATTGAACTGCGCGCCGTTATCAAATCCTTGTATTTGTAAATTTTTTCTACGGACCAAGTCAATTTGGATTTGCGGGACACTTTAGGGTCTAATGCTCCTCCGTATTCGACAGTCGCACGTTGGTGCGCCAAATTTAGACGTGGAAGAACATCGACAATGGACGACCCCCGCTCCGGATGCCCTACTACAGCAGTAACTGAAGAAATTGTGAAAAAAGTCGAAAACTCAGTTTTGGCGGATCGTCGTGTCACAGTTCGTTTTATTGCTGAAAATGTAAAGATTTCAACGGGGAGCGTGCATAATATTTTACATGAACGCTTGGGTATGAAAAAGGTATCTGCGCGTTGGGTACCAAGAATGCTTACTGACACGCAAAAACAAACTAGACTAGAGATTTGTCAAGAAGCTTTGAACCTGATGCAGCAAGACCGGGAACTTTTTTTGGCGCGATTTATAACAACGGACGAAACATGGCTCCATCATTACGACCCTGAAACGAAACTGCAGTCTATGACATGGAAAAGGCCATCATCTCCAACTCCGAAGAAATTCAAGGTGAGCCCATCTGCCGGTAAGGTCATGGGCTCTGTTTTTTGGGATGGTAAAGGGGTATTAATGATTGAGTATCTCGAGCATGGAGCCACTATTACGGGCACTTTATACGCCAAACAAATAGCAACATTGCGCAATGAGATCCGCGAAAAACGGCGAGGTAAACTCTCGAAAGTTGTGCTGTTCCACCAGGACAATGCCCCGGCATACAAGTCCGCCGTTGCAATGGCTGCAATTCGTGATGCTGGGTTCGATATCCTTAAGCATCCTCCGTATTCACCAGATCTCGCTCCCAGTGATTTCTACCTATTTCCGAGATTGAAACAATACCTGAGAGGCCAGAAATTTGAAGACGACGACGCGGTAGTCGCTGCAGTACAAGATTTTTTAAGTACTCAAGATGAGACCTTTTTTAAAAATGGAATTTTAAGTTTAGAAAAAAGATATACTAAGTGTATTATGCGAAAAGGTGACTATGTCGAAAAATAAAATGACATTTAGTAAAAGTTGTTTATAACATACTCATTCTCACTTTTTATTGAACGCCCCTAGTATTAGCACAATAGAACCCAAAACAATGTTTTTTAGAATTATTGTCTGTTTGTCTGTTTGTCTGTGCGTTTGTGCGCGCTAATCTCAGAAACGGCTTAACCTAGAAGGATGCGGTTTTCACTGGTATATTGGTATTTTCTTGGATTAACATTTAGTGTTTGTTTCATTTGAATCGGTTCACAAATAAGAAAGATACGTCTATTTTAAGAATTTATCGAACAGGTTTTTTTGTTTGAACGCGCTAATCTCAGGAACTACTGCTCCGATTTGAAAAATTCTTTCAGTGTTAGATAGCACATTTATCGAGGAAGGCTATAGGCTATATATCATCACGCTAACACCAATAGGAGCGGAGTGGAGCGGAATAATGTTTCAAAATCGGGGGTTTTTGAAGTAAAACTTCTATAGGCACGCTTCACTTGGGAGTACGGTGCACGGTGTTGAATGTGAACGCGGGTGTGCGGGGGGGTGCGGGGGCGGGTAATTTTTTTTATATCAAGGAACTAAGGAGAGCCATAATTGATGAAAAAGCAAATTGGATAAAAAAAAAATAAGCTGACCAAATTACTAATTCCACGCGGACGGAGTCGCGGGCAAAAGCTAGTAAAGAATATTTGTATTGTATTGTATTGTATTGTCAATATCCAACAGAATATGAAAGAGAAGGCATCTAACTGCATCCCTCAGATTATCCCATGTCAGCTTAAAAGGTAGACTGATTTTTCGGATTTTCGTAATTTTCATTAAGTACTGGACAGTAGGCCAAAAAGTTATCGAAAGTCATCCACGGATCGGAAGACGCAGTGTAGGTAGACCTCCAACAAGATGAAGCGAGGACCTGGTTAATTTTGCTGGAACATATTGGTTGCGGATGACGCAAGACTGGTTTGTTTGGTACGGCCTATGTTCAGCACTGGATGTCTTTCAGCTCAAATGATGAGGAGTGTACAGATGTATATGTGTGTGAGACCCATTACGTTTCTACAATAGATAATTCGTTTTAATACGAAAATTTAGACAGTCGTTTAACATGTGTTATTATAACACATGTCAGTAGGAACCAGGGGCTAAATTCAGGAACGGAACTTTTTGGAATCGGTTTGCGAGCGGTAATTCAATCGTTTGGGAGAGGATAGGAATGGGCTGAGCTTGGGATGAGCTTGGCTTCGTAGGCACGTTTTGAACGATTCGCGGTAATTACCTATACATTAGATATGGTTTCTAAATGATGTAGGCTGTGATTACACTTAATGAGCTTCCGACATTTCGACGCAGTTGCATTGCGACTGCGTCGAAATATCGGGTACTACACATACATACATAAATACAATCACGCCCTCTTATCAGCAAAGGGGTAGGCAGAGAGTATTTGTTTCCATCTATTACAATTCCGACATGCATCTTTCGCTTCCAGAACACTCATTAGTACATGCTCGCCGGTTTCAGGTACCGTAAACCTGGCTTTGATCAAATTGGGGTAACTTAGATAGTTTTAAAATCGCTATAAAGTGATTGACATGTAGATAAAGAGAGGATCGATGAAGACTTCGACAAGGAATATCAACTTTCTTGTTACTTGGCCGATTTTTTAAAGTAGCTTCGCAGTGCAAAGTCACCCCGGTTTGCGGTAGGTACTCTTCGGGTATCGGCTGCTAATTAAAAATAATTACAAATAGGGTCTAAGAAGTCTCGTGGGAAATATGCCTAACGCCTAAGACGTGGTTAAGCTTTTTGTGGTAAGACCAATAATATAATTTACTTACTTACTACTTACTATACTAAGGCGCAGTGACCCAAAGTGGGTCTTGGCCTCCAACACCAGATTACGCCACGCTTTGCGATCTTGAGCCAGCTCTTGCCAGTCTTCGACCCCGAGGCCGAAAGGTCTTTCAGGACCTCGTCCCTCCAGCGGTAGGGTGGGACGACCAACCGGCCTACGTCCACTCGGTCGTCCCAAGTACGCTTTCTTCACGGTTCGATCCTCTCCTAACCTTTCTACGTAACCGAGCCACCGGAGTCTGGACCCCTTGGTTTCTCCTATAACATTGGGCTCAGATACCAAGTCCTCAATTTCCTTATTCTTTCTTACCCTCCAGCTACCGTGCTCCCTCTGAGTCGGCCCCAGAATCTTCCGCAGAATCCTCCGTTCTGCCACTAGCAGCTTATTCTTTTCTTTGAGTGTTAGTGTCCAAGCTTCGCAACCAATATAATTTACAAACATAAAATTTATTTGTTTTGTGCGCTTTTGGCAGCCGCCGCGCCGCGACCTATGGCTCCGAGGAGAAGGGCTACGGATTAGCCTGAGCCATGTCGAATTAAGCTCGATCATAGACGTGAGTTATCCGAATTTTTTCACTATAATATAATTTTGCAGTTAACCTATTCTAAAAATTCGATTAGACATGGTGATATTAGATTATTTTTCATTCCCCAGCCTCACTTCCAAATCTACGCATATGTCTACGCTATGCATCGTGTTTTTTTGATATCCTTTAACGTCATCCTTTATCCTTTAAAATGAAGTTAATTTCTCTAAGACAAGTGTCCTATCTATTCTTGTTAAAAAGATAATCAACAATTAAAACAGTGTAAATGGTTCTTAATTTATGACATTGAAGTTAAAACACTGCCATATTTGACACTAAATTTTTGCAAATAGCATATAGTCTGCGCGCGCTTTATATTTTTTTTCCTTTTTTTTTGGGTCGGTATCAAAACGACCGAATCTACAAAATGACTTGTTCTGCATAAGGACTAGATCACAAAACGACCACAGATAGTATATATGTCTCAAAATTACATGGTAGCAACACGACCACTGACCTGAAGGCCTCATCATCTCAGAATGGCTTAGTATCAAAACGACTAGTCCGCTATACGGCTACATAGTGGAACGTCTACAATAGTAGTAGATTCAACACTACAACACTAGATCGCATAACGACCTTCTGGCGAAATGTTTCCATACATACAAACTTTTGCGTTTAGAATATTAATAATGAGATTAGTAAGATTTTGAAGCACCTTAAATTAATAATTTATTTTATTTTAGCTTTCTTTTTTTTGTGTAGGTAGGAATTGAAGGTAGGTAGTTAGGTAGGTAATAAAATCACATCACTACAGGATAAAATATTACATATATTTCATACATATCTACAGCATTATGGCAATAGTAAATCTATGTTATCACATTGTGCATTTTGGAGCTTTCTTCTCAGTTTTGGTTTCAAGCGGTCAATTCTTAACGTCTGAAAGAAAATAGGTAGGTAAATGTTAGTTAATTACTTCGCTATCAAAATATAGAGACACTAGGGAGCAAAAATAATTGGTTACTTCTACAGAACATTCCTTACGAAGTGACCCTTTATATTCACTCGTCAGCGCATAGCACAACTTAAAAAAGTATATGTTTGTAAAATACCCGAACAATAATTTTATTTTTCAAATGGCATTTGAAATTTACCACTAGTTTTAGGCGGAGAAAAGCATCAAGAGAAACTTGTATACACCTGCGAAGCAGTTCAATGGTGTGTGTAAAGTTCCCGATCCGCATTGGGTCCGCGGGGGAACTACAGCCCATCATTTTTAGAGGAGCCTGTACCCAGCAGTGGGATGTACGAGTATACATAGGCCGGAAATCATGATGACGGTGAATTGTACCTATATCTTTGATCATCATAATTAATATCTAGAGGTACGAATATTTCTTCACAAGCTGAGTTGCATGTAATATGGAATCATCATTCACTTCGAAAGATACAATTCCATCTGCGAAGAATTCGTTATCGTTACTTGGTGAGAATTACGCAATTTTCCAAGACATAAACTACTTATCCTATGTCCCCAGAGTCTCAAAACTATCTCCATACCAAATTTCATCTAAATCGGCTCACCGGTTTAAGCGTAAAGAGGTAACAGACAGATAGACGAAGTTACTTTCGCAGTTATAATATAAGTATGGATATATGTAGATTACGGAGCTTAAGCCTCAAAATATCACTACACTTTGTCATCCCTGTAAATTCTATTTTTGTTATTATAATTATTATTCTTTAGTTTGTAGTTCGACATTTTAATATATATTTTTTTGATCATATGATAATTTATAATATTATTTTTGATGAATTGATATTTTTATTTTTTATTTTTATTTTGTTTTTGTATAAAATAATTTGCATGCTGGTGTGCCGGCCGAATACTGTTACCTTTTTTACTTTTGATACGTATTCTAAGCAAATAAACATTTCTTTCTTTCTTTCTTTCTTTCTTTCTTTCTTTCTTTCTTTCTTTCTTTCTTTCTTTCTTTCTTTCTTTCTTCTTTCTAAACCTCGTTTAAAAGGTAAATGTAATTATTCAACTAACCCGTATCCTCCGCTCTTGTAGCCACCACCAGCGCTGGAGCTCGCGCTGGCACTGGCTTTAGCACTGGCACTGGCACCACTGTAGCCACCTCCGCTGCCTCCGTAACCACCATTGCCGCCGCCGCCATGGCCGCCAGAGCCACCTCCGCCGTGACCGCCGGAACCGCCACCGCCGAAGCCACCGCCGCCTCCATTGCCACCGCCGAGACCACCGCCGCCGCCGTTACCACCTCCTAGGCCACCGCTGCCGCCGCCGCCGTGACCACCTCCTAGGCCACCGCCGCCGCCGCCTCCGTTGCCACCGCCTAGACCACCGCCGCTTCCGTGTCCACCGGAGCCGCCGCCGCCCAGACCACCGCCGCCTCCATTGCCACCGCCCAGACCACCGCCGCCGCCTTTGCCGCCGCCGCCGCCACCGCCGAAGCCGCCGCCTCCACCGAAACCGCCTCCGCCGCCACCGCCACCTCCGAAACCACCGCCGCCGCTAGAGCCACCACCGCCGTGGTTGCTACCGCCCCCGCCGTAGCCTGTAAAAATTAAAGAAGGGTAAGATATAATTAAGTCGTGGTAGCCTAGTTTGACCTATGGCCTCTCGAGCAGAGGGTCGTAGGTTGAATCCGAGCTCGCGCCTCTGGAATTTATGTGCGAAATTATATTTGAAATTTACCATGAGCTTTACGCGAAGGAAAGTATTGAGGGGAAACCTGTACACATTTGTAGAAGTTCATTTTCCGGAAGGATCGATATGACGACAAACTTGCTGAATATTAGACCGCGATAAGACTAATAAATAATAAATGTTAAAAATAAATAAATAAATAATAATATAATAGAGCTGATAGTTATTCTAATTCTAAACGTATAAAAAATAATTATCAAAATCGGACTACTCTGTAAAAAGTTATGCGTGGTCATACATAAAAAAATATATACGCGTCGACTTGAGTACCTCCTCCGTTTTTTTCGTCGGTTGATAATAGAATAATAATGACTGATTGACTTATTAACTGATTGAAAGCCAACCAACGCAAAGCCTATACCATTAAAGGTGCAAACTCAAAATTAGGCAGACATATTTCTTGCGATAGAGAGCTTGAGCTTTGCCTTCCATACTTCCACAGGAGCGAAACCACGAGATAAAGCTAGTTCTAGATACGTAACCTACTTAGAAACAAAATAAAGAAAGACAAGGCTCCTCTAGGACATGAAATCAAACGTCGTTTGGTTTGACTTCTAAGAACGGTTCTATCATCTGAATAATCCGTATAAATTAAAGATTGCTCTTGCATAAGTGATAAAACACGAATCAAAGTACCTAGACGCTATGTGTTGACAAAGGACATAGATAGACGAGTATCTCACTTATATTTATGATCTCATGCTATTTGCATTTAAAAGTGTTTAACACTTGCAGCCAGTGTGTGCAAACAACACCGTGGCTGTGATTGTAAACAACGTTTTAGCCACATCCTGATTTCTTTGGTGTCCATGACAACTAGCTTATATTCGCGACTTCGTTCTCATCAAATTCATCGTCCTATGAGAATTAAAAATAGAGTCATTTTCTTGCTTACTCCGTAAAACGAAAGGTAATCTATTTAAAATTTCATAGCTTTCTAGGTCCTAAGGGTTTAGGCTGGGCACAGATATAGATATTCTCACATGGCTGTCAATTTTGTACAGTAATATTGAAGTGTGAAGTCAGTTATTAACCAACTCAATTTTATACATTTAATAGATTGAAAAGTAATCTGGTTTTCCGGATTCAAATTACACGATTTTTTTTTATTAGAGTCGTCATCGTTCCAGGCTACGAGTATACAGGGTTATTTGTAATTCACTAGCATCCTTTTAACCCTATTCTCCCCTACCACTTAAACAAATGTTTTTTGTTTTACGGCTTTTGTCATAACTTAATATTTTTGGTGTAAAGACGTTTTGAAAATTTGAAATTACCTCTTATTTTTACGATACTCTGTGTATTTGTATGGGAAAAAAAGTGCTTCATTTTAAAAAGTCGTAAAACAAAAAACATTTGTTTGAGTGATAGGAATTCAGGGTTAAGAGGATGTCAGTGAATTGAAACTAACCCTGTATACACACAAGTACAAGTAGCGTACGATCGTACTATAGGTTAGGTACCAACAAGCGTTACTATTGGTTTGCGGTCATTTTCGACTTTCGTTTTTCACAATTGGATTTTTGACTCTAGTCAAAATAGTAATTATAAATCGATTGTACAATCGATACTAAATCACCTCGTTTCGGGAAAACAACCACTAAAATTTCACGGTGTATATGTCACACTGTAGGGTGCAGGCCTCCTCTCGGAATAAGAAGGTTTAGGTCGTAGATTCCATGTGTGAGTTGGGAACTTAACCGTAAAGCTCATGGTAAATTTCAAATATAATTTCACATATAAATTCCCGAAAAACTCATAGGAGGAATTATTGGTCAAGGGTCTCTTCGCATCAAATATTGTCAAATACCCTGATGATTTTGTAGGAACACCATAAGTTGTTGTCGTCATGGAGAATAAAAAATGTCTATTTACCTGGGGCTGCGTGGGCGCAGACGAGGAGCCCTAAGGCGCAAGAGGCAAGCACCAGTCGAGCCATTTTGCTGAACTGTGCCGAATCGCCTCCCGACCTATCTTTTATACCGCCGCACTCCGCTAGCTTATGTCATACTCCTGTGTTTGCGATCTTCAGTTTTTACACGCGCAAGTTTTTGCACGCTATAGTTTTTTAGGGTTCGTTTGGTTAAATTGCTCGATGGGGTTACAATGAACAATTACAAACACTAATTTGGCTAGAATTTTGAATACTTACTTATTATAAAATATTGAAGTCTAATGTGCGAAAACGTAGTGAATGCATGACCTCTATCTAAGCCTGAATTTTAAAAGTACTCGTTACATACAATATTTACTTCCTACTTTTTTAGACGCGTGAAACATTACAAAAAATTTCTGTATCATAATTTTCTTGTTATTTCGGTAATTAAAGACTAAAAGTAACAATTGAGTAAAGTGAGTAGGATTCTGCATGTTTCACTTGGCTGCTATGGTGCATATCTTCAGTGAGGTTCTACGCCTTTTCGCAACAAGGTATATGTGTATTGTTCCCAACTGATTAATTTGCCAACTGTTTAATTTCCCAACTGTTTTTTTCTGAAAGTGTAAACTATTAAGGATTGTTATAATACTAACCTAAACTAGCTTTTACGGTTCTACAGGATAGTCCGAAATATATCTTGAATACTTTACAGTTTCAGAAAAAAAAAAAAGCATCTGGGAAATTAATCAGTTGAGAAAAAAAATCGGCCAAAAGGCAGGATCTCCTTCAGTGGTGAACCTAAGGGGGTCTAAGGGCTCTAGCCCTCCTCTCAAAGCATTTGAGCTCTACCGTGATGTGCCGTGCCTTTTTAGTGTTTACTTTGGTAAAACCTCTTCGCCATTTTCAGCCGGGTCAAGCCGATTTTAAGCGAGTTTATGTATTTATGGCCAAAAAATATAATTTACCTATAACGCGTTACAGTTTTGTAACTCTGTGCAACTACGGTTATCA
Source organism: Archips crataeganus (assembly GCA_947859365.1). Taxonomy (NCBI): domain Eukaryota; kingdom Metazoa; phylum Arthropoda; class Insecta; order Lepidoptera; family Tortricidae; genus Archips; species Archips crataeganus. The sequence continues at coordinate 21,108,127 of OX402048.1, forward strand.
GTTTTGTTTATTTATTTCAATCAAATTTATTCCTTAAATCAATAGCGACATTGTTTGAAATCACACGTCAAAAAATAAAAATAAATTGAAAGAATGAAGTGAGTGGTTAATTTTGTTAAATGAAATTAAATTAATATTGTAATGCAATAAGACCAGCGCCGGCCGCAATGGTCGCTTTATGTTTTTTTTTTAAATGTAATATCACGAATAAGTCACGTTTTCTTTCTTTTTTGTATTATGAGAGGGAGGCAAACGAGCCAGCTGGTCATCTGATGGGAAATGATCACCACTACTTTCATTCTTTCTAACATTTTACACTGAGCACTACTTACCCCCTGTTTCACCATCCATTGATTAAATTTATTTGACAGTTAAACGTGATGCTGTCTCTGTTTGTTTTGTTCGAATAGACAGAGACGGCATCACATTTATCCGTCACTTAAAATTAATCAATGGGTGGTGAAACAGCCCCTTAATCTTACTCTAAACAGCACATTCAAATTAGGACACTCATTCCTGTCCAATGATCCTGGACACTGTACTCTCTAAATCTAAAATATTTTAGTCTGAGAACCCTACTTAACGGATTGATCTAACACGGCTAAACAAGTTGTAAGTGGATATGGTTGAAACTTTTTTTATTTGGACTTATCCAAGCGTTATTAAGTATGGACTCGTCCGTGGAACTTTTTACCGAAGCTTTGCAAAAAGCTCGGACCAAACCTCGGGCTTTTATTCCTAATGAGCGTTTTATTCCTGGTAATATTTTTTCATCTAGGTATCTATAAACATAACAAATTAATTAATTATGTTTCAATACAAAATCCTCTACTTTTTTAATTCTGTAAAACTAGAAAACAAGACAAAATTATTTTAAATCCTAATTGATAAAGGTTCCGAAATTTATATTCGACTACGGAAGATTATGTACAGTCGAAGGCACAAATATCTACCTATATAGGTATAAGCACAGCCATCGCGTCAAATACCTACATGTAAACACCTTACTTATGGTCAGTGCAGTGACATAGAGTTGTATTGATATTTTTGACGCCTTGGTAACGTACATATATTTATGACGTCTACTGTAGGTACCTACATCTAATAGGAATTTTTATACTGGTTCCTATAATTCATAGAATGTATCATAGGACTAAGAATTGACAAACAAGTTCCGCTAAGAGATAAATTAAATTAGCATAATATAAATGATAATGTCTTATAAATAAATGATAAGGGATTCAATCGAGTACAGTGAGGTTTTCTATATAGTTTTGCAATAAAAACGTACTTTATTGAAAAACATAAAAAAACATAACTATGAAAATATTTTACTACTAATGTTCAAGCACACAATGTCATACAAAGCACAAATAAGACTTTGCAAAGGTTTTTTTTTTACAACAACAACAAGATTTTTTTACAGTCTGCAGGTATTTTTTTCACTTCACATGCTCGTAAAGTTGTTCTTTATGTCAACAGAATGCTACATACAATGGCTTTTTATGCTCTAGCTAGTGCATAAAGTAAAATCTTCGTCTATGACCGTCGTCAACTTCGTCGTTAACTTCACAAGTTCAAAATCGTGAAAAATGAAGATAAAGCTCCGAGAAGGGCTCCTTACGTCCTTTACGACAACACCGCGGCACTGCCAAAGTCAGAGTTTTATACTAAATATTTTTTTATACTATTAAATTAAATATCATAATTTATATATTTTAAAAAAAATTATGGTATCTTCAGAACACTTCAAAGGATAACGTCCCGTTGGAATATTTATATTTTGATTTTTCAATAAGTTATCCAATTGTTAAATAACAAATTTTTCTCTGTTAACATTAAAAGTGACATAAAAGTAAAAAAAATAAGAGCTTTTTGTTTTGAAATTTAATTTCCAATGTTGCTGTTTAATTTTCTTGCAATCGTAGTGAAAAGGAGAGTGTAAAACTCGAGCATTAAACCCATCTTCTCCCCTCGTCTATCGTACCGGCTCGGGTGACTAAACGTCTCGGGTGAAATAGCTCGTTTTATGCTCACGTTGTACAATCTACTATGTTGACTGCACTTGCATTGTACTAAATTTGCAGTTAATCTGATCACTTGGGTGAATATCGATTTCCAAAACTTTAAGATAACTGAAATTCTTAGTCAAATAACATCAGTTTCTTGAATTCTAAAGATCAAACTTATCATTTCTTTAATTTCTTTGAATGGTCTAAAATTGGCCAGTGGCCGGGCGCTGTACTGTAAAGAAACTGAACCGTACCAAATAGGTACCAAACTGGAAAGTTTTCTCTGCAAAATGTCCTGTTGTCATTCCGTGAACATCAGCCAAAGAAATCATCTTGAAATAGTACCATCCTGAATCGCGATTCCGTTTCCTCGACTCTTCATGTACAGTCGAAAAAGTAAATATGCAAGTACTTACCTTTAAATACATATAAAGTAGTTCACAGGCTGTGCCTAGTGTGGGAATTACTGTTTCTCTTGTATCGTGTAAATTAAAATTTTCAGGTCAATAAATACATTTTGATTTTATTTTTTATTTTTAACCTAGGTAAGTACTTAAGTTTGCGAGTGAAAGATACTTAAATCATTAACATGTCTAGTTCTCCTACTGTGCGAGCTGTCAGTCACAGCCAATTTCGTTGGCAATCGTGAGGCCGTACATTAGTTAGCGAGGTAACTTTAAAGAGGAAACAATTTTTAATCCGCATTGTCATGTTGTTCGTGTGAGTTTATCACTCTTTCAGGAGGTTCAGTAAAAAGCCTTTAAAAATGTAACCGTATTTTTTTAGGCACTGGTCCCACCGCCGGCGAATAAGCGATGAGTTATTGGCGATTTTTCCGCCTAAGAAACGAACTTAACATAATCGCTCCCCTGTAAATAAAAGAGAGAGATATATATTTATAGTTCATCGCGGGCTGTTCACACTGTCGGCGAGGACTCTCTCTTCACTAGTTGATCGCAGCGAAAAAAGCTGTCAACGATAAAACTCGTTTAGCGGTACTCGGCGATGAACGCTTGGCGATCAGTATGCTTAGTATAAGTTTTACTTCACCAAAATACTTCTCGATCGCGTTTACGTAAAAATTTAAATTCTATGGAAACATGGACGCGCGGCCGCGGAGGCGCTGTCCATGTTTCCCTAGTAATTGATTTTTTTTCGTAAACGCGACCGAGAAGTATTTTGATGAAGTAAAACTTATACTAAGCGTACTGAGCGATCATCCTACCGTACAATCTCCCGTCGCATTCAAACACTCGATTATAGCCGAGGGACAAAACATCGAAACTACACACTCGCATCTCGCCGCTCGCCCACTCGTTTCTAGTTTCTAGTTCTACTCGTTTTTCGCTCGTCGCCGGCGGTGGGACCAGTGCCTCAGGCCAAATTCTAACATTGTAAATATTATGAACCCTACTTTGGCCCAATGTTGATGGTACGAAAAGCTATAGCATAAGTTTGCCTTCACTCGCGGCCATTGCTTCCTGAACAAAAACAATAACAAATACTATTCGAGATCTTATCAGCCCGAGTCACGAAGCACCTGCGACAGGAGACGGCGAAGTGCGTTTACCGCTCTTCAAAAATATGACACATGACTAATTGACCGCATTAATCGGTTGTTTTTGTTTCCCACTGATTTGGAGTTAGAATGGAAGCGGAGGGTTTCAAGGGAATGTTTAAGGGGGTATGGGGTATGAGGGGTGGCAGGTTGCTCGCACCTCTCCCGGCCCCCTTTGTCGTCATACCCCCCAGCCCCTGTACCGCGCGGGCGAGGACACATTGAAACGGTTTAGCTGTAAACATTCCCTTGAAACCCTCCGCTTCCATTATAAATCCGCATCAGTGGAAAACAAACTGATTAATGCGATCAATTAGTCATGTGTCATATTTTTTGTAGAGTGGCAAACGCACTTCGCCGTCTCCTGTCGCAGGTACGTCGTGACGCGGCCTGATAAGATCTCGAATTTGTTATTGTTTTTGTTCAGGAAGCAATCAATGGCCGCGAGTGCAGGCCGCGCTTTAGTTGCGTGTTAATCGCTATCCCGCGGGAACTATGCGATTTTTCGGGATAAATGCCTCTCTGTGCCTATGCCCTTTTATAAGGTCTCATTTGACTCCAAAATTCATCATAATTGGTACACCGGTTTAGGTGTCAAAGCGAAACAGGACGAGTTAATTTTGAATTTGTATTTTTTTCTTAATTTGTGTGCTAACAATTTCGTGTCGATAGGCTATAAACATAGGAATCTAACAAACCTGCGCTGCCCCCCCCCCCCAAAAAAATTACAGAAAATATGTACCCAGTACTAAAGATAACTCCTGTGATAAGCGCTCTGTGCACCAGTCCACGCTTCTACGAATACGTCTACGCATTTTCCTTAACCGATTCGCTAAGAATTACACTTAAATTCAATAAGTGTTTTATTGTAATTAACATTCAACAAGGTCACCGTCTTTAGCGAGTCGATGCAAATACAAGCGTCATATTTGAGTAGCAACTGCATTTTTTGGCTGCAGCTTATTGAGGAAAAATTTGTTTGATGTTCATATATTTGAGTGTCTATGGTATTTTTCCTACTACTGTTTTAGATGTTGATATCTAAGAAATTCCTACTGAGCCTTTACAGTAAATTAGGGAAGGTTACCACAAACCAATTGACGTACTTTTTATGACTTGTCAAAAACAATTCCTCATAGATTTTTTATGGCAATAGCGAGTTGCGCCGTCACGTATTTGCAGCTCAGTTGACTGCCTATTTATTTATTTCAACATCGCCACATATATTATTATGATTATTTGTAATTCACTAGCATCCTTTTAACCCTAAACTCCTACCACTTAAACAAATGTTCGTTGTTTTACGGCTTTTGTCATAAACTTAATATTTTTGGTGTAATAACGTTTTGAAAATTGGAGATTACCTCTTATTTTTACGATACTCTGTGTATTATTTGTATGGGAAAAAAGTGCTTCATTTTAAAAAGTCGTAAAACAAAAAACATTTGTTTGAGTGATAGGAATTCAGAGTTAAGAGGATGTCAGTGAATTACAAATAACCCTGTATAAGAGCTTGGCTCTTGTCGGGTTGTCGGTGGAGTAATTTCCAGCTTATTCTACATTCCGCTTCTTCTTTCACTTCTTAATATAATGAAGCATTTATTTATTTCAAAGCAACTAAAATTGGATTTTTTAATGTGGTTTTCAGGTCTAAAATAAGGTTCCGTACTTCAAAAGGAAAAAAACGAAACCTTATACATACAGGGTGTTTCAAAAATCCTTTACGATTCAAAAACCAGTGACATGTACTCATGAAACTGAACAACTTTCCCCTAGAAACCGGGGTCAAAATACAAAAAAAAAAAATTGGACTGTCCATACAAAACATCCGATCAGCTGACAGAGTTAGTACCTATGAAGAGACCAAAATTTTATTTCATATTCCGGCCCATGTTTCTTGGGGAAAGCTGTTCAGTTTCATGAGTACTGTCACAGAGTTTCGGATCGTACGGGATTTTTGAAACATCCTGTAGAGTCACATTGTTTTTCGTCTGTCTTTCTGTTAGAAGTCCAAGAGATAGTAATTAAATTAAGTTATGTAGGTAATGGAGGTGACAGTAGGTTAGGTTATATCATTAGTTTACCAACAATTCTGAAGTTAATACTGTTTCAGAAATACTTATTGCCAAATAAAAGTCACGGAAAACGATACATTTATTTATTTACACATACTTAGGTATGGCAAATTAAATTCGGACAAACGATAGAAAACCGAAAATCCCGAACCCCATTTGAATATGCCAGAATTGTAATATAAATGTGCCTTATGAATACAATACCTCGTACAGTCTCAAAAAATAGCAACATCGAGCTCCGTACTCTCGAATTAAAATTTGATTTTGATAATTGAATTTGTATCTAATGTTACGAGGTGCTAATAACACAGGGGATTTACCATTTCAAGCGCCACAAAAAATGAAGGCGCTAATCGTAGCTAGGTCGTAATTGTAAGCAATCTAAAAGGTTCATTATCATCGAAGTAAAGGCAGCGCGGGACGTGCGGGCGACGCCGACGGACCGCGCCCAGCGCGTTGCGTACAACTGAATCATTATACGTTGCGCCATGCCGCCGGTGTGTGTCACCGTATATAACGATCCAGTGTTATACAACGTGCTGGGCCTGCTCCGGCGGCGCCCCGCGTTTCGGTTTAATCGCGAATGAAGTGGTAAAGCGCTAAATTGTACAGATTGAGTTCCGGGACGGATTTTTATTACTTTTTTGTAAAATCACACCAAAAATATGAACCACGCCTAAAATGATGGTTTTCAAGAAACTTCAAGAAGTGTATGTGTGTTAAACACATGTTAAACGGTTGTCTAAGTTTTGCGGTATAATAATATACTTGGCTTCATAGACTTAGCGTGCGCTTTTTTTAAAGCGTCACGGAGAGACGTGCAGAACCGACCAATCACATTAAGTAGTTGACATACACGTGACATTTATTAATCACATTACAAGTGGAATTCAAATAAATTATGCTGTTTTGCGGTTAGTATTAAATTGAGCGGTTTCTATACGTCTCCTCTCCGTTCCGCTTCGATGACAATAAAGTATCTATAAAAGTATTGCTTCTTATGAGCACGGCATTTTTAACAAAATCGGTCAATTACTTTAAAAAATATTAAGTTTATTTCTTAATATAGCTGTACCTACTATAAAATTGCAATTCCGTAGATAACTAGGCGCCTTGGTTCATACTGTAAGCCTGTAAGTGTAAATTATTATCAATAAATAAATAAATAAATAATAACTGTTTGTATGAAAACTGATTCAAGGGGCGCCGCGACTGCTACGCGCGGCGGTCAACGTCTCTCCTGTGTGGCTTGCGACACACAATAGACCTTAAAATAATAGACCTAAAGCTAAAGTTTAAGTAATGAACAGCGAATAAAATTTTCACCTTACTGACGTCCATGTGACGGTACCGGTACCGAAACGGCCAAGCTAGAGACAGAGCTAGAGCTGTAGAGTTTGTGAATTTAGGGCTTTTAGAGTTAGGGCGTGTAGAGTTAGATGCTTGGCTCTACATTAGATCTGATAACTTTTTGACAGTGTGAGCTCGTCTTGGCAATATTTTATATGAGAAATAGCTGTTGCCCGCGAAGAATAGGGGTATAAAAAATAGCCTATTCTCAGACCTACCAAACATGGACAAATAATGTGATAAAAATCGGTCAAGCCGTTTCGGAGGAGTTCGATAATAAACACCGTGACAGGAGATTTTTATACAGGGTGAATTCAAATTGGTGATACGAAATTAGTGTTTAGTGTACTAATTTTGTATCACCAATTTGAATTCACCCTGTATACTATAAGAAGATGTTTTTAGTGGGATTTAACTGTTACAACCATTAATGCAATAAAGCGTTTGAGTTTTAGTTTGATATTGACATTCCTTGATTTAATCGGTCCTGGTTCAACTGTCATAATTTTTAACCCCCGATGTAAAAATATGTATAAGTTTGACGTGTGCGACAGTGGCGGATTAGCCACGTAGCAAGAGTAGCAAATGCTACGGGCCCCGCGCAAGTAGCCGCAATACTTAAACTACAAAGAAAATAGTTTCATCAAAATGTCCAAATTGTGTGTCATAAATTTAAAGTTGATAACCTAAGTAAAACAATCCAAGGGCCCCTTGATATAATTTGCTGTAAGCCCCGTGCTGGCTTAATCCGGTACTGTGCGAAGTGGGAAAGAGGAGTCTGGCTTCGATATAACCTGTTATCTATCGACCTAAAAATAAAAATAAAACGTATTATAATTTGTTTATTTATTTATTTATTATAATTATCTTAAAATGACATTGCTGTTATTAGTTCTATTATACTAATTCTCACTATTTGGCACTTCCTTACTTCGTTCTTGCGCGGTAACGCCTGCAACAAATGAAAACACAACGTTGTTTAAAGCGATAGTGGCTATAATCATTTTAACTAGGAGCTTCGAAATTAGATAAGTTTTTGGTAAAAAGAAATAAATTTAATGCAAGGTTTTTTGCTGACTGTACTTTTGTTGCAATATTATTAGAGAGACTTTGGTGGCTTGGACACGTGGAAAGTTTGGGAGAGGATCGAGTCGTGAAAAGAGCGTATTTGGGACGACCGAGTGGATGTTGACCGGCTGGTCGCCCCGGGTACCGCGGGAAGGACGAGGCCCAGAGGGATCTTTCGGATCTCGGGGTCGAAGGGTGGCAAGAGTCGAAGGGTGGCCACATTTATTTTTCTGATAACCAATATAAGTTGGCTTATCATCTGGTTTCGGCTTGACGTCGACTTACGGGACTCCCTGTAGGGAACAGACCTCCTCTCAGAATGAAAAGGGTTGGGCAGTAGTTCCCACGCGGGCCCAGTGCGGATTGGGAACTTCATTAGTGTGTGTGACATATACACTGTTGAATTTCTTCTCAGGCGTGCTACTGATGATGGGATCTCTAAATACAGTTGTTACTCACCACCCTATTTTCCATAAAATCCTTTCTTGATGATAATAATTTTTCCGCCGCCAAAGCCACGGCCGAACCCCCGACCGTAGCCACCACCGTAACCTCCGCCGTAACCGCCTCCGTAACCGCCTCCGTAGCCACCACCGTAACCGCCTCCGTAGCCACCACCGTAACCACCGCCGTAGCCACCGCCGCCACCGTAACCACCCCCGCCGCCGTAACCTCCGCCGCCTCCGAAACCACCGCCTCCCCCGTAACCAAAACCGCCTCCGAAACCAAAACCACCGCCGCCTCCACCGAAACCACGTCGGACTCGAACGCTTTGCTCTGTAACAAATAACTGTGCATAAATAACTGTGCAATAGTATAACGAGAAACATATACATTTTTAATGCCTTTTTTATCATCTAACTAAATTTTAAGTCAATCCGATCGTAAGTGGGTAAAATTCGACTTGCGAGATGCGAAGACACCATACAAAAATTATCAGTTAAATAGACTTTGTACATACATTTTACCTAATGGGTTCTATACGATGCCATTTTAATAAATCTTGAGAAATTTACGGTCTTAAAAAACTCTTCGGTAGGTATATAATATAAATATACAGGGTGAATTCAAATTGGTGATACAAAATTAGTGTTTCGTACTCAGATAATGCTGGACAATATAATGCGCTAACTCATTTGCTTTAATTAGTCTTATAAAATTTGGGGCGTCCATACATTGAGTTCGTGATTTCGTATTCACCCTGTATATATAATATACCTTTCGGCCGTGCCCTTCTAACCACTAGGCTTGCGAGGCTTTTTTTAGGAGACTGCCTGCCTATACCAGAGTTACTTATTATACAATGTGACGTGGAGTGAATATTTTAGCGGGGAGCGAAAGGAGCGTGAGTAAGGTATAACTTCGATTATACAGTCGGTGTAAAGAAAATGTTCGTCACCTTAAAGTTGACATTTGCTTGCACCAAACTAATTGTCAGTCCTGTCAACATTTTATTTCAAACGAAACAGAATATCGGACTGACGATTTAAATTTTTCAAAACATACTAAGAGTCCATGACTTGATAAAGGAATAACTTTAACTGACTTTGCTTAACACCTCGCAGTTAGTGTCACAAGTACTGTTGGTGCGATAGCGATAGTCTATCGACAGAATCGTGATACTATCGATATTCTTATCAAAACTATCGACCCTTGACGATACTATTGTTAGTATTGATAGTGAAAATTAGGCGATACTATTTAACTTGGTCGATAATATCGATAGTATCGAATCGACACTATCGAATGATGAAAATAAGTAATACTACTGCTAAACATCGATACTATCGATAGTGTCGAAAGTTCTGCTCTATCGATAGTCAAAAATTTCACTATATTTTTGCAAAACTATTGATACTATCGATAGTATCGACCAAGTTCAATAGTATCGCCTAATTTTCACTATTGATACTATCGATAGTAATGCAGCATGTCGGTATTATCGATAGACTATCGAATATTTTCTCAAGGTTAACTATCGATAGCGAAACTATCGCTATCGCAACAACACTAGTCAAAAGCTTTTGTCATACTTGTCATCACTGACGTCACGTAAAATAATATGCCTAGATACAAAACTTCTAGAAAAGTTTTAAACATCGAGGTACTTAAATACCTGGTTTGAGAGCTGCACTGTCACAAAAACTGAGCACTAGAGCCAAGAAGGCCAGACCCACCAGTATTCGCTTCATTATTCCAAATTACATTGCGGGCTAGAGGTCAGTCGGTCCTTTTATATATTCCGGTGAACTTACAATAGTTCAAATTTCCCAGCTACTTGATGCTAAATTAATAATCGTATTACTTGAGATTAGTTTGTTTAGGGTACCGTGGTCAGTGGCGGAGATCATATTGCACAATGTTCAGGGCCGTAGGTAAGGCAAGGACCCTGGGGCTCGCAAGAACTAGGGGCTCTTTTGGAAATTACGGAATGTGTATGATAAAAAATTCTTGGAGATTCCCCAGTTCTGTTAAACATTAGACAATATAGTATAGACTGTCTATGTGATTTGTATAGGAGAATTAGATGATCGCTAGCTAGATGATGTTGTAGTCACATCATTTACTTGCGAAACTTTTTGTTTAACTAAAATAGAAAAAAGGGAAATATTACCTCTTTGCGTTCTACGGTGTTCAGGAATTATTATCGATTGTGCTACGGCTAGATCGATTTTAAAACATTATCATATTTTAGAGTTCCTTACCGGGGTGACCAACGGAACCCTATGAATGTCACACACTGTGGTGTAACGGTGCGTGTCTATTTAGTGCCGCTATAACAAGTAATAAAAAAATAAAGCTGATCCCAACCACCAGGTCTCAACTTACTTACTTAAGTACTCCGTTGGCTCAGCAACCCGAAGCGGATCTTGGCCTCCGATACGAGATGGCGCCAACACTCTGCGATCTCCTCCCAGTTTTGTGCGTGCAGGGCGCATAGAACCTTCTCCACTTCGTCTTTCCAGCGGTACTTAGGCCGGCCAACTGGCCGTCGAGCACCAGGGCATCCCTCCTGCGTACGCTCTCTTTACCGCCCTGTCTGCTATTCTCAACTAACCAATATAAAATAATATAAAAAAATGAAGTTGAAGAAAATAAAAAAATAAATAGAAAAAGATACTTCATACTTAACTTGTAAAAGTTGGCCTAGTAGCGCCATCTCTTGGTCCAGGTGAGCGGGTAGCTCCGAAGGAGTGTTGAAGTCTCTCGGTAGAGGGCATAACATAGATGCGCTTTATCACTGCCTAAATGTGATTATAACAGACTGAAGTGTACGATGTATGGGAAAGATTCGTCGCTAACTTCTAGACCAGTGATGGTGTAGGGGTAAGCACGCAGCACGGAACGCTGAGGACCTGGGTTCGATTCCCAGCATTGGTCTTTTTTCTGGGGTTTTTTCTGTGCATCTATATTTCAGTTTGTATTTAGTTTGAAATATAAAATAACGGACACTGGATTTTAATTGATACCGCCGGTTATAGCGTTTAATTTGATGTATCGTAAGATCGAGTTAAGTAATTTGGCTCTGAGGGGTAACTCTGGTCAAGGCCGAATTTAGGGGAGGGCATCGGGGGCCACGACTCCGGGGCCCTCACAATAGAGATTTCGAAAAATTGTTTAGTGAAACCTCGACAGAAAGAAAATGGTCATTTTATTTGGAAAATAATTTGTGGCCAAAGGGCCTCCACTCCTTTTATGCCCCGAGGCCTTCAGACCTCTAGATTCGGCTCTGACTATGGTCATTAGGATTAACTCGGTTCAGGTTTTATTATCGCATCGAAAATTATAGCACATTCTCATATGCTTGGCTTTAGCTGACCGTCTACATATTTATGTTTTTTATATGGGCCAAAGTTATCCTCCATTGGGTCAAAGTAGTTACGGTACCTACTTACAAATTGGTACAGAACCCTCCATGCGTGAGTTCATCATCGTGAACAGTTTTAACATTTGAATTGTGGGTAAAATGGTACCAACGGAGGACCAGCGTCAGCTGCAAGGCCGACATCATGCTGAGTTAGGAAGTGGTTGGGACCATTTCGTGACAGTATAATATTGTATCTGTTACCGTTTTTCTTTTGCTAATTTAAAATTGTGTCACGAAAAAAAAACGCAACTGGTGGGGTTTTTGTAAATTCTTAAAATCGTAACATAACTTTTAAGCTACTGAACTTTAAGCTTAATTAGGCACCGTTAAATGAGCTGTTTAGTAAAACAAACGTGTTTCTAATATTGATCTTTAATACGGAACCATTTAAGTATTTAACTTAATTTTGAGTCAATATTATCGTGGGAAAAACCCAGTGATGTTCTTAACCGTTTTTTTGTACAACTAATTACGTCATACTTAGTGTGTACAAAATATCAATTATTTTTATTTGGATTCCGAACTAGGCACTGATAGTAGCTTTGCTTGTTTTCTAATGATTAAAAACTTGTAGCCCATAAACACGTCATCTAGAAAGCCTCCCTTCAACGTTCTTGGATAGCGCCGTCTATTCTTGTTCATAGTAAAAATACTTGAATTATCCCACGCATTACCGGGACTTATGTCTCAAACCAGATCTTTGTCCATCTGTACGCCAAGTTTATTCTAAATCGGTTCAGCCGTTATTATGTGATTAACTAACAAACATTTGAACATCCAAATATTCAAACATCCTAACATCTTCACAAAATTTCTCACTTCACGACCGAAAACAACTTGCGGGGTGCGAGAAACAGGACGCAAGTAATTTGGTCTTTATATTAATACAACCAAAAGTATCCTCTATAGTTATATTTCTATTTAAAATCATAATTGTAAGTAGCTTAGGTATTTACCCTATTTATTGCTAAGTCATGATTACGCTATAAACTTGTCGATCATTGCACCACGAAATGAAAACTGGAAGCTCGTTGAGGTATAAAATCTTTGCCGTATTGTCGGATCGGCTATTTCAACAAAAGCCCTGTCAGTCCAAGTTCGTCAGCTTCGCGTCAGAGTAAATCATCGTCACTATCATAATTTCAACCAATGACATCCGTTGCTAAACAGAGAGCTCACCCAAGGTTTGCCAAATAGACCGGCACTGTGCCATCTGCATCTAACGCGTTCCTGCCACCTACACTGCGTCTTCTGGTCCTTGGCCGCCATTCGAGAACCTTTTGGCCCCATCGGCCATTAGTTCTACGAGCTATGTGCCCTTCCCACTGCAGCTTGAGGCTGGCGATTCTTCAAGCTAAGTCGGTGAGTTTAGTTCTTGCTTGCCACGTCTCAGTGCCATAAGTCATCACTAGCAACACACACTGTTCAAAGATCAGATTTGACTTTTAGAGTAAATAGTTTGAAATAATAGTTATTTATGTAACTGGTGCATAATGAGAGGCATTAAAACACGAGTGTGATTTTATGAAACGAACCAAAGGTGAGTTTCATAATAATTTTTTTTTTTTTTGATTTTTTTGAAAATAACTGTTCATTCGTTCGTGCATTCATTCATAATAAAAGCACACGAGTGTTTTAATCCTAATCATGCACAGTCTAATAAGTAGGTACATAATTTTATCTAAGTACATAGGTACATAAGTCTCCGTTGTTTTCACCAGATATTTCTCATCACAAAAGCATAATTTTCTGTTCTTTACAATTCGAATTCCAAACAAATTACTGACATTCATTGACATTTATATATTTTTTTAATTCATAAACAATCTAGAGTATAATCGATTTGATGTGGATTTTTTTACAAATTGGCGGAGTCACGGGGGTTGAAATCGTAATCGTAAAAGACTAGCTGGGTGGCCTCACAGAGCCACTGATTTTATTTCAGAGACTGCTATTTCTTTTTTTACTAAAAATTAAAGAATAGTAAAAACTAAATTGATAACCAAATAAAAACTAAATAATAACTATCCGCACCGTACTTGGCACAAACGTACCCATCACCCCAGCGGTACCGCCCCGACGTATGACCAACGAGATCTGGTGAACCAAGTGACCCACACACAACGGGGGTCACCGTCTATGTCCCGCAACCTGCGCCCCAACTTCCAGCCAGACCCAGATTATCATCATCATCGTCATCATCATCATCATCATCATCATCCTAGCCCATATACGTCCCCTGCAAGGCACAGGCCTCCTCTCAGATTAAGAGGGGTTGAGCTGTAGTTCCCACGCGGGCCCAGTGCGGATTGGGAACTTCACACACACCATTGAATTTCTTCGCAGTTGCATGCAGTTTTCCTCACGATGTTTTCCTTCACCGTAAAGCTCATAATAAAATCAGACCCAGATAATGACATTGAATTTGTGTTTCATACAGCCACTGAACACATACATCTGAAATTTACCATGACTTTACGGTGAACTAAAACTAAAACATTGGAAAACTGCACATACCTGCAATTCAATGGAAAGATAAGATAATATAAGATAATCATTTATTATCATAACAGTGTACATTAATGATCATGTTGTAATTAAATGAGTACCAACAGTTTGCCCATTTCGGACGAAAAATTTAGATTTAGAAGAAAATTTAAATTAAAACAGTATAGAATAAATTGAAAAATATTACATCAAGAAAAAATATATTGAAAATTCAAATCGAATTTTCATTTAGGTCACAAAAACATTTGCAGAGCAACCAGTCCTTGGGTTTCTTTTTAAACTGTGCCCCTTCCAACGACTTAAGATTATGGTTTCTGTAGAGTTCCCAATCCGTACTGGACCCGCGTGGGAACCACGGCCCAAGCCCTCTCATTCTGAGAGGAGGCCTGTGCCCTGCAGTGGGACGTATACAGGACAGGACGTATACATATAGGCTGGAATGATGATCCCGATGATGATGATGATGATGATTTTGATGACAGCCACTGTGATGGTTTAATTATTTGCCTTTAATATAACACAGGAACATCCTAGTTTAGGCATAAGTGTTTCTTACCTTTTGTATGTTTAGACTATAGATGTTATATTGTAAAAGTATTTTTGAATAAAGATTTTTTTAGTATTTTATTTTTATTTTATTTTTTAATTACAGGCTAAGCAAGGTTATTAAGTTCACAACTAAGCATTCTTTGTTCACTATAATCATAGATCAAGAGGTTACAAAAAACCCAGACCTGAAACGCACGTAATGTCTTATATCTTATTGTTATTAATTTTATTCTGCACTAGCCTTTAACCTTTAGCAACGGCAAATCATTAGCTCTGGTATTCGAATGGAATTTCCCACTGCATCATCATCCCCAGCCTATATTATGTCCCACTGCAGGGCACAGGCCTCCTCTCAGAATGAGAATGAGTGATGAGGGCTTGGGCAGTAGTTCCCACGCGGGCCCAGTGCGGATTGGGAACTTCACACACACCATTGAATTTCTTCGCAGGTGTGTGCAGGTTTTCTCACGATGTTTTCCTTCACCGTAAGGCTCATGGTAAATTTCAAATGTAATTTCGCGCATAAGTTTCGAAAAACTCAGCAGTGCGAGTCCGGGCTCGAACCCATGACCCTCGGTTTGAAAGGCCAAAGATTAATCACTAGGATATTATACCACGGCTTTTTTTATAGGTAATAGAAGTAAAAACAAAATATGCAAAAATTATTTTAATAATATCTTTCCTAGCATTACAAAAAAAATCACATCGTTGTACAGTCTTATTCACGTGAATTATACCAATCTACTTTCCGTAGCCGCCACCGTAACCACCAGAACTGGCTGATGCGGAGGCCTTTGCACTGGCCGACGCGTACGCCCCTGAGCCTGATCCCCCGTGGCCTCCTGATCCACACGATCCCGAGCCACAGCCGCCGCTGTTTCCTCCGTAGCCACCGCCGCTGTGGCCTCCGCTGCCTCCGTAGCCACCGGCGCCACCGCCATTGCCTCCACCGAGACCACCTCCAAAACCACCGCCGCCTCCGTGTCCGACACCCCCTGAGCTGCCACCGCCGTAGCCACCACTGCCTCCGAGGCCACCGCTACCACTATGGCCTCCAGAGCCGCCTCCGAGACCGTCACCGCTTCCTCCGCCGAATCCACCGCTACCACCGTGACCTCCAGAACCGCCTCCGAGACCGCCACCGCTGCCTGCGCTGAATCCACCGCTTCCACCATGGCCTCCAGAGCCACCTCCGAGGCCGCCTCCACTGCTTCCGCCGAATCCACCGCTACCACCATGGCCCCCAGAGCCACCTCCGAGACCGCTTCCGCCGCCTCCGCCGAATCCACCTCCTCCACCATAACCCCCACTACCTCCACTGCCACCACCACCAAGGGTATATCCAGCGTTGTGAGAGCCATCATTGCCTCCGAACCCTTTCCCACCAGAGCCACCGGCACCGCCAAACCCGCTATCCCCTCCGATGCCACCATGTCCTCCGCCGTTGGATCCTCCGCCTGCCCCTCCAAAGCCACCGCCTCCTCCGAAGCCGCCACCGCCTCCATAACCGCCTCCGCCTGAGCTTCCGAGGCCTCCACCCGAACCTCCATGACCCCCGCTCGAACCCCCGTGGCCTCCTCCACCAGAACCTCCACTATGTCCGCCACCTCCCAGGCCGCCGCCGCCATTTCCTCCGAAGCCACCACCGCCGCCATATCCGCCGTTTCCGAGCGTTCCGGTAAACGCGAATCCTCCAGATTTGCCATCATCGGATTTGGTAGAAATGAATTTCTCGTTGTTTCCTCCAAAACCGCCATTACCGCCACCGGCTCCACCGCCTAAACCACCTCCGCCGCCTAAGCCACCTCCACCGCCGAAGGCACCACCGCCGCCGTAGGCACCGCCGCCTCCGCCTCCCTTTCCGAGATGTCCGAATCCAGCTTGCACTTTCCCTAAAATACTGCTGACGCCATTCTTAATGTCTTCGAAGCCGCCGCCACCAAAACCACCGCCGCCACCGCCTCCGAATCCACCGCCGCCGCCGTATCCGCCGCCACCGCCATATCCACCACCACCGCCGTAGCCTCCGCCACCGCTGGAACCGTAGCCACCACGACGAACTCTCACTGAAACAATATCTATACTTTAAAAACGCGCCTCACGTATCACAAATATTAGTTTTAGTCAGACGGACGGCAGAAGCTCTATCGTTAATTTAATTACTGCAAAAACTTGGTTATGCCACTTTTTACTAAACACACGTGTATGTAATGAGATGCCGAACCTGTCGCATCAGTGAGCGCGAGGAAGCCCAGAGCCACAATACACGCGTTGACCCGCCTCATGGTTGCTCGCTACTGCCGGCGTCTCCACCAGACGATCCTTTTATACATAATTCATAATTGATGCAGATGCGTTACTTTACTAAGAGTTCTTAAGAATTACATACGGGGAAAACAATAAGTTAAGGTTTTTTTGCGTTCCCACAACTACTTCAAACTGGTCGGTTTGAAGATTTTTTTGCCGATTGATTGTGCGGGAGATTATCGTATCGAACGCCACGGGTGGTATAGAGCTGACCTTGGGAACTTGACCTGTGCTTTTCGTATTATTATTGTTCATCTGTAATGCTTTAATATTGGTACATTATGTCTATTAATAGCAATTTCCAACTAAATAAGTATTACGGAATACGGAAATATAACAAAAGCCGGTAAAGATGTTTAAAGCTTCACGATTAAGCAGAAATGTGTCTGCGGCTATTTTAAAAGATGGATATACATATATCTTAAAGAAACTAATATAGCTATTGAATTGGACGTGATTTGATTTGTCATTTCTTTTGGTGGTTTTATCGAACTGTCACATTAAATTCACTGTCGATTAGTCTTGTTAGTTAACAAGTAGGTAGGTATACCATGTTTGAAGTGTAATAGAACATTACTGCAAAGGCTGCGAAATTGCGGATTGCCGGCCGAGTACCTAGTTATAGATGACCGAGTGTTAACGAGACCATCTAGATGTATATCGTATGAGGCCGACAATCCCTGTTCGCGGCAGAGGCTTGTATAGAGCTTTTCTCAAACATGCAATGAAATAAATAAAAAAAACTCCAAAAAAATCAAAGGTTTATTTCTAGAGAAATTATAAGTAAACTAAGTGATAAAAAATATAAATAAAAATATACCTTTATTACTATTTATTTCATTTTATTTCCAACTCGGATTTAATAGAAAACAGAGATAATTCATAAATATTTATTTTAAACTAGCGACCCGCCCCGGCTTCGCACGGGTGTAACTTTGAAAAATAGGTGTGAAAAATAAAGAAAGTCTATAATTTAAGGTGGTAAGTTTATATATTTACCTCTTTTTCCCCAAACTACAGCCACACGAAGTCGGGGCGCGTCGCTAGTTTTATGAATAAAATTTCGACCCGTACATTTTATTTAAACGATCGTATTCTGTTAATCACGCCAACTGTCAAACGACTGGCAGTTATGTCAAACGCCATAAGGTTACATTAGAAAAGTTATTATGGACGGTAATTTTTCTTATATTTTCTAATTTTCCGCGCAATTTTCTTAATTTTTTCTTTCATAAGAACCTTCTCCTGACAATGACGAACACAACAAAAAAAGAATTAGTGAAATCGGTCCAGCCGTTCATGCGTGATGCCGTGACCAAGGGAAATAGGGATTCATTTATATATATATAGATAAGCGTAGTGGCAGAATGTCATATAATGAACCAAAAAGCAAATATTGCTTATAGTTTTTTTAATGGCTGAATGCCATGATGCCGTGTGTAATAGAAATTAAAAAAGATCACTTTGCCGGCCTAGGCCCGCAATGTTGTATGAAATTCCATTATTGACCTCTCGTCTAGCCGCACCTGCAACGTGACACTTCAGATATCTTATGGAACATAACATCAATATTTCATTGCATGTTTGAGAAAAATATACTTATTAAGTTTTTGCTGAAAAAATCATTTTCAGTACAAGCCTTTTTGCTGATTGTACCTACCAATGTTTTGGTGACTGCACTTGCATTGCCATCCAAAGCCGTACCAAGTTTCAAGTGATTGCAATTAACTGTTGAAGAATTCCGTCCTGCGGAGACAAACCTGGCCGGACCAGCAGAATTTCACA
This sequence comes from Archips crataeganus, assembly GCA_947859365.1. Classification (NCBI taxonomy): domain Eukaryota; kingdom Metazoa; phylum Arthropoda; class Insecta; order Lepidoptera; family Tortricidae; genus Archips; species Archips crataeganus. The sequence continues at coordinate 21,127,207 of OX402048.1, forward strand.
TTGTATAGTCACAGAGCACAGATCTAACAAAAGTATGCCAAATTTCAGCTCAATCGGACTAGGAATAGGTCAAAAAATGGTTTGCAAAATTTTGAAACCACAACTTACAAACAAACTTAAAAAATCGTTTAAAAAATGAAGTGATTCGTAAACGTGCATCTCAGACGTAACATCTTTGGATATGCCGTCACGTAAGCACATTCAAAATTGTATTGAGATATAACTACGTTGCTAGCTTTTTGTGTATTCACGATAAAGGGATCCGAAGGATTGGATCGAGATCGCCCTTTAAATATACGGAAGATACCAACAGCGTGGCCGCGCGTAACAACTCAACAATTTCTCGGGTTCCATTTGGGTCATACAAATTTCTTTGTTCGCGTCTCTCCTGTGGACATGGCAAAAGTTAAGGGTCCATAGCCAATATTTTTAGTCAAGTCTACATCGGCATGTGGGACGCCTGGCCAACATTTGGCCCATTTAAATAAATCTTATGTTTGCTGACTCGGAGTCGCTAATTTTATGTCAATAACTTTAATAATAACTTTAGTTTCTTACACTGTCTATGACCCATTCGCGATCCATAACATTGGAAGTCATAATGTAACGTTTTCATAATGATCATTTGTCTTTTTTTCTCTGAAACAGTAAGCTTTTCATTAACTTTGAAGTGGTCATAGTGCAGAACTCTATAGTTTAGGTTGGGTTTATAACCATCCTGAACAATCTGATTCTGAGAAAAAAAATAGTTATGGCAAATAATCATTATGCCAAACATTACATTATGACTTTTTAATATTCATGGCTTCCAATATAGACCCCGATTCTTACCTAGTTGCCTGTTACTGTCTGTCCGTCCGTCTGTCTGTCACAGGGCTCTACCTCTTGAACCGTAATTTGATCACCGATTATGTATTACTGTGGCCGCTATAACAGCAAATACTAAAAATAAAATAAAGTTAAAAACTTAAAGAGGTCGTTCGTCATACAAAAAACGTGATTTTTTCGGGGTTTTTAAATCTATCCTTACAATTTTTGTAGTAAACTATTTTTAAAACAATTACGGAGGTACGGAACCCTTCATATTTTTTGTTACGAGTTGTCTAACGAAAGCTTCCAAGCCACGCAACTGAAAATACATAAAATGTAACCATATCCACACCAGGACAGAAATTAGTTGCTTATGAATATAAAGTAGTTCCATTTAACTAAAAGCAATGATACTCATTCCTCGAAGGGGCTGGTTCAGTCACGATGCACTAAGTATAACGATTATTCGAACCAGCGTAATACTTAATAACATTCTATATAAAATCATGCAAAAACCCGCTGACCGCATCCGGGTTCGTCTATAAATGTTTTACATTCAACTAAGGGTAATTTATTATGTGTGAATCCAGTTTATTACTTAGTTTGTTTACATTAAAGTATAATCGTTTAATTGGAGTGAATAATGGTTATAAATGGACCGCAGTGCGCGGATTGCAGTTTCCCGGATATAATTGTAAGTTAGGTTCGTGGGTCAAATTTTCGTTTAAGCTATTTTTAGGTCGTTTGTTATTATGACGTAGTGTCCTATTTATAGGCACTTGTACTAGCCTAGGACTTTAATTATTAAAAAAATCATTATATACTTTAATAAGCTTTTAAGAAGCTTGAGGTCCCGGGTTCGATTCCCGTGTCGGGGCAGATATTTGTATGAAAAATACGAATGTTTGTTCTCGGGTCTTGGGTGTTTAATATGTATTTAAGTATGTATCTATCTATATAAGTATGTTTATCCGTTGCTTAGTACCCATAACACAAGCTTTGCTTAGCTTACTTTGGGACTAGGTCAATTGGTGTGAAATGTCCCGTGATATTTATTTATTTATTTATTTATTTATATATTTTATACAAGATTCTAATTGAAAATTAGTGAGTGTCCTTATTTTGGGACATTGGGACGCTATTTGATGGATTTTAACATTTACTTGGGTTGAAAGTGCTATATTTTACAACCCTGAAAAAAGGACGAGTTTAGATGTAGCTTTTTATTTTTAAACCCCGAAACAAAAATAAACTATAGTCTGACAAGCTCGTGCGCGGCGCTCGGCGGAACCCTGTCGTAGGGAGCCTCTGCTAATAATAAGTAGTAATTTTAATAAGTGCGGCAAACGCTGAGGCGCTACTACGAAATTCGAAAATCGAAGTTCGTATCATATTATCCCTCTCACTCTCGTGTCAAATCATATTAGCGTGAGCGGGACGGCACGAAACGAAGTTCGAATTATGCACTTCGTGGTAGGGCCTCTGATTACGACAGAGTTCCGCGGAGGGCCGCGCACGAGCTTGTAGGACTATAGAAACTAGTTCTTAAACGTTCTTTACCATTTGATTTCTATGCTGTCCCACCACAGAATGCCCACAGTAAGTCACGACCCAATTGGTTCAAAGACCCTACACTTATTTTTTAAAATTTATTCTACGACTTTTCAGCTTCATTATTATGTACACCCATGCTAAATTTCAATTTTCTAGTATACAGAGTATTCCAGATAAACCGCAGACAGATAAGGCGAAACTATTAGGGTAGGGTACCCTTTTTACGAATAAGAGGTCAATCGACGAATTAGACTCGGCTGGGCAGCGTTCGGGAAGCTCTGCAATATCTTGTAATCCAATATACCGCAGTGTCTCAAGTCAAAAGTCTTTGACCAGTGTGTGTTGCCAGTGATGACTGATGACTTAGGGCACTGAGATGTGGCCGCTAACGATGGGCCTCATAAGAAAGATCAAAGTCACTCAGAGGGCGATGGAGAGGGCTATGCTCGGAGTTTCTCTGCGGGATCGCATTAGAAATGATGAACCCCCCGCGCAAGAACTAATGTCACCGACATAACTCGAAGAATCGCCAGATTCAAGTGGCAGTGGGCAGGGCACATCGCTCGTAGAACTGAAGGCCGATGGAGCAAAAAGATTATTGAGTGGCGTCCACGGACCGGAGGACGCAGTGTAGGTAGGCCTCCAACAAGATGGAGCGACGATTAAGGTTGCGGGGTCGCGTTGGATGCGGATGGCACGGGACCGATCTGTTTGGCGAGCCTTGGGGGAGGCCTATGTTCAGCAGAGGACCTCTTTCGGCTGAAATGATGATGATGATGATGATGATGATGACACATTTTACAATTTTGACTTCAGAACCCTAAATGGTTCCTAATTGTGAATTTTGGATTCTCCATGAGACTAATTTGGCGGCGCAAGGCAGACGGTGATGTCACGTGCTCGTAATTAGGTAGGTACAATAATTCAAATTAGCAGGTGCATTGTTGCCGGTCGTTAGAGGCTTGATGTCATGGTTTTTTGCATGCGCTTGCGCTGGTCTGGTGGAGAGTACAGGCGGCATCATTATGGAAAATTAAAAGTAATAACTATAAATTAAAAAAATTTAAAAACCCTCAAGTCTAAGATCACTTTCGCAGTTTACAAAAGAGCTGATAACTTTGAAACGGCTGGACCAATTTTGATGAAACATGTCTGAGAACCATCGCCAAGAAACGTGCTTTCAAATAAAAAAGCGCAACCAAATCGGTTCATCCGTTTAAGAGCGTTTTCACATTATCCGATCCGATATCGGTATCGGATCGGACGCCGATACGAAATGTATGAAATATGATACGATATCCGATCGGATAATCTGGAAAGACAGGTACATATTTCATACATTTAACTCCCTCCGATATCGTATCGGTGTCCGATACCGATATCGGATCGGATAATGTGAAAACACTCTAAGAGCTATGATGCCACAGACAGACACACACACATAGCGGTCAAACTTATACTTTTCCGATCCGATATCGGTATCGGACGCCGATACGATATCGGAGGGAGTTAAATGTATGAAATATGTACCTAAGTCTTTCATATTGTCCGACACGATATCGGATATCGGAGATACATATTTCATACATTTTAACTCCCTCCGATATCGTATCGGCGTCCGATACCGATATCGGATCGGATAATGTGAAAACGCTCTAACACCCCTCTTTTTGTGTCGGGGGTTAAAAATTGTTTATAACCGCCGACACAAAACTGAAAAAATTAAAAAAAATAAAAAATCTCTGGGCCTTTTAGCTTCATTAAATGAACCCATTATTATTTTTTAGAATAGCGTCGCCGCGTCTGGGGACCGCTTAGTCATCATCATCATTACAGCCGTAGGACGTCCACTGCTGGACATAGGCCTCCCTCATTGATACCCAATCACTACGGTTGGAAGCAGCGTGCATCCACCTTGAACCAGCGGCCTTTACCAAATCACCCGTACACCTCGTTGGTGGATGTCCCACGCCGCGTTTGTCCGTAGAAGAACCAGGGTAACCGACATAAACAAACGGATTAGCTCCTTGAAATAGCAATGGGCAGGCTATGTATAGCACGCTAACTACTGATGGCCGCTGGGGCCGAATAGTTTTGGTAAAAACCGCTAATTAAGAAGTATAATTAGTTATATCTACATACATTACTTACCGGTCCCCCGACTCGTCGACGCTCATCTTAAAAAATATTAATAGGTTCTTTTGATTTTTAAATACTTTTAAGAGTTTTTTTTTCATATTTTTTAAATTACTCGCGGAATCTAATTTTTACACATAACTACCTGCTAAAATTAGATTTTTTTTTAAATATTATATTAAATACCTACCCATAATGCGTCTAAGATCCCTACCGCAGCTAAAAAAAAGAGCTGATGACCTTGAAACGCCTAAACAGTTCGTCATGAATTGTAGCTTAGAACCATCTCGAGCACGTCACCTTTTAAATAAACTAACAGCATTATAATCGGTTCATTCATTTAGGAGCTACGATGACAGAAACAGACACACAGACACGTCAAACTAACACCCGTATTTTTGCGTCGGGGGTTAAAAATGGTTCGGTAGGTAGGTAGGTATTAAAAAATAATGCTTCAAACTTTGGCGCTTTACACTCGTAATTTCGCGATTAATTTTTTAATTAATTTCGTAATTTAATTTTTTAAAATTTTTCTTTGCTCAACACTGTTTCCTTGAACAAATGGCGATAACAATGGTCTAAAACTTGATGCTTAAATTTAGTAGCCTTAGCCTCACACAACTCAAAAGTATTTTTTTGCGTCTATATAAAATCAAACCTTCTTCCTGTATTTCAACTTTTTACGTGTTTACTAAAACAAAATAAGCCGTAATGTAATTTACGAATTTATTTTTTGCCCCTTGTTATCGTGGTTGACTGTATCTCATTAAAGAGTTAAACGTAGGTCCGTTGAACTAAGAATTTACCGGAGCACGTAAATATGGAAAAGCTGTGTGCTCATGACGAAAACCCAGAATTCATGAAATCCCCAACGTCATTAGTCATTAATTATTAAAATTGGGGAGATCATACACCGTGAAGAGATTTCCTTGTCCCTTTCTGAGAATACGAGCAATCATGTTCACGGCAGTAGTTTGCTATTTCAAATTATGCTACACGTAAAAGTAGAGGTTTGACCATGGCTTCTCAAACAAAGGGTCGTGGATTCGAACTCGGGCTCGCCCCTCTGAGTTTTGCTGAAGTTATGTGCGGATATTTGTAATTTTACGGAAGTTATGAGCTTTTTGCTAAAGGAAAACATAGCGTGGAAATAATCGCCAAGCAATTTTATGGTGTCTGTAAAGTTCCCAATTTGCAGTGGGCCCGCGTAGCAACTACAGGCCAAGTCCTGTTATTCTGAGGGGAGGTGTGCCCAGCAGTGGGACATATATAGGGCGGAGCTGATGATGAAAAGAAGAGTGGTTTTGTACTTGATTGTCGCTTCAGGGATCTTTCTGCCTATTATTACTAATTACTTAGCTGGGCCATAAACTGATGTTAATGTAGGGACGAGATGAACAAGTTTCAATATACTTAGTTTATGTTTCCAAAAGATAGAATTGTTTTACCTTTGTTACAGAATGGGTAGGTCCCTACATCAAAGTCATATCCAGTACCACTACCATGAGCTTGCAGTGACCGTGTTCGATAGCGACTGCGTAAATGATTTGTATGGACTCTCCATACAAATCATTTACGCAGTCGCTATCGAGTGCGGTCACTGTGAACTCATGGTAGTGGTACTGCAATATTTTACTATTGCTTGGATCCGAAAGAATTGATCTGAAAGTTTAGATTGTCTGGTCGGTGTAAGCGTTTGTATTTTATTGAAACGTAGCAATGTCGTTGAATTGCTAGAAACGAGCTTAAGACGTTTAAAAAATTAAAACGCTTGTTACTTAATTTTATAGAGCCTCTAACAAATTCTAAAAAATTGCGTTAATCAATAAGTGTTCCTAACTTTTGGGATTAATTATAGGTATGGAATATTTCAAAGAAAAACACATATTCAAACTAAAATTCACTATCCTACTTTTATTGGTTTACATGGTCTACATGGCATAATAATACATTTTAAAACAATATGTTTCACATAACTATGTATCTTTAACAACAATTCGGGAGCTGCTATGTAAAATCGGACTAAACTAATATCATTCATCCTGTCCATAAAAAGTCATGGCAACAGAGCTATGAGACGTCATAGAGATATACTAGCTTGGTAATAGTACTAGGTCTAGTAGTCCGTATTTTTCCAGACAGCGATCTGTCCAGTGTTCCTTAGATGTCTACAAGAGGCATAAGGTATTCTTTGTTAGACTCAAAATTAGTTAATGTTCTTGTTGCGCGTAACAATGACCTAAAGTATGTTATTTGAACTTTAGGCGTAAAAAAACGATCATATTTCTGACATCTGTGGACACAAAACCTGACATAAGCTTTTTAAGCTCATTTTCCAAGTATACATAGAGTCCGGTTTTACCTACCAGCTATAAAGGTTCACCTAGACTTTTGATTCAGGTCTGGGCGCGCCATAAGCTGTGGCGTGACTGCTGGCCACTCCTCCTCGCCCAGTGCTGTACGCGTTGGCTACAGCCGTTGCTCCACCAGGCATCCCTCCAGACCCTGACCTGCCTCCGTAACCGAAGAACATCGGGAAGAAAGCCGCAGCCGGCATCCTTGGAGCGAAATCATCGTCGTCTTCTTCATCCTCGACTGGTCTTTTCACTTGCTTCTTTTTCTGCAGCCTTTTCTTTGGTCTCTGAATCGGTTCTTCAACTTCCTCGATCTCCGGCTCCGTTATTTCGGGCACGGTTTTGGCAGTGGTAGCAAGCTCTGTTTTTTCGGTAGGTTCATCCAGCTCAGTCGGTTCCGTGGGTGATTGCGGTTGTTGCGGCTGTGGGTAGAATACCTCGTTTTGCTGAGGGGGGAGGTAGGTTAGATCGGGTTGGGTCTGCCGGCGTCGGTCGGTGGTGGGGAGGTAGTACTGGCTGGGTTGGTCGTCTGGTTGCTTGAACATGAAGGCGGCCATGCCGGCGCCTGTGCGTTGGTTGTAGTACGGGTTGTAGTATCGGCTCAGGGCAACGCCGCCGCGGTTGCTGTCGCTTGCACCGAAAGACACTGAATAGAGGAAAGAAATTATAATTAGAGTATAGGTAGGTATGCATAAATTGGATTGAGCTAATGCTGGAGTTAAAAAAAGGTGGTCGGAATTCTTGAAAAATTAATGAAAATATTTGATCTGATTCCACCAAAATGAGGGTGAAATTTTCTTTACGCAAATTGTTAAAATACCTACTCAAACATAAAACAAGCACTGCCTAATGTGTGGTGTGGTACCTGATTAAGCTAGTAATAAATCTGAACGTATTTAAAAATTGGAAACGCATGGTGGTTATCACATTTGTCCTAGCTTTCAAAGTTTTTCAGAAACAATCAAGTTAAACAATAAATATGATAGCAGAATACGACAATGGAGATAAAACAGATGAAAGAGGAACTAAACTTTTTACGCCAAATTGTTACTATAATGCAGCATTTCACGTCAAAATATTATATTAACAAAAAAGTAATGGTCTCGTCTAATTTTCAGTCTTCCCTCCGTATTTAGGTACTCTAAATTAATTAATCTACTTACATGAATCCACATTGCCATAATAAGGGTAGTAAGGGTATGCGTCAACCATCCACAGAGCGCAGCTCAGCACTACAATCGATAGAACCTCCATGGCTTCGTAGTGTTCAAAGTCAAGTTACTGAGTGTCGTCGGTCAGCAGACGCGGGGTTATATATCCTTCGTACAGGACTCATTAGGACTCAGGCCACGTCTCGAGCGCGTCTGTCCCGTCATTTTACACTCGGCTTCGAATCCAACCGTTATGGAACTCTGGACATCCTAGTGCTAATCTGGCAAATGCAACACGTATGGGACCGTTCGGTTTATGGGTTTAGGAAGATTTGTTTACTTGTTGTGGTGAGTCAGTATTCAAATTTTTATGTTTGGCTGAATTTGGTGTTGCGATCCGTTTATCTGCAGTTCTCGTAAGAAATAAATGGTTCAACTTGATTTCGTCATGCTGGATTTATTTATTGACCACTGTATTTTTTAATAGAAGTATTTCAAAATTATATAAATACATTTTAGAAAAAAAGTATCATGTAATTTCTTGAGGCACGGATCAAAGTTTAATATGTGGTTATAACATTTTCCTATCAGCAGTTTTTTGTTCATCATGCATGAATGGTTAAGAAAACAAAACTTATTAGGGAACATTGCTAAATAATTAAACTATTCTTATTAAAAACCTATTTTATTATACCTATCATAACTAGCTAACACTCATTTTTCGAAACCGTCTGACAATAGTACATTACTGCAGCGGCCGCGAAATAGGGGATTGCCGGCCGAGTAGTTATAGATGGCCGAGTGTGAACGAGGCCATCTAGAGATACGAGGCCGGCAATCCCTGTTCGTGGCCAAGGCTTGTATAGAGTTTTTCTCAAACATGCATCATCATCATCATCACCACCACCACCATCATCATCACCATCACCTTCATCATCATCATCACCATCACCATCATCATCACCATCACTCACCATCACCATCATCATCACCATCACCCACCATCACCATCATCATCACCATCATCATCATCACCATCATCATCATCATCACCATCATCATCATCATCATCATCATAAAATCATCGTCATCATCATTATCATCATCATCATCATCACATCATCACCATCATCATCATCATCACACCATCACCATCACCACCATCACCATCATCATCATCATCTTACCTTAAATAAGCGTAGTGGCAGAATGTCATAATGAACCAAAACGCAAATATTGCTTATAGTTTTTTTTAAAGGCTAAATGCTATGATGCCATAGACCTATAAACGTCATGGTATGAAACAACAGACGATCACTTTGTTGTATGAAATTCCATTAATGACCTCTCGTCTAGCCGCACCTGCATTGTGACACTTCGTGGCGTATTATAAGGAACATAACGTAAATATTTCATAGCATGTTTGAGAAAAATAGTTTTTACGGTTAATAAATTTGGGACGATAACATCAAAACCTGGACACAAACCCAACAAACATTCCAATCCTCGCAAGTGTGATAATTTTCAATAATCGTGTGAACTTCAGAGACAAAGTGCTATAAATAAGGGTGTATTAAGGTGCGCGGGAGTGCATTATGCGCGCATGCGCAGCATACGGCGCGACGTCGCATCTTAAGCAGGCCCATTCATGACAATTTATAATACTAGTGTTTACTAGGTTTTATCAGTTCTTGGAAACGTGTTTGCTGACTTTGTGATTGTTGATCGAGACAGGGAAGTGTGGAAAACTGTTAGTCAAACTAGAAGATTGTTGGAAAGGCGCTGGTGGAGCTGGTTTGTTATGACGGAAACCAAGACCCACTTTGAGAACTATAGACTAGAGGAAAGAAAACCTGAGAGAAGGTACGTAAGTACTTAACCGTTATAAGGTTACCCACTGCTACAATAGAGAATCCTGAATGTTTAGCTTAATTAATTTGTGTGTAATATCTCATCTTTCTTGTGTCATGAACTCTGAAGCAGAAGATCGTGAGTTTATCAACATCTGTGAGTTTTCAAAATTCATGTGCGTAAGTATATTTGGAATTTATCATAAGATTTTCTTGCACCTATGTTCAACGGTGCGTGTATGTAGTTCCTAATCTGCACTGGGCCCGCGAGGGAAATATGGCACTAGCGCTCTCCACTTAAGAGGGGGCCTTTGCCGAGCATTGTAATGTGTATAGACTGGACACGTGCAATATTAAAAATTGAATTGAATTGAATCTCGAGAGTAACCAGTAGAAGTGTCAGCTAATTTTTGTCCACCCCGTTCTGGAATATGGCCATTACCCAGTAATAGACGGCAGAAGCCACAGGTGCTCCAAAGATCGCTGATATCACTATGTTAAGTTCTTACAATAAAACGTCAAAGGATTTTGTGAATGAAATTTATTCCCTCAAAATGGTATCAGGTATGAGAGGCACGTCGCTATCATAGCAGCATACGTCGCTATCTCTCGTACCAGTTTAGTGAGATAACATCGCACCCACGGCAAGAAGCTCTAAATACTCATAAACGTCAGGTGGACCGTCCACGTAGTTTGACACTTCGTATTATGAATGTTGGACGGAAACATTACTGGACATTAGTATGGTCGGCTTGCTGTGTGATTCATGCGATGTTCAGCTTAAATTGACATCTTTAGCTGGGTTAAAGTTTTGATGTTCCTAAAACCTTTACGTGGGTCATTAAATATTCGAGCGTCTCAACCGCCTCAATTTCGTGAACACATTTTCTATGAATTAGCTGTAGATTTTGATGGCGTTTTCGGTTATCAATTAGAGGCCCTGTACTACCAGATATCTGGAAACTGCATCAGAACCTTCTGCCATTTCCATAAAAACGTATCCAAAATGTGATTCAGAACAAACGCTCAAATAATGACCCTTGTACAATAGGGTCATACACAGCGTAAGAAACAAAAGTTGTCTCTCCTGTTGTCAAAAAATTAGCGACTTTGAGTCAGCAAACTTAAGATTTATTTAAATGGGCCGAAAGTTGACCAGGCGTCCCGATGTAGACTAGGCTAAAAAATTGGCGTAGACCCTTAACTTTTGCCATGTCCACAGGTCTACGCGAAAAAAGAATGTGTATCACCCAATAATTTCATTAGAAAGGTAAGTATATAGTAATGCAATTTTCATTAAATGGGGTAGGAAATGAGCAAGTGAGTCACCTGATTGTAAGTAAGAACCATCTCCCATGGGCATTGCAACACCAGAAGATTGCAGATGCGATGCCAATTTAGAGAGCTAATAGAGAATACCTTTATGTGCCAATTTCAGGCGCGGTTGTTAGACGGTGCCTTAGTTTTCGCCCCGGAACGAAGGACAATACACGACCTGGTCCAGCCGTTATTGCGATTATTTGAGAGTTTGAATTACCAGGTGTCGTAGGTATATTATTGTCATTCGTTTCAGGTCGACAATTACGGGTCCCTCTACGCCGTAGAGTCTACAGGTACTCGAGACCGACTTTACTGATTTAATTTATCTTTTTTTTCCCAAAAGAAATCCCACGAGATAAGGAATAACCGGGATATAATATTCGATTCTAAGTAACCTCGTCTCTGTGACTGTAGCTGTAGATGTTATGGAGAGTTGGATACTTAGCAGATATCTTCTTTTAGGATCATAGAGGTGCAGTGAGGAGGGATTCTTGGAATTTCTCAAGGGACAGAGAATGGGAGTTGTCCATAGATTTTATTTTGTTATTAATAAAAAGGCATCCTTTGCCATGAAGGATATTTCTGATTTAGAAATAAATAGCTGAAATTAGATATTCATATGATTTTCTCTTGTTAACTACTCCTGTATCACCTCCTCCTGAATTTTTTAAAATGGTTTGATATTACGAATAAATGATTTTTTTTTCTTTTTGTAGAACTAAATTTTATTTTTCAATTAATGTTGTATTAATAGCTCAAAACAGGGAGCAATGGAGGGCCTTTGCCCAGTAGTTGGACACTATTATAGGCTAATAAAAAAATAAGTTGAATGCAATATTCTAGGAAAGTTTATTTCTAGGTTGTTTGCTCCGCGGCATCAGTCCAAGTTTGCGAGAATTTGGAATGTCTCCATCATTGGGCCATTACTCACTGTAACGACATCCTCTTTCTTTGCGCTAAATCCCGAGGACTACTTAGTTCGGCCAACAAATTGCGCCTGCAAGCCACGCATTAGATGTTAGATATGCAAAGATCTGATAAGATTGCAGACTAGGTGCAAGGACCTCCGAAATTTAAATTTAAAGAACAGTTAGTTTCAAAGTGAGGTTTTGTCAGTTGCTACAGTATATTTCAAGGAAAATTCAATTTTTTGGGATAATAATGAGACCCCATTGAACGGTGGGATGATTCCGCCAATGTCGAGGTTGGATAAGACACTGCCAGACGACTTTTGGTCAAGTACGGTAGAGCTGTCCGTGTTCGTTAGAATACCAGCCAATCTAGAACAAAAGGAGAATTTTATGGGGACATTAAAGACAGACTTGTCGAATATTAAAATACTCTTCTTGGGATGTTAATATTTGTGATGAAGATGAGGGTAGTTTGTCGCTGCTTACGGCCGTGCCGAGCAATTGAGCTGCAACCAACCTTGAAAAGGAACCACTGATTGGTTCGCCGCCGCGCATACCTCGACTACTATCCCATTTTAGAAATCATGTCCGAGTTTTGATTTAAATTTTTTCGAATATTCGTTATCTCTACCTAAAATTATAATTTATTTAAGGAGAGTCAACAGCTTGTACATACATCATATAAATTACAGTAAATACAGCAAGCCAATTACAGGTTATCACCGACAATTACAGTGTAACAATAAGGCAGTATAACAATAAGGCAGTATAACAATAAGGCAGTATACCCACACAGAGTCCTTTCGGACACACAAAAAAAAAGAGAAATTAAAATACTTAGTGACAAATATTTCAGCACTATTTTAGCGGCGGAGAAAAAATATTCTAAGTCCCTAATTTAATAAACTTAATCTACAGTAAGGTACAACGCTCAATGCACGCTCTCAATGTATCGATTCACCAGAGTATACTTCTCAAGGTGTCAGTGTTAACATTATAAAATTATTAAGAAGCTTGGTTTAGAAGTTCGCCGGCACACACTAAGTGGCTGTGTTTGTGATAAGCTGCCTTCGTACAAACAATTCGCTTCAAACAAGGCCCGATTTTTTAAGTTTACGTCTTTGAAGTAGCGGCCCGGCCCGTTAGAAACACTGACTACAAAGCTTGAGGTCTGGATTAGATCCCCCGATCAAGGCAGGTATGATGTATGAAAAATAAGAATGTTTGTACTCTAGTCTTGGATGTTTATTAGTTATGTATTAAATTAAGTATGTATCCGTTGCCTAGTAATAATACCCATAATACGAGCTTTGCTTATTTTGGGACAGGTCAATTATTGTGACTTGACCAGCAATTATTTATTTAATTATGTTATTTATTGGTGGCGTCTTTATCGCTATTGTAAGGTGCATGGTGATAGACGTGGCCAGCCCCGTCCTTTTCAATACAATACCTACCAAAAGTGATACAGATAAAGTTCTGTGTCATGCGTGTCAACTCCTCAATATTTTGCTCAGGTGTGACCGTGTGCTACCCTCCCTGACTCCGAGATTAAGACCACCTGCCGCATTCCGGGAAACACCGCTGCACGTACTCCCGAACCGAGGTGATGAGACAATTTATGCAGTTATGCACAACGGAGCGCCCCCAAGACGCGCTGTCTGCAGCATGAATTTTTGCTCGGAGATTGTATTGTCGTGAATTCTGATTGGTAACGTTTGACAGGTGTTTCACGTCTTGATCAGGCCCTATACTACGAAGCGCGAAATTCGAACTTCGTTTCATGCCGTTCCGCTCACGCTAATGGTATTTATTAGGAGAGTGAGAGGGACCGCACGATCCGAACTTCGAACATCGAATTTCGTAGTACCCCCTTGTTGTTAAGTGCATTTCTTTCGCATGTTGTTCGGTTATCTTTAGTCGTGTCTAACATACTCTCGTTCTAAAGCTTCTTTTATTCTCTGTTCTGTTCTCATTCGTTTTGTAGGTGGTAAGAAATTGTGCAAGGTCTTCCTGTTCGCTTCCGCCATCAGATCTTATTCGACAGTCCCACTGTCAAGCTCAGTCTTACCGCTGCTGTGTTCCCGCGAAGACTATCTTGGTGGTTTTGTCTTAGCCCTCTAGGTTATTAACGCATCTGCATTCCACTGGTGTCGCAGACGTCCACAGTAAGTAGTTGTACCCATTTACCATCAAGGGACTCATATGATTATTTGTTTGCCCCATTTGCTGGTTAATAAAATGATTTAAATGATATTTTAAAAAAAATTGACCCGACTCCAAAAAAGTACGAAACTACTTTCTACTGATTTGTTTGAAATCGCTGCTAGCACGAGCCAGCAGAAGTGATAAAAGCCTAGTAGATGGTACGTGGGTAAGATAGATGACTAAGTCCACTCCTGCTGGCTCGTTCTGAGGCACTGACTTCAGACTTATCAGTAGAAAGTTATTTTCTTGTTATTTTTTGAGGTCCATAATTTGTTTTATAAATGTTTTTTTTTGCTATTTAGTGTAACTAATCTAAGTTGCAAAAGCTTAATGTTAACTACTTAAGAAGTCAGTCACATGTTTCCAGATTTTTAAATCGCAAGGAGCCATCGGCTGGGGGTATTCTAAATCCAACCATCAATCATCCAACGAGTGCCTAGTTACTTGGGGAATGCTTGTCCAGCATCGAACATCTTTTAACCAACATAACACTGTCGATGTTGTAAAAGCTCTGAGTGTTAGAGTCAAATATTCTTTATCTCTACTAAAAAAATATATTTTCTGGAGTTTAACAGAGTCAATAAACTTGAGTCAAAACAAAAGACTGCGATGATAAATAAACAAAGACACAGTTTCCTAAATATGAGGAAAACAGCAAAGCGTGGTCGATACCCGGCGATCTCGTAAATCAAAGCAGCTGTTGCGAACTTAGTCACGTACTTACGCATGCATGCAAATGCATTGGCAGTAAAACAGGAAAATTTTCGATAAAACTGACGTCAATCGTAATGTGCGTGGAATAGCTAGACCTTTCTCAGACGAAGCTTTGTTATTGAGTTTGTCATTAACCGTGGGACAGTCGCTTTTTCCTTATAGATCGGATGTATTATTTGTAGATAACAATGCGTGCTAATTTTGCTCTGTACTTTGTTTGTAGATGACTTTGTGTCCAGTCCAGAAGATAGTCGAACTATCTGCTCTTATAATTATAAATTATGTGACTAGGCCGTTTGGCTACTACAAGAACTATTGTACTATAGAAAAGTAATGAACAGCAATAAATTGATACACATAAATAAGAAAAAAAAACACTTTACGTGTGACGGTAGCCAAACGGCTAAGCCAGATATTTTGACTAAGGTGTAAAGTTTGTGAAGTTAGGGCGTGTAGAGTAAGGAAGCTTGACTTTATAATATTATATGAGTTCTGATAACTTTTTGGCAGTGCAAGGAGTATGGTCTCGTCTTGGCAACATTTTACATAAAAATGATTTTGGTGGGATAATTTCTTTTAATCTAATACTAACTCAAAGTGATGGTATGTTATGTATGTATACTTCAAAAATGAAACCCCATAATTTAAATAAACTGCATTTAATAATACATAAAAAATACAATCAAAAACGAATACGTTTGCTTCCGCCATACGTCTCCCCGCTACTTCCATAGACTACTCTATATCCTATTAGCCTTTTTAATTTTTTGTGACTATATCGCTTAATGAAGTGTCATAGTGAGATTTTTCTTACTTTTTTTAGAACTGGGCCGGGCTGGGGGATGATAATTGAATTTTGGGATACCCAGTATAAGATATTTTTACTGCTCAGCTTAGATACATCAACTGGTACCTTATGCTACGTTAATTACGACCACGAATCTTTGAAAACTGCTAATTTTCTGAAATCCAGAAATGTCAATTCAAATGCCACAAATAAAGAGCAAGGCGAGCGAAGCCAGGGCTAGTAGTCCTAATAAAGTGAACTTTGCTTGTTTTTTTGGACCGATCGCATGTTCCATTACGTCATATCGTACATAAATTGTGATCGGTACATACATTGTGACGGCTATGACGCACTTGCACAAGGTATCATCGAACTACTTAATCATCGGTTACTCATCACTGATGGAACAATACTCACCAACACGAATCTCGTCCACTCGGGAATACCTGGACGGAAGTCACATCTACTCGTAAATTCAGATCAAGTTCACCATAATTTAATTTACAGCCTCATCGATGCTTTTTAGTTAAAATGCGGGCAGCGTACCGCGAATTTTTATTGTTCAACGATGAAATAAATTCTTACAAGAATCGTTGCAAATAGTAATGGCGGAATGTAAATCCTAAGCAAGGACATCGAGGTTCTTTAGAAAAAAATCGCGAAGCTCTTTGTCGGTTTGAGTCGATAAATTTTTGCTGAGACAATGGAGTACAAAACAGGCAATTAATGAATGTTTCATTATTTTTTTATAGCTAATGAATACGTTAGGAACACCTGCGTTTTTAAGTGTTTTGTATTGTTTCAAATGGGCATGTTTTAAATTCTTAATTTTAATCTTAGGTAAATATCTATATATAGAAGGGATCTTGTTGCTTTACCCAGTCTACAAAACGCTGTAGGTACACAAACAAAGGCATCATTAACATTATGTAGACTGAATTGGATCTGTTTGTTCAACCTTTGGCCCTGGAAAGCTGTAATTCTGCATAGAGGTGACCTTTATGTATTGTAAGCAAGGTAAGGACGGATTCGTTAAAATTCCCACGGGATAGGGAATAAACGGGATTGATTTGTTCAAATTGACTCTATCTCCGTTACTATGATTATACTGTTTAAATTTGGCCTGTAAGTGGGTACCTAGTTATAAGAGTAAAAATCTAAATTCACGAATTACGGAAATGCCCACGGGATTTATATATGCACTAACTGATACCGATGCCGATAATGATGGATTTTTGAATGTTGCTTTTCTATGAAAGATATGAAGCTTTACCACAAATTGAAATTTTGCGTTGGCGAAGTAGCGGTCAAAAGCTAGGTTGGTATGGTATAGTCAACCAATTTGATTCATAGGCCACTATAGAACCATGTCTCACTAACTACTACCAAGACATAAAGAGTTTATAAACGTTTTCGCTTCAAGACATGAGAAGAAAGAAGTTTTGACGGACGGACAATGACAATTCAAGTTTTATAAACTCGTTTCTTATTCATTACCGTTGGCACATGTTCGCAAATATCAAGATGTATTCATGGCATACTTCAGGCAATAATCACTGTCCTGGAAGATAAACAAATTGATTTATTATAACATGGTTCTACAGTGGCCTAGGAATCAAATTGGGTGATTGTACATAATATGTATATATTCCGCCAGCTCTACCATAGGGCTGGTTGCTTCTGCCGCTTGACAACGAGAGAGCGTCGAGTGCGCACCAATCATTCTCAGAAACTGGGGGCTACCTACTATGAAATTCGTAATTGGAAGTCCGTATCTTTCCGTCCTTTTCACTCATCTGTTTAATACTATTAGCGCGAACGGAACGGCACGATACGAAATTCAAAAATGGAATTTAGTGGTATAAGGCCAGGGCAACCGTCTAACCGTATTGGCGACAACGGCAACGCGCCGAAATAAGTAATTACTGATGAAGCGCGTAACGGCACGCGGTCCAGTCGGCGGATTGTATTCAAATATCGCTTATCCCTAAGATACAGCGTGCTCTGTTTGTGCTTAGTTGTATATTTTAAAAGTATTTTTAAGTAGTACAAAAAAAAGAAAAAAACATCTCTCAGCGATAGCTGAGTAGGGTTTTAGTGTATAAGGATTAAGAGCGATTTTTATTTTTATTTTATTTTTATTTTTCTTTGTGCCTTAGCTTGATATATTTTACTAACATAGGCTTAAGGTTACATTTTATTGTTGCTAACCTAACACATTATGGATATTTAATGTCCGAAATAAATTATTATTATTATTATCGATGAGGGAGACCTATGTTCAGCAATGGACCTCCTACGGCTGAAATGATGATAATGATGAGATGACTTTATTTTGGTAATACTAGTTTACTACATTATGGGCATTTCACTTTAAGAGGCGCAGAAACTTTTTTTAATGTGGAAATTTCATTTTTATAAAGAAATGTGTTCTTATTTTTGAGTCAGTTTTGTGACTTTTTTTTTCATATTATTTGTATAGCTCGTTACGAAACGGACACAAATAAAATGTATGGAAAATTAGAGACACTTTTTTGTATCATCAAATTGATTCTGAGTAAGAAAATACCAAAATTTTCTCATTTACAATAAAATAGCTTTCTCTCCACACCCCATGTACCTACGCACATTATGCGGTGCGCGTGCGCGTCTCATTGTCATGTCGGCGCAAGCGCTGCTCTATGAATACTATTAATACCATTACCATTATCCAGCACTTCTTCATCTGCGATAACCGAACATAGTCCTACGAGGCTTGTGTGTGTAATTTAGAGTTTTATTTAAAAATCGTTGATCCTTTTTGTTTAGGCTGCGCAAGCGTTGTAGGTATCAAAATAAAAAAAAAAAATATTTTATATCTGCTAACGACCATAATTGGGAATGTCTAAAAAAATTTACCAGTGGTTTTTATATTTTTTTTGTAAAGAAAAGTCAATTATAAGAAACTAATTTCAATATTTTGTCATTTAGTTCTCTACTTTTTTCAAAATTAATTATTGAAACTATTTTAGTTGATGACGTCAGATTATAATTGAGGGCTCCCACAATGCCAAATTTCTAAATCTATCTAAATGCGTACGATAAGGCAACCCCTTTAATTATTTTTTGCGTAGTGGTACACTATACACTGTGTCACTTTACTGGCACTGACATAGTGCTAGATGACAGACAGCGGGTCCAAATCAAACTCCGTAGTATAATCCACGCGTAAATTGTGAAGAATTCTAACCACACAGAATAAAGTACGACTTGAACCGGTCACGCAATTTACACCAATGTCAAATGAAGGTCATTGCTTATTTATTATTTAATAAATTCATTACATAATATTGAAATTAAATAACTACAGAAAACGATTTAAAAAGCATTTATCTCGAAATGGTTTTCGATTTTCTATACATTGCAAAAAAATAGACATCCCCAATTGCCAAAAATATTGTGCTGCAAGAAACTTGACACAATAGTACATTACTACAGAGGCCGGGAAGTAAGGGGTTGCCGGCCGAGTAAGTTTAATTAGTCTTATTAAATTTGAGGTGTCCATACAGGGTGCCCAAGATACAGGCACTGCCTAGTTTGGGGCCCGCTGACAATGTATTTATGTTACTGTTTCTGCATCAATAAATATATTTCATTTTCATTTCATTTTATTTTCACATTATTTGAACTCTGAAACCACTCAATGTATGGGCACCTCAAATTTAATAAGACTAATAAAAACAAATGAGTTAATGCATTATATTGTCCAACATCAACGGAGTTAGAAACAATAATTTCGGTTCATGACTTATATAATTTACTCATCATCTTAGGAAATAATTAAACAGCTGCTTAGCAAAAAGATAACTGATGTAATAGGGTCATACACAGCATAAGAAACAAGTGTCTCTCCTGTGGACATAAAATTAGCGACTCCAAGACAGCAAACTTAAGATTTATTTAAGTAAGTATACTTATAAGCCGAAAATTGGCTAGGCGTCCCACACACCAATGTAGACACTTTCTTTGATAGATTCGGTATACTTCATACAGGATTAAAAACCCTTTTTTTTTCAAATCATACGGTGTTATTAAATAAATTACTTTTTATGGTATTTCAACCACTACAAGACTAGAGTTTCGTTATTCATCAAAATGATTCGCTTTCATTCAATCGATACTACATTTGCATCGAAAGTGGCACCGCAATAGTTTGTAGTCGGACACCCCGTCCAATAAATCGAATAATATCTGAATATATCGACTCCTTTCCGAGTGTAACGAATGATTTTCGAATAAATCGATTGATTCCTGAATTCCTTATGCGACGGCAGCCACGTACTCGACAGATTTACACCCAATAAAGGCACCTTCGAATTGTGCCAATATGGTAATGGGTCAAGTGATCGATACCTACAGCCACTTTGTACATACATTATACAAAGTTACTTTTAAGACCTGGACCACTACCATGAGTTTGCAGTGACCGTGCTCGATAGCGACTGCGTAAATGATTTGTATGGAATCTCCATACAAATCATTTACGCAGTCGCTATCGAGTGCGGTCACTGTGAACTCATGGTAGTGGTACTGTATGCCTATTATAAGTTTTCCTTCACTTCAATACTTCTCGATCGCGTTTACGTAAAAATTTCAATTCTATGGAAACATGGAAGCGCGCGCGCGGAGACGCTGTCCATGTTTCCCTAGTAATTGATTTTTTTACGTAAACGCGATCGAGAAGTATTTCGTGAAGTAAAAACTTATACTAAGCATACTGTATGCCTAGTATAAGTTTTCCTTCACTTCAATACTTCTCGATCGCGTTTACGTAAAAATTTCAATTCTATGGAAACATGGAAGCGCGCGCGCGGAGACGCTGTCCATGTTTCCCTAGTAATTGATTTTTTTACGTAAACGCGATCGAGAAGTATTGAAGTGAAGGAAAACTTATACTAAGCGTACAGTGCGCTTAGTATAAGTTTTACTTCACCAAAATACTTCTCGATCGCGTTTACGTAAAAAATTCAATTTTATGGAAACATAGACGCGCGGCCGCGGAGGCGCTGTCCATGTTTCCCTAGTAATTGATTTTTTTACGTAAACGCGATCGAGAAGTATTTTGGTGAAGTAAAACTTATACTAAGCGTACTTTATTAATAAAGTGACTTCAATACGAGTATTAATTTTATTGTTTTGACACCTCTTGAGTTTTTCGAAATTTATTATGATTGAATCATCATCATCATCCTAGCCTATATACACCTCATTGCGGGGCACAGGCCTCCTCTCAGAATGAGAGGGCATGGGCCGTAGTTTCCACGCGGGTCCAGCGCGGATTAGGAACTTCACACACACCCATTGAATTTCTTCGCAGGTGTATGCAGGTTTCCTCGCGATGTTGTCCTTCACCTTAAAGCTCATGGTAAATTTAAAATGTAATTTCGCACATAAATTCCAAAAACTCAGAGGTGCGAGCCTGGATTTGAGAACCCACGGCCCTTGAGAGGTCATCATAGGCCAAACCAATAGGCCACCACGGGCTTTTATAATTGAATATTGTATTGTAATCCTACAATTTGAAAATCAGCCGTTACTGGTCATTCACAGCGTATCAACGCCCAATAGATGACACCCATCTGTCACCTCTCTTATTATGACATAAGATTAAAGGTGCCAATGTATTGGGTCAGTGTCGAGCACAGGGACGTTTACCTTAGTTGTCTCTCCTGTGGTTATAAAATTAGCAACTCCGAGTCAACTAACTTAAGATTTATTTAAATGGGCCAAAAGTTAGCCAGGCGTCAATTTAGCTGGTATGCTGGCGGTCAATGTTCATACTAATACTACATAGGGTGCGTATCGGACCACCTCCTCGTGAGTCCAAGAGCTGCGGTTCCCTTCTGGATCTGTCCGGAAGGGCAGCGCATGGGCCCGTGTACCCTGGGCATTGGTCAATGATTTTCCGGCTAGTTATGGATATTTTAGACGACCAGATGGCCTAGTGGTTAGAGAACCTGACTACGAAGCTTGAGGTCCCGGGTTCGATTCCCGTGCCGGGGCAGATATTTGTATGAAAAATACGAATGTTTGTTGTCGGGTCTTGGGTGTTTAATATGTATTTAAGCATGTATCTATCTATATAAGTATGTTTATCCGTTGCTTAGTACCCATAACACAAGCTTTGCTAAGCTTACTTTGGGACTAGGTCAATTGGTGTGAATTGTCCCATGATATTTATTTTATTTATTTATTTATTTATTCATTGATGGCTATTTTTCACTTCTCATGCTCGTAAAGTTGGTCTTTATGTCGAAAGAATGCTGCATAACTGCTAGCTATGCAAAATAAATAAATAAATAAATATAAATTTAATTTTGGAGTGAACTAATTGAAAAAATATTGAAACTATTGACTTTTCTATACAAAAATAAAATAAAAGCCATTGGTATTTTTTTCTAGACATTCCTAATAGTAGACAGATTGCCGAATTTTAATGTCGAATAGTGTCAGTAAAAAAATGTATTGAATTTTAAACTAGTATCTAACTAAATAGTCATAAAATAAAACAACTTTTTCTTCTTACACATAACATTTATTAAGTATTTTGCAGTTCGTGTAGCCTCGAATCTCGTTTGAATGTTGGAACATTAACATGTATACTTAAAGTGATGATTAAGCATGTCGTCCGACCAAACATGTATATTAAATGTAACTTAAGTGGGACATTCGCGTAAGTTAGTTGCAAAAGTTATAATTACCGAACACATTTAATTATAAAGTTGTAAGATCATGAGAGTTCCGCTGCTGTTTTTTCTTAAGTGTCTGAGCAAGTTAGAATAAAATTACACAGAGTCTAATTACAAAATGGCGCCCGCGGCTTGCTACAACCGCAAGGAATATATCTGCCTCATCTCAAGTCTCTATTGTCAACGGACGGGCAGTATGAAGTAAATCCTGGTATAATGCACGCACAACTATGAAATTTCTGAATATTGCCAATGTGTCATAGGAAAAAAATATATACTTAGGTACCATTATGTCATATGTATCAAGTATGGATAGCATTTATTTTCCTATGGTTGACATTGTCAATATTCAGAACTGAAACGATTTCCTTGCTCACTCGCGACCTTACGATAGTTAAGTAGTAGGTGTAGGTAATATATTTGTTAATCTAAGGATGAGCTCTGGTTGAGATCGAAACGCGTCAGTGTAGTTTGGTGGTGGTGATAGTTGGGTTTATGTATGTTTGTACAGTGTGGAGGTAGAGGAACTGCAAGAACACACATCTCTTGCATAAACGTAGCTAGCTTGCATAAAGGGTGAGTAAAGTAATTGTTTCAGTTCATTGATACGGACCTCCGCAAAGTACCTATCTAACGCCTGATTCAATAAATTTTCAGAAACTTAATGGTTGTCCCGTGTGTTTTACTTCATAGCTGCCTGGTTTAGAGTGTGCGTTGTCTGTCAGTAAGCCATATAACCGTGAAATTTTAGTGGTTGTTTTCCCGAAACGAGGTGATTTAGTATCGATTGTACAATCGATTTATAATTACTATTTTGACTATAGGTAGGTACCAACGAAGCGTTACTATTGGTTTGCGGTCATTTTCGACTTTGGTTTTTCACAATTGGATTTTTGACTCTAGTCAAAATAGTAATTATAATTCGATTGTACAATCGATACTAAATCACCTCGTTTCGGGAAAACAACCACTAAAATTTCACGGTGTATAATATCTGTGATATTACTCTGTTATTAGTATTTTTTTTCGGACAGACTGTTGCTGATAGCCTCTGATGGCTTTCAGCTTCCCGGAAAGAGACCAAGCTGTCAGATGGGTCCCTCAACAACGGGAAGTTTATCTTAGCATGCCGAAGGATATTCGTATTGTAACGACCTCGGAGTTTGAACGCAAGGAGATTTATGCAAGCAATCGGACTTTTTATACTTGCGATAAGTATATAAAAGAGGTTTGCGCATCTAAAGGGTATTCAAACTTGGCCATTATTTAAGATAATGATGATTAAAAATTGCATTTTATCGATGTCGATAAACTTAGTCGATATTTATTTAATTACTAGCCCTGTAGGGTAATTGTGTAACTTTTTTGACACTCGGCATCGGATTGAAATGACAGTTTTTGTAGGGCTGTGACAGCTGGCTGTTTCCGATACCAATTGTCAGCCCAGACAAGAACTGTCAAAATGAACGCGATGGCAATTGCGAGGGAGTTAGACAATTAGCCTGCGGGTGCATTTTTTCGCCCGTCAATCCGGGGTGTGGTTATTAGTTCGTCTCAGCGACTCTGGAGCCCTGTGCATGGTCTGTCCTGGTGTTGGTGCGCGCCTGCCGGCCCGCCGGAGCCCTGACTTGCAGCACCGACTCCACGACCACCTCCTCGATGAACGGCTGGCTCCCAGTGTCTGGAATAACAGGGATCTGGTTCCGTAAATCCTACTAAAATTGATATTATTTTTCCTGCTAAATACCTATACGTATTTGAACTCATTTACTAATTTATTCTTATTTATTGTATACTAGCTGTTACCCGCGACTCCGTCTGCGTAGAATTCGTTTATCACTATATTCCTATGGTTTCAAACTATCTATCCATACCAAATTTCATGTAAATCTGTTCAGCCGTTATTGCGTGATTGAGTAACAAATATATCCAAGTATCTTCACAAACTTTCACATTTCTAATATTAAGTGGGATTTTTCACATGTTAATTAAATAAGCCAATGCTTGTTGAATTATTTACTTAATATTTATTTCGTCTATGTTTTTTCCTCGTGAGAGTTAAAAAAACTTCGAAAGCCATTTTTTTTATTTACTAAATTTACCCCCTGTTTCACCATCCATTGATCAAATTTATTTGACGGATAAATGTGATGCCGTCTCTGTTTGTTCTGTTCGAATAGACGGAGACGCCATCACGTTTATCCGTCAGTTAAAATTAATCAATGGGTGGTGAAACAGCCCCTTAGTATAATGTTAACGTTACTAAGAAATCAGCTATAATAATAACAAACACGTTTACTCATGCACGATATCCGAGGTCAGGGCCACATTACTGCGTCTTCCGAATCCGTAACTACTCGTACATACTTAACTAATATCTTATTATTATAATTGAGTGTTTTTTGTCATACAAAAAAACATGGGTTTTTGTCGGCTAAGGTGTCGACCTAGTTAGAAAACGGCAAATCA
Source organism: Archips crataeganus (assembly GCA_947859365.1). Taxonomy (NCBI): domain Eukaryota; kingdom Metazoa; phylum Arthropoda; class Insecta; order Lepidoptera; family Tortricidae; genus Archips; species Archips crataeganus. The sequence goes on from OX402048.1 coordinate 21,152,199, forward strand.
TTGTGGGATCGAGAAAAAATGCCTTGGCGGAAGATTCTTAAGTGGGTACACCATATCATATCTACGTATTTTATTGGTATCAACCTTAGGAAGTACATGCTTGTGCTTGTGCTTGTGTGCATGCTTGTGTGTGCTTCACGCAAACGTCATACCCGCAGGGATTGTTGGGGGTTGCTAAATGTTGAAAATAGCAGAAAATATGCCATTTTAAGTGGCATACAATTCAGTTACATCTATATTCTAATTCAGTGTTAGTTCGTCCGAGATAGAACTGAAAGTTACTTTCTTCTTAGTACTACTTAGAAATTGTGTTTAAGAGCACACTTTCATACTTATTCTTATTATTTAATAAGTAGGTATGCGAGAAAAAGTGGAATTGATAACTGAAACATAATGTACCTATCAGTGAATATGTGTAATTAATAAAGTTTGGCGAATGGATTTCGTAAGGTTTTTCAAAAACAGGTGTAAAAGTTTACAGAATGCTCTATTATTGGTATAGTTCAGCCCATAAAGCTCTTGAATTACCATACCTACATCAAAAAAAAACAATGTCACTGATTATCACATTGATTTACATACCTATCAAAATAGTAAGTATTTAATGTTTTTAGTCATAAAAATGACATGATGGTTCTAAAGGAATTTCATAATCAACTAAACATACATATATATATATCGCTTTGTCATTAATAAAAAAAAATTAAGAACTTACCCGTAGATCCAGACTGTAGCGTTGACCGTTGTGGCGCCGCCGCCACCGCCGCCAGAACCACCAACATAATAAGTAGAGACTTCATTACTCTCAATTTACCCGTGTTCCTAATTTAAAACTCTGCTACTTAGCAGTACTTTACTTTTTTTTCAGCAACTGGCCAGTGTATTTTTAAAATGATAGTTGTTTTGTAACTGGCCAGTTTTTTTCTATGATGTCAATTTTTTTTACTTAATAAGTGGCCAGTATGATTATAGAATGGTAGAGGTTGTGTGTCACTTGCGCGAGCGCACTGCGATGTGAGATGTCGCGTAGGTCGACGACGCATGCGGTCTATTCTGCAATAGCGTTTAAAAATAAGGGGGAGGTTTTTGAGAAAGTCTTCTTTACGCGACCGCCAAAAAAAATGAGTGTATTGTTTGTATATTTTTAGTTCTTCGGTTTTTTATACAGCTATTGGAGAAAAAAATAATAATACGCAAAATCAATTCGGATAAATAATTCAAGTAAATTTATTTCAAATGCGTCTATTGAAATAAAATAAAAATTACTAGTACAAAAAATAACTAAACAAAAAAGTGCTATTATAATAATAATAAATAATCGTCCTGGCCGATTTCGGCTACCGCGATTATCTAATCTAATGTACCTTTAAACGAGTAATTCTTGTAAACATATCTCAAAAACGGCTCCAACGATTTCGATGAAATTTGGTATGTGGGGGTTTTCGGGGATGAAAAATTGATCTAGCTTGGTCTTATCTCTGGCAAATTTCACCCACTTTCTAGTCATCGGGTTGACTTGAAATTTGAATTAAAAAGTTATAGGATATATTTTTTTCCCAAACTTGTCTAATGTAACTTTGTGTGGTTTGCAGAACAGCCTCCACGTTGCATAAGAGCGTGGGCGCGATTTCCAATCCACTCCCGCGCAGCCTGCTCGCCGCGATCCGCAACTACTTATGCAGTTTATTTTAACCGACTTGCTAAAAGGAGGAGGTTTTTTAATATTACAAACTAAACTCCTATTACAACATTATACAAAGTAACCACTTTGTTTGTTTGGGTTTTTATTTGTACTTTTTAGTGTTTCTATGTCTTTGAACCATGATTGAAAACTATTTCAATCGTGTGGGCCTAAGTACTAAACAACTCTTAACTCACACGTCAACGTCATCAATCAGTTCCATACCAATACCATCATAAACCACCTCGCTTTTGTCCTATTAAAATCGAACAAAAAATGGCCGAAAGAACAACACGTTACACGTATGGCACATTACGTATGGGGACTCTCCTTAACTTTTATCAATTATATTTTTGTTGAAGCTACGGTGAAGAATAACATCGTGTGTTTAAACTTGCACACGCCTGTGAAGAAAATTGATGGTGAGTTAAGTTCCCAATCTGTACTGGGCCCGCGAGGGATTACGGCAAAAGCTCTCTCATTCTAAGAGGAGGCCTGTGCCCAGAGATGGGACGTACCTATACATGCCGAGGTAATATTTTTGTAATAATTTCCGTAATAATACTCACTTAGTGGAAAATTAAACGTGTTACCTAATTATTAATAAATAGTTAAGTAATTTATTGTGGAAGTCCATATAAACGAACTATTAAAATTTTACCTTGCTTCTTCGCTATCCAAAATAATTTAATAGTTCGTTAAATAGTAAGTAACAGAGTGCCCGTTACATACGGAACCCTGAAAATGACGTAGTGTTAGTAATTATAGATGCGTGTCAGTTACAACATAGTTACAACATTTATACTAAGTACAAACACTAGAGTTCAAGGGAAATCCGATAACATCCAATAAGCTAATGTTACAAGGCAGATCCCTGGGTCTATCATTATTTCAAATAACACGTAACAATAACAATTCCGAAGAAAATACTGTTTCAGAAATAAATCACGAAAAAGATACATTTATGGAACGTACTTTCGATATCAGTTTAAAGTTTTCTGATATCTGTTATATTTACGGAATAATCGACTGGCTACACTTAACGATACACCCCGTATACCTTATTTCCTACGAGTACGCAGGTAAATTCGATCACTATTTAGAAGAGTGAAGTTCAACATGCACGATTTGTAGACATCATACATATGAACATTTTAAGTTAAGGATGTAAAAGTTTAAATAAACGAAAATTTTAAATTAAAGCTATACCTAGAGCATAATATGCGGAATAAAATGCGAAATCAACGAATGCTGCTAAGTACACCTAAACCTTAAATCTTCCTAACTGGCTACAGCTCTACGAGGGTACGATTACAATTCAGAACAGAAAAAAAAATATATTTTAGCAACTTTATTTCACAGAGTTCCAAAATTAAATGAGCATAAAACGTAAGATAAAAAACTAAAGATTCCATGAAACCAACAAATGGTGCTCATAGCAGTACCAAAAGACGTGCTCAGCAGATTAACAACAGTTTCACAGAACTGGTGCATTTGCTCAAAAATGCGATTATCCGGCTCGAGGGACCGATATTGGTGCGACTTACATGATTTGTCGCTTAGCATTCTTCCGATAAAGTGCAATGTACAGTCAGTTGCAACATCATTAATGCAATATACCGGATTACTTACGTATTAGTATAGGTACCGGAAATTCGCCCAACAGTTACAATATCTGAGCTTGGAGTAAGTCGCGGTTAACACCATGACTAAGAATCACTGAAAAATTCTAAGTCTTTCTTACACAATTTTTACCGTTAATAATATAATATATATATATATATATATATATATATATATTAAAAAAAAAAAAAAATTCAGTGATTCTTAGTCATGGTGTTAACCGCGACTTACTCCAAGCTCAGATATTGTAACTGTTGGGCGAATTTCCGGTACCTATACTAATACGTAAGTAATCCGGTGTATTGCATTAATGATGTTGCAACTGACTGTACATTGCACTTTATCGGAAGAATGCTATATATATGCTATGGTTATATCTCTCACACACACACACACACACTATCTCTCTCTCGTCCCTCTCTCTATTTCGCTCATTCTAAAAAATACTACGCCCTTCCGGATTTTGCATTATTACATGTTTGTGTTGTGTGTATGTATTTTTATGATATTTTTACATAATTCAAAACAAAAAAGAATTAGCCAAATTGGTGCAGCCTTTCTGAAGCGGATGCAGTTCCATATGTTAATTTATTTTTACTTTTAATAGGTAATTGAGCACTGGACTTTCTGCACCTTTTAGACTCTTCATATCGTCGAGAAGTTCCTGGAAGAAAATCGCTAATATTACATTTCCATACTCATTCAATTTTCTGCCTTTTACATATTCTTAATTTACTTTGCCTTGCTTACGTATTAATATGTAGTTAAGTGAATTTTTGATTATTTTTGTGCCCTTTGCGGATTTATAGAAGAAACGTTCTTATGATTTGATTTTGATTCAGACAAAAAGAAATTGCCAAATTCTTGAAATTCAATCATCACTGAATCAGCCCTAGTAGGTACGACTGCTTGGAAATGGTGTTGACTGTATTTATTTGTGTCACATGTTCATCGTTTTATTTTATTGATTCGTTATTTACATATAAATGACCGTATTAAGAAATATTTCGAGTACGTCCAAGGCTTAAACATAGCTATCAACAAGCTCAGGATGACTGTAACCAGCTTAAAACTAAGCCTACCTATCATTTCAGTCAGTTTTTTTTGCGATTTTGCAAACTTTTTAATAAAGTCATACCGTAATTTCATACATTTTTTTTGTTTATTTCACATCATGCAAGAGAATTTACATTCAATTGGAATGGTCAGATTACCTTGACATTTGTTACTTACCAAATAAAAAGTACCTACTGACATGTATACAGTTCAGCTCCAATGGTAATATTAACAACGTGTAGCATTCACATTTTTATTTTTATTTTTGAATACAGTTTCAGACTGACCTAAAATAAACTTCTCTATGCCCCTCATTTATTACAGAATTACTCCTGCCCATCAATTACAGAAGATCCTTGTGTTTTTTCACATTGTTTATTACAATTCATGGCTAATCTAGAAATTAATACATGCGAGTGCTTTCCAATCATTCCAGACACTCAGATTTATGATGGAAGCGGACACCAATTCCTAACTAACACTTATATCTATGTTGCATATGAAAATAGTGCCGTCAGTATTATTGAGGCACTACGAGAATTGAGTGATTGTCGCTCAACATTATAACAGTACTGTCCCTTTATATTCTAAACTGACAAATTGGTAAGAGTACTATCGCCACAAATTTATAAAAGGATTAAAGCTCGGATAAATCCAACTCATATCTCTCGTCTGCGGCAAACCAATGTTCACTTTATTAAACCACGATTTTCTTTGTACAAACGGCGCGTAGAATTGTTTCTGCACCGGCCACTGGTCATTCTGGAATGGCCAACCCACCGGCCATTGATTTTGAATCCGCCATTGGTCGGCTGGCCAGGGGTTGTAATTTGGATCGATGTAACCAGCTTGAGCGGACGAAGAAACGCCTAAAGCTCCTGGGTGGATTTGGACGCTGCCTGACGCGTATTTGCCATTTGTTGCTTTGGTGAATGTTATAGGATTGTAATACCCATCACCGTTTGTTGTTACGGATCCGTCAGGCGCCGGGTAAAAGTGGATTCCGCCTGTGGTTGATATGCGGCCATTTCTGGACGTGACTCCGGCTACTGACGCTACTCCAAATATGTTGGAATCGAAATCGGATTGACGCTCTTGTCTGTAGTTTACTGTTGTTTCATCTAAACAAGAGAGATAATTCAGGATTGAATATGATGATGATCAACTTTTTTAAATTTAAAACCCATATATTTGAAGGGCGATCACAATTTGGGATTTATACCAGCTTATGTTAATTTGTTTAAATATACTTAATTGATTGATTCTGGCGTTGCTTTGCGGAAATCCAATTCAATGAACTATAATTTGTAGTTTTCTTTTTACTTACAAAGATTCTGATGCTACTTACAAACTTGTAAAATTTATTTATATACAACTATCCTAAAATAAAAGTAGGTAGGTTCATTACAGTGGCAAGGCGTGAAAATTTTTGCAAGTAAAGCCGGAGAAAGATACGTAAAAACCCCATTTATCCTCTCTTGAAAGTGCAGTAATGGAAGCTAAACGTTTGATAACTTCGAAAGTTTAGTCAACCCTGGGGGAATGGGGGAACATTAAAAAAAAAACAATAATAAAAACTAAAACCTATTATGAAAAGGAGTCTCCTAAGGTAAGGTTCCGAAGATACTAGCTGCGTTCCCTTTTTGAATAGTTAAAGGAAGCTGCCAGCTCTTCGCTCTCTTGTAACCTTCGACTAACCTCCTACAACATACAGCCACATAGCCCTAGGACCTCACGGGCCAAGGGTTTCGACACCGAATGGGACAAATTCGTAATTAATTATACATAAAAATCTCACCTGCATAGGAAACTGCAAAATATGCGGCCAAATAGGCCAGCAGTGCTAGTGTGGACATGATGCCACATCAAACGCAAATGCAGGCCGCACCCGCATCCCCAATTTATATATATCCCAGATTAAATTACAAGTTTTCTTTAATAACATTCAAAACGGTTCTTAATAAATATTGATGGAACATGTTGGCAGTTCAATTTCCTCTTCGCCAGTGTACTGGTCTCACACTAAAACAGCGTAAGTGCCGACGGAATTGGAACACAGTTATGTCCTTTTGGAATGGCGAGGCCGTGTTGTCTATAATTTCTTAGTCATTACATTTTTGACGTGAGACATTAACCAATATAAAATAGCTGGCAAAAACTGTAATGGCGGTGTAATACTAGCAATTGTTTAAAGTAATTATTTGGATTATTGATTGGTGTGAATATCAATAAATTGAAGTAACTGTTCTTGTCCGCGAATAGGAGATATGTTGTGGCAAAAAGTTGTATTGCCTGGGATTGTTCTTAGGTTAGAAATGATAACTAGTTTTTGTAGGCGTCGTAATTGTGGCACCAATATATTTCGGCTTCATCAGCACTTACCAGCAGGAAAGATAGAGGTCAATCGCTGATCAATTCTAAATAAAAAAACATGATATCTGTCATGTAAAGACATGCGTGAAAAGGTATACTTATTCACTGTATTGATTTTTATAACTATGACAGAATAATAATAAATAAATAATAACAATCTAGGAAAAACTCACACCAATTGACCTAGTCCCAAATTAAGCAAAGCTTGAGTCGTGGGCAACGGATAAATGTACATATATTTACGTGTTTAAATAACATTTATTTATTTATTTAACTATTCAATTCAAACATATTAAACATTCAAGACTAGAGAACAAATATTCGTATTTAATTTTCCATACGTAATATAATATTTTTTTTACACATACAAAGCAATACAACTTTGCAAAAAGTATTTATTACTTTGCTATTTAAGTAAAGTTTAAAAAATATAAATTACTAGCTGTTGCTCGCGAATTCGCCTGCAATCAATTCGTTTATCGTTATCCCGCGGAGCTATACAATTTTCCCGCATGAAACTACCCTATGGCTTTTGCAGAGTCTCAAACTATCCATACCAATTTTCATCTGAATCGGTTCCGCGGGTTAAATTTGGACAGATAACAGACAGGCGGCTGCTTTCGAATTTGTAATAGGTATTTAGTATGGATGGATGGATAATTAATGGAACGATAATAATAAATTTAAACAATATTTTTAGTATTTTTAGTTATATGTATATTCATGCATGAAATTAACAACATTCACGGACTAAAAACGAGAAAAGCAAGTCCATCTGCTATTTTTAATTTAAATTCTAGGTTTGATTTACTATGTTATATTATTTATTAGGTACAAGTTTACATAACAGTGTTCATCTTTTTTCTTGAGAAATACCTAGTTATTATTCTGAATAAACTAAATCTCTTTTATTATGTTCTGACGTACTCGTATATCTTTAGTTTTTTACGCCGTTTACAAAGCGAAGTATAATAATCATCATCGTCATCTGCCATAAGACGTCCACTGATGGACAAAGGCCTCTCCCCCAGTGTGTGCAGTGTTCCACAACCCATATTGGGCTCCGTGGGATGGCCGTCAACGCAGAAGCAGACTGAAAAGGAAATGGCGAGATTATTTGCACCCCTATCAGATAGAGTGGTGTAGTGTGTAAACAAATTATGATAAGTATATATAACACCTTTGACCATTGAGCTGTTTCATTGTCTCTCCTGTCAACCACCTTACAGTGGGACGCATGATTTCGACAGCGAAGGTGCTGGAAAAACGGGGAGGCCTTTGCACAGCAGAGAGACACTTTAATAAGCGAAGAGAAAAAATTGTTTAGTGTGGTTCTACATAATTATTTCAATTATGTTTCATCTGTTTCCGAAATAAAAAAATATTTTATTGAATCAGGCGTTACTTTGCGGACGCAATACACCGTGTAATTTTAGTGGTTGTTTTCCCGAAACGAGGTGATTTAGTTTCGATTGTACAATCGATTTATCTATACATATAAAATCCTTTGTCCTGACTGACGGATCAACGCACAGCCTAAACCGCTGATCGTAGAGACCTGAAACTTGGAGGGTGTGTTCTTTGTATGACGTAGGCATCCGATAAGAAAGGATTTTTCGTAGTTCTACTCCTAAGGGGGTAAAAAAGGGGGGCAAAGTTTGTATGGGACAACGTGATTTCTTGGTCCAATCTACTTCAAATTTTGCATAAACATTCTATAACAGAATTGATGGAAGACGTGTTTCGTATTTTATTGAAATTCATCCCTTGACGGGGTTAAAAAAGAGTAGAAAGTTATTTTGGGGGTGATTTGCTTCGAAGTTGATATCAATACTCCTTAGTGCTTTTGATTTAAATTACATTTTATCTTGACACAAACGAAACTTCAAATTTTGCAAACGATTTGTCTACGTTTGTCAACCACTTCCTGATCTGATCTCTGATAATAACTAATTACTTATATGTATAAGTATTTGCATTTCACCAAGCTTTTGCTTTTACAAGCGCAGCGTGGGACGTCCACCAACGAGATGGACGGACGTTTTGGTGAAGGCCGCACGTTCAGGGTGGAAGCAAGTCGCTTCCAACCGTAATGATTGGGCGTCAATGAGGGAGGCCTATGTCCAGCAGTGGAAGTCCTACGGCTGAAATGATGATGAAGCTTTTATGTGAGTTCAACCTTTTTCGAATAAAATCGAATTGAGTATTCAAACATCATTTTTGAACTCGCATAAAAGCTTGGTGCAATGCAAATACATATAAAATGCTTTGTCCTGGAAGTCCTAAATGACTGACTGGCGGATTAATACACAGCCTAAACCGCTGTATGTAGAGACCTGAAACTTGGAGGATGACGTAGGCATCCGATAAGAAAGAATTTTCCGGATTTCCCACGGGATAAGGAATATACAGAATGTATATATTTCATCAATCAAGATCCCCATAACGAAGATTACTAAACTGTTCAAATTGGGCATGCAAGTAGACTATTAGAATAGGTATAAAGCTAATTTCAATAATTTTGAAAATTCCCACGGGATAAGGATAAATCAGGATTTATGTACTCAAATGAACTGGATCCTATCTCCGTAACTACAATTATTAAACCTTTCAAATTCAGTATAAACATAAATGTTCATACATAACAGCATAAAAACTTGTTGCAGGATTTTTGGAAATTCCTGTGGGATAGATAATCTCTGATACTTCCGAGCTGATTAAAAAAATCTTTTACCAGTAAAAGTATCATTTTAAAATGTCTTTCACTAATAGAAAAGATACACTGTCCTTGATTAACATAGGATGCTATTTTCCGGATAAATGCAAAATTCCCGCGGTATAGAAAATAGTAAATTTAACTTCGGGGCTGAGTTTAAAAAAAATGACCAATAGAAAGCTACACTATCCTTTATTGGTATAGGCTAGGCTACCTACTATTTATTCGGTAAAATGCAAAATTCCCGTGGGATAGAAAGAAGTGAATATCACTTGAGGGCTGATTTGAAAATTTCTTTTACCAATAGGAAGCTACCCCAACCATTATTTACATAGACTACTTTTCTCCTTGAAAAAGCAAAATTCCCACGGGAAAAAAATAAGTGAATTCAACTACGGGGCTGATTTTAAAACTTCTTTTACCTGTAGAAAGCTACACCTTTAAGGACATAGGCTACTTTTTCTCGGGAAAAATGCAAAACTCCCGCGGGATAAAAATAATTTCACTTATTATTGCATAGAATAAGGACAAATTTGTTGAAATTCCCACGAGATAGAGAATAAACGGGATTTATAATATTCACTAACTGATACTGATAATGATGAAATGATAATAATGATGGATGTTGCCGTTGCCGGATTTTTGTTTTATACAATGAAAGAGATGAAGAAGCTTTACCACAAATTGGAATTCTACGCGGACGAAGTCGCGGGCAAAAGCTAGTAATTACTATTTTGACTAGAGTCAAAAATCCAACTGTGAAAAACGAAAGTCGAAAATGACCGCAAACCAATAGTAACGCTTCGTTGGTACAAGTAGCGTACGATCGTACGATAGGTTAGGTACCAACGAAGCGTTACTATTGGTTTGCGGTCATTTTCGACTTTCGTTTTTCACAATTGGATTTTTGACTCTAGTCAAAATAGTAATTATAAATCGATTGTACTATCGATACTAAATCACCTCGCTTCGGGAAAACAACCACTAAAATTTCACGGTGTATAATGAACTGAAACTGTTACTTTGCTCACCCGCGACCGCGACCGCGACCGCGATGGTCGCGGGTGAGCAAATTAATTGTTTCAGTTCATTAAAAATATATTGTGGAGATCATAATTTTGAATTCACTTTATATGAGTTAAGGTATGTTGTAGGCGATAGGCTAACCAACCTGTCATTATATCATATCAGCACTTTTATCTAACTTTAAACGTAAAATTGATAAAAGTTAACTTAACTTAGGGACCTTAAGTTAGTTAACTTAGGGATCTTTTAAAACGAGCCTACCAATTCATAAAAGGGTCGGCAACGCTCTTGTGATTCCCCTCGTGTTGCGGGTGTCCATGGACGACGGTGGTCGCTCTCCATCAGGTGACCCGTCTGCTCGTTTGCCCCCTATTATATAAGAAAAGTAGCCCCGACAGCTAAATGAAGCGTCTCGTGAGCCTACCCCTTTGGGATACAGACGTGATGTCTATATACTTTAGATATTGCGTAAACTGTATCTTTTTGATTGAAATAAAGAATATAATCAAGCCGTGGTGTTCTAGTGGTTCGATTTGAACTATGGCCTCTCAAGGTGGGGAGGAGGGTCGTGGATTCAAATCCCGGCTCGCACCTCTGAGTTTTTCGGAATTTATGTGCGAAATTACATTAGTAATTTACCATGAGCATGAGCATTGAGCATGAGGTGAAGGAAAACATCGTGAGGAAACCTGTATACACCACGGTGTGTGTGAAGTTCCCAATCCGCACTGGGCCCGCGTGGGAACTACGGCCCCAAGCCCTCTCATTCGGAGAGGGCCCGCGCTCTGCAGTCGGACGTATATAGGCTGGGATTATGATTATGATGAAAGAATGTACTCGTTAGCAACAAAGAATTGCCTCAACCGCGAGCTGACTAAAATTCGATCAAACGCGGAGCTGCCCATACACCACGACCTTGATAAGTTCAAGGCCACTAGGCTAAAGTCTCGCCACCCTCCCGCGCTAAAAGTTCATGACCCAGAGCCCGAGAAAACCCTGCTTGATTCCTGGACAGCAGATTGGGAATCTAGGCATTTACCCGTGGACCTGTTCGAGCTTGATGTTAAGTGCCGGCCAGCGGGTTTTGAGGAGCCCCGGCGTGTCTGGTGCCTGCTGAACAGAATCAGGACAGAGGTTGGTAACTGTGCGTCACTGTGGCACAAATGGGAGTGGTGCGAGTCGCCACGGTGTCAGTGTGGCTGCCCGGAGCAAACAGTCCGACATATGGTCTTTGAGTGCCCAATCACCAAATTTAGCGGGCTAGCGGCAGACTTTAAGACCCTCTCGACAGATGCACTAGCATACCTAAAATCTAGTTTATTGAATATTTAGTTTAAGTAGAGAACCAGAAGCCATACGATAAATAAATAAGCAACAATAGAGCACTTCATTCTCTTATCCAAATAAATATCTATAACTCTATCGTGCCCTTATTATCTTGTCCAAGTTCACTAACCTCTACTAGTACTTATCTATAGCGTATTAGCTAAAAGCAATCGCGACCTCAAGTTCAGTTTTTTTTTAATTCTCGGTGTACGCTGTTTATTTTTATTGCTCTCTACAGTTAAACGCCTACACAGGCTTAAGTTCGTGATTATAATGATAGTAGGGCTTGCAAATAATGACTGTCAGGATCACTGTTAGACCCGTGCAGCATCCATGACGGGAGATGTCTTTAGTTTATCTTTGCACTTTATTTATTCGAGCAGTTTTCTTGGAGGGGACAAATTTTGTGTGTTTGATAAAATAAAATAAATCTAGTTCCCGATTCTTTAGAGTTCACGCGAGAATTAAGTAAATACGACACACTTTTGCACTCATGGAAAATTTAATTACCGCCCTACAAATTAATACCAAACCGAACTACTTATCACACACCTGTGACTGTGAGACACGCCCGCAACTAACAATTCTCATCTTTTGGCGGATGACAAACCGAGCTTTAAGGGGATAGATGCCGTAGAGACTTAAACAAAACATAGGAGCATGGTCGTGGTAGCTATAGATTTTACGGCAAAAAAAAATGGAATTTTTCTAATGTCATTATCCAAATAGGAATAGGGGACTACGTTTGTGTAGAGGAGTGGTCGCATCGTATCCTCTTAACATCTCCTGTTATAAATACTTAACGATTCTAATCAGAGCCAACTGCAGGCAATTCTGTACCCTCTTTCCTTGGCCTTACACTTCTTTTCAAAACATGAGTATTTTAGTTTTTTATGGGAATTCTCGATTGTAATAATGTCTATCTCCTCAGAGTTCATCGCCTTATTCATTATTGTCTAATGACTGAAATTATTTCACATAGGCGTATATAAGACGGGGAAATGTAATCCTATTTCATTTCGTCACGAACGTGGATTAAGATCATTTGCAATCATGTCTGGATTAGTAATTCTATTCACTTTGTTAGTTACTTTGTCTATCCTAGCAGCTAGTCCTATTATCTTGAAAGGTTCGTCAATAGTATTTTCAACGTTTTAATGTTTTAGTTAATACTTAATTGTAGTTACCGTTACTCAGTTCTCATAATTTGATATCTAAGACAGTGAACAACAATTTGAAAGGACTGTTCCTACAAGTTAGAATTCATCCATGAATATTCAGTTAAAAGTCATAGAAACGATAGTTCACAAGAAAGTTTATGTAAACTAATTAATTACGAGGTATAACAACTAAAAATGTACCTAACTCGCGCTTCTCTCACTTTCAAGGTTGCCTCTAAAAAATGTTCACTCCACATCTCAGTAACTTAACATGTGTATTTCAAATCAATTAAGTAATTCTAACAAACCATTTTATTACAGGTAATTCACCATCCGGGGATACCGTCATCGCCATATCATCATCGGATCCTAACGTTGAGAAATATCTCACTCTTAACTTCTCGGACAATTCAGAAATTGCAGAAGACTCAAGTGTTATCAGAAACCCTTCAGATACTTTCCATAGGACATTTAGTACTGCTTTGGCAGGGACTAATACTTCCACAGGACGGAATTTTGGTTCTTTCAACCCTTTTTTATTACCATTCTTTAACTTCCCACTAAATCATGAAGGCCTTGGATTAAATGTTGGGCCTAACTGGGTGCGAGGTATTGAGAGCTATGAACCTAACTATAATGGTAATGGTGAAATGAAAACCGTGACAGCAGTCAATGACAATGGTCATGTGTATGGTAAAGTTAAAACTGTTACGTTTGACAATGCTAAGAATAGTCAATAAAGCGGAAAATAGTCGATAAAGTCTGTAATGATTGTCCAGTACTAAGGATTTGTAATAAAAATATGTTTAAGAACTATTGTTTTATTGATAAATACAAACAAATACACATAAAAGACACCGAGACAAGTGCAACAGTCGTCTCAGTGTCTTTTCATAATGATACAATCCCAAATATTTTAGTAGTAACCGTTGTTGACGGCGTGTGATTGGGCAGCCTGGACTCCCGGAGCGTTGATACTAGAAGCTCCGCTGTGCTGAAGAGAACCACCTCGTTGCTGAGTAGCCTGGGCGGTACTAGCTCTGTAGCCACCAACATTCTGAGCAGCTGAGACCGCAGACCCGAAGTTGCCAATACCATTGTGAGTCTGAGCGGCAGACATAGTCGATCCGTAATCACCAGCATTTTCCGCGGAAGATACAGCCGATCCAAAGTCCATGCCGTTGTTGTGGGTAGCAGACACGGCGGACTCGTAACCTAATCCTCTAATGTTCTGGGCTGAAGACACGGCAGATTGGAATCGTGGTCCGTTGTTCTGAACAGCTGATGACGCTGAGCCGTATTGGAGGCCGTTCTGTGTTTGAGCGGAGGATGCTGCTGAGCCGTAGTTGTTGCCATAGTTGCCGCCGTAGTTAGCCGAGGAGGCAGCAGAGCCGAAGGAGTTGCGGATTCCTCCATTGAAGGCGGATGAGGAGGCTTGTTGGTAACCAGGGTAGTGGGAGGGTCCAGCGCTGGCTATGCCGACACCTCTGGCGAAGTTGCCGTTGCCGCTGCTACCCATGCCGGCGCCGTAGGCTTCGGCGTTGCCGCTCTGGAAGGAAGCGCCCATGCCGGTCGAGTGGCTGATGCCACCGATGTTGCTGCTGAAGCCGCTGCCGAAGCCGAACGCCATATTCGGAGAGCGACCAATGCGCATGACCACTCCTGGGACATAGTTGCCTGAAAAAATAAAAGATCCTAAAATAAAAGTCAAGAAATGGAAAACTGGTAATGTTTTGTATCTATATTTAATGTTAAAGAGTTAAAAGAAATATTTGATCGCTGAATATTATACAAATCATAACTAGTTGAAATGAAAAAAAAAATGCATATGTAATAATGTAAGTAAGAGGCGTGATTCTTTAAAAAAATCTTTAAAATTCACTAAATTTGTAATCTGGGGTACGACAGTGCCTCCGCAAATTTGAGAAAAAAAGGGAACCATCCTTTTCTCGAAGCTATTTATAACATTTTGACCTTTTTCGAAATTACTCAACCCGAGAAAAAAACGTGTCTCAAAGTGTGTTTTGCAAAAGCGTCTGGTGGACACGACTGGAGGGCATTTATTTGAGCGTTTCAACCGCCTCATTTATTTGGTCACATTTTTAAGAATTGGTAAAAGTTTCTGATACAGTTTCCAGTTATATGGTAGAAGTACAGGACCTCTACTATACAAGCCAAAAGCTCCGGCAAAATCTACAGTCATTTCTTAAAAAAATGTGGCCAGTTAAATGAGGCAGTTAAAACGCTCGAATAAATAAATAAGTAAATGAATCGCCATCGCCATTCAACGAGAGAATGCTGCCAGCCTTTGATCGGTAGCTTGTTATCCTCCTCCAATAGGTAATAAGTGAACAGATGCAGAATCTGATTCAAAATATATAAGGGCTATCCCTTACCGTCAATCCAAACAGGCACGGCATTGCAAGCCGCCAGCGTCGCAACCAACACAACGATCTTAGCTGCCATTTCTAGGTTTTGGTTAATTGTTACTAGTGTGCTTACACCTTTCTCCGATAGTGGATGCTTCTGACTCACATCCCTGGGTTTATATACAAGAGAGAGTCCCCCACTCCGCCTGACCGGGTCACTGTAATGCGACTGACATCCATAAATTAATATCGGAACGGTAAAAGATGGGTTTGCACTGGTCTGGTATCGTAAATTTGGGAGCACCAGTTAATTGGCAAGGCTGGGCTAGCGATGGCTTGAAAGTTAGGGGTCAGTAGGGTCAGAAAAAAGCTTACGACTATACGCTTACGATACTGTTTTAAACTTTCGTGATTTTCACTCATAATTATTATACTAAACTGCAGCAGCCGTAGTCACAATTCATGTGGCCGAAACGTCGAGGTAAATATTGTTTGTTTGTATAATAATTAGGAACGAATCATGTTTGAACATTCATATTTAAGTTATGTCAAATTATCGATTTATGATTTTTTTGACGAAAATAATTTTCATAATTATAATTTAAAGAGCCGAAATAAGCAGGAACTATAAAGAAAGTTAATTTGGAAAACTAGTTTCTATGAGGGTTTGGTATCTTGAGCCTTTTTTGCAGCAATTTTGCGGATTGGTAATTATAGGTAGCGATCACTCTCACTTGATTTTATTGCCATTTTTGTTTATGACTCAAACTCAATTAATTTTTATGTATTTTGTCGCGTACAGGTTTCATCTATTCGTTATTTGAGAATGACGGTGGGCTTAAAATAAGAAATGACCCATCTACTTTTTAAGAAAAAGTCGGAACCCAAACAAAAATAATGGAGCACTTTTTATAATGAGCTAAGACATCGAAAGGATAAATTATTAGAACGTTGCGGAAAAAATATAAGAGAATCAATATCGATCCTAAATTATTACCTGCCTCTATCGATTATGATGTGACTTTAGATTATTTATTATGATTATCCTTTAATTGCGGACATCGAAAAAGTAATAAGGACAACTTCGATATAAAGAATTAAAATCAAAATCAATTGCTATTAACTATACGGTTTTAGAAAAATAAAGAGAGCTATCAGTTCAAATGTTTTATTCAATGTTTTAAAATCAGATAAAATGTTGTCATGTTGCAGGTGTTTTATCACAGAGTGTTTGGAAATGTACTTATTTTAGGTTTTAAAACTAAGCATAAATATAAGAGTTACTTTATCTAATTATTTTTTCGACCAGCAAAAGCAAAAGCACCTGATAAGGCATAATCTTGTCCATGTCCATAAGGTCCTTGTCCTTGTGCTCCTTGTGGTCCATGGTTATAATCATTGTAATTTTCCTGATCGTCCTGTGCATGTGGATTATGATCGTCATTTTCACCGTTGTTATTTGGTTCATCGGGGTTTTCAGATTCATCATGGTATCCCCCTTGGAAGGGTCCTTGGAAGCCGTATCCTCCACCGTTACCAGCGCCTGGTCCGTAATAGTTTCCGTTAAACTGGTTGTTGTAGCCTCCTTGTCCGTTACCAAAGTAACCTGGTCTTCCTTGGGAACCTCCGTAACCTTGATTGCCATAACCTCCCTGATAACCGCCATAACCTCCCTGATGGCCTCCATAGCCTTGGTTGGGGAAACCATTGTATTGATTGTTGTTTGGATAGTATCCACTGCTATAACCACCTCCCCCTGCGCTGGCTGAAGACTGTGACTGACTAATCCCAATGTTTATAGCTGGAGGGTACCCTTGGTAACCCTGCTGATATCCCTGCTGTCCACCAAAGCCTTGGTTTCCACAGATTCCATATTTTCTACACAACCTTTTTCTGAGGCTACGCGGCTGTCTGTTTATTTCCACTGTCCCAGTTTCAGCTGCAATTTAAAAAAGTGTTACAGAAAGGGTTCTATTATGGACAATAAAGTAACGGTGCTGATGTTTATCGGTGAGCGAAATTTATCGTAGAATCATGACAGGTCGATATTATTGAACAAGTTTATTTGGGTCACGGGTGACTTAGTGATGTGGCCTAAAATGGGACTCACAACAATTGAAGAGAGAAAACTGAATAGACTGAACTATCACGTTTTATATGAAGACGCATGAAAGTATCGCTGTAGATTGGAACGAAATATCATCTGCCAATAATTTGGCAGGTACCATTTCATCATCATCATCATCCCAGCCTACATACGACCTACTGCATGGCACAGGCCTCCTCTCAGAATGAGCCCGAGGTACCATTTAATATAATATGAATTTTGTTTTTTTTTGCGTGATTTTTGTTGCTAATCCTGCCTCCAAGTAACAGTGCTTGCACTGCTGTGTTTCCACAGCCGATGGAATTACTGTCACATGAAGAGTAGCCCTCTAGGCCGGCAACCTATGTGCTCTGGAGTTGCAGATGTCTTTGAGCGGCGGTATTTACTTGCCATCGGTAGATTCACTTGCTCGTTTGCCACCCCACTCCATAAAAAAAGTACTTGATAAAATAATCACCTTGTGCTAGGGCCGGCACGATGAGCGCGATCGCAAAAAACAATCTCAAAACAAAAGCCATGTCTGTTCTGTTACTGTTCTTCTTGTGTTGTTTTTTTTTGTGGACCATATACTTTTTATAGGTCGCCCCAAGGGCGCCCCCACGCGGCGGCGCGGTGAATCAGATCGGATTCCCACGGAATCGGAAGTTATAATTTGCAAATTCGTAGACAATCTGCTTTTGGTTTTTAGAAAACGCACTGTGAAACAATAGCTGCTATGGGATGCAGTGGTTTCGATTGTGCTTTGTTTCTGCAGGATTTTGCTTCAATTAATCTGACGGCCTCATCAAAATAGGTCCATTGGACATTGCAATTATACCATTTGAAAATAGTGACAATCTGTGAATTGCTACGAAATTACTGCTACATACATTCATGAAAGCACACCTGTATTCCCAAAGGGGGTAGGGGGAGCACATGAAACGTTACATTAAGTTTCGAGACAACTATCAGCAATTTTAGGTTTAAGGGTTAATTACCGCTAGAATTAAATTTAGGACTTTTTATTACAATTATTAAGAGCCGTAATTTGCTATTATTCTACCTATTCTAGCATGAAGACATATGTAAGGCGACATACATACATACATCTGGCACATATTATATTCCAGTGGATCGCCCTTGCGGTAGTTGCGGTCCAAAGGAGTAATACCACCAGCATCATGGGGACCTTGCCACAATCAGATATTTTAGACGGGGTTTGGGTTTTGAAGGAGGTTTATGTTTTTCGAGCGTATATATTTACTTATGTGGGTACGAATAAGAAATAAATAAAGCCCTTATCTCGTGGAAAATTCGAAAATTCCCTTCTTAGTGCGCTAGTGGTATTGTGGTATTCAAGACGTCAGTGACTTTCAAAATTCCAGTTCTATTGGTTTAGACCATACGTAAGTAGTTTGTCAATTAGCCAGGCATGTAGGGTAACTCTTTTATATGCATACATATACAGGGTTATTTGTAATTCACTAGCATCCTTTTAACCCTAAACTCCTACCACTTAAACAAATGTTTTTTGTTTTACGGCTTTTGTCATAACTTAATATTTTTGGTGTAATAACATTTTGAAAATTTTATATTACCTCTTATTTTTACGATACTCTGTGTATTTGTATGGGAAAAAAAGTGCTTCATTTTGAAAAGTCGTAAAACAAAAAACATTTGTTTGAGTGATAGGAATTCAGGGTTAAGAGGATGTCAGTGAATTACAAATAACCCTATACAATTTGTGTAAGTTTTGCGAAAAAACCTGTTCTTTTTAGCTATTTTTTGACGACTAGATGGCCTAGTGGCCTAGTGGTTAGAGAACCTGACTACGAAGCTTGAGGTCCCGGGTTCGATTCCCGTGTCGAGGCAGATATTTGTATGAAAAATACGAATGTTTGTTCTCGGGTCTTGGGTGTTTAATATGTATTTAAGTATGTATCTATCTATATAAGTATGTTTATCCGTTGCCTAGTACCCATAACACAAGCTTTGCTTAGCTTACTTTGGGACTAGGTCAATTGGTGTGGTCCCATGATATTTATTTATTTATTTATTTCTCAACGAGAAACTTACTACCTAATCTGATTTCTGTGCAAAAAGTACGATATTGCGATAAGACAGGATATGAACTACGCACGCCAAATCTCAAGGCCCTTTCATTCCCATAAGATAAACAATGATATCGCCCAGTGCCATCTACCTACCATCAACCGGAAATTAAACATGCGTTTCCTATTTACTAATAAAGTTTTAATAATTTGCATAAATTGCGAATTTTACTATATATAAGAGTTGGCAAGGCGCTGCGTGGGCGGCGGTGACCCTGCTTGATTCACAGCGGTGGATATGCTATGCTATAATCACAATTTGTCTAAAATTATTGGGGAGACAAAAAAGCCGTGATAGTTGTGTTTGACCTATACTGTGGCCTCTTCCTCTAAATGCAAAAAAATCTCCTAGAGACACTACAAAATATGTCGTACGAAAATACAGAGAAAATACTATTATTAGTTCTAAAGAAGATAGTGTTTGCAATCTTTCTTTTCCTTAAATTTTAATTTTAGGTTACTATTTTGGTTAAATTATATTTGTATTGTAATTGTAAGAATTATTTACTTGTATTTTACACTGTGTGATCGTTTATTTATTTAAAGCTTATATTTTAGCTCTTCCAGCCCGAAACACAGGATTTCCTAGTTCGGGCCCTTGAGTTGCTCAAATATTGCATTTGCCTGGTTAACCTGACGCCATAACTTTTGGTTGCTCATGATTGTTTACATTTAGTTAAATACCTAAACATTCCTAGTACAGTTGAAAATGTTTCCACCAGTGCTATGCTATGTGAACCTATGAACAATGATTAGTGGATACCAAACGCATCCATAGCCACTTAGCATAGCACATCCCTGGTGGAAAGGCACTCAAAGTATGTGGTGTTTAATAAAGAGTCATTGTAAATAGCTCAGTATGATGACGCACACACAGGCACACACACACACGAACACACTCATATAACTTATAATATAATAATTTAGATGTAGTACTTAGAATTAAAATATGCCTAGAATTAGCCATTGACTAAACTTGAGATAAATGTTCATCCTATTGCCTGCTTACGGGACAGGCCTAGCCTAGTGTGGGAGCCACTGAACCACATTCTGTAATTTTGTTTAAAGTACCTACTAACTTATCTGTTAAGTCATTATTCAGCTGTATACTACTATGATACTCCTTTTCGTTAAGCTATATTGTAATATCAATACCAACCTGTAACAACAAATTATTATGTGTATGTATATTGCAAATAAACTTTACTTTACTTTACTTTGTTTTGTATCGTGGGTGCTTCGCTTCGCTGGCGCTGGTCAACAAACGTTCGCTAGCATTAGCCTTGGACACGCGAACTTGAACTCTTGCGGACCTCAATATCGCCGTGGAGAGGCGTATCGGCGGTCGTAAAAGTGATTTGCGGCCATCACACTCTATTAGCAGCCAGTTTTAGTGGGTACCCGCTTTTGGAGTTATCAATTAATTATGGTTCAATATAAAGAAAAAAGGACGGACCGGCAGACGCGGTGTAGGTAGGCCTCCAACAAAATGGAGCGACGACCTGGTTAAGGTTGCGGGATCGCGTTGGATGCGGATGGCGCGGGACCGATCTGTTTGGCTTGCTTTGGGGAAGGCCTATGTTCAGCAGTGGACGTCTTTAGGCTGAAATTAATGAATTTGAATGACAATGATGATGATGATAAAGAAAAAAAAGATAGAAAGATAGATTCGTGATAAATATTCAAATTGAGATGAGACATTGAATAAAAATAAAACAAAGCTTACATTACGAAATGGTCCCAAATCAGCAAAATGCCGAAATGATCTTCCTTTGGGGCCAACAGGTTAACATACATTAAAAAAAAACAACAAAAACAAAATAAAACTGACAGGTCAGTTTATAGGTTCTAAAAAAAACAAGAAATTATATTACTAAATTAATTAACTTTTTGAAAACGAGAATGAAGAGATATAATGGATAGAGATGTTTGGAAATAATTCTGAGCCGCATTGGCGATCTCTAGTCTCAAATAGCGTATCTATTGTGGTAATAGTGCATTACTGCAGCGGCCGCGAAATAGGGGATTGCCGGCCGAGTAGTTATAGATCTATCTAGGGATACGAGGCCGGCAATCCCTGTTCGTGGCCAAGGCTTGTATAGAGTTTTTCTCAAACATGCATCATCATCATCATCATCATCATCATCATCATCATCATCATCATCATCATCATCACCACCATCACCATCGTCGTCGTCGTCATCATCACCATCATCACCACCATCAACATCATCATCACCATCATCATCATCATCACCACCACCATTACCATCATCACCATCACCATCACCATCTTACCTTACCTTAAATAAGCGTAGTAGCAGAATGTCATAATGAACCAAAACGCAAATATTGCTTATAGTTTTTTTTTTAATGGCTAAATGCTATGATGCCATAGACCTACAAACGTCATGGTATGAAACAATAGACGATCACTTTGCTGGCCTTGGCCAGCAATGTTGTATGAAATTCCATTATCACTCTCAGTCACTCACTCACAAACTACACACACACACACACACACACACACACACACACACACACACACACTTTCTGATTTCATTTAAGTTTTAAGTGCATTGTAGTTAATATTAATTTAAAAAAATTACTTTGTCATTTTCTTATTAATTATATTTAGTTTAAGTCTTTCATTAAGGGGAGGAGCAATGTTCATCCTAAAATACAGGTTTACCTACTTAGGGAACTGAGTTCCATTTATTATAAGGATCTTTTGTTAAAAAAAAAAAAAAAAATCTGTTAAATAAATAAATATTATATTAAATATTATATTATTATATTATATTATTGACCTCTCGTCTAGCCGCACCTGCATTGTGACACTTCGTGGCGTATTATAAGGAACATAACGTCAATATCACATAGCATGTTTGAGAAAAATAAATTTAAGGCAAGGTAAGATAGCGTAGAACATAAGAACATCCTGCACCACTAAGACCACTAATTGTATTTAAGTACTATGTTCTGGCAATAAACGTATTTGTATTTGTGAAAAAAATAACAAATTTTCCCCTTGCTGAGCGGCCCGTCTGGCAGCTCGCCCTCTCTGCACTTAACCTGTAAAAGTCACCAGAGGCTAGCAGCAAAAGTCAGTCGGAAAAAAGTTGCATTAAATACTTTAATATATACATAAATAAATAAATAAATAAATAAATAATATATGTCGCGGGACAATTCACACCAATTGACCTAGTCCCAAAGTAAACTAAGCATAGCTTGTGTTATGGGTACAAGGCAACGGATAAACATACTTATATAGATAGATACATACTTAAATACATATTAAACACCCAAGACCCGAGAACAAATATTCGTATTTATTCATACAAATATCTGCCCCGACGCGGGAATCGAACCCGGGACCTCAAGCTTCGTAGTCAGGTTCTCTACCTACTAGGCCATCTGGTCGTCTACATAAGCAATTTAATAATATCGTAGAGTTTGAAAAAAATTGACTTTGTTGAATTTCTATATTGGGTTCTTCTCAATAGGATAATTTCGCACATAAATTCCGAAAAACTCAGAGGTACAAACATGCACTAGGGCCCATGTCTCTCTGCTTGAGGGGCTACAAGTCAAACCAAACCACTAGGATTCAAATTTGAAATTCACCATGAACTAGTGGGTCACCTGATGTTAAATGATCACCACTGTCCATAGACACCCGCAGCGCTTTACACGATGCCAGTGCGTTGTCGGCCCTGGGAAAAAGAGAGGGAATAGGGGAGGGGGAGAGGTATTGAGCCCCCGGCGCTCTCACTGACCGTACGAAACGCAGCAGGAGTACTGCTGCTTCACACCGGTGTACTGTGAGAGGGTGGTACTGCCCCGGACGAGCCGGCCCATTTGTGATGCAGCGGCTAGCTACAACATTGCTCTACCACTACAAAAGTAATTTAATGGTTTGTGTGAATTTCCTAAGTCATCTTAATCAGATGGGAGGTCTATGCTGCAGGTCGTATACACGGTGATTTTTAATCGGTGATCAGGAGTTAAAAAATATTAATCCTAGGGTCTCTGTTTCATTAAAAACAAAACGTTATTGTTAAAATTTCCTCTAACCACCGAATGTATGGTCATCCTACATTTGTTAAAGTTAAGTAGTTACATTTTTTGTCAAGTGTCATCCTTTGGCGGGAAATTTGACAGATCACACGTCAAAATTTGTTTGAGTAACTGACTTGTCAAAGAAGTTTTGGGCTCATAGATTAAACCATGCGTAGGCCGACAATGATTTTAATGAAAAACTAATTTTCCAAATAATCATCATTAAAAACCGGCCAAGAGCGTGTCGGACACGCACAAGGTAGGGTGCCGTAGCCATCACAAAAAAAATCAAGTAATATTTTTCTAAGGATTTCGTATGTGTACGGAATCATCCAAGTTTAGGTACGTTTTATACCTTAGGCTACTATTTACTCTTAAATTACAAATAATTTCCAAGCAATCTTAGCCGCTATAATTTTCCTAGTAAATTTGATATATTTACTACCATTATGAATTTTTTCAAATTTTTCCACCTAACAGTTTAGATTTTAGAGGGGGGGACGCTCGATTTTAATGAAAATTTTCACTTTAAAGTTGAATATTTCGCAAACAGATCGCTGAATAGAAAAATCATGTTAGCAACCCCGCAATGGTTTTAAAAGACCTATCCAACGATACCCCACACTAAAGGATTATCGAGAAAAAAAAATCACCCCCCTTTACGTCTATGGGAGGTACCCTAAAAAAAATTATATTTTTTTTTTATTTTACCACTTTGTTGGCGTGACTGATATGTATATTCATGCCAAATTACAGCTTTCTAGTACTAACGATCTCTGAGCTTAGCCGCGGACAGACAGACAGACGGACAGACATGGCGAAACTATAAGGGTTCCTAGTTGACTGCAGAACCCTAAAAAGTAAACGTATTGTTTCGTGTAACTGCGACTTAAGCGTGATCGCCACCGAATACTGATCTAGAAAAATTGGTTCGATTACCGATTAAAAATCATCGTGTATGCTGGAATGATGACGATGATATACACCGTGAAATTTTAGTGGTTGTTTTCCCGAAACGAGGTGATTTAGTTTCGATTGTACAATCGATTTAGAATTACTATTTTGACTAGAGTCAAAAATCCAATTGTGAAAAACGAAAGTCGAAAATGACCGCAAACCAATAGTAACGCTTCGTTGGTATAAGTAGCGTACGATCGTACGATAGGTTAGGTACCAACGAAGCGTTACTATTGGTTTGCGGTCATTGTCGGCTTTCGTTTTTCACAATTGGATTTTTGACTCTAGTCAAAATAGTAATTATAAATCGATTGTACAATCGATACTAAATCACCTCGTTTCGGGAAAACAACCACTAAAATTTCACGGTGTATATTCCATTGTAGATCTTATATTATAAGTACCTAGGTTTTGTGGGTGGGTAACGGGTCTAAGTCAAAACTTGAACCTAGTCCAATCATGAAGCGGTAATAAATATTTCGCAGACGTCCTAATAACTGCCTAGGTATTAAGATGAAAGTGATTAGTGGTTGCCCGAAGTCATTTCCTATCGAGGTTGCAGTTAAATTACTATTTTGTTTTACAGCTATTCTTTTTTAGATGGAATGGTGTTTATGTTATGACTGTTATGAGATAGAGTCGAACCGTAAATAAATAAATAAATAAAAAATAAATATTAGGGGACAATCCAACACAAATCGACTTAGTCCCAAACTAAGCAAAGCTTGTACTATGGGTACTAGACGGCGATAAACATACTTACATATATAGATAAATAAATACTTAAATACATAGAAAACATCCATAACTCAGGAACAAATATTCGTGCTCATCACACAAATAAATGCCCTTACCGGGATTCGAACCCAGGACCTCTTGCTTCGTAGGCAGGGTCACTACCAACTAGGCTAAGGCGGTCGTAACAAACACAAGTCTTTCTTTTTAACAAAATACTAACTATGACAATTTTATTTGACGAGGTTTATTTTTGGAAGTAATTTCAAAGGGAATAGTTTCCATAGCCGTGAAGCGGGGGAATGCCGTAAGCATGATAGGCGCGCTGCCCCGGGTAGGCGAAATATCTATTTACAACATTTTTGAAAATACATAATTAATTGAGTTTTCTTTGATACCCGTTAACTTCGGCTCAGTAAAACGATAGAAAGTATTGGTAACTCGTAATTAACTTCTTGGTCTAATAAATAAAATAAAAATAAATAAATATCATGGGACAATTCACACCTATTGACCCAGTCCCAAAGCAAGCTCAGCAAAGCCTGTATTATGGGTACTAAGCAACAGATAAACACACTTATATAGATAGACACATACTTAAATACATATCAAACAACCAAGACCCGAGAACAAACATTCGCATTTTTCATACAAATATCTGCCCCGACACGGGAATCGAACCCGGGACCTCAAGCTTCGTAGTCAGGTTCTCTAACCACTAGGCCATCTGGTCGTCTAATCAATACAATTTACCTAGCTACCTATAAAAAGAAAATCAAACTAAACATAAGTATTTAAAATAAGTTTTTGGTTCTAATTAAAAATAAAAGAAAGTACATAATAACTAAACTAAAACAAGAAAATTATAAATTATAAAAGGTTCCCATTGCGGCGTGGACCCAAAGATACTGGCAGCTGGCAGCTAGGAAGCTGTTTCGGTCCCCTTTGGTATCAGATAGTCGTTTTGCGAGTTCATTATAAAGAATTTTAGCGCAGAGGCCACACGGAAAAAATACAATGTCTAAATTAAACAAATGAGTCATTTCACTAACTTTTTTTATTAAGAAACATAATTATCGATATAACAATTAACACAAACACAATTAGGTACTCCTTTCTGACTGGGCCGTTATCGGGCAAGGAATAAAAATAAAACAAAAATTAAACTCTGTCAGGTACACATCTTGCCGGTTTGCTATTAATCAGTATAAAAAATCAAGGAATCAGTCCTGTCAATCATCTTACACTCGAAGCTACTGAACAGTTACGTATGTTGTCGTATCAATCATGAACTGTCAATACACTATGCTGACCCGACTTTTGATTATGATTATGAATGACACGTTATATCTCACTGTCCGAAAGTTCGAATATCCTGAGTATTCTACCTAACTCTTTTGTTCAAGGATACTCTTCGCAGCCTCAATCAAGTAATTACTCAAAAAAACTTTCAAACGTTTGCTATTTATATAAGTAAATATCTGGTTTTAAACCAACTAAATGTATGCGAATTTTTAAGTGCAGTAGCTCTATTGATAGATATTCCTATTTAATTTATGTCGGAACAGGATACTTGACAGTTTTTTTTTTCAATTTATTTCTGGCAATGGCGGCAAAGCGCTTCAGCCGGAGTGAATTTTGAAAAACTAGGAAGTGATCCAAATTTTAATAAAAACAATGAGACTACGCGGAGAGCCTTAAAAAACCAATATCAATTAACAAATTTATTTAGGTTTTGCTCGAGCAATTGCAACAGCGATGGCCGATCCAGAGTCACTTTTGGCGTTGCTGACAGCATTGCTGGCACTTTGCGAGCCACCACACGTGCTGCATCCGTCGGTATACGCTTGTTGTTCCTGAGGGAAGACCATCTCCTGGCTTGGTGGTGGTGGCGGCGGTGGCGGTGGCGGAGGTGGCCAGTACGGCGGTGGTGGCGGTGGTGGCGGTGGCGGCGGTGGCGGCCAGAATGGTGGATGTGGATGGTGGTGGCGGTAATATGGCGGACAGTCGTCGTAGTAGTTTGGTGACCGCTTCAGACGCTCGACTGCTTGTATGGGGCCTTCACCATCTGAAAATAGTCGAATGTTGATTTATTTGACGATCGGATAGACTAGTGATTAGAGAACCTGACTGCGAAGTCTGAGGTCCCGGGTTCGATTCCCGATCGGGGCAGATATTTGTGTGAAAAATATGAATGTGTGTGTATAATGTGTGTGTGTGTATCCGTTGTCTAGTACCCATACTCAGTACAAGCTTTGCTTAGTTTGGGACTAGGTCAATTGGTGACAATAGTCCTATGATTTATTTATTTGTAACAAAGACAAGATAGGTGGAATCCACTTCAAAATTAAATTAGTAGTTTAAACTTCTTTAGAGAGTACAACAGAAAGCTGTGGCTAAAATATAATTTAATAACTAATTTACTAACTAAAATGTCTATTAAAGCGAATACTTACATTGAACATTAGCCGAAGAGTATTCAGCTACTACTACCAGTAGGAGCACGACGCCTGCTCGCCACATATTGATGTAACAATTTGAAGCATAATCCTGAGATGTTACATTTTTATACACTTCATACATAAACAGCAAATAAGGCTAGAAAATACCCAGAGGTTCCTCATAGGGTAAATCACCTAGTAACGGTCCATTATTTTTCGTTTGCACCTCTGTGAGTTATTATTGGTTATTGATGATATTTATTTTTTGCGTATTTTTTCAACCGACGAAAACAAAAGGAGGAGGTTCTCAATTCGCCGTGTATAATTTTTTTTTTTTATGTATGATCACGCATAACTTTTTACAGAGTAGTCCGATTTTAATGGTTCTTTTTTTATTGGAAAGCGTATTCCCCGAGGGTGGTCCCATTTAAATTTGGAAACAATATTCCTACCCTAAGGGTAGAAAAACAGGGGATGATTGATTGTTCAGTTACTGATTGCACTATATGACCACGCATAACTTATTACAGAGTAGTCGGATTTTGATGATTCTTTTTTTATTGGAAAGTGTATACCCCAAGGGTGGTCCCATTTAAATTTGGAAATAATATTCCTACCCTAAGGGTAGGAAAACAGGGGATGATTGATTAACTTT
The DNA here is from genome assembly GCA_947859365.1 of Archips crataeganus. NCBI lineage: Eukaryota > Metazoa > Arthropoda > Insecta > Lepidoptera > Tortricidae > Archips > Archips crataeganus. The sequence goes on from OX402048.1 coordinate 21,180,579, forward strand.
TTACAGAGTAGTCTGATTTTCATAATTCTTTTTTATTGGATAGATAGGGTATACCTTGAAAAAAAGTATAAAATAAAAACTTTTTAACAAAAAAATTAAACCGCCGAAAAAACTGAAAAGCAAAAAATAATACCTTTTTTGTTTGACCTTAATCTAGGTACCAGTTTGAAGTCGGTGCCTCAGCACGAGCCAGGAGGAGTGGACCTATAATCGTCTACCTGATTGGCTTCTATCACTCCTCCTGGCTCGTGCTGAGGCACCGACTTCAAACTGGTACCTAGATTAAGGTCAAACAAAAAAGGTATTATTTTTTGCTTTTCAGTTTTTTCGGCGGTTTCATTTTTTTTTTTTTTTATTGATAGAGGGAGGCAAACGAGCAAGTGGGTCACCTGTTGGTAAGTGATCACCACCACCCATGAGAACCAGAAACCCCAGAAGGGTCACTAGTCCGTTGCCGGCCTTTAAGGGAACAATACACTCTTTTCTTGAAGGACCCGATGTCATAGTTAGTTGGAAACACCGTAGACGGGAGTTGATTCCACAATTTAACTGTGCGTGGCAGAAAATGCCGACGGAAACGCACAGTTGTAGATGTATATTCATCAAGGTGGTGACGGTGGAACGCAGACTTACGGCGCGACGTGCGATAGTGGAAGCCCGTAGCTGGTAATAAATTGAATAGCTCCTCGGAGCACTCCCCGTAGTAGAGCCTGTAGAGCACACAAAGAGAACCTACGTCTCTTCGCAAGGAAAGGGGAACGACCAGAAACTAGCGGGTCGCCGACAAGTCGATCTGCGCGACGTTGGATACGGTCAAATGGAAGGAGAAAGCATTGGGGCGCCCCCGCCCAGAGGTGAGAGCAGTACTCTAAGTGCGGCCGCACCTGGGCCTTATACAGTTGAAGAAGGTGCTTTGATGTAAAGTACAGCCTGGATCTGTTCAATACCCCAAGCTTTTTCGAAGCCAATTTGGCTTTTCCCTCCAAACGACCGCGAAATTGAACGTCACTCGTTATGTCCACGCCGAGAATCCCTATGCTGGATTGGATATCCAGGGGAGCGCCATCAAAGCGGGGAGATAGCGCGAACGGGCACTTTTTAGCGGAGAACACGCACACCTGCGTCTTTGTGGGGTTAAATTTAACAAGGTTGGCCCTGCCCCAATCCGAAACCTTTCTGAGAGACGTCTCAATTTCGGACACAAGTTTAGTTCGGCACTCAGCGACATAGTCCCGTGAGGTGTCAGCTCGGCCAGAGTATCTTACATCCCCCGTACTGTTGTCCGCATAGCAATGAATATTACAAATCTGCAATAAGTCATTGATATGCAGAAGAAACAGGGTAGGGGATAGTACACAGCCTTGCGGTACACCAGCGTTCACGGGCATAAGATCAGAGCATGAACCGTCGATAACGACCTTGATACTCCGCCCTGAAAGAAAGCTAGCCGTCCAATTGCAAAAACTCTCGGGGAGCCCGTACGAAGGCAGCTTAGATAGAAGCGCTTTATGCCACACCCGATCGAAGGCTTTTGCTATATCCAAACTGGCGGCAAGTGCCTCGCCCTTGCTCTCCACCGCCTCAGCCCAGCAATGAGTCAAGCAAACTAAAAGATCACCAGCCGAGCGGCCACGGCGGAAACCGTATTGACGATCGCTAATCAACTGGTGATCCTCGAGGTACCTCAGCAGTTGCTGGTTCAACAGATCTTCCATAATTTTAGAGAAGAGGGGTGTAATAGCAATAGGCCTGTAGTTGTTTGGGTCTGAGCGAACACCTTTCTTTGGGATTGGGTGAACCAAAGCTGTCTTCCACGAGCTCGGGACCATGCCAAGCGAGTACAAGAGCCTGAACAGGCGTGTTAGAACCGGAGCTAACTCGGGAGCGCACACCTTAACCACAACAGGAGGAATACCATCAGGCCCGCTCGACTTGTGGACGTCCAGGGAAAAAAGAGCTTTACGAACATCACGCAGGATGAATTTGATTTCAGGCATAGAACCTACACACCGCGTGATGCTAGGCGGTGCATTACCCTGGTCGTCAAGGGTCGAGTTCGACGCAAAGAGAGAGGCCAAGAGTTGGGCTTTCTCTCTAGCAGTATGGGCCAACGTATTATCGGCCCTGTGCAGTGGTGGGAATGACGAGCGAAAGAAATTGCCTTGAATTGCTTTTGTTAAAAAGTTTTTATTTAACATCAAAATTTAGTGGTAGATAGACCAAACAACATAGTTTTCAACAAGAAAGTCCTAGGAACGACATTTCTGGAGAAGGAGGATTAGGAAAGCTGATCCAGATTAAAAACGAGACAAAGCCGGCAGAAGAATGATAGGAAAAGACATATTTGTTGCATATTTAGCTTTGCTTAGCTTACTTTGGGACTAGGTCAATTGGTGTGAATTGTCTCATGATTTTTTTATTTTATGCAAATTGGTGTTCTCCATTTAAATGTTTGTTGAAGTCAAAATATCTTTATATCCTTTATTCAAATTGAGGCTATAACAAGCAATTGAAACCGCGTGGGAACTATGGCCCAAACCTCTCATTCTGAGAGGAGGCCTGAGCCCTGCAGTGGGACTTATATAGTCTGGGATGATGTAGCAATTGAAAGAATGTTTACAAAAACAACATAACTGAATAGACTGGTTGACACCTGTTGTCAGTAATATTGTTTTTCTACAAGTGTCAACCAGTCCAGCCAGTTATGTTGTTTTTGTAAATAACCTTTCAATTATGAATGCCGAAGAATCTAGCACCGGTTTGGACAAACTCTGTTCCAGAATCCAGCAAGAAACACAACAGCTGAAACTTTGTGTAGGCAGAGGCAGACTATACCTATGGTCTAGACAAGGAAGAAAGCCGGACATTGCAAAATGTCATGAGATAAGAAGTTCTGTAACGGCGTGAAACAAGCTAGTAATTTGTATTAAACAAGTAGTAAGGCCTCCAAGGAGATGGGAGCGACGATCTGGTTAAGACAGTGAGAACGACGAACGACGAATTGACGAACCTTGGGGAAAGCCTATGTTAACGAGTGGGTGTCCTTTGACTGAAATGATGACGGTGACGATGAAGTAGTCGGTAAATGGGTGTCTTACCCTACTACAAGAAGGTGCTAATAAGTAATGTAAGTGCGAAACCTCGGTTTGCCGTCGCGATATAAATTTTCAGGTGAATCCCAATTTTAAGCTTTATTTATTTGCCTGTGGTTTTGATGAGGCAACTGTCATGTTTGGAATTCTTGTTTATATTATTATAGGTATGACCACGAACCGGATGGAAAATGGTTTTTCCTTGTAATTTTCCATTTATAATCTATGGATAGTTATGCTTTTCTTAAGTCTCGTAAAAGAGCACGTGATATATGTTACTGTTTGTTGTCTGTTGTTTCTGTTTGTTGTTGTGATAAGTCCCGTTTAGTATAGTAATTAAGAGAACGTGATGTCAAAAGTAGCTCACCCAGTAGGTGGCATTTCTATTTTTCATTGTACTCAAAATTAAGAAATTGCTAACAGGGAGTTAAAATTAGTCCGTTTGGTCACGCACTTTTTCAACTCTTTACAATAAAAAAAAAACGTAACAAACCGGAAAATTCTTCACTTCTTGTTAAACATTGTTAAACTGGTCCGATTTGTTACGTTTTTTTTTATTGTAAAGGCTTGAAAAAGTGGGTAACCAAATGGACTAATTTTTACTCCCTGTTAACAATTTCTTAATTTCGGGACAACATAAAATAGAAATGCCCAGGTAAGTAGGTACAAACAAAATAGGGTCCATATCGGGTTGCATAATTGTTGAAGGTCATAATGTAATGTTTGTCATAATGTATTGTTATTTACAACTTTTTTTACTCTGAATCCATTAATTGTACAGAATTTTTATAAAATACACCTAACCTAACCTATAGAATTCTACTCTACAAAATTTTTTCTGAAAAATTTATGGTTTCGAAGGGGAAACATATGACAAACTTTACTTACATTATGACTAAAAATTTTATACCACCAGACACAAATTAATGACCGAGATGATGCTAGCTAGAATGTACCTAATTGTTCTGTGAGAAAATAAATAAATTAGGGGACAATCTTACACAAATCGACCTAGTCCCAAACTAAGCAAAGCTTGTAAGTAAGTAAGTATATTTATTTGTTGAAAGCAGGTGTACATAAATGATCTTAAAACTACTATGGCTACTAGACGACGATATACATACTTATATAGATAAATAAATACTTAAATACATAGAAAACATCCATAACTCAGGTACAAATATTCGTGCTCATCACACAAATAAATGCCCTTACCGGGATTCGAACCCAGGACCTCTTGCTTCGTAGGCAGGGTTCACTTATTTATGACGTTGACTGTACTACTACATGCAATAAGCCTTTTTAATTTTATCTCAACACCAAACCAATCTTTACCAATATAATAAAACTGTTAGTAGGCTGGTATGAGTAAAAATCGTCATAGTTTTAATAACTACAAAATTCTTTTTCACCTCAGCACCTCAAACAGGCAGGTTTTGCTACTAAAAAACAGTGAGCAAAATCCGATTTTGCTCACTGCGTGAGACAAAGTAGCTTTTTAATTTTTTTTTTAAAAAGTCAAAGACAATGGTGGGTCTGCTTACTGAATTCGAAAGATTTGAACTTCAGTTTGATCTGTCACTTTCATTTCGATACGAAAAGAGCGAGAGATAAGATCAAATCGATTCGAATTTCGATTTCAAATTCTATCCTAGTCGACCTAAAAATAAACGAACGATTGAACGTTCGGATACTCATAATAAGTTCTTAACCTTAAAATTGTAATTCGTCTGTTAAGGTTTTAAAGTAAATTATTGTAGGTACTTTTTTAATAAATGGATTATATTTTTATATAATCAAATTAATAGTAAAAATGTTGTTGAAAACAAAGTTTAAACATGTATCTATATAATTATTAATAATTTTAACAATCTTGAACATCGTGGTAAATACAGCGGATGCAGCATCGGAACGCAGCGGGTGTAGTATCGGAACGCATCTTTAAAAAAATAGCGGGATTCAAATTTTAATTCTTTTCTTCTGTTTCTCTAGCTACAGAGTTCGATATCTATGAGTTTGGTACACGATCAGAGGCAATTTGGAAATTATTAGAATAGTAATAAGTACTCATTTAATACATTTTTGAATATGATATGAGTGAATTGAGTGAGTCCAGTGACGAAGTCAACAATTGAACACCAGACGAATTAATGGAATGAATTGAGACGAATTAATACATAATGCAGAGTAAGTTTCTTACTTGAAAAGTCTCGCGAAAAATATTTAAAAGCTTATGATATTTTTAAACAATGCAAACACTTTTTCGGAGACTGTACCTATTGTTATATATATAATATGAAGTATTTACTCAATGTTGAAAACCACAACAAAGACAAAAAGACGACGTTCATATACCTTTAATAATTTATTATGTTCTCGCTGCTGAGGTGAAAAGTTGTATGTGTCACACGAGACCAAAGTTTTTTTGCATCTCGTGTATTTGAATCACTCGCTAAACGCTCGTGATTCAATTATAGAATCCTTCGCTAACTCGTGATTCAAAATCAGCACTCGCAGTAAAAAACAACTTTGCTCTCTTGTTGCACAAATAACTATTTCACTTGTCATGCTTTTAATTACTAGTTTTTTTTTTTTATTTTTTTTTTTTATTTATTTATTCATAAAAAGTTACACTTTCATTTAAACCATGCCCCGCAAAACTGCTTACACAGTTTGACTGCAGGTAGCTCGCTTTATATAAACATAGCTTATAAATTATTAAATTAGATTATACTTATAATATAATTAAATTACGTAAATGTTTACAACGTATTTAACAAGTGTTTTTTAAATTAGACTTTAAATTTGGCATGTAAATAGGTACCTACTTATATATCATTATATCAACTTGAAACTATCACATTTAAAATAGTTTAACAGCTTCCCATACTTCCTACGGGATAAGGAATAAAGAGGATGGGCGCTCTCCTTGCTCTATGTTTGTATTTACGGATGTTAAAAATAAATAAATAAATATCACGGGACAATTCACACCAATTGTTCCACCAATGTTCCACCGTAGCGTTGAGACTACTCATCCGATTTTAATAAATAAGGTATCAATCGATTCATAACACTTCCTTTTGGCTTTGCCGTAGTCGTGTAAAAACGGTTAAGCGTATAAAACATGTTTCAAACAAAATATATACAGGGTTATTTTCAATTCACTGACATCCTCGTAACACTGAATTCCTATCACTCAAACAAATGTTTTTTGTTTTACGACTTTTTATAATGAAGCATTTTTTTTCCCATACAAATACACAGAGTATCGTAAAAATAATAGATAAGTAATCTCAATTTTTAAAAACGTTATTACACCAAAAATATTATGTTATGACAAAAGCCGTAAAACAAAAAACATTTGTTTAAGTGGTTGGAATTTAGGGTTAAAAGGATGCTAGTGAATTACAAATAACCCTGTATTTAAATTATTTTACACTTTACAGTTTTATTGTACAGTCAAGGGCATAAATATAAGTATGTACGTTACCACGACGTCAAAAATATCTATACAACTCTATGCCACTAAACATAAGGTTGGTGTTTGCGTATTTTTGACGCGATGGCTGTATAGATATTTATGCCTTCAACTGGACATGTAACTACCATCAAAACCATTTGCAAAAAAAGCGAATTTCCTGATCTTTGTCGACGAATAACTTGAGGCGCGGACACGAGACTTTATGAGACTTTTGAGACAACTTTAAAAAATCCAAAATAAAGGAATTTTCTTTTATTGCGAGTTGCAACCCTTATAGGGTTGGATTACATTGGGAATGTTGGAAAAAGACGTGGTTAACTACATACAAGTAATATTTATTAAGGATTAAGCCCCTTCAACTTTATGTACAATGCGAATAATTTTATTGATTAAAGTAATAATTATTGCTTTGAAGTTCACAAGTTGCCATTTAACTTAGCGAACAATATCAAAGTGGATTGCAAGCCAAATTTAGGATTTAGAATTCACGTGATGATTCTAACAGTAACATGACATTTCACTAAGAAATCAAAATTAAACAAACAAAGTTCCAACAATATTAATTTTATTTTGATAAAGGACGTGAAAAAACTTAACTATACAAAGTTGACTGCTATTTCTTTTATTAAAGATCAAACTTATAAATAAAAAAACACGCAAACAGCAAATTCGTTATACAAAAATAATCAGGTACAAGTTTTTTAACCGCCAATCGATAAAGCTATGGCAGAACCGCTGTGGCTCTTAGCGTTGCTGAGAGCGTAGCTGCTCTTGCCACACGTGCTGCAAGCAGGCTGCTGGTTGGCTGTCTGAAGACCCTGCGATGCCAGGTTCAGAGCTCCGTTCAAGGCAGACTGACCGTCACTAAACCCTTGTCCAGACGCACCCACACCACCACCTATGCCAGCACCCAAAGAAGCACCATACTGTCCTGATTCTGACCCAGCGCTTGAACCAGCATTGGACCCCTCCTGCCATGCACCTCCAGTTTCAACTTGTTGTTGGTTGCCCGAGAACTCAGCCTCTTTATGACCATGTCTGCCTTGACTTCCTCCTCCAACCGAGTTAGAACCGGAGTTGGCGAAATTTTCTTTTCTGAAGGAAGCCTGCTGATGCTGATGATTTTCTAAGAAGTCTTGGCCTTGGCCGGAGAAGCCGTTGCTCTGGGACTGGCTGTCGAACCCAGACTGGCCGTTACCTTGGAAAGAACCGCCACCTTGTTGCTGTTGCTTTCCGTTTCCAGAGAATCCTTCTACTTGGTGTACTTGGTTAGCTGAAGCACCTGTACCACCAAAGGATCCGCTTTGAGCGCTCGATTGAGATCCTGATCCTTGGCCGCCGTAGCCACCTTGTCCACCTTGGCCTTGTTCGCCCTGGCTTTGTCCACCCTGACCTCCGAAATGTTTACCGCCTCCGCTTTGGTACGAGTAGTGGGATTCCTTGAAATTGCTGGATTGGAATTTCTGTCCGCCACTGAGTCCACCTTGTCCACCACCGGCTGATCCAGATCCATATCCACCCGCAGAGCTACCGGCTCCAGAAGCTCCATATCCACCTGAGCCTGATCCTGATCCACTAGCGCCACCAGATGCACCGAAACCACCGTTAGAACCAGAACCGCCCGCTGATCCCGATCCATATCCACCCGCGGAGCTACCGGCTCCAGAAGCTCCATATCCACCTGAGCCTAATCCTGATCCACTAGCGCCACCAGATGCACCGAAACCACCGTTAGACCCAGAACCGCCCGCTGATCCCGATCCATATCCACCCGCGGAGCTACCGGCTCCAGAAGCTCCATATCCACCTGAGCCTGATCCTGATCCACTGGCGCCACCAGATGCACCAGCATTTGCGTCAGCCGCGGCAATAGAGAAAGCTTGGCTGCCAACCTGAGGGCCGACGTCAGCCGCCGCCGCGGCACCGCTGAACACTCCCTGCCCTCCTTTACCCCTAGTGTACCCACTCCAGTTCTGCGTACGGAACATCGGAGGTGGTGGTGGTGGGAATCCCGGGGGTGGCGGTGGGGGGAAGTCTAGATGAGGCGGATGATGAGGACCGCCGCACTCGTCGCATGGAGAACGCGCTGCTCTCTTTAACAGCGTATCTGGAAAGATAATTCACTGCACAAGATTTTCCGATTGACATTTTAATTTAGGTACCATAATGTGATCAATCGTGGCTAATACTCCCGGGAAAATACTAAAGAAATAAACTAATTGCCGTTGTCAGATGTTGTTTAGTACCATTATATAGTACGAGTACTAATGGGCATTACTGATATTTAATTTGAATATGGTGAGGGCTATTCATAATAAATATGGTTTTTTTTTTAAATTAAGTCTTGTACCTTCAGGACTGAGGACTGCAGCCTGCACCACCAAGGCGGACAGAGCCAAGAATACAACAGTTGACTTCGCCATTTCAGTTACTGAATTGTTCTGAGATAGAAAACGATCTGTCTTCCAATATATACCGGGCTTGCTTAGTGATAAACAGATTCCTCGAATAGTGTCTACCGAGTACATATTAACAAGGCAGCAAATCAAAAATGTCAATATTGTCTGATATTGGTTATGTCACAATTACAGCAGAAATTCACACGATGGTCATACTTTTAGTGCATATAAATTCGTGCAAAAAGCCCGGTAAGCTATAATAGAGGTAAATGATGTCATTCATACATTAGGATTTGGGAAATTTGGTGCATATTCTTTTATTAAAAGTAGTTTCCGACCGAAACACGATTTTTAGCCGAAACCGAAACCGAAACCGAATATTCGTTTTTTTTCTGATTTCGGCCGAAACCGAAACCGAAACCGAAATTTTTGAAGACGTATCATATCAAACAAAATATTCAAAATTACTGTACAGATCGTAAGGAAAAGGTTATTGCAAGGATTTCTTATATGAGAACAGTTACTTTTTTTGTTAAACAAAATAAAAAACGTTTATTTTTAATGAAAAATGTCTTGGCATAGGTATTATATTATTCAAAACAAACAACCTATTCTTATCACGTCTAAACTAAATTCACAATCCTAATATCAAACGTATTGTTCATTAATCACAGCATAAAATGCAGTAACAAATAAAATAAATAAATATTAGGGGACAATCTTACACAAATCGACCTAGTCCCAAACTAAGCAAAGCTTCTACTATGGGTACTAGACGACGATAAATATACTTATATAGATAAATAAATACTTAAATACATAGAAAACATCCATAACTCAGGAACAAATATTCGTGCTCATCACACAAATAAATGCCCTTACCGGGATTCGAACCCTGGACCTCTTGCTTCGTAGGCAGGGTCACTACCAACTAGGCTAAAGCGGTCGCCAAACAGATTCTAAAAAGTAAATAATAATTTAATAAATAAACAACACTCATACATACTACTGTCGCTGGTCCCAGCTGGGCCGGCCGTAACATAAGGTGCCGAATTCAATTAGTTAGTACTGATATACCTTTAGCACCGGTATTTTCTGTAATAGTGCTTGAAACTTGAACAAAAATTCCTGTACTGTATCGGTATGGTCCGGTACTCTGGTATGGGTTTGAAGCCTTGATGGCAACATTTTATTACTCCTCTTAGTATAGTATCAATAAACACTAAAATTCTGAGTGATTTCATATTATTATTATTATTACTAGCCTATTCTGTCCCACTGCTGAGCAAAGGCCTCCCCCCAACATTTCCACTGCTCTCTGTCCGCTGCATACGAGGGCCAGTCCTCCGTGAAGAAGTCCAGTTCATCTCGCCATCGCCGTCTGGGTCTGCCAGGTCGCCTTTTCGCGTTTTTGGGTTTCCACTCGGTGGTTATCTTGGCCCACAACTCGATTTCATATTTACCTGTTATATTTGCTAAGAATATATTTGGTATCGGTTAATTTGTTATGTATAAATCTTCCCAGGTGAATTTTTCGCTTCGAACCATTACATTAAATTTGAACCTTAATACTACGATGATACCGTTTGTTTTGATAGATAAGGGCTCGAAGCGAAAAATTCACCTGGGAAGATTTATACATCAGACCGATTTGGTTTGTATCATTCTGTATTAAAAAAAAGTTGTAATGTACCTATTAGATACTTTGGATGTAAGCCAGTTGTTTGACTTTGACGAGTACCTATAGTTTGTAAGGATCGTTCCGATAAAAACCAACTAAGTACTATGCGGCGATATCAAAGCAAGGAGCGCGAGTGGACAAAGAGTATAAAAATGTTGATAGGTACAAGTACTATCTAATACTCGCTTATACGAAGCAAATTTCTTATGATAAGCTAAATCTTCGCTCGCAGTGAAAGACGAAGAACTTATTAAACAGAGTATTCTTTTGATGCCTTGACCAGAGCCAATCACTCAAGAAGTACTTACCTACCTACAAATTAACAAAACTAAGTTTTCAGTTATCTTCTGTCAATATGGTTAAAATAGCCTTAGCCTTCACCGTTATAATTTATTTTATACCAACTTTATCCCCAGGTTTTACTCCCGGGGAAGAATAAAAATTGGCCAGCTTTCTATTTCGTCGAAATTCCGAAAAATCCTGCAAGAAAAACCTTGTAGTGGTCGATCGACCGCTTCGAACCCATTCGCTTTATGGCCTCGTAATCTTAATATATAAAAGAAGAAACTGACTGACTGACTGACATATCAACGCACAGCCCAAACCACTGGGCCTAGAGATTCCAAATTTGGCATGTAGGTTCCTTATAAGGTCTAGGGGTGCACTAAGAAAGGATTTTTCAAAATTCACTCCCTAAGGGGGTAAAACGGGGGTTCAAAGTTTGTATGGGGAAACAAGATTAGTTCGACTATTTTATTCGAAACTTCACAGAAATACTCCTAATGATAAATGAGTAAACACGTGTTTCAGGTTTTTTGAGAATTCAACCCCTAAAAGGGGGGAAAGGGGTAACAAAGTCTGAAAATCAACATGGGTGTTGTTTCTATGGTTTATCGGGTCGCTGGTTATGAAAACAACAACGGTTTTAAAATCCGATGTGGCAGACGTAAAATACCATCTCCCTGGATGGAGTGCGATGGGGTTGAAATATCTAAATACTAAATGACTATTGATATATCAACGCACAGCCCAAACTACTGGAACTAGAGACTTGAAATTTTGCACATAGATACCTTATACAATGTAGGCATCCACTAAGGAAGGATTTTTGGGAATTCCCACGGGAAAGGGAAAAAACGGGATTTATATATTCGATTCCGAGTGACCCTATCTCAGTAACTATAATAACTAGACTCTTCAAATTTGATACACAAGTAGGTATTACATTATTTAAAACATTAATTTCAGGATTTTTCAAAATTCCCACGGGATAAGGAAAAAACGGGATTTATATATTCAGTTCAACGGGATCCTATGAACTATAATTACTAGACTCTTCAAATTTGGCATAGATGTAGGTAATTATAAATTCCCATGGGATAAGGAAAAAACGGGATTTTTCGTTTTACTGGTCCTAGAAAGTTGAAATTCGGCATGTAGGTTGTTTGGGGAGTGTTGAGCTGGATTGAGGAGGACTTTCCAAAATTCCTACGGGAACGGGAAAAACAGGATTTTTCGTTTTACAGGTCATAGAAAGTTGAAATTCGGCATGTAGGTTGCTTGGGGAGTGTAGAGGAGCATTGAGAGAGGACTTTCTAAAATTCCCACGGGAACGGGAAAAACAGGATTTTTCGTTTTACTGGTCATAGAAAGCTGAAATTTGGCAAGTGGGTTCCTTGGGGAGTGTAGGGGAGCATTAAGAAAACATTTCCCGAAATTCTTACGGGACCGGGAAAAAACGGGATTTTGCGTTTTACTGGTAGTAGAAAGCTAAATTTTCAAAATTCATAAGTACTGTAAGTAGGCCACAAAGGGCACTTTAACCGACTTCTAAAAAAGGAGGAGGTTATGCATTCCACTTTATGATTTTTTTTATGTAGGTATGTTCACCGATTTCTCGGTCAATTAGCATTTGCTTGCCTGTATGCTTGCTTGCTTGATATCTTGGTTCTTTGGAATACTCATAGTACACGCGAGCGAAGCCGCGGGCAAAAGCTAGTGTAGAATAATGTAATTTGCTCGAATTTTCTTCCAGATGTAAACTGGGTTTTAGACTCTTCTACGACCCTCAATGAATAGATAATCTGCCAAATTATTATCCATTTTAGGTAGGTAAGTAGGTAGGTAAGTAGGTAGGTATTCGATATAGGTATCTGAAAATGTATAGGTAACGCACACAGAATAAATAGTCAGTACCTACTATAAAACGTCTTTATTAAAAGTAATAGTTATTATTATTCAAGGTTTTACTATTTTGTTCCTGTGTCCTGGATAGACTGCAGCATTTCATAACCATTTCACATATCTATTACCTACGGCTTTTCTCATTTTGGTAGTGTCTTTTCGTAGCTTTGCAATAGACCTACGATTTGTGTAACAATAACTTTAAAGATTCTTTATTTTATTACAATATTAGTTAATCATTAACAATATTCACTTCCCTAAGGACCCTGCGTTAGAACTAGCACTCGACTGGGCACCTCCAGCTCCTCCTCTGCTAATGCTGATACTCTTCGATATGCTAATAGATCCGCCTCCTCCTCCAAGTCCTCGGCCTCCGAAATTAGGTCTGCCGAAGCCCCCGGGTCCCCCGAAACCGGGACCGTACCCTGGTGGGCCAGGGGGGCCCTGGAATCCGAAGCCAGGTCTCTGGTAGCCCCCTCCGAAACTGCCGGCTTGAGCGTTGGCTTGGCTGAAGCCACCGAATTGAGGTGCTGGAAGTAAAAGTTTTGGTCAGGCTGACAAATGCGTTTGTAGGTCTGTGATTTCAAATTGCCTTTGAAGAGGAAATTAATTGGGAACACGCATGTATATGTTAAGTAGTCACCTGGTATCAATAGGGTTGACGAGACCAATAACCAATAATTCCAAGACAAATGTAATTAAAAAAAATGTAGTTTAAATATTTTTTTAGTAGATAGCCATGGTGTCCCACTGCTAAGCAAAGGCCTCCGCTTTTGACTCCCAAAACTCCCGGTCTGGCTCTTTTATTTCTTTGAAATAAATAGTTACTAATAATTATTGTTCAGTAGTGTCTCATTGCCGCTCATGCAGAGGGCTGTGAATTCGAATCCGGGCTTGCACCTCTGGGTTCTTCGAAATTTATGGGCGAAATTACACTTGAAATTTACCATGAGCTTTTCGGTGAAACTTGTATACACCTGCAAAGCTATTCGATGCTACGTGCGAAGTTGCCATGTGTCCAGTAGTAGGACAGTGATACTTAACATCTTGGAAAAATCACAAATTTTCGAGGGAATTTAGGCCAACTGGTTCTACCTTAACGATGTCTAAGAATAAAGTTAGTAAATAATTTACCTCCGTTTACTGCAACAAGACAGACAAAGAGAGCTGCGAGGCAAATCACACTAGTTGAAGCCATTGCGGACGTATTCTAATCACTGATACCAAATACCCGTCAAATAGCCATATATACCAAATGATTCCTATTGAGATGATAAACAAAAATTTTAGCACCAGTTCGAACAAATCTCACTTATTCAGCAAACTAGGAGAAACTAACACCAAGAATACGACTTTATCACGATTGCTATAAGAACCAAAATCATTTGCACAAATACCGTCAGTTACTGGTTCTTTTATTTACTGTTCCGTGGTTTCTGCTCGGGGATTACCTTCTTGGTGGTATTTTCATTAGTTCTTGTTTAAATATTGATTTGTGCGTTGATTGACCGCCAATAACATTATTTTGAAGTGACGTCAAATTGAAGTTCTTTGTGTTTTTGCGATTGGTAAAATTATTGGTCTACGTAACTGTCGTAATTTGACTTTCCTGTAGCATAAGTGTTTGCATCTGTTTATTAAATAATAGGTGATAATAGACAGGATTTTCCGTGTTCCATTCAAAACCGCTTTCCCATAATACCAGATAGTGAAATCACCAGGCTCGTAAAACACGACCCCCTTGCCTCCCCACGACGACCACGACCTGCCTGACGAGCCTGGTGATTTCACTATCTGGTATTATGGGAAAGCGGTTTTGAATGGAACATGGTGTATTGAAAACGAGCTTTTTTGGCAATCCGGTATAGAGAAAAACATGGTGACAGGAAAGTCTGGTATTCTGGGAAAATGATAAGTATTTTAGAAATAGGGTAAGGTAAGTGGCAATCTAGTATTTTGCAATTCTGATATTTAGGGAACGAGTGTTTACCAGATCATCGATCCATCTTGTTGGGGCCCCTTCCTACGCACTATTGTGTAAAATATTATATTTAGGTCGTCGTCTCAGCCTATTTGTATACGTCCCTCTGCAGGGCACAGACCTCCTCTCAGAATGCGAGGGTTTTGGGCCGCGGGCCCAACGCGGGTTAGAAAGTTCACACACACTATCGAAGTTATTCTCAGGTGTATGCAGGTCTTCTCACTATGTTTTCCTTCATCGTAAAGCTCATGGTAAATATCAAAATGTAATTTCGCACATAAATTTCGAAAAACAGAGGTGTGTGTGAGCTCGAGTTTGAACTCACGACCCTCTGCTTGAGAAGCTAACTTGTAGGTCAAACCACTAGGTTTCCACGGCTGTTTTCATTATATTAGATGCCGTCATACTATCATCGTAGCATTATTGTTTAAAAATATGTATACACTTTATTTAAACAAAATGGCAGGAAAAAAAATCTAAAATTATATTGTTTACATTCTTTTTATGATCGGAGATTTTCTTAGAATTGTACCTCCAGTTTGTACGTTAAATTGGCGGGGTTTGCTTAGTTACTAATAAGACAAAGGTCAAAGCCTCCTTGCCACAAACTTAACTTGCAGGTGGACAAATTTGACTTTGAGAAATCTCAAGGAAATATTCGACGTCACGGAGGACCGAAGAACTATGCCGCCACCTTTCTCGGATATGAAATAATCCTACTAATATTAAAGGGACTTATTTTTCAGACGAATTTTACTGTTGCCCGTGGCGAAGGATTCTTTAGTCGCTATCCGGCGGGAACTGTGACTTTTTTCGGAATTAATGAAAAAGTTTGTGAGGATGTTTGGGCTCAACGAATTTGAATGAGACTTAACACACAAATGGACATAAATTTGGATTAAAACATACCTAGGATACTTAATAGCCTGGAAATGCGTTCCCGTGGGATAATATTTTAACTTTAAACAAGAATATGAATCATGCTTACACTGCTCTGCTTGGTCAAACCTTGATCAAACACATCGAAAATAAGTTTGCTTGGATTACACACACCTACTTTTTACTTAACCTCATTAGTCAATGTCATTGCGGTTGTCATTGATATTATGTCATTGATGATGACTTATTAAGTTTTCCTTATTATTAAGCGTTTAATTTAATTAATGATTAAGCGAGAAGCAACTACAACTACCAAGCCGACGCAGAGCCGATTCTGGCGGCATATAAAACTTCTGCTTTGGAAAAGTTATTTGCAAAGACAGTAGGTACACCATTGTCCAGGTCCTGGGTCTCTGAAAAAGGCTCGTATTGGACAGTTAATAAATAAATAGATAGATAAGTTTTCCAATTTGTACATTTCGCGAATTTACTTTTTGCTTTTTGTACTTTCCGCGTATTGCACAATAGGTGCGTTGTGTTTGTGTGTAGCGTATTTTAGATTTTGCCATTATTTACATTTTGCGTGTAATGTACATTTTGCGTTTCGTGCGTTTTGCTCCGAAGCGAAACAGAAGACTGAAAGGGAAGGCATGATACTGCTGATGGAACTTCTAATTTCATAGTGGCCCCTTGTAAACACATTTTTCTTAATTTCTATAGAACTTTAATCTTCTCCTCAGGATTCGATGGAAGCTAGAGCTCCTCCAAACGGTATTCGCCGCCGTAATGTTCCTCTTGGCGGTCTTTACGGCCAAGCCTGTCTTCATGACTTCCACCCACCGCCAGCAGGAGTCGCCCCTGACCTTCGCGGATCTGATGATGACCCTGGCAAAAGACACGCAGCTGGGCTACGCGCCGGCCACTGAGCCGTTTAATACCATCATGTTGAGGGTAGCACTCAAATTGAATAAGTGTATGTTGACTTTGATGAACTACAAATTACCTTCATCATCATCGGAAGATGTCCACTGTTGTACAAAGCTCTCCACTTTAGAACACCAGGGCCCAATTGCATAACAAAGTACAACTAATAATACAAGCGGAACTCTCGCTTCAGTTATATTAACTAGAAAGGGAGTTCCGCTTGTAATATAAGTTGTACTTTGTTATGCAATGGGCCCAGAGCTAACGACTACTTGGTTTACTAATGTTTCGCGTAACTATATTTTTCCCAAATGATTTATATGCCAAATGTTTCATTTCATCATGATTATCATCATCCCAGCCTATATACGTCCCACTGCAGAGCACAGGCCTCCTTCAGAATGAGAGAGACTGAGCAGTAGTTCTCACATGGCCCCGGTGCCAATTGGGTACTTTACACACACCATTGAATCTTTTTGTAGGTGTGTGCAGGTTTTCACGATGTTTTCCTTCACACTAGGCGGGTTTAGACCTGCAAGAAAAAACGTGCAAGTTGGATTGCATTGCGAGACAGTAAGGCGAACGAGATTGAAGTGGTCAAGCAAGCGCCGCAATGTAATGCAACTTGCACGGTTTTTCTTGCTAGTGTAAACTCGGCAAATTCCGAGACTCAGATGTGCGAACCCGAGCTCAAACCCACGGTGCTCTGCTTGAAACAACTTTTTGCTAAAAAAAAGTTCTTAGCAAGACAAGGCAAGCAATGAACGGTTTTGCCGGTCCATAGCAATCTCTCCCACTCCTTTTAATTATGATAGTTATTTCTTGCAGCGGTGATGTCCGGTGTGACAGAAGAAGATCTTAACGATAAGCTATACCAGAAGTCGAGAGGCACCCCGCTGAACCATCACGTTATTTGGGTCATCTGGAAGCCAAAGGTTTGTGAGGACATTAATCCACTAACTATTTATTATACTTACAGTCAGCGTTCAATAGTTCGCGAGACCCAAAGTGGCCAAAAAGTTTGCAACACGAACTTATTCCAACTGTAAAAAAGACGTGTTGAACTATTTGGCCATTTTGGGTGTCACAAATTACTTATTTGACGCTAACTGAGCCCTGAGCACGCATCTTTCCGCCGCGGCCAATTTATTTATTTATTTCAATCAAATTTATTCCTTAAGTCAATAATTGGCAATCGATGAAAATTTTAAATGTGCTTGAATATTTTTATACCGGTAGGAATAACGTTCCTTATTAACAGGAAAAAATTACAGATTTTTTGGTTGCGTCATATAATTATAAAAAATAAAAACAATTTATTAAATCTGGGGCAGCTTAATACGGGCACGAACCTTAGTCCGTCGCATATTGAAAAAAAAAATCCAGATGTGACATTGACAGCTTGTCATAAACAAACGTACATAACCTTAGCTTGCGATTTTGCGCCCGTGTCTTTCTCCAAGTTTTCGGTATTTTCCCTGGATATCTTTTAATTTTTCGACTGCTTACCCACATCGGACCTTTGATATTGCCTGCTACGACGAAAACTCTTGCTTTGTACCCTGGACCTGACCTTTATAGCTGCTACGACGACTTGGAACTGATATACTGATTAACTCGAACTCTGTACTCTGGACTGAATTTCCGTTTTATTCAATTGTTTTACAATGGATAATAACGAACATCAACGATGGAGGGAACCTAAAATGTGTTTTTTACCAACGTGCACCAATAACGATATTAAAAACCCTGAGAAGAAGTTTTTTACTATTAGGAAAGAACTAAAGGAAAATTGGTGCAACATGGCTGAGAGAAACTGCCCAAAACGACATCTTTATTGTTGCGAAGACCATATTAACGTAAGTTGCCACTTACTCTGTTCATTATTACTGTTTTGAGCACTGCACCTACGGCTGCAGTCTGTCTGACCATACATCGACCGATGATTTACCGCTGTACGCAAATGTCGAATGTTATGTTCGTAAATGTGTAAGCGTGATCTGCCAATCCGCCACCTGCTATTGCAGTTGGAGATATCATCATACATTCACAAATACAACTGGAGATTGTCTGCATGCCTGTTATATTTTATCTATAAATTTGGGGTACAAATTACACTCATTCTCAACAGCGTGATATATTTAATGCAGGCACCTATAAATTAGTATGTAGCCTAAATGTGTTTTTAATATTTTCAGGTTGAAGAAGACCTAGAAAATTACAACAAATGGATATGTGGTGCGAAACCACGGCTGAACTTAAATGCAACTCTAAAAAATATACCATTTCAAGCAACAAACCCAACTTCTTCAAATAAAAGAAATGTTGGTATGTCATCATCATCAACCTCCAATGCGAGTGGCACTTTTGTCATTCAAACTGCTCGCAGTGTAAGTATTCAATTTATTATTTCATTTCAAGGAGGTCTTAGTTCTCACTAAACTTAAAGGCTGATCTGAATTCATATATGATTCATTGCACTGTAGCAGTATATCTGTATGACCCTCTGGCCACATGGTCTGACTGCCTTTGTCCTTTTTTTTCCTATTTGTTTGATTAACCAAATAATAAATATATTTTAAAAACCGATTAGACCAACACATTAGCAGTATGAAGAATACTTGACCAAGGAACAGCTGGATACAGGCACCTATCAGTTGCCCTCAACTGCCTGCCTGATAATATAAATATAAATAATAATAAACTGCAAAAAATTTCAATTTCGCGCCTAGAGAGTGCTGTTCCACCTTAAAGTAAATACTTACATTTGAAATTGTCTTTAAATATTATTTCCTAAGAATGTCACCTAATATGCAGTATGCAAGTCGCGTTACTCATGCCTAGAATGCATGGTCCGATCAGTGGGACCACATGGTCTAAGAAAATGATAGTTTCTATAGTCCGATTAGTTAATCAAACTAACCGGAAATCAAAATTTCACATTGTCCGATCAGTGGGACCACATGGTCTAAGATAATGGTAGTTTCAATAGTCCGATTAGTTAATCGAACCAACAGGAAAAAAATGTTCTTGTGGTCTGATTGGTAGGACAAAGGCAGTCGGTCCACGTGGCCAGAGGGTCATTTCAGGGTAAAAGACTGGAAACAGGGCTCTATGTAAGGTAAACGAGTTCCATGCAGATGATAAGACATTAATAAAAGTGAATATTTTAGAATGATACAAAATTAAAATGTACTATTTGTATACTATCTATCTATCTAAATGTATACTATTTTATTTGTTTCAGGCTGATGTTGCTGTGCAGTGTGATAGCATAGTAGCAGTTGCAAATAAATATGTGATGGTCAAACCAACAACTGAAGAAAAAACTACTAACTTTCGCGCCCGGAAGATAAAACAAAAAATGATGCCATCACTGATGTCACATTTACCAGATAGTGATGAGACTCCTGGTCAATCTTCTTATCTTTTTGGAACATCCAATTTTGAATCTACATCATCATCTAGTGTTAGAAATTATGATGATAAATCTGGTAGGGAACACATCATGAAAAGGATTAAAAATAAGCCTAAAATGTATATAGGTGTGCCTAAGAACTTTTGGTGGATAGTAGATTTCATTGCACAACAATGTTCATGTATCACTCTCCACATTATAATGACATTATTCAAGTTAAAAACTAATGACACATTTGCAAGAATGAGTGAAGAATTTGAAATGGCTCAATCAACTATCAGATTGTTATTTCAAAAGAATGTTGTCATACTAGCTACATATTTTCAAAATTTTATATATTTACCAACACCTATAGAAATAAAAAAAAATCTACCACTTGTGTTTAAAATAAGGTACTCTAATGTACAATGCATAATAGATTGCTTTGAAATTCAAATTCAAAAACCTAGTGATCCCATTAGACAAGCACAAACTTGGTCCCAGTATAAATCTTGCAACACTGTAAAATATCTAATTGGTTGCACTCCCGCCGGATTTATATCCTTTATATCTGAGGGTTTTGGTGGAAGAATATCAGATAAAGCGATTACAGAGAAGAGTGGCTTTATAGATATTCTTCTATCTAATGCTGTCATTATGGCAGACAGAGGGTTCAAGGAAATAGAATCTTTATTGAGCTTAAAAAATATTAAACTGTTAAGACCTCCTTCTGTTTTCACAAATAAACCATTAACAAAAAAAGAGGTGATTCATACCAAAGTAATCGCGAGCTTGAGAGTTCACATAGAAAGAGTTATAAGGAGAGTTAGGGAGTATCAAATGTTGAAACCTCATTCGGTAATCAATAATAAGCATCTAAAATACTTGGACCAATTAGTAACAATTGCATGTGGCTTGATTAACCTTCAGGATCCTATAATAAAAGATATTTGATAGAATTAAATTGTTTTATTTTATATTTAAAACCTACGTGATGGCACTATTCAAAATGATAGGAAACACATTAGTTTTCCAGAACTCTTCTGCAGCACCCATCACATTTTCTATATAATTTGCATCAAAGTTCACTACCACCTTCTCTATCCTACCATTGGTTTCAAACTTTGGGTCTGCCACACAAAATAAACATTTTTGTTTTCCTGTGGCTAACATTTCTAGCTGAACTTGGGCGTTATATTTATTACAAATAAGCCCATTGTTTATGTAATTTTTTTTCGTTTTTTCTGAAATAGGGCATTTAATCTCTATAACAAAATCATCACTAATGCCGTCAGGTGATGCACCAAAAAGTCCATTTATCAATATTAGTCCCGATTCATTCATTTTTTTGTTTGTCTCTTCCTGAATTTTTTTCAGAACACTTTTCTCTAAAATTTTTCCCCTTTTCATTGCCTTTGTTTCCTGCACCTTGTGCCCCCCCAATATCTCCTCTACTAGACTACCCGCTGGAGTTTTGCAATGAGCAATTTCATGTAATTTGGAGCCAGTAATTCGACCTTGCCTCATGCTATGCCATAATTTTGAATTGACCTGGCTAATTGTTTCTTGGCTTATTTTATTTTCTTTACCACATACAATTTTGTTGATAAATATCTTGTAATTTTTAAAACTATGATCAGTTTCTTCTTCTACAAACTTAACTGTCATATCAAAAATGCAGTAATTTGTTAATTTTTCTATTTGCTTGTTCTGATCATAAGTCATGATCAGACTCTTTCCACAAGCATGTTTGTGAGCTTCATTGCGGAATTTTTCTAGAATGCTCGCATCCTTTGGGCCCCTCCGTGGCACCTTGCTGTTTATTAAATCTTTAATAAATATAACTCCGTCTCGAGCTCGTTTCAAATTTGGCTTCATCCAATAACACTCCACACTTGTAGGTGATGGTTCCGCACTACGTGTTTGCAGCCAAAACAGAAAGACAAGTGTATGTTTACACCCACCTGAAAATTCACAAGATAAAAATAGTATTTTCATAGTCAGGTAAAAATAACAGGTACCTAGTTGCAAGCAGCGAGAACAAAGTAATGCAACAATTTTTTTTTGTATTCTAACTACTTAACTAAGAGCCAGTTATACCAAACAAGCGGTTTAGCTAGTTAAATTTAACTAGGTATAAATTAGTGTTTATTTCATTTTAGGTTGTAAGTTTATTTAAAGAAGCCTTATAATGTGATAACTTGCATATATCATTATATATACAGGGTTATTTTTAATTCACTGACATCCTCTTAACCCTGAATTCCTATCACTCAAACAAATGTTTTTTGTTTTACGACTTTTTAATATGAAGCACTTTTTTTCCCATACAAATACACAGAGTATCGTAAAAATAAGAGGAAATCTCAAATTTTCAAAACGTTATTACACCAAAAATATTAAGTTATGACAAAAGCCGTAAAACAAAAAACATTTGTTTAAGTGGTAGGAGCTTAGGGTTAAAAGGATGCTAGTGAATTACAAATAACCCTGTATAAGGAATTTTTTTGGTACACATTGTAGAGTAGAGGTGATAGTAGGGTGATAGTTATTAATCAATGAAACTTACCAGCTGCAGCTGCACAACTATCACATGATGTGTCTGTGATGACATCCTCTATCTCATTGAGATGGACCGTCACAGTGTAGTACTTGCTGTTTATTCTATGTTCAGGAACAATTTTTGCTCGTACATCACACAGGCTTCCAATTCTTTTCACTTCAACATAGCCAACTGCACTCTCCACATAAGACTGCCGTGATGACCTTAAAAGCAAAATAAAATTCGTTTCAGAAATTACTTTACACATCATAGAAATTAAACTCGTGAATACTGAGATAAACACGCGATTAGGTTGAGTATAGTACTTACATTAAAGCTTTAGCACCTCTAATTTCAGCGACATTATACTTGTCACTACTCTTCATAAACTCCATGAGCATAATCATATCTACTTTTGGCAGATTTGATGAGTCCGCTCTAACAAAATCAGTGTTTCTATTCATATTTCACAGTTTTCAAATTCGAGTTAATCAGTAAATCAGTTTTAAGTCGTCGTAGCAGCTATAAAGGTCAGGTCCAGGGTACAAAGCAAGAGTTTTCGTCGTAGCAGGCAATATCAAAGGTCCGATGTGGGTAAGCAGTCGAAAAATTAAAAGATATCCAGGGAAAATACCGAAAACTTGGAGAAAGACACGGGCGCAAAATCGCAAGCTAAGGTTATGTACGTTTGTTTATGACAAGCTGTCAATGTCACATCTGGATTTTTTTTTTCAATATGCGACGGACTAAGGTTCGTGCCCGTATTAAGCTGCCCCAGATTTAATAAATTGTTTTTATTTTTTATAATTATATGACGCAACCAAAAAATCTGTAATTTTTTCCTGTTAATAAGGAACGTTATTCCTACCGGTATAAAAATATTCAAGCACATTTAAAATTTTCATCGATTGCCAATTACAATGTTTGAAATCACTTGTCAATAAATGATTGTAATTGGTGGATATCAAACATCAAACGTATCCATAGCAACGTAGCATAGCTAACGTGACCATATTACGTCCCATTTTGTCCGTGATACGAGAAAAGGATCCGTTTACAAAAAATTTAAAATATAAAAGCCACTAAATCGCCAGTTTCTACTGGTTTTTATACGTGTATTTTACGCGTTTTATATTATACGTGTATTTTCTTGATAAACCAGTTGTGAACAGACGATTAAACCAATTGGAGGTCCGTTATTAGGTTATTAGAAGGAAGTACGTTAATTGCATTTTGTCAAAGGAAGTATTAAAAAATAATGCTGTTTTTACATATTCTGAAGTAGTCAAAAATCAAAATAAATTAATTAAACCAATTTAGGTAATTAAATGATTGTATTTGTAAAACGAGATGGACGGACGATTTTGTGAAGGCCGCAGGTTCAGGTGGTTGCAAGTCGCTTCCAACCGTAATGATTAGGCATCAATGGGGGAGGCCTATGTCCAGCAGTGGACGTCCTAAGGTTGAAATGATGATGATGATGATGATGATTTGTAAAATAAATATTTGTTTGTGTCCAAATCCTTCCTTTAAAAAGAAGTTGTGCCGTTTTTAGGTCAAAAAAATGGTCACGTTAAGCTTAGCACATCTCTGGTGGAAAAGCGACAAGGTGCAAGCCACACAGAAGAGACGTGGGACGGGGGCGCGTCACAGTTCGCGTCGTTTGTTTGCAGGCCGCATCTCCGCCCCGTCTATTCTATCTGCTTTGGATCGTGACGCTTCTATACATTTAGTATGAAGATTGATTCAAGGGGCGCCGCAACTGCAACGCGCCCCCGTCCCACGTCTCTTCTGTGTGGCTTGCGCCTAACGTGTTGTTTCCAGGAAGGAAACGTGTGGAAGTTCAGCATACGCTGTACGGAGTTGGCTGAGAGCTCCCGGACTGACTCGGCGCTGTCGCACAACATGCACCTGAGGGTCGGGTTCCTGGCCGTCCAGATGGCCGTCTCCGAGGTGCTGGTGGAAGACGCCGTCATGGTCCCGCCCAGGCACCGCGTGAGTGTACAACATCAGCCAAAACACGCCCTCTGCTATACTTCGTTATTTTTTAGCATTAGAAATAAGGTATTAAACAATCTTGACGAGTCTTTTTATTGAAAAACGCTTTTAAAAAATAGTTATTATTACTTATGAAAACAAAAAGAGTGTAAATGGCCATATTTCCTTCCAAATTGTTACATTTTTTATTAGCTGTGACTTATTTTTCAAATTCGACCACCTTATCTTCTAGTCCACATTCAGTAATTATTCGAAGAAACATACATAATTCACGATTTTTTGTTCGCTATTAATAATTTTACGCGAATAATTTATACGCGAATAAACGCTTTTCAAATGAAAATACTTTATTCGGATTCGGGAAAAGTTAATACGATATTCCAAATTCGTAGCAATTCGTTGTACGAATAAATTACTCGCGAATAAATTATTTCACGAACGAATTAGGATAGGTAATCATTCGATAAATTGTATTCGTCATTCGCATAAATTTTGTCCACTTCTGGTCTTTTGTATGCTAGCCAATATAAAATTTTAGGATCTTTTATTTCTTATCATATTTACCAGCAACAAATAAAAATACTTATGTATTAAGTATATAGGTACAGTGACTGAAATTAAAGATTAACGGACAGAATACTCTCATAAAAATCTTTAAAAAACGAGCCTACCAATTCCTAAAAGGGTCGGCAACGCACCTGTGATGCCCCCCCGTGTTACACGTGTCCATGGGCGACGGTGATCGCTTTCCATCAGGTGACCCGTCTGCTCGTTTGCCACCTCTTATATATAAAAAAAAAATAAGTTTTTATAGTATAAATCTTCCCAGGTGAATTTTACGCTTCGAGCCCTTATCTTTCAAAACAAACGGTATTGTCATAGTATTAAGGTTCAAATTTAATGTAATGGCTCGAAGCGAAAAATTCACCTGGGAAGATTTATACTATACGAGGGGCGTTCAATATAAAGTGAGAATGAGATGCAAACTCTTTTAATATTACGAAATTAAATACTGGCCGGTAAAGCTAATCTATCTAGCTGATTGCTATGAAATAAAAAAGTAACTGTCTTTTGTTTAAAAAAATATACGGTAATTTCTTTGCAATGCTATTGAGTACGTTAGCGAAAATGGAGAAAATTGAACTGCGCGCCGTTATCAAATACTTGTGTTTGAAAATTTTTTCTACGGACCAAGTCAATTTGGATTTGCGGGACACTTTAGGGTCTAATGCTCCTCCGTATTCGACAGTCGCACGTTGGTGCGCCGAATTTAGACGTGGAAGAACATCGACAATGGACGACCCCCGCTCCGGACGCCCTACTACAGCAGTAACTGAAGAAATTGTGAAAAAAATCGAAAACTCAGTTTTGGCGGATCGTCGTGTCACGGTTCGTTTTATTGCTGAAAATGTAAAGATTTCAACGGGGAGCGTGCATATTATTTTACATGAACGCTTGGGTATGAAAAAGGTATCTGCGCGTTGGGTACCAAGAATGCTTACTGACACGCAAAAACAAACTAGACTAGAGATTTGTCAAGAAGCTTTGAACCTGATGCAGCAAGACCGGGAACTTTTTTTGGCGCGATTTATAGCAATGGACGAAACATGGCTCCATCATTACGACCCAGAAACGAAACTGCAGTCTATGACATGGAAAAGGCCATCATCTCCAACTCCGAAGAAATTCAAGGTGAGCCCATCTGCCGGTAAGGTCATGGGCTCTGTTTTTTGGGATGGTAAAGGGGTATTAATGATTGAGTATCTCGAGCATGGAGCCACTATTACGGGCACATTATACGCCAAACAAATAGCAACATTGCGCAATGAGATCCGCGAAAAACGGCGAGGTAAACTCTCAAAAGTTGTGCTGTTCCACCAGGACAATGCCCCGGCACACAAGTCCATCCTTGCAATGGCTGCAATTCGTGATGCTGGGTTCAATATCCTTAAGCATCCTCTGTATTCACCAGATCTCGCTCCCAGTGATTTCTACCTATTTCCGAGATTGAAACAATACCCGAGAGGCCAGAAATTTGAAGACGACGACGCGGTAGTCGCTGCAGTACAAGATTTTTTAAGTACTCAAGATGAGACCTTTTTTAAAAATGGAATTTTAAGTTTAGAAAAAAGATATACTAAGTGTATTATGCTAAAAGGTGACTATGTCGAAAAATAAAATGACATTTAGTAAAAGTTGTTTATAACATACTCATTCTCACTTTTTATTGAACGCCCCTAGTACCAACATTATTTGAGTTGAAACTACC
This sequence comes from Archips crataeganus, assembly GCA_947859365.1. NCBI lineage: Eukaryota > Metazoa > Arthropoda > Insecta > Lepidoptera > Tortricidae > Archips > Archips crataeganus. Next base: position 21,207,409 of record OX402048.1, read on the forward strand.
GAAAGACATGAACATTATTTATTACTAAAATAAGAAACACGTGTCACTAACTTTATTAGTAGTCAAGGTATGCCCTACCTGTTTCAAACTAACCTTGAAAAAGAACCACTTATTGGTACGAAACAAGTCAGGCATACTTCGACCACTAATACCTAAGTGAGTGACCCGTGTTTCTACGAAAAACGGCTATAATTATCCAGAAAGTGAATTTTTATTACTGGTCTCTTTTTATATATAGCTTATGGTCATGACATGTATTCCCACAAATTATGCCTATTATATCTAAATCTGATTCCAAATATACAATATTAAACAATTATCAAATACAAATCATCAAAATAAAACCAATTCTATAAAATGCAAGGACAGTTACCATAATAAATGCAAAAAATAAAACAAAAAGTTTACTGCCGAAACCAGGGATTGAACCAGGGACCTTTAGATCTTCAGTCTAACGCTCTCCCAACTGAGCTATTTCGGCCGATGTAAACTTGTGCGAAATTATCGTACCGGTTAAGATACCACGCGTATCTGTTACGTCACACATGCGATTAAGATGCCGCTCGCGGCTTGTTTTGTATTAAGTTATTAATACAAACTAATATCTGTATAGATAAATAGCTACTATCTTTAACTAATAAAATACTATTAACTACAATACAAAATTAAAAAAATTGTACTTACTATTATTCGATTGCCAAAAAAATACTGTAATAATTTTTAGAAGGAATAATTTACTAAGGATAGGTACTAGGTTAATGTGACTGATAGTAAGTATGCGATGGCATGCACAAAATGTCTAGAAATGTCTTTCCCAAGTTTTTTACCTACCAAGTAGGTAATAATACCTTTAAAAACACACAACGATAATGTGATACATCTACGTAATGTGTATCACCTATCATGACTATCTTCCTTAAACATTACGTATGAGAGCGAGACAATAGTACTATTAAACGACTATTTCATATCGACAGATAACCCTGGTATCAATGCCAATGTCGCCCTTAATGCGAGAAGAAAAGGTCCGTAATGCCATGACCTGGATTCTGCTTTGTTTCACACTGGCCTTCATTCCGCCTGTCATGGAGATATCGGCTCTGGTTGTCACTGAAACAACCAACAGATACAAGGTAAATGAATATTATTAAAAAAAATAACAAAAAGGGTGCATTAGTTCCGATAGATCACGCTAGATGGCGTGGTAATCAAAAACAGACTGTTAAGGAATTTTGTAAACTTAATTATTTAGTGTACCAAATATGTTTAAATAAAGTAAATCAATGGGGGATGCCTATGTCCAGCAGTGGACGTCCTACGGCTGAAATGATGATGATGATGATGATGATGATGAAGGTAAATACGGAACCCTAAAAAGGGATTAGGTTTTTGTATACCTAATAATATAACTTACAGGCCGTGAGAAAAAACTAAATAAAACTAAATATGAGCTGCTCCGCCGTCTGAGGTGCTGAGCAAAAGTTTGCTCATAATAGAATAACGTTAGTTCCGTTTTCGCCCGCACATTTTTATCTTGTTGCGTGCGGTGCCATCTCGTTAAGGCTCAGTCGGCCACACAAGCAACAATATTTGATTTTATTTGTTTTTATTTACATTTCATCAATGAAATCTAAGATTTTTTAAACGAAAAAATAACAAGAATAAGTACTTAATTTGATTTGCTACAAGCTTCCGTATAGCGTGAACATAAATCCGTATATCGTGCATTATAAAGGGGCCCAAACCCAGTAGAGACCTTTTTTTTACATAAGAACCATTAGGTTAGGTTAGTTAATAATTTGGATAGGCTTCCAAGTAGTCGTAGTCTAGGGCCCTACTACATTGTCAGTTCCCAGTGATTTAATCATCCTTGCTCTTAAGTCTACATTGCAAAAGTACGGAACAGCGGGTTCGTGTCGCAACGGGTTAAGATTTATGTGTGGTTTGTTCTCAGCGAGCGCTGCGTATCCGCGACGTGGGCTACTCCTGCATGTACATCGGCTGGCTATCGTATGCGTACCTGACAGTACTGCCGATCTGCATACTCGCCAGCATCGCTCTCATCCTGATCTTCCGCTGGATCTTCCTCTTCTTCACGCTGCTATTCGTGCTTGCCTACATCTCCGTTATGATCATGATGTCGCTTATTGTAGGCATGTTTCAGAACAACGGTGAGCACTTTAATTTTGTCGTAGACAATGTTATGTCAATGCTGTTAAGTTGTGGTAGCCAAGAGGTTTGACCAATGGCCTCTCAAGAGTCACTCTGGTCGTGGGTTTAAATACGGGCCCGCATTTCAAGCATTCATGTGCGGAATTATATTGCCACGAGGTTTACGGTGAAGACGAACATCGTGAGGAAACCTCCAGACGCCTGCGAAGCGGTTAAAAAGTGGTTATTGAATGTACAATTTGGACCGCAGTTGGACTTCAACTACCAAGAGTGTCTCAAATATCGAATAAATTCAAAAGTTATGCGAATGTTGCTTGGGCATTATTGCACTGAGAATTTTGTATTATGTTTAGACATAGTCGCTTAAAAGATTAAATAAAATCGATAAATTCGAGCGCTCGCGGTCTCCTGGCAAGTAACTAACGGGAAAGTACGTTGAACAATTTTGCTCTTCGTAAATTTTAGGCACTGTATTACATTAATGAAGCAATACTTCCTCCTAATGCCATCTAGCGATATTCCTCTTAGAACATCCTAGTTCATAGATTACATTGGTATAAACTTGGTGTTGCGTTAGGAGTCATAAGCGTGTTCTTCTATATTAGTCTACAATGCCGTACTTGGAGGGAGTAGCCCATCGACAAAACTCTTCACATTGTCATTTGCCCTGTCTCCAGCCCACACGGCGAGCATCTGGACGGGGCTGTTCACACTCCTGCAACTGTTCTTGGCGGAACTGCTAGTACACCACGGACTCGATGACCGCATCGATTCTGTGTCGTTTTTGCTGCACATTATCTTGCCACCACTGGGCTTGGTGCACGGTTTCAATAGCTTCGCCCTGCTGCAGACTGGCCGTGAGTTCTTTCAAAATGATTAACTGGTTGTGATGCGATATGCCGTACGGTGCGGGGCGGGGCGGCGTCCCCCGCTAACGACAACGATAAACGAATATAATTCTCAATGTTAAACATGAAACAACCGTGATACTCACTCATAGTGAAAAGAAACGGATCACTCACGTCTTAAAACGAGCTACTACCGACCCCGACGCCCAACCCCCAACACCGAAACCAGTTGCTACCGAGTTACGGCCTACGGATTAGCCCGGAACAAGTCGAGTTAAACTCGTTTTCATATGTGAGTGATTCGTTTATTTCCACTATATTCACCATGTGTTTACTATTAGAAATTATTATGCTACGACATTACTTTGTGAAAGTTCATATATTTACGTGAATTAAAAATAAAATAACATAAATTTATCCCACCTATTCCAAGACTACGCGTGCTGACGCTGACAGTAGACCGTCATGGTGTACAGAGTTACATAGACGTAGCTGTTCCACGTATGGTTACAAGCTGGTAAATTCATTGATATTAGTTCGTCCTGACAACTCATCCATATGCTCACAAACTTTCGTGTTGATTATATCAGTACCTACCTACCAAATAGGTATTAGTAGGATATTTAATTCAATTTATTTTATTTCGAACAACGAAGCCCAAGCCTAAACGAAACCTTAATCCGACTATGACTGCAAGCGACCGGCGGCGCGATGGGCTTTTTCTCTATTCATTGCATGTGGTGGCAGGTAGCTCCTATGCGGTGAGCATCCCGGCCACGCAATGAACAGAGAAAACGCTTGCATGTAGGCTTAGCCAGGTTCTAAGAAGAGTCTTTTGGTAGGCGGAAGTAAGAAGGTGTTCAAGCACAACGCGAACTATACTGTGGTCATGTGGCTCTGCCTGACGTTGTTCTACTTCGGGGTGCTGATGCTGCTGCAGCGAACGATCGGGCACGAGAGGGCTATCGGCGGACAAGTCTCCTGGAAGTCCATCATCTTCAAAAAGGCTAAGGTAAGGTCATCATTTACCGGAAGCCGTAAAATGTTTAACAGAGGCCTTCACTTTAGGGCGCCTTACTGACGACAACTTGCTACGTACACCCCGGCCCGGATCTAGGGGGGACACACCCCGGGTGCCAATTCTAACGGGGCACTGTAAATATCCAGCCTTATTTATTAACAGACATTCTCAAAAAACCTTATCTTGGGTTTTATTTTCATTGCTCTAAATAAATAACCTGCGAAGAAATTCAATGGCGTGTACGAAGTCCCCAATCTGCACTCGGCCCGCGTAGGAACTACGGCCCATGACCCATTCTGAGAGGAGGCCTGTTCCATGAGGTGCGACACATACACAGGTCGGGATAATGTAAAAGGACCTATAATCTCTGGGATCACTGAACCGGGTCTAAAGATTCTCTCATAAGTGGGCAGGCTACTTTCATCCCGCGAAAGTGTGATATTGCAGACGTACTTAGTTACGGGTGACAGCTAATTTTAATTATAGCAATACGTGTTCAAGGGCATATTCCTCATTTTAGGATGTTCAAAAATTGAGGGTGATGGAGAATCCCACCGGCAAGGAGTGGGACAAGCTGCAAGAAGTCGACGAACTCCTTGCTAAAGCGATCAGTTTCCGTGACGTTTCTAAGGTTCAAGCGAAATAAATTATTACTAGAATCATTAAATTCCAGTCCATAATACACTTACCTAATTCCATTTAGTTTCATTTCGGACAGTGATGTGCCTCTTCACACTTGCTTATCAATCAAGGTTAAGGTAAAGTGTTTTTTTTATTGTATATTACGGTATTACCCCTTTTTCAGAGTATCATGGGTGCTCCAGTGCTTAAGAACATAACATTGGACATCTACCGAGGGGAGTACACAATGCTTTTTGCGGAGAGAATCCAGGAGCGTATTCTTTTGGCTATGGAAGACCTAATTACAGGTAAGGCAGTGAAAATTTTCTGACAATCGCTAGATGACGTTACTATCGTGAGGTCCGTTTGACGTTTCAGTCTTGGTTGTGATTAGCTCATTTAGTTATAAACCGATCCTAAACGTGACGCTAATTTCAAAGTTGTCAAACGGACCTCACGATACCAGCGCCAACAACCTGTCGCAGAAAACCTCATTATGTTTTCCCTTTACCGGAAATCTGAATTAAAATAAAGATACGATAAGAGATTCAAAATAGGTTTATTAATTAATTTTCGAAGCGAAAAGCTTTCTTAGATGCGCTAGCTCGGATTTGCCGAGTCAAGTACAAAGAGTCATGGGCAGAATGTATGGAACCCAGCCTGATCGATCAGTGATCACCAAAAGAAATACAATGTACGTAGATTTATGGATCCTGCCTTTTGCTATACTTAATTGTTATTAAGACGACTAGACTGTGAAGGCTGGGAGAATCGACATACCTACTTTTAGGGCGTAATTTAATACACTCAAATAACAACTAAAATCTTTACACTTCCTTTTGGCTTTGCCGTAGTCGTCTAATAGTACATTACTGCAGCGGCCGCGAAATAGGGGATTGCCGGCCGAGTAGTTATAGATGGCCGAGTGTTAACGAGGCCATCTAGAGATACGAGGCCGGCAATCCCTGTTCATGGCCAAGGCTTGTATAGAGTTTTTCTCAAACATGCATCATCATCATCACCACCATCATCATCACCATCACCATCATCATCACCAACAACATCATCAACATCCATCAACATCCATCAACATCCGTCAACATCCATGAACAAGAACATCCATCAACATCCATCCATCCATCCATCCATCCATCAACATCCATCAACAACCATCAACATCCATCAACATCCATCAACATCCAACAACATCCATCAAAATACATCAACATCCATCAACCAACATCCATCAACATCCATCAACATCCATCAACAACCATCAACCGACATCCATCAACATCCATCAACATCCATCAACATCCATCAACATCCATCAACATCCATCAACATCCATTAACCAACATCCATCAACCAACATCCATCAACATCCATCAACCAACATCCATCAACATCCATCAACCAACATCCATCAACATCCATCAACCAACATCCATCAACATCCATCAACATCCATCAACCAACATCCATCAACATCCATCAACATCCATCAACATCCATCAACATCCATCAACATCCATCAACATCCATCCATCAACATCCATCAACATCCATCAACATCCATCAACATCCATCAACATCCATCAACATCCATCAACATCCATCAACATCCATCAACATCCATCCATCAACATCCATCCATCCCTCCGTCCGTCCGTCCGTCCGTCCGTCCGTCCATCCGTCCGTCCATCCATCCATCCACGTCGACCACGTCGACCTATTAAACGTCATGGTGCTGTGTTACATAAAACAATAGACGATCACTTTGCTGGCCTTGGCCAGCAATGTTGTATGAAATTCCATTATTGACCTCTCGTCTAGCCGCACCTGCAACGTGACAGTTCGTGGCGTATTTTAAGGAACATAACGTCAATATTTCATAGCATGTTTGACAAAAAATAATAACTGGTCTGGGACTGGACTGGGACTGGTGGACATATTTGAGGGCTGATAACTCGCTTCTCCGGGGTTTTTGAAGTTTGTTTCCATTTTAGAAAATTAAGCTTAAATAACAAGCTTTCACTTGGGATGCATGCGGTTCGTATTGAATATGCAGGCCAATTTGGCCATTATTCTTTCACTTTTAAAATCTTAGATTTGAATGGGCAGAAGTTGTGCTAAAAAATTGATAAATCTCGTTGACCAGGTTTAGCTTATCCGGACAAAGGCACTATAAACATCCTTGGATACAACATGGAGGACTCGCCCGATGCAAAAAGCATAATTACACAGCCTGGCATGGTCGGCTTCTGCCACCGCTCCCAAGTCCTGGTCGAAGAGTTCACCGTACTTGAAGAGCTACAGTTCTTTACTGAGGTTTGTGTGATACAATAAACATACTATGGTGGGTTCAATATGGACCTGTCTGGTGCAAAGAACAGCCTGGCATGGTCGGCTTTAGCCACCGCTTTTAGGTCCTAGTCGACGAGTCCACCGTGCTTGAACTTTATTTTAGTTCAAAGTACCTTTCTTGAGAAAATAACAACTTTGCTACGTTATACTTAACGTAACAGCCTCAGGTCAGTGATTAGTACCTCTTTGATTTATCTTGCGGAACCTTTACACTATGCTATTTTGGTCATTTCACAAAGACTTCTAAAAAAAACCTGCACGTCATATGACTTTTATTGCAAGTATATTGACTAGAGTAAAAAATAATATCTCTTAACGTATTGTTACCCAAGTTCTTAAAACGTTGTACTTATGTCTGCTTGTACGAACCAGACCCACTTCTTCCTCAACAGTTATGCCTATGGGATGAGCCGACGCCGTTCATAACGGAGTATTTCCTGGTCCAAACCAACAAGCTGCTTCGCGATTGCGACTTGGAAGATGTACGGCATGTGCGTGTGAGAGACCTTGACATTTACTACAAGGCTCAGCTCTGTTGGGCCATAGCCATGATGCTGGAACCACGGGTGAGGATAATTCCGTGTTTTACATTAGAAACTTCGAAACATTAAGCATCAATAAATAGTTAGTCAATTGAGTTAACTAATAAGTGACGTCACAGCCAAAGAAAATCTATGTGGAATCGGTGTTTCATCATCATCATCATCATCATCAGCCTATATTCGTCCACTGCTGGACATAGGCCTCTCCCATGGCACGCCACTGAGCACGATCCTCGGCCACTCTCATCCAGCTGTTGCCAGCCGCCTTGCGAAGATCATCGCTCCACCGAGTCTGAGGACGTCCCACGCTACGTTTGCCAATCCGAATCGGAATCGGTGTTTGACAACTCAAAAAATACGTCATTGCGACATTGCCCGATGGTGCCAAATACCCTAAAGTTTGACAAGCGCTTCCTGGGCAAGCAATGTAAAGCAAATCTCGTTAAGGAAACCCCGAAAATCAATCCGGCAGGCAATGAAAATCAAAAGTGAATTGAGACAAATGTAAACCACGAATACGCAAACCAACAAGGCACTACACGACGACATCCTCTCTTCTTTATACTTATTAATTTTTGACTGACCAGTTGGTGCAATGCAATGGTTAAATTTGCAAGGTGTTTCGCGAGTTTATGGATTCGATCCCCAGGTTTGTTTGTAAGCAAACATTTCCACAATGTACGACTGGTTGCGCGCATGTGAGTGCCCCCTGTTATTTATTTGTGTCCGACATTTTTTTATTGTGTAATGTGTTGCCAATCCATTATTTTTAATTTGCCGCCACTTTTTTGACGGACTCGCTTGTTAGAGTATATTAAATCACGCGTCGCTTTGCGGAGGTTTATTATATTTTAGAATTACATTACTAGACTAAATAATAAGGCGCGATAGATAAACAGGTTTTGGTATAATAAACACGTCTGTAAGAAAATATTCCTTTACAGATTGTCTATGTGCCCTATTTTCTCGATGAGCAAAGATACATGTCAGTGATCATTGACAAAATTGTGGTAAGTGTTCGACACTGTCATAATATGAGGCTTTCTTTTATGCGTAGGTACACACTTGTTATCTGTTCTACCTATTGGGAAAAATCTATTTTAGGCTAATGTTCAACAGTGCACGTCTTTTGCCTGAAATGATAATGATGATGACTTTGATAGCTAATAATAAAAATATCCATAGCGGCATCAAATCTAATCAAAAGTCTTTCGTCTGATCGTGGATCAGTGGGCATTTCTATTTTTCGTTTTACCCTGAATTAAGAAATTGTTAACGGGGAATTAAAAATTGTCCTTTTGGTTAGGCACTTTTTCAAGCCTTTACAATAAAAAAAAGTAGCAAATCGGACAAGTTTAACAAATTTTTAACAAAAAGTGAATAAATTGTCCGGTTTGTTACTTTTTTTTTATTGTAAAGACTTGAAAAATTGCATAACCAAACGGACTAATTTTATCTCCCTGTTAACAATTTCTTAATTTTGGGTACAACGAAAAATAGAAATGCCCAATTAAGAGAAAAGTACGTTTTTTTTCAGAAAAGTAGATCTCACCTCTCCGTAGTAAAACTTTGCTTCGCCACGCACGCACTGGAGCAAAGCGACCGCGTGTTCTTCTTTGACCACAAAGTGCTCGTCTTTGGCGGTTCTCCAGCGTACATGTTCTTCAAATTCGGTTAGTTCCATGACCTACAATCATATTATATACTTAAATAAGAAGGAGTTATCAGTTACGTTTTAAAATCGCATAATCGACACCTGGACTAGATACTGAGTCTGCCGCCCGATACCCGCGCAGACACCCGCGAGCCGGAGTTACACACGAAGTTGAATAGTATCGATTTCTCAAAATATATGTAGGTACCTATATTATTAAAAACACAGCAGACTTGATTGAAGAGTACATCGTTATTTACCATTTGTTAAAATCTATGGCTAAGCGTTGTATATTAAGGGATTTTATGCGGATTTTAGCTCGAGAAAAGGATTCACGGAAAATGCAGTTTCTTTATTAATTTTACCTATTGGAAAAATCAGTAGATCTAAAGACCGATTACGATCGAAGACCGAAAAAGCCGTGGTAGCCTAGTGGTTTGCCTCTCAAGCAAAGGGCCGTGGGTTCAAATCCTACAAGCGCCGTAAAAACAGCGAGTTTGGCCGAGGAATTACAGCGATACCTTAGTTCTGTTTTTGGCGCTGACAGGTCGAGAGTACCGCGTGCGAATGACGTTCCGTATCGACGGCAGTCTGGACAACGAGCATATCGACGCCCTGCTTCTTCGCGCGGAGGAGGTCGGGGCTCGGGTGCGCGCCCACCTCGGCTCGCTCCTCATACTGCGGCTCCCGACCCGACCGACGAACAAAGCCGCGGCGTTCATCAGAGACCTAACCGAAAACTCCGCCATGTATGCGATCACCTCGCTCCATGTCAGCTTGCCGGACTCTGATGAGATTTGCAGGAGGTTTGTCAATTAATTTTACTGTTGCAATAAACTTGGCGGTTATCTTACTTATCACTATAGCTAAACCGTTTTGATGAGTCCTCGCCTGCGCGGTACAGGAGCTGGGGGGTATGGCGACAAAGGGTACCGGGGTAGGTGCGGGCGGCGAGCGCACCTCGAGTGCCTGCCGCCTGTTAAGAGGTTTTGGATCGGCATTGGTGTGGCACCCTCGCAGGCAACAGACAAAACTCGAAATCTATTGTAGCTCTTTATTCCACAATAAACAGCCAGTACAATATCGTCACGTTAATCAGTATAGGTCGATACAGTTAGTTAACATAAATGAATACAAGAATAGTGTCAGAGCGCTATGGCGGTCGAACAAGGAAGAAGAGCGGATGCAAATCGTTGTCACAGACAACAGCAATAATTGCTAGAGTCAAAAATTACATATAAGGTGTCCCACACACCGGACACACCCGTACACTACGTGTGTGCTCTAGACTGTCCAACACCGCCTGCACCTCTCTCAGCCCCCTTTATCGTCTACCCCCACGGCTCTGTTCCCCGCGGGCGAGGACTAATATAAATGGTTTAGCTATAGAGATGAAGTGCATCCAATCCAACGCATACACATCGTGGTGAATAACAAAAAAAGAAATCTCCGTATAAAAGAATCAGGTCTTTTGGGAGGCTGTTTTAGTTATCAGGCTCACTTGCATTTATATTTATTTTGGAGTCCAAAAATAAATGTACCTACTTACAGTCAGCTGCAGAGAACAGGTAAGGTACCCCCCCTGTAAGGGGGCAACCACACCAGGGGGGTATATTTCTCTGTAGCTTATGTTTTCGGGAAATGCTCATTTTAAGTATTTTATTTTAATAGCGTTATATGTTCTTCACCAGAGCTATAAGCGAATCAAGGAAAGACATCCATGGAGATGTTCTAGAACATGAAATGTGTAAAGACGCCCTCACGAAGCTATCACGTGAGTGTTAAGACTAAAAGAAATGTTTTAACTCGAAAGACGCCGAGCAAAGTACGCTCGCCAAGATACTATAGGTAACGTCGGTTGACTATACTTACTTTGCCAATATACTCGTATATTCTATATTCTAATATATAAAAATTTCGTGTCAAGGTGTTTGTTATCGATCTCCCCCAAAACGGCTTATCCGATTTTATTTTATTTTTTCTCTGTAGTAGGTCTGAGAATAGGTGGTAGGCTATTTTTTATACCCCTAGGTGTTTTATGGCAAAACAACGTTTGCAGGGTCGGCTAGTATGTATATATATGTTTAAATATACAGGACAATATAGTCAACGGCCGTTATAAAGTAAATCATGATCATGACACTTGCACTGCACAATTATGAAGTTTCTGAATATTGACATTGTGACGCATTGGAAAAAAATTATATACTATACACTATATTTTAACGACCGCTTTAGCCTAGTTGGTAGTGACCCTGCCTACGAAGCAAGAGGTCCTGGGTTCAAATCCCGGTAAGGGCATTTATTTGTGTGATGAGCACGAATATTTGCTCCTGAGTTATGGATGTTTTCTATGTATTTACGTATTTATTTATCTATATAAGTATGTTTATCCGTTGCTTAGTACCCATAACACAAGCTTTGCTAAGCTTACTTTGGGACTAAGGTCAATTGGTGTGAATTGTCCCATGATATTTATATTTTTTTATATTTTATTTTATACTACTCTGTCACACGCAAAAAGTATGTAGGGTAAATCGCCAATAACAAGTCACCTCTTACTAAAAATGAACTCTATTCACCCATAATACAATTCATTTTTAGTATAAGGTTTTAATAACTGGCCACTCTTCAATAACTGAGCACGTTATACTAAATTCAATTCTGTTTGTAAGGGAAAAGAGTTCATTTCCAGTATGAGGAGGCCAGATATTGAAGGGTGGCCAGTTATTGGCGAATTACCCTATAGCATTTATTTTCCTATGGTTGATATTGTCAATGTTCAGAAATGCCATATTATGTATCATGATTTACGTTGTAGAAGTGGCGGGTTGCCTTCATAAAAATATATAAAGTATGTCGTACATATTTTATTTAATTAAAACATAATTTAATTGATTTCTTTGCGTAACGTAAGGTACCCATATAAGTATAGTTTGTATGACTAACTTCCGTTACACAAAGGACACGATTGTGATTTTGTTTTCATTCAGCCTATGTATGTACAATTTTTTTGAAAATTACTTTTCGGAAGAGCAAGGTAAAAGTTTGTAGTTCATTAAACTATTAATTTGTCAGGACCGAAAGAGTGGAAGCCGCAGAAGTCGTGGTTCGTAAACTCGTCCTGCTTCCGAGAGAGTTGGTGGAAGTTCCTCTCTTTCTACGTCTACTACAGATTCTACCTCATAATCACGGTGAGTGATAAGTTTACTTTGTTTTCCCAGATCTTGTAGCTAACCTACTAATACCATACCCTACCCTCACTTCCTCCCACTAACACTCACCCTCTCACATCATCCTCTTACATCATCTTCCACTCCTTTTCCCTCATCTTGCAGTATGTATGTGCATACGATTGAAGTAATCGTGAGGAACAGCTTGTTTTCTAATCAAACCTCGTCGCACTCGGCTGACAACCGTAACTTGACCCTTCCTCTCAAAGGCACTATACGGACTCAGGTGTCTTGACGCTGGTTATATTAACGCATGACCTACCCTCAAAATTAAATGTTCGTTCACAGATAATAGCAGCAATCGTGACGGGCATAATAATAGGCGTGTCGCTCTCCGTACAACTAATTTCACTGGCTGAGTCGTTCACGCTGAAGAAGATGCTTCACGGAGAGAAGATGACTGTGGAGTCACTGGAGCAGGAAACGACTCTCGCCATAAAAGCAGATAATTCAAGCGAATCCCTTAATCTAGCTACTGCGTACGTTGGAATCCTTTGGGTGCACAATTTCCACTGTATAGTAAATAAAAAAAAATCTAAACAAAACACAAGCGAAACAAAGTGAATTAAAGTATATATATGTAAAAGATATGTATGTATATTACTATACAAATACGTCAAAAGATGCACTCTAACTGAAACTTCTATTATATCAAAACACCCACCCTGCCGAAAGATTCACTGATCAGATTGCTTTTTAGCCATGTATAATATTAATAAAATATTACTTTCCAGCTATGTTTTGTCTCACACGCACGCTACACCGTCCCAAGTAGCGGACATGTATTACACTGCCCTTCCGGGTAACGAAGTAAGTTTCAAATTTTTACAGAGTGTCCCGTAGGTAGATGGGCAGATCGCATGTACAATCAGCCCAGACGCCAGCTTGGCACCTTAAAGGCCCAGTTTGCGTGCAGTGGCTAGACATCTGTCCATACCAATCCATACCAATAAACTTCAACTGCTGCAAGCAAATTTGTTTTGAAAATGGCAAGCTGACGTCTGGGGCGATTGTAACTACCAAACAAAGACCTTAGTAAAAGAGTCACCTGATAGCTATGTATAGGTATTTGATTTTTATAATTTTTTGAAAAATGTACCTACAATCTCTCTAATTTTTTTAGTTCTGGTACTTATTCAGAATGCGTTACTTACTTTTTATTTTTTTTAAACAATCTTGTATGATGCAAAAAACATCTAAATCCCAGCCTATATACGTCCCACTGCAGGGCACAGGCCTCCTCTCAGAATGAGAGGGCATGGGCCGTAGTTCCCACGCGGGCCCAGTGCGGAATGGGATGGAATGTACCTCACGATGTTTTCCATCACTGTAAAGCTCATTGTAGGTAAATTTAAAATGTAATTTCGCACATAGATTCCGAAAAACTCAGAGGTGCGAGCCGAGAATTGAACCCACGATCCTCTGCTTGACAGGCCATAGCTAAAACCACTAGGCCACCAAGGCTTAAAAAAAGCATAAGTACTAATCTGACATTCGAACACTTTTTTATATAAAATGAGCGAAATTATTCGCGATTAGTTAGTTAGATTAGTTAGTGCATTCACTGCACTGCAAATAATCAGCTCTGAGAATGTGTGAAATTTTTTTCAGAGCATAATCGAGTATCTGATGCTTAGAGCGGTGGACGCTCCTCAACAATACGTCTACATGTATGCGTACGGTTTGGTCGTAACGAACGTTAACGGTTTTATTAATGTGAGTGTGATTTAATGAACACTTAGATTATGTACTGTCCAACGGTCGCAATCGCACTTGCTGTTTCTTTTTATCAAACGATACGAGTTAATAGTAGAAAGGGATGACGTTGCGGGCGAGGGCTATTACATTTAAGGCACTAAGCAAGCACTTCGACAGCGAATAATTTTCCAGGATAAAAAGTATCTGGTGTGTTAATCCAGGATATAAACAACCCGTGTGCCAAATTTCGTCCGAACCCGTGATGCCGTTTTTGCGTGATCCAAACTATCGCATCTTCTCTACATAGTATAAACTAAGGGCCAATTTTTCAATGCCCACATAAAAGTATCCGTCAGTTAAAACCGTTAAAACTATCGCTTTCCTTTTCTTTAAGTCTTTAAAAAAGGAACAGAGCTTACATTTCATCATCATCATCATTTCAGCCGAAAGACGTCCACTGCTAACATAGGCTTCCCACAAGGCGCCAAACAGATCGGCCCTGCGCCATCCGCATCCAATGCGTTGCTGCTACCTTTACCAGGTCGTCACTCCATCTTGTTGGAGGCCTACCTACACTGCGTCTTCCGGTCCGCGGACGCCACTCGAGAACCTTTCAGCCTCATCGGCCGTCAGTTCTACGAGCTTACATTTATCTGACAGATACTTTTATCTGGGGATTGAAAAATCGGCCCTAAGTCACTTTCGGCGTATGTCTACACTGTGTATCCGCTAATACCTCCTAAACTGCGCAATGGATTTTGATGCGGTTTTCACCATCAGTTCCATAATTTTTCACGGAAGGTTTAAAAATAGAATCGTATTATGTTTTTATGTTAGTAGAAAAAGAATATTTTGCAACCAAGTTGCCGATAACTAAAGGGATAGGTATAGGTAAGGTAAATACCCCAGTGTTTGACACTTTAATTCCAATAATCGGCACCCTGCTTGTCGCCTTTATTGCTACGGAATAAGATTGAAAGTGTCGGCTATTGGGGCACCGTCAAGATCTGGGGTTTTTTCCCAAAAAAAAATCTACTTCCAGCTCGATGCGCTATACAGCCCCATACACCATGACAGCGCAGCAGCAGCCCGCTCCATAGCTCGGCTCTACATGGCGTTACTGCGGCACTACACCGGGGCAATGGACGCGGACATCGAAGTCACTGACGATCCATTAGTGATCGACTCGTCACCGGTCAGTCGACTGACATCAGTACTAATTAAGCTATACGAGAGCAGGTCCAAAAGTTTCCGGCCTAGCAAAGAAAAGAAGTGCAATTAAATCTGAAAAGTGCATTGAAATAGAGGGAAGTCTCCCTCCCTCCCTCCTCCCTCTATTATTGTCGAAAAGTGAAAGAGGTTTTGCGAATATGTGCTTCTTTTCTTTGTTAGGCCGGAAACTTTGGACCTGCCCCTCGTAGCTACACATGTGTACTACATCGGGGCCATGGACACGGGTATCGAGGTCACTGACGACCCACTAGTGATCGGCTGATCACCTATCAGTCGACTGACATCAGTGTCACTATCTGGGCCATCTTTACTAAGCTTTGTGCGGTGCTACATCGGAGCCATGAAAGCAGATATAGAGGTCACTAACGACCCACTAGTGCTCGACACATCACTGATCAGTCGACTGACATCAGTGTCGTTATCAGGGCAATCTACAGTAAGCTATATGCGTGTGCGGCTCTACATCCGAGAAATGGAAGTGGATACAGAGGGCATATCACCGATCAGTCGACTGACATCAGTGTCATTATCAGGGCCATCTGTACTAAACTGTAGCTATACGTGTGCGGTACTACATTAGGGTCATAGACGCAGACGTTGAGGTCACAACTAAACAGTATCATTATCAGGGTAATCTCCACTGAGCTGTAGCGGCACTATATCGGGGCCAGGAACGTGGATATCAAGATCACTGACGACTCAGTAGTGATGAACTCGTCACCGGTCAGTGAACTGATAGCAAAGTATAATACTGAAATGTGGGAAAAAGGCGTAAATAAATTATCCAATGGAGTGATAAAATGGGCTACTTATCGAATTCTAACACAAGAATTTGTCCCACCATAGGTCACTAAGCAATTGTTCGAGAAAGTTCTTGCTTCCTATCTTATCCCACATAGAACGAAGCCGTAACGTAAACGTATTTTTTTTTACGTCACTAAAACAAGTTAGTTTTACAGATGCAGTGCAAAATGATTTTCCATCGGGAAAACTCGGATCTCAATCAGAATACGATGGCACCCGAACTATTAATCAATGATTGTATTAAATGAGTGATGTTTTCATATCCATTAATATGGAACTTTTTGTTTAGTGTCAAATGTCAAGTTAAGTATGAAGTATCTTTTTCTATTTATTTTTGTATTTTCTTCAACTTCATTTTTTTATATTACTTTTACGGTCATCCCGTGAAACCATATATTTCAAACTAAATACAAACTGAAATATAGATGCACAGAAAAAACCCCAGAAAAAAGACCAATGCTGGGAATCGAACCCAGGTCCTCAGCGTTCCGTGCTGCGTGCTTACCCCTACACCATCACTGGTCTAAAAGTTAGCGACGAATCTTTCCCATACATCGTACACTTCAGTCTGTTATAATCACATTTAGGCAATGATAAAGCGCATCTATGTTATGCCCTCTACCGAGAGACTTCAACACTCCTTCGGAGCTACCCGCTCACCTGGACCAAGAGATGGCGCTACTAGGCCAACTTTTACAACCTTGTACAAGCTTGCTTGCTTGCTTTTACAAGCTTGTAAAAGTTGGCCTAGTAGCGCCATCTCTTGGTCCACGTGAGCGGGTAGCTCCGAAGGAGTGTTGAAGTCTCTCGGTAGAGGGCATAACATAGATGCGCTTTATCACTGCCTAAATGTGATTATAACAGACTGAAGTGTACGATGTATGGGAAAGATTCGTCGCTAACTTCTAGACCAGTGATGGTGTAGGGGTAAGCACGCAGCACGGAACGCTGAGGACCTGGGTTCGATTCCCAGCATTGGTCTTTTTTCTGGGGTTTTTTCTGTGCATCTATATTTCAGTTTGTATTTAGTTTCAAATGTCAAAGTGAAAAATGTAAGATGGCTACACGGCTATGAGATGGGTACTGAAGCTACCTATTTGAGGGAGCACGATAAATACGAACTTTTCCGATAAAGTCCGAAGGAAAATCATTTTGCACTACATCTGTACCACGCAACGACTCTAGTAACCTTCTTGGTCTTGAGCCGGTCAATCTAGAGAACAGTAATTTATGCAGTGGCTTGGCCATTTTTTTAATAAATCACGCTGTTAGTTAATTGCTCTATGAGAGGGTGCGACTTTCTCTGAGACCTCGGGCTTCTGGTCTGTGTTTAATTTTTCTTAATGTTTCAGATGCTGAAACATTCTACTGTCTCCCCGCTCATTATACAGTTTATGCTGATTTTGACCATCTCACATATCACTCTGTTGCCGTCGAAGGAACACGGGCTTATACGGCACACTCAGGTAAGAAACATCTTGTATGTTGATGACTAGTTTTACTTAATGGTCCAAGAGTTTATAGAATCGTTAGGTGTAAAAACTGTTAATGGTGTCGACATATCATCTGAAAGACGTTCACTGTAGGACAAAGGCCTCCCCAAAGAGTATGGCTGTCGATCCTGAGCTGCCCCCATCCAAGTGGATTTTTCTGAAGTGAAACTTCTAATGCGACTTCCAACAAGGTTGCGTTAAACGTTTAAAGCTACCATGGAGGAGGTATGAAAGCATTAGTATATGTACTGCCGAAGCAAGTAATCTCGCATTGTATATATACTAACGGATGTTAAAAACTTCGATAGTGCGATGCAGAACTCATACTGTCTGTGCAAATGTATGAGACTTGATAAAAGCGCCATCTAGTGAGTAATTTTAACACATAGATGCATAAGTAAATTTAGTTCTTTAAGTTATTGCAATAAGGTTCATATTGATGTTACATTTCCACATTACGAAGTTTCACTTCTTCCGCGCGGAGGAACTGCACGCACGATTTTTTTGTTGGGGGCCACTCGCAACGTCTTCCAGTTTGCGATCGCCACTCTAAGTGCCCCATCGGTTGTCGGTTTTACGAGCAATGTGCCCTGCCCACTGCCACTTCAGTGTGGCAACTCTCCGAGCTATTTTAGTAAATTTGATTCACCTGCTGATCTCTTCACTTCGGATTCGTTCAGTCAGGGAAACTCCTAGCATTGTTATTATGTAGGTACCTAATCCTAATTAGCTGTAGTTATGTAAGTCGGGACAGATCAATTTACCAGAATCGTTAATTCCTAGTAGCAAAATTTCCATTCACATTTTTTCTCATATGCTTTTTTCTCACTATGGTAAAAAAGTCGATTAAAGTTGGGAAAAAAACGCAATTGTAAAAATAAGCTTCAGTTTTTTACTGACGACACAGAAACGTAGTTGGTAGGTCTAGGTGATATATTAAGTTTGCATTGGCCCGAAGGACCAAAACCACACAGAAGAAGGAGCTCCGCTAGCGGAGCTCCGTCGACACTGTTTCTGTGTAAATTCAAATTGGGAAAAAACACTTCTGTGAAAATAAGCTTCAGTAAATAACGATAGTGAGAAAAAATGCATCTGGGAAAAAATGCGAATGGAAATTTTGCTGCGAGGAAATAACAATTCTGGCGAAATGATCTAACCAGTCGTATGTAATTTTATGAGTTGAAATCGGGTTTTGTTCCGCGTACCTTGAGTTCGAGTTCCAGTAGTAGTGGGCAACTTGTTAGGAAGAAGGTAGATCGGTTACGTCCGATTTATTTTTCTTGACTGACAGTTATACCCAGCATACCCGCAATTCTCCAGTCGTCTCGTGATCATGGCGCATGCAACTGTGCCGAAATATCGGGCTTGTCTGAAATCAAGGTACGCGGAGCAAAACCCGATTTCAACTCATAAAATTAGTAATGACCGCGTTAGTCTAAAATATTGCAGTCGTATGTAATTGTTAGTCCCAATTTTTTTCAAAGGTGAACTTCTAGTTCCTCGTACACACGAGCACTCGCCTCCAGTTACTAATTGTAACAGATATTTATAGAATGTGTTGCCAATTCCATTTATTTTAAATCTGCCGCCACTCTCTTTCCAGCCAGAGTCTAGTGGATGTTTTGTTTAAACGTCTTTGATTTCAGGCCCACGCTATGAACTTCTCCCCCGCACAATACTGGTTTGTTCTGTTCTGCTGCGACTTGATCCTCTACTGGATGCTGGTTGGCGTCATGACGGCAGTCCTATTCTGCGTCATGTACTTAGTCGCGCCGGTACACTTTATGGACCGAGACTTGAGTAAGAGGTCATCACTCAAATTGTACGCGTTCTGGTTCTGGATTCAAATGGAAAACTGGCCAAGTGTGAGTCGAGACACGCAGAGTGCAGGATTCCGTATTCTGCATGTTAGCGACAAATGTTCAGTAGGTATTTAGTTTTGATCGACTATTACTCTCTAACTTTTAAAGTCTACTAAAAGTTTTAAAACTAAAGTTGTAAAACCTATCAATAAATCCATAACTTCCGTGGGAACAATTTAGGCCATAGCTGACGAGCAAGGGCGATGAAAAAGGAATTTGTTTCTTTATCAAGTTAAGTTTGAGCTTTACTGACCTTGCTGATTAGAATCAGTGGGCCTCCTGAGAGTAAGAACCTCCTGAGCGTGAGGGCCCCCTGAGCTTGAGTGCCCCTTGAGCTAGACAGCCCCCTGGGCGTATAAGAACCCCGGTGCATGGCACCGCCTTTCCCTCCGATATCCACACCGCTGCTCTTTTGATGGCGAATAATCAAGATAAAAACCGGTTGTCTGTAAAGTCGGTTTACTTAACGTGACAACTTCATAACAAAACATTCAAAAAACAAAAATGAAACCAGGCGGTCACCCATCCAAGTACTGACCGCGCCCGACGTTGCTTAACCTCGGTGATCGGACGAGAACCAGTGTTTTGTCAAATATCTTAAAAACTGTGCATCCTACGACAAAATCCATGACCCCCTTTAATACCCCCCCCCCCCCCCCCCCCCACCCCATTAACAAATTACCCGAGCACTAAGTACTAAGATTGACATCACTGCTCTCACTTTTACGGGACAACATGTACGTACATGTACGTTACATTGCGTCATCCTTTTTCGTGTGTGCAGCCGGCGTTCTTCGATTTATTACACGTTGTCACGTCAAAAATATTGTAGCTAGTTAATTTTGTGTTGTTTTCAGTTGTCATTCCGTGTATGCTGTTAATATACGGGTTCAGCTGCGTGCCGCAAGCGTACCTCTTCAGTTTGGGTAAAAGCGCTCCCCTGAACACGATGACCTTTGTAATAATTAACATAATTTTTGGTAAGAACCTTTTCTTGGCCTATCGCATCACTATCGATCCTAGAACCCGGGACGCGGCGACCGGAATGCGCCGCTAGTTAGTTCCAACATCCAAACCTCACACCGTTGTAACTAGACAAGTATTACTTCGTTTTTTTTTTTAAATTAGAAATAAGGTAAACAATATTGACAGTTTATTGAAAATCGCTTTTAAAATAATAATACTTAATATTACTTATGAAACCAAAAGAGTGTAAATTACCATATTTTCTAATTGTGACATATTAGCTGTAACTTAATTTTCAAAAGTATTTTTCAATAAAAAGACACGTTAAGATCGCTTACCTTCTTTCTAATGCTAAAAAAGACGTACTTACCTAACAAGTGAACTATAAGAGTTTATCAGGGACAATCAAATCAAGTCAAAATCAAAATAGTTTATTCACAGTAATATGGTAAAAATGTTATTCCAAAATTATAATAAAAACTGCATAATTACATCATTCCTGGTGTGCGAATATTTTGTAAGAAAAATCCCTAATAGCCTACAAGTAACCAGACAATGCTGGGACCCTAGAAAAAGGGATTAAGTCTTCAGAATTTAAACAGCTGGGTAGTTCTACTAGCGTTTCAACCGCTATCACTCTCCTGTCGCATATACGTAAGAAATAAGCTACAGCTAGAGTGAAATTTCAACAAATTCCAATTATACCACAAGCACGCTGTATCGTTATATAAAAACCTTCCGCTAGGTGTCGCTAATTTACTTAATATATGCGACAGGAGAGTGACAGCGGTTGAAACGCTAGTAGAACTACCTAGCTATTTATTTTTACACGCTTTATATTAGCTTCACCTGTATGTTTGTATATTTGTTTGTAACCGACTCCTTAGGGCGCGATTTTGACCCACTTCCCGGTTTCCGATTGAGCTGAAATTTTGCACATATGTGTAAATTGGATGACAATGCAATATTATTGTAACATGGAGCTGATCTGATGATGGTGCTGGCTGGTGGCCATAGGAACTATGTAATAAAACAACACAATCCCGTCGAGTTTGGGCTCGTTTGATTCGTCTTGACAAGCACTTTGATCCCAGATGGTAACCAGGGTCTGATGATGGAGCTGGAAGATGGCCAAAGGCACTCCACAATAAAACGACACAACCCCATCGAGTTTGGGCTCGTTTGATTCGTCTTGACGAGCACTTTGATCCCATATGGTAACCAGGGTCTGATGATGGAGCTGGAAGATGGCCAAAGGCACTCCACAATAAAACGATACAACCCCATCGAGTTTGGGCTCGTTTGATTCGCCTTGACGAGCACTTTGATCCCATATGGTAACCAGGGTCCCACGCTTTTTTTACAATAAAATATTTTAAACTATTATTATTTATTTTATCAATATTTAGAATTGTTTACAAATTTTGATCTGCATATAACAATATAATAATTGCTTATTAAGATTTTTTACTGCACTATAAGAATAGTGAATTGAAATTTATTAAAATTTATTTTTTATTTTTTAAAGCGTGTTTTTTAGTTTTTTTATATGTTTTATGTGTAAAGGGGGTTAAGTCGAAATCAGCTGTTCAACTTCTGCAGAATTAACCCCTTTTTTAACCCCCGACACAAAAAGAGGGGTGTTATAAGTTTGACCGCTATGTGTGTGTGTCTGTCTGTCTGTCTGTGGCATCATAACTCTTAAGCGGGTGAACCGATTTGGATGCGGTTTTTTTTTTATTAGAAAGCAGGTTTCTTGGCGATGGTTCTTAGATATGTTTCATCAAAATCGGTTCAGCCGTTTCAAAGTTATCAGCTCTTTTGCTAGCTGCGGAAGGGATCTTAGACGCAAACCGGGCATTTACTTTATGTTCTAACATTCATGTGTCATAATTGCGTCTTGGGTTTTTTAAATTTTTAATGTCTAGTTGTCACTAGGGCCCCAATTATGGCCTGTTCCATTCGACTTTTACTTTCTTCAGGCGAAGCGACAGTGGTAAGCCAGATTTTCTACGGCGACGCCTACAACTATGCCGAGCGCCTGCTCAGCCTGTCGCCTCAGTACAACGTTGCGCACGCGTTCATCCGCATGACGCAGATCTTTGTCTACAACAGCGAGTGCGTGCTCTTCAACAACAGGAACCTGTGCTCGTCTAACATGCTGCATAGGTGCTGCCGTGAGTACGATCCGGAACACCGGTCAAAAGAATAAAAAATATCACGGGACAATAGGGATGTTGACACCATTAAAAAAGAATTTGAAGACACGACTCCGGTAAAAAAACGCTTTATTTCAGCCCTGAAAGCCAGATTAATTTTCGATTAAATGCAAAATTAGATTTTTTGTTGCTTTAAAACAAATAAATAGTTAGTTGATTGAGTATGCGAACAATGACGTCATATGTCGCTATTGTCATTCAAATTCTATGGGAGATTGTGTTTTGCCAGCTCATAAAAAGAACGTCAGTTGATTGGTGGTGTCAACATCCCTATTCACACAAATTGACCTAGTCCCAAACTAAGCAAAGCTTTTACTATGGGTACTAGGCAACGAAAAACTTACTTATATAGATAAATACATACTTAAATACATATTAAACATCCAAGACTCGAGCACAAACATTCGAATTTCTCACACAAATATCTGCCCCGACCGGGAATCGAACCCTCCCGGCTTGAGGTCCCCCTCAAGCTTCGTAGTCAGGTTCTCTAACTATTTAGGCTATCCGGTCGTCTAAATGCGAGTCGGACGCATACTTGAAGGTTACCGAACCTCCGAACCTTTTATTTTTGTTATTTGTTGGAATAGTGGCTATAGCAATATAAGATTCTGTGAAAATTTACATTATTGCCATTACATTAACGAGTTAAAAAACCTGAAAAAAACACGTTTCTTGTATGACGACCCCCTTTTATTTTTAACTTTTTAGTATTTGTTGTGTTATAGCGGCCACAGAAATACGTTACATTACATAATCGGTGAAACGGTGTGACTTACGGACAAACATCAGTTTCAGTAATAGAGAGGGTCCCTTTGGTACCCTTTAGGTACGGAACCTTAAAAATAACTTTTTCTTGGTGAAATCTATTTTGATATACCCAAGCTTTTTTTGCTGGCTTTACTTATTCTTGACTATAGTTGCATTGTCATCCAACCTGCACATGTGTGTGTTAAATCTCAAGTCAATCCAACCACTGGAAGTGGGTTAAATTCGACTTCCAAGATTTTAACACACACGAACCCTTTAACAACAATTATTAAAGATTCACTATAAATTAGACATATTTTCTAAGGGATGTACTTACCTAAATCTGGTTTCTACGCACACATACAAGGATGTACCTCTATTGCTTTTAGCTCCAAACGCACAGACAGCGGAGGCGTGGCGGTGCGGTGCGGTGACGGTTGTAATATTCTAAATTGTATAAACAAGTTCGCGGTACGGAACCACCCACCGGTCATACAAGTAACAACATTACAACCGTCACCGCCACCGCACCGCCACGCCTCCGCTGTCTGTGCGTTTGGAGCTTTTAAGAGCTCAAATATTTTTGTCAAGCAATTGTTAATGTTACAGAAAAATGCGGAATAATGGAGCCTTGTTTCAAGCGCATCTCTTACCTCTCCCGCATGGGCATCCTGGACGAACTCATCGCCACCCTCGTTAGTGGTGTCCTGTTCATCTCTCTCCTCGGAGCATGGGAGTACAAGATAGTCCAGCGGTTCTGTATGCGGTTCCTGGCTCGCTGGGTCTACCGGGCGCAGACAGTGCCGGTGACTGCTGAAGGTGTTACACGGGACTTACGAGACGTCAACGCCAAGGTTTTACAGATGAAGCTTAAAAGGACCATAGGTTTGTATCGGGAAAGTTGGAGTTCTATTGATATAGAATAGAATAGAAGAATAGAATAGAAATTTATTAACACACTTAGAAAAAAAGGTACAATATTAAAAGTAAGGTATTATTTTCTACATTGAACTTATAACTAAGCGTGTTAAATGGATTAGGCTGTGGATGCATGCCCACGGAGGTGCGCACGCACACAGCGCTGGTTTTCAGTCCAACCCTTCACACTTTTTTATACACGACCAGGGCCGGATTTAGAGGTCTGGAGGCCTGGGGGCATAAAAGGAGTGGAGGCCCCCGTCCACAAATTATTTTCTACATAATATCCAAATAATAAAAAAGCCGTGGTGGCCTAGATGGTTTGACCTATGGTCTCTCAAGCAGAGGGTCGTGGGTTCAAATCCCGGCTTGCACCTCTGAGTTTTTCGGAATTAATAGTGTGCAAAATGAATGATTTTTTTTTGCTGATGAAATTACATTTGAAATTTACCATGAGCTTCACGGCGATGGATAACATCCTGAGGAAACCTGCATGCACCTGCGAAGTAATTCAATGGTGTGTGTGAAGTTCCCGCGTGGGACTACGGCCCAAGCCCTCTCATTCTGAGAAGAGGCCTATTCCGACGACTATGGGACGTATATATAAGCTGGGATGATGATGATGATGATGATCCAAATAATTATTTACTCGTCGGAATATGAAATATTTTTTTTTCGAAGTTTCTATTGGGGGGCCCTCAATTGTGGAAACACCGGGGCTTTGGCCCCGGTTGCCCTGCCCCCCCCCCCCCCAAATCCGGCCCTAAACACGTTTTCTAACATAACTGACAGCGGGGCTAAGCGTAGGTGACGTGGGACACCGCCTACGACCTCGCGGTCTGAGGAGCCTCGCGCTTCGAAAGTAGGTATCTCGTTTTTTTCTCATTTAAACATCCATCATGTAATGTGTGGTGGGCCATCATAGGGCCTCGCAAAATATATCTGGCCCACACCAAATTTGGGTCCTGCCCCGCCACTACTAACTTAAACAAAGTGTTAGGTAACTTTTAACTTCTTCCGTTTCACCAGGTATAAAAAAGGACACGTACGGCGAACATCTCCTGGTCCACAATCTGACTTGTAGGGATTCGGGAAGATACTTGCTCAGGAACGTCTCCTTCGGGATCGGGAAGGGTCAGGCCTTGGCAGTGGTCGGTCTGAAGAGGCACGGGCGGTTACGGCTCTGCGAGATCCTCGCTGGGTACCGGCTGCCTAGCGACGGGGATGCTTACACCGTGTCCAAGTGGAACTTGTTTACTAATCCGGTCAATGTAAGCTAAATAAAGCACACTATCGAACCAACTGAATCGTGATCAATAGATTAAGCACTTAATCCCTTTGAGGGGTTAATAAGATTTTCTCAAATTTTGATTTTTAATCTTTTTTTTGCTGACTCTACCTATATTTTCTTGACCTACTTGTAATGTTATTGTAGTGGGAAGCCAAAAAAGGCCCTGATTTCATTTGCATCATTGCCATACATAGCAGTAGGTACCGTAATGGTGCTAGTCAATAGTGCAATGCAACTAGACGAAAAACATGGCGAAACTATAAGGGTTCCTAGTTGACTACGAAACCCTAAAAAAAGGCAGATAGTTACTTCAATAGCGCTATACAAAGCATAAAATATGGCGTCATCAACGCTAGCCACTGAATGGTCGCTGCATTTTCTCTTTTCGATGATTAGGTGGCGTTAGGGTCCCATTTTTAGGGTTCCGTAGTCAACTAGGAACCCTTATAGTTTCGCCATGTCTGTCCGTCTGTCTGTCTGTCTGTCCGCGGCTAAGCTCAGAGACTGTTAGTACTAGAAAGCTGTAATTTGGCATCAATATATATATCAGTCACGCCGACAAAGTGATTGAATAAAAAAAAGTAAAAAAAATTTTTTTAGGGTACCTCCCATAGACGTAAAGTGGGGGTGATTTTTTTTTCTCGGCTAACCCTATAGTGTGGGGTATCGTTGGATAGGTCTTTTAAAATCATTGTGGGGTTGCTAACATGATTTTTCTATTCAGTGATATGTTTGCGAAATATTCAACTTTAAAGTGAAAATTTTCATTAAAATCGGCCGTCCCCCCCCCCCTCTAAAATCTAAACTGTTGGGTGGAAAAATTTGAAAAAATTCAGAAGGGTAGTAAATATATCAAATTTACTAGGAAAATTATAGCGGCTAAGATTGCTTGGAAATTATTTGTAGTTTAAGAGTAAATAGTAGCCTAAGGTATAAAACATACCTAAACTTGGATGATTCCGTACACATACGAAATCCTTAGAAAAATATTACTTGATTTTTTCGTAATGGCTACGGAACCCTACCTTGGGCGTGTCCGACACGATCTTGGCCGGTTTTTTAACATTTCTTCTCCTAGCCACATCTGTATGCATGTAACAGTTATGCGTTACTATTTGACAGTACGCTCGAAACGTGTCTCTGTGCTGCTTTGAGAACGCTCCGCTGCCACCCTGGATGACCGTCTTCGACGCCTTGGTCCTGATAGCCGTGCTGCGCGGGGTCCCGAGGAAACACGTCAAAGAAGAAGTTCAGGAGCTCATAAACGCACTGGGTAATGCACTATGCATAAGCCAACCTAGGAGACGCGATTAGACCGTTCTCACTCTACATAACTCACACAAATTTCTAACCACGTCCCTAACCCTCGTAGAAGTATCTAAAGCAGGCATAGGCTCATGCCCACTTGAATATCAATCAATCAATCAATCAAAATTATTTATTGCTCCTCCTAAGTCCTGGCCTACCTTAAATAAAAATACCTTGCACCCACCTTTTGACCGCCAGCGTCGGCTATAGACGACAGTACGGTAATACAAAATTAAACCTACCCGCATCCGCATAAGAATCAATTTAGTTCCAAACAAAAACGATGCGTGGCGGTCAAAAGGTTACTGTTGCGGGTGTCCATGGGCGGCGGTGATTGCTCCCCATCAGGTGACCCTCATGCTCGTTTTCCCCCTTTTATATAAAAAAAAAAAATCCTGTATAAACAATCCGCACCACAAAACACGTCTACTCAGCTCCGAAATTTTAAAGTGAATGTATCACCTCGCATCTGCACAGTGTGTGATACCTTCAGACGGATAAGTTTTTAAATATACGCAATTAATATCTTACCGCATCTGCGCTGTGTGTGACACGCTTAAGCCATTTCCAGAGCTACACGAAAGAGCCGACATGGACGTATGCCGTCTCCATCTGAATGAGAGGACTCGTCTCAATTTCGCCGCGGCGGTGGTGGGAGCGCCGCCGGTGCTGGTGCTGGACGAGTGCACGGCCTACCAGAAGTATTCCGTCGACCGAGCCATGTACTACATACTTTACCATCTCAGGAAGCAGGGACACGCCATCTTTGTTAGCTCGGCGAGGTGAGTTGGGTTTTGGCCTGGTGCGGTCAGCGTACGAATGTCACTTTAAAAGGAACAATGAGCTAAGTATTTGAGTTCTATGCATACCTAACATTGTAATGGACAGTTCTATTTACCTATATAAGAAGATTGTAGTTCACTGGCCACATAAGATATAGAACCAACCACATGGGATCCAATTGTGTACTCCTCAAAGTTTTGAATTGTGACAATACCGGACTTATAAACTGCATCAAGTTTCCGAGTGTTAAACTGTGCGTCTTTTCCCAATCAGTGTGGAAAGCCACATGCCAATAACCAACCACTTGGCCATTCTGCTCGACGGCCAGATCTACGATATCGACAGCGTTGACCGCTTCGTGGAGCGCTACGGACAGCGCGGGTACACCGTCGTGGTGCATCTTAAAGACGAACTGGACGTCCGACCCATGTTCAGCAAATACTTCAAGATGTTTATCGTCAATGATACGGCTGATGTAAGTGCTAAAAGGTTTTTATGTAAAGGTCTGGATTGGGCCGGGCCAGCTATCTCAAACCATGGGCTTGGTAGGGCCTCTCTCTACCCTACCAACCTGGCCCTCTGGCCAGCGTAAGCTTGGGATACTACTGGACTTAATACACTTAACCCTCAATGCCGAAGCTCTCTAGCTTTAAAAATATACTTTATCAGTGGGTATGCATGCGATAGCTGCTTTTAGTTCTGTGGTAATATGCTCCAATAAATGGGGCCTTATGAAGGGTTAATGCCAAAGGTCCTCCTTTCTGCCTTAAGCTTGGTAAAGAGCTGCTTGCACTAAAGGCTATAATATGTAATCTGACGAAGGGAATGGTCTATTACAAATCAGCTATGTTAATTTTCAGTTACTGTCTCCTTAATTCATCCGCAGTAACGAAATTAACTAATCTTTTCCCAGGTCTTGGCCAACGTGCAAGTGTTGGATCCTTTAAACTACGCGCAAATATTCTCTACCATGGAGCATCTCTTGAAGGACAACAACCAAGTCTACTCCTACATCATATCAGCCATACCAATGGATTACATTTACAACAAGATTTTGATGCAAAGCGATGGTTGTGCGCCCACGTCTCATACCGTATTCCCGTGGTGGACGTACTGCTGCATGACGAAGGCAAAGAAAAAGAGAAGACCGAGCTACATAACATTGGACCGATTGGAGAAGTTTGAGAAGAAGTATGATCTTACTAAGCTGAAGGAGTTACCGTGGTCGGTTATATTTCAGAGATAGATAGCTGATTTTTCTTTCCAATCGACAAGCTGATTTTTTTATAAAATTAGGTAAATACATTGAAATGGATTTTAGTCCAAAAAATGTGTCATGGTTTAATAAGGGATCACCTGGATTGTTCGCCTACGCCTATGTGTAATTCTACACAGATTTGAATCCAGATGATCTTATGGCCAGAAAAACTTCTGGATCTTCGAAAGAGATCAATGCTGACCAATATTATTTTGGATTACGTAGCAATAATGTTTTGTTTCACCGATTATTTAATTTTTAGTGTTGCTTTCAATCATATTGTACTAGGGGCGTTCAATAAAAAGTGAGAATGAGTATGTTATAAACAACTTTTACTAAATGTCATTTTATTTTTCGACATAGTCACCTTTTATAGCATAATACACTTAGTATATCTTTTTTCTAAACTTAAAATTCCATTTTTAAAAAAGGTCTTATCTTGAGTACTTAAAAAATCTTGTACTGCAGCGACTACCGCGTCGTCGTCTTCAAATTTCTGGCCTCTCAGGTATTGTTTCAATCTCGGAAATAGGTAGAAATCACTGGGAGCGAGATCTGGTGAATACGGAGGATGCTTAAGGATATCGAACCCAGCATCACGAATTGCAGCCATTGTAACGGCGGACTTGTGTGCCGGGGCATTGTCCTGGTGGAACAGCACAACTTTCGAGAGTTTACCTCGCCGTTTTTCGCGGATCTCATTGCGCAATGTTGCTATTTGTTTGGCGTATAAAGTGCCCGTAATAGTGGCTCCATGCTCGAGATACTCAATCATTAATACCCCTTTACCATCCCAAAAAACAGAGCCCATGACCTTACCGGCAGATGGGCTCACCTTGAATTTCTTCGGAGTTGGAGATGATGGCCTTTCCCATGTCATAGACTGCAGTTTCGTTTCAGGGTCGTAATGATGGAGCCATGTTTCGTCCATTGTTATAAATCGCGCCAAAAAAAGTTCCCGGTCTTGCTGCATCAGGTTCAAAGCTTCTTGACAAATCTCTAGTCTAGTTTGTTTTTGCGTGTCAGTAAGCATTCTTGGTACCCAACGCGCAGATACCTTTTTCATACCCAAGCGTTCATGTAAAATATTATGCACGCTCCCCGTTGAAATCTTTACATTTTCAGCAATAAAACGAACTGTGACACGACGATCCACCAAAACTGAGTTTTCGACTTTTTTCACAATTTCTTCAGTTACTGCTCTAATAGGGCGTCCGGAGCGGGGGTCGTCCATTGTCGATGTTCTTCCACGTCTAAATTCGGCGCACCAACGTGCGACTGTCGAATACGGAGGAGCATTAGACCCTAAAGTGTCCCGCAAATCCAAATTGACTTGGTCCCTAGAAAAATTTTTCAAATACAAGTATTTGATAGCGGCGCGCAGTTCAATTTTCTCCATTTTCGCTAACGTACTCAATAGCATTGCAAAGAAATTACCGTATATTTTTTTAAACAAAAGACTGTTAGTTTTTATTTTCATAGCAATCAGCTAGATAGATTAGCTTTACCGGCCAGTATTTAATTTCGTAATATTAAAAGAGTTTGCATCTCATTCTCACTTTATATTGAACGCCCCTCGTAAGTACCTACTACTGTATTAATATGCATGCAGTCCTTACTTGAAATAATTTTCGTTCATGCTTAGATAGATACCTATATCTAAGCCAATTTATTTATTATTAAGCTTTTAACTACTAAAGTACAAGTGTTTGTTTTAAGAATGTCCCGTAGGCCTTAAAATATTCAGTGCCTGTAACTTTATTATATAAGGTAAACGTACCAATGATCGAGACCTCAAAGAATCCCCACACACCCATCTGTCACCTCTACTACTATGACATAAAATTGAAGGTGCCATGTATTGGGTCAGTGTCGAGCACAGGGACGTTTACCTTAGAGGGTGTAATAGAATTGTGTTAGTTCATGCAAATAAAAGCATTTTGTTATTGCACTGTTTACTTTCCCTTATGATTAGTATGAAATAAGCACGTAAGTACAGTCGAAAGCATAAATATGTATGCAGTCACCAACGTTATGATCAATGACATAGAGTTGTAGGTATAGATATTTTTGACACCTTGTTAACGTATAAGTATATATATCTTTGCACTTGACTGTGCAATGATAAGCCCAAAATCCGTCCGTGTCGTGACTCGGCAATAGAAAAAAGGATACCTACAACACAGATTTATACAAATGACAGACAGTTGCTGATGGAACGTCACGTAGGTACATAGCGTCAGATCTACTAGGGTATACCTTATGGGGTAACTCGGTAGTTCCGCTAGCGTTTCGTGTTTGCGGGGGGGGGGGGGTTGATGAATGTTTTGTTATGACTTTACAGCAGACAACCGGTTTTTTTCGTTCATCGGTGGAGGAAGCGTCCACAGATTTTCAAAAATGTGTGAATTTGATACTCCAGCGTGCTCTGATAATAAAGGCATGATAATCTGGCGCCTTGCATGGTGGAGGTGTCCATACGGAAGGGCGCGCTTCAGATTCATAGGTGATGTTAATTCCAAAGACCTACCTACCTAAACCTAAACTGTTCTGCTAGTAATTAGTAATTAACGGGTACCTTATCTCAATCTGTTCGAGTATTTCAGAGAATCTTTTTTTTTTTTACTAAGAATTCTGACTGGGTATCCTGGCAACCCCCCCCCCCACATGAAGCCGTGTGAGTCACATCACACTGGAACACAACCCAAAGTGCAAAATTTGCAAACCAGCACAATTTTAGTTATACAACAACTTTTATGGCGCAAACCACACAGAAGAGACGTGGGACGGGGGCGCGTCGCAGTCCGTGACGTATGTTCGCAAGCCTCATCTACTCCCCGTCTCTTGCCTGCTTTGGATCGCGACGCTTCTATACATTTAGTATGAAAACTGATCTGATACAAGGGGGTGCCACGACTGCGAAGCGCCCCCGTCCCACGTCTCTTCTGTGTGGTTTGCACCTATGGCGTCAGTTTACGGGGGTCGATTTCAGAGCGTTTTGTCAGCGTTTTTTAAATTTCATTAGTGTCACTCGATTATTGCTGTAAAATAATGATAAATCGCGACAGCTTTGGATAAAATCAGACTAAGCCTCGGTACCGCCACACATTTATATAAAAAGTTAACTCTGGTCATCATCCCCCTCTGCAATATTTACGTCGACGGTAATGAAAAAAAACGCGGCGGTCAAAACGCTCTGAAATCGACCCGGCAGAGTCCGCTTTCGACACCTTTTTGATTGAGCAGAATCGGCTTTGAACACATACATCTTATGGCAGTAGGTACAGTTCCCGAAAATATAAATTAATGTGTTCATGAAATATGTGAGTGTATTAATTAATATTTATATCATATCATGCCAGCTTTCTAGTAACCGCTAAAGTGCGGGTCGTAAAGACCTCTTTTGTTTATCATTGATAGGTGATTGTCTCTTATCAATGAAATATAATATACAATAAACTTATGAGGATAGCTAGTCTGGGATTGAACCTAGTCCCTCGTAATTCTGTGATGCATACTATCATAATACTGACCTGTATAAGTACATATTTATAAAATCTCTTAGTGTTCTCGAAATAGTTACTCTCAAAGTCGCTAAAAAAAGTTGTAACGGGTTAAAATATAGTATTTTCAAGATTGATACGTAAAAAGCTTGTCGCCGTTACATATTTTAGTACTTTGTATTATATTCAAATTATTATCGATCTAGCAATTTCCCACACGTACATTCTAGATTGCTCTGATTCCGCAAGAATGACAGTAAAGCGAGTTGTACAACTCTAACGAAATAAATATATGAAGCATTAGAATCACCCTCTCTGAGATCATCAACCTCAAGAATATCATGAAGCTACTTCCTAAGCGCTCGATTTTGGCAAGTCATGGTTACATACATTCTAATTCAATGCAATGTAGTATGGGACCTCTGCAACTCTGCAGTAGACCCCCTAGCCTGGGCCATCATATTCTCTATTCTGTTAGTTGTCTCCCTCACCATGGAGAACTCGGAAAGGTCCGGAAGGTCCAACACAATGTGGGCAGAGAGACGTTTGTAAACTGAACTGGAGTCTTTTTTATTTCTCCTACCCTCCTCGTATTTTAATTGTTGTTTTAGAAATATTGATTGTTTTAACATGTCTTGTATGTTCTTGAAACTGGTTACCGCGCTGTCCATTGATTTTACTGCACTGGAATAAAAAAGAAAACATTATAAATTGTGTGACTTAATTTATACAACTGAGACCGTATTGTCTAACAACGCAAATGGTTGTGTCGTAAATAGTATTCACCATCTCTTTCTGACCAGTTAGCTCAGTGATTAAAGAAACTAAAGGTATCAGGTTCCATACCCAGTTGGAGCAGATATTTTGTATGCAAAATATCAATGTTTGTTCTCGAGTCCTGGGTGTTTAATATCTATTTAAGTATTTATCTATTGCCTACTACCCCATAACTGAAGCTTTACTTACTTTGAGACTAGGTCAATTGTTATTTAGTGTCCCGTGATATTTATTCATTATTTCTACTCTCATTTTGTACTGTTTGGCAGAAAGAAGTGCAGAAAAATTGTGAATATGAATGAGTTGGCCAATATATCCTCTGGCCCATGAATGAATCACACTAATCTGACTTTTATTCCATGTAGCATAAATGTGCTTAGCAACAAAAAGATTTCCTAAGACGAAAAAAATATCTGTTTCAAGAACACATTGAGAAAGACTACATCTGTCTAAGCACCAGTCGGTATGTGATAAAATGAACTTGAGTTTGATTCCCAAATTTAGTGTGCTTTTCTGGTTGTTTGGGGCCGTCCATTAATCACGTGAGGCTTGAAAGGGGGGGAGGGGTTTGACAAAAATCACGAAGTGTCACAAGGGGGGAGGGGGGTCTAGTAAGATATCACGTGTATTTATTTTTTCGTCAAACATATAATTAAAATGCCAATCAAAAACAACCTGCAACCTTTCTGTCTAGATATTTTTATCAAGGTCCTTAATTTCAGAATAAAATAAGATTATTTAAAATACCTGTATTTAAAGATAATATTTGAAAAATTGTAAGATTCTTTGTTGGTACTAAAAATACACGTGATGTTGGATGGTTGGATGGGGGGGGGGGGCAGTCTTAAATCTCACCACATATCACCAAAGGGGAGGGGGGTTAAAAAATGCTAAATAAAAGATCATGTGATTAATGGACGGCCCCTTTTAATGCATTCCATAAAATCTAGAATAAAATCTTTGTAGACTATTAGGTTTACCTCAAAGCATATTCCACATCATAGCACCGTCCTTGAAGCTCATGCTGCAACTTTGTGACTTCTATCCTCCGTTCCACCATGGGGGGGAGGGCCTTGCGCACATGCTCTTGTAACCGGTACAGCGCCAACGAAGGTTCATTGGCCACAATGTGCATGTTCTCTGATATACGCTCTGCAGCTGGAATTTAAAGAAAAATATTATGAAAACATATAATGGACTAGGTCAATGTGGGTAGCGTTGACGTCTCTGTTTTTTTTTAGCATTATAAAGAAGCTAAGCAATCTTGACGGGTCTTTTTATTGAAAAACATTTTTTAAAAATACACTCTTTTGGTTTCATAAGTAATAGATACTATTTTTTTTAAAGCGTTTTTCAATAAAAAGACTCATCAAGATTGTTTACCTACCTTATTTCTAATGCTAAAAAATGAAGTATAAAATTTGGCAATCGGGACAAAAATAAAAAAAAAGCATAAATAAAACCTGGATTTTGGAGCTCAGAACCCAGACTGGTCAGCATTCATCATTTCTTCATTTCTGGTTATTGGCATTTTAAGTTTGCCTTTGTACTCTTTTTTGTTTTATTGTTTTGCATCATTTTTTCGTGTTTTATTTACAATAAAGTATTTACATACATACATATTTTTTAGACAGCAAGTAGGTTATCACCAAAAACTTAACTCAACAATGCTCAACTACAACAAATCCAGGAAAACCCAGACAGATGGCAGCCCTATGTGGGGAAGATTTTTCAGCGCTTTGCACGTCAAGTTGGCTGCTAACCTTGAAACCACAGCCTGTGCTGTGACAGTCCATACTGTAAGTCTCATGTCCCTGCTGAAGGACTACAGGCCATTATCAACAGTTCATCATAATAAATATTATTGATTGTGCAGAATTCACAGAAATATACATGGATTATTATTAACAATATTAACAACCGCTTTAGCCTAGTTGGTAGTGACCCTGCCTATGAAGCAAGAGGTCCTGGGTTCAAATCCCGGTAAGGGCAATTATTTGTGTGATGAGCACGAATATTTGTTCCTGAGTTATGGATGTTTTCTATGTATTTAAGTATTTATTTATCTATATAAGTATGTTTAACGTCGTCTAGTACCCATAGTACAAGCTTTGCTTAGTTTGGGACTAGGTTGATTTGTGTAAGATTGTCCCCTAATATTTATTTATTTTATTTATTAATACAAGCACCATTGGCAGAGCTTCATAGTTTTATTGATAACCAATAAAAATAACCGAATTTGATTCAGAAGGTGAAGTATGTTTTGGTTTTCATTTTGTTCCAAAGAGGGAAAGAGAGTATGTTGCAACATAAGGCTTTGGTACGTATGCAATGTACACAAATAAAATGTAAGTGAAAGAAATCAAAAATACAAGTACCTAGTAGTAGTTTAAATTACAAGTTTACAGTCGCAGGCGGTTAAAAAATACCTAAATTAGCAAACACAAAAATGAACAATGTTACCTTTCTTAGCTTTTGCTTCCAAGTCAGGATCACCTTGGTACACAAACGCCATTGTATCAACACAAAACAGCACGTATTATTAACTTTATTCAGAATTTAGGTAATATGTTTTCATGTAAACATAAACAAGCTCGCTTTATTTACACAGTTTTAAAAAACAACTAAAATAACAAAGCCCTTGTGCACTACGTGTGACTACGCTAATACGGTGATCAATTTTTTGTTTTGAAATGAAAACTTTGACAAGTCGGTTTACGACTACGACTTTGACGTCTAGCTGAAATGCCAATGCCATTGACCTTAACCGATGAGTAAAGAATATAATTACTGAAGAAAAGTGAAGTAAGTTGAGAACAATTTACGTCAAATTTCAAATGTCAAACAGAATAGGATGGGAATGGATACCTACTATATTATAATAGTGAAAGTACATCGACAATTTATTGTAACAATCTTTGAAATTACGAAACAATCAGTATTAATTATAATACTAACAGGGGCGTAGCTACCGCCGTATCAGCCGTATCAATGATACGGGCCCCCCAGGCTACAGAGGCCCCTAACGTGTAGGTATTTTGACCTTTCATTTGGGCCCCCCCAATTAATTTTGATACATGGCCCCTCCAAGGCACGCTACGCCACTGAATAATACTAAACGGGACTTATCACGCAAACAATATTTACCTCGACGTTTCAGCCATATTGAAGCAGCCGTGGTCACGAGTTGACTGAAGCGTAGGGTGTCATGTTCGTTTAGCCGCTCGAGTCTTTCGAACTACCCGCACTTGAGCTCTAAACGACTCAAAGAGTATTGTAATATTATATGAACAAGAGTGGCAACTCTATGGTCAAATATGCATGTATGGAAGGTGCTGCTGCCCTACGCCCTGGTGAAGAACTAATGTGACGTATCTATAGATGTATACCTATCTATATGTATATGTTGGTAGTGATGTACAGCTATAATTACGCGTAATTTTAATTTATAGGCTAATTGCCACTATTCGTATTTTAGCCGTCTAATTCAAATCAGCATATACGAAGTATAAGCGGCTAAACCCGATTTGCACTATACGGCTAAAATACGAACATTGGCAAGTGGCCTATTGGCCTATTAAAAAACTGCATATGGATAAATCATTGTACTGTGTAAAAGAATATGATATTATCCTTATTTAAATTTGACATCTGAATCAGAATGTATTTTTATTCTTTTTGTTTTTATTGATATTATTTATTAATTATTTGGTCTTATGACATCTTCACATTATGTGAATTAATATTATTCATTTATCATTTTTATGTTGTGGTTCTAAATTTCTTTGACATTCACACATTATGTGATTTAATATTTTTATTGACATTTTTGTTTTATTACACTTTTATTGTTCTTAATTATTATCCTTGTGACATTTTATATTAATGTATTTTTCATTTATGTTTTTAAATTCTTTTGACGATCTTTTTGTGAATTCTTTATATTTGTGACATTTGGAATGCTGAATATAATTATAATTTTCAATCTGAAATAAATGAATCTAATCTAATCTAATCTATCGCCCGTAGGTTGCTAAACAATTTTTCTGCCAAAACTCACGGGGGGGGCAACGCACTCACACACAAGCAATTTAACTACAAATGAAAACAGAGCAATGTTTGTACACACGCACACAAACCGAATTCGTCAACACAACAGTGATCGCCATAGACACATTGAAAAACATCTCGTCTATACATGTCACACGTACATCACACATAGACAACAATGTAGAAACAGCTAGAGTTAGGGCCATGTCGATAAGAATGTCGATAAGCATTCACTCGTTCATACATTCAGTCGTTCAATCAATCCCTAAGTTGTTAATAGAAAATTCGTTTTCTAAATAAATGTGATTGCTCTATAAGGTTTAAAAGTGGAGGATTTATTAAAATATGTACATATAGCAAGTAATATTAATGTCAGCTGTGCCAAATGTCTCTTTTACTTTGTAATTTTCTATAAATAGAATAGACACATCACTATGGTTAACATTTTGTTGAGAAGGTACCTAGACAAATTTTAATAGACTAATAATAAAGTACCTAATAGATACTAATTTTACCTTTCAGCATCAGCAGAAAGTTGAAAAAATTACAATGTTGGTTTTATCACCGTTGAATTTAGGCACCCGTAAACACTGCAATACACACGTTCTCGTGACGCCGCCATTATTAAAGAAAATATTATAATATATACCTAGTTACTTTGTACCGAGCGCAAGCCACGTTACGGAATCGAAACGGGGGCGAATAGAGCGGGCGGCGCGTCACAGCACTCACTCAACCAGCGACCGAACTGCGCGGCGTGCGGCGTGGAACTGCGTAGTTTTGTCTGGCGAAGATTGGTTAGCGGCCGTGTAAGACGCTTGGCTGTGTGCGTGCGTCGATTCGGGTGCTCTAGTATGAAGTCGAATCACTGCCTGTTACTTGTATTGAATCATTAAAAAGTATTTGTTAATACTTTCACGTCAATTTTTTTAACGAGTTCGATACTTTAAACATACATTTATTACTAAACATACGTTTCCATTTTATTAGTAACCTTTAAAATATGAAACCATGATAAGACAAATCATTCACTGATTCATTCACTCAATAGTTTATCGATTGTGGAAATATGTGTGTCCCCTCTCTAGTCGACACTAGACCGGTTATCGGTGTGGTCAATTATTTATTAAGTAAAAATAGCCAATATTACTAGTGGTCGGTGAAATACCACTTAAATATAAAAAATAGCTAAACCTATTTAGAAAAATAAAAAAGAGAACTGAGCTTCGTCCATAGTTAAATAAAAATAGCAATTAAAATAGTAACGATTCTTAGAATTACTGTCTGTTTATCTGTGCGTTTGTTCGTGGTAATCTCCGAAGCGGCTTAAGCTATAAGGATGTGGTTTTCAGTTATTTGTTAATTTCATTAGTCCAATATTTAATTTACAAGTGAGGGGGAGTGGGGGGAGGAGGTGCGGGGGTTACAAAGGGGGGGATGAAAATTTCATTGATTTTGCCGTAGGATGCACCGTTTTCAAGATATTTGACAAAACACCGGTTCTCGTCCGATCAGCGAGGTTAAGTAACGTCGGGCGCGGGGATGGGTGACCGCCTGGTTTCATTTTTGTTTTTTGAATGTTTTGTTATGACGTTGTCATGTTAAACTATCGTCCGTAAGCCGACTTTACAGACAACCGGTTTTTATTTAATAATTGTCTGGCCAGTAGTTTTTTTGCCAAACCACTTGAAATATTTTTTTTAATGTTTTAAATTTGATATAAAATTATTTTAATCCTTTAAACAGATGGGTGATGGTAGCTTCTTCTTTATTATTATTATTTATTGATTTAAGGTTTACCAACAATTGTTAACACTAGGTACATCAGAAATTGTTGCTTGTATTGTAGGTATATCTTATAGGTATAACCACATACTAGGGGCGTTCAATAAAAAGTGAGAATGAGTATGTTATAAACAACTTTTACTAAATGTCATTTTATTTTTCGACATAGTCACCTTTTAGCATAATACACTTAGTATATCTTTTTTCTAAACTTAAAATTCCATTTTTAAAAAAGGTCTCATCTTGAGTACTTAAAAAATCTTGTACTGCAGCGACTACCGCGTCGTCGTCTTCAAATTTCTGGCCTCTCAGGTATTGTTTCAATCTCGGAAATAGGTAGAAATCACTGGGAGCGAGATCTGGTGAATACGGAGGATGCTTAAGGATATCGAACCCAGCATCACGAATTGCAGCCATTGCAACGGCGGACTTGTGTGCCGGGGCATTGTCCTGGTGGAACAGCACAACTTTCGAGAGTTTACCTCGCCGTTTTTTGCGGATCTCATTGCGCAATGTTGCTATTTGTTTGACGTATAAAGTGCCCGTAATAGTGGCTCCATGCTCGAGATACTCAATCATTAATACCCCTTTACCATCCCAAAAAACAGAGCCCATGACCTTACCGGCAGATGGGCTCACCTTGAATTTCTTCGGAGTTGGAGATGATGGCCTTTTCCATGTCATAGACTGCAGTTTCGTTTCAGGGTCGTAATGATGGAGCCATGTTTCGTCCATTGTTATAAATCGCGCCAAAAAAAGTTCCCGGTCTTGCTGCATCAGGTTCAAAGCTTCTTGACAAATCTCTAGTCTAGTTTGTTTTTGCGTGTTAGTAAGCATTCTTGGTACCCAACGCGCAGATACCTTTTTATACCCAAGCGTTCATGTAAAATATTATGCACGTTCCCCGTTGAAATCTTTACATTTTCAGCAATAAAACGAACTGTGACACGACGATCCGCCAAAACTGAGTTTTCGACTTTTTTCACAATTTCTTCAGTTACTGCTGTAGTAGGGCGTCCGGAGCGGGGGTCGTCCATTGTCGATGTTCTTCCACGTCTAAATTCGGCGCACCAACGTGCGACTGTCGAATACGGAGGAGCATTAGACCCTAAAGTGTCCCGCAAATCCAAATTGACTTGGTCCGTAGAAAAAATTTTCAAATACAAGTATTTGATAACGGCGCGCAGTTCAATTTTCTCCATTTTCGCTAACGTACTCAATAGCATTGCAAAGAAATTACCGTATATTTTTTTAAACAAAAGACAGTTAGTTTTTTTTTTCATAGCAATCAGCTAGATAGATTAGCTTTACCGGCCAGTATTTAATTTCGTAATATTAAAAGAGTTTGCATCTCATTCTCACTTTATATTGAACAACCCTCGTACAAAACAAAACTGAGCTAGTTCTAGTACGGATCTTAGATTATTAGACCAGGCGCCGACTGCACTTTTTTGTCGCTTCGTTCGAGTTGAGTGCTATAGAATTGTTAGGAATTTTGAATTGAGAGATGAAAACTTGTTTTTTGTGTTGATGGTAGCAGCGGTGGCATTTTGAATGGTGAGCGCGCTTTCATATAACTCCAGCACAAAAATCAATAGCACTCAAACGAGGTGATAAAAAGTTGCAGTCAGCGCCTGGCCTTAAAGTCTACATGGATGAAGTCAATCAAACAATGTAATGAATGTATAAGATCAATCAAAATATTAAATAATTTATATTTTACCTCTTTCCGACTGTATTATTTTGACTTACTCTTTGTCGGTCCCTTACTAAATGCTCCTTTCATCCACTCAAGGGTTGACTGGTAGAGATCCCTTAAAGGGATAAGTTCGCCTTTGTACATACATTTCAACGGTTGTCAATAATGTATTTCTTTTTTTCCTTATTTTTGTACAATAAAGAGTTTACATACATACATACATACATAATAATTAATTGATTTATAAAAATTTAAAATGGCCAATGTGGCTATTTTTACAAAATGCTGGCCACACTGACTGACAATAATTTTATTAATAAACTTCACGTATTTTTACTATTAATCAACAATAATTACGTTACGAAATACTTCCAGATGAAAAGTTACGTTGTCTTTTTGTAGACTCGACGTGTCAGATATTTTTTCACGCCCGAATTCTTAGCATTTAGTCATTTTTGTGGGAGCTCATTCACTGACGCGTGCCGTTTCGAAATGTCATGAGAGGCGAGCGAAACAGTTTTGTATAACGGTTATACCCGGCGGGTTCATACCTTTGGCAGAGGGGAAATGCGCTTCAAGGCGCCTCCCTTCAGCCTAAATACTCAAAGGTTTTTTTTTTTTTTTATGTTAGAAAGGCCAGACAAACGAACTAGTGGGTCACCTGATGTTAAATGATCACCACTGTCCATAGACACCCGCAGCGCTTTACGCAATGCCAGTGCGTTGTCGGCCCTAAAGGAAAGGGAACAGGGGAAGGGGGTGAGGGAGGGGAAGAGGGAAGGGGGTGAGGTATTGGGCCCCCGGCACTCTCACTGACCGTACGAAACGCAAGCAGGATTACTGCTGCTTCACGTCGGTGTTCTGTGAGAGGGTGGTACTGCCCCGGACGAGCCGGCCCATTCGTGATGCAGCGGCTAGCTACAACATGGCTCTACCACTACTAAATGGCTCTACCACTACTTGCCACTACTACTTGCTACTTGCTTACTAGGTTGCCACTCTTGTTCATATAATATTACAATACTCTTTGGGTTGGTTACATCTGGAAGGTCACAATGACAATGACACTTGTGTCAGTTACGTTCGGCCATCTTTGGTAACTTTTTTGGAATCTATATACGGCGTTGAGTTATAGAAACGACCTAGGCGACTATGACTGCCATATGGTTGTAATCATGCCTCTTTAATATGTAATTTATTAAACTAGCTACTGTATAGGCTCAGTACCTTTTCCCTTTGGCTTTTTCAAAAAAAAAAACATTTTAACAGTCGGCTGTCATTTTTGACGTGACACATGTGTCATCATTTTGGTCTTGGCGCTTTTGTTTTGTGTCCCACATTATGTTAAGATTCTATGGTATACAAATTTACCATGACCATTGTAGGTGATGGGGCGTCGCTATCGGTCAACATAGTGTTGAACTTTGATGGGGGTTGCTTGCCAGTTGCGACATTAGTTCCAGTTTTGACCACCTCATCAAATAAGTTTGTGTCACGGCACTTGGCCGTGCGTTCTTGAACTTTATCAGGCTTTGCTTTATCAGTGTTTTGTGTGCTATCAAAACATTATTACCTAAATTTATCATTAGTTCCGTCCCGCGCGTCAAATCAATTGACGTTATAATACGTTAACGACCTTGCCGGTTAATCTTCGCTCAAAAACTAAGAAATATAAAATAAAATCATATACTTAATTAAACGATTGGTTGTTTGATTACTAGAGGTTTACATGAGGCTAAACTGCTTTTAAAAATGGTATGTAGTGTCCAATTTTCATTCATAATGACTCCCAAAAATATTGTAATACAAGTAATGCCTAATTCATGTGCATACTGGCACGTTACAAACAAGAATACATCAAATTACCCACAAAGCAAGGTTTTTTATTTCAATTATTTTTGTCATACTACCTTGATATTACATGAATTTGATTTTAGAATTTGCTGTAGTTGAAATATTTTGTTAGCAAACACTAGTACTTTAAAAAAAAACATGAGCTATAGTAGGCCACAGTGCTACAGACTAGTTAATGTACGGGAGGTGCAGGAGATTCCATGGGAAGATTCACCAGGAAATATTTTTGTAAACTCTTTTCAGGAAAATCGTCTGGAATCCTTGTTTGGCATGATCCTGAACATCATGTTTCCATTCAAGATGTTGCTCCGAGTGTACTCACTGTGTATCCTCATGATAGACCTGTCCTGGGTGGTGGTGAATGCTATGTTTGCCGTCATGCAGGCTGCATATGAACTCTTCCGACCACCGCCCATGAAGTCACTGAGTATGGAGACCGCCTTGGTAAGTTCTTTTTATCTAATATTTTAACAAGGTTTATGTACTGCAAATGTGACTATGCTAGCTAGCCTCACGGGAAGACACAAAAAACTACATTTAACCCCTCATATGCTTAAGACAGGGGTCCGTGCTCAATTTAAGGCATTCTTTTTGTAGTTTTTTTTAATCTGTATCATTGGATTTATATGGAACCGTTGAGACTAGAATGCACAATTTTTTTCACTTCCCATATACGAGGGGTTAAACATGAAACTACCATGAGACTCACTCATAGTGAAAATACATACTCACATCTTCAAACGAGTTTTACTCAATATGTTCTGTTCTCTCTATATGTTTTCGATGTGATCCGTATATTTTCACTATAAAACTACATTTAACTTGCTCTAGCACGGAGACGGAGTCCCTTTATCAATAAAAATAAAGTATAAAGTGTGTATAAAAGAGTATGGATTTAGTTCTTAATCTTTAAAACATAAAATTCTTGTACTAAGAGCCACTTGCACGGTCTAGGGTACAAAAAATAAATTGACAATCCTGGGGTAGGGATGACAGTTCCATAC
This sequence comes from Archips crataeganus, assembly GCA_947859365.1. Lineage (NCBI taxonomy): Eukaryota > Metazoa > Arthropoda > Insecta > Lepidoptera > Tortricidae > Archips > Archips crataeganus. Next base: position 21,251,122 of record OX402048.1, read on the forward strand.
ATTTTGACACTACTTAACCCTGGGTCAGCACTTAACTCAGGGTTCTATAGTTAACTCTGCTTTGTGTCATGTCTGCCTTAGCTGTTATATGGAGGCTCCTTTTATGATGTAGCAGGGAATAAGAATTAATGGAAATACCCACAGAATTGGGAGTTCTACAATGGAATTAAAGGTAAAATTGCAAGTTAATATTATCAAAAACTATCAAAGTAGCCTGGGGACCAAATTTTGAATGAAGAGGAAAATTATATTTGATCTTTTAGAGTGCTATCAGGAGTCGGTGGCAGTAGTGGATGTTATCCTAAAGCGAGTGGTTGCTCAAATCTAAAAAGTTGAAGTTGATCTTTTAGAGGCCTTTGCCCAGCATTGAGTCACAAATATAGGCTAAATCAGGAATTCCTATTTTTTTTATACTGCGACTCTCTTTACATGTCTTTTTTTTTGACACCCTTTATAAAAGAAAATACCTGCATATAGCTCTAGATACATATGCATACGACGCCCCTAACACAGTACCGTGATGCCCCGTGGCGTTGCGACCCACATTTCGGGAACCCCTAGGCTAAGTGATAATAATAATTCTTAAATTCTAGGTAATAGGTTCCGGTAGAGGCGTGGGGAGAGAACTAGCCAGCCAGCTGGCCGAGCTAGGAGCTATTGTGCTGTGTGTTGATAAAAACAGTGCAAACAACAAAGCCACTGTAGACGACATCAAACTTAGAGATGGCTCAGCTCTATCCTTCACCTGTGACATCACAAAGAAAGCTAACATTGAAGAATTAGCGAAGCAAGTGAAAAAGGTAAGGCTTTCATCATCATTATGTATCATGTTGATACATATACCGCAGTGGCTCAAGACAAAAGTCTTTGACCAGTGTGTGTTGCCAGTGATGGATGACTTATGGCACTGAGACGTGGCCGCTAACGATGGGCCTCATATCAAAGCTCAATGTCACTCAGAGGGCGATGGAGAGAGCTATGCTTGGAGTTTCTCTGCAGGATCACATGAGAAATGATGAAATCCGAGCAAGAAGTAAAGTCACAGACATAGCTCGAAGAATCGCTAGACTTAAGTGGCAGAGGGCAGGGCACATCGCTTGTAGAACTGACGGCCGATGGGGCCGACATGACAGGTTCTCGAGCTCGGCGTCCCCGGACCGGAAGATGCAGTGTAGGTAGGCCTCCAACAAGATGGAGCGACGGCCTGGTGAAGGTGGCGGGAACGCATTGGATGCGGACGGCGCAGGGTCGATTTATTTGGCGAGCCTTGGGGGAGGCCTATGTTCAGCAGTGGACGTCTTTCGGCTGAAATGATGATGATGACTAAATCTTAATGACTTATGTTATGTTCCAGGACATCGGATTTGTCAGCATGCTATTCTACTGCTGCGGGATCCCCAGTCCCCGGTCGCTGCTGACGCAGCCCCCGCAAGATATCCACGAGACATTAGACCTTACGCTAACTTCTTACTTTTGGGTGAGAAACTTTATGAACTTCAAAGTCAAAAGTCAAAATTGAAGTATACCTATCTTTTTAGCTGTTGCGTACAAGGAATTCGTTTATCGCTGTTCCATGGGAACTGTGCAATTTTCCGGGATAAAAAGTATCCTATATGTTAATCTGTGTTCCAAATTTCATCAGAATCTGTGAAACCGCATTCATTCATCCATGCAAAGTTTCATGTTTTATGTTAGTAGGATAGTGGGATTTGATTTAGGCTAAAAAAGCACTAATGAATGTGGAAGAATCTACCACCACTTCGGAAAAACCCTATTGAGAAAAATCCGGCAAGAATCACAAGGTATTTTTTTTTTCAGAGCAGTTCTAGGTACAATGTTATTTGATTACTTACATCTAAAGTTAGTATTTAACACAAAAGTACATTTTTTAACTCAGTAGATACGCTATTTGGAAGTAGGTGTCGCTAATGCGGATCGGAATTAAGGTTCTTACTGCTTGGGATACTTTTTTTTATACAATACTAGCGACCCGCCCCGGCTTCGCACGGGTGTAACTTTGAAAAATAGGTGTGAAAAATAAAGAAAGTCTATAATTTAAGGTGGTAAGTTTATATATTTACCTCTTTTTCCCCAAACTACACCCACACGAAGTCGGGGCGCGTCGCTAGTTTTACGAATAAAATTTCGACCCGTACATTTTATTTAAACGATCGTATTCTGTTAATCACGCCAACTGTCAAACGACTGGCAGTTATGTCAAACGCCATAAGGTTACATTAGAAAAGTTATTATGGACGGTAATTTTTCTTATATTTTCTAATTTTCCGCGCAATTTTCTTATTTTTTTCTTTCATAAGAACCTTCTCCTGACAATGACGAACACAACAAAAAATGAATTAGTGAAATTGGTCCAGCCGTTCATGCGTGATGCCGTGACCAAGGGAAATAGGGATTCATTTTTATATATATATAGATATAGGCTTGCGTTTGACCACAATCATGCCTGATGAAACTTGTCTAAGTACTTGCAATTCATTCCCGTTTTCGAAAGCGGTGGTGGGGTTTGACCTGCCTCTCAAGCAGAAGATGGTGCGTTGAAATCTGGCTCGCTCTACAGAGTTTTTTCGGAATTTAATTGTGAAATTAAATTTGAAAACTATTAGCGTCAAGTACAGGAAAAATTTGTGAGAAAACCTACACTCGCCCACTTTCGAAGCATACCAATAACCTAACATAAAATTGCTAAAAGTACCCCCAAAACGAAAATGTGTAAAAATTTCTTGCGCTCTGGCTACCCTCTGTGAGATACAGGCGTGATGTGTGTTAAGATTCCAATCTGCACTCAAATAAGGACTCACTCATTTTCCAACTCTCGTTAAGCTCCAAACGCACAGACAGCGGAGATGTGGCGGCGCGGTGGGGGTGACGGTTGTAATAGTCTAACATTTATGAACGAGTACCGTGCCGCGAACTCGTTCAATACAAGTTAGAATATTACAATCGCCACCGGCACCTCACCTTCACGCCTCCGCTGTCTGTTCGTTTGGAGCTCAGCGCCGAATGGGCTCAAGCTTTCGACAAAGCAAACACAACCCTAAAGGTTTCGACACCCAGCGAGCGGGGCGGGGCGTCGACGGGACGGTAGCGCGACGTGGATGCTACACCACGGGCGGGACGGATGCGTCCACGTCGCGCCGGCCGGCCGCCCAGCCCGTGATCCCGTCCCTCTGTCTGTTTGACTACTAATACGAAAATTCATAGAATACAACATGGCGGGCGGCGCTCACGCCGCGCCCGGCAGCACTCCCGTCCCGCTCACGCCGCGCCCGACAGCACTGCCCGTTGTATTTGTATTCCTGTCGAGCGCGGCATCAGCGGAACGCGACATGCAGAGCGCGACGGCGTTGTTTGACGGCGTCTATTTAAAGTAGTACATTACAGATTGTACCGTCCCGCCGACGCCCGCTGTGTGTCGAAAGGGGCCATCCATAAATTACGTCACACCAATTTCGGTCAATTTGGACCCCTCCCCCCCCTTGTCACACTTATTACTATGAAAATCGCCATAATTTTGTTCTAGTGTCACAGATCGCTTGACCCCCCCCCCCTCCCCCTAAATGTGTGACGTAATTTATGGATGGCCCCAAACCTTAAGGTAATGGTTATCTATCCGGTGTTTGCAGCTCATCGACCAGTTTATACCGGCGATGAAAGCCAAGAACCACGGGCACATCGTGGCCCTGACCTCGGTAGCTGGGCTCAGCTACATCAAGGATCAGATGCCGTTGAGCGTGGCGCAATTCGCCGTCCAAGGTCAGTCAGTCTTCTTGATATTGATGGGTGCGGTTAATACACGTCCAGAACGCGGCTACCCTATAAACGATAATTGAGATTGTCTAAAAAAACCGGCCAAGAGCGTCTCGAACACGCCCAGGATAGGGTTCCGCAGACGTTATGAAACGCATTTCTTATTAATTTTACTATTTAATTATACTATTCGTAACAAACAACTATAATATTTTTCTAAGGATTTTGTATTTTGTAACGGAATTTTCTAAGTAGGTATTTTTTATGAGTTAGGCTGTTATTTACTCTTAAACTGCTAATATTCATAAATTTGTCTATAGATATATGCGTATGTTGATGTTGAGCACCGGTATTAATTTATTTTTACCTGTGGTGAAGTGGTAAATTGACAATAGTGTCAATGTCATCATGTCAAAACAAAGGCAATGTCAGGCAATGTTAAAGTGTTAGTGTCAGCAGTCTACGTCATAGTTTTCAAAGTCAAATAAAGGTTATTGGTTGTGTAGTAAATTCATTACCTTATATTAAAACTAGGTGACCCGGCAAACGTTGTATTGCCATATGTCACCTAGGGGTAAAAAAATATCCTACGACCTAAATATTCTCAGACCTACCGAGTACCTATACAGAAAAAAGTTTCATAGATTTTTATATATTAGATTAAATAACTACAGGAAACAATTTAAAAATCATCTATCTCCAAATAGTTTTCGATTTACGTACTATAATTGCAAGATAAATAGGCAACCCCAATTATGCACAATCTGATAGGTAATTCAAACCCCTTTTAATCCTGGTGCCTTTTGCTTGGTCTTCGTCTGATTTGTATTTTATCTGTTTTTCTAGGCCTGGCCGAATCCCTGATGGAAGATCTGAGAATAAACAAAATTGACGGAGTTCACGTGACACTGACACACGTCTACCCATTCATTGTCGGGGATGACAGCCCAGACCTGCGATTAAGGTAACGTACCCCCGTCAAAGGCATAAATATACAGCCATCGGGTCAAATATATGTAAACAAAACATCAACCTTATGGTTCACGGCATAGAGTTGTATATGTATTGATAGTTTTGACGCCTTGGTAACGTACTTATATGTACCTATACTAGCTGTTGCCCGCAACTCCGTCCGCGAAGAATATAGGCATAAAAAGTAGCCTACGACCTATTCTCAGACCTACCAAATAAAGGGAAAAAAGTTTAATAAAAAAAGTTTTTAACAAAAAAATTAAACCGCCGAAAAAACTGAAAAGCAAAAAATAATACCTTTTTTGTTTGACCTTAATCTAGGTACCAGTTTGAAGTCGGTGCCTCAGCACGAGCCAGGAGGAGTGGACCTATAATCTTCTACCTGATTGGCTTCTATCACTCCTCCTGGCTCGTGCTGAGGCACCGACTTCAAACTGGTACCTAGATTAAGGTCAAACAAATAAGATATTATTTTTTGCTTTTCAGTTTTTTCGGGGGTTAATTTTTTTGTTAAAAAGTTTTTATTTTATACTTTTTTCCCATCCTTGGGGTATTTTTTTTTTCCAAATTTATATAATACCAACTTCAAGGAATACCCTATCCAATAAAAAAGAATTATGAAAATCAGACTACTCTGTAAAAAGTTAGTCAATCATCCTCTGTTTTCCTACCCTTAGGGTAAGAATATTATTTCCAAATTTAAATGAGACCACCCTCAGGGTATACGCTTTCCAATAAAAAAAGAATCATCAAAATCGGACTACTCTGTAAAAAGTTATGCGTGATCATACATAAAAAAAAAACAAATATACACGTCGACTTGAGAACCTCCTCCTTTTGTTTTCGTCGGTTGAAAATCGGTCAAGAGGTTTCGGAGGAGTTCGGTAACAAACACCGTGACATGAGATTTTTATATATTAGCTATTTATGACCTTGACTATACCGTCTTTCCCGTAAATGCACAAGGGGCCCGTGCCCAGATTCAGGCTCCCTACCCTCGCAGCGCCCCGAAAGTTAAATATATTTGTTTTCACGAAAATAATTAGTTTTTGCTGTCAATAACATTCACTTTAATACTTTCCTACGGGCCATTCGTTTGTACCCGTTGGCTTTCGCAGGCCCTAAGACGGCTCTGAACCTACCACTAACGCAGAATGGACATTTTCGTTAGCCAACCCGGAGGGTACAGCAAGGACCGGAAAACCCCTTCATTTGCTTAAGCCTTTTCATAGGGTAACCCTATTAAACTGTTACCCTTTGATATGGTAAGCTTATCGTTGTGCTTAGCCTATCATTACGAAAACCATTTTGAATAAGGTTAACCGTTTTCTATATGGTTTCCGAGTCGAATAGGGTGTAGATAACTCAATTATTTAACCACTTACCATTCAATAGGGTTACCCCTTTCTCGTCTCTTTTTCACGCACTAAGGCTGACGATTGCTATTTCATGGCGGCATTTTACCTATTTACATTGAAGATCGAGTCGGGCCCGAATCGAACCGAATGCTTTGCACTTAAAGTTTAAAATAGCTTGATCGCGTTTTAAAATCACGGGATACGGTAACCCTATTAAGGGTTTTTAGTTTTAGTAAGCGCTTACCAGAATTAAAGAATTAACTATGTTATCAAGGTCTGACTTTCTTTCGGGTAGCCCAATGATATGCTTACCAAATTGATAGGAATTGTGAAAAAAAAATCTATAAAATACCCTATCCAATACCCCTTTAATGGTAACCGGTTCCGGTCCTTGGGGTACAGCCGTGGCAGCCTAGTGGTGTAACTTATGGCTTTTCAAGCAGAGGTTCATGGTTTTTTTTCCGGATTGTGGATGAATCAACTTTTTCGTTTTGTTTACTCAGTCTCTAGCTGTCAATGATATCTTCATACTGTTTCATAGAAAAATGCGTAGGTTGTCACTGAGAAAAATTGATTTACAATACGTTTACTTTTAGTTTACCACTGACAGATGGCTTGCCTACATTTAATTTCCAACTTTAACACCATACAACTAAAGTAGCTATTACAAAATCTGCAAACGTGGGTAACAGTATTCTAAAATTGGCTTTATTTGTAGGTCGTTAAAGTTGAATATGAAATGAAGGCAAACCATCTGTCAGTGGTAAACTTTATGTAATTTTACTGTACCTAGTTACTCTAACAACAAGAGAGCAACTCTTAAGTTTTGATGATGATAAAGCACACTTTGCTCACCACGTTTTTGGGTGGACAGATTATGCATGTGCATTGTTTGATAATACTTTTATCAGGACCTGGATTTTTCAGATAATCCCCGAAAACTCTATCTTAAAGCCTTATCCGAACACGAGCGAAGAGCGATTGGAAACCTTGTTGCCATGTGTTTTAGTTTGTATTTGGGTATAAGGTACTTAATGAATACTTAGGTAAATTGATTGTCTAATTTGGATATGAGTAATCTCTGGCTTTATGTTTGCAAGGTCGAGTCAAGGCCGAGATAAGTATTTAATGTATTATTGAACTTGAACTAGTATACGGAACGGTGCTAGTTTTCGTTTTTGTACAGCGCGTGTTGTTACGTTATTTTTCATTTAAACTTGTGGGGAGATGTTTTGACTGAAAGTTGGAAGTTGTATTTATGCAACCGAGTTGAGAAACTTCGATTGTCCGATGTAGAATGTAGCGGTTTCTCTAATTGATGACTAAATGGCGCTATAGCTAGACCGTTTAAATGAGCCCTCGCCCGCGCGGTACAAGGGCTAGGGGGTTTGACGACAAAGGGGCGCGGGAGAGGTGCGGGCGGCGAGCGCGCCTCGTGTGCCTGCCGCCCGCACCTCTCTCGGCCCCCTTTGTCGTCTACCCCCGCGCTTCTGTACCCCGCGAGCTAGGACTCATTTAAACGGTTTAGCTATAGGGGTCGCTACAAGCTAATTAAATCAAGTTAAGTATGAAGTATCTTTTTCTATTTATTTTTTTATTTTCTTCAACTTCATTTTTTATTACTTTTACGGTCATCCCGTGAAACCATATATTTCAAACTAAATACAAACTGAAATATAGATGCACAGAAAAAACCCCAGAAAAACCACCAGAGACCCAGAGAGACCAGTGATGGTGTAGGGGTAAGCACGCAGCACGGAACGCTGAGGACCTGGGTTCGATTCCCAGCATTGGTCTTTTTTCTGGGGTTTTTTCTGTGCATCTATATTTCAAACAAGTTAGCTATGAAGTATCTTTTTTTGTACTTATTTTTTCAACTTCATTTTTTTATTACTTTTACGGTCATCCCGTGAAATCATACATTTCGTACTAAATACAAACTGAAATATAGATGCACAGAAAAAACCCCAGAAAAAAGACCAATGCTGGGAATCGAACCCAGGTCCTCAGCATTCCGTGCCGCGTGCCATACCCCTACACCACCACTGGTCTAGAGATTAGACACGAATCTTTCCTATACATCATACATTTCAATCTGCTAAATCATCACCTTATGCAGTGACAAGCGCACATCTATGTTACACCCTCATCGAGAGATTTTAACACTCCTTCGGAACTAACCGCTCACCTGGACAAGAGATGGCGCTACTGTGCAACTTTAAACAAGTTAGCTATGAAGTATCTTTTTTTGTACTTATTTTTTCAACTTCATTTTTTTATTACTTTTACGGTCATCCCGTGAAATCATACATTTCGTACTAAATACAAACTGAAATATAGATGCACAGAAAAAACCCCAGAAAAAAGACCAATGCTATGAAGTTGAAAAAATAAGTACAAAAAAAGATACTTCATAGCTAACTTGTTTAAAGTTGCACAGTAGCGCCATCTCTTGTCCAGGTGAGCGGTTAGTTCCGAAGGAGTGTTAAAATCTCTCGATGAGGGTGTAACACAGATGTGCGCTTGTCACTGCATAAGGTGATGATTTAGCAGATTGAAATGTATGATGTATAGGAAAGATTCGTGTCTAATCTCTAGACCAGTGGTGGTGTAGGGGTATGGCACGCGGCACGGAATGCTGAGGACCTGGGTTCGATTCCCAGCATTGGTCTTTTTTCTGGGGTTTTTTCTGTGCATCTATATTTCAGTTTGTATTTAGTACGAAATGTATGATTTCACGGGATGACCGTAAAAGTAATAAAAAAATGAAGTTGAAAAAATAAGTACAAAAAAGATACTTCATAGCTAACTTGTTTAAAGTTGCACAGTAGCGCCATCTCTTGTCCAGGTGAGCGGTTAGTTCCGAAGGAGTGTTAAAATCTCTCGATGAGGGTGTAACATAGATGTGCGCTTGTCACTGCATAAGGTGATGATTTAGCAGATTGAAATGTATGATGTATAGGAAAGATTCGTGTCTAATCTCTAGACCAGTGGTGGTGTAGGGGTATGGCACGCGGCACGGAATGCTGAGGACCTGGGTTCGATTCCCAGCATTGGTCTTTTTTCTGGGGTTTTTTCTGTGCATCTATATTTCAGTTTGTATTTAGTACGAAATGTATCTATATTTCAGTTTGTATTTAGTTTGAAATAGCTAATTAAATGTTTAGCTCCGGTAAGGGGAAGGCATGCGTTTTACCATATCCTGCTATAGGTTAGTCTGCGACTTTTCAATTATGTCTTATTTATACTGTTAATGATCACGAGAGTAGAAAAAGTTGCATTACTTTCGCTAGATTATTGAGCAATGACTATAAATACATAATAATAGTGAGATACACCTTTGCCTTATCTACACTTTTCATGAGGTGAGATAGTCAATACGGGTCAGTTTTAAGTTAAAAAAATATGTATATATGTATGTAAAACTCTTTATTACGTACATAAAACACATGAAAATTAACAGTTAATAAGAGAAACAGGTGTACAAAGGCGAACTTATCCCTTAAAGGGATCTCTTCCATTTAACCTTTGCACGATTGAGCTTGATATGTAATGGCAAACCTGACTTTTCCATTTCAGCTACATAAGTACTAAAGCCCGACCAGGAAAATAAAAACCCTGCTCTGGGGGCGTTAAATTAGCAATAATTATAGCAACACTGTACCTACCAGTCATGTTGACAACAAGGAAGGTCGATCCTTCAGACTTTCTCTCCGACAAATACTTCGTCATATTGAATATAACTTTTCGTAAATGGCTTTTAATACTTAGTTTTCGGCATTTTAACGCACAAATAACCCACAATATCCAAGAAACGCACCACGAGCAATCGACACCTCACTTAGACAGCAATTGGCAGATGACATTAATGACGTCTTCAAAGTTACTGTTGCCAGTTGAAGAAATTAGTCCCATTAGTTTTCCGCAATATGGCGAGGGTTTTTATTTTCCTGGTCGGGCTTTACATGAATATTATGTTTTTAATAAGTTTCAATGTGAATAAATTAGCCTTTTAACCTCATTTCTATCGACTCAGGCATCCAGTTAAAAAAAATCAAAACATAGACAATTTTTTTTTCAGAATACCAAGTTACTTCGGCACGCTCACGCCCCGCGCCGCGGCCTCTGGTATCTTGGATAGCGTGCGCCGCAACTACCCCGAGGCGTCGATTCCGAAGCACATGCTCTTCCTCGGCCACCTGTTGAGGATACTGCCGAGGAAGGCTACTGTGCTCATACGGGACTTGCTCGATACTGGGGTGGATTTTGCGTGATATTCAAGTAAAAGCAATGTTCGTATACGCAAGGCGTCTTCAAATTTGTCCGGATTGTTTCAGCAAATGGTTAGGGTAGTTTGACTGAATACTCATATAAAGGTTTTTTTTATATTTCATCACACAAGTCGGTGTCTGTACATTGAAGATATTTGAGAAAAACTGTCACTAGGGCTATTTATTAGCGCAATAGAACCCAAAACAATGATTTTTAGAATTATTGTCTGTTTGTCTGTTTGTCTGTGCGTTTGTGCGCGCAAATCTCAGAAACGGCTTAACCTAGAAGGATGCGGTTTTCACTGATATATTGGTATTTTCTTGGATTAACATTTAGTGTTTGTTTCATTTGAATCGGTTCACAAATAAGAAAGATACGTCTATTTTAAGAATTTATCGAACAGGTTTTATTGTTTGAACGCGCTAATCTCAGGAACTACTGCTCCGATTTGAAAAATTCTTTCAGTGTTAGATAGCAAGGAGAAGGCTATAGGCTATATATCATCACGCTAACACCAATAGGAGCGGAGCGGAGCGGAAGAATGTTTCAAAATCGGGGGTTTTTGAAGTAAAACTTCTATAGGCACGCTTGACTTGGGAGTACGGTGCACGGTGTTGAATGTGAACGCGGGTGTGCGGGGGGTGCGGGGGCGGGTATTTTTTTTTATATCAAGGAACTAAGTAGAGTCATAATTGATGAAAAAGCAAATTGGATAAAAAAAAATAAGCTGCCCAAATTACTAATTCCACGCGGACGGAGTCGCGGGCAAAAGCTAGTACTAAATGCGAACTGAAACATGGATGCACAAAAAAAACACAGAAAAAGACCAGCTCCGGTTTGTGTTTCTGTTTCGGTTTGTTTTCGGTGTGTGTTTCTGTGTTTTTACTGTGCATCCATGTTTCAGTTCGTAATTATTTAGTATGAAATATATGGACCGTAAAAGTAAAAAAAAAATGGAGTTGAAAAATAAAAATACAAAAGATACTTCATACCAAACTTGAAAAAGGTTTTTTTTGTTAGGATTTAGGTTTTTTATTCACAATATACTACGACGTGGTACTATCTTCGACGCGGTACACTTTGAACATCGATTAATGTATGTCAAAATTCATTTACTTACCACAATTAAAACATCCTGAAAAACGATGGTATTTATTTAAACTAACCCAACTACTGAAATATTCCGGATTAATATTAATAAATTAATAATAACAATTCATTTATTTACCATCAACTTTGTTAATATAATTATACTTAAGTTAATTGTTAGTATTTTCACATAATAAGACGCCCTGTATAAGTTGAATTCGTAATTTTGAAACCATTTCGAACACTTTAAGGGCCGTTACAGACGGACTGCATGCTAACTTCAACGTAACTGCCGGCTACCCATACATGTTTTATTACAGTTTGATGGCAGTCGGAAAAACTGCACGGAAACTTCATGCTAAAACACGGTCGCGAAGCACGAAGAATATCGTATAATGACCTGTCACTATGTGTCTCTGTCGCTTGTACGTAAATATTCGCCATTGCACTCGCACATTTAAATTTGTAAGAATGCGACGGAAAATATTTACGTGCGAGGGACAGAGACAAGTAGTGAAGGTCATTGTGCGACATTCTTTGTGCTCTGCGACCATACTTTAGCTGCGATTGTAATATACATATGGGGGGATCGGTAGTTGCGGTTACGTTGAAATGTAGTCCGCCTATACAAGCTCTTAGTTATCAGAATAAGTTGCAATTTGATGTGGATGTGTAATTTGAATGACAATGTTATTGCAGTCATCAGAATAAAACAGTCAAAAAAAGTTGTTTATAAAATATTTTTAGCAAAAACTTATTAAGATTCTCATGACACCTGTCACCTTGGTATAAGTATTTAAGCGTTTAGGAATATTAACAGAACTGAACTTGGAGTTGCAGTGGCGTATACGGTATAACGTCTACACTCTGCTTTTCACTTCGATTGCAAGAAAATTAAACAGCAACATTTGAAATTAAATTTACAAGCTCTTATTTTTCATACATTGCAATTTCTTTAATAATGTACTAGATTTGCCTATTTCTATTAATTTCCTAATTTAACACTAGTTTTGAATCATCATCATCATCATCCCAGCCTATATCGATACCGGAAATCTCAAATGGCGTAAAGGACAAAATGCGAAAATGCGAAAATGAGTCTTAAATGCCATCGTATACAGCTTTTTTTTCCCTATCGCATTTTTGTCCTTTACGCCATTTGAGATTTCCGGTATCGATATATGTCCCACTGCAGGGCACAGACCTCCTCTCATAATGAGAATAATAATAATTGAAAAATTTGAATTATGTATGTGTTTCTTAAATCTTATTTGCCAACGTGCAGCATGGACTGTTTTATATTTAAAACGAAATTTATTAATATTATAATTTATATGGTTAGGTAAGCATGTATGTACACATAGAATAATTATAATGTTTGTAATTTATTGAAACAAGTAACACTGGGGAATGGGGATTGATAAGTAAACCAAAGGTGCCTTAATATATACTTAGAACGGTAAAATAATATAGCCTGAAATTTGACACATATGTATGTGTGTCTAAACATACGCGATGTCGAAATGTATAGAACAATCACCAGCGGCGGACTAAGCCCGTCAGAGGCCCGGGGCGGTACAGCTGAATCCTCGTTCAGCTTAAAATAGTAGATTGATCACCAAGGGACTAAAACAAGCCACAATGACACAAGATGTTTAGCCACCCGAGCAGAGCGAGGCTGGCTTTAGTTCGCGTGCTATTATGGTTGTTTAGTCTCGCGTTAAACATTCTACTTTTCACTTTGATTGCGAGGAAAAAACTACGTTTTATACATAATTACAATATTACTTTTTAACAACGTACGCTCAAAACGAATAATGGACACCTGTTCAAAATTCACATACTTATCAAAATCAAAAAACTTTGTTCCGCGGTTTTTCTTTTATTTTATTTTTTGGTAGTGACGCTTCAAATGCTTGCATATTTAGCCAACAGATTCAAACTTGAAAACTATTTTAAAACTAATTGGACTTGGGTTTTGGGTTTTTTTTTATATTTTTGCCACATATCATTTTAGGTCACATTTTAAGAGCATGAGAAGTGAAAAAATTATATTGGTAAGTAAGTAGGTACTAAACATATTTTTCATTTTTAAACCCTTGTTTAGGATTTGATCACGGGATTATAGAAGCTTTTGGACCGGAGGCCCAGGGCGTGCCGCCCCTTCCTCCCCCTACTCCGTTAGTCCGCCACTGACTCACCCATAACATACCTAACCCAGGGCTAACGATTTAATTTTTTAACCCATGCAATCGGCCCTTAATTGTGATTTGTGATTAATCGTTTGCTCAAGTTTGTAGTTTTCAGTAGTTTTATATGTAAGTTTTTAGATGAAGTGGTTTGTCTAACAGGGTCGTTATAGACATTTTCAATCTAAATCAAGCAAGAATAGCAAGTTAAGCAATGTCTATTTTATTGTTAGTATTCGTAAGAACGCATTAAAAGCCGTCTTTTCTATTTTAATGCATGAACCAAAGACGTATCAATTGTTTGTTAAGTTTTATAAAATAAAATTAATTTTATTGCCTAATATTTTTTTTTCTCCTGAGGATCCCTCCATTCCATTAAAGTTGAACTTTTGTACCGTACAATAACTGTGAAGATTAAAAGACCAATTTAAGTAATGTGTAGTATCTTTTGTGTCTGCTTTCCGTTTTATTCTTCGATCAACAATACTACTTTGTTGTATTGTTGATTGAAGGTTTTATTAATTTAAATAGGGATGTTTCCTAGGTAAAAAAATAATAATTCTTATTAGTCCGTATTTTACATTATCAAAAAATATTAGACACGTAATTTTTCTTTTGACAATTAAACAAAAAATGACGAAGATATGGCGCGTTGAAGTTCCGCGTGACGAGGCGTGACGTCACTTGTTCCTAAAACGCTCATACAAAGTGTAGGAACAAGTGACGTCACGCGAAACTTCAACGCGCCATATCTTCGTAATTTTTTGTTTAATTGACAAAATAAAAAATACGTATATTTCGTACTAAATACAAACTGAAATATAGATGCACAGAAAAAACCCCAGAAAAAAGACCAATGCTGGGAATCGAACCCAGGTCCTCAGCATTCCGTGCCGCGTGCCATACCCCTACACCACCACTGGTCTAGAGATTAGACACGAATCTTTCCTATACATCATACATTTCAATCTGCTAAATCATCACCTTATGCAGTGACAAGCGCACATCTATGTTACACCCTCATCGAGAGATTCTAACACTCCTTCGGAACTAACCGCTCACCTGGACAAGAGATGGCGCTACTGTGCAACTTTAAACAAGTTAGCTATGAAGTATCTTTTTTTTTTTTTGTACTTATTTTTTCAACTTCATTTTTTTATTACTTTTACGGTCATCCCGTGAAATCATATATTTCGTACTAAATACAAACTGAAATTTAGATGCACAGAAAAAACCCCAGAAAAAAGACCAATGCTGGGAATCGAACCCAGGTCCTCAGCATTCCGTGCCGCGTGCCATACCCCTACACCACCACTGGTCTAGAGATTAGACACGAATCTTTCCTATACATCATACATTTCAATCTGCTAAATCATCACCTTATGCAGTGACAAGCGCACATCTATGTTACACCCTCATCGAGAGATTTTAACACTCCTTCGGAACTGAAAAAATAAGTACAAAAAAAAAGATACTTCATAGCTAACTTGTTTAAAATAAAAAATACGTGTCCAATATTTTTTGATAATCTAAAAGACTGACTAGTTAGGAAAGTAGCCTATTGTCCAGCTGCTCTTATTTATACGATCAGTCGACTCAATTCTTTAATTTTCAATTCTTGATCATGCGTGTTTTATTTATTGCTTGTAAAAAAACATGCAAACAAGTTAATTGCTTTCTTATTAACTGGCAGGCATGCTTACTCTTAAAATAATACCCTTTTATTAGTTTTACTTGTAACTTGATTGTATTAAGTAGCTATTTTGGGTCTCAACGACCGCATTAGCCTGGTTGGTAGTGACCCTGCCTACGAAGCAAGAGGTCCTTGGTTCGAATCCCGGTAAGGGCATTTATTTGTGTGATGAGCACGAATACTTGTTCCTGAGTTATGGATGTTTTCTATGTATTTAAGTATTTATTTATCTATATAAGTATGTTTATCGTCGTCTAGTACCCATAGTACAAGCTTTGCTTAATTTGGGACTAGGTTGATTTGTGTAAAATTGTCCCCTAATATTTTTTTTATACGTTTGGCAAGTGCTGGCAAATGCACATAAAATGATAGAATAACTACGCGGTATTACAGCTTCCAAGTAATTTTGGAACTCTATTTTATTTTAATTGTTACCCATTTCGTATAGAAGTTTTTTAAATTTGCCGGTATTTTCTCGTATCAGCTTTCACTGGGCAGTGTCAAGTACAGATGTGCTTAAAATTTGGTATATGTTTTTTATAGATATTAAAGATATGAATATGACTACCATTTGATTAAGTACGTGTAATAAGAATTAGATTTTCACAATATAACTTACTAGCTGTTGCCCGCGACCGCGTCTGTGAAGAATCCGTTTATTCCTTTCCCGCGGGAACCATACAATTTTCCGGGGTAAAAAGTATCCTATATAAAATACAAAAAAAGATTTAAAATCCAGGCTATAAACTATATGTGTGTCAAATTTCATCAGAATCCGTCAAACGATTTTAGCGTGAAAGAGTCACAAACATCCAGACATCCATACTTACAAACTTTCGCGTTTATAATATTAGTTAGACTAGATAAGATGTAAGATTTATACATATTATTTACAGTTTCAGGTTCCAGAGATGATGACGAAAGATGTTTTTATTAAATTTCGATCAACCAAAAAAGTAAAAAACGTAAGGTCACCGCACCGACTTTTTAAACTAGCAACACAGCACAAAATGTCAGTTGTTATTAACAGCACAGTGGCGCCATCGCTTCAGAGTTTTGTTTCGTTTGCCGTCGCGTTTTTATGGTTTGAGAAGAAAAACAATTAAAATTCGCAATTTAAATAAGTGCGAGTGCATTTGTTTCTCGTGTTTTTAATCGGATTCAAATCAGACTTTTTGAAAACTCCAGTGGTGTTATAAACCAGCGAGGTTATTGGTAAGTATTATTCTGTCTGCTAACAAAACCGATCGATATTATACAAAACTAATGTTTTATTAACATATTTCGGTTAAATTTTCTCAATAATCTTGTAGACTAATGTTAAAACTAGCGTTGTAATTGTGCAAAACGTGATGACCCATTTATGTTTTACACATAAGTGTACAACTTTCTACAGTAAGTATAAATTACGATCTACGTAGTTCACCCGACATCTGTCTGTTCGCAAAACAAGTTTCGTAACCGTAATCACTAAATACACTTGCATAAAAAATTAATATTCTTCCTGACGTATTTCCATACGAACTTGTTACCCATTTCAATTAAGGTGTCCCATTAAATAAAACACATATTTTAATAGGAGGACGAGAGTTGAATTAATTAGGTATAATACTTTTACATTTACCGCAGTAAGCTGGATTTTGCCGAACATTTTGATCAAATAAAAAATAAATAACAGAACAGGCAACTTGGCATTTAAAGCAGGTCTTAAGTTGGTTGTTTACCATTGTTTTTTGTGTGTTTGATAGAATAAAATTGCATATTATTACTGATTGCGTGCTTTGTAGTAATTTTTCCTTTTTCTGCAAAGTGTTTCCAAAAAACCCTGTGGCGGTGCTAAATAAATATCTAAACTCAAGGATCATAATTGCATTTAACCCCTCGTATGCTTAAGACACTGATCTGTGCACAATTTAAGGCATACTTTTTGTATTTTTTTTTCAAACCTTTATCATAGGATGTATATGAAACAGTTGAGACTAGAATAGAATCCACGATTTTTTTCACTTCCCGCATTTTACAGAGGAAAAGAAATACTAACAATTATAGGTACGTAGCCTATTGTCTGCCTATTGTTTTCAACCAACTTCAATTATTGTTCATTTCATTTAGTTCACTGATTGAATTGTGGTAAAGGAACACATGTATTTTATTGCACTCTATACTACTGACAACTAGGTAGATATATTGACTAATTTTATAAAGAAGGTTAATTTTCAGAAACTCAATTTTCAAACTGGTTATTGTGCTCTACTCACCTTTAAATTGTACAAGTATACTTCCTGCAATATCTGATGTTAGATGTTGTAAATAAACTGTTTATGAAAGAGATATAATGTTCAATTCTTGTCAAACTTTATATTCTAATTAGAGTTTCTTGGTCACTCTAGACTTGCCTATATTATCTAAGCTAGATGGTGCCAGCAACAGTAGGAGCCTTTGGGCAAAACGGGCCCTGGGTGATTGGGGGCTTACCTCACTTTCAATCCCAGAGGAAGTCTCACAATTCACTTATTATGCTAATCAGAGATGCTTTTTTTGATAAGCCTGGATCAACACTTCACCACCCAGCCCAGCAACCCTGGAATAGTGGTTCATATGCCCTCAGTTTAGAAAATTTAAAGATTCTAGGCCAAGGATGGCAAACCTCTGGTAAACTAGCTGTTGCCCATCACTTTGTGAAAAACGTTTATTGCTGTCCCAAAAGAACTATGCCATTTTCCAGGATAAAAAGTATCTTCAGTTGTTCTCCGGGACTTTAACTATCTCCACACCAAATTTCCTGTAAAATGGTAACAAACATCTTCTCAAATTTTCTCATTAAGAGGGTATGATGCGCACCATTTTCCCATACAAACATAGTCCCCTGTTTCCTCCCTGGATAATGGCTTTAGAGCCAAAATTTTTTACTGTGTAATCTGTATCTACCACAGCTATGCCCCTATGTTTCGTTTTTTTCCATATTTCAATTAACATAAGAAATATGAGCTTTCAAAAACTGAAAAAATTTCCCAATTTCAACGTCATTTTTAGACACTCATCAGAAAAGTATCCCTCCTATAAACAAAAAAAAAGAAAACATAGGGGCATAGCTAAATCTGTCCTCTAATTATTTATGAAAAAAATTATTTATTGGTTTTGATAAATTTTACGCGCCTATAACGGTCTGAGGTGCAGTTGTCCTACTCTCGCTGTACTGACACGGAGGGGTTCGGGCGAGACAGCGACATTTCATTAAAATACCTATTCTCAAAATTCTCTCAGCCATCGTACCCTCTTAATAATATTAGTAGTGGGACATATATATGCTGGGATGATGATGATGATGCAGTAGAGTAGTTATATAAACATGGTAAGCTACCTGCAGGGTCCTCTTTAGCCTATTTTTTTTTTTTTTTTTTATTAAATCCTACCCCCGACGAGTCGTCGAGGCCTGTACTAATCTAGGTTACATTCATACCAGTTCTCGCTTGTTCTACTTCTCGTACTTTTATTCCGCATACAATATCTTTCTTTCATCCATCATATCTTTTATATTCTTGTGGGATCCCTCCCACCTACGACTATACTACTTAGTTAATTAATAAATGCTAGCCTATTAGGGGCCCTGGACACTTTGGGGCTTTGACTAACCAAACCAAAGTTTTAAACAGTTATTTTATATAGGGAGGGGCATTGTCCGTGGGGACCTGGGCAAGTGCCCTTTATCCCCAGTGGGTAAGAGGAGCCTGGCTACCTGTAATTTGATAAAATAGATAAATATAAGTCTGTTTAACAAGTACAATTTTGTGAATTATTGGCATGCCCAAATTATTTTTGATGCAGCATGAAGTCAATGAACACTTTTGTATGTGGGAGTATAATTTCCGTATTAGTTGGCTGTACTATAAAATAAACACTGAAGACCAGAATGGCACCTGTGCTAAATGATACTGCTGCAGTGTGGCACTTCTATTTCTTCAAATCTCAATTTCTCATGAGTCACTCACTACAATGATCAGTTAATCTCTAGGTACAAAGTAACTCTGTCCTTTCTCACAGAACATATTATAACAATTAAAAGCCTGCTGTTTGTTTTGGTACAGTGAGTGTAAAAATATGTACTTACTATTGACTGCAGAAGTACATATTTTTGTATATATTTGATTTGTAGTGAAAATAAACGGATCACTTACATCTTAAAACGAATTTAACTCTACATGTTTTGGGCTAATCCGTAGCCCTTCTTCTCAGAGTCACAACGTCACGGCGGCTGCCAAACGTGAGCCCGAAACATGTCGAGTTAAACTCGCTTTAAGACGTGAGTGATCCGTTTATTTTCACTATGAGCGAGTTTCACGGTAATTTCATGTTTAAAGTATTTGATTTGTGCATAAAAATATATACCATACCACACAATCTTGTTCCGAATGTGTTTAAATAAGGTTGTGGTACATTTTTTCGATTGAGTCGAATAATTCTATATTTTGACTACCCAGATACAACTTACGCATAATTAGAAGATCAAAACAGAGTCTGATATGTCATGTTGTCTCCTCTCAAGATGCCATTCTTAAAGAAGATAAACAGTATGAAAAAATAGCGTAACTTATCACAAGGTCATAATTTTAACTGATTTTTTTAAATTGTGAATGTCTTTAGCCCAAACTATAAACTATAAACTCTTCGTTACAGAATCGTTAAATTAATTAGAATACATGTAAGTTTTCGGTCCATAACTAATTATAGAGATTGATAGTGTGTCGTAAACTTAATACAAGATATTTTTTTTCTTTACACCGGAATTTCGTTTAAGTACTCTCCTCGCTACTTAAGAACTTAATTTCAGTTTTTCCCCCACACTCCAAATACGCAAATTCCGTTGTAACAAATAATAGGTATAGATTCTGCCGGATATTTAGCCGCCTAACGATGTTTATCAGTGGTCCTGAATGTCTTATTTTTGGGACTTTCATTTCTCGCAATTTGATTAATTGCTTTGTAATGGCATAAGGCATTAGCGGGTAATTTATTGTTAATTCTATAGGAAAAGCTTACGGCGAATTGATCGTATTTATAACGGATTATTGCGGTAGAACTGGCCGACGAAATCTGACGTTTAATAAATCCATTGGATGGATTTATGATGAAAAGTGGTTGAGGTGAAAAAGTTTCCAATGGAATATCGGTTTTCAGAGGTACAAGCTATAGGATAATTGAACTGAAGACGTAGTGTTGTAAATCAAACATTCCGTTTCCAGTTTGAATTCTACGTACTTCTTGGGAGTCTTTGATAGGGTCGGATGACAAGTTAAAAAAAAATAACGCCAAGTTAGTGTAGTTTACCCGTAGAAAATATCCTGGAAAATCGATCGACAAGTCCATTAACTTGACGCATACTTTTGAAGTGTCGCTTGGAAAATATAGAGTAGAAGTGTTGCTGTTTTTTAGCAACATAACGTCCAGGAAAACGAAGTTATCGCAGAATTGAGATGGGGTAGCGGACTGATTGTGTATGAGAAAGGTTAGAAAACAATCAAATCTACGTTATGGACAGACAAGAAAAGTGTCCCGACAGGCATCACGGGTGATACAGTCCAGTGGGTGGTTCCCGTAACTAATTATGTACATAAATTTTGTAGTTCCAAGAAGTTAAAAGTTAAAGGGGACAGGCTGTCTAGCACTGACAGTTCCTCACAAAAATTAAAGATTTGCTATTTCTGAGAAAAAAGTATGTTTTATACCTAATACAGAAAATTTAGGTTTTACGTTGTACCTTAAGTTTTCCAGTAGACTTTATTTCCAATTCGCATGTACAACATCCTCCGTCATTATTTCCCGACAAGACAGGTGACCTAGAAAATCTATCTTCTGTTGAGTTCCAATAAGTAAAGCTGGCATCTTGTCGCTGCTTGCCGGAGCTCGTGAGATATTTTCCATCACATAAAGCAAATAAGCGCTGATATTGCTTTTATAATAATGTCGCATCTGGCTGATAGCTAGACTTTCTATTTTAGAAACGATTAAGAGCACTAAAGGCGATGACTGATGATATGTACTAGGGGCGTTCAATAAAAAGTGAGAATGAGTATGTTATAAACAACTTTTACTAAATGTCTTTTTATTTTTCGACATAGTCACGTTTTAGCATAATACACTAAGTATATCTTTTTTCTAAACTTAAAATTCAATTTTTAAAAAAGGTCTCATCTTGAGTACTTAAAAAATCTTGTACTGCAGCGACTACCGCATCGTCGTCTTCAAATTTCTAGCCTCTCAGGTATTGTTTCAATCTCGGAAATAGGTAGAAATCACTGGGAGCGAGATCTGGTGAATATGGAGGATGCATAAGGATATCGAACCCAGCATCACGAATTGCAGCCATTGCAACGGCGGACTTGTGTGCCGGGGCATTGTCCTGGTGGAACAGCACAACTTTCGAGAGTTTACCTCGCCGTTTTTCGCGGATCTTTTTCGCAATGTTGCTATTTGTTTGGCGTATAATGTGCCCGTAATAGTGGCTCCATGCTCGAGATACTCAATCATTAATACCCCTTTACCATCCCAAAAAACAGAGCCCATGACCTTACCGGCAGATGGGCTCACCTTGAATTTCTTCGGAGTTGGAGATGATGGCCTTTTCCATGTCATAGACTGCAGTTTCGTTTCAGGGTCGTAATGGTGGAGCCATGTTTCGTCCATTGTTATAAATCGCGCCAAAAAAAGTTCCCGGTCTTGCTGCATCAGGTTCAAAGCTTCTTGACAAATCTCTAGTCTAGTTTGTTTTTGCGTGTCAGTAAGCATTCTTGGTACCCAACGCGCAGATACCTTTTTCATACCCAAGCGTTCATGTAAAATATTATGCACGCTCCCCGTTGAAATCTTTACATTTTCAGCAATAAAACGAACCGTGACACGACGATCCGCCAAAACTGAGTTTTCGACTTTTTTCACAATTTCTTCAGTTACTGCTGTAGTAGGGCGTCCGGAGCGGGGGTCGTCCATTGTCGATGTTCTGCCACGTCTAAATTCGGCGCACCAACGTGCGACTGTCGAATACGGAGGAGCATTAGACCCTAAAGTGTCCCGCAAATCCAAATTGACTTGGTCCGTAGAAAAAATTTTCAAATACAAGTATTTGATAACGGTGCGCAGTTCAATTTTCTCCATTTTCGCTAACGTACTCAATAGCATTGCAAAGAAATTACCTTATATTTTTTAAACAAAAGACAGTTAGTTTTTTTTTTCATAGCATTCAACTAAATAGATTAGCTTTACCGGCCAGTATTTAATTTCGTAATATTAAAAGAGTTTGCATCTCATTCTCACTTTATATTGAACGCCCCACGTATATAACTGGATCACTGTTAATTTATCTTTCAGACGTTTTAGGCGAAAGGTTTTGACTGCTGATTTAAAGTCTGTCTCCCAAACGTACGACTACCTACAAAAAAAAGGAATGCTAATTGTTTAATACTGTGTAGAATGTAGTGTACATACTGTGTGTATTTATAATTTGAGAAGTTCGAATAGTTTGTACATTTCGGACGTACGTTATACTATACCTATTAATCCAACATTAATTTTATTTATCAAAAGTATAATGATTTAAAATATTCAGTTTTAATCCTTTTAAATAGGTCCTCTTTGTAGCTAGACTAGAGGGACGGACTATGTATACAAAATTTATATACGAGTACGTTCGTTGATCCTTTGCATGTTTTATAGATATAGACCAGTTGGTATCTCAAACCTTGTCTACCAGTTATTTGGTCAAATTATTTTCGATCGGACTGACGTATAGCAGATCACTACTTCTGATTCCGATGCTTCTTATTTTGATCTTTTCAACGCAAAATACATTTCGTTCAAAAGTAATCGCCTTAAGAGCATAGTATACCCTTATAAGGTCATCGGTCCAGTTTGCGGAAGGTCTTCCAACGCTCTATTTCACAATGTGAGGTCAATAACACCTTTCTTCAGAAATAGATCAATAGCTCAAAATAGTTACAGGTTGCTTTCGTTGAAATTTTCGTCATGCATCTATTTATATCAGATACAAAGTGGTTTCAGCTTATTAAACTATCTTCGTTGATATACACGAGTCTGCTCCGTCCTGCCTGTATTTTATTTATGACAGTTTTAAAGTGTCTTTGTTTTGTTTGTCTGCGATTCAATGACGCGTAAACGGTTGCACGGATTTGGATGAAGTTTTGAAACCATGACGGAGCCATATATAAAATCTTAAATAAATCCCGGAACGGAAAATTGCAAGTTTCTGCAGGAGATCGATAAATATGCCTTAAGCCGTTGCCGCATGCCCTAGCAACCGTTGTTTACGATGAAGACGTAGTAACGGTTGCGTTGATACTTGTGCCGCATTCAAAAATGTTACAATCAATAGTTTAGTGTGTATGTTTAGAATAAGCTTCCAGCAGTGATTGTTTACTTAGTATGACTCCTGAGTCCTGATATGTATGACAACGGTTACACGTTCATTCTGACGTAGGTTCAGTCCATCATTCTGGTCAGAATAACGAGAGAATGATCGTGTAAGGGCATTTCTATTTTTCGTTGTACCGAAAATTAAGAAATTGTTAACAGGTGATTAAAATTAGTCCGTTTGGTGACGCACTTTTTCAAGCCTTTACAATAAAAAAAACGTAACAAATCGGACAAGTTAAGCAATGTTTAACAAGAAGTGAAGAACTGTTCGGTTTGTTACGTTTTTATTTTTATTGTAAAGACTTGAAAAAGTGCGTAACCAAACGGACAAATTTTAACTCCCTGTTAACAATTTCTTAATTTTGGGTACTACGAAAAATAGAAAACCTCTTGGACTGACACGGACTTATGGCAGACTGATGAAAATTCAATACTTTAAACTAACATTCGTCAATCCGTTGTGAACGTCAGAAAACCAGAATGATGGACTAAACTGACGCCAGACTGAACGTGTCACCGTTTTCTGTATGTCACTGACACACTACATGATATTATGTCGCTCTTGCAAATAGAAGCCCCCTCCCCCTCTTAATAAGCAAATAAATAATAATCAACATTTGCTTTGAACTCACAGAGTTAATTTATAAAAACAAAATGTTGCTTAAAAGGCTCTTTAAAAAAGCCCAGTTAAAAATTATGTCTATGAAAAAACTATTCTGTTTGCGTAAACGCAGCCGCAATGTTTTCTCCAAACACATTAGAAAAACATGAGCCGCTTAATTTTTTCAAAGGATTTAATATATTTCTAAAGACCTCCCCCGCGGTTGTAAATTGTAAATAAACGCATAAAAAAGACATGTCGTTCGTATTAACTCATTTGAAAGCATCCCGCGTTGTGGCCGTGTAATTCGCTCGCTCGTCTCTGTCACGTGAACGCATGACACTGTTTTTATTATAATAGCGTAATGGAAATGGAATTACGCCTTTTACTACCTGGTATTATTTTGGTTTCATAATTTTGTTTCAATTCGAATTACGTGTACGTACTTAGCTCAAACTCTGTCATAACATTGCCAAAGAGATGATTTTTTATGCAACTTTATGTAAGCATCATCTTACAATACCTAAATGTTTTGGTGTCACAGCTAAGGCTCTTTTTGAAATCATATCTTTCGAAATACCATTCGAAAACGAAGAAAAACTGTGTTAAATTTGAAATTTTAGTACCTATTTGAGTGAAATAGGAGAAAATTTCCGCCTTCCTTTATTTTTATAACTAGTCGAAAGTATTCAAATGGAAATAGGTACAGATTATCGTGAAAATAGAAACATTTTTGATACAAAGCTTTTTTGCTGCCTGCACTTTTTGTTGACTAAATATACTTGCATTGTCATAATGAAACTATATGTAGTCGATTCTGTTAATCGTTGAAAAGATCCGTCTTGTGGATCCTGCCCGGACCACCAGTTATGATCAGAACTACCGGATTATTGTATTTGTCACCAATCGTAATGCCAAATTTCAGCTCAACCGGATACCAGATAAAAAGCTGATAAAAATCTTCTCCAACATTCTTTAGTGGCGCACTCAAATATGTTGAATGTACTCGGATTTAGGTACATGATTATTCTCCGAACTATCGATCCTTATATGACCATGGATATAGCTTAGTGCGTCACTGACAGTCATCATTGATATAATAGACAACTGACTCAGCCTCA
Organism: Archips crataeganus; assembly: GCA_947859365.1. Taxonomy (NCBI): domain Eukaryota; kingdom Metazoa; phylum Arthropoda; class Insecta; order Lepidoptera; family Tortricidae; genus Archips; species Archips crataeganus. The sequence goes on from OX402048.1 coordinate 21,276,609, forward strand.
ACTAGGATCTGCTTGAGGCATTGGAGTTGAGTGCATGCATTGTGTTGCCAAACGGACTAGAAAACTAATCAATCAGCCACATCCACCCACAGCTGGGTTAAAACAAGCAAGCCGAATTAGGATTACTTTTGTAATTCAGCAAGCGACCCTCGATATACCTGTGACATATAAAAAGAAGACAAGATGTATACAAATTCAAAAAGAGCACATCAAAATCTATCAAACTACCTATTTTCAAAACTCCTGGAAAACTTTCCCGGTAGATCTACCAGATGACTGAATCAATACCTACATAAGGCTACTCTCAAAATGAGAGTGTATTCAATTACCACACTATTCAAATGCTCATCTAAATAAAGTCTTTTTAATAGTAAACAGAAACCTAAAAAGTCAAACTTTTTTATTTAAAAACAAAAAAAATTACATGGAAAATTACAAATTATAAAAAAAAACACGTACGTACACACTCATAAATAATAAATAGCTTTTCATCCACAACAAGTTTCATCAGGTAAATAAAAAAAACAACAAAAACCAAAAGGGGAGTAAATAAGTACACGCCCATAACGCAGGCTCCGTTAAAAACGCTTCTCTCCATCGCGCATACGTCTCAGGTTCAGGTTCCAAACTGACTCGCACCCGGCCCAAAAGTACCGAAAACACCCGCTGCATTACCGCGCTGTATTGCTAACGATATCCGTTGAACCAGGTACGAGCCCGACCTAGGATCACATCCCCTTTCCCGCATCCTCAACCCTAAAGCCCTTATAAAAGTTTTTGCCTCAGAGCACCAAGGACCCGCCGTTTCCACCGCGATTGGAACAAACTCATACCCGGGCGTTAAGTTCTGATACTTCGCGAGTTTCAGTTTAGCCGCACTTTCAGCAGCTGCCTTACACACGTGGCGTCCCACAGCAAACTACGCCCTCTCATCCACGGAACCAACGTTAAGCCATCTGGCCTTTTTCCATCGGTACGGCACAGGCCCTGAGGCTCCAGTACACAAGGCACACCTGCGGCAACCAAACAAACAAAACACAAAACACAATATATTAATACCGAGGAGATCAGTCGAAGAAAAGAAGTCACCGACATAGCCTCACGATTAGCTCGTTGAAATGGCAATGGGCAGGCCATATAGCACGCAAAACAGATGGCCGTTGGAGCCCAAAAGTTCTCGAATGGAGATCACGGACTGGCAAGCGCAGCGTGGGACGTCCACCAACGAGATGGATGGACGATTTGCTGAAGGCCACAGGTTCATGGTGGATGCAAGTTGCTTCCAACCGTAATGATTGGGCGTCAATGAGGGAGGCCTATGTCCAGCAGTGGACGTCCTACGGCGGAAATGATGATGATGATGATGATGATAAATATGCGAGTGTAACGCTTATAGGACAATGATTTAATTAAGTATATCATTTTGAATAATTGATTGTTTCAAAGTTACTGACATAGCTCGTAGAGTCCCCAGACTTAATAGTGGCAGTGGGCAGGGCCACATTGCTCGTGGGACCGACAGCCGATGGGGCAATTGGACGGTCTGGTAAAAGACGTAGGAAGGGCTTGGATGCAGGCAGCGCAGGACCGATAGTTGTGGAACTCTTTGGGGGAGGCCTTTGGCCAGTAGTGGACGTCTTTTGGCTGATATGACGATGATGATGATTGATTTAGGCGTTACTTTGAGGAGGTTCATATTCATATCATAGTACTAATCCGTAACCACTGATTGTAATTCAAATACTTTTTCTTGTTCATTTAAATCCTGTAAGTATTTTTCATTGCGACTCAATTGTAACCAAAGGCATAAATATCTATGTAGAGTTTTTTTTACCTCTATATTGTTCAATCTTATACAAAGTTATATATAGTCTTAAAGGTTGTGACGCAGGTGCGCTGGCTCCGATCGTTTTCCAAACTGCGGTTTTTCCGACATTAAATTTGAATATGCCATTACTTTGGGGCTTTCTTGTTATTCCAGTCCTTTGCATTAAAATCCACTGCTACAAGTTCTCAATCCTTTACGATTATGTCTTGTGTAATATTAAAATATTATTTTAATGTAATTGCTTTGTCGTTACTTTTTAGAACTTTAGCGATTTTCGGGACTGTAACATAATTATATCTAGTAAAATTAATTTATTGCTTGGTTGGTTCTTGTAGCGTTTTTATTTTTGTTCGTTTTGAGGCTTATCATGAACTCCAAAAATAAAATGCCTCTGTGCATATGCCGTACTTTTACGTAAAATTATTCAAGGGCTTCTGATACATTGAAATAAAACATCAGCATTCATCACAAGAAATTTTTAATCAGTACCCAATGATTGGGAAGGCATAAAAATCAGAACAACACCATATTATCTGCCTTGTTTTAGCATAATTGACTTTAAATTAACTCCAGTTCTTGCAAATGTCCCAGTCGGCAATTCCACCAATTAAGCAAAAAAAATTCGTCAAAAACTTTCCGCCCTTTGTACATAATTCAACAGCAATTTCTTTTTAAAAGAAACGGCTTTGGACAAGCACGCTTTATTTAGTAAAGACAGCTTATTTTCCTTGCTCTTTTAAAATCGCTTGTAATAGGATACAAAGTGGGTCTAATTGAGAGGCTATGAGCTGGAAGATCGTCCGTTTGATTAACTCTGAAAGCTCTGACAAAACCACCAACGGCCCCGAGTTCCCACTTTCCGTTCACTTCGCTATAATTTTAATGTGATTTTTCTTTTAGAGATTTCGTGTTCGGTCTTTATTTTTTTAATAGATGAGTGTTTTAACGGCTTTGATATTTTGTAACCCTTTCTTTTGAAAGCGGGAAGGATTTTTTTCGGCTTTTCGGGGAATTGAATTAACAATTGCATTTGTTCTTGGTTATATTTTGTTGTCGAGTAGAGAGTAACCACTTCTAAAGTACTCTCAGTCTAAAACCATTGCAGAAACGTGCCCAATAAAATATCTCCCACCATCTTAAGCCGGGCGGGAGACGTGATTATGGAGGAATAACATCGTAATATTAGCCAGGATATCTCAAAGAGGAAAATCTCCCAGATACGCAACGTAATTATGCATTAAGCAACCCCTAAACTCATTAACGCACTGCATGATAAACTAAGCCACTATTATCCAGCAGTTTTCATAGTGTATTTGTACTTAGTTCTGCGCGGTTTCAGAACGGTTCCCGCTTTGGAAACTTTAATTACACATACATGACTCGCCAAAACGCATTGTTATGGTTTTTGAACGCGTATTTTAGGCTCTGGTGACCGTAGTTGTAGTTTTGGCAATTTACGAAAATGTTTCGCACATTTTGTGGACGTTTGATGCTTTATATTATGCGTGTATTATATTCTTACAATTTAGTTATAGTAGAAACCATTAAAAGGAACTTTTAAAGTTTTAAGGAACCTTTTTTTACGTGCAACGCGTACAGCGAATAACGACTATATACATTTTTTTTCTTTCACTTCTCCTGTCTACAATATTAAAGTGAAATAAATCGGCTCTTAAATTGAAGCCATTTATGTAGCCACTTTTCGATGCATGGTCACACTAATTAAAACTTTCATACAGCTTTGTTTGTTTTAGTTGTCAACTGTGCGATATTGAAAAGTTATGTTCCACGTTTAAAGCCATTGTAACGTTACAAATGTGGAACTGAGAGTTTAATTCCGCGCTCGGATACGTGGTAATATTGAGACTGAGGCAGAACACTGTCATGTAAGTTTTTAGCTGTCGATTAAGTTGCATGATTATAAGTCCAAGTTTTAGTCTGAGTTTAGCAGAGGATTTCTTCCCAAGCCTAATTCTAAGGGTAATTTTGCATACGGTTTGTTGTTCGTCTGACGATTGTAAATACCTAAGCTTATGTTGATAGGTTTGGTAAATATGTTGTTGTTGGTCCACAGCCCAAAACCGAACGGCCGCACGAAACATCATTCAATCATTTTGTCTCGGCATTTAGTTGAATTACATAGCGCCCTACTTAATCTCCACGTACAATTCGCTATAAGACCACGGTAACCGTTCCTTTGTCGCCGTTATAAATTGTTTCGGGAACATCCACAAGATTAATAGTTACCGAGTTCCCGACACGTGCTAAGTGAAAGACCCTCTAAAGTTAAGCCAGAGGAATTTCTGTTGTTTGTTTGTTAAGTTTATTGAGACTTTTTGACAGATATTGCCTTCTTTCACTAAATTTTCATTTCAATTAGCATTATCTTTATTACATTCGAAAACTATTGCATTCCCTTATGGATAGGCACTTATCGTTATTTTTCTTTTAGACAAAACTATAAATACTATAATCACTGCATAATATTTTACTCAAAACACGCTGCCGCATTCTGCGATACCTATTCAAGTTGTGGGTTCTAAACGTTGCAGTTGTTGTCTTTCATAGTATTATTACTCGTAAAAATATTCCATCACTTTTACTGCATTTTTACGATATTCAATCAGTTTCGTTGGTTATTATTATTGATGTTTTTCAACCAATTTTTTTATACTCGTCGATAATAATGTTCTTAGGTAACACAGAATCACAACGAAACATTCAGTTCATTTTAATGGCATTTAAACAGCAAAAGAAATTACTCAGGGCACGCAGAGATGATGTTAAAAGCTTTTATGCTTTCCGGACAACGGGAGCCCGAGTGAAACTCTTCGCATAAAATATATGTATTGCTCGCAACAGAATCGCGAGCGATAAGTTAACGAGTTGAAATGTTAGATGTTGTTAGAAATGTTCCAATCTCTGCAAACAATGTTCGAAAGTTTATTAACGACACCGGTATTCATGTCAAAGTTAAAGATCGCATCATATCGATGTAATTGTTTTCCAGCTAAATATGGGACGCTGACGCCGCGTGCGTTAAGATTTATGTAGTACTTTGGATGTACATATGAGGGCACGCTTGAGCTACGAGGTATTTATACGCCTTAATTGGTGTCTCCGAGCGCGTTTTGTTATTTAAATGAGCGCACATTGTTCCTTAATTTTCCCAAACATTCCACCAATAAATTCAGTTAAATTAATATGAATGACCTGACGTTAAAACAAAGACATTTCTCCTTATTTAATTAGGAAATTTCCATTCGCTGGCTTTTGTAGCAGAATGAATTCAGCTTAAAGGAAATCGTAAGAAATGGAGAGCAGGTGGCTGGGACTAGCGATAAATAACGTGTACATAAAGCTGCTTTAAAACTTGCACCGAGTAATATGATTTGCTTGAGATATCAGAATATTTTGTACAAATTCACGCCACGGTGGTTCAGTTCTCTTCTATTTGTTACCCGACTGCCGAAGGACAGTTATGTTTTTCGGGCGTATGTATGTATCATTCTTTGGCACGCCCTGCAGCCTAAACGGCTAGATGGACATTAAAGTATGAGATTTCATTAGATTTCCCGTGGGAACGGGAATTGCACAGAAAACACGGATTTCCGATATTCTTTATCCGATTTCAAAACTTCTTATTGAAATTAAGTTGAAATTTGGTACTCATATGTAAGTCCGTGACGCAAAGACGGACGGACGTGCAACGTAAATAAATGAATTTTAAACATAGAAGCCACTTTGTGGGTAAATAAGAAAATATAATATTTTTACGGTCTTGTTTTTTTTTTCAAAACAGTTCTTCAATGTTATTTAGCCATTTATTTTTTATGACGTCATTTGTTTTGTTAAGCAAACGTCCCACGAAACGGTGGAAAGTTAACGAGTACTAGTATAGAGTACAATGCAAAACGGGATTATGCGGCTTTTTGATTTCCCTTGTACTGGTTGTTGATAGGTGCTCTAACGAACTGTGCATCAATGGGATTACTTAACAATCTGCATTTGTGATTGGATGGAGTTTATTTTTGATGAAAACTTTGGAAAGCCCTTGTGTGCCTAACATAGCGGTTCATGATCATTACTGTGAAATTATGTGTAAAGTAATGTAGATATTCAATTTCTAAAGAATTTAGTCATTCAATGTTTTCTCAGCACACCTTTTGATTTTAAAAACCAAAAACAACTTGCTTTGTTTTCTCTCGCACGCAACGCAACGCTTAAATGTATACAGTACATCGAGAAATAAAGTTTGCCACCATGTTTGGCCGATATAATGACCACACTATAACCAGTATCGTTTGCCAATATGTAGTTACTGTACAATAAAAGAGGAATAAATGTAAGCTGAAAGTAAACCATAATCATTAAGAACTGAAGACGCACTTGCCTAAGTGTTTTATTCTAGTTATATTATTATTATTCGTACTGACACTGAATACAAAATATATCTCGAGAAGTTCATATTCACAAGATTTTGATCACGTACAGAAATAATGGCGGGGTGTAGAGCAACTATGGCTTTACATTTCACAAAATATTCGCACGTGAATACGTTTAAAATGAGGCATGAATTGAGGAATTTGTAAGACATCTCGACCTATACATATACATCCCTCTGCGGGGCACAGACCTCTCAGAATGAGTGGGCTTGGGCTGCTTGCCATAGTACCCAATCAGGCCCAGTGTGGATTGGGAATCATACACACACCATTGAATTTCTTCGCAGAAGTCGTGTTTCTCGCGATGATTTCCTTCATTGTAAAGCTCATGGTAAATTGTAAATATGATTTCTCAAAACTCAGAAATGCGAACACGGGATTGAACCCATGACCGTTTGTTGAGAGGCCACAAGTCAAACCACTAGGTAACCATGGGTTATAGAGGAATATGGAGTGGACCAAACTTTGTTAGAGGCAAAATAGTTCATCGGTTACTCGTCTCAAATATATTCAAAATTCTCCCTAAGAAAATAAATTTTTGGTTTAAAAGACAATTTCAGTGCTGAAAAGAGAACTTAGGTAGGATTCTGTTTACAATTTAAGGCACAGTGTTACCACGTAGACAGCGTGGTATTACACTGACGCGTGATGTACCGATGTATTTTGTTGCAGGAAATGAGATACCTGCTTTGTAGGTAGCGGGTCGTTTATTAGTCTGTGCCTGGGAATGTTTTATGCTCCATGCTTTATTATACTGTTTTACGACTTCAATGTATCGTTTTGACGTGAGTCTTCTCTGATACCTAAGTACAAGTACTGCGTGACACAACTGAGAAAATTGATACAAGTTGTTTTATTACATCATGCAGAATCAATTACAATAGGTACAACACAACAAAATAATCTTTACAAAAGCCATCATCAGGCTAAAACCGATATGACGGAGAGAGTGTACTTAGTTTCAACTAAGTTTGAAAAACAATTATTTTGTTTCTCTTGTTACTTGTTAAATTCATGTGTTTTATGTACGGAGTTTTACTATATACTGTTTTGCGTGATTATGAAACTACCTCCTTTACATACTTTCATCTACTTATGTAATGCTCTCAGTTTGCATTTTGAAGTTTAATTCCTATCAAGAAAGTTAATAAGGTTGACAATTTTCGCTAAACAACTTTTGTCGTCAATTTAGGCAGCCACGAGTTACATAGTTAAGGAAATATTTCATAAGGTCTCAGACATAAGCTTAAAGATCTAAAGTAATTACTTAATGTAGGTACCAAAAGTTCCAGGAGTCTACCTCTAATGTCTGTCATTTGTTTTCATACACGTGCTTTAGTTTAAACTAGCGGTATTTCCCTGCTTTTGAACAAACATACATTGTGGTTGTAGTATGTATAATATTAACAATCATTCATTTGCATCTTTGCTACTTATATCAAATTTAATAGTACTTCCTATTTCATTAGTCCTCAAAATAGACGAGACACGAATTAAGCTAATATAGGGATTGTCATTATAGTATATTTAATTTCGTGTACAAGTATAACATTGAACTGGGTATATAATGTGTAAGAAAGTGATGGGTGCATTAGTAGTATTTACATTTGTACTTTGCAATATCTTCATTTACTTAAATATTTTTACATTATTTTATAAAAACATTTTATAAGAAAGCCTATCTCAATTCTTACCGCAGTAAAAATACAAAAATGACAAATTAGAGCCTATTAATCATCTTTGTAAGTGCAAAAGCTTGTCGCTAGCCCCTTCGCTTCAGTTAAACTACTTCAGTAACACAGCACCATACACAGAAGCCTTTAAGATATAGTTGGCTGATATGAAATGTGATCATTGATCAACGTAGTGTTGCTAAAGAATCAAATTGAAATAGCGATGGAAACTAAGAGAAGTCGTGTTGATTGTAACATGATAGTAGGTATATTATTATTGAAATACACGTTGGTCCTCCAGGGATAATTCGAGATTTTCACAATACATTTTCTGATCCCTACCTAACTACCATTATCGTTAATTCGATTAAAATCTCGTTCTAAATGTCATCAATTCCGACCGGTACAAAGCAATTGCAATCGACACCCGCAAAACGAAGATTTCAACAACGCCGTATTCAACGGCCAAGCTTTGTGTACATCGCTGGATTATAATCGATTTCAATTCCAATGGCTATTATACTTTAATTCCCGTTCGGAAATGTACTCGTATTGTTTAATACAAAAGCGATAATTATTCTGGATTGCCTGGTGTCATTCATTGCAATTTTGTTTGACAATCGTGGAACTGTTAATCGTTATTTATTGCGTGAGATTAAAGTCGGTGAATAATTTTCAAATTTACAGACGAAGGGTAGGCAAGCCTCCGAAAGATAGACCGACGTTCTGGCAAATATCACGTAGTCGCTGGCTGAATGTGGGGTGCCACAGGGACATATTGTAGGAACAACACCTTTTTTCAATGATCTAGTCCTCATAATAAACACTACAAATAAAAAAAAACACGAAGTTTTCAGGTAAGTAAGTATATAAGTATTTTAACAAACAATTACAGTTCTTTTGTAAGACAATAAACATTCCGCTTGTCCGAATTGTTACGTCAAAAGCTCTCTCTGTCTTATATACGTCTCACTGCTGTAAACAGGGCTCCTCTCAGTTTGAGAGGTCATAGACTACAGTTCACACGTGGACCCAGTGCAAATTGGAAACTATCCACAAAAGTCAATAAAAGTAATAATCGTGAAAAGCAATTTCCACGTCATTTATTTAAGCAGAAATAAACCTACTAAACTACTAATGTTTGCTGGCAGGCTGGATGGAGTGTATCTCAATCACTGTAGTGCGCTGCATATAATAGGCAATAATGATAGATGTAAGGCAATTACTAACAGTGACATGTAATTATTTTATTATGATTATGTAATGTAAGTTATTATTATTTTTCTTTTTTGTCATATGAAGCCTTGAGTTTCGAAATAAAATTATTATTATTATTATTATTATTAAACATATTTCTTTCACGTTATACACGTACTGCTGGATATAAACCCTACCCAAACTGCTTCAGTCTGACCTATACATATGTATTATCGTCAAAGTGAACCTTGCTTTTACCAACAGGGGAAATATTGCGCATGCTTAGTAATAAACGGGCTTAACTCAAAAATCGTGAATTATGATAAATCGATTTTAAAGTTTAAACTTTAAACTCAATTTGCCATAATTCACGATTTTGAGTTAAACCCGTTTATTACTAAGCATGCGTATTGGCTTACGTTCAAATAGATTCGAGGTAAAATAGAATATGGAATTGCATTCATGTTTTGTGTTACCTTTGCTCGAACGGATGACTGCTACAATTCCATTCAACTAATCGAACTTAAGGAGTTACATTACAAAGGTACTGAAGAGTATTGTGTTAGCCAAAACATTGAATTGAATGTTTTCTTTGAATTGCGAAGCAGACAATAAAAGGAGCAGTTTGTTATTATCTGTTTACTTTTGAAATCCTTTTTTACTATCACGTAGGTAATTGACAAAATGGAAAATTACCTGCTGTTGAAATTTATGACGAAATGTAAGTCATTAATTACTTAAAGCAGTACTTATGAAGGTTGTACTGAAACTTACTGTGTTTCATATTTTTAAGAAAAACGTTAAATTAAAACCAAAGTAAAAATATGACATATGGCCGGACAATTGACCGCAATTTGTGTCTTTATTTACTTTGTTTTCCAAATTAAAAAGGTAACATGGTGACAAAGCGAGTCGCAGACAATAACATTAATTTATTGTGCTTCTCGAATTACTGATTAAACGATAATTGCCTTTGAGCTAGACACTTCTCTGGTGACACCAGTCGACAGATCTATAATTCAGATGTTCGGTCATCTGGTGTTAATAGAATTGCTATAGGCAATTGAACAATCTGTTTATTGACCGAATACTGTCTATAGAATACATTGTATCCCGGTACAGAAGTGTTTAGTTAACGGTTAATCTATATAGGTAATTACGTTTCAGTAGGTAATCGTAATTGGATCATATTGATTAGATGGTTTGACGTAGGTGAGAAAAATAGTAATACCTAAGGAATGGAAGATAATCCGATAGTTTCTTGGCTTGACAGTAATATGCTATAAAATTTGTGTATGTAAAAATAATTCGACTAATCATGTGTGATCTTCAAATAATTTATTGAATCAGGCGTTACTTTGCGGGGGTCCATATTAATGAACTGAAACAATTACTTTGCTCACCCGCGATCTTACAATAGTTACGTTTATGCAAGAAATGTGTGTTCATGCAGTTCCTCCACCTCCACACTGTACGAACACACACAAATCACACAAACCCAACCATCACCACCACCAAACTACACTCAAACTCAACCAAAGCTCATCCTCAGAGCAAATGTACCTTTGGTGGTTTAGCATACGGTTGTGGTGCTCGTGAGGATGAGCTCAGCTCTGGTTGAGTTCGAAACGCGTCAGTGTAGTTTGGTGGTGGTGATGGTTGGGTTTGTGTGATTTGTGTGTGTTCGTACAGTGTGGAGGTGGAGGAAATGCATGAACACACATTTCTTGCATAAACGTAACTATCGTAAGGTCGCGGGTGAGCAAAGTAATTGTTTCAGTTCATGTGATCTTCCTAAATCGATTCGTTTTATGCACCGTGAAATTTTAGTGGTTGTTTTCCCGAAACGAGGTGATTTAGTAACGATTGTACAATCGATTTATAATTACTATTTTGACTAGAGTAAAAAATCCAATTGTGAAAAACGAAAGTCGAAAATAACCGCAAACCAATAGTAACGCTTCGTTGGTACCTAACCTATCGTACAATCGTACGCTACTTGTACCAACGAAGCGTTACTATTGGTTTGCGGTCATTTTCGACTTTCGTTTTTCACAATTGGATTTTTGACTCTAGTCAAAATAGTAATTATAAATCGATTGTACAATCGAAACTAAATCACCTCGTTTCGGGAAAACAACCACTAAAATTTCACGGTGTACGTATACTTGCATCACTTATAGTTTTACTCGTTCTGATAATTGATGGTTCAAGTGTAATTGAAGTCGCTTATTTTTGGTACAAAGGACTAAAATTATTATTACACAAATATTCCTTTTAGTGAAACTCGAATCTTTATTGCGCTTTTATCTTGATTGTCATTTTGGTGTTTGCGGGCTCGCTCCAAAACTAAAACAAACACGATTTTGATTTCCCAATAGACAGTGACTACTTGGGCAAAGTTTGACACTAAATGGCTCTCATATTTTATAGTACCAAAGTAGCTAACTGTATTTCACGCGCAACTTATCCTGAACACGAACAGGTGAAGTGTTCCGGCTTAGTTTCAGGAATTAAGTGTTCCGACTAAGTTCCAGAATTAAAGCGCATTGTTGACTGGAAGTAGTGAGTGAACCAGTTCCCAAGTTAAAATGAGTTACGCGAAACAAGGCATAAGTTGATTACTTGGGCAGAATGTGCTAAGTTTTTATCTAGGCTCCATGTTTGTGTCTGGTCCACTCATCGAATGGGAAAATTGCACCGCATAATGTCCAGTTTTTGCTACGTCGCTACAAGATTAAGATATATTGCATTTGTTAAAGGCGCTTTTCTTAATATCAGTACACGTTCGACACAAGGTCATGGTCAAATGACCATGATTGTGTTCGTATATTTTTAAGCTACACCACTCTAATGCGTATTGTTTCCGATGGTAATTGTGAAAACTTGCAAAAAGCATAGTTTCCTTCGCATGTTCCCGTTTATGTCGAGTCATGTGGTCACGACTGTTCATACCATGTCGAGGCTCGACCGCTTAGTATTCACTGTGTCACGCTTGACTTAACATAGACACACGTAGTTGCTTTACATATGTCACACGATGGGGCCGATCAGGAGCAATCGACATTATTAGAACCAATGTCACGTTTGGTTGATACTACAAAATATTCAAGGTGTTTAGCAGAGCCGCTGGTAAAGTGAGCATTTTGTGAATACGAAAGAATAAAGCGAAACTGGTACTTAGTCATGATTCATGACTAAGTAATAATAATGATAATAATAAAAAAACTTTATTGCCATTACTTAAAAACTAGACATTGATAAAAACTATTAAACATTTCAAGTTTAAGTATTGACAATGGGTCCCCAGTCTCAGCATGTGCTGGGCTTGGTTGCCCGGCGCTGATTTTCAGACTGGTCCCTGTGAGGACGGTCGGTCGCAGCGCCTCTCACATTTAAATTATGGGTAAAAAAAAACAAAGAATTATTTGTGCCTAGCAAGTCACACTGCAACAGTAGGTACTAAAATACAATAACTAAAAATAACGAAAAAGAACCAAAAAATATATACCCACTATGTCCGCCACTGCTAATGCTGCAAAACACCATTTTAAAGCACTTGTTGTCATACCCACGTTTCAAATAGCACTGAGCCACAAGTCGCGCGCTTGTGACCTACGAGTCACAAGCGCGGCGCCAAGGTCACGCGTCTAAGGCACTTCTATCCTCTTTATTATTATTATTATTATTTCTGTGCATGCAACACAGTGCAGGGCAGGTTTAGGATCAGCTAACCTTATTTTTTAAGTTTTTAAATATTCGAGTATATATATATACTCGAATATTTAAAAACTTATATATATATATATATATATATATATATATATATATATATACATATATATATATATACTCGAATATTTAAAAACTTAAAAAATAAGGTTAGCTGATCCTAAACCTGCCCTGCACTGTGTTGCATGCACAGAAATAATAATAAAGAGGATAGAAGTGCCTTAGACGCGTGACCTTGGCGCCGCGCTTGTGACTCGTAGGTCACAAGCGCGCGACTTGTGGCTCAGTGCTATTTGAAACGTGGGTATGACAACAAGTGCTTTAAAATGGTGTTTTGCAGCATTAGCAGTGGCGGAAACTCGTCCACACTGTGTAATTACACTAATAAGGGGATTACATTTCATTGGTATGTATTAATTTAATGTAATAATGCGGTTTAATATCAAAATACAACTTGAGAAAATATTTCATTATGAAATATTGGTTTACACGTTATTAACACGAAACTTCATATACCATTGCTACTCATGCCCATAAAAACGCAGATCGTTTTGAATTATACGCAGCAATGTAAAGTAATTTTTGATAACCCTTCCGTCTGGCACAAAAGTTCGTGGTACGGACAAAAAAACAGGTTACGACTAGTACAGACATAATGCCGACGCGGCCAATAAATGGCGCCGTTGTGTAAATGTGGGTATGACTTACGTTGAGTGTTATTCAACGCTATCTCTAAGGTGTAAAGTTCATAATTTTTTGTAAGCAAAAATATTAGTAATTGTGTGCGTGATTGCGTAGTACGGTTCCGGTCTTTTGCATGTGTGCATTAACACAGTAAGTAGAGGGGATGAAGCAGCGACACGAGTTCCGGAAGAAAATAGGAACTAAGGCATTTCTATCCTCTTTATTATTATTTCTGTGGTTGCATGCATAAGGTATTTGTAAATGTGTGTACGCGTGGCGTGTGTGTGTGTGTGTGTGTGTGTGTGTGTGTGTGTGTGTGTGTGTGTGTGTAAGTCCTGTTTATAATTCTTAATATGAGTTAGACATCGTTTAATTAATTTTAGTTCATCTTTTTAGCAAAGTTTTACATACTTGAAGCCAGTATTATGAATATTTTAGCTAACATTATGTTCCGAACGGAATAGGCCAACCTGCTCTCTCAGTTTATCGGTTTCGATCGGATACTGATGTGATGTCCTACCTAACCTAAACACAACGTTGCAGAGGCAAATAGGTAAATAATTTATCAGGCGTATTCGTATTTGAAGAATTGAGTTCATCATGACAGATTCATGAAACTAATACTGAATGTTTAACATTTTTTGACTTTGCGCTCTGCCTTAGTCAGGTTATACCTGGTACAAAATAAGCTACACTAAGTGAATTAGCATGACACAACGACAAGTAGTGTTGTTCAACGAAGATAGTGCTAGTCTACAAAGTAATTTAATCATAAAACTATCTCCGCACAAAGCTATGATCGCTGATAAAGTTAGGCTTCTTGTTCACCGGCATTATCGTATTGCAAGCAAGCTCAATATCGACGCTCTTTGAAATCCGACGCCCTGTACGTTCAAACGCTCATAACGTGAATTAACTGGTGCATTGAGTTCGCTAGTTCTGGTAATTGGAATTGTTAGGCTTGACGAGTCTCTGGAGATGTAAACACCTATACGTTTGTGCTCAATTGAAGCATAATATGTCCATTGAAAATTAACTGAGAGCATAAGCGAATAACAACCATGTTTGCATAAAACGAAAAGTAGTTTAAACTTGTATTAACTAGCTTTCATTTTGATGGAGGAGAGGACGTTGAGTTACCATCATGTTTGAATGTTTCGTTGATATCCCGCTTTTACTGATAACTAAGCTTTAGGTCATGCAACCGTTGGAGCAATAAATAGGTCGCAGTGCTCCAAGCGTAATCACTCTGAAAGTAACGGGTCTACCAATCCAGAGTTTAAATCATAAAGCATGCATAGAGTCAACTTAATAAACTGAAAGGTTCATATTTCTGGTACGTTTCTGCGGGTTCTCGTAAAGGTATGAACTCGAAAGTAGTGTCGAGGGGTTAGCGGGCTCTCGCTTTGTGAACCTCCGAGTATGTACTACTAGTAAAACGTGTTTAAAATCCCGTACCCGGAAAATTTATTCATAAAGAACGCGGTAGTAAAAGATTTAGAGAGTGGCGTGGCACGCGTGCTATTTCGTGCCAAATTTCGTTTTTAGGGTTCCGTAGTCAACTAGGAACCCTTATAGTTTCGCCATGTCTGTCCGTCTGTCTGTCTGTCTGTCTGTCTGTCCGCGGCTAAGCTCAGAGACTGTTAGTACTAGAAAGCTGTAATTTGGCATCAATATATATACCAGTCACGCCGACAAAGTGATTAAATAAAAAAAAGTAAAAAAAAATTTTTAGGGTACCTCCCATAGGCGTAAAGTGGGGGTGATTCTTTTTTTCTCGGCTAACCCTATATTGTGGGGTATCGTTGGATAGGTCTTTTAAAATCATTGCGGGGTTGCTAGCATGATTTTTCTATTCAGTGATCTGTTTGCGAAATATTCAACTTTAAAGTGAAAATTTTCATTAAAATCGGCCGTCCCCCCCCCCCTAAAATCTAAACTGTTGGGTGGAAAAATTTGAAACAATTCAGAAGGGTAGTAAATATATCAAATTTACTAGGAAAATTATAGCGGCTAAGATTGCTTGGAAATTATTTGTAGTTTAAGAGTAAATAGTTTCCTAAGGTATAAAACATACCTAAACTTGGATGATTCCGTACACATACGAAATCCTTAGAAAAATATTACTTGATTTTTTCGTAATGGCTACGGAACCCTACCTTGGGCGTGTCCGACACACTCTTGGCCGGTTTTATTGTACTCTAATGTTTCGGATGGTTCGAGATGTAAAGTTCATGCATGAGTGCACAGCCTTTTAGAGACCTTTATAGCCTCGCCACAAGCGTATTAATGTTCTCTAGCCTTTTACAACTACTTCAGTCGCACTACCGTTCTCTGAATCCTTATGAGGATAATAAAGACCTATACAAATAGTTAACAATTGTCTAAATGTCCTGGCTGAGACGAAGCCTTTAAATGTGGAGTATTGCGGTCGTATTTTATTTGCGAAGCATTTCCCCGGCTCGATATCTGTTATAGTTGAGCGATTCGCAAACCGCCCACATGCGATACCGTAAAAACAAAAGGCTATCGAAATAAAGCGACAGTATTGTCGAGGTTATATTAACCAGTTTTATCGTACAATTTTGCTCGTGTGGATATTTTTTCCCGATTGATTTGTAGATTGCTTGTCTCATTAACTTGTTATATCATAACAAATTGTGGTATAGTCGTGAAGGGAGCAGCGTTTTTTAGGTTGTTTAGGTGTGTGACCTATTTTTATTTAGATTACGTAATTGTGGTGTCTGATTTAATAAAATATTTCAATAGTGAAAATTATCATGAACTAAACTATGTGCAAAAATGCACATCAAAGTAGTATCACTAACTTAAATAAGTACCTACAAATATTTTCCGCTTTCCTGTATCCGACCAGTTTTAATCGTGTGTACAACGATGGATGAAATTATAACTAGAATCTACTACAATCTACGTACATACATACTACTTACATTAGTGTCATAACAACCCCGAACTTCTCACTATCTCAAGTTTCCGCAACTTGATAGCTCAGTTCTATTGATTCCTAAATCCCGTTGAAACTCCTCAAACCATCTGGATTGTTGTTACTGCATCAATCTATATACATATATGTATACAAAATGAATAGCCGTTTGTATTGGAACCGCATCACTCCAGAACGGCTAATTTTACGGAACGGAACCTATTTTGCTATTTTTTTTTGTGTTCTCTCTAGCAAAAAATCTCTATATCATGAGCCACATTCAGCTGTTCAGTCTCTTTGTTTTGTCTATTACATAAAGAAATACTTTAAAGAGAAAATTTGGTCTCAATTTCTTCGTTAATACTCACGTGCGAAGCCGAACGGGCAGCTTAAGCTCTTTATATAAATTAATAAACCATATGTAAGGCCCATTGTAACTTAATATCTCTTGGCCACACTGGGAAACCAGCTGTTGATATCATAAAGTCGCTACTAATATCCGTGCTCGGAGAAGGGACATCACACTTACGGACTTTATATCCGTATCTATAAAAGTGATGCGTATTCTTTTTACATATCTTGTTCTGGATTAATAAGGAACTTCTAAAGCAAATACACTTTATGAGACAGGGGTATCTGTATTTGGATTTGTACCGAATCACCTATTAACAACGTTTGAGGTTTACCTTGAGAGCCTAGAGAGTTCTAGGGTTAATTAAAACTTTAATTTTAAGGTCTTAAAAGCTACGGTTCTCATGTTGGGACTGGTATACAGAATTTTCTCTGCATTTTATTTATTAACCGTGTTTCTTCCGTCATTGATAGCTTGTAACTACTGTCAGATCAGCTGGTGTAGTGTGTATTCGTATTCATACGGCCTCTAGTTCCGACTTCAGTTGCTCCAGCATAAGTTGGTTCGGATAGAATGGCTTCCACTTTAACTATCTGATTTACGAATTTCTCAAAATCTTCAGTCATATATTTGCAGATCTTATCCATCACAAAACCCTCCAAATCCGAGAAAAATGTTCCCATTTAGTTATCTCTTTTCACGTCTCGTGCGTCTCTATACGTCAGCTTTATCAGGCACGAGCGCATTAGTGTATAGCCAGATTAATTAAGATAACATTATCGGTTATCTGGAGTACCGTGAAATGTAGGGTGAAATTCGAGTGCTTTTGTCGTGTTAAGTCCTTTTGTTTCGAATTTGGAGTGCGACTTATAAAAGACAGTTATGACAGTGTTAAATGTTGTGATATTTTAAGTGATCTGATTAATATTACGGGGAACATGCTCTGTACCTAACACTCTGATGCGTGTACGATGGGCTGCAATTGCTGCAAAAGTGCATGGACACCTCGGGGCGATAATCGCTTGAGCAGTGTTTTGCAGCCCATCGTACCTATATTACTCTCAGAGACAAGTATGGAAGACAGTTTATTAGTCCCTCAGTAAGTACCAGGGGTATGCCTCCGCAAAAATTCGATTCCCATCTGGTTGCCTGCATTTTTAAATGACGTAACAGTGAAGACAAGTACGCCAAAGTTTGTGTACACTGAATGCGAGTAGTGGCATCCGAAGACATACTTAACTCGCGCTTCTTTCACTCTCCGGGTTGTCTATCGTAAAGGCCGGCGTAGACCAGATGCGTGTGCGTGTTAAGCACCAGTTGTAATGAATGAAACCGTGAGAAAGGTGATACACCATTTGCACGCATCTAATGCGCCATCTTTATTACAGTTTCATTTATTACAACTGGTGCCTGGTCTGCCCCGGCCTTAAATGTTCACTGTGTGGTGGCCCAAGATACTTTATGTTTTTTACTGTTCTTTTCTTTTACAAAGATAACATTGGTTAAGTGTAGAGAAAACGACATATGGTAATAGAGATATTTGGTAGTAAACTTTTGTCCGATAAATTATTCGAAGTTTTAATTACCAATGGATGCCTTGAGTAACAGATGCTATTGAAAATTCCCGTTCTGTAATAAGCCTACTAAAACTTATTGTGAATCTGGAGCCGCTATCGCTGTCGTTTGACACTTCGGCAGTTAAAGTGTCAACCGAATAAAAGGGAACGCCACGCAGTAAGTCCCTTAATAGACTTGACGGCATCGACCCGCGTTCCGACCAATAAGTACTCCCGAAAAAAGGGTCTTAACTTTTGTAACTTGTATTTTTCTTCGTGACTTACAAGGTTTAGTGTTAGAAAGGGTATGACTTACGTACTTTGGTAGGCAGGTAGTCCAAAGATAAAAAAAAATAGTCCCGGCATTTAATCGCATTGTTAGGTACGTAGCTATAAATTTGGAAAAGGATGATCAGTGTATGAAATCCGTTCCACGCGCACGCCTGTGTACTATTTTTAACACAAACGAGGTAGTAGAGTATCAATCAACAATTTTGCTGAGTGTAGATAAATGTTTCGTACTCAACAAGCAACAACAATGTAGTAAAATAAACAACTGAATTGACTAGTTTAGTGATCTCTATACTAGTAGCTCTGATATGTAGTCATCGCGAGTCTGTTTTTTCAACTCCTATGGCTCCGCAATTTTGAAAAATTCCAAAAACTGAGTCGAAAAGAAAATCCAAATAACTGTCGAAACTGCTCACAAAATTACACGAAAAGCAATTGGGAAATGCGACCTGTAGAGGAAAACAGCCAAACATCCAGACAATCATATGAGAGAATTTTTGCTAAAACTGAAATGGAGACGCTTCACTCGCGCTTCGCGCTTACTTGGTAAATAAACGGAAATCAGGTATCAGTTTGTGCAATCCGACAGTGTAGAAGTAGACTTAAAAATAATGTAAATGAATTCATACCTCGGTAAATATTTTATTCTCAAAAAGGTCTCTATTTGCGACATTAAAACATACTATCTCCTTTCATTTTATATTCAAAAACATTGGAGCGGCTGGAGGAGCAAACTGTTATCTTTATGTTTGGGAAACACATCCGTCCCTTTCAGGAGTCGACCACAGGTACAGCGTACCACCCAACGGTTCACCGAACACCTATCCCAAAGGCGTAAGGTTCAAATAAAACATTGTTGCCGAATGTACCAGCCTCTAGGGACTTATCAGCAGGCTCTAAACACGCCTGATTGTTGAAATGAATTTCGTTTGAATGGCTTACGGCGCTATTACAAAGTGTACCTTGATGCTTCAGTTTATTTTTTAATTCCGTTGCTTAAACGACTGGAGGTTGTATATGATATCTTATACCTAAGTACGATATAAAATTAAGTACTGCTCGGGAATATCGACCTGGATTTAATTTAAACTTAATGATTTGTTTTTCATTGTTGCAGATAGAGCTTCTGTTGCATCATTATTTCATACCGCGGCTGCATCAAAGCCCTGTGAGTACTAGATCGTATTTATTGAAATAAATCTGCTTAAAACTTAACGATTTTGTCGTTGTTTCAGACCCCTCTGGTATCCAATTCTCCTTTGTCCTGAAGATCCAGATAAATCCAAATATCCTAGTAAATATATTAGTTGAAGGATATTTATCAGCCTTCTCCTGAATTGTGAAAGTAAGCTCTATCTTTATTGAAATCTAGTAACTATCCAGTTTCTAACTTCAGTAAAGATGCCAAAATTATCCTGTAAATAAACTATTCCTTTGTCTATGCCTATTATTCCCATACATTCCTGATAGTAACACCATTTTCTCCTGTGTACAGATGTGCAAGTTGAGGAAAGTTTCAAAAAAGTTGGAAAAATTCTCGGAAATTTCTGGAAATTTTCACAAGAAATATAGGAAATTTAAATTTAAGACTCGGAAAGTTTCAATCCCCATACAAAACTATGAGAAGTTTCCGAAATTTTTCTATATGAAAAATTCTGCAATTTTGGAAAGTTTCCTTTGGCACATCAGTATTCCTGTGACACAGAACAAGCTTTCTGATTATTAATGAAGGATTGTATGCACTAATAACTAACGAGCCTTTTTCATGATACTTATTATCAGTTTAGCTAAAACTGTTTGAAAGTCAAAAGTGTAACGCCTAATAACCGACCATACACATTTTCATATACTTCTCATGGCGTTTACAGTATACTGTTATTATCATTATCATAATCATCATCATCCCACCCTATATACTTACGTCCCACTGCAATGCACAGGCTGAATGAGAGGGTTCACAATCTACTTACTGTATCCTGCTTGATAATAAATGGGGGTTTTCAGAAAAAAATGTACCCGTTTTGCCTTAATTATCCTTAATTTTCCATACAAAATTTATTAGTCAGTTTTGTGACGGTCCATACAACATGTATGGTTAACTGCGTCAAAAAACTGACAATTAAAAGTGGGACACTTTTTTTATTGCTTAAATCGATACTGCTTGTGATTCTGAATAGAAATAACCCAAAGTTTGTAAGGTATTTAAAAAAAAGTACAGGGTACACTTTTTTCTGAAAATGACCAAATACTATTAGCTGCTGGCCGCGACTCCGTTTGCAAAAAATTCGTTTCTCGCTATCCCACGGGAACTATGCAATTTTCCAGGATTAAAAGTATTCTATATGTTAATCCAGATTAGAAACAATCTATGTGCCAAATTGCACCAGAATCCGTCAAACCGTTTTAGCGTGAAAGAGTGACCAGCATCTACAAACTTTCGCGTTTAAATTATTAGTAAGATGTTTCTTCTAAGTTTGTTTATTTGCGATTGAATTACGTACCTAGAGCGTAAACTGTCTCACATATTTGGGTGTAAATTAGCCAGACCATGACCCGGAAAATGGGCATAAGATACTTTGTCACGCACGATGTAGCAACTGTTGATTATGACGAAGACAAGTGGTTGCGTTGAAATTTCTGTCGTGCGTACTGTTTTCTTAAAGAAATGGCAACGCACCCGTAATTCTACTTTATGTTATGGCTGTATCTGTGATTGCTTTCCATTAAGCGACCCACCTGTTCGTTTTCCCATATCATTTAAAGCAAATTAGAGACATTATACTTAATAGTTCATCAGTATTGTTAATTCCCGTTTCTGAGTGCGTGTTAATTCTATTATTAGGTACTACGAATTCAAACGAAATTGCGGACAAAAGACTTGTATTAAATATCCATAATGATGAATGATGAGTAGTCTTGTGATACTGTTCAAACAATATAATCTTTCACTAAACACTTGTTGAACCACATTCAGGATGATTCCCGAGGTTGTCAGGCGATCGAGCAATCAGCTTAGCTGTAAGTGGCGATTAAGTGGTCCCGATCTTAATTATCTATTTTTGTACGGAGATTGTGGACTTTTGTTGAGTAATTAAGAGGCTTTCCTTAATTAGCGTAAAATTATCTGTATTTATTCTGAAAGTCCAAGAACAAAGTAATGATTAGGAGTAAGCATACTAATACATTTTCTGTAAGCACAATTAATGCAATTCCTATTCATTCTGAATCTTATATAATACTAGCTTTTGCCCGCGACTTCGTCCGCGTAGAATTCCAATTTGTGGTAAAGCTTCTTCATCTCTTTCATTGTATAAAACAAAAAACCGGCAACGGCAACATCCATTATTATTATCATTTCATCATCATCAGTATCAGTTAGTGAATATTATAAATCCCGTTTATTCACTATCCCGTGGGAATTTCAACAAATTTGTCCTTATTCTATGCAAATTTTCGCTTATATTTATCCCGCGGGAATTTTGCATTTTCCCCGAGAAAAAGTAGTCTATGTCCTTAAAGGTGTAGCTTTCTACCGGTAAAAGAAGTTTTAAAATCAGCCCCGTAGTTGAATTCACTTATTTTTTCCCGTGTGAATTTTGCTTTCTCACGGAGAAAAGTAGTCTATGTAAATAATGGTTGGTGTAACTTCCTATTATAATAATAATAATAATAACTTTTATTTCGACTATCAGGGATCATAGTTTAAATTATACATTACATTATAGATTAATTGATAAATTAATTAAATTAAAAACAAAAATAAAATCATCAATTTGTGTTAGTATAAGGGGCTGTTTCACCACTTTTCTTAAAGTTCAGATTAGCTTAATCATAACCTTATTTGACAGATGGAATTAAAATTTCTGTTTCACCAGTCTCGATTAGCGCTAAGTGACGGACAAACTGTTTCTTAATTTGACCATCAGATCAGGAGGCATTTAGCATTTTTATCCGTCACATAAAGTTAGTTTATTTTTTTGTGGCCATGGTTGGAGAGCCCTTCAGCCGGTTTCAGAAAAATAGATCAAAAGTATTTTTTATTTTTTAAAGAAAGAGGTCATGCTAAACTGCATAAAATAATTTAAATATCAAGATTTTAATGAAAAAATGTAGGTACACTTTTAGTATGTAAAAATAAATCCAAAATTTCGTAATATTTTTTAATAACAAACTTTTTTTCAGTGGCTCAATCGTTTGTTCTACCTGAACTTGTATGTCGCCATTAAAAAAAAGTTTATCTGTCAAATGGTTTGGCGCCACTTTTCGATTCGTTTTACGTGATTTTATTTTTCTTTGTTATTGTTAACAAAGTATCGTAAATAAATACCGTTTTTGGATCAATTATAATGTTACATATTTGTTTATGCAAAAAAAATAGATGTATTCAAAAATTATATAGTTAACT
Source organism: Archips crataeganus (assembly GCA_947859365.1). Taxonomy (NCBI): domain Eukaryota; kingdom Metazoa; phylum Arthropoda; class Insecta; order Lepidoptera; family Tortricidae; genus Archips; species Archips crataeganus. The sequence goes on from OX402048.1 coordinate 21,299,716, forward strand.
ATTTCTTTTGCTTTAATAATGAGTGACTTTTTGAACGAAAGTGTGCGAACAGGAACGCGTGGTCGTGAAATGCGATGTTGCCATTCCGACTTTTTGTAAAACCCACGATTAGTTAAGTGGTACTTAGTTTGCACAGGACCGGAGTGGTGAAACTGAAAACACACTAGCCGACAGATTTGTCCAGTACTTAGTTTATTAATTGGTTACGTGACCAGTAGTTTGACAATAAGGTGGTGAAACACCCCCTAAATAAGGTAAACATTATAAACTAATCCTAGTGTTAGTAAACAAACATTAAAACTGTTTCACAACACGTTACGTAGGTTTGACTGTCAGTACATGTATCATGTGACAGTGATTCAAATACTGACAATCAAACCTATCTGCGAAGGCCCTCAGGATGCCGTTAGCGCTAGCCCGCACCCTTGCCGCCAGGGATGTGCACCGTTTCCTCATTGTGGTGTAGAAGCAGTCCACTCTTGCTTCGGCAAACATCCCCGACGCACTACAGATTGGTGAAAGAAATTTTCAAATCAGCCCTCAAGTGATGTTCACTTCTTTCTATCCCACGGGAATTTTGCATTTTACCGAATAAATAGTAGGTAGCCTAGCCTATACCAACAAAGGATAGTGTAGCTTTCTATTGGTCATTTTTTTTAAACTCAGCCCCGAAGTTAAATTTACCATTTTCTATACCGCGGGAATTTTGCATTTATCCGGAAAATAGCATCCTATGTTAATCAAGGACAGTGTATCTTTTCTATTGGTGAAAGACATTTTAAAATGAGCTCCGAAGTTGAATTTTTATTTCTATCCGTTGGGAATTTTGCTATTTTCCGGAAAAAAAGTAGCCTATGTCAATAAAGGATAGTGTAACTTTTTACTGGCAAAAGATTTTTTTTTAAATGGGGCGGAAGTTTCAGAGATTGTCTATCCCACAGGAATTTCCAAAAATCCTGCAATAAGTTTTTTGCTGTTATGTATGACCATTTACGTTTATACTGAATTTGAAAAGTTTAGTACTTAATTGTAGTTACGGAGATAGGATCCAGTTGATTTGAGTATATAAATCCTGATTTATCCTTATCCCGTGAATATTTTCAAAATTATTGAAATTAGCTTTATACCTGTTCTAATAGTCTACTTGCATGCCCAATTGGAACAGTTTAGTAATCTTCGTTATGGGGATAGGGTCACTCTTGATTGATGAAATATATACATCCCGTATATTCCTTATCCCGTGGGGATTCCGGAAAATTCTTTCTTATCGGATGCCTACGTCATACAAAGGACACATCCCCCAAGTTTCAGGTCTCTACATACAGCGGTTTAGGCTGTGCGTTAATCCGCCAGTCAGTCATTTAGGACTTCAGGACAAAGCATTTTTATATGTATTTGCATTGCACCAAGCTTTTATGCGAGTTCAACAATGATGTTTGAATACTCAATTCGATTTTATTCGAAAAAGGTTGAACTCACATAAAAGCTTCATCATCATAATCATCATTTCAGCCGTAGGACATCCACTGCTGGACATAGGCCACCCTCATTGACGCCCAATCATTACGGTTGGAAGCGACTTGCATCCACCCTGAACCTGCGGCCTTCACCAAAACGTCCGTCCATCTCGTTGGTGGACGTCCCAGGCTGCGCTTGTAAAAGCAAAAGCTTGGTGAAATGCAAATACTTATTATAATTAGTTATTATCAGAGATCAGATCAGGAAGTGGTTGACAAACGTAGACAAATGGTTTGCAAAATTTGAAGTTTCGTTTCGTTTACATTGTGTCAAAATAAAAAGTAATTTAAATCAAAAGCACTAAGGAGTATTGATATCAACTTCGAAGCAAATCACCCCCAAAATTACTTTCTACTCCTTTTTAACCCCGTCAAGGGATGAATTTCAATAAATTACGAAACACGTCTTCCATCAATTCTGTTATACATAGAATGTTTATGCAAAATTTGAAGTAGATTGGACCAAGGAATCACGTTGTCCCATACAAACTTTGCCCCCCTTTTTTACCCCCTTAGGAGTAGAACTACGAAAAATCCTTTCTTATCGGATGCCTACGTCATACAAAGAACACACCCTCCAAGTTTCAGGTCTCTACGATCAGCGGTTTAGGCTGTGCGTTGATCCGTCAGTCAGTCAGGACAAAGGATTTTATATGTATAGATAAATAATCTTCGAAAGAGATTAGTAAAGAAGTTCCAATATTTAATAACTAACTATTAATATTTTTTATTTTCTTAATCCTATGTGATTGACAATTCTTAAGGCTCAAAATTGGAAACAAACTTCAAACGTGACATTTAGTCTTGGTAAAATTTAATTAAATACAATGTTAAAGGAGCTTGTTATATTTTAAAGGATAACAAAACATGCCAATATTGCCGTGATTAATGTTCTGCAACTAATTAAGGAGTAGGCTAGCGCTGAACTTCGCTTATTTCCTACTTAAGACACAAACTCCTTTGTTTCCGTTAAATCCTGCAGGTACTTTAATAACGAAGACGGACAAACTCCTAGCGATTCTAAATGTACATCTACTTGTATCTAGCGACCTTATATTGTTTAAGATTTTTAGGGTTCCGTATCTCAAAAGGAGAAAACTGAACATAATATCACTTTGTTGTCTGTCCGTCCATCTGTCTGTGGAGGTATCGAGTTGAAATTAAAACCATATGGATACTCAGGTCTACAGTCCCTTGAAGCTGTGAAAAAGTCATACTTTTATGTTAACGTAAAAAATATACTGACGTTTATGCCGCAAAAAACGTACTTATATTTCGACACACGCAGGGGAATAAAAATTATCCGGTACTAGCTGTTGCCGCGACTCCGTCTGCGAAGAATAGGGGTATAAAAAATTAGCCTGCGACCTATTCTCAGACCTACCAAATATAGACAAAAAAAATTAAATTCATTTCATTTCTCTATGTACCTCGTTTTCTGTATTGCTAACTATACATACCTATGGCGTTCAATAAAGTGTCATTGTATTGTATTTTATCTTTAATAATGTTTAGTTTAGACTGCTTGCAATACTCAACATATAAAATAAAATATCTCTACATGAATTAATTGTAATAAAGCTTACTAATATTATAAATGCGAAAATTTGTGTGGATGTATAGAATATTTGTTACTCTTTCATGCTAACACGGTTTGACGGATTCTGGTGAAAGTTGGCACACAGATAGTTTATAACGTATACATACATATTTATTTTATATATAAGGTACTTTTTATCCCGGAAAATCGCACAGTTCCCGAAAAGTTGATAAACAAATTCTTCGCAGATGCTGAGTAGAAGGTACCAAAAGTAAGTGTAACGGGAGAAATGTCAGTGCATTAGCTCTGAAGTTCCCCTCAAAATATTCACCGTTATACAAACTTGCTAAGAGTAGGGATCGTTTAATAGTGTTAGCAAAGTTGCATTAACGGGTGTTTGAACGACTGCGGCAAACAAAACGCACGGAATATAGTAATTTGCGTTTACTTCGGCATTGATTTTCTGCAGGAGTCTTGTTATGGGGTTCGTGCTCGTTACATATTTTGCGTTTAAGATTATTTTCATGTACTAAACGGTACAGTGTTGAAAGTATGGTACAGTAAAATCCTACAAATTTATAAGTTGAAAAAATTCGCATCAAATTACCTACTTTTTGCGATCAAAATCTTGTGTCAAAGTTAACGTGGCATGGAAATTCATAATTGTTTGAAAGTAAACTTCGAAAAAGTATAGCTAATGAACAGGTTAAATGACAAAGAAGTTAAACATAAAGAAGACTTAAAGTGGCTTTTAAAGTGAAGTATAATTACCCTAAACAATAAAAGCTTCAACAATGGCATTCAATTACACCAATCAAATAAATTATTGATATAATACAAAGAAACCTCTGGAGCGTGAAGAAATTACTCGGAATTATCGATTTGGGGTCTAAAAGGGGATCGGGCTGGTAATTACTTGGCGTGCGTGGCGGCTTTATCTGATCCCGTGGCAACGGCAGCAAGGACAAAACGAAACTGTTGTAAAACTTAAACCGAGGTAACGATCCTATGTTCCATGTTGGATAATTTTGCTTTATCATTCACACGAGGACATTTTAAAGACTCGAGCTATCACGCAGTGGTGCTTGGGAAATAATTTTAATAACGTTTGTTCGCTTATACCTATTCCTTTTATAGTGAGATGTGAGATTACACAGTTTGCGCTGGATGATGTGAGAAAAATATTTTCAAAACCTACACACTCCACTCAAGGACTGATCTGATTTCTTAACCCTGCTAATCGAAGATCATCACTTAAAGATGGCATGAGTAACTACACAACATTCTTATGACTAAATACGCAGAAAATAATTTGCACCCGGAAGCTATCTTGAACTCTTTTGCCGTGAATATCAAGATTTCCGAGAAGGCTTCGTAATTGTATCACCCTTAAACATATATTTTTATAATTCTGAACAGGCCCCGTCCTGGCCGTAATATTCTACTGTAGTATAGTACTTATATCCAACTTGCCATTTATCAGGCGGCCGAGGGGACCGCGTTTTCTTTGTCTCGCGTGAGGATACCTCTCAGCCTCACCGCCATTGTGATTTATAGTGTCCTAAGCTTAGCCCACATATAAAAGCGATGGCTTGAATTTAGAACACTTCGCCGTCTAGGAAATTTTAAGTTCAAAGACCCCGTTCTGAGAATTCGCGAATAATTGTAACAGGTTCAATCGATACAAGGGTACACGTCTGTTTGCCTCGAAAGTGATGTTTTTGTTTATTTGGTTACCACATTACTATAGAATAGAAAAGCTAATAACAAGTTTTGATAGAAAACGTTTAATTTTGAGCGGCAAATTGGATTGCTGTTTGGACCCATGTTAGAAAATTATTTTTCACCTCACTAGCTCGGAAAGCCCTTTTTGTTTGTTTGCCATCTATTGAGAAAATCGCTTTTTATCCACAAGTGAAGAAAGAGTTTTGCCATTTGAAGGCAGCTTAAGTGATATTTGACAGCTAACAAAACGTAAAACGTTAAAAGTGCTGAATTTTTAACATCACAATTAATGAATTGCATCGAGTAAAAAACACTAAATACAGTCTTACAACTTTATTTTAATTCATAAATATCAGCATTCAACATTAACCTTCATTCTTGTTGTAAAAACGGATAAAATGTTCTGACAGTCCAAGTAAGTCGATGTGCGATCAAAACGCATCCGAAATAATAAAAAAAAACTTAAGTCAAAACGGTATACAATTTAACAGTAATACAGTTTGCTCGTATCTCAAAATCGATAATCTGGCTAATTGAACTTTACTCGATGTGCAATAAAGTTCAGTTTGGTTTATTCATTGATTGGAGATACGAGTTTTTTCAAAGTAGTGACGATATGTCGGTACTGGAATAGTTCCATAAAGACTGGATTTGCTTAGGCTATTTTGCATTATTTTTGATTTTACCAATATTTCTATAAGTACTTCAAAATTATTGTATTGACAAAGAGGTAAATAAATAATAATTGATAGTACAAACCCTTTTTCTTATTTTCCTCGCTGTAATGAGGTGAAAAGTTTTGTGTTATACACGGGTGAAAAGTTATTTTACGTCTCGTGTGTTGAAGCACTCGCTATCGAAAGAATTCTATTTTTGAACCACTCGCTTCGCTCGTGGTCAATCATAGAATCCTTTCGATAGTTCGTGTTTCAAAATGAACACTCGCAGTTAAAATACAACTTTCCCCCCTTGTATAACAATAGTTATTTGTTATACAAGGGGGGAAAGTTGTATTTTACCTGCGAGTGTTCATTTGAAACACGAGCTATCGAAAGGATACTATGATTGACCACGAGCGAAGCGAGTGGTTCAAAAATAGAATCCTTTCGATAGCGAGTGCTTCAACACACGAGACGTAAAATAACTTTTCACCCGTGTATAACACAAAAGTTTTCACCTCACTACAGCGAGGAAAATAAGAAAAATTGTACTATCAATTATTATTTATTTAACTCTTTGTCAATACAATAATTTTGAAGTACTTATAGAAATATTGGTAAAATCAAAAATGATGCAAAATAGCCTAAGCATATCCAGTCTTTATGGAACTATTCCAATACCGACATATCGTCACTACTTTGAAAAAATCTCGTATCTCCAATCAATGAATAAACCAAACTGAACTTTATTGCACAACGAGTAAAGTTCAATTAGCCAGATTATCGATTTTGAGATACGAGCAAACTGTATTACTGTTAAATTGTATACTGTTTTGACTTAAGTTTTTTTTTATTATTTCGGATGCGTTTTGTTCGCACATCGACTTACTTGGACTGTCAGAACATTTTATCCGTTTTTACAACAAGAATGAAGGTTAATGTTGAATGCTGATATTTATGAATTAAAATAAAGTTGTAAGACTGTATTTAGTGTTTTTTACTCGATGCAATTCATTAATTGTGATGTTAAAAATTCAGCACTTTTAACGTTTTACGTTTTGTTAGCTGTCAAATATCACTTAAGCTGCCTTCAAATGTCTAAACTCTTTCTTCACTTGTGGATAAAAAGCGATTTTCTTAATAGATGTCAAACAAACAAAAAGGGCTTTCCGAGCTAGTGAGGTGAAAATAACTATTTCATCTCTCATACTCGGAAAATGAGGCAAATCATATCTGACATACGGGAGGATAACGGATAACTATTATTTTCTTCCCAAGGGTAGAAATTAATTAAAAAAAATAAAGGCATTGGCTGTCAATGGAACACATACGCATTCAGCCAAGCATTACGGCATATACATGGAATAATTAAGTATTGAGTTTTTTTTTCTTAATTAGTCATATTACAAATTTTATAATGCCAGTGAAATATTATTAAATTAAATTATTAATTTAACATTAAACCAGAAAAGTTTAAAAATATTAAGAAAAAAAACGGTAAACGACAATGTTATTGTCCACACAGCCTATCTCTATACAGCTTAACTCCTTGGTTCAAATTGGTTACTTACATATTTTATAAATAAATTTACTAAAATACCTACTTTATCTACTGTTTTCATTGATTATTATATTGAACATTCGAAATTTTGTTAAATTAATTATTCCTTAACAATAAACTCCATTGAAATATGAAATATTGACCAGAAATACAGACCAGACCATATTGACCAGTTTAGACATTTTTATTTATTTATACTTATATTTTCTTACTTTCCTTGTAGTCGAAATGAAAAGCAGAGTGTTTAACTCGGGAGAAACACCGATATCAGCCTCGGAATATTGGCACCCTCGCTGTGCTCGGGTGCCAAGTAACCTCGTCTGATATTGGTTATTTTCCTCCCTTGTTGAACAATCTACTATTTTAACTTTGAAATAATGTGACCAAGACTTTAATGAACTAAAACAATTACTTTGCTCACCCGCGACCTTACAATAGTTACGTTTATGCAAGAAATGTGCGTTCATGCAGTTCCTCCACCTCCACACTGTACGAACACACACAAATCACATAAACCCAACCATCACCACCACCAAGCTACACTGACGCGTTTCGAACTCAACCAGAGCTCATCTTCAGAGTTACCACAACCGTATGCTATGCTACCAAACGTTAAACTAACAAACCAAAACAAATGTTTTAACTTGTCACTGTAACTTCTCAAGTACCCACTTTATTTTTCTTATTCTCAAACTACCCCACAAAAATTAACTTTTATTGACATATTTAAAACTACCTTGAATTTTTTTGTTTATTTATTTATAAGGCATATTTAATTAATACTAACTGTTCAAATTCGACCCAAGCCGCAGTAAAGGAGAAGATACTAAATTTACCTGTTCATTAATAATAGACCCCATAGTGTTGTACCTAATTATTTCCATGCATTCCAGAGCATCCAGACGCAACCCCTTGCCGCAATAATGTAACACTTCATAAGAATCTGAATCTAACAATGAATGATTTGATTCCAACAAATGTTTTGCAAAATTCGATCTATCTGGATGCTCATTCCTATATGCCGAAACATGCTCTTTAAATCTAGTATTAAAACTTCGGCCTGTCTGTCCTACGTATATCCCATTGCAGTCATTACAACCCAGTCCTTTACTGCGGCTTGGGTCGAATTTGAACAGTTAGTATTAATTAAATATGCCTTATAAATAAATAAACAAAAAAATTCAAGGTAGTTTTAAATATGTCAATAAAAGTTAATTTTTGTGGGGTAGTTTGAGAATAAGAAAAATAAAGTGGGTACTTGAGAAGTTACAGTGACAAGTTAAAACATTTGTTTTGGTTTGTTAGTTTAACGTTTGGTAGCATAGCATACGGTTGTGGTAACTCTGAAGATGAGCTCTGGTTGAGTTCGAAACGCGTCAGTGTAGCTTGGAGGTGGTGATGGTTGGGTTTATGTGATTTGTGTGTGTTCGTACAGTGTGGAGGTGGAGGAACTGCATGAACGCACATTTCTTGCATAAACGTAACTATTGTAAGGTCGCGGGTGAGCAAAGTAATTGTTTTAGTTCATTAATATGGACCTCCGCAAAGTAACGCCTGATTCAATAAATTACCAAGACTTTATTTGAGCCAATAGCAGCCAGGAGGATACTTTACTGTGCAGTATTTCCCAGGTCTGTTGTTTTTGTTAGATGTACCATGACAATTGGGTTATTATCAATATCGTGTGGACGATTCTCTTTTATTTATCAACCAACGTGTCATTATTGTAAGAATACATAGCAATATTTTAACTTTATTTAGCTAAACATTACTTTATTTAGCCAAAAACTCGAAAAGGCGACCTGGCAGACCCAGACGGCGATGGCGGGATGAACTGGACTTCTTCTTGAAGGACTGGCCCTCGTATACAGCGGACAGAGAGCAGTGGAAATGTTGGGGGGAGGGAGGCCTTTGCTCAGCAGTGGGACAGAATAGGCTAATAATAATTGACGACCAGATGGCCTAGTGGTTAGAGAACCTGACTACGAAGCTTGAGGTCCCGGGTTCGATTCCCGTGTCGGGGCAGATATTTGTATGAATAATACGAATGTTTGTTCTCGGGTCTTGGGTGTTTGATATGTATTTAAGTATGTATCTATCTATATAAGTATGTCTATCCGTTGCCTTGTACCCATAACACAAGCTATGCTTAGCTTACTTTGAGACTAGGTAAATTCGTGTGAATTGTTCCGTGATATTTATTTATTTATTTTATTTATTTATTTAATAATAATAATAGCTAATCATTATATGTTACTAAATTTTCTTAATTTCTGATTTGCGACAGGAAACTTTTTAAATAAGTATTCTCAAATTACCTAAACCTGATGCTTTTTAACCTGAACAGTGTAGATTGTAGGATAGGAAGATAAACCGATTCAATACAAATTTTGTCATGGTCACTTTTTAGGGGTGGGTAAACAGCCTTGGGGTGTATATTTCAATTTATGTATTCCTCCATGTGCTCCTGTTAAGCGATTTATAATGGTTTATTTTTGATTTAAGAAACAATCCATAACAATTAAACTTAATTGCTGGATAGTTACCGGTAAGAAAATTCCGACACGTCCGTTTTATTTCAAACCTTTAGTGTAAGTGCAACTCGTTTCTTTTTTTATAAATGCTTGACGTTTTATACCATTTTCATTTCATAAATTAATTTTTATTCCTTAACCAGCTGCATTTTATTAATACATACCTTAACAAAACATACATTATTTAAGAACTCTTGAAACGCGAGGATTGTTTTCTGTTTTGTTTCCGGGCTGAAGCTTTTTAAAATAGTTCTTTCATTATGTCGAGAATTCAAGAGTTTTCAGTTTAAACTGACGCTGAAAATTCTAGCCTATTGTTGGAGAGCTGTTCACGGATGAACCGGTTTGCAAACACTTTTTAAGGACGGGATGTTAAAATGGAAACACGAAAATTTAATTCAGGATAAATACTTTTCCTGTACATTACGTAAGGTTCGTAATTAAAATTTAGTTTTCAGTTTCACGTGTCTTTATATAGGTCGTCATACACAGCGTAATAAACAAAAGTTGTCTCTCATGTGGACATAAAATTAGCGACTCCGAGTCAGCAAACTTAAGATTTATTTAAATGGACCGAAAGTTGGCCAGGCGTTCCACACGCCAATGTAGTAAATACTATGTAAACTAAACAACATTGTACTTAATAAAAATATTAGGATAAGTAAAATAGAATTAGTAACAATTGTGAATTCGATGATGTATCGTTATTAATAAAAGCGTTAAATGTCCCCCATATCCCGCTCCCCTAAATAGAATTAAGCAGGAATATATGATGATGAGTGACATAGATGACGGCTTGATAGAATGAAGGTAGCGACAAAGAAAACTAGAATGATAGAAAAGAAAAAAAAAGTATGTAATTAGACAAATAGATATAAGATAGAATAGATAAAATAGTTTGAAGGGTGTACACCCAATAGCAAGAAAGAGGATGGAAATGAGAAAGACCAAGTATGCGGAATGGAAGTATGAGTTGTAGAAAATGATGGAACTGGAATGGCAGTAGATGGTAGACATAGGCTCTGATACATTTGGAGGTAGCGTATAAAAAAAAAAGAACTAAACAATATTGATTTGAATTTTTTTAAGTTTTTTCATGTACACAGGAGAGACGTGAGCAAAAAAATATATATGACCCATAAGACCAATATGTTAGGTACTGAAGTTGTGTGTGTTATTTAAGGACTTGGCATAGATTCCTTGATCGAGGAAATAAAGACTAAAGGATTTGCCACACTGGTTATGTTCTGCGGTCACGGTCAGGTGAAATTGAACGCAGCCCGCATTATGTATTCGAACAACATTGGCGGTCTCTATACAATTTTGTATACATTATGCGATCTGACCGTGCGGTCCGATTGACTTGTGTGTGGCAAATCCTTAAGATAACGCGAATTAAACTTATACTAAAACTCTAACTGAAATTCTTTCGCGTCAAATATTGTGACGAAAATCACTGTATTTCTACGCCTGTTGAAAGTCACGTTTAATTTCAGATATTCCGTGAAGCTGTCTGCTGAAAATTCCCGGCTACCCGATTCGATTTACCTGGAATTAGGTTCGATGCCGCTGCATCTCAAGATGCAAGCGAGTAGTGGGAAATCCATTTATTCTCTTTGATTGACTTGAAGTGTCACTAAAAGTATTGTCAAGGAATCGCGACGCTGATATTTTGCTTAACGTTGAGTTGCGATTCGAATCTATGCATTAGAGATGGTGTTCGTTATGAGTCTTGCGACCTCTTCTCGATTTCCTTCCTAGTGGAAGCCGCTAATGGTTTGAATTATAGCTCTCAAGCCGGGGATCGTGGGTTCATCAAACCCGGTCTCTCACTCTGAGTTTTTAACACGCTTTTATTAGGTCGACGTGTATGTAACTAAGTATGTAATGGAAACTTTGAACATGATTTTGACCCACTTCCCGGTTTCCGATTGAGCTGAAATTTTGCACGTATGTGTAAATTGGATGGCAATGCAATATTTTGGTAATATGGAGCTGATCTGATGATAGAGCTGGATGGTGGTTATAGGAACTCTGTAATAAAATGACACAACCCCGTCGAGTTTGGGCTCGTTTGATTCGTCTTGACGAGCACTTTGATCCCAGATGGTAACCAGGGTCTGATGATGGAGCTGGAAGATGGCCAAAGGCACTCCACAATAAAACGACACAACCCCGTCGAGTTTAGGCTCGTTTGATTCGTCTTGACGAGCACTTTGATCCCAGATGTTAGGGGGTTGGGGGGTTGGGGGATTGGAGGGGTTGGGGGGTGAGGGGGTGAAGATAGAAACAGAGAGTTACGTTTGGTATTTATTATAAGACAAAGTATAAGATGGACCGATTCTATTTAAGACGAACAAAAAACCTTCATCTGTCTCTTTTTAGCACATGGAAATCATGCCATGTATAAATGTTAAAAATATTTCGTTATCAAAGACCAAAAAGTATAAAATAAAGGAATAGTTTAAAAAACACTAGAAAAACATGCTTTTATAAATGCACGTAAAAACAAAAAATAAATTATGGATCGTTCAAGTTGTCTCTATTTCTGGGCTGAAGTGTAAACTATGTTCTTTTATAATTATAATATTTGATTGTAAAAGCGTGGGGCGCTGCTGGTACAGGAAAGACGTTCTTGTTAACAAATACAAATACTAACTTCCTGGCGGAAGCTGCATGAGGTCGCACAAGAGCATAACGTTTATGCCGCCAAAGGGTTACCAAACCAAAGATATCTCGTCCACAAACAAGAACTCTACATTTTGCCACTGTTGACGCATCCAAGAACGTCTTTCCTGTTCCAGCGCCCCACGCTTTTACAATCAAATATTATAATTAAAAGAACATAGTTTACACTTCAGCCCAGAAATAGAGACAACTTGAACGATCCATAATTTATTATTTGTTTTTACGTGTATTTATAAATGCGTGTTTTTCTAGTGTTTTTTAAACTATTAATTTTTAAGTTCATATCCGAAATTACAATTTGAAATTTACCACGAGCTTCACGGTGAAGGAAAATATAAGTATAAATATTGTGAGGGAGGACACCTGCAAATCGTTTCAATGGCGTATGCGAAGCTACCTGTCTGCGTTGGGCCTGCGTGCGAGCAACAGCTCAAGCCCTCTTGTTCTGAGAGGAGACCTGTGCCCAATAGTAGGAAATGATGACATGATTGATCTCAAAATATGCAGATTAAGGATACCTACTTTAGATTAGACAGAACGATTCACGTATAAGTAGGTTACAGATGTGGATAGCAGTGTTTTCTGTTAAATTCCGGTTTTCGTTTTGCAGAACTAAAATGTTTTTGCGGTATTCTGATCTTTCATGTTTGAATTTATTTCTGGAGTTTTGATAGCTTTAAATTAAACCAAGCTCATTTAATTTATCATTTATAGCCTGTCTCGAATTGGATCATCCTCATCAAAATGTATCACAAATTTGTGGTAGGGGCTGTGCTGGTTAATGCCTCGACATGATCCTATTCCTTCGTATCTGGGCTCTAATAAAAATGGGATCAAACTTCATTTTGTCAAAGCGCCTCGCGAACGCTCGCGGTGTATCGCTCTTTGAATCTAATTTTCGTCTCCAATTTTTGTTTTGTGTAATATTTATTCTCTTTTCAATTTCTTTTCCCTTTATTGTTTTGTAGTCATCAACGGTTCAAGTGTTGTTCTGGTAAATTAAATTTTGTTTGCCAAATCATATTCTGGGATAGCTAATTTGCAGGCTTTTAGGTCACTTGTAAAATAATATTGTTTTGTCTGTGTCGTTTGCTTTATATTGTGCTTATCGTTCCCTAATGTCTAGTCTAGAGTCTAGACAAACTAAAGAGGTACCAGACTGAATAAATATTGGCTTTAGAACTTTTTATTGAAAGGAATATAAGAGGATTTTATCTGCTCTATCCAAAGGTATAAAAGCCTTTAGCGCTTTGGTAAGCGTACAGTTTAAAACGTAGAAACATTTCAAGGGAAAAGCCAATATGAAAATCGGGCCACAACTTCCGAAATATGATGAGAATCGTCACTTAGAACATAGTTTCGTTATTAGCAATTAGAACTTTTTTCTATTGTAGAAGGTGTCACCAATTTCCGTGAATCTCAGACACGTAATTCGGCAGGTCTGAGAATAGGTCGTAGGCTATTTTTTTATACCTACCCTATTGTTCGCGGACGGAGTCGCGAGCAACACCTAGTCTTACTAAAATTATAAATGAGAATGTTTGGATGTTTGTTAGTAAATCACGCAATAACGCGTAAACAGATTCAAATAAAACATAACGTACAGATAGACAAAGATTTGGATTGAGACAGGATACTTAATATGTGGGAAGTGTGTTCCCGTAGGATAATATTTTAATACAGGGTTATTTGTAATTCACTAGCATCCTTTTAACCCTAAACTCCTACCACTTAAACAAAATGTTTTTTGTTTTACGGCTTTTGTCATAACTTAATATTTTTGGTGTAATAACGTTTTGAAAATTTGAGACTACCTCTTATTTTTACGATACTCTGTGTGTTTGTATGGGAAAAAAAGTGTTTCATTTTTTTGTTTTATTTTTTATTTTATTTTTATTAAAAAGTCGTAGAACAAAAAACATTTGTTTGAGTGATAGCAATTCAGGGTTAAGAGGATGTCAGTGAATTAAAAATAACCCTGTATAAAAACAAAAATACACGGAGACGTTGACCAAAAACGGTGAAGTACCTCGACTTTCAAGATAACTTGCTAACTTCATCTGCAATCAATAGATGTTGTCTGAACGACCTTTGTGCTTTAAAAATATTACCGTTATATTTTTACATGGTTAGAAAACACGGACGAAGTCGCGGGATAAAGCTAGTTTTAAATAAATTCTATATCGATCTACGCGTATAAATTCTCATCTAGCTGAAATGTACCTACTATTACTACGTAGCAAACTGACTGGAGAACTACATTATCAAAACGATTTCACTCCCGACCGAATATCATTATCGTGAAAACGGAAACATTTCCCAAGCTAATAGTAGGAAGTAATCTAGTTACCAGTCAGGGCGATGTCCGCTTCGCCCCCGTCATTTATTTCCTTATACCCACTTATCTACCCTTCTGTTACTCTCCGGAATGCAATCTATGGCATATTCCTTGAGCATTTAAGTACAATTTGGATTCAAGGAAACTTAAGTACTGTTTTGTGGAGTGCTCTGCGTTGTGCCGTTGACCGCTGTTTTACAAACTTTACCGAGTGCTCGGTTTGCATCAACTGGCTCTCCAAGTTTGATACTAGACTTTCTTTTTGCCATGGGAATACGAAGTCTGGATTCTTTAATGTTTCACGGTATTTTTAGTGGCCTTGGGATGTTTATTGATTTAGTTAGACACCTCTTTTTTTATTTGATTTTCAGAAGTGTTTAACTATTAACTAGTAATAAAGTGTATGAAAAAGCTGTGGTAGCATAGTGGTTTGCCCTATGGCCTCTCAAGCAGAGGGTCGTGGGTTCGAGCGCGGCCTCGCACGCACCTCTAGAGTTTTTCAGAATTTATGTGCAAAATTACATATGAAATTTACCATAAGTTTTATGGTGAAGGTAAACGTCGTGAGGAAACTTCCACACACCTGCGAAGAAATTCAATGGTGTGAGTAAAGTTCCCAATCCGCACTGGGTCCGCTTAGGAACTACGGTCCAAGGAAGCCTGTGCCCTGTAGTGGGATACAGGCTCGGATGATGTATGAATAAAATACAAGTCTTTTAATTATAAAGTCTTTAAGGAATATAGCGAAATAATGAGAGGTTTATACAACAAAGTGTCCGTAGTTCAAAAGAACATATAAAAAATTCATTTAATAATCGATAGCTTAAGTCTAGCCATTGTTTGTAAAATACAATAGCCTTCGGCTGAATAATCTAGATTCACTGGTGCTTTGGCCGACCTGGCTTACTGAAGGTCGTTTAATAATGTTTTGGACGTTAGTTAACGGTGCTGGCAACACTAAACAAACGTGCTCGATTTTCGGCAGTTACGGAATCAACCGTTTTCAATGAAATTAAAATCTTTGTTGTTTTATATATAGTTAAGTATTTATTTAGTCAGAACACCGAATAGCTGGAAGCTACTTCGGACAAAGAATTAGATTAGCTATTCAAAGGGGGAACGTTGTCAGTATCTTCGGAATCTTGCCTAAAAGGACTTCTTTGCATAATAATACGTCTTAGTTATAAAATTAAAGATTACAACTTCTGGGACAATGACCAGCACTCGGAAATTTAATGTCTGAGTTCACGGGAACTTTTCTATTTCCTGGGATAAAAACTATCCCATGTCCTTCTTAAATAATAATCTCCAATCTCCATACCAAATTTCATCCAACTCGCTTTAACGGTTTTAAGCCTGACGAGATAATACATAGATATACAAGAGTTACCTTTGTATTTGTAATATTAGTATGGATTTCTTCAAGTAATATCGGCTACTATTAGTTAAAGGGCTACAGTTAAGTAAGATATATCTACTATTTCAGGAGTAAAGAACTTAAGTACGTATAAACCGTTTGTTAAAGTTAAGTAATAGGTAGTTATAGGCTATTTTCCGCAACTCGACGTCTCGGCGCCTGTTTTGCGTGAGTTAAGTTAAGTAATAACTTTAATTTCAATACTAGATGAAAAAAACCCGCCTGAATAATTCCCTTTCCCATGGGAAATCCGGGAAAATAACATCCTATGTCACTCGCGGAACTGAGACGAATCTAATAACACCTCAAACTTCAAAATCCAGTGAGCCGTTTAGGCTGCAGGGCGTGCCAAAGAGTGATACACACATACATACATAAGTACATACATACATAAGTACATACGCTCGAAAAACATAACCCTTCATGACGCTTGTATAAACAGACTGACGCACTTTATAACTATTACTTACAGTACCTACCTAACTGTGCTAATTTATCAATTACTTATTGCACTCAGCAAACCTGTTGGCATTATAAATGTTAATATATTTACGCCAATACTGTTAGTTGTCGATGTTTCCGCATCTCATTTTCTGTGCATGGTTTGTGTAGCACGATCGCTTAATAAGCCAGGGTCATCTGACTTAAAATTAGAATCAAGTAGTTTTTTCGTGACAGTAAAAGGTATAATGTGTTATTATTGCCAGTAGGGTTCGGTTGAACAGTATGCAGGAAGCCTCCATAGTAATATCTACTTAAACAATCGTGAAGTTAGGTAAGTGATCATTGCAGTCGTTTAATTGGTATACATATTCATTTGTTTATCTTGTTATAAAAGATCGGAGCTTGGTGCGACTGTGTGTCTGTTAAGGTAGGTCATTAATATTATAAATTGTATATACATATTACAAGCTGTTGCCGGCAACTCCATCTCCGAAGAATTTATTTATCGCCATCCCACGGGAAATATGCAATTGGGGATGTCTATTTTTTTGCAATGTATAGTAAATCGAAAACCATTTCGAGATAAATGCGTTTTAACTCGTTAACTGTAGTTATTTAATTTTAATATTATGTAATGAATTTATTACATAAAAAATAAGCAATAACCTTCATTTGACATTGGTGTAAATTGCGTGACCGGTCCAAGTCGAACTTTATTGTATGTGGTTAGAATTATTCACAATTTACGCGTGGATTATACTACGGAGTTTGATTTGGACCCGCTGTCTGGCATCTATACTTGAAAGGTTTAGGTAATTAACTAAATGTAAACAAAACAATGTCAACTGATGTCTTAAATACTGTAATTCTCCCATTAAACAATCTAAACAGTTACATTTCTGTATTAAAATACGTTAGTCTAGTTTGTATTACAATGATAGATAAATAAAATGTTTTGAATCCTTGAATGTGCCAAATTTGGAAACTGAAGTTTGTTTACATTTAGTTAACTACCTAAACCTTTCAAGTATAGCACTTTGACAGCGCCAGTAAAGTGACACTAGTTACAGTGTACCAGTACGCAAAAAATAATTAAAGGGGTTGCCTTATCGTACGCATTTAGATAGATTTAGAAATTTGACAGTGTGGGAGCCCTCAATTATAATCTGACGTCATCAACCAAAATAGCTCCAATAATTAATTTTGAAGAAAGTAGTGAACTAAATGACAAAATATTGAAATTAGTTTCTTATAATTGACTTTTCTATACAAAAATAATATAAAAACTACTGGCAATTTTTTTACACATTCCCATTTTGCCATACCATACCATACCATACCATATTTTAACTAACTCTGTTCAGCGGTTAAAGCTAGAAGTGGCAATATTCGTAGTTTCTTTGGTTCTCCCTGTTTACGCATAATTTTTTAGTCATTTTGTGTAAGCCGAATTAAATATATTTGTGCAGAAACTGTGCTCGCATAATTTGATGTCGCCGAATTCTATTACGCATAACCAATTTTAGCCGAATTGGTTTTACACATATTTGCTACCTAAATCTATTATTATGCATGAGGAAATTCTGCTATGTCAATATTATGCTAACATGTAGCGGGGTTGAATATCGGACGGAAACGAACGTTGTACAAATCAAACGGTTTATTAAGATAGTCTCAACAATACAGATGTACGTAATATACTCAGGGAACGGCGGGCGTTTCGACAGAGACACCGCACTGTGACCAGAGGCCTGTCTAGGTTTATATTGGGAGGTGTTCAATAGCTTGAATGCAGCCAACCAAGTATAAACCTGCTCCTAAGACTTGATCTAAATGAAATATTACATCACGGTTATATGGATTCTACGCTGACCAAACGATAGCGCGATCTAACTCGACCCCAACGCCATCTCTGGGTGACTTCTGGTACTACACTCCTCGCTGCACCGCGCCAGTGACGATTGCGTGTGAAGTCGGGTAGCTAGCGCCATCTAGTTTAATACTCCGTGTACTACAAACATACTATTCGGGTAAACAACCATTCGGACAATATAGATTTATGCCAAATCAAATTTTAGCAAGTCTAAGATTCGGCGTAAATAAATTATGCGAAACTTGATATGCCTTTCGGACACTAAAAATTATGCCAAATAGATGGCACCCAGTTTCTTTCGCATTTATAATATTAGTAAGAATTAGTGAGGATTTAAGAAAAGCTTATTTGAAAAGTAAATGAGGTTATAACAAAAACACATTGTCTCTACATTTCACTACGAATACACAATAAACAAATGCTGTTGAGTTGACAATTCAAAAGACAACCAAGTAGAGCCGGCATAAGCCGAAGCCCGGATTGCCAGTTTTTGTTTAGAGAAGCGTCTGCTCAAGCGTGACGCTAAATCGGATCCGCACATATGGCTGAGCGCGATAACTCGGCGGTGTTGCTAGATGGGAAAATGAAAAACCGCGCCATTTCACTCAAAAATCCCTAGAGATGGCTTTGTGACAGGCAACGAAAAGGACAATATTTTGAAAACTCGTCTTCATGATTCTTGTGAGATATTTGTAAGTATAGGGTAACTCCATACGACTTAATACGAAGAAAAAACATCTATTTGGTCCGTTCTGTTCTTCTATTTAATTCAGATCGCGAATGTGCGCTGCATTGTAACATTTACAATGCCTCTTTTCTATTTTCGAATAGCTACAATTAAAAAGCAAAGCTCTAAAGTCTCGCATTTACTTAATCCGTTTGCGAACATAAATCCTGAGACAAGTTCGTGTTGTGATATTGACATTTTCGGAGAGAAGTAATGAAGTGTCAACACTCTTAGCGTGATGAAATGCGTAATGCAAATTTTAGAAATCAACTAGTACTAGTAAGATAAATGTTCTACGTGCTAATGCCCAATAGCTGACACCCTGTTGTCACCTCAATTGCTAATAACATAAAATTAAAAGTGGCAACTACTGGTACATTGTGACCAGTACTCGGGCGTTTACCTTTACACCTTAAGGGGCTGTTTCACCACTTTTCTTAAAGTTCGGATTAGCTTAATCATAACCTTATTTGACAGATGGAATTAAAATTTCTGTTTCACCAGTCTCGATTAGCGCTAAGTGACGGACAAACTGTTTCTTAATTTGACCATCAGATCAGGAGGCATTTAGCATTTTTATCCGTCACATAAAGTTCGGTTTCAGAAAAATAAATCAAAGTATTTTTTATTTTTTAAAGAAAGAGGTCATGCTAAATTGCATAAAATAATTTAAATATCAAGATTTTAATGAAAAAATGTAGGTACACTTTTAGTATGTAAAAATAAATCCAAAATTTCGTAATATTTTTTAATAACAAACTTTTTTCAGTGGCTCAATCGTTTGTTCTACCTGAACTTGTATGTCGCCATTAAATAAAGTTTATCTGTCAAATGGTTTGGCGCCACTTTTCGATTCGTTTTACGTGATTTTATTTTTCTTTGTTATTGTTAACAAAGTATCGTAAATAAATACTGTTTTTGGATCAATTATAATGTTACATATTTGTTTATGCAAAAAAAATAGATGTATTCAAAAATTATATAGTTAACCATTTCTTTTGCTTTAATAATGAGTGACTTTTTGAACGAAAGTGTGCGAACAGGAACGCGTGGTCGTGAAATGCGACGTTGCCATTCCGACTTTTTGTTAAACCCACGATTAGTTAAGTGGTACTTAGTTTGCACAGGACCGGAGTGGTGAAACTGAAAAAACACTAGCCGACAGATTTGTCCAGTACTTAGTTTATTCATTGGTTACGTGACCAGTAATTTGACAATAAGGTGGTGAAACACCCCCTAAATCTTACATATATAAAAGGAAAAATCCTAACTGACTTACTCAGTGACTCATCGACACCCAGCTCAGTCCCTTGACTCTAGAAGGCTGACATTTCACATAGAGGTTGTTGGTGTAGGCAAGGAATAAACGGGATTTTTCTGTCCTATTTTCACCGTGACTACGATTACTAGGCTCTTCAAATTTGGCATACAAGTAAACTAACGAATTAGAACAGAGGCGCTACTACGAAATTCGAAAATCGAAGTTCGTATCGTATTATCCCTCTCACTCTCGTGTCAAATCATATTAGCGTGAGCGGGACGGCACAAACCGAAGTTCGAATTATGCACTTCGTGGTAGGGCCTCAGAATTTTTCGAACGTCTCGCGGGATAAGGCATAAAGAGGATTATTTTTAACTATCCGCCTACGTGTATGTAGCTGTTATAGAGATTTGATACTTGACAGATATCTGCAGTAAGAAGGGATTGCGCGCAGATGAAGTCGCGGCCAAAAGCTAGTCATTAATAAATAAGTACATATATTTTTGGACATAGTTATTAGGCAATTATTAATCCATTCTGCTGAAAATAGTATAAAATAAATTTAACTCAAAATGCAAGGTATTTAAAAAACTTTTGCTCCGTCTATCAACTCAGCACACCGTTCGCGACGTAATTTGTTCCCGGGCTTATTGAATTAGTATGCGCTGTGAGTTGAAGCAGGTTATAAGTTACATTCAATTAACGAGTGAAAGCAGCGTCAGCGGAGTTAAACATTTTTTTACTGACTTGAAATACAGAATTTATAATTCGTTTTTAAAGAATACACTAGTAAATAATAGTCTCTAGGGTAGGTATTCTAATACAACTCTACGTTCCTTTTTATTAACGGCTATGACGTTAAACTAATTTAGTTTTATGGAAATTAAATTAGCTTAACGGTCAAGGTAAGCATCGTGCGTGAAGTTCCCATTCCGCATTGGGTCTGCGTGGGAACTATGTCTCTAGCCATCTTATTCTGAGAGGAAGCCTGTTCCCTGCAGTGGGATATAAGCTGGGATGATGATGATAGTGGAAATTAAATTATTAATTATGATACTCACTCTAGTCACCAAACTCACCATAAGCAATATTGACTCTGCCTATTTAAGAAAATGTGTAAAAGAATTCAGTGAAAGTCCTAAATCACAAACTAACGCTTGCATATCGGGATTTTGCACACGCGTATCGCCGATGACTTATCCCCCTTGATTTTTAGGTATTACTTCCTGTCAGCAATAACTCAGCTACACCGCGTTGCGTCTAGCATACGACAGACTTGCGGTGACGCCAACTTTTCCCGCGCTCCGCTCGAGTGTTGCCACACACGAACCAGTGTTGCCACTCTTAATGACGATAAGTAAGGAGATGAAAGACTGAAACTTTCAAATATGAATTTAAATGAAGGAAATCAGCATTTATGCGAGTTGTTAAACTTTTCATACGATTGCAATAATGACGAATTTTCATACTTGTTTACTGAAGTTGAAATTATTATGTTGCTTTTGTCGTTGTTTGTGGATCTGTCAAGCAAGGCTTGGCAGGGGTTAGCTCCATACGAAAAATATTTATTTAGTCTGTTCAATAATGTGTTTTGTGTTGGGAACTTGTAACGGATATTTGAATAGAGGAATATTGACATATTGTACAATATTATGAGGAGGAGGATTAAGTTTAATCGTGTGCGAAGAAATATCTTTCTTATATTACGTATTCCCTATTATTTAACGTAGAATAACATTATTATATTATCTGAGTGCGAACTTTTAGATCGTCTACTGCGGAGGTTTATGTCTGGCCGGCAGAACTCTTCCTCTTTCATAGTTACCTATATTAATTGAATCGTTTGTGGCTAGGTAACAAGTTTGAGATTTTGTCCAGTTTATATTTATGTTATTAAAACTAGTTATGTATGTGACGGAGAAGGAGGTATCTCTTGCTGGATATCACTCATATTATCAAACACAGAAATCTTAAATAACAGTTTTAATTGTCTTTCACTATGGCTTCTTATTAATACTATAAGCTACATTTAAATGTCTTACTTATCTTTAACTACTTTAAACTAATTATGCTAATGGATACTACTAAACGTAAGACAGTTCCTCGGTATGCATCTGTCTCAAGCTCGCTCCAGTGGTTCACTGCCTGTACCGAGACTCTGCCGAAGCAACACTTTATGGCTGTCATGTGTTACTTGCGTTAAGTAGCGTCATGGCCATGGTCTATGGCTGGGTGAATATTCGAGCGTTTTGACCGTGCGGTTAAACGTCATTACCATTCGACGATTATTTTACCACAATCGAAGGACGAATCGCGCGAAATTTCATCAAACTAGATTCAGCATCGGTACTGTCTTAAGTTTTCATAAAAAGTTAACCCTAAGCATCATCCATTTTAATAATTTCTGCTCAAATGGTAATCACAAAAAAACCGCCGCAAAAACGCTGAATATTTACCCGGCTATACTCCGACATATGTATGCATAATAGTAATAGTTTGTATATAGTGTTTTAAAAGGACTACAAACTGTTTATTATTTCGCCCCCAGTTTTAATTAAATGCCATGGAAAATATCTGTTTCTTTAAAGGTTTTTCTAGGGTTTCGTAGCCAAAATTATAACAACGGGAACCCCTATAGTTTCTTCATCTCCGTCCGTCCGTCATACGGACGATGTTACAGACATTTTACTTAAACTGTAAAGCCAGCATCCGGCAGCAGTGTTTCCAGACAACTATGACATCGGGACTTTCAAGAAAACGGTTTATTAAATACTTACTTTAAAGGCCGGCAACTGATTGGTGACTCTGTTTGAGTTGTTGATATTTATGGGCCGTGGTGATCATTTTCCATCAGATGACCCGCGTGCTCGTTTACCTCCCTTTCATAATAAAAAAAAATTACTACCAAATGTGTATTGTTGTGGAGTATCCATATGTCTCGTATAACCCGGTACCTACTTAGTTTGTTAGTGAAATACAAAAAAACTGGCACTCCATACATGTAACAAGCAGGAGCTAAAAAAGGTTTTTTTTGGCAAACTTTAACGTGTGACTGTGTGTTTTGATAGTTTTTTTTAAAAAACATTTTCAAACTTTTTACACATAATGAATAGTAGTTGATTAATACAATATTGATTTTATTGTGTTATACCATCTATTGTACCTACCACGTTTTAAGCAACATAGCAGTTTATTTCTTTCATATACGGTAATATATCCGATGAAACCTTAATAAATGGAGCTAGCACGCTATCGTTCAAAAAATCCAACGCCATGTCAAGTAATTGAACAGCGATCCATTTTCACAGCTCATAGACCCGCTTTGATCTCACGATTTACTCCAAACAAAGATACATGCGAGTTCAGAATCCCTTTACGAGTTCCCGGGAACTACATAGTTTATGTCGCCATAGATTTTATCCCGGACTGCTATAGGGCCGGGAAGACGGATGTACTGCTGCTTTATTGACTGGAGCTGTTTGAAAATCGAGGGTATGGAAATGTTATGGAAGTTGCGACGGATTATGGAGTTTGTGCTGATTTGATGTTTACGACTAATCTATATGTGGTTTATGTATATTAAAAGCCAAAACATGTCACTTGGTGTCAACTAAGATTTAGAATGTAGCTAGATATTGTATTTAGTTAAAATACGTCTTGCTTATATTTAATGGCTTAATAAATTGATGGCAAAAATCACAGAAAGTAAGTACTTCTTCATTATGTCCTTGACAATGCGGTCGTATTTCAGGACTTGTTTGTTACCTGCCTCGCAATCCGCCACCATTCGTTTCCGCAGTTTACTTCCTACTTTATACAGTACCTACATGAAGCCCTATGATACTTTAGTACTATAAAAAAAAATACGGATATGAAGCATAATGAAAGTGGCATCCTGGGACCGTAAAAGAGTTTAATCATTCGATATTGTGCCGCACTGTTGTGAGCCGCAGGGGGTTGGTTGCATAGCACCCACGCTAGGCAAGCAGCCATGATTGTTGAGACTTGCAATTACTAAGGGCTATGTCTACAATACAGTCCACATCATATATTATATACCTAGATTACAATGCTTCTGAAAATCAATAACTCCGTGTCAACAATTTTCTCTAGAGAGGCCAAAGACCTTTAGAAAAGTTTGCATTGGAAATTTTTAATTATAAAATATCATAAATATCACGGGAGAATTCACACCAATTGACCCAGTCCCAAAGTAAGCTAGGAAAGCTTGTGTTATGGGTACTAGGCAATGGATAAACATACTTATATAGATATATACTTACTTAAATACATATTAAACACCCAAGACCCGAGAACAAACATTCGTATTTTTCATACAAATATCTGCCCCGACACGGGAATCGAACCCGGGACCTCAAGCTTCATAGTCATGCCCTATACTAAAAAGCGCGAAATTAGAACTTCGTTTCATGCCGTTCCGCTCACGCTAATGGTATTTATAACGAGAGTGAGAGGGACCGCACGATTCGAATTTCGAATTTCGTAGTAACCCCCCAGGTTCTCTAACCACTAGGCCATCTGGGCCCAATTGCATAACAAAGTACAACTAATATTACAAGCGGAACTCTCGCTTCAGTTATATTAACTAGAAAGGGAGTTCCGCTTGTAATATAAGTTGTACTTTGTTATGCAATTGGGCCCTGGTCGTCTAAATATGCAGAAATGCTCGTTGTATTATTTGTTATAATAATACGCACCATCTCCGTCATAAGCAATTATTCTCGAATGCCTATTGTACCTGAAAATATGTCCGCTGTTCTGATTCATTGTCCCTCTTCCAGTGCAATTTTAACTGCAAAATTAATTAAGTGTGTACTTAAGCTTGCCATTATGACTCTCATTAAGAGTAATAAATGGTAAAAAGACGACAAAAGAACCGCTGTATCGTTGTAAAAAGTTGCCTGAATAAAACAAAAAGTATTTTAAATAACTACTCTTTGTAGCACATGTTTCTTTGTCTTATAAACAAAGGTTTTACATTTTTTAATAGAAAGCCTGAATAAAACATTTTTAGGGTTCCGTACCTCAAAAGGAAAAAAACGGAACCCTTATAGGATCACGTTGTTGTCCGTCCGTCCGTCCGTCCGTCTGTCTGTCTGTCAAGACCCTTTTTCTCAGGAACGCGTGGAAGTATCAAGCTGAATTTTATATCAAATACTCAGGTCTACTGTCCCTTGGAGCTGTGAAAAAATCAAACTTCTAAGCCAACGCAAACAAAAGATACAGCCGTTTATGCCGCAAATTTCCGCATATTTTCGAAACTCGCAAGGGAATCAAAACCTACAAGGTACTTCCCGTGAACTCAGAATCTTGAAATTTGGTACGAAGCAAGGTCTTATAGCACAGATAAAGGAAAAATTGCGAAAAGTATAAATTTTTATGTCTGACTGTCTATATCAGTAACAAATCTATTTATACCGCAAATTTTCGACACTCGCAAGGGAATCAAAACCTACAGGGTACTTCTCGTGAACTCAGAATCTTGAAATTTGGTACGAGGCAAGGTCTTATAGCACAGATAAAGGAATAATTACGAAAAGCATATTTTTTTCTTTATCTGTCTATATCAGTAACCAAACTACAATGATGCCACAATACGCACATTTTACTTAGGAGCAGGGGTCTGCTAAGACTGGATGTTCATAGATACATATAAATTTACACGGAACCCTCGGTGCGCGAGTCCGACTCGCACTTGGCCGGTTTTTTTTATTTAAATAGCTGTACTTTTTCACAGTTTTTTTACTGATCGCATTGAGGATCTGAACAAGCGGATAATCGATTTCTTAACACATCGATGGAAATAACATGCAAAATATGCAAAAATGTACAAGCCTTTGGCTCCAATACTTTCATGTAATCCGTCCCCGCTTTTGTAAATAAAATTTTAATATATAAACGAGTTTTCCCTCTGCTACTGGCGCATTATAACTCAATTTTGGTTTAAATAAAAGCGCTAAACATTTAAATTTTAAATCAAAATTCATCTTTAACAAACCGGAATACATTATTTTGATTAAAATTGCCTTCATAATCACAAACCGCCTTTTTTTAAATAACTGCAATTACGATTGCAAAAGTATTAATTAGTTTGGATAAACGTAAATAATTTTCCAGAAACAAATAAAAATGTAACCGCTTTTGAAGTGGCGCCCAAAATGGGGCCATTGAGTAAAATGTTTCTCTAACTTGAAAATATGTTTGCAGACATTTTTCAATCTGTTCCAGATTATCGGCTTGTGGATAGCTCAGAAATCTACTGGGATGAGTCGCATTTCAGGCTATTGTCGACGCTTCGCTTCAGGGAATTTGAGCTGCTGCTTCAGCTTTCAGAGTTAAATATAGAGTCGCCTGGGGGCCGCTGGAAGATATGAATTATTTAAGTAGCTTTTGAGTGATAAAATGGGGCAGGGAGTATAGGTGTAATAAGTACATATATTTTTTAAATATCCACGCTTTTATAACGAAATCATAAATTTTACAGTGTTCATCATTTTTTACTAAGTAAAAGTACTAGCTATATTCCAAATAAAGTAAAATTAAATTAAAAAATTAGTTTTAACATGTGAAACAACTAATAGCAATCACAACAAGACACACTCATGACTATACTTGCGTGCAATTTTGGTTGCGTCAAGGTCTCGTCGTAATTTCACCTACACCGAATAGACGGACATACCTACAGTATTATGCAGTATTTTTTTTTTATTGATAGAGGGACGCAAACGAGCAAGTGGGTCACCTGTTGGTAAGCGATCACCACCACCCATGAGAACCAGAAACCCCAGAAGGGTCACTAGTCCGTTGCCGGCCTTTAAGGGAACAATACACTCTTTTCTTGAAGGACCCGAAGAGGAGGAGTAGGAGTATTACACTAATAAAAAAGTTTGTTCATGTGTTTACTTTTTATTGAATGCCTTAAACTAGTACAGTCAACGTCATAAATAAGTGATCACTTTTGTACCTTGGCGTTTTTTATGACGTTGACCCTAATATGGAAATAAATACATACTGTAAGTACCTTAAGCATCATCGTCATAATTCCAGTCTATAGACGTCCCACTGCAGGGCACAGGCTTCCTTTCAAAATGAGAGGGCTTGGGCCGTAGTTACCACGCGGCCCCAGTGCGGATTGGGTTATTCACACGCACCATTGAATTTCAATTTCTTTACAGGTGTGTGCAGGTTTCCTCATGATATTTTCCATCACCGTAAAGCTCATGGTAAATTTTAAGTGTAATTTCGTGCACAAATTCCGAAAAACTCACGAGTTGCGAGACTGGGCTTGGGAGGCCATAGGTCAAAGCATACCAGTACCTATTGAATAAAATTTTTCGTACAATTTCAGAAAAAAGGCAATGTCGTATATTTGAACAAATAAGTGGTCGATATGGTTGACTTTTCGGGGCGATGATTTACTGTATCCAGGGGTAGATGTCCTCATTTCGAAAACGTATCCTGCAGATGTTTGACCGAGCGAGCGCGAATTGCAAGCGTCTCCTTTCAGTTAGCAGTTGGTTTCAGGTAGTTCAGGTAGTTGGGCTGTCCGGCTGACTGTTCTCTTCTACTAGGTAGGTACGGATCACATTTCTTAGGCGAAACCGAAATATTTATATACAAAAACGTAAAAGATAGATGCACGAGGTATACAGCTCTAAAGGCCTATAGGTAGATACTATATTTAAAAGGCATATTATATTCTCAGATTAACTTCTTTCCAAACGAACTCTATCCACTATCGACAATTCTTGCCCATGCGCTAAGGACATCTTTAAATGATGTGATTTTGAAATACCTAAATCATAAACCGGTACTTCAATCGGTAAATGAAGAGAATTCAACGTTAAATACAACATGCACTTTGCATCGTACGTAGTCTACATAGACGACATACTTCGGCGAGCCATAATCCAATACCCACTTTATTCCCCGCATCACGTGGCGACATTCCCGGCCGTGCCTGTCTTAGTCGATAAATTGTATTGCACCCATAAATCCGGCCAGCCAATACCCTGCCTGCCGCGTAAAACTGCGAGCCCTAATGGCCGCCTTAATGAAACTTTCCAGAAAGTTCCTTGCGGTTCTATCGGTGTCTGTTCGGAGATTGAAGTGTGAGGGATAAGGAAAATTCACGATGCGGCACGTGGCACGTCTAAATGATAGAATAAAATAATGTAAATCATAATTTGTGGAAATAGATACTCAGCTCATACTGTTTTGTATTAGATATTGATTTTCGACATTTACGGTAAAAAGTGAGGTTATAAAAATAATATCAGAAAGCGCTGAAATTTTTATAGCTCTATTTTCCTACTTAGTTTGTGCGGAATCAAAATGCTCTTTAGACTAAACGATTTGCCAGACGAGCACTGATCGAGTATAATATGCAATTTACAGTGTTATACCAGAATTTTGTAAGAAAAGTTTTTACGGCTGCCATATTCAGCAGCTATTCCTCTTGCAATATTAGTCGTCTCGTGCCAAATGGGAGCTGAGCCCGCGTCGCGTGCCTGCGACTGACAGCTACCATAGACGAATATAGGTCGGTTCGGAACAACCTACGTCAGTTAGTCGCCGTGGGCAGGATTTAACTTAAATTTACAATTGTTTATGACAGTTGCCACTCTCTGTTTTGTTTTTAAAAATGGCTACATTCTGTCTGACGTAAATACGGTAATTTATTGAATCAGGCGTTACTTTGCGGAGGTCCATATTAATGAACTAAAACAATTACTTTGCTCACCCGCGACCTTACAATAGTTACGTTTATGCAAGAAATGTGCGTTCATGCAGTTCCTCCACCTCCACACTGTACGAACACACACAAATCACATAAACCCAACCATCACCACCACCAAGCTACACTGACGCGTTTCGAACTCAACCAGAGCTCATCTTCAGAGTTACCACAACCGTATGCTATGCTACCAAATGTTAAACTAACAAACCAAAACAAATGCTTTAACTTCTCACTGTAACTTCTCAAGTACCCACTTTATTTTTCTTATTCTCAAACTACCCCACAAAAATTAACTTTTATTGACATATTTAAAACTGCCTTGAATTTTTTGTTTATTTATTTATAAGGCATATTTAATTAATACTAACTGTTCAAATTCGACCCAAGCCGCAGTAAAGGAGAAGATACTAAATTTACCTGTTCATTAATAATAGACCCCATAGTGTTGTACCTAATTATTTCCATGCATTCCAGAGCATCCAGACGCAACCCCTTGCCGCAATAATGTAACACTTCATAAGAATCTGAATCTAACAATGAATGATTTGATTCCAACAAATGTTTTGCAAAATTCGATCTATCTGGATGCTCATTCCTATATGCCGAAACATGCTCTTTAAATCTAGTATTAAAACTTCGGCCTGTCTGTCCTACGTATATCCCATTGCAGTCATTACAAGTAAGCTTGTATACCCCCGATCTAGTTCCCTTATCTACCTGTTCTTTGTGGTTACATAGCCTAGAGTACAAAGAGTTGTTAGTCTTAAAGGCAACATTAATATTGTTTGATTTTAAAATGCCATAAATCTTATCAGACAAACCCCCGACGTAAGAGATGAAGTTTTAATACTAGATTTAAAGAGCATGTTTCGGCATATAGGAATGAGCATCCAGATAGATCGAATTTTGCAAAACATTTGTTGGAATCAAATCATTCATTGTTAGATTCAGATTCTTATGAAGTGTTACATTATTGCGGCAAGGGGTTGCGTCTGGATGCTCTGGAATGCATGGAAATAATTAGGTACAACACTATGGGGTCTATTATTAATGAACAGGTAAATTTAGTATCTTCTCCTTTACTGCGGCTTGGGTCGAATTTGAACAGTTAGTATTAATTAAATATGCCTTATAAATAAATAAACAAAAAATTCAAGGTAGTTTTAAATATGTCAATAAAAGTTAATTTTTGTGGGGTAGTTTGAGAATAAGAAAAATAAAGTGGGTACTTGAGAAGTTACAGTGACAAGTTAAAGCATTTGTTTTGGTTTGTTAGTTTAACATTTGGTAGCATAGCATACGGTTGTGGTAACTCTGAAGATGAGCTCTGGTTGAGTTCGAAACGCGTCAGTGTAGCTTGGTGGTGGTGATGGTTGGGTTTATGTGATTTGTGTGTGTTCGTACAGTGTGGAGGTGGAGGAACTGCATGAACGCACATTTCTTGCATAAACGTAACTATTGTAAGGTCGCGGGTGAGCAAAGTAATTGTTTTAGTTCATAAATACGGTATCAAAGATATATATGCCATTTATTCATCGGAAATCGTTGTTAGCTGGAATAAAAGAAACGATTTCACTTCAAACGAATCAAAAGACTTCTTGTAAATGACTTGCCTATGTTGTTCTTCCTTATTTTGTTACAACAACCAAGTGTGTGCCTTGATTTGTTACAACAACCAAGTGTGTGCCTTGATTTGTTACAACAACCAAGTGTGTGCCTTGATTTGTTACAACAACCAAGTGTGTGCCTTGATTTGTTACAACAACCAAGTGTGTGCCTTGATTTGTTACAACAACCAAGTGTGTGCCTTGATTTGTTACAACAACCAAGTGTGTGCCTTGATTTGAATCCTTCATCTAGAAGTAAAATAAGTGTCTTGGCTCTATAAGCGTGATTATGCAATTTAATAGTGCTGGGAGTGTTATCAATTCATCATCTAGGGATCTATAGGTCGCTAGTCCATCAAAGCTGAACAAGAAAGCAGTGCATTGTGCGTAGAAAAACATACATAGAGCTGAATATAGAACCTTCTCCTTTTGTTAAGTCGGTAAAAACTGACGAATGCGACTGAAACCTGGATGAAATGGATGGCTACGAAACCCGAAAGGACAAAGCGACGCTCGCTATTGGTCAATTTGCCTTGCTCTCCGCACTGCCAGCTTACTACCTTCAATACAACAAACCTTTAAACATACATAGCTCAGCATAGATGTGATTTAGCACATCTGTATTCAACCAGTAACTTCGTTACCAAATGTCACGTCCAGACGCGACGGCCAGACGTTATACGACTCTAACAAACAATACTATCGTCGTCATTGTCGACGTTTATGTTAATTTATTGGAGTCCTTTTATTTCAATCTAATAATAGTAAGCCAGTAAATAATTAAGCTACTGTCACATGGTTGATAATCGTCATTTCCGACTCAATTATGGAGGGAGACATGACGAAACGGATGAAATATTTTCATGTCGCTATACGAGGGGCGTTCAATATAAAGTGAGAATGAGATGCAAACTCTTTCAATATTAGGAAATTAAATACTGGCCGGTAAAGCTAATCTATCTAGCTGATTGCTATGAAAAAAAAAAACTAACTGTCTTTTGTTTAAAAAAATATACGGTAATTTCTTTGCAATGCTATTGAGTACGTTAGCGAAAATGGAGAAAATTGAACTGCGCGCCGTTATCAAATACTTGTGTTTGAAAAATTTTTCTACGGACCAAGTCAATTTATATTTGCGGGACACTTTAGGGTCTAATGCTCCTCCGTATTCGACAGTCGCACGTTGGTGCGCCGAATTTAGACGTGGAAGAACATCGACAATGGACGACCCCCGCTCCGGACGCCCTACTACAGCAGTAACTGAAGAAATTGTGAAAAAAGTCGATAACTCAGTTTTGGCGGATCGTCGTGTCACGGTTCGTTTTATTGCTGAAAATGTAAAGATTTCAACGGGGAGCGTGCATAATATTTTACATGAACGCTTGGGTATGAAAAAGGTATCTGCGCGTTGGGTACCAAGAATGCTTACTGACACGCAAAAACAAACTAGACTAGAGATTTGTCAAGAAGCTTTGAACCTGATGCAGCAAGACCGGGAACTTTTTTTGGCGCGATTTATAACAATGGACGAAACATGGCTCCATCATTACGACCCAGAAACGAAACTGCAGTCTATGACATGGAAAAGGCCATCATCTCCAACTCCGAAGAAATTCAAGGTGAGCCCATCTGCCGGTAAGGTCATGGGCTCTGTTTTTTGGGATGGTAAAGGGGTATTAATGATTGAGTATCTCGAGCATGGAGCCACTATTACGGGCACATTATACGCCAAACAAATAGCAACATTGCGCAATGAGATCCGCGAAAAACGGCGAGGTAAACTCTCGAAAGTTGTGCTGTTCCACCAGGACAATGCACCGGCACACAAGTCCGCCGTTGCAATGGCTGCAATTCGTGATGCTGGGTTCGATATCCTTAAGCATCCTCCGTATTCACCAGATCTCGCTCCCAGTGATTTCTACCTATTTCCGAGATTGAAACAATACCTGAGAGGCCAGAAATTTGAAGACGACGACGCGGTAGTCGCTGCAGTACAAGATTTTTTAAGTACTCAAGATGAGTCCTTTTTTAAAAATGGAATTTTAAGTTTAGAAAAAAGATATACTAAGTGTATTATGCTAAAAGGTGACTTTGTCGAGAAATAAAATGACATTTAGTAAAAGTTGTTTATAACATACTCATTCTCACTTTTTATTGAACGCCCCTAGTAAGTATAATCAAACCGCAATCTGAATGGGACTGTTGGATCAGAACTGTCATTTCATACATATTTTGACGTAAGCATATAGAATTACTGTCAACTCCAATCCCTTTCTAAACTCGCTCTGATTATACCTAATGCAGAAATAAATTCATTTTGGTGCTAGCTTTTGTGAAGGAACAGCATTTGTGATACTCGTATATATCGCCAATCGGCGTACTCATTCTTATGGCAAGGCAGCGCTCGCGTAATAAAAACATTCTGAACTTTAGAGTTCCGTTGAAAAAAACAAGGTCTGATATTTCGCGGCATTTGCAACGGTCGTAGTAGTTCTATAAAAAACTTTTTGATTTCAATTTGCTTTAAGTATCTTAGTACTTACATTAAGCCTCAGAACAAGCTGATTACTAGAATGCTACTAAAATGTTTCTGTTTTGTACATAGAGATTGGAATTGTCTCATATTCAATATTGTCCAAAATAGGACAACAGGAATAGGACAGGACATACACGGTGTCAGAAAGATGTAAGCTTGTAAGATCTTTGCTTCAGCTTTATCTCGGAAACATCTGACGCCACGACACTTTTAGCCTGTGTTCTTGATGTCATCTAAAAGACAAGTAAATACTTGCTGCCACAAACGCAGTTGTCTTCGAATGCGAAGAACAACTCCTTACCGACTCCTTAGTTATAAAATCCTAAATAATTAAAGATTATAACTAAGTATATTAAGAAAAAATTTTGTAACACTAATTTGCAATAAACAGTTTTTTTTATTTTTTAACAAGGAAAAACACGAAGACACGAAATTTAGGTTTCTGGTTTAAAGATCATTTATTCTCATTAAGTATTTACAATTCCCTTGCTTGAGTACTAAAATTTAAAGTAAACATGAGTGTAAGAAGAAAAAATATATAGATAGAATTGTATGAAAGATGAAAGCTAGGTAACTTCTTAGAGTAAAAGCGATTAAGTTTAGCGCCCCATGGCTCCACACAGCCGCTAAATACACAGTAAATACTTCATAGCACCGCCTGCATCGATATTGGTCCGCGCAGCTGGGAGTGTATAATTAATAGCCCTAATTTGCATATTATCGCGCCAAATTAAACTAATAGCTCGAGCGAGACACGTACTGTTAAACAATAAACTGAGTGTTGCCAGAGCCGTTAAAAAATAAAAGGCTTATGTTCGCTATATGTACAAATCCTGCTTTTGTAAAATCAGATTTTTACAGAGGCAATTTTTAACACGAGCTTGTATAGCATTGCCATTAGAACTACTCTTAAATCGCTACTCAAGTAAAGCTAACAGTGAAAAGGTTAATAAGGTGAAAACATGTTTTTGGATTTCGATTAAATTGTTGTATTTATTCTCTATGACAATGTAATGTAAAGTAAATTGTTCGAAGTTAGCTTGAATATACATTAACAAAAATAATGAAAAACAGTAGAAAACTAACAAAAATCAGTAGAGAATTAACGGGTTGTGCATTATTTATTATTGTAATTACATCTCGGGTCGACAATTACTAATCGCATCCTGAGTTACGAAGAAAGTGACCTCACTTAATTTCTACTCTTTTATGACGCAGGTATCTACTTTATACACGTTCATTTTTAATAGACGAGACTTGGTCTTCATTATTCTCCTGCCGTTTAATAAATTTGGATTCATAATTCGACAAAAAGAAATTTAAATGTCATTTTACCAAGCCTAGGTTTGCACGAAAAATCTCCCGGAACGTCGACGGTATTAAAATTCCGAAATCAAGAACCAGCCCCAGCATTGATTGCCTTCGTTTGGAGCCGCCAATCCGTCTGATTAGAGATAACCGACGGGGGTTGTTGGTTACAGACGAAGTAGCAGCTTACGAACGGCTGCAAAGGATCCAGAAACGTTTGGCGCTGGATATTTGGTGTAATTGCACTTTTGTAATTGTTTTCCTGACCATAAATTTGTTATAAGAAGACGACTTGCAGATAGTACAGTCAACCAATTTGATTTCTAGGCCAATGTAGAATCTTGTAGGTTTCCGTACCCAAAGGGTAAAAACGGGACCCTATTACTGAGGCTCCGCTGTCCGTCCGTCTGTCCGTCTGTCACCAGACAGTAACTAATGTAATGATGTATTTCGGTTGCCGCTATAACAACAAATACTAAAAAGGAAAATAAAATAAATATTTAGGGAGGCTCCCATACAAAATACGTGATTTTTTTTCACGTTTTTGCTCGATATTGATAACGGCAACAGTTAGACGCTTGAAATATCCACAGAATATTTATTTATAATTTTATATTCACTTTAAAAATACCTAAACAGTTAAATTAAATTAAAACAAATATTTAAGGGGGGCTCCCATACAAAAAACGTGTTTTTTTTGCCGTTTTCATAGATAATGGTACGGAACCCTTCGTGCGGGAGACCGACTCGCACTTGGCCGGTTTTTTTCACTATGAGAGTGTCTCACGGTAGTTGCATGTTTAAAATCAGCGTTATTGTTAGAATTCTGATGTAAGAACTGTCATTAAATTTTTTTTTTATTTAT
Organism: Archips crataeganus; assembly: GCA_947859365.1. Taxonomy (NCBI): domain Eukaryota; kingdom Metazoa; phylum Arthropoda; class Insecta; order Lepidoptera; family Tortricidae; genus Archips; species Archips crataeganus. The sequence continues at coordinate 21,335,077 of OX402048.1, forward strand.
TTCTCATAGGTATCACATACACTGGCTTACTATCTAAATCCACTCGCCAAACTGATATGACAGTTTGTTGGCGAGAACACGCTCATTACAATTAGTTATATGTAAGTACCTATTTAATTTGAACATGCATCTAAATACAAAAATAAAACAAAAATTACAAACAAATACTACAGAGATGTGGATACTTTTTCAAAAATGTACCCTAAGGCATTTTTTGCAAAAGAATCCTTTTGAGAGTATTTTTAACTTTCCTTATGGTACACTGATTTCCTTCTCTGAGCCACTCAATCTAGTTATATATTTTTGGAACTAGGAACTTTTTTGTTCGTTTACCATAATAATTTTTAGCACGACTTTGCACATATAGTTTTAATCTAATACTTTTTGTATTGTACGGTCGACCAAGAAAGTGGTCTACCAGTTTTGACAAAAGTTTCTGTGACATCTAAATATCCCTAAGTCACTGTCATCATGTTATTGCAAGGGAAAATCGACCTCGTTGTATCATGACGTGCAAATGAACTTCGACCGTAGGGGGGTAGACCATATTTTTGGCCGACTGTACCTGTTATTCTTAAGCGTCTTATAATCACTTACAAAATAATTTTCTAAGGCTATTACGTACTTACTTGCAAATGGCAAAGCACTTACTTGGTCGACTATACATTGCGATCAAAGTCAAAGTCAAATTGTTTTATTTGCTATAAGTATACAAGTATACATGCAAATATATTGTTACTTAATATTTACTAATTACAAAAACATTACAGACATGTCATAAATTTCAATACAGTTTAGTTCATTGTTACAAATTATTTAAAATAAAGTCGATCTAGTTCATTGGCAAAATATTCATTAATGGAATAAAAAGGTCTAGATAAGAAATAATGTTTCAGTTTCTTTAAAATTATTGCACATTTTGATACATACATACATACATATAATCACGCCTCTTTCCCGTAGGGGTAGGCAGAGACCACTTCTTTCCACTTGCTATGATCCTTACATACTTGTTTCGCTTCGTCCACTTTCATTATTCCCTTCATACATGCTCTTTTGAAGTCATTATTTAAATTGTTATAAACTCGAACAGCATTATTATTGATACTATTATTAAAGTGAATGAATCTGGGCCTAACTAGATCTAGATTATATGTTTTTCTTAAATTGTAATTAGGACACAGTCTAGCTTTTGGAAAATTTTCAATATTTCATAAACATATAAACAAATACGATAGAGGTAAATGGATTATAATATTATGTACGAGTACGAATAGTAACACAGTTAAAGCACCTTAATAACCACGGATTAGCCTCTTGTAGAGTGAGCTGTGTACACTATGTACGACAATGTGTGTTGTAATTTTGCCGGTCGTTGGATTCATTAGAGCGAGGTAAGGGTGCCCTCGACGGCGATTTGCTTCGCGCGGCACTGCCTTTATACGCCGCCATCGCACTGTAATATTACCCTGTATTTGTGCTAGAGATTGTATGTGGATGATGTCATATTAAAAAAAAACCGGCCAAGTGCGAATCAGACTCACGCTGATTCGTACTTTCACCATAATTTCAGCCAAACGTCCACTGCTGATTGGTCTACGAGCGATGTGTGCTGAGTCTGGCGACAAATTAAAAAAAAACAGTGATTTGTTTTTCTATAAACAACAAAGAATGCATTGAATTGACAAAGAAAGACCACTAGGCATTATGAGTAGCAACGTGTACCTACCTACCTAAGGCGTGACAATTAACGTAGCAGCAAGCTACACTACGTCACTGCCTCCTTTCCACTGCCAGATTCTGCCAACATGTTAAACAAATATTTAGTGAAATTATTGCAAACTATTTGATATAAATTTAAAATATAAAAATAACGAAGTTTCATGAAGCGTAGATAAGTTTTGTGTTGTAAAATTGGGTTATAGCTAAGTTTTAAAGATACAAATAAAACGTTGGCTGACTTGAAACCTCCTTAGTCTGAAATGACATTTCTACCTACTAACTTGTTTGCAAATTTTAAAACTAAAGTTAGAACTCCCTTGGGTGGAAAAACTGTACGTAAATCCACTTAATCCCTTAAGAACAATTTAGGCCATTGTCATTTAGTATACAGGCATGGAATATCACCATTGACGAGCAAGTGTGATGAAAAGTTCATAATATACATAGCATTGAGTAGGTATTCCATCATAAGATCATACCTAACTCACATTTTCATTAATTCACAACTTTCTTTGCAGTTAGTACTTTATACAACTTTAACTCCAAATTCTATGTCTATTCTTATACTGTCCAGGCTATTCGGTTGTGGAATGCCTTGCCGATTGACTTACGACGGGCAAAATCTCTGTCAATCTTTAAATCAATGCTTAAGGTGTACTATCTGTCTTCTTGTAATAATTAGCTTTGTTATAGTTTATTTATTTATATGTGGCTGTTTATCCCAATGCTTATATTTGTTTTAGACGTGTACTTATTATATGTACGATATATGTATGAGTAGATGTACTATTTTTTGTTGCGTTTTAATTTTCTGATCCACTGTTGATGCACCACCTGCTGTAAACTAGTCCTTCCTTCTTTCTGGTAAAGAGTTGCCTGGAAGAGATCGCTCTTAAGCGATAAGGCCGCCTATTGCTTACCTTGTTACTTACTCTCTGTGTACCTGTTTTCTGTATTGCTTACTATTCCTGGTGTACAATAAAGAGTCATTGTATTGTATTGTATTGTATACACCGTGAAATTTTAGTGGTTGTTTTCCCGAAACGAGGTGATTTAGTTTCGATTGTACGATCGATTTATAATTACTATTTTGACTAGAGTCAAAAATCCAATTGTGAAAAACGAAAGACGAAAATGACCGCAAACCAATAGTAACGCTTCGTTGGTACCTAACCTATCGTACGATCGTACGCTACTTGTACCAACGAAGCGTTACTATTGGTTTGCGGTCATTTTCGTCTTTCGTTTTTCACAATTGGATTTTTGACTCTAGTCAAAATAGTAATTATAAATCGATTGTACAATCGAAACTAAATCACCTCGTTTCGGGAAAACAACCACTAAAATTTCACGGTGTATAGTTGTGTGTGTCATCATTCAACTCAACTCTCGTGGCGATACCTATAACTCTCTTTCTTTTTAGGGTTCCGCATTTTTTCTGCTGTTTGTTATATTAAAGAAAGAAATCTAAGGTCGATTTGTCTAGTAGGTACCTACTCCCTCGTCGCTAAATTGTATTTCTTAGAAAACTTCTGCTCTGCTCGGTTATTTGAAGAAGTTTATATTTTACCTTTAGAGTACCTATATCGATCCGTCTACATTGTAATTATGTGCTTGGACTTGTAAGCTTGTATATGGACGTCCTGATACCACGATGTTTATTCAATGATGTATGTATACAGGAAGTTTAAAAGTTTGAAACTCACCGAAATACAGGGCATTAGTACTCGTCAATCGTGTTGACATAATTTTAGTACTAATCAAGTGACTGCGCCATTTATTTATTTCAAACCTACTATGGTTACTAGGCGGCGGATAAACATATGTAGGTACTTACTTATTATATAGATAAACTAGCTGATACCCGCGGCTTCTCCCCCGTTGAAGTAGATTAAAATGTGTTTTCCCGTGGTAAAAAGTATCCTGTACTCTCCAGCCTTTCAACTAAGTCCATATAATAAAAACTTTTTAACAAAAAATTAAACCGCCGAAAAAACTGAAAAGCAAAAAATAATACCTTTTTTGTTTGGCCTTAATCTAGGTACCAGTTTGAAGTCGGTGCCTCAGCACTTAGCCAGGAGGAGTGGACCTATAATCGTCTACCTGATTGGCTTCTATCACTCCTCCTGGCTCGTGCTGAGGCACCGACTTCAAACTGGTACCTAGATTAAGGTCAAACAAAAAAGGTATTATTTTTTGCTTTTCAGTTTTTTCGGCGGTTTAATTTTTTGTTAAAAAGTTTTTATTCTATACTTTTTTTCCATCCTTGGGGTAATTTTTTTTCCAAAATTATAATACCAACTTCAAGGTATACCCTATCTATCCAATAAAAAAGAATTATGAAAATCAGACTACTCTGTAAAAAGTTAGTCAATCATCCCTTGTTTTCCTACCCTTAGGGTTGGAATATTATTTCCAAAAATAAATGGGATCACCCTTGGGGTATACGCTTTCCAATAAAAAAAGAATCATCAAAATCCGACTACTCTGTAATAAGTTATGCGTGGTCATATAGTACAATCAGTAACTGAACAATCAATCATCCCCTGTTTTTCTACCCTTAGGGTAGGAATATTGTATCCGAATTTAAATGGGACCGCCCTCGGGGTATACGCTTTCCAATAAAAAAAGAATCATCAAAATCGGACTACTCTGTAAAAAGTTATGCGTGGTCATACATAAAAAACAAAAAAAAAAAAACAAATATACACGTCGAATTGAGAACCTCCTCCTTTTGTTTTCGTCGGTTGAAAAATCACGGCAATCCGTCGCTCAGTTTCGACGTGAAAGAAGGACAAACAAACAAACACAAAACAAAACTTCTAAGACTCGGGAATAAACCTCTGTATTTTTCATGAAAGTATCTGCCCCGACCGGGACCACAATTTTCGTAGTCAATCGTAGTCGTATAAAGCCCCTCAAATATTGTACATATTTGAAAATTGGCGTTATCCCATTGTATCCCCTTTCAAACAATAGTTTAGGAATTCAATTTCACTCGAGCTAGCGTCTCCGGCTGACAGGTGCGACAGCCGACAATTGCGAAAGAATCCGCAATAAACATGTGGCAGTGACAGGTGACGTAATTTGACAGTTAATGGAACCCGCGTATGAATTCGTAACCCGTTTGATGGCGTCTTAATTGGATGGGGTTCCATCCATGTACATGAGGGAGTTTTTTATTAATACAGGGTTATTTTTAATTCACTGACATCCTCTTAACCCTGAATTCCTATCACTCAAACAAATGTTTTTTGTTCTACGACTTTTTAAAATGAAACACTTTTTTTCCCATACAAATACACAGAGTATCGTAAAAATAAGAGGTAATCTCAAATTTTCAAAACGTTATTACACCAAAAATATTAAGTTATGACAAAAGTCGTAAAACAAAAATCATTTGTTTAAGTGGTAGGAGTTTAGGGTTAAAAGGATGCTAGTGAATTACAAATAACCCTGTAGACTAGCTTTTACGTGCGATTTCGTCTGCGGTGAGATAAAAAAAATTATGATCATAACCTAATCTATTTATGACTAGCTGTTGTCTGCGACTCCGTCAGCGAAGAATTCGTTTATCGCTTTCCGGCGGGAACTACAATATTCCGAGATAAAAAGTATCCTACATGTTAATCCAGGTTACAAACGGTTACTTCTGTCTGTGTTAAACCTCAGAAAGAATTCATCAGAATCTGTAAAAACTTTTTAGCGTGAAAAAAGTAAAACATCCACACATCCATCAATACACTTTCACATTACTCTTAAAACTCTCTAGTTTCCTTCAAGTATACTTAATATTAGTAGGAGATATAGTTTCCATTAAAAACTAAAGTGCTTCAAAATGTACACCGAGTACGTCTATGCATTTCGCAGCGTTTCTGCTGTTATACTTTAAAATAAGGTCTTTCCAGTTTAAGTGCACCAATAAGTGCGCTGAAAAGGTGGCAGTTCCTTTACAAGCTTGAGAATTACTTGCACGTTCGGAGCTCTGGCACAAGACTGCATTGTCGAACCGCGTAGTTTCACAAAATAAATGTTGTTATGCTATAGCCATAACCACACGGGGTCGTCATGATTATGCTCGCTGTGGCTTGTCCACGAAAAAAAGTAGCCATCGAAAACTAAGTCTCCTCTCCACTGTCTCCCAGTAGGTCTAGGTAGTTCAAACTGCAATTAGATTGCCGACTAAGTATTCTTTTTGTGTGTAAGAATCTAACATGCATTTTTCCTTACAAGTTGTGCAATCCTGCATAATGCCAGTTAAGGCTTAGAAGTAAAATGATTGCATACAAATTTGTGTACTTCTAGCATGATTTAAAACAATTTATGACCTGCATACGGTAGTTAAGAGTCTGGAAAGATATTCGTGGAACATTATAGCGTCAATAATCTATTTGAGTAAAGAAAAAAAAAGAATCTCTGTGACCCAAACGTGAAAAATACAAAATCGTAAAACCAGAGATTTCGAAATAAGCCCAAAAATGGATAGCATCATAGCATCTGATATAAATATCCATAATAACACTCAAAACGAAAGGTGAAGAGTCCTTCTTTCTAATTAAATTCTTTAAAAAATGTGATTTCATATTGAAGACCTGAATTTAATTTAAATTTATTTGAATTTATTTAGACGACCAGATGGCCTAGTAGGTAGAGAACCTGACTACGAAGCTTGAGGTCCCGGGTTCGATTCCCGCGGCGGGGCAGATATTTGTATGAATAATACGAATATTTTCTCTCGGGTCTTGGGTGTTTAATATGTATTTAAGTATGTATCTTATTTATTTATTTATTTATTCATTAAAATAACAATAATTACAGTAGAGGTTTTTTACAAATATTCACATTGAGGTTGCTTCCAATGTAGGTGAAACGATGGTTCCCACACTAGGTCTAGCCTGTATCGTGGGGACCTTACAATTCCTTGCTTTAACAAGTGTGCGTTTACGTGTGCAATTGAAGGAAGAACATTCGCCTACATTGCAATTTTAAGAAGCTCTTCCGTTTCCATGTGATTCAATGCAAGTAACCACTTTCTAACAATGACCAGCATTTGTTTCATATTACACTTTTGTATGTTGCATAGCTTCACAACTTTGTTATAAATATAACTATGGAGAAACTGTGGAAACCGACGCGCAAAGGGCGACCCAGTTGCGGCTTGAGGAATACGGAAAATCCTTTTCTTTAGCAAAGCGGTGTAGTCCCGGGAATTAATAGTTCTGTGGTGCATTATTACAACCACCCTGCAGATAAACAGTTGGCGGACACTGAGGACCCTGGCCTCAGTGTGCAGTTGATGAGTGGGGTATTGGAAAGGCTTCCTGTGCATTACCTTAAGGACCGATCGTTGTGCCCTCTCCAATCCAAGCATTGCAGTTTTACCTGCACCACCCCACACAGAAATGCCGTACCCCAAAATTGATTCACACAGGGAAACATATACAAGTCTAAGAACTCTATTATCCGCTGAATCGCGAAGGAGTCGCATGATATACATAAGCTTTCTCACCCTTTGCGTCAGGGCAACAATATGGGGCTTGAATGAGAGATGCTGATCCATTTCGACACCCAGGTATCTCATACATTCGGTTCGATCAACAAACCCACAGTCACATGCTGAAGCATTGCAATTAGAGTGGATTTTTAGATCTGTCGGGAACATGGGTTTAGAGGCCTTTGTTTTATGAAAACAGATATATTTAGTTTTCTTCAGGTTAAGGGTAAGTAGATTGTTGTCCAACCATTGTTTTAAAACGTTCATGCCAGCCTCGGCGCTCCGCAGTACATCATTCCAGGTGTTACCGTAAAAAAGAGCTGCAGTGTCATCAGCGTAGCAAACTAAATCAGCCGTCGAAGCACTAGCGGAGAAAATGTCGTTCATGTAGATTATGAACAAAGTTGGACCAAGCACGCTTCCCTGTGGGACCCCAAAAGTAATTGGTAGCTCCTTGCTCAAATACTCTCCCACTCTCACACTCTGACATCTTTCAGTGAGATAACTCCTAAACCACTGGAGAGGCAACCCCCTGATTCCATAAAATTCCAGCTTCTTGATTAGTATGGTGACAGAAACCGTGTCGAATGCCCTGGCGAGGTCAAGAAATACTCCTACACATCTTCGACCGTCGTCAAGGCACGTAGCAACCTGTGTTGTTAGGTAGTTAAGCGCATCCTCAGACGATTTTTGAAGTCTGAAACCGTATTGACGGTCGGATAATAAACCAAAACGCTCAAGATAGCCGACCAGACGTCTGTTGACGATTTTCTCCAGAATTTTAGAGAAATTCACCAACAGAGATATCGGCCGGTAGTTCTCTGGGTTCCCCCTCTGTCCAGATTTATGGATAGGGATCACTGTTCCTTTTTTCCACAAGCGTGGAAAGACACCGGTCGATAAGCTCAAATTGTAAATGTGAGTCAGAGGAGGAACCACAACAGATTTAATTGCCTTGAGCAATGGTGCCCTCAGACCATCAATACCCGGAGCGCTGTCGTTCTTTAGCTGGCTTATTAGTTTATCTACTTCATATTCATCAGTGGGCTGAAAAAACAAGGTGTGGGGTGATGACATCGCCGAAGTGAGGTGAGATGAAAGCGTGGCTTCAGTTTTGTCAAGACTAGTAAGCTTTTTCCCTACACCGATGAAATACTCATTGCAGTCATTTACGGACTCCAAGGGCGAGCGATTCAGTTTAAGTAGATCTGTGGACGGTGTGGTGCTATTTTTATATCCTGCAATATTACCGATAACCTTCCACAAACCCTTTGTATTACATTTATTATCTTCAAGGGCTTTACCTTCGAAATCACATTTTAGCTTATGCTGCAACTGGCCGAGAAAGTTTCTATACCTTTTGTATACCAGCTTACGTAGAGGATCATTAGGGTGTTTCCTTAGTTCCAGGTGCAGTCGATCTCTATGCTTTTGGCACCTAAGGAGCCCCGGTATCTATCTATATAAGTATGTTTATTCGTTGCCTTGTACCCATAACACAAGCTATGCTTAGCTTACTTTGGGACTAGGTCAGTTGGTGTGAATTGTCTCGTGATATTTATTTATTTATTTATTTTATTTTTATATATTGTTATGTATGTCCTAGTATTAAAAAAAAATACGTTGTCTGGACCCAGCCTTATGGTCATCCCTAAATGCCCCTAAACGTAGCGTAGGTCGTCGTCAGACTCGGTGGAGCGATGATCTTCGCAAGGCGGCTGGCAAGAGCTGGATACAGTGGCCGAGGATAGTGCTCAGTGGCGTCCAATGGGAGAGGCCTATGTCCAGCAGTGGACGAGCATAGGCTGATGATGATGATGAAATACCCCTTATGGCCCCTCTTACGAGTACATACATGTGGGATAGTTTTAAGTTCTTTTACCTCTTTGTTTCTTGTTATATTTAAAAAGTTGTTATTATATCTCTGATTTAGGATAAAAAAGGAAGAAATGTCTGTCAGCTTACGAAAAGACTACGATGCTGTAACGACTGTCTAAGTTTTGTTCGTAATAAAGAAATAACATTGTTAATTCGCGCGTGTTCCTATTACTTATCCCACAAAATTATGGGGGCTCGTCCGGGATAGTGAGAAACATCGCATTTAACGTGTTTACGAAGGATAAGACGAAAGATTATTGTCATCAATACAAGAAGTAAGATGCCATTGTTTATTTGCTTGTCAACGTCAATCGAGTCGAGTGAATGACGTGACTTGGACGCGACTCGTACTGCTTTACCGACGGACAGTTGTCAAAGCCAAGACGTCATCTGCTGCGTTCCGTTTCACGAATGTTAAGTGGAGTATCGATTACACAAGCAATCGATTATTTGTAACGACTCGATTTAAAAAATATTTTGGACTTACGATTTGAAGATGTTTGTTTGAAACTTTAATTAAATATGGAAGAGTGATTTTAAGACGTTTGTTTAGAAGACTTGAAAGAAAGATTAATACGACTTTACGACTACGACTTCATTATCAATAATTATCGAAATGCCGCCGAAGAAGAATAAAGAAGAAGAAGATTTGCCTTTCGTAGATCCTCCCCCTCGAATCTCGATTAACGATTTGGAGAAGTCTATGAGGCTATTCAGCGGAGATGATACTTACGGCATTGACACATGGATTGATGACTTTGAAGACATTGCAACTTTGATGCAATGGAGTGAAATAGAAACAATGATTTACGCAAAACGGTCGCTAACGGGAACCGCTCAATTATTTCTACGGTCTCTGGGTCGCGGCTATGACTGGAATTCCCTGAAGGATGAGCTGAAAGAAGAATTTGGATGCAAAGTAAATAGCGCTGTTATTCACAAACGGCTTGCAGCTCGCAAAATGAAACATACTGAAAATTACCAGCAATATTTCCTGCATATGAAAGAGTTAGCAATGCACGGAGCTATTGAAGACGAAGCACTAATGGAGTATGTCATCGACGGTATACGAGATACAGAATTAAATAAGGCAATCTTGTATGGAGCATCTAATATAAAAGAATTCCGAAAGAAGTTAGACTTGTATGGTGAAATAAGACAGAAGGCATCAACCAAAACACACAATTTCTCTAAAGCTGCCCCGACGCCTGGCACCTCTTTGGGACAAAAGAACGTACCTAAGAGAAGATGTTATAACTGCGGAGAAACAGGCCATCAGTCACCTAATTGCACTAAAGGAATTAAATGTTTTAGGTGTAATAATTTTGGCCACAAATCAAATGAATGCCCTAACAATACGAAGAAGCAGCTTAAGATCCAAGATCAAAATAAGGAATGCTGTCTTACACCTTATAAAGACGTAAAAATAAATAATATAGGAGTAAATGTCCTTATAGATACAGGAAGCGACGTGAACCTAGTCCAAGAATCATATTACGATAAAATCAAGGGTGACCACTATAACCCTAACTCCATAATACGTCTTACAGGCATTGCTGAATATGAGATCAAGACTAAGGGATCACTAACAGCAAGGGTTCAAATAGATGACTGTTATTTTGATACCACTATTCATATTGTTGAAGATAAATCAATACCGGTAAATGTTATTCTCGGTAATCCGATACTCAATGAAATCGAAATAAGTTTTTCTGCTAATAGTATTTCTGCAAAGAAGATTATGCACCTTACGATGATAGATGATCACAACGATGAAGTTCTTGATGTTGCTGACAAAAGATTCACAAATGAAATTAAGACTATGATTGAAAACTATAACCCGAAGAATTTGATGAAGGAATCTCATGTCGAACTTAAGATACTTCTCACTGACGAAACTCCAGTTTATCAAAATCCGCGACGACTCTCACCTTTAGAACTGGATGTAGTTAACAAACAAATAGACGAATGGATCAACCAAGACATTATTACACCCAGTAAATCTGATTTTGCAAGTCCAATAGTGTTGGCAAGAAAGAAGAATGGAAGTTACCGACTTTGTATTGATTACAGGAGACTAAATAAAAAGATAATAAAAGAAAGATTTCCCTTGCCACTTATAGAGGACCAGATTGACCGATTGAAAGGCGCACGACTATTTACATCTCTCGATTTGCGAAATGGATTTTTACATGTGAATGTTAATGAAGATAGCCGGAAATACACCTCGTTTGTCACACCACAAGGACAATATGAGTTCATGAAAATGCCTTTTGGACTATGTACAGCGCCATCTGTCTTTCAAAGATTTATAAACGACATATTTAAAGACATGATCCTAGAAAGGACAGCTCTAGCATATCTGGATGACTTGATAATACCATCAAAATCAGAAGAAGAAGCAATAGCAAAGTTAAAAAAGGTCTTCAAACGATCCGAGGAATATGGCCTGCAATTTAACTGGGAAAAGTGTCATTACTTAAAAAAAGAGATAAACTATCTTGGCTACATAATTCGTGAAGGAGAGATAAGACCATCTAAAGAGAAAATAGCTGCTGTTTCAAAATTTCCGTCACCACAGAATTTGAAATCATTACAATCATTTTTAGGACTCACTGGATATTTCAGAAAATTTATCAAGAATTACTCGCTGATTGCTAAGCCGTTAACAGATTTACTAAAGAAAGGTGTTGGCTATGATTTTAATTCGGAATGTGAAAGAGCTTTCGGCGAACTAAAAGATATCCTATGTAAGTCACCTGTGTTGAAGATCTATGATCCAAGCCTGGAAACTGAATTGCACACGGACGCCAGTGCCGAAGGATATGGAGCCGTTTTATTACAACGAAGCCCTAAAGATAACATGATGCATCCCATTTACTACATGAGTAAAAAGACGACTCCAGCTGAAACTAAGTACCATAGTTATTACCTTGAAATATTGGCTATAGTAGAAGCTGTGAAAAAGTTCAGAGTTTACTTACTGGGAATACGATTCAAGATTGTGACTGACTGCTCTGCTCTGACGACGACCCTAAAGAAAAATGACTTACCTCCTAGAGTAGCTCGCTGGGCTCTCCTGCTTGAAGAGTATGATTATGTTATTGAACACCGACCAGGAATACGTATGAAGCACGCTGATGCTCTCAGCAGATATCCTGTAAAAAAAGTTAATATACTTACCGACACTACTGCACGCCTGAAAAGAGCACAAGATGATGACATGAAAATAAAATTGCTGAAAAAGATATTGGAGACTGAACCCTATGAAGATTATTTGTACGAAAATGAAATATTGTGGAAAGTCAAAGATGGGACCAAACTTATAGTAGTGCCAAAGAAGATGCAGACTGAAATTATTAGGAAACACCACGAAAAGGGACATTTTGGCGTGGTTAAAACCGAAGACCTTATCGCTAGAGAATATTACATTGATAATATAAAAGAGAAGATTAAATCAGTGATTGACAATTGTGTGGAGTGTATACTAATATCGCACAAAAGAGGCAAAAAAGAAGGCTATCTACAGCCAATTGATAAAGGATGTTTACCATTAGATACATACCACATCGACCATCTAGGTCCTCTGACTTCCACTAATAAAAATTATAAGTACATCTTAACAGTGGTGGATGGATTTACGAAATTCACTTGGATTTACCCAACTAAGACATTGTCAACTGAAGAAGTGATAGATAAGCTTAAACTACAACAACAGACTTTTGGATCCCCTCGTAGAATAATAACTGATCGTAACGCATCCTTTACTTCTAATGCTTTTAAAGAATATTGCGAGGAAGAAAACATAACCCATCACAAGATTACCACTGGTCTTCCAAGAGGTAATGGCCAGGTGGAAAGAATTCAGCAAATTATAATTAACATTTTAAGTAAACTGACTATCGATGATCCGACCAAATGGTATCGACGAGTAAGCGCCGTACAACGAAGTTTAAATAGTACGTACCAGAGAAGTATTGGAGTTACACCTTTTGAACTTCTAACAGGAGTCAAAATGAAAGACAAAAATGATGAGATATTGAAATTAATAGAAGAGGAACATATCCAAAGTTTTGATGAACATAGAGAAGAGCTTAGAAGAAAAGCAAAAGAAAGCATACAAAAGGTACAGGACGAAAATAGGAGAACTTATAATCAGAAACGAACAGAAGCTAAACAATATAAAATTGGAGATCTCGTTGCCATTAAACGGACACAGTTTGTTCAGGGTTATAAGCTATACCCTAAGTATTTGGGTCCGTATGAAATTGTAAATGAAAAGAGGAATGACCGATATGATCTCAAAAAAGTCGGACATGGCGAAGGCCCGATTCATACATCGAGTTCAGCAGACATGATGAAGCCGTGGACTGGCAATATGCTGTCTGACTCATCTGAGGCAGATGAGTGACCAGGATGGCCGTGTGGGATAGTTTTAAGTTCTTTTACCTCTTTGTTTCTTGTTATATTTAAAAAGTTGTTATTATATCTCTGATTTAGGATAAAAAAGGAAGAAATGTCTGTCAGCTTACGAAAAGACTACGATGCTGTAACGACTGTCTAAGTTTTGTTCGTAATAAAGAAATAACATTGTTAATTCGCGCGTGTTCCTATTACTTATCCCACATACATATATAAACATAGACCGCTAAAGTCATTACACTTCGATGGGCTTTGCCGTAGTCGTGTAAAAAAAATCTAGGTAGTACCGACCAGTATTTTTTTATATGTAAAATTTATTATTTGTATGTACCTATACAGGGTTATTTTTAATTCACTGACATCCTCTTAACCCTGAATTCCTATCACTCAAACAAATGTTTTTTGTTCTACGACTTTTTAAAATGAAGCATTTTTTTCCCCATACAAATACACAGAGTATCGTAAAAATAAGAGGTAATCTCAAATTTTCAAAACGTTATTACACCAAAAATATTAAGTTATGACAAAAGCCGTAAAACAAAAAACATTTGTTTAAGTGGTGGGAGTTTAGCGTTAAAAGGATGCTAGTGAATTACAAATAACCCTGTATACAAATACAAATATTTTATTCAAAGCAAAACTTTTATGTCCAATAAAGTATGTAAATAGGTACTTTATTGGACATAAAAGGGATCTTTTCAAGCTAACTTGGATTGAAAGGAAAGCTTAAAAGATAGGCGAACAGTAATTTATGTAAGTACTTATTTGTATTTTCAACTAAAACGTTTCAACTTTAATTTTCACTTATAATTTCTCCTAAAGGTACTCTGATATTAATCACGTAATTTCTTTAAATTACCCCGACCTTTCGGAAATCTTTGCAGTTTTTTTGCTAATGCCACATATTTGACGTAACACAAGCACGAAATTGTTGCCATACCTACTCAAGCGACTTCAAATATTATTTGTTACTAGATTTTGTTTAACTCACCGTGTAGTATGGTCTAATATTGGAAAACGAATTAACATACTTTCAGTTGTCAGATTAACTTGAAATTTGACATACATATTTAAGTTGAATGATAATGCAAGTATCTACTCACGACTACACGAAGTTCTTTACATATTTTATTATTATTGTCGTACCCGTACCTAGCTACCAAACAGATTTGTAGTGCTAATTAAAATTCTTGAACTACGTCACAATAATTTGATTAATTTACTTCGAAACTTTGAACTACTACCTACTTGAAATACTTAGCACTAAACCTACAACTTCCACAAACATGCCAGTGACCTGACAACCTAGATTCTACCACCGCTGTGGTCTAGTGCCTCCACTCCACAACCTACATAGATAGTACATATGCGACGTAGGTTTTGTCGTTGTCCAGTAGCTGTCTCGTGGTTTCTAGGCTGTGCGGTTTTGATTTTACGATCGGAACTTAAAACCAGAGACTGCATTGTCTAATGCTCGAGCGCTCAAGATAGCATTGTCTATCTCTTTCTGCCCTCGCGTTAAACAAGTGGCAGAAAGAAACGGTGAAAAGGATGATTGTGATTCCAATCACGTTAATAAGGCCCCCGCAACGCTCATTATTTTTAACCGACTGTAATGAATGAAGAGCGATGAAGTAAAAGCAGGCCTTATACTACCAAATACGATTTTCGAACTCCGTATCGTGCCGCTTCGTTCACGCTAATAGTATTAAACAGATGTGTGAAAAGGACGGCACGATATAAAGTTCTAATTTGTAGTAGCCCCCAGGTAACAGGATAGTACCTAATTCATTCATAACGCTCGAATCAATTAATGAACCGTCTTCAGAACATGGAGGAGGCACTAAATGCGACTTATTTATGTTCATCAAAAGACCAAAACCACAAGTTTTTTTCATGAGTGTTGTCAACCACTCTAAACATGATATCGCCATTTTTCACAGCTTGCGTAGCCTAAAGTAGCCAAATTTGAACTGAGGTGTCTCGTATGCCAAAACTTCGCTATGAATTAATCAAGTTTCGAAGTATTTCCCTGAAATTAGTAAAATGTGACCAATTTTTGCTTCTGTATCCCATTTTCTGTAAATGCGTGGGAGGTAATTTTCTTAAGTTTATCCTCATTTCTGTTCCGTCATTCCTCGAGACAAGTGGCCTTTGACAGTTTTTCGACGCCGATTGCCATTCCAAGGAACCTAATTGCAAATCGCCTACGTTGGCAACACTGGTTTTCATCGGACACGTGTTGAAAGCCACATCCATCGGGATAGTAATTTCACGTGGGTCAGGGCGGCCCGCAAACGTCATAACTCAACTAGCGTGATTCAATTGAAAAACGGCGATCTATCGATAAAGCGTCGTTACATGATTACCAACAAACGTAAGTATTTTTTTGGTTTCCCAAAAGGTATTTCTGTGAAAAAATATTTTTTAATACAGGGTTTTTGCCTGACTGCATTTGAATTGTCATCCTAACTACACATCCGTGCGATCGCTATTTTTGGTAGAAATTTGACTTGTAAGAGTTGCTCTCAATAAATGAACAAACGTACATTGCAAGTTTCTCTATTAACATTATTCTAAGAAAAATTACATTAATTATTAACATAAATTGTAATGACATGAAATAATTATTGCAAGTTAAATATTGAAAAGTTTGTAAGAAAGCTTCTGAAAAGGAACCCTTATCGTTTTCCCATGCCCGTTCGTCCGTCTGTCTATCCGTTCGTCCGCAGCGTAACTTAGATACATAGTGCTAGAAAGCCGCAATGAGGACGAAGTAAAAAATTATTACCCCGGCGCCACACATATTACAAATGTTTCAACACATATTTGAACACATATTTGATCTATGGTTGATTGTATGGATATTCTATTGAACAAATAAGCAAATACCGGTGCTACACATGTGATCAAATAACTGTGTTCAAACATTTGTAATATGTGTGGCGCCGGGGTTGGAAAAAAAATATATTTTAGGGCACATAATGGACGTAATTTGTTGAGTAAATAAATAAATGATTATTATTATTATTATTATAATGTGAGGATATTTTTTTCTCGTTTAGACGAACCCAAAAAAAAGGCCTAGGTATCTTATCTCTTGCGCGGTATCACTAGATAGGCCTATTTTATAAAAAATAAATTTGTGTAATGAGTACTCACAGCAGAGAAGATTGGTACGCTTGGCTAGTAAAAGGTCTGTACACTGTAGATTGGCCAAGAAATTGCTATATCTTGGTAAATTATTAAGTAGGCATAAACTTTTACGAAACTTTTAAAACCAGCTTTGGCTTATGCCTATAACTTAAAGTCTTAACACCGCTAAGAGCACGCAAGCAGGTGTTTAAAAGCACACAACTGCTAAGAACGTGAATATTTAGACATATTTCATCCAAAATGAACTAACACACTTATGTACATTTTTAACGTCAAGAAACAACGTTCATTGGTATAAGTATAAGTACTTAAAATGTACGGCGGAATTTCCTTTCTTAATTTCAAATGACAAAGTTAAAGACCGAAAAACCCCTTGTCGTTCAAATTTTATAATTCTGACCACGTTGTTGGAAGCATTGTAGGGGGCTGCATGCATTGCAGATAGGAAGGACTTTTCTCTACGGACTTAAACATGCCTTGTATTTTGTATCTGTGGCGGAATGAAGATGTTGAAACTTTTTGAATATATTAAGCTGGCATTAGAGACTGTGAATTTTGTGTTTTGGTCTGATGTTTGTTTTTATTGAAATATTTTGTTAATTACAAAATATATATTTTTTCTTTTATTTATACAATATAGGTAGGCTTGCGTTTGGCCACAATCACGCCTGATGGAAAGCGAAAATAAGGCCTAGCACGCTTGCCTAGTAAATGCTCATTCACCCTAGGCCCTCGACTTGAAAGCGGCCAAATTGTAGTGTATAAGAAGTGATTTAAAATTTACTGGAATGTTCCAGCAGATGATTGGGTTGGTTTGATTGAACATCCTTGTAATAAAGGTTTTCTTCAGATTTTTTAATTTAAGATAACCTTTGAACATTGGACCAATGTATGGAATTGAAATTTAAAAATTTAAAAAAACCTTACAAACCATGCCAACAATCTGCTGGAATATTCCAAATTAATTTTAAGACACGGTGTATAGATGTAAAGTAGTAAAATCACTTTCTTTATTTTCAGAAATACAAATAATAATATTACCTAAGTAAATTATAGTGATCCGCCTATAATACAGCACAAACGAAGACTAATTGCTTGTAATCTTTTTTCCACCTGGCAGTCGATTAATCTTTCTTAAAAAAAGATTACGGGCTAAATAATTTTGAATAACTAAGTATTTCTTTTTCAGGTTGACAACACTAATGTTCTAAAGGAACATCAAGCCCTAATTAAATAAGGTCAGTGCTCTTATTATTAAGTTGGTAGCATTTAATTCCTAGAACGTGCGGGTTAGGTTGGCAAACATGTGTGATTGTAATTTATGTCCATTTCCAGGCATTTTTCCCTCCGCGTCTGGGTCGTCGACCCTTAAAGAGCCACCAAGTTATTGAAGCAAGTGAGCTAAAATGGAACTAGAGCTGTCGCATATAAAGCTCTCGTTTAGCTGTCGATAGTGGCGCCGCTATTGACGGTCGCATTAACTTTGTGCCGCCATAATGAAATTGGCGGTACCCAGAATAATTTACCGGCATTCGTACGTGTAACGTGTATCATACATAACTCGTTATTTTCGTGATAGCAAATGTTTGCAAATAATTATACGGAGGGATTCGCTCAGCTGGAAATAAAGATATTAATGTTGTATAATTAATTAGTTTCTTTGATACGGCGCTGTTGGGTTATCGCGAGGGTGTCCTTTTTGGGCCGCCATTTTGGTAAAATGCTGCGCTTTGAGAGACTTTGTAAATGAATGTAGAGTGGAGACAAGCAAGATTTGCAAACAATTTGTTGTTTTGTTTAATACAACTTATTATTCTTTTTTCGGGAAAACTTTTTTATGTAACAGGAAAATATATATTGAACAGTAAGTAATTATTTATTTATTGAGTGTAACGTTTTATTGCGGGCAAATAACAACAGATAACACAAACAAAGTGATTAAAAAAATAGATTTTTTCGGACTTTACTCGAGTGCGGTATACTTAGAGCATTCGAAACAGATTTTAGGTATAAAATATGGCGTAACCGGTTTTTACGGTTTTCTCATACAATAAAAACTTGTTTAGGATGCTCTAGTGCGGTGGTACAGAATTGGCATTGATCACTTTTTTACAATGTGGTCTAATTCCAAAACCATTTCGAGGAATAGGTTTATTAAATCATTTTATAACATTGTAGTAAAAAAATATTAAACGATCGTGTGTATTTTTGCAAAATAATGTTTGACCTTTGTTTGACCTTTCTGTGGGCATTAACTTTGAAATTCTTTGCAACAAGAAAAAAAAGCCGTCCGTCTAGTTTCTCTATACTATTCTCTGTCACTTCGACGTAGTTATCATCTGTCAGTTTAAGGATAGGTACTATTTTGAAAAACATTCTTCGCGTTTTTCATATTATAATAATGGATTTATACAGGAAGTGTTTCATTCCTACTTGTGGAAATGATTCTGTCAATAGCCCAAACAAATTAATTGTTTGCATTAGAGAAGATTTACAAGAGAAGTGGTGCCGCAAAGTTAATTCAAAGTTTACAAGATGTACTTATTGTTTTGAGGATCATTTTAATGTGAGTATGGATTAAATCCGCCAAAGAACTTTTAAGGGAACACTTCTGACCATTTTATTTTATACATACAAAAAATACTATAGCCCTAAATCGTTTTTTTTACCTATTCTCTTGGAAGAATCGGCAACTTTAGTGTTATTGTTATTGTAATGTAAAGTGACACTGTCAGATGACAACTAACCATCGATTGTGACACATTTTTTTGTCATTATGTCTGTGGTTTATACACAGATTCAGCCGCGGCATGTAATTTACGAGAAGTCGTATCTCAAATTTTCAATAAATTATAAAAAAATATTGGAGTGATGAATTGCTGAAATATTCAAATTGGTTTCTTAAAATGCTCTATATTTTCGATAAAAAAAATAAAAAGGGGGGGATAGAAAAAATGATCAATCCCAATTCTGTGTGTTAGGCTAGTCCGTCCGATACGCGCTTGACGTATTATTTATAATTTATAACCTTTATTGACTGACTGACTACTCATCAATAAAAGTGTGAACAGGGCCTCAGATGTAAAAAAAAACTACGTAAAATCGGAGAGCTTCAAGCGTCAGAAATTCACCAACCAAAAGAACATCTATGTACAATTGAACCAATCAGAAAGCTATTCTCTTATTTCTTCCAATTAAGAGTTGTTTGTTCAACTGATGAACAACTGGCCAGTACGTTTTAAATGTGGGCACCACTTTCTATGTATGTAATTGTCACTTAGACGTAAAATTTAATTGTAATTGACGTCATTAATAAATAATTCCAAGACAAAAGTTTAATAAAAACACTCTATTGTAGCTGAAAAGCAGATAATTTTGTTAAAGTATTTTTGCTTTGGAATAAATAAATAGTTAGTCAATTTAGTTGACAAATAAGTGACGTCACATCTCGCTATTGCCGTACAAAATCTGGGGGAATCGCGTTTTGACAACTAACTCGTAGAACGTATGTCAATTGATTAATAGTGTTGAATAGCCTACTCAGAACGTATGGCACGTGTGCCATTTTTCCTGCATGTATTCTAACGTCGTCAACAGATTTTAAACATGAAACTTGTGAGGTGAGACTTACTCATACTGAAAAAATACGGATAACTCACGTCTATGATCGAGTTTAGTTCAACAAGTTTTTGGCTAATCTGTTGCCGGCGCCCATGTTTCCATTGTCATTTTTTTTGTTATTGTTTTTGTTGTAATTGGCGTGCTGCTCCAAGAAGAAGGGCTACGGATTATCCCGAAAGATGTAGAGCTAAACTCTATCATAGACGTGAGCTATCCGTATTTATTCACTACGTCGTCAACAGATTTAAAAACTGCCTGGTCTAGGTACTTATAATTTACCTATCTACAGGGTTATTTGTAATTCACTAGCATCCTTTTAACCCTAAACTCCTACCACTTAAACAAATGTTTTTTGTTTTACGGCTTTTGTCATAACTTAATATTTATGGTGTAATAACGTTTTGAAAATTTGAGATTACCTCTTATTTTTACGATACTCTGTGTATTTGTATGGGAAAAAAAGTGCTTCATTTTAAAAAGTCGTAGAACAAAAAACATTTGTTTGAGTGATAGGAATTCAGGGTTAAGAGGATGTCAGTGAATTAAAAATAACCCTGTATATCTATAAAAAAATAACTTGACTGACTGACTGACAAACAACGCACCGGCGGCACTGTCTACTAGATGTCCGAGTTACCTCACTACTTATTATTACGCTATGCTAATTGTACAAGCTTGTCTTGTGTAAACCGAGCTTTAGTGTCATCAGGTACAAACGAGGCCTTCATTAACCCGTGGTTTACCTTATGAGGCACTCGTCGAGGGCGTAGGGTTACTAGACATCAGGAATTTACTGAAAAGTCCGGATTTTTGGCTCTCGGTCATGAAACAAAACAGAGTTAAATAACCGTTTACTTTTGCTTAACCTAGGTTACCAACACATGCGAATATTGCATTAAAACCTACTTAACAGTAAAGTTTAGATTACGTGCGTAATAATAGTCTTTATTTCATGTAAATCTATGCAGTATTACGGAAGTTATGTATGACCGTGAGAAGTATATAAAAAAAGTAAAAATGCAGATGATGTTCTTTTATTTCCTTCTAGATTACTTTGGCATATCTAGAATAAAATATTGGTCAGATTGATTGCTTGTATTCTAATAAATTTCTAAGTGACGCGCGAGTATGTAATATTAGATTGATAATCTATTGATCACTACAAATGAATACTGTAAGTTAACGAATGTAAAGCGGCATGGATGAAAGGGGATTTTGTCACTTAAAAGCAATCTAAAAATATTTAGAAATTATTAAAAACGTTGACAGTACAGAGTCAAAATTTGGCCTGTATGCATGCACAACACATATAACAAGTACGATTGGCAGTGGCACTGCAAGCAGGGCTCTGCGTGTAGGGTTTGAATAGACTTATTAGAAAAAATACGAGTAATTTATTAAATAAGGCGTTACTTTGCGGGAGGTCCATCCATATTAATGAATCGAAACAATTTCTTTGCCCACCCGCAACCGCGCGGTTTGGTCGCGAGCGAGCAAAGTAATTGTTTCAGTTCATTAAAAATTACGAGGTCTTCAGACAATCTGAACCCGTGTTAGAGATTCTCAGAAAAATGTTTCAGAGACGAAACAAACATACTTCATCATCAGCTTACGTTCGTCCACTGCTGGACATAGGCCTCTCCCATGGCACGCCATTGAGCACGATCCTCGGCCACTCTCATCCAGCTCTTGCCAGCCGCCTTGCGAAGATCATCGCTCCACCGAGTCTGAGGACGTCCCACGCTACGTTTGCCGATCCGTGGTCTCCACTCAAGAACCCGTCTACCCCAACGGTTATCGGTTCTTCGGGTTATATGGCCTGCCCATTGCCACTTCAGCGTGCTAATGCGGTGGGCTATGTCGACAAACATACCAAACATACTTAACATGTCCAAAGTCTACTTTGCTACAAAAAAAAATACTAATGCAATACCTACGCAATGAAATTTATGGTGACAAAATATGCACTCAGTAAGTTTTTCTTGAAACAGTAATTGTGAATTATGTTCTATCTATCTACTACACTACAACACACTCTTCGTTATCTTTGGTTTAAATCCTATATTTTTCCATGTATTGTATACCTAATGTATACCATATAAGTCCAATCATTTATGAGGAAAATACTGGTAAGCCATGGAAATTTTCAAGATTTTTTTTTATTTACCCGGCAACCCCAGCCAAGCCACGCACGGCATTTTATTGAAATTCTGACGTACCAAGGTGTCATAACCGCGAGAGCTTAATGAAAGGAAGTGTATCAGGTTTTCCATGTTACAAGTTTTTCCAAGTAAGAAATGAATTCCGCGCATCTTTTCTTTCAGTTTTAAAGATTCCTTACTTATATTATAAATGAGAAAGTTTGCTGAGAGGTTTAAATATTTGGATGTTTGTTAGTCAATCACGTATTGATGGCTGCACGGATTTGAATTAAACTTGGGATACAGATAGATGAAAATGTGGATTGAGACATAGGATACTTCATATTCCGCTAATGCTTTCGAGTCGGATAATATTTTAACATAAACAAGAATCGCTGTCCATGAACGTTGAGATAAGTGTAAAATTACATAAAGTTTACCACTGACAGATGGTTTGCTTTCATTTCATATTCAAGACCTAGGTACAAATAAAGCCAATTTTAGAATACAGTTACCCACGTTTGCAGATTTTGTAATAACTACTTTATTTGTATGGTGTTAAGGTTGGAAATGAAATGAAGGAAAGCAATCTGCCAGTGGTAAACTAAAAGTAAACGTATTTATCTCAGCTATCAAGATGACGCGTAACTTCGTCCGCAATTAATAGATGGTGATGTCCAAGCAAACTTTATGCTTTAAAAATGTTATCGTAACCTTTATTCAGGTAAAATTCCGAGATGTAGCCGCGCGGCTACGTCCATAAGATTCAATGTGTTACAGAATAGCGAATAAAAAACTGCGCGGTGAAATATCGCTGTGCGGACAGGCCCTTAATGTTTCACATGAAAAATGAACTGAAGTAGGGTAAAACCGAGATAGTTGCTCCACTTTTTGAAAGCACTCGATCTCTTAGTAAAAAAAAGTAAAATGTTTTTTTTATAAAACCGGCCGCTACTTCGTGTTTTCATCGACCGATTTATAAAAAGTAAACATTTTCTTGAATATTTTCAGAGTATTAGCGATTTTAGCAGACCTCTTCATTCTTTGAGATCTATCCCACGTATGGGATAGTTGCCTGACTCATATCAATGCCGGATGGGCTACATGCTCTCCCCAGAAACGGGACAACTATCCCCTCAAAACTTTGAACACATTTCGCCTTCCCATGCAATCACACAGAGGCATGCGATTCGGTCAACTTAGTGGTAGCTGGAAAGCCTCTCGATAAATAATTGAAATAAAATACGATTCATTCGCAAAACTAGAGTAATTATAATCAGGCAGGGTATCCCTGGGGCAACTATCATGGTTTTACATTTTGACTCAACTTATAATTTTATTCCGATCGGAAGTTTTCGTTCGCGCAGAATAGTGTAGACCGTTTCCGATAGTAGCCGAACATGTAAATAATCTATATTGAACTTTATTTGTAAGGTCAAATGGTCGAAAATTGCGTAATGATTCTTAGTTCTGTCCCACTTATAGGAGTCGAAAATATGGAAAGAGTATAGCGCGCGTAGGATTCTACCTTGCCGTTGCTAGATCGAAGTTTCCCGCGCTAAAAAATCTGCCTTCTGCGCAGGTACTGCGAGAGGAATTGTAAGTTGAGTCGAACTGTACCCCAGTTTATATTGTGACTTTAATTTTAACTGACGTGATTGTTCAATTCTACGCGTGCCCTCGCCTCTGCTTCGATAAAAACGAACCCTTAATAGCTCCTAAACTCGGCACTTTTCATCACATCGCTGTTTGCCGACAATCACTTTACTCTACCTCTAAGTTTTCGGATTTTCCGTAAAACTTCGACTATTTCATCACATTATCTCAGAACTGCCAGAAAGTAAATTAAGATAGTTTCCTCGTCGGGACCGGGACGTCGTGTAGATAAACTAGTTTAGACCCGAGGCTTTATCCCTGGAAAATTAAGTAAAGGGCTCTATTTCGCGATATTTATTTCGCGGGAATTGCAAAAAGCCGCAATACTTAATACTTGCTGAGTTCATGCAACTGGACCCTGAAAATAGCCCTCCGCAGTCTACTTAAATTATTCTACAACTCTTGCTACATTTACTTGGTGGATAACCCGTAAATGTAGTTAATACCAGCCTAGAGCTGAGAAAAACCAATCCTTCGAAAATAATAATAATAATAATAATAATACTTTATTACGACCAACATAGGATCATAGTGTTAGTGTAATAAATAATAAATAAATAAATATCACGGGACAATTCACACCAATTGACCTAGTCCCAAAGTAAGCTAGGCAAAGCTTGTGTTATGGGTACTAGGCTACGGATAAACATACTTATGGGTAGTTCTACTAGCGTTTCAACCGCTATCACTCTCCTGACCCGAAAACAAACATTCGTATTTTTCATACAAATATTTGCCCCGACACGGGAATCGAACCCGGGACCTCAAGCTTCATAGTCAGGTTCTCTAACCACTAGGCCATCTGGTCGTCAGTGTGTGTGTAATCTTTACTTTACTTAACCGTCACTCGACTAATTTATAATATTAATAAGGATTGTGTCGAATATTATTGCGGATTAAAAAATATTCGCGATACTTTTTTACAAGTCTATTAAAAATGAACGACATTAAGTTTACGAGCATGGCAACACTCATTCAGCTTGTCCCAAACTTTTTAATTTACCGCCGGGGCGATGGTAATTTCGTTAATGCGACCATAAAGCTCGGTGCAGCGAGGACGTCTCGTCAAACCAGAGGCCCTACCACGAAGTGCATAATTCGAACTTCGTTTCGTGCCGTCCCGCTCACGCTAATATGATTTGATACGAGAGTGAGAGGGATAATACGATACGAACTTCGATTTTCGAATTTCGTAGTAGCGCCTCAGAGACTAGAAGACATTAAAGAAGATATTAAAGGTGTCAGACGTGTAGCGGTCAATCGATGCTAATATTTATTATGATTGTGAGGGAAGTAATTCATTAGACATCATCATCATCATCCCAGCCTATACAGGGTTATTTGTAATTCACTAGCATCCTCTTAACCCTAAACTCCTACCACTTACACAAATGTTTTTGTTTTACGGCTTTTGTCATAGCTTAATATTTTTGGTGTAATAACGTTTTGAAAATTTGAGACTACCTCTTATTTTTACGATAGGTACTCTGTGTATTTGTATGGGAAAAAAGTGCTTCATTTTAAAAAGTCGTAAAACAAAAAACATTTGTTTGAGTGATAGGAATTCAGGGTTAAGAGGATGTCAGTGAATTACAAATAACACTGTATTTACGATATACGTCCCACTGCAGGGCACGGGCCTCCTCTCAGAATAAAAAGGCTTGGACCGTAGTTCCCACGCGGGCCTAGTGCGGATTGGGAACTTCACATACACCATTGAATTTCTTCGCTGGTATATACAGGTTTCCTCGTGATGTTTTCCTTCACCGTAAAGCTCATGGTAAATTACAAATGTAATTTCGCACATAAATTCCGAAAAACTCAGAAGTGCGAGCCGGGATTTGAACCCATGACCCTCTGCTTGAGAGACCATAGGTTTCACCACCACGGCTTTTTACCATTCCTACTGCACTGGCTAAATCGAGAATCCAAGTCCACCATGAAACATAAACTATGGTCACACGACCGCTACATCGAGTCCATAGAAGCTTAATGCATCGATTATAGCTTTACACGTTGCTATACGACCTTTATACAGCTAAACAGCGGAATTTATACGTTCGCCCTATTTACACGCTCTCTACACAGCACCTATGGGGTTTAATCGTACAATCACTTGAGGTTTTTATGTTATTGCTGAATTTGACCTGGTTTGCAGTGTACTTGGACGTATGTAGGTTTTAAAGCGCTAATAATCAGGTTCAGGTTGTAAAACCGTTATATACCTCAATAGCTAGTGGCATTTACGAACGCGCGTGAATTTTTCAATATTAGACGTAAATGACATTGCGATGCGTGCGTGGGAACTACGGCTCAAGCCCTTTCATTCTGAGAGGAGGCTTGTACCCTGCAGAGAGACGTATAGCAATAAGAACCACGCTTCATCATGAATGACTCGACCCTAGTGGTGGCCTCTCAAGCAGAGAGTCGTGGGTTCGAGACCGTGCGCGAAATTAGGTATGTACATTTGAAATTTACCATGAGCATTACAGTGAAGGAAAACATCGTGGGGAAACCTGCACACACTTATGGGGAAATTCAATAGTGCGTGTGAATGGTGTTAGCAAAAAAGCTTATGTTTTAAATTAAATTTTGAACAAATACTTATATTGTGGATACATTTTCTATTTGTAAAGTACGAAAGGAATTGCTATTGTACAAGCAGTTCATTTGAACGACTGCGATTATTACTAATCTACGATCGTTTTTGCTTTTTGTACGTTTAAGGGCTTCCTTGGCAAATTGGGCAAAAAGGCTTATTTCGATTGCAAGGATCAGCGTAAGAGTTTGATGTTACTAACATTGAGGGTAGTGGAATAAAAACAAAGTTGGGTAGACGCGATAATCTCTGTAAGTATACTCGTAGCATTTCTACTTATTTGTATTATTTCAAACTAAATACAAACTGAAATATAGATGCACAGAAAAAACCCCAGAAAAAAGACCAATGCTGGGAATCGAACCCAGGTCCTCAGCGTTCCGTGCTGCGTGCTTACCCCTACACCATCACTGGTCTAGAAGTTAGCGACGAATCTTTCCCATACATCGTACACTTCAGTCTGTTATAATCACATTTAGGCAGTGATAAAGCGCATCTATGTTAATGCCCTCTACCCTACTCTACTACTCTATGTTATATGGTTTCACGGGATGACCGTAAAAGTAATAAAAAAAAAAATGAAGTTGAAGAAAATAAAAAAAATAAATAGAAAAAGATACTTCATACTTAACTTATTTGTATTAGTTGGAATGGAACTTTTGTTTTCGAAATCGCTTTTTTTCACAAACACGTGTTCTTCTCATTATTTTGTTGTCAGTTTTGTGACATATTTAATACTAGCTTTTGCCCGCGACTCCGTCCGCGTGGAATTAGTAATTTGGCCAGCTTATTTTTTTTTTATCCAATTTGCTTTTTCATCAATTATGGCTCTCCTTAGTTCCTCGATATAAAAAAATTACCCCCCCCCCCCCCGAACTCCCCCGCACACCCGCGATCACATTCAACACCGTACTCCCAAGTCAAGCGTGCCTATAGAAGTTTTACTTCAAAAACCCCCGATTTTGAAACATTCTTCCGCTCCGCTCCTATTGGTGTTAGCGTGATGATATATAGCCTATAGCCTTCCTCGATAAATCTGCTATCTAGTACTGAAAGAATTTTTCAAATCGGAGCAGTAGTTCCTGAGATTAGCGCATTCAAACAAAAAAACCTGTTCGATAAATTCTTAAAATAGACGTATCTTTCTTATTTGTGAACCGATTCAAATGAAACAAACACTAAATGTTAATCCAAGAAAAAACCAACATATCAGTGAAAACCGCATCCTTCTAGGTTAAGCTGTTTCTGAGATTAGCGCGCACAAACGCACAGACAAACAGACAAACAGACAATAATTCTATAAATCATTGTTTTGGGTTCTATTTGGCTAATAAATAGCCCTAGTGACAGTTTTTCTCAAATATCTTCAATGTACAGACACCGACTTGTTACAGATTTATTATATGTATAGATTGAATTAGGCGTTACTTTGCGGAGGTCCAAATAAAATTGTTGCAATGAACTGAAACAATTACTTTGCTCACCCGCGACCTTATGATAGCTACGTTTATCCAAGAAATGTGTGTTCATGCAGATCGGTCCCGCGCCATCTGCGTCCAACGCGTTCCCGCAACCTTAACCAGGTCGTCGCTCCATCTTGTTGGAGGCCTACACTGCGCCTTCCGGCCCGTGGACGCCACTCGAGAACCCCATCGGCCAATTGTGTATGGCAATTGTGAGCAACTATATACAGGGTTATTTGTAATTCACTGACATCCTCTCAACCCTGAATTCCTATCACTCAAACAAATGTGTTTTGTTTTACGACTTTTTAAAATGAAGCACTTTTTTCCCATACAAATACACAGAGTATCGTAAAAATAAGAGGTAATCTCAAATTTTCAAAACGTTATTACACCAAAAATATTAAGTTATGACAAAAGCCGTAAAACAAAAAACATTTGTTTAAATGGTAGGAGTTTAGGGTTAAAAGGATGCCAGTGTATTACAAATAACCCTGTATACGAGGGGCGTTCAATATAAAGTGAGAATGAGATGCAAACTCTTTCAATATTAGGAAATTAAATACTGGCCGGTAAAGCTAATCTATCTAGCTGATTGCTATGAAAAAAAAAGTAACTGTCTTTGTTTAAAAAAGAATACGGTAATTTCTTTGCAATGCTATTGAGTACGTTAGCGAAAATGGAGAAAATTTAACTGCGCCCCGTCTCAAATACTTGTGTTTGTAAAAATTTTCTACGAACCAAGTCAATTTAGATTTGCGGGACACTTTAGGGTCTAATGCTCCTCCGTACTCGACAGTCGCACGTTGGTGCGCCGAATTTAGACATGGAAGAACATCGACCATGGACGACCCCCGCTCCGGACGCCCTACTACTGCAATAACTGAAGAAATTGTGAAAAAAGTTGAAAACTCAGTTTTGGCGGATCGTCGTGTCACGGTTCGTTTTATTGCTGAAAATGTAAAGATTTCAACGGGGAGCGTGCATAATATTTTACATGAACGCTTGGGTATGAAAAAGGTATCTGCGCGTTGGGTACCAAGAATGCTTACTGACACGCAAAAACAAACTAGAGTCGAGATTTGTCAAGAAGCTTTGGACCTGATACAGCAAGACCGGGAACTTTTTTTGGCGCGATTTATAACAATGGACGAAACATGGCTCCATCATTATGACCCTGAAACGAAACTGCAGTCTATGACACGGAAAAGGCCATCATCTCCAACTCCGAAGAAATTTAAGGTGGGCCCATCTGCCGGTAAGGTCATGGGCTCTGTTTTTTGGGATGGTAAAGGGGTATTAATGATTGAGTATCTCAAACATGGAGCCACTATTACGGGCACTTTATACGCCAAACAAATAGCAACATTGCGCAATGAGATCCGCGAAAAACGGCGAGGTAAGCTCTCGAAAGTTGTGCTGTTCCACCAGGACAATGCCCCGGCACACAAGTCCATCGTTGCAATGGCTGCAATTCGTGATGCTGGGTTCAATATCCTTAAGCATCCTCTGTATTCACCAGATCTCGCTCCCAGTGATTTCTACCTATTTCCGAGATTGAAACAATACCCGAGAGGCCAGAAATTTGAAGACGACGACGCGGTAGTCGCTGCAGTACAAGATTTTTTAAGTACTCAAGATGAGACCTTTTTTAAAAATGAAATTTTAAGTTTAGAAAAAAGATATAATAAGTGTATTATGCTAAAAGGTGACTATGTCGAAAAATAAAATTACATTTAGTAAAAGTTGTTTATAACATACTCATTCTCACTTTTTATTGAACACCCCTAGTATACTCGTAAACCATTCACAATCATACATAACCTACAAAATTAACTTTTCAATTACTACTATGCTCAAATTGGTTATTAGACACCAATCAATTGACGTACTTTTCATGAGCTTTCAAAAAGCAATTTCCCAAAGATTTTGTACGGCAATAGTGAGCAACGATATAAACTCGTAACCCATTCATAACCTGTACAATGGGGATGACGACTGGGCTATAAATATGTCATACTGTTAAAAAAAAAAAAAAAAAATTTAGTCCGTCAGTTAGATAGTGGAACAATATGGGACACGTAATTTTTGGTATATCAAATTATTAAAAATCGACAAAGGCATAGATCATCAAACTTCCGGAGTGGGGGCTTGTGACGTCACTCTTAGGTAAAAATTGTACCATGTAGTGACGTCACTCGAAACTTCTAAGCACTGTATGCTCGTCATTTTTTGTTTGTCAAACAAAAGAAAAAATACGTGTACCTACAATATTTTTTAATAATCTAACTGACGGACTAAACAGTTTTTTTTAGTCGTCTAGCCTATGAGTGTGGTAATAGGCTATTTGACACCAATCAATTGATGTAATTTTCATGAACCTTAAAACGTAATCCTCCACAGATTTTGTATCATCAACTCAGCAGCTGCGTGCCATCAAGAATTACGCATAAGTTTACCAAATAATCCCCCTCAAGCCGATCCTAGCTCCACCCTGTATACCTATACAGTAAGGGGCAAAAACACCGGTTGCTCCTAACTACGCCTAACTTTAAAGTGGTCTGCGAAACTTGCACGAAGTTCAGCTCGATCGATCCTTCGATGATCTGAAGGATTTAACTTGGATTTGCTATGAAAACTATCGAGATTATAATGTGTCTGCTAATATAGAATTTGCGATCAATGTAAACAAACCGCAAATTTGGAATTGTCTACGATTTGCAGAATAGGGTATTTGACTCCACTAAGCAACTCAAGGTAGGTACAGTCAACCAATTTGATTCCTAGGCTCTTATAGAACCATGTCAAA
Organism: Archips crataeganus; assembly: GCA_947859365.1. Lineage (NCBI taxonomy): Eukaryota > Metazoa > Arthropoda > Insecta > Lepidoptera > Tortricidae > Archips > Archips crataeganus. The sequence continues at coordinate 21,366,038 of OX402048.1, forward strand.
ATTAATCACTTTGTTTATCTTCTAGTACTATGATTATTGCGTGATACGTATGTACGAGTATGTCGTGATGGAGTCTCATTCTAAATCCCTAACATCGTTTGTCCTAACACTTATTTTCTCGGAAACCGTGAATTTTTCAGGAACTTTTTTGTGATTATCCTCTAGAACTCTATAGGTTAGGTTAGGTTTGTTTTATAAACATCCAGAACAATTAATAGATTTTAAATAAAAAGAGTTAGGGCAAACGATCATTAGGACAAACATTACATTAGGACAAACAATCATTAGGGATTTAGATATAGAGCCGTCGTGATGACATGACATCTCGACCTTTGCGAACAGTGTCAACGATAATGAATAGGAAAGCAGTTTGCTTTGTATTTAAAACCTTGAATTGCCACTGTCCGTCTGACAAAACTTCTTTTTCTTCTTATGTCATTGAGCGAAAACGTTTATAAACTCTACGTTTATTGCATGTTGTGATCGAAAAGTTGAAGACATTGTAATTATCTATTAGTTAATGCGGCAAGGTTCTATAGTGGCCTATGAATCAAATTGGTTGACTGTACTTTACATGAGACTGATACAATCCGAAATATTCTATTTAAAAACTGAACCTAATTTTTATTTACGCAAAGTTTATATTTGAAATGAGCATATTTCGAATTGAGTCGGTTTCATTTTAAGCGTGCAAAATGTGGACCCCATTAAAATATGTGTGTACATATAGCTGGTATAATATATGCCGACTTCCCTATCAAAGTCGCCGCGACCCCAGCGTTCGCGTGAAACCCGACATGTGTAGGTACAAAGACCCCACTGCAAGCCCTCAACCACCAACACTATATCAATCCATACACAATTACACATACATTATCACTCACGTCTTAAAACGAGTTTAACTCGACATGTTTCGGGCTAATCCGTAGCCCTTCCTCTCGGAGTCGCACGTCACGGCGGCTGCCAAACGTGCACTGCGTGCTACCGCCCTGGTCGCGCGGCTACTCGACGCAACTGACAGCGACACACAACTACCCCCGTTTTCATCATCACTTTTATTGTCATTGTCAAATGTAGGGTAGCACACAACACTAACCACATCACTTTGTAAAGGTTCGCTCACACTCACCGTTGACGCAGTACGAACATTCAACACTGTTTTCCAACTCGGGGGTACTGACCAACCACTATCCCGGTTAAAATTTGGATGACGACCAATCTCGATGGCTTCACGCACCTTCCGCGGAATGAAAAACTTTTCTCTCGCAAGTACGGAAGCCTTATCAAAACGGATGTAGTGCGTCGAGCCCGAGTCCATTGAGTGTTCGGCCACCGCAGACCCCTTGCTGTCTTGCTTTTTCATACTGCGTATGTGCTCCGATAACCTTGTGGAAACATTACGTCCAGTCTCTCCGATATAATCCTTGCCACAGGAACATGGAATTTTATATACACCGGGACCACTAAAGGGCTCCCTATCCTTCGGTGAACGTACCAACCGCCTGAGCTGCATATGAGGACGGTAAATCGAATTGATGCTGTATCTTCGGCGTAACAATTGCCCGATTTTATCCGTTGCCCCCTTTATAAACGGCAAGTATACCGGCAGCCTATCAGCCGCCCTTGGCCGTTGACGAGCCGATACGTTCAGGAACCGGTTACTCTGCCTCCAGTTGTACCCATTGCTCTCCAACACACGTCTTACGTGACCCAGTTCGCAATCCACAAATTGTGGATCACAAATACTTAAGGCTCGATCTATCAAAGTCCTTGGCACAGAAGATAATTGACACGGATGATGGTGTGAATCTGCCCTCAAATATCGGTCTGTATGAGTTGGCTTACGGTAAACCGTAGTTTCCAATCTCCCACAGGGTCTCCGCATCACCAAAACATCCAAAAATGGCAACCGTCCATCACTCTCTCTCTCTACCGTGAACTTAACTTAACTTAACTTGTGATGTGTTGTCTGAATAAACGTTTTTCTATTCTATTCTATTCTAAAAAGCCTTTGATGTTTTAACCGTACAACTGAAATTGAACCTTAGGGTGGTAAAGGAATTTCTTCGTCGACTATACGCCCCACTGCAGGGCACACGCCTCGTATCCGTATCAGAATGAGCTTGGGCCGTAGTTCCCACGCGGGCCCAGTGCGGATCGGGAACTTCACACACCACTGAATTTCTTTGCAGGTGTGTTGCTGACGATTTCCTTCATCGTAAAGCTCATGGTAAATTTCAATTGTAATTTCTCACATAAATTTAGAAAAATTTAAAGGCGTGAGCCTGGGTTAAAACCACGAGCCTCTGCTTGCGAGGCCATAGGTCAAACCACTAGGCTACCTCGGCTTTTTATTTACCATTTAGCAGGTTTCTATAGATTTTAATGGAACTTTCGCCTTTTTGAAACCATTTAAAAATGGACTACCCTTGTCCAAGCATGGACTGTTGTAAATAATTTTTCATTTCTCTTGCTCGTAAAGTTGTTCTTTATGTCTAGAGAATGCTGCATAAGATGGCTTTTTGTGCTCTAGTGCATAAAGTAAAATCTTTGTATAAGACCAAGGCAATCGGGCGCAAACAGCCACGAACAGCAGATTTTTTACAAAATAATAAGTTTCTTGTTTTTTATACAACTAACTGCTTAATATCACGAAATTTAAAAAAAAAACTAGGCCAATCTAGTAGATTATTATAAAAATCGCAATGAATGAAAAGAGCTTCTAAATTTTATTTTCAATGTTGCTGTTTAATTTCTTTTCAATGGAAGTGAAGAGCAGAGTGTAAAACTCGAGTACTAAACCCATTTTCCCCTCGACCGTACCGGCTCGGGTGACTACATAAATATATACGTCTCAGCTAAAATGACTCGTTTTATGCTCTTGTTGTACAATCTACTTTTATTGAACCATATCAAGGGAAAAATATTTACAAAACCGACGAGCGCTGAATCATTGGTAATCCCTGCTAATACGCGGTATGAAATATGCAGTCCGTGGATTAAACCGAATACTTTTTTGGGTTTCGTCCGTACCTACTATTAAAAAAATAAAAAAGTTACCAACAACAAAAAATCGAATGGTAAGAAGAACAATGGCATCAAGGACAAACCATTGCAAGACTGACTCTTCAGAAAATGGCAAAAATTATAAAAAAAGTTAAAAAGATGCTAAAAATAAGAAATCAGCTGGTAAAAAAGACAGTGATCTCAAAGATAAATTTGGTGATTCTGATTCTTCAGACGAGAACGTTGGTAAAAGTAAAAAAGAAAGTGTCACAAGCAATTTAGTTTCGAAGATGCAAAACATTCTTAATGAAACTGAATCTTCTCACAGTGATAAAGATGCTGAATCAGGCGCTAGGGTCAATCTGCTAGCGGAGTCGGAATCATCTGAAACTGACGAAGATAGCAACATCCGTCACAGGACTGTATCTCAAGAACCGTAATAGATAGACTGCTGAAAATACATAATGAGTCGGTATTTTTGTTGCAGCTGCATCCCAAAATCATCATCATCATATATTTAAGAGCTAGGGTCGGTCGGTTACCAATATAATATCCCAAATTACCAATATAAAATGATCCTACACTGTGTACATTTTGTTAAGAAGCAGTGCTCTGGTAACACCACATTTTTATATTTATACTAGCTGTGGCCCGCGCCTCCGTCTGCGAAGAATAGGGGTGTAAAAAATAGCCTACTTCCAATTCGCAGACCTACCGAATATAGAGAAAAAATTTCATAAAAATCGGTTAAGATGGTACGATGCGCACCATTTCTCCATACAAACGTAATCCCCTGTTTCCTCCCTGGATAATGGCTTTAGAGCCAATTTTTTTTACTGTGTAATCTGTATCTACCACAGCTATGCCCCTATGTTTCGTTTTTTTTTTCATATTTCAATTAACATATGAACTATGAGCTTTCAAAAACTGAAAAAATTGCCCAATTTCGACGTCATTTTCAGACACTAATCAGAAAATAATCCCTGATATAAACAAAAAAAGGAAAACATAGGGGCATAGCTAAATCTGTCCTCTAATTATTTTTGCTGTTTTGATCAGTTTTACGCGCCTAATAACGGTCTGAGCTGCAGTTGTCCCGCTCTCGCTGTACAGACACGGAGGGGTTCGGGCGAGACAGCGCCATTTCATTAAAATACCTATTTCTCAAAGGTCTCTCAGCCATCGTACCCTCTTAAGCCGTTTCGGGGGACTTCGATGACAAACAAGGTGACACGAGATTTTTATATATTAGAAGATAGACTTACAGCGTATATTTTGATATACTTACCTACAAATTTGGCTGAAACTAAACTGGTGACCACGGTCGCAGCAATGTGGCCGAAACGTCGACGTAAAATATTGTTTGCGTGATAAGTCCCGTTTAGTGTTACTTAAAAACTCATAGTGAAAATAAACGGATCACTCACGTCTTAAAACGAGTTTAACTGGACATGTTTCGGGCTAATCCGTAGCCCTTCCTCTCGGAGTCGCACGTCACGGCGGCTGCCAAACGTGAGTGATCCGTTTATTTTCACTATGAGTGAGTCTCACGGTAGTTTCATGTTTAAAGTTAAAAACTCATGTACGAAACAGTGAACCCGGCAAATATCTACGGTAGAAGTATATAACGCTAACTATACTGACGTGTGTCAAAACACGATATATTCCCATACTCTGCGTAAACGGATTTAAAATACAAAGCTATCTAATCCCCCGAAGGATCCCTGCCATAGCAAGATACGAGAGCATTAGACTGAGCCGCTCCATATTTTTGTAGGTAACATTAATTAAAACTGTATCTGGAAGCTTTTATAGAATAACTAGCTGTTTCCCGCGACTCCGTCTGTGGAGAATTGGGGCCTAAATATAGCCTACGACCTATTCTCCTATTCTCAGACCTACCAAATGTGGAGAAAAAATTTGATTAAAATCGGTCAAGCCGTTTCGGAGGAGTTCGATAACAAACACCGTGACACGAGATTTTTTTCTTATCTAATATATAAAAATGTCGTGTCACGGTGTTTGTTACCGAACTCCTCCGAAATGGCTCGACCGATTCTCATGAAATTTTGTGTGCATATCGGGTAGGTCTGAGAATCGGCCAACATCAATTTTTCATACCCCTAAATGTTAAGGGTGGTTCACTCCTTAATTTTTGACGTGACAACGTCTAATAAATCGATGAACGCCGGCTGCATACACGAAAAAGGATGACGCAATGTATATCAGCCGCGAGGGCCAGTTTCAAGAGAGCGGCGAGGGTTATTTGCAAGAGAGCGGCGAACGCCAGGATTTACAATGCGGGGTACGGGTGGTGGGGGGGGGGTTACTCTAAGGCGGAACAAAGTTCGCCGGGTTAGCTAGTATATTAAGATTATTATTTTTTTTTTACACTATATAGGCTTGCGTTTGGCCACAATCACGCTGGAGCACGCTTGCCTAGTAAATGCTCATTCACCCTAGACTTGAAAGCGGCCAAATTGTAGTGTTCAGGGAACACAGTCGCAGGCAGGGAATTCCACTCCTTAGCTGTGCGGTTGATGAAGGAAGAGCGAAAACGCTTTGTGCGGAATTTGGGAATACTGACAACGTAAGGGTGGAGACCCCGCCCACTCCTGGTCGACCTGTGGAAGAAAGGAGCAGGCGGAATAAGGTCGTGCAGTACCGAAGCACATTCACCGAAATGCAGCCTGTAGAATACCGACAGAGAAGCCACTCTTCTGCGATGACGAAGGCTCTGGCGACAAAAATCCGCATCGCAAGCGACGCCAATGAGCCTCTTCGCTCGCTGTTCTACCGAATCCAAAGCAGCTAGCTGATATTTAGCAGAACCGTCCCAAAGGTGGCAGCAATACTCCATGCAGGAAATAACTACAAAAAACGATTTAAAAAGCATTTATCTCGAAATGGTTTTCGATTTACTATACAGGGTGAAATTTTGAACGTGATACAAAATTAGTGTTTCAAGCTTAGTTAATGCTGGACAACATAATGCATTTACTTAATTGTTGAAATTGGTCTGATAAAATTTTGGATTTTCATACTTTGCGGTAGTTAAATTATGAACTAAATGTATACGAATACGAATTCTAACAACTGGGTAATTGCATTATGTTGTCCAGCATTAACTAAGCTTGAAACACTAATTTTGTATCACGTTCAAAATTTCACCCTGTAAATTACAAAAAAATAGACAACCCCAATTTGTAGGTTTCAAACCTATACACCGTGAAATTTTAGTGGTTGTTTTCCCGAATCGAGGTGATTTAGTATCGATTGTACAATCGATTTATAATTACTATTTTGACTAGAGTCAAAGATCCAATTGTGAAAAACGAAAGTCGAAAATGACCGCAAACCAATAGTAACGCTTCGTTGGTACAAGTAGCGTACGATCGTACGATAGGTTAGGTACCAACGAACTTGCGTTTTTCACAATTGGATTTATGACTCTAGTCAAAATAGTAATTATAAATCGATTGTACAATCGATACTAAATCACCTCGTTTCGGGAAAACAACCACTAAAATTTCACGGTGTATAGGTTAGGTTAGGTTTGTTTTTCATAACAATAGGGATTTTGACGTCATTAAAAATGATTCGAAGACACGACTCCAGTGAATCCCCCTTAATTATTTATTTTATTCTGTTTTTTAGTATTTAATTTTGTTGTTATAGTGGCAACAGAAATACATCATCTGTGAAAGTTTCAACTATCTAACTATCACGGTTCATGAGATACAGCCTAGTGACGGACGGACGGACAGCGGAGTCTTAGTAATAGAGTCCCGTCTTTACCGTTTAGGTACGGAACCCTAAAAATTACCTTTCCAGTAACCGAGCTCCTTTCCACCTATGCATCTTGCGAATTCTAGCAACACCCGAGACTTACACACAACCCCAGTCTCCCCCGAGGGTCATAAATAAGAAGGGGAACTCGGGGCGAAATTGTACCTGCTTATTATAAATATTTATTTGGAACTAAAACTAATTATCATAATCATAACCATTTATTATTTATTAATTTTAATATTTTTATACTAAATACAAACTGAAACATGGATACACAGAAAAAACCCAGAAAAAGAGACCAGTGCTGGGAATCGAACCCAGGTCCTCAGCATTCCGTGCTGCGTGCCATACCCCTACACCACCACTGGTCAGGAGTTTAGACACAAATTTTCCCTATATATCACATTTTTCAGTTTGTTTTCTATAGTCACTTTACGCAGCGACACTAGTGACATCTATGTTTCATGTTCTCAACGAACATTCTCATTTATTAATTTATCCAATAAATGTCTCTAATTACACTTTTGAGGTTTACTATGTGATCATCATCATCATTTCAGACTGAAGACGTAAAAAAAGGTTCGCCAAACAGATGGGTCCTGTGCCATCAGCTTCCAACTCGTTCCCACAACCTTAATCAGGTCGTCGCTCCATCTTGTTGGAGGCCTACCTACACTGAGTCTTCCGGTCCGTGGACGCCACTCGAGAACCTACTTTATTATTTAAAAATTTTCAAGTTTTATACAATACAATACAATACAATGACTCTTTATTGTACACCAGGAATAGTAAGCAATACAGAAAACAGGTACACAGAGAGTAAGTTACAAGGTAAGCAATAGGCGGCCTTATCGCTTAAGAGCGATCTCTTCCAGGCAACCCTTTACCAGAAAGAAGGAAGGACTAGTTTACAGCAGGTGGTGCATCAACAGTGGATCAGAAAATTAAAACGCAACAAAAAATAGTACATCTACTCATACATATATCGTACATATAATAAGTACACGTCTAAAACAAATATAAGCATTGGGATAAACAGCCACATATAAATAAATAAACTATAACAAAGCTAATTATTACAAGAAGACAGATAGTACACCTTAAGCATTGATTTAAAGATTGACAGAGATTTTGCCCGTCGTAAGTCAATCGGCAAGGCATTCCACAACCGAATAGCCTGGACAGTATAAGAATAGACATAGAATTTGGAGTTAGAGAGAGGCACGGTAAGGAGAAAGTTATAGAAGTTACGTAGCTGAACCGCTCTTTGAGGTAGCGAGGAGTTGCAGGGTTAAAGAGAATGCCGTAAAGAAGGCGAGGGAGGAGGGAGGGAGGTTTTATCTTACTTAATCTTTTTTATCTTTTAGCTGAGCCATGGTGACCTAGTGGGTTGTCCTGAGGCCTCTTAAGCTGAGGTTCATGGGTTCGAAGTTAACCTCTTGTTTTTCGGATTTTCATGTTGTATGAACGTCGAAGAATCTACCACCGGTTCGGAAAAACCCTGTACCTAGAGACGAAACCGGCAAGAAACTCAACAAGGTATATTTTTTCAAAAAGATCTACATTGTTTGTGGTGTCACGGAACCACGTAAAAGAAGTTTGAAACAATGGACTGTATATAGGAGAAAAACTGGCTCAGTTTAGAAACGACCTAAGCAACTGGACTTAAAAGGATGGGCTTGCGGTTTATACTGTCTTTAGCATTCCAGATTAATTACAAAGCACTCACCTTGCCTTTCCTTGCGATAGCGAACCCAGTAACGTTTTCTGCTGTCCAGGCTCAGGTCAGAATCCAAAAGTCTTAAAAGTCACACGTACGCACGCATCACATTAAATAAAATGTTCTGTAGCACATAACACATAAAATCTTCTCTTGAGATAGTAGGTTTAAATTAATTATTAGAAAATGTTGAAAAATAATGTGCCGTCTTTTGGCGAGTTCAAATTGACACTAATTGCGCGCGCAGACCATAGCCAATAACTCCGTAGGCCGCGTTTCGTTTCAGCCAGACTTAGCGCAGCGCTTTTGCAAATTAAAACTAGAATGAAAAAGGCAGTATATCGAACACCCCCCACCGAAAGCACCATGGAGCTTTCCCACTAAAATAAGAGGCGTTCATTCAATGAAAGAGGAAATAAATATAAAGAAAAAAGGTTTTCTACCCCTGATAACTAAATAAATTAACGTAATTACTGCAGTATCAGTTAGCATATGGAAGAAAACTAAGTTTATTTACAGGTCTTTGAAAGAGTCTTCCCTTGGACCGAAGAGTTACCTTTCGGACAACTCCATCCAAGCCAGGATGAACAACTTCAATTTTGGCAAGAGGCCAATGACATGAATTGACTTGATCATCTTTGACAAGAACTATGTCATCAATTTTTAGATTAGGTGGAGATGTGAACCACTTTGGTCTTTGTTGTAAAGTATTTAAATAGTCCTGGCTCCACTTTTTCCAAAACATTTGAGAACAGTTTTGTAAATATTGCCAACGTGACAAATGACTAACGGGAACGTCCGCGAGACTATATTCTGGTACAGCAGTCAGACTCTTGCCTATCAAAAAATGGCCTGCAGTTAGAACATTGAACTCACTAGGGTTGTCACTAGCTGGTAGAGCGTATAATGGACGCGAATTCATTATAGCCTCAATTTTACAAAAAACTGTCGAAAGCTCTTCAAACGTGAGAGCTTTTTCACCTACAGAGCGCACTAGATGATATTTGGCGGACTTAATTCCGGCTTCCCAGAGTCCTCCCATGTTTGCAGCAGTAGGAAAGTTAAATTTCCAGTCAATTTGACGTTGCGCACAACCGCTTAAGATATCATCTTGATTGCGCTTATTAGAAATAAAGTTTTGAACTTCAACAAGATGTTTACTAGCTTTGACGAAATTTGTACCGCAGTCTGAATAGATACACGCACACAACCCGCGCCGCGATATAAATCTGTCCAAAGTAGCCAAGAAGCAGTCGGTGGATAGTGATGACAGAACCTCTAGATGTACGGCTTTAGTTGAAAAACATACGAAGAGCGCTAAGTATGCCTTCTCTATCTTTGCATTACGGCGCAAGCTCTCTTTAATGTAGAATGGACCACCCAAGTCTACTCCTACATGCTCAAACACTTTATTCGGTTGCAGTCGAGACGCTGGTAAATCTCCCATTTTAGGTTGAAGCGTTGTTGGTTTGCATTTAAAACAAGTTTTACATTTTGAAAGAATCGACCGAATTATGCTACGAGCAGATAAAATCCAGTACCTTTGTGAAATAATACTTTGTAAGGTTCTTGGCCCTACATGCAAATATTTGACATGAAAATATTCTATAAGTAGGTTAACAAACCTACAACGCTTTGGAAGCAACAACGGATGCTTTGCATTATATGGTAAATCTGAGTGAGGAATTCTACCCCCCACCCTTAGGAATCCACGGGAATCACAGAAAGGCGCAAGTTTCCTTAATGAAGGAATGTACGTTTTGCCCTTTAATAAATCAATAATTTCTTGATTAAAGTAAGCACTTTGTATTACTTTAATTAAGCAATCATGCGCCTGGTTTAAATCGTTAGTGGTTAGAACGTCCTGACTTTCAATAGAAGCATCTTTACGAAATTTACGGAATAGTTTCAAAATTCGAGCTATTGTTCTTTGTAATTTTGAATATGATGAAAATTGATTGCAAACTCTTTCAAAAAATTCCATCTTACTCTCTTCGACATCTTGTTGAGTTAACAAATTAAATGAGTTGCAATTAGCTTTCATTTCCGGAATTTCTGATTCTTTCTTAGTGAAATGGCTCGAGATAGGCCAATTCTCCCTATCTTCATACATCCAAGTAGGACCTTCAAACCACTGCGAACTACAAGCTATGAACTGCGCGGGAGAAACACCACGCGAGTTAATGTCTGCCATGTTATTTTCACTATTAACATGACGCCAGACGTGAGGTGGAAGCACCTCTATAATTTGAGTAACACGGTTACACACAAAAGTTTTAAGTTTATACGCGTCAGTTTGAATCCAAGACAGGACTATTGACGAGTCAGTTAAAGCAGTAATGCGAGTGACGTTAACACGCGATAGTGATCCCAAGATATACTTTATTAGTTTGCTAAGAAGCGCTGCTGCCATGAGCTCGAGCCTGGGAATGGTCACCGGCTTCACTGGAGCAACTTTAGATTTAGCTATAAGTAACCTACACTTAACCTGCCGGTCGCGCCGTGAAATAACGTAAATCGACGCAGCGTAACCTCGTGAAGATGCGTCACAGCACCCTACTAACTCGCATTCAGTTACCCCTGGAAGAAGGGCATGGCGCTCAATTTGTAATTCTGATAATCTAGGCAGCTCAGATATAAATTCTAACCATTGCTGACAAACATCGCTAGGTAACTGTTCATCCCAACCGATGCCTAACTTCCAGAGATCCTGCATTATGCACTTCGCGACGAAAGTACATGGAGATATAAAACCCACGGGGTCATATATCGAAGATAATATTTTTAAAACAGATCTCTTGGTCATTACTGAGTCTTGTTTATTTACGGAAAAACTAAATGCGTCAACTAATGGCGCCCACTTCAGACCTAGAAGCTTTAAAGAGGCGTCATTTTTATCCTTTTCAAAAGAGATGCTAGTTTCGCGATGTTCTACAGGTAAGCGCTCGAGTAACTCCTTGCTATTACTGGACCATTTTTTAAGAATAAGTCCCGCAGATTGGAATATATTTACCAGCTCGTCTTGTAGTGCGCATGCTTGTGAGAACGTCTCACATGACCACAAGGCGTCGTCCATGTAAATACCTTGCCTTATGACGGCAGCGGCAGAAGGGAAACGTTCACCTTCGTCGCTAGCTAACTGCAGCAAAGTCCGTATTGCGAGAAACGGAGAGCTACTTACACCGTATGTTATAGTTTTTAGCTCGTAAATCTTAATAGGTTCGTCAGCGGACGATCTATATAATATGTGTTGATATTTCCTATCATTCTCACGTATTAATATCGCGCGGTACATTTTACAAATATCACTAGCAAAGCAGTATTCGAATAACCGAAAGTTGGTTAATATGGACCCTATATCACGGTATAGGTTAGGCCCAGATAACTGAGTGTCATTGAGAGAGACGTTGGTACTTGTTTTCGCACTAGCATCGAAGACTACGCGTAAAGGTGTTGTCGTACTGCTCGGTCTGAGTATACTGTGATGCGGAATTAAATACCTACTAGGCTCACTACCAGTATACAATTCCATGTGATCCAGCTTCTCATAATCTAGCATGAAATCATTGTACGCTTGTTGTAATACTGGCGAGCGTGCGAGTTTTCGCTCGGTCGCTAGAAGCCTGCGTTCGGCCGCAGCGCGAGATGCCCCGAGCGGCGGGGTGTCAGGCACAAATGGTAGAGGAACAACGTATCTACCGCTCTCGTCGTGGGTATGCTCATTCGCGTAAATATCCTCTGCCAGCTGATCTAGCGGACTAAGTACAGGTTTGCACGGCAATTCCTCTACTTCCCAAAAATCACGCAACGTTTTGTCTAAACTCTTTTCTTCACAGACCGACAAATGGAAATTTTGTGACGTTGATTGAGAATCATAGTATAGTTTTCCACTTACCACGTATCCAAATACTGTCTCAATAACATTCGGTATATTTAACTTAATGTTAACCGGCTTGTCTTTAATTAACTCTGACACGACATCGTTGCCTAGCAAAATATCAACAGCTGACTTCTCGTAGAACAACGGGTCAGCTAAGTCAAAACGCTTATACTCTTCCACAACCTCGCGCGGGAATGAAATATTTGACATTTCAGACGAAACTTTTGCTACCACTACCATATCCACTGTAAAACTCGGAACGTCCGACTTACACGGTGTTATGTCGCAAGTAATAATACCATAGTTTTTAACTACTTCGCCGCCTAGTCCTGACACGGTAAACGGACATTTGCTACGACGTAGGCCCAAACGTTGAGCACAATCTAAAGTAATAAACGAGCTTTGAGCACCCGAATCTAGAACTGCACGGCAATTCTGCGGTTGACCCGCGATATCAGCAATGTGTATGCGAGTAGTACCTAACACGACACCATAGTTTGCTTCTTCATTCACGGAATGAAGCGATTCTTTTACCGCGACGTCAGTACCTGCATCGACACTCACGGAGTGTGATGGATTTATCCCGGCTACGCACACGTTAGAGCAAGATGGCTGCGGCGTCAGCACGGCTGACGACACGCCTGCGTCAGAACGGGGCGGCTGCGGCGTCAGCACGGCTGACGGCGCACTCGCGTCGCGATGTAGCAAATAATGGTGAGGCAAAGAACATACTCCACAATTCATGTTGCTTCTGCACTGAGAAGAATCATGACCAGATTTTAAGCAATTCGTGCATAATTTCAAGGCGTTGACACAGTCAATCCTATCCTGAACTAACAGTTTACGAAACTGTTCGCACCGGTAAATCATGTGATTTAAATTACAATGCACGCATATCAGCTTATTAAAGTTATGAGTGTCGTTTCGAGTCGTAGTCAAGCCAAGTTTAGGCGGAACTTGGGGAGATCGCGATTGTTTATAATACATATTATTCGATTGAGTAGGCTTATAACTCGGTTGCGGTGTACTAAATTTGTGTGGAATAAAACCAGATTTTGTTTTGTTTTGAGTTGACGTAGAAGCGGTCGAGGAGCTTGTACTCGGAAAAGTATGTTCGAGTACTTTAATTTGTTTATTTATGAAATCAATTAGTTCTTTGAACGTCGGCAACTCATTTTGATCCCGGCTTTCTTCGAATAACTTTCGTGTGTGGCTATCGAGCCCGCGTAAGGCAATATGACAAAATAGGTAGTCATCTAAGTCTCGAATTTTCAACGCTTTAATAGCTCTCAATGAATGGTCAAAAGTTTCAATAAACGAAGTCAAACTCGCGACACTATCCTTTGTCAGCGGAGTGAAACCCAGCATTCGGTCTAAATACCTCCCGGTCAATGCCCTTTGATCTTGATATTTTTCTAATAAACTTTGCCACACTACGGCATAATTATTAGCAGTAATCGGAAGATTTTTCACCATATTTAGTGCGGGACCCTTCACACATGACAACAGATAGTGGAATTTGTCGATATCGTCGAAGCTACGATTATGTACCAATGACACGAAAGTATCGTAGAACGTCGTCCAATTTTCTATCTGACCATCAAATTCGATTAAAGTAAGCTTAGGCAATGACGGCCTACCTAAATTGCTATCATTATTTGTTTGACGTAAATTTGCCGACCACTCCTGGTCTAACTTTTCACAGTTCAAAGCTACTCGTTTGCACGCATAAAATAAATCGTCAAAACTATCTAGTGCGCTTGTCGAGGGCCTAGAATCTGGTGACTGTTGTAACTCAAGTACTACAATATCCATAACAATTTTTTCGAAGTCGCTACGAGCGTCGTCGAGTTCTGAATACTGTACCAAAAATCTCTGCACCGAATCTAAGCTATCCATTCTAAGTGTTTTGGATAAATCATAAGCCTTTTGAACCTTATTGAACAGATATTCTTTTTTCAAATTTAAAGTTTTAAATCGTAATTCACAATCTTCACTCTCTATTATTGGCGCCATATTTAATTTCTGTCACGGACAGAATGGACTTGCCCAACTTGAAACAAAAAAATGAACTCGCCCGTGTGCAATATCACACGTGAAATAAATGATTTTAAATGTTTATTTTTCAGAAATATAACGTGAATACGATTCACGGTAAAATGAATGACTAAATAAAGTAACTTTTTAGGAGGAAATCCGGATCGAAGGCCAAAAAATGTGGCGTCACGGAACCACGTAAAAGAAGTTTGAAACAATGGACTGTATATAGGAGAAAAACTGGCTCAGTTTAGAAACGACCTAAGCAACTGGACTTAAAAGGATGGGCTTGCGGTTTATACTGTCTTTAGCATTCCAGATTAATTACAAAGCACTCACCTTGCCTTTCCTTGCGATAGCGAACCCAGTAACGTTTTCTGCTGTCCAGGCTCAGGTCAGAATCCAAAAGTCTTAAAAGTCACACGTACGCACGCATCACATTAAATAAAATGTTCTGTAGCACATAACACATAAAATCTTCTCTTGAGATAGTAGGTTTAAATTAATTATTAGAAAATGTTGAAAAATAATGTGCCGTCTTTTGGCGAGTTCAAATTGACACTAATTGCGCGCGCAGACCATAGCCAATAACTCCGTAGGCCGCGTTTCGTTTCAGCCAGACTTAGCGCAGCGCTTTTGCAAATTAAAACTAGAATGAAAAAGGCAGTATATCGAACATTGTTATTAAATTACATATATCTAAAGTATTTATACAATTAAATTTTTTAACACAGCAGGTCGTTTCACAAGAGTTGGCACGAATGGATCGAATGAGTGAGTGAAAGTATCTATGTGTTACCTATTTGAATACACTTCACACAAATATGAAAATGTCATGCATCAGTCATTTTCCTACAAAAATGTCAAAGTGACATTGATTTCGTTCAATCCATTCGTGCCAGCTCTTGTGAGTCGACCTGTAGATGTTCAATGATGTAGAAATTCAATAATGTGTGTGAAGGTCCCAATCTGCACTAGGACCGCGTGGGAACTACGGCTCAAGCCCTCGCATTCTGAGAGGCCTGTGATGAAAAACGTCAGAAAACTTCGTTTAGCTGCGGTAGATGCCCCAATCGTGGTGTCTAAACATTCTTCGCCACGCCTCTAACCCGTCCAAGGTCGAGGATCCGAATTCTTCTTTTCCAGAACAAAAATTAAGCTTTCGCAAAGCCAGTCTATTTCTGTACGGCCTTGGAAACTAATCTGTGCCTGAATTATTCGGTGGCACACGAACTGCCTACCGCTGTCGTCGAAAATATTCACCCGACTATCGAAGGAGGGTTATGTTTTTCGAGCGTATGTATTTCTATGTATCATTCTTTAGCACGCCCTGCAGCCTAACGGCTAAATGGATTTTGAAGTGAGGTGTGATTAGATTCGTCTCAGTTCCGCGGGTGACATAGGATATATATTTTCCCGGAATTCCCATGGGAACGGGAATTATACAAGGGTTTTTTTCATCTAGTATCGAAATGAATTGAATACTTATCTGCTGCTCGCGACTCCCTCTGCGAAGAATTCGTTTATCGCTATCCCGCGGGAACTGTGCAGTTTTCTGGGATAAAAATGATCCTATATGTCAATCCGTTTTAGCGTGAAAGAGTGACAAACGTCCATACATTTCGTTTTTGGACTATTAAGTAAGTAAGAAAGATATATTAGTGAGATAACATATTAGTAAGATTATTAGTGTTTTAAATCTTAACATGCGTGCGGGCAGGTATCTATTATAATACAGGGTGGCCAAATAACAGGTATACACTTTACTTTTGTAATTTTATTCTATAAAATATAAAATTATTAAGTATTACTTGTTAAGTGTGGTATTTAGGGCCGGCAATTAAATATGGAAAATAATCTCAGACAAATGTCCACCTCTAGCAGCATGACAGATGTGAACCCTTTTCATCGCGTTTTTCATTACATTTTCACACGTTTCCTGAGTTATCACAGTGACTGCTGTGTCTCGAATATTTTGTTTTAATTGCTGAAGGTTCATTGGCCTGTTAGTATAAATAGATAGACACGTCCCTTTAGATATCCCCACAGAAAAAAGTCAGGAACTGTTAAATCAGACTATCTTGGGGGCCAATCAATGTCAACGTTCAACCAATTTTCTTAGAGTTTTCGCAATACATTAATGGGTTGAGTAGAATAGAACTTTTTAATAATTAAAACACGTTTTTCAGACGTAAAACGCTCCATAGAAAATTTGCCTTATCTACACAAAGTAATTTTCATGCAACGACTGTCATATTTGCTGCCAAAACAAAATGGCGGCAAAAAAGTTGTATATCTCTAAGTTGGCCACCCTGTACATAGTGCAGGCGGTCGTACCGGCGTGCAGTTCAAGTCCAGGGCAGTTTATAAGGAAGAAATACTATACACTTATTATGTGGTCACACGCAACAAGTATATGTATGTACCTATAGCTTTCATTTTACTATAGTCGACATTGTCAAAATTCAGAAACTTCCTAGTTTTGCCACGTGGCAGCACTTCCTGTCATCTGGGGGCACGGCAGTGCCCCCGCCAAGTCTAGTAAAACAAAGACACGGCCGTACCACCCTTTTTCGATTTTATATGACAAAAATCTATGTTGCCGTCTTTGTTCAATTGAACAAAAGAAACACATAGATTTATTTGTAATGACAGAAACTTAATACTTTCGCTGCCACGCATTAAAAAAGTTCGAAAGAAAATCAATTTCTTGCCACAAAAAACAATGAGCAATTAACAATTAAAGTTTAGAAATAAAAATAAATAACACGCTCGTAACCAGTAGCAGCGTTTGTCGCTTTGTAGCGAAATCTGAACCCAGAACACGCCTGACCTATTCTTGACACTAAATGTGATAGAGAATGTTAAAACGGGGGATTAGGGATTTAAATTTTATCACACGTTGTGTAGGTGCCCCTTTTGCTTAATGCCAGCTATAGTATTTCCAATCATTTATTTTCTCGATGACAGCTCCCGTGGAATGTAACTTTGTATAGTTACGCAAAAATTAACTTTTAAATGCGAGGTATAAAAAATACGACAACTGCCTAATTTTGTTCCTTGATCCTACATATTATTCATCTAAGACAAATTGAGTCCATACCTATATGCAGTAGTTTTTTTTAAAGTAGGTAAGATAAATAATAAACGTTTTAATAAAGTTACATTCTATGGCAATCATAACATGACATTTGTATTGCCATAGAATGTAACTTTATTGAAACGTTAATTATTTATCGTACTTTAAAAAAAAATACCGCCTATATGAACTCATTGTGCCCTAAATGAATCTTATATGGGATCAAGAAACAAAATTAGGCAGTTGTCGTATTTTTTATATCTCGCATTTAAAAGTTAATTTTTCGTAACTAAACGCAGTAACATTCTACGGGAGCTGTCATCGAGAAAATAAATGATTGGATTGGAACTACTATAAGCTCTAATCGCCCGGCCACGACTTGGCGCGTTTGGCGGCGCGGCGTTGTCTGTGTTCATTGCGCGGCCGAGACGCTCGCCGTACAGTGGTTACCTGGCGGCACACGCAATGAACTGATAAAACGCTCGCCGCGCCGCCATACGCGCGAAGTCGTGGTCGGGCGGTTAGGTTTATACGACCAGCTAGCCCAGTGGGTAGTGACCCTGACTGGTGACATCACAGACGTAATCAGAAGTCACCATCATCATTTCCGGCGGAAGACGTTCACTGCTGAACGCAGGCCCTCCCGCAAGGTTCACCAAACAGACCTGTTCTGCTCCATCCGCATCCAACGCGTTCCCGCAACTAACAAAAATGAATAAAAAACCGGCCAAGAGCGTGTCGGACACGCCCAAGGTAGGGTTTCGTAGCCATTACGAAAAAATCAAGTAATATTTTTCAAAGGATTTCGTATGTGTACGGAATCTTCCAAGTTTAGGTATGTTTTATACCTTAGGCTACTATTTACTCTTAAACTACAAATAATTTCCAAGCAATCTTAGCCGCTATAATTTTCCTAGTAAATTTTGCTACCATTCTGATTTTTTTCAAATTTTTCCGCCCAACAGTAGATTTTAGAGGGGGGGGGGGGGGGGTCGATTTTAATGAAAATTTTCACTTTAAAGTTGAATATTCCGTAAACAGATAACTGAATAGAAATATCATGTTAGCAACCCCACAATGGTTTTCAAAGACCTATCCAACGATACCCCACACTATAGGGTTAGTCGAGAAAAAAACAATCACCCCCACTTTACGTCTATGGGAGGTACCCTAAAAAAAATTGTTTTAGTTTTTTTTATGAAATCACTTTGTCGGCGTGACTGATATATACACCGTGAAATTTTAGTGGTTGTTTTCCCGAAACGAGGTGATTTAGTATCGATTGTACAATCGATTTATAATTAATACTCAGTAATATAATTAATACTTAAGTATTTTTGTGAGTGATTTCAACGGCAGTTAAACCTTAGTATGGTTTTGCTCGTTGCATTATTGTAAAATGTTATATTGTTTTTCTGTTTAGTAAATAAATTTAAAAAAAAAATACTATTTTCACTAGAGTCAAAAATCCAATTGTGAAAAACGAAAGCCAAAAAGGACCGCAAACCAATAGTAACGCTTCGTTGGTACCTAACCTATCGTACGATCGTACGCTACTTGTACCAACGAAGCGTTACTATTGGTTTGCGGTCATTTTCGACTTTAATTTTTCACAATTGGATTTTTGACTCTAGTCAAAATAGTAATTATAAATCGATTGTACAATCGAAACTAAATCATCTCGTTTCGGGAAAACAACCACTAAAATTTCACGGTGTATATTCATGCCAAATTACAGCTTTCTTGTACTAACAGTCTCTGAGCTTAGCCGCGGACGGACAGACAGACGGACAGACAAGGCGTAACTATAAGGGTTCCTAGTTGACTACGGAACCCTAAAAATTGCACTTTCGCAATCGAATCACTATAACGTTAGACGAGAAAAAAAATCGTTCCCACTTTACGTGTATGGGAGGTAAAAAAATCCTAAAAAAACCGGCCAAGAGCGTGTCGGACACGCCCAAGATAGGGTTCCGTAGCCATTACGAAAAAATCAAGTAATATTTTTCAAAGGATTTCGTATGTGTACGGAATCTTCCAAGTTTAGGTATGTTTTATACCTTAGGCTACTATTTACTCTTAAACTACAAATAATTCCCAAGCAATTTTAGCCGCTATAATTTTCCTTGTAAGCGTAATATATTTACTACCATTCTGAATTTTTTCAAATTTTTCCACCCAAATGTTTATATTTTAGAGGGGTGGGGGGGACGGTCGATTTTAATGAAAAATTTCACTTTAAATTTGAATATTTCGCAAACAGATCACTGAATAGAAAAATCATGTTAGCAACCCCGCAATGGTTTTAAAAGACCTATCCAACGATACCCCACACTATAGGGTTAGTCGAGAAAAAAAAAATCACCCCCACTTTATGTCTATAGGAGGTACCCTAAAAAAAAATATTTTAGTTTTTTTTAGTTAATGACTTTGTCGGCGTGACTGATATATATATTCATGCCAAATTACAGCTTTCTAGTACTAACAGTCTCTGAGCTTAGCTGCGGACGGACAGACAGACAGACAGACAGACAGACAGACAGACAGACAGACAGACAGACAGACAGACAGACAGACAGACAGACAGACAGACAGACAGACAGACATGACGAAACTATAAGGGTTCAATACAATACAATACAATGACTCTATTGTACACCACAAAAAATACAATACAGAAAAACAAGTACATGACAAAAAATAAATAAGGTAAGCAATGGGCGGCCTTATCGCTTCGAAGCGATCTCTTCCAGGCAACCTTTAAAAAAAGAAAGAAAGAAAGCAAGGAATGCTACAGCAGGTGGTGCAATATAAAATTTAATAAATAATAATAAAAAACAAACATTTTATTAAAACAACTGAAAACATCTAATAATACACATCATAAAACACACATAAATAAGTGATACACAATATACTTGTAAATAAATGGACACAATAATACAATTTTCAAGCACAGGATAAAAGATAGTGTTGCTTAAGCATAGATTGTTCCTAGTTGACTACGGAACCCTAAAAAAGCCCTAAACAATTTATTTTTCTACATTTTATTTTTCACTTTGTCCGGATAATTGCTACACATGTCCATGCAAAATTATAGCTTTCTATTCCTTATAGTTTCTGGGCTAAGCCGCGGACGGACGGACAGACAGACATGGCGGGTGAAATTATAAGGGTTCCGTTTTTGCCATTTTGGCTCCCGAACCCTAAAAAAGCATAAGTGAACACTTGATCTACATATATAACTTGTTCTTTTTTTTGGAGTAACTTAGCAGTTGTACCTTTTCATCAAACGACGGCAGTTTGCTGGCCTTAAAGAAATACTGTCTTCGTTTGTTTTGACACCCTGATTGTCCCTTCCCTATTGAAAAAGGAAAAAATATTTGACACGGTGCGAATCGTTCGCGCCTGCGTGGTTGCGCGCGACGCCTCGCCGCGCCGCAGTCGGAAGCCGCGCGTCGCCCGCGCCGCACGTAGACCCTCTACGCGCGTAGCACGCTACGACACGTAGACTTTTCTACACCTGCAGTGACGTACAAGGATAGATTTTTTTAATTTAATTCTGGCAATGGCACCAGGGTCTTTCAGCCAGGTTTAATAGTGAAGTGAAGTGGTGGTGCTAAATGGATTAATGACATTTGGTGTTGCCAGTTAATAATGTAAGTTTTTGTATGTCAAGAACGCGTAGCTAATCCAAGTAGTCTTTACGGTTTTTTAAAGGGTGCATTTTGATACGAGTTCGATGTTGAGTCTATTGTCAATCGGTATAATATCTTGGCAAGAAATATCGTTTCTTGTATCATAAAACTTATGATTTAATAAGTTTAAAGGTAAAAATCATAAGAAAGGCTTTATGTATGTAGTAGTGCACAAAACTTACGTACCTATTATTTCTAATTTGAATCATCAGATTGTCTATACGAATACGTTACCTCATGCAAGAGTTATTTCTTAAGATTTTTTAAATTTACGCGTTAACAATTAGGATGACAAAACGCTATAACTTGTAGTACATTGACCCTTATCAACGTGAGGTGGATTGAGCTATAGTTAGTTAGTCATACGGTGCGGTGACTCATTCGCATTGTGAACAGCTGTCAAATGACACAATGTTACCAAACATCAAAGTTGATGACTCTCGGCGAGATAGAGAACTGTCCAAGTTACATAACATAGTATTTTCGTTTCTTACATAAGGTTTTGTTATCTAGCTGACGGGGCGCGACGCGCGATATCGCCTGTAGATCGCTGTACCTATTCTTCATCCTTATTTCAGTTCACTGCAATACGTCTTACGAACTCATTTTGTAAAGTGTCAAATAAATATTTGTCTTAAGACGTTACAAAGTCAAATATGCATTTTTTTGGACTATTTTCTAAAGTTGCTAAATTACTAGTTGGTTAGGTTAGGTTAGGTTGATCCAGAATCTAAACCTGAATAGGATACGGGACACCTTAAAACAGTAATTAATAACAATAAAAATATTTTAATTAATTTTAGCCCCGAAAACTAGATTAATGATCAATCAACTGCACAATTAGATTTTTAGCTGCTTTGAAACAAATCAGTAGATCGTCAATTGAGCTGCCGTAGAAGTGACGTCATAACTAGCAATTCCCATACAACATCTATGGGGAATCGTGTTTTGATTGACATGTCGTAACAAGTACGTCAGTTGATTGGTGGTGTCAGTCACCCCTATTATCCAATGTTGTATTTATTGAATCATTTAAATCTTAATAATCTTGTTAGTAATAAAGTAAAAATACTTTCTGCGAAACAGCAGTGCTTCTGTGCGTTGTTGTGTTCCGATGTAGAGAGTAAGACAGCCAGTAACATGACTGACACGTTATGTATTCTGGCAACAAATCTCTTGCCCTCTGGTGTTGTGAGTGTTCATAGATGGTGCTCACCTAACGCGTTCGCTACCCTATTTTATAAAATAGCCATTACGGATTCGTGACAAAAACCCGCCCTTTCTGTATGCGTATAAAAGTGGATTACCATATTTCTATCATTAGCTTCCTTGGAAGATTAATGTGTTGCAATATCTGAAAATCAGAAACGTACAAAAAAGAACTTCCTTTGTTATTCGGCGCGTGGACTTTATGACGTAGATTTTCTTTTGTGTTCGCGGAACTATTTTGTGTACTATATCGGGTAATCATGCCTTTGCTACCGATATTTTGGATACATTTGGTGCGCAGTCAATGTCGAAAATATAAATTTACTTTTCTCAAACATGCTATGAAATATTGACGTTATGTTCCTTAAAATACGCCACGAACTGTCACGTTGCAGGTGCGCCTTAGACGAGAGGTCAATAATGGAATTTCATACAACATTGCTGGCCAAGGCCAGCAAAGTGATCATCTATTGTTTTATGTGACACAGCACCATGACGTTTAATAGGTCGACGTGGTCGACGTGGATGGATGGATGGACGGACGGATGGACGGACGGACGGACGGACGGACGGAGGGATGGATGGATGTTGATGGATGGATGGATGGATGGATGTTGATGGATGTTGATGGATGTTGATGGATGTTGATGGATGTTGGTTGATGGATGTTGGTTGATGGATGTTGATGGATGTTGGTTGATGGATGTTGATGGATGTTGGTTGATGGATGTTGGTTAATGGATGTTGATGGATGTTGATGGATGTTGATGGATGTTGATGGATGTTGGTTGATGGTTGTTGATGGATGTTGATGGATGTTGATGGATGTTGGTTGATGGATGTTGATGTATGTTGATGGATGTTCTTGTTCATGGATGTTGACGGATGTTGATGGATGTTGATGGATGTTGATGGATGTTGATGATGTTGTTGGTGATGGTGATGGTGATGGTGATGGTGATGATGATGGCGGTGATGATGGTGGTGATGATGATGATGTATGTTTGAGAAAAACTCTATACAAGCCTTGGCCACGAACAGGGATTGCCGGCCTCGTATCTCTAGATGGCCTCGTTAACACTCGGCCATCTATAACTACTCGGCCGGCAATCCCCTATTTCGCGGCCGCTGCAGTAATGTACTATTGGAAACCCTAAACAGCCAATCACGGTGTTTGTGAATGGGGGATTATTGGCATTTTCAGTGACAGTGAGCAACAATAAATCTAATTTTACAGTTAATCGAAAATTAATCTGGTTTTCAGGGCTAAAATAAAGCATTTTGTTACTGGAGTCGTGTCTTCGAATTATATTTTAATGGCGTCAATATCCCTATTCAAATAAAAAATAAATAATAAATATCATGGGACAATTCACACCAATTGACCTAGTCCCAAAGTAAGCTTAGCAAAGCTTGTGTTATGGGTACTAAGCAACGGATATACATACTTATATAGATAAATAAATACTTAAATACATAGAAAACATCCATAACTCAGGAACAAATATTCGTGCTCATCACACAAATAAATGCCCTTACCGGGATTTGAACCCAGGACCTCTTGCTTCGTAGGCAGGGTCACTACCAACTAGGCTAAAGCGGTCGTTACACACACACATATTGCACACTTTTACATTTGTAATAATAAATAGTTGCTTTCTTTATCTTAGTGCTTAGCTTTAAGTATATGTATTTATTTTTCCTATCTAATAGCACCTAACCAGGCTCAACCAGCACCGCTACTTGAGTTATTGGATTCCCCATTTAGTCCAGATTTCCGGGAGCCGCTCGATTTCAGTAAATATAGCACCCCGACAAATTGACACCGGGCGGATAATTTCCCGGATAATCCTATAGGATTTCATATTCAGATTTTCCGCACAGAAAACGGTTTGAACGGTATCTATCACATGTTTTCAAGGACCGATTGAAATAAGACTGCTTTAATGTATCACAGAGATTGGATAAATTGGCGTCATTGCTCGCAATAATGTGGACATGAATCCAAGTTTATTTAATAAATTAATTATTTCTTGAAATTAGACTTTAATTCCCGGAGATAAAATAAAATAAATAAATAAATATCACGGGACAATTCACACCAATTGACCTAGTCCCAAAGTAAGCTAAGTAAAGCTTGTGTTATGGGTACTAGGCAACGGATAAACATACTTATATAGATAGATACATACTTAAATACATATTAAACACCCAAGACCCGAGAACAAACATTCGTATTTTTCATACAAATATCTGCCCCGACACGGGAATCGAACCCGGGACCTCAAGCTTCGTAGTCAGGTTCTCTAAACACTAGGCCATCTGGTCGTCTAGATAATAATTTAATTTTGACATGCATACAATGGCAATGCCAGTTGTTGTCTTTTTTGTTTTTTTTTTTTATCTATAAATATAAAGACGCCGTGCGTGTATTTAATTTTTCTTAAAAAAATATTTTGGAATTGAAATTCACAAAATATGTAATGCGAGTGTAGATAGAAATATTGGAAGGGGGAGAACAAGAAGGACATTCCATGATGATTGCGGATGTCTTGGAGAAGGGTCAGGTCAAGAGTACCCGAAACCGGCGAGCATGTATGAAAAGACTAATGAGTGTTGTGGAAGCGAAAGTTATATGTCAGGATCGTAGCAGGTGGAAACAAATAGTCTCTGCCTATCCCTTTGCTGGGAAGGAGGCGTGATTGTATGTATGTATATTCACAAAATTACCTAAACCGATACCAATAATAATTAATTAAATAATGGAATTTTTTACTGGAATAAATACTGATTATTTTCTTTAGTCTACATCATTAAATCTACGTTATTACAAGAAATCTTTGTTATTTATTGAGTAGGAGTCAAAATTAAATCGCAGGTAAGAGATTAATTAAATGATTACCTAATTATTTAATTGATTTTGAAGTCATATCCACATTATTGCGAGCAATGACACAATAAATCCCAAAAGCATAATTCAAAAAAATAACTAACGAAACACTCGATTGACGTCGCGTTGAAACGTTAAGCCTTTATTTTTAGAGGCACTTGATTGTTTGCCGTTTCTGTTTGTATTTTGAACCTTCTCTGTGAGCCGGCAAGTTTGATTGTTGATTGGCTCGCTGTCAAGTTGGATGAAAGGTTGATGAAATGTTTTGTGCAATTTGAAACGTATATTTTTAGGGTTCCGTACTTACTTCAAAAGGAGAATTGAAACTCATACTATGAATATTTGTGCTCAAATCTCTAAAAATATTATGTTTATCCGTTGACTAGTAGGTGTACCCATATTACAAGCTTTGCCTCCTTTGGAACTAGGTCGATTGGTGTCAATTGTCTCGTTATTTTTTTTTGTTTATAAGCATTGGTAGCCTCCTAGGCAGGTTTGACTTACGGCCTCTGAAGCTGAGGGTCATAGGTCTGACCACGGGCTAGCTCTGAGTTTTTGGAATTTACGTACGAAATTATAATTATTTGTAATTTACCATGAGCTTTACGTTGAAAGATACCATTGTCAGGAATCCTGTACCTATAGGTAGGTACTCCTGCGAAAAAATTCAATGATTTGTGTGAAGTGCCCAATCCGCAATGGGCCCGCGTGGGAACTAGACCTCTTATTCTGAGACGTTGTGCCCTGCAGTGGGATGAATATTATTTGGGATGATAATAATGACGATGTTTATAAAAGAAGTGTTCAGTATTTCCAAAGACACATAACGAGGGGAATAATTCTAACACACGGTATCCTAAAAAGATCCGTGCTGTCAAAACATTTATTACCCCTCGGTGTTGGGTTACCGACGTGATTCATGGCCCCACTCCGCCGCGATTTGATAATTATTCTTAATAATCCCCGACAAGGGGAATTATCTCGTCTTTCGAGGGATTGCGGGGATATCGGAGTACTGGATGTGATAGATAAAATAAAAGTTGGGATTGTTAAACTACGTTTCCTTGGTTAGATAGTTGAAGGAAAACATCGAGGGGAAACCTGAACACATCTGCAATTCAATGTTGTGTGAAGTTTCCCATCCGCACTGGGCCCACGTGGGAACTACGGCCCAAGCCCTCTCATTCTAAGTGGAGGCCTGTGGCCTGCAGTATGACCGGGATTTAGACTTCCGTAACCGATAAACGGGAAACCATTACAATTTCGCTATGTTAGCCCGTCTCAGAAAAAATATCGTAATACATAGTAAACGCATAATTGTTAAAAATGTGTACACATTTTAAATTATATATAATGGCGATGTGTTTAACATTCTCTCGAGACCTGCGGTGACACAGCAAAGTTGTGAAAATATACTGTGAAGTTGGTTGAATGGCCCTTTGCCTTTAACTTTAGGAGCAATTGATAAAAAACCGAGTATTTCACAATTACATGACGCAGATTGAATGTTTAATGTTAACGAGCAGTTATTTCCGATAAACCTGACTTTACCTTAGGGATATCAATAATTAATTGTGAATTCAATGACATTAACGGGTCTGATTGATTGCCAATTAATAATAATTAGCGACACAATTTATCCATCGATCGCCTCTCGGTGGCGCGGGAGCTGCAGGTAAATAAATTAATCATTTGTGGACATACCTGAGAAAAATATTAGTGCATGTACAGTCAAGGAATTTAATTTCCTACCCACCTAAGTTTGAATATCGTGCGGCAAACTGTCACCATAAGAGCTAGCTTTTGACGTGTTCCAATTGACATTTGGTCCTTAATGCATTGCGAATATTACACGACATTTTTACGAAAAGGGTAGGGAATTAAGTTCCTTGTCTGCTTATCAAAGAAAGAAAGAAAATATATTTATTTAGAAAAACAAGATATACCAACCACCATCTGGTTAAGGTTCCGGGAACGCGTTAAATGCGGATGGTGTAGGTTGGCGAGCCTTGGGGGAGGCCTTTGTTCAGCTGTGGACATATTTTGGCTGAAATGATGATGATGATGATGATGATGATGAAGACATACTAATATTATTACAGATAACAACACAAAATACAAAGATAAAGTGTGTCATTGCGGTTGCATTGTATGGAGCAAGGGTTCCATACAATGGTCATCAAAAACTTCCATTAAACAATATTTTTTTTGAATGAGAAACCTTTTTATTTTTTTGTAATTATAATGGCATTTGACTAAACTCTTAAAGACTTTCCATATTTTCGGTCATGATTGTAATAAAGAAAACACTGAGTCTAATGTTACAGACAACATTTTATTCTTCGTGTCGCATCTAGCGTGTCTACAAAAAATCATAAATGAATATCGCACCCATCTCCCGTATATCGTTTCACGTACCCAATACAAAGGCGTGATTGTGTGCAAGCGTGCATGAACACATGAATACGTATTGTTGTGTGTGTATAGCACGGGAGATTTCCTAAATCAATTATTGAAGGGTGTGACATTTTGTAAGTACGTTGTGGAATTGGTTCGTGTGGTTGGACGGTTTGGCCTTTTGAGGGCCTCGAAACCTCATTACGAGGTAACGTTCGTGGTTTAGTTGTAGAAAGGATACATATTCTCATTAACCTTATTTACTGATAAGTAGACAGCTAAAATCCTTATCCTTTTGGCTTTGCCATAGATCTTCTTCTTTATACACCGTGAAATTTTAGTGGTTGTTTTCCCGAAACGAGGTGATTTAGTTTCGATGGTACAATCGATTTATAATTACTATTTTAACTAGAGTCAAAAATCCAATTGTGAAAAACGAAAGTCGAAAATGACCGCAAACCAATAGTAACGCTTCGTTGGTACCTAACCTATCGTACGATCGTACGCTACTTGTGCCAACGAAGCGTTACTATTGGTTTGCGGTCATTTTCGACTTTCGTTTTTCACAATTAGATTTTTGACTCTAGTTAAAATAGTAATTATAAATCGATTGTACCATCGAAACTAAATCACCTCGTTTCGGGAAAACAACCACTAAAATTTCACGGTGTATGTATATCTATATATGGCTTTGCCATAGATCTTATTCTTTATATTTCTATTCTATTCTTACGAGGGGCGTTCAATATAAAGTGAGAATGAGATGCAAACTCTTTCAATATTAGGAAATTAAATACTGGCCGGTAAAGCTAATCTATCTAGCTGATTGCTAAGAAAAAAAAACTGTCTTTTGTTTAAAAAAAAATACGGTAATTTCTTTGCAATGCTATTGAGTACGTTAGCGAAAATGGAGAAAATTTAACTGCGCGCCGTTATCAAATACTTGTGTTTGAAAAATTTTTCTACGGACCAAGTCAATTTAGATTTGCGGGACACTTTAGGGTCTAATGCTCCTCCGTATTCGACAGTCGCACGTTGGTGCGCCGAATTTAGACATGGAAGAACATCGACCATGGACGACCCCCGCTCCGGACGCCCTACTACTGCAATAACTGAAGAAATTGTGAAAAAAGTTGAAAACTCAGTTTTGGCGGATCGTCGTGTCACGGTTCGTTTTATTGCTGAAAATGTAAAGATTTCAACGGGGAGCGTGCATAATATTTTACATGAACGCTTGGGTATGAAAAAGGTATCTGCGCGTTGGGTACCAAGAATGCTTACTGACACGCAAAAACAAACTAGAGTCGAGATTTGTCAAGAAGCTTTGGACCTGATACAGCAAGACCGGGAACTTTTTTTGGCGCGATTTATAACAATGGACGAAACATGGCTCCATCATTACGACCCTGAAACGAAACTGCAGTCTATGACATGGAAAAGGCCATCATCTCCAACTCCGAAGAAATTCAAGGTGAGCCCATCTGCCGGTAAGGTCATGGGCTCTGTTTTTTGAGATGGTAAAGGGGTATTAATGATTGAGTATCTCGAGCATGGAGCCACTATTACGGGCACATTATACGCCAAACAAATAGAAACATTGCGCAATGAGATCCGCGAAAAACGGCGAGGTAAACTCTCGAAAGGGTTGCTGTTCCACCAGGACAATGCCCCGGCACACAAGTCCGCCGTTGCAATGGCTGCAATTCGTGATGCTGGGTTCGATATCCTTAAGCATCCTCCGTATTCACCAGATCTCGCTCCCAGTGATTTCTACCTATTTCCGAGATTGAAACAATACCTGAGAGGCCAGAAATTTGAAGACGACGACGCGGTAGTCGCTGCAATACAAGATTTTTTAAGTACTCAAGATGAGACCTTTTTAAAAATGGAATTTTAAGTTTAGAAAAAAGATATACTAAGTGTATTATGCTAAAAGGTGACTATGTCGAAAAATAAAATGACATTTAGTAAAAGTTGTTTATAACATACTCATTCTCACTTTTTATTGAACGCCCCTAGTATATACAAAAGGCAACCGTTACGGCCCAGCCACGACTTCGCGCGTTTGGTGGCGCGCTAAGAGTTTTCTGTGTTCATTGCGCTCATACATCAACGCCCAGCCCAAACCCTTGTTTCTCGAAGAAATTTTGCATGGAGAATATGGAGATTGCCTTTATGATGTAGACAAGGAACATGAACGGATTTGTTTAAATTCCCACGGGATAAGGGAAAAACGGGATTTATATATGCACCAATTAATACCCATGACGATGATGAAGGATTTGGGTGAATTTTGAAAGTTACTTTTTTGGACGTCCCAAGTCAATTAAAAAAAAAACACTCAAAAAATGATTACCACATAATTTTATATACATTCTACACAATACAATACAATGAGTTACAAGATTATTTATTGCCACAAAATAATTCAGAGAAATTACCTACAGGTAAATAAGACTTAAACACTTACCAAGGGCCCAATGAGAACAAGATCATGAATCTTTCTATTTCTGTTTCTATTATTATTTTGTTTTATGTAATTAATGTTACGTCTTTACTCAGGTATAGGGCTTGCAATATTCGACCATTTTAATTATTCGAATATTCGATTCGTAAATTCGGAAGTATTCGAATTATTCGAATAATATTCGAATATATTAGAAAGGTTTAATAAAACACAGAAAACTACAGAACCAGCTGTGTAATTAGTAGTAATTACGTAATCAGTCTGAAAAATCACATGGCAATAAAAAAAACAAAACAGTAATTATAATTTTCATAAAAAAAATCAACAAAGATAACAACGCAAATATAGGAAACATGTATTAGTTTAATATGAATAAAAAAACATAAATTATCATTATCACACACACCTAACAATCAGTTTTAAGTTTTTAACGTATGCGTGGCTTTAAATATGAAATTATTGTTTAATTCACAGTGGACTGTAGGTACTGTACGTCGTTAAAAGCCAACTTTCCACTTTAACAACCTACCTAATTCACCTAATCATCTAAATATTACGATCACTTTAGCGCTTTAGCACCGTAGA
Organism: Archips crataeganus; assembly: GCA_947859365.1. Classification (NCBI taxonomy): domain Eukaryota; kingdom Metazoa; phylum Arthropoda; class Insecta; order Lepidoptera; family Tortricidae; genus Archips; species Archips crataeganus. The sequence goes on from OX402048.1 coordinate 21,396,798, forward strand.
CCACATACATGCGTTGCGGCAGGTTATACAGAAAACTGAGGAGTATAACCGCCCCCTTTGCCTGGCATTTGTGGACTACGAGAAAGCCTTTGATTCGATCGAGACTTGGGCTGTACTGCAGTTTCTCCAACGGTGCCAAGTAGACTACCGGTACATCGTAGTGTTGAAGTGTCTATATAATAACGCCACAATGTCCGTCCGACTTCAGGACCAGAAAGATGTTGAAGCCTATTCTATTGCACCGTGGAGTCAGACAAGGAGATGTTATTTCTTCAAAACTGTTCACCGCTGCACTGGAGGATGCTTTCAAGACGCTTGACTGGGAAGGGCGAGGCATCAATATAAATTATCAAAGAGAAGGAAAAGGTACATAAAAGATGGAAGAGGTTTGGTAATCCGTTGGATCTTGACGAATTCTCACTCCTACGCAAGAGACAAAAAAGAGTCCAGGACGCGTGTTGGGCTGAGTATATCTGCAGCGTTCAGGAGAATATTAAATTTAACCCTAAACAGCTATGGTCATTTATTAAGGCTCGTCGAGGTGGCTCGGCTTATCCTCAATCTTTTGTATATCAGGGTGAGGTAATTGATAATAACCATGATATTTGTGAAAAGTTTAGTGATTTCTTTAGTTCTGTATTTTGCAAACCCGCAGATAAATATATTAATAACCCCTTGGCACCACCTTTCTGCGATGACGGTGATTTTATATCTTCAATTGATATCTGTCCGCAACAAATTAATAAAATTTTATTACAATTAGACCCAAATGGTGGAGCAGGCAGTGACGGCATTCCTGCGTTTTTTATTAGAGAGTGTGCACCAAGTTTAACTACTCCACTTACAGTATTGTTTAAGCGTTCTTTAAAAGATGGTATATTTCCCCAAATGTGGAAAGAAGCTTTAATTGTACCTATCTACAAAAAAGGATCTAAAACTATAATTAGTAATTATAGACCTATTTAAATTTTGAATCAGTTTGGCAAAGTACTAGAAAAATATATTCTAAGTAACATTTATAACGTACTCAATAAAGGTATTCCACCTCAACAGCATGGTTTTTTGCGAGGCCGTTCCACAGTATCGAATCTAACTGAATTCTTAAACTTTACCCTCCGGAGTTTGGAGAGGGGTAAGCAAGTTGGAAGTTTTTAGTACGGATTTTGAGAAGGCATTTGATCGCGTTGACCACGTAATTTTACTTCGTAAACTTCACTGGCTTGGTATTCGTGGCGATGTGTTTCGATGGGTTTCCTCATACGTTGTCAACAGGCGTTAGGCTGTTGTCCTTGGTGGTTGCAGGTCCGATTTTGTAGGCGTACCATCAGGCGTGCCACAGGGATCGCATCTGGGTCCATTATTTTACAATGCTTATTTGTATGATATTTATGCTGTATTTAATAGTTCTCAATTTTTAATGTACGCAGATGACAAAAAAATTTATATGGATGTGACTAGCTCTGATGATTGCGAGAAAATGCAGGGTGATCTGAATCGTTTATCTGATTATTATACTGTCAACCGAATTAATGTTAATGCAAGTAAATGCGTCCAAATAACTTTCGCACGTAGTTCTCACCCGATCGTGCATCAATATTACATTTCTGGAGAGCCCATGCAACGTGTGAATTTGATACGCGACTTAGGAGTCACCCTAGATTCTAAGTTGACGTTCGAAAATCACATTGATGATATTACAAGCCGAGCTTATAAAAACTTGGGCTTTGTATTTCGTGTTTGTCGGGACTTCAATGACATCAAGTGCATCAAGGTTGTATACTACGCTTACGTTCGAAGTTTACTGGAGTACGCCAGCATCGTCTGGTCTCCCCATTTCGCGAAATACAAGGACCAAATAGAAAAAATACAGAGGCGTTTTTTGCGGTATTTGAATTACCGCACTCGAGGAGGTGTTGCGTCCTACGATTTATCGTGTACTCGGCACTCTATGTTAAGTCTTGAGGATCGGCGTTTGCTACTGGATGTTTCTGTGCTGCACGACATTTTGTCGGGACGTATTGATAGTCCTGCGCTGCTCTCTGAAGTGAAGTTCTTCACACCCACTTATCGAACCCGTCACACGTGTCGTACTCTGTTCAGTGTTCCTCTAGTACACACAAGGTACGCCCAAAATGCGCCTCTTATACGTATCCTTAGAGATTACAACATACGTTTCAACAATATTGACCTCTTTGATTGTAGTAAAGCGACACTAAAAAATCGTATACGCTTATTCCTAACAAAAAAAAGTTAGTTTACTTATGATGTTATTGTTGACAGGACGAACAGTTACGTAAATAAGTAATAAGGAAAAGTAAAATAATTATTTTATTATAATTCCTGGAGTAAAATAAATTTACACGCACACTCTCTACCTCTCTCTCTCACACACACACACACACACACACACACACACACACACACACACACACACACACACACACACACGCATGCGTGCGGACAAGCGCACTCACACTCTAACACACTTACCTTACACATATCCATACCATACTCATACTCATTAATATACTTATATATATTTTAGCTTGATAGCTTGATTTGTAAACTTGTTGTATCTGTGTTTGTATAAAGTATGTTTCGCTTAACTGTATGCCTGTGGACATCTGTTATTGGCTTTTTGTCTAGTATTTAAGTCTCATTATAATGTATTGTATTGCTGTTGATGCCCCAAATAAATAAAATAAAAATAAAAAATCACTCTCCTTCAATTTGCCGATGACGTAGTGCTTATGGCTGAGACTTTGGAAGACCTAAGTGCGATGCTCGCTGACCTCGGGACTGTCTCTGAGCGAGTTGGTATTAAATTTAACATGGACAAGACGAAGGTCATGTCGAATGCCCATGTTGTACCATCTCCTATCATAATTGGGGATGTCTAAAAAAAAATACCCATGGTTTTTATATTTTTTTTGTATAGAAAAGACAATTATAAGAAACTAATTTCAATATTTTGTCATTTAGTTCTCTACTCTTTTCAAAATTAATTATTGAGACTATTTTAGTTGATGACGTCAGATTATAATTGAGGGCTCCCACAATGCCAAATTTCTAAATCTATCTAAATGCGTACGATAAGGGCAGCCCCTTTAATTATTTTTTGCGTAGTGGTACACTATCCACTGTGTCACTTTACTGGCCCTGTCAAAGTGCTAGATGTCAGACAGCGGGTCCAAATCAAACTCCGTAGTATAATCCACGCGTAAATTGTGAAGAATTCTAACCACACAGAATAAAGTACGACTTGAACCGGTCACGCAATTTACACCAATGTCAAATGAAGGTCATTGCTTATTTGTTATATTATAAATTCATTACATAATATTAAAATTAAATAACTACAGAAAACGAGTTAAAAAGCATTTATCTCGAAATGGTTTTCGATTTACTATACATTGCAAAAAAATAGACATCCCCAATTGGAGACTCCTCTCGAAGTTGTTGATGACTATATCTACCTGGGACACACAATCCAATTAGGTAGGTTCAACTTCGAGAACGAGGTCACGCGACGAATCCGGCTCGGCTTGGCAGCGTTCGAGAAGCTCCGCAATATCTTGTCATCCAATATACCGCAGTTTCTCAAGTCTAAAGTCCGACCAGTGTGAGTTGCCAGTGATGACTTATGGCACTGAGACGTGGCCGCTAACGACGGGCCTCATAAGGAAGCACAAACTCACTCAGAGGCAGAGGGCAATGGAGAGGGCTATGCTCGGAGTTTCTCTGCGGGATCGCATTAGAAATGATGAAATCCGCGCAAGAACAAAAGTCACCGGCATAGCTCGAAGAATCGCCAGACTCAAGTGGCAGTGGGCAGGGCACATCGCTCGTAGAACTGATGGCCGACGGGGCAAAAAGGTTCTCGAGTGGCGTCCACGAACCGGAAGACGCAGTGTAGGTAGGCCTCCAACAAGATAGAGCGACGACCTGGTTAAGGTTGCGGGATCGCGTTGGATGCGGTGAGCACGGGACCGATCTGTTTGGCGAGCCTTGGGGGAGGTCTATGTTCAGCAGTGGACATCTTTCGGCTGAAATGATGAACATAAAATCGAATATCGAATATTCGAATACCATGCCCCGCAATATTCGAATATGAAAATTCGCCGAATATTCGAATTATTCGAATTGCAAGCCCTACTCAGGTAACAGTGGTAACTAGTTGTAGCATGTTACACAGACGGCTCGCTAATGAAAGATAAACATACACGGAATGTTAGCCGACGCCCGCAACAGTGGCTACAGTTCCATCACTTTACAGAGAAGTGTAAATGGGTCAGAAAGCAACTATTACAGAGTTGTATGTAAAAGTAAGTAGGTAAAGTAAAAATCTTATTTACTTACAAAAATCTAGTATATTTAAAAACAGTAAAGTACAAACTAACTTAAGTTTTAAGCCTAAACTGCTCCTTCACAACGACACGCATTGCTACGCTAACTATTATTTATTAAAATACAGATCAATCAAACATCGTGTCACAAAAATCATGTCGTCGATGAAACTGCGATACCCCGTAACCAACAATTGCTAATGCCGCGTACTGTTTTGTGGCAATTTTTACAGAAGAGCATTAAAATTTAACATCTTTCTTTGTGTTTATTGATGCAGATACCCAAACTGAAATTGGACACATTTAGTTAGTTACGCGGAATTAGCCATTGTTGGATACGCGGTATTGATAACTTTTTTTAACCCTCAAAATTGTCCATACTAATATTATAAATGCGAAAGTGTGTCTGTCTCTTACCGCTCAACGCTGAGCTGATTTAGATGAAAGGCATAGAGATATGTAGTTTGATTCTCGGGAAAGGACATAGGGTAGTTTTTTTCCGGGAAAATTTGTCAGTTTCTGCGGGATAGCGATAGACGAATCCTTCGCAGACGGAGTCGCGGGCAACAGCTAGTCAAATAATAAAATTAGTGATTAGGTAAGGTAAATAAGTAGGTAGGTAGGTAGGTAGGTTTGTTTATTTTGTTACACACTTTTTTTTTTCACCAACATATTTGTGCTGATTCCGGTCCAACAACTTTGATGCAATGATATGAAGGGTTTGACTGAAAATCAGCGCTGCAGCAGGCACCTACTGCAGCTTAATGCTGAGTCAAATTCCTTTTCGACATCTCAATTATGTTTTTTTGTTTTAATTATTATTATTGTTTTCTTTTTTATTATTATTTTTCTCCTGTATTAGTCAGTGTATTTTTCTTTTTTTTGATGTCGAATAAAGTTATGTCTATGTCTATGTCTAATATAGAGCGTTATTTGTTTTTGTGAGCCAATAGTGTGAGACCTTAATGCTAAGCAGTATTATTCCTGATGTTGACTCAGTGTAAGCGTGCTACAGTCAGCGACAGATATACGTTCGCTATTTTCGCTGAAAATGGTTGAACGTGGAAATGGATTTTCTTCTGCGGGAAAATGCAAAATTCTCGCGGGATAGTAGTAGGGCAATCCAAATTCGCGGCTGATTTTAAAAAATTTTTCACCTAGATAGTAAGCTACAGTATCCCTGGTTGAAATAGGATACTTTTCTATGAGAAAATGCAAAATTCCCGCGGGATCGAAATACCTAAGTAAATTCAACTTTGGGGCTGATTTTAAAAATATTTTACCGATTGAAAGCTACATTATCCCTGATTGACATAGACTACTTTTTCCCGAGAAAATGCAAAATTCCCACGGGATAGTAATAAGTGAATTAAACTTGGAGGCTGATTTTTAAAATTATTTCACTAATAAAAATCTACACAGCTCGTCTCTGATTTTCAAAATAGGTTAAAACAGATATTTCTATCCCGCGTTAATTTTTCACTTTCTCGGGATAAAAATAGCCACTGTCAATCAGAAACAGTATAGATTATGAGTTCTTTTTTTTAATCGGACCTGTGTGCCAAATTTCATCCTAACAAGTAACGTTATTGTCTTTGCGTACGAAGTCGCGGGCAATGGCTAGTATCAATATAAATCCGCCCGACCCTTCAAAGGCCGACAGAGGTTCCCAAACTTACGCCCCCGTCGGGCGCCAAACTCCCGTATCACCCTCGGGATCAAAAATCAATAAACGGAAAACATGAAAAATGCCAAATCATAATCCCGAACAACGGGCCAAGCAATTAATTCGCTGATATTTCATTCGACATTCGTAGAGCCTTATGACTGAGCGAGAAATATGATACGTGTTGTGGTACGTTTCTGTTAGGGTGACCAGGGGCCTGTTGCACATAGTATAGGAGACGTGGAAGATCGACCTTCACCGATCTGTTAACTCGATGAGACATATTTTTTATCAAATATAATTTATAAACAGATATGCCAAAAATAAATGCCTATGATAACTTGCCTATCGAAAAGTGTTCAGATTTTTTTTTTGTTTTATTGTGGAGTGCCTTTAGCCATCTTCCAGCTCCATCATCAGACCTTGGTTACCATCTGGGATCAAAGTACTCGTCAAGACGAATCAAACGAGTCCAAACTCGATGGGGTAATTCGTAATTTCATTAATTCAGTATGGCCAAAGGCACCCCACAATAAAACGACACAACCCCATCGAGTTTGGACTCGTTTGATTCGTCTTGACGAGTACTTTGATCCCAGATGGTAACCAGGGTCTGATGATGGAGCTGGAAGATGGCACTCCACAATAAAACAAAAAAAAATAGCTATGAACACTTTTCGATAGGCAAGTTATCATAGGCAAGGCATATTTGTTTATAAATTATATTTGATAAAAAATATGTCTCATCGAGTTAACAGATCGGTGAAGGTCGATCTTCAACGGCTCTTAGACCAATAACAAAGTACAACTTATATTACAAGCAGAACTCCCTTTCCAGTTAATATAACTGAAGCGAGAGTTCCGCTTGTAATATATAAGTTGTACTTTGTTATGCAACAGGCCCCAGATCTGATTTCCGGTTTTACGGAACATCTGCATTGAAGATACGGGATTCGAGGTTAAGATACGGGACAGGCCGTTTTTTATTAAAAATCAACATTTAGGCTGCGGCTCCACTGAGGCGGAGACGAGCGGAGCTGAGAGGAGACGTGTGGGGATCGACCAATCATATCACATGAACGGAGACGAGATGTGGATTTCATGTAATATGATTGGTCGATCCCCACACGTCTCCTCTCAGCTCCGCTCGTCTCCGCCTCAGTGGAGCCGCAGCCTCATTGTTATTTAGACGACCAGATGGCCTAGTGGTTAGAGAACCTGACTACGAAGCTTGAGGTCCCGGGTTCGATTCTCGTGTCGGGGCAGATATTTGTATGAAAAATACGAATATTTGTTCTCGGGTCATGGGTGTTTAATATGTATTTAAGTATGTATCTATCTATATAAGTATGTTTATCCGTTGCTTAATACCCATAACACAAGCTTTGCTTAGCTTACTTTGGGACTGGGTCAATTGGTGTGAATTGTCCCGTGATATTTATTTATTTATTCATTTTTCAACCGACGAAAAAACCGGAGGAGATACTCAAGTCGACGCCGCGTATGTACCTATTTTTTTTTTCTTGTATGACCACGCATAACTTTTTACAGAGTAGTTCGATTTAGATAATTCTTATTATTATTACTAAAATTTGGCATAATGAATTTAATATTCTATACAATTGCTTTACGGTGAAGGAAAACATTCGCGAAGAAATTCAATGGTGTGTGTGTGGTTCCCGCGTATGATCTACGGCCCAAGCCCTCTCATTCTGAGAGGAGGCCTGTGCCCTGCAGTGGGACGTATATAGGCTGGGATGATGATAATGATACAATTGCTAAATTTCTTAATGAAAAAGACTAAAAAAAACAATATGAAATATTTAAACACAACAATTTTTATATTATTTTCTGGAAAGGAAAATCTGAAATAACCTACCTAGTATAGGTATACTTACAAACTTTGACTTTGGAAATATCTGAAAAAAAATCATTATAGTAGTATACGAGTATAACGGATTTAAAAGCACATCACAGCTTAGTAAGCTTTACAAGTTAACGAGTAAGAGCTGAATTGAATATTTGTGCATGACCCTAAACTAGCCTGTCACGCACACATTAGGCCGGTTTTAAGTATCCTACAAAGCAAAACCTCGGGCCACAGCTAGTCTACACTAAATGGCACTAACATAACAACAGTACTATCGTATAAACGTTCTAAGTGGCGAGTGACAGCACCTACATCAGCGCCGGCACATTGGCCGCTGTCATACTAGAGTTAGGTACGGGCATGTCGGCTTATAAGCCTGCCAAATTGATGGAAGAACAAAGTAGTTAGTTGTTGAAGAAAAGAAGACTCGTGTAATCCATACTACTAAAAGAGCAATCATCATCATCATCATCCTAGCATATACAGGGTTATTGGTAATTCACTGACATCCTCTTAACCCTGCGTTCCTATCACTCAAACAAATGTTTTTTGTTTTACGACTTTTTAAAATAAAGCACTTTTTTTCCCATACAAATACACAGAGTATCGTAAAAATAAGAGGTAATCTCAAATTTTCAAAACCTTATTACACCAAAAATATTAAGTTATGACAAAAGCCGTAAAACAAAAAACATTTGTTTATGTGGTAGGAGTTTAGGGTTAAAAGGATGCTAGTGAATTACAAATAACCCTGTATACGTCCCAGTGCAGGGCACAGGTTTCTCAGAATAAGAGGGGCTGGCCCAGTGTGAATTGGGAACTTCACACACCATTGAATTTCTTCGCAGGTGTATCGAGGTTTCCTCATGTTTTCATTCACCGTAAAGCTCATGGTAAATTTCAAATGTAATTTCGCAAATAAATTCCAAAAAACTCAGATTTGTGAGCCGGGATTTGAACCCACGATCCTCTGCTTGAGAGCTCATAAGTCAAACCACTAGGCCACCATGGCTACCACCAGCAATATTTGTATGTAAATTCGTATTCATAGTCATACATATCACTCAAACAAAAGACGTCCACCTGGTCAAAATCTTCCCCCAAATATGTCATTGCTATAATTTTAATTTTAATTTTCATTTCCTTTTCACATTGTCACTCTTTTTTTTAATTTGTTGCATGTTAGAATAATTAATTTAATTAAATATCGTTTTGCTTGCTGCGCGTGTGGTTGGCCGTGTCAGTTGTCAATGCCAGTCAACGCTTACGTCAACGTTTATTATAAAATGGTCGCGTTGCGTTCACAATTAGACACGGTCCGGTCGTACGTGCAGCGAGCAAATGACGGCCTCACGGTCCCACCGGAAGACCAGCGCTGGCTCTCGAGCCGGCATTATGCTGAGGTGGGTCCGTTTCGTGATAGTTGTAGTTGCCTTACATTGTTATCTCGTATGCCTATACAATAACTGTAACTGTCACTGTCACGAATAATAGTACATTGTGCATCAAGGGCCGTAAGTAGGGGATTACTAACGAGAGCCTATTAGAAGCCCGACGCCGGAGGCGGAGGGCTTTTAATGACTTGAGTTTGTAATCCCCTTACTGCCCGTGATACACACAATGATTTTCATCACACTGCGAGGAAAATAAATCCAAAAATGAAATTATTTTGTCTCTAAGCACTTAAATTAAATAAATAATGGCTACCCGCCAATGTAGATTGTCATTGTTTTCAAGTCATCTATCATAGATAATGTAAACTGTGTTTAGAATTCGAATGGTCATACGGCCACATTCTGCCAACATGTTACAAAAATACTTACTAAAATTATTGCAAAACTATTTGATATAAATTTAAAACATAAAAATAACGAAGTTTCATGAAGCGTAGACAAGTTTTGTGTAGTAAAATTGGGTTAAGTATAGCTAAATTTTAAACATATAAATAAAACGTTGGCTGACTTGAAACTTCCTTAGTCTGATTGAAAATTTTAAAACTAAAGTTTGAACTCCCTCGGGAAGAAAAACTGTACGTAAATCCATAACTCCCTTAACAACAAATTAGGCCTTTGACATTTAGTATACAGGCATGGAATAACACCATAGACGAGCAAGTGTGATGAAAATGTTTTTCTCTTTCTTTTTCTTTCTTTCTTTTCAAAGAAGGTTCCAAGGCGTCCCCCAGAGTTCCTGATCCGCACCGGGCCCGCGTGGGAACTAAAGCCCACGCCCTCCCTTCTTTGAGAAGGTATATGCCCAGCAATGACACGTATAATAGGCCAGGATAGCGAGCGTGTTTGCTGGCATAAAATTAATAGTCATAATGTATGTAGGTATAATGTTAGTCATGATTTTTTTCCGTCGAATCCGTAAGTTTAAAAAAAATATACGTATATGGCCATCCGTTTGGTTTTAAATACTTGTTGTATAGTCGAGGAAACTGAACAGGGTGGAACCTCTTCACAATCAATTTCTCGATGATTTCTTTGGCAGATGTAGGGAATGTCAACATGACATTTACAACAACAAAAAGGTTCTACCCTGGTATGCAATTCAGTTTCCTCAACTGTACTAAGTGACAAGGCTTTGATGTTCATTTTAGGCCTACGTATCATTTCATCACATGTACGAATATTTAGTCATATTTTTAGCCTAACCCCGGCGCCACACATAGCACAAATGTTTCAACACATATTTGATCACATGTGAAGCACCGGTATTTGCTTATTTGTTCAATAGAACAACCATACAATCAACCATAGGTCAAATATGTGTTCAAATATGCGTTGAAACATTTGTGCTATGCGTGGCGCCGGGGTAAAATATACACTAAAATGTTAAACAATGTACTGTCCTCTGTTTTTGCACAGCCTTCTGTCCCAGACGGTCGCCATTTTTCACTTCTGCTCAGTTTATCGCGGCGTATTTACGTTGTAAGAAAATTGTTTTTTCTCAAACATGCTATGAAATATTGACGTTATGTTCCTTAAAATACGCCACGAACTGTCACGTTGCAGGTGCGGCTAGACGAGAGGTCAATAATGGAATTTCATACAACATTGCTGGCCAAGGCCAGCAAAGTAATCGTCTATTGTTTTATGTGACACAGCACCATGACGTTTAATAGGTCGATGTGGTCGACGTGGATGGATGGATGGACGGACGGATGGACGGACGGACGGATGGACGGACGGACGGACGGACGGATGGACCGAGGGATGGATGGATGTTGATGGATGGATGGATGGATGGATGTTGATGGATGTTGATGGATGTTGATGGATGTTGATGGATGTTGATGGATGTTGATGGATGTTGGTTGATGGATGTTGATGGATGTTGATGGATGTTGGTTGATGGATGTTGATGGATGTTGGTTGATGGATGTTGGTTGATGGATGTTGGTTAATGGATGTTGATGGATGTTGATGGATGTTGATGGATGTTGGTTGATGGTTGTTGATGGATGTTGATGGATGTTGATGGATGTTGGTTGATGGATGTTGATGTATGTTGATGGATGTTGATGTATGTTGATGGATGTTGATGGATGTTGTTGGATGTTGATGGATGTTGATGGATGTTGATGGATGTTGATGGATGGATGGATGGATGGATGTTGATGGATGTTCTTGTTCATGGATGTTGACGGATGTTGATGGATGTTGATGGATGTTGATGGATGTTGATGATGTTGTTGGTGATGGTGATGGTGATGGTGATGGTGATGATGATGGCGGTGATGATGGTGGTGATGATGATGATGCATGTTTGAGAAAAACTCTATACAAGCCTTGGCCACGAACAGGGATTGCCGGCCTCGTATCTCTAGATGGCCTCGTTAACACTCGGCCATCTATAACTACTCGGCCGGCAATCCCCTATTTCGCGGCCGCTGCAGTAATGTACTATTTAGTGCGTGTAGAGCAATAACAAAAGATATGTGTTAATTGACGTGCCCAATACTTACACTAAAATATATTTGTTTAAACAGTAGAGTAGAACATTACAACAACAACTACTAAAGTTTTAAACATAGTACAGTTAGCTGCAAAAAAAAAAGATGCTTCTTTTGATTTTCCCCCAAGATACGCTATTGAAACTAGGGATCACCAATGCGGATCGGATTAATTCCAAACATCCCTCTCCGTGGTATAATCATTAATATTAAAAGACGCGCTAGATATTACTGATTTTTTGTCCAGGAACTTAAACTATATTCCTACGAAGACGGCCACACATTGTAGCTGAGGACAGTGAGAACTGAGGTTTAAGGTAAGTGGCAGAAAAATTGTGTGTCGAAGCTAAAGTCAACTCCTTTTAAATGTGCTTAGTGCTCTAATAACGTGGTCCCTCATTAATTCAAGTGGGGTTGCATTCGACCCCCGAACCCGACTTCTAGACGCCACATGTTCTGGTGACGTCAGTTCAGTAGCGCTTGCCATTTCATGTGTCGGAGTTAGTTAGAATGAGACGCACGTAGTGATAATCCTGTGGAATCGTGCTGGTGCACTTACAGGCTACTACAACCTTGAAAAGGTTTTTTAAAACCCGACGAAAATATTATATACGAGGGGCGTTCAATATAAAGTGAGAATGAGATGCAAACTCTTTTAATATTACGAAATTAAATACTGGCCGGTAAAGCTAATCTATCTAGCTGATTGCTATGAAAAAAAAAACTAACAGTCTTTTGTTTAAAAAAATATAAAGTATTGAGTACGTTAGCGAAAATGGAGAAAATTGAACTGCGCGCCGTTATCAAATACTTGTATTTGAAAAATTTTTCTACGGACCAAGTCAATTTGGATTTGCGGGACACTTTAGGGTCTAATGCTCCTCCGTATTCGACAGTCGCACGTTGGTGCGCCGAATTTAGACGTGGAAGAACATCGACAATGGACAACCCCCGCTCCGGACGCCCTACTACAGCAGTAACCGAAGAAATTGTGAAAAAAGTCGAAAACTCAGTTTTGGCGGATCGTCGTGTCTCGGTTCGTTTTATTGCTGAAAATGTAAAGATTTCAACGGGAAGCGTGCATAATATTTTACATGAACGCTTGGGTATGAAAAAGGTATCTGCGCGTTGGGTACCAAGAATGCTTACTGACACGCAAAAACAAACTAGACTAGAGATTTGTCAAGAAGCTTTGAACTTGATGCAGCAAGACCGGGAACTTTTTTTGGCGCGATTTATAACAATGGACGAAACATGGCTCCATCATTACGACCCTGAAACGAAACTGCAGTCTATGACATGGAAAAGGCCATCATCTCCAACTCCGAAGAAATTCAAGGTGAGCCCATCTGCCGGTAAGGTCATGGGCTCTGTTTTTTGGGATGGTAAGGGGGTATTAATGATTGAGTATCTCGAGCATGGAGCCACTATTACGGGCACTTTATACGCCAAACAAATAGCAACATTGCGCAATGAGATCCGCGAAAAACGGCGAGGTAAACTCTCGAAAGTTGTGCTGTTCCACCAGGACAATGCCCCGGCACACAAGTCCGCCGTTGCAATGGCTGCAATTCGTGATGCTGGGTTCGATATCCTTAAGCATCCTCCGTATTCACCAGATCTCGCTCCCAGTGATTTCTACCTATTTCCGAGATTGAAACAATACCTGAGAGGCCAGAAATTTGAAGACGACGACGCGGTAGTCGCTGCAGTACAAAATTTTTTAAGTACTCAAGATGAGAAATGTTTAAAAATGGAATTTTAAGTTTAGAAAAAAGATATACTAAGTGTATTATGCTAAAAGGTGACTTTGTCGAAAAATAAAATGACATTTAGTAAAAGTTGTTTATAACATACTCATTCTCACTTTTTATTGAACGCCCCTAGTATGTACGTAGAATTGAAGCGTGTCGACCTAGCATCGTGCCATCATTGCTTTCAAACGGATAAAAATGGATTACAATGAAATAACCCTTAATAAGGTAGAGGCCATTTAGCGACCACATGCATTGAGTTGGAAATTCAACCTTATCGAGTTCACTATACGTCACAATTTCCATTGTAATTATTGAAAATACGACTTGCTTTAAAAATCTCCTTTGTCAGGTATTGTATTCGATTGCTGCATTTGATTCTGTGGCAGTATGCTCCAGTAAATAGGGCCTTATTAAGGTATAATCCTTACTCCTTACTTATATTATAAATACGAAAGTAACTCTGTCTGTCTTTTACCTTATTTTTGGGCAATTTTGTATGGCAATAGTTTGAGAGCCTGGGAAGGACATGGGATAATTTTTATCCCGGAAAATTGCACAGATTCGACACTCACGTTTGACAGTTGCTATATTCGGGTGAGAACAAACGAACGTAACTTTCTGAGTTATTGAGAGTCGCAATTTCTGTCGCGTATACACCGTGAAATTTTAGTGGTTGTTTTCCCGAAACGAGGTGATTTAGTTTCGATTGTACAATCGATTTATAATTACTATTCTGACTAGAGTCAAAAATCCAATTGTGAAAAACGAAAGTCGAAAATGACCGCAAACCAATAGTAACGCTTCGTTGGTGCCTAACCTATCGTACGATCGTACGCTACTTGTACCAACGAAGCGTTACTATTGGTTTGCGGTCATTTTCGACTTTCGTTTTTCACAATTGGATTTTTGACTCTAGTCAAAATAGTAATTATAAATCGATTGTACAATCGAAACTAAATCACCTCGTTTCGGGAAAACAACCACTAAAATTTCACGGTGTATAGTTTTGGTTTTATACAAAAGTCCTATTTGCGCAAACACCATTTGGCACAAACAGGACTTTTGTATAAAACCGAACGCAGCAGAAATTACTAAAAACTACTAAAACTAACCTAACCGACTGTGTTCTAATATGTCATATCAAAATATCCTGAAAACAGCATGGCTCCATATAGGTATTTTTTGGCAAACGAAAATGGCAAAGCGAAATTATGTCAAATGAAATTGTGTAAAACGAAGTGATTCGAACAGCAAACATCTTTGCAAACTTTCTCAGTTATGTTATGTTTTATCACTACATAGTATAAAACAAAGTCTCTCCCGCTGTCTGTCTGTGCCTATGTATGCTTAGATCTTTAAAACTACGCAACGGATTTTGATGCGGTGTTTTTTAATAGATAGAGTGATTCAAGAGGAAGGTTTATATGTATAATACATGCATAATTGCACCCGTGCGAAGCCGGGGCGGGTCACTAGTTAGATCTAAACAAAGCCTTAACATTTGCTAGCATATCGCCCGCAATTTGGACTTCCCCGTTGGCACCGCGCCGCGTGCGGGTCGATAGTCAGCTGTGAACGTGAACCAAGGCGGTCAATGACTGCTATTGGCTCCGGCGGCCAAATGTCGGTTATACGCATTTATGCGCATTCACTGCCGGGAACGCATATATGCGTTTTCACGACTTTCGCCTAGTGCCGTTGTCATAGTTCATCATCATCATTCCAGCCTATATACGTCCCACTGCAGGGCACAGGTCTCCCCTCAGAATGAGAGGGTTAGGCCGTAGTTCCCACGCAGGCCTAGTCGGATTGGGAACTTCACGCACACCATTGAATTTCTTCGCAGGTGTTTGGTTTCCTCACGATGTTTTTCTTAACCGTAATTCGCACTTAAATTCCGAAAAACGCGAGCACATTGCAAGCCGGGACAGTCTTGGATGTTTAATATGTATTTAATATGTATTTCTCTATACAGGGTTATTTGTAATTCACTGACATCCTCTTAACCCTGAATTCTTATCACTCAAACAAATGTTTTTTTTACGACTTTTTAAAATGAAGCACTTTTTTTCCCATACAAATACACAGTGTATCGTGAAAATAAGAGGTAATCTCAAATTTTCAAAACCTTATTACACCAAAAATATTAAGTTATGACAAAAGCCGTAAAACGAAAAACATTTGTTTAAGTGGTAGGAGTTTAGGGTTAAAAGGATGTTAGTGAATTACAAATAACCCTGTATAAGTATGTTTATTCGTTGCCTATGCTAGCCTATGCTATAGGATGAAAGAGTGTTTAAAAAATAACCTCTTTCCTCTAAGCAGTCCGTGTAAAACGAAACAATATCAACATGGCGGCCCGGCCAAATGTTAATTCTCTAAAACAAAACACTCGCGGTCCACCAAAGATGAGATTTTCACGTAATACGACCGACGTCAGATTTGAAAAATTAAATAAATAATGACTCGTCGACGGGAATGGACGGGATTAAGGTTTTGTCTTGCTCTTTTAACGTTCTTTCGAGAGAGAAGGGATCAGTTTTCGGTGATGAAAGTTCAGGAATGCCGAGTATTCGGGTGTATTGTTTGATAAAGGAGGGATTTAAAGGCTTTCTTAGGACTTTTTATTAGAATTGGGTTCTGAAATGGTATTAACAGTATCGTGATTACAGTTGGGTTTGTTGGTTTTCAAGAATCTTTATTATTATATTCTACAAGTTAAGTATGAAGTATCTTTTTCTATTTATTTTTTTCAAATCTCTTGGTCCAGGTGAGCGGTTAGCTCCGAAGGAGTGTTAAAGTCTCTCGGTAGAGGGCATAACATAGATGCGCGCTTTATCACTCCCTAATGTGATTATAACAGACTGAAGTGTACGATGTATGGGAAAGATTCGTCGCTAACTTCTAGACCAGTGATGGTGTAGGGGTAAGCACGCAGCACGGAACGCTGAGGACCTGGGTTCGAATCCCAGCATTGGTCTTTTTTCTGGGGGTTTTTCTGTGCATCTATATTTCAGTTTGTATTTAGTTTGAAATATATTATATTCTCTTTGACGGTCGTATCATGTTTCTAGCTTAAGCCAGTGCCAGCTAGCTTAGGATAGTGTTTAATTACTATTATTATTATGTTTTACGTTTATTATGTATCAGTCAGCCAATTAAGTCTTTTGTCTATTTGTTAAAAACAAGATCGAATCCATTCAATTTGTACTTTTTTTTTCAAGTTCACTTTTTCGAACAAAAATTGTATAACTGAATGATTATCTAACTGACAATTAACTTGCAACTGAAAGTAATGCCATCAAGGAACTTAAAATTATTGCACAGGGCACAGGGCTTTCTTTGATTATAAGCACTAATAAGTATTTGGAAATTCAGCCCCTGAAAGGGTGAAATATGGAATAGAATAAGCATCTGTACTTGCCATTTTTTATTTATTTCTACGTGGACGAAGGCGCAAGCACAAGCTGATAAACTGGTTCGTGTAATAATGATGCTATCATCATCATGGGCGAGCGATATTCGCTCTACTATAACTCGAAAGGATGCTATTTCCCAGAGATCATACCAAACTATATGTATGTAGATGTTCGTCCCCAAAAACCCACATAGCAAATTTCTTGGAAATCGTTAGCCTTTTTAGCGGTCTAAGAAATAAATAAAATAAATACACAATACTTTCTCGTTTATGTATTATATTTATAATAGTAGTAAATAGATGGTAACAGTCGACTCAGGACTCAGTATTACGTAATCTCACATCAATAAAACCACTTCAAACCCGAGGGTTAAATCGGTTTTACCCTTTTAACGTTGGTAATAGGTTTAAAATTCATGTGTAAAATTGGAAACCACAATGTTAAAATTTGGAATTAAGGACGGAGATTACTTAGTGAGGCCTAGAGTAGAGCCTTGAGGTACGCCACTCGGTTTTCTAGAGGTAACGTTACCTTACGCCTTATTACATTTGGTAGAAGGTATTAGTGCGCTGGATTTTTAATTCACTGATCTGATTGCACAAGATATTCCGTAAAATTAAGTACATTGTTTCTTTGTCGAATCGAAACCAAAAACTTTTAAATCAAAAGGACTTTCAATGTCTATACCACCTATCTATATGTCTATATATCTATATGTCTATAAACCTAAAGTATACAGAAAAAAAACGAAATCAAGAAATAATAATAATTGCATGTCAAATCATCAAAATTCAGTCTCATTGTAATATTCTAATGTCAAATTATAAATTAATTTTACTAAGTAAATAAAAAATAAAAACCCTTGATCGAAACAACGTAATTAATCTTTAAGCTGTAAAGGTAGTAAAGATGCTCATGAAAACTACACAGGCCCTCACTATGCTATGTCCTATTTGCGTGTTAGATTCTCCGTTGATTTTAAACTTGAACAATACATGTATGTCGTTGAAGAGGAATCGAAAACGCATACAGGGATCTAGGCTCCGACCGTATATGATTGACCCATTTGGCGTAGACTCCGTAGTCCTAGCCTTTTGTTTCTATTCAAAGATATCTGGAAAAGGCTAGTTGACGTCGCTGGGATCGAATATATGCCAGCTTTCTCGTAAAAATTTAGTACATTGTTGTAGAGGCTGGAAAGTAAGCAATAGATGGACGAGTTTGTTTGAGGGCCGACGCGTAGCGGAGGCCCTCGAAAGTACGAGTCCATCTATTGCACTTTTGACCGAGACTAAACATTGTGCTTTTCACGACTAATGCGAGGAAATCATTATCATCATCA
Organism: Archips crataeganus; assembly: GCA_947859365.1. Taxonomy (NCBI): domain Eukaryota; kingdom Metazoa; phylum Arthropoda; class Insecta; order Lepidoptera; family Tortricidae; genus Archips; species Archips crataeganus. The sequence continues at coordinate 21,415,156 of OX402048.1, forward strand.
TCATCATAATCATCCATCCATCCATCCCGTCCATCCCGTCCATCCTGTCCATCCCGTCCATCCCGTCCATCCGACCATCCGTCCATCCGTCCATCTATCCCGTCTATCCCGTCCATCCATCCATCCCGTCCATCCCGTCCATCCCGTCCATCCGTCCATCCGTCCATCCGTCCCGTCCATCCCGTCCATCCTGTCCATCCCGTCCATCTGCCCATCAGTCCATTCTGTCCATCCCGTCCATCCCGTCCATCCCGTCCATTCCGTCCATCCATCCCGTCCATCCGTCCATCCCGTCCATCCCGTCCATCCGTCCATCCGTCCATCCGTCCATCCTGACCATCCCGTCCATCTGTCCATTCGTCCATTCTGTCCATCCCGTCCATCCCGTCCATCCCGTCCATCCGTCCATCCAGTCCGTCTGTCCGTTCGTCCGTCCGTCTGTCCGTCCGTCCATCCATTCATCCATCCATCCATCGCATGCAGCAGACGATTACTGTTGATTGGTCCAATAATGTCGTTTCAGCACGCCAGGAATGAAATTCAGAAATTATTTTTCAAAAAGTCGTATCGTATAATGAAAGACATATACTGATACGTCCTGTTTTCGATTAGTGTAACTTTGTTGTCGTGTTTGTGCGCCATAAATGAGTCAGCTGTTAAATGTACATATATAGGCAGTTTTGAGTACTGGATTTAGGTTATCTATGGCCACATTTTCGAGCAGTGTCGTGAAAATAAACATGGCTGTTTAAAGAGGAAACGCTGCCAGCATCTTCGGGACCGTGTCCAATGGGACTTTTCATTTCTTCTTTTTTATCATAATCATCATCATTTCAGCCGAAAGACATCCACTGCTGAACATAGGCCTCCCCCAAGGCTCGCCAAATAGATCGGTCCCGTATCATCCGCATCCAACTCGATCCCGCTACCTTGACCAGGTCGTTTCTCCATCTTGTTGGTGGCCTACCTACACTGCGTCTTCCGGTCCGTAGACGCCACTCGAGAACCTTTTTGCTCCATCGGCCATCAGTCTTCTTTTTTTATAATTACAGTTTCACTTGCAACTAAGAAACAATGTAATCCAGGTCTTGGAAGTCTAATTCGACCAACTTGTAGTAATCGTTTTAAGATGAAATTCGGCAGTGTGGACCTAACAACAATCCAATGAAAAGCACCATCAGTTAATGGCGAAAATTTAACAAATATGTTAATATTATTATTTATACAATAAGTGTTGTCAAGTCTATCTAAAAAACGTCAATAATGATAGTCGCTAAAACATTTTCCCTTTTTCCTGGTCTCTCTTCAATTAATTAAGTCTCCAATATCTATACGAACTTTATTAATTTCTTTACAGCGGACTCAGCAAGGGCAACACATTGACGAAGAGTCCTCCACGAAGTCAAGGGTGCTCCACGGGTTTGTTCTTTCGTTTATAATACGAGGGGCTGCTGGGAAACTGTTTTATTTATAAAGGATACTCTCATGGAAGATATTATTATCTGGCACATGCGTGTATGTTGATACTTATTTATTTATTTCTCATGGAGAATCAACAGAGATAGAAATATGACAAAACAATTATTGTAACGAAGTTAACAAAAACAGTGACTTAAATCTAACTCCTTAACAATTTATTGAATCAGGCGTTACTTTGCGGAGGTCCATATTAATAAAACAATTACTTTGCTCACCCGCGACCTTACAATAGTTACGTTTATGCAAGAAATGTGCATGTGTGTGTGTGGTAACTCTGAAGATGAGCTCTGGTTGAGTTCGAAACGCGTCAGTGTAGCTTGGTGGTGGTGATGGTTGGGTTTATGTGATTTGTGTGTGTTCGTACAGTGTGGAGGTGGAGGAACTGCATGAACGCACATTTCTTGCATAAACGTAACTATTGTAAGGTCGCGGGTGAGCAAAGTAATTGTTTTAGTTCCTTAACAATTCTCACCAAAACATATATGGTGTTAACTAAAATTAACTTACTTAATTAAAATAACACTTCCTTACTGTATCATTCAAATGCGACAAAAGAAAACAACAGTGATACAAAGAAAAAACACAAAAAAAAAAAAAAAAAAATACATACAACGGGCAAATCTATTGTTAGGCGTCTAATGGGGAATTTGATTGGGCACTATCTTAAAAACTTGAGTTCTGAACTGTTTCATGGACGTGTTGAAGATGTCGACAGAAACGAGTGAACTTGGAATAATAAGGTATGCTGTGCTTACGACGACTTTGAAAATGTTAGTTGTTTGTGACGTAATGTGTTTGTTTTACCCTTTCCTAATGTTTCAAACAATGATGGAGGCAAAAAATGGGAACTAAAATAATGTTTGCTATTTGCAGTTGTTCGCGCACCTTTGTTCGTGCTGCGAACTGTTGAAATTTTTTTACCAAGTTCGCAGCGCGAACACTGCGGACAAGTGAGAAAAAAAATCCAGTAGTTCGCACTTTTTGCTGTGGATGCGCTCTTCTGAAACTACGATCACTGCGAACTGCTGGGAATTTCTGTTCTACAACAACTGGAGAAAAAATCCCTGTTGATCGCAATGCGCATGAAGTGATGTGGGACAAACCAAATAACCCAATAATTACAATATATACATTTGTCTATCTCGCAATAACGTTATGCTATCTTCAATTAATTTGTGTGAGAAACAGCTGCTGCTGCTCTTTTCTCTTACTAAATGAGTCACCGCCGAGACAGTTATTGAAGTCAATAAAAGTGTCTTGGTGACTCATGAGCTTAAGCATGTGCTTTTCTCTGTTTCCCAGCCCGCTAGAACAAAAAAAAACAACTAAAAGCGACACTACGTCGTTTCATCGTCTCGAAATCCGCCCCAAATTTCATTACGTTCCCCCACAAAAGAAAAAACAAATACCCATATAAAAGCCCATACCCATTGTTTTAGGGGAAAGGTGCTAATAGAGAAGGTCCCAGTTCGTGTCCCAAGCGAGAGCAAACTTGGGGGAAGTATGCCTTTGTGAAAATGGGCAGATGCATTATAGATGCTGCTGCTTGTAAAAGTTTTATCTCGCGAAAAAGTATGAGTTTTGGAATGACAATATGATCGCTGTAAGGTGTGGAAGTTGAGGTCCATAGTTTTGTGTTTTATCTGGTTTGGTATCTATCTTATACCGGTTACTCGACACGTTCTTTCTGGTCAGAATGACGAGATAAATGATCGTCTAACCCTCTCGGACTGACTGACTGATGGCAGATTGATGAAAATCCAACAGTTTAAATAATATTCGTGAATCCATTGTGAATGACAGAAAACCAGAATGATGGTCTGAACTGACGCCGTGTAACCTTGGTCTATAGGGAACGTGCACATCGACGGTGCTGCCAATTGGTACCATCAATTTGACTGTTTTACCCTGACAAGGTTCTTTTACTGTCCGCATAGGGTCTCTTCTGTCGCAATAATGCTGCTGCCTATAAGGAACGTGTACATAGACGGTGCTGCCAACTGGTGCCATCAATTTGAATGTTTTACCCTGATAAGTTTCTTCTAGTGTCTCTTATGTCGCATTAGTGCTGCCGCCTATAGTTACTGCACGTTCCCTATAATAGAATGACGTGTCTGAATGTCTAACAGAAAATATGCAGCCTAAACCACTGCAGCTAGAGATTTGATATTTGGCCGATATATTCCTGAAGAGGATTATTTCGTATCAGCCGATATCTATTGTCGATGTAGAGACTTGATAATTGGCAGTCCTTGAAGGGCATAGAGGTGGCACTAAGAAGGGATTTTTTGAATTTCCCCCAAGAGACCTAGCCAATATTTGTTCTTCCACGGAGCGAAGCCATGGGTAAAGCTAGTAGTGACCCCCAACAACTCGATGCCCGCAAAGTCGCTTCAGATTAGCAAGTTTACATACTAAACTAAACTGTGTTGAAAAATTAGTTGTATTAAATACTTTATATTTATGTAATTTAATAACAATGCAGATCTGTTTAAAAAACTATACCTAACTTGTTGAGTTTCTTGCCGGATTCTTCTCAACAGGGTTTTTCCGAACCGGTGGTAGATTCTTCGACGTTCATAGGAGCACCAATTGATGCCTAAATTGCATAAAGAATTTTGACTTTGACTTTGATACCTGGTTTACACTCACGTACGAGTAGCGAGACGAACTGCGGGATGAGCCACGAGACGAGAGTGTGAACAGTGTGAACAGGCGCGCCTCGCGCCTCGTCTCGTGATTTGCCTTGATTTTGAGGCTCGCGTCCGGAGCGAGACGACGGGGCGAGGCGCGAGGCGAGGTGACGAGGCGAGAGTGTAAATCAGGTATCCAACTTGTATTGTACACAAGCAGGTTATTACTACCACAAAATTCTGTAACAACTTGAACCTCGTTATTTCCACGCTTCATGTTAAGATATCCACCAAATTGTCGTCTGATGAATTCACTTCCATCTAACATAAGTAGGGTCTCTGTAATCATTCGGTATAGGCCAATTTGCGAAATGTTCGCGCTTCCATTCATGAGCTGTCTTAGTCTTTCTTTGTGGTTTTTCTTGACATGTATTGTGCATTGGAGAAATGTCTGAAAATCAATTTGCCAGCCTCTACGATTTGTTGAGGGATAAAACGAAATCTTTATTAAAGGAACCTTACAGTTTGAAGAGCCTTGGTGGCCTAGTGGTTTGACCTATTGCCTTTCAAGCAGATGGTTGGTGGTTTGAATCCGGGCTCGCATCTCGAGATTTTCGTATGTGCGAAATTATATCTGAAATTTACTATGGGCTTTACGGTAAATAAATAAATAAATAAATATTAGGGGACAATCTTACACAAATCGACCTAGTCCCAAACTAAGCAAAGCGTGTACTATGGGTACTAGACGACGATAAACATACATACACATACATAGATAAATAAATACTGAAATACATAGAAAACATCCATAACTCAGGAACAAATATTCGTGCTCATCACATAAATAAATGCCCTTACCGGGATTACCCAGGACCTCCTTGCTTCGTAGGCAGGGTCACTACCAACTAGGCTAAAGCGGTCGTTTAAACGGTGAATGAAAACATCGTGAAGAAACCTGAGAAGAATTGAAATGGTGTGTATGAAGTTTCCAATGGGCAGTTCGCACTGGGTCCGCGTGGGAACTATGGCCTAAGCCCTTTTATTCTGAGAGGACGCCGGTACCGGACGTATATACGTAACTGGGATGATGATTAACGCGATCGTTGATGCGAAGTTGCCGTTTCGACATTCTGTTAAACTCATGATAAATATGATAATTTATGTGGTAGATATGTTACACAGGACCGGAGTGGTGAAACTGAAAAAAAAAACACTTATGTGACAGATTTATCAGTACATGACATAGTTTATTCGTTGGACACGTAGCGAGCAGTTTGTCAGCAAAATGGTGAAACAGCCCCCTAAAATGGATTCTCCCGATAACTTTCTCAAGCTTATTGCGTCATTTTATTTGTTATATTTTACAGCAATCCGTAAAGCTAACAAAACAAAAACTATTACATACACCAACAGTGTGTTATAGTTACAGTTACAAAGTTACAAATGCCGTCGACGAAATCCATAACCGACGTTATTTCCATCAGCGGCGCAATTCTCACCTAACAATAGAAGTTTGTCTTCCCAATCCCGTGATGTCACTAGAAAGCCATCAGCGCCATGAAATTTTTACAAGCTCTCTTTGCCATCACCCTGTGTCGACACGGCAAGAACTATTTCAGCCTGTATTTATACGTGGTGATAAAATGGAGGTTGGATTTAGGTTGGTCGTTGGTTATATGTGCTTTGCCGTACAGTTATATAGTTAGTTTTTAGGGTTCCGTAAGGGCTGCGACCTCGAATGCAAAATAAATTTAAAAAAAAATGGTTTGTATTCTAAAAACAAAAAACGCTAACAGGACTGTATTGAACACGCAGTAAGTTACTGGTTTTAAAGGATATTAACAAGATATCATTAAGGCTCTATTGTCTATTCCTCCGTCTGTCACAGGGTTGTATCTAGTGAACCGTAACAGGTAGATTCTTGAACTGTCCTGTCCCGGGACTCAAGCTATGTGTATACCAAATTTCATCTAAATCGGTTCAGTGGTTTAAGCGTGAAGAAGTAACAGACAGACAGACAGTCAGACACACTTTCGTATTTACAATATACTCGTAAGTATGGATATCAGTATGGATTGTTTTATATCATCACTTGAACTTTCGAAGTTAAAACCTCAATAGCAATGACACTGTCTTTTAAAAATGCTCCACCGAAATGATGTTTCACAAACCCTCAATAAGCCGATATACAAAATAACGAAGGTTCTCAGACTCATCCTCGTATTTGGAATTTCACTACATTGGAATAACCACTTTCGACACACGCCTTAAAGTGGTTATTCCAACTTCGTAAAATTTCATATAAGAGGTTGAGTCAGAGAACCTTTTGAAGCGTTGATTTTGAGTTTTGACGTTGTTGCGGAACCCTTCGTGCGTATCAGTATCGCGCTTGACCGGTTTTTTATGACTTTATCTTGATGTAGTCGCATCCGCGACGTGATTTGGAAACGTAATGTCGTCGATATAGATAGATACCTAGTTGAACGCGGCTCGTAACACTGAAGGGTTTGAATACATACCGTATACCGTATCGTTAAACTTCGGAATGAGATGTTCCGTTTCATGCTAGCGCACATACGCCTCGCCACTCAAGACGTCGCGCCATTCATTTTAAAAACAAAGTGTCCATTATAAAGAACTGTGACTCATGTGACCGTGTAAAACGAAACGTCTTGCCGTAAATATTGAGCCTATGCATTGAGCGAATATAAAAAACTTCTTCAGCTCCATCTATATGATGTTTCTAATATATAAAAATCTCGTGTCACGGTGTTTGTAACCGAACTCCTCCTAAACGGCTCGACCGATTTGTATGAAACTTTTTCTCCGTATTCGGTAGGTCTGAGAATAGGTCGTAGGCTATTTTTATCCCCCCCCCCCACCCCCCATTCTTCGCAGACGGAGTCGCGGGCAACAGCTAGTACAATATAAATATTAAAACACTCCCGAGGCACGGCCTAACCAAGAATGGCGCCCAGACCACCGTCCGCTGTCCGTCGTTCATTTCTTGATTCGAATTCCAGAAGCCGTAAATTCAAATATTCGAAACAGCAACACGGTCTCGGTGGCCAGTGTCTACAATACATAACGTTTATTTTTGAAAAAAGAATATTTCGGATTAAGTCAGTTTCATTTTGAGCGTGCGATTTTTACTAATTGGCTGTAAATTTTGATTCCATTTTCAGTCATTTATCAGAAGTCCTTTACTTCTACCAGGGGCTAAATTCAGGAACGGCCCAACACGGTTTGCGAGCGCTGCTATTCAAGAACGCCAAAAACCACTGGTTTGCGAGAGGTTTGGGCTGAGCTTGGGATGAGCCTTATTTATTTATTTACAAAGCGAATTAACAGGAAAATAAGGCTCATCCCAAGCTCAGCCCATCCCTATCCTCTCCCAAACGATTGAATTACCGCTCGCTAACCGTGTTGGGCCGTTCCTGAATTTAGCCCCAGGTAACAGGAAACTGAATCAGAATCTTCTGTCATTATCATTACTGAATAATGTGTCCACGAAAGTGGCTCGGAACAATTTTAATTATTTTGATTTCACATGGGAATTTACTAAAATCTTGAAGATTCAATTGAACTGTCAGATGAAGTTGAAGTAACACAAGAGACGAGCCGCGGGTAAAAGCTAGTGTTACAAGGAAGCCATCATTTACCTACTTTGTAATGAAAACCCATATATTTTGATGAAACCGGTTTTCTTTGTACACAAAATGTTCACGGTCCCTTAGAAATGGAATCGAAATGAGAAACTTTACCTCGGCCCGAGGAAAATGAGAAAACATAATCAATTGATTTACGGCACGGCGACGGGAAAACTAGTGATGTTTATTTGCGGTGAAAAAGTTTTTCTTTTACGGCTGTTTCGAGATTGGAAATTGGGATCTTAACAATAAGAAAGAGTTGCGTATAATATATTTTGGTTTACATCTTATATATAAAACTAGCTGTTGCCCGCGACTCCGTCCGCGAAGAATGGGGGGGGAGGGATAAAAAAATAGCCTACGACCTATTCTCAGACCTACCGAGTGTAGAGAAAAAAGTTTCATAAAAATCGGCCAAGCCGTTTCGGAGGAGTTCGGTAACAAACACCGTGACACGCGATTTTTATATATTAGATTCTCGTGTCGCGGTGTTTGTTACCAAACTCCTCCGAAATGGCTCGACCGATTCTCATGAAATTTTGTGTGCATATCGGGTAGGTCTGAGAATCGGTCAACATCTATTTTTCATACCCCTATTATTCTTCGCAGACGGAGTCGCGGGCAACAGCTAGTGTGTATATAAATATTAGTTATATGGTGCCGTAACACATGTATCTATTTTTATTTAATACTGACCACTTAATATTCTCTATCTCACCCAATAGTGACATGTCTAATGAGAGGGATGATGGCACCACCAATCAACTAACGTACTTTTTATGAGCTGTCAAAACACGATTTTCCCATAAATTTTGTATGGCAATTATTAGTTATGACGTCACTTCTATGACAACTCATCAGCTAAAAATCTAATTTTGCTGTTGATTGAAAAACAATCTGGTTTACAAGGCTAAAATAACGTGCTTTTTTGCTAGAGTCTCGTCTTGGGATTATTGTTTTATCATCATCATCATCATCCCTATACCCATTTTAGTGTTAGTATTTCAAAGTGAGCTAACGGAACCCTATTGCGGAGCTTCCGTTATCCGTCCTCTATACTAATATTGTGTGTTATTGTTTGTAGTTTGTTTGTTTGTTTGCTTGAACGCGCTAATCTCAGGAACTACTGCTCCGATTTTAAAAATTCTTTCAGTGTTAGATAGCCCATTTATCGAGGAAGGCTATAGGCAATATATCATCACGCTAACACCAATAGGAGCGGAGCACTAATGAAGAATGTTTCAAAATCGAGGGTTTTTGAAGTAAAACTTCTATGTATAGCCACGCTTGACTTGGGAGTACGGTGGTGAATGTGAACACGGGGGTTGGGGGGTTGGGAGGTGCGGGGGGAGCAAATTGGATAAAAAAAATAAGCTGCCCAAATTACCTACTAATTCCACGCGGACGAAGTCGCGGGCAAAAGCTAGTCTGTTATATGGCTGTATCTTTTGAACTGTAAAAGACACTTCACATTGTCACTGAGTCTATACGTATATTTCTAAGGCCGCGCTATAAGAACAAATATAAAAGATAAAATAAGGTAAAAATTGAAAAAGGTTCCCCAATTTCCCCATACAGAATCATCGTCATTCATCATCATCTCAGCATACAGCTCGCGCGATAAGAGTTTGGCTTTGACCGTTATTGCGCATTGGGTATCAACGGGGGTGCGGGGTATGGTATGCGCAGTAATCCCCTCCACCCGAAGGTCAAAGCCAAACTCTTATCGCGCGAGCTGTATATCAGTCGCTCTGCAAGGTACAGGGCTCCTCTCAGAGTGAGAGGGCTTGGGCCGTAGTTTCCGTGCGGATTGGGAAGGAAGTATACCGTTTATTCCATATTTGTGGGATTGTTTGTTTGTAGAAAATAATTTATTTTGAGGTAAATGTGTGACTTTAGTCATGATTTCGTATTCGGCCGAATACCGAATAGTAACCGAATGTTTAAACAACCGCCTTAGCCTAGTTGGTAGTGACCCTGCCTACGAAGCAAGAGGTCCTGGGTTCGAATCCCCGGTAAGGGCATTTATTTGTGTGATGAGCACGGGTACGTATCAAAATATATAAAGTTTAAAAATAATAATGGACGAAATACATAATGGTCAGTTGATATAATGCAATTTTCTAGGAAATTCTCAACTTTACAGGATTTTCATAAAATAAACCTAGCCTAACCTAAACCAATCTGTATTTTACACAATTAAAAAAAATCGTTTCATCAATAGTTTCATAGAAAATTTTAGAATGTATAGCACGAATATTTGTTCCTGAGTTATGGATGTTTTCTATGTATTTAAGTATTTATTTATCTATACAAGTATGTTTATCGTCGTCTAGTACCCATAGTACAAGCTTTGCTTAGTTTGGGACTAGGTCGATTTGTGTAAGATTGTCCCCTAATATTTATTTATTTATTCGTGCCATCTTTTGATTAGTGACTCTCTTTGAGTTCTTGATATACACCGTGAAATTTTAGTGGTTGTTTTCCCGAAACGAGGTGATTTAGTTTCGATTGTACAATCGATTTATAATTACTATTTTGACTAGATTCAAAAATCCAATTGTGAAAAATGAAAGTCGAAAATGACCGCAAACCAATAGTAACGCTTCGTTGGTACCTAACCTATCGTACGATCGTACGCTACTTGTACCAACGAAGCGTTACTATTGGTTTGCGGTCATTTTCGACTTTCGTTTTTCACAATTGGATTTTTGACTCTAGTCAAAATAGTAATTATAAATCGATTGTACAATCGAAACTAAATCACCTCGTTTCGGGAAAACAACCACTAAAATTTCACGGTGTATATGGGCGCTGGTGATAATTTCCTATCAGATGACCCGCTTGCTCGCTTGCCTCCCTCTCACAATAAAAAAAACTCTAGTACATTTCAAACCATAGCTTATTCTCAGTTCTCTTTAACTATCAACACTACAAAACCCTACGTTTAATATCAACGCGATCAACTTTAGACTATTCCACGATAGTCACAAGGTTCAATTTCTAGCGTGTTCCACTCAAAATGTCAGGCGCTCGAAAGTAAAGTTTAGCTTGCTATGTTGATGAATTGCCAATATTAGGCGAGTACAGTTAAATAAAAATGCACCTTAAAACTAGCTATTAGAGTATAAAATTGAATGTAGAGTTTGAACTCAACTAATGCATTTTCACGAATCAAGTTAGGTAGTAGTTTGCACTGTGATTCTGCTAGCGCATTTAGGGCTAAATAAATAGTATTAGTGAGTCAGTTAATTCACTACAGGGCACTGGCCTCCTTTCAGAATGATAGGGCTTGGGCCGTAGTTACCAAGTGGGGCCAATGCGGATTGGGAACTTCACACACACCATTAAATTCTTTCGCAGGTGTGTCCAGGTTACCTTACGATATTTTTTTTTACCATAACTCATGATAAATTTCAAATGTATAGTGAGTAATTACTAACAGGCAAATCACTAATCAATGAAACTACTAACTGTGTTAAAGTAGGTATTATGAAACACTCATCATCATCAATTCAGCCGAAAGACTTCCACTGCTGAACATAGCCTCCCCCAAGGCTCGCCAAACAGAAGAAACTACTATTTCACACTAGTTAGTATAAACTACGATTTTTAATTTCGTGGAATTCTGACATTTCTTGGTGTTACCAGGCAAAAATATTTCCCTAAAATTTAAACGAGATAAAACAAAATCTAGGAAATACAGAGCACAAATTCCTTACTATACACATTCAAATTTGACATAATGTAATAAATCATCAATTAATACGTAGTTAAAAAATAATTTTTAATCTAACTATTTAGACGTAGGTAATAAATTATTTAACTTTTTTATGAGTAAAAAATATGTTGTCTCTGGTATCATTGCGAATGATCCTCATATCGCAATAATACCAGAGACAATTTATTTTTTACTCATAAAAGAGTTAAATAATTTATTACGTATAAACAGTTAGATCAAAACTTATTTTAACTAAATTAATTAATGATTTATTACATTGTGTCAAATTTTAATGTTTATAGTAAGGAATTTGTGCTCTGTATTTCCTAGTTTTTGTTTTATCTCGTTTAAATTTTCAGGAAGTATTTTTGCCTGGTAAACATAAAGAAATGTCAGAATTCCACGAAATTAAAAATCGTAGTTTAGGTATACCGTTACAGCGTGAATAACACACATCCATACAAACTTTCGTGTTTATAATATCGTAAAATATAAACTAAAGGAATCTCCTGTGATGACCTCTGTGCCCGAGCTCAACGCTTACCCACTTACCAGTTTAAACTTAATTTTGTTAACAACCCATACAATATTGGCGTACCCGGATATAATGTAAATGAGCCGCTCCTTGACCCGGCCTCTTGACCGGGATGCAGGCTGGGCCATTAATATTCGCATGTATTGCCCCGGACATGCCTTTGAAGCAGGGATAGTAGAGGTACAGAATATCTACTACGGCCCCGCAATTCTAGCCTAAGGCCCTGTTTATATTATTACAATCATTGCAGTAGCATGACATGATGCTATCGGGCATAGCTGGGCACCGTTAATCAAGTAGTTAACTTCGTTAAACGTTAATGCGTTACGTTCCGGAAAATTTAACGCAAGTTAACTAACTAACTAACTAGTTTGGCTCAGTGACCCAAAGTGAGTCTTGGCCTCCGAAACGAGAGCACGCCACTCAGCCCGATCCCGCGCAATTTCACGCCAATTACCGGCCTGAAGCTGTCGCAGATCCGCCTCCACAGCATCAGCCCAGCGATACTTCGGCCGACCAACCGGACGACGTCCAGTTGGGCGTCCCAAATATGCCCTCTTGACCCCTCGATCCTCCCCCATTCTCAGCAAGTGGCCGAGCCACCGAAGCCTGTGAGATTTAAATTCTCCGATTATATTAGGCTCAGCCACCAGCTCCTCAATCTCGGCATTCTTGCGGATCCTCCAGGTGTTATCGTCTCTTCTAACGGGTCCCAGGATCTTCCGAAAAATCCTACGTTCCGTCACCAGAAGCTGGTACTCTTCCTTCTGGGTTAGAGTCCAAGCCTCGCACCCGTACATAAGAATAGGTCTAGGTCCGTCGTCTTATAGATACGGAGTTTTGTACCTTTACTGAGAAGCTTGGACACCAGCACCTTGTGGAGGGCTGCACTACACCGCAGAGTATTTTGAATGCGGATTTTTATTTCCTCCTCTCTTGTGTGTAACGCAAGTTAACGTTAATCGTTAATCCGTTAACATGTGATAAATATTGTGGTTTCCCTTGGCCTTAGAAAACTGAAATTTTGCATAAAATAATGACAGATTTGTTGGAATTTCCACGGGTTAGGGGATAACCGCGATTTATATATTCACTAACTGATACCGATTATAATAAAAAAAATAATAATAATAATATTAGGGGACAATCTTACACAAATCGACCTAGCCCCAAACTAAGCAAAGCTTGTACTATGGGTACTAGACGACGATAAACATACTTATATAGATAAATAAATACTTAAATACATAGAAAACATCCATAACTCAGGAACAAATATTCGTGCTCATCACACAAATAAATGCCCTTACCGGGATTCGAACCCAGGACCTCTTGCTTCGTAGGCAGGGTCACTACCAACTAGGCTAAAGCGGTCGTTAAATATTCACTAACTGATACCGATTATAATGATGATAATGATGGATGATTGGATGTTGCCGTGGCCGGATTTTTGTTTTATTAATTGAAAGAGACGAAGAAGCTTCACCATAAAAATGAGCTATGAAGAGGGCTATGCTCGGAGTTTCTCTACGGGATCGAATCAGAAACGAGGGGATCCGTAGAAGAACCGGGTGACCAACATAGCCAAACGGATTAGCTCATTGAAATGGCAATGGGCAGGCCATAGCACGCAGGATAAAATGGCCGTTGGGGCCAAAAAGTTCTCGAATGGAGACCACGGACTGGCAAGCGCAGCGTGGGACGTCCACCCAAGTAGCACAAGTAGCATTATAAGAAATCACTTTTGGTGTACACGGAAACTTTAAGCTGTACAAGACAGTGTTACAATGGTGTTAACAGCGCTGTTAACACTGAAATAACTCTTATTTGGGCACAAATTATTCAGCCTAAAGTTCTAGTTTAGTTCACATTTCTGTTTAACAGCATTACAGTAGCACTATATTGGAATTATTATGGGTCACCAGGCTGTTTATCAGCTGCTTAACAGAATACGAGTGTCCTGTTATACAGACTAAGCGTCAGGATTGGGTGACTGCTAGTCTTATATAACGCTTTAGGTTTTACATTACCCTTCGTTCATATTGAAATTGCTTATTATATTTGCAGATTTGCTTTTAATAGTATTATAGCGGTGCCGATAAATTTCCAGAGTGTGATGTGTAATGGCGAAGTAAATGTCACAATTTTATTGAGAATTTGTGTTAACTCACGAAAGTACACCTTTATAGCCAACCTACTGTGAAAACATTTGGGAATGCAAGTTTACTGTGAATGTTTATATGGTTTTTTAGCAATATTTTTACGCGCTTCGGAAATATCTCGTTTTAATTAGAAATGTTGTGAAAAAAGTAACACACCAAAAATATATGTATACATTTTTGAGCGATTTACATAAAATTATACGAAGTTTTATATCATACTATAATAAGTGTATATGAATAACGTGTAATTTAGGGCAGTAAAATATAAATAACAACAGAATAATTATCAATATATACGATTTAGGTTATAATAAAATGGCGCATTCTTAAGAAACTTTTGTGAACTCTTTTTATCCTGAATTAATTACCATGGCTGTACAAGAGTACACCCCAGTTCCTTTATTATACTTATTGCAGTAAATAAGAGTTCAAGTGAACCAATATTCAGCCTGTCAGCTGTTATTAGTTTTATTATGGTTCACATAAACGCTAAAACCATTTATTTGAACTACTTAAACGCATTACCTTTTAAAAGTTATTTATTTTTTATTTAGTGTTTTAATTTTAATTCAATCTTGTTTTAATTTTTCAATTTTTTTAGCATTTTGTATAATTTAATACACGATCCACGCCAACTGTTAAAATTACCGCTTAAGAATTTAATGATTGACTAACGTGAACCTGATTGCAGCTTTGTGCGTTATAATATATGTAAAGTGTTCTTTTATGCAGACTAAAACAATATATTGGTATATTTCACAGCCAAATGCTGCATTTCTGAGTTAAACAAGGATCATGAAATACCTTCGGTGTTCACGTGTATTAATAAAACACCTTTTAACTGCTTTGAAAAATAGGCTTATAACAGAGCCGAGGCGAACCGATGTGGAACTTTTTGTGTTAAATTACTCTAAGTGTACACTACTCTAAAACTGTTGGCTGTACGGTAGTTCACAGTGACACTTTTAAGACGCTAGCATTTCAGTGGTATAATTCTACGCCTTTAAACAGCAATAGCATATTTTACTACCACTATAATGCTCTTAAGCAACCAATGCAAAAGAGACTGTAAGAAGGCATTTTTAACATCGGCACTAACTCTGATCCCGTAACAATAGTATCCGTTTCTACTTTTATGATGCTGTTATACAGACTAAAGCGTAATACGTAGCTCTAAGTTCTCAGTTGAACCATATTAACTGTTTATTAAGTCATGAAGTTCCGAGTTATACCCAAAGTGATTTCTTATAATGCTAACTGTGCTACTTGGGCACCAACGAGATGGACGGACGATTTGGTGAAGGCCGCAGGTTCAGGGTGGAAGCAAGCAAGCAAGTCGCTTCAAACCGTAATGATTGGGCGTCAATGAGGGAGGCCTATGTCCAGCAGTGGACGTCCAACGGCTGGATGGCTATGGATGATGATTGGGGAAAATTTCCAGTAGTCCGTATCTTGTCTTTAAACCTATCTAGTGTGACAACTGTGGACAACTGAAACTACTCCGGTAGCAGTTCACTCGAAATAGTAAAAATAAGATAAAATTTTACTCCCTTCCTGAATAAAAGGCAATTCTTTAACCCTGTTTACTTTCCGACATTTATAACCTAAATTGCTGTAATAAAAATTACGTAACCGCCTTTATAAAGATTTTATGGAGGAGTTAATTCGAATTAAAGACTATTAAGTTGATATTAACGGTTATGAATGTTTTTGGTGGAAAGTTTGGGGGGAAAAATATTTTTGAGAAATCTTGTCCGCTGGATTTGAATTTTATTTACTAGCATTTGCCTGCGATTTCGCTCGCATAATGCCTGTTTGAAATTTTTGAAATTTTTTGAAGTTCTGGGATTTTTCATATTTTCTACGAAAATTTTTAAGGAACGCGACATATTTACTTGTGGACATTGGCTATCAGTCTAAAACTTTCGACCCCATCGGCCGTCAATTCTACGAGCGATGTGCCCTGCCCACTGCCACTTAAGTCTGGCGATTCATCGTGCTATGTCCGTGACTTTCGAAGGTTCTCGAGTGCCGTCCGCGGATCGGAAGACGTAGTGTAGGTAGACCTCCAACAAGATGGAGCGACGACCTGGTGAGGGTGCCGGGAACGCATTGGATGCGGATGGCGCAGCGCAGGGCCGATCTGTTTGGCGATCCTTGGGGGAGGCTTATGTTCAGCAGTGGACGTCTTTCGGCTGAAATGATGATGATGATGATTGGCTGGCCTCTTAAATTTAACCGTCCTTATTACGAGTAAAGATGTTCCCTTTTTAAACTCAGTTAAAATGTGCCAATGAACAGAAGCTTTACCAAATTTTAATCTAGCGTTATAAAGGTCGCTATTCGTTATCACATTACAAAGCGTTCATTAATTTCGATTCAACGGGACACTGCCCGCGCGTAGCTTGCAGCCTCCTGTAATAACAGATGCCTGAACCTATTGTGATTTGGTCCAAGTTTATTAATAATATTGGCTTAAACTAGAGCCTAGAATATTGTGTTCAAATCGTAATTCTATGGGGTAAACACTAGAATTTGCTTTACACATTCTCTCTATAATCGATCTTTATAGTAAACTGTTTTCTGTACAGAACTGTTGCCATATTAAATCATTTGATGTTATAAATGTGACAGTTACGAAGCAAGTGGCGCCCTCATTCTATTTATTTGTATTTCATTACAATCACTTTTTCAACCGACGAAAACAAAAGGAGGAGCTTCTCAAGTCGACGTGTATATTTGTTTTTTTTTTAATATTGAATACCTACCACCTACCTCACCTTACTTCGTATGATAATCTATACAAAATAACAGGTCCCTAGAGAAAATGTACAAGTTAAGCATTAAACTGTCTTTGCTGTTGTAATATATGTATGTATGTAAATAATTTATTGTACATAATACATAAAACACAAAAAAATAATACAAAACAATAAAACAAAAAGGGTACAAAGGCGAACTTATCCCTAAAAGGGATCTTTTCAAGCTAACCTGGTATGAAAGGAAAAACTTAAAAGATTGGCGAACAATAATTTATGTACAGAGAGAAGAAAGGAATATATAACATATAAATAAATACACAAAATAAATTTGTTATAGTTCATTAATATGGACCTCCGCAAAGTAACGCCTGTTTCAATAAATTACAAAATAAACAACAATTAGTGTTATAATATATCTTTGTTAACATTGCATAATTATCATTTTAGACCAGAATTAACTATATAACTCCTAGTTAAGTGCTAACCAAGAGTGAAGTAGTGTGAAAATGTATGGAACTGTCATCCAAAACCCGGAGTAAACATTTTTTCTAGCCCTAGACCATGCAAGCGGTCCTCTAGACATTTAGGGATTTAGTAAAACCGCTACCGCTAGCGCCTTAGACCCGTGTTGTCTCCCGCAGCTTGATGCATCGCTCGTTTATGCGGCGATGATGCGATCACATGGCCCGTTAGTGGCCGGCTTTACTGCACGCAAACGACCCCATTCTATAGAGCACACACTTATAAGCGGCTACTATAATACTATTATACATGATGTCAGATTGTTATAAAAATACTTATATCTACCTATGTATAGGTCGAACGGCGTCTAAGCTGAAGTGGGACTTGGCTGGCCATGTCTGCCGCGTGCCAGACGAGTTGTGGGTCAAGATAACCACCGAGTGGAAACCCAACAACTCGAAAAGGCGACCTGGCAGACCCAGACGGCGATGGCGGGATGGCTCATTGCGCGTGCATATTTACGAGGGGCGTTCAATATAAAGTGAGAATGAGATGCAAACTCTTTTAATATTACGAAATTAAATACTGGCCGGTAAAGCTAATCTATCTAGCTGATTGCTATGAAAAAAAAACTAACTGTCTTTTGTTTAAAAAAATATACGGTAATTTCTTTGCAATGCTATTGAGTACGTTAGCGAAAATGGAGAAAATTGAACTGCGCGCCGTTATCAAATACTTGTGTTTGAAAAATTTTTCTACTGACCAAGTCAATTAGGATTTGCGGGACACTTTAGGGTCTAATGCTCCTCTGTATTCGACAGTCGCACGTTGGTGCGCCGAATTTAGACGTGGAAGAACATCGACAATGGACTACCCCCGCTCCGGACGCCCTACTACAGCAGTAACTGAAGAAATTGTGAAAAAAGTCGAAAACTCAGTTTTGGCGGATCGTCGTGTCTCGGTTCGTTTTATTGCTGAAAATGTAAAGATTTCAACGGGAAGCGTGCATAATATTTTACATGAACGCTTGGGTATGAAAAAGGTATCTGCGCGTTGGGTACCAAGAATGCTTACTGACACGCAAAAACAAACTAGACTAGAGAATTGTCAAGAAGCTTTGAACCTGATGCAGCAAGACCGGGAACTTTTTTTGGCGCGATTTATAACAATGGACGAAACATGGCTCCATCATTACGACCCTGAAACGAAACTGCAGTCTATGACATGGAAAAGGCTTTATATTCGGTCTCCGGAAATACGACCACGTGTCCTGTTTTCGCGCTCAGCTGAAGTGGCTCCCAATTCGTCTGCGCCGTAATGTTCACATCCTGTCGTTACTTTTTAATGTCCTTTTTAAACCACAGTCCCCTTCCTACCTTTTCGAAAGATTCAATTACTTGGCTACTGGATCTGGGAACCGGTTGCGGTCAAGTAATAATCTTTCGTTAGCTTTTCCTGTAACTAAATCCAAATCCTATTCCAAATCCTTCTCCGTGCACGCTGTTAGTCTGTGGAATCGGTTGCCGAGTGAAATCAGGCAGTCGCAGTCGGTAGCCATCTTCCGGAGTCGCTTGGGGGCGTACTGGCTTGACAGTTCCTCTTAAATAGAGACAACCTCTATTGTATTCTCTGTTTAGTGTATATGCGTATATTAATGTATTTATGTAATTTTTATGTAGTTAGTCTATTTATGTTGATATGATATGTATTCATGATATATTATATTAGTGTGTACCTGCGTGTATTCTTTGTATGTTTATGTATTGATTATGTTAAGTTTATTGGTTTGGGTTTACTTTTGATTTCGACTCTTTTTACTCTGCATTGTATGCCTACTCTTGTCTCTGGTGTCCTGTCAATCGTTCAAAGGTTAACTGGAAGAGATCCCTTTAAGGGATAAGTTCGCCTTTGTACATCTGTTTCTCTTGTTAACTGTTAATTTTCATGTTTTACGTACAATAAAGAGTTTTACATACATACATACATCTCCAACTCCGAAGAAATTCAAGGTGAGCCCATCTGCCGGTAAGGTCATGGGCTCTGTTTTTTGGGATGGTAAAGGGGTATTAATGATTGAGTATCTCGAGCATGGAGCCACTATTACGGGCACTATATACGCCAAACAAATAGCAACATTGCACAATGAGATCCGCGAAAAACGGCGAGGTAAACTCTCGAAAGTTGCGCTGTTCCACCAGGACAATGCCCCGGCACACAAGTCCGCCGTTGCAATGGCTGCAATTCGTGCTGCTGGGTTCGATATAATTAAGCATCCTCCGTATTCACCAGATCTCGCTCCCAGTGATTTTTACCTATTTCCGAGATTGAAACAATACCTGAGAGGCCAGAAATTTGAAGACGACGACGCGGTAGTCGCTGCAGTACAAGATTTTTTAAGTACTCAAGATGAGACCTTTTTTAAAAATGGAATTTTAAGTTTAGAAAAAAGATATACTAAGTGTATTATGCTAAAAGGTGACTATGTCGAAAAATAAAATGACATTTAGTGAAAGTTGTTTATAACATACTCATTCTCACTTTTTATTGAACGCCCCTAGTATTTTCGTACAATCTACATAATTGTGATCAAGATTGGTTTTTTGGAGTCTTTTTGTATATTTTTTTTATTTATTCAACTCCAAATTTGTTACTCTTACGGTCATCCCGTCACTACGGTCACCACACCAGGGACCAGTGGTGGTGTAGGGGTTTAGCACGCAGCACGGAATGCTGAGGACCTGGGTTCGATTCCCAGCGCTGGTCTCTTATTCTGAGTTTTTCTGTGCATCCATGTTTCAGTTTGTATTTCCTGTGAAATCTACATAATTGTGTACACTAAATTACATCTCAATCCGACCTCTAGAAATATGTAGGTTAAACTGGGAATATTTGAAAAAGCCTCATGCATACATTTAAAATCCTAACAAATCCTCGTCCATTTCATAGCGTAGCAAGGGACGTACATACCTAACTGTATAGGATTCTTTCATTCACTTAACTGCTTTTAAGCGCTGTTCAATTATGCATAATGGTGATGCGAGCCGTTATTTAAGCCTGTTTACTTGTTATTGAATATTTTAATATATTTTTTTTTTAGACGACCAGATGGCCTAGTGGTTAGAGAACCTGACTATGAAGCTTGAGGTCCCGGGTTCGATTCCCGTGTCGGGGCAGATATTTTGTATGAAAAATACGAATGTTTGTTCTCGGGTCTTGGGTGTTTAATATGTATTTAAGTATGTATCTATCTATATAAGTATGTTTATCCGTTGCCTAGTACCCATAACACAAGCTTTCCTAGCTTACTTTGGGACTAGGTCAATTGGTGTGAATTGTCCCGTGATATTTATTTATTTATTTATTTCTATCGGTAATTAGCCGAGCCAGCCTACTGATTGCTTCTGTTCTCCGCAAGGAATACGGGGTCGACAATAGAACACTTCAAGAAGATTATTTATCAAAAGAAAAGGATAATTATCAAATATTGAATTAATTGTCGCACATTCTGTTAATTTATTAACATCTGGATCTCCACGATTTTTAATAACCGTTCCTACGTCAGAACAAATACAATAAGGCCGGCCAATTGTCACATTGACTTGTAGTGAAAATGGTATTTTCTCAAAGATGCAATGAAATGTTAACCTTACCTTCCAAATAATAGGGCGGGACGTATCACGTTGCGGGCGCGGTTAGTTGAGTGCTATGTAATGGATTTTCATACAGAATTGCAGGCATAGGTCGGGAAAGCGATCGTCTATTGTTTCATGTGACACAGCATCATTGACGTTTATACGTCAATGACATCATGACATTCAGCCTTAAAAAAAAACATAAGCAATAGGTGCTTTCTTTGCAATTTTAACAATTGAAGTTTTTTATTTATTTCATTGCATGTTTGAGAAAAGCACTATACAAGCCTCGGCCGGAACTGAGGTTGCCAGCCTCGTGTACCACTCGGCCGTCAAACCTACTCGGCCGGCAACCCCTTACTACCCGGCGTTTGTTGTAATGTACTATTGATGTTTTAATTCTTACAACTGATATTGAACCTTAGGGCGGTAAAGGAAATTCTTGGTTGACTATACATTAATGAACTGAAACAATTACTTTACTCACCCGCGACCTTGCCTTGAGGTCGGGGGTGAGTAAAGTAATTGTTTCAGTTTTTTAATATGGACCTCCGCAAAGTAACGCCTGATTCAATAAATTGACTATACATTTGTAAAATGGCTGCTAGCATTAAAACATTCAGTCCTAATGAGACTATTGTAATATTTGTAATCATGGCTTCATGACGGAGTGTTTGAGAGTCGGCTGCGAGCATATTCCGTTAAACACAGCGTAATTTAATATACACGAATGTATACACTGCACACAAAGGAACTGCACTGAAGTACTTTAATTAAAGCTGCTGGTGAAACATGACCCAATAACCGGCTTGTTTTCCTGCAAGTATTTTACAAGCTTTTATTTAACTTGCCATGCTCGTCTACTGCTGGACATAGGTCTCTCCCATGGCAGGCCACTGAGCACGATCCTCGGCCACTCTCATCCAGCTCTTGCCAGCCGCCTTGCGAAGATCATCGCCTTAGCACGCTGAAGTGGCAATGGGCCGGCCATATAACCCGAAGAGCCGATAACCGTTGGGGTAGACGAGACGAGAGAGTGGAGGCAACGGATCGGCAAATGTAGCGTGGGACGTCCTCAGACTCGGTGGAACTTGCAATGTTTGTTTGTTATTATGGTGGTAGCCTAGGGTGCAAGCCACAACAAGGGACGTGGGACGGGGGCGAGGCGCAGTCGCAGAGCCCCTTGAATCAGTTTGTATACTAAGGGGCTGTTTCACCACTTTTCTTAAAGTTCGGATTAGCTTAATCACAACCTTATTTGACAGATGGGATTAAAATTTCTGTTTCACCAGTCTCGATTAGCGCTAAGTGACGGACAAACTGTTTCTAAATTTGACCATCAGATCAGGAGGCATTTAGCATTTTTATCCGTCACATAAAGTTAGTTCATTTTTTTGTGACCATGGTTGGAGAGCCCTTCAGCCGGTTTCAGAAAAATAAATCAAAGTATTTTTTATTTTTTAAAGAAAGAGGTCATGCTAAATTGCATAAAATAATTTAAATATCAAGATTTGAATAAAAAAATGTAGGTTCACTTTTAGTATGTAAAAATAAATCCAAAATTTCGTAATATTTTTAATAACAAACTTTTTTCAGTGGCTCAATCGTTTGTTCTACCTGAACTTGTATGTCGCCATTAAAAAAAAAGTTAATCTGTCAAATGGTTTGGCGCCACTTTTCCATTCGTTTTACGTGACTTTATTTTTCTTTGTTATTGTTAACAAAGTATCGTAAATAAATACCGTTTTTGGATCAATTATAATGTTACATATTTGTTTATGCAAAAAAAATAGATGTATTCAAAAATTATATAGTTAACCATTTCTTTTGCTTTAATAATGAGTGGACTCTTTGAACGAAAGTGTGCGAACAGGAACGCGTGGTCGTGAAATGCGACGTTGCCATTCTGACTTTTTGTTAAACCCACGATTAGTTAAGTGGTACTTAGTTTGCACAGGACCGGAGTGGTGAAACTGAAAAAACACTAGCTGACAGATTTGTCCAGTACTTACTTTATTCATTGGTTAAGTAACCAGCAGTTTGACAATAAGGTGGTGAAACACCCCCTAAATGTATAGAAGCGTCGCGAGACGCGGAGACGCAGCCTCGTCTTTTCTGTTTGCTTTGGACCTTTCCCTCGTCTTTTCTGTGTGGCCTACGCCTAGTGGTTTCACATGTGCGAAATTACATTTCAAATTTACCATGTGTACGGTCACGGTGAAGGCAATCATCGAAACCTGCTCACTGCGAAGAAATTCAATGGTGTGTGTGACGTTTGTAATCCGAACTGAGCCCGCGTGGGAACTACCGGCCCAATGCCTTTCATTCTCAGTACGCTTAGTATAAGTTTTACTTCGCCAAAATACTTCTCGATCGCGTTTACGTAAAAATTTCAATTCTATGGAAACATGGACGCGCGGCCGCGGAGGCACTGTCCATGTTTCCCTAGTAATTGATTTTCTTGCGTAAACGCGATCGAGAAGTATTTTGCTGAAGTAAAACTTATACTAAGCGTACAGAAGAAACCTGTGTCTTGCAGTGGCACGTATAGCCAATATATTGGCTGACATGATGACAATGAAGCCCATTATGGCACGTTATCATGTGATTGGTTTTAGCTGGGCCATGTTTTTGTTTTTTATTAGCCCCTTGTACAGTCACGGAATTAAAAGTTTCGTCACTTTTCGACTCTATGTCAACGAGTTAAGATCGAAAAGTGACGAACCTTTTCATACCGCTAGTATACATTGGTTTTCTGTGGGCCAAAGGTAAAGGTACCCTCCATTGGGGTTACTTAAGTACCCCGACCTTATGGTACCCACAAATTTTTACGGAACCCTCGGTGCGAGAGTCTCGCACTTGATCGGGTTTCAAATGATATTCGAGCGCTCGTTTTAAAACCCAGTCCCTAATTAAAATTAACGTGGAGGCACTTTAAATTTAATATGCGTAAACTGAAGTGTTACCAGGCTTTATACGAAGTACTCCTCCCGCTAATAGTTTTTAATACGAGTGTGAACGAGACGGCGCCATACGAACTTCGGGATCTTTCGGAATATCCCTTATGTTTAACGGATTCTCGATAATATCAAGGAAAAGGCAGACTCGGGGCGACGAGTACCTACCGAACTGATAAAGGGCGGGAAGAGCGCTCGAGGTGCTTAGGAATAAGGGTCTAGGGCGGCCCAGTGACCTAGATGCTGACATTCATAGGCAGCCGACTGACGCCCACTTGATTCATCGGGTTGCCTAATTTTAGGGTTGTGTACATCTGAGTGACAAAACGGATCCCTTATCTCCTTTGTCTTGTCTGTCCGTCTGACCGAATCAAGTGGACCGATTAAGTTGAAGTGTGGCATACTTATACAGTTATGTTGCCCAAACACAATTAAGTAGGTATATGAATTTTGTATCGGGTTAGCAAGTTTGGGGGGGAAATCTGAAGATAAAATATAAAAGTTTTGCAAGCTGTATTAGCTGTTGAGTACATCGTCAAATAAGTTTTTGTTAATAATTGTATTTTTAATGCATGTTTTTTTTTCTGACTGTACATTTTGCCCCTGGCTATCAAAGTATTCATCAAGGCGAATCAAACTAGACAAAATTCGATGCGGTCGTGTCGTTTTATTATAGAGTTCCTATGGTCACCTTCCAGCTCCATCGTCAGATCAGCACCGTGTTATGGGAGTTTTCAGAAAAAAATGTACCCGTTTTCCTTAATTATCCTTAATTATAAATTTAACGACCGTTTTTTATTTTTTTATTTGATTTTTTTAATTTTAACGACCGTTTTAGCCTAGTTGGTAGTGACCCTGCCTACGAAGCAAGAGGTCCTGGGTTCAAATCCCGGTAAGGGCATTTATTTGTGTGATGAGCACGAATATTTGTTCCTGAGTTATGGATGTTTTCTGTGTATTTAAGTATTTTTTTATCTATATAAGTATGTATATCCGTTGCTTAGTACCCATAACACAAGCTTTGCTAAGCTTACTTTGGGACTAGGTCAATTGGTGTGAATTTTCCAATGATATTTTTTTTTTATTATTATTATTATTATTTTTTTATAAATAATAATATTGCATTGTCCGATTTACACATGCGTGCAAAATTTTAGCTTAATCGGAAAACGGCAAGTGGGTCAAATTTAACTTGCAAGATTTGACCCTTACATAAATAAGTATCTTAGTTCCATACATGTCATACATTCAAGTTAATAACTATAAATTAAAAATTTTAAAACCCCCAACGCAATTATGTCACTGTCAATGCCCGTTATGCATCTAAGATCTCTTCCGCAGCTAACAAAAGAGCTGATAACTTTGAAACGGCTGCACCGATTTTGATGAAACATATCTAAGAACCATCGCCAAGAAACCTACTTTCTATTAAAAAAAAACCGCATCCAAATCGGTGCACCCGCTTAAGAGTTATGATGCCACAGACAGACAGACAGCCAAAGCGGTCAGACAGAGCGGTCAAACTTATAACATCCCTCTTTTTGTGTCGGGGGTTAAAAAGCTTTTAACTTGTAAAAAAGTGTTTTGTTGCATTTAAATCCCGTAACAATTTATGGAAATGCAAGATCCTTTTTCAAAGTTAACATGGGTATCACATTTCAGTGCCCCCATTTGGCCCGAATCGCATATGAAGCCATTATAAAATCACAAAACAATCAAAATCCCTTCAAAATTTCAACTTGTTGACAGGTTGAATCGTTTCAGAATCTGTGGTTTCAGAGATGTTATGAGAGTCACGTCTCCACCAACCGCACGGTAGCACTATGATGAGTCGATGAGCATATTAAAATGGACGCTTTACTAAAATTAAATCATGGGGACTGCTGCTGGAAACTGAATTACTTGAGTTTTGAAATTAATTCAGCCGCTTTTGAGCTTTGATCTTTATCACGAATAATCTATATGTATATTATATAGAATAAAGTCGTGATAGTTAGGCTACTTATAAATCGAGAACGGCTGGACCGATTTAAATGATTTTTAGTTTGTTGGATTCGTCTCTGCTCGGAGTGGCAGGAAATCATTAAAATAAGTATTGGAAAAATCACAGAATTGGAATAAAAGAGGGAAGGAATAAAAGTAAGTTGTTTATTTTAAGCGCTAGAGCTCCAAACGCACAGACAACGGAGGCGTAGCGGTAAGGTGGCGGTGATGGTTGTAATATTCTTACTTGTATGAACGGTTGGGCGGTACCTACCGTACCGGGAACTCCTTCATACAAGTTAGAATATTACAACCGCCACCGCCATCGCTCTGCCACGCCTCCCCTGTCGGTGCGTTTGGAGCTTAAAAGAGGAAAAACTTAGTTATCAAGGTCACAGATTTATGCTGTAAAGTTACCTGCCGGTCAATCGAAACTGGAAACTGGTTTAATAAACAGTATATACGCATTCAAAGTCTGAAATGATTCTAGATAAATTTTTACTTTAATTATGTCTAGTTATTTTACTAAAGTATAATTGGTACTATCGCTGTAGCAGGACATGCGGTTGGTACTCCGCAAATTAAGGGGGAATTTTAATATTGCGCCGCGAACGTCTCTCGCAAGGCGCTTGACGCAAACTCGTCGTAAATAAACATTGCCGCTGTACAGGATGAACAGCTTTTTCAGTTGTTGCGAAAAAGCGTGTTTTTTTTATACACAATATAAGCTTGCGTTTGGCCACAATCACGCCTGACGGAAAGCGAAGATGAGGCCTACGATGGAGCACGCTTGCCTAGTAAATGCTCATTCACCCTAGACTTGAAAGCGGTCAAATTGTGGTGTTCAGGGAACACAGTCGCAGGTTTTAAAGGTATGCCTAATCTAAGAGATTTTTTTTAATAATTAGGGTGGGAAACGAGTATGTTACCAGATGGCCACCTATGGGCATCTGCAACAGAAGAGGATTGTCAATGCGTTGCCAAATAAGGGCTAAGACGGAATACCTCATCATACTATTCTATATACGTCCTACTGCATAGCTCAGCCCTCCTCTCAGAGAGGGTTAGGCCGTAGTTCCCACGCGGGCCAAGTGCGGATCGGGAAATTAACGCACACCATTGAATTTCTTTTCAGGTGGGTGCAGGTCTCCTCCTTCACCGTAAAGCTCTTGGTAGATTTCAAATGTAAATGCGAGCCTGAACTCTATCTAACCCACGACCATCTGCTTGAGAGACCATAGGCCAAATCACTTGACTACCACGGCTTTTGTTGAAGTGAGGGTGAAAATGGCGGTCAAATAAAATAATAAAATAACTGTATAGCTATAATGTTGCTATGAGTACAGCGAGAGGTCCAAGAGGTCTTAAAACTAACGTGCTTTCGTTTTTATAACCTATAATAGCGCCATCTGAAGGAATCTTTATGTAACTACTACATTTGCTAATTAAGTAAGGAAAAAACACTTGTATCGAAGTTATCGAACAGAATAAATAGAACTTTACGTACGGTATAGATGGCGCTGTTACCATTATTATGTTAATGGCCTTAACAGCTTTTTTAAACGGTGTATAGGTAAAAAACTTAAGAAAATTACCTGTTATACACCGTGAAATTTTAGCGGTTGTTTTCCCGAAACGAGGTGATTTAGTATCGATTGTACAATCGATTTATAATTACTATTTTGACTAGAGTCAAAAATACAATTGTGAAAAACGATTGTCGAAAATGACCGCAAAGCAATAGTAACGCTTCGTTGCTACCTAACCTATCGTACGATCGTACGCTACTTGTAGCAACGAAGCGTTACTATTGGTTCGCGGTCATTTTTGACTTTCGTTTTTCACAATTGGATTTTTGACTCTAGTCAAAATAGTAATTATAAATCGATTGTACAATCGAAACTAAATCACCTCGTTTCGGGAAAACAACCACTAAAATTTCACGGTGTATATGTAGTAGTAACGTGGCCGTATACACAAATTGACGTCCCAAATTAGAAAACCGGCCAAGTGTGAGTCGGACTCGCACACGAAGGGTTCCGTACAATTCTCTATAAAAATCACTTTTATTGTATGGGAGCCCCTCTTAAATATTTATTTTATTTTAATTTAATGATTTATTTTTAAAGTCAATACATAATTAAATATTCTGTGAATATTTCAAGCTTCTACCTGTTGCCGTTATCAAAACCGAGCAAAAACGAGCAAAAAAATCACGTTTGTTGTGTGAGAGCCCCCTTAAATATTTATTTTATTCCATTTTTTAGTATTTGTTGTTATAGCGGCAACCGAAATACATCATCTGTGAAAATTTCAACTCCGCTATCACGGTTCCCGAGATACAGCCTGGTGACAGATGGACGGACGGACGGACAGCGGAGCCTCAGCAATAAGGTTTCCGTTTTTACCCTTTGGGTACGGAACCCTAAAAATGACTTAAGCTCCATATCAATTTTGTGCACTACTACATGAAACAGGTCATTTACTTAAGCTTTTTACCTATAGCTTGGTTACGTTACAAATTACAGTATAAATCTTCCCAGGTGAATTTTTCGCTTCGAGCCATTACATTAAATTTGAACCTTAATACTATGACGATACCGTTTGTTTTGAAAGATAAGGGCTCGAAGCGAAAAACTCACCTGGTAAGATTTATACTATGCATAATCCCTTACCCAAAACCACCTAACATCACAATCTAGTACATTTTTAAAAACATGAATAAACGAGCGTGTTCTTCTCGAATGAAAGGTCTGTGATCCCTGGGTATGAAGCATGAGCGATCTCCGTTAACTGCTTAATTTAAAGGGTTTAACAGTTAAAAGCAGATAAGTGCTGTTACCCGAGGCCCTTATTAGGACGTGTGTACACCCACTTCGGTTTGTTTAGGGCCCGTGGGCCGTAACCTTTATTTTTATGGCCTGTGGCTTTTGATTTTGTTACATTTTCATTGTTTCCTGAGGTATGTATGAGGGATTTGTAGCACTGTTTATGCTGAGGCACTGTTTGTTTTTGGAAGGTTCTTCAATGATTTAATTTGCAGTAGAATGAGAGTGGATGACTCGAAAATTGTTGGTATATAAAATATATTTGTGGAGAAACTGAGAGTTTTGTAAAATAACATTTTTTAATAAGTACACACATTTTCTGTTTTAAGGTTTCGTGATTCCCACTCTTAGTTATTTATTTATCAAATGAAAAGTAACATTAGAGTAAGAAACTAATGCGCTGTAAAATTAAGAAATACAGAAAACAATGTAACATAAAAACAGAACAAAAAACATAGAAGAGTTTTTGAAAATCGTCTTAGTCGCTTCCCTCAAGAGAAAGGAACACCACACCCTCCGGTCAGAAGTCGGTGTGCAGAAACAACTGCAGGGGGGTTACTACGAAATTCGAAGTTCGAAGTTCGGATCGTGCGGTCCCTCTCACTCTCGTAATAAATACCATTAGCGTGAGCGGGACGGCACGAAACGAAGTTCGAATTATGCACTTCGTGGTAGGGCCTCTGGTGCTTGGCAGGCACTTGGAGCCTGAAAAAGCTAAAATTGTTAGCCCTTTGAGACTCGAGCGGGCTGATGCACAGCTGGGTTCCCTGTAACCCCCGTCACAGAATAAGTAATAGTACTAACGTACAGAAGGATCACTCTCGAACAAAGGTCAACTTTAGGTATAAAAACTTTCCTACTCCTGCTGCGTGCACGCGAAATTAAAACTTATCGTGTGATACGAGCGTTCATATTCCGTTGGGCACCGCTGATCCGAAACCAAGGGCACAGGGTTCCCACTCGCCCATATTTGGTAGGTATATAAATCAAGAAAGATAACAGTGTGTATTAATTCAGTAAACTACCTATAGTATGTACAGTCGACTACAAAAAGATCGATACCGCCAAAGTTACAAAGATATGTATACACACCTTTATTGACTTAACATTAAGGTCGTGTATACATATTTTTGTAACTTTGGCCGTATCGATTTTTTTGTAGTCGACTGTAAGTAAGTTTCAAACTAAATACAAACTGAAATATAGATGCACAGAAAAAACCCCAGAAAAAAGACCAATGCTGGGAATCGAACCCAGGTCCTCAGCGTTCCGTGCTGCGTGCTTACCCCTACACCATCACTGGTCTAGAAGTTAGCGACGAATCTTTCCCATACATCGTACACTTCAGTCTGTTATAATCACATTTAGGCAGTGATAAAGCGCATCTATGTTATGCCCTCTACCGAGAGACTTCAACACTCCTTCGGAGCTACCCGCTCACCTGGACCAAGAGATGGCGCTACTAGGCCAACTTTTACAAGTTAAGTATGAAGTATCTTTTTCTATTTATTTTTTATTTTCTTCAACTTCATTTTTTTTATTACTTTTACGGTCATCCCGTGAAACCATATATTTCAAACTAAATACAAACTGAAATATAGATGCACAGAAAAAACCCCAGAAAAAAGACCAATGCTGGGAATCGAACCCAGGTCCTCAGCGTTCCGTGCTGCGTGCTTACCCCTACACCATCACTGGTCTAGAAGTTAGCGACGAATCTTTCCCATACATCGTACACTTCAGTCTGTTATAATCACATTTAGGCAGTGATAAGATAAAGCAGTGGTAAAGATAAGATAGGGTTCGATTCCCAGCATTGGTCTTTTTTCTGGGGTTTTTTTCTGTGCATCTATATTTCAGTTTGTATTTAGTTTGAAATATATGGTTTCACGGGATGACCGTAAAAGTAATAAAAAAAATGAAGTTGAAGAAAATAAAAAATAAATAGAGAAAGATACTTCATACTTAACTTGTAAGTAAGTTATTTATAATATCGTTTAGAAGTCATTGTTTGTTGCAAAAATCACAGAAAAAAAAGATGCTTAATTACGCGCGACGCGGCTAGCGTGCGAACTGAAGGCCGCGCGACAACCTACTGCCATACTCCTCCCGGGAGGAGCGCCGGCCGAACATACCTAAACTGCGGAGTGAAACCCCCCTGCCCCCGTGCCGCCTCGCGGATGTGCTCGGAGACCTCCGTCGTCGTCTTCTTGTCCGAGACGGGTCTGTCCAGGGCTGAATTAACCATTGGGCGGAATAGGCAACTGCCTAAGCGCCCCGTATCGGCTAGGGGCATCGAACGCGCCCAAAGGAATACATATGAATATATGCTATTTAGCAAACAGCGAAAATTTTATTGGAAAATTATCCTTAATGAATGACAACAGGTATTATTGTTTTTTACGGTTCCGTACCCAAAGGTCCGTCCGTTTGTCCGTCTGTCCGTCTGTCACCAGGCTTTATCTCAGGAACCGTGATAGCTAGACAGTTGAAATTTTCACAGATGATGTATTTCGGTTGCTGCTATTACAAGAAATACTAAAAAAACAAAATAAAATAAATATTTAAGGGGGCTCCCATAGAACAAACGTGATTTTTTTTGCCCCTTTTTTTATAGATAATGGTACGGAACCCTTCGTGCGCAAGTCCGACTTGCACTTGGTCTGTTTTTTTCCACGCAAGTTTTCAAGATGCTGTCAGTTGGTTTGATTGAATTTTTACTTGAAAAGAGCTGGTGCTCTTCCAAATTTTAAGTAAATATCTTGAGAGCCTAAGACAAGTAATAATAGGTATTTATAATACAGTCGTTTCATTAAAATAAAGCGTGTAAAAAAACTCCCAAACTCAAGAACAATACACCCCTTATTTATTCAACCGCCCCCGTCGGCTGTTTGCGAAACTTCCAGAAAGTTCTTCATTACTACCCTTTATCTACAATGTTGTTATTATCAAGAAACAAGTCCCAGCAAAGTTGTCTAAAAATATAAAGTGTGACGAAGAGGGCTATGCTCGAAGTTTCTCTGCGGGATCGCAATAGAAATGATGAAATTCGTGCAAGAACCAAAGTCACCGACATAGCTCGAGGAATCGCTAGACTCAGTAGCAGTGGGCAGGCCAAATTGCTCGTAGAACTGATGGCCGATGGAGGAGATAGGTTATCGAATGGCATCCACGGATCGGAAGACACAGTGTAGGTAGACCACCGCCAAGCTAGAGCGACGAACTGGATAAGGCTGCGGGTACTGCAGGTAGGACCGATCCATTTGGCGAACCTTTGGGGAGGCTGTGTTCAGCAGTAGACCTCTTTCGGCAGAAATAATGATGATGAAGTCAGATGCTTTAGATACCTGGTATTTTTCCAACAGTCAATTATTTCTATTTATCGGGTTTGACCACGCGCCACTCGATATGCTACCATCGCTTTGAAAATACTAAGTAACCCACTGTGAGGAAACCACAACAAACAACCTTGTTATAGTCTTATTGGAGAGAACATTGTCTACCATGTATTACAAGAAAGCCAAATTGGATACCCTTAAATGAATTGTAATTGACTTAAATGTTATAAGTACAGGCAATAAGTATTATTAGTTTTTCCCACAGGGTTTTCCGATATTCTTGTATTTGCCTTTGTAAGAAAGGTGCTGTAAAAGCAGGTTGCGATGTCCGCACTACGATATTTTAGGTACATAACAACTAATAATATGTGGATGACGTCATTGACTGTACTACTAGTATCCTATGCTTGTTAAGTTTATTATACTATAAATTGTACAGTTGTTTGTTATCCCTAAAATTAATGAATAAATATTGTTGTGGTGTACAATGAATGGAAAGTTCTCGAAGCCTGGCTTACTTCGACACACGCTAAACACGCTTACATATTCGTATATCTGTGACGCCATTTAATATTTATGAACGATACAAATTCAACATTAAGTGGAGTGTAAAATCCAGCAAAATCTCTCAATGCTTACTTAATACATACGCGGGAGGATATCTCAAAGATGGTGCGGAGTAAACAGAATAACAAATAATGTGTTGTTTCTTTATACTCTTTGAATGCTTCCTTTGTTCGTATTTATAATGTTTACAGAAATGCGACGGACAAATATATCATTTAAAATCTTATTCTTACAACAGATTTAAGCTATTTTTGAGGGGTTCCGTAGTTAAAATGGAAACACAAAAAGACAGTTTCGCGGGTTAGCCAGAGTTTTAGTGCTAGAAAGCTGTTGGCAGGGGATACATAATAATCACGCTGACAAAGTGGTAGAATAAAGTTATAAAATAAAATAAGTACCTCCTCTGCAGTGCATGTAATGTGGGATTTTTTTTTCGATTATAGTGTACGTTGTCGTTCGATAGATCTTCTAGAAATATTGTAGGTTTGAGAAGACCACTATGACCTCGTGATCTTATCGCTACCTTGCGGATCTATGCATTTTACGGGTATAATAACTATCCTATGTCCTTTCCAGGGTCTTAAACTACCTCCATACTAAATTTTATCGAAATTGGTTCAACAGTAAAAGCGTGAAGCGATAACAGACAGAGTGACATACAGATAAACAGATAGAGTTACTATCGCATTTCTAATATTACTTGCTATTGCCCGCGACCGTCTTCGAAGATTAGGGGTATAAAAAATAGCCTACGACTATTCTCAGACCTACCAAATATAGACAAAAACGTTTCATAAAAATCGGTCACGCTGTTTCGGAAGAGTTCGATAACAAACCGTGACACGAGATTGTTATATATTAGATTAGATGAATTAAAATTATCCATATGCCAAATCATAGTTTTCTACTACTTACCCTATTAATAGTCTCTAAGCTAAGCCAAACGAACATAGCGAAACTACCTATAAGGGATTGTTGTTACGATTATGGAACCCTAAAAAGATCGAGTACGATTTTTCTGAGTCCTCCCCTTTGGCACACTTACTTCCTTCTAGCGCCCTCTAATTATACTTGTACAATACTTTTCATTTTCCTCAACATGGATCATTGAGTTTGTAAAACATTTAACAAACTTAGCCTGTTAGAGGATTCGTTTAATTATTTGCGCGATTCAGTTTGAAATAAGTTTAATTCCGAGATTTTACGGTCCATTTTGTCTGAGCGAGTGTGTAATGGCCGGTTTACATTATTCCAATAAAATCGTGCAAGTAGCGGTACATTGGGCCACAGTGCTCAGTTGCAAATGTTCGATCGAAGTGTTGTTGCGATAGCGATAGTATCGTGATACTATCGTGGCCTTGAAAATCAGTCATACTATCGATAGTCCTATCGATACTGTCGACTCTTGACGATACTATCGATAGTATCGACCAAGTCCAATAGTTCAAGTTCAATCGCCTAATTTTCGTTATCGATGCATTGCGGCATGTCGATATTTTCGATAGACTATTGACGCTATCTACTGTTTTCTCAAGGTCAAATATCGATGAAAGTATCACAGTCGCTATGTCACAATCGCATTTGGCCGGTTTTTATTCAACAAGGACATCTACTAAATTGGTGATAAGAATCAGTTCTGAAGCTGCATATTTGCACCTTTTATCTGGATGCTACCCTAGATACCCTAGCCCCGTCTCATTTAGCTTCATCTATTAAGTTGTACTTACATATATTAATGATGTATTTCGTTGTTTCAGGTGCGAAGCAGAAGGAATGTTAAAAAAAGGTAAGTGTCGCAAGTGTCTGTGTGGATTTCTGTGACCAATTCAGAAATGGACAACTTATTACCACATAGTTTAAGGCCGCGAATTGGATACCAGTACGCTTACTATAAGTTTTTACTTCACGAAATACTTCTCGATCGCGTTTACGTAAAAATTTCAATTCTATGGAAACATAGACGCGCGGCCGCGGAGGCGCTGTCCATGTTTCCCTAGTAATTGTTTTTTTTACGTAAACGCGATCGAGAAGTATTTTGGTGAAGTAAAACTTATACTAAGCGTACAGCAGACAAGCGGCAAGCGTTTTCTTTGTTAATTACGTGTGCGCCAAGTAAACCACTCCACTGTGCACTTTGCGGAGAGTGTCTTCTTCTCGCCTTGAGCTTCGCAAAGAATAAGGTCGCGTACTTGTCATCATCATCATCATTTCACCCGAAAGACGTCCACTGCTGAACATAGGCCTCCCCCAAGGCTCGCCAAACAGGATCGGTCCCGTGCCATCCGCATCCAACGCGATCCCGCAACCTTAACCAGGTCGTCGCTCCATCTTGTTGGGGGCCTACCTACACTGCGTCTTCCGGTCCGTGGACGCCACTCGAGAACCTTTCGGCCCCATCGGCCGTCAGTTCTACGAGCGATGTGCCCTGCCAACTGCCACTTGAGTCTGGCGATTCTTCGAGCTATATCGGTGACTTTAGTTCTTGCGCGGATTGCATCATTTCTAATGCGATCCCGCACGCGCGTACTTGTAGAGTTACTTATTCTGTGATACAGTGGTCAACTGGGAGCACATGCAAAGAGCAGTAAAAACGCTTGTTGTTCCGCCGATTGTCCATAGCCCTCGCAGGGCCGTAAAACGCAAGTGCTCTGCCAGTGCGTGGCATGTCTTAGGCGGTCTAAAACTGACTATGTTTTGTAAAATTTAACCGATTTCCCTAGCAAAAGCTTTCCAAAAGCTTCTCCCATATCCTCCATTTCCCCCCATTTTTAGCGGTCTATGAGAAACACGTATCGTCCAGTTAAAACATACGAAACCTACATGTTCCGTTGTTTTGCCGTTGTATTTATGGACTGGTAACGCTACCGTCTAAATACGTCTTAATTAACGTGTTCCACGTTTGATAAATTATTCGTACGTTAATTAAACAATTCCCTCGTATTTCTTAGCCAAACAACTTGTTCCAGACTTTCAGAGTTTCTTAGGAACCGTTGTAACGTTTGTAATTTCGAGTATGGGCGGCAATGTCGACGTTGTAAATTGTGACTTGAATTTCGTTGGAATACGGTTCAAAATACGTTGTCAGTGTGTTCTCTATATAATTTATAGTAACCATGGAATATGGCAACTTGTAGAATCGTTCCGTTTTGTTTTGATAAAACTTTAAACTTTATATATTTTGAAAGATTCCCGTTTGAGGGCCCGTGGACTATATACTACTGCTATAGCTAAGCCGTTTAAATGAGTCCTCGCCCGCTCGTTACAGGGGTTGGGGGGTATGATGAATGGGGGCCGGGAGGGGTGTGCGCGGCAGGCACACGAGGCGCGCTCGCCGCCCGTACCTCTCTCACTCCTTTTGTCGTCCTACTGTTACGGTCTGCTTAGTAAGTTTTATTTGTTCAAAGCTTGTTGACCTTCTATTTTTAATCTTTAAAAGTGAATTTTAGTGAAGCTAATTAGGTAGGGGTGACGACAATAAAAGAAGGGGACTAGCGCAAACATTAGTCAAAGTCAGAGTTTAAAAAACTTTTTTAACCACTGACGCCAAATACCTTTAAGCAATTCTTGTATATTTATGTATTTTTGGAACGATTTCGACGAAGTTTGCCTTGTGAATGTTTTTTGGGGCGACCTATCGATCTAGCTTAGTCTTATACCTGAGTAAACGCGCGTTTTCGTTTCTTAGCCTGAGCAAACCTTGGTCGCCCAGGTACTACTAACACACGTGCAAGATAGCTACGTATGTGCGATACATGGCACACCTTGGGTTTCTTATAATTTAATAAGTCATAATGTGCCATTCTCCATAATGAACGTTAGTCATAAAGTGATTTATTTCTGAAACTGTATTTTCTTCGGGATTTTTTTAAATGCCATCTTATAGAATGCAGTAGGTTAAGTTAGGTTTGTTTTATAACAATCCCGAAGAAAATACTGTTTCAGAAACAAGTCACTTTATGACTAACGTTGATTATGGAGAATGATACATTATGACTTAATAAATTATGGGAAACCATAGAGACCCACGATACATACCGACGCTTGAAAATCTCAATATGTATTTATATTTACATAGTGTATTTACTCTATTTACCGCAAAATGTCGCTTAGATTATTTTCTCCTTTCAAGCGTCGAACCTATGTTATCACGCAGAATTTGCCGCACAGACGTCGCAGAGGTTGTACTTAGTTCATTTTCATGGAGATCCGCAATTAAATTAAAAAAGTAGGTTACTACTGGTCCAGTAACATAGTCTATTCACTAATCCGAATCCGAATTGATTATTGCGTATGCAGATGTCTTAATCAATGCGGAAGTTTCGCAATTGCGGATGCGGACATTCGCAACATCTCTTCTACAGTAGGATGTTCACTGCTGGACACAGGCCTCCCTCATTGATACTCAATCATTACGGTCGGAAGCGGCTTGCATCTACCATAAACCTGCGGCCTTTACCAAATCATCCGTCAATCTCGTTGATGGACGGCCCACATTGCGCTTGCCAGTCCGTGGTCTCCATTTGAGAACTTTTTGGCCCCAACAGCCAGCTGTTCTGCGTGCTATATGGCCTGCCCATTGCCATTTTAACGAGTTAATCCGTTTGACTATGTCGGTGACCCTTGTTCTTCTACGGATCTCCTCATCCCTGATTCGATCCCATAGATAAACCCCGAGTATAGCCCTTTCCATAGCTCATTGAGCGACTCTGAGCCTATTCATTAGGCCTGTAAAGCACCACGTCTCGGATTCATATGTCATCACTGGCAACACACACTGCTTAAAAACTTTCGTCTATAACCAACGTGCCGTATCGTAAGTATATATATGTCTATTGTATGTTTACATATATATGTATATTGTATACAGTAGAGACATTATATAGCTGTCTGTGCGTCAAATAACAGTTAACGTCATCACGTCAACACATATGATTACGGCACAGCATCAAGCTTTTCCGAGAATGTGTGTAATTTTTCTCGCTTAAACATATTTTTTTCTTGCGCCGATGTCGGATTGTATAATGTGAAAACGCTTTTATGGTGGTTTTACACAGTGCGACGATATTTACAAATTAATTAAATACAATACCTGCCTATTAATAGTTTGAAAATTGTATAGTCGGCCAAATATGTCCTTTGCACTGCCAAACTATAAGGGTTCTTTCCTGGTTCGGACTACAGAACCCTAACAAAGATAAACAATCCTTCCATATCCTATCCGTTCCTTGCCTTGATTGCAGCTATTAAAATTGAATCTACCCCCAAATTTAATTTAACAGCGACGTCACTCTCCAATTTCATTACCACCTCCTTTCATATTAAAAGCAATCGAAATGCACACTTAAGTTTTACGCAACAGGATCTAATTTCAATTAATGCGTGCTAATTGGTACGCAGAGGCGTCAAGCCTTTAGTACACTCCGTCAATTAATGGTACAATGTACCTTCAAGGGCTGTCAGAACTGTGCAGTTTTACAGTTTTAAGGGTTCCGTAGTTTTCACAAACGATGGAGCGAGCTATGTATGCTCATAGTTTCCCTTATGTAATCGAATCAGAAATGATGAGAACTGCTACAGGAAAACCAAAGCTAGCACAACGCACGCACAAACTCAAAAAACTTTCGCATTCATTATGTTACTAGCGAGCCGCTCCGGCTTCGCACGGTGTAATAATGCATGTATTATACATATGAACCTTCCTCTTGAATCATTCTATCTATTAAAAAAAACTGCATCAAAATCCCTTGCGTAGTTTTATAGATCTAAACTATGTAGTGATAAATTAACTAGCTGTTGTGCGCGACTCCGTCCGCGAAGAATAGGGGTATAAAAAATAGCCTACGACCTTCCTACGACCTATTCTCAGACCTATCAAATGTAGAAAATCGGTCAAGCCATTTCGGAGGAGTTCGATAGCAAACACCGTGAGTGAGTAATTTTCTAATTGCCAACCCTATCCAAGGACTCTACTTATTAAACAATTACAGAAAGAATAGTCGAGAGTTCTCCACAGTAATTAAAGCAACATTTACGGAATACCCTTCGTTACTCGCAAAATGGAAAATCATATTCCCAACGCAGAAACAAAAGCACAACGTTTTTTTCTTTTTAATTAAATATTAAGTTCTCGGAGAAATGTTTGGCCAGCCATAAATTAAGTTAAAAAGCAAGGCTTATGAAAGATGGTAACTTATTTGAAAAAGAATTCGTGCTATATAATGTGGTTACTGTCTTTGAAATTAGTTTGATGTTGGCTTGAAATTGTGCGAATTTGCAAAAATAAGATTATAGAAAATATATCCTGTTTTTCTTTTTGTGGCAGCTTGAATTTGTCATAATTTAAAAGAAGCCAGTGCGTAAATACACTCCAAATTATCTATAATTATGAACTCATACTCGGTTCGAGAATCCAACTCAGTCGTAATGAAGAGATAAAGAACTAAATTCCAGGCCCGGTATCTTTGTGTCGGTTAAGCCCAGCTTAGGCGGACTTGCTTGGACCACAGTTAACTATAAGTATAACTCCGGGTTAGCTGCTAACCCAAGGATAAATACTGAAAAAATGCATTGAACTGCCATTCACAACTCGGGGTTAACGATTTATTTTTTTAACTCTATACTGTGCAAAGTGCTATGTCTGCGGCCACCTACGATTTCTTAATGGTACCACTCAGAGAAATTCCTGAAGAACGTAGGTATATAATTTACGACCGTAGTCGGAGTGAGTAGTTACATTTTACATATACCCCGCTATTTGCCGTCTATATCGAGGAGGCAGTAAAACCACCGCATCAAGCATTAGGAAATAGCTATAAGAGGTGCGTAAAGTAAAATATCAGACTCTTTGGTATGGGTACGTAATAGTCATAATTATACGCTCACTTTGTATAACGTTCATTTAGTATAACGTTCACTGGGTATAATGAACGAAAGATATAATTTCAATATACTAGTTTTGTAAGGTAACCTAATAATATTTTCTCAAACATGCTATGTAATATTGACGTTATGTTCCTTATAATACGCCACGAAGTGTCACAATGCAGGTGCGGCTAGACGAGAGGTCAATAATGGAATTTCGTACAACATTGCTGGCCAAGGCCAGCAAAGTGATCGTCTATTGTTTCATACCATGACGTTTGTAGGTCTATGGCATCATAGCATTTAGCGATTAAAAAAAAACTATAAGCAATATTTGCGTTTTGGTTCATTATGACATTCTGCTACTACGCTTATTTAAGGTAAGGTAAGATGGTGATGGTGATGGTGATGATGGTAATGGTGGTGGTGATGATGATGATGATGGTGATGATGATGTTGATGGTGGTGATGATGGTGATGATGACGACGACGACGATGGTGATGGTGATGGTGATGATAATGATGATGATGATGATGATGATGATGATGATGATGATGATGATGCATGTTTGAGAAAAACTCTATACAAGCCTTGGCCACGAACAGGGATTGCCGGCCTCGTATCCCTAGATGGCCTCGTTAACACTCGGCCATCTATAACTACTCGGCCGGCAATCCCCTATTTCGCGGCCGCTGCAGTAATGTACTATTATATTTTGTTGTTACATCTCGTGAGACGCAACCATTTGTTTTGTGTAGGGGTTGCAGTTCTAACCTAACTTACTTTTCTGGCATTATATACAACCATTATTAATTTCTTAATACTCACCAAAGAGGTTCTACTAGGCTTAGATAACAAACAACAGATAAATAGGTACAATTGAAATAAATAATAAAAAAAAACTAACCTAAAAATAACCTAGCTATATATACAATTCGCCTAAGTCCTGTCCCTGCGGAAGAGTGCCCATAAGGCTAGCAGCATTTCCGCGCTGGATTGTGATGTCAATACCATTATTATATACGTTATGTCAATTGACCGTTATATGTTATGAACGTTATTAACATGAAATTATATATTTCGTTCGTTGTTATATCTCGTGAGCCGCTCCCCTTTGGTGAAACTCCGTTGACAACCGGGTATCCTAGTGGTTAGTGACACTGACTATGAAGCTAGAGGTCCCGGGTTTGCATCCCGGTACCAGTTTCCAGTTTTATTTTTCTCTTAAAAACGGCGAAGCGCATCTGATAAGTGCAAATTTCGAGTTTTGAAGTTTTCGAGTTTGGAGTTTCTCCGTATGACTAACGTGCCAAATTTGAGTGCAGATTTAGAAATCAAATTGAATTACGGACTTGGCAAAAGGTAGGTACGAATATGTTTTGAAATAAGCATTAAACTAATTTAATTAAGAAAAAGCAGTACGCAGTAGGGGTGTTTGAGGGTGTTTGAGGTTTCAGTTATTTAATTAGCGCCGTGTATACTTAAGTACATAATTACGACATCATTTACTCGTCTACAAACAAACGTTCATATTTATTACATAAATGTCTGTCCGTATTGGGATTCGAACCCTAGACTTCTAGATTCATAGAGTCACTGGGCTACCCAGTCGTCAAAATAGGACTAAATATTTGGGAGACAATATTATATAGGCTCAATTTCATTCACTCTAACTGTTGATGTTTTTGCAAATCGGAGTCTTAAAATGTATATTTTTTTATGACAAGTGTCCACATTAGTTGTTACATTTGACATAAATCCCGCTATGTTCCATATCGACGAGGCAGTAAAAACGCCGTATAAATCTTGCATTAAGAAAGAGCTGGAGCGCAGCCTGGCCTTAGAGGGGCCAGAGAAAGAGCGGTATGAGGTTCTTAACCGAATCACTTCGTTTGCCATAATTTTATTTGTCACAATTCCACTTATATTAAAGTTTTCCATAACATATATATAATTACTAAAATCATGGTTGTTAACACAAGACTATGACAAATCTGAACAGATCTTAAAATGATTATATACCTTACATTGTATTGATTAAAACTTGAAATGTATTTAAATCAAACTTTATAATTATCACTACGCAAGTACTTTATTACACCCACAAATATGATTCATATATACGCATACACACACACACTCTCGCACACAAACACACACACACACACACACACACACACACACACACACACACGCACACACACACCACAAAATCTCAACTCATTTAAAATTAGCATTAGATTAAGGTTAGCACAACCAGTGTCTCGAGCTCCGAACCACTGTCCTTCATAACACAGGGTATCCTAGAATGAAGGCCAGGGAACTATTAAATTGTATCGGTAATATCAGGCCTTGTATAATGTTAATTGCTTGATTTTATATTTTCTTTTATTTCCTTTGTAAGAGGCTATTGAAATAAACTATTATTATTATTATTATTATATATATTAATTGTGCTGTTTTCAGGATTTTTTAAATGTCATCTTACAGAATGCTCTTTCAGGAATAAATTGCTTTATGTTATGACAAACGTAAATTATGGAAAGCGATATATTATGGCATATGAAATTCGGGCAAACGATAGAGAACTGTTTTTAACCAAGGGTCTGGAAAACGCCCGTCATTTCTAAAACCTAACCCTGTTTTGCATAGTAGACTTC
Source organism: Archips crataeganus (assembly GCA_947859365.1). Taxonomy (NCBI): domain Eukaryota; kingdom Metazoa; phylum Arthropoda; class Insecta; order Lepidoptera; family Tortricidae; genus Archips; species Archips crataeganus. The sequence continues at coordinate 21,457,390 of OX402048.1, forward strand.
CTTGCGATTGATGTTACGATATACCAAAAATCATAAATATTACACCTAAATAAAATGAAATCCGTACTAATATTATAATATAAATGCGGAATGTGTCTGTCTGTCTGTTACCTCTTCACGCTGGTTAGCGATGAACGAAATCTTTCAGACAAAGTCGTGGGCAACACCTAGTAACCTATACGTACAACTATATGTATATCGGCATATTAAGTACATGGTGTGAGCCACATCTTCAAGACTTCCCTGACTGAACGACACCACGGTTTTGATGGGACACTTTTTGCTATCTCGTTCGTACTACAGTTCAATAAAATTACGTTAATTACGTTACGCTAAATTATGTTAGCGTGTAATTGGTTTTGGTCCAGCTGTCGATTATGTAATTTAGGGCCGATTTTTCATTACCCAGATAAAATTATTCGTTGGTTAAAACTATCGCTTTCCTATTCTCAAGTCTAATGTAAGACGGAGCTTACATTTATCTGACAGATCCTGTTAACTGAACATTGAGAAACCAGTCCTTAAGAACATAAATAATCTACCATTTCTTATTTACGTCTATGATGTAACTTCAAAGACCATCAAGCAAAGTAAGTTGTGTTACTTTGGGCATGTGATGAGAAACGCCAAGTACAGAGTTCTCCAGCTTATTATCCAGGGGAAGATTGCCGGATAGTGAAGAGTGGGCAGGAAAAGACACATGTGGCTGAAGAATTTACCAGACTGGTTCAACTGCAGTACCACTTCCTTGTTTAGGGCAGCGGCCTCCAAAACCAGAATCGCCATGATGTTGTCCAACCTCCGAAAGGAGAGGAGAGGAATGGGAAGAAGAAGAATAAGTAACCTCGTGTTTAGGGGGCACACGTGTACAGTATCGATCGCATAGTTTGGCAGCGGCCGCGGTGTCGTGAGGCACGCCACGCTTTATGGAAACTAGCGACTTATCAGCGATTTTATACGAGCCGAGATGCTGTGGTTGCGTTTGACGTTTTGGCACCAGTGACGTGGAGTAAACATTTTCAAAATCGAAGTCAAAACATAGTGAAAATATAAGGATTACTCACTTCTTAAAACGAGTTTAACTTTAAGATATTGCCAGTTTAAATGGTTTCCAAATTTTGACGTTAATTAGGGACGCTTGCGCGGTCCGGGGCTAAGAAATGTAGTCGTTAAACCTGGATTAGGCAAATTTAACCCAGGTTTAAAGATTACATTTTCTAAAACTGTCAAAGCAGTTCCATACATTTTGACACCACTTAATCCTGGGCTAACAGTTAACTCTGGTCCAAACAAGCCCATCTTAGGCGCACAGGTCAGAATTAAATAATTATATGTATAACTCCGACTTATGTGCTAACTCAGGGTTAAAATGTAGAATCTGTCATCTATAACCCAGGGTTAATGATTTAATTTTTTAACCGGAGCCTAGCAAGTGGCCCTTAGACAAATTCTAAAGCGTCCTTAATGTATTTGACAGCTGTCAAATGAAAAGTGTTGCCACGTAATTTGGCCGTCGTGTAGTCAGACGACACGTGAACGGGAACTAGCGCTTCTCATCGATTTCATACGTTACTCGCTGTATAAATAACAAGTTAACTTATTTTCCGAGCAAATATTGAATTTCTTGAGGTGAAGTAGGGTACGCTCTAAAATGAAACTCGTATATTCCCCCAAACACTCACAGAGGTGTATTGACGAGCAAAAATAACAAGTCAGTTTTCATACAGCATGATCATTATCATCGTCAGCAAAAAGTCGTCCGCTGCTGAACATAGGCCTGCCCCTAACAAAGCAAAAATATGCAAAACACATGCGTAGTGTACACGTAGAGATATTTACGAGTATGTTATCACTAAGCTCGTAAATAATAGAGTCCTTTTCTCTGAAACCTTGTATTGTGAAGGGGTCTTAGAAATGTTTGACAAAAATAAATATAATCGAATTTTAGCTTCAATGAACTGAAACAATTACTTTGCTCATCCGTGGGGGGAAGTGGGTTCATTCGAAGTCTAAGATTTGACTCAAACGAGCGGGGCAAGTTAAATAAAAGCTTGTAAATCGTGTTTGGTGAAGATGAGTGTTGGTTGTTTCAGTGCCGGCGCGGGTGCAGGCGTGACCGTGGCGGCGATATGAGCGCGGGCGCGCTGCGCGCGGACGCCGCGGGCGACTCCACGCCCGGCTCCGACGGCGGCATCACGCGCCTGTTCCCCAAGTGCCGGCCCAGGAGCATGCATCAACACGAAAGGTGAGCAGACTACGTCAGCTCCGACGGGGCATGACGCGCCTGTTCTTTAAGTGCCAGCCCAGGAGCATGCATCAGCACGACAGGTGAGCAGCAGACTTCACGCCCGGCTCCGACGGCGGCATCACGCGCCTGTTCCCCAAGTGCCGGCCCAGGAGCATGCATCAACACGAAAGGTGAGCAGACTACGTCAGTTCCGACGGGGCATGACGCGCCTGTTCTTTAAGTGCCAGCCCAGGAGCATGCATCAGCACGACAGGTGAGCAGCAGACTTCACGACCGGCTCCGACGGCGGCATCACGCGCCTGTTCCCCAAGTGCCGGCCCAGGAGCATGCATCAACACGAAAGGTGAGCAGACTACGTCAGTTCCGACGGGGCATGACGCGCCTGTTCTTTAAGTGCCAGCCCAGGAGCATGCATCAGCACGACAGGTGAGCAGCAGACTTCACGCCCGGCTCCGACGGCGGCATCACGCGCCTGTTCCCCAAGTGCCGGCCCAGGAGCATGCATCAACACGAAAGGTGAGCAGACTACGTCAGCTCCGACAGGGCATGACGCGCCTGTTCTTTAAGTGCCAGCCCAGGAGCATGCATCAGCACGACAGGTGAGCAGCAGACTTCACGCCCGGCTCCGACGGCGGCATCACGCGCCTGTTCCCCAAGTGCCGGCCCAGGAGCATGCATCAACACGAAAGGTGAGCAGACTATGTCAGCTCCGACGGGGCATGACGCGCCTGTTCTTTAAGTGCCAGCCCAGGAGCATGCATCAGCACGACAGGTGAGCAGCAGACTTCACGCCCGGCTCCGACGGCGGCATCACGCGCCTGTTCCCCAAGTGCCGGCCCAGGAGCATGCATCAACACGAAAGGTGAGCAGACTACGTCAGCTCCGACGGGGCATGACGCGCCTGTTCTTTAAGTGCTAGCCCAGAAGCATGCATCAGCACGACAGGTGAGCAGCAGACTTCACGCCCGGCTCCGACGGCGGCATCACGCGCCTGTTGTCCAAGTCCCGACCCTGCAGGAGCATGCATCAACACAACAGATAAGCAGAGATTGCTCCAATGTTTAGACTATACTGCAATAAGGCTGCAATATTTAAAGGAATGTTTTAGATTGATAAGTATGAACAGAGTAAGTGACTGCTGCAATGCTAGGGAGACTTGAATGAAACGAATCAAACTTAACTACTACCAATCTAAGCCTTATCGCATATCGAATAGAAGGGAGTTAGTTTAAAAATAAACCCTCAGAAATGGCTGCAACGAAGCGTACGACTTGCTTTATAATTTAACAAAAAAAAAACATCAAGGAACTTCCTTAAGGGTGATATTATTTTCACAATAAGTGGAACCAAACATCACTATCCTAAACATAAAAAAATACAAAACGATTCATACTCTTAAATGGTGGAGTTCTAACAGAAAAAATACAACTTGCTCCTTTGATGTCGATTAAGAACTGTCCTTATCATGAGATTCATGAGCAGTATTTCATGTCTCACACGTTATCTTTGCCACGACTTACCATTCTTTCTAACATTCCAGATTGAACTCGGGGCTGGAGGGCCGCGAGCTCACAATCAACAACGCGTCCTCGGACGAGGAGCGAGACAGCCAGCTCGTCATACTCAACTCCAAGGGGGGTGCCTACAAACTGAGAGACTCTAGGTATGACCACAGCATCTTCAGCATCCACCGCATAACCTCAGTAGTAATATCTTTAGTTTTTTAGTTTCGTACCACAAGGGTACCAACGGGACCCTATTACTGAGATTCCGCTGTCTGCCCGTCCATCCGTTCGACTGTCTTGGGCTTTATCTCTTGAACACTTGAGATTTTCACCGATATCTGAAAATAATATCGACGGTTAAAAGGCAAAACGCATGACGCGACATTTTTTGAACTTTACATGAAACCCGGCTCAAACGATGGAGAAAAATTCGCTGATTTCAAATATGTATATAACTCATTTTGACAAAAAGTGTCGCTTCATGCGTTTTAACCGTCGATATATATTTTTTTCTTTCAAAGAAATAGTTACCGTAGTAACCATTGCTGATTTGGGACTATTTCGTGATATGCACTTTTTTTTTATTCCTGTCTTATTTTTGAAATGGTTTGATATCACAAATCAATGTTTTCTTTCTTTATTTCTTTCTTTATAGTAATTTTATAGTTCGTGATAACTTTCAAATCGCTATAACCTTTGCTGATTTGGGACTATTTTGTGATATGCCTATTTTTTTATTCCTGTCTTATTTTTGAAATGGTTTGATATCACGAATCAATGTTTTCATTCTTTCTTTCTTTATAGCAATTTTATAGTTCGTGATAACTTTCAAATCGCTATAACCTTTGCTGATTTGGGACTATTTTGTGATATGCGTATTTTTTTAATCCTGTCTTATTTTTGAAATGGTTTGATATCACGAATCAATGTTTTCATTCTTTCTTTCTTTATAGCAATTTTATAGTTCGTGATAACTTTCAAATCGCTATAACCTTTGCTGATTTGGGACTATTTTGTGATATGCGTATTTTTTTAATCCTGTCTTATTTTTGAAATGGTTTGATATCACGAATCAATGTTTTCATTCTTTCTTTCTTTATAGCAATTTTATAGTTCGTGATAACTTTCAAATCGCTATAACCTTTGCTGATTTGGGACCATTTTGTGATATGGGTATTTTTTTTATCCTGTCTTATTTTTGAAATGGTTTGATATCACGAATCAATGTTGTCATTCTTTCTTTCTTTATAGCAATTTTATAGTTCGTGATAACTTTCAAATCGCTATAACCTTTGCTGATTTGGGACTATTTTGTGATATGCGCATTTTTTTATTCCTGTCTTATTTTTGAAATGGTTTAATATCACGAATCAATGTTTTCTTTCTTTCTATCTTTATAGTAATTTTATATTTCGTGATAATTCAAATCGCTATAGCTCAAAAAGTTGTTTAGGCAGACATGTTCTTTCCGTATACCCTTCATATAGAATTGCCATTGTCAGCCCAAAAATTTAACTGACTTCTGTTAGTGGATCCTAGAACCCTGTATTTGCGGATTTAGAATTACAACCCAATCCGTTGCTAGATGGCAAAGTGCCCAGACCGCCAGCGGTTTAGCTCTCTTGACAAAATTGCGTTCATAATTCGCAGAATAACTTTAGTCGCGTTTAACCTAATTACAACTGTTCCTTTTCTGCTACGTTCTTGGAATTGCTTTTCAAACAATATATCGATCGACAAGTGCTAATTGGTAAAAGGATAACTTATTCAATATAATAAAATCTTAGCTAAAACTTAAATAAAATGTAAATAATTAAAAATGTAAAACTAAATGAGCTTCAGTTGATATTATACTCCGGTAATAATCATCCACATCACTTAACCTCTCTGCCACATGCTTTTGCAAGTGTCTAATCGAAGCAATTTCTTCTTCTTTCCAATCCAACTAAATTGAATCTAAATAATAATAAATAAAACCGGCCAAGAGCGTGTCGGACACGCCCAAGGTAGGGTTCCGTAGCCATTACGAAAAAATCAAGTAATATTTTTCTAAGGATTTCGTATGTGTACGGAATCATCCAAGTTTAGGTATGTTTTATACCTTAGGCTACTATTTACTCTTAAACTACAAATAAAGCAATCAATCCAATCGGCCAAGCAATCTTAGCCGCTATAATTTTCCTAGTAAATTTGATATATTTACTACCCTTACCACCCTACTGAATTTTTTCAAATTTTACCACCCAACAGTTTAGATTTTAGAGGGGGGGGGACGGCCGATTTTAATGAAAATTTTCACTTTAAAGTTGAATATTTCGCAAACAGATCACTGAATAGAATTATCATGTTAGCAACCCCGCAATGATTTTAAAAAACCTATACAACGATACCCCACACTATAGGGTTAGCCGAGAAAAAAAAAATCACCCCCACTTTACGTCTATTGGACGCTACCCTAAAAAAATTTTTTTTACTTTTTTTTATTCAATCACTTTGTCGGCGTGACTGATATACATATTGATGCCAAATTACAGCTTTCTAGTACTAACAGTCTCTGAGCTTAGCCGCGGACAGACAGACAGACAGACGGACAGACATGGCGAAACTATAAGGGTTCCTAGTTGACTACGGAACCCTAAAAAGGCCCCGTGGCATGGTGTCCAACAGGCTGGCTGCATTCCCTCGTTGAATGGAAATGTTAATTTGTTGAAACAGATAGCTGCTAGTTCTTTTGTCTCCAGTAGAGCGGCTTCTTATACAAAATTAATGGTACAAACACCTCTCCATTCAAGATTCAAGCACAAACGTTCGTATTTTACAAGCTTTTTATTAACTTGCAATGTAATTAAATAAAATTAAATGTGACACACTTCTCAGTTTCCGATTGAACTAAAATTTTGCATGACAATGCAATATTTATTATGACATGGAACTGATCTTATGATGGAGCTGGAAGGTGGCAATAGGAGCTCTGTATTCAAATGATACGACCGCATCGTGTTTGGTCTTGTTTGATTCGTCATGGCGAGTACTTTGGTAACAAGGTACACATAGTACAGTCAGAAAAAAGCTGGTATTCAAAATTGAATTTTCAACATAAACTTTGCCCTGAGCCCCTGACTCGGGATCGAACTCGAGGCCTCAAGATTCGTAATCAGGTTCTATAACCACTAGGCTATCTGATCGTCATGTGTTGATGTTTTCAAAGACCCTCTTATTAACGTATTTTCTTGTTTGTTACCAGGATAATAGAAATAGCAGGAGGCCGTGAGCTATACTCGCAGAGCCGGACCAAGGCGGTGCGGAAGCTCAGACACAACAACACACACAAACACAACCTGCGAAACAAGGTGCGATCGCTGGGCATAGACACCATCGAGTATTCCGACAACCTTAGCAATGAGGTAAGTCTGAAACGGAACCATAAACAACGTTATTCTGCAGCACAGTCTCAGATTTACCAGCAAGCTGGCTAAGTAGGCTGGCACCTAGGGCGGCAAAGGCTCAATTTTTTATTGACTTAGAGAAATAAAAACATTATTATACTTATACACGGAGAAAAGGCGTCGAAACTTTAACAAAAATTACAATGTTTTAGCAGGTATACCGAATACTCCCAACGTCTTTATTGAAAAATTACTAAGCGCTTTGTAAAATAAGTAAGGTAAGCGTACCAATGCTTGCCACCTCAACGCCCAGTAGATAACACCCATCTGTCACCTCTCTTACTTTGACATAAGGTTGAAGGTGCCATGTATTGGGTCAGTGTCGAGCACAGGGACGTTTACCTTACCTTACTTTTGTGAACTTGCATTTTGAAATATTCTAATAGCGCTCAATATTACAATTTGACTATCGAATTGCAGAAGTTAGTAGGGGCGGCAAAGATTGAATAGCTTACTGGTGCTAAATGTGTAAATCTACCGCTGAGACAGAGGTTTACATCTTTGCCTTTTTCCTAGCGGAAAGATTAAAAAAAAAAACAAGTAAGAGAGGCGTCTCTTTGACAATCGACACATGTGTTTCTAGAAGAGTCAGTCATAAACGGTTAGTTGAGTTGACGATATTCTTACGGGATCCAGATAAAATGTCAAATCTCAATCGCTAGAGAGAGAAATTACACAAGGATTTTTTATACAGCGTCAATGAAAAGCACGATGTAACTTTTGGGAATTCCTAAGGAATTTTTTGGGATATCCGGGAATTCAAATCCGCGAAGACGCGTGTTAAAGTTAGTTATATATATAATTAAACTATAATGTGAGGAATTTTGATATACACTGAATGGCGAAAGTATTGGGTCACTTTTCATTACAACTCTGTAGGGAAAATGACTCATTATTTTTGTTCGTCAGTATATTTAACCAAAGTGATTTTGTATGACCAATTGGGACGGAACACTTCAATGGTTGGGTTTTGATTATGATCCTAGAGCTCAATTAGTTTTTTCTCTTGTCGGTACTTATGTGTTAGATTTCTTTACGGACGAGCCTATTTTGAACATTACATGATTAATGGACGATCTTCATGTTTTTAAACTGGGGGGCTACTACGATATTCGAAGGTCGCATCGTGTCGTCCCTTTCGTTCTTTTGTTTCACACTATAAGCGAAACGGCACGATACGGAGTTCGAAAATCGAATTTCGTTGTTTATGGCCCGTCGTTTACTCGACACCGATAAAGTCCTAATAATAAACAGAGCCATGTTTTCTTCTTAAATAACAAGCATAACAAGTGAATGAATGAGGGGATTTATGAATCAAATTAAACTTATTAAGTATAGAATCTGCCGCAGTGATATTTGCGGCTCCTAATCCACAAAGAAATCTGGCACGATGAAAATTAACCCTAAAATCTTTAAAGAATGTTTTTTAGTTCCTAGCATTTTGTGTAGTTGTAACAGAACTTGTAATAAGAGGAATAGGACATTAATCGTTTGTATTTTCATCCAGAACCGATATCGCCACTTGGCTTCTCTTACTAACGCGCATACATTGCTAATTACATCTGTGAAAAAAGAGACAATCTCAGTGAAAAATGAGCCGTGACAACAGCTTTTTCGCCAGACGGGCGGCTCGCGTTATTTAGCGCGCTTGATAACCTAGACTGGGCACAACGGTTGTGTCTATTTTTGATTGATCGATAATAAATATGTCAAAATATCAGTATTAGCTTGAACGAAGCGCCACGATCTTAAGTTTGAAAATCGTAGTATAAGACCAGTAGGCTTATTGTCTAACTTTTCTGACGCTTGCCTTCGCAATCGCTATTTCTTTCTGTAAAGCGGTATAATATAAAATAACAAATGACAGAAAGAGATGGTGAAAGCGAAGACAAGCGTCAGAAGCGCTAGACAATACGGTCCTAGATGTGGTAGTGACAGTGCGTTAGTGACAGATTTGAACATTATTTCTATTCCTCTTATCGGTTCTGTATGTTTTCAACTCATCAGCCCATTATGCACGTTGCCTGTTCTGAATCTGTTGTTTACGGTTTTGCTAACATTACCTTTGGGCTGGTGGTCTGCTGTTTAACTTGTCTCAATATGAAGGGTGATGACAGCGTTCAATTACTTTTAAATCTTGAAATTATAGAATCCATAAGACTTGATAATGATTCTCGCAAGAACTCTAACGTCACTCTTGTATACCTAGGCTAATTTAGCGATGGCTATAGATAAGAACCTGAAAAAAGGCCTTTCTTGTAGTGTACAGAATCGATATGAATTTTAAAGCATTTTAGAATATGGAATGCCGACTTATTTGTAAGAATGCAATGCTAAGTACTAGTACACCCAAAAGGGGCTTTTGTTAAGTTTTTATTTTTACCTAAACAAGGTGCTTCAAATTAATTTGGAATACTTCAACGGAGGTTGGGTTTGTTTCACTGAACGCTGCTGTAAATATTTTTCAGAATTTTCTCATTTGGTTGACAAAGTTTCCATATAAGTACTCAAAGTTATTGTATTTCAAAGTGTATCCATCTCACAACAAATTTGGTTTACAAATACAAACAATATATTTCTAAAAATATTAACACACAGTTATATTCATGATAATCACCATACTAAGCATGGCCTGTCCCGTGGCGTGGGGTAAATCGGAATGTATTGGAATTTCGAGTCAAATATTCCGATGAAAAACTTCTACGGCGTTATTTAGTCAAAGAAGCCAAGTCATCTTCTAAAATATTCCAGATAACATTTAAAGTATATTGTATAAAATTAGAATTATTTCCAGATATCCTTGCACAGGCTAAACAATGAGCCCAAAAAAATGATATCGCGACACACGTCGCCTACATACACGAACGGGGATCGGGATATCCGCGATGGGACCATGGGGATACCCAAGAATAGCTCCCCCATACTGGATCCCCATAAGACCAATGACGTCAGCACAAAGAGTAGCCCCATAGCCGTCGTAGCTGACGGCGAGGTCGTTGTGTTTGACGACAACGAGGATTGGAAAGGTGATTACTAAATTCTGCTTACTTCAGTGTTGCAGAACTATCGATGGTTTGACTATCGATTGTTGCCCTCGTAAACTATTCAGGATAACGATAGTACTATCGATAGGATCGCCACGTGTCGATAGTATCGATAGGTTTGTTTCCATTAGAATCGATAGTATTGCAAAATCAGCCAATAGTGACCAAAAACAATCGAATTTTGTACCATCGATAGTATCGAATTTTCAGTACCTACTGTCGATAGTTTCGATTGTTTTTGGTCAATATTAGGTAGCTGATTTTGCAATACTATCGATACTATCGATTCTATTGGACATAAAACTATCGATATTATCGATTGTATTGCCATTATCAATAGTACTTATTGCTCATAGCACTATCGATAGTATTGACACGTCGTGATATATTGATATAGTATCGATAGTATTGGTTTCGTCTTCACTATCGATGGCGATCGATATCGGACTATTGATAGGCAACACTGGTTTACTTTAGGCTGCCCGTTGACTGTAGCGGAGCAAGGCAGATGAGCAGTGAGCGAGATAAAAACCCACCAATAGAATTGCATAAAATCTCTTCAGTGGACAGGGAGTTGCAAAAGAGGTTTAACTTTTCAACAAAACTGGGAAGCGGAGCGAGAAAGCGGGGCGGGAAACGAGCGCGGGCTACCTCCGCGTATGCAAAACAAAAACATAGTCCGGAACTCCGCTCCGCATTACTCTTTCGCTCCGCTTTGCTGCCTCGCTCCACTCAGACGGCAGCCTTAAAGCTCCAAACGCACAGACAGTGGAGGCATGGCGGTGCGGTGGCGGTGATGGTTGTAATATTCTAACTTGTATGAACGAGTTCGCGGTACGGTACCGCACAACCGTTCCTACAAGTTTGAATATTACAACCCTGTCTGCTCTGTGCGTTCGGAGCTTAAAGGTCTATTCATGAGATGCGATGCGACGCGGCGCTGCATGTTTCATTTAGAAAATAATCTTATCAACTACTACAGAAACTACAAACACAGACCCTATAGTGTATCTACTTGGTGATGTATTTTCTCAATGAAACATAATGCTCGCATAGGTACGAACTGACCCTTGTAGTGTGCTCTTAGAATGTTCGGCTTTTCTTCTCGCATTAGCGTTCGGAAATATTTGACCATCTGACTGTGATTGCTTACTGTGTCAATAAAATCATTGTTTGTTAAAGCAATTGGCATTGCTGAAATTAAATATTGGCATCAACCACGTTGTCTTGTCCGAGCAGTGTTCTAACAACGGGTCTTTTGGAAATGGGTATGTATTACAATACCGAAGTACGAAAGACCGAATGTATTAAAACATCGAATGGGTCAAATGACCGACACGATTTTTTTCTGAAACCGTTAACTTTTTAAGATTGTTATAAAACAAACCTAACCTAACCTAATGGGATCTGTATGATGCCGTTTTAATAAATTCTGAAAAGTTTACAGTTTCAGAAAAAAATCGTGTCGGTCTTTTGACCCATTCGATGTTTTAATACATTCGGTCTTTCGTACTTCGGTATTGTAATACATACCCTTTGGAAATAAATCATACTCGCAATTTTCTTAAAGCGCGCTTTCAAAGCCTGTTTAAACACAAGCCTAAATATTTTGATGAATTTAAGTCGCTGTCGATGGCTATAAAATAATTAATATGCATTGGTAAATACTGTGTATTGATTCAATTGCTAGCACAGTTCTTAAGCATAACCACTTTCACTAACAATCCATGGAAATAAATTAATACCTAATTATATCTTTAGCGACTATTTCGGCAAGAAAGTCACAACAGTCTAAGAGCACCACTTTCTAAGCTTTGATGTTCTACGTCTTAATAGTGCTCGTATCAAATACCTTAAAATTATCAAACTCTTTAGATTCAGAACTCATGTCACCATGGTCTTGTTAATCGATAGAGTATGCATTACGTCTGTAATAGCTTATATAGTCTTAATTTTCGTATTTCAACTCTTTATTTCTTCCTCCCAGTTTGTATTTATGTACCCACCTTTTCAAATTGATTTACTCTTTTTTTTCTCTCATTTATTTTCAGTGATATTGAATTCTGTGTCTCTAGGTCTTCGGATGGACCCGGACGCAAGTGATAACGAGATCGATTTGAGTGTAAAAAGGACTTTAGACAATATGAAAAACGGTGACAGTGACTTAATGAACAATAAGAGTGAATTGAGCGAGAGTGAGTCGAGTCCCGGGGAGGAGAGGAGTGACGCCAGTCCGTCGGGGGTCTGGATGTCCGGAGACGAAGATAAAGGTATGTTCGAAGAAGAAAAACTACGGTAAAGCTGTAACCATTCTAAACTACAACTTCAGTGTTGCCAGGTCAAAAGTTATAACCTACTAAGTTGTTACCTACTGAAAACAGTAGTAATAGTAGTAAATACTTGAAAAAACTTTTTAATGTAGATTGTTATTTTTTTTTGAGGAAATTAATTTATATATTACAAATATAAAAGATAAAAGGAACTAAAAGCTTTATTTTTGCATTTACTTTTATCTGTAACTTATTTGTTATAAACTGTAAATATGTTTCATAAATCCAATGAAAATGAAAATTTCTGTAAACAAAATCTTCCTTCTGACGCGGTTGGGTAAACCAAAAGATTTTCGTTAAATATCAGTAGAACAGTAGATGTCGGCGAAAAACAGATCTCCTGTAATACATTAAACATCGCATCACTGGGCCACAAATAAATTTAGATTTGGTCGTTAAATCTGGTTTAAGAGCTTATCAGTTCCAAGTAGCGTCAAAATGTATGGAACATGGATGGATTATATTGCCCATAAAATATTAATAAGAAAGTTTTTTTAATCTAACTATGAATGCTTTCCACCTGCCCATTACTATTTGGAGATATAAAAACAGCTTGCTAATATCAAGTGACAATAATTGTTCTGATTTTTGTATTACGTCAAAAGTAACCTCTAAATTCTAAAAGAAGTCGTCGCTGCTAAAATAAAGGGACTAGGATATTCCAAACACAATTCCGATGGGCTGATTCGTTACTTTATGTTTGCATACCTTTAAATCACCCCACCACAGAAATATCAAGTAGGTAGTCTTTACTTACTTCACTGAATGATATTTGTTAAAATGCTTTATTGACTACATCAGTGATGCTGTATGTACCAAAATCACTGTCTTAAATGTTTTTCATTTGTAAAGGGAGAGTTACCAGAGTGATTGGAGAGCTACCTATAGCTGAATATGAAGGCTCCCCGCGAAGATATGGCATCGGCAGCCAGAAGGCCCAGCCTGTTAGGTCACCCAGACCCGGATTCCCACAGGTAAGTTGATGCGTTCTATAATTATTTAATCTGGCCAGTTCTGTGGGGTGTAATACTGAAGTACTTCTTTGTCCTAGAGATCCTATCTCTAGATCGATGAGGGTTTTCTGAAATATGAAATATCGCTAGATGACGTTGGCCAGTATCTATCTCGGGATAACATTATTATCTCAATTTATAACTGACGTATCTTTCGTCTAACATGCTATCCTTTTCCTTTCAGCGTATAGTGACAGAGAGCAGAGACGTGACGCCGCCATCGGGGTCTGCGGCGTTCGACTACTTGTACGAGTTCTCGGAGACGAGGAAGGTTCTAGAAGAGTTCTTCCGATGCCCCGCTGTAGCGGCGCATACGCAGCTTAATAGCCACGATGAGATTGTTAATTTTCAGGTAGGAAATATTGATTTATGATTTTTGTACTGGGCATAGGTCATAATCTCTAAATTCTTCCTTGGGGACATATCCTAACGTGGTGATAATTCAATGCAGTGGTTGGTGGTTCAGGGACGTGTGAAAGGCTCTCTCGCGTGTGGAAGCCTATATTTATGTACATATATGCCCAAGGAAATATGTGAATAAATATGAAATTTCTGGATTTTGAAATCAAACGACCAGATGGCCTAGTGGTCAGAGAACCTGAATATGAAGCTTGAGGTCCCGGGTTCGATTCCCGTGTCAGGGCAGATATTTGTATGAAAAATACGAATGTTTGTTCTCGGGTCTTTGGTGTTTAATATGTATTTAAGTATGTAGGTATCTATCTATATAAGTATGTTTATCCGTTGCCTGGTACCCATAACACAAGCTTGCCTAGCTTACTTTGGGACTAGGCCAATTGGTGTGAATTGTCCCGTGATATTTATTTATTTATTTAACTGTTCGAATCAAAACAAAATGAAAATATAAATATTTTTATTTCTATTACTCCTTACCTAAAATAAGATTTTTTAAATATTCTGTTTAAACTTAATAAGCCGTTATTGTCTTGTGATTAGTAATTATAGATTAACGCTTCGAAAAGCCTAATGCTTTATTTCCATAGGAGTTGGACTACGAACTCCGCCGGCAGACGCAAGACTGTCCGTCAGAAAATGGCGTCGAGGGCAGCGACGCGGAATGGCCGCACGCCGACACTCTGGACTCGCCGCACACTGCCCACAACCACACCAACTTCTTAGGATTACAGGTTAGTATACAGTATGATCCGGGACCTTCCAGAGCAGAAGCCCAGCGTCGCGTGATATCAGGCTCGTAGAATACCAGTATCGCAAGATATCAGACTAGCAGGATACCAAAATCGCAGAATATCAGAGTCGTAGAATACCAGAATCGCAAAATATCAGACTCGTAGAATACCAGTATCGCAAAATATCAGACTCGTGGAATACCAGTGTCGGAAAATACCTGATAGGGCAGAATACCAGAGTAGAATATCAAATACGTAAAACATTCACATTTTTGTTTTTAGAGAACATTAGTGGAGTATAAGTTACCTACCTACCCGACGAAAACAGTAAAAAACAAAAGAACATTAATAACTGCTACGAAATGCAGACGTAATTATTGGCAATTCTCACGAGAATAGCCGGATAATCGATTTAGAGTTACGAGCTTTTATCAAAGTGAAAATAAACGGATTACTACGGGAGTAGTTGTGTGTCGCTGTCAGTTGCGTCGTGTAGCCGCGCGACCAGAGCGAAAGCGCGCAGTGCGCGTTTGGCAGCTGCCGTGACGTGTGACTCCGGGAAGAAGCTACGTGTGGCTACGGATTAGCCCGAAACAGAGTTAAACTCGTTTTAAGACGTGACCGATCCGTTTATTTTCACTATGAGTGAGTCTCACAGTAGTTTAAAGCGTTTATCAAAATGACAATATACTAGGTAACTCGACTGCATTATATTTCTTCCAGCAACAACGCGCCTGCTACCCCGAACCGAACGTAGCGGAGCTCAGCGTAGGCGCGGCTTGGAGCGGCTCGGCTTCCCCCGCCGCCCCTCCGCCGCGCCGCGCGCCCCTCGCCCTTTCCCCCGACACTAGCGAGGGCAGTGACCTGTCACTCATCATCATGGAGAACGAGCTCAGCGAGATGAAAGGTGAGCAAGAAGCTTATGCTACATTAATGCGGCGGTTTGGCTATTCTATACGGCTGCAACATTTCAAAACTTAGTAACTCTCAAAAAATCAATTTTGCGATTTTTGCATATAACGTGGTTTCTAGTAAGGGGCCATCCATAAATTACGTCACACCAATTTCGATCAATTTGGACCCCTCTCCCCCCACCCCTTGTCACACTTATTACTATTAAAATCGCCATTATTTTGTTCTAGTGTCACAGATCGCTTGACCCCCCCCCCCCCTAAATGTGTGACGTAATTTATGGACGGCCCCTAAGTGCATACAGGATACAAAAACATTTAGAAGCCTATCTCGCTCAATTTCACAGATACGAGTACCTCCAAACCTAGTAAGTTCACAAAAAAACGGGCTTACCATTTCAAAATCTAGTATGGCACAAAACTATTATAAAAACCTAGTATGTGGCATGCACTCACTAGGTTTACTGCCACGGTTGAGCTACAATACTGCGGCATATAGGCTACGCCCAATTTGCAAAAATATATGTATTATGATGAAAAACTGGCAAAAAATCAAATCGTCATTCTCATCCCAGCCTATATAAGTCCCACTGCAGGGCACAGGCCTCCTCTCAGAATGAAAGGGCTTGGGCCGTAGTTCCCACGCGGGCCCAGTGCGCATTGGGAACTTCTCACGCACCATTGAATTTCTTCGCAGGTGTATGCAGGTTTCCTCACTTTGTTTTCCTTCACCGTAAAGCTCATGGTAAATTACAAATGTAATTTTGCAAATAAATTTCGAAAAACTCAGAGATGCGAGCCGGGGTTTGAACCCATGACCCTCTGCTTGAGAGGCCATAAGTTAAACCACTAATACCACTATGCTACTACGGCTAGTCCCAATGCGCAAAAATATATATTATGATGAAAAATTGGCTAAAAATCGGATGCCACATCTTAAATAAAACATTATTTTATGCCAAACTAGCTGATGCCCGCGGCTTCGCCCCCGTTGTGTTTTTTTATACTTTTTTTTATAAGAACCCTCCTAATAATAACAAACGCAACAAAATAAGAATTATCCCATTTGGTGCAGTCGATCGGAAGTTATGCGCGTACAAACATTTCTGTGATTCATTTTTAGGGTTCCGTAGTCAACTAGGAACCCTTATAGTTTCGCCATGTCTGTGCGTCTGTCTATCTGTCTGTCTGTCTGTCCGTCCGCGGCTAAGCTCAGAGATTGTTAGTACTAGAAAGCTGTAATTTGGCATGAATATATATATAAGTCACGCCGACAAAGTGATTACATAAAAAAAACTAAAACAATTTTCTTTAGGGTACCTCCCATAGACGTAAAGTGGGGGTGATTTTTTTTTCTCGACTAGCCCTATTGTGTGGGGTATCATTGGGTAGGTATTTGAAAATAAATAGGGGTTTTCTAAAACAATTTTTTGATAAAGTGAATATTTTAGGAGATATTCACTCGGAAAGTTCAAAATAATGTGTCCCCACCTCTAAATTTTGAACCGCACGTCTAAAAAATATGAAAAAAATCACGTAAGTTAAACTTAATAAAAACTTTCTAGGAAAATTATTTTCAACTTAATCAGTTAAGCAGTTTTTAGGTTTTTGTAAAAAAATATTTCTTAACTAAGATTGTAATTTAACCGCCATTGCAAGCATTTTTTTTCTTCTAGGACCTATATAAGATCACGCTAACAGTATCTTCTTTCAAATAAAAATAATATATGTATTACATCTGAAAAACAATCAACATACATGCTAGTTCTTAGTTACCCAATTCGCCGATAGATGGCGCTGTACCGCCGACGTTGGGACCAAAACAACCACATTAATAAAGTATGCAAAGATTTTTTCGTACCTGCTACGGAACCCTATCTTGGGCGGGTCCGACACGCTCTTGGCCGGTTTTATTATTTATATAGATAAGGAACTTGTGAACGCATTGCTGTGAATTCAAATGTATCAAATGTGATGTTTGTTGCAGTTCAAATGGACACAAGCCGCGTGGTGGTGACGCATCTGCCGATCGTGGAGGACGGCCTATCGTCGGGACACGCTTCAGACAACGACAATAATAACCAACTGCCTACCCTACAAGTAAATAAACATACCTACATACAATCACGCCTCGATCCCAGCAAAGGGGTAGGCAGGTACTATTTGTTTCCACCTGCTACGATCCTGGCATATTTCTTTCGCTTGCGCACCACTCATAACTCTAAAAGAAATTAAACTTCATTTTTGACCAATACACCTCCCACTGTTGGGTTCTTAGAATAAGAGAGGTTAGGCTTTGCAGATGTAGGGTCAACGTCATAAATAAGTGATCACTTTTATACCTTGTCACTTTATCTTTAACGTCATGTTTGAAAAGCCATACGAAATTATTTAGCGACTGAAAGCGACAAGGTACAAAAGCGATCACTTATTTATGTTATGATGTTGACTGTTCCTATCTATACGAGTTTGCTCGCGATGTTTTCCTTTACCGAAAAGCTCATGGTAAATAAGTAGACACCGGTGGATGTACTCACTATTTCTTTCTGTAAAACGGCAGAAGATGATGTCAGAAAGAGATGGTAAAAGCGGCTTCACACAATATGGCTTTTTAGGGTTCCGTACTCAAAGGGTAAAAATGGGACCCTATTACTGAGACTTCGCTGTCCTTCCGTCCATCTGTCCGTCAGTCACCAGGCTGAACCGTGATAGCTAGACAGTTGAAATTTTCACAGATGATGTATTTCTGTTTCCGCTATAACAACAAATACTAAAAAAACCGGCCAAGAGCGTGTCGGACACGCCCAAGGTAAGGTTCCGTAGCCGTTACGAAAAAATCAAGTAATAAATAAATAAAATAAAATAAATAAATATTACGGGACAATCTTACACAAATCGACCTAGTCCCAAACTAAGCAAAGCTACTATGGGTACTAGACGACGATAAACATACTTATATAGATAAATAAATACTTAAATACATAGAAAACATCCATAACTCAGGAACAAATATTCGTGCTCATCACACAAATAAATGCCCTTACCGGGATTTGAACCCAGGACCTCTTGCTTCGTAGGCAGGGTCACTACCAACTAGGCTAAAGCGGTCGTAATATTTTTTTAAGGTTTTCGTATGCGTGGAATCATCCAAGTTTAGGTATGTTTTATACCTTAGGCTACTATTTACTCTTATACTACAAATAATTTCCAAGCAATCTTAGCCGCTATAATTTTCCTAGTAAATTTGATATATTCTGAATTTTTTCAAATTTTTCCACCTAACAGTTTAGATTTTAGAGGGGGGGGGGACGGTCGATTTTAATGAAAATTTTCACTTTAAAGTTGAATATTTCGCAAACACCTGAATAGAAAAATCATGTTAGCAACCCCCCAATGGTTTTAAAAGAACTATCCAAAGATACCCGACACTATAGGGTTAGTCGAGAAAAAAAAATCACCCCCACTTTACGTCTATGGGAGGTACCATAAAAAAATTATTTTAGTTTTTTTTATTTAATCACTTTGTCGGCGTGACTGATATATACATTCATGCCAAATTACAGCTTTCTAGTACTAACAGTCTCTGAGCTTAGCCGCGGACGGACAGACAGACAGACAGACAGACGGACAGACATGGCGAAACTATAAGGGTTCCTATTTGACTACGGAACCCTAAAAACAGAATAAAATAAATGTTTAAGGGGGCTCCCATACAACAGACGTGATGTTTTTTGCTGTTTTTATAGATAATGGTACGGAACCCGGAACCCTTCGTGCGCGAGTCCGACTCGCACTTGGCCGGTTTTTAATTTTATTTTTACTTACTTAGTTTAAGGGTTAAGACGAGATTATTGCGTTAAATGGTTGACTTACTTTTTTTCCAGACTCATTCGTCGGTGATAATAGAAGAGATAGTGGAAAACGGCACCAGCACAGAAGCCCACGTACTATCTGATGCCGATCTACATTCTTTGGACCCTTTAGGTATCTATTATTATTATTAACACCTCGATAATATTTCGAAACTGAATGATGAAACTGTCAGTCAAAAAAACCAAATGAACGAATTTTGAGGTAACGGCGCCATAAGTCTAAAAAAAATGCCGAGAAAATCGCACGCTTAAAATGAAACTGACTCAATCCGAAATATTCTCATTTAAAAAATAAACCTATAGTATAATCCATAAATTCAGGGTCGCTCAGCGAGCTATGCAGAGAGCAATGCTAGGGGTTTCCTTGAAGGATAAAATCCGCAATCACATTATCCGACAAGAGACGAAAGTCATCGACATTGCTCAAAAAATTAGTTCGCTGAAGTGGCGTTGGGCTGGCCACGTCTGTCGCAGAGTTGATGAGCGGTGGAGCAGACGAGTCCTCGAATGGAGACCTCGGATGGGGAAACGTAGTGTAGGGCGTCCTGAGGCACGGTGGACGGATGACCTTAAGAGGGTCGCTGGCGGCGGATGGATGCGAGGGCGAAGACAGAGTGTTGTGGCGCGCCATGGAAGAGGCCTATGTTTAGCAGTGGACTGCGATAGGCTGATGTTGATGATGATGATGATAGTATATTTCGGATTGAGTCAGTTTTATTTTAAGCGTGCGAGCTAGTAAATGTTCTCATACATCTTGTGAATTAGTTTGTTATGTTGTTCAGCGTGTAGCGAAGTGTCGCCGCCGCCGCCGGCGCCGGCGCCGCACCGGCCGCCGGACGAGCCGCCGGCGGAGCGCGCGCCGCACGCGCCTCACACGCCTCACGCGCCTCATGCGCCTCACGATGACGTTTATCCCAGGTCTGTTCATCAATTTCATCATTGTCATTTATGGCCTAACGTGTGGTGTTCAAAAAGTCGGACACCTAAACGCCTATAGTTGAATTTAGTTAAAAATTTTCGCTTTCACAGTCCAATGCCAATACGATATGCGTGAATCGACTTTTTAGTGTCACCTGTTGCCATGGTTACACAATTTTTGTCCCTTGGACAACCTAAGCATTTTTCTATGAAACAGTATGAAGCGTCACTTGGACAACCGGAGACAGAGTAAACGACACAAAAAAGTTGACCCTTATACGATACGGCCGCTTATGCCGCCAAAATCGTATATTTTCGACACTCAAGGGAATCAAAATTTACAGGGTATTTTCCGTTGACCTATCTATAGAACTATGAAATTTGGCAACTAATACCAAAAAGGGAAAGTAAAGTAAAGGGATAAATCTGAAAACTATTCATTCTTAATTTTGTAAGGGTTATTACCAGTGATCGGAATTTCGGGAGCTAAACTTTAACAAAACTTGTAAAGCTGACATTAAGGAGAATTTACAACCAAGAAAAATAAGAATAATATTATTGGTAGATTAGTGTTCAATAAATATAAATTCAAATTCAAATTCAAATTAACTTTATTTGTAAGAATACAGTAAAAAAATACAATGGTCATACATAATTATAAGTTTAGTCCTTGTATTCAGCTATAAATAATAAATCAGCTGTAAATAATGGAATATTTGTTCCTGAGTTATGGATGTTTTCTATGTATTTAAGTATTTATTTATCTATATAAGTATGTTTATCGTCGTCTAGTACCCATAGTACAAGCTTAGCTTATCAAGGTAGGTATGAAGTATCTTTTTGTATTTATTTTTTCAACTTCATTTTTTTATTACTGTAAACGGTCATTCCGTGAAACCATATATTTCAAACTAAATACAAACTGAAATTTAGATGCACAGAAAAAAAACCAGAAAAAAGACCAATGCTGGGAATCGAACCCAGGTACCCCAGGTAGGAGACCAGTGATGGTGTAGGGGTAAGCACGCAGCACGGAATGCTGAGGACCTGGGTCCGATTCCCAGCATTGGTCTTTGTTCTGGTTTTTTTTCTGTGTATCTATATTTAAGCTTTGCTTAGTTTGGGACTAGGTCGATTTGTGTAAGATTGTCTCCTAATATTTATTTATTTATTTATTTAATTTAACTCTATATCGAAATCTCAGATTTTCAGTAGTTTATTAATATTTTCATGTCTGTAAGCACTGTTTCATGCCCGCTTCGCAAGTTTTGTTAAACTTTAGCACCCAAAATTCCGATCACTGGTTATTGTTATTACCAATATGTATAATATACATAATATTATGATCCGAAACTGCGTACATTTTATTTAAAAGTAGGTCTGCTAACACTGGATCATAATAGCTACGGCTGGTATTTTGACATGCGTACAAATTTGTACGGAACCCTCGGTGCGTGAGTCCGAAATCCGAATCGCTTTTGTTTAACAAAATAACTAGTTTGCATAAGAATACGCCTTGAAGCCGTGGTGGCCTAAGTGGTTTGACCTATGATCTCTCAAGCAGAGGGTCGTGGGTTTGAGTCCGGGCTCGCACCTCCGAGTTTTACGGAATTTATGTACGAAATTACATTTGTAATTTACCATGACCTTTACGGCGAAGGAAAACATGAGTGTGAAGTTCCCAATCTGCACTGGGCCCGCGTGGGATTTACGGCCCAACCCCTCTCACTCTGAGAGGAGGCCTGTGCCCTACAGTACGTCTATAGTCTGGGATGATGATGATGATGATGATGACGCTTTATAGAGACCGCGATCAACTACTTCCGAGATAATTAAATAACATGTCACATTAATTAACCTTTAAGTATAAATTATGATAATGATGTTTGTTTGTTAGGAAAAGGCCATCGTCAGCGCAAAGTGCGGAGTCCGTCGAGATCAAACCGGCCAGCGGGGACGAAGGTAAAGCTACCTTTGACTAACACATTGCTTCAAAAGCAGAGTCAAACATATATTTTAAAAGCTTTTGCTTTACTTGCAACGGGCAACAGCTAGTTATTATTAATATTAATGCCCAACAGGGTACATAATGTGTAAACTACTTTACGTCATAACACCTGTAAAACCTGAGTGTAAAGCCATTATGTGCGATAAAGTAAGAATGAAAGAAGAAAGAATGAAAAACATTTATTTATAACAACATTAACACGCACACAAGCAAAAATAACAGTACAAACATAGACATAGACATAGTTATGCATATTAATGCTGTCACAAAAGGGTCCCGGCTCAGCATGTCGCTAGTTAAAACCAGCACTAGTTTTCCGCCGGGCCACAGTGCAGTAAACTCAAGGAAGGCCACACAAATTATATAATTATTATAATAAACTTATTAATTCAGACATAAAAAAACTAAAACTAAACATGTTTGAACATGCAAGGCTTCCACAGACCGAAGCGCGGGGCGCGCGCGTGGCGGCAACGGAAACGCTTCGGTTTGTGGTGGCGGTTTTTTACTTACGAGGGGCGTTCAATATAAAGTGAGAATGAGATGCAAACTCTTTTAATATTACGAAATTAAATACTGGCCGGTAAAGCTAATCTATCTATCTGATTGCTATGAAAAAAAAAAACTAACTATCTTTTGTTTAAAAAAATATACGGTAATTTCTTTGCAATGCTATTGAGTACGTTAGCGAAAATGGAGAAAATTGAACTGCGCGCCGTTATCAAATACTTGTGTTTGAAAAATTTTTCTACGGACCAAGTCAATTTGGATTTGCGGGACACTTTAGGGTCTAATGCTCCTCCGTATTCGACAGTCGCACGTTGGTGCGCCGAATGTAGACGTGGAAGAACATCGACAATGGACGACCCCGCTCCGGACGCCCTACTACAGCAGTAACTGAAGAAATTGTGAAAAAAGGCTAAAACTGAGTTTTGGCGGATCGTCGTGTCACGGTTCGTTTTATTGCTGAAAATGTAAAGATTTCAACGGGGAGCGTGCATAATATTTTACATGAACGCTTGGGTATGAAAATGGTATCTGCGCATTGGGTACCAAGAATGCTTACTGACACGCAAAAACAAACTAGACTAGAGATTTGTCAAGAAGCTTTGAACCTGATGCAGCAAGACCGGGAACTTTTTTTGGCGCGATTTATAACAATGGATGAAACATGGCTCCATCATTACGACCCAGAAACGAAACTGCAGTCCATGACATGGAAAAGGCCATCATCTCCAACTCCGAAGAAATTCAAGGTGAGCCCATCTGCCGGTAAGGTCATGGGCTCTGTTTTTTGGGATGGTAAAGGGGTATTAATGATTGAGTATCTCGAGCATGGAGCCACTATTACGGGCACTTTATACGCCAAACAAATAGCAACATTGCGCAATGAGATCCGCGAAAAACGGCGAGGTAAACTCTCGAAAGTTGTGCTGTTCCACCAGGACAATGCCCCGGCACACAAGTCCGCCGTTGCAATGGCTGCAATTCGTGATGCTGGGTTCGATATCCTTAAGCATCCTCCGTATTCACCAGATCTCACTCCCAGTGATTTCTACCTATTTCCGAGATTTAAACAATACCTGAGAGGCCAGAAATTTGAAGACGACGACGCGGTAGTCGCTGCAGTACAAGATTTTTTAAGTACTCAAGATGAGTCCGTCTCCTTGAGAATGTGTGCGTGCCGACAGTGACAAGGGCTGGCAGTTTGGATAAAAATATTTTTTTTCTACATGTTGTTTTACCATTTTGTCGGGATAATTGCTATATATTATATCCATGCAAACTTTCTAGCACTAATATTCCCTAATTGTTATATTAGCTAGCATAGTCATATTAAAATTTGCCCCCTGTTTCACCATTCACTTATAAAAGTCCAGGCGGCATATTTTTTCCATGGAACACGAATGAACGTGCGTCGGCGCGCGCTTGTGACAACCTACTGAAATTTCGATCGCAGGAGATCTGTAGGGTTTTCAGAAATAAATGTACCCGTTTGCCTTAATTATCCTTAATTTTTCCATACAAAATGACGGTCCATACAACATGTAGGTATGGTTAACTGCGTCACAAAACTGACAATTATAAGATGGACACTTTTTCATTGCTTAAATCGATAGTGCTTGTGATTCTGAGTAGAAATAACCCAAAATTTGTTAGGTTTTAAAAAAGTACAGGGCACACTTTTTTCTGAAAATGCCCAAATATCACGCGTAAGTACATGGCATGCAGTAGGCCTGATATGGATATGAATGACCTGCGACACGAAGTTTAGGGACCTCTGATCTAACCTATCGATCTATCTGTTTCAGACGAAGCAGACACAGACCTGGAAACAGATAGACTACTCGGCCAGCAGCGAACAGACGACCAGGGATTCTTTGACGACAAAGTAAGTTGCAGTAAACCAAACACAGAAACACACATATAATAATAAATAAATAAATAATAAATATTAGGGGACAATCTTACACAAATCGACCTAGTCCCAAACTAAGCAAAGCTTGTACTATGGGTACTAGACGACGATAAAAATACTTATATAGATAAATAAATACTTAAATACATAGAAAACATCCATAACTCAGGAACAAATATTCATGCTCATCACACAAATAAATGCCCTTACCGGGATTCGAACCCAGGACCTCTTGCTTCGTAGGCACGGTCACTACCAACTAGGCTAAAGCGATCGTTAATAAAAATATAATTATATTAAATATTAAGGGATCCTGATAACCAATATAAAATGATCTCACGCTGCGTACATTTTACTTAGAAGCAGGGTTCTGCTAACACTGGATTATTAATATTATTATAGTTACGGCTGTTTACGGCGTATATTTTGACATTCCTAAAAATTTGTACGGAACCGACTGTGCGCAAGTCCGACTCGAACTTGGCCGGTTTTTTAAAAGGTTTCTCAAAACTAAGAAGATTTCGTTTGTCATTGCCTTCGATGAAAAATGGGATGTATTATATATCTCGGAATAAAAACACTGTTAAATATTATGATTTTCTGCCAGCAAAAGATTTTTAGAATCGCATCATTAGCTCCAAACACTATCTATCTAAGTATCACACTATCTATTCTAGTGTAGGTAAGCCTCCAACAAGATGGAGCGACGACCTGGTTAAGGTTGCGGGATCGCGTTTGATGCGGATGGCGCGGAACCGATCTGTTTGGCGAGCCTTGGGGGAGGCCTATGTTCAGCAGTGGACGTCTTTTGGCTGAAATTATGATGATGACTATATAAAATACCTACATAACTGACAGACGAGCAAAATTACCGAGTATAAATAATACTCACTTTCCCATATTTATTGCCTCCTATTTATTACATTTCGTACTAAATACAAACTGAAATATAGATGCACAGAAAAAACCCCAGAAAAAAGACCAATGCTGGGAATCGAACCCAGGTCCTCAGCATTCCGTGCCGCGTGCCATACCCCTACACCACCACTGGTCTAGAGATTAGACACGAATCTTTCCTATACATCATACATTTCAATCTGCTAAATCATCACCTTATGCAGTGACAAACGCACATCTATGTTACACCCTCATCGAGAGATTTTAACACTCCTTCGGAACTAACCGCTGACCTGGACAAGAGATGGCGCTACTGTGCAACTTTAAACAAGTTAGCTATGAAGTATCTTTTTTTTGTACTTATTTTTTCAACTTCATTTTTTTTTTATTACTTTTACGGTCATCCCGTGAAATCATACATTTCGTACTAAATACAAACTGAAATATAGATGCACAGAAAAAACCCCAGAAAAAAGACCAATGCTGGGAATCGAACCCAGGTCCTCAGCATTCCGTGCCGCGTGCCATACCCCTACACCACCACTGGTCTAGAGATTAGACACGAATCTTTCCTATACATCATACATTTCAATCTGCTAAATCATCACCTTATGCAGTGACAAACGCACATCTATGTTACACCCTCATCGAGAGATTTTAACACTCCTTCGGAACTAACCGCTGACCTGGACAAGAGATGGCGCTACTGTGCAACTTTAAACAAGTTAGCTATGAAGTATCTTTTTTTTGTACTTATTTTTTCAACTTCATTTTTTTTTTTTTATTACTTTTACGGTCATCCCGTGAAATCATACATTTCGTACTAAATACAAACTGAAATATAGATGCACAGAAAAAACCCCAGAAAAAAGACCAATGCTGGGAATCGAACCCAGGTCCTCAGCATTCCGTGCCGCGTGCCATACCCCTACACCACCACTGGTCTAGAGATTAGACACGAATCTTTCCTATACATCATACATTTCAATCTGCTAAATCATCACCTTATGCAGTGACAAACGCACATCTATGTTACACCCTCATCGAGAGATTTTAACACTCCTTCGGAACTAACCGCTGACCTGGACAAGAGATGGCGCTACTGTGCAACTTTAAACAAGTTAGCTATGAAGTATCTTTTTTTTGTTAGAAAGAGAGAGCGGTTAGAAAGAGGGACAAAAAACAATGCCATGGTCACCCTAGGGTCAACAACTGTGGCCAAATTTAAATATATTTGCATAAAACCTTATCAAAATCTTAATTATGCCGCACAATAACTCTGAGAACCGAGTAGTGACCTCATATGCGCAAGAGCATACAATTTAGATCAGGCGACCTTGCTTCACTATTATGGGAGCATAGATTATGAGTGGTGTAGGTTTTCGTGTTTATGCCTATACGACGTGATGCTCTGTGAGGCACAAATGGAATGTTTAGTTTTCTGTTGGATTTCGGAGTATGCTATGATGTTTGAGTAGTTTTTTTTTAATATTAATTTTATATAAAATTAATTATTCATTAAGTTATTCCGGCCTTGAGCCTTTACACGTCCCAGTGCAGGGCACAGGCCTTCTCTCAGAATGAAAGGGTGTGGGCCGTAATTCCCACGCGTAGTAAACGCATAGTTAAAGACATTTTAAAGAGCCCTTTGTAATCTTTTTATACCACTTACAAATTAAACTTTTTTTTTATATTGCTTGCTTGTCTGTCAGCAGTTGCAAGTTAAATTCAATTTTATGTTTAACTAGCGACCCGCCCCGGTTTCGCACGGGTGCAACACTGATACTAAATAATTATGCATGTATTATACATAATAAACCTTCCTCTTGATCAAAATGCGTTGCGTAGTTTTAAAGATCTAAGCATACATAGGGACAGACAGACAGCGGGAAGCGACTTTCATTTGTCCGAAATAATATTTTACGAAATCCCAAATCAAATGTTTAAACATAAATAACATGCACAATGTAATGCATTTACGCGTGATCAACTCAGTCGTTCGCTAACCGAGGCCACGCAAAATCCTTAAAATTAGGATTAAGGAATCGTTTTTATATTATGTAAAATTTTCTTTGCTTGAAATAAACAGCTTAAATTAATTTTTAATTTTTAATTACTGTATGTCCAGTCTATATATCATTCTTAGTCTGTGCCCGACCATCTGTTGACACATCATAACACAGTGGCCAGTCTCGAAGCAACATGTGCGCGGTTCGCATGTGTGAGTGTTTACTTAACGATAACGTATCGCGGAAAATGACCTATTGATAACGACTTATTGATGTACATTCTTTATTGAAATCCGAACGCGGCAGTAAGAATTTGTGGAATTACAAAATGAGTGACGACGAAAAAGAACCTTGCTTAATTGTGAAGGAAAGTGCGGAGAGTGTGACAGATTGCAAAGAAAATCCTGAGGTTGTTTATAGGGAGAAGATTCAGGAGACTAATAATAACGAAATAGTTGCCAGTGACAATGAAATAAAAAAAGAAATTAAAAGGAATTCAACTGGCCAGTTAGAAAACATTGAATGTTTTGATAAAGACGCGTGTTTAGAGAATAGTGTGAAATGGGTACGTGAGGATTTAAATGATGAAGTTAGTGAGTCAAAAGGTGATGAAACATATGAAGCATCGGGAAGTGATAGTGGGTCGGACATTAAGGAAAACGATGCGAGAACTTCGAAGAAAAAGGTTGGCTGTGGTTTTAAATAAATAAATAAATATTAGGGGACAATCTTACACAAATCGACCTAGTCCCAAACTAAGCAAAGCTTGTACTATGGGTACTAGACGACGATAAACATACTTATATAGATAAATAAATACTTAAATACATAGAAAACATCCATAACTCATAAATGCTACTAATTTGTAAATGCAAACGTTTGGTCGTGTTTACTTTGTTACTTTTTCACGCTAAAATAGCTATACCACGTTTTTTTAGCATTATAAAGAGGGTAAGCGAACTTGACGTGTTTTTTTATTGAAATACACTTTTGAAAAATAAGTCACAGCTAAAATGTAACAATTTGAAAGGAAATATGGCCATTTACAATCTTTTGGTTTCAAAAGTAATAGTTAGTATTTTTTTAAAAGCGTTTTTCAATTAAAAGACTTGGCAAGATTGTTCACCTTATTTCTAATGCTAAAAAAGAAACCGGCCAAGAGCGTGTCGGACACGCCCAAGGTAGGGTTCCGTAGCCATTACGAAAAAATCAAGTAATATTTTTCTAAAGATTTCGTATGTGTACGCAATCATCCAAGTTTAGGTATGTTTTATACCTTAGGCTACTATTTATTCTTAAACTACAAATAATTTGCAAGCAATCTTAGCCGCTATAATTTTCCTAGTAAATTTGATATATTTACTACTATTCTGAATTTTTTTTAATTTTTCCACCCAACAGTTTAGATTTTAGAGGGGGGGACGGTCCATTTTAATGAAAATTGTCACTTTAAAGTTGAATATTTCGCAAACAGATCACTGAATAGAAAAATCATGTTAGCAACCCCGCAATGGTTTTAAAAGACCTATCCAACTATAACCCACACTATAGGGTTCGTCGAGAAAAAAAAAATCACCCCCCCTTTACGTCTATCGGAGGTACACTAAAAAAAAAATTATTTTTTATTTTTTATTTTACCACTTTGTCGGCGTGACTGATATATATATTCATGCCAAATTACAGCTTTCTAGTACTAACAGTCTCTGGGCTTAGCCGCGGACAGACAGACAGACGGACAGACATGGCGAAACTATAAGGGTTCCTAGTTGACTACGGAACCCTAAAAAATCGAAGTATAGACGGATTTGAATGAGATTCGGTATGAAGGTAGATAGAATAAAATACATCGGCTTAAAATTATTATTTTTTAAAATGTGTCAAATGGTGAATCAACGTTTTGGCAGGGGGGTTTCACTCCGCAGTTTAGGTATGTTCGGCCGGCGCTCCTCCCGGGAGGAGTATGGCAGTAGGTTGTCGCGCGGCCTTCAGTTCGCACGCTAGCCGCGTCGCGCGTAATTAAGCATCTTTTTTTTCTGTGATTTTTGCAACAAACAATGACTTCTAAACGATATTATAAATAACTTACTTACATACTAAAGGTAGTTTACTGAATTAATACACACTGTTATCTTTCTTGATTTATATACCTACCAAATATGGGCGAGTGGGAACCCTGTGCCCTTGGTTTCGGATCAGCGGTGCCCAACGGAATATGAACGCTCGTATCACACGATAAGTTTTAATTTCGCGTGCACGCAGTAGGAGTAGGAAAGTTTTTATACCTAAAGTTGACCTTTGTTCGAGAGTGATCCTTCTGTACGTTAGTACTATTACTTATTCTGTGGTTTTGGTGTAATTTTTTTTCTTAATTTATTTAATTTAATCAAGAGCACATATAAATAAGGTTGGAATTATTATGTCACTATTGGAAAACCCACTAGAGGTTTATGTAATAGTAGGCGAGTCAGATCGGTTCAGTAGGTACAAGTTTTAATTGACTAAACTAAAGAAAAGTACTACTAGGTAGGTACTTTATTGTCACTCTCTAGGTAGAATTTTTTTTTAAAGTTGTCCAAGTGATATCTTTATACTGTTTCATACAAAAATGCTTTGCTTGTTCATTAGACAAAATTTGTGTAACCATAGCAACGGGTAACAGGAAATAGTTGATTCACCCAAATTTACACATTGTACACATACACATAGGGTACTTTTTAACCCAATATTACCACGGAATCCCGAAATCTCAATCTTTAACGTAAATT
Organism: Archips crataeganus; assembly: GCA_947859365.1. Lineage (NCBI taxonomy): Eukaryota > Metazoa > Arthropoda > Insecta > Lepidoptera > Tortricidae > Archips > Archips crataeganus. The sequence goes on from OX402048.1 coordinate 21,487,923, forward strand.
AAGCCTACAATGTAATTTTTTACGAGTATAAAAACCAGGGATTTCAAGTTAATTGTCAGAACTAACTGTATGTATGTAAATACTTTATTGTACATAAAACAAAAAATAATACAAAACAAAGAGTTTAAAGGCGAACTTATCCCTCAAAGGGATCTTTTCAAGCTAACCTGGTACTTATAAAAGGAAAACTTAAAAGTCAACTTAACTGTCAGTCATGAACCCGTGTAAAAGGAAACCTTGCACACACCTGCAAAGAAATTCAATGGTGTGTGTGAAGTTCTCAATGCGCATTGGGCCCGCGTGGGAACTACGGTCCAACCCATCACATTCTGAGAGGAAACCTGTAACAAGTTAAGTATGAAGTATATTTTTCTATTTTTTTTTTATTTTTTTTTTTCAACTTCATTTTTTTATTACTTTTACGGTCATCCCGTGAAACCATATATTACAAACTAAATAAAAACTGAAATATAGATGCACAGAAAAAACCCCAGAAAAAAGACCAATGCTGGGAATCGAACCCAGGTCCTCAGCGTTCCGTGCTGCGTGCTTACCCCTACACCATTACTGGTCTAGAAGTTAGCGACGAATTTTTCCCATACATCGTACACTTCAGTCTGTTATAATCACATTATGCAGTGATAAAGCGCGCATCTAGGAAACCTGTGCCCTGCAGTGCAGTGTACCAATAGGCTATGATGATGTCAGAACTAACGATTTGCGTGAAGAAAACCACCGTAAAGTCTAGTTTTCCATAAATTGCGTGTGAAATTTATTACTTAATAAATAAATAAATATACAATACAATACAAATATTCTTTATTGATCACCAAAAACAGTACAGTGACATTACAAAAATAAAAATTCAGGTAGACAATAGGTGGTCTTATCGCTAAAAAGCGATCTCTTCCAGACAACCAATTACTCAGAAATTAATAAATATCAACAGACTAATGCAGGTGGCAGAAATAACAGACAAGAGAAACGCAGTATTACTTAATAGACAACAAACAATAAAAACAATACAAATATAATATAAATTATAAATAAACAAATACATTCAATATAATACTTATACACTACATATACTTAATACAAAATATGAATGGAAAAAAAATGTCAAAAGGCCGCATGTGAGAAAAGGATTTAAAAAGGAAATTAAAGAAACAATATAAACAAAAAAGAAAAAGAATAAAGAAGGGTCAAAGACCGAGGATTACGTTAGTGACAAATAGTGAGCCTTCAGAAGGTTTTTAAAACCGGCCAAGAGCGTGTCGGACACGCCCAAGGTAGGGTTCCGTAGCCATTACGAAAAAATCAAGTAATATTTTTCTAAGGATTTCGTATGTGTACGGAATCATCCAAGTTTAGGTATGTTTTATACCTTAGGCTACTATTTACTCTTAAACTACAAATAATTTCCAAGCAATCTTAGCCGCTATAATTTTCCTAGTAAATTTTTTTTCAAATTTTTCCACCCAATAGTTTAGATTTTAGAGGGGGGGGACGGCCGATTTTAATGAAAATTTTCACTTTAAAGTTGAATATTTCGCAAACATATCACTGAATAGAAAAATCATGTTAGCAACCCCGCAATGATTTTAAAAGACCTATCCAACGATACCCCACACTAGAGGGTTAGCCAAGAAAAAAAAAATCACCCCCATTTTACGTCTATGGGAGGTACCCTAAAAAAATTTTTTTTACTTTTTTTTATTCAATCATTTTGTCGGCGTGACTGATATATATATTGAATTACAGCTTACAGCCAAATTACAGCTTTCTAGTACTAACAGTCTCTGAGCTTAGCCGCGGACAGACAGACAGACAGACAGACTGACGGACAGACATGGCGAAACTATAAGGGTTCCTAGTTGACTACGGAACCCTAAAAATGGGAAGGGATTTTGCTTGCCTAAACGCCAAAGGAAGAGAATTCCAAAGACGAATGGCGGTCATAGTAAAGGAGTTGTGATAGAATTTGGAGGAAGAAGGAAACTATACTTCAATAATAATTCCTATTGTTTTCGTTCCACGGTTTTAATTGGCGTTTACAATTAAGACACGATTAATTTTTAACTAGTGGATTTGTAAGCTGTAAACTTCGCGAGTTTTTTGAAATGGCTCTTTTTTTACGTTAATTACTTTTTTTACGTTTATTAATGTTACCACTGTAGCACATAGACTACTAAACGGGATCCTGCAAAAAACCGAACTTGCAAAAAACGGGACGTTGCCCGTGTGAAAGAGCCGTTATCCGACAGGTGGGCTCTTAACGAGATCAGGACACCTCAAAAAAATCGTACTATACCTTAATACGAACCTTTTGTTTACTATACCTTTTTGTTTATGTTTTGTTAGTTTGGGTTTATTTTTGATTTCGGCTCTTTTTTACTCTGCATTGTATGCCTACTCTTGTCTCTGATGTCCTGTCAATCGTTCTAAGGTTAACTGGAAGAGATCCCTTTAACGGATAAGTTCGCCTTTGTACATCTGTATCTCATGTTAACTAGTTATTTTCATGTTTTATGTACTATAAAGAGTTTTACATACATACATACATACATACATACATGATATTGCTTAATAGACTGCGTAAATTAACCTACCCTGTCTAATCTACCCATAACCTGGTCGGTCATAACATAAAATTTCACGAGAATCGAAGAAATGCGTCATGTAGATTTTTATTTTATTTTTATTATGTAGATAACAGCTGGAATTGCATCTGACATACGAAAGCAAATTTGCTCAGGGTGGAACGGACACACTTCGCTCGTGCTTCGTTAGCTCAATCAATTTTGTAAACAGTAGGAGTATAAACAAAACAGTGTGGGTAACGCATACCGGTGTTTAGTCACCTTTCAAAGCACACAATTCAAATTGTAATTAAATTTGTTGGTTATAAATACGAGTATCGGTGTTTGAAGCAAGTTTACGAGTTCTTTTACCTGAGAATATTTTTAGAAGTTCACTAGGTTTTGGCCGTGACGTTGATCGCGCAGAATTCAAATTTGTGGTAATTAAAGCTTCTTCATCTCTTTCATTGAGTAAATCATCTTCGGTTTCAGTTAGTAAATCTAATATATAAAAATCTCGTGTCTCGGTGTTTGTTATCGAACTCCTCCGAAACGGCTTGACCGATCTTTATGTTTTTTTTGTCTGTAAGTGCGAGTCGGACTCAGTCCAGTCAGTGCGCGGGCCCAGTGTGATTTGGGAACTTCATACACACCATTGAAATTCTTCACAGTTGTGTGCAGCTTTCCTCGCGATGTTTTCCTTCACTGTAAAGCTCATGGTAAACTTCATACGTAATTTAGCACATGAATTAGGAAAAACTCAGAGGTGCAAGCCCGGGCGCAATACCACAAGACCACAACCCTCTGCTTAAGAGTCCATTCCATGGGTCAAACCCCTAGGCCACCACTGCTTAGCGGCCATAGAATTCACTTATTCCTATTCGGCGGGAACTTTGCATTTTCCTGGCGTTATCCTATTAAACTACGTGTGTGCCAAATTTCATCCGAACAACAGTAACTAACGTTATTGTCTTCGCGAACGAAGTCGCGGGCAAAAGCTAGTTATCTATAAAAACGGCAAAAAAATCTTGTCTTTTTGTATGGGAGCCCCCCTTAAATATCTGTTTTATTTTAATTTAACTATTTATTTTTAAAGTGCATAACTAAATATTCTGTGAATATTTCAAGCGTCTACCTGGTTGCCGTTATCAATATCGAGCAAAAACGAGCAAAAAAATCACGTTTGTTGTATGGGAGGGAGCCCCCTTAAATATTTATTTTATTCTGTTTTTTAGTGTTTGCTGTTTTAGCGGCAACCGAAATACCATCATCTGTGAAAACTTCAACTGTCTAGCTATCACGGTTCATGAGATACAGCCTGGTGACAGATGGACAGACAGACAGACAATCGGACGGACAGCGAAGTCTCAATAATAGGGTCCCGTTTTTAGCCTTTGGATACTGAACCCTAAAAAAGTACATATAGTGTACTCTGGCGGGGGCTCCTATGCTCTGAAATAGAAAATACTGCCTACGCTAAGAGCCTAACTTGAACTTGTTAGACGGCCCGATAGCCTAGTTGTTAGAGAACCTGACTACGAAGCTTGAGGTCCCAGGTCCGATTCCCGGTCGGGGCAGATATTTGTATGAAAAATACGAATGTTTGTGCTCGAGTCTTGGATGTTTAATATGTATTTAAGTATGTATTTATCTATATAAGTATGTTTATGTGTTGTCTAGTACCCATAGTACAAGCTTTGCTTAGCTTGGGACTAGGTCAATTGGTGTGAATTGTCCCGTGATATTTATTTATTTATTTTATTTATTTGTCTTAAGGCCTATTTACATGGTACGAGTTTCTCGCCTCGACCATACGATTATCGTAGCTCGAGAAAAAATATAGTATCATGTAAACTACACGTACGACATCGCACGATAAGGGGCGATAATCGCCTCGGCTTTAATGATTGAATGTCGCCGTGTAAACAAAATTTGAATACGAGAATCGTATTTCGAGTTCATGTGCTTTTCAGTCGCCGTCATGTCATGAGTGCATCGTATGACATCGCATGCGTATAAAAACAAGCTCAATACTAAGTGCAAGGCTACTTTTTCTCCCAAAAAATGCAATAATCCCGCGGGATAAAGATAAGATAAGATAATTTATTCAAATTATTTCAGTACAAATAACTAGAAATACGATTATTTTACAAAAGGCCTATGCAACACACGTGCCTGCACTAGGGTTACAAGGGAACTCTGTGTCGCAGGCTAAACGAGCTATTATAAATTAAAATTAAAAATAATTATCTAAACTTAACATGTTATAAAAGTATACAGACATAAAATTACATGAAATTCAAAAACAATAAAACAGTAACAAATTGTGTATAGTGATTACAATAGTACAGATAAATCAATAGAATTTAACAGCCTAAATTTAGAAATTTAAAGTAGGTATAAGTAGGTATACATCATCATACATGTTTTTTATTAAGGTCGAATAAACCACACAGTCAGTGCCGTTATTAACCGGGTCAAAATCAAGTGCAAAGTTTGCTGACTAAAGAAAATACGCGCCTAAGCCGATGACTCAAACACTGAGAAATTATCTAGGTCGTCAATCAGAATGTGTAAATAAATAAAACTTCTAAAAATACTAATTTAATTACGGTGCTCTATGACGCCCTCATAGTCAATGGTGTTAAAGTACCTCTTCTCTGCAAGTAATCTAGCAGGACAATTGGAATCGCCCGTCTTGTGGCCGCACGGTTTTTTGAAGTGCAAACAAGTAGCACATTTTGGGAGCTCGGCTTTTTTGGTGCATTGTTTGATGTCGTGCCTGTTTTCTCCACAATGTCCACAAGTAGAGGTCTCTCGTCGGCACGACTTAGCGGCGTGGCCGTACTGCTGGCACTTAAAACACCTCGTCACCAAAGTAAAGTCTCTTACAGGGCACGACGACCAATGCACGAACACTCTCTCCTTTGAAATTAAGGCCTTACGTATCTGAGCAGGTACTTCTAATACGTAGTTGCAGGTCTCGGCCTCCTTTTTTCCTGACTTATGGCTGAGTTTTATAGAGTTCTTGAAAGATTCGACTGTTATACCTTCGATAATTCCCGCTAAATTTTGTTGGAAGATGCAGTTGTACACTTCCGTTTCCTGCATATCTGAGGGCACTCCAACAACCACAATCCTCGGTTTGCGCTTGTGCGGTTCAACTACAGTGAGCCCCGACGAGGTGAGCTGCGCAGACTGCTTCAGCTTCTCGATGTCAGCCTTGGTGTCAGTGCTAATGATAACGCCACCGTTTTTGGTCTTGTGTAGACCTCTCACCTGCAGCTTCAATTGTTCAGGTCTGATTAACTTTTGAACAAGGCTCTTCGTCTCCTCGCTGGTCTTCATTTTGTCCTTTGGATATATCGCTACAGAGCTGACATTGATGGGCTGGATAAAGGTCTTAGCGTTTCTCTTAATGACCTCGGCGAAGGAGACTGGGCCCGTTGTAGTTTTTGGAGATTCCTCGATTTGCTTTTTAAGGTCCAGAAGTTGCTGCGAAAGGTCCTGCTTGTCTTCCAATACCTGAAGAAATAAGTGAATTCAATTTCGGGCCTAATTTTAAAAATTATTTCACCAATAGAAAGCTACGCTATCCGTGATTGACATTAGGCTGTTTTTTCCCTGGTAAAAATTAAAAAATCCGCGGGATAGAATTAAGTGAACCCAATAGGTGATAGTGATGGTGATGATGGTGGTGATGATGGTGGTGGTGATGGTGACGACGACGACGACGATGATGATGTTGATGATGATGATGATGATGATGATGATGATGATGATGATGATGATGATGATGGTGATGATGGTGATGATGATGCATGTTTGAGAAAAGCTCTATACAAGCCTCGGCCACGAACAGGGATTGCCGGCCTCATACGTATCTCTAGATGGCCTCGTTAACACTCGGCCTTCTATAACAATCCCCTATTTCGCGGCCGCTGCATAACTACATGCCAAATTTCAAGTCTCTAGCACTCAACTAACCACGTAAATTATCTGGTAAAACTCGTATTGAAAATCGGTTCGAACCGATTCGTGCGATAATCGCATGTTCGTGAAAAAATGTCATACGAGAACGAGTTTAGACAAGTCGAGAAATCGTAAGCAAAAATCTCCCTAAAATGCAGGTCCTCGTGTAAACTACATCGCCTGGCGATAATCTCCTTTCGAGTATCGAATGACATAATCGTAGGCGAGTTTTTATTTCTCGCATTAGTGTAAACATTTTCATACGATAATCGCTTGGCGATTATCGCATACGAGAATGTCATACGATTTCTCGCCCCAAAACGTGCGAGAAACTCGTACCATGTAAATAGGCCTTTATGAAAGAAAACTTGGATTTCCAACTATAACAATATTTATTTAATTTTACATCGCAATATCAAAACACTCCCGAGGCACGGCCTAATCAAGAATGGCTCCCCAAGACCGTCCGCTGTTCGCTGTTTGTTTCGGGATTCGAATTCCAGAATCCGTTTGATTTAAATATTTGAAACAGCAACACGGTCTCGGTGGCCAGTGCTTACAGTACAGTAAAATTACATAAAGTTTACCACTGACAGACGGTTTGCCTTTATTTCATATTCAACTTTAAGATTTTGTATTAACTACCTACTTTATTTGTATGGTGTTAAAGTTGGAAATGAAATGAAGGCAAGCAATCTGTCAGTGGTAAACTAAAAGTAAGCGTATTGTGTATTGTACCTAAATTGTTCCAGTTCACAACACTAGGGTTGACACCAGGTTAAAACTAATCGTGTCCGCTGTCCCCAGGGCTGGCGCAAGCCGAAGTCGCGCACAGTAATGCCAGCCGGGAGCGTATCCGGCTCGGCGCGATCGCCGCACGACGAGAACCAAGAAGACGTCACGCATAACGGGAAGGTACGTCATCATCAACCCAGCCTATATACGCCCTGCTGGACATAGGCCTCACATAATTTGAGGGTTTGGCCCGTAGTTCCCACGCGGGCCCAGTGCGGATTGGGAACTTCACACACACACAGTACACCGTAAAGCTGGTAAATTTCAAACATATAAATTTCGATGAACTCAGAGGTGCGAGCCCGGTTTCGAACCAACATTCTTCTTGAGAGGCCATAGCACGACTACCACGACGTACCATGGCTTATAATTATACCTATGTAAAAAAAATAAAAATATAAACATTTTTTAATGATAAACTGAATGGTAAATCTGCCAGACTGCTCGATTATCAGATCCTGGTAAGATTCTTATCGTCGGATCTTAGGGCTGCTTTGCTTAATTTTATATTATAATAAGTGTGGCGCGACCTTAGCTTCTTAATTTCCGAACGCAGCCTACCAGCCCTCTGGCTCTCTCTATGGTTACCTGCAACCAACCCACCGACCGAGCGCATTTCGAGCGCATTTCGAGCGAACCTATTTCTTGTAAACTCACTAAGGGGCTGTTTCACCACTTTTCTTAAAGTTCGGATTAACTTAATCATAATCTTATTTGTCAGATGGAATAAAAATTTCTGTTTCACCAGTCTTGATTAGCGCTAAGTGACAGACAAACTATTTCTTAATTTGACCATCAGATCAGGTGGCATTTAGAATTTTTAACCGTCACATAACTTTTTAATTAGTTACTTTATTTTTTTGTGGCCATGGTTGGAGAGCCCTTCAGCCGGTTTCAGAAAAATAAATCAAAGTATTTTTTATTTTTTTAAAGAAAGAAGTCATGCTAAAATTACAAACGAGAATTTAAATATCAAGATTTGAATAAAAAAAATATACGTCCGCTTTTATTATGTAAAAATAAATCCAAAATTTCGTAATATTTTTTAATAACAAACTTTTTTTCAGTGGCTCATTCGTTTGTTCTACCTGAACTTGTATGTCGCCATTAAAAAAAAGTTTATCTGTCAAATGGTTTGGCGCCACTTTTCGATTCGTTTTACGTGATTTTATTTTTCTTTGTTATTGTTAACAAAGTATCGTAAATAAATACCGTTTTTGGATCAATTATAATGTTACATATTTGTTTATGCAAAAAAAATAGATGTATTCAAAAATTATATAGTTAACCATTTCTTTTGCTTTAATAATGAGTGACTCTTTGAACGAAAGTGTGCGAACAGGAACGCGTGGTCGTGAAATGCGACGTTGCCATTCCGACTTTTTGTTAAACCCACGATTAGTTAAGTGGTACTTAGTTTGCACAGGACCGGAGTGGTGAAACTGAAAAAACACTAGCTGACAGATTTGTCCAGTACTTAGTTTATTCATTGGTTGCGTAACCAGCAGTTTGACAGTAAGGTGGTGAAACACCCCCTAAGTATAGTATATTAAACTTGAGGAATTGGACGTCTTTACCAACACGAAGAAATTTTTCTAATTTACTTATCATTAATTGTCCTCTTCGACACAAGTTATATTCAACGCAACCATTTTATGCATTGTTATTCGTGTACTTGCACAGTATTTCCTTATTCATAGATATTTATAGACATACCAATTTGTTTACAGGATAAAGATGCTAAGAAGAAAAGCAAAAATAAAGAGGGTAAGCTCATTTACTGACATTAATAATATTTAAAAAATAAAAATAATATTCATTAAATACTACTAATACTAATAAAATCTTAATTGTTTGCCACCCTTGGACATTTTTTGGTGAGTTTAATTTGTACTTTTTTCTCCATCGATTTAAAAATTGGTGCTTAGTAAAAAAAAATTTACATTGAAAATTAAATCACCAGCGATCTAGACGTAAAGAACTTATGTAAAACATATATCAAGGATTACGGCCTTGGACAACTTTAAATAAAGTTTATCAGTCTACACGATCCACAGATAAAATATTTTGCATTTTATTTAAGTACTGGGTTTTCTCTGCAGCAGACACGTATTTTTCAATTATTACACGTAAAATATAACTGCACTGTTCGGCACACTTTTCACTATTACTCGGTTTTACTATCCAAAATTAATAAGGTATGTTTTTTCTTCAGACATGCGATCAGTCCTCATCGAAGGAGTGCTATTCCGAGCACGATATCTCGGGTCAACGCAATTGGCTTGCGAAGGACAACCTACTAAAGCTACAAGGATGCTACAAGCCGAAGAAGCGGTCTCAAGAATTAAGGTAACGTTGGCTGTTTAATCATACCCAAGTCCTTACCGAAATTAAAAATATTACTAACAGTTTTGGAGGGAAATGCACGCCATGTTTAAACATAGACTAAACTTCGAATGTCAAACTGAAGTTTGGTTTGGCGCTTAATTTTTCTATGCATATAGTCATAGTAGATTCTTGGTCATAGTCAATACATTACATGTTTTTTTAATAAATTGTAATACTAAATTATGCCTTCTTTGCATTTTTTTTTTCGAAAAGTTAAGCGCCGACGTAATACTTTTTAACCACGTAATATGACTGAAAATAATTTACGTGTTCTGTTTGTTATTAGACAGGTTGTACAACATAATAAAAATACTTACAACATAATTTTTTCTTGTAAACTAATATGCATTCTCATAATATAAAGTTTAATTTGAGGCAAAAAACACATTTGCCAGTGTGAATCGGTTTAAATGTAAAATATTATTTTTGTAGATTTGCATAAAAGAGCATGGAATTACTTCTATCTGTCACTGTTTCGTGCCTTTACATTTTGCACCAAACAAAAAACAAAAGTGCTTACTGACAACACTGACACAAAAGACATTTTGTCTGTGATTAGGTATTTTACACGTTTTCACGCAAATCAACACTAAACTAGAAATAATACTGGCCATTGACAACTGACATTCAATTTTTAATTCTTCTCTTCTCTTTTTAAATAGTCCACTTTCTGACTTCCATGCTATGGGCACGTTTTGAGGTGTTACCACAGAGTAAAAAGGTTATCGTGGATATGACATAAATATTTTTAAATGATTATTTAATCCTAGATAATTAAACGACATAGCAAATTATCATTTAGAAATAAATGTGTTATATCTAAGTATCTGATTTTAGTCCGACAAAAAAGAGTTGCAATTAAAGCTAAAGTGAGAGATATCATTGCATCTCTTTCTCGACTCATCCACTGTGGTAACCCTTGACCTTTGCACGCCTATACCTTTCTAACCATAGTCATGTATATACGTAATTTCATGCTCAATAGGTTTAGTGTTTTGAGAATGCTAGTCGGTTGTCCTATCCTTAGTACCGGAGAGAAACAAATACCATAATCGTTGATCGGAACCTTCGCTCTTATTGACATGGCACTAGAGTATTTTTTTCAGTGTGCTCCTCACCCCTCGACCCGCCCAGGAAGACCATAGACTCGATAGTCATGGCCGGCTAACCTCCTCCGGACTGTCTATGCTTGCCGCTTGTCGCTCGCTTTGTTCCCTTTTTTGCACATTTTGGTCTAAGGTAAGATTGTGCTGTGCTTACTGGTTTCCATTATACAAGTGCGCATAGGTACGCATGGCAATTAACTAAACCATGTTCATGAAGAACACATTTGACTATAGCTTAAAGCAGCAGCGCATGGTATACAAAAGATTTTAAAATTACCCCGAAATATTTCAGTACATAGGTGGTAAGAACACTCCTGTAAAATTTTTTAGTATTTACTTTTGGTTGATATATAAAAGGCACTAAAGATGTCAAAGGCGTGAGTAGTCGTTTTGAATTAAAAATTTAAATGAAAAACTGAATACAACGGAACGGTTCCACTTTCATTCTGGCGTTAGTTCAGTCTATCATTCTGGTCAGAATGACGAGAAAATGATCGTGTAACCCTTTCGTGACGGACTGATGAAAATTAAATATTTTGACAATGGCTATATTTCATTCTGGCGTTAGTTCAGTCCATCATTCTGGTCAGAATGACGAGAGAATGATCGTAACCCTTTCGGACTGACGCACTGATGGCCGGGCTGATGAAAATTAAATACTTTGACACAGGTTCTACTTCATTCTTGCGTCAGTTTAGTCCATCATTCTGGTCAGAATGACGAGAAAATGATCCTGTAACCCTTTCGTGACCGCCTGATGAACATAAAATATTTTGACAACGGTTATACTTCATTCTGGCGTTAGTTCAGTCCATCATTCAGTATGCTTAGTATAAGTTTTACTTCACCAAATACTTCTCGATCGCGTTTAAGTAAAAAAATCAATTACTATGGAAACATAGACAGCGCCTCCGCGCGCACGCGTCCATGTTTCCATAGAATTTAAATTTTTACGTAAACGCGATCGAGAAGTATTTGGTGAAGTAAAACTTATACTAAGCATACTGGCCAGAATGACGAGAGAATGATCGTGTAACCCTTTCAAACTGAAGGCCTAAAGGCCGGACTGATGAAAATGAAATACTTGAAATAATATGGCGTCAATCCGTTGTATTTAAATGATAGAAAACCAGAATGTTAGACTGAACTGACGTCAGAATAAACGTGTAGGTACTTAACGGTTGTCGTACTGGGGTGTTCAGTCAAAGTGACCCAACCATCTGCTGAAATATACTGAAATAATTTTAAAACTTATTGTTAGTCATGTCGTGACGTAGCATGAAGGGCCATAAAATTTGTGAACGGAGTAGATAGAGCTATTGCGCGCTATTTTTCCCTTGGTAATTCGCCCTTAAGTGTAAAAGGGCGCGCTATAATGCTATAATGCTACACTGTTCGCACGTTTAATGGCCCCGCATGCTATTATGCACAGACTTTAGTAGTCAGTTTCCACGGAACTAAAGCTAGAAATTAGTCAAATGGTAGAAAAAAATCGAGCTGTTTCATCAAATTGACGCGGTAAGGGCTGTCATTGTGTGGCACAGCATGCCCAGCGTACTTGTGTGGTAGAAATGAGTGGCTGTGCTAGTTTTTTTACCTCTCTGGCATGCTCAGTTTTTACTGCGGGACAGTGACGTTACGATTTCTCTTAAATGGCAGGAAAACGTGATTTATGACTTTGTTACACAATGCAGTGGTTTTTATCAGAAGTTCTGTTTTAACTCTTTGTGGTAGCTGTTGCTTTTAAAGCCAGACACACACATGCCTGTAGTTTGCACATTTTTATGCAATTAGGTGGTAGGGGTCGTAGTTTAACGAAAAGGATCCAACCCTCAAAAATTCGCTTTTTGATTTTGGATCTAGTTTCAGTACCAACAAAAGAGAAATTAAAGAAGAAAATGTCAGTAGTTTGGATCCTTTTCGTTAAACTACGTACGTATAATGTAGGTATAGTCTACTAGACCAAAACAGGATGGGTATATTGAACTACCTACATGACACACTAGTTGTTACCTGCGATTTCCTTTTGAAGAATTCATTTATTGTTATTCCGTGGGAACCATTAAATTTTTCCCGTCCTCAGGATTTCAAACTATCTCCATACTAAATTTCATCAGAATTGGTTCAACTGTTTGAGCGTGACGAGGTAACAAACAGTGTTACTTTCACAATAAAAATGTAAACAGTTGTCTTTAAAACTAAAAAAATAGTACGTATTTAACAATTAAATTGGTTCGGTTAGGTTAGGTTAATTCTGCATAGGTACATGTCCGAAACACAAAATTTACAAAAAAAAAAATTTATGAAAATAATTCTAATTTCACATTATTCAATCAGTATTCTTATTTCACATTGGGCGAAGCGAAAAAGTTGGATAGAAATACCTACTAGCCTAATATCTCCCGATCGGGAAGTTAGCCCAACCATGTAGAAAGGACGTCAAGGACGTTCAGTGTTACTATAATATGCGTCTTATTCTGATTGTATTAAAACAAAAGAGAAGCAATAACGAATGACGAGTAGTTCACCTATTATAAAATCGTGCATAACATAAAACAGCTTTACTAAAACTGCACTTCTTTTAAAAATAAAACTGTCCGTCTTTTTCTATCGATCATTACTTATTCTCAATACAAAAACATAAAAATGTATCGAGGTCATTGACATTTTTAAAAGTCGTGAAAACTTACGACAGTTTAAACGTGAAGTTACTCATTTGGCCTTAATCTACCGCATATCGATAGAAAAGGACAAAACTCATTCGATAACTCCAAGCGTCTCACTCATCACGCACCGTCTCATACGCACGAAGATACCCGATTCACACCGGCGAAGTGTCAACGCACACGTACTAGCTTCTGAGCTTTAGCACAACAACTAACTAATCAAGTTATATTTGTTAGGAGCTTTCATAACAAAGGGGGCGCTTCTCATATCCATTGAGTGTTATTCGAGTTGTTTTGCTTGCTTTTGCGCAGATTGTGCTTTAGGGGAATTATTGAAATTATTGATTGATTCAGCGGTTGGCGGAGGTCCATCCAATGAACTACAACCTTACTCCTCCATACCACACGTGCAAGAGAGCAATGTCTGTACTACACTTTTTTAAGCAGAAAATCCTCTACTTCGACATAAATCAGGGCTTTTTCAATTTAAAGTGTACAGTTTTCACATTTTTTGTTTAAATGAGGAAACTTTATACAGTTACGTACTTTCATTTTCATAAAGAAAAAGTGTCTTTATTGTTTGAGCTAGTTTTGTGACTGGTTTCCATAGAGATTTTTAATCATCAAAATTAATAGCGTTCTTGATTCTGAGTAAGAAAACTCCAGAATACCTAAATATGGAAAAAAGTAAAACGTGTATTTTAAATTGAAAATGCCCACAAACGCAACGCGAAATTCTCAAGTGGCGGATTCCCTGCATGAAAGAAACTGTCGACGGACTTAGCTGTCTCGCTCTTGTGGCAGCGGAAGCAAGGTAAAAGCTTTAAAAAAATACTGTTTTTTTGCATGTGCCGGGGTGGAAACGGTACTAGTACGATACGGCCATAGAATAATTAAAACAGTGCAAATATTTAAAAAAAACCCCAAGCCATTGTGGCGATGTTGGTACCGATTGCCCGGCCCAAGGTCAATCAGGATACTAGGTGACTAGATATTATGATCAATGGTAAAAGAACTCGAATATGGGGATAGGGGCGGATCCAGAGACTAAATAGGTATGTATGACCTTATTTGGATTTTTTATTGTTGGAATAAAAAAATAATCGTCAAATCAGCTATTATGACCACCAAACGCTATGTTTCAAATGTTGGAATTGCAATCCTTATCTTTCGCTAGGGCTCAAATTTTTCAAGACATAATTATATCCATACCCGAGATTTATTGCGCTACACGAGTATATTTACCTCGACATAATCTAATCACGAATAATTAGGAGTGACATTAACGAAAGTATAAACATAATATTCATGTACATTTTTGACGCTTCTGTCACTATAATCGCAGGAATAGAAATTGGGTTTTAGTCTAAGATTTTGGTATTAATTAAGTATTACAAAGACGTAGCAGAAGAGGAGTTAGATTAGGTTAGGTTTTGTGTAATTACAGCATCATTTTAGTGACTGCTAATCAAACGCAAATGATGGACATTTAGCACTGGACAATATTTTACTTAAAGTGGTCAATCACTGGGTAGTTTACCCTACATGATTGTTTAAAATAAGTATATAAAACGACGGCAGGGTTAGAACACCTACTTTTTCTTGGAGTCATAATAGCTGCTAGTGTACTATGCTCTGGATCCCCCCTCTGAGAGCGTTCGTCTGAGGAGGCTAGCCGTCCGCAGTGGGGGTGCGAGGGCCCGTACTCTGGGGTCTACGCCGCTCCGGCAGCTGTGTTCCGACTGACCTTCCTGGGCTCGGTCGAGGTCGACGAAGACAAGAGGCGGAAGAGGCGGCTCAAGAAAAACATGGTGGAAGAGGCCGTCAATAAGATCAAGGTGGTTCCTTAGTGCTGGCGCTGTAGGGGCGTGAACGCGTTGAAATAACCCCAGCTTAGACCGACAGGAGAAATCGTACTAGTTGCATTACAGTCAAGGTCATAAATCGTTACTAAGAAGTGTTGTGAAACAAGCCCTAAAACTAATTTGACAACGCTGTTTGACGTTACGGACGTTACGGTGTCAAAAACACTCTAGAAAACAACTCCATTTTCCTTCTATGAACGACATTTCAGTCGTTCGACGCTTTATTGCGATCTGCCGCTAGATGGCAGCACCGCTATTAAAGAAAACTACAGCTTAACGCTTTACGTCATTTTAGTCACGGAATATTTTATCTGTAATTATGGTTTTGGCTTCAAATGCTAAACAGCTGTTTTTAACTTTTTTTTAACAATTTATTTCTTGTTAAGCAGTTTAAAATGTAGTACCTAGATAGATATAAAAAATCGTCTTTACAGCGTCAGCACTATGTCAGTGGTTAGCAGAGCACCGATTTTGGTTTATGTTTTTATCTTGAATTTTAGGCATAGGTAAATCACATTTACAATCAAATTTTATATTTATAATTGAATAAATCAAGTCAAATAATCGATTGTACACGCAATAATAATAAAAAAAAACGTTTGTCACTATCATTAAATTGCGCATTTCCATCTCCATTTGTGTAATTTGAGATTTCAATGTAGAATTTGGTTTAAATTTTGTTCCGTAGCATGCACAAACAATATACTAATAATAATTGTTTTCCTCTCGCTCACACGGGGTATCATCAGGCTTTGGTAAGTTCTAAATTCTAAATTGAACACATCGCATGGCCGTGTGTGACAGCACTTTAAAAAAACTGTTGCAAGTTTAATGCTTTTTTTTTTTCATTTATTTCTGGCCAGCGATACAGAGCCCTTCCGCCAGACTAATGTCAAAGTAGTAAGTATTACCAACTTTAGAAACTTAAAAGTAGCTTTTAAACACGGCTATGTTAACATTTGTAATCCATGTCCAAACCTATAATCAAAACGTGCTATGTTATGCTAGATGCCACTTCATCTAAGATCCCGCATTCAAAAGATCTTTAGAAAAAGTTAGAGGAACTAAACGAATGTTTAGACACAATCGTATTTTAGAATAAATCATCATTATTAGGGCATTTTAAATCGGTTTTTGTTGTAAGAAGAAAACCGAAAACAGAAACGACTTTTCTCGTACAACTAGAACCGGTTTTAGATACCCCATTGATTAGGGCCTAATCAATATCCTCTGGTTCACTATATAACTACATCATGAGCGCCAGACAGAGATCTTTTGTTTTTTTACTCATAGTGTTACCAGTTACAAAAAAGAACATCTGTTATTCCTCTTTTGTTTTTTTTATTCTGTAACCAAGGCTTGCAGGATTAGGAAATAAACTGCTGTGGCATTTACCCCCTTTTTTTGTTGTCAACAGGCACCCGAAGGCGAAAACCAGCCAAGCACAGAAGTGGATCTGTTCATATCAACGGAGAAAATTATGGTCCTGAACACGGAACTGAAGGAAATCATGATGGATCATGCGCTGAGAACGATCTCGTATATAGCTGATATTGGGGACCTCGTGGTGCTGATGGCTAGAAGAAGATTCGTCCCTCATGAAACGGACTCTGACCAGCCCAAGTTGAATCGGACGCCGAAGATGATATGCCATGTTTTTGAAAGTGAAGAGGTGAGTGCTTTTTCTGTATAATCTGGAATATTTCAACAGATTGTTGGGTTACTTTATCCAAAGACGATTAATTCAAGAAAACTGTCAATGTCTGTATGAAATGCATAGACACGCACGCACATACATACTGACACACGCATTTATAATATATCTAGAATGATTAAAAATAAATCCACCATGCTACAAAGTTAATCTTACAGCTTCAAATTTCAAATATCCGAACTAGATTACCTTAATTTCCAAGAATTTAGGAAGTTTGTCGCTGCCCGTTATTCTAACACATTTGCAAACCTTCCAGGCGCAATTCATAGCTCAATCCATAGGCCAAGCCTTCCAAGTAGCCTACATGGAATTCCTCAAAGCCAACGGCATAGAAGACCACAGTTTCGTCAAAGAAATGGACTACCAAGAAGTCTTGAACAGCCAAGAGATATTCGGTGACGAATTGCAAATGTTTGCGAAGAAGGAGCTGCAGAAGGAAGTGGTGGTGCCGAAGACCAAGGGGGAGATTCTGGGGGTGGTCGTAGTGGAATCGGGGTGGGGTTCGATGCTGCCCACTGTGGTGATAGCTAATTTGGCACCGGCAGGCGCAGCGGCGAGATGCGGGCAGCTAAATATAGGTAAACATACAATACAGACATAAAACCGGTCAAGTGCCAGTCGGGCTCGTACATGAAGGGTTCCGTATCTCCGTACAGTCGACTACAAAAAGATCGATACCGCCAAAGTTACAAAGATATGTATACACACCTTTATTGACTTAACATTAAGGTCGTGTATACATATTTTTGTAACTTTGGCCGTATCGACTTTTTTGTAGTCGACTGTACAATGTTTTGAAAACAGTTCAGCAAAAAATCACCGAAATGTATAAGCACTAAAATCGCAAACTTATGAGTTGTTAAACATCCAGACAGCATAGGGTTGCCGCTGCCTAGCAACTGACAGCTGTCGCCTAACAACGCCTAGCAACCAAAAAACGCTGAAAGAAAAAGGTTTCTTGTATGAAGAGACCCCCATTAATTTTTAAGTTTATCTTATTTTTAGTATTTGTTGTTATAGCGGCCATAGTAATAGATAATCGGTGAAAATTTCAAGTGTCTAGCTATTACGGTTCAGTAGATAGCCCTGTGACAGACGGACAGACAGACAGCGGGGTCTCAGTAATAGAGTTCTGTTGGCACCCTTTGGGTACGCAACCCTAAAATAAGGGAAAATTGCATACTTAAGTCCCGGCTTATACCGAAGCCATGTGTCGCTCGCTGGAAATGCTCCATGCGCCTTCAAAACACACTGAAATCTTAAACGAATATTTGTCGTAGCTTCTCTTCAAAAAACGTACATAGTAACTTCTGAACCGGTAGTATAATTAGATCTTTACGACGATATTATCGTTGAGAATCTATTGTACGGTCGGCCTCGGAAGTCGCTGGACACTATAGTACTTTGTCACTTTCACTAACGTGACAAATTTCATACTTCATAATATAATTGGTACTACATAAATATTATTGCAACGCTGCTGAGAGTAAATATCTTACACATTTCCTGCTTGATTTCATCACCAGGTGATCAAATAATAGCGATAAACGGTGTGAGTCTGGTCGGCCTGCCCCTATCCACGTGTCAAACCTACATAAAGAACTCCAAGAACCAGACGGTGGTGAAGCTAACGGTGGTACCGTGCGCGCCTGTGGTGGAGGTCAAGATAAAGCGGCCAGACACCAAGTACCAATTGGGATTTAGCGTGCAGAATGGAGTGGTGAGTTGGGTTTTTATGACTGTAGTTATAATAGTGATATAGGGGTATTGTCGGGAAGTAATAGCTCTCAAGGGGCTTAGAATACGGGGATCGTACTTTTTTTGTCAATATATCGATCGAATGCTCAAGCTAGCCTGAATGTTTTGAGACGGTCTATTGCCTGGGAAATTCTAAACATAAAAAGTAAAAATGAGCATTTTAAATTTACGAGTATTGAGCTGTGATTTGCTGCAGTACCTACACAGAATTTGCTTTTAACACACGACATAGATATGTTAGGATATGGCAGCCCCTAAGAGCATCTAATTAAGTAACAATGGGTCAGTTCCCGGTAAAATTTGAAACGCTATTTATATTTACGATGCTGCCATCTGTTATATAATGCGTACAACTCCAACCCCCCAGATCTGTAGTTTGCTACGCGGCGGTATCGCGGAGCGCGGCGGCGTGCGAGTAGGACACCGAATCATAGAGATAAACTCGCAGAGCGTCGTTGCCGTCCCGCACGAACGCATCGTCAACCTGCTGGCTACTTCTGTAGGCGAGGTTAGTATGAAAGACATTTATTGCGATATCTGTAAAACGTGTATTAGGCCCTGTTTCACCACTCTCTTACAAGTTCCTGGTATGTTATGTCAGAAATATCTGTGATAGCGTTTCGGTTTATATTGTTCGAATAAACAGAGACAGCATTACAGATGTCTGTCATATAAAATATAAGGAATTTGTCAGAAAGAGGTGAAATAGGCCCTTAAAGTAATAAAAAAGGTTTCCGTCTATTACAGATATAAGAATTACGTAACTCACTAATTTTGAACATTTTAAATTCACACCCCTAAATGTGTGACGTAATTTATAAACACATTATTAATTTTTTCGGAGCCTTATTTTTCCTCTTATTCTGTTTAAACACAATCTTTATCTAGAAATCGATGCCTTTCAGCGCCATCTATTGAGATAGTTTTAAACTATTTACGCTCATGTTAAGACCAGTACAAGCTATGATGATGATAATGGTTTTATATAATTTCAGATATTAATGAAAACGATGCCCACCTCAATGTTCCGACTGCTCACTGGGCAAGAGAACCCCGTGTTCATATAATGCCGCCGCGGCGTCACAAGTGCCTGCTTACGATATTACACAGCGCTGATTCACACGTTGGCTGCCCTGTCTTCGCTTCGCTTCAAATAAAAAAAAAAGAGTTAAAAAGATTATTTATTTTCTGTCTCAAAGACTTGAATTCCATGGTCTACCAATTCATTATAAAAAAAGTTTGCAGTGGTTTTACTTACAAGGCGATCTGTCAAAACTGACAGCGAGGGTGACTGCGTTAGTTCTACTTTAGGCCACGCTGAATAATGCCTAGACGCACTGTAGACCTTCATGCCACTGCATCTGGTCTTAATTAATCTCCCACCGTATTCGGGTCAAATTTAATATAATAATAATAATTTATTAATATACTTTTTTGCGTTAGTGTCGATCTAAAAAGAATTTTAGCCGCCATGTGTGTTAAAAATTGCACAGATTAAAAATGGTGAACGATTACGATCAGTATTATCAAAGATTTTAACTCTAGGAATGCGGGAGAAGTTTTGAAGAGGAAAAAATCTCAACCCCCACGACAGCATTCTTAGTACACAACTTAATAGTCCACGAAGGGTGAGGAATATGGTTTCCTTTTCTCGGAAGACACAGAACTTGTATTATTAGAATTAAAAAAAAAATGTTATGATACAGAGTCTATTGCTTTGCCGATTTAAATGTGTGTGGACGTAAGACGAAGGCAGCACCAGCCGCATTGCCCTTTATCTAGCTAGGAATGACGATAGTTATAATGGTGATATAAACCTTGTATAAGCGATGACAGGGCCCAACAAAAACTAGCTTAGCTCTCAAAATACTCAGATCCCGTGGGAAAATGTGATGAATATAAGTCGGGACGCTTTATAACGCTTGCGTGGCTGAATAAGGTACTTAGGATAAGTTGTGTATCTCTCTAATACCACTTGCATTTACTATGACAACAAAATGTTTTAATTTATTTTAAGATCGATTTACTTAGAAATGGGAACGATTTGAATAGATGAGATCGTACATATCGTTAAAATAAAATTGAGACATTGTATGTGGTCTGTGTATCGGTAATTGTTGCGAAACACGCCACCAGGAGGCGCTGGTTGTTTTCATATTGTCTTTAAAAGTTTATGGTAACGCGTCTCTGACATATAAAATATTTATAATATACAAAAGGGGTGATACAAAAACGATCTTATCTTTTTAAATTATCGTTATTTCAATTTTATTTTTTGTGATAGGGAAATGCAAGTGTGTTTTCTTTGATTGTCATGACAATGTGTATTTGTACTCCATTTAATGTATAAACGACGTCAAACAAAATGAAGCGGATGTGTGTAAGCGCCAGTTTGATCCCGGCGCGAACTTATGCATGTTCTATGTATAATAGAAAATATGTACGATATTTTTAAATATTACGTTTCAAATACGCCATCTGTTTTTACAAGATTTTTATTTAAATTTTCGTATTTATGTAAGTCTTTAAATAATTGCCGGTCGAAATTCACGCCGCTTCAAGTGATCGGATCGATTTGAAATTTGCCTACGGATATGTAGATGGGGTGATACAAGTACAGCCCACTAAAAAGTCGTATTTTATTATATAAACTTTTGTTTAATCATAGGACCGTGGGCCCGTGCCTATGCCACGTAAAGTTTAAAAGACCGCGCTTTTTGAACTTTATACTTGCCACAAATAAATTCTACAAATAGTGGTATATATCTATCAGATTCTATTTACTCCATCAACATGAAAGAAGTTATAATCAGGGGCGTAGCTACCGCCGTATCAGCCGTATCGATGATACGGGGCCCCCGGGGCTATAGAGGCCTCTAACGCGTGTAAACAAAAATTAGTAAAATGTTATCCCCAATGTCCCGGCAAAGCCCCCCAACTAATTTTGATGATACAGGGCTCCTCTAAGGCACGCTACGCCACTGGTTATAATACAAATACGATAACATATAATATAGGTTGCTAATAAATAATCTATAAAGATAAACAAACTACATACTTAATTGCTAGTTCGGAGTTCCTCAATGGAAATATCTAAATATATCCCTAAACAAGAATCTATGACAATAATCGTCAAAAAATATCTGAAATATCTTCTTCATTTTGTTTGCCGCTCCCTGTACCTATAGATTGAATATCACGTACCCCATTCATATCTGCTTAGTTAATAAATATTCTTTATGTAAATGCCGTTAAATACGTTTTATAATAAAAATTATAAATTACTTTCCGAGTAAATTAATATAATGAAAAAATAGTTGTACGCCGTCTTAAACAGCCGTCTTCATTTTACAAATGTTCATGTGTTGCCATAATTTGACATATCGTTTCCCCTAGTTTTATTATTTATTAAATTAAGTTAATCTCGAATGCTGCCACTTTATTTTAACAATAAGATAATTCATTCCATTAAAATTAATCATCATCACAAATTTTGTATTTTGTTAAGTTAACATTAAAAAAAAAACTTTAATTTTTATCTTAGAGAGAACGCTCCTGTATTTTAAGAAAAATAAAATATAGATTTTGAAAGTCACTTTACGCACCATTGCCGTATGTTCAGATTTCAGTGTTAGAAACGGTGTAAATTTGTAGAAAAATTGTGGTTAGACGCCACGTGAAAACAAATTTTAACCAAGCCATCTTTAAAAGACTCGATTTGTTTCAGTACCTCGGCTCGTGAATAATGATACAACTCGTTATATTTCTATCACCCGCTCTCTTTTATCAGAGACAAGTTCTAAACTCGATTGCAAAAGTAATTCGAGAGGTAACATTCTTCACACGAGGCACAAATCTACAGTGATTATATCTAAATGAATTGATTAGTGGATATAGTATTGGATGAAAGCATTATTTCGTGTAGCATTTCAAAAGATATATCATATTTTGTAAATTTTATAGTGTCGCTATAGCATACTATGTAACCTATAATAATATATAATGTATGTCCTATGTTCTTAGCTAAGCTTAGCGCTCTGAGGACGAGTTCTGAAATGCTATCATGCTAGTTTTTGTCGCAGCATCCATCCCTTTCTAATTAGTGTCTCACGAAAGGGACAAACGCTGATAGGCACGCGATGGACGCTGGCATGTTAGCAGTTCTAATATTTATTTCTGTATAAATATTTACTAACTTGACTTAATCGTCACAATAAGACCATTAGGACCCCTTTATCTATTGCTTATTTAATTCCTATGATATTTTTTAACTCCTGTATAACTATACCTCCCAGTATCGCGCATTAATTTCATCTTTCAGCCAGTGTCTTTCAAACGCCTAAATTGTCATATATTTTACCCTCAAAGCTGTATTTTTTTAATAAATTGATTATAGTGTAGACCGGTACAATTATTACACTGATTAATCTTGACTTGTACCGTTTTTCACTAGAATTACTCTGTTCTTTCATAATTTTGGACACTGGCAACACCATTCAAACATTATCGATGTTCAAGTTCTAATATTATATCATAGTCTGAAGTGCTACGTGCGCAGTTTGCCGAAGGTAGAAGCTATCTGTCCCCTTTTCACTAGTACAGCGGAAAAAGGACAGATATACACAGCACCAACTGTAAATTAGCGTGGAAGCATGTCTGATGTAATTTTATATTGCTAGCTGTTGTGAATAAAATTTATTTACATTAATAAATCACAGATGATAAACTATAGCTTTTATCATGGAGCAGGTATGGTAGCTACACTGTAACATGTGAAATAACTATTGTTGTTTTCATTTCTAAGAGTATTATTCTAGTCTGCATTAAAGTTAAGAATAAACTGAACAAACTGGTTGGTGTTGTTTTTTTACCAAGTTCCTGCAGATGTTTCAGGCACTACGAACCGACGCACCGACATGGGTATTCATTTATGAAATAGCTTTCGATTCGAACCTGCATCTTTTGGCTGTACGCGCCGACTACGCTAGCTATAGCAACCGCCCGCACCATGCCAAGCTAGATGGCGCTAGAAGTTGCAACACTACTCTCATTGGGAAGAAAAAAGTGCCCACTATGTCATTATGTATAATAATATTTTAGCCACAATTTAGTTGTCAGTATCCTCAAATTCTTCCAAAGGACCTCAAATACTCGTAACGTGCTTTATATACTAATGAGTCAATTTTCCTGCTACTAGGCAAAAATAACTTACGATTTTTGCTGTTGTTTTGCCTCGTTCTCATTACTCTAAATTTACGGTAATGTTGGATAAATTTATAGTTTTCTTATGTATTTACAAAAATTTCGTATTTACACGTGCAAACATTCCAACCACTTCTACATGACCATGAGGCAGCATAATTCGACGAAAATCTTGGGGTTTGTACCACAAATATATACACAAATTTGAGGGTATTCTGGGTAGGTTTACAAATCGATCCGTCAACGTTTTGATGTTTAGTGGCGCCATCTTTTGGCAAGTAGCTAAACTAATAAGTCGCCATCTATTCCCGCATAGCTCAAAAACTTCGGAAGACTGCGAGCAAAACTTGCCTTGGTGTTAGAGGGCCTCTATTCATTATGTGAAGCGATTTTGTCTCTTGGCGAGGTGTCGTGACATTTGGCTGGGTCCCGCCAAATATCACGTGATTTTTCAAAATGCGTAATTTCCAGTTACTGTGCTACTTTATGTAGTACGCATAAATGCATTAAATATTAGAGGAGAAATATGATTTACTTCCTCCTGCTTGCGACTGCGACGCGCCCCGTTTCTTCTGTGTGGCTTGTGCCTTAGTGCAGTCAAGCCCCTCCCAAATATTCCTGGATCTGACGCTGGTGCATACATTGAGCTTAGTGTACGGTGCTACGGTGTTAGGTCGGAAATTATTAGAGCACTTAACCCTTTACCTACGGGCACGATCTGAATAAATATGAATTCTCTACCTAATTACAGTGACAGAAAGTCTATTTTATACTAAACATACTGTCAAGTGCGAATATTCGTCACAATGACCATCATTATCAGCCTGAGTCAGTCCATTGCTGCCTTATGCCTCTACAATGGCACGCCACTGCCCTACAAATATCATCGCCCCACCTAACAATAAGGCGCTCTATACTACGTTTACGGTATACTGACCGAATGTTCGCATGTCAATAATAGGGAACGTGCACATAGCCGGTGCTGCCAACTGGTGCCATCAATTTGAATGTTTTACCCTGATAAGTTTCTTTTACTGTCCGCACAGTGTCTCTTCTGTCGCATTAAATAAATAAACAAAATAAATAAATATTAGGGGACAATCTTACACAAATCGACCTAGTCCCAAACTAAGCAAAGCTTGTACCATAGATACTAGGTATCCATAACTCAGGAACAAATATTCGTGCTCATCACACAAATAAATGCCCTTACCGGAATTCGAACCCAGGACCACTTGCTTCGTAGGCAGGGTCACTACCAACTAGGCTAAAGCGGTCGTTAATAGTGCTGCTGCCTATAGTTTCTGCACATTCCATATAATATACCTAATCTTAAAACTAAGCTTTTGTTGTACAGTCAAGGGCAAAAATATGTAAATATGTAATAAATATGTAATACACTTTAGTACCTTGTCTATTTTCGTCATATTTGAACTGCCATATATGAACAGTCACAGTGGTTAAAGTGACAAGGTACTAAAGTGTATACATATTTTTGCCCTTGACTGTACTGTTCATTATCTAGTCGTCCAGTTCAGATTTGCAGGAAAACTCATGCACGCGTTACATTACGCAGCCGTAAAGCAAACTAGTTTTAAGTGGTCAATCTAACAACGCAATGTAATGCTACTTGCAGATTTAATCTGGGCTTTAGGCTATCGGTTGGCGTAACTCGACAAAGGATCATGGTTTGGGTCAATGGCACTATCAAACAAACAAGAAAATATACTTAATTCAATCAGACTTCTTATCAGATAGGGCAAGGTCACTGATCAAGCGCAATCAAAATATTATGACAGTGTCCGATCTTTATAACAAAGAAAAGTAGATTTTGGCAGAACGTCCCGATTTTCGACACAAAACTTTTTAACAAAAAATTAAAAAAAATATATACTCTAGTATTTTAAAGAATCAATTTTTTTTACTATTTATTTTGACGGGGTGCCCTAGGCAAACCCCGACATGAAGTGCTCATATTCAATGGGGATACTCTAAGATGGTATAAGGTATCCCCCCGTATATTAATCTGCCGCGCTCGAGTAACTTCACAAATCCCCTCTTGGGCTCCCCTACTATGAGTTTTTCGCCATTTATGTGCGAAATTACATTTGAAATTTACTATGAGCATTACGGTGAAGGAAAACATCTTGAGGAAACTGCAACCTGCGAAGAAATTCAGTGGTGTATGTAAAGTTCCCAATCCACACTTTGCCCACATGGGAACTACGGCCCAAGTCCTCACGCAGGTATATAGGCTGGGATGATGATGAGATGACTTAACTTCTCTTTGGCTATCAGTTATCATATAAACGAACGTAATTTCGAATTCAAATAAAAGAATGAAAATTTAAAAACGTTATTCCATCACAAAGAAAAATTACTTATAAACGTTAACTTTTACTAGCAAACTATTTACATATAAGCTTGTACGGAACTCTCGGTGTGGTGCGAGTCTGACTCGCACTTGACTGGCTTTTTTTAGTATGTCGTCCCGCTTTCGGTGGAAGAAAAAAAACTGGCGACTGTGTATGATTAGTGTTGGTCTACGGGAAGTGTAGGGTTCCGTAATTCCGTATAGCAAATATTCAATAGGAAGGTAGTATGGATGGTCGATCATTACTCATTTTTCATCAACTTTTATAGAATAAAATTTTTCATGAACTTTTATAAGAGCCAAAGGCTACTACAAACACAGGGAAGCTTAAAGTTCCATCTTACAGACTGGCTAAAACTAAAAAGTCGTTTCTGGGAAGATGCATACGTTTTTATAATAAAATTCCGAAAACAATAACCGAAAAACTGATACAAAATTCAAATCCATCGTGAAGAAGACATTAATATCTAAGGCGTACTATAAAATTAATGACTATATCATGGACAGGGATGTTTGGAAATAATTCCGATCCGCATTGGCGATCCCTAGTCTCAAATAGTGTATCTACTGTGTTAAAAAATTTAATTGTATTAAATACTTTAGATGTATGTAATTTAATAACAATGTAGATCTGATTGAAAAAAATATACCTTGTCGAGTTTCTTGCCGGTTTCTTCTCAACAGGGTTTTTTCCGAGCCGGTGGTAGATTCTTCGACATTCATAGGAGCATCAATTGATGCCTAAATTGAATAAAGAATTTTGAGTTTGACTTTGACTTTGACTTTAATAAGCAGAAAGAGGGTAGTTGAGCGTGAGCGTGGTATCATTATGACAAACATTACATTTTGACCTTTAACAAAAAATTATGCTACTCGATATTGACCCGCAAATAGCTGGGTCCCTACTGAGCGTGCTGCCTCGCGAGGCTAGCGCATGAGGTATAATTCGGTTTGACACAAGGTTCAAAATCGCGCCGAAAATGGCTTCCTCGCGAGGCAGTCCGTTCAGTGGGGAGCCGGTTAATTACATTTGAAATTCAGCAAGAGCTTTATACTGAAGGAAAACATCCTGAGTAAACCTGCACCACCTGCAAAAAACTTAAAGGTGTGTGTGAAGTTCCAAATCCACTCAGGGCCCATGTGGAAACTACAACCCAAGTCTCATTCTGTAGAGGACTTGTATTAATATAACAATATCAGACTGCATTGTTCACACTTGCAATTTGACCTACTAACTGAATTATTCGAAGCCATGAGGATTCTAATTCAAGTGTAACATTACCTAGTTTGTGCCTGCGGGTTTGTGAGTTGTTTTCAAAAAAGTTGTACATGGTAAGGGCTTGACGCATTCACTGCCACCTGACTTCCACAGGTGCCACCGATGCACATGTGCGTTCAAAATGTATGAATAATTATGACAGCGGCACTGGGCGAACTCCCGAAAACGCATATATGCGTCTGTGGCAGTGAATGCGTTAATCAAAACAAAATCACGATTGCTTCCTTTGTGTAACGAAAGTTAGTCATACAAAATATATGGGTAACTTTTGTTACACAAAGGAATAAATTAAGTTTTGTTTTTATTAAATCACTTAATAAAATCAAAACTTTTTTGTTTGTTTTGTTTAATTAATCACAATATGACAAATAATAAACCACATTATTTCATGATAAATGTGAGGTAAAAACAAATTTGCATGTCTCATTATATTTACCTAGAACCATTAGGTTAAGGAAAATATTATTTCTTGTACTTTACATGTGTGGTTTATATAAATGCCACAAATAGTTCAATAATGAAGCAACACCAGGGATTTGTAAATTAAAATAAAATAGTGGTTAATTTTGTATATTATGTATTTTGAAGTTTGCTCACAAAGCCAAATTAATTACATAAATACAATTCAATGATAACTTTTATACAAGGTATAATAGTACACGAAAATCCATAGTGAAATCATTTTGATGCAGCTGAATCAGTGAAAAATAATGCTTAATAACCTCCTGCATTGGAAGCAAACTAAAATCAGTATCACTAGAGATCTGTCGCAGCTAATGTGTCAGACTGGTTGGTTGCACTGGGCCGATTGATAAGATGCTTAAGACATTCAACTTTGTGACAATACACACTATCTTTGTATAAAATTAACCAAATTTGATAACCATGAAATATATACATTTAAGTCTCCAAGTACATTTTATTTGATATCATCCGTGACAGTAAAAAAATATGCATACCTAGTATCAACGAAGCTACGTGTGAACGGGAGACCCGCGGGACCGACGTCCGGAGACAAACAAAGGGCGAGGCTACATAGAAATGCGAGAAGATAACCTGAGGGCCGCCTGGCATTGGCCGCTAATAAAATTTCCACAATTGTCTCTTCACAAGTTACTGGGTCTAGGGTGTTGAACATAACTTGCACTCTTAAAACATGATATATTAGTTAGTTTGGTGCCTGGGTGCCGCGGGGGCAGGCACGGACGCGCGGTGGCCTCAGTTGTCCATAGCGTATCTCCGCGTCCACTCCTTGGCGTTCCGGATGGCTTCGCTCTCGTTCACCTTCCACAACTCGGCGACGTCGTTGGCCAGCGGGTCGTCTGGGTTGGGCGCCGACAACAGCGCCTGGATCGAAAGCAGCACCGTACGTATCTGCAGCGCCGGGCTCCACTTGTCCTTCAATATATCCAAGCATATGCGACCTAGTCGATCTATGTTCGGGTGATATATTTTCGTTATAAACCTAACCTTAGGCGCCGACATCGGATAGTCCTCCGGTAGAAATAACTCTAATTTGAACAGTCCACCTTCGAAGGGCGAGTCCTCGGGACCTGTGACGATTACGTGGAAGTAACGCGCATTGGTCTCGCTGGGCACCGCGCTGATCCCAGGCACGGGCTCCTGCATCAGTCGCTGTGTCTCTTTGATTATTCTACGTGGTAAAGCTGCCATTTTAAATATGCGGTCTAGCGCAATTTGTCAAATGAAAGCTAGTAATCATATAATTGTATAAAATATCTAATTGTCTTTCCACTTCACGTGTTTATGACGATTAATGAGGCACGTCTTTAGAATTAACCAATTATAACAGCATTTTTACCATGATATTGCTGAAAACGCGACTACAAAAGCGACACAGATACTTCAATTTTCTTGTCGTAGACTATAGAGTTTAGCCATAAAGAACACGTGCAATATAGAAGTAGATGCGTTCAACGATCTACAATTTCTCATGTAGTGATGAGTGAAGTTAAAATCTGGAAAAGATTACTGGAAATGTTTAATTCGAATAACCAAAAAAATAATACAAAAATAATAATATAAAATGATAAGGACACGAGATTTTAATCAGTAAAAAAAAAGAAGTACTTATTGTTGATTTTCAAACCAAAAGTAAAAACGAGTCACAGAAAACAGACTGACAGCGCTATAGTATTGATGAATTTAACTAGATGGCAGCATTATCGCAAACTTCCGAGATTTGCAACTTGGCGGGAATAAATTGATTTTGTTGTTACGAGTTTCTTCGGTTTTTGCGTGTCCGTACCTAATCGAAATGGGTCTAAGATATTCTATCTACTAAATACTTATACAGTTTCCTTTTAGTGTTTTAATAACTATAATGATCGATTGACTAATAGTTGACCTCGAGAAACAGTCGATAGCGCGATGGTTCTATCGAAAATATCGACATGCTACAGTACTGTCGATAGTATCGAAAGCGAAAATTAGGCGATCTATTCACTTGCGCGATACTATCGATATTATAGTATCACATCAAAAAATCGATAGTATCGTTACTATCGATGATCTGTCGACGCGTTTCGATAGTATCGATAGGTACTATTGATCTTTAGCCAAAAGGAAAAAGGAAAAAGCCGTGGCCTCTGGTTTGGCCTCAAGCAGAGGGTCGTGGGTTCAAATCCTAGCTCGCACCTCTGAGTTTTTCGGAATTTAGGTATGTGCGAAATTACATTTGTAATTTAGCATGAGCTTTACGGTGAACGAAAACATCGCGAGGAAACCTGCATACATCTGCGAAGAAATTCAATGGTGTGTGTTAAGTTCCCAATCCGCACTGGGCCCGCGTGGGAACTACGGCCCAAGCCCTCTCATTCTGAGAGGAGGCCTCTGCCCCCCCACCAGCTTATACCCACTTGTTAGATTTGGCTCTATTCATATTAGATATTCTATATACCTATCGATATTCTTTTACTTAGAAATATATATGGGAAGTGACAGTTAATTTATCTTGCTTAGCTGCTTTATAGTCACATGTTTTATATTAAACGAGGAAATAACTTATTTTGATGTTTATCGGGGCCAGGAGTTAACGGAGTATAAAATAATAAGTTTATGATGGGTTAAGATATTATATTTGGAAAGTAAAACAAACAGATCAAATCATATTTCGAGAAATCGCTTATATTGAAACAAACCTTATTTTCCAATGAAATAATAGCTTTTAATGATAACGAATAACAACAACACAAGATTCTCGACATATATAAATATTATTCAGTTACCAACATAATTCAAGTATTCATTAATTTATAGCTATACACGTTGATATATAAGCTATACGATAATTATTAATATATTTACATATGAAAGATATAGAAACAAATTATAGCCATTTATTGATCATACAAACAAGTAAGTACTTAACTGTCAAGTGACCACGGCGACGGCTCGTAACAAAGTGCCTCTACCTGGCCTAAGAAGGCCTTTTATAAGTTTGCCTTGCCGTCTGGGTGAGTTGCAAACAACTGACGTCACCAGAGTAAGACAATCGGAAAGTATCTTAATTATTATTTCGCTTGTCTTTAGAGCCAAGCATTACCTAAATTATCAATTCCATTATTATATTTCATTTACTTACTTATTTTAACAATATATTTTATCACCTTACATATCTAATAATGTTATAACAGTTTCTATTACTTAGTATATCTAACACGGCCATACTGACATGTACTACGTTCTCGGAGTACATACATACATAGGTAAAATCATTGAGTCAGTTATAAATGTATATATATTTTTTTCTTCTATAAACGTATTATTATTATAGGTAAACTTTGTGATGGAAGAATTAAATAGTCTTAAGTGGGTATAAGCTGAGGGCAAGGCGGATATAAGCTGGGATGATGATGATCTTTAGCAATAGTATTACTACTACTTATTACTTATACTTATTACTATGTATTTACTTATTTTCGTCAATCAATCCTATCGATAGTATCGTCAAGTGTCGATAGTTTCGATGGGACTATCGATATTATGAGTGATTTTCAAGAACACGATAGTATCACGATACTATCGATAGACTATCGATATAGCAACAACACTACTTGGCAGCCTTGGCACCCACAGTTAGTATAGTTCAGTAGGTAAATATTGCTTCACACAATAATCTAATACAAGTGATACAAGAATCTAATCCACCATCAATACTTTTATATTTAGACGACCAGATGGCCTAGTGGTTAGAGAACCTGACTATGAAGTTTGAGGTCCCGAGTTCGATTCCTGTGTCGGGCAGATATTGTATGAAAAATACGAATGTTTGTTCGAGAACACGTTCTTGGGTGTTTAATATGTATTTAAGTACCTATGTATCTATCTATATAAGTATGTTTATCCGTTGCCTAGTAGGTACCCATAACACAAGCTAGCCTAGCTTACTTTGGGACTAGGTCAATTGGTGTGAATTGTGACGTGATATTTTTTTTTACATTTTCGCAAATCTGAACGAAATTAATTATTTTAACCCGACGTTGATCCCTTCAAAAAAGAGTCTCAGGGGATTACGTGCGCAGCGTGCCTCCAAATGAGAAACCGTTTTATTAAAATCGAAATTGTGTACCTTCCACGTTACACGTGTAAGTTCAATGATGTTATTTCTTTAATAATAAGTAGGTACATCGATTTAAGGCAATTTTATGTCGCACGAGTCGCTTTCTCTCCCTTGGTGGGACTAGTGCCTAATCATAATTGTCCTTTGTTTTGTATTAATATTATGTATTAAATTCTGGTTTAATGCCATGGTTTTGAAGTTTTTTTCCCCTTTTTTGTTATGGGATTAAAATTTCATTTTAATTATTGACTTTTAAAAGGTAATACCTATTTCTCTTTTTTTTCCTTCCTTTAAATTGTATTATAATGGTGTATGTACTTGAAATCTAATATATAAAAATCTCGTGTCACGGTGTTTGTTATCGAACTCCTCCAGAGACGGCTTGACCGATTTTTAGATTTTTTTTTCTCCATACTCGGTAGGTCTGAGAATAGGTCGTAGGCCATTTTTTATCCCTCCCCCCCATTCTTCGCGGACGGAGTCGCGGGCAACAGCTAGTAATATATAAAAATCTCGTGTCACGGTGTTTGTTATCGAACTCCTCCGAAGCGGGTTGACCGATCTTTCTGAAACTTTTTTCTCTACATTCGGTAGGTCTGAGAATATAGGTCGTAGGCTATTTTTTCTTTGCAGACGGAGTCGCGGGCAACAGCTAGTCTAATATATAAAAATCTCGTGTCACGGTGTTTGTTATCGAACTCCTCCGAAACGGCTGGACTGATTTTTATTTATGAAACTTTTTGTCCATATTTGGTAGGTCTGAGAATAGGTCGTAGGCTACAATTTATATGGCAAAACATATACGTCGGTTGCTCGTAGGTTGATGGAGTCAGTCGAAAGGTTATTGAGTTGCCTGATCAATCTGTCCAATTAAAACAGCAATGAAACACCAATAATTTATTCAAACGCGTATATGAAAAGTGGACAGAAAGTCCGGCGCTCGCACGACGACATGCTCAAAGTCCATAAAGGACAGTTTCCCGTCACCGTCCACGTCCGCTTCGTCCAACACGCTGGCCACTATGTCTGTCCGTTCCTGCAGCTGCAACTCCCCTCTGGTCAGAAGACGGGTGGCTTCCAGGAGGTCTTCGCGGCCAATGAACATGTCGTCATCTAAGTCGTAGATGCGGAAGGCGTACCTGAGGAGCAGAAGAATACGAGTAAGTTTTGGTACTTTGAAACAGTGTTGCAAAACTATCGACCTCGAAAACTATTGAGGATATCAGAATCAGAATCTTTTTATTGTGTAACTGTGTACATAGGGTCAGAAAAAAATTGAGGTCGGTAACAACAGTTGCCCATACAGGTATACAATATTAATTAAACTTTTAAGACTAATGTTGCAGTACCTATGTTTTAATATCTATTTAACCATTATACTGAATCTTTGTTATTAAAGAATTTCTTTAAGTTATATTAAACTTTTTAATAAGCCAGCTACGTAGTTTGATTTTCAATTTATTACCATCCAACATTTTAATTTCAATGGGGAGTTTATCGATAGTATTGCAAAATCAGTCTATAGTGACCTAAAACGATCAATACTACCGATAGTATTGATAGTTTTTTTACCATCGATAGTATCGATTTTCTAGTGCTAACGATAGTATCGATTGTTTTTGGTTATTGCTGCCTGATTTAGCCGTAAATTCCGAAGAACTCAGAGGTGTGCACCCACGTTCGAACCCACGAGCGTCTGCTTGATATGTCGTAGGTTAAGCCACTAGGCTATTACGACTTTTAAGTACACGCAGTTGATAATTAAAGCGAAAAGGGAAAAGGGCTTGCCCACGGATTATCAGGATTAACGCTCCCCGACCACTTTGCCCGGCCCTTTTGATT
Source organism: Archips crataeganus (assembly GCA_947859365.1). Lineage (NCBI taxonomy): Eukaryota > Metazoa > Arthropoda > Insecta > Lepidoptera > Tortricidae > Archips > Archips crataeganus. The sequence goes on from OX402048.1 coordinate 21,522,045, forward strand.
GCTAGTGATTTGAATTTTTAATGGCTCTACGACGATCAGTGATCTCTCGACCTCCCATCAAATAAAAACAGCTCAAATATTAAATTTAATAAAACTATGAGAATCAAAACAAGTTGTCAATACACACAAAATACAATAAAATACAAAGTCAGTCAAATAAACCGCCCCGGATCGCACCAGGCGCAAATGTGCCCAACACACTAGATTTGTTTTAAAGCAGCTGAAATAGTAATTTTTACAAGACAAACTAGAGCCTAAAACGAGTAATTTTACCCGAGACGTTCTTTCACTCTGTTCGTTTCTTGTAAGTATGACCCCTTTCATTTTTATTTTTATTTTATTTTTAGTACTTAAATATTTGTTGTTATAACGGCAGTAGAAATACATCATCTGTGAAAATGTCAACTGTCTAGCTATCGCGGTTCATGAGATACGACTTGGAGACAGACGGACGGACAGTGGAGTCTTAGTAATAGGGTCCCGTTTTACCCTTTGGGTACAGAACCCTAAAAACGGCTTCTACTCACCAAGCCTTGATGTCCCGGGGCGCTGCCTCGCTGAACACCGACATCATGTCCAGGAAGTCCTCAAACGTGAGGTCTCCGGTCCCATCGTGAGAGAACACCTCGCAGATACGGCGCTTAAACGGGTTTTCCTGGAAATATTCATCATCATCATCATTTCAGCCGAAAGACGTCCACTGCTGAACATAGGCCTCCCCCAAGGCTCGCCAAACAGATCGGTCCCGTGCCATCCGCATCCAACGCGATCCCGCTACCTTAACCAGATCGTCCCTCCATCTTGTTGGAGGCCTTTTTTTTTTTAACGAAGTGGAAACACTTTACGTGCACCCCCGGGCCCGGGGAGACCCAGATGGTTATGTGGGGCTCACGTTCCCATCCTCTTCCCCTGGCGGGAAGGGGAGGGGGGAGTATACCCACTAAAACCACACCGACGTTGCCCTCTTGCCGAGGTTGGTAGGCGCCGTGGGATCCCAAAGATTCTACCACGATCAAAGATTCTACCACGACCAAAGATTCTACCACGAAAAGATTCTACCACGACTAAAGATTCTACCACGAAAAGATTCTACCACGACCAAAGATTCTACCACGAAAAGATTCTACCACGACTAAAGATTCTACCACGATCCAAAGATTCTACCACGAATCTTGTTGGAGGTCTACCTACACTGCGTCTTCCGGTCCGCGGACGCCACTCGAGAACCTTTCGGCCCCATCGGCCGCAGTTCTACGGGCGATGTGCCCTGCCCACTGCCACTTAAGTCTAGCGATTCTTCGAGCTATGTTTAATATCTGTGGTGGGAACGCATTGGATGCGGATGGCGCAGGGCCGATCTATTTGGCGAGCCTTGGGGGAGGCCTATGTTCAGCAGTGGACGTCTTTCGGCTGAAATGATGATGATGATGATATCAGGGCTGTTGAATTAGCATGCAAAGGGCGAGATGTCACGTGCCATCGCTACGCTCTAATCAGAGTTGCGGTGGCTGCTTCAGATATCATTTATTCGTGGAATTTGTACTGTAAATTGGCTATTCAGAAATGATACGTACGCCGCTTGATGTCGTGCATGTATGCGTAATTATATGATATTGTTATTTTAAATAAGGTGTCATAAAATAAAGTTAATTTTACTAATATTAGGGCAAATGCCCCGGTTCTGGCCACGGGCCGGTTTTGGCCATTTCCAACTTTAAGTTGAGTTTACTAAGGTACAGGCAATTGAATAGACAATCAGTCTTAAAGTGGCCAGTACTGGGGCATCTGCCCTATAAACCACCCTAGCGTTTTGAACTGTGGTCTATCAAGCATTCACTATCTCTTTCTGTCAAACGATATACATAAGTAGGTGACAGAAAGACATGGCGAAAGCGATAGCAAGCGATTGCGCGTTATAAAATATGGCCTCTGGTTCGAAACCAACGACCCCTCTAAATGAGAGTTTACATTTTGACGTCAAGAACAATAATGAAGAAGTAACACGCTTTTATTGAAAAAATTGGGACTGTGACAAAAACGCAAAAATTTAATGCATGGTCTATTTTTATCAGAATTATTTTGTTTTATTATGAGAGGGAGGCAAACGAGCAAGCGGGTCATCTGATGGAAAATAATCACCACCGCCCATCATAAATATCAACAACTCAAAGAGAGCCGCAAATCTGTTGCCGGCCTTTAAAGGAAAAACCCTTTTGTTGAAAGCCCCGTTGTCATAATTGTCTGTAAACACTGCTGTCGGAAGCTGGTTCTACACAGTTTCACCATACGTGGCAGGAAGTGCCGAAGAAAACGTACAGTGGTAGAATGCCATTCATCGAGATGGTGACGATGGTATTTAGACTTTCGGCGGGAAGTGCGATGGTGGAATTTTGCAGCAAGTAGCTAATTAAATAGTTCTTCAGAGCACTCGCCGCGGTAGATCCTATAGAACACACAAAGATACCTACGTCCCTTCGCATGGACAAGGAATCCAAACGATCGGAAATCAATGACTGATCACTGACAAGTCTAGCTGCTCTACGTTGAATGCGGTCAAATGGAAGGAGAATGTACCTATTGTTGGTAGGTGAAGGTATATAGGTATTTTTAGTTATTTTTATTAACGTCTACTTAATAAAAGCTTGTTTTTAAAAAGTTTTTTCTTTTCTTTTATAAAGAAGGAGAAATAATACAGGCGTGTTATATTAGTCTTACTTTAAGTTCCGGTAGTTTTTCTATCTCTTCAACGGGGACAGCTATAGTATGCGCCTGGTTCTCAGTCATACGTTTAGGAATCAGGTCAGGGTTCACGTCTCGAAAGCGCTTGAACACTCTGAAAGAGAATTAGCTATATTAGGAATAATATTAAGGGCTAATATTAATAATAATAAATATGTAATACATTTAAATACAGAGCTCTCGCTCCGAATACAACTTTGTACAGGTTAAGATCTTGTCTATCTGTTATGTCGAGTTTTTCTAAATCAATTGGCCTTTATTATACGTGATTGAGTTAACATCCAAATATGTAACATCACAAATATTAATGAACTAAAACAATTACTTTGCTCACCCGCGACCTTACAATAGTTACGTTTATGCAAGAAATGTGCTGTATTAATGATCAGGTAAATTTAGTAATCTTCTCCTTTACTGCGGCTTGGGTCGAATTTGAACAGTTAGTATTAATAAAATATGCCTTACTTATAAATAAACAAAAATTCAAGGTAGTTTTATAATATGTCAATAAAAGTTAATTTTTGTGGGGTAGTTTGAGAATAAGAAAAATAAAGTGGGTACTTGAGAAGTTACAGTGACAAGTTAAAACATTTGTTTTGGTTTGTTAGTTTAACATTTGGTAGCATAGCATACGGTTGTGGTAACTCTGAAGATGAGCTCTGGTTGAGTTCGAAACGCGTCAGTGTAGCTTGGTGGTGGTGATGGTTGGGTTTATGTGATTTGTGTGTGTTCGTACAGTGTGGAGGTGGAGGAACTGCATGAACGCACATTTCTTGCATAAACGTAACTATTGTAAGGTCGCGGGTGAGCAAAGTAATTGTTTTAGTTCATTAATATGGACCTCCGCAAAGTAACGCCTGATTCAATAAATTATCACAAATATTCTCATTTATAATACTAAAAGCATTCCATACAATATTTTTCAAGTACAGATAGTTACCTAGTTAGGTACATCCTACTAATCTAATGTCATAAAGTCAAAAATTTATGCCTACGTTTGTATTTGTTAGGTAATCTGTGATGCTATAATGGCTGGATGGATTTGGATGAAATTTGGTACAGGTTTTTTCCAAAAAAACACTTTGATTACCTAATCGTAATCTAGGCCCATCCTGGGCCCAACAAACCCGTCAAGTTTTCTTTGATTAGTTTGGGCGCTTAGCCAATGAATTACTAAAAAAAGTTCGCAATACGTCAGCAAATACGGTAAAACCGTTTTACCCCACCGTGTTACCTGTGTTGTTCACGGCCGCGAAGCCCGCTATATCGAATTAAGAGTCAATTAATGCGTCATTCACCCCTAAATCCTATTTACACGAAAGGGATTATAATTATGCGTGGGAGGATTGACTTTACCTATTTTATTTTAATTAAAAAAAACCTGCTAAAGTACTCAGTCTAATCTTTGATTGCAATGGCGCTGCGAATCATATTGTGCATTAAATAGTGACAAACAGGTAACCTAGTAGTTGGAAAACCTGACTAAGGTCCCGGGTTTGTCTCCACGTCGGGGCAAACATTACCTATGTTATTCTATGTATGAAAAATTCGAATGTTTGTTCTCGTCGCGAGTGTAGGATGTTTAATATGACTGTATTTTAGTATGTATGTATCTATTTAAGTATATTTATCCATTGCCTAGTACCCATAATACAAGCTATGCTTACTCTACGAGTCGATTGGTATCAATTGTACCGTGATATTTATTTATTTTATTTCTATGTAAACAAAATTGTTTACAAATTGAGAGAATTCCTTGGCGAAGTATCGTTCGCAAAGGAGTCCTTTAAAACGTGTAAACAGTTTTGTTTATATTATTCGACTTTGTTAATTAGCGTACCTACCTACCTATTTGCAAAACTAAAACAATTTAACAATAACAACAATAAACCTCCAAAACAAAATACTCTAAGAAAATAAAACTAAATTATTATATGTACCAACCTATTACTAGCTGCTGCCCGCGACTCCGCGAAGTATAGGAGTAGGTATAAAAAATAGCCTACGACATATTCTCAGACCTACCGAATACAGAGAAAAAATGTTCACAAAAATCGGTCAAGCCGTCTCGGAGGAGTCCGATAACAAACACCGTGACACGAGATTTTTATATATTAGAAGATATTATGGCCATCTCTACAGTAACAATATACACCGTGAAATTTTAGTGGTTGTTTTCCCGAAACGAGGTGATTTAGTATCGATTGTACAATCGATTTATAATTACTATTTTGACTAGAGTCAAAAATCCAATTGTGAAAAACGAAAGTCGAAAATGGCCGCAAACCAATAGTAACGCTTCGTTGGTACCTAACCTATCGTACGATCGTACGCTACTTGTACCAACGAAGCGTTACTATTGGTTTGCGGTCATTTTCGACTTTCGTTTTTCACAATTGGATTTTTGACTCTAGTCAAAATAGTAATTATAAATCGATTGTACAATCGAAACTAAATCACCTCGTTTCGGGAAAACAACCACTAAAATTTCACGGTGTATAGGCCGCCGAGTTGTATCGGCGGGTCGGCGACTTTGCTGTGTATTGCGCTTTACACAGTTTATGATCCATAAACATAATAACCTACAACATCCTGCCTTTAAGACACTGCGTTGTCATTATTTTAACAGTTGCATTATCCAGCTACATTGTAAGCTAATGCAAGCTTAATCCGCAGTGAAACTGTCTCATCTATCTCCACTGCACAGCAGTTTCAAAATTACTATGCAACATTGTGTTAGACAGCAAAATTCGAGTTGGTACCTAAATGTTAGTTTGTATGCTAAAAAAACCGGCCAAGTGCGAGTAGACTCGCGCACCGAGGGTTCCGTACAAATTTGTAGGTATGTAAAAATATACGCTGTAAACAGCCGTATCTATTATAATCTATAGTGTTAGTAGACTTTTAAGTAAAATGTACGCAGTGTGAGATAATTTCATTGGTAAGTCGGGTCCCCCTTACAAAATTACAAATGTTTAGTTTCAGATTTTTCCCTATATTTGTCATCATCATCATCCCAGCCTATACTTATACGTCCCACTGCAGGGCACAGGCCTCCTCTCAGAATGAGAGGGCTTGGGCCGTAGTTCCCACGCGGGCCCAGTGTGGATTGGGAACTTCACATACACCATTGAATTTCTTCTCAGGTGTATGCAGGTTACGATGTTTTCCTTCACCGTAAAGCTCATGGTGAATTACATATACAATTTCGCACATAAATTCCGAAAAACTCAGAGGTGCGAGCCCGGACTTGAACCCACAACCCTCTGCTTGAGAGACCATAGGTCAAACCACTAGGCCACCACGGCTTTTAAAAAAGACCTGCTTTCAAATAAAAAAAAACCGCATCCAAATCGGTTTACCGGTTAAAGAGCTATGATGCCACAGACAGACACACACATATCACGGTCAAACTTATAACATAACACCCCTCTTTTTGTGTCGGGGGTTAAAAAAAGATGACCAAGGAATTAAATTTAATTGATTATGTGTGGTACGTTATTTTATTACAGTTAGAGCCCGTTGTTTGATCAATAGTTAAACAAACTAATAGTTAAAATATACATATATAGTTAACGCATTTCAAAGGCAATTTGACTATTAGTATCTTTAACTACTGATCAAACAACAAGCACTATTAAGCTGTGCTGTTGAACTTAAAACAGTGTCATATTTGACATTATCTTTTACAACCTTTACAATGTCCGTGAAGTCAATATTTATTTATTATCTATGAAAAAGATTTTCTTGACTTGACTAATCCGTCTGATTCCTGGTTATAACTTACCTCAGAATTTCCTTTCTGGTAAAAAAAGTACAGTCCTGTATAAAAAATAATGAACAATTATTTTTATTAATTTCAAACAACTTGTCATACATATTTCATTCTAGTCTAAATATATTTCTAATAAGCCCACCTAAATCAAAATTGAACAGCGACCACCGTTACATGAACAAGTTGTAGCGACTACTAGCGCCATCTAGTCATCACATAAGAAACTAATTTCTACAATCCTACATCGCGCTATCGAAGTTTCTCAATACAACTTCCAACTTTCATCCATCGGACTTCGGTCCCCAGGCATAACATCTGCCTGGAGGGAGAGAGATCTCTCTATGGTTACCACCCCCAAATTGGTGACCCACGACATTGGACAAAATCGCAATCTTCAGACACACAAGACGATGACGCAGTCTCACAGCAAGCCATACTCACCACACTGTGCACCATTAGCATGTGTCTATTATCTGCCTGGTGTCTACAGTTCGCAAATCCTCCTCCCACTACTTCCACTTGCCAATCAATCAACCAACGCTCTTCAACAAGGCTCCGAGCAATCACGCAACAGGCATGTATCTACAAGTAGCAGAGGAACAACAATGCTCGCCGACGAGGCTCTGAGCGACTGGCCCTTGCAAGCGCCCACATGACGCACAGACTGCACTCCACTGCAATTCGTATCGACCTCCGGTCTAAAAGGGGGGCTGATGTAGCGACTACTAGCGCCATCTAGTCATCACATAAGAAACTAATTTCTACAATCCTGCATCGCGCTATCGAAGTTTCTCAACTCGGCTGCATAAATACAACTTCCAACTTTCATCCATCGGACTTCGGTCCCCAGGCATAACATCTGCCTGGAGAGAGATCTCTCTATGGTTACCACCCCCAAAAAGTCATTCCTGTAATTACTTAGGTGCTTTAAACCCCTTCTACACGGTCGGGACCAACCGCCGACCGTGGTGTCGCTCGCGTCGGCCGACAGCGTTCCATACGGTTGGGGCCGACCACGGACAATGCGCTCGCGACCAAGGCCGTTGAAATCAACCAAATATCGGTCGGGTCAACCGATTTCTACACTGTCCATTTTTAAATCAACCCGACCAAGGACACGATGGTTGGCGGTTGGTCCTGACCGTGTAGAAGGCCTTTTAGTATCACTTGCAGTAATTACGTAATTTATCTCTTGTAACATCTGTTTATATGGGCATAATCAACATTAATTGGTAACTGAATGAGAATTCAAAAATTGGTCAAGTTCATGTCGGAATGCAGTTATAGGTAAATGATTTGATCATATATTATTAAGTTTTGATCGACTCATCTTCATCATTTTAGCCGTAAGACGTCATACGTCAGACGTCATACGTCAGACGTCAGACGTCAGACGTCTGCTGGCTATATAGGCTTTCCTCATTGATACTGGGTGAATATTCGAGCGTTTTGACCGCTCGGTTAAACCTCATTACCATTCGATGATTATTACCACAACCGAACGACGAGTCGCACGAAATTTGATCAAACTAGATTCAGCATTGGTTACAGTCTTAAGTTTTCATTAAAAGTTAACCCGAAGCATCATCCTATTTTAGGTTCATTATTCGAGCGTTTCAACCGCCTCACTTTCGTGGTCACGTTTTCTACGAGTTGGCTGAGATTTTGACGCGTTTTCGGTTATTTATTAGAGGACCTGTACTTCTACCGCATAATTAAAAACTGTATCGGAGTCTTTTGCCATTTCTACAACAAAGTGTCCACGCTCGAATAATGCCCTTTAATAATATTTGCTAAAACGGTATAACAAGCGAAAAACGTCGTAAAAACGCTGAATATTCACCCACCCAATCATTACGATTAGAAGCGGCTTGCATCCACCGTGAACCTGCAGCCTTCAGCATTCACCAAATCATCCGTCCATCTTGTTGGTGGACGTCCCACGCTGCGCTTACCAGTCCGTGGTCTCCGTTCGAGAACTTTTCGACCCCAACGGCCGACGTGCTATATGGCCTGTCCATTGCCATTTCAATGAGTTAATCCATTTGGCTATGTCGGTATTGTCGGTGACCCTTTTTCTGGGAGTTTTCAGAAAGAAATGTACCCGTTTTCCTTAATTATCCTTAATTTTTCCATACAAAATTTATTAGTCAGTTTTGTGACGGTCCATACAACATGTATGGTTAACTGCGTCACAAAACTGACAATTAAAAGAGGGAAACTTTTTTATTGCTGAAATCGATAGTGCTTGTGATTCTGAGTAGAAATAACCCAAAATTTGTTAGGTTTTATAAAAAAAAGTACAGGGTACACTTTTTTCTGAAAATGCCCTTCTACGAATTTTCTATGCCTACCTAAGTCAAAATTAACCTCCGACCATAATTACACGAACTGACCATTCCCGTAATTAGGAGCTTTATTCACTACCAGTAATTACGTAATTTATGTCTTTTAATATCCGAGTATCTGGAAATGACATGAATCAGCATTTAGTCGGTAACTGATTAAGGTCCCTAATAACAATAAATTAAAAATTTTAAAACCCACAAAGCAATTCGGTCAATGCCCATTATACGTCTAAGATCATTTTTACAGCTAGCAAAAGAGCTGATATCTTTGAAACGGCTGAACCAATTTTGATGAAATATATCTTAGAACTATCGCCAAGAAACCTACTTTCAAATAAAAAAACCGCATCCATATCGGTTCACCCGTTTAAGAGCTATGACGCCACACACACACACACACACACACACACACACACACACACACACACACACACACACACACACTTACATATGTACAAACACCGACCTGTCACAGTTTTATTATAATGAAGTATTTGATGTAGTTGATACTAACTGCGTAGTAGGAAAAACTTTTACTGTACCCTTACATTACAGGCGTAACTGTTGAAGCTATACTTACATACTTTTTAAGATCCTTGTAACAACATTTCTTCCGAGATAGTGCAAATTCGCTTATCTATCAAACTTAAATACTGCGTATCTTCACTTAATGTAGTTAGGAATGTTTTTTTTTAATTTCATAATATTTATTTTATTTTAACGAATTTTCAAATTGGTCTTTGTCAGATACGCGGAATTTCCCAATATCAGTTAAGTGAATTTGCACTATCGTCAACGGCTTGATGCAACAAAGTGTTTGAGTTTATCTACTTACCTAAACTATTTTCAGAAAATCTCAAAAACACATTCCTTTTTAGGGTTCCGTAGTCAACTAGGAACCCTTATAGTTTCGCCATGTCTGTCCGTCTGTCTGTCTGTCTGTCTGTCTGTCTGTCCGCGGCTAAGCTCAGAGACTGTTAGTACCTCTACTAGAAAGCTGTAATTTGGCATCAATATATATATCAGTCACGCCGACAAAGTGATTGAATAAAGAAAAGTAAAATAAATTTTTTTAGGGTACCTCCCATAGACGTAAAGTGGGGGTGATTTTTTTTTCTCGGCTAACCCTATAGTGTGGGGTATCGTTGGATAGGTCTTTTAAAATCATTGCAGGGTTGCAAACATGATTTTTCAACTTTAAAGTGAAAATTTTCATTAAAATCGGCCGTCCCCCCCTCTAAAATCTAAACTGTTGGGCGGAAAAATTTGAAAAAATTCAGAAGGGTAGTAAATATATCAAATTTACTAGGAAAATTATAGCGGCTAAGATTGCTTGGAAATTATTTGTAGCTTAAGAGTAAATAGTAGCCTAAGGTATAAAACTTACCTAAACTTGGATGATTCCGTACACATACGAAATCCTTAGAAAAATATTACTTGATTTTTTCGTATGGGCTACGGAACCCTACCTTGAGCGTGTCCGACACGCTCTTGGTCGGTTTTTTTATATATAAGAGGGGGCAAACGAGCAGACGGGTCACCTGATGGAGAGCGATCAGCGTCGCCCATGGACACCCGCAGCACGAGGGGAATCACAGGTGCGAAGCCGACCCTTTTAGGAATTGGTAGGCTCGCTTGTTAAAGATCCCTAAGTTGTAACACTTCGTTTACAACCCGGTCCGGTCCGGTTGTATCATTCCTTTACCTGATAATCCTCAAGCTGCTGTTCCGTAAACGTCACCACTTTATTTCCCATACTGACCAAGATAACTGGCCCAAGGCTTCGTCAATTCGTCAGTTCTTGAGGGTTTTCAGCTTGGTTTGTCAGCGTTGAGTTCCGATGCTTCGTCAGCCTTACCAGCTAGCACTGGCCTTGGCTCTGTCAGAGTTCGATGTCTATCAGAATTGATTTATCAGAGGTTTCGACAGTGTTCTGTTACTGCTAGCTATCTGGTTAGATTTTCGCAGCGCTCGAGATTTTTCGGCGTAATTGTGGTATAATAAGTTTTATCATCAATTCCTTTGATGGAACTATAGCTAAACCGTTTTACTGACTCCTCGCCCGCGTGGTACAGGGGCACGGGGGTATGACGACTAAGGGGCCGCGAGAGGCACACGAGGCGTGCTCGCCGCCCGCACCTCTCCCGGTACTTTAGTTTGTCGTCATACCCTACCCTGTACCGCGCGCGCGAGGCCTCTGTTAAACGGTTTAGCTATACGTGGAATTTTTAGTCTCAATCTTTTGCACTTGTTTTCCGAAGTACCTAGTTTACATTAAAATTGTGGTTTAGTTTAACGCTTTCGCTACTGGCTGTCAGACTCGAGACTTCTTCAGGTGCTACAAACGCACATGTGCGTTCAAATGACTGCCACAATCAAATGACAGTGGCAAGTCACGAAAATGCATACATGTGTTCCCGGCGGTGAATGCGTTAACCGAACTAAATGTAGTTAAAAAGTAGACAATTGGGTAAAAGCTTTGGGGCAATGTAGCTGGAGCAAAACGAGTAGTTCCAACAATGGAGCTGGTAATATAATTAGTGGGAATAGATCTAATTAGTAAATTTGTTCGTTTTTTCGCTAAGTACCAGCAGGGCAGCCTGTTGCCGCCGCGGCCGCAATAAAACTGGAGGAATTAACGCCGTGGTATTAGGGTGTGACGTGGACAGAGTAGGTGCGGATATAGAGGTTTTGTTTACGCGATTTCGTGTCAGAAAGTTAATACTTCTGGTGCGTCTCGTATTTTCCCACGTCAGAATAGCAGGTAAGCATTCGATATCTAATGCACTACACACGGCGCAGGTGTTCATGTATGTATGGATAACTCTGTATAGGTGACATACAAAAGTAAAGGATCTGTTTTATGTAGTTTGCACCAAACCGCATCTCATTCATTCAAACTTAAGATTTGGGTGATTCTTCGAGGCCCCCATTTTCGATGTCCGGGGGATAATTTTAATGAACCCTTCAGTTTAGAAGTTTGATTTTTTTTTCAGAGGTTGCATATATCTGTATTTAACTGGGGCATATGTCAGTTTTTGTGTAACTGGTTCTAATTATTTACAAAAAAATAATTAACACCATGATTTTTACTACTCTGTCGTGTCCGTTCCCCATTTTCATGAAAACATACGATTATATCTCAAAATCAGTCAACTGTAACAATATGTTGAGTGACCACATTCAAACAATATTAGTTGTTACGTAATAAACAACTGATGAATCATTTTTACTTGTAGTATTAACTTTATAGCTGAGGAAATAAGATGTGTCCGGCGTAAATTCTTTATTACTCTGGAGCGCGTTTCAATCAGTTGTTTCCTAAAGAAAAATTAAGAAACTGGTGATAAATTCACACGTGGGCTGTTTTTACTCGCGTTTCGAACATGTCTAGTAGTGGATATTTCAGCTGGTGCAATTAGCTCCAGAGATACGAAGGTAAATATTTTATTTCTCTGTCCTTAGTTCAGGTAACATTTTTATTACTCTGTCAGGTTTTCTGACGCTTGTATAACCCTTATTTTTTAAATTATGCTTGATTCACTGCTTTTAGTACTATCTTTCTGTAGTATTAACGGCAACTTTCCAGAATGTTCGTATTATGAATCATCACTATTTTTATTTACTTTTTTTATTCCTATGTCCTTTATTCCTATGGATAAATGGACATTGGAATAAAAAAAAATACAGGTTTAATGGTAGTTTTTGAATAAAAGTACAGTTTATTTAGTTATTTTGAAATAAAACATGCCTTAACAGTAAAAAAATAAAATTTCAAGGTAGTTTTATGTGACATATTAAAGCGGGCGGTTAGATTTGCCGTTGTGTATATAAGTACAAATAATAAGCACAGAAAATGTTTTCAAGAATAATTATGTACCTAGATTGTTAATTTTTACGTAAGTATATTATACTCTAATTACTATTTATATTTTTTTATTAATATTTAACGTATATTTTTACTACTATTTTTATTCTTCTGGACACAAAAACTAAAATGTTAATTATTTTCAAAATGGTTTCATAAAAATGAGTGCCAAAACAATATTTATGTTATTGAACAAATCTATTTTCATGGGAGCATGATTTTTTCTGTCAAATAAGTAAAAAAAAATACGACAGAGGAATAGAACAAAAATCACAACCTCGAAGAATCACCCATTTACACTCTTGTCGGTGGAGTATCATCCACTCATCCCTATGAGCCATCTCCTTGACCTCCTGATACGACACGCCACCGGCTTCTTCCTTTACTTGATCCATGTACCTGCGCCGAACCCGACCTCTTCCTCTCTTCCCCTCCATCTTTCCTTCTAAAACCGCATTATCATTATCACGTATTTAAACACCTGCGCACAGTGGCAGAGCGTCTGGACGGCCCGTTCTATTACCACTGGAATCGCTTGCATGCAGCGAGCAATTCATAAGCTAGCTAGTACTAACATAGAAATGAGATTTTGTAACTAACAAACTATGGATTTTTAATCTAAAATAAATGATATTATTATATTCATATTCATATTCATATCCATATTCATATTCATATTCATTTATTCGCTGCAACCATGGTATTACAAGGTGAAAAATAGATAGGTATTTCAGTGCTACATGGACCCTGCTAGGGCGAAGCAACAACTTATCCTTAACTTATTCTAGATTAATGCTATTATTATTATTATTATTATAATTTTAAATTTTTACTTAATAGCTAGTTCTTCCTAAAATACAAATCAATCAATCAATCACTCACTCAGACTCAGACTCAGAAATATTTCAAAATAACAAGCGAATGTCGAAAAAAAAAATTTGCAATAATTAATAAATATTAAATAGTAACAATCATCATAAGGATAAAGGAAGTGGGCCAGATGGAATCCATCCAGTTTTCCTTCAAAGGTGTCATGCAACGTTAGCCTCACCAATTAGCTATTTATTCAATCTTTCTCTGGAAACCGGTGTAATGCCAGTAATTTGGAAACGCTCGATCGTTGTTCCAATATTTAAAAGTGGGGATAAGCGAAATATAAAAAATTATCGCGGTATCTCAAAACTGTCCGTAATACCTAAGCTTTTTGAAAAAATTATTTACGATACGTTATATTACGTAATTAGGCCATCACTTATTCCTCAACAACATGGGTTCGTTAATAGGAGATCTACAGAATCCAATCTTTGTGAACTGCTGGATTATTCTCTGGTCGCAATGGATAAGGGTTTCCAGGTGGACGCTATTTATTCTAAAGCGTTTGATAAAATTTCTCATTGCATTCTAATAAGTAAACTACAAACATTTGGAATTCATGGTAATCTTTTAAGATGGCTTACATCTTATCTTCTTGATAGAACCCAAACGGTGGCAGTTAAAGGTCATATGTCTAGCTTTGTACCTATCTCGTCGGGAGTCCCCCAAGGTTCCCATCTTGGTCCGTTATTATTCAATATATTTATTAACGATGTAATTGAATGTTTTCAACATTCAAAAGTCTTATTATATGCAGACGATATGAAAATATTCAGTGTTATTGCATCGGAAAGTGATTGTCTTGATTTACAGCACGACCTCGACCGACTAAGCGAATATTGTCGAAATAATAAACTTTGCCTTAATATTGATAAATGTTGTTCTATTACATTCTCTCGTAAACGTAAAGCCATAGTTCATAATTACTCTATTGATGGCAAGTATCTTCAAAGGGTTACAGAAGTTAAAGATCTTGGCGTAAATATTGATAATGAGTTGCAATTGACGGCCCATGTTGACAAAATTGTTCGCAAGGCTTATAGTATGCTCGGGTTTATATTTCGGCAGAGCAAAAATTTTAAAGATCCTAACACAATGATTGTGTTATATAATGCGTATGTTAGATCTCATTTGGAATATGCCTCTACCGTATGGAATCCTCATTTTGCTGTCCATATTAATGCAATAGAAAAGATTCAAAATAAATTTATTAGGCGGATGAAGTATAAATTCAAAGATTTTAAAACAAACAATATTATATCTCTTCAACTTCGACGTGAAATTAGAGATCAAACTGCAGTGTTTAAAATCCTAAACGGGTTGCTGGACTCGCCTGCCCTTCTCTCAAGCATATCTCTGCGCTGCCCCGAACGCCGCACCCGGTCTTCCACCTTATTCGCACTACCTTTCCATCGAACTGCATATGCAAGGAACAGATTTGTTGTTAGAGCATGTAAAAATTATAATGATAAATATTCTCATGTCGATATATTTTTCATTCCATCAGTACAAAAATTTGTCTCTGCAATTAAAAGATAATAAAATTATTTAAAAAAAAAATGTATAAAATATGAAGAATAAATAACAATGTTATCTAATTATAATTTAATTAATTTAATTTTAGTCATGAGCATGATTACATATTATTATGAACTGTGATAAGTTGAGTCGTTTGAACTCGCCTTTTGTTGGCTGAATTTGTGCATGGTACTTTATTGCTTTTGCTTTTACTTTATATACACATAAATATTTCCCTTATTATTTTAGTAATGTAATTAGTCAATTATAAAAACTAAGTCTTTTTGAGCAACCATAATGTTATAATTCACTAGTGGAATGGAAACTACTTTGGCTTTTGTATTATCTAAATTTAAAATAATCACAAATGTTATTTTTCGCTGTTTGTTTCCCATTATCAATAAAAAAAAAAAAAATAATAATAATAATTATATATTTCAATAAATGCATGTCAATTCATCAGTAATAATTTCATAATAATAATAATCTTATCTTACATTATTTGGCCTTCTTTTTTTTTGCCCTATAAAAAAGTTAAGTCTTCCATGTATTCCTTGACAGCATAATAACGTTTTACAATTAAAAACCTCTTTAGCCTCTTGACAAATGTAATATATTTTTCATCATTTCTATTATTAAGGCAATCCTCTGATCTACAACTACTCTGAGCCAGTAATAGACGGGCGACTATTAGTCCCGCCCTAGCTTGTCGTCAGTATTTCATGTCTTTACCGTATTTGTCGATATCTATTACTAAGTAATTATGGAATGGCGACTTTTGATCACTCCGTCGATTTTCAACGTGAGTGACGAGCAATTGACCGATGCTTTGGTTTCGGTTTCGGCTATTTCTTTTGGTTTCCGCCGAGCCGAAATTTATATTACGTGGATTGTCGCGCGTCGTTTGGTTTGCTTGTGGTTTCACTCAACTATGTTTAACGCCCGTTGCGATTTGGTTTGTTGTTATGAAGTGAAGTTATGTTGTGTTTTTATTCGCAACTATATTTGCTTTTTCTGTAATCATTAGGTATATGTAAACAAAATCGATGAAGACTTTAGTGTTAATGTAATGCCACAAGAATACGAGTGTATTAGTATAAGTAATTGATAATCGTTCGACATTTTCGAATGTATCTGAAATCTTCAGTTATGCAGTGCGTCACGGGTGACAACGTGAAATTCAAAACTGTCTGACTAAGTTCTGTTACTGTATATGTGAGCAATCTGGTACATTGCATTAATCATGTCTGAAACTCACAGTACTTTAGTGCACTTGTAGTGTCCAAGTATTTTTTGGTTTTCGGTTTCGACCAAAACTAAGAAAGAAGTCGATGCTTTTATTTCGGTTTGGGTTTCGGTGAAAATCCATTTTTAATCTGACCCAAGTCACTAGGGTCTCCTAACGAAACTGACTCCGAAAAGACTGTTGTAAGGATAATACTGTGTGGTACTGTGTGGTGTACGGTAAATCCATAAAAAAATCCGGGGACGTTGCCGGCAATGAAACACTATTAAGTTTTAAGTTTAAAAAACTCATTGCCTACGCCTGTCTGACTGTTTGTCTGATACGCCTAGGTCAAATCTAGACAGATGAAAAATTGCTTTGATGTATACGGTAAATCCATAAAAAAATCCGGGGACGTTGCCGGCAATGAAACACTATTAAGTTTTAAGTTTAAAAAACTCATTGCCTACGCCTGTCTGACTGTCTGTCTGACACGCCTAGGTTAAATCTAAACAGATGAAAAATTGCTTTGATGTAGAAAATCACTTAAACAGATTTATTTACACGTGGGACTAAACTATTATAAAATAAAAATAAAAATTCAAACAACAATTTATTATAAAACTTGTCTAAGATTTTTGACATAACCTAAAACCTCAGCTTGACGTAATTTGGCCTAGCCTCATGCAACTCGGCCTAGCCTTTCGTAACTTGGCCAAGCCTCATATTACTTGGCCTCATATTACTAGGCCCAACCGGAACACGCGTCCATGCATTCCTTGAGGCTGGCGAAATTGTTTTCGTCGACGGGGATGGAACATCGCGACGGGTCAGTCCACCAATGCCAGACTACGCATCTGTGTGCACCCCAGTCATAGACGTACCTGTATTAAGAGATAAATAATAATAATGGGTACACAGCGTAAAAAAAATACAAACAAAAAAACCGTGGAGGCCTAGCGGTTTCACCATGCCATCTCAAGCAGAGGGTCGTGGGTTCAAATCTTGGTCGCACCTTTGAGTTTATCGGAATTTATGTGCGATATTACATTTAAATTTACCATGGGCTTTACGGTGAAGGAAAACATCGGAGATATTGTGAATTTGACTTTGACCAGTTGAAGATGACCACTATTTTAAAGAAATTTAATTAAATTTTTTGTTTCAACAATGTTTCCAAATTTCAATCGATTCAACCACTGTAATACTGTTTAGTAGGTCAACTCTATACCAAGAAATATCAAAAAGTTACCAGGAAAACGAAAATTATCGTCTGATGGCAGAATAATGTTGATTTGATTCATAGTTTTTGCCCTTGACAGTGTAATGTTCATACACCGAGGTCAATCAATGTTACTCAAACTGTGACTCAAATGACCAACGCAAAAGTTTCGGGGCACGATACACTTTAATTAATTTCTTTTATATCTTGTAATGAGTGTTATAAGTATAAGTAATAGTCACAGAGTACATATTTTCGAGTGATAATTGCCAAAAAATATAATCACACCTGTTGACATTTTCAATAAAAAGTGTACCTATTTATTTTTTTATATGAGGAAACTTTTGGGTTTTCTTGTGCAAAATCACAAAGTACTGGTCATTTCCAAAAATAAAAAAAAAATCCCTATGTTTTTGAGCCAGTTTTGTGACATTTATTCATACAGTTGAAATGAAATGAAACATTAAAGGATATTTTTTGATTCTGAAAAATAAAACACCCAAAATTTCCTCTTAAAAAAAAAAGTAAAATATACCTTGTTGAGTTTCTTGCCGGATTCTTCTCAACAGGGATTTTCCGAACCGGTGCTTAATTCATCGATATTCACGAGTGCACTTGTTATAGCTTAAATTGGATAAAAATATTTTGACTGAATTTATAGTCAGGGTCATAGTAAAAACTTAATTGGCATAGGTCCTTACCAAAGTTAATTTCTTTCAATTACTCAATCTGGGTTTAATTTATTCAATCGCTACGTAACCGAACTTAGGATCTTTAAAGAACATCGCAAGCCTTAATCTCTAGTTTAAAATGTCGCGAAAGTCTGACACACTTATTAAGATGTACTAACCTTTGTACTTGATTGGATTCTCGTTGCCAAGTTCCAAATTCCAAGTGGCAGTGCCTATTCTTCAGCGGAAACGACCTGCATTGCGCCTCGGTAACTGAATAATTTAAAAATATTCCATGAAGTAATTTTTTAACAACCCTACAATAAGTTTTTTTTGGTACAAAAAATCATAGAAAATCAAAAAAGGTAAAAGTTCCTAAGTGACATGTGACCTCGGTTTGGAAAAAGTACGTAAGCGACATGTAGTTATTTTATTTTTTCTTTCACAACTTTATAACGTCGCTTATGATTTTCTCCATTCAACCGTCATAATGAATGTGAATACTCATCGTCGCACGTGCAAGTCATCACGTCAAGGTTCACGCGTTTAAATTAAAATGGTGTATGCTGTAAATATTATGTAGAAACAGTAAAATTGTATGTTATGTACATACCAGCGGCCTCTAAACATCCCACCAGAGCAGATACAACAAAGATAACACGCAGAACCTTTGACATCGTATGAATTCTGATAGTTTATCTGTGACACTTGTGACTGACATTAAGCCACTGATATTTATGGAGATTTAATGACAGTACCAAATACAAATTCGTAAGGCCGCGTCCATAAATTACATGAAGTTTTCTTATCATTATTAACCTAAAAAATTTGGCTACAAGAACATTCTATGGCAAATATTATGTCAGACAAAATTAAATGATGTACAATCAATTTTTAACTATCGGAAACATCTAAATAAAATATAAGCAAACACATCAAAATAATATATTTGGTGATGTTTACATTTTAATGTGACACATTCATATCCATTATCACAAATGCAAAAGTATCTATTCTGTCTGTCTGTTACCTCTTCACGCTTAAACCGCTTAACTGATTTACACGAAATTTGGTATGGAAATAGTTTAAGACCCTGGGAAGGGTATAGAATAGTTTTAATCCCGGAAAATCACATAATTCCCCAGGGATAGCGATAAACGAATTCTTTGCAGACGTAGTCGCAGCAACAGCCAGTGTTACAATATTTATTTGAACCTGTAAGGTACCAGGATTGAATCATGCTGTATTTTTATTAAAATTCTATGCAGATGTAACTTGAAAATGGCTAAGAATAATAACATAGTTTATTTTAAATAAATACGACTAATAGTGAAAATTGTTTTAAGACGTGAGTGATCCGTTCATTTTCACTATGAGTGAGTCTCACGGTAGTTTCATGTTTAAATATGACTAAGGCTAAATAAACCCCAATTTACGTTCTGTAATGTATGATTATTGAAGGTAGATTTCCATATTTACTTTTTTTAGTATTAAGGTAGTTTCGAATGTATGTATATTTTTGTCTTGGAGTAAACGATCAGCTGTTAAGACGTATTTTATTTCCTGTGGTTCTACCTGGATTCCCCTTGCCTAGATTCTTCAAGTTCCAATTTGAAGTTCCCTTTCATAAGATAGAGAGAAATCATCAGCCATCACCGCCATTTACGGAGACTCATAACATAAGTAGAGTGCGTTGCGGGCCTTTTGAGAAAAGAGTAGACTCGTTTTTTGAAGGTCCCTAAGCTTGATTCATATATATTGGCTTGACAAGCTGATTCCAAAGTTTCACCGAGCATGGCAAAAGGTTTTGTGATGACTGAGCTATGTAGTGGTGGACTGCCTGCTGTGAATTGTATTTATTCAATACAATTTTATAGTTAGTACCCATAACTTGGAACTTCCCACGTTAGAAATATTTTTACAAGAAACGTTTACAATCTAAGAATTTGGCTTAAAAAACAACGCCATTTTTATTAATATTAGATATTGATAGCAGATTTGTAACGCGTCTTAAAAGCCGAGGTACATAGCTCAACGTTTTTGGACAGCGCTCTGTAAACTTGTTTATAGTTAAAATATTATACTAGGGGAAGAAACTACTACTATTAAGTATCATAATGTCTCAGTGTTCAGCCGTTATTGCGTAATGGTTCACAAATATCCAAATTTCCTTACAAACGTTTTCGTCTATATTAATAAAAATGAATCACCGAAATGTATGTGTAGCGACTACTAGCGCCATCTAGTCATTACTTATGTAAATTACACTAAAGAAACTAATTTCTACAATCCTGCATCGCGCTATCGAAGTTTCTCAACTCGGCTGCATAAATACAACTTCCAAATTTCATCCATTGGACTTCGGTCCCCAGGCATAACATCTGCCTGGAGAGAGATCTCTCTATTGGAACAACCCCTAAATATGTACGCGCATAACTTCCGATCGACTGCACCAAATTGGAAAATTCTTTTTTTTGGGTTCGTAATTATCAGGACAAGTTTTGTATAAAAAAATTCAGGCGCGAGCTTCAGCTAGTTTACTTATAATAATTAGTAGGACAGGATAACAATATTTTCATAACTCAATCGAAATGAACGCTAAATTGCTTAAGCGCCACATAGGAGATTTTGCCTTTCAAGCAAGTAGAGTATCACTAGCGTCTTTAGAAACTGTAATTATAATGTCAAACATTAACGGGAGAGGATCTGTGGAAACTACAAAATAAACATAACAATAGGCCAAGTTTGCGTTAAACAATCACACCGGGGCCCGAGTTAGAATTAGTTCTAAGCATTTCTGAGGTCTCGGTGTGGCATCACCCTGTTGCTGCTATAATTATAATTTAACCTTTAGAATTAAGTGCAAAGATGTAACATAGATATACGGGCAGATAAATGATGATGGCGATGGGTTTTTGCATTAATCAATGACAGACCACATATTTGAATTCTGTGCAGTCGAAGTCTCGAGCAAAAGCTATAGTCTACCATAAAAAAAATATGTTTTTTGTGATTGAACGAACCATGCATTCTCTAATTTTTTCTCGGAAGTAGTGCGTATACGATACAATCGACGCTCGAAAAGAAAAATTTACTAAGCTATGTACATTTTGGCCTATGCAAAGTAAATAAATATACTAAGAGCCTTGTGGTGGCCTAGTGGTTTGACCTATTGCTTCTCAAGCAGAGCGTCGTGGGTTCGAATCCGGGCTCGAGAGAAGAAAGTAAATATATGTAGATAATTATTTATACATTTTAGAGTTCGAACTCTTTTTAGCCCAAAATGTCGCTTAGTAAATTTTTCCTTTCAAGAGTTGTATACGACTTTACCAAACCGACCGACATAGCCAAACGGATAAGCTCGTTGAAATGGCAATGGGCAGGCCATATATGCACGCAGAACAGATGGCCGTTGGGGCCCAATAGTTCTGGAATGGAGACCACGCACTGGCTAGCGCAGCTAAGGACGTCCACCAACGAGATGGACGGACGATTTGGTGAAGGCCGCAGGTTCAGGATGCAAGTCGCTTCCAACCTTAATGATTGGGCGTCAATGTGTCCAGCAGTGGACGTTCTACGGCTGAAATGATGATGATGATGATGATGATGATACGACTTTTGAACTGTATATTGGGATCGTATGCGGATGCGGATCGTATATACGGTCAGCATCAAAAGTAGATGGTCAGTTTTTGTACTTTGTAATAACACAATTTATCAATCATACATATCGACAGTGGAAAGGTAAAATCGCTAAAGCGCCATATATGATGCATGACACTTTAGCGTTTTTACCTTAGTAAAAGGTTTAAAATTGCTAAAGCGCCATGCGGCGCTTTCCACCGACGATTTGCACTTGACTGTAAAGCGACAAGGTACAAAAGTGACCAGCTACTTTTGATGCTGTCTGTACTTAGTGCGAAACCGCTCTAATTCTCATGTCCCATTACGGAAAACGGTAAATTAGAAGTCGAGTCCTGAAAGTTAAGCATTGCAAATGTAGACCGGATTCTGGTAATGTTGTAAACGTGTTTGCTTCTCGGGCAAGCTGCAAACTAATTGCAGTTTAAGTTAACTTAAATTGAGTTTTAGTCGTGAGTTTAGTTGGTGCCTTATCTTAGTGCGTGTGCACACGGCTGCCATACACCTTGCGATGCCTTTAAAAGAGAAAAATATTTTTTTTGACGTGACAACGTCTAATCTAATAAATCGTTGAACGCCGGTTGCACGCACGAAAAAGGATGACTCAGTGTAACGTACATAACGCATTGTCCCGTTACACGTCCCGTTACGATCGAGCCGATGAACGATCGGAGCGAGAGCGCGGCACGAGCGAGCGAAAGGCACAATCGGCAAAAGTATGCAATCATTTCATCAATGTTTTGTTATGACGTTGTCACGTTAACCTATCGCTATCGTCCGTAAACCGACTTTACAGACAACCGGTTTTTTTCAGGTAAGGCCTCCAACAAGATGGAGCGACGACCTGGTGAAGGTGGGAACGCATTGGATGCGGATGGCGCACGGCCGATCTGTTTGGTGAGCCTTGAGGGAGGCTTATGTCCAGCAGTGGACGTCTTTCGGCTGAAATGATGATGATGAAAAAACATATGTGATTTTCCCACTAACGTCGATAAGCCAAAGGCTACTAGAAACTCAGGGAAGCTTAAAGTTCCATCTTACAGACTGGCTAAAACTAAAAAGTCGTTTCTGGGAAGATGCATACGTTTTTATAATAAAATTCCGAAAACAATAACCGAACAAACTGATACAAAATTCAAATCCATTGTGAAGAAGACATTAATATCTAACCCCGGCGCCACACATATTACAAATGTTTCAACACATATTTGAACACATATTTGATCTATGGTTGATTGTATGGATGTTCTATTGAACAAATAAGCAAATACCGGTGCTACACATGTGATAAAAAAAAATTAATGATCAAATAAATGTGTTCAAAGTAGTTCAAACATTTGTAATATGTGTGGCGCCTATCTATACATATAATAAATCTGTAACAAGTCGGTGTCTGTACATTGAAGATATTTGAGAAAAACTGTCACTAGGGCTATTTATTAGCGCAATAGAACCCAAAACAATGATTTTTAGAATTATTGTCTGTTTGTCTGTTTGTCTGTGCGTTTGTGCGCGCTAATCTCAGAAACGGCTTAACCTAGAAGGATGCGGTTTTCACTGATATGTTGGTATTTTCTTGGATTAACATTTAGTGTTTGTTTCATTTGAATCGGTTCACAAATAAGA
Source organism: Archips crataeganus (assembly GCA_947859365.1). NCBI lineage: Eukaryota > Metazoa > Arthropoda > Insecta > Lepidoptera > Tortricidae > Archips > Archips crataeganus. The sequence goes on from OX402048.1 coordinate 21,545,552, forward strand.
AAGATACGTCTATTTTAAGAATTTATCGAACAGGTTTTTTGTTTGAACGCGCTAATCTCAGGAACTACTGCTCCGATTTGAATAATTCTTTCAGTGTTAGATAGCACATTTATCGAGGAAGGCTATATGTTATATATTATCACGCTAACACCAATGGGAGCGGAGCGGAGCGGAAGAATGTTTCCAAATCGGGGGTTTTGGAAGTAAAACGTCTATATCTCGGGAACTGCTGCTCCGATTTGGAAAATTCTTTCAGTGTTAGATAGCCCAGTTAGATAGGGCGGGTTGGGAGCGGTTGAGGGGGCGGGTTGAGAGCGGGTTGGGGGCGGCTTGAGAGCGGGTTGGGGGCGGGTTGGGAGCGGGTGGGGGGGCGAGTAGGGAGCGGGTTTGGGGCGGGTTGGTAGCGGGTTGGGGGCGGGTTGGGGGCGGGTTGGGAGTGGGTTGGGGCGGGTTAGGAGCGGGTTGGGAGCGGGTTGGGGGCGAGTTTGGAGCGGGTTGGGGGCGGGTTAGGAGCGGGTTGGGGGCGGGTTGAGAGCGAGTTGGGGGCGGGTTGGGAGTGGGTTGGGGCTGATTGGGAGCGAGTTGGTTTATTATGAAGTTTCACTTCTTCCGGAAGGATCTAAGGAGAGCCATAATTGATGAAAAAGCAAATTGGATAAAAAAATAAGCTGCCCAAATTACTAATTCCACGCGGACGGAGTCACGGGCAAAAGCTAGTTAATGACTAAATTATCATGGACAGGGATGTTTGGTAATAATTCCGATCCGCATTGGCGATCCCTAGTCTCAAATAGTGTATCTACTGTGTTAAAAAATTTAAAATACTTTAGATGTATGTAATTTAATAACAATGTAGATCTGATTGAAAAAAATATACCTTGTTGAGTTTCTTGCCGGTTTCTTCTCAACAGGGTTTTTTCCGAACTGGTGGTAGATTCATCGACGTTCATAGGAGCATCAATTGATGCCTAAATTGAATAAAGAATTTTGACTTTGACTTTGACTTTGACTTTGACTTTGACTTTGATGATGAAGCACGATTATAAATTTCATTGCACTTTTAGGGTTCCCAGGGGTAAAAAGGGACCCTATTACTAAAACACCACTGTCCGTCGGTCTGTCTGTCCGCTTGTCCTCTATCTGGCTCTCACCAGGCTGTGTCTCATGAACCGTGGTAGCTAGACAGTTGAAATTTTCACAGATGATAATGACCTATTTCTGTTGCCGCTATTACAACAAATACTAAAAAAAAATGGGGTTCGTCGTACAAGAAACGTGTTTCTTTTCAGCGTTTCTAACTATATTTTTATAATGACACTAACTAAAATTTTCACCGATTATGTATTACTGTGACCGCTAGCTACAACAATAAATTAAATAACAAAAATATAATTAAATGATACATTAAGGGGGGTCACGAAAAATCGACATAAAATGATCCCACACGGCGTACATTTTAATTAGAAGCAGGGCTTTGCTAAAACTAGATTATTATAGTTACGGCTGTTTACGGCGTATATTTTGAAATAACTATAAATATGTACGGAACCCTCGGTGCGTGAGTCCAACCCGCACTTGGCCGGTTTTTAATTTGTTTTTTGACACTCCTGTTTTCAATGCTTTTTGTGTTATATATCTTTCGATACAACAAACGTGATTTTTTTGCCGTTTTTATAGATAATGGTACGGAACCTTTCGTGCGCGAGTCCGACTCGCACTTGGCCTGTTCTTTGGCTTTCACCTTTGCTGTCAGCAAGGCGTATTCTGTCAATGTCGAATGGCAAAAAAATATGCAAAAAATGATCTAGCTTCACAGCGCAATTGCACAACTACCGTCAGTGAAAGTGCCCTGGTTCTTGAATAAGATAGTTGTTTTCGCAGCTTGTGTCACCAGCTCCGGTAGCCGTGATCGTCTAGTGGTTAGGACCCTACGTTGTGGCCGTAGTAACCCAGGTTCGAATCCTGGTCACGGCAGTGATACACTGTCGCGGCGGAGCTTTATTTTTGAATGATTTTTTTAAATTATATTTATGGTTTTTTCTTACAAGAAATTAATGTCGTGAATGTGTTGAGCCTAAGTCTATATTGCCATGACAATATTTTTTTTGTGTGTTTTTGTATGTTTTTTTTTCAGTGTTTCTTTTTTTGGTGTTCATTGTATTTTTTTTTGTTTGGTTGTGGTAATAAATGACTTTTATTATTTATTTATAATGTAACAAACAAAAGAAACGGGAAGCTTTGCCGCTAAATTTATTATCTTAACAAAATATATGTAAACAAGTAAGCCGTTTTCCGCGGCTTTTTCTTCAATTTTCAAACATTTTTTTATTACTATACCGCAGGCAATAATACCTATCTATTAAGCCGTGGTGGCCTAGTGGTTTAACCTATTGCCTCTCAAGCAAAGGGTTTTGGGTTCAAACCCCGGCTCGCACCTCTGAGTTTTTCGGAACTTATGTCCAAAATTACATTTAAAATTTATTATGAGCTTTACGGTGAAGGAAAACATCGTGAGGAAACCTGCTTACAACTGCGAAGAAATTCAATGGTGTATGTAAAGTTCCCATTTTGCACTGGGCCTGCGTGGGAACTACGGCCCAAGCCGTCTCATTCTAAGAGGAAGACTGTGCCCTGCAGTGGGAGGCTGGGATGATGATGATGATGATTACCTACCTATCTGTCGACGGCGTTCAAAGGAAAAAAAATAATTAAATCTGTTTATTTCATAACAATTATACAATAATGACATACCTAGCCAATCTTTATTTTTAAAGAAAATACTTTGTGTGGCCGCCTGTGTTAAATGCAAACTAACCCTTTCAAGACTGCTCAAGAAGTGAAATAATCCTCTTAGCTGTGAGTTTGTGTTATATCTAATCATTCCCAAGACATCTATTTTTAGTCATCATCAAATCATTTCAGCTGAAAGACGTCCACTGCTGAACATAGGCCTCCCCCAAGGCTCGCCAAATAGATCGGTCCCGCGCCATCCGCATCCAATCCCGCAACCTTAACCAGGTCGTCGCTCCAACTGCGACTACCGGTCCGTGGATTAAAATATCAAATAAAGGCTTATAAAAATTAGTCCTGTTTTCTGAGTTGAAATGTATTCTTTATTAGGTAACAGCTAGTTATACATATAATAGTTATGTACAAATTTCAATTGTGTATCTAAATATACAATCCTATGACGAACAGACGTATAGACAGCGAAATTATATTAATAGGGTTCTGGTTCTCCTTCAGCTTTTGGAACAAAAGAAAAACCATTTGTTTCAATCAAAATCAAGCTGAAAACTTACTTAGAAATAAGTTTTTGTTAAAAATTTCATTTTTAATGCAAGCTTTTTCGCTGACTGTCAATACTGTACTGGCATTGTCATCCAAGCTACATAAGTATGCCAAATTTCAAGTTAATCCGACCACTGGAAGTGGGTCAAATTCAACTTCCAAGATTTGACCCGTACATACATATTTACATACATTGTAAGTTAGTAAAAAGCTTTTAAAAAGTGTTCCACTGGTGCCTAAATAATTGACCTTAAAGAGCCAATACTTGTCTTTATTCCAAACTAGATCAATATTATGTATAATGATTCAAATAAAAAACGACCGCTTTAGCCTAGTTGGTAGACCCTGCCTACGAAGCAAGAGGTCCTGGGTTCGAATCCCGGGAAGGGTTTGTGTGATGAGCACGAATATTTGTTCCTGAGTTATGGATGTTTTCTATGTATTTAAGTATTTATTTATCTACACCGTGAAATTTTAGTGGTTGTTTTCCCGAAACGAGGTGATTTAGTATCGATTGTACAATCGATTTATAATTACTATTTTGACTAGAGTCAAAAATCCATTTGTGAAAAACGAAAGTCGAAAATGACCGCAAACCAATAGTAACGCTTCGTTGGTACAAGTAGCGTACGATCGTACGATAGGTTAGGTACCAACGAAGCGGTACTATTGGTTTGCGGTCATTTTCGACTTTCGTTTTTCACAATTGGATTTTTGACTCTAGTCAAAATAGTAATTATAAATCGATTGTACAATCGATACTAAATCACCTCGTTTCAGGAAAACAACCACTAAAATTTCACGGTGTATATAAGTATGTTTATCGTGGTCTAGTACCCATAGTACAACTTTGCTTAGTTTGGGACTAGGTCGATTTGTGTAAGATTGTCCCCTAAAATTTATTTATTTATTTATTTTATTTAAATACGACATAGACACCCGATAGTAAAAACATTGTAAGTATTTTTGCCAGGTTTACAGTATGACGTTTTTACTAATTTCAATACTTTGGAGTGGTGTTTTTTTTTATTTTTCTTATTTTTGTCTAGTTTGACAATGTGGTTTTATGTTACTTTTTATGGCCTTTATATACATAAATCTTGAATTATTCTAACTATTATAGTTTCTGATATACATACAGTTACAATGCAAAAAAATAAAAATAAAACCACATAAAAAGATTGTAAGTACTACTTACCATGGTCGATTATCGAATTTATATTGATGCATTCATTTTGTCTAATTTCATTGTATATCTAATATACTTTTACCTATTTGTATAATATTTTACAATCTTTCAATCAATTTAAGTAGTTTTAATGACAAAAACCTTTTTAAAAGCAACACTGGGTACTATGAATAGAATAAAACTTGATATGAACTAGAAATTATATTTTAATGAGTTATAATCAACACCAAACTACTATAGCGATACAATTTCTTAGTATTTACAATTAAGTGTCATTGACAAGTATTATCATCATCATCATCATTTCAGCCGAAAGACGTCCATTGCTGAACAAGTATTTATACTCAAATTTGTGTAATTATTTTTGTGTATGTGCTTCTGTTTACACTTATTTATGGTCAAATTTGCTGTTCAGCCATCACCAATGTATAAAAAAACAGAGTTAGTTTTACTGATGATTACCAATGTTACAACTTCATTACTCAAATGAATTATTAATAGTCAGAAAACGAAAACAAAGGCTTTTGATTTGGTGTCCTACAGTATCACATGGGATGAGCTAGCTAGCACAAGTATACCACGTGAGCTCGTCAATGTTTTTAAGTTTTGGTACAGCAATCAGCTCAACTACGTAAGATGGAATGGTTCATTGTCAGAGGCCTATAGGTTGGAGTGCGGGGTGAGATAGGGGGGTTTAACCTCGCGCAAGCTCTTCAACCTGTACTTCAACAGTCTGATCGGGAAGCTCAGCAGCATGCATGTCGGATGCTATGTGGATGGTGTCAGCGTTAACAATTTAAGCTACGCCGAAGATATGGTACTGATGTGCCCCTCAGTCTGTGCTCTCAGACAAATGTTGAGCGTGTGTGAGTCATACGCAGAGAAGCATGGTCTTGTATACAATTATAACAAAAGCGAGTACATGTTCTTCAAGTAGCATAGGATGAATCCCAGTGCTTACTATGGTATATCATTAAATGGTGAGCCATTGAATCGAGTAACTCAGTTTAAAAGATAAAGTTAAGTTAGGTTAAGTTGTAAAGATCTGGGACACATCCTGTCTGACGACTTGAAAGATTACCTAGACATAGAAAGGGAACGGAGGGCGCTAGCTCGTAAATAGATTCGCTCATTGTTCAAGACAAGTCAAAATTACCCTTTTTAAGGCGTTCTGTCAAGTCTCTTACACGAGCAGCCTATGGGTTAATTACAAGCAGAAAGCGTACAATAATAATGCCTTCAGGATGCTGTTGGAGCTACCTCGCTACTGCAGCGCCTCGGAGATGTTTGCCGAGGAACACACAGACGATTTTTATGCTGTTAGAAGAAAGAGAATCCCATCCCTGCTGAGCCGGGTGCGAGGTAGCCGCAACAATATTCTGATGGCATTTGCGAATAGGATCAATAGTTCCATCCTCAAATTTTGGATCGGGTAAATTAATTAAATTAAATTCAGTTGAATTGAATAAAACAATTCCATTACAATTATATAATTTCAGCCGAAAGACGTCCACTGCTGAACATAGGCCTCCCCCAAGGCTCGCCAAACAGATCGGCCCCGTGCCATACGCGTTACATTACAATAAATTCAATTTATTAAGACTAAATTGGATTAAATTAAGTTGAATAAATAAATTCAGTTGATTCAATTTAATTAATTGAAATGCACATTATACTATTACTTACTGCTACTTATTAAAGTGAATTTTGTTTTCTAATAACTAACGTAGTTTAACTAACATTTCTATGGATGCAATTATCTGAATCAAATGGTTATTTTTATTATTAATATTCTTGTAAATCTTCTTACCATATTGTTGATCATTATAATCCCTGATGCCAAGATCGCATGAGAAATAATATAATAGCAATATTATTTACAATGTTTTTGCTGGTATACTGTTTACCAACCGAGATTTTTTCACATTGTAACTAAATTTGCAATAATGTTACACTAAAAAAATAAGACAAATGAGATAAAAATAATTACTTACAATTTTATCACACGGACTAACTTTTTAAATTTTCATCTTAGGCAAAAAGCAAATAGATACGCAGATAGGTCAGCTTTTGCTTATTTCAACCTGTGAATATTAAATTACACTGTAAAATTACTTACAATGTTTTTGCTATCGGGTGTCGTCCCAATTTAGTCTTGTACAATGTGACAAACTACGCCTCCATAGATCAAAGTCACTACTCCACTCGTCACCGCCTTTCGACTTTGAAAAGGCAGCTCTGAGAGGTAAAATTGGCAAAATTACACTTCAAAGGAGTGAAAAAGAAAGTTACGGGCCTCATTTCACGGATGGGAAGGCAGAAAAGTTTGGGAAGGCCTGACGTTCATTAGTGCGAGTGAAGTATGAAGTTTGAGGGCCGTTTTGACGATTGACGTTTTATTGATAGCTTTAAATACAGACCATTAAACTAAAGACTGCAAATGTATAACTAGAAATTTGAATAAAATTAAGGAAAAGTATGTTGATACAAAAATAAAAAAGTACAAGCCCAATAAAAAGCCCCAGACGAGACAGCCTAGTAAGGCCCAGCCTATATACGTCACGCTGCAGGGCACAGGCCTCCTCTCAGAATGATGGGCCGTAGTTCCCACGCGGGCCGAGTGCGGATTAGGAACTTCACACACACCATTGAATTTCTTCGCAGGCGTATGCAGGTTTCCTCACGACGTTTTCCTTCACCGTAAAGCTCGTGGTAAATTTAAAATTAATTCCGCACATAAATTCGGAAAAACTCAGAGTGCGAGCCGGGATTTGAGCCCATGACCCTCTGCTTGAGAGGCCATAGGTCAAACCACTAGGCTGCCACGGCTTCTAGAAAAGTGTAGCAATAGATTTCTACTAGCTGGCGTTGTCCATTTGTATGTGTGCGTGGGGCCCTAGTGTCCATATAAGGGTGTAAATGACACCTTAAGTTTAACCAGAGTTTCTTAGAATAGGCACACTAGGACCAAAAAGAAAGACAAGGCCTATAAGGCAAGCGTCAGAAACGTTATACCTGATTTACACTCTCGCCTCGTCACCTCGCCTCGCGCCTTGCCCCGTCGTCTCGCTTCGGACGCGAGCCTCAAAATCAAGGCAAATCACGAGATGAGGCGCGAGGCGCGCCTGTTCACACTCTCGTCTCGTGGCTCGTCCTGCAGTTCGTCTCGCCACTCGTACGCGAGTGTAAACCAGGTATTAGACAATAAGCCTGCTGGTCGTCACTCTATCTTGTTGGAGCTACCACACTACATCCTAGTTAGGGTACGTAGACGCCATTCGAGAACCTTCATTGTCCAACAGTGGATGTCTTCCAGCTGAAATGAATTAAAAATGTGTTGGTGTGGTGTATGACATGTCTGAATTTATTTCCTGTAGAAGTCATCTGAGTCAGCGAACACACACCGCTTCGACGCAAAATGCACAGCGGTGTGTGATAAAAAAAGATGTTATGTTAACGACAAGAAGTCAGCCAGAAGCATTTACCTACAAGCGTTTACATTTTTTCGGCCAGGTAGGCAAAGTTGAAAACTGAATTGTATTGTTATGTTTTTCCATGTGTAGTACAACTAACTATTTAACATAGTCAGGGTTTTGTCATTATAAAATTATAAGGTATCACCACGCCAATACATCGATCGTCGATCGATGGTAAGTAGAATGAATTAGTCGACGTCGATCGACAGCTCCTACTAAATACACCACAATCTACCACGCCAATAGATCGACGTCAAAAAGTAGCATTAATTGGCTGTCTGGATATCCGTCGATCAGCTAAGTCTACACACCCACCCTAAACCCCGACCTCCATGTATTGAATGCAATGAAATGAATCAAATTCAATCTTATTGCTTATCAGTAGATATTAAATATCAATAATTTTTCACTTCTCATGCTCTTAAAAGGATACTTTAGTCTCTGCATATCGGGACTAAAGCTCTTTTTTGATCTCTAGGGATTAAAGTAATTTTTTTTTAATTTACTTTGGAAACTGTTTACAATGCCAATCACGGTGTTTGTGAATGGAGGATTATCGCCATTTTCAGTGACTGGGCATAGACACTTTTAAAGCCTTCCACTGACCGAAGCGCGCAGCGGATGCTCCGTGGCATCGCGCGCATGCCTCGCGCTTCGGTCTGTGGAAGCCTTTAGGGCGTGGAAATAACCTCAAAATTACAACTGTGCAATAATATTTTTAAAAAAGATTTAATTTCGTGAAACATGATAAATGAGTGATTATGAATATTAATGTAATTAATTATATTAAGGATGAATTAATTTTATCATGCAGACCTAGTCCAATTAGTTTTAAAATAGTTTTCTAGTTTGACTCTGTTGGCTGAATATGCAAGCATTTAAAGCGTCACTTTACAAAAAAAATATATAAAAGAAAAGAAAAAGCCGCGGGACAAAGTTTTTTGCTAAGTATACATACCTATAGTATTTGAATTTAGAACAGATGCCCATTATTCGTATTGTTCGTTGTAAAAAAGTAATAGGTATTGTAATTTTGTATAAAACGTCGTTTTTTTTTCCTCGCATTCAAAGTGAAAAGTAGAGTGTTTAACGCGAGACTAAACAATCATAATGACACGCGAATTATAGCCACCCTCGCTGTGATCGGGTGGCTAAATATCTTGTGTCATTATGACTTGTTTTAGTCCCTTGTTGAACAATCTACTATTATTCTGTGGCTGCGCAATGAGGTTTGAAATTAACCCACTCTCCTTCATTACGATACGATTTACGTGAGCACAAATGAATGCGTGACGATGAATGCAATTAATAAGCCAATTTATGTACGGATTGTTGAACATATTTTTCATCCTCCACGTCCAAATGTGTTTACGTATTTATGCCACATTTCTTTGCGATCCCCAGTTTCGAATAGCGTATCTAATGTGTTAAAAAATTAGTTATGTTTAACATACCTTGTTCAATTTCTTGCCGGATTCTTCTCAAGGAGGTTTTCCCGAACATGTGGTAGATTCTTCGACATTTATCAGTGCTTTTTATACCCTAAATTGAATAAAGATATTTTGAGTTTAACTTGACTTAGGCTTTGACTTTGATAAGGAATGAAATTGCTTTTAATTTCAAAAAACAACCATACTCGTAACTGATGAGGGTATATTAATTACAATTGTTTACCTGTTTTTACTAATATAATTCATCATCCCAGCCTATATACGTCCCACTGCAAGGCACAGGCCTCCTCTCAGAATAAAAGGGCTTGGGCCGTAGTTCCCTCGCGGGCTCAGTGCGGATTGGGAAATTCACATACACCATTGAATTTCTTTCAAGTATGTGCAGGTTTCCTCACGATGTTTTCCTTCACCGTAAAGCTCATGGCAAATTTCAAATATGACACATAAATTCCGAAAAATTCAGAGGTGCGAGCGCGGATTCGAACCCACGACCCTCTTGCTTGAGAGACAAGCCACTAGGCCACCACGGCTCGTGTAGTTATTAATTGTTTTTTTGAAAAGTTATTTTGTTTACATACTTACTTTTAAAGTACAACCTTTGCTCGGAGTACGCCATCTAGTGATTACAGAATCATGTTTATTTGTTATCTTGAAGTCGACGTTCTTCAAAGTTCTTGGACAGCGCCCTTTATACTTGTTTAAAGTTAAAATATCATCCCACGCCAACTCATTACCGGGATATTAACCTTTTCATCGCTTTATCAACTCATACGCCATGACATCGGAAAGTAAAACGCAAAGTTGAACCCGTGACTCATATACCCGTCGTTGGCGTTGAACCTGTGGTGCGGATATACACCGTGAAATTTTAGTGGTTGTTTTCCCGAAACGAGGTGATTTAGTTTCGATTGTACAATCGATTTATAATTACTATTTTGACTAGAGTCAAAAATCCAATTGTGAAAAACGAAAGTCGAAAATGACCGCAAACCAATAGTAATGCTTCGTTGGTACAAGTAGCGTACAACCGTACGATAGGTTAGGTACCAACGAAGCGTTACTATTGGTTTGCGGTCATTTTCGACTTTCGTTTTTCACAATTGGATTTTTGACTCTAGTCAAAATAGTAATTATAAATCGATTGTACAATCAATACTAAATCACCTCGTTTCGGGAAAACAACCACTAAAATTTCACGGTGTATAATGCGTCGTTAGCGTCGAAAAGGTTAAGTGTCCTGTGTTTCAATCCAGATCTTTTTCCACGTCAAGTTTCATCTAAATCCGTGCAGCCGTTATTGTGTGAACATACATTTAAACGTCCAAACAACCAAACACCTTCAGAAACTTTCTTATTTATAATATTTGTAGGATAGGAGCTATCCTATCCTCTATTATTATTACCGCATCTCAAGCTATTAGTGACGGAGGGATATGACAGGAAGTAATGAGAGTGAGTCATATAGCCATTCTCGACGGCAATAAAACGAATGTAAGTGTTTCATACACTTTATTGCTTCACGGTTATTATTCTCCATAAAATGATCAAACAACCACGTTAATAACGAAGGAAACGGGTCCCGGGGACCGGGCGAGGCACTGACAGACAGGAATCACAGATCGACAGAACTTAGAAGATAGGGGGCCTTGCTGCATCGCTTATCTACAGATGCTTGCTAAGGGCGTTACCACGCCGATCGACATCAATCGATGGTAGAATAGATTGGTCAACATCAGCAGTTCCTGCTACACCAAAAGATCGATCGTCGATTGATGGTCCAATGGATTGGTCGACGTCGATCGACAGTTTCTATTACACCGAACGATTGATATTAATCGTGTTATTGATCGATGATCGATCGATTGGTGTGGTAACACCTTTAGGCTTACGCTGGGCAACATCGTGGCATACGGGATTGAAGAAAGAAGTTGGGACACCTGATTGAATATGAACGTAACGTGATATCAAAAAAAAATATACATTGCGAATGTATCCTTTATTTAGAGATTATTATAATTACCTATGCAATAAATAGTCTTGTAAAGGTAAGTACGTATTTGCTCTGATTATTTGCTCTAAGTTACGGCGTATTTATTACGTCCTTTAGGTCCTTCCAACTTCTGTCTTCTTATCCGTGAACGAAGTGAGTTTCGGACAGTCAAAGTTATGCCAGTTATGGTCACACTTCGGGTATGAAGCAGGTTTCTTACAGTACGATGGACGATATTGCATCAGCGTAAGCATAGCGCAAGAAACAACACATAACACCACGCATAGACAGACACCTTAATCTATCCATTTAATTCCAAATACAAAACGTTTCAGCAAGGCGGGAGATGGACATTAATATAAATAACTAGAGGGCGGTGGTCTTGGCGAAGGCGCGGGGCGGGCGAGGCGAGGATGAAAAGCACCTAATGCTGCTTCGTTAGTTGACGAGGGTCTCTCTTCCCGCACCCGCAGCTGAGGCAGCCGCCACGCCGCACAAGCAGACGTCAAAGCATGTCTATTCAGCACCCAATACGCCGCCGCATTCAAGGCTGAGTGAGCATGCCCAAACAGCAACGCATACTGCTGCAGCAGCAACGGAGCTTGTAAACCAAAAGCGCCACATATAACTATGGTAGCATACGGGCACCAGCACGCAGCGAAGATGGCCGCTATGCCCATGAGAACGTTGCCAAGCCGCCGACGGGAATGCAGCGTCGATGTCAACGGCTGAGGCCCTAGAAGACTGGGTTGTAGTTTCTTTGATCTGACGTCGCCCACGTCGACAGCGTCGCGGCGTTCTCTCGGTCCGACTCCAGCTACGATGATGACGTGAGTTGGTCTTTGTATTAATGGGACTGGGAGGGGCAGTTCTCCGTGGGCCGCTCGAGCGGTTAGCGAGAGGGCTGTGAGCTTCACTCGGACCGTCCAGTGGCATCGCGTTACGGCTAGCACTGGCAAACAGTAGGTGATGAGCGCGTGAGCCGCTGCTAGCGGTGGCCATGGCACGCAGTTCGAAGTCACTGCTGCGACACCTGTGGATATAAAAAAAGATATGTTCAGGGTCAAATGTTTCTTCAATGACCAACCTAAGTAACTAATCTTGTCGAAAATTTTCTTAATATTTTCTTTATGACAGTGGAGATTGCTGCATTGGTTCATCGTCCAAAATCCGTTTCAAGTGCGCGGAATGTCGAAATGCACGAGTAAGTATTGTGTTTTGGATCGATTGATAAGTGAGAACGCGTTCAATGGCAGCGATAATACATACAGTTGACGCACAAGAATGAAGATAGACAGGGCTCACTCTTAGGTTCATGCTTCCTGTGATCATGACACTAGTAATTGCGTCGAATTTTCGAGATTTACATTCCGTAGACTCCGTAGAGAATGGTTAATGTTCATTTGGAAAATTACTCTTAACTTTATTCGGGACATTGTATAAAACTTCCGTCTTTAAGTACTACATTAAGTTTCAGGTTAGTCTTTTAAGCGAAAGTTTGTTCCTAATCTTAATTCAGCAGACGCCTAAAACCTTAAAGAAAATGCCTCAAATTATTCTCGGTGGGAAAATAAAGGTTCGGGCTTTCATTTAAAAGTTCGTAATAACGCAAGGACTGGAGTTTGGGTAGGTATTCAACAGGTTGGGTCGGCTGCGAGGAGTATAATCTACGGCGCAGGGGACTTGCGTGTACTTAGATGACGATGGAAACATTGAATAAAGAAAATAACTTTAATGATTTTGAAGGTACTACGCTTACTGGTTTCGTGTTTTTGGTTTTCTTATTGTTTATTGGACAAGAACGGTTATTCAGACTACAGATGCAGTGAAATAAATCATAAATATGAGACCAAAATGGATAAATTATTTATTTATAAATCAATTAGGAAAGGCCGCGAGCGTAGCCGCGAGCACATCTTGCAGCAACCGAGTTTGACCGCACCGCAGCCGTACCGCAGCCATCGCAACTAGCGACGTGTTAACGTTGGAAGAACATGACTTACTGAGTATCAGCGCACTGAGCCACACCGCGAAGACAGCGAGGAACGGCCGCGAGCACACCTTGCCGCGACCGCGTTTGACCGCGCCGCAGCGTTCCGCAGCCATCGCAACTAGCGACAGCGTGCTGGCTGCTACTGGAAACGACTGCGGACAATAACATACGAAGTAGAATCACTAACTCAAGAAACAAAGAAATCTAACACAGGGATAAGAATGATAGGAAGAAATTTCGTTTTAAACATAAGCTTTTTGCTGACAGTGTAGGCTGGCTAGGCTATACTTTAGTTCGTCATCCAAAAACATATCCGTACCAATCTATCACTAAAATTGGATTAAATGCCTATAACTTGTAAGATTTGAAAATCGTCTGAAGTCTTTCGTCTGACGATGATGATGGATGATAATATTGATAATGAAGGGTTACACTTACCTCAACGTTAGTAGCTGACAACTTGTCAGTGTTAGGTCAAGCGGATTGGCGCACTGGCAGCGCACTCGAGCAAGACCGCCGAGCGTGCGTTCAGCTGTGGAGTACGTAGGCATGCTGCCTGACTCCAACGCTGCCATGAGACTTGCACTCACCTTAACTTAGTAGTTGATGCGGCACTAATACATTAAAGGAATCGTTCCCTATGTTCATTTTGATTCAGTTGGCGCTTGGCTGGTGGTCAATCGCAGCTATTCTTAGTTCTTTCGGAGCAATTCAATTCAGCTCGCTCTCAAGATGCACTAACTAAGAGCAGAAAGTAGGTTCTAGTTATTTTTAGTACTTAGTACGTGTGCTACACAAGCCTAACCTCGACATAGCTGACGTGGTCGTACACGCACTCAGCAGCTGCTGAGTGCGCAGGCGCGCCGCGCTGCTTGACGCCAGCGCTGCCATCAGACTAACACTCACTTAGACGTAGTAACTGACGTGCCATGTGGCAGCTGGTGGCGCACACAAGCAAGTCTGCCGTGCAAGCACTCAGCAACTGCGGAGTGGGCAGGCGTGCCGCCAGACTCCAGCGCTGCCATGAAACTTACACTGACCTGGGCGTAATAGCTGACGTAAAACATGCCAGTGTGTGACTAAGTTTAAGTTTAAGTGACTAAGTGTGTGTGTGTTTATATTTTCTTTCTTCTCTCTGTACATAAATTATTGTTTGCCTATCTCTTTTTTTTATGTTTTTCCTTTCATGCCAGGTTAGCTTGAAAAGATCCCTTTAAGGGATAAGTTCGCCTTTGTACTATTTTTGTTGTGTTGTTTTGTATTATTTTTGTGTTTTATGTACAATAAAATGTTTACATACATACATACATACTAAGCGGAGTGGCGCATTAGCAAGTCCACGCGCACGCGCTCAGCAGCCATCGCCTGAAGCCAGAGCCGCCATGAGACTTATACTCACCTCGACGTAATAGCTGACGTGGCACGTGGCAGTGTGTAGCCGAGCGACGCGGGCGGCCGCGAGCGGCGCGCTGGCAGCGCACACGAGCAAGTCCGCCGCGCACGCGCTGAGCAGCTGCGGAGTGCGCAGGCGCGCCGCACCGCCTGACGCCAGCGCCGCCATCAGACTCACATTACCTGGATCAAACAATACAATTGGCTATGTGCGAAGCGGGTGGTGGGGTTACAGAAAACGATCGCAGCGCACAACATGGCAAAAATTGGAAGTAAATTCGGAGGACATGTTGTCAACGCTACGTGGCGCCACCGTCATGCACGTAGCCAATAAGTGGAGATGAATCGGAATAACGACTCCCACAAGCGAGACGAGTAACATAATGTACATCACCCATCATACATGGCAATTAATCTCGTTCACGTAACAATGATCCTACAAGCAAAGCCAGCTCCCTGTACCACAAAATTTACAAGGGCTATCATCATCATCATTTCAGCCGAAAGACGTCCACTGCTGAATATAGGCCTCCCCAAGGCTCGCCAAACAGATCGGTCCCGTGCCATCCGCATCCAACGCGATCCCGCAACATTAACGAGGTCGTCGCTGCATCTTGTTGAAGACCTACCTACGCCGACATAGCTCGAAGAATCGCCAGACTCAAGTGGCAGTGGACAGGGCACATCGCTCGTAGAACTGTTGGCCGATGGGGCAAAAAGGTCCTCGAGTGGCGTCCACGGACCGGAAGACAAGGGCACCTAATTGTCACTTGTTTTATGAAAAACTTAACAACATCTTATGTAGAATGCCCACTTGTAACTTTTGTGGTAAGTATAGGGCCCAGGACATGGAGGCCATTAGATAAGTGGCGTAAGCGCTCTCATCCGCTTTACCACACTTTCAATAAATTTGATTCCTAGGCCACTATAAAACCTTATCAAACCAATCAACAATTTCTATTGAATGACATCTTTAATAACATAAATGCCACCATGACAAGGTTTTATGGTAGCCTAGCTGCATCATGTCTGTCTCACTCGCTCACCAATGACTCCCACAAGCGAGACCAGAACGTAGACCGCTAGGACCTATGTGGCGTGAGCGCCCTCGCTCGTGGCCATCAAGGCAGCACAAGCAAGTACACCAGTCTTTAAACGACCATTGGCATCACTATACTACATATGTATAAGGCAGAGAGAATAGAGCGATATCATTGGTAGTTTTCACCACATTTCTAATGAAAAACCACTGTTGATTTTTGCGACTGTGAAGTATTTTGTCTCGCTCGCTCACCAATGACTCCCACAAGTGAGACCAGGACGTAGAGTGCCAGGAGCGGCGCGACGTGCGCCCGCGGCTCGTCCGCGCCCTCGGTCGCGTTACCGTACATCACGCATCACGCGCTGCAACAATAAATAAAATCATAACATAAAATATATTTTTATTTTTTCCGGAACGTGAACAAGAAGAAAAATAGAAATTGCTTTTGCCATTTTATTCTGTAAAACGGTAAAAGGGAGTAGAAAGATATGGTAAATGCGATTGGGAGCACCCACCCGCGCATTAGGCGATACGAAATTCGCCTACTTAACAAAGTAGTACACAACTGGAATGGTTTTAGTTTTTCTTATTTATGACTTCAATTGTGATGCTTCTGATATTCCCACATCGAATATAAGTAGTTATCAGATCGCTCTTTATACATTCGACAACAATTATGCGACCACAATTTCTCTGTTTTCTTTAACACTTTGATAGACACTGATAATTATAGACAGTACCAAAATAATTATCGAACCAGAAGCCGTATTGTCTAACGCGCGGGCGTCTATCATCGCGCTTTCACCATCACCATCACCATCATCGTCACCACCACCACCACCACCATCATCACCATTTTATACCTGGGTCAATTTCGAAAAATTTGTACATAGTTAACGGCTTAATCAAAACAAAAATCACGATCGCTATTTTTGTGTAACGAAAGTTAGTCATACAAAGTATATATAGGTATAGTAGTTATGTAACCGCAATAAGAAGCGCTGTATAGTTTATTGGTGGCTTTTTTCTGCGGTTCCCCTTGTTAACGCATATGTGCAAGATGGGGGGGGAATCCGTTTTCTGCATGCATTCAGTTAATTAAGTCTTATTTTCATTACTTTTATTGTTTATTACTTTGTGCATTACATTTTTTCTTAGAAGTATTGATATACTAGTGAAAACTTTGCTGGCTTATGTTCTACCCGCTTTTATTACTTTTATGTATGATTGTTGCTGTTTGTTTTTCCTCAATAAAGAAAAATAAAAATAAATAAATATATGGGTAACTCCGTTACACAAAAATAATTAATTAAATTTTGTTTTAATTAATCCCCTAAATGTGTACAATTTTTTTGTAAACGAATCACCTACCTTCTGACAGAAAGAAATAGTGAATATAAAAAGCAAACGTCCGCGCATGAGACATTTCGGCCTCACGAAATTTCACGTGAATTGGTTGAGATATGCGAGCTGTAGCAGTGGTGAAGGGTACTTACAACCCGATTCCACCGGGTTGACTAAACTTTCGAAGTTAGCGAAAGCTTCTCTTCCTTTACTGCAGTTTCAAGGAGAAGATAAATAGGGTTTTTAGGTTTTTTTGCTCTGGCTTTACTTGCAAAAAATTTCACGCCCCGCCACTGAGCTGTATATACATAGAGATCAACCGAATATCGCAACGAAAGCTTTTTGCCAAAGCAACGGGGACTTTCGCTCGCTCAGTCAAAAATAATGATACATGTCTACTGAGGAAATTAAGTTTCCCAATTGAAAGTCTCAAACGTAAATTATTCTTGAAATTTTCCTTGAATTCCCCGGATAAAGTGCTCAGGAAGGTGCTCAGTAATTCGATTATTATGTTTCCATTAAGATTAAATGTAAGAAGAATATCTAATGTCCCGTCGAAATGGATAGACGATCGAATAAATGATTGATTAAGAAATATTTTTGTGGAAGAATTTTATTTAACGATGAAGAGTTTTTATTTAGAATGCGATAAAAATAGATTTCTGGGTGTCACACAGAGTTTATGCGCGTCTTTTCTGTTTTTTCGTCTAATAATTATATCGTTTTCCACGATTTCCATTTGCCTCTTAAATGTCTTTCATAGCCTCATGAATGTCTTTCAAATGACGGTAATAATTTTCATGTCCATATAGCATTTATCAATGAACTGAATACTCGGTTTTATTTAAAGTGTGCAATATTAATATCATTCGTATTGTATCTATTCGAATGTCAATAGATTGGTGTCATATAGTCTATCTATACAAATCGAACACAAACAGTGACCAATAAAAGGGGTGTGACAAACAGTTAGACAGACATGATGCAACCATAAGTGTTACTAGACGACTAAGGAGCCCTAAACAGTCTGTCTGTATCGCTGCATCCGCTGCATCTGCGTCTAAAGTCTAGACAGACCCATTCAGTTTGTCCCGCCTCACTCTTTATTAAGTATCTCTAAAGCCGACAGAGAGTAACATTGAAACAAAAACTTCGTTACAGCTAAGCTAAATGCCATGTACAAATTGTACGGAGGAACGCTCTCGATGTCTATCTCTGGGCGATTTTGCGAAGATTCTATAGAAGCTTGTTTTCTTTTCCTTCTGACTGCTCCATGACAAATAGGACGGGAAAGTTGCTGGAACATTCTTTAGGAAAATATTGTTCGCAAACAAAAAGCGTTTATTTTATCTCTATTATTAATAAATGGACTCATGTAAGGAAACTTGGGTATTTTGTCCTGAGTAGATATTTCTACTATATCCTCCTGAGTCCCGGCCTTTTCTAACCGATGTAGAACTTAAGACCCAGATAAGAGTTACGTTTTTTTATTCTGTGTAATAATTGTATTTTGTATATTCAGGTTTGACTTCCTACCAGGATTTCAAACTAAATACAAACTGAAATATAGATGCACAGAAAAAACCCCAGAAAAAAGACCAATGCTGGGAATCGAAGCCAGGTCCTCAGCGTTCCGAAGCGGGTAGCTCCGAAGGAGTGTTGAAGTCTCTCGGTAGAGGGCATAACATAGATGCGCTTTATCACTGCCTAAATGTGATTATAACAGACTGAAGTGTACGATGTATGGGAAAGATTCGTCGCTAACTTCTAGACCAGTGATGGTGTAGGGGTAAGCACGCAGCACGGAACGCTGAGGACCTGGGTTCGATTCCCAGCATTGGTCTTTTTTCTGGGGTTTTTTCTGTGCATCTATATTTCAGTTTGTATTTAGTTTGAAATATATGGTTTCACGGGATGACCGTAAAAGTAATATAAAAAAATGAAGTTGAAGGAAATAAAAAAATAAATAGAAAAAGATACTTTATACTTAACTTGTACCTACCAGGAGTTTGCGGCGCTTGCTTTTGAAACGATGGGGCCATGGTCAACGGACACAAAAAAGGTGCTAAAGGACTTGTCCAAAAGGTTAGTTCTGGCCTCTGGGGACCCTAAAGCTGGCGCTTACCTCGCTCAAAGGCTAGGGATAGCGGTACAAAGAGGTAATGCGGCCAACGTACTAGGGTCCATGCCTACGACGTCTTTCGACGACGTATTTGCCTTATAGGTTTCTTTTTATGTTATTATTTATATTAGTATTATTTAATTTAGTATAATAGATATTTACTTGCAATGTATTTAGATTAGTTTAGCTTACCTACAAAATACAATTGTTACGTTTTGTAATTTTGGAACTTATTTAAGCGTTTTTTAGTTCATTCTTCATTGAATAATTTGTACTTTATATAGGTAGTACATTTGGCCGTTATTCTTACTGATGATTTGTTATTTATAAAGTATGCTGGGACTCGCGAGGATTCATTCGATTATTCAAGCCAAATTTATAGGTCGATCTATCTTTTAAATGGATTGAGCTAGGATACTATAGCTAGACCATTTAAACGAGTCCTCGTGAGAACCTCTCCCGGCCCCCTTTGTCGTCATACCCCCCAGCCCATGTACCGCGCGGGCGAGGACTCATGTAAACAGTTTAACTATAGTGTCTTAAATATATTTGGCTATAATTTTTATTTCTTCATAAAACTTACCCGTATTGACCCCTATCTCACCTGATGGAAAGTGCAGATGAGGCCAAAGTGTATCTCACCGGTTCAGTAACAGCCTAATCACTCTAGTCTTGAAGCGTCCTAGGTTGTATATCTATCTGGACACACATACGAAGGACGCAAATCCCATTCTTTAGCAAAAGATGTAGCGAACCACTTTGTGCGGGTATTGGCCCGATACATAGCAGCACCGTAATGGTGCTATTTAGTCAATGAGTGCAAATGAAACTATGGCATTTTATAGTTTTCTTTTGAGGTATAAAATCCCAAAATCATATTCAGGTTTTGTTACAAAATTAAAAAAATGCTCCGCCGCGACAGTGTATCACTGCCGTGACCAGGATTCGAACCTGGGTTACTACGGCCACAACGTAGGGTCCTAACCACTAGACGATCACGGCTACCGGAGCTGCGACGGAGGCTGCGAAATTTAACAAGATATTCCACCGAAACTGGAGCACTCTCGCTTTCGTTATGCAACATGCGCTTGGGCCGATACCTAAGTAAATCGCCCCTGTTGTTTCACTAAATAAAGATTAACCGTAGATTTCCCATCAGTCAGTACTTGGCTTATTTTTTTTTTTTTTTACTGGACAATTCACATCAATTGACCTAGCCCCAAAGTACGCTAAGCAAAGCTTGTGTTATGGGTGCTAGACAACGGATAAACATACTTATATAGATAGATACATACTTAAATACATATTAAACACCCAAGACCCGAGAACAAACATTCGTATTTTCGATACAAATATCTGCCCCGACACGGGAATCGAACCCGGGACCTCAAGCTAAATAGTCAGGTTCTCTTACCACTAGGCCATCTGGGCGTCTATTTAGTAGTTACGTGTATAACACAACTGAAATTCAATGATGTTTGTGAAACTCCCAACCCGCACTGAGTCCGCGTGGGAGTTATTATCAAACTAAATAATACCCATTATTTATAACTAAAAAATAAGATTCTCAAAAAGACAGATCATTTTCTACCTGCCAGGTGATCTAACAAAATATGCTCACTCGCACCGATATATTATTTGTTAGATTACCTGGCAGGTAGAAAGTCCCACCAAAATTACCTGTCTTTTTGAGAATCTTATTTTTTACTTTTAAATAATACCCTATTAAAATTTCAAGTTGCCTCAAATACATTTTTTATATTTTTTTGAAAAATATGTTTGCACGCGCCTGGCAATATTAAAGCCCCGACTAAATCATCTGGCTTATATTATTTTTTTTATTCTTTAAACATTAAAGTTCAACATATAAAAATTGCATATTGCCACAAATATATTTTTGGAACCAAAAAAAAAAAATCATGGTTTCATTTAGCCCCGCTACTCACCAGCCAGGCTGCAGTTTCGTGTTGGGGTATAATAGAAGTATGTAACAAGTTTTCAGCTTGCCTCAAACACCTACCCAAAAATTGGTGCCAGCTCTCGGACCAACATGTCTGCAAAGAATTCGTTTATCGCTATCCCGCGCGAGCTATGCAATTTTCCTGGATAAAAACTAACCTATGTCCTTCCCCGACACTCAAACACTGTACCAAAATATAATCTAAATCAGTTCAACGGTTTCAGCGTGAAGAGGTAACAGACAGACAAACAGACACTTTCGCATTTATAATAATTATAATATAGGTAGTATGGATATGGATGTTATTAAATCTACCATGACACACCTGATTAGTAGGATGAACGTTGCTAATTAAATTCAAATGTTAATTTAATAAAAGCACATTTTGCCTTTCACAATTTACGCAAAACAAAGGAACTCGTCACGTTTTGTAAAAAAATAAGTAAAGTAGCTGGCTGGTTAGACCGAAGCGGGGAGAAAGATAAATTATAAAGAGGCAGACAAAAGGCCACCACAAACCGCAGCGCGGGGCGGCATCGCGGCACAGCGTATATGATTCAGTGTTATGTGTTATATAGACCACGCTAGGCACGCTCCTTCGCGGACGCGCGCACGCCCCGCGCTGCGGTCTGTGGAGGGCTTTACGTCTAGTCATTACCATGGGATCAACATTCGAGGGTTTTGACCGCGCGGTTAAAACTCTTTAATTATCGTAGGTATGAGTATGACGATGATGATGACATAAAAAAACAATAATTCCAAGATGCAATTCTATTAAAAAACAATTTATTTTAGCCCTGGCATCCAGATTAAGTTTCAATTATTACGTCTAGAATAAAACAGTATGGGTCATTCTGTTCGCCTCTCTTTCGTCATCGCTTTTTTACGATCTGCCTAATACAGACAGTTGGATGGTATTTTCGGTTATTTATTAGAGATTCTGAATTTTTACCAGATGAGTGGAACTGTTGCGTGATTTCTACAAAAATGTGTCAACGAAAGTAATTTTGAACTAACGCTCGAAACCTGTCTACTTTTTATCTCGATATTCCTTCCTAAAGGAAACTGGCCAAGTAGATATTAACTAATTTCAACCAATCAGGAAGCAGCGGATCATTTGTGTCACGTTCAAATTACGACGTTCTTTTTTGCAACTCTCTTCTCTTTCTAATGTTTTTTAACAGTAGCCAGTACCATAGACAATAGACATCAAGTTCAGCATTGAAACGAGCGCCTTTGTGATATTCAGTGATCGGAATAGGTAGGTAGAAGGTAGGTAATGCAATTTCGAGTGAATAACATCGACAGTGGAAAGGAAAAATTGGGAATGTCTAAAAAAAATTACCAGTAGTTTTTATATTTTTTTTGTATAGAAAAGTCAATTATAAGAAACTAATTTCAATATTTTGTCATTTAGTTCTCTACTTTTTTCAAAATTAATTTTTGAAACTATTTTAGTTGATGACGTCAGATTATAATTGCTCCCACAATGTCAAATTTCTAAATCTATCGAAATGCGTACGATAAGGCAACCCCTTTAATTATTTTTTGCGTAGTGGTACACTATACACTGTGTCACTTTACTGGCACTGACAAAGCGCTAGATGACAGACAGCGGGTCCAAATCAAACTCCGTAGTATAATCCACGCGTAAATTGTGAAGAATTCTAACCACACAGAATAAAGTACGATTTGAACCGGTCACGCAATTTACACCAATGTCAAATGAAGGTCATTGCTTATTTATTATATAATAAATTCATTACATAATATTAAAATTAAATAATTACAGAAAACTATTTAAAAAGCATTTATCTCGAAATGGTTTTCGATTTTCTATACATTGCAAAAAAATAGACATCCCAATTGCGAAGTCACTATACGAGTACCTATATCGTGGGTGGCGCTTTGGCGCCATATATGATATTTGGCACTCGATTTTATCTCTCCACTGTCGTACTTAATAATATGGGTAAAACTCGGGATTCCGGGACTCGTATTATTGTTACAGAATAGCTTCTTGCCATGACATTAATTGAAATTATATGGGAAAATGCAAAAATAAAAGTTTTTGTCACTGTCATTCTTACATGACTTAATATGTCAATAAAAGTTAATTTTTGTGGGGTAGTTTGAGAATAAGAAAAATAAAGTGGGTACTTGAGAAGTTACAGTGACAAGATAAAACATTTGTTTTGGTTTGTTAGTTTAACATTTGGTAGCATAGCATACGGTTGTGGTAACTCTGAAGATGAGCTCTGGTTGAGTTCGAAACGCGTCAGTGTAACTTGGTGGTGGTGATGGTTGGGTTTATGTGATTTGTGTGTGTTCGTACAGTGTGGAGGTGGAGGAACTGCATGAACGCACATTTCTTGCATAAACGTAACTATTGTAAGGTCGCGGGTGAGCAAAGTAATTGTTTTAGTTCATTAATATGGACCTCCGCAAAGTAACGCCTGATTCAATAAATTATTCTTACATCGTTCATTTAACATACATATTTCGTTTAACATTTGCAAGTGCTTACCACTTAGTAATGCATAGTATGTAATATGAAATATAAGTAAGTATAATATAATAAGTATTTAATTTAAGGAAATATGTTTAAAAAAAATTGCTCCGCCGCGACAGTGTATCACTGCCGTGACCAGGATTCGAACCTGGGTTACTACGGCCACAACGTAGGGTCCTAACCACTAGACGATCACGGCTACCGGAGCTGTTGCTTACACCATCGAAAAACCGACTTGCTTTACGAATTTTAATCAATAATTGACTAAAAATGGTCTTTATTATTAAGGAATTAACGTGCAAACTGGTTCGTTTACATTTTTGCTAAGTTATGCGGTATTTGGAGCACTTTCACTTGCGCAAACGCAGTGTGGTCACAGAGCACTGCTTACTAATAGTAAACCAACTATTGGTGTGATAGATAACAATAGTTATGCCCTCGGCTAAACCATGGTGGCCTAGTGGTTTGACCTATGCCTCTGAAGCAGAGGATCGTGGGTTCAAATCCAGGCTCGCATCTCTGAGTTTTTCGGAATTTATGTGCGAAATTATATTTTAAATTTATCATGTTTACAGTGAAAGAATACATCTTGAGGATACCTGAGAAGAAATTCAATGGTGCGTGTGAAGTTCCCAATCAGCACTGGGCCCGCGTGGGAAGTACGCCCAAAGCCCTCTTAATCTGAGAGGTCTGTGCCCTCCACAGTGGGACGTATATAGACTGGGATGTCGATAATGAGTAAGTATGTTGGTGACTTTAGTTTTTGTTTTTTACAAAAAATATAGGCTTGAGTTTGACCACAATCACGTCTGATGGCAAGCGAAGATCAAGTCCACGATTCCACGATAAGTAGAACACGCTTGTCTATACTAAATGCTCGTTCACCCTAGACTTGAAAACGGCTAGTAAGCGTTCAGGGAACACAGACGCAGGTATTCTTCGGTGAATTTCTGTATTCCGGATTACATCGCGTAAAAAATGTCCTAGCATAACTGTAGGGTAACCGGAAAGAATAGGTACCTCTGGTCAAATTTTTTTAAAAATTAAATTTTTAAGATTATTTAAAAGCGAAAAAATGTTGGCGTATGTAAGCGATTAAGAATTTCGGGGGAGTCGGTTGGATGCGACGTGGTTCAATTGGTAGAACACCCGTTGGGGCGCATACCCAGGAGACGTGGGTTCGAATCCCACCGGCGCACCCGAAAAACTTTTTCGCTTTTAAATAATCTTAGATTCGGTGAGCAGCCGTACTGCTAATAAAATAAAAATAATATTTGAATTAAATTTTTATCTCGAAATGTTGAGCTCGCAACACACACAGGTACAGAACATGGGCTAAATTCAGGAACGGCCCAACACTGTTTGCGAGCGGTAATTCAATCGTTTGGGAGAGGATAGGAATGGGTTGAGCTTGGGATGAGCCTTATTTTCCTGTAAGTTCGCTTTGTAAATAAATAAATAAATAAACAAATAAGGCTCATCCCAAACTCAGCCCAAACCTCTCGCAAACCAGTGATTTTTGGCGTTCAAGCCAAACCCAACCCAAACGATTGAATTGCCGCTACCAAACCCGTGAAGGCCCGTTCCTGAATTTAGCCCCTGTAGACACTGGCCACCGAGACCGTGTTGCTGTTTCGA
Source organism: Archips crataeganus (assembly GCA_947859365.1). Taxonomy (NCBI): domain Eukaryota; kingdom Metazoa; phylum Arthropoda; class Insecta; order Lepidoptera; family Tortricidae; genus Archips; species Archips crataeganus. Next base: position 21,570,952 of record OX402048.1, read on the forward strand.
ATATTTGAATTTACGGCTTCTGGAATTTTAATCAAGAAATTAACGACGAACAGCGGACGGTCCGGGCAGCCATTCTTGGTTAGGCCGTGCCACGGGAGTGTTTTATTATATATCTTCTTTTCTCTTCTTTTTCAGGCTTTTTCTATCCACTGCTGGATGTAACCCTCTCCTAATCTCCTCCACTTCGTCCTATTCCCCGTCTTCCTGAGCCAGTACGGTCCGGCGTAACTTTTGATGTCATCAGACCATCTCATCTGGGGTCTTCCCACACTTCTCCTTGTGGTCCGCGGTCTCCACACCAACACTCTATGGGCCCAGCGGTTATCAGATGCTGCAAGATCTACATAACAGCTCCATCCAGGTCGGCCTCCAAATGAACATTGAGAAAACAAAAGTGATGGCGACGGCCGATCTTACTGCAAACCCAGTTTTAATAGGAAACACACCTTTGGACAAGTTGTGACGGTAGGACGCCAAAACCTAACGAAAGAAATTGACCGTCGCATTCAGCTTGGATGGGCTGCCTTCGGCAAACTAAAACCGGTATTCTCTGGATCCTTGTCCTAATGCCTTAAAACCAAGGTTTTCGATCAGTGCGTTCTCCCTGTTTTAACATATGCATCCGAAACATGGCCCCTTACAGTAAACATGGTTAAGAGGCTCAAAATCGCTCAGAGATCCATGGAGAGAGCCATGTTAGGGCTTAGTTTGAGAGACAGAGTGCGGAATGATTGCATCCGGAAACAGTGGAAATCCAAGTTTTCTTTTGAATAAGTTCAAGTAGTACCCCTACTACAGTACACACACATTAGCGGTCAAACTTATGACACCCCTCTTTTTGCAAGTGCAAGTTAAAATGAAGGGGTATCATCTAACCAGTATAAGATGAATCCCAAATTTTATAAAATTACGTAAAGTTATCGTTATATTTATAAATCTGGGCGACGTATAATATAATCCTTAGGGCTTTGTTGGGGAGTCGTAAAATAATTAACAATATTGGTTTAGGCTTTAAGGGATTCGGCGATATACGGGGGTGTTAATTTTGAATAAGATATGTGGCCCGGAAATTACAAGCTATGTGTATAGCTTTAGAGTGCTTAGAGTAATCGGAGTGAGTACCCGAGTGTGGCTCATATTTTCAAATTCATATTTCAAAATCATTTTTTCTTCGTGGCAATTATTACACTCCCATATTTTCCCAGTGGCAATTTTTCCCAATTATTATTATTTATCACTGTTTAATTTTACTGTTCTCTTTTTTCTATTCTCTTAATTAGCCAGGAAGTATTTTTATTAATATTATTTTTTTGATTGACTTAGTGTTTTCGATTACAGCTGATAATCGACGGAGGTCATGCTGACCTCCTCTTTCTGGGCGATTTGCCCTTCGGGCACAAGAAACTGCCTAACTAACCTAACCTACCTAATTCTGGGACAGGCATCCACTTCGATAAAAAAAGATTGAGAAAGTATGCCAATGGAAAAATACAATTTTGAGAAAAAATGCCCACAGAAAAAAAATATAGGCTGAGATGTTGATGATAATAATGATTTAAAACGTAATTCTATGAAGTTTTAACCCTGTCTACGACATCTTAAAGCCCGATCGGTTCCGCGAATTCTAATATTAATTGGAAACAGGGGGCTACTAAGAAATTGAAACTTTGAAGTTCGTATCATGTCGTCTCTTTCGCTCTTCTGTATAATGCTATTAGCGTGAAAAGATTGGCACGATACGAAGTTCGAAAATCGAATTTCGAAGTATACCAGGAGTTAGCTGAAAACCGAAGCAATATAGCGTTAACCTAAACAAACAATGGAATCGCTACGATAATAGAATCTTGAGAATTAATTAATTGTCTAATCTTACTTTTAATTATTGTTGTTGCATATTTATGTGTATTTGACTAATACATCCCTTTATATAATTTTTTCTTTTTATCATCATACTTATTGTGTGCCTATGGATGGAAACGTCTGACAATAAATGATTTTTTTATTTTATTTTGGATGCGGATGGTACGGGAGCGATCATTATGTTTAGCAGTGTAAGTCTTTCGGCTGAACTGATGATGATGATGAATTTGAATTTGACAGTAACTGAACGGTGTCGCATCCGAAGACATACCTAAATCAAACTTGTCTCACTCGTCCTTCCTGTAGCCGCCGCCGTACTTTTTTGCTCATTTGCCAAAAGAAAATTTTCACGCCAACCACTTACAATTTTATCCACACCGCAGCGATTTTCCTTCACATTTCCTCTACGTCAAAGGGCTCGATACGGGGAATTTGATAGAACAATCGAGCAAAAAGGGCAGAGACGTGTCCGCCCGAAGTTGATGCTATCCGGGCCCACGATAAAAGCTCACATCTTTGTTAAACCATTTCGGTATAAATGGCGGCGACGGACAAAAAAGACGAATTCCGAGTTGTAGGAGCAAGGTGGGTTCAGTGAATTGAGAACGTGTCAAAATACTTAGAGTTAAAAAAATAATGGGCCCATATTTTTCGGTTAGGTATATTAGTCGAGCTCTGCGCGAATCCGATCCCACAACCTTAAACAGGTCGTTGCTCCATCTTGTTGGAGGCCTACCTACACAGCGTCTTCCGGTCCGTGGACGCCACTCTAGAACCTTTAGTTTTTGCTCGAAGTCACTCAAAGGGCAATCGGAGTTTCTCTGCGGGATCGCATTACAAATGATGAAATCCGCGCAAGAACTAAAGTCACCGACATAGCTCGAAGAATCGCCAGACTCAAGTGGCACAGGGCAGGCGACATCGCTCGTAGAACTGATGGCCGACGGGGCAAAAAGGTTCTCGAGTAGCGTCAACGCAACGAATCAACGCATTATATATATGCCACACGATAAAAATGTATTTTTAGAGACAGCGCAGCGGCAGTACCCCCTCCCCGCTTCGTCTCTTGCCCGTCGATCCAAAGTCGGTTTACGAGCGGTCACCCATCCAAGTATTGACCGCGCCCGACGTTGCTTAACCTCGGTGATCGGACGAGAACCGGTGTTTTGTCAAATATCTTGAAAACAGTGCATCCTACGGCAAAATCAATTAAATTTTCATCCCCCCGTTGAAACCCCCACATCTCCCTCCTCCCCGCCCCCCGTCCCCGTCCCGCACCACGCATTGTAGGTCTTGGGCCGTAGTTCCCACGCGGGCCCAGTGCGGATTGGGAACTTTACACACACCATTGAATTTCTTCGCAGGTGTATGCAGTGTAAGTTGCGAGCTGGTTTTGAACCCACGACCTTCTGCTTGAGAGGCCATAGATAAAACCAATAGGCCACCACAGCTTCAGGGTAGGAACTGAACTCCGTCAAGTCAAATGAACCAAATAAACAAAATAAGTGGTTCTCGTTTCCAACGGATCTCCAATAAAAGACTCCCGCAACTCAAGCATCTGAGACTCTCGAGGGAAAGAGTAAGACAAATGAGCTGGCAAATCCTATTGCGATCCGGGATTTAAGTGATTCGCTCTTGACGTGATAGCTTGTTGTGTGTATGTCGCGGTATTGCTGGGTTGTTTAGTTTTTTAGGTTTTACTACAGTATCTAAATAAATTTTTGCTAAACATTATATTTTTAGTACTTACAAGCTTTTTTCTGACTGCACGTTTTGCCCCTGGTTACCAAAGTGCTCGTCAAGACAGATCAAACGAGCCCAATCTCGATGCCGTCGTGTCGTTTTATTACCGAGTTCCTATGGCCGCCTTCCAGCTCCGTCAACAGATCAGCTCCATGTCATATTAATTTTGCATTGTCATCCAATTTACACATGTATGCAAAATTTCAGCTTAATCGGAAACTGGGAAGTGGGTCAAATATAACTTGCTAGATTTGACCCGTACATATTTACACATACATATTTAGATACATTGCAAGTCAATAAAAAGTTTGTAATATAATAAAAATTTTTAAATAAAAAATAGAACCGCCTTCAAAAACACCCAAAAAAATATTAATTAAAAATGTAACCGACTATAATGAGCATTATAATATCTTTCTACTAATCTGTTTGAAGTCGGGCCTCAGCACGAGCTAGCAGGAGTGGTAGAAGCCCAACAGATAGTGGGTATAATAGGGATATTAGGTAGGTAAGTTAAATTACTACTATAAAGTTTGAGGTCCCAGGTTCGGTTCCCGCGTCGGGGCAGATATCTGTATGAAAAACACGAATGTTTGATCTCGGGTCTTGGGTGTTTAATATGTATTTAAGTATGTATCTATCTATATAAGTATGTTTATCCGTTGCCTAGTACCCATAACACAAGCTTTGCTTACTTTGAGACTAGGTCGATTGGTGTGAATTGTCCCGGGATATTTATTTATTAATTTAATTACTAGGTCCACTCCTGCTGGCTCGAGCTGAGGCCCGACTTCAAACAGATTAGTAAAAAGATATTATAATGCTCATTATAGTCGGTTACATTTTTAATTAATATTTTTTTGGGTGTTTTTGAAGGCGGTTCTATTTTTTATTTAAAAAATTTTATTTTTGGCTTTTTAGTTGTATTGGTATAAAAAAGATGCGTAGGCATAGCCAGTAAACGAAGCCCCACTTCTGTTTACGCTCTGAGGATCGCAAGGTAACTAACAAACTTAACAAGGGTAAACGGGGGTGGTTTGAAGGTATTTTTTTAATGCGGGAAGCTCTGCCCCCCGAGCCCTCCGTTCCAGTAGCGAGGCTTCTATTACTACTCTGAAGGACGCAAGATAAACTGACGAATTTAACCAAGTGAAAAGGTAGATGGATTAACAGATTTTTTTATTGCGGGGGGCTCTGCCCCCCGAGCCCCCCTCCCCTCCAAGAGCGGGGCTTTTATTTTCACCCTGAGGGACGCAAGACAGCTAACTAACCTAACCAGGTTAAACGGGAAGTGATTTGAAGGTATTTTTTATTACGGGAGCTCCACCCCCCAAGCGCCTCTACCGGTACCGAGGTTTCTATTTCCACTCTTGAGGGACGCAAGATAACTGACGAATCAAACCAGGTTAAACGGGAGGTGGTTTAACAGTATTTTTATTGCGGGGGGCTCCGCCCCCGAGCCCCCCTCCATCAGCGGGGCTTCTATTTCCACTCTGAGGAATGTAAGATAACTATCGAACCTAACTAGGTTAAACAGGGAGTGGTTTGAAGGTGTTTTTTATTACGGGGGGCTCCGCCCCCCGAGCCCCCCTTCCAGTGCCAAGGCTTCATTTTCCACTCTGAGGGACACAAGATAATTAACGAATCTGGTTAGGTTAAACGGGACGCGGTTTGACAGTTTTTGTTAATTGCGGGGGGCTCCGCCCCCGAGCCCCAACTCCCGCCTAATATCACTTTAAGGAGCGCAAGGTAACTAACGAACCTAATCAGGTTAAACGGGGGATGGTTTGAAAGTATTTTTATTGCGGGGGCTCCGCCCAACGAGTCCCCTTTCCGGTAGCGATGCTTCTATTTGCACTCTGAGGGACGCAAGATAACTGAAGAATCTAACCAGGTTAAACGGGAAGTGGTTTAAGAGTATTTTTATTGCGGGGGGCTCCGCCCCCCGAGCCCCCCTCCAAGAACGGGGCTTCTATTTCCACTTTGAGTGACGTAAGATAACTAATGAAGCTAACCAGCTCCGCCCCAACAGGGTTTAAAACAGGTTTGGTTTTAAACAGAGGGTGGTTTGAAGGTGTTCATTATTACGGGGGGCTCCGTCCCCCGAGCCCCCCTTCCAGTGCCAAGGCTTCATTTTCCACTCTGAGGGACACAAGATAATTAATGAATCTGGTTAGGTTAAACGGGACGCGGTTTGACAGTCTTTTTTAATTGCGGGGGGCTCCGCCCCCCGAGCCCCAACTCCCACCTAATATCACTTTGAGGAGCGCAAGGTAACTAACGAACCTAAACAGGTTAAACGGGGGATGGTTTGAAAGTATTTTTTTTATTGCGGGGGGCTTCGCCCCCCGAGAACCCCCCCTTTAATATCACTTTGAGGAGCGCAAGGTAACTAACGAACCTAACCAGGTTAAACGGGGGATGGTTTGAAATTATTTTTTTAAAGCGGGGGGCATCGCCCCCCGAGCCTCCCTCCGCTGACTACACTTCCATTCCCACTCTACGGGACGCAAGATATCTAACGAACCTAACAAGGTTAAGCGAGAGGTGGTTTGTAGGTATTTTTATTGCCCCCTTTTCCTTGTACATAGGTGCCATACCTACTTACTATAGTTTAGGTGAATAGCTTACACAATTCTTCGGACTGCTTTGGCCAATTAATATTAGTAATAAAACGTTGTAGGTAATTCGATGTTCTTGTTATCAATATAAGGACGAACAAATATGCTTTAGGACTTTCAACAGTATGCCAAACATTCTTCGCCAGAAAATTTTAGAACAATCAACATTATGCGATACAACAGGCACTCTTTACTGACTGTACTTTTTGATCCTGGTTACCAAAGTAATCGTCAAGACGAATCAAACGAGCCCAAACTCGATGGGGTTATGTTGTTTTATTACGGAGTTCTTATGGTCACCTTCCAACTCCATCTTCAGACCCTAGTTACCATCTAGGATTTTGATCCTAGTACTTTGGTACTCGTCAAGACAAATCAAATGAGTTCAAACTCAATGCGGTCGTATCGTTTTATTACAGAGTTTCTATGGCCAACTTTCAGCTCCATCATCAGATCAGCTCCATGTCATAATAATATTGCATTGTCATCCAATTCACACATGTCTGCAAAATTTCAGCTCAATTGGAAACCGGGAAGTGGGTCAAATTTAACTTGCAAGATTTGACCCGTTGAGGAGTTCCGTTGGCCATCTACGGTCTTCTTCATCAGGTCCAGTTTACCAAATGATACTTTCTGAATGCAAATACTTCACTTGATACTAAAAATGCTAAAATCACTATAGGTTTGCCTGTAAAATTTGAAGGTTGCCCTCGATTTCTCTAGGATCCCATGATCAGATCTTGACTTGGTGCCAATGGGACCACCTCAGGAGTATACTGTTTCAAACAAAAAAACAATTTTGAAAATCGGTTCACAATTGAGGGAGTAATCGCGTAACAAACATACAAAAAAAAAAAAAACATACAGACGAATTGATAACCTCCTTTTTTTTTGAAGTCGGTTAAAAACAGTGGTAGCGATCAGCCAACGCAATCCCGCAACTTTAACCAGGTCGTCGCTCCATCTTGTTGGAGGCCGTCTTCCAGTGCGTGGAAGCCACTCGTCAACCTTTTTCTGGTTCGGATATTGGATCGCAATAAAATAGCAACTTTGTGACTTCTATAAACTAGGTAGGGTATCACGAAACACGAATTTGATTAAGAACAAATAAAGTGAAGGATACTTTTCTCCGAATCAATCCAATTCTTTATAGTTGGGCTGAGTTGATTATATATAGTTCCCGTTTCGCCGAGGTCCACGTATTCGTATTTGTGGACCAAATTCGGCCAAATAGAGCCAAGTTGGAGTTTTCGTGACATGTTTCCCCGCAAATTGCGTTACTGGCCAAGAAAGTTCACGAATCGATCTACTCGTAACTATTGAGTAATGAAAATAATCCTTGAGGCCAACACAAACCGGGAGCGCGGGATGCGAGTGTGCCCTGGGGCTGTATTCAGCATTTGACCACGCACTTATCTCAATCCAATCCCAGTCCTAACCACTTATAAACTGCCGAATTGAAGCTCATCGCAAGCTTATCGCAAACAAATCTCATCCCTAGTTCATTCCTATCCCAAAAGGTAATTGCCAGGCGAATAAATTTTTATCCCCATACAAAACGGAACGAAACCTTTTTTTAATTGGCAATAATCTTGTTCCTACAAAATAATAAACTCGGTATAATGACGTTTTTAATTATTGATTATGATTATGAATCTTACAAAAATAATAATCATTTATTAAAAATTGTTTGGTTATTTTTATTTTCAGAAATTAGATTAATCTAAATGAGACGTTTAGTTTAGTATTTGCTGTCGCTTAAATTTTCGTAAAACAGAGGCCCTACCACGAAGTGCATAATTCGAACTTCGTTTCGTGCCGTCCCGCTCACGCTAATGGTATTTATTACGAGAGTGAGAGAGACCGCACGATCCGAACTTCGAACTTCGAATTTCGTAGTAACCCCCCAGAACGGATTAGGGTAAGTAATTTAAAAAAACCATGAACATTTTTTATTAAATTTTATCTTGGCAAGTATTTATTTATTTCTTGTCATGGAATCATAATGCTCTAGGTAATATAATTTTTCGCGTTAGGCCGGCCGCATACACGCGGAATTTTTCTTCGGTTTCCGTACGGAATGACGTGTGCGAGCGAGACAACGCTATATACTTTCGTAGCCCTATCTCGTTCGCACGCGTCATTCCGTACGGAAACCGAAGAAAAATTCCGCGTGTATGTGGCCGGCCTTTTAAACGAACACCTTGACTCATCGAAATTGGCGTGGTTAGTTAATTTTTTTTTCAACAAATAAAAATACTTATTTTAAATACAACTATGTTGGCGCGTGATAGAATGGGACGGATTGAAGGCCACTCACTACAAACCGAAGCGCGGGGTGCCGACGAAGCATGCCCAGCGCGGTCAATAACACTGAATCATATATACGGTGACACACTCTGGCAGCGCGGCACAGCGTTTTGAATCAGTGTTATGCAGAGCGCGCGTCGCCTCGTGCACACGCCCAGCGCCTTCCCCGCGCTGCGGGCAGTGGAGGAAGGGCTTTATACCTTTATATTAGTTGTCATTTGTATGCTATTATTATATCTTGTCTGTGGGTCGCCGCCATCTTGTGCTGTCAAGTCAACGACGCGACGTCACGTCATTATTTTTTTTCATCTTGTTTTGTTACGCGACGCGCCTGCGCCTCGTGTTGTGTTGTTTGTATGTAAACATCGAGTCGAGTGCCGGTAACCCCTTGTGTTCTGCCCTTTTAGTCAAACTGTAGTTCCTTGAGAAGCCATCCTCCTCTGTTTTACAGTACAATTGTTTAGCGGAAGTGATATTCCACTGACTTACAACATGGGAAAATTCACGCGTATGCCCAAAAGCAATAATTTATGAAATCTATGGATTTCTTTACCGACTAGCCCTTATTTGCTGCCTCTAACCAAGACTCAACTCCTGAAGAAATGCGTGTGAAAGAAAATTGTTCACAGAAAAGGAAATGGTTCATGGAAGGTTCATGTTATGGTGTACCACTCTCCTCAGAGAGTAAGTTTTTCAAAAAAACTTTTTCCATTTTCAAAATTTTCTTCAAATATTAATTTCACTAAAATAAATTCGTATTTATTGTTACTTTGTTTTTTTTTTCAGAGTACCTAGAATGTGATCATAAATACTGTGCTAACGAAGATTCAGATGATGATGTTAGACCAAGAGGAATGAAACACATTTGTAATATGAGTATCTACCTCCAGCAAGGATTTCAAAAATAATGTGTAAGTAGTTTGCAAGTTTTTTAAGCCCAGTCGACCTTTCATTTTACTCCAAAGAAATGCATTTGTGCGCCAAACCATCCAGACTCACAGCTTTTAAACACTGCTTTTTTTATGGGCTAATTTAATACTAACAAATTTATCATAAAACAACAGCCCTACTCAGAGTTCGGAGTACACACATTCTGTCTCTCTTTCTGTGTGCGTATGTGTATAAATACTTTACTGAGGAAATGAACATTAACTTTCTGACTGGGGGTTCATCTCGCCTCCTCGTTTACTTTCACATCATCATCCCAGCCTATATATGTTAGTCTTGACTTATTAACTGACTGTCTCACTAATTGACTCTCTGATCGACTCACTAACCGACTAGGACCCACTGAGTAACTCAATGACCGATTCACTAACTGACTCACCAATGCCCACCTCAAACCCTTGGCCCTAGAAGGCTGTTATATAAAGGTTTTCTTTATGATATGGACAAGGAACAAGGATGGATTTATTGAAATTCCTACGAGATAGTGAACGGGAGTTGATCTTACATTTTATCTGTGTGCGGACAAAATCGTCGGCAAAAGCTAGTCATTTTATAATCATCATCATTCCAGCCTTTATACGTCCCACTGCAGGGCACATGCCTCATGATAAAATGAGAGGGCTTGGGCCGTTGTTCCTTCGCCGGCTCAGTGCGGATTGGGAACTTCACACACACCGTTGAATGTCTCCGCAGGTGTAATTTCCTCACGATGTTTTCCTGCACCGTAAATCACCGCACCTGCAACGTAATTTTTTTTGTCTGTCTGTCTATATCAGTAACCAATCAACAATGATCCCACACTGCGCACATTTTGCTTAGGAGCAGGGGGGTCTTCTAAGACTGGATGTTCATAGATACATATAAATTTGTACGGAACCGTCGGTGCGCGAGTCCGACTCGCACTTGGCCAGTTTTTTATACTTGAAGCAATTTACCGCGTAGCTGTTCACGCAAGTATATTTAATTTTTAGAGTCATATTTTCCATGTAGTATTTGTTTGTTAGTTATTTATCTCAAAAGCAAACATTCCTTGTAACGTTTCACCTAGTCGCGTTTTGTCGCTGCAGAACAAAATCTCGATAGTTTTTTATACTTGAAGCAATTTCCGTGTAGTATTTTACCCTAGAAAAATCCTGGGAATCCTGGGAATTTTTTGGCCGCAAACTGTCTCAAACGTAAGACTGTGGCAAATGACTGACCAGAAGCCAGTAAGCCGAGAAGTTCTGACAAGGAAGTGGCGATGGATTAGACACACGCTTCGGGGGTCAGATAACCACCTGCCCAAGCAGGGTCTCCGCTGGCAATCTACTGGCACAAGACGGCCAGGACGTCCTCGGATCACGTGGAGGCGATCAGTTGAGAAGGAGGCTGACTCAATTGGTCTCGGCTGGGAAGAGCTGGAAGAAGCCGCGCAAGATCGAACCAAATGGAAAACTCTTCTACGAGCCCTATGTCCCTAATGAGGGATAACAGGAACACATCATCATCATCATCATCATCATCATCATCATCATCATCATCATCATTTTACCCTAGACGTACTTTACCGCGATCGTTATTTATTTGGAACGCTTTTTTCTTTGACGCGATGATTGATGTTTGCAGCAAAACTCTGTAACTATTTTTTTTAAACGCATCATAGTTATAGTTCAATTTCTAAAGCCGAATTTAGACCTGCAAAAAAAATCGTGCAAGTTGCATTGGATTGCGGCGCTCGATTGAGCATTTCAATCTCGGTGGCTTTAGGGCCTCGCAATGTAATGCAACTTGCACGAGTTTTCTTGCAGGTCTAAACTCGGCTTAAGAGGCTATCAAACTCATTGGAATATTATCTTTATTACTAATACTTAATAGACAATACTCTGTCATTTATGATAGTCAATATTTTACATTTTTAGGATGCGATTTCAAATTACTACAGTACATAGTAATTTTAAGACCGCTTTTGTGGCTGGTTTAGATTTTACAACTCATTTATTGGTCCTTGTGATGAGCAAGATTTTAGGATTGAATTAGATTTTGATTAAATTTTAAACTTGTACCAAATTGAATTCACTTAGATAAAACATTGCTTTCAATAAAAAATAGGTTCATCAAGTTACATATCATCATCATCATCATCATCATCCCAGCCTAAGTACGTCCCACTGTAGGCCACAGACCGCCTCTCAGAATGAAAGGGCTTGGGCCGTAGTTCTCACGCGCGCCCAGTGCGGATTGGGAACTTCACAGACACCATTGATTTTCTTCGCAGGTGTATACAGATTTCCTGGCGATGTTTTCCTTCGGCGTAAAGATCATGTTGAATTTCAAATGTAAGTTAAGTTACATGTAAAAAAATTTAAATCAACCCTAAAAATCACTACCTAATCTGTATGAATTTGGTGCTTCAGCGCGAGCCAGCAGGAGTGATAGAACACCAATAGATGTATGTAAGTACATACATAGGTAATTAGGTTGATAATTAAGGCCCATTATCTTTTACAAAATATTGCTTTTCCCGACTCAGAGACGTTGATTGTTAAGGAATACTTTTGACTTCTGATGCTTCACCATCAGTTCCACTTCGCCATATTTTACGCATTTCGACGATTTTTTTTACGAGCTCATATTGATTAACAACTACTTACCTACTTTAAAATAATCGAGTCGCAACCCGTGTAATTATTGTTATGGAGTAATTTCGGTGGCCAACTGTTCCTCACCAGTTGCAATTCATGAAATGGTGAATTCTAAGAGAACATTCACAAGTTATTTTCGTGGTTTTTTTACAGTCAATATTTTTTTATCACGGACTAAATCAGTCTTAAAATCTAAACCGGCAACAGAAACGGTATTAAAATAAGTATACGGTTTATTCAGAGGGCCTATCTATTATCACATGTATTAATTTGGAACGGTTACTCAGAAATGTAATTCATTCAGCGCTGGGGTGCTATAAACACCTCAGCATTAGGCTGCGTATCCACCGGAGCTGTGCGAGAATGCGTTGCGAGGGACGTGTTTGTCATGAACCAATAGAAACACTTCATTTAAAAGGTCCTAAGGGAGTGAAATGTTTCTATTGGTTCATGACAAACACATCCCTCGCAACGCATCCTCGCACATCTCTGCTGGAAACGCAGCCTTATGCTGAGCCAGTGTCCTATTTACAACCGCAATGACACATTCTTCTTTATTTTTCGTGTTGTCTTTTGTTTTGTAAAATATTGATGATGATAAATAATAATAATAAATAAATATCACGGAACAATGCACACCAATTGACCTAGTTCCAAAGTAAGCTAAGCATAGCTTGTGTTATGGGTACAAGGCAACGGATAAACATACTTATATAGATAGATACATACTTAAATACCAGCGTTAAATACATATATACACACCCAAGACCTGAGAACAAATATTCGTATTATTCATACAAATATCTGCCCCGACGTGGGAATCGAACCCGGGACCTCAAGCTTCGTAGTCAGGTTCTCTACCTACTAGGCCATCTGGTCGTCGATGATGAGTCTTGTGTTGTTGTAAATAAATGTATTTTCTTTCTTTCTTTAATTTTTTATCAAAATGGTAGGGTTTGTGTTCGGCAATATTGGATGGACTTACTATGACGCTTCGTAATCACACAAAGCTGTATTTACACGACAGTAGTGAAACGGTACGGTTACCTCGAAATGTACATTTTGGTAAAAGTAGCGATTTTTGACTTTACACTTTATATACCTACGGCAGGTTAGTATCTGTAAGACTGGTTTTGGTACATAAAATGACGAGATCTATAAGAATTTCACACAGACGAACGGATACTTTTTAGGGTTCCGTAGTCAACTAGGAACCCTTATAGTTTTGCCATGTCTGTCCGTCTGTCTGTCTGTCTGTCTGTCTGTCCGCGGCTAAGCTCAGAGACTGTTAGTACTAGAATGCTGTAATTTGGCATGAATATATATATCAGTCACGCCGACAAAGTGATTACATAAAAAAAATTAAAACAATTTTTTTTAGGGTAACCTCCCATAGACGTAAAGCGGGGGTGATTTTTTTTTCTCGACTAACCCTATAGTGTGGGGTATCATTGGATAGGTATTTGAAAATAAATATGAGTTTTCTAAAACCATTTTTTTATAAAATGAATATTTTCGGAGATATTCACCCCGAAAGTTAAAAAAAAAATGTGTCCCCCTCTAACTTTTGAACCGCACGTCAACCACACATTAATAAAGTATGCAAAGATTTTTTCGTACCTGCTACGGAACCCTATCTTGGGCGTGTCCGACACGCTCTTGGCCGGTTTTTGGTAATTTGAATGATCTACGGGCGACTGGACTGAGTTACCAACTTACCACCGTTATGGTCCTTGTGCCCTTGAACTATTTGAAGATAGCTTGTTTGTTTGGCTCACACTTCGTAAAATGGCTTTTTAGGGTTCCGGAGCCAAAATGGGCAAAACGGAACAGTTTCGTGATGTCTGTGTGTCTGTCTGTCTGTCTGTCCATCCGTCTGTCTGTCTGTCCGCAGCTTAACGCAGTGGCTATTTGTGCTATAAAGCTAAAAACCTTCCATAGACGTAAAGTGGGGGTGATTTCTTTTTTCTCGTCTAACTTTAGTGTGGGGTATCGTTGGATAGGTTGGATTCGTTTGCGAAATATTAGTGCTTACATTTTAGCGATTTTTAATGAACTGTTTTAAAACCTTGTAAGGAGATACGGAACCCTTCATGTACGAGTTCGACCGACTCTCACTTGATCGCTTTTTTTTAAATGCAGCTTCAGGGTTTTTGTATTAGTTTAAAATTAATTTGCAATAGGTACTTCCCTAAAATTAGCTCAATTTGTGCAACCTTGCGTCTTACCTAACGTCCCAGTTTGTTTTATGACTAGTTTTAAGCCTTGCCTCAAGTCTTAACATAATTATAATTACTTATATAGCTATTATAATTGCAGAATTAAGCACTAACCAATAAACTATTGACCTTCTGTTTTCGGCTTAAGTACTTAATTTGCCTATATTTCGATAAACAATTATTTTTCTTTTATTTGCACTGCTGTACCTAACTTTTGTTCGCTTTATGCACTTGTGCGGCTGTAAAATTTCAGCTGTGAGGTGTCGACGGACTCGAATGCTACAACGTGACGTGTGGGGCCGTCAAGGCCACGGCTGCCACCAGCGACGTGAATTCTCGTCGCGGCTACTGAAGTTGCGAGTAAGCTGATTTGCCGATTTTAACTTTATAAAATTTAACGTGGGTAGCTGTTGTTTTCAATAATAAGTCATACTTGTACCTACAACCAACAATGCAATTAAACATGGTTGATACAAAGAAAGTTGCTCCACTTGCAGAGCTAATAAAGTAACCAAACTTAGTTCTATGGGAAGTCAAGTTATCAGTTTTAATAATTATTTAAACTCAAAATTGATGAACTGAAACAATTACTTTGCTCACCCGCAACCTTACGATAGTTAAGTTTATGTAAAAAATGCGTGTTCATGCAGTTCCTCCACCTCCACACTGTACGAACACACACAAATCACACAAACCCAATCATCACCACCACCAAACTACACTGACGCGTTTCGAGCTCAACCAGAGCTCATCTTCAGAGTTGGTACCACAACCGTACGCTATTATTATTATTATTATTTAATTTTTATTTCGGGCTGCATAGGCCCATATAAAAAAATACCTTAAAGACTAACATACATATTTATATTATAACTACCAAATGTTAGACAAACATTTACACGTACGTTTGTACATACGTGTGTGGTGTTGTTTTGAGCCTTTTTCTGGGGCTTTGCTGTGCTTCCATGTTTCAGTTTGTATTTAGTATGAAATGTATGGATTTCACAGGATGACCGTAAAAGTAATATAAAATGAAGTTGAAAAATAAAAAAAAATACAATAACCCTTCCTTCTTCGCAGTCGGGTAAAAATATACTTCATATCACACTTGTTAAAAGTTGGCTTAGTAGTGACATCTCTTGTTCGGGTGAGCGAGTAGTTCCGAAGGAGTGTTGAAGTCTCTCAATGAGGGTATAGATGCGCTGTATGATTGATACATCGCACATTTCAGTCTGTTAAATAATCACCTTTTGCAGTGAGACCGTATCACTGCAGAAGGTGATTATTTAACAGACTGAAATGTGCGATGTATGGGAAAAATTCGAGTCTAAACTCCTGACCAGTGGTGGTGTAGGGGAATAGCACGCGGCACGGAATGCTGAGGACCTGGGTTCGATTCCCAGCATTGGTCTTTTTTCTGGGGTTTTTTTTCTGTGCTTCTATGTTTAAGTTTGTATTTAGTGCCAAAAAGGATAGAGAAACTAACAGTAACAAGTGAAAATAAACGGATCACTCACGTCTTAAAACGAGTTTAACTCGACATGTTTCGGGCTAATCCGTAGCCCTTCCTCTCGGAGTCGCACGTCACGGCGGCTGCCAAACGTGCACTGCGTGCTAACGCCCTGTTCGCGCGGCTACTCGACGCAACTGACAGCGACACACAACTACCCCCGTTTTCATCATCACTTTTATTGTCATTGTCAAATGTAAAGTGATGATGAAAACGGGGGTAGTTGTGTGTCGCTGTCAGTTGCGTCGAGTAGCCGCGCGAACAGGGCGTTAGAACGCAGTGCACGTTTGGCAGCCGCCGTGACGTGCGACTCCGAGAAGAAGGGCTACGGATTAGCCCGAAACATGTCGAGTTAAACTCGTTTTAAGACGTGAGTGATCCGTTTATTTTCACTATGAGTGAGTCTCACGGTAGTTTCATGTTTAAAGTAACAATAACAAATTAGAAATCACAAACTACGAAACTGTATTTAGGCCAGATAAAAGCATTTGTGATTTCAGATAAACAAGATCAAGAAGACACTAAGGATCGGCCGTGCGTCGTGTGCCGTGCTGAGCACAGGGTCTTCGACTGTCCTGTATTCAGGCGGCTGTCTGTCGACGAGCGGCGGTCGCGGGTGTCCATCCTCCATCACTGGTAAGTCTGCCTGCGACCGGATATAGACTGTAACGGTCCGGCCACGAACTCGCGCGTTTGGCGGGCGGCGCGGCAAGCGTTTTATCACTTCATTGCGTGTGCCGCCAGGTAACCACTGTATGGCGAGCGTCTCGGCCGCGCAATGAACACAGAAAACGCTTGCCGCGCCGCCAAACGCGCGACTTCGTGGCCGGGCCGTTACAGTCTCTGAGCTTAGCCGCGGACGGACAGACAGACAGACAGACAGACATGGCGAAACTAAAGGGTTCCTAGTTCCTAGTTGACTAGGCAGCCCTGAAAAAAAAAAGAATTTTGAGTAATCGCGTAACAAACATACAAAAGAAAAACATACAGTCAAGTTGAGAACCTCCTCCTTTTTTAGAGTCGGTTGAAAAGCTGTAAAAAAATACTAAAAACCGCTCAAGGCCATAATATATGTATATCGCAGACAGCTTGTAGCGACTGTTTGTGAGTGAGCGATTCCCTCCCGCGCAGCATAAAAGTCTGATTCGGCGAGGAAGGCTACCTCATGCAGATATGCAAAGAGGCTTGGCGGACTCGGCGATTCAGCAAGGCAAGGTGAATGGCCTAGAGCGATGGTAGAGGGCGTATAGTTGCCATCGGTCAGACACATCATCTGAACTCTCCTTCAGTCGTAGCGGTTTACCATTCCACTGAACCAAGGAGAGGGAGGACGAGTGCGTGCGCCTGCATCTGCGCAAACGCTTGCGCACCTAAATATATCCTGCGCATTTGACCGCTTCCGATTTGGACTCCGATAGACGTAAAAGTCCTGTGGCGATGGGATAAGGTAGAGAGGTCTGGCATGATGCAAGCTGGGCTTTGTCCAAGTCCTACACATAGGCGGTTCTGGGGGTGCGAGTACATGCCGTGGTCGCTTTCGCACTGCAAGTTTGGGGCGACAGTACGGATTCGGCAACACTCAGAATGGCAAAGCAGCCCTCTTTAGGGAGGCACTGCTTTCCCCGCTCAGCCGGGGAAGGGGCTAGAATAGGTGCCCTAAAAAATGCTCGTTCCCAAATTTTGAGGGTGGTAGTAACCGCGGCTGCCATCGCATCATTTAACACGTGTTCGAAGGAAAGTAAAAAATTCATCAACACCCAAGTCTATGATTTTCGGCGCGTGGAACGTGCGGACGCTTATTGATCGCGATGGCAATGCCTACCCTGAACGCAAGACTGCCGTAGTGGCTCGCGAACTTCATCGCTATAACGTGGATGTGGCTGCTCTCAGTGAAACACATCTTCCCGATGAAGGAGAGCTGGTGGAAGATGGTGGTGGCTACACTTTCTTCCGAACCTCGGCGTTCAGGCGTAGGATTTGCTGTCAAAAATCATTTAGTAAAGCGGCTTGAGGCCCTGTACACATCTCGGATCGCATTACCACATTGCGCCTCCACCTGGATAACGACAACTCCCTTAATGTTATCAGTATCTATGCCCCAACGCTGGATAAATCTGTCTAGATGGTATAAATGCCAAAGAGCAGATTTTATTGCTGGACGATTTCAATGCCAGAGTTGGTCGGGACTATGAGGCATGGTCTGGAGTCCTGGGAAGACACGGAGTCGGCAACATGAACAGTAATGGTCGGTTGCTACTCAGTCTTTGTGCTCAATACCAGCTGGCAATATCGAACACTATGTTCAGACTTCCTTCCAAGTACCAGACAACGTGGATGCACCCAAGATTCAAACACTGGCATCTGATCGATTATGCTGTGGTACGGCAAAGAGACATCAGTCAAGTGCAGGTCACCCGCGTCATGCGTGATGCACATTTTTGGTGTGATCACCGGCTCATTGTCACCAAGCTGCGACTTCGACTCCTGCGTCTTTGAACGTGGAGAGGCTGAAAGACCGCGAGGTGAGGGAGAAGTATGCTGAAGCCTTATCTGGAAAGCTGTTGCCAGTCGATGAGGCAGGTGACGTCGATGCAGCCTGGAGAGGTTTGTCTTCCCATCTCATGGAAGCCGCTTCAAATATCCTGGGGACGAAAGTCCGGTGTAATGAAGACTGGTTTGATGAGAATGACGAACTCCTCAAGGAATCATTTGACAAACACCGAAACCTCTTGCGACAGCATAGTAGACGTGATGGTTGCGATGCAGCAGTCAAAGCCAGTGATCATGAATTGCGTAAGCTGTCTCGACAGTTAAAAGATAAGTGGTGGCAAGACAAGGCTCGTGCAATACAGTTGCTCGCTGACACAAACCAGCTCGGGGAGTTTTATAGCGAGGTACGTAAGTTGCTCGGTACGTCATACCGGATTAGAGTGCCTTTGCGGTCACTAGACGGTACGCACTTGTTAGCAACTAAAGCGGACGTACTAAAGCGTTGGGCTGAACATTTTAACACGCTGCTCAATGTGGATCGATCAGCTGATCTACATAATATCAGCTTACTGCCTCAACTCCCTCTTGCCATCGAGCTGGATGAGTCTCTCACGCGCGATGAGGTTGTAACTGCCATCAGACAGCAGCAAAATAATCGGGCGGTTGACATCGACCTTATACCAGGAGAGCTGTTAAAATACGGTGGTGACGAGTTGTGCACGTTAGTCTGGGAGTTGTTCGTTCGTATGTGGGCAGAGGAGCGGATGCCGACGGATTTCAAGGTGTCGCGCATTAGTGCCCTTTATAAGAACAAAGGTGACCGATCAGACTGTAACTCGTACCGTGGTATTTCTCTTCTTTCAGCCCCTGGAAAGGCCTTTGCCAGAGTTTTACTAAACCGTCTGAAGAATTTGTCCGAAAGGATTCTGCCTGAAACCCAGTTTGGCTTCCGACCTGACCGAGGCACTTGTGAAGCTATTTTTTCCATACGTCAGCTACAAGAGAAATGTAGAGAACAGGGGCGTCAGCTGTATCTCTGTTTTGTTGACTTGGAGAAGGCATTTGATAGCGTGCCTCGTGAAGCCCTTTGGTTGGTGCTGGAGAAGCTCGGTTGCATGGAAAAGTTTGTAAGACTTCGTAGGCTCCTGCATGACGACATGCAGTGCTGCGTCTCCGTAGGCGGCGAACTGTCAGAGTTTTTCCTCGTCACCTGTGGGGTTAAGCAAGGATGTGTTCTATCTAGCACCCACACTGTTCGCCTTATACTTTGCGGTTGTAGTGAAGGATGTCTTACAAAGAGTTTCCAAGGGAGTCCGCATCCGTTTCCGCACAGACGGCAGTCTTTTCAATTTGGCCAGGCTTAAGGCTCATACCAAAGTCTCGTACGCATTGATCACAGAGATCATATACGCAGACGATCTGTGCTTTGTAGCAGAATCCCCAGAAGACCTGCAACAGCTGATGTCCATCTTTCACCTAGCTTGCTGTAAATTCGGCCTGAAAGTTAGTGTCAAAAAGACCGAGGTGATGTCCTTGGATACACGTGGTCACGAGACACTGATTATAAAGCTGGGTGAGGATGTGTTGAAGCAGGTAGATAAGTTACGTTATCTGGGGACCTTGATGCTGAGATCAACACCCGCATCGGCGCCGCAGCAGCGGCGTTTGGAAAGCTGTGTTCAAGGTCTTCTGCTCACATGACCTAAAGCTGACCACCAAAATTTCCATCTACATGGCTACTGTGCTGCCAAATATCTTGTATTCTTCCGAGACGTGGTGTGTATATCGGCGTCACATACGCATTTTGGATCGGTTCCACCTTAAGTGCCTCCGAACCATCATGAAGATCAGATGGTCCGACCGAGTGCGTAATACCGAAGTTTTGCGACGAGCCAATGTTGGTGGCATTGAAGCCTATTTAATGCGTCGTCAGCTTCGGTGGTGCGGTCACGTATCTCGCATGGCGGAGAAAAGAGTGGCTAAGCGCATCTTCTATTCAGAACTGGAGGAGGGTAAACGAAAACACGGCGGACAGCTCCTTCTGTTCAAAGATGTGCAGATGCGACATATGAAAAGGTGTCGCATCGAGCCATCGCGATGGGAAGATTTGGCAGCACAGCGGCTTGAATGGCGCAGGACAGTGCAGAGGCAAGTTAGCGAGTTTGAGGAGCAGCGTAAAGCCGACCTCGATGCTAAACGCGACGAGCGTAAGTCTCGGCCACCTGCTGCCATTCATTATAATTACGTGGACGGTGTGCTTACGTGCCGGCAGTGCGGACCTACGTTCACAGCTAAGATAGGCTATGTAAGCCATCTTAGAGCGCATGAGCGCCAAATAAATAGCTAGGAGTCGAAGTGGTCGCCATGGCCGAATTCGGTCGGATCATCATCATCATCATCATATGTATATTATATTTGTCGAGTAAAATGACTGTGACTTACGGGAAGGCAGGCAGATATGCGTTTCGTATGAGCTATTTTGGCTACGAAATCCTAAAAAAGGGATGACAAATAGTGAGACATTGAAATAACCTCGATAGTCCCCATGAATATCAGCCGTGTCATATATTAGACAAGCGACGCTTTTCAGTTCTAATAGACGACAGTCTTATTTATCAAAGTAACAATGAACGAAGTCTACATTTTATAGCATAAATCATTACCCGTACATTCTGGCATCAATAATAATTACAAATTTAATTCACGACTTACCGTTGAAGTATCTTAAATTACTCACCAAACATGAGTAGAGCTTAAGCATATAACTAAGAAAATGTAAAGATTTGATTGTTCATGACAACGTCATAACTAATATTATTTATAAATTGAAAATATACCCTCTATTTTAAAATTGGCGTATGAAATGCTAAAGTTACAAATATTTCTCATCGCTAAAATGAGGTAGTGATAAAATTAATGTTAATCAACGAGGCAACGCTGCCAGTGCTATGGGAACATTTTCCCCCGGTACGACCCAAAGCGGTTATATTAGTTAGGGTTTTTCTCTTTTTTGTAAATATATGATTGTAAATATTAGTTAGGTTTTCCTCTTTTATGTTAATCTTATGTTATATATCGCAATTGAAAATATAGGCGACGAGGACTAGTACAGCGACGAGCACTGGGACATTTACCTTAATATGGTAGAAAAGATATTTCGCTTAACCAATTTAGATGAAATTTGGTATACAGATAATTTGAGTCCAGGGAAAGGACATAGGATGGTTTTTATTAGGGTTCCGTACCCAAAGGGTAAAACGGGACCCTATTACTGAGGCTCCGCTGTCCGTCCGTCTGTCCGTCTGTCACCAGGCTGTATCTCACGAACCGTGATAGCTAGACAGTTGAAATTTTCACAGACAATGTATTTTGGTTGCCGCTATAACAAACTAAATACTAAAAAAATAGAAAAAAATAAATATTTAAGGGGGCTCCCATACAAAAAACGTATAACATAGATGCGCTGTATCACTGCAGAAGGTGATTATCTAACACACTGAGATGTGCGATGTATGCTTAAGCTGCGTACGGAATGCGCGCACTCGGGTACGCGTACCCGGGCTTGCATGTCCTGGAACGCCATGTCCGTACGCCATGTACGCGTACACTGTACACGTACACGTACACGTACTGTACACGTACACGTACACTGTACGCGTACATGGCGTACGGACATGGCGTTCCAGTACATGCAAGCCCGGGTACGCGTACCCGAGTGCGCGCAGTCCGTACGCGGTTTTAGATAATTTAAGACTGAATACGCCTTTGACGTACCTACCTTTACTTGCAAATTTTTCTGCCAATTCGCCCGAGGGGCGAGGTACAACGAACAGCACACATCTACGCGTTGCCGCACACTCATGTCAAAAATGTGTGCGTTCCTACAGATGCCTACCAAAACAAAATCGTCACACAAATGTAAAGCACGCACACAACTAGACATGTCGTAATCACACTGATTTTTAGACGACAACTAAGTAACACTTGAAATAGTGATGTGACATGTGTAAAGACCGAAAAAGAAAGAATGAATGACTGAAATTAAAGTCATATGTCATATATTTTGAAAGAAAGCGGTTATCATTAAGTAAATTTTTCACGAATTTTAATAGTTTTTCACTGCGGATTCACCTACTCGTAATTTAATGACAGAAAATTGTAGACATCTGATTTTTTAGATTAATACACCTATAAAGCTAAATAAGAAGATCGCTGTAAACCTACGCTGCTGCCCTCTCGTTCTGAGAGGAGGCCTGTGCTCTACAGTGCGACCTATATACGTCGAGATGTTGACTATGAGACTGCTCCGATCTATTGTTTATGATAGAGACTGTATACCATCTGCAGATTAAAACGAAAATACTCAAAAATAATTTTCATGAACGTGTTTATTTTATAATTTATAATACAATAAAATCTTCTTCTTGTTTTTCATTTGTAAACACTTCGATACATATTAACTCAAAATGATGTGAGCAGATAGCACAAGTAGCCGTTCTGCGTCAAAATTTAGTCCATTCCATTGCTCTTTAGTTACGGGTTGTTTCGTAAAACTGTAAATACGAAGTAAAAGCAATTACCAATTTATTGCAAAAAAAACTTTACAAGCAAAATCACCACAAAAAACTCTAGCTAGATTAAAGCTCTGTGGTTTAAAATAAAGTTAAAATAAACCGCAGGATAAACTTCATTCACTTCGTTCGTTCATAGATTCAGTTCATTTGTGTCTCATCCCTACCCACGTGCCTAGTTACAGTTTGTTATTATTCTGTAATTTATGTTGCAAAATTCAATCTGTTATAACTTATAACTTATAAGTATTAACGTTCTGGTAGCGTAAATTGATAATTAAATTACCTACGTATGATAAGAAACACCATTTTGGGGGTAGTTGAATAGAGAGATCTCTCTCCAGGCAGATATTATGCCTGGGGACCGAAGTCCAATGGATGAAAGTTGGAAGTTGTATTTATGCAGCCGAGTTGAGAAACTTCGAAAGCGTGATGTAGGATTGTAGTAATTAGTAATTAGTTTCGTAATGCTAGACAGTGCTGACTTTGTTTTGCATGAAATAAATGCACAAGACATCATTTTCTAGGAGATTTGCTCACCAGTACAGACAATCAAAAATGACAACCTTCCCCTGCCAACTTTGGTTTTTTTTAACGATGACGTTCAAACGTTCATATACCTAGCATGGCAGAGGGGGAAAAGGTGAGAAGGCTCATCCTGTCTTAAATTATCTAAGGGTGTATGGGATAAATTCGTGTCTAAACTCCTGACCAGTGGTTGCGTAGGGGAATAGCACGCGGCACGGAATGCTGAGGACCTAGGTTCGATTCCCAGCATTGGTCTTTTTTCTGGGATTTTTTCTATGCATCCATGTTTCAGTTTGTATTTAGTACTAGATTTTGCCCGCAACTTCGTCCGCGCATAATTCCGATTTGTGATAAAGCTTCATCATCCCTTTCATCGAATAAAACAAAAATCCGGCAACGGCAACATCGAAACATCCATTATTATCATCATTTCATCATCATCGGTGTCAGTTTGTGAACATACAAATTCCGTTTATTCCGTATCCCATGAGCATTTCAACAAATCCGTCTTTATTCTATGCAAAATTTCAGCCTTCTATGGCTAGGAGCTTGGGCTGAGCGTTGATGATTTAGTCAGTCAATCATTTACAACTTTTTTATATGTATAGATTTTTGACTACCTCATGATATAATAATTTGAATTTATATATTTTTAAATCAAGATAGTAAATAGTATTATTTACTATCTTGATTTAAAAATATATAAATTCAAATTATTATTTATATATTTTATATATTTTTAAATCAAGATAGTAAATAGTATTATTTACTATCTTGATTTAAAAATATATAAATTCAAATTATTATATCACTATACAGTGATAGTAATTTCACCGGTTGTCTTACTCTTCATGCCGGAACACAGTAGCGCAAACCACTGCTGCTTGGCGGCAAGATTATATAAATATATCAATCAGAGACAGTGTAGCTTTCTATTAGTGAAAGAATTCTTAAAATCAACTCCGAAGTTCAATTAACTTAATTTCTATCCCGAAGGAATTTTGCATTTACACGGATAAAAAGTAGCCTATATGTCACTAAGGGACCATTAATTTATTACATAAGACGATTTTTGCCAGTTTTTGACCCCCTCCCCCCCTGTGTAATATTTATTACGTAAGAATCTAAAGGAAAAAATTAATACCGTTTGGATTAGAGATGTGCCGATCATGACTTTGGCCGACTAGCCGACTAGCCGATTAGTCGGTTGTAAAGTAGCAGACTAGTCGGCCGACTAATCGGCCAAACCGATCACGGTTACGGGGATTTCCGTGATGCTTCGTTTCACTCGCAAGCCCTCGAGCATGTCAGAACCTGATTTTTTTCATCATCATCATCGTCATCCCAACTTATACATATACGTTCCACTGCAGGTCACAGGCCTCCTCTCTGAATGAGAGGGCTTGGGCCATATTCCCATGCGGGTCCAGTGCGGGTTGGGTTGGGAGTTCCCACCATTTGATTTCTTCGCAGTCGCAGGTTTCCTCATGATGTTTTCCTTCACCGTAAAGCTCATGGTAAATTTCAAATTAAAATTTGCACATTAATTAATAAAGTGGTGGGAGCCCGGGCTGAACCCACACGTGAGAGGCCGTAAGTTGATCCACTAAATCACTCATAGTTAATTTTTGCTTTTATACGGATCAGAGTGGTGTTTTTGAGTAAGTATAAAAATATTTTTGTGTATTAATAGTGTTGTTGTTCATTAAAGTGAAAGAGCTCAATTCAAATTTAATCACGTCAAAAAGTTTTTTTAAACATTTGGACAATGATTCCCGTAAAGTCAGGTAATCAATGCCAAATGATAATTTCTCGTGGTGGGCAGGGAAAAACAGCAAATACTTACTACAAATATGACCATATTAAATACCGACACACAACCCTGATACCTTAGTTAGAATAGAATTTAAATGTTTGAACACAGACGATTCCTCAAAGCTTTTATTTAATGTAATTTTCCACCTACATGTATTTTATTAAGAAATACATACAAAGTAAGAAGCCGGATAGTCGGCACTAATTGCCGACTAATCGCCGACTACGAAAGTGGCCGGATAGTCGGCTTTACCGACTAGTCGCCGACTACGAAAGTGGCCGGATAGTCGGCTTTACCGACTAGTCGGCGACTAGTCGGCGACTAGTCGGCACATCTCTAGTTTGGATTGTTTTAATTTTTATTTTTCAAAAAAACAATTTTTAGGAACGTCTCTTTTATTGTATAGTTACTAATTTATTTTTTATTTTTTGGTAATAATCAACTTTGGTTTTATTTTCGAATTTTTCTTGCCATGGAAATCGTTTACCTATACTCATATTATCCAAACGCGCGCTTTTTCAAAGTATAATCTTAACTTTGCGCTTTTTTGTGATCTTACGTAAGAAATATCAAGACCCCCTCCCACACCCTTGTAAGAAAAAATAAGACATGGTCGACCCCCCTCCCCCTCTAAATCGTCTTACGTAATAAACTAAGGGAAAGTGTAGCTTTCTACTGATGATAGAACTTTCTAAATCAGCCCATAGTAGAATTCACTTATTTTGCATTTTTCCGGAGGAAAAGCAGCCTATGTCAATCAGGGATAGTGTGGCTTTTTATTGGCAAAAGACATTAAAAAAAAATTGAGAGGAAGCCTGTGCCCTGCAGTGGGACATAATACTACAGACTGGGATTATTTCTATCCCGCGGGAATTTTGCATTTTCCAGAGGACGTTTTTACGGCGGTATTTTTTTCCATTACCATTTGAGCAGAAATTATTAAAATGGATTATGCTGAATCTAGTTTGATGAAATTTCGCGCGATTCGTCCTTCGGTTGTGGTAATAATCGTCGAATGGTAATGACGTTTAACGGCGCGGTCAAAACGCTCGAATATTCACCCAAAAGCAACCTATGTCAGTCAGGGATTTGTAAAAGAAAGTTTCAAATCAGCCCCGAAGTTTAATTCACTTATTTCTATCCCGCGGGAAATTTACATTTTCCAGAGGAAGCAGTCTATGTCAATCAGGGATACTGTGGCTTTCTATTGGTGAAAGAAGTTTTCAAATTAGCCTCGAAGTTAAATTTGCTTATTTCTATCCCGCGGGAATTTAGCATTTACGTCTATAAAAGGTAGCTTGTGCCAACCAAGGATAGTGTAGCTTTCTATTGGTGAAAGAATTTTTAAAATCAGCGCCGACGTTGAATTCACTTATTTCTATCCCTTCGGAATTTTGCATTTTCCCGGGTAAAAAGTACAGTACAGTAGTGTCATCCAGGGATAGTGTAACTTTTTACTGGTGAAAGATTTTATAAATGAGTTCTGTACCTACAAACAAAGTATAGATTCCCATGGGAATTTCCAAAAATCCTGAAATTATTTTTTTGCTGTTATGCTCACTTACATTTATACCGAATTCAAAAATAATGGGGTGCGTAGATCTATCTGATGCTGACTGTGATCGCTTCGGATAGATAGAAGTAATAGCACCGAAAGAAACGAGTGACCGTGCGTATGCCCCCCGCCCGCCTGCCCGCCCGCCCGTCGCCTGCCCGCGTCGCTCGCTTCGCCCGCAAACATTGTTTTGTGTTTTATTCATTTAAATATGACACAAACTTACAATATCGATTTTACATGCACTCATGATATTGAATATGTGAATTCTAATGATTGTAATATTCTTTTTAAACGCTTGTAGCTTGGAATAACAAAATTACTAAAAATCTTTAAATAACGTGCTCTAAATTGGCACAAATTTATTTATTGGGCATGTGTAAGTGATCTGAACTAGGAAACAGTTATGTAATCATTTTTTTTTTTATAACTTTTTTTACGTACTGTACTGACTCTACGTCAGTATGCACTGGACGAAAATGATACAAACTGGGTTTCCACACTCCGCAAACTATCCTAGATACGATATATAATACAATTATTATTTTAAACTTTAAATTAATTGTGCCAGTTTTAATTTGAATAAAAATAATCAACCACAAATTATCAAATTTCTGAAAATGCAAATGACAGATGTGACACAGAACGCAATAATAAGCTTTATAGGTACGACTGTACCCACAGGCAAGAAATAAGGAACTTTAGTATTTTTTAAACTTAGTCCCTCAAAAAGCGTACCTTAGCGCTACGCGTCTACTATTTATTTCAAACAAATTTATTCTTTAAAACAGTTTAATGGAAATCACTTGTCAAAAGTTGGCAGTAAATGAAAAAGCAACTAAGTGGTGGAGTTTGCTGCTGATCAGAACATACGTTTCATATTTTCACCAGCTTACGGTTCAAATTGCAACGGTTGTGCCGAGAGCGACCTTAAGTGTTGTAAATTTCATCTTAAACGGATTCTTGGCAACATGCACCTCCATATTCGAGAAGTTGTCCAAGCTGGTCAACCAATTAGTCAAAGTTATTTTAAATTCATGGAATAGTTTTCGATGAAATGAAAATCGACGTAACGAATTTCAATATTACCTAATGATAGCTACCCCCTCTTTCCACTTCCTCCAATGACTTTTTCCCTCCTTACTTTCGGGCACTTTCTGGTTGGCAGGTCGCTGACGTCGTTACCGGTGCCTGCGCTGCAAGATCACAACCCAAACCGCCTGGACCACTGCCTGCGGCTAGAACAGCTGCGCCAGCACTTCTGGATTCGCTGACCGAGCGAATACGTGTCTGAGCTACAACAACGGGACAAGTGGAGCAACAGACAACGCGACCTTCAGCTTGGAGAACTCGTGATCATCAAGGACGAAGGCGCATGAGCTGAGTCACCAGACTATATCCCGTTCCCGGCAAGGGTGATGTTCTATACGTAGCCAATATAAGGACCGCCAGAGATATCCTTAAACGGACTCTCAACCGTTTTTCTGTAGATAAGGGTCCATGATCCAAGGGACGTCCCCAAATTAATTTAAAGCCAGGCATCCCTGCCCGTTCTAATAGATTATTACTAGCTAGCCCGGCAAACATTGTTTTGCCATATAAATTGTTTCTTATCACCTAGCCTAGGGGTATAAAAAATAGCCTAGGACCTATTCTCAGACCTACCGAATATAGAAAAAAAGTTTCATAAAAATCGGTCAAGCCTTTTCGGAGGAGTTCGATAACAAAAACCGTGACACGAAATTTTTATATATTACAAGATTATACCTGCTATCGAAAACGATGATGATGATAATCTGATCCGACCGGCTTCGCCCATGGCGATAGCTTCAACACAAAACAATCTTTACATATAATAAAACAGTAGAAATCATGCGTCTGTCTCTATGTACACGCTAATCTCCGAAAGTATTTACTGAATGGATTTTCTTGCTTTAAGCTTTGTTTTATTAAAATGGGTAATAATGAAAAAAGTTATCGTCGTTTATATCTTCTTCTTCTTTCTACACATATAATAAAATAGTAGAAATCATGCGTCTGTCTGTCTGTATGTACACGCTAATCTTCGAAACTACTAAATGGATCTACTACGGACGGCTTTTATAGCGGTGTAAGTGGCTACACTACAATGATATTGATAATTGATTGATAAATGATGGCAGGTAATAATGTGAACGACCGCGCTGATTGAATGCACTAACTGTTTTTATATTAAAAATACATTTCACATGACCTACATTATAATTATTGCCTACGTAGCGTAACGGTTGACCGTACAGCTTTACTGCGCGGAAGAAGTCGCGGGCACCAGCTTCTTCTTCTTATTCTAATACCTATATAAAAATCTCATGTCACGGTGTTTGTTATCGAACTCCTCCGAAACGGCTTTCGACCGATTTTTATGAAATTTTTTGTTCCACATTTGGTAGGTCTGAGGATAGGTCGTAGGCTATTTTTGTTTTAGGCTAAGCTATGCAGACAATATGGTGTTGCTGAGCCCATCAATCTGTGCCCTTCAAGAACTGTTGCGCATATCGACAGTAAAAAGCAATCCTGCTGTAACCCGCAAAATCCAAAGTGTTCACCAGAGCCCAAAAACTTTGAGATTTTAGAAAAAAAAACATATCTCCTAAACTATTAATCCTATAAATGTAATTTTTAGAATATGAATTCCTTTTTTTGATTGTTTATCAAGTCGAATACCAAAAACTAACTAGAAGTTAGTTTTAGTCTATGTTTGTGTGGGTTACAGCAATAACACTTTTTTTTCCATTACGCAAATATGCTGTAAATGAAGGAGATAACTGTATGGGCGGCTCCAAAACAAGTATTTAACTTGAAAGCAAAACTGCTGTTAGTACTTATTACAACTATTAATTTGTGTCAATTTTGACGTAAATGAAAAAATCTATATAACTAGGTGCACTTAATTGTTTTTACTGTAAGAAGATAAGAAAGGATAGTAAAATTAAAACGATGTAAGTATGGAGTGACATTTATTTGACGTCATTTTAAAATGTTTAAGAACATAAATCACTTCTAAATTACTAAATGAGATCAAAAATTATAACATCCCTTACACCTAGTTTGGTAACAATAGACGCTGAATCACAGGAAATACTCTACTGCTAATTAGTTGTCTTCTTCTTCTTCTTCTTCAGCGCGTTTACGCCCACCGTTGGGCATACGCCTCTCCAACCTTTCTCCATCCAAATCGACTATCTGTCTCTCTCTTCCAGACCGGTCCTGCTGTCTCCACAATGTCATCGGACCATCGGGCAGGCGGTCTGCCCACATTTCTTCTGCCTAGCCGGGGTCTCCACTCCAAAACGCGCTTGCACCACCGTTCGTCGTGTCGTCGGCACACGTGGCCGGCCCAAGCCCATTTCAGCTTCGCGACTCTATGTCCCACATCGATCACTCTCGTGCGCTTTCTAATAAGTTCGTTCCGGACTCGATCGCGCAGCGTTATGCCGAGCATGACTCGCTCCATGTTACGCTGCGTAACTTTCAGCGCGTGGATTATCCCAACAGTCAACGTCCATGTCTCACAAGCATACGTCATAGCCGGTAGCACGCACTGATCAAATACCTTCGTTTCGTTTCGTTGGGGAATTTTGGACTTCAGCACATAGCTCAGCTTTCCGAAGGCTGCCCATCCTAACTGTTTTCTTCTTTTTATCTCACCCATCATCGAGTCCCGGCCTAACTTTACCACCTGTCCTAGGTACGTGTACTCTTGCACCTGCTCCAGCGGACGTCCATTCAATGAAATGGGATTCGGTGTGAGATCAGCTTTCGCCATAACCTTTGTCTTGTCCATGTTCATCTTCAAACCCGTTCGCAGGGACGCTTGATATAGTTGCTCCAACATGAGTTGCAGGTCTTCGGCACTTTCAGCAATTATGTATGTATGGTATGTATGTAAACTCTTTATTGTACAAAAATAAGGAAAAAAAAGAAATACATTATTGACAACCGTTGAAATGCATGTACAAAGGCGAACTTATCCCTTTAAGGGATCTCTACCAGTCAACCCTTGAGTGGATGAAAGGAGCATTTAGTAAGGGACCGACAAATTATAACTATATCATCAGCATAGCGCAGGTGGTTAAGAAGATACATGCCGTCAACATCTGCCTGGAGAGAGAGTTCTCTCTTGCGACTTTTACCCACAGAAGAGAATTAACATTCAATGCCATGTTTGCTCGAGTTTTGAGCACAGGTATAGGCAGTGATTCCAACTACGTAGTCTATAATCCCTTTCCGTATCACCAGTTTCGGTAACTTTTATCTTTTAGTTCATAGAAAACACTTCATTTTTTAGGGTTCTGTATCCAAAGGGTCTCAACGGAACCCTATTACTGAGTCTCCGCCGTCTGCCTGTCCTTCCATCTGTCGCAGAGCTCTATTTCTTGTACCGTAACAGCTCGACAGTTGAAATATTCGCCGATTATGTATTGCTATGACCGCTACTGAAGTGTGTGAACCAATATGTATGTGTGTGTATCGATTATGCAAGCGACTTGCAGCTCTCACCCTCCAGTTTTGGAATTAGTTACATTTCCTAGTTTCTCTTCTATTTCTGAATACGATAAGGCCGCCTATTTCTTACCTTGTAACTTACTCTCTGTGTACCTGTTTTCTGTATTGCTTACTATTCCTGGTGTACAATAAAGAGTCATTGTATTGTATTGTATTGTATTCCCTTGCCATTCCAGTCAAGTTGTCTTGAATATATCCTCCATAACGCTGGTGAATAGCTTAGGGGATATAACGTCTCCTTGTCGGACACCTCTTTGGACCGGTATGGGGTCTGTTGGCTCTTTCAATTGTACGGTCAATGTCGCCGCCTTGTACAAGCTCTTCAGGATCTGAATATACCGGTAGTCTATGTGACATCGATGTGGCGACTCGGTGACTGCCCAGTGTTCTATGGAGTCGAAAGCTTTCTCATATTCGACGTAGGCCAGATAGAGAGGCCTGTTGTATTCTTCGGACTTTTGGATAATCTGCCGAAGAGTGAAGATGTGGTCGATCGTTCCAAAACCCTTTCGAAATCCTGCCTGTTCCCTGGGTTGATGTTCATCCAGTCTTTGTGTCAAGCGAATGGTCAGGATTTTGGAGAACACTTTGTACACCTGGCTTAAAAGTGAAATAGGACGATAATTTTTAAGCAGGGTCTTGTCACTCTTCATGTGAAAGAGTATGACACTACTGTTAGTCCAATCCTTCGGTACTTCGCCAGTGAACAGGACCTCGTTGAACAAAAAAGTCAACTCCTTTACGACAGCTCTGCCCCCCGCTTTCAGTAATTCCACAGTGATGCCATCCTCCCCTGGAGCTTTGAATTTCTTGATCTGCTTCAGTGCTCGCTTCACTTCATACGTACTAATTTCAGGAATATCTTCCGTGTAGTGTCGCTTGATAGGAGCACGTCTGTCGTTTAGATCAACAGAAGTAGGCTGTGGTGAAGTGGTAGAGTATAGATCACTGTAGAATTCCTCTATGATTGTCATGATCTCCCGGAGGTTACTTGTCAAGTTGCCGCTGTTATCTCTAAGGGTATTTAAATCGTTTCCTCCGTTTTTTTCGCTGGAACACTTTCAAACCTCGATTTTTCTCTATGAGCTCTTGGATTTTTAGAGTGTTCACACACTTTCAGGAAATATTTCCATTTCCTAGGCTTGTGTCAAACTGGTCGGGTTACTTAACCGCCGCCCGTGCTCGGCGTTATCCTTCGATTGGCACCACCCAGGGGGCACGTGTAGGGATTTTAAAGGTTACTTACCTACGGACGTGAAGGACGTTTTTAAGATTTATTCAATTGCATCATCATTTTCTGAACTTAATTTAATTAGATACCTTGCTACCCCGCGAAAACACGTGCTAGACAGCTAAGTATGTGCGACACATATATTATGTTTTCTTGCAAAAACCCAAGCCCTCATCCTCTTTCAAATGAACATTGATTCATGTGTGTGTTCATTAAAATTACGTTTCAAAATTACTCCAGTTCAGTAGCGAAACACGGTTACAACAAACACGTCACACCTTCCCGAGCGTCGCGGAGTAACTGAACGACACGGTAAGCCGCGGTCAAATAGGCGCGAGCGCGTGTTTCAATGGCGGTAAATGCGCATGATCAATAGACGACTACTGTATTGAAAAGGGCATAAATAGCAAAATTCGTAAAACTTAGTCATTGTATATAATACCATATTTGTCTAGAATGTAGTAAACTACGATGATCAAAAGTTTAGTATCTAATAAATGTAGTAAACACGGTACGTTACTTAATTGTTATATGCAATTATGCTGTAACCCGCACTACTCAACATGTAATAGCGCTGTAACTACAAAGATCATAATATTTGCAAAAGGGAAATTAGTGTAAATTCCAAATGATAGAAAAATGCTGTTTGTCATGCTATTTACAGCAAGTATTCAGTTGTCTTTTTAAAAAAATAGGGTAAACTCCAATGCTGTACAAAAACTTCTAGAGGTCGTAGAGCCACGAGAATAGGACCATTCGACGCAGAATTTTTTTCTGATTCTAAATTTGAAATAAAAAATTGTGAAGATTGCTTTTTACCGTCGAGATGTGAATGTTACGCAGGGGCCCATGGCCTCAGGTACAATACCACTAAGAGTGAGATACTGGTATTTAAGGCCGGTACAAAAACATACCCATGTATTCTGCCGGTTAAGCTATATGGGACTCCTCTTAGGGTGGTTCAGGAATTTAAATATCTGGGGCACTGGGTCACAGCGTCACTCTCTGATAACAAGGACGTTGAAAGGGAGCGTAGGGCGCTGGCAGTCAGGAGTAATATGTTGATCCGTAGGTTTGCGCGGTGTACTAAGAACGCAAAGATCACTTTGTTCAAGGCATACTGCCAGTCATTTTACACCGGCACCCTATGGATCAACTATACTCAAAAGGCTTACAGCGCCATACGGGTCCAATACAACAACGCATTCAGGATGCTGTTGGGGCTGGACAGGCGCTGCAGCGCGTCAGGAATGTTCTTGGAGGCGCGCACGGACGGCTTCCACGCCATCATGCGCAAGCGCACCGCGTCCCCGCTGCGCCGCCTCGGGGCCAGCTCCAACAGCCTCCTGCGCACGGTGGCAGAGCGTCTGGACGGCCCGTTCCATTACCACTGGAATCGCTTGCATGTAGCGATTAGTTCATAAGCTAACTAAGTAGGTACTAACATAGGAATAAGATTTTTGTAACTAACAAACTATGGATTTTTAATCTGGAATAAATTATATTATTATACGGATTTCCGATCACGGGCCCATGGGGACCCGGTCATTTGAAAGGCATTCATGGGGCCAAAGCCAACATGAAGAGGCCTTTGGTGCCATATAATATAAATGAGATGGGCGCAACTATGGAGGTCTATCCCCTAATACACCATGAGGATGTGCTAGCGGACAGTCCTCCACAGTTGCCAATCTATTGCCAGGTAGGAATCGACATGGAATTGGCTATGGGGTTGGGATGTTGTGGACAGGATTACCGGGCTATAGAGTGAGATAACGGACACCTACCATTTCAATATCTCATAAACTGTTATGGGAATTTTTGAACCAGGCACGATGCGAGTGTCGACCCGAAACATGTCGAGTTAAAAAGAGTTTAACTGGACATGTTTCGGGCTAATCCGTAGCCATTCTTCCCGACACCACACGTCGTCGTATGTCGAGTTAAACTCGTTTTAAGACGTGAGTGATCCGTATATTTTCGCTATTGTTATTGTCTTCGATCAACAATACAACTGTACCTATTGTTAATCGAAGGTTATTGTTGTAATTTAAATTAGTTAAATTGTTATATTCATTTATTTCTTGATTGTGGACACCTAGGTGGACTTTTAATTGAATAAAGATTATTTATTTTATAATTATTATTATTGTAATTTAAGTTATTAATTTAATTGATTGTATTATTCGAGTGGCCTTATTAATTTAATGTTGTAATTTTTTACTGTATTTGTTTTCAACATTTAGTTATTAAGAAATTGAAAAATAAAAATAAATGTAGAATGATAATTCTGACTCGAAGACTGATTCTGAAAATTAATAAATAATGAAATAATCCAATTATGTATTATTAATTACCTTTTATGATTTTGGAGACACGGACCATCTCCCACCAGCCGACACGGAAAAGTGTGTGAAAGCGAAATAGCCACTCATCTCTGGTGTTAGTTAGTTCAGCCTTCTACTTTCAGAGTCAAGGGTTTCGCGGGAATGTTTGATAAATCGGTGACTGTGAATCAATCAGTTAATCGGTCAGGATTTTTATTTTTCTATGTAGCTATAATTTCGTTAAAATGTAAAGTTCCCGCGGGATAGCTCTTGGCTAACAATGAAGTAGCTAATTTGGCTGTAATTCCCAGGGGATACAAATAGGTCAATTCTACATTTAGACTAAATAAAAAAACTTTCACTAATAGAAAGCTAACACTGTTTCTGGTTGAGGACACTTATCCCGAGAAAGTATGAAGTTCCCGCTGGATAGAAATAACTGTTTAGACCTATTTTAAATATGCTTAAATGTCGATCAGAGACAGTGTAGCTTTCTATTAGTGAAAGAATTTTTAAAAATTAACTTATTTCTATTTCGAGGGAATTTTACATTTTCCCGCAAAAAAAGTAGCTAAGTATATCAATCGGGACTAGTGTAGCTTTCTATTGGTGAAAGTTTTTAAAATCATCCCTGTAGTTTCAGAATTACCCCCTTCAAACAAAGTTTAGATATTTCCCTACACCATAGGATTTCGGGAAATCCTTCCTTAGTGCACCTCTATGACATTCTAGGAATATGTATGCCAAATTTTAAGTCTAGCCTAGCAGTCAGTCAGTCACGGTACCTACTGTTTTATAGGTAGGTATATTATGTACAAAACTAGCCCACGGCTTCAATAAAATTAAGCTGAAATTATTATGTCAACTAATAGAAACCCTCCATGGGCTAACATGGGATAAGGTAAGGTGGGGTAAGACTATCACCGGGGGAAGACTACTACTGTCCAATAACTCGATATGCACGAATTCTGCCTCTAATTTGCTATGTCGGTAAAGCAGCAAACATTCCAAAAAGTTCCCAGCTCAAACACAGCTGATGTTGTCGCTACTTTACGTAAACACATTGAAAATAACGACATTCAAAAATTACATTTATGGAAACAAAACACGAAGTCACCGGTTCGTTATTTTTCGTAATTTTTTTGTGGAAAAAATGGTGAATTTGAAATGTTATTAATGTTAGTAGTATCTCAATGAAATTGTCTTTTAATTAATTATATCAGTCCAACGTAAAGCGAATTCATTCACACATGTTACTGATCGAAACAAATACATAACATCAAAATTACGAGGTGGGGTAAGACTAACTGTTCAACTGGGGCAAGGCAAACATATGTTACAGTTTTTTTATAGAAAGTATATTTTATACATTTATTAGCTACAGTACTTATTTTAATTAAAGCTAAACTGGTTTGACGTTTGGATGGTTGGTATCTCCCTACAAATGCACTTAATTTTGCCATTTAACCATTAAACTTTAAACCTTATGTTTGAGCACTACGGCCGACGTGCTAAATAATTTAAAAAAAGTCTTCTCAAACTGTTATTAAAACAATTGATTATTATTATTAATAAATCCGTCTGATTTATGTTTCGTTTAATAAAAAAGATTCTGGCTTTGTCTCTAATTTTTTTTACAAGACTGCCCTGGTTCTGTACCCCTGACTTTGATAATTTGTTAGTCTTCCCCCAAATTAATAATACGAAAATAAACCTTATTCTGCTTAGTATTAAGTTTGAAATAAAATGGTCACATTCAAATTTAACGGTTTTTCTGTCAGAACTTAAGTACGTATGATTTTTCAGATAATAAAACTTACCCCGTTAGTGGGGCAAGACTAGCAGTTTTAACATGCTGTAGTTTTTCCTAAATATATCTGTTTTGAATAAATTTGCGTTAAAATCAATATGCTTTTGCAAAAGCTTATAAAAATCTAAAGTTAGTTCAATTATTCATTTAATAATAAGACATAAAATTTCGACGTAAGAACCGATCTTGATTTCTAATAATAAACTATGTTAGCCTTACCCCACCTTACCTTACTAAAGATTAATAAGTTTTTGTTAAAAACGTAATTTTAAATAAAAGTTCTGAATTTAGGTTTTGTTGACTGTATTTTCATTGTACCTACTACTATCTACCTAGGTATTAATCACTTACTTAATTACATTTGCTTTATAAACTACATCTACGATTGAACTGTTATCAATAAACTGAAACAATGGAGACTATCAATACTATCGTCATTACGAACGTGTCTTATTTCAAATATCTTATCTTATCTTTGTCTTATTCGAAATGATAACAACCAATAGTACCTACCTACGATAGCACTTTAACTCTTATAGACAAGATAAGTCAAAAGAGATAAAACATTCCTCAACTTTGATTTAAACTCTTTGGGATGAAGCAATAAAAAAAACAAAGGTAAAATAAGTAATTTATGAAAAAGAAAATTTTCTAAAACATTCTAATAATTATTATTCTTTTAATCTAAGAAATTCTAATGCCTGCACTTAGTAACCAAATATTTTACAATAATATTATAAGATAATCACATAAACCCAGGAATACAATACATTGAAAATAAAAAAAAATACAATTTTAAGTAGGTATTATAATCTAACTTACTATAAATAACTATTGTAGGTACACACAACAAAAGATGAACACAGACAAACTTGTCCCTTAATCTTATTACCTTGTTTATAATTTCGTAATATAAAATAAAAACAAATTTCAAAATACATTTATCTTAAAGCTAAATCATTTATTTCTTTGCGTGAATGTAGTTTTACAAAACAAAGTATTTATTTTAATTTATTAAACTAATACATAATTAAATTTAACAATATCTGTCCGGATCATACTGTGCCCAAATGGCATTTTAGATAAATGAATTTTTCTTTTATAATTATGTATGTTGTTATGTAGTCCTCTTTCTTATTGTAGTTATTTTTGTTATATTGTGTAATTTCTACCTTGATTTTGTTTTGGTTTATAACTTTATTTCTTATTTTTATAATTTTAATGTGTTTGTACCCCGAATCCTGGTTGCCACGTGACAGGCATTGCCTAGTGTGGGACCAACGGTAATCGTTTTTGTAAAGACATCTTCTTTTAATAAACTATTTTTATTTTTATTTATTTATTTATTTGTATGTAGTTAATTATAGTTTTACACTTGTTACTGTCAATATTTCATATCAATTTCTATTTAACGTAAAGAAAGCAAATTAATGTAGGTAAAAGTAACATAGTAAATTTATATATAAATGATATAAACAAATTTATATTGCATAATTTACTTTATGCATAAGACACAAAATTATAAACTTTCGCTGACCAGTCAAATTATAAACTAGGTTGTGTCAAGTACTTTTTGGACTCTAAGAGCGCGCACAGACAAAGAGCGGTCTGGAATTCTGAGTTTGGTGTTCAGAGTTCTGTGTTTTGACCACTCGAGAGTTCCAGTCGCCTGCTGTGTGCATTACCTTAAGAGACTCAGTACATTTGAAAGAACGCAGAACTCGGAACTCAGAACTCCAGACCGCTCTCTGTCTGCGCACACTCTAAGAGCCAGGCATTATAAATATTATTATTAATTTTATTACAAACATGTTGGCTGCCCACTTCCACCATACTTCAACTAGTGTTGCTCCCAAGCCTTATACAAATTTAGTGATCCACCAGTGATGATCACAGAACCACCTTATTACTATGGTGCTAGCAAGTATATGCCAGGTATCTAATAATTTGTAATATTTAAGTTTTTGTAAATAAATGTAGAGCATGTGTGTCTACAAAACACACAAAGCATGCACAGTTTGACTCTGACCCCCAAAACAATCCCAAAATCAATACACTGAAAAATGAGCTTTGGATCCCACCTGTAATGCTCATGGCCACACAAAGAAGATTATGTGATTCCAACGATGATCCTCTTGGCAGCCAACATATTAACAGAATTGATGTACAGTCAAGGTCATATATATGTACATTGTATATTTCCAAGGTGTTACAAATATCTATAACTCTATGCCATTAACCGCAAGGTTGATGTTCACACAATATTTGATGCAATTTTATTTGCATAGTTGCAAGGCTCGGCATGTTTCTTGTCCGAATTTGTTTTAACCCAAATCTTTCTGAACCATACAAATCTATTTTAAAATAATACACTAGCAACTCATTGAACTGATACATGTATATCACTGCACTTGTATTTTGAGTCGCACTTGTTTTGAGGCGCACTTATTGCAAGCTCGGGGAGTTCATTCCACAAAATTGCTAAATTTTCTTCTTCTGTTTTGATGTTGATTGTTACTTTCTCTTTTCTTGTTTTGAGTACCTACTCCTCTGACATGCAGCTTTCCCACACAAGTACAGCTTCTTCAATCTGCAGCCGTTGTGATACAACATAACTTTTAAGAGTTTGGATTGAAATATTTGCTTCTATTGCACTCAAGTCGGTGATGTACCGTGACCTACTTTCCTGCCTAATAAACTGATGCGCAATTTCTAGTCCTTCTAATTCTGTATTTCAGCAGTGGATAGCCAGCAGCTCAGGTTTGGCGTTATCTTCTTGGGTCGGGCAGCAGGGCAAAGCGGTGTGTTCGTAGAAGATGGTAAATGAGCAGTATGCAGTTAGTATGCAGTTGAAGAGAGTCGTTTTCTATTTTTATTTAATACAATCTCAATACAATCATTAAGTATTTTCACAAAAATGTCACTAGTCTGTCGACTGTCTGTCACTGAAGGAAGGCACTGACACTGACTGAAGCAAAAGCACACACAACTACACATATGTTTATGTGTACATTATTATATCGCAACGTGTCCAAGATGGCGATTTATCAAGCTTTGTTTCATGTTATAATATTTTCAATTATCACTGCAATCCGAGTTTTGTGGATACATGTTGTCGACTCAAAAAAAATATTTTTTATTCTTTTGTAACTGTAGACAGATTTTAAACAAATCCGCCTTACTTCAATTTTATTATTGGGATCAGCTTGAGATAAGAAAATACCATACCAAAACCTCAAACATTACTTATCGCATTCTCATCCCAATTTGACACAAGAAACGACAAAAAATGACAGCTTACGAAGTCCAATCCTATCCACATTTTGGTACCTGCCGAATAGACAACATAACGCTACGTCGCACTCGGCTCTCGGGGATTCGGGGGTTTTAGTTTTTCTTATTTATGAGTTAAATTGTAATGGTTTGATATTCCCGCATTGACAAAGTAATTATTAGAGAGTTCTTTATATGTTTGACAGAAAATGCGACCTCAATCGCTCTGTTTTCTAAAAAACTTTGACAGCTGCCAATAATTCCCCTACAATGATGACGTGGCTTCCCGAATAGGAAAATAAAGCTCATCCCAATCTCAGCCCAAACCTGTCGCAAACCAGTGCTTTTTGGCGTTCCTGAATAGGAATCCTATCCCAATCCTCGCTCAAACGATTCCGTTACCGATCGCAAACCGTTTTGGGCCAGTCCTGAATCGAGCCCCAGCGCAGCCCAGCGCGCTCTATATATAACACTGAATGAATTATACGGTGACACACCGGCAGCGCGGCACACCGTATTTGAATCAGTGTTTTTGACCGCGCTGTGCACGCTCTGTCGGCGCCCCGCGCTCACGGTTTGTTGTAGCCTTTAGAGTTTTTTCTGTCTGTTGTTTTGATAAATTTTTACATTCAGTTGTCAGTGCACGTTTGGCAGCCGCCGTGACGTGCGACTCCGAGAGGAAGGGCTGCGGATTAGCCCGAAACATGTCGAGTTAAACTCGTTTTGAGACGTGAGTGATCCGTTTATTTTCACTATGAGTGAATCTCACGGTAGTTTCATGTTAAAATTTTTACATTCTTAGCGTTTGTCCTGAAAAAGTTTACACTACCATTTTTAAAGCACAACATTTGCAAGCACAACGCTAGCATTTGCAAACAAAGTCAATTCGTCATAGTAAGGCCCTACCGAGCTTTTGGCGCTAATCGATTTTAGGTATTCTATGCACTCGTGTATGTGTGCGTGAGAGCGGCTAGAATCAAAGCCGTGCATAAGCGCGAGCGACACGAGTTCCCCGTCCGATGGCCGAAGGATTTATAGATATAGATATAGGATAGATTCCGAAAAACTCAGAGGTGCGAGCCCGGACTCGATCCCACGACCCTCTGGTTGAGAGACTATAGGTCAAACCACTAGGCCACCACAGCTTTACAGATTGCTTTTAGCTTATGTTTGTATAAAAGGATTACGGATTTTGTGACAGAGGAAATGCGCTTTTCCCAAATACCTTTGAGTTAACGGAGAACGTTTTTCTTTGGAGACATTACTCGGTTGAGGATTATATTTGTTATGATAAGGAAAATAACAAATTCTTCCTTTAACGTAAACTGAAGACAAATCCAACGTTTCATATAAAATAAATAGGAGGCTCCAGTAAGATTGCTTCCACTATGACACTCAGGACGTTTAAGTTTTAATCTTAAAGGTTCATGTTTTCTCATACAGTACTTAAGTATATAAAATCCTAGAATTGAATCACATAAAATATCCAAACCTATCTAAATAAATAAATAAATATCACGGGACAATTCACACCAATTGACCCAGTCCCAAGGTAAGCTAAGCAAAGCTTGTGTTATGGGTACTGTTAGCTGGCAGGCAATTGATGAATGTGAATTGTCTATAAGACAATTCAAAAATCATAAATAGAACATCAATCGAATGTCAGCGTTAAAAATAAATGAATCTGTATTTTTTAC
This sequence comes from Archips crataeganus, assembly GCA_947859365.1. Lineage (NCBI taxonomy): Eukaryota > Metazoa > Arthropoda > Insecta > Lepidoptera > Tortricidae > Archips > Archips crataeganus. The sequence continues at coordinate 21,612,627 of OX402048.1, forward strand.
AAAAGGGCAGTGAATAAACGACAACCAAACCATACACATGTTTCTAAGAACCGTCAGGAAAGCTGCACTCCCAAGGTCGTAGCACGATCATTACAGTACCTACTAGGCAACGGATAAACATACTAATACATATAGATAACATACTTAAATATAATATTAAACACCCGAGACCCGAGAGCAAACATTCGTATTTTTCATACAAATATCTGCCCCGACGCGGGAATCGAACTCGGGCAGCCTAATAATTATTGCACGTTCGATCTCTCTCGCTGTATGTCGAGAATTGCCGAGCGCCAAAGTGGAAATAATTTTACTGTATACGTGGATATGCTTATTTTCGGAAACTGAAATATTAATGGAAGAAAATATTTGCGCTCCAAATTCCATCGAAATCGATTTAAGACTCAATCTCGTCAAGCGTTCCTTAGTCACGTACTTTAGTAAATACGTGACATACAGCACTAGTAAATAATTTACTTATTTTGGCACAGATAAAGTTAGAGTGAAAAAGCCGCGGTGGCCTAGTGGTGGCAGAGGGTCGTGGGTTCGAATTCGGGTTCGCACCTCTTAGTTATTCGGAATTTATGTGCGAACTTATATCTGAAATTTACCATGAGCTTTACGGTGAAGGAAAACATCGTAAAGAAACCTGCATATACCTGAGAAGAAATTCAGTGTTGTGTGTGAAGTTCCCAATCCGCACCGAGCTGGCGTGGGAACCACGGCCCAAGCCCTTTCATTCTGAGAGGAGGCCTGTGCCATGCAGTGGGACGTATATAGGCAGAGCTAATAATGAAAGTTAAAGTGACGCGTCAAAAAATTTACACAGAGACAAACATTCTATGTAGTCTAGATAATTATTTATATTACTCGTATAAACAAAAAACCGGCCAAGAGCGAGTCGGACACGCACAAGGTAGGGTTCCGTAGCCATTACAAAAAAATCAAGTAATATTTTTCTAAGGATTTCTTATGTGTACGGAATCATCCAAGTTTAGGTATGTTTTATACCTTAGGCTACTATTTACTCTTAAACTACAAATAATTTCCAAGCAATCTTAGCCGCTATAATTTTCCTAGTAAATTTGATATATTTACTACCATTCTGAATTTTTTCAAATTTTTCCACCTAACAGTTTAGATTTTAGAGGGGGGGGGGACGCACGATTTTAATGAAAATTTTCACTTTAAAGTTGAATATTTCGCAAACAGATCTCTGAATAGAAAAATTATGTTAGCAACCCCGCAATGGTTTTAAAAGACCTATCCAACGATACCCCACACTATAGGATAAGTCGAGAAAAAAAAATCACCCCCCTTTACGTCTATGGGAGGTACCCTAAAAAAAATAATTTTTTATTTTTTATTTTACCACTTTGTTGGCGTGACTGATATATATATTCATGCCAAATTACAGCTTTCTAGTACAAACGATCTCTGAGCTTAGCCGCGGACAGACAGACAGACAGACAGACAGACGGACAGACATGGCGAAACTATAAGGGTTCCTAGTTGACTACGGAACCCTAAAAAATTGGAAAGTTTAAAAGGATAATTAAATAATAAGAAAAATACTAAAATCTAATTCAATAAATGTTCCGATGAAAGTAGAGAAACAAAAAACCAGCCAAGTGCGAGTCGGACTCGCGCACGAACGGTTCCGTACCATTATCTATAAAAACGGCAAATAAAACACGTTTGTTGTATGGGAATGGGAGCCCCCTTAAATATTTGTTTTATTATAATTTAATTATTTATTTTTAAAGTGAATATATAACTAAATATTCTGTGGATATTTCAAGCGTCTACCTGTTGCCGTTATCAATGTCGAGCAAAAACGAGCAAAGAAATCATGATTGTTGTATGGGAGCCCCCCTTAAATATTTATTTTATTCTGTTTTTTAGTATTTGTTGAATTTTCACAGATGAACTATTTTGTTTGCTGCTATAAAGCAGCAAACGAAATACTTCATCTGTGAAAATTTCAACCGTCTAGCTATCACGGATATAGACGGGCAGAATAAGGTCCCGTTTTTACCCTTCGGGTACGGAACCCTAAAACACTAAAGGCTGTTACGTCATGATGGTTCACGTGTATTCAATGTGTTTAGCGTAACCGTCTAGTTTCAGCAGTAACGCAACTTACTTCAAGTTATTGGTCTAGCATCCATTTAGTTGAGCACTACCTAAACTAAGTTGGCAACAAGTCGACTCCTGAACTATGTATTTGTGACGAACTTTGTAAGTTAGAAACGTGTGGACAACTTTGCCTTTAGCGAAGTCGTGTTCAAGAAAATAGTCTGGTTTAATATGAAAATTGTACGACTAACGAGTTTGTCACCGTAATCAAAGGTCAAAGTATTCACAATTCAGTGTTCATCATCATTATCATAGCAGCCTATATACGTCCCACTGCAGGGCACAGGGCACAGGGCAGGGCAGGAGTTGAGCCGTAGTTCCCACGCGGGCCCAGTGCGGATCGGCAACTTCATACACCATTGAATTTCTTCTCAGGTGTATGCTGGTTTCTCACGAAGTTTTTCTTCACCGTTTAGCTCGTTGTAAATTTCAAATCAATTTCGCACATAAATTCCGAAATATTCAAAGGTGCGAGCCGGGATTTGATGTTTAAGAGGATAAGGTCAAACCACTAGGCCACCACGCGACAGTTCAGTATTACTTACGAAATTTTCTAACGTGTTTCTTTCTTAAGATTTTGCCTAAACTCTAATAAATAAATGTTTCACACGTATCACATGTTTCAAGACCAAATGATGCTCAAAATGCGTACGGTTTATGATAAATCAACATAATTTCATGACATTGCGATTTATTAAAAAATCTAGCTTATTAAGAGCCCGTTGTTTGATCAATAGTTAAATAAAATAATAGTTAAAATATATGGCAAACATAACAATATAGTTAACGCATTTCAAAGGCAATTTGACTATTAGTATATTTCGTACTAAATACAAACTGAAATATAGATGCACAGAAAAAACCCCAGAAAAAAGACCAATGCTGGGAATCGAACCCAGGTCCTCAGCATTCCGTGCCGCGTGCCATACCCCTACACCACCACTGGTCTAGAGATTAGACACGACATTTAGCAGACATTTAGCAGATTGAAATGTATGATGTATAGGAAAGATTCGTGTCTAATCTCTAGACCAGTGGTGGTGTAGGGGTATGGCACGCGGCACGGAATGCTGAGGACCTGGGTTCGATTCCCAGCATTGGTCTTTTTTCTGGGGTTTTTTCTGTGCATCTATATTTCAGTTTGTATTTAGTACGAAATATATGATTTCACGGGATGACCGTAAAAGTAATAAAAAAATGAAGTTGAAAAAATAAGTACAAAAAAAAAAAAAAAAAAGATACTTCATAGCTAACTTGTTTGACTATTAGTATCTTTAACTATTGATCAAACAACAAGCACTAAGTTTAAAAGGCTGAGGGCCTATGAGTCAGTTAGTCAGTTGTAACTTTTCTCCTTATTTATGTCTTATACTCATGTTTATTTATGTTATTCAACTTCTTGTTATTCATCAAGTTTAATCCCATTTCTTCCCTTACGTTTAACTTCGCTCTGTTTTTCATTATAATTCTTCATGGCGCAATCTTCATGAACTTTTTAAGAAGCCACGAAAAAGTAGAGTATTTGGTAAAATTCTAAGCTTGTTTGTTTCTTCAAGAAGTTTATACAATGGAAACTTTGTAGGTACGCGAATTACGCGCAATTGTATTCAAATTTACGCTAACTTGGGCAAGCAATCAGAAGCAATAACTTTGTGAGAAAAGTTTGCGAAGGTTTCTGTCCCGGCGCCGTTTGCCCGCGTTATTGCTCGCAAACAAGATTGCCGCCTTACAAATATCTTTCTGCGTTATTACTTCATGCTCCTACTTAAAAGTGTTTAGTTGGCATCGGATCCCCGTCGGTACTTTTAGGGTTCCGGAGCTAAAATGGCAAAAACGGAACCACTGTCCGTCCGTCCGTCCTCGGCTTAGCTCAGGAAGTATTAGGGCTAGAAAGCTGTAACTTTCCATGGATATGTGTAGCAAATAATCCGGACAAAGTGAAAAAATAAATATAGAAAAAAAATTTTTTTGGGTACTTCCATAGACGTAAAGTGGGGGTGATTTTTTTATTATCACCCCCACCGTTCCGTACGTCCGTCCGTTCGGCTTAGCTCAGGAACTATTAAGGCTAGAAAGCTGTAACTTTGCATGGATATGTGTAGCAATTATCCGGACAAAGTGAAAAAATAAATATAGAAAAATAAATTTATTGGGTACTTCCATAGACGTAAAGTGGGGGTGTTTTATTTATTATCGTCTAACCTTATAGTGTGGGCTATCGTTGGATAGGTCTTTTAAAATTATTACCTAATTATATAAATTTCAAGGTTGCGAAGACAATTTGTGCAATTTTTTTGTTAACATTGAGCACCCCTCCCTTGTTTGGGTACGGAACCCTAAAAATATACTTCTCGCACTCTACAGATTTTTTTACGATACTAAGATAGAGTGTCTCACAACACCATTGCGAGCTGTCAAAAGTGCCATGATTCGATACCGCTACTTAAGTTAAAACTAGATTTTGGACAGAAAAACAAAAGAGTAGTTGCATTGTCATACAGCGAGGAAACGCAGCCAACCAACTTATGGTCAATCTAGCCAAATAACTATTGCATAAACGTAACAAAACCAACAACCATTGCATTTTTAATTTCACCTTGAAAGTTTCATCCTGTTAAACGTAACTTGGGATTTGAACAGTAAGTTATTTACATGGTAAAACCCTTTTCAATCAGATCGGCAACAATGTTAGCCAAGTCAGTTAACTTGGTGCTGCCTTCCCTGTTTGCGTCAAACTTAGTTAGGGGTACCACAAACTGCTAAATAATGCATAGTTTTCTGAACTATGCCTATTGTAGTGTGATACAGGGTGACATTAGAGGCGTAATCAGAAATGATACAACTTAATTAAGTACTAGCTGTTGCCCGCGACTCCGTCCGCGAAGAATAAGGGTATAAAAAATAGCCTGCAATTATTTTTAATTATTTTCGTTTTGTTTAAACATCGGTGACTTTCAATGACTTCCAACGTCTGTTGTCAAAAAAAATCATTGCCATTAAAATAAATTAGTCCACTGAAAATCCGCGACATAGCGAGGGCTAAATAGGAACTTGTCATGCTCATGCTTTAATATGCAGGTCATTGCTTTACAGACTGCAATGCAGGATAATGAATGGATTTCTTTTTCCCTGAATGGCAACACTGGCATAGATAATAGACCGCTCGCTTTTGGCTCGAAATTCGAACTTGTGATTTTATTTTGCTTAATATACGAAATGTACACACCCAATATCATATTTTCTCAAGTTTATCGCGATTCCCAAGGTCAAAGAATCGAATTGCTTTAAAATTCCAGAGAAATAATGCGTTGTTTGGGAGAAACGTGTCAAAATGGTGTTGTAGAGCGGCATCCTGCTCTGTCTCGTTTTTTTATCCCGTTCTGGCCGTTCACTTTTATATTATAGATTAGTGAAGCACTGGTGGCCTAGTGGTTTGACCTATGGCCTCGAGCAGAGGGTCGTGGGTTCAAATCCCGGCTCGCACCTCTGAGTTTTTCGGAATTTTGTAATTTACCATGAGCTTTACGGTGAAGGAAAACATCGTGAGGAAGCCTGCATACACCTGCGAAGAAATTCAATGTTGTATGTGACGTTCCTAATCCGCACTGGGACTTGGCTAAAAAATATTGGGTACCCTTAACCTTTGCTATTTCCACGGGAAAGACGCGAACAGAAAAATATATATACACCGTGAAATTTTAGTGGTTGTTTTCCCGAAACGAGGTGATTTAGTTTCGATTGTACAATCGATTTATAATTACTATTTTGACTAGAGTCAAAAATCCAATTGTGAAAAACGAAAGTCGAAAATTACCGCAAACCAATAGTACCGCTTCGTTGGTACCTAACCTATCGTACGATCGTACGCTACTTGTACCAACGAAGCGTTACTATTGGTTTGCGGTCATTTTCGACTTTCGTTTTTCACAAATGGATTTTTGACTCTAGTCAAAATAGTAATTATAAATCGATTGTACAATCGATACTAAATCACCTCGTTTCGGGAAAACAACCACTAAAATTTCACGGTGTATATATATATATTAGGGGACTATCTTACACAAATCGAACTAGTCCCAAACTAAGCAAAGCTTGTACTATGGGTACTAGACGACGATAAACATACTTATATAGATAAATAAATACTTAAATACATAGAAAACATCCATAACTCAGGAACAAATATTCGTGCTCATCACACAAATAAATGCCCTTACCGGGATTTGAACCCAGGACCTCTTGCTTCGTAGGCAGGGTCACTACCAACTAGGCTAAAGCGGTCGTTAAATGTGTATGACCCATTATAAGACCTGATTAATTCAGTAACAGTACAGTATTCACTCTATTCTTAATGAGCCCTAGGTTGTAGCTAATTTGAAAAAACCGGCCAAGTGCGAGTCGGACTCGCGCACGAAGGGCTCCATACCTTTATCTATAAAAACGGCAAAAAAATCACGTTTGTTGTATGGGACCCCTTAAATATTCATTTTATTCTGTTTTTCAGTATTTGTTGTTATAGCGCGGACACCAAAATAGGTACATCATCTGTGAAAATTTCAACTGTCTCGCTATCATGTTTCATGACGTAGAGCCTGGTGACAGACAGACAGACAGATGGACGGACAGTGGAGTCTCAGTAATAGGGTCCCGTTTTTACCCTTTGGGTACGGAACCCTAAAAATGGTTGGTTAGGGTTGTAATATGAAAAAGTCGTTTCTGATTACGTTTCCGATGTCATCCTGTATATAGGTTGTCCCAATACGCAACAATAACCTGGTACCGGGTGAGAGGCTAAAATATAACAGTTCCGGAAAACATAGGTAGGAAAAAATAATCCAAATCCTACCAGTTTAGCAACACGCACGCACATACACGCAAACTTTCTTATTTATAGTACTTATTGGTAATATCGTACATCTTTCGAAGCCATTCGGTTTAATTTCAGCCATCTTACCTATATATTCAATTAAACTGTCATCTTGACGATCCTAAAACAATATGGCGGATTTACGGACTGCCAAAGACAGAGGCGACCTTCAAACTGGCCGTTTACAAGTTTTGATGGCTAGCGACCGCGGAATTGGAGACCGATTTTCGATAGAACATTTCTCGAAAATGTCATTGGAGAGTAATTAAAATTTGTACATTACTACTCACATTACTACTAAAATTACTACTCATTTAAAAGGTTTAGCTGTTGAGTTCACAATTAATTAAGGCTGTATAGCCCAGTTAGATCTGCATGACATTATGCTGCAGCATTATGCTGACCCAGCGCCTATTCTTCAGTGCATCACATGGCTTCTCATCTAATATGTGTCTGTGTCTGATCTGTTTAATTGTTATTTTATGTTTCTCTTTGCTATTGTTAGTTTTATTATTCTATAGTTACTAAGCCATGTCTTTGTTTTGGAGAATAAAGATTATATATACCTATACCGGTATATGCAAGAAAAATTATATTGCGGCGATCGATCGACCACTGCAAGCTCGTTCGCTTTACGACTTATCAATGTAATGCAACTTTCAGATTTTTCGTGCAGGTCAAATATCTGCTTATAGCCAGCCAGACATCGGATTTTAGGGGGCAAAATTTAATTTCAGGCAGGGAGTTCCTACATCGATAAATTCAATTATCGATGCTTTTCCCATGCACTTGTTTTTAAAATTATAGCTAGAATTTCATGGAAAGTGGGTATAAAAAAGAAACAAAAAATATATAACAACTAAATTTTCCTCTTTATTGCTATTTTTTATAGTGCAATGGTATTAATTGCCTAGCTATCATTTAAAATATACGCTTTGTGCAAACTTTATCATCATTTCCAAAATAACACTTACCTACCTACAAAAATATATACTTACAAACAAAGCTGGGGGCGATCATTGGTATAAGGGAAAAGCGTCGATAATTGAGTTTATCGATAAAGGAACTCCCTGCTTGTTGCCTCTTAAATTCCTATGCCTGCTTTTTATAGCTAAGTCGCGGGGGCCTAGTTTTACGAAATTCACGTTTGAAATTAAAATTACATTTGAAACTTACCATCAGCTTTACGGTGAAGGAGAACACACAAGTTGCACACATCTGCCTACAAATTCAATGGTCATGTGATGTGATCCTCACACGTACACTGCGTTCAGAAGCGCATAGAAATATCAAGTTGACGAACCTAAATGAAAAAAGGGATCAAAATATGTACACAACTTTTAAAAGTATCAAACAAAAACCGTGGGAATAAAAACCTGCAGGGTAGGTACTTCTCGTTGACATAGAATTATAAAACATGATAAGAAGCAAGGTCGGCAAACAAGACAAGTGAAGGAAAAAGTCGGGAAAATTCTGATCCGCAAATAAATACTTCTTTTAGTGAAACGATATGGATAACTTACGGAGCGACACTTCACGGCGGCTGTCAAACACGCACACACAACAAAACTCGATTACAGACGTGAGTTACCCGTACTTTTGAGTGTGGCTCATATTTTCCGAAAAAAGTTTTTTCTTCGTGGCAATTATTCCATTCCCATATTTTCCCAGTGGCATTTTTTTTCCCAATTATTATTATCACTGTTTAATTTTACTGTTCTCTTTTTTTTCTATTCTCATAATTACCCAGGAAGTATTTTTATTATTTATTATTATATTTATTCGATTAAAGCTGATAATCGACGGAGGTCAGATTGCACACGGTCTTTGAAAAAGGGTATGTAATAAAATACCGAAGTACGAAAGACCGAATGTATTAAAACATCGAATGGGTCAAAAGACCGACACGATTTTTTTCTGAAACCGTTAACTTTTTAAGACTGTTATAAAACAAACCTAACCTAACCTAATGGGTTCTGTATGATGCCGTTTTAATAAATTCTGAAAAGTTTACGGTTTCAGAAAAAAATCGTGTCGGTCTTTTGACCCATTCGATGTTTTAATACATTCGGTCTTTCGTACTTCGGTATTGTAATACATACCCGTACTGTATTTAGGCGAAGGCTACACCGGTCCCAAACGCAGTATTTTGCATGCTGTGTCCACTGCCCCAAATATCGTGTTTACCGCCACTTTGGGTAACGCCATTGTTTTTAGGTAAATGTTTACCAAAAGAGGGTAACTGTTTGCACATTATTAGTTTACGGGCGTTGCTAGGGAAATATTTGGCATGGCTTTTGCCCGTAACTTCGACTAACGTCTAAGTAGCCTAATGTTATTTGGGAGCTAACACTAAAGTGTGCTAACACTAAAGTGTGCTAACACTTTCGTTGTTGGTGCCTGTTTTGTACACATTTGGCAAGAAGTAAGAGGCCAAAGTATTGTCTAATGTGCGGAAGCTTGCTATCTCATCCACTGTTTCTTTCTGTCAAACGGTATAAGATGGTGACAGAAAGAGGTAGCCCGCGCGTGAAGCGGTACGGCCTAAGGTCTCGCACGACGTTTTGTTTCATGTAACTGCGACTCAAACGTGGTCACCACCGAATACTGTTCTGGAAAAATTTGGTCAGTACCTCTACCATGAGTTACACTAGTTTGCAGTGACCGTACTCGCAAGCGACGGCGTAAATGATTTGTATGGAGAATTGTGTACAGCGCCTCTAGCGGTCACTTACGGAAGTGCAATTCTCCATACAAATCATTTACGCCGTCGCTAGCGAGTACGGTCACTGTATGGAGAATAGTACTTCCGTAAGTGACCGCTAGAGGCGCTGTACAATTCTCCATACAAATAATTTACGCCGTCGCTAGCGAGTACGGTCACGTAAACTAGTGTAAACTCATGGTAGAGGTACTGTAAACTAGTGTAACTCATGGTAGAGGTACTGATCACCGATTTAAGAATAACTGTCAATGAAAGTATTCAGTATATCTAACCTAAACATCTGCATAAATATCCCGGATTACTTTTAAAATGCCTTGTAGATAAGGAACACTTTTTCTTGTTTTTTTATGTAGGTAACTTTATAACAAGGAAGGCTTGAACATCTCAAGGGCTCTCGTAGCTATTTAAGTTACCCGCTAAGGCAATATACAATTTCCTCGGAGAATAAATGGCACTCGAAGTAAAAGGTTTGGCGATATCGCATCTCAATTGAAAGGAATCTGTTATTTCGGCGATTTATTACGTTGAGTAACGTTACTGAAATTATATGTATTATTCATTCCTTTTTATGGAAGTGCCAGTTTGTTCCGGGAACAGTATGTCTGCTGGACGACGAGGAAGACCACGGACTGGCAAGCTCAGCATGGGGCATCCACCAACGAGATGGACGGACGATTTGGTGAAGGCCGCAGGTTCAGGGTGGATGCAAGTCGCTTCCAACATTAATGATTGGGCGTCAATGAGGGAGGAATGTAATCTGTGACGACGGGTAGACGGATGCATGGTCGGAACAGCCGGACGTCTGCCAAAGAGACATCATCATCATCATTTCAGCCGAAAGACGTCCACTGCTGAACATAGGCCTCCCCCAAGGCTCGCCAAACAGATCGGCCCTGCGCCATCCGCATCCAATGCGTTCCCGCTACCTCCACCAGGTCGGCGCGCCATCTTGTTGGAGGCCTAACTACACTGCGTTTTCCGGTCCGCGGACGCCACTTGAGAACCTTTCGGCCAAGAGACATACGAAAGCACTTTTGACCACTCTGTGCCGTTTCGTTCACGCAAATAGTATTAATGCAGTTTAAACAGAAGAGTGAAAGTTGACGGCACGGCATGAACTTTGAATTTCGAATTTCGTAGTATCCTGAAACGGTGACACTTGACACTCGCTTGGTCAATGAACCAAAAAACAGCTGTGAAGTCACGAAACTCATTAAGGACTCTTAGGTAACATATGCAGTCCATGGGCGAAGATTATTAAAAAAACTTCTCAGGAGGAACATATGAAAATGGTTGAACTTGTCGAAATCTGATTTAGAAACTTAAAGATGTCGTCGGTATAACACATGTAAAGTAACATTCTGATTGTGTCGACACACGACTGCGACCAGTACCTCTACCATGAGTTTACACTAGTTTACGTGACCGTACTCGCTAGCGACGGCGTAAATTATTTGTATGGAGAATTGTACAGCGCCTCTAGCGGTCACTTACGGAAGTACAATTCTCCATACAAATCATTTACGCCGTCGCTAGCGAGTACGGTCACTGTAAACTAGTGTAAACTCATGTTAGAGGTACAGGTCGCGCGCCTTGTCTATACTATAAGCTTTGCTAGACAATGATTTTTTTATCATCTCATCAACAACAACAACAACAACACTATTAAGTTAGATAGATAGATAGATAGATAAAGACGTTTATTTGGTACTGCAAGCACACACAATCAAGATAACCAAAAATACAAAAATCAGTTGGTACAAACTTAAAAGTAAAACATTTTATATTGTCTGTATGCGCCACAGTATGCAAAAGAGCCATAGCTCAGTGGTCAACATTGCTCATAGGAGCAAAACACTGATATTCTGCCACAACCCAGAGGATCGAGAACAAAATATTACATACTAATTAAAATTGTACAACAAAAAAAATACAAAACAAACATGCTAAGCATCATTAACAGAATAATTAGCAGAAGCAGTATAAGTGGAGGGAATTACGAATTGAATAACAACATGCTTATTTTCGACTCGCTCGCAGCTGCTGTTAAGTAGGGGATTATTATGAAAATGCCTGAGGATGATTCGTTCGAAAAATATTCAATATTAATGTTAACAAGCACATCATTAAAGTAAGGAGCATGTTTATCGTCAATAGCGATACCGATAATACGAAAATAATTGTTTCAGTGTAGGTTGTTTGGGGAAATGGGACTGGGAATAAAAGTAAACATCGTCACTACTTTAAAATTAGAGAGAGAGAGAGAGAGAGAGAGAGAGAGAGAGAGAGAGATGTTTATTTACACATATTCGATACAAACACAGAAAAAAAAATACATTTGACAGGAAATTTACAAATAAAAAAAAAATATCGAATAGTATAAATTGGGCCCATGCTAATACTCTTACCTACATGAAGGGTTCTGTATCGCCGTACAATGTTTTAAAAACAGTTCAGTAAATTAAAAAAATGGCCATAAATCGCACTAAAATCGCAAACTTTATAGATGGGTCGCTCAGACCCGTCCAACTACAGACCGATAGCTATCACCTCTTTGCTCTCCAAGGTAATGGAGTCGATTATTAACCGCCAGCTCTTAGGTTATCTGGAGGAGCATCAGCTGATTAGTGACCACCAATACGGTTTTCGTCGTGGTCGCTCAGCTGGTGATCTTTTGGCTTATCTAACACACCGTTGGGCTATGGCGATTGAGAGCAAAGGGGAAGCCTTGGCAGTTAGTTTGGACATAGCGAAAGCCTTTGATAGGGTTTGGCACGGAGCTCTGTTGTCTAAGCTTCCGGCGTACGGAATACCTGGAAGGTTGTGTTCTTGGGTTGCAAGTTTTCTTTCGGGTCGGAGCATCAAAGTTGTAGTCGACGGCTCATGTTCTGACTTAAAACCTGTAAACTCTGGTGTCCCGCAAGGTTGCGTTTTATCCCCCACGTTATTTCTTCTGCATATCAATGATATGTTGCATGATACCAATATTCATTGCTATGCAGATGACAGTACTGGGGACACGTATTATACCGGTCGCGCTAATTTATCCAGGGAACACGTCATTGAAAGCCGGAATATACTTGAGTCTCAAATTGAGATCATGCTGAAGCATGTCGGAGATTGGGGTAGACTAAACTTAGTTCAGTTTAATCCCCAAAAGACTCAAGTATGCGCGTTCTCCACTAAAAAGGATCCCTTTGTTGTTTCGCCTTGTTTTGATGGTACTCCCCTTGATGCCAAATCGTCTATTGGGATCCTGGGTATCGACATTTCGAGTGATGTTCAGTTTCGTGGTCATTTGGAAGGCAAAGCTAAGTTAGCTTCTAAAAAATTGGGGGTGCTTAATAGAGCGGGACGGTACTTCTCGCCAGCCCATCGCTTACAACTTTATAAGGCGCAGGTTAGGCCGCACATGGAGTACTGCTCTCACCTCTGGGCTGGGGCACCCAAGTACCAAATTCTTCCATTTGACCGCATCCAACGTAGAGCTGCTCGATTTGTCGGTAATCAGGCACTCTCTGGCCTACTCGATCCTTTGGCTTTGCGGAGGGATGTGGCGTCTCTCTGTATATTATACCGTATCTATCATGGGGAGTGTTCTGACGAACTGTTCGAATTGCTGCCGGCGGCTAAATTCCACTACCGCACTTCGAGGAACCGTTTGTCTTTCCATCCTCACCATCTTGATGATTGGCATTCTAGTACCGTGCGTTTTAAGCGAAACTTCTTTCCTCGCACGACAAAGATCTGGAATCAGCTTTCTGCGGCAGCATTCCCGGAGCGTTACAACTTAGGAATCTTTAAAAAACGAGCCTACCAATTCCTAAAAGGGTCGGCAACGCACCTGTGATGCCCCCCGTGTTGCGGGTGTCCATGGGCGACGGTGATCGCTTTCCATCAGGTGACCCGTCTGCTCGTTTGCCACCTCTTATATAAAAAAAAAAAAAAAAAAAGGTAGGTAAACATTCGAACACCATAGGGTCGATCGCGTTGCCTAGCAACTGCCAGCTGTCGTCGGGGCCGTCTAGCAACGCCTAGCAACCTAAGATCATCCCAGCCTATATACGTTCCACTGCAGGGCACAGGCCTTCTCTCAGAATGAGAGGGATTGGGCCGTAGTTCCCACGCGGGCCCAGTGCGGATTGGGAACTTCTCACACACCATTGAATTTCTTCGCAGGTGTATACAGGTTTCCTCACGGTGTTTTCCTTCACCGTAAAGCTCATGGTAAATTTCAAATGTACTAATTACGCACATAAATTCCGAAAAATTTAGAGGCGCAAGCCGGGATTTGAACCTACGACCCTCTGCTTAAGAGGCCATAGGTTTTGACCTACTAGGCCACCACGGCTAGCAGCCTAAAAAGCTGAAAAAAAAAACGTTTCTTTTGTGACGACCACCTTTCATTTTTAACTTTATTTTATTTTAGTATTTGTTGTTTAGCGGCCATAGTAATTATCGGTGAAAATTTCAAGTATCTATTAGCTATTACGCTTCAAGAGATACCTACAGCCCTGTGACAGACGGACAGACAGACAGACAGACAGCGGAGTCTCCGTAATACGTACGAAACCCTAAAAAAAACAGCCCTGTAGTCCTGTTAACGTGAATTTTTAACCCCCTGCACAAAAAGAGGGGTGTTTAAGTTTGACCGCTATGTGTCTCTGTCTGTCTGTCTGTGGCATCATAACTCTTAAACGGATGAACTGATTTGGATGCGGTTTTTTTATTTGGAAGCAGGTTTCTTGGCGATGGTTCTTAGATATGTTTCATCTTAATTGGTTTAGCCGTTTCAAAGTTATCAGCTCTTTTGCATGCTGCGGAAGGGATCTTAGATATAATTGCATTGGCTTTTATTAAATTTAAAATTTATTAAACATATGTGAGACCAAATTGCGTTGAGGGTTTATAAAACCATCACACCATCACTTTAATATATTGAGAACACTGCTTATTTATTGTATGTATTTTGCATATATATGTTGTATATGGTTGTATATTTTTATTAGGTTTCTTTATATTATGAGTTTATGTATTGTATTTACTAAAAGTTGTATTGTAGCCTTTGCTTTGTCCGACTGTATTATTTTGACTTACTCTTTGTCGGTCCCTTACTAAATGCTCCTTTCATCCACTCAAGGGTTGACTGGTAGAGATCCCTTAAAGGGATAAGTTCGCCTTTGTACATGCATTTCAACGGTTGTCAATAATGTATTTCTTTTTTTCCTTATTTTTGTACAATAAAGAGTTTACATACATATATACATAAGTTTTAGGATCTTTACAAAAGTTGTACAAAGTAAAACAGTTAAATAAACTCTCCGCCTTCGCATAAGCGTCTACGCATTACATTATTGCCCGTATTCATCGTGTACCTAACTGGGAAACATTGCCCATTACAATGATTCACTGCGTGTACGCAGCTTTAGGTGTACTTTTCCACGACATTCGCAAGTTATGTGGATTTTATCTTTTTTAACTTTTTACGTTCGTGAAATCGGTTTAATTTCGAATAAGTTGGTTATTAATTGAATCAATAAACTCAGGAGTTTTTATAGGTGATATACTCGTACCTACCATGAACTATAAAACACGCCAATATTATTAGGTCACAAACTTGTCACAAAGTATAATTTGTTTAAGTTAACTTAACAGTTAGACATTCGCTCGTTTTTTAACCGACTTCAAAAAAGGAGGAGATTGTAAATATGTTCGATTGTATGTATCTTTTTTTTTCTATGTATGTTCATCGATATCACCGCCAAATTGAGGACCGACTTTCAAAATTCTTTTTTTATTTGAAAGAGTATACTTCTGAGGTGGTTCCATTGGCACCAAGTCAAGATCTGATGATGGAATCCTGGGGAAATCGACGGAATCCCTCAAATTTTATAGGCACACCTATGGCGATTTTACAATTTTTAGCACCAAGGCAATGTGTTAATGGATCTGATGAAGAAGATCACAGATGACCAACGGAACTCCTCAACGGGTCAAATCTTTGCAAGTTGAATTTGACCCACTTCCCGGTTTCTGATTGAGTTGAAATTTTGCACGCTTGTGTAAATTGGATATCAATGCAATATTATTAATTAATGATCGGATTCCAGAAGTGAGACATCTTCTTCTTCTTCTAATCTAACATATAAAAATTTCGTGTCACGGTGTTTGTTATCGAACTCCTCTGAAACGGCTAGATCGATTTTTATGATTTTTTTTGTCTATATTTGGTTTCACTCGACTGTCGAAGGAGGGTTATTTGTTATTTATACTCCTAATCTTCGCAGATGGTGTCGCGGGCAACAGCTAGTTAGTAAATAATAACAATTACCTATAGTTAAAATAATAACAATTTAAAAAATGGCAGTTAACCTGATTCTTGTTCTTAGACAAAATTATTCCACATAAATTCGACAGAGTAAAACAGTTAATTAATTCTGCGCCTTCACGTAAGCCGCGTCTACGCATTACATTATTGCCCGTATTCATAGTGCGCCTTAACTGGGAAACATTGCCCATTAAAATGATTCACTGCGTGTACTCAGCTTTATGTGTACTCTTACACGAAATTCACACGTTTTGTGGTGTTTTATCTCTTTTGAGCTTTTTGCGTACTTAAGTGGAACAGTTGAACACTTGAAACTTAGTTAATTTGTAATGAGTTACTTGACAATTAATAATATACATATAAATACCTAATAATAAATCATGGGACAGTTGACACTAATTGACCTATACTCCAATTATTTTAACATTTAAAACTTAACGATAAAATTTGCACACGTTTTTAAATGAAATAACGAAACTATTTAAAATTGTGTTAACTTCTATACTGAAAACATAATAAATACCGCTAATAAATGTACATCTAGGTATTTTTAGTCCATTCGTGTTCGAAATTCCGAGAAACGTGTGTTACAATTTGACCGTTAATTAACCTTAAATTAAACGAAGTATACCTAGTCCCAAACTAAGCAACGCTTGTATTAAGCTGCGTACGGACTGCGCGCACTCGGGTATGCGTACCCGGGCTTGCGTGTCCTGGAACGCCATGTCCGTACGCCATGTACGCGTACACTGTACCCGTACACGTACACGTACACGTACTATACACGTACACGTACACTGTACGCGTACATGGCGTTCCAGGACACGCAAGCCCGGGTACGCGTACCCGAGTGCGCGCAGTCCGTACGCAGCTTTATGGTTACTAAGACAACGGATAAGGATACTTATATATAGATAAACACATACTTATATACATATTAAATATCCAGGACTCGAGCACAAACATTCGTATTTTCACACAAATATCTACTACGACCGGGAATCGAACCCGGGACCTTCGTAGTCAGGTTCTATAACAAAACTAGGCTATCCGGTCAGCATAATTATCAATTAATCGACTTTTCCTCGTTAACTGGTAGTCTACTAAGCTGTATAGATTCCATTGTACAAATACGTTAGGTAAACATTTTTACATATTTCAACGGGTCTCTGACTCAACCTCACCTATAAGGGCTCGCTAGCTGACGCGGATTACCCGGAACGGACGCCCGTCGAGCGCGCGTCTAATAAGAAATTATATGAACAGCGCTAAGTGGCGCGGGCGCGTACGACGGATTTTCGGTACATTTTAGACCCGCGAGCGGGCGCACGCGGCGGGCGTCCGCGTCAGCTAGCGTAGGCCCTAATGAAATTTTACGAAGTTGGAATGACCACTTTAAACCTGAAATCTACCTAGGCTAGGTCGCGGGTGAGCAAAGTAATTGTTTCAGTTCATTACGTACACGTATTTTAACAATTTTATTGAATTAATGCATTATATTGAAGTCGTGGTAGCCTAGTGGTTCAAGGTCGTAGGTTCGAGCCCGGGCTTGCACCTCCGAGTTTTTCGGAAATTATGTGCAAAATTAAATTTAAAATTTACCATGAGCTTTACGTTGGAGGAAAACATCGTGAGGAATTCTGTACATACCTGAGAAGAAATTCAGTGGTGTGTGTGAAGTTCTCAATCCGCACTGGGTAGCCCTTTCATTCTGAGAGGAGGCTTATGACTTATGCCCCGCAGTGGAACGTATATAGGCTGCGATGATGATGATTATGATTATACAGTCCAGGATTGACTGAGTTAGAAACAATAATTTTATAACACGTTTAAAATGTCACCGTGTTTTATGGTCGGTACACGTAATCAAAACATCATTAAGGACTAAAACAATAACCAATTCAGCGGCGAACAATAGTTTGATGTCCCAAGGGCCATCAAGTCCTGTCTTGTTAAGCCTTACCAAGCAAGTCAACAGACAATGACTTAAATGGATAAGTTATCTTAGGATTTTGCGGCCAAACCACTGACAATAGATCTGACGACTGACGGTCTGGTGCAGTGATTCTATTTCACCAACGTGACAATTGTCGCACCTATAATTAGAGAGAGAGAGAGAGAGAGAGAGAGAGAGAGAGAGAGAGAGAGAGAGAGAGAGAGAGAGAGAGAGAGAGAGAGAGAGAGAGAGATGTTTATTTACATTTATTCGATACACAGGAAATACAATAGTATAAATTGGGCCCCACTCAGCATAATGTTGCGGCAAACCACAACGCTGTTTTTCAGTGGGACCCATTTAAAAACTAAACACAAAAAAAAACAAACAACACATTGTGATGACACGAACGCCAGCGCAAAGTGTAGTTCGCAACAAAACCTAGATAGGTGTAAGTATGTATGGCAACACTTAATTACACATTACATTATAAAAAAAAATAATAATAAATAAATAAATATCACGGGACAATTCACACCAATTGACCTAAGTAGTCCCAAAGTAAGCTAAGTAAAGCTTGTGTTATGGGTACTAGGCAACGGATAAACATACTTATTTACATATTAAACACCCAAGACCCGAGAACAAACATTCGTATTTTTCATACAAATATCTGCCCCGACACGGGAATCGAACCCGGGACCTCAAGCTTCATAGTAAGGCTAATAATAATTAAGAGACGCGTATGTTAACCACGAAATATTACAATTGTAACGCAAGACCGACACAGCTATAATATCATGTCAAGATTTTACCGACAAATCTACAAATAGGTATGTCAACTAGAAAAACTATTCTCGTTTCACAACATAATTGGGATTAGTGAAAATAAACGGAACGGAATTGTCATTGAGTTCCGTTTTACACGTTTTAATCGAAAATTAATCTGGTTTTCAGGGCTATAATAAAGCGTTTTTTTACTGGAGTCTGTCTTTGAATTATTTTTATAGTAGTTCCAATCATTTATTTTCTCGATGACAGATCTGGTTTGAAAGTTATAGTGTTGTGACCAAATAAGTGATCAGTAGATACGATATCGATCCAATTTTAAAATTAATAAATAAAAAATACCTGTTATTATAATTATTGCATTTCATTGTCGATTACCTATCTATACTTATATTACTTACTTATATTATAAAGAGGAAAGATTTGTATGTTTGTAATGAACAAGCTAAAAACTACTGGATAAATAAAAAATATTTCACTTGAGTAACATAGGTTATTTTATATCCCGGAAAAAAAATTACAACGCGTAGGGTCAACGTCATAGATAAGTGATCACTTTTGTTGCTTGTTACTTTAACGTCATGTTTGAAAAGCCATACGAAATTACGTAACGTCTGAAAGCGACAAGGTACAAAAGTGATCACTTATTTATGACGTTGACTGTACAAAGTCGCGGGAACACATCTAGTTCAACATATACAATACCGATACAATATCGATATTTCAATCATAACATCACTATTTGTATTGCCATAAAATGTAACTTTATTAAAACGTTTATTATTTATCGTACTTTAAAAAAAATACTGCATATATGCACTCAATTCGTCTCAGATGAATATTATATGGGATCAATCAAGGAATAAAATTAGGCAGTTGTCGTATTTTTTATACCTCGCATTTAAAAGTTAATTTTTGCGTAAAATACGCAGTTACATTCTACGGGAGCATTCTGTCATCGAGAAAAAAAATGATTGGAAATACTATAATGGCATCAACATCCCTATTCGGTTGAAACACATAAGCGTACTTAGTCTCTTCAATTATTCCCTCACCACTCAAATACATAATACTTGATAATACTTGGGTACCTACAAAGGAACAATTATTTCCATAAACATTTATAGATACGAAACTACGACCAATTGGTTAAAGCTATTGAACGCTTAAAACTTTATCTAGGACAGACCCGCAATTATATCTTCAAGTAGTATACCTAATGGCTGTAATTGAGCGTATTTACATACTAGAGCTATTTAGTGGCTGTATTGAACTACTTACACTTCTTCTTCTTCTTCTTTTTTTAAAATATGGCTTCTGTCCCACTTTACTGGTAGGACAATTTCGCCAGTGTCGAAGTAAGCTCTCTTGGGAGCGACGTTGTACGGTGATTGTAGTTTCTGCAACTTGATAGAAAAATTCCAGAAACCACGTGGAAACAACTTGCGCATTAAAAAATGTCAGACACGAGAGCAATATAGAATTTTGTGATCACTGTTAATTAAGGTTAATCGCCGCATAAAACACTATCAAAATTATACTTCAACTAGCCAAAGAAACAGAAATACCAAAATTAGATACTGTCTACATCCGCCATGTTCGAATGCTACAAATCGAAAGAACTACTTAAACGTAAAGTCGTGGTGGCCGTAATTTGACCTATGGCCTCTCGAGCAGAGGGCCGTGAGTTCGAGCCCGTATCTATGAGTTTTTCGAAATATTATGTGCCAAATTAAGTACCTACATTTTTAAACTTGCTCACATCTGCGAATAAATTCAACGGTGTGTGTGAAGTTCCCAATCAGCACTGGGTTTATAATATTAGTGACATTATTTTATTTTTAATTTAAAGCAGTAACTAAACTAGGTAAGTATAAGAAAACTGTAGTTCCTTACAAAAAAATTATTACGTCGTAAAAATTTTAAAGTCTTTGTTCGGTTTTCAACCTTGGTAGGAAAATACACCTCTCTGTGTATTCCTTCAGAAATACTCTTCTGACCTGTCAAGGTGACAGTTCTAAAGCTCTCGAGATTCGGTCGGCACGCGCCTAGTGGTTGTGCGCATCATTAATTATAAAAGTACGGATTTCGGGCTGTATCGGATATAAAACATACATACACACACCCATACACCAACCCAAAAGTGGATCGAGCTGAAGAGCGCCGTGGAAGCGAGCTGGGCCCAGCGAGAAGCGGTGCAGTGAAAGCCAGGTACACTTTCTTCACATTATTATATATATGTATTTATGCCTAATCAACTCTGCCTAGCGCAGATCTATACAGTCTTGTTTTATTTTTAGTGTTCCGTATAAAATTTTACCACGAACGATCAACGTGGTTTTTCAAGGTATATTGGCTCCTGTTTTGCAGACTTCCAGACTGGATCTAAAACTTCAGTACTTCCTATAACCTAGTTGCAAACTTTGAATATGTCAAAATACAAGCAAACTAGGACAAGGTATTACCCATGACACAGTTGAAAGTTTTCCCATTGAACTATGAACGGAAAATAGGTGAGTTTGTTCCACAGACCTAAATGAACCGAATAGCAACGTCATACCGTAAAGTCGGGTTACTTGGCCCGAAGAGTAACTTTGCCCATTGGGATCAACTTGACGACCAACCCACGACCTTAAGAGGCAATAATAGGTCAAACCACTACGACATCACGGCACGACATTAATGAAATCGCAATTAAAACCGTGAGCTTCGCGAAAAAAGGGTAAGAAAATCAGCACTCTACAGTCCCACAAGCTCGTGCGCGACCCTCCGCGGTACTCTGTCGCAGTCAGCGTTTGCCGCACTTATTAAAATTACTACTTATTATTAGCAGAGGCTCCCTGCGACAGGGTTCCGCCGAGCGCCGCGCACGAGCTTGTCGGACTATAGGAAGCAACTCAATCTTGTGTGTGTATGAAGTTTTTCCGCATTGGGCCCTTGTCAGAACCTACAGCTCTAGCTCTCTTTTCGAGATAACTGTTTCCGGCAGTGAGACGTATACACCGTGAAATTTTAGTGGTTGTTTTCCCGAAACGAGGTGATTTAGTTTCGATTGTACAATCGATTTATAATTACTATTTTGACTAGAGTCAAAGATCCAATTGTGGAAAACGAAAGTCGAAAATGACCGCAAACCAATAGTAAGGCTTCGTTGGTACAAGTAGCGTACGATCGTACGATAGGTTAGGTACCAACGAAGCGTTACTATTGGTTTGCGGTCATTTTCGACTTTCGTTTTTCACAATTGGATTTTTGACTCTAGTCAAAATAGTAATTATAAATCGATTTTACAATCGATACTAAATCATCTTGTTTCGGGAAAACTAACACTAAAATTTCACGGTGTATAGGCTGAAGATGATGATTTAATCATGTTACTCACGAGTGAAGTATACTTGTTTCATTAAATAGCAGTGCCATAAGAGCACAATGCCTAAAATGAATTAAAAAAAATGCTCCGCCGCGACAGTGTATCACTGCCGTGACCAGGATTCGAACCTGGGTTACTACGGCCACAACGTAGGGTCCTAACCACTAGACGATCACGGCTACCGGAGCTGTTGACAGAGTCTGCGAAATGCACTATCACTTAAAAAGAAATTAAAAACTGTCGCTGGCTGTAACCGTTACGGTCCAATGTCCGCACAGGTTTTTTGTGGTACCGTTGTCAGAAAAAAGTATTCAGTAACCTCTGATATTGGCTAATGCATCAAGAGCGCGAAGCTATTATAAAAAAAAAATCTAACATCTGTGTCCAAATTCATGTGAAATAATAGTGTATCTAGTTATGTGTGTTGTTTAAAAACTGATGACATTGACCTAGAAGTGGATTGTTCCATTTTTAAGTCAATAACACGCTCAAAAAAAACAAATGAACACGACCTAACTAAACGTCAAAAACAAAACCTTAGACCACTTTGTGTGTAGACTCGTGGCTGAATGAGCACAATAATTTGTTTAAAATACTGTTCTCAATTAAAATTGAGAACACCGAGAAGCAAACTTTTTCAACAGAACCCGTACTGGCTCTTGCACTTTTTTCACGTTTTACTTTTTTAGATTTTTTTTTATCGTTTGATTGCTCTCGCCTCAAAGAATAACCAACAGAAGATTCACATTAGGCTGTTTCTAAATAGTTCCTTAGCATGTAGTATTTATTTATTCCTTCTTATTAATCATCGGTGTCTAGGTTTTGAAAGAGAGGTAAAATAGATGAGAATAACGAATTATAAATGTCATGTATATTTAATAGTATATGAAAATTTGTGGAAACAATACTCATATAGAACACAATATTAATAAAGGAAAATCACTGAGTAGCGTAAGGACAAAAACTACAAATTAAACCTGAAATCAACATAAAAGAGTCAAGATTTTTTCAGCCATGTATTTTTATTATAACGTACGTACATATTAAAAGGTCGCTGTGATTAAACAGCCATTTACATTTCTCCACTTCATACTCAACTTTGTTGCAGCAGCCAGCGTATTGCGAAGTGGCCTTTCTGAATTATTTACTTTGCTCTTGTTTACGAAACAAACACCCACACATACGCAAAAGAATGACCAATCAAACGCTTTTATTCAAATGGATCTATGTTGTTTTTACTGTTCAATTAATTCAGCGAATTTGAAATTCGAATTCTGTTTTCGGCCAGTGTTTGAAATTGCTTAATTGATCGAGGAGGATGTAATTTGAAGTCAACATTTGAATCGTTAGTATAACAGCCAATATAAATGCTTAGCTTTATAAAAAAAAGTATTTAATTGCAACATTTATATTTTTTTAAATAGTAATTATTACTTTATTTTAAACTAGCCTTCGTCCGCACAGAATTCAAATTTGTAAGTAGTTAATTTTTCTCCATCTATTTTATTGAATAAAACAAAAATCCAGCAAAGCTATAGGTATCCAAAAATCCATCATCATCATTATTGGGATCAGATCAGTTAGTGAATATAATTATTCTTGCTTACATCATACAGGCAACCCCTATGCCACAGCCTTCTAAGGCCTAGGGTTTGGACTAGGCTTTGATGAATTTATTAATTATTTAAAACAAAATAAAATAAATAAGTCAGTAAGTCAGCGAGTGATTCCGCCCTGCGTCGTGACTCGAGCGTCGTTTCTGTGTCATTCGAGCGTTTCAACCATCTCACTTTCCTGGTCATATTCTTACAACTGATAACTGAAAACTGTATCAGAATTTTTCCATTTCTACAAAAATGTGCCCACGAAAGTAGGCGGTTGGAACACTCAAACCCTTTGTGCCCTTCTGCACATTTCCTGTGTACGCAGGGCTTTCGAACTAATATCTGTATTCCAGTGCCGAAACATCATAAAGCTTAAAGCTCAGTCGAGAGCTTCAGAGCTTAATCAAGGCGCTATCAGATCTCTCTGGGTGACCTAGTTAGATGGAGCACCGTCGTTAAGATAACGGGTGTTTTTAACGCTCTAAAGGAGCTGTAGAACTCGTCGAAAGGTTTTTAAAAAGAATCATTAGCAAAAGTGCTGATGATACGGTAATTCTGGGGTCCACGTCAAAGAATAAAAAGCGCTATTGGCGAAATTCCTGCAAATTTACCTATTAGGCCATTCTTACTTAAAAAAAAATATTTTCCTTTTTTCGGAACGAGCTTTTAGATTATGAAATCGACGTATACGATATGTTACAGGGCATAGGCCTCCTCTCAGAACTGAGAGAGCTTAGGCCGTGGTTCCCATGCGGGCCCATAATGAAATTCTGCCATGTCAATATTATGCTAACATACTATTCGGGTAAACAACCATTCAGACAACATAAATTTATGCCAAATAAAATTTCGGCAAGTCTAAGATTTGGCGTAAAAAGTATGCGAAACTTGTAATGTCTCATAATTTTCGGACATTAAATAATTATGCCAAATAGATGGCTCCCGTATAGTAAGCGATTCGACACAATTGAAAGTGTGAGATGTTGCGAGAGTGACATAGGACATATATTTTCCCGAGATTCCCGTGGGAACGGTAATCACACGGGAAACACGGTTTTCCTAATACTTATACGATTTCAAAACTTTCTATTGAATTTGAGTTGAAAGGTACTATTTGGGTTGTAAGATACATTATGTGAGTTGGTGACCTAAAGACGGACCTATAACGTAAATAAATGGATTTTAAAATGGAGGCCACTTTTGGGGTAAATATGAAAATAAGTTGTTGTTACAATTTTCATTTTTAAAGCAAGCTTTTTAGCTGACTATACTTTTTGTCGACTGTACTTGCATTGTCATCCAACCTACATAAGTATACCAAACTTCAAGTGGATCCGACCACTGGAAGTGGGTCAAATTCGACTCCCAAGATTTGACCCATACATACATGGATACCTACATTGCAAGTTAAATAGAAACTTGTAATATTTTATGCAGTCGCTTTTTAAAAAAAAACAGATCTACAGTGTTATTTATGGTATAAATCTATAAAAACCAAAATGCCAAATTCAATTTAACCAAAATCCTTTTCTTCGAATTATTTCGCGTAAGCCTCAAGGTTTTTGTCTTACAATCTTTGGGTCGGATTGAATTGATTCCTAAAAGGATATAACCCTTATAAGAATCAGGTCAATCGGGGCTTTTAAAGTGTCTTCGCGTGGAATAAATGGGACGAGTGGATGCCACAATGCATGTATATTCATATATTGGGTACATTACAACCTCCATGCATTGCATAATTTAAGAACAAACAACTTGCAAACCTTTGAATTAGGGATGATGATGATGATGACACTATCTTGTCTTATAAACGCGAAAGTTTGTATGGAAGGATGGATGGATGTGTGGATGTTACTCTTTCGCGCTAAAAATTGGTTTGACGGAATCTGATGAAATTTGGCACACTGATAGTTCATAACCTGCACTCTGCAGGCTATCTAACTCCTTCGCAATCGCCATCTCGTTCATTTTGACGGTTCTTTTATGGGCTGACAATTGGTATCGGAAACAGCCAGCTGTCACAGCCATACAAAAACCGTAATTTCAATCCGATGCCAAATGTCAAAAAAGTTACACAATTACCCTGCTGGATTAACATAATTTAGAATACTTTTTATACCGGAAAATATCATAGTTCCCTCGAGATAGGAATGAAAGAATTCTTCATAAGCTATGCTGGTCAACAAATAAATCGAGTGCTGGCGATGTTCTTTTCTCTCTGCGTTACACATACTTATCTGCCCCCAGACTTAATTAAAACCATAGTTATACCAGTTGTAAAAAATAAAACAGGGGACTTATCAGATAAGTGCAACTATAGACCAATATCACTTGCGACTATTGTTGCAAAAGTGCTGGTCGGTGTGCTTAACGCTCAGTTAAACAAAGTACTCTTGCTGCACGATAACCAGTTCGGTTTTAGACCCGGACTTTCGACTGCAAGTGCCATTCTGAGCCTTAAGCACACGGTTGCATACTATGTGACCAGATGTGACTATGTTACCTAGACCTGTCGAAGGCATTTGATCTGGTTTCCTACGATTTACTATGGAAAAAACTTGAGTCAATACACTTACCACGGGAACTCATAATTTTATTCAGATATTGGTATGGAAGCCAGATCAACTATGTTCGGTGGGCAGGTGCACTATCTGAGTCATATGTAATGGAATGCGGTGTGAGGCAGGGGGGGATTGAGCTCGCCAGCGCTGTTCAACCTGTACATAAATGAGCTGGTTGTCGCGCTCAGCAGTATGCATATAGGCTGTCACGTAGATGGCATTAACGTAAACAACCTGAGCTATGCAGATGATATGGTGCTGCTGAGCGCGTCAGTCTGCGGTATGAGAAGACTGTTGCAGGTTTGTGAGAACTATGCGCAAGCTCACGGGCTGAGATATAATGTCAGTAAAAGTCAGTATATGGTTTTTGGGGTCGGTGCTATTCTACCATCTGAAGTACCACCCATTCGTTTGAACTCGGTGGACCTTGAAAGAGTGTTCAAATATAAATACTTAGGGCATATACTCACCGCCGACCTCAAGGACAATGCTGACATTGAACGTGAATGATCTAATATGATTGCCCGCAGGTTTGCTCGTTGTTCCAGTGAGAGTAAAATAACCCTATTTAGGGCGTTTTGTACTACTTTTTACACGTGCAGCCTGTGGTGCAAATTTACAAAAGGGTCTTACAAGGCCCTACAAGTTCAATATAATAATGCGTTCCGGGTGTTGATGGGGCTGCCGCGCTATTGCAGTGCTTCACAGATGTTAGCCGACGCGCGCGTAACCTGTTTTAAAGCGACAATGCGCCTGCGAGCCGCGTCGCTAATGCGGCGCGTGCGCGACAGCCCCAACACCATCCTATCAATGATTGCGGACAAGATTGACTGTCCGTACATTATGCACTGTTGTGGACTTCACCGGCCCAGTAACAACAGTGTAGTGTTGTAAAGTGTTTTACTAACATAGTTTTTAAGTTTTATTGTAGCTAACATAATTATGAGTCACGAGCTTGAAATAAACGTATATTATGTTGGTACGGATTTCCGATCACGGGCCCATGAGGACCCGGTCATTTGAAAGGCATTCATGGGGCCGAAGCCAACATGAAGAGGCCTTTGGTACCATATAATATAAATGAGATGGGCGCAACTATGGAGGTCTATCCCCTAATACACCATGAGGATGTGCTAGCGGACAGTCCTCCACAGTTGCCAATCTATTGCCAGGTAGGAAGCGACATGGAATTGGCTATGGGGTTGGGATGTTGTGGACAGGATTACCGGGCTATGGAGTGAGATAACGGACACCTACCATTTCAATATCTCATAAACTGAACTTTTGGTAGGCGGTGACTCGCCACTCACTAAATGGGCCCCTCAAACTATTGCCCGCTCGGGGCAACGAGGCGGCAACATTGGTGTGAACGGCTAAGGATGGAGAGGTGTGCCTGGACTTTTAACTTCAAAATGCCAACTCGCCACTTACGGCCAAACACATCCATCCTTTGAGCATTTAGCTCTTGCGCTCCACTCTAGGCGGCCAATAAAGGCAAACTAGAGGCGGGGTGGGTGTGTAACTGTGTGAGTGTGTGTATAAGCGCATGTGTGTATGTGTACCCCTGGAGGTCTCGGGTTCGTGGTGTCGCTACGCACCAACAGCTCGCCACAAGCCGCCCTGCGATGACTGACTGCACTGGTGACACGACAACACCAGCGGGCGATGAGGTCGTCACATCCCTACGCCTTTTGACTGACTGCGCTGGTGACAGACACCACAACACCAGCGGGCGATGGGGTCGTCACGTCCCTACGCCTGTATATTATTATTATTATTATTATTATTATTATAAACGGGGTCACAGGCAATAGCTACCTAGTAATACAATAATCGTAGACGCGAATAGACTAGGGTAGTAGGACCTTGTGTAAGGTCCATCCAGATCGCTACTACTCGCTATCTTTCTCGCTATTTCTGTCACCAATCAGCAGTTAATTCCTACGGCCAAAGTCACCCTTTAGGGCCGAAGTACTTAACTCAACTTTACGATATCCAAAAACTTTTACTAAATTACGGTACTGTTATACTGTTAACAGAATTTTTATAAAATACCCTTAAAAAGAGCTTATTTTTAAGCTTTTCAATCACATAATCGCATACGCATATTTCTAGTTTACTGCCACACGCCACAACTGTAATTATCCCAAAACCAAACTATACCTTAGTTTGTAAGGTAAAGGGTACACTTTCGAGTACTATAGAAACGGAATATAAGTCTGTGTTACGTTGTTAGAATTCCATTATCACCTCAAAAGTATGCAAATGAAACGGCACAAATTATACAGAAAAAAATGGGCCGAAATAAATTCGGTTATTACGAGAATTATTTCGGCTTCCACGGGCTTTGCATAATGCTTCGGCAACAGGTGGCCGAAAAAAGAAGACACAATTTAGACTGGTTTTAACGGGCATTTGCATATTTTATTGAATGCTACGCATGCTCGGAGGATTTGATGGACGCCTAGAAAGCCGGAAAAATACATGTTTTTATTTATTTTAGTATTACATTTATTTTGGAAACGAGGGTGTTCCAGTGTTGACGCGTTCTGTATATACAAAGAGTCATCTTTTTACATAGTACAATACGCAATACGATACGAGTAAATCTACGTAACAAAAGGACCCCCAGGCCACCCCTAAAAAAAATAACACGCATTCTGCAGATAAAATTACAGCGACTATAGCAGTGACCTTAATAGCCCCGACAGTATGTGAAATCCCTTTTCATTCTGTATCTTTGCTTATCCAACCTTTAAAAGCCCGTTCCACCAAACTGCCGTTCAAAAATCCGCTGAGTCGTAACGTTAACGCGATTGTCGGCGATGTCGGAATCCCTCGCAAGATCTAATGCTCTTCATGGGTATTTGACAGTCTTATTCTCAGCTACAGCCAGCGAGAACAGACTTCCAATTCACTAGAAAACTGCGGCGTTTTATTAGTTAGTAGAGTTTGTCAAGCGAGTCCCTTGAAAAAGGCGGCGTTTTCAAAAATCTTTTATTTCAACACTAATAATGCTGAAAACTATGATTGACAGTCGAATTTATGTAGCAGAAAGTCGTTAAAAAGACAGCTACATAAATACAAGTATAAATCATAGTTTTGAGCGTGTTATGTGTAGCTGTTACCCGCGACTCAGTCTTGGAAGAATTCATTTATATCTATCTCGCGGGAAATATGTAATTTTCCAGGTTAAAAAATATCCTTTATGTCAATTAATAAACTACTTGTATGTGAAATTTCGAAACTTTTTTTTTTTTAATAAATATCACGGGACAATTCACACCAATTGACCTAGTCCCAAAGTAAGCTAGGAAAGCTTGTGTTATGGGTACTAGGCAACGGATAAACATACTTATATAGATAAATACAAACTTAAATACATATTAAACACCCAAGACCCGAGAACAAACATTCGTATTTTTCATACAAATATCTGCCCCGACACGGGAATCGAACCCGGAACCTCAAGCTTCATAGTCAGGTTCTCTAACCACTAGGCCATCTGGTCGTCTGGTCTGGTGTGTGTGTGCGTGCAGGTTTGTATTAAATTTGGTATGCAGTTCGATAGACTTCTGCAATGACACATATACCACTGTTACGTAGATCGTGCGTTAAAATAAAGAGTGATACGGCTGTCCTTTGACCTTGTTCTGCAAAATGGCGTCTCTCAAGTCCCGTTAAGCCTAACTTCAGTAAGTACTCAAACACGCGAGAACGTGTTCTTTCAGGAAAACCTTGACTATGTATAAAGCCCTGAAAGTGATACTTTATATTTATACGATGCATAAAGTTTTGGTATACTTAGTGACGCTACTTTTATGAAGTGTGTTGCCAGTGCTGACTTGTGGAACCGAGAACCGAGACCGCATTGTCAAACGCGATAACAACCACCATCTCTCTCTATCGTCATCCTGTACCGTTTGAAAGAAAGCAATGGTGAATATGATCGCCATCGTGAGTGCGCTAGACAGCAAAATATGACCTATGGTCCCTTAGAATAGACTTCATAAGAAAAGTCAGGACCACCTGAAAGGACATTGAAAAGACTTATGCGAGTCCATTGCAATTAAATTCAGTCAGAAATAAGGTGATCTACGAAGAACTAAAGTTTCCGACATAACTCTCTTCAAAGACATGAAGGAAGATAATCGTTCATATGCTTCTTCAACGGAATAAAAAGTAATCTACAACAAGCCTTGTTTAATCTCCACCATAAAACATACAAAGAAAAAATCCACAACATGTTTCCTCAATAAATCTCAACATATCCGATTCAAACCCAAAGAACTGCTTGATCCAACGGTTCCCATTATGCCAGCAGCGTTGTCCCGGTGAATAGCAATGGCGACCTGTTGAACCAACCAAGAACCAGGCCTTATACTACGAAATTCGATTTTCGAACTTCGTATCGTGCTGTTCCACTCACGCAAATAGTATTAAACAGAAGAGTGATAGGGGACACCACGATACGAGTTCGAAAATAGAATTTCGTAGTAGCCCCCCCGGGATCGCTGCCGTTCTATCTCAATCATCGCCCTAACTCCTTAAAAAGTTCAAGGGCTTTTGACTTTCAGACGGAATACTTGGCGTGTTTTAACTACCTGTGTTTTAAGTGGTGGTACGCGGGGCATATGACTAGTAGAACTGATAGCCTTTGGGCAGTAAGAAAGGCAGGATACTATTGGGTGCGGGTGCAATGGCAACCAAACGTAGTAAAAAGGTATGCTTTGGAGTTATGTAGCTATGTATGTTCAGCTGCAAAAGAAATACATTCCAAGCCCTCTTAAGCCAATAGGAGGCAATAGACCTATCCTCTCGGTTTTCAGCGCCGCAGCGGATGGTATTTAGACCGGATATTAAAAAAATAGGTCATATATTTCAAACTAAATACAAACTGAAATATAGATGCACAGAAAAAAACCCAGAAAAAAGACCAATGCTGGGAATCGAACCCAGGTCCTCAGCGTTCCGTGCTGCGTACTTACCCCTACACCATCACTGGTCTCCAGACCAGTCTTTCAGACAGTCAGTCAGTCAGACGGAGCATTGGTCTTTTTTCTGGGGTTTTTTCTGTGCATCTATATTTCAGTTTGTATTTAGTTTGAAATATATGGTTTCACGGGATGACCTTAAAAGTAATAAAAAAATGAAATTGAAAAAATAAATAGAAAAAGATACTTCATACTTAACTTGTAAAAATATAGGTCACTCAAATTGGGCATCTCTGTGAAATCGAGCATAAACACCGCTGTGACTACACGCCGCTGCGCTTTCATACATCAATAGCCCAACTCAGATTTGAATTTCTAATTATCAGCAAACAAAGGTGGGCGTTTTGGGTCCGTATTGGGCTTTGCTAAGCCGCGCTAAGTGGCCGCTCATGTCACTTCGGGTTAATTTGCATTGGGTCCAGATCTTAGTTTAAAGTTTAGATTGACAAAGGCATTTTGAGGTTTGTGTGTGTAAACCTAATGAACTAAAACAATTACTTTGCTCACCCGCGACCTTAAGGTCGCGGGTGAGCAAAGTAATTGTTTTAGTTCATTAATATGGACCTCCGCAAAGTAACGCCTGATTCAATAAATTGTGTAAACCTACTTTGTACCTTCCTATACCAAAGGAAGGACTTTGAAGGTTCGTTTCAGTCTTTGAATGCTTTTGAAGGACCTCTGCGTATATGTAGAATGTGTCCTGATTGGGTTTAAAAATTAAAATGTTTACCTTTATTGAGGGGGCACTAAAATACCACAAATAGATTATTTTCATTCTTCCACGGAAATTATGCCGCGGTTATGAATTAGTATGAATCTCAAATAACAAAATGATGTGCGATAATAGAGAATGAAGTTATTTATGCCAAATTTCAGATATATATAACGAAATAAAACGTATTTAATATCATAGGACAATTTATACTAGGTAGTCAACCTAGTCCCAAACTAAGCATAAGTACCTACTATATACCTACTGGGCAACGGATAAACATACTTGTACGGTACCTTCATTTAAAAATGGTAAATGCAGCTGCCACTATCTTCATAGGACCTCTAGCTTCATAGTCGGCGTGTTAAGGACAAACTTATTGAAGGATAAAACATTTTCTGTCATAAAAACTTGGACTCTTCAAAACAACGTTTACTACACATCCAATTCTCCATCCAGCACTCACATACCTGTTTCAATCGGCGCCATCCCGTCTGTCTGCATTGGCAACCGGCCATGTGGAAAACATCGTATTTTATGCCAGCCTTTTATCACAAAGATTTGAACTTAATTTATTCTTTCCAATACAAACTGAAATATAGATGCACAGAAAAAACCCCCGAAAAAAGACCAATGCTGGGAATCGAACCCAGGTCCTCAGCATTCCGTGCCGCGTGCCATACCCCTACACCACCACTGGTCTAGAGATTAGACACGAATCTTTCCTATACATCATACATTTCAATCTGCTAAATCATCACCTTATGCAGTGACAAACGCACATCTATGTTACACCCTCATCGAGAGATTTTAACACTCCTTCGGAACTAACCGCTCACCTGGACAAGAGATGGCGCTACTGTGCAACTTTAAACAAGTTAGCTATGAAGTATCTTTTTTTGTACATATTTTTTCAACTTCATTTTTTTATTACTTTTACGGTCATCCCGTGAAATCATACATTTCGTACTAAATACAAACTGAAATATAGATGCACAGAAAAAACCCCAGAAAAAAGACCAATGCTGGGAATCGAACCCAGGTCCTCAGCATTCCGTGCCGCGTGCCATACCCCTACACCACCACTGGTCTAGAGATTAGACACGAATCTTTCCTATACATCATACATTTCAATCTGCTAAATCATCACCTTATGCAGTGACAAACGCACATCTATGTTACACCCTCATCGAGAGATTTTAACACTCCTTCGGAACTAACCGCTCACCTGGACAAGAGATGGCGCTACTGTGCAACTTTAAACAAGTTAGCTATGAATTATCTTTTTTTGTACATATTTTTTCAACTTCATTTTTTTATTACTTTTACGGTCATCCCGTGAAATCATACATTTCGTACTAAATACAAACTGAAATATAGATGCACAGAAAAAACCCCAGAAAAAAGACCAATGCTGGGAATCGAACCCAGGTCCTCAGCATTCCGTGCCGCGTGCCATACCCCTACACCACCACTGGTCTAGAGATTAGACACATCTATATTTCAGTTTGTATTTAGTACGAAATGTATGATTTCACGGGATGACCGTAAAAGTAATAAAAAAATGAAGTTGAAAAAATATGTACAAAAAAAGATACTTCATAGCTAACTTGTTTAATTTATTCTTTTTTCCCTCACCTTTTCTCTTTTTTTGCGTGCCAGTGAGAATATCAAATTCTACGATAATGTGGAATATGCGAGACGGGGTTTTGAGAAAAATTTGCATACTCTGCTTTAAATCCGATGGTTACCCCTCAACACACGGTTCGGCAGAACGTTACATGAGAAAGCTCATGGACCTTACGTTTCATCTGCGCATTACCAACGTGTTGTGGCATATTAAAGGTGTCCGTGGGCAAAAAGCGAAGTGGAGACATTCAGAATCCGACAACATTAGCCACTCGTACAAACATACAAGTTGAAATCAAGGTCTCGCCCCGTTTCCCCTTGTAATATATTACGGCATGACCTTCAACTTGTGTGACTTTTAGGGTTATATCTGAAACACGACTACCGGAAATCTAATTAATGTAGCTACACTGTCTGACCGTCCGTTTTTCCGGCATCTCAAGAATCAATTAATTAAAAATGAAAGTTTCGTCCATCCAAAGTAACTACCTATTTAATAAAACAATATGTTTTGTTCGCCTATCTTTTAAGTTTTTCCTTTCATACCAGGTTAGCTTGAAAATATCCTTTTTAGGGATAGGTTCGCCTTTGTACTCTTTTTGTTTCGTTGTTTTGTATTATTTTTTGTGTTCTATCTACAATAAAGTATTTACATACATACACACTATATTTTTTAACTCAGAAAGTCAGCAGATAGCGATTTGAAGTCAGCTGGATCGCCAATGCTAGTACTATTTCCGAAAATCCGTTGTCCATGATATCGCGTCTGCTTCAACTCCATATGTCTTTCTAAGTAGGAATGTATCGTAAAAAGCCTTAAAGGTGTGTACCTTCCGCCCAGATAAACACAGAGGTCCGCAGGGATAGAAAAAGGAAAACTCATTCCATCCGGACGAATTGGCTCAACGGTTCTTAATAAATCAATTAGGGTCTGAATTATCGCGATTCGCGTCAAGTCTCTCTATAAAATCTGCGGAGTAAGCACGATCTATCATATTGCCGCTTCTGGTTATTCGGGTGATCGTAGCCTGGACTTGAGGGGGTGCCACACTATACTTTCGATGCCAAAGCTTTAATGTCTAACTTTGCAAAAAAATGTCGAAGCATGAGATTGGTCATTTTCAATACCGTGTTGATGAAAATGTTTACGGTTTTAGATCTGTAAGTTTGCCTGATAACTGTTTTTGCAACAACATTGTTAAATTTTAGTGTTATCATATTTTTGTGGCTGTGCTTGCATTTATGATCTTCATTATTCATGTAAAATTTGAAATTAAACTATTTAAGCACTTGAAATGTACGAACGTTAGCTTACAAGATTTGTCCCGCAAAGTACCTAATAAAAAAAACTCATACTTGGTTTAGACCGGTTTTTCCATTTTCAAAGTAACTATTTATAATAGATTAGTTTAAGTTTTATATTACTGGATATCCGAGTGGTTAGAGACCCTGACTACAAAGATTGAGGTCCCGAGTCGATTCCCGGTAAAGCAGATATTAATGATGTTATTTACGAAAAATATGAAGGTTTGTTCTCGAGTCTGTTTGTTTTAATATCCATTTAAGTATGTAGACTTAAGTAAATTTATGTGTTGTCCAGTACCCATTATACAAGCTTTGCTTACTTATTTTACTGGTGGTAGTGCCGTGTTGTAGTTAGCCGCTGCATCGTGAATGGGCCAGCTCGTCCAGGGCAGTACCACCCTCTCACAGAACAACGGCGTGAAGCAGCAGTACTCCTGCTGCGTTTCGTACGGTCAGTGAGAGCCCCGGGTACCCAATACCTACCTCTCTACTCTCTCTCTCTTATATATACTTACCTACCTGTAACTTTAAGTAGCCCTGTAAATAAATGAATTTTTGATGTCATTATATAGATCGAGTCATTCATGATGACGCGTGCCGTGGTTCTTATTCCAATGTCTTTAATGTCTAATTTTGTCAAATTCACGTATCTTCGTGAATGGCATTAGCTATATCAGGTATAAAATGAATCCGGAATAATCTAGTAGATAATAAGGTTAATCCGACTGAGCAAGTAGTGTTTATTGATATTTTGTGATTGGAAATGTACTTGTCTATGTTTTTGACGCGGCACACTCTGAACACCGTTCAATGTAAGGAAACGTGTGTCAATTGTTCGCATAGTAATATTATTAGCAAACCTATCATGGAGCTTCACCTTTACCCTTTCCGTGTCAGAAGCCCGACCTTCGTCACGGCTAATACTGTCGTTAAGGTCTCCTTACGACACGGTTGTCTTATCAGCAAGACCCCTAAAAATACGACTAGAATATTTTAATAAGTGTCAAGTAAAAATCATTTCTAAAACATCCTTGTTTGTGGACGGTACTTTATTATTAATTTATTGAATTAGGCGTTACTTTGCAGAGGTCCATATTAATGAACTGAAACAATTACTTTGCTCACCCCGACCAAACCCGCTACCCCACCCAACCCGCTTTGGTCGCGGGTGAGCTAAGTAATTGTTTCAGTTGTTTATTATTACACAAGCTTAAGCCTGCAGCTTGTAGTATTAGTTGTACTTTGTTATGCAATTGGGCCCTGGAGCGGGGGTCGCCGCCCCTGTCCCGTAACCTACAGCCGATTTACCAGACTAAAGACTTAGTCAGTCTCAGCGGGACCAGCCGTTTCGACCGCCAAAGGTACGAAGTCATACGTCGGTTATTTCCTCACACAAAAAAAATACTATTTTATCCACATGAAAAATACACCATAAAGCCGACTCTCGTTCCTACAAAAGAAAAGGGTTAGATTAAAGTATAAAGCAAAGATGCACACCGACCGAGACTTAATAAGAGAAAGGCTCAGACGTCATTACGCCTTTCTTTTCGCTTTTTCACCCTTTTTATATTTAAATGGGTTATGAAGTTGCTCATATCGGGATAAAGAATACTAATAATGGAGAGCGCGTGAACTGAGAATGTAAGAAAATGTATCTGAAGCAGATCTGGGGTTTTAAAGAAATGGACTGTATCTAATAACTAATATTTCCGAAAATTTAGCCCTGTGAGGTCCAGGAAAACACTCACCTTCTTACTGTTGTGTCGGAGCTTGGTATCAGCCAGGTACAGGGCCACTGGACTTTATCGCGCTGGCCAGGCTTACCTTACGGTCCTTGGGTTACCTGCTACCTAGGCTAAACCACACGCGAAGAAATCGAAGCAGGTGTGTTTTCGTGAAATCCACAAGGCACGACACGACACGAGAGGCGAAACTACCTTGTACGGTACGAGAGGCGAAACTATACTTTTTACGAGAGAGAGGCGAAACTTGACGGTCTCAACGAACTGTTTAAACTCGACAGTTAGATACGAAAAAAAAAAAAGAATGACAGTTACTTGACAGTTGTTGAATGTCGCCATGTCAATAAACTTGTAACTTTAAAGAAAACGGAACATTCCGCCCACCAAAATACAGGGTATTTTCGAAATTACAACTAACTAAACTTAATGAAAATAGTTTGATAGTTCGAACTCAACCGAAAACGACAATGTGTTAAGTTCGAACTAAGAAACTAACGAGATACGATAACGACACAATACTTATACAACTAATTTGCCAGTGGTAGGCAACAGAGCTTTACCACTGGTCGCTTGTATTCTCCGGTTGCAGTGCGGACGGTTACTACGCGACAAATGCCATCGGCACCCGGATGCAATTGAACTATTCTTCCTAAACTCCATTTTAAAGGACTACATTGTTCATTTATAATGAGAACCATGGTTCCTACAACGAGATTGTTCTCTCGGTTGGTCCATTTCTTTCGCTGGTGAAGCGTGTGCAGGTACTCGAGATGCCATTTACGCCAGAAATCTTGGTGCATTTTCTGCAAAAGCTCCCAACGATGAAGAGGACCAACGTTGACGTCAGTTAAGTTTGGTTCAGGGAGAATAGTCAATGGCTCTAATGTTAAAAAATGACCCGGAGTCAACACAGAAAAAGGCGATAGCGGGCGCGAGTTAAGTAGCGCCTCTATTTGGGTTAACAGAGTATAGAATTCTTCAAATGTGAGACGTTGCATACCAATAACTCGCGACAAGTGAGTCTTCACCGACTTAACTCCCGATTCAACCAGGCCCGAAAAGTGAGGACTGCCAGGGGGGTTGAATACGAACTCAACATGCTCTGCCTGTGAAGCTTCAGACATGAGATCCTTGAGAATATTGCTTGCACCAACAAAGTTTCTACCTTGGTCAGATATCAATCGAGAACAACGACCTCGACGAGCAATGAAACGCCTAAGCGCTGCGAGATAGGCTTCAGACGTTAGCTCCGAAACAAGCTCTAAGTGTATTGCCTTTGTGGCAGTACACACGAAAACGCATACGTAAGCCTTATATGATTTACTACCTCTAGCACGCCCCAAGGAGACGTTGAAAGGTCCAGCATAATCGACAGCGGCTGATGAAAATGGCTTTAACTGACTAATACGAAACGAGGGTAAATCTCCCATGAGAGGTGGTGGAGTCACTCGTGGACAGACACGAAAACATTTGATACACGAAGATATCACCGAACGAATAGCCCGTTTTGACGATAAAATCCAGAACTCTTGGGCGATAAGATTTTGCAAGGTTTGCAGACCAGGATGCAGGAACCGATGATGATATTCTTCGATGATCAATGAAGTTAGTCTATGGTCACGAGGTAGCAACAAGGGATGCTTCTTTTCATAACTCATATTGAGACTATGAGAGAGCCGACCGCCCACCCTCAGTAAACCATCTTTATCAACGAACGGACACAATTTACGGAGAGGTTTAGGGAGCGAGTTAGTTAAACCCTTTTTTATAATTCGGATTTCAGTCGAGAAAACACATTCTTGGACATTTTTTACTAGAAATCGAATAATGGAATTGGTCTCGTCAGACGATAGTGCTACACCAATTCTCTTTTGGTTAGGATTCTTCAGATTATGAAGATAACGACAACAATACGACAAGATATTAACGATACGACGAAAAGACGAAAAACGAGATAAAATTTGGTTAACGAAATCAGAGTTCATGGCGCTAAACAAGGTCAAAATCTTTTCCTCTTCGAGAGCAGATTCATCAATTCCAGTTAGATGCTTTGGCCAATAACTTTCAGGATGCGACAACCACGAGGGACCCGCCCACCATGACTCACACCGCACTAAATCAGCTGGAAGCAAACCGCGAGACCCATGGTCTGCTGGGTTCTCCGTAGTGGAAACATGGTGCCAAGAATCAGGAGCGATCTTTTCCTGAATGGAAGCAGTCCGGTTGGCAACAAAAGTTTTCCACCGTGAAGGACAGGATTTGATCCATGTGAGAGCGACAGTAGAGTCTGACCAGGCGTACGTCATGACCATCTGGTGGAGATCCTCCAAGGCATGAGATACTGACACCACAAGTTCCGATAACAGAACTGCTGCTTGCAATTCCAAGCGAGGAATTGAGAGCTTACGGAGCGGTGCTACTTTTGACTTTGCACAACAAAGACGAACGACAATTTCATCGTTGTTTGTTACAACACGACAATACAATACAGCGCAAAAACCACGCTCCGAAGCATCACAAAATCCATGAAATTGGATTTCTTTAAACGAATCTAACATTCTGCGAGGAACAGACAGCGAACCTAATGATGGCAACTGAGATTTAAATTTAAGCCACTCTTCAGCGATAAATTTAGGTACGTCATCATCCCAGCCGACACCTGATAACCACAGAAGTTGCATCAGGTATTTTGCGAGAAATACAACAGGCGAGAGAAGACCCAGTGGATCGAAGATCCGTGCGATATCTGAGAGGATGGATCGTTTCGTGTATCGACCATCCAACGACGTAGTCTTAAACGAGAATGTGTCAGATTTAGGTAACCATAAAAGACCTAAAATCTTCAACGAGACGTCATGAACGTCCTCGAAGTTACGAAATTGTTCTGAATACAAATCAGAGTCCGACAAACCACTTAAGAATAGTTGACTGTTCGATGTCCATTTCCGCAGATGAAGATGCGCCGACGATAAAATTTGCACTAATTCTTGCCTAATACGTATAGCGTCCTCCACTGTGTCCGCGCCGGACACGATGTCATCTACGTACGTATCTCTATCTAGAACTGCAGAACCGAGAGAAGCAGTTGAAGAAAACTCTTTTGCCAATTTTGAGATACACCATAAGGCTTGGTATGGGGCACAGGACACGCCATATGTGACTGTGAGCAAACGAAAGTCCTTCACAGGTTCTTCTGGAGATGATCGCCACAAGATGCGTTGATAGTTGCAATCTTCAAGGTCAACGAGAAACTGGCGATACATTTGCTTAATATCCCCAGTAAACACGACAGTGTGCCAGCGGAAACGGATCAACAAATCGAAAATATTCCTTTGTAATTTGGGGCCTGGTAATAGCGCATCATTCAAAGAGTTTCCTCTAGCGTCCTTAGCACTTGCATCGAAAACGGTACGCAGAGGAGTGGAGATAGAGTCAGGTCGCAATACTCCATGATGTGGCACATAGTAGAAATTACCTTCAGTCGACAAAGGAGGCTCTACTTCTTCCATATGACCACACTTTAGGTAGTCATCCATAAAGTTGACATAAGCTGTCCGAAATTGAGGATTTATACGAAATTTCCTCTCTAAACTTTGAAGTCGCTTCAGAGCGATTTCACGAGAATTCAAGAACCGAGGCTTCTCCTGAGGATCAACAAAGGTTAATGGAACGACCATCCTTCCTTCAGGATTTCGACAATAAGACGCCTCCATATGGCTTTCACACGACAAATCATTTTTCGACAAACTGACCGATTTAGGAGCTTCGACAATATTTTCTATCTCCCAAAACCGTTTAATATTGTTGTCCAGAGACAAACTAGAGACGAGAAAACAATCCTTGGTAACGACATTGACACAAGGGTCGCTTTCAGAACGACAACGAGAAGAATTAATGCCAGGAGCGCATTCACCCATCACTATCCAGCCGAAAATGGTGCTGACAGCAATAGGCTGACCTGGCTCGCCTTTGACAAGACCTGGCTGAAGCGCTGACGCGAGAAAGCTGACATTAACTAACATATCGACAGGTCTTGGTTCATAGAAATGAGGATCAGCAAGATCCAAATTCCTTATGTGATTCCAGGTCGAAATATCAAATTGCCCAGATGGCATATCTGAACAAATACGAGCCAAAACGAAAGCTTCCAACGAAAATTTATACGAGCCATCTCCATTAGGTGGAAAGATTTCACAAACAACAGACCCAAGTGTCACTGCTGATGTCTGACCAATGCCATTCACCGATTGCTGACCGTTATTTATAGGCAATCCGAGGCGGTTTGCAGCCTTTTTTGTAATAAAGTTGCACGCGCTACCAGAATCTAGAAGAACACGGATCGGAACCAATTTCCCTCGACTGTTTTTAATGTGAATGACAGCAGTTGAAAACAAAACCTGAGTAGTACAAGTCTGAGCCGATAAAGTTGTCAACTGAGGATTTGATTGTGAATTATTTGTAGCTTCCATATTTTTTGGGAAGTGTAGCAATGTGTGGTGACGATAGTTGCATTGACTACAGCGAGCTATTGATTTGCAATTCCTCACAATATGAGATGAACACAGACATAACAGGCACAATCCTTTGTCCTTTACTATTGAAAACCTTTCACCTGGAGATAAATTTATAAAACTAGGACACCTGTCCAACTCATGACCTGTGGCAGCGCACATGGGACAAATGCACACAGGTGCCGAAGGCACCACAAATGAAGTCTTTTTCCTTACAATGGGTTTGCTTTTATCCACATTTAACCTAACATTTGAGTTCTCTAATGCCCTACTTCTCTTTTCAATAAAATCTTGTAAATCCTCAAATTTAGGAATGTCAATCTCAGAGCCAAGCTGCAATTCAAACGCTTCACGTGTTGCGATATCCAACTTTGACCACAACAAGTAAAACAGCATGAAATTCTTATCGGGCAAATCAAACTTCGACAATATACTTAAGTTTTCACTAAATATCCGAAAAACTCTATCCAAATCACCTTTACTTTTAACCGACTCACAATATAACAACTTTTCATAATAAGTAATTGCAATTTGTCTCTTTTTATTATAGTACTTAGACAAGGTTTCATATGCACTAATATAACTATCACCCGACAATGGAAAAGTTTTTATTAGATCATAAGCAGAACCCTGAACACAAATCAACAAATAATGTAATTTTTCCACATTAGGTATATTCCTACTATGAATTAAAGAATCAAATAATTCCTTGAAAGGTACCCAGTTCTCAAGTTTGCCATCGAAAGGCTTAATCGAAATTTTAGGCAACTTAGCTAAGTTGGAGGAATCATTTGAAACCACAATTTTTGTGTCAGTTTTACTCTCTTGTCTAAGTCTACCTTTAACAGATTTCATCCGCATTTCAAACAACTTAGTCACTTCGTACTCCGCGGAACGTTGTTCAAGACTTAGAGGACGCAAAATTCTAAGTTGAGCACAGTGAAAATCTTTCTCAATATCTTTAAAATCCTGTTCATTATAACCAACTAAATCCGAACTTTCAATGTGCTCCAACCGCATAATTGCATAGTCCCGATCTATTCTATAAACATCAACAGTTGCGGGCTCAAATGTTTCATCATCGTGGATACTCATTTTCGACAATTAACCAGCTAAAAACCAGAAAACATACGACAATTATGATTAAGTACCGCAATGTTATTAAAATATCTAAGTCAATTGACGTTTGATGTATGACGTTTCACAGATTCGATAATACAGATTAACAGACGCGTTTCGTTACACGGCTGGTTTACAACAATGTTTCCGTTCTATCGATAAATTGCCGATCACGAAAATAAATTTATATTTAATAAATTTATTATTAAACAACAATAATAATTAATTCAATTACAAAATTTAACTACCATTTATTAAATTACACAATTTTTCGATACAAATTAATTCCGCACACAAGGTCTGGAACTTTCGAACAAAGGATTCTAGGCATACCCTACAATTTGGTGGACGAAAAAAGTTAAAACGAAAAACGACAAATTTTACACCAAAATGAACGGAATCTACTAGAAAACAACGAATTTAACGCGAAATCAACAAAAATACCATAGATCGCCTCTTCAAGATACGGATCGATGGACCAAAAATGAAGCAGATCTGGGGTTTTAAAGAAATGGACTGTATCTAATAACTAATATTTCCGAAAATTTAGCCCTGTGAGGTCCAGGAAAACACTCACCTTCTTACTGTTGTGTCGGAGCTTGGTATCAGCCAGGTACAGGGCCACTGGACTTTATCGCGCTGGCCAGGCTTACCTTACGGTCCTTGGGTTACCTGCTACCTAGGCTAAACCACACGCGAAGAAATCGAAGCAGGTGTGTTTTCGTGAAATCCACAAGGCACGACACGACACGAGAGGCGAAACTACCTTGTACGGTACGAGAGGCGAAACTATACTTTTTACGAGAGAGAGGCGAAACTTGACGGTCTCAACGAACTGTTTAAACTCGACAGTTAGATACGAAAAAAAAAAAAGAATGACAGTTACTTGACAGTTGTTGAATGTCGCCATGTCAATAAACTTGTAACTTTAAAGAAAACGGAACAGTATCGTATAAAGGTTTTCGTCAGCCTTGTTTTGTTGAATGCTGGATATATTTTTGTAGAAGATCCATCTTTGTATAAAACGAACGGTCCAGCTTAAGACTAGGTATCAAAAATATGCTCCGCTAATCACACCCGCGGAAGCACGGACGATTGTCAAATCATTATTTCGACAAATGCTTGTTTTGTCAAATGTTTATTTCGTTAAATTCTAGTCATTCTAGTTATTCTAGTTACGTCCAATCCTAACTTAGTCGCATCCTTGTTTCGTCTAATCATTGTCTCGTCTAATGACATATGAGTTAAAATTAAGAGAGTACCTATTTTGAAAAAGTTAAATTTATAAATAAAAAGAAATATGTAATTTCAGAAAAGAAAAGAAATATGTAATTTCAGGATTTTAGGATAGGTACTTTTTATCTCGGAAAATTGCATAGTTCCCGCGGGACAGGGAAAAACGAATTCTTTGCAGACGGAGTCGCGGGCAACAGCTTGTACTTACCTATAGATATTTCCAAGAAAGATTGTCATTAGTGCTCTTGTACCCAGCTTGTTACAGAGTAATCAGTTTCAAGTGATCGAATAAAGCTCGTACTATGGCTTAGTCTGGACGTT
The DNA here is from genome assembly GCA_947859365.1 of Archips crataeganus. Classification (NCBI taxonomy): domain Eukaryota; kingdom Metazoa; phylum Arthropoda; class Insecta; order Lepidoptera; family Tortricidae; genus Archips; species Archips crataeganus. The sequence goes on from OX402048.1 coordinate 21,656,515, forward strand.
AATAGACTTGTTTGTGCCGACATTAAACAGCTGATTGGGTTCAAAAAGGTTATTGACACTATCATTTAGTGACTTTTAGGTATATCTTAGTGGGAAAGCTGTGGCGGCCTAGTGGTTTGACCTTTTGCCACTAAGCAGAGGGTCGCGGGTTCGAATCCGGGCTCGCACGTCTGAGTTTTTTGGAAATTATGTGCGAAATTATATTTGAAATTTACCATGAGCTTTACGGTGAAGGAAAACATACTGAGGAAACCAGCACACACCTGAGAAGAAATTCAATGGTGTGTGTGAAGTTCCGAATCCGCACTGGGCCCGCGTGGGAACTACGGCCCAAGACCTCTCATTCTGAGTCGAGGCCTGTGCTCTGTAGTGGGACGTATAGAGGCTGGGAGGATGATGATGAGGTGGTATATCTTAAGTCTCAGCGTATGAGCGTACTAAATTTATTACATGCATCAAAGCAAAATGTCAACTTTCTTGATTGACAATAAATTTCACATTATGATACTCAAAATTTCATGTGGGCTTTACGAGGATAGGGTATTTGACACCATTCACCAATTGCAGGATGGTTACTAAAAGACCATTTATTTTTTACCCAGAGCGCTAATTTTTTCATTCAATTAACTGTAAATATGTAAACATTTTTAGTAATTTTATGTCAAATTTCAACTTTACTGTAGGTTAAGACGAACAGACAGCCCTACGATTGATCCTATACGAGTTCCATTCGTCCAAAATTACAATAACTATAAATTAAATATTTTAAAAACCACCAACGCGATTTTGTCACACGTATGTTTGAACATAAAGTAAATGCCCATTATGCGTCTAAGATCCCTTCCGCAGCTAAAAAAAGAGCTGGTAACTTTGAAACGGCTGAACCGATTTTGATGAAACATATCTAAGAACCATCGCCAAGAAACCAGCTTTCAAATAAAAAAATCGCATCCAAATCGGTTCACCCGTTTACGAGCTATGATGCCACAGACAGACACACACACAAACACAAAGCGGTCAAACTTAAATCACCCCTCTTTTCGTGTCGGGGCTTAAAAATGTAAACTGGCAATATTGATAGCGAATGAAGTAATCAGAAAATCCACTCGTGAAGTTCATTGAAACACAAAGTACTTACCTACTCTAAACTTTTATCGTCTTCTACCCACACAAACCAAAGCGCCGCCAATGCCGTCAGAGCCCGCTGGCGAGACGGCCATCTTGTATTGCTACGTCATCACATTACGTCAGCTTTGCTGGCTCATTGGAATTCCACTAATTCATGAACTTTCCTATGCGAGAGCTAGAAAATGGGCGTGCGTAGTAATGAGGAACTACTGTTTTATTTATGTCATCATCATCATCATCATCATCTCAGAATATATACGCCCCAATGCAGAAAACAGGCCTCCTCTCAGAATGAGAGGGCTTGGGCCATGGTTGCCACACAGGCCCAGTGCGGATTGGGAACTTCACACACACCATTGAATTTACACAGATGTGTGCAAGTTTTATAGGGTGCGGCGGAGTGGCGGATCTTTCCTAGCTGCGGGTAGGCCGGGCGGGGCTGGCCTGCGGCGCCGGCGCACCCTACATTTGTACATTTATACTTAATTTTAACATTTAATATTATTGTAAGCGCGGACCGAACCGCGCGATCTCGCCAACTGTTACATAAACCAGTTATGGTTTTTAACAGAGGCTAATAATGTTAAAAATGTAGAAATCTATTATATTATTATATGAGTAAATAAACTAAAAAAAAAAAGTTACATGATGTGTTCCTTCACCAATTAAATAAATTTCAAAATTTCGCATATAATGCGAGCCCGGTACCCTCTGCTTGAGAGGTCAAAAAGCACTAGGCTACTATCATCATCATCATCCCAGTCTATAACGTCCCACTGCAGGGCACAGGCCTCCTCTCATAATGAGAGGCGTTGGGCCGTAGTTCCCATGCGGCCCAGTGCGGATTGTGAACTTCACACACAGGCTACCATGGCTTTTTTAATTTCCAACATACAGCTTTCTAAATACTAAATGTCATACTAATCTGTTCATCTGTTTTATCTTGAATGACACAAAATACACATACGAACGCACGCACTCATGCTCACACGCACACACGCACATCTATGCTAATAACAATCTTAAAATTCAAAGATTTCGTAGCTGTTGGTTTATTATGTACCTATTTGTGTTAGGATATGATTTTACATCAAAAAGGTTTACATTAATTAGTTCTAGTTTATGGTTTGTTTTAGAAGACTTCTCAGTTGTCTGTCAGGTATGTCATGTCAAGTAGAACTACCAGTTAAATATATTCAATAAAAAGCGATATAGAGTTCTTACCCTTTTATTGGTATTAGCTTGCTAAACTCTAACAATTTGTGTCTTAGGGCCGATTTTTCAATCCCCAGATAAATGAATCTGTCAGATAAATTATAAGCTCTGTCCTTTTTTTCCCTATGACCTGATAGCGATATTTTTAATTGACGGATAATTTTATCTGGGGATTGAAAAATCAGCCCTTATTGAATTAAACAGTTTAATTTTTAAAGTGAAACTTCTAATGCGACTTTCAACAAGCGTTGCGTTAAATGCGTTGTGTTAAATACGCAACGCAACGCAACGCAACGCAACGCAACGCAAGTCTACGCTTACGAGACGTTCGCATTGTACTAACGGATGTTAAAAACTTCGTCAGTGCGATCCAAAACAATTGCGTGGTTTAGTATGAAAACTTGTAAAAATCAAAACTATTTTAATGGTAGATCGTAGAATAAAGTATTTTAAACGCATTTAGTAAACAAAAGTATTGAATATCTTTGAGAATTACGAAAAATCAAGAAAAATTATTGAAAATAACGTGCGCACGAGGAGCAACACCATCTAGCGACGAGTTATGTAACTTGTTTCGCTAATTTGTATGAGACTTGATAAAAGCGCCAAATAAGTAAATTTAGTTCTTTAAGTTATTGCAATAAGGTTCATATTGATGTATAGTTTCACTTCTTCCGCGCGGAGGAGCTGCACGCACGATTTTTTTATGCACACACTCACACAAACACACACGCGGTATACCTACGCTTACGCACCGTACTATCCACAAAAGGCTTTCTATTTAGTTAGGACGATTCGCGCTCCATTGTCATCATCTATTTCCAGGATTGAAAGTGATGTAAGCGGAAGCCATCATCGTTTCACAATCGCATCCGATTCACCTTCAGATAGGGTTGCCAGGTGGCCGGGAAATCCGGGGTTCTTGACCCGTGTCCAGGAATTGTATGTACTTTATAGTTCCAGATTTCGAAAACCTACTACTTTTTACCGCCGTGATGGCCTAGCGGTTTGATCTATGGCCTCTCAAGCAGAGGGCCGTGGACTCAAATCCCAGCTCGCACCTCTGAGTTTCTAGGAATTTATGTGCGAAATTACATTTGAAATTTACCATGAGCTTTACGGTGAAGGAAGACATCGTGAAGAAACCTTCATACACCTGCGAAGAAATTCAATGGTGTGTGTGAAGTTCCCAATCCGCACTGGGCCCGTGTGGGAACTACGGCCCAAGCCCTCTCATTCTGAGAGGAGGCCTGTGCTCTGCAGTGGGACGTATATAGGCTGACAACTTTTTTCATTATGTTTCGTGTAACTACTAGGTCACTCAATAAAAATTATGGCTCGTGCTGAAGTCACCGACTTAAAACAGTTAGTACCTAGTATGTTTTTTGTTTGTAGTCGGTTCAATATTTATTTCACAACTTTTTTGTGCTTTTTAGTTTTTGGTTGTTTTTAGGGTTCCGTAGTCAACTAGGAACCCTTGTAGTTTCGCCATGTCTGTCCGTCTGTCTGTCTGTCTGTCTGTCTGTCCGCGGCTAAGCTCAGAGACTGTTAGTACTAGAAAGCTATAATTTGGCATGAATATATATATATCAGTCACGCCGACAAAGTGATTGAATAAAATAAAGTAAAAAAAATTTTTTTAGGGTACCTCCCATAGACGTAAAGTGGGGGAGATTTTTTTTTCTCGGCTAACCCTATAGTGTGGGGTATCGTTGGATAGGTCTTTTAAAACCATTTTGGGGTTGCTAACATGATTTTTCTATTTAGTGATCTGTTTGCGAAATATTCAACTTTAAAGTGAAAATTTTCATTAAAATCGGCCGTCTCCCCCCCTCTAAAATCTTAACTGTTGGGTGGAAAAATTTGAAAACATTCAGAATGGTAGTAAATATATCAAATTTACTAGGAAAATTATAGCGGCTAAGATTGCTTGGAAATTATTTGTAGTTTAAGAGTAAATAGTAGCCTAAGGTATAAAACATACCTAAACTTGGATGATTCCGTACACATACGAAATCCTTAGAAAAATATTACTTGATTTTTTTTTCGTAATGGCTACGGAACCCTACCTTGGGCGTGTCCGACACGCTCTTGGCCGGTTTTTTTTGAAGACGGTTTTATTTCTTTATTTGCGTATATTTTCCTACTGACAGAATTCGTAACTCTCGAATTGTCCTGGATATGAAAAGCCTGAGTCTGGCAACCCTACCAGGCTATTCAGCTTGCTCTTTATAGATCCTTCAACTTTATGGGCACGTAAAACGGATCGAATGAGGATTTTTTTATACAGTGGAATGCATAAAATCAACACTATTGCTTTTTGGGCTACGCAAAACTGGCTGTATGCGAGCTGGTGCTTATGTGCGAACGGTTCCGTACCACTGAAAAATATATCTTTCGTGTGAAGCTAAAAGTTCATTTATTTTCGTTACAGGTCCGTCAGATTTCAACTGAAATTGAATGTAAGTTTTGAAATTGTATAGGTAGTACCTATCGGCAATCAGTGTTCCCTGCGTGATTCCCGTTCCTTCGGGAATTTCGGTAAAATATAATACCCTATGTCATTCTCGCTACCGAGACGAATCTAATCACACATACACAAACACTTTAAAATCCAATGAACCACTTAGGCTGCATGGAAAGGTATGCCAAAGAATGATACACAAATGCATAAATACATACGCTCGAAAAACATAACCCTCCTTCGGCAGTCGGGTAAAAAATAACATTTATTCGTGAAGTAATTAATACAAACAAGAATATGTACATGAGCAAGTCATGAAAATGTCTCAACGTAATAACAGCCTTGCGCCCAACCCTGGTCTTCCATTCAGCTTACACAGCATAACATAAAAAAAAAACAATGAATCGACACATAATACAACTTTTATAATTACAAAAACACAGACAAATATAGTGGTTTTATAGTAAAGTTCTGTTTTTATTCAGAGCTCATTTTGTAATTCTCGTTAACGAACCAACTGGTAAATAGAATAAGTATATAAACTAACATAAAGGCGTCGTCTACAAATCCATTAATTTTTTCTTCTTTTTCCCGTCTACCGTTTCAAACAGTAAACTTCTCCATTTTTCAATACACTTTTCTCAGCAAGTCTCTAAGGTATAAAACTGAAATTAATATTTAATGTCAGTCGATCGTAGAAGTTGCCTTTATAACTAAGCTGCCATTTTAAATATCAATTCGTCGATATTTTTTATTATTCTCAATTTTGTGGTAAGAATTTTTGAGACACCTTTTTTGTAGTTATCACCTGACTCCCGAAGGATGGTTATATTTTTCGAGCGTATGTACAATTATGTATGTATGTAACACCAGTATCTTAGCTGGTACCATTTTAAAGATAACTATTAAATTTAATGAGAAACGCCAATGCCTGGTTAATCAGTGTATTGCTTCCTAATTTAATGACCTAGTATTTTCTATTTAAATTTGTTTAAGAAGAAGGATAGGTGATGACCTGCGCACCTATCTCCCATTTAAGTTTGTTGTACCTACTACTTACGTTACGGCACACCCGTATGTATAAACAGACTGTATAATTGTTAATAGAAAAAATAGAGTAGGTACTTTGTAAAAGACATCTCTGTTCTGTTACTCTTGTAAAAATCAGGCGTAAGTTGTAAATTAATAAAGAACAAGGATATTTCTAACATTAATAATATCTTTGTCTTTGATGTGTCACCTCAATGTCATGGCACATATCTTAGACTGTATTGAAAAACTGGAAAGCCACAATTTTTTTTGTTAACAAATTATTGCGCTTAGCTCCCCTCTTTTGATTAATGCTCTAAGTCAGTCTTAATACATTGAGCTTCAGCTGTGTATTTAATTATTATGTGTGGAGAATATAATAAAATCAGTTAGGCCGGGGCCGCACTGGTAAGGCGACGCGCGACGGCGACGCGACAACGATGTGATTAAATCAAACATAGTTCGAGTTATATGTGCGGCCTCATCGGCCCCGGCCTTAGAACCAAAGATGATTTACCAAGCTGTTTTTAACCCCCGACACAAAAAGAGGGGGTGTTATAAGTTTGACCGCTACGTGTGTGTGTCTGTCTGTGGCATCATAGCTCTTAAGCGGGTGCACCGATTTGGATGCGGTTTATTTTTAAAGAAAGCAGGTTTCTTGGCGATGGTCCTTAGATAAGTTTCATCAAAATCGGTGCAGCCGTTTCAAAGTTATCAGCTCTTTTGTTAGCTGCGGAAGAGATCTTAATAGACGCATAACGGGCATTGACAGTGACATAATTGCGTAGGGGGTTTTTAAATTTTTTAATTTATTGTAATTGTACCAAGTAATGTATCTTTTACGGAAATAAATGTAACGCAGTGTATTGTTTATTTTCTCCTCTAAATACAAACTGAGAGTTAGCAATTCTACGTGTTTTTATTCGTTTTTAATGGCTCCATAAAAATCTGAAACGACTTAAGACGATTGCCAAGTATTTGTCTGCACCTTAAGATATTAAATACTAACTGGGTTTCGGTGCAATTTGAAAATGCAGCGTAATCATAATCACAATGGATCATACACATTTATTTGTTCGCATCTCTCCTGTGGACATGGCAAAAGCTAAGGGTCTAAGTTTAGCCAATATTTTTTAGTCATCATCATCATCGTAATTTCAGCCGAAAGACGTCCACTGCTGAACATAGGCCTCCCCCAAGGCCCGTCAAACAGATCGGTCCTGCGCCGATGCGTCCCCGCAATCTTAACCAGGTTGTCGCTCCATCTTGTTGGAGGTCTACCTACACTGCGTCTTCCGGTTCGCGGACGCCACTCGAGAACCTTTCGGCCCCATCGCCCGTCAATTCTACGAGCGATGTGCGCACGAGCATGTGATGTCATGATGTGTGATTTAGTCAAGTCTGCATCAATACCGCAAGTTAGCGGTAACTCTAGGACAATTTTTCATATCGGGTAAAGTTACCCTCAACTTCAGCCGGGGAGGGGAACCTATCGATGTTTAGAAAATTTTATTTCCGAAGGTTTAGAATCCCGAAGACTTCATTTGTCCGAAAGCATTTTTTTCTGAAACTGTAAATATTTCAGCATTTATTTCAGGACCATCGTGTAGAACCCTTTAGGCTAGGTTAGGGTTGTTTTATAAAAATCCTGAAATATTTACAGTTTCAGAAAAAAATGCATTCGGATAAATGAAGCATTCGGGATTTTAAATATTCGGAAAAGAATTTTTCGAGGATATGATAGGTAACCCTAGTCTTGACTGATGGACTGACTCACTGACTTACTGATTCATGTGCCCTAGAAAGCTAAAATTTTGTAAAAAGGTTGCCTTTATGATCTAAGCAAGGAATAATACCGAAGAGATGCTTTTGTTTACCCTCTGATTGCACCCTCTGCCATCTCTGAATAAGACAGCTGGTGAAACGTAACAAATATACGGACTAACAATTTCTAAGTTGGTGAAAGTTTAATTAAACATCCAATATTAAGCCATCCCACTTCGTGAAAATTTGATCGCCCAGAATATGAAATCACTAAGCTGATGAAAATTAATTTAAAATGGGCTCTTTAAAATGGGCCGTTGTGAATAAAACTACATTTAGAACGTAGGTATTAAATTTTAATTACTAACGCATTTATGTTCGCTGTTAAGTTATAGCTCCGTAACAAGAACAATAGGGATGACGACTGGGTTAAAAAAATATGTCATTCTATTTAGTTCGTCAGTTAGTTTATAGAAAAATATTGGACACGTATTTTTTGGTTTATCAAATTATTAAAAAGCCTCATTCGTTTTTCATTTAATTCTTATATTGTTTCATTCTGTATTCGTTTTCGTCTTGTTCGCTATCCGTCACTATCTTTTATGGTCAAATTCTGCAACTTGTCTATCTCTTAATACATCTTATTCGTTTTTTGTCACGGTCTTCCTTGGACTCATTCGTCGTTCTTCCCTTTCGTTTTTTGTCTCATTTACTTATTCGCCAAAATTATTTCGATACGTTCGGTGCTGGTAAATAAGTAAATGGGACAAAAAACAAAAGGGAAGAACGACTAATGAGCCCAAGGAAGACCATGCCGTAAAACGAATAAGACTTATTAAGAGAGAGACAAGTTACAGAATTTGACCAAATAAGATAATGACGGATAGCGAACAAGACGAATAAAGAATGAGTGACGAATACAGAATGAGACGAAAAAGAATTAAACGATAAAGGAATGAGGCGACATATAAGGATACCAAATGGGACTGTAGACGAAATCATGCTGACCCTCTTTTTGTCGGGAACGTTAAAACTAGTTCATTATAATTTTTGCCTACTTACATGTTTTGGCTAGACTTTTGTAACACGATTTCTTGGCAGCGTACAATGGACTTCCAGTGAATTAAGGAGCGTTGTGTCATCGTAACTAATGAATAATGATAACGTTTGAATAAAGGATGACGAAGTGACCTTTACACAAAAGGCGAGAAACTAATAATTCACGCTTCCCAGTCGCTGTACTCTTGACAGAATGATCGTGGTCGTCGATTGAGACTTGGCAGCAAAACTTCATGATAACTTTCTCAAAATCGTTAGCATTAACGCTCAAGCAGGGAGTCGCACCTCTGAGTTTTTTGAAATGTGCTAAATTACATTTGAAATTTACCATGAGCAGTGAAGGAAAGCAACCTGCACATGCCTGCGAAGAAATTGAATGGTGTGTGTGAAGTTTCCAACCCACACTGGACCCGCGTGGGAACTACGGCCCAAGCCCTCTCATTTTGAGAGGAGACATGTGGCCCGCAGTGGGACGCTTATAGCCTGGGATAATGATGATTAACGCTCATGTATTCCTAAAAATTCAGACATGTCAGTCCGGATTTGAACCCACGACTCGGCTGAACGGCCATAGGTCATAACCACTAGGCAACCGCGGCTTTTTCACGCTAGTATTGAGAGACAATTGTCCTTGGAATAACGATTGATTTAATGTACGAATTATTAGAACTGGGTCGAGCCATAAATCCAGGTCTAAATCTAGCTTATCGCCGAATGCAAAGTGAATTGAGAGTAGCATTACGAGCTTGAGACCTAATTCCGTCTGAGAGCGAATGTGGAAGATGAACTAACTACTAACGATGTACTGTAACTGCCTTGCGTTGCGTTGCCTTTGTTCAAATTCAGTTTTCTAGGTCCAAGGGTTCGAGCTGTAGGTTGATCGCAACATCATTGTGCTTATTTTCAAAAAAATATTTACTGGTCACGTCCTCCAGAGCATAACGGAGTAAATATAAAATATATTATTAAAAACCACGCCGGAAAACACTTCACGTGTGGCAAAGCGGAAAAAGGTGGACTATTCAATACACAAAGGAATAACAATTGACATGTTTGAAATAATTCGACGGCCATTTTCCCGAATAAAAAGTACACAAATAAATACGAACACAATGAAAAGAAGACCGTACTTAATTTGAGGACGCTACGCGAATATGAAATTCAAATTAATTTTACTCGTATCCTATTAAAATAAATGTGAAAGTTTGTGAAGATGTTTAGATGTTTGGATAGGTATTAGGTTGTTTGGGCATTTGGGTGTTTGGATGTTTGTATAATCACGCAATAAGATTTTGATGAAACTTGGTGTACGAGGGGCGTTCAATATAAAGTGAGAATGAGATGCAAACTCTTTTAATATTACGAAATTAAATACTGGCCTGTAAAGCTAATCTATCTAGCTGATTGCTTTGAAAAAAAAAACTAACTGTCTTTTGTTTAAAAAAATATACGGTAATTTCTTTGCAATGCTATTGAGTACGTTAGCGAAAATGGAGAAAATTGAACTGCGCGCCGTTATCAAATACTTGTGTTTGAAAATTTTTTCTACGGACCAAGTCAATTTGGATTTGCGGGACACTTTAGGGTCTAATGCTCCTCCGTATTCGACAGTCGCACGTTGGTGCGCCGAATTTAGACGTGGAAGAACATCGACAATGGACGACCCCCGCTCCGGACGCCCTACTACAGCAGTAACTGAAGAAATTGTGAAAAAGTCGAAAACTCAGTTTTGGCGGATCGTCGTGTCACGGTTCGTTTTATTGCTGAAAATGTAAAGATTTCAACGGGGAGCGTGCATAATATTTTACATGGACGCTTGGGTATGAAAAAGGTATCTGCGTGTTGGGTACCAAGAATGCTTACTGACACGCAAAAACAAACTAGACTAGAAATTTGTCAAGAAGCTTTGAACCTGATGCAGCAAGACCGGGAACTTTTTTTGGCGCGATTTATAACAATGGACGAAACATGGCTCCATCATTACGACCCAGAAACGAAACTGCAGTCTATGACATGGAAAAGGCCATCATCTCCAACTCCGAAGAAATTCAAGGTGAGCCCATCTGCCGGTAAGGTCATGGGCTCTGTTTTTTGGGATGGTAAAGGGGTATTAATGATTGAGTATCTCGAGCATGGAGCCACTATTACGGGCACATTATACGCCAAACAAATAGCAACATTGCGCATAGGTAGGTGTACATTTAACAGCTGACTCATTTATGGCGCGCTAAACACGACAACAATGTAACACATTACGAAAACAGGACGTATAGTATATGTATTTCATAATACGATACGACTTTTTGAAAGATAATTTCTGAATTTCATTCCCGGCGTGCTGAAACGACATTATTGGACCAATCAAAAGTAATCGTCTGCTGCATGTGATGGAAGGATGGATGGATGGGATTTTTTTGTTTAAAGCAACAAATAATCTAATTTTGCAGTTAATCGAAAATTAATCTGGTTTTGAGGGCTAAAATAAAGTGTTTTTTTTCTGGAGTCGTGTCTTCGAATTAATTTTTAATGGTGTCTATATCTTTATTGTTACATTTTTTGATGAAAATAAAAAAAAATATTCCTTTGTACTCAATACTTCTCTTCTAATGCTTAAAATTTTTGCAATTCAGTAATATACTTAATATCCATATTATTTCTCAATTTATTAAAACCCCCGAATTATAATTCTAATGCCGCATGTAAAGATTCACACGGGCAAAGCCACGAGTAATAAAATAACTAGCACAATATGATATCGGAATGTGTAGGTACAATAAATAAGACTAAAATAAGTATCCAAGCAATCAATAAGCAATTTGTACAAGCCTCTTATTCCGTATCGTTCCGTATAATTCGATTACATGGTCTGTGCTTGCAACAACAATGCAATGCAACAGAAATTAAATATTTAGTCGATTTCTGTCGTTATTATAGGGTTGTTTAATGCACAATATACTAGGTAGGTACTATAATAGCATCATTTCTTATGACCTTATTTTACAGGGATCTGCTGCAGAAGTGGATTCAATCTTTATTTATTTACAAAACTTTTTAACAAAAAATTAAACCGCCGAGAAAAACTGAAAAAGTAATAAACATTTTTTATTTAACCTTAATAACTAAGTTCTTAAGCTAATGTAAGTAAACCTAAGTAATTTTGAGTCGGTGCCAAACAACCAATCCTTCGCCGGAAAATGCAGAGCGTTCACGAGCGAGCGTCAATGTCAGCGAGACAGCAACCCGAACGGGCACACACGTGACACTTGATTGTTTGGCACCGGCTCAAAATTACTTAGAGGTATACTTACATTAGCTTAAGAACTTAGTTATTAAGGTTAAATAAAAAATATTTATTATTTTTTGCTTTTCAGTTTTTTACGGCGGTTTATTTTTTTGTTAAAAAGTTTTTCTATATATAGTTAGTTACCTAATTGTCAATTAGCAACAGCTGTGCTATCATCACCATCAAAGTTATTTATGTGAACGTGACCACGTTCTTCACTTGCGCAAACTCTTGCGCATCTTTAAACGTATTACCTTTCTCCACAGAATGTAGTTTATCATTTCAATATTATAGTATAAGCATCGGTGGTTCAGTGGTAGAATGCTCGCCTGCCACGCGGGCGGCCCGGGTTCGATTCCCGGCCGATGCATCTTTTTGATTATACATGTTTTGTTGTGAGTTTAATTATCAATTCCAGAAAATTCAAAACTCAAAAATATGAAATTTTATTATTGAAAAAATATTATTTCGTCTCCAAAGTAACATCATGAACCGTAGGTACATGTTTTTTTTCTTTAGTGACGCTTTAACACGTTCCCTGTCCATGCCTTAAAGTAGAACCTTATTACAATGGAATAAGAGCTATCGTGCCCCACGTATGGGTCGCTGGACTGTGAACATGTTAATTCATCTGGTAATCTTTTATTTGCATAGCAATCTTTATTGTATGATATGAACAATTTAACATAAAATTCGTATTTTGTAAGAGATCGCTTTTGAGCGAAAGAACCGCCTATTGTCTGCCTAAATTTTTATTTTCGTAATGTTTCTGTATAGTTTTTCGCTATTCAATAAAGAATATTTGTATTGTTTTGTATTGTTATTGTCACTCTACTGTTTTTGATAAAGGCTTCTCATTCAAAAAATCTTTTTGAGATCATTTAGTATAAAAAAGCAAAAAATAACACCTTTTTTGTTTGACCTTAATCTAGGTACTAGTTTGAAGTCGGTGCCTCAGCACGAGCCAGGAGGAGTGATAGAAGCCCATCAGGTAGACGATTATAGGTCCACTCCCCCTGGCTAGTGCTGAGGCACCGACTTCAAACTGGTGCCTAGATTAAGGTCAAACAAAAAAGGTATTATTTTTGCTTTTCAGTTTTTTCGGCGGTTTAATTTTTTTGTTAAAAAGTTTTTATTTTATACTTTTTTCCCATCCTTGGGGTATTTTTTTCCAAATTTATATAATACCAACTTCAAGGTATACCCTATCCAATAAAAAAAGAATCAGTGACTGAACAATCAATCATCCCCTGTTTTCATATAATTAGGGTAGGAATACTATTTCCAAATTTAAATGAGACCACCCTCGGGGTCGGGGTATACGCTTTCCAATAAAAAAAGAATCATCAAAATCGGACTACTCTGTAAAAAGTTATGCTTGGTCATACATAAAAAAAAAATACGAGTCGACTTGAGAACCTCTTCCGTTTTTTTCGTTGGTTGAAAAGAGGTTTATCAGAGCGAGTTATAACTTAGGGCCAACGTGAACCTTTATGATATTTTTTAAAGACCTTTATGATAAATAAATAAATAAATATATTTGAAATATACCTAGACTTAGGTAATTTGCCAAGTATATATTATGCGTCTTAAGCAATAAGATACTTCGGTGTTTTGCTTTTTAGATGACCTGCTCAGGAGGGAAATAATCATGTACGCAAGAAAAAATAAATAAATGTAGGTATGTGATTTTCTCAATAACGTCGATAAGCCAAAACACAGGGGAGGTTAAAATCCCATCTTACAGACTGGCTAAAGCCAAAAGTCGTGTTTTTATGATAAAATTCCAAAAACAACTGACCAAACAGATACCGAAATCAAGTCCACCGTCGTGTGGTTAATCAAACGACCCCAATACCTTAATTAAATAATCCATTGAACCAGGCGTTACTTTGTGGAGTAGGGTGTTTCATTTTTCAAAATTTTTGATTTTTCTTTGACTTTGCTCGAATTCTTGTTTCCACTCATATGTAAAGTTCACACGCCAAAAATCAGTAAAATCGATTATCATCTAAAGGTTGCACAGTTTGATGACTTTTATGTCAAGTAATTGATATAGGTGTATTAGAGGATAGCAAAATTTTCAAGTTTATTATCTGAATTGGAGGGTTATAAGTGATTTAAGTGTGTCGTTTAAAAGATTGAAGCATATTTTAACGTAAATAATAATATGAATAGTCAACGACGAATTCGGTTACTCGAGAGGTTTCCTTGTGATATTTTTTTAGGAGCTGAACTTCCTTCCAAGGAACAAGTGCTGTTGAAACTTTCGGACGCCACTAAGTAGACAAGTGTTAAACTGCAAGAAGTGTGAAAGAAGACTAATATATATGTCAAGACAGTAACTATTTGAGCTAACATTTAATAACTTTATAAGGAACACTTACAATAATTTGTTAACGTTTTCCTTAGAAATTACCCGAAAGCGTAAGAGACAAGACAAAGTGGATGCTTATAAAATGTAGCATTATAAATCGATTAAAGAAATCAACATGACAGTGACCTTGGACCAAGAATGCCCTTCATTAAGTAGTCATCAAGTCATGAAGACGATGAAAATAATTCTATTCTCTGTACCACCAGCAAAAATGTCAAGTCCTCTTTATAAGTAAACTAAAATTTCTCGATTGGACACTCATAGCTGCATAGGACCGCTCCACTCGGCAAGCTAGTAGATACTTCGTTTATTACAGCTGTTAAAAGCCTTGGTCACGATGTCTCAGATGTTTCAATATCGCCGTCTACTATTCATCGAGCTCGGGTGACCAAAAGAAGCGAAATGGCTTAAAAAAATTATCATCATCCACCTTTACTCTAACATTGAAACAGTAAATTGTTGCCATCAATCGTATCCTGTAAGATTCCAGAAGACAGAGTAACTATTCTTTATTTAATGATTCGATCAGAGACGAATAGCAGAAACAAGCATGCAACAGAAAATGCGTGGACAAGCGAACCAAAGATGAGGTTGCAACTTGTGTAGATTAAGTAGTAAATTATTTATTGAGTACTTAATGTTCTATTTTATGCTTAATTTAATTTTCTTTCACTTAAAAACGATGTGTTGCTACCAAATTGTGCTATTTTTAAATAAAAGTAATTACTTCTTTTTTTTGATTCTTATTTAGAGCTGTTCATTCTGTGCAACCTCTAAACATGGTCCAATCCAAAAGAAATTTGGAAAATATTCTATTAACATAAGCTAGAACCGGAAGCTGAGCAAAGTCAGAAAAAATATCACAAAAATTTTTTTCACCTACAAAAGTGAAACACCCTATTGTGGAGGTCCATATTAATGAACTGAAACAATTACTTCGCTCACCCGCGACCTTACGATAGCTACGTTTATGTAAAAAAGGCGTGTTCATGCAGTTCCTCCACCTACACACTGTACGAACACACACAAATCACACAAACCCAACCATCACCACCACCAAACTACACTGACGCGTTTCGAACTCAACCAGTCAGTTACACTCGAACATTGACCGCAACCGTTCAGTGTGCTACCAAATGTTAGACACTAGACTCTAGGGTTTGTGTGATTTGTGTGTGTTCATACAGTGGGTTTACTAATGTTTCGGCGAAAAACTTTTCGCAAAATGATTCATTTGGCAAATGTTTAATTTCCCAAATGTTTATTGTTTCTGAAACTGTAAACTTTTCAGGATTGTTATAAATTAAATCTAACCTAACCTAACCTAACCTACAGGATAGTCCTGAAATATATCCTAAATAGTTTACAGTTTCAGAAAAAATAAACATTTGGGAAATTAAACATTTGCCAAATGAATCAGTTTGCGAAAAATAATGCGCCGGAAAGGCAGTACACGTCATACGGCATACAGTGTGGAGGTGGAGGAACTGCATGAACACGCATTTTTAGGGTTCCGTAGTCAACTAGGAACCCTTATAGTTTCGCCATGTCTGTCCGTCTGTCTGTCTGTCTGTCTGTCTGTCCGCGGCTAAGCTCAGAGACTGTTAGTACTAGAAAGCTGTAATTTGGCATGAATATATATACGAGGGGCGTTCAATATAAAGTGAGAATGAGATGCAAACTCTTTTAATATTACGAAATTAAATACTGGCCGATAAAGCTAATCTATCTAGCTGATTGCTATGAAAAAAAAACTAACTGTCTTTTGTTTAAAAAAATATACGGTAATTTCTTTGCAATGCTATTAAGTACGTTAGCGAAAATGAAGAAAATTGAACTGCGCGCCGTTATCAAATACTTGTGTTTGAAAAATTTTTCTACGGACCAAGTCAATTTGGATTTGCGGGACACTTTAGGGTCTAATGCTCCTCCGTATTCGACAGTCGCACGTTGGTGCGCCGAATGTAGACGTGGAAGAACATCAACAATGGACGATCCCCGCTCCGGACGCCCTACTACAGCAGTAACTGAAGAAATTGTGAAAAAAGTCGAAAACTCAGTTATGGCGGATCGTCGTGTCACGGTTCGTTTTATTGCTGAAAATGTAAAGATTTCAACGGGGAGCGTGCATAATATTTTACATGAACGCTTGGGTATGAAAAAGGTATCTGCGCGTTGGGTACCAAGAATGCTTACTGACACGCAAAAACAAACTAGACTAGAGATTTGTCAAGAAGCTTTGAACCTGATGCAGCAAGACCGGGAACTTTTTTTGGCGCGATTTATAACAATGGACGAAACATGGCTCCATCATTACGAACCAGAAACGAAACTGCAGTCTATGACATGGAAAAGGCCATCATCTCCAACTCCGAAGAAATTCAAGGTGAGCCCATCTGCCGGTAAGGTCATGGGCTCTGTTTTTTGGGACGGTAAAGGGGTATTAATGATTGAGTATCTCGAGCATGGAGCCACTATTACGGGCACATTATACGCCAAACAAATAGCAACATTGCGCAATGAGATCCGCGAAAAACGGCGAGGTAAACTCTCGAAAGTTGTGCTGTTCCACCAGGACAATGCCCCGGCACACAATTCCGCCGTTGCAATGGCTGCAATTCGTGATGCTGGGTTCGATATCCTTAAGCATCCTCCGTATTCACCAGATCTCGCTCCCAGTGATTTCTACCTATTTCCGAGATTGAAACAATACCTGAGAGGCCAGAAATTTGAAGACGACGACGCGGTAGTCGCTGCAGTACAAGATTTTTTAAGTACTCAAGATAAGACCTTTTTTAAAAATGGAATTTTAAATTTAGAAAAAAGATATACTAAGTGTATTATGCTAAAAGGTGACTATGTCGAAAAATAAAATGACATTTAGTAAAAGTTGTTTATAACATACTCATTCTCACTTTTTATTGAACGCCCCTAGTATATATCAGTCACGCCGACAAAGTGATTGAATAAAAAAAAGTAAAAAAAAATTTTTTAGGGTACCTCCCATAGACGTAAAGTGGGGGTGATTTTTTTTTTCTCGGCTAACCCTATAGTGTGGGGTATCGTTGGATAGGTTTTTTAAAACCATTGCGGGGTTCCTAACATGATTTTTCTATTCAGTGATTTGTTTGCGAAATATTCAACTTTAAAGTGAAAATTTTCATTAAAATCGGCCGGCCCCCCCCCTCTAAAATCTAAACTGTTGGGTGGAAAATTTTGAAAAAATTCAGAATGGTAGTAAATATATCAAATTTACTGGGAAAATTATAGCGGCTAAGATGGCTTGGAAATTATTTATTTCGTACTAAATACAAACTGAAATATAGATGCACAGAAAAAACCCCAGAAAAAAGACCAATGCTGGGAATCGAACCCAGGTCCTCAGCATTCCGTGCCGCGTGCCATACCCCTACACCACCACTGGTCTAGAGATTAGACACGAATCTTTCCTATACATCATACATTTCAATCTGCTAAATCATCACCTTATGCAGTGACAAGCGCACATCTATGTTACACCCTCATCGAGAGATTTTAACACTCCTTCGGAACTAACCGCTCACCTGGACAAGAGATGGCGCTACTGTGCAACTTTAAACAAGTTAGCTATGAAGTATCTTTTTTTTTTTTTTGTACTTATTTTTTCAACTTCATTTTTTTTTATTACTTTTACGGTCATCCCGTGAAATCATATATTTCGTACTAAATACAAACTGAAATATAGATGCACAGAAAAAACCCCAGAAAAAAGACCAATGCTGGGAATCGAACCCAGGTCCTCAGCATTCCGTGCCGCGTGCCATACCCCTACACCACCACTGGTCTAGAGATTAGACACGAATCTTTCCTATACATCATACATTTCAATCTGCTAAATCATCACCTTATGCAGTGACAAGCGCACATCTATGTTACACCCTCATCGAGAGATTTTAACACTCCTTCGGAACTAACCGCTCACCTGGACAAGAGATGGCGCTACTGTGCAACTTTAAACTTTTGTATTTAGTACGAAATATATGATTTCACGGGATGACCGTAAAAGTAATAAAAAAATGAAGTTGAAAAAATAAGTACAAAAAAAAAAAAAAAAGATACTTCATAGCTAACTTGTTGGAAATTATTTGTAGTTTAAGAGTAAATAGTAGCCTAAGGTATAAAACATACCTAAACTTGGATGATTCCGTACACATACGAAATCCTTAGAAAAATATTACTTTATTTTTTCGTAATGGCTACGGAACTCTACCTTGGGCGTGTACGACACGCTCTTGGCCGGTTTTTTTTACATAAACGTTGGTATCGTAAGGTCGCGGGTGAGCAAAGTAATTGTTTCAGTTCGTTGACCCCAATACCATCTGCTGTATAATTCCGGATTAATTCAGTTACATTAGAGCTTAACTTAGCATGGTTGTGAATTCTAAGCTAAAAAAAACCGGTTTTTTTATACAAAATTTCTGTTGCGGACGGCAGGCGATCACGTCCCGTCATGTCATGACTCATGACACTGAGACGCTTGCTCGTTATATCTCTTCGTTGCAAAAAAACGGTTAAGTACGAGTCGGGTTTACATACTGAGGGCCACATTAAGTAAAATCTTAAGACTCATTGTTATTTCAAAACTTCAAGGGTTTTTCAGAAAGACCTACAGTCACACGAGTGATTTTTAAAGGTTCTGATTTATTTTTTGAAGCTCTACATGGGCTCTTCAAAATCCGGCTAAGTGCGAGTCGCATGCTCGCAGAGCCTAAATAAATAGAAATAAATAATAATTAAATATTGTAGAACTATACTGTATACTGTGAGTGTAGTGGATAACGGATAAACATCTTCTAGTCTAATCTTCTTCTATCTGATACATAAAAATCTGTGGTGTTTATTATCGAACTCATCCGAAAGGGCTTCACCGATTTTTATGATTTTTTTCTGTATTTTGTAGGTCTGAGAATAGGTCGTAGGCTATTTTTTATACCCCTATTCTCAGACGGAGTCGCAGACAACAGCTAATACCACATAATATGCTTTTATAAATACATAAAGTATATGACTCGTACAAATAAAAAAAAATATATTCATCAACCAAGTGCTTGTTTCTGCTACGATTCGAAATTGGGACCTCTAGGTTCATAGTAAAGGTCACAATATAACTACTAAGCTAGCCTCTAGACGGTTTCGTTTTTACAAGCTTTCATTTGAGACGACCGGATAGCCTAGTTGTTAGAGAACCTGACTACGAAGCTTGAGGTCCCGGGTTCGATTCCCGGTCGGGCCAGATATTTGTGTGAAAAATACGAATGTTTGTACTCGAGTCTTGGATGTTTAATTATGTATTTATCTATATAAGTTATAGTTAAGTTTTATTCATTGTTATTATTTCTTAATTGTTTTATTTCTAGTTCCTGTTTATTTACTGCAACCTTGAAATAGGTAGAGTCAGTGTCAAATAGTATAAGGGAGTCACCAAGTTGTGTTAAATACTTAATATTGGAAAAATAAATATATTTGTTACGGGAATAAAAAATCTATATAAGTATGTTTATTCGTTGTCTAGTACCCATAGTACAAGCTTTGCTTAGTTTGGGACTAGGTCAATTGGTGTCAATTGTCTCATGATTTATTATTATTATATTATTATTTAATTTACCCCTTCTTAGTATGTTTGTCTAGGTCAAATATTGTAAGTCAAACCCTCTTCCAGTGGCAGGACCAACATAAAATGCATATAAGTTGGGTGGCAATGTAAGTAAACTCAACAATAACTAAAAGCAGTAAAAAAGTATTTTTTTAAATTAAAGCTTTTTTTTTTTGAGAAGCGGAACCCTAAAACACGTCTTTATTCAGCTACCACGGTTTAATCCATGGGAGTGACAGGGGATACACATAGTCTTAATTAAAGTCGTAAAGAGATGGTTTCATGGAACGCGAATCGCAATCCGCCGGCCATTTACCAGGTGTTAATTAGGTCAAAGGTTAATTATGTCATTTCACTTCGTATAGAATGTGCGAGACATAAAAATAATTAGCAATATTTTTGCAGGAATTCGGTGAGTTAGTTTGGAGACTTATATTTACTAGCTCTTGCGCGCTGCTTCGTCTGCGTACTGCGGGACTTTCCTTTGATAAAAAACTCGACAAATGCTAATCGAAGTCGCGTGGTGAGTGTTCCGTACAAAAATATACTATATTTTCATACCTAATTACGTTTTATAATATATTTTTTTCATCTATTCTATTAAATAACTTTAAAACTATACACTGAAACGTTATAAAAAATACTTAAAATCCTTCCAACCCAAACCTTTCATTTGACATAAAGATACAATGCGGTACAATACGTTTACGTTTACTTTTAGTTTACCACTGACAGATTGCTTGCCTTCATTTTATTTCCTACTTTAACACCATACAAATAAAGTAGTTATTACAAAATCTGCAAACGTGGGTAACAGTATTCTAAAATTGGCTTTATTTGTAGGTCGTTAAAGTTGAATATGAAGATATGAAGTGAAGGCAAACCATCTGTCAGTGGTAAACTTTATGTAATTTTTCTCAAACATGCTATGAAATATTGACGTTATGTTCCTTATAATACGCCACGAAGTGTCACGTTGAAGGTGCGGGCTAGACGAGAGGTCAATAATGGAATTTCATACAACATTGCTGGCCTTGGCCAGCAAAGTGATCGTCTATTGTTTCATACTATGACGTTTATAGGTCTATGGCATCATAGCATTTAGCCATTAAAAAAAAACTATAAGCAATATTTTGCGTTTTGGTTCATTAAGACATTGTGCCACTACGTTTATTTAAGGTAAGGTAAGATGATGATGATGTTGGTGATGATGATGGTGATGTTGATGGTGTCGATGATGGCGGTGATGATGATGGTGATGGTGTTGATGATGGTGATGATGGGTGATGATGGTGATGATGATGGTGATAACGAGATGATGATGATGGTGATGATGAGATGATGATGATGATGATGATGATGATGATGATGATGATGATGATGATGATGATGATGATGGTGATGATGGGTGATGATGATGATGATGATGATGATGATGATGATGGTGATGATGAGATGATGGTGATGATGGGTGATGGTGATGATGATGATGATGGTGATGATGATGATGGTGATGATGATGGTGATGATAAGATGATGATGGTGGTGATGGTGATGGTGATGATGATGGTGATGACGACGACGACGATGACGATGATGATGATGATGATGATGCATGTTTGAGAAAAACTCTATACAAGCCTTGGCCACGAACAGGGATTGCCGGCCTCGTATCTCTAGATGGCCTCGTTAACATTCGGCCATCTATAACTACTCGGCCGGCAATCCCCTATTTCGCGGCCGCTGCAGTAATGTACTATTACTGTAGACTCAGTTTGCAATTTCTTTATTTTCATTGTTGCCCCCCAAAAGTGCTCTCCATTCTCATTCTGAGAAGATGCCTGTGTCCTACAGTGGAACGTTCTTAGGCTGTTATTTTGAGTGCATACGCTGTTGATCTGGGACTGTGATATGATATAGTTTGAGGGTGATTCTTCAAGGTCGTGATTTTTGTTTTATTCCTCTGTCGTATTTTTTTTTTACTTAGTACAGAAAAAATCATGCTCCCATGAAAATAGATTTGTTCAGTACCATAAATTTATGTAAAAAAACCTTGAAGAATCACCCTTGATAGACCTATTTACATCTAGCACACAAAACACAAATAACTTAACAACGTAACAAAAAAAGGTTTCGAACATTTTTTACCATTTCCCGGTAACTGCCGCCTGCTATGGTAATAGGGATGTAACGGAAAATTTATTCTATTTCTACACTATATTCGGTGCGCTTTCGGAAAGATAAAGAAAGGAAGAAACTTGGCATGAAGTAATTTTTTGTAAACAAAAAAACAAAAGCATATAAAAGACAAAAACAACATGGGTTTGAAATAGTAGATTGTTCAACAAGGGAGGAAAATAACCAATATTACACGAGGTTACTTGGCATCCGAGCACAGCGAGGGTGCCAATATTTCGAGGGTGATATTGGTGTTTTTCCCGAGTTAAACACTCTGCTTTTCATTTCGACTACAAGGAAAGTAAGAAAGTCTAAGTATTAATAAATAAAAATGTCTAAACTGGTCAATATGACCGTTGTAAAATATTTCAATAGAGTTTATTGTTAAGCAATAATTAATTTAACAAAATTTTAAATGTTAAATATAATAATCAATGAAAACAGTAGATAAAGTACGTATTTTAGTAAATTTATTTGTAAAATAAGTAAGTAATCAATTTGAACCACGGAGTTAAGCTGTATCTATAGAGAATTAGAGATAGGCTGTGTGGACATATAACATTGTCGTTTACCGTGTTTACCAAATTTAAAGTGAAACCGACCACTTGAAGTGGGTCAAATTCGACTTCCAAGATTTGACCCGTACATACATAGCTACATTGCAAGTTAAACAAAAGCTTATAATAATAAAATAGTGTATTTTACCTACAACGTTAAACTTTATCACATAGCAGCAGAAATGCTCTAAATTCAAATTAAACTGACTACTTAATTCCCATTTGATTCTATAATTAGTGATTTACGTGGTCTGCCGTAAAAGTTTTCAATGCGGATAGGTACGAGTAGTTCCACGAAAGCTGCCACGAAACTCGGCGTTCAAAGCGAACTATTTCATATTAGCGGTTTTAATCACATTTGTTATCGCCGCTGTACGAAAGTTATTTTACATTACGTATTACACCTAAACAATAAAAAGTAGTGCGATATAAATAACATTGCAGATCTGTGTTGAAAAAAAAAACACTCTGCGTAAAATATTTTCTTATTTATTATTTACAAAATTTTCCTGTGACGGTTGAAAACAAAATTAAAAACGTCATTGTTAGCTTTCATGCCTTTGTGTTATTTTGATTGTGTATGTTATTTAGAGATAAATGAACCTTATCAGTAACCCTTTCTATCTGCATCATAAAATACGGCATTTTATTTTTGCCGCATTTGACCGGGTTCGAGTCCCGACTAAAAAAAGCGATTTTTCAAAAATTAAAATGCAGCATTTTTGTTTTTAAAAATAAAGGG
Source organism: Archips crataeganus (assembly GCA_947859365.1). Taxonomy (NCBI): domain Eukaryota; kingdom Metazoa; phylum Arthropoda; class Insecta; order Lepidoptera; family Tortricidae; genus Archips; species Archips crataeganus. The sequence goes on from OX402048.1 coordinate 21,679,943, forward strand.
AAGTCTCATTTACATAAAACGTGCTATTTTCAATATTTGGTACTCGTAGTTGCCTTCTATGTGGCTTTCGTTTTTTCCACCCTGTAGTACGGTCAGTATCAAAAGTAGCTGGTCACTTTTGCACATTGTCGTAATAAAACAATTGCCAATCAAGTATGACGTCTTTCACCTAACTGCAGAGCGACGAGGTACAAATGTAACCAGCTACTTTTGATGCGCTAACTGTACCACGGATTAACCCTTAGATGGAATGGTATCAAAAATGATATCTAAGGTTTTTTTTATTTTTCCAATAAATCAAATTGTTTTATATTTCATACTAAATACGAACTGAAACATGGATGCACAGAAAAAACACAGAAAAATACCAGCTCCGGGAATTGAACCCGGGATCTCGGCATACCGTGTTGCGTGCTTTTACCTCTACACCACAGCTTGGTCTAATAGGGATGTTGACACCATTAAAAAAGAATTTGAAGACACGACTCCAGTAAAAAAACGCTTTATTTCAGCCCTGAAAGTCAGATTAATTTTCGATTAAATGCAAAATTAGATTTTTTGTTGCTTTAAAACAAATAAATAGTTAGTTAATTGAGCATTGCGAACAATGACGTCATATGTCGCTATTGTCATTCAAACTCTATGGGAGATTGTGTTTTGACAGCTCATAAAAAGAACGTCAGTTGATTGGTGGTGTCAACATCCCCATTGTTTTAATTGGTTTTATTAAGTAAAGTTTAGACCTGCAAGAAAAACCGTACAAGTTGCATTACAATGCGGCCTTCGGTTGATCACTTCAATCTCGTTCGCCTTACCGCCTCGCAATGTAATGCAACTTGCACGATTTTTCTTGCACGTCTAAACTCATCTTTAGACTTTATCTACCTTATTCTGTTTTGCAAGCAGAATACAATTTTTAAATATTTTTCTCATCAGTAAAGGGGTGTTTTTTGACAATTTGTCATGTTTACCGACGAAAAATATGCTAAGGGTTAATAATCTGTTTCCGACCTCGCTTGCTCGCTTGTTCGCTCATTATTAAATTTGTGCACAGCGCAGGATCACAACTTAATTTCACAGGCCCGTGGATTCTGTTTGGTATTCAGGGGATTAGTATGCAATTATGCACACACAGACGGGCTCAATATGGACCATGAATGATCAGATCAGGCAGGATATTAAGCTAGACTGTTATAATGAGTCCAGTAAGTATAGCATTTTTAGAATCCCGTTTTTACCCTTTAGGCACGGAACCCTAAAAATGCTATACTTACTGTTCTGTCACACGCAACTAGTATGTATAGCATTTATTTTTGTATGGTTGACATTGTCAAATATTCAGAAGCTTCATAGTTGTGCAATGTGTCAGGATTTTCTTAGCGGCCGTTGACTATAAGTAAAATTCTTAGATTATTTTATACACTAGATAGAGCTTAGGCGGCATGAAAACGTCCCGAAAAATATAAGCCAACTGTTGGCTTATATGTCATTTGCCTCCCTTCAGTTTGAATGACGTAACGCGATCGTAATAGGGATGTTGACACCACCAATCAACTGACGTTCTTTTTATGAGCTGTCAAAACACAATCTCCCATAGAGTTTGAATGACAATAGCGACATATGACGTCATTGTTCGCATACTCAATCAACTATTTATTAGTTTTAAAGCAACAAAAAATCTAATTTTGCATTTAATCGAAAATTAATCTGGCTTTCAGGGCTGAAATAAAGCGTTTTTTTACTGGAGTCGTGTCTTCAAATTTTTTTTTAATGGTGTCAAATGGATTTTTTTTTGTATCACAATGTTTGCTACTGACACTCTATCTAGTGTATAATCTAAGGTAAAATTGTAACGTTTGTGCCCAAATAAACATTGATAATTATTAGTATGGAGTATTGCCGCAGGACAGAAATCGTTATCTATACATATTTATTTGTAAACCAATAATTTAATTTTTTACTATTAGGTTTTATTTCCTGTTTTTGTATTATGTTTTTTTGTTTTACTGTGGCAAATTTCTTTCTTTCTTTCTCGTATGGATATGGATTTATGCACAGCTGGATCACAAGTCAATTTCGCAGGCCGTGCCGTATGTACGGTATCCAGGCGATTAGTATGCTATGCGCACACAGAGCGTGAGTAATATGGACCTTGACCAGCTCTGGGTCTAAGGGTAGGTGGGGACACCGAGATAACGTTCAATCATCATCATCATAATCCCAGCCTATTACGTCCCACTGCATGGCACAGGCCTCTCTCAGGATAAGAGGGCTTTGGCCGTAGTTCCCACGCGGGCCCAGTGCGGATTAGGAACGTCACACACACTATTGAATTCCTACGCAGGTGTATGCAGGTTTCCTTCACCGTAAAGGTCATGGTAAATTTAAAGTGTAATTTCGCACATAAATTCTGAAAAACTCAGGTGCGAGCCGCGATTTGAACCCACGAACCTCTGCTCGAGAGACCACTAGGCCACCACGGCTTTTTTATGTTAGGTAAATCGTAAAAGTATAAATAATTTTAAATACACTTTCCGCTGGCGCGCGTGTCGTCACTGTGTTTGTTTCTTTTATGTTAGTTTTCAAATGGGTGCCACTGAAAAACAGCGTTGTGGCCTTCCGCAACATTATGCTGAGTGAGACCCAATAAATACTATTCGATGTTTTTTTGTGTCTGTTCCTTTCAAATGTATTTTTTCCTGTGTATCGAATATGTGTAAATCTCTCTCTCTTTCTCTCTCTCTCTCTCTCTCTCTCTCTCTCTCTATTTCTCTCTCTCTCTCTCTCTCTCTCTATCGCTTTCTCTCTCTCTCTGCTTATTTTGCTCCTCCGCCAAATAGTGAGCTTAAAATCATCCAAAATAACTGCGTTTATATTTTTTCTTTCCTTCTTTCTTTCATAATACGTGCGCACGCATACAAATTCACAAACTTTCTTAATGCAACGTACTGAAATACGGTATAGAGTGAAGGCTTACTTTTTTCCCAAAGTAAGGCATCAAACACAGCAAATGAGTCATCTGCTAGTAAGTAATACCAGTACACCCACAATACCAGACACTATTTGTTGCTCTCAGCGTGTAATTGAGCCATTCATACAGATTTCAAGTGTAATTGAAGTTTAAATCGAATTCTGTACAGCACCGAGGAAAAAATGAGATGCACGTAAAAAGTAACCCACTCTTTGGTGCCTCGCACAGAAAAGTGAACCTTATTTTGTAAAGCTGTCCTTTGTATAAGGATGAATTTCGCATGCGTCTTACTTCAGACGTTTGATTTCCTACACTGTTATTAAGATTTATAAAGAGAAATGTTTTGACACGTTGAAATCTTGCTCAGTGTCGACGCTCTTTCATCTTACCGCAACGCGAAAATCAACCTAGAAACCAATAGTTAAGGTTGAATTTTAATCAATGCGAATAACGTTTTAGCTGTGTGTAAACAAGCCCTATTATTAATTAAAACCGACATTTTGATCCGGATTTATAAAGTATGTGGCAAATTAAACAATGTAGGAAACGCGGTGCTCTATAAGCTGGCTTATACTACCGTATTGATAATCCGGCTGGGAGGACCATGCGCATAATCCGGTTTGAAGGACCATTCACGTTACGTCATGTTGGTATAGTAAACTTAGTGCAAAAATTAGGCTCGCTGTATGATTTTGGAAAATTTTACTTTCTTATTTAATAAACCTAATCGCGGTAGCCTAGTGATTAAACCTATCCGTCTCTCAAGTAGACGGTCATGGGTTCAAGCCCGGGCGCATACCATTGGTTTTGGAATTTATTTGCGAAACGGTATCCTAAGAAAATCAAGTGTTGCCATAATGCTTCTGAATTCAGCACAGTCATGTTTCTGCATACTGAATGGGGCCCAATTTATACTATTCGATGTTTTTAACCCCCGACACAAAAAGAGGGGTGTTATAAGTTTGACCGGGGTGTTATGTGTGTGTGTGTGTGTGTGTGTGTCTGTCCGTGGCATCGTAGCTCTTAAACGGGTGTACCGATTTGGATGTGTTTTTTTTATTTAAAAGCAGGTTTCTTGGCCATGCTTCTTAGCCATGTTTCATCAAAATTGGTTCAGCCGTTTTAAAGTTATCAGCTCTTTTGCTAGCTGCGGAGGGAATCTTAGATGCATATTGGGCATTTACTGTATTTTCAAACATGTGTCACCAAATTGCGTTGGGGGTTTTTAAATTTTTAATTTCTAGTTATTGTTATGTAGGTACCTAATGAAAACAAAACTTATAAAAATATATATATTAGATGGATATGGAATATGTTACGGGATATTAGACCGGCCAAATAACAAGGACCCAACTGAATAATACAGTTCTAGATAACTTCCCCAACTCAGTCCAAACAGAATCACACCGCGCATCTGTTACCTAATACACGGAAAAATACAACTTTTAATATGAAACGAACATGTTTCCCATAAGATATAGTGTATTATTCAACGAGGGAGGGAAAGCCCCAATACCGAGCGAGATATTTTGGTATCCTAAAAAAGCGATAACAAAGCAGATGCTGATACTTCGAAATTGAAATAGTTTTTTTTCCAAGTTAAGTAAATAGGTAAGGACGTACTGCTTTTTATTACTACTAGGAATATACAAGGAAACAAGAAAACTAATAAATGTAAGCAATAAACAAAGTAAATAATAGTTTTTGGTTAAGGAAGGCTGCAAAGTTATTATTTGCGCGAGTGTTTGTATTGAAAATTGAGCAAACAAGGGTTTCTGGAATCCTACAGAACCTAGATGCTAAACAACTTTATATATTTTTTTAATGTTTTGTGTTACAATAAAGTATTTACATAATAATACTGCCGAGCGAAATACCTAATATTTCACATCGCTAAGTATAGCAAGAAAAATAATATTAGGTATATTTCTGAAAGTGTAAACTATTCAGGATATATTTCAGGACTATCCTGTAGGTTAGGCTAGTTTAGGTTAGGTTTGTTTTATAACAATCCTGAAAAGTTTACAGTTTCAGAAAAAATAAACATTTGGAAAATGAAACATTTGCCAAATGAATCATTTTGCGAAAAGTTTTTCGCCAAAATATTAGTAAACCCCTAGTAGGCATACAATACAATACAATACAATGACTCTTTATTGTACACCAGGAATAGTAAGCAATACAGAAAACAGGTACACAGAGAGTAAGTTACAAGGTAAGCAATAGGCGGCCTTATCGCTTAAGAGCGATCTCTTCCAGGCAACCCTTTACCAGAAAGAAGGAAGGACTAGTTTACAGCAGGTGGTGCATCAACAGTGGATCAGAAAATTAAAACGCAACAAAAAATAGTACATCTACTCATACATATATCGTACATATAATAAGTACACGTCTAAAACAAATATAAGCATTGGGATAAACAGCCACATATAAATAAATAAACTATAACAAAGCTAATAATTACAAGAAGACAGATAGTACACCTTAAGCATTGATTTAAAGATTGACAGAGATTTTGCCCGTCGTAAGTCAATCGGCAAGGCATTCCACAACCGAATAGCCTGGACAGTATAAGAATAGACATAGAATTTGGAGTTAGAGAGAGGCACGGTAAGGAGAAAGTTCTGAGAGCATCGAATAGAAGTTACGTAGCTAAACCGCTCTTTGAGGTAGCGAGGAGTTGCAGGGTTAAAGAGAATGCCGTAAAGAAGGTGGAGAACGTGAGAGTTACGGCGAAGGCGGATTGGGAGCCACTTGAGCTGTGATCGAAAATTAGAGACATGATCGAACTTACGCAGACCAAAGATAAACCGAATGCATAGATTTTGAATTCGCTCAAGTTTATTAAGCTGCTCTTCTAGGAGATCGGGATAGCAAATGTCAGCATAGTCGAATATAGGGTGCAGCAAAGTTTGAGCAAGCGCAACCTCAAAGGCATTCCTGTTTCTGAAAGCTTAATTTTTTTAATCTTAATTTTATACTATCTGCCTTTAATCAATCGAACTGGCTCGTGGGGAGGCACCGGCTTCAAACAGATTAGAAGAAAATTACTTCAGTGATTTTTTGGAGTCGGTTCCATTTTAATTTTATATTTTATATTTCTCCCTTTTTGCCTATCTGACTAATCTAACTTACAATAGCTGAATATCAACTGTTCGCCATCTTTTACAAAATATTGCTTTTCCCGATTCCGAGACTTTGATTGTTGAGGAGTTCTGATGCTTCACCCCACTTCCACCACTCCACTTCGCCATATGAATTGTGACGAGCATAAATTGTTTGGCAACTGTGTTAAAGTACATCGCAACCCGTGAAATACTTTCTATTTAGTAGTTCTCTCTTACCAGTTCTACTTCACCAAATAATGATTTTCGAGAAATCATCCTTTTTTATCCCTACAAAATTTAAATAAATTAATAAATATCAGGGAAAAATTCACACCATAATTGACCTAGTCCCAAAGTAAGCAAAGCTTGTGTTATGGATACTAGGCAACGAATTAACATACTTATGTAGATAGACTTGAAGAGTTCCTTCGATTTCTCCATGGTTTACACCTCAAATCCTGACTTTGGTGACAATGTGAAATGATTGTATTGTGTAATGATTGATTGTAGCAGTAAATCATTTGTATTATATTAGATTACATTTATTTATTTCATGATAAAAACTATAATATAAATTTGCGTTGATGTCAAAATTACAAGAAAATTTGAATTTGAATTTGAATTTTAACCATTCCCTGTCCAACCAAAAACATTTATATCGGTTTATAAATGACGGAGTTTTGAAGCAACATCCATAAAATAAATACAACCGAATTGATAACCTCCTCCTTATTTTGAAATCGGTTAAAACATGGCTTAAAGTGCTCCTAATCAGTATGCTGACGTTTTCATGACGTATGGCTTTTATCAGTAGATATCAGTCGTGAGTTTGTTACAAGGCAATTTCTGATTACCTGTAATACCTATGTAAGTAAATCTTCACTAAGGGCCTAATGAATAGGCTCAGAGTTGCTCAACGAGCTATGGAGAGGGCTATGCTCGGAGTTTCCTTACAGGATCGAATCAGGAATGAGGAGATACGTAGAAGAACCACGATCACCGACATAACCAAACGGATTAGCTCGTTCAAATGGCAATGGGCTGGCCAGATGGCACGCAGAACAGATGACCGTTGGGGCCGAAAAGTTCTCGAATGGAGACCACGGACTGGCAAACGCAGCGTGGGACGCCCATCAACGTAAAGGCCCCTGGTTCAAGGTGGATGCAAGCCACTTCCATCCAACCGTAGTGATTGGGCATGTCCAGCAGTGGACGTTCTACAGCTAAAATGATGATGATGATGACCTATGTGAATACAGGTAACCTAATAGACGACTGGATAGCTAAGTGGTTAGAGTACCTGACTATGAAACTTGAGGTCCCAGGTTCGATTCCCGGTCGATATACTGGTTGTCCCAAAACTCTACGATTGCCTGGTACCGGATGAAATGTCAAGTTATAACAGTTCCGAAAAGAATAAGGAAAATATCTACGTCACTTCATCATCATCATTTCAACCGAAAGTCATCCACTGCTGAACATAGGCCTCCCCCAAGGCTCGCCAAACAGATCGGTACCGTCCCATCCGAATCCAACGAGTTCACGCAACTTTAACCAGGTCGTCGCTCCGTCTTGTTGGAGGCCTACCTACACTGTGTCTTCCGGTCCGTGGACGCCATTCGAGAACCTTTTTGCCCCATCGGCCATCAGTTCTACGAGCGATGTGCCCTGCCCACTGCCACTTAAGTCTAGCGATTCTTCGAGCTATGTCGGTGACTTTAGTTCTTGCGCGGATGTCATCACTTCTATCTAATTCATTAGAACCTTACTTAGTTAAGCGATAATAACCTTGTGAGTCTATTATTATAACGTCAACATGTAGGACGTGCTCACTTTCTCTTCCAAATAAACAATATAATATTACATAAGAGCAACTAACACGCACACCACACAAATTGCGAACGCGTTTCAAACTCTCGACGAGGTCATCTTCAAAGCTACCTACACCTGAGCACACATCCGTTACCAAATAAAACGAAACGCCTGAATCAATCATTAATTTTTTACTAAGTCCGTTATTTGCACGACGAAGATACAATGTTTGTTTGCGAACACGGATCTTCATTAAATATTTAATCCCTATTAGCACACGCTCGAATTTAGGACGAGAGTATACATAATATCCACATAAACATGTATGGACGTGTTTACGTCGGAAATATTTGTGCACCTCGCTTGTTTGATTTTTTTTTATAAATAATAATAAATAAATAAATAAATAAATATCACGGGACATTTCACACCAATTGACCTAGTCCCAAAGTAAGCTAAGCAAAGCTTGTGTTATGGGTACTAAGCAACGGATAAACATACTTATAGATAGATACATACTTAAATACATATTAAACACCCAAGACCCGAGAGCAAACATTCGTATTTTTCATACAAATATCTGCCCCGACACGGGAATCGAACCCGGGACCTCAAGCTTCGTAGTCAGGTTCTCTAACCACTAGACCATCTGGTCGTCTTTTATACAATATAGTTTTGCGTTTGGCCACAATCACGCCTTTGGAAAGCGAAGATGAGGCCTACGATGGAGCACGCTTGCCTAGTAAATGCTCATTCACCCTGGACTTGAAAACGGCCAGATTGTAGTGTTCAGGGAACGCAGACACAGGTAGGAAATTCCACTCCTTAGCAGTACGGTTGATGAAGGAAGAGCGAAAACGCTTTGTGCGGATTTTGGGAATACTGACAACGTAAGGGTGGAAACCCCGCTTACTTCTGGTCGTGGAAGAAAGGAGCAGGCGGAATAAGGTCGTGCAGTTCCGAAGCACAATCACCGAAATGTAGCCTGTAGAATACCGACAGGCAAGCTACTCTTCTGCGATGACGAAGTCTCTGGCGACAAAAATCTGTATCTCAAACGACGCCGGTGAGACTCTTCGCTCGCCGTTACACCAAATCCAAAGCACAGCTAGCTTATATTCAGCAGAACCGTCCCAAACGTGGCAGCAATACTCCATGCAATTATTTCGTCCCTAATGACACATAATCTAATATATAAAAATCTCGTGTCACGGTGTTTGTCCTCCGAAACGGCTTGAGCGATTTTTATTAAACTTTTTTCTATGTATTTGGTAGGTCTGAGAATAGGTCGTTGGCTATTTTTCTTCGCGGACGGATGTACATAGATTTTGGTCAACTATTACTTATTCACTTGTAAAGTGTACCTATTACTATAAGCTATGATTAATTCTTTTAAATTAGTTAATGTGGTACCATAATGATTCTGTCCAGATTTTTCTAGCCAACTATTTATCTATTTGAAGGGCTAGAAGACACTACACTCACAAAAAATTGCATTTTAAAGCTTAATATTTTGCTGAAGGATCGGTAAGTAGGTATATCGAAAAATTACCTTAATTTTTTTTAAACCTACCTATTTATCGATACCCCACAGTATGGGTTTAGACGACAAGAAAAAAAACATCAAGCGTGCAGTAGAAGATTAGACAACTTTGTCGGCGTGCTTATACATAATAGTGTGAGTTAGTAATTACGGAACAGAATCGGTAAGAAGAAAAGAAGATTAACAATACGGCCGTTGCCAAAGCTATATCTGGTTTCTACCAATAGTAAGAAAACAATTAATGAACTAAAACAATTACTTTGCTCACCCGCGACCTTACAATAGTTACGTTTATGCAAGAAATGTGCGTTCATGCAGTTCCTCCACCTCCACACTGTACGAACGAAGTTTAACATTTGGTAGCATAGCATACGGTTGTGGTAACTCTGAAGATGAGCTCTGGTTGAGTTCGAAACGCGTCAGTGTAGCTTGGTGGTGGTGATGGTTGGGTTTATGTGATTTGTGTGTGTTCGTACAGTGTGGAGGTGGAGGAACTGCATGAACGCACATTTCTTGCATAAACGTAACTATTGTAAGGTCGCGGGTGAGCAAAGTAATTGTTTTAGTTCATTAATATGGTTCATTAATATACCTCCGCAAAGTAACGCCTGATTCAATAAAGAAAACAATTGTTAAGATACTTACTTACCTCAAGCGGTATTACGAATAGAGACCGTTTGTTGAACGTCCTTAATCCGGATCATCCGAGAAGTCGTTTAATCACGTTCCCAACAAAGTGCATCTCAAATATACCTATTATCAACACCTAAAGTTCTTAAATCACTTAGCAACAGATCTTTACAGGTTTTTACACAAAGCGTTTCACGCGTTAGAACATTCGATTAAGAAGCAGATAAAACAACACTTTGGCTTATAATAATATAGGTATCTTTTTTAATAATTTAAAGCAGTATTTTACGTTCAATTAACACTAGTTTTACACTTCACTGTATCACAACAAACACTGAATAAAATACTTAAATTCAACTATCTAATTTTATAAAAAATAATTGAAGCTCAGTTTCATTTTTGCTCAGTTTTTTATAAAAAAATAATTGAAGCTCAATTTAATTTTTGCTCAGCTTTGTCCACACCAAGTACCTAAGATTCTTTTAGTAAGTGTTCGTGTTTGGTGAGCGAACTTTTAGGCGGCTTGGGTGGCTAGGGCGGCGTGTAAGCGCGCTGGGCGGCCGGCGTGAACTGACGTAGAGTCTTTGCGCGTCACAAGCTCTATAGACTCGGTTTGAGCTTTGGTACATTGGAGTTGTTAGTTTAGTATTATGTATTGGATTCCCACGCATTGTAAATGCAGGTACTTTTTACGCATGGAAAATGATTACTAATACAAATTCAGAAATGAATTAGTAACTACATAAATAAGGGATGGTCGTGTCATTTTAGAGTACTCTCTTCTTGACAATTAAATATTATAGAAATCGAATAAAAAAAGTAATTAAAAAAACTAAAAACCCGCCTGCGGTGTAAATAAAATAATAAATTAAAAAATCAAAAACCCGCCTGCAGAAATACTGAAAAGGTGGAAACAAGATAAAATGTTCGATAATAATAAAACGTATTTAAAACACGTCGATGGCAGTCTTTCAAAATTTAATGCAACGATAAAGTGCAGTCGGAGGCATGCATAAAGTGACATTAAATCCCATGCAGCCACTGACTGACTCCCGTGCCTCCGACTGCATTTTATCGTTGCATTAAATTTTGAAAGACTGCCATCGACGTGTTTTAAATTCGTTTTATTATTATTGAATATTTTATCTTGTTTCCACCTTTTCAGTATTTCTGCAGGCGAGTTTTTGATTTTTTAATTTAGTATTTTATTTACACCGCAGGCGGGTTTTTAGTTTTTTTAATTACTTTTTTATTTCTTGATTTTTGTGTAACCTCCTGAGACTCAAATAAATTATTGAGTATTTGAATTAGGAATCCGTTGCTATTTAGTAAAAGTTCAAAACCAATTTTCAAATATGCAGGTACTTAATATTCCACATGGGTTTCATAGAGAAAATTATTGCTCAAAGATATCTTAGTAAGTAGGTACGTCGTCGTTTTAATACATTGATTGCCAATTTATTATCCCAAATTAAATATAAACACATGATTTGTATATACTTAAACAAGTTAGCTATGAAGTATCTTTTTTTTTTTTGTACTTATTTTTTCAACTTCATTTTTTTATTACTTTTACGGTCATCCCGTGAAATCATATATTTCGTACTAAATACAAACTGAAATATAGATGCACAGAAAAAACCCCAGAAAAAAGACCAATGCTGGGAATCGAAAAAAAAAAAAAAAAAAAAAAAATAGATACTTCATAGCTAACTTGTTTAAAGTTGCACAGTAGCGCCATCTCTTGTCCAGGTGAGCGGTTAGTTCCGAAGGAGTGTTAAAATCTCTCGATGAGGGTGTAACATAGATGTGCGCTTGTCACTGCATAAGGTGATGATTTAGCAGATTGAAATGTATGATGTATAGGAAAGATTCGTGTCTAATCTCTAGACCAGTGGTGGTGTAGGGGTATGGCACGCGGCACGGAATGCTGAGGACCTGGGTTCGATTCCCAGCATTGGTCTTTTTTCTGGGGTTTTTTCTGTGCATCTATATTTCAGTTTGTATTTAGTACGAAATATTGTATATATTTTTGTAATCTATTTTAAAATCCCTTTAATTTGATACCCTACTCGATAGGTTTGAATAAAAAATTTTTTGGGAGACTCACCATTTCGCGCCTAAAATCCGCCATTTTGATTTTTCAAGAATTTCATGTACCAGTGTTACTCGCGTTATCAAGACAATTCCAATGACGTATCATTTATCACAATCGGTTCAGTCGTTGTGTAGTTACGAGATGACATAGGAATGGACATACATACATACATACATACATACATACATACATACATACATACATACATACATACATACATACATACGGGTCAAACACATAACCCTTTCTTCTTCGCAGTCGGGTAAAAAGTTTTTTAACATAAAAATAACTCCTATCTCACCTGATGAAAAGTGCTGTCTATGATGGACTAAACTTTACTAGGATTTAATAAAATAAATGAAAACCTGAAAGTAGGTTGCTGTTATTGTTGTTGTAGTAGGTTGCCTGGAAGAGGTCACTTTGAAGCGATAAGGCAGTCTATTGCTTACCTTATATATTTTTTCCATGTATTTGTTTTTCTGTATTGTTTTGTTTGTGGCGCACAATAAAAATTCATTGTATTGTATTGTAGTTTGTTCAGAATCGAGAGTAGAATCGATTATACGGTCACACTATACAATCGATTATACTAACATCTTGTGTATATTTTCGTTTAATTATGTTTGGTTATTCGGATAAAAATCTCGAAAATCGAAATTCACCGACTTCTAGAGATCGCAACTTGATTTGGTACTGACATGGAAACGGGAGAACAATACAAGTATAGTTAACAATAAAAGCTTATATTGAAAACGAATTTTTAACGAGAACTTATTCCCAGCAACATAGTAAACGGAACTGCTGTAAAATTACATTGTCTTAAAAGTTTACAAGCCTTTTTTATTGCGTTTTTACGTCGGTCAGGCGTCTACTGACGAATGGCGAGGGATCGTAAAACGCCAGTCACGGGTTCGTGTCGCCACTTGTCTTAATTGGCTATATTTCAATAGGTCATCATCATCATTACAGTCGTAGGCTTATCACCTGTAACATACCAGTATTTATAGATTTACTAGCTGTTGCCCGCGACTCCGCCTGCGAAGAATAGTAGCCTACGACATATTCTCAGACCTACCGAATATAGAGAAAAAAAATCATAAAAATCGGTCGAGCCGTTTCGGAGGAGTTCGATAACATACACCGTGACACGAGATTTATATATATAAGAAGATAGCTGTTCCCGCAACTCCGTCCGCAAAGAATAGGGGTATAAAAAGTAGCCTACGACCTATTCTTAGATCTACCAAATACAGAGAAAAAATTTCATAAAAATCGGTTGATCGGTTTCGGAGAAGTTAGTATATACGTCCCACTACAGGGCACAGGCCTCCTCGCAGAATGAGAGGGCTTGGCTCGTAGTTTCCACGCGAGCCCAGTGCGGATTCACGGTGGATGCGACCCTGTTCCAACCGTAATACCTGATTTACATTCTCGCCTCGTCACCTCGCCTCGCGCCTCGCCTCGTCGTCTCGCTCCGGACGCGAGCCTCAAAATCAAGGCAAATCACGAGACGAGGCGCGAGGCGCGCCTGTTCACACTCTCGTCTCGTGGCTCGTCACGCAGTTCGTCTCGCCACTCGTACGCGAGTGTAAACCAGGTATCATGATTGGTTATCAATGAGGGAGGCTTATGCCACACAGTGGACGTCCGGTATTAGTCTTGGTACCTGTACCGGGGTACCGGTACCAAGCATAGGTCCTACATGATACCGTTACCTTGTAAATCGCTATAATTGGTGAAATTTATCGGTTTTAAGTAGTTAAAATAAGGGTACTCGAAAGTTAAAAAAAACATGGTGGCTTAGCGGTTTGACCTATGACCTCTGAAGCGGAGGGTCCAGCGTTCTATCCCGGCTGAGTTTTTCGGAATTTATGTGCGAAAATAAAATCTTCAATTTACCATGAGCTTTACTTGAGGTAGACAGCGCAAGGAAATGGTATGTGTAAACTGCAGCCCAAGCGCTCCCATTCTGAGAGGAGGCTTGTGCTATGCAGAGAGACGTATACAGGCTTTAAGATGATGATGATAAACCAACGAACTATAACTAACTTCCTTTCCAAGCGTCAGCTTGTCTGTCCATAAACTTAATGGCATAGTTAAATCTGACCTTGACACCGTCATAAAATACTGAAAACAAAACACCATCGTTATTTCGGGACGAAACAAAAGACGTTCAAATAAAAAGTGACGAATGAGTGTCGTTTAAAATGGTAGGGAAACTATTTAGGGTTCCGTACCCAAAGTGTGCCAACGGGACCCTATTACTGAGATATTTTTGTTTGTGTCTATCAGTCCGTTCGTTTGTCACAGAGGGCTCTATCTCATCATCATCATCATCATTTCAGCCGAAAAACGTCCACTGCTGAATATAGGCTTCCCCCAAGGCTTGCCAAACAGATCGGCCCTGCGCCATCCGCATCCGATGCGTTCCCGCTACCTTCACCAGGTTGTCGCTCCATCTTGTTGGAGGCCTACCTACACCGCGTCTTCCGGTCCGCGGACGCCACTCGAGAACCTTTCGGCCCCATCGGCCGTCAGTTCTACGGGCGATGTGCTCTGCCCACTGCCACTTAAGTCTAGCGATTCTTCGAGCTAAGTCCGTGACTTTAGTACTTGCGCGGATCTCATCATTTCTAATCTTATCTCTTGGACCGTAATAGAAAGACATTTGAAATTTTCACCGAGTACGTATTGCTGTGGCTATGACAACAAATACTAAAAATAAAATAAAGTTAAATATTAAAGGGAGTGATCATACAAGAAACGTTTGATCGACTTTATAAAAGGAGGCTCTAAATTCATTTGTAGGTTTTATTCAAATTGAGAACACTCAACAGTAGAAGTCTTTGATATACACCGTGAAATTTTAGTGGTTGTTTTCCCGAAACGAGGTGATTTAGTATCGATTGTACAATCGATTTATAATTACTATTTTGACTAGAGTCAAAAATCCAATTGTGAAAAACGAAAGTCGAAAATGACCGCAAACCAATAGTAACGCTTCGTTGGTACAAGTAGCGTATGATTGTACGATAGGTTAGGTACCAACGAAGCGTTACTATTGGTTTGCGGTCATTTTCGACTTTCGTTTTTCACAATTGGATTTTTGACTCTAGTCGATATAGTAATTATAAATCGATTGTACAATCGAAACTAAATCACCTCGTTTCGGAAAAACAACCACTATAATTTCACGGTGTATAACGACCGCTTTAGCCTAGTTGGTAGTGACCCTGCCTACGAAGCAAGAGGTCCTGGGTTCGAATCCTGGTAAGGGCATTTATTTGTGTGATGAGCACGAATATTTGTTCCTGAGTTATGGATGTTTTCTATGTATATAAGTATTTATTTATCTATATAAGTATGTTTATCGTCGTCTAGTACCCATAATACAAGCTTTACTTAGTTTGGGACTAGGTCGATTTGTGTAAGATTGTCCCCTAATATATATTTTTTTTTATATATACTAACTTCTCGTATGTCCAGACGCAGAGTGACAAACTCAATGCTATAATATTTTACAACGTTCCAGGCCAAGGCCTCCTCTAGGAATGAGAGCGCTTGGGCTCAACTTTGTTGAATTTCTTCGCAGGTGAGTGCAAGTTTGCACGATGTTTACCTTCACCGTAAACCTCATAGTAAATTTCCAAAAGTTTTCAAAAACTCAGAGGTGCCAGCCCGGGCTTGAACACACTCGACTCGTCTCGACCCTCTGCTTGAGAGGCAGAGGGAAGAATATAAATAAAAAGTTATATAACTTAAATTAAAAAAATTAAAAACCCCAACGCAATTATGTCACTCGTATGTTTGAACATTAAGTCAGTGTCCATTATGCGTCTAAGATCCCTTGCGCAGCTAACAAAAGAGCTGATAACTTTGTAATGGCTGAACCAATTTTGATGAAACATATGTATCTAAGAAAAAAATAAACTTATATCTTATAAATTTCTACTGTTTGTGGCTGTTTGCGCCTGATTGCTCTGCCCTATTAGTCTGATTAGTCTTAGACGAAAATTTTACTTGATGCACTAGAGCATAAAAAAAAATATGCAACATGAAAAGTGAAAAATGTTTTTTTTTTATAAGTAGGAAAGCCGTTTTACCGATTGCAAAATTCATTAGGAGCCTATAAAGAATAAGGGTTCCCTTGATCAACTTCAATACTTTTTGTGAGCAAAACTTTATTCGAACTTTCATTTTTAATGGACAATTTATACAGTTGAAACTAAGTTTAACAATTATCGTGAGAACACTTATAAATCTTTCGCTAATAAGTCTTTGTTATTTCTTTGTACGAGTTTTCAAGTTCGTTCACTGCTTTAACCGACTTCGAAAAATGAAGAAGGTTCTCAATTCGATCGTATATTTTTTAAATGTACTAGGGGCGTTCAATAAAAAGTGATAATGAGTATGTTATAAACAACTTTTACTAAATGTCATTTTATTTTTCGACATAGTCACCTTTTAGCATAATACACTTAGTATATCTTTTTTCTAAACTTAAAATTCCATTTTTAAAAAAGGTCTCATCTTGAGTACTTAAAAAATCTTGTACTGCAGCGACTACCGCGTCGTCGTCTTCAAATTTCTGGCCTCTCAGGTATTGTTTCAATCTCGGAAATAGGTAGAAATCACTGGGAGCGAGATCTGGTGAATACGGAGGATGCTTAAGGATATCGAACCCAGCATCACGAATTGCAGCCATTGCAACGGCGGACTTGTGTGCCGGGGCATTGTCCTAGTGGAACAGCACAACTTTCGAGAGTTTACCTCGCTGTTTTTCGCGGATCTCATTGCGCAATGTTGCTATTTGTTTGGCGTATAATGTGCCCGTAATAGTGGCTCCATGCTCGAGATACTCCATCATTAATACCCCTTTACCATCCCAAAAAACAGAGCCCAAGACCTTACCGGCAGATGGGCTCACCTTGAATTTCTTCGGAGTTGGAGATGATGGCCTTTTCCATGTCATAGACTGCAGTTTCGTTTCTGGGTCGTAATGATGGAGCCATGTTTCGTCCATTGTTATAAATCGCGCCAAAAAAAGTTCCCGGTCTTGCTGCATCAGGTTCAAAGCTTCTTGACAAATCTCTAGTCTAGTTTGTTTTTGCGTGTCAGTAAGCATTCTTGGTACCCAACGCGCAGATACCTTTTTCATACCCAAGCGTTCATGTAAAATATTATGCACGCTCCCCGTTGAAATCTTTACATTTTCAGCAATAAAACGAACCGTGACACGACGATCCGCCCAAACTGAGTTTTCGACTTTTTTCACAATTTCTTCAGTTACTGCTGTAGTAGGGCGTCCGGAGCGGGGGTCGTCCATTGTCGATGTTCTTCCACGTCTAAATTCGGCGCACCAACGTGCGACTGTCGAATACGGAGGAGCATTAGACCCTAAAGTGTCCCGCAAATCCAAATTGACTTGGTCCGTAGAAAAATTTTTCAAATACAAGTATTTGATAACGGCGCGCAGTTCAATTTTCTCCATTTTCGCTGACGTACTCAATAGCATTGCAAAGAAATTACCGTATATTTTTTTAAACAAAAGACAGTTAGTTTTTTTTTTTCATAGCAATCAGCTAGATAGATTAGCTTTACCGGCCAGTATTTAATTTCGTAATATTAAAAGAGTTTGCATCTCATTCTCACTTTATATTGAACGCCCCTCGTACCTATATGTCAATGTATTTACCACCTACGAACCAATTCCAATGATTCTTTTCAGGGTTCCTTGAGGGCGGCCAACGGGACCCTAATACTGAAAATTATGTGTTACTGTGGAAGCTATAACGAAAAATACAAAAAAATTTAAAGGGGATCTTCATGCAAGAAAAGCACTTTTTCCAGTGTTTTCATCTCAATCTTCATAATCTTCTTCTTCTTCTTCTTGTAGTGCCCTCTCCTACCGGAGGTCGGCGATCATTAGAGCTATCTTTACTTTAGAGACTGCCGCCCGAAAGAGGGATCTGGTACTCATCCCGAACCAGTCTCTAAGGTTTCTTAACCAGGAGGTACGTCTTCTGCCAGGTGGTCTGCGGGCTTGTATCTTCCCCTGGACAATAAGCTGAAGCAGACCATACTTATCGTTACGCATTATATGTCCCAAATACAACAGTTTCCTCTGTTTTATAATACGTATCACTTCCAAGTTCAATCCAATCCAATCTTCATAATGGCACTACATATCTATCTACGAGTATCTTGTTTTTTACTGAACCATTTTTAAAATATTGCACGGAACCCTTAATGGAGTCTGACTCGCACTTGACCGGTTTCTTTTAATATTTACATAAGCTACCTTAATTGCTTGCATGTTTTTCTAATTACTTCTCAAATGAGTTTTAATGAAGAACGCTACAATTGAAGAAGATTTTGTTTTATTTTTGGGCAAACCTTTTCCGTCGTCTCATTTTGAATAGAAGGGCTATTTGAAAAATATTCGTTAGATAATATTTCAACGTTATTCTGTTTCCGAGTAATTGAACATCACGACTAGAATTAACGCGCAAGCGCTTGCCTTCGCTTTCACCGTCTCTTTCTGTCACCATCTTATACCGTTTGACAGAAGGAAATGGTTGTGGAAGCAAGCGTCCGCGCGTTAGACAATAATTATGTCCTCAGGTCTCTATCAGTATAAAACCAGCTTAAGCCTGCGGCTCCACTGAGGCGGAGACGGGCGAAGCGGAGAGGATACTTCATTTAATTTAGATTTAATTAAAAACCACAACATTATTATATTGCGGCTCATCAACTATTTCTTACCTAGCAAATAGTACAGTACAGTAGTCTGGGAGCCGCAAAATAAAATTGTTTTAATGCCACTTTATTTGCGTGTCGTCAATTGTTACTCTAGTACAAATTGTAAAGAGATTACAGTTCACGAGCCGCAATATAATGTTGTTGTGGTTTATAATTCTAAATTAAATGGAGTATATACGGATCGACCAATCATATTAGTTGAAATCCACATCTCGTCTCCGCTCCGCTTCAATTGAAACAGTCAAGCAGAGATGAGCGGAGCGGAGAGGAGATGTTTAGGGATCGACCAATCATACTAGGTCCACTCAGCTCCGCTCGTCTCGGCTTCAGTGGAATCACTTAACTCTTTTCACAGCTCTGCTCCACTCAGCTCCGCTCGTCTCCGCCTCAATGGAGCCGCAGCCTTACAACTTCGTTAAACCTCAAGCTTTTGTAAAGTTTTCCACTAAGTCGAGTTCGAGTTTTTGCGGTAAATCGAGCTTTTTATAAGGTTCGAGTTGACTTATTCAATATTGAATGTTCATTCCTAATTTGTTTTTAGCGGGAAAGTGGCCTTTTGTAGGAACAATATTTCATAAATGTTGGACTTGGAGAGAAAGTTTTTTAACTGAGAGCTTTATGCTGTAAAAGATTATAATATGCCAGTTTCATTGAATGAATACTTTTTATTTTAACTTCTCCCGCTATCAGTTTTTGGGTTTCATAGATTATTGATTAAATTGGGTTTGTCACCAGTGATATATTATTATGTATATCTATTAGTTTGTGAACTACAATATCTGTAAGAACAAATTTTTGTTTTTTTAAACTCGGTACGATCGTGCTGGGCTTCTTTGAGATATAATTGGCTCCTCACACTTTTAGCTATTTCTATTCCATTAATACCTGGCACTGACAAAATTGTCCTAAAAAGGACGGAGGCATATTTAAAAAAAAACCGGCCCAGAGCGTGTCGGACACGCCCAAGATAGGGTTCCGTAGCAGGTACGAAAAAATCTTTGCATACTTTATTAATGTGGTTGTTTTGGTCCCAACTCCCACCGCGCGCAGAATTTTAACGTCGGCGGTACAGTGCCATCTATCGGCGAATTGGGTAACTAATCTGATGGTTTTTCAGATGTAATTCTTTATTATATGAACCGATTTCAATTTTATTTTTCTTATTTGAAAGAAGATACTGTTAGCGTGATCTTATAGGTACTTAAAGAAAAAAAAATGCTTGCAATGGCGGTTAAATTAAAGAAAGAAAGAAAGAAAGAAAATACATTTATTTACAACATCACAAGACACAATATTATACAAAACAAAAAGGCAATACTAAAGCTAAAGATAAAATGTGTCATTGCGGTTGCAAATCGGACACTGGCTCAGCATAATGCTGAGGCGTTTAAAGTACCCCAGCGCTGATTTTCAGCCAGTACCGTTGGTGACACCCGGATCGCTGTTTAGATAGATAAATAAATAAATAAACTGCACACTAATAGCTACATACATAAGACTAGGTACATGCGTAAATAAATAATTTGTAAATTGTAAAAGCAAATAATAATAAGAAAATTTCTTGAACATAATTAGTATATCTCACTTGCCAAGTATACAACCCTGCGCGGACTAAAACGAAAAATGAAATAACCAAGACAATAAAAATCAAAGAAGTTTTGTGAAATAGTGCTGGAAAGGAGAGGAAATTAAGGATTTTGCAATGACAACAAATAGCCTTTAAGCTTTCGCCCAAAGGTGTACCTGCTAGTCACACTTAGGATGGGAGGGGGAAATTACAATCTTAGTTTAGAAATATTTTATTACAAAAACTTAAAAACTGCTCAACTGATTAAGTTGAAAATAATTTTCCTAGAAAGTTTTTATTAACTTTAACTTACGTGATTTTTTTCATATTTTTTAGACTTGCTGTTCAAAAGTTAGAGGGGTGACACATTATTTTGAACTTTCGGAGTGAATATCTCCGAAAATATTCACTTTATCAAAAAATGGTTTTAGCAAACCCGTATTTATTTTTAAATGCCTATCCAATGATACCCCATACAATAGGGTTAGTCGGGAAAAAAAATCACCCCCACTTTACGTCTATGGGAGGTACTAGGGGCGTTCAATAAAAAGTGAGAATGAGTATGTTATAAACAACTTTTACTAAATGTCATTTTATTTTTCGACATAGTCACCTTTTAGCATAATACACTTAGTATATCTTTTTTCTAAACTTAAAATTCCATTTTTAAAAAGGTCTCAATTTGAGTACTTAAAAAATCTTGTACTGCAGCGACTACCGCGTCGTCGTCTTCAAATTTCTGGCCTCTCAGGTATTGTTTCAATCTCGGAAATAGGTAGAAATCACTGGGAGCGAGATCTGGTGAATACGGAGGATGCTTCAGGATATCGAACCCAGCATCACGAATTGCAGCCATTGCAACGGCGGACTTGTGTGCTGGGGCATTGTCCTAGTGGAACAGCACAACTTTCGAGAGTTTACCTCGCCGTTTTTCGCGGATCTCATTGCGCAATGTTGCTATTTGTTTGGCGTATAATGTGCCCGTAATAGTGGCTCCATGCTCGAGATACTCAATCATTAATACCCCTTTACCATCCCAAAAAACAGAGCCCATGACCTTACCGGCAGATGGGCTCACCTTGAATTTCTTCGGAGTTGGAGATGATGGTCTTTTCCATGTCATAGACTGCAGTTTCGTTTCTGGGTCGTAATGATGGAGCCATGTTTTGTCCATTGTAATAAATCGCGCCAAAAAAAGTTCCCGGTCTTGCTGCATCAGGTTCAAAGCTTCTTGACAAATCTCTAGTCTAGTTTGTTTTTGCGTGTCAGTAAGCATTCTTGGTACCTTTTTCATACCCAAGCGTCCATGTAAAATATTATGCACGCTCCCCGTTGAAATCTTTACATTTTCAGCAATAAAACGAACCGTGACACGACGATCCGCCAAAACTGAGTTTTCGACTTTTTCACAATTTCTTCAGTTACTGCTGTAGTAGGGCGTCCGGAGCGGGGGTCGTCCATTGTCGATGTTCTTCCACGTCTAAATTCGGCGCACCAACGTGCGACTGTCGAATACGGAGGAGCATTAGACCCTAAAGTGTCCCGCAAATCCAAATTGACTTGGTCCGTAGAAAAAATTTTCAAACACAAGTATTTGGTAACGGCGCGCAGTTCAATTTTCTCCATTTTCGCTAACGTACTCAATAGCATTGCAAAGAAATTACCGTATATTTTTTTAAACAAAAGACAGTTAGTTTTTTTTTCATAGCAATCAGCTAGATAGATTAGCTTTACCGGCCAGTATTTAATTTCGTAATATTAAAAGAGTTTGCATCTCATTCTCACTTTATATTGAACGCCCCTCGTAATCTAAAAAAAATTTTTTGAGTTTTTTTTTATATAATCACTTTGTCGGCGTGACTGATATATATATTCATGCCAAATTACAGCTTTCTAGTACTAACAGTCTCTGAGCTTAGCCGCGGACAGACAGACAGACAGACAGACAGACGGACAGACATGGCGAAACTATAAGGGTTCCTAGTTTACTACGGAACCCTAAAAAAATAAACTAAATGTGTCAATCAGGAACAAGATTGTAACGTCAACGGACCTCACGATACTAATGCCATCTTGCAATATTCCTATTGTCAAAAAACCTTAACCAAAAGTTAGCGTTCCGCACCTTTTAATTTGTAAAATTTGCGTTCTTTTGTATTTCATTTTACGTCTTGTGTAATGCCAAATGTGGGCCAGTATCTTATACTCCAGTAGAGTCAGACCAAGATAATGTCTGCACTGCAACAATTTTGATATAACGCTTTCACTGTGGGTACAGTGAAAGCGTTATATTAAACGTCAAACTTCTTTTACCTGGTTTACACTCGCGTACGAGTGGCGAGACGAACCGCGGGACGAGCCACGAGACGAGAGTGTGAGTGAACAGGCGCGCCTCGCGCCTCGTCTCGTGATTTGCCTTGATTTTGAGGCTCGCGTCCGGAGCGAGACGACGAGGCGACGCGCGAGGCGAGGTGACGAGACGAGAGTGTAAATCAGGTATATGAAATTATGACGTATAAATAACACATGCACTGCGTGTGCTGTAATCGTTGCAGACTTATCTTGGTCTAACTCTAATGTTCATTAAACAAAAATATAAAGGAATTGAACACATAGGCTGGGTTTTTTAGGGTTGGTTACGTGGGGTGCGGTTAGTGTACGACCCAATTGTCGACCCGGAATAATTGAAATCCGTGTGGTAATTACATGAGAATTTCAACTATCCAGCCGTATATTGTTATCATCGTGACTACTTTAGCCCATAAAAAAATAATAAACTTAAACGCAGAAGTAGCTTCTTTAAACAATTTCGTAGTTTATAATACGATATATTATTATAATTAGTTGACCGGTAACTGTAAATTGAACCGCAAGCACGCATATCTTCATTACTGTACAGCTTTTTAAGAAGAGGATAAAAAGGGTATGAAAATAGTAGATTACTGCAGAGGCCGCGAAATAGCGGATTGCCGGCCGAGTAGTTATAGATCATCTAGATATATGAGGCCGACAATTCCTGTTCGAGGCAGAGGCTTGTATAGAGCTTTTCTCAAACATGCAATGAAATAAATAAAAATAAAAACTTCAAAAAAACAAAGGTTCATTTCTGGAGAATTTATAAGTAACCTAGATAAAAAATATAATTAACACATTTATTACTATTTATTTAATTTTATTTCCAACTCCGATTTAATAGAAATCGGAGATAATTGATAAATATTTATTTTTAACTAGCGACCCGCCCCGGCTTCTCACGGGTGCAATGCTGATACTAAATAATTAAGCATGTATTATACATATAAACCTTCCTCTTGAGTCACTCTATCTATTAAAAAACCGCATCAAAATCCGTTGCGTAGTTTTAAAGATCTTATACATAGAGACAGACAGACAGCGGGAAGCGACTTTGTTTTATATACTATGTAGTGATAAGCGTAGTGGCAGAATGTCATAATGAACCAAAAAGCAAATATTGCTTATAGTTTTTTTTAATGGCTGAACGCCATGATACCGTGTCACTCCGTGTGGAATTTAAATTAAAAACGGTCACTTTGCCGGCCTAGGCCGGCAATGTTATATGGAATTCCATTAACGACCTCTCGTCTAGCCGCAACTGAAACGTAAATTATAAGGAAAATAAGATCAATATTTAATTGCATGTTTGAGAAAAGGTTATTTTGTTGCTACCGCTTTACTTGAACACTTTTTCACACACCGCCACAGCTTTAGCCGCACCCATCGCATGCATATCTCCAGAATCAACTAGTTACTATATTTATTCATCGAAATAGGCATAATAAGCATCACAACAAAATGAGCGGGTAGACAGAAATTGTTACAAAAATCCGCATTTCTTCGAAGGTCTCATTAGAGAGCGGCTTGGGAGCAAATTTGTTCAAAGCCTCATAGGCAAAGAGCTCTGCCCGTAAAAATTGCAATTTTGTTAAAAAATATGGCATGCATAGTGGGGATCATAAGAGTAAAGCTACTCGAGCGGCGATGGAAAGAGCCTTACTTGTTAAATCTCCATTTAGTTTAAAAATCAACGATTTGTGTAAACTTTATAATTCATATTTTTTATTCTAGAAATTAAGATATTTGCATGCCAACGTATCTAGTTACATACAATAAATACGCCGTGAAATTTTAGTGGTGGTTTTCCCGAAACGAGGTGATTTAGTATCGAAACAACCACTAAAATTTCACGGTGTATAAGACCACTTTGTAATACCGTCATCATTCATCATCATCATCATTTCAGTCGAAATTTGTCTACTGCTGAACATAGGCCTCCCCCAAGGGTCGCCAAACAGATCGGTCCTGGGCAATCCTCATCCAACGCGTTCGAGCAACCTTAACCAGGTCGTCGCTCCATCTTGTGGGAGGCCCCATCGGCCGTCAATTGTACGAGCGAAGTGCCCTGCCTTGCCACTTTTAAGTCTAGGGATTCTTCAAGCTATGTACGTGACTTTAGTTCTTGCGCGGATTTCATCATTTCTAATCCAATTTCGCAGAGAAACTCCAAGCATGAGTGACTTTGAGCTTTCTTGTATAGGTACCGTGTCTACAGAAAATAAATTTATTTAATTTCATTTTATTTCAGTTTATTTCTTGGAGTATCAAGTCTGATATGAGAAGATAGGTAGAAGAGCCAAAATTACTAGTGGCTCTGTAAACAGTAGACCTCGCCAACAGTGAACCAGTACAAACTTGTTCTTTATGACGCCAGCTCTCGGCCTACCTCATCCGCGGGCTAACGAGAAGCTTGTCATGGGCAAACTTTCCGGCCGTGTAGTAATGATATTAATACATGAAAGAAACAAAGTGCAGGCTAACTTAATGTACGGCTCGGGGTCGGTTACAGGGATCCCAGCTGTTCATCAGCCCGCACGAGTCTTAAAGGGCTAATAACTTGATATAGTCCGTTTTGGTCTACAATTCAGTCCTGTTAATAGGAATAATCGCACAGAAAATTCCGTTTAGTCCTTTTACTAGGAATAAACGGACAGAAAATTTCGTAAAGTCCTGCTATTAGGACTTAACGAAAAAAAATATTTATTTATTTATTTATTTATTTATTGGACCTTCAACAACAAGTATACTCATACATGCGTTATTTTACATAAGCAACTTAAGACTAAGTACCTTATTAATTATAGAAGGACACCGCATGCACAAAATAACAGTAGATTTAACATAAAGCTAAAAAAAAAATTTTTTTTTTAGTTTTTACCAAAATCAAAATATTGTTTGCTCCTACACTCGAAACTTAACTAAGCTAACAACTCAAAATAATTTTAAGTATATCAGGCTTATTTCTTGGTAACAAAAATAGTTTTAATGAAAGGGAAGGTCGAAAAGTTGAGATCAATACAGTGCTCATATTCCTTATATATCGCAAACATACGCGAGAGCGGACAATGTTTTTTAAGATTAGTGCGACTATTAGTATAACCGAAAAGTTTAATATTACATGACCTGGGCGTTCTAGGTGGTACAAAGAAATTGATTTTCTGCAATAAATCAGGACAATTCAGAATACCAGTGACAACTTTCTTTAGGAAAATTAAATCCAACATACGCCTTCTATTTTCAAGTGATGCTATTTTAAAATATTTAAGGCGCGCGTGATAGCTTCTAAGTTCTCTATTTTACTTGCAAGAGTACGTTAGACTTGCAATAAACCTTTTCTGCACTTTTTCGATTCTATTTATGTGTACGTTATAACAGGGCGACGAAACTATGCTGCAATACTCCAAGTTACTTCTAACTAAGGCATTATACACAATATTTTTTGTGCTGATACTTACAAAATTTCTGCATTCCCGTAATACTAGACCCAAAAGTCTTGAAGCCTTCAAGATGATCCCATCAATGTGCTCGTTAAACTTCAGCTTCCGATCGAAATTAACACCAAGATCCTTTATATTCGCTACCTCCTCTAATACTTGATTATTTAAGTTATACACAGTGGGCACAATATAAACGTTCTTTGTAAATTTTATATGTTTACACTTCTTTACATTAAGAGCTAATTTATTAGCAACACACCACTGTGATAATCTATTAAGGTCGTCCTGGAATGCCGCAGAATCGGATAGCTCTCCCATTTGTGATAATATCTTTAAGTCATCTGCAAATAAATAGAATTTCGAGTTCAGAAAACATTCGCTAATATCGTTAATAAAAATAATAAAGAGGTAAGGGCCAAAGTGGGAGCCCTGCGGAGTTCCGGACGTAGCAGTGTAAGCATTAGACTTATGGCCGTCGACCACAACCCAAAGACTACGCCCGCTAAGGTATGATCCAAACCAACTCAGCAAGGGATTCGACACACCATATAACTCTAACTTTTTTAAAAGGATTTTATGATTTACTGTATCAAATGCCTTGCTGAAATCTGTATAAACAGCATCAACCTGTACACGCTTATCAACTAAATCAACGAGGTCCTCGACGTATGTGACAAGGTTCGTTCCGCAGGATCTATTCTTTATAAAACCATGCTGGCTACTAAATAATGCTTGTGATACATTCCAAGTAAGGATAGGACAGATTAAAGCCTCGAAAACCTTGGCCAATGCTGGTAGGATGGCAATAGGTCTATAATTATTAACTAAGGATCGATCACCATTCTTGAACACGGGAACTATCTTAGTATCTTTCCAAGATGCGGGAAACGTACCAAATTCAATGGACTGATTAAAAATAAATGTCACGGGGAAAGACAAACTCTCTGCGGTCTTTGCCAAAAATATTGGAGGGATACCATCAGCACCAGCGCCCTTATTGATGTCTAAGCGTTCTAAAGCGTTTCTGACTTGGCTCTGCGAAAAGGTAATGTGACCAAGGTTGCAGTTATTGTCACCATTTTTAGAATTGGATAGGACGGGAGGGTCATTATCATTATCCTGGTTATTATAAACACTTGTGAAATGAGCCGCAAATAGATCGCAGATCACGTCACGGCTATCAGAGGTTTCCGTTCCATCCGACATTATATCCGGATATGAACTAGCACCACCTCTCTTCATTTTTAAGTAACTCCAGAAGTACTTCGGGTTCGTGGAAATTTTAGACTCCACTGAACTAATATAAGAGTTATAACACGCCAAAGCCATTTTGTCGCAACGCTTCCTCAGCAAATTGAAACTCAGAGCATCCATAGGGTTACCATACTTATTATGCCTCAGTCTGATTTTATTCTTTTCTTTAAGCATTCTAATTAGTTGCTTAGAGAACCAGTGTGGATGTTTATGCTTTTTGATCTTAGTTTTTGGAACATGGGTCTCTATTATAACACGAAGCTCTGAGTATAGCGTTAAAACCATGGAATCTACGGAAGTACACGATTGAAACTTCTCCTGCCAATCAACAGCACCCACCTTTTCATTGATAGCACTGTAGTCAGCTTTAAAATAATTATATTTTTCGATCATAGGTGGATTTGACACAATTACATTAGTTTTTATTAAACTTATATTAAGTGGTGGATGGTGTTGATCTATTTTAGAGACAATATCAGTTAGTTATTATCCGTTTAGTTCCACTAGTAGAGCTAAACGGAATGACTGCTTTAGGCGAGCCACGCCTTATGTCGACGGAGCCCCGCCTCGCGCTTCGCGGGGCTCCTATTTCTGGGCGGTCTGCCCTTCGGGCATCTGAAGATGCCTAACAACCCTAAACTACCTATTAATGTGTAAATAAATATTATCTAACCAGCCCTATTTCGTGCCAGAAGTCTTGGGACTAAACGGTTTATTTCATCCGTTAGTCCTATTAAAATTCGTGACAGAAATAGTAGAACTAAATCGATTATTGCGTTTGTCTAGTCCTATTAGTAGGTCTGAATAGTAGACCAAAGTGGACTATACTAATATCTTGACGTCATTCCTGCCACAATGCCTGAAAACTAAGGTGTGCAACCAGTGCGTCCTACCAGTTATGACTTACGCTGCAGAGACGTTGACACTCACAGGAGAACTAGTCCAGAAGTTCAGAGTCGCTCAGCGTGCTATGGAGAGGGCTTTGCTCGGTATCTCGTTGATAGATAGGGTCCGCAACCAGCATAGAAGACAAATACGAAATTGGTTGACATAGCCTGAAGGTTTAGCACGCTGAAGTGGCAATGGGCTGGTCAGGTCACGTTTGCCGTACAACTGACAATCGTTGGAGCAGACGTGTCCTGGAGGGGAGCCCCTTTTCTCCCATAATCTTTTTTATCCGAATTTTGAAAGTCAGAAATCGATGTCTATAATATTCTTGCTCATAAATATCGATGGTCATAATTTTTTTAAAGCATATCACTTAATAGTTCGAACTGCAATGATCCATAATCCTATTGATCATAACTTTAAAAAGTCATAATATTGATATCAATAAAATTTAACGGAATATCGTTGATTATTCAGAAACATTGTAAGGCATATATCTTAAAGTAATAATTATTTTCAGTCATAATTTTGCAATACCTAAAATGCACTAAGCATATACATCGAAATCTATAACATCTAAAGGAATATCGATAATTATTCAGAAACATTGTAAGGCATATCGCTGGCAGCGAGCGAGCGAAGCGAGCGAGCAAGACCTTTCAGGGCAGAAGCGACTCGGATAGGTTAGGTTCAGAAGGCTGAGGCGGGAGCGAAGCGTAGCGTAGCTCCCGCCTTAGCCTTCGATGTTAGGTATTTTTTTTATGACAGCACAGAAAAGGATTATTACCTTTAATATTATGAAATGTCATACAACCATGACACTGAATGTTATTACAAAGTAATATTATGCCTAGAAATAATTATGACCTGCGAAAAAAGACCATGCAATAATTATTATGAGTGACTTTATTACCTTCATCAGTCATTATAGACCCGTCCTGGAGTGGAGACCACGTTTGGGAAAGCGTAGTGTGGGACGCCCTGCGACACGTTGGACTGATGATCGTAGGAGGACGGCATGCAATGGGTGGATGAGGGAAACCCAAGATCGCGAATGTTGGCGCAGTATGAGGGAGGCCTGCGTCCAACAGTGGACGGACAATGGCTGTAGATAGATAGATAGATTCTATGCAAGAATGTGTGTTCATGCACCTCTACACTGTACGATCGCACAAACCACTCAAACACAACTATTACCACCACCAAACTACACTGACACGTTTCGAACTACTTCTTATGCTACCAGATGTTAGACTATCGATGTCAGATGTTTGTGTGATTTTTGTTTGTTTGTACAGTGTGGAGGTGGAGGAATGGCATTAATACACATTTCTTGCATAAACATAGCTATCATAAGGTCGCGTTAATTATTTCGGTTCATCAATATGGACCTCCGCAAAGTTACGCCTGATTCAATAGATTATTATTATTAATCTGCACAAAATTGCTCAACCATAAACCGTTTTATATCACGTCGAAATCCAAGTGCAAATTGCTCACAATTCCGAAACAAATAAAGGAAATCCTCTCTACTCCTACTTCCCAAGTGATGTTATAAATGTGTATGAGTTTGTCTGTTTGTTACATTTTCATGCTCAAATTATAACACCAATGCGTAAACGAATCGCCTCGTTACTCGGTAGAGTACGGGCCAGCTCCAACCCCATTCTGTACGCTTAGTATAAGTTTTACTTCACCAAAATACTTCTCGATCGCGTTTACGTAAATAAATCAATTACTAGGGAAACATGGACAGCGCCTCCGCGGCCGCGCGTCCATGTTTCCATAGAATTGAAATTTTTACGTAAACGCGATCGAGAAGTATTTTGGTGAAGTAAAACTTATACTAAGCGTACTGAACACTATAGCTGTCAGATACGACTCCCCGATCATGCGGCAATTTGAAAGCGTGATGAGATGACTGCCGTCAAATGAATCGGTCATGTTTTTGCTTTTTTTGTGTCAACTAACACATAGATTAGTCAATGAGGGATTATATTTTTAATAACAAAACAGTTTTTCGGCTAACGTCCCTTGCGTGTTGGAGCCTCCAGGTCTTAGCCGGTCAGATGGTAAAAGTCCTGATGGTTTGACCTTGGTGTCCTGGCAAAAGGGAAAATGTCTGATTTGGGACGCTAGGTGCGTCAGTACTTTTGCCACTTCGCACCTTGGTCACACTTCGAGGCTGGGGGGAGCAGCTGCTGAAGTGGCAGCTCTTAAAAAGCGCGAGAAGTACTCAGCACTCGCTAATTATTTGTTCGTGCCTCTTGCGGTGGAGACAACTGGTTGTTGGGGTTCCGAAGCAATACTTTTTTTTAAAGAAGTGGAGCGCCGTCTTCGTGAGAGAGGTCTTGACCATCGCTCTGGGTCTTTTCTGGTGCAAAGGTTGTCCATCGCGGTTCAGAGGGGCAATGCGGCTAGTGTGGTGGGCACTTTTGCGCCTGATGCGATCCGGGGCGGTTTATTTGACTGACTTTATATTTTGATTTTTATTTTATTGTATTTTGTGTGTATTGACAATTTGTTTTATTTTTATTAATAACAAAATGGATTGAAAAGTCTGGAAATAAATATTATTATTATTAAATTATTATCCGATTAAAATGAAATTTGTCAAGAAGATAGTTTAAGAGCCTGGAAAGGAATGTAATTACTTTTTGTCCCAGAAAATTGCTAGACACTTTGACAAGGGAATTAAAACCTACAGGGTGCTTCCCGTGAACTCAGAATCTTGAAATTTGGTACGAAGCAAGGTCTTATAGCACATATAAAGGAAAAATTGCGAAAAGCTAATTTTTTTTGTCTTTCTGTCTATATCAGTAACCAATCTACAATGATCCCACAGTGCGCAAATTTCGCTTAGGAGCAGGGGTCTGCTAAGACTGGATGTTCATAGATACATATAAATTTGTACGGAACCCTCGGTGCGTGAGTCCAACTCGCATTTGGCCGGGTTTTTTTTAAATAAGTACTGAATTGTAAATGGATCTAATGGATCTATTTTCTAAGCGGCCGAAGCCGTGGGTTAAAGTTAGCGTTTAATAAAGTCTCCATTAGCGTAATTCGGCCATTCACTCCCAAACAAGAGGCGCTTGTTTCTTTGAACAGCTCCAGAGAAGGAACTCAGAAGATTTATGTTTTACGTGACAATGAGCTCGCTTTGCTCTTTAATCTATGTTTCTGGCAATGGAAATGAGGAAAACCTACCCAATTAGTAAATTGTTTGGAATCGATGTACTTTAATCATTTATCCTCCAATTAGTTTGACAGGTTTGACGACAAGCTTTGCTTAATTTAGGACTATGTCAATTATTATGAGGGCATTTATTTGAGCGTTCCAACCGCCTCATTCATTTGGTCGCATTTTTTAAGAAATGGCACTAGATTCTGATACAGTGCCCAGTTATTATGGTACAAGTACAGGACCTCTAATATATAACCGAAAGAATTCTTAAAAAAATGTGACCAGATAAGTGAGGCGTTTAAAACGCTTGAATAAATGCTCATGAATTGTCCCGTGATATTAATTTTACTACACCTTGCTTTTCATTACCGTTGCTTATAAAACACCCGTATATAAAGTAGACTAAGTATGTATTGTATGTACAATACACCCACCACCTACCCAATTTACTTATTTTGCCAAAGATGTACTTACCAACTTACTCGAATTATTAAATTTGGCAAAATAAGTAAATTAAAAAACCTTTGGATAGCAGGGATCCGACAAAACTTGGTTTTTTGCTTGCTCTATAATTGTACGGAATTTTCAGTGCACAAGTCTGACTCACATTTGGCTGTTCTCATTTCAAAAGTACGTAAGTACCTCTTTAAACCTGAAACTAACGTGAGACTCACTAATAGTGAAAATTAACGGATCACTCACGTCTTAAAACGAATTTAACTCGACAAGTTTGACTCGACGAATTTGACTCCAAGAAGCAGGGGCTACGGATTAGCCCGAAACATGTCGAGTTAAACTCGTTTTAAGACGTGAGTGATCCATTTATTTTCACTATACGTAAGTACTCATAATAAACTTGAACCACATTAAAAAAAAATATTGTGAACAAAAATATATGCTCCGCCGGGACAGTGTATCACTGCCGTGACCAGGATTCGAACCTGGGTTACTACGGCCACAACGTAGGGTCCTAACCACTAGACGATCACGGCTACCGGAGCTGGTGACACAAGCTGCGAATTGTTCCATTGCATTCGGCGCAAGATTACTTTCACTTGGTGGTCTGCTCTTGCGCAGGTTTTGCAATCTGTTTACGTTTTTTGTCGCTAGATGACGCCATGATTTAGACACGCGGTAGCGTGTCAATCCAAGTTCAACTCAGTGGCATAACCATGTTATCTTAGGCAAATTCTTTGAATGGGGCCCTCCTAATTAAAATTGTCACGTTGTAATTTAATTTCGATGATATTTCTGCGCCATCCGCATCCATCTGCCGATCTGTTTGGTGAGCCTTGGAGGAGGCCTATGTTCAGCAGTTGACGTCTTTTGGCTGAAATGATGATGATGATACTTCTGAGCTCGCTGCCTCTTGAGTTGGAGCGCTCTATGGTCGGGGGCCAGCGGCATTTTGCCAGCCCTGCCACCCTTTAGTTACGCCTCTGGTTCAAGCAAAAGGAACTGGCGAAGCAGCGCCGTGTGTAAGCAATATTACACGAACCCATGGAAGCCACTTTTGACCCCTTCATAAATCAAAAACTATTTAACACAAACACCAAATTTATTTTTTAAATGGGTCCCACTGAAAAACAGCATTGTGGCTTGCCAGAACCTTATGCTGAGAGGGGCCCAATTTATACTATTCGATATTTTTTATTTGTATATTTCCTATCAAATATATTTTTTCTTTTTAGACGACCAGATGGCCTAGTGGTTAGAGAACCTGACTACGAAGCTTGAGGTCCCGGGTTCGATTCCCGTGTCGGGGCAGATATTTGTATGAAAAATACGAATGTTTGTTCTCGGGTCTTGGGTGGTATTTAAGCATGTATCTATCTATATAAGTATGTTTATCCGTTGCTTAGTACCCATAACACAAGCTTTGCTAAGCTTACTTTGGGACTAGGTCAATTGGTGTGAATTGTCCTATGATATTTATTTATTATTATTTATTATTATTCTGTGTTTGTATCAGATATGTGTAAATAAACACCTCTCTCTCATTCTCTCTCTCTCTCAAATTTGTTTTATTTACTGATACCAATAAGATTAACTACCACCCCATTCATAAATACAGCTTATACGGTTATTAAGATACAATCGTCTAAATATCAACATTTTTCCACTAGCTCACTGACTGACTCACTGGCATATAGATCAAAAACAAAAGTTCAAATCAGGCATCCAGTTAGATTAGTTAGCGTGCATACACAGGCAAAAACAAGAAAACAGTAAATTTTCAAGATTTGATATATTTTCCAAACAATCGATTCTAAGTAGCAACTAAAGTCATTTTACACGTCTTAAATATGGAATATTAAACATGAAAAGATATATGATTTTTATACGGAACAGTCGTAGCCGCGTAGGCGTACTCGTAGCGCACGTAGCTTATCTACGAATCTATATTCGTAGACTATTCTACGGCTCTATGGTACATAAAAAAGCTCCGCCGCAACAGTGTATCACTGCCGTGACCAGGATTCGAACCTGGGTTACTACGGCCACAACGTAGGGTCCTAACCACTAGACGATCACGGCTACCGGAGCTGGTGACGGAGGCTGCGAATTATTCCATTGCATTCGGCGCAAGATTACTTTCACTTGGTGGTCTGCTCTTGCGCAGGTTTTGCAATCAGTTTACATTTTTTATAGTTTATTGAATCAGGCGTTACTTTGCGGAGGTCCATATTAATGAACTAAAACAATTACTTTGCTCACCCGCGACCTTACAATAGTTACGTTTATGCAAGAAATGTGCGTTCATGCAGTTCCTCCACCTCCACACTGTACGAACACACACAAATCACATAAACCCAACCATCACCACCACCAAGCTACACTGACGCGTTTCGAACTCAACCAGAGCTCATCTTCAGAGTTACCACAACCGTATGCTATGCTACCAAACGTTAAACTCAAACTCTGAAGATGAGCTCTGGTTGAGTTCGAAACGCGTCAGTGTAGCTTGGTGGTGGTGATGGTTGGGTTTATGTGATTTGTGTGTGTTCGTACAGTGTGGAGGTGGAGGAACTGCATGAACGCACATTTCTTGCATAAACGTAACTATTGTAAGGTCGCGGGTGAGCAAAGTAATTGTTTTAGTTCATTTTTTATAGGTAAAGGACAATTTGACTTTGTAGTCTAAAATATAAATAGGAAAAACTGTTGATGTAACTTGTTGATAATATAATAATGTTATTTCTAACTTAGGTACAATAAGTGTTTTTACAATTTTCAAATCTCTATCAAAAAGGTTGCACGAGTAAAGAAGCATTTCTTAAGAAGAAAGCGTATATTAACTTCACTATTTTAAGGGCTAATGAGTCCACCTTCGGAAAAAAGTAGAGTCTAAATAGTGGCGTGGATTAAACATTTCCTTTAGACAGCCCGGAGAGTGACAGCGAGAGTGGGGCATGTTTTTTCAACCGACGAAAACAAAAGGAGGAGGTTCTCAAGTCGACGTGTATATATTTTTTTTTATGTATGATCAAGCATAACTTTTTACAGAGTAGTCCGATTTTAATGATTCTTTTTTTATTGGAAAGCGTATACCCCGAGGGTGGTCCCATTTAAATTTGGAAATAATATACCTACCCTAAGGGTAGGAAAACAGGGGATGATTGATTGTTCAGTCACTGATTGTACTATATGACCACGCATAACTTATTACAGAGTAGTCGGATTTTAATAATTCTTGTTTTATTGGAAAGCGTATACCCCTGGGGTGGTCCCATTTAAATTTGGAAATAATATTCCAACCCTAAGGGTAGGAAAATAGGGGATGATTGACTAACTTTTTACAGAGTAGTCTGATTTTCATAATTCTTTTTTATTGAAGATGGGAAAAAAAAGTATAAAATAAAAACTTTTTAACAAAAAAATAAAACCGCCGAAAAAACTGAAAAGTAAAAAATAATACCTTAATGATTAATTCAGTTTTTTCGGCAGTTTAATTTTTTTGTTAATTGGTTATATGGTTTCGCATATAATTATTTTCGTAGTTAATCTCAGTACAAATATAGTCAACGACTCTAGAGGTATGGTACAAAAAAAAATGCTCCGCCGAGACAGTGTATCACTGCCGTGACCAGGATTCGAACCTGGGTTACTACGGCCACAACGTAGGGTCCTAACCACTAGACGATCACGGCTACCGGAGCTGGTGACGAAGGCTGCGAATTATTCCATTGCATTCGGCGCAAGATTACTTTCACTTTGCGCTCTGCTCTTGCGCATTTTTAGCAATCTGTTTACGTTTTTTGTCGTTAGATGACGCCATGATTTTGTCGTGAAGATATTTGTAGATATGACTTCATCAGTGAGTTAAATATTTATAAATACACATACTTAAAAAGAATAGTCCTGAATGACTCGCTTAATCACTGACTGAGTCATCTCTACTCAACCCAAACCCTCGGTCTCAGAAAAGCAGAAATCTTGCATAAAGGTTGCCCGAGCAGGACGAATTTGTTGACATTCCGACGAGATAAAAAATGAAAAAAAAATGGATACTTTATTTGTTATTCAAGCAAGGTGACTAGAGTGACAGAAGCGTAAGTTAAGTATGCTTTCGGTTGTAACAACCCGCAATCAGTGTGCAATCGTCTAAGTGCTCAAAAATATATGTATACGGCCTTATTGTGTATCTCGCTAGAGCGTGTTCAGATATTTTTGAGCATCTTCGATATTTCAAACTAAATACAAACTGAAACATAGATGCACAGAAAAAACCCCAGAAAAAAGACCAATGCTGGGAATCGAACCCAGGTCCTCAGCGTTCCGTGCTGCGTGCTTACCCCTACACCATCACTGGTCTAGAAGTTAGCGACGAATCTTTCCCATACATCGTACACTTCAGTCTGTTATAATCACATTTAGGCAGTGATAAAGCGCATCTATGTTATGCCCTCTACCGAGAGACTTCAACACTCCTTCGGAGCTACCCATAGAGAGGTAGAGGGCATAACATAGATGCGCTTTATCACTGCCTAAATGTGATTATAACAGACTGAAGTGTACGATGTATGGGAAAGATTCGTCGCTAACTTCTAGACCAGTGATGGTGTAGGGGTAAGCACGCAGCACGGAACGCTGAGGACCTGGGTTCGATTCCCAGCATTGGTCTTATTTCTGGGGTTTTTTCTGTGCATCTATGTTTCAGTTTGTATTTAGTTTGAAATATATGGTTTCACGGGATGACCGTAAAAGTAATAAAAAAATGAAGTTGAAGAAAATAAAAAAATAAATAGAAAAAGATACTTCATACTTAACTAGCATCTTCGATGTTTATGGTGGTGACATGACCCTTGCCGCACTTCTCATTACTGCAGTCACATAAGTAATGTAAGCAACTGTATCTAGTAATTGGCATACATCGTTATCGCGGGAGCAAAAACGATTTGACAGAACCGAAAGATTATGACAATTAGCAATAACAGAAGGGACACTGATATCGAGCAACATTTAGGCCTAAGAGTTTAAAATTTATCAACTTTATTTCTAATATCAGACCTCCATACTTGACTTGATTACTAATACACACTTAAAAAGATTAATAACACAATCGCAGCGTCCAACTCTTAGCCACTTTTCTTGCTTGACACTGTTATTTATTAATTATTCGTAGTAATAGCTGTGTTCACAACATAATTATTTGTGATCTATTACGAAACCCAAACAAAAGTCAAGTAAATATACGTTAATAAAAATTACGCACTTTGCTGGCTTATTATTCAAGTAGACACATTGACTTCTATGTAGGTAAATGTGTAAACAGTAAGTATAAGACAAATTTGATTGACCGTTTCCAGCGAAAACTATGTGCTACTAAAACTTTTTAGATGCTTAGAACTTGTAGGCAGAATATAGGTATCCATATACTAAACAGACATTCTGTTATATGTGTTCTTTAACTGATTTGTTCTTGCTCCCACGATAACGATGTATAATTGGACGCCATGATACTACTACGCGCCTTAAATCTGTAGAGACCGCATATACATCGAATTAGTCATATCCATATAGCACACGCTACGTCTACGAATAGGAGCTACGTCTCTACGGTCTACGAATTACGAAATCTTCGGGACCTGTTTCACGAGCTTCTGATAAATTCTTGATAGCATATTAATTGGGTGTTTAAGTTGGAACGGACTTGACAGCTGATTTCAGTGTTGTCTAAAAAATTCAATGCAATTATCAGCCTTAGCTTTCTTGCTCCAAAATATATTTTTCTCTATCAACGACTGACAATATCTCTTAGATCAATATCGAAGGGTGCATTTAACGAAGCGGAAAAAGAAAGCGGAGAAGGGACGTGATAATTGATCAATTATAACAGTTGGCATCTATGACACATTACATGGAGCGTGAGGAGAGACACAGGTATCAACTTATATGATTTATCGGATGACGTCTTCACTCTACAACAATCGGAGCGTACCTTAACAGTCAGATAGGTGTATTTTAATCATAATTCATCAATTTCCAAAAATAAAATAGTGTATGTGGTGTAAAAAATGAAAAAATTGCTCCGCCGCGACAGTGTATCACTGCCGTGACCAGGATTCGAACCTGGGTTACTACGGCCACAACGTAGGGTCCTAACCACTAGACGATCACGGCTACCGGAGCTGCGACGGAGGCTGCGAAATTTATTAAGATATTCCACCGAAACTGGAGCACTCTCGCTTTCGTTATGCGACATGCGCCGGCGGCGAGCGCAGCAGCGGTCATTGACCTTGGTATTGATAGCCTAGAGTACTTATCTCATAATTCATTCGTTAATAACTGCGTGGCTAAGATATCAATACTGAGGTTTACCATTCTGTGATAACTTCTTGATATTTACGTGACAGATATAAATATTGACGTCTCTGTTTATTTTGTTCGACTAAACATACATGTTTTTCACGCGAAATATCATAAACTTATCAAAGCGTGGTGAAACGGGCTCTAATTTCAACAATTTCGCGGTGAAACAATCTAAAAATAGGTATAAAAAAACAAGTTTTCGTTTCATAGATTATAAATGTAAATAAGTGAAATTTAAAATATTACTTAATTTCATTATTTGTACTCGTAAAAGTATGCTGTACAATCAAGGTCTTAAAATCTCGTACTTTTCTCAGGCTACTCGCCGAAACCTCGTGGCCTAATCATGGTACTCGATTTTGAGAAGCCCTATTTTGTTATGTTTGTATAAAACACACACAACCGGATTGATAACCTAGTCCTTGTTTTTTTTTGAGATCGTACCGTACTGTTCGTTGTACGGCATTCTTTATAACGACTTATATACAAAAAATGCAACAAACACGGCCTTAATTATAGATTTTTTAAGACTGACATAGTCACATCAAGTAAAGAATGGGAGAGGATCGAGCTGCCACAAGAGTGTATCTTGGGCGACCATCCGGACGGCGTCCGGTGGGTCGACCAAGATACCGCTGGAAAGATGAAGTGGCTAAGGATCTGAAAGAGCTGGACGTGTCCGATTGGTCAGACGTGGCACAGAGCAGGAAGGAATGGCGCACTTTGATGTCGGAGGCCAAGATCCACTTCGGGTCGTTGAGCCAGCGAAAGTAAAGTAAGTAAGTAAGTAGTCACATCAAGTGTACTCAAGCCTCGTCAACAGGGTTGATTTTTCAATGTTCAGTTAACAGTATCTGTCAAATAAATGGCAGTTATCTTAGTTTTAACTGACGGATACTTTTGTACAAGGATTGAAAAATCGGCCCTAAAAAAATATAGATTTGTACTTCTCTTTACAAATTGCTGCAAGTACTTAACCGAATATTCCAAATAATTGAGTACCGTCTCAACCAAATTTATATTATTACCCAGTAATTTATCAAATGTCTCGATTATAATATTAAAACGCAATATTAGTTTAACGGCGTTCAATCAAAACCAAATTAAATATGGGCAAGGGTTGGGAGCGATTAAATTTTGTTATCTGTGGAACGCAGTGAAAGAAATGAAACTAACCTTGTGCAGTACGAACAAAGTTCAAAGTCGCTTGGCACTCTGTTATATAGAATGATCACGCCACGGTGAATTTTCTGGAGCGCTCCGTCTTTTTCAGAATGTGGGAAACACAATTTTCAGCGGTAATTGAAAACAAATCCATGCAAAAGCTACCTTTAGACGCCATGTTTTTAAGGTTTCATACCCAAGAACGTCAAGGTAATCCTGTATTAAGCAAGGGCGGATCCAGCTTTGGGGCCAGGGGAGGGTCACATAGTCGTGGTCAAGTCACAAGAAGTTATAATTTAACTTAATAATAATATTAGGTGCAGGTAAAAAGTATGTATTCTATTAATCTATGTAAGTATGTACTTTACTTAAAAATACCTATATTTAAATAACAAAATCAATTTTTCTTTTACATCTTCCGAAATGCGTTATCACCTTCATCTACTTCAATGGGTACGTTAATATGGACGTGGAGAAGTGCCAGTCCAGTTAGACATTCTTCAACCATTGAAGCCCTTAGCCACGATTTCATTCTTCGTAACGTAGAGAAAGATCTTTCCGCTGTCACTACACTAACACAGTGTAGGTAGGCCTCCAACAAGATGGAGCAACGACCTGGGCCCTGTACCACAAAAAATAAAAGTGTTACAATTTGACAAATTGTCAAGTTTCTCATAGTAAAAAGTTACAATTTTGTCGAATTGTAGCACTTGTAACTTTTGTGGTACAGGGGGCTGGTTAAGGTTGCGGGATCGCGTTAGATGCGGATGGCACGGGACCGATCTGTTTGGCGAGCCTTGGGGGAGACCTATGTTTAGCAATGGACGTCTTTCGGCTGAAATGATGATGATGATGATGACAGAAACTAGTATTACTACTATTATCTAGTAACAATGTATGTATAATCGGTTGCTAGTTGTTTCAATTTCAATATCTTGATTACTGTAAGTATTCGCTTTTTGGCATAAAAACGTTTAGCTGCAACAAATTAAGTACTTCAGGAGACAGTCGTTCCTGTAGGTCACTTACGACTCTTACGAGTATTATTGAATCTAGAAGAAAGATGTACAGGATATTTGGCAGTCGAGTGTAGGGGTTGTAAGGGCTGATAAACAGGTCATTCTGAACATTTTTGACCACATTTACTATTATGCCAAGTTGCACGGTTTTTGAGATATAGAGGCCTCATACATAACACAAGTTCCGACTTAATGGGAGGTCTCAACCTTATATGTAAAAATTTAACCTGTGTTAAATGCAAATAAAGTTTATTTTATTTTTATTTTATAATTTATATATTTTTTTTGAAAAATCACTCTTTTTGCCAAACAGCCTGTATAGCCTGTATTTTTTTTAGTGTTTACCCCAGGGGTATTTGGAAATACTTTATTTTTTGTTATTTTTTTACTTTTCTTTTCTTAAGTGGCATATGTTTGAAAAGCCCGTAAATCAAAGAAGTTTATTAAGTAATTTGTACGCGCAAATCACTGTTACTTTTTTTTTTAGTAGACGCGCAAAGTTACAAAATGTTTAGATTTTTTTCTCGTTATTTCTAAAGAAGCTTTTTTAATAACTCTAGCAGTAATAGGCAATTATTTGAATTTATTTTGAAGAACCAGAGTATTGCGAAGGCAAAACACTTAAAATTAATTCAATACAGGCTATACAGGAAGAAAAAATTTAAAATATCTGGCAAAACAAGTGATTTTTTCAACAAAAAAAAATTGCTATACTTACAGGATGTTTGGTAGCTACGTGCAAAGCTTTAATGGGGTGATAGCCGTGGTATTTTTGAATATTTTTAGATATGTCTTAGCCGAAATTTGATATTTTTTTTTAAATTGAAGACAGAAATTTTAGGAAAACACCCAGAATTTGATAGTCACGAGTCAACATTGCCCCAATGAGCGTTAATTTGGAAACCAAATCTTTTATTTCGGATAGTTTAATGTATATTGGAAGTGTCTTTCTTGCCACAAAAACAAAATGGAGGCATTCGAATTGACTAAAAATGTCTTAGGTTAGAACAGAGTCATTTTTCTGTGCCATAAAAAAAAATAAAAAAAAATCCTTGAAATAATTAAACCTTT
Source organism: Archips crataeganus (assembly GCA_947859365.1). Lineage (NCBI taxonomy): Eukaryota > Metazoa > Arthropoda > Insecta > Lepidoptera > Tortricidae > Archips > Archips crataeganus. The sequence continues at coordinate 21,721,618 of OX402048.1, forward strand.
TTAGAAACATGCCTGTTTATTGTTCTTTCTTTTAAGGTATCACTCATTGGTATTGCTTGCTAAATCTGAGATAAAAAGTGAAAACCAAACTCAGGGAGCACTCGCTAAGAATGCACTAGTCTTGAAATTTTACTAGTTAATATTAACATGTGAAAAAGCCAAGTCTACGTCATTTTTCTGTGCCATATTTAAAATTTCCAAATTAACGCTCATTGGGGCAATATTGACTCGTGACTATCAAACTCTGGGTATTTTCCTAAAATTTCTAAGTCTTGAATTTAAAAAAAAAAAACAAATTTCGGCTAAGACATATGGCTAAAAATGTTCAAAAATACCTCGGCTTATCACCCCCTTAAAACTTTGCACATAACTACCAAACGCCCTGTACATATATCCCAAAATCCATGCAACTTGGAATAATAGTACATGTGGTCAAAAATGTCCAGAATGACCCTAACTATCACCCCTTAAAACCCCTAACTCGACTGCCAAAAATCCTGTATATGACTCTGCGGAAATACTCTTCAGTTATAAACGTTTTTTAACGTAGTACTTTATTAACTATTTTGAGAATAACAGTTGATTGAAGGAAGATTAGTAGATTAGTCGTTCCGATCGAGGTTAGGTCTAGCTAGCTAGACATTAGTGACTTGGTCGAAACAATGCGCGCGCAGGTGTCAGTGTCATCAGATGAAAGGTAGCGGTGGCGCCGTAAAATTCAAATTTTCGATGTGTTCCCGAATTAATGCGTTTGCCATTATACAATACAAAGTACTTACTATATTAAATAAATTAAATATTGAAGGTACCTACTTACATAAAATCTATATTGTGACAAAAATATATAAAAACATTGTTTAATAATTTTAATTAGTGGTCCACCTAGGTCCTGGACCCAGCCCAGGGGGGGTCATGACCCCCATGACCCCCCCCCTGGATCCGCCCTTGGTATTAAGGTTCCGACGTCTCTCTGCCTGTCCAGATCCAGATTATTTTTTTGGCCATGTAAGCGAAATTATTTCTTAACTTGCTTTTCCCCGCTACTTCTTCCGCACACAAATAAAACTTATGGTTAACTCTCGATCTTGCAGCACGTCTATAATCCTTGAGGATTATCATCATCATCATCCCAGCCTATATACGTCCCACTGCAGGGTACAGGCCTCCTCTCTGAATGAGAGGGCTTGGGCCGTAGTTCCCACGCGGGCCCAGTGCGGATCGGGAACTTCACATACACCATTGAAATTCTTCCTTAGGTGTATGCAGGTTTCCTCACGACGTTTTCCTTCACCGTAAAGCTCTTGGTAAATTACAAATGTAATTACGCACATAAATTCCTACAAAATCTGAGGTGCGAGCCCAGACTCGAACCCACGACCCTATGCTTGAGAGACCATAGGTCAAATCAAACCACTAGGCCACCACCCGATGCCTGCGATCAGATGCAGATCCTTGAGGATACCTGCCAAGAATCAAATCTCTTTAACAACTACACCTACGCAGTTAGTAAAATAGTACATTACTGCAGCGGCCGCGAAATAGGGGAAAGGTCACCAACAATTATCATCATCACCATCATCATCACCATCACCATCATCATCATCATCATCACCATCACCACCATCATCATCATCACCATCATCATCATCATCATAAAATGATCGTCATCATCATCATCATCATCATCTCATCATCATCACCATCATCATCATCATCATAAAATGATCGTCATCATCATCATCACCATCATCTCTTCATCATCACCATTACTACCACCATCATCATCATCACCATCACCATCACCATCAACCACCATCATGATCATCACCATCGTCATCACCATCATCATCATCACCATCACCATCATCGTCGTCATCATCATCATCATCACCATCATAATCATCACCATCATCATCACACCATCATCACCACCAACATCAGCATCATCATCACCGTCATCATCATAATGAACCAAAACGCAAATATTGCTTTTAGTTTTTTTTTAATGGCTAAATGCTATGATGCCATGGACCTATAAACGTCATGGTTGAAACAATAGACGATCACTTTGCTGGCCTTGGCCAGCAATGTTGTATGAAATTCCATTATTGACCTCTCGTCTAGCCGCACCTGCATTGTGACACTTCGTGGCGTATTATAAGGAACATAACGTCAATATTTCATAGCATGTTTGAGAAAAATAAGTTTTTCACTTCTCATGCTCGTAAAGTTGTTCTTTATGTCGATAGAATGCTGCATAAAATAGACACTGCTTTTATATATGCACAATAATGCACATAGTTCTGCAAACCGGAACCATGTCATACAATGATAGTTTTGAGATAAAAACAATTTTGTTCGTAACATGTGTAGAAAAATGTACCTACAAAGTACACAGTATTTTGTATAACACCAAAAAGTAACTTTGTTGAAAGATATTAAGTATGTACATTTTTTTCTACACATGTTTCTAACGCAATCGGTTTTTTCTCGAAACTATCATTGTCTGAATTAGTTGCCTCCCTGATGCAGCGCGTGCGCGGTAGCCCGAACAGCCTCCTCAGTACTATTCTGTATCGGGTGGACTGCCCTATTGTACGATGCTGGAATTCTGTCCATAAAGGTTCAAGACCGGTATTATCTATCTATATCTATACATACCTATAATAAATCTGTAACAAGTCGGTGTCTGTACATTGAAGATATTTGAGAAAAACTGTCACTAGGGCTATTTATTAGCGCAATAGAACCCGAAACAATGATTTTTAGAATTATTGTCTGTTTGTCTGTTTGTCTGTGCGTTTGTGCGCGCTAATCTCAGAATCGGCTTAACCTAGAAGGATGCGGTTTTCACTGATATGTTGGTATTTTCTTGGATTAACATTTAGTGTTTGTTTCATTTCAATCGGTTCACAAATAAGAAAGATACGTCTATTTTAAGAATTTATCGAACAGTTTTTAGAAGAATTAATAAGCTGAAGAGTTTGTTTGTTGTTTGAACTACTGCTCCGATTTAAAAAATTCTTTCAGTGTTAGATAGCACATTTATCGAGAAAGGCTATAGGCTATATATCATCACGCTAACACCAATAGGAGCGGAGCGGAGCGGAAGAATGTTTCAAAATCGGGGGTTTTTGAAGTAAAACTTCTATAGGCACGCTTGACTTGGGAGTACGGTGTTGAATGTGAACGCGGGTGTGCGGGGGGGTTCGGGGGGGTGCACCATAATTGATGAAAAAGCAAATTGGATAAAAAAGAAATAAGCTGCCCAAATTACTAATTCCACGCGGACGGAGTCGCGGGCAAAAGCTAGTTTAACAATATATAGATAAATTATATACAGTTAAGTAAACAATATAATATTAATTTAATTTAATTATGACATATAATATTATAATGAGTAATTTAATTTAAATGATGTATTGTAATATTTGTAATGTTTATGGATTTTAATTTACTAACATAGTTGTACAACATATTTAATATTACTAACCATCTATGGACATGTGTTTGAAATAAATGAATTATTATTATTATTAGTTCCGGTTTGCAGAACGTCCAATATAATCTATGGTATAAATACTTTCGGCTGTCAATACCAAGGTCAATGACCGCTGCTGCGCTCGCCGCCGGCGCATGTCGCATAACGAAAGCGAGAGTGCTCCAGTTTCGGTGGAATATCTTAATAAATTTCGCAGCCTCCGTCGCAGCTCCGGTAGCCGTGATCGTCTAGTGGTTAGGACCCTACGTTGTGGCCGTAGTAACCCAGGTTCGAATCCTGGTCACGGCAGTGATACACTGTCCCGGCGGAGCAATTTTTTTATTTAATTTGGGTTGACAGTTGTTTACTTTTCTAACATCCAAAAACAATGTGTTGAACACTCATTTAATACAATTGATTGACCCTTCGGGTGCCGTCGTATTCCGATTGAAATCCGACTTTTCCCGATGGAAATACAATATGCACTATATATGTACTCTAGTATTGTGAAACCGTCGTCTTATGTTTTAATAGGTTATAGCCCCAAGATGGCCGCAATCACAAAATGGCGGATTATATAATTTCTTTACAAACCATATAATATGGGTATAGCTTTTTCGCTTTTAGTACATTATCCTATTACTCAAAAAAAAGTTTTAACCTCCTACCTACCAGAGGTACTTTTTTTGGAATATCTTTATGAAAATTTCAAATTATATTGCTGAGAGCCTAAGATGTTCAGGAAAAATAGAGGAAAAAATCCCCGGCTTTTCCTACCAGTTTTTCACTATGTACTTTACAAAGGACATTAGTGTCCAATTAAGTTGTCCTTTGCAAAGCACATAAAGCTTTCCAAGCCTTCAAAACCGAAAAATCTTGGGTAGGTAATATAAAAGGATAATAAGACAATCCTTAGGGAAACAATCAATGGTTATTTAAAATAAACAAGTGCGAGTCGGACTCGCGCACGAAGGGTTCCGTACCATTATCTATAAAAACGGCAAAAAAATCGCGTTTATTGTATGGGAACCCTCTTAAATATTTATTTTATTCTGGTTTTTAGTATTTTTTGTTACAGCGGAAACCGAAATACATCATCTGTGAAAATTTCAACTGTCTAGCTATCACGCTTCATGAGATACAGCCTGGTGACAGACGGACAGACAGAAAGACAGACGGATAGACAGACGGGTGGAAAGCGAAATCTCAGTAATAGGGTCCCGTTTTTACCCTTTGGGCACGGAACCCTAAAAATGAAACACAAGATAGGTAGGTACATCACTTTGCAACGTGACAACAAAAATATACTTTTACAACCTTTTTTTTTTGTTTCACCTGTCCCGATCTTTGTCTGTCTGTCTGTACCTAATCAAATCTTGCAAGTTAAATTTGATCCACTTCCCGATTACCAATTGAGCTGAAATTTTGCATGCATGTGTAAATCAGGTGACAATGCAATATTAATTGGACATGGAGCTGATCTGATGATGGAACTAGAAGGTGCCCATAGGAACTCTGTAATAAAACGATACAACCCCGTCGAGTTTGGGCTCGTTTGATTCGTCTTGACGAGTACTTTGGTCCAAGATGCTAATGGCTAGTCCTAGGTCGTAATTAGGGTCTGAAGATGGAGCTGGAAGATGGCCACTAAGAAGTTATAAATAGAATTAAAATAAATTTTAAAAACAAACTTTTATTAAGTAGACGTTAATAAAAATAACTAAAAAACTGAAAATAATCAAATTACGATCTTTGCGTTTTTATCACAGTCCCAATTTTTCTCAATAAAAGCGTGTTACGTTTTGGCGTCAAGATAAATAATGGAGGTGTAACACGCTTTTATTGAAAAAAAAATGTACCGGACATTTTCTTCTTCGTCTGAACTGCTGCTGGATTCAGACTCGATACAAGCAGTTTGTGGAATTTCTGATGAAAGTAACGTCGTCGTCTGAATCATCTCCCGAGTAGTCGAATTCCGAATCATTTAGTATCTCCTCTATATGCAGGTCGGCTAATGCTGGAAAAGGTATAAAACTAATTAGTATTATGTCCTTATTTCCTTATGTCTTGTACAAAGTACATATATAGTCTGAATTGCGCATACTCAATAACCTCCTTTTGTACTTTACAAAGGACATAAATTGTTAGGGCATCAAGAAACGTAAGATTTTGATTAATTTTTAAAAATAACCGTCTAGTAAGTAAATATGTTAACTTATTTTTCATACATTACACATATGGCATGTTAAATTTCATTAAACAACGAGATTAATTGAGATTAAACTCACCTTTGCGCGGGCGCAGGCACAAACGGCCACTCTCCGCCGCCATTTTTGAAGAGTGACAGATTTCTGTTAACATTTCTATTTTAGACTATGAACTTTGACAGCTAAATAACAGGTTACAATAAACACGTTGGGGTTACCAATAAAAAAAACTTCGCTAGAATTTTAAATTTCTTATGTCTTTCCCAAAGGAAGGATGTAGGCACGAGGTTGCGTTCATTTTTCTTTTTATACTTAGCCCCTCAAAATTTAACAAAGCAAGCGCCAGAATGTCACGAAATTTCACATTTACATTCATGCTCTCGGTATAGATGAATTATTCAGGATAATAAAGACATTTTCAAAATAATGAACTAAAACAATTACTTTGCTCACCCGCGACCTTACAATAGTTACGTTTATGCAAGAAATGTGCGTTCATGCAGTTCCTCCACCTCCACACTGTACGAACACACACAAATCACATAAACCCAACCATCACCACCACCAAGCTACACTGACGCGTTTCGAACTCAACCAGAGCTCATCTTCAGAGTTACCACAACCGTATGCTATGCTACCAAATGTTAAACATGTAAAAATAAATGTGTTGTAAGGTCGCGGGTGAGCAAAGTAATTGTTTTAGTTCATTAATATGGACCTCCGCAAAGTAACGCCTGATTCAATAAATTATTTAAATTTTCAAAATAAAAAAAAATGGTTTGGACAGACTAAGGGTGGGTTTTCACTGAGGCAAAACGGAGCGGAGGCGTGTAGAGTCGACTAATCACATTAATTAAATTCCACGTCTCGTTCATTCTACACGCTTCCCTTCCACAGCGTGTCAGGGCGTTTTTTCGAGCGTTTCAACCGCCACATTTACCTGGTCACACTTTTTAAGAAATGGCAGAAGATTCTAATACAGTTTCCAGTTAGGTAGACGTACACGATTCTTACTACCCTTTGCCCCGCCGTTACTAGGCCGCTACTATAGCCTGGAATAGCGAATAGCGGGGCCGCCGGATAGGGGCCGTTCTTTTTTGACTCAGCTATCGGGGGGTAATTTGGCATAGTCACCACGCTTGGCTGGCGGGCTGGCGACCGCAGTGGGACACCGAAAATGTCGAGGACGCTACTACCCATCCTCCAAATCCTGGCAAACGATCACCGTCGCCCATGGACACCCGTAACACGGGGGGCATCACAGGTGCGTTGCCGACCCTTTTATGACACACCCGGGTCCAGGGTTTACACACGTGTTTGATGCAGATGGCGCGGGACCGATCTGTTTGGTGAGCCTTAGGGGAGCCCTGAAATGATGAATGAATGATGGTGAGACGTACAGGATATATAACCGAAAACCCCATCCAAATCTACAGCCATTTCTGAAAAAATGTGACCAAGGAAATGAGTTGGTTGGAACGAACGAATGAACGCCCATCAATTAAATCACCCCTATAACAGTGATGGCGAACCTTTTTTTATAAATGTGCTTAATAAATACAATAATAATCTGGTAATGACGTGCCATAATGATTGTAGACTTAAAGCTCCAATCGCACAGACAGCGGAGGCGGTAGCGGTGACGTTTGTAATAATTCTAACTTGTATGAACGGTTGTGCGGTGCCGTACCGCAAACTCGTTCATACAAGTTAGAATATTACAGCCGTCACCGCCATCGCACCGCCACGCCTTCGTTGTCTGTGCGTTTGGAGTTTTAGGGATTAGATAGAATAAAATGAAACTATTAATGTAGTATATGTATTTGATATTTATTGTGTAGTGCCCCAATGATTTAGTCATTCCTGTTTGTACCATTACGTAATGCGTAAATCGTAGAGACGTTAATCGTGTTCGTAGACAAGCTACGAGTCCTGCGCTACGAGTACATACGTAGCGTGTGCAATATGGCTATAATTATAAGTGTGCCGTATAATTATTTATCTTTTCGTATAATAGCGGAATGAAAAAGTTTCGACCTTAACTAGTTGACATAGAGTCGAAAAGTGACGTACCTTTTCAATCCGCGATTGTACTTCAAAATTTTCTACTACTCAGGGCGCGTAAAGCCAATGCCTTTTGTGACTATATACGGCCTAATAAACTACTATAATCTGGAAGTTTTAACGACTTTTTACCAGTTACTCGCTTGAAAATGTTATGTCCTAAAATGTCTTAACAAATCTTTATAAATAAAACGTTATCACACAGGTCATAAAGCCGCAAAAAGAAACTGAAAACATAATACTAGTGTTAAATTAATTTGTGTTAAAATAAAATCTAGTAGCTTAAAACTAAATTAAGTAATATCTTTAAATTCTGACTGTAGGAATCGTTTTCAGCATATTTCGACTAACTTTTTTCATAGTAATCATGGCGTCATCTAGCGACAAAAACCTGCGCAAGAGCAGAGCGCAAAGTGAAAGTAATCTTGCGCCGAATGCAATGGAATAATTCGCAGCTTGTTTCACCAGCTCCGGTAGCCGTGATCGTCTAGTGGTTAGGACCCTACGTTGTGGCCGTAGTAACCCAGGTTCGAATCCTGGTCACGGCAGTGATACACTGTCGCGGCGGAGCATTTTTTTTTTCACTTATTTATGTACAGTGTGATATTTTCGAAGTTAGATTAATCATTGACGTTAATATACACATTTTCAAAACTAAAAATTGTTTGCAACAGACTAAGGGTGGGTTTTCATTGAGGCGAAACGGAGCGGAGGCGTGTAGAATCGACCAATCGCATTAATTAAAATCCACGTCTCGTCCTGCTGACAGGTCGATTCTAGACGCTTCTCTTCCACACCGTGTCATTGGAATCGCAATCTAATACAGTAAAATACCTTTGTTGGTGAAAGACAATTTATTAAAAAAACTAAAATAATCTGGCTATAACGTACCTAAAAATTCTAGACTAAGTGATTGGATTAAAGAGAATAAAACTAATTAATTACATACATTTGATAATTACATACTGCAGTGCGCCAATAATTTTGCCATTCGTTTTTATATATCTTACGTAATGCGTAGATCGTAGAGATAGATGTTCGTAGATAAGCTACGAGTCCTGCGCTACGAGTACGTAGCCTGTGCAATATGGCTACGACTGTGTCGTATAATTTAGTTTGAATTAGTTTTCTTTTTGTGCTAGAAAATTTTCTATTACTTAAGTCTCGTAATACCTTTATTCGAATGGCCTATACTACTAAAATTCAGAAGTCATAACGATTTTTTTCAAATTACCCGTTTAGAAATGTTATACCCTAAAATGCCGGCGAAATTCTTTATAAATGAAACGTTATCGGACAAGTCTTAACCCGTGGAGTGTCCGATAGACAACATTTGTCTCGCAACTTTTTGTGGTCAATTTAGTGCACACTAACGGCACAAAAAGTTGAAGGACAAATAGTAGCCCCAAAAATAAATTGAAAACACATAACTTGTTTAGTTTTATAATACAATACTACCTAGTGTTAAAGAAAAATATGTTAAAAAGTAATAGCTTAAAACTAAATTAGATCTAAATTCTCTAATCTCTTGTCATCATTCATTAAATTCTGATTGTACAAAATCTTTTGAGCATGTTTCGAATAACTTTCTGCATCGAAATCATGGCGTCATTTAGCGACAAAAACCTGCGCAAGAGCAGAGCGCAAAGTGAAAGTAATCTTGCGCTGAATGTAATGGAATAATTCGCAGCTTGTGTCACCAGCTCCTGTAGCCGTGATCGTCTAGTGGTTAGGACCCTACGTTGTGGCCGTAGTAACCCAGGTTCGAATCCTGGTCACGGCAGTGATACACTGTCGCGGCGGAGCATTTTTTTTATTTCATTTGGGTTGACAGTTGTTTACTTTTCTAAAATTCAAAGATATTGTGTTGGAATTTGTTGAAAGATATACCTCTACAAACAAATGTAATGCATAATATTTTTCCATCGTATTTTATCGGAGAAATACGTATTTTTCGTGCTTTTTCAATTAGCTTCAGTACCTACCCTTCGTTGACATTATGACACTAAATAATAAAGTTCCATGTAATGGATATTAAAATATCACTCATTAATACAATTGATTGACACTTCGGGTGCCGTCGTATTCCGATTGAGATCCGACTTTTCCCGATGGAAATACAATATGCACTATATCTGTACTTTAGTGTTGTGAAACCGTCTTCTTATGTTTTAATAGGTTATAACCCAAAGATGGCCGCCATCACAAAATGGCGGATTATATAATTTCTTTACACACCATATAATATGGGTATGGCTTTTTTGCTTTTAGTACATTATCGTATTACTCAAAAAAAGTTTTAATGCGTTCATTTTTCTTTTTAAACTTAGCCCCTCAATATTTAACAAAGCAAGCGCCAGAATGTCACGAAATTTCACATTTTGTTTCACAACAAAAGTCATTAACGAAATTGAGTAAACCAACTTTAGATTCAATTACGGTGTACATGTTTAGACAATTACGTGTCTAATGAGTTTGGCAACTCAATTAGAGTCTGAGTTAGTTTGTTGATCGTCATCCATGAAGAATAAGAAGATATTCGCCGTTAATCTGAGATACCACCACAGCATTCTGCACCTATCTGTTTTTGGAATGTAGTACCTAAACAAACCAGCCAAGTGCGAGTAGGAATATCAAAATAAATGCTAGAAACGGCCGTATCTATTAACATCCAGCTTTAGCAGAGAGCGCAGAGTAAGAGAGAGAAAATGTACCTACGCAGTGTAGTGTCATTTAATAATATGTAGTTGGAAAGCCCTTTTTAATTTCATTATATACCTATTTATTGTATTTTGTTATTTTAGCGGCAGTAAAAATACACATTATGGAGAAATTTCAGGTGTCTATATATATTATACGACCAGATGGCCTAGTGGTTAGAGAACCTGACTACGAAGCTTGAGGTCCCGGGTTCGATTCCCGTGTCGAGGCAGATATTTGTATGAAAAATACGAATGTTTGTTCTCGGGTCTTGGGTGTTTAATATGTATTTAAGTATGTATCTATCTATATAAGTATGTTTATCCGTTGCTTAGTACCCATAACACAAGCTATGCTTAGCTTACTTTGGGACTAGGTCAATTGGTGTGAATTGTCCCATGATATTTATTTATTTATTTAATTATTTATTTTATTTATTTATTATGGGTCTTGAGATACAATCTTGTTGTAATGGACAAACGAACGAACGAAGAGTGTAACTACACTAATAGGATTACGTTTCTCACCCTTCGGGTACGTAGCCTAAAAAGGGTGCTTGCCGCACGGTAGCCCAGCAAAATCTTGTTCCACGTCCCTTTTCATATTTATTTTGGTGCCTAAATAACTTTTTCGGGGCTTAAAACAAAGAAACTCTTTTTTTGCTTGTTTATTTGATTCATCATAATGGTTGGGTGGTTTTTACAAACTCTATTTATACTTGCAATGTTTGTTTGCTCTTGAATTTTGGTACGCTTAGGTAAAGCCCGACCAGGAAAATAAAAACCCTGTCCTGGGGGCGTTAAATTAGCAATAATTATAGCAACACTGTACCAGGTACTACCAGTCATGTTGACAACAAGGTTGGTGATGTTATTTAGAGGAATAGACTCCAATCCTTCAGACTTTCTCTTTGACAAATACTTCGTCATATTGAATATAACTTTTTGTAAATGTCTTTTAATAGTTTTCGGCATTTCAATGCTCAAAAATAATTCACAATATCCAAGAAACACACCACACTTAGACAGCAATTGGCAGATGACATTAATGACGTCTTCAAAGTGACTGTTGCCAGTTGAAGGAATTAGTTCCATTAGTTTTCCGCAACATGGCGAGGGTTTTTATTTTCCTGGTCGGGCTTTACGTTGTTTAAATGAGAATGCGACGTATCAGAAAACGAAATCTATCAACTCTAAAAGGGAGTTTGGACACAAAAAAGAAACTTATTTTGGCGTTTCTTTTTCAATATTTTACTCGTAATAATAGCAAATATAGTGTTTCCACGGTGAAACAAATGAGGTCGATTCACACTTGGCTGATTATTTATGTTCTCTAATGAACCAGTCCTGCTAAAAAGTACATGGTAGAGACAGTCCTTAATTTCAATAGTTTGCGAGTAATTAGTTTACTTTTTCTTTGTTCTTTAATTAAATTAAAACCAAGAAAGTACGCGGCATAAATAAAACACTTTTCATCTTAGACGGTTGCCGGTTCACTACAACAACGGTTCTTGAACATTTAATTTTATGGTAATACTAACAGAGTTCAAAATAAGTCACCCTAAAAGTTAATAAAGAATTGCAATAGTTAGAGAAATTTATTACTAAAATTCCGAGCGACTAATTGATTTCACAATTAATTTGCCTCGAGCTTAATATTCTGTTATTTAATTTGTTTTCTCTCAATTTGGTTGTATTCTATGGATCATCATCGACAGCCAAAAGACATCCACTGCTGGTCATGGCTTCCGCTAACTGGCAATCACGTTTACTCATTATGAATGCCAAGCGACAGCTAACAAAGGGCTATGCTCGGAGTTTCTCTGCGGGAGCGCATTAGAAATGATGAAATCCGCGCAAGAACTAAAGGCCTAAAGACCTACGTACCTAACTCGAAGAATCGCCAGACTCAAGTGGCAGTGGGCAGGGCACATCGCTCGTAGAACTGATGGCCGATGGGGCAAAAAGGTTCTCGAGTGGCGTCCACGGACCGGACGCGGTGTAGGTAGGCCTCCAACAAGATGGAGCGTCGACCTGGTTAAGGTTGAGAGATCGCAATGGATGAGGATGGCGCGGGACCGACCTGTTTGGCGAGCCTTGGGGGAGGCCTATGTTGAACAGTAGACGTCTTTCGGCTGAAATGATGATGATGATGATGAATTAAGAAATACAGATTTTTAGCAAAGTCAGATTTTCGGCCAACAATTATCCGAAACCGAAACTGTGGCCAAAGCTATATTTCTTCGCCGAATCCGATCCTACGTACCACTGCAGGGCACATGCCGCCTCTCACAATGAGATGGCTTGGGCCGTAATTTTCACATGAGCCTAGTGCGAATTGGATCTTCACACACCATTGAATGTCTTCTCAAGCGTGTGTAGGTCATGATGCTTTCCTTCACCGTAAAGCTGGCACAAATGTAATCATCGCTCAAAGCACCCGGATGCCAAACGCCTCATTATAAAGACCCGATACCCCCGATACAATGATAGTGGTCAATTAAATTGCGCACTTTGTAACAAAAATTTAGAGAGGCAGACTCTTAAACTAAACGGACACAACTAAGTACTATTTCATAAAATGACCCTCGTTAAATCAGAAATGCAAAGGGAGTTGCGGTTTAGACCGAAATCTGGGACTGTCCAATTGGGATTTGTGGTCTCCGTAGCGCTGGAACCACGGAACTATTAATCACAATAGAAATGTCACGCGAGTTAAAGCGCGAGGCACATACATGGCTCAAAAGCCAATTTTAGCGGTACCCAAAGAGTAAAAACGGGACCCTATTACTGAGACTCCGCTGTCCGTCCGTCCGTCTGTCACCAGGCTGTATCTCGTGAACCGTGATAGCTAGACAGTTGAAATTTTTACAGATGACGTATTTCGGTTGCCGCTATAATAACAAATATTAAAAAATAAAATGAAATAAATATTTAAGGGGTTCCCATACAACAAACGTGATTTTTTTGCTCGTTGTTGCTCGATATTGATAACGGCAGCAGGGGCTAAATTCAGGAACGGGCCTTCACGGGTTTGGTAGCGGTTCACGCGTTTGGGTTGGGTTTGGTTTGAACTGCTATTCAGGAATGCCAAAAATCACTGGTTTGCGAGAGGTTTGGGCTGAGTTTGGGATGTGCTTTATTTATTTATTTATTTACAAAGCGAATTAACAGGAAAATAAGGCTCGTCCCAAGCTCAACCTATTCCTATCCTCTCCCAAACGATTGAATTACCGCTCGCCGTGTTGGGCCTGAATTTAGCCCCAGGTAGACGCTTGAAATATTCACAGAATTTAGAATGGAGATAGTTCGAAACCCTTGAAAGGACATAAGATATATTTTATTTCAGAAAATTGCAGAGTTAAATGAATTCTTTACAGGTAGAGTCACGGGCAACAGCTACAATTTTATATACCTTCATATCACCTCTTTTCTATCTTAAATCCACCAGATAAAAATGCACAAACGAATCGAATACCTCCTTTTTGAAGTCGGTTTGAAAGGAAGATCGTTTCCTCGGCGTTGGTTCGTTATCTCCGGTTCACCGGTCCATGCTTTCCTCAAAAAGAATCACTGCTCGTTACAGCCCATCTGTCATAAGCGAAGATCACGCTTACGCATTACGTAGTTTCGTTTGATCGAATAATGTTTCCACTTAGTATCATTTCGCCTAATAGTTCGTTTCACTAAACATGTAAAATTTAATTTAAGAGTTTTGGACGCAGAAATGTTCAAGAAGAACTTTCCTTACCGCGCGAAGCTGTTTACAGAAATTTAACAAAAACATAAATTTACAGGAAATTGTTTTGAGATAATGTAAAAAACAGTCGGGTAATGACCGTCAAATATACCTGTAAATAAATGACATCATCCTCATCATCCCAGCGAGACGTCCCGGTGCAAGGCACAGGCCTCCTCTCAGAATGCGAGGGCTTCAGTTGTAGTTCCCACGCGGGCCCAGTGTGGATTGGGGACTTCACACACACCATTGCATTTCTTCGCTAGTTTAGGCAGATTTTTTCATTCACCGTAAGTAAGCTCATAGTAAGTTTCAAATGTAATTTTGCACATAAATCGGTAAGTCAAGTGGGCGTAAAGCTTTATTTGAGTTACTCGTTAGATTCACAATATTCTCTCATAAAATGGCATCCCTTTGACGAAATATTTCACCGGCGACATGACGATTGAAAGTGATAGTGTGAAACCAAGCGTATGATACAGTCAGAAGCAGAAGTGGATGAGTGAAACTCAAAATCATCTACACACGACACTACTGTCATGGTAATAGGTGTACTCGTAAACATAGATAGAAGTTTTTTGAGAACTACACCCGATCATACATATACTATACTAGCCTTCCGTCCGCAGCTTCGAACGCGATAAATTAATTTTCCCGTAGGAAAAGGTATTTTCCCGCGGTAAAAAGTAGTATATCAGTGATAAAGTAGCTTTCTAACGGCGAAAAAATTTTTTAAATCGGTCCTGTAGTTTTTGAGCCTATTCAATGCAAACAAACAAACAAACAAACAATCAAATCTTTCCTCTTTATAATATTAGTATAGATATAGATTTAAAAGTCATACACACCGTAAAAAACAAAAGTTGTCTCTCCTGTGGATATACACCGTGAAATTTTAGTGGTTGTTTTCCCGAAACGAGGTGATTTAGTATCGATTGTACAATCGATTTATAATTACTATTTTGACTAGAGTCAAAAATCCAATTGTGAAAAACGAAAGTCGAAAATGACCGCAAATAGTAACGCTTCGTTGGTACCTAACCTATCGTACGATCGTACGCTACTTGTACCAACGAAGCGTTACTATTGGTTTGCGGTCATTTTCGACTTTCGTTTTTCACAATTGGATTTTTGACTCTAGTCAAAATAGTAATTATAAATCGATTGTACAATCGAAACTAAATCACCTCGTTTCGGGAAAACAACCACTAAAATTTCACGGTGTATAATTGGCGACTGTACGGGGTTGTTTCACGACGTTATTATCAACCTGGTGGTTAATAACCAATGAATAAACTAAGTACTGGATAAATCTTTCGGTTAGTGTTTTTTTTCAGTTTCACCACTCCGGTAGTGTGTAAACTAAGTGGGCATTTCTATTTTCCCTTGTACCCAATTAATAAATTGTTAATAGGGAGTTAAAATTAGTCCGTTTGGTTACGCACTTTTTCAAGCTTTTACAATAAAAGTCACCTAGTCATCTACCTTACCTACCACTACATACTATCTATTGGGCTTCTACCACTCCTGCTGGTTCGTGCTGAGGCACTGACTTCAAGCAGATTAGTAGCAAGATACTTGCATGCTTTTTGTTTGTAGTCAGTTAAATTTTTATTTTTTCGCTTTTTAGTTTTTGGGTGCTTTTGAAGGCAGGTTTATTTTTTTGTTTATTTTAACTCCCTATTAACAGTTTCTTAATTGGTTGCTTTTTTTTCCTAATAAATGTTACAGTATCATCATTACATCAGGATCACGAATAACTAGGCTATTCTGTCTTACAATTTTGTCCAATTATTTATTTTTGTTTTGCTTCTGTTCTGTTTGCAACTTTGCAACGTTAATTTGAATGTAACTCAAACTAATAGTATATTTTTTATCGAGGGACTAAAAGAAGCCAATATATACCCGAGGTGGTTAGCCACCCGAGCTTTAGCGAGGGTGTCTATTTATCCGAGGGTTTATATTGACTTTTAGTCTCGCAGGCTTATTGTCTAACGTTTCTGACGCTTGCCTTCGCAATCACTATCTCTTTCTGTCAAACGGTATAAAAGGATGACAGAAAGAGACGGTGAAAGCGAAGGCAAGCGCCAGAAGCATTAGACAATACGGCCTCAGGTGAAAACTCTATTTTTCACTTCGATATTGCGAGAAAAAATCCAGTCCATAAAACTTTCATAGGTTTTTAAACAAATCTTTCTAGATTTCGGCGGCAAAAGATTATCAATTATGTCTTTTGCTCTTTGTTCGACATCATAATTTTCACAATCACTTGACGACATTGTGAGAATAATCGATTTATTTTAAATGTTTACGATTTGTAAATCGTAAACATTTAAAATAAATCGCGTAAACGCTCTACAACAATTTCAAAGTTTTCGCGGTAAGTATTTACACATTTACACAGATATAACAAAATCGCATCGGCGAAATGGTCCATACACAAACTGGAAAAAACAGAATGGCGCCACCTTCTTTGCGGAAAAAGCATAGAACTAAGACCACGTAGACTAAGAACGTAACATTTTCGTTATGAAAATGGTTCACACAATCTTATTTTTTTACATATATTTTGTTTTGCCACTAAGCAAGTACTGGCTGTTTGAGTTTATCTAAGTCACTCGAAATGAATTAAAAAAATAATTACTTTAACTCCCTGGGGACTAAAGTACTCACTTTACTCCCGCCTCGTAAGGCTATATTGACCTACTTTTAGAGCATGAGAAGTGAAAATTGACTATTTTAATTGAATTCGTTCATAATTCCTCCCGCTTCGCGTAGAGTCTAGTACAGTCAGCTAAAGAACCGGTTGAATAATTAAAATTGCCAAGCCATGAAACCATGCACTGATATCCATGATAGCCTAGTGGTTTCTATGGCCTCTTAAGCAGATGCCCGTGATCGTATCTCTGAAATTTTAGGAATTTACGTGCGAAATTACACATGCAAATTACCACAAGCTTTACGGTGAAGGAAAACATCGTAAGAAATCCAATGGTGTGTGAAAACGTGTTTAAGTCGACATGTTTCGGGCTAATCCGTAGCCCTATTTCCCAAAGTCACACTTCACGGCAGCTGCCTAACCTAGTGGTCAGACCTATGACCTGGGTTACTACGACGTCAAATTTCTGATTTAAGCACAAACAATTTATTGAAATGTGGCCAATATTATGGTAAAAGGGGACGCCGCGACTAAGGTTTAACGATCACATTCATTTCAAGAAACTAAGAGTGGATAGCTCGATTTCGAACTCACGATCCACTGCTTGAGGAGCCGTCAGTTACCAGCAAGTTACCTACTACGGTTTTTTTCAAGAAGTACCCACTTTTAGCAACGTAATTACATTTTATTCTAATTGAGATAAAGTTTTATTTCAATTGTATTCTATTCTAAGAAAGAAACTTTTAAAAAAATGCCCAGAAAAATCATAAAACAAATTGCAATCAGTGATCCTGTTGTCCATATTTCAGGCGCACTCGTCTCGGCAATTTGTTCGCACTTCGAGCGAGTCCACTTGCCGCCGGCAACCCTCGAGCATGCTTATGTTTCCTTGCATTTTTACTTCCAACGGTGTTGTTGATAATATTTTACTCGGGTGTGATTCTCTAATGGCTTCTTGCTGGAAAATATTACTAACTAGCTTTTGCCCGCGACTCCGTCCGCGTGGTATCAGTAATTTGGGCAGCTTATTTTTTTTATCAAATTTGCTTTTTCATCAATTATGGCTCTCCTTAGTTCCTCGATATAAAAAAAATTACCCGCCCCCGCAACCCCCCTCCTAACCCCACCCCCCCACCGAACTTCCCCGCACACCCGCGTTCACATTCACCACCGTACTCCCAAGTCAAGCGTGCCTATAGAAGTTTTCCTTCAAAAACCCCTGATTTTGAAACATTCTTCCGCTCCGCTCCGCTCCGCTCCGCTCCTATTGGTGTTAGCGTGATGATATATAGCCTATAGCCTTCCTCGATAAATGGGCTATCTAACACTGAAAGAATTTTTCAAATCGGAGCAGTAGTTCAAACAACAAACAAACTCTTCAGCTTATTAATTCTTCTAAAAACTGTTCGATAAATTCTTAAAATAGACGTATCTTTCTTATTTGTGAACCGATTGAAATGAAACAAACACTAAATGTTAATCCAAGAAAATACCAACATATCAGTGAAAACCGCATCCTTCTAGGTTAAGCCGTTTCTGAGATTAGCGCGCACAAACGCACAGACAAACAGACAATAATTCTAAAAATCATTGTTTCAGGTTCTATTGCGCTAATAAATAGCCCTAGTGACAGTTTTTCTCAAATATCTTCAATGTACAGACACCGACTTGTTACAGATTTATTATAGAAGAAGAATGAAAGAAGAAGAATAAGAAGAATATTATATGTATAGATTTATTATATGTATAGATATCTTCAATTTAGTAATATTTCGAGTATAATATCGCACAGTTGTTGTCGTTGCCCGGATTCAGAGGTTATTCAGAGGTTATTCAGAGGTTAGAGGAGGACTAGGATAAAACCAATACCCTTTTATAAATGTACCTACAAATAAATAATAACTATAAATTAAAAATTTTAAAAACCCCCCAACGCAATTATATCACTCGTATGTTTGAACATTAAATCACTGCGTCTAAGATCCCTTCCGCAGCTAACAAAAGAGCTGATAACTTTGAAACGGCTTAACCAATTTTGATGAAACTATCTAAGAACCATCGCCAAGAAACCTGCTTTCTATTAAATTGAAATTGAAATTGAAATTATTTATTTCAGATTAGATTAAATCAATCCATCCATAGGTATTAAATAGGTTAGTAACAATAAAATTTAAAAATTAAAATTAGTTAAAAATTAAATATTAAAAAAAACACATTCAAATCGGTTCATCCGTTTAAGAGCTATGATGCCACAGACAGACACACAAACAGACAGACAGACAGACACACACACACATAGCGGTCAAACTTATAACACCCCTCTTTTTGTGTCGAGGTTTAAAAATCATTTATTTCAGGCTATTTAGGTCCATATAAAGTTACAAAGTGTGTTAAAGTGTTATTACATACATACATTATTTTCCATTCTATTGTAGGTAATTAAGAATTAAACGTGTAAAGAAAAACAGCAAAAATCAAATTGCAATCAGTTTTCCTGTTGCATATATTGTGGACACACTCGTCTCGGCAATTTGTTCGCACTTTGGGCGAGTCCACTCGCCGCGCCGCCGGCAACACTCGAGCATTCTTAAATTTTCTCGCATTTTCACCTTCAACAGTGGTACAGTACCCGGCCATAAAGAATGCACATCGGTCTTTGGAACAAGACTCGGCAAAATGTCGGCTTCGTAGAGCGTTGTCACACATTACTTGTAAATAGCGTGCGACAACGCTCTACGAAGCCGACATTTGCCGAGTTTTTCTCCAAAGACCGATGTGCAATTTTTATGGCCGGGTACTGTAGTGAATAATTACTAAAATAAGAAACAAGGGTAACGTATCAATAGAGGTGAAAAACTTAAGTAAAAGACCAGCAGGCTTATTGTCTTGTCTAAAGTAACAAAAAATGCAAACAAATAGCTACCGTCTTCTCTAAGTTACAAGGCGGTTCGTCATTGTAAGATTTGTAAGCGGTACTCAGGTGGATCGTCGGCGTTGTAGAGCGTTCATAATAGAACAAATGAGAACAACGTTATCTTTCCCAGATGAGTTCTGCAGTTCTAAACCCCCAGCTTATAAAATTTTAACTATACCTGATGATTCGCCGACAATTTTTACGCAGATTATTGATTGGCATACAACGTTTCGCCGAGTAACGGTACGCCGATGGATTTGTTCGTAGATGTATTGTTTCGCAGAATAACGTTTCGTAACTCAACCTTCAGCAGCTATTTTAGTTAGCTTATGAGTCAGTACAGTACGCTGAACAACTATTGACAAACATCTGCGTAATGAAATTCGGCGAAACGATAGGTTGGTAGGATAGCACGCATCCATAGCACGCATCCGTAGCACGCATCCAGGGCACGCATCTTTCCATATAAAAATCACCACCAGTGCTAAGCTATGTGGACCAATGAACATGATTGGTGGATATCAGACACATCCACAGCAACGTTGCGTAGCACATCTCTGGTGGAAAGGCACCCTGATAAGTCATTTTTCAAATTAGGAATGTCGATCTGTTTATACAGACACGTTACTACCACATACAATAAGTCATTTACTTAACTTCTTCACCTATAGTCCAGGTACCCTCGCCATGTTTCGAACCAATCCGTTGTTCTTTTCAAGATTAGTACGAATGAGAAGCCAACCTTGAACTGGTTGTGGTAGTCGAGGTAGTAGTTGGGTTTTCATAGAAACTAACTAACCTTGAAAAGGAACCACGGATTGATATTCGATAGATGTCGGGTGTCGAGCATAATATAAGCCGTGGTGGCCTAGTGGTTTGACCTATGGCCTCTCAAGCAGAGGGTCGTGGGTTCGAGTCCGGGCTCGCACTTGAGTATTTCGGAGTTCATGTGCGAATTTAAAGAAATAAATAAATATCACGGGACAATTCACTCCAATTGACCTACCTAGTCCAAAGGAAGCTAGGCAAGCTTGTGTTATGGGTACCAGGCAACGGATAAACATACTTATATAGATAGATACATACTTAAATACACATTAAACACCTAAGACCCGAGAACAAATATTCGTATTTTTCATACAAATATCTGCCCCGACACGGGAATCGAACCCGGGACCTCAAGCTTCATAGTCAGGTTCTTTAACCACTAGGGCCATCTGGTCGTCTAAATTTACATTTGAATACCATAAAGCTGAAGACTAACAACTTAAAGCTGAAGAACCTGTGAATAAATACAATGGTGTGTACGTGAAGTACGCTATCCGCATTGGGCCCGCGTCGGAACTAAAGCCCAAGGCAGGCCTCATGCATGCCATGTACTTACGCGCGATATTTACCTACCGCGGGGACGATCTGCTACGATCGAAATTTCAGTAGGTTGTCACAAGCGCGCGCCGACGCACGTTCATTCGTGTTCCACGGAAAAAATATGCCGCCTGGACTTTTATAAGTGAAAATGGTGAAACAGGGGCAAACTTTAATATGACTATGCTAGAATTAATAGCTAATATAACAATTTGGAAGTTCGTATCGTGCTGTCCCTCTTACTCTTCTATAAAAAGCTATAAGCGTGAGCGGGATGGCACGATGCGAAGTTCAAAAGTTAACCGTCGTATCTAGTATAACGTTAGGGTACTGTGAGCATGGCAATGTGTTCTGCGCATTACAATAAATATCCTTTTTTGTTAGGATTCCAGAGCTAAAATGGCAAAAACGGAACCTTTATAGATTCGCCATGACCGTCTGTCCTTTTGTCCGTCCGTGGCTTAGCTTAGGGAATATTAATTAGTGCTAGAAAGTTTGCATGGATATAATATATAGCAATTATCCCGACAAAATGGTAAAACAACATGTAGAGAAAAACAATTTAATCCAAACTGCCAGCCCTTGTCACTGTCAGCACGCACACAATCTTAAGGAGACCGAGTAGTATAATCTGTGGCTACAATCGCGGTAAGTACCAAGATTTTGTACGGGATGCAGTATCTGTTACGAAGTAACTATTAAGTAATCTGTGCCCAAGCCCTCTCATTCCGAAAGGAGGACTATGCCCTTCAGTGGGACATATAAAATAATGATGCTGATGATTTAGCTTCAATGACTATCGAATTAATTACACAATTTCTGGCCATCAAAGTTCTTTGTTACAAACCCAACTGATTCATTTAAATAGATCGAGAATGCCCCACTGCTGCCCAATGTTGGTTTTGTTACGGACATCTGGGGAAATCAAAACGTAGACTGAGCAATGAGCATTGTGCTAGCAAACATTTGCTAGAGTTCTACTCGAAGAGGACCGCAAATTAAAAGAAGAAAAAGTTATTGCACATATAGAATACACATAGTGAAAATAAACGGATCACTCACGTCTTAAAACGAGTTTAACTCGACATGTTTCGGGCTAATCCGTAGCCCTTCCTCTAGGAGTCGCACGTCACGGCGGCTGCCAAACGTGCCAAACGTGAGTGATCCGTTTATTTTCACTATGAGTGAGTCTCACGGTAGTTTCATGTTTAAAGGGAATACATATGTTGGTTTAATTTTCTATTTCATTTTTTGTTTCGTTTTCAGGGTTCCGTACCCAGAGGGTGCCAGCGGGACCCTATTACTTGAAACACTTGAAATTTTCACCGGTTATGTATAATATTACTCTGTGGCCGCCATAACGACAAGTACTAATAAATATAAAAAAATATAAATATTAGGGGACAATCTTACACAAATCGACCTAGTCCCAAACTAAGCAAAGCTTGTAGGTACTATGGGTACTAGACGACGATAAACATACTTGTATAGATAAATAAATACTTAAATACATAGAAAACATCCATAACTCAGGTACAAATATTCGTGCTCATCACACAAATAAATGCCCTTACCGGGATTCGAACCCAGGACCTCTTGCTTCGTAGGCAGGGTCACTACCAACTAGGCTAAAGCGGTCGTTAAATAACTATAAATTAAAAATTTAATAAACCCCCAACGCAATTAAGTCACACGTAAGCTTGAACATAAAGTAAATGCCCATTATACGTCTAAGATCCCTTCCGCAGCTAACAAAAAAGCTGATAACTTTGAAACGGCTGAACCGATTTTTATGAAACATATATAAGAACCATTGCCAAAAAACTTGCTTTCTATTAAAAAAACCGCATCCGAATCGGTTCACCCGCTTAAGAGCTATGATGCCACAGACAGACAGACACACACACACACATAGCGGTCAAACTTATAACACCCCTCTTTTTGCGTCGGAGGGTAAAAATACAAAGTAATGTAAGTTCATGAAATCGTAATGTTTTGTAACAGCTATGCCCCCCAGCACAGGAAAGTCATAAAGCAATGACTAATGAAAATAGAATGAAGGGCCTCCGGCACTGAAAACGGAATGAGACTTCAAAATCCTAGCAAGCAATTTTTCTGAGGATTTTATCGATTAATGTTTTGTCTGCGGGCATTTTCTTTGCATACGAGTACACCGGTGTAGTCAAAATAAGAACAAATGGCGTTTTACCTTTTTTCCTCCGCCCGGCCTATAATGTAATCGTCCAAATAATTCCTTTACCACCCTAAGGTCCAAACCAACACTTGCTTAAAACATCAAAGACTGAACAGAACTCTCATAAAAAATGGTAAATTTACTTGGTCGACTATACGTACCTATCACAGTAACAAAGATTGGTTGTAGTTCCCATGCGGGCCCAGTGCGGATTGAGAACTTCACACACACTATATAATTACTTCTTAGGTGTATGTAGGTCTGCTCACGATATTTTCCTTCACAGAAAAGTCTATGGTGAATATGAAATGTAATTTCGTACATAAGATCCGAAAAACATTTTTGTAAGATATATTTCGCTAGAACAAAGCTACATTATTCCAGATTAACAAAGACTCCTTTTTGTCCCGGAAAAGTGCAAAATTAAGTAAATTGCGAGCAACTGCTAGCACAGAGTACAAGCACCGTGGTTTTCTTAAATAAATAAATAAATAAATGTATTTAAACGCCTGATAAAAACCATATAGCATCAAATCCATAGCGCGCTTATTTGCCTTTCTACTCTTCAAAGCGCTGAGTTAAAATTACAAGAACAACAGCTGTAAATTAATAATGCTTAATGTACTGCTAATGAGAAAATACTGGACTGAAAATCTCCCTGGGGCATAGACACGAGAATGACATAACCAAACGAGTTGTTCTGTTTCTAAAAGTGCGTAGGATGAATGGTTTTTAAACGCTGTTTATTTTCTTTTTGTTTTAACTGTGCAAAGAAAACACCGTGTACCACGTGATTGACTTACAAACATCCAACATTTCAAACATCTTAACGAACTTTCCCATTCATACTAATCTTCTAACTAAAAAAAATTTCGTGTCACGGTGTTTGTTATCGAACTCCTCCGAAACGTGTTGACCGATTTTTGTGAAACTTTTCTGCCTATATTCAGTAGGTCTGAGAATAGTTCGTAGATAGGCTAATTTCTATACCCCTATTCTTCGCAGACGGAATCGCGAGCAACAGCTAGTAGTAGGATAAAAAGCGAGTAAAAATATTCAATTTCGCGCGGCATGCTGACACGGTGTATATTTTAAAGCACTCAACGATATTCGAAGCTTTTCCAAACCAGACGAGCTTCAACGTAGTTCAGTCCTGTCAAACAAAGCACCTCCTACTTTTTAGAGTGCACGAGCTTTGTTGCAAAACCGTTTTCAGCATAAATTAATATGCATCACGCTGCCGACGGGTTGAGGTTTAAAATAATATTTCAGAAGCGGTTAAGTTCGTGTGGTTTTAAGAAAAACAGTTTCATTAAAATGAGAATAACTCCGAATTCCATAAAGAAAGGCGTTGTAGCACATTGAATTGATCTATGACCTCTCAACCAGAGGGTCGTGGGTTCAAAGCCGGGCACGCATCTTCAAGCTCCTCGGAATCTATGTGCGATATCACATTTGAATGATTTCACAGGAACTACAGACTCTAAGGGCGCAGATCATCGTCGTCACCAATATCATCACATTCATCATCATTTCAGCTGAAAGACGTCCACTGCTGCTGGACATAGGCCTCTCCTGAGGCTCGCCAAACAGATCGGTCCCGTGCCATCTGCATCCAACGCGTTTCCGTAACCGTAAAGCTGCGTACGGACTGCGCGCATATACGTGTACCCGGGCTCGCGTAGGGTACGCGTACATTGGATACGCGTACAGCTCCTGTACGGACCGCTGCGAACCTGAACGCGAGTTCAATCGATCCACTGCGAGCCGAGGCTCAGTCATTCGCCATGAATCGAAACAGACCGTCTAAATACAGCGTACCCGGGCTGCGCGATCGCTTTGACGCGCGACCAAAAACCGACAAACGGCGGCTCGCTGCGAGCCAGTGCGAGCCGAGCTCGCGCGGCACACGTCCCCCTAGGTTTACGCGTAGCTGCAAGTACGTACAGGCGCGCGAGCCCGGGTACGCGTACCCGGGCTCGCGTAGGGTACGCGTAATGTGCGCGCAGTCCGTACGCTGCTTAACCAGATCGTCGCTCCATATTGTTGGAGGCCTACCTACACTGCGTCTTCCGGTCCGTGGACGCCCTCAAGAACCTTTTTGCCCCACCGGCCATCAATTCTACAAGCGTGTGCCCTGCCCACTGCCACTTGAGTCTGGCGATTCTCAGACAGCGATGGAGAGGGCTATGCTCGGAGTTTCTCTGCGGGATCGCATTAGAAATGATGAAATCCACGCAAGAACTAAAGTCACCGACACATACACATTATTAAAACCAAACACGAAACCCACCTTACAAGCCGGAAATTAAACACGTACTAGAGTTTTAGTTGACATGGCTGTCCCGTGCATAATATGTAGGTACCTGTTTCTATTTGAAATTCGCGGGGCCCTAGGACATTATGACAATATTCATTCACCCGCGAACTCGGGACGAAATTATTACCGATGCCAAGTAATTTGCATCGCAGAGAAATGTTGATTGAGCCGATTTGCTTAAACATTTTATAAGCTTTTATAATTCAAACTATTTTCACAGTAAAGTTTTAGCGAGATTACTTGCTGCGTAATTTAAACCACTTACTGTTATATTTCAAACTAAATACAAACTGAAACATAGATGCACAGAAAAAACCCCAGAAAAAAGACCAATGCTAGGAATCGAACCCAGGTCCTCAGCGTTCCGTGCTGCGTGCTTACCCCTACACCATCACTGGTCTAGAAGTTAGCGACGAATCTTTCCCATACATCGTACACTTCAGTCTGTTATAATCACATTTAGGCAGTGATAAAGCGCATCTATGTTATGCCCTCTACCGAGAGACTTCAACACTCCTTCGGAGCTACCCGCTCACCTGGACCAAGAGATGGCGCTACTAGGCCAACTTTTACAAGTTAAGTATGAAGTATCTTTTTCTATTTATTTTTTTATTTTCTTCAACTTCATTTTTTTATTACTTGCCAGCATTGGTCTTTTTTCTGGGGTTTTTT
This sequence comes from Archips crataeganus, assembly GCA_947859365.1. Taxonomy (NCBI): domain Eukaryota; kingdom Metazoa; phylum Arthropoda; class Insecta; order Lepidoptera; family Tortricidae; genus Archips; species Archips crataeganus. Next base: position 21,747,932 of record OX402048.1, read on the forward strand.
CTGTGCATCTATGTTTCAGTTTGTATTTAGTTTGAAATATATGGTTTCACGGGATGACCGTAAAAGTAATAAAAAAATGAAGTTGAAGAAAATAAAAAAATAAATAGAAAAAGATACTTCATACTTAACTTACTGTTATGTTTTAGCGACGTCTACAGCAATTGTTTTTAGGGTTACATAGTCATAATAGTAGAAAAAGTATCTATAGTTTGGCTGGAAAATGTTGAGTATAGCTACACTACATGCTCTAGGCAAGGGGTCGGTAACCTGCGGCTCTTTCATTTTATATTGCGGCTTTTCAGTTACATACGCATTCATTGATAATTGTATTATTTTACTATAAAAACTCTTAAAAATCATGCAATTGATCCAAGGGTGAGTACCATGCCACGTCTACCTTTAAGCTATTTACTGTAAACCGAAAATCTTATTTATGTAAACTATTAATTACAGTAAAATAATAGCTCTTTGAAACCTGTTTTTTTTTGTAAGTTTTGGCTCTCTATATCAAAAGCTTGCTGACCCCTGCTCTAGGTGGTTGGTTCCGAATCTGTGTAAATTATCCCTAAAGGAGTATAGGCGTAAGCTACACAGAAGAGACGTGGGACGGGGGCGCGTCGCAGTCCGCGGACCCATCTCTTCTGTCTACTTTGGATCACGATGCTTCTATACTAGGGTTGCCATACGTCCCGGTACGCCGGGACATGTCCCGGTTTGAAGCATGGTGTCCCGGCGTCCCGGCCGATAAGCAAATTGTCCCGGTTTAAAAATCATAGTAATTTAATAGAGGGCTGGACTTGGTAAACAGTAATATCTAGCGGCAGCCCATGCTACACGCTGCGCTCGTAGCCGATAATGTGCATTTTCACCAATATAGCGAAAAGCGTCAACAAACAGGAAACCCTAAAAAAAAAGTAAAAAACTCGCTGGCATTGAATGGCTGTGTTAAAAGTTGTTTTGTGTTTAGGCAAGGACTAAACCTTTAAAGTTACCTATTGCTGTAATAAAAGTTCCTTTTTTTAACGACCGCCTTAGCCTAGTTGGTAGTGACCCTGCCTACGAAGCAAGAGGTCCTGGGTTCAAATCCCGGTAAGGGCATTTATTTGTGTGATGAGCACGAATATTTGTTCCTGAGTTATGGATGTTTTCTATGTATTTAAGTATTTCTTTATCTATATAAGTATGTTTATCGTCGTCTAGTACCCATAGTACAAGCTTTGCTTAGTTTGGGGCTAGGTCGATTTGTGTAAGATTGTCCCCTAATATTTATTTATTTATTTTTACTTATTTATTCTACCTTTACTAGTTTGTCTTTACATGTCCCGGTCTGAGTCCCCACACTTATGGCAACCCTATTCTATACATTTAGTATGAAAACTGATTCACGGGGCGCCGCGATTGCGAAGCGCCCCCGTCCCACGTCTCTTCTGCTACTTCTTCTGCAGTTAGCTGCGTTATGTAGGAGTTAAAGAACAAGTTTGGATTACACCATGGACTTAATACCTAACCAGGACTGAGTACCAACTTTTATTAGTCAACCAAGCCATACAGTTTAATAATGGCAACTAGAGACAGCGGTCCGAGAGATAACATACAAACTAGAGAAACTAGAGAATTGTGTCCCACTCGCACCTGTACTTGATCACCCTAATTAGAACGAGATGCAATTCTCTGGTTATTTTTTTTTACGGCCTCACTTTTTTGTCGCAGTACTCAGTCCTGGTTAGGTATTAAGTCCATGGATTACACACAGTGGGTACAAACGCAACGGAAAAATCAGACTGCACTTGTTTTGTATTGGTAGTTTTTGTTTTAGTTAAATAAAAACTGATAAAAAATGATACTTTAGGCCCATCACATTACCCTAGTCCGATTTACCTCGAAGCCATTAAAAAAAAATCGCTCAGAACAAAATGAGATTGAGAAAACGTCCTTTTTTTGGCGTTCTTAAAGAATCCGACTTAGGGATTAATTTGCATTTCACAGGTTATGAAACTACTAAAGAATTTCAAACTAAATACAAACTGAAACATAGATGCACAGAAAAAACCCCAGAAAAAAGACCAATGCTGGGAATCGAACCCAGGTCCTCAGCGTTCCGTGCTGCGTGCTTACCCCTACACCACCACTGGTCTAGAAGTTAGCGACGAATCTTTCCCATACATCGTACACTTCAGTCTGTTATAATCACATTTAGGCAGTGATAAAGCGCATCTATGTTATGCCCTCTACCGAGAGACTTCAACACTCCTTCGGAGCTACCCGCTCACCTGGACCAAGAGATGGCGCTACTAGGCCAACTTTTACAAGTTAAGTATGAAATAGCATGTATGAAATACTTAACTTGTAAAAGTTGGCCTAGTAGCGCCGTCTCTTGGTCCAGGTGAGCGGGTAGCTCCGAAGGAGTGTTGAAGTCTCTCGGTAGAGGGCATAACATAGATGCGCTTTATCACTGCCTAAATGTGATTATAACAGACTGAAGTGTACGATGTATGGGAAAGATTCGTCGCTAACTTCTAGACCAGTGGTGGTGTAGGGGTAAGCACGCAGCACGGAACGCTGAGGACCTGGGTTCGATTCCCAGCATTGGTCTTTTTTCTGGGGTTTTTTCTGTGCATCTATGTTTCAGTTTGTATTTAGTTTGAAATATATGGTTTCACGGGATGACCGTAAAAGTAATAAAAAAAAATGAAGTTGAAGAAAATAAAAAAATAAATAGAAAAAGATACTTCATACTTAACTTACTAAAGAATTATTAAAATTCCCAGCGTCTTGGTTCCCTTGAAAAACATTTGCAATTCAAACAATATTAAATTGTTCGCTTGATTCCTAGTCTATACCAGGGGGGTTTCACTCCGCAGTTTAAGTTGTGGCTTGGCCTTCACTTCGCACGCTAGCCACGTCGCGCGTAATTAAGTTTCTTTATTCTGTGATTTTTGCAACAAACAATGACTGCTAAACGATCTTATAAATAACTTATATACTTACTAAAGGTAGTTTACTGAATTAATACACATCTTTCTTGATTTATACATAATACCTGCCAAATATCGGCAAGTGGGAACCCTGTGCTCTTGGTTTCGGATCAGCGGTGCCCAACGGAATATGAACGCTCGTATCACACGATAAGTTTCAATTTCGCGTGCAAGCAGTAAGAGTAGGCAAATTTTTATACCTAAAGTTGACTTTTGTTCGAGAGTGATCCTTCTGTACGTTAGTACTATTACTTATTCTGTGTCTATACTCCGTGGGTAGGTACGGAAAATGTGCCAGAATCATAAGACGAATTTCTGAGCCCTTCAGACGCAAAACACGTCACGTTAATGAACCTGGGGTCTAATTGCCAACTTTCCTTTTCCTTTATTTTTCAATTTTTTTTTAATAATTTCTAACTTCAAGATAACAAGGCCCTAGAACAAGATAGCAACGCATTCTAAATCATTATGAAGTTATCTATTATTTATTGAATCAGGCGTTACTTTGCGGAGGTCCATATTAATGAACTAAAACAATTACTTTGCTCACCCGCGACCTTACAATAGTTACGTTTATGCAAGAAATGTGCGTTCATGCAGTTCCTCCACCTCCACACTGTACGAACACACACAAATCACATAAACCCAACCATCACCACCACCAAGCTACACTGACGCGTTTCGAACTCAACCAGAGCTCATCTTCAGAGTTACCACAACCGTATGCTATGCTACCAAACGTTAAACTAACAAACCAAAACAAATGTTTTAACTTGTCACTGTAACTTCTCAAGTACCCACTTTATTTTTCTTATTCTCAAACTACCCCACAAAAATTAACTTTTATTGACATATTTAAAACTACCTTGAATTTTTTTTTTTTTTGTTTATTTATTTATAAGGCATATTTAATTAATACTAACTGTTCAAATTCGACCCAAGCCGCAGTAAAGGAGAAGATACTAAATTTACCTGTTCATTAATAATAGACCCCATAGTGTTGTACCTAATTATTTCCATGCATTCCAGAGCATCCAGACGCAACCCCTTGCCGCAATAATGTAACACTTCATAAGAATCTGAATCTAACAATGAATGATTTGATTCCAACAAATGTTTTGCAAAATTCGATCTATCTGGATGCTCATTCCTATATGCCGAAACATGCTCTTTAAATCTAGTATTAAAACTTCGGCCTGTCTGTCCTACGTATATCCCATTGCAGTCATTACAAGTAAGCTTGTATACCCCCGATCTAGTTCCCTTATCTACCTGTTCTTTGTGGTTACATAGCCTAGAGTACAAAGAGTTGTTAGTCTTAAAGGCAACATTAATATTGTTTGATTTTAAAATGCCATAAATCTTATCAGACAAACCCCCGACGTAAGAGATGCTAGATCTATATTTGTTAGTAGACTGAGAAGGTAACGCAGCGTAAAGCATGCTATTTACTAACCGTGCCTGCTTCTTTTGAACTAAACTATCTACCATTGATTTTGTATAACCATTTGAGATCGCTATCTGATAAATAGTACTCAACTCTAAATCATAATGTTCCTTAGAAACTATATCTATTATACCTGATTTACACTCTCGTCGTCTCGCTCCGGACGCGAGCCTCAAAATCAAGGCAAATCACGAGACGAGGCGCGAGGCGCGCCTGTTCACACTCTCGTCTCGTGGCTCGTCCCGCAGTTCGTCTCGCCACTCGTACGCGAGTGGAAACCAGGTATCATAATTATAACAAGACTTTTATCATTAAGGCGTTGCACTGCAGTTATTTGCAATTATTTTTGACAAAATTTTAAATATCTCCCACGTGATCTGTTTTAAACCTATCGGATTACTATCGGCCACGGTGTATAGATATACTTAGAAATAAAAATTTTCATGTGTATTCTTCATTCAACGTATTGAACGACCCACAAATTAAGTAAAATTCCGGAATTTCTATTGCTAACAGGCGCGAGTAAAGTTAATAGTCCATACTAACCCATATTAATATTATACGTAGATGAGATAGTATGTCTGTCTGTTACCTCTTCACGCTTAAACCGCTGAACCGATTTAAGTTAAATTTGCTATGGAAATAGTTTGAGACCTTGGGAAGGACATAAGGGTGACATAGTTTATCCGGGAAAAAATCATAGTTCCCGCGGGACAGGGATATACTAATTCTTTTCAGACGAAGACGCATGCTACAGCTAGTGTAATATTTCTTATCAAGACCCAATTATCCCAATACCACCTCCATTTATTATTCACACATCAAATAATCGAAAATCTTCAATTTCTATAATCTCGCATAATACCGAACAAACACTAACAAGCACGGGCCCAGTATTCTCTCCGTGTCACCCAATCCCAAAGAATAACTCAAAGAGTATACCTTAATAATTTCATCATAATAGAACCAAGCGCTGGGAGCGAGGATCGCTAGGGAAAAATACACGAATGTTTTTTTTTTCAATCCTGAAGCGGTCTGCAATGAAAAATGTAAAATTAATAATTTCTTGGAAACGGATGTTCGGAAATTGCCCAACGTATATGGCTTGATAACCTCATCGTTGTCCAGTTCTTGCCTCACACCGACCTTGGCGTTGAAATCCGCGAAGACCTTATTCCAGGCTAAATTCAGGAATGGCCCAACACGGTTTGCGAGCGGTAATTCGATCGTTTGCGAGAGGATAGGGATGAACTTCTATTCAGGAACGCCAAAAATCACTGGTTTGCGAGAGGTTTGGGCTGAGATTGGGATGAGCCTTATTTTTTTCTTAGGAAAATAAGGCTCATCCATTGACGTACAATAAAACAACTAGACTCCCAATCACGCTCAAAAATTGTCCGAAGCAAAAGTCTGCACACGCGTCTATTGTGCAGAGTTTTGGTTCAGTTGTGTTTCGACCGCGCGTTGATTACAACGTCACTTCTCGCCCCGTATTCGTATATGTCTCTTTCGCACCGTAATCAAAAAAAAGAGACAGACAGTCTAGCTTCCGCTTCGCATGACCACTTCACTGCATTCTTTAATCTTTAGGCTTCCAGCGCGTGACGTCATGTCACTACTTCGAACGATCGTATTCAATTGACATTAAACATTACTGCTACGAAATAAGGTGTTAATTTGAATGAATGATGTTTATGTTATCTGTATAAATTGATGTATACGTACACACAACGCCGCTCGGACGTTTTTGAGGAACTTTTGTTAAGCGATTGGGAGTGTAGTTGTTTTATTGTACGTTAATGGGCTCATCCCATCCCAATCAAGCTTAGTTAGTTATAGTATAAATCTTCCCAGGTGAATTTTTCGCTTCGAGCCATTACATTAAATTTTAACCTTAATACTATAACGATACTGTTTGTTTTGAAAGATAAGGGCTCGAAGCGAAAAATTCACCTGGGAAGATTTATACTATAGTTAGTTTCATATAATATTTTCGAGCGATGTAATTTCAAAATTCGGCCTCAATAGGTAGGTATAGTTTTCTCTTTCTCACGTTCCTCAGTTTTACGAGACAGGCGATCCTGTTGCCTCGCGCCAGTCAACAGGTGGCTGGCAATTTGCGTTTGAATTTGACTCGCAAATTCCTTTCGCCAGAGTTTATTAAAAATAGCTTTTGCCCGCGACTCCGTCCGCGTGGAATTAGTAATTTGGGCAGCTTATTTTTTTTATCAAATTTGCTTTTTCATCAATTATGGCTCTCCTTAGTTCCTCGATATAAAAAAAATTACCCGCCCCCGCAACCTCTCCCCCCCCGCAAACCCCCCTCACCCCCTCCCAACCCCACCCCCCACCAAACCCACCGCACACCCGCGTTCACATTCACCACCGTACTCCCAAGTCAAGCGTGCCTATAGAAGTTTTACTTCAAAAACCCCTGATTTTGAAACATTCTTCCGCTCCGCTCCGCTCCTATTGGTGTTAGCGTGATGATATATAGCCTATAGCCTTCCTCGATAAATGGGCGATAACACTGAAAGAATTTTTCAAATCGGAGCAGTAGTTCCTGAGATTAGCGCGTTCAAACAACTAACAAACAGCTTCAGCTTATTAATTCTTCTAAAAACTGTTCGATAGATTTTTAAAATAGACGTATCTTTCTTATTTGTGAACCGATTGAAATGAAACAAACACTAAATGTTAATCCAAGAAAATACCAACATATCAGTGAAAACCGCATCCTTCTAGGTAAAGCCGTTTCTGAGATTAGCGCGCACAAACGCACAGACAAACAGACAAACAGACAATAATTCTAAAAATCATTGTTTCGGGTTCTATTGCGCTAATAAATAGCCCTAGTGACAGTTTTTCTGAAATATCTTCAATGTACAGACACCGACTTGTTACAGATTTATTATATGTATAGATATTATACTTTAAATTTTCTTCTAAGAATATTTAAGCTCTGGAATACGTGGTGAGCCTGTATACTCGCTAGTTGGCTGTGTATTACGAACACCCATATTAAATTACAAGTATGTATGTATGTATGTAAACTCTTTATTGTACAAAAATAAGGAAAAAAGAAATACATTATTGACAACCGTTGAAATGCATGTACAAAGGCGAACTTATCCCTCCGGTACATCTTTGTCACGGTCCTTACAAGTTTTTTTTTTACAAATTAATTTTTACATTCTCGAAGGGCGCCCACGGATCGGAAGACGTGGTGTCGGTAGGCCTCCAACAAGATGGAGCGACGACCTGGTTAAGGTTGCGGGAACGCGTTGGATGCAGGACCGATTTGTTTGGCTTGATAATGCGTTACAACTGTAGATACTGAAGCAATACAACCTTTTATATTGTGGAAATATCGGAATAAGTCGCCTAGACGCTAAGTAATAATGTAATTCAAATACTTCGCTTACCTCCATCAAAGTTCTCCAACTGTTAAGGTCAGCAAAGTTTGAGATTGACAGGCCGGAGGTGCTCAAACTTTGGCCGGGACAATTAAATGTTTCGTACCTTTGCCTTTTATTCCCTTTCCTCTTTGTCATTAACGGGAATAACGAGTTTTCAAGCGCGACGGGGAAAATGGGTGAATAAAGTTTATCTGATAAATAAAAAGCCGTGGTGGCCTAGTGGTTTGAACTATGGCCTCTCAAGCAGAGGGTCGTGGGTCCAAATCCCGGCTCGCACCTCTGAGTTTTTCGGAATTTAAGTGCGAAATTACATTTGTAATTTACCATGAGCTTTACGGTGAAGGAAAACATCGTGAGGAAACCTGCATAGGTCAATGGTGTATGTGAAGTTCCCAATCCGCACTGGGCCCGCGTGTGATCTACGGCCCAAGCCCTCTCACTCTGAGAGGAGGCCTGTGCCCTGCAGTGGGACGTATATAGGCTGGGATGATGATGATGATGAAAAATTTTTTACCCGACTGTCGAAGCGTTCGAGCGTAATGTATTTATGTATGTATGTATGTATGTATGTATATTTCGTACTAAATACAACCTGAAATATAGATGCACAGAAAAAACCCCAGAAAAAAGACTAATGCTGGGAATCGAACCCAGGTCCTCAGCATTCCGTGCCGTGTGCCATACCCCTACACCACCACTGGTCTAGAGATTAGACACGAATTTTTCCTATACATCATACATTTCAGTCTGCTAAATCATCACCTTATGCAGTGACAAGCGCACATCTATGTTACACCCTCTATCGAGAGATTTTAACACTCCTTCGGAACTAACCGCTCACCTGGACAAGAGATGGCGCTACTGTGCAACTTTAAACAAGTTAGTATGTAGTGTGTAACTATCATTCTTTGGCATGCCCTGCAGCCTACACGGCTCAATGGATTTTGAAGTGTGAGGTGTCATTAGATTCGTCTCAGCTCCGCGCCGCGAGTGACATAAGATATATATTTTTCCGGAATTCCCATGGGAACGGGAATAGGCTACTTTTCTAACTAGTCAGTCTTTTAGATTATCAAAAAATATTGGACACGTATTTTTTATTTTGTCAATTAAACAAAAAATTACGAAGATATGGCGCGTTGAAGTTTCGCGTGACGTCACTTGTTCCTACACTTTGTATGAGCGTTTTAGGAACAAGTGACGTCACGCCTCGTCACGCGGAAGTTCAACGCGCCATATCTTCGTCATTTTTTGTTTAACTGTCAAAAGAAAAATTACGTGTCTAATATTTTTTGATAATGTAAAATACGGACTAATAAGAATTATTATTTTTTTACATAGGAAACATCCCTATTATACAGGCGGGTTTTTTTCATATAGTTGAAGATCCTCAAGATGTACCGGTCCGTACATACTGCCGCTGCAAGCTGGTTCCAAAGTTTCCCCGTTTTTGGGAAAATTTTCCACGAGAAAATGACTGTAGTGCTCGTTTGCTTCCCTCTCGCAATGTTAATAATAATACCATCATATCAATAAATATCAACGAAAGACGTCCACTGCTGGACATAGGCGTCCTTCATTGATACCCAATCATTAGGTTGGATGCGGCTTGCATTCTAAATTCCACACAGTATAAAGTAGAACTTATGTTTCACGCCATATTATGTTTCAATGTCAAATAAAGATCATTTCTTATTTGACGACCAGATGGCCTAGTAGGTAGAGAACCTGACTAGGAAGCTTGAGGTCCCGGGTTCGATTCCCGCGTCGGGGCAGATATTTGTATGAGTAATACGAATATTTGTTCTCGGGTCTTGGGTGTTTAATATGTATTTAAGTATGTATCTATCTATATAAGTACATATGTTTATCCGTTGCCTATAGTACCCATAACACAAGCTATGCTTAGCTTACTTTGGGACTAGGTCAATTGGTGTGAATTGTCCCGTGATATTTATTTATTTATTTATTATTTATTATTTAAATATAATGTATGTATGTGTAACCGTAATGATTGGGTGTCAATGAGGGAGATCTATGTCCAGCAGTGGATGTCCTACGGCTGAAATGATGATGATGATGTATATACACCGTGAAATTTTAGTGGTTGTTTTCCCGAAACGACGTGATTTAGTTTCGATTGTACAATCGATTTATAATTACTATTTTGACTAGAGTCAAAAATCCAATTGTGAAAAACGAAAGTAGAAAAAGACCGCAAACCAATAGTAACGCTTCGTTGGTACCTAACCTTTCGCACGATCGTACTCTACTTGTACCAACGAAGCGTTACTATTGGTTTGCGGTAATATTCAACTTTCGTTTTTCACAATTGTATTTTTGACTCTAGTCAAAATAGTAATTATAAATCGATTGTACAATCGATACTAAATCACCTCGTTTCGGGAAAACAACCACTAAAATTTCACGGTGTATGTAAACTCTTTAGGGCCTACGCTAGCTGACGCGGATTACCCGGAACGGACGCCCGTCGAGCGCGCGTCTAATAAGAAATTGTATGAACAGCGCTAAGTGGCGCGGGCGCGTGCGACGGATTTTCGGTACATTTTAGACCCTTGAGCGGGCGCACGCGGCGGGCGTCCGCGTCAGCTAGCGTAGGCCCTTATAGTTTATAGTACAAAAATAAGGAAAAAAAAACATTATTGACAACCGTCGAAATGCATGTTAAAAGGTGAACTTATCCCTTTAAGGGATCTCTACCAGTTAATATCTGAGTGGATGAAAGGAGCATTTAGGGAGGGATGTAGTACATTATATTAAAAATTTAAAAACTACAGAAACCGATTTAAAAGAAGCATTTTTTTTTATTGATAGAGGGAGGCAAACAAGCATTTATCTCGAAATGGTATTCGATTTGCTATACATTGCAAGAATATAGACAACCCCAATACCGTAAAATAATGTCGAAACGATGTCCTGAATTAAATCTTGATTCTTCCAAGCTAATGCCACTTTCTAATGGCCCTAAGTACACACTTAGGTACAATATTAAGTTACTTCTAATATGCCAGACATTGTTCAAAGATAACATGCCAACTCACTTTTGCGGCTTCAAACTTCCCTTCATCCATACAAATTGTAAGAAAATGGTCTAGACTCAACTGAATTTATAAGTTAGCAATATAAATGTCCACTCGACAAGGGTTGACGTCCTCAGGCGACTTTTGACACAAAATTTTTGCCTTCAAAGACAAAGGCATTAAGACTGGATAAATTCCTCCCATTTTCGACCCTTTGACGGCGTATTAAAGTTGACAGCAGTTTGTTAGTATTGATTTAGTAACAAATCATGACTATAATCAAATAAATTCACTGTCAAACTATTTTGTGATTGTACGGTCACGGATTTTATTTGACGAGCCAGTTGCTACTCACGAACCTTTTTGCCCCATCGGCCATCAGTTCTACAAGCGATAGAGAGGGCTATGCTCGGAGTTTCTCTGCGGGATCGCATTAGAAATGATGAAATCCGCGCAAAGACTAAAGTCACGGACATAGCTCGAAGAATCGCCAGACTTAAGTGGCAGTGGGCAGGGCACATCGCTCGTAGAACTGATGGCCGATGGGGAAAAAAGGTTTTCGAGTGGCGTCCACGGACCGGAATACGCGGTGTAGGTAGGCCTCCAACAAGTCCTGGTTAAGATTGCGGGATTGCGTTGGATACGGATGGCACGGCACCGATATGTTTGGCGAGCCTTGGGGGAGGCCTATGTTCAGCAGTAGACCTCTTTCGGCTGAAATGATGATGATGATGGTAAATGTAGCGTTTCATGTGCTCTGTCTACCCCCTTTGCGGATACGGGCGTGATGTAAGAATATTGGCAGGCAAGTTACTCTTTTGCGACGGCGAAGGCTCCAGTGACAAAAATCCATATTACAGACGACTTTTCTATTATCTATTATCCATTCCATATCCCACGGGATAAGGCAAAAAGGAGACTTATTGTATCATTCACCGACTGATACCGATGATAATGGATGACGGATTTATGGACGTTGCTTTGTCGGGTTTTTGCTTTATTCAATAAAATAGATAAATCTTTATTACAAATTTTGAATTCTGCGTAGACGAAGCCGCGGACAAAAGCTAGTTAGCAATTGTTTCTTCGTGAATATGGGCACGACAAGTGCGGGAGGTGGAAAGATGAGCCGTGTGTCTTCATCGGAATGTATTTAAAAAGTAATAAAATAAATTATATATCTAATACGGACAGTTTTATTACAGAGCCATCTGTTAGCATGTTTGGGAACTTTATACGTTGCCTTCGACCTAATTGACAGGCTAATCAGGGGCCTGTTGCATAACAAAGTACAACTTAGTAATTGTTTAATTCCCCAAATAATGAAAATGTTTACATACCTAAATATATATACGAGTACAGATCACGAAATCCTAAAAACTACATAATACAACAAAGCACAGCAGTAGGTAATAGCAAAAAAATCTTCAAGTTTCTTCATACTCCACTCGAGGTCATCGTCGATTAAGATGGTGCTCAACTCCGGTAACCTAGCTTTATGACGTATCTATAACTCATACAGCTAGATAACCAAAGATAATTCACCGATCTGTTTGAAACCGCGACGTATTTCAAGTTTCTTTCTCCCTTCAGCTCCTTAAAGTTTCGTTCGAATTCGTTCGACGGTCTTCATTTGTTTTTTCTATGTGTCAGTCCTTCTCGAACATTCTTCGAACGAAGAGGCGCCAGATTTTCTTTTGTTTATCTCCATTCTATTCTCGATCTTGCACACAATTTCGTGGTTTTATTAGATAAAAATATCTGTCAAATAAAGGTAAGCTCTGTCCTTTTTATTCCCATGACTTGAGAAGAGGAAAGCGATAGTTTTAACTGACGGATACTTTTATCAGGGGATTGTAAAATTGGCCCACAGTAAACCAATTTCACACTTGGGCCCTATATTACTTCTGCATAAATCGAGATACCGTAAGTCGGGTACTACGGGTAGTCGGGCTTGACTAATGTAGGGTAACCGTCGTCCATATGAAAATTTCACTTAAAAGGTTGTTCCAAAATTCAACGATAAGTATATTACCTAACGAGAAGCCAAGTTGGAACAGTTCAGGAAAAAAACAAGAGAAAAAACCATGTATAGGTAACTAGCGACAATAGTCGCATAACATATATCACTTTTCAGCATTGCACATACATATTTTTGAGTTTTGGAACATACTGTAGAAGGGTCTATTAGGAACATAAAAAGTGGGCGGTCAGATACAACCAACCATACGGCATTGTGACATCATTTCAGCCGAAAGACGTCCACTGCTGAACATAGGCTCGACAAACAGATTGGTCCCGCGCTATTCGCATCCAACGCGATCCCGCAACCTTAACCAGGTCGTCGCCAAAACCTAGACAAAGTTAATCCCTGTGGTCAAAGTGCCCTTCACGACCAAAGTAACCCGATTTTACGACGTATGTCACGCCCCAACTAAAGTTGAAAAGGAAGGGTCTTGCATAATAGCCATTCGGATCCTTTTGTTCCCATAATTTCGTTTGTCATAATTTCACTTGCCATACCAACGTTTGCCATAAAATATAATATAGAAGCGTGTAGTTTACAGGATTTTTTGAAATGTCATCTTATAGAATACAGGTTAGGTTAGATTAATAATAATTAATCCTAGATACTGTTTCAGAAATAAATTACTTTATGTCAAATGAAAATTATGGAAATCAAAATATTACGGCAAACCTAAAAGATAGCTATTATATCCCTCGCACAGACGTAGCTATCGTGTACGTGTGAAAGCGGAAGAGCAAAGTAAAAAAGTTTTTCATTAATAAATAGTATTCTTACACACGATCTTTTTAACATTTGTAGTTAAAAATCAATCTCAATGTTCATTAAAGACAGGTTTCCTTGACATTATTATTAACATGCAAATCACGCCATCGCCTTGTGAATTAAATGCGTTTTCCGCATACAGAATAGGTAAATGAGTTGCTTTATACATTAAAATAGACCTTATTGAGCCAGTAATAGAGGCTATTGTTCAATATTTTCCTTAAACGTCAAAAAGCGAGATCAAATTTCTACCCAATGTCCTTTGTAAATCACATTTTTATCACGTTTCTGACTCAAGACAAGCATTTAAATACTCACTTTTGAGTCATAGTTGGCTTTAATTTAGCCATTCAAAACTTAATATAAGGAACTAAAATATGATAATTTTAGTTACTCTTATTCACCACGTACCAAATTTAAACATGTTTTTAGGGTTCCGTAGTCAACTAGGAACCCTTATAGTTTCGTCATGTCTGTCCGTCTGTCTGTCTGTCTGTCCGCGGCTAAGCTCAGAGATCGTTAGTACTAGAAAGCTGTAATTTGGCATGAATATACATATCAGCCACGCCAACCAACTGGTAAAATAAAAAATAAAAAATTTTTTTTTAGGGTACCTCCCATAGACGGAAAGGGGGTGATTTTTTTTTCTCGACTAATCCTATAGTGCGGGGTATCGTTGGATAGGTCTTTTAAAACCATTGCGGGGTTGCTAACATGATTTTTCTATTCAGTGATCTGTTTGCGAAATATTCAACCTTAAAGTGAAAATTTTCATTAAAATCGAGCGTCCCCCCCCCCCCTCTAAAATCTAAACTGTTAGGTGGAAAAATTTGAAAAAATTCAGAATGGTATTAAATATATCAAATTTACTAGGAAAATCATAGCGGCTAAGATTGCTTGGAAATTATTTGTAGTTTAAGAGTAAATAGTAGCCTAAGGTATAAAACATACCTAAACTTGGATGATTCCGTACACATACGAAATCCTTAGAAAAATATTACTTGATTTTTTTGTAATGGCTACGGAACCCTACCTTGTGCGTGTCCGACACGCTCTTGGCCGGTTTTTTTTTATGAAGGACATCGGCCAAGACCAGTTCGAGAAGTGAAATAATTTCTATTGCATTGGAGGCATTATTTACCCCAAATATATTGTATTTGTCATTTATCCTCCAAAAATATTAGTGCTTTGTTACTCATAAAATTTAATTTGGTTTCTACAATGATTAACAAATAATCGTAAAGAGAAGTAACTACGTCCTTTGTATAAGCAACTAATTTCAAAATTGGTTCACAAATAGCAAACCTGTAGGATAAAATAAAAGATTAGAGCACCGCGAGCGAAATTGTATCTCAATTTTACCCACAGTCTTGTTCAGAAATAGAATACTTAGAACAGTGTTTTAAGTATTATTACTCCGAAGTTTCTAATTGTGATACTCATTTTCCAGATTGTTCTTGAACCTTGATTATGTTCCAGTTTCTTGCACGGAGATATTTTTGTAGCCAGCTATCCCGAAGTGAAGATGGGAAGACTTCGATAGGATTCAACCTCCTGAAATTACATAAAAAAACACATAAGAAAAAAAGGTTTTTTTCAGATTAAAATATTAAATTATGATAACAGACTATCCAATAAATGCATAAAATGCGTCATTTTACCCGATATACCAGAGACATTTGTATTCACCCGAGCTGCAGGTGAGGGTTGACCGTTAATTCAAGGATACTAAGACTCTCTCTCTGTCAATCTTTAAATCAATGCTTAAGGTGTACTATCTGTCTTCTTGTAATTATAAGCTTTGTTATAGTTTATTTATTTATATGTGGCTGTTTATCCCAATGCTTATATTTGTTTTGGACGTGTACTTATTATATGTACGATATATGTATGAGTAGATGTACTATTTTTTGTTGCGTTTTAATTTTCTGATCCACTGTTGATGCACCACCTGCTGTAAACTAGTCCTTCCTTCTTTATGGTAAAGGGTTGCCTGGAAGAGATCGCTCTTAAGCGATAAGGCCGCCTATTGCTTACCTTGTAACTTACTCTCTGTGTACCTGTTTTCTGTATTGCTTACTATTCCTGGTGTACAATAAAGAGTCATTGTATTGTATTGTATTGTACTAATAACTAATAATAATAATAATAATAAAAACTGGCCAAGAGGGTGTCCGACACGCCCAAGGTAGGGTTCCGTAGCCATTACGAAAAAATCAAGTAATACTTTTCTAAGGATTTCGTATGTGTGCGGAATCATCCAAGTTTAGGTATGTTTTATACCTTAGGCTACTATTTACTCTTAAACTACAAATAATTTCCAAGCAATCTTAGCCGCTATAATTTTCCTAGTAAATTTGATATATTTACTACCACTCTGAATTTTTTCAAATTTTTCCACCAAACAGTTTAGATTTTAGAGGGGGGGGACGGCCGATATTAATGAAAATTTTCACTTTAAAGTTGAATATTTCGCAAACAGATAACTGAATAGAAAAATCATGTTAGTAACCCCACAATGGTTTTAAAAGACCTATCCAACGATACCCCACACTATAGGGTTAGCCGAGAAAAAAAAATCACCCCCACTTTACGTCTATGGGAGGTGCCCTAAAAAAATTTTTTTTACTTTTTTTTATTCAATCACTTTGTCGGCGTCACTGACATATATATTCATGCCAAATTACAGCTTCCTAGTACTAACAGTCTCTGAGCTTAGCCGCGGACGGACAGACAGACGGACAGACATGGCGAAACCATAAGGGTTCCTAGTTGACTACGGAACCCTAAAAAGGACTATTTAAAAATCTTTTATTTTTATTTGCATTACGTTGAAATTAAACACAAATATGGCAAATGAATGTTAATTTACAACCTTTAATTTTAACGTACTCTACTTTATCTCTATAACAATACTATTACTATTGTGTAGTTTTATTAACTTAGTAACACCTTAGTAATATTAAAAAGTCATTGTGTTCGTGGCTAGGTTAGAATGCCTTGGTCTTAAGACAAACATAACCGACCGCTTTAGCCTAGTTGGTAGTGACCCTGCCCACGAAGCAAGAGGTCCTGGGTTCAAATCCCGGTAAGGGCATTTATTTGTGTGATGAGCACGAATATTTGTTCCTGAGTTATGGATGTTTTCTATGTATTTAAGTATTTATTTGTCTATATAAGTATGTTTATCGTCGTCTAGTACCCATAGTACAAGCTTTGCTTAGTTTGGGACTAGGTCGATTTGTGTAAGATTGTCCCCCCCCCCCCTAATATATATATATATATATATATATATATATATATATATATAATTTTACCTTCTTTATGCACTGCAGCGTAAAAAGTAATTTTATGGAGCATAAACATTAGCATGACAAGTAAAAATTTGTGTTCAATTTTACTCTAAATAAGTCAACAACATCAATTTCTAATAAGTAACACCGACAGTCAATTAGCTAATGAACGCGACGTCACAACCAACAACAAGATACTAAAAGCAGAATAAATAATTGATCGTAGAAACCACAGAGTCATAGACAAATAAACGAGAAATCGCTAATATTATTTAAAAAAATCACGTACACAAAAAACCCAAACATTAAAGGCCCTATTGGGAGTTAAGAAAAGCGAAAGATTCCCCCAATCCGAGTATCAGGGGGTGCAATCACCGAATGAAACCGGAAATACCGCAAAATTACCTTTTTAATTTGAGCTAGAGGATATTTTAGAATACGTTTCCATTCACCGATTAAGGAAGTGATACTGGTTTTATTTGGGAAAATATTTTTTTTTTTGGGAAAATGAGAATGATTAAATAAATAGAACGTATGTCAATACTAGCTTTTTAACGACCGCCTTAGCCTAGTTGGTAGTCACCCTGCCCACGAAGCAAGAGGTCCTGGGTTCAAATCCCGGTAAGGGCATTTATTTGTGTGATGAGCACGAATATTTGTTCCTGAGTTATGGATGTTTTCTATGTATTTAAGTATTTATTTGTCTATATAAGTATGTTTATCGTCGTCTAGTACCCATAGTACAAGCTTTGCTTAGTTTGGGACTAGGTCGATTTGTGTAAGATTGTCCCCTAATATTTATTATTTATTAGCTATTAAAACGCTGCCGGCCTTTTAGGCATTATACCACTGGGACAATTCACACAAGCCTTGAAGAGCCCTGGGTAACCTAGGTTGTATTTATCTGGCAAATACAGACGACGGGAGCGAACACTATTCATATATTTTCAGTTTGTATTTAGTACGAAATATGTGATTTCACGGGATGACCGTAAAAGTAATAAAAAAATGAAGTTGAAAAAATAAGTACAAAAAAAAAAAAGATACTTCATAGCTAACTCGAACACTATTCCTTAGCATCCTCCATTCCTTAGTTTATCTCGTCGGGTGACAAGCAAAAGTCACTAAATACCAAATACCTACTTAAAACAATGCTCGTATATCAGTATGAAATTACTAAGTAGATAAGACTTTTTGAAGAGCAGCGACAGAAATTTTAGTTAGTTTTGCTTGTCATCCGGCGACTGTTATAGTTACCATCTTTTAGGGTCACTGGAGTGCAATAAGAAGGGATTTTTGAAATAATTTCCCGCGGAACAGAAAACGGGAGTTGCCCATAAATATTTTTGCGCGGACAAAGTCGCGGGCAAAAACTAAAAAGTACCTATAATTAAAAAAGTAATTTAGGGGCTCTTTCACCACCCATTGATTAATTTTAACTGACGGATAAATTCAAATTCTATTCAAACAAAATAAACAGAGACGGCATCACATTTATCCGTCGAATAAATTTGATTAATGGATGGTGAAACATGGGGTTAGAGTCGTATTTTAATAATAATTGAAGATGACAGAGTCCACTCAAGTGTAAATGACGAGAGCAAATGTAAAGTTAACTAACTTCAAGGAACTATTTGGTTGGGTCAACACTCTAAACAATCACCAATATCCGAAGACCCCCCTGATCGTCATCCTACATCAAAACTACGTAAGGCACTCACTTAACCCACGCCAATTTAGACTTTCACGCTAAGTTTTAGAGTCGAAATTTATGGTCAAGATTTTTCTCTTTTTTCAAGGTGCATTGTAAATGTTTGGAGACAAGATGTCCAGTGTCATTGGATGGTACGTGACTAAGAAGGCAAAAGGAAACCAAGGCCTAGTAAATGTATTGTGTTCTCAGTTTCTGCATCTTTTCTATCGGTAACCTGACTGACTGATAGACAATACACAGCCTAAACTATAATAATAATAACACGACTAAACGACGACGATTACGACGGTTATTTGACGACTAAATGGTCTAGTAGTTAGATTACCTGACTGCGTACCTACCATGAGGATCCGGGTTTGATTCCCGCGTCGGGGCAGATATTCGTATCTGTGTTTGTGTTTGTGTTTGAGAGTTGGTCTTAAATTGAACATGGACAAGACGAAGGTCATGTCGAACGCCCATGTTGTACCAACTCCCGTCGTAATCGGAGAGACTTTGCTCGTAATTGTTGACGACTTACCTGGTGACATACCTGTTTGCGAAGAATAGGGGTATAAAAAATAGCCTACGACCTATTCTCAGACCTACCAAATGTGTAGAAAAAAGTTTCATAAAAATCGGTCATGCCGTTTCGGGGGAGTTCGATAACAAACACCGTGACACGATATTTTTACATATTAAATTAATTTGGTAATTATAGAGCACGGGTTTTAAATAATAACACGATTAAGGATCCAGCGTTCACGATCTTTTATAAAGTTCCAGTGTTCGTGGCTACAGAATGCCTTGGTCATAAGATGAAGATTTATCATCATGCATAAAAAGTCAGTTTATACAGCCATAGTCAGCATAAAATATGAATTTCATTAGCATGAGATATGAGAATTTTTCTTCAATCTTACTTTCAGTAAGAAAAAATGCACTAAGAAAGGATTTCATGAAATTCTCACGAGATAACAAGCTAGTTTTTTTTTCATTTTTCTCGAGAGAAGTGCTTCGAGAATAAACTAGTCTTATTAATAATATAAACGCAAAAAAAATATGGACGGATGTTTGCTACCTACTTAGACGACCAGACCAGATGGCCTAGTGGTTACCTGACCTGACCTGACCTGGTAACCGGACTATGAAGCTTGAGGTCCCGGGTTCGATTCCCGTGTCGGGGCAGATATTTGTATGAAAAATACGAATGTTTGTTCTCGGGTCTTGGGTGTTTAATATGTATTTAAGTATATATCTATCTATATACAGGGTTATTTGTAATTCACTAGCATCCTTTTAACCCTAAACTCCTACCACTTAAACAAATGTTTTTTGTTTTACGGCTTTTGTCATAACTTAATATTTTTGGTGTAATTAAGTTTTGAAAATTTGAGATTACCTCTTATTTTTACGATACTCTGTGTATTTGTATGGGAAAAAAGTGCTTCATTTTAAAAAGTCGTAGAACAAAAAACATTTGTTTGAGTGATAGGAATTCAGGGTTAAGAGGATGTCAGTGAATTAAAAATAACCCTGTATAAGTATGTTTATCCGTTGCCTAGTACCCATAACACAAGCTTTCCTAGCTTACTTTGGGACTAGGTCAGTTGGTGTGAATTGTCCCGTGATATTTATTATTTATTTATTATTACTGTTTCACGGTAAAACGGTTTGACGGATTCTGACGAAATTTGGCATTGTATCCCGAAAAAGTGCATAGTTTCCACGATATAAACGAATTCTTCACAGACAGAGCCGCGGGCATAAGCTAGTTTGAAAAGTCGAGTCTACAACTTTGTAAGGCTAGTAAATAACAGTCAAATAATAACGCACACACAGACAAATGTATTTGTCCACACACAAACATGTCTAAACCACAGCGTCATGGTCGGAGACCGCCTGCCGCGAAGCCTGTTTCATCTAAAAATAGCCCGTATCACAATGTGGTAAGGTAATAAATGAATCTACTGGGTGTTAAGGAAAACCCATGTGACGAGTTGTCTGTTCATATTAGGTAGGAGAGTGTCTCTAATGATATAAGCATGTCAGAGGTAAAAAATGGATAGATTTGGAGATAGAAGATATTCATTGGTATGAAAAATGCTAGTACTCGTTGATAAAAGAAATAGATTTAGATAATAGCCCTTTGCTCTAAAAAATCATGGTGTCTAAGAAAATTCCAATCCTAATTTATACTAATTTTACAGAACTGAGACGTAGACGCTTACGATGACCCCCATAATAAAGCTGTCACTAAAAGAGTATTTAATAAGCATAGTACTAAGTATTTGACGCTCAACCCAAAAAATAAATCGATTACGCTCGGAATCTGGCAAAAACACCTCCAAAGCCCTTATATAAATTTAAAAAAAGTCACGCCATGTGGCCTGTTTTTGTAGAACAACTCTATATTTAATGCCTTACTCTATGGATTTAGACGGCTGGCAACCTTGTATATTTTATTGGAGGTTTTTTGCATGGCTCACTCTGTAGGTTGTACCAACGTAACGTAAATTAATGTTTTTTTGGTATCACCGAAATGGCTTTTCCTTACGAAAACTAACTTCAAAGGGACTTATCCACGCTGTAGAGACGTGCAAATTAAAGCTTAAAGATTTAATACGTAGGGTCTTATTTTAAAACTACACCAAAAGGGGTAATATGCCTTATAGTCAATATGCCTGGCACTCGTGTTTTTGTATGCATTTCTTTTCCCTCGACATAAAGATAGAGTATTCTTGTGGAAAGACGTCAGCTGGTAGAAATAAAATGATTCTAATTATTTTCTGTCTCTACATATTATTATACCGTGTTTCCTTTCATATCCATTAACTGCGACGACGAATACATCGATAGAAACTACCTGGTAATTAACTTTTTGGCTATTCGAAAAAAATCTCTTTCATACATATTTATTTCTTCTTTCTCAGTTTCTTAAGGCTTCAAAAAGGTCCTTAGTGTTACAAAAAGTTAGTGTCGAATATTTTAGTGTTTTAACTTCGTCATAAATTGAGAACGTTTACTGATTTACCACGCATAATTAATTAAATTTAATTCTTTATTAAGTATCTTTTTAACAATAAAAGCATGAACACTAGTGTCTTAGAGAAATTTAACTTCATTGGATCTGTAGAATGTTCCTTTAAAATTCAAAGAATACAAAAATAAAACGGTACATACCTATTTAAAATTATAGCAAATAATGCCATGACCGTAGTTTTGTTGTGCTCTTGCAAAATCTGAAATGAAAGACATTTTAATTAATTTTAGAATCTCAAAGAGACTATATAACGGATAATGACAAATATCTTTACTATTGGGCCAGATCAAAGACAAGCTTGGATACCAACTTAATTTCGTAGGTCCTGACTTAGTACGTTCGGCTATTATCCTTGATGGATTTGTACTTTATGTACCTAACAACTAGAAGAAGTATACATCGGTTAGATCTGCAATAATCTAACGTATACTTACTGACTACAAGTTAGAAGTAACTCTCCTGTATTTATTTACTTGGAAATTACTTCGTTTTTAGCATTAGAAAGAAGGTAACCGATCCTGACGTTCTTTTCATTGAAAAACACTTTTGAAAAATAAGTCACAGCAAATATGTAACAATTAGGAACGTAATATGGTTTCATAGTAGTGACTATTTTTTTTTCAATAAATAGACTCGTCACGATTGTTTAACCCTTTTCTATTGTAATAAAAACGAAGCATAGACATGTTACATATGTAACAGGATTTTTAAACTTTATTCATAGACCGATTGAATTTTCTGCAAGCCGAAATGTATTTAAAACATTTTACATTGTTTATCGTAACAAAATCGGTGCTGCTCAAGCTAGTGTTTTGTTTCATTTGCCCATTCAATTCTGGAGACAAAACACTACTAGACTTATAAGCTTCAAGGAACTAGATTTTAAGCCGAGTTTAGACCTGCAATTAAAAACATGCAAGTTGCATTACAATGCGAGGCAGTAAGGCGAACGAGATGGAAGTGGTCAATAGAGGGCCGCAATCTAATGCAACTTGCACGTCAAAACTGTGCTGTAGAGGTAAATACTCTGGCAAGATTTTCCGTCGAACTTACATGCTCTGTTCCCTATTAACCGAACAGGACGTCCCGCGAGTTACGCATCTTGTCCTTCATTCGTGAATGGAATTAACTACATTATTCGATGCCATTGGTATTCAAACGCGAAGGCGTTTTCGTTGGAATCGACTTGAAAGGACGTGATGTGAACGCGAGCCTTACGATGCGTGGAGCGTCTCTGAATTTGTATATACACTTGACGACAAAGAGCTGGATGTTAACAGAATTGGTGATAGCATAATGTAACGGTTTTAGGACGTAACTTTGAACATATACCGTGAGACTCACTCGTAGTGAAAAAAAAATATAGATAACTCATGTCTAGGGTTGGACTAGTCCGAAGCCCTTCGTCACGGACCACACGCCAAAGTGGTGCAGTTGGTATAGTATAAATCTTCCCAGGTGAATTTTTCGCTTCGAGCCCTTATCTTTCAAAACAAACGGTATCGTCATAGTATTAAGGTTAAAATTTAATGTAATGGCTCGAAGCGAAAAATTCACCTGGGAAGATTTATACTATAGCACACTCGACCCTAATTTATAACCAAGAAATGCGAGTTCGCATCTTGTCCGGCGCATCCGAAAACCTTTTCGTTTTTAAAAACGAGCATCAAAGTAGTGACGAAATACGAAAAAGGTCTTTTAAGATCAAAGCCTTCATTTAGTCTGTGTACTGTTGAATCATCCCGCTATAATAAAGCATAGCATCATGTCGGCCGGTGACACCCGAGGCCGCATGCGCACGTGACCGGGTTGCCATTAAATAAATGAAAAATGTGCGAGAAAACCCACAAATGCCGGCTTTTGATGACGTAGGACTGCATTTAGCCGACCAAAAAGTAAAGTGTGTAGTTAATTGTCCTGTGATATATATTTATTTACTTACTAGCTGGTGCCCGCGACTCAGTCTGCGGAAAATAGGGGTATGAAAAATAGCCTACGACCTATTCTCAGATTTACCAAATAAAGACAATTTTTTTATAAAAAGTTATACATATTATTACCTAGCCGTTGTAGTCCACAAGTTTTAGGCAACTTTTTAAGACAGAGTTTCGCGGATATTCACGGTTAACACACAAACTTGAGGTTATTAGAGTGTCTATAAATAGGCCTTGCTTCATTAACAAAATTGTGATAATGAAGTACTAATACAAACGATTCTATCCGCGTAAAGCGAAACAATAGGGAGTTGCGTTTTATGACAATAACACTGAAGATGAAGAAAATATTGTGATTGTTTTATTCCTTGTTTCATTTAAATTAGTGTCATATCAATAAAGTAAGATGGAAGATTTGAACTATTTAATAAATCAGTTGTAGAACCATTTTACAACAAGTGTCACAAATATATTAGTCACTAGCTGTTGACCGCGACTCCGTCTGCGAAGAATAGTAATATAAAAAATACCCTACGACCTTTTCTCAGACCTACAGAAAAAAAAATATAAAAACGGCAAATTTGTTTCGGAGGAATTCGATAACAAACACCGCGACACGAGATTTTTATATATTAGAAGATAATTCAATCTATGAACATAACATCAGAAAAAATTGTGGAAGCAACCAAAGACGATCTGTGAATATACCTTGGTAAAACGTTTTAGTTCAATGATATAACAGTCCTTAATTATCTTCTTGAAAAAACATTGATGCAACGTTAGAATATTTATTGCGAAAGGATACACTCCTGATTCAAATGGTTTGATTGAACGGCTCAACTGAATAGTACATAATGAGTACGCTTTACAACGTAGAATCATCTACAAACAGAGTGACGTAAATTGCGATGTGAATTATTATCTAGTCTCATACAAATTACCATCGCTAATGTGTATTTCTTAATCCTCAAACTCCTTATCTGGATTTAATTGTGAATTCAAACTCAATCCCATTTAGCTTGGAAGTTGAACGGCTCTTTTGGTACCCATGTTTAGAGGTATAGGTACTATATTGCCTCCAACGCGGTCTCTACAGAATTCGTTATTCGCTACCTTTGTCCTTCTCAAGGCCTCAATATCCACAAGAAATTTAATTTAAATCAGTACAGCGGTTAAAGAATTAAAAGGTAATAGCCAGATAGACAGACAGAGTTACTTTATTATAATCATGGATCCGTATCCACCAGTAGACATTAAGCCGTGGTGGCCTAGTGGTTTGACCTATGGCCTCTCAAGCAGAGGGTTGTGGGATCAAATCCCGGCTCGCATCTCTGATTTTTTCAGAATTTATGTGCGAAATTTACCATGAGCTTTACGGTGAAGGAGAACATCGTTAGAAAACCTGCATACACTGAAGAAATTCAATGATGTGAGTGAAGTTAAGAATCCGCACCGGGCCCGCGTGGGAACTACGGCCCAACCCCTCTCATTCTGAGAGGAGGCCTGTGCCCTGCAGTGGGAAGTTTTATAATAATCGGTCAAGCCGTTTCGGAGGAGTTCGATAACAAACACCGTGACACGAGATTTTTATATATTAGATAATTCAGTCTATGTAACATCATGAAGATTTGTGGAAGCAACCAAGGACGGGTCTGTAAGAATATATATTATTATTATTGCTCAGCATCAAGGTAAAATATTTTAGTTCAATGATATCATCATCATCATCCCAACCTATAATGTCCCACTGCAGGGCACAGGCCACCTCTCAGAATGAAAGGACTGGGGCCGTAGTACCCACGCGGGGCCAGTGCGGATTGGGAATTTAATTCAATTAACCCCGGATTAATTTTTAGAAATCCGTCCTTATCCCTTGCATACACCATAAAGGCGATCTCAATGCAAAATTTCAGACTTCTAAGGCCGAGGATTTGTGTTAGGCGTTGATAAGTCAGTCAGTCAATCAGTCAGGACTTTTCTTTTTATTATACAGATAATTACGATAGAGAACTTGATACGCATTAAATTTCAGGCGAAAAATTTTAACTTAATATTTTAATAGCTACTCCACGACAAGGGCCCTTGGCGCTAACAATTTTGGTATTAAAATATTAATTTCACCGTTATTGGCCTTTCTAATATTGCATCTCTGGGGCTTGCCGGCGCAAACAGAATTTTTCAGGATACACTGGTAACCAATATTGACATGGCGCTTTCATCTTCTGTACTATGTAAAGAACAAACTCAATTTTATTATTTTTACACAATTGTTGCTCAGTTTTCAAAGGAAAATTTAACAAAAAAAAAGTTGTAATTTTATATCTATCTTCATGATTAAGAGTATCCACTGGAGACTGTAACACAGTGATAACTAACACAGTCTCCAGGGTTCATATTGTAATTATACATGTGTTTTGAACAATAAAGATTTATTATTATTATTATACAAGCTGCTGCCGGCGACTCCGTCTGCGAAGAATTCGTTTCTCTCTATCCCGCGGGAACTATGCAATTTTCCGGGATTAAAAGTATCCTATATGTTAATCCGGATTACAAACTATCTGTGTGCCAAATTTCATCAGAATCCGTCAAACCGTTTTAGCGTGAAAGAGTAACAAACATCCATCCATCCATCCATACATACTTACAAACTTTCGCGTTTATAATATTAGTAGGATTATTATTAATAATGAAATTGGCGTAGCATGGGATTAAACAGTATTTACAGTACATCTGTATGGTCTTATTACGGGCAAAATGCGATATTTCTAATTTCAGCAAGAAAAATAAATGCAAGCAAAGCTTGGACACCCAGGTAGTTACCACAGAAATAAGCTAAACTAATTAAATTCCATTAACACTTAAGCGCAAACTCGTCGACATGTGTATCCTGCCCGTCCTAACCTACGGTGCACAAACATGGTCTCTGACCGAAAATCAAAAGTCCAAACTTAAGGTTTGCCAACGAGCGATAGAGCGCAGCATATTAGGCGTGAAGAGGATAGATAGAATCCGGAACACCGCGCTGCGCTCAAAAACACGCATAGTCGACGTTGGGAAAAAGACTGCTAAGCTGAGGTGGGACTGGGCTGGACACGTCTGTCGCATGCACCCACAAAGATGGGCTCACACAGTAACTTGGTGGGTGCCGGAGAACGGCCAGCGCCGACGAGGCAGACCAAGAAGGAGATGGCGGGACGACTTGGACGTGTATGAAAAGGACTGGCCTGATATTGCGCCAGAAAGGGAGTTGTGGAAGTCAAGAGGAGAGGCCTTTGCCCAGCAGTGGGACACTATGCCGGGCTAATAAAATAAAAAAATAAAAAAAATAAAAATTAAATATGTCTATTATGAGAGAATATAAATACCCCATCCCATCCCACAACTCGACCTACATTATTATCCGAACATCATTCTTTTCTTCCTCTTAAAACCTGCCTTTATAAAGAACATCGAAATTACTTGCTTCTAGACCATACACGACACTGTTGTGAATCTAGACTTCACGCATTGCGACATGGCCGTTGCTGCCAGACTGGTCCAAGCCATTTATAGCTACTATAATTGCCGAACAAGCCAGTAATGGCTTATTTAATCCATGGACCGGTTTAGACTATTTCGCCAAACAGTGCTGCTAATAAATTGCTAGCGGTTGATCAGAGGACCATTTTTCGTTTAGTCGCCACAAGCCATTATAGATAGGGCTGGGCAGTGAGTTGTGACTTGAATATAGTATTTTGATAGTTGCAATTCGATGAAATTCAAGTGAACTTTATTAAGAGGATACGATGCGCACCATTTCTCCATACAAACGTAATCCCCAGTTTCCTCCCTGGATAATGGCTTTAGAGCCAATTTTTTTTTACTGTGTAATCTTTATCTACCACAGCTATGCCCCTATGTTTCGTTTTTTTTCCATATTTCAATTAAAATAAGAAATATGAGCTTTCCAAAACTGAAAAAATTGCCCAATTACAACGTCATTTTCAGACACTCATCAGAAAAGAATCTCTCATATAAACAAAAAAAAAGAAAACATAGGGGCATAGCTAAGTCTGTCTTCTAATTATTTTTGAAAAAAAAAAATTTTATTGGTCCAGTTTTCGAGAAGAAAACAGGGGATTACGAAATGCTGTTTGGTCAATTTTACGCGCCTATTAACGGTCTGAGCTGCAGTTGTCCCGCTCTCGCTGTACTGACACGCAGGGGTTCGGGCGAGACAGCGACATTTCATTAAAATACCTTTTTCTCAAAAGTCTCTCAGCCATCGTACCCTCTTAAGGACAAACGAATTAGAAGCAGCATAGATTCATATCTGCTGCATTTGCAAAAGCTGACGTAATTTTAATTATGGATTACTTGCGAATTATTTAGCAAATAATGCCCAAAATTTTTTTATCGTTTTTTTTTTTTTCAAATATAATTCTTGGTATGTACTTTATGCAGTACATTGCCAAAATATTTTCATCCAATAATTTACACATCAAAGTTAGTAAGTAAATGATAACGAGAGTAGTTTCTTTATTAAGTATATTCCACATTACGATAAAATTTCTCATAAGCCGCAAAAAATCTTATAGGTAATGTGCAAAAGGCCTTATACCAATCTGTAGCTTTTAGTATCTCAATAATAAATATACCTAAAGTGTTTTTAAGGTTGTTATAAAAACGCAAAGTTTACCATGAAACCGAAGGTGAATGTTTCCTATTTAAGAACCACGTTACGGTTGAGGAGTTTTTCCATGTTTTAATTAAAGTTGTTTAGCATCTCTGGCTTTGATCTTGCGGAAATACCCTTTTTCAAACATGAAAAAAATAAGGTAAGTCGTCCAAGAGCGTTATGTTTGTTTTTGAATGAAGAAGGTTCATATTTATATCTGCCTACATATCAATGAGACAGTTTGACTAATCATAGTACACAAAATACTTCAAAAAATGTGTACCGATTTTAATCGATTTATGCTCAGAATTCAGACTAAAATAAAAACCCTTTCGTCTCTTCAATGTTTAAAAACTAAAACTCATGTAGACGCTATTCTAATTTCAAATCTCTTATTTTTCTACAGCCAGCGTTAGAGTCTGAAAAGAAAATTGATTGGTTCATTCGTCATTCATTTATCGTTTCATTCATTACTACTTATTATCCGTTCAAGAACAATAGAACCTTATTGCAACGCTAGCTGGTGAGGTACGGTACGGTCTGCGTTGCTCCTCTATTTACTCGTATACCGTTCCGCTAGGGTTTAACATCATAATTACGATACAATTTGAATTAAGAATAATGGTGATCGTTTTTTGCTTTTTAATTTCTAATTATGGCATTTTTTGTTTTTAAGTTGATACGTAGTTTCAATGAAGGTTAAGTGGAGCGTTTTTATTGTTTGAGCATGCGATTTCACCAAGAGTCTAAAAAATGTTTAAGTTTAGTAACAATTTCCTTCTGATATTAAAGTAGATGAAAAAGTTGAGTTCATGGCGTAATACTCGTCAATAGTAATTACTACTGTCAGTGTTTGTCTACATATAAATAATGTTAGCAATGTGGATGCCATTAGTAGTACGATTTAGGTCGCGAGTCTTCAAATAAACCGACTATTTCAACATTTAAATTGCACCGACGATACAAATGTTCTAAACAAAAACATAATGTTTGAATCATTTACATTAATATTGCGAATGCAGTTTCTTCACTTCGTCTCTGACTATTGAACACACGTTAACGCAACTTCACATTCGATTATGGTGAAAATCAGTGTAGGAATGGACATAGTAAAGGAAAAGGAAATTCCCGTTGCTAAATATATTATACAAACAAAACGTAAAAAAACTTGATAATGCTCAATAATATTTTTTGCACCCTTGCAAACTCGCACACTGTCCAGCATTATTAATAAATAATAATACATATCTCTAATAATAACGCGTCATAAATCATCGACAATGGCCACTTTTTTTCTAAAAAGAAATACCTTGAGAACGTCTGGCAGATGATTCCTCACACAATAAGGCACTGCGTTTGTCAATACTACCGACCCGTGTAAACTTCACAGGTGGCTGCACTGAACTAGGGACCAAGTTACGGCGAGCTACCCTGCCCCCCTCGTTCGTACAAAACACAGGCGTTAGAGGGGTTTGGAACATAAACGAGAGGCCTTGAATCACTGGTACGCCAGCAGGTGGACTGACACCGGCCAGTTACCTGCTCAGATAAAGGAAAAAGAATTCGAACATCCAGTTTGAAATTTGAATTAATTGCTTAGGGTTGTATTAAGGACTGAAGCCACCCGTTCAAAGAAAAATATAACTTATTATTAACGCAATACCTTATGTTCGCGATGCGTTGAGGTTTCTGAGGAATGTTTTGTTTTTAAAAAGTTCTATCCGGTCAGGCTGCCAGGATTATGAACTTTTTTTGAAAATGGCCAATGTTTCTCAATTAATGTCGCGAAACCGAGGCATTTTCCAAACAAAACAAATTAAAATACAGAACTTCATTAAATATTCAGCGGTATAATTCGAATCATCTCGTCAGAGCCTGCGCGGGCGGTGAAGTTGAAGCGTTTTTTTAACGACCTCGAATATGAAATGTCGGACAAAAAAGTTTGTAAGGAATTTAAATACTAAGCAAAATTATGTACTTGATGTAGTTGTATACTAATACATTGTATTGTACATAACAAGTTCCAGAATTGTCTTCTTAAACTTGACTAAATCATATATCCGAACTGATTGAAATTAAACTTACTTATATATGAAATGCATAATTTAAATTATTGGAAATAGATATTATACATATCTAAGACTTTTGAATTAGGAACTTGACTGAGGAAGGGTAAAAGCTAAATACAATGTTAATGAAATATGTTTCCATAACTATATAAGTATTTTTTTTAAATTACTTTCTGTCAAGTTTCTTTAGGCGCATTATTGGTCTTTCCGAAAGCCCTACTTACACAATCAAAACCTAAGCTAGCAAAAACTTCAGCGTGCGCAAAAATCGCAGCGTTTAAAAACACGCCACGTTTTTATATAACACGGGATTCCGATCAAGTGCAAAAATTAATTATCCCGAACTCACCCCAACGAGATAACTCAATCGCCTGGAATCAAATTAATTCGTTCAAAATTTAAACAAGCGACAATTTCGTTGCCTAAAGAATTATTATTATTGGCAACATTATTCGAAGATGTAAGTATTTTTGTGTTGGAAACAACCACCTGCGAAGAAATTCAATGATGTATGTGAAGTTCCCAAACCGTTTTGGGACCGCGTGGGAACTAGCCATCTCATTTTGATTTTTGTGCCCTGCAGTCAGATGTGTATAGGCTAGTGTGATGAACTAACTACAATGAAATACGTATTTGTCTACATAAGTATGTATGTATGTATGTAGGTATCCTTAGTAGGACCTCTGCTTAGTTTGGGACCAGGTCAATGGGAATGTTGACACCACCAATCAACTGACGTTCTTTTTATGAGCTGTCAAAACACAATCTCCCATAGAGTTTGAATGATAATAGCGACATATGACGTCATTGTTCGCATACTCAATCAACTAACCATTTATTTGTTTTAAAACAACAAAAAATCTAATTTTGCATTTAATCGAAAATTAATCTGACTTTCAGGGCTGAAATAAAGCGTTTTTTTACTGGAGTTGTGTCTTAAATTTTTTTTTTAATGGTGTCAACATCCCTATTTGTGTCAATTGTTCCACGATATTTATTGAAACAAAAAATCACACATTGGAATATTTTCACTTATTGATACGAGTTTATAGTGCTCGTATAAGTTGTCATAAGCGCTTTAGAACCACGATAGTCTAGGTAGATACTACTGATACTTATGGCCGATGGGGCAAAAAGGTTCTCGAGTGGCATGCACAGACCGGAAGACACAGTGTAGGTGGGCCTCCAACAAGATGGAGCGACGACCTGGCTAAGGTTGCGGGATCGCGTTGGATGCGGATGGCACGGGACCGATCTGTTTGGCGAGCCTTGGGGGTCGCCTATATGTTCAGCAGTGGACGTCTTTCGGCTGAAATGATGAGTCTAGGTAGATAAAACTTTACTTCAATTCCCACGCGCGTAATTTTACCTTATTCGGTGGCAGAGCAATTACCTTAGTAAACAGGCAACTTGACCGCGACGACGATTTGCATAAAAACAAAAGAATTCTGGTAAATACAAGTACAAGTAGCGTACGATCGTACGATAGGTTACGTACCAACGAAGCGTTACTATTGGTTTGCGGTCATTGTCGACATTCGTTTTTCACAATTGGATTTTTGACTCTAGTCAAAATAGTAATTATAAATCGATTGTACAATCGATACTAAATCACCTCGTTTCGGGAAAACAACCACTAAAATTTCACGGTGTATAAGTCCCAGTGCAGGGCACAGGCCTTCTCTCAGAATGGGAGGGGTTGGGCCATAGTTCCCACGCAGGCCCAGTACGGATTGGAAACTTCACACACACCATTGAATTTCTTCGCAGGTGTATACAGATTTCCTCACGATGTTTCCCTTCACTGTAAAGCCCGTGGTGAATTTCAATTTAATTTCGCACATGAATTCCGAACAACTTAGGTCGATTTGTGCTAGCCGGAACTTGAACCCACGACCCTCTGCTTGAGAGGCCAAACCAAACCAAACCACTAAGCCACCACGGCTTCTCGAAGTTATCGAAGTTGCTCACAAAATTTCACGAGAATTTGTTGATAAATGCGACCAGATAGACGTAGTAGAGGAGAACAGATAAACGGACAGCCGGACGGCTGCACTTTACTGGCACATTCTAGATATTTTTTCGGCCTTTTCGTGGGACTAGGCTAAACATGCATAACCATCCATCTAGATTATGTTCGGACATAACCGAACTTTTGTTCGTGTATATCATTTTTTTAATATTTGTCAAGATCGCACTAACGATAGTTTTTGTACAATAGTCGTGGTCACATTAAGTGTTCCTTACAAGCCCGAAGATCATTCTTACTTAATGTACAGGAAAAGCTATCCATATTCGTACGAAAGCCTAGTCTCAAATCTCAGAACAATACCTTTAATCTCGAACAGTTATTATCTCCCATCCTTTGTATCCAGCCAGTTTGACCACCTTTGTCCAATAGCCGTTAAAAAAAACAAAAGGCTACTTCAAATCTCGAGTTTTAAAAATAAAACGTTCCACAAAGAGTCGTTATGGTAACCAAGTTATCTTTGCCGTCGTTAGCCGCGCCACTGTCTAAAGCAAATTATTAGTTAACATCAAAATATGTGTAGTTCCTTTTCTGGCCGTTGGTAGTTTTAAGTTTGCACTGAAAGGTTTTATGCCAGGTAGTTTCTCAGAATTCGATTCTTGTTGAAGTGTAATTTTTAGTTTGCGTTCATAATTTACCCGTCTCGATTAGGTTTTGGGTTCGGCAACCTGTTGCTTTTATTTTTTTTTCCATTTGACTTAGAAATACGGTAGGTTTTGCCCGCATACAGAATTTAAATGCAACTTGTAACAATTGCAATCAATAAATTAATAATATAGTCTCAAGTCAAACGATTATTTAGAATGATTTTTTCGCTTCTTTTGACACGCACGTAAAAACGGGCTTATAATTTACACATTAATTTACTAGAACGTAACAGCTTCTTATAAAATTTTTGATTCACTACGTAAAATCTTCGAAAAACACTATTTATCACTTTCACGAAACAATTTGAAACAATTCTGACATAAATTTACCAAAAAATCTGTCTTTTAAAACGCATTAGCTAACCATTTTTCTTCGTATTCACAGCACATTTGGCTAATAAACGCGTGTCTATATCTTACGTTGAATCGTGGTTGTGGTCGTGACTCTACTTCTAAAGTTATAGTGGCCAACCGTCCGTGGCCGCCGGGATAGTCTCGTAAAATTATATGGGGAGGAAACGTCGACGATGCGATTGTCTTTTTTCCCTTGGCTGCGTTTAAAAAGTTTTCGGATTGAATGTTGCTGGCCAGTTATGTCTTGAAGAAAAGTTTGGAATGTGGAAGAATTAAAAACAAATAGCTTTAAATTTAGAATTAAATGCCACAGTGTAGGATCGTAACAGTGTATTGGTAGATATCTGGGCCATTCTACTTTTCGTTGACCAGTCATTTTTTGTACTGTGCTCTTCAAATATTTTTTTTACAAAAACGGTAAAGTCCTCGGTTTAAATCATTAAAGATTTAAATAGGCACATAATTAAGCTTACATTTAAAATTATTACTATGTATAAAAAGTAATCATTATTATCTATAAAGTAGGTAACGCAGTGGACATGCATGTCCCCGCCATTTGTATGGAAATTGATGTATTTTCCGCTGAGTTACCAATTTTTTCCACAAAATTTCTTTGAATTTAAAGTTTTATTGCTTTAAAACATTACATTTAGGTGTTTCAGTTTGTATATAAGTTATTTACACTTGAAAAAAATCACCAGGTATGCCTTATATTTCACAAAAGATTAATGGTTACTTAAAAGTAGAATGGCCCATCTACGCCACAGCACCAAAAACAAGTGGATAGATGTCGTAAAACATTTAAAAATTTCACAACCAACCAGCATCAAACACAGCCACTAAAATCGCCAGCAATCAAAAACAAAACACGTAACAAATCGCGAATAATCTAAAAAAACAAAACACGACCGCAGATACAAAATTCTAATTTAATTTGGACATAATAAAACCTGCTGCACGCTTCGTCGGCTTGCACCGTTCACATGAGAATTCTACGGTCACTGACTATGTAAATGTGGCCGTACCGCCATAAGAATGAGACTTAAGAGCGAGGTTTTAAAGTCTACTAGTGACTAATTTACTAGAGTTAGAAGAAATACAGTTAGTACGCTCTGAGAAACAATGGAATGTTTGACGTTCACGCAAATCATGGCGTACAGGAAATTTGAATTCTTATTTATTTGACGGCCTTGGAGAAAATTTGTGAGGTAAATTGGTCTCGTTACTGTTTTAGTTCATGGAATAGTTACTTTTACAAACGCAAGCAATATTTTTCGTTGAGGAATTCAATCGACATCACTTACTTAAAACCCATACCAATAGAATCTAACAATGCGAGCAAATATGTCGTGAACACCAAATTGTCTCAAAAATATAAAAAACATATTGATTAAATCCAGTTGATTTCATATTCTTTGAAGTAACACAATGAGACAAAGACCACTACAGTGCGGCGTGAGGTAGTTCACGGTTTGTTTTTCGTTCGAATCAATATTGAAAACGAACCATGGATTGCTTCGAAACATGTCAGGTATACCTCTACTAATAACACCTAACCGCCCGGCCACGACTTCGCGCGTTTGGCGGCGCG
The DNA here is from genome assembly GCA_947859365.1 of Archips crataeganus. Lineage (NCBI taxonomy): Eukaryota > Metazoa > Arthropoda > Insecta > Lepidoptera > Tortricidae > Archips > Archips crataeganus. The sequence goes on from OX402048.1 coordinate 21,782,918, forward strand.
GCAAGCGTTTTATTAGTTCATTGCGTGTGCCGCTAGGTAACCATTGTACGGCGAGCGTCTCGGCCGTGCAATGAACAGAGGAAACGCCTGCCGCGCCGCCAAACGCGCGAAGTCGCGGCCGGTCGGTTATGCGTGATTGTCCCGCGTTCCTTATTTTAGAATTCATGTTTTCAATACTAGATTATAAGAGACAATTTGGAGTCCATGTCAATTGATTATATTTTTACGACGAATTTTAGATTTAATTATTTACTAAAACCAAAACATGAAAGTTACGTAACATACAAAAACGGCTTTCTCTGAGCGTGTCATAGATTTCGTTGTTTTAATAGATATTACATTGCATGTATGTATTTGACTCAATCTTCAATGAACACTTCGTTATTCATTTAAGTATGAAGGTAACAATGAATACTACGAAGTCTACTCGAAACCACGGCCACTACGATCAAAATGTTCGCGTTTAAATCCAGATTTTTAAAAATATCTATGCGTTAAAATCGCGAAACTTTAGGTAATACGATATACTACACAGTCTGTCCGACCTTCAATGCAAGCCGGGAGTTGCCCAATCGTAGGCAGTCATCGTTGAAACAAAGTGCGCTCACTATACTACGCTATTCTGATCCTTGTTAAAGGCACATACACATTTCGGACCACCCCGGTCACTTCACAACTGGTCAATCAACAGTTTCTGTCACTCCTAGTCCACTAATGGCCGTCGTCTAGACGGCATTGTCCAATAACGCGGAACCGTCATTTGCGGATGTAATGGCGGCAGATTAGCGGGTTTTTACACGGGTTCAACGACCGGTCATGTAATGTAGGTGTGGTAAAGTAATATGTTGCGTTGACATCTCTGTGCTGAGATGAGCGGAGTTAAAAATGTGATGTCAAACGGTTGAGAAAACACAGAACTATTAAAAAGAGAGATAGAATTGTCACGCGAGTTTAAACCGCGTCCCCTAGCCGGCTGAAAAAGAGATACCTATCGATTTATGTATGTATGTAAAACTCTTTATTGTACATCATCATATACCCATAAGATTTCCATTGCCAGACAAAGGCCTCCTCCAAATAGTTCAACAACGATCGATCCTGCACTACCCACATCCAAGTGGGTCATGCGATCTTTCCTCACGACACACATACATTACACATTATTTCTTCCCAACATCATTTTAATAACGAATTAACGACCCTAATATACATTTTAGCGTTTAAATCCTTCTACAAAAGCATTAAACTTCGTATAAAAAAACACTACTTAATATCAAATTGTTTCACAAGACCACGGTTATACTAGTATTCAAATTTTAATTTAATTTACACTCCAAATTATATTTTGTCCCGATATAGCTAAAATATTCGAACATCATGGCCACCTCAGGCATTATAGTCAGATTTTTCCAACCGCATTCTTAGCCGGGCAGATTCACACGGTCACACGGTCACATGCACACACGTGTACACTAGGGCTGGCAATGCCATCAACACATTATTTTTTACCACCTCGAAATTATTAGACCAGAGGAAATGCAACCACAGCGTGGAACGTCCACCAACGAGATGGACGGACGATCTGGTGAAGGCCGCAGTTCAGGGTGGATGCAAGTCGCTTCCAACCGTAATGATTGGGCATCGATGAGGGAGGCCTATGTCCAGCAGTGGACGTCCTACGGCTGAAATGATGATGATGAGGAAATCTGTGTAGCGCAATCGCTATCGCATTTGCCATCTCTTTCCGTTGTCATTTACCTTGACAGATACGAACAAAAATGGCGCTTACAATAAATAAATAAATAAAGAAATAAATACAATAAAACTACAGTAGTGAAAAAATTGGCTTAAAATTTGTGAGAGCCACGTTTTTGGCTTAGTTAGTGTATAATCTATGTACGAAAATCAACTACATAGGAATTGGGAACTATGTAAAATTTTAGTCCTAACTTAATTAGGTTAACATTTCATTGCACCTAAAATAATTTAAATATCTTTACATACCTACACTTAAAAAGGTAGTCTCTGACGCGAACTTAATTCTTCAAGGGATCTCTAATAATAAATCTAAAAAAATCTTACAGAGGCGTTTTGATAGAACAAAATGATATTCTGATATTTATTTTTAGGAGTTGCGATGAATACATAACAAAAATAGTGTACCGTAAATTTTGTCCTGAACATTTGCCGTCCGATCCAGATTCCTCAAATTCCAAGTGTAATTTCGCATATATGTATACACGTAATTGCATTGGGTTATCCTGTAATGATAGTTGTTATGTGAAATAAATAAATAAATAAATAAATAAATAAATAAATAAATAAATAAATAAATAAATAATAAATAAATAAATAATTTAAAAAAGAACTCGCAAGTGCGATACGCAGCTTGAATCCACGACCCTCAGCTTAACAATCCACGGTTCCTACATGCCTCCATTTATCTTTCAAAGGAGGACTTCACCCGCTTTTATACTTCGTTTTTTTAGCATTAGAAATAAGGTAAACAATCTTGACAAGTCTTTTTATCGAAAAACGCTTTTAATAAAACTAGTAACTATTACTTATGAAACCAAAAGAGTGTAAATGACCATATTTCCTTTCAAATTGTTACATATTAGCTGTGACTTATTTTTCAGAAGTGTTTTTCAATAAAAAGACACGTCAAGATTGCTTATCTTCTTTCTAATGCTAAAAAAAACGAAGTATAGTGTCCGGATTCGCTTAAAATTTGGTGCAGGTATAATATAAATCTTCCCAGGTGAATTTTTCGCTTCGAGCCATTACATTAAATTTGAACCTTAATACTATGACGATACCGTTTGTTTTGAAAGATAAGGGCTCGAAGCGAAAAATTCACCTGGGAAGATTTATACTATATGTAGTTTATTATGACAATGCAAGTTCGGTCAACAAGACGTACAATCAGCAAAGAAGCTTGAATTAAAAAAAAACTTGTTTTAGACATATTTTTCATTTTCTTAACTGCCACCCCTAGCACACACACACACACATAGTTTTCACATGTTCACGGTCAGTGACTATGTAAATCGGGAATTTTGAATAAGTCGGCAGCACAATGGGAACGGGAAAGTTCCTTATCAAAGATTAATGGGCCTTTAAAATAATTACTTTAATTATCTCCCGGGATATTTAATTCTATTTAAGGAAGAAAAAGTTTAGGCGAGATCATGAAGTTTCTGTTTTTTCCTTATGCAATTTTTTTAATGCTAAACGCATATATTTCTATTTGATCACATTTAATTTCAACAATAATTAAAACTGATTGAAATAGTCAAATAAGAGTTTACTCTTAAATAAATATATTCAGGTAACGCAAAGTATTGGTTGATGGAATATTTTTGCGTAGATTGACTATTTACAAACTAAAATAGAAAATGTTTCAAAATCTTACTTGATTTTGCCGTTTTGAACTGGATAACAACATAATTCATTGTATTTTATAACTTTCCTGAACAGTTGTGTATCAATTCTTCTTTTTTACATTTACCTTCGAGAAGTTAAGTATGAAGTATTTTTTTCTATTTATTTTTTTATTTTCTTCAACTTCTATTTTTATTACTTTTACGGTCATCCCGTGAAACCATATATTTCAAACTAAATACAAACTGAAATATAGATGCACAGAAAAAACCCCAGAAAAAATACCAATGCTGGGAATCGAACCCAGGTCCTCAGCGTTCCGTGCTGCGTGCTTACCCCTACACCATCACTGGTCTAGAAGTTAGCGACGAATCTTTCCTATACATCGTACACTTCAGTCTGTTATAATCACATTAGGCAGTGATAAAGCGCATCTATGTTATGCCCTCTACCGAGAGACTTCAACACTGAGGACCTGGGTTCGATTCCCAGCATTGGTCTTTTTTCTGGGGTTTTTCTGTGCATCTATATTTCAGTTTGTATTTAGTTTGAAATATTTACCTTCGAGTACAATCGTAGTTTTCCGTTTTTTGTATTTTAGAACTATCGATAGTTGTGGTTTCAGTGTACGATTTTAAAAAAGATGCATTTGTTTTGTATACTGTTTTTTTTAACGTGTTTTTTTAAAATATGACAGAGTGGTCTTTTTCAGCAGAGACCACAATTTGGCTTACCACTCTGTCACGGCATTCTACGAAAAATAAGCGTTTGAAAAAAATGCTGGTTAGAGAAACTGAAAGATTTCATAACATTAATAGATAGAAAAATATGTACGATTATTCGAACATTATAAAACTGAAAATATCAATACTCTAATGAGATGCCATAATAAGACGAAGGACAGGCTATTGTAGGTAAAAAAGAAGAACAACCCAAGTACCTCTTCTACCTAGAAATTTACAAATCAGACTATAATTAGGTATGTGTCATATATTCAGTCCCATTTTAGGAAACTAGATGTAATACATAAACCGATGAAGAAATAAGTAGTTTGTGTGAAACTATGTTGGTGCCAATTACGAACAATTAAATACAGAACTGTCCACATTTTAACCGATTACGATGCCTAAGTGGAACTAATTGACTTTATCCGCCGTTTGCTTAATGTTGCTGTTTATGAAATAATTATTTGGTATAATTGTATTACACGTGTGTACCCACCCTAGCGGTTACTTTTTATAAATTAACTAATTTTTGAAAAATAATCTTAACTAAAAATAACAGTAATCTGTAGATAATTTCTTAATCTCAATCTGATTTTCTACTAGACAGTCTAAAAAAAGCCCCCGTGGCATCGTACCCTAAAGGTTTTAGTAGTTGTTAAGTTAGATACCTATTTAGTTTATATTTAAGTTTTATTCATTGGTATTTAAATGTTTCTTAATATTTGTATTCTATGAATAAATTAATCTGATTTTTATTTGTCTATTTGATTTATTTTCAAGGATTGATTACTGAACTGGTCCTGAAAAAAATATGTATATGTATACGAAAACCTAGCTCCTTTGCAAGGTTTCAAACTATCTCCATACCAAATTTGATCTAAATCGGTTCATAAATTAATAATATTAGTAATTATTCTTATGATGATAAAGATTGTGAGGGTGTTTGGATATTTGTTAGTTTTGTTACTCAATGATACAACATCTGAACCGATTTACATATAATTTATTGTACGTATTACTAAGCACATTTTTACTTATGAAACATTACGCCAAATTGAAAAACAATTTGTTAGCGAATCAAACACTCATTTCAAATAGATTTGTGCACAATAGATACAGTACATTTTACAAAAAAAAGATACATACAGTGGAAGATATAACCTCCTCCTTTTATTGAAATCGTTTAAAAACTACTGACTAAACTACTTAACAATTTTTTGGATGGAAAGAGTTTATCAACCAAGTTTTCAACTTGTTTTGAAACAATTTTTGGTTTTACATTCTTCCTCCGAGAATAGGCTGTTGAATAATACGCGGTATCTTAAAATCGTCCTTTTTCCAGAATAGTTACAGCTTTGTTGAAATTTTGTATAAAGATAGCTTAAATCACGAGGAATGACATGGTTTTATACTGAAAATAATCATAGTTCCCCCTTGATACCGGTAACCGAATTATTTATTATGTATTAATTTAGTAAATAAGACAAATGCAAATTATGCCCGACGGCTAATTTTAAATATTGAATGAATGGGTTTTCATGAAATACTGAAATACAGTATTATGAATAAAATAATATAATAAAAAATACGGATAACTCACGTCTATGAACGACGACGTCGTATGAGTTAAGTCTCAAGGCAGCGTCATGTTCAAAATGACATATGATTTTTTTTTAAACCCTACTATATGTATAATAATGTACCTATCTAAAAAAGGTAATTAATCTCGTAAATTCTTTACTTTTCTAGTTAAAAAAGGTAAATAATTAATTTTCTATGATTCAGAAATACACTCTTGAATACCTTAATATACCTATACATATATTTATATGTTGCTTTAAGAAACCAGTTGTTAAATAACAAGGAAATTAAACTACTTGTGGTAGGTATCCTGTTCTAAATTTTAACGAATTTATTTTACGAAAACTCATTTTGATTTTGTTTTAGGAGTCACTTTATGATCTTTATTAATTACTACTGTACTTTGGTCTCAACTACGAAAAAAACATTTTTTTAAACGTAATCATGACCATAACCACTGTAATATGGCCGAAACTTTAGAGTTAATTTCAAAAATAGTTATATTTTTCGCGATTGTGGTATTAATATTAATTATAAGTCACAATCGGCAAAGAAAACGTTGTATTGTATCTTGATTAATAGAATTATATGGTATAATTATTTAAATATACTTACACTTATAGGCATTGTAAATTTTACTAACGTTAAATGCTTAATCATTACAATTCATTACAGAAAGATGCTATTTTCGCAGGAAAAAGTGCGTCCTACCCTCTTTCTATGAGAAGACATCAACGCGCGCGCAGGTCATTACATCGATTTAATTAGATTAACTTCTTTGCCTACGCAAAATGGACATGTAGAAATCTGTATTCTGAGTGAAAAGGTTTATTAAGAGTTCATTTGTTTTTAACCCTAACATATCCCTTCTTTACCCCTTAAAAAAGTACATAATACTTCACCGAAATCGTTCCAACGCTTGACTGTTCCAAGACGCAAAAAATCGTGTTTCTTGCTGGCCATAAGAACAAAATCTGAGCTACTACCTAATTTTTTTACAAGTTATGAATAGGCGTGTATGAATCGACACGGACACGTGAAACGAGTTCGCGCCGGTCAAGGTCTAGACATGAACCCGGATGTAATGCAATAACGTCCCAAAACCCCTATATAGCTCAATTATTGCTTCAAAACTCACCACTATCCGCGCTTCTGGAGCATCCTGGATACACACTGGAGTAATTTTTAATTTTGGAAGCGGTAAAGAGACCGGCGCACGCACAGTGGGGCGGAGGCGACTGACGGCTTGCCGCCGCCGCTCCCCGCGCGCGATTGGTCGAGCCGCCGCGGTGACGTCACCGCACGACGAATTAAAATTCACGCTCGCGACGAGCGCGGCCGGAGACGCCCGAAGCCGCTCGAATATATTTCGGATTGATGCTGGCCGTTTAGTCTGGCGATTTTTCGTGGCGTTTAGTTTTAAAGGTTTGATGTGAAAGCCTTTGGCGTTGAAGTCACGCCACGCTATACATTTTTAAATACCTACAAAATGGTAAATGTTTATATTTTAGACGAAAAGAAAAGATTATATTATGAATGAATCTACTTTAAATTTGAGACATAGACAAACAGTGAAAGAACTAAAGTCTATTTTTGAAGAATTTCCAGTTTTGTGATTATGTTGAAACGTAAATATTTCGTATATTTCAAACTAAATACAAACTGAAATATAGACGCACAGAAAAAACCCCAGAAAAAAGACCAATGCTGGGAATCGAACCCAGGTCCTCAGCGTTCCGTGCTGCGTGCTTACCCCTACACCATCACTGGTCTAGAAGTTAGCGACGAATCTTTCCCATACATCGTACACTTCAGTCTGTTATAATCACATTTAGGCAGTGATAAAGCGCATCTATGTTATGCCCTCTACCGAGAGACTTCAACACTCCTTCGGAGCTACCCGCTCACCTGGACCAAGAGATGGCGCTACTAGGCCAACTTTTACAAGTTAAGTATTTTTATTACTTTTACGGTCATCCCGTGAAACCATATATTTCAAACTAAATACAAACTGAAATATAGATGCACAGAAAAAACCCCAGAAAAAAGACCAATGCTGGGAATCGAACCCAGGTCCTCAGCGTTCCGTGCTGCGTGCTTACCCCTACACCATCACTGGTCTAGAAGTTAGCGACGAATCTTTCCCATACATCGTACACTTCAGTCTGTTATAATCACATTTAGGCAGTGATAAAGCGCATCTATGTTATGCCCTCTACCGAGAGACTTCAACACTCCTTCGGAGCTACCCGCTCACCTGGACCAAGAGATGGCGCTACTAGGCCAACTTTTACAAGTTAAGTATTTTTATTACTTTTACGGTCATCCCGTGAAACCATATATTTCAAACTAAATACAAACTGAAATATAGATGCACAGAAAAAAACCCCAGAAAAAAGACCAATGCTGGGAATCGAACCCAGGTCCTCAGCGTTCCGTGCTGCGTGCTTACCCCTACACCATCACTGGTCTAGAAGTTAGCGACGAATCTTTCCCATACATCGTACACTTCAGTCTGTTATAATCACATTTAGGCAGTGATAAAGCGCATCTATGTTATGCCCTCTACCGAGAGACTTCAACACTCCTTCGGAGCTACCCGCTCACCTGGACCAAGAGATGGCGCTACTAGGCCAACTTTTACAAGTTAAGTAATACTTACTTGCTTACGTAGTTAGTATACTTAACTTGTAAAAGTTGGCCTAGTAGCGCCATCTCTTGGTCCAGGTGAGTGGGTAGCTCCGAAGGAGTGTTGAAGTCTCTCGGTAGAGGGCATAACATAGATGCGCTTTATCACTGCCTAAATGTGATTATAACAGACTGAAGTGTACGATGTATGGGAAAGATTCGTCGCTAACTTCTAGACCAGTGATGGTGTAGGGGTAAGCACGCAGCACGGAACGCTGAGGACCTGGGTTCGATTCCCAGCATTGGTCTTTTTTCTGGGGTTTTTTCTGTGCATCTATATTTCAGTTTGTATTTAGTTTGAAATATATGGTTTCACGGGATGACCGTAAAAGTAATAAAAAAATGAAGTTGAAGAAAATAAAAAAATAAATAGAAAAAGATACTTCATACTTAACTTATAAATATTTCGATTTAAAAAATACTCTTAATAAGTATTTCATTCGGCAGTTATTCTAACAAATTTTTGTTTTTTTTTAGCTTATGGTATGCCTAACTTTTGTAATGTCAGTAATAAATATTTCCTTTTTTTCTTTAAATTTGAACAAAAAAATTAAATAAAACATGTATAATTTTTTCAGTTGACAACATAGAAAGTATAGAAACAATGTACCTATATTTTTATTTTATTTTTATTTTTTTTATCAAACAAAATCAAAATCAACACGTTTAGGTATTCTGTTAGTAGGTGGTAAGGGCTCTTAAATATGTCACTTTTTTATACTACTAGTGCTTTCGGAAAAACCATTATTGCTGAGAAGAATGCGCCGCGAAAAACTTGGCAAAACACATCTTTTTCAAGACAAAAATATATTACATGTCACTCAACTATATTTAAGCAAGACTACTTAAACTAAAAATATATAAAAAAGCAAAAATTACATGTACATACATATATTTAATTTAGCAATTAAACGCATTCAAATAAGCCTTTTAAGTCCTTAAACTTTTTTAAAAATTGTTCCCAATTTGGAATAAACAAGTTTTGGTACAAAAAAACGGGACCGAATTTTCTCAACGACTGACCACTTCCTGCGCACAACAGGTTTTGAGCTTTAAGGTTCCGTGGGAGCTTTTTATTAAAGCTCCGAGCGTTGACTAAAGAACCAGAATGTTTTTAATTTTATAGCACTTAATGCACGCTTTAAAACGTGGATATGCGTCAAAATTAAAGCTAGTATAAACTTTGGTTTTAAATCAGTTTTGTTCGAGACAAAATGAGACTCGAACACTTTTTTTTACTTCTCACGTACCCACGAAAGACTTCACGCTGAAATGCAATAATAAGCGCATAAATGAACTTGGTAAACAGAATCCATATTCCACACTATTCCATACTTACCCCTGTTTCCGTCCATTGATCCAATTTATTTGACGGATAAATGTGATGCCGTCTCTGTTTGTTTTGTTCGAATAGACGGAGATGGCATCACATTTATGCGTCAGTTAAAATTAATCAATGGGTGGTGAAACAGCCCCTTAATATTATAAATGCGAAAGTGTGTCTGTCTGTCTGTTACGTCTAGTACATACTATCTCTATACCAAATTTCATCTAAACTGGTGTGAAGAGGTAACAGACAGACAGGCAGACACACTTTCGGATTTATAATATTAGTATGGATGGGGTGTCCTGTCCATGTCATGACATACGGTGCCGAAACATGGACACTCACTGTAGGGCTGGTCCACTAATTTAAAGTTGCTCAACATAGCCCACCGCGTTAGCACGCTGAAGTGGCAATGGGCCGGCCATATAACCCGAAGAACCGATAATCGTTGGGGTAGACGAGTTCTCGAGTGGAGACCACGGATCGGCAAACGTAGCGTGGGACGTCCTCAGACTCGGTGGAGCGATGATCTTCACAAGGCGGCTGGCAAGAGCTGGATGAGAGTGGCCTGTGTCCAGCAGTGGACGAACATAGGCTGCTGATGATGATGATGATGATGATGGATGGGGTCACCATACCTATTCCAAAAAACTCGTAAGTATTTGAAAAGTTCAAGTAACACTTTATGTAATAACAGAAAAATTACTGGCCAGTATTTTAAAGCTTCGAAACTACGCCAAATACGTTTTTTAAAAAAAGCAATGATTTGCATCTTTAGTAAGGGGAAGGCCAGGTAACATGGTCACAAAAAAGAAAAGGGTTCCTTTTTAAGGTATCGTTTTTTTGTCTATGGCCAAAGATGGTTGTTCTTTTTTATGAGGCGTGGGCATTGGTAATCCATCAAAGATAAAGTCATGGCACCTATGATCTACTAACTAATAGCTTTTTATTGTAACTAGTTGGGGAGTCAATAAGGAACGTGCACATCGACGGTGCTGCCAACTGGTGCCATCAATTTGACTGTTTTACCCTGATAAGTTTCTTTTACTCTCCGCATAGTGTCTCTTCTGTCGCATTAGTGCTACCGCCTATAGTTACTGCACGTTCCCTATACGCTAGCGTCTTACGACCGCTTTAGCCTAGTTGGTAGTGACCCTGCCTACGAAGCAAGAGGTCCTGGGTTCAAATCCCGGTAAGGGCATTTATTTGTGTGATGAGCACGAATATTTGTTCCTGAGTTATGGATGTTTTCTATGTATTTAAGTATTTATTTATCTATATAAGTATGTTTATCGTCGTCTAGTACCCATAGTACAAGCTTTGCTTAGTTTGGGACTAGGTCGATTTGTGTAAGATTGTCCCCTAATATTTATTATTTATCATTATTATAATTATCCTGTGGGAACTTTAAAGTATCCTCTCTGATTACGCGTTGAAAGTACATATGGAATCTTCAACACGCCTAATTTCTTCCTGTTCGCACGCATGTGCATATTTACTCATGATGTTTTCGTTCACCGTAATGCTGATCATCATCATCATCACAGCCTATATACGTCCCACTGCAGGGCACAGGCCTCCTCTCAGAATGAGAGGGCTAGGGCCGTAGTTCCCACGCGGGCCCAGTGCGGATTGGGAACTTACAAAGCTAAAGCTAACATTTAAATCTCGCTATGAGGTTACTCTATACCCAAAGATGTTTTTGGAAAGTATAAAATACAAACAATTAACACCAGCATCTATTTAGTTTTACCGGTCACGTTGGTAAATCTGTAATCAAAAACTTTAGTGTGAATTTAAGTCTTTAAACAGTGTGTGTTGCTTGTGATAGTTGTGATGAAATATGGATCCGAGATGTGGTGCTTCACTATGGCCCTGATGAATAGGCTCGGAGTCGCTCAACGAGCTATGGAGAGGGCTATGCTCGGAGTTTCTCTACGGGATCGAATCAGGAACGAGGAGATCCGTAGAAGAACCGGAGTCACCGACATAGCCAAACGGATTAGCTCGTTGAAATGGCAATGGGCAGGCCCATATAGCACGCTCAAATAGCGGTTATACAGGGTTATTTTTAATTCACTAGCATCCTTTTAACCCTAAACTCCTACCACTTAAACAAATGTTTTTTGTTTTATGGCTTTTGTCATAACTTAATATTTTTGGTGTAATAACGTTTTGAAAATTTGATATTACCTCTTATTTTTACGATACTCTGTGTATTTGTATGGGAAAAAAGTGCTTCATTTTAAAAAGTCGTAAAACAAAAAACATTTGTTTGAGTGATAGAAATTCAGGGTTAAGAGGATGTCAGTGAATTACAAATAACCCTGTATCGGTTGGGGCCCAAAAGTTCTCGAATGTAGACCACGGACTGGCGAGCGCAGCGTGGGACGGCCACCAACGAAATGGGCGGACGATTTGGTGAAGGCTGCAGGTTCAGGGTGGATGCAAGTCGCTTCCAACCGCAATGATTGGGCGTCAATGAGGGTGGCCTATGTCCAGCAGTGGACATCTTACAGCTGAAATAATGATGACGATGATGACGAGTGTGTTAGTTGTGGTAGAGCCATGTTGTAGCTAGCCGCTGCATCCCGAATGGGCCGGCTCGTCCGGGGCAGTACTTTTTGCTTATTTTCCTCCCGCTCATAATAATAAAACCGGTTGTCTGTAAAGTCAGTTTACGGACGATAGTTTAACGTGACAACGTCATAACAAAACATTCCAAAAACAAAAATGAAACCAGGCGGTCACGGTCACCCATCCAAGTACTGACCGCGCCCGACGTTGCTTAATCTCGGTGATCGGACGAAAATCGGTGTTTTGTCAAATATCTTGAAAACGGTGCATCCTACGGCAAAATCAATTAAATCATCAAACGTCATCATATTATCACGTCAAAAAAAAACAAAATACTAGACTTACTACCAATATACACTCTCCACCTCTCAACCACATCACATCATTAAGGTGACAACAAAAAATGTACCTAACCTTTAGTTTTGTGAAAAAGGCCTTTCACAGCAAGACTAATTAATGATACTTCCCCGCACTAGGGTTGCCAGCTCACGTCCATAATAATATAACGTTTTAAACTTTCGCGATTCTCACTAATAAAATCATCATCATCATCATCACAGGCCTCCTCTTAGAATGAGAGGGCTTGGGTCGTACTTCGCACGCCGGCCCAGTGCGGATTGGGAACTTCACACATACCATTGAATTTCTTCGCACAGGTATGTACAAATTTCCTCACGATGGTTTAAATTCCATCAAAATTAAGCTCGTGGTAAATTTAAAATGTAATTCGCATATAAATTCAGGTACGAGCCCGAGACTATTGTAAAAGGTCCTTCAGATTTAAGCAAAAGTTAGCGTCAATTTGGTGTCAACTACGTCAGTACCTGAAACTTTGTGCATGACAGCATTGACAGCTTATTAACAAATTTAGCTCAGTGGTAGTTCGATTGTTTATCAAGTAGAAGGTACGGGTTTCAAACACCGCTAAAGTAAATTTTATTTTTAATTTTACATTTTTATTTTTGGAAACTTTTTACTTAACAACGAGTAGAAAATGATATTTGGTTATGAATGAATTAAGAAGATTTTACACTGGTGTAACTTAGATTAGTGATTAAATTTCGATTTTAAATATTTTGAAAACGGTGCGAGTTACACGCGGTGGACATGCGTTTCTTCGAGAAATTAATTACATAAAACGAAAAGAACCACCCTTAAAGTTAAAGCAAATGTATAAATGCACCCTGTATATAGCGAACCGAGTGCCCCTAACGGTGCAGGTTGAAAATCAACGCTGGGGTGCTAAGAATGTCTGCTGTAAACTAGTCCTTCCTTCTTTCTGGTAAAGGGTTGCCTGGAAGAGATCGCTCTTAAGCGATAAGGCCGCCTATTGCTTACCTTGTAACTTACTCTCTGTGTACCTGTTTTCTGTATTGCTTACTATTCCTGGTGTACGATAAAGAGTCATTGTATTGTATTGTATTGTAATGCCTCAACATTATGCTGAGCCAGTGTCTGATTTGCAACCGCAATGACACACTGTCTTAACTTTTCATGTCGTCTATTTGTAATAAAAATGATGTGTCTTGTGGTGCTGTAAATAAAAGTATTTTCTTCTTAGTAAAAAGTGGCAACCCTACGGGCTGCGCCCGCGCCGGCGTGGAATGCAGCCCGCGCCGAAACTGTCAATTTCGCTGCACCGCCAATTTCCCAAGCTTTCTACCTCTGCCAACTCACACTGCCAACAACCGCGGCGCCACTGTCTCATAAAACACACTATTTTACTACGCAATTAATTTAGTTCCAATTTTGACCACGATATTTTAAAGTTGGTATTCGCACGCAAATGCATTACCAACATCGGCAGCGCTACTATCGATACAAAAACAGCAATTTACTACGAAATAATTTAGTTCAGATTTTGACCACATGAACTCAATAAATTGGTAATATTTGTGATGGCTGCGTACTATAAACAACACTTTTATGTTAATGTTTTAAAGTTCAATATTGAATGGTAACCAAGTTGTAGTGACGTAGCTGAATATCGATGTGCCTTTAATGAAGCGTTGTAATCGGTAAATTGGCAGTAATCACGCCCATTTTATCGACTATGCAGGATTTAATAGGCAACAGGTGACGCAAATTCTCAACCTACGAATATCATAAATACAAAAGTTTGTGAATATATGCGTGCATGTGTGCTCGAGTGTGTGTGTGCGTATGTGTGTGTTTGTGTGTGTTTGTGTGTGTGTGTGTGTGTGTGTGTGTGTGTGTGTGTGTGTGTGTGTGTGTGTGTGTGTGTGTGTGTGTGTGTGTGTGTGTGTGTTTGTGTGTGTGTCTGTAAACTCCATATACACCATTGAAGTTCACTCAGACTTTCTTGCAATGTTTTTCTCCATCGAAAAGCTCATGGTAGAAATGTAATATTGTATAACAATACAGGGGCACAATAGAGGGGCCCCCACAATAAGGACTTCGAAAAAAAATCTTAATGCCCCGAGGCCTCCAGACCTCTAAGTCCGGCCCTGTGTTTAATATCTATTTAAGAGTCTTTAGTAAATATTAAACTACGCTGCTCAAACACGGTCCCTGACTGAGATTTAGAAGTCCAAATTGCAGGTCTGCCAAAGAACTATGGAGCGCAACATTTTAGATGTAAAAAGGACCGATCGAGTCCGGAACAGCAGCTTATGCTCGTTCACTGCTGGACATAGGCCTCTCCCATGGCACGCCACTGAGCACGATCCTCGGTCACTCTCATCCAGTTCTTGCCAGCCGCCTTGCGAAGATCATCACACTGTGCTACACTCCAAAACTTGCATCGTTGATGTCGGCAAAGCAACCGCCAGGCTCAAATGGAATTGTGCTGGCCACTTCAGCCGTATGCATGCAGCCAGAGAAGTGGGAGCAGATTGCTACTCAATGGATACCCCAGGATGGTTATCGGCGCCGCGGCAGGCCAAGGCGCAGGTGACGGAATGACCTACAGTACCCGGCCATAAAAATTGCACATCGGTCTTTGGAAAAAGACTCGGCGAATGTCGGCTTCGTAGAGCGTTGTCACACACCACCAAGACCGATGGGCATTCTTTATGGCTGGATACTGTAGATACGTTCTCGAGCGACTGGCCAAACATAAGTGCAGACAGGGCGACTGGAAATCCAGGAGAGAGGCCATCAGTAGAACACTGATACGGGCTAGCAAAAAAAATATCTTTATTTTTAAAACACAAAAATATGGAAAATTACAAATAAAACACACACTTGCATAAAAATTTGCAACAAATCCACAGCGCTGAATTTTTGTCGATATTAATTGCATTTTTATCGGTACTTTTCGCACATCACTAGCTCCCAAGATACTTAAAGTAAGTAGGAGCTTACATTTCCTTTTTCTGGAATCGAGTTCGGCCGAACCGGTCGAAGACCTCTGTTTTTTTTTATATTCGGCCAGTATTCCACGAATTCTGTCATACATGTATACATATACATGTATTGACCGAGCGAGTGCGACGCGCGAGCGAAGCGTGTGAAACCACCTCGGGAAAAAATGCTTTGGTATGTCTGTACGGCTGTTTCTTTTCTTCTAATTCACAACAGAGGCCGTATTGTCTAACGCTTCTGACGCTTGCCTTCGCTTTCACCATCTCCTTCTGTCATCATCTTATACCATTTGACAGAAAGAAATACCTAGTAATTGCGAAGGCAAGCATCAGAAGCATCAGACAATACACGTAAGCCTGCTGAGGCGCTACTACGAAATTCGAAAATCGAAGTTCGTATCGTATTAACCCTCTCACTCTCGTGTCAAATCATGTTAGCGTGAGCGGGACGGCACGAAACGAAGTTCGAATTATGCACTTCGTGGTAGGGCCTTTGGTTCTCGCGAAATTTTGTGAGCAGGTTCTATATACATTGACGACATTTAGCTGACATCATAATCAGGGCCGGATTTAGAGATCTGGAGGCCTCGGGTCATAAAAGAAGCGGAGGCCCCTTGGCCACAAATTATTTTCCAAATAAAATTATCATTTTTTGCAGTCGAGATTTCACTAAACAATTTTTCGAAGTCTTTATATAACTGTGGGGGGCCCGCTATTGTGGAGGCCCCGAGGCTATGGCCCCGGATGCCCTCCCCTAAATCCTGCCCTAACGACCGCTTTAGCCTAGTTGGTAGTGACCCTGCCTGCCTACGAAGCAAGAGGTCCTGGGATCGAATCCCGGTAAGGGCATTTATTTGTGTGATGAGCAAGAATATTTGTTCCTGAGTTATGGATGTTTTCTATGTATTTAAGTATTTATTTATCTATACAAGTATGTTTATCGTCGTCTAGTACCCATAGTACAAGCTTTGCTTAGTTTGGGACTAGGTCGGTTTGTGTAAGATTGTCCCCTAATATATATTTTTTTTAATTTCGGCCATAGGACACCCACTGCTGGACATAGGCTACCCCTATTTGATATCCAATCATTACGGTTGGAAGCGGCTTGCATCCACTTTGAACCTGCGGCCTTTACTAGGTCATCCGTCCATCTCATTGCTGGACGTCCCACGCTGCGCTTGCCAGTTCGTGGTTCGTTGGTGCTCTTAGTTGACATATTTTGTGTAAAAATGGTGAGACAACCTTTATACAACTGCTAAGAAATGCAATGGTCTGTATGAAATTCCCGATTCGCACTGGAGTTAAATTTAGGAACGGCCCAACACGTTTTGCGAGCGGTAATTCAATCGTTTGCAAGAGGAAAGGGATGAACTGCTATTCAGGAACGCCAAAAATCACTGGTTTGGGCTGAGATTGGGATGAGCCTTATTTATTTAATTATTTCTTTATTTATTTACAAAGCGAATTAACAGGAAAATAAGGCTCTTCCCAAGCTCAGCCCATTCCTATCCTCTCCCAAACGATTGAATTACCGCTCGCAAACCGTGTTGGGCCGTTCCTGAATTTAGCCCCTGGTCCCGCTTCGCTACAGCCCAAGCTCTCTCATCCTGCAGTGGAATGCATATATATGAGCCGAGATGATGGCGATGATGATGCTACTTAGATGCAACTTAGTCGCAAGGCGATTTATTTGTGTTATGTATATTTGGATCCCGGGAGTCGCGGCGCTACGTGTGCGCACTTCCATACTAACCCATAGACTTGATAAAATAGTCGCGGAGACAAAAATTGCTCGTGCGCGCATACCCTTAGGCGGCCCCTAGACCTACAATAATATTGTACAATACTTTTAATTGTACAATAAGATTGAAAGGCGCTCTGAATCCAAACGATCAATTATATTGCTCAATAATACGAACTGCACAATGTTTTCGTGTTCAGTCAGATACTAAAATATTGCACAATACTGACCCTACACGATGCAATGGAAAAATATGGCGCAATAAAAATTAATCTTGCTCAAACTTTCGGTTAATCATTGCGCAATCTTCAATATTAACCCTAAACGGTCAATAATATTGCACAATTCGGAATATTGTGCAATATAATTAGGGGCGGCCTTACAGCTCAGATCACGCCCTGGCGCTGCTAGTGACGGCTCGGCAACGCCTGTTATCTGTAAAAACGTCAAACTGACTTTGACAGGCGCGTGACAGAACTGTAGGCTCCTCTTGTGCCCAACTTTCTATCTGACATGAATAAAACTAGATCAATATACCTCCATTTTGGTAATATAATATGATTTGAATAAAATTTGATATCTTTCGCCCGACTGTCGAAGGAGGGTTATGTTTTTTGAGCATATGTATTTATTTATGTATTTATTTGTGTGTTCTTTGGCACGCCCTGCAGCCTAAACGGCTCAATGGATTTTAAAGTATAAAGTGTCATTAGGTTCGTCTCAATTGCGAGAATGACATAGGATCGAGAATTGTACAGGCGGCATTGACGAACAATAAAACAACTAGACTCCCAATCGCTTAACAAAAGTTCCTCAAAAAACGTCCGAGCGGCGTTGTGTGTACGTATACATCAATTTATACAGATAACATTAACAGCTTTCATTCAAATTAACACCTTATTTCGTAGCAGTAATGTTTAATGTCAATTGAATACGATCGTTCGACGACGCATGACGTCACGCGCTGGAAACCGCCTAAAGAGTAAAGAATGCAGTGGCGTGGTCATGCGAAGCGGAAGCTAGACTGTCTGTCTCTTTTTTTCTCGTGAGTTTGATTACGGTGCGAAAGAGACTTATACGAATACGGGGCGAGAAGTGACGTTGTAATCAACGCGCGGTCGAAACACAACTGAACCAAAACTCTGCACAATAGACGCGTGTGCAGACTTTTGCTTCGGACAATTTTTGAGCGTGATTGGGAGTCTAGTTGTTTTATTGTACGTCAATGACAGGCGGCCCTTTTTTTATCGAGCATTGAATTATTTTTTTTTGTTGAGTTATTGTCCTCCATTTGAATTTGCTAAGTTTTATTTGAAAAGACATCAACGTGCGAGATCGACTCTGATTTCATATTTGTAACTACCTAGTTGTACCCCGCGGTTTCGCACGAGTAAACCATTAGGCCTGGTACTAGAATTGAAATTCCGGGATTTCCCAAAAAATCCCGCGGGAATTCGATTCCCGTGTCGGGGCAGATATTTGTTTGAAAAATATGGATGTTTGTTCTCGGGTCTTGGGTGTTTAATATGTATTTAAGCATGATCCCGTGGGAATATCGGGATAAAAAGTAGCCTGTTTTATTCCAGACATCAATTTTGTAGGTACCTAGGGTACTTGCCTACTATAAATCTTAAGCAGAATAAACTTATCGGAGGTCTGCACGAAGCGCCCCCGCCCTTTGCATTAGAAAGCTATCACTTCCCGAGCTTGTGTCATGCTAAAGCTTTCACTTCGAGAATAATAGGTGAGACCAAAAAGTCAGCTTAATTTGTGATAGGTACGTATCTAATGAATCTACACTGTGCGCCCAAGGGTCAAGTGTCAAGATTGCGACCTGAAGATGGTGACCATGGTGTGGTTTCTTAAGCTGCGTACGGACTGCGCGCACTCGGGTACGCGTACCCGGGCTTGCGTGTCCTGGAACGCCATGTCCGTACGCCAAGTACGTGTACACGTACACGTACACGTACACGTACACGTACACGTACACGTACACGTACACGTACACGTACACATACACGTACTGTACACGTACACGTACACTGTACGCGTACACGGCGTACGGATATGGCGTTCCAGGACACGCAAGCCCGGGTACGCGTACCCGAGTGCGCGCAGTCCGTACGCAGCTGTAGGTTCTCTATCGCTTGTCCGAATTTCATATGTCACAATGTATCGTTTTCCATAAATTTCAGTTTTTTTTATACAATATAGCGACCCGCCCCGGCTTCGCACGGGTGCAATGCATGTATCTATTCTATATTCGGGTATTTTTTTTTATATCGAGGAACTAAGGAGAGCCATAAATTATGAAAAAGCAAATTTGTCAAAAAGCATAAGCTGCCCAAATTACTAATTCCACGCGGACGGAGTCGCGGGCAAAAGCTAGTTATACATTTATTATAAACCTTCCTCTTGAATTCTATCTATTAAAAAAGCCGCATGAAAATCCATTGCGTAGTTTTAAAGATCTAACTAAGGATACATATGTAGGGACAGACAGACAGCGGGAAGCGACTTTGTTTAAGGCTTGCGTTTGATCACAAACATTTCTTCTTTTCTTATCTTATTCTTCATTTCATTTCATTTTCGTGTTTCCTTATGTTTTCCATCTCCGTGGTAAATTTTAAATGTAATTTCGCTCATAAATTCCGATAATTTCAGTAGAGCGAGCACCGGGCTTAAACCCACAACCCTCTGCTCGAAAAAACTATAGGTTACAAGCTGTTGCCCGTGACTTCGTCTGCGAAGAATAGGACCAGACCTACCGAATACTTAGAAAAAAGTTTCATAAAAATTAATCAAATCGTTTCGGAGGAGTTCGATAACAAACACAGAGACACGAGATTTTTATATTACATCAGTGGGATTCATATACTTAACTACATACGAATTAGAATAAGCTTAACTTTTAATTTTATCCATATAAGTATTTGCACACAACTTTTTAAAACATTTTACCTGACCATTGTAGTCTAAAATACATACAATATCGAATTCCCTCCTTCGAATAAAATTCCTTCCAAATCCCTTATTTTCCCGCTGGCCATTTTTCACATAGCGTCGGGCGTTCGAAAAATAAAACATCTCGACCAACACTAAGCAAGTAAAACGACACGCGAGCAGTTTCCTAATACATTGCGTGTTTTTCCAGTTGTTTGTTTTACGGTAAGTGTTAGGGACGCGCAATGAACAGAGAATTCGACCGCTGCGTCGCTAGCAGTGCTGTCCTGGACGAGCCGTAAAGAGTTGCGTCGCCGCGCCTCGGGCGGGCTCGGGCATCTTCGGGTCGCCATCTTGAATCTTGACCCTTGGGTGTCAGTGTAAATTAATCTGACAGAAGGGAAACGCTTCAGTTTTACACGGTTTTATTAGCTTGGCCTGCAGGCTAATTGTCTAACTCCCTCGCAATCGCCATCGCGTTCATTTTGACAGTTCTTGTATGGGCTCACAATTGGTATCGGAAACAGCCAGCTGTCACAGTCATACAAAAACCGGCCAAGAGCGTGTCGGACCCGCCCAAGGTAGGGTTCCGTAGCCATTACGAAAAAATCAAGTAATATTTTTCTAAGGATTTCGTACGTGTACGGAATCATCCAAGTTTAGGTATGTTTTATACCTTAGGCTACTGTTTACTCTTAAACGACAAATAATTTCCAAGCAATCTTAGCCGCTATAATTTTCCTAGTAAATATGATATATTTACTACCCTTCTGAATTTTTTCAAATTTTTCCACCCAACAGTTTAGATTTAAGAGGGGGGGGGGACGGCCGAATTTAATGAAAATTTTCACTTTAAAGTTGAATATTTCGCAAACAAATCACTGAATAGTAAAATCATGTTAGCAACCCCGCAATGATTTTAAAAGACCTATCCAACGATACCCCACATTATAGGGTTAGCTGAGAAAAAAAAATCACCCCCACTTTACGTCTATGGGAGGTACCCTAAAAAAATTTTTTTTACTTTTTTTATTCAATCACTTTGTCGGCGTGACTGAGATATATATTGATGCCAAATTACAGCTTTCTAGTACTAACATTCTCTGAGCTTAGCCGCGGACAGACAGACAGACAGACAGACAGACAGACGGACAGACATGGCGAAACTATAAGGGTTCCTAGTTGACTACGGAACCCTAAAAATTGTCACTTCAATCCAATGCCGAGTGTCAAAAAAGTTACACAATTACCCTACCCAACAGAGATTCGATTTGTGGCATTCGAACATGGCGGATGTGGACAGTATCTAATTTTGGTATTTCTTACACCTCTGAGTTTATCGGAATTTAACTGCTAAATTACATTTGAAATTTCCCATGAGCAAAACATCGTGAGCCAACCTACACACACTTGCCAAGAAATTAAATATTGTGTGTGAATGGAATCTTTATCGTGAGCGTGATAACTACGGTCCAAGCCCTCTCATTCTGAGAGGAGGCCAGTGCCTTGCAGTGGTACGTACGAGGGGCGTTCAATATAAAGTGAGAATGACATGCAAACTCTTTTAATATTACGAAATTAAATACTGGCCGGTAAAGCTAATCTATCTAGCTGATTGCTATGAAAAAAAAAACTAACTGTCTTTTGTTTAAAAAAATATACGGTAATTTCTTTGCAATGCTATTGAGTACGTTAGCGAAAATGGAGAAAATTGAACTGCGCGCCGTTATCAAATACTTGTGTTTGAAAAATTTTTCTACGGACCAAGTCAATTTGGATTTGCGGGACACTTTAGGGTCTAATGCTCCTCCGTATTCGACAGTCTCACGTTGGTGCGCCGAATTTAGACATGGAAGAACATCAACAATGGACGACCCCCGCTCCGGACGCCCTACTACAGCAGTAACTGAAGAAATTGTGAAAAAAGTCGAAAACTCAGTTTTGGCGGATCGTCGTGTCACGGTTCGTTTTATTGCTGAAAATGTAAAGATTTCAACGGGAAGCGTGCATACTATTTTACATGAACGCTTGGGTATGAAAAAGGTATCTGCGCTTTGTGTACCAAGAATGCTTACTGTCACGCAAAAACAAACTAGACTAGAGATTTGTCAAGAAGCTTTGAACCTGATGCAGCAAGACCGGGAACTTTTTTTGGCGCGATTTATAACAATGGACGAAACATGGCTCCATCATTACGACCCAGAAACGAAACTGCAGTCTATGACATGGAAAAGGCCATCATCTCCAACTCCGAAGAAATTCAAGGTGAGCCCATCTGTCGGTAAGGTCATGGGCTCTGTTTTTTGGGATGGTAAAGGGGTATTAATGATTGAGTATCTCGAGCATGAAGCCACTATTACGGGCACATTATACGCCAAACAAATAGCAACATTGCGCAATGAGATCCGCGAAAAACGGCGAGGTAAACTCTCGAAATTTGTGCTGTTCCACCAGGACAATGCCCCGGCACACAAGTCCGCCGTTGCAATGGCTGCAATTCGTGATGCTGGGTTCGATATCCTTAAGCATCCTCCGTATTCACCAGATCTCGCTCCCAGTGATTGCTACCTATTTCCGAGACTGAAACAATACCTGAGAGGCCAGAAATTTGAAGACGACGACGCGGTAGTCGCTGCAGTACAAGATTTTTTAAGTACTCAAGATGAGACCTTTTTTAAAAATGGAATTTTAAGTTTAGAAAACAGATATACTAAGTGTATTATGCTAAAAGGTGACTATGTCGAAAAATAAAATGACATTTAGTAAAAGTTGTTTATAACATACTCATTCTCACTTTTTATTGAACGCCCCTAGTACATGGGTCCCACTGAAAAGCAGCGTTGTGGCTTGCCGCTACTGTGGCTAGCCGCTTGCTGAATTTATAGTATTAGATGTTCCTTCCAAATGTATTTTCCTGTGTATCAAATTATGTGTAAATCTCTCTGAATGAGAGGGCTTGGCCCGTAGTTGCCACGCGCGCCCAGTGCAGATTGGGAACTTCACACATACCATTGAATTTCTGGTATGTGCAAGTTTCCTCACGATGTTTTCATTCACCGTAAAGCTCTTAGTAAATTTCAAATGTAATTTGACGACCGGACAGCCTAGTGTTTCGAGAACCTGACTACGAAGCTTCGGGTTCGATTCCCGGTCGGGACAGATATGAATGTTTGCTCTCGAGCCTTGGGTGTTTAATATGTATAGGTATTTAAGTATGTATATAAGTATGTTTATGCGTTGTCTAGTACCCATAGTACAAGCTTTGCTTAATTTGGGACAGGGTCAATTGGTGAAAATTGTCCCTTAAGAAAAAATTGGCACTTAAATTCCAAAAAACTCAGATGTACGAGCCGGGTTCGAACGCACGGCCCTATGCTTGAGATGAGAGGCCATGGGTCAAACTAGGCCACCACGACTTAGAGATACCTGTAGAGTAGATATCTAAATAATTGACGGTATGACGCGTTACTGTATGACCAGTACACTGTGGCAGCATCTATTCGGCTATCGGCCCGATATGAGATAAATACCGCTGCACGGCACGGGATGGATTGTAAAACCGGCCAAGCTGGAGTCGGCCTCATGCCCTATGGTTCCATCATAGCAGGTCCGCTGTCCATTGTTAATTTCTTGATTCGAATTCTAGAAGGCATAAATTTCAAATATTTGAAACAGCAACACAGTCTCGGTGGCCAGTGTCTACTCTACAGTACACAGAATTTTTGGAAATGCCAGGAATCATCGTCATCATCCCAGCCTATATTACGTCCCACGTCGTACCGGCCTCCTCTCAGAATGAGAGTTATGTACCTATCACTCACATATTTTTCATTATTTTTTCTTACCCTGTGTGGCAAAGGCGTTTAAAATGTGATTATATGAAGGGTTTCGTAGCTCCTTAGGTACAATGTTTTAAAAATAGTTCAGTAAATAACTTTTGAAAATCGAGTTATAAACGCTGGAAAAAACACGTTCCTTGTATGACGACTTTAATTTTTGACTTTATTTTATTATTAGTATTTTTTGTTATAGCGACCAGCCGCAATACTTAATACATACCTAATCGGTGATAATTTCAAGTGTCTAGCTTTGGATACAGAACCAAAAAGGTTGAATATACACCGTGAAATTTTAGTGGTTGTTTTCCCGAAACGAGGTGATTTAGTTTCGATTGTACAATCAATTTATAATTACTATGTTGACTAGAGTCAAAAATCCAATTGTGAAAAACGAAAGTCGAAAATGACCGCAAACCAATAGTAACGCTTCGTTGGTACAAGTAGCGTACGATCGTACGATAGGTTAGGTACCAACGAAGCGTTACTATTGGTTTGCGGTCATTTTCGACTTTCGTTTTTCACAATTGGATTTTTGACTCTGGTCAAAATAGTAATTATAAATCGATTGTACAATCGATCCTAAATCACCTCGTTTCGGGAAAACAACCACTAAAATTTCACGGTGTATAATAGAGACTTACCAATGATGGTCCTTTGCGCACGGAACCCTAGAAATATTTAATTCAAAATGGCTGATTAATCTCAGCTAAACGAAATTGAATTGTTAACCGCTTTGTGGGCGGTTTGGGAATTACTGAACTGGATTATGATAAAATAAAATGAACCATTTGAACCAGTGGTTCATAACCTCTGTTTGGAAAATTATACACGTACCTAGTATAAGCTAGTGCTATTCACGAAGGGGCATTTGTCAAAATTAGACATAAATAACATTACAACAGTTGACATAAGTAACATGCCGTGGTGGCTGGTGGCCTAGTGGTTTGACCTATTGCCTCTCAACCAGAGGGTCGTGGATTCGAGCTCGGGCTCGCACCTCTGAGTTTTCGAAAAAAATATGCGAAATTACATTTTAAATTTACCATGAGTTTTACGATGGAGGAAAACATCGTGAGGAAACCTGTATAGACCTGAAAAGAAATTGAGTAGTGTGTGAAGTTCCCAATCTGCACTGGGCCCGGG
The DNA here is from genome assembly GCA_947859365.1 of Archips crataeganus. Taxonomy (NCBI): domain Eukaryota; kingdom Metazoa; phylum Arthropoda; class Insecta; order Lepidoptera; family Tortricidae; genus Archips; species Archips crataeganus. The sequence goes on from OX402048.1 coordinate 21,808,192, forward strand.
TGGGAACTACGGCCCAAGCCTCTTTCTGAGAGGCCTGTGCAGTGGGACGTATATAGGCTGCAATGATGATGATAAAACCCTATTAAATCACAATCAGATACGAACTCTTCCGCATAGCTTATTACTTGCCTGTTCAAAGCTTCACATTCAATTACCGTCACCCAAAGCAACGATTGGTTACAGGCTAACGTATCGTAACCACGCGCAGTCGGATTTGAATACAAACAAAAAAGTTCCCAAAATCACCTCGGATTTCGTTCGAGAACTTATTCTGTGGACTTGTTTGGCGTACGGTCCAAGGCATAAGCGTATGTCTTGAGCAATAATAATAAATAATTATCACGAGACACACACCAATTGACCTAGTCCCAAACTAAGCAAAGCTTACTATGGGCAGTAGACAGCGGATAAAGTTACTTATATAGACAAATACATACTTAAATACATATTAAACAGCCAAAACTCGAGCACAAATATTCGTATTTTTCACACAAATATCTGCCCCGACCGGGAATCGAACCTGGGACCTCAAACTTCGTAGTCAGGTTCTCTAGCAACTAGGCTATTCGGTCGTGTCAACCAATAATACAACGATGAGACATATTAACATACATATAGCGCTACTAAAATGTATGTTTGAATCTTTGACCCCTCTCTCTCTCTCTCTCTCTCTCTCTCTCTCTCTCTCTCTCTGTTCATTACTTATACTTTATTTAAAAAAGAAAACGATATAATCTGGGGGCACTAACAATACATTAAACTAAAATAGTTAATTGATTGGTGGTGTTATTATTCCTATTCTATCGGGATACAGTAAGATTCTTTCCACTTTGGCTCTCGGCAATTCTCGACATACACCGAGAGATATCGGAAGTGCAATACTTAGGCTGAGGTTTTGTTATTAATTACATTAAATAGGTTTGGATATTTTATGTGATCGATTAAATTCCAGGATTTTATATAAGTGCCCTATGAGAAAAAACAAACCTTTATGGTTAAAACTGAGACGTCCCGAGTGTCAAGGTGGAAATAATCTTACTGTACCCGTTCTGAGGTAACGAGCCAGTGTCAAAGTCGTTTAAAAAATCGGTCTGTCAGTTATCCGCCGCGTCTCGCAGCTTCCACCAACCTCGCGTGGGAGGTTGTACGGAGCCGTGCGAGCGACCAACGCATCTGCATCGCCACGGTCGTCGACCCCACAGAAGGTCATGTTTCGTGCAAATTCCAACGTTCTCGTTTTGAATTCGAATCGCAACGGACTCTTGCCGTTTTTTACTGACAACGGAAATAAATTATGATTTGAGCTGTTTTTCGTGTCGACCTGTTTGGAATTTAGTGTGCTCGTGTCAGGGTTTTGTAGGTTAACGGACGTTTAACACTCGTGCTTTTTTTAAACGTGAAAAGGTACGTACAAAAGGGATTCTTTGCGTTCATGCAATTAAGTGAGTAATCAATCAAACCAACTCAGACAAGTATGTAGCTTATAGGGGAGACCGGGTACAAAAGTAACAGCGGGTCGAAAGTAGCAAAGGCTCTGTAGTTTTATCCAATACTCGAAACACCTCTTCGCTACAGTCATATGACAGTCGATTCCACCCCTCTTACTTGCATCCAGCCGCTGTCGGTGCTCCGCGCTGCTACTTTGAGCTAGAGGACAAAACGTAATTTCACGAACTAAAAATAACTTTCTTGACTTTCATTCATGTCACGTTTTCATATTTTTAAAAAATGATTTTTATATGAATATTTGTATAGTCATTCTTGATTAAATGGATTACACGGTGTTTGAGTTCGTTTGTGTCAATCACGTTCTACTTCAAGGCTAGCTTTAATTTTTTGACAAAAATGTGGCAGGGTACAAAAGTAACATAGACAGACATGATGATGAAAACTATGTTTGTCCGAAACAAACACTGTTACCAAATACTTAGTATGAATAGAAAAAATAATTCTCACGCCAAAAAAACATGCCATTTCCTAGACTGACAATAAATGCTAACAAAATGTTATTTTTTTGATTATTTTTATAAAAAAATACTTTTCAATATTTTCAGATACTTATAAAGTGCCAATATTTTTTTTTTTTGCTCATTCAATGTTTTCTGATACATAACTTATTAATTTAATACTTCATCTCATATTTAAAAATACTTCTTTATCCTGTTACTTTCGGCAACGTATCGGGGTCGAAAGTAACAACAGGCGAATTTTTTTTAAGTCGCTATTTTTCACACAAAATAAATAATAATTAGGTAAATAAAGACATCAATTTGAAGAGCATGAACGAAATTTATAGATAGCTATATCAATTTCATCAAAAATATTACGCTTAACCAGATAATGAGGTAAAAGTGCAAAATGTTAGTTTTGTCCCCGGTCTCCCCTACCGTAATAAAAACATCTCTTTATTACAGCCATAAGTCGTCCACTGCTCGACAAAGGCAACAAGTATCGATCCTGCACTGCTTGCATTCAAAGTGGTTCCTACGACGTTTACCAGATCGTTGGTCAACCTTGTTAGGAGTCTTCCAGGTCGCGGTGGCCACTCTAGAACTTTACTGAAGCCAAACTTAAGTGGGATGTCTGCCGAATGCATCCGGATCGCTGGGCAAAAATCGACACCGATTGGGTTCCAAGCGACGGGCACCGGAGCAGGGGCAGACCAAAACGGAAATGGCGGAATGACTTGGACCGTTTTTCCCCGTTTTGGCGGAATTCTGCTAGGGACAGAGACGGGTGGAAAGAAAAAGGGGAGGCCTTTGCCCAGCAGTGGGTCAGCTAGTAATATTATATTCAACTGTACAAGAAGGAAAAAGGCTCGAATAACATGTACACACAAAATAATACATCATCAGTAACAACAAAAATAACGAAACATGCAATAACGTCGATCCCAACACTTAAACAATAGTACATTACTGCAACGGCCGCGAAATAGGGGATTGCCGGCCGAGTAGTTATAGATGGCCGAGTGTTAACGAGGCCATCTAGAGATACGAGGCCGGCAATCCCTGTTCGTGGCCAAGGCTTGTATAGAGTTTTTCTCAAACATGCATCATCATCATCACCACCATCATCACCGCCATCATCATCACCATCACCATCACCATCACCATCACCATCACCAACAACATCATCAACATCCATCAACATCCAGCAACATCCGTCAACATCCATGAACAAGAACAGCCATCAACATCCATCCATCCATCCATCCATCAACATCCATCAACAACCATCAACATCCATCAACATCCATCAACATCCAACAACATCCATCAACATCCATCAACATACATCAACATCCATCAACCAACATCCATCAACATCCATCAACAACCATCAACCAACATCCATCAACATCCATCAACATCCATCAACATCCATCAACCAACATCCATCAACATCCATCAACCAACATCCATCAACATCCATCAACATCCATCAACAAACATCCATCAACATCCATCAACCAACATCCATCAACATCCATCAACATCCATCAACATCCATCAACATCCATCAACATCCATCAACATCCATCAACATCCATCCATCCATCCATCCATCAACATCCATCCATCCCTCCGTCCGTCCGTCCGTCCGTCCGTCCATCCGTCCGTCCATCCATCCATCCACGTCGACCACGTCGACCTATTAAACGTCATGGTGCTGTGTCACATAAAACAATAGACGATCACTTTGCTGGCCTTGGCCAGCAATGTTGTATGAAATTCCATTATTGACCTCTCGTCTAGCCGCACCTGCAACGTGACAGTTCGTGGCGTATTTTAAGGAACATAACGTCAATATTTCATAGCATGTTTGAGAAAAATAAAGTAAAGATAGTTCTAACGAAACATTCCTTATTCACTAACAATTTAGTTAGTTAATTAGACTCAGTTAGCAATGTACACAAGGCTGGTTGTACTAATCAAGATCGTATATGTCGTGTTTGGAGACGGCGAAGGAGCTAGTTATGTTACGTATGTATAAATCTTTAGATTATGTGCTACTAGCTGTTGCCCGCGACTCTGCAAATAATTCGTTAGTCGCTCTTCCATGGGAACTGTGCAATTTACCGGGTTAAAAATTATCCTGCATGTTAATCCAGGTTATAAACTATCATTATCATCATCATTTCAGCCGAAAGACGTCCACTGCTGAGCATAGGCCTCCACCAAGGCTCGCCAAACAGATCGGTCCTGCGCCACCCGCGTCCAATGCATTCCCGCCACCTTAACCAGGTCGTTGCTCCATCTTGCCACTATAAACTATCTGTATGACCAATTTCATCAGAATCCGTCAAACCCTTTAAGCGTGAAAGGGTAACAAACATCCACAAATCCATCCATCCATACAAACTTTCACGCTTATAATCATCATCATCATCATTTCAGCCGAAAGACGTCCACTGCTGAACATAGGCCTCCCCCAAGGCTCGCCAAACAGATCGGCCCTGTGCCATCCGCATCCAACGCGATCCTGCAACCTTAACCAGGTCGTCGCTCCATCTTGTTGGAGGCCTACCTACACTGTTTTACTGGAGTCGTGTCTTCGAATCATGGTCTGACTGACTATAACAATCACACTTTATGCTTCGTTTATTCAATAGTTGACAAGTGAAATAAAACTATGCAAATACGATTGTATTGTCAACCTTATTTTCCGTAGTTTTATGTACTTTCCATACCACCTAGAACAGTAATCCCCAAACTTTGGTCTCGTAGACCCTAGCTTTTTGTTGAAGTGAAACTTCTAATGCGACTTCCAACAAGCGTTGCGTTAAATGCGTTGCGAAAATGCGCAACGCAACGCAAGTTGACGTTTACGTTTATCTCGCATTGTATATAAATAAATAAATAAATAAATATCACGGGACAATTCACACCAATTGACCTAGTCCCAAAGTAAGCTAAGCATAGCTTGTGTTATGGGTACAAGGCAATGGATAAACATACTTATATAGATAGATACATACTTAAATACATATTAAACACCCAAGACCCGAGAACAAATATTCGTATTATTCATACAAATATCTGCCCCGACGCGGGAATCGAACCCGGGACCTCAAGCTTCGTAGTCAGGTTCTCTACCTACTAGGCCATCTGGTCGTCTAAATATATACTAACGGATGTTAAAAACTTCGATAGTGCCATTCAGAACTCATACTGTCTGTACAAAATGTATGAGACTTGATAAAAGCGCCATCTAGTGAGTAATTTAAACACATAGATGCATAAATAAATTTAATTCTTTAAGTTATTGCAATAAGGTTCATATTGATGTATAAGTGCCTTTTTCATTTCCACATTACGAAGTTTCACTTTTTCCGTGCGGAGGAACTGCACGCACTATTTTTTTTTAAATTTTAGTTATACCCCCTTCTTATATTAATACCTATTGTTTTTTTTCGTAAAGTAATCGACTTCAAATGTGGTCTTTTCGCGTATGTTGATCCCTCGCAGGTCTTCGACGACACCTGGGAGTCGATATATGTAGACCAGTTTGGGTAAGTACCACTGGGCTAGAATAATAGCTGTCGAGGGTATTGTTATGAAACTATTTTAGAGTTGTTATAAATTTGCTCGATTTTTTTCTAATGACAAACCACTATTATTTATACATAGTACTTCAAAGTATGACCTCACTTGACACGACCATACTTACTCATATAACTTAACCTTGTTCGAAACAAAAGCTGATTTATTACAAAATACGGTACCGTTAAGCGGTTTTTTTCGTGCCTTATCCAAACCATTATACAAAGAGCTCCACAATCTCCGCAAAGTGCATCTAACTCAAACGAGATTCGTGATATCAAAGGCCAAAATAGCTGGTCACGAATCGCCATGTTGTGACTCTGTATATGGAGTTACCAAGTTAACATTGCGGGTGGATAAGACTCGAAAGTAATTAAATTCACACTAAGTTTGCAATTTTTGTAGAAAGTGGCGCCGGTCGTGAGTGTCATAGTAAATTTGCGTGGCTGTATTTTGACTAACTGACGCGAGTCCAAAGCCGTGCAAATCACTTTTCGTGCTCAATTGTACAACAATGGCGTCTTTGGTTCAGCCATCATCATCATCATCAGCCGGAAGAGAACACTGTTGAACGACACAAATGCACCTGCATCCACTGCTTTCCCACAACCAGCGATATCGTCGGTCTACCTATTGGGGTCGTCTGTCTGGTCTTCCGGTTCGTGGCTACTACTCGAGAACTTCTGATGGGCTTGATTCCTTGGCGCTGCGTAGAGATGTAGCTTCACTGAAAATCTGCTGACGATTGCAAGGTTGAGGGTGACGCTGTGTAGCCGATTGTTCTTTGTTTATTTTGTTATTTGACACTCGATTACATTATTATTGTTTAATTACCAACTAAGTATTATGTTTTAAGATATTGTGTATCGAGTTGTATTATATTTCTTTAGATTCCTTTTGTCTATAACACAGGTTACACTTGTAACCTAGCTTAGACTAAACTAAATTTACTTACTAGACCTATGATTATTTCATGCTTATATTTTGTATCTTATATGAACTTTATGAATAAATAAATAAATAAATAAATAAATAAACTGTGCATCTTCTATCGCATGTACAACGGAGAGTGCTCCGAGGAGTTATTTGGGTTGATCCCTGCCGCATCCTTCCACCATCGCCTTACGCGACAACACTTCCATCCTCACCATCTGGATGGTTGTTTGTCTTCTACTGTGCGTTTTTCCAGAAATTTCCTGCCTCGCACAGCAAAGCTCTGGAATGAGGTTCCTGCTGCGGTATTCCCGGACCGATATGACCTTCAAGCTTTCAAAAAAAGAGCGTACTCCAACCTAAAAGGCCGGCAACGCACTTGTGACTCTTCTGGTGTCGCAGGTGTCCATGGGCGACGGTAATCGTTTACCATCAGGCGATCCGTCTGCTCGTTTGCCCCCTATACCATAAAAAAAAATCCACACAGAAGAGACGTGGGACAGGGGCGCAGTCCGCGTCGTTTGTTCGCAGGCCGCGTCTCCACCCTCTTCTGTCTGCTTTGGATCGCGACAATTCTATACAACTCAACAACTTCGAGAAAGAGGTCAATCGACGAATCAGACTCGGCTGGGCAGCGTTCGGGAAGGTCCGCAATATCTTGTAATCCAATAAACCGCAGTGTCTCAAGTCAAAAGTCTTTGACCAGTGTGTGTTGCCTTATGGCACTGAGACGTGGCCGCTAACTATGGGCCTCATAAGAAAGCTCAGTCACTTAGAGGGCGATGGAGAGGGCTATGCTTGGAGTTTCTCTGCGGGATCGCATTAGAAATGATGAAATCCGCGCAAGAACTAAAGTCACGGACATAGCTCGAAGAATCGCTAGACTTAAGTGGCACTGGGCAGGGCACATCGCCCGTAGAACTGACGGCCGATGGAGCCGAAAGGTTCTCGAGTGGCGTCCGTGGATCGGAAGACGCAGTGCAGGTAGGTCTCCAACCTGGAGCGACGACCTGGTTAAGGTTGCGGGATCGCATTGGATGCGGATGGCACGGGGCCGAACTGTATGGCGAGCCTTGGGGGAGGCCCATGTTCAGCAGTGGACGTCTTTCGGCTGAAATGATGATGATGATGATGATGACTTCTATACATTTACTCGTAGTATAAAAACTGATTCAGGGGTTCCGCGACTGCGTTGCGTTGCTGTTGCGTCCCCCAAGGTTCGTCAAACAGACGAGACAGAGGACGAGACGTTGGATACGGCATCTGCACCCAACGCGTTTTCGCAACCATAGGGTGTTACTACACCAATCGGTAGAAATAGATTGGTGGCCGTCGATCGACGGTTTCTACTACATCAAAAACCTACCACAACAATCGATCAACGTCGAACAGTCGCATCGGTTGGTGGTTGATCAATCGTTTATTGATCGGTATTCGTCGATCAGCCAAATCTACCGCACCAATCGATCGATTGTTATGGCAACACGCTCCATCTTGTTGGACCCAAACCACTAATAACTCTAATATCACGAACGCAGCCAATTTCGGCTGTGAAAGTGCGCGTGGACCAGAAAATCAAGGAATTCTTCTTCTTGAGTTGTTTGTAAATTTGAATGAGTGTGTAAAATCGGGCGTCGGCGCGGGAGTCACGGCCGGGCAAGGCCGCGCTGTACAATGACAGCATTGTCACTGTCAACCGCTGGCTTGAAGCCGCCGGCCATACAAAACCTAAGACCCTGTTTACATGATTCCAGTAAAATCATTCCAGTAGCATGGCATTGCGGGGCCGCGATGCTAATTAGTTACAGAGATCAATCAAGCGCCGAAGTGACATGCTGCACTGGGGCTAAATTTGCGGTTTGCGAGCGGTAATTCAACCGTTTGCGAGAGGACAGGGATGAACTGCTATTCAGAAGCGCCAAAAATCACTGGTTTGCAAGAGGTTTGGGATGAGCCCTATTTATTTCTTATTTACAAAGCAAATTAACAGGAAAATAAGGCTCATCCCAAGCTCAGCCCATTGTTATCCTCTCGTAAACGATTGAATTACCGCTCGCAAACCGTGTTGGGCCGTTCCTGAATTTACCCCGTGGAATGATTTTGCTGGAATAATGTAAACAGAGCCTAATGGCCTAATGGCCCGGCCACGACTTCTCGCGAACGGCGACGGCGTTTCCTCTGTTCAGGAGATGAGTCGACTGCCAACCTTCAGAATTAAGTGACACTATAAGAAAAGATCTAAACGTAGATGGATTACTACCATTTATTGTTATGGGTGAGCGCTGTCTCCTGACACAAGCATACTTTTGCTTAATAGGAGGCTCCAACCTCGCCTGTTTATCCATGTAAAAAAATCATATATTTTTTTATTTTATACTTTTGTGTGGCAGCCGGAATCGCGATTCTTTTAACACTTCTGTCAAACGCCGCGCGACAACGTCCGCATAATGTGTTCCCCGTATTGTGTGCGCGTGATTCGGTCTCAATATTTTGATGGCTATTTTTATTTTGTTCTTTTTTTAGAACGTTAAGTGGAATTTGCAATATGAAACTTTAGAGATACAACTGCAAGGACGTAGACGTCCGAGTGCTGGGCAGTGTTCTATTCGTCACCATCTTTAATTCTATGTTATTAGCAATAGAGGTGAGGTGTCGTCTATTGGGTATTAGCATGTCAATCACTAGGACTTTTACCTTAATGAGTCTACGAGGCCCAGGCTCGCAGGTCGGTTATTCAGAATTTATGTCCGTAATTACATTTAAATTTTACCATGAGCTTTTCGGTGAAGAAAAACATCGTGAGGAAACCTGCATAAACTATAAAAAATTCAATAGTGTTTGTAAAGTTCCCTATCCTTACCAGGCCCGAGTGGGAACTATAGCCATTCTGAGAGGAGACGTATGCCCTGCAGTGGTAACATAAAGACTGAAGCAGTTGGGTGGTTTCTGAGGTTAGTATGACTAGACAGACGACTCGACGGGGGGTTGGTTTGTATACTCCGTTATCAAGAGAGCAGTTTGGTGGGTACCTGACATCTCGCGGGAACTAAGTATGCAATTTTCCGGGATCAAAAGTTTCCTAAGTAAATGTTAATCCAGGTTATAAGCTATCTGCTATCTGTGTTAAATTTCATCAGAATCCGTCAAACATCCACACATCCATATCCAACGATACAAAATTTCACGTTTATTTTTTGCTTGGTTTTAACTGCCTGCCCACGTTTTTTGTATTAGTTCCTTCTACCTTTGGTTTTATATAGTTAAAAGTTACCCTCGATTAGGTCAAAGTACGCCAACTTTACGGTACATGAAATGTATAGAATTTTTTGTCAAATCAGTTTCGATTTTTTTTAATAGTCGGTAAAATCGTTGGCGTAGAAGACATCTTGTTTCAGCTATTTTGTAAAACTCGCCAGTTGTACAGTTCACAAAGTCACTGGTAGGTAATATAAATTCTGCGTCTCAAGTTATTAAACCGAATGAAGAACCGCTCCATGAGAGCGTCTTATTCGTGTGAACGCAAGAACCCTAGCGGAAAGGTCGCGGTACGCCTGTCACTGATTCGGCAGGTGAACAGGGGCGGGACTCTTTTATTAAGAAGGGTTCCGTGCCTTCGTGAATAGGCTATTTGACGCCACTAATCAGTTGATTTAATCGGCGAATCCGACTCGGATGGGCAGCGTTCGGGAAGCTCCGCAACATCCTTTCGTTCAAAATACCTCAGTGCCTCAAAACAAAAGTCTTCAATCAGTGTGTGTTGCCAGTGATGACATATGGATCCGAGACGTGGTGCTTCATTATGAGCCTGATGAATAGGCTTAGAGTCGCTCAACGAGCTATGGAGAGGGCTATGCTCGGAGTTTCTCTACGGGATCGAATCAAAAACGAGGAGATCCGTGGAAGAACTGGGGTCACCGACATAGCCAAACGGATTAGCTCATTGAAATGGCAATGGGCAGGCCATATAGCATGCAGACAGGTGGTAGTTGGGGGCCAAAAGTTCTGAAATGGAGACCACGGACTGGCAAGCGTAGCGTGGGACGTCCACCAACGAGATGGACGGACGATTTGGTGTAGGACGCAGGTTCAGGTTGGATGCAAGCCGCTTCCAACCGTAATGATTGGGCGTCAATGAAGGAGGCCTATGTCCAGCAGTGGACGTCCTATGGTTGAAATGATGATGATGATGATGATGAATCAGTTGATTGACTTTTTATGAGCTGCCAAAACGTGACTCCCCCATGGACTTTTTATGGTAATCTGCATCATCACATCACACTTTGCTGGACAAAACCCTCCCCCAAAGAGTTCCACTGCGATCAGCCTTCGCTGCTCGCATCCAAGTGGTTTTCTCAGCCTTTCTCAGATCGTCGCTCCGTCTTGTTGGGGACTTTTACTCGCCACGCCTTCCTAGAATCTTACTTCCCCATCGGCCATCGGTTCGACGAGCTATCGTAATACCATAAAACTAAAAATACGAGAACTGTATAGGAAGTGGGCTGGACACATATGCCGCACGAGTGATGGAAGATGGGGGAAGGCTGTGTTGGAGTGGAGACCCAGAACCGGGCGGAGAAACGTTGCAGACAGGAGATGAGGTGGACTGACGACCTGGCCAAAGTGGCGGGAAGGTGCTGGATGAGGAGAGCACTGGACAGAGATGAGTGGCGAGCAATGCAGGATGCCTACACTCAGCATTGGGTGGCTACGGGCTGAAGAAGAAGAGGAGAAGAGAAGAAGAAGATAGGTAACATGAGAAATGTAGGTCACGCACAGAACAACACGTCATGTAGTGACAGCGGGATTTTGACATTTATTCGTACCGATAGCAAGTTCAAATGACTCAACAGTGAATTACAAGATTGACTAAAAATTTCTTTCACCTATTTCGTTATGAACTATTTAGGAAAATACATCTTGTTCAAACAAAACAGAAAATTTTATTTAAATCAGATAAGCATATTTTTCACCATCATCATCATCAGCCTATGCTCGTCCACTGCTGGACATAGGCCTAGTTTTCGCTATTTATAAAATACCGTTTTTTTTTTGTTTTATTTATAAAATAGGTTATATGAAAAAAGAAAAATTATAATATGTATGCCAAGATCATATAACTCACATTTTCATTCACTCACTCATTTCATTCATTCACTACTCTTTTGCAATCAGTACTTTATGTAGCTGTGTGTGTAATCATTCGCCTCAACTCTCGTGGCGTTACCTATAATAATATGAGAAACGTTCTCGAGATTCCTCCCAGGATCGTTTGTGACTTCGCCTCGCTTGTTATTCATGTGCACATCTTTTTAGTTTTCGTAGGTTTTAGTGAATAGCGGTACTTATCAATACAATAACTACGATAATTTTTTAATAAACGATAATGTTCGGCATAAAAATAAGCTGATATAAAATACTTAAAATAAGTTTTTGTTAAATAAATACCGCTAAGAAGAAGGATAAAAACCGGCCAAGAGCGTGTCGGACACGCCCAAGGTAGGGTTCCGTAGCCATTACGAAAAAATCAAGTAATATTTTCCTAAGGATTTCGTATGTGTATGGAATCATCCAAGTTTAGGTATGTTTTATACCTTAGGCTTCTATTTACTCTTAAACTACAAATAATTTCCAAGCAATCTTAGCCGCTATAATTTTCCTAGTTCCTAGTAGTTTTTCAAATTTTTCCGCCCAACAGTTTAGGTTTTAGAGGGGGGGGACGGCCGATTTTAATGAAAATTTTCACTTTAAAGTTGAATATTTCGCAAACAGATCACTGAATAGAAAAAACATGTTAGCAACCCCGCAATGATTTTAAAAGACCTATCCAACGATACCCCACACTATAGGGTTAGCCGAGAAAATAAAAATCACCCCCACTTTACGTCTATGGGAGGTACCCTAAAAAATTTTTTTTTTACTTTTTTTATTCAATCACTTTGTCGGCGTGACTGATATATATATTGATGCCAAATTACAGCTTCCTAGTACTAACAGTCTCTGAGCTTAGCCGCGGACAGACAGACAGACAGACGGACAGACATGGCGAAACTATAAGGGTTCCTAGTTGACTACGGAACCCTAAAAAATTAACACAATTTTTTTTATGACTGTACATGCACTGCTATCCAACTTACACTTTACTGAAATTTCAAGCCAAATGTAACCATTGGAACCACACAAACATACTAAGACGATAAGCCCTCTTATTACTTATTAGTCCTGCGCTCTGACGCGCCACGACACGATACGTCAGGCTTTATACTCCGAAGTGCAAAATTCGAACTCCGTATCGTGCTATTCCGCTCATGCTAATAGTATTTAATACGAGAACGAGCGAGACGGTACGATGCAATCTGAGATTTTCGAATTTCGGAGTAGCCCCCAGTTTTTTTTTTTTTTATGGTATTGGGGGCAAACGAGCAGACGGATCGCCCGATGGTAAACGATTACCGTCGCCCATGGACACCTGCGACACCAGAAGAGTCACAAGTACTTGCACAGTTGGCTTGAATGACAATCTCACTCTTATTTTTGAATGTGTATCAAATATGCCTACGGATCCCTACCCGAAACCCGAGCCCCAAAATGGCGGCGTGGGAGAACGAGCCAATGAAACAATGCCCGTTCCGGGTACCACGTTCAATTACTTGCAACTAATTTAAACTGCTTGTTTATTTACCATGCCAACTGATTTTACTATTTTCGGGAGGTTAATTGGGCTTCTTTTGGGTTATTTTGATGTTAGAACTATGCTATGCTATGCTATTGGGCTATGCTTTGGAGTTTCTTTGCGGGAGCGCATTAGAAATGATGAGATCCGCGCAAGAACTAAATTCACGGACATAACTCGAAGAATCGCTAGACTTAAGTGGCAGTGGGCAGGGCACATCGCCCGTAGAACTGACGGCCGATGGGGCCGAAAGGTTCTCGAGTGGCGTCCGCGGACCGGAAGACGCGGTGTAGGTAGGCCTCCAACAAGATGGAGCGACGAACTGGTAAAGGTAGCGGGAACGCATTGGATGTGGATGGCGCAGGGCCGATTAGTTTGGCGAGCCTTGGGGAAGTCCTATGTTCAGCAGTGGACGTCTTTCTGCTGAAATGATGATGATGATGATCTTAGAACTAGCAAAGAAAGAGAGAAATCATTTGTTCGTGACATTACACGTTTTTTACCTTTAGCTTTATCAATTCATCATCATTACAGGGTTATTTGTAATTCACTAGCATCCTTTGAACCCTAAACTCCTACCACTTAAACAAATGTTTTTTGTTTTACGGCTTTTGTTATAACTTAATATTTTTGGTGTAATAATGTTTTGAAAATTTGAGATTACCTCTTATTTTTACGATACTCTGTGTATTTGTATGGGAAAAAAAGTGCTTCATTTTAAAAAGTTGTCAAACAAAAAACATTTGTTTGAGTGATAGGAATTCAGGGTTAAGAGGATGTCAGTGAATTACAAATAACCCTGTATACGTATAATATACGTGTTGCCTGAACACTACATTCTGGCTGTTTTCATGTCTAGGGTGAATGAGCATTAATCTAGGCAAGCGTGCTCCATCGGTAGACCTCATCTTCGCTTTCCATCAGGCGTGATTGTGGTCAAACGCAAGCCTATATTGTAAAAAAGTCCTGCTGCAGCTCGAATCCATCATCAGATTATGCTCATACATTGCTGGACATAGGCCTCTCCCATGCATGGCACGCCACTGAGCACGATCCTCGGCCACTCTCATCCAGCTCTTGCCAGCCGCCTTGCGAAGATCATCGCTCTACCGAGTCTGAGGACGCCCTACGCTACGTTTTATAATCAAGCAGCTCGCAGCTCGAATAATTAAGTGACAAAGATTCAGAGTTCCTAGGCAGATGCTTTCCGTGGTAAGTGAAGTGTGAAGCTCCTAGTCCGTACTGGGCCTGCGCGGGAACTACGGCCCGAACCTTCTCATTCTGATAGGGCACCTGTGCCTTGCAGTGAGACGTACGAGGGGCGTTCAATATAAAGTGAGAATGAGATGCAAACTCTTTTAATATTATTTTTATTTTATTAGCAGTACGGCTGCTCACCGAATCTAAGATTATTTAAAAGCGAAAAAGTTTTTCGGGTGCGCCGGTGGGATTCGAACCCACGTCTCCTGGGTATGCGCCCCAACGGGTGTTCTACCAATTGAACCACGTCGCATCCAACCGACTCCCCCGAAATTCTTAATCGCTTACATACGCCAACAGTGGCGTGTGGTAACATCCATCGCAACTATTAGAAGCTACGACTCCTACGTTCCAAATTACATTGGAAATGCGTAAGAAATGATGTACCACATCTTTTTATTCAAATATTATTTTTATTTTATTAGCAGTACGGCTGCTCACCGAATCTAAGATTATTTAAAAGCGAAAAAGTTTTTCGGGTGCGCCGGTGGGATTCGAACCCACGTCTCCTGGGTATGCGCCCCAACGGGTGTTCTACCAATTGAACCACGTCGCATCCAACCGACTCCCCCGAAATCCCACCGGCGCACCCGAAAAACTTTTTCGCTTTTAAATAATCTTAAACTCTTTTACTATTACGAAATTAAATACTGGCCGGTAAAGCTAATCTATCTAGGTGATTGCCATAGCATAGTATGAAAAAAAAAACTAACTGTCTTTTGTTTAAAAAAATATACGGTAATTTCTTTGCAATGCTATTGAGTACGTTAGCGAAAATGGAGAAAATTGAACTGCGCGCCGTTATCAAATACTTGTATTTGAAAATTTTTTCTACGGACCTAGTCAATTTGGATTTGCGGGACACTTTAGGGTCTAATACTCCTCCGTATTCGACAGTCGCACGTTGGTGCGCCGAATTTGGACGTGGAAGAACATCGACAATGGACGACCCCGCTCCGGACGCCCTACTACAGCAGTAACTGAAGAAATTGTGAAAAAAGTCGAAAACTCAGTTTTGGCGGATCGTCGTGTCTCAGTTCGTTTTATTGCTGAAAATGTAAAGATTTCAACGGGGAGCGTGCATAATATTTTACATGAACGCTTGGGTATGAAAAAGGTATCTGCGCGTTGGGTACCAAGAATGCTTACTGACACGCAAAAACAAACTAGACTAGAGATTTGTCAAGAAGCTTTGAACCTGATGCAGCAAGACCGGGAATTTTTTTGGCGCGATTTATAACAATGGACGAAACATGGCTCCATCATTACGACCCTGAAACGAAACTGCAGTCTATGACATGGAAAAGGCCATCATCTCCAACTCCGAAGAAATTCAAGGTGAGCCCATCTGCCGGTAAGGTCATGGGCTCTGTTTTTTGGGATGGTAAAGGGGTATTAACGATTGAGTATCTCGAGCAAGGAGCCACTATTACGGGCACATTATAAGCCAAACAAATAGCAACATTGCGCAATGAGATCCGCGAAAAACGGCGAGGTAAACTCTCGAAAGTTGTGCTGTTCCACCAGGACAATGCCCCGGCACACAAGTCCGCCGTTGCAATGGCTGCAATTCGTGATGCTGGGTTCGATATCCTTAAGCATCCTCCGTATTCACCAGATCTCGCTCCCAGTGATTTCTACCTATTTCCGAGATTGAAACAATACCTGAGGGGCCAGAAATTTGAAGACGACGACGCGGTAGTCGCTGCAGTACAAGATTTTTTAAGTACTCAAGATGAGACCTTTTTTAAAAATGGAATTTTAAGTTTAGAAAAAAGATATACTGTGTATTATGCTAAAAGGTGACTATGTCGAAAAATAAAATGACATTTAGTAAAAGTTGTTTATAACATACTCATTCTCACTTTTTATTGAACGCCCCTAGTACATAAGCTGGGATGATATTGAAAGATGATGACACTGCTTTCTTGTTATTTAAATGTGTGTGGGATCTTTTAGTCAAATAATTTACTATGAACATAATCCCAGAGCGACTATTATATGGCATAGCATTCACTGCGCATACGACGGTTCTGCATACAATGGATGCGCGTAGGCATCGCTGAGTCAAGCGGATATCTTGACTATTGTAGATTCTGAAGTACAGTCGCGGAGCGCAAAGGTTCGTCAGTTTTCGAATAGTACCGTAAAGTCGGGTTACTATTTTATGGCTCTAGGTTTAACTCAAAGGATTTGCATGCCTTGGGAAGCTAAGATTATTGAAACTTTTATAAGTGTTATAAGAAATTTCAACAGCTTATATTTATCCGCATAGTGTTACAGTAAGATTATTTCCACTTTGGCACTCGGGACGTCTCAGTTTTAACCGTAAAGTTTCGTGTTTTCTCATAGAGTACTTATATAAAATCCTAGAATTTAATCACATAAAATATTCAGACCTATTTAATGTAATTACCTAATAACAAAACCTTAGCCTAATTATTACACTTCCGATCTCTCTCGATGTATGTCAAGAATTGCCGAGTGCCAAAGTAGAACTAATCTTACTGTAATAGCTAATAAACATTTCCATTTCAATGCGTTCGCAAGACCGGCAGTTTTGGTGATTTTGGGCAATTTTGTAACAGGTGCATTTTTTATTTCATTCTCGTTTAAATTTTGTTCTTTTTAACCCCCGACACAAAAAGAGGGGTGTTATAATTTTGACCGCTATGTGTGTGTGTCTGTCTGTCTGTGGCATCATAGCTCGTAAACGGGTGAACCGATTTGAATGCGGTTTTTCTTATTAGAAAGCTGGTTTTTTGGCGATGGTCCTTAGATATGTTTCATCAAATTCGGTTCAGCCGTTTTAGAGTTATCAGCACTTGTTAGCTGCAGAAACGGATCTTAGACGCATAATGGGCATTTACTTTATGTTCATACATACGTGTGACATAATTGCGTTGGGGGTTTTTAAAATTTCTGATTTATAGTTACTGTTAGGCTCCAGGTTGTCACAAATGTTTTTTTTTTCTTTCAGTCTAGTTTTGGTGCATTAAATAAAAAACAGGAATCTACCCATTTTATAACGAAAGGCGTCATCTCAGTAAAGTTAAATAAATACTAGCTCTTTGGCATTATAGCAGCAGTGAGTAGGCGTCGTGACTCAGAGCTCAAAGCTCCGGGCTTATCCCTTTGTGTGAAGTTTCTAAGAGAAAGTACAGAATATAAAATAAGAAAAGGATAAGGCTTTCATCACACAATTTCACTTTTTAATGTAAATATTTATACTAACGGTAGCGTCCGATCAAAAATTCTTTGAAAAACCACGAATTGGTTCGAAACATGTCAGGCATATTTATTAACTAACACGTGTGTTAGCCGAGTATCTTATTTTAATAATTATATCTGTGTCTTACCCTATAGTACCTCTCGGTTTTGCATAGAGGATCTTTGTGAACCTTTCAATGACCACTTTAAGTCAATAGGTACTATATTATAAAGATAGCTGTTGCCCGCGACTAGGTTTTCCACTCTTGCCAAACTATGTGTCAAGAATATAAATCTCAATTTCCTGTCGAAAATCCGAAAGTGGCGACACCATCGAGGCTTTTAACCTAAATAAGCCTTACTTAGGCGAGCAATCTGGCAAATGGAGATTGTTTTAAGTTTTCTCTTTATAAAAGTGAGCGATTTTGTTTTGTGAACTATGAGAAAATTTAGTGTTTTTACGATAATGGTATTTTTCTAGAATTGAATAGTACTCTACCTAATTAATCATCATCATCCCAACCTCTAAATATACGTCCCACTGCAGGGCACAGGCCTCCTCTCAGAATGAGAGGGCTTGGGCCGTAGTTCCCACGCGGGCCCATTGCGGATTGAGAACTTCACACACACCATTGAATTTCTTCACAGGTGTATACAGGTTTCCTCACCGTAAAGCTCATGGTAAATTTCAAATGTAAATAATAGTGTAAACAAAGTAAATACCCCAGTGCCCAACGGTGCCCCAATAGCCGACACTTTCAATCTTAATTCGTAGCAATAAAGGTGACAAGCAGGGTGTCAATTATTGGTATTAATGTGTCGAACACTGGGGTATTTACCTTAGATGATCCCATCATCATCATCATTTCAGCCGAAAGATGTTCACTGCTGAACATAGGCCTCCCCCAAGGCTCACCAAGCAGATCGGTCCCGTGCCATCCGCATCCAATGCGATCCCGCATCCTCAACCAGGTCTTCGCCCCATCCTGTTAGAGCCCCATGAAACAATAATTCTAAGATGCGACTCCAGTGAAAATACACTTAATTTAGCTCTGAAACTAACTCATCATCATTATCCCAGCATTTACACCATTGCTGAGCACAGGCATCCTCTCACAGTGAGAGGGCTTGAGCCGTAGTTCCCACGCGAGCTCATTGCGGATTTGGAACTTCACACACACCATCGAATTTCGTCTCAGCTGTGTGCAGGTTTCCTCATTACGTTTTTATTGGCCGTAGAGCTCATGGTAATTTTCAAATGCAATTTCGCCGAAAAACTCAGAGGTGCAAGCTCGGGGTCGAACGCACTACCCTCTGCTTGAGAAGCTATGGTTCAAACCACTAGGCCACTATGGCAGCCACGGCGCCGTTTGTAATATTAGTAAGAAAATATCACATCGTCACGTGTTAGCAACAACGAGCACCATGCGTTAGCATTAACATTTTCGTCACTGCCCAATCAAAAACTATTCGATTACAAAAAAACTAAGGAACGCATACACGAATGAATCGGCCAAGCGCGAGTCAGACTCGGGCGTTATGGATTCCGTCGAAATTTTAAAGAATGAAACAAGTTCGTACTTCACAGTATGAAAATTAAAGTAGAAGAGCATTTTACCCGAGGCGTAGGTGAGGGTTGAAAAGTCAGTGAGGGAAAAATTTATTTTATGAACGAGTTACATTCGACTTTTCACTTCAATTTCGGTTTTCACTTCAAGGAATTAGTTTTAGAACAGCATCATTCAATGCAAATAAATGTTTTATTTACAAGCTTTTATTTCATGAATTCTTATTCTATTTGACTAATTAATTTAGTATACACCGTGAAATTTTAGTGGTTGTTTTCCCGAAACGACGTGATTTAGTATCGATTGTACAATCGATTTATAATTACTATTTTGACTAGAGTCAAAAATCCAATTGTGTACAAGTAGCGTACAATCGTACGATAGGTTAGGTACCAACGAAGCGTTACTATTGGTTTGCGGTCATTTTCGACTTTCGTTTTTCACATTTGGATTTTTGACTCTAGTCAAAATAGTAATTATAAATCGATTGTACAATCGAAACTAAATCACCTCGTTTCGGGAAAACAACCACTAAAATTTCACGGTGTATATAACACGGCTCGCACTAAAATATACTATAAAGATCTATTTGTGGCTGTTTGCACCTGGTGGCTTTGGTCTTAGACGAAGTTTTTAATATATTATGCACTTATAAGTTATTTTTTTTATCTCATCATCTGATGGAAAATGATCACCACCGCCCATAAATATCAACAACTCAAAGAGATTCGCCAGAGTTATTTCTGCAGTTCAGTGATTTTCGAACTTTTTACTTATTGCCGAAATTCATAATTTTAGATCAATAGCAATTACCTATAGGTTTTGTATCTCACAATTTTTGTACGGAAATACACTTTCAAAAGGTTGTATATTTTTGTAGCATGAACTTAGAAACTTAATTGTTTGGATCAAATTGTTTCACAGTTCCAAGTAATTACAGACTTTAATATTTAGGTAATTGACATCACTACGCGTTCCTGAGCACAAATATCTAGGTGGTCAAACGAAACCTACAGCGGTATTTTTTTTTATACACGGAACCCTAAAATCAAATAGATTTAGAATATATTACTCTTCTTTAGGACTGGTAATCTCACTACAACCTTACCTTTACACTTGGATAGCGAATATACCGACCACACCTTGAGATAGAACTATACTGCCGGTCGGTTATGGTTTCTTTCTTGGCGGTAAATGTAAGTTGGTATAAGTTCGATGGAACTGGTCCCGCCGGTTGGTCCGGTTCCACACAATACAGATACTAAATGGATCTATAGATCGGCTGCGCGAGCGGCGGACCCGTAAATACACGTCTTGAATTTATGTTGGTTTATGCGGGAGTTTTATTCGTTTTGATCTCCGGGGTTTTAGTTATGATTACAGAAAATTCATCCCAGCCTATACGTTCCGCTGCAGGGCACAGGCCGCTACTCAGAATGAGAGGGCTTGTGCCGTAGTTAACAGGGGCCCAGTGTGGATTGGACACTTCACACACATTGAATTTCTTCTCAAGTGTGTAAGTGTTTCCTCGTATTTTCCTTCTCCGTGGTAAATTTCAAATGTAATTTCGCTCATAAATTCTTTCCTTCTTTCATTTTTTTAAAAATTGTTTCGCAAACCTGCTTAATTTTTAGAATATCATACGCACCTCACACTATAGGGTGGAGGAGAAAACATATCAATCCCCTACGTGTAGACGAGGCAACGAGTATCCTAAAATCTTTTTATTTTATTTTATTTTAGCACCTTTGTGGCATGACTATATTCAAAAAAGTAATTAGTAGGTAATTACTCTAATTACATTGCATGCGTTGTGTAGTTTTTTTTTCCTACTAAGTATAGAGTAAGAAAAAATTAGTCTGTTGTATTTTATACATTCCTAAAATGTTTTAAAAAACGTGTCGTCCAAATAACGGCCATGGAACAGTCAACCTAATTCAAAAGTTAAATCAAAAGGTCAATCTTAAGATCAAAGTTTTTAACAAGATTAAGGCCAGCTAAATGTCATAGAAATAAACAAAAAACCTACAGATACCTAACTGTTTTAATTGACAATCTCCTACCCACCTAGACAATTCACAATACAGTAATAGGTTTTAGCCTTTCTATAGACATGTTGCTAACACTGTTCGGTGGTCTAACTATTTGAGAAATGTCTAGCTAACTACTGGCTAAAATACTCGTACATAGTTGTTGATGGGTCTATATTAATTCGCATAACGTAATGTTCCTAACTCAAATTGTCATAACGTGATTTCGCATAATAATTTATCCGCGTAACATCAATTCGCATAACTGAATATGCATAATGTTAATGCGCATAATGTAAACTAGCGTCCCGCCCCGGCTTCGCACGGGTGCAATTATGCATGTATTTTACAATTATAAACTTTCCTCTTGAATCACTCTATCTATCAAAAAAAACCGCATCAAATTCCGTTGCGTAGTTTTAAAGATCTAAGCATACATAAGGACAGACAGCGGGAAGTGGCTTTGTTTTATACTATGTAGTGATTGGCATAATGATGACTTGGCATAAATTTAATAAGCACTACGTTACTTTGCATAATTAAACAGCATAAATATGAACGGTATTTAGGGGCAACACACATACATTACAAGTTAAGTATGAAGTATCTTTTTCTATTTATTTTTTTATTTTCTTCAACTTCATTTTTTATTACTTTTACGGTCATCCCGTGAAACCATATATTTCAAACTAAATACAAACTGAAATATAGATGCACAGAAAAAACCCCAGAAAAAAGACCAATGCTGGGAATCGAACTCGCTAACTTCTAGACCAGTGATGGTGTAGGGGTAAGCACGCAGCACGGAACGCTGAGGACCTGGGTTCGATTCCCAGCATTGGTCTTTTTTCTGGGGTTTTTTCTGTGCATCTATATTTCAGTTTGTATTTAGTTTGAAATACACATACATTGTTCATTATTATACCAATTAATGTTATGCGAAATAAGGGGCAGCCGTTGCAGATGCCTCACCAGCGTACAATAGCCGTTGTACGTCACAGGTGGGTGGGATTCTGAAGCGTTTTAACCGCCACATCTCATATTATGTTACGAAAATCTAAGGATAATGTCCATGAACTGAAACCAATTGCAAACCTGCGACAACAGACCATACTACGATTGGTGGTAATTTTTTTAGCTGTCGGAGATATTATTAGTCGATTTTTGTAACACATTGGATCATCATCATCATTTCAGCCGAAAGACGTCCACTGCTGAACATAGGCCTCCCCCAAGGCTCGCCAATCAGATCGGTCCCGTGCCATCTGCATCCACGCGATCCCGCAACCTTGACCAAGTTCCTTCCTTCCTTCCTTAGGTCCTTGTTGGAGGCCTACCTACACTGCATATGGGATACATAGCATCTGCGTATGGGATATACGGCGGTTAAAACGCTTCAGAACCCCACCTAAATAACTGTAAAAAATCATTTGTCTCATACGTTTCGTAATAATAATAATAATAATAATAATGTTTTATTTAAAGGTATACACCCATAATATAAAGTTACAATTTTAAATTAAAATTAAACCTGTGATAGACGGACAGAAAAGCCTTAGTAATAGAGTCCATCAACACCCTTATCCGTTCTTTATCTAAGACACGAATTCATCTTATTCGTGTCAAACGATTTCAACATCCATGTTATGGAAAAATCTAGCGTCACCCTGAGTTATCTTTGAGGAATAGCAAAACCACTAAACAAAGTTTTATTTTTTTCTTTCGCATGTTATGCCTGCTCTTTATAGCCAACATCTATTAAATTCGTAACTAAGGGATGCGATTATAAGTTGAGTGAACACCACGTATTTCCATCTTGCTCTAATCGTCATTTCATCTTGTCTCTGTTGCATCTTGCTCAGTAGATATGTACCTACCGAGACTTAGACAATTCACAAATTCCACATCACCGTCTCGCTGCTACACACAAACCCGTACTAGAATGGCGAGGCCGAAGTCATTGAACTCTCGAATCAGATTAGTAAAAAATCACATTAGTTACCTCGACTCGAACGTCCAGAACGTTCTATGTAG
The DNA here is from genome assembly GCA_947859365.1 of Archips crataeganus. Lineage (NCBI taxonomy): Eukaryota > Metazoa > Arthropoda > Insecta > Lepidoptera > Tortricidae > Archips > Archips crataeganus. The sequence continues at coordinate 21,831,443 of OX402048.1, forward strand.
GTAGAGTAACTCAATCTCTAAGGTAACACGAGTATTTGATTGTAGAGTAACATAATTACTGTCAGATTAGACCTTCTTGGAGGATAACTGGATAGTCCAGCAGGTAGAGAACCTGACTACGAAGCATGAAGTCCCGGGTTGGAACCCCGGTCTGGGCAGATATTATTTATGAAAAATACTAATGTTTGTACTTGAGACTGTCTTATTATGTAAGTATGTTTATCTGTTGCCTACAACCCATAACACAAGGTTTGCATACTTTAGGCCTCGGTCAGTGGAGGAGGAACTTCACATATACCATTGAATTGTTTGCAGAAATCTAATTTTTTTTTGTTTATTAAAAATAAATAATTATTTACACGAAAAGTCGTTAGTAAGCACTGAAATTATGTCTATGTGTTAGTAAACAAAGACCGACATACTAAACTACTGACTCGATACAATTTAACCTTAAATGAACACTAAAAACCTAAACAAAACAACATAAACAATTAAACATAATACAAAACAAAACCGTGCTATATTCATAAATAACTTAAATGCCTAAACTAGGATACTAAAGTAGCCTGTTTCTTAGGCAAAAAATTCAACCATAACTGAAAAAAACACCTAAATAATTCCGTGTTTAATTTCGCACATAAATTCTAAAAATTTAGAGGCACAAACCTGAATTCGAACCCATGTCCTGTGTTTGAACCGTTAAACCACTAGTAAACCATGTTTTTTTGTATCTTACTCAACATCAATTTCATATTTCCTACTTTCAAACAACTGATGGCTGTTAGGGCCAGTGTATTCTTGAGTGGCAACCATTATACTTACCAGAGTAAGCACGTGGGTGAAACATTGGTACTACTAACGTGTTGCTGGTTTTAAATAAGAAACAGTATAGGTAGTATACTTACTTGCCTTTTAAAGGCACCTACGTCGTAACATGTTGGAGAGCCATTTCAAATTATGCACGCACGAAGCAAGAGAGATCGCGATCGAGCAGTGGAGAAGCAGCGCCATCTATCGAGCCACTTTTACTTCGAGAAGTACCGTGATGAACTTAGCAGAGCTGGAACAATCTGAAGAATCTTTGGGAGAGCCCTATATCCTTCAGTGGTGTCCTTGTGGCTACGAAGCCAGATAAAAATAATATAAATGATCTACTCCCAAATTCATATCACTCCTCCCTCTCGCTATCCTATTAAATTTTACTAGCGTGAGAGGAACGACATGATAAAGTTCGAATTTCTAACTTCGGAGTATAAGACTTGCTTAGATGGTGGCCGCCAAGTGGCCGCTTATTTGAATAATTATTCAAAACACTTATTTCTATAGCCGACGGCAAACAACAGACCATAGATTAACCGCATCTCCCATCGATAATATACATAATAGTTTCAATACCAAGGGTGAACGACCGGCCGCTTACAAACGTACAACGTTTAATTATAAGATGACATAGACCAATCATAACGGTTTAAGATCTGTTATTGAGTGAATGATCTTTAAGACATGTGTGTATATCGAGTGTAGTCATTGGTCAAATATTGGGCAAAATGAACAATCACGTGATTATCGGCCACTTGCGTTTTATGTTATTAGTAAGATGTGACCAATCTCAGTCACGTATAATCGACTAAGCAAGTCCTTTACCATATTTTATGACAGTTCCTACATCAAAATGAAAGCGATAAGGTTGATTGTCACATTGAGTTGTAAGTAAAAATAGCCTTTATTGTTTTAAGTCACAGAACTGACAGTGAACCTCAGGTTGGTAAAGGAACTCCTTGGTCGACTATACCTAGAGCATCTCTATTATATATTTACCAACAGCGAGTGTTTGGTAACTTTAAACAGCAGAAACCTAATACCCAACACAATATCATCATTGTCAAAAATAATGTGCCGCAAGAAACTTGGCAAAAATGATTTTTCTACTTTCAGGTTTTTTTCACAAGTCTACTTATATAATTACGTTATTTTAATAACAATTCTGAAAAATTATATTTCAGAAACATGCTACTTTATGTATTGCACATGAAATTCTGGCAAACAATAAAGAATCTCCAGAGGCGGCAGAAGAGCTAAATCGACGGTTAAGCCGTAATAACTGATGATGGAAAAAGTAATACCTACCAAAGTTAGTATTAAAAACCATGCTCATTCGGAGCACTCGTTAACGAGCGTGACTGTTCAAAATTGCCCGTGGGTGTTCATAAAACGCTTGTTAGACGCGAATGCTCAAAGAAGTGGCTCTGACGGGTCACTAAGCATTTTCAAACATTTATTTTAACAGTGCTGTGCTCCAAAATTCATATTAATACTACAGCCGTGACTTGTAAAACGGGTACGTGTGTTGGTGGAATAATCAAAGTTACTCACATAATCAAAATCATATATTTATTCACTTGAGTAGCGGTTATAGAGATGTTCGATAGGTACATAATGTGAGAGTATGTTCAGCGCTCTCGCCGGCATCACCATCATGCGAATATAAAGGACTAGCCTTCCGTCCGCAGCTTCGCCCGCGATAAATTAATTTTCCCGTAGGAAAAGGTATTTTCCCGCGGTAAAAAGTAGCCTATGTCACTCAGTGCATATCGTCTTAGGCATGTCCTAATCGTCAGCTTTCTCTAGGAATTGACACGTGTTAAAAGTTATCTAAATTTAAGTGTAAACGCCAAATACTTAGAATTTTATTTCTTGATAATCTTGTTTTTTTTAGCAATTGTTTTTCTTAGTGTTTCTTATTTTCAAATCAACGAACACCATATTGCATCTGTAATATTAGGAGCGGAGTACAGACAACAAAGTTTAGTACCTAAATTTCTAACTCCAAAAGTCATATCATCACATAGCCATCCCAACAGTGCAGTGCAACGACGAAAGTTCCCAGCAAATGAAACGTAAACTTTACTCTACTCCCTTGTGCATGTTGACGTTGTGAAATGCATTTGTTGTAGCTTTATTTAATTTTGAAATATTAATCATCATCATACCTGGGATAACTCGGGCCAAGTTCTAGGGATTTGATATCGATAAAAAACCGGCCAAGAGCGTGTCGGACACGCCCAAGGTAGGGTTCCGTAGCCATTACGAAAAAATCAAGTAATATTTTTCTAAGGATTTCGTATGTGTACGGAATCATCCAAGTTTAGGTATGTTTTATACCTTAGGCTACTATTTACTCTTAAACTACAAATAATTTCCAAGCAATCTTAGCCGCTATAATTTTCCTAGTAAATTTGATATATTTACTACCCTTCTGAATTTTTTCAAATTTTTCCACCCAACAGTTTAGATTTTAGAGGGGGGGGGACGGCCGATTTTAATGAAAATTTTCACTTTAAAGTTGAATATTTCGCAAACAGATCACTGAGTAGAAAAATCATGTTAGCAACCCCGCAATGATTTTAAAAGACCTATCCAACCATACCCCACACTATAGGGTTAGCCGAGAAAAAAAAAATCACCCCCACTGTACGTCTATGGGAGGTACCCTAAAAAATTTTTTTTTACTTTTTTTTATTCAATCACTTTGTCGGCGTGACTGATATATATATATCAATATATATATATTGATGCCAAATTACAGCTTTCTAGTACTAACAGTCTCTGAGCTTAGCCGCGGACAGACAGACAGACGGACAGACATGGCGAAACTATAAGGGTTCCTAGTTGACTACGGAACCCTAAAAAGATCTCAATATAATAAATTAATACATGTGCACGTTGAAAATTCTCGATTACTATAAAGAGGTTCGATGTCATATCTAATATCGAGCCTCTTAAGATAATAAAAGACCGATTTTATGAATAAATTTCTCTATCTTCGGCAGGTCTGAGAATAGGTCGTAGGCTATTTTTTATACTTACTCCTATTCTTCGCGGACGGAGTCAGGGGCAGCAGCTAGTTCTAATATATAAAAATCTCGTGTCATGGTGTTTGTAATTGAACTCTTCCGAAACGGCTTGACCGATTTACATGAAACTTTTTTTGTATTCGGTAGGTCTGCGAATAGGTCGTAGGCTATTTTTATACCTACCCCTATTATTCGCAGACGGAGACGCGGGCAACAGCTAGTTATAAAATAAAATACCATTTAAAAAACGAAAAGTGAATGAACAAAGTAAATTATATGACGTTGAGACTTTCTGCCACATGCATTGATACCCAGACAGAACTCTCTGAACTGCTATTCCTAATCTTTGAGAAAAATATGTTATTTACACATGGTAAAATGAAGTTCTGAAGCAACATTTTTCAATCAGAATCCAAATCGGCACACAGTAACTTGTCATCGATACACATGATCTCGTATTTATTTCTCAAATTAGCACATTTTTTTATCAACCACACTCTGTTTGATCAACAAAGAAACCGCAAATATTGTCAGCTAGCAAACAGTGACTAAAAAATATATCATAGCTAAAAATAATCCAAGGAAAATTGATGAAAACGTTCATTTTCTTGTAAACAGTAGCCGCAGAGCAAAGTTTATTGACACCGAGGATTTGTGAATCGATTTGAGGACACTTATTCTAATTAACGAATTTAAAACTGAAACAAAACTGAGAAAACACATTGTTAATCAAGTTCAAAGAGCAAGGTATTTGTACATACTCATCAAGATTGTTTTTTTTTTTAAGTTTTTTTTGGAATGGCAATGGCACCCCGAATAAATTATCAATAAGAATTGTTAAATTGGAAAATATGAAGGAATATAAAAATGACTATTGTGTTACATATATACATTCATGTGGGAGGCCTATGTTCAGTGGACCTCTTTCGGCTGAAATGATAATGATGATAAAAGGGAAAAAAATGTAAAAAATGTGTGTATATTAACATGGATTTTTTTTACATAAAACTGACTCGTGATGTGATTGATGACCCTCTGCCCTGCGATAAATATCAACAGTACTTGTCTTAATTTTTTATCTTTGGAAAAATCAGACTTAAGGTATCAGCAGTAACTTCATTCATAGTGAAAATAAACGGATCACTTACGTCTTAAAACGAGTTTAACTCGACATGTTTCTCGACATGGTCCGTTTATTTTCACTATGAGTGAGTCTCACGGTAGTTTAATGTTTAAAGTAACTTCATTCTTAATATTTTGACAAAATCTGACTTACTGCTAATATCGATAGCACGGCGAGATTCTCACTTGATGGAAAAGTGCAGATGAGGCCGTTCAAAGGTGTATCTCACTGGTTCAGTAATATGACATTTACAATTGCAATTCATTAATTTAGCTATTCAAATTTTTTGCAAGCAAATGCAATGCAAGCACATTAGAAAAAAAGTTCAAAGACAGAAAAAGTTTTTAACAAATGACTGGCGAGTGCAAGCGCACTCAAACACACATCCACATACACCGAAACTTTAAACTTTTGGCAGTTCATAATACCTTATCAGAATAAATCCCCGATTTCCGCAAACCCGTCCTCGCTTGACGTGACTAGCCTCGTGAGATCCCGCCCACTTGCGTCTGCGCAGATATGCGGTTAACTATTATTCTTTGCATTTTAACTGCTACAGTTCCATACATACCTACATACATAATTTTTTGAAGCGACTTCTATTATTTCCGACTAGATATTTGCGTCGCAACTTCAATCTTTTTAAGATCTAAGGTCTCTTAAGCAGGTCATGGATTCGAGTCTGGCCTCGTACCTATGAGCAAAATTGAGTTGATAAAAGGGGAATTTCAGAAATAGGGTAAAATACATTTTTGTTTCTCAGATTTTAAATTTTTATGCACGGATCTACTCAGAACAGAATCAGTAGCACTATCGATTCTACATAGAGAAAAAACAGTGTCCCGCCCAAGGTCAGTTTTGTTACTTTTCATACATTTAGTGTTAGAAGGTAACAAGACCGACTCTTATAAAAAACGGGGGACATATTTTTACTCCATTACAATCGATAGTGCTATTGATTCTAAACAGATAGATCCATGCAAATATTTCTAAAATCGGAGAAATAAATACCTATTTGCACCCTATTTCTGAAATTCCCCAAATATAAAAATCCAATAATTTATTAATTTATTATAAACTAGCTGTTGCCCGCGACTGCGTCTGCGAAGAATCCCTTTATCGCTATCCCGCGGGATATTAATATAAACTTGGATAATTTTCCAGAGTAAAAAGTATCCTTTATGTTAATCCAGGTTATAAACTGTGTGCCAAATATCATCAGAATCAGTCAAACCGTTTTAGCGTGAAAGAGTAACAAACATCTATTACTCTATTGCATTAGGTATACACAAGTAATGATAGCAGCTTGAATGTCAATAAATAAATAATTCAAATAAATTAAGAAGCAAAGGTATAACAGATCGCTAATGTTGCAGAATTGGGTACCTTACCCCATAGGTTAAATTCTCCACGCTTTATGCACGCTAGCGTACTGTAGGCACGGCTCTGTACGGCTACTGGCAGATTAGTCTAACTTTATTATGTATAAAAATTGTAAATAATTCTAGAACTTGATTTAAAATAAATAGAATTGTCAGCGGTATACGAGCCAGGGCAGATTGCTCCGGACAGCCGAATGTGCTGGACCTAAGTTTATAAAATATAGTTTTAATCAAGGAATAAACCGGCGAATTACTGAAGATTTCTATTGTATTATTTGCTAGTTTAGCGTCACGCGCGTATCCCCGTACTTATATACCTAAATATCTAGCTACAGTCCCACAGTACTATAGCTGCTCATAATTATTATGTCTCGCTGGTGTCCGCCAACGCGGCGAGATTGATAGCAAATCTCAGCAAATGAGTGTAACGGTGTCCTAAGATCAAGCGCTCCGCTCGCATGTAGGCGGCGGCTAGGCACTGGTGGCCACAGTACGGCCCGCGGGCCAGCTCCAACCCGCGAAAGGATTATATCCGGCCCACCATCCTTCGAAATAATTAGTATGTGGCCCGCGATAATTATGTTTAGATGATGCAGACGTGATAATTCAGCCGTGGTGGCCAAGTGGTTTGACCTATGGCCTCTCAAGCAGAGGGTCGTGGGGTCGAATCCCGGCTCGCACCTCTGAGTTTTTTGGGATTTAAGTATGTGGGAAATTACATTTGTAATTTACCACGAGCTTTACGGTGAAGGTAAACATCGTGAGGAAACCTGCATCCACCTGCGAAAAAATTCAATGGTGTGTGTGAAGTTCCTAATCCGCACTGGGCTGCGTGGGAACTACGGCCCAAGCCCTCTCACTCTGAGAGGAGGCATGTGCCCTGCAGTGTGTATATAGCCTGGGATGATGATGATGATGAATGCAGACGTATAAAGTAAAATAATAGCATGAGTAAAAGAGCCACCTAGACTAGCCGCGTATTTGTCGCTGGAATAAACGAGTTCAAATGAATAGTATATTTTTTATCGAGGGACTAAAAGAATATTGATATACCCGAGGTGGTTAGCCACCCGAGCTTTAGCGAGGGTGTCTATTTATCCGAGGGTTTATATTGACTTTTAGTCTCCAGGTTGTAGTTGACGGTGCATGCTCTGATTCCATGTCTGTGAATGCTGGTGTCCCTCAAGGCTGTGTGCTATCGCCTACACTCTTCCTTCTGCATGTCAATGATATGCTGCCATCCGGCGGCATTCACTGTTATGCGGATGATAGTACGGTTGATGCCTCTTACACCGGCCGCGCCGGTATTTCTCGGGAAAACGTTATAGAGTGCCGAAACAAACTTGTGTCTGAAATTGAGACTTCCCTAAAAGAAGTTTCAGAATGGGGTCGACTTAATTTAGTCCGTTTTAACCCCACTAAGACACAGGTTTGCGCGTTTACCGCAAAAAAGTCTGCGTTTGTCGCGTCACCTCTTTTCGAAGGCACTCCCCTTGCTACCACAGCCAGTATCGGAATCCTTGGTATTGACATCTCGAGTGAAGTCCAGTTCCGCGACCACTTGGAGAGTAAGGCTAAATTAGCCTCGAAGAAGCTCGGCGTGCTCAACAGATCGAGACGGTATTTCACTCCAGCCCACCGCCTTCAGCTTTATAAGGCGCAGGTTCGCCCACATATGGAATACTGCTCTCATCTGTGGGCGGGGGCTCCCCGGTACCAGCTTCTCCCTCTGGATCGCATACAACGGAGAGCGACTCGAATAGTCGGCTGCCAACGAACTTCTGATGGGCTTGATTCCTTGGCGCTGCGTAGAGATGTAGCTTCACTGTGCATCTTCTATCGCATGTACAACGGAGAGTGCTCCGAGGAGTTATTCGGGTTGATCCCTGCCGCATCCTTCCGCCACCGCCCTACGCGACAACACTTCCATCCTCACCATCTGGATGGTTGGTTGTCTTCTAATGTGCGTTTTTCCAGAAATTTCCTGCCTCGCACAGCAAAGCTGTGGAATGAGGTTCCTGCTGCGGTATTCCCGGACCGATATGACCTTCAAGCTTTCAAAAAAAGAGCGTACTCCTACCTAAAAGGCCGGCAACGCACTTGTGACTCTTTTGGTGTCGCAGGTGTCCATGGGCGACGGTAATCGTTTACCATCAGGCGATCCGTCTGCTCGTTTGCCCCCTATATCATAAAAAAAAAAAAAAAAAAAAAAAAAAAAAAAAAAAAAAAAAAAAAAAAAAAAAGGTGAAAACTCTATTTTTCACTTCGATATTGCGAGAAAAAATCCAGTCCATAAAACTTTCATAGGTTTTTAAGCAAATCTTTCTAGATTTCGGCGGCAAAAGATTGTCAATTATGTCTTTTGCTCTTTGCTCGACATCATAATTTTCACAATCACTTGACGAGATTGTGAGAATAATCGATTTATTTTAATTGTTTACGATTTACGCTCTACAACAATTTCAAAGTTTTCGCGGTAAGTATTTACACATTTACACAGATATAACAAAATCGCATCGGCGAAATGGTCCATACACAAACTGGAAAAAACAGAATGGCGCCACCTTCTTTGCGGAAAAAGCATAGAACTAAGACCACGTAGACTAAGAACGTAACATTTTCGTTATGAAAATGGTTCACACAATCTTATTTTTTACATATATTTTGTTTTGCTTCTAAGCAAGTACTGGCTGTTTGAGTTTATCTAAGTCACTCGAAATGAATTAAAAAATTAATTACTTTTACTCCCTGGGGACTAAAGCACTCACTTTACTCCCGCCTCGTAAGGCTATATTGACCTACTTTTAGAGCATGAGAAGTGAAAAAATGTTTATAGGTAGGTACCTACTTTTATAACTTAATTCTGGCCTTCCTCTGAAATTTCTTAAGCTTTCTAACCCCCTGTGAAGAGAGTTTGCATACAAATGGTTGACTTTATGACGTAGGCAGGGAATAAGAACCGATTTGTTTAAATTCCTATAGGATAGAGAATGAACAGAATTTAAATATCCGATTAAAAGTGATCCTATCTCCGCAACTATGAGTCTGTGATTACTAAAATCGTCAAATTTTGCATAATATGGTAACGCCACGAGAGTTGAGGCGCATGATTACACACCCAGCTACATAAAGTACTGATTGCAAAAATGGTAGGAAATGAATTAAATGAGTGAGTGAATGAAAATGTGAGTTATTATGATCTTTATGATGAAATACTTATATATGTAGCTTATCATAACAATGAAAAGATAAGGGAAAAAGTTCTCGAGTGGCGTCCACGGACCGGTAACACAGTGTAGACAAGTCTCCAACAACATGGAGCGACGACCTGGTTAAGGTTGCGGGATCGCGTTGGATGCGGATGGCACGGGACCGATCTGCTTGGCGAGCCTTGGGGGAGGCCTATGTTCAGCAGTGGACGTCTTGCGGCTGAAATGAATGAAAAAAGGGAAAAAAGAATTTATATATTCACGAACTAATGCTGTTGAAGATGTTGAATTTAAGGATGTTGCTTCGCCAGATTTTTGCTTTATTTAACGAATCAGATGAAATTTCACCACAAATAAAAATTCATTCACAAAGTCACGGGCAAAACGTAATTATGAATACAAATACCTAGTGCCTTTACGCGCAAACTCCAAGAAAGAGTAGATATTAAGCAAAAATTTAGGCTCCCAATTTTTAAGTCTCCAACAACATGGAGCGACGACCTGGTTAAGGTTGCGGGATCGCGTTGGATGCGGATGGTACGGGACCGATCTGCTTGGCGAGCCTTGGGGGAGGCCTATGTTCAGCAGTGGACGTCTTGCGGCTGAAATGAATGAAAAAAGGGAAAAAAGAATTTATATATTCACGAACTAATGCTGTTGAAGATGTTGAATTTAAGGATGTTGCTTCGCCAGATTTTTGCTTTATTTAACGAATCAGATGAAATTTCACCACAAATAAAAATTCATTCACAAAGTCACGGGCAATTTTTATTCACGTACTTTTTGGGTTATCTAGCACTAAAACGTCCAGGTAATTCTGCACGTGAAATACTTAATACCTAGCCTCATTCACCAGTACTAATAAAACTAGGCGATTTCAATAGAAAACCTATAAACTCTGTCGAGCAAAACATAGGATTATTATCTAGGGACTAAAGTGCGGGCGAGATGCGGTATCTGTGCCATTGTCGGGGCCCAGATTGTAAAGGGGGCTATTCCTAAGGCCCTGCCGAGCTTATGGCGCATTTATTGCATTAATTTAATCCCTTGCTGTATCATTACTACCAAAGCTTTAGTTCTAAAATGAGTGTATAAGATATTTGAGGATTCACTCTAGTGACCAGTGTTTTTAAACACGATTACTTAAGTACTTGTATTTTGCTCGATAATAAAATCCAAAATCGTCTCTAAAAAATAAAATAAATCTTTAGTACGGCGTAAATACTGCACGGCAGGTCATGACTTTTTGAATGTTAATAAAACAAGATGTTTTCTAGGGCCTGGTGTTGCTACATTTTTAAAATATGTTTTTTTTTGTCAGCAACACGATGAAAATGCCTAAATACACGCGCGGTCTGACAAACCTATTTTGAGCCGTCGTGCTTTCCCCTTGTCCGTATAGTTAGCTGCATTAGTTCTCCTTCGGCCATCGCACGGGGAACTTGTGTCGCTTGCGCTTACGCACGGCTTTGATTCCAGCCGCTCTCACGTACACATACACGAGTGCATAGAATACCTAAAATTGATTAGCGCAAGAAGCTCGGTAGGGCCTTAACCGTGCAACTAACCCTTTTCTAGATGCTGTCTATTTAGATACGCTACTACAAAATTATTTTTCATCTCTCATACTCGGAAAGTGAGGCAAATCATATCTGACATACGGGAGGATATGTATTATTTTCTTCCCAAGGGTAGAAATGAATTTAAAAAAATAAAGGCATTGGCTGTCATTGGAACACACACGCATTCAGCCAAGCATAACGGCATGGAATAATTAAGTATTGAGTTTTTTTTTCTTAATTAGTCATATTACAAATTTTATAATGCCAGTGAAATATTATTAAATTAAATTATTAATTTCTTATTTAGTGACTTAAACCAGAAAAGTTAGAAAATGTTAAAAAAAAACACGGTACATGACAATGTTATTGTCCACACAGCCTATCTCTATACAGCTTAACTCCTTGGTTCAAATTGGTTACTTACATATTTTATAAATAAATTTACTAAAATACCTACTTTATCTACTGTTTTCATTAATTATTATATTGAACATTCTAAATTTTGTTAAATTAATTATTCCTTAACAATAAACTCCATTGAAATATTTTAAACGATCATATTGACCAGTTTAGACATTTTTATTTATTTATACTTATATTTTCTTACTTTCCTTGTAGTCGAAATGAAAAACAGAGTGTTTAACTCGAGAAAAAGACCAATATCACCCTCGGAATATTGGCACCCTCGCTGTGCTCGGGTGCCAAGTAACCTCGTGTGATATTGGCTATTTTCCTCCCTTGTTGAACAATCTACTATACTGTGTTATATTGTCCTCGGCAGGATTAATTTAAAATCAAAGCCTATTTCAAACAGTTTTTTTTTATGTTAGAGAGGCCAGACAAACGAACAAGTGGGTCACCTGATGTTAAATGATCACCACTGTCCATAGACACCCGTAGCGCTTTACGTGATACCAGTGCGTTGTCGGTCCTAAAGGGAAAGGAAAAAGGAGAGGGAATAGGGGAGGGGAGAGGTATTGGGCCCCCGGCGCTCTCACTGACCGTACGAAACGCAGCAGGAATTGCTACTTCACGCCGGTGTTCTATGAGAGGGTGGTACTGCCCCGGGAGAGCCGGTCAATTCGTGATGCAGCGGCTAGCTACAACATTTTCTGCCACCTCACCCTAGACTTGATTTAGGGGAATAAGCAGAAAGATGGCAGTTGAGCGAGTACAGCGTAAAAAATACGAGGCACTGTGGGACGTTTTGTTTGCAACGGATGTAAAATTAGGCGTCCAGACGTCATCTTGTCTATGCATAGACTTCACTGCATTAACTCAAATTATTGCAGATCGATTTCCTTCCAAAAAAAAGTGTAACATTACGCTTCTAGTGTCTATTCGATAAGCTAAGAAAAGGGTGTAGAAAATCGCACAGCTTCCGAATAATGAACGTTTGTCTTCGAGAAAATAACGCACGCTTTGATAATACCAGTCGTTCGCAATCTCGCTTTATCACGGTGGACAGTTAGTTCGCCTCTGTTAACGGGTTATCAGTTAACCATAGTTTAAATCGTAGTTAGTTATCGCGTGTAACTGGCTCCGATAGTGGACTTTCCCTATAGAACGCTTAATAGGCTTGCTATAAAGTTGTTATAGGTTATATACTAGAAAATAGCGAGAAACGCTCTATATAATTTTGTGTTTACCTGTTGGGATGGCGATCGGAGATCAAAATCAAAAAATCGATTTTTTAAATCGATATGTAGCACTGAATAGATTCAGTGAATCGATTTACCCTAGAAAATCAAAATTCATTTTTTTTTAAATTTAATCCACAACAGAGAGATTTTTCAAAAGCAGATGTATTCTTTTATATCTGATATTTTGGTACGGTTATAAAAACATTAAAATTATTGAATTCCCTGAACTGAAGAATTCCCTGATTTTCATGATAAGATACACGATTATTATAGTACATTTCTTGTTTTCCATAAAATGGATTAATATTTGCATTGTAAATGCAAACTCGAAAAAAAATGATTTTTGAGAGGTCGATCTTTGCCATCCCTATTTACCAGTTGTCGGTGTATTTATATTTACTCTGGGCATTGAAGAAGACCGTGTAATAATTATATTATGAATAGTTTGCGCGAGAGACACTTCCAAAGTTGTAAAATGTGTGCCCCCTGTAACTTCTAAAATAATAAAATAATAAAACTAAAAAAAAATATATGATATCACCATGTAAACTTCCACCGAAAATTGGTTTGAACGAGATCTAGTAAGTAGTTTTTTTTAATACGTCATAAAACGTAAACCGCATTTTTTTATAGATAATGGTACGGAAACTTTCGTGCGCGAGTCCGACTCGCTCTTGGCCGGTTTTTTTGTATAAACAATGACAAATGAGTGTGTAACTCATAAATAAAACACTTGCATGTCAACCGTAATTCGATAGTGATAATTTGATAAAGCATAAAATGAATGACGTAAAGCACTGTACCAAACCTGTCAAATCGTATATGCAAGTCGGAATCATTGAAGCTTAAGTTTTTTTGCCAAATACGATGGGAGTAAACGTGGCGTTCAAATCAGTTGAGCGACAAAGATTAACTAATACAAATTAAAGAAAGAAAGAAGACATTTATTCATTCAGACATTTATTGTTGATGAATGGCAGTCTTCACCCCTCTTTTTGTGTCGGGGGTTAAAAATCATAAACATGAAAATGCCACCAATACCTGTCTATTGAACTTGTTATATAACAAACATCAAAAAGGAGGTTCTCAATTCGGTTGTATTTTTGGGGTTACGTACCCGAATAGTGGCGAACGGAACCTTATTAATGTCGTTGTCTATCTCTCTATCGATCACAGGGCTGTATATCAGGAACTGTAATAGTTAAGACAGCTGAAATATGAGAGGAATTTGGTTGAAGTCTGTTTTTTACCCACGACGGTACGCAGAACGTACGTACATATGCGTTTGAGGTGAGAGGATGTTTGTGCAAACCAATGTTGCCGTTTATCTCCAAAACTACTAGTCCGATTTTGATGCGGTTTTCAGTGATGGGTTCGGGTTTTTATACAAACCACTTATACATAACTATAGTGTCTTTATTTATCTCTGTTTTGATTTTTTTTCTTCTAAGTACTTTTGTGGGAAGCTTGGACAGCCAAATCGAATCGTATCAAAATTCGTTGTTTCTACAAACTCATAATAATTATATCACAAATTTGCGAAACACGCACGCTGTGTTTGACATCACCAGCCAATTACCACACTTTTAACGCATTCGCTGCCTGCGAGACTCGAGATTTCTTCAGGTGCCACAAACGCACATGTGCGTTCAAATGACTACCAAAATATTATGATAGCAGCACTAGGCGCAAGTCACGAAAACGCTTATATTCGTTTCCAGCAGTGAATGCGTTAATGACCCGTTGACCCGTCAAAACGCGTTTCTCCGCAGATCTTGTATAGTAATATTGGCAATCGCAAGTCGTCAAATCAATTTTAGTCAATTTTTTAAAATAATCGTTTTGTAAATTTATTTTACTGCGTATTTTCACGGTGACTTTTATAAGGAAATATAATATGAGAAAGAACCGCCACAGTATTTTCCTTGAACAGCGAAATATAAAATCTTTAGTTGAGAAAACGAATGTATCTTCTAAGAACATTAATTCAATAGAAACTTGGTGGTATATCTATCATGCGTGTGAAAAAACCTTGCCGATAAAATTCGTTCCCATGTACCAACATTTCCGTTGAACGTTATATCATTTTTTCTAGAGCACAAGACACGAGCACGAGCACACTAAAAACATCGATCTAAATTTAAAAACAATGCTACAGATACAATAAAAAATAAAGTCGCGTCTACACAGCCTCGTCTATGGCCAAGTCACGCTCCTTAAAGGCCAGCTCGCGGCCGGCGGCTAAAAAACGAGCATCAGAAAAAACCCTGTTAAAAAAAGACTGGACCGCGGCCACGTACTCACATATTTTTAAGACCAAGGTTATCTTTTCGCGAGCCTGTACCAACATATAGGTTCCAACTTATTTATTGACGCTGTTGTTTTCTCTGTGGTCTTTAGAAAGGTTTTAGTTGAAGTTTATTGGTGGACTTTAGTTTTACGAGGGTTTTTTAAAAATGTTATCAAGTTTTATTTTGAGCATTTGCAATAAATAAAGCCACTACTTGTATAATACTTATTAACTGAATATCTATTGCAACTTAGAAGTTATTAGAAGGTTAGAATTTAGCAGAATATCTGTGATATTACACAATCTGCACTAGACTTCAAGGGCGTTTTTCAAACTACAATGATAGTATGTATTTGCTTCTATTTGGTCCCTCAGTTGTTTTTGGAATATCCTTAAATTTGCTAAAGTTAAAATATGGATACGTATACCTAAGATTATGCACTAATCGGTTCAATAACCTTTGTGCACGTTTATCTTAGACGTAGAATTGTAATTATTTATTTATTATTGGTATAGTTGTTTTTGTCGATAGATTGTAGATCAGATATTAACGATCCGTTTAACGACCGCAAACTGGCCGTTAAAAAAAAGAACACCGCTTTATGGTTCGTAAAAAACCTAATCGTCTAGACTCAACTTACTGGATTCCAAATAATTATTAATAGCTTTAAGACCTCTGAACATGACGTGAGAACATGAGGTAATCAGCAACGATTGTCGGAATTAGTGTGTTTTATGCAAATTTAAATGGGAGTGCAGGCTATCGAAAGAGTTTAAAATCAAAATTAAAAATTTTAAAACATTGTACATAGTTCTCACGCGGCCTGATCAGGAACTTCACATATACTTATGTTTCTTGCGGCGCATTCTTCTTGGCAAATTTTGATTTTGATACTCAAAGATTACTTCACAGGTGCAAGGCAAAATCACAAATGTGATTTCCCACATGCATACATACAATCACATCACGTTCCCAGAGGCGCTACTACGAAATTCGAAAATCGAAGTTCGTATCGTATTATCCCTCTCACTCTCGTATCAAATCATATTAGCGTGAGCGGGACGGCACAAAACGAAGTTCGAATTATGCACTTCGTGGTAGGGCCTCAGCAAAGGGGTAGGCATTATTTGTTTCCAGCTGCCACGAGACTCCCTGACACATGAGTGTTTGGAACTAACACCACCCTATGCACAGCCAGACGAGCCTACGTACACAAACTCTGAAAATACCACAGGTACAAGTCCGGACTCGAACCCACTAAACAAACCTCTACACGTACCTGATTGTGTTACCAACTAACTGTTACTTATGTAAATCCGTTAAGAATTTTAATTGCTCTCGTACGCGATCATAAAATGTAATTAGAAATTAACTTTACTACCGATACGAGTAAAACGTTATGCACCTTTCATTAAAATAAAATAGCGGAAGGTAGGTGACTAAACTTAGAACGCGGCGACGACTTCGCGGACCAGATTCGTTTAGAGAAACGCACCCTTACAAGTTAAGTATGAAGTATCTTTTTCTATTTATTTTTTCAACTTCATTTTTTTATTACTTTTACGGTCATCCCGTGAAACCATATATTTCAAACTAAATACAAACTGAAATATAGATGCACAGAAAAAACCCCAGAAAAAAGACCAATGCTGGGAATCGAACCCCTACACCATCACTGGTCTACCAGTCCTACTGGGTTCGATTCCCAGCACTGGTCTTTTTTCTGGGGTTTTTTCTGTGCATCTATATTTCAGTTTGTATTTAGTTTGAAATAAACGCACCCTTCCACACCCCTACGAGATCTTGTAGTGGTATAGAGCCATGTTGTAGCTAGCCACTGCATCGCGAATGGGCCGGATCGTCCGGGGCAGAACCACCCTTTCACAGAACACCGGCGTGAAGCAGCAGTACTCCTGCTGCGTTTCGTACGGTCAATGAGAGCGCCGGGGGCCCAATACCTCTCCCACTCCCCGTCCCTTATTCTCTCTCCTTTTTTAAACGCCTGCAACAGATCAGTGAATCTCTTTGAGTTGTTGATATTTATCGGCGGTGGTGACCATTTTCCATCAGATGATCCCCCTGCTCGTTCGCCTCCCTCTCATAATAAAAAAAAAAACGATTTCCGAACGCCGGCCACGACTTCGCGCAACCGGCGGCAGCGGCGAGCGTTTTATCAGTTCACAGGAACTGTCTCAATCTGAGAGGAGGCCTGTGCCAAGCAGTGGGGCATTTATAGGACGGACATGAGTTTTATTCATTCCCACGTTTCTAAAGATACTCAGTACAACTGCCGGGAACGCATTATATATGCGTGACTTTCGCCTAGTGCCGCTGTCATAATTTGCCAGTCATTTGAACGCACATGTGCGTTTGTGGCACATGAAGAAATCTCGAGTCAGGCAGCCGGCAGCGAATGCGATAAACCCAAATGTCCAGCTCCATATTTACGGCGTCTATAAACAGAATTTAAAAATAAACAAATTTTATTAACAAACACGTATACCTTGGCCGCTATAAATTGCACAAGCAATAAATTCGTACCTCACTACAATACTGACATGTTGGTATTAAGAACATTTTTTTTGTGTTATCTGAGTGAATAAATATAAATCGTCCAGAGAGGAAACAGTTGCCAAGTGGGAATCGAGTCACAGTTTTATAGCGCAGAATTTTACAGATAAAAAATATTTGTCACAAATACGTAACAGAGGGCACTCACATTCGCGCAAATTTAAAATTTAGCAAACTACTCAAGCAATTCATAATATTAAATTGTAGAGTAAAGTACAAGAGTATTTTAGTGATTACTTATCCTAAACTATTATCTACCTAAGTATTCTATTTTACACTTTTTGACATAGCGTCGTTGAGAATGCCAAATTCGCTATGTGTTCGATTTTTGATTGTCAAATAGGGACCTTGAAACATAAACATATAGGTATTAATTGGTTTGACTAAAATCGAACACATAGCGGATTTGGCATTCTCAACGACGAATTTAGGTACTTATTGGTTTAATTTTCTTGATTATTTTTAAATTGGGGCTAGGTTTTCGTTATTACTCATGACATATCATAGTCATTTCTAATTGTATTGACTCATTTCAATTTGTAACATAATTATAATATTCTGATATTATTATTATTTTAATTGTATGAATATTATTCTGTATTTTTTAGTTTTTTGTACAACAAACGTGGCAAATTACATCCACAAACTCATCCATAGCCTTCAAAGTTAACCTATGCAGTCTGTCAAAGTGTATAAAATAAAGGAAAGAGAATGCCGTCTTATAACGTCTTATTGGTTTACCTATTCGTGCGTGCGAATGTGACTAACCAGCTTTACATTTGTCGCAATTCAATTTTGATTTACATTGCTGCTTTGCGAACTAATTTTAAGGGTTGCCAAAATGGTTTAAGTATAAATAACGAAGTTGTTACCACAAGCAAAAAAAAAACAACCGAATTTATAACATGGCGGAGGTTTCTTTTTACACGCTTTATATTAGCTTCACCTGTATGTTTGTATGTATGTTTGTTTGTAACCGACTCCTTAGGGCGCGATTTTGACCCACTTCCCGGTTTCCGATTGAGCTGAAATTTTGCACATATGTGTAAATTGGATGACAATGCAATATTATTGTAACATGGAGCTGATCTGATGATGGAGCTGGATGGTGGCCATAGGAACTATGTAATAAAACAACACAATCCCGTCGAGTTTGGGCTCGTTTGATTCGTCTTGACGAGCACTTTGATCCCAGATGGTAACCAGGGTCTGATGATGGAGCTGGAAGATGGCCAAAGGCACTCCACAATAAAACGACACAACCCCATCGAGTTTGGGCTCGTTTGATTCGTCTTGACGAGCACTTTGATCCCATATGGTAACCAGGGTCTGATGATGGAGCTGGAAGATGGCCAAAGGCACTCCACAATAAAACGAAACAACCCCATCGAGTTTGGGCTCGTTTGATTCGTTTTGACGAGTACTTTGGTCCTAGATGGTAACAAGAGTCTGATGATGAAGCTGGAAGGGGGGTAGGTGGCGGGTTGGGGGGGGAATGGGGTATGGGGTAAGGGGGTCGGGGGTTTAGAGGGTTGGGGGTTAGGGTGTGGCGGTTGGGGTTAGGGGATGGGGGGGGGGGGTTTACGGGAAATATGGTGGGGGTGTTTGGGGCTTCGGGGGTAAGTGATTTTGGGGGGTTGTGGGAAATGGGGAGGGGGTAAGAGGCCTAGATGGTAACAAGGGTTTGATGATGGAACTGGAAGGGGGGCGGTAGGTGGCGGGGTGGGGGGAGGGGTGGGGGGGGAGCGGGGGTTTCCGGGGGGTATGGGGGTTCGGTGTTAGGGGGGTTGGGTTTAGGTGGTTCGGGGGTTTGTAAAATGAGGAGGGGGTAAGGGGGGTTTAGAGGATTGGGGGTAAGGGTGTAGGGTTTGGGGGGGTTTGGGGAAATGGGGTGGGGTATGTTGGGGGGTTGGGTTTAGGGGGTTTTGGGGTTGCAGGTGAGGGGGTAAAGTTAGAAAGAAAAAAAATGCAACTAAAAAATAGAAAATAAATAATAGTTTAAAAAAACTAAAAAACACGCTTTAAAAAATAAAAAATAAATTTTAATAAATTTCAATTCACTATTCTTATAGTGCAGTAAAAAATCTTAATAAGCAATTATTATATTTAATTTATTGAATCACTTTTTTTACTGCACTATAAGAATAGTGAATTGAAATTTATTAAAATTTATTTTTTATTTTTTAAAGCGTGTTTTTTAGTTTTTTTAAACTATTATTTATTTTCTATTTTTTAGTTGCATTTTTTTTCTTTCTAACTTTACCCCCTCACCTGCAACCCCAAAACCCCCTAAACCCAACCCCCCAACATACCCCACCCCATTTCCCCAAACCCCCCCAAACCCTACACCCTTACCCCCAATCCTCTAAACCCCCCTTACCCCCTCCTCATTTTACAAACCCCCGAACCACCTAAACCCAACCCCCCTAACACCGAACCCCCATACCCCCCGGAAACCCCCGCTCCCCCCCCACCCCTCCCCCCACCCCGCCACCTACCGCCCCCCTTCCAGTTCCATCATCAAACCCTTGTTACCATCTAGGCCTCTTACCCCCTCCCCATTTCCCACAACCCCCCAAAATCACTTACCCCCGAAGCCCCAAACACCCCCACCATATTTCCCGTAAACCCCCCCCCCCCATCCCCTAACCCCAACCGCCACACCCTAACCCCCAACCCTCTAAACCCCCGACCCCCTTACCCCATACCCCATTCCCCCCCCAACCCGCCACCTACCCCCCTTCCAGCTTCATCATCAGACTCTTGTTACCATCTAGGACCAAAGTACTCGTCAAAACGAATCAAACGAGCCCAAACTCGATGGGGTTGTTTCGTTTTATTGTGGAGTGCCTTTGGCCATCTTCCAGCTCCATCATCAGACCCTGGTTACCATATGGGATCAAAGTGCTCGTCAAGACGAATCAAACGAGCCCAAACTCGATGGGGTTGTGTCGTTTTATTGTGGAGTGCCTTTGGCCATCTTCCAGCTCCATCATCAGACCCTGGTTACCATCTGGGATCAAAGTGCTCGTCAAGACGAATCAAACGAGCCCAAACTCGACGGGATTGTGTTGTTTTATTACATAGTTCCTATGGCCACCATCCAGCTCCATCATCAGATCAGCTCCATGTTACAATAATATTGCATTGTCATCCAATTTACACATATGTGCAAAATTTCAGCTCAATCGGAAACCGGGAAGTGGGTCAAAATCGCGCCCTAAGGAGTCGGTTACAAACAAACATACATACAAACATACAGGTGAAGCTAATATAAAGCGTGTAAAAAGAAACCTCCGCCATGTTATAAATTCGGTTGTTTTTTTTTGCTTGTGGTAACAACTTCGTTATTTATACTTAAACCATTTTGGCAACCCTTAAAATTAGTTCGCAAAGCAGCAATGTAAATCAAAATTGAATTGCGACAAATGTAAAGCTGGTTAGTCACATTCGCACGCACGAATAGGTAAACCAATAAGACGTTATAAGACGGCATTCTCTTTCCTTTATTTTATACACTTTGACAGACTGCATAGGTTAACTTTGAAGGCTATGGATGAGTTTGTGGATGTAATTTGCCACGTTTGTTGTACAAAAAACTAAAAAATACAGAATAATATTCATACAATTAAAATAATAATAATATCAGAATATTATAATTATGTTACAAATTGAAATGAGTCAATACAATTAGAAATGACTATGATATGTCATGAGTAATAACGAAAACCTAGCCCCAATTTAAAAATAATCAAGAAAATTAAACCAATAAGTACCTAAATTCGTCGTTGAGAATGCCAAATCCGCTATGTGTTCGATTTTAGTCAAACCAATTAATACCTATATGTTTATGTTTCAAGGTCCCTATTTGACAATCAAAAATCGAACACATAGCGAATTTGGCATTCTCAACGACGCTATGTCAAAAAGTGTAAAATAGAATACTTAGGTAGATAATAGTTTAGGATAAGTAATCACTAAAATACTCTTGTAGTTTACTCTACAATTTAATATTATGAATTGCTTGAGTAGTTTGCTAAATTTTAAATTTGCGCGAATGTGAGTGCCCTCTGTTACGTATTTGTGACAAATATTTTTTATCTGTAAAATTCTGCGCTATAAAACTGTGACTCGATTCCCACTTGGCAACTGTTTCCTCTCTGGACGATTTATATTTATTCACTCAGATAACACAAAAAAAATGTTCTTAATACCAACATGTCAGTATTGTAGTGAGGTACGAATTTATTGCTTGTGCAATTTATAGCGGCCAAGGTATACGTGTTTGTTAATAAAATTTGTTTATTTTTAAATTCTGTTTATAGACGCCGTAAATATGGAGCTGGACATTTGGGTTTATCGCATTCGCTGCCGGCTGCCTGACTCGAGATTTCTTCATGTGCCACAAACGCACATGTGCGTTCAAATGACTGGCAAATTATGACAGCGGCACTAGGCGAAAGTCACGCATATATAATGCGTTCCCGGCAGTTGTACTGAGTATCTTTAGAAACGTGGGAATGAATAAAACTCATGTCCGTCCTATAAATGCCCCACTGCTTGGCACAGGCCTCCTCTCAGATTGAGACAGTTCCTGTGAACTGATAAAACGCTCGCCGCTGCCGCCGGTTGCGCGAAGTCGTGGCCGGCGTTCGGAAATCGTTTTTTTTTTTATTATGAGAGGGAGGCGAACGAGCAGGGGGATCATCTGATGGAAAATGGTCACCACCGCCGATAAATATCAACAACTCAAAGAGATTCACTGATCTGTTGCAGGCGTTTAAAAAAGGAGAGAGAATAAGGGACGGGGAGTGGGAGAGGTATTGGGCCCCCGGCGCTCTCATTGACCGTACGAAACGCAGCAGGAGTACTGCTGCTTCACGCCGGTGTTCTGTGAAAGGGTGGTTCTGCCCCGGACGATCCGGCCCATTCGCGATGCAGTGGCTAGCTACAACATGGCTCTATACCACTACAAGATCTCGTAGGGGTGTGGAAGGGTGCGTTTATTTCAAACTAAATACAAACTGAAATATAGATGCACAGAAAAAACCCCAGAAAAAAGACCAGTGCTGGGAATCGAACCCAGTAGGACTGGTAGACCAGTGATGGTGTAGGGGTTCGATTCCCAGCATTGGTCTTTTTTCTGGGGTTTTTTCTGTGCATCTATATTTCAGTTTGTATTTAGTTTGAAATATATGGTTTCACGGGATGACCGTAAAAGTAATAAAAAAATGAAGTTGAAAAAATAAATAGAAAAAGATACTTCATACTTAACTTGTAAGGGTGCGTTTCTCTAAACGAATCTGGTCCGCGAAGTCGTCGCCGCGTTCTAAGTTTAGTCACCTACCTTCCGCTATTTTATTTTAATGAAAGGTGCATAACGTTTTACTCGTATCGGTAGTAAAGTTAATTTCTAATTACATTTTATGATCGCGTACGAGAGCAATTAAAATTCTTAACGGATTTACATAAGTAACAGTTAGTTGGTAACACAATCAGGTACGTGTAGAGGTTTGTTTAGTGGGTTCGAGTCCGGACTTGTACCTGTGGTATTTTCAGAGTTTGTGTACGTAGGCTCGTCTGGCTGTGCATAGGGTGGTGTTAGTTCCAAACACTCATGTGTCAGGGAGTCTCGTGGCAGCTGGAAACAAATAATGCCTACCCCTTTGCTGAGGCCCTACCACGAAGTGCATAATTCGAACTTCGTTTTGTGCCGTCCCGCTCACGCTAATATGATTTGATACGAGAGTGAGAGGGATAATACGATACGAACTTCGATTTTCGAATTTCGTAGTAGCGCCTCTGGGAACGTGATGTGATTGTATGTATGCATGTGGGAAATCACATTTGTGATTTTGCCTTGCACCTGTGAAGTAATCTTTGAGTATCAAAATCAAAATTTGCCAAGAAGAATGCGCCGCAAGAAACATAAGTATATGTGAAGTTCCTGATCAGGCCGCGTGAGAACTATGTACAATGTTTTAAAATTTTTAATTTTGATTTTAAACTCTTTCGATAGCCTGCACTCCCATTTAAATTTGCATAAAACACACTAATTCCGACAATCGTTGCTGATTACCTCATGTTCTCACGTCATGTTCAGAGGTCTTAAAGCTATTAATAATTATTTGGAATCCAGTAAGTTGAGTCTAGACGATTAGGTTTTTTACGAACCATAAAGCGGTGTTCTTTTTTTTAACGGCCAGTTTGCGGTCGTTAAACGGATCGTTAATATCTGATCTACAATCTATCGACAAAAACAACTATACCAATAATAAATAAATAATTACAATTCTACGTCTAAGATAAACGTGCACAAAGGTTATTGAACCGATTAGTGCATAATCTTAGGTATACGTATCCATATTTTAACTTTAGCAAATTTAAGGATATTCCAAAAACAACTGAGGGACCAAATAGAAGCAAATACATACTATCATTGTAGTTTGAAAAACGCCCTTGAAGTCTAGTGCAGATTGTGTAATATCACAGATATTCTGCTAAATTCTAACCTTCTAATAACTTCTAAGTTGCAATAGATATTCAGTTAATAAGTATTATACAAGTAGTGGCTTTATTTATTGCAAATGCTCAAAATAAAACTTGATAACATTTTTAAAAAACCCTCGTAAAACTAAAGTCCACCAATAAACTTCAACTAAAACCTTTCTAAAGACCACAGAGAAAACATTACATTAATTAATTTATTAATTTTGACAGTCGCATATGAAGTAAGCAGAAGTTTCTCGAGTCTTACAGTTATCATGCAGAATTGAGAACCGCCTTATCTTGATGTCGGTTGATTTGTGCAGCTCTCGTCGTGTGTTTTCTGCTCAGTGGCCACATTTATGACCTGGTTTCGTATCCCGCCGCCTTTTATTTCGACTCCATGCTTTTACTACTAGCCTGACCTCCGGACGAAAATAAGAAAAAAAAAAGAACGCCGTATACCCGACTGGCAGGTAAGCTAAAGGGCCATTTAGTACTGGTTAGATCAGATTACCAAAATCGTTATTTCCTAGTAGCAAAACTTCCATTTGCATTTTTTCCCAAGTGCTTTTTTTCTCACTAAATATAGTTTTTTACTGAAGCTTATTTTCACAGTAGCGTTTTTTCCCAATTTGAATTGACACAGAAACAGTGTCGACGGAGCTCCGCTCGCACGGAGCTCCTTCTTCTGTGTGCTTTTGGCCCTTCGGGCCGATGCAAACTTAACATAACCTAAACCTACCTTTGTTTCTGTGTCGATTGAGTTGGGAAAAAACGCGACTGTCAATGCATCAATATTGGTTCAGCCGTTTCAAAGTTATCAGATCTTTTGTTAGCTGCGAAAGGGATCTTAGATGCATAATAGGCATTTACTTTGTTTTCAAACATATGTCTGACCTAATTGCGTTGGGGGTTTTTAAGATTTTATTTTATAGTTATTGAAAGACACTTTTGTAAATAAGTCACAGCAAATATATAACATTAGCAAGGACAAAATGTGGTGATTTACATTCTTTTGGTTTCATAAGTAATAGTTAAGTACTATTCTTAAAGTGTTTTTCATTAAAAAGACTCGTGAAGACTTTTTTACCCTTTTTCTAATCCGAAAAAATAAATGCTGAATAAAATAGCATATATCAAACCATGTAGGTAATAATAGTGGGTCGGCGAGCAGTCGGGTATACCCGTAGCAACAGCCCCCTACCTGCCTGCGCCGGCGCTCTCAAAACGAACAAGAGCTGCATTCCTCTGCCGCCCTGCGCGCAGCCTTCGATGGGTAGGGCTGTCTCCACGCGTTCAAACTTTTTTTGTAATCTAATATTTTAACGAGGAAATAAAAGCCTTGGTGGCCTAGTGGTTTGACCTACTATGGCCTCTCAAGCAGAGGGTCGTGGGTTCGATCTCGAGCTCGCACCTCAGAGTTTTCGGAATTTATATGCAAAATTACATTTGATACCATGAGCTTTACGGTGAAGGAAGACATCGTGAGGAAGCCTGT
The DNA here is from genome assembly GCA_947859365.1 of Archips crataeganus. NCBI lineage: Eukaryota > Metazoa > Arthropoda > Insecta > Lepidoptera > Tortricidae > Archips > Archips crataeganus. The sequence continues at coordinate 21,857,065 of OX402048.1, forward strand.
AGACACTCGAGAAGAAATTCGATAACGTGTGTGAAGTTCCCAATTCGCACTGAGGTCGCGAGGGAACTACGACTAAGCCCTTTTAATCTGAGAGAAGGCATGTGCCCTGCAGTGGGACGTATAAAGACTGAGATGATGATGATTTTAACGAGGCTTAAACACACTTTTGACTATGTCAGCTTCGAAAAGTTCGAAGAGTTTAACACTGTGTTGAAACCATCATCATCATCATCCCATTTAGCCTGTTGACGCCCACTGTAGAGCATAGCCCTCCTCTCATAATGAGATGGTTTGGACCGTAGTTCCCAGCGCAGATTGGGAACTTCACACACACCATTGAGTATCTTCTCAGGTGTGTGCAAGTGTCCTCACGTTCTCCTTCATGGAAAATGGGTTAATGCACGAGTTTTATCCTCTGCTTTTCACTTCATTCACAAGATTTCATTTTTCATGCATTGCAATTTCTATAATAATAAGATTTGCATGGTTTTATTAATTTCGTAATATAAAACACTAGTGATATAAACAAAACAATTGACTTGTCTTTTTTTAATTTTCTACTGCTTGTGGCTGTTTGCGCCTGATTCCCTTGGTCTTAGACGAAGATTTTACTTTATGCACTAGAGCATAAAAAGACATTTTTAATGCGGTATTCTTTCGACATAAAGAACAACTTTACGAGCATGAGAAATTAAAAAGTGCTTTTCAATAAAAAAAACACGTCAAGACACACCTTCCTTCTAATGCTAAAAAAACGAAGTATAATTTCGATACTGGGCATCCAAGGCACGCTACAACACTTTTTTTTCTATTTAATAATTATTTATCCTGGTTGTGGCAGCCCTGGGCCCAGCCCCGTCCCACGGCGCGGACCTGTTCCTGCGCCCGCGCCGCGATTAACCGCGCCGATCGCGATTCAACTGTCAATTAACTCGCGGCGAAGAGAGCTGACTGCGGGAGATTGCTAGGCTTTGAGAACTCACTGGAATTAGTAAGGAACAAAATAAAAATGGGTGATTCCAGTCATAGATTAAGATTTCATTAATTGGAAGGCCGATTGCTTTTTAATTAGGAATACCTACTGTCGCTAGACCAGGATTTATTTCAGACAATAACTATATATAAACTAAATAAAAAAACTATATATAAACTCTATTTTTAGCCTTTGTATTGTCCTTTTTGTTAAAATATTTATGTGTCTTGTGTTGTTGTAAATAAATGTATTTTCTTTCTTTCTTTCTTTCTTTAAATCATTTAAATCATACATATGTTTGTAAATAAAGTAAATGCACATTTGTGTCTAAGATCCCTTCCGCAGCTAACAAAAGAGCTAACTTTGAAACGGCTGAATCAATTTTGATGTAACATGTCTAAGAAGCATCAAATAAAAAAAACGCATCTAATTCAATACAATAATAATAATAATAATAAATAATTTATTTCAGATCACAACGAATCCATAGTTTTGTTAGTATACATTTACATTCTATAAACTATGTTAGTAATGAATTTAAATAATGATAATAATTTAATCAATTAAATGCAATTTACAATTAATAAGTCAAATCTAAAATGTTAATAAATTTCATATTTTGCATGTTCATTAAGGTGAATCATGCAGCAGTGGTTCACATAAGCGCAGTCAAACCTGCCCGCTATCATCTTAAGGATGCCATTGGGGCTGGCCCGCAGCCTGCGCACCAGGGACGCACACCGCTTGCGCATGGTGGCGTAGAAGCAATAATCTACACGCGCGTCCGCGAACATCCCCGATGCGCTGCAAAACCGAGGCAGCCCCAGCAGCACCCTAAATGCGTTATTAAATTGCACTCTCAGAGCATTGTACTGTTTCTGTGTGAAGTCAACCCACAGGCTGCTTGTATAAAAGGACAATGCGAGTACCACTCAACAAAAAGTAATGAAAACTTTTATTCTTGAATTTCTACTGAACCCTCAGCGCGCAAGCCCGAATTATCCCCGGTTTTTATCGGAGATAGTTCTCGAATTGAGCACAGACTAGCCATCCAGCCAACATTAACCGCGAAGGTCAGCACGCCTATCGATCAAGTGGAAAGTGGACCACACCGCTATGATCGATGTGCAGCGTGCCTTACTTCGCTGGTGATAGTGTGTAACAAGCCTTAATTCCTTAAGGTAATTGAGGCGGAGGTAATGTGAATGGAGCTTTATTTTATTGTTATTGTGTGCTTTCAACAAAAGTTTCGAGAGCAGTTCTTGCGGTCAGTGTAGAGGAGAACTAGAAAGGGAAACCAAGAAATTCCTTTTTCACTCTAAGATTCACATTAATTTGTACAGCTTAAAAAACGACGAACATAATACGAACTCTCATATAAAATGGCAATCACTTACACTTACATGGTCCACTGTAAAGTCCGCAAGGGTGCGTTTTCACCAGATCTGTGTGAGTAAGAGCTGGTTCCCACTTGTCCGATGTCGAGCCCGGATTTTAATCGGATGTTCCGGTGGCGGAACATTTTATATGAAGCTAGCTAGGTATTCACACAGTCGGTGCCGACAAAATGCGTGTTTTGCTAGCCGACGTCCGGAAAAAAATCGTGTCGGGTCCCACTCGCCTATGAGTAAATATGACGCAGTTCACATTGGTCAGATGTCGGGGCGTGAACAGAGGCGCCGACAACCGGTCAAAATCCGTGCCCGAATCTGACAACTGGGAACCAGCTCTTAGCGGAACGGTGTGCGAGGAAATAATCCAACAATTAGAACACTTCGTAGTTTAAATGAAATATTCCTATTAGAGGATGTTTTCCTCGCACACCGCTAAGCTACATTACACTGCTCTGGTGGAAACGCACCCTAAAGCCGCAATCTTTGTCTATCTGTATGCCAAGTTTCATTCGAATCCGTTCCGTTATTGCGTGACTTACAAACATTCAAAAGTCTTCATGTACTGTCTCATTTATAATATGTATAAGTACGACTTTGTGGTAAGAATATTTCTGTTTGCATTATGCTTTCAGAAAACAAATCAAGATGTATGTATGCGTCGGGAGCCAGGGAAAGTGTATAATCCATCATACCTTTACTAGCCTGATGGTACCAGTTCGCGTCTGGATAGTCTCCGTGTGTGTGTGTGTGTGTGTGTGTGTGTGTGTCTCTGTCCGTCTGTCTGTCTGTGGCATCAAAGCTCTTAAACGGGTGAACCGATTTGGATGCGGTTTTTTTTATTCGAAAAAAGGTTTTTTGGCGATGGTTCTTAGATATGTTTAATTAAAATTGGCTCAGCCGTTTCAAAGTTATCAGCTCTTATGTTAGCTGTGGAAGGGATCTTAGAAGCAGAATGGGCAATTACTTTATTTTCAAAGTATACGTGACCAAATTGCGTCGGGGGTTTTTAAATTTTTTATTTTTGAAGTAACTTTAGAAAAATAAGTCACAGCTAATAAGTAACAATTAGCAAGGACGACCATTAGGTCGTTTACATTCTTTTGGTTTCATAAGTAATAAGTTACTATTTTTTTAAAGCTTTTTCCGATAAAAAGGCTCTTCAAGATTGTTTAGTGAGTGGTTGCAAAGAAAATACAAGACAATCGAATCTGACGCACATCTGCGTCAGCGGCAAACGCATAACGGTGTATAACTCGAAGGAGACGTAAACGATGACATTTCTGTACCTCCCATCATTAGTGGTCCGGAACCTCCGTCGTTTCTCGGTAAATATAAACTTTGAATAAATTTACATATTTACCGAAGCCCACACTTTGTATTTTATCACACCCAATAAAATTGAGAGTTGACCCAAGTGTTAATTAGATTTTGTGAGCGTTATACCTTGATGACTCATTATTTTTGCAACTAAGTAAAATTATGGCAAATTATAAATTCGCTAAATTTAATCCAATCTTTGTGGTGTCAAAGTAACGACACTACTTTATTTTTAACTAGACTATCCCACAGTTTTGCCCATGAAAATATAAAATATCGGTGAGAAGTTTTATAGAGAGAGATACTTTCCTAGTAAGCCTCTATGTAATGTGAATCTGATCTGATGTGAATAAACATTTATTTCATTTCATTAATTATTAGTTAAACTTTATATTTCTGTCAGATTCCATGTCTAGCTTCAGTGGTTCAGGTTATGCGTGAGCAGTTAGTCGCGCACTTTGTTCTTAAAAGACTTCTACGCAGTCATGAAGTGAGTACAGTCGAAACAAAATCGAAACATCTTTATCACTATAATTACACACATAGTATAAAACAAAGTCGCTTCCCGCTGTCTGTCCCTATGCATGCTTAGATCTTTAATAGTACTCAACGGAGTTTGATGCGGTTTTTTTTAATAGATAGAGTGATTAAAGAGGAAGGTTTATATGTATAATACATGCATAATTGCACCCGTGCGAAGCCGGGGCGGGTCGCTGGTTTAATCTATAAAACGTTTATGAATATCGAAAAATCTGTCACAACGGTTGGTGTTTACATATAACATTATATTTCACGCGATGGCTGTATCTTCTCCAATATATAAAAATCTCATGTGACGGTGTTTTTTATCGAACTCCTACGAAACGGCTTGACCGATTTTTATCATTTTTTTTCTCTATATTTGGTAGGTCTGAGAATAGGTCGTAGGCTATTTTTCATACCCCTATTCTTCGCAGACGGAGTTGCGGACAACAGCTAAGTAGTAAGTACATATTTATGCCTTCGTCTGTATTCGTTCGACTAACAAAACCAATCAGATTTTATCATAAAAATAATGATCTAAAAATAATATAAGTTCGAGCAATGACGTTCAAGTTATTAACATCTAAATATTATTGCTGACACTCAATCGTGCCTCCATCGCTTTTAATGCCATGTCATTGCAACTTAAGTAAGCATATTTAATACTAGCTATTGCCCGCGATTCCGTCTGCTAAGAATTCGTTTATCGCTGTACTGTGAGACTACGCAATTTTCCGGGATAGAATCTAATTTATGTCCTTCCCAGGGTCTCAAACTATCCCAATACTTTCAGCGGTTTAAGCGTAGATAGCTAGGTAACAGATAGACGGACAGAGTTACTTTCACATTTATAATATTACCAGTCGTTTATCGCAACTTTGTTTGAAACTATCTTACATCCTTCCCAGGGTCTCAAACTATCCCTTACCAAATCTCATCTAAATCGGTTAGGTGCTTTAAGCGAACAGAATCAACTGACAGACGGACAGAATTAATTTCACTTTTGTAATATTAGTTAGCATAGTACAGGTCACAGGCATGCGGCAGTGGCGTGACATGGAAATATTTTGTTAGACCAATCAGGGTAAAAAAGGCACCTAAATAAAACGACGACTGAAAGATGCGTGAGTAGACGACCAAGATGGTCTAGTGGTTAAGAGAACCTGACTACGAAGCTTGAGGTCCCGGGTTCGATTCCCGTGTCGGGGCAGATATTTGTATGAAAAATACGAATGTTTGTTCTCGGGTCTTGGGTGTTTAATATGTATTTAAGTATGTATTTTAACGACCGCTTTAGCCTAGTTGGTAGTGACCCTGCCTACGAAGCAAGAGGTCCTGGGTTCAAATCCCGGTAAGGGCATTTATTTGTGTGATGAGCACGAATATTTGTGCCTGAGTTATGGATGTTTTCTATGTATTTAAGTATTTATTTATCTATATAAGTATGTTTATCCGTTGCTTAGTACCCATAACACAAGCTTTGCTAAGCTTACTTTGGGACTAGGTCAATTGGTGTGAATTGTCCCATGATATTTATATTTATTTATTTATTTATCTATCTATATAAGTATGTTTATCCGTTGCTTAGTACCCATACCCATAACACAAGCTTTGCTTAGCTTACTTTGGGACTAGGTCAATTGGTGTGAATTGACCCGTGATATTTGTTTTATTTATTTATTTAGTTATGTATGATTTCGAATGCGACACCGGTTAGTGCACATTTACTGCAATTTGAGATATCCTTACTAATATTGCGAAAGGAAATCTGTTTACCTGTTACCTCTGTTTGCATGGAGATAGTTTGCAACCCTTGCAAACCCTTGAAAATTGCGTAGTAACTTTATTATACCTAGTTTATTTATTTATTTATATGTGGCTGTTTATCCCACTGCCTATATTTATTTTTGACGTCTATTATATGTACGATGTATGTATGAATAGATGTACTATTTTTTGTTGTGTTTAATTTTCTGATCCACTGTTGATGCACCACCTGCTGTAAACTAGTCCTTCCTTCTTTCTGTTAAAGGGTTGCCTGGAAGAGATCGCTCTTAAGCGATAAGGCCGCCTATTTCTTACCTTGTAACTTTCTCTCTGTGTACCTGTTTTCTGTATCGCTTACTATTTCTGGTGTACAATAAAGAGTCATTGTATTGTATTGTAGTAATAAACAGTTACAAAGTGCCTAAAGTAACACGCGTGGGGACCAACTTGCTACAGGCCCACGCCACTGGTACCTTGTCTCTTTAAGTTATTCCACGAGGTAGTTCATTACTCACGCATTTCTTGAGAGCCACAGAGTGCTAAAAAGTACCCGCTTAAGTTTTTTGTACATCGAAGTACAAGTTTATTTAAAACACACTTGAATGGCCGGACATTCAGACTGGTTCTTCCATATCCTGGAATTAATCTTGTTTGAAATAAATAACTTGAACTATTTCCATCTCGTATAAAGGATACTCAATATCTGGGTATAGAATTTTGATGTGGTGCATAATGGTTTTACATCGTATTTTATCTGAAAAGTTTGTATTTGAAGGGTCCAAGGAAAGAACATGTCTAAGTCATGTAAGCAACTTTTTAAGTTATAGCGTATAAAAATGGGTTCGAACCCAGGACCCTCAACCGAGGCCATCTATAGACCATCAAAGCATAAAAATCGAAAATAATTTAACATAATAGGCCGCCAGCGCCTTATCGCAGACAATAGCTCTATATAACTATCCATATAATACCTACATAAGTACACGAGACAATCTTGGTCGTGACTGGCGTTGTACTAGTGTGGGTGAGCGTGTGTGAGTAAATTACATCTGGTGGAGTGTCCATTCGCCCACCATAGGCGCAAGCCACACAGAAGAGACGTGGGACGGGGGCGCGTCGCAGTCGCACATCCCCTTAAATTAGTTTTCATACTAAATGTATAGAAGCGTCGCGAGAGGCGGAGACGCTCTTTATTAAATTTCGCCTACTCTACACAGCGCGTAATAGTATGACTTTGAAATGGAGCAATAAGAGGAGTACAATAAGAAAGGATTTTTCGGAATTCCCACGGGATAAGGAATAAATGGAATTCATATTTTCAGTTCAAGCCCTTCAAATTCAAATGAGACTTCAAATTTACCATGCCAGCTTATGATTAGGATTTTCGGAAAATGCCACGGGTTGGAAAAATAAAATTTATAGGTATAATTAATCCGAATTCGTAACGAAGTGATCCGACAGAGAACCAAAGTTATCGACATAGCCCACCGCATTAGCACGCTAAAGTGGCAATGGGCCGGCCATATAACCCGAAGAACCGATAACCGTTGGGGTAGACGAGTTCTTGAGTGGAGACCACTTCGCAAGGCGGCTGGCAAGAGCTGGATGAGTGGCTGAGGATCGTGCTCTGTGGCGTGCCATGGGAGAGGCCTATGTCCAGCAGTGGACGAATAAAGGCTGATGATGATGATGATGATGATTCGATCCAATGGTCAATGGGAAGCGATTACTGGAATTTCCCGCTGGTAGAGATCGGGAGTTGACTGAGATTTTTATTTGTGCGCGGACTTATTCGCGGGAAAAAGCTAGGTGGTTAAAATAAATGGCGAGTAAAAGCTTATAAATAATATTTCTAATCGCAAACGCATCGCTGGCGCAATGGGCACGCGCAGAACCCGTTCTCCGTACACGAGTACGAATAATAGAGGTTCGCGGCTAAATGGTCCATCGGAGTCATCGCACTGCGCTGCATATTCTATCGGTCCGGCATCCCAACCAAACGCTGAGCCGTGCTGCAGCGAGCCTGGACATAAAACTAGTACCTTACTAAAATAGAGGTGTTTCACTGCGAAATAACCAAGAAAAAAACAAGAAACCAAGAAGCCAATTACATTTTTTAAACGTTTATTTTAGTTTAGATGAAGGCATGGTTATGGTGGCCTAGTGGCTTGATCTATGGCCTCTCAAGCAAACGGTCGGGGGTTCAAATCCCGGCTCGCACCTTTGGGTTTTCGGAATTTATGTGTGAAATTACATTTGTAATTTACCATGAGCTTTACAGTGAAGGAAAACATCGTGAGGAAACCTGCATACGCCTGCGAAGAAATTTAATGGTGTGTGTGAAATTCCCAATCTGCACTGGGCCCGCGTGGGAACTACGGCCCAAGCCCTCTCATTCTGAGACGAAGCATGTGCTCTGCAGTGGGGCGTATATACATATAGGCTGGGGGGATGATGATATTTTAGATCCCACACAACCTCCGCAAACTGGAATATTTGCCAAAATACGAGTATGATGAGTACCTTGCATCCATGAGCACGGTAAATGCAATGGCAGTGTAAGTTACTAAATGACACATATAATAGGACTAGCTCCTTCTCGCGACTTCGTCCGCGCACAAAGAAAATTTATGGTCAACTATATCCCGCGGGAATTTACAAACATCCATTTTTACTGCACCTCTATGATCCTAAAGGAATCGTTACAGATATAGGGTCCCATTGAATGGAATATATAAATCAGAATTTTTAGCAAATCCTAAAATGAGTCTTTCACTGTTATAATGCATACCAAATTTTAATCTCTAATAATTATAGTTACGGAGATAGGACCACTTTGAAGTGAAAATATAAATCCCATTTATTCCCTTTCCCGTGGGAATTTCGAAAAATACCTTCTTATGACACCTCTCTATGACACTCAAGGTATAGGTGTGCCAAATTTCTAGTCTTTAGCTTCAGTGGTTTGGGCTGTGTACATTACTAGTTACAGAGACGGGGAAGTAAGGGGTTGGTGGCTGAGTAGGTTTGACGGCCGAGTGGTACACGAGGCCGGCAACCCCTGTTCTAGCCGAGGCTTGTATAGTGCTTTTCTTAAACATGCATTGAAATAAATAAAAAACTTCAAGAAATTAAAATTGCAAAGAAAGCAACTATTGCTTACGTTTTTTTAGGGCTGAATGCCATGATGCCATAGACCTATAAACGTCATGATGCTGTGTCACATGAAACAATAGACGATCGCTTTCCCGGCCTAAGCATGCAATTCTGTATGAAAATCCATTACATAGCACTCGTTTAACCGCGCCCGCAACGTGATACGTCCCGGCCAATTATTTGGAACGTAAGGTTAACATTTCATTGCATCTTTGAGAAAAAATAATTTGTACAACGTCTTTCGTGGCTGACTAGACTGATGCGAGAACGTCATGTTCGTTCACAGGCCTGACAAAAGAAGTTTGTGGAGGTTGGTGTAGAACAGCCTTGTTCTCGCCTTGCTGAATAACGCGCTGATTGACGTGTATTGCGATGCGGCCTGTTTCTGCAAAGACACAGAAAATTATCCACAGATGTTTATTTGAACTTGTTTAACCACCGGCCAAAATAATCTGAATTGACTTTGTGACACCACATACCTACGTATTGTAGCATTAAAGTATCGAGTGCTATCGAAAACTCGTCCGGGCAGGGCAGGCCGCAAAAACTGGCTGCGGAACCGGTCGCTCCGAAATATAGTGTAGCGCGGCCACTGCGCAGACGACGCTTCCACCTACCAAATATATGAACACATACATACATATGTTATTATCATCATCATCATTTCAACCGAAAGACGTCCACTGCTGAACATAGGCCTCCCCCAAGGCTCGCCAAACAGATCGGTCCCGTGTCATCCGCATCCAACGCGATCCCGCAACCTTAACCAAATCGTCGCTCCAGGTTGGAGACCTACCTACCCTGTGTCCTACGGTCCGTGGACGCCACTCGAGAACCTTTTTGCCCCATCGGCCATCATTTCTACGAGCGATGTGCCCTGCCCACTGCCACTTGAGTCTGGCGATTTTTCGAGCTACGTCGGTGACTTTAGTTCTTGCGCGGATTTCATCATTTTTAATACGATCCCGCAGAGAAAATTCAAACATAGCCTTCTCCATCACCACATACATACAATCACTTGCGGAAGCATGCTGGGGTGACTAACTTTCTATAGATATGTAGACTCACGTCAAGAGGCACTTTCCGAGCATGTGCATTGTAAAAAAAAATTGTTAAATACTATTATTTTTCATGCATTTCTGTTTCTTGTAAAGTCTAAAGACAGTGAAATAAAGAAAGCGCTTCGTATTCATTCCTAACGAAACCATTTTATCTCTGAAACTAGCAATTTAAGAATACAAAGGCTTTAAACGATAACTCAGTCTACCACAATAAATTCTGTCTCGCAGAAACTTTAGAAATATTCAGAGATATGACTAATAATTCAGAGAAGCTTTTACTTGAGCAGATTAGTTTTTCCACAATATTCTACCTAGCCGTTTTCAGCTACTGTGACTAGACTCTATTGTTAAAAGATTTAAGGACTTGGGTGTTTAACGCTTTCGTAGCTGGTACATACATAGGCCTCCCCCAAGGCCTTTCCTAGAGCACCTCTATTATCTATTAAATCCTAAAAATGTTTGTTGAGGTTCGATTCTCTTGCTGTAGCGGTTTAGGTTGTCTGTCAGTTAGCCATAGCCAGTCAATTACTCAGTCGTGTACTGTTTACGGCACCCACACAATGCTAGACGACTTTAAGTTAATTAATGTTCCTTTCTACCAGTTATATATTCCTACAAAACTTTCCTATAAAACAAAACAACACAATAACAAGCACGAGCCGCCGCGAGAGCATAGCTGATGACTTTAAAGGCGTCGCTTTATATTCCAAAATGGCCGAACTCAACGGCGGAATACGACTTGAAATTTCGTATTCACCGAATCCGTTATCGATTTTATGCAACCGTTACGCGGCATGATTAATCACAGAATTGGGGACCAATGAGCCTTAATTTTCAAGCCTTTCGGACTAATTGGGCCCTAAATACTGTAATTTGACCGGTTAGCCAGGCACGGAGTAGCTTAAGATCCCACTGTAACATTCTGCACTATTTTGTTCTTTAATCGAAATGTGACTTAAATTATAGGTCGTTCAAGTCGCCGGGGTTGTCTAGTAAAATGTTGCCGCAAGTACTTCTTTATTTTTATTACTTTTTGAATTCACTTGCCATATAAAAGATACGAATCGAAATAATTGGAAAAAAATATTGCCACCCCTCGCATCGCAATCTTAGCACCTAGAAATCCAAGAGTTGCGAGACACTGAAAGGTGGCAATTTTTTTATGCTATTAAAATCCGTCTCTTTTCTGTGGCATTTCATTTACTATCGAACTAAGATCGATAACATCCATAATAATTATATAAAAATACTTAACACTGACCTCAAAAAAAATCCTTGGGGGTGGTATTTATACTTCAAATCTTTATGAGACCAATTGGAAGTATACCCTCCTAAACAAAAAAGATTTTTCCAAATAAGTTCATAAAGGACGGAGCTCTGAGGTAAAAAAAAGCAAAAATCAACTAAATTCACAACTTACTCCTATTGAAGTCGGTTAAAAAGTATTTGCGGCTACGATTTTGCCACCCTGTGGAGTTATTGGATTCACGTACGACATAAGTCCCATTTCGGTCAAAGAACGGATAAGTATACCTATAAGATTTTATAAGATTCACGGTTGGATCTCACCCTAACACTGAAGGTTTGAGACTTAATAGTAGACATTCAGCCGTTGAACCCATTATCAACCTGTATAACCACCGGAATAACAATGTTGGAGCAATGCAATTTTTGGGGCCTTCTTTCAGTTAAATATCAACAGCACTTTTCAAGAAGTCAAATCAAATCAACTGGTATGCATCGCAAATAGCAAGAAGAAGGTTAGGTTAGGTTTGTTTTATAACAATCCAGAACAATTAATAGATTAAAAAAAAAGAGTTATGGCAATTGATCATTATGGCAAACGTTACATTAGGACAAACGATGTTTAGGGATTCAGATATAGATCCGAAAGTTTGATTGGATTTTTTTTATCCTCGATGACAATAAGTATTCTTGCTATTTGCGATGCATGCCAGTTGATTTGGGATCTATATCTGAATCCCTAAACATCGTTTGTCCTAATGTAACGTTTACCATAATGATCAATTGCCATAACTCTTTTTTAATAAATCTATTAATTGTTCTGGATTGTTATAAAACAAACCTAACCTAACCTATAGAGTTCTGGAGGATAATCACTTCAAAAGTTCCTGAAAAATTCACGGTTTCCGAGAAAAAAAGTGTTAGGACAAATGATCATTATGGCAAACGTTACATTAGGACAAACGATGTCAGGGATTGCGAATGGCACCCCCAATTTTCACTCACTAATCTTTTCAATTTCTTTGTTGAGCGCGCGGGGTCCTTTGGCGATGCGGGGCCTGTAGGCAGTTGCCTACTCTGCCTAATGGTTAATCCGGCCCTGTGTAGATTCCTTATTAATTCTAAATTCTCAGGTAGGTTTTGTTTTTTTGGAATACATCGTTTTCACTCGTCAGGTTTAAGGGAGGGTAAGGGTTTATCGGATAAGGATGAGGATGCTCGGTGTTTCTCTGCGGGATCGCATTAGAAATGATGAAATCCACGCAAGAACTAAAGTCACCGATATAGCTCGAAGAATCCCCAGATTCAAGTGGCAGTAGGCAGGGCAAATCGCTCGTAGAACTGATGGCCGATAGGGCAAAAAGGTTCTCGAGTGGCGTCCACGGACCGGACGCGGTGTAGGTAGGCCTCCAACAAGACGGAGTGACGACCTGGTTAAGGTTGCGGGATCGCGTTGGATGCCGATGGCGCGGGACCGATCTGTTTGGCGAGCCTTGGGGGAGGCCTATGTTCAGCAGTGGACGTGTTTCGGCTGAAATGATGATGATGATGAGGAAAACATAGTTAATTATACATTGAGATAAATTACCGTTCGGATATAATAATTATTAAATTAATATGTAGTGTCTCCGTTTATTTCACAGCCTGGGGGTGTTAAACATGAAACAATAATTATTAAACGTAATTCATTCGTATAATCTATTGTTTCCGTTAGCGCTGTTCTTCATTAAGATGTACAGTTAGCATCAGATTGTTGCCCTTAGTATTGGGGTACTAGACAATTATACTTTCGGTCGGTTACTGAGTTGACAAGAATGAAGTTTTTTTTTTTATTTATAAGAGAGAGACAGAGATATAGACATTTTAATTATACATATTCAATACACGGGAAAAATTACATTTGGAAGGAAAAGACGCAAATAAAAAACATCGAATATGCAGTATAATCTTCTAATATATAAAAATCTCGTGTCACGGTGTTTGTTATCGAATTCCTCCGAAACGGCTTGACCGATATTAATGATTTTTTTGTCTATATTTGGTAGGTCTGAGAATAGCTCGTAGGCTATTTTTTATACCCCTAGGTGATATAGTTTGGTATAATGTTAAGTAATGCCCGAATTTGAACCCTCATTTCTAAGCTCACCGTGGCGAGTGTGCTTTATCAATTACACCAAATTGCACCTGAACCTCTCCGAATAACTAATATTGCTTGGGACTTAATCATCATCATCATCAATGAACGGAGCTCGCCGCTGCCGTCGGTCGCGGGATCTCGTGTCCGAGCCACTAAAGCTTAGCTGAGCTAGAACAAGGTAAAATCATCGTCATCATAATCATCTCAACCTATATACGTCCCTCTGCAGGGCACAGGTCTCCTCTCAGGAGACTTAATCATGAACTATTATTGCTAAAATTACCTCAACGTTTAATCTCCGAACAACTTGCTTACATCACCACCCTTATCCTTCATTGCTTATCCTTTTTTCTACTCAATCAAATTTTTGCTGGGCTCTTAGGTTTTAACGACCGCTTTAGCCTAGTTGGTAGTGACCCTGCCTACGAAGCAAGAGATCCTGGGTTCAAATCCCGGTAAGGGCATTTATTTGTGTGATGAGCACGAATATTTGTTCCTGAGTTATGGATGTTTTCTATGTATTTAAGTATTTATTTATCTATATAAGTATGTTTATCGTCGTCTAGTACCCATAGTACAAGCTTTGCTTAGTTTGGGCCTAGGTCGATTTGTGTAAGATTGTCCCCTAATATTTTTTTTTTTTTACCTCACTTGAGGCGAGATTTCAAACTGTGAACTGTAGCCAGCAGTATTTTGCGTCGTGATTCTGACTATCCTGAATAGGTAGCTCATTTGATGCATTTAGAATAGAATAGAATAGAATAATTTTATTTCAGGCTGCATAGGCCCACATAAAAATACCTTAAAGACTAACATACATATTTATATTATACTTAACTAACACCTTAATTACTAGCACGTGAAGTCTGTGACGTGGGCACTTTCGCGGTGTCAGTTAACCGGCCACGAAACCGCCGGTAAGCGACACCCTTCGGCCAAAACTGTTCTCTTGTGAAGGTCGACAGTTGATCAGTCGGAACCCTCACCACAAATGAATTAAAATTCACGTCATGGCGGGACTCCAACCGCTCGTCCCTCAGAGTGAGCTTGGTCTTCACACGCACATTTTTATGTTCCTTCGCCAACTATGGCACAAACCACACAGAAGAGACGTGGGACGAAGGCACGCCGTAGCCGCGGTGCCCCTCGAATCAGTTTTAATATCGCGTTTCGCGTTTTCGCGTCGCGATCCAAAGCAAAGAAGAGACGGGGCGGAGACGCGGCCTGCGAACAAATGGGACGGCCCATGTCTCTTCTGTGTGGCTGTGGTTTGCGCCTCAATTTCTTTTTCGGCCACGCTGTCGCCATTTAGTATTGGCGGTGCCGACAGCACGAACGGAGTCCCGCAGAAAATCTCCGCTAGTTCGAGCTTGCACCAGATGAACTTAAGTACACCTCCAATCGGCCCCATGCTGTGATTTGTTTGCAAATAGATGGCTACAAGTGTGCGATGAATGTTTGAAGTTCTGCCTGGAGATGGATGGATATGGATCATATACACACCGTAAGAAATCAAAGTTGTCTCTCGTGTGACAGAAAATCAGTGACTCCGAGTCAGCAAGCTTAAGATTTATTTAAATGGGCCGAAAGTTGGCCAGGCGTCGATGCACATTTGACTAAAAAATATTGACCATAAAATAAATAAATAAAATAAATATCATGGGACAATTCACACCAATTGACCTAGTCCCAAAGTAAGCTAACCAAAGCTTGTGTTATGGGTACTAAGCAACGGATAAACATACTTATATTGATAAATAAATACTTAAATACATAGAAAACATCCATAACTCAGGAGCAAATATTCGTGCTCATCACACAAATAAATGCCCTTACCGGGATTTGAACCCAGGACCTCTTGCTTCGCAGGCAGGGTCACTACCAACTAGGCTAAAGCGGTCGTTAAAACCATACCATACCATAACCATACCACACCATTAACCACCACCATATGGACCATAGACCATTAACTTTTGCCAATTCCACAGGAGGGAAAGCGAACAAAAAAATGTGTAGGTATGACCCATATACGGCCTTCTTCTGTTAAATTTCAACTATAAACTACCTCTTTTGCTCTTGTGTATAAACTTTAAAAAAAATAAACTAAATTTCACAGTGCTTTGGGTTAACTGTTATTCTGTGAAAAGTAATGAATCAAATAATTAACACAGCTAAATTTCATAAATAGGATCGAACGGTAAGACAAGTGTATCTCAATGAAACAGCTTGCCTGGCAGTACCAAGCCATTTAGTGTCAGTAGAAACCCGTGGTCCATACCTATAGAGCTGTATAGCATGCGCGGGCGCGTCAAATGCTCCCATCTACATTCCCCGCAGTAAAAGCACAGCATAATGCAAGCATAATTCCACAGTCGACGACCCTCTGCTATTAAATTAAAAGTAGAGCCGGAAAGACATAAAGATTCTTGTGCTATGTCGATATATACCTACAGTCAATTATATACTATATATTTATTTCGATTTCCGTTAAGTTTAAGGGGGCATTCAACAGGTTACAGGTGAAAAACTTAAGTAAATGACCTCTCGTATGTAGTAGTAGCGTGTCCGAATAAACAAATCTATGTTCCAAATTTGAAAAATGACTTAAGCTCCATATCAATAGGGATGTTGACACCACCAATCAACTGACGTTCTTTTTATGAGCTGTCAAAACACCATCTCCCATAGAGTTTGAATGACAATAGCGACATATGACGTCATTGTTCGCATACTCAATCAACTAACTATTTATTTGTTTTAAAGCAACCAAAATTCTAATTTTGCATTTAATCGAAAATTAATCTGGCTTTCGGGGCTGAAATAAAGCGTTTTTTTACTGGAGTCGTGACTTCAAATTCTTTTTTAATGGTGTCAACATCCCTATTCTGTGCACTACTACATACAACAGGCTGTTTACTTGGGTTTTTCACCTATAAATGTAGTTGGGCACGGGTCTACTATCAGAATAAAAGTGCTTGAGCCCTAGCTACCACATCCACCATTGTATTTCTTCACCGGTAAACAATATGGTATAGCTGTGGTGGCCTAGTGGTTCAACCTATGGTCTCTCAAGCAGAGGGTTGTGGGTTCAAATCCCGGCTCGCACCTCTGAGAATTTACGTGCGAAATTATATTTGAAATTTACTATGAGCTTTATGGTGAAGGAAAACATCCTAAGGAAATCCGGACACACCTGAGAAGAAATTCAATGCCGTGTGTGAAGTTCCCAATCCGCACTGGGCCCGCGTGGAGACAACGGCCCAAGCCTTTTCATTCTGAGAGGAAGCCTGGCCCTGCAGTGGGACGTATATAGGCTGCGATGATGATGATGATGATGAAACAATATGACGTCTTAATTATTTATTTTTTAATCTATCTAGGACTAGCTGGTGCCCGAGACTTCGTGGTGAAGAATTCGTTTATCGCTATCCCGTGGAAACTATGCTATTTTCTAGGGTAAAAACTATCCTATGTCCTTCCCCAGGGTCTCAAACTATCTCCCTCCATACCTAATTTACGGCAGACAGACAAACTTTCGCATTTATAATATTAGTTTGGATTCATATAATCATTAAGTAGTAGGTATAGCTCGTCGGTCTTTTCTGACCATCCGCATAATAAGTAACGCCGGACTACCATTAGTACTAAAACAATAACTGAAGGCGCAAACCACTTTAATACTTAATCAGTGAACTTTAGCTGCCCCAAGTCCTTTGCCCACCAGCACTCCGACTACAAATGGGTCTGCGAACACTAGAACTAATATTCTAAATGAAGGTCCAGGCAAAGAATAAGCAAGAACCAGAGTATACTGAAAGCCGTGGTAGCTTAGTGGTTTCACCTATGGCCTCTCAAGCAGAGGATCGTCGGTTCGAGCCTCGCACTTTTCAGAATGTACGTGCGAAATCACATTTAAAATTTACCACGAGCTTTACGAAGGAAAACATCGTGGGACAACCTGCACCTACGAGAAAATTCAGTGGTGTGTATGAAGTTCCCCATCCACGCTGGGCCTGCGTGGGAACTACGGCCGAAGCCCCCTCATTCTGAGAGGAGGCCTGTTCTGCAGTGGAACGTGTATAGGCTAGGATAACGAAAGCACGAGAAGCCACGAAAAGCTGCCTGTGAGAGAACAATTGAAATGTTTTTGTGTGTACTTTTTGTTGACTGTACTTGCATTGTCATACAGCTTACATAAATCATACCAAATTTCAAGTCAATCCGATCAACAGAAATTAGTTAAATTCAGCTTCCAAGGTTTGAACCACATACATATACAACAACGCATACTAGCAAGTTAACAAGCTTCTAGAAAGTGGACCAGTCGAATTTCTTATTTCATCTTTGTAGAGTTTGCAAAATAAAACAATGATATTAAAACCAATAATCCATTAATTACTGTACAATGGACAGGGATGTTTGGAAATAATTCCGATCGGCATTGGTGATCCCTAGTCCAGTAGGTAGTTAAAAAATTTAGATGTAGGTATTAAATACTTTAGATGTACTTACTCGTATGTAATTTAATAACAATGTAGATCTGTTTGAAATAAAAACCTTGTTGAGTTTCTTGCCGGATTCTTCTCCGGGTTTTTCCGAACCGGTGGTAGATTCTTAGACGTTCATAGGAGCATCAGTTGACGCCTAAATTGAATAAATAATTTTGACTTTGACTTTGAATGCCACCTTTTTTTATCAGAGGACAATGTAAACCAAAAACAGCAATGTCCATTCTACTCGTATGAACTTTTAGTCTATGGTCAAACGCTCTGGGCAAAGTTCTAAGTTTGTTCATGGCAAGTAAACAGTAATAAGTAGTGCGTTAAGGACGTCGGTAAGAAGTAATTACAAACCACTTACATTGCGGAATTTTATGCTTAGTTATCAATTTTAAGTCATCAATATTTTATGCACAATATCCTCATTGTAGGTAATAAAATTGCATAAAATCATGTTTTAAATGTAAAGAAGATAATCAGAGAAGCCATATCTATTTATAAAAATGGTAAGTATGTAATTGACTTAGTGTCATCATAAATAAAAATATTCTCGCCTTCCATGAAACTTCAGTTTATTTTATCTTAAACCATTGCTCGTTTTGTAAATATTATAAATAATATAAATATTATGTGATTAACTCAAGAGAACAGCCACAGTTGAACTTTTCAGAAAGTTTATTCCCAAAACGGTTATTTAACTCTCTTCACACCACTTTCCCATATTTCGCAAAACTTGGCGCGGGCGGTATTACAGGCTAAGTAGCGACTCGTGTAGCGAAAACGGTTGACTGACATCCAATTAGTTGGTTGGATACGTTGAATTTTAATCCTAGTTCTATGTCCATATCACTGATGTAAAAGTGAAAAGTATTATTATTATTAGCCCAGAGAAGTTTACTATTTTCGGGAAAATAATCCCTATTTTCTTTTATTTTTAGTAATTTAACCTCACCTTCCATGATCCACCAAAGCCTGGCGCATTTGGTGTAGCCTGTGGTTTTCCTTATAAATAAAAAATTAGTACAAGAAAATAGTGCTCTTACGCACTAATTAACCAGTTATCGGTTAGGTAGTGGATATGTAAGTCTATATTTATTTGAGTGCCAGTAAGAAAAAGTACTGAATGTATGACAAATAAAAACTTAAGTTTGACGACCGCTTTAGCCTAGTTGGTAGTGACCCTGCCTACGAAGCAAGAGGTCCTGGGTTCGAATCCCGGTAAGGGCATTTATTTGTGTGATGAGCACGAATATTTGTTCCTGAGTTATGGATGTTTTCTATGTATTTAAGTATTTATTTATCTATATAAGTATGTTTATCGTCGTCTAGTAGCCATAGTACAAGCTTTGCTTAGTTTGGGACTAGGTCGATTTGTGTAAGATTGTCCCCTAATATTTATTTATTTATTTATTTTATTTATTTTATTTTATGGGATCGCTCTAAGGCCACCTATTGCTTACCTTGTTTTTTTATCTATACTTATCTGTTTTCTGTATTTTATACTATGTGGAGTTCAACAAAGAGTCATTTTATTCTATTGTTCATCTCGTTATGTTATGGAATAGTACTATGAAATTTAATAAACTTTAATAATGTCCACATTCGTGGCAAGTACTAGCATGACAAATATGAATTATCACCCATCCATCCGTCCATCTATCATCATTCCAAATTCATTAAAACGTAACAATAAATTTTGATTCAAAGCGCTTAAGATAATACGCCCGAATGTTTCTCCTACACTGTGGAATTCGCAAATAGCCTATTCCAGACTTTTAATATCTTCAATTTACAGAACTTCTGTTCTAACTTTTACTATAGTAGGTAATAAAACCCAGGCTGTAGTGAAACAGTCTTCTCTAAAATTGTGTTCAAAATAAACTGAGCCAGATGGCTTTTATCACATAGTACGCGTCCTTTCAATGTAGCGCGGGTAAAGAAGTAAAATGCTTGTGTTATTTAAACCAACTGCAAAATAGGTGGAGGTTCTTTTTTGTCGAATCAACAATCGATAGTTTGATCGACTTTTACGTCAGCTATTTTCTTTCTCAAGAACCAAGCAAAAGGATATAAAGCTCCTATCAGTAAATGAGATACTTTTCCCCCGCGCGCTTGATCTCAATGAACGCATATGCTTCTCCACTTTGATTCTCCCACCAGAGAGCGCAAGCGTTGTATGATTCGTATCCATTGAAGGGTCTCCGAATGGAGCCGAGCTGATCTTCATCTTTTTCGCTCTTATTGCGTTGACATTAAGGTTTTCCGATTGGCTGAAGCCGATTCCGCGTCGATAGATTTGTGGAGACAATTACATGGAAACATCGAAGGGAGCAGAAACTTGATCCAACGCGCCGCAGTGATGAGATGAACGAATATGTATTTTTTTTCTACCTACTCCCAGTTAAACCTTAGAAATCATGGATGGCATGGTGAGGAAAAGGAGGATAGACCTTTTCTAACGTGACAACGTCTAATAAAATCGATGAACGCCGGCTGCACGCACGAAAATGGATGACTCAGTGTAACGTACATAACACAATGTCCCGTTACACGTCTCGTTACGCTCGAGCCGATGAACGATCGGAGCGAGAGCGCGGCACGAGCGAGCGAAAGGCACAATCGGCAAAAGTATTGCAATCATTTTCATCAATGTTTTGTTATGACGTTGCCAGTGTCACGTTAAACTATCGTCCGTAAACCGACTTTACATACAACCGGCTTTTTAGTGACAGGATGATAATTACGTTTGCATTTGTGAAAATGCCTTTTAATTTTTACTCTGTAACTTGGATGAAATATAGAGACCTGACCCACCCGCAGCGAAAACCAGTATCTCGGCTTCAAAATGCTAACATGATTATAGCCTAGTGTTCCTAAAACGTGAATGATTAATGTTAGTGCCTAAGTGTACTGAAGGCAATAACCCAGTCAATGACTCCAAGTCATTAATCTTTTGTTTTTACTTTGTTAAATTTTATTGGTTTATTCGCGAAACAAATTATTGCAGCTTTTCTACGGCAGACGGCTGGAAGGCTGTTAGTAAAATGGTTAAAGAGAATATCATCTTTATCATTCCAGCATATATGTATACATACTCCCACTGCAGGACACAGGCCTCCTATCAGAATGAGAGGGCTTGAGCTGTATTTCTCCCGCGGGCCCAATGTGGCTTGGGAACTTCACACACATCATTTAATTTCTTCGCAGGTGTTTGCAGGTTTTCTCAAGATGATTTCTTTCAATGCAAAGCAACGGTAAATTTCAAATGTAACATCGCACATACTTTCCGAAAACCTCAGAGGTGCGAGCATGGACTCGAACCCACGACCCTCTGCTCTGCTTGAGAGGCCGTAGGTTCAGTAACAGCCTATTCACTTTAGTGCTTAAAGAGCCCTAGGTTGTATCTATCTGGAAATACAGACGATGGGTACGATTTCCACTCCTTAGGCGTTCGTATTAGGAAAGATGATGCGAACCGCTTTGTGCGGCCCAAGGGAATATTAACAACATAAGGATGAAGACGTTCTTCTCTCTGCGTTTCCGTCTCTTAGTCAATTAGTAAGATGGGAGTTTTCAGAAAAAAATGTACCCGTTTTCCTTAATTATCCTTAATTTTTCCATACAAAATTTATTAGTCAGTTTTGTGACGGTCCATACAACATGTATGGTTAACTGCGTCACAAAACTGACAATTAAAGGAGGGACACTTTTTTTATTGCTTAAATCGATAGTGCTTGTGATTCTGAGTAGAAATAACCCAAAAATTGTTAGGTTTTAAAAAAAAGTACAGGCTACACTTTTTCCTGAAAATGCCCAGATACACTTTCATAGGTATACTCGTAGATGTAACAAATCAAACAATTGCACAGATTTTCTATAGAAATAGAGACGATATCGACAGGTAATAATTCATCGTGTCTCCACAAGCCCATACCGTAGTATCTGATACTCAATCAGACGTTCGCTGCAGATTACTATAATTAATCATGCTTTGTCAATGGATTTAATTAATGAAACGCACTATACAATATCATCCACGCAGCATGGTGCCATCCAATAATCAAAATCAAGCCTTATTCTGTGAAGGTAAGAACGACTTTGGATGTTTGCGAGAAGAATGGGATCGTGATTCATTGTGTAAATTTCGATCAGGAATGTTGCGGATGCAGATTTTTCACATCCGCGGATGCGGATGCGGATGCGGATGCGGATGCGGATGCGGATGCGGATGCGGATGTCTAAATCGATGCGGATGTTCCGCATATGCGGATGCGGATGCGAATATTCGCAACATCCCTGGTTTCGATCATCAGGTGCACGTACGTCGTTAATTTTGGATAATGAATTGAGTACGAATTACGAATGTGAAAAATATGGGGAATAAAGAGATGTAAAGATTACTTTGTATGTAAGCCCTTTGTTGTACAAACACAAATATAGAAACATACACAATTGATGAACTTTGCGACACGTGTACGAAGACGAACTTGTCCCTTAAAGGGATCGGTACTAGTTAACCTATGAATGGGCGAAAGAAGATTTAATTAGAGACCGACAAAAGGTGACGTTCAAATTAGAAAAAGGGAAAGATACTTAAGATAATAATATGTACTTCGATAAATACTATACGTACAGTCGACTACAAAAAGATCGATACCGCCAAAGTTACAAAGATATATGTATACACACCTTTATTGACTTGACATTAAGGTCGTGTATACATATTTTTGTAACTTTGGCCGTATCGATTTTTTTGTAGTCGACTGTACATAAACTTCACTTATAAAAAAGATGCGTACATACAGGATGTCTTAAGAGGATACGCTGCCTGAGAGGCTTTTAAAAAATAGTTACATATTTTAATTAAATGTCGCTATCTCGCTGGGACATCTCCGTATAGGTATAGTCGGGGTAAGAAAAGGTTCTTCACTTTTCGACCTTAACTCGTTGACATAGAGTCGAAAAGTGACGAACGTTTTCTTACCCCGACTATACAAAAAGAAAGGGACAACTGCAGCTCAGACCGTTCATGAGTACATAAAATCGATCAAAACAGCATTTCATAGTCCCCTATTTTCTCCTCAAAAACTTGACCAATAAATAATATTTTGTTCAAAAATTAGAGGGAGACTTTACCTATTTACGTCCCTAAGTTTTAATTTTAATGTTAATATGAGAATTTATTTTTTTGATGAGTGTTTGAAAATGAGGAATTTTCAGGTTTTTGAAGGCTTCTACATCTTATGATATCGGAATATGGAAA
Source organism: Archips crataeganus (assembly GCA_947859365.1). NCBI lineage: Eukaryota > Metazoa > Arthropoda > Insecta > Lepidoptera > Tortricidae > Archips > Archips crataeganus. The sequence goes on from OX402048.1 coordinate 21,880,399, forward strand.
AAACAAACATAGCATGGCCGTGGTACATATAGATTTTACTTTAAAAAATATTTACTCTGATGTGATTATCCGGGGAAGAAACAGGGGATTACTACGAGATTTGTGTATATTAGAAAGAAGATGTCCCTAGGTACGCATATACGTGACTTACAATAAACTAGAAGACAATAAACAAGTGCATTTTCAAAGCCGAAACATTTCTAATAGGAGTCAAACGTAGCTAAAACCAAATAGAATTTATATCAAACAGTCCTATCTCGAGCGGGCTCTTGTTAACACAGTCTGTCCAATTAGTGCAAAAACCTGGAGCTATTTACATGACTCCAATGCAAATGTACGAATACAGTCAAGTACAAGGATGTGTACATTTAATGCCCTATTCCATTGCGGTAAGGTATAAAACTGTATGTCCTCGAACGTGCGCAATGCCTGATGGTGAACAAGGGTATTTGTTTACTCCGAGAATGAGGTTTTATGGGACATGAATGAAAAGAACCCGGGGTTAGTATTCGGGAATGACTAAATGAGATTGTTGCTACGCGATAACCTGATCTAGTAGTATCTCTGTCTTCCACGCAATTTAAGTAATATGATTGTCAAAGTCAACTCAAGCCAAAATATATTCAATTTAGGGTAAGTCTAACAAGTACTCATGAAAGTCGAAGGTCTACCATCGGTTCTGAAAAACTCAACAAAGTTTGTTATTCAAACAGATCTACAGTTAATAACACTGTAGATCTGTAGAATTGGGAATCTCTAAAAAAAAATTACCAGTGGTTTTTATATTTTTTTTTGTATAGAAAAGTCGATTATAAGAAACTAATTTCAATATTTTGTCATTTATTTCTCTACTTTTTTTCAAAATTAATTATTGAAACTATTTTAGTTGATGACGTCAGATTATAATTGAGGGCTCCCACAATGCCAAATTTCTAAATCTATCTAAATGCGTACGATAAGGCATCCCCTTTAATCATTTTTTGCGTAGTGGTACACTATACACTGTGTCACTTTACTGGCACTGACAAAGTGCTAGATGTCAGACAGCGTGTCCAAATCAAACTCCGTAGTATAATCTACGCGTAAATTGTGAAGAATTCTAACCACACAGAATAAAGTACGACTTGAACCGGTCACGCAATTTACACCAATGTCAAATCAAGGTCATTGCTTATTTGTTATATAATAAATTCATTACATAATATTAAAATTAAATAACTACAGAAAACGATTTAAAAAGCATTTATCTCGAAATGGTTTTCGATTTTCTATACATTGCAAAAAAATAGACATCCCCAATTACAACATCTAAAGTATTTAACATAACTTTCTTTTAACACAATAGATTTGAAACTAGGAATCCCCAATGTGGATCGGAATTATTTCCAAACATCCGTGTCCTTGATATAGTCATTAGTTTATAGTACTCCTTAGACATTAATGTTTTTTGACGATAGATTCGAATTTTGTGTCCGTTTGTTCGGTTATAGTATTTTGCAATTTTATTAGAAAAACGTAGGGTGAGTGGGGGTAAGATGAAAAACAGTGTAAGATGAAAAACCACTCGTAGCACCCGGTACTAAGAGTAGCTTTTCATCTTACACTGCCTTTCATCTTATTTTCATCTTACCCCCACTCACCCTATCCAATTTTCCAGACGCGACTTTTTTGGTTTTAGCCGTAGTTTGACGTATTTGGTCTGACAATGCATAGGCGTACAACGTGCCTAACTCTTCCGAAATTCATATTTTAGCATTATTTTCTGACATATTTTCATGGGTGAATTTAATTTATAGCGGCCCTGCGAAACCTTTGTTTTTTCGTGATAAAATAGTCCTATCCGTGTCTTAAACCACGAGGCAAATTCCATCCAAATCTGTTCAGCCGCTAAGTAAGAAATATACACAGACGTACATATTCACAAACTTACATACGTCCCAATGATGCTGCCTGATGATGGGCTGTAGATCCCAAGCGGGCTCAGTGCAGATTAGGATTTTTAATATAAAAGAAAAAATAAAAATAAAATAGCAGTTGAATTGTACTTTCGTGCCGCAGCTATATCCCCTGGAAGTTATCGAATAAGGCCCTTGGTGGGTTTTTCAAACAAGTGATTAACGTTTAACATTTCATTGCAAATCGTTCTTTTACTGGCAAATTCTCGATGACTGTTCGCAGCAGTTTTACCTTATCCTGTGAATACTTGACGTTTCTTCAAGCTTTTACGCACAAGGCACAGAAACAAGTTGGTAGTTAATTGGTAGTTAATGTCATGTGTTAATTTCAAGTATTTTAAGTACAGTAAAGTCTTACATAACATAACAAACAGTTAGTCTAGTATGAAAATATTTAGCGTTTTAATAATTTTTGCTGCACTTTATTGTCATATTTTACAAACTAATAAAAATCTATCAGTCTCTCTATTCAACGAACATAAAATGATAATAGTTTTTAACGCGGTCTGCATCTCGTAAAAGATAATTATGTACTTATCTAGGTACGTAAACCCATTATGTAGAGAAAATTTAAAAAAAAACACAATTGAGACGGCCAGATAGCCTAGTTGTTAGAGAACCTGACTACGAAGCTTGAGGTCCCGGGTTCGATTCCCGGTCGGGGCAGATATTTGTATGAAAAATACGAATGTTTGTACTCGAGTCTTGGATGTTTAATATGTATTTAAGTATGTATTTATCTATATAAGTAAGTTTTAAGCTTTGCTTAGTTTGGGACTAGGTCAATTGGTGTGAATTGTCCCATGATATTTATTTATTTATTTATTTATTTTAATTTGCAAACGTTGAGAAGTTGAGATACAATATAATAAGATTAAGATAATGTACTTAATATTAAATTATCTTACTAAGCAACCCTCAATTTTTTATCCTATCTTACCGTATCTTAGGAAGTTCAAATTCTTGGAAATGACAACGCAAAACGTTTAATTTGATTCAAGACGTTCACGCTATAGAGAGAAAAATACATAGAAATAAAATATGTTCACTAGTAAAAGCAGGAAAAACATAAACCTTATTTTAAACTCCACCCCTGCCGGGTAAGAAAATCAAGCACACTATAATATACGCTTAGCTTACTTATGTTTTTAAAAGCCTTTTAGACGTCCCACTACTGGGCAAAGGCCTCCCGTTTTCATTCCACCCGTCTCTATTCGTCGCAAAATCTTGCCAAAATTGGTTAAAATTTTCTAAATCATCCCACCATCTCCGTTTTGGCCTGTTCCTGCTTATGTGCCTGTCACTTGGAATCCAATCAGTTGTGGTTTAAGCCCGCCACAGACCAAATGAGTGTGCGTGTCAGGCAACAGTTGTAATGAAAGAAACTGGAAGAAAGATGGCATACCATGTGCACGCATATATAATCTTTTTCAAATGGGTTCGTAACACATGTTATCAAGCAATTAAAGGGTGGCGAAAATGTAAATTCGAATTGATTTGCGATTTTCGATCGGTAGGTAGTAGGTAGGTATTTAATCGATTTAGTGACAGTTTATTAGTGATAGAACATTTGGCGTGGAATGGAAAAAAAGCAAATTTATTTATTTATTTATATTTAAGGAGAACCAACCGCTTAAAATACAATTTAAGTTTTCGACATAGCAACACAAAGCCAATTACAGGAACTCACAAATAATTATAAAATAAATTGCAAAAGTTTAAGCTAAGTTTAACACGCACTATGTCAAACAACACACTAATCAAAAAAAACAAAATACCTAATTATCCAGTGCAGCAACAGTGCTATCAATCAAAACACCAAACCTCGCTCACACATGTCATGGAACACTACAGTTAAAAATGTCAATGTCCATCTCTTTCATCATGTTGTTTATATTACCACTCTCGCGCGTTTAAGAAAGCTGTTTTGCCTGTATCTAGTTGGTGTGAATTCAAGAGAAATAGGGGGATAAAAGTGATAAAACCTTTTAAGCCGAAATTTCACCGTACCTAAGCTATTTGAAAAGGACTATAGTTTGCCATCCCCCCCCCCTCCCCCCACAGCTCTACTCACCATACCAGTGTGGTCTGCGCCGGCTTTTATGCCGCGATGAAAATGCATCCGGCGCACAAATCCCGCGCAGTCCCACTTGACTTTATTACCTGGGCCAATCAACTTTTTTTTGTAAACGATTTTCTGCTACTTTCTATGAAAACCGAAATAATTAAAAAACTGATTATTTTTCCTTATTTAAAGTATACTTTTCAAAACCCTAGATTTTTGTAGTCAATAATGGTGTAATTGCCATATTTATTTTATTTTGTTTAGCTTCTATTTCGTGGGTGACCCAGGGGACAATGTTGTCCCCGAAATTTGTATGAAAATAGTGGTATTTCCCCTGGGTGACCGGTTTTTTTCATAGAAATACTTATTTTTTTTGGTTTTCACATATGCACTATGATAAACAGTTTATCCAATTACTGCAAAATCATGGTTTCACTAACCAGAGATTACAGAGTTACTTGTAAAGGAGTAAATAGAAATTTACAAAAAAAAGTTGATTGACCCACCTCTATTATGTTATGCTCAAAAAACATCAATATTCCCGAACTAAGAAACTAAAACTTAATTACTTTTCTCCTAAACACGTCGAGATTAGTTCAGCATTGACGGATCGCCGGTCTTAAGTAATCATTAAGGAATCAATTAGAGTGATCGGCTGGTATTTAAATAACCTGTTCTTAGTGGACGCGGGGCTTTATTTGAGAGAGTGGGCTTCTTAAGTTAAGGCGAGGCTAACTTTGCTATACTCGTAAAATCAACATAATAATATGTCGAAGAAAATTAGCCAAGACAGAGATTTGAACAAATCTCTAAGGGATATGACCAAATCACGCAGGATGTTAAAATGGAAAATCATTTTTATCATTTACCTAGATAAAATAAGTCCCTTGATCAAATTCAAAATCAGCTTAGTGATTTGACGAAACCCCTAAAACACGTCAATTAGTTGACGAAACTAACTAGTAAAGTCAACTCGTTTTATCATTTTGCTAGACACAGTGATATGAAAGACTCTACTGGGTGATTTGAATGTATAGGTAAATACTATAAGCGTACAGGTCTCTGCACAATGCGCAAGTTTTCCTCGCCTTAAAGCTCGTAGTAAATGCCAAATGTCGTTGTGTGACCCCGGGCTCCGCAATCCTCTGCTTGAGAGGCCATAGGTCAAACCACTAGGCTACTTGTTGTTAGTTAGGTTTTAAACAGGAAAACTTACAAGGAAACTGAACCACGTAACAGGTTGATCCCTTTTAATTGCAAAATAAATGTCATGTTGACTTTCCATACATCTGCCAAAGAAATTACCGTGAAATTGGTTGTGAAAAAGTACCACCCTAGTACGCGATTCAGTTTCCTTGACTGTATGTTTTGATTTTTTTTTTAATTTGGTATGTCATTTCTTCTCAGAATCACGAGCTTTTTCAATGCCACTAAGGAGAAAAAAATTGTTCCAAAACTTCCATATAATTTTCGTTTTTTCCATTTAGTTACGGTCATATAAAGTCTATGAAAAATGGTAACTCAACGGAAAAAAAACATGGGACATTTATGTGTCTTGCGTTGTTGTAAATAATTGTATTTTCTTTAATTCTTTCTTCCTTTCTTTCTTAAAATTTTCCAAATTTAAAAATAAGTCAAAACCTACAACAATATAAAAATTGGCCGATTTGTCTTCACGTCGTAACTTCTTGGCCTTAAGCTGTTGGATACACAGAACGTAACGACGCATTCGCGTGCATTGTGCCGTGATTGGTCGATTACCCGGAATACGCCATTCGTGGATTCAAATTAGGCCAATAAGAGACAGTACATTTAAATACTGGCTGGCGAACTTTTGCTTTTGAAAATGGAATTAAAACATTCTTAATTTTTAAAATAGTCGATGGCTTTTTACAGAGCTATACAGATGATTCTACTATATCATTCCAGCATTAGTGAAATGAACGTATTTTTTTAACGTTGAAAACAAACAGTGTTGAATTATTTTTGACCCCCGACACAAAACTTTAAAAACCCCCAACGCAATTTGGTCACACACATGACGTATGATAATAAAGTAAATGCCCATTATGCGTCTAAGATCTCTTCCGCAGATAACAAAAAGCCGATAACTTTGAAACGGTTGAACCAATTTTGATGAAACTTGTCTAAAAACCATTGCCAAAAAACCAGCTTTCAAATAAAAAAAACCGTACTCAAATCGGTTTACCCGTTTAAGAGCTATGATGCCACAGACACACACACAATAGCGGTCAAACTTATAACACCCCTCTTTTTGTGGTGGGGGTTAAAAATACTATCGAATGATTCCTTCTAAATTGTGTTAAAGAACGACATAATATCTTAGTAAAAATAGCTTTAGACGATAAATGGATTGGATTATTAATATCAATAGCGAGCATTTCGTTGAGTTTATCGCCTACATAACTTGGTTCGTGTTGACACTTCGAAATAAATGGTAATGATACAAATAAACATTTATATTGGGTATTTTATCTAAATATAAAGCTTTGAATTTATACGAGATGTTTGACTTCTCAAGCTTGGCTTGGTTTTTAGGGTTCCATACTACAGTCACCGATACAGCTCGAAGAAACGCCAAACTCAAGTGGTAGTGTGCAGGGCACAGTCGCTCGTAGAACTGATGGCCGATGGGGCAAAAAGGTTCTCGAGTGGCGTCCACGGACCGGAGGACGCAGTGTAGGTAGGCCTCCAACAAGATGGAGCGACGACCTGGTTAAGGTTGCGGGATCGCGTTGGATGCGGATGGCACGGGACCGATCTGTTTGGCGAGCCTTGGGGGAGGCCTATGTTCAGCAGTGGACGTCTTTCGGCTGAAATGATGATTATGATGATACCCGAAGGGTGTCAACGGTATCAACGATCCGTCCGTCACAGGGCACTATCTTTTGAACCGTAATAGATGGGTCAATCAACTTTTTTTTGTAAACGATTTTCGGCTACTTTCTATGAAAACCGAAATAATTAAAAAACTGATTATTTTTCCTTATTTAAAGTATACTTTTCAAAACCCTAGATTTTTGTAGTCAGTAATGGTGTAATTGCCAGATTTATTTTATTATGTTTAGCTTCTATTTCGTGGGTGACCCAGGGGACAATGTTGTCCCGAAATTTGTATGAAAATAGTGGTATGTCCCCTGGGTGACCGGATTTTTTCATAGAAATACTTTTTTTTTTTGGTTTTCACATACGCACTATGATAAACAGTTTATCTAATTACTGCAAAATCATGGTTTCACTAACCAGAGATTACAGAGTTACTTGTAAAGGAGTAAATAGAAATTTACAAAAAAAAGTTGATTGGCCCAGATACTTGAAATTTTCACAGAATATATTGATATATACCAACGACAAATAACAAAAATAAATTCTTCTTATGTACGGAACGCGTCATGTACGAGTCTGACTTAATTTGACCTGTTTTACCTTCATACTTTGCTATCTTTCACCAGTGCAGTACAGGTACGTTTGCACGATACGATTTTTAATGTAGAAAGCCATCAGCAAAATATACAGGGTGTAACTAAATGGTGATCCATAAGTAGTGTTCCTTACTCATTTAATGCTGGACAACATAGTGCATTAACTCAATTGCTAAAATGAGTCTGATAAAATTTGGGATGTTCATACTTTGACGCCATTGATCACCAACTCAATATATGGACACCTCAAATTTTATAACACTAATTAAAACAAATGAGTTAGTGCATTATGTTGCCCAGCAGCAGCTTTAAGCTTTAAAAAAAAGAGCTTACTCCTACCTAAAAGGCCGGCAACGCACTTGTGACTCTTTTGGTGTCGCAGGTGTCCATGAGCAACGGTAATCGTTTACCATCAAGCGATCCGTTTGCACGTTTGCCCCCTATACCATAAAAAAAATTACTTTTGGACCACCATTTTGATTACACCCTGTAGGTAAAGCTAACTTAATATTTTTTTATACATTATAAATATCATCATATTTCTTCTTCATATTCATCTTCAATTTTTGAGGAGAAAATTAACTACTCGGTACCTACTACGAAATGCTGTTTTGATCAATTTTATGTACCTTGTTAACGGTCTGAGCTGTAGTTGTCCCTTTCTTACTGTACTTATATAATGTAGGGTTGAAGCGAGATAGCAACATTACATTAAAATACATATTTTTCAAAAGCCTTTCAGGCATCGTATCCTTTTAACCTTATGTTCGTTCAGCATACTCACTAACTGATAAAATATTCTAGCAAATCCGAATCGTTGCCTAACCAGAAGCACTTCACCCAAGTCAGGCAGACAAAGCATTCATAAATATGTATAAAATGTAATGGGAGCGCCATGTTCCCGCCGTGACAGTTCGATAGCAGAATTGCCTGTCACTTCGGAACACGCTCGATAAATTATCAACGTTATGAAAGGGAAAACTCGCTCGATCCGCAACAAGCTAGCAGGGTTGTCGAGAAATACTAAGAATTAAGAACTTTCATTGCATTACAACCCGGCCACTTCGTGCGACCGGCGGCAGCGGCGAGCGTTTTATCAGTTCATTATACGTGTCATCATCATTTCAGCCGCAAGACGTCCACTGCTGGACATAGGCCTCCGTCATTGGTACCCAATCATTACGGTTGGAAGCGACTTGAACCTCTGGCCTTCACCAAATCGTCCGTCCATCTCGTTTGTGGACGTCCCACGCTGCGCTTGCCAGTCCGTGGTCTCCATTCGAGAACTTTTCGGCCCCAATGGCCATCTGTTCAGCGTGCTATATGACCTGTCTATTGCCATTTCAACGAGCTAATCCGCTTTGTTATGTCAGTGACCCTTGATCTTCTACGGATCTCCTCATTCCTGATTGCATTGCGTGTGTTGCCAGATAATCAATGTGTGGCAAGCTTCTCGGCCGCGCAATGAACAGAGCTCGCCGCTGCCGGTCGCGAGATGTCGTGGCCGAGCCATTGAAGCTAGGCTGAGCTAAACAAGGTAAAAATCATCATCATCATCATCATCGCAGCCTTTATACGTCCCACTGCAGGGCACAGACCTTTTCGGAATGAGGTTTGGGCCGTAGTTCCCACGCGGGCCCAGTGCAGATTGGGAACTTCACACACACCATTGAATTTCTTCGCAAGGGTATGCAAGTTTCCTCACGATGTTTTCATTCACCGTAAAGCTCATGGTTCATATTAAATTTATGGTAAATTTATCGCACATAAATTGCGAAAAACTCAGAGTTACGAGCCGCTATTTGAACCCACGACCCTCTGCATGAGAAGCCATAGGTCAAAGCACATGCCTACCACGACTATATGTATTATAGCGATAATAATATATTATATTCGCCGTTAAATTATTAATGTATCTTCTTACACGCCCAGGTTAAGCTAAAATCAAATCAATCCCGTATCCCTGTACAAAGTGTATCTTTATGCCTAAAATGTTTTCCATTATTAAGTCATTATTAGGTCTATTATTAATGAACAGGTAAATTTAGTATCTTCTCCTTTACTGCGGCTTGGGTCGAATTTGAACAGTTAGTATTAATTAAATATGCCTTATAAATAAATAAACAAAAAAAATTCAAGGTAGTTTTAAATATGTCAATAAAAGTTAATTTTTGTGGGGTAGTTTGAGAATAAGAAAAATAAAGTGGGTACTTGAGAAGTTACAGTGACAAGTTAAAACATTTGTTTTGGTTTGTTAGTTTAACGTTTGGTAGCATAGCATACGGTTGTGGTAACTCTGAAGATGAGCTCTGGTTGAGTTCGAAACGCGTCAGTGTAGCTTGGTGGTGGTGATGGTTGGGTTTATGTGATTTGTGTGTGTTCGTACAGTGTGGAGGTGGAGGAACTGCATGAACGCACATTTCTTGCATAAACGTAACTATTGTAAGGTCGCGGGTGAGCAAAGTAATTGTTTTAGTTCATTATTAAGATCCCACTGCGACAAGGTTTCATGTGACGCAAATTTATCCTGCAAAGTAGGACTTTGTAACAGAGAGCTCGCGGTAACGCTCAGGGAATTTATTCATGTTTGCGAACCGCGGGATAAATCCTCGTCGAGGGCCTAGATGTTTGAATATAAAGTTCACAGTTAAGGATACAACAGTAGTACAGAACAGAGTAAGACGTTGGTTACAGAACTTTCATCTGATGTGGGTAGGTCTACTCCGCGGAATTCCGAGCTCTTTTATACCTACAAGGTAAAATTTTAAACGTGATATTAAATTATTCCTAGGTCAGTTGACGCTGGACAAGTTAATGTAATAACTCAATTGTTTTAGTCTTATTTAAGCCGTGGTGGCCTAGTGGTTTGACCTATGGCCTCTCAAGCAGAGGATCGTGGGTTCGAGCTCGGGCTCAAACCTCTGAGCTTTTCGGAATTCATGTGCGAAATTAAGTCCTTGTTTGTTTATATTATTTCAGTAAAATTATTCCAGTAGCTTAACCAACCATGTCGGGGCCTCTAATAGGAGATGCAATTGTTGGGTCCCTTTTTCAGCCTTTTTAAAGCAACAGTTCTTTTCAAGTCCACATTCTATCAAATCTAATGACAGCATGCGTCAAAAAAAAACAATAATACCTGTTGTCACTAGCAATAAAATTTTCTTTGTATGAAACGTATTCAATTTCTTTTGTGCGCGCCCGAGGCCCCCGCCCGACCGATGCGGGGCCCTTTGCGGTCGCCTTCTCTGCAATGGTTGATCTGGCCCTGGTCATGCTACTGAAATAATATAAACGGGGCCTAACTGTACCACTGTTTGTAAATACACTGTAAACCGCGATCGACTGTTCTCAGCATACACAAAATACGCTGAAATACTCCTCGATGTAAATAGTTTGGCTGAAAGAGCATCATTTACATAACAGCGTGTAAACAGCCTTTATGCGATACCGCTTGAATTTGAACGTGTAAATAATATTTTACACACACGTTTCATCTTGGATTTATTTTGGTTGCGGCTTTATTTCAGAAAGGTTCCATTTGTAAAAGCTTTTTTTTTTTTTACATCTATATTTATTCATAAAACTATTATACATTATGAGCTATAAATTTACGAAATACAATATGATTTAAAAAATGTCGAAACCCTGAATTTCTCCTAAAAGCTTTTTTGTTTCACTGTGATAGTTAGTTCAAAATTCAAAGACAAAGTCATAATTTTTTATTCAATTTAGGCATCAATTGATGCTCCTATGAACGTCGAAGAATCTACCACCGGTTTGGAAAAAACCCTGTTGAAAAGAGTCCGGCAAGAAACTCAACAAGGTAGGTACTACTTTGAATCCATGAATTGTACAGAATTGTCATAAAACAAACCTAACCTACACCTATTAAGGGGTCTCATTCTAAATCCCTAACACTTTTATTCTCGGAAACCGTGAATTATTCAGGAACTTTGAAGTGATTATCGTCTAGAACTCTATAGGTTAGGTTAGGTTTGTTTTATAAAAATCCAGAACAATTAATAAATTTTAAATAAAAAGAGTTAGGACAATCGATCATTAGGACAAACATTACATTAGGACAAATAATCATTAGGGATTTAGATATAGAGCCCCTATTAAGTTCTACAGGTGACCATTTAAAATTTTCTGAAAAAAATTACGTTCCAGCGGGAAAAAAAATATGACTAACAAAAATTATGACTAACAAATATTATGACAATCATAACATAATAAATAAAAGTTTTATGCCACCAGATACGCACAGATATCCTCAGCTTATGCGCACGTTTGAGGGTTCCGTACCATCATCATACCAACCTATATTCGTCCCACTGCAGAGCACAGGCTTACTTTTCGGAATGAGAAGGTTTGGGACGTAGTTAGCACGCGGGCCCAGTAAGGACTGGGAACTTCACACACACCATTAAATTACTTCGCATGTGTATACAGGTTTCCTCACGAAGTTTTCTTTCACCATAAAGTTCATGGTAATTTCGCACATAAATTTTGAAAATCTTTGAGGTGCGACCCCGGGTTTGAACCCACGACCCTCTGCTTGAGTTACTAGACTACCACGATGTATTGTAATTCCACTAATATTATAAAATTTATAAACGTGAAATTTGTATGAATGGATGGATGTGTGGATGTTTATTAGTTTACGCGCTAAAATGGTATGACTGATTCTGATAATATTTAGCACACAGAGTTTATAATCTGGATTAACATATAGGCTACTTTTTCTCCCGGAAAATTGCATAGTTCCCACGGGTTAGCGATAAACGAATTTTTCGCAGACGCAGTCGCGGGTAACAGCTAGTATTATATTCATTCCATTCAAATGAAACAGCCACATCAAAAGGTTATTGCCCTATAATTCGCTTTCAATATCCTCAGATAACTCTACAATAGCATCCGGGAATGATGTCATGCGTTAACGATCTACAGACAATCTTACCTACTTTCCAATGACTCACTACGATTCTTACCAATACTTTAAGACCACAATTCCTGGAAAAATTTGTCAGATATTCTAGTACTCGTGCTCACAATTTTTCTCGCTTGATCTAAGTACTTCTATCTTCTAATATATAAAAATCTCGTGTCACAGTGTTTGTTATCGAACTCCTCCGAAACGGCTTGATCAATTTTTGGGCCATTCTACTTTTAAGTAACCATTAATCTTTTGTGTAATATAAGGCATACCTGGTGATTTTTTTCAAGTGTAAATAACTTATATACAAACTGAAACACCTAAATTTAATGTTTTAAAGCAATAAAACTTTAAATTCAAAAAATTTTTGTGGAAAAAATTGGTAACTCAGCGGAAAATACATCAATTTCCATACAAATGGCGGGGACATGCATGTCCACTGCGTTACCTACTTTATAGATAATAATGATTACTTTCTATACGTAGTGATAATTTTAAATGTAAGCTTAATTATGTGCATATTTAAATCTTTAATGATTTAAACCGAGGACTTTACCGTTTTTGTAAAAAAAATATTTGAAGAGCACAGTACAAAAAATGACTGGTCAACGAAAAGTAGAATGGCCCTTTTATGAAATTTTTTGTCTTAGATATTTGATGGGTCTCAGACGGGGCCTTAGCTACCGTCGTATCAGCCGTATCAATGATACGGGGCCCCCGGGCTACACAGGTCACATGTGTAAGCAAAAATTAGTAAACTATTATCTCCAATGCCACTTAATCTCGTGCTTCCCGGGAAAGCCCACCAACTAATTTTGATACAGAACCCCTCTAAGGCACGCTACGCCCCTGCTGAGAACAGTTCAGGCTATTTTTATGCCCCTGTTTTTCGCAGACGGAGTCGCGGCAACAGCTATTATATCTATACGTGTATGTATATATGTAAAAGGAAAAGGTGATTGTCTGATCTGTCAACGCACAGGCCAAACCACTATTTAGCTTTACACCAGATAGCCAATATGACGCAGGCAGCCACTAAGAAAACATTTTTCAAAATTCACCCCTTAACGGGATTAAAAGGGGGTCCGAAGTTTGCATGGAGAAACAAGATTAGATGGTTTTTTTTAATCAAAAGTTCGCAGAAGTACTTCCGTAAATAAATAAGTAAATATGTGTATTGGCTTTTTAGATTAGATTTCATTTATTGTTAAAACTGTGTACAAGATCTCATGTCAAAAATCTAATTAAAAATCTAATCTAATATAATCTAATTTAACGCACACCCACACGAATGCACGCACGCACACCAAACACACACACGCACACACAAACACACACATAATCAGAATTGTAGAATTTTGAATGTATTATTATATTAGTAGCAAAAATTTAAATAATTGATAATCATTCAAGTTCCCACGAATGGCTGTAAACGGCTCATAGACATAATGTTTGGAGCCGGCTTGAATTTTAACGGTCGATGATGACGATGACTCAGAGACAGTCATGTTCGACACGAGTCCAACGTAGAATATTAATAACTACGGATCTGTACCGAAAGCGTAAGCTAAAGCGGTTTATTTTGTAAATGTACAGTCAACCAGGGTCGGATTTAGAGGTCTGGCGGCCTCGGGGCATAAAAGGAGTGGAGGCCCCCTTTCCACAAATTATTGTCCACATATCCAAATGATAAAAAAGCCGTGATGGCCTAGTGGTTTGACCTATGGTCTCTCAAGCAGAGGGTCGTGGGTTCAAATCCCGGCTCGCACCTCTGAGTTTTTCTGAATTTACTAAATGTGAAATTACAATTGATATTTACCGTGAGCTTTATGGTGAAGGAAAACATCGTGAGGAAATTCAATGGTGTGTGTGACGTTCCCAATCCGCACTGGGCCCGCGTGGGAACTACGGCCCAAGCTATCCCATTCTGAGAGGAGGCCTGTGCCCTACAGTTGGACTTATACACCGTGAAATTTTAGTGGTTGTTTTCCCGAAACGAGGTGATTTAGTTTCGATTGTACAATCGATTTATAATTACTATTTTGACTAGAGTCAAAAATCCAATTGGGAATGAGTAAAAAAAAATTACCAGTGGTTTTTATATTTTTTTTGTATAGAAAAGTCAATTATAAGAAACTAATTTCAATATTTTGTCATTTAGTTCTCTACTTTTTTCAAAATTAATTATTGAAACTATTTTAGTTGATGACGTCACATTATAATTGAGGGCTCCCACAATGCCAAATTTCTAAATCTATCTAAATGCGTACGATAAGGCAACCCCTTTAATTATTTTTTGCGTAGTGGTACACTATACACTGTGTCACTTTACTGGCACTGTCAAAGTGCTAGATGTCAGACAGCGGGTCCAAATCAAACTCCGTAGTATAATCCACGCGTAAATTGTGAAGAATCTAACCACACACAATAAAGTACGACCGGTCACGCAAAATACACCAATGTCAAATGAAAGTCATTGCTTATTTCTTATTTAATAAATTCATTACGTTATATAAAAAAATAATAACTACAGAAAACGAGTTAGAAAGCATTTATCTCGAAGTGGTTTTCGATTTACTATACATTGCAAAAAAATAGACATCCCAATTGTGAAAAACGAAAGTCGAAAATGACCGCAAACTAATAGTAACGCTTCGTTGGTACAAGTAGCGTACGATCGTACGATAGGTTAGGTACCAACGAAGCGTTACTATTGGTTTGCGGTCATTTTCGACTTTCGTTTTTCACAATTGGATTTTTGACTCTAGTCAAAATAGTAATATTTTTTTATTTTTTTTTTATAATGTATGTATGTAATAGTGTATAAAACAATGTCTCTGTTGAAGCTCAGTTCTGTTGAAGCTCAGTTACGCATATATCAAAATATAAATCGATTGTAAATTATAAATCGATTGTACAATCGATACTAAATCACCTCGTTTCGGGATGATGATGATGATACAAATAATTACTCGTCGGAATGAAAAAAAATTTTCGAAGTTTCTATTGTGGAGGCCCCTTAGCTGTTGCCCCGGTTGCCCTCCCCTTCCGGCTCTGCAGTCAACGCTACTATCCGCGTATTAAAGTGGAACTTTTCGCTGCAATAATACAAAGAAAAATAAACAATACAATAAAAATGTTACAAAAAAAAAGTTATAAAATATCTATGTGCCAAATTTCATCAGAATCCGCCTAACCATTTTAGCATGCAGTATTAAAAACCGGCCAAGTGCGAGTCGGACTCGCGCACGAAGGGTTCCGTACCATTATCTATAAAAACGGCAAAAAATCACGTTTGTTGTACCCTTAGATATTTGTTTTATTTTATTTTAATTATTAGCAGTCATGTACTTATACACAGATTGATAAGTTCATTAAATTTAGGTATGTTTAGACACCTTAATGTGTAAAGTTTAATTGCTCCTAATAAAATTTATTTGCAATAAAATGACCGAAATCGTTCCTAATTAATATCGTGACATAATAAAATTAACTTTAAATAAATTAACACTATAATTAAAAATAAAATAAAACTAACTAAACTAAAAACTAAATAAAATTAATAAATGGTTCCCCCCGCGGCATGGACCCAAAGATACTGGCAGCATTACCTCGCTGTATAGCAATGCTGATACGTTGAGCGAGGAAGCTGCCAGTTTAATTATTTATTTTTAAAGTAACTAAATATTCTGTACATATTTCAAGCGTCCACCTGTTGCCGCTATCTATCAATATCGAGCAAAAACGAGCAAAAAAATCACGTTTGTTGTATAGGAGCCCCCTTGAATATTTATTTTATTCTGTTTTTTAGTATTTGTTGTTATAGCGGCAACCGAAATACACCATCTGTGAAAATGTCAACTGTCTAGCTATCACGGTTTATGAGATACAGCCTGTTGACAGACGGACAGACGGACGGACGGACGGACGGCGAAGTCTCAGTAATAGGGTCCCGTTTTTACCCTTTGGGTACGAATCCCTAAAAACGTCTATACCTCCACCCAAACTTTCCTTTATTTATGCCGCCTTTAATTATGTTCCCCGGTTATAGGTGTGGTACCAACAACAGGTCTTTTGTTTCTTTTCGTAGAATTCACCAATCGATTCTACTCACCACAAAAACTTTTTAATTGGTACGCCCACTCAACGGTTTCGAAACAAAAAACGCCAACTAACCCTAATTTAGCTTGTAGAATCAAAAGGACCTTTGTCTTAATTATATTTATAAACTTATTAAGCCCTTTTATATCTCAAAGTGACACGTCAAAACCTACGCGAAAACCGAAAAGTAAAATCACAATTATATTGTAGCAAGCTACTGTGTACGTTAAGGCAGCGTGTCCGGAAAATACATCTAGCGGAGATTGACGATTCTGATAAATACTACAGTAAAAAGACAATCAGTCACGATATTCTTTTTTGCTAATGAAGGCTTGTGACTAGACCAATTTTTTGTCATTCATAGTTATTATTACGAGTACGCAGAAAACTTGCATTACTGAGAGTCAGCAAGAATCTTAACAAATTTAATCCATTTGTCCACATTATCCACTAAAACGTGGAAATTTATACAATAAGCCAAAATCTAGAAATACTCATTTTCTATCACCATTTAGATTTCACCCTGCAAAAAACAGGGGCTCAATTCAGGAAAGGGCCTTCACGGGTTTGGTAGCGGTAATTCAATCGTTTGGGTTGGGTTTGGTTTGGTCTGCTATTCAGGAACGCCAAAAATCACTGGTTTGCGAGAAGTTTGGGCTGAGTTTGGGATGAGCCTTATTTATTTGTTTATTTATTTATTTACAAAGCGAATTACCAGGAAAATAAGGCTCATCCCAAGCTCAACCCATTCCTATCCTCTCCTAAACGGTTTTCGCAAACCGTGTTGGGCCGTTCCTGAATTTAGCCAATGGACATAATGTCAAATTAAATAAGACTAATTAAAACAAATGACTTGACATCATATTGTTAAGCGTTAACTGAGTTAGAAATATACATTTTCTATCACCATTCACCTGCAGAAAACAGGTCAATTTATCCAAAATCAACTTCATGCGAGTGTGGCGGGGCGTGAACATTTTTGCAAATAAAGCCGGAGCAAAAACAACAATTTATCCTCTTCTTGAAAGTGCAATAATGGAAGAGAAGCGTTTGGTATCTTCGAAAATTTAGTCAACCCGAGGGGAATCGGGTTGTTAGTGCCCTTCACCAAGGCTAATTTTATAAAAGCGATAGATTTGGCTCAAGATCGCAAAGCGTGGCGTAATCTGGTGTTGGAGGCCAAGACCCACTTTGGGTCACTGCGCCCTGGTAGTTAGTTTTATAGTTTGATAGATTCGGTTGGATGTATTTCAGAAATAGTTTGACAGATTCTGATGAAATTTGGCACACAGATAATTTTTAAACTGAATAAGTAGGATACTTTTTATCCCGAAAAATCTCGTAGTTCCCGTAGCATGGCGATAAACGAATTCGTCGCAGACTGAGTCGCGGGCAACAGCTAATGATGCTATATTACTATCATACTATCAATCACTATGGCACTGAATGCTCATACCGTTTCAAACACACGTGTGCGTTTTGGGGTAAGTACGTAGAAAAAGATCGAAAAAAAATGCGTCAAATTATACGCTTGTGTCATTAGGTCCGCTACCTTGACGTACACAATGTCCAAACAGTCAATTAACATCGCATCACTCACACGAACAAGGAAGGAACCTTTGCCAAATAATCACGGAGACAATTACAATTTTAAATACTACCGCTGCGGGACGTGACTTGGGTCGATAAGGTTCCATGGACAAAGGATGCAACGGCTAGACTTTATAATAATATTAATACGTTTTGTGATTTAGTCGTAGTAATCGTTTTGGAATTTATCGTTATGACTGGCTGGAATAAGATGTATCATTTTAACGGTAAAAAATCGCATAATAGCGTACCTATAGCCGTAGAATTATGTTTGTCTAAACCTAAAATAAGGAAAAATTTGATTATTTGTTTGTTTCATCATCATCATCATCCCAGCCTGTACCTCTACCATGAGTTTACACTAGTTTACAGTGACCGTACTCGCTAGCGACGGCGTAAATGATTTGTATGGAGAATCGTACTTCCGTAAGTGACCGCTAGAGGCGCTGTACAATTCTCCATACAAATACTTTACGCTGTCGCTAGCGAGTACGGTCACGTAAACTACTGTAAACTCATGGTAGAGGTACTGTATACATCCTCCTCTCGGAAAAAGAGGGCTTGAGCCGTTAGTTTTCACGCGGGTGCAGTGCGGATTGGGAACTTCACAGACACCATTGAATTTATCCTCAAGTGTGTGCTAGGTTTCCTTCACCGTAAAACTCATGGTAAATTTGAAATGTAATTTCGCACATATATTTCAAATAATTCAATGTTACGAGCCCGGGCATGAATCCACTACCCTCTGCTCGAACCACTAGGCTAGGCTACCCCTAGGTACATATAACCTACGATTAAAAATTTATTTTTTTAACCCTAGACCGAAGTAAAAAATGATCCGAAGACACGACTCCAGTAAAAAAAACGCTTTATTTTAGCCCTGAAAAACAGATTAATTAACTGCAAAATTAGATTTTTTGTTGCTTTAAAACCAATAAATAGTTAGTTGATTGAGTTGGCGTACAAGTCACGTCATAAGTTGCTATTACCATACGATTCTTGCTATTACCATTTTGACAGCTCATACAAAATACGTCAGTTGATTGGTGGTGTCAACATCCCTATTAAGGAGGTTGAAAACCAAGGTTGATTCAAACCCATTTTCTACATTGTCTATGCATCGCGGTAGGTCCTGAGAGCACAGACTATAGAGCACTATGGCACTATGGCCAGGCGTGACACACGACGCATGCGCCGTCTGGTCACGAAGCAGACACGTTCTATGGCGTCACAGCGTCTTACCAACGCCGACATTTTAGGATAAAATGTTTCTGCGACACAATTCTCACTATTAAAAGGTATTATGTGCAACTAGCACGGACAGATCAGAGCTCAGATTGTGGTCTTTCTCCGTCTTTACAAAATGTTCGGAGCGATTCGGTTAGGTAAGGTAGGGTTTGAATTATCAGGTCGTTTGTTATCGTGTGGTTGAAGACGCAGTGTAGGTAGGCCTTCAACAAGATGGAGTGACGACCTCGTCAAGGTTGGGGGCGTCAGACCGATCTGTTTGGCGAACCCTATGTTCAGCAGTGGACGTCTTTCGCCTGAAATGATGATGATGATGATATTATCGAGCCCGCTCGAGTCTTAAAGGGCTAACAATTTCAGCTCACTTAGGCTCCAAGTGCCTGCCAAGCACCAACAGTTCCTGCGCTCCGACTTCTGGCCGGAGGATGTGGTGTTCCGTCGTTTTAGGGAAGCGACGAAGACGTCTTTCAAAAATCCCTAAACAGTTCTGTTGTATTATTTAAGTTTTCTTGTATTTTTATTTGTGTTTTTGAACTTTACAGCGCATTATTGATGAATAAATAAATAAATTATTGTCATTAATTCCTGGTCCACAACTCGCATAGACAGAAAATAGACGATAGACATATATGTCTAACTAAAGAGCATAACAATCATTCCGCGTATAACGAAACGTCAAAGATCCACAGATAAGACAACGGATGGAAATACCGGAGATACAGATCGAGCACGACGCGGGCGCAGACGGCTCTAAGGCGGCCACTTTATATACCTATATATCTATCTATCTATCTAATACCTTTAAACGAGCAATTCTTGTATATATGTATATATGTATATATGTATATATATATATATATATATATATATATATATATAATCAGGATCTCGGAAACGGCTCCAACGCAACGACCTCGGTTCGATTCCACGTTTTTTTTTTAAGGTTTTTAGTTTTTTTTTTAAGTTTATTTTTCATGAGAAAACGTCAAGTTTCTTCTTTTGTAAGAAAAAGTTACTTTTTGTGAGAATGGTATTATAGGGAACGTGCAGTAACTATAGGCGGCAGCACTAATGCGACAGAAGAGACACTATGCGGACAGTAAAACAAACTTATCAAGGTAAAACATTCAAATTGATGGCACCCTTATGGCACCAGTTGGCAGCACCGTCTATGTGCACGTTCCCTATTGGGAGCACAGAACAGGAAAAACCGGTTGTCTGTAAAGTCGGTTTACGGACGATAGTTTAACGTGACTCACCCCTCCTCCACCCCCCCCCCCCCCCCCCCGGTGTTTTTGTCAAATATCTTGAAAACGGTGCATCCTACGGCAAAATCAATGAAATTTTCATCCCCCCTTTGACGCCCCCACACTCCCTCCCCCGCATCCCCCCCCGCACCCTCCCCCCTCTCACCCTCACCCCTCCGGTGTTTTTGTCAAATATCTTGAAAACGGTGCATCCTAGGGCAAAATCAATGAAATTTTCATCCCTCCTTTTGAACCCCCGAACCCCCTCCCCCGCCCCCCCTCCCTCGCACATATATAATCAGGATCTCGGTAACGGCTCCAACGATTTCGATGAAATTTGGTATGTGGGGGTTTTCGGGGATGAAAAATTGATCTAGCTTGGTCTTATCTCTGGGAAACCGGAAAACGCTTGGTACCGAGTTTCAGCCCGAGCAGAGCTCGGTCGCCCAGGTACTTTATTATTTATTAGACTAAGTTTTAGATAGTTTTAAATTTTATTCTAAATATACCACGGATATTGCGCCAACTTGTATTCTCAATATTCTTATTATTAAGATATATCAAAACGTTCATTGGGTTGTATATACATTTATGTATCAAGTTAGGTATGAAGTATCTTTTTGTATGTCGGTCTTTTTGTTTTGGTCGCTAACCTCTAGACCAGTGATGGTGTATGGGTAAGCACGCAGCACGGAATGCTGAGGACCTGGGTTCGATTCCCAGCATTGGTCTTTTTCCTGGGGTTTTTTCTGTGCATCTATATTTCAGTTTGTATTTAGTTTGAAATACATTTATGTATATTAAATTAATAAACGTAGTAGCCGTGGTGGTATAGTGGTTTGACATATGGCCTCTAAAGCAGAGGGTCGTTAGTTCGAGCCCGGGCTCGAACCTCTGAATTTTTCGGAATTAATGTGCGAAATTACAATGTGTGAAGTTCTCAATCCGCACTGGGCCCGCGTGGGAACTACGGCCCAAGCCCTCTTAACTTGAGAGAAGGCCTGTGTCCTGCAGTGGGACGTATATAGGCTGGGATGACAATGATCAATAAACGAGCAAATCTTGTATATTTATTTCGGGATCTCAGAAACGCCTGTAACGATTTCTATGAAATTTGCTGTGGGGGGTTTCGGGGGCGAATAATTGTTCTAACTTGGTCTTTCTCAGTCTAGCTTGGCATCGGGTGGTTATTAAGATACACACATTATGATAAATAAAACAATCGATGAATCGAATGCGTTAAGTACAGTGGAGAAAACTGAATTAAGTCACGATGGAACATTTTCACAGTAAATTTCACAATGATTCCTGTATGGAATGTCAACATGGCGTTTACAGTGAAAAGGCTCTACCTTGATACGCAATACAGCATCTTCAACTGTATACTGAATATGATGATAAAGATTATATGATAAGGGACTTGCAAAGTTTCTGATATTCAAAAAAATATCTGTCACGTAAAATATCAGGAAGTTATCAGACAGTGTTGATACTAATGTGATAATGTCTGATACTTATTTTTATAAGCTTTTTATTAACTTGCAATAGTTGCAATGTATGTATGTAGGGTCAATGTCATAAATAAGTGATCACTTTTGTACCTTCTCATTTTAACGTCATGTTTGAAATGCCATACGAAATTATGTTAACGACTCAAAGCGACAAGGTACAAAAGTGATCACTTATTTATGACGTTGACTGTACATATGTACGGGTCAAATGTTGGAAGTTGAATTTGACCCACTTCTAAGTAGTGGACAGATTCACTTGAAATTTGGTATACTTGTGTAGGTTGAATGACAATGCAAGTACACTCCACAAAAAATGCAGTCAGCTAAAAACCTTGCATTAAAAATTAAATATTTAACAAAAACTTATTAAAGTTCAATTGTCTGTTACCACCGCAGTCGCCTTAAGCAACAAACTTACACATACCAGTGGCCAAAATCCGAACTAACTGACCCACGTACCAACTCACTTCTTTCAATCGACGCTAGCGCCACTGGCAGCGGCAAACACAATTTGTGAGACAGCGATTGTTTTAGGGGTCACTGACCTCGCCCACTGGCCAAAAAAGTGGACTTGCCCGTGGCCATTCGAAGTACCGAGTGTCGAGTATATAAACCGGTTAGGCCAACGTAGTGTCAAAATTAGTAGAGAATCTACTCTAATGATGACCTCTACTCTAATACAAAACCGAGGATTGATTTGATTTAATGAGCCCCCACAACTAGCTTACTTGTGAACTTTTCACCTCTAGTTCCTATGTAGTAGTGAACATTCAAATAGACTTTACCGTTGAGTGTCGTTCTGTGCTGCACATACAATTCTATAGCTAAACCAGATGGCCTAGTGGTTAGAACACCTGACTATGAAGCTTGAGGTCCCGGGTTCGATTCCCGTGTCGGAGCAGATATTTGTATAAAAAATACGAATGTTTGTTCTCGGGTCTTGGGTGTTTAATATGTATTTAAGTATGTATCTATCTATATAAGTATGTTTATCCGTTGCCTAGTACCCATAACACAAGCTTGCCTAGCTTACTTTGGGACTAGGTCAATTGGTGTGAATTGTCCCGTGATATTTTATTTTATTATTAAACCGTTTCACTGAGTCCTTGCCGCCCGCACCTCTCCCGGCCCCCTTTGTCGTCCTACCCCCCAGCCCCTGTACCGCGCTGTCCGGTCCGGAATGGGGAAAAGTCTACAAAAGTGTCCGATTTACCCACAGCCAACCAACACCCTTGGTGGTGTTGGTGATTTTCATGTGTTTTTATGTACAATAAAGAGTATTCCATATCGCACCGTGAAAAAATCGGACACTTTTCCCCATTCCGGACCGGAATTTTCGGGTGCGGTCTTGTAGTGCACAAACGCCCAAACGGTTTAGCTATAAGTATTAATGGCTCTAGCGAGTCATACACATTTTTTTGTTCGCGTCTCTTCTGTGGATTACAATGACAAAAGTTACAGGATCTTCGCTACGAGATTTAAAGAGCTGACTGCCAACCTTCAATAATGAAGTGGCACTATAAGAAGAAGAAGGGTCTATAGCTAATATATTTTAGTCAAGTCTACGTCGGCGTGTGCGACGCCTGGCCAACTTTCGGCGCATTTAAATAAATCTTAAGTTAAGCTGACTCGGAGTCGCTAATTTTAAGTTCACAGGAGAGAAGACAACTTTTATTTCATCTCATTTCAGCCTATATCGGCTTGACCTCTCAAGCAGAAGGTCATGGGTTCGAGCTCGGGCTGGCACCTCTTGAGTTTTTCAGAATTAAACATCATGATGAAAGTGCAGGTTACATACACCGGCGAAGAATTTCCGGCCTCCGTATAAATTTATATGTTTGAATCAGAGTGACCCTACTTTTTTAGCCAACCCACTGGAGACGTATTTTGTAATTTGTTAAACTATTTTCATACTATAAACAGATAGGCGATGGTCGCTTTTAACACGCATCTTAGACTATAATTAACTGTCACACGTAATTGAACGCGAGCGAAACCGAAGGTAAGGCCTAGTGATCCGTATTTTACTGTTTCACGTTAGTATTTTCATATTCTGGCAAAATATTCTCGGAACTACAATCCGAAGTCACCGTGAGCGGAAAAGTCTTATATAATATTTTCCCATCTCATATTTTCCCTCGTTGCGTCTGGAAAAATATGTAGAATTTTTCTACCGTTATTTCTCTACGATTGAATCATACATAAGGAAATATCTTTTCTCAAACATGCTATGAAATACTGACGTTATGTTCCTTATAATACGCCACGAAGTGTCACGTTGCAGGTGCGCCTAGACGAGAGGTCAATAATGGAATTTCATACAACATTGCTGGCCTTGGCCAGCAAAGTGATCGTCTATTGTTTCATACTATGACGTTTATAGGTCTATGGCATCATAGCATTTAGCCATTAAAAAAAACTATAAGCAAAACGCAAATTTGGTTCATTAAGACATTCTGCCACTACGTTTATTTAAGGTAAGGTAAGATGATGATGATGTTGGTGATGATGATGGTGATGTTGATGGTGTCGATGATGGCGGTGATGATGATGGTGATGGTGGTGATGATGGTGATGATGGGTGATGATGGTGATGATGATGGTGATAACGAGATGATGATGATGGTGATGATGAGATGATGATGTTGATGATGATGATGATGATGATGATGATGGTGATGATGGGTGATGATGATGATGATGATGGTGATGATGAGATGATGGTGATGATGGGTGATGGTGATGATGATGATGATGATGATGGTGATGATGATGGTGATGATAAGATGATGATGGTGGTGATGATGATGGTGATGATGATGGTGACGACAATGACGACGATGACGATGATGATGATGATGATGATGATGCATGTTTGAGAAAAACTCTATACAAGCCTTGGCCACGAACAGGGATTGCCGGCCTCGTATCTCTAGATGGCCTCGTTAACACTCGGCCATCTATAACTACTCGGCCGGCAATCCCCTATTTCGCGGCCGCTGCAGTAATGTACTATTAATTATACCCTGAGTTCAACTACTTCAACTACTTTGATTTCTAGGCTAGAATAGAACCTTTTCATCGTGGCAGCCTGAACGTAATATTATGCCAATAATTGCTTAAAAACTAATGAGGATCAAAAAAAATGTTCGAAAACTGTCTTTTATTTAATGTCACATTACATAAATTTATATGGCCAGTACGATCATTTTGAAGCTATAATTGAACCTTTTTTTTGAGTTCCTCTAAATATGTCCACGAGTGTTTAATAAATGTAGCTTTATACACTATTTTTTATGACCGTTTTTACCATGTCTAAAGCAAAATAAACTATTTATTTTCATTTCATTTCATAGGTATAATGGCGGTAGAAAGAGATGGCGAGTGCAATTGTGATTGTTCTTCTTATGTTATAAAGGATAATTATATA
Source organism: Archips crataeganus (assembly GCA_947859365.1). Lineage (NCBI taxonomy): Eukaryota > Metazoa > Arthropoda > Insecta > Lepidoptera > Tortricidae > Archips > Archips crataeganus. Next base: position 21,905,925 of record OX402048.1, read on the forward strand.
ATAGGCTTCTTTCTATGAGTTCACGTATTTTATTTATTAAATAATTGTATTGCAGCTTTCAGTATTTCTGACTTTTATTCTAATTTCACTAAATGCTCCTCTGATCCACTCAAAAGTTGACTTGTAGAAATCTCTTAAGGCTGCGTATCCACCGGAGCTGTGCGAGGATGCGTTGCGAGGGATGTGTTTGTCATGAACCAATAGAAACACTTCATTTACCTATCCTTGCTCAGCTCATTTATAGTGGAAAGAGCTCAGTGTTGCCAGGCGGCGTTGCTCCGCTCCCGCCTCACCGCACCCCGCCCGCTAATTTGAAAAGAGCCCGCTACACATCCTCGCTACGCATCCTCGCGCCACTCAGCTACCTCGCACATCTTTGGTGGAGACATTCACACCGTTACATATGCTCTTTACACAGCCTCGCACCGCTTAGCTACCTCGCACATTTCTGGTGGAAACGCGGCCTAAAGTATAGTAGTAGTACATATCACTTTAGAAAGAAAGAAAGAAGAAAGAAAAACATTATAAACATAACATTACATTATTATGTTCACCTTTGTACATGTATCTTAACTGTTGTCAATAGTTTTTTTATTTATTTTTACAAAATATACGGTTTTCATTCACACATACATAGGTAGAAGAATAATAATAAATGCATTATTTCCCAAAAAAAAACGTTATAGAGAAACCTCAATATCCCAGTGCGTTTATAACATTTGCCCAAAGCCCTCGCCTAGCGTGAAATTAGTAATTGCCAACATAACAAATTTAATTTTCCATACGTCACCGCCAGTTGAATGACGTCCGGGCGTACCAACCTCACCAACCTAATTGCAATTTAGGAGTGTTGCCACAGCACAATGTAACGGATATACGATAAATTTTGTAAATATGTAATGTAATTTTAACATCGTGATTTTATAATGGTTTTCTGATAAGTTTTGAACTTTATCCTACTACGAGTAAAGTAATATTGTAAATGTGGAAATTTGTGAGTGTAATTGTTTGTTACTCTTTCAGACTGTACCGGATGGATTCGGATGAAGTTTAGTATGGATTTAAACTAATTTTTGATAAGGAAAAGTATTTTGACGTTTACGAGACGTTCGCATTGTATACACCGTGAAATTTTAGTGGTTGTTTTCCCGAAACGAGGTGATTTAGTTTCGATTGTACAATCGATTTATAATTACTATTTTGACTAGAGTCAAAAATCCAATTGTGAAAAACGAAAGTCGAAAATGACCGCAAACCAATAGTAACGCTTCGTTGGTACAAGTAGCGTACGATCGTACGATAGGTTAGGTACCAACGAAGCGTTACTATTGGTTTGCTTGAGGTCATTTTCGACTTTCGTTTTTCACAATTGGATTTTTGACTCTAGTCAAAATAGTAATTATAAAGCGATTGTACAATCGATACTAAATCACCTCGTTTCGGGAAAACAACCACTAAAATTTCACGGTGTATATGGGTATGTATTAAAATACCGAAGTACGAAAGACCGAATGTATTAAAACATCGAATGGGTCAAAAGACCGACACGTTTTTTTTCTGAAACCGTTAACTTTTTAAGATTGTTATAAAACAAACCTAACCTAACCTAATGGGTTCAGGGTCCGTTGCCTCGTAGGGAATCAGAACCTACCAAACTGACTCAGATTGGTGGACACTCAGATGACTTTTACAGGAAGTGCACGACACGTGTCAAACGATAGTCAAAGTAAACAAACCTAATGGGTTCTGTATGATGCCGTTTTGATAAATTCTGAGAAGTTTACGGTTTCAGAAAAAAATCGTGTCGGTCTTTTGACCCATTCGATGTTTTAATACATTCGGTCTTTCGTACTTCGGTATTGTAATACATACCCGTATATATACTAACGGATGTTAAAAACTTCGTCACGTCAGTGCGAACCAGAACAATTGCGTGGTTTAGTATGAAAACTTGTAAAAATCAAAACTATTTTAATGGTAGATCGTAAAATAAAGTATTTTAAACGTATTTAGTAAACAAAAGTATTGAATATCTTTGAGAATTACGAAAAATCAAGAAAAAATATTGAAAATAACGTGCATACGAGGAGCAACGCCATATAGTGACGAGTTATGTAACTTGTTTCGCTAGCGCTGTAGTTGGTTGCTTGCTAGCCGCTTCTTTGCTTTGGTTTATTGCAATAAGGTTCATATTGATGTATAAGTGCCTTTTTCATTTCCACATTACAAAGTTTCACTTCTTCCGCGCGGAGGAACTGCACACACTATCTTTTTTACATAAACTTAGCTATCGTAAGGATACATGTGAGCAAAGTAAAAAGTTCAGTTCAATAATATGGACCTTCGCAAAGTAACTCCTGATTACCTTACTTAGTTTTAATGTACCTATCTCGCGAGGTTGGAAAGTTTTGGATAGGTTATGTAAGGTTAGTTCGGCATCCACCTCGCGAGGTAGGTAATAAAGTTTCGGATAGGTTTTATTTTTATTTTTTTTATTATGACAGGGAGGCAGACGAGCAAGCGGGTCATCTGATGGAAAATGATCACTACCGCCCATAAATATCAACAACTCAAAGAGTGTCACTGATCTGTTGCCGGCCTTATAAAAGGACGTTATTTTATGATCTATCTCACGCGGTTGTACAGTTTGGGATAGGTTAGGTTACTTAGTTTATAATCCATCTCACGAGGTTGTAAAAATTCTAGTAGGTTAACTTGGTTAATTTGTAATCTATGTCGTGAGTTTGTAAAGTTTTGGATAGGTTAGGTTAATTATAATCTAAATAAATAAATAAATATTAGGGGACAATCTTACACAAATCGACCTACTCCCAAACTAAGCAAAGCTTGTACTATGGGTACTAGACGACGATAAACATACTTGTATAGATAAATAAATACTTAAATACATAGAAAACATCCATAACTCAGGAACAAATATTCGTGCTCATCACACAAATAAATGCCCTTACCGGGATTCGAACCCAGGACCTCTTGCTTCGTAGCCAGTGTCACTACCAACTAGGCTAAAGCGGTCGCTAAACTCCTCCGAGAATTTAACCTGTTGGATAGGTTAAGTTAATTTATAATCTCACTACTTTAATAGGGATGTTGACACCACCGCTGACGTACTTTTTATGAGCTGCCAAAACACTATTCACATTCAATATTTTTCATTTTTTTTTTTATTTCATTTTTTTTAGAGTTTGAAAAGCAATAGCAACTTGTGACGTCACTTGTTCGCCAACTCGATAAAATAACTATTTATTTGTTTTAAACCAACAAAAAATCTAATTTTACAGTTTATCGAAATTTTCGAAATTTTATCTGGTTTTCAGCGTAAAGCGTTTTTTTACTGAAAAAAAATAAAATTTAATCTGTTTATTGCAATTAATGTTACAAAAAAATTTTTTTCTTATACTTAGTTCTTATACGTAGTTAGTTAATCTTTAAATATTTAAGATTCTTGGAGTCTGGAGTCTTGTCTTCGAATTATTTTTTAATGGCGTCAACATCCCTATTATTTTGTAAACCAACGATGTTTACAGTCACATAGCGACATACAAAAGACATCAACGCGCGATCGGCGCCCGCGCATGTCGTGTAGCACATACTTTGGTTGTTGAGAAAATCTTCAGACAAATTATACCTGCCATTCTCATACAAAATCTAACCCAAAACAGTGTTGTACATGTTAGAAATCATATGAGTATGGGAAGTACAGGTGTCAAATAAGACAATAATTTATAATTTAAAAAAAATTCTAGAACTTGAATTAAAAAAATAAAATATAAAACACAGTCCAGTCTATTCACCGATAGGTTTTTATAAAAATAAGATGTGCAATCAATGCAATTATAAGACGATTTTTCGTCGCAATTAAGAATTAATCGTAGGTACGTAATAAGCTCCATCTGAGTATTTTAAAATAACTAAGAGTCATACAAAAAAAATATTTGATTGATTGACGAGATCCAGTCTAGTGGCATAAAATTTTACGCATAATTCATCATTTGGCATAATCCATCATTTCGCATAACTCTTTTTTTTCATAAACCATTAATTATTCGGTAATTGGAATTTTGAAAAGGTTATCCTGTAGGACTGTATAGATTAGGTTAGGTTTGTTTTATAACGATTCTGAATCTATAATATAAAAGTGAACGGCCAGAACGGGATAAAAAAAACGAGACAGAGCAGGATGGCGCTCTACAACACCATTTGGACACGTTTCTCCCAAACAACGTATTATTTCTCTGGAATTTTAAAGCAATTCGATTCTTAGACCTTGGGAATCGCGATAAACTTGAGAAAATATGATATTGGGTGTGTACATTTCGTAAATTAAGCAAAATAAAATCACAAGTTCTAATTTCGAGCCAAAAGCGAGCGATCTAATTATCTACGCCAGTGTTGCCATTCAGGGAAAAAAAAATCCATTCATTATCCTGCATTGCAGTCAGTAAAGCTCTTTAAGCACTGACCACTACATGACAAGTGCCTATTTAGCCCTCGCTATGTTACATTGGAAGTCATTGAATGTCACCGATGTAAACAAAACGAAAATAATTATACATATTTCAGAATAATACCTAATCGATTTTGCAATCAAAATGCCCAAAAAAGTTCACCCCAATGAAAAAAAAATTAAATACATTCAAATGGTTGCGGCAGTCACGGTGGTTGTTATCGAACTCCTCCGAAACGGCTTGACCGATTTTTATCAAATTTTTTCTCTATATTTGGTAGGTTTGACAACAGGTTGTAGCATGGACTTAATACCTAACCCGGACTGAGTACTAACTTTTATTAGTCAATCAAAAGTGACCCATATTACCAAGCAATACAGTTTAGTAATGACAACTAGAGACAGCGGTCCGAGAGAGAAACCCAAACTAGTGGCTTGTGTCCCACTCGCACCATTTGCCAGTGGAAAAAAAGATAATGAAATAGTAGTAAAATAATAACTGAAAATAATAACCTTCTTTATAATAAATAGCTATATTTAGATACAAAATATTACCTTTTACCTAATTTGTAAATCATTAAGATTGCAACTAATATTAACTGATTAAAACACGGTAATGCATTAAATATTGTGATGATCATGTGGTGATTGTAAATTTTAACTGGTATCACCGACGTTGACAAATTAGGGTGCCTATGATTTAGGCCGGTGTGAGTATGTCTACTAATGCAATTTCGTAGATAAGACTGAAAAGCAGGTTGGGGTATAAGAAAAGGGGCCCGATTTAAGAACTTAAAAAAATTTGGATCAGAAATTTTTTTTCGGGTTTTTCGTAATTTTTTTTTAAAAAAACTTTAAAGAGTACATTGAAATAAGCATCTTTTATATATATACAGATGATCTACGACTGAAATTATTTGTCTTTTTAGGGTTCCGTACCCAAATTGTAAAAACGGAAACCCTATTACTGAGGCTCCGCTGTCCGTCCGTCTGTCCGTCTGTCACCAGGCTGTATCTCAGGAACCGTGATAGCTAGAGAGTTGAAATTTTCACAGATGATGTATTTCGTTTGCCGCTATAACAACAAATACTAAAAAATGGAATAAAATAAATATTTAAGGGGGCTCCCATACAACAAACATGAATTTTTTTGCTCGTTTTTGCTCGATATTGATAACGGCAACAGGTAGACACTTGAAATATTCACAGAATCTATCTATCTAATCTATCTATCTAATACCTTTAAACGAGCAATTCTTGTATATGTATATACACCGTGAAATTTTAGTGGTTGTTTTCCCGAAACGACATGATTTAGTATCGATTGTACAACCGATTTATAATTACTATTTTGACTAGAGTCAAAAATCCAATTGTGAAATACGAAAGTCGAAAATGACCGCAAGCAAACCAATAGTAAGTCAAAATAGTAATTATAAATCGATTGTACAACCGAAACTAAATCACCTCGTTTCGGGATAACAAACACTAAAATTTCACGGTGTATAATCATGATCTCGGAAACGGCTCCAACGATTTCGATGAAATTTGGTATGTGGGGGTAAAAAAGATAAAAGTTTTTTTTTACACCTTGGGTTACACTACTGAAGTTTTAGCAAGGATTCCGGATTCCTATTATTTTTAATAAGTGCACAAATTTTAATATGTGATTCTGTGTCGTTAAAATAACATATTTCAGTATTTTTCGTTATAATATTAATCACTTTTTTTTGTTTTTCATAGTAACTCGACCAATTATTGGATGAATTACTATGAACAACCCAAATTTCAAAATTTAAAAAAAAATCTTGAACAGATAATCATGATCTGAATCACGTATCAAAATTTGTGCACTGATTAAAAAATTACCCTGTATTACTATTATTCGTGAACGAATTTTTGAAATCGGTCTACTTAGTAGTTTTGGAGTTCATTCGTTCAACGACCGCTTTAGCCTAGTTGGTAGTGACCCTGCCTACGAAGCAAGAGGTCCTGGGTTCAAATCCCGGTAAGGGCATTTATTTGTGTGATGAGCACGAATATTTGTTCCCGAGTTATGGATGTTATCTATGTATTTAAGTATTTATTTGTCTATATAAGTATGTTTATCCGTTGCTTAGTACCCATAACACAAGCTTTGCTAAGCTTACTTTGGGACTAGGTCAATTGGTGTGAATTGTCCCATGATATTTATTTTTTATTTTATTCGTTACAAACATACAAAAATACAAATCAATCCCCTGTATAACATTAATAAAAGTAAAACAATAATAAAAATAAAATAATTGTAATATAAATATAAGATCAGTGTAGGCTTACATTATGTCTTTCTAATTCTGAATTGACTCTTTTATACTTTTTAAGAAAAATCTTGATAATTATCCGCAGGTGTACTTGGTCACCCTAATTAGAACGAGATGCAAACCACTAGTTTGGTTTCTCTGTCGGCCTCACTTTTATGTCGCAGTACTCAGTCCGGGTTAGGTATTAAGTCTATGGGTTGTAGGCTATTTTTTTTATACCCTTATTCTTCGCGGACGGAGTCGCGGGCAACAGCTAGTAACTAATAATTTCTGAGAAAAAGAGTTGAGGTGAGAGTTGTTAAGTTTTAATGATGATTACCCAATATGGAACGATACACCCCTACCAAAATGGTCTATTCCGACTAGTTACATTATCAGTTCCATTGATGAAACTAGTTGGTCTTTTTTCCCAGTAGTTACATCCAACGAAATAAAATAAAAACATTTCATATAAAATAAAAACCGGCCAAGAGCGTGTCGGACACGCCCAAGGTAGGGTTCCGTAGCTATTACGAAAAAATCAAGTAATATTTTTCTAAGGATTTCGTATGTGTGCGGAATCATCCAAGTTTAGGTATGTTTTATACCTTAGGCTACTATTTACTCTTAAACTACAAATAATTTACAAGCAATCTTAGCCGCTATAATTTTCCTAGTAAATTTGATATATTTACTACCATTCTGAATTTTTTCAAATTTTTCCACCAAACAGTTTAGATTTTAGAGGGGGGGGACGGCCGATTTTAATGAAAATTTTCACTTTGAAGTTGAATATTTCGCAAACAGATCACTGAATAGAAAAAATCATGGTAGTATATATATTCATGCCAAATTACAGCTTTCTAGTACTAACAGTCTCTGAGCTTAGCCGCGGACAGACAGACAGACAGACAGACAGACAGACAGACGGACAGACATGGTGAAACTATAAGGGTTCCTAGTTGACTACGGAACCCTAAAAACGAATACAAAATAATAGAAAGTACTTAATTTCAATTCCTTTGCTTATTAAAAAAATGGTTTATACTTAGGTACATTCTATTTACCTACTTCCATTAAATTAACTCTGCATTATTAATGTAACTACTAGGAAAAAAAAAGTCCAACTAGTTCCATCAATGGAACTGATAATGTAACTAGTCGGAATAGACCACCAAAATACACATTACGTGTATCCATGAAAGGATAAACTAGCAGAACAAAGTAATAGGAACATACATACATTGTAATAGTTAAAAACGCTGTGTATCGTGTTTCAGTGGTAATTACAGCGGCGCCGAGTTCAGGGACTTCAGGGTTAGGCGTGGTTTCAACTAGGAAGAGTTTACATAAATCCGGACAAGTTCTAGTTAGTACAAGTCGTGGTAGGACATTTATGCGAGCGTTTCAACACACACAATTTTTTATTTTTTTTAATGCCATCAGTGGGATTCTGATACAGTTTCCAGTTAAGTATTCTTCTAATATATTACCGAAAGCCCCATCAAAATCTCAGCCAATATATGGCCAGATAAATGGGGCGGTTGAAACGCTCGAATAAATGCCCGGTAGCCTAGCGGTTTGACCAATGGCCTCTCAAGCAGGTCGTGGGTTCGAACCCGGGCACCACCGGGAGCTCTGAGGTTTTCAGAATTTATGTGCACAGTGAGTGACATTTCCGTTTACATTTGAAATTTACCATGTACTTTGCGGTGAAGAAATACATCGTGAGGACTGTACACATTTGCGATGAAATTGGATCATATGTGTGAAGTACCCAATCAACACTGAGCCCGCCTGCAAACTATGGCGCATGCCGTCTCATTCTGAGATGCCGTTTCAGTGGGAGACGTATAAAGGCTGAGATTATGACAAAACTTATGATTATGTATGACTCTGATCGAGGTCTTAAGCAAAATATTAGGTAGGAAAAGTTGGAACTTAGGAGGTTAGAGAAGCGTACACTAATAATGAACTCCCCGTTTAAATTGTAAAGGATTTAATTAGGCTCAAGTTACCCTCAGCCCTTAGCTGAAGGGTCGGAGGGCCGGAGGGCCGGAGGGCCGGAATGCTCACTATTTCTTTGTGACATTGTTCCCTTGAAGTTTGATAAATAAACGCTTTCATGTAGGCAACTATTATTTTTATAAAAATCCGTGGGGGCCTAGGAGTTGACCTATGGCTTCTCAAGGGAAGGTGGTGAGTTCAAAACCTCTGAGTTTTTAGAAATTTATGTACGAAGTCAGGATGTTTAGTTTACGTACAAATGTATTCTCAAGGATGATTTAAAAATAGAATTATATTCTTCTTCTCATTTTTGCGGGGATAAAGTCGTAAGATAAAGCTAGTTTATATAAAATCTACAGTGATCACATCCTCACAAGAACAAAGGATGGCTGTAGGCCTCTCCAGCGATTCTCAAGCCGCTCCTCGAGTATTGGAGACTCTCCCAACAAGCTCGTGTGAATTGAGCTCTTATGTCTGTAGCTTATTTGTTCCTCTCTGCAGCGAAAGGGTTATTCTGCGATTTTGGAGTTCCGTAGTGAATACCGCAAAAACGGAATTAAAATAGATTCGTAATATCTGTTTGTCGATCTCAGAGACTCTTTTAGTAAAAAGCTGTAATTCACCAAAGGTTAAGGTAAAGCTTAAGTACATAATTCCGCCGACAATGAAGTACTTATATATTATTTAAACAAATCAATCAACCGATTGCACTGATATTTTGCATGCATGTGTATTGGATGACAATGCAATATTAGTATGACATGGAGCTGGTCTGATGATGGAGCTGGAAGGTGGCCATAGAAACTCTGTAATAAAACGACACAACCTCATCTAGTTTGGGCTCGTTTGATTCGTCTTGACTAATACTTTGGTCCTAGTTGGTAACCAGGGACAACAAGTACAGTTAGCAAAAAAAAACTTGTATTAAAAATGTTTTTTTTAACAAATACTTATTTCGACGCGTTCTAGTTACAGTATTTATTAAGATGAAATACTTCTTCAGTAAAGACACCAGGAGTCATTATACCAAAGTTTTTTTTAGTTGCAAAGTTATCACGTTTTACGATAACGCTTCGACACGTACAAAGTATGTCTCAGGAGAAAGTAAAGTACCGATAAAATCGCAGTAAATTCTACCGATAATGTTGGGAATTACCGATTCGTACCGGTTTCGCCGATCGCTTAATCCGGGCTTATGGCAATGCACACTCGTGTGAAGTACATATAGGTAATTAGATAAGAATTTTACCTAAAAGACACAAATGAGTCTTACACATTTATTTGTTCGCGTCTCTCCATTGGAGATTGCAAAAGTTAAGGGTCTTATCCAATATTTTTAATTCAACCTTTTATTTGATGACTTTACTAACATTGTCAATTTGTCATTCAAACTAATCAAACTAAGTATACATCAAGGATGATAATAGACTGGATTAGCAGTCGCCATAGTACAGTACCTCTACCATGAGTTACACTAGTTTACAGTGACCGTACTCGCTAGCGACGGCGTAAATGATTTGTATGGAGAATTGTGTACAGCGCTTCTAGCGGTCACTTACGGAAGTACAATTGTCCATTCAAATCATTTACGCCGTCGCTAGCGAGTACGGTCACTGTAAACTAGTGTAACTCATGGTAGAAGTACAGATCGGCCGCGGAAAAATAGTTCGATTATTAAATCTAGATGTCGCTGACATATAGCCAGAGGGTTTGAAAGCAAAACAATAAGACTACAGATGTTTCATATTACTACAAATGTATTATTTTTCAAAAATATTGCATAACAATACATTTGCAATCATATGAAATATCTGTAGTCTTATTGTTTTGCTTTCAAACCCTCTGGCTATATGTCAGCGACATCTAGATTTAATAAATCGAACTATTTTTCCGCGGCCGATCTGTACTATGGCGACTGCTAATCCAGTCTATATATCATCCTTGGTATACATCCATACCAAAATCAATTCGGTCACTAGAAATCGATTAATTTCGACTTGCAAGTTTTTAAGACATCATTGCAATTTACATCAAAGCTATTATTAACAACACTTTAATTTTTTTTTGGCCCGCACGGTTTGTGCACTGTGGCCCAGAACACTTTTACCTTCTAAAATGAATAGCTCTAGTGATACTAAAAAAAAAAACAAATTTTCCTCGTATTGGTTAACAAAAAATACCACTTTAAAGCGAAAACGTTTATAAAAACGACTACTCTTCATACAAACTCTACTTTGCATAGTTCCTACGGGATATCAATCATTCTAAGCAGAAAAACAGTAACGTGTGAAATAGTTATTTGTTATACAAGGGGGGAAAGTTGTATTTTAACTGCGAGTGTTCATTTTGAAACACGAGCTATCGAAAGGAGTCTATGATTGACCACGAGCGAAGCGAGTGGTTCAAAAATAGAATTCTTTCGATAGCGAGTGTTTCAACACACGAGACGTAAAATAACTTTTCACCCGTGTATAACACAAAACTTTTCACCTCACTACAGCGAGGAAAATAAGAAAAAGGGTTTGTACTATCAATTATTATTTATTTACCTCTTTGTCAATACAATAATTTTGAAGTACTTATAGAAATATTGGTAAAATGCAAAATAGCCTAAGCAAATCCAGTCTTTATGGAACTATTCCAATACCGACATATCGTCACTACTTTGAAAAAGCTCGTATCTCCAATCAATGAATAAACCAAACTGAACTTTATTGCACATCGAGTAAAATTCAATTAGCCAGATTATCGATTTTGAGATACGAGCAAACTGTATTACTGTTAAATTGTATACCGTTTTGACTTAAGTTTTTTTTTATTATTTCGGATGCGTTTTGATCGCACATCGACTTACTTGGACTGTCAGAACATTTTATCCGTTTTTACAACAAGAATGAAGGTTAATGTTGAATGCTGATATTTATGAATTAAAATAAAGTTGTAAGACTGTATTTAGTGTTTTTTTCCTCGATGCAATTCATTAATTGTGATGTTAAAAATTCAGCACTTTTAACGTTTTACGTTTTGTTAGCTGTCAAATATCACTTAAGCTGCCTTCAAATGTCAAAACTCTTTCTTCACTTGTGGATAAAAAGCGATTTTCTCAATAAATGTCAAACAAACAAAAAGGGCTTTCCGAGCTAGTGAGGTGAAAAAATATTAAAACACTTTTTTTTCTTAATCACGATTCGAAGAACTCACCGGCCAGCCCCAATTTTATAGCGCCCGGCAACCAGGTAAAACGGCTAACAACTTAGTCATATCAAAATATTGTCCCGATTGCACATAAAAAACACTTAATTTTGCTCCAAATCATTTCGTTCCTTGGTCTCTGGCTTATAAAAAAAAAGTTAACCGATCACTTCACTTTGACGCTCGGTGAATTTAAATAGTACGATAGTGGACTTTAAGTTTTATGTTGTAAGGGTTACGGGATGTTTTATGGGGAGTGTTGTTAAGTTGGTGTATTTGTAACATGTTCGGTGGAAGGGGAGCGGAGGTTGGAATGTGGTCTTCTACAGGACTAGCATACGAGTGGAGGTAGTTTTTTTTTACTTACAGTAGGTACAGGCGCTTTAACCAAGTAAAAGATTATTATACTTTAAAAATTTTGTCGCAATGTCTGCAGCAGTAGTTTTCAGACTTAAGCTTAGTGACCTGCATCCACCGGTTGTCAGCAACTCTCATAATGTCAATCCACCAAATGAGAGGCTTGTCAACAGAACTATCAACGTCTCGCCTTCCAGTTCGTGGTAGCCACTCGAGAACCTCTCTCCCCCAATGGATACCGACTCATCTAATATATAAAAATCTCGTGTCACGGTGTTTGTTATCGAGCTCCTCCGAAACGGCTTGACAGATTTTTATGAAAAAAAAAATCCCTGTATTCGGTAGTACTGGGAATAGGTCGTTGGCTACTTTTCTTCGTGGATGGAGTCGCGGGCAACAGCTAGTAAGTATTGCTATAATTATGTGAATCACATCATAGCATTTTTCTGAAAACCTTCACTATGTGTCACGTGTTAATTCATAAAAAATATACATTCGGTATTTTACTCTTTCCACAATCATAGGTTCTCAACGTGCGCAATATCGATTCCTTGTAGACGTTTAAAGCTTTCAGGGAGACTGACAGTAGAACGCTCAGAGAAAACTATACTCTTAGTCTATTTAACAGAGTTAGTACTAGAAAAACAGAGAATGCACGTAATTGGTCAGCGATAAGGACGATGCACCGGCACATACGTCCCACTGCAGGGCACATATTTAAATATTATTATCTACTACTTTAAATTACATAATTATAATTAATAGATGAATAAACATGGCATGTAATTATTTGAGGTGCCACCAGAAAAATCAAAAAATCACGAGAAATATTACGAATATTCCAACAAACGGCATGTAAACCAAGCCCGCCATCGACGTGCGATTGTTGACGCCCACTGACAGTTTCTTGTCCCTTTCATTTGCATACAAAAGTACAACAGAGAGAACGCCTTGCTAACTCTGTTAAATAGACAGGGTATAAGACGCGCTACTTAGTAGGTAAGTAAAAAAAAGAGGAAGTTTTAAAAAATAAATCTATAGGGGCAGTGGGCAAATAAGGTTAAGAAACTATGCTTGTATACCTATGTATTGTACGAGGGGCGTTCAATATAAAGTGAGAATGAGATGCAAACTCTTTTAATATTACGAAATTAAATACTGGCCGGTAAAGCTAATCTATCTAGCTGATTGCTATGAAAAAAAAAACTAACTGTCTTTTGTTTAAAAAAATATACGGTAATTTCTTTGCAATGCTATTGAGTACGTTAGCGAAAATGGAGAAAATTGAACTGCGCGCCGTTATCAAATACTTGTGTTTGATAAATTTTTCTACGGACCAAGTCAATTTGGATTTGCGGGACACTTTAGGGTCTAATGCTCCTCCGTATTCGACAGTCGCACGTTGGTGCGCCGAATTTAGACGTGGAAGAACATCGACAATGGACGACCCCCGCTCCGGACGCCCTACTACAGCAGTAACTGAAGAAATTGTGAAAAAAGTCGAAAACTCAGTTTTGGCGGATCGTCGTGTCACGGTTCGTTTTATTGCTGAAAATGTAAAGATTTCAACGGGGAGCGCTTGGGTATGAAAAAGGTATCTGCGCGTTGGGTACCAAGAATTGCTTACTGAAACGCAAAAACAAACTAGACTAGAGATTTGTCAAGAAGCTTTGAACCTGATGCAGCAAGACCGGGAACTTTTTTTGGCGCGATTTATAACAATGGACGAAACATGGCTCCATCATTACGACCCAGAAACGAAACTGCAGTCTATGACATGGAAAAGGCCATCATCTCCAACTCCGAAGAAATTCAAGGTGAGCCCATCTGCCGGTAAGGTCATGGGCTCTGTTTTTTGGGATGGTAAAGGGGTATTAATGATTGAGTATCTCGAGCATGGAGCCACTATTACGGGCACATTATACGCCAAACAAATAGCAACATTGCGCAATGAGATCCGCGAAAAACGGCGAGGTAAACTCTCGAAAGTTGTGCTGTTCCACCAGGACAATGCCCGGCACACAAGTCCGCCGTTGCAATGGCTGCAATTCGTGATGCTGGGTTCGATATCCTTAAGCATCCTCCGTATTCACCAGATCTCGCTCCCAGTGATTTCTACCTATTTCCGAGATTGAAACAATACCTGAGAGGCCAGAAATTTGAAGACGACGACGCTGTAGTCGCTGCAGTACAAGATTTTTTAAGTACTCAAGATGAGACCTTTTTTAAAAATGGAATTTTAAGTTTAGAAAAAAGATATACTAAGTGTATTATGCTAAAAGGTGACTTTGTCGAAAAATAAAATGACATTTAGTAAAAGTTGTTTATAACATACTCATTCTCACTTTTTATTGAACGCCCCTAGTACATTAAGAGAGACAAATCTCGCTTGTGAAAAACCCACTTACGTAAACACTGCTCGAACACATTACACATAATAATATAACATTGTAAGGTTTTTTAAAGTTCGGTAGTTGAAGGTATTTCAGCCTTTGAAACAAAGTAACAGTGCTCGGTTTTAAATGACCTAATTTGAAGATTGTAGTTCATGCGAAAGGGTTTAACGTTATCGCTATTAAGTATACTGTTGCAGTTTTCAACACCGACACAAAATAATGCGTTTAATTCAATTCAATTTATTTTGTTTCCAACCTGAACTAAGTATTTCCAACGGGGATCATATCACAAACAAATACAAAGAATCATATAAAAATAATAAACCTATAAACCTATAAAGTAATGAAATGAAAAAATATTTTGTCATTACAAACTTATTTTGATTTATACTTGGTACCAATAGCTTACTTAGGTACCTACCTTACCTATTTACTAACAGCAAATTGACGATGGTTTTAATTACGAGTACCTATATCGATATAAACTCCCTCATGCTAGTCTTGCGATACCCCCACGGGCCAAAGCGTCCTCGGGAGCAAAACGACGCAAGTCAACAATTTCACTTTACCGTTAATACTTTTTAAATTTGAGCTTATTAATTTTGTAACCGCTCATGTACTGCGGCATCATAATATTTTAATTAGTAAACTTGGTGAAATTTGAACACTTTTCACCTGAGGGTAACCTTATACTTGCATGTTGGTAATAGGGATGTTGCCACCACCAATCAACTGACGTACTTTTTATGAGCTGTCAAAACACATTTCTCCCATAGAGTTTGAATGGCAATAGCAACATATGACGTCACTTGTTCGCATACTCAATTAACTAACTATTTATTTGTTTTAAAGCAACAAAAAATCTAATTTTGCAGTTAATCGAAAATTAATCTGGGTTTTAGGGCTAAAATAAAGCGTTTTTTTACTGGAGTCGTGTCTTCGAATTATTTTTTAATGGTGTCAACATCCCTATTGGTAATGTTAGTTTCATAACTGCTTCTTGAAGAGGGCGCCACATTCTTCATCTTTTAAAATGCTTTCATTAACATGGCAATAATTTTCTATGAAAAAAAAGCTTTTCACCTTACCTCAAAAGGAAGAAGGAAATAATTATAGGATCACTTCGTTGTTCATCTGTCTGTCTAACTGTCAATACCTTTATTCTAAGGAATGCGTACCTATGGGTATTAAGTTGAAGTGTGAAACACTTATGGCTATAAAATATGGTGTCTTGCAACTATAAATAAAATTAAAACTGGGCAAGTGCGTGTCGAAGAACGCGCATTGTAGGGTTCCGTACTAAATGCCAGAAATATTCAATAACTATTAAGTTTTGATCGATTATTAGATTATTACATATTAACTTCTTAAGTCTACTAAGCTGCGATAGTTTTCCTTTTAAACTCATTGTATATTTCAGTGACAAGAAAAACTGCGTTCATAGATTTTAATAAAAAGTTCGAAGTTCTTATGTTCGAAGTTGTTTTGTTTTGTAAACTGTGTAATTAACTATGGATCTAATTATCGTAGTATCGCTCACTCTCGTATTAAATACTATTAGCGAGACGCACGTAGAATCACAGTCGTTTTCACCTATTCTTTCTGTCACACGGCATAAGATGACGGTAGAAAGCGATGGCGAATGAAATCGCAAACGCCCACGCGTTAGACAATATGGCCTCATGAGTTAATAAGTGTTAAATTTTTGGACTCTTTTCTTTACTTGTGTTAACAAGCAAAGGAAGAAATGATTTTCATAGAAATACTAAGAAGTACAAACTTATTGTCTGCTGGCTTTTAAATTTGTACGGAACCCTCAAGCCGCAAGTCCGACTCGCACTCTCTTTAGTACTAGCTTTTGCCCGCGACTCCGTCCGCGTGGAATTAGTAATTTGGGCAGCTTATTTTTTTATCCAATTTGCTTTTTCATCAATTATGGCTCTGCTTAGATCCTTCCGGAAGAAGTGAAACTTCATAATAAACCAACCCGCTCCCAATCCGCCCCCAACCCGCTCCTAACCCGCCAACAAACCCGCCCTCAACTCGCTCTCAACCCGCCCCCAACCCGCTCCCAACCCGCCCCCAACCCGCTCCCAACTCGCCCCCCCACCCGCTCCCAACCCACCCCCAACCCACTCTCAAGCCGCCCCCAACCCGCCCCCAACTCGCTCTCAATCTGCCCCAACCCGCTCCCAACCCGCCCCCAACTCGCTCTCAATCCGCTCCCAACCCGCCCCCAACCCGCTCCCAACTCGCCCCCCCACCCGCCCTCAACCCGCTCTCAAGCCGCCCCCAACTCGCCCCCCCACCCGCTCCCAACCCGCCCTATCTAACTGGGCTATCTAACACTGAATTTTTCAAATCGGAGCAGTAGTTCCCGAGATATAGAAGTTTTACTTCAAAAACCCCCGATTTTGAAACATTCTTCCGCCCCGCTCCGATCCTATTGGTGTTAGCGTGATGTTATATAGCCTATAGCCTTCCTCGATAAATGGGCTATCTAACACTGAAAGAATTTTTCAAATCGGAGCAGTAGTTCCTGAGATTAACGCCTATAGAAGTTTTACTTCAAAAACCCCCGATTTTGAAACATTCTTCCGCTCCGCTCCGCTCCTATTGGTGTTAGCGTGATAATATATAGCCTATAGCCTTCCTCGATAAATGGGCTAACTAACACTGAAAGAATTTTTCAAAGCGGAGCAGTAGTTCCTGAGATTAGCGCGTTCAAACAAACAAACAAACAAACAATCTCTTCAGCTTTATATATTAAGTATAGATTGAATAACAAGTGACACTTGACAGCTACAATACGATTACAATTTCAAATACGCGCGTCAATAACGCCATCTGTGTATGACAGTCCTAGACGAGACTAGACGGTGAAATTGTTTTCTTATGGTTAGGTGCTTTTACTCTAAGTATACGTTCCAGGGGTTCGTTTTTTTAAAGGAGGGAAGCAAATCATCCATAAATCCCAACACAAGAGGATTCTGATGGCCATCTCGTCGCCCGGAATAAAAGAAAAAGGTCGGAAGGACCAATATTGATCACTTACTAGACCTTGTGCCACCGATTGTTGACACCGCTACATTACCATTGAGACTTACAACAAACTAGAAAATAAACAGCTACAAAATCCGTATCTTCGGTTTGGGTACTGTACAGAAACCGAAAGTTTACCATTGGGTCATACCTTAGTTAGAGCATTCGCCCATAATTGCAGTTCCTCTAATCGATAATACCTAGGCTTATTGTTATTTTCAAAATTACCGTACCTATCTATCTGTATCGACTTCCACCTTCCACGGTACCAAAAGCCTTTTGTAATAGATGATCGTCAGCGGCAGTTACCGTTCGAAAAAAGTGCAGAACGTAATAACCGGCCAGCAAAATTCGAATATCAAAAATTCGAAGCCGTCCAATCATTTTGATTGCATAGTGCTGCGCTGGTTGCTGTGCTGCGGATTATTACCGGTACAATTCGGAACTCGAAGGCACGATAATTGCGATGTTGGTAGAATGGAATTGAATACAATTTTGATTACCAATAGTACTAAACTTAACAGCCATATCACACTGGCGATTTGCGAGCGTATTATAAGCGGGAGCACAACGCATCGCGACGCAACGTATTCGCCGCGAACACGCAACGTATTTGCAGCGAACACGCAGCGAATTCGTCGCGTCTATAAGGCTGGTACGCCATGATGTTTTAGATCAGCTAACATCTACTTTAAAGTTTTGTTTAATGTTACTTATATGTTACTAGCTTTTGCCCGCGACTCCGTCCGCGTGGAATTAGTAATTTGGGCAGCTTATTTTTTTTTATTCAATTTGCTTTTTCATCAATTTTGGCTCTCCTTAGTTCCTCGATAATAAAAAAATTACCCCCCCCCCCCGCAACCCCCCCGCACCCTCCAAGGCGCTCCCTCCCGCACTCCCCTCGCACAGCAACCCCGAACCCCCCTCGCACCCCTCCGCACCCCCTGCACGCACTCCCACACAGCACCCCCGCACACCCGCATTCGTCCCATCCCAAGTCAAGCGTGCCCTATAGAAGTTTTACTTCAAGTTTTAATTCAAGCTTTTTTTTGTCAAATATCTTGAAAACGGTGCATCCTACGACAAAATCAATTAAAATTTCATCCCCCCTTTAATACCCCCACGCCGTCTCCCCCGCACCCTCCCTCGCACCCCACACCAATGAAATTTGAATCCCCCCCTCCGAAGCCCCCGCACCCTTATGTTAATCCCCCCTTAACCCCCCCGCGCCCCTCACCCCCCCCCCCCCTGGTGTTAACACTGAAAGAATTTCTCAAATCGGTGTAGTAGTTCCTGAGATTAGCGCCTATATAGAAGTTTTCCTTCAAAACCCCCGATTTTGAAACATTCTTCCGCTCCGCTCCGCTCCTATTGGTGTTAGCGTGATGATATATAACCTATAGCCTTCGTCGATAAATGGGCTATCCAACACTGAAAGAATTTTTCAAATCGGAGCAGTAGTTCCTGAGATTAGCGCCTATAGAAGTTTTACTTGAAAAACCCCCGATTTTGAAACATTCTTCCGCTCCGCTCCGCTCCTATTAGAGTTAGCGTGATAATATATAGCCTATAGCCTTCCTCAATAAATGGGCTATCTAACACTGAAAGAATTTTTCAAATCGGAGCAGTAGTTCCTGAGATTAGCGCGTTCAAACAAACAAACAAACAAACAAACAAACTCTTCAGCTTTATATATTAGTATAGATATGGTAAGTATAATTATTTACTGATAAATTGATTATGATTATGTGAAGTAAATAGGCCAAAGACAAAATTTAAAAAAAATGTAGATAAAGAACTGTCATACTTCCTAATATTGTTATGTTTAAGTATTTATTTTATTTTTGGTTATTTTTATATTATTTTATTTTATATTTATACACCGTGAAATTTTAGTGGTTGTTTTCCCGAAACGAGGTGATTTAGTTTCGATTGTACAACCGATTTATAATTACTATTTTGACTAGAGTCAAAAATCCAATTGTGAAAAACGAAAGTCGAAAATGACCGCAAACCAATAGTAACGCTTCGTTGGTACAAGTAGCGTACGATCGTGCGATAGGTTAGGTACCAAGGAAGCGTTACTATTGGTTTGCGGTCATTTTTGACTTTCGTTTTTCACAATTGGATTTTTGACTCTAGTCAAAATAGTAATTATAAACCGATTGCACAATCGATACTAAATCACCTCGTTTCGGGAAAACAACCACTAAAATTTCACGGTGTATATTATTATTTTTACTGGTATATATTTTATTAGTTAATCGAGCAATATGACAATTAACGATAAAAGTAGGTATAAAAACAGAGACTAAATATAAAATTAACATAATTAAAACTAACTTAAAAAAGCTAAACAGAAATTAAAAACTAAAAATTACCATCTAAATTTGGACCCTTAGGTAGGGTGCCCATTTACTGGCATCCTAAAGAAGTTTTTTTTTCCTTTTTCCTTATTCAACGGGGGAGGTGTAGTGTGAGCTGCGCCAATGAACTAAAACAATTACTTTGCTCACCCGCGACCTTACAATAGTTACGTTTATGCAAGAAATGTGCGTTCATGCAGTTCCTCCACCTCCACACTGTACGAACACACACAAATCACATAAACCCAACCATCACCACCACCAAGCTACACTGACGCGTTTCGAACTCAACCAGAGCTCATCTTCAGAGTTACCACAACCGTATGCTATGCTACCAAATGTTAAACTAACAAACCAAAACAAATGTTTTAACTTGTCACTGTAACTTCTCAAGTACCCACTTTATTTTTCTTATTCTCAAACTACCCCACAAAAATTAACATTTATTGACATATTAAAAAACTACCTTGAATTTCTTTTTTGAGCTGCGCCAGACACACACATACACACTCCCACTATGTAGTATATAATCGTAAGCTTTACTTTAATATAGACAGTATTTACTACTTTTAGTGGTTTCAATACTCCCATCCTTACACCCACTTCAGTTTTCGTACATCTTGGCGTCCCAGCCCTATAGATAGACGCAGCGTATTCGCTGCGCGCTCGCTGCGAATATGTTACGCATTCGCGGCGAATTCGTTACGCACCCGCGGCGCGGCGAACACGCCGCGCGTTTGCTCCGCTTCTAATACGTTCGCAGATCGCCATTTTGTGATATGGCTCTTTGACAAAGTTTGATATTATAATGCCGCGATTTATCATCCTAGGTACTTTGATGGATTTATTTTCCAAACAATACAAAATGTTTACTAAACCGTTCAGCTAACCATAATAAATTCACGCTAATTTTCTTTGTTCATAACTTTCTACAATTGTGAATCTAAGGATTTGTCGGATTTAATTCTTAAGTACCTAAACAACCGCAAAACTCGAAGTCTCTCAAGTTTATTAAGTATTAACATACCGGTCTAGATAGTAGCAGTGCCATTAGATCTATTAATAAGTAGCAAGATTTAGGTAAGTAATTATCTACGAGACGGCGTTAAAATATTTTCGTCATTTTTAATTATAAAACCTGTGTATCTAAAACAACCTAGAGGAAAAAATTGTTAAGTAAACTGACACATTTTATCGAAATAAAATACAGCAGTTTTGTGAAACGAATTAGGTACATAAGCAAAATTTACCATGGAGTCACAAAAACTTAAAACAACATGAATATGTGTTTAATCAAGTTCATAGAAAATAAAATAACATTATTTTATTTTGCGGTAAGGCCATCAAAGTATCAGAGTTTTAAGCTCCATTCAACATCAATACTCTTACTGCCATCTAGTTTAAAAGCGGAAAAACAAGACTCAAGATTTTGGTTCCATGTCACTTTTTTATCCAGTATTTATTTTGATTTCACTGTTAGCTTAACATTAATTATTTTTACTAAATTGTAAATAATTAAAAATATTTTAGGCAATTTATAAAATTAATGATAGAAATACGTTTGCAATTCGGACTCGAGATTCATGTAATATTACAATACTCTTTGGTGCTACCAGTGGTAAATAAAAAAAAATGTGACCATTACTCTACATGTCTGTGACTGTCAAGCAGCTGTA
The DNA here is from genome assembly GCA_947859365.1 of Archips crataeganus. Classification (NCBI taxonomy): domain Eukaryota; kingdom Metazoa; phylum Arthropoda; class Insecta; order Lepidoptera; family Tortricidae; genus Archips; species Archips crataeganus. The sequence continues at coordinate 21,927,711 of OX402048.1, forward strand.
AAAAAAATGAATTTTTGACGTGAATCGCCGATAAATAAATTTCTTAAAATCTTTCTTTTATAAACATGGGAGGTTCGCAAAGCACAAGAAAACTAAGCGTGGACAATGAAAATTCTATCCAAGTTTCTCAAGAAGCGCTAGAAAGGATACAGGCACAACTGGCCGCAAAAGTAATGATCATTTTTGAATTACATAATTTAGTCTAACGTCGCCCAGATTAAACAAACTACCTGTGTGTTTTGTTTACCAAACTTATAAAAACAGCTCATTTACTGTCGTTCTTTTAAGTTGTAAATGGTTAAACATTTATGAGTTTTGTTGTGCATTGAAATGACACTGTGTATAACCTTGAAATTGTAGGTTATTTTCAGCCTTAAAAAGTGTTACACCGGTTATAATCTAGTTCAAAGCAGTTTATTCGCTCCTGTCTTCTCGGAAATGTAAACTCATTAGAAAAAGGATCATCTTGCAATATTATTTGGGGCCAAAGACAACAACTTTTTTGACTTAAAAAATCAATACTGTCTATTGCAGCAATCTGAACAGCCAGCAGCGCCGCAAGTAGCGCCTCAATACCCGCCTCAGTTTTCGCCTCCACCTTATTACGAGCCACGAAAACAACAAGACAATGCAGCTGAGGAGGCCTACTGGGCTCGCCGGATTGAAGGCCTGAAGAGAGCACATGAGAAAATAAACATTGGAATGCAGTCGGAGTATCAGAAGACACTGAAGGAAGCCCATGAGCTTTTCAACATGGCAACACAGGATAAAGTGGCTAATAAACTGCCACCATGTCAAGAGGAGAAAGCTAAGGTATTGAAATTTTTGCTTTTGGACCTTTCAAAGAATGTTTAACACATTTCAGTGTTGGAGAACAAACAGTGTATGTAGGTATTACAGGTTCCATATGGACCTTTATAATTATTTTTTAAGTGGCAGTTGATGTATGGAATTATGGTTATTTTTCCTTATTTTGAAAGTCTTTGTTTGTTCAAAGATCCAAACTGTTACCAAACTTATTTTGCCAGTAATAATTATTTACTTTAGATATCTAAATCATGCGTTTTTACCCAACTAATCAAAGACAGTAGTAGCTGTGGTTTGTCTAATGGCCTCTCATGCAGAGGAGTACAAGTTCAAAACTGAAACAAGTTCAAACTCTCAGTTGAACAAAATTACATTTTAAATTTACCACAAACTTTAACCTTTTGTATGGAATGTGGATCCGCACCAAATTTTAAGGCTATTTTTGTAAATCTGTAATATTGGTACAATTTGAGACAAACAAGACTCAAATGCAAGTTTTTTTTTTACTTCCAGCATACAAGAGGTTAAGTTGAATGAAAAACATTGTGAATAATCATACATGCATCTGCATAGCAATCCAGTGATGTGTGTGAAGTTTCCAATGTGTACTGGGCCGACAGGGAAACTGAAGATGATGCAAAGAGAATATGTTTATAATTGTATGTTTTTTCGATTTCCAGGTCCTCCAATGCTACAGCACAAACCCCGACAAGTCCCTTCTGTGCTCAGTGCTAGTGAATAACTTCAATGACTGTGTGTGTAAGAGCAGAGTGGCCGCCGTCACAGCCTCTTGAGTCTGTTGTCCAACTGTTCCAACTCAACAACTGGCTTAAGTTACATTGAACTCTAATACTAAAGAATAGGTATCTAATTTGTTCTACCATCCAGTACTTCAGGTGTTTAATGTTTAACCATTTAAAATCAATACAATTCTCAATATCATTTGTCTATGTGTACTTTTTGGTGAAATACAAGTAGACTTTTGAAATGTTGGTAGTTACTTGGAACAAATCTTAAGCGGTTTTGGCCATAAGATAGAAATTTTACTAAAGTCATTAATATAAACTCATGAGTAACCAAATGGGCTGAAATATTGTGCTGCTTTGTGTGTAATTGAATTAAAACATATGTGAAAATAATACTGCTTTCAGGAGTGATAAGCTGTAGCAGTTACTTACCTAAACTGACTGGTTATCGCAAACAAAAAGTGGACTTATAACCGTTTATCTTGCTTCTCTGCTACCACAAACTATGAGTACTGTGCTTTGTGGTGGCAGAGGCACAAGGTAAAAGGTTGTAGGTGATTGACAAGGACTTCCACCAAAAAAAAATGAATCAATCAATTATTTGAAAAAGTTCATTATAAAACTAAGCTTCTAAACAAATATTAATATCTTATAACAGGTTATTCAGTAAGTATGCTGCAAAGAGCTCTATAGATATGGCTTTTTATATTTCAAACATTATTTTCTAGATTTTATTTAATGAACAAACAAACAGCAAAATACTCTAAGCACTGGCAAAATGGTCCTTTGATGTACATAGGGTTACTATATCTTTATTTTAAAATCTTTTTACTAGAAGCCATTCTAATAAATAAAAAAGAAAATAATTTTAAATGTAATTTTATTTACATTAATTTATTGTACAGTTTAAAAAACATAGGCGTCGTTTTCAAAAAATGTGTACACAATTAAGGGATTAATTAAAAACAAAATTTAATTATTTATTTTTGTGTAACGGAGTTACCCATATACTTTGTATGACTAACTCTTGTTACACAAAAATAGCGATCGTGATTTTTGTTTTGATGCAGCCATGAACTAACAAAAATCTGGATTGTTTTCAAATTTTTTGAAAACAATCCAGGCTTCTTTTCTGGCTTTTAAATTTTTCATCTGGTAACCCTAAGTGGACAAAGCCATTTTAAAAAAAAACTAACTATGCTTCCAGGGCCCTATTTTATAAAGCTACAAGTTACAATTTACAAGCGGAAGTATCTTTCTGACCCTATGTGTTAGATAAAGACTTCCGCTTGTAAATTGTAGCTTGTAGCTTTATAAAATAGGGCCCAGTGCTTTCGGAAGAAGCGCCGCGAAAAATTTGGCATATTAGCAATATTGTTAGAGCTCAATGTAACAATATTTTTCCTAGTTGAATTGGAGCGTGTAGGTGCGACTGCGATGTCTAGTAACAAATTCCTCGGCAAATGTTATCACTATGTTATGTAATAAACTTCAGGGATGGAGGCCTGGGGAGTAGTTTTAATAATTTAAATGGTACTGCTGTATGAATAAACTGTTAATTTAAATAATGTTGTTTCAATCTGACATTTTTTATAAGTTTTAGTGAATAATCTATAGAACCGATTCTCTATGTTCTATTGCAGACAGCCACTTGAGATTAGCTCCTTTTTATTCCGGGAAAGAACAAAGTTCACGAGCGTTTTATATGCGGGAAGGAAAAAACCTTTTTGGTTTTAAAAATTTAAAAACATGTTTGTATTCTAGCTTTAAACTTTGTACAGATCAATGGCTATGCATACAAAACTCATTTAAAACATTATCCTATTATTAAGATCTCTAGTATTTCGTCATGTACAGATAATTTTCTGTGTTAATGTTCTTTGTTATGTCTCCTCATAAATAATCGTCTTTAATGTATCCTTTTGAGCTGATGGCCCTCTGCCCTGGAAGGCAAAGCCATAAGCTCAATAAAAAAAAAAGGTCAAACAGTTACCATGGCAACAGCACTACACGTCACAGTCGCCTGTCAACAAGGCCAAAAGCACAGCATCAAGCTTTTAACTATTTAATCAGTAAGAAACCATGACATTTCGGTTCCGTAAGGAGGATAGGGAGCGCCCGGCAGCGGACGAGGGTTTGGTGGAGAAGACTCGGCGCGTGCCGCTATACCCTGGGTTCCCTGAGCTCGCCAGATCCGATGTCAGCATACACCCCTCCTACAACAAGCTGGCTTTGGCTTAGTACGTAATAGTTCTAAGAGCCCGTTGTTTGATCAATAGTTAAAGTTACTAATAGTCAAATTGCCTTTGAAATGCGTTAACTATTGTTATCTTTGCCATACATTTTAACTTTTAGTTTATTTAACTATTGATCAAACAACGGGCCCTAAGAACCGCCCCATCACTATAGGCCTATACTATCGATACTAGCGTTGCCAACAATAGATCGAACTATCGATAGTATCGATACTTAGTATCCTCAACCATACATCATCATCATCCTCAACCAGTACCTAACTACGAGTTACTTACTTAGTAGTACTTAGTATCGATACTATCGATAGTATCAATACTATTGAAAAGCAATACTATCGATAGGATCGATAGTATCGATAGTATTGATGCCTATCAATAGTATTGGTCTGAAATTACTATCGATACTATCGATATTGTGACTATTTTTCAAGGTCGACTATCGATAGTTATGCAACGCTAATCGATACTATTGATCTTTAGCAATAGTACTTATTACGTACTTATTTTCATCAATCGATACTATCGGCTATTGATAGTATCGATACTATCGACCAAGTTCAATAGTATCGCCTAATTTTCACTATCGATAGTATCGTCAAGGGTCGATAGTTTCGACAGGACTATCGATTGTATGACTGATTTTCAAGGCCACAATAGTTTCACAATACTATCAATCGATAGACTATCGCTATCGCAACAACACTGAATAAAGAGTACCGGTAAACTGGGGTTACTTTAGGAAATTTTGGGGCTACTTTGATAGATTGAAAATGATTATAAAAACGCAAATATTCATAGCTCGATTGAGCAAATGACGTAAAAAGTTAGGTGATTTATGAAGGTAGTTATTTCACTGTCACAGATGGTCTAAAAAAATAAGGACACGGCGTAAAAAACTGTTTTCTAAAGTAGCCCCGCATTTCAAAGTACTTAACCAGTTTACGGTATTTCAACTTTATCAACCTCTGAACCGCAATTGACCGCAAAAATCATTGCGAACAACTGATACAGTATGTTCCTACTTATTGTTGATTTGTTTGTTGTATTTTTTTTTATCTAATCTAATAATTTTACAGAAGTGGAATATTCCTGAGAAGGAACTCTAATCATGATTTCGGTCTTTGTCCAGAAAGTAGACATATACTGCCTTAAACAAGCACCCTATTACAGCCGCGTGGTGTGCCGCCACCGCTACCACTGGGCTAAGGTAGCGCAACGCAAGCAATTCATGAAGGAGCTCCACAGCTTCGAAAAGCTTCAGCCGAACGCTCTCGACGGCATCAGAGTCCACAGGGAGTTCTCGCAGGGCATCCTGTCCCACACCATACCCCCGAGGAGATACATACAGAAGCTGACGCCGGACCCCCTGACACCCAAAGAGCGGATGAGGGTCGAGGAGATCATAAGTGGACGGGTTAATTTTAGCAACAAGTAGACTGTTAATTAATGAACTGAAACAATTACTAGGCTCACCTGCGACCTTACGATAGTTACGTTTATGTAATATATGCGTGTTCATGCAGTTCCTCCACCTCCACTGTTCGAACACACACAAACCAGTCGTCTAACATTGGTAGCATAGGGTATGGTTGTGGTACCTACACTGAAGATGAGTTCTAGTTGAGTTCAAATGTGTCAGTATAGTTTGGTGGTGGTGATAGTTGGGATTGTGATTTGTGTGTGTTTGTACAGTGTGGAGGTAGAGGAACTGCATGAACAAAACATAAACTTAACTATTGTAAGGTCACGGGACTCATGGGTGAGCAAAGTAATTGTTTCAGTTCATTAATATGGACCTTCGCAAAGTAACGCCTGATTCAATAAAGTGGACATTTTGAAATAAATTATGGATTTTTGATTACTATGAAATCTTTTGTACAGTTAGGAATTATAAGACATTAGGATTGCTTGTCCTGCATCGCACTGCATCGTCTTGTTGCTTGCGTCCTGGCGCCGACGTACAAGGAGGCCCGATCCCAGTTGAAATGGGAGGGGGGCAAGAATTGCTTGTCAAATAAAAAAAATTCATGTGACTATGCTGTGGGTTGCACCAAGTTGCTAATACTGAAATGTTGGGTGTGGTTAACCCTTTTCCTGGCCCATCTATTTACATATACTACTATAAAATTAATCATTATGATATTGTTTGCATATCCAGGATTCATTTAAAAGCAAAGCATATTTTAAACAAATTCAATTGATTCTCTACCATATTGTGAAGGTAGCAAGGTTGGGTCTCTGGATTATGTGGTCACTATATGCACTATGCCTGGGAAAGGGTGAAAACACAACCTAACAAAGCATAACAAACAACAACAAAGTACAACTAATATTACAAACGGAACTCTCGCTTCAGTTATATTAACTAGAAAGGGAGTTGCGCTTGTAATATAAGTTAATGAACTAAAACAATTACTTTGCTCACCCGCGACCTTACAATAGTTACGTTTATGCAAGAAATGTGCGTTCATGCAGTTCCTCCACCTCCACACTGTACGAACACACACAAATCACATAAACCCAACCATCACCACCACCAAGCTACACTGACGCGTTTCGTTTCGTTTTGCATGGTTAGTAAATAGCATGCTTTACGCTGCGTTACCTTCTCAGTCTACTAACAAATATAGATCTAGCATCTCTTACGTTGGGGGTTTGTCTGATAAGATTTATGGCATTTTAAAATCAAACAATATTAATGTTGCCTTTAAGACTAACAACTCTTTGTACTCTAGGCTATGTAACCACAAAGAACAGGTAGATAAGGGAACTAGATCGGGGGTATACAAGCTTACTTGTAATGACTGCAATGGGATATACGTAGGACAGACAGGCCGAAGTTTTAATACTAGATTTAAAGAGCATGTTTCGGCATATAGGAATGAGCATCCAGATAGATCGAATTTTGCAAAACATTTGTTGGAATCAAATCATTCATTGTTAGATTCAGATTCTTATGAAGTGTTACATTATTGCGGCAAGGGGTTGCGTCTGGATGCTCTGGAATGCATGGAAATAATTAAGTACAACACTATGGGGTCTATTATTAATGAACAGGTAAATTTAGTATCTTCTCCTTTACTGCGGCTTAGGTCGAATTTGAACAGTTAGTATTAATTAAATATGCCTTATAAATAAATAAACAAAAAATTCAAGGTAGTTTTATAATATGTCAATAAAAGTTAATTTTTGTGGGGTAGTTTGAGAATAAGAAAAATAAAGTGGGTACTTGAGAAGTTACAGTGACAAGTTAAAACATTTGTTTTGGTTTGTTAGTTTAACATTTGGTAGCATAGCATACGGTTGTGGTAACTCTGAAGATGAGCTCTGGTTGAGTTCGAAACGCGTCAGTGTAGCTTAGTGGTGGTGATGGTTGGGTTTATGTGATTTGTGTGTGTTCGTACAGTGTGGAGGTGGAGGAACTGCATGAACGCACATTTCTTGCATAAACGTAACTATTGTAAGGTCGCGGGTGAGCAAAGTAATTGTTTTAGTTCATTAATATGGACCTCCGCAAAGTAACGCCTGATTCAATAAATTATGTAATATAAGTTGTACTTTGTTATGCAATAGGCCCCTGTTATTACGACCGCTTTAGCCTAGTTGGTAGTGACCCTGCCTACGTAGCAAGGGGTCCTGGGTTGAAATCCCAGTAAGGGCATTTATTTGTGTGATGAGCATGAATATTTGTTCCTGAGTTATGGATGTTTTCTATGTATTTAAGTATTTATTTATCTATATAAGTATGTTTATCGTCGTCTAGTACCCATAGTACAAGCTTTGCTTAGTTTGGGACTAGGTTGATTTGTGTAAGATTGTCCCCTAATATTTATTATTTATTATATATTATTTATTATTATTGCCAACCCGGTACTTATTGTCAAAAATGCAAGTTAATATTTAATACATTCAGCACATAATGAATGGAAATCAAACAATTTGTTCTGGGAGTTTATTTTGATACTGATAACTAGTAATCCTACACTTAATTCTCCTCTTGCACTTTCCTTTTCTTTAGCCGTTTGCTCTTCTCCACATTGGTCTGTAAGTAATGTGCTTCTTTCTTAGCCTGAGATATTTCCGCCCGTAGCCTCTGCTTCATCGCAGCCTTCTCGTAAGCCAGTCTCTCACTCAAATGAATCCACTTAAACCTAGATATATACTTGATGTTCCAAATCATATCATAATAACGCGATTTTTTTCTAGTTCCGATTTTAGTATTATTTAATCTAGCTGCCACTTCTTTCGCCACTTTTTTCTTTTGAAACTCTACCCAGCCTTCTGTGAATTGGTTCGGAACTCGCTTTCGCTTTTCGCCTGGTTCTAAAAATAAAAAGCAGCGGTTATTTCTTGGAAAATGTGAAAGTAAATGTTAAATTGCGGGTTATAAATCATAACCTCTAAATACTTACTGGCACTAGATTGCAAATATATTCGTCCAACTTCACCATATTTACTGAATATTTCACGGATTTTAGCTACATTCATGTAAGGAGGTATGGTAGAAAGAAATATTATTCCACGTTTCCTGATTTTCTTTTTATTAGTCAACTTTTCGGAACCAGATACTGAATTATCTTGAGACTTCGTTGATTCGACATCTGAACCATTCTCTGGCACACGGTCCACCTTCAAATCTTGCATTTTTCAGCACTAAGACAACTAAGAAACATTAAAATAAGAAAGGAACCAAATTTCGCACGATTTCCAGAAAGTACACGTGAATTTGACGTTTCTTTCAGTTTCGTCGCAACTTCGTTCTATATGTATATGTGACTGACTGCTCGACGCAATTACGCATTAACCGACCCGACTACTGACGTTCATTTGACGTTTTGTGTGTGCCATAGACAAGATATTTTTTTTTCTTTCTCATAAAAAAAACAAAGGAAAAACGTCCATACAGCAACCTGTCAAAAAATGATTTAAAAAAAAACGAATTATGGCGTACTGAATAGGTAACCTATTTAAGAAAGAAAGAAAGAAAGAAAATACATTTATTTACAACAATTCATTTCGTACTAAATACAAACTGAAATATAGATGCACAGAAAAAACCCCAGAAAAAAGACCAATGCTGGGAATCGAACCCAGGTCCTCAGCATTCCGTGCCGCGTGCCATACCCCTACACCACCACTGGTCTAGAGATTAGACAAAAGATACTTCATAGCTAACTTGTTTAAAGTTGCACAGTAGCGCCATCTCTTGTCCAGGTGAGCGGTTAGTTCCGAAGGAGTGTTAAAATCTCTCGATGAGGGTGTAACATAGATGTGCGTTTGTCACTGCATAAGGTGATGATTTAGCAGATTGAAATGTATGATGTATAGGAAAGATTCGTGTCTAATCTCTAGACCAGTGGTGGTGTAGGGGTATGGCACGCGGCACGGAATGCTGAGGACCTGGGTTCGATTCCCAGCATTGGTCTTTTTTCTGGGGTTTTTTCTGTGCATCTATATTTCAGTTTGTATTTAGTACGAAATGTATGATTTCACGGGATGACCGTAAAAGTAATAAAAAAAATGAAGTTGAAAAAATAAGTACAAAAAAAGATACTTCATAGCTAACTTGTTTAAAGTTGCACAGTAGCGCCATCTCTTGTCCAGGTGAGCGGTTAGTTCCGAAGGAGTGTTAAAATCTCTCGATGAGGGTGTAACATAGATGTGCGTTTGTCACTGCATAAGGTGATGATTTAGCAGATTGAAATGTATGATGTATAGGAAAGATTCGTGTCTAATCTCTAGACCAGTGGTGGTGTAGGGGTATGGCACGCGGCACGGAATGCTGAGGACCTGGGTTCGATTCCCAGCATTGGTCTTTTTTCTGGGGTTTTTTCTGTGCATCTATATTTCAGTTTGTATTTAGTACGAAATGTATGATTTCACGGGATGACCGTAAAAGTAATAAAAAAAATGAAGTTGAAAAAATAAGTACAAAAAAAGATACTTCATAGCTAACTTGTTTATTTACAACAACACTAGACACATAAATATTTTTACAAAAAGGACAATACAAAGGCTAAAAATAGAGTGTGTCATTGCGGTTGCAAATTGGACACTGGCTCAGCATAAAACTATATTTAAAACTATTCTAAAGAAAAAAACTAAAATTACAAACTGATTGTCATGGTTTGCCTTTTTTTTAATTATTTTCAATCCAATCAATAAATCAATCATTTATTTATTGGCTATTTCTCTATGGACCCTGTTCCTGTTGTCTTAAAGCGAGTTAAGATTTGCAAGGAAAATCACGCAAGTTGCAATAGATTGCAATCTCGGTCGCTTTACGGCCTCGCAATGTAATGCAACTTGCACGACTTTTCTTGCAGGTCTAAACTCGGCTTTACTCTCATTTTCTCCCGGTAAATAGGTAGAGGAGCATATTGAAAAAGATTAAAAAAAAAAAACAAAATTTGTAATTTTAGTTTTGTTCTTTTAGAATAGTTTTAAATCATTTTCCGACAAGTTGCGGTATAGACGTTTTCCTTTGTCTTTTTTATGAGGAAGAAAAATCTATCTAATCCACGGTACACACAAAACGTCAAACGTTACGTCAAGGGGGCTACTCCGAAATTCGAAAATCGAAGTTCGCATCGTACCGTCTCGCTCGCTCTAGTATTAAATGCTATTAGCGTGAGCGGAACGGCACGATACGAAGTTCAAATTTTGCACTTCGTAGTATAAGGCCAGAGGCGCTACTACGAAATTCGAAAATTGAAGTTCGTATCGTATTATCCCTCTCACTCTCGTGTCAAATCATATTAGCGTGAGCGGGACGGCACGAAACGAAGTTCGAATTATGCACTTCGTGGTAGGGCCTCAGTAGTCGGCGGTTCGGTATTGCACTGCGCTGTCAGTCAGTTGACTTGTGTATATTAGTGTATTATTATGAGAAATTGTCTCGATTTGCACTTCATTTATCAAAGTTTTCGTGTCTTTGTTAAAATATTATTTGTAATTAAAACGTAACAATGGGTTGCGATGGTGGTACTATCCCTCGTCGAGATGATCTCGTTCGTATGAAGAAGAAATCGGAACAGGTAAAGTACAGTTGTTGAGTTACTTTCTACAACCAATATTGCAATAATTATAAATAATACGAAGGCTACTTGCTAGAGCAGCGTTTCCCAACCTTTTTCAACCACGGACCCCTAGGAAATCAAGCACAGTTTTCACGGACCCCCTTAATAAAATAAACAGCAAAAAAAATTTGGATTAGGTATTTATTTTAGTTATTACAGATAATAATAAAATAAATAATAAATATCACGGGAAAATTCACACCAATTGACCTAGTCCCAAAGTAAGCTAAGTAAAGCTTGTGTTATGGGTACTAGGCAACGGATAAACATACTTATATAGATAGATACATACTTAAATACATATAAAAGACCCAAGACCCGAGAACAAACATTCGTATTTTTCAAACAAATATCTGCCCCGACACGGGAATCGAACCCGGGACCTCAAGCTTCGTAGTCAGGTTCTCTAACCACTAGGCCATCTGGTCGTCGAAAACAAAAAAATAGGTACAAACACAAAAAATAGGCACTTATAACTGTTTACCGCGGACCCCCATACATACATATACTCGCAGACCCCCATAGGAATGTATGATGCATAGGAAATATTTGCGTGTTAACTCCTGACCAGTGGTGGTTTAGGGGTAAGGCTTGATTTCCTCCTACGCTGACATCGGTCGCTGACGTCGGTCGCGCGTACGAATATACACAATACTCTGTGGGGCACTGCACAGCGACGCCGATGTCCGCGGCAGATTTATTGCTACGCGCCGCTGATGGCGCGCGTCGGTGCGCTGACGCGCTATACACCACTATCGCGCGCTCAGTGCGAAGCTGACCGACATCGGTCGCTGACGTCGGTCGAGCTTACGAATAAACACAATACTCTATGGGCCACCGCACAGCGACGCTGATGGCCGCGCATTTGTTATACGCGACCGACGATACGCTCGACCGACGTCAGCGACCGACGTCAGCGTAGGAGGAAATCAAGCCTAAGCACGCGGCACGGAATGCCGAGGACCTGGGTTCGATGCCCAGCATTAGTCTTTTTTCTGGAGTTTTTTTCTGTGCATCTATATTTCAGTTTGTATTTAGTATGAAATATATGGATTGGTTTCATTTAATCACAATTTTACATAACATTTTACAAATTTCATATATTATACAGTTTTATAACGGGCTATCCTGTGCATAGGTTAGTGGGAATTATTTTTAAGTTGTATTCCCAATTATTCATGGTGCGTTCAACTGGGAAAATAAATCCCACTACCTTGTATTGAGATCAGGGGACCCATTGCAACCCCGGGGCCACACTAAGGCTAACATCAATGCCCATTAGCGCGATAATTATTGCGATAATTTTTAACGCGCTTAAGTGGACTTTTAGTCGTGGTAACACCTACGGTTATCGCGTTAAGTCGTGGCTACGCCTACGGTTAATGTCCATTATCGCGATAACTATTGGCATTTATTTTTTTATTTATTTATTGAAATAATAACACAGCATGACAGTCAAACCATGGCACTGTGAAATTCAAATAATAGTAACAAGCATAATATGAGATAACAACAGCAAGATACAACAACAACAATAAGATTACAAATAATAATCAAAATTCACAAATAGTTTACTGAAGACGGACGGTCATCCTTCGCCTCACAGAATTTCATACACTCATCACATATATAATGCTCCAGTCACTCGCAAAAAAGTTAATAGTTAGTTCGCATTTCTCGTTAGTGTGGCCCTAACATAATAACATCACAGTAAAATGGTGACAAATTGTGCTGAATTTGAAATCGAGTAAATAGTTGAAAATTACGATAAGACTGCCTATAGTTGAACTAGTGCATTTTTGTCTATGTACCCGTTTTCTGTATTACATGCTGTGGTGTTCAATAAAGAGCCATTGTATTGTAAAAGACATCAACTGGTCGAAGATTGACTTGGGCTACAGCTAACCTATTGTTAGCTGCAGCTAAGCTCTTGTTTAGCTACTGTTTAGGGGTTGATGTAGTTAAAAAAAAAATAGAAATGTAGAAAAAAAGTGAAATAAGAAATCTTATTACAAAATTAGGACACAAGTAGCCGGTATCGATTTGAAAAAGAGAATGTGCTTTGTAATGACGGTTTGACAGTTCTTGACTTTTTTGACGGTTCTGTCACTCGCGGCCGCAGTCCGCTACTCGATCTTGCGTATCGATCCAACATGCCTGCCCACGTTGAAAGCAGGGGTTTCAACCAGATTACTGTATTTCTACTGGTAGTGGACAAATCTTGCTGAACGAACAACGTATAATGCCAGACGCTGTTCGGATATCGGCGACGCGGTTGATGCCATCTGCTCCAGGGATGACTGCGATAATCCTGCCGATCTTCCATTTTAAAGGAGGCAGGTTATCGTCTTTTATAAGGACCATTGTGTCATTTGCTAGTTGGCCCTTTGATTGCCTCCACTTGCTTCGCTCTTGGAGTTCCGAAACGTATTCTTTCTGCCATCGGTTCCAAAAGTGTTGTTTCAGCTGGTCTATCCGTTGATATCTTGTAAGTCTTGACGGATTTACATCTGTGAGACACGGTGTCGGAAGAGCTGTAAAAGGTCGTCCGATTATAAAATGACCGGGAGTGAGGGGAAGCAAATCAGAAGGATCATTGGACATAGGAGTTAGAGGGCGGGAATTTAATATTGCTTCTATTTGACACAAGGTTGAGCAGATTTCTTCGTACGTTAAGTGACAGTTACCTAGGACTCTTACCAAGTGGTGGTTGGTCGATTTCACTCCGGCTTCCCATAAACCGCCAAAATGAGGTGAATATGGTGGCACAAAGTGAAATTGAATACGTAAATATTGGCTGCAGATTCTGATAACTCTTTCGCGTTACTTGCAAGAAACCGTTTTAAATCATTGTATGCGCCTACAAAATTCTTACCATTGTCTGACCAAATATCAGATGGTAAGCCACGACGGCTAATAAATCGGCGCAAAACCGCCATGTTGCCTTCTGCAGTCAAATCACTGCATAGCTCTAAGTGTAGGTTTAACCTACCACCTACACGAATAAGTCCATTGGAATCAATAAATTGATTCAACTTTGTAAGCGGGTCTTTATTAGCGGTAGGTGCCTTGCTCTTGATCAAGTCATATGACGGAAAACTTTCAATTTGTGCTAATTTCACTAGGACATTCATAGCCGCTTGCAATTCGTGAGTACTAAGAAAACCCGAATATTTATTATTATTGGTCCTGGCATTATTGATGAAACGTAAAACATAAGCTGTAACGCGTTTTAATTTAGAAAATTTGGAAAACTTAGTTAAATTTAATGCAGACATTGGAGCTAAACTTTCATCCATGGCAACGTTTGAGACTATTTCAGCATTAACCTCTGAATTATTGTCAAGGTTATAGAGATTATTTGGCCATTCTTTCTCTTCGCATAGCAAAAACTGTGGTCCGGTCCACCAAATATGTGCTTCAGAAATTGAATTGGCTTTGAGACCGCGTGACAATAGATCCGCAGGGTTCTCTTTCGTAGGTAGGTTCGTGCCTCCAAGACCAACTGCCCGTAATTTAAAGTATGTCGGCTACACGATTTCGTACGAACACTTTAAGCTGACTTGGTACCATCCTAAGCCAACCCAATACTATCATGGAATTGGTCCAGAAAGTACAACTGTCCACTGTCATGCGAAGAGACGTTTGAGCTTTTTTATATAATTGTGCTCCAATTAACGCTCCGCACAATTCTAACCGGGGTATGGTTACGGGTTTAATGGGAGCTACACGACTTTTTGACATCAATAACCTGGTAACCACTCCTTCACTTGTAGTAATGCGGACACACAGACACGCGCCGTAGGCGGTTTGAGACGAGTCAGTAAAAATGTGAAATTCCCTACGTGACGCATTACCTGTAACACAACGTGGTATACGTAATTGATTTAACTCTGGTAGTGTAGTTATTATGTTTTGCCATTTTTGTGCAATATCTTGGGGCACCTCATCGTCCCAAGATAATTTAGACAGCCATAGTTGCTGCAATAGAACCTTGCATTGGATAATTACTGGCGATACAAGCCCTAGGGGGTCGAATATTTTCGCAACTGTAGACAGAATGAGTCGTTTTGTTACCTTTTGGTCTTTATTGTTACCTAACTCGGTAGTAAAGTACAGCTCAACTGTGCCGTTTTTCAACCTAGCCCTAGCATCTTGCAGTCGTCCAGATTACTTAAATTAAGATTAGAGAGACCTTCATTAGACTCATTGACGAGACCTGGAACATTTGAGCGCCATTTGCGAAGATTCATCCCGGCACCCTTGAGAGTGCCAGATACGCGACTAATAGTGTCTTTTGCTTCGTGAATAGTGTCAGATCCTGACAAAAAGTCATACATATAAAAGTCATTGGCAATACACACATTGATAATGCACATTCGAGCGACAATTGTTTAAGACATCGAACGGCAAGAAAAGGCGCGCTCGCGGTGCCATAAGTAACGGTGTTTAATTGAAATGTGCTCAAAGGTTCAGAAGGATCCGTCCTCCACAATATTTGTTGCAGATTTCTATCGTCTGGATGTACGACTATCCTTCTGTACATTTTTTCCACGTCGGCGGTGTATACAAGCCGGTATTGTCTAAACCGTAATAGTATAGCTACGAGATCATCCTGTATAGTAGGTCCTATTAGCTGTATATCATTCAATGATACTCCGGTAGACGTTTTCGAACTAGTGTTAAATACCACACGTAATTTGGTAGTCAAACTCGATAGCCGAAGCACACCGTGATGTGGTAAAAAGTTACCTATAGATTCGTCGTTTCGTAAAAAAAGTCGTGACCTTTGACATATCTCCTAATGTCTCGTACTCTTTCATGAAGTCTTGGTACATTGTCTTTATGGTACGTTCTCGCTCAAGTCTACGCTCTAAAGATAGGAAACATTGCTTAGCCCGTTCGTAAGAATTGCCTAACGCAGTAGCCGGCTGATTTAACGGATATTTGACCATGAATCTACCGTCGGGCAACCGAGTCGTATTTTGCACAAAATGATCCTCGCATGCTTTCTCCTCGTCAGAGTAATACGCCGATGCGGGTTTTATTGGAGCTTCGTCTAATTTCCAAAAACGCGTTAACTCGTCATCTAAATTTTTCATTTGTACGAAGTTACAACGTACGCTGTTGGAATTAGGATTAGCATACGAACCAGACACTACCCAGCCTAACTTGGTTTCGTAGATCGTGGGTTTGTTTCGCCCCAACGTCAGTCTACCATTTCCTAGTAAGTCCCAAATAACATCGGCGCCGAGAAGAAGATCGACAGCTGCCGGTAAGTAGAACTTAGGATCTGCCAGTATAATATCTTTAGGTATGTCTAACATTGTAAAATTCACTTCACGTAATGGCAAGTTACTAGTTATTTCCGGAAGTATAAAATAGGATGTTTGTACACAATAGTTTATATCACACAAAGATTTAAATTTAGCTTGACAGGATTTAGTTAGTTTTGAATTAACATTTGTTATTCCGGACACTGACGCGGTAACACTTTTAGTAGGTAAGTTAAGTTTTCTCCACAGGTTCTCCGTCATGAAGCTCGAGGTACTTCCGTTGTCCAGCAAGGCACGCGCTACGTGAATAGTATTATTAGAGCCGTATATTTCTACTAAAGCAGTAGATAATAGTACTTGCCCCTGGACTACGGTGTGGACCGGCAGCGTAACACCACTATTGCTATTGTAATTTGGACCAGCCACCTCCTCATCTAGCTCATTAGGATCGCGGGCTATTTGAATCAACGGTACCGCCACTTGAGGCCCGGAAGAAACCTTATCTATATGTATAAGTGTGTTGTGACGTCCCGAACAAGACCTACACGGGCCCCGTCTACAATACTTCGCTATGTGCCCAGGCTTTAAACAATTTAAAAACAATTTCATCCCTTGAACTTTATCTGCACGATCTTTATTTGATAACGCGAGAAATTTGGGGCATTCGAATATAAAATGTTTTTGTTTACATAACGCGCACTCAGGTATAAAAGGTAGGCTACTCACAATTTTATATTCGTGGGCGTCGAGCCCCGCGTAACAGTTTTCTTTTACCCGTGACGCGGAGACGCGCGGGCGTGTCGCGGCGCCGGCGCCGGCGCCGTGCCCGCTTGGCCAGGACGCTCGCCTGTCCGCACTATTCATCGCCATCGTCTCCAGAAGGTCCGCACGATCTCTGAGGAAGTTTAGGAGTGCCTCGAAAGTAACTGGCTCCAAACTGGGCAAATATCTTTCCCATTCACGCCTGGTTACGCTATCCAATTTTTGACAAGTAATATGTATCAACAAAGTATCCCAATGTTGGGTTGGTTCGTTAAGTGTCCTTAACGCACGTATATTTTTACATAAAGTGTCTATTAAGTATCGAAGTGCTAACGCCGACTCTTTTTGTATTGAATTAATATTAAATATTGCCGAAACATGATTGTTTACTAGCAGCCTAGTATTATTATACCTATCGCAAATTAACTGTCAGGCTATTTGATAGTTACTGTTAGATAACGCTAACGAATGTATCACTAGCGCAGCACTGCCCTGTAATGAAGCTCGCAAATAATGAAATTTGTTCACATCCTCAATCGACTCATCCTTATGGATAAGGCTGTCAAACGAATCATGAAACTCAAGCCAAGTTTCATAAGATCCATCAAATTTAGGTAAACTAATTGTGGGCAACTTACATTTCACTTGCGAATGACGCCGTCCACTAGAAGACCATTCACCACCTGCACAATTGTTTTTAGTGTGCAGTGTCACCAATTCCTTAGCCGCCGCGACCGAACTATAGTACAAATCTTCAAAGTCTGATCTTTCGTCCAACAGTTTGTCATCATCGTCTGTCATAAACTCCAACTTAGACTGTATTTCGTCGTAAACGCTGTACAAACTTTCAATTTTAGCAAGACGAAGTTGAAGTTCCATGACACGGGCCGCACACAATGTTTCACCCGCTAATTCTTGCAAATAACCTGAAAATTTTGTCAATCGTGCCTTTATATGACCGCGTTTTTTGTTTAATTCTTTTATTTGAACCTAAGTCATTGCGAACGTTAATTACCTGCTTAAAGAATCAAACTATTTGTATCACCACGAACACTTACACTGATTGACTATCACTTAGGGAATAAATACAACTATTCACAAATAAAATAATTTTTAAACAAATTCAAGTTAATTACAACCAAACAGTATAGCATAAAATTACGTATACGAGGGGCGTTCAATATAAAGTGAGAATGAGATGCAAACTCTTTTAATATTACGAAATTAAATACTGGCCGGTAAAGCTAATCTATCTAGCTGATTGCTATGAAAAAAAAAACTAACTGTCTTTTGTTTAAAAAAATATACGGTAATTTCTTTGCAATGCTATTGAGTACGTTAGCGAAAATGGAGAAAATTGAACTGAGCGCCGTTATCAAATACTTGTATTTGAAAAATTTTTCTACGGACCAAGTCAATTTGGATTTGCGGGACACTTTAGGGTCTAATGCTCCTCCGTATTCGACAGTCGCACGTTGGTGCGCCGAATTTAGACGTGGAAGAACATCGACAATGGACGACCCCCGCTCCGGACGCCCTACTACAGCAGTAACTGAAGAAATTGTGAAAAAAGTCGAAAACTCAGCTTTGGCGGATCGTCGTGTCACAGTTCGTTTTATTGCTGAAAATGTAAAGATTTCAACGGGGAGCGTGCATAATATTTTACATGAACGCTTGGGTATGAAAAAGGTATCTGCGCGTTGGGTACCAAGAATGCTTACTGACACGCAAAAACAAACTAGACTAGAGATTTGTCAAGAAGCTTTGAACCTGATGCAGCAAGACCGGGAACTTTTATTGGCGCGATTTATAACAATGGACGAAACATGGCTCCATCATTACGACCCTGAAACGAAACTGCAGTCTATGACATGGAAAAGGCCATCATCTCCAACTCCGAAGAAATTCAAGGTGAGCCCATCTGCCGGTAAGGTCATGGGCTCTGTTTTTTGGGATGGTAAAGGGGTATTAATGATTGAGTATCTCGAGCATGGAGCCACTATTACGGGCACTTTATACGCCAAACAAATAGCAACATTGCGCAATGAGATCCGCGAAAAACGGCGAGGTAAACTCTCGAAAGTTGTGCTGTTCCACCAGGACAATGCCCCGGCACACAAGTCCGCCATTGCAATGGCTGCAATTCGTGATGCTGGGTTCGATATCCTTAAGCATCCTCCGTATTCACCAGATCTCGCTCCCAGTGATTTCTACCTATTTCCGAGATTGAAACAATACCTGAGAGGCCAGCAATTTGAAGACGACGACGCGGTAGTCGCTGCAGTACAAGATTTTTTAAGTACTCAATATGAGACCTTTTTTAAAAATTGAATTTTAAGTTTAGAAAAAAGATATACTAAGTGTATTATGCTAAAAGGTGACTATGTCGAAAAATAAAATGACATTTAGTAAAAGTTGTTTATAACATACTCATTCTCACTTTTTATTGAACGCCCCTAGTATTATAATCAATTTAAACCCAGTTGTTTACAACAAGTAGGTCGGTTAGGGAGTGACGAGCCGGGCCGGGCGCAGTAGGCACTTTTGCATAGAACAAAAGATGTTTATAATCTCAGCGCTTACGCCGGTTTTTAGCTATTGTTATCCAGTTTGTTGTTAACTATTGATGAACTTACACAGTAGTAACGTATTAATGCAGTGCAAAGTGATAATTAATAATGAAATCGCTCCGCTTAATATTTTGGATGTCTAAGTAGGTACAATGTAAGTGCTTAACTTTAACATTAACCAATTATTTGATCGAAAATGATTGCTAGCCTCTGCTATAAAGTAAATATCGAACGATAGGAAATTGATTGGGAAGATTTATTAAGGAACGGACTCACTGTTTGCTCTGGTTATGTATCTCGCGTAATAATATATCGTCGAACGGTAGATCCAGGTTACTTCGTAGCTGACTATCTGAAGATTATCGCCGCACCGGGATGTCACTGGCTGCACACCTCACTTGTTTAGCAGTCCAAGAATGTTGGTGATGCAGGAAATATGCCTCTAGAGTGCGTTTTCTTCACTTCTCAGCCGGAGTTACTGTAGTTCGTCCTTAATATATCGCAACTCGCAGATTCGTTTGATTATTCGGCATCGAAGACCATGTTAAGGGGTTGATATAGTTTAAAAAAAAAAAAAAATGTAGAAAAAAAGTGAAATAATAAATCTTATTACAAAATTAGGACACAAGTAGCCGGTATCGATTTGAAAAAGAGAATGTGCTTTGTAATGACGGTTTGACAGTTCTTGACTTTTTTGACGGTTCTGTCACTCGCGGCCGCCGTCCGCTACTCGATCTTGCGTATCGATCCAACAGCTACAGTTGATTCAATAGCTCTTTATTAAGCAAGGCAGGACAGTGATTGACTGGCGCGAGTGTGTGTATTGTATCACCACCCTCAGGATTCTAGGAAAAAGGAATCCTGAGCAAAGTGATGACTTTGAAGCATGAGGCGCTAAACAAATTCATTGCCGAGCAAAACACACACTTACACCTCGCTACAGCGAGAAATTTAGTATACACAGTAGTAGTTTCAATTTCTTTCTTAACTGCCTGGCTGGTACCTGCTTCAGGTTCTTGCTTGATTTCTGTATGTCCTTTAGTTGACGCCGATGGTTCTTCGGTGGTAGCTGTGCAAGTAGCAGTAGTGATTGTGCTAGTAGCGTTAGTAACTGTTTCTGTTTTAATAGCTTTTACTGCTTTGGACTTCTTGGTTTTCCTGTTGGCGAGGCGCATCGCCATTTTGGCTTTGAGAAGCTCGATTTCATCCTCAGTTCCATTAAGAACTATGACATCATTGTTTGTGAAGGGTTGTTGACACTGCAAGAGAGAGAGAGAGAGAGAAAAAAAAAGTTGTATTAGTTACAGAACTTATCAATTTTATAAATGCAACAATGTGGTCTTTAGGCCTTATTAATACTGACAGGATGGTACATAAAATCTGTCTGGCTGTTTTCTTCTACATGTCACATTACTCAACCGATTCTTGAGAAATTTTGTAAGAAAGTTTGATAATTACACTTATGGAATTCCATACAAGTAATTACTTGTCTATATAAATTTGTAGAATTTTCAAAATGCCAGAGCTATGAGGGTTGAAAATCTAAAGAAATATCATATTTTAGCCATTTCAAAATACTTGACAGGTCTACCGCACATAGAGCCACTAGTTATTAGTTCTAGCCAACAGCCAGTTAAAACTATATCACTTACCATGTGACAAAGGTTGTGTTTGACCTCCTTCAGGGCTCGCTCAGCAAGCACACAACCACAGCTCCACAGGAACACAAAGCGGAACTTGCCGGACATCTCAATTCCACTGATCGGACAGATATATAGGGCGCTGCCTTCACCAACCCCTCCATCTGTGTGCTCCGTGGCCACATATGCTGGGTTCTTAACAAGCTTCAAGTCTTTGATGTCCTGAAATTAATGAAGGAATAGGTTAATATTTTATGAACTATTTTTTTGTCTATTTAATTCATTCACTACAAATTATCAGGGTGCGCATTACTAGACAAGTTCTGGGACATAAAATGGTATTTGTGTGTTTAAGACAGCCGGGGGGCCTTCATACCATGCTGAAGCCTTTCTATAGATCTGCCAGGTTACAGGTATAGATTGTGTTGCGTACCTTCATATTCTTGATATGGCTGATAGAGTCCGGCTTTGTCTCTTTATCGAGCAGTGCTTCAAGCACGGAGCTCTTGCTGTAGAGGCGGCCGAGCGCGCACGCCGCCACCGGCGCCTGCAACGGCTGCTGCGACAGCGCACAGTTCCGCCATTTGAACGACCTCTCTGCGTCTTTATCTTTCTGCAAAGGAACAAAACTGTTAGTAACCTGTTTTTTTTTAATTTTTTTGTCCCAATTTTATATTGTGAGATCATTTAGATTAAGACAGCCTACATAAGTAACTTATATGTCAGAGCCTCTATATTGATTGAACATATAAATAAGAGACGTATTAAGCTAAAATAATAACGTTATAAACATGGTAGGTAGTTATTTGAAAAGAATCGTTAACTCTATCTAGCAAGTAGCCTTCGTATTATTTATAATTATTGCAATATTGGTTATCGTTTAACAATAGAAAGTAACTCTTACAACTGTACTTTACCTGTTCTGGTTTCTTCTTCATACGAACGAGCTCATCTCGACGAGGGATAGTACCACCATCGCAACCCATTGTGGCGTTTTAATTACAAATAATGTTTTAACAAAGACATGAAAACTTTGATAAATGAAGTTTAGTGGAAATAGAGGCAATTTCTCGCAATAATACACATAAGTCAATTGACTGACGGATGACTGTGCAATACCGACTACGACTACTCACTAGAGGGGGGGCTACTCCGAAATTCGAAAATCGAAGTTCGTATCGCATCGTCTTGCTCGCTCTTGTATTAAATACTATTAGCGTGAGAGGAATGGCACGATACTAAGTTCGAATTTTGCACTTCGTAGTATAAGGCCTGGCCCTATACTACGAAGCGCGAAATTCGAACTTCGTTTCATGCCGTTCCGCTCACGCTAATAGTATTTATTACGAGAGTGAGAGGGACCGCACGATCCGAACTTCGAACTTCGAATTTCGTAGTAACCCCCCTGGCCTTATACTACGAAGTGCAAAATTCGAACTTCGTATTGTGCCGTTCCGCTCACGCTAATAGCATTTAATACGAGAGCGAGCGAGACGGTACGATGCGAACTTCGACTTTCGAATTTCGGAGTAGCCCCCCTGACGTGAGACATGAAGTGACGTTTTTTGTGTGCCATAGGTAAGACAATTTTTTTCTTCCGCATAAAAAAGGCAAAGAAAAAACGTCCATACAGCAACCTGTCGGAAAATGATTTTAATAAAAATCGAACTGTGGCGTACTGAATACGTAACTTATTTAAATCTATTCTAAAAGAAAAAAAACTCAAATTACAAACTGATTGTCTTGGTTTTTCTTTTTTTTTAATTATTTTCAATCCAATGAATCAATCATTTATTTATTTGTCGATTACTCTATGGACCCTGTACATGTGGTCTTACTCTCATTTTCTCCCGGTCTATAGGTATTTCCTTTTAGAACAGTTTTAAATAGGTTGGACGCGATTCTGCAGCGGCCGCTAAAATTCCTAATTTTATTTAGGCGTCGTTAAATCACTTTGCTATTCTATGAGCAGCTATCATAATCAAATGACAACGCCAATTTGAATCTGACGTTTCTTATTTTAGGCGGTCTATTAAATTTAGGTTTAGCTGCTTAAATGCTATTCTTTGCATGTCCTTTTTAAGCAAAAGTCAAGCTAAACTGGCTAATTTTAGCGGCGACTAAAATAGTCCCATTTAAAATAAGATTACGAAAAGTCAAGTTGTGCAGGATCAATTCCATAAACGTATTTAATTTATATTAGTTTCGTTAAGAATTGGTTGTCTGGAAGAGATCACTTTTAAGCTATATGACCGCCTATTCTCTGCCATACTTTTTGTATTTTTGTTAATTCACTGTACATCCATTAGAAATGGATGAAGTATATGTGATAGCTACTGTGGTGGGCGAAGAGAGGGAGTATGGCGAGGGTTAGGGTGAAAAAATGTATTTAAAGAGGTTGCGAGATCAATCCGACCTGTTTGACCGGTCCGAGCGGAAGCTTAGAAAATTGTTTAGGCTGTCGCGGGACATGGCCGACACGTAGTGGACACTTTGTGTGCAGGGGATGCGCTACGAGCGGGGACTGTGCCCCCACATTTCAAAGTTTTGAGTGCCCTGAAATTTTTTGCCCTTGGCAGCTACCAAACTGCTGTGGGAGAAATAATATTCTAGGTAGGTAACGCCATCAGACTTGAGGTCATGCACACAACATCACGTCATGTAATGAGTAATGACCGCGGGATTTTGACATTTATTCGTACCGATAGCAAGTCCAACAGACTCAACATAGAATTACAAGAATGAATAAAAAATTTTCAACCTATTTCTTTAAGATTAATTTAGGACAACACATCTGGTTCAAACAAAACAGAAAATAAAATATTTTGATCTATTTTGATATAAATCAGATAAGCATATTTTTCACTATTTATAAAATACCGATTTTTTTCTTGCGAATATTTCTTAACAGTTTCAAATTGTTTTATTTAAAAATATATAGGTTATATGAAAAAGAAAAATTATAAAATGCATAGTATTGCGTAAGTATTTCATGAACTAAAACAATTACTTTGCTCACCCGCGACCTTACAATAGTTACATCCTGAAGAAAGCATACTATAAAGTTGAGGAGTACTTATGTGATAATGCGACATGGCCAAGACTGAAAGCCGAAGATAATTAGTATGTCGATATACTGTGATACTTATGATGTAGTCGTGTTTGTGTGTGCGTGTGTGTGTTTGTGTGTGTATGTTTATGTTTATGTGGATGTGCTTTGTAATGTGAAGTGATGTGAAGTGTGACTTGTAGTGTCACGGCGCAATCCGCGGCTAGTTTCTGGTTCTGTTGCCGTTGTCCACTTAATTATAATAAGTAGGTACCTATTTGTTTGATATTCGGAGACCTTATAAATCTCCAGCTCTTTATATTAATATTATTATTAATTTTGACCTTGGAGGCTTCTTACACCTCTCTCTAATGATTATGTAACTAGTTTACGTTGACATTTAGAGACTATATACATCTCTGAATAATTTAGATGAAGTATTTTTATTTATTATTAACTCAGGGACTTTATACATCCCTTTGCTATATTTAAGGCTGTATATTGTTAAGCTTATGGATTTAATCTTTTATATTTTAATTAATACTTTATTAACTAGTCACAGGCCCGCGACGCCGAAGTTCCCAAGACGGTCCCATAAGGCTTATGGGAACGGAAGCGATACATGCCCTCGGTACCGCTCTGCTTTCAGAGCATGACATGAGTGCGTGTGAGCCAACTTTGGGGGCGGCAGGCGTAAGCTTGCCTTTGAAATCCAAAAGTTTAATGGTTACTTGACCTGAAATGTGTTTTAACACATTCATTTTTAATGATTGTGACATTGGAAGACTATCTCCGATATATATATATATATTTTTTTAACTATGGGACCTAATACATCCCTGTATTGTTTTTTTATATAATTATTATTATTTTTTATTTAATTCTATATTTGTATGGTTTTTTAGTTTGTAATTTATTATATATTAATTTGAAAAGATGACTTCCTGCCAAGTTTCTTGCGGCGCATTCTTCTTGGCAATGATGATCCTTACGAAAGCGCTGGTAGTTTAAAAAAGTGACATGTAAAAGAGCCCTTTGCGGCCTATTTGCAGAATAAACGTTTTGATTTTGATTTTTGATTTTGTTTATGCAAGAAATGTGCGTTCATGCAGTTCCTCCACCTCCACACTGTACGAACACACACAAATCACATAAACCCAACCATCACCACCACCAAGCTACGCGTTTCGAACTCAACCAGAGCTCATCTTCAGAGTTACCACAACCGTATGCTATGCTACCAAATGCATGCAAAGAGCATGTTTCGGCATATAGGAATGAGCATCCAGATAGATCGAATTTTGCAAAACATTTGTTGGAATCAAATCATTCATTGTTAGATTCAAATTCTTATGAAGTGTTACATTATTGCGGCAAGGGGTTGCGTCTGGATGCTCTGGAATGCATGGAAATAATTAGGTACAACACTATAGGGTCTATTATTAATGAATAGGTAAATTTAGTATCTTCTACTTTACTGCGGCTTGGGTCGAATTTGAACAGTTAGTGTCGCGAAATAGAATAGGTTGTTATAAAGGCTTGGTTATGGGAATGTAACTCTTGTGTCTATTTCGCGGTGTAATAATGTAATAATCATACCTGGATCCATTTTCTTGTAGGTTGCTAGCTTTCACTGATCTGCTTCGCTTTTATTAGTAGGTAATTTGTCCTAACAGGAAATCTCCTTCCTCCTCCTGTATAAAGTATATCCAAATGAGTAACCCTGATCACTCATCCGGTCATGGAGAGTCACGGTAAGCCCGTGGCGCTCCTCGGTGTATTTCTTCGTAGTCAAACTGTAAATACATGTAGCTTGTATCAGAACATCAACGGCAAGACTCATTCATCGTGTCACATTGTTACGACACCCAACAAGACCTACAGGCTCACTCTCAAGGTGCGAGGAGTTACTAGACGTCTCTAGTAACCAGCTAAACCGAACGTCTCCGGTAACCCACTCGCCGACGAAAACGTACTTGGACAAATGCGCATGCCAAGATTCTCAACATCCCAGATCCCGTCCTCCCGCATTGGAGAACGAGACATGTTGCCTGGGAAGACGATGGAGCTGTAGGTAAAGTACATAATGAACACCAGTTAGAATGCATCCCACACGGGTGTGTGTAGGCAAACATGCAAACTGGCCCCACAAAGATGAATGGTAAAAACAAGAGTATGCAAGCAAATATCGATACAGCGAGGAGCACGAACGATGGTATCGTGTACAAATCATTGAGATACTCAGTTATACTCAGCTTTCATCTCAGGAGGTCCTGTAGCTACAGCATGATGATTTTCAGGAACAAACTTTAAAACTCGTCTCACTTTGACGCCATTTTTGCCTCCAATGCAAAACCATAGATTCAGAGATATAACTCTTATGTTTAGTGTTGCCATCTATACTATAAAGCAAGCCACTCACCTAGAGATTCGCGCTTGCGCGACAGTTAGTATTAATTAAATATGCCTTATAAATAAATAAACAAAAAAAAAATTCAAGGTAGTTTTATAATACGTCAATAAAAGTTAATTTTTGTGGGGTAGTTTGAGGATAAGAAAAATAAAGTGGGTACTTGAGAAGTTACAGTGACAAGTTAAAACATTTGTTTTGGTTTGTTAGTTTTAGTTTAACATTTGGTAGCATAGCATACGGTTGTGGTAACTCTGAAGATGAGCTCTGGTTGAGTTCGAAACGCGTCAGTGTAGCTTGGTGGTGGTGATGGTTTGGTTTATGTGATTTGTGTGTGTTCGTACAGTGTGGAGGTGGAGGAACTGCATGAACGCACATTTCTTGCATAAACGTAACTATTGTAAGGTCGCGGGTGAGCAAAGTAATTGTTTTAGTTCATTAATATGGACCTCCGCAAAGTAACGCCTGATTCAATAAATTAAGTATTTCATTTTAAGATCATATATCATATAGATTTCTAACTCGCATTTTCATTCCATTAGTCATTTCATTCATTCACTATCTTTTTTGCAATCAGTAGTACTTTATGTAGCTGTGTGTGTAATAATTTGCCTCAACTCTCGTGGCGTTACCTATACCTATTCACTACGTCATAGTTCGACTTTTTTTATATAATTTTCCGACAAGTTGCTGCATGGACGTTTTTCCTTTGTCTTTTTTATGATAATGAAAATTCATCTTATCTACGGTACACACAAAAGACAAGTGACTTGTCTGTCTGTATTTGTATTATTGCGTATTGCAAGAAATTGTCTCAATCAATTTCCACTTAATTTATCAAAGTTTTCGTGTCTTTGTTAAAATATTATTTGTAATTAAAACGTAACAATGGGTTGCGATGGTGGTACTATCCCTCGTCGAGATGAGCTCGTTCGTATGAAGAAGAAACCAGAACAGGTAAAGTACAGTTGTAAGAGTTACTTTCTATTGTTAAACGACAACCAATATTGCAATAATTATAAATAATACGAAGGCTACTTGCTAGAGTTAACGATTCTTTTCAAATAACTACCTACCATGTTTATAACGTTATTATTTTAGCTTAATACGTCTCTTATTTATATGTTCAATCAATATAGAGGCTCTGACATATAAGTTACTTATGTAGGCTGTCTTAATGTAAATGATCTCATAATTTAAAATTGGGACAAAAAAATTAAAAAAACAGGTTACTAACAGTTTTGTTCCTTTGCAGAAAGATAAAGACGCAGAGAGGTCGTTCAAATGGCGGAACTGTGCGCTGTCGCAGCAGCCGTTGCAGGCGCCGGTGGCGGCGTGCGCGCTCGGCCGCCTCTACAGCAAGAGCTCCGTGCTTGAAGCACTGCTCGATAAAGAGACAAAGCCGGACTCTATCAGCCATATCAAGAATATGAAGGTACGCAACACAATCTATACCTGTAACCTGGCAGATCTATAGAAAGGCTTCAGCATGGTATGAAGGCCCCCCGGCTGTCTTAAACACACAAATACCATTTTATGTCCCAGAACTTGTCTAGTAATGCTTACTCTGATAATTTGTAGTGAATGAATTAAATAGACAACACATATGTAGTTCATAAAATATTAACCTATTCCTTCATCCATTTCAGGACATCAAAGACTTGAAGCTTGTTAAGAACCCAGCATATGTGGCCACGGAGCACACAGATGGAGCGGTTGGTGAAGGCAGCGCCCCATATATCTGTCCGATCAGTGGAATTGAGATGTCCGGCAAGTTCCGCTTTGTGTTCCTGTGGAGCTGTGGTTGTGTGCTTGCTGAGCGAGCCCTGAAGGAGGTCAAACAGAACCTTTGTCACATGGTAAGTGATATAGTTTTAACGGGCTGTTGGCTACAACTAATAACTAGTGGCTCTATGTGCGGTAGACCTGGCATTTATTTTGAAATGGCTAAAATATGATATTTCTTTAGAGTTTCAACCCTTAATAGCTCAGGCATTTTGAAAATTTTACAAATTTGTATAGACAATTAATTCCATAAGTATAATAATCGAACTTGCTTACAAAATTTCACAAGAATCGGTTGAGAAATGTGACATGTAGAGGAAAACAGCCAGACATACATTTTGTGTACCATCCCATCAGTATTAATAAGGCCTAAAGACCACACTCTTGCATTTATAAAATTGATAAGTTCTGTAACTAACACAACTTTTTTTTCTCTCTTACAGTGTCAACAACCCTTCACAGACAATGATGTCATAGTTCTAAATGGAACTGAGGATGACATCGAGCTTCTCAAAGTCAAAATGGCGACGCGCCTCGCCAACAGGAAAACCAACAAGTCCAAAGCAGTAAAAGCTATTAAAACAGAAACAGTTACTAGCGCTACTAGCACAATCACTAGTGCTACGAGCACAGCTACCACCGAAGAACCATCCGTGTCAACTAAAGGACATACTGAAATCAAGCAAGAACCTGGAGCAGGTCCCAGCCAGGCTGTTAAGAAAGAAATTGAAACTATACCACTGTCTCTACCAAAATACAACCCTAACAAAGTACCCCGAGGCCACTTTGGGTCAAACAAACGGGCTTTTGGCTCAAATGATTTGATCCAAGACCCGTCATACAAGAAGACGAAGACGGACTACAGTATAGCGAAGGACCCACAGAGTACTGAAGTGTTCAAGTCGTTGTTTACTTCGCACGCAAGTGACCAAACCCAGCAGAGAGCCCACTGGGTTACTTACAACCCATTTTATAATTAAATTTGTCATCAAGTTCAGGGATTTGTGTCTACAAAACCTTTTGACCGAAACATTAACAGACTGTGAATGTGAATAAATGAACTAGATGGCATATTGTGAGGGTATGTATTACAATACCGAAGTGCAAAAGACCGAATGTATTAAAACATTGAATGGGTCAAAAGACCGACACAATTTTTTTCTGAAACCGTTAACTTTTTAAGATTGTTATAAAACAAACCTGACCTAACCTAATGGGTTCTGTATGATGCCGTTTTAATAAATTCTGAGAAGTTTACGGTTTCAGAAAAAAATTGTGTCGGTCTTTTGACCCATTCGATGTTTTAATACATTCGGTCTTTCGTACTTCGGTATTGCAATACATACCCTATCGTGAAGTGTGTTTGAAAAGTGATAAAAGTCATAAATCTTTTGACCTCACCCTAACGCGGAAGACTTTTGAAATTTGAGCTTAACAATGAACTGTGAAACACAGTTTCCTTAAGATTAAAAAAATGATCAAAATTGCATTTTGTCTACTACTGTGTATATTATATTTCTTGCTGTAGCGAGGTGTGTGTGTTTCACTCGGCAGTTAAGCTGTTTAGCGTGTCGTGCTTTGAAGTCATCACTATGCTCAGGATTCTTTTTTCCTAGAATCCTGAGTGTAGTGATTCAATACACACACTCGCGCCAATCAATAAGTTCCCTGCCTTGTATAATACAGAGCTATTGAATCAACTTAGCTAAACAAGAGCATGCTGCAGCTAACAATAGGTTTGCTGTAGCCCGAGTTAAGTTTCAACCAGTTGCTGTCATTTACAATACAATGGCTCTATATTGAACACCACAGCATGTAATACAGAAAACGGGTACATAGAGAAAAATGCAGAAAAATCAACTATAGCAGTCTTATCGTAATTTTCCACTATTTAATGGGTCCCTGATGTAATTACGAGGTAGTGGAATTTATTTTCCCAGTTGAATGCCCCAAGAAGACTTGGGAATACTACTACAGGGGATAATAATTCCCACTAACCTATGCTCTACGGATTGCCCGTTATAAAACTGTATAATATATGAAATTTGTAAAATGTAATGTAAAATTATGATTAAATGAAACCAATTTGAATTTTGTGTTGATTTATTTTAATTAATATATTTAAATCATAATATTGCACTAAGTAGAAATTGCACATACAAATGGTATATCCAAAATGGTTAAATAATTTTGTGCTTATCATAAATTATTTTTGGAAATACAAGTCGGAATGTCAATTTAAATTGGAATGGATTTTATTTTATTGAAGTATGGAAGTAATATGATGATTTGATGAATGATGATATATGTAAAAAGTTACACTATAATTTTAGGCTTAGTCACTGTAAAGTTTTAAGTGTGGAAATAAATTAAAAAAAAACGGGGTGCCATGTCGGAAACCTCGAGTGCTCGTGCGTTACAACTCCCCTCTATCTGAGGCTTAAGTCCTCATGGGTTAGGGAAGGGTAGCGTCTGGGCCAGTGCACCCTGGGAAACAATGGTTAGTTAATTTATTTTTTAATTAATTAGTTAACCCTTGGCTAATATCCGAGTGGGGGGAGGTCAAGAGACACTATACGGACAGTAAAAGAAACTTATGAAGGTAAAACATTCAAATTGATGGCACCAGTTGGCAGCACCGTCTATGTGCATTTTCCCTAATAGGGAACGTGCAGAAACTAGGCAGCAGCACTAATGCGATAGAAGAGACACTATGCGGACAGTAAAAGAAACTTATCAGGGTAAAACATTCAAATTAGTGGCACCAGTTGGCAGCACCGTCTGTGTACATTCCCAAGGTGCGTCAGTTTACATATTCAATGATAGATGGCGCCACATTGACAGAAAAAGACAGTTAAAAATTCCGGTAAATACATTTTAAAGTATATACTTATCAAGTTCCTTTGGCGAATTTTTATAATTAACATGTTCTCCGGAATCTCTAGTAAAATAATAAATAAAAAATGTTTTTTTAATTTAAAACTAACCAGCGATTTGCCTCTGCATGTCCCGATAGTAAGTGCAGATGAAGCTGAAAATGTTCTGTCAAAGATTTACTATCTTATATCATTAACCTTTTGAACGCCGCAGTTTTTGTTATGAACATAATTGATTCCTATGCGGATGCGAGTAGGTTCATTTTCGTATTACCGTCTTGTCGTCTAGCCGACACGCATTCAAAAGGATAAGTACAAATGGAAAATTGTCCACTTGAAATTTCACGTCAAATCAGAAAAAATCCAATTTTAAATACAACATTAAGGAATGTCCATCCAGAATGTTGGCGAAAACGGAATCATGTATCATGGTAATATTGCCATAATTTATATAGACCGAAAAAAGTAGTGACTAATTCAAAGGCTTAATTCTTTTATGACTAAAATAAATTTGGTTGTCATTATTCTACAGTACAATTACATTTGGTCAAAATTAATTTTGAACCGCTTTATTTTTGGTTAAAAATCACTAACTGGTTAAGTATAAACTACTTACTCTGCCCTTGAATATCACTAAATCGTATTTATCCAAAAATCAGGCGTCGGACACAAAAAAGATGTCATCAGATTAACAGCTCACATAAAAGATGAAAGGAAACTCTGTGTGAATGGGCAATTACACAGAGCGAATAAAAAAAATGGTGGAACGGGTCCCTATGCCTGGTCATACGCTGATGAAACGGAGATGGAGGAGCCTTTGTAATTCCTGCACACACTACAAATTGTATTCGGGTACAAAACAAATCACTATTTCTGACATACAATCGACTTCTGAATCAGCGCCATCTGTTAGCCACTAGCGTCATGTACCAACGCTAGCGTAGCTTCAATGATAAGGTTGAAGTCTAGCTCGTTGAGTGAAGCTTTCGCCGTAAGGAGGTCCAGGAAAGTATCGAGCGGAGACAGACGCTCTCCCGACGGCAAGGCCGCGATACCTGAAACAAAGATAACTTTAATTTTCACTTTTCCAATTCGTTATTTACAAGAATAAGTAATTGAGTCACTATCTACTAAAAAAAATTATGTAAAGCTTTTGTTATTACGTCATTTAACGATTTTTTTAAAAATACAATCAGTGTGATGGATAAAGTAGGTACTACTAACGCCATCTAGGTACAGTTTACAGTAAAGTATTAAGTTTGCATTGTGGTCGATCTAAACTTGCCATAACTTCATTTTATTTTTGAGTAGAACTAATAAACCGATTGGATATAAGTGAGTATGAGTTAGAATTGTATAAAATACTATAATTATGTCATGTCGGAAGTTGCCCACAAACGCCATCTAGGTACACTACACAGAAATGTACATATCATAGTCTTAGCGACTTAACATTTTCTTATGAAATAATATACAGAATATCCATACTCGCTCTTAGACATTATTAGTTAAGATCTCTCAACTTATCTGAAAAAAAAAATAACATGGCTATTTCTATGAATGCCTTTATTACAGTCAGCAGAAGAACTGGAATCGAGCAGAAAATGACGTAAGCCAGTGTATCAAACTTTTTATTCTAGATTAAACATTTGTAGTAACTTTATTTTTTTCGCGAAGAAACTGTAAACATATTGTTATATAATTAAATAAAAAAATAATCCTATGAGCGGTTGTTGAGCTCAAAATGACCTACAAAAACTCTATGACGTATTATATAGTAACTACGTAACAGATTAGACACTCGCGTTTGACTACCGACTTCACCGTCAAAACGGTATTAGTAGCAGATATCTAAGTGTGAACGCTACTGGTAAGGAAGTGGATACTTTACTTTATGGAGTGACGGCACTCTGACTCTTCTGCCTAAGTACTAAGAGTGATGACAGTGCATATGGATTTCGAAGTGAAATCTACAGAAAATCTAAATAAAAAAGAACGAAATAATTTTGGGTACTAAAGCTCAAATACCAGCTGACAAGTACTAGTAGCGCCATCTAGTTTAGTTTAGATGTTACAGTTAATACGTGCATATGAATCACGTATATCTCAACAAAACTGTAGAGGAATGTACTTATAAATCGACGTAACTCAACACGAATAGTACCTGATACAAGCGCAATTCATACGAATAATATAATAGAAAACGGTTGAAAGTGGAAACATTTTTTTTCATACAAAATTGTTACCATATTTTGATGTGTTAAACTTCCCAATTTTTACTCATGACTTGTATCACTACAACTTTCGGTACACAGACACGTTATTTTTTTTTCACAAAGTTTCAATGAAATGTTAACCTTACGTTCCAAATAATAGGCCGGGACGAATCACGTTGCGGGCGCGGTTAGACGAGTGCTATGTAATGGATTTTCATACAGAATTGCAGGCCTAGGCCGGGAAAACGATCGTCTATTGTTTCATGGGACACAGCATCATGACGTTTATAGGTCTAGGGCATCATGGCATTCAGCCCTAAAGAAAAACACAAGCAATAGTTGCTTTCTTTGCAATTTTAATTTCTTGTAGTTTTTTATTTATTTCATTGCATGTTTGAGAAAAGCACTACACAAGCCTCGGCCGGAACAGTGGTTGCCAGCCTCTGTAGTAATGCACTATTCTTTTAATTATTTCCACGATTCGGCTGCATTGCAACAGTCATGGTCACGCGCAGACTGAAATGACCGTGCGAGCTTTTCGAACTACACGCACTTGATCTTATTATTTTTTGATTGTCACCGTATCAATTGGATAAAAATTACCCACTAGCGCCATACAGGTACGCAACACACAGTAAACTGTATATTTACAGCCACCGCACTGTGGCTTGTACACTGTCTATGAATACTACTAAAATTACTCACTAGCACCATCTAGGTACGCTTTACAGGAAACTGTATTTACCGCCACCGTACAGACTAACCAACTTACCTGTGAATTGAAAAAGTTTTACACCGTTCGCATAAAGTGTAGTATTGCTTGGTCTAGGTTCACAGATGAGTTTGTTAGTCCGCACTGTGGCCTGGACACTATGGATACTACGAAAATTACCAACTGGCGCCATCTAGATATGCTCCAAAGTAAACTGTATCTTACAGCCACCATTACTGTGGCCTGTACACCGTCTATGGATATTACGAAAATTACCCACTGGCGCCATCTAGGTATGCTCTACAGTAAAGTGTATCTTTACAGCCACCATACTGTGGCTTGTACACCGTCTATGGATATTACGAAAATTACCCACTGACGCCATCTAGGTACGTTCTACAGTAAACTGTATATTTACGGCTACCGTACTGTGGTATGTACACCGTCTATGGATTTTATGAAAATTACCCACTGACGCCATCTAGGTACGTTCTACAGTAAACTGTATATTTACAGCCACCGTACTGTGGCCTGTACACCGTCTATGGATATTACGAAAATTACCCACTGACGCCATCTAGGTACCTTCTACAGTAAACTGTATATTTACAGCCACCGTACTGTGGCTGTGGCTTGTATTGTTTATGGATATTATATTACCAAGGATGATATACTACTGGCTTAGATTATTTATACACTAGATAGAGTGTCAGTAGCAAACATTGCGATACAAACGTCCAAAAATCCATTTGACAGCTTCATATTACGATCGCGTTACGTCATTCAAACTGAAGGGAGGCAAATGACATATAAGCCAACTGTTGGCTCATATTTTTCGGGACGTTTTCATGTCGCCGAAGCTCTATCTAGTGTATAAATAATCTAAGACTACTGGATTAGCAGTCGCCATAGTACAGATCGGTCGCGGAAAAGTAGTTCGATGGCGCTTAAATCTAGCCAGAGGCTTTGAAAGCAAAACAATAAAACTACAGATGTTTCATATTACTGCAAATGTATTATTATGCAATATTCTTGAAAAATAATACATTTGTAGTAATATGAAACATCTGTATGAAACATCTATGTATTTTTTATGTTTATAAGTATTCTGGCAAATAAAAATAATTCTATTCTATTCTATTCTAGTCTTATTGTTTTGCTTTCAAAGCCTCTGGCTATATTTCAGCGCCATCTAGATTTAATAATCGAACTATTTTTCCGCGGCCGATCTGTACTATGGCGACTGCTAATCCAGTAGTATAATCATCCTTGATATTACGAAAATTCATTCAAAATTCGACAGTCTCACTCACGCTACTACTATTTAATACGAGTGCGAGCGAGACGGTAGGACCAACTTCGAATTTCGGAGTACCTCTCGTGGCTTGTGCCAGTAATGCAACGTAGAAAAGCTAGAATATTCTGTTGGGGGTATTTCTCTCACCGGTTTCCCTGGGTGGTCTCGGGCGCCGGTCCCGGGGTCCGACGCCGCCGCCGCCGCCGCTCAGCAGGGCTGCGGCGTGGTCGCGCGCCCGGAGCGCCAGGGCTGCGCGGTGCGGCCAGGCCGCGAGGGTGCGCCGCGCCCGCCCCTCCCCAATCAGTTGGATCAGCCGCAGCTTGTTGTTCACTGTTGTGTTGCTGTCGTCTGGGGCTGGAATTTGAAACAATTGGCTAGACGACTAAAAATAACTGTTTAGTCCGTCGGTTAGATTATTAAAAAATATTGTAACTGCACGTATTTTTCTTTTGTTTGAAAACAAAAAATTAGGAGGGTACAGTGCTTAGAAGTTTCGAATGCCGTCACTATATGGTACAATTTTTACCTAAGAGTGACGTCACAAGCCCCCACTCCGGAAGTTTGATGATCTATGCCTTTGTCGATTTTTAATAATTTGATAAACCAAAAAATACGTGCCCCATATATTTTTCATAATCTAACTGACGGACTAAATAAAATTACATATTTATAACCCAGGATGACTCCCTATTGGGTTGACACCAACAATCAATCGACGTACTTTTTATAGCGATGTAACGCCATCTGTTATTTAGAGTTGGAACCGGAAAGTTTACCAACCAAATTAGCAAAGGCCTACAGAGCACAGAATGGACAGTAGGACACAGGCTTAATGCTCTATGTATTTTTTCATCGTCTTATTTACCCTTGGGTTTTGAAAACACCTTCAAATTATATCAATCTAAAAAAACTAAAACCACCTGATTTTGATCTTGTAACATTTCATAGAATTATACATTAGAAAAAGTCAACGAACGCGTGTTGACAACCGCTGAATGTCTATTTATGTATCGTATTTGGAAATTAATCTGATTGACTGATTTTGGTTTAGCTTTTAGGCACGGACTCATGCCGTAAAACGGTACCTCTAGCGCCATCTATATTTTATAATTTGAACCAATATACTAGGCCCTAGTGTCCCGGGTTAGATTCCTAGTCGCGGCCGATATTTGTGTGAAAAATACGAATGTTTGTGCTCGAATCTCTGATTTCTTGGATACCTATTTATCTATACAAGTATGTTTATCCGTTTTTGCTTAGTTTGGGAGATTAATTGGTGTCAATCTTCCCATGATTTATCATTTATTTCAAACGGTTTGACGGATCCTGATGAAATTCGGCACCAGTGGCGAAGGGTACTAACAACCAGATTCCCCCCGGGTTGACTAAACTTTCGCAGTTACCAAACGCTTCCCTTCCACTACTGCACTTTCAAGAAGAGGATAAATGGGTTTTAGGTTTTTTTTGCTCCGGCTTTACTTGCAGTAATGTTCACGCCCCGCCACTGATCGGCACACAGATAGTTTATAATCTGGATGGCACAATTACTAATTAATCGCACATGAAGTCGTAAGGGATTGCTAGTGTAGATGATAAAATTGAAACGTCAACTCACCAGCTATAATAGCCTTCATGACGTCAATCTGCAGCTCGAACACGCCGCGATGCACGTACTGCGTGAACGCGTGGAAAGGCAGCGCTTTGTGCCCTAGGTACGTAAAGAACGAGCTGAAGCCCTGAGGCAGAGGGAAGGCGATGCTATCTGCCGCCAAGTAGTACTGTTCTAGAACTTTGAACAGGATGAACGCGTGGGTCGGGTCCATTTCATCACTGGAATAGATAAAAAGTTATGATTAACAGTCTGGCGTTACTTTAAAGGCCACCACAAACCGGGAGCGCGGGGCGCCGACGGAGCGTGCCCAGCGCGGTCACTAACACTGAATCATAAATACAGGGTTATTTTATAATTCACCAGCATCCTTTTAACCCTAAACTCCTACCACTTAAACAAATGTTTTTTGTTTTACGGCTTTTGTCATCTATATCTATCTATACATATAATAAATCTGTAACAAGTCGGTGTCTGTACATTGAAGATATTTGAGAAAAACTGTCACTAGGGCTATTTATTAGCACAATAGAACCCAAAACAATGATTTTTAGAATTATTGTCTGTTTGTCTGTGCGTTTGTGCGCGCTAATCTCAGAAACGGCTTAACCTAGAAGGATGCAGTTTTCACTGATATGTTGGTATTTTCTTGGATTAACATTTAGTGTTTGTTTCATTTGAATCGGTTCACAAATAAGAAAGATACGTCTATTTTAAGAATTTATCGAACAGGTTTTTTTTGTTTGAGCGCGCTAATCTCAGGAACTACAGCTCCTATTTGAAAAATTCTTTCAGTGATAGATAGCACATTTATCGAGGAAGGCTATAGGCTATATATCATCACGCTAACACCAATAGGAGCGGAGCGGAGCGGAAGAATGTTTCAAAATCGGGGGTTTTTGAAGTAAAACTTCTATAGGCACGCTTGACTTGGGAGTACGGTGTGAATGTGAACGCGGGTGTGCGGGGGGGTTCGGGGGGGGGGGTAATTTTTTTTATATCGAGGAACTAAGGAGAGCCATAATTGATGAAAAAGCAAATTGGATAAAAAAAATAAGCTGCCCAAATTACTAATTCCACGCGGACGGAGTCGCGGGCAAAAGCTAGTAACTTAATATTTTTGGTGTAATAACGTTTTGAAAATTAGAGTCTACCTCTTATTTTTACGATACTCTGTGCCGTGTAAGTCATTCATTCATTGCCAGCCACGACCGCGTATCGTAAAAATCATAGAGTACGAAGTTATGTTAGAAGTATTTATTTATTATTATTTATTTGTATGGGAAAAAAGTGCTTCATTTTAAAAAGTCGTAAAACAAAAAACATTTGTTTGAGTGATAGGAATTCAGGGTTAAGAGGATGTCAGTGAATTACAAATAACCCTGTAAGTGATACACACCGGCAGCGCGGCACAGCGTATATGATATAGTGTTATTGACCGCGCTGGGCGCGCTCCGTCGGCGCGCGGGTAAAATAAAGTTGAGAACCTATACTTATGAAATTTGGTAAGTATAGAGATAGTTTAAGTCCCAGAAAAATACATTAGGGTAGTTTTTATCCAGTTAAATTACCACGCATTATCCAGGAAAGTATCCAGAATTTGAATTTGAATTTGCCGCGAGCAACAGCTGGTTTCAAATAAATCTAAATTAAAACAACCGTCCAAAGTATTTAGATTTCATCAATTTTCATCTTCTATCGAAACTCCATCAAACAATATTTATAAAAAAGCACCAAATCAGTTCCTTTTTTTTTTTCTTTTTTTTTTCCGGACGGACTGTTGCTATTAGCCTCGACGGCTTTTACAGCTTACCGGAGAGAGGGCGAGCCGCCAGACGGGCAGCTCAGCAAGGGGTGGTTTTCTTAGCATGCCAAAGGGTGCTCCTATTGAGCCGACCTCGGACTTTGGACGCTAAGTAGAGATTTGCAAGCAATCGGATTTTTTATGCTACATCGTTTCGGAAGGATTACGTTAGTCCCGACTGAGAAGAAACGACAAGAAACTCAGTCGGGTTGTGGTCTGATTGGGGAAAACCTACCCGGTATATGCCGGTATCGGTTAAAATAGTGGGGCCGCCCACGTGTTGTGTATTGTGGGAATCAGTTCCGTAGCATATAAAGACTGACATGTTTTGTAAAACAAAAGTCACATTAAAATTAGAAATTATAATCCAATACCAAATGATGTCGCAATTATTAAACACATTTAATAGATGAAGATGACCCACACTGAAAAGCAAAACCAAATCCTTAAAAAAAACAACAAAATAAAAAGACACACAACAAAATGAAAAATCTGAAAACTAGTGAACCAAATGAAAATGCAATGAACACGAATACCGATGAAAAAGCGCTACAAAAACAAAACGAAAACCAACAAGACCTCAAAAAACTTCGAAATTTTAAAGTTGATTAACGCTTTCTATAAGAGTCGATATTTTAGAGTTTTTAAAACAAGATTTTAAAATAATTTCTTCACTTTTGATACAATCTTTCTTTTGCTGACACATCACACCTACATACCTACGTATTAAATAAAACTACTATAAGT
This sequence comes from Archips crataeganus, assembly GCA_947859365.1. Taxonomy (NCBI): domain Eukaryota; kingdom Metazoa; phylum Arthropoda; class Insecta; order Lepidoptera; family Tortricidae; genus Archips; species Archips crataeganus. Next base: position 21,967,351 of record OX402048.1, read on the forward strand.
GGGTAAAATTCGTTTTCCAATAATAAAAGCTTAATAAACCTGTTTGGAAATGCTTATATAAAGCCTATATTGTATAAAAAATAGCATTAAATTTTATAACGATGATAAGTATAATTATCATGTCGAGTTAAACTCGTTTTAAGACGTGAGTGATCCGTTTAGTTTTACTGTAAGTATATTAAATAACACAAGTATAGGTAGTTTCTGGTGCTCGATGTATTGCTTAAACGTGAACAAAATTAAGATAGTTTCTGGAGCTCGAAATTTTACTCAAAATTTTGGTTTTCTATTTGAAATTTAATAGTTAAGCTAGTTTGAATAATGTATTATGCGTTAAGCATTACGTGAAGAATACTTCGTGATAAATATCGCCAGCATTTAACGCTTTAAAATCATTAAATCTTTTCAAATAATTATCTCAAACAATTTGTCCCTGCCGCCCGCACACTAATAAATGAAAACCGAATCTCTGCTTCTCTAACATATCACGCCAGTACTCGAAATTGTAGAACAGTCTCTAATCTTTTTTTTTATTGTGAGAGGGAGGCAAACGAGCAAGCGAGTCAACTGATGGAAAGTGATCACCACCGCCCATAAATATCAACAACTCAAAGAGAGTCACCAATCTGTTGCCGGCCTTTATAGTAAGTCTCTTTAAAAAGTTCAAAAACCGTTAATCAACTTTCAAAAAAAGAACAAAACCGAAACTCGACCGTCAACCGTACACGAATACGAATCCCCGCTGCTGATTGGACGCCGTGGCCGCGACCGCCTTGCACACCGCTCGGCAGAGCGAGCGCGACGCGTCGAGTTGCGCCGACACGTAACGTGTGGCCGTGGCGTGGACGCTGCTCTCTGCCCGCTCGCCGCTCGCGCCGCGCATCAGGTGTGTGCTCACACTGCGCAGGTTCTGTGCGGTGTGAGGACCAGAATCTACTAAGTAGGTTTGATTACGGGCAGTGGTGAGGCTCGTGGGAAATCGCGGCCGATCGTTCCTCAAACTGAATGATATCAGGTCAGAAAAAATTGTATGTATTAAAATGAGCATTTAAATATTTCATGCTCAATATGTGGTTTAGTAAGTAAAGTTAATTCATAATTCATAATGGTCTTTTAGAAGGCGCTGGTATACTATAAAAAGACGTTTAAAAGCGCCTCCTGCGACTTATTTTCAAAAAAAGCTTTTGATTTTTATTTATTTATTTCCACATTACATACTTCTATCTTTACAGTTACCCAAAATTTACTAATTACAAATTACATTGATAACAGAACACATTAATCTGAGAATCTTCCGACTGTGACCCCCAACCCCCGTATTCTTGAACACTTCTGACTATAAACTCTTCCTCCTAAATCTTGAGCTGCGACCGTGCCTGACCGCAGAAATCCTCGCGTAACAATCTTGTTTACACAATGAAATTGTAAAGTATAAGACTGTATGTGGAAAAATTGCTACCTCTAAGTTCTTTAGAACTTAGTGCTAGACCCGTAGACACATAAAATAACCCATGTTAATCAGATATAACATGGCGTGTCACAGCGACCGAATACATCCACATACGTATCTACCGCGTCGCTGTGTGTGAAGGACGCTGCCTCCACGCAGCCGGTTCTTAACGGTGTGAGAAAGGGACTAAATCTATGCCAGTACACCACTACTTAGTCGCTCTACAGATGTCGAATATGAAATACAAGAAGATAGTAGGTATGTTAGTTAGTACAGTCTCGAGTCCACCACAGCTTAGTAGACTGCTAGTCGCAAGGATCACGGCGCGTCGAGTGCGTACTTAGACCCAGAAAAATCAATCTTAGTGAATCCTTGGTACGATACCGTACCGATAAGGTTCAGTCTTTGTATCTACTATGTTACGGCAGGCTGGATAAGGCGACCGCGTGTCGATCTGCTACTTTTACATGAAAGCTACAAAAGACTTCATAACATGTCAAATATACCATAAAATTATAATTTATCCAAGTTATCGAGCTAGTACTGAGCTATGCTATGAGCAAATGTTCTTTTCCACAACCTTTTATTTAACTTGCAATGACTAATGATTTCACCAATTTCTAATGATAGGAATGATTGCAATAAGATTTGTTACATATAATACATTAAAAACTATTTTTTTACAAAAAAAACTTTTGTTCTCGTCCGAGTTAGGATGAACGACCAAGTTATTGCCCATGCGTCAGCGATTGACCACTTTAAGAAAAACATTATCAAGACAAGTGCTGTCTATCATTTGCGTTTGATAGCATTCACTATATAGCGCTGTAATTAATTTATAGTCAAGTTGTGTAGCTAATCAAACGCAAATGATTTCCCGTCGAGCGTCCTGTGCGCACGGGTGTGCGCACAACGGCATATATTTTTTAGAGCCGGACGCGGGTTCTCTCAGTAGCTCGTTAACTTGGACGGGGTATATACAATCATCATCATCATCATCACTAACCGCAGCAGTGACGTGCTCCTGCCGGCTAGCGGTGCAGACGTCGAGCTCGACGAACGGCAGCGCGTCATGCGCCGCTACGGAGGAGCGTCGCGGCGCTGGCAGCTGGGACAGCCCCAGGGTGCCGCCCGGCGCCATTGGGGACAGCGGGGTGCTGCCGCGTGAGAGCGCCTCCGGCTAAGACAGGGGCATAGGCTTCAGTCAACCCAAGTACCGAACAACGGCCGACCGATATTGTTTTCTCTTTCACATTGGCAGAATCATCGTTAGGAGTGGTCGGAATTTTCACGGCAAAACAAAACGCTGTCGCAATCAAACTAGTTTTAGAAATATTTTTTATCGATATTGATAGTTGTATATTGGTAGAAGAAAAAACAGTCTATGTCTAAAAATATTTGATAAGTACATAATTTAACGTCTGAAAAATAGCCGTAGTGGCCTAATGGTCTGATATATGGTCTCTCAAGTAGGGGGCCGTGGATTCGAACCTCTAAATTTTTTGCTACACATATGTCATCATCATTTCAGCCGAAAGACGTCTACCTAGTGCTGAACATAGGCCTCCCCAAGGTTCGCCAAACAGAACGGTCCTGCGCCATCCACATGCAACGCGTTCCCTGCAACCTTAACCAGTTCGTCACTCCATCTTTTTGGAGTCCTACCTTATCATGAGGTTTACTATGGAGACAAACATTCACGCGTCCTGCGCGAGCTGCACATGTGGCGTCACCTGGTAGCAGTGCAGAGTGACGCGCAGCCGCTTGGTGACGGCGGTGGGGTCGGCGCGGGCCGGCGGCGGCGCGGACAGCGCGCGCCACAGCCGCGTCCACGCGTCCTGCGCGGGCTGCACATGTGGCGTCACCTGGTAGCAGTGCAGAGTGACGCGCAGCCGCTTGGTGACGGCGGTGGGGTCGGCGCGGGCCGGCGGCGGCGCGGACAGCGCGCGCCACAGCCGCGTCCACGCGTCCTGCGCGGGCTGCACATGTGGCGTCACCTGGTAGCAGTGCAGAGTGACGCGCAGCCGCTTGGTGACGGCGGTGGGGTCGGCACGGGCCGGCGGCGGCGCGGACAGCGCGCGCCACAGCCGCGTCCACGCGTCCTGCGCGGGCTGCACATGTGGCGTCACCTGGTAGCAGTGCAGAGTGACGCGCAGCCGCTTGGTGACGGCGGTGGGGTCGGCACGGGCCGGCTGCGGCGCGGACAGCGCGCGCCACAGCCGCGTCCACGCGTCCTGCGCGGGCTGCACATGTGGCGTCACCTGGTAGCAGTGCAGAGTGACGCGCAGCCGCTTGGTGACGGCGGTGGGGTCGGCACGGGCCGGCGGCGGCGCGGACAGCGCGCGCCACAGCCGCGTCCACGCGTCCTGCGCGGGCTGCACATGTGGCGTCACCTGGTAGCAGTGCAGAGTGACGCGCAGCCGCTTGGTGACGGCGGTGGGGTCGGCGCGGGCCGGCGGCGGCGCGGACAGCGCGCGCCACAGCCGCGTCCACGCGTCCTGCGCGGGCTGCACATGTGGCGTCACCTGGTAGCAGTGCAGAGTGACGCGCAGCCGCTTGGTGACGGCGGTGGGGTCGGCGCGGGCCGGCGGCGGCGCGGACAGCGCGCGCCACAGCCGCGTCCACGCGTCCTGCGCGGGCTGCACATGTGGCGTCACCTGGTAGCAGTGCAGAGTGACGCGCAGCCGCTTGGTGACGGCGGTGGGGTCGGCGCGGGCCGGCGGCGGCGCGGACAGCGCGCGCCACAGCCGCGTCCACGCGTCCTCCGCGAACTGGCACACGCGCTGACGCGGCGCCAGCACCACGCTCGCCCCGCACCACAGCTGCTCCTGGCTCACACTCACGCAGTATCCACGCACCTACACAAAGGATACGTTCGCACGGCGGCCATTCGTTTCGACATTTTCTCGTATGCGGTATCACCGTATACGAGACAGCGGTTCGCACGGAGCTTACTCGATTCGGTTTTTTCTCGTATGCAGTCTTACGTCACAAAGACAACTGCCAGCACGCGCGCGACTCGTATTCGAGAAACCAGTTTGTTCGTGTGAACGAAACAACGTAAACACAAGCGCCATTGAGAATTCGATAAAATCGTTTCGATACGGCCGTATTCTCACGGTAAAAAATGTTTCTCGAATAAGTACGAGGTTTTATCGCATGGACGCCGTTTGAACGATTTTCAAAGTTGCTAAAGTCACTAACTACATTCGATAAAATCTCGTATACGGTATACGGGAAAAATGACGTCGTGTGAACGTAGCCAAATTCTACACAAGATAAGATTAGGCATATGTGGCGACGTAGTTGTAAAGTGACACAGTCATATTCATATCATATCAGAAAGACGTCCACTATGCTCCAGCAGTCCACAAAGGCCACCCCGAAAGAGCTCCACAACGATCGGTCTTGCGCTACCCGCATGCAAAGTGATTCCTGCCTACTCTACGTCTACTCTACGTCTTCCGGTTTGCGATCGCCTCGCAACCCTAAAACCTTACTTACCCATCGGCCGTCAGTTTTACGAGAAATGTCCACTGTAACTTAAACTAGGCCACTCTCCAAGCTATGTCAGTAACTTTGATTCTCAAGCGGATCTCTTCATTTCTGATTTGATCACGTAGGAAAACTCCGAGTATATCTCGCTCTATCGTAATGGACCACGTCTCAGTTCCGTATGTCGTCACTGGCAACACACCCGAAGTCGCAAAGTCACTTGTCCAATATCAGCTCCATACAAGGTGGCCCTTTCAGATGCTTAGATGTCAGCAGCTCAAATGGTCAGTCTACGTCGCCTGACCTACTTTGTAACTCAATGTGGAGCACGCTAGCCAGCGATCCTGCGCCATGTCAGTATGAACACGTTCGCTATTAGACACTCCTATGTCCCGTGACACTTAGTAACAGCGCGTTCTCGTCGCTTGGTTTCTGGTCTAGGCAAAGGCAAGATATCAGCAGCAATTTATTTATTTTATTTTCGGAGAACCAACAGCTACAAATTACAGAGTAGGTTAAACATGTAATAACATAGGAGCCAATTATAGGATCTCACAAATAGAACCAAGAAAAAAAAAAAGAAAGAAAGTACGCGAACAATCGCAAAGCTATGCCACACAAATTTTGATACAAAAAGATATCAGAACTAATCTCTATACAAAAATAAAACATATTAGTAAAAAGCAGTCACTACCTAGTACCTAAGCACGCTCAATCAAACCACCCCCCACCAACCGCCGCCTCACCGTAGATAGATTACAGTTGAATATATCGATATCCAGCTCTTCCGCAACGCCGTTCACACTACGACAAGCTCGCCTCAAAAAACTATTCCTCCTGTATTTAGTTGTGCCAAACTTAAGGGAAATAGGTGGATAGTATCTTTTTGACCTATTAGGGGTATTAAAAGATATACTGGACAGCAGTTCGGGACAATCATCCTTACCGTTGGTGATACTAAGGGCATAGATGATGTCCGCTATCTCACGACGCTTGTGCAACGGGATAAGGTGATGCCTCTTACAAAGGGTGCAGTAATCAGATGAACTATATGGGATCTTTAACTTAAAACAGAGAAACTTTATAAACTTTTTCTGTACACGCTCGATCCTATCAATATATGTTTGATAGCAGGGATTCCAAATTTGGGACGCATATTCAAGTTTGCTTCTGACATATGAACAGTATAAAATCTTAAGAGTTTTAGCTCTAGTGAAATTCAATGAGCTGCGCATAATAAACCCAAGCATCTTCAAAGCACTAGCAACAATACCATCAATATGTACATCGAACAATAGCTTCGAATCATGAACAACACCTAGATCTTTCATAAAAGGCAATCTTTGCAGCACAATACCCTTTAAACTATATACCGTTGGAATTAAATTACGCTGCCGAGAAAAGGTCACTGTAAAGCACTTAGATGGATTCAAATCTAGCTTGTTAATGCGGCAATATTCATCAAGGCGCGCAAGGTCAGTCTGGATAAGCAAGGAGTCAGCTTCAGACTTAATTTTGGCATAAATTTTCATGTCATCAGCGAAACATAGTAAATTCGAAAATATGCAGCACTTGTTAATATCATCAACAAAGATATTAAACAGCAGGGGCCCGAGCAAGGAGCCCTGGGGGACGCCGCTTGGGATAGGTACCCAACCAGACATGTAATTATTGACAACTACAGCCTGTGACCTATTATCAATGTAAGATGAGAACCATCTCAGCAAGTCTCCATGGATTCCCATTTTATATAATTTTGAAATAAGTACTCCGTGATCAATTCTATCAAATGCCTTACTGTAATCGGTATAGATAACATCAACCTGGAAACCGTTGTCCATCCCTTCTGTGACGTAATCATTAAGCAGTACTAGGTTAGATACAGTAGAACGATGCCTAATAAAACCGTGTTGATTGGAACTAAAACTATGTCTCAAAGCACTAAAAACTTGATTATATACTATTTTTTCCATTACTTTAGATATTATACATAGTTTAGATATAGGTCTGTATGTATCTACATCAGTTTTAGGGCCCCTTATTTAGCAGGTACCTAGTAGACAGCGAGCGCCGTTTTACTAAAGTTAGGTGTCACGCTTGGGTCACGTCATCGTCATGTCCTTTGTCTACTTCACCTTCCTACCTTGACGTCGAACTCGGTGTTGAGTACGTTGGCCAGCAGATCAGTCAACAGCACTGCACTGGCGGGCAGCGAGCGCCGCGTGAGTATGAAAGAGCTCGCTATCAGACACTCCTATATCCCGTGACACTTAGTAACAGCGCGTTCTCGTCGCTTGGTTTCTGGTCTAGGCAAAGGCAAGATATCACCAGCAATGTAGCAGGTACCTAGCAGACAGCGAGCGCCGTTTTAAAGTTAGATGTCTCACGCTTGTGTCACGTCATGTCCTGTCTACTTTACCTACCTTAACGTCGTGTAACTCGGTGTTGAGTACGCTGGCCAGCAGATCAGTCAGCGGCACTGCGCTGGCGGGCAGCGAGCGCCGCGTCAGTATGAACGCGCTCGCTATCAGATATTCTTGCATCACGCGGTTCAGCGCGTTCCCGTCATTGGGCTTCTGGTTGAGGCAGAGCCACGATATCAGCTGGAATTTTGTGTAAAAACAAGGTCAGACTAGGCGTATTATAATGTATATTATAATGGTTGTGATTATATCGCCAATGCGGGGTAAATACGAATTTTAGGTTTCAAATCTGAAAAAAAAAATAGTAATGCATAAATCAATGACGCCCAAGTCATTTCACACAGTCAGTATAGGTAAAAAACTTAAGCAAATGACCTGTTGCATGTATGTAGTAGTGCACAGAATTGATATGGAGCTGTACCCGTCTATTTAACAGAGTTAGCAAAGCGAATTCTCTCTGCTGCACTTTTGTATGCAAATGAAAGGGACAAGAAACTGTCAGTGGGCGTCAACAATCGCACGTCGATGGCGAGCTCGGTTTACATGCCGTTTGTTGGAATATTCGTAATATTACTCGTGATTTTTTGATTTTTCTCGTGGCACCTCAAATAATTACATGTCATGTTTATTCACCTATTAATCATAATTATGTAATTAAAAGTAGTAGATAATAATATTTAAATATGTGCAGGCAGTGGGACGTATGTGCCGGTCCATCGTCCTTATCGCTGACCAATTACGTGCATTCTCTGTTTTCTAGTACTAACTCTGTTAAATAGACAGAGTATAAGTCATTTTTCGGAACGTCAATTTGTTCATACGGACACGTTACATACATACAACAGGTCATTTACTAAAGTTTTTTGACTCTTGGTCCGGGTGAGCGGTTAGTTCCGAGGGAGTGTTGACGTCTCTCGATGGGAGCATAACATAGATGTCGCTAGTATCGCTGCAAAAGTGATTAAGCAAGCTGAGTTGTGCGATGCATAGGGAACGTGCAGAAACTATAGGCGGCAGCACTGATGCGACAGAAGAGACACTATACGGACAGTAAAATAAACTTATCAGGGTGAAACATTCAAATTGAAGACACCAGTTGGCAGCACCGTCTATGTGTACGTTCCCTAAGGCGGCAGCACTAGTGCGACTGAAGAGACACTATGCGGACAGTAAAAGAAACTTATCAGGGTAAAAAATTCAAATTGATGGCAGCACCGTCTATGTGTAAGTTCACTAAGGCGGCAGCACTAGTGCGGCTGAAGAGACACTATGCGGACAGTAAAAGAAACTTATCAGGGTAAAAAGTTCAAATTGATGGCAGCACCGTCTATGTGCACGTTCCCTATAGGAAAAATTTGTGTCTAAACTCCTGACCAGCGCTGGTCTTTTTTCTGGATTTTTCTGTGCATCCATGTTTCAGTTTGTATTTAGTATGAAATATATTGATTTCACAGGATAACCGTAAAAGTAAAAATTTGGAGTTGAAAAATAAAAAATACAAAAAGACTCCAAAAAACCAATCTTGATTAAAGTTTTTTACCTATATATTTACTTCTTTACTAAACGGGTGACATACCTCCTCAGCCAACTCGATATTGCCCTCATGCTGCACCAAATAATGCACAATAGCGATCTTATTTTCCGCAACTGTGCTCTTGAAGGCCGCTACCAAATCCTTCTCCGAAACACTCAATGTTACCACATCTAGTGTGTTTAGGTCCACCATAGCGTGGGGGCCCCAACCGTGGAGTGGGGCTAGAGTGGGCCCACTGCTGGTCTCCTCTGTGGGTATGACTATGTGGCAGCAAGGTTCGTGGTTCGGGCTTATGTCGATAAGGTGTGTGAATAGCATCGGTATGTGGACTAAGAGGTGGTCGTCTGTCGAAAAAAATATTAAAATTGTTTTAATAACTTATTTGAATTAATAGAATTGCTTGTTGTTATTATTATGTGAAAACCTTTTTCTAATCAGTACCTAACACCTATCTTGAGAAAAACAAAACTCACTTAACCCTTCGTATGCGGGAAGTGAAAAAAGTACCTGCATTCTATTCTCGATTGTCTCATACATTTTAATTATTCTATTAAAAAAACCTCATGGGTAAGCTAACGAAAAATTGCATACCAATTAATAAAGAGAAATCGCATTAGTGAATCATAGTTAAGAAATTTTTAAGTTAGAGAAAAAAACAATCCAGAGTATAATGCCAATTCACAGGAATAAAATAGACTCATCGATGTTTATGGTCAGTACTATTCGATTTTTAAACTTTAATTTTTTGACGACCGGGCCCAATTGCATAACAAAGTACAACTAATATTACCTATACAAGCGGAACTCTCGCTTCAGTTATATTGACTAGAAAGGGAGTTCCGCTTGTAATATAAGTTGCACTTTGTTATGCAATTGCGCCCTGATGGCCTAGTGGTTAGAGAACCTGACTATGAAGCTTGAGGTCCCGGGTTCGATTCCCGTGTCGGGGCAGATATTTGTATGAAAAATACGAATGTTTGTTCTCGGGTCTTGGGTGTTTAATATGTATTTAAGTATGTATCTATCCATATAAGTATGTTTATCCGTTGCCTAGTACCCATAACACAAGCTTTGCCTAGCTTACTTTGGGACTAGGTCAATTGGTGTGAATTGTCCCGTGATATTTATTTATTTATTTATTTATTTGTCAAGGTTACCGTACACGACACGAGCTAGAGAAATCACCAGCAAGCGTTTTGTACCTAAATTCTCTTACCATTGTACAGAATGTATGACGGTCGCAGTGACTTGGCCAGTGTCCACGGCAAGTCTGGTACCACACTGTGCACCACCACGCCGTGTTGCAGCACCGTGATGGAATACGCGAAGTTCACGCCCGAGTCTTTCAGGTCTGCGCTGTCTTCCAGCACGAGGGAGGTCGTGGAGTCATCTAGAGGCTGAAAGTTATGAGCTTGATTGTATGTAGGTGCTTTATCTTTAGTTTTTTTTAAGAGTTCTGCAGTGCATGCAGTGGGACGTATATAACGTCAAGATGATGATTTAAAATTAAACTATAACTATATACCGGTACACGACGAGAAGTAAACAAATTTAAGCATTTTTACTAAGTATGACCGAGGATGATATAGACTGGATTAGCAATCGCCATAGTAGATCGTCCGCAGGAAAATAGTTCGATTAATAAATCTAGATGGCGCTGAAATATAGCCCGAGGGTTTGAAAGCAAAACAACAAGACTACAGATGTTTCATATTACTACAAATGTATTATTTTTCAAAAATATTGCAGTAATATATCTGTACCTAGTCTTATTGTTTTGCTTTCAAAACCTCGGGCTATATGTCAGCGCCATCTAGATTTAATAATCGAACTATTTTTCCGCGGCCGATCTGTACTATGGCGATTGCTAATCCAGTCTATATCATCCTTGGTGTTGGGCAGTCTACATAGCACGCTCCAGCACGCTAACCTTGTACAAGTAGTGGTGCATGACACACAGCACGCCGCGCGCGCGGCACGCGATGCTAAGGTCGAGCGAGCAGTCGTGCACGCGCAGAGGCACCGGGTCGTCCTCGTAGGCGCCGCATGCGCTCGAAGCGTTGAGATGCGGCAGGCTCAGCGGGATGTTTAACTAAACAAAGTAATGTCCAATTACTTATTCTGTGGTCACAGCATGTCCATCATCATCATTTCAGCCGCAAGACGTCGACTCAATCATTACGGATGGAAGCGGCTTGAACCAGCGGCTAGTGTCCGACCGAAACCGATACCGAATTTCGGCAACGGTCTCAGTTTCGGCCGAAACCGAAACCGAAACTTCACACAAGGTTAATGTTTTGAGGGTAAAATAAAGAAAACGTTATTATAATCAACCGTAGGCATACGGTTGTGGTGCTGGCTCTGAAGTAGCTCTGGTTGAGTTCGAAACGCGTCAGTGTAGTTTGGTGGTGGTGGGTGATGGTTGGGTTTGTGTGATTTGTGTGTGTTCGTACAGTGTGGAGGTGGAGGAACTGCATGAACACACATTTCTTGCATAAACGTAACTATCGTAAGGTCGCGGGTGAGCAAAGTAATTGTTTCAGTTCATTACAGATCTTACTTATCTTATCGTACTGGCGATTTGCGAACGTATTAAAGCGGGCGAGCGCGCAGAGTGTTCGCCGCGAATGCGTAACGATTTCGTTACGCCTATAGGTCTGGGAGGCCATTATGTACACTCACGTACATCAGATAACATCTATTTTACCTACTACAAGTTTTGTACATCATGGCGTCCCAGCCCTATAGGCGCGACGAACTCGCTGCGCGATCGCGACTAAAGCTCCAAACGCACAGACAGCAGAGGCGTGGCGGTGCGGTGGCGGTGACGGTTGTAATATTCTAACTTGTATGAACGAGTTCGCGGTACGGTACCGCACAACAGTTCATACAAGTTAGAATATTACAACCGTCACCGCCACCGCACCGCCACGCCTCCGCTGTCTGTGCGTTTGGAGCTTAAATCGTTACGCATTCGCGGCGAAATCGCTGCGCGCTCGCGGCGAACTCACTGCGCGTTAGTAAATCGCCAGTGTGATATAAAGCTATTACTTGCTACTACACAAAGAAATGTCGAGGTAAAACGGGTGTCATATTAGTTATTCGTTTTCTCAATAGATGGCAGTGTTCCATGCACTAGACAGGGTATTGTTATGTTAACATAGAATCTACTTTAATTCGATCAACGTCAGCAAATCTTAACAGTCAGCAAATATTGACTTGAAATTTGGTATGAGTTTTTTGAAATCACACATTGTTTAAACAATCGTGTTGATACTAATTACTTAATAAAATAAATATCTCATATTTTCAGGGCAGGTGTCAAAACCACAGACTAGAGTGGAAACTTTAAATCTAGAATCGATTAAATTATAAACTCTCTTCAAGTACTTCAACTATAAAAAAAAAATATAATAAATATTACGGGACAATCTTACACAAATCGACCTAGTCCCAAACTAAGCAAAGCTTGTACTATGGGTACTAGACGACGATAAACATACTTATATAGATAAATAAATACTTAAATACATAGAAAACATCCATAACTCAGGAACAAATATTCGTGCTCATCACACAAATAAATGCCCTTACCGGGATTTGAACCCAGGACCTCTTGCTTCGTAGGCAGGGTCACTACCAACTAGGCTAAAGCGGGCAGAGTAAAGTAATTGTTTCAGTTCATTACATCGTTATTTACATTATAAATTAATAAGTATCGATAAACTCGTGCGTGGTAGATTGTGTCCCATCTTTAATTGACTCATTACACGCATATTGCGTTTCTTAACCTAATCGTATTTTAATTATTACATTGATATTGATAATAAAAAATAATTAAGTTAAATTTCGTGTATGATAGTTTTTCGAATTTTAAATGTTTAATTCCAGACATATTCGGACTGGAATTTAAATAGTTCGCTATTTCACACCGCAGCAATTTTTTCTAAGTGTAACGAAACGGTGTGTCAAGTGTCACCCGCATCATGCTACAGTGAAAAGAATATAATTATCAATTTTGTACGCTAAAATCGTTCGTTAGGTCCGTTCCTTGCATTAGTTTTGCTAACGAAGTTGCGATTGGCTCGTTTAATTATTACGTTAATGTTGAATCCCAAACGTGACACAAACAAATCCCAGTAGTGCCAAATATCCAGTCAAAGACACCCTCGTTGAGCAAGGATTGACAAATCTAGAAATAAGCTATAACCTCGTAAAGCCTACGTCAAATTATGGCTGTTATAATTTGAAACTTATTGCCAATCAAGCAAAGTTGACATTTGCTTTGACGTATATACTAAATTTAATTACGCTGCCTTACGAGGATAAATAAGGACCATTTGTGTTAAACATAAACAAACGTGTTTCTAAAAAGGGGGCGCCATGACATGAACCGATTTACACGCCTCAAACCAACCCTGTGCTCATTTGTAGTTGCGTCCAAAAATAAATGAGTACAGTCAAGAACATGAATAAAGCGGTCATGTTTAGCATATTTGTACACACCGACCACATTGTTATAGCATAAAGTTGTACCTATAGATATTTATGGTCTTGACTGTACAACGAACGAATATTCGTTTACCTAATTCTCCTAAAGATGGCAGTGTTCTACGATCAAACACGCTAAAGTTTGTTTCCTAGAAAATACTGTTATAGCACGGACAGTTAGTTTCTAACCCAACCTAACCTAACCTTAACCTACTAAAATAAACCATTTTTTGAATTTCTACCACGTGCTTCACAGCATGATGGTGATACAAGTATTACCTCTGAGTCGATTTGGTTTTATGAAGGATGATAACATAGACTGATTTGGCAGTCGCCATAGTACGGATCGGCCGCGGTTTTTGTAGTTCGATTATTAAATCTAGATGGCGCTGAATTATAGCCAGAGGCTTTGAAGGCAAAACAATAAGACTACAGATGTTTCATATTACTGCAAATGTATTATTATGCATTATTTTTTAAAAATAAAGTATTTACATACATACATAAATAAGGGTCTAAGTTAAAATAATATGAATTAATATATATATTATGGGGGTTTTCAGAAAAAAATTTACTCTTCTTGCCTTAATTGGGTATCCGTAATTTTTCATACAAAATTTATTAGTCAGTTTTGTGACGGTCCATACAACATGTATTGTATGTTAACTGCGTCACAAAACGGACAATTAAAAGAGGGAACACTTTTTTAATTGCTTAAATCGATAGTGATTGTGATTCTCAGTAGAAATAACCCAAAATTTGTTACGCTTTTAAAGAAAAGTACAGCGTACACTTTTTTCTGAAAATATGATTATGTTTCTTTAGATCTAAAAATACACCTAGTGTACAGACAGCCTAGATAAAAAATACATAATATTAAGCTTTTAAAGATGGAATAAGGGCTGTAACACTACAGGCTCGGACAATTTTTCGTTCCATTTTCGTGCGTTGAGCCTTTCCACTAGAGGTGGCCATATTGGTGGCCGATTCTACATAGGGTTACCATATGACAGGCGTTTGCCGCATTTGACAGGCATTTTAAGGTTTAGACAGGCGTGCGGCCGGCATTGGTCTGAGACAGGCATTTTTAAAAATCACATCCTTCTTCATTATTATCTGTTGGCTTTTACTTATTACTCACAGCGTTTTGCTTTAGTCAGGCATTTTTCTGAAAAAATCAGGCATTTTAGGTACCATAGACAGGCATCCCTCTATTTACATATGGTAACCCTAATTCTACAAACAGAAAAACGCCGCTACGCGCTATGCACTGCGCCATAGTAAATCTCGCGTCATAAATAAGTACTAAAAAGTTTAATATAAAATTAAAAGTTTTTTTTATTATGTTAATGAAAATAACTAAAAAGTTCAAAAAAATTCAATGGTGTTTGCGAAGTTCCCAATCCGCACTGGGCCCGCGTGGGAACTACGGCCCAAGCCCTCTCATTCTGAGTGGAGGCCTGTGCCCTGGAGTGGGACGTATATAGGCTGGGATGATGAGTCAAGGTCATAAATATAAGCTCTTGACTGTTACAACAGAATATTCGTTTACCTAATTCTCCAAAAGATGGCGTTGTTCTACAATCCAACACGCTAAAGTTTGTTTACCAGAAAATACACTTATAGCATGGACGACTTACATCTGCAATTACATTTGAAATTTACCAATTTTTTTCAGATTACCGCATGCTAACAGCATGTAGGTGATACATATCAAATAAAGCGTAGATCAGTCGATTAATATGACATTACTGTTGTAGAGATTAAGTTACGTACGATGACGACGATATCAAATCAACCCATCACTCGGAGCGGAACAATGTTGTCGCATACAATTTTGAAAAATTGGGAGAATAAAATCCATAAGTTAGTAGAAATAGGTAGAATTTAAAATGAAAATAGGTAGATCTATATACCACTTTAGTTAAATCAGTACCTTTTTAATGAATGAAAATGAGTAAAAATGTTTGAAATTATTTATGGATGGTGCTTTTACATGTTTTTGTTAAACAATTTCAAATGGTTGGAGTCAGGAACACCACTTGTAAAAAAAAAACTTTGTGTGCGCAGTTGTTTATCTAAGGTTTGGCAAATTTTCATATTATTCATGGGCGAAAACGGTCTCTCAACATTCGCACTTCTATGATGAAGTGGATAGAAACAAAGAAATTGTTTACAACGGAAATGTTTTGAAAAAGAGGTAGATTTGAGGCCGCGGGTGATAGAGAGGTAGACCGGAGGCAAAGTAGGTAGATCTACCAAAAAGTTGGTAGATGTGACAACACTGGAGCGGAGGCTCAGGCTCAGTACGCTTAGTATAAGTTTTACTTCACCAAAATACTTCTCGATCGCGTTTACGTAAAAAAATCAATTGCTAGGGAAACATGGACAGCGTCTCCGCGGCCGCGCGTCCATGTTTCCATAGAATTGAAATTTTTACGTAAACGCGATCGAGAAGTATTTTGGTGAAGTAAAACTTATACTAAGCGTACAGATCAGAACACGGACGGATCTGTGCCAAATTAAGGCATTCCTTTCCCATTTTAGGCTTCCGGTCCGGAGCCAAAATGGCAAAACGAAACCTAAGCTTAGTTTCGTCATGTCTGTCCGTCCGTCCGCGGCTTAGCGTAGTGTGCTACAAAAGCTGTAATTTTGCATGGATATTGTGTAGCAATTACCCCGACTGATAAAATAAAATGTACATTTTTTTTTCTACACTAATATCCAAGGAAAAGTCTTCCTTATATTCGTGACAATAGAACGCGAAGTACGTCATTGTATAGCACTTATTGAAGATTCGTTTTAATTTCAAGTTATAAGACAATAATGGAATTTCATACAACATTCTCTTTTGTTTTAGTGGGTTTCATTTTATTTATTGAATATCTATGACAGAATAGTATGTGAATTTACTTTTTAATGTCTTAGATAGTATCAATAGTATTGCAGCATGTCGGTATTTTCGATAGTTCTATCGCACTATGGACTATTGATAAAAAGACGTAATTTTTGTCAATTTTACATTTACACAAAGTTGATAGAATGCAGACATACTTCGAAGTGTTTTATGATCTTAAGTCATTTAAACGACAGGGATAGAATGAAGAATTTTCTATCTCAAGTAGAGAAACGGAGCGGAAACCCTTATCTATAAGATTACTTTCTTGTCCGTCTGTATGCCTGTCTGAACATACGTAAGTTTTGACGCCAGCAAGTAAACTTATTCGACCTGCTACCCGAGGACTATTAACAGACGTGACCAGCCGGTTTTTGCAGGGCCGTATTAATCACATTTACGCATCCCCGCACCAACGGGTTAACTCGAATCACACACTATGCACTACCTCGAAATATAGTAATTTTCAAAACACATCAGAAAGATGGACGCGTAATTCTGAAGAAAACAGAAGAACTTAAGGCTTAAGGCTTAAGGCTAAAAGCTTTTTGATTAGGTACCCGCTAGATGGCAATTATTAGTTCATTTTACCTGCTCATAAAATAAAATAGAATGAAAATGGGTGTAGGGTTATCCTTTCTCGCCCGATGTCTTACTCGGGGTAATAAGGGTACCACATTAGTTATTTTATTCCTCAACAGATGGCGATATTCCATGCACAGAACATCTTATCGTTGTGTTTACTTAGAATTTACATAATTGGCTGAAATTAGGTATTACCACAGAATATATAATAGTACTAACTGAAGTGTACTACTTTTTGACATCACACCAAGTTTCAAAGCATTGGTGATGGATGATTTTTCGTTATCGATGTGCTATAGAACTATCGAAAATATCGGCATGCTGCAATACTATGGATACTATCGTTACTAACGATCAAGTTCAATACTATCGCCTAATTTTCACTATCGATAGTATCGTTACTATCGACCAAGTTCAATAGTAGGTATCGCCTAATTTTCACGATCGGTTTTATCGATAGTATCGTCAAGGGTGATGTGATTCAATGTGATCGCTTTCTAAAACGTACATTTTTCCGAAATGCATGCATCGAATCGCACACTGCACACTACCTCAAAATATGGTAAATCTCAAAACACTGATGTTTTACATGGCATGACATGGGATCTTTCTGATGAAAGATCCCATGCGTAATTCTAAAAAAAAAACACGCTTTAAAAAATAAAAAATAAATTTTAATAAATTTCAATTCACTATTCTTATAGTGCAGTAAAAAATCTTAATAAGCAATTATTATATTGTTATGTCCAGATCAAAATTTGTAAACAATTCTAAATATTGATAAAATAAATAATAATAGTTTAAAATATTTTATTGTAAAAAAAGCGTGGGGTGCATGGTGTCAATTGTCAAGGATTATCATTTTGATAACATCTTAAAAAGCACCCCACGCTTTTTTTACAATAAAATATTTTAAACTATTATTATTTATTTTATCAATATTTAGAATTGTTTACAAATTTTGATCTGGACATAACAATATAATAATTGCTTATTAAGATTATTTACTGCACTATAAGAATAGTGAATTGAAATTTATTAAAATTTATTTTTTATTTTTTAAAGCGCGTTGTTTAGTTTTTTTAAACTATTATTTATTTTCTATTTTTTAGTTGCATTTTTTTTCTTTCTAACTTTACCCCCTCACCTACAACCCCCAAACCCCCTAAACCCATCCCCCCAACATCCCCCACCCCATTTCCCCAAACCCCACACCCTTACCCCCAATCCCCTAAACCCCCCTTACCCCCTCCTCATTTTACAAACCCCCGAACCACCTAAACCCAACCCCCCTAACACCGAACCCCCATACCCCCGGAAACCCACCCTCCCCCCCACCCCCACTCCCCCCACACGCCACCTGCCCCCCCACCCCACCCCTCCCACACCCCCCACCCCGCCACCTACCGACCCCTTCCAGTTCCATCATCAAACCCTTGTTACCATCTAGGCCTCTTACCCCCTCCCCATTTCCCACAACCCCCCAAAATCACTTACCCCCGAACCCCCCAACACCCCCACCCTATTCCCGTAAACCCCCAACCCCTAACCCCAACCGCCACACCCTAACCCCCAACCCTCTAAACCAACGACCCCCTTACCCCATAACCCATTCCCCCCCCAACCCGCCACCTACCCCCCATCCAGCTCCATCATCAGACTCTTGTTACCATCTAGGACCAAAGTACTCGTCAAAACGAATCAAACGAGCCCAAACTCGATGGGGTTGTTTCGTTTTATTGTGGAGTGCCTTTGGCCATCTTCCAGCTCCATCATCAGACCCTGGTTACCATATGGGATCAAAGTGCTCGTCAAGACGAATCAAACGAGCCCAAAATCGATGGGGTTGTGTCGTTTTATTGTTGAGTGCCTTTGGCCATCTTCCAGCTCCATCATCAGACCCTGGTTACCATATGGGATCAAAGTGCTCGTCAAGACGAATCAAACGAGCCCAAAATCGATGGGGTTGTGTCGTTTTATTGTTGAGTGCCTTTGGCCATCTTCCAGCTCCATCATCAGACCCTGGTTACCATATGGGATCAAAGTGCTCGTCAAGACGAATCAAACGAGCCCAAACTCGATGGGGTTGTGTCGTTTTATTGTGGAGTGCCTTTGGCCATCTTCCAGCTCCATCATCAGACCCTGGTTACCATCTGGGATCAAAGTGCTCGTCAAGACGAATCAAACGAGCCCAAACTCGACGGGATTGTGTTGTTTTATTACATAGTTCCTATGGCCACCATCCAGCTCCATCATCAGATCAGCTCCATGTTACAATAATATTGCATTGTCATCCAATTTACACATATGTGCAAAATTTCAGCTCAATCGGAAACCGGGAAGTGGGTCAAAATCGCGCCCTAAGGAGTCGGTTACAAACATACATATAGGTGAAGCTAATATAAAGCGTGTAAAAACAGAAAAGCTAAAGATATGCTCTTTCTGATTATCCACTACAAGGCCACAAATAAACAAAGAAAAAATATTCAACCTCTTAATTTGGTATTTCTTCTAAATCGTTTTTAATTGCTCATATAATTATTAAAGTAGACTAAAAATGGGTGTAGGATTATCCTTTTTCATCCAATGTCTAACTCGGGGTAATAAAGATGCCTCATTAGTTACACTATTCCTCAACAGATGGCGGTGTTCCATGCACTGAACATGGTATCGTTATGTTTACTTGAAATCTACGTATAGCTTCGATGACTGTCCAAACATTAGCCGATTGGCTGAAATTTTGCATGATTTTTTGACATCACGCCAAGTTGCAAAACTCTGGTGATGATTTTATAATAATTGTTAAGCTACATTAATTACATTCTGATTCATGATATTTGCCTCTTGCCTATTATGTTCTGCTTGCAAATCGAAATAACAGGACACAGGTGTATAAATGACAGGATTTTATATATATTTTTATTATTTTTATCTCGTTGTTTCAGCTAATCTCCGATAGAGCTGAATCAATTTTAATGGGATTTTCACTAGCTGATGAGCAGTGTTATTTGCAATAGCGATAGCTTGACCTTGAGAAATAGTCGATAGTGCTATAGTACTATCGAAAATATCGACATGCGGCAATAGTATCGAATATCGCTAGTGAAAATTGGTGATACTAATACCTGGTTTACACTCGCATACGAGTGGCGAGACGAACTGCGGGACGAGCCACGAGACGAGAGTGTGAACAAGCGCGCCTCGCGCCTCGTCTCGTGATTTGCCTTGATTTTGAGGCTCGCGTCCGGAGCGAGACGACGAGGCGAGAGTGTAAATCAGGTATCACGATAGTATCGCATCAAAAAAGTCGATAGTATCGATAGTTTTCCAATAGTATAATGAAATGTTCGACTTTCGATACTTTTGATCTTTAGCAATAGTAGGTATTACTTGGTATTACTTATTTTCATCAATCGATAGCATCCGTAATCCGGGGTCGCACCTCTTGAGTTTTGCGGAATTTATGTGCGAAATTACATTTGAAATTTACCTTGAGCTTTACGCTGAAGGAAAACATCATAAGAAAACCAGCACACACACAATAAATTCAATGGTGTGGGTGAAGTTCCCGATCCGCACTGGGACGTATATAGACTGAGATGATGATGATGATCTCCATTCGAAATTGGCGAAAAATTGTTCAATTTAAAATACGAGTGGAGTAGTGAGAATTAAAGCTCTATCTATTTTGTCAACTAGCCGAAGTTTTTATATGTCTAGTAAATTTCTAGAGCCTAATTTGAAAATTAGATTCTACATAGAAATAGAAGCTATTATTAAGTTATTTTAAATAGAACGGATAAAGTGCATACAAGTGACAAAGTCAACCGATTGTTTTTTTGTAATCGGAATGACAATCTATCAATACCATAATCATAGAGTAAGTATTATGTACAGGTGACATAACAAGGCGGTATATCTTCACAGTTATGCACTATTTTAATTTATAATACGGACCCATTTATTTCTATAAGTACTTGAAAGTGCGAGCAGGGCCCAAATGCATAACAACGTACAACTAATAATTACAAGCGGAACTATTAACTAGAAAGGGAGTTCCGCTTGTAATATAAGTTGTACTTTGTTATGCAATTGGGCCTAGGGGGCAATCTTCGATCAACAATTAATACTACTTACTTGTATTATATTGTTGATCGAAGGGAGCAATCATTGAAACTACATCGATGAAAACACTAGAAACTTTCCTTTCTTTTGCGTATAGTTTTAAAGCTACAGCAAATTAACTTGGTAACTAGTTGAAATAATTGATAAGAGCTAGAATATTCCACTGCTCCACTCGTATTTTAAATTCAGCATAAGGTTGTCCTCTTAAGGTTAAAAGGGGATGCATTTCAGAGTTAGAGCAGATTTTAGCGACCTCCTAGGACAAAATCTAATGAATTGTCAGTGATTTGAAAAACTACGTTTATGATTTTATCATTTAGGACATATAGCGATTAAAATACAACGGTGCCTTACTCTGCAAAGAAGCCGCGAGACGAGGCGACATGCTTAAATTGGAATTTCAGTCGCAAAGCATAGACGCGCGTGTTTTGGCTGAAGAGAAAACAAGATCTGGGGCTAAGTTCAGGAACGGCCCAACACGGTTTGCGAGCGGTAATTCGATCGTTTGCGAGAGGATAGGGATGGGCTGAGCTTGGGATGAGCCTTATTTTCCTGTTAATTCGCTTTATAAATAAATAAATGAATAAATAAATAAGGCTCATCCCAAGCTCAGCCCAAACCTCTCGCAAACCAGTGATTTTTGGCGTTCCTGAATAGCAGTTCATCTCTATCCTCTCGCAAACGATTGAATTACCGCTCGCAAACCGTGTTGGGCCGTTCCTGAATTTAGCCCCTGGAGCTGGCGCTTTGAAATTATTGATGGCAGTGGGGACTTCTTATATTTTATACAATATAGGCTCGCGTTTGACCACAATCACGCCTGATGGAAAGTGAAGATGAGGCCTACGATGGAGCACGCTTGCCTAGTAAATGCTCATTCAATCTAGACTTGAATGACATGAACGTGATGTACGCAAAACCGTTTAGGTTAATTTCGTCCACATTCCCACTTCGTCAGCAATCCCATTTCGTCCGCAATCAATTCCCGATTCGTCCACTTCCCATTTCGTCCTCATTCCCATTTCGTCCACATTCCCACTTCGTCAACATTCCCACTTCGTCAACATTCCCGTTTCGTCCACATTCCCATTTCGTCCACATTCCCATTTCGTCCACATTCCCACTTCGTCAACATTCCCGTTTCGTCCACATTCCCATTTCGTCCACATTCCCACTTCGTCAACATTCCCGTTTCGTCCACATTCCCATTTCGTCCACATTCCCATTTCGTCCACATTCCCATTTCGTCCACATTCCCATTTCGTCCACATTCCCACTTCGTCCACATTAAATTCCCATTTCGTCCACATTCCCATTTCGTCCACATTCCCACTTCGTCCACATTCAATTCCCAAATCGTCCACATTCCCACTTCGTCCACATTCAATTCCCATTTCGTCCACATTCCCATTTCGTCCACATTCCCACTTCGTCCACATTCCCATTTCGTCCACATTCCCATTTCGTCCACATTCCCACTTCGTCAACATTCCCGTTTCGTCCACATTCCCATTTCGTCCACATTCCCATTTCGTCCGCATTCCAATTTCGTAACAAAATAGTAACGGAATTGGTATTGGTGGTTGTATCTGAATAGTATTGACCCGCACTGTGCTTAGCAAGTATTTTTCTTAACATGAATACCTTAATGA
The DNA here is from genome assembly GCA_947859365.1 of Archips crataeganus. Taxonomy (NCBI): domain Eukaryota; kingdom Metazoa; phylum Arthropoda; class Insecta; order Lepidoptera; family Tortricidae; genus Archips; species Archips crataeganus. The sequence continues at coordinate 21,990,002 of OX402048.1, forward strand.
ACTAAAACAATTACTTTGCTCACCCGCGACCTTACAATAGTTACGTTTATGCAAGAAATGTGCGTTCATGCAGTTCCTCCACCTCCACACTGTACGAACACACACAAATCACATAAACCCAACCATCACCACCACCAAGCTACACTGACGCGTTTCGAACTCAACCAGAGCTCATCTTCAGAGTTACCACAACCGTATGCTATGCTACCAAACGTTAAACTAACAAACCAAAACAAATGTTTTAACTTGTCACTGTAACTTCTCAAGTACCCACTTTATTTTTCTTATTCTCAAACTACCCCACAAAAATTAACTTTTATGGACATATTTAAAACTACCTTGAATTTTTTTTTTGTTTATTTATTTATAAGGCATATTTAATTAATACTAACTGTTCAAATTCGACCCAAGCCGCAGTAAAGGAGAAGATACTAAATTAACCTGTTCATTAATAATAGACCCCATAGTGTTGTACCTAATTATTTCCATGCATTCCAGAGCATCCAGACGCAACCCCTTGCCGCAATAATGTAACACTTCATAAGAATCTGAATCTAACAATGAATGATTTGATTCCAACAAATGTTTTGCAAAATTCGATCTATCTGGATGCTCATTCCTATATGCCGAAACATGCTCTTTAAATCTAGTATTAAAACTTCGGCCTGTCTGTCCTACGTATATCCCATTGCAGTCATTACAAGTAAGCTTGTATACCCCCGATCTAGTTCCCTTATCTACCTGTTCTTTGTGGTTACATAGCCTAGAGTACAAAGAGTTGTTAGTCTTAAAGGCAACATTAATATTGTTTGATTTTAAAATGCCATAAATCTTATCAGACAAACCCCCGACGTAAGAGATGCTAGATCTATATTTGTTAGTAGACTGAGAAGGTAACGCAGCGTAAAGCATGCTATTTACTAACCGTGCCTGCTTCTTTTGAACTAAACTATCTACCATTGATTTTGTATAACCATTTGAGATCGCTATCTGATAAATAGTACTCAACTCTAAATCATAATGTTCCTTAGAAAGAGGCACAGTCAACAATCTATTAACATAACAATGGAAAGCAGCCAGTTTATGCTGCCACGGATGATTAGAAGATGCTGGTATAACAGCATCTGTGTACGTGGGCTTACGGTATATTTTAAATTGATGTTTACCATTTAATTTTGAAATCGTTAAATCCAAAAAGTTCAACGAACAATTTTCCTCCAATTCTTTTTTGAACCTTATCTTTACGTGCTTGTTATTCAAACCATTAATAAACACGTCAAGCTGTCTCATACTCCCTCTCCAGCATAGGATCAAATCATCAACAAACCTAAAATAGTACACAATATTACTATTACCCACAATATACTGATTCTCAAAATGATCCATAAATATATCTGCCATTAAAGGACTCAGAGGTGAACCCATAGCTAAACCATCACTCTGTAAGTAATAAAGACCATTGAACCGGAAATAATTTTGTTTCATGCATAAAGTTACCAAATCTATTAATTCACAAACTTCACCCGGATGCAACCGCTTCCTTTCTAAGTGGTCTTTTAGAATTTCTAGTGTCTCACTATATGGTACGTTAGTAAATAAACTGTCTACATCCAAAGAAAGCAACGTTGCATTCGGCGGTATGCTGATGTCCTTAATTTTACTAACCAAATCTAAACCATTTTTTAAACTATAAGAAGGTTTAAAGGAAGCCTTCACACGAATAATACTATTTAATTTCTTCGCCAATTTATATGCTGGAGCACTCACGTATGAGACAACTGGACGAACAGGCACATCATCTTTATGAATTTTAGGTAATCCATATAGAATTGGCGCCTGCGGATTCATGGGAATTACAAAATTCTTTTGTTGTTCGGTTTCAAAGGCAAACAAAGAACCCTTTATTAGTCTCTTTAGATCTTTGTGAAATGTAATTGTAGGGTCCTTACGTAAAACTGTAAAACCGTCCCCTTGAACGATATCTAAAACTTTCCGATTATATTGATACCTATCCAATAAAACAATACAATTTCCTTTGTCTGCCTTTGTCACCACTAAATCATTATCATACACTTTCTCCTGAATAGATCTCAAAGAATTTAATTCGGTTATATTGACAATACACTCTGTGGAATTGGTATTTTTAAGTGTATTTGCCACTAACACTTTTGTTTCAAAATCACCACAGTTACTTGTAATAGCAACCTCAGAATCTACCGCCAAACCTTCCACTATTTTTTGACTAAATTTAGTGGGTAGATTATATTTTAAACCTTTTTCCAATAACTGATTCTCATTATCCAAAAATTCCACATTAGTAAGATTTTTAACGCGAGGGTAGAAATTATGACCGTTAGTAGAACCTCGATAATTATTGTTCAAAGAAGAAAAAGATTCTGTTCGTCGTCCTGTAAGCCAACGTAACTTTTTACACTGAGTCAAATACTTTTTATGAGCGTCTACTGAAGCAAAAAACCGGGCTTTTTCATCCAAACGATCGAATTCAATTTTATGTAACTTAAAAGTAAGTTCAGACTGCAATACTTTGAGATGTAATTTTAAATTATCTCTAACACGGAACCAACTACGCGACTCTTCACTTAACCATATTTTCCTCGCCCTTTCCATTGCAATTCTCCTTTACTGCGGCTTGGGTCGAATTTGAACAGTTAGTATTAATTAAATATGCCTTATAAATAAATAAACAAAAAAAAAAAAAATTCAAGGTAGTTTTAAATATGTCCATAAAAGTTAATTTTTGTGGGGTAGTTTGAGAATAAGAAAAATAAAGTGGGTACTTGAGAAGTTACAGTGACAAGTTAAAACATTTGTTTTGGTTTGTTAGTTTAACGTTTGGTAGCATAGCATACGGTTGTGGTAACTCTGAAGATGAGCTCTGGTTGAGTTCGAAACGCGTCAGTGTAGCTTGGTGGTGGTGATGGTTGGGTTTATGTGATTTGTGTGTGTTCGTACAGTGTGGAGGTGGAGGAACTGCATGAACGCACATTTCTTGCATAAACGTAACTATTGTAGGGTCGCGGGTGAGCAAAGTAATTGTTTTAGTTCATTAATATGGACCTCCGCAAAGTAACGCCTGATTCAATAAATTATGAATACCTTAATCACAAAAATAATTAAAATCTTCCCTGAGAATTAAGCTAAGTGATAACGAAAACCGCATTAAAATCGGCCTAAGTGGGAATGTGGACGAAATGGAAATGTTGACTAAGTGGGAATGTGGACGAAGTGGGAAAAGGACGAAATGGGAATGTGGACGAAATGGGAATGTGGACGAAATAGGAATGTGGACGAAACGGGAATGTTGACGAAGTGGGAATGTGGACGAAATGGGAATGTGGACGAAATGGGAATGTGGACGAAATGAACCTAAACGCGCAAAACACTTCTGTCTCTGATCATGCATGGACAAAACTCAAAGAGTTGGCAGGTTGACTCACGGATCGCTGCAGATCAATTCCCCGACAGATGGCGCTCTTCTATGATTTAAAGCGCTAACGTTTGTTTTTCCGAAAATGCACTTATTGCGTAAACGACGATGACGAAATCGACCTAGAAGGTTGAAATTTGGCAATTTTTTCCGTAATCTCACATGTTGCGAAACATCGTGGAGGTTAATCTAAGTTTTAATACGAAAGAATATAATTTATAAGAGCAAGCTTTTTGTTTTAGTGGGTCAAATTCGTCTTCCATCCAAGATTTGACCTATACATACATAGGTACACTGAAAGTTAAATAAAAGCTTGTAATAATGAATAAATGTAACAGTTTAGTTAATAGATAAGTACTGTTCTGTCATAGTTATTTGAGACTATTGTGACTGGTGCACGCATTGGATGCGGATGGCGCAGGGCCCACCTGTTTAGCGAGCCTTGGGGGAGGCCTATGTTCAGCAGTGGACTTCTTTCGGCTGAAATGATGATGATGATGATGATGATGACTGGTGCAAAATGAGAGGGAACACGAGTGTGGTTTTATGAAACGAGGCGCAGACACAGAATAAGTAATAGTACTAACGTACAGAAGGATCACTCTCGAACAAAGGTCAACTTTAGGTATAAAACTTTCCTACTCCTGCTGCGTGCACGCGATTTAAAACTTATCGTGTGATACGAGCGTTCATATTCCGTTGGGCACCGCTGATCCGAAACCAAGGGCACAGGGTTCCCACTCGCCCATATTTGGTAGGTATATAAATCATGAAAGATAACAGTGTATATTAATTCAGTAAACTACCTTTAGTATGTAAGTAAGTTATTTATAATATCCTTTAGAAGTCATTGTTTGTTGCAAAAATCACAGAAAAAAAAGATGCTTAATTAGGCGCGACGCGGCTAGCGTGCGAACTGAAGGCCGCGCGACAACCTACTGCCATACTCCTCCCGGGAGGAGCGCCGGCCGAACATACCTAAACTGCGGAGTGAAACCCCCCTGGCGCAGAGAGGGAGTGTGGCTTGCCGCAAGTTCCTTTTGATTCTATCTGTGTTCAAAAACCTGTGACACTGACCTGGATGGGCGACAAGTTCTTGGAAGCTCATGCGAGGCAAGCCAACCATTGTTCACTCGCTTGTACAGTCGCGGAATGAAAAGGTTCATCACTTAATCGACTCTACGTCAACGAGTTAAGAGGGTTTATACCTGCTGAGCTGGCAACGTTGCATTTTTGTTAGTTTATCTCGATTATTCCATAAAAATTGAATGAAAATTAAAAATGTTTTGTATACAAATTGTTCTAATATATAAGTTAATGTGTCTACTGCAATAATAATTCGTGATAGATTTTTATTTTCTTCAAAAACGAACAAATTATTACCTAACGGTTTTTAAAGAAAATGAAAGTCTAATCACGAATTATTATTGCAGTAGACACATTGACTTATATATTAGAACAATTTGTATACAAAACATTTTTAATTTTCATTCAATTTTTATGGAATAATCGAGAAAAACTAACAAAAATGCAACGTTGCCAGCTCCGCAGGTATAAACCCTCTTAAGATCGAAAAGTGACGAACCTTTTCGTTCCACTACTATATTTGTGACAAGTTGTCGAAGCTTTGGCAAGTGTGTAAGGTAAACGTACCAATGCTCGACACCTTAACGCCCAGTAGGTGACACGCATCTGTCACCTCTCTTACTATGACATAAGATTGAAGGTGCCATATATTGGGTCGGTGTCGAGCACAGGTGACGTTTACCCTAAATGTAGCATAACGGTTCACGCGAACAAGGTGGGCAAAGGTTAATTATGTTACACATAGTTACTTTTTTAGCACATCAAAATACTCTCTTAATGACCCTAATTAGTTAACAATGGTATCTATTTAATGAACCTTAATTTAATAAATAATAGTTTTCGATTCAGTCAGTTAGCTCATAGCTTTTTCGGAAGCAACATCGTAACAAACTTATTTTATGGATAAAAATTTTAGTCGCATTTTTTATTGTGATTTTTGTTTTTCGACCTCTCTTTGGTTTCCTTGCCTACTTTGTGAACTGTGAGTGGAGCAATAAATTAAACCTGTGTACCCTTATTGGTAAGTGTAACAATGAAGCAAACCTCATATATCGTTTTTATTCCCATTAGTTTTCATATTTTTTGCGACTTTTAAGGTAAACAATCTTGACGAGTCTTTTTATTGCAAAACGCTTTTCAAAAAATAGTAACTATTACTTATGAAACCAAAAGAGTGTAAATGACCATATTTCCTTTCAAATTGTTACATATTAGCTGTGACTTATTTTTCAGAAGTGTTTTTCAATAAAAAGACACGTCTAGATTGCTTATCTTCTTTCTAATGCTAAAAAAACGAAGTCTAGTCTCACTCTTAGACCCGTACATCTTTCTTTTTTCATTTCGAACGTGCAAAAGAGCTGAGACATACTGTCACGGTGGCATAAAGTCACTAGTGCGCGCCAGCCCTTATCGCTCAGTTTTGGGACATGTATGTCCCGGTAATGTGTGCGTGTGTACGTACGACTGTCTCGTGCGGCAGATCGGCGTGCAGCTGTAGCGCGGAGAGAGTGGGCGTGGCCTCGGAGGGCGACGCCTCCTCATCTGAGAAGCTCTGCGCCCGCGCACGGTAATGAATGTAATACAGAACCTGGAATACAAAAAGGTTTAATTATTAACCTTTTGAACGCCACCAGGCCCCTCTTTCCTACTGGGCGCTATGGACGATGGGGCCCCCTAGTGGCTATAAAAAGTAACTGTTTAATACATGTAGATTTTGGTTTTATCTACTCCATTTGTTGGTCATAGCCCATGGGGCCTCTTATCCTAATGTGCCCTGGGCCCCTAATAGGATATAGAACTGAACGCCACTCATCGTTTTCGTTACAAACAAAATTTATTCTTATGCGGATGTTTTAATGTTTTAATGTTTATTTGGGCACAAACGGTACATTATTCTTAAACCTAAACATAGTTACAATTCACATAAACCAACGAAGCTGCCACCAGTTATTAATACAATTATACGTAAAAATAAACAAACGGGAAAATATGAGCCGAAAAACAGAATGCTGACTAAAAACAAATACATTTATATACATAATTATACAATTTTGGATAAAGGAAATGAGATGTTATCCATCCATAAGTGACTTAATGTTACACTTAAACCCACTGAGAGATAAATGAAATATATCAACCTGACTAAATTTAGTATTGTGGGCTTTACAGGCTCTATTAACAAAGGAGTTAGATTTATATTTTTTACGTGTGAGAGGGACATGAAACAGTTTACTGACATTGCGTGTGTTCAAACGAGGGGTTTTCAATCCTAATCTACTTAACATATAAGGGGAGTCAATGCGGTTTCTTAAAATTCTATATAAAAATATCTGATCCTTCAATGCACGTCGGCACTCGAGCGAAACCATTTTGCTTGTATCAAATTTGGATTGTTTATAATTTAGATGTTTTAAGAGCTTATTTTGAATTTTCTCAATCGAATTTATGTAGATATGATAACATGGATTCCATATAGACGATGCATATTCCAGAATCGGCCGAACCAGGGAGCAGAAAAGAGTTAACAAGGTACTGGCCTCCCTAAACTCTCTACCCACCCTCAAGACAAATCCTAGTAGGCGGAACGCTCTCTTTGTTATATTCTCAATATGGTCGTTAAATAATAGTTTACTATCCAGGTAAACACCCAAGTCCTTAATATTATTAACTCTTTTCACTAATTCATTGTTTAAATGATAGTCGAAATTAATAATTTGTTTTTTTCTACTGAAAGTAATAACATTACACTTTTTAACATTTAGATGCAATCCATTTGTATTGCAATATATATACAAGCGGGAAAGATCTTCCTGCAACGCACGACAATCTTCGACGCATCCAACAGTATTAAAGATTTTCATATCATCGGCATATAGCAAACAAGAAGACGATTTGAAATGCAAAGTCACGTCATTAATGAAGACATTAAAAAGCAAAGGTCCCAGATGAGAGCCCTGGGGAACACCAGATGACACAGGAACGAAACTGGAACAGTAGCCCTTCACAGCCACAGCCTGGGAACGGTCACGCAAGTACGAGGTAACCCAGCGCAGAAGGTCACCTAGCACGCCGGCAGATTCAAGCTTTCCCAAAAGAAGAGTATGCGATATCTTGTCGAATGCTTTGGCAAAATCCGTATATACAACGTCCACCTGATAACCCTCATCCATCCCACAAAGCACTCTGTCCATAAACTCACCCAGATTCGTCTCCGTGGATTTTTTATTAACGAAGCCATGCTGCTCTTGTACCAAGCATGGATGTGGGTAGGTCTATTTTTGTATTTACCGTATTGTCGTTCTCCTTTGAAGACATGAGTAATCTGTATTGTTTCATTATGAGTGATTATCACGGTAGTTTCATGCCATTACAAACCTGGTTGACACAGTCCCACTGGGCCCACGAGAACACATTAACTATAGTCTCCGGGTCTGTGTAGATGCCATCAAAATTCCACTTGTCAGAACCATCGTCGCACTCGTTCAGAAACTGCGGCGTTCGGTACACTTTTATATCTGGAATTGATATAGAGAATGCCTTAATAGAGACTAGAGTTAGTAGAGAGACATTTATTTACATATATGGAAAAAACCATAACCATAGATGAAATATTTTAATGTTTTTTTATTGTATATTTAAACCCACACTTTTTTAGATTTTCCTGTAATCTATAGATATTAGTAGCAGTTTCTAGGATAACGGGGGAGTGGTCAATTTTCACCTATTTTCTGAAACAACTTCATAATTAATTATTTTATTCATTTTAAAATCATTAAAAATCATATTTGTGATGATCACAACAAGCCCTTTTATTAGATATATCTATTATATCACACGAAACAGTTAGCTAATGCATTTATTAAATTTTCTTATTTACCCCATTTCACTTATTTATGTTACACGTTTTTGGATCACAGACTTACATAATGTGTGGTACATATGTCAATACACAAAACAGACAGACAGACAAAAATAAAGACATACAATCCTGTAAGGGCACTATTTTTTAGCTTTTGAGGTATGGAACCCTAAAACCAACATATTTGAAAAAACAAAAGGAATAACAAGAGTCAATTATACTACCTAAATAGATAATCGTAACAAATAACACATTCTTACAATACAACATCAAATTGTAGAATTACAGTACTTTCTAATGGATGCTGATATTATTATAAGACCTGACTAAATTGTATTAACCCCTCATATGTCAGAAGTAAAAAAAATACTGCATTCAAGATTCAAGTCTTGTTTGTTTCAAATATTACCAGTTAGACGGATTGAAATATGAATAGAAAAAAAATGCCTTAAACAGGGGTTAAACAGTCATACATAATCATAACAAGAAAAAGACAACTATACACCGTGAAATTTAAGTGGTCGTTTTCCCGAAACGAGGTGATTTAGTTTCGATTGTACAATCGATTTATAATTACTATTTTGACTAGAGTCAAAAATCCAATTGTGAAAAACGAAAGTCGAAAATGACCGCAAACCAATAGTAACGCTTTGTTGGTACCTAACCTATGGTACGATCGTACGCTACTTGTACCAACAAAGCGTTACTATTGGTTTGCGGTCATTTTCGACTTTCGTTTTTCACAATTGGATTTTTGACTCTAGTCAAAATAGTAATTATAAATCGATTGTACAATCGAAACTAAATCACCTCGTTTCGGGAAAACAACCACTAAAATTTCACGGTGTATAAAATATTTTTCAACTGATCCTTGTGAAATGTTTTGAGCAGGTCTATAATTTATGATTTCTGTTTTTATTAAGGTCTCTGAAAGAAAACACACAGGATAACATTTTGATCCCTATTATTAGTTCTATTCTCTTAACACTTACATTCAAGATGCTTGAACAACAGAAATCTATCATTCCTTATTCCTGGACTATATTTATTACTTTTCCCATAGACATACTGCAGCATAATCTGTTTAGTAGAACTTGCTTCAACTTCTTGTGGAGTTTTATCTTTGTCCGGCAACAAACACACCAAATATGGCAAATATAATGGTTCCTTTATCTCCGAACCTTCAGTAGGAAGTTGCTTAACAACATACACCAGCAAGCTGTGGTTAACATTTACTGAAGCCTGAATAATGTTTAGTTTTTCATCAAAAGTGTGAAGGGTAATGAGAGATTTAGTTTTATTGGTGTAAAGACCAATGTTTAGCACTTCTTTGCCATCTTTTGTCGATATCCAGGAGAGAACTTGTGAACCGTCTTCCTCTTGTCCGAGCAAACGCCATTCTCGAGCTGTTACTTCTGTAAACATCAGATAAGATACCCGTATTATTCACCGTAACATAATGCATTTTGATTAGTTCTGAAGAAGTTTTTAAGAGTTTTTGGTCTGATATACGAATGATTTTTGAAATTAAAGAAGGTATACAAGATTATAAGCGATGATAAAAGTGTAGGTGCGCCGACCTACCTGCTTCACCCTGGCCTTGCAAAACACCGCAAAGTTTCACTGCGATGTTCTGAACAGCCATTTCGAACAAATATCAACACAAACAACACCTGTATTTCACATAACGTCTGCAATTACACTATATCGCCACGTTATCAATAGTTTATATTATGATGTACGCACGCCTTTATTGACTTTTCTCGCTCAATTTTCTATCAGCTGGCGCCCAGCTGTAGTTCAGAATGACATTAGCTATTTCATGACTACCAACAACACAAACCAAAGCACAGCTGCGAAGCCGCGGGGATGTAACGTTTGATGCATCAATCAACCAATCAGAAACAAGCATCGGTTTAAAAAAACCGTTCCGTTCTACGGGAGGGAACATCTAATTGTCATTGCTCAACTCTATAGTGATCTATGATCATTATTTAGATTTACGATCTATTTATTTTTTTGCATTAATATTTGAAACTCGATATAAATTTTCTGATAAAAACGATAACGATGTCATACACTGTTTTTTCGAACTTAAGTTAAACCTTAAACACCCACATTATCTTGAACATCAAATAACTTTGCTGGTTTTCTGTTTATTCCTTTCTTACTACATTCAATTTTTACATTTCTTGATATTCACATACGAAATTTCAAAAGCTACATATTATTGGTGAAACGGAACGCATTCCCAAGCTGACGTCCGTTTTCAGAAGAAACAAACCTGAAGTTAGCAGTTTGTCCTCCTGCAGGGGTACCAGGGTTTTAGCGCGACATTTTCGCGCGGAAAGCCGGGCGTTATTGAGCCGTGAAAACTGAAAAGTAACATGTAAATTTAGGCAATTAGCATAAGTGTATCGTTTTAGTTCATATTTAGTGTTATAAGAATCGTTTGTGCTAAGAATTAACTCTAAAAACTGTGTGTTTGTGCTCGTAGTTGATAGATCAGTACTGATGCTCAAGGAAATTTTGTTCATTGGAATTGGGAATAATTTGTGAATGATCAGGTATTTTTTAATCCTATATTTTTAATGTCTAGGGTATGGCCGGGGTAGTGGTGTATTTCATCGTGTATGTAATTTTATTGTTAGGTCTTAATTAGGTTAGAAACCTTTGGTGGGCGATAAGCCAAGCCGATACTGTCAACGGTTATTTGATGTATCAGAGCCTTTTATTTCTGTATTAATCGGTGCAATTTATTATTAAACGTGTGTCGGGGTGGTAATGTAACATATCCGTGCTATTTATATCAATTTCCAAAAGCGGATGGTCCGTGAATTGGCGAGACAGCGACGTGTCTCAATGGCGCTGACAGAGCTTTTCGCGCGCGATCGTGGTGGATTCGTGGCATTTTTTCAACCAGCTGATTGTTGAAATTCTAGGTTTTTATGATCCGTAACAACAGTTAACGCCCTCCCGTGAATATAAAAAATCTAAATAGTGATAAATAACGTTTCTACAGTCCTTAAAATACGTGTAGAAAAAAAATCTCCCGCCAACCAGTAGGGGGCACGCTGCTGGTATGTCGGCCTAGATGGTTACTTTAGAGCTTGTATTCCGCTTATTCCTAGTGATCACACGCTTCTGCGATACCACCTGAACATCTAGATAATAATTTTCTCGCGATAAATATAGAAATATGGTCTCAATTACGGTTGTCAACTGACATAACCCTATTTGCAGGTCGAACATGACATGCGGGATTTTTAGGTCATTATTCTATTCTATTGCATCTTAAATTATGATAATCGTGTCATATTGTTAATAAGCATTATCTTGCAGGCATAGGGGCACGTGTGATACTTAAGGAAACCCAGCCATCATGGCGCAAACTGAGTGAGTACATAGTGCACCTCTATTTTCGCAATAAGCTGACCTTGATCAGGTTTGTTTACTTAACATCACTTGACGATTGTTCGCAGTTCCCCCAGTGAGAGTACTGAGAAACGTATGACACTGAAACGGAAGAGAAACTCCACTGATGATGAGGTAAGTGACATCTGTATACATTTGAAATTGAGGCTTTGAAACAGATGTTACTTAGACATGTTTTTCTAGGAGGTTGAGAACATGCCACCACTGAAGATAGTGAGTAAATTAGAAGAAGAACTGACGGACCAACCAGCTCACAATGTGGTGGTGGAGTCAACATCCTCTAGTGATGATGAGTCCCAGTTTGAGAATATTGAACAGCCGAGGAGTGTGTTCACAGACTTAGATTATAATCCTGACAGTTTTTTAAGCCCACCGAGTTTACCTGATCTACCTAATTGTGTGCTGAGCCCACTGGAAAATGTTGCTAGAGGGGACTCCACACCTCATACTAGCAAGAGGCCTGGGTAAGAAACAAAACACTATCTTATTATGAACTTTACTGATTTAAAGTTCAGTAGAATTGCATTCCTTACTGTAGCGTCTCATAAATAGTAATAGGGTTACTAGATAAGAGGCACTATTAACCTACTTGTCTATAAGTGTTGTGATTATATCTACCCATGCAAAAGCTGCCTCATGTAATGCATGGAAACAATACAGAATATATATCTCAAATTTGTTATCTAGTTGATAGATGGTAGTTAATGTTTTATCTGAATACTTGGAGTAGGTACACTTGCCAATAAGTGACCAAAATGTCTTAACAAAGCCTGTATATGTATGTTCCAATTCATAAGCCTTCCCATTTCTGACCAGTTACAATTTTGTGATCAATGAATTTCACTTGCAGCCCAAGTAAATTGGAATGTGCATCTCCACCAAAGCGCAAATGCCCCTTACCTGGACTATCCTGGGCGGATCCCAAGGAAGTCTGGAAGGGCATGTGCGAGTGTGATGCCAGGTCCTGCATGAGGAAGAACCCTAATATGTTTGACAATCATCCTAACCTTCAACCACGGATGAGAGCCATCTTACTGGACTGGTTAAATGAGGTAAGCACTGCTGCAGCAATTTTGAATTATGTGTTGAATGCATCCATTCTTAGATCACAGGATGTCCTGATAATGGAAAGCATGCAGATTGAACTTGTGGATTATAAATATGTAGGGCATTTACTATGATACAGAAATTTCACAGCTTTTCATCCCTTATTTTGATATAAGTAGTAGTAATAAAAAGGGTTAGGATTTCCGTCTTTGATCTAGTCTAAACTCTTAGATACATCATCAGGAGATGAAGAGAAACTGCTTCGGTTACCCCATGTTATAAACAAGTCCATAATTTAATATACTATGGAACTGATTAGTATGATTTATGTAATTATGTAAAAATGGACTAGGTTTAATCATACCAATACCTTGGTTTGTCAAACAAACTGATGAGGAATTCCTATCCTCCTTTTTTAGCTGTTTTTAGCCATGACCAACCATTTTGGATATTGAAGATTTTGGATTGGAATTTTGGATATTTTTTTAATATACATATATACATATAACTTGGCCTGGTTTACTTGGGCAGCTAACTTAACTTTATTTGCACATTTCATTTCACATGCTAATGTTTTAATTGATCAGCATGATTCTTAAATTTTTAATTGTGCTGACTATAGTCCTATCGTTCTGTGACTTATTGCTTTGTCTGTGACAAATGACAATTGATTTCTAATTTAAATATTTGGTTTGGTATTTTCATGCTGCTAGAGATATGAAAGGTGAGTACATAACAGCTGTTAGTATGTCAAATAGAATATATCTGTCTGAAAGGAGTAAAATAAAGCAATTATTTTTGCACATTTTGGGAGGCCCCCAGCAGTGGGAAGCGCATAGGCTGAAGATAAAGACTTTTTTTTAATTTCAAATGTCTTCATTAAAAGTGTTGATAAAAATCTTTTCATAAAAGAGGTAATTTCAAAACAGGCTCTTTGGTGATACCTGATTATTAACTGAATGTCTTAAGGAATATTCTCGTTTTGTCTGTGTTTTGCAAGCTAAACTAATTTAAATCAAAATTGAAATAATATGCCAGGGAAGTAGAGTAGATTATGTAATATTTTAAACCAAAAGAAATACGATTATGAATTACTAGCTTTTTCCGGCGACTCCGTCTGCAAAGAATTCGTTTATCGCTATCCCGCGGGAACTATGCAATTTTACGGGATAAAAAGTATAAACTGTGTGCCAAATTCCGTCAGAATCCGTCAAACGTCGTCAGTCGTCGTTTTAACGTGAAAGAGTAACCAACATCCACACAGCCATCCATACAAACTCTACGTTTATAATATTAATAAGAAGTAAGTTTTTCATTCCATACGTCTGTATTTTACCTATAATATTACTTCTGCCGACATTAAATCACATACATAAATCCTCGGATCTGATGGCGGCAGAATAGATTCCCTTAAGCTCCAAACGCACAGACAGTGGAGGCGTGGCTGTGCGGTGGCGGTGACAGTTGTAATATTCTAACTTGTATGAACGGTTGTGCGGTACCGGACCGCGGACTCGTTCATACAAGTTAGAATATTACAACCGTCACCGCCACGCCTCCACTGTCTGTGCGTTTGGATCTTTACTTAGATAGATAGTAGAACAGAAAGTGAAAATATTTTTTTACTGTAGTCAACCTCTAAAGTTATGTGATGTCCTTTAATTCAATCCGAAAATTCTAAATGCGAAAGTAACGTATGTCTGTTATCTTTTCACGTTTAAACCGCTGAACCGATTTAGATGAAATTACGTATGGAAGTAGTTTGAGACACTGGGAAGGACATAAAATAGTTTTATCCCAGCAAATTGTTATTCCCGCGGGATAGAGATAAAATAATTCTTTGCGGAAAGAGTCGCATCAGCTTGTAATACAAAGATAAAACATGACCTAATGCAATACTCTGCATAATCGCGTTTACGTCTGTCTTTCTGTCTGGGCACCGTAGCGCCCGAAATCAAGAAGCTATTTCAATGAATCATATCATATTCGAAAGGTTACATTCTCCAGGTAATACTTAAGTACCTCCTCCGTTTTTTCGTCGATTGATAAGAGGCAACCGTTACTGACGGATTTATCAACGCACAGCCCAAACCACTAAACCGTTTGTGCTTAAATTTGGCAAATCGTTAGTTATTATGACCTAGGCATCCGCTATCAAAGGATTTTTTGGAAATTCCCACGGGATAGGAAATAACTAGGATTTATATTTTCACTTCAAAGTGGCCCTAACTCCGTAACTATAATTATCAAATAGAAACTTAGAAACTTCAAATTTGGCATGCATTTAGGTTATAACAGTAAAAAGTTTTAAGGATTTTGGGAAATCCCGCGAGTTGTGGAAAGAACGGAATTTATATGTATGCTCAATTCAATGGGATTTCTCAGTAACCATCCCTTTAGGATCATAGAGGTCAAAAAGGGATTTTTGGAATTTCCCACAGAATAGAAATTGGGAGTTGACCATACATAATTATTTGTGCGCAGACGAAGTCGCGAGAAAATGCTAGTGTTTAAATAAATTCCAAGAGGGTTACAATTTTAGTAGTTGGGGCTTTTCAGAAAAAAATGTACGCGTTTTGCCTTAATTATCCTTAATTTATTAGTCAGTTTTGTCACGGTCCGTACAACATGTGCGTCACAAAACTGACAATTAAAAGTGGGACTCTTTTTTTTATTGCTTGAATCGATAGTGCTTCTGATTCTGAGTAGAAATAGCCCAAAATTTGTTAGGTTTTTAAAAAAAAGTACAGGGTAGGTACACTTTTTTATGTAAATGCCTAGTTACGTAATTTTTAGCGGTATTATTTTCTAACCCACAAGTAACTAATTGCCTTCTTTCTGGGGCCCAGAATGTAGGCCAAGGGGCCAAGGTAAACGTATAACTAGTTTTTTTAATGAAATTTCCTTCAAGTATTAGGACAACGGATATCTAGAGCCTGATGTGCCTAATATAGAGTGCGATGACCCCTTTTTTGTGCGGTACATCGACCTTTTCAGAACCAACGTGTTTCGCCGCCATTATGCTTTTTATTCGTAACCAAACGTTATTTGTTATCACTTTATGAAAATCAAATATAATTTCGTAATGATCGTTGCTTTTTTAACCGCTTTCAAAAGGAGCAAATTATTTTACATTGATATTATTTATATAACGTACCGCGCTGATATTTAGCGATTTATAGTCGCGGGAAATAGCTAGTAAGAATACCCTCCATGTAATCATGTATCTACACCGTGAAATTTTAGTGGTTGTTTTCCCGTAACGAGGTGATTTAGTATCGATTGTACAATCGATTTATAATTACTATTTTGACTAGAGTCAAAAATCCAATTGTGAAAAACGAAAGTCAAAAATGACCGCAAACCAATAGTAACGCTTCGTTGGTACAAGTAGCGTACGATCGTACGATAGGTTAGGTACCAACGAAGCGTTACTATTGGTTTGCGGTCATTTTAGACTTTCGTTTTTCACAATTGGATTTTTGACTCTAGTCAAAATAGTAATTATAAATCGATTGTACAATCGATACTAAATCACCTCGTTTCGGGAAAACAACCACTAAAATTTCACGGTGTATATACCTATAAAAACAGTTCAAGTGCGAGTCGCACTCGTAGGTACATGAAGGGTTCCGTACTTCCGTACAATGTTTGAAAACGCTGATAAAAATCACGTTTCTTGTATGACAACAACCTTTAATTTTCAACTTTATATTTAACCCCCGACACAAAATATGTTATATGTTTGACCGCTATGTGTGTGTGTGTGTGTGTCTGTCTGTGGCATGATAGCTCTTGCGATGGGGTTTTTAAATTTTTAATTTATAGTTATATTTCTAGTACATATTTGTTGTTTTCTTTCGCTTGACACGCTGCCGCGTGTCTAGATCGGTGAAAAATACAAGTGTCTATCTGTTATACCTGATTTAAACTCTCGCCTCGTCACCTCGCCTCGCGCCTCGCCTCGTCGTCTCGCTCCGGACGCGAGCCTCAAAATCAAGGCAAATCACGAGACGAGGCGACAGGCGCGCCTGTTCACACTCTCGTCTCGTGGCTCGTCCCGCAGTTCGTCTCGCCACTCGTACGCGAGTGTAAACCAGGTATTACGGTTGCGGAGATAGAGCTCAGTGACAGACGGACGGATGGACAGACTGTAGTCTCAGTAATAGGGTCCTGTTAGTACCCTTTGCGTACGGAACCCTAAGAAGCAGCGTAACTGATTCACAGACGACGTACCGTAAAGTCGGGGTGCTTTGACCCAATGGAGGATAACTTTGGCCCATATGAAAACCACGTATAGAAGTGTCTATGGGTCTAGCTCAGTGGTGGGTAAAGTACGGCCCGCGGGCCAGCTCCGGCCCGCGAAAGGATTATATCCAGCCCGCTGCCGGTCCTTCGAATCGAAATTAGTATGTGACCCACGATCATTAATTACATCTTGATCCAGACGTATAAAGTAAAATAATAGCATAAGTAATTAAAAACAAGGAATGAGAGTTCTACTTTCACACTTTTTACACACGTTTACACTTACGATTACGTTTGGCAGAGGCAGAGGTATTTAAAGATAAGTATTTCTTTTGTTTTTATTTGATTAAGTAAATAATTTAAAATAAAAGTAAAGGAGCCAGCTAGGCAGCTAGACTAGCCCCGTAGTTCAGTGTCGCTAGATTAAATAATTTCAAATAAAAAATGTTTCTATGATTATATAGTTAACGGATTAAAATCAAAATGCATCTTTGCTGCAATTCTGGCCCTCCTGTAAGATTTCTTAAGCTTTTTGGCCCTCCATGAAAAAAGTTGGATGAAATTCTGGACCGAGTTAATCCCACTTTTAGGGCCAAAGTAACCTGACTTCTTTACGGTACAGTACAGTCTTAAACAACAAATCTAATCTAATCTTATCTCTGGGCTGGCGCACCCCAATATCAGCTGCTTTCACTTGATCGCACACAGCGCAGGGCGTCCCGACTCGGGACTCCCGAGTCGTCGGCAACCCCTCACTCTCCGATAAACTCGATCCTCTTGCTCTCCGCAGAGACGTTAGCTCCCTTTGGGTATTCTATAACATCTACAACGGGGAATGCTCTGAGGAAACCTTTGACCTCATTCCAGCTGCGGGGTTCCATTAAGATCCACCCGTCGTAAGCATTCATTTCATCGACATCATGTTGACGAATGGGAGTCTTCGACGGTGCGTTTTAAGCGGTCTTTTTTGCCACGAACTTGCAAAATCTGGAAAGAGCTTCCCGCTGGGGTCTTCCCATCGAGTTGCGACCTGGGTGCCTTTAAGAGGCGAGTGTACAATTTTCTGCAGGGCCGACAACGCACTGGCATCGCGTAAAGCGTCTATGGACAGTGGTGATCGTTTAACATCAGGTGACACACTAGTTTGTTTGTACTCTAAACATAAAAAAAATGTATAAGGGCTTTTTGGGCTGCAGCCCAGGGCCCCCGACTCCCAATGGATATCATTTTCGAAGATAGTTTTTGACATAACCGCATAGTTGATTTAGTTTAGTTAGGTAGCATTCCAAGTAGTATTAGCCTCACGGTCCGCCCCTGCTGACTACTACTATTTTTTGTTGACTGTACATGCATTGTTCTCCAACCTGCATATGTGTACCAAATTTCAAGTCAATCCGAAGTCCGAACGCTAGAAGTGGGTCAAAGACTTGCATGATTTGAACTAAACAAACACGTGAAGTTACGCCTAATTTACACTGCGTGAAGTATCGTGACAATTTTGTTACGGTGTAATTCAGGACGTACAACGTAAGCCGTGGTAGCCTAGTGGTTTGACGGTCTTTCAAGCAGAGTCCGGGTCCTCTGAGTTTTTCGGAATTTATGTGCGAAATTACATTTGTAGTTTACCATGAGGTATACGGTGAAGGAAAACATCGTGACGAAACCTTCATACACCTGAGAAGAAATTGAATGGTGCATGTGAAGTTCCCAATCCGCACTGGGCTCGCGTGGGGACTACAGCCCATGCCCTCATTCTGAGAGGAGGCCTGTGCCCTGCAGTGGGACGTATATGGGCTGGGATGACGATGATGTAGGGAGTTCGATTCTACTTGACGTAATTGGGAATGTCTAAAAAAAATTACCAGTGGTTTTTATATTTTTTTTTGTATAGAAAAGTCAATTATAAGAAACTAATTTCAATATTTTGTCACTTAGTTCACTACTTTTTTCAAAATTAATTATTGAAACTATTTTGGTTGATGACGTCAGATTGTAATTGAGGGCTCCCACACTGCCAAATTTCTAAATCTATCTAAATGCGTACGATAAGGCAACCCCTTTAATTATTTTTTGCGTGGTGGTACACTGTAACTAGTGTCACTTTACTGGCGCTGTCAAAGTGCTAGATGTCAGGCAGTGGGTCCAAATCAAACTCCGTAGTTATAATCCACGCGTAAATTTGTGAAGAATTCTAACCACATAAAGTACGACTTGGACCGGTCACGCAATTTACACCAAAGTCAAATGAAGGTCATTGCTTATCTGTTATGTAATAAATTCATTATATAATATTAAAATTAAATAACTACAGAAAACGAGTTAAAAACCATTTATCTCGAAATGGTTTTCGATTTACTATTCATTGCAAAAAAACAGACATCCCCAATTAAATAGTCAAAAGGCGTCACCTGACGTCATGTCACCTGTTGTCTATCCTCATCCGCGCATAATACGCGGCCTCGATTCTGACCTCCGTTTAACCTCCGCCCATTATACTTATTAAATTGATAATACTAATACCCAGGTGATTGCCGCGCGCGACATTTAACTTCCTTAAACTGCAAGTTTTTAAGGAAAATGACGACCGTGTAAACCGGCCAAGAAGACTACCAAACAGTGGCGTGATGCCGTAACAATTCGATTCCCATGGATGCCTATGTTTTTTATGTGACATCGATGATGACATAGCATAGCTTGTGTACCTACAGTCAACCAATTTGATTCCTAGCCCACTACAGAACCTCGTCATTGCGACATTTTGCGTCATACGATAACCATTGTTACTTTATTAGGCAAATTAAATTATTTCCTACTAGCTGTTGCCCACGACTCTATCTGCGAAGAATTCGTCTATCCAATAATCTGGACCACGTTGAGTGGTAGTTAACCATACAAAACTACTGACTATAGTCCATTCGCGTTAAGAAAATAGTGACTCATCGGTGCAACTGCAAAGTAAAGGCGTATTCATAATGGAGCAAAAATTTAACTATTAAAGTTAAAGCGAACTTTTCATGAAGTAGTTTTCAAATATTAACACACTATTTAATTAATGATACTGATACTGTTAAGTAATTATTTTAGAATTTAATCAGAATCGTCAGAATGTTCATCAACACTTATAAATTATAATAAAAGAATTCTGTACCGCGAGTTCCATAACATCGTCTAAGTCCCACATGTTTTTTCTTCCATTTGCTCGAGTCTATTTTTGCTATTATTGATCCACTTTTATTTTACCGAATAGGTGAAGTATTCATTTTTTTAAATTAACGAAAAACACGTCTGTACTGTCTGAAGGGCTAACTTCAACTGGTCAATGTGAACGCGGCTTTCTAATTTACTATACTCTAATTGGTCAAGGGGCGTGGCTAAACCGAGTGACAACGATGAGTCACTATTTTCTTAACGCGAATGGACTATAAAAATAGTTCCGTCAATATTGTATGGTTAATTTCCGTGTCACAACAAAACCGAAAACTTTCATGCAACTTTTAACTACAGGCGTTATATGTAATTTTTTTTTTAACTCAACCCAAATAATAATAATAATTTATTTTGGGACATTTTCGGTGTTTCGGGCGGGCTTTCACGTGTTCGGGCCATGGAGCGCAGCATGCTAGGTGTTAAATTAATGGATCGGATCCGGAACACCGACCTGCGCCCGGGTAAATATTCAGCGTTTTTACGGCGGTTTTTTTTGTCATTACCATTTGAGCTGAAATTATTAAAATGGATGATGCTTAGGGTTAACTTTTTATGAAAACTTAAGACAGTACCGATGCTGAATCTAGTTTGATGAAATTTCGCGCGACTCGTCCTTCGGTTGTGGTAATAATCGTCGAATGGTAATCGACGTTTAACCGCGCGGTCAAAACGCTCGAATATTCACCCGCCCCATGACTCAGATCACTGGTGCAGGTCGAACGGCGTCTAAGCTGAAGTGGGACTGGGCTGGCCATGTTTGCCGCATGCCAGACGAGTTGTGGGCCAAGATAACCACCGAGTGGAAACCCAACAACTCGAAAAGGCGACCTGGCAGACCCAGGCGGCGATAGCGGGATGAACTGGACTTCTTGGAGGACTGGCCCTCGTATGCAGCGGACAGAGAGCAGTGGAAATGTTGGGGGAGGCCTTTGCTCAGCAGTGGGACAGAATAGGCTATTAATAATAATTCGGACATTAAATATCCATAATGTGTTAGCAACAATTGTAACCATAAGCCTATTTTAGTAAAATACATCAAGCTAAGACACAAAGAAAAATAAATAACAAATAAAAAATCGCTCTTAAGTAATCCTTATATCTTATTTCCAAATGTTCACTCGAAAATCTTTCCTTTTTCCTCGTCTACACCTGTAAAGGAAACATGCGAAATTTCCGCTTTCTAAATACCTTAGATCTCTAAGGCCGGCTTGCGCGGACCTGGGTTAGCTACTTAACTCCGAGTTAACTGCTAACCCAGGGTTATCAAGTGTCAAAATGTATGGAACTGTCATTCTTAACCCAGGGTTACCGATTTAATTTTTTAACCCTGAACTGTGCATGTGGCCCTAAGTGAGCTGAGAGTTGAAGAGTCAGTCAGGACTTAACCCTTGTATCGCTAGCGGCATCCGGGCAATCCTTCCGAGCGATATGATAGCTACGTAAAAGATAGCCCAACCACATCCGCGAACACCAATCCATTCATGGGAATTTTTCCACGCACTGTACGTACAATTAATACCACTAGGTCAGTCAACTTTTTCTTGCCACCCGTTGCTATGGTTACACAAATTTGGTCTCTTGGACAACCTAAGCATTTTTCTATGAAACAGTATGAAGATGACTTGGACAACCGGGGACAGAGTAAACAATACGAAAAAGTTGATTCACCCTATGTGTTTACTTTTTTTTTGTTCAGGTTTGCGAAGTATACAAGCTGCATCGCGAGACGTTCCATCTGACAGTGGACTACGTCGACCGCTATCTCACCAACACGGACGACGTGCAAAAGGGACGGCTGCAGCTGATAGGTGAGTAGTCTATACCCTGTTTGGATAGACATTTAACTAAATGTAAACTAAAAAAAAAACGCGACTTGGTCATTTAACCAATCACAGCAACCTTTTGTATCTATGGTATTATCTTATTGTCTGAATGACCAAGTCACGTGGTTTTTGACGTGACAACGTCTAATAAATCGATGAACGCCGGCTGCATACACGAAAAAGGATGACGCAATGTAACGTACATTTAGTTACATGTACCTAAAAAGCCGCGAAGGCCAGTTGCAAAAGAGCGGGTTTCTAAGGGGGAATGAAAATTTCATTGATTTTGCCGTAGGATGCACCGTTTGCAAGATATTTGACAAAACACCGGTTCTCGTCCGATCACCGAGGTTAAGCAACGTCGGGCGCGGTCAGTACTTGGATGGGTGACCGCCTGGTTTCATTTCTGTTTTTTGAATATTTTTTTATGACATTGTCACGTTAAACTATCGTCCGTAAACCGACTTTATAGACAACCGGTTATTTTGTTTACATTTAGTTAAATACCTATCCTGGAAATATCCCTTCGCATGCTTAGTAATAAACGGGCTTAACTCAAAAATCGTGAATTATGGTAAATCGAGTTCTAGTATCTTTCTTGCCCGACCTTATATGCCCAGTGCGAATTGAGAACTTCACACACACCATTGAATTGCTGTGTAGGGTGTGTCCAAGTCCTCGCGATGATTTCCTTCACCGAAAAGCTCGTAAATTTTAAGTGTAATTTTGCTAGTAAATTCCGGAAAACTGAGATGTGTAAGTCCGTGTTCGAACGCACGATACCTTTGTACCTCTTGTTTGAGAGATCATGGGTCAAACCTTTCCACCTAACTTCTAATAATTAATTATAGTGTAATAATAAGTCCAGTGAGGGAAATCGATCGTCTAGACAGGACATTTAAGCGGTTGAGTATAACTGTTCTAGAGCGTCGGTCCGAGCATCGCAAGTAACAAATATCATAAGGTTAGGACTGGAAGAGATCCCTTCAATTAAGTGACAAGTTCGCTTTTGTACATGTTTTTTATCATTTGTTAATTTCATGTTTTTATGTACAGTCAAGTGTAAAAATATGGGTGCACACAACTTGCTCATAAATATGTCCCATAGCTCGTATGTCGTGGAATTAAGGTCTAGATATATAACGATGGGAGGATTAAATCGATACTTATTTTTGCACTTGACCGTACAATAAATAGTTTTAAATACATACTTATACATATGATAATTGTCTAGGCATAGTAATA
Organism: Archips crataeganus; assembly: GCA_947859365.1. NCBI lineage: Eukaryota > Metazoa > Arthropoda > Insecta > Lepidoptera > Tortricidae > Archips > Archips crataeganus. Next base: position 22,013,400 of record OX402048.1, read on the forward strand.
CTTCATTCCTCCTAGTATGTTCCTGTGCACTTACTAGAAAGGAGCCTATCGTTAGAGCTCAAATTAGTAGTGACATTATACAGGAGATCTAATTGGTAATTACCAAATGACAACATATAAGATTATCTGACATCTTATATGACAGATCCAAGTAATGATTTGCTAATTTATGTATCTGCTTATAAATTTTATAACATTTGCATAAACGTAACTATTGTAAGGTCGCGGGTGAGCAAAGTAATTGTTTTAGTTCATTTATATTTGTATTTATTTTCCTTATTTGGCATTTCTGATACTTCATGATTTCATCGAGTAAAAGTACTTTAACACTTAACAACGTAGAGGCGATTTATTTCATAGAGTTGGATATTCAACCTTATGGATTTCATTATACGTCACAATTTCCATTGTAATTATTTAAAATATGACTAGCTTTAAAAATATCTTTTGTCAGGCTCTTATAGAAGCATTATTTTAAACAATAGCTGTACCGTTATAGAGTGTCAGAATCCAAATTGCTCTACGCTAAAACCCTAACGGCTCGGCCATGACTACCAGCCCAGGCCTTACGAGTATACTATGGTATGGAGATAGTTTTGAGACCCTAGAAAGAACATATGATAGATCTTCTCAAAGGGCCGACTTGTGTTATGGTTGTCCATCGGCGGCGATGATTGCTTTCCATCAGGTGTCTCACCTTTTGTTTTCCCCTATCATATGTATAAAAAACCGGCCAAGAGCGTGTCGGACACGCCCAAAGTAGGGTTCCGTAGCCATTCCGAAAAAATCAAGTAATATTTTTCTAAGGATTTCGTATGTGTACGGAATCATCCAAGTTTAGGTATGTTTTATACCTTAGGGTACTATTTACTCTTAAACTACAAATAATTTCCAAGCAATCTTAGCCGCTAGAATTTTCAGAGTAAATTTGATATATTTACTACCATTCTGAATTTTTTCACATTTTTCGACCCAACAGTTTAGATTTTAGAGGGGGGGGGACGGTCGATTTTAGTGAAAGTTTTCACTTTAAAGTTGAATATTTCGCAAACAGATCATTGAATAGAAAAATCATGTTAGCAACCCCACAATAGTTTTAAAAGACCTATCCAACGACACTATAGGGTTAGTCGAGAAAAAAAATCACCCCCACTTTACGTCTATGGGAGGTACCCTAAAAAAATTGTTTTAGTTTTTTTTATGTAATCACTTTGTCGGCGTGACTGATATATATATTCATGCCAAATTACAGCTTTCTAGTACTAACAGTCTCTGAGCTTAGCCGCGGACGGACAGACAGACAGACAGACGGACAGACATGGCGAAACTATAAGGGTTCCTAGTTGACTACGGAACCCTAAAAAGAAGAATTGTATTCGTCTTTGTCTTGTTCGCTATCCGTCACTACACTATCTTTTTTGGTCAAATTCTGTAACTTGTCTATCTCCTAATACGTCTTATTCGTTTTTCTTCCCTTTCATTTTTTGTCTCATTTACTTATTCGCCAAATGCTGGTAAATAAATGTTCGTAAGTAAATGAAACAAAAAACGAAAGGGAAGAACGATGAACGAGTCTAAGGAAGACCGTGACGAAACAAGAATAAAACTTATTAAGAGAGAGACAAGTTAGAGAGTTTGACCGAATAAGATGACGGATAGAAATAAGAATTAAACGAAAAACTAATGAGGCGAGATAATGGGGTACCATTAAACAAGTTAGCTATGAAGTATCTTTTTTTGTACTTATTTTTTCAACTTCATTTTTTTTTTTTTTTTTTTTTTTTTTTATTACTTTTACGGTCATCCCGTGAAATCATACATTTCGTACTAAATACAAACTGAAATATAGATGCACAGAAAAAACCCCAGAAAAAAGACCAATGCTGGGAATCGAACCCAGGTCCTCAGCATTCCGTGCCGCGTGCCATACCCCTACACCACCACTGGTCTAGAGCAGCAGATGGTGATTTAGCAGATTGAAATGTATGATGTATAGGAAAGATTCGTGTCTAATCTCTAGACCAGTGGTGGTGTAGGGGTATGGCACGCGGCACGGAATGCTGAGGACCTGGGTTCGATTCCCAGCATTGGTCTTTTTTCTGGGGTACCATTGTTGTGATAAACGAATTCTTCGCAAATAGATTGCTAACTAGTGTTTAGTAGTGTAGCTAGTCAATCCATAAAAAAACATCCTCCCTATTCCAGGTATAACGTGCCTCTTCATCGCCGCAAAAGTCGAAGAAGTATACCCACCGAAAATAGGCGAGTTCGCCTACGTCACAGACGGCGCTTGCACCACGGACGAAATCCTCCTAGAAGAAATGCTTATACTGAAGATCTTATCCTGGAACATAACCCCTATTACTATGAACAGCTGGCTAAACGTGTATATGCAGTTAGCTAGCGAAGGACGCAGTGCGAAACGTAGGTTAATCAGTGAAAGTGACGTGGGCGCGAACGCTCTGAGGGGGTACACGTTCGTTTTCCCTCAGTATTCGTCGTTGGAGTTTGTTGTGTGTGGACAGTTGATAGACTTGGCGGTGTTGCACGTTGAGGTGAACCAATTCGCGTACAGTGCGGTGGCCGCGGCCGCTATCGCCCACGCGTTTGACAAGGACCTCGCTATGAGAGTGTCGGGTGAGTTGCATAAGTCATTTAATTATAACTTTATTCATTTTATTTTCAATGAATACATTGTGTTTTAAGAATATTTCAGCTATTTGGTTTAGTTTAACTGAACATCACTGAAAAATTACTTAATGTACGTATTTGACTCGGTAAAACGTATGTATATTGCAGGGAAGTAGACAAAACAGAGATTTTAATAAATCACTAAGGGACCAAATCACGCAGGATACTAAAATGGGGACAACATTTTATCATTTGCCTACAAAAAAACCATGATTTGATCAAATCCCTAAATCTGTTTAGTGAAATGTCAAAATCTCCCAAAAAAAAGCAACTCGTTTTTAATTTCTGTACGCTTAGAAGTTTTACTTCACCAAAATACTTCTCGATCGCGTTTACGTAAAAAAATCAATTACTAGGGAAACATGGACAGCGCCTCCGCGGCCGCGCGTCCATGTTTCCATTGAAATAAATGTTAATGCTATGAGAACTGTTTTCTGACGATACGCGCTGGTAGACACTGCCAAGGAGGGCTTTAGTGAAAGGCTAGTTGGTGCTAATACCATGAGCCATGATAGGAATCATCATCATCATTTCAGCCGAAAGACGTCCACTGCTGAACATAGGCCTCCCCCAAGGCTCGCCAAACAGATCTGCGCCATCCGCATCCAATGCGTTCCCGCCACCTTAACCAGGTCGTCGCTCCATCTTGTTGGGGGCCTACCTACACTGCGTCTTCCGATCCTCCAGTGATTTGAATAGGTAGTGCAATTTCTCGATACTTCAGTGCGTAAGATTAGTACGGATATAGCTCCTAAACCCTGGATGTCATTTGAAAAGTTTTTATTGTTTTGGTTTTTTAAGTTTTTTAACAAGTGTTTCCTATGTATTTGAGTATTTATTTATCTATATAAGTATGTTTATCGTCGTCTATTACTCATAGTACAAGCTTTGCTTAGTTTGGGACTAGGTCGATTTGTGTAAGATTGTCCCCTAATATTTATTTATTTATTTATTTATATAAACCTAGCCCTGTCAAACAAAAAAAGGCTAGAAAAAATAAAAAGCCAGATATTCCATACAAGAGTGCGTCTGCATTCCGTCCAATGCTTCTAATATGAAAGTTTACTCGAATTTGTTCACATTTGTTCATACACTTAGGTATGGAACTAACCAGGGTGACCAGATCTAATTTTCGGTTACACGGGACAACTGAATTGAAAATACGGGATTCGACGTTAAAATATCGTGCTGAGGTTCCGTGTCCTATACCTATAGGACATATTGTAATGTTGTCATCGAACTCATAAGTTACATAAAGTTTAATTAAAGTTCATTCAAACTATATTTGTAGTGGGCCGCAGGAGGATAAGGGACAGGCTGTTTTTTTATTAAAAATTAACATTCATTTTTTATTACTAAAATTTAGCATAATGTACTAAAATCTATACAATTGCTAAATTTCTTAATGAAAATCTTTAAAAAACAATATAAATAAATTAACAATAGGTTGTTTGAATAGGTATTTTTATCATTAAATGCCATTGAATCAAAGTTACGAGACAATGTACTGTCCCGTATTGGTTTCGCCAAATCACGGGACAATGAAAAATTCGTGCCTAAAATACAGGAAAACCCTACGAATAATAATTGTAAGAATTATTCTAAGAATTATTATTCGTATGGAAAACCCGTTAAATACGGGACATCTGGTCACCCTATATGGAACGTAAAACTGCGTTCATTAAATGTGATTCACGAGTCAGGGAATTTGTATTAAAAATGCAACCGAATACGCATTCAAGACAGGCAGTTGAAACAATGCAACGTATTTGCGCCAAATATATTATAAGCTGATCAGCATTCCGATACCTAAATTAAAGATATTTAGTATTTTACTTGATTAGCATCTTTCGCCTGTACAGAATCGTGTACAATCAGCAATACAAATCTAGATTACATTTACTACATATACTCGAGATATTTGGCTTGACGTCACAGTATTATACGAATTTACTTCTATCTTACGAGTACATTAAAATGGAGGAATCGTTTCTTTAGAATCACTAAAGTACCATCACGCGTTTAATCACTTGAGAATCTCGACCTTTCGACCCTTTCTTGGGCCTCGTTTGTGTTTATAAAAGGGTTTTAACACAATACGTACCTAGACTTGTTTTGCTGTTAATGCGGGGTGTGATTACTGTACGACCCCGAGTTTGTCGTTCCTGAATGAACAATTATAATAATAATATCACGGGACAATTCACACCAATTGACCTAGCCCCAAAGTAAGCAAAGCTTGTGTTATTTTTATACAAATACTAGCTGTTGCCCGCGACTCCGTCCGCGAAGAATCGGGGGGGGGGGGGGGGGGGGATAAAAAATAGCCTATAACCTATTCTCAGACCTACCGAGTGTAGAGAAAGCCGTTTCGGAGGAGTTCGGTAACAAACACCGTGACACGAGATTTTTATATATTAGATCTGCCCCGACGCGGGAATAGAACCCGGGACCTCAAGCTACGTAGTCAGGTTCTCTAACCTCTAGGCCATTTTGGTCGTCAATGATGCACAACCTGATAATTCATACCCTCGCGCAATTTAAATTATCAGGGGCCGTATTGTCTAACGCGTGGGTGCTTGCGATTGTATTCACTATCTCTTTCTACAGGCATCCTACGTATGACTGCCAGAAAGTGCGAAAACGATAGTGATTTCCAATGCGTAAGACAATAATGAACGGTGAAGGAAAACATCGTGAGGAAACCTGCATAAACCTGCGAATAAATTCAATGGTGTTTGTGAAGTTCCCAAGCCCTTTCATTCTGAGAGGAGGCCTGTGCCATGCAGTGGGACGTATATAGGCTGGGATGAAGGAAGACAATAATGCTTGTCATCATATTTTTTAACCTAACCCTTAACCCCCCCTCGTATGCTTAAGTCACGGATCCGTGCCCAATTTGAGGTGTTATCTTTATCATTGGATTCATATGAAACAGTTGACACTAGAATGTACAATTTTTTTCACTTACCTACCGCATTATACGAGGGGTTAATGCGCCGTTTTTGGTCCGTTCATGGGTTTTAGTAAATTTTTGGACCACAATAGCATTAGCCTAATATTTAAGCCAACAAAACTTCGTTACGGACTGACCTGAGCAACTGAGGCATTTGAACATTTCTATTCCAATTGGGGCCTCTGCAAAGTCTAGATCTAAAAAAATAAATTGTTAACCCTGGGTTAGAAGTTACGTATTTGACCCTAATGCCGTATTGCCTAGCGCTTGTGCACTCAAGATCAAATTCTCGCATATCTTTCTGTCCTCATGTTGAACCGTGTGACAGGAAGAAGTCTTGAAAACATTGTGATTTCAAGTGGATTAGACAATAAGTCGAACGCCAATGTTATACGATCTCCCGTTATAATTGGAGGCACTCCGCTTGAAGTTGTTGACGACTATATCTATCTGGGACATACAATCCAATTAGGTAGGTTCAACTTCGAGAAAGAGGTCAATCGACGAGACTGGGCTGGGCAGCGTTCGGGAAGCTCCGCATTATCTTGACATCCAATATACCGCAATGTCTCAAGTCAAAAGTCTTTGACCAGGTGTGTGTTGCCAGTGATGACTTATGGCACTGCGACGTGGACCTCATAAGAAAGCTTAAAGTCACTTTGAGGGCGAAAGTGTATATTTTTCCACTTCAGCGACTAAAGTAATATTTACATGTGGCTCTGTCTGTCGCCATTTTGGTCACGAAATCACACACGGTAAGCGTTCGGCATGCAGGCTTTTACTGGGTGTCCGCACCGCGGCGCGGTATGCCACCCGCACACCGCCCCGCTCCCGCACAGACCGCGTCATTAAATACCAAAACCATCTGCTGCGTGCGTCCTGCGACACTGACGACACAGCTGTACGTGTACGTATACGCCTGCATCACTCCACGAAGGTCGCGGAGATCGTGGCATATGTGCGTGTGAAGACCAAGCTCACTCTGAGGGTCGAGCGGTTGGAGTCCCGCCATGACGTGAATTTTAATTCATTTGTGGTGAGGGTTCCGACTGATCAACTGTCGACCTTCACAAGAGAAGAGTTTTGGCCGAAGGGTGTCGCTTACCGGCGGTTTCGTGGCCGGTTAACTGACACCGCGAAAGTGCCCACGTCACAGACTTCACGTGCTAGTAATTAAGGTGTTAGTTAAGTATAATATAAATATGTATGTTAGTCTTTAAGGTATTTTTATATGGGCCTATGCAGCCTGAAATAAAATTATTCTATTCTATTGTATTCTAAATAAATAAAATTATATAAAATAAAACACGAATTGTTGAAAAAAGATTACCGAGCGTAGTTTACTGCACCGATACCGCACCGCCTACTGAGGAAGGGGCGCAGGCAACTCCAACGTAACCCCTCGCGCCTAACCTCACCTCTCTCCAGGTTACAGCTGGGAGGCTCTCGAGCCGTGCTACCGGTGGCTGGCGCCCTCGGTGGCGGTGGTGCGCGAGGGCGGGCCGGCGCGCGTCGTGCGCGGCGGCGACGGCGAGTTCCTGCAGCGCGCCGGCGGACTCGACCTCATATGCCCCGACCTCAATGTCGACGAGAGCCACCGCATACAGTCTCACAACGTCACGCTGGACATGTTTGTAAGTAATGCTGTGTTTGTAATGTTTGCAAATCCGTCGTGAAGAAATAGGCCGCGAAATAGCGGATTGCCGGCCGAGTAGTTATAGATATCTAGATCTAGATCCTTGTTCGCGGCAGAGCCTTGTATAGAGCTTTTCTGAAACATGCAATGAAATAAATAAAAAAAAAGTCTAAAAAAAATTAAAAGGTTTATTTTTAAATATATTATAAGTAAACTAGATAACACATTTATTTCATTTTATTTCCAACTCTGATTTAGTAATAGAAAACAGAGATAATTCATAAATATTTATTTTTAATAAGCGTAGTGGCATAATGTGATAATGAACCAAAAAGCAAATATTGCTTATCGTTTTTTTTTAATGGCTGAACGCCATGATGCCGTCTCATTCTGTGTGGAAAGGCAGTGGCGTAGCGTGGGTGTCAGCCATCCGGGGCGGAAGAAAATTTTGCAGCCCTCTTGTATACCTGCCTACTTCAAAAAATTTTACTTAGCCAATTTAAAAAACTACAATATGGAATTGTCCAAATATTTACAAAATATTTGCCGCCCCCTAAACGTGCCGCCCAGGGCGGGTCGCCCCCATCGCCCCCCCTACGCTACGCTACTGTGGAAAGGAAATTAAAAAAGATCACTTTGCCGGCCTATGTTGTATGAAATTCCATTATTGACCTCTCGTCTAGCCGCACCTGTAACGTGATACTTCGCGGCCTATTATAAGGAACATAACATCAATATTTCATTGCATGTTTGAGAAAACATAATATCTAAGCCCGCATGTACAACTAAGAAAAATTGTGTAGGTAAGTTGCAGTACATTTCCGCGCTTAAACGACTAACTTCCAACTCGTTCGATGATGGCCTCGCAATGTAATGCAACTTACGTAATTTTTCTTACTAGTGTAGAATGTGGGCTAAGGTTTACCATAAAATTAATGATTATATCATGGACAAGGACGTTTGGAGATTACCGATCCGCATTAGCGATCCCTAGGCTCAAAAAGCTCATCTAATGTGTTGCATGTTTTTCTTTTATATGAAACTCATAATTATCTCGAATATCAGTTTTCTTTACCTATAAAAGAGTAATATGACGTGACTATGAACTAGAAACTTTTAGTTTGGCAAATATATTCCTCAAAAACCATGGAGCACTAAAAAAATATCTCTAGAAATCTCCTGAAAAAACTCGTACCCAACCAGGAGTTTGAAGTACTACGAGGTTTGAAGTTCGTATTCTTCTTTATAATATGTACTATTAGTGTAAATGGAACGGCAACATAACGAAATTTGAAAATCTAATTAATATAAGACCGAGACTTTATCCAAGAAAGTCAAATCTAGACTTGAGCAACCCGGAATCGTCGAGCAATCTTTCCGCTTTTATAAAACCTTCGAAGTCTCAAAATGAGCTCGCATAACAATAAATCGGCCGCCTACGCTTATGATGTAGTAATGCCGATAAACGAGCTTTTAATGACGGCAAGAAATCACTTGCACGGCCTCCTAAGAGGCTCGTATGGGACATGTGACTTTATTGCGACTTGACTATTCAGTCACAAGGTCAAGAAAAGACGTGATTATTTTTGTTTCGTCGATTGCCATGAGGTGACCCGGTAGCCCGTTTTTCTCAATAAAAAATAGGTACAGATATCTTAAGCCGTCTTACAGAAAAAAATCTAGATTTAGTCGTTAAACACTACTAAACTAAGCTTAAGACTGAGTCGAGATAGAAAAGAATAAAAATATTTCCGCAAACGTCGGCACATACGCATAAAAATACAATACAGTCTTTGTACACAACATAGAAAACAATACAGAAAAACAAGTAATGTAAAAAATATAATAAGAGAAGCAATAGGCGGCGTTGCCGCTTTGGAGCGATCTCTTCCAGACAACATTTTACCATGGAAAGAAAATTAAGAAATGAATCTCAGCACGTGGTGCAATTTGAATAAATAACAAAACTAACTTTACATAAAAACAATCATACATAGGTACCTATAAAATACACACAGATAAATAGATACACATCAATACACATGTAAATAAAACGACTATAATTCTCTTACACAAGATGACATTAGTGTTCCTCAAGCCTTAGGTCTATTGCTAGACAAAAAGAAAATATAACAGCCCTATAAAAATTGCATTTTATTTCTATAGTGCCAAAAAGCGTAAGGCGCAAGCCACACAGAAGAGACGTGGGACGGGGGCGCGTCGCAGTCCGCTTCGTTTGTTCGCAGGCCGCGTCTCCGCCCCGTCTCTTCTGTCTGCTTTGGATCGTATACATACATTTAGTATGAAAACTGCAACGCGCCACCGCGTCACGTCTGTTTTGCGTGGCTTGCGCCTAAAAGGGTCCATAAGATCGACTGTACCAGTAGTCGCTACCGTTTGGCCACCCTTGCACAAGGCTACCCAGTTCTCATAGCAAAAACTATCTTTTCAGGACAAAGTCCTCCAGTACCACAGCGAACAGCCCTCGGCCTCCACATCTGCGGAGCACGTGTTCCCGCCCACGCCGCCACAGTCCGACCAGAAGAGCCCTAAGACACCCACCACCAAGACCCCTTCCACGAGGCCCGACGTCAGGTTGCTGGACGAATAGGACTCGTTCACTTGTGTACTCAGCTAGCCCACTGATATACAGGTGACATATGACTGATACTGGTGTCTGGTCAGCTTCCGAAGCGGTCGGCCATGATGAGCGTTTACTGTGATCGCGCGGCGCTGACGCTTGACCCGCGTGATTATGTGGCAGAGCTTAAGCTCGTTAAAAGTGTTAAAACCACTCTCCCGAAAGGGACTTCACAATGGGTACACTTTCTCAGGTAGTAGTTTCCTAGAGGTGCACTTATACCTCTATGTTGCATAAAATTGATTGTCATAATTTCGTTTCGCATAGCAACACTTGGCAGAATCATCATTTCGCATTTTTCGCATAATTTTCTTAGGCAGATTGGCATAATGTTGATTAGAATAATAGTCCTAGGATCGAATAGTTGTTTCGCCAAATTTGTATTTAAAGCAGAATAATATGTTGCTAATCCTTGTTCTAACCTAACCTACTTACCAGGCCATAGTCCAAAGACTGTATAGGTATTGTCACACGCTTCTGACGCTTGCCTTCGCTTTCATCATCTCTTTCTGTCATAATTTCACACCGTTTGACAGAAAGAAATAGTGATTGCGAAGGCAAGCGTCAGAAAAATTAGACAATAAGCCCGCTGTTCTGGTGCTTCGCCGGCCCCTGCCGCGGCACGCTCGCTCGGCTCGCGCACTGTTACTGTCGCATTTCTAACCTAATCCTACTTTACTGGCAGCAGCAAATAAATTTGGCGGACCTTATATTTTACTATTTAAAATTCGGCGATATAAGTATTCTGCTATTCTAATTTCTGTCAAATGAATATTATGCGACATGACAATTATGCTAATTATTATACGATTATGCTTAGGTATCATTCGGCAAAAAAAAATTATGCGGTAACTGTTATACGAAGCGTATTCCGGACAGTCGATATTATGCAAGATAAAGGGTACCCTTCATACGAGCCGTAATTGTACATATTATATAAACGGCTGTGTCATAAACGTAGTTTTTGGGGAAATGCCCTGATTGGGAAAGTGTACTTGTTTGGTATATACATTTGATTTATGGACAAAATACATATTTTGAGAATATTTATTTTACGAGCTTATATCCCTGTCAATCACACCCATTGTATAGAGAAAACACTCGCCTCTCTGTCGCGCGTGGTCAGCGCCGGGCGGTAACGCTGCGATGGAACGACAGATTGTGTCAATGTTAATTTACGGTATGCTTGTGAAATCGTTGCAGTAGCATTACATTACGGGCCCGCGGGGCTAACGAGTTACAAGTAATCGATCGAGCGCCGGAATGCCATGCTACTGGCACAATATTACCAGCACTAGAAATAGAACGCCTTTCCAGCGCAGCGGCATTGACGCTGCGTCATCGCCGCTCTGTCGGAGTAGACATGCTTGTATTATGTACAAGTAGCTTGCACACGTTAAAATTGATGTATGTTTGGATCCAGTATGATGTTAGATGCAAGTAGATGTGTTTCCTTTTTATGAATGTGTTATTGTTGAAATTTAGTTACGGCGTCGTTGATTGTTTGTTTGAAAGATTATAGTGTTTATATATTCTGGAACTGGATGGTAATACCTAAACGTAGGTAATAAAAATAAGCTAATAACATTGATTTTATGACTCTTAAGACTAGTATTTTATGAGTTTTATACCTTGGGACGGTTTTACAGAGCCGCAAGCACATTACATGTATAATTTCATCGTTATCTGGAATCTGTAATGTAAATTGTGGTTTTCGTAGTACTGCCCTGTTTGTGTCGTATCGACACCTATAAAAAACCGGTTTGAATCGATTTCCATCTGACGTTAGAGAATGTTGATAGCACACTCAAATATGAAAGCTGTGTCAATATTACTAAAGCGAAATGATACCATAAATAGTTTATAAAGTTTTGCTGACACGAATTTTCGCTAGATGGCTGTGTTGAAGAAGGATCCGTTTGACTTGCAGTGTAGCCTGAGATTACAGTATCCGGCCATAAAGATTGCACATTGGTCTTTGGAAAAAGACTGCAAATGTCGGCTTCGTAGAGCGTTGTCGCACGCTACTTACAAGTAATGTGTGACAACGCTCTACGAAGCCGACATTTTGCCGAGTCTTGTTCCACAGACCGATGTGCAATCTTTATGGGCGGGTACTGTAGCTCATTTAGTTAGAAACCAATCAAAAAACGTGACAGAAATGTCAAACGGACCACGCGATACTAACGCCATCTAGCTTACCACCTTTCGGAAAACTCATTGGATTCAGTACCGTTTCTTCCCATAAGGCACACAGGGCCCACACCTCACGCATGCATCGAAAGTTTTATTCGCTTAGGCGCAAGCCACACAGAAGAGACGTGGGACGGGGGTGCGTCGCACTCGAGGCGAGGTGGAGACGCGGCCTCGTCTCTTCTGTCTGCTTTGGATCGCGACGTTTCTAAACGTTTAGTATGAAAACTTGTCCTGTGACTGCTCTGATTGGATTTATGTAGTTACAAACCGTCGGACGTTCAAGCCCAAAGATATCGTCGGTATTGTCAATTACGCGTATTACCACCTTTTTTATTTGTACTAAAGCAATTCGCTTCCACCAAAAATTCAAATTGGCTTTTTGGAACGAAATTGTAACAGCACAATCTCGTCTGCCGCAGTCTAATTGGCGTGTGTGATAGGGATGGATGCTTAATGACCCTGATAAAGGCTAGGGTGCCACAGTACCCTTGGACAAGTCTTAAACGATTCCTTGACAAATAGTTTAGGGCCAATTGCAGCAAAAATGCCTGGTTTAATAACTGTCTCATACATTTGGGTACCAAAATGCCTGGTTTAATAACTGTCTCATACATTTGGGTACCAAAATGCCTGGTTTAATAACTGTCTCATACATTTGGGTACCAAAATGCCTGGTTTAATAACTGTCTCATACATTTGGGTACCAAAATGCCTGGTTTAATAACTGTCTCATACATTTGGGTACCAAAATGCCTGGTTTAATAACTGTCTCATACATTTGGGTACCAAAATGCCTGGTTTAATAACTGTCTCATACATTTGGGTACCAAAATGCCTGGTTTAATAACTGTCTCATACATTTGGGTACCAAAACCGTGCTCTTTATTTTTTGCTGCACATTTGTCTAAGATTAAAAAAAAAATCCTGAATTCACCGATTTACTCCCGATTGAAAACTAACGTGTTGGGCATGATTACTAAAAGGTACTAAATGTTGTGAACGCTTTACTAATCACGTATTTTGTTGAAGTGAAATAGGAATTCTTATTGAATTTAAATGCTGTCCGCATTCTCTTCATGGCACTAAAGCCGCGTGGGAACTAGCCAAAGCCTTCTCATTCTGAGAGGATATGTATGACAATGCCGAAGTACGAAAGACCGAATGTATTAAAACATCGAATGGGTCAAAAGACCGACACGATTTTTTTCTGAAACCTGAAACTACTCATAATTTATTAAAACGGCATGTTTTATAACAATCTTAAAAAGTTAATGGTTTCAGAAAAAAATCGTGTCGGTCTTTTGACCCATCCGATGTTTTAATACATTCGGTCTTTCGTACTTCGGTATTGTAATACATACCCTTCTGAAAGGCCTGCAGTCGTACAAGGTATTTTAAATAGAATACGTAATGTTTCAGAACTGGTTAAAATTAGTTTGACTGAACACGTCTGTAAAGTTTGATTCAAAATTTAGTCACGCTTTTGACACGCTACACTTTAAACATCAATCAATGTATGGTCACACTTGTCAACCACGATAAAATACCGGTTGTCTGTGAAGTCGGTTTACGGACGATAGTTTAACGTGACAACGTCATAACAAAACATTGATGAAATCACAGAAATAATAATAAAGAGGATAGAAATGCCTTAGTTCCTATTTTCTTCCGGAACTCGTGTCGCTGCTTCATCCCCTCTACTTATTGTGTTAATGCACACATGCAAAAGACCGGAACCGTACTACGCAATAACGCACACAATTACTAATATTTTTGCTTACAAACAATTATGAACCTTACACCTTAGATATAGCGTTGAATAACACTCAACGTAAGTCATACCCACATTTACACAACGGCGCTCTTTATTGGCCGCGTCGGCATTATGTCTGTACTAGTCGTAACCTGTTTTTTGTCCGTACCACGAACTTTTGTGCAAGACGGAAGGGTTATCAAAAATTACTTTACATTGCTGCGTATAATTCAAAACGATCTGCGTTTTTATGGGCATGAGTAGCAATGGTATATGAAGTTTCGTGTTAATAACGTGTAAACCAATATTTCATAATGAAATATTTTCTCAAGTTGTATTTTGATATAAACCGCATTATTACATTAAATTAATACATACCAATGAAATGTAATCCCCTTATAAGTGTAATTACACAGTGTGGACGAGTTTCCGCAATTGCTAATGCTGCAAAACACCATTTTAAAGCACTTGTTGTCATACCCACGTTTCAAATAGCACTGAGCCACAAGTCGCGCGCTTGTGACCTACGAGTCACAAGCGCGGCGCCAAGGTCACGCGTCTAAGGCACTTCTATCCTCTTTATTATTATTTCTGTGGATGAAATGATTGCATACTTTTGCCGATTGTGCCTTTCGCTCGCTCGTGCCGCGCTCTCGCTCCGATCGTTCATCGGCTCGAGCGTAACGGGACAATGCGTTATGTACGTTACACTGAGTCATCCATTTTCGTGCGTGCAGCCGGCGTTCATCGATTTATTAGACGTCACGTCAAAAAATATTTGTGGGGGTGTTCAGTTAAACTAATTCAATCACCTGCTGTAATATTTAGAATCAATTTTAAAACGCCTTGTACAGGCTGGAGAAATATGATGATTCGTTTGAAATGCGAAGATCCTACGGAATTGATATTACAGGTTTTTTAGTAAAAAATATACGTTAACTAACTAGCGTGTGTTGCATGATACTCACACTTCAAAAGAGATAAACAGATTCGGAGGTCGCTGATGCAAAACAACTTAGACAAGCCTTAAATTACAATTTTCTATGAATTGACAATTGTTCAACGGCCCTAAGTTTATGTAGTTACAGGGCAAACATTCAAGTTATAATGTTATTGCACCAACGATAATGTTATCTGTTGAATAAAGTGGTGAATTAAAGATAGCTAAATTATAAAAAAATACATGTGATTTATGTTCACAGCTTATGAGTAATGTTATTATGACAGTAAAAATTGTCAAGGATCGTTAACATACTGCAACCAAACCCCAGGTGCCGGATGCATAACATAGTACAACTAATATTACAAGCGGAACTCTCGCTTCAGTTATATTAACTAGAAAGGGAGTTCCGCTTGTAATATAAGTTGTACTTGGTTATGCAACATGCCCCTGCTTTAAAATATACCATCTCCGAATATAGTTAAGGTTAAAAGATGTTAACTAAACTTGTTCCTAATTTGATGAATAAATAGGTTATCCTATTTTGTATACTTATGTGACTGCTGTTGGGCATTTCTGCCAACATAGCACACATTTGATTTAGACATTCCAGCGTTATTCAAGCATTTTAAGTGTGACAAGGAAAGGTGCCTTGTGGCAATAGAGTTACCCTAATCGCCTGTTAAGACTCTGAAAGGCATCGTTGCTTTTGCTTTGTCACAATATTATTAATACCGTTAGACCACTTTTATCAACTTTAAAGGTGCCTTTAAATCAAATGAATGAGAGTTCTATTGTGTGATTTTTTATAATATTAGCGAAAATTATTTTTTCACATTTGCATTAAAAGTGTGTACGAAGATACAAGCAACAAAATAAGACAACAATAACCATCAAGCGACGAAAGATTTTGTCAAAAAAAATATTATTGTATAAAAAATACAATCTTAATTAATCCATAATTTGTATTATTGTTCTAGTAAAATTATTTTTTAAGCTTTGTATCTTTTTCGAAATCGGCTAAAGGGCTTCTGCTCGCACGTCGAGAAATAAATTAAAAAAGGTACTGGCTGCTACATATTATCTTTTCATTTTATCATGATCAGGGCCCAGTTGCATAACAAAGTACAACTAATATTACAAGCGGAACTCTCGCTTCAGTTATATTAACTGGAAAGGGAGTTCCGCTTGTAATATGAGTTGTACTTTGTTATGCAACTGGGCCATGAACTTACCATCAGATTGCGCACAAAATGCTTAATTATTCATTTGGTCTAAATGCACCCCGAGAAATGATGTTATAATGTGTAAATGTGTTTATCTCTATGATAAGTGTATATAAATAGATGCATTGCACAAATCATTTCAATCAACATAATATTAAACTTGTTAGGCTACTAATCAAAAATTGTATCGTTTATTTTTTTGTTGTAATTCAGTAAGTCATCCAAATTTATGTTTTGTTCACGAATCATAACGTCCAAATCAAATTGAACACGTAATGCGTCATTTAATTTTTATTTAATCTAGCAATTGCTATATTTTTGTGTAAATAATTTGATTTTTTTTTCTAATTTATTTGTAAACGATTTCAGCGCCGAAGATGCAAGTCATACCTGAGGATAAAAAAGTTGTATATAATCATTTAAAGTAGTTGTAATTTGAGTCGTAAAGTACATATAGCTTCTAGATCAACAATGCAGTTGCAACTTATTTATTCTAAGGTCGCTTGTGCTAGCTACAGTAGCTGCTTCCGATATCTATGTTCGCACTTTGCGCGCTGTATTTTTAAGGTGAATGAATGTTTCACACGACTGAATGTGTCCTAAAAAATATAAACATATAATGGTTAGTGTAATCAAAAAATTGTATATAGATAAATAGAGGCCCGCGTTTAATTTTAACCAAAGACTGCACTGACCCGATTGCGCAGTGATTGAGAAATAAAGTATTGGTTTCTGCATATTTTTAGCTATGAGAATTGAAGAATATTAAATAAATGTGTTACTAAAAGATCTAAATTACAATGAGCAAATTAAAGTTTAGACGATATTACCTAATTATATGTTAGTATTTCTTTTTTGGTACTTGTTCTCACTTTCTTTGTACCATTATTATTGCATCAAATAAGGAAGCAGAAAAAATCCTGTCGAGTTATATTTGGTGTTTGAGTAAATGATTTTTAATAAAGACTAAAAAGTCAAGCTCTCATCAAAGACTGACTCTGGCAAAGATGTTTTTGAGCCGTATGAATGAAGAAAATTATAAGCTTTATCTCTAAATGCTTCATATGTCATGATCAAATGCGGCATAAATAACTAAATATGAGCAGTAAAGGACTATACTTTTCTTTATTCACACGACCGTTTATAAAAAAAAACCGCGAACAGCCATGTATCGTTTTTTTCGCTGACATCTGTAAAAACTTAAAGCATACTGGCGGACCGAAGGCGGAGAAGGCTCATTTTTACGAGCTTTGCAAGCCAAGTTGCGCCTGTGTAATCTCAGCTTACTTTTTTTAAAGTAACGTCGGTTCACTAATGAATTGCAAAGCTTTTTAATAACAACTCGAGCCAATTCGCTGACGTATATGCATTTTAACAATTGATAAATTGATAGTTTACTTGAAACGCTGTGTGTTAAGTGTTCACAAACGTTAAATTCAGAATGAATGTTTTTATATAATCGGAGTATGTACTAGGCGGGTATTTCGTGTTTTAGAATAATTGATCGTAGTTAGTTAAACGATTACGCTTACCCAAGGCTCCGGCCTTATAAATAAGACTTGGATAGATTTGTTACTTTATATCAGAATAATTTAATTGTATTCTTAGCAGTGAATAGTCCGCTTTTAGATGTAAGCTATTTTTATATCAATTTATTTGAAACTAATATAAAAAATATGATAGTAGTATCATTTTTCAATTGTATTCCGTTCTGACACATCGAGTTGGCCGGTTTAGGCTTTGAACGTTATCGCTACTAAATAATAAACGGTATGCAGTCCGTTTGTAATAGCCCTAAAGCTACAGGCATCAGTGGCTGATAGACCGAGAGATGCGACTATTATGAAACACTGATAGTTTTATATACATCTCACTTTGACGTATAGCTTCGTCCCTTACAGCCGGTCAGAGCCACTGTACCTGTTCCACCAGTCTCTGTCAAGTTTCTGATATTTTATGTGACATATATGTAATGCCGCTTAAATTATTTTATTCGTATAAACAGACGGCAGCTCATATGTCACATAAGGCGTTACCACACTGCCGCCTTGTCCCGCTGCGGTGTGACGGCGTGAATTCGCTGCTAAATTGTACCACGGAGATGTGGAGTCAGTGTGTTAAACGCTTAAGCATCCTGATAACCGCTGTCTACGTTAAAGGCCACCACAAACCAGGAGAGCGGGGCGCTGACGGAGCGTGCCCAGCGCGGTCAATAACACTGAATCATATATTCGGTGACACACATCGGCAGCGCGGCACAGCGTATATGATTCAGTGTTATTGACCGCGCTGGGCACGCTCCGTCAGCGCCCCGCGCTCGCGGGGCCTTAATAAAATCGACGAATATGTCCATGAAGTAAATCTAAGCGGCAATATGGTTGAAACTTAATTTTTGCAAACAATATTGATTATGAGTGGGAATCGCGAGTTTAAAACATTATAATTGGACACTTGTCGCGAAGTTTACTAATTGATTCATGGATATTTCCGACGATATTAGCAGCATAAAAATACAGCATACCTCTATATTTTTGTTTATTTTTGATCTGTGGTATCTGTGCGTGCGCCCGTTTTTGAACATTTTTTTTGTGAAGTTTGCCAACTCTGAGGTGCATGTGATCTCATTGACATTCTGATTGTTCACCTGTGCAATAACAATGCATTCATCTTCACTGCATTTTATGTAAATTTTGAATGTCGGCGATCTAGTATTAAATAAAATGGTGTTGAAGTAATTATCGTATTTCCTATTCCAAACTCTTATTTTTAACACGCCTTTGTTAGCTACACTTGTACCTCTCTATGTGTGTACTGGAATGTTAGAACTAGATTTTCACCCACTTCTTAACCTTTTCGACGCCAACGACACATATTGAAATTTAAATTGAAACTATTTATTTCAGATTAGATTAAATCAATCCATCCATAGGTATTAAATCAGCACCGCAGGTTCTACGCCAACGGCTGATATATCCAGTCACGGCGTGCAGAGCGATATCTATCTACACGCATTTCTGTAGGGTTCAACTTCGCGTTTGACATTCAGATGTCATGGCGCATGAGTGAGAGCTGTTGTATTTAACAGAGCGTTGAAAAGGTTAATGTTGTATTGACTCGAAACTTTGCAATTATGCGTAATTCTGATGATAATCTAA
Source organism: Archips crataeganus (assembly GCA_947859365.1). Lineage (NCBI taxonomy): Eukaryota > Metazoa > Arthropoda > Insecta > Lepidoptera > Tortricidae > Archips > Archips crataeganus. The sequence goes on from OX402048.1 coordinate 22,032,594, forward strand.
TATATAAAAATCTCGTGTCACGGTGTTTGTTACCAAACTCCTCCGAAACGGCTTGGCCGATTTTTATGAAACTTTTTTCTCTACACTCAGTAGGTCTGAGAATAGGTCGTAGGCTATTTTTTATCCCCCCCCCCCCCCATTCTTTGCGGACGGAGTCGCGGGCAATAGCTTCTAATAACATGGTACCATAACGTGCTTCTCAAGCCAGGTAGCCTAGTGATTTGACCTATGTTCTCAAGCAGAGGGTCGTGGGTTCAAATCCGGGCGGGCTACCAACTGAGTTTTTCGGAATTTATGTGCGAAATTACATTTAAATTTTACCATGACCTATACGGTGAAGGAAAACTCCGTGGGAAAACTTGCATACAGCTGCGAAGAAATTCAATAGTGTGTGTCTTTACAACGGTGTGTGTTTTCCCAATCGGCACTGGGCCCGCGTGGGAACTACCGCCCAACCCCCTCTCATTCTGTGCTCTGCAGGGGAAGGCTGGGATGATGATGATAATGATATTGTGCTGATCTAATCATTTATATTAGATCCATTAGATTCTAATGGAGCCAGAAGCTAGATACTGAAACTACCAAGACAACAGCGGATCCTAAATATTTTATTTTTATGTAGGTCGTACGGTCACGTGCAAAAATATATATACGTTAACAAGGTGTCATAAATATCTATACAGCTGTATGTCAATAACCATAAGGTTGATGTTTACATATTTTGACGCAATGACTGTATACATATTTATGCTTTCGACTGTACTTTAAACGGACCCGCTATGGCAGATTTGTTGGTACTTCACAGTCAAGCCGCCCTCAAATTTATGTTCAAGAAGATATATGAAAGAAAAGACGATAAAAAATAACATAAAAGTATATTTGCATCCTCGCAAAGTTAAGGTACATACAACATAAAAATAATCAACTTAATTGGCATTGAACGCTTAAATACTACGGGCGCGGGTCCGCCATTCTGCAAAGAAATAGAAATGGAATTAGTCACTTAAATATTAGTCGGTAAAATACATTAGAAATTAAAAAGAAAAAATAGCTATTACAGTTGCTTGGAAAAACAATATATAACTTCATATCGTGCCGTCTCGCGCAGGTTAATAGTATCAAATAGGGATGTTGACACCACCAATCAACTGACGTACTTTTTATGAGCTGTCAAAACACACTTCTCCCATAGAGTTTGAATGGCAATAGCAACATATGACGTCACTTGTTCGCATACTCAATTAACCAACTATTTATTTGTTTTAAAGCAACAAAAAATCTAATTTTGCAGTTAATCGAAAATTAATCTGGGTTTCAGGGCTAAAATAAAGCGTTTTTTTACTGGAGTCGTGTCTTCGAATTATTTTTTAATGGTGTCAACATCCCTATTGGAATTAGCTCTCATACATGCATGTGTCTCTACACCATTCGCTTCGTCTGCCCTTTTCCTCTGGTCAGATAGGGGTAAATCACGGGTCAGTTTTATGTAATAAGTTATTAATTACAAATAATAAGTGAGAGAACGAAACGGTTCGATACGAATTTCGGAGTAGCTGTAAGCGTGAAGAGGTAACAGACGGGTGGATCCCACTATTTCTATTATGAATTCCTATTGATAGAAATTCTGGGACAGATTCACCCACTATCTATTGCTCTATTGCTGGCGGCGGCGGCGACAAAAAAAAACGCTGCATATCACCCCTCATGGGATATAATTTGGAAAAAAACGCTTGTCCCACTTTTTCTATTTTGTATTTCCATGGAAATAGTGGGATACAACCGGACAATTATTTTCGCATTTATAATATTAATATTAGTACAACGGTGTCAACCTAATTAGGAGGACTTGCACAGACCAGGGTCAGCTACGTAACACCCAGTTAACGGCTAACACAGGGTAAATAATATCAAAATACATGGCACTGTCATCCACAACTTACCATCAACAAAAGTTGGTAAGCTATGGACGGATAAATGATTCCGAAGGAAGGTCAGCGCCGTTCGCAAGATCGGCACTTTGCTGATTTGGGACCATTTCGTGATATGCGCATTTTTTTATTCCTGTGTTATTTTTGAAATTATTTATCTGATATCACGAGTAAATGTTTTCTCTCTTTCTTTTTCTTTCAAAAACACATACATTACTTACTTATATTACTTTAAAAAAAAACCGGCCAAGAGCGTGTCGGGCACGCCCAAGGTAGGGTTCCGTAGCCATTACGATAAAATCAAGTAATATTTTTCTAAGGATTTCGTATGTGTACGGAATCATCCAAGTTTAGGTATGTTTTATACCTTAGGCTACTATTTACTCTTAAACTACAAATAATTTCCAAGCAATCTTAGCCGCTATAATTTTCCTAGTAAATTTGATATATTTACTACCCTTCTGAATTTTTTCAAATTTTTCCACCCAACAGTTTAGATTTCAGAGGGGGGGGGACGGCCGATTTTAATGAAAATTTTCACTTTAAAGTTGAATATTTCGCAAACAGATCACTGATTAGAAAAATCATGTTAGCAACTCCGCAATGATTTTAAAAGACCTATCCAACGATACCCCACACTATAGGGTTAGCCGAGGGAAAAAAAATCACCCCCACTTTACGTCTATGGGAGGTACCCTAAAAAAATTTTTTTTACTTTTTTTTATTCAATCACTTTGTCGGCGTGACTGATATATATATTCATGCCAAATTACAGCTTTCTAGTACTAACAATCTCTGAGCTTAGCCGCGGACAAACAGACAGACAGACGGACAGACGGACAGACATGGCGAAACTATAAGGGTTCCTAGTTGACTACGGAACCCTAAAAATCCCTAAATAGTTATATGTGTGTTCTGAATTTTGTTGATTAATAAATAAATTATAGCGCAGGGTTAGCAATATAATTTGTTAACCCTAGACCGTGCAAGACTTCCTTAGGTCCCTTTAGCTATTCGACCGTTAATGGCGGCGACTCACTTGTGTATCTTGACGTTAGGGCCGGCCATGGCGGCGGAGGCGTCCTGCGGCGTGAGGAACACGAACTGCTGCGACGGGTTCTCGACCGCGTGGTTATGGAGCAGAGACATCACCTTAGCGCGGTTCACGTTGTCCTACAACACAAATATTACCAGTTTATCCGTGACCATAGAGAAGATAACCCCAAACGTCTGTCTCGTAGACCCCTGGCCATATTTTTAAATTTTAGGCAGACCCCCTGCTAAATTAATATATATTTTTTTTTATACAAAAATAGGCTTGTTAAGCCTCAATCTCGCTTGATGAAAGGCGAAGATGAGGCCTAAGATAGTACACGTTTGCCTAGAAGGTGTCTGTTCACTTTGACCTTAAAGATGTCCAGATTATAGCGTTCCGGAAAAACTAACCTCGGCAGAGAGATCTACTCCTTAGCCGTCCTCATAATGAAAGAAGAGGCAAACCGCTTCGTGCGTAACGGAGGAATGTCTACAACATAAGGGTGAAACTGCTCGCCGCGCCTAGTCGTTCGGTGACGGAAAGGGGAAGGGGGAATATTGATTTATCGCAAAATAATCGACTTCAAATGTGTTTTTTTTCGCATACGTAGACCCCTCGCAGGTTTTAGTCCATACCTGGGGTCGATATAGATCGCTGAGTATCACTCCCATCGAGCGTGACCTCCAGGATGGGGGTGTAATAGAACATGAGTAAGATACAGAATACAACCTATAAATTCTCCACAGAGCTTATAATAACTTCCGTCCACCCACATCCAGACCAGATGTCCACTCCACATCCACATGTTTTGGACATATACTCCGTTTTTTAGCATTAGAAATAGGGTAAACAATCTTGATGAGTCTTTTTATTGAAAAAACGCTTAAAAAAATAGTATTTATTACGAAAACAAAAGAAATTTAATGACCATTATGTCTTTGCTAAATGTCACATATTTGCTGTGATTTATTTTTCAAGTGTTTTTCAATTTAACTGGCCACCTCATACTGAAAATGAATTCTGTTCCCCGGCAAACAGAATTCAATTTAGTATAACGTGGACAGTTATTGAAGGGTGGCCAGTAATTAACACCTTGTACTAAAAATGAATTCTATTATGGGTGAGTTCATTTTTAGTATGAGGTGGCCAGTTATTGGCGATTCACCCTATAACTTGTTGGAGGCCTACATACACTGCTTAATACCCGCCTGCCAAGCCTGGCGACTATGGAAAATGGGTCGTTCTTCTTTTTTACCTACAATAGCCTGTCCTTCGTCTTATTATGGCATCTCATTAGATTATTGATATTTTCGGTTTTATAGGTAGTGTTCGAATAATCATACATATTTTTCTATCCAGCATTTTTTCAAACGTTCGTTTTTCGTAGAATGCCGTGACAGAGTGGTAAGCCAAAATGTGGTCTCCGCTGAAAAAGACCACTCTGACACATTATTTAAAAAAAAAACTCAATTAAAAACCGGTTGTTCACACACATAAACGCACACACACACACACACATACACACACACACACACACACACACACACACACATATTTATTTGTTCACTAAATAGATTGTGAAAATTTGTTGGAATTAGTTTTTAATTAGATTAAGTAAAATAAGAATAAGTTTGTTTATTAACAAGATAGTTAATTGTAAGTTTCAGCTCAAGCTATTAATTGTACAATACTGTTATTGGCCTTATGTATAAATTTAAAATTAGAATAAGTTTGATTGTAACACTGTTGTGCTCCGTAATAAATAAATAAATAAATAAATAAAGCCGGTTTACGGACGATAGTTTAACGTGACAACGTCATAACTAAACATTTAAACCACCCTCACCCCCGCATTGAAAATTATCCGAGCGCTAGTACTAAGATTGTATTATGTAATATTGCAACTGGCCTTCACTGCTCTGTAGGTACATGTACGCTACATTGCGTCATACTTTTTCGTGTATGCAGCCGGTGTTGTCACGTCAAAAAAACAAATGCATTTTTTTTTCAAACCGTACACCAGAAACCACAATTTTCGATAGTATCAAAAACCCAAAAAACGGAAAAACTTGGATTCATTGTAGGCAAAAAACAAAGAACGACCCAAATACCCCCCCCCCCCCCCCCCCCGATGGCTGTACACTCACCATGAACACGTCAAACTCGTCGAGGAAGAAGAATGGCACTTCGACGCACGCCCACAGCGCCATGACGAACGCCACGGTGCTGTAGGAGCGCTCCCCGCCGGACAGCGACGCCGTGCTGGCGGCCAGCCGGCTGCTCTCGCGGCCCGAGCACGATATCTCCAGGACGCCGCGCGCGAAGTCGATGTTCATTGTGCCCTGGACACGCCGACATTGAAAATTAAATTACACACTAGTGCCTAAAATACCACGTTCCCGAAATGTATAACATTTTTCCAAAATACTACATTACTTATTTATTACACTAAGCTTTTGCCCGCGACTCCGTCCGCGTGGAATTAGTAATTTGGGCAGCTTATTTTTTTTTTATCCAATTTGCTTTTTCATCAATTACGGCTCTCCTAAGTTCCTCGATAAAAAAAAAAATACCCCCCCCCCCGCACACACACGTGCACGTTCACCACCGTACTCCCAAGTCAAGCGTGCCTATAGAAGTTTTACTTCAAAAACCCCCGATTTTGAAACATTCTTCCGCTCCGCTCCACTCCTATTGGTGTTAGCGTGATGATATATAACACATGTCTTTCTCAGGCTCTAGACTATCTGTGTACCAAATTTAATTTAAATCGGTTCAGTAGTTTTAGCATGAAAGCGAGACAGACAGAGTTGCTTTCGCATTTATAATATTAGTTAGGATAGTTAGGATTCCCATTGTACCACATGTCCAAAAATGCTAAATAATAATTTCTAAATCATGCACAGGGATCAAATAATAAAACAAAATAGAGAGCGAAGGGGAGAGTCTTCGCAGGTGTGCGCAAGTTTCCTTGCGATGTATTCCTTCACCGTAAAGCACATAGTGAATTTCAAATGTACCTAATTTCGGACATAAATTTGGAAAAACTCACGAGGTGTGAGCCGGAGCTCGAACCCACGGCTCTCTGCCTGAGAGCCCGATCGAACCACTAGACTACCATGGCGTCCACGGCTTTATACTTTACTTACAGAATACTTGTTGATATTGAGTATGGCGTTGAACGTATGCAGCACGACGTTCGCGATCCTTTTCTGCATTCTGACAGAAGATTGTCGGCAGTACTCTGTTACCTTTTTCAACTGTGAACACAAATGAGGGTAAATAAATTTTTCACTTTACTCTCCTCCAATGACCTTCATTTGACATTGAAGTAAATTTCGTAGACGGTCCAAGTTGTACTTTAATCGGTGTGAAATAGCATTATTTAGAATTCTTCACAATTTACGCGTGGATTAAACTACGGAGTTTGATTTGGACCCGCTGTCTGTCATCTAGCACTCTGACAGCGGCAGTAAAGTGACACTAATTATAGTGTACCACTACACAAAAAATAATTAAAGGGGTTGCCTTATCGTAGGAATTTAGATAGATTTAGAAATTTAGCTGTCTGGAATCCCTCACTTATAATCTGACGTCATCAACCAAAATAGTTTCAATAATAATTAATTTTGAAAAAAGTAGTCAACTAAATGAAAAAATATTGAAATTAGTTTCTTCATCACCTAAACCCGTCATCAACCAAAATAGTTTCAATAATTAATTTTGAAAAAGTAGTGAACTAAATGAAAAAAATATTGAAATTAGTTTCTTATAACCTTATAATTGACTTTTCGATACAAAAAAAAAATATGAAAATCATTAAGTAGTATTTTTTTTAGACGTTCCCAATTGTGTTTTGAGTTTTGACAGAAACAACAAAAAAAGTAAAAAGTACATCAGTTGATTGGTAGTGTCAACATCCCTATTACAACCAAATTAAAATATAAAATTTAAGAGGAATTGGCTAAGTAAAGTTTTTTGAAGAGGTGCTAAATATATTTTTTTTCGACAGTAGTCTTCTTCTAGACCGAGAAACTGCAGCTGTTTTATTTTTATCTCCTATTGTTTACTGGAAATATTTTTTTAAGTGTTCGAGATGACATTTGTGAGATTTAATGGCTGACAAGCGGTTCGTGCTCAGTACTTAGCAGAAATAGAAAAAAAAACGAAGTCAATTGTCAATGTCAAATGAAATCTAACCGTTTGCGTTTCTTTTACTTTGCTTTGTCCAAAAAGCAGTTCCAAAATATTGATCAAAAATATTCAATCGTGATTCAATTATCGTGCATAAGTCGTGGAGAAATGCGGTAAAATTGTAAATCCGGATTTTGTGCGGAGGTTGTTAAAAATAGTCCAAAAAGCACACCAAAACGCAAAGCAAACGAAACGCAAACGGTTTGACATGGACAAAAATGACAGATGACTTAGTTTTTTTTCTGTTTCTACTAAGTACTGAGCACGAACGGCTTGTCAGCCATTAAATCTCACAAGTGTCAACTCGAACACTTAAAAAAATATTTCCAGTAAACAATAGGAGATAAAAATAAAACAGCTGCAGTTTCTCGATCTTCAGAACGCTGACTGTCGAAAAAAAATATAATTAGCACCTCTTAAAAAAACTTTACTTAGCCAATTACATTCACACACTCACTCGCACTCGGATGCGCACTCAGACTTAGGTTATATGTAAGTTAAAACAAAAAAACTGCATGCATGGGAAATCATGATTTATATGTATAATAAATTTACTATCTACTCGTATTGTATACTTAGAGGCTGTTTCACCACTTTTTTTAAAGTTCGGATTAGCTTAATCATAACCTTATTTGACAGATGGACTTAAAATTTCTGTTTCACCAGTCTTGATTAGCGCTAAGTGACGGACAAAATGTTTTTTAATTTGACCATCAGATCTGGTGGCACTTAGCATTTTTATCCGTCACATAACTTTTTAATTAGTTGGTTAATTTTTTTGTGGTCATGGTTGGAGAGCCCTTCAGCCGGTTTCAGAAAAATAAATCAAAGTATTTTTTATTTTTTAAAGAAAGGAGTCATGCTAAATTGCAAACGAGGATTTAAAAATCAAGACTTGAATAAAAAACTATAGGTACGCTGCTAATATTTAAAAATAAATCCAAAATTTCGTAATATTTTTTAATTACAGACTTTTTTTCAGTGGCACAATCGTTTGTTGTACGTGAACTTGTACATCGCCATTAAAAAAAAGTTAATCTGTAAAATGGTTTGGCGCCACTTTTCGATTCGTTTTACGTGATTTTATTTTTCTTTGTTATTGTTAACAAAGTATCGTAAATAAATACCGTTTTTGGATTAATTATAATGTTACACATTTGTTTATGCAAAAATATAGATGTATTTAAAAATTACATAGTTTACGATTTCTTTTGTTTTAATAATGAGCGACTCTTTGAACGAAAGTGTGCGAACAGGAACGCGTGATCGTGAAATGCGACGTTGCCATTCCGACTTTTTGCTAAACCGACGATTAGTTAAGTGGTACGTAGTTTGCACAGGACCAGAGTGGTGAAACTGAAAAAAAAACTAGCTGACAGATTTGTCCAGTACTTAGTTTATTCATTGGTTACGTGACTAGTAGTTTGACAATAAGGTGGTGAAACACCCCCTTAGACTAATTACTCGTGAGCAACTCAGTCTTTCGCTAACCGAGGCCACGCAAAATCCTTAAAATTAGGATTAAGGACTCGTTATGCATGTTTTATAAAATGTTCTTTGCTTGAAATAAACAGCTTAAATTTTTTTTATTTTTTTTTATTAAAGAAAACAGAGACTAGCTATAAATAAATACCTCTTCAGCCAAGTTTTTAACCATTTCTTGTTTGCCGGTGGATTGCTTCCACAGCGTTTCGACGCGCAAAAGCTCCTCGGTCACGTCGGCAACGCTCCGGTCGTCGGTGCGCAGCGCTTTCAGCTTCATCTTAGACTTCTCCAGCTCACGCTTTACCGTTTCCAAGTCCCTATGTAAAGTAAATAAAAAACCGGTCAAGTGCGAGTCGGACTCTGCATGAAGGGTTCCGTTCCTCCGTGCAATGTTTAAAAAATAGTTCAGTAAAAACAATACAGATAGAATTAAAAACGCTAAAAACACGTTTCTAGTATGACGACTTCCTTTAATAATAATAAATAATAATAATAATAATAAATTTACTTCCAAAAACATACATCAGCATTCAGCAATATACAAGAGAAATATCTGGCAGACCCCAAACTAGGCAGAGCCTGTATCTTGGCGCCTAGGAGTGCACTATACATATAGTTTACCTACAAAGCTTACCAGAGGACAGGGTGGATATTTGGTGGTGGGTGGATTCATAAAAAAAAAAAAATGATGAATCAACAAAAATAACAACTAAATTACATCCTACTAAACAAGATAAAGTGCATAGTGAAAATAAACGGATCACTCACGTCTTAAAACGAGTCATGTTTAAAGATAAAGTGCGTGCGTGTGTGTGTGTGTGTGTGTGTGTGTGTGTGTGTGTGTGTGTGTGTGTGTGTGTGTGTGTCTGTAATTTTTAACTTTATTCTATTTTTAGTATTTATTGTCATAGCGGCCCCAGTAATACATAATCGGTAAAAAATTCACGTGTCTAGCTATTACGGTTCAAGAGACGGAGTCCTGTGACAGACGGATGGACCGAACGCGGAGTCTCAGTAAAAAGTCATTGTAGCCAAGTGGTTCGACCTACGGCCTCCTAAGCAGAGGGTCGTAGGTTGGACCCCGGGCCCCTAAATTTTTCGGAATTTATGTGCGAAATTATATTTGAAATTTAACATGATGATTTACGGTGAAGGTAGACATCGCGAGGAAACCAGCACACACCTGTGTAGAAATTCAATGTTGTGCGTGAAGTTCCCAATCCGCACTGGGTCCGCGTGGGAACTGCCGCCCAAGTCCTCTCATTCTGAGAGATCTGTGGGGCGCGCTTAGGCCGAGATAATGAACCCTTAAAAGGGACCAAGGAACAGGAATATTACTTCGCATTAAATTCTGCTTTAGCGTGCTTAGCGGTGAAGGAAATCATCGTGAGGAAACCTGCACACGCCTGTGTAGAAATTCAATAGTTTGTGTGAAGTTCCCAATCCGGACTGGGCCCGCGTGTGAATGACAGCCCTAGCTTCTCCTTCTGAGAGGAGGCTTGTGCCCTGCAGTGAGACGTACAGGACGATTCACAAGAGTTGGCACGAATGGAATTAACGAAACCAATGTCACTTTGACATTTTTGTAGGAAAATGACTTATGCATGACATTTTCATATTTGTGTGAAGTGTATTCAAATAGGTAACACATAGATACTTTCATTCACTCATTAGATCCGTTCGTGCCAACTCTTGTGAATCGACCTGTACGAGTCGTTTTCAAAAAAATTGTACACAATCATACACAATCAAGTGATTTGATTAAAATAAAACTTAATTTAATTCCTTTGTGTAACAAAAGTTACCCATATAGTTTGTAACTAACTATCATTTTATTACACAAAGGAAGCGATTGTGTTTTGTTTTTATTAAGCCCTTCATGATGTAATTTTTTTTAGAAACTGATCAACGTCTGAATGTATCAATAGGGATGTTGACACCATTAAAAAAGAATTTGAAGACACGACTCCAGTAAGAAAACGCTTTATTTCAGCCCTGAAAGTCAGATTAATTTTCGATTAAATGCAAAATTAGATTTTTTGTTGCTTTAAAACAAATAAATAGTTAGTTGATTGAGCATTGCGAACAATCACGTCATACCGTACCGTACCGGCTCGGGTAGCTATAGAGACGTCTCGGGTGGAATGGCTTGTATTGTGTTTTTGTGACCTGTTAAATCATTATTGTAGGTATTAATGATGCTTTGCACTGTTTTGTTTTGTTTGTTTAATCTTTTGTTGTATGTATTTTAATTAGTAGGTAATATTTTGTTCTTGATCCTCTGGGCTGTGGCAGAATATCAGTGTTTTGCTCCTATGAGCAATGTTGACCACTGAGCCACGGCCCTTTTGCCCTACTGCAGAGCACACAGACAATATTGAATGTTTTACTTTTAAGTTTATCCTGATATCTGTATTATTGTTAATTTTGATTGTGTGTGTTTGCAGTACCAAAGAAACGTCTTTATCTATCTATCTATCTATATGTCGCTATTGTCATTCAAACTCTATGGGAGATTGTGTTTTGACAGCTCATAAAAAGAACGTCAGTTGATTGGTGGTGTCAACATCCCCATTACCTGGCGTTCTCGTTCCGCTCGCACAGCATCTCGGCGTCCGCTATCTTGGCGCGTATGACCGTGAGTCTCTCGTCCAGCGCCTTTTCTATCTCTTTCAGCTTGTCGCCTTCCTCTTTTAGCCGGTTCTCGCACGTTCTGCGCTCCTCCACGCCGCGGCCGAGCTTCAGTGTCTCTTGTTCTATCTCCTCCTGTAGGCACAGAATAAGTAATAGTACTAATGAACTAAAACAATTACTTTGCTCACCCGCGACCTTACAATAGTTACGTTTATGCAAGAAATGTGCGTTCATGCAGTTCCTCCACCTCCACACTGTACGAACACACACAAATCACATAAACCCAACCATCACCACCACCAAGCTACACTGACGCGTTTCGAACTCAACCAGAGCTCATCTTCAGAGTTACCACAACGGTATGCTATGCTACCAAATGTTAAACTAACAAACCATAACAAATGTTTTAACTTGTCACTGTAACTTCTCAAGTACCCACTTTATTTTTCTTATTCTCAAACTACCCCACAAAAATTAACTTTTATTGACATATTATAAAACTACCTTGAATTTTTTGTTTATTTATTTATAAGGCATATTTAATTAATACTAACTGTTCAAAATAGTACTAACGTACAGAAGGATCACTCTCGAACAAAGGTCAACTATAGGTATAAAAACTTTGCTACTCCTGCTGCGTGCACGCGAAATTAAAACTTATCGTGTGATACGAGCGTTCATATTCCGTTGGGCACCGCTGATCCGAAACCAAGGGCACAGGGTTCCCACTCGCCCATATTTGGTAGGTATATAAATCAAGAAGGATAACAGTGTGTATTAATTCAGTAAACTACCTTTAGTATGTAAGTAAGTTATTTATAATATGGTTTAGAAGTCATTGTTTGTTGCAAAAATCACAGAAAAAAAAGATGCTTAATTACGCGCGACGCGGCTAGCGTGCGAACTGAAGGCCGCGCGACAACCTACTGCCATACTCCTCCCGGGAGGAGCGCCGGCCGAACATACCTAAACTGCGGAGTGAAACCCCCCTGCTGTAGGGTTAAAAAAAATTAGACCAAACTCCATAATGTTCGTTAGTTCCAATGGCTTACGGTACGGAGATACTGTAATAGAAATACGAAACCCTCAACTGTTATTTGATGATGACAAAGTATGTATGTATGTAAACTCTTTATTGTACAAAATAAGGAAAAAAAAAGAAAAACATTATTGACAACCGTTGAAATGCATGTACAAAGGCGAACTTATCCCTTTAAGGGATCTCTACCAGTCAACCTTTGAGTGGATGAAAGGAGCATTTAGTAAGGGACCGACAAAGAGTAAGTAAAAATAAAACAGTCGGACAAAGCAAAGGCTACAATACAACTTTTAGTAAATACAATACATAAACTCATAATATAAAGAAACCTATTAAAAATATACTACCATATACAACATATATATGCATAAAAAATACAATAAATAAGCAGTGTTCTCAATAAATTAAAGAGATGGTGTGAGCCACATCTTCTTCAAAGCTTCCCTGAACGACACCACGGAGGGAGATTGCCTAATGGAGGTGGGCAATCGATTCCACAGTCTAGCAGATTGAACAATAAATAAATAAAGTTTATATCGTTATCGTTTGTATCGTAGAACAGATGGCCGATGTGCACAAAAGGTTCTCGAATAGCGTCCACGGTAAACGCAATGTAGATAGGCCTCCAACGCGACGACCAGAGGCGGTGTTGTCTAACGTGCGGACTCTTGATATCACATTCACTATTTCTTCCTGTCAAACAGTATAAGACGGTGACAGAAAGAGATGGCAAGAGCCTGTTACTTTTTTTTTTTTTTGAATGAGTCGCCAGAGGGGCCAAAGACGCGAAGTCTTTGCTGTTTTTTACTTTAAGGATTGGAAGGGTGACTTGTGCTCGGGAAAAATCCCTTCGGACGAACTGGGAATGGAGGGCCCAGACAGTGTCCGACTTGCACGGACTAAAAAACCCGGTCACAAGTCCCCTTCTCTATTGGTTATCAAAACAAAAACGTGTGCTTTAAATTTTGAGGAGGGGAGGGGTAGGGAGGGGACTTAATCTACCCACAGTGTCCTGCCTCAGCCGTTTGCTGGAAGGCCGGGAGAGGAGCATGCATTCTCCCGCTGGGCACTGGGGGTGCTTAGGTCGGTCTTTTATGTTTTTACCCGTTGGTTACTTCCTTGACCGACCCTCGCCCGTTTCTGTACAATTACTTAGTGCTATTGGTTGGGTTGGTGGGATTTCCTGTCATATGCATTTATCTATAACTACGGGCTTCCTTTCTTTTGCCCTGCGATGGAAGGGTGGGTCGGAGATCTTTTGGACCCATTGTGTGGCTTTGGATGCCATCTTTTGGGTGGGGCTACCCTTTATGCCTGGTGGTTTTTTGGCATGCTGTGTGCTTTTTTGCGCCTGTCTCCTAGCGCTACCCTCTTTTCGTTTCCGCTTCCATCGATAGTTTTTCTGCTATAATAATACGGAGGGACGAGGAGTGCCCCCCGGACGGCTGGACGCCCCAGTGTCTTAAAGGGATCATGCGGAGCTCGGCAGACCCTTACCCCAGCCAATGCTGAAGGGCCAGAGAAGAAACTTTTAGTCTCGATTCTCTGTTTAGGCTGCCTGTTACTTAGGCAATAAGGCCTCTGGTTAAGGTTGCGGGAACGCGTTGGATGCGGATGGCGCAGGACCGGTCTGTTTAGTGAGCCTTGGGGGAGGCCTATGTTCAGCAGTGGATGTTTTGATGCATGTATGTATTGCATGCATTTAAACCATGTCCCGCAAAACTGCTTACGCAGTTTGACTGCAGGTAGCTCGCTTTATATAAACATAGCTTATAAATTATTAAATTAGATTATACTTATAATACAATTAATTTACGTAAATGGTCTGCCTCTTGACGCATGACAGTACAATACGTTTACTTTTAGTTTACCACTGACAGATGGTTTGCCTTCATTTCATTTCCAACTTTAACACCATACAAATAAAGTAGCTATTACAAAATCTGCAAACGTGGGTAACAGTATTCTAAAATTGGCTTTATTTGTAGGTCGTTAAAGTTGAATATGAAATGAAGGCAAACCGTCTGTCAGTGGTAAACTTTATGTAATTTTACAGTATACTCACCTCCAAGCTCCTGCAGGCGGCCTTCACCTCCCCGAGCCTGGTCGTGACGTCCCTGAGCTGCTGTTCCACGTGCGCTATCTTCTCCGCTTGGGCTTGCTCCTTCTGCGCGGACGCCTCCGCTTGCTGCGCGAGCGTCGCCAGCCGTTTGTTGGACTCGTTCAATTCGTCCACCTGGTACGGACATATTTTGTATCAGTGGCGGATTTACCAGCAGGCTGAGTAGTCTGGAGGTTAGGGCGGCCAATGTGGCTTAATAAATATTTGTCTTAAAAAAATGTATAATGTATAGAGAAAATAAGACGACCGCTTTAGCCTAGTTGGTAGTGACCCTGCCTACGAAGCAAGAGGTCCTGGGTTCAAATCCCGGTAAGGGCATTTATTTGTGTGATGAGCACGAATATTTGTTCCTGAGTTATGGATGTTTTCTATGTATTTAAGTATTTATTTGTCTATATAAGTATGTTTATCGTCGTCTAGTACCCATAGTACAAGCTTTGCTTAGTTTGGGACTAGGTCGATTTGTGTAAGATTGTCCCCTAATATTTATTTATTTATTATTTATTTAAGTCTCGAAAATTTAACAAAAATACAATATTTTAGTAATCAACAGGTAGGTATACCGAATGCCACAACGTCTGTAAATGGACCCTTGGCCTCATTTTCACTTTTCATCAGGTGAGATAGTGGTCAATCACGGGTCACTTTTATGGATTAAAAGTACAATTGCGTGAATGTGAATTTTAAAACCTGCGTATCGACTTCTCGCGACATGTGCAGCCGCTCACTATGGACACCGTGCCGCCGCGCGAGGCAAGTCGAATTTTGACACGTTGGAACGTGCCAAAAGGTAGGTATGCTGCGGTCGATCACTTTAATTTTAGTAATTTTGACCCAATTTTTTATTAAGAGGGTTTATACCTGCTGAGCTGGCAACGTTGCATTTTTGTTAGTTTTTCTCGATTATTCCATAAAAATTTAATGAAAATTAAACATGTTTTGTATACAAATTGTTCTAATATATAAGTGAATGTGTCTACTGCAATAATAATTCATGATAGACTTTTATTTTCTTTAAAAACGAACAAATTATTACCTAACGGTTTTTAAAGAAAATAAAAGTCTTATCACGAATTATTATTGCAGTAGACACATTAACTTATATATTAGAACAATTTGTATACAAAACATTTTTAATTTTCATTAAATTTTTATGGAATAATCGAGAAAAACTAACAAAAATGCAACGTTGCCAGCTCAGCAGGTATAAACCCTCTTAATTATTAGTATATTTTTTCTACATGTTTTTTTTTTTTTTTATATAAGAGGTGGCAAACGAGCAGACGGGTCACCTGATGGAAAGCGATCACCGTCGCCCATGGACACCCGCAACACGGGGGGCATCACAGGTGCGTTGCCGACCCTTTTAGGAATTGGTAGGCTCGTTTTTTAAAGATCCCTAAGTTGTAACGCTCCGGGAATGCTGCCGCAGAAAGCTGATTCCAGATCTTTGTCGTGCGAGGGAACATGTGTCCAAATGTGCCGCGCGCCGGCAGCGAGTGACGCCACCACACAGCACACTGCTAAGGTGTGCTCACCATAGGGTTGCCAACCGTACTATAATATATAGTATTGTACTATATTTTCGCTCTGTGTACTATATACTGTTGAAGAAATATATAGTACGCAAAAATACTATATTTCAGTCAGTCCTTACGCATGCGGTTTGGGTAGGCCATTTTTACTATACAATACAATACAATACAAATATTCTTTATTGATCACCAAAAAAAATTTTAAATAAAAAATTAAACCTCCTTCAAAAAACATCCAAAAAAACTATGAAATAATAATTGAACCAAACCGACCACAATAAGCATGAAAATATCTTTCTTCTAATCTGTTCGAAGTCGGTGCCTCAGCTCGAGCCAGCAGCAGGAGTGGACCTAGTAATCTAACTTACCTACATACCTACTATCTATAGGGCTTTCACACTCCTGCTGGCTTGTGCTGAGGCACCGACTTCGAACAGATTAGAAGAAAGATATTTTCATGCTTATTGTGGTCGGTTTGGTTCAATTATTATTTCATAGTTTTTTGGATGTTTTTTGAAGGAGGTTTAATTTTTTATTTAAAATTTTTTATTTTTTGCTTTTTAGTTGTTTCTGTTTAAAATAGATGCGTAGGTTAAAATCATCAGTTTGACTTCGAAATAAGTTTATGTTGAAAATTCTATTTTTAATGCTCGACGGGGTTGTGTCGTTTTATTACAGAGTTCCATGATACTTTCTGAATGTAAATGCTCGATTTGTCACCGAAAATACTAAAATCGCTATACGTTTCTCTTGAATTTTTGAGGAGTTTCTTCAATTCCTCATGGATCCCATCATCAGAACTGGATTTTGGTAACAATGGGACCAACCTTGAAGCATATGCTTTCAAACAACGAAAAAATTTTCCAAATCGGTTCATTAAGGACGGAGTTCTGAGGTAACACACGTTAAAAAAAAAAAAAAAAAAAAAAAAAAAAAAAAAAAAAAAAAAAAAAAAGAACATACAACCGAATTGAGAACCTCCTCCTTTTTTTGAAGTCGGTTAAAAACAGTACAGTGACATTACAAAAATAAAAATTCAGGTAGACAATAGGCTATACTTATGTTTAATAAATCAATTTTCGCTATTTAAAGTATTTTGTACTATTTTTTTTTCAGAGTACTATATTTTTTCTACTTTGGGCTGGGAAATACTATATTTGCTTAAGAAATAGTTGGCAACCCTAGCTCACCAGCACGGCTTGGTGCGTCTGCTGCTGGTTGCCGCGCGCCGCCGCCGCGTCCCGCTCGGCCTTCTCGCACGCGTGCCGCTCGCCCAGCAGAGCCTGACAAGAGAAAAAAACAAAAATCGTGTAAGTTGCAGTACATTTCCGCGCTCACACGACCACTTCCAACTCGCCTGATACACGGCTCCGCAATGTGATGCAACTTATGCGACTGAGTTATTTTTCTTACTAGATGTAAATGTGCGCTAAAAAAAACATCAACCTTTATGATTAGTGGTAAAGATGTGTACCCACCGACAGGGCACAGGCAAAAGTTCCGTGGCTATCGAGATAATCGAACTTTTTTTCAATAAGTAAAGTAGTTCCATTATCTAGAAAACCAACTTTTGCTAAACCTATATTCATTAACCGACTTCAAAAAAAGAGGAGATTCGCAATTCGTCTGTATGTTTTTTTTTTAGATGACAAGTCGGTTGATATAAACGTGTCCATTATTTACTGGGCACCCACCCTATAGATATTATTGACGTCTTGGAAGCGTACATAATATATTAATGACTTTGACTGTACGTCTCTAGTTAAAACATTAGATATAATGTACCTGCAGCGCGTTTTTGGCGGCGCGATCGGCGTCTTTCGCCTCGTTAGCTTCCTGCATCAGGTTCGCTTCTTCCGCTTCCAGCGATTGTAGCTCGTCCTCCTTCTCTTTTATTTCTGCTAGCAATTGTCTGTAACGATAATATGTAGCTATTGTTTTCATTATTTTAATTTTAATGTATTAAAGGGAGGGGCTATTACAAATTAAAATACAAAATTTTTCTTTATTACACACGAATATCAAGTTAAATATAATAAATCAGTTTGCAACAATAAATAAATAAAATAAAATAAATAAATAATTTCCCTCGAGGAGCTAGAATTACCGTTGCAACACATTTGTCTCAACTAATACAGAAATGTTATCAAAGCAATGGTACTCAAGACTGGCAGAACCTATTTTTATTTTCTTACAGCACACTACACGCAAAAACTGATGAATCGAATTGTTCGCTTACACAAAAGATAAAAAATAACTGTGCTGTAAACTCCTCGCCTTCACCCGCTCCTGTAAGTAAACATGTCACCCCTCATAACCGCCGCAAACTGATTGAGAACAAAATTAGTGATGGAGACCTTAAAGGTGCCGCACGTCTTTTGTTCTCCAACGACGAGCTATCGCCAGACACCCCTGACACACTTCAGGCCCTACGGACGAAACATCCTCCAGCTCCAATCAACCCATATTTTCTCGATCCACCAACAGCAGGGCAATCATGCCTCCAAATTCAAAACAAGGATGTAATGGATGCCATTTTATCTTTTAAACCAGGTTCGGCCGCAGGTTTGGATGGAATCTCACCCCAGCATTTGAAAGATTTAACATCTCATTCTGTGGGTGATGCAGGTGATCAACTTTTAAATTCTATCACTAAATTAATTAACTTTATGTATTCAGGCAATATCAATTCAGAAATCGTTCCCATTCTTTTCGGTGCAAACCTCATCGCCCTCACCAAAAAGGACGGAGGGGTGAGACCAATTGCTGTTGGATCAACTTTACGCCGTTTGGCTTCCAAAATTGCTGTTCGACATATTTCATCAAAATTAAATTCGGAATTTGAACCCGTACAGTTAGGTTTCGGTATAAAAGGAGGATGTGAGGCAGCCGTCCATGCCCTACGCTCCTTTCTAACTTACGGACAACCTGAAGTAGTAATCAAAATTGATGTTAAAAACGCTTTCAATTCGGTAAATAGGGATACCCTGCTGACGGAAATAAAACAGCACGTACCGGAAATATATAATTATCTTCTTCTCAGCTACGCTGACCCAACTAAATTGTTATATCGTTCTAATGAACTTTCCTCAGAAGTAGGTTGTCAACAGGGTGATCCCCTTGGGCCTGCAATTTTTAGTTTAGCTATAAATCCAATAATTAAAAATTTAAATTCTAAATTTAACGTATGGTATTTGGACGACGGAACCCTAGGAGGTGATGTGGATACTGTGTTTTCAGACCTTTTTTCAATCAAAAATAAGTTTCAGTCCATTGGTTTGGAACTTAATTTTGGCAAATGCGAACTCTTTATAAATAATTCCAATTTAAATATAAATGACGTAAAGCAAAAATTCAATATTCTTGCTCCAAATATTAAAATTGTAAGCAGTAATTCCCTTTGCCTCTTAGGGTCCCCAATATTTGAAGCGTCTATTCCTGAATACATTAATAATTCTATTACTAAATTTCAAAATTCCGCTGACCGTCTTCTTGAAATTAGTTCGCATTATGCACTTTGCATATTAAAATCCTGTCTTTTCGTCCCAAAATTTACATATGTGCTCCGCTGCTGTCCCTTTTGGAACCACCCAAATCTTTTAACTCAATTTGACGACTTAATTAAAATTAGCTTAGAATCGATCCTAAATATGCAGCTGAACGAGCAATCTTGGACCCAAGCATCCCTGCCCATCCGTTATGGTGGGTTAGGGACTCGCAAAATTTCGAGTGTCGCTTTGCCAGCCTTCCTATCTTCTGCCTATAGTTCAGCAAATCTCATAAGTAAAATTTTAAGGGCCAACCCTTCAAACTTTGAGATTGCTGGCTTGGAAGAAGCTAGAAAGGCTTTCTTAATTGCATGCCCAGGTCAAAATTTTCCAGTTTCTACAAATTCACAGAGGAGCTGGGACGACATACACTGCAAAATTACCTATGACCATCTCTTGAGCTGTAGTACAGGTTCGGCACGAGCTAGGCTATTGGCTGTGGGAACGCATGAGGCCGGCTACTGGCTTCACGCGTTTCCATCGTCTAATACTGGAACCTTTCTTGAGCCTGACACGCTCAGAATTGCAACCTGTCTACGGCTCGGGGTTCCGGTTTGCGCTCCTCACGTGTGTCCCTGTGGCAGTGACGTCGACCGGCTAGGACATCACGGACTGTCATGTCAAAAAAGCGCCGGCCGCTTCTCAAGACATGCTGCACTAAACGACATTATACGCCGGTCCCTTGCCACCGTCAACGTGCCAACGTTGCTTGAGCCCACAGGCATTGCAAGAGACGATGGCAAGAGACCGGATGGTATGAGTCTGATTCCATGGAAGATGGGTCGGGTGCTGGTATGGGATGCCACTTGTTCAGACACGCTGGCCCCTTCCCATCTCCATGGTACTTGCAACAGACCTGGTGCAGCTTCAGAAGCGGCTGAAAAGGCGAAAAGACTGAAATACAGGGGTCTAGGCAGCGAATACGATTTTGTCCCATTCGGTGTCGAGACCCTTGGTCCGTGGGGTCCTAGCGCCTTAAAGCTCTTTAAGGATATTTCTAAGAGGTTAGTCGACGTCACAGGTGACCGAAGAGCTGGCAGCTTCCTCGGACAAAGAATTAGCTTAGCTATTCAAAGAGGAAACGCTGCCAGCATCTTCGGCTCCTTGCCTAAGGGGACTAGCTTTCAGAATATGTTTTAGTTATATTTTATATTTTTGTTTTCTTTTTTCTTATTGTACATACATTTTTTTTTTAGTCTAGGATAGTTGTACATATGTTATATATTAGTATATTTAATAAATAAAATAAATAAATAAAATAAGGATAAAGAAAAGATAAAGATAAAGATATTTTATTTGTTTAAACATGAGTATCAGTAAATACAGTTGGTCACATAAAACATTAAGTCCTTCATGCTTTGCCTTGCGGCGTACAAATTTTTTTTTTATTGCATTGTGTGCTAATAAAACAAAATAAAAATCACAACAGTTGAAACCACAAAAATCAAATTATATGTCAAAAGTAATTATATTAAAGTCTATTTCATAAAAAATTAAAAAATAAATAAATAAATAAAAAGTCAAAAACATGCATTATTATATATCCTTAAAATTATCATTTAAAAAATCATTAATAGAATAATAACATTTCCCTACGAGCAATATGAATAATTTCCGCTTGAAACCACTTAAGTTACTGTCCCTTATATCTTTCGGAATTACATTATATGTAGATGACAGGGGCCATACCAAATATGCTTTTCTTTAGCAGCGCAGTATTAGCCCTCTGTGTCAGTACCTGGTCGTTATCGCGTGGTCGTAAATAATATAAATATCACGGGATTCACGGGACAATTCACACCAGTTGACCCAGTCCCAAAGTAAGCTAGGCAAAGCTTGTGTTATGGGTATACTCCGTTATCTAACGGTCAGTTTGGGGGCAAGCTAAAATAGTGATGTAGCTTCACATAATTATTTGATTCACATTTACTTATAAATACCTAGTTATTTGTCAAATTGAAATTATTCTTTTGTGATGGTTCTTGGGACAACTCATTCATTGCATCTATTTGATCGGATAGGAGGCCGACAATTATTGAATTAACAAACGTTAAATAGAAATCCAGGCATTAAATCTGAAAAAAATATTAATCAGTTGTTGGGAAATAAGGAAGTTCAAATTGATAAAAGTATTGTAAACAAAAGCTGCATAGAGCATTACAAAAAAGTACAGTTTTTGCCAGTTACATCTGTAGAGGTCGAAAAACCATTTTCATTTTTAAAAATAAATTTTTACAAGCAGACGACGTAGTTTGACTTCATATAAGTAATTTGGAAAAAATATTTTTAATTTATTATGAAACATACTTACAAAAATATTTTTTTTTTCTTTCTTTTCATAATAATTTAAAAAAACACTATAGAAGAGCTCTGGTAAGTATGGGTCTTTGTGATAATCATGTTAGTGAGTGAGTAAATGAACTTAATTTTTTATCGATTCAGATTATCGAAACTACCCCATCACTTGCCCCTAAACTGAGCATTAGATAACGGGGTCTAGTTATGGGTACTAGGCAACGGATAAACATACTTATATAGATAGATACATACTTAAATACATATTAAACACCCAAGACCCGAGAACAAACATTCGTATATTTCATACAAATATCTGCCCCGACACGGGAATCGAACCTGGGACCTCAAGCTTCATAGTCAGGTTCTCTAACCACTAGGCCATCTGGTCGCCTAAATAAATAAATATTAGGGGACAATCTTACACAAATCGACCTAGTCCCAAACTAAGCAAAGCTTGTACTATGGGTACCAGACGACGATAAAAATACTTATATAGATAAATAAATATTTAAATACATAGAAAACATCCATAACTCAGGAACAAATATTCGTGCTCATCACGCAAATAAATGCCCTTACCGGGATTCGAACCCAGGACCTCTTGCTTCGTAGGCAGGGCCACTACCAACTAGGCTAAAGCGGTATCATGTATCAGTGCTTCAAGTAAGATTGCACTGGCCCCTACACCAGGCACAGTCTGTCCCGTAGGTGTAGCCTTTCTTCTTCTATGTCCTCATACGAAAGGAAGCCGAGCCATGCAGATATTGTCACCGAGAGGCAATCGAACTATCTCAATCCCACTATTTAATTATTATACACCGTGAAATTTTAGTGGTTGTTTTCCCGAAACGAGGTGATTTAGTTTCGATTGTACAATCGGTTTATAATTACTATTTTAACTAGAGTCAAAAATCCAATTGTGAAAAACGAAAGTCGAAAATGACCGCAAACCAATAGTAACGCTTCGTTAGTACAAGTAGCGTACGATCGTACGATAGGTTAGGTACCAACGAAGCGTTACTATTGGTTTGCGGTCATTTTCGACTTTCGTTTTTCACAATTGGATTTTTGACTCTAGTCAAAATAGTAATTATAAATCGATTGTACAATCGATACTAAGTCACCTCGTTTCGGGAAAACAACCACTAAAATTTCACGGTGTAGACAGGAAAGTTTGTGAATATGTACGTGTGCGTTTGCAACTCCTATTATCGCTTAACCTCTTCTATGTCCAGACACAGATATGTGCCAAATTTAAGGCTACTTTTTTCTATTTTTATACGAGACTTGAATGCAGTATTTTTTACGGCTGACAGACGAGAGGTTAACTAAGTGACATGGGTTTTTCTTTCTTATTTCTTACGGTACTATTTTAATTTGGCTTCTCGCCCGGCGACACCTTGCACATTAGAAATTTAATAAACTAAAAAATAATTTCGCGTCGTCACGAAGAAACGAAACAAAATAGGTAATATTGGAATATTATAGATGGATCGTAAATTATAATCAGAAATCGGAATTTTCACGGCAAAACGAAAAACTGTCGCAATCAGACTAGTCGTAGAAACATTTTTTTATCGATATCGATAGTTGTGTAATAGAAAAAAAATCGATTTACCAAATAAAAAAAATATTTTATACAAAATTGTACGTAAGGTTTGTATAAAATGATACAAAGACAGATGCAATTTCTTTTTCGAAATTCACGTCGGTTCGGTACACAGTCGCACCATGACATTTTATTTCGTTTGTGATAGTGATAGGAGCAGATAATCATTAATATCTCAACATTCTCTCAGAGTAAACTGTTTCGTTCATTTCTATAAAACCATTCATGTATCCAAAATTCTAAAGTGATTATTTTCAATGAGGTTTGGTATAGTATGTTCCATTTAAAATGACGAAAATGCACTTAACATGGGATTTTACAACTTCTTTTGTTGCTGAATATGAAAGGAAAAGATAACAAAGAGACGTAATAAAACTGACCGAAGTATGGCCTACCTACCGATACACCTGCATAATTGTTTTACAACCCCACTTGAAGATAACAATTAAACAATAGATGTTGGTTTAAAGTACTTTTCGTCATTTTAACTAGAAGATACTATACCACGTCTTTTACATATTTTAAATTAACTGTCTTGAATGATTAATAATCATTAATTATAAAATAATGCAAGTAAATATGTATACCTATCGGCATGTTTTTTTTAATTACCTAATAATACTCGATATCGATAAAGATACTTTTCTAAAACTAGTTTGATTGCGACATTGCGAATTCCGACCGTTTTTTTTATACAATATAGGCTTGCGTTTGGCCACAATCACGCCTGATGGAAAGCGAAGATGAGGCCTACGATGGAGCACGCTTGCCTAGTAAATGCTCATTCACCCTAGACTTGAAAGCGGCCAAATTGTAGTGTTCAGGGAACACAGTCGCAGGCAGGGAATTCCACTCCTTAGCTGTGCGGTTGATGAAGGAAGAGCGAAAACGCTTTGTGCGGAATTTGGGAATACTGACAACGTAAGGGTGGAGACCCCGCCCACTCCTGGTCGATCTGTGGAAGAAAGGAGCAGGCGGAATAAGGTCGTGCAGTACCGAAGCACATTCACCGAAATGCAGCCTGTAGAATACCGACAGAGAAGCCACTCTTCTGCGATGACGAAGGCTCTGGCGACAAAAATCCGCATCGCAAGCGCTGATTATAATATAGCATCTACCAATATTACACACTTCTGATTCTCCGACACCGACACAGACGCACATACACACTGACCTCTTCTTCTCCGCGCTGGAGACGTGCAGGAACCTGGTGGGCTTGGCCACTCCGCCGTAGCTTCTGTAGTCGGGCGCCGGCATGTACTCGCAGCAGTCCAGAGTGACGATCTTCTTGCAATTCTCCGGCACGTTCTCTCTGCGCTCCGAGAAACGCTGCGCCTCCGCTAACACACAAACATACACACATTTTACACGATGCAACAAAAACCACATTATTATTTACCAGCGACGGTACGGAGAAGGTACATGCGTTCGGGGTGAGAGGATGTTTGTGCAAACCAATGTTGCCATTTATCTCCAAAACTACTAGTCTGATTTTCATGCAGTTTTCAGTTGATAGGTTCGGGTTTGATTAGTGCATGTTCTTAGATAGGTGTTACGATGACACACCAGGGGGCGCTGCAGTAAAAAAAATTGTGCAAAACCAAAAGTACGACAAATAAAACCAAAAATAAAAACAAAACTACGACACATTGAAAAAACAACACAATAAATATTCTAAACTCAGTTTCTTCGACTCTTAAATCAACTAAACAAAGTACCCAGCTCTAAAATAGAAAAAAATCTCCAGCTCAAAAGATACTTAAATAATTACTCTAACTCTAAAATCATCTAAAGCGTCTCTACATACAAAGACACTTAAACAGTTTCTCCGACTTTAAAACCACTTAAACCATCTCTAACTCTAATTTTATTATGCTTTAACCTCTTCACCGCCCCAGTCATCTAGTCATGACAGCCAATGGAATCCCTCACACGCCAACGTCATCTACACATGTTTCAACTCGAAATTAAACCCTTCTACAATGGACTTTAAGTAGAAAATCGGTTTGTCATGTTACGTGGCGTGGCGTTCAGAGCACATCACTTCATTTGTTTTGTAGCGGTGACGAGGTAAAGGGGGTGTTTCACCACCTTATTGTCAAACTACTGGTTACGTTACCAATGAATAAACTAAGTACTAGACAAATCTGTCGGCTACCGTTTTTTCAGTTTCACCACTCCGGTCCTGTACAAACTAAGTACCACTTAACTAATCGTCGGTTTAACAAAAACTCGGAATGGCAACGTCGCATTTCACGACCACGCGTTCCTGTTCGCACACTTTCGTTCAAAGAGTAGCTCATTATTAAAGCAAAAGAAATCGTAAAGTATGTAATTTTTAAATACATCTATTTTTTTGCATAAACAAATGGGTAACATTATAATTAATCCAAAAACGGTATTTATTTGCGATACTTTGTTAACAATAACAAAGAAAAATAAAATCACGTAAAACGAATCGAAAAGTGTGGCGCCAAACCATTTGACAGATTAACTTTTTTTTTAATGGCGATGTACAAGTTCAGGTAGAACAAACGATTGTGCCACTGGAAAAAAGTCTGTAATTAAAAAATATTTTGATATTTTGGATTTATTTTTACATACTAAAAACGGGACCTATATTTTTTATTCAAATCTTGATATTTAAATTCTCGTTTGCAATTTATCATGACTTCTTTCTTTAAAAAATAAAAAATACTTGATTTATTTTTGTGAAACCGGCTGAAGGACCCTCCAACCATGGCCACAAAAAAAAAACTAACTAATTAAAAAGTTATGTGACGGATAAAAATTCTAAATGCCACCTGATCTGATGGTCAAATTAAGAAATAGTTTGTCCGTCACTTAGCGCTAATCAAGACTGGTGAAACAGAAATTATTATTCCATCTGACAAATAAGGTTATGATTAAGCTAATCCGAACTTTAAAAAATGTGGTGAAACAGCCCCTAAGGGTCCTAATAATATACAGCGTAAGAAACAAAAGTTGTCCCTCAGTGGACATAAAATTAGCGATTCCGAGTCAGCAAACTTAAGATTTATTTAAATGAGCCGAAAGTTGACCAGGCGTCCCACACGCCGGTGTAGACTTGACTAAAAAATATTGGCTGAAGACCCTTAACTTTTTCCATATCCACAGGAGAGTCGCAAACAAAAAAATGTGTATGACTCTTAAACAGTTTCTCGAACTCCAAAGTCACTTAAACAATGTCTCAAGTTCTAAAACTCACTATGATCAGGCACCAGAAGTATTCCCTCAACGCCGATGTTGTCGATGAGAAAGTTGGCGATAACAGGGTCGTCGATCACGAGCGAGTCGAGCGCGGACAGGTGGCTGCCCACGCGCACCCTGTTTCGGTCCACGTTATGTTGCTTGTTCAAGAACTTGCTGCATGTCACCATGGGTTTAGGCTGTTTGCCGTATACCTACAATAAAAGCAGTATGTGTAATTCAACTCGCACTAATCTTTGAACGCCGGATAGGGGCATTTAGGACGTTCTAAAAAATAACCTTAAATCATTATCATCCCAGCCTATATACGTCCCACTGCAGGGCACAGGCCTCCTCTCAGAATGAGAGGGCCCAGTGCAGATTGGGAACTTCACACATATTATTGAATTTCTTCACTGCTGTATGCAGGTTTAACGATGTTTTCCTTCACCGTAAAGCTCATGGTAAATTTCAAATATAACGTGTCCGTATTAAGAGGGTTTATACCTGCTGAGCTGGCAACGTTGCATTTTTGTTACTTTTTCTCGATTATTCCATAAAAATTGAATGAAAATTAAAAATGACTTTTATTTTCTTTAAAAACCGTTAGGTAATAATTTGTTCGTTTTTAAAGAAAATAAAAGTCTATCACGAATTATTATTGCAGTAGACACATTGACTTATATATTAGAACAATTTGTCTACAAAACATTTTTAATTTTCATTAAATTTTTATGGAATAATCGAGAAAAACTAACAAAAATGCAACGTTGCCAGCTCAGCAGGTATAAACCCTCTTAACAAATTGACGTTCCAAATTAGAATAATGACTTAAGCTCTGTCAATTCTGTGCACATTACATACAACAGGGCCCTTATTGTCTAACGTTTCTGACGCTTGCTTTCGCAATCACTATCTCTTTCTGTCAAACGGTATAAAAGGATGACAGAAAGAGACGGTGAAAGCGAAGGCAAGCGTCAGAAGCGTTAGACAATACGGCCTCTGGTCCTTTACGTTTTTCACCTATGCGCGGTAAGCATTACCTTGTTCATGATCTCGAAGAGCGTCCTCGAGTCTTGGTCGGTGTTGACGCAGAAGGATTGCAGGCTGCCTCCGATGATGTGTTCCAGGGCGCTGCCCCATTTCTTCTCGCGGACCTTGAGGTGGGCGCCTGCAGTAAGCAGCCCTTTGTTAGTGTCGTTAAAACTACTTAATATGCGTAAATATCCACGTCACACTGGCCGCTTTATCATGCACTTTAAATGGCGATTCGCAAACTTTACACCAGGTACGAACCCAACGGGCGTCAGACCTCCTTTCCGATGATGATTCGACGTCCGAGTTCCCTAAAGCTGCGTATCGACTTCGCGCAGCAAACCATCGAACGTTGCTCGCGCGGTAGCCGCGCACTTTGGATACCGTGCCGAAGAGAGGCAAGTTGAATTTTGACGCGCTGGAATGGAACGTGCCTAAACACAGGTTTACGATGCGCACCATTTCTCCATACAAACGTAATCCTCTGTTTCCTCCCTGGATAACGGCTTTAGAGCCAATTTTTTTTTACTGTGTAATCTGTATCTACCACAGCTATGCCCCTATGTTTAGTTTTTTTCCATACTTCAATTAACATAAGAAATATGAGCTTTCAAAAACTGAAAAAATTGCCCAATTTCAACGTCATTTTCAGACACTCATCAGAAAAGAATCCCTGATGTAAACAAAAAAAGGAAAACATAGGGGCATAGCTAAATCTGTCCTCAAATTATTTTTGAAAAAAATAATTTTATTGGTCCAGTTTTCGAGAAGAAAACAGGGGATTACGAAATGCTGTTTTGATCAATTTTACGCGCCTATTAACAGTCTGAGGTGCGGTTGTCCCGCTCTCGCTGTACTGACACGGAGGGGTTCGGGCGAGACAGCGACATTTCATAAAAATACCTATTTCTCAAAAGTCTCTCAGCCATCGTACCCTCTTAACGCGGCCGAACATTACTCAGGCGGTGGCGTAGTCGATACGCAGCTTAATGAAGGCAATGGCCTCCGACCACCAGCACCCAGTATTCTCAAAGGCAAGGGGTACAGAATAATACCACCCAGGGCGAAATATTTTTCCCGCATCCTATCCGCGGCAAAATTTGCAGCGGCACCAGCCGTCCGCAATGTTCGGCTGAGGTGTGAGGTGGCGAAAGTGCTGACGCCCGTGGCGTCCCAAGGCAGACACTTTCCCTTCTGCCACGGTATTAAAGTTAAAGTTAGGCCGTCTTTCTTTCTGTATTTTATCAATTTAACTATGGAACCTTATAAACTATTAACATATTAAAAGGCCTGAGTCGACGCTGCACAAAGCGATTAATGCAGAGCAAGTTTGCGTGCAACCGAGCGTCGAGCGGAGCGTCGCGAGCAGGTTCAAACCTGCTTGTGATTTGCAGCGGCGGTAATTAAGAGTCCGCGTGCCGTCACGTCATGCGAATAAATAATTATTGAAATAAAAAATAAACCAGCGCTTTGGCTATCATCTCACATTTTATACAAAAATAGAGTGTATAAAAGTAAAATATGGACAGAATTAGCAACAAAACTGAACATGGAAGGTAAATTAGTAAGTATTTATTTATTTTCCCTTCTTATTTTGTAGAGAATTAATGAAACAACACATTTTGAGCCATAAATTATCATTTAAAAAGAAATTAATAATGTCGTCCGAAGTCGATACCATGGTGAAAATGCGACCGGTTCACACGAGCGGTGAGCGCGCACTGAGTGAGACCAGCGAGCCGCTGCACGCTTTATCTCACGCTCGCCCGCTACGCTGCACGCCCCGCCGAACGCTCCGCTTCGAGCGTCCACTCGGGCCTTACACTTAGTTAAGGCTCAGTTTCATTGGTCGATAATTCGGTCGACATAAAGCGTGCGGTGACTCCCCGCAGGTGGTTTAACGACTAGTAAAACTCATCGTTAACTGCTCCCCGAATGCGGGTCCTATGGAATGCGTTATGGAAATCTTCCGCATCCTGCGTGCGGGCCCTATCGAATCAACCAATGAAAACGCTTTATCACTGCGTAATGTGATTATAACAGACTGAAGTGTACGATATATGGGAAAAATTCGTCGCTAACTTCTAGACCAGTGATGGTGTAGGGGTAAGCACGCAGCACGGAACGCTGAGGACCTGGGTTCGATTCCCAGCATTGGTCTTTTTTCTGGGGTTTTTTCTGTGCATATATATTTTCAGTTTGTATTTAGTAACTTTGTACCTATTAAGTTATTCTGTAAAAATCAAATTTTCAATAAATTTATCTTTTATCTTTTATCTTTATCTTTAGTTTGAAATACAATGAAAACGGTTCCCCGAATGCGAGCCCTATGGCATGCGTTATAGAAATGTACCGCGCTCCGCATACGGGGCGGGCCCTATCGACTAATGAAACTGAGTCATTACGTGCAGTGGTGGCGACTCGACTCACCCACGGGCCCCCGCAGCGGCGCGCTGAAGCGTCCCCGCGCGACGGCTTCCTTGACCGCGCGGCACAGCGCCACCATGTTGGCGCCGTACACCGCCACCGAGTCATTACGTGCAGTGGTGGCGACTCGACTCACCCACGGGCCCCCGCGGCGGCGCGCTGAAGCGTCCCCGCGCGACGGCTTCCTTGACCGCGCGGCACAGCGCCACCATGTTGGCGCCGTACACCGCCACCGAGTCATTACGTGCAGTGGTGGCGACTCGACTCACCCACGGGCCCCCGCGGCGGCGCGCTGAAGCGTCCCCGCGCGACGGCTTCCTTGACCGCGCGGCACAGCGCCACCATGTTGGCGCCGTACACCGCCACCGAGTCATTACGTGCAGTGGTGGCGACTCGACTCACCCACGGGCCCCCGCGGCGGCGCGCTGAAGCGTCCCCGCGCGACGGCTTCCTTGACCGCGCGGCTCAGCGCCACCATGTTGGCGCCGTACACCGCCACCGAGTCGTCGCCGCGAGTCTGCAGCTCGCGCAGCTGTTGCTTTAGGTTCTCTGACGAATTAATATCTAATTGAGCACGCAAATCACACCTATCGCGGTACGCAACGCAGTGGAATTAAGCGCGAGCGGCGAACGGTTAAAGGATTTGCCACAATGGATGCGTTCTGCGGTCGCGGTCAGGTAGGGTGAGGCCACACGAGCGTAATTATGTGAGTCGTGAGCGGCAGAATTTCGGTTCGCGCCATACAATATGCGGGCCATCACGTGACACTCACGTGACACAATGTATGGCGCAACCGAAATTCTGCCGGTCACAACTCACAAAATTACGCTCGTGTGGCCTCACCCTAAATTGAACGCAGCCCGCATTATGTATGAACAACATTGTCGGTCTCTACATATTTACCGCGACCGCAGAACGCATCCAGTGTGGCAAATCCTTTATGCCTTGATCGCACGTACCGAGTAGTTAACAGGCGAGACAGTGCTCTCGGCCGAGTACTCGGTACGTATAAACATAGCGACGAGTGCTCGGCCGAACGAGGCGGCGGGACAGTAGCTCGGCCTCCGCTCTACTTACTAGGCCGAGCACGTACTAGGAACAGTCTCGCTCGCTCACTCTAAAGATCTGAACATGCACTGTCTCGACACTCGGCCACATTAGTCTCATTGGAACTGAACTGACTGTACTAATGCTAATTTCAAAACATCTGTGAACAGCTACTCGCTTACATCACTGTCCCGCCCAAGAAACAGTTCAATTGTGTCGCCCGTTTGCTCGGTACGTGCGATCAAGGCTTTGCTTAATACTATTTCAGTGCCACCGTAGATTTCGGTGTCCACTAAGATCCATCGATCTATGGATAGGATCCACTCGACTTCATAGCAACAATGGATCTTATAGTAGAGGAGCCCAAAGAGGAGATTTCGGGATTTACTCAAGCGCGTCAGATTAACATACAGGGGATACCTTGTACCCGGTTAAGTACCTCATCAGAAATTCAGAAATTGTCGAGCGCGTCAGATTAAGGTAGGGTGAAATAATTAAAAAAAAAAAAGCTAAAAAGTGTATATTCCACTAATCTGACAATTTAAGAGTGACGTAATTAAGGGGGAGGGCTACAACAAACATCTAAATCGTCAGATTATTGAATGAGAGCTTTTTTTAAGTTCACTTAACATCCCTTAGAAAATCTGACGCGCTCGACTAAATTTTTTTTTTCATTTTCACCCTTACGTACATTATTAAAAATACGTAGGACATGGATGCTATCAGTATCTGACGCGCTCGAGTATGTCCATGCAGCAGTTTTTTTTACATTTTTGAAAATCTATAGCTTCTCCCTCCACCGTTGAAAGGTAAAAACATTTTTTCTTTTTATCATCTAAGCTTCGCAACCCAATAGGTCTCTATGACGCTCGAGTAAATCCCCATTTAGCATCGTGGGCTCCTCTATCTATTATTAGGACATGCCGTAGATTTCTGGGGAGTAGCGTGTGTTGTTTTTGATTTGAAGACACGGCGTCCGCTGCGGCGGATGCGGGTGTACATACGGAGCGCGTGGCGGGCGCGGCGCGGCGCGGCGGCGGCTCGCTCCAGCTGGGCGGCGGCCTGCGCGGCGTGCTGCTGCGCCTGCGCGGCGTGGTGCTGCGCGGTGTCGCAGCGCGCCCGCACGGCGGCTGCGGCTTCGGCGGCGGCCGCGGCGGCCGCTTCCAGCGCCGAGCGTTGCGTGGCCACATCTCCGGAACTATGACGAACGACAACTAAGTGAAATCCCATTTTTTTGTCTGTTTCGTGACAGTTTTTCGTCGCAGCGCGTGTTTCAATAGGTTTCTGATACTCTAACTAAACGTCACTTACTCGATATGGACAATTTCTCTTTCTATTTCACCGTTCTTGCGTCTCTCTCTCTCTCATGCGGACACGTGAGGCTACTCCTCCGCCTCACGCGCTTCTTGCCCTAACAGTAGCGATCCTTACATAGAAGCCCAAAAGCCGGGCTTGCCTTATAAATCTCAAATCAAGATTAAAAATAAAAACCAAACATCGTCCAAACGAAAAAAAGTTCTTATAAAATCACTTTCATAATACCTAACGTGCTTTATTTTACGTAAAATACCAAGAATTGCATAACTAATCTGAACGGCGGCGAGTTCGAGACTATTTAAGCTCAAAAAAATATTTTTTTATAGTTATATTCTTATAAATACAAGTATTCTACTTAAAAAAACATACACTTTTTTATTTGCATGGTATTTCCTGGGCTTTTTAACTAATTAAGTCCATAGATTAAAAAAAAAATAAGAAAAAAATTTTTCAACTGTCATATTAGGCGAATCCCTCCAGATAATTGTCAGATTATGAGACAGCATATCATTCTAGCACAATAAGATGAACCATATATATCTTAATTTGACGCGCTTGAGTATTTCAAACTGGCGAATTTATTTACACTTTCTAATAACTACCGCAAGTTTGCGTCACATCCAAATCGTCAGATTATTGAATGAGAGCTTTTTTTAAGTTCACTTAACATCCCCTTAAAAAATCTGACGCGCTCAACTAAATTTTATTTTTAATTTTCAACTTTTACGTACGACCACACCCATCATGCAAATGATCAGATTAACATAATATGTGCATTATTAAAAATACGTAGGACATGGATGCTATCAATATCTGACGCGCTCGAGTATGTCCATGCAGCAGTTTTTTTACATTTTTGTAAATCTATAGCTGCTTCCCCCACCGATGAAAAGTTCATTATATATAACTTTTTATCATCTAAAAATATATTAATAAATATATTAGGGGACAATCAATCAATTAAGCTTCGCAACCCAATAGGTCTCTATGACGCTCGAGTAAATCCGCATTTAGCATCCTGGGCTCCTCTACTATAACTCCAGTGTCTCTTGCTCTAACGCTAAACTTCTGTTACTCTAAAAATGACTCACTCGATACGGTCGATCTCCCCCTGTATTTCAGCGATTTTCCGTCTCTCCCTTGCGAGCATGTCGTTGTGTTTGGCGCTGGCCGCTTTAAGGCTGCGCAGCGTGATCTGCGCCGGGCGGAGCTGTTCATCCACCTCCCGCACTTCCTGCTCCAACGCTGTGCGCTGCTGCGTAGCTTCTTCTAACTGAGATCTTAATGCGCTAAAAACGGTAAGGAGATATAGCTAGTACCGTACACAAAGACGCGTGAATTTGTCAAAATTAGACATTAATAACATTGTAATAAGAACTGCGGCACGCGTAATCATGAATGACTCGATCTATACATACAATGACAGTCATAAAAGAGTGTTTGTAATACTAATAAGCATGCTCAATTTGAGTTTACGTAAAATTTGTCTGGTCCTTGGTAGCATGTGTGTTGAAAACTTTACAGGATTGTTATAAAAAGAACCTAACCTAAGTTAAAACAATCGGTACCACCAGTACCACCAGTACCACCTGTGATTAATAGTTTCAGAAAAAAATGTATCAAATGGCCTAAAATATCCATCCATACATTATTCTTTTGAACTTTTATGTCTTTTGACATAAAGTTTGGTGTATTAGATGAAACCGTCTCGAAAATATGGCGGCATATGAACCCAAGCCTAAAATGTTACTATTAAACACTTATAACTTACTCTAGAGCACCGTTATTGTTCCCGTAATATTCCTTCATCTTGTTAAGCTTTTCTGCCAGCTTGTCTATCTTGGCTTTCTGTTTGTCAAACTGAACTTGTATGAGGTCTGCCTGTCTCTCGTACTGCAGGATCTCACTCCAGTAGTACTCATTTTCCAAAGCCTTCTTCCTGGTCTCGATCGCACCCCGAGATTGGAGTCTGTCGTGAATAGCTTTTAGTTCTTTGTATTCCTTTTCTACGGATTGCAGAGCCTGTGAAACGGATCAGATTACAAGCTTTTATTTGACTTGCAGTGTATGAACGAGCACAATATGAATCACAATCAACCATTTCACAAAAAAAATAGTTGTTTCAATATACTGTTTTAAACTTTCGTGATTTTCACTCATAATTACTAACTAAACTAAACGGGACTTATCACGCACTAAATATTTATTTATTTACCTCGACGTTTCGGCCACATTGCAGCAACCGTGGTCACGGGTCAACTGAAGTGTAGGGTGTCTTCTTCTTCTTCTTCTTCTTCCTTAATGGCGGCCAATAGGCTTGTGCCAATGTCAGTTAATTGCTCTCTTTGGAGCGACGTTGTACGGTGATTGTAGTTTTTGCAACTTGATAGTAAAATTCCAGAAACCACGTGGAGACAACTTGCGCATTAAAAAATGTCAGACACGAGAGCAATATAGATTTTGAGATCACTGTAACAGTTAAGGTTAATCGCCGCATAAAACACTATCAAAATTATACCACAACTAGCCAAAGAAACAGAAATACCAAAATCAGATACTGTCTACATCCGCCATGTTCGAATGCCACAAATCGAAGCCAAGTTCGTTTAGCCGCACGAGTCTTTCGAACTACCCGCACTTGATCCCGATTAGAATCAGCACCCGTATCTCGAACTACCCGCACTTGATCAAGATTTTTTAACGGCACCCCATCACACCGACACACAACACTCACAACATCCGACGACCTCTCCGAACACTCCTGCCGACGCCAACATTTGTTTATAACAGGATTCCACGCAGACGAAAGCTTATATCCATCCTCCTGATTAAAATTTTTGTGTTTTTTATTCTAGAGTAGAAATGACGTTCCGTTGACAGAATTCTGGGATTGTGCAGTCCAATCCAGTGGTTTGGTCCTGACTCCAACAAATGCTCGGCTATGGCTGACTTATTTACTTGGCGATTTTTAACAGCCGCGATATGTTCCTTGACCCTCTCAGCTATTGTTCTTTTTGTTTGTCCGATATAGGAACTATTTACCACAACTACAATCAACCTTATAAACACCCGGTGTTTGGAAAGGAAACAACATCCTTGGGTGTCCGCATATGCCTCGCGACCTTGGACAAAGGCGTGTAGACAACCTTGATGGAATACTTGTCCAAGATAGCGCCAACCTTGTCAGTCACTCCCTTAACATAAGGCATATACGCAGGCTGTCTAGCCACGTCAGGATGTCTATCTCCAGAAGGAAACGTAGAGATAAACGAAACGAAACGAAAACGAAAACGAAACGACGAGGTAAATAAATAAATATTTAGGGGCGTTTCACCACTTTTCTTAAAGTTCGGATTAGCTTAATCACAACCTTATTTGACAGATGGAATTAAAATTTCTGTTTCACCAGTCTCGATTAGCGCTAAGTGACGGACAAACTGTTTCTAAATTTGACCATCAGATCAGGAGGCATTTAGCATTTTTATCCGTCACATAAAGTTAGTTTATTCTTTTGTGACCATGGTTGGAGAGCCCTTCAGCCGGTTTCAGAAAAATAAATCAAAGTATTTTTTATTTTTTAAAGAAAGAGGTCATGCTAAATTGCATAAAATAATTTAAATATCAAGATTTGAATAAAAAAATGTAGGTTCACTTTTAGTATGTAAAAATAAATCCAAAATTTCGTAATATTTTTTAATAACAAACTTTTTTCAGTGGCTCAATCGTTTGTTCTACCTGAACTTGTATGTCGCCATTAAAAAAAAAATTATCTGTCTAAATGGTTTGGCGCCACTTTTCCATTCGTTTTACGTGACTTTATTTTTCTTTGTTATTGTTAACAAAGTATCGTAAATAAATACCGTTTTTGGATCAATTATAATGTTACATATTTGTTTATGCAAAAAAAAATAGATGTATTCAAAAATTATATAGTTAACCATTTCTTTTGCTTTAATAATGAGTGGACTCTTTGAACGAAAGTGTGCGAACAGGAACGCGTGGTCGTGAAATGCGACGTTGCCATTCCGACTTTTTGTTAAACCCACGATTAGTTAAGTGGTACTTAGTTTGCACAGGACCGGAGTGGTGAAACTGAAAAAACACTAGCTGACAGATTTGTCCAGCACTTACTTTATTCATTGGTTAAGTAACCAGCAGTTTGACAATAAGGTGGTGAAACACCCCCTTAGTGCGTGATAAGTCCCGTTTAGTTTAGTAATTAATAGTTGTTTCATACAAAAGTTAAAACCTACATGACAAGATTGTACGAAACGGCCGTTTTTTTTGGCGATTTCTTTGTTTTTTTTTTTTTTTTTTTTTTTTTTTATGATATAGGGGGCAAACGAGCAGACGGATCGCCTGATGGTAAACGATTACCGTCGCCCATGGACACCTGCGACACCAAAAGAGTCACAAGTGCGTTGCCGGCCTTTTAGGTAGGAGTACGCTCTTTTTTTGAAAGCTTGAAGGTCATATCGGTCCGGGAATACCGCAGCAGGAACCTCATTCCAGAGCTTTGCTGTGCGAGGCAGGAAATTTCTGGAAAAACGCACAGTAGAAGACAACCAACCATCCAGATGGTGAGGATGGAAGTGTTGTCGCGTAGGGCGGTGGCGGAAGGATGCGGCAGGGATCAACCCGAATAACTCCTCGGAGCACTCTCCGTTGTACATGCGATAGAAGATGCACAGTGAAGCTACATCTCTACGCAGCGCCAAGGAATCAAGCCCATCAGAAGTTCGTTGGCAGCCGACTATTCGAGTCGCTCTCCGTTGTATGCGATCCAGAGGGAGAAGCTGGTACCGGGGAGCCCCCGCCCACAGATGAGAGCAGTATTCCATATGTGGGCGAACCTGCGCCTTATAAAGCTGAAGGCGGTGGGCTGGAGTGAAATACCGTCTCGATCTGTTGAGCACGCCGAGCTTCTTCGAGGCTAATTTAGCCTTACTCTCCAAGTGGTCGCGGAACTGGACTTCACTCGAGATGTCAATACCAAGGATTCCGATACTGGCTGTGGTAGCAAGGGGAGTGCCTTCGAAAAGAGGTGACGCGACAAACGCATACCTACCTATTACCACATCTGCTACTAACACACTCACCTCAGTCTTTCGCTCGCATATCTTGGTAGCCATTTTCACCGTTTCCAGCGCTTTATTATAATTGACCTCCGTAGCTTCCATGTTCGTGGCCTTCCGGAACAGCATGTACTTCTTCTTGGCATCAGAGGCATGGAAGCTTCGAGCATCGTCCTGGTTCAGGACCGATATAGGATTGTCCACTTGGATGTCGTGGGCGCGGATTATATTCTTGACTGTTTCGAAGTTTGTTGACACCACCTCACCTTTAAAGCAAGTATACCATTATGCGAAAATTTCTTTCATTATTCCAGCCTATATACCTACAACTCACTGTAGGGCACAGGCCTCTTAGAAATAGAGGTTTTGGGTCATGCTGGATAAAGCCAGCGTGGGGCCTGTAGCAAATTCTATCAAGGGGCCTTTGGATTGTTTTAGGTTATCAACTTTAAATTTATAGTTGGACATTTTGATGAAACTATTGAAAAATATTTTCACACTTAAATTTTAATTTTTTTATGGTCAGAAAACGTTGGTACCTATGCGGGGCCCGGAGCATTTGCTACCCTTTCTAACTACGTGGCTAATCCGCCACTGCACGCGGGCTCAGTGTGGATTGGAAACTTCACACACATCATAGTGAAAGAATACGGATTACTCACGTCCTAAAACGAGTTTAACTCGACATGTTTCGGGTTAATCCGTAGTCCTTCCTCCGTGTCCGTGTGAATCCGGGAGGAAGAGCTGCGGATTAGCCCGAACCATGTCTAGTTAAACCGTTTTAAGACGTGAGTAATCCGTATACTTTCACTATGAGTGAGTATCGCGGTAGTTTCATGTTTAAAGTTCACACACATCATGGAATTCCTTTGCACGTGTGGGCAGGTTGCCTCGCGTTTTCTTTCACCATAAAGCTCATGATCAAAATCAAATGTAACTCGCACATAAATTCCGAAAAACTTGTACAGTCAAGGGCAAAGATATGTATACACTTTAGTACCTTGTCTATTTTCGTCATATTTGAACTGCCATATATGAACTGACACAGTGGTTAACGTGACAAGGTACTAAAGTGTATACATATTTTTGCCCTTGACTGTAGGTGTATGTTTAGATGTTACTCCGAATAATATTTCATATTCCAGTTTGACTCCATTTATTGCTATTTACAGGTTATTGCATAGTGGCGGGCGAGAGACAACTATATCGCAAGCTAAGCAATCCTGTGTCCCCACAAACTCAAACGAGTAAGCTCAGGCTCAAACCCACGACCCTCTGCTTGAGAGACCATAGGTCAAACCACTAGGCTACCACAGCTTTTTTATAATTAGTATAAAAACGGTCTATGGACCGGGCGCAGATTTGTCACGAGTGGCGGGGAGAGAATGGATGCGGGAAGCCATCACACAACATGAAGGGAATTGGAAGAGACCTATACTCAGCAGTGGGTAGACAAAAGTTGAAAAAGAGAGATTTACCTGTGGCATTCTTGACTTTATAGCTGGAGCCTCCAGAGCTGTTGATATGTCTGACGATTGTGATGTAATCCCCATACACATCAGGCTTGTAAGCCTGTGAACTGCTGTTCTTAATCTTGATCTCCACAGATGCTGAATTGGCACCCTTCTTGATGAACGCTACAAAAATTATGAAATTTAATTTACCATCACTCTTATTAAAGTGGCCACTGACGTGAGCATTTGCTCGATGTGAATATTCGCATCGAGCATTATTGTTCTACTCCTTTTGTTCTGGAGCAGCTGCTCCGCTCGCTGTACTGACGTGCCGAATATTCGAGTTGTAACCTGCTCACATCGAGCAAATGCTCACGTCAATCTCCACCTTTATTCCATTGCATCATAATATAAAGTAGAAGAAAAGGGGGAGTTTTAGTAAAGAGGACAGTGGACAAAATAAAGTTGAAAACCTGTGTTGTACAGATATTTTTATTTGAAAATGTCATTTGTATATTGGATTACTACAGTCGAGAAACAACGCAAATATGATACTCAATTAGTATAGAAAATGATGTGCAAGTGAAAATAAAATAAAACATGTCCATAAGCGACATTTGCTATCTAAAAATATATACAGGGTGTCCCGTAACCCGTAAGTAATACGTCAAACTTAAATGAGAGATAGGTGGGCAGGTCATCTACCCAATATCAAAAAACTAATGAGTAAAAGTGTAACTTTACTGTTTTCAAGAAATTTCGATTTTTCTGATAATCTATGATAATCTGCCACTTTGCATGGTGGGGGTGGCCATACGGAAGGGCGCTCGTCAGATTTTCATAGGGGATGTTAATTCCAAAGACTGACGATTTGGAAGTGAAATGTGCATTGTTCTGCTAATAATTAACTCACCTTATCTTAATCTGACGCGCTCGAGTATTTTAAAGGATCTATTTTTTTTATTAAGTATTCTGACGGGGTGCCCTAGGCAAACCCCCCCACATGAAGTGCTCATATTCGCTGGAGGTACCTACTCTAGAGGGTATAAGGTATCCCCCCATATATTAATCTGCCGCGCTCGAGTGACTCCCCAAATCACCTCTTGGGCTCCCCTACTATAAACTTTGGTCATGATTTGATCTATCACAGTGAAAAAAATTACATGACCACTGTTTAGCTTACTAGCTTAAAAACATGTCCGTTTAATAGACATTCGAAACTCACAAAAATTATGAATGATGAATGAAAGCACCAAAAATGATAAATAGCTTATCAAAAAAATATTTACAGGAAAAAAAATCTCCTTACACAGCATTAAGTACCCTACATATATATTTAATATATTATATTAGCTTTTTCAATATGGATTCTTGCAGAAAATGGAATGTGCAATTGGGGATGTCTATTTTTTTGCAATGTATAGTAAATCGAAAACCATTTCGAGATAAATGCTTTTTAACTCGTTTTCTGTAGTTATTTAATTTTAATATTATGTAATGAATTTATTATATAACAAATAAGCAATGACCTTCATTTGACATTGGTGTAAATTGCGTGACCGGTTCAAGTCATACTTTATTGTGTGGTTAGAATTCTTCACAATTTACGCGTGGATTATACTACGGAGTTTGATTTGGACCCGCTGTTTGACATCTAGCACTTTGTCAGTGCCAATAAAGTGACACAGTGTATAGTGTACCACTACGCAAAAAATAATTAAAGGGGTTGCCTTATCGTACGCATTTAGATAGATTTAGAAATTTGGCATTGTGGGAGCCCTCAATTATAATATGACGTCATCAACTAAAATAGTTTCAATAATTAATTTTGAAAAAAGTAGAGAACTAAATGACAAAATATTGAAATTAGTTTCTTATAATTGACTTTTCTATACAAAAAAAATATAAAAACCATGGGTATTTTTTTTTAGACATCCCCAATTTGTTAAATGATTGTTTGAGGCAATAGCTTCGTTAGCTGATTTCTGTGGAAGAAAGTAAAGTTAAACACAATTGAATAAAGTTGTGATTTAAATCATGATGCCTACCATGCCAGTACTTAGTACTTAGGTAATTTTTTAATTTGATTAAAATCTGATTAGATCTGACATAGATTACCAAACCAAACAAATAATTATGATATAGGCATGTATGACATAAAAAGTAGATATCAATGATAGTCAAATTGAAAACAACTTATAAAAACATTAATGGGCAATCCAGGTATCAGCTGGAAATACACACACCAGGCTAAAATTCTGCCCAAAAAAGCAAGTTGTATTTTTTTTCTATAAGCAATAGTTTTTGATAGTCTTATGCTTAAGAAGTATGATTAGCATGGGATAAACATTAAATTAATGAGACCGAAGTAATTAACGAATGATTTAAGGCAAACAAAGTGAAAACCAAAATGCCACTTTCAAACTTAAACCTCTGGAAATACTGCTGGAAATACACTCACCAGGCC
Organism: Archips crataeganus; assembly: GCA_947859365.1. Classification (NCBI taxonomy): domain Eukaryota; kingdom Metazoa; phylum Arthropoda; class Insecta; order Lepidoptera; family Tortricidae; genus Archips; species Archips crataeganus. Next base: position 22,074,055 of record OX402048.1, read on the forward strand.
AAAATTTTTCCCAAAAAAGAAAGTTGTATTTTTGTGTTTTTTTTTGCTATAAACAATAGTTTTCGATAATCTTATGTTTATGAAGTATGATTAGCATGGGATAAACATTAAGTGAATGAGACTGAAGTAATTAAAGAAGGATTTAAGGAAAACCGAATCAGAATCAGAAATAGTTTATTACCTATAACAACCATATCTATACTAATATACACCGTGAAATTTTAGTGGTTGTTTTCCCGAAACGAGGTGATTTAGTATTGATTGTACAATCAATTTATAATTACTATTTTGACTAGAGTCAAAAATACAATTGTGAAAAACGAAAGTCGAAAATGACCGCAAACCAATAGTACCTACCTAACCTATCGTACGATCGTACGCTACTTGTACCAACGAAGCGTTACTATTGGTTTGCGGTCATTTTCGACTTTCGTTTTTCACAATTGGATTTTTGACTCTAGTCAAAATAGTAATTATAAATCGATTGTACAATCGAAACTAAATCACCTCGTTTCGGGAAAACAACCACTAAAATTTCACGGTGTATAAAGCTGAAGAGTTTGTTTGTTTGTTTGTTTGTTTGAACGCGCTAATCTCAGGAACTACTGCTCCGATTTGAAAAATTCTTTCAGTGTTAGATAGCTCATTTATCGAGGAAGGCTATAGGCTATATATCATCACGCTTACTCCAATAGGAGCGGAGCGGAGCGGAAGAATGTTTCAAAATCGGGGGTTTTCCAAGTAAAACTTCTATAGGCGCTAATCTCGGGAACTACTGCTCCATTCTTCTTCCAGTGTAACACCAGGGGGGTTGAGGGGGTTTGAGGGGGGGGGGGGTGCGTGGGAGGGGGGAGGGAGAGAGTGGGTATTAAAGGGGGATGAAAATTTCATTGATTTTGCCGTAGGATGCACCGTTTTCAAGATATTTGACAAAAAAACTTGAAGTAAAACTTCTATAGGGCACGCTTGACTTGGGACGAACGCGGGTGTGCGGGGGGGTGCTGTGTGGGAGGGCGTGCAGGGGGTGCGGAGGGGGGTTCCGGGTTGTTGTGCGGGGGGAGTGCGGAAGGGAGCGGATTGGAGGGTGCGGGGGTTGCGGGGGGGTAATTTTTTTAATATCGAGGAACTAAGCATTGATGAAAAAGCAAATTGGATAAAAAAAATAAGCTGCCCTAATTACTAATTCCACGCGGACGGAGTCGCGGGCAAAAGCTAGTACTATATACAGGGTTATTTTTAATTCACTGACATCCTCTTAACCCTGAATTCCTATCACTCAGACAAATGTTTTTTGTTCTATGACTTTTTAAAATGAAACACTTTTTCCCATACAAATACACAGAGTATCGTAAAAATAATAGGTAAACTCAAATTTTCAAAACGTTATTACACCAAAAATATTAAGTTATGACAAAAGCCGTAAAACAAAAAACATTTGTTTAAGTGGTAGGAGTTTAGGGTTAAAAGGATGCTAGTGAATTACAAATAACCCTGCATATTTAACAACCGCCTTAGCCTAGTTGGTAGTGACCCTGCCTACAAAGCAAGAGGTCCTGGGTTCGAATCCTGGTAAGGGCATTTATTTGTGTGATGAGAACGAATATTTGTTCTTGAGTTAGGGATGTTTTCTATGTATTTAAGTATTTATTTGTCTGGCTCTCTAACATAAAAATATAAGTATGTTTATCGTCGTCTAGTATGGTCGCGTGCTTTAATTTGGGACCCATTTCGAAAAAATATCCTTTGAAATGTCAACCTTAAGTGGGTCCCAAATTAAAGCTCGTGACTGTACCCATAGTACAAGCTTTGCTTAGTTTGGGACTAGGTCGATTTGTGTGAGATTGTCCCCTAATATTTATTTTTTATTTATTAGTGTTTACATTTTTATTTCCCCGTAGGATGTCAGCTAACTTATGTCTAAAAGATCTGTGTAATAAAAACCGAGTGAAAACAAAAATGCCACTATAAATATTTATTGTGTGATAAGTCCCGTTTAGTTTAGTAATTAATTAGTTTTGACAACCAGATGGCCTAGTGGTTAGAGAACCTGACTATGAAGCTTGAGGTCCCGGGTTCGATTCCCGTGTTGGGGCAGATATTTGTATGAAAAATACAAATGTTTGTTCTCGGGTCTTGGGTGTTTAATATGTATTTAAGTATGTATCTATCTATATAAGTATGTTTATCCGTTGCCTAGTACCCATAACACAAGCTTTCCTAGCTTACTTTGGGACTGGGTCAATTGGTGTGAATTGTCCCGTGATATTTATTTATTTATTTATTTTGATTAAAAATGCCACTTTCAAATTTAGGCCATTTTTTTTTGCCATAACTGCCATGAGTGTATTGAATTATTTTTGAATTAGCATTCATTGTAAAAAAAATTATACATCCCAATTGCACTTCTAACTTGTGGTATAGGGGGCAGATTATGTAATTTGCAATGCAGTAGACCAAACCTGAATGCTGGTAGCAGCAGCCTTGCCTGGTCTTGAGTATTTATCAGTCAAAAAAAAGTTAAAGAGGCCTAAGATGTTGTAACTTGTAATAGTTAATGTGAGAAGACTACTGCCATCTTCTATTGCTGTATAAATAAACAACTGATGTAACCGCTTCTCAAGTGACTAAATGAATTTGATTTAAGTTTGAAAGAACTTTATCATTAACATAATACTTCCAAATGAGGAAAGTGTACTGGCTTAACATCCATACTAATATTATAATTGCAAAAGTGTGTATGTCTGTTACCTCTTCACGCTTATACCTCTGAACCAATTTAAATTAAATTTGGTATAGAGATAGTTTGAGTCCCGGGAGAGGATAAAGGATAATTTTTATCCCTGAAAATTGCATAGTTCCCGCGGGATAGTGTTAAACGAATTCTTCGCAGACGGAGTCACCGGCAACAGCTAGTATAGTTAATAATATTAAACAGAAGAATTCCATATACCGGCACAAAATTATGTTTCTTATCAGTAGACTGTATGCCAACATATCGAGTTGAAAACAACAAGCTCTCTAATCGTTTGCACTTCAAACTCTTTTGAGTGCATCATGCAAAATGTTTGGATCAGATAAGGTTTGTAAAAACTTAAATAGGTGGATAAGGGTAAAACTTACAATTTAAGTTGTTTCCTCTGTTTGTCGCTGCAGCTCTGCCTCCTAAACCGACGACTAAAGCAGTTAAAATCGCACTTTTCCCACTACCATTACGACCAACGATATAGTTTATATTCTTGTTAAAGTCGATTTGCAAATTATCATGGCAAAAGAAATTGCGCATTTGAATACTGCAAATAGACCCATCAGTATCCGCCTCAACTATCTCGGAGTCCAAGTCCATTTTTGTTTTTGCAAATTTTATGCGCCAAAATCACGAAAACAACAGCCAGGAATTAAATAAATAGCAGATAGGATACAATAGGACAGCAGGCAGATAGAACTGTCATAATGTAATGTCATTTCATTTTTTATTTTTCGTAAGTCCTCCTCTCCTTAAAGGCCTTCTACACGGTCGGGACTACCGCCAACCATCGTGTCCTTGGTCGGGTTGATTTAAAAATGGAGAGTGTAGAAATCGGTTGACCCGACCGCAAAGAGTATTGTAATATTATATGAACAAGAGTGGCAACTCTATGGTCAAATTTGCATGTATGGAAGGTGCTGCTGCCCTACGCCCTGGTGAAGAACTAATGTGACGTATCTATAGATGTATACCTATCTATATGTATATGTTGGTAGTGATGTACAGCTTTAATTACGCGTAATTTTAATTGATAGGCTAATTGCCACTATTCGTATTTTAGCCGTCTAATTCAAATCAGCATATACGAAGTATAAGCGGCTAAACCCGATTTGCACTATACGGCTTAAATACGAACATTGGCAAGTGGCCTATCAATTAAAGTCCTTGACCGTACAATTTGGTACGCCATGGCCATGGCCGATGAATGACAACTGACAAGTTTGACAAGTCAACCAAGATGGCCGCTAATTTAGTTCTTTACCAAACAACCAGAGATCGCTGTAGTCGCATGAAAAGTGTGATATATGTAAGTGTGCCCCCCCGCCCGACCGATATTTGGTTGATGTCAACGGCCTTAGTCGCGAGCGCATTGTCCGTGGTCGGCCCCAACCGTATGGAACGCTGTCGGCCGACGCGAGCGACACGACGGTCGGCGGTTGGTCCCGACCGTGTAGAAGGCCTTTTATACGATTGACAACGGTCACCACAGACCGCAGCGCGGAGATGCACGCGACACCGACTGAGCATGCCCAGCGCGTTGCATAACACTGAATCATATATATAATGACTAACTCCGGTCGCGGCGTAGCGTATATGATTCAGTGTTATACAACATGCCGGGCCATCTGTGGTGGCCTTAAATAATACGACTATCTGCTATTTAAAAAAAAATATTTTCGGGTGGTAGCACTATTCCAAACGCCATTTTTGATCTGCGAGAATCAGATATTGTTGACGATTTTGATTTGACCGTTGTCCCTAATATTTCTTTGTAATTTTTTGCTTAATTATTAATTTTAGCCATCATATACCGACCCTACAGTGGTCATCTGTATTGGAACTAAAAGAAGCTTGTTCAAGGTAATCAACATTTACAAATTCGTCGAAGTCGTATTCTAGTTAAAACCAAACCATGTGAACAGAATTGTGATTTTCTATCAACATGTTTAAATTTTGACGAGATACCAATTTTCTATGTAATTAGTACTTAGTTGGCAATACATCTTGACAAAGTTGGGCGGTTAATTTGTCTGGGGGTAGACCATTATAGCACACATTGTTTCCTACTGAAAAACTGAAATGACCGCTAACTTGATGAAATATACCGCTATTTCTAAATTAATTAATTAATTTCTTTAACTTTAAGGCTTAACCATTTAAGATGGCCTATTACATGGACTATTGATTGATATAATTGTAAACAAAGTGGTTCTTACGGCTGTTTGGACTGTGCCCTTGTAAATGACATACTTGCTTTCAGATATCTACCATGGGTGATTCGCAGGATCAGAATGAGCCCCCGAAAGACGTAAGCACCTATTATATTCAGTACTTAAAGTATGTTCAGAAATTTCTCCAATGTCATAAACTTGGTACAATTTTATTTTTTTCATGACCAACTTTATTAATATGTAGAAAGAGAATAATTAGTTAAAGTGGTAGCTACAAAAATATTCCAACATTTAATTTATAGGCCAATTCAGAAAATCTGGCATAAATGAAATGAATGTTGGGTTAGATCAATTTACCAGAATTCATATTTTGTTCAGCATCTTGTATTGCTGACTGTACATGTTTACTATATATTTAGGACCCTGTATTAGAACAGCACTCACACTGACAACTAGGGTTCCCAATTATACTGTTAATAATAGTATTAGGTATACTGATTTTCACTACATTATACTTTTTACTATTGAACAAAAATAAAGTCTACAAAATACTGTTTTCAGCACCAAAATGCTTATTACTAAGCACATACTAAATTGCCTCTTATCTACTATCTGTTCCTGCTACCTCAGCATTTACAGAAAGAGTTTTTTCAATACTTAACCCATCATGCATCCACCATACTAAAATTAGTCCGGAACTTTTTTGTGCGGGATATATCCTAGAGACTTCAGTAGTAGTCTCTAGGACATTTCCCGCAAAAAAATGTTAGGGACGAACGTAGAATTGTCCCGTGATATTTATTATTTTTATTTTTTTTTTATTTTTTTAAGAATAATACTAAATTGGTAAGTTGTTTGATAAGCACTGAAACATGTATCTTTGAAACATTAAAAAATTAAAACACTATTAATTTTTCAAAAATACTGTTTGTTTTTCTTCTCAGACCTAAAAATAACTTATCCACCGGGAGATGGTGACACAAACTACTAGGTCATTTGTACCAGTATGGTGGTTCTTCAGGGGTCTAATTACGTACGTAATGACAAAAAGGAAAATGATGGTCATAGCGCTGGTACCGGCGGCCCAATCGCGTGGGCGTTAATCGAACGTGTCGGACAAACAACGAAAATCGAACGATTTGTTCCACAAAAATTCTTGTATTTTCCGATAGTCGATAAAAAACAGAAGGCGGTAGCGTAATGCCATACTTCTCCGGTATGACTTACAGCCCGCGATACCGACGCGAACACGTTAATTTAACAACAACGATTCAACCATTTAATTTGTACCAAGCTAATTTTTGCACAGCTAATAATCGTCGAGTAGCCATTCACGAAAATCACCATGCCATACTTTTCTGACGGTTCCAAATGGGCGCCATACCGCCGCCGCAAAGGAGTAATTTTTTTTATTTTTTTTATTTTCCCGGTCTATTAGGTAACATTAATTTTGTTCAATTCATTTGTGCCAGCCTTTGTAAATCAATCTATATTACAGAACTATAGGTGAAAAACTTAAGTAGACGACCTGTTGTATGTAGTAGTAATGTGTCTGTCTGTATAAACAAATTGACTTTTAAAAATTGATTGATTTTTTTTTAAATTGACTTTTTCGTCGTCTAGTACCCATAGTTTGTTAGTTTGGGACTAGGTCGATTTGTGTAAGATTGTCCCCTAAAAAAAAAAAAAAGAAAAAAAAAATGACTTAAACTCCATAATAATTCTGTGCTACATACAACAGGTCATTCACTTGTTTATGAAACCAAAAGAATACATACAACCATATTTCCTTATTAATTGTTACTATTTTTTTAAAAGCGTTTTTCTATAAAAAGACGTCAAGATTGTTTACCTTATTTCTAATGCTAAAAAAAACGAAGTATACATGTGTATTATTTAATAAAAAAATATCAATATATATTATTATTATGGTTCTACTTGCAAATCAAATTTGTATTGAAATAAGATTCAAAATTGCCTGTTAATTTTTTTTCACAGCCTAAAGAATTGGAGAAATTAGAAGAAGCCAAACTGAAGGCAAAGTTCCCCAACGCAATGCTGGGCCGAGGCCCGGGAGGACATTCGGCTTTTCTGCAGAAGAGGCTGGCCAAAGGAGTAAGTAAAATAAAATATAAATACTCATCTGATCTATTTATTTATTAAAGATTGCAATATGAAGTTTCAAGCTTTTTGGAGTATGCATGCCGAGCTTCATTCATCATACAAATAGTTAAGGCAGCCATCTCTCTCCCAGGTAAATTAACTGGTATTCCCTTCATTTCCCATAATGGTCACTGGTCATAATCTTTGTTTGCCCTAATATCATATGCCATCATGTTCAATATTCCTAATATCTTAAGCCATAACGATCATTTGCCATAATTAATAAATAAATTGATACGGAGGAGCACGCAAGCGCGCGAGCAAGCAAGACGGTTCAGAGCAGAAATGAGTTGGATAAGTCAGGTTCAGAAGGCTAAGGCGGGAGTGAAGCGCAGCGAAGCTCCCGCCTTAGCCTCCGTTGTTAGGTTTTTTTTATTTCGGCCAGAAAAACTAGTTACACATTCTGAGTGTTTTATGGCAAATAATTATTATGTATGACGTTTGAATTTTCGGGCATATGATTTTAGGAAATTTAATAATAGGGAAAATTAAATACATGGCAAATATATAGTTATGGCAACTAAAGTTATGGCACATGAAAATATGGCAAATAATCATTATCGCATATGATTCGCTATGGAATATAAAATTATGGCAAATGAAATTCGGGCAACCGAAAGAGAACCTAAATCACGTGTTGATGCGCCATCAAAACATTTTACAAATAGTTATTTTTACAATTGATTGTTCATGTCATCTTACAGCAAAAGTTCTTCGACTCTGGCGACTACCAGATGGCTAAGCAGCGGCCGGGCAACCTGTCGGCGCCTTTCAAAGCGCCCGCCGCGCCCGCGAAGCACCCCACCGGGGACGCCATCCCCACGCCCGAGACCGTGCCCATCCGGAAGACGTCCATCATCCAGCCCAAGTTCCAGCAGAACAGTCAGACGTCCTAGCCGCGCCGCCCTGCCGTAGCCAGCGAGCGAGCCTAAGGACACTTTTGTATGAATTTCTTTTATTAAATGCTGACTTAGAATTGCTCCAGTAACTTTGTCATTGCCAAAAACTGTCTGTTTACAATCCATTTATTTATCCCTTGGCAGACTTCATGCTAACTAAGGATCCTAGTAGGCAAAAGTCAAAACCTGGCTTTATATTCAGACTACATGACATTGCTACCCGCCTATGGACCCGTGTAGCACCTAGACAAAGTAGAGTATGATAGAAATATGGCGTCCTAGTGGAATACCTCTATTTATCGCAGGCCGTGCGTGGTAGATACATAGTCATGTATCTTGGAGAGCTGGCTATGAAGCAGTCAACAACTACCTTTTTTATTTTAAGCAAAATCATGGCAAATATCGTAGCTGCAATAATGTTCCTCTGCAGTTTTGACATTGAGAAAGTTACAAATGGAGCTTCAAACCCAAGCTGGGCAATAGAGCAATTGCCGATGAATAATTCGTCAACTAACAAATTTACTAAATAATCTGTGCCTACTGAGGCACGAATTTAAGCGGCCAACTTTGCCCTTGATGATTAATCGTTTTTAAACCAAAAGAAATTTATACATAGTTTTGTTTCAACTTAACTACTATTCCACTATGTTCGCTTAGGCTTTACGCATTGCTTCTAGCATACATTATGCACCATTTGTGTTAGTCTAAATGAGATATCACATAAATTTAACTGTTAGTTGGGGTAATTAATTGCCAATTTGATGTATGACTATGTAGATGTAGGTGATTGATATTGTTTATAAGGAATCTAACCACTACAGTTGTTTGTTTTGCTTCCACAAGACTACTTCTGCTCTGCTACTCTGAGCCGTAATGATAAAGATTGCTGCTACTCTTTCTGTAGAAACCAAAACAAACTTCTTCGCAGATTACAGGCCTAGATAGTAGAGTTTAAAAAAAAACCGTCAATCACCTAAAACTACCTAGGCCTAGAATAATGTGCCCCTAAACTCTGCACTGAGAGATTGATGTGTTAACTATAAACATGTGATTTAAAATGTTCGTTCATAACTAGGATGTATGTTGAAATTTTAAACTTATAAGAACAGGCGTTATATTTTTATGTATAAAATTTAGGCATAGTCATTGGTATTTGTGTACATTGTTGTCATTGCACGCGTTTCATTCCATTTTTGTCATAGCTTGTTGGGAACATGGCTGTGTGTTGCGGATCAGTCAGAAAGCCTTCATTGTCCAGAACCTAGTCTTAATGTACCCATAGTCGCCCTGTTACTGGTAACTTTATTCAACCACAATTGGTTAATTGGGTGAATCAACTATTTCTTGTTGTTATTCTGTCCCGTCAGCGAGGGGACAAAAGTAGTACAGTTTAATTAGAAGAAATGTTGTGTCACATTAAATAAATGCTTATTAGATGACCAATTGTAGAAGGGGTTCAAAACTACCACAAAAATGCATGTTTGGCAAATTTTAATCAGATAAACTTACGGTTTGAAGAGTGACTCAGGAGACCGTCACTATAGCAACGAGTGACAAAAAAAAAGTTGATCAACCCAATTAATAATTAAAAGCAAGACATCATTTGACATTTCCTAGCAATGTGACACTGTGTAATAGATGTGACAGAGCTTTCTTTTCCACTAACATACACCATCCTGTACTCCATATTTTTGTGAGTTCAAGAGTGCACTGAATTGCTGCCATTGGCAAAGCTTCAATGATTGTCCACTGATCACATCATAAACACTTGCCACAGCCCATCCCTATGTATACACATTAAATGTACATAAATAGACATAGTTCTCAGTAGTTGCGCGGCCTTGCACGCCGATCATTTAACACAATCAGCATTATCATGGAATCACGACTTTGATGCCCTTAGTTCATTCAATAATGGTCACATATAATACAAGATGTGTAAATTGGATGTCCAAATTAAAGGGGCTAGTAAATAGAAATGGGGATAAAAACAGTGCATTAGTTTTATAGTACAGACAGTGAAAATGCATGTCTCTAGTTAGCAGTATAATGTTTTTATCCGTTTATTTACCCCTGTACATAAAATTGCCATAACTAGTTGTATGATTGTGATATGGATTCGATCTGTAATGTTCAACTAGAGTGCCAGTTTAAAGTAAAAATTAGAGCTCTGAACTGATTGACTAAAGTAAATCATTTTATACAATACGTTTTTTGTCAGCCCCTGCTCAGTTCCAACGCAGTCAGTTAATTGGTTATTGAAAATTAAAATGAAAGGTGATTAAAATGATTGTATTTTTAGAATGAAGCAAATTATAATTTTATTAGTAGGGCCAATTCTCGAGGTAAAAAAACACCAATGCAAAGGTAACATACAGGTTTAAACACAAATATATAGCGTTGTTTTTATTCAACCGCGACGTTCGCCTTGGCTGGGCGACTTGCTTAGCAATATTATTAATTTAGACTAGTCTAGCCCAATACAGTTAAAAAAACAAGAGACAGTGAAAACAATTATGTACACTTTTTTACGCAATGCTAGTGATGTTGCTTTAGAGATTGTCTTGAGAACTGGCCTTTGAAGCTGTTTAACGATAATAATGACAACTTATAATAATGTTTTAAAAAATTGACCTAAGTTTCTCAGTATTGATGCTATTATGCAAGTCTCAATATTAATAATGGTAGAAATGTGTTTTATTCTCTCACTTGCTTACGTGCTTCGGTAAATGGAGGACTGCAAAAGAGTAGCACTAAAATTGAATAGAAAAGAAAGCCTTTTTTAAGATTTTGAAAGGTCAGTCTTGCCATCCATGTATTTGTTTGTACTAGTATCTGGACGACTGAGTTTCACTGTGGCTAAAACTCGAAAACTCGTTTTCCCAGACTTAACACCAAGGTAGAAGAAATGATTGTTCGACTACCAAAACCCCTACATAGCAAATTCCATCGTAATCAGTGGAGATGTTTTCGAGGTCCCTATAGTAAATAAATAAATATACAGGAATTGCTTGTATAAAGTTTATTTTGTTGAGACAGCATAATAGCATCTATTTTTCTACCCAGTTGCATATTTTATAAGATGTCCAGTATACCATATTTAGGGGCTGTTTCACCACTTTTTTTAAAGTTCGGATTAGCTTAATCATAACCTTATTTGTCAGATGCAATAAAAAATTCTGTTTCACCAGTCTTGATTAGCGCTAAATGACAGACAAACTATTTCTTAATTTGACCATCAGATCAGGTGTCATTTAGAATTTTTAACCGTCACATAACTTTTTAATTAGTTACTTTATTTTTTTGTGGCCATGGTTGGAGAGCCCTTCAGCCGGTTTCAGAAAAATAAATCAAAGTATTTTTTATTTTTTAAAGAAAGAAGTCATGCTAAAATTACAAATGAGAATTTAAATATCAAGATTTGAATAAAAAAATATAGGTCCGCTTTTAGTATGTAAAAATAAATTCAAAATTTCGTAATATTTTTTAATTACAGACTTTTTACAGTGGCACAATCGTTTGTTCTACCTGAACTTGTACATCACCATTAAAAAAAAGTTAATCTGTCAAATGGTTTGGCGCCACTTTTCGATTCGTTTTACGTGATTTTATTTTTCTTTGTTATTGTTAACAAAGTATCGTAAATGAATACCGTTTTTGGATTAATTATAATGTTACACATTTGTTTATGCAAAACAATAGATGTATTTTAAAATGACATAGTTTACGATTTCTTTTGCTTTAATTATGAGCAACTCTTTGAACTAAAGTGTGCGAACAGGAACGCGTGGTCGTGAAATGCGACGTTGCCATTCCGACTTTTTGTTAAACCGACGATTAGTTAAGTGGTACTTAGTTTGCACAGGACCGGAGTGGTGAAACTGAAAAAAACACTAGCTGACAGATTTGTCCAGTACTTAGTTTATTCATTGGTTACGTAACCAGTAGTTTGACAATAAGGTGGTGAAACAGCCCCTTATTGCAACGAAATCTCCGCTTCTACAAACCACTGCGTGGATTGGCACGTTTAAGTGTAAAGGAATGTTGAAGGTGTAGCCATTAAAATAAAATCTTGGTAAAAAGCAAAAGTTTTATTTAACCGCTTAGTTATGTGTGTGTGTGTGTTGTGTTATATTACAGGCAAGAAAGTAACCTATTTGGACCGCGTACAGGAGTTACATAGAGTGTACCCTGGTTCTGCTTAATAAAGGAGACAAGCATTGACAAATCCCATCACCCTTTACAAAAAAAACTGCCAGATACAACACGCACGTATTTGTAGTGTCAAGTACACTAAGGCCGGCTTGCGCGGACCTGGGTTTGCTACTTAACTCCGAGTTAACTGCTAACCCAGGGTTAACAAGTGTCAAAATGTATGGAACTGTCATTAACCCAGGGTTACCGATTTAATTTTTTAACCCTGAACTGTGCAAGTGGCCCTAAGAATACTCCAATTATTTAGTACCTACACTTAACTCCAGACTTTTGGGATTGGGTGGGGTAACGATTTTTTGAGGTTACTTCAAAGTTCCATGGTTATACAGGGTTATTTGTAATTCACTGACATCCTCTTAACCCTGAATTCCTATCACTCAATCAAATGTTTTATGTTTTACGACTTTTTAAAATGAAGCACTTTTTTTCCCATACAAATACACAGAGTATCGTAAAAATAAGAGGTAATCTCAAATTTTCAAAACGTTATTACACCAAAAATATTAAGTTATGACAAAAGCAGTAAAACAAAAAACATTTGTTTAAGTGGTAGGAGTATAGGGTTAAAAGGATGCTAGTGAATTACAAATAACCCTGTATTATTAAGCAGTATCAGATTCACTCGAGACAGTGTTTAAAATTATCTCAATTATCTTTAATTATAATTTTTTTTTGAAAACGAGAATTTTGGTTAACTTTTGGTTGGCACCACACCCTGTCGTATACAAATAATTAATGTCTTCGTATATGTTGATTTGGAGCGACGTGGTGCAGTTGGTAGCATACTCGGCACGTATAGCCAAGAGATGCGGGTTCGAATCCCGTCCGGCGCACCCAATTTTTTAAATAGTAGTAGTACCCAACACAAATTTCAAACATGGCTTGGGCACAAAAGGGCGATGGTTTGACGAAACAACATGCTGGTTCCTTGGTCCGTTTATTCGAGTAACAATGAGATAAATGAGGCAAGGGAAGCAAAACTGAACTAACTCTCAAGTAATTATCATTTGTTTTTAATTGCTAAGCTTATAAACTATGTTAAGATGTTAGTCCACTTTGGCTCTCGCTGCTTCAAACAATAATACAATGGCACTGTTATAGAGAGAACTAACGTAACGATTTGTGTGTGAATACTTCCATTTTGCACCTTTGGCGTCTTTATGACTTGTTCCTAGTTTAATATCAGTCAGTTCAGATCTTAATTGTGTTATAGTTGGCAGCTCTCTGAAAAGAAAATAAAATACCACCATCAATTTATATTTAAAAACATTAAAATGTAAAAGCAAGAGTTTGGTTTTTTTTATGAGAAAATGATCACCACCGCCCATAAATAACAAACTTATTACCGTTGGGGCGCATACCCAGGAGACGTGGGTTCGAATCCCACCGGCGCACCCGAAAAACTTTTTCGCTTTTAAATAATCTTAGATTCGGTGAGCAGCCGTACTGCTAGTAAAATAAATAATATAACAAACTTATTGTTGTATGAACTCTGATTTGTATTGATGCAGCATGAATCCGTCGATTTAATCGAATAATAACAAAATAACAATGCTCTCTGGTCAAAATAAATAATTAGACACGGCACTCTGCTCTAACTAAATATTGTGACACGGCCGCTCGTGCCTAAAATACGACGTTCCCAAAAGACCACATTTTTTAAAATATGACAACTATGTATGACATTGGGGTTTTCAAGAAAAAGGTCTATACTTCCTTTAAAGGCCGGCAACAGGTTGGTGACTCTTTGAGTTGTTGACATTTATGGGCGGTGGTGATCATTTTCCATCAGATGACCCGCTTGCTCGTTTTCCTCCCTCTCATAATAAAAAAAAACTACTATACTTATTTACCACATTTAAAAATCGAAGATTACTCAAGGAAGTGATTTTTTTGGTGGAATGTCTTATGTTGGACATCTGGTATAGTGGGAATTTAATAAATAGGTAATGTAGTATTTTGAAAAATGGATATTTTGAGAACATGGTAATAATACCATAGGCACGAGAGGACACGGCGCTCTGCTCTAAATAAATATTCTTACTTGTCTATGGCTCTAAATAAATATCGCTATCAGCTAGCAGCTTTTTCATTCACTATCGCAAGTACATATACGTCTTTAATTTTGTTGTATTTTTTTAAATATGGAGTAATAAATTATAATAAATATTTTTCCGTGTTCAGGAGGCGAAACTCTTTAGATTCCTGCAGTAATTTTCAGGTGTTAAAATAATGAAAGGTTGTCAATTAATCAATGATTTAATATTTATGAGATAGTAAGAGGTGTTTGGTTGTGTACAAGTAGAAGTGACTGACCTGGCGTCCAATGCACATAGTCAGGCGTAGCCGCCGCGTGGTATTCCCGCACGAGCGAGTCGACGACACCGCGGGAGTCGTCGAACTCGTCCAGCGAGTCCTTGAACATCGGCTCCTTCCGGAACACGTCGATGAACGCCTCGCGCTTACGCAGCTTGTCGTATTGCTGGAGGCAGCGGTCGAACAGCTGACGAACAAGTTGACAATTAAGACACCAAAAACTTGTGTCATATTCATTATACATCCTAACTAATATTATAAATGCGAAAGTAACTCTGTCTGTCTGTCTCGCTTTCACGCTAAAACTACTGAACCGATTTAAATTAAATTTGGTACACAGATATTCTAGAGCCTGAGAAAGGACATAGGCTATATATCATCACGCTAACACCAATAGGAGCGGAGCGGAGCGGAAGAATGTTTCAAAATCGGGGGTTTTTGAAGTAAAACTTCTATAATTTTTTTTTATATCGAGGAACTAAGGAGAGCCATAATTGATGAAAAAGCAAATTGGATAAAAAAAATAAGCTGCCCAAATTACTAATTCCACGCGGACGGAGTCGCGGGCAAAAGCTAGTTCATTATAAATAAATAAGAAAGGATGGGGTTTGTGTTCTTAAAGTACACAATCGACACTGGACCAAATACAATTTTTTTATATGATAGGCGGCATACGGAAGGCGAGTCACCTGATGGGAAGCAATCACTGCCGCCCATGGGGGTACCCACAACGCAAGTTGAGTTACCGAGAGTTACCGACAATCGGTGGATGCAAGTGGCTTTTGTTCAACCGTGGTCTTCCGCTAATAATCATGATGATAATTCTCAAACTTACTTAATGCTTCCTACACACCTTCCTTCAAATTAGAAATGATGAAATCCGTGCAATGTTCATAGTCACCGACATACATAGCTCGAAGAATCGCCAGACTAGTGGCAGCGGGCAGGGCACATCGCTCGTAACCTGATGGCCGATGGGCCCAAAAGGTTCTCGAGTGGCGTCCACGGACCGGAAGACGCAGTGTATGTAGGCATTCACCAAGATGGAGCGACGACTTGGTTAAGGTTGTAGGAACGCGGATGGCGCAAGATAGGTCTGTTTGGCGAACCTTGGCAGAGGCCTATGGTCAGCAGTGGACGTCTTGACTGAAATGTTGTTTAATTAGGATTCTACAATATCCTCACCGAGCTGATGTTGGTGTGGTTAGCCAGCAGCAGCCCGGACACTTTGTGCGAGGAGTGAACGTGCGGCGAGCGCCGCGACAGCGCCACTTGTATGGAGGCCGGGCCCCACGGTATGAAGTTCGCCAGCTTCCTCTCCCGGATGCGTTGCAGAGATTTGTGCACTTGGGAAGGGTCCACTTCTCCCTATAATGAAAGAACGAAAGAAAATACATTTATTTACAACATCACAAGACACAATCCTCATTATTTTACAAAACAAAAGACAACACTAAAGCTAAAGATAGAATGTGTTGGACGGTTGCAAATCGGACACTGGTTCAGCATAATGCTGAGGCGTTTAAAGCACCCCAGCGCTGATTTTCAGCCAGCACCGTTAATGACAATGAATAAAACATAGCGTAAAAATATTCTCATTATGTGCATGAAGCAACAACATATTTATGATCTGATCTCCGAAGGTTAAGAGTGCGATTCCATTGAGGGGGAGCGGGGAGCGGACTGGAGACGTATAAAATCTGAACAATCACATTAGTCGAATATATATATATATATATATATATAATAGATATACGCCTCGCCCCGCTTCTCTTGTAAGGTCTCCGCTTCCGTAGAAACGCTCTTTTACCTCGAAACAACGTAGGAGTACAAGTGGGAATAGCTTACTCTTGTAATTAGGCCACAATTTGTTCCTGAAAACTTTGTGCAAGATTTTGGTCAGAGTAGCGAAAAATAAAGCAACCAATATAGGTATGTTATTAAATTTAAGTGTAAGGACTTTTAAGCTAAATTACCTGTATGATATTGAGTATGGAGATGTAGCAGTGCTGGTTGGCGCGGTCAGGGCTCAGCGATACCATCATGTTCTTGGGCTGCAAAAGCCGCTGCATCACGTCCAGGACTGTGGTCTTGCGGATCTTAGGCGCCTGTCACAACACATACAAACGATTGACTCAGACGTTACTGTGCGGTCAAACCAACGAGTACAACCCTTTTACCTAGCTCATCCGCTACCAAAGATAGCATTGGCAGTGGCGAAGTGAGATAATTAAGCATTTATATACAATATTTTATTGAACACTAGCTTTTGTTCACGACTTCGCCAGCGCAGAGATAAAAATTAGGGGCAACTCAAGTTCTCTATCCCGCAGGAAATGCCAAAAGGGTGAGCCCGTGAAACGTTTCAACCGCCGTATCCCATGTGTTACCAAAATCGACTAATAGTCCGTCTGTCAACTAAAAATCCTAGTAACCACCACCAAGCGTGGTGTAGTGTGTGGACGCAGAATTGCAATTGGTTTTAGTTCGTGGACAAAACCATTACATTTTGGTAACACGGGATATGGATAGGATAGGATTTGGTAGCACGCTTCACGGCGCCACCCAGAAAACTCTTCTCACTGAACCTCTGCGATTCTAAAACATATTTGCCAAGTATCAAGTCGCTATAACAGTTAAAGCTTCAGTTACACACAGTTATAGGTACACTTTGAATTGAATATGTGCTGCATACCACGGTGAGGTCGTGATCAGCAGAGAGCGGCGTGTAGCCGGTCATCAAGAAGTGGAGTCGCGGCGTCGGGATCAGCGGCGCCACCAGGCTGATCAAGTCGTTGTTCATGTATGATGGGTACCTGTAGAGACCATCATCGCATATATGCCACTTTAAGCTAAATGTCATTGTTCAGGGCCTGATCGTGAGATATCAAATTGGAGCACGCGCCCATGGAACAACTTCTAAAAGGGCGCCAAAATTCACTTTTGTCCCAGTACGAAAAGTCCGTAGACCCGGCGCTGTCATAGTATGAAAAAATGTCACAAACTGGCCAAAAGACTTTCTCTATTGGAATATGAGTATCCGTAAAGCTTCCAGCGAATTCTTAGGTGCTTCAAAGTTCTCAGATTACTACGAGATCTACTAATAGAATATGTAGAACAACAAGGATGTTAGGTTTTTGAATGGTTTCACTACAGCTTTCCACATCCCTCCGCAGTATGGCGAACAAGGACAAATAAAATATCGTTTTGTGTGGGTTATGTATAAAAACGTGTGTTCCTTCACCTTTCCTCTAGTAATAGCAGCATATAGTCTTATCAGAAAGTAAGATGCTCATCGTGACCGGCAAAGTATCTACTATGGGAAAAAGACTCGTAGACGGAGTCTAATGAGGTGCTCTATATTTTACAACGCCCTCCACACCACCAGATTCAGGAACATATGGAGAAAGATCGTAAGAGTGAAAGTCATGCAGGAGGGAGGTCACGACCCTCAATTAATACTGAGGAATACGACGCAAGGAGGATTATTTTTATACTCTTTCCGTAGAAATCCCAAAACGTCAAAGACATACCTTAGCGTGGCGGTACTAGCGCTCATGATGGTGGATACGAGTGTATTGATCTGAGTGAAGGAAGGGTTGGGGATGTGCAGGCGGTCGCTGGCGATACGGTTCAGTGCCGTGTTGTCTAGCACCATCACGCAATCTGCACTCTCTGTCAGCCGCTTCAGTGTTAGCAACGAGTTGTATGGTTGCACTACTACATCACTGAAAACAAAAGGGTTATTCACTGAAGGATCATTCAAAAACTTATCTATATCTATACTAATATATAAAGCTGAAGAGTTTGTTTGTGTGTTTGTTTGTTTGAACGCGCTAATCTCAAGAGCTACTGCTCCGATTTGAAAAATTCTTACAGTGCTAGATAGCCAATTTATCGAGGAAGGCTATAGGGTATATATCATCACGCTAACACCAATAGGAGCGGAGCGGAAGAATGTTTCAAAATCGGGGGTTTTTGAAGTAAAACTTCTATAGGCACGCTTGAATTGGGAGTATGGTGGTGAATGTGAACGCGGGTGTGCGTGGGGGTTCAGTGGGGGGTTGCGGGGAGGTGGGTTCCGGGGTTCGGTGGGGGGGGGGGGGGGTGCAGGGGGTTCCGGGGTTTTTTTTTATATCGAGGATCTAAGGAGAGCCATAATTGATGAAAAAGCAAATTGGATTAAAAAAATAAGCTGCCCAAATTACTACGGACGGAGTCGCGGGCAAAAGCTAGTATCATTATATGACTAAACCTTGTATTACCATATTGAACATGAATAATTCAAATACTAGCTTTGTAGTGTAGATAAATGTAAAAAACAAGAATAATTAAGTCATGACAAAGTGGTAACATTATCATATTAGGATGTCAGCGGAAAATGGCATACAGGGTCCTTAAATTAGAAAATGAAGTGTAACTTTACCTGATCTCATCCAAATTGGGGAACACACTGTAAGTCTGCACCAGCTTCTTTGGGAACCTGTCAGACAGATGCTCCAGGATGTAGGAGCCCATGCCGGACCCTGTTCCACCAGCTATTGAGTGGCACACCACAAAACCCTGGGAACATAATATTTGCTAGGACCCACAAACAACATGCATGCTTCATATTTATTTTTCTTAGTGAGGGAATAAAACCAATCTGCCAGGAGTTACTGTTTGGTTCAAATTTTACAAACATTTTGAACTGACTGTATAATTTTATGATCTATAAATTGTACATGAAGCATTCAGGACATCCGGAACTATTATCAATTCATTTGCATATCACTAAGGTACAACTATTTAACCTTTTGACCGCCAGTGTCGGCTATAGACAACAGTACGGTAATACAAAATTAAACCTACCCGCATCCGCATAAGAATCAATTTTGTTCCAAACAAAAATGATGTGTGGCGGTCAAAAGGTTAATCACTTTTGCACTGAACTGTATGTATATTGAAAATCAATAAGTGAAAAGTCGCTATGACAGGTGTAAGTGCCACTAAAATTCTGGGCTCTGTTAGTTACTGATGATTCTACTAGGGTCTACAGGAATATTTTGCGATTTAAGACATTTCATAAAGCAAATAAACTAGAGTTCACCTCGAGATTATCACTTCCATCTGCTTCTCTGTTGATGATATCAAACACCTCTTCATTGAGCTTATCCCCCTGAGCGTAGCCCGACGCCCAGTTATTGCCCGCACCACCGCCATGTTTTGATAAATATACATTTTCTGGATTGTACAACTGAAGAAAAAAAAATTATTAGCTTTCTTTGAATTGTGAAAGGAATACCAGTACCATACTTTCCACTTTTTTTGTTTCGGCCTTATTTGAATTACCCAAAGGATTTCAGAAATAGACAGACATCCTTTCAATTCCATACCAATAACTGACCGACTGACCCCAACCACTGGAGTTAAGTCTAGAAATTTGACAGACATATACCTTGAGTATCATAGATTCCCATGCAATAAGGACCTAGCTTTTGACGCCTGAGCACAGATAAATAAATAAACCTGTGGTAAAATCTAATTCCTTGTCAAAATAAAAAAAAATATGGAGAAAATAATTACACTGAACCTTCTGTCTTCCTCCTGTGAATCTTGTACCTATCTATGTACTTTGTCAACATATGGGATTCTTCAAGTTAAGTTTTATTGAGTAAGCTTAGGTAATAAAATCCAATTTTCACTTGTGCACAAAGAAAACAGAGTATGTATATATTTTTTTTATGTTCATTTACCTTAGCATAAGGCGAGTTCATGATAGTGTGTATAACCCTCGGCTCAAGGTCCAAGAGCACGGCTCTTGGTATGTAGTGGTCATCATCAGCCTGGTAGAAAAACACATCCTTGCGGTCCAGCCCAGCTGACGCGTATTCCTCCAGGATACCCTCCGGAGATATCCCGTGCTCGATACACAGCTGCTTCCAAAATTCAAAGCCGACTGAAACAAAAACATGCCTTTGTGTGATGATAATACTTCGCGTCTGAATATTTAGATGTTTCTTGAGTAAACTGTAAAAAAATCTGTAATCTAAATCTTCCTACTCTAGCCATGTAATGGTGCAACAGGCTGGGAGATAAAATACTTGGATTATAATGTAAGAAAATGTGAAAATTTACTCATAAATTTTAAAATAACCGAACAATGTTGTTGCTCCCTTTACTTACTCTGATTGCCGCATTGGCCCAGCTGCAATGTTATCATTTCATTTGGCATCTTGATATTTTTATATTTACTGCCTTTTAAATTGCGGGCATATAACTATTACTCCCGTTGGTTTCGAAATAACAATCCAAACAATAATTCCATTTAGTTAGGTACCACCGGAACCACTGCCTGACACATGCCTGAGATTTATTTTTGACAGATCAACAGAGTGTAAAAAGAAGATTGTCAATAATTCGCAGATGTTTGCTTGACATTTTATTTCTTTATTTTTATTGTATTCTCCATGTATTTTCACACATGTATAACAAAATTATGTTGATATTTTCCTATGTACCCATTCCCCTATGTAATAATTTTCTCGAATATAGTAATTTTGGTATTCATAATGTTGATTGCATAAAATAAATATTCCCAGAATGCTTCTCGGATGAATGATTCCATAGCTTAAATGTCAAAAGTTTCGTAAAGTTTAAGGAATTTATAGTAGGAAAAAATTGCAGCAAAACTCGGTTCTAAGTGTTTATTTAGTTCATTATGTATGATTTAGTGCATTATTATTAATAAAACACACGCTTATTACATAATAAGTCATAGTTATAGTAATCATTCCAAGGTAATTATGCATTCTTTACATGTTCGTATACATCTTGATGGCCTTCGGCCGTATTTCTCAACTTTGTTGTCCGACCCACGATGTAATAACTTCGGAGGATAACGCCGTCGTGGGTGGGACTTTCGTAACGCAAGGTTTTTCTATAATGCCTAAAGCGTAACTTTAAATTCCAATTAGGAAGTCAACCGACATACAATTCCTATTTAGTAAAGCTATTTGCACATGTGTTATACATTGAATACGCGTATACAAACAGAATTGTATTTGATTAAACCATGCTATGTTAAATTCAGTGAATTAAGCTTAGTTGAGTTCATAACTACTACTTATTAATTTACTAGTTCTTAATTTGTGGAAGTAATTTCTGAGATAATTGTCTTTAGGTGTGTAAAGTGTGATCAGAATGCCGCGAAAATTGCTGAAGTTCCTGATTGTCTTCGACAACACATCGCTGCTGTACTTCCCGGGACAGTTTCTGTCTGGGAAGGTGTTGATGGAGCTGCAAGATGACACTCCTGTGCTCGGTGAGTGGATAATCATGGTAATGCAGTGATATATATCAAGACTTTATGCCACAGCTTTGCCCATGTAGTTATGAAAAATTGGCTAGTTTCTGTGGATGTCCTGAAGAATTTCTTCATACTGCATGTCTATGAATTTCAAGGAATATGTCTGCCAAATAACAAGGTTCTAAATCCAGTGATTAAGGCTGTGAGTTGTCTCTTTATTCCATTAACTTCAACATAGGGTACTTAGACAACTTTGACCCAAAAAAAGTTGTTGGTTGCGCGACGGGCTAAGTAAATCATTGATTTATTTGAATGCTAATGAGTCTTGCTTAAAGTGCTACACTCTACTTCAACTTGGCTATGTAGATCACCTATTTGACTTCATCAAAGCCTGTTCCCATAGAACTGGTCTTATGTATAGAAACTTATATTTTTCACCATCAAGATGCTAATTGATTAAACAATTAATTAAACAATTATTATTTATTATTAAAAAATATTTTTTTTTTCTTTATTTATATATATTTTTTATTATTATTATTATTTTTACATCTGTTTCTCTTGTTAACTGTTAATTTTCATGTTTTACATACAATAAAGAGTTTTACATACATACATACATACATTTTATTTTTTATTTTTTTATTATTATTATTGATTTATTTATTTTAACTAAACATTTTTCCTCTTGACCATGGATAGAATATCATCACTAAATGAATATCATGACTAAAAATGTGTTAACACAATTTTCATGTTATATAAAACATTGGATTCATTAATAAATTATGTCACACCGATTGTGATCATTTTTATATCTCTCTTGTCATACTTATTTTTGTTTGTCAATTTCAATTGTTATCTTGTGTTACTTTACTAATCATCAGAACCCCCCTCTCTAAATGTACTTATGACATAATTTATGGGTTAAACCCCATGGCAGTTCAAAGAAAACTAACATTTCAGACTTGTCTAAAAATCCTTAAATTTTATGTGGTAATTGATACTTTGAAACCTGAACCCTTACCCGGATAATCTTCCAAAAATGCAAAAATTAGTTGAACCTTTCCCTTCCCTCCCCTTCCTTTCCTTTTCCTTTTAACTAATCACAAGTTAACAACAACAACAAATCACAGATTATTCCATGGATAAGGTAACCAATTAAGTCCCTAACTGTAAAATAAAATAATGAGTGTCTTGTATGGAACTAAAACAATTACTTTGCTCACCCGCGACCTTACAATAGTTACGTTTATGCAAGAAATGTGCGTTCATGCAGTTCCTCCACCGCCACACTGTACGAACACACACAAATCACATAAACCCAACCATCACCACCACCAAGCTACACTCTTGTAGCCCGGCTTGAGTGTAGCTTGGTGGTGGTGATGGTTGGGTTTATGTGATTTGTGTGTGTTTGTACAGTGTGGAGGTGGAGGAACTGCATGAACGCACATTTCTTGCATAAACGTAACTATTGTAAGGTCGCGGGTGAGCAAAGTAATTGTTTTAGTTCATTAATATGGACCTCCGCAAAGTAACGCCTGATTCAATAAAGTCTTGTATGGAGTTGATTTTCAGAATGTGCAATGTAATTTTTCCGGTGTAGGGCTACATTTCCATGTAGTGGGTGAAGGAGTGGTGCGCGTTGGCTCGGGCCGGCACGAGCGGCTCTACGACAAAGAGAACTATATCGACTTCCGCATGCGGCTGCTTGGGGAGCCAGGTCAGTGCAATGAAACTACTAAATTGACAACATTTCATTTTTTTAACACCTGAAAATTACTACAGGAATCGAAAGAGTTTCGCCTCCTGAACACGGAAAAGTATTTATTATAATTTATTTCTTCATATTTAAAAAAATACATGTTTAAAAAACATATGTGTACTTACCTGTACGTCCACAGAATAGATATGTTTCCTTTACCCTTTTCACTAGAAAAAAGAGCTGTCATAATTTTAAATTTGATAACAACCCATGGACTTAATACCTAACCAGGACTGAGTACTAACTTTTATTAGTCAATCAAAAGTGACCCATATTACCAAGCCATACAGTTTAATAATGGCAACTAGAGACAGCGGTCCGAGAGATTACATACAAACTAGAGAAACTATTGGATTGTGTCCCACTCGCACCATTACTTGATCACCCTAATTAGAACGAGATGCAATCCACTAGTTTTTTTTTTTACGGCCTCACTTTTTTGTCGCAGTACTCAGTCTGGGTTAGGTATTAAGTCTATGTAACAACCTTAATGTCAAATTTACGTCATCACTTTTTTTTAATAGAGACTAGACAAAAGTAATGGATCTATACTATTGTTACACTCTTTTTTTTAGGATAAGCACATCTTTTAAAAATTGTAATAAATTAATTAATAATCCTAGTGAAAATTTAAAACTATCAGTGTCTTTCTCTTTCCAAACAGTATACAGAGAAGGAATCAAATTATAGTCTTAGAAATATGAAATGTTGTCAATTCTCTTCTTGTCCCCTGTAGGGGGATATTTCAACTGCCGGTGACAAATATATCCAGTCAGAGTCATCGTGGGGCATACTAGGGCCCCTGGGCGCCAACGGATATGGGGTTGTTGGAAAGAATTAAAATTGACAAAACTCATTTTCGTTTATAAACAAACTAGCTGTTGCTCGCGTAACTGCGTACTCCGTCTGCAAAGAATTTGTTTATCGCTATCCCGCGCGAACTGTGCAATTTTCTGGGATAAAAACTATCTTATGTCCTTCCCAGAGTCTTTCCATACCAAATTTCATTTAAATCGGTTCGGCGATTTAAATGTGAAGAGGTAACAAACAGACAGGCACACTTGCATTTATTTACTATATCAATATGGATATATCTGACTTTCGGGGTCCCTGTGAGGTCAAGTGCCCTGGTTATGGGCCCTGTGAGGTTGGGTGCTCTGATTATGGGCCCCATGAACCCAGGGAAAAACAGACTGTATACAGTCCATGGTTATGATTAGTCTTCAGCCGCCAGGAAAGGAAATCCAGTGAGCATGCATCAGCCAGCGGCAAGGTTGATTAATCCGAGGGGTGTTAAATCCGGTGATCGAGGAGTGACTGCTCGCGCGAAGGTGGTGCCGCAGTCCCATCTTGTAGATTATTTATTTTTAACACTCATAATTACAAAAATACCTAGACTTTAACAAACCCTTTTTGCAGGAAATGGAGCATCAGTCCTGTCACCTGGTATCCACAGTTTTCCCTTCAAGCTGGGGCTCCCGATGGGTCTGCCGTCCACCTTCCTCGGGACCCACGGCTGGGTCCAGTACTACTGCAAAGCAGCCCTCCGGGAACCCAACGGACTGACCCATAAGAACCAGCAGGTGTTCATTGTGATGAACCCTATTGATTTGAATCAGGAGCCGCCAGTGCTATCCGTAAGTTCTCGTTTTTTGTAACATCAAAGCTGTCTAGGTGGTCAAAAATATTTGAACATGCACTTAAGCAATCCATTATTGTAATAGTTTTTACTTTTAATATTTTAAATGTGAAATTCTGGTTTTTTTTTGACATTATTTCACGTCGAAACTGAACGACGGATTGTCGTGATTTTTTGTATGGGCATAGTCGAAAGAATGGAGAGTGACATAGGCTACTTTTTGCCACAGGAAAATATCTCATTCCCACGGGGAAACACGTTTCAATCTAAGTTTCAATCAGCGGTGGCGAAGCCGCGGGCATCGGCTAGTTGACTAGAAAGACGTGTTCAGATGTTTATGAGAACCTAGACTGCTCCGATGGTTATTTGTGTTTATCATGGGGTTTACAGCCGAAGCTAGGTTAAAATTATCGTTGAGTCTTGGGACACCTGTAGGTAGATACACACTTGATACGAGCTTCCTGCATTGTTGCAATTATGCACGCAATCTAGATTCGTGCATTGCATGTCATGCAATTGGAACTAAAATGTCCATGAAACAAGAAATTCGAGCGGTGATACGTAAAGTTATTGACCATGACTTGTTCAATGCCAGTGCACTTCTAATAGGGATGTTGACACCACCAATCAACTGACGTACTTTTTATGACCTGTCAAAACACAGTTCTCTGATAGAGTTTAGACAACCAGATGGCCTAGTGGTTAGAGAACCTGACTACGAAGCTTGAGGTCCCGGGTTCGATTCCCGTGGCGGGGCAGATATTTGTATCAAAAATACGAATGTTTGTTCTCGGGTCTTGGGTGTTTAATATGTATTTAAGTATATATCTATCTATACATATAAGTATGTTTATCCGTTGCCTAGTACCCATAACACAAGCTTTGATTAGCTTACTTTGGGACTAGGTCAATTGGTGTGAATTGTCCCGTGATATTTATTTATTTTATTTACCCCCTGTTTCACCATCCATTGATCAAATTTATTTAATGGATAAATGTGATGCCGTCTCTGTTTGTTTTGTTCGAATAGACGGAGACGGCATCACATTTATCCGTCAGTTAAAATTGATCAATGGGTGGTGAAACAGCCCCTTAGTTTGATTTGAATGGAAATAGCAACTTATGACGTCACTTGTTCGCCAACTCAATCAACAACACAAAAAATCTAAACTTTGTTTTAAAGCAACAAAAAATCTAATTTTGAAGTTAATCGATAATTAATCTGGTTTACAGTTCTAAAATAAAGCGTTTTTTTACTGGAGTCGTGTCTTCGAATTATTTTTTAATGGCGTCAACATCCCTATTAATCGCGTGTGATCTAATGACACGTATGAGTATACTGTTTGCTGATATATCCATTCAATACCGTACATAACACTGCTTCATCGACGCTTGAAAGGAGACATTGAGTAGGCGACATTTTGATCTAAGTACGTTAACATTAATTTATTCATAGAATACAAATATTAAGAAACAATAATAAATAATTAAAACTTAACTATAAACTAAATATCTAACTTAAAAACTACTAGACTAAGTCTAACAAAGGCCCCCATGGCATCGTACCCAAAAGGCTGGCAGCATTCCCTCGTTGAATGGCGATGGCAATTCGTTGAGAGAGATAGCTGCCAGCCCTTTGGTCTTCAGTGGTGTCGACCAGACGCTTTTACAGATCTTTAATTAAGCAGTTCAAATAAACAGTACAGTTCAAAACTCTAGTTAAATGTAAATACAGAGTGTATTTACTCTATTGGGCTCAAAATGTCGCTTAGTCAATGTCTCTTTTCAAGCGTCGATAGAATTGTCCTGTTTTAATCGCATAGAGTTGTACGATTTTTCCGAACCGGGGCAGAAACTTGATAATGGCGCCCCTCTCTCCAGCGTTTGAGTTTTATAAGTCGATGGTGGTCCAACCAGACTTCCGTATGCTAGGCGTTTTGTGGAGTTTTTTTTTGTTTTCAATCATACTTATGATTTTGTCTTTGGCACCCCCTGAAACTGCCGCTCGGGGCGGTCTCCCCTGTTTGCCTCGCCCCTTGATCCGAGGTTGTTAATAGACAGCGAGTTGGAATGGAAGTCTAGGGGGAGCCCTTTGCCAAGTAACGAAGCACTCATCTTCATCATGGAAGACAGCCACTGTTGAACAAATGCTTAAGTTTAAGTAACTGTTTGTTTCCTAAATAAATCAAAAAAAAAAAAATGCTTCCCACTTGGAGCGCCACAACGAACGACAACTGGTTTCCTTTATCTACCGGTTGTCCGACTCTCGCGACGTAAAACTAGTGGAAGGCCTGCCAACTCTGCTTCTTGCGGTTCCTGGTCGCCACTCGACAACAGGACACTATAATAGGGATGTTCACGCCATTTAAAAATAATTCGAAGACATGACTCCAGTAAAAAAAACGCTTTATCTTAGCTCTGAAAACCAGATTAATTTTCGATGAACTGCAAAATTACCTACATATTTTGTTGCTTTATAACAAATAAATAGTTAGTTGATCGAGTTGGTGAACAAGTGACGTCATAAGTTGCTATTTCCATTCAAACTATGGGAGAATTTGTTTTGACAGCTCATAAAAAGTACGTCAGTTGATTGGTGGGGTCAACATCCCAATTACAGACTACATTCTTTTTGCAGCAAGAGTTCGAGTGCAGCGTGGAGCACCGTTTGGGCGTGGGGTGCGTGGGCGCGGGCGCCGTGGCGTGCCGCGTGGCGCTGGACCGCGGCGCCTACGTGCCCGGCGAGACCGTGGCGCTCTCGGCGCGCCTCGTCAACCACTCGCGCACTAGCATCCGCGCCACGCGCGCCGCGCTCACTGAGGTACCCGCCGCGTGCGTGTGCGTGTGTCTCTGTGCATGTGTGCGTGTGCGTGCGTGTGTGTGATGTGTAGGGTTGCCAACTATTTCTTAAGCAAATATAGTATTTCCCAGCCCAAAGTAGAAAAAATATAGTACTCTGAAAAAAAAAATAGTACAAAATACTTTAAATAGCGAAAATTGATTCATTAAACATAAGTATAGCCTATTGTCTACCTGAATTTTTATTTTTGTAATGTCACTGTACTGTTTTTGGTGATCAATAAAGACTATTTGTATTGTATTGTATTGTATAGTAAAAATGGCCTACCCAAACCGCATGCGTAAGGACTGACTGAAATATAGTATTTTTGCGTACTATATATTTCTTCAACAGTATATAGTACACAGAGCGAAAATATAGTACAATACTATATATTATAGTACGGTTGGCAACCCTAGTGATGTGTGTCACATTTTTACTAGCTCTTCTTCACCTAAATAATATGCCGTGTGTTTTTAGGCCCTAATGTGGCAGTACAGAAGGAGTGATGGAAGGAAGGGGTAGGCCAGGCCTTTGCAGTGGGACACTAATTTTATCTGTATTATTCCAGACGATCCAGTACTCGGCCCACGGCAAGGTGGCGGCGAAGGAGGTGCGCGAGCTGGCAACACTGGCGCACGGCAAGACGCGCGCCGGCGGCACCGACACCTGGCACAACGAGCTGCTGTACATCCCGCCGCTGCCGCCGACCAACCTGCGCGGCTGCCACCTCATCGCGGTGCAGTACGACGTGTTCGTGAGTGTCTCAGGGGCCGCTAGGGCTGGCAACACTAGGCTAGACCCAAACAAATAGACCCTCGCTGGCATTACATGTGGTACAACGTGCTGTCGTACAGCCGCTACAGACTGAGCCGGAAAATAAATGTGTGGTTTTTAGATTCTCTAATTTCTCGCCGAAAATATTTTTAAAATAAACCCCGGATTCCTGATAATACGTATGAGCCCTTGAATGCAGACAGCAATTAATGTATGTACCGGGACGATTGCAAATATGTTATACTTAATAGTGACATAGTAGTGATAACTTTTTTTTTAAAGTCTGTTAAAAATAGCAATTAAATAAATGGGTTCGAAAACAGCATCTAATTTAAGAACTTCTCTTCCAGTTCATAATCGAGCCGAAAAGCTTGGAGAAAGAAGTAAAACTCCAGCTGCCGATACTTCTGGGCACGTATCCGTTCAGCTCGGAGCGAGGATCCGCCCCGCCCGCCATCTATCCCAGCACGCTGCCCATCTTCAGACCCTGGCTTGCGGAAAAACACTGACGTTGTATGTTGGATGAGGGTAATAGTTGCCACACTTTGGCTGCTAATGGCGGCTAATAATGGCTACCAATGGCGACGAATACTGGCTACCAGTGGCGACTAATAGTGGCTACCAGTGGTGACTAATAATGGCTACCAATGGCGACAAATACTGGCTACCAGTGGCGACTAATAGTGGCTACCAGTGGCGACTAATAGTGGCTACCAGTGGCGACTAATAGTGGCTACCAGTGGCGACTAATAGTGGCTACCAGTAGCGACTAATAGTGGCTACCAGTGGCGTCTGGTAGTGACTACATGTTATGGCTAATAATAACCTCCAGTAGCGACAAATTATGCTCATCAGTGGCAACGAATAATAGCCAATATTGGTGTCGAATAGCGTTCTATATTGGAAGCTCCAGCTGCTAATACTTCTGGGCATATAACCGTTCAGCTAGAAGCGAAGACCCGCCCATACGCCATCTTTCGCATCGCGCTGACAATATTCGTCACGTAGACGTTAAGAATCGTCATATTTGGCTACTACTGGTAGCAAATACTGGCCAACATTGGCGGCGACATGCTCCTCTTTAAAGTTCGATAAAAATCTAAATTATTATCTAGCTCACCACATAAATGTGTAGTAGCTATAGTGCTGCGGGCCGTTGCGTAAAGTTTAAGCGGTCCGTAAATCAAAATTATTGAAAATCTATGTAATTACTTTACTACCAAAAGTGGGCCATTCACAGAAGCTTGGTGGGCCGCAGCTTGAGTACAGTATCTAGCTGAAAAGTTTTTTTTTTTTTACTCAGGCCTCCATTGCTCAAGCAAGTACAATGTAATAAAAACCATGGTTTCTGTGTTGATTTCATCAATATTATTGGCTTGCATGTTATGCAAATATTTATATCTGGTAATATAATTATGTTAAGGGAGTATTTTTGTGCTATTTTATGCTCATTGTATTGGCATATCATAATATTTTATGTGATTTCATAAAAATCTTTTTTGAGGTTTGCTTTGTTAGACAAATGTCAAACCTAATTTATTGCATGGAATTGACATATTTTTACTTAAATTTATTCTTGTTTTATACTTTAATTCCATGCTGTAAATATTTGTGAGGGATTTCGTTATATCTTTATTTTAGGCCTTATTATTACTTAACGTTTACAATTAAATATGTCTATATTTTACTGAGAAGTTTTGTACTTTGTATTTTATATAACAAGTAGCTATTCAGTATTTACATATTTATATAAATTCTGTTTTAATAAGTTTAAGAGCTATGAATATTCTCAATGAGATATAAATTAATACTGGTTAAGTTGGTTCCTGATTTTGGTACATTTAGATTTAGGTTTGAAAATTAAAGAAGGAACACTATGTTGATTATGGTCGTCGGCCGTCCCGAAATCCGCGTTCAGATAAAAATCAAATTAAATTTGGTTGGGCCTCGATCTCGGTGCCATCGAGATCTATCTCAAGTATGCTCTAGTTGATATCACGAAAGTTTAAAACATTACTAGTTAATGTTGATTCAGAATCTCGTCAGTTGGCCAACCTATTTTATTTATCGTCAAATAAAAAAAAGCTTTCAAAATTTAATTTGTGCCATCATGTTTACTGTATTTTAACTAGCTTTACTTTTATACTTAATCATCTCACAATTATACAATTCTGTTTTGTAACATGTGTACTTAGTACATACTGTAATCTAATCAGTGTAATTAAATATATTTTGAAAATTTTTGTTTGTATGTCTTAGGTACTATTTTATTTTAATTACTATTTTGTAACAGTTTTTACGACTAACCTGTGATATACCAGTCCGTCCGATTTGTATCGACTTTTATTGATCTGTGTATGAAATAAATACTATAGCAACAAGGCTAGCATTTTATTACGTCCTAACTATTTATAAGACCATTTACAATGTAGGCTTTATTATAATTTTTGCTTCGCACCTATGTAAATAAAGCTTAGCGGGTAAATTTTACGAGCTCTTATTTTACTTGCCCTGTTATGTTAGCATGGTTCAAATTTTAGAAGGCAAAAGTGGGTAAAAATTTCAAGTCAATCTGACCACTGAACGTGGGTACCTACAGTCAGCAAAAAGTAGAATCAGAAAAAAAGCGCTTGTTTTAAAAATGATTTTATACCAAAGTTTTTATTAATGTCGGTCAGTAGTCAATTCTTGCAAGTTAAATTTGACCCTCTTCTGGTAGTCGGACTGATGCACTATATTTTTAGCTCACGCAGTAGTGTTTTCCTTAGGGGTAATCAGGAGCCATATCTAGTACTCTCTTCCCAACCTTACGTACCCAACAGTCTGACAATGATAGCTTAAAAAAAAAAATTTTATCCGTATTGTTCATTCTTTTTTTTTACGCTTCATTGCGTCATGATTGCGTCCCCCAAATGCACAGCCCAAATTTGATGCCTTGCCTTGTGCCAATTTCCGAGACCAACAAATATGTTTACAACGCTGCGTTCTCAATTCGATTTGGATCGCAAAACGAGTGTAAAATTTTTCATTGTCTGTGGCAAGAAAAAAAACGTCAGTGTCACTTTTCTCACGTCAGCGGCTGTTTATTTCACCCAAATCACTCCAATTTTCCTAAATTCACCTTTA
This sequence comes from Archips crataeganus, assembly GCA_947859365.1. Lineage (NCBI taxonomy): Eukaryota > Metazoa > Arthropoda > Insecta > Lepidoptera > Tortricidae > Archips > Archips crataeganus. The sequence goes on from OX402048.1 coordinate 22,106,002, forward strand.
TCCAACAATTAAATTCAATAATAATGTCTGACAATGACGACGATTACATGTGCGAGGAAGAAGAGGATTATGGCTTGGTGAGTTCCGTACTTACTTTGATCTCCGAACTTCGCTGTACGCAATGACATTTACACTGCACTTTGTTTTTCTGTTAGAATTCCAAGCTCTCAAGGAAACTGAGTTTAAATTGTTGCTGTCGTAGACTGTTATATTTGCAATAATAGCCCTTGAATTTTACGTAGAAGATTACTTTGCACTCCCTGCAAAACTTAACCTATAAAATTGTTGCACTGGACAGATCAACTGGATAACTTTTGAAGATAGTTTAACATGTTTTCATCAAATTCATTCACGGTTATTAGCGATTAATCTAAAAACTTGATATTTATCTATTTTCTTTCTATTTTTTAGTTTGATAAGTGTTTTGAACTAGAAAAGTAGTGAAGAGAATGATTTTTAACTTGATTTTAGTACCAGTACATAAATATCGTACAGCATCGTAAACATTGTTGACATTTTGTAGCACTGTTGAGTATTATACATTTTCTAGAATAAATATTTTATGTTGTCAAAAACCATGTAGGATATAAGAGTTAATAATTATTAAACAGCTGTTCTAAACAGATTAATATCAGATCAGTAGCTGGTTTCAAATTTTTGCAGTGGTGGAGTACCATTACTTAAATATTTTTTAACAGGTTGTTATACACAATAGCTGGTTCTCCTTCGGTGCTGTATTTAATTTTTTTTGTTCCATATCTACATGTAATAAATGCACCCAAACAGATACTCAGATAAACATAAACATAATAAATAAATAAAGAGTTTAGTTGACCCTAATTTTTCTTTATGACATTGCCTGCTGTTTATGCATGGTTAGAAGCCTATTTGCATAGTGGTAACATTTGTGTAGTAATTGTATTACATTTCTGTCTGATATTTCCGTGCTGATGCTGAAAACTTCATTATCCTTGAAATTAATATAATTATATCTTCCCCAGGAATACTCAGAAGACAGTAACTCAGAGCCAGATGTTGATCTGGAGAACCAGTACTACAACAGTAAAGCTCTAAAGGAAGATGAGCCGAAGGCTGCACTGCTCAGCTTCCAGAAGGTTCTGGAGTTGGAGGGGGGGGATAAAGGGGAGTGGGGCTTCAAGGCGCTCAAGCAGATGATTAAGATTAACTTTAAACTGGTATGATATTTTCTTGCCTCACAGTAGCTGTAACATAATTGCTTAAAAGTTTCATGTCAACACACTTGTTTGGATGGTTGTTTTTTTTATTAACCTGTGATTTGCCCCAATCCTGGGTAAAGGCCACATTCCATCTCTTCCAACACAATGGTTGTTTGTTATAAATTTAATATGGTGCCTGTCTATCTAATTTTTATTTTGTCAAATCATGCAGTGGATGTATTTAAATCAGAATAGATTTTGTGATTTAGTTGTTCAAGTTTCAGATGCAAATAGATATTCACACATGATACTTGGGCGATTATTATATTATGCATGGTGTTTATTTTTCAGAGTAATTTTACTGAAATGATGTCCCGATACAAACAGCTGCTGACATACATCAAAAGTGCAGTCACCCGGAACCACTCGGAGAAGTCCATCAACTCTATTCTGGACTACATCTCTACTTCTAGGAATGTTAGTACTGATTACACTTCCTTAAGTTAACAAATTTTTTCTTGATAAAATGTCAGGGTTGCAACTATCTGGATAATAGGGATGTTGACACCATTAAAAAAGAATTTGAAGACACGACTCCAGTAAAAAAGCGCTTTATTTCAGCCCTGAAAGTCAGATTAATTTTCGATTAAATGCAAAATTAGATTTTTTGTTGCTTGAAAACAAATAAATAGTTAGTTGATTGAGCATTGCGAACAATGACGTCATATGTCACTATTGTCATTCAAACTCTATGGGAGATTGTGTTTTGACAGCTCATAAAAAGAATGTCAGTTGATTGGTGGTGTCAACATCCCCATTATTACAATGACTACATACTGATAATTATCAATGATAACAACATTCATACACCTGCATGATATATTATATGTAGTCTTTGATGTGTGATGTTTTTTAATTCTTGAAGTCTTATTTATCTTACTGCAATTTTATAGTTAAAAATGCTTAACACAAGGTAGTAAACCTTAATTTTCAGATGGAATTGCTACAAGACTTCTATGAGACAACGCTGGAAGCTCTCAAAGATGCCAAAAACGACCGGCTCTGGTTCAAGACAAACACAAAGCTCGGCAAGCTGTACTATGACCGGGGCGACTTCAATAAGCTGGCCAAGATCCTCAAACAGCTGCATCAGAGCTGTCAGGTAAGCGTTATTGGATGCATGTATTGCCAACTACCTGATGAACTTCTGTAACTGCTGACGATAATTTAAATGAAACTAAATCTGAAAGTAGCTTTGGGAAGAAGTAATATGTGGCTAACTCAGGGAAACTATGCAGTTGTCTGAGATAAAAGTATTCCTTACGAGCTGCTGCCCGCGACTCCGTCTGCGAAGAATTCATTATCGCTATCCCGCGGGAACTATGCAATTTTCCGGGATAAAAAGTATCCTATATGTTAATCCGGATTATAAACTATCTGTGTGCCAAATTTCATCAGAATCCGTCAAACCGTTTTAGCGTGAAAGAGTAACAAACATCCATCCATACTTACAAACATTCGCATTTATAATATTAGTAGGATGTGTTACAATTAATGCAGGTTAAAAACTGTCTGGCCTGTTTGCCAAATCTCATCTATTTCAAGCCATTTTATTGCAAAAGCAAACCTATATTATCCACACTCATAAATTACTATAATAGGCTGTGTTTTATATAGCCTGGAGAAGTGTCCCATTGCTAAGTCAAGCCTGATTCTTTCCAAGCTGATTAAATAAACTAACTATTATGATTGCTTAAGCTCTGTTCAATCGTAAGATTGGTTTAGAAATTTGAAGCAAACATTTTTTTGGCACATGTATTTACTTTAGGCGACCAGAAGGCCTAGTGGTTAGAGAACCTGACTATGAAGCTTGAGGTCCCGGGTTTGATTCCAGTGTCGGGGCAAATATTTGTATGAAAAATATGAATGTTTGTTCTAGGGTCTTGGGTGTTTAATATGTATTTAAGTATGTATCTAATATATAAAAATCTTGTGTCACGGTGTTTGTTACCGAACTCCTCCGAGACGGTTTGACCGATTGTTATGAAACTTTTTTCTCCACATTCGGTAGGCCTGAGAATAGGTTGTAGGCTACTTATTATTCGCAAACGGAGTCGCGGGCAACAGCTAGTCTTATGAAAAGCCGATTTTTATGAAACTTTTTTCTCTACACTCGGTAGGTCTGAGAATAGGTCGTACGTAGGCTATTTTTTATCCCCCCCCCCCCATTCTTCGCGGACGGAGTCGCGGGCAACAGCTAGTTTATGTATATAAGTATGTTTATCCATTGCCAAGTACCCATAACACAAGCTTTGCTTAGCTTACTTTGGGACTACGTCAATTGGTGTGAATTGTCCCGTGATATTTATTTATCATTTTCCAGACGGACGACGGGGAGGACGACCTAAAGAAGGGCACCCAGCTCCTAGAAATATACGCGCTGGAGATACAAATGTATACGGCGCAGAAAAATAATAAAAAGCTAAAGGCTCTCTATGAACAGTCGCTACATATCAAGTCCGCCATACCGCATCCGCTCATCATGGGCGTTATTAGAGGTATTGTAACTTGTAGTATCTAAGTAGAAGAGGTTCGTAGACGTAGAGTTGTAGGTTTAGTAATGTTGCGATATGTGTATAAATTATAATAGGCTATTATGCCACTAATCAATAGGGATGTTGACACCGTTAAAAAATAATTCGGGGACACGACTCCAGTAAAAAAACGCTTTATTTTAGCCCTGAAACCAAGATTAATTTTCGATTAACTGCAAAATTAGATTTTTTGTTGCTTTAAAACAAATAAATAGTTAGTTAATTGAGTATGCGAACAAGTGACGACATATGTTGCTATTGCCATTCAAACTCTATGGGAGAAATGTGTTTTGACAGCTCATAAAAAGTACGTCAGTTGATTGGTGGTGTCAACATCCCTATTGACATATTTTTTATAAGCTATTGAAACGCGATATCCTCATTTTTTAGCCAACTCAATTGACAACTATTTATTTATTTCAAATCTACTAAAAAAATATTTAATAATGTCAAATACTGAAAATGATGAAATCCGCGAAAGAACTATGGTCACTGACGTAGCTCGAAGAATCACCAGACTCATGTGGCAGTGGGCACTGGGCAGGGCACATCGCTCGTAGAACTGATGGCCGGTGGGGCCAAAAGGTTCTAGAGTGGCATTCCCGGACCGGAAGACGCAGTATGTAGGTAGGCCTCCAACAAGATGGAGACTACTTGTTTAAGGTTGCGGGAACGCGTTGGATGCGAATAGCGCGAAACCGATCTGTTTGGTGAGCCTATGTTCAGCAGTGGACGTCTTTCGGCTGAAATGATGAATGTCAAATACCCTATTGTAGCTTTTTAGGGTGAGAAGACGTTCAAGTAAGTGCTTCACCATTTTTTATGGCAGTTCCTCCAGAAACTAAAACAATAAGGGTGATTGTCACATTGACTTGAAAGTGAAAAATCTTTGATGTTTTATTTAGCTGTACAATAGTACATTACTGCAGCGGCCGCGAAATAGGGGATTGCCGGCCGAGTAGTTATAGATGGCCGAGTGTTAACGAGGCCATCTAGGGATACGAGGCCGGCAATCCCTGTTCGTGGCCAAGGCTTGTATAGAGTTTTTCTCAAACATGCATCATCATCATCATCATCATCATCATCATCATCATCATCATCATCATCATCATCATCACCGTCACCATCACCATCGTCGTCGTCGTCATCATCACCATCATCACCACCATCAACATCATCATCACCATCATCATCATCATCACCACCACCATTACCATCATCACCATCACCATCACCATCTTACCTTACCTTAAATAAGCGTAGTAGCAGAATGTCATAATGAACCAAAACGCAAATATTGCTTATAGTTTTTTTTTAATGGCTAAATGCTATGATGCCATAGACCTACAAACGTCATGGTATGAAACAATAGACGATCACTTTGCTGGCCTTGGCCAGCAATGTTGTATGAAATTCCATTATTGACCTCTCGTCTAGCCGCACCTGCATTGTGACACTTCGTGGCGTATTATAAGGAACATAACGTCAATATCACATAGCATGTTTGAGAAAATAATATTTACCTAAAGAAATAGTGTACATGTTGTGTCTCAGTAAACATAGACACTGTCCGAATCATTAAAAAGCTGGACACAACTTTTCTTACGTTTAAATTCAATTTAATTGACATTAAACTTTAAACTAGTAATGGAATTTTCTCAAACATCCAAGGAAATGTGGTCCTTATAGTCGTGACAATAGAACACGAAGTATGTCATTGTATAGCAGTTGAGGAAGATTCGTTCTAATTTCAAATTAGACGACAATAATGGAATTTCATACAAACATTGCTGGCCAAGGCCAGCAAAGAGATTGTCTTTTGTTTTAGTGGGTCGTATTTTCTTTTATTGACTATCAATGACATACTGCCAATTAAGAAAAAAATAGTTTGTGAATTTACTTTTTAATATCTTACTTGGCTAGATTTAATCAGGTATTCAATAAAATAAATAAGGATTGGCGTTTATTGTTAACAATTTATTAAAATAACCAATTAATAAGGTCGTAATTTTTTAGTAAATACAAATCATCTCAAGATTTTGCGTCAAAAACATTAACTGGAACAGCTTACAAATAAATTGCTGGGAAAAAAAATATTTTGGCGGGAATAAAAAAAAAACAATTTGAATTAAATATGAATATATAAGTTGAACATTCGTATCATTTCCTTGGATTTATTTGAGAAAAGCACTATACAAGCCTTGGCCACGAACAGGGATTGCCGGCCTCGTACCTCTAGATGGCCTCGTTAACACTCGGCCATCTATTACTACTCGGCCGGCAATCCCCTATTTCGCGGCCGCTGCAGTAATGTACTATTCTTCGTCAAATATGCTGTGCTGAGGTGTATTTTGTTTTATGTATATTTCTAACACCTTAAAGATAACGAACTTTTCTTTGAAACTTAAGTCTTCATAGTAGGTATTTTATTTATCCATTTATGCAAGTCTGTTTAAACTTAAAAATGAAAAAGTAAAGAGTCTTATATCTGAGTCATAAACAGCGTAAGAAACAAAACTTGTCTCTCCTGTGGACATAAAATTGGCGACTCAGAGACAGCAAATCTATGACTTATTTATATGTGCCGAAAGTTGGCCAGGCGTCCCACACGCCGATGTAGACTTGACTAAAAAATATTGGCTATAGACCGTTTACTTTTACCATGTCCACAGGAGAGACGCGAACAAAAAAAATGTGAATAACCCATTTATGGACTTGTTTTATTTTTGCCTGTTCTAAAAAGGTCCTCAATTTACGTGTAGGCAATAATAATTCGATTTTCGCCTCAGTCTTACGTTGAATCTTCTAAACCATGCATAGAACATATGATAGTCAATTTCCTTTTGCTTCCTTTCTAGAATGCGGCGGCAAAATGCACCTGCGAGAGGGCGAGTTCGAGAAGGCCCACACGGACTTTTTCGAGGCGTTTAAGAATTATGACGAGTCCGGCTCTCCGCGCCGCACTACCTGCCTCAAGTACCTCGTATTAGCCAACATGTGAGTACCAGACCTTGGTCATCTTCATTTACGGTTAAAGATATTTAATCACTCATAAGAAATTTACATTTCACTTAATGAGTATTTTAGGGTACAACAGTGTGATTATGCGTGAGGGTTTACATGCAAGGACACGCATAATATACAGTACTTAAGTTACAAAATTAAACCTGGTATTGGCCATTTCCGCCATATTTTTATAGACGTGGATAGAAACGCGGAGAATCAACCAATGACATTAATAAATAATAATAAAGGTCAGTCAGTCATAATCATAATAAAGGTCAGGTAATAATAGTGAAGAGTCAGACTCGTACATTAAGGGTTCCGTACCTCCGAACAATGTTTTAAAAATAAAGATCGAGTTAAAAACGTTGAACAAAACACGTTTCTTGTATGACAACCAAATTTAATTTTTAACTATATTTTAATTATAGTGTTTGTTGTTACAGCGGCCACAGAAATGCATGATGGGTGACAACTTTAACCCTTTGAACGCCCCATTTCGAGTTCAAATGTGTCACCAACACGCCGAGTGTAGACGAAAACTAACGCAAATTTCAATCGTAATGTCGCGTGTCAAAGTTTCTTTGACAATAAACGTCATGACTACTATAAGCGTCGGTGGCGTGGTAGGCACGGCAGTACAAGACCTCTTTTAGGTGTTCTTGGCGTTCAAAGGGTTAAGCGTATCTAGTTATTGCGTTTCAAGTGGTAGAGCCATGACGGACGGACAGGCAGCAGAGTCTCAGTAATAGGGTCCCATTGGCACCTTCTGTGTACGAAACCTTAAAAAGGTTAAGATCCAAAACCTCCGGCCAATGCCGCCATCTAGCGTTATGTTGCTTGACAGAAAACCCTCGTTGATTTATCCAGGCGTTATTTCTTTTTACTTTGCTGGTTCTAGCAAGGAAAAAAAAAAAAAAAGTGTTATACTTCATTTCAATGCTGAGGCTTTTTTTTTCAGGTTAATGAAATCCGGCATAAACCCCTTCGACTCCCAAGAAGCGAAGCCCTACAAGAACGATCCAGAAATCCTCGCAATGACCAACCTCGTTATGGCTTACCAGAACAACGACATTAACGATTTCGAGTCCATACTCAAACACAACAGAAACAACATAATGGACGACCCCTTCATCAGAGAGCACATAGAAGACTTGCTAAGGAACATAAGGACGCAAGTGCTCATCAAGTTGATCGGGCCCTACACTAGGATCCATATACCGTTCATATCGAAAGAGTTGAATATAGATGAGAAGGAGGTGGAGAATTTATTAGTCACTTGTATTTTGGATAAGTAAGTGATTTCAAGCTTTTTTCATGGTGTTTAGGGGCGTCCATGAATTGCGTGAGGCAATTTTGGCGATTTTCGATCCCTCGTCCCCATGGCGAGGGAGATTTAGTGAGAGTTGGCAAAGTTCGGGATATTTTCATATTTTTTTGGTTTAATTAACAAAAAAAAATACATGTGCCTAAACTATACACCGTGAAATTTTAGTGGTTGTTTTCCCGAAACGAGGTGATTTAGTATCGATTGTACAATCGATTTATAATTAATTTATTGAATCAGGCGTTACTTTGCGGAGGTCCATATTAATGAACTAAAACAATTACTTTGCTCACCCGCGACCTTACAATAGTTACGTTTATGCAAGAAATGTGCGTTCATGCAGTTCCTCCACCTCCACACTGTACGAACACACACAAATCACATAAACCCAACCATCACCACCACCAAGCTACACTGACGCGTTTCGAACTCAACCAGAGCTCATCCTCAGAGTTACCACAACCGTATGCTATGCTACCAAACGTTAAACTAACAAACCAAAACAAATGTTTTAACTTGTCACTGTAACTTCTCAAGTACCCACTTTATTTTTCTTATTCTCAAACTACCCCACAAAAATTAACTTTTATTGACATATTTAAAAATACCTTGAATTTTTTGTTTATTTATTTATAAGGCATATTTAATTAATACTAACTGTTCAAATTCGACCCAAGCCGCAGTAAAGGAGAAGATATAAGTAAGTATCTTCTCCTTTACTGCGGCTTGGGTCGAATTTGAACAGTTAGTATTAATTAAATATGCCTTATAAATAAATAAACAAAAAATTCAAGGTATTTTTAAATATGTCAATAAAAGTTAATTTTTGTGGGGTAGTTTGAGAATAAGAAAAATAAAGTGGGTACTTGAGAAGTTACAGTGACAAGTTAAAACATTTGTTTTGGTTTGTTAGTTTAACGTTTGGTAGCATAGCATACGGTTGTGGTAACTCTGAGGATGAGCTCTGGTTGAGTTCGAAACGCGTCAGTGTAGCTTGGTGGTGGTGATGGTTGGGTTTATGTGATTTGTGTGTGTTCGTACAGTGTGGAGGTGGAGGAACTGCATGAACGCACATTTCTTGCATAAACGTAACTATTGTAAGGTCGCGGGTGAGCAAAGTAATTGTTTTAGTTCGATTTATAATTACTATTTTGACTAGAGTCAAAAATCCAATTGTGAAAAACGAAAGTCGAAAATGACCGCAAACCAATAGTAACGCTTCGTTGGTACCTAACCTATCGTACGATCGTACGCTACTTGTACCAACGAAGCGTTACTATTGGTTTGCGGTCATTTTCGACTTTCGTTTTTCACAATTGGATTTTTGACTCCAGTCAAAATAGTAATTATAAATCGATTGTACAATCGAAACTAAATCACCTCGTTTCGGGAAAACAACCACTAAAATTTCACGGTGTATAATATGGCCTCATCTTCGCTTTCCATCAGTTGTGATTGTTGTCAAACGCAAGCCTATATTGTATAAAAAAATGAAAAAAATATGACAAATTATCATGGACTAATAATAAATGTGAAAGTGCGTCTGTCTGTGTGTTACCTCTGCATGCTTAAACCGCTGAACAGATTTATATGAAATTTGCTATAGAGATAGTCGAGTCCCAGGAAAGGATATAGAACACTTTTTACCCCGGAAAATTGCATAGTTCCCGCGGGATAGCCATAAACGCATTCCTCGCAGACGGACTCGCGGGCAACAGCTAGTATTTGATAAATGTACTGACAGGCTAATTATATTTTTTTAGAAACCTAACCTATTTCATTAGACATTCTATGCGAGATGTAGATCGTAATTAATTGGGTGAATCAACTTTATTGTGTTGTTTACTCTGTCCCCAGTTGTCCAAGTGACATCTTTATACTGTTTCACAGAAAAATGCTTAGTTTGTCCAGGAGACAACATTTGTGTAACCATAGAAACGGGTGGTAAGAAAAAGTTGTTTCATCCATTTACATTTAAGCTCCAAACGCACAGACAGCGGAGGCGTGGCGGTGCGGTGGCGGAGACGGTTGTAATAGTCTATATTGGATGAACGAGTTCACGGTACGGTACCGCACAACCGTTCATACAAGTTAAAATATTACAACCGTCACCGCCACCGCACCGCCACGCCTCCGCTGTCTGTGCGTTTGGAGCTTAAATGAGCTCCCGATATTTCGATCATGATCACGGGTAGACCGGAGTCTTACTTATGGAACTGCACTGCCTAATCCGATTGATTCCTTTTTCGGCACATTCCTTTTTGGACATATTCCGTTTTCGGCACATTTTAGTAAATAAATTATACCATGAAATGCTTGTGACTTTGCTAGCGTAATAAAATAAAATAATATTTATTAGTGAAATATTATATTTTAATCAAATAATACTGGGTCGCTAGATTGTTGTATACAGGGTGTTACAAAATTACCCGTAATAACTGAAGGGTACGGAAGTACTCCAGTAAAGAATTAAATTAGTGTATATTTTTTTTAGAAAAAAAAGAACAGCGCGCAAAATTACAGTTTTATTTACTGTTCATGGGGTTTCAGGCTTTAGGGGTTATTTTGTAACTCCCTGTATAATGATTTATGCCGAAAACGGAATGTGCCGAAACAAAAATATGCCGAAAATAAATGGAATATGTCCAAAAAGGAATGTGCCGAAAAAGGAATCTATCCCTAATCCATGGTTTCCCCGTAGCACGATAAGCGGTCGCATCGACCAAGTAAACTCAGTCCTGGAGCTGACGTCGGGCGCGCGCGGCGCGGCGCGCTACTCGGCGCTGGACAAATGGACGGCGCAGCTCTCGTGCCTCCACCAGGCGCTCGTCAACAAGATGGCGTAGCCGGACGGCCTGCCGACCGCGTTGGACACCTATTGCTATCACCGACACAAAATCTACGAGCGTTAACAGTCACTGCCGGTCGCCCGAACATCCGCCAGGACTTCGCTTAGCGCCTCAAAAGTGCATGTAACTTTGCCTTTACTCGGTTTTTTTTATCTATAAATTACTGGCTATACAGGGAGTAACATTTAGATCGGTCAGTATGGGAAAGTCTGAAACTACAAGAGTGTTGTATTGAAAAAAAATGGTAGTCATTTCGAACGCCTACTAAAATAAATGAAAGGATATGAAAACCATGCATTTTATTAATTTGAGACATCATATTTCATAGTGACATGTATTTTGCTGCTTAAGAATAGTTTTATTCTTCAAAACGGCCGGGTTCGATTCCCGAGCTGCGTACAAGTTTTTTTTTAATTTATAAATGCACTTTTTGTTGTTACTAAAATCGGTGACATGGTTCCTGAGAACAGATCTTCGTATGTCTTATAGTTTCAGACTTTCACATACCGACCAATCTAAATGTTACACCCTGTATAATGGCATAGCACGCTCACTTGTTTCTTGCGAACAAATCGCACTTTCAGAATTGAACTAATGCAGATCGAAATATTTTCATCACGATAACAAACTTTATACTAAAGCAATCAGGTTTAGATTTAAATGAGAAAATTTTGTATTAGTCGGTTTAATTCTGAAGATGAAAAAGTTGTATGGCGTAGTGCTTTATAGACAAAAAATAGACGACCATTTTACCATTTTTTATGACAGTTCCTACATTACAATAAAAACAATGCGGATTGTCATATTGACTGGTAAGTGAAAATAGTTTTTGATGTTTTATGCCATACAACTGACATTAAACCTTAAGGTGGTAAAGGAATTCTCGGTCGACTATACTTATAGTAGTGGCCATAATTCGAGAGACAACTTTGAAATTCATTTTGCTCAAATGTTGCCACAGACAGGGTAGTGCTGTTCGTGTAGATAATAAAAAAAACATTACGGCTTTGGCTACCTGTGGTATTTATTCATTACTTACGGTGATATGAATAAATTAATGTAACAGTTTACATTTCAATGTAAGATATATCATTAAAGGAAGTAAAAAAACCCGTCTTATATCAAATCATATAGTCCAGTCGACACTGATTATCGATATCGGCCACATCACTATTTAATTTCATCTAACCCTGGTAACCCTTTATTGTCAAGCTTGTCTCTCGAATTATGGCCCCTACTATAGAACGCATATGAGCGTTCATAGTAATACAGTAACGGTATATGAACTCGCATCAGCGTTCAAGGAACCGAGCGAAGTTCTCGACATGAGTGAATGAGGCACGTTTCTAAACATATATTTTTTAAATGAATCCAGGAAATTGTTTTGATGGAAACGCAGCTTTAAATGAATTGTTTCTACCCGAAGATACTTGGGTTTCATCGGCAATTTAAAAATAAAAATTGTTTGTGGTTTTTTAATTCTAATTAATTATTTGTATTGAATTATGCTGTAATATAAAACACTAATTTGAATAAGAAGGTCTGTAAGTAAACATTTATTTATATTTTTATTTTACCGGTGAAACTCGCGTAGCCCCTATTTTCTCTTGAATGTTGGGTACAGTACAGTTCTAAAAGTGTATAATGGCCTGATACACACTGTATCACAAATAAATCCGGAATATTTCACCCAATAGTTAGCTAAGTTCAACTGGATGCCCTTGCAAAAGTTTCTAAACAATTTTTAATTTAGATTGTCAAATGTTTCAATACATTAAGCTGACGTTGAACGTGTAACGTGAAAATCGTTACAGGCGTGTTCATTTGATCTCGCTCATCTACTGAGCGAAACATTCCTGTTTCATATTGCGATAACTTGTGTAATTTTTGTATAAAGGTCTTGTAAAGCAGATGCCATTTTACACTTGTAGAATTGGGACTCCTGAGCGCTGAGTCCTAGCCATATATACGATATGATGTTAGTGAGCTGATTACTAAGTAAAATTTGTCTTGTTTTTATTCTTGGCACTAATGGTCACACCTATCATATTCTAAATGTAGCAGTTGCAATAATAAACGTTAGTAAATATTATTGCCAATTAAATCAAAAAGTGCTAAGCTAATGTTATACATATTATTGATCCGTACATATTTTTGAATTGTTAAAGTCAGTAATTGTAGTATTGTTTAAAATTTAGTTTGTCTGGTAATCTGTTAATCACGTGATTTATGTAGATATAAATAAAGTGTTTACATATAAAACAACCACATTCGGGCAATAGGAAATAATGGATAACTATTTACAACAGCCAATCAGCAAGTTTCAAGAAGATCAATAAAATATGCCGCAGCGCCATACTAATGCTCCATTAAATGTAGTAATTATGCTGCGGCTGAAATATGCTTAAGCTTTTTGTAACTGAAGAATGTTCGAGAATATTTGGGTCGGGCTCTGAAGCGTTCTAACCGCCGTATCCCTTGTGTTACTAAAAATCTTAACGGTCACTGCGCGTGGTGTGGTGTGCGGTCGCAGAATTGCAATTGGTTTGAGTTCATGAACATTATCCTTAAATTTTCGTAACACAAGATATGGCGGTTGAAACGCTACAAAGCTCTACCCATTTATTGTTCGTTTTATTTCGACATTTCTTTCGATTTGAAGCACTAGTTTTTTCTTTGGCTATCAGTATTTTTCTAAGCTGTTTCCGATCCTAGTTTTATACACCGTGAAATTTTAGTGGTTGTTTTCCCGAAACGAGGTGATTTAGTATCGATTGTACAATCGATTTATAATTACTATTTTGACTAGAGTCAAAAATCCAATTGTGAAAAACGAAAGTCGAAAATGACTGCAAACCAATAGTAACGCTTCGTTGGTACAAGTAGCGTACGATCGTACGATAGGTTAGGTACTAACGAAGCGTTACTATTGGTTTGCGGTCATTTTCGACTTTCGTTTTTCACAATTGGATTTTTGACTCTAGTCAAAATAGTAATTATAAATCGATTGTACAATCGAAACTAAATCACCTCGTTTCGGGAAAACAACCACTAAAATTTCACGGTGTATAAAATATCAGGTTTCAAGTTAAAATCCTCGTGTGGCGCTAGGACGATGTCTCACAAACTGTTACAGCACCTCTTTTGATATGGCGCATGCAAAATGGCAAATACAGTATAAGCAGAAACATTTAAAAAGTGCCTGAATCCAAACAAGTTTTTTCTGGCGCTTCGTCAAATAAAATGCTTACATGTAATAACGATTATGCGTGATGTGAACAAAACATATATTTTATTTATATGTTTCCTATTTTCCTTCAGTTTATTATCGTTACAAATTTAATAGTAATCGATTTGATGATGATTGATGTGTTCATGTCATGCAATAAATATATTTTTTCTAAAGGTGAATAAAGTGGAGAAGGTAAGAGCGCTACAGCTACAGAATCAGTTGTTTCTACAGTACATATAACGTTGCCAGTCAAGATTGTAATGATGTTTTAAACTTATTATAAAGTCATTTTGTGACTCCGCCTCCCTATTGTGACACTGATGTTTTGCTCCAATTTGTTTGTTAATGCTACTCATTTAGCAATAATATTTCGTAAGCTTTTTATAAAATACTTAATAGGAAGCACCTTTGTAAACAACCGTCAAAATGTTTTCATTAGCTTAAGACCATAATAAGCGTGACACGGGCATTATATTACGAAATTCGATTTTCGAACTCTTATCGTGCTGTTCCGTTCACGCTAATAGCCGCCTTTATACAGTCAGTGAGTGACTGTCAGTCACTCTAAAGCGCGTGAAACAGCAAGTGTGCGAAAGAATACGCGTGTAAAGATGTCGGAAGGGGAAGGGATAGACCAAGCGTAAAACTGTGTATAGTTGGAATTTTATAAGCTGGGGGTTTAGGGCTGCAGAACTCATCTGGTAAAGATAACATTGTTCTCGTTTGTTGAAGCCTACCGCTAATAACAAATCAGAACAAGTAACAAAAAATGCAAACAAATAGCTACCGTCTTCTCTAAGTTACAAGGTTGAAATTGCAAAAGCTCAACTCATTAAGAAAGGCCTTTCGTCATTGTAAGCGGTACTCAGGTGGATCGTCGCCGTTGTAGTGCGTCCATAATAGAACAAACGAGAACAATGTTGTCTTTACCAGATGAGGTCTGCAGTCCTAAAGCCCCAGCTTATAAAATTCCAACTATAAATTGCACACGCGCCAACACGCGCCAGTTCCACGCGGTCTATCGCGCACGATTAGCCTTTACACGTGCGCTCTTTCCATTCTCAAATACGTATACTTGTAATCGCGCGCGAATGAACGTTAAATTTAAAAAACTAACAAAACATAATCGCGCCCCATTGCGCGCACAGGCTTTCCGGCACGCGATCCTGTACGCTCTTGAGAATGCGCGATAGAGCGACTGTATAAAGGCGGCTAATAGTATTAAACAGGAGAGTGGAAGGGACGCCACGATACGAGCTTAAAATTTGGAATTTTTCGTAGCCCTCCTGGTTCGTAACTCGTGTCACGCCGCGTGCTACTGTATTGTTCCCAAGTGCAGTGGTCAGCCACCTGTATCTACTGTGCCACTTTCCGCAATATTTTCCTATGAACAAAAAATATAAATAAATACTTATAAAATCTACTTCGTTTGTTTTATCCTTCTTTTATCTTTTCAACAATGAAACTAGAACAAGTTATAATTTGAATAATACTGCCAAAATTTACTATGGCCATGTTATAATATAATAATGCTGCTTGCCCACAGACTATTAATATAATACAGCATGAAAATCTACGAGAATCAAATATTTTTAACTAGTATAATGTTTAGGCGAGAAATAAGCTAAAGGTATGCAACTTTTTGAAAAACATACATTTTTATAGTTTTTATTTTATAGATAAATGGTAACTTATTGTTAGTCATAAGTGGCGAATCTAGGGTTATTTTCCAGGAGGGACTTGGGTTGCCAATCCTTCCGCCGAAACGGCGTTGGCGTTGAACGACAGTGAGGGAAATAAATACCTAACGTGTACTGCGTAAAAAGGCACATTTTAGCGCGTACCCTGCAGGCAACAGCAGAGCTCTGCTGTGGTGTGGTAGTAATCTTTTGTATGGAGTGAAGCAGCACTGGTTTGATTGACTTCAGTTTGCCTGTCAGACAAGACAAGAGTGTATGTTGGTTCTCCAAAATAACAGTTATATTACATTTCCCGCACTTTCCAGTCTCTAAAATGATTGGACGAGTGACTGACCAACGGCAGTTGAATTTTTTCATATTTAAGTCAATAAACCAATTCAAAAGATCTAAATTAGTAATAAACACACACAAAATAAGATAAAAATATTTTATAATTAAAATGTGAATATTTGAATAGTATTTAGCCGATGAATTTAATAATTACTCAAATATACCATAAGTAGAACTGGTTTCTGATTTATTCCCGCGTTTTTAAGGTTGACTGTGAATGGTTCATTCAACCTAATTTGTAAAGCATTAAACACGTTCCTAATTGGACTTATGTCAATTCTTTGGAAGGAGCTTAGTATCAGGAAAAAGAAATAAAATAATTTGAATCTAATGACTCTTTTTATATTACATTAAGACATTATTGCATATATGTTTTTTATGCAAATTATCAATTTGTAATTTTTTTAACGGACCCGATGATTTTATCTTATTTTACTAGATGTAACAAACTTGTACAAGTTTGATTTGGAACAAGCATGTCGTTTTCCCGCCATTTAGTTGATCATAAATAATAAATAAGGGCAGCTGTGGAAAATTAGCGGCACTTGTATTATTACAGCGACGTTAGTGTATCTGTATCTTGAATACTGGTCGTTGGTCCGTATTTGCAATACAAATTTAAGTGTGCTTTGTTTCATAAAAATATCCAATAACTACTAATACACGACAATGTCTCTAATCAACGACAAGGAGAACCTTTACAATGGAATCAACAACGTGCATATCAAGGTAATTTCTAAAGAGTTTAATCACCTTGCGTCATTGATCGGATAGTTGTTTCGTAAATAACATTTATTTTGTTCTAGTCGCCTGTTAAGAATCACGTCCTCGCGGCACAAAACGGGAACGTGAAAGAGGAGGCGGAAACGATGGAAGTGGAGAAAGTGGATACTCAGGCAGGCTCCTCGTTCGACCCACAGCTGGAACCCCTACTGCGCGAAAACCCGCGTAGATTCGTTGTATTCCCTATCCAATATCACGACATATGGCAAATGTACAAAAAGGCGGAGGCGTCCTTTTGGACTGTAGAGGAAGTCGATCTTTCAAAGGTAACCTCATTAAATTTTAATTACATGGATTACAGTACTAATTAATGATTATTGCCAACGGAAATAATTCGTAATCATTTCATCACAACATTTGTCACTCAAACTCATCCATCATGTTCATTCTTGCTGGGTTTTCATGTCAACAATCAGCTGTTTCATATTGATTTTTATTGTAGGACTTGGATGACTGGGATAACCTGAAAGACAGTGAAAGGCATTTCATCAAACATGTGCTGGCATTCTTTGCTGCTTCTGATGGAATTGTCAATGAGAATCTTGTGGAGCGCTTCTCACAGGAAGTGCAAGTCACTGAAGCCAGGTTCTTCTATGGTTTCCAGATTGCTATGGAAAATGTACACTCTGAAATGTATTCCTTGTTGATTGACACATACATTAGGGATCCTAAGGAGAGGTAAATATACAAATGTTTTATTGAGTTCCATGTACTAACAATATGGTTGATTGAGTTCCACTTTATGTGCGACTGCTCTGGATTTTTTCCCTAATATAATGTTAATTCATGTCCTCAATGTTAATTATAATTTCCTGATGTATATAAACAAAAAAAAACAAAGGGAGGTGAAACAGGTTGTAAAATAGTTATTTCCCTTCAGGAAAAATAAACTGGCTTCCCATATTTTCCTGTTAGGTATAAACAAATTTACTAATGTACTTATTTATTACAGAGACTTCCTCTTCAACGCAATAGAAACTCTGCCTTGTATTAAAAAGAAAGCTGACTGGGCACTCCAATGGATTGCCAGCAAAACTGCTACTTTTGGGGAGAGAATTGTGGCCTTTGCAGCCGTTGAGGGCATATTCTTCTCTGGCAGCTTTGCAAGCATTTTCTGGTTGAAAAAGAGGGGACTCATGCCTGGCCTGACTTTCAGCAATGAGCTTATTTCCAGAGATGAGGTAAGTCCTATTCCAAAGTATATGAACTTATTTTTTTTTTAACTAACAAAGATATGGAAAATTGTGTTATTACTCCACATCAAAGCTTAATATCAAGTATTATGATGGTAATAAGCGTCATAATAATAGTTATAAATGCACTTGAATTATATCAAAACAAAAGCAAGCTTGACTGTTAAATTTCTAAACTAAAATTAAGGAAGAGTTTGTGTGGGACCTAGACTATGTTGCCCGCAAAAGCTACTTTCAAATAGGTCACTTATCTTGCTGGTGGAGTCACGTATATGTTATCTTAAATGGGTTAATATTATAGTTGTCTGATAACAAAGTTGTAGTTGAAAGCTGCTGGTAGATTAGCTATCAGGTTTAACAGTTATTTCTGTTATTATGAGTCCTATCTGCGTGAGGTTGCTTTGTTTGCTTAACAAACATTTCCATTACTTGTTTGACTTTATTGTTAGTTATTGTAAATTTCCATACAACCATTCAGTTCCAGATAATAACAGACTACTCCACTCAATGCAGACTAAAACGAGTTTGAACTTGTTATGATTCAACGGTTTTAGTCTGCATTGAGTGGAGTAGTCTGTTATTATCTGGAACTGAATGGTTGTATGGAAATTTACAATAACTAACAATAAAGTCAAACAAAGTCAAGTAAAGATACAACATTATCAGACTACTATAATAGATTTTTTATCCAAATTTTGTATCAAATGAACTTTGTTATGAGAATTACAGAAAAAGACTCAACACCATATTATTTATTACATTCTAAATACAGTGGACTTGATTTTTATTAATTAGAAAAATCTTTTTTTTAACACAGGGTCTCCACACAGATTTCGCCTGCCTCATGTTCAAGCATTTGGTCCAGAAACCTAGCAAGGAATGTGTCCTAAAGGTCATCAAGGACGCTGTAGTCATTGAACAAGAGTTCTTGACAGATGCTTTGCCTGTGAGACTACTCGGCATGAACTGTGAACTCATGTCAGAGTACATTGAGTTTGTAGCTGACAGACTACTGATGGATTTGATTGGAGAGAAGGTAAGGATATTATTGAGTTAGATTGATTGTATAATCAATTAAAGCTTAAAAATTTGTACTGCCTGATATCACAGACTTTAGAGCAAGCGCATTGAGGGTCAGATGGACTAAGCCCCTTGCGAGTTAGAGAGAGGGAGTGGGATACGGCCCTGTCCTGCACAGCATTGCATAGTTGCTCCTATATAGGGTCAGACCTCATGTTTCCTTCAAAGAAACTAAATAAAGTAGTAATAGTACTACTCTACTCTATTACTGTTAAGCCATCTTTTGTGTGCTCATAATAATGCTGCTCCTAACACACGGTATTAGAACTCCTATTTTACCTTAAATGGATTATAGTACTCGCAACAAACTTACCTGCTTGACTGATAACAAGACAGTTTTGTTTACAAAGATTCTTCATAGGAAACACTTGTTTTTAAAACATTCATTTTGTTTAAAAACATCTAATGTTTTGATGCCATCCACAGTGCTACAATACCAAGAACCCGTTTGACTTCATGAGCCTGATATCCTTGGAGGGCAAAACTAATTTCTTCGAGAAGAAAGTCGGCGAATATCAGAAGTGGGGAGTGATGGCGAGTCGCATGGATAATGTCTTCACACTGGACGCAGAATTCTAGAATCATTTAGATAATCAACTCTCGATCTTTCCTACGTCCAATTAAGTTTTAGCACAAGGACCGACAGTATTATTTATTCCAATAGTTCAAGGCGTCTTGAAAGCACCACTTGAATAATTGAACAAACTATATCCACTGGTGGAGCCGGCAAGTTTTATTTTATAAATATTTTTTTCATGAATTCCTATCTGACATCTCATAGTATAGTGAAAATATATCGACTATAAGTGACCTTAATTATAAGTACCTGCAAGGATTTAGAGAATATTATTATGGTAAGATAAGATTTAATTAAGATGAAGTTAATGCTGCATTTTGTACTTTCTTTTAAGAGCAATTAAGTAACTTGTATTTATTAGACTATAAATAAATGCAATTACTTAGCTTTGGCATAAACGTGTGATAATAATGTGTAATAAAATAAGTTTTTAATGACAGTTAATGGTAGTTTTTTTAATTTTTTGCTTTGAATACAATCGTACCAGTATGAAGTTTCCAGAAATAACTGCGATTACGTCACCGCTTTTCGTTAGCCACACTTAGCACAGGGGTCGGCAACCTCGGCACGAGGCACGAGGGCCGAAGTCGAGAGAATATAATGGTGTTAAAACTAGGGCAGGCCGCACATGTAGATAATCTATAGTATCTATACTATTCAACTATTGTAAAACTTCACCATAGCAAAAACGGGGCCTTTCTTGCCTACCAATGGATTAGCGAAGTAATAAAACCAAGAATAAAAGAACCAACATCTTTATTATAAAATCTAGCATTAATACCAAACTCGAAAGCATATTTTACTGGGAATTGGATCGCCATTGAATTATGCTTTCGAGAAAGCGGGAATGAATAACTTAAAATATGAAATTGGGATCCGCATCCCAAATACGTAATTCTGTAATCAACTTGCCGAAATAAGAAAACGAAAAATCACAAGTGCACGGACGAATTAAAACTAATCAGTAATCTAATCACCTTTCATTACTCTTGACTGAAGCAGTCAATATTCTTGTAATTTCATTCTCATTTCACTCAAATTGATCCAATTGATTCAAACACCTTGCAATCAAATTTGCGGCGTGCACAGTTTGAGATATCGCTTACTATTAGTATTAGGCTATTGCGTGAAGTATCTGGATCTCTAAGCAGTTTCTCCATGTGTTGGATGATTCCTTTTTATGATATTATATTATCATCAAATAAATACATCTTTAATGTTTTTCACAATGTATCCGGTATATGAACTAGCTAGCCACGGATGGTTCGTTGGGGCATTGATGTGTCCAAGACATAAGCCATGTTACCATAAAAACTTGATAGAAGTTTTTTTTTGGTAATGGTAAGGCCATAGGTATTCAGTAAGTAATATGAGTAGTGATAGCGGATGATGGGATGACTCCGTAGGCGTTTAAAAACATGTGTTTCAAGAATTAAAGACAAGACTTCTTGAGTAACCATACACCAGTAGCATGCATTTTTCACTTAATTTTCCTAACCATTCGCATGTCATCGATGACAAAAATAGTACATTGTAATAGAGGCTAGAAAGTAAGCAATAGATGGACGAGTTAGTTTGCACTTTTGGCCGAGACAAAACATTGTGGTTTTCACGACTAATGCGAGGAAATAACAATTAAACAATCGAAACACTGCGTTGCTCCCGCCGACGACTTTAATTTTCCTTTTGTGACAATTATTTTTTTAAACGAGCAAGGCCATTCTTAGTGGCCAGTAGCCAAAACCACATAATTAAAAAATAAAACTTCATCCTCGTCATGTCGGACCTGCGGCAGCAAGTCGGGCATGACGCGCTTAAAAAGTTATTAATGTGGCGTTTTTCATACTTTTAAAAATTAAAGCATTTTGTGCATATTATGCGTTTAAGGAAAAAAACACCTTATTTAAAGTCATGAATGACGCATTCTCATTGGTCAATTTAATTTCAAATGCAGTAGACGATTACTTTTGATTGGTCGTTTCAGCACGCCGGGAATGAAATTCAGAAATTATCTTTGAAAAAGTCGTATCGTATTATGAAATACATATATTGATAAGGCCTGTTTTCGTTTTGTGTTACATTGTTGTCGTGTTTTGCGCGCCATAAATGAGTCAGCTGTTAAATGTACATAAATATAGGCAGTTTTGGGTACTGGATTTAGGTTATCTATGGCCCTATTTTCGAGCAGTGTCGTGAAAAATTACATGCTACGAGTGCGATATTGTTATGTAGCTTGGACTCAGGAAAAGCATTTAATTTCATATTACGACACATTGAGAATCTGCTTATATAATCCAATTTACGTTCATAGGCCCCTCTTTCCCGCTGGGCAAGCGCCCAGGGCCCCGCGGACGATAGAGCCCCAAGTGACTGTTCAATAAATTTAAACTTAATCTAGTGTTGCCTATCGATAGTTAAGACAAAACCAATAGTATCGGTAGCATCACCACGTGACAATACTATCGATAGTATCGATAGTGATTTATAAGCAATATTGATAACGGCAATACTATCGATAGTTTTATGTCCAATACAATCGATAGTATTACAAACAATCGATATTATCGATAGCTTTGTACTATCGATTGTACAAAAGTATCGATAGTATCGATTGTATTCGGTCATTATTGCAATACTATCGATAGTATTAACATGTGCGATACTATTGATAGTAATATCGATATCATGAACAGTTTGCGTTGACACGTTCGATAGTCAAACTATCGATAGTTCTGCAACACAGACTTAATCTACCGCTTTCCTTGGGAGCCCATAGCCCTAGTCCCCAGGCGGGTGCCAGTCAGAGACGGGCCTGACGGTGCGAGTTAGCGCGACTTGTCGCTGGCGAGGCGGCGCAGCAGGCGGTGCCCGGCCAGGAACGTGACGCCCGCGAGCGGCAGCAGCCAGCGGACTGCCTCGAACATGGACAGCCGCAGCCACAGCACGCCGTATAGCGCCAGGGAGCCTGCCGGGGGGAATTCGACTTCATTTCATATTAAAATCACGCCTGTATCCTCAAAGGGGGTAGGCGCACACGTGTCGTTTCATTTACGTTCGGAGGCCACTTTTAGGGTTTAAGGTTTAAAAGGTAAAAGTGGTAAGGTTGCTAGCCTATCACTAATTAATTAATAAAGTAAATAAGTTAATTTCATCTTCATTTATTTTAGCATTAGGTAAATAGGTTTTTGTTAAAAATTCATTTGAATAGAAGCTTTTTATGCTGACTGTACTTTTTACCCTTGGTCATCAAAGTACTCGTTAAGACGAATCAAACGAACCCAAACTCGATCCCTCCCTTCAGCTCCATCATCAGATTAACTTCGTGTCGTAATATTGCATTGTCATCAGATTTATAAATGCATACAAAATTTCAGCTCAGTCGGTTGAAGATATCTTTTGTGTGAAAATACGATTTTTTATACTGTAGTCTCGGATGTTTATCCAATGCCTTGTACCCATAACACAAGCTTTGCTGGGGCTAGATCAATAGGGATGTTGACACCACCAATCAACTGACGTTCTTTTTATGAGCTGTCAAAACACATCTATCTCCCATAGAGTTTGAATGATAATAGCGAAATATGACGTCATTGTTCGCATACTCAATCAACTAACTATTTATTTGTTTTAAAGCAACAAAAAATCTAATTTTGCATTTAATCGAAAATTAATCTGGCTTTCAGGGCTGAAATAAGGCGTTTTTTTACTGGAGTCGTGTCTTCAAATTCTTTTTGAATGGTGTCAACATCCCTATTGGTGTGAATTGTCCCGTGATATTTATTTGTTTTTCATCACACTTGCTCGTCAATGGTGTTATTCCATGCCTGTATACTAAATGTCAAAGGCCTAATTTGTTCTTAACACATTCAGTGCCGGGAACGCCACAGGGGAGTTCTCCGTACTCCCCTGTGGCGTTCCCGGCACTGAATGTGTTAAGGGAGTTATGGATTTACGTAGTTTTTCTTCCCAAGGGAGTTCTAACTTTAGTTTTAAAATTTGCAAACAAGTTAATAGGTATGTAATTTCAGATTAAGGAGGTTTCAAGTAAGCCAACGTTTTATTTATATCTTTAAAACTTATCTATAACCCAATTTTACAATACAAAACTTATTTACGCTTCATGAAACTTCGTTTTTTTTATATTTTAAATTTATATCAAATAGTTTTGCAATAATTTTAGTAAGTATTTTTTTAACATGTTGGCAGAATCTGGTCGTATGGCCATTCGAATTCTAAACACAGTTTACATTATCTATGGTAGATGACTTGAAAAAAGCGACAATCTGTATTGGCGGGTAGCCATTGTTTATTAAATTTAAGTGTTTAGAGACAAATTAATTTTATTTTTGTTTTTTTTCCCTTGCAGTGATGATAATCATTGTGTGTATCACGGGCAGTAAGGGCCTTCGGCGTCGGGCTTCTAATAGACTCTTGTTAGTAATCCCCTACTTACGGCCCTAGATGCACAATGTACTATAATTACCTCCGAGGCCGGCGTGGAACAGCAGCGCGCTGAGCGACAGCGGCAGGTTGGCCAGGTTGACCCCGAGCCGCGCCCACAGCACTACAAGCAGCAGCAGCGGCGCCGCGCACGCCGCCGCGAACACGTCGGAGACGGCGCGCGGCGGCCGCGCCTCCGCCGAACGGAACTGGTGCGCGATCTCGGGCAGCGCGCCGACGGACATAGGGGACGACGGCTCTGAGGGAAAGAAACATTGACATTTTGATAATAATAATATAGTACATTATTGTCGTGGCCTGGAAGTAGGCAATTGCTGGCTGAGTATGAGTACTAAACGGACGAGCTTGCGAGTCCGTTTAACTAATACGAAGCCAGCAATTGCTATTCCAGCCGAGACTATTAAAAAGCTTTTCTCAAAAATGGTGAAGGAAAAAAAAATAGAATAAACTTTTATTAACTTAAATAGGTACAAAGAATTGCAAATCACTTAAAATTAAATGTCATTAAAACCTTTCCCGCCTTTATTCATTTAAAAAAAACTGAAGGTGTATTTTTCTACCGAAAACACCGCAAACTGTTTCAAACACAATAAAAAAAGTCTGGAGTTCCAACAAAACAACTGATACCGGTCATTTGAGTTGGCTGTATATGAATAGTGCCAACTTATTACCATAGCCGTTTGAACTTTTTAAAAAGTTTGAGACTCGACAATAATGGAATTTGTATGCGACATTGTTGTCGAGTTTATCGAGCCTGCAATGTTTTGAACTTTTTATTTTTTTTACTGACCATAAACTATGCACTTCACGTTTTGATATGTAAAGAATAATGTCAACTTTTACGGATATTTTTGAGAAAAATCTATTTATTCAGATAACTCGGACCCATTATTCGTTAGTTACAATGGGTGCTTAGTAACTATGTTAGTAGAAACTACAAAATAAAGAATAAATAAATAATTAGAGTAACTTTTTTGATCGTGTAATGTACACATTTTTTATCACAATCTTGTAAAATTGACTATTACTTAGGAAATTGTATTGTGTCAAGAGCATTGTGACAATCACAATCGGCAGTTTAAGGGTCAATCTCCGGAACGCCCATTCAAAGTCAAAGTCAATAGTAAATTGTTCAACAAGGGAGGAAAATAAGCAATATCTCACGAGGTTACCTGGTGAGCTGGCAACGTTGCATTTTTGTTAGTATTTCTCGATTATTCCATAAAAATTGAATGAAAATTAAAAATCTGGCGTATACAAACTGTTCTAATATATAAGTTAATGTGTCTACTGCAATAATAATTCGTGATAGACTTTTATTTTCTTTAAAAACGAACAAATTATTACCTACCGGTTATTAAAGAAAATAAAAGTCTTATCCCGAATAATTATTACAGTAGTAGACACATTAACTTATATATTAGAACAATTTGTATACACCACATTTTTAATTTTCATTCAATTTTTATGGAACAATCGAGAAAAACTAACAAAAATGCAACGTTGCCAGCTCACCAGGTATAAACGCTCTTAAATAAAAAAAAATTAAGGGCTCCCATACAAAAAACGTGTTTTTTTCCCGTTTATATAGATAAATGGTACGGAGCCCATTGCGCGCGAGTCCGATTCGCACTTAGCCGGTTTTTTTGAAAGTAGGTACAGTACAACGCACGTAAAAAGAGCTTCTGGCGACATACCTGCGCAGTGAGCGAAATACGGACCAAATTGGGGATGTCTAAAAAAAATACCCATGGTTTTTATATTTTTTTTGTATAGAAAAGTCAATTATAAGAAACTAATTTCAATATTTTGTCATTTAGTTCTCTACTTTTTTCAAAATTAATTATTGAAACTATTTTAGTTGATGACGTCAGATTATAATTGAGGGCTCCCACAATGCCAAATTTCTAAATCTATCTAAATGCGTACGATAAGGCAACCCCTTTAATTATTTTTTGCGTAGTGGTACACTATACACTGTGTCACTTTACTGGCACTGTCAAAGTGCTAGATGTCAGACAGCGGGTCCAAATCAAACTCCGTAGTATAATCCACGCGTAAATTGTGAACAATTCCTAACCACACAGAATAAAGTACGACTTGAACCGGTCACGCAATTTACACCAATGTCAAATGAAGGTCATTGCTTATTTGTTATAATTATAAATTCATTACGTAATATTAAAATTAAATAACTACAGCAAACGAGTTAAAAAGCATTTATCTCGAAATGGTTTTCGATTTACTATACATTGCAAAAAATTAGACATCCCCAATTGGCGGTGAGCGGTGGGGGAAGAAGGAGCGCGCGCGCGGCCGTCACGCCATTGGCTTGTTAGTTGACAGATGCGCAAACGTATCCCCTCCACTAGCCACCCCAGAGCTCTTTTTACGTGCGTTGACTTGTATTATGACCATGTTTGTCACAAACAGGAACGTGCACGGACCTGGGTCCCGGCCGAAGTTGAATGCGATCTCGCCGAGGTGCCAGGCGACGGGTGCCGCCACGGCGCTGTCTCCCAGGTACAGCGTCAGCGAGTACGAGCCAGACGCGTGACGCAGGTGCTTCGAGATCGCGCCCACGTTCTGACACAGACAAACGATACATTTAACATTATCGCCAACGGTTGACGGCTCGCCTCATCATTATCCATCCCATATATTTAAAGAAAGAAAGAAAATAAATAAATAAATAAATATTAGGGGACAATCTTACACAAATCGACCTAGTCCCAAACTAAGCAAAGCTTATAATTACCTCCATGCCATGCTATGCCTCCATTTCAACGGCTTATATGATTTAAGTTTGTAATTTTTTGTATTGGATTTTTATTTTTTTGTTTAATTGTAATCTGTGCTGTGACATGTCCTTTGATTTAATATGTATTTTTATTTTTATTTTCATTTTAAATTGTGACATTTTAATTATAATTTTACTAACAATAGATGATAAATTTTTATTTGTATGCTTTTTACTAACAATAAAATGGATGTAAACAATGTCTGAAAAATGAATAAAATTATTATTATTATTATTACTAAACTAAACGGGACTTATCACGCACTAAATATTTATTTATTTACCTCGACGTTTCGGCCACATTGCAGCAACCGTGGTCACGAGTCAACTGAAGTGTGTGTGCGTGGAATCCTGTTATAAACAAATGTTGGCGTCGGCAGGAGTGTTCGGAGAGGTCGTCGGATGTTGTGAGTGTTGTGTGTCGGTGTGATGGGGTGCCGTTAAAAAATCTTGATCAAGTGCGGGTAGTTCGAGATACGGGTGCTGATTCTAATCGGGATCAAGTGCGGGTAGTTCGAAAGACTCCTGCGGCTAAACGAACTTGACACCCTACACTTCAGTTGACTCGTGACCACGGTTGCTGCAATGTGGCCGAAACGTCGAGGTAAATAAATAAATATTTAGTGCATGATAAGTCCCGTTTAGTTTAGTAATTATGAGTAAAAATCACGAAAGTTTAAGCAAAGCTTGTACTATGGGTACTAGACGACGATAAACATACTTATATAGATAAATAAATACTTAAAATACATAGAAAACATCCATAACTCAGGAACAAATATTCGTGCTCATCACACAAATAAATGCCCTTACCGGGATTTGAACCCAGGACCTCTTGCTTCGTAGGCAGGGTCACTACCAACTAGGCTAAAGCGGTCGTTAAAATACATTTATTTACAACATCACGACACATCATCATCAATATTTTTACAATACAAAAGACAACACGAAAGCTAAAGATGGAATGTGCCGTTGCGGTTGCAAATCGGACACTGGCTCAGCATAATGCTGAGGCGTTTATAGCACCCCAGCGCTGACATTTCATACTAAATACAAACTGAAACAAGGACGCACAGAAAAACCCAGAAAAAAGGCCAGCTCTGGGAATCGAACCCAGGTCCTCAGCATTCAGTGCTGCGTTCTAAACCCTACATCACCACTGGTCGAAACTGGTGGAAATTTGGTGTTGAAAAATAAAAGTAGAAAAAAACTCCAATAACCAATCTTGATTATCATCCCAGCAGCCTGTATACGTTCCTCTGCACGGCACAGGGTACCTTTCAGGATAGCTCAGAATGGCCGTAGTTCCCACGCGGGCCCAGTGCGGATTGGAAACTTCACACGCACCATTGAATTTCTTTGCAGGTGTGTGCAGGTTTCCTCCACTGTAAAGCTCGTGGTAAATTTCAAATGTAATTTCACACATAAATCGCGAAAAAATCAGATGTGTGAGCCGGGATTTGAACAACCTTCTGCTTGAGAGGCGATAGGTCAAACCACTAGGCCACCAGGCTTGCCTACTTATGTTTTTTGAACTATTTTATTTTTACGCTGCCAAAACTTTAGAAAAAATGTGAAAATGGGTTACCTATCAAAATTTAGAATTATTTTTTTCCGAATATTTAAAATCCCGAATGCTTCATTTATCCGAATGCATTTTTTTCTGAAACTGTAAATATTTCAGGATTTTTATAAAACAACTCTAACCTAACCTAAAGGGTTCTACACGATGGTCCTGAAATAAATCCTGAAATATTTACAGTTTCAGAAAAAAACGCTTTCGGACAAATGAAGTTTTCGGGATTCTAAACCTTCGGAAATAAAATTTTCTAAACATCGATAGGATCCCGTGAAAATGATAGCAACACAAAACAATTCAGATAGCACGCAGGCAAATTGGCAAAAAGGATTGGGCTGAATGTAAAGGAACTCAACTTGTCAAAAGTGTGGAATGTGAATTCCAAAAGGCAATTTTTTGAGTCATAGTGAAAAATTATATGGATAACTCGCACTTCACGTGTATGATCGAGTTAAGCTCGACATGTTTCAGCCCTTGTTCTAGCGACATGGTATAATGATGAAAATGATGAAAGTATTATTTATAACCCGAGGGGGGCTACATGAAAAAAATGTTGGGAAACCCTGCCTTAGTGAAATCCGTATTAACCCTTTTCCAGGCATGCGCAAAGATTCGACCTTAACGTCACAATATGTTAGAAAATCTATTGAATTTGTTTAAAACATGCTTTGCTTTTAAATTAATCCTGCATTTGTAAAAAACATAAAACAATGATTCGTTCTGTGGTAGTGTATCTAATTTGTCGGGGCCTGGAAAAGCAGGGCCGGATTTAGGGCAGAGCATCCGGGGCCACTGCCCCGGGGCCTCCACAATAGAGGGGCCCCCACAATAAAAACGTTGAAAGATTGTTTAATGAAATCTCGACTGATAAAAAATGGTCATTTTATTTGGAAAATAATTTGTGGCCAAGGGGCCTCCACAACTTTTATGGCCCGAGGCCTCCAGACCTCTAAATCCGGCCCTGTGGAAAACGGTTAAACACGGTCGCTGTATTGCACTCACCAGTTCCACCTTGTATGCTTTAGTGTTGTCGGGCTCGGCCACGAAGATGGCCTCGTCAGCGCCCGCGACCGGCGCCACGCGCACGAAGGCTTGCTGCACCAGCACCGGCTTGCTGTACTTGTCCCGCACACTCAGCTTCAGGCTCACTCTGCCACAACACGGAATCATCATCATCACCCCTATAACGTCCCACTGCAGGGCAGAGCTTTCAGAATTAAAGGGCTTGGGCCGAAGTGCCCACGCGGGCCCAGTGCGGATTGGGAACTTCACACACCGTTGAATTTTTTCTTAGGTGTGCCGGTTTCCTCACATAAATTTTGAATAAAGTCACTCAGAGGGCGATGGAGAGGGCTATGCTTGTAGTTTCTCTGCAGGATCGCATTAGAAATGATGAAATCCGCGCAAGAACTAGAGTCACGGACATAGCTCGAAGAATCGCTAGACTTAAGTGGCAGTGGGCAGGGCACATCGCTCTTAAAACTGACGGCCGATAAGGCTTAAAGGTTCTCGAGTGGCGTCCGCAGACCGGAAGACGCAGTGTAGGTAGGCCTCCAACAAGATGGAGCGACGACCTGGTTAAGGTGGCGGGAACGCATTGGATGCGGATGGCGCAGGGCCGATCTGTTTGGCGGGCCTTGGAGGAGGCCTTTGTTCAGCAGTGGACGTCTTTCGGCTGAAATGATGATGATGAAAATCGGAGGTCCGAGCCTGGGCTCGAACCCACGGCCCTCTGCTTGAGAGCCCATAGGTCAAACCACTAAAGCCACCTCGCCATTGTCCCACAACTTTAAGAACACGAGCAAAGCCACGACAACAAACGACAAAATTGAAATTGAGTAAATTCGCATAATTATCGTGGGAATTCTTAAATTACATTGTGTCGTGGTCCTCATTTGCGTTGTATGTTACGTTACGTACAAAATATCATATCTAGAGTCTAGACCAAGGCGGACTTGCACGGATCAGAGTTAGCTATTATAATTCCGAGTTGCTTGCTATCCCATGTTTAAGTTGTGTCAATGTACGGAAACTGTTATTTTATTTATTTTATTCATAAACTGTGTACAAAATTTGATGTCATAAATTAAATAGGTAAAACATTTTCCGATTTCGGATCATCCATAACCTAGGGTCATCTATTAACCCTTAAATGCATAGAGTGCCCAAATTGAAACATTGTTTATAAAGTCAATTTCTAAATTTGAATATTAACAGAATTTCAAACCTTACTGCACAAATTATAAGTTTTGATTTCCCTTTAAAAATAAAGGGTTAAATTTTTCAAACCATGCAAGTCAGCTGTAATGGTTGACATTTCGGAATTTGACATGCGTGCCGCCGAAGGCATAAACATCTACACCATCAACCTTATGGTTAATGGCATAGAGTTGTATAAATACCACTTACTTCTGCATATGATCCGCCTGCAGTTTCTCTGTCAGCTTATTGGGGTAAGCGATCGTCGCGAGCTTGGGGCTGGTAGTGCCGTCGACATCCCCAATCCCCACCTCGATGCTGCTCACTTGTATCTCCCCCAACACCGCCACATTGACACTGGCTGTCTTAGAATCAGCACTCAAAGCTATCTTGTACAAGCCGTACTGCGCTTTGATTTTGTTCAAATTCAGAACAAAAGTGGTTGGGTCGTTCGGTTTTTGTGTCAAGGGTTGTTTGGATAGTACGACGACGTCGTCTGCGAGTCTGGTGCCGGATTGGGCGATGACTTTTTCGGCTTTAAGGCCGCGGACGGGGCGGCCGATCAAGTCTGTGATGGAGATTTCGATGGAGTCCGAATCGGATGAGATGTATTTCTTGCCTTTGATGGCGATCGAAATTGGGGACGGCTGTTGGGAGATAAAAATAAATTATTAGACTAGCCTCTACCCGCAGCTTATACATAAACCATTAGATCTGGGAATCAAATTTAAATTCCAGAATTTGACTGAATTCTGGTCTTCATTTGCGGTAGGTATATAACGAATACCCATGCAAAATGTCATTATTCTAGAATTAATGGTTAAGATTTTGAGATTTTACATTGAACCTGTGGGTAAATCGGGGTAAAAAGTAGGCTGTGTTATTCATATTTAGCCCGTATATTTCATTTAAATTCGTCTAACCGTTTTAACGTGAAGGAGTAACAAACACACACACACACTCTCAAACTTTGGCATTTCGAATATTACTATTGCGCTTACACATTACATCTACATGCAGTACAGATGATTGCCACAGGTTCTTGCAGGAAATATGTTCAACTGTCTCTCTTATTCTTTATTTAGTACTTAAGTTATTTCTTCATTTCTTTTGTCAATTTACCGGTAAACTGGGGTTACTTTAGGAAATTTTGGGGCTACTTTGATAGATTTAAAATGGTTATAAAAACGCAAATATTCATAGCTCGATTGAGCAAATGACGTAAAAAGTTAGGTGATTTATTAATGTAGTTATTTAACTGCCACAGATGGTCTAAAAAAATAAGGACACGGCGTAAAAAACTGTTTTCTAAAGTAGCCCCGCATTTCAAAGTAACTCCAGTTTACGGTATTCATTATGGAGTAATTAGCGCTGTTATAGGTACTACAAAGAGGCATAGCTACCTCGTCGTCAGCCAGCGCCGTGGCGGCTTCGAGAAGCAGCGCGGCGCCGCGCGGCGTGTTGACGGAGCGCCGCGACACCAGGTACACCGCGAACTTCAGGCGCTGCTCCTCAGACAGCGGTGATGGCTTGCTCAGGCTCTTGTACGTTCTACGATAACATGTTTATTTTAACATCGAATAAGCAGCAGACTTGCTTAATAGGTTTTGATTATCCTTTATTAACTGAATCATCATCATTTCACCCGAAAGACCTCCACTACGGAACACAGGCCTCCTCCAAGCAGGGCTTTATTTAACGTTATTTTTGCATAACGCTATTTTTCATAGCGTTATATTACCGTATAGCGTTTTTTAACAAAACGTTATTCTGTAGAGGTATCCATTATAACGTTATAGACCATCTTTTTCTTACACTGTATTTCACCCGCTCCTGAAACACCCTGAACAGCGTGCTCTATCTTGTTGGAGGCCTACCCATAGCCCATAGCTAATTAGAACTGCCTGCTTCCGTATCCTGAACATTAAAATCTAAACATCTTTGAATCAATGTTGAATTTTTATTTACTATGCTTGTGCTCCATCTTAGGCCACATGTTCACTTACCGTCAGGTGTGATTGTGGTCGAATGTAGGCCTATTTTTGCAATAAAGAACATCTACAATAATTCTATGATTAGTTTAGCATAATTTAACTGATTTTCTCACTACGCTACGCTACGCTACACCAGATTAACACAGCCTATATTTTATCTCTTGTAAGTGTTAAGTACTTGTGGGCCACAGACAAAATCGCTGGTAACAGCTATTCACAAATACATGTCCGATAAACTTATCTAAGCGTAAAACAGGTTCTTAACAAACAGAAACCATAAGTGCCTTAGCCAAATGTAAAGACTCCGTGGAGAAAACAAATAAAGTAAAACCCACTAACCTAAGTATGGTGGACAGCACGAGGGACGTAGCGGGCAGGCCTCCCTCGAAGTGCAGGGCTTTGGAGTCGCTCTCGTCGGCCGCCAACAGAACGCCCTCCGCGTGCTGCGCCGTCCACGACGCGCAGCCCATGTGCTCGCACAGCCCAAACACAAAGCCGTAGCTGGAATCAGTGAGGACAGTTAGGGTCCCCCCAAATCTATCGACGCGGAATCTGCTTCAGCGGATCAAAAAACCTTTATGTCAACGCAATAAGAGCGAAAACGACGTCGATCGGCTCGGCTACGCGGGCCGAATGGAGCCGAGCTGATTGAGGTTTTTTCGATCGGCTGAAGCCGATTCCGCGTCGATAGAGGAGACCCTTAGAGACGGCCCTCAGATATTAGAAGAATAGAATAGAATAGAAGAATTTTTATATATTGAAATACATATATATTGAAGATATTGAAGGATTACATTCACTGAATGAAGAACTTTAAACTGTTGTTGCAATTGTCAGAACATTTAGAGCCATATCACACTGGCGACTAGCTGGGGCTTCACTGAGCGAGCCGCCTCGCGATGCAAGCGCATGAGGCATGATTTTGTTCTACACAAAGCTCAAAATCGCACCGAAAATGGCTGCCACGCGAGGCGGCTCGCTCAGTGGAGACCCGGCTATTTTCGAATTGTTTGCCGCGAGCGCACATCGTATGCCATGATGTACAAAAACTGAAGTGGGCAAAATAGATGTTAGCTGACTTAAGTGAGTGTATGTCATGGCGTCCCAGCTCTATAGATGCGACGAACTCGCTGCTCGTTCGCAACGAAAACGTTACGCATTTGTGGCAAATACTTTGCGCGCACGCTCCACTTTTAATACGTTCGCAAATCGCCATTGTAATATGGCTCTTAATAAATAGTGACTAGTTAAAAAAAGCTTGTATCTCCAATCAATATTTAAACCAAACCAAACCTTGATGCACACTTAATAAAGTTCACTTGGCCAGGATGGCGATTTTCAGATACAAGCTGTTATATATTTAATAAATCTATTAAAAAAGTCCTACAATTATTTGCCATGGTTATTTATGTCACATTGATACTAGCAAAACAAAACCTACTTAGCTGGTGAGTCATCTTTCTTCAGCAACTGAATGAGATTCTTTAGCCCTTCTTCCTTGTCATACACAGAGCCTTTCCCAAGGGCTTTCAGAGAGTACACAGCATAGTAAAGCTCTGGGATGGTGGCATCCTTCTTGTCCAGGGTTTGTGCTGGAGCAGCAAGGACCTCAGGCTTCAGGGAGTTGAGGCAGTTGGACAGAGCTGCTGCGTTTGTGAGGTAGAAAACTTGCTCAATGTTTTTAAGATCATATTTAACTGTTTTCAAATCCTGAGAACAATGTCATAGAAAGGTTATTTGGTAACAGTATATACCAGAGGAAAATCTTGGGAAGAATTTGAAGAGGTTAGATAGATTATAAGCACCTGAAGTGGATGAATGGCTGTGGTGCTAAATAACTCAAGTTACTAGAGGATGAGAGTACAGAATGAACTCCACTAGTACTGTTTTTCCATAAGAGAACATTGGGCCCTCAATGTCCAATATGTTTTCTTAATTATTCAAGGTATTTTTATGTTTCTACTTCAGTGGTGCTTGGTGCCCTAGAGTGCTAAATGCCTTGAGAAGGCTTTGAGCTCCATAACTGTTTGTATGTCTCTTTAATCTACTACTTCCGCTCACTGGACTATAATTCTGCTGTATTATATCTATTTAGGTCAAAAGAAGTCAATCTGCAAAACTTTCAAACTATGCAAAGGCATAGATTTTGTCAAAAAATTGCTTTACCTTTTTCCAGGCATAGCACATATAGCGACCAAATAAATCTACACTAAGAGTCAACCTTACTCCCTTTATAATATGGTAGAAAATGTATTGAATTTGTTTAAAGTATGCTTTGCTTTTAAATTAATCCTGCATTTGTGAAAAATATAAAACAATGATTCACTTTGTGGTACTGTTTGTGATTTGTCAGGGCCTGGAAAAGGGTTAAGTATTCAGAGACTTTTGATACTTTTATAAATTTTAAACAATAATGGAGTATACTTAGAAGAGTATTTAGAAATACCGTGAATTTACTCACCTCACAGATATTAGGTATTTTAGCAGTCAATTGTTTTAGTCCTTTCACTGCAAAATACAGTGAACTAACATCCTTGCCCTTAACGTTATCCTGCAGAATTCCCTCCAAGCGCTTCACGTCGATAGTGCCTTGCAGTGTGTTTGCATGGCTAAATGCTATGATACTTAAGAGTAAAAATGCTGCAAAAAGAAAATACATTCACATTTGATCCATAATAACGTAACAAAAAACAGGTTTGTTAAACTTTTCAGAATCTAATAAGTTCTTGATATTAGAGACATTCTTATAAACTCCTTTTCGTGATAGCGTTAAAATGCGGCGGCCGCTCACTGATAACAATGACGTGTCCTTAACGTTTTATTCACTTCCAAAACATTAGGATATTACGAATTAGCACAATAGCCAAGATTATGGCAAAACTGGAGCATTTGCAAGATAAAACGGGATGATAACTAGGAATTACGGCTAAAATCAAGCCTGATTTGCGGCCTAGCCGCAGGTTAGGTTATAAGGCGTATACCTTACGTATAACACAAATACGTACCACGAAAGTACATTGTAAAAGAACAATGGGACTGATACTGCTTAATCTTTATATTTTCTAGTGGCTTTCTCTTATTTTCTTGTTAGAAAACAAATAAAAATTATTTCTATCGCCGGGTGAGCTTGACAGAAAAAGATCGACGTAGCATATCGTGTTGCCAGCCGAAAATATTTTTTTAAAGCAATGGTTTCATAGGGTCTCTTCAATTTCATTGATGAAACGGAAACTGGTCTACTTAAACTTAAAAGTCTGTTTGAGACACTGGCGGCCATCGCCCTTCTGTCTGTCTGATTTTGACAGATCGATTCTGTTCAACTTCCATTCCAAAACCAAAAATTTGGTTAAAATCAGTCTGCCTCTTCAATTGTTTTAATTAAAATATCTCGAAATGGCTGTTGCCAAAGTCCCAGGCCTAATTAACGGTGAGTATGCACTAATACCTGAAAATTATTTCCATTTGTGTGACATGTTATGGTTTTGCGAGTTATGTAATAAAGTAAAAAAATTGGAATGAATTTTCTGTAAAAGAAGTTCGTCTGTATTTCATTACTTTAATGACCGTAAATTGCACATGATTTTGACGATTTAATTCTAAACCCTACTAGGATTTTAATTCTTAACTAATAATTTTGTCCATCATTAAGGTTATGTTAAGAATTTCCCTACTTATCAACTGCTTCAATCTTATAACTAATTAGAGTACCAATTTTTTCAGCGGCTATCGCCGGGGCGAAACCCAAATTCGCCATTTTCATGAAATACGCCAAGGTTGAGCTGGCGCCTCCCAAACTGAGCGAGATCCCTCAGATTAAGGCTGGCATTGGCAAGCTGCTTTCGTCCGCCAAATCCGGAGCCTGGAGGGACCTGTCCGTGAAGCAGGCAACCTTAAACACCCTTGTCGGAGCCGAGGTGCTGTTCTGGTTCTATGTTGGAGAATGCATCGGCAAGCGCCACTTAGTCGGCTATGATGTTTAGGTTTTGGTTTAAGGGTACTGTAGATATATGTAATATGATCAGCAAATAAATTATTAAAATCACATATTTGTTTATTTACAGTTACTGTATAGTTTTATTCACCCCCTAATAGCTGAACTTCTTTTGAATTGTGTATCAATTACACAAAATATTTCTCGATCTAACAGTATTTGGACGATATATTGTCTAACCTCGTCATTATAATTTATAATCTTGAAATAGAGCTGCAATTAAGTACATGATTTTGGTAGTAGTTTTCAATGAATTTAGTGTCAATATTATCAGCAAAGTTAGTTTTACAGCAGCTTAATTTGTTTTATAGTTATAGCCTAAGGCCATCATAATTGTCTGATAAGTGGATGAATCTCTTTCAATGGTAAAAAAGATTGTGATAGCAAGAGTGTTAGACAATATGGCCCTACATAGCAACATCATCTTTGATGTATGGGGACGCCTTGCTGAGTCAGGCGGGCTGTCGATCGTTCTGCACAGTCATTCAGCCCAACATCTTTGATGTAGGTTAATACCTAATACCTGAACTTAACTATCCACTTATCTTTTTATTCAGTAACTGAGTTTGTCAGAAAGGGATGCATATATTAATAAGATTGTAGCAACTACTAGCACCATCTAGTCATCACACAAGGAACTAATTACTACAATCCTAAATCACACTATCGATGTTTCTCAACTCGGCTGCATAAATACAACTTCCAACTTTCATCCATTGGACTTCGGTCCCCAGGCATAACATAACTACCCCCAAATTGGTGAACCCGACGTGATCCTACACTGGAGACCCTCAAATTGGTGACCCACGACATTGGACAAAATCGCAATCTTCAGACATACAATACGCAAGACATGCAAGACGCAGTCTCACAGCATGCCATCCCACCGCACTGTGCACCTTTAGCATGTATCTATTATCTGCTGTATCTATTATGAGATGTCATCACGCATCGCCAACGCAGCTGCTAATTTTGGACGACTCGCTGATTGTGTCTGGAGGTCACATGATCTTAAGCTCGAGACTAAAATTAGCGTCTACAAGGCGCTAATCCTACCAGTGCTTTTATATGGCGCTGAGACATGGTGCCTCTATAAAACAGACATCAAGAAGCTCGACACTTTCCACCTCAGGTGTCTAAGATCTATTCTTAAGATCAAGTGGCAGGACCGTGTCTCTAATACTGAGGTTCTGCGTCGCTCCGGAATGCAGGGTTTGGAGGCTATCCTGATTCTGCGCCAGCTCAGGTGGTGTGGGCACGTCCTCCGTATGGATGACCACCGTTTGCCCAAAGCCGTTTTCTATTCTGAGATGGCAGAGGGCAAACGGAAGCACGGTGGTCAGCATCTACGCTACAAGGACGTGCTCAAAAGACACCTAAATGCTTGCGGTATTGACCCTGCGGGTTGGGAGGGGCTCGCTGCACAGAGGTCTTCATGGCGTTCCACCGTTTATAAAGCTATTGAAGCTTTTGAGAAGAACCGGCTGGAAACGATTGACCAAAAACGCCAAACCCAAAAAGCAAGGCCCAAGCCCTCCTACACCTACACCTACAACTCGCGTGGTCAGCTCTGTTGCATCCCTTGCAACAGGGTTTTTAAGACTAAGTTCGGTCTAGCGAGCCATATTAGGGCTCATAATAGAACATAAGTTTTATTTTGTATATAATTGTAAATTTTATAGGTATAGTCCGGGTTGCCGTCATCGAAATCGATGTGGAGGGCTATTATTATTATTATTATTATTATTATCTGCCTGGTGTCTACAGTTCGCAAATCCTCCTCCCACTACTTCCACTTGCCAATCAATCAACCAACGCTCGCCAACAAGGCTCCGAGCAATCACGCAACAGGCATGCATCTACAAGTAGCAGAGGAACAACAATGCTCGCCGACGAGGCTCTGAGCGACTGGCCCTTGCAAGCGCCCACATGACGCACAGACTGCACTCCACTGCAATTCGTATCGACCTCCGGTCTAAAAGGGGGGCTGATGTAGCGACTACTAGCGCCATCTAGTCATCACATAAGGAACTAATTTCTACAATCCTACATCACACTATCAAAGTTTCTCAACTCGGCTGCATAAATACAACTTCCAACTTTCATCCATTGGACTTCGGTCCCCAGGCATAACATCTGCCTGGAGAGAGATCTCTCTATGGTAACAACCCCCAAAAGATAACTAAAAAATTTAAAACCCCCAATACAATTCAGTCTTAAGATCCCTTCCGCAGCATACTAAAGAGCTGATAACTGAAACGGCTGGACCAATTTTAATCAAACATGTCTAAGAACCATTGCCAAGAAACCTGCTTTCAAATATAAAAACCGCATCCAAATCGGTACACCCGTTTTAGAGTTATGATACCACAGATAGACACACACATAGCGGTCAAACTTATGACACCCCTCTTTTTGTGTTGGGGGTTAAAAATAAGCTACAGTCTCAAACTAGCCATAGAAAAATAAAAAATCATTAAATTAACTACATAATTTATTAATAGCATAAATATCTAACTTATAATGGAGCACAGAGTTCCATGAATTTGTATGGATTGTTGGCGCTGATGAATTTGAGCTCGGTCTCCACTTCTTCAGGGCCGCGCAGCCAGAGCCTGTCCCGGTAGTAACTGGCGCAGGAGAGGAACTCCTTTTCCGTATACCTTTCCACTTCAACAGGAACAAACGGGTCCAAGTGCTCAAAACCCTGTGAAAAATTGTTGAAATTTTAAGGGTAGGATGCAAATATCTTATAAAATATACAAGGTGTCCTAAAACTCAATGATAGCCTGGTGCTGGGCGAAAGGTTAAGAATGCCAAAAATGTCACAACCCTTAATAAGGCCCCGTTTATTGGAGCATACTACCACAGATTCAAACGTGGAATCAAAAGACAGCTATTTTATTATTATTTTATGACGCTTTTTGACTTTTTAATTTATTCTTTTAGGTTCATTTCATCCACATTCCCACTTCGTCAGCAATCCCATTTCGTCCACATTCAATTCCCAATTCGTCTACATTCCCATGTCGTCCACATTCCCATTTCGTCCACATTCCCATGTCGTCCACATTCCCATTTCGTCCACATTCCCATTTCGTCCACATTCCCACTTCGTCAGCAATCCCATTTCGTCCACATTCAATTCCCAATTCGTCTACATTCCCATGTCGTCCACATTCCCATTTCGTCCACATTCCCATGTCGTCCACATTCCCATTTCGTCCACATTCCCATGTCGTCCACATTCCCACTTCGTCAGCAATCCCATTTCGTCCACATTCAATTCCCAATTCGTCTACATTCCCATGTCGTCCACATTCCCATGTCGTCCACATTCCCATTTCGTCCACATTCCCACTTCGTCAGCAATCCCATTTCGTCCACATTCAATTCCCAATTCGTCTACATTCCCATGTCGTCCACATTCCCATTTCGTCCACATTCCCACTTCGTCAGCAATCCCATTTCGTCCACATTCAATTCCCAATTCGTCTACATTCCCATGTCGTCCACATTCCCATTTCGTCCACATTCCCACTTCGTCAGCAATCCCATTTCGTCCACATTTAATTCCCAATTCGTCTACATTCCCATGTCGTCCACATTCCCATTTCTCCACATTCGCACTTCGTCAGCAATCCCATTTCGTCCACATTCAATTCCCAATTCGTCTACATTCCCATGTCGTCCACATTCCCATGTCGTCCACATTCCCATTTCGTCCACATTCCCACTTCGTCAACATTCAATTCCCAATTCGTCTACATTCCCATGTCGTCCACATTCCCATGTCGTCCACATTCCCATTTCGTCCACATTCCCATGTCGTCCACATTCCCATTTCGTCCACATTCCCATGTCGTCCACATTCCCATTTCGTCCACATTCCCATGTCGTCCACATTCCCATTTCGTCCACATTCCCATGTCGTCCACATTCCCATTTCGTCCACATTCCCATTTCGTCCACATTCCCACTTCGTCAGCAATCCCATTTCGTCCACATTCAATTCCCAATTCGTCTACATTCCCATGTCGTCCACATTCCCATTTCGTCCACATTCCCATGTCGTCCACATTCCCATTTCGTCCACATTCCCATTTCGTCCACATTCCCACTTCGTCAGCAATCCCATTTCGTCCACATTAAATTCCCAATTCGTCTACATTCCCATATCATCCACATTCCCATGTCGTCCACATTCCCATTTCGTCCACATTCCCACTTCGTCAGCAATCCCATTTCGTCCACATTCAATTCCCAATTCGTCTACATTCCCATGTCGTCCACATTCCCATTTCTCCACATTCCCACTTCGTCAGCAATCCCATTTCGTCCACATTCAATTCCCAATTCGTCTACATTCCCATGTCGTCCACATTCCCATGTCGTCCACATTCCCATTTCGTCCACATTCCCACTTCGTCAACATTCAATTCCCAATTCGTCTACATTCCCATGTCGTCCACATTCCCATGTCGTCCACATTCCCATTTCGTCCACATTCCCATGTCGTCCACATTCCCATTTCGTCCACATTCCCATGTCGTCCACATTCCCATTTCGTCCACATTCCCACTTCGTCAACATTCCCGTTTCGTCCACATTCCCATTTCGTCCGCATTCCCATTTCGTAACAAAATAGTAACGAAATTGGTAGTGTATCTGAATAGTATTGACCCGCACCGTGCTTAGCAAGTATTTTTCTTAACATGAATACCTTAATCACAAAAATCATTAAAATCTTCCCTGATAATTAAGCTAAGTCATAACGAAAACCGCATTAAAATCGGCTAGAAACGTGGACGAAATGGGAATGTGGACGAAATGGGAATGTGGACGAAACGGGAATGTTGACGAAGTGGGAATGTGGACGAAATGGGAATGTGGACGAAGTGGGAATGTGGACGAAATGAACCTAAACGAATTTATTCTGTGCTTTGCGGTGAAAAAGGCTCCGCTTTCTTACTTCCAATATTTTTTTTTTGGTGTCCATTATGCAGAACTAGATCTAATATCAGAACAAATAAAGGCCACCACAAACCGGGAGCGCGGGGCGCCGACGCATTGTAATTGACCGCGCTGGGCACGCTCCATCGGTGCCCCGCGCTTCAGGTTTGTGGTGGCTGGTGGCCTTAAGCTGTATTGTTGCAAGAGACAAACCTTTTTGTACAACAAATATTTAGGTAAATGGGATT
This sequence comes from Archips crataeganus, assembly GCA_947859365.1. Lineage (NCBI taxonomy): Eukaryota > Metazoa > Arthropoda > Insecta > Lepidoptera > Tortricidae > Archips > Archips crataeganus. Next base: position 22,148,073 of record OX402048.1, read on the forward strand.
CTTGATGATCATCCGGAACTGCTAACTGGTCTGCGGTCACCACGACGACGCCATTCGTCTGGAAAGAAAACATTTTATTATTTTACAGCTTTTGCCCGCGACTCCGTCCGCGTGGAATTAGTAATTTGGGCAGCTTATTTTTTTATCCAATTTGCTTTTTCATCAATTATGGCTCTCCGTAGTTCCTCGATATAAAAAAATTAAGCCCCCCCCCCCTCCCACCGAACCCCACCCGTACACGCGCGTTCACATTCACCACCGAACTCCCAAGTCAAGCGTGCCTATAGAAGTTTTACTTCAAAAACCTCCGATTTTGAAACATTCTTCCGCTCCTATTGGTGTTAGCGTGATGATTATATAGCCTATAGCCTTCCTCGATAAATGGGCTATCTAACACTGAAATAATTTTTCAAATCGAAGCAGTAGTTCCTGAGATTAGCGCGTTCAAACAAACTCTTCAGCTTTATAATATTAGTATATAGATAGCTGTGCCCGCGACTCCCATCCGCGTGGACTGCGAGATCGTGCCCTCCAGATGGGACTGCGTTCGGGGAAGTCCGGCGAGCAATCAGTCAATTGTCAATTCTTCTAAAAACTGTTCGATAAATTCTTAAAACAGACGTATCTTTCTTATTTGTGAACCGATTCAAATGAAACAAACACTAAATGTTAATCCAAGAAAATACCAACATATCAGTGAAAACCGCATCCTTCTAGGTTAAGCCGTTTTTGAGATTAGCGCGCACAAACGCACAGACAAACAGACAATAATTCTAAAAATCATTGTTTTGGGTTCTATTGCGCTAATAAATAGCCCTAGTGACAGTTTTTCTCAAATATCTTCAATGTACAGACCAGTGGCGAGGCGTGAATTTTTTTCCAGGTAAAGCCGGACGAAAAAATGCAAACAAAAATCATACCCCATTTCTTAGTAGTTATACTAGGTTATATTCTTGAAAACTAGTACTTACGTGCAGTAATTCGGTCCATAAGACTGCAGCATATTTATCCTTTCACTGATATCAGTATCAAAACAATATGTTACTTATACATGAATTAGACACTGAATTATAATCAGATTTACAACCTGACAGACGATAATATGTACGATTAAATTTCACCGATATTGCGTATCAACACTGATCTAATATTGTGTTTTTATTAAAGTTATTTCACATAATTTTATTATAATATAAATAAACAAACTACAAAACACTGAGCGATTGACATGACATTACCTAATGTTGTCATTTCAATAAATACCACACCACAAACAAATCGACCGCGCTAGCGGATCACGTCCGGCACGTTCTATGGCTCCGAATCGTACATAAAGTGACACATTCCGGCAGCGCGGCACAGCGTATACGATTTGGTGTTGTGCAGCGCGCTGAGCATAGCCCGTGGCGGTTTAATTTTGTCTGTTTATAAATCTTATTATAAAAATAGATAAATATCGTACTTTCTGTTTTACACTAAAACTCGATATTTTAAAATTATATTTCGCTCCAGATATTTTAAATAAATCTACGAATGGCTGCATGAATGTCAATTCCGTCGGCTATTCCAAGTGGGATAAATTAATTAAAAAAAAAGCTTCTGTCAAAGTGAAATTAAGCCTTATGCACAATGTAGAAAGTCTTTTTTTAAATGTGATAAGCCGATAGAGACCGGGTTATCTTCAGCCTATTCCATGCCTATTCTTACGGTAGACGCTTGTAGTGAATCTATGGTTTTATGAATGAATATTTACATGTGTGAGTGTACAATTCCTGCCGGAATACTGAATTTATGAATGACTGATTGGTCTTGTGGATATTTTGATGCGTTTTGTTACTGCACCATTTTGAAAAATACTTAAAAGTTTATTATGGAAGAGTAAGTCTCTATACAAACAATTGGTTACTAAGAGAAGCGTTTGGTTACTTCAAAATTTTAGGCAACCCGCTGGGAATCGAGTTGTTAGCACCCTTCGCCACTGGTACAGACAGACACCGACATGTTACAGATTTATTATATGTATAGATATAGAAGATAGAAAATGTAAGAACAGAAACAACGTCATTTTCGAGTTACAGACTATTATCTACAAAACGGATCTAATTTTCGATCAATTTACCTGAAACACAGGAATTTATTTTTTTCCTAGTTCAGGTATACGTAACATGTTCCCTTTTTTTTAAATATGTTTAGTCTATAAGTTGTTATGTTTTGTAACTTTTAGTATGATAAATAAAGATTTATTATTATTATTATTATTAATTTGACATTTAACACCTTTCCTGTTCGGGTGCCATGATGGTTTTTTCAAGTTGGACGTGTGACTTTGTCAAATCATTTTGTATGACAGTGAATATGTTAATTGCTGTTGAAAATGAAATACAATGCGTACAAAAAAAACCGAAAACGCAGTTGAGTATTGGTGGTCTAACCAAAAGCCAAATAAAAAAAATCGTCTCGCACCTTGCTCCCACGTATTTTTATTTGCACATTTAATTTTCTAAAGGTAGTTCTTATGGCTCGACGGCGACTAAACGCTAAATCGGCACGGCGAGCGTTTTCACTGTTCATACGCAAGCTGTCAGATCACCACTGTTCGGCGACTGCGTGTAGTCGTGACTTGGCCTCACTCTCAACACTCTCAACCCATAGCATTCTACCATTACGTAGAACAAATGAGAACTTACCCAGTCGTTTTTGGTGAACTCTAGGAATGACGCGGTGAGCGTGACGTCATCAGGCTTGACCTCGCGCTTGGTGGGCGTGCGGAGACGCGTCACCGGGTAGAAGAACCCGTTGAACCCGTCCACCGCCACGAACGTTCGGCATCTGCCAGCAAAGTAAAGAATATCTTGTTTAGTAGACAGTCATATCATAACTTGACGCGTGCGATCGCAGGCGCTATACCGGAGTCAAGTGTCTTGAACTCTTGACGTTAGTAAAGACGAGGTTACGCGGAAGGAGAAATGTTTGAAGGGAACCTCTCCCTCCCGCGGGAAGATATTGGCAGAAATTTTGCAAAGAAAATAGAACAAAAAATAAATAAAAAAACAGAGACGAAAAAGGGGTAACACAGCCCAAGGTTACTAAGTTGCTAACCATGCGTCGTGGGTTAGAATCTCCGGCGGGAATATGTCGTTGAAGGCGGCGCCGACCGTCTGCGGTTGACTGGAGGGAATGCGAATGAGGGCGCGAATTTAAAAGTTGGTATGCTGTAAGATACGATAAGATAACCACTAGGCTATCCAGAAAGTACAGGAACTTAAGAGGGTTTATACCTGCTGAGCTGGCAACGTGGCATTTTTGTTAGTTTTTCTCGATTATTCCATAAAAATCGAATGAAAATTAAAAACTCACTTTGTATGGACCTAAGTCAGAAAAAAATCATTATTAAAAATGTTTTGTATACAAACTGTTCTAATAAATAAGTTAATGTGTCTACTGCAATAATAATTCGTGATAAGACTTTTATTTTCTTTAAAAACCGTTAGGTAATAATTTGTTAGTTTTTAAAGAAAATAAAAGTCTAAAATGAATTATTATTGCAGTAGACACATTAACTTATATATTAAAACAATTTGTATACAAAACATTTTTAATTTTCATTCAATTTTTATGGAACAATCGAGAAAAACTAACAAAAATGCAACGTTGCCAGCTCAGCAGGTATAAACTCTCTTAACAGTTCTTCGAGCTATGTCGGTTAATTTAGTTCTTGCGCGGATTTCAACATTTCTAATGCGATCCCGCAGAGAAACTCCGAGCATAGCCCTCTCCATCGCCCTCCGAGTGACTTTGAGCTTCCTTATGAGGCCCATCGTTAGCAACCACTCCATAAGTCATCACTGGTAACACGACACTGGTCAAAGACTTTTGGATGACCAGATATAACGGAGCTTCCTAAACGCTGCCCAGCCGAACAGCTGAATAAATAATAAATAAAATAAATATCACGGGACAATTCACACCAATTGATCCAGTCCCAAAGTAAGCTAGGCAAAGCTTGTGTTATGGGTACTAGGCAACGGATAAACATACTTATACACCGTGAAATTTTAGTGGTTGTTTTCCCGAAACGAGGTGATTTAGTTTCGATTGTACAATCGATTTATAATTAATATTTTGACTAGAGTCAAAAATCCAATTGTGAAAAACGAAAGTCGAAAATGACCGCAAGCCAATAGTAACGCTTCGTTGGTACAAGTAGCGTACGATCGTACGATAGGTTAGGTAGTCAAAATAGTAATTATAAATCGATTGTACATACAATCAATACTAAATCACCTCGTTTCGGGAAAACAACCACTAAAATTTCACGGTGTATAGATAGATACATACTTAAATACATATTTAAACACCCAAGACCCGAGAACAAACATTCGTATTTTTCATACAAATATCTGCCCCGACACGGGAATCGAACCCGGGACCTCAAGCTTCATAGTCAGGTTCTCTAACCACTAGGCCATCTGGTCGTCTAAAACAGAGAGTGATACAGGGTTACCCTCACCGCTTGCTTCCAGACAGCTGCTTGAGTTCGCAGACGAGCGCGTCGACGACGTCGCAGGCGAACTTGACGCGGTTGATGCCGTGCTCCACCAGCTGCAACAGTGGCGCCCCCGCCTCCGTCTTCTCGCGCTTGCTCCACACGTAATCTTTCGATAGGACCAGCTGTGAACGAAATGTTTATACAGGGTGTTACAAAATTACCCGTAATAACTGAAGGGTATGGAAGTACTCCAGTAAAGAATTAAATTAGAATATTTTTTTTTGGGATGGCGGGAGCTCGCCTTTTATAGGCAGGAGTGGAGCAAGAGAGGAGAGGCCTTTGCCCAGCAGTGGGACACAAAAATAGGCTAAATAAAAAAAATTTTTTTTACAAAAAAAAGAACAGCGCGAAAAGTTACAGTTTTATTCACTGTTCGTTCATGGGGTTGCAGGCTTTAGGGATTATTTTGTAACACCCTGTATTTAAATACTAAATACAAACTGAAACATAGAGCACAAAAAACCCCAGAAAAAAGACCAATGCTGGGAATCAAACTCAGGTCTTTGGCATTCCGTGCCACGTGCTAAACCCCTGGTTAGACACAAATTTTTCCTATGCATCATACATTCCAGTCTGCTATCATCAATTTTGCAGTGATACAGCGCCATCTATGTTCAGTTCTCATCGAGAAACATCAACAAAACGTTTTTCAGACAAGGGCCTTGTCAAACATAGAGGTCATAGACAGCGTAAGATACAAATTGTCTCTCCAGTGGACTTAAAATTAGCGGCTCAGAGTCAGCAAACTTAAATTGGCCAGGTGTTCCCTCACTAAAAAATATTGGCTATAGACCCTTAACTTTTGCCATGTCCACAGGATAGACACGTACTTACAAAAAAAAGTGTATGACACATAGACAGTTTTTTATCACGTTTTATATGAGGATCGGGGTGCAGGCGATTAAGCATCTTTAGTTAGCTATTTCAACATAAGCTCATCATCTTTTTTTAGCCACATACTGTACTATGGTGAATATGAATTTTCAATACAGTTGCTCAAAAAGTGCCTTTTTTTGTTAAGACGACCAGATGGCCTAGTGGTTAGAGAACCTGACTACGAAGCTTGAGGTCCCGGGTTCGATTCCCGTGCCGGGGCAGCTATTTGTATGAAAAATACGAATGTTTGTTCTCGGGTCTTGGGTGTTTAATATGTATTTAAGCATGTATCTATCTATATAAGTATGTTTATCCGTTGCTTAGTACCCATAACACAAGCTTTGCTAAGCTTACTTTGGGACTAGGTCAATTGGTGTGAATTGTCCCATGATATTTATTTATTTATTTATTGCGTGCGCAAAGTTCGTTTTTGCGAACTAGTGCGATTTACTTTTCTATTTTTTTAAATTTGTACTTGTTCCAATTCAGATTGACTACTTACCGAAGAGTTATTATAATGTCAGTTTGTACCAAGACGTAATAAAACTAAAAATCTATTATTAATGTAAGAATATCAAAATATTGAGATGTTATATTTTATTACTAGCCTCTTCATCATTATTTTTTATATATTGAATTCCTAAAAACAGTTTTTTTACTAAGGGTGTCTGAATGGAACGGAAAAGCGTGGGAATAGCTGCCGAAACGCCTGTCAAAGTGGAGGCGTTTTTCCAACTGCAAGCATGGTTTTTGAGGTTTTAAAGGCAACAGCAGTTTTCGTGTTCATACAATTTAAATATTTCTATACACAAATAATTGAACAGAATGATACTAAGGTAATAATAGTAAAGTGTTATATATTATAAAATTGTCTCCTCCTTATAACAAACTTATTAAAAAAAAATCATTGAATTGGCTGAATAGCAAAACAAAGTCGCAAATTATTCTGTTGTATTTTTTTTCGCAACTGTATTAAAAAACGTCGTTCGATACACGCGCGGAAATGTCATTCTTCACTCGTCCCGAGTCTTGCCACTCGCCTTCGGCTCGTGGCAAAATATCTCCAAACTCGTAAAGTAATGACATACTTTCCGCACTAGCATCGAAATGTACTATTTTAAAATATTTCAATAGCGTTTCAATATTATAATTTAAAAAAGGTATCGAAATGCAGAGGTTAGTAGGGGCGGCAAAAATTGAATAGCCTACTGGCGGCAAATATCCGCCACTGAGTGTGGTAGCGGCGTAGCAAGTTAAAAGTTTGTAGTACATCTGTCCGTGTACAGTAAAATTACATAAAGTTTACCACTGACAGATGGTTAGCCTTCATTTCATATTCAACTTTAACGACCTACAAATAAAGCCAATTTTAGAATACTGTTTCCCACGTTTGCAGATTTTGTATTAGCTACTTTATTTGTATGGTTTTAAAGTTGGAAATGAAATGAAGGCAAGCCATCTGTCAGTGGTAAACTAAAAGTAAACGTATTGTACTTACATCGTCCTGTTTGAGCCGCGCCTGGTTCTGGTTCTTGAAGTGGAGTAACCAGGCGGCGGCGTCCAGCGGCAGGTCGACGCGGCCCTCGCGCGTCGCAGAGTTGGACATCTCCTTGTGGCGCGGCACGCGACGCAGCCACTCTGACACTGTGACGCAAATAATAACTAGCTGTTTTTAGGCTGGCATTGTCACACAGGTGCACTTAAGCTTTGAAAAAAAAAGAAAAAAAAACTAGCTGTTGGGCTCGTTGGGTTTCCATGACCCCGAGGAAACTATACAATGTTCAAGTTCAGGTAGGGTGACCAGATGCCCCGTATTTTACGGGTTGTTCCGATGCCAAATTGTAGTAGGTTAAAAAAAATGATTTTTAATAGAAAAAAACGGACTGTCCCGTATTTTAACCTCGAATCCCGTATTTTCGTAGTTGTCCCGTAAAACCGGAAATCAGATCTGGGCCCAATTGCATAACAAAGTACAACTAATATTATTAGCGGAACTCTTGCTTCAGTTATATTAACTAGAAAGGGAGTTCCGCTTGTAATACAAGTTGTACTTGGTTATGCAATTGGGCCCTGGGGCCCTGGTCACCCTCAGTCAGTGATCGTCAAGTTTTTAACACCTACTGACACGGTTTTTGATTTGAGAAATAACATCACTTTAAAATACTATTTCTCAATACGAAAATCAAGAGAACAATGTCAGAGAAAAAGTTAAGGCATTAAGCTAACAATATACGGAATACAGAAAAATATGGTATTGGTTCCATCTAGTGAGTAGTTGTGCAAGAATTTTAATGAAATCAGTTTGTTTACATTGTTTATAAAAAAGGGTATAACTTTGGTCTTTCTACCCTCAACTTACCCCATGGTACATGCACAATTAGATAGCCTTCAGCATGAGCATAGTGCAACAGATGAGCCATTGTGAGAGACTTGCCGGAACCTTTGTCACCATCTGATCAGTTTGCTAAGAAAATATATTTTTATATACTGATTTTTTAAGTAAACAAAACAGCTAAGTATCATGCTCCGAACACAGCTCAAGCACACACATTCAAGCTAGGTGTGTGTCCTGTTAGGACAGTCATACAGTCGTCCTTTTTTTTGCAATGTCACATTAGTATGGCAAATAAAGCAATTGTCTCCTTTTACACGCTTCATTTTTGGTGCCTCACCTCTTTTAATATAAGTAATATGGTATTGATATTGAGACTGTAGAATTTATTGTAGCATTCTGAGACACTAATTGATGGTTTTCACTTTTTCACCCTTGCTTATAAGCTAATAATAACATAATAATGATATAAAAACATGACACAAGAGACTAAGCCAAACGGGCAGAAGATACTGTTTGTTTACAAAAAAAATATTATGGGGCAGAATTTATTTTTTATTTTATTTATTTATGTTAAAAAAAGTTTATTCACACATTCAAATGAAATCAGCTGCAATTAAAACTTCAAAAGGATACATATAACATATCTGATGACAGGTTTCTCAAAATCTGTAGCTTTGATGCATTCCATAATGTCAAGTGCTGGCTGGCGAACCATGATTGTGGTCTCTGTGAAGGTTTTGGTTTGTTTCATGAAGCTCTTTGGGAACCCTCCCTGACCGAAAAGTTGCTTGCACAGGTCTGGTTGGAGAGTGTAGAACAGGCCTATCTGCTTATCATTGTGCTGGGACTAAAAGAAAGAATCATCAACATTGAAAAGTAAGGCAAATTAAAAAAATATATTTGATTTAAAAGCGAAAAAGTTTTCTGGGTGCGCTGGTTGGATTTGAACCCACGTCTCCTGACATTGGTAGAACACCCGTGTTGGGGCGCATACCCAGGAGACGTGGGTTCGAATCCCACCGGCGCACCCGGAAAACTTTTTCGCTTTTAAATCTTAGTTTTGGTGAGCAGACGTAACTGCTAATAAAAATAAATAAAATATATTTGCATTGCAGACACTTGAGAACAACATCTTTTTGGTTTTATCGTTCAAAAAACACGATAAATTTTTATTATTAGGTGTCCATTGACTATCGAATAACCTTACAATACAAAAGTGCCACTAGAATTTATTAAAGGTAAATGTATAGTCTAAATTTAGTTATCTTGTAAAGAATGAGTGACAAAATTTCACTAATAAGATAACTACAACATCTAATACAAAATATCCCTATTATTGAGTGATATTTTATGTTAAAAACTTATTTAATCATACGCGACTACTTACTGGAGAGGTTTCAGAAGTCCTAAAGTTTACAGCTTGTGAATACCGTCGGCATAGATGTCTCCAGTTACGCGATAACATTGTGAAAATGTGTACAGCGACAGATCTTTATTTTATGTAGTCTAGTTAGTATTTATTTTATGAAATTATAGTCTTCATAACATAACCTCAAAAAATTCACAGAACTTAACAAATGTCAGATTGACAAAAAAATTTCGTGCGGAAACGTCAGCCCGTAACTTGATCAGAAATTGAACGATCAACATACATTCGTAATGAATCATTGCCCTTCTCAATCGTGCAAACTTAAATTATTTAGGTAAAAATAAAAGACTGGAGAATTTTTTTCTCAATTCATTTATTAAACTTATATAAAATGTTTACAACTTCGCCTTCCGTTCTGTTGCCTGCGTTTTTTGAACAAGCTCATTGGTCTTTTCTCAGAACTATCATCATATGTGTTATCATTTTCATCAACTTTTTCAACTACGTCATTTATCGAGATAGTTTTATTAATCTGTCGATTATCCTCTGCCTCCTGAAAGTCAACCACTTTAGTTCTTTTTTCCATTCTTGGTCCAGAAAATGTCAATTCTGTATCATAATTAGACTTTTTCAATATAGAAGTAGTTTCAGTAAACAAGTTAGAAAAAGCAGCATAAATATCACTAGGTTTTGTTATTCCATTTGCTTTATCATAAGGTGTATTATCTGGGTTAACATCAGAATGGCTAAATTCTATTTCTAATGTTTCACTGTCATCTTCATCAGCAAATGAAACACTTCTTTTTATATTAACTGCTGGCACTTCCAAACTTTCTTCTAATACTTCTTCAACATCTTCAGTTTGTAGAACATCATCCAGCCTGAATAAAAACAAAACAGTTACAGGTTTTATAAGTGTATGCAATGGACTGGTTTAATCATGCAACAATAACAATAACACTTACCTATCCATTTCATCTTCAAGTTCATCAAGCTCATCCATTTCGTCCAACCTTTTCATCAAATCCTGTTCAGTTACACTTGGAGAAATCTCTTTATTCTTCAGATCAATTAGTTTTTCTTTTAACTCATTCTGTTTATTTATAACTTGCTGCAGTAATTCTAGCTTTGCATCATTTCTTGGGGGCACTGTTTCTGTAAAATTTTGTACTTCTGTATTTTTAGATACATGTGATTTATTTGTTTTATTATTGTTTTCTTGTGTTTCACCCTCTTTCTCCTGAGGACTAGGTGTGACATTTTTTGCCAGGTGATTCTCTTTATTTTTATTACTATGCAAAATCTTTCTTATTTTTATTTTATTAGGCACATCATCCATTTTTTCCATATCTTCTTCTAACTCTTCCTTCAATTCTAGTTCTTCAAGTCTATACCACAAATCTTCATCACTGATCTTTTCTTCTGGTTCATCAGCCTTACTTCTTTGTTTGTATTCTCTCATATTTTTTTTATGTTGCTCTCTCCATTTCAAGTCTTCTTCTTCTGTAAATTCCTCAAATATTTCTTGTCCTTCATCTTTAAATACATTTTCTGTACTAAATGAGAATCTATTATTAATATACTCTCTTTCTTTTTGGAGAACATCAAGTTTTGATTCAGCATCTGGAAAAAAGGTACATAATGAATTGGAACCATGTGTTTAAAAATACTGAAGGGATTATGCAAAAAAGGCTCAAAGAGATGTAGAAAACAGCCCACTACTATCTAGAAAATACTAAAAACAGAGAATGACACGGTTATTTGTGAGATTGTTGAGCAGGGCTTAATTCAAATGATGTTTTTTTTAAACTATCAAAGTGGTTCAATACTTAGCAAAGGCTTCTTCCTCCTGCCACATATTACCTTTGATTCTGTGCTGCCTGAGCACTTCCGCCTGCGCCACCGAACATTTGACAAAGTAGTCGGCGCCTAGAGCGACCATTACTTCATTGGTGTGTTTTACCTCACCCCTAAATAAAATTTTACTGCCCACTGGTATCAACGCTGGAACTTTTAACTTATCGGCGTAAACACTGAAGTCAAGCGATTTAAGGTTTTGCAAATAGTTTTCCCAGAACCTTAGGGCCTCTTCATTCTTAGCTAAACTCTGAAACATTATAGTAAACAAAGTTGGTTAAGATTTGTTGAAACTGTATGAAGTTACACAAAGAAAGCTTTTTTACCTTTTGATATAAGTCTGATAGAAAATTCATCGCCATCACTTTCTTATAAGCTATTATTGTATAGTCTTATGCTACAATTTTGCTTAAAACGCTAATACAATACAATAAAATTATTATTGTTTCCTCAAAAATAACCTCAAAATGAATGAAATGAATGACAGTCATTGACATTGATAGGACTATTGAAATTTTTTTCAAAGTATTTTTAGTTAGCCTGGATGCTTAGGCTTTTAAGCCGTTTTTTAAAAACTTTTTATCACGTTTTTTTAATCTAAGTTTAACGAGACATATATATAGAGTACTTTAACATAAATACTTCATAATTTATTTACAACACAATACTTATATAGAGTACTTATATTTTTTGTTGATATCGCATGTTGATGAAGGGAATGTTTGCGATGATATAATATTTTACTAAAACGCTGCTTATATGTGTCTCCGTCTACTTAAACCTACCTGTGATTTGTACTGTTTCACGTCAATACTTTTCTGTCAATGTCAAAATCATACGTTCGATTTCGTCAACAAGAAAGAAGAAAATGGTTTAAAACCTAAATATAATACTGTATGTAAATCGTAGTCTGATTAGTTATATTACACAAATTGAAGGGAAGATATTAATTCAAATATGGAGGAAAATAAGTCCATTTTACACGAGCTGTACGTGTTTTCTGAGTGGAAACCAGAGCCCGAATACATCGTAAGTTTAACACTTGTTTTCCGTTTAAAATTTCAATTCATTTAATTGCAGAGTATTTATTTTATGATGACCTATAGCTGTAATTTTGTTTTGATTGTATGTACTTTGTTGTAATAGCAAAAACCGGACAATATTCTGCCTGAAAATATATCGGCACTTTGGCGATGGTTGAAGTTTTTCGGACCAAAGAAGAGCCTAATAGATAGCGTAGCAGCGTAAGTTTATTTATTTAGTAAATCTTTACCATAAACATTTCAAATATACAGTTCAATGTAGTATTAAATGCTTAAGTAAAAGTAGTTACCTAACTCAAAAACATTTTCAGATGTAAAGAGCGTCAGCAGAAGTGGCACATAGCTCTTGGGGACGAAGGCAAAGTTATTGCTGTGCTCACAGATAATATCCTTGAAATAAGGACAAAGCGCTCTGAGTATGCTACCATTGCAGCTAGAACTACAGGTAAATAAAATAAAGTTGCTGTAGAATATAGATGTCCAAAGAATAGACTTCACTTGCCCACACCTTCAGTCTTTCTACAATCTTTTCATTCACTCCATCTCCTACATTCCATTACTTACCTCATTTGATGAACCATCCATTACATCACTCATTCCGACATAAATATCTCTTGTAAATTTAGAAAACAATAAATGAGAACACTCAATTAATACACATGGCAATACATATCTCTATACACAAATCCTTTTGGGTGCTTTTTGTGTGCCAGTAACTTTTTCCTAGTAAAGATAGGAACCTGATTTTTTAAAGATTTATCAGGTCTATGAATTCACAGCCCATATTTTTATCAGTGAATTCACATGAAGTGTTTTAGTGGGATTGATTTGTCTGTTAACTCTGATCTAAACTGGTATCTTGGCCCATTTTTGATAACACTACTTTGTGTCACAGAAGAAGTTGGCATTTTTAATTATATATTTAGACAACCAGATGGCCTAGTGATTAGATAACCTGACTATGAAGCTTGAGGTCCCGGGTTCGATTCCCGTGTCGGGGCAGATATATGTATGAAAAATACAAATGTTTGTTCTCGGGTTTTGGGTGTTTAATATGTATTTAAGTATGTATCTATCTATATAAGTATGTTTATCCGTTGCCTTGACCTTGAAAAATTTGACCCAAACATACATTTTGATAGAATTAGTAAAGTGACTGACAAGTAGAGAGTATCCTACGAGCATATAACCCCTGGAGACGTAATGCCTGCGAATTTAAAAGGAAACGATTCTGTCACTAGCTGAGGTGCGGGGGGAGTTGCGATCGGTTTGAAGTGTTCCGAAGTATGCCGAACCCGATCGCTAGGGCGTGCATCGTAATGACTATGCTTTCTATCAATATCGATAAAAGGTTGTGCAAAAAGGATTTTCAAGCAGTACAAAAAATTCTGGTAAAATTTAAATGCCAACTTTGAATTTATTTTAAGCTTAAACTAAACAAGTTGAAAAGTACTTTTAATGGTTTATTGAACTTAAGTAAGTACTAAAATATTATCATAATAGATATAGTTCAAATAAAATTATGTTATACCTATCCAACACAGGTACAGTCGAACAAATTGAATCATGACCCAGGGTGGACCTTTGTGCTACTAATGTTATGTTGACATCTCATACTTTTGTCATGGAAATCATAGTGAAATTGATTATTAAAAGGTTCTATCCTGTGTCATGATTCAATTTAATCGACCGTACACGAAAATAAGAATTATAATTAATATCACGAAGTCTAATAGTAATAAACCACGAAAAAAAAATCCGATATCAATAGATACAATAATCATTTAGTGGATAATTATCGACAATACAAAATAAATGCATCGCACCACACTAGTCATTGGCGACACGAGACTAATTACGATAATAAGAGATAGATATACACGATTGCAGTGAGAAAGAAAAAGATGGGGGACGGACCAGTCCAATCCAACTTGACCCACGTTGCAACTAATCAAATTTTCGTAAATATTTTGATAAAATAAACAAATGGACTTGCCGATGGAAAGTAACATTGTTTTTTGTTTCATTACATTTTTTACTGTTGTTTCCGCACCATTTAACTGCACAACAAGACATGATGCCGTATATTGAAGCTGTTTTACGTCGTAAATGTCAGCTGTCTCATCGGTCATACTTTATGGTTGAAACTGACGGTAAACCAAGGAGTCGGGAAATACATCATTGTTAAATCACTGACTAGTCGACAGATTAGTGTCGCCTTTCACTACGTCTCTAGGGGTTATATGCTCGTAGAGAGTATCCAATGATGAATACATATGTATAATACATGTAGTATGTGCATAGATAGTGTATTGTTTTTTCAGTGACCCGTGACGCTTACCCTCAATGGCGCAAGTTAGTGTGGAGCCCTGACTGCTCCTTCCTCGCCATGGCGTATGGCAATGGAGTAGTCAGCTTTTTCGACCTCACTGCTTCCAACCTATTTAATATTCCTGCTGTGAGTCTACATTATATGTATTTGAAATTTACCATGAGCTTTACGGTGAAGGAAAATATCCTGAGGAAACCTGCACACACCTGAGAAGAAATTCAATGGTGTGTGTGAAGTTCCCAATCCGCACTGGGCGCGCGTGGGAACTACGGCTCAAACCCTTTCATTCTGAGAGGAGGCCTGTGGAACTGTGGTCAGCAGTGGGACATATGGACGTAGGGTGGGATGATGATGATGAGTCTACATGTATTCTTTGGTATTTTTTTACTTAGGCCACGTTTGGACCTGCAACCAAAATCGTGCAAGTTGCATTACATTGCGTGCCGCGCGTAAAGCGCACGAGTTTGATTGAAGTGATCAATAGAGCGCCGCAATGTAATGCAACTTGCACGATTTTTCTTGCAGGTCTATTAATTAATTACACTAATTAACTTTGAATGTTAATCGAATTGTATGAAATGTAGCATCATACCAAATTTTACAGTCATATCAAATTTTGTTATATCTATCATTTTCATTACACATATAGGTAAGGTAATATGTAATAGTGGGCTATTGGCATCTCGACATTTCTCAGTACGCATCACACATTTAAAGTAACCTTTTTTCAGGACTGTACAAGACCTGGAGGCCTAGAGTGTACCGACAACACCCACGCTGTAGCTGATATCGTATTCATTCCTCTAAGAGTCAAAGACAACAAATGGTATGCTATGAATGCTGTAATTTCAAATGTGATACAAGATTTCATGTTTATTACCATTTTTTTTACTTTTTTTTTTACATAAAACTGACCCGTGATTGACCACTATCTCACCTGATGAAAAGTGTAGATGAGGCCAAAGGTGTACCTCACTGGTTCAGTAATAAGTCTAGCTTTGAAGATACCTAGGTTGTATTTATTTGGAAATACAGACGTCGGGAGCGAACTCTTGACTCGCCTCCTTCCTTTGGATTACGCATACACGGACAGACTTATTAATTAATAATATTGTGACATTGGAAGACTATCTCCGATATTATTATTTTTATTTTTTTCTTTTTTGACGGTGGAAGCATTCTACACTTCCACTGAACATAGATATAGTTAGTTAAGATGTAGGTATAGTTTTAGTTTTTTTTTTTTTTAACTAGGGGACCCAATACATCCCTGTATTGTTTTTTTATATAATTATTATTATTTTTATTTAATTCTATATTTGTATGTTTTTTTAGTTTGTAATTTATTATATTTTAATTTGAAAAGATGACTTCCTGCCAAGTTTCTTGCGGCGCATTTTTCTTGGCAATGATGGTCCTTACGAAAGCGCTGGTAGTTTAAAAAAAGTGACATGTAAAAGAGCCCTTTGCGGCCTATTTGCAGAATAAACGCTTTGATTTTTGATTTTTTTGAATTATTATAGTATCCGTACTTAAATAAACTACCCACACTATTCTTGATTCTTAAAGACTTATGGCACCAAGGCAGGGGGGTTTCACTCCGCAGTTTAGGTATGTTCGGCCGGCGCGCCTCCCGGGCAGGCGTATGGCAGTAGGTTGTCGGTCGGCCTTCGGTTCACACGCTAGCCGCGTCGCCCGTAATTTAAGCATCTTTTTTTCTGTGATTTTTGCAACAAACAATGACTTCTAAACGATCTTATAAACAACTTACTTACTAAAGGTAGTTAGTTTACTGAAATAATACACACTGTTATCTTTCTTGATTTATATACCTACCAAATATCGGCGAGTGGAAACCCTGTGCCCTTGGTTTCGGATCAGCGGTGCCCAACGGAATATGAACGCTCGTATCACACGATAAGTTTCAATTTCGCGTGCAAGCAGTAAGAGTACGCAAGTTTTTATACCTAAAATTGACTTTTGTTCGAGAGTGATCCTTCTGTACGTTAGTACTATTACTTATTCTGTGACCAAGGTCTGCGAGTGTTTCATATTAAGTAGTATAAAGTTTTTCTCTGTATCTGTGTACATTTTTAAGTCCATGGGGTGCTGTTTGCATACTTATTAGCCTTCGTGTGTTGTGCAGGAACTGGGAGGTGCTAGTTGTGACGTATGACGGCAAACTGCGGGGTTATCTCGTGTCAGCTACGGATGGATGCAAGCTTCACCACTCGTTCAGGTATGTTATATTTAAATCTCGTTCAGGTAAAATTGTTACCGGTCTCGGACAGGGGTGAACAACCTTTTCAAATGTACTTCGGCAGTTTCGTGTAACGTCGTTGATACGAAACTTTTTTAAATTAGTTTTTTTTTTTAGATTCGCTGGCGGTGTCGGTGCGTTAGCATACTGCGCGCCTCACGCCACTCTTTATGTATGCGGCTTGCCAAGGACGAGCGTCAAAGTAAGGCTGGAAGCTTAAAAATCCGGTTCGAAGGACCAGTCATCGAAATTGATAAATTGATTTCATGGTTTTTTTTTATTTCAATATGACCAGAGTAGTTGTATGTAAAGATGAGGCTGAAGTTATAATTATAATTTATAACCTATTCGCTCTGGCCTTGAATAGCTCCATTGTGCTTATCCGGAAAAACAGACTGCCTTATAAAACGCGCTGTCGCGCCGCCGTTATATTTTTATCTACTTTGGGTTTGGGAAAGGCAATGGAATCGATGTCCATACAGCCTTGCTGTCTCTTCCTTTGTTTATTTCCTCCATGTATCCTCACAAATGTGATAAAGAACGTTGGATGATTTATGGGCGATATGTAAAGCTCGACTTAAAAAGCCGTCATTCTTCGACTTCGCGGTTCTATCAGAGTCTTGTTGGTAGGTAATTCTTCACTTACCGCCCTTAAGACACAGTGTACTGTATTTTAGGACGCGGCTTCCCCTCTGAGTGCTGGCATAACGGCCTGGCGCATACTGAACGAGGATCCCTTCTACAAGCTGTCCGTAGTATCGGACCAGCTGGAGACGCAGTTCGCCAACGAACGCTTCCAGATGTACATACCTTTCGTGTCTCCTAAGAACTTGGTGAGGATAATTAAATAAGAATAATTAAACCGTAAAATAATAATTCTCAAGAAGTAGTGTGTTCAAGTGAGTAAAAAAATAAAAGTAAGGTTTAACTGTGGGACAGTTTTTCGTCCGAATTGGCCATCCTTCTAGCAAAACGACAAACCTTTTACGCGTTTCGATTCTGTAGCCAAAACCTGCTAACGGAACTCTATTGCTAAGATCAGTCGGTCCGTTCATCCGTCACATAAGGATTTATGTTTTAAAACGTATACATAGACTTGTTCACGTAATCGCGTAAGTTGTTGGACGGAAATGGCGAAACCATAAGGATTTAATTTTTGCAATTCTGACTAGGGAACCTTGAAAAGAAATGTGTTGTTAGCTTATTTGAGTTTTTATCAACGGTAACCACCACAGAACCTTTCGTGTGCGAGTCGAACAGTTTTTTTCATCTTTTTAATTTCCCCACCAGCCCTTCATAGTCCAAATGGTGATATCGCCGGACAGCTCAAAGTTGGTGTGCCTCCACTGCAATGGTGACGTGAGCGCGTGGCGCCTGCCTCTCCTTAAGCCGCTGCAGCGGTGGCCGCTCCCCACGCAGCCAGGACACGACCTGAGGAACCCGCTCATGGGAGAACAGAAGGATGCCGCGGTCTACCATGCGGGGGACGTTAACTGGTGGAGCGATGAGGTAAGAACTCGGACAGTTCTAGGTATGTCTCCACTTTAGAGACGTGAACTTTCTCTCCTCTCCTCTCTCCTCTCCTAAAGCCGCTCGCCACGCAGCCGGGCCACGAGCCACGACCTTAGGAATCCCCTTGCAGCAGAACAAAGGGACGCTGCTGTCTACCACGTGAGAGACGTTAACAGGTGGAGCGATGAGGTATACTCCTGACAGCTCCAGGTGTGTCCACTGTAGAGACGTGAGCGTGTGGCGCCTGCCTCTCGCCACGCAGCCAAGACATGACTGAGGAACCCGCACGTGGGAGAACGGAACGATGCTGCGGTCTACCATGCGGGGGACGTTAACTGGTGGAGCGATGAGGTATATGCCCCATAGCTTTAAGCTGTTGTCTTTATTTCGACGGCGACGTGGGAGCGTGGTGGCTGCCTCTTATGAAGCCTCTAATCTGCAGCGGTGGTCGCTCGTGTTGAAACATAGGAACGTTGCGGTCTACTATGCTAGAGACATTAACTGGTGGAGTGATGAGGTATGACCTCAGACAGCTCCAGGTATGCCTCCACTGCAGAGACGTGAGCGCAGCCGGGCCATGACCTGAGGAACCCACTCGTGGGGGGACAGAGGAATGCTGTGGTCTATTACGCCGGAAGACGTTAACAGGTGGAGCGATGAGGTATGTCTCCGGACTGTTCCAGGTGTGTCTCCACTGTGGTTACCTATCTAAATTTAGAATTATTTTTTTCCGAATATTTAAAATCCCGAATGTTCCATTTATCAGAATGCATTTTTTTCTGAAACTGTAAATAGTTCAGGATTTTTATAAAACAACCCTAACCTAACCTAAAGGGTTCTACACGATGGTCCTGAAATAAATCCTGAAATATTTACAGTTTCAGAAAAAAATGCTTTCGGACAAATGAAGTTTTCGGGATTCTAAACCTTCGGAAATAAAATTTTCTAAACATCGATAGGATCCCCTCCACTGTAGAGACGTGAGCGTGTGGCGCCTGCCTCTCTTGAAGCCGCTACAGCGGTGGCCGCTCGCCACGCAGCCAGGACACGACCTGAGGAACCCGCTCGTGGAAGAACAGAAGGATGCTGCGGTCTACCATTCGGGGGACGTTAACTGGTGGAGCGATGAGGTACGTCCCCGGCCATAGACCTGACCGCGTGGCGACTGCCTCTTCTGAAGCCACTGCAGAGATGGCCGCTCGGGGGGGAACAGCGTAACGCTGCGGTCAACTATGCTAGAGACGTTAACTGGTGGAGCGATGAGGTAGGAACTCGGACAGTTTGTACTAGCGTCGGTATAATTTACAAAATAACAATAAATATGTCGGAGATAAACTGGGTAGGTACTTGGGATGGCCTCGTCGTCTGATTTTGTATTGGGTGGGCTAGATTGGGTGATCGAGTAATGAGACAACTAGATAGTCAGATAAACACTTCTAACCAGCTAAGTGGATTACAAATCACTATTGGTAGGTAGTTAGTTAGGAGGTCAGCCAACACGTCCAGTCTCCAGCGCAGTCCGCAAGCGAATGTGTCGACCGACCTTCGCTCAGCCGGCTCCGTCGTAGCGCGCGATCCGATCAACCGGTCCGGTGTGACGTCATAGTCGACCACGCGCTGCACTACCTTTGAGTGCCCGTACTCATGATTTCATGACCATCAATCTACAACAAATAATTTTCTTTAAAATCGTAATAACAAAAGCATGAACCGAATAGTAAAATTTCCAAGTTTGATAGTGGTATGCCATCTAAATTATTTATGGTATGAAATAAATAATAATGGCACGTGCTTCTAATTTATTTTATTGCTACAGGAAATAATTCTGTCAAGATTCAGCGGCGCGGTATCGGTGTGCGATTTAGAGAGCATGGTGAACATTCTCGGAAAAAAGCCAGAGTTCTTTCAAGGAGCTCCTCGGGTAAGTAATTATTTTTTTGGAAGAATATAAGTAGTATTACTTCCTATTTGGTCCTTTTTAAATAAAATTCGTCATCATCATCATCACGTCAGTCAAAAGACGTGCACTGCTGAACAAAGGTCTTTATGAACGGCCGTTGTGAAGTAAATCCTGACACATTACACAACTATGAAGTTTCTGAATATTGACATTGTGAGCCACAGGAAAAATATGCTATAATACTTCGTCACACACAACAAGTATGTATAGCTTTTATTTTACTATGGTTGCCAATGTCAGTTTTCAGAAACTTCATGGTTGTGCCGTGTGTCAGGATTTATTTCATAGCAACCGTTAACTATAATTAGTTTTTTTTTAAATTTGGGCTGCTATGAGGATAATTTTGCTAGTGTCAAGTAGTGAACAGTTTTAAAACATGTCGGCCGTTGTTGAGTAAAATAATTCTATACACAATTTCCGGTTATTAGCCATCGGCCAATGAATATCCATACTCAGGAATACATAGACCAATGCCCAGGGTTCATCGGCCCAAGCATTGTTCTCCCCGGACGGATCCATGACCAGACTCCTTGTATTATTTTGTTTGCGTCTCTCCTGTGGACATGGCAAAAGTTAGGGATGTACAACCAATATTTTTTGGTCAAGTCTACATCGGCGTGTGGGGCGCCTGACCAACTTTCGGCGCATTTAAATAAATCTTAAGTTCGCTGACTCGGAGTCGCTAATGTTATGTCCACAGGAGAGACGACTTCTGTTTCTTTCACTGTGTATAAACTTTAAATCCGGTGTAACTTTGTGACAGGTGACCTGCGCCCACGCAGGCACCTTTATGGTGCTCGAGTGCGAGTCTAACGTTTTGCCGGCTAAGAGAGCACGCAGCGACGATAGCGTGAGTATTACTTACAAAGTTAGTTATACTATTGCTTCTGTTACATTTTGCAAATAAAGGCCTGTTTTACGAGTCTTTGTTAAGTTCCTGTCATTTTATGTGACAGATATCACTTTTTTTAATGAGGAATTTTCGGGGTTTTCCTTCTCAAAATCACAAGTACTGTTCATTATCATAAAAAAGTGTGCTTATTTTTTGTTAAAGTCAGTTCTGTGACTTGTGACAAAAAACGTATGGTAAATTAGCGACAGTTTTTTAATCGTCACATTCAATCGCGCTTGGTTCTGAGTAAGGTCAAGTGCAAAAATATACATATACGTTAACAAGGCGCCAAAATATCTGTACAACTCTATGTCATTTACATATTTATGCTATCGGCTGGTATGGCTGCGTGTGTTGTGTTTTTGTTTGGACCAAAACCGCAAGAGTACATAACTTGAAAAAAAGCAGGTGTACTTTAAATTGAAATGCCCATCATTACACCGTTCTAGATGGAGATGGTCCAAGTGGAATCCGATACGGAAGACACGATGCTGGATCTGACGAAGGAGCTGTTCAAGTCGGTTCTGTTCGCTATCACGGACATGGAGACGTTCCAGCCGCGCCCGCGCCGCGTCACCGTCGTGTCTCGCGTGTACCGGCTGCTGGGCGTACGGAGCACCACGCCAGAGGAACTGTTCTCTAGGAAGGTAGGTCTTACTTCTTCATCCTCCACGATGCCGATCGCCCCCGAACGCCGCACGAATGCTCCCGAAGGAGCTGTTGAAGTCAGTTCTGTTCGCTATCACGGACATGGAGACGGTCCAGCCGCGCCCGCGCCGCGTCACCGTCGTGTCTCGTGTGTACCGGCTGCTGGGCGTACGGAGCACCACGCCCGAGGAACTGTTCTCTAGGAAGGTAGGTATTTACTTTCTCAACCTCTTCGATGCCGATTGCCCCCGAACGCCGCACGAATGCTCCCGAACCCAGGCCTTATACTGGGAAATTCGATTAGCAAACTTCACGCTAATAGTATTAAACAGAAGTGTAAAATGGACGGCACTATACGAACGCTCGCTTACTACTGAGCTGTATGATTAGCGACGGCTAGCGATTTTTCATTTATTATCTTATTTCAACATCAGAATCAATATTAAAAGTTTATTTATCAAATAAGCTAAGCTGTCTATTGACTATACGATCGGGTTCAGATGTTTTTAAGCGCCTAGATAGATAGCTCCGAAGTTCATTATGACCACTGTACAGTCAACGTCATTATTAAGCTTTTCAAACATGACGTTAAAGAGACGAGGTACAAAAGTGATCACTTTATTTATGACGTAGACCCTACACAAGCAAATAAGAAAATAAAAATTGACAGCATAACATTTTAATTCACCTGTTTGTTACACTTTATAATTTTAGTGCAAGTTGTTTTTATTAATACTGTTTTCCGCTTCTTAGATCGAAAGTGGCAACTACGCGGAAGGGCTGTCGCTAGCGGAAACATTTAACCTGGACAGCGATTTGGTGTATCAGCAGCAGTGGAGGAAAAACCCTGTCTCCACCGACGCCATACAGAAGTATTTGGTAAGTTCATACATAGTTAGACAATTTCTATACAAATTTACGAAAAAACAAGTATTGTAGCAACAAATCTATTTTGCTGATTGTACTTTTGTTGACTGTATTTGGGTGTCAATACAAGCGGTTTGATCGCTCGGTTATACATCATTTCATTACCATACCCGGATCATCTTCAAAAAAAAATTTACATAATTAAGGGCTTAATCAAAACAAAATTACGTTCGCTTCCTTTGTGTAACGAAAGTTAGTCATACAAAATATACTGGCAATCGCACTAAACAATCTTATCTAATAAATAAAAATCTCGTGTCACGGTGTTTGTTACCGAACGTCTCCGAAACTGCTTGGCCGATTTTTATGAAACTTTTTTCTCTACACTCGGTAGGTCTGAGAATAGGTCGTAGGCTATTTTTTATCCCCCCCCCCATTCTTCGCGGACGGAGTCGCGGGCAACAGCTAGTTTCATATAATATGTATTAGTTGTGAGATACATTGTGTTTTCATGCGATGGCCAAGTCAATCTATTTTATTTAAAACATAGATTTTTAATATTGATATGGTCACTAAAAGATGTTGTTAGGTTAGCTAATTACGTTATAACTTAAGACGGAAGATCCCTTAAGTAGGGACTTAATAAAGTAACTGACTTGCACAAGTTAAGTATGAAGTATCTTTTGCTATTTTTTTTTTTATTTTGTTCAACTTCATTTTTTTTTTATTAGTTTTACGGTCATCCCGTGAAACCATATATTTCAAACTAAATACAAACTGAAATATAGATGCACAGAAAAAACCCCAGAAAAAAGACCAATGCTGGGAATCGAACCCAGGTCCTCAGCGTTCCGTGCTGCGTGCTTACCCCTACACCATCACTGGTCTACCCTACCCTACCCTACCCTAGACCAGTGATGGTGTAGGGGTAAGCACGCAGCACGGAACGCTGAGGACCTGGGTTCGATTCCCAGCATTGGTCTTTTTTCTGGGGTTTTTTCTGTGCATCTATATTTCAGTTTGTATTTAGTTTGAAATGTAACCGACTTGGTATTACGATCTCACAACTTTTTACGGTAGGATAACAGAGTTGCGAGACTTGTTTTTTTTTACAAGTTTGGTTTTATATATCACAGAGTAAAGTGTCGAAGAAGATCTGGGCGGTGCACCAGTGCGTGGACCGGCTGCCGGAGACGCTGCCGGCTGCCAACGAGCTGCTGCAGTTTGGACTGACGCTCACCAGGGGCGAAATACTCAAGGGTCAGTTTGGAACTAATGAACAGAGGGCGGAATTGCTCATGGCAAAAATCAAACGTCAATAGAGTTGGAACGTTGAATTGTATCGACTTTTTCAGCTATCGATAAGTTCAGTCACCTTTTACATAGATTGCGATACTGTTTTATACTATGAATATTAGTTCACAGGTGATTTGAATCCTTAGTTTGTATTATTGAGACTTAGGTAGTTTTAATAATGCAGTACTAAGTTAAGTAGTTTTTAAAATTATCGTTTTATATTGTCTTTTATTTATATGTTATTCCGTAATGTTCATATGAAGTCTATTATTGTTTGCTTATGGATTTGAGGTTTAGTTTTGTAAATAAATATAATTAAGTAGGTAAATATAATTTCAGTTTATTCGATAGTCGATAAAATTCAACGTTCCAACTCTATTGACGTTTGATTTTTGCCATGAGCAATTCCGCCCTCTGCTAATGAACACTCGCTGCCTGCGGGGCCATAAGTTGATACCTTTGATTAAAATTTTAATTCGCTTTGAAAAGGTTATCGATTTCTTTTTATTCTCTTCTTAGGTAATTCATTTCATTTTATTCGCAGTGTCTTTATATTTCATTTTATTTCTTCCTTTCCTTCTTCAATTTTATACATTCTTCGTATATATTTTATCTTCATTTTCTTTTTTCATCTTCTTTCCGTACTTTTTTTTTTCGTACTTCTTCCTTTTTTAATTGTCTTTTCTTTTCACATTTATTACTTAATTATTGTACATTTTAGCTGAACTATACTTATTTTATGTTTGTATCACTACACACTTAGTACTAATTAAATTGTCATTTTCTTTTCATTGTCCAAACTTTCACTTAAAAATTTTTACAAGTCCGTAAACTGGTCGGCGCGGCGCGCCGCCAGTGCAGCGCGTAGGCCGCACTGGCAGGATCGCCATGTAAGGATGGCGTTAGGGAAACAACCGATAGGTCTAAGATATGATTTATTACTAAGAACTTAAGCTAGAATACATTGTTATATAGGGAGATGTAGGAACATGTATGAGTGCACACTACAATCGACAGAGGGCTTGGGGCAGGAATGTTCTCGAATGGAGACCACGGGCTGGCAAGCGCAGCGTGGGACGAGATGGACGGAGGATCTGGTACAGGCCGCAGGTTCACGGTGGATGCGAGCCGCTTCCAACCGTAATTTTGGGTATCAATGAGGGAGGCCTATGTCCAACACTGGACTCTTATCCGATTCTTTTAGGCAGGCTTGCGCTGATCAGAATTAACTTTTGACTCGAGGCTTAGCCGCTAACCCAGGGCTAAAAAATTAAAAAAAGGTATGGAACTGTCAACCCTGACCAAGGTTTTTTTTTTAATACAATATAGGCTTGCTTTTGACCACAATCACGCACGATCGAGCACGGTTGCCTAGTAAAAGCTAATACATCCTAGACTTGAATTTAGGGGGATAAGGGGGGTTGATTTATTTTTTTAACCCTCGACCATACAACTAAATTGGACACATTGCACAACTATGAAGATTCTGAACATTGAAAATGTAACCCATAGGAAAAAAATGCTATACTTACTATTCTGTCACACGCAACTGGTATGAATAGTTATTTCTAACATCATTTAATTTGTATTTAACAGAAATAAACAAGGAAAGGTCCTCGAAAATAACCGACCCTGATGACATAGTGCTGTCAGACCTGAACGCATATACCAGTGAGTTGCTTCGCTGTCGGCACGTCATGCTCTTCTACCGCGACCGCATGGCGCTTTACGAGGTAAGTGTTCTACCTACAATATAATGATCGTTTCGCGACAAGCTGGCTAAGTTTGGACACGTGTTTGTCTCGACAAACAAGCCCCTGACAAAATTTGATGTAGATATAATTTTATACCATTACACCCCGTCTCACCTTGTGACATTTCGTGGTTTTTCTGAACCCCTCCCCCCTCGAGCCTCACGTGATTAAAAATTGATCCATAATTTGAAAAGCTTTTTTTTAAAATAGCCTGTCGCGTGTACCACTGTTGGGCAAAGGTCTTCCCTTTGTTTTCCACTCGTCTCTGTTAAATGCGCCAAATGTGTCATGTCGAGTTAAACTCGTTTTAAGACGTGAGTGATCCGTTTATTTTCACTATGAGTGAGTCTCACAGTAGTTTCATGTAAAAAACATTCAATATTAAATTATTAAATAAGAGATTAATATTTTTGGCGCTTGTAACCACACCTAATTATTTCCTTTCTCGACCTTCGGGTAAATTGACAGATTTATTCCGTTATTTTAATACCAATTAAAACGATTCCCAGGCCATACTTCGCTGTGAAAAATCAACTTACGTGAAAGACGAATACGACCGCCTCCGGAGCAATAGCCTAGTCCGTAGTTCCATAGAGATCGCGAAAGAAGGCCGCATAGAGGCGCTCACTTGTCTATGGCCGCATATAAAAACTGTTGCCATGCAGTTGGCAGTGCTGGAGAGCTTGCCAGAGACAATAAACCCATTGGACTACCAACATTTGCTGCCGATTAAAGAGGCGTTGATGTGGTTTGAGAAGAAAAGTCCGGTGAAGATTGTGCCGAGCGAGTATGATAATGATTGGTGCAGGAAGGAGATTTTTAGGTGAGTTTTTTGTGTATGAAATAGCGAGGCGTGACAATTTGGAAAATAACAGTGGCGTGGACTCGTAACAACTTGATTCCCACCGGATTAACGAAATATTTAACACCTGCCCATATCTCTTATTCGGTTCTACCTTTTTTGGCATAATCTCGTGTCGCCGAAACTTACATCACATAATCTGCTTTGTCTAATAATGCCGTAATAGTTATTTGTGATACAAGGTTGGTAAGATGGTTTTACAAATGAGTTGACGAGTGATAAACCCGAGCCGCACGGCGAGGGTTTTCATCGTCTCGAGTTTGTGAAACCTTGCCAACGGTGTATCATACGACGTTTTACAATATATTTGTGAGAAAATAGGCAATCAATAACACAAAATTGTAAAATAAAAACAAATTTCTCGAGATACTTATTGGTAGCAAAAGATTATTTTGCGCGGTTTGCGCCTTACTTTAAATAACGGGCGGAGTTAATTCCATGTTATTGTCGACTTCATCACTTGAACATCACTCATTTTGTTTGGTTTTTGTACAAAATTACTATAATCAACAACTCAAAACAACGCAAAATTTTACAAAAATGGCGCATCCGTAATGCGCATGCGTAAGTTTTGTTTTTAATTAGGTTGACTAAAATTATCAGGCAAAGGTTCGACGCGTTCAGCCACTGCCATTTTTTCGAATAAATAAAAGGTGGAAATCATTAAAATCTGCGGTAATTAAATTACAGTTTATAATAATAACAATCAATTTTGCAAATTCATTACTTAGTTTTGTATATTTATACATTTTTCTACGTATAAATCGATATTTTTTTATTTTTGTCACTTAAAACTCTTTGCTTGTAAACTTTTAAACTGGAGAATTAAAAAAAACTATAAAAAATATTCGCACTAGTGCGGTAAAATTAACTTACGAGCCATGTATACATCCCATAGCCATGTATGTATTGTAAAATCATATTTAGTGAAAAAAAAAATGAAAAAAATTAAAAATGTTTATTGGTTTAAATAAACAGTTTTAACAAAATAGGGGTTGGGTCGGATCTCCTTTTAAGCAAAAACAATTAACTAAATTAAATTTAAGCTAAGTACCTAAGATAACTTAAAATTATGAGTGTGAGTGTGTGTGTGTGTGTGTGTGTGCGTGTTCGCGTGCGTGCGTGTATGTGTGTGTGTGTATGTGTGCATGTGCATTCGTGTGTGTGTAACAATTTACTAAATACCATATACCCTCCATTTATTTTCTTTATTGTATTTTGTGTTTGT
Organism: Archips crataeganus; assembly: GCA_947859365.1. NCBI lineage: Eukaryota > Metazoa > Arthropoda > Insecta > Lepidoptera > Tortricidae > Archips > Archips crataeganus. Next base: position 22,175,713 of record OX402048.1, read on the forward strand.
TAATAATTGTTTAAAAAGAGGAAGACATTCCAGGTGGTAAAAAAAACTAACACTTCTCTCCGACACATCTTGCTCGCTCACTTCTCTCGTTCGCTGTTTGCGGTTTTTTTGATAAGAATATTATGGGAAATAGGATTATGCAAAATGAAATTCGGGGAAACGAAGTTTTGCCGATGCGGAATGAATCTTATACGAAATGACTCTTATGCGTGTACATTTTTTGCGAATAATTATGCAAAAAATGTTTATGGAATACGACCGTGTTATCCCAGATATCCACCTGCTCATTTACTATTTGCAGTAGTGTTTTTTTTGATCCGGGTTTTCTACACCACGCTACTGGTTTTGATGCTTTACACGTTTATACCGCACTATACTAATCAGAGTGAAACATTAAAAAACCGACAGCTCTGTACAAATATAAAAGCAAGATTCTAAATGTATCCAATTTCTTGTATTTACCCAGATCAATATGGAGTTCCAACTGGTCAGAAGACAGTACACCGGACTCGGACACCGGTGTCACTCCCAACGACGACATATCGAAATGGTACGACAAGCGGGCGAGGGAGATAGAAGAGCATTGCGGCCTCGTCTCGCACGCGCTCACTCTCGCCACGCTCGCCACGGCCGGAGGAAGCGTGAAGGGACTAGACTTGCTTATGTTTAATCTGGTCACTTTGGATACGCTGATCTACGACTTGAACGTGGAAGGGGTCACGCTTAAGCAGTTGGAGAAGATGAGCTCGTTGGAAACGTGCGAGCTGCTTATGACAATGGTATATATTGAGAACACTGCTTATTTATTGTATGTATTTTGCATATATATGTTGTATTTGGTAGTATATTTTTATTAGGTTTCTTTATATTATGAGTTTATGTATTGTATTTACTAAAAGTTGTATTGTAGCCTTTGCTTTGTCCGACTGTTTTATTTTGACTTACTCTTTGTCGGTCCCTTACTAAATGCTCCTTTCATCCACTCAAGGGTTGACTGGTAGAGATCCCTTAAAGGGATAAGTTCGCCTTTGTACATGCATTTCAACGGTTGTCAATAATGTATTTCTTTTTTTCCTTATTTTTGTACAATAAAGAGTTTACATACATACATACATACAATGGTAAGTTTTTTAACACGTTGGCTGCGAAACCATGTCTTTTCCGCACGGTACGCGTCTTACCGCCTGTGCGGGCGCTAAAATCGTGGTAGTAAGTAACGCACGGTCTGAATGTACGTAACAATCAGCGCCGCAGCCAAACTGTTAATTTGGGGGGTTAATTTTAGTGCCGTAAAAGCCGTGGTGGCCTAGCGGTTGGACCTATGGCATCGCAAGCAGAGGGTCGTTGGTTCAAATCCCGGCTCGCAACCTCTGAGTTTTTCGGAATTTATGTGCGAAATTACATTAAATTACATTTGAATTTTTGTTTCTTTTTAAATAGCTAAGAGCCCGTTGTTTGATCAATAGTTGAACAAACTAATAGTTAAAATATATGGCAAACATAATTTCAAAGGCAATTTGACTAAGTATTAGTATTTTTAACTATTGATCAAACAACAAGCACTAAGAAATGAGTTTTAAAACGATATTTTTACTATCGTCTCCGAGCCCTGTATTTTTCAACCGATGAAAACAAAAGGAGGAGGTTCTCAATTCGACGTGTATATTTTTTTTTGTTTTTTTTTTTTTAGGTTTCATTGATGTTGACCTCCGACACTTGATTAAAAAATATAATAATAAATATTAGGGGACAATCTTATACAAATCGACCTAGTCCCAAACCAAGCAAAGCTTGTACTATGGGTACTAGACGACGATAAACATACTTATATAGATAAATAAATACTTAAATACATAGAAAACATCCATAACTCAGGAACAAATATTCGTGCTCATCACACAAATAAATGCCCTTACCGGGATTCGAACCCAGGACCTCTTGCTTCGTAGGCAGGGTCACTACCAACTAGGCTAAAGCGGTCATATAAAATTATATTTTGTTTTACTGTATTAATTACTCAATTTTGTGACCAGTCCACGCCAGTGACGTTCGTATCGGACCTCAAGAAATACGTGATCCCGTTCCTGAAGCGTTACGAGGCGCTCGAGAAACGCACAGACGCCTGCCTCAACGGGCTCATAGACTATTTGGAGAGCATCAGCGTTAAAGACCTGTCTTTTATACTGTTGGTAAGTATTCCAAATACTTAGTTGGACCACGTTAATTGGTAGTTAACCATACATAACGACTGACAGGATAAGTTCTGTTGTGACGCAACGGAACACCTTCATACTATAGCTAAACCGTTTAAATGAGTCGCCCGCGCGGTACTGGGGCTGGGGGGTATGACGATAAAGGGGCCGGGCTCCCGACCCCCTTTATCGTCATACCCCCCAGCCTCTGTACCGCGCGGGCGACTCATTTAAACGGTTTAGCTATAATACTAACCACTATTAAGTTGTCCAACTTTTTGAACTCCATTCTAAACTTTTGGTATTTTTTGTCCGGTTCGGACCTTATGAGTTTTTTGTTAAATCTATGAATGCAGTTTTTCTTGTTACTAAAATCGATGACATGGTTCTTTCGCAAGTTAAGTATGAAGTATCTTTTTCTATTTATTTTTTATTTTCTTCAACTTCATTTTTTTTTATTACTTTTACGGTCATCCCGTGAAACCATATATTTAAAAAAAAAATGAAGAAGAAAATAAAAAATAAATAGAAAAAGATACTTCATACTTAACTTGTAAAAGTTGGCCTAGTAGCGCCATCTCTTGGTCCAGGTGAGCGGGTAGCTCCGAAGGAGTGTTGAAGTCTCTCGGTAGAGGGCATTAACATAGATGCGCTTTATCACTGCCTAATGTGATTATAACAGACTGAAGTGTACGATGTATGGGAAAGATTCGTCGCTAACTTCTAGACCAGTGATGGTGTAGGGGTAAGCACGCAGCACGGAACGCTGAGGACCTGAGTTCGATTCCCAGCATTGGTCTTTTTTCTGGGGTTTTTTCTGTGCATCTATATTTTCAGTTTGTATTTAGTTTGAAATATATGGTTCATTCGAACAGATCTTTCTGTGTCTTACAGTTTCAGAGTTACTGGCCCATCTAAATGGCCCAACCTAAATGCGTACACAAGTCACTCTGACCTCTTGAAAGGGGTGACGTTAAAATTGCAAGATTTGACCTAAATAAGTTAAACAACAGCTTGTAAAACTTGTATGATTCTCTCTGTAGGTTCTTCAATCGCCGAATGAGTTTGAGCTCGACGTCCGTACACACTTGGATTTGGCTGAGAGATGCCTGTTCGCGTACACGGAAACGGAACAGCTGGACAAAGCCTGCGATTTGCTGGATACCATACTTAAAGAAAGGTGAGAATGCCTAAACCTTCACGTCTGATAAAACTGCTCAATCGTAGCCTTAGGTTTATATTATACAACGGTTGTTCGGCGAATAACAAATTTATTAAGTTTGACATCCTTTTTATTACACTAACAAAGAACATTCTCGCCAGCGCGAATCAGCATAGTTTAGTACAGAGGTCCCCAAACTTTTTTGTCTCGTAGATCCCTAGACATATTTTCTGGTTTAAGGTAGACCCCTGATTTGTTCCTGTCAACATCCATCAACATCCATCAACATCCATCAACATCCAATCAACATCCATCAACATCCATCGACATCCATCAACATCCATCAATATCCATCGACATCCATCAACATCCATCAACATCCATCAACATCCATCAAGATCCATCAACATCCATCAACATCCATCCATCCATCAACATCCATCATCATACATCAACATCCATCAACATCCATCAACATCCATCAACACCTGACTCGTCATATTCCTAATTGGTCATATTCCTAATTCGACACTTTCCTAACAGGTCATATTCCTGATTCGTCATATTCTTACCTCGTCATTGTACAGTCAAATGAAATAGTGAACACTGCGTGTGTCGTGAATACTTTGTACTACGGGTAGTAGAGAATAATTTACTTTAGGCGGAGTCCAAAAGATATGGCAACTAATTTAAATTTTGTGCTGGAAAATGTAAATGATATGACGTGTAAGGAAACTGACGAATGAGGAATATGACGAGTTAAGAATATGACCAGTTAGGAAAGTGTCGAATTAGGAATCTGACCAATTAGGAATATGACGAGTAAGGAACAAATCATAAAAATCATAGAAATCGAAGCAGGTTTTCACTCTATTAGTAAGTAGCTGACGTAAATTGTTTTTTTTTCTCTAGCGACGGCAGCATATCTCCAAGCGAGCTGGTCCGCCGAGTGAAGGAACTGGAACGGCTGGTAGCGGCCAGTAGCCTCATCAACTGGCGCGGCGTGGGCGTCGCGCCGCGGGACTTGCGCGACCTGTACCTCGACCGCGAGCGCTCGCGCAGGCTGCTGACGCGAGTCGCCAGGGAGCCTACTGCGTACGTACTGCTGTAGAGCCAGTTACTGGAGCGCTACTGGCGGCCAGTAGCCCATCAACTGGCGCGGCGTGGGCGTCGCGCCGCGGGACTTGCGCGACCTGTACCTCGACCGCGAGCGCTCGCGCAGGCTGCTGACGCGAGTCGCCAGGGAGCCTACTGCGTACGTACTGCTGTAGAGCCAGTTACTGGAGCGCTACTGGCGGCCAGTAGCCCATCAACTGGCGCGGCGTGGGCGTCGCGCCGCGGGACTTGCGCGACTACAGTTTAAGGGTTGTAGATACTTTCATTCTATCAGTTGCGCCAATGGGACGAGGCCAAAATTATTATTATTATTAGTTAATTTAATTTTAATATTTTCCAAGCATATCTGTTGATGACTTAGTGCCCCGGTGTGTAGGTATTAAGGTGGTTCTAGACAAAGCAGAGTGACAAATAGTAGATAGTCTCATAAATGGAGGAGGCATTGTCAGTAATTATGTTTTAAATTTTATATTTTTTTTTAGTTCCCGGGAGGACAAATGCACTCAGCAGGAATGGGAAAAGCTACTGAAAGACCTTCTGGAACTTCAGTCGACATTGTTCACTTGTGTCAGCAAGGAAGAGGTTAACGAGGTTAGTGCAGGAGTCTCGAAAACATTACGTATTTTCTAATTAAACATTAAACATTAGTGCCTTACTTAGTCTAAAATTTAACTGAATACGTCACTGTTCCCAGTCATATAAAGCAAGGGTTGCAAAAACGCCCGTTATTCCGATTATGATTGAATAACAATAACTTGAGACCGGTTAAAGAGTCAAAGAAGTTCGTTCTATCTTCAGGTGTCATTGTAGCATTTTGTAACATCGTAGGAAAGTTTCAATACTTTAATAGTATTTTTATTTTCTTTATCCTACACTTGGTCTTAAGGTTGAGTACTAATGAACTGAAACAATTATTCTGCTCACCCGCGACCTTACGATAGTTACGTTTATGCAAGAAATGCGTGTTCATGCAGTTCCTCCACCTCCACACTGTACGAACACACACAAATCACAAACCCAACCATCACCACCACCAAACTACAGTGACGCGTTTCGAACTAACCAGAGCTCATCTTCAGAGTAGGCACCACAACCGTACGCTATGCTACCAAAACTATTAACGTTGAGTACTAGTAATGTGCGAGAAAGCGTATTGGTCTGCGATGACAAAATCCACCAATAAGATTGCTTCATTTCCCAAAAACCCGCTCAGCGTTTCTTATTGGTTGATTATAACTCGCACGTCACTAATAGATGCGCTAATTATAACGATTGGTAACAATGGTAACTGTCACACTAAACGGGACTTATCACCCAAACAATATTTACCTCGACGTTCGTTTAACCCCGCGAGTCTTTCGAACTACCCGCACTTGATTCTCATAACGATTCGTTCGCCAGATCTACGCGTCGTCCCTCTTGACGTCCGGAGACGCGTCCAGCATCCAATTAGCGTCAGAGGTCCTGACGTGTACCGCGAATGGCGGCCCGCGATTGGTGGGCGGCGGCCGGTCCGTACAGCTGGTCATCGCGTGCGCGAGAGAGTACTTCAACTCGGCCAGCAATCTGCGGGATCCGGCGTTGCAGCTAGCCAAGTGGGTATATGTAGATGTGACACTCGTCTTGTAAGTTGTGAGGTCGAAAGGTTAAGGAAAGTTGTTAGTTGTGGTTGCAAATTGAGTTGGGCACAAAATCACCGATTCACGTATAAGCTATTAAAGTTTATTGTAAAAAGTAACAATTTAAAGTAAAGTGCTCGACTGTGTCCGATCGCCGACAGTGCTCTTGGTCCACTAATTGTAATTGTTTTCGAGGCGACAAAATTAGGTCGCAAACTTAGCAATAATCTGTACGACGCCGATCGTACATAAGTTTCAATGTCTGTGCGGAGCGAGCTAGAGTTGTCACTGGCGGTAAAATTAATATGTTACAGTTAAGGCAATCTTCAGCCGTATTGTAGTAAAATTAGGGCTAAGGAAGAATTTATCTATACTTCAATCAATTTTAATGTTTATGTATTTTTAAGAAAACATTTTTTGTCGAATTAATCTGCTTCATGAATATCGAGCGAGTGAGATCAGTATCCTTATTAATTTTCAATCAATCAAATTAATCCACCGCTTGCTATAAGACTTCTTTATTTCTTTAATTTATTGAATCAGGCGTTACTTTGCGGAGGTCCATATTAATGAACTAAAACAATTACTTTGCTCACCCGCGACCTTACAATAGTTACGTTTATGCAAGAAATGTGCGTTCATGCAGTTCCTCCACCTCCACACTGTACGAACACACACAAATCACATAAACCCAACCATCACCACCACCAAGCTACACTGACGCGTTTCGAACTCAACCAGAGCTCATCTTCAGAGTTACCACAACCGTATGCTATGCTACCAAACGTTAAACTAACAAACCAAAACAAATGTTTTAACTTGTCACTGTAACTTCTCAAGTACCCACTTTATTTTTCTTATTCTCAAACTACCCCACAAAAATTAACTTTTATTGACATATTTAAAACTACCTTGAATTTTTTTTTGTTTATTTATTTATAAGGCATATTTAATTAATACTAACTGTTCAAATTCGACCCAAGCCGCAGTAAAGGAGAAGATACTAAATTTACCTGTTCATTAATAATAGACCCCATAGTGTTGTACCTAATTATTTCCATGCATTCCAGAGCATCCAGACGCAACCCCTTGCCGCAATAATGTAACACTTCATAAGAATCTGAATCTAACAATGAATGATTTGATTCCAACAAATGTTTTGCAAAATTCGATCTATCTGGATGCTCATTCCTATATGCCGAAACATGCTCTTTAAATCTAGTATTAAAACTTCGGCCTGTCTGTCCTACGTATATCCCATTGCAGTCATTACAAGTAAGCTTGTATACCCCCGATCTAGTTCCCTTATCTACCTGTTCTTTGTGGTTACATAGCCTAGAGTACAAAGAGTTGTTAGTCTTAAAGGCAACATTAATATTGTTTGATTTTAAAATGCCATAAATCTTATCAGACAAACCCCCGACGTAAGAGATGCTAGATCTATATTTGTTAGTAGACTGAGAAGGTAACGCAGCGTAAAGCATGCTATTTACTAACCGTGCCTGCTTCTTTTGAACTAAACTATCTACCATTGATTTTGTATAACCATTTGAGATCGCTATCTGATAAATAGTACTCAACTCTAAATCATAATGTTCCTTAGAAAGAGGCACAGTCAACAATCTATTAACATAACAATGGAAAGCAGCCAGTTTATGCTGCCACGGTGTAGGTGGAGGAACTGCATGAACGCACATTTCTTGCATAAACGTAACTATTGTAAGGTCGCGGGTGAGCAAAGTAATTGTTTTAGTTCGTTTTAGTTCTTTATTTCTGTCTCCATCCATCTCTTTCCATCAGTTGACTATCCTGTTCGAATTATCATATAAAAAAAAATGTGACGAACGGATATTTTATACGATATTAAATACAAACATTTTATTTATTTCACAGGTGTGCGTTATCATTAATTCAGTATGAAGATGCGGAGATACAGAAAGAATTGGATCTCATTGCTTCCCTGGAAATATTGAGTGCTTTCAACTTGGATATACTGCCCATACAAGGTATAAGGTCTTAGCGTAAACCGTTATAATTAAGAATTGCAGAAGCTCTTCTTACAACCGGTCGAGTCCCGGCGCGTCCCTGGCCCACACCTTACCGCATACTTGCCCTGTCTATTTACCTTTTGACCGCCAGCGTTGGCTATAGACGACAGTACGGTAATACAAAATTAAACCTACCCGCATCCGCATAAGAATCAATTTTGTTCCAAACAAAAACGATGCGTGGCGGTCAAAAGGTTAAACTTTCGAGTTAGCCCACTAGTTGTTATGATTATGTTATTATGTGTAGAGGTAACATACGTAGCAACAGTTTTTGCAAATGCATGACGCGCATGCATTACTGTAAAAATAATTTAGTTATTATAGTAAATTGATGTTTTGTTACTTTTAGAACTTTGTGACATGACAACCCTAATTGTGACCGTGTGCAAATAACTTGACGAAAATGTGTTGAGGAGCAAAGGTGGTAGTCGACCAAATGTAAACTGGTTATCTTCTTTATTGCTCTCGGCAATCACTGGATTTGCAAATGGTTTCAATTGTATTAATATCAGGATGATTAGGGTGATGATATTAAAATGGGTATGCCCAGATTGCCCAGGTTTTTCTATTATACGGTCAGTAGCAAACTGTAGAACTGATCGAAACCGGACGACAAAAAAAACAATCACTGTATGTGATTTACTCCGCACTTGATACTTCATCATCATCATGTCAGTCGAAAGACGTCCACTGCTGAATATAGGCTTCCCTCAAGGCTCGCCAAATAGATCGGTCCCGTGCCATCCGCATCCAACGCGATTCCGCAACCTTAACCAGGTCGTCGCTCCGTCTTGTTGGAGGCCTACCTACACTGCGTCTTCCGCATTAGAAATTATGAAATCCGCGCAAGAACTAAAGTCTCCGACATAGCTCGAAGAATCGCCAGACTCAAGTGGCAGTGGGCAAGGCACATCGCTCGTAGAACTGATGGCCGATGGGGCAAAAAGGTTCTCGAGTGGCGTCCACGGACTTGATACTTACCTGGCTCTATTTGTAAGTTAATCTGTCCGTCTGTAGTATCTTTACTTTTGGGTAGTGACCAAGACTTCTTTCTTGTTATAGTGCGTTTGTGTGAGGACAGACTGTCGTTGATAGAGAAGTGCCTAAAGTCGGATCCCAACGCGTATATGGCCAGCCACAAGCTTCTGAAACTGGCTAAGTTGCTGCGGGTAGCTGGAGATGACGAGCAAACCAGGTCAGTCAATACAATTATCAGTCGATTATAGTTAAGTATTATAGCCGGAGAGCTAGCTACGCGAATAAGGTAAAAATTTGCCTACTCTTACGACTGTTAACTGCTTGCACGCGAAATTGAAACTTATCGTGTGATACGAGTGTTCATATTCCGTTGGGCACCACTGATCCGAAACCAAGTGCACTTTTTTATTGTGAGAGGGAGGCTAACGAGCAAGCGGGTCATCTGATGGAAAGTGATCACCACCGCCCATAAATATCAACAACTCAAAGAGAATCGCCAATCTGATGCCGGCCTGTAAAGTAATTATAAACCCTTTTCTTGAAAGCCCTGGAAACACTGCTGCCGGAAGCTGGTTCCACAGCTCTATTATTTGGCATTAAAGCTACGCGCGCACTGTGGTGCGGCGAGTTGCGGTGCGTTTTTAAAAACGCAAAGGAAAAAACCGTGTGTGTCCAGTACGCGCACAGCGGTGACATATCCGCATGTTTTGCCATTTTAGTCCCAACTCAAGTTAAGAACGGACGTTTAAAATGGACTATCACACCAAAATGCAGATCTGTCTATATTTACTGTCGCGCAAAAAAAAAGTACCTACGGTATTGGGTACATCCTCTCGTGGCATTGCGGCCTATGAAAGGATTTTTTTCATTAGATACAGTGACTTGCGTTTGTTTACAAAAAAATTTTTTGGCTATTACCGAATGAACATTGCAACGTTTGACAATTTAGTTAGAATTGTTGGCCCCGCAATTTACTACGTAGACACGACTCGGAGAGGGTGTCCGCATGGATTTTATTCCGCAGTGCGTGGATTTATTCAATAGTCCATAGGATGCAGAATATTCGTGCGGCGCCGCACCGCAACCGATCTGCAGCAAACAGCAACAGATTTTAATTCGCATACAGATTATTTTCCGCAGTGCGCGCACTTCAAGGAGGTTCCATACTTCTCAGATTTTGCTGGAAAAAAACGCACGGCAGAAATCCGCAGTGCGCGCGTAGCCTAAAGTTAACGAAAAAAGAAAACATGGTGTATTTGGTGCTGGCAACAAAAAGGAAGCGCTCTCTGTTTACCCTCGCAAAACTGACTTCCACAGGGAAGGGCAAGTGCTCCAGCTGGTAGCGGGCGCGGCGACGGCGGCGGGCGCGGGGGGCTGCGCCGCCGCCGCCGCGGCCGCTCGCCGCCTGGCCGCGCTGCGCTGCGCCGGCGCCGCGCCGCTGCTCGCGCACGTGGCGCGCCGCGCGCACGCGCACGCCGACACGCAGGCCAGGAAGGACCTGTACGCCGCCGCCGCTACCTACTGCGAACCGAAGCTCATCGAGGACATACTGAAGGACAGGTCAGTGTGTGCACCACAGAATTATAAAGCCAGCTAAACGAGGGCTCCGCACAAATTTTTAGGCACTTCAGTCGTCGATAGAACATAACGTTTAGCATTTGAAAAATATTCGAATTATTTACTGACTCGTACAACCATTTGGGTAGGTTCGTAGTTACCTTTTAACCCCCATAGCGGATATAGTAGCCCCGCGTGGCGCGACTTCGTCGACTCGTCCTTGAAAAACTACGAATTTTGCAGTTTTAGTCAAAAGTTGGGACCTAAAGGTTCTCGAATGGAGGCCACGGACTGGTAAGCTCAGCGTGAGACGTCCACCAACGAGATGGACGGACGATTTGGTGAAGGCCGCTGGTTCAAAGTGGACGCAAACCGCTTCCAACCGTAGTGATTGGGTATCAATGAGGGAGGCCTATGTGCAGCACTGGATGTCCTGCGGCTCAAATGATGATGATGATGAAAGTAGGTTAACTTAGCTGCGCCGGCGCCGCGCCGCTGCTCGCGCACGTGGCGCGCAGCGCGCACGCGCACGCCGACACGCAGGCCAGGAAGGACCTGTACGCCGCCGCCGCTACCTACTGCGAACCGAAGCTCATCGAGGACATACTGAAGGACAGGTCAGTGTGTGCACCACAGAATTAAAAGCCAGCTAAGGGCGAGTTGGAGTCGCGCAACGATTGCTCCGACACAAATTTTAAGGTACGTCAAAATATACGCCGTAAACAGAACATGACTTTTGAAATTTGAAAAATATTCGAATTATTGTACCTACCTACAGACTCGTACAACCACTTGGTCGTTAACTACCTTTTCACTCCTACGGCGGACATAGATGCTCCGCGTAGCGGGGTTTTGTCGACTCGTCTTTGAAAAACTCCGAATTTTGCGGCTTTGGTCAAAAATGCTGCCTGTAGACAAGATTAGGTTTGAACTGCGATCCCAACAGTACCTAACTAGTTTCTGTGTTCATGATATAATGACAAAGGCAGAAGCAGAAAGAAGGAAGAAAAATTAATGGGTCATAAAACTATCCCACGTACTTTCCCAGGACTTAAACTATCTCTATACCAAATTTCATGTAAGTAAGGGTCGTTTTCAAAATAATTGTACATAGTTTAAGGGCTTAATGAAAACAAAATCACGATCGTTTCCTTTGTATAACGAAAGTTAGTCATACAAATTATATGGGTAACTTGCGTTACACAAAGGAATGAATTAAGTTTTGTTTTAATTAAATCCCTTAATTGTGTACAATTTTTTTGATATTGACTCGTAAATCAGTCAAGCGGTTTAAGCCTCAGGATTAGTGTCAATTGGTAGCCTCTGTCAGTTGGTCACCGCGTTTTCCAACTTTGTCATGTCTTTACGTTGACATTAACAAAATACGCCTTGCTAAACTAGCAAGGGTGAAAGCCAAAGAGAGACAAAAAATCTTTGTCATGTCTCTTAGCTCTACTCGGCAATGTGTCACCGGCTCATTAAGGTTGTCCCCCGCAGGCTGTCTCTAGAGTTGGAAGGCCTGCAGCAAACTGGTGCGGCGGTGCGTGAACATCAATTGCTCGGCGATCGCTCCCTCTCCCTCGACGACGAGTTCGCTGACGCCATCACCACGGTGAGCCTGACAATGTCTGCCATACCTATTCTAGCGTATACAAACTTTAGCACTTATTAGTACATTACTGCAGCGGCCGCGAAATAGGGGATTGCCGGCCGAGTGTTAACGAGGCCATCTAGAGATACGAGGCCAAGGCTTGTATAGAGTTTTTCTCAAACATTCATCATCATCACCACCATCATCACCGCCATCATCATTACCATCACCATCACCATCACCATCACCAACAACATCATCAACATCCATCAACATCCATCAACATCCAACAACATCCGTCAACATCCATGAACAAGAACATCCATCAACATCCATCCATCCATCCATCCATCAACATCCATCAACAACCATCAACATCCATCAACATCCATCAACATCCAACAACATCCATCAACATCCATCAACATACATCAACATCCATCAACCAACATCCATCAACATCCATCAACATCCATCAACAACCATCAACCAACATCCATCAACATCCATCAACATCCATAAACATCCATCAACCAACATCCATCAACATCCATCAACATCCATCAACCAACATCCATCAACATCCATCAATCAACATCCATCAACATCCATCAACATCAATCAACATCCATCCATCCATCCATCCATCAACATCCATCCATCCATCCCTCCGTCCGTCCGTCCGTCCGTCCGTCCATCCGTCCGTCCATCCATCCATCCACGTCGACCACGTCGACCTATTAAACGTCATGGTGCTGTGTCACATAAAACAATAGACGATCACTTTGCTGGCCTTGGCCAGCAATGTTGTATGAAATTCCATTATTGACCTCTCGTCTAGCCGCACCTGCAACGTGACAGTTCGTGGCGTATTTTAAGGAACATAACGTCAATATTTCATAGCATGTTTGAGAAAAAATACTTAATTTACTACACGACTAAAGAAGTGCAAAAGCGTCTGGTCGACGCTACTGGAGACCAAAGTGCTGCCAGCTATCTTTCTCAACGAATCGCCATCGCCAATCAACGAGGGAATGCTGCCAGCATCTTGGGCACGATGCCACGGGGGCCTTTTTTAGACTTTCATTGGTTTCACCACCTATTGATAGTATATGTTTGTGTCCCACTGCTGGGCAAAGGCCTCTCCTCTTGACTTCCACATGTCCCTATCTAGAGCTATACTTGGCACACTCACTTGATTCCGCGTCTAAATAGGTCGGCATTTAATTTATTGCTATTTTTTTAGCCTGTGATCGAGAAGAAAGACTTAGTGGCGCCGCCCCATCCGGAGAAGAAGATACCGCTCTTCAACTACTTGCTCGACACGTTCCAGACTAAATTCACTGGAAGGTAAGTGCTTCAATTCAAACCGTATTCTTTAAGTTCTACATTGCTTTCTTCTGATTACCGATTCTGGAAGAAGTTTTCTACTAAATTTATAGGTCCTATACCGCCCTATCACAAAAACTTAGAAGATTTTTGAACATGTTTTAAGCATGTCCGATTTAACCATTAGGCAGAGTAGGTAACTGCTTAGAGGCCCCGCATTGGCTTGGGCGCCGCACGCCCAAAAAAGAAGTCGATAATATATCAGAGTGAAAAATCATTTTAAAATTTGTATCCTCGATGACATTAAATATTATTACAATTTAAATTCAACCCACGCTGTCAGTTGACTTAGACTTGAAAAATGCAGTTGATATTTGGCTCCGAGAATTGTATTGATCGGGGGCCCCACATTGTTAATCCGGTCTTGGATACCTGTTGACTTATTCCCATAAAGGCCCTACCGAGCTTTTGGCGCTAATCGATTTTAGTTATTCTATGCTCTCGTGTATGTGTGCGTGAGAGCAGCTAGAATCAAAGCCGTGCGTAAGCGCAAGCGACACGAGTTCCCCGACCGATGGCCGAAAGAGAACTAACGCAATTAACTATTGGACAAGGGGGAAGCACGATGACTCAAGATAGGCTGGTTAGACTGCGCGTGTATTTAGGTATTTTTATCGTATTACTAAAACAAATACATATTTAAAAAATGCAGCAACACTACGCCCTAGAATACATCTTGTTTTATTAACATTCAAAAAGTCATGACCTGCCGTGCAGTATTTACGTCGTACTAGGAATTTATTTTTAGAGACGACTTTAGATTTTGTTTTCTATCGAGCGAACTACAAGTAATCGTGTTTTGATTAACACTGGTCATTAGAGTGAATCCTCAAATATCCTACAGATGAATTTCAGGACTAAAGCACTAGATTAAATGAATGCAATAAATGCGTCAAAAGCTCGGTAAGGCCTTAAACCGTCAACTCGATTTCAGCGACACCAAGCCTCAATCAACTGAGTCCACCGACGCGATCTACTGCCAAGAGTTCTACCGCACCTTATACCCGGAGTGCAAGACCTCGGAGCAGTATTACTCGTACACTCGGTTCAGCGTGCCCGACGCGCCGGAGTCGGGAGTGGCCCAAGCGATGCTGCAGTGGTACTATGTACAGAACTGTTTGGAGGACGGGCTCGACGACGATATGGAGGGCGAAGGTGAGTGAGGTGGGGGTTTTACACACTTGGTTTGTTAACGATTTGTTTTATACAGTGTGTTACCAAGATGCGGGCATTTCCTGAAACATTAATCGGAATATGTCAGCAGACTATTTTACTGTAATTGACTAAAGTTTCCATACATTCATCGATTTCCAAAGTAACCGCGTAGTGTTTAACGTTCAAGGTGTGATTACATTTGAAATTGAAAAATTCCGGAATTTTCGCAACTTACCTACAGCTCGCGCTCTGGGCCATGTCCCTTGTTATTTTTTAAATCGCAGTGTTCCGTAAATATTAGGTCGGGGCAAAAGTATTTTCGTATTTTTTAACAAAGGAAAATGTTTCATAATAAAAACCTCATCTTTCACACTAAAATTTCCAGACTTGAAACGCTTGAACCACATTTGTGCTACTCTTATTGATACCTACCGCATTAGGTCCATAAACCGCACAAATTTTATTCGCGGCGTTCGTCGCATTGTTAACTTTTTTTTTTAAACTTTAAAATGTACCGAATTTCATCGTCACACACGTTCATTTTGCTTGCTTGAAAAACAATTGTTTGTTTGTTTGTTTTTTTATTTAATTATTGCATCTTCAGAATGTCAACATTTAATGGTATTAAAACCAGCCAGTTACATTCAGCACAGCCAAAGAGGTTTGATTTCTAATAATACATTAAAAATACGAAAATACTTTTGCCCCGACTGGTGGCGTGTCTCATGGAATAATAAGCTGCTTTTAATGTCAATCGCAGTGGTTCAGAAATGCGCGGACGAGCTACTCAACAAAGACACGGCTCTGAGTGTGGCGTGTCGTTTGCGGACGCGCGGCGCGTCGCCCCGCGTGTCGCGCGCGGCGGCCTGCGCGGCGCTGTACGCGCTGGCGCTGGAGTGCTGCGCGCCGCGACTGCGGGACAACGCGTACCTCGCGCCGCCGCCGCAGGTGACTGGACACACTGTGCCACTGTAGCCACAGCGCGAGTGTGGCGTGTCGCCTGATGCGCGGCGCGTCGCCCCGCGTGTCGCGCGCGGCGGCCTGCGCGGCGCTGGAGTGCTGCGCGCCGCGACTGCGGGACAACGCGTACCTCGCGCCGCCGCCGCAGGTGACTGGACACACTGTGCCACTGTAGCCACAGCGCGAGTGTGGCGTGTCGCCTGATGCGCGGCGCGTCGCCCCGCGTGTCGCGCGCGGCGGCCTGCGCGGCGCTGGAGTGCTGCGCGCCGCGACTGCGGGACAACGCGTACCTCGCGCCGCCGCCGCAGGTGACTGGACACACTGTGCCACTGTAGCCACAGCGCGAGTGTGGCGTGTCGCCTGATGCGCGGCGCGTCGCCCCGCGTGTCGCGCGCGGCGGCCTGCGCGGCGCTGGAGTGCTGCGCGCCGCGACTGCGGGACAACGCGTACCTCGCGCCGCCGCCGCAGGTGACTGGACACACTGTGCCACTGTAGCCACAGCGCGAGTGTGGCGTGTCGCCTGATGCGCGGCGCGTCGCCCCGCGTGTCGCGCGCGGCGGCCTGCGCGGCGCTGGAGTGCTGCGCGCCGCGACTGCGGGACAACGCGTACCTCGCGCCGCCGCCGCAGGTGACTGGACACACTGTGCCACTGTAGCCACAGCGCGAGTGCGGCGTGTCGCCTGACGCACTGACCTGCACGCACTGTAGACACAGATTGCACCATTAGACCATTTAATTATTTCATAATTTATGGCATACGCATTTTACTTATCAACCTAATTGTTCTTACTAAACAAATTCCCGCCATATAAGACCGCCTGCGTGAGGCCACGCGGGGCGTGAAAAAATTTGCAAGTAAAGCCGGAGTAAAAAGCCTTAAAACATACCCATTCATCCTCTTCTTGAAAAGCAGTGCAGTAATGGAAGAGAAGCGTTTGGTTAATTCGAAAGTTTAGTCAACCCGGGGAAATGGGTGGTTAGTACCCTTCGCCACTGCTGGCCGGCTTCGGATAGTTGGCCTTCACTAGCTCACCGATCGTAGTGTATCTGCTATAGGACCTCTGCTCACGATGTAGTTTATGATGGAAGAGTAAAGGGGCGTCGATACTAGTTTGATGAGCATCCCACTGTCCAGTACACTGCATAGTTACGTAGGCTACATAGTTACCATCCCGTTGCAGCTAGCCCGAATGACGTTGGAGAGTCAAACCGCTACCGACGAGCAAATGGAGCTGATACGGGGCTGCCTGGCCAGGCTGAGCGGCTGCGGCGAGGCGGAGCGCGTCCGGGCCTGCGGTGTGGGCGTCAACGGGCTGCTGTTCGCCGCCGACGCAGACTACCGGCGGGAGGTCGTGTACAGGCTCGCCAGGTGACCAAACATGTTTACAGGCTGACCAGGAAAACTCGAGCAAGACGATGTGGAAAGCTGATGAAATCCTAGTAGTATAAATGTGAAAGTTCGTGAAGATGTTCGGATGTTTGTTACTCAATAACAGCTGAACGGATTTACATGAAATTTGGTATGGAGAGAGTTTGAGACCCTTGAAATAACATAGGTTAGTTTTTATCCCGGAAAATTGCATAGTTCCCGCGGGATAGCGATAAACGAAAAAAGGGCAACAGCTAGTAATAAATAAATATCACGAGAAAATTCACATCAGTACACACCTATTTCCAACCCAAAGTAAGCAATTGTTTTTATTCCGCTTTGAGAAAAAATGGCGAAAGGCAAAAACCCTCAGTTTTAGACTTCGGTCTTCTTATAGAGTCTATTTCTAATTCCTAACTTACTAAAAAAAGAAACATGGGGTGTCTCTCGTATTAGTAGTCTAGGTGCCCGAAATTTTTTATCGAAACGGAAATGAAACTGTGTGTTCACGGTTGGGTTTCCGTTCGAACCAACGTTGAAAAAGAACTTCGTATTGCTTCGAAACGGGATCCTATCGATGTTTAGAAAATTTTATTTCCGAAGGTTTAGAATCCCGAAAACTTCATTTGTCCGAAAGCATTTTTTTCTGAAACTGTAAATATTTCAGGTTTTATTTCAGGACCATCGTGTAGAACCCTTTAGGTTAGGTTAGGGTTGTTTTATAAAAATCCTGAAATATTTATAGTTTTAGAAAAAAATGCATTCGGATAAATGAAGCATTCGGGATTTTGAATATTCGGAAAAAAATAATTCTAAATTTTGATAGGTAACTCTTCGAAACATGTCAGGCATACCTCGACTATTAATACGTACGTACGCAGTGATCTGTTTTTCTTATTTTCGTTATGATTTCTGTGTCTGACGGTAGTTTTAATTCAAAAGTACCTAACTACTTACTATTTGCCAACCGCTGCTCACTTTGAGTGGGTGTAAAAAAAGATACTTCTACTGAATTAAGGTTTATTTTATTTTTTGACCGCAGATCGCCAAACGCCGAGCATTTGGAGCTGGCGTGTTCTCTCGCTACCAAGTACGAGATGGACGCGTTGGAAGTATGGCTGCAACACGCAGAGGGTGACCCTTCGCTGTCTCACCTCACTGCCGGCAGCCTGCCTTGCATCGACCCTTCTACCCACACTCGGTAAGGACACCCTAGACTAGCTGTAGGGACCTGTAGCGCCATCTAGTCGTCAATTAAAGAAACCGCTACGTAGTGCATCGAACGCTCGCCAACGAGGCTCTGACTGACTGGCCCTTGCAAGCGCCCGCATAACGCGCAGACTACACTCCGATCCGAACCGAGCTTCGGTCTAAAAAGGGAGGGTGATGTAGCGACCTCTAGCGCCATCTAGTATTTAATTAGAGAAACCGCTACGTTCTTCATCGAACGCTCGCCAACGAGGCTCTGACTGACTGGCCCTTGCAAGCGCCCGCATAACGCGCAGACTACACTCCGATCCGAACCGAGCTTCGGTCTAAAAAGGGAGGGTGATGTAGCGACCTCTAGCGCCATCTAGTATTTAATTAGAGAAACCGCTACGTTCTTCATCGAACGCTCACCAACGAGGCTCTGAATGACTGGCCCTTGGAAGCACTCACATAACGCGCAAACGGCACTGCAATTTGTACCGAGCTTCGGTTTAAAAAGGGAGGGTGATGTAGCGACCTCTAGCGCCATCTAGTCGTCTAAAGTCTAGTTTTGACTGCTTCTTTAAGTTGCAGTCGAAACTTAGTGTGGAGATTCTGATACATTTAGACACTCATTGAATTTTTCTAATGTACGTTTTTTTTGTCATGTTGACAGAGGCAAAAAAATTATCATGAACTTGATCGTAAAAAGTTTCCACTCTGATACACGCTTCGCCTTCCTAGACTGCACTTAATATTGTTTTTTTTTTATTGTTTGATATGTCTGTGCCAGAATCCGCGAAGGGCTGTGGCCGGTCATAGCAGGCAGCGACCACAACGCTCTGATCAGCTACTTCACTATACTGCGCAGCGTGGACGACAAACCGCCGCTGTGGGGGCTCACCGCTGCCGATCACATCAAGCTGCTGAAGAAGGTCAAGTCAGCTGCTCCTGGTGAGATCCATTGTCACGTCATGGAATTATTATTTCATGGTATCACTAGGGGCCGGAATTCTCGTGGCATTTTGAGGCTGTCATAGGGACTTCTCATTTATCTTATTATACATACAGCCAGCCAATTTGATTCCTAGGCCACTATAGAACCGTGTCGCATTAATTACTACGTCAGTGTGGGTCAAAGAATATTATCAACTTTTCGATCACAACATGCAATAAACATAAAGGTTTTTTTGCCGACGAAAAAACATGACAAACATGAGGAGACTGTTCGGTTTAAGAAATTTTGATTTTGGGGAACGAATAGACAGGAGACCTGAAACAAATAACACGAGTTATGGATGGTATACAGGCAACATAAGACGTTTTTACATTACAAGTTAAGTTAAAGGGTATATAAAAGTTTTCGCTCCATGACATGAGAAGAAAAAGAAGTTTTGACAGACGGACAGTGACAATTCAAGTTATTAATACACGAGCAAACTCCTTTTCTATTCATTATCGTTGATACGTTCGCAAAGATCGAGATGTCAATATGACATGTATGTCATGTAGATTTTTAAATCACTCAATAATCATTTTTTGTAGATGACAAATAAATTGATTCATTATGACATATTTCTATAGTGGCCTAGGAATCAAATTGGTTGACTGCACATCCGTGGTGGAAAGGGACACTCAGCAGTAAAATAAATAAATATCACTGAATAATTCACACCAATTTGACCTAGTTATAGATTAGTTAGAATCTTGTCTCTGTTTCCTCTCAGAGTTGGACTACAAGCTCCTGCTCTCCCAGCCGTCTGCCGAGGAGTTCTCCCGGCACGTGCTGGGCATCATCAGGCCGGAGACTGTGGGCATGGTGACCAAGCTGCTCCGAGCCCTGCCGCCCGCCCTGCGGCTGCCGGTGCCAGTCAACACCCTGTATACCATGTGGCTAACCAGCTACTTCTTCAGCGTGAGTTGTGATGCACTATACCAAGGATGATATAGACTGGATTAGCATTCGCCATAGTACAGATCGTCCGCAGAAAAATAGTTCGATTATTAAATCTAGATGGCGCTGAAATATAGCCCGAGGGTTTGAAAGCAAAACAATAAGGCTGCGTTTCCACCAGAGATGTACGAGGATGCGTTGCGAGGGATGTGTGTATCATGAACCAATAGAAACACTTAATTTAAAAGGTCCTAAGTGAATGAAGTGTTTCTATTGGTTCATGACAAACACATCCCTCGCAACGCATCCTCCCTCGCACATCTCTGGTGGAAACGCAGCCTAAAACTACAGATGTTTCATATTACTACAAATGTATTATTTTTTAATACATTTACAGTAATATGATATATCTGTAGTCTTATTGTTTTGCTTTGAAAGCCTCGGGCTATATTTCAGCGCCATCTATATTTAATAACCGAACTATTTTTCCGCGGACGATCTGTATAGTCGACCAAGTAAGTGCTTTATCATTTTTAATGACAGTTCCTTCATCAGAATAAAAACAATAAGATTGATTGTCATATTGACTTGTGAGTGAAAATAGCCTTTGATGTTTTAAGTCGTACAACTGACATTGAACCTTAGGGTGGTAATGGAATTTCTTGGTCGACTATACTATGGCGAATGTTAATCCAGTCTATTTCATCCTTGGTTAAACGGTCTAGCTATAGTATCAGCTTTCACTGGGCAGCGTCTATTCTATTGTACAGGAGCCCAGCAACGGTTCGTCGACCAGCAACAAGAAGTGGATGCAGCGGTACCGGCAGTGCGCGAGCTACTTCAACAAGCTGGCCAAGAAGGAGCTGCTACGCTTCCTCGCAGACACCTGCTTCAGCGACCAGGGCTTGCGCCGGTGAGAGAACCCTCATCATCATAACTTTTAGGGCTCCGTAACCAAAGGGTAAACGGGATCCTATTACTAAGACTCCGCTGTCCGTCCGTCTGTCTGTCACCAGCCTGTATCTCATGAACTGTGATAGTTAGTTGAAATTTTCACAGATGATGTATTTCTGTTGCCACTATAACAAAAAATTACTAAAAAACAGAATACAATAAATATTAAAGGGGGCTCCCATGCAACAAACGTGATTTTTTTTGCTTGTTCTTGCTCGATATTGATAAGGGCAACAGGTAGACGCTTGAAATATTCACAGAATATTTAGTTATTGTATTCACATTAAAAATAAATATTTGACTTTAAACATGAAACTACCGTGAGACTCACTCATAGTGAAAATAAACGGATCACTCACGTGTTAAAACTACATTAACTCGACATGTTTCGTTCTAATCCGTAGCCCATCTTCTCGGAGTCACACGTCACGGCGGCTGCCAGACGTATCAATTGGCCTTTAGGAAAATCTTATTAAAATAACCTTTATCTTGTCTTATAATTAGATTTATATTTTTGTTGTAGTGTGCCATCGGGGACGCGTAATCTGATGCTGATGCAAGCTGTGGACTACTGTCAACAAGAACAGGAGAACGACTTCAAGTTCACTAAAGAGTACGTGTTGTATGGTTAAGTTGATGTTCATGGCCGGAATGGAATAGCCTCTTGCAGCCCAGTGTCTTATACAGCGTGTCCCGCAAGTAGTACGACAAACTGAAATGGGAGATTGGTGGGCAGCTCATCTACCAAATATCAAAAAATGACCTTAGTAAAAGTCTCACCGTTTTCGAGGAATTTCGATACCCGCACATTGACCTATAATAACAACTAGACTCCCAATCACGCTCAAAAATTGTCGGAAGCAAAAGTCTGCACACGCGTCTATTGCGCAGTATTTTGGTTCAGTTGTGTTTCGACCGCGCGTTTATTACAACGTCACTTCTCGCCCCGTATTCGTATATGTCTCTTTCGCACCGTAATCAAACTCACGAGAAAAAAAGGGACAGACAGTCTAGCTTCCGCTTCGCATGACCACTCCACTGCATTCTTTACTCTTTAGGCGGTTTCCAGCGCGTGACGTCATGTCACTACTTCTAACGATCGTATTCAATTGACAATAAACATAACTGCTATGAAATAAGGTGTTAATTTGAATGAATGCTGTTAATGTTATTTGTATAAATTGATGTATACGTACACACAACGCTGCTCGGACGTTTTTTGATGAACTTTTGTTAAGCGATTGGGAGTCTAGTTGTTTTATTGTACGTCAATCTACCCGCACTAAGATTTTGAGATGTGATATACGGATTTTTTGCATTTATTTTTACTGAAAAATAATCTTGAATAGTCGAGTTATCAGATGCAAAAACTATGTCAGTTTTTTTTTATTTCAATTTAAATGTTGCTTCTCCTAAACGTTGGTCAAGATTTGATCTATCACAGTGAATAATAAAAAAATTACATGACCACTGTTTAACTTACAAGCTTAAAAACATGTCCATTCAATGGACATTCAAAAATGATAAATAGCTTACCAAAAAAATATTTACAGGAAAAAAAAACTCCACACAAAGCATTAAGCAGTCTACATATCTCGTTAAGCCAGAGCCACCACCACCACCACCACCGCAATGAACCGAAACAATAAAACAATAAAACGAATTTAAAACACGTCGATGGCAGTTTGGGAGTAGTTGCAATAGAGAGATCTCTCTCCAGGCAGATGTTATGCCTGGGGACCGAAGTCCAATGGATGAAAGTTGGAAGTTGTATTTATGCAGCCGAGTTGAGAAACTTCGATAGCGTGATGTAGGATTGTAGTATAGTTCCTTATGTGATGACTAGATGGCGCTAGTAGTCGCTACAGCAGTCTTTCAAAATTTAATGCAACGATAAAATGTAGTCAGTGGCTGCATGGAATTTAATGTCACTTCATGCATACCTCCGTCCGACTGCATTTTATCGTTGCGCTAAATTTTGAAAGACTGCCATCGACGTGTTTTAAGTTCGTTTTATTGTTATTGAACATTTTATCTTGTTTCCACCTTTTCAGTATTTCTGCAGGCGGGTTTTTGATTTTTTAATTTATTATTTTATTTATACCGCAGGCGGGTTATTAGTTTTATTTAATTACTTTTTTAATTAGATTTTTTTCCCTCGCAATGTGATGAAAACCATTGTGTGTATCACGGGCAGTAAGGGGATTACAAACTCGAGTCATTAAAAACCCTCCGCCTTCGGCGTCGGGCTTTTAATAGACTTTCGTTAATAATCCCCTACTTACGGCCCTTGATGCACAATATACTATTATGTTCATGTAAATGTTACGTTTCCAGCGAGATGTCGTGGACGCAGGTCGGCCAGGAGCTGATGCGGTGGCAGCGGTTCCTGGAGAACTTCCACTCCGACACCATCCAGGGCATCGTCGACAACAGCGGCGTGCCGCGCGACGACATATGGCCGTGAGTGCTTTTAGGGCTCCGTACCCAATGGGTGCCAACGGGACACTGTTGCTGAGACTCCGTTGTCTATCTGTCTGTCACAGGGCTCTGTCTCTTAAACCGTAGTAGCTAGACACTTGAAATTATCACCGATTATGTATTAGGTAGAGCTTGTCTAATTTAAAATGTCGCGCCCCACCACCGCATTTACGCACAGGATTTTGAACCTATTGAAGCTGTATTTAGGGCCTTTTTCTACTTTCAAGTCCTGTGCGTAAATGCGGTAGTGGGGCGCGTCATTTTAAATTAGACAGGCTCTACTGTGGCCGCTATAACAACAAATACTAAAAATAAAATAAAGTTAAAAATTAAAGGGGGTCGTATCGTCATACAAGAAGCGAGTTTATTTACAGTGTTGTTAACTCGTTCTTTATAATGGTGTTAACTAGACACTTGAAATTTTCATCGATTATGTATATATGAATGTATTACTGTGGCCGGTATAACAACATATAGTAAAAATATAATTATATTAAATATTAAGGGGGGTTAAAAGTCATTAATTAATTCTGTTTAAGAATCATCGCTAGAACTATTATCGACATCCCGCGTGAACCATTATTTTTTAAGGACTAAAGTACTTTTTATCCCGGAAAATTGTAAAAAAATGGAAAATTGATAATGTGGTATGTAGGTTATTTTATTTATTCGTAAAGGGCAAAGGGACTGGTCCAAGCAGCCATGTTTGTGTAACATGCATGTTTTTATTTAGAGACGCGTTTTGGAATCAATATTCAAGCTAAAGAGACTCATCAAATGAACACAATGTACTATCGCCCCCGACGTCAGCTTGCCATTTTCAAAACAAATTTGCTTGCAGCCGTTGAAGTTTATTGGTATGGATTGGTATGGACAGATGTCTAGCCACTGCACGCAAACTGGGCCTTTAAGGTGCCAAGCTGGCGTCTGGGCCGATGGTACACTCGATAGGCCAGCGTTTACACTCTGGGTAGCTACTCTCCAGCAATAGACACCTTATGAACAAAGATCAATGATCTATCATCGTTTTAGGGACATCGAGCGGAGCCACGGCGACTTAGAGGCTATTATACCGTGCCTGGGGCGGCTGGTGCTGGCGGACTTACGGCCGGCGGCGCTGGGCACGCTGCTGCAGTGCCTGCACGTGCCCGCGGACGCGGCGCGCGTGCTCGCGCACCTCGCCAGCACGTGCCCGCCACAGTGAGTCGAGTCATCACCATTACCGACCATCATCGACCATTATCGACCTTAAGGGGGTACCGTGTTTTTGTCGCATTTATTGCATTTATTTAAACTCGTGCTGTATCATTACTGGCAATGCTGTAGTCCTGAAATTCATATGTAAGATATTTGAGGATTCACTCTAGCGACTAGTCTTTTTCGAAACACGATTACTTGTACTTCGCTCGATAGAAAAACAATCCAAAGTCGTCTCTAAAATATAAATTAAACTCGTAGTACGACGCTAATACTGCACGGAAGGTCATGACTTTTTGAATGTTAATAAAACAATATGTTTTCTAGGGCGCAGTCTGGCTACATTTTTAAAATATGTATTTGCTTTAGTAATATGATGAAAATACCCAAAAACACGCGCAGTCCGACCAATCTATCTTGAGCCATCGTGCCTCCCCCACGCGGCCCCACGCCCGAAATCGCCCACCCAAAATCGATTAGCGCGAAAAACGCGGTACCCCCTTAACACTCGCTTAAAATTAACCCGGACGACCGGATTGACGAGTGTGTAGAGAACCTGACTACGAAGCTTGAAGTCGCGAGTTTGAGCCCCGATCGGTGGAGAGATTTGTATAAACAATACAAATGTTTGTGCTCGAGTCTTGGATCATCATCATCATCATCATCATTTCAGCCGAAAGACGTCCACTGCTGAACATAGGCCTCCCTCATCGCTCGCCATACAATCGGGCCCGCGCCATACGCATCCAACGCGATCCCGCAACCATAACTAGGTCGTCGCTCCATCTTGGATGAAAAGTCGTAGAGTCTTTTATGTTTAATATGTAATTAAGCAGGTGTGCGCAGATTTCCTCACGATGTTTCCTACACCGTAAAGCTCAAGGTAAATTTCAAATTTAATTACGCGTAAATTCCGTAAAACTCAAGGTGCGAGTCCTGGTAGAACCCACGGCCCTCTGCTTGAGAGGTCATAGGTCAAATCACACTATACTATAAATACACACAATATACTGCCACCACAGCTATAATTGTTGTTCTATTATGTTATATTTTGCACTCCTAGAACAAAAGAGAAACTCAAATGGTTATGTTTTTAGTTCTTTTTTGCTCCGGCTTATTTGCAAAATGTTTCACGCTCCGCCACTGTTGGTTCATTAACAGCCTATTCATATATTTCGTACTAAATACAAACTGAAATATAGATGCACAGAAAAAACCCTAGAAAAAAGACCAATGCTGGGAATCGAACCCAGGTCCTCAGCATGCCGTGCCGTGTGCCATACCCCTACACCACCACTGGTCTAGAGATTAGACACGAATCTTTCCTATACATCATAATTTCAGTCTGCTAAATCATCACCTTATGCAGTGACAAGCGCACATCTTTGTTACACCCTCTATCGAGAGATTTTAACACTCCTTCGGAACTAACCGCTCAGCTCACCTGGACAAGAGATGGCGCTACTGTGCAACTTTAAACAAGTTAGCTATGAAGTATCTTTTTGTATTTATTTTTTCAACTTCATTTTTTTATTACTTTTACGGTCATCCCGTGAAATCATATATTTCGTACTAAATACAAACTGAAATATAGATGCACAGAAAAAACCCTAGAAAAAAGACCAATGCTGGGAATCGAACCCAGGTCCTCAGCATTCCGTGCCGTGTGCCATACCCCTACACCACCACTGGTCTAGAGATTAGACACGAATCTTTCCTATACATCATAATTTCAGTCTGCTAAATCATCACCTTATGCAGTGACAAGCGCACATCTTTGTTACACCCTCTATCGAGAGATTTGATTTTGTGCATCTATATTTCAGTTTGTATTTAGTACGAAATATATAATTTCACGGGATGACCGTAAAATTAATAAAAAAATGAAGTTGAAAAAATAAATACAAAAAGATACTTCATAGCTAACTTGTTTACAGCCTATTCACTCTAGTCGTGAAGAGCCCAACAAGAAAAAGGTTTCTAAATAAACGAATCCTTTCCAGCGAAGTCCAAACCCTGGTCACTCGGCTGACTCAGTACCACAAAGAAGGCACCAAATTGCCAGAAGACCTACTGGAGACCGTGATGCAGAAGGCCACAGAGTCCGGGCTCCCGCCGCACAAGCAGATAGGGCTCCTGGCGCTCAGTCAGAAGGGCCAGCTACAAGACAGCGGGGACCTCGGCAAAGTGGCGCGGTACACCGCTGACCTGCTGAAGGCCGAGTGGGAGGAAGAAGGTTACGCTCAGGAGTTGACTGGTAACGACTGGCCTTACGGAATTCGATTTTCGAACTTCGTAATTTTGCTGTACCGTTCACGTTAAAAGTAAACGAAAAATTGAAAGGGAACGGCACGATTCGGATTTCGAATTTCTGAGTGACCCCTGTGGGATCTTTAATAGTACATTACTGCAGAGGCCGGGACTTAAGGGGTTGCCGGCCGAGTATCTAAGGTATGATACGAGGCCGGCAACCCCTGTTCCGGCCGAGGCTTGTATAGTGCTTTTCTCAAACATGCACCATCACCATCATCATCATCATCATCATCATCATCATCGTCGTCGTCATCATGATGGTGATGATGACGATGATGATGGTGGTGATGATAATGATGGTGGTGATGGTGATGATGATGATGATGATGGTGATGGTGATGATGGTGATGATAATGATGGTGATGATGATGATGATGATGATGGTGATGATGATGGTGATGATAATGATGGTGATGATGATGATAATAATGATGATGATGGTGATGATGATGATGATTATGACGATAACGATGATGATGATGATGATGGTGATGATGATGATGATGATGACGGTGATATTGGTGATGATGATGTTGATGGTGAAATATTTATCTAGGCAGATCACCATTACCATCACCATCACCATCTTACCTTACCTTAAATAAGCGTAGTGGCAGAATGTCATAATGAACCAAAACGCAAATATTGCTTAGGTATAGTTTTTTTTAAAATGGCTAAATGCTATGATGCCATAGACCTATAAACATCATGGTGCTGTGTGACATGAAACAATAGACGATCGCATTGCCGGCCTAGGCCTGCAACGATGTATTTTGAAGCCTGTTTTAAGGAACACAACGTAAACATTGCATAGCAAGTTTGAGAAAAGGCTTTTTGTTAGTTGTCTAAATTTCAAGTTTAAGGTTTTTTGTAACCAAAGCTTTCATTTCATTTCATTTATTTTATTGCAAATCACACTTATCAATAGTAGATCTTACATTCAGTTAGTCATGTGTGACACCCTGCAAGGGCACAGCAACATAGGAGGGGTTACTATATTTAAACTTATCTTACTATGTAATTGAAAATTATCTTAATTAAATATTTCATGCATTTAACTATAATAAAAACCTACATTCCTACTTTTACATACAGGTATATTCATTACGAACTATTTGGAGAAGTATAAAAACAACATTAAAACAGTACACATAGCAGTGACACCAAGATCATGATGATGATGATGACATAGCAGCAACACCAAACAAAAACATACACAATAATAAGTGGTTGTACAATAATAAATTTTACTAACATCGATTTTATCCCATGCTTAATGCAAATAAATTCAATTTCATTTCATAAAGTAATATACTACATTTTTTTTTAATTAGTCTTATTAAATTCTTATCCTTAATGGAATAATTTACCAGTTGTCAATACACAATATTAATTTGTATTTTCATTGAAATATTCTGTAATGTCATAAAAACACTTACCGATGCTTTTTTCTTGTTACACGAATTTTATCTCGTGGAGAACCTAAGCATTTTTATATGAAACAGTATAAAATGAAGATGTCACTTGGACAACTGGGCACTGGATGGAATGCGTTCCATTTTGCGACTGCAGTTTGTCTTATTTTAGATGTAAAAAAAGTGATTTTAACTACAAAGATCGGTAACAATGTTCTCATGGCTTGGTTGTTTAACGTATTCGCTGCCGGCTGTCAGACTCGAGATTGCTCCAGGTGCCAGAAACGCATGCGTTGAAATGACTACTAAGCTATGACAGCGGTTCTCATATCATAACACAAGCTTTACTTACTTAGGGGATATTTTCTTTTATTTTAATGGTATCAATTTATATAATTAACGGATGTCATACTTGGACATAAATACATGTATTGAACAGTGATATCTAGAGCAATGCTAGGGGTTTCTTTGAAGGATAAAATGCGCAATCACATTATCCGATAAAGGACGAAAGTCATCGACATTGCTCAAAGAATTAGTTCGCTGAAGTGGCGTCGGGCTGGCCAAATCTGTCGCAGGGCTGATGAGCGGTGGAGCAGACGAGTCCTCGGATGGGGAAACGTAGTGTAGGGCGTCCTGAGGCACGGTGGACGGATGACCTTAAGAGGGTCGCTGGCGGCGGGTGGATGCGAGGGCGAAGACAGAGTGTTGTGGCGCGCCATGGAAGAGGCCTATGTCTAGCAGTGGACTGCGATAGGCTGATGTTGATGATGATGATGATCTAGAACTTTGGATTTTGCAGACGAGAAGCTGGTGTCGGAAGAAGGGCGGCGCGAGGCGTTCGGGCGGTTCCTGGCGCTGGCGGACACGTGGCAGCGCAGGAAGGCGCTCGTGGACGTGCTCACCTGCTGGCCAGCCCTCCGCCCCGGGTACGTCCCACTATCTAGCACAGTGATACAGTAACATTATTTCCATATATTTCATACTAAATACAAACTGAAACATAGATGCGCAGAAAAAACCCCAAAAATAGCCATTACAAAAAAAATCAAGTAATATTTTTCTAAGGATTTCGTATGTGTACGGAATCATCCAAGTTTAGGTATGTTTTATACCTTAGGCTACTATTTACTCTTAAACTACAAATAATTTCCAAGCAATCTTAGCCGCTATAATTTTCCTAGTAAATTTGATATATTTACTACCATTCTGAATTTTGTCAAATTTTTCCACCTAACAGTTTAGATTTTAGAGGGGGGGGGGGACGCTCGATTTTAATGAAAATTTTCACTTTAATGTTGAATATTTCGCAAACAGATCACTGAATAGAAAAATCATGTTAGCAACCCCGCGATGGTTTTAAAAGACCTATCCAACGATACCCCACACTATAGGATAAGTCGAGAAAAAAAAATCACCCTCACTTTACGTCTATGGGAAGTACCCTAAAAAAAATTTTTTTTATTTTTTATTTTACCACTGTTGGCGTGACTGATATGTATATTCATGCCAAATTACAGCTTTCTAGTACTAACGATCTCTGAGCTTAGCCGCGGACAGACAGACAGACAGACGGACAGACATGGCGAAACTATAAGGGTTCCTAGTTGACTACGGAACCCTAAAAAGACCAATGCTGGGAATCGAACCCAGGTCCTTGGCATTCCATGCCACGTGCTAAACCCCTACACCACCACTGGTCAGGAGTTTAGAGTTATAGATGGCGCTGTATCACTGCAAAAGTGATGATAGCAGGCTGGAATGTATGATGCATAGGAAAAATTTGTGTCTAAACTCCTGACCAGTGGTGGTGTAGGGGTTTAGCACGTGGCATGGAATGCTAAGGACCTGGGTTCGATTCCCAGCATTAGTCTTTTTTCTGGGGTTTTTTCTGTGCATCTATGTTTCAGTTTGTATTTAGTATGAAATATATGGATTTCACGGGATGACCGTAAAAGCAAAAAATGAAGCTGAAAAAAATAAAAATACAAAAAGATCTTTCAAACCAAACTTGTTAAAAAAGATTATTTCTACTTTGACACTCGGGACGTCTCAGTTTTAACCGTAAAGGTTCGTGTTTTCTCATAGAGTACTTATATAAAATCGTAGAATTTAATCACATACAATATCCAAACCTGTTTAATATAATTAATAACAAAACCTTAGCCTAGTGGTTATAGAGAAACTGCGAAGCTTGAGGCCTTGGGTTCGATCTCCAGCCAAGGCTGATTTGTATGAAAAATCAGAATTCAACTCTTGTGTAATATGTATACATATAAGTATGTTTGTCCTTTGTCATAACATAAGTATGTTCATCCATTGTCTAGTACTCTTTGCTTAGTTTGAGACTAGGTCAATTATAGTTGTCTTCTGATATTTACTTGTAATCTTTCTATGAATATGGGTGAGCGATAAATGCAACTATGACAAGCACTTCTAAGAGCCCGTTGTTTGATCAATAGGGTCAATCAACTTTTTTTTGTAAACGGTTTACTGCTACTTTCTATGAAAACCGAAATAATTAAAAAACTGATTATTTTTCCTTATTTAAAGTATACTTTTCAAAACCCTAGATTTTTGTAGTCAATAATGGTGTAATTGCCATATTTATTTTATTTTGTTTAGCTTCTATTTCGTTCGTGACCCAGGGGACAATGTTGTCCCCGAAATTTGTATGAAAATAGTGGTATTTCCCCTGGGTGACCGGATTTTTTCATAGAAATTCTTATTTTTTTGGTTTTCACATACGCACTATGATAAACAGTTTATCTAATTACTGCAAAATCATGGTTTCACTAATCAGAGATTACAGAGTTACTTGTAAAGGAGTAAATAGAAATTTACAAAAAAAAGTTGACTGACCCAATAGTTAAACAAACTAATAGTTAAAATATATGGCAAACATAACAATAGTTAACGCATTTCATAGGCAATTTGACTATTAGTATCTTTAACTACTGATCAAACAACAAGCACTAAACCATGCCAAAATACCTTTTCCCACGCTTGAGTTTGAGAGCACTAGCCCAGACTTGGCGTGTAAAGGCGTCTTTATAGAACCCAAAATTGTTTTCCCACAGCGAGAATCGCAGCCTTCATTGTGAATACTTGAACGCTTTGCTCGCCACCAACGACCAGAAGGAGAGTTTGGTGCTCATAAAGCTTCTACTGAGAAGGCCGACGCTTATCGAGGAGGTATGAAGTTATATAGCGAATGCGCCAAAGTCATAAGTTTTATACAGATTTCTGAGCCCCGTAAAAGTAAAAAACGTTCTACAAGGTGTCAGGCAATGAGCTGTGAACTTCTTTAATAATGCAAAATCATACACATAAAAGTACCACGGTTTTCGATATATTTGGGTATCTCTTTTTTTTTAGAAAATTTACACCTTCAGCCAATTTTTTGCTTTCGGTACTCATGTGGACGGTTATTTTTTTGCCTAATATTGTTGAATACCAGCTTTATAAGATAAATACTAAATTAAAAAAAATCGCAAGCGTTATTTTTACGTTTTTTGAACGAAATTTCTATTCAACTCCTAGTGCGAACGGTTCACTCGAGCGAAACCGCGAGTAAAAGCTACTTAAGATATAAAGCTTCAATGTTGCAATAGACTATTAAATTCCTTTGGAAACGCTAAAGGTAATGTAGAAAACGTTGTGTTTTATTTTTCAGGAAGTAAAATGGCTGACGGAGAACGCAAAAAGCGACGCTGTTCTGAACGCGATATGGGTCATTTTGCTGAGCAAGTGTGACCAGTGCAAAGACGACATAGTCTCGCTAGCTATCAAATATAAGGTACGATAAATAATGATAAAGTAAAGTGTGGAAATTGAGATGAAAGCAAAAGGCCTGGAAATGGCACCGTTTATAAAAACCGTTTAGTTCGTATTATTTGAATTTGAATTTAAAGTGTTAACTAAAACACGCTAATATAAAGTTAGCGTTATCTGAAATGCTTTCTTATGATACCTAGTTCAAAACTACAATATTAACGCGAAATATTACATGTAAACAATAAAACATTTTTTTTTTTCATTTTTCATATTTAATTAGTTGATTGCTTTAGGCGTTAGTTTGCGGAGATCCACTGTCAATAAACTACAACCTTTTTACCTTGCTCCTCTGCTATAACACGTGCACGACAGCTACGTCTGTGACACACAAAAAGCTCGTATCTCAAAATTGATAATCTGGCCAAGTGAACTTTACTAAGTGTGCATCAAGGTTCAGTTTGTATAACATATTGATTTGAGATACGACCTTTTGTCAAGTTGTGACGATATTTTATTATAGTCTGAGAGCTGATGACGAATTTAGGGACGGTATTTTAGGGACGATGAAATAAAAAAAAATCTTGGGCTATTATGCAACTGCAACCCCAACCTACTTCACTTTCACATAAATCGACACTAATCAAAAACATACCTATTTATTTACTTTTATCTTTTGTAGGAATCCATTCAGAAACTGGAAATAGACGACGACTTAGTAAAAGAACTCCTGGACAGCGGGATGTTCATCAAACTAGTATCGACGCCCATTTACTCTTCCGTCATAAATTACATCGTGAGCAGAGAGTGCTGTAGCAGCGAGCGCGCCGGCGTGTACACGGTGCAGTGGACGATCGGTGAGCTAGTGAAGGCCCACTACCTGTCGGAAGCCGGCCAGCTCCAGCTGTTGTCTATGGGCGTGCCGGCCGCTTTGCGCGGCTTCACGCAGGCGGTCTTATATGGCAGGAATTTGTTTAGTAAGAACAATTAGGTTGATAAGTCAAATTATATATGCTGTAAATTATGATTATTAAATGGTGCAAACGGTTTTAATATTGTTTGTTTTTATTCAATCCATGTCAAAGGAGCAACTTTTATGCAGTTATAAATAAGACCAGAACTTTCTCTTTATTGAAATAAAATGTACAGTCTGGTAAAACGGCCTTGTACAGTAGGAGCAGATACCACGTATTTATTTATTTTTCATACACTCATAATCAAAATGCAAAGCGTTAGCAGTAACAAAACGTACACAACTGTCAATGTCAAATGAAACTTAACAAAATTTGAGGTTATCTCTTTTCTAAATTACGATACAAACAAAACCCAAATACTAAACGACACAAAAGCATCAAAAATGCTAAGCGCGCTGAGAAACACACTGCGCGCACCCGTGAACAATGTGGTGCGTTTGTTTCAAACGTCTGCGCTTAGGGAGACCGAGAAATTCGATCACAAGCGAATCCCAGCCAGTGACGAAGGAGTACAGGGAGAGAAGATTGTGGATTTAGATGCTGTACTCAAACAGTACGTATTACTATCTAAAGATCTTATTTGTTTCGTGTAAAGACTGGTGTGTCTTAAAGTTTCTCAAATTGTACTCTTCATAAATCACCAGTTTCCCATAGATAAAAATCTTCCGATTGACACTTACGTACGAGTGCTGAATTCTATTAGTAATTCTCAAATTATAACTTTATTAAAAATTTTTTCAGGAAACAAAACATATTTCCAACACTTGAATCTGATAACCAATTATTTGACGGCATGCCATATAAACAACTGCCCATCTGCAACATTCGCGTCAGCCATAACAACACCATCGTGTCCATGACGGACCACCTTGGCTCCGTGAAGCTGATCAAGTCCTGTGGTATGGAGGGGTTCAAGAACACAAAAAAGGGAACAAATATTGCAGCACAGACCACTGCTATTAGTTTAGCTACAGTAAGTTCTTAACAATGTGTGATTCTATGATCATCAAATCGTCTGACCTTTTAAGTCAGAGTGCTTAACCTTTTGACCGCCAGCGTCGGCTATAGACGACAGTACGGTAATCCAAAATTAAACCTACCCGCATCTGCATAAGAATCAATTTTGTTCCAAACAAAAACGATGCGTGGCGGTCAAAAGGTTAATGGATGAATTAATGTTAAAATTGCGTGAAGTGTATGGATTGTGGCAGGGATATTGTATTTGTTTCTGCCTGGGTGAATATTCAGCTTCTTATGGCGTTTTTTTTTCTCTCAATACCATTTGAGCAAAGATTATTAAAAATAATGATGTTTAGGGTTAACTTTTTATGAGAACTTAAGACAGTAAGGTAAATACCCCAGTGCCAGACGGTGCCCCAATAGCTGAGACTTTCAATCTTAATTCGTAGCAATAAAGGCGACAAGTAGGGTGTTGATTATTGGAATTAAAGTGTCGAACACTGGGGTATTTACCTTGCCAATGCTGAATCTAGTTTGATCAAATTTCGTGCGGTTCATCCTTCGGTTGTGGTAATAAGCGGTCAAAATGCTTGAATATTCACCCAACTGTTATAATGTTTTTCTCATTTTCAGAAAGCCATTGACCGAGGTTACAAGACAATAAGAGTGAGAGTGCGAGGACTAGGACCAGGCAGATTGGTGGGTTGATGAATTACTATTTTTATCTATAATACACAGGCAGCTTATAGCTGATGGGTGCATGTCATTGTTCACTTGTGAATTGTCGTAAAAGTGCTTATGGGTGAATCACTTTTTCGTATTGTTAACTGTGTTCCCAGTTGTCCAAGTGACATCTTCATACTGTTTCATAGAAAAATGCTTAGGTTGTCCAGGAGACAAAATTTGTGTAACCATAGCAACAGGTGGCACGAAAATGTTGATTCACCCTTATCAAACCTGTTTTTAAAAGCCACAATGGGATGATATAAGTATACAATCGAGTTCTCCAATATCTGTACAGCCAACCGTTCATAAATATCTGTACATAGACCTTATTACCGTATTAACAAAATATGGAGGGAGAATAGAGGACTTCAAAACCCTCACGAGCGAAGCAACAGAATATCTTAGGAGGTGTAAATTTAGGTTATGATTTAAGCGTAGTTTGTAAGCCATACAATAAATAAATTACCGTAACATAAGGTTCATGTTTATATATTTATGAGCGGTTGGCTGTACAGATATTGGAGAACTCGACTGTACAAGTCAAAATATCAGAAGCTTGATAAAGTTAATCATTGACTGCTTCCTGTACAAAATAATGTCTGATGAAATTTTAACTGTTTTTTCACAGATTCCCTTAACATAATGCTTAAATTACTGGCATTAGCAAAGATATAATTTTGGGCCTAAAAACACTTGCTTCTCTTTTTTACAGTTTGTTCCAAAGTCTCCTCATTTGTCAAATATTCAGTGGTGTATGTGTAGTGGCTGGCAGGAATCACTAGATCTTCTTCAAGGGTTGGCCAAGGAGAGGCAGGGAGTTCAGCGACCCCATAGTAATTTTAAACAAGTTAGCTATGAAGTATCTTTTTTTTTTTTTTTTTTTTAGTAATTAATAATTTAGTAATTCAAAAAGCTCCCAGTACCCACTTCAACCTTCAGGTGGCGACGCTCTTTAGCTTCGTCACTTAAATGTTTAATTTTTATTTCTAGGCCGCAATAAAGGGTCTCCAAATGGCCGGTCTCCAGATTGTCTCAATCACAGACTCCACACCTGTTTCATGGAACCCCCCACGACCGAGGAAGGCGAGACGGTTGTAATATAACTCATTTATATGTACAGTCACGGAATGAAAAGGTCAAAAGTGACGGAACTTTTGATGTTGACGAGTTAAGGTCGAAAAGTTACGAACCTTTTCATTCTGCGACTATACCTTAGATTACTGTAGAATAAATTGTTGAAAATAAAAAGTATTTATAAACGTTAGTGGTTTATTTACAATCTTACGTCTACACGATTTTAGAGGATTTAATGGAAGTCTTTATACATACAGAGATGAATTTGTATTAGTATAAAGGAACCAAATTTTCTTACTACCTAGACAAAATGATAGTTATCTAAACTTGTGTTGTAGTAATTACTTATTTCAGAATTATTGTACTTACTAATTTCAGAAAGATTTAATTATTGTAAAGTCAAGTCGGAACACTTTGCCCTTGAAGGCTGAAGGGTACAGACCTGTTTTTTTCATTGGGATCAACTCGGTCCAGATTTTATTATTACATTGAAATTATTATTATCATTCTGAGAGGAGGCCTGTGCCCTGCAGTGGGATGTATGCCTGCCTATGCTGGGATGATGATGATGATGGTAATTATAGCACATTGCCATGTGCTTAGTTTTAGCCATGGACATACTATACTATGTCCATGGTTTTAGCTACGTTTTTATGTCTTTTAATGGACTCTTATATGGGTCAAAGGACCCTGACTTTACAGTAAAAGTCACCCATTTCATTGCATTCATTTCACAAGTTTGAAGGTTCATTGTTCATTTTAGAATTTCTTGTAAAACAGGGTCCTATTGCCAAATAAACTTTTTGGGCGTACTGTGACAGTAATTTTGTTTAAAAAAAATTAAATTTAACTTTG
The DNA here is from genome assembly GCA_947859365.1 of Archips crataeganus. Lineage (NCBI taxonomy): Eukaryota > Metazoa > Arthropoda > Insecta > Lepidoptera > Tortricidae > Archips > Archips crataeganus. Next base: position 22,212,654 of record OX402048.1, read on the forward strand.
AAAACTCATTTGTACTCCAATTTACCTAAATGTAACCGTCATTGATTTCAAAGTAAAAATAGGTCCCTGGACACCAATTACATGTCACTCTGAATCTGCAAAACATCTTACAGCGCCAAGTACAAATTTGACTTGCTTATTACAATGATTTGTACGTATTTTTCATCATTCTTTTCAACACTTATTTAAACACATGTCACTATCTTCCACATTAACACTTTCACACTCAACTGCTGTAGTCATTTATCGCTATTCCGCGGAAACTATGCAATTTCCCAGAATAAAAGCTATTCTATAATCCTTCCCAGAGTCTCAAACTATCCCCATACTGAATTTAATTTAAATCGGTCCAGCGGTTTAAGTGTGAAAAGGTAACAGAAAAAGTTACTTTCACTTTCATAATCAAAGTACTAGTACAGTCAGCTGCAGAGAAAGGGTACCCCTCTGTAACGGTGGCAACCACGCTAGGGGGGTATATTTTCTCTGCATTTGGCCGTACAGTCAAGGAAACTGACTCGTTTACTAACTAATTTCACGATGATTTTTTGGCAGATGTATGGAATGTGAACATGACGTTTGTTACAATGAAAAGGGTTCAGCCTGGTAAAAAGGGGTCAGTTTCCTCGACTGTGGATGTAAACTTTGAGCATGCACATAATATAACCATGCAATATAGCAACTGTAGTTATGTAACGCTCAGTTGGCGCGTCGAAGACAGATGATACGACGGCGACATTAGAACCCGTATTTGGACTGAGTCTGCCGCTTCGACATCCTGTTGTTCGCCCATTGATTCTGCAGTTCGACTTCGTTCGCTTTGGCCTGAAAAAAAAGTTTCACATTTCAGGGGGGCTGCTACTACGATCGAATAGTTTATATCGTGGCGTCCCTTTCACTCATACTCATACTCATTTATTCATAATATTTATTACATGTCATTCTTAAAATTATTTTAATATATTATTCATAGTCATCATAATAATTAATAAGTTGAAGTTTCTGGCTGAAAGTTAAGGAATTCATCAAAAGTGTAGAATGTGTGCTCGAGAAGCCAATTTTTGACTCTTCAGTTCAATACTATTAGCGTGAACGGAACGGCACGATGCGAAGTTTGAAAATCGAATCGGTAATGTATTTTCTTAGTATAACGAAAGTTTATAAAATTAGTACACATTAGCCTTAGAAAGCTAGAAGGCCTAACCGCCAGGCCACGACTTCGCGCGTTTGGCGGCGCGGCAAGCGTTTTATCAGTTCATTGCGTGTGCCGCCAGGTAACCACTGTACGGCGAGCGTCTCGGCCGCGCAATGAACACAGAAAACGCTTGCCGCGCCACCAAACGCGCGAACTCGTGGCCGGGCGGTTAGAACCAGTTGGCAACACATTCTAAATTTTTATGCCAATATCTGTTAGAAAAACTTTAAGATTGAAAGTAACAACGTTGCCTATCAGTACATCATCTCATCACTAAAAAAATCAAAATAATTTTTAACACAAATTAAATGTCTCTAACTAAGCCAAATCTGGCTAGCGGTTACGTGGCAGGATGAGGGAAGCCCGGGATCGCGAGTTTTGGCGCTATATGAAGGAGGCCTACGTCCAGCTGTGGATGGATAATGGCTGTAGATAGGCAGGTAAGCCAAATCTAAGAATTTACACAGTTTTTGTGGCTTGAAATAACCTGAGGAACCTATGTTTTAAATGGGTCCATGTAAAATTTAAAGTCCGAATTTATCATTTCGCCGAATCCATTAATTATACAGAATTGTTATAAAACAAACCTATAGGGTCCTATAGGATAACAAATTCCTGAATAATTAATGGTTTCTGAGAAAAAAAGAGTTTGGCGAAATGATGAATTCTCACAAATGATGAATTCGTACTTTAAATTTTATGCCAATAGAATAGAGGCGCCCCCGTTTTAAATCTGTCGGGTTATTCGTCAGCCACAGGGCCGGATTTAGGGCAGGGAATCCGGGGCACTGCCCCGGGGCCCCCACAATACAGACTTCGAAAAATTGTTTAATAAAATATTGACTGAAAAAAAATGGTAATTTTATTTGGAAATCCGGCCCTGGTCAGCCACGTTGACTGTGGGTAGCATTGGGTACCTGGTGCGCCAGGTAAGTGATCTGGTGCTTCCTGCGCTGCTGCGTGGTGGGCTCGTCGCCGCGCCGCTTGCTGCTGGACACGCGTTTGCTCGTGTCGTCCATCAGACCCTTCACCAACCACTGACGAGCTTCTGCCAGCACCTTCATCACAAAAACATTAGTAGCTCCCAGTCACAGTCTAAGGTGCCGTTGTTGTGGAATAAAGATATTTTCTCAAAAATATCCGTAAAAGTTGACATTATTCTTTACATATCAGAACGTGAAGTGCATAGTTTATGGTCAGTAAAAAAATTAAAAAGTTAAAAACATTGCAGGCTCGATTGGCTTGTTTTGTTGGAACTCCAGACTTTTTTTATTGTGTTTGAAACAGCTTGTGGTGTTTTGTTTCCGGTAGTAAAATACAGTTGCAGTTTTTTTTAATGGAAAAAGGCGGGAAAGAATTTAATGACATTTTAATTTTCAGTAATTTGTAATTTTTTGTACCTATTTAAGTTAATAAAAGTTTATTCTATTTTTTTCCTTCACCATTTTTGAGAAAAGCTTTATATTAGTCTCAGCTGGAATAGCAATACAAATGGAACACAAAAGAAATAATCGGAATAAAAACATAATCAAATTGCCATTTTCAAAACTAAAGCTAATAAAATCAAACCCACACTTCATGACAATAAAAATTTATAACCATCTACCAAATTTCCTGAAGGACGTGGACGGAGCCGTAGCATTTAATAACCAATTGAAATCCTTTCTGGTCGAGAAATGTTTCTATAGCTTGGATGAGTATTTTAATGATAAATATGTGTGAACGCATGTACGCATAGTAATAATATTAAACATAGATCTTAGGATGGCAGGCAAATGATGCTTGTGATGTATACATCCAAAAACGGATCCAAACAGCAATGTATTTGTGTTTTGTTGCTAAGTATATACGTAGTAATAGGGATACGGATGTGTGGCTGTTTGGATTGGTTTTTGGGAAATGTTTTTAAATAAAATATGCTGTTAATTAGCAGAAATATAGGAAAAATGTCTAAAATGTTTAATTGTAAAAATAACCCTCTGATATAGCCGTGCCCTTACGGTGCGTCACATGTATACAGAGTTGCCACCCGTCCCGATTTTGTCGGGACCGTCCCGATTTCGAAGACATTGTCCCGCGTCCCGGCTACCTATCGATAATAAAAAATAATAAAAAAAGTAATAAAAACACAAAATAAAGTTTCATTTTCCTTAGACTCCGAACGTCTCTGATGGATGCTCGATTTGTCCCGATTTTTTTTCCCCTAAAGGTGGCAACCCTGCATGTATACCTAATCTATTATTCCAGCTTATGCCTGTAATGTGATATGCAATAAATTATTTTGACTTTGACTTTGACAATTGCTGGCTTCGTATTAGTTAAACGGACTCGCAAACTCGTCCGTTTAATACTCATACTCAGCCAGCAATTGCCTACTTCCAGGCCACGACAATAATGTACTATACTAGTTAGCAGTTAGTTTTTTTTGTATTATTTTCGTGTTTTATGTACAACTAGCTTCTGCCAGCGACTTCGTCCGCGTGGAATAGTTGGTTGTTCATGTTTGTTTACATTTAGTTAAGTACCTAAACATTTCTAGTATTTGAAGCTTGAGGTCCCAGGTTCGATTCCCGGTCTGGGCAGATCTTTGTGTGAAAAATACGAATGTTTGTGCTTGAGTATTAGATGTTTAATTATGTATTTATGTATAATAAGCTTTGCCTATTATGGGACTAGATCAATTGGTGTCAATGATTTATTATTATTATTATAATAAAGAATTTATGTACATGGTATACACACATACTAGTGGCGCAAGACCGAAAAAAAACACAAATGCAGATAAGAATAAAGGTTTTTGTACAGGTTTGCAGTTCTGCCTTCTGACATGGTGGCGGATGTATTAGTTTGTACAATAAGTATGCAAAAAGTACCTCTTGCTGATTCACGTCCACTATCTGAATGTCTTCTCGTTTACGCTTCCCGCGCGTGCCGCAAAGCTTTAATATCTGAAAAAAAAAGTATTTTTTTATGTTATTTCGTAATTTTAAACTGTTAAAAATAATTAAAACAATAGTTAAATTGCTTATAATATTCACTGAAAGCCTAATCACAAACAAATGGATTGTTTTCAAAAAATTTGTACCTAGTTAAGGGCTTATAGTCAAAACAAAATCACAATCGCTTCCTTTGTGTAACGAAAGTTAGTCACACAAAGGAATCAATCAAGTTTTGTTTTTATTAAATCCCTTAATTGGGGATGTCTAATTTTTTGCAATGTATAGTAAATCGAAAACCATTTCGAGATAAATGCTTTTTAACTCGTTTTCTGTAGTTATTTAATTTAAATATTATGTAATGAATTTATTATATAACATATAAGCAATGACCTTCATTTGACATTGGTGTAAATTGCGTGATCGGTTCAAGTCGTACTTTATTCTGTGTGGTTAGAATTCTTCACAATTTACGCGTGGATTATACTACGGAGTATACTACTTTGACAGTGCCAGTAAAGTGACACAGTGTATAGTGTACCACTACGCAAAAAATAATTAAAGGGGTTGCCTTATCGTACGCATTTAGATAGATTTAGAAATTTGGCATTGTGGGAGCCTTCAATTACAATCTGACGTCATCAACTAAAATAGTTTCAATAATTAATTTTGAAGAAAGTAGAGAACTAAATGACAAAATATTGAAATTAGTTTCTTATAATTGACTTTTCTATACAAAAAAAATATAAAAACCACTGGTAATTTTTTTTAGACATTCCCAATTGTGTACAATTGTGTTTTATTTATATATGGCAACCCTCTCATATGTCTCATTAATTTCAGATACTTACAGCTTCTTCATCCAAAGCAACATCAGTATTTGACCCCTCGTCTGCAGGATAGCCATTGCTATAGTCAGAATGACCATATTGAGCATTCATCTCACCCATTGAGTAATCTTCTTGGACTTGACTCTCGGACTCTGCCTTGAAATATGATTGAACGTCCCTTGGCTGCTTTTGTGTGCTTGTCTCATTGATATCATGAATAACCTTTTTCGAACTGGTCTTTTGATCAATATCTAAAGGTATATCATCAGGTAATTCAACTGGTTTGTTGATGGAAAAGAAGTCATTCTGAACATCTTCATTGTCGCTGTCATCTGAGTAGTCTATGGCTAGAGAGTCTGGTTTATTTTTTTTAATAGGGGGCAATGACTGCTTTTGCTTTGCAGTTGTAGTGCTCGGTTTGGGTTTTTGTGTAAGGACATGAGGTATCATGGATTTTGTTGTAGCTGTGACTGCATTTCTTGGTTGAGGCAGCATACTCAGCAGACCTGATTTTTTCTGAAATTAATAAATGTTATTAAATATTAATGGTAAAGAATAATACAATGAGCGAGTGAGAGTATCTATCCAAATTTATGTTTTGCCAAGCAGCCATTTTCGGTGCGATTTCCAGCCCTGTGTCGAACAAATTCATGCTTCACACTTGTCTTGCAAGGTGGCTCGCTCAGTGGGCACCCTGCTATTGATGTCTTTCCAACATTATTTTGGTTTGAAAAAAAATTAACCTTTTTATGACAGTGTCGGCTATAATAGACAACAATATTATATAGTAATACGAAAATTAATCTACCCGCATCCACATAAGAATAAATTTTGTTTGTAACAAAACAAAACGATGTGTGGAGTTCAATAGGTTAATAAACATTTCGCACCTCCAACCGAATAAAGCGGTAATATGAAATGCCTTAGTTTACAAACTAAGCCATAAAGCGACCGGATAAAGCTTAGTTTACAAACTAAGGCATTTCATATTACCGCTTTATTTGGTTGGAGGTGCGATTTTTGGACTTACCCCATTCATTTTCTTAGGTTTCATTGCAGGCACAGTGTCCTCCACATCTCTGAACTGTAATCAAATATTATAATACATATTATATTATATTATATTATATTAGGGGGGACAATCTTACACAAATCAACCTAGTCCCAAACTAAGCAAAGCTTGTACAGTCAGCGTCAAATAGTTTGTGACACCCAAAGTGGTCAAATAGTTTGCAACACATCTTTATTACAGTTGGAATAAGGCCGTGTTGCTAACTTTTTGCCCACTTTGGGTGTCACAAACTATTTGACGCTGGCTGTACTATGGGTAGACGACGATAAACATACTTATATAGATAAATAAATACTTAAATACATAGAAAACATCCATAACTCAGGAACAAATATTTGTGCTCATCACACAAATAAATGCCCTTACCGGGATTCGAACCCAGGACCTCTTATCTACGAAATTTGTTGAAATTAAATAACTGGTATTCCATTGAATATTTTAAGGAAGCCCTTGTTACTTCTGGATTCAAAGTTTATGCATTATAAGCCTTTATCAGTGGCTTTGCACGCACAACTTATTTATACTAAATTGTCATAAATTTTCAAAAATTAGGTCATGGTTTTCATTTATGATGTTGCATGACAAACACCCATGGAAAACTTCATATCTAATAATAATAATAAATTCTGGGCAATCAACACCAAGTAAACTAGTTCCAAACTAAGCAAAGCCTACTACTACTACTGCTACTTATGGGTTGTCTCTAGACTTAATGGTTAAGATTATGGATTCTGTTGAAATTTTGGGATAGAAAGAAACTGGTCTTATTCCAGACACGTAACTATCTGCATACAAAATTTCATTCAAACCCGTCTAGCTATTTTAGCATGAATAAGTAATAAACACACTCCCCCTCCTGTCCACATTGTGGGAAGGAGGAAACGAGTGAGCACGTCCTAACCGAGTGTGTCATGTACGCGGCAGCGAGGCGTGATGTATTCGGGAGTGACGAGCTGAGGGAGGAGGAGCTAAAGGATGTCTGTCTCAAAGATGTCCTTTTGTTCAGCAGGAGAACGAGAAGATTCGAGGAGAATTGCTGTGTGGGAGCGCTGCTGGGACAGTAACCTGTCGGCTCCAACCACGGGGAACTGGGCTGAATGACTGTGCAAACGATCGACAGCCCGCCTGACTCAGCAAGGCGTCCCCATACATCATCATCAATAAACACACTCACAAACTTTCACATTTACAATATCAGTAGGATTATAGTTCTATGGTGAAAAAATATGGATAACTCATGTCTATGATCGATTTTAGCAGAACGGTGGCGCGTAGTACGCGTTTGGCAGCCACCATGGTGTATCGCTCCGAGAAGAAGGGCTACAGATTAGCTTGAAACATGTTGAGCTAAACTCGATCATAGCTGTGAGTGAGTCTCGCGGTAGATTTATGTTCATTATAGTTATATTTCATTATGTTGTACAAAATATGAATGAACATGGTATTAGGAACACATGTGTTCATTAACATCTCTACTTACATCACTCAGTGAAGGCACAGATATTTTGGCTTTAGGCTTTACAGCAGAAGCTCCATTTTCTTTTTTATGAAGGAATTCATCATCTTCCTCCAAAACGGATGGCTTTTTGTTTGTTGGCCGCGGTAAGAGATTGAACAAGCTTTGATTTTCAGATGCCTCCCCATTTTGTACAATAGGTTTTGATTCAACTGGTTCTGGAACTAAAAAAAAGGTTACTAAGTACGCCAGTTATAAATTAAATAACGATCTAAAAGAAAGACAACTTGTAAAAGTGTAGGACGTCTTACCTTCAACTTTCTTGTTCAAAACGACAGCAGCGGTTGCAGGTTCGCTATCATCGTCTTCGAATTCACTGGAATCACTGTTATCGTAAGCTACTAAAGCCATCGCAATGGTTTTGTTATAGTTTTAGGTCAGAATCTTAATCAAGACGTGTTTGTTTTCGATTTCATGACATTATTATGATCTGACAGATGAATACTGACAGCCCGACATTAAGCACAGATAATACAAAAATAATTATTCTAGTGATGTGCTCATTTACGAACGAACCGGAACCAATATGTCAAATTTATTAACCTCCAATACCAGTAGGTTTTAGCTTGACTACAACAGACTGACTGAAAAAGACAGTGTCAATCAAAATTGACAATTATAGAAAAAAACAAATCAACATTCGCGAACAGTCCAAATTTTCATGAGAGCACAGTATTTTAGTTAGAAACAGCAAAGTATATTCGTCATTTTCCAACCAAACATAAATCGGTCATTGGTAAGTCTTTTACATACACACTACTGTGTGCTATGCAAAAATATACTTAATCACGTTACTAAAGGTTACCCTCAGCTGTGTCCAACGATAAAGCCTCGCACTTTTAAAGTTTTACTACCCTCTCGACTAAAGACATAACTTAAAAAACTGCCCTGTTAGTGTTCAAACCTAGATTTGTTCCAAGCAGCACCATGCCGAAGAAATTTGTCGGTGAAAACAGCAAGGCTGTGGCAGCACGTCAGCGCAAGGAGGATGCGAAGATTGAGAAAGATACCAAACTAAAAAAGGTGGTCGAAGACGCCGCGTGGGAAGATAATGACGACAAGCTTAAGAAGAAACAACAGAAGAAGGTTTGCAAATTACTTCCAGTTACTTGCTTAAATAATGACTAACAAGTTTCTAGTGATACATATTTGATGACAACTTTTGTGATTTCCATGTACGCCAAGCACTTCAGTTGTAGCCGAAAGCAGACTTCTTATTTTATGCCTTAAAAAAAAGTTTTTTTTAAATGGTTGCAAGCCAAGAGCTGTGCATTAGTTTGGGAGAAAAAAATCAAGACAAGTTGGTCATTGGAGACACCCTGAGTTTTGGTTTGATTTTTTCTGAAGGAAAAGCCCAGCTATGTTTTGTTTTTTATGGTTTTAAATGAAAGTTACTAACCCAGGAGAACATATTATCAACAAAAACATGCAGAAAATATTATCAAAATTGGTACTAACCTAGAATCTGCGCCGGTGCCAACTCTGCCCTTTCTACGCAGCAGAAAATGTTGTGTATGTATTAATTATATTTTGATAGCATCTTTCTACTGCGTTGGCTAAAGAAGCCAAGACAATACGTCCTTAATAGCATTTGTATGTGGGATATAATCATGAAAGTATAAAATAATATTACATAGTAATAATACATGCAAATAAGTAAATAATCCGCAACAAGCATTTTCAAAAGTTAACAGACACATGAAAAAAAATATCTGAGGATCTCACCCAATCTGTAGATTTCTTGATTGTAAGAAAAGTTTTCTTCAAAATAGGAAGATCAGGAGAAGAAACGTCTAGAGCAGCTGCAGAAAAAACAAGAAGCCAAAGCTCTTCTAGAGAAGGAGATGGAGTCGCTGAAGGTCACACCGAAAGCAGCCCCCCCTCCCAAGATCACCCGGGCGCAGATATCTAAGATCCAAGAGAAAAGTGTCAAGCCAGAACCTGCCAAACCTGTGGTAAATTCTTATTGTAATTACAATGATTGCAGTTCAATCGCTGCCCAACAGGGCCTAGCTACCGTTGTATTAATGATATGCGGCCCCTGGGCTACAGAGGCCCCTAATGTGTATCTTTACCCTACTTTTGGGCCCCCCAACTAATTTTGGTACAGGGCCCCTCCAAAGCACGCTATGCCACTGCTGCCCAACAAATAGGTTTAACTTCAAATGCAAGAATTGAAGACCGAATAATGGATTGCCTGATAATTCCTTTACATGAATCAAACGGGGCACAAATCGACTGGTTAGATCAATTTACCAGAACCAATATTTTATTTCTGTGGGCATTATTTCTCAAAATTATTTTTTTCTATTGGCATTTTTTCTCAATCTTTTTTAATCTCAATTGACACCTGTCCTAGAATACTAGGTAGGTTAGGTTCACAGAAATAATAATAAAGAGGATAGAAATGCCTTAGTTCCTATTTTGTTCCGGAACTCGTGTCGCTGCTTCATCCCCTCTACTTACTGTGTTAATGCACACATGCAAAAGACCGGAACCGTACTACGCAATCACGCACACAATTACTAATATTTTTGCTTACAAACAATTATGAACCTTACACCTTAGAGATAGCGTTGAATAACACTCAACGTAAGTCATACCCACATTTACACAACGGCGCCATTTATTGGCCGCGTCGGCATTATGTCTGTACTAGTCGTAACCTGTTTTTTTGTCTGTACCACGAACTTTTGTGCAAGACGGAAGGGTTATCAAAAATTACTTTACATTGCTGCGTATAATTCAAAACGATCTGCGTTTTTATGGGCATGAGTAGCAATGGTATATGAAGTTTCGTGTTAATAACGTGTTGACCAATATTTCATAATGAAATATTTTCTCAAGTTGTATTTTGATATAAACCGCATTATTACATTAAATTAATACATACCAATGAAATGCAATACCCTTATTAGTGTAATTACACAGTGTGGACGAGTTTCCGCAATTGCTAATGCTGCAAAACACCATTTTAAAGCACTTGTTGTCATACCCACGTTTCAAATAGCACTGAGCCACAAGTCGCGCGCTTGTGACCTACGAGTCACAAGCGCGGCGCCAAGGTCACGCGTCTAAGGCACTTCTATCCTCTTTATTATTATTTCTGTGGTTAGGTTAGTTAGGTGGTTTCTTTTGCCCAAAGGGCAAACCACCCAGAAATAGGAGGTCAGCCTGTTGATTGTCAGCTTTAATTGAAAACACTATTTTAATCGAATAATAAATACTTCATGGGTAATTAAGAGAATAGAAAAAAAGAGAACAGTAAATTAAATAGTGTTAAAAAATAATAATTGGGAAAAAATGCCACTGGGAAAATACGGGAATGGAATAATTGCCACAAAGAAAAAACGATTTTCGGAAAATATGAGCCACTCTGACCCAGTAAACTAAATAAGTTAGTAAGGGTGAGGCCACACGAGCGTAATTATGTGAGTCGTGAGCGGCAGAATTTCGGTTCGCGCCATACAATATGCGGGCCATCACGTGACACTCACGTGACACAATGTATGGCGCAACCGAAACCTCACCCTTAGTCATAACTTTGTTACACAAAGAACACAATTGTCATTTTGTTTTCATTAGGCCTATAATTTACCTTACATTTTCGGTGTTTTATGCAAACAGACTTGACAAACGATTTGAAAACAATTAGGTACATAGCTATACTTTTATATATTTAAAAATTATAATATATTTCCAGCCTTCCCGAGTGGTTGTGGAGGAACCCCCACTGGAAGAGAATCTTAACAGGATCCAGCTGGACGGAGAGGTGGCACAGTCTGTGGAAGAGGCTATATCTGTGCTCAGGTAATTATTGAAAAATATGTGCCCATTGTATGCAACTGGTGGGTAAGCAAAGTGACAATAATAGCTAGAACAACATCAATCTTTATTTAGTTAGAACATAACTGTGATCTGTGAGTATAATCATCTATTGATTACGCAAAATGGAGCAAAACGTCAGTGTTGGAAAATAGCTTGCTACCTGTCATCTGTTCCACTTTTTTTAATGAACTAAAACAATTACTTTGCTCACCCGCGACCTTACAATAGTTACGTTTATGCAAGAAATGTGCGTTCATGCAGTTCCTCCACCTCCACACTGTACGAACACACACAAATCACATAAACCCAACCATCACCACCACCAAGCTACACTGACGCGTTTCGAACTCAACCAGAGCTCATCTTCAGAGTTACCACAACCGTATGCTATGCTACCAAATGTTAAACTAACACATACAACATACACAACATTTGGTAGCATAGCATACGGTTGTGGTAACTCTGAAGATGAGCTCTGGTTGAGTTCGAAACGCGTCAGTGTAGCTTGGTGGTGGTGATGGTTGGGTTTATGTGATTTGTGTGTGTTCGTACAGTGTGGAGGTGGAGGAACTGCATGAACGCACATTTCTTGCATAAACGTAACTATTGTAAGGTCGCGGGTGAGCAAAGTAATTGTTTTAGTTCATTAATATGGACCTCCGCAAAGTAACGCCTGATTCAATAAATTATCCACTTTTTTTCTTTTTGACATTCATGATACATTATAGATTTTCCTAGTAGTAGTTTTTTCGCAGTGCGCCATTGTTGGTGCATAACTAACTGTTTTTGTGTTGTGCCAATTTCTGTTATTACTTTCGATTTTTATGTAGGGTACTTACAAATAATGGGCAATGCAATGACCCAAAAACGTTGCTGGTTGTTTGACAAGTTAAACCAAAGTTTTGGATAACTTTCCACTTGCATGGTCAACTATGCAGATAAATAACCAATTGAATTGTAATTGGAAGTGGATGTTTCGTTAGTTGTAAGCTTATAGACAAGTAGGACTTAAAAGTGTTAATTGTATTGAATGGAAAATATCAGCTACTACATTAGATTTAAACTGTTCTTTATTCTTGCAGTGACAAGACAGACACAGACAGGCATCCAGAGAAAAGGCTAAAGGCTGCTTTCACGGCTTTCGAAGAAGTCGCCCTCCCGCGTCTGAAGGCAGAGAATCCCACGCTGCGGCTCTCACAACTCAAACAGCTGCTCAGGAAAGAGTGGCTCAAGTCCCCGCAGAATCCACTCAATCAGAAAGTCAATGCTTAGTTTAGTTTTATATGCGCAAAGAAATGTTTACTAACTTAATTTCTGAGTTGTGGGCGTTAAGGTGGCTAGAGGCGTTTGCATCAATAACATGCTTTAGCAATAAAAATGCTACCAATTGTCAATAGAATAACTAGTTTCTTATTTGCATAATTTATAAAAACAGAGCTAAAGCTGTAACTCGTTTGCGGTTTTCTTCTTCTTTCTTCTACTAAAATACTAGAGTAAAAATAAAAATGCATGTTTATTCCACACCTCAGTGATTCAGTCTGACGATACAGAACTTGTTTCATATAATTTATTTTAAAAACAAACTAATAGACTTATCCTATTCTATTTGTACATGTGTACTCAGCACTGTAAATAAAATAATTATTTTAAAATCACTCTGGCTCGTTTTTATATTGCAGTGGTATCCCGCTCCTACCCCGTTCTGCTAACTTCACTTCAGTCTCGCCCAATTTTTGTTCTAACCCCTGCCAGGATCTATCCTGTAGGTTCCGTCCTATATTTTCCAAAGCCCAGTTCTGTTTGACTTCCATTTCCATGCTTGTTCCATCGACTGACTCCACTTTGGTCTCTCTTATTTTCCCTGTGATGAGGCTGACATCGGTCAGTTCTTTGACATGGTCAATATCACAGTAATATTTTCTACCAGGCAGGAGTTCTCCATAATCTGTGACATGGTTTGTGAAGTAGGGCTCTCTGTTGGAGTTGAGGGCTACTTCTAGCTCAAACGGGTACACAAGAGGTTTATAGAAGTCGCGGTTGCTGTAGAGATCATTTTCTGGGCAGGCTACCATCACATAAATATCAATCTGTAAACAAAATAAACAATAATTTCCCAACAATTATTCACTTATGTTATTATGCAACTTTGTCGAAATATCGGGAGCTCACGGGCTAGATCCCGTAGAAAACGATGTTTGATGTAATTAACCATGAATCATTTGAACTTAGCAATATTATCAATCTTTTACACCAACTTACTTCTGGAAAATTAGCTAATTTGGCCACATTAGGTTTGCCGACAGACACAATATAGCTCTTCTTTCCGTTGACCCTGCACAGCTGCTTCATCCGACCGATGATGTCCTTGGTGTGGGGTCCAGCCAGTTGGCAGACCAGGATCCCCACTACATTGGCGTCCTTACATTTCTCTATGAGGAACCTTCGTCTCTTAAACCACATGGTCTCGTCCATCCGCTCCATTGAACTTATTTCTGGATCCAGTAGGTACCAGTCTTTAGCTGCAACAATTAAATTAAGTAATGTTCGCAAGGTTTAATTCTAAATAAAGAATATATGTATATTAAAGTATTTTACTAGGTGTAAGTAGTACTCATAGGTACAGTAGTACACATGTGATATGGCTCACCGATATACCTGCGTAGAAGCGCGGGAAATGCAATTGGCCAATCGGCATGTTCCTCGCACGGCGCGTATTTTTCCTGTGCCGCTATTGGTAGGTTGCTGCCGCCATGTTAGCGCGCGCGCGTCGCGTTCCATATTAGTCAGCCGCCATTCTTTCGAGTGAATGAGACTAATAACAGGTGCACTGTAATACCTTGTAACTATACAGGGGGTCCCAGAAACCGACGATAATCCGTTAAGGGCTGATAGACCTACTAATTACCTACCAGAATATCACATTTTAGGTTTAGTAAAAATCTTTTAGCTTTCGAGATATTGACATTTTTGCAAAAATCTCGATTTTTCGCCCTCAGTTGAGTTTTTCGTCTGCCACAGCCTCAAATGACTGAATCTAGTAAATTTGATAACTGATAAATATTGCAGAAAAGATGGGCTTTTAAACGTGATATTAATTTATTTTATATATTTATTGCTATTTCACTACTGAAGAAGCTAATCAAGTGAGCCACCATTTAGTCTGAAGACGGCAGAATTATGGTTTTTATAAGGCTGGTAAAGTTGAATTAAAATTTCGAATATTGTTTAAAAATTTTAAATTCGAATTTGAAAATCGAATTTGCTTTGCTTTTGGTTAGCGTGTCACTGCTTTTAGTAGATTGCGAATTTTCGTTGCTGGTACATGAAAAATTTCTTGTCTTTTGGGTGTTTTTTTAGTAATTTGGATTAATTTAATTAGCTTCTTCAGTAATTAAATAGCAATACATTTGAAATTGTTGAACAAATAAGTAAGTGTTATACCACTTTGTAAACTACATTAGCTAGGCATATTTTGAATATCCAGTGCCACTTTAGCGTAGTTATTTTTTTTCAAACCATGGAAGACCAAAGTTACGGGATGAAACAGTAAAATATCTGAAAACTGTCTCTTAAGTCGGTTCTCATCCAAGTTTGATTAAATATTAATAGTACATTACTGCAGCGGCCGCGAAATAGGGGATTGCCGGCCGAGTAGTTATAGATGGCCGAGTGTTAACGAGGCCATCTAGAGATACGAGGCCGGCAATCCCTGTTCGTGGCCAAGGCTTGTATAGAGTTTTTCTCAAACATGCATCATCATCATCACCACCATCATCACCGCCATCATCATCACCATCACCATCACCATCACCAACAACATCATCAACATCCATCAACATCCATCAACATCCGTCAACATCCATGAACAAGAACATCCATCAACATCCATCCATCCATCCATCCATCAACATCCATCAACAACCATCAACATCCATCAACATCCAACAACATCCATCAACATCCATCAACATACATCAACATCCATCAACCAACATCCATCAACATCCATCAACATCCATCAACATCCATCAACATACATCAACATCCATCAACCAACATCCATCAACATCCATCAACATCCATCAACAACCATCAACCAACATCCATCAACATCCATCAACATCCATTAACCAACATCCATCAACCAACATCCATCAACATCCATCAACCAACATCCATCAACATCCAACAACATCCATCAACCAACATCCATCAACATCCATCAACCAACATCCATCAACATCCATCAACATCCATCAACATCCATCAACATCCATCAACATCCATCCATCCATCCATCCATCAACATCCATCCATCCCTCCGTCCGTCCGTCCGTCCGTCCGTCCATCCGTCCGTCCATCCATCCATCCACGTCGACCACGTCGACCTATTAAACGTCATGGTGCTGTGTCACATAAAACAATAGAAGATCACTTTGCTGGCCTTGGCCAGCAATGTTGTATGAAATTCCATTATTGACCTCTCGTCTAGCCGCACCTGCAACGTGACAGTTCGTGGCGTATTTTAAGGAACATAACGTCAATATTTCATAGCATGTTTGAGAAAAATAAAATAATATCACGTTTAAAAGCCCATCTTTTCTGCAATATTTATCAGTAATCAGATTTACTAAATTCGGTCATTTGAGGCTGTGGCAGACGAAAAACTCAACTGAGGGAGAAAAATCGAGATTTTTGCAAAAATGACAATATCTCGAACACTAAAAGATTTGTACTAAACCTAAAATGTGATATTCTGGTAGGTAATTAGTAGGTCTATCAGCCCTTAACGGATTATCGTCGGTTTCTGGGACACCCTGTATAACTTGGGACTACTGAAGGTGTAGCCTAGTTCGTTTGTGTCTGCGTAGTCGAAAATGCACGACGCGCCATATAAAGTGTGTACTACTGTAGGTGCTTAGGCTGGAAACTGTTCGACCGGCGGTACGCCCTGATCGTACGTCCTGAGCGTCAGCGCTGACCGTCGGTTGCGTAAATGCATTCAGTGCTACGCTGACGGCTAACTGCGAACTGTGTACGTACGCGCGTACGGTCGGTTGCTCCGTCAGCGAGCGAAGCACTGAACGCATCCATGCAATCTCATAGCTCGTCGGTCGACCGACGTACGCCGACCGACGAGCCGGACCGACGGCTCGACCGACCGTACGCACGGACCAAATCACGCGTGTTCCGTCAGCGTAGCTGTGTGTGCATTCATAAAGTCTCTCAATAAAATAACAAACAGAGTCTTCTGCAAATTTCACGACCTTACCTGCGATAGATATAGTGTAGTTGAACAGCGTCTGTCCTCGGGAGCCGAGGTACACGCAGACGCAGTCCCGGAGCGTCTCCACACCGCGCGGGGCTCCGCTCGCGTCCCGAATAGAGCGGCCCAAGAACCGCGGCTCGTCTGCGAGCGACACGCACGCCACATAGCTGCCAGGGTAACGCGAGAACCAGCGATTGGATAGATTTGCTGGAATTAATTAAGTTTGAAGATTTAAATGCCTGCCTTGCCTTGATGCCTTGATGTACAAGTTTTGTGTATTAAATTACACATGTCTCTATTCTGAGAGCATGAGTGGAGTAAGTTCTTGTTTATCTATTGGTTAGGGCACACATGTTGAGCATAAAAATATGTTGGCAACCCATCTTTATACCTTATTTGTTTTTATTTGATAGAGGACTAAACTAACATTTGGGCACTCTCTGGAAAGCATCACCAACACCCATAATATAATTGGAATTATGGGCTCATTGCCAGTGCTTTGATAAATAAGTCTGCAAAGCAATATACAAGTGCACATTAGTTTTATATCAAGGTTTTGAGACTTATTATTGATCCCAATGAGGCTGGCATAGTCACACAGGTGCACTTAAGCCTCAGAAAAAAAAAGAAAAAAAAAAATACTTATTAGAAAATAGCTTTTGGTTAAAACAGTTACAAATTCATACTCCAACACGGTCAAATCAAATAAAACAATTTCTCTACCTCAATAACTTGTACTTCAAACATCAATCAAGTTCATACAACATGGCAACAAGAATAAACTTACTTGCAACATGTTCAAATTCTGCATCATAGAACAGGCACGGCTTGACATTCTCATCTGGGAAGTGTTCCTGCAGGGTCTTGAATGCTGCATCAATGTCCAGGTCTTTCTTGGGCAGCACCGTGAACACTGGAATGTTCCATGTTGAGAAGCAGCTGTGGCCGTAGTGGATGACAGCGCCGCCTTTGACGTGCATCGCTGCTACTGTGTCCACACAACAACTATAACACAGTTAGTATAACTTTGTTAACCTTTTGAACACCAGCATCGTCTATAGATGATAATACGGTAATACAAAAATGAACCTACCCACATCTGCATAAGAATCAATTTATTTTGTTCATAACAAAAATTAAGTGTGGCGTTCAAATGGTTAAGATAATAGGTGAATTAAGGGCTTACGCTAAAACATGCAGGGTATTTGCAACTAAAAACAGTATGTTGTGAAGTACTATCCATGCTCAATTTTAGACAAACTTTTTCTATTTTTATTTGTAATATTTTTATTATATGAGATAAACAGGACTACAGTGCAGGATTTTTTTACTATCTCATATAAGTTTAAAACTCTTAAAATCTAACACAATTACCTGGCATAAGATGTGTCACCAAGTATATAAAGATCAACGTCAACTCTGTTTTTTATTTCCTCATAAATCTTGACACTGACTCCCAATAAGTCATCAGGGAACTGCAGGCACACCTAGAATAAAAGATACCAAACAATATTGTTGTTTTTCTTCATCAATTATTCTAGATAATATAAACAGAAATCTGACAAAGAAAAAACAAGATCTATTATGGTCTTGTTAAGCTTAATTGCCGAGCTTAATTGGTGCTGGGGTGATTGATCTGCTGCATGGTTGATTTTTAAGATGTAGACCAAGAAACACAAACATTAACAACATCCAAATTCTATTAAAAATAAGGTCATATTTTTAGAAAGACGCTAGGTCGGTTGATGTTGTCAGTTTTCTCAAAACTAAACTACATTTTATTGCTAAATCATTTAATACTTTTACCCTTTCGTAGCTGTTGTCCCGAATCCATTTACAGGTTGGAATGATGTCGAAGCGCGACACTAAATCGTCGAATGGCAAGTCGTCATTTGTAATATCAATTTCACGTTTAATGCAAATTTCTGCGTCAGTTGTAAAGTTGGCCATTATTTTATTTATCAAAACAATAATAACCAACCAAATCAACACATAACCTTAAAAACTATTTCACGAATATAATAGACTAGGCATAGATGACGTTTTAATTTTTTCTGTTTTTTTAGTGATGTAAACCGATATTGCGAGTTAATGGGCGTTTTTATACTTCGCCCGATGTCTCCTAGAAATCATAAACCAAACCAACGCCAGCCAATTTTTAGTTGTTTAAAAAATACTCAGATTAAAAATTTAAAAAACCCCCGACGCAATTTGGTCACATATACTTCGAAAATAAAGTAAATGCCCATTCTGATTCTAAGATCCCCTCCGCAGCTAACAAAAGAGCTGATAACTTTGAATCGGCTGAACCAATTTTAATGAAACACGTCTAAGAAACCTGATTTCAATTAAAAAAAACCGCATCCAAATCGGTTCACCCGTTTAAGAGCTATGATGCCACAGGCCACAGACAGACACACACACACACACACACACACACACACACACACACACACACACACACACACACACACACACACACACACACACACACACATAGCAGTCAAACTTATAACACCCCTCTTTTTGTGTTGGGGCAAGTAATTTTCAAGAAACAAACAGAGTAGGTAATGCTTATTTTTTTTTAATAAATAAAAGCTTACAAATCATTTATAATCATAAAAGTTACATGTTTAAACTATTTGTCTAATACCCCTCATCACTGACAGAGATAGTATAGTCCGGGTATGAGCTCTTGATGAGCTTGGCAGCTATTTCATGGTCAGCTTTCCCATAGCCCTGTGAGTATCCGTAGATATGAATTTTCTTGCTGTCAGGCTCATGGGATATTCTACCTCCTCCTAAAGGCTCACAATCTAGGGGTTGTAGCTTTTCTTGAACCTGAAAAAAGGCATTTTTTTAAGAGTGTATGATGCGCACTATTTCTCCATACAAACATAATCCCCTGTTTCCTCCCTGGATAATGGCTTTAGAGCCAATTTTTTTTTACTGTGTAATCTGTATCTACCACAGCTATGCCCCTATGTTTCGTTTTTTCCATATTTCAATTAACATAAGAAATATGAGCTTTCAAAAACTGAAAAAATTGCCCAATTTTAACGTCATTTTCAGACACTCATCAGAAAAGAATCCCTCCTATAAACAAAAAAAGGAAAACATAGGGGCATAGCTAAATCTGTCCTCTAATTATTTATGAAAAAAATAATTTTATTGGTCCAGTTTTCGAGAAGAAAACAGGGGATTACGAAATGCTGTTTTGATAAATTTTGCACACCTATTAACGGTCTGAGGTGCAGCTGTCCCGCTCTCGCTGTACTGACATGGAGGGGTTCGGGCCATTCATTAAAATACCTATTTCTCAAAATTCTCTCAGCCATCGTACCCTCTTAATTTTTATTTTGTTTCAAAGTCAGCAGATGCCTGCCATTTAATTTGAATTTAACAGAAATTTTCCACTTTTGCAGAACAAAATGTAGCCCATATTAAGATAAACAATACACTACACACCAGGATAGTGTAGGTTTCTACTAGTGGAATTTATTTTTTAAATCAGTTTAATAGGTAAAGTCACTCATTACATATTAATACAGAAATTTCAGCTCTATTGTTGATGTCAACTATTTTGAAGTATTTCTAGCCTACATATACAGCTATATTGGGCTCCATAAGAACACCATAGTTTCATATGCACCATAGACTAGGACCATCTATGGTGCAACAACACTGCTATGTGCCGTAACGGTACCAAAAACAATTATGCTGCCAAATCACTTAAAAAAAAAATTACATAAAAAACTTATTTAGTAGTTCTTTAAATGGTTTAAATTAGACAGGAGGATTTGGCTTATATAATTAAATGCAAAATTGTTATAACTCCTGAATGGTAAAAAAAAACTAAAAAGGTATATCTCAGAGATACTTTTAGCTTAGCAGCCATGCTAGTATAAAAATTCCAACTGAAGTTCCAATTGTTTCTTCAGTGTATTGTTTTTTTATTATGTTCTTAAAAGCCTACCAAAATAATGACTCACAAAGGACGGTGGCAATGCTCACTGCATAATCTTAGACAGTCATTAACTTCTCTGCTCTGCTTTTTCTGTGTAGGTACTTATGGAATTTGAATAATATCTAATCTCACTGCAATATTTTCTAAAGTATGCATGCATAGTACCTCATCGTAGATGTCTGCATGGTATTCACATCTCTTGTAGCCCCTTACTACTGTGATAGACTCCTCTTCACTCAGTTCTTTATCATGAATTTTCACTAAAATATATTTAAATACTCCTGCGGGATCAATATCCACTTTTGGTACAGTTTCCAACGACACTGATGACATGCTTCTATTAATGCTTGTTACTTTTAGAGCTGGCAAAGAAAATATTAAAATTAGTAAGTATGGTTGTAATGATCATAGAAAAACGAGGTTAAGTTCCGTAATATAGTATAACAATGAGACAATGACACATTCTTCTGTAGAACTTACTAGAAGACAGCAGATTTACTTGATTAACAAACAGAATTGCACTTCTCACTTTCGGAAAATATGAAGAAATCTTCATCCGTGTTTGTAGAAATTACTTGCGTTCGGTACGGTACCGTACCGGGTTTTTGTTTTTGACATTGACTTTGACATGCAATCATGCAATTGCTTGTCAATTTTGACTTGACAGTCACATTATTTTCGTAATTTGATACGAATTCTATCGTGAAACGGAATATAACATTGTACTATGCTAACAAAAAATTGGTTTTCTTTTCAATTACTAATTAAATAAAAGTACATGTTGCATGTTTGTAATATGAAAGCCTATTTTAGTAAATAGATGATGATGTTGATTTCCGTAATTATATCTAAATGGTTAATTTATAACTTTAATTGGCAGTTATCAGAAAATAATTTTAAATGTGCGTTTTCTTTTGCGGAATAAAAAAAAATTAAATGTGCATGTAGTTTGCGGAACGGAACTTCGGATCGGCCTAGTGTTGCCAACTCACATGATAATTATGGGGTATTAATACTCTTTGGGGGTATTTAACAATCTTATAGCCCTCAGTACGAGGTCCGATCGCGGTTGTCTAAATTATGTAAAATGCATGTAAAATGTAAGATAATTCTGACAGGGTGATTTACAAAACATCGAGAGGCTAAAATTATGGCCACTAAACGAAATTAATGGTAAAGAAAATGCAAAAATAAAATAGCAACAAACCAACTGGACCAGTAAAGAAACGGACTTGCCTGCATTAAATTTGTAATTTCCTTGCGCGAAAACAAAGTCAAAATATGTTTATCTTATATTAACATATTAGAAAAATAAAAAGTTAACATTTATCATCAAATAAAAATAATTTTTTGACGTACCTACGACAAATTTTGCAGTCATTTGGCTTGCGAATACGGTAATTTGAACTTTTACGGTTGGCAGCACTGGATCGCGGACCAAAAAAAAAATAAAATGGCTACGAATGTGATTAGTACGGTTCAGTACGGTTACATTTGTGTGATTTTTTTATGGATAAATTAGTGTTGAATTAAGTTGTTGGCTGGGTGTTTACGTCGCTGTATTCCATCATGAACAAGATGGATTCAACTCTTACCGGTAAGTGCGTTATTTTATAATCTTTTCAGTAAAAAAAAGTTACCAAGGCCGAAGTGAGATTGAGATCATATTACTTGATATTACCCATTCAAGTTTATTTACATTATGCTATTTATCCAGGTGTTTTTGATTTGGTTTACATGCGTTTAATCAACATTACCTTAACAAATTATATATTCCGTTGTCTCCGGTCTAGTAAAAACACGAATAAGAATGTTATTCATGTATTAGAAACATACATAATTACGTGTTGATATTTCGTGTTGATTGATTAAAGGTATGTGGGTGAGCTTCTTCACCGCGGCAGGGATCCCCTCCGACGTGGCTGCGTCCTACGCGCTCACGTTTGCGGAGAACCGTATTCAAAACGATATGCTGCTCGATCTTAACAAGGAGTACCTCCGGGACATGGGCATTACCAGGATGGGCGATGTTATTGCCATACTAAGGTGAGAGAATCCATCTACACTAATTTTTTAAAATGTGAAAGTGTGTTTGTATGTTTTCTTTCACGTCAAAACTAACAGACTGATTGCTGTGATTTTTTGTATGGACATAGTTGAAGGGCTGGAGATTGACAGTTATATGTCACTTTCCAGCCCTTCAACTATCATTTTGATAGTGAACACGCGTTAAATTAACACATTCACTATGGCAATTAGTTTAACTTGCAATTAACCATACATGTATGTGTGGGTCATATTGACCCAATACCGCAGCAAAGGTGTTAACTAACACTGCAATTAGATAAATAAAAGACTGTTGAATGATGAAAAATGATTGATTATTGCCTGTCATGCCACGGTCATCTATTCATGGCCAACATTTAACTCGAAATTAATGCTTCTGCAATGGAATCAAAAATCAAGTTGATTTGTCCCTGCATTTTCTGTGGCGTACAGAGCATGTCACTGCTTTGTGGTGGTGAAGAGTTTAATTAGGGTCTGGATTACCGAGGCCCTACTGTAATTAAAACACTCATGCTACTGCCACAAGGACTTGTTTGGGATGTTGTGCATTTTTGATGTTTGTTCTGGACACATATGGGGTTTTTTTTTTTACATGGTTTATGGACTGATTGCAGAAACTGAAAAAAAAGTTAAAATGGTTCACAGATCTTTATAGGAGACTTGATGTTAAATCTTTTATTTCGATTTCTAGACATGCAAAGCAAGTGCATGAGAGCACAGCGAGGGACAAAGTACTGGGGACCACAATGGTGAATGTGGTACCGGTTGCAGCCATTACTGGACGAGCCACCATTACACAGAACAAACCATCATCACGTAAGTATCAAATCAAATCATCTCTGTTGATACTTACTTAAGAAACAAAATAAATACATAATGTTTTTTTAGGTGAAGAAGCTGTGATAAACTTTTTTTTATTTTATTTTCACTTTTGCTGTATGGTCAAGGTGTATTTTGCCATTGTGGACATGAATACATAACACATGAGGTGATTGTGATTTTGAGGGAGAATAACATAGAACAGAAATGTGTTGAGATTTAAACAATACACTCATCACTGCTATGTGGCCCACTGTATCTGCCATCCGTTCGTTCACTCAAAAATACAAAAAGATACTTCATACCAAATTTGTTTATAAGTATTGTTAGAGCCTAAATTGAAAATATATTATAACTTATACTTTGGAAAAAGAAAGCATTCAAAATACGGTAATTTCTGTGCCAGCTGCTAGTCGCATACTGGAGCACTACACGCGCAACCCGCAAGACACGTCTCCGACGTCGCCCAGCCAGCAGAAGAAACGGAAACATGCTGATGTTGGGTGAGTACATTAATCTTAAGCTAACCCTTCGTCTAAAATTAGGTTCAAGCAACAAACTAATAATTAAAAAAATAATATTAATAATTAAAATTAGATACAAGTCGCTTGTTGAAAACAAAAGTGTTACTATATCAAAACTGTTGGGTGAGTACATTAATCTTAAGCTAACCCTTTGTCTAAAATTAGGTTCAAGCAACAAACTAATAATTAAAAAAATAATAATTTATTGAATCAGGCGTTACTTTGCGGAGGTCCATATTAATGAACTAAAACAATTACTGTGCTCACCCGCGACCTTACAATAGTTACGTTTATGCAAGAAATGTGCGTTCATGCAGTTCCTCCACCTCCACACTGTACGAACACACACAAATCACATAAACCCAACCATCACCACCACCAAGCTACACTGACGCGTTTCGAACTCAACCAGAGCTCATCTTCAGAGTTACCACAACCGTATGCTATGCTACCAAATGTTAAACTAACAAACCAAAACAAATGTTTTAACTTGTCACTGTAACTTCTCAAGTACCCACTTTATTTTTCTTATTCTCAAACTACCCCACAAAAATTAACTTTTATTGACATATTTAAAACTACCTTGAATTTTTGTTTATTTATTTATAAGGCATATTTAATTAATACTAACTGTTCAAATTCGACCCAAGCCGCAGTAAAGGAGAAGATACTAAATTTACCTGTTCATTAATAATAGACCCCATAGTGTTGTACCTAATTATTTCCATGCATTCCAGAGCATCCAGACGCAACCCCTTGCCGCAATAATGTAACACTTCATAAGAATCTGAATCTAACAATGAATGATTTGATTCCAACAAATGTTTTGCAAAATTCGATCTATCTGGATGCTCATTCCTCCTAAAAAAATAATATTAAAAATTAAAATTAGATACAAGTCGCTTGTTGAAAACAAAAGTGTCACTATACCAAAACTACTACTTTTCAGTATGGCCATTTAAAGTTGACAATATACTTCTGTAATGCATAACTCATCAAAATTTGTATACATCATGTTTTTTACTATTTCGTGCAATAGAAAGACAAGCTTCTAGTTTGAAATATTTTTCAAAATAATAAAAATGTTGAAGTCTAATAAAAAGGTTTTTAAAAAAAGTTCGGTATAGTGTCACTTTTGTTTTAATATTATTTTATTAGAGAATAAAATAAATAAAATGGGTACTGTAGCCATTTAAGGGCACATGAAAGGGCGAACAACCGCAGCCCTCATCCACTAGTTTAGCAGTTGCTGTAGCCAAAATCGGCCAGGAGCTATATACACCGTGAAATTTAAGTGGTTGTTTTCCCGAAACGAGGTGATTTAGTTTCGATTGTACAATCGATTTATAATTA
The DNA here is from genome assembly GCA_947859365.1 of Archips crataeganus. Lineage (NCBI taxonomy): Eukaryota > Metazoa > Arthropoda > Insecta > Lepidoptera > Tortricidae > Archips > Archips crataeganus. Next base: position 22,238,027 of record OX402048.1, read on the forward strand.
CTATTTTGACTAGAGTCAAAAATCCAATTGTGAAAAACGAAAGTCGAAAATGACCGCAAACCAATAGTAACGCTTCGTTGGTACAAGTAGCGTACGATCATACGATAGGTTAGGTAAATATTTTTTGTTTTTTATTTTACCACTTTGTTGGCGTGACTGATATGTGTATTCATGCCAAATTACAGCTTTCTAGTACTAACGATCTCTGAGCCTAACCGCGGACAGACAGACAGACAGACGGACAGACATGACTAAACTATAAGGGTTCCTAGTTGACTATGGAACCCTAAAAATGGCGTTTTTTGTTTAGTGACACTTTTGTTTTCAACAAGCGAAGTATTATTTTAAAAATGAGATCTTTAACAATTTAATATACAGTAATAACAATTAATATTGAAGGCATGACTATAATTATACTCTGTTATCAAGCGGGCAGTTTGGTGGCTACCTAACATTAGTGATTTATTTATTTATTAAGTAAAACAAAATTTACACAGTATTACAGCTATAAGCCAATTCACTGGAAAATTCTATTTAAACATTTGAAAACAGGAAATAAAAAACAAAATTATACATTTAAAAAATAGGTAACAATCCACTTCCATCCATTGCCTCAGAGAACCTCAGACATTTGAGAGAGACTTTGGCCCATCAACTTGCAAAGAGGACAGTTTTGGGTGGGGTGCTTATGACAGAAGCGAGTTGAGGCATGTTAGTGCCCGAATGAAGTGCTGAGCAATGAAATTATATATGTAGATGACTTGTTAAATAAATAACATTCAAATTCTGAAATTGTCTGCTGTTACATGTCATTACAACCGGATTTTTTTTTGTATTGCAGAATGGAAACAGCTGAAGCAAAGAAGTCACGCCTCATTAGATTCAGTTCACCACAGCCACCCATCAAAGAAGGTACATAAAATTACCACACCCATTTTAATATTTTACTCTTAAATTTTAGATACTTTTCTTGACCAACCACTAATTGTATTCTTACAGTTACACAAGCTAAACAAACAGTATTTTCAAGACTTGGACAGACGGAGTCAGTAAAAAGTGCAACAACTGTGACAGCTAAAGATGTTAAACCAATTTATGCACGGCTTGGATCGAAAGCTGACAAGACTCAACCAGGACCAACAATACCAGTACAGAAAGACGCTCTCAAATATGAAGGAATACTGAAAAGCCCTCCACCGGTAACCAAGAAAGTGGTCACTATAACAACCCTGAAGAATAATGTGAGGAAAATAGCCATGAATTGCACCATGAGAGCTGATGAAGTGCCAGTGAGTGTCAAAGAAAAGTTAGCTCTGCCAAAATCAAAATCTGTGAAATTCTCCAACACTGTTGAGTACAAGGAAATAGAATCTGTGCAGGATAGGTTAGTGAAGACCAAGATTCAGCCCAAACAGACTGTGTTCAACAAGCCCGAGAGGAGATTGTCTATGCCCGAAGGTCCTAATGTCAAGGCTAGATTGGGCGTAAAGAATGCTAATAATTTAACAATAACTAAAAATGTTTTTAAAAGGCTTGGTGTATGATGAAACTGAACAGTGGAATGAGTGGAATATTTGGATTTGAGGTGCTGGAATGTGTAGTGTTGTATTTTTTTTATACACATCAATGCCAGTGACCAGTGTCATGTTTTGGATTGATTTGAATTAAGATACTAATAAGATAGTTTTGTAAACACTAAGAACATCATACACAATTGTACCTAATTGTACATATATACCACCCAGATCCTTGTGCTAACAAGTCTCAAATTACATCACCAATAGAATTATAATGTCTTCTTCTTTATATGTTTCTAATTACAATAGAGATATGTATGTAAGATCTTCATAGAGTACACAAAACAGGAACTATTTAAAATGTGACTTATGGTACTTATTGTCAGTACATGCATTATATTGCATTGCTTGCATTTACAGGGCTTGCTTAAAAACAAACATGTCATAATTATGGTGTTTAAATAAATAAAAATGGCTTGAAGTTAAATAATAGTAGGGAAACACCTTAAAAAAAATTGGCAGCAGCTTACTAATATGTTTTACGGTCTTAAGTTTTGAAAAATTTATGTAATTCATTTAATCCATTTAAATTTTTATGCAGCAAGCACAAAATTTGTACCGCCATTTTGCCTTTGTAAAAACACATCATGTTTTTTTCGATCTGCAACACTTTCGAACAAACAGTACGATTTGTGAAAATTCATGAACCAATGTTATAAATATTTCATTTAATTTAAAACATATGTCAATGTGGAGAAGATATTTGTAAATGAAATAATCTTTGAAATCAAGGAATATGCCTTTCAAGTATTTTGACCTTTTTTTATTGGTAGGAAAAGAGAATTCAGTCTGTTTCCCCTTTCTTTTAGGAATATCGAAATCACATTTTATATTTATCCATACTAATTGGACATACACTGTTGTACCGCCAGGTACCTCATTCATTTGAATTTAAATCTCTTTGACGTTACAATATGTATAACACATCGCGACATTTTTTTAAACTTACAAATCCGGCTTACAGGACCAAATTTGATAGTCTTTTGAACCGGATTTTATCTGACCTTAAATATAATATTTATCTTTTACGTACATTAACAATAGCAACAATTAATGTTACTCAGTAAGGTCATTGGGCTAGATCTGACCCAGTTAGTGAAAGTTAACACTCAAAAACTAAATTAGGTTTAAATGTTACTAGCTGTTCTCCTTTACTTCATTTGCGACGGATTCGCTTATCGCCATCCTTCGGGAATTATGAAATTTTCGGTGTTAGGTATTCAAAACCACAACAAAACGGGAGCGCGGGACGCCGACGGAGCGTGCCCAGCGCAGTCAATAACACTGAATCAAATACGGTGTGCCGCGCTGCCGGTTTGTCACCGTGTATTTGATTCAGTGTTATAGAGCGCGCTGGGCACGCTCTATCGACGCCCCGCGCTCCCGGTTTGTGGTGGCCTTCAGGGTTGTAGTTGTAAACTACTTCTTGGCGTGAAAAATATCGCACCTCGTTGAAAATCAGATTCAAATTAATTCTTTAAATTAGCCCTTCGCAAAATTGTGCAACCTAATTTATAATACTATCAATTTAAAGTATGTATAATGTGTTTAAATTAAGAATGTTTAATTTAAATAAAATAAAAAATGGTTTCTGAATCAGAGAGTTCAAAAAAAATCGTGGCAGACTTCACAGAAAAGCGGTATTCTTTTAGACGTTAGGCGCAGGCGCTACAAAACTATAACGCCGCGACATCCCCTCTGTGTAGTTTTTTTTAATATAAACATAGCCTAAGTTTGTCTAACACACCCCAAATCACTATTGCATTCACGATTTCTTTTTGTCAAAGAGATTGAGAATTCTATTGCGATCGCTCGCGCGTTAGACATCAAGCTCTGATCTAATCTAATACAAACTAGAGATATTATCTTTACATCCTGTATTATTTCTTCACATCCTGAGGGTTATAGGTTTCATATTAATCCGCCCAATGACCTTCGTTTTTGATATTTTACATGCATTTCAAACTAAATACAAACTGAAATATAGATGCACAGAAAGAACCCCAGAAAAAAGACCAATGCTGGGAATCGAACCCAGGTCCTCAGCGTTCCGTGCTGCGTGCTTACCCCTACACCATCACTGGTCTAGATCAAGAGGTCTGGTCGCTAACCTCTAGACCAGTGATGGTGTAGGGGTAAGCACGCAGCACGGAACGCTGAGAACCTGGGTTCGATTCCCAGCATTGGTCTTTTTTCTGGGGTTTTTTCTGTGCATCTATATTTCAGTTTGTATTTAGTTTGAAATATATGGTTTCACGGGATGACCGTAAAAGTAATAAAAAATGAAGTTGAAAAAATAAATACAAAAAGATACTTCATACCTAACTTGTTATATTTTACACGCACCTACTATCGAACCAACACTGACCCATCATGTTACCTTATAACATGTCACAGTGGCATTGCCTGACAAGGAAGGTTCAAGATGACTTCGTCCACAGTTCCATTTCGTCACCTTCTTAAATCGTCCACTATCATGTCGTCACCCTACAATTCCTAAATCGTCCATTTTCTGATATCGTTAATATCCCATTTTGTATACATTCCTATTTCGACCACAGTGCCAACTCGTCCACATTCCTATTTCGACCACAGTGCCAACTGGTCCAAATTCTTTTATCAACCACAGTACGACTTGGTTACCAGTGCCAACTCATCCACATTCCTTTATAGACCGCAGTGTTGCTTGGTATAAATAGTAATGTTGACGAGTTAGCACTATAGTCGAAATAAGACTGTTGACGAGTTGGCACTGTGGTCGAAACAGAAATGTTGACGAGTTGATACTGTGGCCCACGTAGGAATGCTGACAAGATAGGAAAGTGACGATACAGGAATGTTGGCGAATCAGAACAGTAGATCATATATGACAACGAGGACGATTTAAGAAAGTGGCGAAATGAGCCTCAGGCAAGATCCACAATCTTGTGATCATGATTGGTTTGATTGGTGAGTCAGGAGTCAAATTACTCTGTAAATATCATAATCATAAAATCATAATCATAAATCATTTATTTGCATAAAACATGGTACATATTTTGTGGCATGGAAGAAAGAAAGTTTCACACATGTTTTGTCACTATACACCGTGAAATTTTAGTGGTTGTTTTCCCGAATCGAGGTGATTTAGTTTCGATTGTACAATCGATTTATAATTACTATTTTGACTAGAGTCAAAAATCCAATTGTGAAAAACGAAAGTCGAAAATGACCGCAAACCAATAGTAACGCTTCGTTGGTACCTAACCTATCGTACGATCGTACGCTACTTGTACCGACGAAGCGTTACTATTGGTTTGCGGTCATTTTCGACTTTCGTTTTTCACAATTGGATTTTTGACTCTAGTCAAAATAGAAATTATAAATCGATTGTACAATCGATACTAAATCACCTCGTTTCGGGAAAACAACCACTAAAATTTCACGGTGTATTACGTATAAAACACGTAGGTACGTATCAACAGTAGAATGTTTGACATGGAAGATGTTCAGTCACTTTTGTTTTACATGAGACAGAATTAGATTTAAGTTTTTATCTCTTGTTTCATAACGTTCTGTTAAGTTCCTGTTATTTTATGTGACAGATATCTATGATGCCGTCTCTGTTTATTTTGTTGGATTAAACAGAGACGGGATCACAGACAGTAAGGAGCTTATAGAGAGTAAGGAATCGGGCCTTTAATTATAAAATAGCACTTTATAATTGCGTATTTTTTGTATTTTGTGAACTGCTCCGAATTGTTTGATTCTCAATAAAATTAACAATGTTACTAGATGGTTTTTATTTCTCAATATTTTTATACTTATGTGCCTCAAAGAGCAACAGTGAAGTAGTTTGGCCCTAAAGGGTAAGTTGCCAGTGGAATTCGCTCCCGTGTTGCCAAACGCGCGGGCGCTTGCTATGGCATTCACTGTTTCTTTCTGTCAAACGGTATAACATGGTGACAGAAAGAGATGGTGAAAGCGATGGCAAGCGCCCGCGAGTTATGGCTCAGTTTCATTAGTCGATAAAGCCCGCATGCGGGGTGCGGTAGATTTCTAATTGAGCCCGCACTCGGGGAATCGTGGCCCGCATGCGGAGTGCGGTAAATTTCCATAACGCATGTCAGAGTCCGCATTCGGGGAACCGTTTTCATTGGTCGATAGGCGCACGCAGGGTGCAGAAGATTTATTTTGACATAACGCATGTCATAGGGCTCGCATTCGGGGAACAGTTATCGATATAATAAGTTTCGCAAGCCGTTATACCGCCTGCGAGAAGTCATCGCACGCTGTTTATCGACTGAGTTGTCGACTTAATGAGTTTTACTAGTCGTTACACCACCTGCGGGGAGTCGCCGCATACATAACATATATCGACCGAATTATCGGCCAATGAAACAGCCTTTAGACAATTGGGCTTCAGGTTTTATCATTGCATTGTTATGGCACATTGCCACACGGTTGGTTTTAGCTGACCGCGTTTTTGTTTTCTATTAGTATTAGACTCTTCTGTAGGTAGGTACTGTCTCAGAGAAATTGACTTCATTTGACCTGTTGAAGTTGTACCGGTGAAGGAAAACATGTTGAAGAAACCGCATACACCTGCAAAACCTGGTGTGTGTGAATGGCCCGCGTGGGAACTACAGCCACAGAATAAGTAATAGTACTAACGTACGGAAGGATCACTCTCGAACAAGAGTCAACTATAGGTATAAAAACTAGCGTACTCTTACTGCTTGCACGCGAAATTGTAACTTATCGTGTGATACGAGCGTTCATATTCCGTTGGGCACCGCTGATCCGAAACCAAGGGCACAGGGTTTCCACTAGCCGATATTTGGTAGATATATAAATCAAGAAAGATAACAGTGTGTATTAATTCAGTAAACTACCTTTAGCAAGTACGTAAGTTATTTATAAGATCGTTCAGAAGTCAATGTTTGTTGCAAAAATCACAGAAAAAAGGATGCTTAATTACGCGCGATGCGGCTAGCGTGCGTACTGAAGGCCGCGCGACAACCTACTGCCATACTCCTCCCGGGAGGAGCGCCGGCCGAACATACCTAAACTGCGGAGTGAAACCCCCCTGCTACAGCCCAAGCCCTCTCATTCTGAGAGGAGGCCTGTTCCCTGCAGTGGAACGTATATAGGCCGAGTTGATGACGTACTGAATGTCCCCTTAGTATATAATTTCTTGCACTGACGCCTTTAATTGACTTTCATTTCACTGCATCTAAGCTTTACTCTTTTCTCTTTAACGGCCTTTGACATTGCACTGGTCACTAGTCAGTGAACAACCAGATCACTTTCGCGATCAGCTAGGTGTACTGTGTCACATTTAGCTAGCTTTACGAGTGGGTATGCGCGGCACCGTGATAGAAAGCAGTGGGTCGAGAAAATGAGCCTGTACCTCTACCATGAGTAGTTTACAGTGACCGTACTCGCTAGCGACGGCGTAAATGATTTGTATGGAGAATTGCACTTCCGTAAGTGACCGCTAGAGGCGCTGTACACAATTCTCCATACAAATCATTTACGCCGTCGCTTGCGAGTACGGTCACTGCAAACTAGTGTAACTCATGGTAGAGGTACTGTATGTAGCTTAGCCAATCGTGTTCTCTTCTCACATGTTAACGTGCTCGTATTTTCTTGATCATTCTAGAAATGTTATACAATCGGTCTGTTTTCAAATCTAGGGTGATACTAAGTGATTGTGGCCTAATTCATGTTGGACATGCATTAAATATGGATATCTACATCTTAAAATATCCACAGTAAAGAGATCAATTCGATAAGTATGCGATGTCTTTGGAAAATTGATCTTATCTTATAATAGGAAGGGGGTATTGGGATTGGGTTTGTGTGTGTACTGGGAAACTGATTTTTCATAGAAACATGTTACGATTTAAAACTTTCTATGTTAATTTTCTTGTTTTTTACTATAAGTACTCTTTGTTTGTTTTCTAATACAAAATAAAACACACATCCTCTCCCGAATGGCTTCACTTTTCTTCTTTTTTTTTAACTTTAGAAGCATTTGGGAATTCTAGTTCATGTGTGCGTAGAATTGAGGTTAACCATCTAGGTACTTGCTCCGGTTGATTTACATCCTGAAGGTGTAAACGAATTTGATATCATGGTAGAGTAATTGGGAATGTCTAAAAAAAATTACCAGTGGTTTTTATATTTTTTTTGTATAGAAAAGTCAATTATAAGAAACTAATTTCAATATTTACTACTTTTTTCAAAATTAATTATTGAAACTATTTTGGTTGATGACGTCAGATTGTAATTGAGGGCTCCCACACTGCCAAATTTCTAAATCTATCTAAATGCGTACGATAAGGCAACCCCTTTAATTATTTTTTGCGTGGTGGTACACTGTAACTAGTGTCACTTTACTGGCGCTGTCAAAGTGCTAGATGTCAGGCAGTGGGTCCAAATCAAACTCCGTAGTTATAATCCACGCGTAAATTTGTGAAGAATTCTAACCACACAGAATAAAGTACGACTTGGACCGGTCACGCAATTTACACCAAAGTCAAATGAAGGTCATTGCTTATTTGTTATGTAATAAATTCATTATATAATATTAAAATTAAATAACTACAGAAATCGAGTTAAAAACCATTTATCTCGAAATGGTTTTCGATTTACTATACATTGCAAAAAAATAGACATCCCCAATTCGGCAACGATCCCTTGGCAGTATGTAAACCTTTGCTACCGTAAACATGACGATCCCTATTGGGAGAACAATACAACACAATACAATACAATGACTCTTTATTGTACACCAGAAATTGTAAGCAATACAGAAAACAGGTACACAGAGAGAAAGTTACAAGGTAAGCAATAGGCAACATTAGAGAACATTTTGTTTCTGACATTTTGTGCACTATAATAAATTATTTTTATTTTACATTATTTTGACGATCATGGTATGAATTCTTGTAATTTTGACAGCAACGCAAATTTATATACTTTAGATATAATGATATAATAATTTCATTACAATTAATCAAAATATACAAATTAGAAAACTAGAACTAAATACATATACATATATAACTTAAACTAAAACTACAAAGTAAAAATATCGTCTAAATTTTCCGCCACAGGCATAGACCCCAAGATGCTGGCCGCGTTACCTCTCTGTATATGTATTGTAATTTTTATCATGAAATAAATAAATCTAATCTAAATCTACTCTAAACATTATCGATTTTTATGACATCCATCACTCTATTCGACTTTCATTGCAAGTTACACAGAGATCATCTAAACATGACAACATAGCAGCCTTTCAGCAGCCTTCAACTTCAATCACTATAAGCCATTATGAAACGCTGTCATATTTGGGGGCACGGTAGTGCTAGTGCCCGCGTCAAGTCGAGCGTAAGACAAACTCCGCACCTTCTTTTTCTGGAATAAATTGGCAAATTGGAAGTGCCTCAAGCGGCGCGCATCGGCAGTGAATTGTTCTTGTCGACGCCTTTGAGATGTTTTTTGCTACGAAAAACGTACGGCCCGCGGCCATGACTATGTGCGGTCAGCGACTGGGCGAGCGTTTTCTCTGTTCATTGGGCGGTTGAGACGCTCACCGCACATTGCTTGGTTACTGGTAACACGTAATGAAGAAAGAAAACTTTGGCTGCGCCGCGGGTCGCTACTGGTCGTGGCCCAGCTGTCACGCTAAGGGCTCAGGAGGGCCACATGGTAATCGAACTAATGAGCTTCCACCCTGTCTTTACAAGGTTTTCGTATTTCTGTCACCAAGTCTGCGATGCAGAATCAATTGGGGTTGTTCTAACGAGCTATAGTTAGCGTGAAGTTTTAATAAATTGAAGCCGTACTCTACGTAGACAATACAATACAAATATTCTTTATCACTGTATTATTTTAGACGACCAGATGGCCTAGTGGTTAGAGAACCTGACTATGAAGCTTGAGGTCCCGGGTTCGATTACCGTGTCGGGGCAGATATTTGTATGAAAAATACGAATGTTTGTTCTCGGGTCTTGGGTGTTTAATATGTATTTAAGTATGTATCTATGTATATAAGTATGTTTATCCGTTGCCTAGTACCCATAACACAAGCTTTCCTAGCTTACTTTGGGACTGGGTCAATTGGTGTGAATTGTCCCGTGATATTTTTTTTTATATTATAAAAATCTTCCGTTGTGTGGCTTATACAACATATGCGACTGGATACTGATAGATTAAGACTGGAACGCTAGTAGAACTACACATAGGTTTCGATTGTGTTCGGCACGTAACGCGGTGCCAAAAAATTACTACTTAAGTGCAAAACGATTCCGTCTCGCTTCCATGCATTTATTATTTAACAACAAACAAAAAATTACTACGAAAAGACCAGTCAAGACGTTCCCTGGATAGCGGAGTGAATCCTTTTGATCGGATGGATTTGTAATTCACTGAAATGACTATGCTATGGATAATAGTTAATTTAGTTGATGCGAGGGTTGGCGGAGCTCTCACTCCACTTCGCGACTGCAAAGTGTCCCGTACCCTATAAGAATAAAGGGTATGGCCGTGGTGGCCTAGTGGTTTGACCTACGGTCTCTAAAGCAGAGGGTCGTGGGTTCGAGTCCGAGCTCGCACCTCTTGAGTTTTTCGGAATTTATGTGCGAAGTTACATTTGTAATTTACCATGAGCTTTACGGTGAATGAAAACATCGTAAGGAAACCTGCATAAACCTGAGAAGAAATTCAATGGTGTATGTGAAGTTCCCAATCCGCACCGGGCCCGCGTGGGAACTACGGCCCAAGCCCTCTCATTCTGAGAGGAGGCCTGTGCCCTGCAGTGGGACGTATATAGGCTGGGATGATGATGATGACGGTACCCTAACTTACCGATTTTAAGTGTAATCATCATCTTGTTGTGGCACCCATAAATAATTGTCTATTGCTTCAATGGGACATGTCGTAAGATCCATTTTAACATCGGTCAATTCTCTCAATTCTTCCGTTGGTAAACGAAACAAGGCAGAATAATTTGTTATGCACGGATGACTTCCAACCGCCCATTTCTCATGTTGTCTACATGTTCCGATAGCCAACTATCATGGGATCATTACACTTAGTTTTTCTTAACTCGGTAATTGAGTGGACGACCCGCATTCTCTTCTGCAATCAGTCAAGTGTGATAGAAACATTTTTTTGACAAAAAGTGGTAACGTAACATCTAATTTTATTAGACTGTCGACTGGAGTGTGATGGACTTATTTTATTAAATAGTGATAAAATCAATGGATTTGTGATATAATGTTGTGAAGGAGGGTTGGAGCGGCGCGGGCGCCGGATATAAGCGCGCGGAGGGAGCGCGGCGCCGCAGTGTAGTGAGGTGTGCGGACGCAGCTCGCCTGACATGGGGAGAACGGTGAGCTGCTTGTTAGGTTACCTAGAGCTTCGATTGTTTCCGTTTTTCAGAATTATAGTGGTTTCCAATTTAATTTGTTTGTTTAAATTGGATTTGCGTGTTATTGTTTCGAAAGTTTAATTTGAGTTTTGAGTGTAATTAAGTAGCATTAATTTGAGAAAGTCAGTTTCTTGTTTATTTATACTTTTTAAGTTGGCCTACTTAATAATTATATTACCTGCTTTTTCAAGTTCAAAAGTGAAAGTCAAAATATTTTTATTTAAATTAGTCTTAGCCGTCAACAGAAAGCGCTCATGCAGGATAGGTTCCAATCTAATCGTACTTGCATCCAACCTTTATATGAATTTATCAAATTTCAAGTCAATCCTACCACTAGAAGTGGGTCAAATTTGACTTGCAATGTCGGAACTAAACATACACGCAAAGTTAAATAAAAACTTTAAAGAATTAATGCATATGACAAAATTAAAGATGGCAACTACTGAGTCAATGGCCAGCAATCACATTTGTACCTTATTTTAATTTAAAATTGTTTACTTCGACACGCTTAATTACACTAACTTGCATGCTTATTGGATCTCGACGGAATAAATCGAAGCGTTACATAAAAGTTTCAATACCACTTATAAATTAAACGATTGCCCGAACTGGTGCGTGTTGTGTGTTTAAATTTCAATGGTCCAATGCATTTCCGTTTCCCATCCGCCAAGTTACCGGAACTGAATGTGATTAATTTATTCAGATTTTGTTTAAAATGTTTATTTTTCAGGTGTTCACTGTGTTGTGCTGGCTGGTGGTAACCACAGCGTGTCTCGGAACTGGGTCTGTTTCGGGGATAAAGGACAATGCCGGTGCCGAGAGCGCACCACGGCTCTACCGCAATGCACCTTTGGGAATTTACGCTAGCGCAGCCCCACACGGGGCCTTCACGTTCCAAGTGCCCACCGCTATCTCATTGAAGCCCTCGCAGCTCGTCCCAGTCAACCAAGAGAGCCTCGTTATTGAGAAATCAAATGGTTTCCTAAAGGATTCGTACGGGAATAAGTTTGTGGCTCCTTCTCAGTCGGTCGCGTATCAGACGACGTACCCGCAACAGTTTGTGCAGCTCCAGCATTTGCCTGACCACTTGGCGCAGCCCCTTTCTGCGGCTCCGAGCTACCACTTCCCCCAGGGACCGCCGCAAGCGTTCTTCAGCAGTCAGTACCGATTGCCATCAGCGGATGCTGTCACGTCGCCGCTGACGCGTTATGGAGTGACGCATCCTTTCGCTTACGCGAGTGCAATTAAAAGTCTGACTCCAGCTTCAGATCAACAGTTCCAATTTGTTTCACCTGTTGCTCAACTGAATTCCAATAATAACAATCAAGTGATTTACGGCACTAAAAACCCAGTACATAATGAGCCGAAATTTCAACGGTTAGAAGAAAAACCAGCTGCTCATCACACCGAATATCATGAACGACCGCAACAGCAGCAGGTAGCACAGAGCATTAAGTCTCAAGTGCAAGCTCCAGTGAGACACACTGTAAAAACTACACACAACGGGAAAGACACAGTTGTGCAAATAGAGACAAAACCACCTCTACCTCTATTAGATCTCAGCCTGTTGGAGCCCCTGACTTTCGCGAACCCTATTGTACCTCAAGTACAACACTATCTACCTAAAATAAATGCGGTGACATATAAAGAACTTCACCCGTCTGATGTTGAAGAGGTGAAAAAACACAACAACGAATTTTTAGTGCAAAAAACTAAATCTTATGACAGTGGTGTTGTTAAAGGAAAACCGCACAGTGACGTGCCCAAGAAAAAACAAAAGACGCCCCCGAAAAAGGACACTACTGTGCACGTGCATTACGAAAAAAAGTCTGAGAAGCCTAGTATCAAAGTTAAAGGTAAACCCAACGATGCTGAATATTCATATGAAATTAAATCGCCCAATTACAAAGAAACTTACAATGAACAGGTTGTAAGTTACAATAAACAGACTAAAAGTGATCCTGTCACCTATACTTACCAGAAAGAGACACAGAAAGAGCCAGTGACCTATAGCTTCTCGCATAGCTCAAAGGACCCGGGTCAAACACAGAAAGTACAATATGTGAAGAAGGATCCTGTGCCGAATCATTTAGTATATCAGTTCCAGCCAGCAGAACAGAGTGCTAAACACAATGATGGCCATCATTCTTCTCCTGACACGGAATCTGAAGATTCGGGAGAATCCTCCGATAGTGACGACGAAACTCCGTCTTACGACCACGCTCAATATGACAACCATCACGATAAACCATCTCATTCCCATCAGTCTACTCCTTCTCATAGCCATCATTCTCATCCTACTACTTCATCTCAACATTCTCATAATCCAACGCATTCACATTCTTCTCAATCTCATCACCCGTCTACTCATTCAAATAATCCAACGCATTCGCATTCTCCTCAGTCTAATCATCCTTCTACTTATTCTCATCATCCAACGCATTCGCATTCTTCCACTCAGTCTCACCACTCTTCGACCCAATCCCATGATCCAAGTCATTCGCATTCAGCTTCTCAGTCCCATCATCCAACCACTCATTCTCATTCCGCTGGTCACGCCCATCCTTCACCTCATCCTTCAACTTCCCAGTCCCATCATCCAACGCCACATTCTCATTCCGCCGATCACGCCCACCCTTCACCGCAGCCTCATTATTCGACTGGCCATCCTGCGACTCATTCTCACCAAAGTCAACCGCAGCATTCTAACGCCGAGCAACAATCTCACAATCCCCACCAAGCATATTATACAGTTACCCAAAAATCGCCACAATATTACAGTCACCCGCAGCTCACGCCTCTTCACGAGTTCATGGAGAATCTTAGATTTATCCCGTCGTTTACCAACGCTGCGATACGTGTAGATCCAAATCAACATGTACAGAAGCAGCCTGGACAGTACTATACACAACAAACAACACCCCGCGCGCGCTCTAATGCTCAATTGTCTTCGGAGCCTGTTATTTACGAAAAATCGAAGAAAATAATAATACAAGAGGAGTCTCCCGATGAGGTACATTCACATCAAGAGAAGCTCACGGCGCAGATGGTAGGAAAAGAGGAAAATAACGAGGAAGATTTCGAGAAGTCTTACAAAGAGGCTGCGTACGGTTTTCCAGCGTACGACCGAGATTCCACAGAGAGTGACGATGAAATCTACAATCCAGAGAATTACGGAGAACCCCAAAACAGCGAGGAAGACTCCGGAAAGCATTACGAGGAATATCAAGAGGAAGGTGACGAGTTTCCCAAGTTCGCCCGTCTGGGCTACAAAGACTCCAGAGACAAAACGAAAGAAAGCTATTTCCAGGATTATTCTATTCAAAAACCTGAAAGCATGACTGACCGCTACCAGAGTAAAATAAACTATTACAAGATGTTTTTGAAACATAAGCCGGAGAAACTACGTCACAGTGATAATAGCGAGAAGAATAAAGAGTTAGCGAAGTACACGGTAGCTCCCTCGTTCTATGATTCGGCGCCTAAGCAAAAGTCGAAGCAATCCGCGGCATACAAAGCTGCGCCTGCGTTCGAGTACGAGTACTTAAAGGACTCGAGAGACAGTTCGCCGCACGCGTCGAGGCCTACTCTAAGATATAAAAGCAGAACACATTTTGTGGAGCCCCAGTTCCAGTACGGATTCGAGCCTATAGCGATCCCGCGGCTAGATAGCGAGCTAGATACGATGGCAAGCAACGTCAGTCCCGAAAGCGAAAAGCCTGGCACACGGAAAAAGGTATACAAAGAAAACTGGTATATTAAAAAAACAAGCACGTCGAGCAAACCTAGCTGATAATAAGTATTTATTGTATTGTTAAGTTTATTTTTTATACTTTATTGTTAGTAAAATATTGAATTAAAGTTTTGTTTTTCTTTCAACGGGACTGAGCTTTACATTGCGCAACAACTTTCACCGTCAATGTATTATTACGTGACACCATTTTTTGCCGAAGTTTTCTCGTTTGCTATTTGATAAAAAAGCTTAGAAAAAGTGCAGTTCTTTAGCCATCGACCGTAAAGAATGCAAAAAGTTCCTGAATCCGATTTTGCATGCTCTCCGATGGTTAGATTGATGCTGTGGAAACTGGACAAAAACACGTTGCATCACCTGATTGTTTGAAGCAACTTACTTAGACCATTGGTGGTTTCTGCCCTCATTGCTAAAGAGCTGCTCTGTGCTGTGAGGAAATATTTAATAAAAAGTCTATAATTTCATACTCCTTGCAAAACAAGATGCCAATTGACCAAATTGAAAAATCTGAAGAAATAAAAATTTATCATGCTCATTAGACGAAACAAAAGGCAAATAATACGCGTAACGATAGACATTTATTTTATTAAATTATTGAATACTGTCTGGTAACTTAAAAATAAAAGGTTACATAAAAATTTAAGAAAATATCAATTCTATTGTATGATGAGAAATTTGATGTTCATCTGACTAGTTAATTAGATTGATTATATTAGATGTGCTACAAAGACCAGTTAACTGATAGGATGATGACAGAAATGATCGAAAGTAAAAAAATAAAGACAATACTACGTACGAGTATCAGACCGACCGATGACCATTGCACGCTAAGGCGAATAGAACAGGCACCTAAAGTACCAAATACTTATCTAGTCTTGGTCTAATATCTCTGCTATCTCTGTTTCCTATTAGTTTCTGTGTCAAATTCTGTGTTATTTTTTCTTCTAAACAATCTCAGAGTCATTACCAGTGTTGCAATTCCCAGACAGAGGGCTACTGCAGTCAATACTAAAGCACCTGTGGGTAAGCGGCCGTTAACGTCGGACATTTCGCCTACCAGTGCAATGGGTCTTAAGATCTTGACCACGGGCTCGCAGCCTGATTCTCTGACATATTTGGCCCAGGTTCTGTTGGCATATGTCAGTTCTCGTGGTTTAATGAAAGGTCTTCTGCCCGGAACCGTCCTATTGGTTGTTATAGACATATTTCGCAATTGTGTCTCATTGTACCTACAATAGAGATTCTTCTTCTTTTTATTTCCCTTGACAACGATGTCTTTTTCGGCGCTTTTAGCTCCGATAAGCACGTCCAAGTCACCTTTTATCATGTTAGCCCAATCCCACATCTCTGCGATCTTGCAGTCACATATAAATGGATTACCGATCAAATTCAGTGAATGCAATTTCGGATTGTTGACAAATACTTCAGGATCTATAGTCGTCAGATTATTGCTGCTCAAATTTATCTTCTCTAGTTGTTCAAGTCTTTCCAAAAATCGGAGACTGTCCTCTTTGGAGCTGAGTCTGTTGCCAGCCAAGTTTAAATCTGTGATATTGTTCGTGTTTTTGAAAGCGTCACTATTTAGCTTAGTTATGTTACAGTTGCTTAAATCAAGGATGGTTACTTGAGACAATGACTTGGGGAAAACGGGCCCTGAAGCGGGGATGACTAGAGGATTACCTCCAAGCCTGATTTCCCTCAAGTCCATGTATGTCAGGTTTTTGAAGAAGGAATTGGCATTAAGTGGTCTTTTCAACCCGCAGAATTCAAGTTCAATAGTGGTCAATTGTGTCAGATTGCCGAATAGACCTGCTTCTAGGGATAAAAGATCATTTCCCGATAGAACTAATCGTTTCAGCGAAGTCAAATTATAGAATGAGTCCGGAGCAAGGTATGATAGGTTACTGTAACCCATGTTCAGATACTCCAGTTTTTCAAGGGGAGCAAGTAACTTGGCGAATACATTGACAAGTGGGTTGTGGGATATATCAAGTTCCACTAAATTGTCGAATACAATAAAGTTATCCGGCAAGCGACGGAGCCCGCATTTGCTCATGAATAACCTCTCTAACTTAGGAAGAGGAGCTAACGCTTCCTCTAAATCAGGTGCGAACAAGGGATTGCCAGAAAGGTATAGACTTTTCAATCTAGTTGCGTTGGCAAACGCGTCTCCAGATATGGGTCCCTGTATTTTGCAGTTGGAAAGGTCCAACAACTCTAAATGATCCACGCTGCTGCCCAGCGTCGCGGCGACATCCAAGTCACGTAGTTCATTGTCCGCCAAAATTAGAGTGACCAAATTAGTGCAGTTCGAGAACGTGTCCTCAGAGACCGCGGTCAAGCCTATCTTCCGTAAATTTAGGTACTCTAGTCTCGTTAAAGATCCCAGTAATTCAGGCCAGTTTGCATTACCTAGCTGATTACCTGCAAGCTCTAAGTTCTTTAAGTTTACTAGAGCAGAGAAAACATTATCTGGAACTGTTGTTAATTTACAGTCATTTAGTTTTAAGGTATCCAAACTGGTAAGGACATCGAATACACCCGAGACTAGGGTGGTCAGTGGATTGTTTGACAAGTCGACGGTGGTCAATGAGGTGATATTGTCAAAGAACTGCAGGTTAATGCTGGTTAGTTTGCAGGAGCTGATATCAAGATACTGCAGAGTCCCGGAGACCAAGAAGGGCCCCTCGACAGCTGATAGGGGGTTGTCTTGGAGTTCCACGTTTAGTAGTCCACGGGAGTCTCTGAAATTATATGAAAAAAAGTTTTAGGTAGTCTTAAACGGATTATATTTATATCTTATCATATTGCTGACGGATTGCCATTCGGTGGATTTTTGTTTATTTCTCAACTAGGGCTATTTTACTCTACGCTTTTTTTGCACAAATTATTATTATATTTGAGTTTCCCATCGTTTCTAATGTGGTCATTTTTTAAACACGATATCCTTTAGCAATGTTACCCACATGTAATGTTTATAACAGGAAACATTTCGTTGCTTCTCCGGAGGAGTGTGTAGCACCTGATTCTACAAATAAATTATAAGTATAAGCACTGTAATGAGATATTTGGGTCATGCACACCGTAAGAAACAAAAGTTGACTGTCCTGTGGTCATAAAGTTAATAACTCCCAGTTAGCAAGATTTATTTAAATGGGCTGGAAGTTGGCCAGGCGCCGCACACGCTGATGCAGGCTTGCCTAAAAATATTGGCTATTGATCCTTAACTTTTGCCATGTCCACAGGAGAAACGCGAACAAAAAAAAAGTGTTTGACCCCATTTGTCTAATATTTGGAACGGCTAGAGAATTTTTCTAGGCCGTTTCGGGTAACGTCTGGCGCTTTTGCCAATTTACGACTGTAAACATGGAAACGGCTGTCTAGTGGACATACTCAATTTGCATCGCCTCCATTATCTAATATAGTTGGCATCACGAGAGCCAATTTGCCTGTGGCCGTGCCACAACAAGTTCAAAAGCAATTGGAACAATTTTATAATCTGCTTTGTGAATAACTCAGGGATGTCAGAGTGTGCTTAACATTGTTCGTCGTGGGAAAAACAACTCTGGTGTTAGGTAAATAATGAACGAGTCACCGACACGGAGGCTCGACCGTGTTGCTTTGTTGATGTTTCATACGTCGAAATAGATACGCTTGGAACAACCGAAATGACCGTTACGGTATTGTTATGTGATGTCATAATAAGCGGGAATAAACGTGTCGTGGATCTGACACGTTTGACACTGATTCATAATCTCAATCAATCAACTTTTTGCGAGCTCTTTTTTGATGGTCATCCGTGAGCAAGTTTACATGCCATAATATAGGATTACCTACTTGTATTATGATTGCCAACAAATAACTTATAGCTGTTAAAATCAAATCACACTTATTATTGCCCGTTTATCATTAAAATAAAACAAGAACTAAAGTAAACCCGCAAATAACAGCGCCCTGATTTGAAATGTAAAAGCAGCGCCTGAAACGTGATATTGCAGTAGCAACATATTCCTATGCCTTACCACAGTTCGTTAAAATTAATGCTGCCATTTAAAATGCAACGTGAAAAGAACTACTTGACCTAGTGGCCCGTCATCAAGGGAAGTGCTGACGCAACCTAGATGTGGGGGAGGCTGAATGTACTATGTATACCCCTTTGGTAACGTAAATATTCTATGAAACATTTTACGAGTCGCTCGAGCCTCACCTTTTGACTAAATATTTACTGACAGAATGACGTAGGTAAGCCTGAGGTTCATAGCGCTACTGTGAGTCGCGATTTTAACAACTAAGTAACTGCGATGAAGTACTTTTGTCCTAATGATTCAATTAGGTAATCTCTTCAGTAGTCGAGTAGGTATTGTGATTTCGGCAAGCAATCAGAATTTTATAATTTCAGTTCTGCGTAATCAAAATATACTTTTCGGTCCTTTTGTAACTAATGAAAGCGTTAAATAAAAAATAAAAACTTTCAGAGTTCAGCTAACATCTGATTCGTGGTTACTCATTGGCGTTGTCAGATTAGATGGCGATTAAAGTCGTCAGTAGCTCATATTTTTTTCTACGTATAATAAGGCTTTTCGGACTTCGCTTAAAGTGTCAGGTTTAGGTGGTATATGGGAGGCGACGGTTAAAAGGATTAAATTAACATTGCAATGCAAGTATCAAGTTCTGGTTTTTCTAGTCAATAATAGCTTTCAAGAGCATGGCTTTACTTTCAGCGCATAGTAGGTATTATGCGGAATATCCATTGACCATTAGGTATACCCTAACCCTAATTGTTTGTACCCAGCCCCAATAGATTCACGACGACTAGGCCTAAAAACCCTCGAAAAGCGAGAATGCGTTTTCGTTCTCACGCTTGCATGTTTCCTAATCCATGTCGTTTTTACCCTCTTAAAAAAATCACGCGCGAGATTGAAACGATTGAGTTTGCTAAAATTGTCGGCGAAACTTCTCACAACAAATTTAATACTAATTACATCGTTCATAATTATAGGTTAGCCAGTGGTTAGCCATGATTCAAATGCGAATCATTCTAATAAAAATACTTACAGCAAAGCCTCAGGATCGATGAAACTGATATTGTTCCCTGACAAGTCCACGTCAATAAGGTACTCCAAACCCATCAATGCTTCCTTCGTGATCTTCGTCAGCCGATTGTTGGCTATCTGCAGCCTCCTCATCTTAATATCCTTTGGGAACGGCTTCAAAGTTGTAATGTTGTTGCCATTCAAATCCAAGATATAGACGCTCATGCTTAGTTCATCGTAAGGGACCTCGGTGAGGTTGCTTTCGGAGCAGTCTGTTACCCAGTTGATCCTGAAGTAGTGGCAGTCACATTCATCTGGACACTCCAGCTCGAAGCTGTCTCCATTGAAGGCGAGGGTGTATCCAATCGTAACGAGGCAGAATAGAGCGGTAAGCCGGGCCATTGTCGGGTCAGGAGTTTTTCAAGCCTGTCCTCCCATAGTACCTGTAATTTAAAAATTGGTCTGATGAGTTTCAATTTGAAAAAGCCTCAGCTGCCTAGTAGTTTGTTGAGTTTATCTGGATAGGTGCTCGCGCCTCTGAGCTTTTTGAAATCAACATGCTAAGACTTGAAAATATTTCAAGTTGAAATTGAAGTAAATATGTGTTATGAACTTTGAAGCTTAATATTTCGCAAATGGTTTCATGGATCGAAGAATGGTTTTCGGCGTTTTCGCAAACCTTTAATATTTTCGAAAGACCAATCCAACTGCACCACCCATTATGGGGTTTGTATCTGCGTTCGTGCGAGTATAGTATAAATCTTCCCAGGTGAATTTTTCGCTTCGAGCCATTACATTAAATTTGAACCTTAATACTATGATGATACCGTTTGTTTTGAAAGATAAGGGTTCGAAGCGAAAAATTCACCTGGGAAGGTCTATTACTCCTTCATACTAAAATGGCTAGGACAGATGAAATTTGAATAATATATTGAATTAAATAAATAATAATTATAATTTGAATGATTTATTAGATGAAATTTGGTCAGTAGATTGCTGGACCTCTCTAATACATATAATATAAGTTATTTATTATCCCGATATTGCCACGGAATCCATGTAAAATCCTAAAATCTTAACCGTTTAGAGACATTACATATTGCACGGTTGCTCTTCATACAATGAAACCAAATCTAATCTTAAATTTAGTTATAATTATTATTGTGTGCCCTTGCTTATAGTAATATCTTAACTAAATAAATAAATTAATAAGTTTTTGGTTTCGCTCAAATTGAAATTCTGGGATTAAGTAGGGTATACTAAGTAAATTCCTAAGACTTATACCGTAGTTTTAATTGTATGAAGAGCAACCGTGCAATATTATTGCACACGTTTTTTGTATTGATAACCAATAGGGAAGGGAACTTGTGACCGGGTTTTTTAGTCCGTGCAAGTCGGACACTGTCTGGGCCCTCCATTCCCAGTTCGTCCGAAGGGATTTTTCCCGAGCACAAGTCACCCTTCCTATCTTAATGTAAATAACAGCAAAGACTTCGCGTCTTTGACCCCTCTGGCGACTCATTAAAAAAAAAAACCGTGCAATATATAATGTGTGTAAACGACTCCATTTTTACAAATTTGGACTACAGAACCTCTTAAAGCCGGCCGCAAGTTAGCGAATTTCGCTTTTTGGGCATTTATTCGAGCGTTTCAACCGCCTCATTTGTCTGGTCACATTTTTAAGGAACGGCTGTATATTTTGATGGGGTTTTCTGTTATATATTAGAGGTCCTATACCTCTACCAAATAACTGGAAACTGTATCACAATCTTCTGTCATTTGTTAAAAAATGTGACCAGATAAATGAGGCGGTTAAAACGCTCGAATAAATGCCCTTTTATTTCTTTTATCTGTGCTGTGCTTGGCAAAAAGCTGAAAAAACCATTTGATTCCACATTATATCAAGTGATAATGATGCAAATAAACTCATCTACAATGATAACACTGATGTCACGGTGTTAGGTGAGTGTCGATAATTAGAACATCAAATGAGCAACATGTATGTTCTCCATTGTTGTTGTTCATTAGATCGCAACTCATAAATGTAGAATAAGCATTGGATAATCATAAACAAGCATGGTGATTGGTTAGCTAAGTACGTTCAAATTAAAGATGGCCTCCTTTCAGAATGAAAGGGCTTCTGCCGTAGTTACCACGTGGGCCCAGTAAGTATTGGGACAATCACACACACCATTGTATTTCTTCGTGTGTGCAGGTATCCTCACATAAAATCAATTCCGAGGTGTCGAGGCTCGACCGCCCCTCTGCTTGAGAGGCTAAGGTCAAACCACCAGACTACCACGACGTCAAAGATGGTTAAAATTCAAACATGATTTTTAAATTGGGAATTGTTCGCCTTCCATTCGATGTTCCATGGCTCCACTTTCTAGAGCAAAATATACTCCATACTTAATATAATAAAAATACGGCATCTATCTAAATAGGTACCATCAAACTATTTGAACCTATCTACCTTTGGCGTCATTATGTAATGTACCTACTTTCCATCAGTTTAGTTAGGGGTCAATTATGAGTCAGTTTTATGGGAAAAAAGTCAGCACTTACTAGTTTATACTGTATAAGGCATATAAAAAAAAATGTAAAACAAGTAGGTATGTTGGAGTGGTATCCCCTTGAATCGTAGACCAATTTTTCATCGAATTTCATTTCATCGAAAATGATGTATAGAATATTCAGTTCCTATAATATCTTTAGCAGTAATCTGGTTTCATCGATTATACATTACAAATTTTCTTAATTCCTAGAATAACTGTACAAGGATTATTGTTTTTTAGAACATACATTTCCTAAACTATTCAAAAGACAGAATATCTAAACATCGAATTTCATTTCACCGACGTTTTATTACAAATCTCGTTTTATTACAGCGAGTGAGCGAAGCGAGCGAGCAAGACTGGTCGGAGCGGAAGCGACTCGATTAGGTTAGGTTCAAAGGCTAATGCGGGAGCGTAGCGTAGCGAAGCTCCCGCATTAGCCTTTTGTGTTAGGTTTTTTTTTATGACCACCCTGGAAGTCTTGCTATATAAAAAGCAACTGCAATTATTAGTGTATCATTGATTACTAAACAAATTAGTTATGTAAATATTAATACGATATGAATAAAACATTAAATAAAAAATAACGATATAAAATTCTGTGGAATAAACAAATTATGAAATAATTATTCTACAATTTAATAATCAGCAATTTAAAAAAACATGATTTAACCGTTCGATGACATGAATAGTCGATGAAATTAAAATACGGGAAACGTTGTCTATGAACTAATAATCGATGAAAAGAGTGTCTACGATTCAAGGGTAAACCATGTTGGAGTAGGAGTAGGACCTTTTGATTTTTCATCGTATCTGATTATACGGTACTAAGGTTTAAACCTTGCAAATCTAGAAACTTTTTATAGGATACACACCAAAACTGTATGCTTTGCGGCATCCAATCATTTTTTGCCTTAAAAGGGCACAGTTCTCGAACATTCGAATTAAAAGTGCCATTGTAGCGAACAATCGGGTAATGGCCGGCATCCTGTCCGGCGCGAGCCGTCTCCCGCCAGAATTTTCCAGAAGCGTCTGTCTGTAGTGGGCGTGCAACTTTGTACCTTTCTATTGTAGTCCCTTTGTATTATTTTTATAGTACGTCAGTAGAATACCGTTGCATAGCCGCATGGCTTGGCTGATGGTAATCTCAAACTATACTTATCCATACTAATATTATAAATAAATGTAAAGTGCGTTTGTCCACCTTTCACGGTGAAACTGAGCGACTGATTGCCGTAACTTTTTTGTATGGACATAGCTGAATGGCTAGAGAGTGACATTTTACCACGGGAAAATATCTCATTCCCACGGGAAAACACGTTTTTATCTACTTCAGTGTGAGCGAAGCTGCGGGTATTAGCTAGTAATCTACATATAAGTATAGCGATCCGATCCGAGTATCACCGATGGTGCTGACTGAAAATCAGCATTGAGGTATAAACGCCTCAGCATTATGTTGAGCTGAGCCAGTGTTCGATCTAGAATCACTGCGCAGCGAGCGTCTCGGCCGCGCAATGAACGGTGAAAACGCTCGCCGCTCCGCCGGTCGCGCGAAGTCGTGGCCTGGCCGAGCCATAAAACTCGACAACACGCGTTTTCCCAGAGATAAGACCAAGCTAGATCGATTATTCGGTCCCAAAAAACCCCACGTGAACATTATCGAAATTGCTAAGGCTTGATTGATTTCCTCCTACGCTGACATCGGTCGCGCGTACGAATATACACAATACTCTATGGGGCACCGACAGCGACGCTGACGTCCGCGGCAGATTTATTGCTACGCGCCGCTGATGGCGCGCGTCGGTCTCGCTCGTCAGCGCCGCGTGCGTCGGTGCGCTGACGCGCTATACACCACTATCGCGCGCTCAGTGCGAAGCTGACCGATATCGGTCGCTGACGTCGGTCGAGCGTACGAATAAACACAATACTCTATGGAGCACCGCACAGCGACGCTGACGTCCGCGGCAGATTTATTGCTACGCGCCGCTGATGGCGCGCGTCGGTCTAGCTCGTCAGCGCGCGCGGCGCGCGCGTCGGTGCGCTGACGCGCTATACACCACTATCGCGCGCTCAGTGCGAAGCTGACCGATATCGGTCGCTGACGTCGGTCGAGCGTACGAATAAACACAATACTCTATGGGCCACCGCACAGCGACGCTGATGGCCGCGCATTTGTCATACGCGACCGACGGTACGCTCGACCGACGTCAGCGACCGATGTCAGCGTAGGAGGAAATCAAGCCTAAAGCCGTTTCTGGGTGAGGCCGTGAAGCGTTTCAACCGCCGTGTCACGTGTGTTACCAAAAATCGTCTAATAGTACATCCGTCAGCTAAAAATCCTAGTGACCACAACCACGAGTGGTGTGATGTGTGGTCGCGGAATTAATGGGCTTTAACCTTAGATTTTGGTAACACACGCGACACGGCGGTTGGAACGCTTCACGGCCTCACTCTTCTACGATCTCCGAAACAAATAAACATACAATAATTGCTCGTTTAAAATTAAAGGTATTAAATACACCGTGAAATTTTAGTGGTTGTTTTCCCGAAACGAGGTGATTTAGTTGCGATTGTACAATCGATTTATAATTACTATTTTGACTAGAGTCAAAAATCCAATTGTGAAAAACGAAAGTTGAAAATGACCGCAAACCAATAGTAACGCTTCGTTGGTACCTAACCTATCGTACGATCGTACGCTACTTGTACCAACGAAGCGTTACTATTGGTTTGCGGTCATTTTCCACTTTCGTTTTTCACAATTGGATTTTTGACTCTAGTCAAAATAGTAGTAGTAGCTTTATACCTATTCTAATAGTCTACTTACATGCCCAATTTGAACAGTTTATCTTCGTTATGGGGATAGGGTCACTCTTAATTTATGAAATATATACATTCCGTATATTCCTTATCCCGTGGGAATTCCGGAAAATTCTTTCTTATCGGATGCCTACGTCATACAAAGAACACATCCTCCAAGTTTCAGGTCTCTACACACAGCGGTTTAGGCTGCGGCTCCACTGAGGCGGAGACGAGAGGAGCGGAGAGGAGACGTGTAGGGGTCGACCAATCATATCAGTTCCATTGAAGCGGTGTGGAGACGAGATGGGGATTTCAACTGATATGATTGGTCGACCCCTACACGTCTCCTCTCCGCTCCTCTCGTCTCCGCCTCAGTGGAGCCGCAACCTTAGGCTGTGCGTTAATCCGCCAGTCAGTCTTTTAGGACTTCAGGACAAAGCATTTTATATGTATTTGCATTGCACCAAGCTTTTAAAGCGAGTTCAACAATGATGTTTGAATACTCAATTCGATTTTATTCGAAAAAGGTTGAACTCACATAAAAGCTTCATCATCATCATTTCAGCCGTAGGACGTCCACTGCTGGACATAGGCCTCCCTCATTGACGCCCAATCATTACGGTTGGAAGCGACTTGCATCCACCCTGAACCTGCGGCCTTCACCAAAACGTCCGTCCATCTCGTTGGTGGACGTCCCACGCTGCGCTTGTAAAAGCAAAAGCTTGGTGAAATGCAAATACTTATACCTATAATTAGTTATTATCAGAGATCAGATCAGGAAGTGGTTGACAAACGTAGACAAATGGTTTGCAAAATTTGAAGTTTCGTTTCGTTTACATTGTGTCAAAATAAAAAGTAATTTAAATCAAAAGCACTAAGGAGTATTGATATCAACTTCGAAGCAAATCACCTCCAAAAAAACTGTCTACTCCTTTTTAACCCCGTCAAGGGATGAATTTCAATAAAATACGAAACACGTCTTTCATCAATTCTGTTAAAGAATGTTTATGCAAAATTTGAAGTAGATTGGACCAAGGAATCACGTTGTCCCATACAAACTTTGCCCCCCTTTTTTACCCCCTTAGGAGTAGAACTACGAAAAATCCTTTCTTATCGGATGCCTACGTCATACAAAGAACACACCCTCCAAGTTTCAGATCTCTACGATCAGCGGTTTAGGCTGTGCGTTGATCCGTCAGTCAGGACAAAGGATTTTATATAGTGTCCGACCGAAGTTTCGGTTTCGGTTTCGGTTTCGGCCAATTTCGGCCAAAAAAGTGATTTCGGCCGAGGTTTCGGTTTCGGCCAGAATCCGGCCGAAACCTTCGGCCGGGCCGAAATTACTTCGCGGCCTCTCGCGGCTCTCGCATCGGGAGCGCTCGGCTTAATTCGGACACGCTCGGCCGGGTAGGTATAGGTAATGCATCGGCGGCCGGCCCAGCTGGGACCAGCGACAGTAGTATGTATGTGTGTTGTTTATTTATTAAATTATTATTTACTTTTTAGAATCTGTTTGGTGACCGCTTTAGCCTAGTTGGTAGTGACCCTGCCTGCGAAGCAAGAGGTCCAGGGTTCGAATCCCGGTAAGGGCATTTATTTGTGTGATGTGCACGAATATTTGTTCCTGAGTTATGGATGTTTTCTATGTATTTAAGTATTTATTTATCTATATAAGTATGTTTATCGTCGTCTAGTACCCATAGTACAAGCTTTGCTTAGTTTGGGACTAGGTCGATTTGTGTAAGATTGTCCCCTAATATTTATTTATTTTATTTGTTACTGCATTTTATGCTGTGATTAATTTACAATACGTTTGATATTAGGATTGTGAATTTAGTTTAGACGTGATAAGAATAGGTTGTTTGTTTTGAATAATATAATACCTATGCCAAGACATTTTTCATTAAAAATAAACGTTTTCTATTTTGTTTAACAAAAAAAGTAACTGTTCTCGTATAAGAAATCCTTGCAATAACCTTTCCTTACGATCTGTACAGTAATTTTGAATATTTTGTTTGATATGATACGTCTTCAAAAATTTCGGTTTCGGTTTCGGTTTCGGCCGAAATCAGAAAAAAACCGAATATTCGGTTTCGGTTTCGGTTTCGGCTAAAAATCGTGTTTCGGTCGGACACTAATTTTATATGTATAGATAAGGAAAACGACCGTGTGCTCGACATTGACCCAATACATGGCACCTTCAATCTTATGTCATAGTAAGAGACGGGACAGATGGGTGTCATCTACTGGGCGTTGAGGTGTCGAGCATTGGTACGTTTATCTACTTTATGTATGTATGTATTCCTTTATGTATTATGTATGGTCCAGTATTCGCAGAGCTAGGAAAAAAAACACCTGGAAATAGGTAAAGGTATACCTAGGTACCTATATTGGGTAAGAATTTCCTGTTGCGAAATCCTTGTCGGGTATAATTAAACTCGTTTTAGCCCTGCGATGTAGTAAGGTTACTACCAAATACAGGTAGGTTACATAACTCAATAAGATAGTACAGGTTAATTAGTTATAGTTTAAGATCCCATCTAAAAATTCAGCACTTAAGTATTTGTTTTGATCAAAATGTGACTAGGTACTTAACATGTTACTACCAAACGCACGCAGTTCTATTCTGCAGTATATGGTACAAGAAAGTCGACCTGGACATTGGTAGAATCATCAAAATATTAATACCTCTTAAACCTTATACCTGGTTTACACTCTCGCCTCGTCACCTCGCCTCGCGCCTCGCCTCGTCGTCTCGCTCCGGACGCGAGCCTCAAAATCAAGGCAAATCACGAGACGAGGCGCGAGGCGCGCCTGATCACACTCTCGCCTCGTGGCTCGTCCCGCAGTTCGCCTCGCCACTCGTACGCGAGTGTAAACCAGGTATGAGGCTTCGCATTAGAAATGATGAAATCCGCGCAAGAACTAAGTCACCGACATAGCTCGAAGAATCGCCAGACTCAAGTGGCAGTGGGCAGGGCACATCGCTCGTAGATAGAACTGATGGCCAAGGGCGCAAAAAGGCTCTCGAGTGGCGTCCACGGACCGGAAGACGCAGTGTAGGTATGCCTCCAACAAGATGGAGCGACGACCTGGTTAAGGTTGCGGGATCGCGTTGGATGCGGATGGCACGGAACCGATCTGTTTGGCGAGCCTCGGCTTGGGGGAGGCCTATGTTCAGCAATGGGCGTCTTTCGGTTGAAATGATGATGATGATGATGAAACCTAGGGCGGTAAAGTTATTAGGGATGATGATAGATTTGTACGGCAATCACGAGTTATGATGTCAGTTCTATGTCATCTCAATCGACTAATTACAATACAATACAATACAAATGACTCTTTATTGTACACCAGAAATAGTAAGCAATACAGAAAACAGGTACACAGAGAGAAAGTCACAAGGTAAGTAATAGGCGGCCTTATCGCTTAAGAGCGATCTCTTCCAGGCAACCCTTTAACAGAAAGAAGGAAGGACTATATAGTTTACAGCAGGTGGTGCATCAACAGTGGATCAGAATATTAAAACGCAACAAAAATAGTACATCTATCTACTCATACATACAGCGTGTTACAAAATAACCCCTAAAGCCTGAAACCCCATGAACAGTAAATAAAACTGTAATTTTGCGTGCTGTTCTTTTTTTTGTAAAAAAAAATTTTTTCTCTGTAATTTTTTTTATTTAGCTTATTTTTGTGTCCCACTGCTGGGCAAAGGCCTCTCCTCTCTTGCTCCACTCCTGCCTATCAAAGGCGAGCTCCCGCCATACCAAAAAAAAATACTAATTTAATTCTTTACTGGAGTACCTACTTCCATACCCTTAAGTTATTATGGGTAATTTTGTAACACCCTGTCTGTATATCGCACCTATACATACACTATAAGTAACTGTAATACAGCAGCTAAAAGTTTAATTTTGCAGTTAATTGAATATGAATTTATTTTTAAGGACTAGATTGTTTGTACAGATTCGCGGATTCGCGTCTTAGAATGATTGTTTTATGGTGTCTACATCTCTTTTTTGGTCGACTGTACTTGACCTAGATTGACTTTCATTAAAGTATTCGTCACATCGCCACTTATAAGACTTCAAAGTATCTATATTTCCTTCTTTCACAGAGCTAATAATAAATTCTAGATACACTCATACGATCTTAATTAATTGTTCTGAGCGTGCTACTTTCTTCGATCTGTACCCGAAATATCCACCAGCGAAACCCTATTAAAGTTCCTACACTGTCCGTCTGTCTATCACAAGGTTGTATCTCAAGAAATGTAATACTGTAATAGATAGATAGCTGAAATATAACATAATGTGTATTTCTATTGCCATCACAATAACAATTAATAAATAAATATAATGTAGGTAGGTAAGCATGTAGAATAATAGGTATTGGAAGGAGCTATTCTTTGCGGACGGAGTTGAGGGCAACAGCTAGTAGGTAATACTTTAAATAATACACTGAATACTATAATAGAATGAGTATAATATAAGCCGGGAAGACGTAAACATACTTATATAAACATACTTTTGGGGACGTCTCGGGTGGCATGGCTTTGTTTTGTGCTTTTGTTGTAATCTGCTTTTTATTGTCGGTATTAATGATGCTTAGCACTGTTTGTTTTGTTTTTCTTTTGTTGTATAATTATTTTTGAATTAGTAAGTAATATTTTGTTCTCGATCCTCTTGGTTGTGGCAGAATATCAGTGTTTTGCTCCTATGAGCAATGTTGACCACTGAGCCACGGCCCTTTTGCACTACTGCAGCGCATACAGACAATATATAATGTTTTACTTTTAAGTTTGTACTGGCTTTTGTATTTTTGTTAATCTTGATTGTGTGTGCTTGCAGTACCAAATAAACGTCTTTATCTATCTATCTATCTATCTATCTATATAGATAAACTAGCCTTCCGTCCGCAGCTTCGCCCGCGCTAAATTAATTTTCCCGTAGGAAAAGGTATTTTCCCGCGGTAAAAAGTAGCCTATGTCACTCAGTGATAATGTAGCTTTCTAACGTCAAAAGAATTTTAGAAATCGGTGCAGTAGTTTCGGACCCTATTCAATATATAAATATAAATATAAAAACAATGCAAACAAACAAACAATCAAATCTTTCCTCTTTATAATATTTAGTATAGATGTAGGTATACTTAAATACGACCCGAGTACAAACATTCATATCATCTCATTGTGCAGATGTCTGCACCTATCGGGATTCGAAGCCACCACCTACCCACTATTCTTTTTCGGTCGTAAAAATAATAGAGGGCCGATTTTTGAAATCAAATCGTTCGAAATTACTAGTGTCCGACCGAAACACGATTTTTAGCCGAAACCGAAACCGAAACCGAATATTCGGTTTTTTTCTGATTTCGGCCGAAACCGAAACCGAAACCGAGAATTTTGAAGACGTATCATATCAAACAAAATATTCAAAATTACTGTACAAATCGTAAGGAAAAGGTTATTGCAAGGATTTCTTATATGAGAACAGATACTTTTTTTGTTAAACAAAATAAAAAACGTTTATTTTTAGTGAAAAATGACTTAGCATAGGTATTATATTATTCAAAACGAACAACCTATTCTTATCACGTCTAAACTAAATTCACAATCCTAATATCAAACGTATTGTTCATTAATCACAGCATAAAATGCAGTAACAGATTCTAAAAAGTAAATAATAATTTAATAAATAAACAACATTCACTATATTTTGTCGCGCGCCATGATTGTGGTTCACAAACAAACGTCACAAACTGCATGCATACTAGGTACTATCGCTGGTCCCAGCTGGGCCGGCCGCCGATGCATTACCAATACCTACCCGGCCGAGCGTGCCCGAATTAAACCGAGCGCTCCCGATGCGAGAGCCGCGAGAGGCCGCGAAGTAATTTCGGCCCGGCCGAAGGTTTCGG
Source organism: Archips crataeganus (assembly GCA_947859365.1). Lineage (NCBI taxonomy): Eukaryota > Metazoa > Arthropoda > Insecta > Lepidoptera > Tortricidae > Archips > Archips crataeganus. Next base: position 22,269,091 of record OX402048.1, read on the forward strand.
CCGGAATCAGGCCGAAACCGAAACTTCGGCCGAAATCACTTTTTTGGCCGAAATTGGCCGAATCCGAAACCGAAACCGAAACTTCGGTCGGACACTAGAAATTACGAATCGAAAGTAAAAATACCTACCCAGTAAAAATCTATGTGTTGCTACAAGACTTCAGCTCTAATGAAAATTTCGAGTATTTGTATTTGACAAGAATAATTAAAGCTCATTTTAAATTAGGTAGGTACTTACTCAATTTTTCACCTCACTCGAGTTCTATGTTCGAGTGCTGTTTATAACTTTTGACGATCAGATACCGAGTGGTTAGTGACCCTGACTTTGGAGTTAGAGGTCCCGGGTTCACATCCCGGTAGGGGCAGATATTTGTGCGAGGGCGGAATATGAATATTTGTACTCGAGTCACGGATGTATTGTATTTCTTTATTTGCATTAAATGTGGTTAACAATAGATCTTGAACGATTTATTTTATTTATTTAGCCGAATTGCAGCATGCATGTACACCTTAAATCTAAAAAAAATCTTACAGCATGCAACATATACTAAGTACACAATTTCATACAATAAGATGTCCGAGAGTTGAAAGTAAGAAAATATAATTATTATTATTAAATATAATTATTAATATAATTAATCTTCAGTAATAGGTACAGCTCATTTTTAAACATTTTTTTTATGTAGGTAGATTAGATTATTGTGGCGATAATTTATATTAACGATGTTTATTTATTATCACATTGATGGGCGGTACTTTCAATTAAGCGTTGTTAAGCTATATATTTGGACGCCTATAGGCGTAGTGTCCTTCAAAGTGTTAAGTATTTTTATCCGTTGTATAGCAAGCACCCTTAGTATAAGCAGCATAGCATTAGTTTGGGATTACCTAGTTGACTTGGTGTTATTGATCTATTAATTTATTTGTGTTTTGATTATTTCATTCAGACAGATTCATCGAATCGACAACGACACTAGACTTCAGTAACAAAAATATTCAAACTAATACGCTTAAACCGCTGAAGCCATTTAGATGAAATTTGGAATGGATATAATTCGAGACTCTGGAAAGGACATAAAACAATTTTACTCCCGGAAAATTGCGTAGTTTCCACGGGATAGCGATAAACGGACTCTATGCAGGAGTCGCGCGGATAACAGCTAGTTTATCTAGGTAGAATAGAAGTACAACAATGTTTATACGTTTTCTTACTTTACTTGCACCTTAGTAGGTAGATACAATCAGCAATTAGTTTGGTTTGGTGTCATTTGATGTAAAATAACTATTTATATTTTGACAATTTCATTCAGACAGATTCATCGAATCGACAACAATAGGCTTCACTAACAAAAACACTGTTTACACAAAAAAAACCGTCAGCGACCCACAAACCCAGCCGTTACGTCGCAGTTCCAGTTCAAAAATGTCACGTAGCCAGTAATCAAAACAAAACAAAAACATCACTATTATCCGCAACTAAGCAAATCTACTATAGAAATAAATCTATTATGTTATGAAATTGCGTCCCTGGCTGGTTGTGATGTCACGAGGTCGCTATTTCCCGGTGCATTAAAACTATGCACTTACGTTTATCGTGTCGACCGCTTGGCTGCTCGCTCACTACTGATCATTACTGATGTGAGTCGGGCTTCGCTGGACTCATAACTCGTATAGTGATGTGTTAAACGTGTTTAATCGATATGCAATTTTTTCCTTTACTTTTTTTTTTTCAGTGGCGCTGGAGGACCTAAATTTTAGGTGGGCGAGAAACCGAAAAGTAGCGTAGCACACATTAATACATGGATTTTTAATTGAGCTAAAATAAGGTTAAACAAGAGCGTGTCGGACACGCCCAAGGTAGGGTTCCGTAGCCATTACGAAAAAATCAAGTAATATTTTTCTAAGGATTTCGTATGTGTACGGAATCATCCAAGTTTAGGTATGTTTTATACCTTAGGCTACTATTTACTCTTAAACTACAAATAATTTCCAAGCAATCTTAGCCGCTATAATTTTCCTAGTAAATTTGATATATTTACTACCCTTCTGAATTTTTTCAAATTTTTCCACACAACAGTTTAGATTTAGAGGGGGGGACGGCCGATTTTAATGAAAATTTTCACTTTAAAGTTGAATATTTCGCAAACAGATCACTGAATTGAAAAATCATGTTAGTAACTCCGCAATGATTTTAAAAGACCTATCCAACGATACCCCACATTATAGGGTTAGCCGAGAAAAAAAAAATCACCCCCACTTTACGTCTATGGGAGGTACCCTAAAAAAAATTTTTTTACTTTTTTTTATTCAATCACTTTGTCGGCGTGACTGATATATATATTCATGCCAAATTACAGCTTTCTAGTACTAACAGTCTCTGAGCTTAGCCGCGGACAGACAGACAGACAGACAGACAGACGGACAGACATGGCGAAACTATAAGGGTTCCTAGTTGACTACGGAACCCTAAAAATGAGAATCTTTCGAGGCGCAAGGCTTCTCAGACCGCAGCGAAGGCTCACTTCTTTCATTCCTCTCTTCCCTTTCCATCTCATTCCCTTCATAATGCACTTTTGCATTCTTTAATTCGAAAAATACAGTCAATCATTGTGATTGAACTATGGTTCTATATAGCTATGACATTGTTTGGCATCAATCTAAGCTTTAGATGAACTCGCATCCCGCGGACGTTGCTATAGTAATTAGCTTAGGCGTTAATTCGATAAAGTGATTAAGGAAAACAATACGCAGTGTGCTACTTCTGAACTTCCACTTTGGTCAGTTTCATGAAATATGTACATAATAATATGTAACAGCTGTATTTAGTTTATGTAATTGTAATAAGTAGGTATTATCCAGAAGCTATCTTATCATCTAGCTTAGGCCAGGGATATGTAATAAAAGTCAAGCACTATGGACTTTGTAGCTGACTTTTTTGACCGAACTTTTTAAAGCTTGTACTTATTTCATAGATTTCGCAGCAATATCTGTATTTAGTTTCAAGAAGTTACCTAACTTGCAGGATAACATCTGTAGATTAACCATTTCTATTTTGAGTTGAATCTATAGGTACAATTAATTAAGATTTTTATTAAAAAAATACTTGTTTAGGAACTTATTACTCTTATTAGGTAGTCCACTCATAAAAAACGCTGAAAATGGTAGATTGATTACTAATTTAATTAATCTGAGGGTACGCCAAGACAAGCCAAGCGAAGCACAAGGGCACTACTACCTTTCCTCGAAGCGCTTCGTTGTTTTTTATTATAATTATATACATGATAGTCCACGTTATTAGACAATAACAAAGGAAATAAATAGTAGTGCACATAGCGCACGCAATTTTGAGTTTCGCGCAATATTTTTTTTCTCTGAAAACTGTTTAAGGTAATGATATGGTTAGTACCAATATGGTACAAATATGTCGTGTTATAATTAGTCTCAAACAATTTAATTCAATGTTAACTTGACGTTAGGTTTAGCTGTCACTGTCACTAATGTCAGGTCAGGAGAGAAGACAAAAATAAAACAAATTTATTTAATTGCAGGATTTGCTTTGCTCTGTTTGCTCAATAAATTATTTTATTTCTCATAATCTGGACTCTAGACATATCCTGTTAGAAAACGCAACGAAATGTCCGACGCAGGCCAATCTACAGACGAAGAGCCATTGCAAAGCATATTCGATCAAGCTATGAAGTTGTTTGAAAAGATCGAAAGTGGAAATGAAGCTACCAACAGCGATGCCGTGCAGGTAAGCGATATTTAAGCAATAAATACGGACACTTTTTTGTCTTTTTAGTTTAATTGCATATTTAAATGAAATTAGGATATCAGAATTATCTTTAACAAGGTGGTATATGTTTGTGGTGTGAATGTGGGGGGGTCTATCTTATCTGATCTGGTAATTCTCAGTTATTTCTTCCAGCCGGCGTGACAAAGCGACAATTGTTACAACTACGCTAATTGAATTATCTCACGATCTAGTGACTAACTAAAAAAATACAATAAGATATAAAGCCAAGCTAAAAGTAAATGTCTATCCTAATTTAAAAATAAAATAAAACAGGTTTTAAGTTTGATCACTTCACATTTTAGTTTAAACAACAAAAATATAGTTTTTTATTCATTAAAGCTCGAGCAACAGTAATGAAATAGTTCTGTAATAATCTGCCTTACTTATTTGTATTTAAAAACACTGTTTGCCAAAATACTTTTAACCTCTTGTATAGGCGAAGTAAAAAATAATTGCATTTGAGCCTTGTTTGTCTCCAATAATACCAATTCTAAAGATAAAATAAAAATACAAAAGATAGCTCTAAATTTGGCACAGATGTGTGTTAAAATATAGGTACAAAAGGTTAAAGCTTGGGAGGTTCAGGCGCAAGCTGAATCATTTAACATTTTGTGTGTTTCTAATATTTTATTCTTGCAACTTATATACATATTGTTGTACCAAAGCTGAAAACAAGGTTCTTTTTATTTCAGATAAGTGTCAAATCAGCAATCTCCAAGTTTGAGAAGGCAACAAAGCTCGTGTCCATGTCGGGCATGTTCAGTGCCAACGAGAGCATTGAGGAGTTACCGACTGAGACTCTGCAGTACCTACTGTTGCCTGCCCTGCTCGGCACACTCAGCTTGAAGCTCTGTGGACAGCCAAGGAAGGATGTTATACACATTGCTGAGATATATTTTAGGTATATTTACAAAATTAATCTAAACCTAGCATAATGTTATTTAAGAAGAATTAAAAATAAATTAAAACTATTTTTATACACAAAAGAAAGGTAACTAAGATAAGATTTAGATAAAATATATTCAAAAATTTGAATTTTACAGAATAACTTAAATAAGTACAAAGTTTCTTTATAAATGTAAGTAACCAAACCATAACTAAAACTAGGAAAAAAGGACATTCTGGCAGCATTTCCGCCCTGTTTAGCAATGAATTACATTGTCCGAGGCAGCTACCAGGTCTTTCATCCTCCATGTCGTTTGCCAGTTGTTTACATAAGGGTAATCTAGATTATTTTTAGATATTTTTCAGTTTTGTCCTGGATAAAACTAACTTGAAATTAAAATTTGGCAGACATAAGCCTTGAGTTTAATAGAAACATACTGAGATGGGATTTTTTTGAAATTAGAATTTAAAATAGACAATTTTAGTTTATTTATTTTCTTCCATAGGAGTAAAGCCTCGGGCATAATTTAGATTTTGGATTCACAAAGAGCTCATAGTACAGTTCGCCATCATAAATATTGAGTGTTCAAGGTGCTAAACAAGACCATATGTTTTGTCAATCACTTAAATGCATGTTCCGATCTTTTTGAGCACCTAGGCTGCTCAAATGTTTATGATGACATTGATGACAACTATACATAAACATAATTTTTACTGTTACAATGATAATAATTTTGCCTTTTTTCATTTAATCACTATTAACAAAGATGTTTAAAATTCCAGAGATTTCCTGCAAAGGTGCAAGGATTATGGGGTAACAGACGTGGAGGTGCCCCAGCCCACGGATGGCCAGAATGTTGAGCGAGTAGTTACCGAACAGGCCAAAATCGCCAATATGGTAAAAAACTTGTAATACTATAAAAGCGAAATTTAGCTGCTACTGCCGTCTAACTTAATTACATACAGTACCTGGGCGAGCTCGGGCTGAAACTCGGTACCAAGCGTTTTCCCAGAGATAAGACCAAGCTAGATCAATTTTTCATCCCCGAAAACCCCCACATACCAAATTTCATCGTAATTGTTGGGGCCGTTTCTGAGATTATTTAAAAGCGAAAAAGTTTTTCGGGAGCGCCGGTGGGATTCCGTCCGTTTCTGAGATCCTGATTATATACAAGAATTGATTATAACAGACTGAAGTGTACGATGTATGGGAAAGATTTGTCGCTAACTTCTAGACCAGTGATGGTGTAGGGGTAAGCACGCAGCACGGAACGGTGAGGACCTGGGTTCGATTCCCAGCATTGGTCTTTTTTCTGGGGTTTTTTCTGTGCATCTATATTTCAGTTTGTATTTAGTTTGAAATATATGGTTTCACGGGATGACCGTAAAAGTAAAAAAAAAATGAAGTTGAAGAAAATAAAAAATAAATAGAAAAAGATACTTCATACTTAACTTATACAAGAATTGCTTGTTTAAAGGTATTAGATATTCGGAATTGGTAAAAAAAGGCGCATCCGAGTATACAGGCTGTCCTAAAACTCAATGATAACCTGGCTTGGTATAGGTGAAAAACTTAAGAATACAACCTGTTGTATGTAGTAGTGCACAGAATTGATATGGAGCTTAAGTCATTTTTCTAATTTGGAACGGCAATTTGTTTATACGGAAACATTACTACTACATTCAATAGGTCATTTTCTCAAGATTTTCACCTATACCGGGCAAATGAATGCAGCAAATGAATTAATGGTTCTAATGAACTGACTGATCAGTTTGCAGTTTCAATGTAATAGGGATGTTGACGCCATTAAAAACTAATACCAAGACACGACACCTGTAAAAAAACCGCTCAAAACCCCTGCCCTGAAAACGCGCCCTGAAAACCAGATTTTCGATTAACCCCTTGTATGTCAGAAGTAAAAAAATACTGCATTCAAATCTCGTTTCAAAGAATACCAATTATACTGATTGAAATAAAAATTGAAAAAAATAGCCTTAAATTTGGCACATATCTGTGTCTGGACATACCAGGGGTTAACTACAAAATTACATTTTTTGTTGCTTTAAAACAAATAAATAGTTGATTGAGTTGGCGATCAAGTGACGTCATAAGTTGCTATTGCCATTCAAAATCTATGGGAGAATTATGTTTTGATAGCTCATAAAAAGTATGTCAGTTGATTGATGGTTTCAACATCCCTATTATATTAACTACGCAACAGCTGCATTTAAATTGCAATTTTGCAGTCTCTTTGCGGTTTAAATACAACAGTGCTAGCTGATTACTTCCAGGTACATAGCCGCGAAGCAAAAATAAAACGCTACAAGGAAATTAAAGAGCTAAAAGATAAACTAGCTACTCTCTCCAAAGCGATGGCCTCTAGCGCGGACGACGAGACCAAACGCGAGTACTTCACGACGCTACTGCTCAATTACGTCAACCAGGCTCTGGACGAGCTCAGCAGCATAGAGCAGGAGAAACCGCTGCTGGAGTACATGGAGAAACATAGGGGAGGTAAGCATAAAAGTTAGCGTAAAGTTTTAAAAGTACAGGAAAATTTACCGTTACTCATTCTCACCCGATTCCTTTTCTGCTCGTGATACTTTGCTATAGTCAAAAGAAGAATTAACCCGCACTCAGAGACGTCAACCTCCTGCCGCCCACGTCAAATTTTGTTCAATGAAATTTAAACTTTTTCACTAATGACTTGAGTTCAATGTCACATTAGAATAAGTCCTAATAATAGGACATCCGACCTCAGGAGGTTAACACGCACATAAACTATCAAATATGATACCCCTAAAATAAATACGACCCCTACCCTAAATAGTACTCAAACAAATCTAAATACAGAGTACTAGCTGTAGCCCGCGACATCGTCTGCGAAGAATTCGTTTGTCGCTATTCCGCGGAAACCATGCAATTTTTTGTGATAATATCTATCCTTTATCCTTCCCAGGATCTTAATCTCCATATCAAATTTCATCTAAATTTTCATCTGAAGAGATAATAGACAGACAGACAGTTATTTTCGTATTTGGGCCGATCAATTTTTTTTTGTCACTCGTTGCTATAGTGACGGTCTCCTAGGTCACTCTTTAAACCGTAAGTTTATCTGATTAAAATGTGCCAAACATGCATTTTTGTGGTAGTTTTAAACCCCTTCTACAATTTTCGTCATCTAATAAGCATGTTAGTTAATGTGACGGGTAAATATTCAGCGTTTTTACGGCGATTTTTTTTGTTATTACCATTTGAGCAGAAATTATTAAAATGGATGATGCTTAGGGTTAACTTTTTATGAAAACTTAAGACAGTACCGATGCTGAATCTAGTTTGATGAAATTTCGTGCGATTCGTCCTTCGGTTGTGGTAATAATCGTCGAATGGTAATGACGTTTAACCGCGCGGTCAAAACGCTCGAATATTCACCCTGACACAACATTTCTTCTAATTAAACTGTCCTACTTTTGTCCCCTCGCTGACGGGGCAGAATAACAACAAGAAATAGTTGATCCACCCATTTATAATATTAGTAGGTATGTATCTATCAAAACCGACTGCTTCCTTTGTGTGTCCTATATCTTGAGCTACGACGCGCCATACCAGTACAGAAACCTTCTTGTTCGCCGGTTTTTATACTACGAAGCTCTAAAATATACAATATGTTTACTTTTAGTTTACCACTGACAGATTGCTTGCTTTCATTTCATTTCCAACTTTAACACCATACAAACTTTTACTTTTTTTAAAAAAAACTTTTAAGCGCTGCGGGTGTCTATGGACAGTGGTGATCATTTAACATCAGGTGACCCACTAGTTCGTTTGTCTGGCCTCTCTAACATAAAAAAAAATACAAACAAAGTAGTTATTACAAAATCTGCAAACGTGGGTAACAGTATTCTAAAATTGGCTTTATTCGTAGGTCGTTAAAGTTGAATATGAAATGAGGGCAAACCATTCTGTCAGTGGTAAACTTTATGTAATTTTAATGTAACTTGGTGGTCTTCAGAGGCAAAGCCAGCAGCGGCGCCGCGCGCGCCGCCGCTGCGCCCCGTCATCATCACGCGCGACGCGCTGCAGAAGGCAGTGTTCGGCGCCGGGTACCCCTCCCTGCCCGCCATGACTGTCGAGGAGTTCTACGACAAACGCGTCCGGGAGGGCACGTAAGTATACCCCAGTGTCCCTTAAGTAGTACGGCAAACTTAAATGGGAGATTTGGTTTGTAGGTCAAAGTTTAGGAGAGGTAGCAAAATTTAAATTGAAATAAAAAATTAAAAAAAACTGCAATAGTTTGTTTAAAAATAACTTCTTGCATCTGATTATCAATAAAAATAAATGCAAAAAATAATTAACTCCGAATATCACGACTCAAAATCTTAGTGCGGGTGGGTATACATTAAAAAAAAAAACGGAAAACACGAAATTTCTCGAAAACGGTGAGACTTTTACTAAGGTCATTTTTTGATATTTGGTATATGACCTGCCCACCTACCTCCCATTTCAGTTTGTCGTACTACATACGGGACATCCTGTATAATGGGTTGTTTTAGGTACCTATAGTAGTTACTTCATAGAAAGGATTTATTTAAATATTCTTTTCTCATGTGTCGGAACGGTAACGGCCCCAGAATGTGACACGGTCTAGTTTTTTTTTTTAAATAGCCTATACACATACAGTGTCTCACTGCCGGGCAAAGGTCTCCCCTTTCTCCTTCCACTCGTCCCTGGCTTCGGCAAAGTGTTGCCAGGCCGGCTGGAATCGCTCCAAATCGTCCCGCCACTTAGTTCACGTTCATTTAGGCTTACCTCTGCTCCGGTGCCCGTCGCTTGGAACCCAATCAGCAGTGAGTTTGGCCCAGCGATCCGGATGCATCCTAGATGCGGTCTAGTATTAGCTGATGAAAATCTTTATTTAAACTCTAAAAACGTTATTTTCTACAGGTTCCCCGCGTCTGGCACGAACATCGCGCATACGACGATTCAAAGCACTGAGAGCGAAGACGACGACGCCGAGAAGGCTAGAAAGGTATACTTCTATATTCTTTGTTAATTACTAATTCTTTAGCATTCTTTCAACAAGCATGCCATTTAACGGTCGCTATAAAGTGTCGCATGACGTCACTGAAACGTTGTCCATAGAAAAGAGATGGCGTGGTTTCAAAGAGTGCGCTTATTGATACCGTCGCTTAGTGACATCTTATTTTCAAGCTTTACAAGTATGTGGGATGAACACGCATAATAAGTGAGGCTTATTAAGGGTTTTGAGTAGCATCCACGGACAAGAAGACGAAGTGTAAGTAGGCCTTCAACAAGATGGAGTGACGACCCGGTTAAAGTTGCGGGAACGCGTTGGATGCGGATGGCGCAAGACCGGTCTGTTTGGCGAACCTTGGGGAGGCCTATGTTCAGCAGTGTGCAGTGTTATGTTTCGGATGAAGTGAAATAAGGTAAACAATCTTTATACGTCTTTTTATTGAAAAACACTTTAAAAAATAGTAACTATTACTTACAAAACCAAAAGAATATAAATGACCATATTTCCTTGTTAGTTGTTACATACAATACAATACAATACAATACAATATTCTTTATTGATCACCAAAAACGGTACAGTGACATTACAAAAATAAAAATTCAGGTAGACAATAGGCGGTCTTATCGCTAAAAAGCGATCTCTTCTAGACAACCAATTACTCAGAAATTAATAAATATCAACAGACGAATGTAGGTGTGTTGAATATACCTAACGCTGGCCATCAACAGTATCCTTTGGCTGTCTTGTTTTTATACCAGGATTTATCTGTCACTGTCTTCTGTGCGGTTTTTCTTGGTTGTACGAAACATGAGCTATTTACCAGCCAACTTGGTGTGACGTGGTGACGGACTGATGATGTCCACGTTATGGGGGGGTGTTGAATATACCTAACGCTGGCCATCAACAGTATCCTTTGGCTGTCTTGTTTTATACCAGGATTTATCTGTCACTGTCTTCTGTGCGGTTTTTCCGGAACATGTCATAGTTTTGAATATGGTTTAATAAATATTATTTACAAGTATTTAAATCCATTTTCTAATAAGGTGGCAGAAATAACAGACAAGAGAAACGCAGTATTACTTAATAGACAACAAACAATAAAAACAATACAAATATAATATAAATTATATAAATAAACAAATACATTCAATATAATACTTATACACTACATATACTTAATACAAAATATCAATGGAAAAAAATGTCAAAAGGTCGCATGTGAGAAAAGGATTTAAAAAGGAAATTAAAGAAACAATATAAACAAAAAAGAAAAAGAATAAAGAAGGGTCAAAGAGCGAGGATTACGTATTACATACGGCGGCGGCGGCGGTGAGGGTCACATATTAGCTGTGATTTATTTTTCAAAAGTGTTTTTCAATAAAAAGACACGTCAAGATCGTTCGTTACCTTCTTTCTAATGCTAAAAAGAACGAAGTGTAGACCGATATTTCAGCGAGTAAGAGCATTTTTTTTAATTTAGGATCTTCTAGAAGAAGAGGACGACCCTGAAGAGTTGGCTCGCAAACGCAACATGGACGAGTACAAAGACGACCACAGACGAGGCTGGGGCAACCGCCACAACCGCAGCTAACCGCCGCTCGCCGCACGGTCCCGGATAGGACTCGCGACACCCGGCCAAAACTGGACAGCGGCCCCCTTATAATTTTAGCGAGATTAACGCATTCGCTGCCGGCAACGCTTGACGTTTCAAAGTCAAAGTAAAAATATTTTTGTTTAATTTAGGCTGTAACCGGGCTCATAGTCACTCAGAGGGCAATGGAGAGGGCTATGCTCGGAGTATCTCTGCGGGATCGCATTAGAAATGATGAAATCCGCGCAAGAACTAAAGCCGCCGACATAGCTCGAAGAACCGCCAGACTCAAGTGGCAGTGGGCAGCACATCGCTCGTAGAACTGATGGCCGATGGGGCAAATAGGTTCTCGAGTGGCATCCACGGACCGGAAGACGCAGTGTAGGTAGGCCTCCAACAAGATAATACTTTGTGGTTAAAACATTCAAGGATTCTTCTAGATCTTTATTCTTATTCGTTGTCTGCTCAATCACAACTCACAAAAAAGTCATGACCTGCCGTGCAATATTAGCGTCGTACTCCGAGTTTATTTTATTTTTTAGAGACGACTTTGGATTTTTTTTCTATCGAGCGAAGTACAAGTAATCGTGTTTCGATAAATACTTGTCACTAGAGTGAATCCTCAAATATCTTACATATGAATTTCAGGACTATAGCATCGCTAGTAATGATACAGCACGAGTTTAAATGAATGCAATAAATGCGCCAAAACACTGTAGGGCCTTAATAAGGCTGTAAAGAAAGAAAGAAAGAAAGAATTATATAAGAAGATATTTATTTGTGACAACTAACATAGACAAAAGAAAATTAAAACAGAATAAGCAATAAAAGCAAAAATAACACAATGAAAAAAATAACATGCTTTTGTCACAAAATGGTCCCAAATCAGCAAAATATTGCCAATCTTGCGAACGGCGCTGACCTTCCTTTGGGACCATAAAACCATAACAGTAAAAAAAACACAAGAAATCAAAGTGAAACCAACAAGTTGAGACTACAGGCCAGTGTCCTTTACCCTATCGGGTCGGGTAATAAGCATAGAGAGTCGAAGAATTTACGACCGGTTCAGAAAAACCCGGAAGAATCGGGCAAGAAACTCAACAAGGTATATTTTGTAGTGGCAGAGTCATGTTGTAGCTAGCCGCTGCATCACGAATGGGTCAACTCGTCCGGGGCAGTACCATCCTCTCATAGAACACCGGCGTGAAGCAGCAGTACTTCTGCAGCGTTTCGTACGGTCAGTGAGAGCGCCGGGGGCCCAATACCTCTCCCCCTCTCATCCCCTACCTTCGCCTTTCGCTGGTATAATTTGGTAGGCATTCAAACGCACTTGTGCATTTGTGGCAATTGGCTTAGTATCGAGGCAGCCGACAGCGAATGCGTTAATTAAAACCCCTACACCCGACTGCCAGACATCCTGTATATCCTGAGATGGGAATTGATGGGATTACGTCATTGTGAACGAGTTCAAAGCTGCTCAATATACAGTTTCCGTGACTACTTACTTTTAATTAATGATAATTATTATTACAAACAGCCATTGTATTAAACGATTTTTCTTTACAAATAAACCTTGTTTTAAAACGACTGACATTCTACGACGTTATGTTAGGCCACCGTTTAAGGCCGGCGCAGACCGCATGCGTGAGCGTGTCACGTCCGCACACGCACCGGTTGTGACGAGAGGAGCTGTGGGAGGGATGGTGCACATGGTGCGCCATCTTTCTTACAGTTTCATTAATTACAACTGGTGCGTGACACGCACACGAATCTGGTCTGCGCCGGCCTTTAAGAAAACTAAGCGACTGTACGGAGGGTATAGTCGACCAAGCAATTGCTTTACTATTTTTTGTGACAGTTCCTACATTAGAATAAAACTAAGTTGACTGTCACATTGACAAGTTGTAAGTGAAAATAGTCTTTGATGGTTTAATTTAAGCTAACATTTGAACCTAAGTGCGGTAAAGGAATTTCTAGGTCGATTATACGGGGCTTGACTCGTCACACCAGCAGGCTTATTGTCTAACGCTTCTGACGCATGCCTTCGCAATCACTAAATATTATTATTAGTATTAGTATTTCTTTCTGTCAAACGGTAAAGTTGATGACAGAAAGAGATGGTGGAAGCGAAAGCAAGCGTCCGAAGCGTTCAATACGGCCTCTGGTTGCAACACCATTGCTATTCGACAGCCTATTTCTGGCTTATTTGCCCTACGGGCATCTGTAGATACCTAACGAACCTAACCTAATCCTAATACCTACTTTTGTAGAATAAAAATCATTTCTGACGAATTTCCGAAGCAAGCGAAAGGATAAGTCTCTAAGTATAGTGAGTGGTGTGACAACCTGGTGTGTCCACGAGTCTGGCCCTGATTATACATTTACATCATCTCTAACTCATCTCGGCCTATATACAACCTACCGCAGGGCACAGGCCTCCTCTCAGCACGCGAGGGCTTCGTGCAGGTTTCCTCTCAATGTTGGCCTTCACTTCACCGTAAAGCTCATGGTTAATTTCAAATGTAAGTAATTTTCCACATAAATTCCGAAAAAACCTGTGTTTTTCGGGGATTTGAACCCACGATCATCTGCTTGAGAGGCCATGGTATACCACTAACTAGGTTACCACGACTTTTTGTAACTACATTTACTAAATTATCGGAAAGAAACTTGATAGATTAGATAAAAATGTGGTTAAAAATCAAAAACCTTACTAAAATATTGAGCCATCAGATCATTCGCGGTAGTACCATTGGCTGTTCCTTTACAAGAGGTGAACGAAGAACTGCGTTTATTCTTTTGCCTTTGTTCCTTGTCGCCAGGGCCGGATTTAGAGGTCTGGAGGCCTCGGGGCATAAAAGGAGTGGAGGCCCCTTGGCCACAAATTATTTTCCAATTCCATTCCATTCCATTTTTTTTCAGTCGAGATTTCATTGGACAATTTTTCGAAGTCTTTATTGTGGGGCCCTCTATTGTGGAGGCCCCGGATGCCCTGCCCTAAATCCGGCCCTGCTTGTCGCAGTAGCACCTTCAGTTCAAAGGAACAGAGGCGAAAAAATAAACGCAGTTCTTCCTTCACCTCTTGTGAAGGAACTAATGCGAAAAATAACGCAATAGATCCTTCGAAGGAACACCCAAAGGAACTTAGTACTGCGAATACTTAATCCGAGCCATCGAGGTCTTTAATTTCATCGCAACAAACTCCACCTCTACCTTCATGGGTTGTCGACAAAGAACTAGGAAGAAGGAAAACTTATTCATGCCTTCGTTGACGTACTGGATATGGTAATGAGGACCGATTAGCAGAGTAACCGGCGTTCGGGTGGCCTTGCTCGACTAAAGAATGGATGCGGCGTTAGACTATAATGAGGAACTACGCGTAAGTTGTACGTAACGAATTTATTAATATAAAAAACCGGTCTCCATTTTTTAAAAACAGTTCAGTAAATACGCGATTAACAATAGGTACGGTCGTGCTCAGTTATTTTTGATCACTTTGAACGCTCCGATGTTTATGATGGCGACTGTACGCCACGTCAACCGCACGGATCTTTTAGCCAGTCGGCATATAGTTAGTGCCCAAAAATACATGATTTTGAACCTCATCACGTATCACCAGGAGGGAGGGGGGGTTTAAAAAGTTGCTAAAAACCTCACGTGATTAATGGACGACCCTTTTGGCGGTGGCAGCTGTCGCTTGCCGCATGCGGCCGTCTACATTTCTTTACGCGTTAAGCCGTCCTTGTACAGTACGCTTAGTATAAGTATTACTTCACCAAAATACTTCTCGATCGCGTTTACGTAAAACAATCAATTACTAGGGAAACATGGACAGCGCCTCCGCGGCCGCGCGTCCATGTTTCCATAGAATTGAAATTTTTACGTAAACGCGATCGAGAAGTATTTGGTGAAGTAAAAACTTATACTAAGCGTACTGTACTCTATACCTATTCCACTCGTTATTAAGGGGGTACCGCGTTTTTCGCGCTAATCGATTTTGGGTGGGCAATTTCGGGCGTGGGGCCGCTTGGGGGAGGCACAATGGCTCAAGATAGGTTGGTTGGACTGCGCGTGTGTTTGGGTATTTTCATCATATTAAAGAAAGAAAGAAAATACATTTATTTACAACAACACAAGACACATCATCATCGATATTTTTCAAAACAGAAGACAACACGACAGCTAAAGATAGAATGTGCCATTGCGGTTGCAAATCGGACACTGGCTCAGCATAATGCTGAGGCGTTTAAAGCACCCCAGCGCTGATTTTCAGCGCTGGTTTTTGTTTTATTACTAAAACAAATACATATTTTAAAAATATAGCCAGACTGCGCCCTAGAAAACACCTTGTTTTATTAACATTCAAAAAGTCATGACCTTCCGTGCAGTATTAGCGTCGTACTACGAGTTTATATTTTAGAGACGACTTTGGATTTTTTTTCTATCGAGCGAAGTACAAGTAATCGTGTTTCGAAAAAGACTGGTCGCTAGAGTGAATCCTCAAATATCTTACACATGAATTTCAGGACTATAGCGTCGCTAGTAATGATACAGCACGAGTTTAAATGAATGCAATAAATGCGTCAAAAACACGGTACCCCCTTAAGAGGGTTTTTACCTGCTGAGCTAGCAACGTTGCATTTTTGTTAGTTTTTCTCAATTATTCCATAAAAATTGAATGAAAATTAAAAATGTTTTGTATACAAATTGTTCTAATATAATAAGTTAATGTGTCTACTGCAATAATAATTCGTGATAGACTTTTATTTTCTTTAAAAACGAACAAATTATTACCTAACGGTTTTTAAAGAAAGTAAATTTCTTATCACGAATTATTATTGCAGTAGACACATTAACTTATATATTAGAACAATTTGTATACAAAACATTTTTAATTTTCATTCAATTTTTATGGAATAATCGAGAAAAACTATCAAAAATGCAACGTTGCCAGCTCAGCAGGTATAAACCCTCTTAATTCCGTGGTTTTAGCTCGTAAAACAAAAGCTAATCGTTGCGATGGCTCCTCTGCGCGCGCGCACGTCGTCCGCTTCCGGCGGCGCGCGCCACTTGCCGTAAGAGGATCGCGGAAGCGCCGCTCTCTACCGGCCCGGCAATACGCGCGGCAGGCGGCATGAGGAGCATTTTCTAAAAAAAATATTTTTATAATTTGTGGTCCAACATTCAACTATCGATCCGGTCGATCGAGGCAAGTCAAATAAGTACTGTCAGCTGTGTGCTGTCGTATGCAGTAGGAGCCACGATTCTCTGCAGCTCACTGTAGGTATAAGTGCATGTTTACGCAGAAAGAAGTTTATGAAAAAAGTGTGCCTACAAGACTACTGTTGTACATCTTGATCTAAGTATAGTTAAAATTTTATAAGCTGGGGGTTTAGGACTGCAGGACTCATTTTGGTAAAGATAACATTGTTCCCGTTTGTTGAATGAAGCCTACCGCTAATAAACAACAAATCAGAACAAGTAACAAAAAAAGCAAACAAATAGCTACCGTCTTCTCTAAGTTACAAGGTTGAAATTGCAAAAGCTTTAAGCTTAACTCATAAGAAAGGTCTTTCGTCATTGTAAGCTGTACTCAGGTGAATCGTCGGCGTTGTAGTGCGCCCATAATAGAACAAACGAATACAATGTTATCTTTACCAGATGAGTTCTGCATCTGCAATCTGCAGTTCTAAACCCCCAGCTTATAAAAGTTTGACTATACATCTTGGGTCTCACGAAGATGCTCTATATAAAGGGGGCCAAGTTATCCTCTTGACTGCCACAGTCATGCAGCTTATGACAGCCAGTGAAAAGGCTCACACGCCAACGTCATCAATACATGATAATTGATAAACATTAAACTCGAAATCAATCCTTCTGCAATGGAAATAAATCCCTATTTATCGACTAGACGGTTTATTCTGTGGCGTACAGACCACCGTCACTTCGTTTGTTTTGTGGCGGTCAAGAGGTTAATCTGGCACCTGCCAATTGAATAGCAATGTCGCCCGTCCAGTCCGTCCTGACCGACTCCCGCGCATGCAAATACGCGCTCGTGCTTGCATTGTAAACACCACCTGCGGCCCTAACGGAATTAGTTGATGTCGTTTCCATTAATACGCGCGGCGCGGATTTAAGACCCCGCCTGCCCTATAGGTCTGCCGCTCCCCTGCAATGTGTGATTTTTTTTATACAATATAGGCTTGCGTTTGACCATAATCACGCCTGACGCTTTATGTGGGCCAATGGAATTACTAACCACATAAGGGTGAAGACGCTTCCCTCGCCTAAATGCCCATTGGTTAACTGGAGATGGAGGAATTAAATCATGTAATTCGTAATCAGGTAATGCATTGCATAACATTTATGTAACTCATGATGATCAGACCACAATCGTGAGCCAAGATGACAAAGTTTTGAACAATAACATGCTTTTCCAATAGCCTTGAGAATTGCTCTTGAAACATGCTATCTGGATGTACGGCAATATTTTTCTCCGCAGAGATATTATATCTCATGCTATCTCATCTCCGTGCCTTATCTGTGTTTTCCTCAGTCGTTTTACTGTTTTATTATTGGCAAGTGTATTAGTTTAAGTTAAAATAATGTTGCAGTGCGAAATCGATCCGATTAAGGTAAGTGAGACCTTCTTTATTTACAGCTGGACCATTTTTGAGGAAGCAGGCAAAAGTATGCTCCATCAAGGTTTTTCAGCGCTCGATTTCATCACATTCAGTAAGGGCCGCTACTCTTGAGAGTGGGAAGAAAATGTGTTTTATCGCGAGGCTAAAAATGCAAAAAATTCTAGGTAACTACCTACCTCGGTATTAGGTAGATGCAAACAATTATCCTTTGCATACCTACGCCAAGGTTTCGTATCATGAGTTCATGACGCACTTAACATTACTATAAAGACGTGTTCATATAAATAACTAGGTAGACAGTAATAAGATTATCGAAAGGTTCTCCAGTGGCGTCCGCGGACCGGAAGACGCAGTGTAGGTAGGCCTCCAACAAGATGGAGCAACGACCTGGTTAAGGTGGCGGGAACGCATTGGATGCGGATGGCGCAGGGCCGATCTGTTTGGCGAGCCTTGGGGAAGGCCTATGTTCAGCAGTGGACGTCTTTCGGCTGAAATGATGATGATGATGATAAATAAAATTTTGACTTTCTACCTAGTTTCTTGCGGCGCGTTCTTCTGGGCAATGATGGTCTTTCCGATAACGCTGGTAGCAGTAGCCCTTTAAGATTTACGAGTGGTAGCGCTGATGTACTTACCAGTACTTTAGTAACTACACCGATTTCCGTAGTAATTGAGGATTATTTTCAATAACAGCAAAAGAATATATAAATAAATTAACTCGTAATTTTTCGCACCGTCTTAATGGGGCTTTATTTTTCACTTTGGTACACAGCACCGCAAGGCCCGCAAGCACTGCTTATAATTATACTTAGCAATAAATAGTTAGTCGATTGAGATGGCGAACATTAGTGACGTCAAAAGTTGCTATTGCCATTCAAACTCTATGGGAGAATTGTGTTTTGACAGCTCATAAAAAGTATGTCAGTTGATTGGTGGTGTCAGCATCCCTATCAATTAAGTGAAACTAATATTGTCGTAGGTACAGTGTATGTCTACGTCTCAAGCCACCTCAGTCAGTGGGTGACACGGCCTTGTCGCCCAGTTTGCATATTCTTACCGCGTCAGGTCGCATACGAGATGCTTATCTCCAAACAATTGTTGAATGGAATATGTAATGCTGTGAGAAGTCTAACATTAATTAGGTAGATTAGCTCACAACTATTTATGCACTATTTTATTTCGCGAAACTGATTTTTGAAAGAATTATTCAATTTGGTGCAGTCAATCGGAATATTCAACGCTCCCAAACAGATGAAGAGCTGTAATTAATATTTGCACGTACACATCAAAATAATTACACTGATTCAGTAGAGGGTCGCGCGTCATTTTAGCTTAGACAAGCTCTACATACATTTCGGTGATTAATTTTAATTTATAAATATAGAAGATAGATAGGTATACACCGTGAAATTTTAGTGGTTGTTTTCCCGAAACGAGGTGATTTAGTATCGATTGTACAACCTAACCTATCGTACGATCGTACGCTACTTGTACCAACGAAGCGTTACTATTGGTTTGCGGTCATTTTTGACTTTCGTTTTTCACAATTGGATTTTTGACTCTAGTCAAAATAGTAATTATAAATCGATTGTACAATCAAACTAAATCGCCTCGTTTCGGGAAAACAACCACTAAAATTTCACGGTGTATACAACGTGCCCACCAGATTTCCGCGAGAGTCTATACATATAACCACGCATTCCTGAGGCCATATGGAGTAATAAATATTATCTGAACCTAGGTCGAAATATGCTTAATTTTTGAGATATTTCCATTTTTATGTTTAAATTTTACTATGAAAGTGGTGGAGGTGCTGGGATTGCGTATTTATTATGTATGAAAAAATAAAAAAGTTAAAAAGCATTCGACCTAGGTTCACATAACATTTATTACTCCATATGGCCTCAGGAATGCGTGGTTAGCCTCTCGTGGAAACCTGGCGGGCACGTTGTAGATTAGTAGGTAACTATGTTGAACTTGCATAGTATTAGATGTAGTTACGTTTCACATAGTTTTATTTATTTATTTTATTTATTTGGGGCATCAACAGCAATACATCAATCTCATTATAATGAGACTTAAGTACTAGACAAAAAGCCAATAACAGATGTCCACAGGCATACAGTTAAGCGAAACATACTTTATACTAACACAGATACAACATGTTTACAAATAAAGCTATCAAGCTAAAATATATATAAGTATATATATATATTTTTTGAATCCACATAAATGAGTTACTGTATATGAGTATGGTATGGATATGTGTAAGGTATAAGTGTGTTAGAGTGTGAGTGTGTTAGTGTGTTAGTTTTGCTTCGGATGGGTTAAGATGTTCCCCATTTGTAGTTACGTCGGTATTTAAACAGCAGGGGTCTCTATTGTAGCGCGTACCTATTACCTCATCAAGTCGTTAACCAGATTTATTTAAGTGCATTACATATTGCGTGAAACATTTGGATTAAGTATTTCCTTTGTGAACCCGCCTCGTATGTCAGAAGTAAAAAAATACTGCAATCAAGTTTCGTTTGTTTCAAATAATACCAATTATACGGATTGAAATAAAAATAGAAAAACTGGCCAAGTGCGAGTCGGACTCGCGCACGAAGGGTTCCGTAGCATTATCTATAAAAACGGCAAGTGAATAAATAACTAAATATTCTGTGAATATTTCAAGCGTCTACCTGTTGCCGTTTTCAATATCGAGCAAAACGAGCAAAAAAATCACGTTTGTTGTACGGGAGCCCCCTAAATATTTATTTTATTCTATTTCTTAGTATTTATTGTTATAGCGGCAACCGAAATACATCATCTGTGAAAATTTCAACTGTAGCTATCACGGTTCATGAGATACAGCCTGGTGACAGACGGACGGACAGCGAAGTCTCTGTAATAGGGTCCCGTTTTTACCCTTTGGGTGCTGAACCCTAAAAAAATAGCCCTAAATTTGGCACATATCTGTGTCTGGACGGACATACCAGGGGTTAAGAGCACGTAACGACGAGGTGATGACTGATGATGCGATGATGGGGATGATTGTGGTGGTGGATCAGTGGTTAGAGGTCCCGGGTTCGATACCTGATCGCAGCAGATTGTGTATTTCATTATCTCAGCTTTATATCCCCTACTGGAGGGCACAGGCTTGTCAGAATTGTGAATGTTTCCGCAGGTATGTGCAGGTTTCTTTACGATGTTTTCCATCGTAAAGCTCATGGTAAACATGCATGATTGTGAACATGAAACTACCGTGAGACTCACTCATAGTGAAAATAAACGAATCACTCACGTCTTAAAACGAGTTTAACTCGACATGTTTCGGGCTAATCCGTAGCCCTTCTTCTCAGAGTCACACGTCAGGGCGGCTGCCAAACACGCACTCACTCGTGACGTGTGACTCTGAGAAGAAGGGCTACGGATTAGCCCGAAACATGTCGAGTTAAACTCGTTTTAAGACGTGAGTGATCCGTTTATTTTCACTATACATGATTGTGTAAGTATGTAGGTGCGAATATTTTTTACGTTTTGCTCTTTATTTGGAGACCGTGGGAATACTGTATCATAATGTTAATGATTGAAATTGGAAATTTGCAAAACCTCTAATAATTTAATACCTTGTTTAATTGCTTAGCTGGAAGGTACAATTATCTGAGTATTCTGACTAAGTGTAAGCCAAAAAGGGTGGCAAAGGCAATTTTACGTTGATTACCTACTTGATGCATAATCGACCAAAGTGCTTTACTTTTTTGAGACAATTCATTCACCAGAAAAATTACACTAAGGCTGATTGTCTTGTAAATTAAAATGGTCTTGGATGTTTTTAAGCCATACAAATGACACTGACTTTGCAATACCAGCTTATTTAACATAAGAAATCAAGAACTATGTAACAATATTTTTTGTGTAGGTACATACTTATTTGTTAGCACGTACATATACGTAATTCATAACGATAAAGTGGCAACTTTACCTATTGAACTATCTTACGCAAAGTCCTATCAAACAAAACAGTGTGACGTAAAGCCAATCTTCTCTCAGTGCACTTAAAGTTTAAATCTGAATAATAAGTCAAAGCGTAGAATGAGCGTATGAAAGAGACACTTGGTTACTTTGATCAACTATAATGATTACTGTGGAGATGATCTGGACAACTGAAGGGCAATGAACCGTGATCCTGCATTTGGGACGCCCGGTTTTATAGAGGCTGTACTCGTATGTTAAGGCCCTATACCGTGTTTTTGGCGCATTTATTGCATTTATTTAAACTCATGCTGTATCATTACTAGCAATGCTGTTGTCTTGAAATTCATGTGTAAGATATTTGAGGATTCACTCTAGTGACAAGAATTTATCGAAACACGATTACTTGTAGTTCGCTCGATAGAAAAAAAATCCTAAGTCGTCTCTAAAAAATTAAATAAACTCGTTACGACGCTAATAGTGCACGGCAGGTCATGACTTTTTGGATGTTAATGAAATAAGATGTTTTCTAGAGCGTAGTGTTGCTACATTTTTAAAATATGTATCTGTTTTAGTAATAAGATGAAAATACCCAAAAACACGTGCAGTCCAACCAACCTATCTTGACTTGAGCTATCGTGCGTCCCCCACGCCCGAAATCGCCCACCCAAAATCGATTAGCGCGAAAAACTCGGTAGGCCCTTAACTTTTACAAGGAAGTATCTATATGCTGTCGATTTTAACGAAAAGGTCGATGCCCTGCGCTTAATATTTGCGTGCCAAGTTAAAATACTGAAACAGTTCCAGTGCGGATTGGGAACTTCACGAACTTCACACACACCATGCTTCGATGTTTTACTTCACTGAAAATCTTATGCTTATAGTGAATTTCAAAAGTATTTTCGCTTCAAAGATTCCGTAAACTCAGAGGTACGAGTGCAGGAGGTCATATCACTAAGCAACCACGGCTTCGGAGAAGGTAAACATCGTGAGGAAATCTGCATGCAGCTGCGAAGAATTTCAATGGTGTGTGTGAAGTTCCTAATCCGCACTGGGCCCGCGTGGGAACTACGGCCGAAACCCTCTCATTCTGAGAGGAGGCCTGTGCCTTACAGTGCGACGTATATAGGGTGGGATGATGATGAACCACGGGTTATTGAGAAAAATCGTTAATCAAATCCAATATTAGCAAAGACTGATTCATATTACGTAGTTGGGACACATGTTTTTGTTCGCGTCTTTCCTGTGGACATAGCAAAAGCGAAGGGTCTATCTATAGGCAATATTTTTAGTCAAGTCTACATCGGCGTGTGGGACGCCTGGCCAACTTTCGGCCCATTTAAATAAATCTTACTTAAGTTTGCTGACTCGGAGTCGCTAATTTTATGTCCACAGGAGAGACAATTTTCGTTTCTTATGCTGTGTTTGTCAGTTATCTACTTTTATCAAATAAATCGCATGCTTAGTAATAAACGGGCTTAACTCAAAATCGTGAATTATGGTAAATTGAGTTTAAAGTTTAAACTTTAAAATCGATTTACCATAATTCACGATTTTTGATTTAAGCCCGTTTATTACTAAGCATGCGAAAAAATGTTTGATTGATTTGTCATTATAAGCATACTAAACTAATAGTAGATTGTTCAACAAGGGACTAAAACAAGTCATAATGACACAAGATATTTAGCCACCCGAGCACAGCGAGGGTGGCTATAATTCGCGTGTCATTATGATTGTTTAGTCTCGCGTTAAACACTCTACTTTTCACTTTGAATGCGAGGAAAAAAACGACCGCTTTTCATACAAAATTACAATACTACTTTTTTACAACGAACGCTCAATACGAACAATGGGCATCTGTTCTAAATTCAAATACTATATGTACTTACTATGCTTAGCAAAAAACTTTATCCCGCGGTTTTTTATTTTCTTTTATATATTTTTTTTGTAAATTGACTAGTGACGCTTTAAATGCTTGCATATTCATTCAGCCAACAGATTCAAACTAGAAAACTATTTTAAAAGTAATTGGACTAGGTCTGCATAATAAAATTAATTCATCCTTAATATAATTAAATAGATTAATATTCATAATCACTCATTTATCATGTTTCACGAAATTAAATCTTTTTATTTTAAATATTATTGCACACTTGTCATTTTGAGGTTATTTCCACGCCCTTAAAGGCTTCCACAGACCGAAGCGCGAGGCATGCGCGCGATGTCACGGTGCGTCCGCAGCGCGCTTCGGTCTGTGGAAGGCTTTGCAATAGTCTATGCCCAGTCACTGAAAATTGGCGATAATCCTCCATTCACAAACACCGTGTTTGGCAGTCTGAACAGTTTCCAAAGTAAATAAAAAAAAATTACTTTAATCCCTAGAGATCAAAAAAGAGCTTTAGTCCCGATATGCGGAGACTAAAGTAACATTTTAAAAGCATGAGAAGTGAAAAGAATATTAAAATATTTAATTGTCTCTGAATCTAAATAACCTATAGGTACATATGTACGTACGTACAATTAATAAAAAAATAATGAAGATAAGAAATTTAGAAGGTACCTACCTAAGCCTAAATCAAAAAATTACAAACATAAAATATCTTCTAAAATGTCACCCGACGGCATAGTTCCTACGACACAGGCAGCGATTATGTAGTTTCAAATGTTTATGTAGGTAGTTTAAAATGGTATACGAGAGCATCATGTACATAAAGCACAATGCAACTATATTACCATAATACAGCTGCCTTCGGCTTAATGGGTCCCAGTAGATCCAATCAGCGCGGTGATGTCACTGCGGAGTTAAGTAACATTTCACTTTGTCATACCATTAAATGAAGAGAGTTGACACATTGCGGTTTAACGGCTCTTGTTTGCTGTATAAAGTAGTTATAGGACTAATATTATGCAAATAACTAGTTTTAAAAAGTCATTTACTACCGGCATAAGTACATAATACACATTCTGTTGAAATTATCAAGAAAAATAAGTACAGATTCTGAGGTTGATTTGGTCGGACGTGGAGGTATTTCCCAGAAGTTACATAGAACTGATATATTTGGTTCGATTTTGATCTTTATTATTTACACATTTCATAATTTATAAAAAATGGGTTAATTACTTAATTGAAATAACAATTTTTCATGAAAAAATACAGCTACTACTACTATTATTACTACTATTTGTTATATTGTCTAGAGAAGCAGCATTTTATTAGAACATGTGACTAATGTTATGTAATGATAATCCATTAGCTATAGAGTTTTTGGGACATTTTTTATCTAATATAACTACTTATGAAACTTTACTATAAACGCTGAGTAAGTACTTATATTCTATTTTGTGACAGCAAAATTTTTGCAGTTTTAATAGTTTTTTTTTTATGAAAGATAATTAATGTAGTAGTATAAGTATTGTTTTATTTTGTACTTTTTTAGTGTCGTCGCAATAAATGATCGTTTATCTTTATCTTTGCCGTGATTAATGGACTGACAGACAGCGGAGAGCTTACCAAAAGGAGCAATTTAAAGCTCTCTCGAAATTTCACGAAGGTGCACTAAGAAGGAATCTCTCAAAAGTTCCATTGGTTACGGAAATAGCCCGACTATTGTTTTGCTACAGCGTATGGTCCTGTAAATATTGCTTAAGCGACCATTACAGTATTTGGTCAGAAGAGCCATGAAAACAATGGCTCTTTAAGTGTCGCTAGTCGTTTAAATACACAGCATCTTTATGGTCTCTAAAAGTTTGCAAACTTTAACACGTTTACGCGTCTGTGTTTGGTCAAGTATCTTATGTCATAGAACAAGTAATACTTAGTACAAGTAACATTGGGTAATTCTACTCTAATATTAAACTCATAGAAGCAGAAAAAGCTGTTGTGACCTAGTGGTTTGACCTATGGGCTCTCAAGCGGAGTGGAGGATTGTGGGTTCGAGCTCGGGCTCGCAGACGTCTGAATTTTCTGGAATTTACTTGCGAAATTACATTCCAAATTTACCATGAGCTTTACGGTGAAGGTAAACATCGTAAGGAAACCTGTGCACACCTGTGATCTTGGGCATCAGAAATCCGTGCCACTTATGTTATGTTCATAACTTTTAAGCGTCTGGTCGACACCACTGGAGACCAAAGTTCTGGCAGCTGTCTCTCTCAACGAATCTCCACCGCCATTCAACGAGGGAATGCTGCCAGCCTTTTTAGGTACGATGCCACGTGGGCCTTTTTTGACTTAATCTAGTATTTAAGTTAGATATTTAGTTTATACTTAGTTAAGTTTTATTTATTGTTATTTTGACTTGTCTACACTAATATTATAAAGAGGAAAGATTTGTATTTATGTATGTAACGAATAAACTTAAAAATTACTGGACCGGACCGATTTCAAAAATTCTTTTGCCGTTTGAAATCTACATTATCACTGAGTGACATAGGCTACTTTTAACCGCGGGAAAATACCTTTTCCTGCGGGAAAATTAATTTATCGCGGGCGAAGCTGCGGACGGAAGGCTAGTAAACTATATTCTCGCAATAAAAATGTTTAATTTCATTTCATTTCACGAGCCAATCATCTAACGGACAGTAAACGGGTGCTAGCTAGGCTCCAATAACATATCTGAACTGTCAAGTGAAGCTTCATCAGAGTTGCACGTTACTGCTCGGAAAATCGGTTTCTGAAAATTATCTGTACCTCTGCCATGAGTTACACTAGTTTGCAGTGACCGTACTCGCTAGCGACGGCGTAAATGATTTGTATGGAGAATTGTACATCCGTAAGTGACCGCTAGAGGCGCTGTACACAATTTTCCATACAAATCATTTACGCCGTCGCTAGCGAGTACGGTCACTGTAAACTAGTGTAACTCATGGTAGAGGTACTGATGCTTGCCAGCATGAGAATCGTATAGAATCTCGAGAAACTAATGAAACAAACGTAGGACGATTTACGCAATAGCAAGGACAATACGACTGAATGGATATACATACAAACAAACGACCACATTTCTATACTTCTATTATAAATTCTGTGGCGTTACCTTACACGTCTATCGTTCATAGGCTTTTGCACTCAATAAGTGTTTTGCATTACAGTCATTGCACGTATATTTGCATACGTGTTAGCGAAGCTGCAGTGAATGCCATGCACATGCTAAACTCTTGCACTCCTATGTTTAATGCATGGGGAAATTGTATAGCTGCACCACTTGAGACGAACGTGGATGGGAGGCACTTTTGAAACAAAAGAGGGACGAAACAGTCCTTTAGTCGGCGACTTGGAGAGTACGTGCCATATGCCATTTGTTATTATTCTAAAATCGAAGAAAGTTGCAACTTTCAACATTTGCGAAGGGATGTTGGTTCTTTTTGTGTGTTCTATAGCCTCTGCGTCAGGCCTCTACTATGGCGAGAGTGCTCCAAAGAATTGGCTAAGTAAAGTTTTTTGAAGAGGTGCTAAATATATTTTTTTTCGACAGTAGTCGTCTTCTAGACCGAGAAACTGCAGCTGTTTTATTTTTATCTCCTATTGTTTACTGGAAATATTTTTTAAGTGTTCGAGGTGACATTTGTGAAATTTAATGGCTGACAAGCGGTTCATGCTCAGTACTTAGTAGAAATAGAAAAAAAACGAAGTCAATTGTCAATGTCAAATGAAATCTAACCGTTTGCGTTTCGTTTACTTTGCATTGTCCAAAAAGCAGTTCCAAAATAATGATCGAAAATATTCAATCGTGATTTAATTATCGTGCATAATTCGTGGAGAAATGCGGTAAAATTGAAAATCCGGATTTTGTGCGGAGGTCGTTAAAAATAGTCCAAAAAACACACCAAAACGCAAAGCAAACGAAACGCAAACGGTTTGACATGGACAAAAGTGACAGATGACTTCGTTTTTTTTCTGTTTCTACTAAGTACTGAGCACGAACGGCTTGTCAGCCATTAAATCT
Source organism: Archips crataeganus (assembly GCA_947859365.1). Lineage (NCBI taxonomy): Eukaryota > Metazoa > Arthropoda > Insecta > Lepidoptera > Tortricidae > Archips > Archips crataeganus. The sequence continues at coordinate 22,296,947 of OX402048.1, forward strand.
CACAAATGGGTTGAGTGTCGATCGCGAACGGTTGTGTTTGAAGATCGCTATAGCTTTGGTTTTCGATTTTCGTAGATTTATTTAATGTTTTTATTTATGTCATTCTGTAAATAGTTGCTATTCCTCTATCCTTGGTGGTGGGAGTATTGGTAAGTGTTTTTGTGTGGTTTTAGTGATTAATCCCGTAGTTTAGTTTAGTCTTTTTCTTTTTCCTTGTCTGTGCGGGTAGTCTATGCCAGCATTCCCATGAGCGAGAATGCTAGCTTAGACGACCCTGGCGGGGGGGAAATTTCCCGCCCAGTGGTTGGGAAAAATATATCCCTAGCTGATCATGAAGAGTTTGAGAAAAGTCAGGCAGAACTTTCTTGGTCAAAGATGGTTGGGAAAAAAAATAAAAGGAGGGCCCGTGAAAAGGAGCGTAATAAAAATAATCCCAGGGTGAATGACCGGTCCCGTTCAAGGGGCGCGTTGTCCACGGCTTCCACAAGCTCTGATGAAAGTCGGAATCAATTTGACACGCAACTAGAATTAGCTCAAATAACGTGTAATAAGGCTTCGATACCTACTCCTACTCCCCCGGTTCACCTAATCACGGAACCTCCGACTGAACCTCAGACTCAAACCCCCATATCACCATTTACACCTGTCGGACGTGACCGTTACGCTGATCGAGATCAGGGACCTTTTGTGGTTCACGTACAAAGGCTAGAGACCGCCGCTGACTCTGGAATTATACTGCATCCCATATCGTTTGGACTTTTTCTCCAAAAACGAATAAGGGAGTTTCCTAACGTTGTTGAAGGTAGTATGAGAAAAATTGGACGTAACAGAGTGTCTGTTAGCTTCCACTCTGCCGATGACGCGAACTCTTTTTTAAGCTCACCGACTTTAATACAGAATAAATATAAAGCTTTCGTACCCTCATTCAATGTGACTAGACTCGGCCTAGTTCGAGGAATCCCTTCCGATTGGTCCCCAGAAGAGGTCCTGGAACGCGTTCAGGTTCCTGAAAATTCCGGAGGCGTTCGCCCCATAAAAATTAGACGACTGAATTACAAAAAAAATAATACTGATGGCACATAATATTGCTGGCTACCGTCAGAAACAGTTGTAATCACATTCGATGGGCAAACCCTTCCAAATAGGCTCTTCATGTGCTTCAATTCACTTCCGGTAGAACAGTATAATCTACCGATAATACAATGCTTTCGTTGTTGCCGTTTTGGACACACAAAGGATAAGTGCCGCTCGCTTCCCAGGTGCTACCGGTGCGGTGATTCCCACACCGGAGATTCTTGTACTGTTGACTCTCAGGAGGGCTATTGTTGCAACTGTCCCCAGAGATTGGGTACGGGACACTTCGCCAATAGCAAAGTTTGCCCTGAATTTAACCGATAGGTAGCTATAAAAAAAACTATGGCTGACGAGCAAATTTCCTACTCAGAAGCATCGAGCCGACACATTAGGGTTCAACAGAAATCGTATGCCAACGTTACTTCCACGCCTACCCCTCAAGGATCCACGTCCCATAAAAAAACGGTATTCCGCAATCCCCGCTCCCCACCGACTTCTAGGAAAGGGTACGATAAAAAAGCCCATGAAGATATTATTAAACAGCCATTTATAACTTCAAAACCAGTTTTTACTGAAAGGCCTAATGAAAAATCGAATGAAGTGCTTATAAATGAAATAATAAAAATCATTTCTTCCTGTGTCAAATTTCTGTCCCCATCTAGCCCTCTGGCTAATCCTTCTCTGTTATCCCACGTAGCACCCCTCATTTCATCGTTGTTATATTCCTTAAATAATGGATCAAGTCCTAATACAGTGGAATTGCCGCAGTATCACCAATAAAAAACATGACTTAACCTTTTTAATCAACAAATATAATCCTGTTTTAATAGCTGTATCAGAAATATGGCTTAAAACTGAAAATAATTTTAAGTTACCTAGCTACGTGTCTCTGATGGACTGCCGGGCAGATGGACGAGCTGGATGTGCCTTGTTTGTCAGAGACCATTGTCCATTCACTCCCATTCCCACTCCACGGCACAGTAGTAGCTGGCATTCAATTTGCGCCCGCGTGGAGGGAATCACTTTTTTATCTCTGTACATCCCAAGTCCATCCAATCAAATTCTTACTGAGTTGAGACATTTAATCACATCAATACCGCAACCCACTATTATCATGGGTGACTTTAATGTTCATCATACCCTGTGGGGATGTGATAATAATGATTCACTGGGTGAGCTATTTCTAGAAGTCCTTGATTCGACTAATCTTTGTCTTTTAAACTCTGGATCCCCAACTTTACGTAATTTACCAAATCAGGCGTCTAGTGCAGTGGATTTATCTCTATGCTCTCCTACAATTGCTCCACAGATCACCTGGGAAGTCCTGGACAGCTCATACGGGAGCGATCACTTCCCAATCCTTCTTAGTCTACAATCTTTATCTTCTTTAAGGCCACCCATTATTAAACCTCTTTTAATTTACAATATTAATGGAGCCGACTGGGATACGTATAAAAAAATCTTAAATAATGAAGTTAAACTTCTTCCACCGATTACTCCGTACTCAATTGAAAATTGCTCTGACGCCATGGTTTTTGCTATTAAATCCACTGCAGATAAGGTCTTCCCCCTTAAGAATTCAGCCCTGGGCAAGATACCTTCCCCTCCGTGGTGGGACAAAGAATGCACTCAAGCAATAAAAAACAGGAAAAAAGCCGAACATGTGTATTCTGCCAATATGACGTCAGAAATTTTTCAAAATTTAAGAACTGTCATGGATGAAACTAAACTACTACTTAGGAACAAAAAGTTCGACGGCTGGAAAGGATTCTGCTCATCCTTAAATCCTACCACTCCTGCTACAGTAGTTTGGAACAAGATTAAACGATTTAGAAGATCATGTAACCCTCACTCTTGCCGGTATCCTGCCTCGCAAGAATGGGCAGAGTCGTTTCTGGCCAACATAGCCCCAATTTACGTACCTGCTGTCCTCGACTTACCTGTAGAACATCCTATCACTGAATCAACAAATCCTTTGGACGAAAGGTTGATCCAAGAGTTAAACAATGTCCTAAAAACCCTAAAAGACTCCACTCCAGGACATGATGGCATCCCATACTCTATTATAGCTAAAGCAGGTGGACCTTTCATCCAATACTTACTCGACCTGATAAACTGTATATTACTCACAGGTCACCCGCCCTCTTCCTGGAAGTCTCAAATAGTTATCCCTATCCTGAAATCATCCAGGGATCCTATTGATCCACGATCATATCGCCCTATAGCTTTATCTTCGGTCTTTCCCAAGATCTTAGAGCACCTTATAAAAAATAGACTAGAATGGTTTATGGAGAGTGAGGGTCTTTTTGGAGATTCTCAATATGGTTTTAGAAAGGGAAAAAGCACGATGGACAGCCTTAGCATATTTACTTCTGACATACGACTGTCTTTCACGAGGGGAGCGTCAGTTGTTGCTGTGTTTTTGGATGTGGAGTCTGCTTACGATAACGTCCAGCTCCCCATTCTCAGGGAAAAATTCCGTAAGCTGAGAATTCCGGAGAGGTTGGCCAATCTCGTGGGTATTCTTCTTTCAGAACGAAATATTACTTTTCGCGGAAGAGATCCACAAATAAATCCATCTAGAACAGTCTGGCGGGGTCTACCACAAGGATCTGTACTTAGCCCGCTACTATATAATTTATATACACACGAATTGGAGGATTGTGCAGGTTGTAATTTTTTACAATATGCCGATGATTTACTAATTTACTCATCGAACAGCAATATAGAATCTGCCAAAGAATCAATTTCTACATCCCTGCAATCAGTAAACTCGTGGCTGATAAATAATGGATTGTCTCTTTCACCGAAAAAAAGTACTGCTGTGGTGTTCACCAGAAAAAGAGTAACTCCCATTGTAAACATTTCAATCCAAGGCGTGGAAATTCCTATAAGTTCTCATTTTAAATTTCTTGGGATTGTTCTTGACTCCAAACTGACTGGTACCCTTCATTTTGAACACATAGTCAAAAAATGTGAACGGGGCCTTAATACTCTTAGATGTTATATATTATATAATGCAACTGTCCGAAGTGTATTGGACTACGGCTCATTTCGTTTGGTACCGGGTAACAAATCAGGGCTTAGAAAACTAGATCTCATACAGTCAAAAGCATTAAGAATTATATCAGGTGCAATGAGATCAAGTCCAATTAACGCGTTGCAGGTAGAATGCGCTGACTCACTCCAAAAATCTCCCCCTATTTGATTTCAAGTACAGCACTATTATCTATCAGCCACGAGTCATTCTTGATTTTGATATTTGTCATAACGACCCACATGCTGACGAATACCTCCAACAAATTCTAAATTGAGAATGGCACGATTGGAATACGATTTACTCTGACGCCTCGAAACTATCTCCTGTTGGCTGCGTAGGGGTGGGAATATATCACTCTCAGTATAACATTATTCAAAAAGTAAAATGTCCCCCAGTGACCTCCGTATTTACTGGGGAATGTATGGGAATATTAGAAAGTGTAAAATACATTCTGATTTTCAAACTGAAAAAAAACCATCGTATTTTCTGATTCCCGTAGCTGTTTGCAAGCTTTACTTGCAAACCCTTTCTCAGTTAAGTTCCACAGTCCAATTATATATGAGATTAAAGACTGTCTCATCACATGCAAATCACGAGGATATGAGGTAACTCTTGTGTGGGTCCCGGGACACTCGGGAGTCTCTGGAAACGAAAAAGCTGACCAACTAGCCAAGGCCGCTGTAGTGGATGGCGACAAAGTACCTTTCAAGAAATAGTTCTTTACAATAATAATAATAATATGGCAATAGTGCCATGACGTAATAACATTATCATCCGAAACACTAATGCACTCGTGGTTACGATTGGAAAACGTCTGGACGAAAAAGCTGACCAACTAGCCAAGGCCGCTGTAGTGGATGGCGACAAAGTACCTTTCAAGAACTATTGCCATGACGTAATAACATTATCATCCGAAACACTAATGCACTCGTGGTTACGATTGGAAAACCTACTGGAAAACGTCTAGCACAAATAAGGGTAGGCTCTATTCACTTGTGCAACCTGTAGTCTCAAGAAAACCCTGGTTTGCTAAGTTATTCATCCCAAAGGAATATTGCTCAAGTATCCACTCACGTGCTTTGAGCAACTACGGTTGCCAAATATATTTTAGCAAAATGCTTCACATGCTCACAGTTTTTGTGTTCTCCATAATATGGTCAACGTGTATTGAGACCTTAAAAGTATCATTCATACAGAGCGATAAACTGGCAACATAAAAAAAAATAAAACCGAAGGTCTATGGAGCAAAATTCGTAAGAAAAAAAATATTCCGATGAGATAAGTAAAGTTCGAGTCGTAACGGGCACGGCTCAGCTGTTTAGATTTGTGATGAAATAAATTATATCGTGTTTATTAAATACAATGATACGCATACGGTTGTTATTTGCAAGGATTGTAGTGTTTGTTTTTATAAGTTCAAGTGTTATAAGTGGTTTGTAGTGTTTGAAATCGACTCGAAAAACTGCCCCAAATTTTCGTAGGTACGTAAGCATTGTTTTGCTTTTTATGCATTTTTAAATAATTATTTCAATACAATAACCCACCAAACTACTACTAGAAACATATTCTCTGTTTCTTTGGCTTTATTGTGTAATAATTTATGTAACACATATTTGAGAAATATTAAAAAAAACGATTTTTAAATAAATTCGACACTGCGTCGCTGTTTGCAACGCAAGGCGAGAGCAATTCATGGCCGGTTTTTTTTTTCACGCGAGCATCTGAGTGGGTATAATCCGAATGCGTCTGGGGCATTGTTGTACTGCCCCGCACTTGGCCAAAATCCACATCCGGGATTCCTCCCTCTGCGAGTGTGGAATGGATGAGGGTTCTCTTAATCACATTTTCTTTGCTTGCGACCAATATGAACAGACTACCTTCTATAACGAACTGATTAAATTAAAGGTTTCTTTTCCAACTCATATTTTGGAACTTCTGCAATTTAAACAAAAACAAAAAGAAATATTTATTGCACTAGCACAATTCTGTCAGCGAAATGATCTTAAATTATAATTTATTCTATTTCTTTTTTTTCTTTTTTTTTATATACACCGTGAAATTTTAGTGGTTGTTTTCCCGAGGCGAGGTGGTTTAGTGTCGATTGTGCAATCGATTTGTAGTTGCTGTTTTGACTGGAGTCGGGAATCCAATTGTGAGGGGCGGGGGTCGGGGGTGGCCGCGGGCCGGTAGTAACGCTTCGTTGGTACCTAACCTATCGTACGATCGTACGCTACTTGTACCAACGAAGCGTTACTATTGGTTTGCGGTCGTTTTCGACTTTCGTTTTTCGCAATTGGATTTTTGACTCTGGTCAGAATGGTGATTGTGGATCGATTGTGCAATCGGGACAGGGTCGCCTCGTTTCGGGGGGGCAGCCGCTGGAGTTTCACGGTGTATATATACTAACTAATTATTGTATTTCTCTCTATAACTCATAGTCTAAAACCATAACTAGCCTAGCTCATACATAACTCTGTTAGATACTAAATAGATCTTTAAGTATTAATTAACAATAAAATAATGTCCGTATAAATGTCAAGCATGGAGATTACTTATATAACTAAGTTACTAACATATGTAGGTGGTTTTTGGTTTATTTTTCAGGAATAGCAACTGCCTTTCTTACTCCTGCGAACGTTGTTTTCAATAAGTCAAATCGACATGACGCTGGCTCAATCGTAAGGCATAGCCAAAACACAAAAAAAAAAACTCACAAATGTCAACTCGAACACTTAAAAAAATATTTCCAGTAAACAATAGGAGATAAAATTAAATAAACTAAAAAACACGCTTTAAAAAATAAAAAATAAATTTTAATAAATTTCAATTCACTATTCTTATAGTGCAGTAAAAAATCTTAATAAGCAATTATTATATTGTTATATCCAGATCAAAATTTGTAAACAATTCTAAATATTGATAAAATAAATAATAATAGTTTAAAATATTTTATTGTAAAAAAAGCGTGGGGTGCATGGTGTCAATTGTCAAGGATTATCATTTTGATAACATCTTAAAAAGCACCCCACGCTTTTTTTACAATAAAATATTTTAAACTATTATTATTTATTTTATCAATATTTAGAATTGTTTACAAATTTTGATCTGGATATAACAATATAATAATTGCTTATTAAGATTTTTTACTGCACTATAAGAATAGTGAATTGAAATTTATTAAAATTTATTTTTTATTTTTTAAAGCGTGTTTTTTAGTTTATTTAAACTATTATTTATTTTCTATTTTTTAGTTGCATTTTTTTTCTTTCTAACTTTACCCCCTCACCTGCAACCCCAAAACCCCCTAAACCCAACCCCCCAACATACCCCACCCCATTTCCCCAAACCCCCCCAAACCCTACACCCTTACCCCCAATCCTCTAAACCCCCCTTGCCCCCTCCTCATTTTACAAACCCCCGAACCACCTAAACCCAACCCCCCTAACACCGAACCCCCATACCCCCCGGAAAATCCCGCTCCCCCCCCACCCCTCCCCCCACCCCGCCACGTACCGCCCCCCTTCCAGTTCCATCATCAAACCCTTGTTACCATCTAGGCCTCTTACCCCCTCCCCATTTCCCACAACCCCCCAAAATCACTTACCCCCGAAGCCCCCAACACCCCCACCCTATTTCCCGTAAACCCCCCCCCCATCCCCTAACCCCAACCGCCACACCCTAACCCCCAACCCTCTAAACCCCCGACCCCCTTACCCCATACCCCATTCCCCCCCCCAACCCGCCACCTACCCCCCTTCCAGCTTCATCATCAGACTCTTGTTACCATCTAGGACCAAAGTACTCGTCAAAACGAATCAAACGAGCCCAAACTCGATGGGGTTGTTTCGTTTTATTGTGGAGTGCCTTTGGCCATCTTCCAGCTCCATCATCAGACCCTGGTTACCATATGGGATCAAAGTGCTCGTCAAGACGAATCAAACGAGCCCAAACTCGATGGGGTTGTGTCGTTTTATTGTGGAGTGCCTTTGGCCATCTTCCAGCTCCATCATCAGACCCTGGTTACCATCTGAGATCAAAGTGCTCGTCAAGACGAATCAAACGAGCCCAAACTCGACGGGATTGTGTTGTTTTATTACATAGTTCCTATGGCCACCATCCAGCTCCATCATCAGATCAGCTCCATGTTACAATAATATTGCATTGTCATCCAATTTACACATATGTGCAAAATTTCAGCTCAATCGGAAACCGGGAAGTGGGTCAAAATCGCGCCCTAAGGAGTCGGTTACAAACAAACATACATACAAACATACAGGTGAAGCTAATATAAAGCGTGTAAAAAATAAAACAGCTGCAGTTTCTCGATCTTCAGAACGCCGACTGTCGAAAAAATATATAATTAGCACCTCTTAAAAAAACTTTACTTAGCCAATTGTTTAATTCGCTGCCTACTGCGAAATTCCATGTATTCCATGTATTAATACTTATTCGATGTATTCTCTATACATCGAATAAGTACGGTAGTAAGTATTTAATGTGGATTAACAACCTAGCCACGAGGAGGGTATGTATTACAATACTGAAGTACGAAAGACCGAATGTATTAAAACAGCGAATGGGTCAAAAGACCGACACGATTTTTTTCTGAAACCGTTAAATTTTTAAGATTGTTATAAAACAAACCTAACCTAACCTAATGGGTTCTGTATGATGCCGTTTTAATAAATTCTGAGAAGTTTACGGTTTTAGAAATAAATCGTGTCGGTCTTTTGACCCATTCGATGTTTTAATACATTCGATCTTTCGTACTTCGGTATTGTAATACATACCCCACGAGGAACGCCAAAAGTCACCGAAATAGAAAGTCTTTGTCAAGCTCTATTGATTCATATTCATAACCCATCATAATCCTGGTGAACTAAAGAACGGCAATGCAATGCTGAACTACTTGACTGAAACAAGTTCGCATAGTGATGTAACATAATGATGGGATTGTATTCCATGGTTTCGTTTGTACAAACGCGTGAGAACCAAGTCACCATGGAGGTAGTAGACAACTTTCGTTCGGAAATAGGTAAATCGGCCAACCAGCGATACAATCTGACCTTCGCTATGTTATATCACATCCGATTTTCTGCACAGATGTATCTGTTACGCCATAACGTGACCTTAGATGAATAAATTAAACGTTAGCCAAGTTATTCAGTCAGTAAACAAAAATCTACTTAACATTTTCTAAATTAAAAAAAATGTTTTAATTGTTTTTTTTAGAATTCGTACTGAAAGGGTACCAACGGGACTCTAATACTCTCCTGTCTGTCTGTCCCTCCGCCTGTCACAGGGCCCTATCTCTTGAACCTTTATATACACACTGAATACACTGATGTAGTAGACTTGACTCAATATTTTTTAGTCAAGTCTACATCGGCGTGTGGGACGCTTGGCCATTTTAAGTTTGCTGACTCGGTGTCGCTAATTTTATACTAGGAGATACAACTTTTGTTTCTTACGCTGTATACATCTACATCTACATCTACATCTACATCTACATCTACACTAATATTATAAAGAGGAAAGATTTGTATTTTTGTATTTTTGTATGTAATGAATAAACTCAAAAACTACTGGACCGATTTCAAAAATTCTTTTGCCGTTAGAAAGCTAAATTATCACTGAGTAACATAGGCTACTTTTTACCGCGGGAAAATACCTTTTCCTACGGGAAAATTAGTTTATCGCAGGCGAAGCTGCGGACGGAAGGCTAGTATACTATATGACCCGAAGCGCCAATAAGGTAGTAAATGATTGGCCGTGGTGGCCTAGTGGTTTGACCTATGGCCTCTCAAGCGCAGGGTCGTGGGTTCAAATCCGGGCCCGCAACTCTTGAGTTTTTCGGAATTTATGTGCGAAATTACAATTGTATTGTAACTTACCATGAGCTATACGGTGAAGGAAAACACCGTGAGGAAACCTGCATACACCTGCGAAGAAATTCAATGGTGTGTGTGAAGTTGCCAATCCTCATTGGGCCCGCGTGGGAACTACGGTCCAAGCCCTCTCATTCTGAGAGGAGGCCTGTGCCCTGCATTGGGATGACTGTGTATAGGCTGGGATGATGATGATGATGATGCAAATACGAGTGGCCAGCGACGTGACGTAATTAAGAAATAAGCACTTGAAAGGTTATTATAAATCGATTGGTTACATAATGTTCGCAAATTATCTTTGTGGCAACACTTGGCTCATGATGATGTACGTCATGGTCGTCACGCCCATGATTTAGAGGTTCGCATCGCATACATACCTACCTGGGAGTTTTCAGAATAAAATGTAACCGTTTTGCCTTAATTGTCCTTAATTTTCCATACAGAATTTATTACTCAGTTTTGTGACGGTCCATACAACATGTATGGTTAACTGCGTCACAAAACTGACAATTAAAAGAGGTACACTTTTTTTATTGCTTAAATCGATAGTGCTTGTGATTCTAAAAGAAAGAAAGAAAGAAAGAAAATACATTTATTTACAACATCACAAGACACAATATTTTACAAAACAAAAAGGCAATACTAAAGCTAAAGATAGAATGTGTCATTGCGGTTGCAAATCGGACACTGGCTCAGCATAATGCTGAGGCGTTTAAAGCACCCCAGCGCTGATTTTCAGCCAGTACCGTTGGTGACACCCGGATCGCTGTTTAGATAGATAAATAAATAAATAAACTTCACACTAATAGCTACATACATAAGACTAGGTACATGCGTAAATAAATAATTTGTAAATTGTGAAAGCAAATAATAATAACAAAATTTCTTGAACATAATTAGTATATCTCACTTGCCAAGTATACAACCCTGCGCGGACTAAAACGAAAAATGAAATTTTAATAACCAAGACAATAAAAATCAAAGAAGTTTTGTGAAATAGTGCTGGAAAGGAGAGGAAATTAAGGATTTTGCAATGACAACAAATAGCCTTTAAGCTTTCGCCCAAAGGTGTACCTGCTAGTCACACTTAGGATGGGAGGCGGGATGTCATTCCAGCACTTAGACGCCGTAAACCTAAAACTCCCTCGAAACGCCGCCGTCCGGTGCGGCGGCACAATAGCCTTAAGTCTGCGCAAACTTTTCAACCATGAGATTTTTTTAAAAAGGTAGGAAGGCGTCTTGTGTCGCACTACACCGAACAAAAGGGTTGCAAGGTGCAAGCGCCTGCGATTGTGCATCTTAAGCAGATCAGCAGCGTTCAAGTACGGAGTGACATGGGACCGAGGAGGGACTTTGAAGCAAAAACGAGCACATGCGTTTTGAACTCGTTGGAGCAATCTCCCAGAACGACCAAGTAAGCAACCATCATAAACGACGTCACAATAGTTCATCCTAGACAATACGAGTGATTCACACAATCGGACACGCAAATCCACACTGAGGTAATCACGAATATTGTAAAGAATCCGAAGGCGATAGAAGCAGCTGCTAACTAACTGAGCAATATGGCTCTCGAAGCGTAACTCGCCATCCATAATTAGCCCAAGAAGAATTTATTTAGCCCAAGAAGATTCTGAGTAGAAATAAACCAAAATTTGTTGGGTTTTAAAAAAAAGTACAAGGTACACTTTTCTTCTATTTTCTTTTTTCTGAGAATGCCCACCTACAAGGAGGCTGCTCTGAAATTCAGATTCAGAGGGTCGTAGTTAGCCCAGGCCCGAACTTGACAACATTTCATAATTTCTAAGACTATAATTTGATTCGTTCTCTGTATTCTGTGTGGAAAGAGAAAGACGCTGATAGTTTTAAATTTTTACTAGGATTATTAATTAATTTGTTACATTTTTTTAAAGAATGAGCTTATTCTAAAAGAGCGTAACGATAGGATAGATTCATTACTTTTGTCTAGTCTCTATTAAAAAAAAGTGATGACGTAAATTTGACGTTAAGGTTGTAATCAAATTTAAAATTATGACAGCTCTTTTTTCTAGTGAAAAGGGTAAAGGAAACATATCTATTCTGTGGAAGTATTTGTAAGTACATATATGTTTTTAAATTAGTTGTATTTTTTAAATATGGAGAAATAAATTATAATAAATATTTTTCCGTGTTCAGGAGGCGAAACTCTTTCGATTCTTGCAGTATTTTTCAGGTTTTAAAAAAATGAAAGGTTGTCAATTCTGGGTTTTCCGGAATTCACTTGACACACCTGTCACTATTGGAATGGTTAGATCACTCTGCCAGAATCGTTATTTCCTAGTAGCAAAATTTCCGTCAGGATTTTTTTTCTGATGCTTTTATTCTCACTGTGGTATTTTACTGAAGCTTATTTTCATAGAAGCGTTTTTTTCCAATTTGAACTGACGCACAAATACAGGGTTATTTGTAATTCACTGACATCCTCTTAACCCTGAATTCCTATCACTCAAACAAATGTTTTTTGTTTTACGACTTTTTAAAATGAAGCACTTTTTTCCCATACAAATACACAGAGTATCGTAAAAATAAGAGGTAATCTCAAATTTTCAAAACGTTATTACACCAAAAATATTAAGTTATGACAAAAGCCGTAAAACAAAAAACATTTGTTTAAGTGGTAGGAGTTTAGGGTTAAAAGGATGCTAGTGAATTACAAATAACCCTGTAGTGTCGACGCTTCTTCTGTGTGTTTTTGGCCCTTCAGGCCGATGCAAACTTAAAACATAACCTAAACCTATCTGTGTTTCTGTGTCTATTAAAATGGGGAAAAAACGCGATTGTGGAAAAAAGCTTCAGTAGGTAAAAAACCGCAGTGAGAAAAAAGCATCTAGGAAAAAATGTGAATAGAAATTTTGCTACTCATCTTCATTATCATCGTCATTTCAGCCGAAAGACGTCCACTGCTGAACATAGCCCTCCCCTAGGCTTGCTGAACAGATCGGTCCTGCGCCATCCGCATCCATTGCGTTCCCACAACCTAAACCAGGTTTTGAAGGCCTACCTACACTGTGTTTTCTTGTCCGTGGACTCCACTCTAGAACCTTTTAGCCCCATCGGCCATCAGTTCTACGAGCGATGTACCCTGACCACTGCCACTTAAATCTGGCGATTCTTCGAGCTATGTCGGTGACTTTAGTTCTTGCGCGGATTTCATCATTTCTAATACGATTCGAAATATAGATTAAATGTACTAAAAATTGCTACAAAAATAAAGAGATCCCCGGTGTACTGTTCCCTAAAGTGCATGACACAAATAAATAGTGTAGTAGAGTATAGGCGGGAGTCCCACCCGCAAAAGATATAAAAGATGATGAGTGCAAGAAAGATACAGGATGTAGAATAAAAGTACGAGAGGTATAAAAGATAGAACTGGAGTGAATGTAGAATTTGAGTAGTACAGGCCTTGACACCATGTCGAGGGTAGCTTGTAAAAAAAAAAATACGATTCCGCAGAAAATCTCCGAGCATAGCCCTCTCCATCGCCCTCTGAGTGACTTTGAGCTTTCTTATGGTGTGTGCCAAGTTAGCAATCCGCACTGGGTCCGCGTGGGTACTACGGTCCAAGCCCTCTGGGCATTCAGCATTCTGAGAGGAGGCTTGTCCTGCAGTGGGACGTATATAGAATGAGATGATGATGAGATGTAGTATTTTTCCGAAGGTTTTACTAATGACGCGCTTATATTAGGTATGTAGAACCTCTAGCACCTGATGTAGAGTTGCGGTTAATTTGCCTCAGCGAACTATGTCAATGGCGGTGAGCGGTAATAACTACTAATGACATGCTTTAAAATCAAATAGCACTAACTCGAAAATATTATGTATTCGAATTTGAATCTAAATGTGTGCTAGCAAGGATTGTAATGGAAAATGTGTTGAGTTACGTCTCTTTGGTAATGTGGTCGCATGGCATGAGTTAAACGATGTTGTGATCATTGATCTGATTTACACAATGTGCAGTCAAGTTTGTTTGTCAACAAACATGTTTTTGTTGACGACGAAATATTCAAGAGAAAACCCGTCCCGAGTAAGACACATAAAAAAAATTGTGCGTGCAGTTCCTCCGCGCGGAAGAAGTGAAACTTCGTAATGTGGAAATTAAAAAGGCACTCAGGTATACATCAATATGAACCTTATTGCAATGACTGAAAGAACTAAATTTACTTATGCATCTATGTGTGTTCGGGTTTAGCCGAAACAATTAAAGGTTCAACTGAAATACTAAATGAATTTATTGTATTTAATACACTTAGATAATCTAGTTGAATCTAAAATTATGGTTAATGATTATGAGTACGCGCGGCGCTCTTGATGGTTTATTGCGAACTGAATTGGAATTAAAATTGAAGCAATTACAAATAAAATAATACCTAACTAATTGAGGTCAACTTAAAATTGCTTAGTTTAGCTACCTAAGTAAATGTACGTTGCATGCTCGTACAATGTGTTTAAATTACTCACTAAATGGCGCTTTTATCAAGTCTCATACATTTGCACAGACAGTATGAGTTCTGCATCGCACTATCGAAGTTCTTACCATCCGTTAGTAAGTATATATAGTATATACAATGCGAGATTACTTGATTCGGCAGCACATATACTAATGCTTTCATATGCTGTTGCCTTGTACCCATAACACAAGCTATGCTTAGCTTACTTTGGGACTAGGTCAATTGGTGTGAATTGTCCCGTGATATTTATTTATTTATTTATTTATTTATATCCCCTCCATGGTAGCGTAGCGTTAAACGTTTAACGCAACCTTGTTGGAAGCCGCATTAGAAGTTTCACTTCAAAAAAATGATTTTTGTTTTAGTAGGTAAAGAAAAACCATCAAAAAGTCCACGATTTATCCTTTTTCTTGTCCATTAGTAGCAGGAGACGTAAATTAGTGGTAACGTCGTTTCTGGAAATACTAGCGCTAATATGTATATGCCACTTATTATTATTTATTTGAAATACTTTATTTTACATGTACTAGGTTAGGTACAAGTTTATAAGCAAATATTTTTGAATCTAATGAAGTCTATTTATTTCGTATACCTAGGCACCTATAGTGGACATTACTTGTTGTTTTGCAAGTAACGTGGGAATCGAATAAGTTACCCGTCCATGGGCAGGCAGCCAAATCCGCATTCTGTCTTTGAACTCTAGAAGTCAAAGACCCGAGGAAGTTGCAACCGGAAAAAAGGAAACAACATTGGAGTTGAATAGAAAATAAAATTTAACGACCGCTTTAGCCTAGTTGGTAGTGACCCTGCCTACGAAGCAAGAGGTCCTGGGCTCGAATCCCGGTAAGGGCATTTATTTGTGTGATGAGCATGAATATTTGTTCCTGAGTTATGGATGTTTTCTAAGTATTTAAGTAATTGTTTATCGATATAAGTATGTTTATCGTCGTCTAGTACCCATAGTACAAGCTTTGCTTAGTTTGGGACTAGGTCGATTTGTGTAAGATTGTCCCCTAATAAAAAAAAAAAATGTCAATAGAAATAAAATTTGCTAGCTCTGACTGCCAAATACAGCCAAGGACTTTAATTCATGAGCCACCATGGAACCTTTATAAAGGAAAAGTCATTACGATTTTCCTTGTTAATTAATGCGAGTCACTATGACGCTTACTGTGAAATGGTTCCATGGTGGCTCATGAATTAAAGTCCTTGACCGTATCATAGACAACTTTTTTTTTATTAGTCTAAGGCAAAGGCTTTTCCACTCTGGTTCTACTCTCTCCTGTCAAAGGAGAGCTAATGCCATCCCACCTGATAAGTACCTATCTAGAGTATCTAGGGCCTAGATCACTAGGGATAAATTTCAAGGTAACTTTGGCCCAACTGGGTTCATTCGACCAAATTAAAGCATCTAAAATTTCTGTTTAAATTTATAAGTTTTTCAAACAAAAAACCGATGCCCATGTAAAAAGAAATTGAAAACAGAAATACCAGTGTATTTATTTTCTTTTTAATCCACAAAAAATGTAACATGTCATGAAATTTATACATTCAAAATACACAAATAAAGAGGAGATTTCAAAATCTCGCCTTTATTTGAAGTCGCTATTTTCTTCGTTATCTCATTACCAACATACCGATCTCTAATTTCTAAATCAAGGCTACTGGCTTGCGAAAAATTCGCTTTTTAAAACAAACCTTTTTTAAATTAAACGATGCGTTCAGAAATTACCGTTCTCATCTGACGCAACATGTTACGATAACAATCAAGTTATGCAACTTAAAAAATGGAACGCTCGCATTCGAAATTCAAATCTAGCGGCTTCTTTTAATTAGCGATCTGCTTCCGGGCATCCTGTTTCCGTAAAGATGCCGCGAAAAAAATTAAGTTAGCTGTCAATTCAAATCATTTAAGTTGGGGATATAATGGGATTCATGTACTTAGTTAAATAATTACTGTTTATGTTAGTTTTATGTTCCTAAACCTTTTGTGATTGCGTAATATTGGTGGAATTCTCAAAAGCGCACAAAAATATTCACATAAAACAGAACAGACTATAAAGATACCTACAGCACACGTGAATCAAACTAAGCTAAGACATACTAATGGCGGCTGTATAAGCAAGTGCCTGCTTTTCGATGTCTTTTGTATACTTAAATCACTTTAACGACCAATAATTTACGAAAAAAATTAAAACAAAGAGATCCTTCATTTTTTTCTGTGGCTCCCACTTCACGGCCTTTTATGTTTACTTCCTTATCCGTGAATAGAATACCTAATGATGCATCAGAAAAGGTTTTCGAAAAGACATATATCCATCTCATCAACAGTTTTAATGTAAACCTTGTTCTGCGTACATTTAAAGTATTTTTTCGTAGAGTCATTGCGTTGCATAAGTCGTTTTGTAATGTTAGCCACATGTAAAGTGTTGCAAATCTCAAATCCGGACTGTTTGAGTAATGGCTTAACTTAGTGCGCGAAATAAAAATTGTTATTGCCGGAATGCGTAATAAAATGTAGCGTAATTTGCAGTTTCAATAAATGTATCCGTGAAGTGACTTTGAATTTGTAATTTTGTTGGTATTGCGGAATTTTGATACCGTAATTAGGTTGTTTGTTACCCACAAATGATCTTCTTTTCGGAAATTTTTAAAAATTTTAAAAATATTCTTAGGTATGTCCTGGTTTTCAGCCGTGAATTGTGATTTTCGAAAACTGGTACTTCTTTCTGTTTCAATTGTTCACATTTCTTTACTATAATTAGCAATAAGTATACCTTCGAACAAAAAATAGCAAAGTAAGTAAAAGATCTTTGATATAAAAACGGCAGGGGGCTCTGGTGCATGAATACATATATATACCTAAGTATGTGATATGACTTAGATAAACAAGTGCGAGTCGGTTCCGTACATACTTTTGGGTATATCAAAATATACGACGTTTAAACAGGCGTAACTATAATAATCCAGTGTTTGTAGAGCCCTGCTTCTAAATAAAATGTACGTCGTGGGATAATTTTATATTGATTAGTCGGGTCGGGATTCCCCTTAGTAATTAATTCAATTAAATTTTTGTTAAGTATTTTTTGTTATAGCAGCCACAGTAATACATACTTATTTAATCGGTGAAAATTTCAATAGTCTGCCTATTTCGGTTCAAGAAAGAGCCCTGTGCTGTGACAGATGGACGAACAAACAGACAGACAGAGGAGTCTTGGTAACACGGTCCCGTTGGCACCCTTTGGGTACGGAACCCTTAAAACATAAAAATAACAAAATTAAACTTTTCCTTTGAGTTTTTTTCGAATGCGTGACTGTGGTGGGCCTATAAAGAAAATGCGCGTCTCAAATTCGCCTGCCAATAACCATAGTCATAATTCCGCGGCCCCGCAATTGTTTCTGGCCCATTTGCCGCCAACGTTCGCTGGATAACGCCAATTTGAGCTAAAACGAGCGTATCAAAACCACTCATTATTCAGTAGTTCGGTGGCAGATTCAATTCGCTTTTGTTTCGTTGTTACAAACTTATCTGATAGGGTGGCCAAAAATGGAACTAATGCAATCTCATGCTATGTTCACTCGAACCTGGCGATGGTAGCGACATTGTTAACCGCTTGTTGAATCTGTGCTGCGAGAATGGCCACGGGTGCGACGCATTGTCTAGAATCGGTATGCGTGCATTATTAGGATTTAATTTTAGTTTTGTTCATTGTATCTTGAATATAGGCGATTTCATATTGACTGAGCACAATGTCATGGGCTTTGAATTTGCGGAAAAATATACAATACATTGCGCCATAAAGTGTAAGTGAAGAAACAGACGGAGATTAAGTAAATTACTTCAATAGTATTAAAGACAGCGTCCATCCGGTCATATAAATGAGTCAAAAGACTAGCAGAAGAACAGTAGTAGTGGCAATTACTCCATCAATAAGACGAGAGTCTAACGTTTCGTTGATGATGATGAATGTGCCTCTGACTGAAGTCATTTTGTAGATGTTCTTGAAAATAGTTATTTGTGATACAAGGTTGGTAAGTATGGTTTTACAAATGAGTTGACGAGTGATAAACCCGAGCCGTACGGCGAGGGTTTTCATCGTCACGAGTTTGTAAAACCTTGCCAACCGTGTATCATACGACGTTTTACAATACATTTGTGAGAGAATAGGCAATTAATAACACAAAATTGTAAAATAAAAACAAATTTCTCGAGATACTTATTGGTAGCAAAAGATTATTTTGCGCGGTTTGCGCCTTACTTTAAATATCGGGCGGAATTAATTCCATGTTATTGTCGACTTCATCACTTGAACATCACTCATTTTGTTTGGTTTTTGTACATATACTATAATCAACAACTCAAAACAACGCAAAGTTTTACAAAAATGGCGCGTCCGTAATGCGCATGCGTAAGTTTTGTTTTTAATAAGGTTAACTAAAATTACCAGGCAAAGGTTCGACGCGTTCAGCCACTGCGATTTTTTCGAATAAATAAAAGGTGGAAATCATTAAAATCTGCAGTAATTAAATTACAGTTTACAATAATAACAATCAATCTTGCAAATTCATTACTTAGTTTTGTATATTTATACATTTTTCTACATATAAATCGATATTTTTTTATTTTTGTCACTTAAAACTCTTTGCTTGTAAACTTTTAAACTAGAGAATTAAAAAAAAACTGTAAAAAAATCGCACTAGTGCGGTAAAATGAACTTACGAGCCATGTATACTAGGGGCGTTCAATAAAAAGTGAGAATGAGTATGTTATAAACAACTTTTACTAAATGTCATTTTATTTTTCGACATAGTCACCTTTTAGCATAATACACTTAGTATATCTTTTTTCTAAACTTAAAATTCCATTTTTAAAAAAGGTCTCATCTTGAGTACTTAAAAAATCTTGTACTGCAGCGACTACCGCGTCGTCGTCTTCAAATTTCTGGCCTCTCAGGTATTGTTTCAATCTCGGAAATAGGTAGAAATCACTGGGAGCGAGATCTGGTGAATACGGAGGATGCTTAAGGATATCGAACCCAGCATCACGAATTGCAGCCATTGCAACGGCGGACTTGTGTGCCGGGGCATTGCCCTGGTGGAACAGCACAACTTTCGAGAGTCTACCTCGCCGTTTTTCGCGGATCTCATTGCGCAATGTTGCTATTTGTTTGGCGTATAATGTGCCCGTAATAGTGGCTCCATGCTCGAGATACTCAATCATTAATACCCCTTTACCATCCCAAAAAACAGAGCCCATGACCTTACCGGCAGATGGGCTCACCTTGAATTTCTTCGGAGTTGGAGATGATGGCCTTTTCCATGTCATAGACTGCAGTTTCGTTTCTGGGTCGTAATGATGGAGCCATGTTTCGTCCATTGTTATAAATCGCGCCAAAAAAGTTCCCGGTCTTGCTGCATCAGCTTCAAAGCTTCTTGACAAATCTCTAGTCTAGTTTGTTTTTGCGTGTCAGTAAGCATTCTTGGTACCCAACGCGCAGATACCTTTTTCATACCCAAGCGTTCATGTAAAATATTATGCACGCTCCCAGTTGAAATCTTTACATTTTCAGCAATAAAACGAACCGTGACACGACGATCCGCCAAAACTGAGCTTTCGACTTTTTTCACAATTTCTTCAGTAACTGCTGTAGTAGGGCGTCCGGAGCGGGGGTCGTCCATTGTCGATGTTCTTCCACGTCTAAATTCGGCGCACCAACGTGCGACTGTCGAATACGGAGGAGCATTAGACCCTAAAGTGTCCCGCAAATCCAAATTGACTTGGTCCGTAGAAAAATTTTTCAAATAGTAGTATTTGATAACGGCGCGCAGTTCAATTTTCTCCATTTTCGCTAACGTGCTCAATAGCATTGCAAAGAAATTACCCTATATTTTTTTAAACAAAAGACAGTTAGTTTTTTTTTCATAGCAGTCAGCTAGATAGATTAGCTTTACCGGCCAGTATTTAATTTCGTAATATTAAAAGAGTTTGCATCTCATTCTCACTTTATATTGAACGCCCCTCGTACATCCTTTGAAAGTGAATTTTTCGAGCAAATGTATTGTAAAGGTCATTTATTTTTTGCTCTAAGTGTATCCTTTTGTAACTGGCTTTAAAAATAAAATAAAAAAGAAGACGTTCCAAATTCGAATTCCGTGATTTTTTAAACCTAGAACTATATTTGTCGCGAGAAATCTTCAGTGTTATTAGTGGCCATAACGTACCAACTTTGGCAACGTTTATGTGTGACGAATAATTTAATAATTTGACACCCACAGCGCTTTCTACCGCCTTACATGTTTTATTAGGCCACTAAATAAACAATCATGTTTTTATTATTTGAAAAGGGAACGATTAAATGCAAGGGTGAAAGGCGAAGAAAGTTATTTGTTGTTAATTGTTTTTAATTAGCTTTCAGATTGTCTCGCCTACTCTAGAATATCGGAGAGCGTTTAACAGTTTTATTTTAAATCTTATTTTTTCTTAGGCCAGATAGCATCCTTCGAAAACACGCAAGACAAATAAATCGATAGACGTATCGAGAACGCCTGGAAGAGCTAATGAAGGGGAACTTCCAATGACTCTAAAGTGCAAACTCGTCGACATGTGTGTGTATCCTGTTATCCTAAACTACGGCGCGCAAACGTGGTCACTTACAGAGGATCAGAAGTCCAGACTCAAGGTCTGCCAACGAGCTATGGAGCGAAGCATTGTTGGAGTCCGAAGAACCGACCGGATTAGAAATACTGAGCTGCGCTCTATGAGTCGATTACTGACGTGGGCGTAAAGACGGCCAAGTTGAAATGGGACTGGGCTGGACATGTGTGTCGAATGAACTCGGAACGTTGGGCCAAACTTGTCATGGAATGGATCCCTAGCGATGGACATCGTAATAGAGGCAGACCAAAGCGGAGGTGGAGGGACGACCTAGATGTTTATCACATGGGATGGCAGGAGCTCGCGTTGAATAGGCAAGCAGCAAGAGAGGAGAGGCCTTTGCCCAGCAGTGGGACACCAAGGCAGGCAAAATAAAAAAAATTTTTTTTCTTAGGTAGATTATAGTCAAGTTCCCTCAATAGAATGAAATTTTTACCATATTTTGACGTATTATTTTTTATTTATTTATTTACAGAGATAAATCAAAATTACATAACAATATATATATATATATAAGACCATCGTTAAACCAGAGTGGCTTGTCTCGATGCTCCATTCCGCAGTAGGTACTTAAAGTTTACTAACAAAAACATGCAATAGTTACACAAATACCTATCTAACAACTCACGATGCAAAATTTAAATCTAACACAACGTGCACTATTTATTTATTAGTTTGTTATCGCGGCGCATCGAAATAATAGTGAAATCGACAAAATTCAGTAGGTACTCATGTCCGACATCTTAACCAAACAACACAAACAATTCACCTCGACTGCGTCCCACATTGTCAAAGAAATCGCCTTAATTGCGCGCGCAGGTTTAGGATGCCATCACAAGTGGATTAGGGCCGCATTAGTATTACCGAGTCGTCTGCGCCGGCGCACTTCCGACATTTACGTCACAAGCGCGTAGCATTTTGTATTTGTGATAGTTGCACTATGCGACACATATTGCACTCCTAGATCATCCTCTCCTCATCATCATCATCATTTCAACCGAAAGACGTCCACTGCTGAACAAAGGCCTCTCCCAAGGCTCGCCAAACAGATCGGTCCCGTGCCATCCGCATCCAACGCGACCCCGCAACCAGGACGTCGCTACCTACACCGCGTCTTCCGGTCCGTGGACGCCACTAGAGAACCTTTTTGCCCCATCGGCCATCAGTTCTACTAGCGATGTGCCCTGCCCACTGCCACTTGTGTCTGGCGCCTCGAGGCCTCCTACCATGACACTGGCAAAATTATCCTCTATAGATAGAGGCAGAGGCATACTTTTCTAAAAACTAACTACAAATTAACTAGGACGATTGATGACGAAGGCCATTTTATACATATAAAACTAGCGACCCGCCCCGGCTTCGCATGGGTGCAATGGGGATGTTGACACCACCAATCAACTGACGTTCTTTTTATGAGCTGTCAAAACACAATCTCCCATAGAGTTTGAATGACAATAGCGACATATGACGTCATTGTTCGCATACTCAATCAACTAACTATTTATTTGTTTTAAAGTAACAAAAAATCTAATTTTGCATTTAATCGAAAATTAATCTGGCTTTCAGGGCTGAAATAAAGCGTTTTTTTACTGGAGTCATGTCTTCAAATTCTTTTTTAATGGTGTCAACATCCCTATTATACATCTATTATACATATATACAGGATTATTTGTAATTCACTAACATCCTTTTAACCCTAAACTCCTACCACATAAACAAATGTTTTTGTTTTACGGCTTTTGCCATAACTTAATATTTTAGGTGTAATAACGTTTTGAAAATTTGAGACTACCTCTTATTTTTACGATACTCTGTGTAGGTATTTGTATGGGATAAAAGTGCTTCATTTTAAAAAGTCGTAAAACAAAAGCATTTGTTTGAGTGATAGGAATTCAGGGTTAAGAGGATGTCAGTGAATTACAAATAACCCTGTAATCCTTCCTCTTGAATCACTCTATCTACCTATTAAAAAAACAGCATCAAAATCCGTTGCGTAGTTTTAAAGATCTAGCATACAGTAAGCATACATAGGGACAGACAGCGGGAACCGACTTTGTTTTATACTATGTAGTGATGACTAGCTGTTGCCCACTACTCCGTCTGCGAGAAATTCATTTATCGCTATTTCGCGGGAACTATGCATTTTTTTGGGATAAAATCTATTTTTTTCCTTCCCAGGGTCAAACTATCTCCATACCAAATTTCGTCTTATCGGTTCAGCGATTAAAGAGTGAAGTGGTAACAGAATCATTTTCGCACTAAAATATTATTATTTAACGATTTTTTACAAGCTTTTATTTAGCTCACCCTTTGTTTTATTCTTGGGTCAAATCTTAGAAGTCGAATTTGACCCACTTCCAGTGGTTTGATTCACCTGAAATTTGGTACACTTATGTAGGTTGGATGACAATGCAAGTACAGTCAACAAAAAGTACAGTCAGCTAAAAAGCTTGCTTTAAAAATGAATTTTTTAACAAAACTTATCTAAGAAATTTCTTAGCATATACATAAAAATAAGGAGCCCTTGTCAATGTCTTAACCTTGCTCTGCCGCCATCAAACGCAATATGTTTTATGTCTCAACGGATATAACATCCGCTCCCTCTATGGAGGAGTCGAGGTTAGCTGAGATACTTTATGGTTAATTCATAACAACAGCTGTCACGTACTACAATTTACCTTTTCGGTATAAGCTCTAAGGCCAGCCCTGTAAAATACCTCATTAGTTTGAAGGGTGGGAACTAAGGTAATACTTTACTTAAAAAACAGGCCAAGTGCGTATCTGTGGATGTCTGGAAATAATTCCGAACCTTAGTTACAAATACTTAGTGTATCTACTGTAATAAAAAGTTAGTTGTGTTAAATAGTTTAGATTTAGATGTAATACCTAATTAGCATTGAAAAACCGTTTGTTTGGTTGTTGGTTCGTTCTAAAGCTCCACCTCACCGCTTGTAACATCCCATGCGAAGCTAGGGAAAATCTCGCGAAACAGAGACCAGAATGGCGCAGCTCTGTAAATAACACTGCAGGGTTATACATTTTTTGACGTGCTATCGTCTAATAAATCGATGAACGCCGGCTGCACGCACGAACAAGGATGACGCAATGTCCCGTACGTGTCCCGTACAGAGCAGTGAACGCCAGGATGTACAAGAGAGCAGCGAGGCCACAAAATTTGTTCTCGTACTTGTCGAGCATAATATGCTGGACGGAAATCATTTTGCAGCCATATTGACCTCCGTGTAGCTGCTAGGCACCAATCCAAATCACTAGGCGAAACTCGAGTCCTATCTGGCAAAGCAAGTCCATTTAAGAAAATCAGAAACCAAACCAAATGATGCACATGAAACGAATTTTAACGAAGTGTACTGAAATAACTAAAATAATCTTTAAACAGAAAGCCGACTTGAATTCCAATTGTGAATTGTGTTCCAATTTCAAATTAAGTAATCTTCAAATCGAATTTTTATTCGAAATTCAAACTCTGAGCCTGGGTCAGGCTGACGGTAGGTGGTTGGGTCTTTGGTTCCAAACTATGGAATAATTGCAGTTTAAAAGCTCCTTCTGTTGTAAAATAGTATTATCTCGTGAACTGCTGGGTAAATTAGAATATGCTGTACCATAATTTTGAAAACTACAATAAAATTGATATTTTTTTATGTTGTGTGCCAAGTTGGTTTAGAATACCTTATTAAAATTAAACTCAATCAAACCCGCAGGTTAAATTGTAAAATTTATTTAATTCGGTTTTGTTTATTATTTTTACCGCTATATCATCATGGCATTTAATAAATTTAGATTAAATTCGATAGGATAATATGTTTTTGGTAACATCCTGCAAAAAACAGATTTACAAAATACTTAAATTTGCAGTGGTGGCAATCGATACACTCATGCAGGGTATCATAATCACGAGTTTTTTTAAACTGCTGATATCCCGAAAACCATGTAATTTTCGTTAAGGTCAAATATGCTTAATCTGACTGCTTATGAGTTGTTCTATCTCCCCTCTTTATTTTGGCGTTGGTTATAGGGACACCCTGTATGTGGTCAATTACATTGCGCGCCTTGTAACCTTCGCCTTTGTTGGACACGACGTGGACGAGATATCATCGTCAGATCTGGTTGAAAAATATACCTTATTGAGTTGAGTTATTTGCTCGTTTATTCTCGACAGAAGTTTTCCGGACCGGTTGTAGATTCTTAAGTGCTTGTTGGAGCCTAAAATTGAATAAAGACATTTTGACTTGGCTTGAATCAAAAACTGGTGTTCGCAAACTTGCCATATTTTTCAAATGTTTATTCATAGACACCGACCGAAATACAACATGCCCTCATACTCCAAAATAAATATCCTCATTTTTAGGGTTCCGTAGTCAACTAGGAACCCTTCTAGTTTCGCCATGCCTGTCCGTCCGCGGCTAAGCTCAGAAACTGTTAGTACTAGAAAGCTGTAATTTGGCATGAATATATATATCAGTCACGCCGACAAAGTGATTAAATAAAAAAAACTAAAAAAATTTTTTTTAGGGTACCTCCCATAGACGTAATGTGAGGGTGATTATTTTTCTCGACTAACCCTGTAGTGTGGGGTATCGTTGGATAGGTCTTTTAAAACCATTATGGGGTTGCTAAAATGATTTTTCTATTCAGTAAACTGTTGGGTGGAAAAATTTGAAAAAAACCAGAATGGTAGTAAATACAGGGTTATTTGTAATTCACTAGCATCCTTTTAACCCTAAACTCCTACCACTTAAACAAATGTTTTTTGTTTTACGGCTTTTGTCATAACTTAATATTTTTGGTGTAATTACGTTTTGAAAATTTGAGATTACCTCTTATTTTTACGATACTCTGTGTATTTGTATGGGAAAAAAAGTGCTTCTATCTAAACTAACTAACCTAGGTCTCTTCAAGGCTAGAGTGAATAGGCTGTTACTGAACCAGTGAGGTACACCTTTGGCCTCATCTACACTTTTCATCAGGTGAGATAGTTACTCTTAATCGATTCACATAATGCACTCCAGTACATGTGCTCTCTTTTTAAATTTAAATGAATTGTATATTGTTTTGTAATGTACCTATTTCAAGGATTATGAGAAATAAATTATTATTATTATTATTAAATAGTTCGCAACACGTCTTTGTTAAGTTGGAATAAGTCGTATCATAAACTTTTTGGCCACTTTGGGTGTCACTAACTATTTGTTGCTGACTGTACCTACCTACCTAATTACCGCAGCTTTGTTTGCTAGCGGTGTTATTTCCTATTCGGCACAGAGGTGGTTGCGTGTGAGTGGTGCACTTGAATGAAGATATTCCGACACGTCCTGCCAGCACAGAGTAGGTCACGATGCTGCCTCTGAATTTTGTTTAATTTAATTAAATTTCCAGTTTATAAGGTGAAACGAAACGCAATCTGCTCAAGACGTCAAAAAAGTGTCACTTATTATATTTGTTATTTAATTATAGTACCTGGGCGACTGAGCTAAGCAAAAAGTGTAGTTAAGTGTTTAAAGTATAAGCTAAATGTTCTTTGTGCAGTAATTAAGTCGTGGAAAGGCGATTAAACGTACTAAGTAATAGCTATCTACACGTCACGCGATTATGCGATGCGTCCATGAGCAGCCCTACTACTACGAAGTGCATAATTCGAACATCGTTTCGTGCCGTCCCGCTCACTCTAATATGATTTGATACGAGAGTGATATGAACTTCGATTTTCGAATTTCGTAGTAGCGCCCCAGTTTCGCATCCCTGTTGATTAGGCCGGTGCTTCAGACAGGAAAAGGCATACATATTTCGTGATATTTATTTATTTATTATTTATTATTATTATTATATTTCAGACTGCGTTTATTTAGTTTATTTAACTTCAGATATCAAAAATACTTACTCAATGCCAGGAAATATTGATTCAAATAAGTATGACTAATCTTGGAAACCTACATAGTCAGCTTATACCTACAATTGTATCTAAACCAAATCTAAACATTGTTCACAAAAGTCAAAGTCAAAGTCAAAATTCTTTATTCAATTTAGGCATCAATTGATGCTCCTATGAACGTCGAAGAATCTACCACCGGCTCGGAAAAAACCCTGTTGAGAAGAAACCGGCAAGAAACTCAACAAGGTATATTTTTTTCAATCAGATCTACATTGTTATTAAATTACATACATCTAAAGTATTTGGTACAAACTTTGGTAATCTTCAATGTGGAAAATGGATTTTCCTAACCCAATTTTTGCATGTCACTTCATGTAATACATCAGATGTGGATGAGAGGCTGTCAAATTTGAGATCATATGACGATGAATCATTTCCTCTGATTTCGAAAGGTTTCGTCACAAACGTAATAATACCACGTCATTTATGTCTAAATGTGAAATTACGGTTCATAATTAGATACCTACCGTATTTCGTCTTTATTTTGCGACAGAAAATGAGTTAAGTAAGTACTTTATTGATGTTACTGACTGGATGCGTCAGTGGCGTGCAGTAAATAATTTCGTTAGGCATCCCGAAGTGTGAGAGAAGCCTGAGTAGAGTAAGGTATGTCGTACACAGAATTTGCCATACTTGTCACCACTGACGTCATTAAAATTAGGCAGTCCGGTGGGAATGGAGACTTTACGGCACCACGCCACTGGTATGCGTATACTATACATACATAGCAGTCAAGGAAAAAAAAACATATTCAACACAGACGTAGGTACCTAGTTAAAAAGTACGCTAAATACCTATTTCTTTCACAAAAATACAAATACTTAAAATAACTCTTTTACGCTAAAACGGCCAGACGGATTTACATGAAATTTGATATGCAGGTGGATTTCTGAAATAAAGCATTAGCTACTTATAATCCCGATATTGGCCATGTGCGAAGCGGGTGGTGGGGGTACTTACAGAAAACGATCGCAGCGCACATCATGGCAAAAATCAGAAGTAAATTCGGAGGAAATGTTGTCAACGCTACGCGGCGCCACCGTCGTGCACGTAGCCAATACTTGCGGAAATAGGATGTAGTACGCATGTACCATACATAATATCGACGGATAAGTCTCAAAACATGACATTTAATTTAAGAAAACGAGCGATAATTCTCATGGAAATTCAATAAAATTCCATAATTCCAATCGGCCAACTCCTAAGAATTAGCCGGAGTCCTAAAAACTGTTAGTTTTAATACCGTACAGCTCAGCAGCCTCTGAATAGAATCTACCGTACTCAATGCGCGCTTTCACGCACTTTCTCGCAACTTGCCATGCGCGCGGCTGTCCTTGCGTTACCTAACACGTCATATAATAGCGCATCGTAACTAAACAATCAAATTAGGTGTTACGTTGACGGGCGCTGAGCGGCATTAAAACAATAATGACGGTTCTAAAAAGCCGTTTATGAGCGGACTGTTTAATAATCTACTTAATTAGTTTTGTTCTACAACTCTTTTACATCTAATTAGGATTCTGTAACTAAAAGGTAAAAACGGGACCCTATTGCAAGGATATTCGATCTAACCCCACTTAATTAGCATCGTTTTATCTGACACAGGAACTAACACGACTAACGACACTATTAATCCAATGAGTCGTTTAACACGGAAACAGCTTAGTCGGGTTATTCTTCGGTCTTCTTTCACTTGTTTTATCACTTAAACTCAAAACACCATCAATAACCGCGTAAGGACACTGCAAAAGTATAATTAATTAACAAGGGGCGGAATTGACAACATTTCATTTTTTTAACACCTGAAAATTACTACAGGAATCGAAAGAGTTTCGCCTCCTGAACACGGAAAAATATTTATTATAATTTATTTCTTCATATTTAAAAAATACAACATATTTAAAAAACATATGTGTACTTACCTGTACGTCCACAGAATAGATATGTTTCCTTTACCCTTTTCACTAGAAAAAAGAGCTGTCATAATTTTAAATTTGATAACAACCTTAATGTCCAATTTACGTCATCACTTTTTTTAATAGAGACTAGACAAAAGTAATGGATCTATTCTATCGTTACGCTCTTTTAGAATAAGCACATCTTTAAAAAATTGTAATAAATTAATTAATAATCCTAGTGAAAATTTAAAACTATCAGCGTCTTTCTCTTTCCAAACAGTATACAGAGAACGAATCAAATTATACAAGGTTATTTGTAATTCACTGACATCCTCTTAACCCTGAATTGCTATCACTCAAACAAATGTTTTTTGTTTTACGACTTTTTAAAATGAAGCACTTTTTTTCCAATACAAATACACAAGAGTATCGTAAAAATAATAGGTAGTCTCAAATTTTCAAAACGTTACCAAAAATATTAAGTTATGACAAAAGCTGTAAAACAAAAAAACATTTGTTTAAGTTGTAGGAGTTTAGGGTTAAAAGGATGCTAGTGAATTACAAATAACCCTGTAGTCTTAGAAATATGAAATGTTGTCAATTATGATGGCAAAAATCAAACGTCAAGAAGCATTGAGCATTGCGTTACATCGACTAATGGTAATTAATTGACACTTAGGCTCAAGCTACAGAGAAGAGACGTGGGACGGGGGCGCGTCGTTTGTTCGCAGGGCGCGTCTCCGCCCCGTCTCTTCTGTCTACTTTGTATCGCGATGCTTCTAATACATTTACAGTCAAAACCGTTTATAGCGACACCAATTACAACGACATATTGGATGTAACAACCAAAAAACGTATTTAACGACCAAATATTGCTGTTCCTTGAATGTCGTTATAAACGGTTTTGACTGTAGTATGAGCTTGCGCACTAGCAGTGGTCGGTTTCACTTGAAACGAATGAGAAAGCAAGCATTCAGTAAAAGATAGTCACCAAAAAAGTCTTCGTATGCTGTCCAGGTGATTTATCGGCAAATTTTTGTTGCTAACCAGATTTGAAATCAGCTCCATTCAATAGGGATGTTTCCTAGGTAAAAAAATAATAATTCTTATTAGTCCGCATTTTACATTATCAAAAAATATTAGACACGTAATTTTTGTTTTGACAATTAAACAAAAAACTACGAAGATATGGCGCGTTGAAGTTCCGCGTGACGAGGCGTGACGTCACTTGTTCCTAAAACGCTCATACAAAGTGTAGGAACAAGTGACGTCACGCGAAACTTCAACGCGCCATATCTTCGTAATTTTTTGTTTAATTGACAAAATAAAAAATACGTGTCCAATATTTTTTGATAATCTAAAAGACTGACTAGTTAGGAAAGTAGCCTATTAATACCCATAAAGAATCGCCCAGCCGGTCGTGAAGCGAACCGCCTTGGCACTTGTTTGCGCCGCTAGTGTCGCGATAATATACCTGCTTACAAAGTGATTACCCTTCAGCTCTTCCGTTGATTAGTTCTTTACAATTCTTTAGAGGTCGGTAATGCGCAAGCCACACAGAAGAGACGTTGGACGGGGGCGCGTCGCGCTCACAGCGCTCCTTGAATCAGTTTTCATACTAAATGTATAGAAGCGTCGCGGTCCAAAGCAGACAGAAGAGACGGGGCGGAGACGCGGCCTGCGTTCAAACGACGCTGACTGCGACGCGCCCCCGTCCCACGTCTCTTCTGTGTGGCTCGCGCCTTTTAGATATTAACGTTGCCCTGACACACTACCATGTGTATTGAATTGATAAGCTTTTGCTGAGGCAGTCAACGGGCCCTATTCGCAATCCATAAGATTGTAAGTCATGATGTAACGTTGTCATAATGATCATTTGCTATAAAATATTTTTTTTTTTCTGAAACCGTAATATTTTCAGGAACTTTGAAGTGCCTGTAGCACTCTATGTATAATTTAGGTTAGGTTTATTGCATAACAATCCAGAAAAAATTATAGATTCAGAGAAAAAAAGAGTTACGGCTTACCAGCTTTATTGGTGGTGTAAATTTATCTGTCTATATTTATTTATTTATTTATTTATTTTATTTTCGGAGAACCAACAGCTACAAATTACAGAGTAGGTATACATATAATAAATCTGTAACAAGTCTGTACATTGAAGATATTTGAGAAAAACTGTCACTAGGGCTATTTATTAGCGCAATATAGAACACAAAACAATGATTTTTAGAATTATTGTCTGTTTGTCTGTGCGTTTGTACGCGCTAATCTCAGAAACGGCTTAACCTAGAAGGATGCGGTTTTCACTGATATGTTGGTATTTTCTTGGATTAACATTTAGTGTTTGTTTCACTTGAATCGGTTCACAAATAAGAAAGATACGTTTATTTTAAGAATTTAACGAACAGTTTTTAGAAGAATTGACTGACAACTACTGCTCCTATTTGAAAAATTCTTTCAGTGTTATGTAGCCCATTTATCGAGGAAGGCTATAGGCTATATATCATCACGCTAACACCAATAGGAGCGGAGCGGAGCGGAAGAATGTTTCAAAATCGGGGGTTTTTGAAGTAAAACTTCAATAGGCACGCTTGACTTCGGAGTTCGGTGGTGAATGTGAACGCGGGTTTTATATCGAGGAACTAAGGACAGCCATAATTGAAGAAAAAACAAATTGGATAAAAAGAATAAGCTGCCCAAATTTACATAAAACTGACCCATTAAGTATATTGAACATCTCACCCGATGAAAAGGGCAGATTAGGCCAAAGGTCTCTTCTACCCTTAACAAACCTTAGGTTGTATACTTGTATAGGTTGGTACCCTAAGTTCCTAATAAATATGGTAGGTATTTTTTACTTGATAGAACCATACGAGGATGAGTCAGATTTAATCAGATTAGGAACACTTATTGATATAATCCGATCTAGTGTAATGGGAGATGAATCAGAGTTAGGTGTATCTGTAAAGGAGTACTTACTACGTAATCTTTATGTGTAGGTACGGGTTTTCCTTAAACGATCATTTCTTATAATCTCCAGAGTATCATTTAACTCTTCCGGTCACATTTGAATGATTTACCACTTTACATGCATGTAACTAAACCGCGATGCGAACAGAATTTGTCACATTTGACGTAATACTATCACCATCACCATCATCATCATATCAGCCAAAAGACTTGCTGGACTTCTCCTAAAGTGTTTCACAACAATCGGTTCTACGCTACGTGAGCTGTTTAATATAATTTCAGTTCAAAACAATAAAAGTCGATTTAAACGATGCTAGTAAAGTCGTGAAAGTAGCACTACATTGCGGTGCTGTGGTGCTAACGAGTTACAAGTGACCGATCGAGCGCCGCAATGTACCTAATGTCAGCTATCGCGACTTTACTGGCCTCCTGGCCCCGTTCTACGAAATTACATTTTCAAACTTCGTATCGTGCCGTTGCATTTACGCTAATACTATTAAACAGCAGAGTGACAGAGACGGTACGATATGAACTTCGAATTTTGAATTTCGTAGCCCTCCTGTGAATAGTTTACAACGCTGTCTAATTCAGTGTTTGCCCCAGGACAGGTACGCGATGTCTTCAAGCCGCGTGCACCTTCGACGCAGCAGCAGCCTGATCTCCTGGCGGGAGCTGAAAACTGACTGGGTAAGCCCCACTTGCAAGGTCTCCTCATCAACACCATTTCAGCCGTAAGACGTCCACTGCTTGACATAAGGTGCAAGCCACACAAAAGAGACGTGGAACGGGGGCACGTCGTGTACCGGCCTGTTGCCTATAGAATCCATTCTGGAGGAAGGATCTGAGCAGTTGTGCAGCGCGCGCGTACCGGTTACAGTGCCCCGTATTTGTTGTACGGTTTGCACTGCTTGGGGGCGCGAGCAACACCGCACTCAACTGCCTTCTTTTTGCTTATTCCCCTAAACTCAAGTCTAGAGGATGAGCATTTACTAGGCAAGAGTGCTCCACCGTAGGCTTCATCTTCGTTTTCCATCAGGCGTGATTGTGGTCAAACGCAAGCCTATATTGTATATTATATAAAAATTTGTCCTTGCTTCTTAGCTGCCCAATCCGCTATCTGGGCAGCGGAAAAATGTAATAGTTCATTAAAGATACATTATTCACCTTGCATTGAACACTTAACCTAAAGCACCTTACAATCGGTTGCTTCAATCCATAAAACAGTGCAACACACTAATTACAACCACGCTTCCTGCCCATCGAATTTGTACCTCAACAGACCAATAATACGGTTTCTTTTTCATTCCGGTAACCATACGGTCGTGAACTTTAACAAGTGTTAACCAGCGGTCAAGGCGTCTTAACAGCAGTTATTAACTTCGTTGCTTTTGTTTATTAGTTACGTCACTGCGAGGATTCCATCATTCGGCGTGGTCTTAGGCCGGTTACACACAGCGACTTTTAGTTTAGCAGCGAAAAAAACGCGATACAGTATCGATGCAGTCACTAATCGTATGCTAATCGTCTACTTTTAGTCACACGCACGACTTAAAGCAACAATACTGCGTGATACACTATCCAATGGCGACGAAGGACCTAAATGTTGTGCGGGCAAGGTATATCTTGCATGTCCCTAAATTTGACACACCACTAGTTGCGGCCGCGACTCCGTCTGTAAGGAATTCGTTCGTCGCTATTCCGCGGGTACTATGCTATTTTCCGGAATAAAAACTATCCTATGGCCTTCCTATGACTATACTCGTACCGATAAAAAGTTTATCAATCCCTAGTGCCATCAGACAGTTTGTGTCGCTGCTAAAAGTTGCCATGTATACCGCCCTAAACTTCATTTAGCCGGCGTGAAAAATAGGTAAGGTACGTTACATTGCGGGGCTGCACGCTATGAATTTATGAGCGATCGTTCACCCACGGCAATGTACTGCAAGTCGCGTATTTCTCGCGTCATCTAAGTGAGGTTAATAATTAACCTTAATTTGAATTCGATTTGTTCAGTGATTTGCGGTTTGGTTCTGAAGACCTTGTTTAACCTCTGACACAATAGGGGTCTGATAAGAATTTGAAGCATTGCATTTTTAATTTTAGTCGACCGAACCTAGTAGTTACCGACCGTGACCATGAAGCTTTTGGCTTTAGATCTCGGATTTGATTCTCGCGGTCGGGGCAGATATATGTATGAAATATGTGAATGTTTGTTCTTGAGACTTGAATATGTATAATATGAATTTATCTATTTATTAACCGACTTCAAAAAAGGAGGAGGTTCTATGTTCCTCTGTTTATATATATATATTTTTTTTCTGTGTATGTTCATCGATATCTCCGCCAATTGTGGGCCGAATTTTCAAAATTCTATTTTTGTTTGAAAGAGTATACTTCCGAGGTGGTCCCATTGGCACCAAGTCAAGATCTGATGATGAAATCTTGGGGAAATCGACGGAAACCCTCAAATTTTATAGGCACAACTAAGACGATTTTAGCATTTTTAGCATCTAGTCAAGCATTTTCATTCAGAAAATGTCATTTGGTAAACTGGATCTGATGAAGAAGATCACAGATGGCCAACGGAACTCCTCAACGGGTCAAATCTTGCAAGTTGAATTTGACCCACTTCCCGGTTTCTGAATTGAAATTTTGCACGCTTGTGTAATTTTTTTTTTATTTTTGTGTAAATTGGATGACAATGCAATATTATTGTAACATGGAGCTGATCTGATGATGGAGCTGGATGGTGCCCATAGGAACTCTGTAATAAAACGACACAACCCTCTTGTCTTGACGAGCACTTTGATCCCAGATGGTAACCAGGGTCTGATGATGGAGCTGGAAGATGGCCAAAGGCACTCGACAATAAAACAACACAACCCCGTCGAGTTTGGGCTCGTTTGATTCGTCTTGACGAGCACTTTGATCCCAGATGGTAACCAGGGTCTTATGATGGAGCTGGAAGATGGCCAAAGGCACTCAACAATAAAACTACACAACCCCGTCGAGTTTGAGCTCGTGTGATTCGTCTTGACGAGCATTTTGATCCCATATGGTAACCAGGGTCTGATGATGGAGCTGGAAGATGGCCAAAGGCACTCCACAATAAAACGACACAACCCCGTCGAGTGTAGGCTCGTTTGATTCGTCTTGACGAGCACTTTGATCCCAGATGGTAACCAGGGTCTTATGATGGAGCTGGAAGATGGCCAAAGGCACTCGACAATAAAACTACACAACCCCGTCGAGTTTGGGCTCGTGTGATTCGTCTTGACGAGCATTTTGACCCCATATGGTAACCAGGGTCTGATGATGGAGCTGGAAGATGGCCAAAGGCACTCCACAATAAAACGACACAACCCCGTCGAGTGTAGGCTCGTTTGATTCGTCTTGACGAGCACTTTGATCCCAGATGGTAACCAGGGTCTTATGATGGAGTTGGAAGATGGCCAAAGGCACTCCACAATAAAACGACGCAATCCCGTCGAGTTTGGGCTCGTTTGATTCGTCTTGACGAGCACTTGATCCCAGATGGTAACCAGGGTCTGATGATGGAGCTGGGAGATTTTATCTTACGTATCTAATTATACAAATACAACTAAAAAGTAAAAAATAAAATAATTTAACCGACTACAAATAAAAAAGCGTAGAAATATCTTTCTACTAAGGGTGAGGCCAGACGAGCGTAATTTTGTGAGTCGTGAGCGGCAGAATTTCAGTTCGCGCCATACAATATGCGGGCCATCACGTGACACTCACATGACACAATGTATGGCGCAACCGAAATTCTGCCGCTCACAACTCACAAAATTACGCTCGTGTGGCCTCACCCTAATCTGTTTGAAGTCGGTGACTTAGCACGAGCCAGCAGGAGTGGACCTAGCCATCGACCTTACGTACGTACTATCTATTTCGGTTTCTACCACTCCTGCTGGCTCGTGCTGAGGCACCGACTTCAAACAGATTAGGGTGGGGCCACACGAGCGTAATTTTGTGAGTTGCGAGCGGCAGAATTTCGGTCGCGCCATACATTGTGTCATGTGAGTGTCACGTGATGGCCCGCATATTGTATGGCGCGAACCGAAATTCTGCCGCTCACGACTCACAAAATTACGCTCGTGTGGCGTCACCCTTCGTAGAAAGATATTTCTACGCTTTTTTATTTGTAGTCGGTTAAATTTTTTTTTTTTTGCTTTATAGTTTTTGGGTGTTTTTTGAGGTCGGTTTTATTTTTTTGTACCAGTCACATTTGATTGCATTAAAAATATAATAAAATGCAATTACCCAAGGAAGCTTAATTAGCGTTACCTACACAGGAAATTAAACTAAATTAAAACTATAATAGAAAACAAAAGAAAATTATCTAAGTAATAACTAAACGTGCCGTGTCAGCGACATTGACAGACACCGACCGTCGTCAAGAACAAAAGTCGTCTGCGCAGTTCCCGGTGCCCTATTCACACTGACCGACAGATAGCCACAGCACAGACACGTAAAACTAAACTAAATCTAGGAAAAATAATTTACCTTTAAAATTATGACTATCTGTTCTTAATACCCATGACACAAGCATTGCTGTGGGACTTAAATAGTTTATTGTTGTTTAGTGTTGTTGTAAAATGTACCGTGATATTTATTTATTATGTAAGAATGTAAGAATAATAGTATTTGTAACAAAACTATTAGTAACTAATTACTATGCAAGCCGTATCATTGCAACCGACACTTGTTCCACTTACGTCACCTTATTATAACAGACTAGCTATTGCCCGTAATTTTGCCTGCGTCCTACGGGGACTTTGCACTTTCCTGGGGTAAAAAGTAGCGCGCTTCGCCACCCGCTCCTCCGGCATTCGTGCCACGTGTCCGCACCACCATAGCTGCCACCCCATGAGGTAGAACTCAATGCCACCCACATTGGCTCCACGTAGCACCTCGGTATTCCACACACGATCGGACCATTTAGTAGTCATCATCATCAGCCTATGTTCGTCCACTGCTGGACATAGGCCTCACCCATGGCACGCCACTGTGCACGATCCTCGGCCACTCTCATCCAGCTCTTGCCAGCCGCCTTGCGAAGATCATCGCTCCACCGAGTCTGGGGACGTCCTACGCTACGTTTGCCGATCCGTGGTCTCCACTCAAGAACTCGTCTACCCCAACGGTTATCGCTTCTTCGGGTTATATGGCCGGCCCATTGCCACTTCAGCGTGCTAATGCGGTGGGCTATGTCGATAACTTTGGGTCACTTCGTTACGAATTCGATCTTTCAGAGAAACTCCGAGCATAGCCCATTCCATAGCACGCACTTAGGCACTTAGTAGTACGAAGGTTATAACCGCAGTACCACACGTCGGCAGTTGTACCATAGTTAGTGAAAAGTAATCGTGGCACCGCTCAGTTTTCAAGTTGATACGAAGGTAATAACTGCACTACCACGGTTAAGAAAGTAATGAAAGGTTGTCTATGAAAGGATTCATAAGTAGGAGCTCCAGAAAATACCTCCTACATTCAGTACATACAAACAAATTTTACCTATGTATTATATTAAGTAGTATATAGGATGAAAAGAAACTCCAAACGTACTCACCCGGTAGTTTAATTCCAAATATAGCAACAGTAATTAACCAAAATGGGTCCCACAATATTCCTTACCCCGGCGCCACACATATTACAAATGTTTGAACACAGTTATTTGATCACATGTGTAGCACTGGTATTTGCTTATTTGTTCAATAGAACATCCATACAATCAACCAATGTGTTCAAATATGTGTTGAAACATTTGTCTATGTGTGGCGCCGGGGTTAGATTAAAACTCTAACCGTTCACAGTCAGCGAATTGTAGGACTCTCCTCAAAAGAATCTCTCCAATCTACTTACATTTTTGTAATTTTTCCACCTTACACGTTTCCCGCCAATTCTGGAGTTGCCATTGCCGAAAAAATCATAACAAGATATTATTCGCCCGCGATTAGAAAGGATTGGATTGGCCAGTAATTCTGTATATATGGGCCTTTGCGTCTATTACAGACGATTCATGGCGTACCGTGTGGGATACAACGTCTTCTATGGCTATGCAAACCAATGCGAGAGCCACACACTCTACCGTAGGCTCGACAAGAGAAGTTTGCGGAGGTTGTAACCGAGGCATCTTGATGTTGTTTTTGCCTCTTGTCAGCAAGTGTCTTGAACCAGGCCTCATCGCAAAACTTGCGACCCTCCACTACACATTTGCGCCATTCTGGTCGATTTCCCGCGAGCTTTTCCCAGGCCTGGTGGTCAATCCTAAAGCTGGCCATGTCACGTTTGGCGCAGTCTTTATAGCGACGCAATGGCCTCCCAACATCTCTCTTTGCATACGCTACTGCACCTAACATATTCTGTATACTTAAGTCAAAATATGTATGAAATTACAGTTCTGACAGTCCCATTCTGATTGCGGTTTGATAATAGTAGTATATACACATAGATACCTTATCTTATGCAGTAAATAAACAGACACTGTCAATATACTTACTCAGTATCAACATTACGGTAACTAGGTCAATAATATCTATTGATTAGTTATGTATGACCAACACCTGTAATCCTCAGGTTAATTGGTCAAGATAATGTTATCAAGCAGTTTGCGATAAACGTCAGTAAGCACTAGAATGTTAATGAAG
This sequence comes from Archips crataeganus, assembly GCA_947859365.1. Taxonomy (NCBI): domain Eukaryota; kingdom Metazoa; phylum Arthropoda; class Insecta; order Lepidoptera; family Tortricidae; genus Archips; species Archips crataeganus. Next base: position 22,335,583 of record OX402048.1, read on the forward strand.
CAGGGCACTAACTAATGACTAGTGTAACCCACAAAGCATTCGAGGTGGGAGGTGCCTTTAGTTTATTTATTTTGGTTTATAGAATTTTAGAATCGGATTCCTATCTTTGCCATCATCAAGTTCTCACCAAATGTAATGAAAAACGCGTGCGTCACTCACGGTGTTACTTCACTTGTTTTTGTTTACTCTTGGAACCGCATAAAGTAGTCTAAGATGCGGTACTAGAAATATACAACCTCATAAGTTATTTGAGGATGACGGCCGAAGTTTATTTTGTTAAATAATATTTATCTAGGTAGGTTTTAAAAACAGTGGTAGTCTAGTAGCTTTAGATATGGCGTAGGTATATAGGCGTTTATTCGAGCGTTTCAACCGCCTCTTTTATCTGGTCAAGAAATGACAGATGATTCTGATACAGTTTCTAGTTATATTGACTACCAAATCCTATGGCCTAGCTAGTGGTTGGTTAGAGAACTTGACTATGGAGCTTGAGGTCCCGGGTTCGATTCCCGTGTCGGGGCAGATATTTGTATGAAAAATACGAATGTTTGTTCTCGGGTCTTGGGAATGTATCTATCTATATAAGCATGTTTATCCGTTGCCTAGTACCCATAACACAAGCTTTGCCTAGCTATCTTTGGGACTAGGTCAATTGGTGTGAATTGTCCCGCGATATTTTTTTTTTTTTATATTTCATTTTATCTATTTATTTCATTTTATTTATTATATGGTAGACGTACAGGACCTCTAATATCTAACCGAAAACCCCATTAAAATCTACATCCATTTCTTAAAAAATGTAACCAGATAAATGAGTCGGTTGAAACGCTGGAATGAACGCCCGCATGTCATGCAGAGGATCGAGGGTGCACGTGCGAAATCATGCACATTTGAACTTTACGAGCTTTAGGGGCTGTTTCACCACTTTTCTTAAAGTTCGGATTAGCTTAATCATAACCTTATTTGACAGATGGAATTAAAATTTCTGTTTCACCAGTCTCGATTAGCGCTAAGTGACGGACAAACTGTTTCTTAATTTGACCATCAGATCAGGAGGCATTTAGCATTTTTATCCGTCACATAAAGTTAGTTTATTTTTTTGTGGCCATGGTTGGAGAGACCTTCTGCCGGTTTCAGAAAAATAGATCAAAGTATTTTTTATTTTTTAAAGAAAGAGGTCATGCTAAATTGCATAAAATAATTTAAATATCAAGATTTTAATGAAAAAATGTAGGTACACTTTTAGTATGTAAAAATAAATCCAAAATTTCGTAATATTTTTTAATAACAAACTTTTTTTCAGTGGCTCAATCGTTTGTTCTACCTGGTGTTGTATGTGGCCATTAAAAAAAAGTTTATCTGTCAAATGGTTTGGCGCCACTTTTCGATTCGTTTTACGTGATTTTATTTTTCTTTGTTATTGTTAACAAAGTATCGTAAATAAATACCGTTTTTGGATCAATTATAATGTTACATATGGGTCAATCAACTTTTTTTGTAAATTTCTATTTACTCCTTTACAATTAACTCTGTAATCGCTGGTTAGTGAAACCATGATTTTGCAGTAATTAGATAAACTGTTTATTATAGTGCGTATGTGAAAACCAAAAAAAATAAGTATTTCTATGAAAAAAACCGGTTACCCAGGGGAAATACGACTATTTTCATACAAATTTCGGGGACAACATTGTCCCCTGGGTCACCCACGAAATAGAAGCTAAACAAAATAAAATAAATATGGCAATTACACCATTATTGACTACAAAAATCTAGGGTTTTGAAAAGTATACTTTAAATAAGGAAAAATAATCAGTTTTTTAATTATTTCGGTTTTCATAGAAAGTAGCAGAAAATCGTTTACAAAAAAAAGTTGATTGACCCATATTTGTTTATGCAAAAAAAATAGATGTATTCAAAAATTATATAGTTAACCATTTCTTTTGCTTTAATAATGAGTGACTTTTTGAACGAAAGTGTGCGAACAGGAACGCGTGGTCGTGAAATGCGACGTTGCCATTCCGACTTTTTGTTAAACCCACGATTAGTTAAGTGGTACTTAGTTTGCACAGGACCGGAGTGGTGAAACTGAAAAAACACTAGCCGACAGATTTGTCCAGTACTTAGTTTATTAATTGGTTACGTGACCATTAGTTTGACAATAAGGTGGTGAAACACCCCCTTACTGTGAAGGAAAACATCGCGAGGTAACAAACCGTGGGGTTGTGTGTGAGGTCCCCGCTTCGCACTGTCGATCTGCTTATCAGATGCTTTGCAGATGCATAGGACGAGATGATGATATTATGTGTACATATGAATTACATGTATTTGTTATTCCTCCACACTAAAACGGCTTGACGGATTTGGATGAAATTTGGTATTTGGCTTTTATCTCTATATTCCCACCGGATCCATGTAAAATTCCAGAATCTAACCGCTAACTCTAGAAACATGACATTTTGCACGGGTGTACGTCAAACTACTTAAAAAGGCCACGATGTTACTCTTGGGAATTTCAATGGGCATTTAGCAAAATCCCGGAATTTCGATTTGACTACCAGATGTTACGGCCCGGCCACGAACTCGCGCGTTTGGCGGCGCGGCGAGCGTTTTCTGTGTTCATTGCGTGTGCCGCCAGGTAACCATTGTATGGCGGGCGTCTCGGCCGCGCAATGAACACAGAAAACGCTTGCCGCGACGCCAAACGCGCGAGTTCGTGGCCGGGGTCAGGTTCACGCGACCAAAGAGCCACGGTTAAAGCACAGATTACTTAATAGTTAAATAAATAAATAAATAAATAAATATTAGGGGACAATCTTACACAAATCGACCTAGTTCCAAACTAAGCAAAGCTTGTACTATGGGTACTAGACGACGATAAACATACTTATATGTATAGATAAATAAATACTTAATTAAATACATAGAAAACATCCATAACTCAGGAACAAATATTCGTGCTCATCACACAAATAAATGCCCTTACCGGGATTTGAACCCAGAACCTCTTGCTTCGTAGGCAGGGTCACTACCAACTAGGCTAAAGCGGTCGTTTACTTCGTAACAGATACTGCATCCCGTACAAAATCTTGGTACTTACCGTGATTATAGCCACAGATTATACTACTCCGTCTCCTTAAAAATGTGTGCGTGCCGACAGTGACAAGGGCTGGCAGTTTGGATAAAAAAAAAATTCTACATGTTGTTTTACCATTTTGTCGGGATAATCGCTATATATTATATCCATGCAAACTTTCTAGCACTAATATTCCCTAAGCTAAGCCACGGACGGACAAAGGGACAAACGGTCATGGCGAAACTAAAAGGGTTCCGTTTTTGCCATTTTAGCCCTGGAATCCTAACAAAAAGGATATTTTATTGTAATGCGCAGAACATATTGTCATGCTCACAGTACCCTAGCGTTATACTAGATACGAAGGTCAATTTTCGAACTTCGCATCGTGCCATCCCGCTCACGCTTATAGCTTTTTATAGAAGAGTAAGAGGGACAGCACGATACGAACTCCCAAATTGTTATTATTAAAATTTGCCCCCTGTTTCACCATTCACTTATAAAAGTCCAGGCGGCATATTTTTTCCGTGGAACACGAATGAACGTGCGTCGGCGCGCGCTTGTGACAACCTACTGAAATTTCGATCGCAGCAGATCGTCCCCGCGGTAGGTAAATATCGCGCGTAAGTACATGGCATGCAGGAGGCCTGGTTAAAGGTTAGTCATCATCTTCATCGTCATTCCAGCCTATAAGTATGTATTACGTTCTACTTCAGGACACAATCTCCTATTAGAATGAAAAGGCTTGCGCCGTAGTTAACACGCGGGCCCTGTGCGGATTGGTAACTTCACACTCATCATTGAATTACTTCTCAGGTGCGTGTAGGTCTCCTCACGATGTTTTCCTTCACCGTAAAGCTTATGGTAAATTTCAAGGCTCTAACATTATACTTTGTTTATACCAAACTATCAGATGAGGTTATATATTTCTATTACCGTATCTCCTACTATTAAACTCGCTTATGATAATGTAGGTTTCGAATATAAACAGTCAACATTTAACACATTGTACGCTACGGACATGACAATGTTGTATGACTTGTAAATTGCAATGTACTCACACAATGTTTGTATACGCTTTGAAATTGTCTGGAACCTTTGGCGCAAGCGACACAAAAGAGACGTGGGACGCGGGTGCGTCGCAGTCAAGACGCCCCTTCCTTGAATCTATTTTCATACTAAATGTATAGAAGCGTCGCGCGCGATCCAAAGCAGACAGAAGAGACGGGGCGGAGACGCGGCCTACGAACAAACTACGCGGACTGCGACGCGCCTGTCCCACGTCTCTTCTGTGTGGCTTTCGCCCTTGCGCCTTTGATTCCTTAATGTCAACCGCATTCGTGTCAGCTTAGATAGTTTAAGACAGTGTTAGTGACGATTTTTAAATGACATTTGGCTCTATAGTTGACATTTCCTTTGTCTATGTCTATCCCATGAGAGTACAAAAACAAATGACAATTATGACGCCACCAATCAACTGACATACTTTTCCCTTCTGAGTTTGTATGGCAATTGCTAGTTATGACGTCACTTCTGTGCCAAATTAATTGACTATTTGTTTTAAAGCAGCTAAAAATGTAATTGTGCAGTTAATTCAAAATTATTGGTTTCCAGCGCTAAAATAAAAGTCTTGTCTTGAAAATATTGTTCATGTCATGATTATTGTCATCCCTATTGGATTTGCTGACAATTTCACTAACGAACAGTAGAAAATGTTGCCAGTTTGTAACATTGTGTTTAACATTTCGTCCCTTTTTGCTAAGCATTGACGTAATTGCAAAAATAACAACATTTTTACAAGCTTTCACCGTGTTACTTTGGGTCAAATTGCGTTAATTTGGAAATAATTCCGATCCGCATTGGTAATCCCTTGTTTCAAACAGCGTCTCTACAATGTTAAAAAATAGATTTGTAAAATACTCGTAATTAACTAAGTAAATATCATGTAGGTCTGTTTGAAAACAAAGTAGGTATCTTGTTGAGTTTCTTGCCGGATTCTTTTCAACAGATTTTTTTCGAACCGGTGGTAGATTCTTCGACTTTCATAGGTGCTTGTTAAAGCCTGAATTGAATAAAGATTTTGACTTTCAGTAGAATCTAACCCATTTCTCACTAGAAATCACCGCCACGACCACCACCACTGTCGGATTGACTTGATATTTGGTGGGACCTACACAATATTATGTAAAAGTTTACTTTATTTTTTTAAATGAGGAAATTTTGGGATTTTCTTATTCAAAATCACGAGTACTTACTATTCATTTTTAGAAAGAAAAAAGTCAGTTTTGTGACGTTTTTTCGAACAGTTTATACGGCTCGTCACAAAAATGACACAAAAAATAGCAGGAAAAAATTAGGGACATCTTTTTAATCGTCAAAATGCTCAGGTAGCCAGCAAAAAGTTTATGGTAAGAATGATCAGTACAAATCCTGTGATTTGGTAACCCTGTGCTAAGATAGAACTAATTGGAGATATCGTGTAATGGCGTCGTTGTCTCATGACAATTATAAGCCTGATTTATATTATTTATAGTGCTAGCGTTTGGGTAAGAAAGCGTTGAATCGACTAATTTACGAGTTAGTACCTAGGGTTTCCAGGCAGACATAAGACAGTCATGATTTTTGGTAGTTTTCTAAGAAAATACCAAAAACGTAACGCTGTTAAGTTTCTCTTTAGGAATTTGGCCTGCCAAGGCTCCAGATCCATTGGTTTAAACAGTCATCCAATCGGCCAATACAGTGTTTTATAGGCATGGAAGACTACAAAAAAAAAACAGCGGTTGAACTCTACCAGGATTTAAAAGGAGGACGTCCAAAGCTACAGCCCCGGGCAACCCCACAATAGAAATTAAAAAAATACGTAACTTTCGACTGGATTAACATGCTGCTCGTTTTTTTCAAAAAGTCTTTTTTTGCCTTAGGATCCTCCACTTCTTCGTTTCCCCAAAGATTCCATGCAGATCTCTACATTCGACACTGCCTATATCTCACCTGACGATAAGGGCAGTTGAGGCTCACTGTTTCACTGGTTGGTAAAAGCCTGTTTACTCTGGCCGTGGCCTATTACCACAGCAAACCGGGAGCGCGGGGCGCCGACGGAGCGTGCCCAGCGCGGTCAATAACACTGAATCAAATACGGTGTGCCGCGCTGCCGGTGTGTCACTGTGTATTTGATTCAGTGTTAGAGCACCAGGGCACGCTCCGTCGGCGCCCCGCGCTCCCGGTTTGTTTTGGGCTTAACTGAGCTATTTACACCCTGTCCAAGTTAACGAGCTAGTACTAAGAGAACATAGACGCACGTGATTTGTTAAAAATACGTTGCTGAAGCCGCGTAAACCAATCATCGGCTTTAGCGGTGTATCTCGAACCAATCACGTGCAGCTGTGCTCCCGCAGTATAGTTCGTCAGCTTGAATAGAGTATAGTTAAGTTGACAACCCTGTCTTTATCTTATTTCACGAGAGCATAGATCGCGACGGAGGAAAGTGGAATGTGTTCACCAAATTACTAGACGGCATGTGCACGCGGAAAAAAAGAAAGAAATAGTTCATTATTCATCAATTGCGTTACATTTAATGGCATGTTTTCGGTCGGTGCTGAAAAACTGCTAATAAAGGAAAGTGCTTCGAGTTTAAGGCCTGAACCGACTTAAAAATTAAATATGTGACAATTGGAATTTGGTTTCCTTGCGATGTTTTTCCTTTATCCTGATGCTTATGGCAAGTTTCAAATGTAATTTTGCACATAAATTTTGATAAACTCAGAGATAAATAAAATAAAATAAATATCACGGGACAATTCACACCAATTGACCCAGTCCCAAAGTAAGCTAGGCAAAGCTTGTGTTATGGGTACTAAGCAACGGATAAACATACTTATATAGATAGATACATACTTAAATACATATTAAACACCCAAGACCCGAGAATAAATATTCGTATTTTTCATACAAATATCTGCCCCGACACGGGAATCGAACCCGGGACCTCAAGCTTCGTAGTCAGGTTCTCTAACCACTAGGCCATCTGGTCGTCTCAGAGATGCGAGCCAGGACTCGAACCTACGATCCTCTGCTTGAGAGGCTACCACAACCTACTAAGGGGAACACTTGGGTATTTGGCACCATTAATTAACACATTTACTTATTCAATGTGTCTATTCTATTTAATTTTCAATTACTAACATGTCCAATTACATTTTTTAGTTCTGAAATAAATAAAATAATCAATTAAATTGGCTCATTAAGTGACGTCACAGTTTAATGTTACCATACAAAATCTTTGGGGAATCGCTTGTGACAGTTTATAAAAGTATGTCAACTGATTGGTGGTGTCAAATAACATATTTCAATAACTTTTACGAGTGCAGAAATAAACGCTTGCTGCAATAAATTTGCGCCTCTCCGTGAATTAGGGAAAGTAAAAATGACACCTAAACTCCTAACTATAATAATGAATGATATACATATCAACAAGAAATATTGCTATCGCGAAATATGCGCGGTAATCACGGTATATCTCGATTACAACGAGATGTACCGTGCTAATTAAATTTACGAGTTGATTCTTGGACTTTCGCTTTCTGTTTATTATAATTGGCGACTGGTTTTTCGCGCAAAAAGAAAAATATTTATTTATCGTTGAAAATTAAGAAGTTCATGAGTGGCGGTTATTTTTTTTTTTATACAATATTGGCTTGCGTTTGACCACAATCACGCCTGATGGAAAGCGAAGATGAGGCCTACGATAGAGCACGCTTGCCTAGTAAATGCTCATTCACCCTAGACTTGAAAGCAGCCAAATTATAGTGTTCAGGGAACACAGTCGCAAGCAGGAAATTCCACTTAGCTGTGCGATTGATGAAGGAAGAGCGAAAAAAATTAAAAATCGAGAGAAATTAAAATTTCTAAACCATGCCCAGTTGCAGAAATCTTTCAGGATTAAGAGCGCTATTGATTTTGATGATTAAAAAGTGTCTCTAATTTTCCATAAAAAATAATCTGTCCGTTTCGTACGAGCCATATAAACTATATAAAAAATGAGGACACTTTTTCTTTTTTCTTTATGAAAATGATAGTGCTCGTGAATCTTCTGAGTAGGAAAGAAAACACCAAAATTTCCTTATTAAAAAAGTGAAGTAAAATGCCGATCGAGTCATTCATGCATGATGATTGATGACGCGCGCCGTGGTTCTTATTGTAATGTCATTAATGTGTAATTTTGATAAATTCACGCGCCTTCGTGAATGGCACTAACTATAAATCGCAGTGTGTAACCGTTCTTATTTTATCAAATAGTGACTGGGAGATGTACGTAGGTACATTGACTTGATGTTTTTTGTCGCTCTGTAGAAACTATTGTATCTATGTGACCAGAGAGGAGCTGCTCTAAAATGCACAATTTAAAGCTGATATCGCATCGTCCCTCTGTGAGCGCGACTGCACGATACCAAGTTCGAATGTCGTAGTATAAGGACAGTAATAAGTATTACTTAAATAACCTTAGATTCGGTGAGCAGCCGCACTGCTAATAAAATAAATAATATTAGTAATAAGTATTCCAAGAACAAAGCTCAGTCGCTGAACCTGATCGGACGATTAGCACCGCAGCTTCTGTCGAATCATTCAATCATTACTAGTCTTGCCGTACAACGACCTGTCACCTCTGCCGAATTTCTGCGCACGATTCTCTACCCATTGCGAAGAGTATTAGGGTCATTATCGTGGCAAATGTCAAGGATTACTGTTCGTAGGAAATTACAGCCGTGTTCGACATTGTTCTATGACAATGGTGTTTTGATCACGGGCGTCAGTCGGCGTCATTCAGGTTTTGACGAATGTGGGCTGGGAGCTAGGCGACAATATGTTATTAATTTCAAAAATCTTTTTATAAGTCGCCACGCTCTGCACAGGGTGGTCGTGGTTGTCGGTTGAGGATCACGAACATTCATGAGCATACGACTTTTTTGGGAAAATAGTCGGGTGATGTCCCCTTGCTGTTGTCAGGGTAGAGCAAGTGAGACCCTAGGGGTTTAGTTTTGAGTAAAACAAAGTAATAGTTCAAGACGTATATTTGACCCCTAGGCTCCTAAAAAAAAGGAAATATCACGAGGGTCGCGGATTCGAGAGTTAAGTGGGAAAGCGTTTCTTGGTAAGGCTTCCCTGGATTAGGGTCCGAAGAGTAGACTGCCGGTGCTGAACGAAGGCTGGAGGCAGGTAGTGGCTCCAGGGTCAGCAAGCAGCAGGAGTAGGCCTTGCCGTAGAAGCAAAGAGAGGTCTTCGGTTCCAGGCAGCCAGCCGCAGAAATAGAGCAGGAGAAGATGTGCGGATATTGGAGTGGTATCAAGTTTCCAGTCCATGCTGTGCCGCCCTGAAATTAGGTCTTGTTTAGACAAGGTTCCGGTGGCCTTTTTTCTGCCATCCATCCAACCGGCATGAAGATAAGCTACCTAACCAAGTCAGCCGTAATCGTTGGAGGTGGTAGAAAAATCGTTCGAAGATTACAAAAGTTAAACTAAATAAATTTGGAAAAAGTTCGTTAAGATACAAATTAAAAATCTGAAAGAAAACACAAGTTCAAAATACACAGTTACAGATTGATTCACCTATAAGATTGGATATTTCTAGATAGGGATATTATTATGTGGATGTCTACAGGACTATCTATGTTCAGCGATAGGATACAAAAACAGGGTAAAAAAACTTGTAAATTCCACCAGTTCGATGTTATTTGTAAGGATTCGCCATATTTTCGACAGTGCCTCCCGCGCTAACATCCTAAACGTTCAATAGGCGGATGTAGCTGTTGTTCCACTGAAAACGCAGTTCGAACGTCATTAATCTTGAAATGCAAATCGCTGGAACGCTCTTGATCAATGGTTTCCAGGGGCTGCATTCGACTCCTTCCAAGAAAGATCGCAGCATCGTGTAGCAGTTGGGCATTTTGCATTGCGACTCGAGAACAAACATTCGAGTTTTCATACAAATATCTGTCCCGACTGGTGATTGACCCCCAGGACGTCAAGCTTCTTAATCAGCTAATCAGGTTCTCTAACCACTAAGTTAGCTAGTCTTCAAATAAGACGCCGTTGTCGTTATCCATCGTCGTCGTTGCCGGCGTCATCCTTGTTGTCTTCGTCGTCATCGTCAAAATATTATGCGACCATTGCTGTCGTGTCACTCGCATTAGAGGCACGGCTATTTTTCCCACAGCAATTGAGACGTAGGTATAGTCGGGGTAAAAAAAGGTTCGTCACTTTACGACCTTAATTCGTTGACATAGAGTTGAAAAGTGACGAACCTTTTCTTACCCCGACTATACATGTTCGCTAAATTTTTGCATTATCAGTTATTTGATCGAAATGTGATTTAGATTTCATGAAATTCTTTGCTGTCATGAGGGGGTAGGTTGCAATCTCTCTCCAGGCAGATGTTATGCCTGGGGACCGACCAATGGATGAAAGTTGGAAGTTGTATTTATGCAGCCGAGTTGAAAAACTTCGATAGTGCGATGCAGGATGTAGTAATTAGTTTCTCGTGTGATGACTAGGGTGGGGTTTCAAAGGGGGGATGAAAATTTCATTGATTTTGCCGTTGGATGCACCGTTTTCAAGATATTTGACAAAACACCGGTTTTCGTCCGATCGCCGAGGTTAAGCAACGTCGGGTGCGGTCAGTAATTGGATGGGTGACCGCCTGGTTTCATTTTTGTTTTTTGAATGTTTTGTTATGTCGTTGTCACGTTAAACTATCGTCCGTAAACCGACTTTACAGACAGCCGGTTTTTATATAAGTTACTTACACTTGAAAAAAATCACCAGGTAGGGGAGACAGGGGTCAAACGTAACAAATTTTGGTTAAGGACTCATATCTCTGAAACGAGTGTTTGTATGGAAGTGGTTATAATTTCATATCCTCGAAAATTTATCTGGCTACAATTAATTACATTAAAAATAAGGATATGTAAAAGAATAATAAGAAAAAAAAATATTTAATAAAAAACTCCGGTGTTACTTTTAACCCCGGTTTTGGGGCTAATATTAACAGCACGGGGCTAGTTTTAACAGGAGAGGCATGTATTAACTTAATTTAATACACATGGTTTAATGATGAAATTAAACGACTGACTCTTTAAGAAAAATATTAATTGAGCCCACTGGGCATATAAATCACATTTTCTAAGTAACGTGTGAAGAAATTTCTTAACAACATCCTTTTTATAATATCAATATAAATCTTCTAACAAAACTGTTTTTTACAATCACAAATGGAAATGGTTTGCATTTTAAATCACAAATGGGCAATTATGTACGAAACTTACATAGTAAGTAAATCAGTCAATGGCTTACTTAAAGTATGAAAACTCTGAAAATTAAAAATCTCTTAATTGTCATTTAAATAAATATATTGCTAAAGGAACTGATCAGTTCAATCATATGGGATTAAAATACCAAAAACTCCTAAATTTAACAAATATTTTTTGTCGCTAAAACATCATATCCCTCCTTCGACAGTCGGGTGAAAAGGCCCGCTTGGCATGGTGCCCACAAGGCTGGCAGCATTCCCTCCTTATTTTTTGAGCTTCTTTGGTAGTCTAAATTAAAAGAAGATATTTTGAGTTGGTAGTGATCAATTCTATCTGTTCACAAAGTAGATACAATTTTTTCTTGGCGGTCTTTGAACTAAGTGGTGTTCTCGGAATTGTTTTTGTCAGACGGCGTCACTGACTAGGCCACTGCGAATGTACGTGTCTGGATATTCGTCCGAGGTCAACCGGGGCAAATGCACCATGCTTAGACCAACGAACGGGACCTCCTTAGTCTCTTTACTCTATGTGTACTATTCTTATTAACTCCATACTTTTGTAAGCAAACCATTTTGAGGCGTGTTTCATATTCATATTCGTTTATTGCGATCATGTTCATTTGTACAATTATTGAAGGTCTTAGATTAAATATAGTAGGTACATGATACTTCGTCTGCTCCTGCACCTTAACGCTGTATCTAGAATTTAAATTTAGATATTTCACGCTGAAAAGAAGCCGTAGATTGAATCTTCTTTTTGATATCCAATTATATTATACCTACCGATATTATGAAACGTGCAGTCAAAGAACAGTTTTCACCACGCTGAACCCTTTTCATTGCAAATGTCATGTTGACATTCCATATACAGCGTTATTTGTAATTCACTAGCATCCTTTTAACCCTAAACCCCTGCCACTTAAACAAATGTTTTTTGTTTTACGGCTTTTGTTATAACTTAATATTTTTGGTGTAATAACGTTTTGAAAATTTGAGACTAGGTAGCTCTTATTTTTACGAATGGTACTTTGTGCTGTGTAAGTCATTCATTCATTGCCCGCCACGACCGCGTAATTGATTTGATTTTAATGTGTGATGGATGATATCATTGACGAAAAATGGTTTTTAGGGTTCCGCACCTCGAAAGGAAAAAGCGGAACCCTTATAGGATCACTTTGTTGTCCGTCCGTCCATCCGTCCGTCTGTCTGTCAAGACCCTTTTACTCAGGAACGCGTGGAGGTATCAAGCTGAAATTTATATCAAATACTCAAGTCTACGGTCACTTGGAGCTGTGAAAAAATCAAACTTCTAAGCCAACGCAATCAAAAGATACAGCCGTTTATGCCGCTAATTTCCCCAAATTTTCGAAACTCGCAAGGGAATCAAAACCTACAGGGAACTTCCCGTGAACTCAGAATCTTGAAATTTGGTACAAAGCAACTTATTATAGCACAGATAAAGGAAAAATTGCGAAAAGCATAAATTTTTAACGCAATCAAAAGATAAAGCCTTTTATGCCGCAAATTTCCGCAAATTGTCGACACTCGCAAGGGAATCAAAACCTACAGGGTACTTCCCGTAAACTCAGAATCTTGAAATGTGGTACGAAGCAAGGTCTTATAGCACAGATAAAGGAAAAATTGCGAAAAGCATATTTTTTTGTCTGTCTGTCTATATCAGTAACCAATCTACAATGATCCCACACTGCGCACATTTTGCTTAGGAGCAGGGGTCTGCTAAGACTGGATGTTAATAGATACATATAAATTTGTACGGAACCCTCGGTGCGCGAGTCCGACTCGCACTTGGCCGGTTTTTTACTAATAACATCGCCAATTCACCAACGATAAATAATCTCAAATTGTCTCTCCTTACAAGAATCTTCCTCTTTCTGAAATATACAGACGTGAACATCTGTCTAATTTGGTTTTACAAATTTTGCATTCCATCAGAAACCTACCTACAATGTTGCAAAAGCTACGTTAGTTGTCAGTAAATTTCCAATTGGATAATTGAGATTAGTTTTAACTGCTAAAAGTAAAATTATTATTGATATCTAATGTACTATTGATGACTAGATGGTCAGTTTGGCCGTTAAATCATCGATTCTTAGAAAAACGACAAAAAAATTGATTGGTCAATCCGATTTTCCGACAATGTCGAGGATAAAGGTGAGCGTCCGTCCACTGCGTCGAAATTGAGCCGTACGAAGCGGATGGATTTCTTGCTTTGTAAATCTCTCTCCGGCGCAGAAATGCCGATCCAGTGCACGTAGTACCATAGATATCTATCATCATCATCATTTCAGCCGAAAGACCTCCACTGCTGAACATAGGCCTCTCCCAAGGTTCGACAAACAGACCGGTCCTGCGCCGTCCGTATTCCACGCGTTCCAAAAATTAACCAGTACGCTTAGTATAAGTTTTCCTTCACTTCAATACTTCTCGATCGCGTTTACATAAAAATTTCAATTCTATGGAAACATGTAAGCGCGCGCGCGGAGACGCTCTCCATGTTTCCCTAGTAATTGATTTTTTTACGTAAACGCGATCGAGAAGTATTTTGGTGAAGTAAAACCGCTCCATCTTGCTAGAGGCCTACCGACACTGCGTCTTTCGGTTCGTGGTTGCCATTCGAGAGCCTGTACATCAGCCACCACTATAAGACATACTATTTCTAGTTAGGTACTCAGTTACACACACATCGTCGGGGCATTTACAGGTCACTTCGCTACAGGACAATGAAGTACTACAGGACAATGAAGTTTGCAGAATATGTGGTGAGGAAGATGAATAAATGGAACACATTATGTGTGAATTGACGCCCTCGCCAGATTAAGAATGAGACTCTTTGGCGACGGATACCCCGCACCAGGAGACTTTAGGACACTACCGCTACGTCATATCATCCAATTTATGGACGAAGTGATAAAAGCAATGGAGTAAGTGCGAAGGAGGGGTAATTACACAAAAGATCCCTACGGGTCGAAGTGTATCCGCAAGGACCCCTAATGCTAAGATAAGATAAGATAGGTACTCAGTTATATATACTACACACACAGGATATTTTAGAAGGGAAACAGGGATGTGAGGATGGAGAAAGTACCTAATAATAAGGGGCCTTAAAACTGTTTCATTAGTTTTCCTAAATAGAAGGGGACCTATCGAACTTGTTTATTTAATAAAATGTGACCAGACGAGGTCAGTCTACTGTAAGATAAACTTAGGAGGTGATATCAGTACTGATTTATTTCTGTACTTTATCTCATACTTTTTAACATCTATTTAAATCTCAAAGGACATTCATGACGGAAGTCTTCTTCCATAATGTGTAAAAATAACAAGATAAAGAGTAAATAAGTAGAACATTTCATATTTGCATGAAGATTAAGTCATACTAGGTACTAAAGACGTTCTTATCTTTCAAAAACATTCTTTTATGCTCTTTTAATTCGACAAGCAAACTTTTGCAATTTTGCTGCCAATTTCCGTTACAATGGTATGGATTTGTTCATATTATCGTTATCTCCTTTTATTGTAACTGTGTTTTTAATAGATACTTATGCAAGTTTTCTCTTTATATTCATGAAATTATTTCCTTTTCGTATGTTATGTAGTTTACACTGTATTTTTATCATCTTTTTTACTTTGAACATTTCATCTTTCGTTGCTTTGGGAATTGCACTATCTCGATTCGTATCGATTTTGAGCCTACCACGTCGCCACCATACAACTTGTGGCACCCTACACTTCTGTCAAATCGAGACCACGGCCACTGTAATGTGGCTGAAACGTATAATAAGTCCCGTATAGTGTAATAGTTACGAGTGAAAATCACGAAAGTTTAAAATCAAAACAGAACATTTTGCACGACTTGAAAATTCATGCTCTCATGTAATTTGCCATAAGGTAATTCCATGTCGACAATGACAGGTCGAACATTCGGGATCGACAAATACTTAATCTTACATTAACTGCACCCGTCCCCTCGTATCAGTGGCAGTCACGCGTGCGCGAAGAATTTGCGTCCGTCATTTATCAGTCCCAGATTGACAGCTGTGGAAAAATTCATGAGGTTCACAGCTGTACACAAATAAGATAATATTGATGTTTTTATCAATGGAATTGGAATTAAGAGGCTGCATTTGAGATCCTTTAAAATTGTTACGATAAAGTGTTAATGTCTTGTTCACACTACACCATTGAGAAGACAGCTTTAGGAGCCTAAGACGCAAGCCACACAGAAGAGACGTGGGACGGGGACGCGTCGCAGTCCGCGTCGTTTGTTCGCAGGCCGCGTCTCCGCCCCATCTCTTCTGTCTGTTTTGGATCGCGAATTCGCGACGCTTCTATTTTAGTATGAAAAATGATTCAAGGGGCGCCGCGATTGCAATGCGCCCCCGTCCCACGTCTCTTTTGCGTGGCTTGCGCCTAAGGTGGGGAAAAATTGAAGACGCCATTTAATTTCGACTGAATATTATAAAATAACTATGATAGTTTTTTAATACTTACTTACTTATGTTATGAGTTCTGGACGTCAACCACACCAGTAGCGGTGGAGCCGAAAATGACAACAAGTCCAATTCGTAGTGTAAGCAAGTCGTTCCAGCAAGGACGATTTAGACGATTTTTTCAGTGGCATTAGGTATACAAGTTCAGATAGAACAAACGATTGTGCCAATGACAAAGTGAGGAATTTGATCAAAATAAGTATCACAAAATCTTGATTTAGGGTAGGGGAAGATAGGCTCAGGATAGCTATACAGGGTAATTTTTTATTAAGTGCACAAATTTGAAAATGTGATTCAGTGTCGTTAAAATAACAAATTTCAGTGTTTTTCGTTATAATATTTATCACTTATTTTTTTTTTGTTTTTCATAGTAACTCGACCAATTATTGGATGAATTACTATGAACAAACCAAATTTCAAATTAAAAAAAAATATTGTACCTACATATACATAATCGTGATTATCAACGATACTGAATCACGTATCAAAATTTGTGCACTGATTAAAAAAATACCCTGTATGTAACGACTGTAATAATACTGCAACCAACATTATATATGGTCGAGTTCACCAATATATGCATCGCCAACCTTTCATAAATATCTATACATAGACCTTATGTTACCGTAATAAGGTCTATGTACCTATAGATATTTACGAAATGTTGGCTGTACAGATATTGGTGAACTCGACTGTACATACATACATCCTTAACTTAAT
Organism: Archips crataeganus; assembly: GCA_947859365.1. Classification (NCBI taxonomy): domain Eukaryota; kingdom Metazoa; phylum Arthropoda; class Insecta; order Lepidoptera; family Tortricidae; genus Archips; species Archips crataeganus. The sequence goes on from OX402048.1 coordinate 22,352,185, forward strand.
ATAATTAGAAACAATAAAGGAGGCTATGGAAATAATAGATACATGGGTTACTTGGTTCTTACTGTAAGTCCATAATTGTGAATTTAATCAATTAATCAATCAATTAAATGGTTTGATCGAAACTGCACTGGTATAATATAGTCTAGATGGATCTTGGCGTTTTTTAATCAAACATCAATGAATAAATATAATTAAAAATCAATCAGAATGCTAATATAATTCATTAGAAACCATGTAACATGTCTAATTTATTCTTCACCGACGCGTGCAAAAAACAAAGCTTATTTATCTTTTAATTCGAAGTAGATTAAATGACATCATTCATTTGTACTTGTAGGTATGTAAGTAATTAATCTGACCAGCCGAACATATAGTTATAATTTATGGATGATTGTTGATACAAGTGCGGTACAATCATTGTTATTCATAGGCTTGTCTCTATGCTTGTTATTATTGTTGTCTTGTCTATGACTTTGTTTGAACTCATTCAACCTTGTTGTTTTGGTTACTGTGGCCAATGTCATGTCATAGGTAGCGTGCCATTTGCAAGAGATCAAATTAATTTTTAAAACTTTAATAAATAAAAATAAAATAAATAAATATCACGGGACAATTCACACCGATTGACTTAGTCCCAAACTAAGCAAAGCTTGTACTATGGTTACTAGACTAGACGACGGATAAACATACTTAGAATGAGTGGGGGTAAGATGAAAAACAGTGTAAGATGAAAAGCCACTCGTAGCACCCGGTACTAAGAGTAGTTTTTCATCTTACACTGCCATTCATCTTATTTTCATCTTACCCCCACTCACCCTATATATGTAAATAGAATAGATAGATAGATATATACTTAAATACATATTAAAACATCCAAGACTCGAGCTCAAACATTCGTATTTTTCACACAAATATCTGCCCCAACCGGGAATCGAATCCGGGACCTCAAGCTTCGTAGTCAGGTTCTCTAACAACTTGACTGGTCGTCATTATTATCAACAGGCAAAGTCAAACAGGTATCGGATACTCGAGTATTAATGATATGGCATTGTTTTCTTTAATAAGTGAACAACTTATTTCAATGCTACTGTTATTAATTAAGAAAAAAATAGATAATGACACTTAATTTCAACTGACATGACTGACAAGAGGGTTTATTTATTTATACCTGCTGAGCTGGCAACGTTGCATTTTTGTTAGTTTTTGTCGATTATTCCATAAAAATTGAATGAGAATTAAAATTGTTTTGTATACAAATTGTTCTTATAATATAAGTTAATGTGTCTACTGCAATAATAATTCGTGATAAGAGTTTTATTTTCTTTAAAAACCGTTAGGTAATAATTTGTTCGTTTTTAAAGAAAATAAAAGTAGGTTTATCACGAATTATTATTGCATTAGACATATTAACTTATACACCGTGAAATTTTAGTGGTTGTTTTCCCGAAACGAGGTGATCTAGTTCCGATTGTACAATCGATTTATAATTACTATTTTGACTATAGTCAAAAATCCAATTGTGAAAAACGAAAGTCGAAAATGACCGCAAACCAATAGTAACGCTTCGTTGGTACAAGTAGCGTACGATCGTACGATAGGTTAAGTACCAACGAAGCGTTACTATTGGTTTGCGGTCATTTTCGACTTTTGTTTTTCACAATTGGATTTTTGACTCTAGTCAAAATAGTAATTATAAATCGATTGTACAATCGATACTAAATCACCTCGTTTCGGGAAAACAACCACTAAAATTTCACGGTGTATATTAGAATAATTTGTATACAAAACATTTTTAATTTTCATTCAATTTTTATGGAATAATCGAGAAAACTAACAAAAACGCAACGTTGCCAGCTCAGCAGGTATAAACCCTCTTAATTTCAATGACAATTATTTATTCCATTTGATTGTATAAGGAAGAATACATACATCGAATGATTAAAATACCCAAAAATTTTTCTGAAACCCAAGATTTATTAAAGTGGAATCACATGGAACCTATTAAATTAGGTTCGTTCTATAACAGTCTTAAAAGTTTACAGTTTCAATAAAAAAACCGGCCAAGAGCGTGTCGGACACGCCCAAGGTAGGGTTCCGTAGCCATTACGAAAAAATCAAGTAATATTTTTCTAAGGATTTCGTATGTGTACGGAATCATCCAAGTTTAGGTATGTTTTATACCTTAGGCTACTATTTACTCTTAAACTACAAATAATTTCCAAGCAATCTTAGCCGCTATAATTTTCCTAGTAAATTTGATATATTTACTACCCTTCTGAATTTTTTCAAATTTTTCCACCCAACAGTTTAGATTTTAGAGGGGGGGGGGGGACGGCCGATTTTAATGAAAATTTTCACTTTAAAGTTGAATATTTCGCAAACAGATCACTGAATAGAAAAATCATGTTAGCAACCCCACAATGATTTTAAAAGACCTATCCAACGATACTCCACACTATAGGGTTAGCCGAGAAAAAAAAATCACCCCCACTTTACGTCTATGGGAGGTACCCTAAAAAAATTTTTTTTACTTTTTTTTATTCAATCACTTTGTCGGCGTGACTGATATATATATTGATGCCAAATTACAGCTTTCTAGTACTAACAGTCTCTGAGCTTAGCCGCGGACAGACAGACAGACAGACAGACAGACGGACAGACATGGCGAAACTATAAGGGTTCCTAGTTGACTACGGAACCCTAATAAAAATCGATAATTTTTATTTTTTTCGAATCGATGTTTTTTACTTTCGTGATTTTCACTCCTAACTTTTATTACTCACGGGAATTATCACGCAAATAACATTTAATATTCAACTCGACGTTTCGATCACATTTTAGTGGCCGTGGTCACGAGTTGATACAAGAAGTTGAATTTGACTTGTGGTTGTTGCAATGTAGCCGAAACGTCGAAGTAAATATTTGCGTTATAAAGTCCGATGAGTGTTAATTTGATATTTAATACATTCGATCATCAGATACGTGCCCGGAAATAACAGCCCCAAAACAGGTAGGGAGGTAGGTATGATAATTTGAGTTTCTTTGTAACGATTTGTAGGATTCGAAATCCAGTGATGACAAAAAAACGCACGTGAGGTGAGCCGTCAGATAGACCGGGGGCAGAGCGAGAGGCGGCGGCGGAGCGAGTGCTGCGCCACTTGCGCCAGTACCGCGTCAACCACAGACGATACCGCCCGTGCCTCTCTCTGTTTTAAAAAGTTTTACCGCGACAAAAACTTATCGAACCCAGAGTGTTTCTAAAAATCGAAAAACAAACGAATAAACACATTCTCACAAATCGAATCTAGCCCCAATAGTGCTGTGAACAAGTGTATCCAAGCGACGCGTGGCGGAACGCAAAAACAAACTTTGTTCCGAATGGTCCCCGCCAGTAATTAGTTTGGTAAAAGTGTGTGTGCTGTGAACGCTTGATGGTTCAATTAGAACTAGATTAGGCTTTTGTATTGTACCCAGTTCGTGAGCAGCTTCCTCGGGATTTCGGATGTTGAAGCTGGTTAGTGTTTGCTTTGTTTGTCGCTTATTCTTATTACAACTTAGGTACCGCTTCATGTGTTTTACAATCAAATCTGTTAGACGTTCCGTTTGAATCCGGACTCCCAACGTCACTCACAATACACTCCCTTAAGTTGTGAATAACCATGTTATTGTCTAAGATTACTGATGACTATAGATCATACATAACATATTGTTTCGGCTTAAACTAATGCCTTTATCTTCCTTCGCTACCGCTCGTAATCCTGATGATATCTATTCCATTGATAAGGAGGACTTGAATCTACTCTGATAAAAGTATTTACACCGCAGTTTCGAATGTTTAAAACTGCGGTCTTGTTTGACTTTTCTGTTTATTTTCATTCATGCTTGTTACTTCCCGTTCGTTCGGTTTGTTGATTATGCTTCTGCCCATATGTGTATCGTTTATGTTCAATCATTCTTCAGTTTAATGTTGACTTAATTCGTCATCTGTTGGCGGGTGTGTGCGTCATTATGTTGCATCTTATTTGGTGTTTGTGTTGGCCCAGTGCATTGCATGCATTTTATTCCTAGACAGCTGTTATGGTGTTAGCGTTTAAAAATAGTGAAGCACCTGCATGCATTGTTGCATTAAAAAAAAACTCCGTATAGTTAGATGGCACGTGCTTTTCTTAGTGAATATAATAGTCCTTTGGGGTGGGTTTTCAAGGGAGGCTCGGAGCACACCTCTACAAATACACACACTCATATCAAACTTTGTATTATTTCCGAGTCCAAAATTGCATTGAAACTAATGGAAAACAGGCACACATTTAAACATTCCTGATCGATCATTTTGTGGATAGATATTTTCAAATTTATAGATGCCACCAAAGAACTAGTTTCTGAAGAGTCCTAACAATGGTTTAAATTTGATACGCTGTATATGATGATAATACACTTATAACTTCTCCTTTCGAGTTAAAGACTACAACGCCAAATTGGGGATGTACTATATTTGCATAGTTAATGTTATTATCTGCATTACCCATTATTATGATTCGTTGTATTACTCGAAACGCCTAGCATAGTGACAGTTAAGTTATTAAGACTGATTGGTTCGCGTCAACCTCCCATCAGGAGACTTTCACATTTCTTTAATTAGATACACTGAAACTTTTTGATGACCTATAACAGCCTATCTGCAAAAAAAGATCTACACAAGCCAGGGTTATACCACACACAAATTTTAAAACTTTTGTTTCAACTTGGCGTCCTGTTCCTAAAAATAAATAATTATTTGGCATACTTTTTCATGTAAATACTTGGAATCACGCATGTCCTTTACTTTCAAAAATAAAAGATACGTAGGCTAATAACAATGTGCCAGAAATGCACTGTTTTAACAGTAATACATGAAATAATAGGCGTTTCCAAGGAGTTTAGAGAATATACAGGTATCATGGAACTACCATGGTCTTACCACAACATTATTGTTTGTAATGACCAAGTAAAAACCTTGTTCCGTGAACTGTTATTTCCTTTTGCAATGCCCTTTACTAGTTTTCCCATGACCCTCGTTTCAAAACCGTTCGGACCTTTGCCAGATAGTGAAAGCGACAGTACTAATGATGAAAATATGAAATTCCTGTAATAATTCCTTAATTACTTCGGAGAGATTTCTCTATTTGTAACATCTCTAAAACTGACCTGAGTTGAATGGCATCCATCTTCTCTTCAGTGTTCAAAAATGTGTCTGCAAATTGTACGCCATACTTTTTAGTTTATGTCTGAACACGAAGCTACATATTTCCTATACAAGTAAATGTTAGAAGAAATATTGAGTTATCCACTATGAATAACTATAAGCATTAGAGAGTGCCTGTGATTTCAGACCGACTAAATAGCAACAGTCTCATCAAGTCTATCATTATGATTTATTTTTTAATGCGAGTGCGTACAGCTTATCACGCCAGTATTTTCTCGACATGCATTATCTCTCATCTTCGCAAATGATAGAAACCATTTCTTTGTCTAGACATTTATCATCACATCTGCCCCACTCACCTATATTGTGTGCGTGTGCATGTCCAGTAATGGATTAATGTATCGCCACATTCATCATCAGCTGGATACACGGTTTCTCCGTCAAATACGCCAGGGCTGAGATGTCATTTGTCGTATCTTTTCTTTGCTGGTCAAAATCTCAAAATGAAAATATTAATTCTGTAAAGAGTACAGAAATGGTTCTTTTATTATTATTTTCTCTGGATTTACGACGATCTTGTTATGAATTATGATGTTACTTCAAGATGCTAATGGTATTTGGTTTATGATAGCAATAGCAGTGACATTTGTAACTCGTTCGCTGTGAACAATTATAAAACGATTAAAATAACTTACAGTTTTGATGCTGCTGATTATTATTTAATCCATCGGTTAAAATGTATCTTTGTCGACTCAAATTCAGCTTTCATTAATGCGGTTTACTCACGCATTTATATATCGGATAATCGATAGATAGTTTTGGATCTATATCTAACCGAAGTCCTGGGTCATGGACGGTCCTGGGTGATTTGGGGGTCACGTGAAGCACAACATCAGTTAATCCTGAATCACATCTTTCTCACGTTTGTTTTCTAATTAAACTATTAACTTTATTCACTTAATTGTATTGAATGTTGAGCAACCCTGATCGCTCGCGTATACAGTATACCTACTCTAATTATCCGCTGTGGCGATGATCGCTTCTCACTTTTAGTTTTCTCGCGACACGTTAATACTAACGCCTCACACTCGCCCATTACGCCTAGATTACAGTTTGTGGCTGTTAGATAATTCCCCAATTATATTTCAGCTATTACAGAACAATTTAAATAAAAAATGTATCAAGATGACGCAAAAGTGAGACGTGGACAATCGTTGTAGTTTCACTTTAATATTATACAATAATGAAATTAAAAGTTGCACCGAATGGTTTCCATGTTACAACTACATCGAGATGTATTTTAAATCTCAATCTAAATGTGTCGCATGAAATGGTTTCGACATCACGGTGTTTAATCTCTTGGTGATGACGTTGCTTATCTCCACGGTGTCTTAGAAAATCTAGTAGAAATCACTGCACTCAGCAGCGCAGAGTTATTGACCGTGGAGTCATCAATCACTAGAGAAACAAGTCACAGACCGATCGATCGATAGCTGATAGTATTTGACACATTGATTTCGCAAGATAGCGACCTTGATTTGTGTGATAATAACCATCTCATTTCATGACGATACTTGTACTTACATAAATAACATCGGATGTTTTGTATCCTAATCGAGTGTATTGTCGACGATTGCGAATTTAATTCACATCGTGGGGCCAAAAAAAATTTGATGGAAGACCTTTCGCGTAACGTCCTTAGTAACGTGAAAGGCATTATTAACCGACTTCAAAAAAAGGAGGGGTTATCAATTCAGTTGTATTATTCAAGTACAAGCAAAAGTTCTTAATTAGATGGCATAGAATTTTTGGGATTGACTAACTTTTAGCGATATCGGAACAGATAAATGTAGAATGGTAGACAAAAAAAAGGCTGAAGATGAGATAAGTTATTAGAAACTGCAAGAGTTCACTTTATGGACAGCATAATATAAATACTGCATTGAGTCACGTTCTGAATTAATTTATCAAATTCACGTAACGAGCGGCAATAATGAAACGATATAGGTATCTACGAATATGTTATTTTAACGGACTTCATTAATTATTTTAGTATCTCTCTCAAAAATCACACAGTGCATAATAATACCCATAAACAAAATGATCATAACTAAGTATACTAGTATTTGATATTTTATCTGCTTTTTTTATTCATCGTATTCATTTCCACTGAAGATCGTGCCCGTTCTGATAAGACCTTATTGAAGGGTTAATGAACTCCATCCACACCATTCTGTCGTCAACCGACCTAACAACAATCATGATGTTTACCTGTTGAATTTACTTTATAAGTGTGGAATAGCCATAGACCATTTTTGCCTTATTTTGGTGTACTACTTTAGTATTCGAATACTTGACTTAGTTTTCATTAAATTTAATTTGTACCGCAATGGTTACAAGGCTACACAGATAGCCTTAATACGAAGTGTTTGTAGTAATGAATTACATTTATTAGTTTATCTGTGTATCACTGGGTGCAGCGCTCATGAACATGATTGCCCAACCGAGGTGTAACCAGTGATTTTATAGAGGCATGACATTGAAAAAATATTTCAATATAGATGACCGATAATTGTACTCTGCGCATTCTATGTAGTGACAAATGAGATATTGAATGTTGTTCAAGAAGTGTTCAAGGCAATTGTTTGACTTGAATTCGTATCATGTGGGTGCATAGTATGGATTATTTATTATCATTAAACACATACAAATATTAAGAGAAAATAACAATAATAAATTAATACTACAGGGTTATTTGTAATTCACTAGCATCCTTTTAACCCTAAACTCCTACCACTTAAACAAATGTTTTTTTGTTTTACGGCTTTTGTCATAACTTAATATTTTTGGTGTAATAACGTTTTGAAAATTTGAGATTACCTCTTATTTTTACGATACTCTGTGTATTTGTATGGGGAAAAAAGTGCTTCATTTTAAAAAGTCGTAAAACAAAAAACATTTGTTTGAGTGATAGGGATTCAGGGTTAAGAGGATGTCAGTGAATTACAAATAACCCTGTATAACTATAAATAAAATAAAACTAACTTAAACTAAAACTAAATAAAATTAACAAAAGGTTCCCCCCGCGGCATGGACCCAAAGACACTGGCAGCATTACCTCGCTGTATAGCAATGCTGATACGTTGTGCGAGGTAGCTGCCAGCTCTTTGGTCTCCTGTAGTGTCACAAAGCCGTTTACAAATATCTTTGTAAAGACTTTTTGCGCTGGAGCCCCACGGACCAAAGGTCTCAACCCCGAATGGAACAAAGTTGTATTCAGAGCCAAGACCTTTGTATTTATTTTTCTTAAGCTTTTCTGCCGCTTCTGCTGCTGCACCAGCTTGATTTGCTGTTCCGCGGATGTGGGACGGAGCCAGTGTGTCTACACAAGTAGCGTCCCACACTAGCACACGACCCAATTTCCACGGAATCAATGACATTCCGTCTGGTCTCTTGCCATCATCTCTGGCGATGCCCGATGGCTCCAGTAACGCAGGCACATTGACGGTGGCAAGAGAGCGACGGATAATGTCATTGAGAGCAGAGTGTCTAGAGAAGCGGCCCGCGCTCTTCTGGCACGAAAGGCCGTGGTGTCCCAGCGCGTCGACCTCAAAGCCGCAGGGGCATTTATGCGGTGCGCAAACTGCTACTCCAAGTCGCAGGCAGATGGAAATTCTGAGAGTGTCGGGCTCTAGAAAAGTACCAGTGTTGGCTGATGGAAAGGCGTGCAACCAGCAGCCGGCTTCCTTCGTACCTGCAGCCAATAGTCTGGCACGATGAGAGCCCGTGCTGCGGCTCAGAAGGAATTCATAAGTTAAATTTGACTGAATGTCGTCCCAGGACATAGTATTAGTAATATTGTGTAGTGTGTTTGTGTGTAGTAGTGTAGGTACATTAAGAAACAGAAATAAAAATCTGTTTACGTTAAATCTAAATAGATTCTTAATAGAATCTTCAGTGGCAATGAATACGATGAATAAAAAAAGCAGATACTTAAAATATCAAATACTAGTTTAAGTACTTAGTTACAGTTACTGATCATTTGTTTATGGGTATTATTATGCACTGTGTGATTCTTAATAGAATCTATTTCGATTTTACGTAAACAGTTGTCTTTCTTTTTCTTAATGTAACGTACGAGGGGCGTTCAATATAAAGTGAGAATGAGATGCAAACTCTTTTAATATTACGAAATTAAATACTGGCCGGTAAAGCTAATCTATCTAACTGATTGCTATGAAAAAAAAAACTAACTTTCTTATGTTTAAAAAAAATATACGGTATTTTCTTTGCAATGCTATTGAGTACGTTAGCGAAAATGGAGAAAATTGAACTGCGCGCCGTTATCAAATACTTGTGTTTGAAAAATTTTTCTACGGACCAAGTCAATTTGGATTTGCGGGACACTTTAGGGTCTAATGCTCCTCCGTATTCGACAGTCGCACGTTGGTGCGCCAAATTTAGACGTGGAAGAACATCGACAATGGACGACCCCCGCTCCGGACGCCCTTCTACAGCAGTAACTGAAGAAATTGTGAAAAAAGTCGAAAACTCAGTTTTGGCGGATCGTCGTGTCACGGTTCGTTTTATTGCTGAAAAATGTAAAGATTTCAACGGGGAGCGTGCATAATATTTTACATGAACGCTTGGGTATGAAAAAGGTATCTACGCGTTGGGTACCAAGAATGCTTACTGACACGCAAAAACAAACTAGACTAGAGATTTGTCAAGAAGCTTTGAACCTGATGCAGCAAGACCGGGAACTTTTTTTGGCGCGATTTATAACAATGGACGAAACATGGCTCCATCATTACGACCCAGAAACGAAACTGCAGTCTATGACATGGAAAAGGCCATCATCTCCAACTCCGAAGAAATTCAAGGTGAGCCCATCTGCCGGTAAGGTCATGGGCTCTGTTTTTTGGGATGGTAAAGGGGTATTAATGATTGAGTATCTCGAGCATGGAGCCACTGTTACGGGCACATTATACGCCAAACAAATAGCAACATTGCGCAATGAGATCCGCGAAAAACGGCGAGGTGAACTCTCGAAAGTTGTGCTGTTCCAACAGGACAATGCCCCGGCACACAAGTCCGCCGTTGCAATGGCTGCAATTCGTGATGCTGGGTTCGATATCCTTAAGCATCCTCCGTATTCACCAGATCTCGCTCCCAGTGATTTCTACCTCTTTCCGAGATTGAAACAATACCTGAGAGGCCAGAAATTTGAAGACTACGACGCGGTAGTCGCTGCAGTACAAGATTTTTTAAGTACTCAAGATGAGACCTTTTTAAAAATGGAATTTTAAGTTTAGAAAAAAGATATACTAAGTTTATTATGCTAAAAGGTGACTATGTCGAAAAATAAAATGACATTTAGTAAAAGTTGTTTATAACATACTCATTCTCACTTTTTATTGAACGCCCCTAGTAAAGTAAAGCGTATTAAATTATTTTGTAAAGTGATGATAAGTAAACTTAGTTTCGATTATTACATTCAATATTATATGTTATGTAACACATCGATGTTTTGTAACTACTTTTGCCATGGCAAAAGTAAACCCTTCATTTCATATTACAAGCAGACATTTTCTTCTCAAACATCCTGAAAATCAAAAATACATAAAGAGCGCGCGCAGACAGAGCGCGGTCTGGAGTTCCGCGTTCCGCGTTCAGAGTTCTGCGTTCTGAACGCTCGAGAGTTCCAACGCACACAAGAGGCGGTCAAATTCATGCGTTACATGTTTTTGTATGTGTAACATATGTTGCTAGAAAGTTCATCTTTCGAAGAAGAAGCATTGATTTTGTGAAGCCTAAAAACTTCTAAAAAAGTAGAAAACATTGGTGCACTTAATTAACACAACACGAGAAGAATCCCTTGACGCGGCCATTTCAAGCCAAGTTTCTGCTTTTTGTCATGATTTTTGTAGTGTACTTACATGACTTAAATCATATAATAATCTCCTTTTTCTAACCAATTTGATCAGTTTTTCTGTATTTGTAACTTCAGACATCGTGGTGAACGCGGCGTTCTCTGTCTCGGCGGCAAAAGAACGCAAGAACGCGGCGTTCCGTTTTGATCTCCGCGGTCTGACCGCCTGCTGTGTGCGTTGTTGTAAGGGACCTAGTATAGTCGACCAAGTAAGTGCTTTACCATTTTTTGTGACAGTTCCTACATCAGAATAAAAACAATAAGGCTGATTGTCACATTGACTTGTAAGTGAAAATAGCCTTTGATGTCTTAAGCCATACAACTGGCATTGAACTTTAGGGTGGTAAAGGAGTTTCTTGGTCGACTATACATTCGAAATAACGCAGAACTCTGAACGCGGAACTCCAAACCGCGCTCTGTCTGCGCGCGCTCTATACTGTGAAACTTGCAATGAAATCTGTTATAGATGATTTCAAGAAAATCGTTATTTTTGACAAAGAACGTACTGAATAAACCTTTATATTTATAAGCTTTGCATTTGAAATATCTATCGGTGTAAAATAAAGTTCAGTGAAACATAAGCAAGCAAGCAACAATAATGATTGATTGGAAATGAATTTCCAAATATAAGTCATGCGTTAGAGCGGTTTCGCACTACGTCCGATCCGAATCAGTGAAAATAAGTTTTGGAACAATTTCTATGGTAAAATCGGATGAGGAAATCGGATTCAGTGCGTAACGTAACGTAAACCTCCATAAAAATTAATGAACTAAAACAATTACTTTGCTCACCCGCCACCTTACAATAGTTACGTTTATGCAAGAAATGTGCGTTCATGCAGTTCCTCCACCTCCACACTGTACGAACACACACAAATCACATAAACCCAACCATCACCACCACCAAGCTACACTGACGCGTTTCGAACTCAACCAGAGCTCATCTTCAGAGTTACCACAACCGTATGCTATGCTACCAACTGTTAAACTAACAAACCAAAACAAATGTTTTAACTTGTCACTGTAACTTCTCAAGTACCCACTTTATTTTTCTTATTCTCAAACTACCCCACAAAAATTTACTTTTATTGACATATTATAAAACTACCTTGAATTTTTTTTTTTTTCCATAAAAATCATAATCATAAAAATTGTTATGCAACTTATTTTCACAGATTCGGATCGGATTCGGATCGGACGTAGTGCGAAACCGCTCTTACATTGTGTTACATACTTAAGGCATCATTACCACAATGCTAGTCCCCGTAAAGCCTGCAGCGGTCAGGTAATAATTGTCAATGAGATTAGGCACGTGCGTTTGCGCAACCAATTGTTCTCGGCCAAATAGACTGCGACTCGTTAAGCTGTTTCGCAACCGACTAGTTTTCACTCGAATTATTAATGCTTCGAATTCACGGACTTTACTTCGTAAAGGTGAATGTCATCTTGAACGTAAGACTCTAATTTCGATAAGGTTTACGCGATTTAAATATTTACGTGGTAGGAATGAATTAGATTGCTTGTTAGGGGGCAGTTTTCGAAATAATTGCCTGCTTATCTACACTAATATTATAAAGAGGAAAGATTTGTACCTATGTTTGTATGTTTGTAATGAATAGGCTCAAAAAGTACTGGGCCGATTTAAAAAATTCTTTCACCAATAGAATGCTACATTCTTCCAATTTGACATAGGCTACATTTCATTTTGAAAAAAATTAGGGATCCTTGGTAAAATTTGAACAATGTAACCGAAGGTGTAGAAAAATGGGTCTTAAAATGTCTTTCGTCGAATGCGCTGCCGAAACTATTAGCGATAGAACAAAATAATGTACAACAATATTGAAGAACATCATAATGTCTACAAAAAACTCCGCAGTAGCATATGTCCAACTATTGTAGTTATGTCACTACAACAACTTTTTTCATTTTAAACATTAATGAAAATGCTAACCAAATTCAAACCATGCTATTTATGTGTTTATATTAATCCTTATCCAAATAAATTATTTAATGGTAAAGACCATTTAACTACCTATAAAATAGTTTTTAAATTATTTAAATTGGACTTTACATTCAAAAGATATTACGAATTAAAAAATTCAAACAGTAAACAAAACCGCCATAGCGCCGTGGCCGTTGTTTGCGATGCAGTCTGAAAAGCGCGCCGGGCATCGCGGCGGGCGGGGTGGAGGGGGCACTGAAATACAGGAGTGGGGCGTGCACGTCTGTAATAATTAATAAATAATAAATAATAATTTTTAAATAAATAAAAATATTTGTGAAAAAAAGTGTTTTATATCCAAATTTCCAAAAATAAATAATTGTCTACCCCGTGCGAAGCCGGGACGGGCTGCTAGTCCTCTTATAATTTGGGGGTAGTTGTAATAGAGAGATCTTTCTTCAGGCCGATGTTATGCTTGGGGACCGCAGTCGAATGGATGAAAGTCGGAAGTTGTATTTATGTAGCTGAGTTTAGAAACTTTGATAGCGCGATGCAGGATGCAGTAGTTGGTTCCTTATTTGATGACTAGATGGCGTTAGGAGTAGCTACAAAATCTTTGGTTTTGTAATGCTTTTAAAAATCGACCCTCTGGTGACTCTTTCAGGCTATACTTGTACTTTGCAAATGGGAAATGTTAGGAATATATCAACTTACAATAGAATTATCACAATTTATGATATAGTAGAAGTTATTGGCGTATTGTTTGCCCGGTGTAAGTAGGTATACAAGGTCGATAAGTTCAATACCTAACTGTCTTTGTTCCATTGTTGTTCGAAGCCTACGTATGTGATGATTAAAAGTAATGAATAGAAGTAACAATTGGAAATTTAGCTGACAGGGCCACTTCTAAATTTAATCAATAACACCTTTTCAAGGACGGTTATGTTTTTACATTCTTGACAGCAAACGACCTCTTGCCTCCTCTTTGATCTTCAAACACCCTCTTAGCTTTAGTCATTAAACTCATTATCATGGACGACGCAAACGTCTTATATTTAATTATTTACTGTTTTTACTGACATTAACTCTTTAAAAATTATAATTACAAAAGCGATTTGAATAAATTTATATGGGACTAGCACTGAGACATAGTCATCATCATCATCAACATGGAAGAGTTGCACTCTCATCGGTAAAGTAATTGCTACTTCTCAGTTTCTTCTGTCTGTCTTTTGACTTCTTTTAACGTTCATTACTGTCTGTGAATATATCGATGAAGATATTACAATGGACGATAAGACCACCAATCAACTGTCTTACTTTTTATGAACTCTCAAAACGTGGCTCTCCCATAGACTTTAATAGATATTGTATGGCAACTGCTAGATATGACGTCAACTAATTGAAAAGTAATCTGGGTTTCAGGGTTAAAATAAAATGTTCTTTTACTAGAGTCGTGTCTTGGATTTTTTATGGTGATATCCACCCTATTGAAAATCTTTTTTTCAAGTCCGTTAGAACAAACTTGCCACTGATTCATTAAAATACCGACTTTGACGCGTTACAACAAAACACGGTATTCATTCAACAACAAACGCATATGATTGTCCTTTGTTTTAAATTATGAAAATCCTTGGTATTACGGAAACAATAAACAGCAAGACCTCGATTGTAGGTATAGAACTAATCGATTGTTACCGTTTCGATTGAATGGAGCCTTTCTCACTCGCTGTAATCGAGATTATTCAATTAGATTTAGATCTGTATCACATATTTGTGCGCTTGAACGCAGTGGACTAGTGGCTTATTGTTTAGTAAGTGTTGTTAGTATTTCTTAATTAGAGTTGGCAATATTGTTGGACTGCGTCGTCTTATCTTTAGATCATCTGTGGACTCTAAGATTGCACGAGTTGTTTTTTTTTCATTTCGGTGTAGACGCAAAGTTTATTACTTGTTAATGGTATGTATTAAGAGTGACTGCATTCTGCGGTTATAGTCCATGAATACTTTGTTTCTGCAGGATTTACGTCAAGTGTTTTGAAAACGATCCCTACCATTCGTACTTAAGAAGCGCTTTTATTAACCTACTTCAATAAAAGGAGGAGATTCTATGTTCGACTGTATGTTTTTTTTACTTTTTTTTCATTTGGAGCTAGCTTTTGCCCCCGACTTCGTCGAATGTGTCTTGCATTGTTTTGGTGGTCTAAAACCACCTTCAATTATTGCCTTCAAATGATACCAGTTTGGGGCTTTGGTTGGATGGTTTCAAAGTCTATAACGACCATCTACATACCAAATTCCATCCATAGGAGAGCAGTTTTAGCATGAAGGAGTGACAAATGCATAAGCATTGCACGTATCTACATACTCCTATACTTTCGTTTTTAAAATATTAGTAGAATGCTTTGGCACGCCCGGCTGCTATTATGAAGTTTCTGCATATTGAAAATGTGACCCATAAGAAACAGATGCTATACTTACTTTTCTGTCACACGCAACAAGTATAGATCTATAGCATTTATTTTCCTATGTCGACATTGCCAATATTGAGAAACTTATAGTTGTGCCATGTATCAGAATTTACTTCATAGCAGCCATTGACTGTATCTGTTATTATAACACCTTTTAGGTCTGCGTTATCATGAAACAAAAAGTCAAATCGGTATCACATTGTCTTGGATTACAAACACCTGCAAAGGTCAAACATTGTCTAGAATCGTCGAGGAACAATACCAGTCGTAGTGGGCATTGAAAAACTAGGAGTCATTGTGCAATTGGTTACCAAACTTTAAGTATAACGTATTGATCGCAGTTCAGATCTTTAAGATTACAAGTACCTACTTACCTATGAATGAAGAAGTGTAGAACATTTTGAAAGTACGCGTTAAGCGTTTTAATTATTCTTTTCTACTAAACTTGCGTAGGAACTAGGAGAACTACGAGAGGAGATATTCTGTTCTTCTGTTTCATTTTAAAGTGAAGTAAATAAAAAAATATTGAAATTAATTTCCTATAATTGACTTTTCTATACAAAAAGTAAAATAAAAACCATGGGTAATATTTTTAGACATTCCTAATTGAAAGCTAGCAACTACTTAAGTAGGTACTTAGCTAAGCTTATGATGGGAGTTGATAACACAAACGCTAACAATTCTGTTGCTATTATAGGTCTGTGAAACCAACCGTTGAATTCATATTTTATTTTTATTACCAATTCAACACCGGCATCACGCGTCCGTCGACTCGATTATTTGCAATTCTATATCGTTCCGAGAAAATGAGTAACGGAGGCGAGGAGCGACGTGCTTCTATGTGCATTACGATCACCGATAATACCGCCACAATGGATAAAAAACAAACGACAACATCCGTTTTCACCTGCCTTTAATATACATTGCTGAATTGACACGATGTAAGAATAACGGGGTTCCTACGAAGCGAGCGGTGTATACACAATTTTATGGTGGTCGTAGTGGGTGTGCAGATTGTAAAACGAACTAAGCTGACCGCATGTTACGGTGTGTGCTAAGTTCGTTAACAAAAGTGAGTGGTCGTATTACAACTTGGGAGCACGTTTCCTAAGGCTTTGTGTATTAACATGTATAGAAAAGCAATGTTACGCAGTAAAATCTTGTTGATGATATCTGGGTTTAAATTTTAAACATTCCCGTGTAAAGGTCGTCAGACACAGTTTCGGACCATATCCGCGAAAAACTACCCACCTACGTCGTTACGTTAGTGAGTGTCCGTAAATTGATAAGAGGTTTAGGAGAGCTTTACATCGGAACTTTTGGAATGAAATATCAATTGACCTAGCACAGCAACCGATAAACATACTAAAAACATAACCCCGTCCTTGCAGTCGGGTAATTAAAAATATTAAACTGTCTAAAGGCAGGTTTACAAAGAGTCGGTAATTAACTTCGAATTCGAGACAAGTCAGCGCTGACCCGAGAAATACCCAATGTAAATTGATTTGAAGTCAGTACAGCGGTGGGAGGTCAGCGCTGACTTTCAATTTACTTTGGGTATTTCTCGGGTCAGCGCTGACTTGTCTCGAATTCGAAGTCAGTTACTGACCCTGTCTAAACCTGCCTTTACGCTGTGCATGACCCTAATATCACAGTACATAGCCAGTATATAAATGAAAGTTAAGCTTGAGGGTAAAATAGCATTTTCATACATTACCTACTATCTGTCACATAGTTACAACTATCATAATAATTCTTTTGTCTACACCACAAAACAAATAGAAAGTAAACGCGTAGGTAAACGTATATACCCGTATGCGCTTACGCAACCCGCTGCTGATTTGTATCTAATTTGATATTACGCAAATTATTACACATTATGACACCCCAATTAACCCTGCCGTAGCATCTCTGTGGAATTGCTAATGATTTCCGAATTTTATATGGAGCTCATTATTTAGCTCCTAAGTGTACCGTGTAATGATTTTTCGATCAGTACTTTAGGATTCGAATTGCTTTTAATCTTAACCGTGCAGCTTTTAACTCCTACGGTTTTTGTGTGTGCCTATTCGAAAGGTTGGTGTAGGTATCTTTTGGTCACATGAACATAGAAACTTAATAGGTATTTCACAGCACCATTCAAATCAAAATTAAGTGCGAGTAGCTAAAAAAGCTTGTGGTCAGAGCCGATATAATGTATTTGAATCGTCAAAGTAATATAAATATAATCAATAATATAATATACGATCAGATACCTAATAAGTAATAAAATATTGCCAATAACTAGCAACATTGGCAATGTCGATAACGAAACGTTATTACGATTTTTTATTATAAATTATCAGTTCCATTTTTAAGGTTCAGTACCCAAAGGGTAAAAACGGGAACCCTATTGCTGAGGCTCCGCTGTCCGTCCGTCTGTCTGTCTGTCTGTCCGTCTGTCACCAGGCTGTATCTCGGGAACCGTGATAGCTAGAGAGTTGAAATTTTTACAGATGATGTATTTCGGTTGCCGCTATAACAACAAATACTAAAAAATGGAATAAAATAAATATTTAAGGGGGCTCCCATACAACAAACGGGATTTTTTTTGCTCGTTTTTGCTCGATATTGATAACGGCAACAGATAGACGCTTGAAATATTCACAGAATATTTAATTATATATTGACTTTAAAAATAAATCATTAAATAAAAATAAAAAAATATTTAAGGGGGCTCCCATACAACAAACGTGATTTTTATAGATAACTAGCTGTTGCCCGCGACTCCGTTCGCGAAGAATAGGATTAGGTATAAAAAATAGCCTACGACCTACCGAGTACAGAGAAAAAGTTTCATAAGAATCGTTCAAGCCGTCTCGAAGGAGTTCGGTAACAAACACCGTGACACGAGATTTTTATATATTAGATTGTACGGAACCCTTCGTGCGCGAGTCCGACTCGCACTTTGCCGGTTTTTAATTCTCAGCAATGTCTGAACGTTTATTTCCTGAATAAAACTCTTTCTTTAACGACATTTGTACAGACCAATTAAAATTTTAGCACCTATTTTATAAAAAGGATTTTTGCAATGTTACGTTAATAAGTAAGTAATTAGAATGTGAAACTTTTACATATTAATTGGCTGCAAAGTGACTGTTAAAATTAACAAGTGAATTCCTTCGACGTCCTGCGAAAGTCGACATATAATTAATCTGTAGAAAACTTGGTTCGAGTATAATACTATTGTTCTTTTATGTATATTAAACGACAATTCTATCATAGGTATTCTCGACGATTTTTTATGAAGAAAAAGGTTTTTCATGTCGCAAATTCCGGCTCAGTTATCGCTCTTTATGGTCTACATGAGCATCCTGTCGTATATCATTATAACCGCCATTATCACTTATCATTGCACACATGCCGGGCATTAACCCGTTACACAATTCAGCACGTGTTCTTAGCGCCATAACTGACATCACTCTGGCAACACTTCACCATCACGGGTTACCACAGATAATCAACATTCTAGCCCTTAAAGCGTCTGCCACATGCGTCCAACGCTCCTACAGAGATCAGTCAGTCAGTCCGAGAGATGACTATTGTTTGGGTCCGACCGTCTGGGACGTTGGTCCAACTTGTAACACTTATACGAGTACTAGCTGTTGCCCGCGACTCCGTCCGCGAAGAATAGGGTTATAAAAAATAGCCTACGACCTATTCTCAGGCCTACCGAATACAGAGAAAAAAGTTTCATAAAAATTGGTCAAGCCGTCTCGGAGGAGTTCGATAACAAACACCGTGACACGAGATTTTTATATATTTAGATAGATGTATTTTAAGCAAATCGTTTATTGTACAAAACTAAAGAATTAAACACAATTGACAAATAATTTATTGAATCAGGCGTTACTTTGCGGAGGTCCATATTAATGAACTAAAACAATTACTTTGCTCACCCGCGACCTTCGCCCCTTCGCGCTTCGCGACCGCGAAGGTCGCGGGTGAGCAAAGTAATTGTTTTAGTTCATTAACAATTGACAAACGTTGAGACATATGTACAATGGCGAACTTATTCCTTAAACTTGTCTTAGTGTACTTTAAAACAGTAACCGTAAATTACACAATAGTTAGTTACTTACCTACTACGTAATAGATTCAACACTCGCGTTTGACAACCGCTATACTTAATTCTACCAGCCGGGCTACCGCCGACGGTATACAGGGTTATTTGTAATTCACTAGCATCCTTTTAACCCTAAACTCCTACCACTTAAACAAATGTTTTTTGTTTTACGGCTTTTGTCGTAACTTAATATTTTCGGTGTAATAACGTTTTGAAAATTTGAGATTACCTCTTATTTTTACAATACTCTGTGTATTTGTATGGGAAAAAAAGTGCTTCATTTTAAAAAGTCGTAAAACAAAAAACATTTGTTTGAGTGATAGGAATTCAGGGTTAAGAGGATGTCAGTGAATTAAAAATAACCCTGTATAAGTTGGAGCTACATAGCACATTTTTCAGTATCAACTGCTAAATAAAATAAAAACGTTATAACTTTATGAAATACACAGCGGTGGGGAAATTATTGTATGGAGTGAAGTGTTCCAACTCAAAGAGGGTGCATACCGACACATCAGATCTACAATGTGGCAGACGCTTAAGATAATAAGTGTTCAGTGTTGACAAGCTTAGCAGTTTAGTTGGTGAGCCTTAGCTATAATTACGTGGCAATTTAAAAGTAAACCGACGGGGCACTGTTTAATCACTGCATTCTTGCCTATAGCCCCTATAGGCGATGGGATCTTAGAAAATTGTATACTTAGAAAGGTTAGAAATTCAGGTACAGTGTTATTTTTTGTATCTACTTATACTTAGCTTCGTTAAGTAATATTGTGGTTTTATTGTGTAAAAACTAGATTTGAATTAGTTGTCATGTAGCGCGATATAAGTGGAATACCCTGTATACTTATTTGTAAGGCTAAACGTATAGAGACGAAAGAAGTCGCTACAGTAGGTTTAAGTAGGTACCTAATGTCCAAGGAGCAAATTGAGCCAAGTCGCGTAAATGGCACAAAAAGAGCAACGCAGCTCGCAAGGTCCGGTACATCGCCCTCAACCAGTGTCATTGGTAAAGCGCGTACATACATGTCGGGTTGTTTGTATACTTACATATTACAGATGCATACATGCACTTAATTACGATGTGGTCGACCGAGTGCATCAGTTGTATTAAATGAAACTGTAAGAAAGATGACGCACTCTAGTGCACATAGTGTGGCATATTTCTTACAGTTTCATTCATTACTATTGGTGCGTGACACGCTCACGCATTTGGTCTGCGCCGGCCTTTATTCAAAATTACATTAAATTATTTTTTTCAGTCTTGGAGCTTTAAAAGTTAAATACGTTAGAAAAATAATTATAATAATTGATATCATGTGATACGTGACACCAATTGACCTAATCCCAAAGTTAGCAAAGCTTGTGTTATGGGTACTAGGCAATACATAAAAAACATTGAAAACCCACTCGAGAACAAACATTCGTATTTTTACACACAATATTTGCCCCGACCGGAGATCTAACCCGAGATTTCAATCTTCGTAGTGAGGTTCTCCAACCACCGGAGTATCCAGTCGTCAAAAACTTAAAAGAGTTAGACCAAGATAAGTCAGCAATGATTTTGATAGCACGCGCAGTGCATGTCAAAGTCAAAGTCAAAGTCAAAGTCAAAATTCTTTATTCAATTTAGGCATCAATTGATGCTCCTATGAACGTCGAAGAATCTACCACCGGTTCGGAAAAAACCCTGTTGAGAAGAAACCGGCAAGAAACTCAACAAGGTATATTTTTTTCAATCAGATCTACATTGTTATAAAATTACATACATCTAAAGTATTTAATACGATTCAATTTTTTAACACAGTAGATACGCTATTTGAGACTAGGGATCGCCAATGCGGATCGGAATTATTTCCAAACACCCTGTCCATGATATAGTCATTAATTTTATAGTACGCCTTAGATATTAATGTCTTCTTCACAATGGATTTGAATTTTGTATCAGTTTGTTCGGTTATTGTTTTCGGAATTTTATTATAAAAACGTATGCATCTTCCCAGAAACGACTTTTTAGTTTTAGCCAGTCTGTAAGATGGAACTTTAAGTTTCCCTGTGTTTCTAGTAGCCTTTGGCTTATCGACGTTAGTGGGAAAATCACATATGTTTTTTCTTACATACATGATTATTTCAAATATATACAACGACGGCAGGGTTAGGATACCTATTTCTTTAAAAAAAGATGTTAAAGAATCACGTGTCCTTAAGTTATATATCGCTCTGATAGCTCGCTTTTGCAAAATAAAAATTGATTCCAAGTCTGCAGCAGATCCCCATAAAATAAGGCCGTATGAAATGATGCTATTGAAGTAGGAAAAATACACCAACCGTGCCGTCGCCACATCGGTTAGCTGCCGTATCTTTCTGACTGCAAACGCAGCAGAGCTCAACCTATTCGCAATGGCTGCGGTGTGCGATCCCCACTGCAATTTAGAGTCCAGTGTTATTCCTAAGAATACCGTTGATTTTACAAATTCAATACTTTGACAGTTAAGTTTTATATTTGAGACTGAATTTGAATGAGGCGGATTTAACAATGAAAATTTAATACATTTGGTTTTCTTAGGGTTTAGTAACAAATTATTGGCAGCAAACCATGCGGATATCATAGACAGAGTTTCATTGGGTTCAGTGAAAACGGTGTCTTTTCTACTAACTTTGAACAGTAAAGAGGTGTCGTCAGCAAACATAACTATCCCTGATTTCTGACTCACCGTATAAATTAGGTCATTTACGTAAACCAAATACAAGAATGGCGCTAGAATAGATCCTTGAGGCACTCCCATTTCGACCACAGATCCCTCCGATACCGTTCCATTAACCGCTACTTTTTGTTTTCTCTATGTGAGGTAAGATTTGATGAGTTCTAAAGCGAGGTCACGAATACCATAGAAATTTAATTTACAAATTAAAGTGTCATGATCCACACAGTCAAAAGCTTTCGAAAGGTCGCAGAATACACCTATAGCATCATGTGATTTCTCCCAAGCTTGTAATATGAATTTAACTAAACTAATGGTTATTTATACGTCATAATTTCATAGAAGTTTGACGTTTAATATAACACTTGCACTGCGTACGTACTATCAAAGTCGTTGCAGACTTATAGTTGCACTCTATGGGCAGATGGACTCACAGGCGCAGTATTAAAAAAAAACTAAAATATTTATTAACGTGTTTATTTATCCTTGTATCATCACCAACAAGTTACAAAGTTACAAATGATTCAGTAGGGGCGAAGACTGCATGACGTCACCGCCGACATTCCTCCACCTCTTTAATTCTTTCTCAAGACGGAACTATATATGCATTAGGTAACCGGTGAAACGATATGAGATGGCTTTTATTAGAAACCGGCGCGGCGCGTGCGCGTCCACACCGGCTCAAACTTTGGGTGGTCATCTTCATAAGTATACAAATAAATTTACTTACCGTAAAAATATTTTTAGTTAAAACGGTATTAAGACGTCTACGCTTAGTTTTACCGACAGTAGAGCTTCAGTTAAGTTTTTTTTTGTGATGGAAAATGATCACAACCGCCCATAAATATAAGCAACTCAAAGAGAGCCATCAATCTGTTGCCGGCCTTTAAAGTAAGTATAATATAAACCCTTTTCTTGAAAGCCTCGATGTCATAGTTGTCTGGAAACACTGCTGCCGGAAGCTGGTTCCACAGTTTCACCGTAGGTACGTGGCAGGAAGTGCCGAAGACAACGTACAGTGGCAGACTGCCATTCATCGAGATGGTGACGATGGAACTTTGACTTTCGGCGGGAAGTGCGATGGTGGAATTTTGCAGCAGGCAGCAAATTAAACAATTCTTAACAGTTGCTCGTAACATTCGGTTGTCTTTATCTGATACTTTGGCATTTGCTTTTGCAAGGCCTAGACAAAACATTGTTGCAAATGCCGTATTGTTTAGGCTTGTCACCGTCTCATAACGTGTGACAGAATGAAATAGTGAATGCGATAGCAAGTGCCCGCGCTTAGGCAATACGGCCACTTGCTCGGTCTAGGGATAAAAAATTAAATCTTTAACACTGGGTTAGGGGTGACAGTTCCTTACATTTAGAAACTTCTTAACCCTGGGTTAGCACTTAACTTGGAGTTATACAGGGTTATTTGTAATTCACTAGCATACTTTTAACCCTAAACTCCTACCACTTAAACAAATGTTTTTTGTTTTACGGCATTTGTCATAACTTAATATTTTTGGTGTAATAACGTTTTGAAAATTTGTGATTACCCTACCTCTTATATTTACGGTACTCTGTGTATTTGTATGGGAAAAAAAGTGCTTCATTTTAAAAAGTCGTAAAACAAAAATCATTTGTTTGAGTGATAGGTACCTATTCAGGGTTAAGAGGATGTCAGTGAATTACAAATAACCCTGTATACCTGCTTAGCTAAAGCTGGATCGTGTAAGTCCGCCTAACTAAGGGGACAAGTTTTTTTTCTATACGCTGGCTGACAGACCACGGAGAAGCTCTTTAAGATTTTATAATGTAATACCTATTTCTGTACACAAAATCACAAAGATAACTAAGTTGACTGACCACGTGGTCGCTAAAGAATGCAGGAGTCCACTTAAGGATTCTTTTGCAATGATTGTTTTCTTATAAAGTCCATTTATCCTTCTCGCGATCTTTACAATATCCAGTCTGTATACCTACGGATTCTGATCAATCGTTTTCCTTGTTTGAATTTTTGAAATAAAGGTTCGTCTATACTATCGATGATTCCCCCAATGTCGAGATTGACAAACACTATCGGTTGGCCGTTGTGCGGTAGCTTCGGTGTGTGGTACTCGGATGAGAACCTAAAATAGACAAGACATTAAACAAAGATTTACACTCATGACATAATGTTAATCTAACAAAGTTACTGTGCTCAATGTCAAGTTTCAACTTCCATTAGTCTCACTATATTGACGTCACGTGCCAAAGCAGCTAATTTGAACAACAAACCCATGTTTAGTAAATACAAAGTTATCTATACTGTTAAAAGGCGCGTTGTCATCGCTCTGTCTAAAAGAAGTCAGTATGTAGCCTTCGTTAGTTCAAAATTTGGACACAATAAAAGTTAAGTTTGTAGGGCAATAAATTGACGATTCTTACGCGGTATGATGGCCGCGAACTCGTCGCCATAAATAATGAACATTATTATGGCTGTAAATAACTCAATATTCAATATTATTGAGATTAAATTTAAATATATAATACTATACGACGCCATCATTTTTACAACTTCTCGATGCCAATATTATTCGATTAGCGCCGCTTTTGCTGGCTTTTATAATCTAACGCCGTCGGCATCATAATCGTTGTCACCGCTTCTTTTTGTCACACGGTAGGTATAGGCTACTGAGGGTAAAATGAGATCGTGAAGGAGATGGCGGGCTCTCGCGCGTTAGACAATACGGCAGCAGAGGTCCTAAGTTACAAGATTAGAGTACCTATGTGTATACTTATAATGATGACTGATGACTTATGGCACTGAGACGTGGCCGCTAACGATGGGCCTCATAAGAAAGCTCAAAGTCACTTAGAAATGATGAAATCCGCGCAAGAAATCAGTCACCGATATAACTCGAAGAATCGCCAGACTCAAGTGGCAGTGGGCAGGGCACATCGCTCGTAGAACAGATGGCCGATGGGGCAAAAAGGATGGAACGACGACCTGGTTAAGGTTGCGGGATCGCGTTGGATGCGGATGGCACGGGGCCGATCTGTTGGCGAGCCTTGTGGGAGGCCT
The DNA here is from genome assembly GCA_947859365.1 of Archips crataeganus. Lineage (NCBI taxonomy): Eukaryota > Metazoa > Arthropoda > Insecta > Lepidoptera > Tortricidae > Archips > Archips crataeganus. Next base: position 22,377,568 of record OX402048.1, read on the forward strand.
ATGTTCAGCAGTGGATGTCTTTCGGCCGAAATGGCCACTGTCACTTGAGTCTGGCGATTCTTCGGGCTTGTCGGTGTTTCATCATTTCTAATCCCGATCCCGCATAGAAACTCCGAGCATGGCCCTCTCCACCGCCTTCTGAGTGACTTTGAGCTTTCTTATGAACGACGACGATTAATCGAAGAATTAGTCTCGGCTGGGCAGCGTTCGGGAAGCTCCGCAATATCTTGTCATCCAATATGTATTACCACAATGTCTCAAGTCAAAAGTCTGACCGGTGTGTGTTGCCAGTGATGGCTTATGGCACTGAGACGTGGCCGCTAACGATGGACCTCATAAGAAAGCCAGTTGTAATATTTCAGATTAATTATATGACGCACAGCATTTCCATTACGAAGTGATAAACTAACAAGAGAGCCACATACTTAATACAGAGAACCAGTTTATGGTGGACATCGAAGAGGCGGTACAGAGACGTCGTTTGATACAGCTGTATGACAGCCTGCTTCCGATGCCGATTCCTTTAGTTCTTTCATTCGCCATCGACATGTCTAGACAGACTGGCAAAATGTAAAGATAAATTAGTAAGTTACCATATTAAGCTTTCTTATTGGTACTAAAAAAAACATCATAATTATCATCATTTCAGCCGAAAGATCGAATCAATCAATATATGGAAATAACTAGCTTTTGCCCGCGACTCCGTCCGCGTGGAATTAGTAATTTGGGCAGCTTATTTTTTTATCCAAATTGCTTTTTCATCAATTATGGCTCTCCTTAGTTCCTCGATAATAAAAAAATTACCCCCCCCGCACCCTCCAACCCGCTCCCTCCCACACTCCCCCCGCTTTTTTTTTGTCAAATATCTTGAAAACGGTGCATTCTACGGCAAAATTAATGAAATTTTCATCCCCCCTTTAATGCCCCCACACTCTCTCCCCCGCACCCTCTCCCGCACCCCGCACCCTCCCCCGCACCCCCCCCCCCATCCCACCCCCCCTTGGTGTTTTTGTCAAATATCTTGAAAACGGTGCATCCTACGGCAAAATCAATGAAATTTTCATCCCCCCTTTAGCACCTCCACACCCTCTCCCCGCACCCCCCCGTTCCCCGCACCCCCCCAACCCCACCCCCCGCCCCCTTGGTGTTTTTGTCAAATATCTCGAAAACGGTGCAAATCAATGAAATTTGAATCCTCCCTGCGAAGCCCCCGCACCCCCCCCCCTGGTGTTTTTGTCAAATATCTTGAAAACGGTGCATCCTACGGCAAAATCAATGAAATGTTCATCCCCCTTAACCCCCCCCCGCGCCCCCCGACCCCCCCACCCTCACCCCCCTCAACCCCCCGCCCTGGTGTTAACACTGAAAGAATTTCTCAAATCGGAGTAGTAGTTCCTGAGATTAGCGCCTATATAGAAGTTTTACTTCAAAACCCCCCATTTTGAAACATTCTTCCGCTCCGCTCCGCTCCTATTGGTGTTAGCGTGATGATATATAGCCTATAGCCTTCCTCGATAAATGGGCTATCTAACACTGAAAGAATTTTTCAAATCGGAGCAGTAGTTCCTGAGATTAGCGCGTTCTAACAAACAAACAAACAAACTCTTCAGCTTTATATATTAGTACTAGCAGCCCGTCCCGGCTTCGCACGGGGTAGACAATTATTTATTTTTGGAAATTTGGATATAAAACACTTTTTTTCACAAATATTTTTATTTATTAAAAAATTATTATTTATTATTTATTAATTATTACAGACGTGCACGCCCCACTCCTGTATTTCAGTGCCCCCTCCACCCCGCCCGCCGCGATGCCCGGCGCGCTTTTCAGACTGCATCGCAAACAACGGCCACGGCGCTATGGCGGTTTTGTTTACTGTTTGAATTTTTTAATTCGTAATATCTTTTGAATGGAAAGTCCAATTTAAATAATTTAAAAACTATTTTATAGGTAGTTAAATGGTCTTTACCATTAAATAATTTATTTGGATAAGGATTAATATAAACACATAAATAGCATGGTTTGAATTTGGTTAGCATTTTCATTAATGTTTAAAATGAAAAAAGTTGTTGTAGTGACATAACTACAATAGTTGGACATATGCTACCGCGGAGTTTTTTGTAGACCTTATGATGTTCTTCAATATTGTTGTACATTATTTTGTTCTATCGCTAATAGTTTCGGCAGCGCATTCGACGAAAGACATTTTAAGACTCATTTTTCTACACCTTCGGTTACATTGTTCAAATTTTACCAAGGATCCCTAATTTTTTTCAAAATGAAATGTAGCCTATGTCAAATTGGAAGAATGTAGCATTCTATTGGTGAAAGAATTTTTTAAATCGGCCCAGTACTTTTTGAGCCTATTCATTACAAACATACAAACATAGGTACAAATCTTTCCTCTTTATAATATTAGTGTAGATAGATTGTCTAAGTACTTACCATAGTTAACAATATGTACAGGGGTGTTCGTTCAGTCAAGCTAACAAAACCACTTGATGAAAGGTTTCGTTAATTTTTATAAATTAATAAATAAATAACGATAAAATAACATAAGGGCCGGCGCTCACTGACGGCATGGCACGGCATGACACGGCAGGTTACATTACATACGAATTTTACCGCAGCATCCCTCGGCACGTCGCGGTATCGTGGTATCGAAATAAAGTAACATGAATTCTAAACTCATTGAAATAAGATTCAAAATAACTTGATAGTAATAAAATCCTTTGCCGTGCCATGCCGTCAGTGAGCGCTGGCCCTAATAATGTTATAGAATGACAGTGGAACGTCATAATTATACATAGAATATCTTCCAATATCTTCCTAAAAGTAAAACACCATAAATTTACAGGAAGTCACAAATGTCAAAGTAAAATAATAAAAAATAACCCTCCTTCGCCAGTCGGGTAAAAAGAAAAACCCATTCAAATAGCGGATTACGAAACCACGCAAAGCAAATATTTTCAGTTCTAAGATAATATGGCTTGAGTATTTTTACGACCTTTGCGACATTCCGCCATTGTTTTCCGAGATTAACTGATATGACTGCGTAATTGTGCGCCGGCGCAGGAAATAATAAGTGATCAAACGAACTTACCTGTGATGTTCGATCATTATTATACGAAGTGCTTCGTTCGAAGATATATGTTTACCATGCAGCTTCTTGACGTCACTCGGCAACTGAACGCAATTTTAGAGCCCAATCCTAAAAAAAAAAAAAAACTAAACGCACCATGTATTGTTTCTGGCAACTCATGTCATGTGTCATTCTGTTTAGAGTTAAAATTAACCGTATATCAACTTAACTATGGGTTGGGTGGGTAGGGAACATATATCTTCGAACGAAGCACTTCGTATAATAATGATCGAACATCACAGGTAAGTTCGTTTGATCACTTATTATACTGCATGCTTCGTTCTCGATATATGTTTACCATGCAGATGTTCAGAGAAGTATAGTTAAGTTGAGATTGTCACATTAACAATAAATGTTTGAATTTATTTTAGAAATTGTTTATTAAAATAAGAACAAAATTAAACACTGTTACTTCTTAACCTGAGATCTTATTTATAACATCACAGTTTGAACTTAATTAGTCTTGGGACTTCCCCAAAATATATGCAATAACATGTAGAAACTATCTATGATCTACATCCATCCATTAATATTTATTATATTATTTTATAATTAATGCAACATCCATAGAGTATCCTTCAATGAATACTATACTTAATAATTTTATTTAAAACATTAGTTTATGCTACTGGTAAGTTCTGTACCTAGGACGGCGCAAGCAAATTCACCAGGTGTGTCAATAATTGGTCTATTATAAAATTTTGCAAAAGTTGATGAATTCTGGGTCCAACCTGCAGTCTTCCTAATCACATCCAATGAAATACCTTTAAATTGGGCCGTGGAAGTAGCGGCGTGGCGTGTGCTATGTCCAGAAAATATAGTTGTATCTATACCACAAGTAAATAAAACCCCTTTTATCCAACGACCAATAGTAGAGGCAGAAATCGGTTTATGTGGTTTGCCTATTGATATTAACAAAAGGTTGTGATTTCCCCTTAAATTTTGAGTAAAGTTTATATAATCACATAAAGTTTTAGCAGGGCAAATTTCTGGCTTTTCAAAATAGGGTAAATAGAGATTAGGTTGGCTGCGGCCTGGACCAGATGTTTTGATTATATCAGTTATAATTATGCTTACTCCGTTATTAGACATTTGTATATTACTCAATTTTATAAGTGATAATGTCTGAGCCCGCTGTGCGGTGCTTAATGCAAGTAACATTACTAGCTTTTTCGTAATCTGATCTAAATTTAAGGACATATTTGGGGTCCAATCTTGTAATATGGCAAGTACTTTATTTGGATCCCATGTTGATTGATATTTTGCCAAAGGAGGTTTAGTTTTATAGAATCCTTTAAATAGCCGCTTAATGCGATCATCACTCCCAATTTTAGAGCCTATAATTAAGGAAAGAGCTGACTTGTGGGAATTTAAAGAACCATAGGAAGCTCCAGAATTAAACTGTTTTGTTAGAAAAAACATTATCATAGGTACAGATGGTTTATATATATCTATATTATGTTCTTGGCAAAACACCCACCAAATTTTATAAGAAGTATTGTACTGTTTTAAAGTGGAATCAGAAAGAGATGCAAACATTACTTCTATTGATGCTGGAGGGATGGCTCGTTTCAGCCAGGCCTGCCTGATAATATCCCGGCAATTAGTGTAAGCTGGCTGTGTAGGGGGTGGCTGGCCCTGAAAGGAGAATGTAGTAAGTATTTTTTGGGCTCAAAGAATATTAACTCTGATATGAGCAATGTACGCATCAACGGATACCAGGCCTGTGAAGGCCAGTATGGCATTACTAGAATACCAATCGCCTTATCATTTCTAATTTTTTGTATACATTTTAAGATCAAGCTAAAGGGAGGAAATGCATAAAAGAAATGACTAGTCCAAGAGATTGTAAAAGCATCTATGTTGCTTGCATCTGGATCTGGTTTCCATGATATGTAAGTAGGGCATTTAGCATTAGCCCGGGATGCAAATAAGTCAATATCAGGAGTTCCAAACTTGTTTACAATTTTTTGATATGCTGCGGTATTCAATTCCCATTCAGTATCTGGATTTATCTTGCGAGATTCTTTATCTGCTTCTTTGTTTTCAGAGGATTTTATATAAGATGCATATAGCCATATTCCTCTTTCTTCACACCACTGCCATATTGATCTGGCTAGATTATTTAAATGTGGGAATTGAATGCCGCCCATTCTATTAATATATGCTATGGCTGTTTTATTATCAACACGTAACAAGATGTGTAACTGTTGTTTATTTTTAACAAAATATTTTAATGCCAAGAATATAGCAAGTAGTTCTAGGAAGTTTATATGATAAGATTTCTCATCCTCCTTCCAAAATCCATTTGCCTTTATTTTGTTACAGACAGCACCCCACCCAGTCCGTGAAGCATCAGTAAATATCTCCAGATCAAATTTATGATATGCTATACTTCTATATGTAGTACTGATATTATTAAGCCACCAGGCCAAATCCAATTTAGTATCGGGGTGTAATGTCATAATTGTATCATAATTACCCATGTTTTTAGTTAAGTACATAAACTTGTGGTGCTCTAGGAGCTTAGTATAAAGCCAGCCATATGTAGTAGCAGGGCATGCTGCAATTAATGTGCCAATTAATTTAGCAAAGTCGCGAATAAGGCATTTATTGAGTTTTAAATAATACTGTACTGATTTTTGAATGTTAAATTTTTTATCTATAGGCAACTGTAGTGTCATATTTCTGGTATCAAAGATGAATCCTAAAAATTGGCAGCATTGTGTGGGTTGAATGATACTTTTATCAAAATTTATCACAAAACCAAGACACTCTAATAGAGAAATTGTTTTCTGTACATTGTCTAAACAATCTTGATAATTAGACCCTATACACAATATGTCATCCAGATATTGGACAGATTTGCATCCTTTTTCCCGTAGATGTGTTACCACTACTTTCATAAGTTTTGTAAAAACATAAGGCGCTGAACTTAAACCATATGGAAGAGCAGTAAATTCATATAGTTTATCATAGTGAAATCGCAAATATTTCCTATGTTGTGGTTTGATGTTCACAAGTAAATAGGATTCCTTTATGTCAATCTTTGCCATATAATCACCAGGAGAAAGAAGGTTCATTGCAGTTCTATAGTCTTCCATTTTGAAATGGGAATCTTTAACAAATTTATTGAATAATTTTAAATTTAAAATGAACCTTTTACCGCCATTTGGTTTGGGTACAAGAAATATTTTTGATATAAACTGGCCAGTACAGGGTGTGCAAGGAGAAACTGCACCTATTGTGAGTAGGTTTTGGATGGCTGTCTGCATGTCGTCATACTGTCCATCAGAGCTATTGTGAGGTGGGCAGCAGGACCCAACCACAGAGTTTTGATAAGGCTCTGTTACTAATGGGATTGAATATCCCTTTATATATTCAAGTGTGGTTTTATCTTGACATATTTTTGTCCAACAGTTAAAGAAATGCGCCAATCTACCAGCATGACTCACCTCTACGGACGAGGAGCAGGTTGTTTGGGTGGAGGGACTCGGGGTTTCCTCGCAGTTGGTTGATACTGCTGGCCTTGGTATTTGCGTGGGTATGTTGAAGACTGTGTTCTCTTGTGTCCGCCCTTGGACATTGTCTTCTGATGGTTGAATCGAGGGGGACCATTGGGGTTTCCCTGACGGTTAGGGACAGGAACCACTTTTTTAATTGTTTTTCCACTTCTTTGGACACTTTGTAGAGCCTTAATTTTTTCAGTTAAATTTGTACCATATAAATATTCATCTCTTTCAACATCCTTGATAACATCAAGAAATTTTTTGTCCAGTACGGGAAAAACCAGATTTTTTCTGGATTTTGTTTGGGCATGGTGCAAGTCTGTTAGAACCCTGCCTGTCTCACTAAGCACCGATATAAGGTTCAGTCTGTCTACCTGGTCATTGTTTATCAAAGACGACAATGCGGTGCTCAAGATGGTCAACCCAATGCCTAGTTGGTTTTGCTCTTGTTCAATTTTCCTGTCTCTGTTTACTATATTGTCACTAATCGACGCCATGATTTCGGGATTTAATTTTGGTGCTTTCAGTAAGCTACAGTTTTCTGGCATTAATTTGTCTAGAAGTTTGTCTTTAGTTTCTTTTGGGAGACCGTTTTTTAGTATGGTCGACCAAATTCTAGCCAAGTCATTATTGATGGGTGGACCAAACGATGGTTTTTCTGGCATCAAGTCCCCTAGGGCCAGGAGCACGTCAGGACTCGTTGTAGGTTCCTCTGCAATTGACTCCACTGTGTCCACCGCACCTGGTGGTATTTGTGGTGAGAGAACATTTTCCGCTTCACCTGCTTCATGCATATTGTGAGCATAACCAATATAGTTTTCGTCGTCAGTTTGATCTGAAAATGACAAGTTCATCTTGTCAATTGATGTACAAAAAAGTACCAAAACTGCTTAAACTACACCACACGGATGATGTTTAAGAGCAAGAAGACAACGTCCGTATATCTCGTATACGCCCCGTGTCAAGTAATCGCGTCAGTGTATCACGTACACCACCCGCGTCCATGTATTTGAGGTTATGAAAATTTTTCAAGAGAATCCATGCGGTTTCGCTGAACCCAATACCCCGTAATCGCATCGAACATAGATTGATTCTGTAAATTTTGTATTAATGGAAAACAGGTATAATTAAATATTTTTACCTTGTAAAGATGTGTCCTCAGCTTCCGAGGAGGTAGCGGCCTGCTCCAGCCGCTTACGTTTTAAACTTTTTTCGATGTGTTTTAGTTTTTTAATATAATAATCCACGTCGTGTTTCTTTTTCGGCATTTTTGGAGTTAGTTGTAGCAAAATAACACAAATATTTAGTAAGAAATACGATGAGAATACGTTACCGTTGCCGCGCAAACGAAAAGAATGACACATGACATGAGTTGCCAGAAACAATACATGGTGCGTTTAGTTTTTTTTTTTTTTTAGGATTGGGCTCTAAAATTGCGTTCAGTTGCCGAGTGACGTCAAGAAGCTGCATGGTAAACATATATCGAGAACGAAGCATGCAGTATAATAAAACAAGTTCAACAAAATAACTGGAGAGCCTAAGGCTGCGGCTCCACTGAGGCGGAGACGAGCGGAGCCGCAGCCTTATGTATACGTGATGTCGGACAAACAGAAATAAACCGGCCAAGTGCGAGTCGGACTCGCGCACGAAGGATTCCGTACCATCTAATATTATAAATACCTCGTGTCACTGTGTTTGTTATCGGATTCCTCCGAGACGGCTTGACTGATTTTTATGAAACTTTTTTTCCACATTCGGTAGGTTTGAAAATTAGGTTGTAGGCTATTTTTTATACCCCTATTCTTCGCGGACGGAGTCGTGGGCAACAGCTAACTATTTATAAAAACGGCAAAAAAATCACGTTTGTTGTATGGGATACCCCTTAAATATTTATTTTATTCTGTTTTTTAGTATTTGTTGTTATAGTGGCAACCGAAATACATCATCTGTGAACATTTCAACGGTCTAACTATCACGGTTCATGAGATACAGCCTGGTAACCGACGGACAGACGGACGGACAATGGAGTCCTAGTATACGGAACCCTAAAAAGAAAATTTCGATCAAATGAATCAGGACATTTTGGGTGGCTGTGATAGAAAGGCTCCGTTCCATTCACGCATTTCTATGAAATTCGGAGTACAAGTTGTGGAGTACTGTTCTCACCTCTGGGCTGGGGCGGGGCACCCAAGTACCAAAATTCTTCCATTTGACCGCATCCAACGTAGAGCTGCTCGATTTGTCGATAATCAGGCACTTTCTGGCCTACTCGATCCGTTGGCTTTGCGGAGGGATGTGGCGTCTCTCTGCATATTATACCTACCGTATTTATCATGGGGAGTGTTCTGACGAACTGTACGAATTGCTGCCTGCGGCTAAATTCCACTACCGCACTTCGAGGAACCGTCTGTCATTCCATCCTCACCATCTTGATGATTGGCAGTCTAGTACCGTGCGTTTTAAGCGAAACTTCTTTCCTCGCACGACGAAGATCTGGAATCAGCTTACTGCGGTAACATTCCCGGAGCGTTACAACTTAGGGATCTTTAAAAAGGAGCCTACCAATTCCTAAAAGGGTCGGCAACGCACCTTTGATTCCTTTTGTGTTGCGGGTATCCATGGGCGACTTGACTCTTATATAAAAAAAAAACAAAGTTTTTGAGTGGATGCTCTCATGTTTCTGTAATCATCATCATTTGTCGGTAGAGGTCAGCTGTTGAACAAGGGCTCCATCCTAGATCACCACAACGAACTCTTGCGATATCGTGAGTCCACTTAGGCTGACTTGCACAGACCCGAGTTAACTAAATAACCCCAAATTAAGTGCTAACCCAGGGTTAAGAAGTGTCAAAATGTATGGAACTTTCATCCTTAACCCAAGGTTAACGGCTTAAATGTTTAACCCCAGACTGTGCAAGTGTCCCTTACTGGGTGTCCTGCCAACACCTCGCCTTCCGATTCGCCACTCATGTTTCTGTAATGTACACTTTAAACGTCCATTTTCCTCAGTTTATGGAGCCTGAAGTGAAAGTTACGTTAATAAAGTACGCCATACAATTGATAAGACTCGGATAAGAGTTATCGGCCGCGCCAAACAAACGGGGTTGACATTTTACTGACCAGAGAAAATGCGTCTCAAACACTTTGGAAAGTAAAATCTTTAGAAATTGTGGCTGTGAGGACGTGGCTTATTTGGTGTCTGTGCAGCGTTACGACTAGAGAACAATTAAACCAACGAGTACTTCTTAATCCTTATTTGGTAATATATGCTATTCTCGGAGTTTCTCTGCGGGATCGTATTAGAAATGATGAAATCCGCGCAAGAACTCAAGTCACCGACATAGCTCGAAGAATCGCCAGACTCAAGTGGCAGTGGGCAGCACATCGCTCGTAACTGATGGCCGATGGTGCAAAAAGGTTCTCGAGTGGCGTCCACGGACTGGAAGACGCAGTGTAGGTAGGCCTCCAACAAGATGGAGCGACGAACTGGTTGAGGTCGGGAACGCGTTGGATGTGGATGGCACGGGACCGATCTGTTTGGCGAGCCTTGGGGGAGGCCTAAAATGGCTGGACTGTTTTTAATTTATATTCGGTATGTATGTAGATAGTTGGTCGTCCGAAATAATACATAGGCTACTTTTTATCCCGATAATCCCATGGGATCCATGTAAAATTGTAAAATCTTCACCGCTAAATATAGAGACGTGATAAGACGTGATCTTAAAAATTGCACGGGTGTTAGCAAACGTAGCTGTTACGGTAAAAATACGGTTAAGTTAAAAGCAAGGTAAATATTGCACTTCAGAGTCCTAAAAGTTCGTTATAACACCAACACACCACCACTCTAAATGCAGCAAAAAACATCCGTATGTGTTGACTTGACACTTTATGGCTGCGTTTCCACCAGAGATGTGCGAGGATGCGTTGCGAGGGATGTGTGTGTCATGAACCAATGGAAACACTTCATTTAAAAGGTCCTAAGTGAATGAAGTGTTTCTATTGGTTTATGACACACACATCCCTCGCAACGCATTCTCGCACATCTCTGGTGGAAACGCAGCCTAAACGCGCTGACTGATGCTTTTTCAATGCGGTTGCACGTGGCAAAGGACTAGCGCCAATCAGTCAGACAGTCAAAAATAACGAAATATAAAAAAAACTGTTCCAAATACTTGCACAATTAGTCATTAAAAATAAAAAGAATTGTTTTAATATGCGCAACACGTAATTTTATTAATATTAATTTATTCGTACAGCTTACGCATTACCATTACATTAATAAGTTACTGAGAAACAGAAGAATATTATCTCATAACATAAAATTCTGCTTAAAATAATAATTAAACATTTTAATAAGTTTTTCCTCATAATATATTTCAATTTAAGCTTAACTTTTTTGCTCAAACCGTGATGGCACTGGCTGGTTTGAGGCCTCCTCATTCCTCATTGTTCATTTATTTATTCTGTTATATTCTATCTGTTTAAGTTCTAATTTCAAATTTTGGAGCAATGACGGTTTTGAGTCAAGGTAATTCAAACAATATTTTACTAAGCCCCGAGTTGGACTTAGTATTTTCGAGTATGCGTCAAGCAAATATTTAAAGCAAATAAAGAAATAAACAAAGCAGTAGCATGGATGAACCTTTTTCCTGCTCATCTTTGTGTCTGAAAGGCGTGGGACTTTAACTGTTGAATATCTTGCCACTCGTCGCATTTTGCCCGTGTAATGCAAATCAGGATATACGAGAATAGGCGGCTAAACCCGATTTGCATTAAACGGCTAAAATACGAACAGGGGCAAGTTGCTCAAAAATTAAACTTGATGACCATATGTCTTTAGATGATGACGAATTTCCTCACAATCAATGTAGGTACACAACCTTGCTGGTGCGGGTTATGCACGACCAATGAAGGAACGACAATAATGCACGACCTGGGCCCAATTGCATAATAAAATACAAGCAAATAGTATTAGTGAATTTCAATACAAAATAGCTAATACTATTAGCTTGTAATTTGTTATGCAATTGGGTCCTGATAATCCAAAACCTCATGTAACACCATGTCGTATTTTAACCGCTCCCACCTTTGCCATACATGCCAGATGGCATGACACAGCCTGCGACGCCTCAAATTGATATAATTTCAGAACAATTGGACACGGATTCAAATCATGGTCATCCGGAGAATAACAATGATTAAGACTGAGTTTATGTTTGAGGCACGTGGAGATACTTAGCAAACTGAATTTTAGCTTAATTAGATAATTAAGATAATTAAGCTAAAATTCAGTTTGCTAAGTATCTCCACGTGCCTCAAACATAAACTCAGTCTTAATCATTGTTATTCTCCGGATGACCATGATTTGAATCCGTGTCCAATTGTTCTGAAATTATATCAATTTGAGGCGTCGCAGGCTGTGTAAACATCGCTGCAAAGCATTAACGTCAGCGAACATGAATCATGGTGCCATTGAGGGGCTTGCCATGATAACAACACCTTTAATGGCTATAATTATCATATTACGTTGCTTTTCCTTGATAGTGTTTATTGAAATTTTTTGAGTCCGTAATCTAATTATCCAAGCTTAAATTTTTAAGATAAATACAATACAATACAATACAATGACTCTTTATTGTACACCACAAAGAAAACAACACAGAAAAACAAGTACATGGAAAAAAATATACTAAGGTAAGCAATAGGCGGCCTTATCGCTTCGAAGCGATCTCTTCCAGGCAACCATTTAACAAAGGAAAACAACAAAAAAAAAATATATTTAAGGACGTATTTAATTTACTTAAGGACCTGAGCACTTTTCAGCTTGATTGGCAGGTGCATGCCCAGGTTAGGGAAGTGTGGCAGAGGAAAGGGAAGGCCTTTGCCTAAAAGTGGGACGTAGCCTACGGGCTATATAAAAAAGACACTTTAAAAAGATATAATTTAAAAAGGGATACCTGTTTTATAAGCAAGCGATAAAAAACTAAAACATATAATGTTTATCTATCAATCAATGCATAGTTTTATTTTAGTTTTGTTTATTGTACTTTGATCTAGAAACTGGAGGGTCATATCATGTTTTAAATCTAATCAGACTTCCTGAAGAAAGCATGAAGGAAAGGGCAAACTATAAAAACTTTTTACATTTTCTTTGGTAGGACAGTGACTGCATTTGTTTGGTCAACAGCATTTGAACCGTAAAAGGCTTTTCCTAATCACACTAAACCTTTTATCCCCTAACGGACCACATACACTAGATAGAGTTAGCTATATCGCCGATTAGTCGATTACTGACGCAAGCGATAAAGGAAATTAGTAAAATCAATTTGCGGCACCTTTGTTGGCTATTTTACGAGTTAAAGGACTTAAAGCCATTTGTGCTGGACAAGGTATTAAACCGATTACAGTTAATTCGCTACGCTATCCCCTGCAGGTGCACAGTGACGAGCAAGAATAACGGGACATTTTCTGTACAAAGTTGTATGAAAAGTGACCAGCTATTTTGCTTGTCAGTGTAATTGGGAAAGCGCCCCGAAATCTCGCTATATTAATTGTCATTTCCCTACAGCTGAGAGGCTTTCTTTTCTTCTCTTTCGGCAACTATTAAAGTGGTATGCGTTCGTTCTATCACTCCTATAGTTTATGGGTAGGTTAGTGAGATAAAGTGAAATAAATGCTTGTTTTCCTTAATATTAATATGTAAAAAGAGAAGTCCTGACTGACTGATTGACTCATCAACGTCCATCGCAAACTCTTGGACTTAGAAAGTTTAATTGCATAAAGTTTTCTATTACGATGTAGACAAGAAATAAGAAAAGAATTTCATGTCCAGAAGATTGTGCAATGGTAAGTTTGTTTGAATATTATTGACAGCTAAGTCTGAATACGCCTTTCAAAACTACATAATGTTATCGATTATTCAATACCGTTCTATTTTCATTCAAACCTAATCAAATGTAGTGACGATTTGAATGAAATGAGTGATAATTTTCCATAGTATTGTAGCAGCAGTTGCATTGTGCTTAGATAGCCATCTAATCTCATAACTCCCAAATGTGTCGTAACGTAATGCATTGTATTTGTTCGGAGTTACTATATTTACTAACGCAATTTGGTTCGAATCCATTTCGAGTCCAAACATATTATACATTTAACAAACAATGTATTCATTAATGGTACCGATTACAAGTATTACAACATTGTGTGCATTGACAGCGTCAAAATTAATAAACAAATTGATGTATAACTTGTACTAATTTTACAATTGTAATTTTTGGGAACGTATTAAAATATATAAAGTTTAAAACGAATAATGGACAAAATACATAATGGTCATAATATATACTAAAATTTTCTATGAAACTATTGATAATACGAACTTTTTTAATCGTGTAATCTACAGATTGGTTTAGGTTAGGTTAGGTTTATTTTATGAAAATCCTGTAAAGTTGAGAATTTCCAAGAAAATTGCATTATATCAAATGACCATTATGTATTTCGTCCATTATTCATTTTAAACTTTATATATTTTGATACGTACCCGTAATTTTTATTTTGGTTGTTTATTATTGACTTCTGCAAATATTACAAATAACAAGTGTTTGATAAAATAATATTTATTTAATGACTTTTTTTGACGTTTTTTTAGAGAATTTGTTATGGACTGTACTAAGTACTTGGATAGTAATCCAAATTGCATGTTCGTACCAAATCCGATCTCTAGAAGTGGGTGAAATTCGATTTGCAAGACTTGAAGACAATCGACATAAGTACATACGGACAAACAAAATAATAGTTTGCAAAAATAGCCAATGCTTCAGCGGTATTTTCTTGTACGCTGATGGTAGTCATGCTTTTCTTGTATTGGCTTGCATAGTCACCGAAATAAGTGTCCAATGCAATGCAACGTCTGACTCATCTCCTATACCTACACTGACAAACAAAAACAAAAAGTCAATTTCTACTACAAGTTCTATACAAAAAGCTCTTTTATTGTCGTTCGTGGATAAATAGGTAATACATGTTACTTTAAAATTAATCTAGAATATTTTAGCAGGTGATTGGGCGAGATGACCAAACATCGCTGTACCTAGTTGTCCATTATCTCAAGTTTAAATTATGTCCGGTATTTTGAACTCCGTATGTTTCCAGGTGTCTCCCGAAGTCCGAATGGCGCTGCCGCCAGCGGCGCGTGCGCCGGACCCAGCGGCCCTGGCGGCCTACTGGGCCGAGTACGAGGAGCTCTGCCGGCAGCTCAGCTCGGGGCACCCCACTGACGATGACGACAACCTCTATGAAGGTAAGGAAGGATACGGAAATCGATGAATTAGCTGGAGGATTAGCACGCTGAAGTGGCAACGGGCTGGTCACGTCTGCCGTAGAACCGGGAATCGTTGGAGCAGACGTGTTCTAGAGAGGAGACTTTGGAAATGCGCAGTGTAGGACGCCGAGCGACACGGACTGATGACTTCAGGAGGATAGATGGCAGCGGCTGGATGAGGGTAGCCCAGGATTGCGAGTTTTGGCGCAATATGAATGAGACTTACAGCGGGATAGCGGGACTAGATACTTATTACATACTTATGCCGCGCAGCCGCACAAGAGACCTGTAGTATTATTGTCTTCTGTTTAAATATTTTAACTAGGCATCAATACCCGATGAAAATTAACATAAATTATTACTCACGATGATTTTTCGAGTAGTTTGACCTAAAAACCTATAGCTCTGGGAATTCTAAGCTTATGTCCTTTTTTCATGAATGTTATTATTTTCGGGGTTTAACAGTCCAATGGGCGGTTACTAGGCAAGCGTGCCTTTAATCCACAGTTATCATGCATGACCTAAATTTAGGTAAATTTAGGTGAAGTGCTTCGTGTTAATTAAAGGATATCGATTTCTAAGAAAGCAATCATTTCATTTGTTCTCTATAATCGGTCAGCTGATTTTATATCGCATAATTTAATTATGAAATAAGATTGTAAGATTATAATTGATAAGATACGGGCAGACAAAAGGAAATGCCAGACGACATTGACAACTGGCGTGGCGTTACTTCATAAAGTTACTAAAAGATTTCGTCGAAGAAATGTAAAAATCTTAACGTAGTTTTTGAGAAAAACGAGGAAACAATATACGATACAATTCTTAGTCATTAAAATTTGGTGTAAAATGAGTCACTTTTTTCAGTGTTTTGTTATGGAGATAAGAAACAAAACAGAAACAAGAATAACAATAATACATAACTTCTGATTACAATTATAATGTATAGTAATAGATTATGAAATGTGCCTGCGATAAGCTGATTGTTGAAATGTACAAAAAAACGCTTTATTATTTGAATGAATAACATTAAGTGTAAATATTAGCTTACATTAAAACAGTTCTGAATTCATAAACAATGACTTAACCTAAAAATATATTATACAACCTTTCTTAACTTTAATCAATGCAATGTAATTTTAAGACATTATATTGACCATTGGAATTGCAAGATTTGTTTACGTTCTTAATTACGATGGTTGCTTTTAATATCCCTAGCAACCAATAGGAAGAGCTAGCCGAAAATCGTGGCAAGTGGCGACAACTTATTCACAAAGGCCAATCAAGGCATGACGATGCCTGGTTTGAGTCGCTGAGGGAAAAACGCATAAAGCGCCACAACCCGGCCACCAACCCTCGACCATCTGGGGCTGCGTACACTTCGCAGTTTCGCTGTCGCTCGCGAGTGCGGCCGAGGGATCATATCCCGTATCGGTCTTTTTAGCTACGAGCGGAAGTGTCGCCAGGGTGCTACTTAAATCATCTGTCACAGATGTAAAGGCCTATTATTATTAGTTACGAGATGTCAAAAAACAACTTGCTGTTGAAGTAAAATTTTCTTATTCGCAAGTTTGTTTTTCTCTTTCTGAATCAATACAATGAGAGACAAAGGAACACTCTATCAGTTATTATAAAAAATACTGTTGACATTTCCAGACAGAAAAAGTCGCAAAAAGTTGAGGTTTCAATTTAGACATTATTGTAGGTACTTTTTTAGCCAATGACGTGAATGTTGTAACTGGTTGTAACGCAGAGGTTTGCCTTAATATTTCCTGTCACTATTTTCGCAATACACTTGACTTTCTCGGAATGCCACGGGTCAAGAGCCGCAGGCGCAATGTCATTCCTATCCAAAGAGAAACGGGAGTAAATAAGTTTTTTCTAGGGTTCCCTACCCAACGGGTGCCAACGGAACCCTATTACTAAGACTCCGCTGTCTCTCTATCCGTCTGTCACAGGGCTTTATATCTTGAGCTAGACACTTGAAGTTTTCACCTATTAGGTGTATATGTGTTACTGTGGCCGCTATAAAAACAAATACCTACCTACTAATATATTTGTATAATAATAAGATATTTGTATGTCTTTAAGTATGTATTTATCTATTTAATTATATTTGTCCGTTGCCACTAGGCACTACCCCATAGCACAGAATAAGTAATAGTACTAACGTACAGAAGGATCACTCTCGAACAAAAGTCAACTTTAGGTATAAAAACTTGTCTATTCTTACTGCTTGCATGCGAAATTGAAACTTATTGTGTGATCCGAGCGTTCATATTCTGTTGGGCACTGCTGATCCGAAACCAAGGGCACAGGGTTCCGACTCGCCAATGTTTGGTAGGTATAAAAATCAAGAAAGATAACAGTGTGTAATTAATTCAGTAAACCACCTTTAGTAAGTAAGTAAGTTATTTATAAGATTGTTTAGAAGTCATTGTTTGTTGCAAAAATCACAAAAAAAAAGATTCTTAATTACACGCGACGCGGCTAGCGTGCGAACTGAAGGCCAATTGACAACCTACTGCCATACTCCGCCCGGGCGGAGCGCCGGCCGAACATACCTAAACTGCGGTGCGGAGTGAACCCCCCCTGCCCATAGTACAAACTTTCTTAGTTTGGAACGAGGTCAATCGGTGTCAATCGTGCCATGATTTATTATTTATTTACGTGTAGATCATTCTAACCTTACCTTAACCTATCAAGCCAAGTATAGAACATATTTTTTCCATTAATTACGAGTACATGTTTATGATCTACTTACTAGCCTTCCGTCCGCAGCTTCGCCCGCGATAAATTAATTTTCCCCGTAGGAAAAGGTATTTTCCCGCGATAAAAAGTAGCCTATGTCACTCAGTGATAATGTAGCTTTTTAACGGCAAAATAATTTTTGAAATCCGTCCAGTAGTTTCGGAGCCTATTCAAAGCAAACAAACAAACAAACAATCAAATCTTTCCTCTGTATAATATTAGTATAGATGAACAGGAAAGAAACAAGTAAAGATCTCACAACTTCTAGATTATCTTCAGTTTTCCATTTAAGTCTTTCTTCCGTCGACATCAGAAAGTCGGAAGCGAGATTGCCATAAAAACTGTGGCGCGACGGGAGCAGGTTCGACCCCGGGAGAAACCTGTCACAACACCTTATTTGATAATTTAATAGTCGTTTATATGACAAGTTTACAAGCTCTTACTTGATTTTATTATGAAGTAAAGCAGTTGAACTACTAATATCAAGGTTTTTGTAGTTCGATTATTAAATCTAGATGGCGCTGAAATATAGCCAGAGGCAAAACAATAAGACTACAGATGTTTCATATTACTAGAAATGTATAATGTGATGTTTTAGTTTTACAATTATGCAGAGCAAGCAAATGTCTAGTGGCCCCATATCGACGAAGGGCCCGCGCGCGCAAGAAATTGAAAATGCTTCAAAGTGAAAAATTAAACTGGAAAATTTGTATCCTCGATGACAATATTTTTGCTCCTTTTCGACGCCTGCTGACTGTCAGTTGATTAATTGAACTTGAAGTTAAAAAGAGCGGTTCATATTTGGCTGAAAAAGGGCCCCGAGAATTGCATTGCCTAGGAACCCCGACAATACCCTGTAAATCCATCAAAGTCAAAGTCAAAGTCAAAATTCTTTATTCAATTTAGGCATCAATTGATCAGATCCCCGCAGACGCCCTTAACGGATCCTGTAGGCTATTAGCTATTGCACACTTTCCCGGGAAAAAAGTAGCCTTTGTTAATTAACATCCCTAATTAGGGATAGCGTGACTTTCTTTATGGGATCTCGTTTAATTTACGAAATAAATTATTGTCTCCATAAGATACCTACCAAGTTTTTTTTTTCAAATTCAAACTTTAAAATCGCTGCTATATCTTGTCTATTTAACGGAGTTAGTACTAGAAAAACAGAGAATGCACGTAATTGGTCAGCGATAAGGACGATGCACCGGCACATACGTCCTACTGCAGGGCACATATTAAAATATTATTATCTACTACTTTAAATTAATACATAATTATGATTAATAGATGAATAAACATGACATGTAATTATTTGAGGTGCCACGAAAAATCAAAAAAATCACGAGAAATATACGAATATTCCAACAAACGGCATTGTAAGCCGAGCCCGCCATCGACGTGCGATTGTTGACGCCCACTGACAGTTTCTTGTCCCTTTCATTTGCATACAAAAGTGCAACAGAGAGAACGCCTTGCTAACTCTGTTAAATAGGCAGGGTATAGTTCAAACGCTAAAATAGTGTTTTTTTTTAAATTTATGCGCGTAATAATTTCAACATGCATGAGCATCGAGTGACGACAATAAGGCAAACTAAGGCGCGCCCACACTTGCCACCAAAAAACTCGTTTACACATCGCATTGCGCCGTGTTCACACTTGCCGTACGCGAAACTGGTTTAGTAAAAAGATTGCCGAAACCAAGGCTATCGACGACACCCAAATGCCACAAGTCGTCTAATTACTCACTTATTTCATTTTCGCAACGACTCAAGAATTCACAGTATTTTCGTAATTTTTCCTTGAAACTACGATATTTGACGTATGGATTTGTGATGCAAATTAGATTAATTATTTGATTTTAGGCTCGTTAATGTGATGCATTATAATCTTGTCAAATTAATGACAATGATAATATAACTAATACCTGCGCCAAAATATCATCAAATTTTATTGCTTATTTTGGCCAAATGCAGAATGGCGCAATATAGACGAATACAATACAAAAATGAAATATTTTTCAAATTTTAATTTCTATGATGAAGCAACTCCTTTTAAACTAATTGGCATTTTACATCCAATTTGTAAAGAAAAAATTGATGATTGGACAAAAATAATGCATCAAAACAATTATGTTTATGGCTAGAGTCGGCAATAAAAATATAGATTTTAATGAAAATAATGATTAATAATCATTGATTTGTTTTGCTTTGTGTCGTTTCGGGTTCGGAGAATATTTCAATATTGCAGAAGTAAAATGATGACTACTGTACTGTGTTGTGTATAATGTAACCTGGGTTCACAGATTTGTATTCCATGCTGCCGCAAGTTTGCTTATGCCATAACTTTTATGCATTAAAGAGAGAGAATTTAAATAGTATTTATTTGCGGGTAGCGGAAAAGCAAGGTATGTTTAGTTGTTCATTGATATGGAACTCTGCTAAGTAACGGTTGAATCAATCAATTAGGTATTTCAATTTGAGTAATTGATCGATTCTTCACGTCCAGGCTTATAGAAGCTGTAGGTTCCATAGAAAACGTAGAAGATATATCGGCGTGTTGTGCCAAAATTTTTTTTTTACCCTACATGCTTTTTGCACCAATCGGTGGACGGTGGACGTATTACGAGTATGTATTTACAAAACGTGTATTGTACTTACTTTATACTGTTTTAAACTTTCGTGATTTTTACTCAAAAAAGTCAAGAAACGTCGAGGTAAATAAATAAATATTTAGTGCGTGATAAGTCCCGTTTAGTTTAGTAATTATGTACTTACTTTCTTTTGAAGATAACCGAAGTTATACCTATAATGAACTAAAACAATTACTTTGCTCACCCGCGACCTTACAATAGTTACGTTTATGCAAGAAATGTGCGTTCATGCAGTTCCTCCACCTCCACACTGTACGAACACACACAAATCACATAAACCCAACCATCACCACCACCAAGCTACACTGACGCGTTTCGAACCCAACCAGAGCTCATCTTCAGAGTTACCACAACCGTATGCTATGCTACCAAACGTTAAACTAAACGCATAAACGTAACTATTGTAAGGTCGCGGGTGAGCAAAGTAATTGTTTTAGTTCATTAATATGGACCTCCGCAAAGTAACGCCTGATTCAATAAATTAGTTATACCTATAGTTTTCGCTTTCGATGTGCGAATTTAAACAATGAAAGTATCATGATACTCGACGATTCTTTTGAAACAAAGCTAAGTTATTATATACATAAAGTAAATGAGGTAGTTATGTTAGTAACTCGCCGAAAATGAAGCGTAAAAGACGACAATTGTAGTCTATGGTCTTAAGTGCCGTCGAAGAAAAGGATAACCGTATGCCTTTCACAGCGGGAGTAAAAAGGATAAAGCGTGTATGCTGCGTTCAGCTCATGTTTTTCGGTTGTTTTGTGAACATATGATGTACCTATCTTTACTTTTAAAATCATTACCATGAAGTATTTGTGTTGCGTTTCAAGCGTATAATTCTGGTTATACTTACTTATTTGTCTTTAAAAATAGAACTATTTTGTTTATAGTCATTCTTTGTAGCCAGTACCTTTCAACCTTCACGCTGTGCCTGCAGCGTATAATAGGGTTGGGACACGTCCCTTGAGGTGACATTAAGAGCATTACAATACGACTGATGAATTTAGACACAATGCGTTGCGTAGGTCAGGTTCGGTGGCGAACGATCAGTGTAGTTGTTAATAGGATATTGCACATAACTTGTTAGGCTGTTTGGTGTATGGAAGCTTTCATAGAAATACAAAACAAACTTGATCGCTTGCTTTTTAATTTGTATGGAAAACTTTGTCGGTTTATGTTCGTTCTCAGTTTGCTGATCAACGGAAATAAAATCATATGTTACTTATCTTTATTTGGTAAGCCTTTCGGTTTTAGCATTATGCTTACATTAAAATAATGTAATGAATGAAGCTAATTTAAAAATACCATGGCATTTAAAAATTACAACTACCTACTCCAAGTTAAAGGGAACGACATGAGAAGAGAAGAAAGTGCTGTGGGCAAGGTACTCGAAGAACTGGTGGCCGTTGGAGCCGATATGTTCTTGAGGGGTCCATATCCATAACTGTTGAAAGTCATATTTTTTTTTAATAAAAAATAGGCTTACGTTTGGCCTCAATCTCGCTTGATGGAAGGCGAAGTTGAGGTCTAAGATGGTACACGTTTGCCTAGAAGGTGTCTGTTCACTTTGACCTTAACCTTTTGACCGCCAGCGTCGGCTATAGACGACAGTACGGTAATACAAAATGAAACCTACCCGCATCCGCATAAGAATCAATTTTGTTCCAAACAAAAACGATGCGTGGCGGTCAAAAGGTAGATGTCCAGATTATAGCGTTCCGGAAAAACTGACCTCGGCAAAGAGTTTCCACTCCTTAGCCGTCCGCAAAATGAAAGAAGAGACAAACCGCTTCGTGCGTAATGAAATAATGTAATGTTTGTCATTATGTGTTGTTACGTGTTACGCGTAGGAACTTCGGTCCAAGCCATCTCATTCTGAGAGGAGGCCTGTGCCCTGTATTGGGACGTATATAGGTTGCAATGATGATGATGAATAACACTTTACAAATACCAGGGCATTTAAGAATTGTCAAGTTAATGAACAATTAAATTAAACCACTACCCACTAGTTCGCTTGTCTGGCCTCTCTAACATAAAAAAATATATACAGGGTTATTTGTAATTCACTAGCATCCTTTTAACCCTAAACTCCTATCACTTAAACAAATGTTTTTTTTGTTTTACGGCTTGTGTCATAACTTAATATTTTTGGTGTAATAACGTTTTGATAATTTGACATTACCTCTTATTTTTACGATACTCTGTGCATATGTATGGGAAAAAAAGTGCTTCATTTTAAAAAGTCGTAAAACAAAAACATTTGTTTGAGTGATAGGAATTCAGGGTTAAGAGAATGTCAGTGAATTACAAATAACCTTGTATATTTTGGTTTATCGTCAAGGAATTTCTTTCACTAACGGCAGTAGAAATAGTTGGGTCATACGAATGTAGTTTAATGAGAAACGAGTGTGCGAAAGCTTATAAATGCACTCGTATGTTTAAAGTGCCGTTGTTATAATTGAGGAATTCATCTGAAATGAGACCATAGTTGTAAAACATGCGCGCTAACACTTGAAATAAATAAAATAACTGAAGTATGCACTTACCCGTTCACTTCCACTTTGTAGTGTGATTTTTGAATTCGTCGTGGAATTCTACTAATATTTTAAATGAGAATGTTTGTGCAGATTTTTGGATGTTTGAATCGAAGATGAATAATTAGGGTCTTAGGCAAGGTTCCGAAGATACTGGCAGTGCCTCTTAAAGGCCAGCTCAGAACGATGCGTGTGCATGACGTGACACGCACACGCACCAGTTGTTTATTCGGCTTAGTTGTAATAAATTAAACTGTAAGAAAGATGGCGAACTAGATGCGTGCACAATAGTGCACATGGTGTGCCATATTTCTTACAGTTTCATTCGTTAGGTACAACTGGTGCGTGAGCGTAACACGCAGAGTACGCGTCTGGTCTGCGCCGGCCTTAAATATGTAAGCTAATTCGTTTGATTCACGTCTTTTTTCTGAAGCTTATTACTTGACTATATTGTCAAGCGGCTCGATTTCTTAGCGTGGAGAATTTAAATCGGCTCGCACTTTCTTCCGATTCCAATCTTTCTCATGACGTGCAATTCATCAAAACTCACGCGACACGACTGTGGCATTCCGTAATAAATCGACTCGATTTTGCTCACTATCGATTGTGCAGAAGCGCACTCATAAAAATTAACGCTGATAGTATCACTAATTTATTACCTTACCAGTACCTCTACCATGAGTTTGCACTAGTTCACAGTGACCGTACTCGCTAGCGACGGCGTAAATGATTTGTATGGAGAATTTTACTAGAGGCGCTGTACAATTCTCCATACAAATAATTTACGCCGTCGCTAGCGAGTACGGTCACGTAAACTAGTGTAAACTCATGGTAGAGGTACAGTATGCTTAGTATAAGTTTTTACTTCACGAAATACTTCTCGATCGCGTTTACGTAAAAATTTCAATTCTATGGAAACATAGACGCGCGCGCGCTGAGGCGCTGTCCATGTTTCCCTAGTAATTGATTTTTTTTACGTAAACGCGATCGAGAAGTATTTCGTGAAGTAAAAACTTATACTAAGCATACAGGAAAGGTACAACTGTTTTGCTCCGATTTGATTTATTTTGTGTGAAAGTACTGAAAAGTGACTAAACCCTGTAACTTCGTAGAATTTTTTTTTCAGCAAATTGCTAGTTTTAACTGATCTGATTAGGTATTATGTTTGAGAACATGAAAAAATAATGAGCACATGTTTTGTTATATCGGCTCAAATTCACATTTTCCTAGAATAAAAAAAGCAACCTTCGATGTTTCGTATTTCTCATCGGCTTTTTTTATGAAGATACGTAACGCCTGCACCAATAACTAGCTCGTCATCATTTTGACAAGTATTGTAACACATTTTAATAAGTTTTGTTAAAAATTTCATTTTCAATGCAAGCTTTTTTGCTGACTTTACTTTTTGTTGACTGTAGGTACTTGCATTGTCATCCAACCTACATAAGTATACCAAATTTTAAGTAAATCCGAGAACTTCCAAGATTTGACCCGTACATATGTACACATACTTACAAACATTGCAAGTTAATAAAAATCTTTTAAAAAAGTCCTGACAGATTGACTGACTCGTTCACTCACTGGCTGAAATTTTGGATAAATTTAATTTATGATGTAAGCAAGGAATATGGACTGTTTTGTTGAAACTCCCACGGGATAGGGGATAAACTGGATTTATTATTCGTTGCATCCTATCTCTGTAACTTTCAGTATTTTTGTAAATTCCCACGGGATGAGAAAATAACGGGTTTTAGACTTTTATGATAAGTTTCCATGGTGGCTCAGGAATCAAATCCGCTGACTGTACAAACATTGCCCAAACCATGACTATCTCCGCAACCTTCACATCAGCTGTTCCAAAGCAATCGATTACTCGAACAATCGGTGGTTTCCGATTGTATCGGAACTTTCAAGCCTTGGGCCACATTCCGACAACAGGTTGTCCAAACCGGACGTTGCCATTTCTCGGCCTCTCCCGAGTTACGTCGACTTTCAACTCGAAAATGCCGAGTTACGCCTATTGCATTATTATGGTGAAGTATCTACAAAAAGCCACGTGGATGTGGTAGTTTCTTGATTATAGGAACGCTTGCCGTACCCAGAGACGTCTTAGGGCATAACGGGGCCCTTTGGGTACAGATAATGGGGCACCGTTGGAAAGTGTTAAAGTGAATGCCATTGACAACTACGACTTCTTAGTGTAAACGAATATAATTTGGCTATAATCTGAGTATTGGGGCGCCCGTGAGGTCGTGCCCTTATCTTCTGATCTTTAGTAAAAATATAGAATAAACGAAATATTATTTAGTGAATTTCCCGATAGATGGCGTAGTTCACTAAACAAATTGCATGTTTTCTCGGGATAAATTGTAGTCCTTGTTATTCTTCGGCCTTTTAAAGATTTCTGGGCAAGAAGTCACGTCAATCTGATGACTCATTGTTACGTGAAAGGTCAAACAAACTAATACATTTTCACATCTAAAGAATTAGTTAGGATTATAATTATAATCGACAGCCGCTATAAAGTAAATCATAATACACAACTATAAAGTTTCTGAATATTGCCAATGTGAACCACAGGAAAAAATGCTACACTTGCTGTTCTGTCTCACACAACACGTAAGTATAGCATTTTTTCCTATAGTTCAAGTTGTCAATATTCCGAAACTTCATAACTGACGTTGATTGTAGGATATACAGAAACCTTTTTCAGTTAAATTCTTGATGACTTCTCAAGATGTAAAATAAGGATAGACTGTGGTATTAAATTAAAATAACAGCAATTTAATACTTATGCTATTGTAAATACAGTTATATCTAATATATATAATATCGTTTCTGACATATCCTCATTTCGTGTTGATATTGCTGATTGACCTCCAGACCGCTTGCATTAATATTCAACGAGTCTCAAATGATCTCAACTGCACCCTAAGTATCCTCCTATCAATGAAAGTATTACGTGTTTCCGTGTCAAGCGCGCGCCGACATCTCAGTGGCACTCACAAAAGTAATAAGTACTTTGAGGAACTAATAAAATGAGGTAAACAAAATTATCTCTTTACATAGCAAATTTCATCGAATTCGTTAGAAATGTTTCCGAGACCTCCGAAATAAATAAATGTGCAAGAATTGCTCGTTTAAAATATTTGAACACTACACTTTGGCCGCTTTCAAGTCTAGGGTGAATGAGCGTTTACTAGGCAAGCGTGCTCCATCGTAGGCCTCATCTTCGCTTTTCAACAGGCGTGATTGTGGCCAAACGCAACCCTATATAGTATAAAAAAAAAAGTTTTTTTTTTAATAAATTTAAATGTAAGTATACTTACAAAATTACCCAATAAAAATGTAAAATCTTCATCAACGCCAAAAATAGGGACAGCTCTTGCAGGCCGTCATGTCAGTCAATCTGAGCCGACCTATGGAGCCGAGAGCATAGACTATTACAGAGCCCTTCAATTTTTTTTTCGGTTTGTCATATTCGTACTACCGTTTTCATTTAGCTGTTTACAAGGGGCTATTTAGCCCCCTTTCCGCTTTAAGGGTATTTTTGTAATACCCCGTATTCCATAAATTTCAGAGGTGTGAGCCCGTGCTTGGATCCACAATCTAGTGACCAAACCGTAGGTCAAACCACTAGGTTACCATAGCTTTTTAACTCATCATCATCATCATCAGCCTATGTTCGTCCACTGCTGGGCATAGGCCTCTCCCATGGCACACCACTGAGCACGATCCTCGGCCACTCTCATTCAGCTCTTGCTAGCCGCCTTGCGAAGATCATCGCTCCACCGAGTCTGAGGACGTCCCACGCTACGTTTGCCGATCCGTGGTCTCCACTCGAGAACTCGTCTACCCCAACGGTTATCGGTTCTTCGGGTTATATGGCCGGCCCATTGCCACTTCAATTCGATCTTTTAGAGAAACTCCAAGCATAGCCCTTTCCATAGCACTTTCAGCAACTTTAAATTTGTGGACCAGCCCTACAGTGAGTGTCCATATTTCGGCACCGTATACCGTAGCTTTTTAACTAATTTGACTATATTAGTTTAGATATCCATATTAATGAATGTATTGCGTTTCCAAGTCGAGCCTACGGTGTAGTGTCACCTGCGTCGGCGCCCGTTATATCGGAATGAGATTCGTAACGGGACTGCGCGCGCGCGGATTGTCGTCCTAATTTGCTATGTTGATCTCTTGCTTGTGTTTATGAGAGGCCGCGGCCGCGATTTTGAGTGCGATGCGCCAAGCTCCTACAGGGTTATTTGTAATTCACTGACATCCTCTTAACCCTGAATTCGTATCACTCAAACAAATGTTTTTTGTTTTACGACTTTTTAAAATTAAGCTCTTTTATCCCGTACAAATACACAGAGCATCGTAAAAATAAGAGGTAATCTCAAATTTACAAAACGTCATTACACCAAAAATGTTAAGTTATGACAAAAGCCGTAAAACAAAAAACATTTGTTTAAGTGGTAGGAGTTTAGGGTTAAAAGGATGCTAGTGAATTACAAATAACCTTGTATAACCGGAGCTGGCAACACTTGCTTCTAAAGTTCACGGCCTTTGTCATGAGAAACGTCATAAAATCCCTGTGTTTTTTTTTTCTTTTACATAAGTGGTGGCAAATGAGCAGACGGGTCACCTGATGGAAAGCGATCAAAAATAGTTAAATAGTTTTTAGTCTGTGCAAAGTTTGAATCGCTACTACCATCTTACTTGGTAATCATGTTTACTCCTGTATAGGTGCTTGCGTTTCATCCTTAAGATAGAGCATGTTCCCTCCTACGTTCCTTCCATTGCCTTACCCTATTGTTCTGCTATATTTAGTTGCTACTAAACCACCTTAAATAACTGAATATTTTAGCTTTATTTTTGTCATTGAGCGTAGTCTCTATTGTTTTATACTTGTTTGTTACATCTTATTAAATTCGATACAACGAGTCACGTTAAGTCAGACCAAATCACTGTAATCCAGTGTGTTTCGTATTAAAAATATCAAAGAATAGGATTATTCTTTGATAATTTTAATACGAAACACACTCAGGTGCCTTTCTAAAACCTGTGTAATTTCCTGTTACACACGTGTCAAATCTATGTTTACTTACGTTTGCATCGGTTATATCGAAACTAGGTTATGCCCCTAAGTATTTATTTGCAAGACCAAGCCAATAAGGAAATTCAAACAATACCTTGGAAAGGTGTCTGTCATTTTTTTTTTACTTTTTTACAACGTGACGTTGGTACAAACGTCAGTCCTCTTGCAAAGTTTCGTCATTGCAATCTGTAAGGATGACAATGTTTTATTGTTATACTAGAAAATAATTCATAAAAGAAAATAATTAAATTACACAGAGCAACATAATAGTCAGGAGGAATAGAACTACACTGAAATGAAATAATAATAATTTTTTTAATTTAAATTGATGTTTCTTTCGTCACGAGGTAAGTGTAGATGAATCTGCTTCAGTGATCACGATCGTATGAATGCGGCCAAAACAGTGGGGGAATTGACGCATTTCAATTCAAAAAGTTCTGTTTGCAGTTTTTAAACTATTTTATTAGCTTTCAAAAACATCAAAAATGAAATTTCACTGTACCCTTTTACTTCTCGTAACTCAATATAGTAGAACGAATAAATCAAACTATTACAAACAGGAGGTATAACGAATACATCAAACTATTACAAATAGGAGGAATGTGAGTACGAAAAATATAATTATTAAGATTTTTAATTATGTCTAAAGTAAGTTAGTAAGTTGTAGTTACTTTGATAAACAACCCAGGTCGTTAAAAAATAGTAACTGCATCGAGTCCGCACCCTTTAAATACTAGGGGCGTTCAATAAAAAGTGAGAATGAGTATGTTATAAACAATTTTTACTAAATGTCATTTTATTTTTCGACATAGTCACCTTTTAGCATAATACACTTAGTATATCTTTTTTCTAAACTTAAAATTCCATTTTTAAAAAAGGTCTCATCTTGAGTACTTAAAAAATCTTGTACTGCAGCGACTACCGCGTCGTCGTCTTCAAATTTCTGGCCTCTCAGGTATTGTTTCAATCTCGGAAATAGGTAGAAATCACTGGGAGCGAGATCTGGTGAATATGGAGGATGCTTAAGGATATCGAACCCAGCATCACGAATTGCAGCCATTGCAACGGCGGACTTGTGTGCCGGGGCATTGTCCTGGTGGAACAGCACAACTTTCGAGAGTTTACCTCGCCGTTTTTCGCGGATCTCATTGCGCAATGTTACTATTTGTTTGGCGTATAAAGTGCCCGTAATAGTGGCTCCATGCTCGAGATACTCAATCATTAACACCCCTTTACCATCCCAAAAAACAGAGCTCATGACCTTACCGGCAGATGGGCTCACCTTGAATTTCTTCGGAGTTGGAGATGATGGCCTTTTCCATGTCATAGACTGCAGTTTCGTTTCAGGGTCGTAATGATGGAGCCATGTTTCGTTCATTGTTATAAATCGCGCCAAAAAAAGTTCCCGGTCTTGCTGCATCAGGTTCAAAGCTGCTTGACAAATCTCTAGTCTAGTTTGTTTTTGCGTGTCAGTAAGCATTCTTGGTACCCAACGCGCAGATACCTTTTTCATACCCAAGCGTTCATGTAAAATATAATGCACGCTCCCCGTTGAAATCTTTACATTTTCAGCAATAAAACGAACTGTGACACGACGATCCGCCAAAACTGAGTTTTCGACTTTTTTCACAATTTCTTCAGTTACTGCTGTAGTAGGGCGTCCGGAGCGGGGGTCGTCCATTGTCGATGTTCTTCCACGTCTAAATTCGGCGCACCAACGTGCCACTGTCGAATACGGAGGAGCATTAGACCCTAAAGTGTCCCGCAAATCCAAATTGACTTGGTCCGTAGAAAATTTTTTCAAATACAAGTATTTGATAACGGCGCGCAGTTCAATTTTCTCCATTTTCGCTAACGTACTCAATAACATTGCAAAGAAATTACCGTATATTTTTTTAAACAAAAGACAGTTAGGTTTTTTTTCATAGCAATCAGCTAGATAGATTAGCTTTACCGGCCAGTATTTAATTTCGTAATATTAAAGGAGTTTGCATCTCATTCTCACTTTATATTGAACGCCCCTCGTACACGTTTAAGATACAGTTAGGTAATCTAGAATCTAGGAGTCACATTAGTAGCTTGTTAATGACCATCTACTGCACCGTTAACTGTTAAGCGACCTCGTAAACTCTTCTAATTGTTGCCAATTTAACTGGAATGCGTCAAACATTATGATCTTAGCTAGAACAACTTACATTTCCATTTGCTGATAGGTACGGTAATAGAGAGAATAAAACTATTAACTTTTATATTTAGGGGGAGTTAGTTTATCACGTCACAAGATGTTTGAAAGGCCAAGAAGGAGCTCTAAAAAAAATTAGAGGGTTCTGCTGTTAGTGAGATAGGTGTAAAATGTACTTTAAGAGCCTGACAAAGCAAATTTTCTACAGTCGTTAAAAGCCATCCGTGATTCGGAAAGGGGGCAAAGATTTTCATGAAATAAAATAACAATACATATAGATAGGGGTAGGGTAAAATCATTATAGAAAAAAAATATTACGTGATTCATAAGTACATACCCCTTAAAGTGTGATTGATGTCGTTTATTTTAGTCCATAAGACCATGGGCTTATCGACAATCGTTGGTTAGACATTTAAATAGATAGTCTAATCTTAAACAAGACGCCCCTCTCAATATGTTAACGTAAATAAGTCTTATTTTTTTTCTCCTCCCACTTTCAATGACTGAATGATCTAAGTATAGCAAAAACTAATGTGTTCTAGCATTCGATCGGCAATGCAATTACGCTTTTTATGATGTTCTGTAAATAATGTAAGTATTAAAATTAATAACCAGATGCCAGATTACCGATTGCACATGGAATGGGTGAAATAAATCGTTATTGCTCTATTAATTAATTATACGAGGGGCGTTCAATATAAAGTGAGAATGAGATACAAACTCTTTCAATATTAGGAAATTAAAAACTGGCCGGTAAAGCTAATCTATCTAGCTGATTGCTATGAAAAAAAAAAACTAACTGTCTTTGTTTAAAAAAAAATACGGTAATTTCTTTGCAATGCTATTGAGTACGTTAGCGAAAATGGAGAAAATTGAACTGCGCGCCGTTATCAAATACTTTTGTTTGAAAAATTTTTCTACGGACCAAGTCAATTTGGATTTGCGGGACACTTTAGGGTCTAATGCTCCTCCGTATTCGACAGTCGCACGTTGGTGCGCCGAATTTAGACATGGAAGAACATCGTCAATGGACGACCCCCGCTCCGGACGCCCTACTACAGCAGTAACTGAAGAAATTGTGAAAAAAGTCGAAAACTCAGTTTTGGCGGATCGTCGTGTCACGGTTCGTTTTATTGCTGAAAATGTAAAGATTTCAACGGGGAGCGTGCATAATATTTTACATGAACGCTTGGGTATGAAAAAGGTATCTGCGCGTTGGGTACCAAGAATGCTTACTGACACGCAAAAACAAACTAGACTAGAGATTTGTCAAGAAGCTTTGAACCTGATGCAGCAAGACCGGGAACTTTTTTTGGCGCGATTTATAACAATGGACGAAACATGGCTCCATCATTACGACCCTGAAACGAAACTGCAGTCTATGACATGGAAAAGGCCATCATCTCCAACTCCGAAGAAATTCAAGGTGAGCCCATCTGCCGGTAAGGTCATGGGCTCTGTTTTTTGGGATGGTAAAGGGGTATTAACGATTGAGTATCTCGAGCATGGAGCCACTATTACGGGCACATTATACGCCAAACAAATAGCAACATTGCGCAATGAGATCCGCGAAAAACGGCGAGGTAAACTCTCGAAAGTTGTGCTGTTCCACCAGGACAATGCCCCGGCATACAAGTCCGCCGTTGCAATGGCTGCAATTCGTGATGCTGGGTTCGATATCCTTAAGCATCCTCCGTATTCACCAAATCTCGCTCCCAGTGATTTCTACCTATTTCCGAGATTGAAACAATACCTGAGAGGCCAGAAATTTGAAGACGACGACGCGGTAGTCGCTGCAGTACAAGATTTTTTAAGTACTCAAGATGAGACCTTTTTAAAAATGAAATTTTAAGTTTAGAAAAAAGATTTAATAAGTGTATTATGCTAAATGGTGACTATGTCGAAAAATAAAATTACATTTAGTAAAAGTTGTTTATAACATACTCATTCTCACATTTTATTGAACGCCCCTAGTACAATGTCAAGTTTTCTACAACAACAAACCATTAATAGCATCTCTAATCATATCATGACTGCCGTAAAGTTTTTCCGTTTGCAATTATTTATTTCAGTCACAAACAGCACCTCTTCGGTCGTCAGTTTCTTGGAAATGAGTAAACATTGCGTATTATCTAATGGATCAATTCTATTGATTGGCTGCCACTTGCTATGTACTATGTAAATTACTTCAGTAAAAACATGCTTCCCTTTACAATTCCAAAAACCTTCAAATAATCGTTCAACATTCTCTTTCAAATTACCTCTAACTAAAGTTATGAAACCTTTTTTTGCTCCAATTAGACCAAGGATTTTCGACAAACTATCACCAAATTTACATACCTGGACCATTGCCAGCGATGTTACAATTTATCTTTCCAAATTATCAAGACACTTTACTCATATTTTAATCTTATATACACCAGGGCTCTGCTTATCTTAGCCAACTGTACAATTCAATCTATAATTTGATAGTCATACGCTTCTATTGCTACCAAAATTATTCCTACGACTCCATTTGAATACTGCCTTAACTGGACCAGTTTATTTTGATATGCTATGTTACCTTGTTGAGCCACAATTAGAAAATCAATTTGCCTCCAGATCACCTTGACTATTTGTTTCAAATTATTAGGCCTCAATCAGACCGATTTACTGCCAATTAATTTCAAGTACTTCTTCTAATGAACCTTTCAGCTCTGTTTTGTAGCAATTCTAATTTGTACGCCATCTCCGTGTACGATTTATGATCCTATTGTATCAGCTTAATACTACCTATACGTGATGCTTGTCTGCTCTTTTGTTATGAATTAGCTGCCTATTAGAAAACATTGAAAACTTTTCTCACATGCGATTAAACTAAACATAGCTCCATTGTGAGGCTGAGAATTTAAAAGACAATTTCTTCCGCACCATTTCCCTTGATGTTATGGTGCACGGCATGACTTGTCACGCGACTTCCGATGCCTCTACCACATCTTTAGGCTCGTGCCGTTGTATTGTGTAACCAGCCTTGCGTTGTAAAAGTATTCGACCTTCTTCGTTGATGACTTTTACTGGACCTTGAGTGCGTTTGCCATCCGCACTTTTATTAGTAATTTACATTCGGATATTCTGAAATTGCATGCTAATGCGAGTGTGAAGGCGAGCAATTTTATCGTAAAGATAAACATTGCTGTCAATGGTTTTGTAATCGAGACGTGTCGGTTAACGTTGTTGACACTTAAATAGTTAGCGTTGGTAAGAATGAAGATGTGTCGTAACTAATTAATGAATATAATGGTCTTGTTTCAGGTAAGATAAAGGAAAAAGCAACGCGAGAAACTAATTCTAGTATGGCGTAAGTAACAAATTACTAATGTGTTGCCGAATCATGTAGCCCAAATTAAAACTTATGTTTATGTTTGTCTATCTGTACGCCAAGCTTCATCCAAATCCGTTCAGGTCTAAAATAATTTACTAACAAACATTCAAACATCCAAAAAATTTCACAAACTATATTACTTTTGGTACGATTAGATACTAAATGAAGTCATCGTCGACAAGCTATTTAATTGTACCCTGTGAATCCAATACACTGTAACTCCCATAGACAGTGTACTGAAGATACAGTGTATTGGATTCACAGGGTACAATTGCTAATAATTCGCTTATCTCTGCGGTTTGTTTACGACCATATTTTATGTTAGATAAGTAAACCACAACTTATTAAAGGCACTTTCATAAAAAGTAGAAACTGCAATCCTAAGAGAGGCGAGAAATGAATGAGTAAGATTATATAAAACAGGATTGCTGAATCTAAGCCACCCGTTATGAGTAAGGTATGTTGTAGTAATTAAACAACAATGTATATAAGCAACGGTTTCATCTAGCTTGCCTTGCTCCTGGCACTTTCGCCTGGTTAACCGTTTTGCACAGTAACATGAGGAGATTTAGAAAACATTTACTGAAGTAATAGCACCTTATTGTATCACCAACATAAAAATATTCGCGATGAACGTTTTTTGAACGGGTATTCAGATATTTAAGTAGCTTAAAGTTTATCTAGGTCTGTTTAGTTATATCATCATCATCATCCTCCCAGCGTATATACGTCCCGCTGCAGGGCACAGGCCTCCTCTCAGAATGTGAGGGCTTGGGCCGTAGTTCCCACGCAAACCCAGTGCGGATTGGGAACTTCACACACAGCATTGAATTTCTTCTTTTATTGAAAACCCACTTAATCGTCCTTGCTTATATCATCTCGATTTGTAATTGGCGACTACCCATAAATCCTAGTAAAGTTCTAAATACGAAATTTTGTGAGTGTGCATGTGTTTGTTGCTCTTTCACGTTAAAAGGGATGAGATTTTTGTTTGGTATGTAGGAAGCCGAAATAAAGCAATGGTTACTTTTATATTCAAATATTCCCTCAGGATCGAGATCTTCGCATGTCAAATTTTAGGGTAGCACTTAATAAATCTATGTCGATTTATCTTTCTTTCTAGAAATACCCAATCCTTTCGAAAACGCACAATAAGTAAATTTAATTAAAAGAGATGTAAGTACTTACTTAAAGATAGCTTGTCTCCTTCCGTGCGATCTTGAATCATAATATCGTCAACACCACGCTTCGATTAATCGACTCGATATCACAATCGAGAGTACCGAGCACCGAGCACCGAGACATCCGATTCGCCGCGACCGCTACTCACGCAAGCTAACACTTTCTCTCCATCTCTAATTACCTTCATTAGCTATCGATTATTCAGAAAATATTTGCTTTGTATCGATTAGTCATCGAAAGTGCAAGGCGCAGCTTGCCAGGCCCCTCTTTTCCATAGCACTATGGACACGTGCCCATCAGGGCTCCATGGACGATGGGGCCCCCAAGTGACTTTTTTTTTATGTTCGAGAGGCCAGACAAACGAAGTCGTGGGTCACCTGATGTTAAATGTTCACCACTGTCCATAGACACCCGCAGCGCTTTACGCGATGCCAGTGCGTTGTCGACCCTGCAGAAAATTGTACACTCGCCTCTTAAAGGCACCCAGGTCGTAACTCGATGGGAAGACCCCAGCGGGAAGCTCGTTCCAGATTTTGCAAGTTCGTGGCAAAAAAGACCGCATAAAACGCACCGTCGAAGACTGCCATTCATCAACATGATGTCGATGAAATGAACGCTTACGACGGGTGGATATGTACCTAATAGAATCCCGCAGCTTGAATGAGGTCAAAGAGTTCCTCAGAGTTCCCCGTTGACTTTAAAAAATTATACTCCATTTGTAGGTCATAGCCTAGGGGCCCCTTGTCCTAAAGTGCCCAGGGCCCATAATAGGTTAAAGACGACCCTACAGCTTGCTAGGAATCCTTAATCATCATCATCATTTCAGCCGAAAGACGTCCACTGCTGAACATAAGCCTCCCCCAAGGCTCGCCAAACAGACCGGTCCCGTGCTATTCGCATCCCTCGCGATCCCACAACCTTAACCAGAACGTCGCTCCATATTCTTGGAGGCCTACTTACACTGCCTACACAAAATATTTTTTTTGAGTTATATCGTGCGGTCAGTTTGACGCTAAAGTCTTGCTTGCGTTTGGCTCATTTAGTTATCCTTTTTATTCCTGACACGTCTTAGACCGTTTTCACAGAAACCGTCATAGTGATTTTCCTTGTTAAGCGCTGCGAAATTTCACATGAAAAGATTCGACAGTGTGTCACGTCAAGATTCAGTTGATTCGATTGTACGTCGAACGAGTCGAGAAGATATATTTTCCCACTATCATCTAACAATTTGAATAAACGGCAAATCCATGCTATCCGCATTCGTTAAGGTTATTAAAATCAAAAGTGTTAATAATTAACGTGAAAAAGAAAAGCAAGTCGTTTTACAACTTTACAACCGCCGATGATTCGGTGGATTTCACATCGGAGTGAGTCGGCGGTTCACATTGAATGATACATTGATTCATTCTGTGTTACGTAGCATTATGAAGTCAGTTACCCAAATGGAAGAACAGGTCAATCACTCGTTGAGGCAATACCACGGTCTGTGCAGTTTGTGAATTAGGAAAGGCTACATTTCGTACTAAATACAAACTGAAATATAGATGCACAGAAAAAACCCCAGAAAAAAGACCAATGCTGGGAATCGAACCCAGGT
The DNA here is from genome assembly GCA_947859365.1 of Archips crataeganus. Lineage (NCBI taxonomy): Eukaryota > Metazoa > Arthropoda > Insecta > Lepidoptera > Tortricidae > Archips > Archips crataeganus. Next base: position 22,413,900 of record OX402048.1, read on the forward strand.
CCTCAGCATTCCGTGCCGCGTGCCATACCCCTACACCACCACTGGTCTAGAGATTAGACACGAATCTTTCCTATACATCATACATTTCAATCTGCTAAATCATCACCTTATGCAGTGACAAGCGCACATCTATGTTACACCCTCATCGAGCTCATCATCATGACCGTAAAAGTAATAAAAAAATGAAGTTGAAAAAATAAGTACAAAAAAAAAAAAAAGATACTTCATAGCTAACTTGTTTAGGAAAGGCTGTCCGTATTTGCAATGAACAGTGCGTAAAATGCGGGGAAGCTGCTAGCTTGATTCGAAATCCATAGTAGGTACTTATGATTAACGCATGAATGAAATAAAATATGCGAGCCCTTAGTTTGTTGCTAATTGGTCACATAAATAAACAGATTCTTAGACTTATGTGGGTCGATCAATTTTTTTTTCACTCGTTGCTATAGTGACGGTCTCCTGGGTCACTCTTTAAACCTTAAGTTTATCTGATTAAAATTGACCAAACATGCATTTTTGTGGTAGTTTTAAACCCCTTCTACAATTGGTCATCTAATTAGCATGTTAGTTAATGTGACACAACATTTCTTCTAATTAAACTGTACTACTTTTGTCCCCTCGCTGACGGGACAGAATAACAACAAGAATAGTCGATCCACCCATATGCATATGCATATACTTTTACACTTGAGATTGTACCGCTTAGTTCTTTATGTACATTTCAAAACTTTTACTTAATATGATTACCTTTCTTACTGTTTAGTTAGCTTTATGATGAAATATTAACAATATCAAATTGCCTACAATTACACCGGTCGTTTGCCACCGAACAATACTAACGCCTTCCTGACTTACGCAACGCATTGTGTCTAAATTCATCAGTCGTATTGTAATGCTCTTAATGTCACCTCAAGGGACGTGTCCCAACCCTATTATGCGCTGAGGCACAGCGTGAAGGTTGAAAGGTACTGACCGCAAAGTATATAGCAATTTAAAATAAAGTAGTTAGAAAATGAAGCTTATGTAATGTAACTGAACTACTTTTTTTACCTTACAATATCCCTTTGGGTAAGTACTTCGTGAGATTCTTCGCGCCTCGCCTGGTTCCTCCTTAAGTTGCTAGATTTTTAAAAGAATTTCACATACTGTCTTTTGCCAGACTTTAAATGTCGCATGTTGACTATTGTATGCGTCAGGACGAGACGCAACAAAGTGACTGTACGCACGTAGTCATACTATACACCTTAGATCTTTGCCCATGTACTTGTTTTTTTGAACTACGTATGTTTTGACAAATAAATTGAACGATAAAAAGTTTTCCAGTGAAGCTTTGTGATTTTTTCGAGACGCTCCATCCTCCGGACTTTTTTTAGCCCTTTTAGATGTGCTTCCAGATCTTTTATTAGTCCGTCATTATCATAGCGAATCAGGTGATCGTTTTGGCAGAATGAAGCGGCCGCTAAGACTTTGATACATAACTTTTGATAAAAATAAGTTATTACGTATGTTGAGATAGGGCGGCCAATTCATATCGCATGACAGTTACCTAAATTGAGATAATAGATCGAAAGAATGTACTTGTGTTCATGGAACAATCAATTACAAGCTCTTGCTTGCGTAATTTCTGTTACGACACGTTCTATGACTATAATATATTTGATGGTCACTCGTTACACGCTAACTGAGCCGTTATTACGTTTGATGGCGATTTAATCGAATTTTGCTATTGAGGCTTGTTTGTGGCAGAATAAGATTTGGCGTTAGAAATAATGCTTATATCACCTTTCAAAGTACATAAGTATAATCAAACGTTGGTTAGTGATAAAGGAGGAATTAGTGTCAAAGACGTGCGCAAACAAAACAAAATAGAGGATTAACCGGATTTATTTAACATTAAACGAAATATATCACTTCAATTTTCGCGACGCATATTTTAATCAGACTGATTAAAGAATGGCGTCACTGACTATTCGACGCATAATTCAAGGTTCGCTATTAACAACTTTGAAAGCAAGTAGAAAATACTGTAGAACACAACGACACCTAATGAACCAATCTCCATTACCTTATTATCATCGCAACGCCAATTGATATAGTGTTACGTAATTAGGAACACGTAAAGTATTAAATAGAAAGTCTAATAAAAATAGTAAAATCACAGTGAAAGGGAGTAAGACGCTCCAGCTGACGGATGTAAAAATCAACATATCGATACGTCAAATGTAGAAGTCTGATTCTTTACAGATTTTGATAATAATGTACCATTGACGAAAAGGTCACGTTGACTGACACCTTAAATGTCCATTTTGCTTGCAGTGGCTAGACATCTGTCCCTAACAATCCATACCAATGAACTTCAACGGCTGCAAGCAAATTTTTCGAAATTTTGAAATTTTCGAAATTTGTCAACTGTAACTAATTGAAGTAAGTGGTGTGATGTTTCTACTCCAAAATTAGAAGGTGAGGTAGACCATGAAGAAGACGGTGGGATGAATTCCGTATGCAAGATACTGGCCTGACATTCTTGACCTGGGGGTTATAGAGTTCAAGAAGAGAAACCCTACAGTATGGCATTCTAATAGGCTAGCAATTGAAAAAAAAACAATTAAGCTATGAATCACTGATATTGATTCTTTCGATGTCAGAGTAAAATATTTTTTATCTGCTTGCGTCAAATGAATGATCGTAATGTCGAATTTAGTGTATTGTATCTACATCTTTTAGACGCAGAGGTATGGGAGAGGGAGTCCCTCAGTTTTAGATTTGAAAGTTAATATTGATCATTATCTTTCAAAAATTAAGGGCTACTGTATGAAAAATCTGCCAATGGTCTTTCCGAAAGCGCTGGTAGACAAGTAAATAAAAGAGCACTTTGCAGTCTATTTTCGAAGTGAACTTTTGATTTATATTTTTATCTGTTGAATTTCCCTCCGCTGAATACTTACTACAAAATCATTATCAATTTATCCATTATTGTACATTATATCAATTTAATCTAATTAATTAATTGATTTGTTTCAATTTGTGTAATTACCGAATATATAATTACTATTGATAAAAATATTTTGGTATCTAGTTATCTAATTGTATTGAATAACTCTTTATTGCACATAAACATAAAACGCATGAAATTAACAGATGCCATGAGAATCAGCTATTTATCCCTTAAAGAGATATCTGCCAGTTAACCTACGAAGTACCGCTTTTACCTTGAAGTACCATTTCAGCTCGAAAGAATGTCTGTAAAAACTGTTGTCATTTCTCACGATTTAACTAATTTAACTATCCGCTATTAACGGTTCAGCACGACATGCTCAGTGCACTAGTTACGGATCCAGTTTGGCGTTGAGATCTGTATTCCGTCACAGCTTAATAGCTTCGCATGAATTAATACCACGATCGAGTCCAATTAAAGACCAAGTTGGCTTAGAATGTCCTAACCAAGTATATTTACTCAATGTTTCTTGCCAGGTCTACATGTTTGGCAAGCGCCAGCAACACAGGATGCAGTTATATGTCACAGTATGCAGAGGCTATTCCTGTCTTTTTCTATCATATGATTGCATCTTATGTTTGCAAGACGTGTGAATCCGTCATAGTATCCTGTGATCTTGTCAGAGAATGAGAGTGAGGATCACTTCAATACTCGTAATATTTATATGCGTTTGTTACTTCCACTCGATGTGTCCTTTTCTTCTTTCTTGTTATTTTTTTTTGTCTTCACGTCAAAAATTCACTTCATGAAGACATCTATTTTAAAACAGCTTTAAAACTATCAAATTAGTCCTAATTTGAGAAAAGTCACCTCCGTTTCTGGAACTGATTGTAGATCAATTTAATAGAGTTACGAGATTTATAACAATTGGTTTCACTTCATCCGTTTCATTGTTATAACTGACTAGTTTTGGACAATATTTCTATGAAGGCATATCACTGGCATAGAGTCTGACCTTTCTCTAGTATTTAAAATAGCGGCTCTAATTTGCTCTTACTTAGCACTGAACACTAAAGGAATCCATTCTAAGAGATCAAATTTAATCGGCCCTTCATTAAAGTAACTGCGCTACTGTATCATCGGGTGATAGAATTGGCTCAGTCGGATAACTACTAGTGACACAGTCACTGGCAGATGATTGACGCTACACTGTTTTTACGTTGTGGTCAGTAACGGTGGTATCAAGTTCGATGATTTCGGCTACCTGATACTAAAGTTCCAATTTAATGGGTCTACGAACGTGTCGACTGTGGGACTGGACAGTTAGAACATTATGTTTGTTTTTTGGTAGGTTAATAATTCAAATTCAAGGTATGGTTTTTATTAATCTTTGTCATCATACTATACCTTGTTTATTACAAATCTGCTTGCAGTACTGACATCATTCAATTCACTCTAGCATGGTAACAACTTAACAAGCTTTACTACTGAATATGTCTGAAATTCTAAGACTGATTCGTAATGTAATGACATCATTTTCAACAGCCGTCTGAGACTAAGCTCATTGTTACTCGGGTGCTAAATATGGACACTAATTAAAGAATGGTTAGAATTTCCTTGCAATGAGAAACATTTTGTGAATAACTTCATCCATAAATGTTGTTCAATCGCTCCAAGAATACATTACCATATTGAAGAGAATTCGAAAATTCAATATTCTCAAACCGGTTAGAGATCCTTCATTTGTGTAAATGACGTACGACTTCGCTTTCTGTTTTAGTAGCTTCAGCGCTAAGGGGGATAAAAACATCGAAGTATAGATAAAGTCTCCTACTCTAGATAAATTGGAAAAAAGGCAAGCGCCTTTTTCCCCATAAAAGGTTCTGTACATCACTTGGATAAAATTGGAAAAGTCGCCTCGATTGTCCAAGGCACTTGCAAAATAAATAGATTTCACAATATACTAAACTTTGTTTTTAGAATCTGCGATGTGTAGATGCTATCGCTATCAGCAACGCGTTGTGAATTCAGCGCGCGTTGACGCAATGTTCAAGAGGTTTCTAATGTCACCGCATTTGCTTAATAGGGTCAATAGATTTCTTTTGTTGAAAGTTACGTAGGATAAGGTAATTTATCATATTCTTCAGACTTATTTTCGAAATGCACACGCAATTTCTCGGAAAACACTTATCTTCGACCAAAACGGGGACTTCAAATTGATGATTCGTTTTTACATTCCCAGATTTGAGGACACGATTTGTTCGGGTCAGTCGTACAATCGAAAGTTCGTTGGTTTAATTTCAAAGGATTCAGAACGAAAGCAATGCAAAAGTCAAATCGCAAATCCGGGTTGCTCTTTGTTCTGTCCAAGCACAGTTTTCGGACAAAACAATGATATTGTTATAGCGACACAAAGTTATCAGTACCGTTGGCAATATCTGTCATGAAAAAGTGAATGTGGTTTTAGTATGTTCAATATTTTTTTTCGACGTTCAAATAAGTTTGTCATATCGTACAGATGCTTGTGATGTAGGTTATGGGGTGTGTATCACAACACCATTTATCCTTGGTGTATTCGACGGTACGAATCAAGCGTTTAAATGATTGATGCGTACAGAGGTCGTCACAGTGAATGCTATTTGACGATTAGGAAAGCGTACACAATGATGCTAATATTGACAGTGAGCTATTTCAAATGATAATAAGTGAAATGAATGTGACAGCGTTAAACAATGGACAATGAATGTAGAGCGTTGATCAATATAGCATTAAACAGATCTGAGATAATGGACGTGTTGGTTATAGATTTGGGTCAAAGTATTTAAGTGACTGAGAGATTTGATACTTTGAAATTCATTCGGTAAGATGAAATCGCTCCCATAACATTGCAAGATTATGACTATAAAGAGCATGTTGTATAAGTAACTTTATGTTTGAAAATATTTTTTTCTAAAGAATAAATTTTTAATTTGTGTAGGTATGCAGTCTAGGCATGCAACATTTCTCTGCTTTATAGTGAACGGTTTTTTTGTTAAACAGTAAGGAGGCCAATTTCTTGCAGATTACCGTGGTAGCTTCCTCGTCGAATTAATCACAATTCCCTGTCCACCCACCACATTATCACAATAAAAGAGCTACGAAGCAAACGTCTCATTATTTAATAAACTACGTACATTCGTCTGTGTTATTATGACAACTAACGTCCTGGGAGATGGCCTACTTACTACAAATTGTAATTGTTCTAATGGCCTCACGCCTCTGTGTCTTGACATTTGTGAAACAATGTGGGACGTTGCGTCCATGCGTCTTAAAAATACTTCTCCCGTCGTACTAAAGTCTACATTGTCATCATTGAGTGCAATATCAAAGTGGTAGTTGTCATTTTTAGGACCAAGCTTTTGAAGTCATGAAGACATTCATGTGAATCAGTATCTATTGCGGGGACATAAAGCATACTTTAATATTCGAGAGCGTGACGATGAAATGGTATATTTTTAATTTCGGACCGTAGATAATTAGTTCGACAATTATTTTTTTTGGTTTGAGTCACGTTCTCGATTGCTAATGTTGTGTTGACGCAGGATTATATTCAAATGAGGTGACCTTCGTGTGTTTACTCTTGTGTTCGCCATTATTGGCATTGGATTATATCCGAGAATTTGGAAAAAACATACCTATTCTTAAAAATGCGTACACAAAAACAAAAATATAAGACTGTCGGACTCAAGCTAGTTTTAGAACCAATTTTTTATCGATAAATCGGTCCACTAAATAAAAAACATATTTAATACATAATTTTAGGTCAGGTGATAAACGAAACAGGCTACTCCCAGAGAATGTTGAGAAATTAATGATTGATTGATTGATGATTGTCTTATAAAATGCAAAAAATATGTGAAATTTGTGTCGATACCAGAGACTATGATCCGTCAAAGTATATAGCGGCACGTTTATTTTAATACGTTTTATACGTTTGTAGTCTATCATCTAGCACTCATTAAAGCCTAACACTCAGTACCTTAGCCAATAATCACGTTACATTTGCGGTATCCTGTTGAAGTAATCATTACCGGGACTTAGCATAAGACAGGAAAGGATGGATATTGTCATTACACTTCTGCGCTTTATGATTACATTCAATTACAACGTAAGTGCACGGCAACTGATTAATTAGTCTGTGCACAAAATTGTATAAGTTCCTTACTTCTTAACTTAGCGCCTGCTCAATTTGCCGACGTTCGAAATGATGCTCAGCAATTTGCACTTGTTGCTTCATTACCAGTTTCTCAATTGTATGTGTGAATGACGGCGTGTGTCTGCATATTTTCATTTAACACCACGCTTTTGGATTTTGTTTTTTTTTTATCATTACACCCGGATGTTTGTTTGAATTGATTAGGAATACTACAAACATTTATTTATTTGCATTTGCTTTCCGCTTGCAGAAATCAATCTGAAAAATCTATTCACGCAAAATTCACAGGACCGTTATTTGAAGCGGCAGGATTGTCAGTGGGATTATATTTAGATGTTTTTGCTTTCACAGATCTAATAATCAAAAACTAAAGAACATCACAATCATCATCATCGTCAGTTAATATCAAATCTAACTTTAAACTTTGTGTCCAGAAAAAAATATTTTTAAATTTATTTTAATTTAGATCACCTGTAAATGAAAACTGGAGGGCAAATGTCACGTTTGACATAGAACCTAGGCAAATATATACTTATTCGTATTATTCTACTACTTATTACTAATTAGCAGTGAGTGATACATAGTAGCAATAAACCAAAAAAAACATCAACCGTCAATAAAGAATGGAAATCGGATGAAATAAGACCAAAAATATTGCGAAGACAGTTACACCCTACAATTAATTTAATATCTATATTTTAAGTTTGTTTATCCGTTGCACGAGCTTTGCTGCTTTTTTGACCGACTTCATAAAAAGGAGGAGGTGCTATGTTCGACTGTATCTATTTTTTTTAACTTTTTTTTGTTTTGGTGTCAATTATTTTGTCACACTTATTACTACTTCTAATTTTTGGATTTGAGCTTAAATCCGAAGCGCATTCTGGCAACCCTACATACAATGTTTGTTGAAGCACCGCGGACAAACAAGCCACCTTGCGCCGGCGCCGCTAACACTTTCACATGGGGGAGCGCCAGCCATTGTCAGCGGTAATGACCACGCTTTGTTCTACTGCTAGAGGGGAATGACTTTCTTCACTGGAAATCGATTTTGTCATTAATTGCAATTTTGTGCTGTAAATCGGTTTAATTGTCTGAGCTGATGAGTGGAAAGCATGGAGAGAATTGAATAAGTTGTGACCGTAGGGGTGCAAGATTTTACCGAAGCAAATACAGTGAAGTGAAATATTCAAAAAAATATTTTGTGTAACTACTCGGACGTACGTATAAGTACGTCTAGTCAGTCGGATTCAATAAAATCTTTAGCTGTTTTTTCCTAATATATTTTCGGTAAAAAAGCGAATGTGAATAAGACAGGACAGTGCGTCATGCTTCAATATTGCTAACTTACAATAATACATCTCTCTACCAGGGATCGTCCCCAGGACTTCAAAATTCATCTAATATATAAAAATTTCGTGTCACGGTGTTTGTTATCGAACTCCTCCGAAACGGCTGACCTATTTTTATGAAACATTTTTCTCCATATTCGGTAGGTCTGAGAATAGGTCGTAGGCTATTTTTTATCCCCCCCCCCCCCCCATTCTTCGCAGACGGAGACGTGGGCAACAGCTAGTAGTCAGATAAAATTATTCTTACGTAGGAATCAAAATTGTAAAGTAAACAGTTCTCAGGCCAATTCCCATCGTTCCCGATTCCTCCCCCATTCCTTCACGCCTGCCTGACTGCTCACACGGTGGTGGGAACCGAGTGGAATAGAAATAGGCAGCCATGCTAATTATTATCTGAAACAACAATATTGTGAACTCTTTGTGTAATGCTGGTAGTTGTATCTAACTTGCCTTTACCCAAGACTTGGCAGTTTAATTTTAATTCCGGGATTTTATTTGATTCCCATGAAATACATTGTGTCTCTAAGGGGCTGTTTCACCACCCATTGATTAATTTTAACTGACGGATAAATGTGATGCCGTCACAGACTATTCGAACAAAACAAACAGAGACGGCATCACATTAATCCGTCAAATAAAGATCAATGGATGGTGAAACAGGGGGTAAAAGTGACTGTGACATAAAAACTTACTGGCCATCAACAATGCTTTATACCTAATACTTTTTAAAATAAATAAACATGTTATTTTTCTTTCATGAGAAAATAATCGTCGTTTTATTTTACAGTTTCTTTTTTCTGTAAATACTAAGGTTTTGGGATTTTATTTGCACAAATTCCGATTCCGTAGAAATATCGGAATTGAAAGTAGTTTATATGTTATTTATTCCAGAGATCCACTTACGAAACAACTAGTACACAGTACCTACTTCTATTAGGATTAAGATGCATAAATAAGATATAATTATTATAAAATTTATCCCATTAGTTTTAGAAGGTCAAAATAATTTTGATATTTCATTAAAGATAATGTTTTATTTACTGAAACGTATGCCACATCAAAACATAATGTCAGTGACAATATAATATCTTAAAGTATCTCTTTATGTACAATTATGTATATCCTAAACTAAAAGTAGATGCAGTCGCGGAATGAAAAGGTTCGTCACTTTTCGACTCTATGTTAACGAGTTAAGGTAGAAAATTGACGAACCTTTTCATTCCGCTACTATACCTACATTAAGAAAAAGAAGTTCCAATGAACATAAACTAACACTTATAGTTAACGGAACAATATAATAGTTATCTCGCATTACCATCGGAAAGCTATGAACAAATTGGACACATTGTAACAAAGTTAGCTCTATAATGTCAAATTTGAATAAGTATCACCCAATGTTCTCAGATACTATATATATACGACCGTCCCACTTTCAGTTCAGTCGTGAAGGTCGTGGTTTTATTTCTTTTGTTATCTAAGTTTTGTCGTGATGATAGTGAAGAAAGTGATTTAGGTCATCATTTTGTTTTTCACACCTATCTATTTGTTTGCGTTGCGGCAAATAGATGATTAAGTAGTGTTGTGTTGTGTTGATATGTTTGTAGGGTGCGTAGGTTATTGCGCGATTACAAAGTTGGTTTAATCCATACATCACAACTCCGGTGGTAGGCTTCGGCCGTGGCTGGTCACCAACCTATATGTTGAGACAGGCCACCAAGCGACTCTCGTCGTGTTCCGGCCTGTTGCCTGTAGAAGCCATTCTGAAGGAAGGGTCTGAGCAGTTGTGCAGCGCGCGCGTACCGGTTACAGTTACAGCGCCCCGTATTTGTTGTACGGTTTGCACTGCTTGGGGGCGCGAGCAACACCGCGCTCAACTGCCTTCTTTCTGCTTATGCCCCTAAACTCAAGTCTAGGGTGAATGAGCTTTTACTAGGCAAGCGTGCTCCATCGTAGGTCTCATCTTCGCTTTTCATTAGGCGTTATTGTGGTCAAACGCAAGCCTATATTGTGTAAAAAAATACGTTTAATAAGAAAGTCCTGACTGATTGACTCATCAACGCCCATCCAAACCCTTGGCCCTGCAAGGCTGAAATATTGCATAGAGAAAAAGGCGATCTCTACATCATATAGGTGTGATGTAGGCAAAGAATTAAGACGGATTTGTTGAAATTCCCACGGGACGGGGAATAGATGGAATTTATACGTTCGTTTCAGAGTGACCCCATCTTCGAAACTATGATTACTAGATTCTGCAAATTTGGCATACATGTTTATCATAAAAGTAAAAATCTAATTTCAGGATTTTTAGAAATCCCCTACCGGATAAGGAAAAAACGGGACTTAAATATTCACTAATTGATACAGATGATGATGATCGATTTTTTGGATGTTGAATGAAAGTGATGAAGAAGCTCACCACAAATTTTCATTCTGCGTGGATGAAGTCCATAATGAACGTAATAAATTTACTAAATTTTTTCTCATCTGTTAAAATTATTAGATTGCCGTTTTTTTAGGATTTAAAACGTATTAAATAGGCTAAACATAGCTCATCTTCAATTTATGAAGTGTTTCTCTACAAATAAATAGAAAAGATACACTTATTGAAAATATAGAGTGCGAAAGTGAAGTGTTGAGATTAAATGAGGGCAACACTTTCTATAAAACTGTTACATTTTGACGTAAAATACATGAATGGTAACAATTTCGTAACAAAAATTTTCGTTCTTGTAGTACTATGCCTGCTTTTTAACCGACTTAAAAATGTGTTTTGAATGTTATCAATTCGGTTGTTTTTTTTATGTTTAAGTGATGGAAAACTTTAGGTTCAATGTTATGTTATTAGTATTCTAAACACTTACATATGTCATCGAAGATGGTTGAAGATAGTAAACGCTCTGAGTGTATTTGCATTAAAAATCCCAGTGCGTCAGTTTCGTAATGAAGTCCATTACATGTTTGAACTCCATCGCTATTGCTATTAACTGACAACTTGGTTCCACGCTGATAAAACAATGAGAGGATACTGAAAAGATAATAAAATGTCATTAGAAGCAACAAAGGTTTTTAGAGCGTGAAAAAGCGTGCGATTTTTACTCATCATCATCATCATCATCAGCCTATGTTCGTCCACTGCTGGACATAGGCCTCTCCCATAGCATGCCACTGTGCAAGATCCTCGGCCACTCTCATCCAGCTCTTGCCAGCCGCCTTGCGAAGATCATCGCTCCACCGAGTCTGAGGACGTCCCACGCTACGTTTTTACTCATAATTAATACCAATTACGATGATACTATGGTTGTATCTGATGATACCTGTATTTGTATCATTGTGATTAAGTCCCAGGCGGTGTAAAATAAAAAAAGGAAAGCAAACAAAAGAAACATATATATATTTTTTATGTTTTCTAATACCTTGTAGAAGTTTCTTCCGGCAAAATATTTTGAAAATTTCATAAAACTTAACGACTAACGTTAGATTGTTTGTTCAGGTTTTGGTTTTGTTCAATGAAACAGATGAAGCTTTACCACGAATTAGGATTCTGAGCGAAGTCGCGGGCAAAAGCTATTGTACATAATCATCATTTCAGCCGAAAGACGTCCACTGTTGAACATAGGCCTCCCCCAAGGCTCGCCAAACAAATCGGTCCTGCGCCATCCGCATCCAATGCGTTCCAGGCAACCTTAACCAGGACGTCGCTCCATCCGTCGCTCCTGTTGGAGCGTACCTACACTGTGTTTTCCGGTCCGTGGACGCCAGTCAAGAACCTTTCGGCCCCATTGGCCGTCAATTCTACGAGCGAAGTGCCCTGCCCACTGCCACATGCGATGCGATTCTTCGAGTAGATACGTAATACTTAATCTCAACTTGACAAAGAGAACAAGTATTTATCACAAGCCAAGTTAAGGATTGCTCAGCTTATTTCACGAGCCTTCAAACGTCAAATTATAGCGGTGTCAATGGCGATAAGAATCAATGCCTTTCAAACGTCAAATGAAAGCAATATCAAAGCGATTAGCGACACGTATACCGGCCACACTTATGTCCTGATCATGAACACATCACTGTGGACATTCTTGACTAATGATGGCTTATCCGCATAAATAAATGAATGGATGGAATGTTATTAGCATAGGAATTGTTTGCATTTATCTATATCCATACAAATGGGTGTTTGGAACTGGTGAGCATATTAAGCAGTGTTGCCAACGTGGGCGATTTTTCGCCATGTAGGCTACTAGGAATGGGAATCAGCGACAAAAAAATCTAAAAGGCGACTGGTCGCCTTTTAGGCTACTTGAAAAGGTAAAAGGTATTTGACACAAAGAGGGATATAGCTACCTTCAGAGCGACAAGAGCATCGCAAAATATGAGTGGGAAATATACTCCTTATGCCCAATTAAGGGTTAAATACCATCTTTTTGTATTTTTTTTTAAATACCTATAGAATTTTAAGGACTCCAAATTTAAGACTGGGTTTGAATTACCAACTTTTAGAAATTTTGCTAATTTAAGGGTTAAAAAACTATGTTTTTAAATTAAGTTTTACCATTTAGGCTGCTTTTGGCTACTTCAGCTCGAATTCGGCTACTTTAGGCTACTTAAGCTCTGAAAAATGGCGACACCAGGTCCTGAGTTGTTGGCCACACTGATATTAAGTAGATGTAGTAAATTGAGGTATGCCTACGAACAATATCAGTTTGTTCAACAAAGCATTGGACCTGAGGCTTTATTGTGTAAAGTAATCTGAATCACAAACGTTTTAACCATTTCTTTCAATGTGTTATAATGTAATGAGGGCAGAAAGAGATAGAAAATGCGATTGCGGGCGCTCGCGCGTTAGATAATACGGCACGGGCTCTAAGTTGCAAGAGTATGACAATGTGTTTGTTGCTCTTTCGCACTAAAATAACAGAATGGATTTGAACAAAATTTGGTATGTAGTTACCTGTATCACGGAAATAACACAGGGGTGCAGAGGCTATTTTTAAAAGCTTTTTATTAACTTGCAATGTATGTAAATAAGTATGTAAAATATCTTGGAAGTTGAATTTGACCCACGTCCAGTGGTCGGATCAACTTGAAATTTGGTATACTTACTTATGTAGGTTGGATGACTACAAAAAGTACCTACAGTCAGCGAAAAAGCTTGCTTTGAAAATTAAATTTTTAACAAAAACTTATTATTCCGATACTACCGGGATATTCGTTTAAAGTCCCGAAATTACCAGCGCTAAGTCTAAAATCAGAAAGCCAAGCGGAGGATTTAGCTGGGCTGGGCAGCATTCGGAAAATTGCGTCAAGTTTTCTCGACATCCATACCGCAATGTCTGAAAACGAAAGTTTTCAACCAGTGCGTCCTACCCGTCATGTCATACGGAGCTGAAACGTGGACACTCACAGTACGGCTAATCCACCAGTTCAAGGTCGCTCAGCGAGCTATGGAACGAGCTATGCTCGGAGTTTCTCTGAAAGATAGAATCCGCAACGAGGATATCCGACACAGAACTAAGGTCATCGACATAGCTCAGAGAATCAGCAAGTTGAAGTGGCAGTGGGCTGGTCATATCTGTCGAAGAACCGACAACCGCTGGAGTAAACGAGTTCTTGAGTGGAGACCGCGTCTTGGCAAACGTAGTGTAGGAAGCCCTCCGCCAGGTGGAGTGACGATCTGCGAAAGGCTGTTGGTAGAAGCTGGATGCGTCTAGCCGAGGACAGGGCGCAATGGCGCTCATTGGGGGAGGCCTATGTCCAGCAGTGGACTGTTATAGGCTGTTGATGATGATGGCGAAGTCTAAAACCGTGAAATTTTGTACAGGTTCTTCATTCAACGTATACTTCATTTAATTTAGAATTGAAAACCACAACATCATTATATTGCGGCTCGTCAACTATGTGCTCGACGAGTCTTGGGTGTTTGTTTAATATGTATTTAAGTATGTATATATCTATATAAGTATGTTTGTCCGTTGTCTAGTACCCATAGTACAAGCTTTGTTTAGTTTGGGAATAGGTCAATTGGTGTGAATTGTCCCGTGATATTTATTTATTTATTTATTTTAAATCGTTCAAAAATACTGTTGCCAAGCCAAAAGTCGAATTTGAAAATGGAATCGTTTCCGTATTCTGGTACACGCGAGGCGAAATCGAGAACGCATCGAGCATAGCTGAGGTAGCGGTCGCGTCCTTATTCAGCCGTCATTGTGCTGCTTTTGGGAGTCATGTCTGTCACTATAAATAGGTGCGGTACGTGCTAGCCCTTCCTGTTTGAACATTTGTTTATTTTTATTTTATTTTTGGAAAGATAATTACCGACTTTTTGCAACAGTTAGGGTCAATCCACACCCAGACGTGCAGGTGGGTTACGGCTCGGTTTAAATTGCCCCTTACCTATATCATTTGCTTACCAAATATACCAATCCCCAGTTACCGGTTTAAGTGAAGAAATGTCGTCAAATTGAATTAATTCACACAAAAATTAGAAATACCTACCTATCTTTGTTTGTGTTGAATATATGTATTCACTATGTACTTATGTTAAGCCAAGCCATACACAAAATTACGGCAATACAGGGTGTTACAAAATAACCCCTAAAGCCTGAAACCCCATGAACAGTAAATAAAACTGTAATTTTGCGCGCTGTTCTTTTTTTTTGTAAAAAAAATATATACTAATTTAATTCTTTACTGGAGTACTTCCATACCCTTCAGTTATTACGGGTAATTTTGTAACACCCTGTATAAAACATTTTCTTTCGTAATTTCTGAAGGGCGTCCGACAGTAGCATTTCTAGTCACTTGACTGGCATTTACAAGCAGATAATGTTAAAACAAAATCACTACAAGATAAAACTATTTACCGACATTATCTTTCAAGTTGCTATTTATGAAAAATTACTACGTGACCGGGTTTTTTCGAGTGCTTTACGTGAGTTTTGTGACGTTTCCAATTTTCATGTTATTTGTCAGTTGTTATACCAGTTGAGAGATTGATGCCTTAGAAACAACGAGATTAAAACGTTCCACCGCCGGGCGAAGGCGAAGGTTTCCCCTTCTTTGGGTTAAGTTGGCCATACACGTTACGGTTTACCGGAGAGGTTACCAGTACCTCTACCATGAGTTTACACTAGTTTACGTGACCGTACTCGCTAGCGACGGCGTAAATTATTTATATGGAGAATCGTACTTCCGTAAGTGACCGCTAGAGGCGCTGTACAATTCTCCATACAAATAATTTACGCCGTCGCTAGCGAGTACGGTCACGTAAACTAGTGTAAACTCATGGTAGAGGTACAGTACGCTTAGTATAAGTTTTCCTTCACTTCAATACTTCTCGATCGCGTTTACGTAAAAATTTCAATTCCATGGAAACATGGACGCGCGGCCGCGGAGCGCTGTCCATGTTTTCCTAGTAATTGATTTTTTTACGTAAACGCGATCGAGACGTATTGAAGTGAAGGAAAACTTATACTAAGCGTACTGTACGCTTAGTATAAGTTGTAGTAGTAATTGTTTTTTTTACGTAAACGCGATCGAGAAGTATTTCGTGAAGTAAAAACTTATAATAAGCATACAGATCATCCAGCGTGTGTGGGGACGTTCCGGTTTACAGGGACTAAATTCAGGGACGGCCGAACACGGTTTGAGAGCGGTAATTCAATCGTTTGCGAGAGGATAGGGATGAACTGCTATTCAGGAACGCCAAAAATCACTGGTTTGCGGAGAGCCTTATTTATTTATTTATTTACAAAGCGAATTAACAAGAAAATAAGGCTCATCCCAAGCTGAGCCCATTCTTATCCTCTCGCAAACGATTGAATTACCGCTCGCAAACCGTGTTGGGCCGTTTCTGAATTTAGCCCCAGGTTTACGGTACTGTATCACTGGAAAGAATTGATTTTTAAGATTATTTAAAAGCGAAAAAGTTTTTCGGGTGCGCCGGTGGGATTCGAACCCACGTCTCCTGGGTATGCGCCCCAACGGGTGTTCTACCAATTGAACCACGTCGCATCCAACCGACTCCCCCGAAATTCTTAATCGCTTACATACGCCAACAGTGGCGTGTGGTAACATCCATCGCAACTATTAGAAGCTACGACTCCTACGTTCCAAATTACATTGGAAATGCGTAAGAAATGATGTACCACATCTATTTATTCAAATATTATTTTTATTTTATTAGCAGTACGGCTGCTCACCGAATCTAAGATTATTTAAAAGCGAAAAAGTTTTGCATTGTTGGCGTATGTAAGCGATTAAGAATTTTGGGGGAGTCGGTTGGATGCGACGTGGTTCAATTGGTAGAACACCCGTTGGGGCGCATACCCAGGAGACGTGGGTTCGAATCCCACCGGCGCACCCGAAAAACTTTTTCGCTTTTAAATAATCTTAGATTCGGTGAGCAGCCGTACTGCTAATAAAATAAAAATAATATTTGAATTGATTTTTGGTGAAGAACACTGCACAAGTGCACAGGTCGGTTTCCGGCAGACCACAACGCGTATGGCCAGCATTTCTTGTCCCGATCGAAAACTCATTGAATGGAAAATAGGAATGATGACACCACCAATCAACTGACGTAGGTACGTTTTCTACTTCGTACCTACGGTTTCTGAGTACCTATTCCTTGCTGACACAAAGATATTTTGCGAGAACACGCAAATAACAAATAAACAGATAAATCATGCATTTTAGCAACGTGATCAAACACGTGTATTTATCTCAATGGTAAATACTTATGGGTAAATTATTCATCTCGCCATTGTGGCGAGGCGCTGGTCGCATACAAATGACTCAAATAGCTAGGTTCTACTTCCTGAATGCGTGGTTTTTGCTTCAATGTTGGCGGGCCTGCATTCGCGTACTGATTCGCACCTTATTAGGAGAGAAACGAGACTAATTTAATCATGTTGACAAGTCGGTTTGATAGGCTGCTGTAGAATATCGTTATATAACGACCTAACACAATGTTTTTTGTAAATTTTTCGTACAACAGTAATTTTATATATTGAAAGTGCAACATTGCATGGAAATCAAAATAATGTATTTTTATTAAATAAAAATTGACCAAGCTGAGGCTTAGGCATATTGTGCTACTGAAAGTTGTAATAAATAAAGATTAAGATGTAAGATTGAGATTTTTTTTTTTAGCCTGTTAAAGTGTCCCACTGCTGGGCAAAGGCCTCCCCTTTTTTCCGCCATTCGTCCCTATCGAGAGCATGATCCTGCCAATCTACTTGATATGCGTCCAAGTTGTCCCGCCATCTTCTCTTGATTGAGATGATTAATAAATAAATATCACGGAAAAATTCACACCAATAATTGACCTCAGTAGTTCCCAAGTAAGCTAAGCAAAGCTTGTGTTACGGGTATCTACTAGGCATCGGATAAACATACTTATATAAATAGACTAGCCTTCCGTCCGCAGCTTCGCCCGAGATAAATTAATTTTCCCGTAGGTAAAAGTATTTTACCGCGGTAAAAAGTAGCCTATGTCACTCAGTGATAATGTAGCTTTCTAACGGCAAAAGAATTTTTGAAATCGGTCCAGTAGTTTCGGAGCCTATTCAATGCAAACAAACAAACAATCAAATCTTTCCTCTTTATAATATTAGTATACATACTAAAATAAACAAATAATAAATATATTATTTATTTTATTAGCAGTTACGTCTGCTCACCGAACCTAAGATTTAAAAGCGAAAAAGTTTCCGGGTGCGCCGGTGGGACTTGAACCCACGTCTCCCGGGTATGCGCCCCAACGGGTGTTCTACCAACTGAACCACGTCACATCCAACCGATCTCCCCGAAATTCTTAATCGCTTACATACGCCAACAGTTCAATTTCGGGGAGATCGGTTGGATGTGACGTGGTTCAGTTGGTAGAACACCCGTTGGGGCGCATACCCGGGAGACGTGGGTTCAAGTCCCACCGGCGCACCCGGAAACTTTTTCGCTTTTAAATCTTAGGTTCGGTGAGCAGACGTAACTGCTAATAAAATAAATAATATTTGAGTTAAATAGAAGTGGTACATCATTTCTTACGCATTTCCAACTAATTTGGAACGTAGGAGTCATAGCTTCTAATAGTTTGATGGATGTTACCACACGCCACTGTTGGCGTATGTAAGCGATTAAGAATTTCGGGGAGATCGGTTGGATGTGACGTGGTTCAGTTGGTAGAACACCCGTTGGGGCGCATACCCGGGAGACGTGGGTTCAAGTCCCACCGGCGCACCCGGAAACTTTTTCGCTTTTAAATCTTAAATAATAAATATGTAATGAATTTAAACAACACTTTTTTGCCAGCTCATTGTCACATTACTAACTACGCTTTAAACAATATACATATATTTATGTAAATGATTGGAAGCTTCCAAGTAAGTTCTTATTTCAATAATTTACTACGACACTGATCGAATGCAAAAACCACATACTTAAGTATTTTTTGAATAAAAAAGAGTCCGGATATTTTTACTAAGCCGCTACTTGTTATGGATAATGAAAAAAAAACCACTTTATTTATTTACACAAAAACGATATTTAGCAAAAATATTGACGCTAAACCTGAAAATTCTATATTTACAAACATCTCCCAGAACGCTGCTATTGGGCAGGGTCCCCATAAGGCTGGATGCAATGCCAATACGTTGAGCGAGGAAAGAACATGTATACTTAGTCTTTCTATAGTCTATTGTTATTTTCCACATATCATCACGTAGATTGATGTATCACGTAATAGAATGAGCCTTACATGATATAACTGTTTACCAAGGAACAGACAAAAGGCACGCAGAATGCAAATATGATCATTAACATACCTAATCGTATTTAATTTACAAACGTATCACCGAAAATTCCTGATTTTATTGACCATTCATAGGTTTCAAGGATATTGGATGTTTTGTTATTCGTGTTTCGATGGAATTATTCAATCACGTGGTTTTAATTTGAATTTTGCGTGTTCTCCTACGACATTTTACCTATATTTAACTTTTTATCTGTCATTCGTAGTGCCATTGATTTTTACAATATTTGCATTAACCATTTTTATTTCTTACGTTGCCCAAGGTACAATCCTAAAAAAATAAGATAAAACAATAGATTAAAGAATCACGAGGCACTCTTGTTTTATTTTTAAATATGCGACACAAATATTATCACCTGCCTACACGATATTTAAATCTAATCTGACAATAACTTGAGAAAAATACGCATTGAACTCAATCCAGCGAGCGATTTAGCAAGATATACTCCTGTGTTCTGTTTTATTCGTGAATTAATTTGTTTAAATTAATGTCAGTTCAATATGAAGATGTTAAATTCTGTGTTTCCTATCAGTAAGTACTTATTTATTAGTTGATATGAAAACTGCGACAGAGCTTTTGTTTACGACAAAAAAATCGATTAAGTGATGCTTTTATTTCCTTAAGTATTTTAATTTTAACGCAAAGCTTAAAACCTTTTTAAAAATGGAAAGAATGCTACCTTAAACAAAGAAAAAAAACCGGCCAAGAGCGTGTCGGACACGCCCAAGGTAGGGTTCCGTAGCCATTACGAAAAAATCAAGTAATATTTTTCTAAGGATTTCGTATGTGTACGGAATCATCTAAGTTTAGGTATGTTTTATACCTTAGGCTACTATTTACTCTTAAACTACAAATAATTTCCAAGCAATCTTAGCCGCTATAATTTTCCTAGTAAATTTGATATATTTACTACCCTTCTGAATTTTTTCAAATTTTTCTACCCAACAGTTTAGATTTTAGAGGGGGGAGGACGGCCGATTTTAATGAAAATGTACACTTTAATGTTGTATATTTCGCAAACAGATCACTGAATAGAAAAATCATGTTAGCAACTCCGATGATTTTAAAAGACCTATCCAACGATACCCCACACTATAGGGTTAGAAGAGAAAAAAAATCACCCCCACTTTACGTCTATGGGAGGTACCCTAAAAAAATTTTTTTTACTTTTTTTTATTCAATCACTTTGTCGGCGTGACTGATATATATATTCATGCCAAATTACAGCTTTCTAGTACTAACAGTCTCTGAGCTTAGCCGCGGACAGACAGACAGACAGACAGACAGACGGACAGACATGGCGAAACTATAAGGGTTCCTAGTTGACTACGGAACCCTAAAAACGAAATATGCTAACCGTTGTAATCGTAATATTTTTAGTCATTCATTCATTATCATTGTTCAATCGTCATTTTTACTTTTTTCCTTATCTATTTGAGTTATTTTTCCCTAAGTAGGTAAATATTGTGTTCTAACGACAAAGTTCTGACTTTGAGCTCATTAAGTTAACTTACCAAGTAACTTGGGTGGGGCTAATGAGCGCATAAACGATTTTTGGAGTTAGTGCATTGTTAGTATTGGCGGCAACTGGTTTCGACGAGTGGACTTAAACTGTTTTAGTGTTTAGTTGGTTAACAATGTGAAATGTCAAAAAAATTGTGTTGGTACAAATTGCTTGTGTTTTGATTTAATGTTTTTTCTTAAAATGGTAGTGTTTTTAAACTTTTGTAATACGTTGGCCGGTTATACTGCGGTAGCAGGTTGGTATTAAATACAGATATTTTTAACTTAAAAAGATTTCACTAAGTAAAGAAATTAAGTTGAGAAAAGGTCCGTCGTCAAAACAATTTTAGGTTGACAGACATTTCAAATGGATGTCGGTTTTTTATGTCTAAATAATTTGGTCCCGTTTTAGTAGTTATCATTATTCAATATTGTTTATTTATATCAGTGGCATAGCGTGACTTGGAGGGGCTCTGTATCAAAATTAGTTGGGGTACTTTCCCGGGAAGCACGAGATTAAGCGACAATGTGGATAACATTTTACTGATTTTTGCTTACACACGTTAGGGCCTCTGTAGCCCGGGGGGCCCGTATCATTGATACGGCTGATTTATGTACTAAAATGTTTAAAATAGTACCTATCGTGACTGGTCGACAGCGCACAGACTAAACCACTGGAGCTAAAGACCTGACATTTCACACCATTGAGCATTATAGAGGCAACTTGTCTATTTTTATTCTTCCGGTGGCAAAGCTGCGGGCATAAGCTAGTTTTCATTAATAGGTATAACTAGTGGGAACAGCATGGCTCACACTAATTGCTACACAAAAGTAGAGTGAAAGATTCACTTCATTCAAGTGAACAGACAGACAGTACTAAATTAGTTCGTCTAGACTAGCGTCGACACAAATACCAGCCGTGCCTATACACAATTAAAAACAATCGTACGTAGACACAAGACAAGAAGCAAGTAGTTGGTAACTTTTATACTCCAAATTTTTCGTTTTTGGCAACCAGTCGCTTGTATTTTAGCAGCCACTAGTGCCAGTGACTCCTGACAGAAGTAAAGTGTATTTTGTGTTTGGTCAGTATTTGTTGCATATCTCGAATGGACATGTACAAAACAAAGAGACAATGCAAGACATTTAGACAATACTGATCGAATAAATGAGAGAGACAAAATATGAATTACGAACTGTAGAAATAAAACAACTAAAAAAAGTTTCTAAGATGAGACAGCGCTAGAAATTGTGCGTGTGTCACTTGTTTTTTTTGCCCAGACACTGCTGAGTATCTTAATATTATCTCCAAGTCTCATAAAAACGTGTTGCAATCTAAAAATTAAGCAGTAGTTTAGCAGTTTTTATACTCAATACTTTAGAGTACGGTTTTACAGTTTTGGCACGATGCCCACTCCTCTAAATTTTATTCTAAGATAATCATCATAAAAGTCACACATCTGAAAACATTTAACGATATAAATTTAATACCATCTTGAACCAACTGGGTCTATAAATAAGTATAAGAGCATAAACTCGGGCGCCTGCAGCGTGCGCCGGCGCCGCAGTCGGCCGCGCGCTGCGACGCCGCACTAACAACCATAATTGATCAACAAAATCAAACAATAAAAACGAGCAATTCATAACAAGTGTTTTTGTGCGGAAAAATACACCTGCGAAGTGTCATCTGTCACCTGTCATCACTCACGTTTCCCGCCTTCGCGTTCACAAACTTTTGTTTACCGTCGCCGAATTGCAATTTAAACCTTATTAGACGGTTATAGCGGTTTATTTAATGGCTGCAAGCGATGCGTTCGCTTCGCTTAGTTCCAAGTTTAAAATTTTAAATTAAAAACGACTTTTCCTGTTATAAGCCAGTTATTTTAATGCTATTTAATGTGTTATGGGTGCAATATGTTGGTTCCACGCCAAATTAGTTATCGGTAAGTAATTAAATTAAATGTTGTCTATGATTTTATTACTGACCACTAATTACCGTTAATGCATTTTACTATAATATTACGTTGTCATACATAATTTAATATTACATTAATATTAATCAATAATGTGGTGGTGACATTTAGTATTGCCGGTTACAATGACATTGCATAACTCTAAAAATTAGCCGATTCTACGGACTTCATTATTTCAAGTTATCGCCCTAAGGAGTTTAAAAAAGGCTCGACTGGCTAATAAAAATTGTACCCAATACTATCTTCACGAGATGCGCATAAGGACCATAGATATTTTTTGTTTGAGCGTCTCCTGTGGACATTGGCATACATAAGTTAAGGGTTTATAGCCATTATTTTTCAAGTCTACATCGACGTAGATAGGATAGCCTGACCAACTTTCGGCTCATTTTTAGGGTTCCGTAGTCAACTAGGAACCCTTATAGTTTCGCCATGTCTGTCCGTCTGTCTGTCTGTCTGTCTGTCTGTCCGCGGCTAAGCTCAGAGACTGTTAGTACTAGAAAGCTGTAATTTGGCGTCAATATATATATCAGTCACGCCGACAAAGTGATTGAATAAAAAAAAGTAAAAAAAATTTTTTTAGGGTACCTCCCATAGACGTAAAGTGGGGGTGATTTTTTTTTCTCGGCTAACCCTATAGTGTGGGGTATCGTTGGATAGGTTGCTAACATGATTTTTCTATTCAGTGATCTGTTTGCGAAATATTCAACTTTAAAGTGAAAATTTTCATTAAAATCGGCCGTCCCCCCCCCTCTAAAATCTAAACTGTTGGGTGGAAAAATTTGAAAAAATTCAAAAGGGTAGTAAATATATCAAATTTACTAGGAAAATTATAGCGGCTAAGATTGCTTGGAAATTATTTGTAGTTTAAGAGTAAATAGTAGCCTAAGGTATAAAACATACCTAAACTTGGATGATTCCGTACACATACGAAATCCTTAGAAAAATATTACTTGATTTTTTCGTAATGGCTACGGAACCCTACCTTGGGCGTGTCCGACACGCTCTTGGCCGGTTTTTTTGTATTTATATAAATCTTAAGTTTGCTAACTCGGAGTCGCTATGCCCACAGGAGAGACAAATTTTGTTTCTTACGCTGTAATTAGGTACCCATAATTTTCGCACAATAAGAACAATACTGAAATAATACCCATAATTGTTTCAGTTCATTAATATCGACCTCCGCAAAGTAACGCCTGATTCAATAAATACTGAAATAACATTCTCAAGCAAAAAAATTCGTGCTAGCCAAGTGGTTTGACCTATGGGCCCTCAAGCAGAGGATCATGGGTTCAAAGCCGGGCTCGCACCTCTAAGGGCCATTTGCACAGTTCAGGGTTAAAAAATTAAATCAGTAACCCTGGGTTAAGACTGACAGTTCCATATATTTTGACACTTGTTAACCCAGGGTTAGCAGTTAACTCGGAGTAAAGTAGCTAACCCAGGTGCGCGCAAGCCCGCCTAAGTGTTTCGGAATAGGTATTAAATATGAGTGAAAATACATTTGAAATTGATCATAAGCTGCGAAAAAAATCAATGGTGTGTGCGAAGTTCCTCATCCGTACAAGGTACGCAAACTACAGCCCAAGCCTTCTCATTCTGCTAGGACGCCTGTGCACAGCAATAATGGGACGTATACCTAGGCCGGAGATGATTCTTAAGCTAAAGTAGGTATTAAAAATACTCACGACTCAATTTAAAATTCCCAGTTGTGAATTTAACAGCACATTAAGCGGTTGTTAATAGTTGACAGTTAATGCTTTTATAGTTAACTACAGGATGTTTGGGAAGGGCTGTCAAAGTGTCAACACGCGGCGGCCACATCCCGTGGCATCGTCAAGGAGTTCAACAGCCGATTGTTCCGCACTGCCAACTGTCAACATATAGCCCCTATTCATAAACACTTGAGTTTATGTTAACATTTAAGTGTATTTTGGGATAATATAGTTCTTCACCGACATAATTCGCTGCTTTTAAACGAAAGTTACTTCGAAGTTAAAATAAATAAGAGGAGAAAATTAAAATATAGATGAGACAAAAACATTAAAAATAGGAGTGCTAAAAATCAAATAAAAAATTAAATTAATATTTTAATAGTGCTTTCCTGAAAAAACTTGATTTAATGTGGCTTTTTCGTTTGAAAGCATCGAAATATTAAAATAAGATACACTGATCACTTATGAATTAATAGTAGAGTAATGCCTGACATGTTTCGAACTAATTCGTGGTTCCTTTTCAAGGTGTGCTCGAGAAACTGCTGGCTTTCACTTTCACAAGGAACCACGTATTAGTTCAAAACATGCCCCTTCTATTTTCATTTTGATATTTTGTAAAGAGATCCCTTTGAGGCATAAGTTAAGACAGACGAAACATACAACTCGTGGGGGCCTAGTGGTTTGACCTATGGTCTCTCAAGCAGAGGGTAGTGGGTTCAAATCCCGGCTCGCACGTCGTGAGTTTTTCGGAAATTCTGTGCGAATTTACATTTGTGATTTCCCATAAGCTTTACGGTGCAAGAAAACATCGTGAGGAAACCTGCATACCTACACCATGCGTAGAAATTCAATGGCGTGTGTGATGTCGGTGCCCCTTTTCTCCTATAAAATTTTAAGTCATAATGTATCATTAGTCATAATCAACGTTAGTCATATAGTGTTTTATTTCTGAAACGGTATTTTTTTCAGGGCTTTTTTAAATGCCATCTTATAGAATGCAGTAGGTTAGTTTAGATAACAATTCCCAAAAATAAATTGTTTCAGAAATAAATCACTATATGACTAACGTATGTATGTAACTAATGATACATTATGACTTAAAATTTTATGGGAGACATTATAGACCCGTGTGAAGTTCCCAATCCGCACTAGGCCGGACAGTAGGCCGAACTACGGCCCAAGCCCTCTCATTCTGAGAGGAGTCCTGTGCCCTGCAGTGGGACGTATATAGGCTGGGATGATGATGATGAATATACAGGCTAGTAATTTTCGTAAGCTTTTATTTACTCGTAACTTGTAACGTTCGTATGTTTGTTAGTCGTGATTATAAAATTTTTAGACCGCTTCTTGGTATTCGATTGAGCTGAAATTTGGCATACTTATTGGGCGCCATTCATTTATTACGTAGACGATTTCTGATAGTTTTTGACCCCCTCCCCCCTCATGTAAGAAAAAAAATAAGAATCGGCGCCAACAGCTACGAACAATTAAACTTTTTTTTAGTTATTTTTTTATAATGCATGCTTTATTTATTACTAGCTTTTGCCCGCGACTCCGTCCGCGTGGAATTAGTAATTTGGGCAGCTTATTTTTTTTTTATCCAATTTGCTTTTTCATCAATTATGGCTCTCCTTAGTTCCTCGATATAAATAAAAAAAAACGCACACCCGCGTTCACATTAAACACCGTACTCCCAAGTCAAGCGTGCCTATAGAAGTTTTACTTCAAAAACCCCCGATTTTGAAACATTCTTCCGCTCCTATTGGTGTAAGCGTGATGATATATAGCCTATAGCCTTCCTCGATAAATGTGCTATCTAATACTGAAAGAATTTTTCAAATCGGAGCAGTAGTTCCTGAGATTAGCGCGTTCAAACAAAAAACCTGTTCGATAAATTCTTAAAATAGACGTTTCTTTCTTATTTGTGAACCGATTCAAATGAAACAAACACTAAATGTTAATCCAAGACAATACCAACATATCAGTGAAAACCGCATCCTTCTAGGTTAAGCCGTTTCTGAGATTAGCGCGCACAAACGCACAGACAAACAGACAATAATTCTAAAAATCATTGTTTTGGGTTCTATTGTGCTAATAAATAGCCCTAGTGACAGTTTTTCTCAAATATCTTCAATGTACAGACACCGACTTTTTACAGATTTATTATATGTATATAGATATAGATAACTAACTGAATGAAACGAGGCCAAATGAAAAATAAAAGCAAAGTACTTAGCATGTGAATATTTCATTGCATTGTGGCTGCCTAAATTCTTAACAATCGAAGTCAATTTTACCCTCGTCTTAACTTAACTATCAACCCTCGCTTGCGGCTCGGGTGTAGCAAGTGGCGCGTTTTATGCACTTGTTCTATACAATCTACTATTTTTTAGAAGACGTTCGTATTATCTCTATTTTTTGCTATACATATCTATATCCCGGTTAACTCCTTCCGTTTAGCATGTTCGTTCAAGTGCAACTGACGTCGGCGGTGAAATCACGAGCTCGAACATCACACGGGCAAGATAATGGTCGTGCAAACAGCCAGATCTCTCGGCAAATATTATTGGCCTTCGGTAGCGAATGTAGGTATACATTAGGTTTCTAAATAATAATCATAGCTTGCGGATTGTGTTTTAAGTTTGTATTATAATAACCGAAAATAATGTTCAAAAAAGTAAACTCAAAATGTTGGCTGAAACTTTCCCCTACTCTTTTGTTTAAAAGTAGCCTTTTGCCGCGTGAGCCATTCGATTTGGAAATTCTAGGATTCTCCTGTAGGGATCCCAAAAAAACTATAACATGAAAAGCACTCGTGCCAAATTTCATCCTCCAGATTTAGCTGTTATATTGGTGTTTTACACGAATACCTGTATTTTATATCGAGATAAAAAGTAGCCTATGTGTTATCCTATAGGTCCAGTTAATTTCGCATTTACATATACCACTTATTAGTCTTATTACTAGGATAACGCCGAAAGAAACATTTAGCAGAGGTTTTTGCAATATTTTTTTCTATTTCGCACAAATAATGTGGGATGCGCGTTATTAAGCCGTATCGTCGATCCGGACGTAGCTTCCTATAAATATTGCGTTTGCGTCTAACGAGCGGCATCCGCTTCAGAAATAGACCACTCCCCTCGCTGGAGCACCCACTAGTTGCGCACCATGTTATTGTTTATGTTTCATGGTTCAAAGGTTGAACGTCATTTCAATTGAGAAAATTCGTATTCTGTTGGCTGATCTTATGTGAGATCACTAAGTCATGTAGCCGGGAAGTGTCAAACGGGCAGGCCAATAGCTCTGTTGAGTGAATTTTTATCCCAGATCCAAGATACTTGCGTATACGCCAATGACTGGGAGGCTCTTGTGTCTAAATCAATGATTTTTTATTTTTTGGCTATTCTTCGTATGTATTTGTTGTGCTTTTGTCTTTACTGTCTCTTGTAATATTTTTTTTACAGTACATTGATTTTACTAATACTGTAAAATTGTAACTGATGAATAAATATATAAATAAGTTGCAACTGAAAATTGAGCCCATAAAACAAAATAGGATTCTAAAAATATAGTTTCTTACTTCGTCCATCTTTTAAACAATCTACCTAACGTTCGTAATATAATATACCTAAGCCTTTCAATGCATAATGTTTAAAGTTTGCCTGTGTTACAACATAAAATAGCAATAAGGAAAATATAAAAGAAGTCGTAAAAGTTTCAACATTAAGTACATGCCTCTACAGATGTTTAACTGAAGCTTATACAAGCACTTGAATCTTGCCTCAATAACTAAAACTCCATGTAAAAAAGTCAAATTAAATTCGCTTTAAAAAGGTCGATGGCACACCAAATTCGTCTTCGCAAGACTCGAGATAGTATAGGTACCTAAGCTACCATAACTTTTTGTATTTTCAGTTATGCAGATGACACTTCTACAAAATATGCTAACTTCTGCGCTAACGGAACCATAACATTACATTATGTTGTTGTTGCTGATATTCAGCTTTAGTATAGGAAACTACCTCACATTTGAAATCGTGCTTCGATTCCAACATAAGTACTTAGTCGCCATCCGAAAAAATCATCACAAAACCAAAAGTAGTGGCTGAGTCAGTGAGACCAGACAGGCTATATTTAGGCATCGAAGAAACCATGTCACCAAGCGGCAGTTAGTCACTCCCTCAGTTAAATTAATAAAGGGTTTAACAGAGATAGTGTGTTGAGAAAGCGTCTGAACTTCATCGGGCGCTTTTATACTTTAATGTCGAAGCCTCTCCAGTTTTCGTTTTATTTTCTTCGCCGCGTGATGTGACGATTAAGCATTGCAAAAATAAATTCTAATTATAATGGCGTTTTGTTATCAAGAAGATTGCGGGAAAATTTTAAATGATCTACTTAATGTTGCTAGAAATATCGTAAATTTTTATTTACTTTTCGGAATTGGGAATATGCTTCCTGGCATACAATTGGCAATGTATCCGGCAAAATATCAACAACAACCTGTTACTTTTGGTTTTTCACGGGAAGCAAAAAATCAACATTTCATATGAATATTCGTGTTAACATTAAGAAACCATAATAGTTTCTTGAAGCGGAAGACCAAACATTTTTAGGCGATGCCTCATTTTCCTAATGCCACCTAATGCTCCGGTCATTTGGGTTATTTTGTAGATTGTTTCTCAGATTTAACAGTCATGTTTACGATCGTGGCAAATACGAAAACGTCGAAGGATCTTGACCTTTCGCTTCAAGTCGAGTTCAAAAACATGGTTAATGTCTAACTATTGACAACCCACGTGCAAGTTTTTACGGTTCATTTGAGCTGAATCGCGAAACGAGAACCTTTCTATATTACAACACTGAGCTTATTTCCTCCTACCTGTTTCTTCATTAATAATTC
Organism: Archips crataeganus; assembly: GCA_947859365.1. Lineage (NCBI taxonomy): Eukaryota > Metazoa > Arthropoda > Insecta > Lepidoptera > Tortricidae > Archips > Archips crataeganus. The sequence goes on from OX402048.1 coordinate 22,443,278, forward strand.
ATAATTTTATTTTATTGTCATCCGCAAATAGTCAGAAGACTTTTGTCAGGTATGATGAGGGTGGGTATTGGTAACTTTGGGTATGGGTTTGGGTGTTTTTTTTCTTGTGTTGGCCGACTAATCACGTTTTACACATGCTCGAATCAATTCTTGTTTCCGAAGACCTACGCCCTTTAGAGATGTCTTTCTTTTTTTTTTTTTTTTTTTACATAAAACTGACCCTAAAGGTAGATAATGCTTTCTAATTGTCCTCTATCTATAAGCCCAAAAAGGAAATACCTTCGATATTATTTGATGCCAGCACAATATGTGGGAGTCTGTAGATCCCTAATCAAACCCAAACCGATCAGAGCACCGTTACGGTAACGGTGGTCGTTACTCATTCGTTACTGCGGTTATCTTGCATTATTTGGATTATATCGATCTTGTAATGGCGGTTGTTGCTCCCTAATGACGAGCAAATACCGTTAACAACAAGAACATGACTAAATTAAGCTGACTTAGTCACGGTTACAGACTTGCTTCTTTTTCAAGCTCTTTTGTTACTTTTCGATCGAGCATCGAAGTCATTAACATTTATTTATTTAGACTTTAGCCTCAAAATTTAACATCAACAAAAAACAATCAAGTGAACTTAAAAAAACGCATTTTTTTCAGTGACGTAAAAAATTGCTAATAGGTATTATAATATAACAAAGACATGAGAACGCGTAAAAAACAACGGAAGTTTGTTTAAACAAAAAAATGTTGATGGTTCTGCCAATCGCTGGTAGGTCTGTACTGTAGGTACTAACGAAGGACGAAATCATTATTGCGTTTTTTTGTTGTTCGCTTCTGTTCCGTGGATATGAGGACTTTGTACTGGCTGATTGGAAACAGATTTTTAAAAATCCATTATAAGGCATGCTAACACTATAATCGTTGTTAGATGCATCAGTGGACCTTTATAATTACAAACACTTTGTGTTTTTTTTTTATGAAAACATGCTTAACATATTTGTTTGTTGGTTAGAAAAAGTACCTACATGATTCTTTGTGGCGTTTTTCAGCAACGATATCAATGACGTTGCTTAACGTTGTTGTTAATAGACCGTCATTTAGGACAGCGGTCCTATTAGGTATGCGTAGGTTGACTGGATCTGTTTATCGACAACTTCAATCTTGTCTATTTTGCGTATTGAAGTTTCAAATGACAGCAAGTTGCATGGCACCCTTATGAATTCCTTCTTTAAAGAAACGAGATACGCCATCGTTCATCCACCATTAGCTCTCATATTTCGTTTTCTAGAATTGTTTTACCGAAACGACATTGGAAAAATTGTCCCATTGATAGACGGGGCCATTATTCAAAAAACTAACGAAATAGAAACAAGAACTACCTATCATTTAATAGCTTTATTCTGACGCAAAAGGGTTTGGAGTTTATATAATTAACTCTACATCTCTTTGTCAACAGAGGGAGAGCTAGAGACGGAATGGCTGCAAGCCGCCGGCCTGGGGTCGCTCGCGGCGCCGTTCCAGGCCGGCCTCGAAGTCACAGAGGCCCAGCTGGGTGAGGCCGTGAGACCCCTGCCCCGGGAACAGGCCGCAGCAGTCAGAAGAAGGGTCAGGAGACTGAACAGGACGGTTAGAAGACGACGCGCGGCCTCACGCGCCAGGAAACCCGATATAAGAGATGTCTTCAGAGATTTGGAGGTTAGTTTTGTTTTTAACTCTAACGATGATTAATACCAAACCCGGGATTCAATCCCGACGGGTGTGGTTAATGACATACCTTTAATTGTCGATCCAGAGCGGTCCGCAGCCATCACGACGATATGTTACACGAATTACCTCGACATTTTTCGAAGAGTTGAAGTAGATTCTACTCGTAACTATGGCCGCAACAATGTGGCTGAGGCGACGAGGTAATTTTAGCAATATATCTTCGTGATTAAGTACTATTAACTTTGCTTCTTGTTGAAGTTGAAGTGTCTTATTTATTTGTCTTAGGCATGAAATTATATTGCAACTTACAAGACAGCCGAACTTCATTTTAATTTGTAGATTGGACGTAGAAGTAAATCATCATTTCAATCATAGGATAAGTATCTGGAGGATTGGGCAAAAATTGGGAGACACGTGTTTTCCCAAAGATAACACCAAGCTAAGCTATATAATATATTGTTCGCCCCCGAAAGCCCCTTACAAAGGGCATTCCCGAAATAAATGAATGTACAAGAATTGACCATTGAAAGGTATTAAATAACCATGGACATTTTATATCTTAGGCTTGTGTATACCTAGACAGCGCAGGACCGATCCTTTGGCTAATATGATGATGATGATTCTGACCAATTGTATTTTTTCTTTTGCTGGCTGCTCGAGCACACACAACTGTAAAGGTCAAAATCTACTACGGATTACGAAATATCGACGCTGAGAAAGATTTTTAACGACGTATATTTTTTTTACAATAAATATACTTAGGTAAGCGTAGGTAGGTATGTCTAATATATTACACCTCTCACTTACCTCTTTCACTCAGGCAACCTTTTAAACATTGATATCTGATGTGTTCATATTCATATTTGGCCGACAGCCGAAATCAAAGCAGCCAGTTCAAAAACTTTTCCAAAGTTACTGACCGCATCCGTCACTCCGAAGATTATGTTTGACGGACGACGCGGCGTATAAAAACTATAAAAAGTAATTATCACGGCGCACTGGACCGGTTACATACGCTGCCAAGGTCAAAAACTTATTATAAATTACTTAGGAATGCCCTGCGAGGAATCGAACCAGACCTGATGGTGTCGAGAGCCGGTTCCCGAACTTTCTTTCACAAAAAACTAAGTGACGGACAAGCTGGCTTGACTCACGCCTGTCATTCAGCCATCCATCTTGAAAATCGAACTCGACTTATTCAAGCCAGGCGTAAGTGGTGTTCTGTGGTGTTATTTTTATTTTTTTCGCATCTTAGCATATTTATTAGCTACCAATGCAGCCAGCATTATTTCTATGTTGCCTGCGATGAATACAGTTAGGTACTGCGATGAATACAGTTAGGTACGAATCGTGAATGTTGTCAGCCCTGATCTATAGCACTAATTCACACCAAACGAAATCGATTAACTTGAAGTTCTGCTTTAATTTTAACGGATATTTCACGCTTACCTTTAAAATAAATTATAGTTACTGATGGGAATATGTATGCATTTAGTTACCGAGTTAATAATTTGAATTAAGATTGTCGTATACGAATTCACCGTTAGAAATAAATCTGAACTCGTTAAATAAAATATCTTCTATATTATAGCAGCATAAATACATCGCGGGATCACCGTTAATTTTAAAATATTTTCCTCGCATTTTGTAACGGGCATAACCTGCAACTGGTTTGAAAGAATTCGATAAGTTTAACAAGGTAACTATGTAATAGAGATCAGAAAATTTATTGTATTACAATGTCCCTACTTTATTATGCAGATGTTGAATAATTAAGTCATTGTTAACTATGATATAATATCTGAATATTTAGCTTTTTATTTAGTTTTGTGGACATAATCATATGAATATAATCTAGCGACTCGAGTTTGACCCACTTGTAGAGATCGGTAATTTTGTAGGTGCTATACATATGTTGGCTGGATGATAATATAAGAACATCATCATCATCTCTGCCTTCAATTTCTTCGCAGGCGTGTGCTGGTTTCCTCAAAATGTGTCACTTGACCGTGAAGCTCATGGTAAATTTAAAATTTCAGGGATAATGCATACTAAAACAATGTAATCATGTATTTAGGCATCCTGAATGAATGGCAAAATGACTCATCAGGGGCAAAGTAGCTCGACCTTACGGTACTACGTAATTCAGCACTTAATTCTTCTTTAATCCTTACACAATACGTTCCGCTTGAATGCTACTACAGCTCCGGTGTAAAATTACTGTGTTTTGGAGTCACGCTGCATTGCTCTGACCAATACTATGTAATAGTGGAAGTTGGTTTCCTTGAGGCCTCTGTAACTTCGAAGGAAGTACGTGAATCGGTTGATGACAGGTTGCATGTGACTTCCAGTAAGCGCCAGTGGCGTAGCGTGCCTTGGACCCTGTATCAAAATTAGTTGGGGGGGCTTTCCCGGGAAGCACGAGATTAAGTGACACTAGCTTTGCACGGGTGCAATTATGCATGTATCACTACATAGTATAAAACAAAGTCGCTTCCCGCTGTCCGTCTGTCCCTATGTAATGCTTAGATCTTTAAAACTACGCAACGGATTTTGATGCGGTTTTTTTAGGGTTCCGTAGTCAACTAGGAACCCTTATTTAATAGATAGAGTGATTCAAGAGGAAGGTTTATATGTATAATACATGCATAATTGCACCCGTGCGAAGCCGGAGCGGGTCGCTAGTTAAACATATAAACCATCGATGATTTTCCCATACTAAAAAGTACCTAGTAAGTATATATGCCTTCAGCTCTTCAACTATGTCCATACAAAAAATCACGGCAATCCGTCGGCGTCGCTCAGTTTCGACGTGAAAGAAGAACAAAAAAAAACACTTTCACATTTATAATATCAGTATGGAGTATGGATATTATATATGGGAAAGTTTGAGCATATGTAAAAATAAAATTGAAATAAATAAGCATACTATTTAACATGCTTTGATGAAATTTTAAACTGATTAAAAAATACCAGTTGAGATTAGTACTAAGATCGTAAAAGAGATAAACTTTATTTGGTCTCAAAGGGTAACAAAAATAAAAAAAGACTATGTGAAGATAAATTTAAGCTTTTAGCCACGTCTGTTTGGATTTGGCAGAGCTCTTCGGAATTCCTCGATTTCTTTCACAGTTTTTTAGAAAATTTATGTTGACGACTTTTTTGTTTGTTCATTCTTTCTTTTAAATACTTTTTTATTTGGCGCAAATCTACGGACTAAAAAGGTTTAAAAAGATAAGATAATATTTTTGATAAGATAGTTTTCCACAAATCTGTTTAATCCAGATGCCAAGAGATGCTTATTCGAATCCCGTCCGACGCACCCAAAAAACTTTTAACTTTAATTGTCAATTATTAAAAAAATAATGAAAATTATGTATTGACGTCATTTATTTAGCGATATTTTTGTTTAAAATCAATTATGACTTGACTTATTTACGTTTAATGCTCCAGCGCTTCTAGGTACTTTAGCCAACCATCCATTGCGAAATCGAATCAATTAGCAAAAATGCTCATTATAGAGACATCATTTAATGTAATTTAGTAATAAGCCATAGAACAAGACATTTATTAAGGCCCTACCGTGTTTTTGGCGCATTTATTGCATTCATTTAAACTCGTGCTGTATCAGAATGAAATTCATTATGTAAGTAAGATATTTGAGGATTCACTCTAGTGGCAAGTGTTTATCGAAACACGATTACTTGTACTTCGCTCGATAGAAAAAAAATCCAAAGTCGACTCTAAAGAATATAATAAACTCGTAGTATGCCGCTAATACTGCACCACCTGCCGGTCATAACTTTTTGAATGTTAATAAAACAAGATGTTTCCTAGGGCGTAGGTTTGCTACATTTTTAAAATATGTATTTGTTTTAGTAATAAGATGAAAATACCCAAAAACTCGCGCAGTCCAACCAACCTATCTTGAGCCATCGTGCCTCCCCCACGCCCGAAATCGCCCACCCAAAATCGATTAGCGCGAAAAACTCGGTAGGCCCTTAATGCCAAGCGTAAGAAGGGACAAGAATTAAGGCCACTGATAAGTATGGTCATTAGATAAAATAACTATTAAGTTTCAAGGGACTCTTTTAACAACGTACCAGGTGTAACGTCAGTCAGGGTACGAACGCCGTCGAGTTTAAAACTCAAATAAAAAAAATTGTTCATGTTGTTCCCTTACATAAGTATCCACTTTTCTATGCAGTTAGTATGGAAAAGTGGATACTTAAGTTAGGGAACCGATCCTACGTTGCCAGTGTTGAATTTAAATCTAACGGACGATCGAACTTTTTGAAAAGTAACGTACCGGGTGAAATGTCATTCGGATTTAAAGCTGGCGAGTAAGAAAAAAACTTTAAAAAACATTACGTGTTTTTAATGCTGCCAGTATTGAATTTAATTAAACGGACGTTCTAAATTTTCGCCAGAACGTTAATTAGTTTGCGTCCGGTAAAGTTCAGTCGATTACAGACTGCATTCGGTCGCTCGGGTGTGCAGTTCTGTTGTTGTGTTGTTTGTTGTGTTGTTCTTTGTGTGTGATTATCACGATGATGTGTAATACAGTGAGATTGAAACTTTGCGAGAAAATGGTGAACTGCAAGGGGTTCGCCGCGGTAAAAACGTACATTGAGGCAATGGTAATTATTTTAATTTCGTATGAAAAAAAAAACGATTAATTTTTCACTAGATAAATAGGAAATAATTTTTTTTACTAGTTATCTTAGCAGTCTCCCTTATTAATATCTGATACTTAATATAATATAATAATATTATACCTATTAATATTATATGATATAATACCTACATTTATGACAAATTCCCACAGGACACACAATAAATAGAAACTACCTTTAAATTTTCCTAAAAAGATTCGGAAACTTTCTAGAACTTTCCCGTGTTTTGTTGCGAATTTTCTGGAACTTGTAAATTGCTAGCTTACGCTAATCATGGCTTAAGGCGTGTCAAAATGTATGGAACTGTCAACCCTAACCAGGTTTGACGATTTACCTCATTTTATCAGTACAGTATTTCTAAAGGTTACCTACTACATACAGAGTTTACCCCTTGATTCTGTTCTATTCTCTGGGTCGTTTTCAAAAAAAATGTACCTACCTACATAGTTAACGGCTTAATCAAAACAAAAATCACGGTCACTATTTTTGTGTAACGAAAGTTAGTCATACGAAGTATATGGGTAACTCCGTTACACAAAAATAATTAATTAAATTTTGTTTTTAATTAATCCCTTAATTGTGTACAATTTTTTTGAAAACGACTCATCTGATAGATCTATAATAATATACTTAACAACTCACTTTGTAATGATTTGTCATTCGTGAATTGCAACAACCTAGTTTCATTTTCAGGAAATATAAAATTACCTATATTGTTAGTGTTCCTTGAATTCTTAATAACTTTAATTTTAGTGTAGTTTTCTAGATAAGATAAAAATAATGGATCAAATGATCGATACTTAACATAATTTACTTTTGTGATTTAATTATTTACATACTACAAAGTGAGTTGCACCAGTCACTATAACAATGACATGTCAATTCTAAGGTTTAAGTCTGATACTCGTACTCGTAACATGGAGAGAGATTTGACGGTTGATGCGATATTTAAGTATTCGACGGCTAAAAGGAGCATTGATTCAAACGCCATGCTGGGCGATATTGAAGTTATACCTAACAAGCTGTTGCCCACGACTCTGTCCGCGAAGAATAGGGGTGTAAAAGATAGCCTATGACCTACTCTTAGACCTACCAAATTACAGACAAAAAATAGCCTACGAAAATAAAGTTTCATAAAAATCGGTCATGCCGTTTCGGAGAAGTTCAATAACAACCACCGTGACACGATTTTTTTATATATTAGAAGATTATCAATATCACCCAGGTGGCGTTTGAATCAATTCGCCTTCGTGAAGTGAAGATGAAAAGGCACAACTGCAAACTTACACCAAAAAGAAAAGCACATTTTACAAAGAATAAGTGTGCACTTAAGCTCTTTCTGTTTGGAACAGGTTATTAGTTGTACCTTTTTATCATACGGCCGTATAAGAACTTGCTGCTAGTTATGCTCAAGCTGATTGATAACACACTAACTAAACCTTTTACTCGTAATTAAGGCAGATAATGAACCGATTAAATAACTGTTGAAACCCAGGATACAGTTAACGATAGGATTGTAGTCTGAAGGAAATTGGAACGATCCTCGATTAGGGAATGGAATTCAATTAGGTACTAAGAAAGTATTCTATATTACGTAAAGAATACATTTAGGCGTAGGACGTCCTCAGACTCGGTGGAGCGATGATCTTCGCAAGGTGGCTGGCAAGAGCTGGATGAGAGTGGCCTAGGATCGTGCTCAGTGGCTTGCCATGGGAGAGGCCTATGCCCAGCAGTGGACGAGCATAGGCTGATGATGATGATGATGAAAGAATAAATTTAGGTTATAATATAAAGATAATTTAATTTTATTGATAGTGAAATGGGTTTATCTTTACTAAACTTATTACTACATACTTTATTTTCTTGCCGGTTTCTTTTAAACCTAGGTTTTTACAGAAATATTACATTTTTCCATAACCTATCCGTAGTCACACCACTACAGACCAACTCACCCTTGACTAAATATAAAATATTTCATTTAAACCAATTCGACGGAGCCCTGCTTCGCAGGGCTCCTATTTCTAGGCGTTTTGCCCTTCAGGCAGAAGAAACTAACTAACAAACCTACCTATTTTCTGGACTGAATTAAGTATGGTTGGGGGTGCATTGGTGTGATCATGGGTCGGGTATAATTAACGGTAGTCACACCAGTGTGACTACCTATATACTAAGCAATGCCCTAGACTTGAAGAAGGTATGCTACCGAACTCATTCCAACCGTTTAATACGCAGGAAGCTTCAGTCATTAGTGATTTCTAGTTTATTCATAGTAGGCGAAGGCCTAATGCTTGTTATGATGCGCGTTTAATTGTAAATGTTGCTAAATTATGTTTAAGTAGATCCATTTCAATTATGACTACTAGGTACCTAATTATTGATTGATTGTTGTAACAAGGAAAAAGTGCAATTTAAGTGTACTTAGGTATTGACGCAAAATCACACTAAAGTCTCTCATTTCCTTGACAAAGTTTGTACTTTACATAGTAAATTTGGCACTTATTTTTGCGATGCATAAACTTTATAAAGTACCTACGCAAGTTAAACTTGGCTGACGCGTTACCAGCAATTTCATATTGAAATCTTAATAATTATTTTCAAGTTTTTACTGTGTAACTGTCTCATCAACGCCACCTGACCCAAACGAAAGCGAAATTTGCAAAAACTTCTTGATGTAGAACAGGGATACATTTTGAAAAATCACAAATAGGAAGCATAACAATTCAATTGGTCTAATTAAGAGGGTACGATGCGCACCATTTCTCCATACAAACGTAATCCCCAGTTTCCTCCCTGGATAATGGCTTTAGAGCCAATTTTTTTTTACTGTGTAATCTGTATCTACCACAGCTATGCCCCTATGTTTCGTTTTTTTCCATATTTCAATTATTAACATAAGAAATATAAGCTTTCAAAAACTGAAAAAATTGCCCAATTTCAACGTCATTTTCAGACACTCATCAGAAAAGAATCCCTCATATAAACAAAAAAAAGAAAACATAGGGGCATAGCTAAATCTGTCTTCTAATTATTTTTGAAAAAAATAATTTTATTGGTTCAGTTTTCGAGAAGAAAACAGGGCATTTCGTACTAAATACAAACTGAAATATAGATGCACAGAAAAAACCCCAGAAAAAAGACCAATGCTGGGAATCGAACCCAGGTCCTCAGCATTCCGTGCCGCGTGCCATACCCCTACACCACCACTGGTCTAGAGATTAGACACGAATCTTTCCTATACATCATACATTTCAATCTGCTAAATCATCACCTTATGCAGTGACAAGCGCACATCTATGTTACACCCTCATCGAGAGATTTTAACACTCCTTCGGAACTAACCGCTCACCTGGACAAGAGATGGCGCTACTGTGCAACTTTAAACAAGTTAGCTATGAAGTATCTTTTTTTGTACTTATTTTTTCAACTTCATTTTTTTATTACTTTTACGGTCATCCCGTGAAATCATACATTTCGTACTAAATACAAACTGAAATATAGATGCACAGAAAAAACCCCAGAAAAAAGACCAATGCTGGGAATCGAACCCAGGTCCTCAGCATTCCGTGCCGCGTGCCATACCCCTACACCACCACTGGTCTAGAGATTAGACACGAATCTTTCCTATACATCATACATTTCAATCTGCTAAATCATGCTGGGTTCGATTCCCAGCATTGGTCTTTTTTCTGGGGTTTTTTCTGTGCATCTATATTTCAGTTTGTATTTAGTACGAAATGTATGATTTCACGGGATGACCGTAAAAGTAATAAAAAAATGAAGTTGAAAAAATAAGTACAAAAAAAGATACTTCATAGCTAACTTGTTTAAAGTTGCACAGTAGCGCCATCTCTTGTCCAGGTGAGCGGTTAGTTCCGAAGGAGTGTTAAAATCTCTCGATGAGGGTGTAACATAGATGTGCGCTTGTCACTGCATAAGGTGATGATTTAGCAGATTGAAATGTATGATGTATAGGAAAGATTCGTGTCTAATCTCTAGACCAGTGGTGGTGTAGGGGTATGGCACGCGGCACGGAATGCTGAGGACCTGGGTTCGATTCCCAGCATTGGTCTTTTTTCTGGGGTTTTTTCTGTGCATCTATATTTCAGTTTGTATTTAGTACGAAATGTATGATTTCACGGGATGACCGTAAAAGTAATAAAAAAATGAAGTTGAAAAAATAAGTACAAAAAAAGATACTTCATAGCTAACTTGTTTAAGAAAACAGGGGATTACGAAATGCTGTTTGAAAAGGGGTTCGGGCGAGACAGCGACATTTCATTAAAATACCTATTTCTCAAAAGTCTCTCAGCCATCGTACCCTCTTAAGAACTAACTAGTTATAATACCAGCTCCTTCATAATCGTTGTACAGTGGCGCCACTTGCACTGGAACGAGTAACGTGGAAATGGCCCTTACCAACATAATAATTCAGGTGGTCAAATTAAGAACTAGCTAGTTTGCATACCAGCTCCTTCATAATCGTTGCACAGTGGCGCCACCCGCACTGGAACGAGCGTGGAACTGGTCCCTTGCTCCTACTGACTGACATTCGTAGCCAGTTTTGCGCTGGATGGCAACGGCATATTTTAATCGGTCGCCTTCCGTAAACTGCGGTATTTACTATTTACCGCGTCTTTATAGACTGGAAATACTTAAGCGTCTTTTTATCGGGCACAGAAGGGTCTACTAGTCCATCTTTAGTGGAATAAATGCGCAATAAGTAGATGAACAACTGAAAAGGACAGGTGCCAACGGCGAAAATGGCACCATCCCTTGGCCCTAATTTTTGAATTTGAAAGCTTTTTTTTTATGTTAGAAAGGCCAGACAAACGAACTAGTGGGTCACCTGATGTTAAATGATCACCACTGTCCATAGACACCCGCAGCGCTTTACACGATGCCAGTGCGTTGTCGGCCCTGGGAAAAGGAGAGGGAATAGGGGAGGGGGAGAGGTATTGGGCCTATAGCTATTATTTTAAATGTACAGAATAAACTTAATTTTGTTTATGTTTTATTTATCTCTCAGAATGAGAGGAGTTGTGCCGTAGTTCGCACGCAGGCCAGCGCGGATTGGGAACTTTATGTTTATACACAACACACCATTGAATTTCTTCGCAGGTACTGTACTTACAGATTTCCTCGAGATGTTTCCCATCGCTGTAAAGCTAATGGTACATTTCAAATGTAATTTCGCAAATAAATTCCAAAAAACTTATACCTAGGTGCGAGTCGGGGCTCGAACTCACGACCCTCTGTTTGCGAAGCCATAGGTCAAACCATTAAGCTACCACGACTTTTTTTGTTTTATTATTTTCTTTCTTTGTTGTATTATTGATTTACTTTGTTGATTTTCTTGCGGGATTCTTCTCAACAGGGTTTTTCCGAACCGGTGGTGATTCTTCGGCATTCATAAGTGCTTGTTACAGCCTCAATTCAATAAAGACTTTAACTTTTGAAACATTTTTAGAGACGGTACGTTTAGGGAAATGGACAGGCTACGTTAGGCGTAAGCCACACAGAAGAGACGTGGGACGGGGCGCGTCGCAGTCGCAGCGCGCCTTGAGTCAGTTTAGAGAGAGAGAGAGAGAGAGCTGTTTATTTACACATATTCGATACAAACACAGAAAAAAAAATACATTTGACAGGAAATTTACAAATAAAAAAAAATATCGAATAGTATAAATTGGGCCCCACTCAGCATAATGTTGTGGCAAGCCACAACGCTGTTTTTCAGTGGGACCCATTTAAAAAACTAAACACAAAAACATACACACTGTGACGACACGAACGCCAGCGAATGGTTCGCAACAAAAACCAAATTAGAAGCCGGAAGTAAATATGTATGGCAACACTTGATCGGCTTAATCGCATTTGAACTTTTAAACCGTAACAAATTAAGCCAAGATTTGTTATGGTTATTGCAGTGAATCATCAACAATTTCAATAATACTGATACTGTAATGCATCACATAACCTTCGAACAAAAACAAAAAAAAACTTAAAAACAATAAAACATTCTTTTGACCTAAAGCTGGGTGGGAACACAGCCCGGCCTTGTGAAAAAATTAACTACCGCCGTTTACTTGAAAAAGAAAAAAAAATACATATTAACAGAAACAAACGAACAAACAAAGAGTCAATCTGCCAGTCTCAGATGCGCCTAATTTACTTGTCACCCATGAGTGCTACCCCAGCCTGGAGTTTTGTTGGAAGCCTGGAGTTTTGTTGGACTACTAAACGCTTCTACACTAAATGTATAGAAGCGTCTAGGACTACTAAACGCTTCTATACTAAATGTATAGAAGCGTCGCGATCCAAAAAGCAGACAGAAGACCCTGACTCCTGCCTGCAAACAAACGACGCGGACTGAGTGGCTTCTGCCTTATGTGTTGCGGTTTACAAGTAATAAATTATCTATTCGCTAAACTGCCAGTAATCCATTGACCCCATCTCATTTAAGTAGTAAACGTGTAGACTTATCTTGCCCCTATGTTGCGGCAGACCACGCCGGAAGATTCCAATAAATATAAACACCTTTTAATTCCGAGGCCGAGGTGAAATAGCAGTTAGGTTTCTTATTTTTGCCATTTAACTGGGAAATATCAGACGCCATCAGATTAATAACAAAAGCGAGCAAGATGCTCTAGATTGGTTATTCCATGGCGTGAAATTAGTGAACATAAGGATGCTCTTTAAAAAAAATCTGCTTCATTATTTAAAAATTGGATATTTCTCATCAAAATATTCTAGCGAATTTATGTACCCCTTAGGCAAGGGGTCCCTTTAGGGAAATAGCTAAAATTGAATGTATAGCGAATTGAGAGTCGGAAAACACGATCAGCAAAAATTTTCTCGATAGATTCGAGCTCAAAAGTAGCGTCCAGAAATATTTTATTTTGCTAATGTTTCCGAAACTATGACAATTCACGCTACATAATTTTCAGGAATGATAGTTACCTACCTACGTTATTTTTCTAGAAAATTTACAAGATTCATTTTATACTTTTATATACAACTTATTTAGGCAAAAAAATTAAAAGAACATACTCGTAAGACCTTATCCTGGATCTTAGCTTAATATGCACTCTGGTCTGGTAAGGTGTTTTACATACATTAAGGGTCCAAGGAAAGAACATGTCTAGTCACCTAAACAACTTTTTGAGTTATAGCGGTTTGAATGTTTGTCATCAGGAACAATTACTATGGTAACCATTTCTTTAAAAATGAAAAAAATCTAAATTATTTTCAGATATCCCTATTTAAACAATTCAATAACAATTAGCAGCAAGTTATAGTGCTTTGCGTGCTCTACATTTAGAGATTAAAATCACAATTTACAAAAAAAGTGACTAGACATGTTCTTTCCGTGGACCCTTCACATATTTAATATTGCATAGTAAAAAATAATACAATTGTCTTGTTTATGTTATTTAAATTACAAAACCTATTATAGTTTATTTGTAATTTAAGTTCCACAAACAAGACAATTGTATTGTTTATATTATGACGTAAGTAATTTGTTAAAGGTATACTTACGTCTTACATAAGTAATTAATTAATAAATACTTAATTATTTATACTTTTAGGCCATTCATTGATAATACTTTTGGGTCGCATCGCATGCCGTATACAATTTTTTGGACGATTGTATCGTTTTAGTTAATAATATTTTCGGGTAGCGCGTATTAATCGCCAGTGGCAAATACTTAAAAGTAATCACACCCACCTACACTAAACCACGAGAAAAACTTTCTAACTATTAAGTTAACCAAATAATTACATAACCAATGGTGGCGACAATGAAGCATATATCAGAGTTTCACCGCAAACAATCAGTAAGTACTTGTATGAGAGCCATTAAAACTGCGGCTTGGATGACAGTACGCAGTCACTTTCTAAGTGGGAGTGATTCCATGGTTAATTGCAGCTGTTCTTATGAAGAGGGTAGCGTTGTTGTATACAACATAGTATAAAACAAAGTCGTTTCCCGCTGTCTGTGTGTCCCTATGTATGCTTAGATCTTTAAAACTACGCAACGGATTTTGATGCGGGTTCGTTTTTAATGATAGAGTGATTCAAAAGGAAGGTTTATATGTGTAATAGGTATATGCATAATATACCTAGTAGAGAAACACTGATAATTTTAGAGGTTTTTAATGTGTTGTCGTAAATAAACACACTTTTTTTGCGCTTACAAGGTGTCATTGCAAACCCTGGCTGAACCCTACGAGATAGATAAAAATAATGTACTAGAGTATTGTAGGACGTCCTCAGACTCGGTGGAGCGATGATCTTCGCAAGGCGGCTGGCAAGAGCTGGATGAGAGTGGCTGAAGATCGTGCTCAGTGGCGTGCCATGGGAGAGGCCTATGTCCAGCAGTGGCCGAGCATAGGCTGATGATGATGATGATGATGACTTTAGAACCTTACTGCCCTATCGGCCGTCGGGTTTAAGCCCACTGCCACTATAGCTAGACCGTTTAAATGAGTCCTCGCCCGTGCGGTACAGGGGCTGGGTATGGGTATTTTTTAATGTGTAGGCAATGTTAGTACAGAAATTTGCTTTGTAATGAAAAGTGCTTGTCTTGTCTCATTTAAATCATTTTTTTTTTAGAAGGGAGATGTCATATTATAATAACATGTGGGTAGGCGAGACAAAGATGGGTAGACTCCAATGAAATAATAAACATCAGTCGATTGCTTGAACCTGTGTTTGCTTTAACGTATCCCAAATATCATGACAAAAGGGGCCCGGGAGAAGTTCGGGCGGCAGGCACACGACTCATTTAAACGCTTTAGCTATAATTCTGGCAACTCTCCCAGCTACGTCAGTAACTTTAGTTCTCCTGCGAATCTCATTTCTTATTCACGTAGGTATAGTATAAATCTTCCCAGGTGAATTTTTCGCTTCGAGCCATTATCTTTCAAAACAAACGGTATCGTCATAGTATTAAGGTTCAAATTTAATGTAATGGCTCGAAGCGAAAAATTCACCTGGGAAGATTTATACTATAAGTATAGGTCACTAAGATGCTCAATATCTAGTATTTTCATTTTCTTTCGTTGTTCCAGAACTCGAGTGGCAGCGAGCCGCGGTCGCGGAGCGCGACGCCAGATTCACTGGACTCCATGCCCAGTGGGGGCTCCGGCAGCCCCCCTGCCGAGTGGGCTGATACCCACACACCTCCAGACTTCGTGTGAGTACCCAGAAACAAAACTATCATAAGTTCATGACTTATCAGTAGTCACACCAATTTGCTACACTGGTGTGACTACGGTTCATTTTATTTATCGGTAGTCACACCACCATAGACCAACTCACCTTTGACTAAATATAAATATTTAATTTGAACCAACTCGACGGAGCCCCTATTTCTGGGCGATTTGCCCTTCGGGCGGAAAAACTACCTAACCAACCTAGCTTACCTATTTTCTGAACTTGGGGAGATGTATTGGTGTGATCATGGCTCGGGTAAAATAAACGGTAGTCACACCAGTGTGACTACGGATAAATAAAATGAACCATAGTCACACCAATGTAGTAAATTGGTGTGACTTCGGATCGGTCGCTCATAAGTTAAACAGTCATAACTTTTAAAGTAAATTTGGGTATCGACTTTCCTTCACCCCTACCGGCATTGGCATCTCAAGGGCCAGGTCCCCCCTGGAAAATATTGCCACTGGGTTACGGAGGGTGTTTTCGACAGCCACTCGGGTTAGGTTGGTAGCTCTGTAAACCCTAGATTAAAGCAAGGGATGCTTTCACGAAGTAGTTGGTTATATGGCCAGGGATTTAGTGTTGATAAGGTACTGAAACTGATGGTGTGACTCATTTTATCTGTCTCTACTTCTCACACTCTTTATTTTCTGATATCAACTAGAAATAGCTGCAGAAAAGTTTTCTTCGGAGAAAAGCCTAGTTAATTGTTGTTAACAGCTATTGGCATAGCTAGTTCATTAAAGAAAACTGGATAGACGAGGTCTACAATAATTAATCTTACAATCAAGGTATATGTTGGCAGCCGACTCCACGCAGCAGCAGCAGACGAAGTGTCGCTAGCTACGCGAACTTATACCTTATTTCTACGAAATTCCCTCCGTAGCTAGCGTAGCTAGCGACACGTCGTCTGCTGCTGCTGCGTGGAGTCGGCTGCCAACTTATACCTTTAGTTAACCTTTTTGGCGTCTACAAATCATTTGAAAACGAGCAAGTGTCTGTCATGCAAGAAGCCCTTATAGCTATAGTATATATATAGCTTACTTATTTAAATTCCTTTTCCAGCGACAGCTTCCCCCCTCCGGGCACGCACTCCCCGCTGGCGCGCACGCCGTCCGCGCCGGCGGCGCCGCGCCGCGCGCGCCTCTCGCCGCCGCACGCGCACTCGCCGCCGCGCCCCATGCACGAGCTGTTCAAACCCAACGACCTGCACTGGGCTGATATTGCCACTAACACTGGTACGTACCAGGAATGCCTCTCAGTATATAGTACGAATTTTATGAGGTGTCCCGATCTCGTTAGCAGCCCACATTTCGAACAAAGCCGTTGTATTCTATTATGTCCTCAAGTGCATAATCCTCAGTTTAAAATTAACGGAAATATAAGATGAAATAGCTCATTGAAATAACGACTTCATTACTTACAGTAGAGAGTTCATTTTAAATGAAACTTTGTTGGCAGATAATATTTTTCAATATTGAATGCGTCGTAGAAATGCAGCCGAATCAACCAAAACAAACAAACAAACAAACCTAGTTTCATTTAAAATGAACTCTTACTTTAAGTAAGTCGTTATTTCAATGAGTATTTTATCTTATATTTACGTTCATCTTAAACAGCGGATTATTCATTTGAGGACATAATAGAATACAGTGGATTTAATGGAAAGGAGGGCTCTTAACGAGATCGGGACATCTCAAAAAAAACGTACTATGCACTTCGTACTGAAATTTTATTCAATGTGAAACTCTTGTTGCAAACATTTTTTTGAATCTCAAATATTACAATCGGTTTGATTGTCGGAATTGACTCAATTCTAGATTATTAATGAATTTAAAAAAAATATAGAATTCGAACTGTAAATAAAGTTACCGTATTTTGTAATGTAAAAAATATCTGGTGAAAACATTAGTAACGACGGGGACTAGTATGCACATAGATAAAATGATGTATGCCACTGTGCATACTTAGGATTAAAACACTCGTGTGATCTTAATATGAAACTCGCCTTCGGTTCGATTCATAAAACCACACTCGTGTTTAACGCCTCTCATTTTGCACTAGTCTCATACATAACTATTAAACTTCCCGATTCTCACTCGTAACTAATATTTTCAGGATTTAATCACGAACTTAAATTGCTGAAATCACCTCGACGTTTAGACCGCATTGCAGAGGCCGTTCACGCACGAGTCTCATGCGGTCAAAACGTCGAGGGAAACTCGTTACCAAGGCCGCTGCAATGCCAACATTACCTAATTTGTCTTGTATGTTGTTTGCAGAGGGTATCGAGCTACTCGGCTACCAAAGATACGGGACGGTCCAGGGCCCAAGGATAGGCAAAGAGCGAATAAACGGATCAATATTGAAGGACAACGACCCTTTCGTGTAAGTATTTCAGCATACCTTTTTTATATATACAATACTACTTTATACAATACTGGCTTTGCACGGTTGCAATTATGCATGTATTATACATATAAACCTTCCCCTTGAATCACTCTATCTATTAAAAAAAACCTCATCAAAATCCGTTGCATAGTTATAAAGATCTAAGCATACATAGGAACAGACAGCGGGAAACGACTTTGTTTTATACTATGTAGTGAGTGATAGGCTTGCGGTTGACCACAATCACGCCTGATGGAAAGCGAAGATGAGGCCTACGATGGAGCACGCTTGCCTAATAAATGCTCATTCATACTAGACTTGAATTTAGGGGAATAAGCAGGAAGAAGGCAGTTGAGCGCGGTGTTGCGCGCGCCCCCAAGCAGTTTTTAATTGAATGACCAATTTTATTTAAATAGAGATGAAATAAATTTGTTCCTGAATTTAGTAAAGATACACCTAGTTAGATACGAGGAAATCTTTTCACGCTTTTCGAAACTAAATAAATATTGATAAATCAGTCGCATATCCCCGTCATACAGATCTGGAATTGGTTGCCTTTTAAAAAATCTTCGGGTAGTCAGGGAACGAGCATAAAAATAGTTTCCGACTAACTGAGACCCTCCTGATTTTTTGAAGCCTACCTATTAATATTAAATCAAATAGTTGCATGTGTAGGTACTTACACGACGAAAAAACGAAGAATACGAATTTTGCTGAACCAAAGATTTCCTTTGGCAGGATTGATCTTTGGATCTCTAAGATGGGTTTACGAAGTGGAGCCACCTGAATTTTTCATGCAGGTGGGGGAAGGGGGGGGGAGTTTAGCCTTAACAAAGGCTGAGGTTAATAACTACTGCGTAGGGTTTAGGTATATAGTCGAGTTAAGTCATACGAATATGGTACCAAACTTGGAATAGTAGCACAATTAATGCCTCTATACAGATTGAGACCCTATTTTCCTACAGAGCAGAAGCTGCCAAAACCTCAAAAAACTAACATCAAAAATCGCGGTGGCTCCACATCTTAAATCCATCCTTGGGCCTCAAGGACCAATCCTACCAAAGGAAATCTTTGGTTCAGCAATAGCCGTATAATTTACCGTACACATGCAACTAAAAGGATGTTGTCGTACATTTACGAAGTCGCAATATATAAATGTAACGTCTGTTTCCAGCAAGCACACGACAGTGTCGCGGGCTAAAAGCGCGGCGTCCGTGCAACAGCCGCTCAGTTTCGAACACAAGTTCAACCTGGACCGACAAATGATGGACCATGAGGAGGTGAGTCACAGACACTTCTGCTAGCTAATGATAGTATTGACTCGCAAATCAAAAGGTTTTGCAAATAGACCGCAAGTGACTCTTTTACACGACTTTTATTTAAGTTCACGAGCGCTTTGGAAAGACTATTGAGGAGGCGAAATAGTTGGAATTTTAGGGATTTTTTTTCGAAATTTTCTTTCCCTCGCGTACTGGATCTTGTTGGACGCTTGATTCTTTTCTTTGTTTCTTCCACCCCAGGGTGATTTGTAGTAAAATTCGTAGAGTATTTTGTGGGAAAGCGTCGAAGGGAGCAGGAGCTCGACCCAACGCGCCCCGCCGTGATGAAACGAATGAATGTTTCTGTTTCTCGGTTATACCGTAGAAAAGTTAGATAATGTGGTAAGGAAAAGGAGGGAGAAATTTTGCGTAGTGATGGGTTGAATCGGTATTCGCCAACTATCATTGCCGAAAAGAATACGCTGCTAGAAATTTGGCGAAAAAACATTTTACTTGACGTCTGCACATCAACAAGTAACCAACAAGCTTTCCATTGGTGTAGGCACCTTGACCAAGTTGTACACACTACCTACGAGTATAAAATCATAAAATTATAATATCTGGATTGGTGTTTGGTTTTTGATTGTCAATTCAACAGTCAGATCTAATGATCCAAGAAAGACAAGGCCCCTTTAAGGCTGGTGGGTGAATAATACCGTTTCAGCAAACATTTTTAAAAGAGATGATGCTCAGGGTTGCCTTTTTATGAAAACTAAGAACAGCACCGACGCATGATCAAAGATCTTGCGATTTGTGTTTCTGTTGTGGTACCTAATGAAGTAACCTAGCCTCGCTAGGCTAGGTCAAAATGCTTGAATATTCACCCTGGTACAGGATAACTGGTATATTGATTCCGTCGGCAATGTTTATCATAAAGTTGTTTTCAGGAATGGCCAGAAGACGGTAGCTCTGTGGACGTGGAGAGCCTGAGCGAGCCGCAGCACAAGCGTCTGCCGCCACTTCTGTGGCTGCAGCTGACAGCGCTTTTCGACAAATACTCGCTGCCCTTCCAGAAGAGGAAGCCGCCGAAGAAGAAGAGGAAAGAAGGTATGTAAACCAGATTATTCCGAAATTTTTGTGGCGTCAGGTTTCGCTTTTGAAAAGGGTTCTTGGACAACGAGTGGATTTGTTACAATCTGCTCTGTTATTTCTTTGTTTTGTAATGTCAAACCATTTGATTCTTGATCCACATTAAGAACATTCTCACAGTAAGTGTCAGTGATTTTCCTGGTCAGGCAATGCGGTGTCTGCATTTTCTGTAAATACTATCTTAGGGTGTGGCTGTGAAATGCTTTGCTCTGCATTCTATAAGCTGGGTCTCCTGCGTCTATTTTTCCGTAACAATCGGCAAAAATATTGAACATATCTAGGTGTGCAAAGCAGAATATTTTTGTCTTCGTGGCGGATGGAAACATGAAAATAAATGTTTATATTTAACGCTTCCTGTCAATTGTTTTGAAAAAACGCGCACAGAAGACCAGTCTTTATTGATGGTAGTTCAAAATAAATACCTTCCCAACGATCTACCCTTAATTCTGCTTAATTTAAAAGACATTTCGGCTAAGGAGAACTAAGGAGAGCCATAATTGATGAAACAGCAAATTGGATAAAAAAAATAAGCTGCCCAAATTACTAATTTCACGCGGATGGAGTCGCGGGCACAAGCTAGTGTCATTATAATTCCAAAAGCGAATTTGAACTTTGAGCAAACACACGAAGGTCGATTGCATGTAGTGCGAGCGACTATATGGGTCGATGGCGTCGTAGACACGACAGTTCTTGACAACTTTAAAACGATTAAACCATTTGACAACCCTGTCAAGACATTCGATTCTTGACCGTAAATGTAGCTAATTTTAATCGGCTTTGATATTGCCGGTATCGATTTAAGGATTAAAAATTCTTACAGGTCACTTATATATATCAACGAGGGAGAAGTCGTGGGATACGCTAGTGATGTACTAACTGGTTGTTTGTTTTTCAGAGGGCTCAGTGTTCGGTGTGTCACTGGAGACGCTCCTGCGCAAAGATATGCTGCTGTGGGAGGAGACTTGGAGTTCCGTGCCGGGCGTGCTGCGCGCGCTAGCGGCTGCGCTGTCGGCGCGCGCCGCGCACGAGGGGCTGTTGCGTGTGCCAGGCAACAAGCACAAGGTAACACATATATGTTCAATCATCATTATCATCATCCTAGACCTCCTCTCAGATTAAGAGGGCTTGGGCCGTAGTTCCCACGCGGGCCCAGTGCGGATCGGGAACATCACACACACCATTGAATTTCTTCTCAGGTGTGAACAGACTTAACGAGGTTTTCCTTCACTGAAAAGCTTATGGTAAATTTGAAATGTAATTTTGCACATAAATTACGAAAACTCAGAGGTGCGAGCCCAGGCTCGAACCCACAACCTCTGCTTGAGAGGCCACAGGTCAAACCACTACGCCACCACGGCTTTTTTAATACTCATGGAAATAGCTCTTCCCGAAAGACCACCACATTAACCACAACACAACCTTGTGGAATACCTACACGCTGCATCTTCTGGTACAGTCAACAGAAGCTGATGAACGGTTAGGCTACGTTCACACAACGTCCATGCGGAAAATCTCGTGTTCGAGAAATATTTTTTATTGTATACAATACAGTACGGTTTTGTCACTAAGGATTCGGGTGTCTCAAAACGATTTTATCGAATACGATACTCAGTGGCGCTTGTGTTTACCTTTACGATGCTCACCATGGTAACCAGCACCACTACCGTTCAGCCACATCTGCTGCTGACTGTAAATTATTCGAGCAATGTGTGCCACTTAAGTTTTTCAATCCTTCAATTCTATTTCACTTAGTCGCTCGTTGAATACAAATTCGTAAACATACTAAGTCTGACTTTTCTGTCCTCAGATCGAAGCTCTGTGCCAGCTGATCGAGCGCTCCTGGTACTCCGGATCGCGGCAAATCGTGGAAAGCGCCCTGGCAAGTGCGAGTAGCCACGACCTCGCGGCCGTATTCAAAAAACTACTACGATCACTCCCGCAGCCGCCTCTCACGCAGGAGCTGATGCGGCTTTTCTACCACACGTATTGTGAGTATCGCTAAATCACTATCGGAATGTTATACTTCTTAATTTAATTTCGGAAGCATTGAGTGTGCGTGGCCAGTGACAGTTTTTAATCTTTGTTGACTTTACGCTAGCTTCCCATATACCTCCAAAGTCAGGTTTGACCAAGAGTTTGGCTTTGACCTTCGGGTGGAGGGGATTACTGTGCATACCCCGCACCCCCGTTGAGACCCAATGCGCAATAACGGTCAAAGCCAAACTCTTATCGCGCGAGCTGTATTTGTATTGTTGCTTATTACTAAGTCACATGAACAAGATTTAGCACATAAATATGTAATATGAATGTATGTATGTACATTGTACATAAAAACATGAAAATTAACAATTAACAAGAGAAACAGATATCTTTGTATTATTGTTGTTATAACTAAATATTTTTTCTTTATTTCTTTCTAAATGTATCAGTTAATCTCATGTTCAATTTGGATTATTAATAATGGAGTGTCGGGGTAGATCGCAATACAGAGCTCTCTCCAGAAAGATGTTACGCCTGGGGCCCGAAGTCCGATGAGAGAAAGTTGGAAGTTTTATTTATGCAGCTGAGTTGAGAAACTTCGATAGCATGCAGGTTGTAGTAGTTAGTTCTCTACTTGATGACTAGTTTGCGCTAGAGGTTGCTAAACTAGTTAGATAAAAGAAATCGAGCTATCTTCTTCTTGAAAGCTTCTAAGATTTTTAACGACACAGTATCCCAACAGGGATGTTGACACCACCAATCAACTGACTTAGTTTTTATGAGCTGTCAAAATACTATCTCCCATAGAGTTTGAATGGCAATAGCAACATATGACGTCACTTGTTCGCCAACTCAATCAACTAACTATTTATTTGTTTTAAAGCAACAAAAAATCTAATTTTGCAGTTAATCGCAAATTAATCTGGTCTTCAGGGTTAAAATAAAGCGTTTTTTTACTGGAGTCGTGTCTTCGAATTATTTTTTAATAGCGTCAAAAACCTATTCAGATCTTTGGCGTCACACTCACTCAAATCCTCCCTCTCCTAATACAATCACTGAATTAACCGTAAATCATTTCTTGTTCCAGCTCTGACAGGAGCGACGCAAGGCCGAGCCCTGAACCTGTTGGTGCTCCTGCTGCCGGCGGAGCAGCGCGCAACGTTGCGCAGCATCTTGCAGCTGGCGCGGGACATCGTCGCTCACGCAGACACGAACAAGATGAGCGAACACAATGTCGCTATGATCATTGCGCCCGCGCTCTTCCCACCCAGGTCAGTATGTGTTATACTGCGTAGAATGGTTAGTATACGCCCCTTGCTTGCCGTTGTCGAATTTCGCCGCGAGAGGGAACCATTGATCGCCGTTTGCTAGTTTGAGCCACTCTATAATAATTACACGCTTACAGAAATTGATTTCTTTATCAAGTCATAGACACATAAAATCTTTTGAAAAATGGGAAACGTTAGTGCGATATTCTGTTTAGTTTGAAATAGAACATTGACAGGACTGACAATAGGGATGTTTCCTAGGTAAAAAAATAATAATTCTTATTAGTCCGTATTTTACATTATCAAAAAATATTAGACACGTAATTTTTCTTTTGACAATTAAACAAAAAATGACGAAGATATGGCGCGTTGAAGTTCCGCGTGACGAGGCGTGACGTCACTTGTTCCTAAAACGCTCATACAAAGTGTAGGAACAAGTGACGTCACGCGAAACTTCAACGCGCCATATCTTCGTAATTTTTTGTTTAATTGACAAAATAAAAAATACGTGTCCAATATTTTTTGATAATCTAAAAGACTGACTAGTTAGGAAAGTAGCCTATTGCGTTGGTGCAAGCAAATGTCAACTTTAAGGTGACGAACTTTTTCTTATCCTCACTGTACACCATCGTTCTTGTAATAGTAATGATTATTGAAAGCGAGTATAAACATAGTAGGGAGTGTCCGTCTATGGTCTCTGTTGTTACATTGTACTTGAATGTTTTCATGGAAAAACGGAATGGCGCGTATCTTCCTTGAGAAGAAGTAAAAAAAATTAAAGCTTTTTACTAATAGGGTCATAAGGCTATGAGACTAATAACTTATCATTTTTCACAAATTATTTCGTAGTAGACACGCTACGGTTTTTTATTACTGGGATGACTAACATTTTTTTCATTTTCAGCCTCCTGATGAAGCAGTCAGACAGTCTGGAGACGCAGTTGGCCATGGCAGCCAATAGTTGTCACGTGACAGAAGCCCTCATGCGCTGGTGCGATCAGCTCTGGCTGGTCCCAGACTCCCTCCTCGCCGCGTCCCAGCGGAAGCCTTCCCCGCATCGTCGCAACCACATTTGAACGCACCCGTTCATACTTAAAGGCGACCTGAGCATGTTTGCCGCCAATTGCACAGACAAGATGGCGGCGCGAGTCAAAATGGCGGAATGGCGCCAAAATTAAGAATTGATTCATAAGAATAACAGCTTTCGGTTGAGATTTTACACGTTCTACGTTATCGAGCTCTTGACTCTTGAGCACTAGCAAAATGGCAACGTCCGAACCGTAAATGCAAAATATTGTCTTAGGGGTTATTTAAGTCACTGAAAAAACTGTTAATTTCTCCACTTCTCAAATCATTCTTCGGAAATTTCTAATTCTGTAGGTTCTGAACTTTTTTATTGTAGTTAAAACGCGGTATTATTTATTAAGATTACAGTTTTAGCATATAAGAGACGAGGTTTGTTGCACTTCGAGTCAACTAGTGATGTGCTATTTTACTCTTGAACAATTATTTTATTTGAGTGATACGATATTTTAGTTGTAACGCATACATATACTCCGTGTTAATATATTCGTTAACGCATTTAGTGTGGTATATAATGTGGGATGCCAAATATTCATTTTGATAGTGATATATTTCCAGTTGTAGAATTAATAACATGTTAAGGTTGATTACTAAATGCAATAGATTCCCTGTTCCGGTAGTCCCCTAATAAAAAAAAATGGGGATGAGAAATTCCTACCTAAGCATCCACCACTAAAATAAAAAAAATAGATTGTTACAATTTTAGTTCTTTGTTTGGGACAGTGGATGAAAGTCATAAAAAAATAATAAAAAATTATGGTGCCATTATTTCGGTTTGTTTCGAATTCCTAGTTACCGTTGTGAAAAATCAAATGTACTCTATTGGTTTATTGTTATGGTGCCTTGATCATGTCCTTACCCAAGTATTTGTAAGATGTAAATACTATTTTATAGATTTTGTATAAATATATTACCAATACTTTGACTAGGCAAGCAAAGACTGACTTGGTGTATTGTATTATTATTAAGATAATGCGTAATGATATTATTTAAGATGTATTTACTTCCATTATTAAATAAAATTAATATTATTTACAATTTTTTTTATTATTTGTTCCCAATATAATTAATTAGTAGCTTAATTAAATGATACCGATTACAAGCTTGAACAAACTTCAATTTGGTTTCTTCTTACATGTTTTAACCTACTTTCCACCATTGGTATAGGTAATTAACTTAAACAATTATTTATCTGGAAAAACAAAACGCATAACTCATTCATTCATGAAAAATAATAGAATGTGAGCATACACTAGGAAGCATTCTATTAACAAGTTAAATAAAACTTAACTGTTCATTAACCTTCATTAATATTTTACAATCAAATATTATTTTTATTTTATTAGCAGTACGGCTGCTCACCGAATTTTACAATCAATAATCAGTTCACACAACAGTAGGACTTTAAGATGCAGCATTAAAGAACTATCCCAATTTTTTTTTATATTGCGAGCAAGGTGTATGTAACCAGTATGCCATTGAAATTGTAATATGATATGAAGTATATTCTAGCGAATTGGGTGTCGGAAAAATAATTTTTCGGTAGATTTGAGCTACAAAGTAGTGATAAAAATATTTTATTTTGCAAGTTATTCAGAAACTAAGAATTCCACCACTAAATTTTCAAGAATGATATAAATTTTATTTATCGAGTGGATTGGGTTAAATCATTTTTATCCAGTTGTTTAGTTTACATTTTATACCCTTGAGGCCTAATCTTCCCAGGTGAATTTTTCGCTTGGAGCCATTACATTAAATTTGAACCTTAATACTATGACGATACGGTTTGTTTTGAAAGATAAGGGCTCGAAGCGAAAAATTCACCTGGGAAGATTTATACTATACCCATCTAGCTAGCTTTGGAGGAATATTATGTTCAGGTGCCTCATCTCAAAATCTTACCCCAACTTAAATAACTGCAGTAATACATTCACACACCATGGCTCGTTTTATAAATATAAAAAAATAAGGGTTCCGTTTTTACCATTTTGGCTCCGGAAACCAAAAAAGTTATCTGGAACCCAAATATGCGACTTCGTAACTTTCGCGCTGTACCGCTGCAATAATCACATGTGCTTCCGGCCGCTGATGAAATCTCAGGTCTGTCATCCAGCTGCTCAAATCAAATGGAAATGAAACAGTTGGCAAATGAACTTTGACAAAACACCAATTTCAACACACGGGAGGGGTGTGTAGAATTATTTTACTTGACACTTGCAAAAATGTTCCCAATGGACAGAGCCATATTTTTTCAATAACTAAGTAATGTTTTAGTTTATTACTTCTTATTTCTAACACTCACCAATCAATACTTAAAGTTCTTAATAATGTACACAGCTTCATTATCTGCACCACACAATATTCTCCCCCGATCACAGTTCACAGAGTTAATCGGCTTATGGAGTGTTGGCATCAACGAGTTAACCACCATAGTGTTCTTGTCTTCCAACGGCATCCACGTAGCCACCTGGCTGTCAGCTCCCTTAGTGCTCTTAATCATGGCTTCCATATTCCACTCCCAAATTTCACCAGAAACCGAACAAGATATGAGTTTCAACGGATTTACAGGGTGGAACAGCATTTCGGTCACACTGGAAGCGTGAGCACTAAGTAAAGATGTAGGGAATGAGTTCATACGTAAGTCCCATATAGCGAGGGAACCAGACTCGCTACCAGCTAGGATGATGTGAGGCTGCGTCGGGTGACTCAGGATACAAGTTGCTGCTAACTCGTCACCAGCGAGCAGGAAGGACGCGGAAGGTTTGTTCTCTGAAGACCGTAAGTCCCAGATTTTCATGTGCCCTCGAAGATTGCCAGTGATAATCTGAAGCATAAAATTCATGCTGCACTACACTTGATTGGAGAAAGCATTCTGTAGTAAACTAATGCATTTTGGGCTATGGGATTAGCGGGAAAAACAATTTGCAAGAATGAATAAGTAATATTAACTCATCACGCGTCCCAGGGACTACGTTAGTCCCTAACTTTTTTTTTGCGGGATATGTCCTAGAGACTACTACTGAAGTCTCTAGGACATGTCCCGCATAAAAAAGTTAGGGACTAATTTTAGTATGGTGGACGCGTGACGGGTGACAGATCTTGTGGAGATTGAACAACAAAACTAAAAAAAAAGTAAAACTATTTTAATTTTAATTTTGTTAAAATTATTTTGATTGCAACTAATTGGGGATGTCTATTTTTTTTTTGCAATATATAGAAAATCGAAAACCATTTCGAGATAAATGCTTTTTAAATCGTTTTCTGTAGTTATTTAATTTCAATATTATGTAATGAATTTATTTTATAATAAATAAGCAATGACCTGTATTTGACTTTGGTGTAAATTGCGTGACCGGTCCAAGTCGTACTTTATTCTGTGTGGTTAGAATTCTTCACAAATTTACGCGTGGATTATAACTACGGAGTTTGATTTGGACCCACTGCCTGACATCTAGCACTTTGACAGCGCCAGTAAAGTGACACAGTGGATAGTGTACCACTACGCAAAAAATAATTAAAGGGGCTGCCTTATCGTACGCATTTAGATAGATTTAGAAATTTGGCATTGTGGGAGCCCTCAATTATAATCTGACGTCATCAACTAAAATAGTTTCAATAATTAATTTTGAAAAAAGTAGAGAACTAAATGACAAAATATTGAAATTAGTTTCTTATAATTGACTTTTCTATACAAAAAAAATATAAAACCACTGGTAATTTTTTTTAGACATTCCCAATTTTTATCTGCATCATGACTGCCCCTGTCTTACTTTAAACTCCAAAATGTTTTCTGGCCCACCTGAGCAAAGGCGTCTCTCCTGGACTTCTAACTCGTGCACACTCCTACAGAAAGCAGTCATCATCAACACATACCCCATAGTACGTAATTTTTTATCCATTGACTCACCTCATGATACTTAATGAAGCACACAGAATGTAGGGAGCAGCTGTCAGCACCCTCAATTGTTCTCATAAGGTCACCTCTGTGACCGTTCAAGTAGTTAATGCTACCGTCCTCTCCAATGCTGGCAATGTCGGTCTCCATGGTGGCCACAGCAGTGCAACAACACGGCTCTTCTCTGAAAAGATAATTTCATTTAGTTTATCAACCAGTCATTGACGTAAAAACAGCTAGCTGGACAAATTCAGATAAAATGTGGTTTGTAGATGGACATTTGGAATAACACATAGGCTACTTTCTATCTTAACATTCCCACAAGACCCATGTAAAGTCTCAAATTCTTAACAGCTAAATCCATTTCCATGAGAATTTATAATAATTCCAGAACTTCATTTTGTCTATGAGTTCTACCATATGAATCATCTATCTATATAAATAAAAATGAATCACCAAAATATTTGTATGCGCATAACTTCCGATCAACAGCACCAAATTGGATAATTCTTTTTTTGTTGCATTGTTATTGTCAGGAAAAGGTTCTTATGAAAAAAAACTACTTTTCAATAAACTTGTACTTAGTTAACCCTTCATATGTCAGAAGTAAAAAACCTGCATTCCAGTCTTGTTTGTTTCAAATAATACCAAATTTAAAAAAAATGGAAAAATTTGCCTAAAATTAGCCAATTATCTGTGTCCAGACATATCATAGGTCAAGGGCTTAATAAAACCAAAATCACAATCGATTCCTTTGTGTAATGAATGCTAGTCATACAAAATATATGAGTAACTATTGATACATAAAATAATCAATTAAGTTTAATTGTTTTTATTAAACCCCTTAATTATACCAAATTATTTTGTAAACAACTCATATCTAAAGCAAAATAAACTAGGTAATTCATGTAATTTCAACTACTTCACTAACTGGAAGAGATCCCTTTATGGGATAAATTCGTCTTTGTACATTGCTTCTCTAGTTAAGTATTACATGTTTTGATGTACATAAAAGAGTTTTACATACCTACATCCTTTGTGAAAGTTGAATGTGTGAATGAGGTGAAGCTTATGAAGCAAAGGACTTACCCATATCTGTGCAGCTTCTCCCACTTAAAAACCTCTTTTAACGGCGTTGATCTTTCATACATACTAATTTCCAGCAAGCGCACATCGCCTTGGGAAGTAGACACGGCAATTCTGTTCTTGTCCGTGAATTTTATCTCTGTAACGTCTCCTTCAACGGGAAACTCTGATAGGCACTTAGGGTACTCCACTTCTGCATCGTTCAGAGTCTCAAAGCTCCAAACTTTAACGGAATTTTCATAATCATCCCAACTGCCGGTAAAAAAGCACTTTGTTTCGACGTATTCATCGGGTATCCATCGCACTTTGTTGATTTTCTGTGATACGAACGTGCCTTGGACGTCTAACGACATTTTGAAATTAATACGATGGTTTAAAAGTTCGTTTGAATAAAAATATTTTGAATTTTTACCGATATTGAGGCCCAGACGCGTTATTTTTTAGGTTACGCGATTATGACAGATTGACACTAATTGACAGATTGTTAATATTGCCACCTGAATATCACAGTTCCCACAAAATAATAATTAAAACGAAAGGGTGACATTTCATTACTTATTTTCACCTCTAGACTAGGATATTTGCAAAACAAAATGTTGTTTTCCACGCAAAAATTTGCAACGTCACGCTTTTTTCCAAATTTTGGCGTGAAGAACAGCGTATAGTTTGCACCAAAATTTGCATCTCTGATCTAATTTACTAAGTTATACTTAGTACATACTATTTGTACTGCTCAACACAGTACTATATTCTTAGCATTTCTACATTTTACAGTCGTATAACGATAGAGTAAATGATATTTTTGTGGCAATTAAATGAAGTCTGTTGTATTCTTAAACCATGGACTTAATACCTAACCAGGACTGAGTACTGCGACAAAAAAGTGAGGCCGTAAAAAAAAATAACTAGTGGATTGCATCTCGTTCTAATTAGAGTGATCAAGTAATGGTGCGAGTGGGACACAATCCACTAGTTTCTCTAGTTTGTATGTAATATCTCGGACTGCTGTATCTAGTTGCCATTATTAAACTGTATGGCTTGGTAATATGGGTCACTTTTGATTGACTAATAAAAGTTAGTACTCAGTCCTGGTTAGGTATTAAGTCCATGTCTTAAACATACCAATAATAAAAAGGAAAGTTCTTATCCTAGCAACACTAGAGATGAAAGCTGTTTCAGGTACTTATTTTAGCGTCGTAAGCTAAATCGTTTTTTTTTTTATTTAAAGCGTTAACACGTGTTTTTCTTTAGCTACATCCAGCTATATCAAATAAAAACATAGACTTAATACCTAACCCGGACTGAGTACTGCGACAAAAAAGTGAGGCCGTAAAAAAAATAACTAGTGGATTGCATCTCGTTCTAATTAGAGTGATCAAGTAATGGTGCGAGTGGGCCACGATCCACTAGTTTCTCTAGTTTGTATGTAATCTCTCGGACCGCTGTATCTAGTTGCCATTATTAAACTGTATGGCTTGGTAATATGGGTCACTTTTGATTGACTAATAAAAGTTAGTACTCAGTCCTGGTTAGGTATTAAGTCCATGAATAAAAATCTTGCTGTCAGTCAATGTCACTTGTCAAAATATTACTTCAAGGACCGCCGCGCCGGGCCGGCAGAGCAGGCAGACTTAGTCTGATAGTGTCCATTACTGTTCATACATAACATAACATAATTATTGTTGTTTGTTTTATCTGGTGATCTCATTCACCACTTTGTTTTTTTCCTATTTTTACGTTTACGTTTGTGCTTGTACTATCTTGTTCTAACAAGTTGGCGTGATTGCACAATGCTATGTTGAAAACACTGTTTTTTACAAACAAGATAGATACTGCCAACTACTATATAAAAACGATATCAAAACAGAAGTAGCATAAAGTGCTGTCTTAGAATAAAAAATAATAACAAACGTATAATAAGGCTATAAAGATGCCCGCCCAGCAGATGCTATGCCCAGCAGAAGCCGGTGAATTCATTGCGAAACACGCTCAGCACGTTAAGATACACGATGAAGGACTCGATAAGCTATCTCAAGAGGTATTTAACCTATTTTCAGTACTCTGAACTTACACTACTTGTACTTTTGTGCGGCCTAAAGCTAAGTTGCCCTTATTTTAAACTGAGAGGAGGCAAAGACATAGTGTGGCTTCGTAGCGCCAGCTCTGGGACACTTAGTATCCCTCTCCTGCGCTTCTCTCAAAATTCGCCATCAAGATTGCTTTTGGCTTAGGGTTGCCATCCGTCCGGGTTTCCCCGGATTTGTCCTAGTTTAGAGAGCGTCTGGGGAATGTTCCTTTGTAGTTTGGGTGTGATTTTTTTGGTTTTTGGTCGCCGCTGGACGACTGTCAAAAGTACCTATCTACGTATACTATTTTGAAAAAGTTGCCTAACTGGTACCTAGAGTGTCCGCTCCACTAGCTCTTCCTTCAAGCCAGCTCTGCGGATATTTGGTTGTCATCATGAATATTGTGTCCATTTCTCTTTCCTCATTTTTGCGAGAGATTCAGGGTCGGACTGGGCCGGAAGGCCCCGGGTGGCTGACCACAAGCCCGGGGCCCGGGACTAGATGGTGGTAGATGGGATACTATCGGAAAATACTACCCACTATACACCGTGAAATTTTAGTGGTTGTTTTCCCGAAACAATGTGATTTAGTTTCGATTGTACAATCGATTTATAATTACTATTTCGACTAGAGTCAAAAATCCAATTGTGAAAAACGGAAGTCGAAAATGACCGCAAACCAATAGTAACGCTTCGTTGGTACAAGTAGCGTACGATCGTACAATAGGTTAGGTACCAACAAAGCGTTACTATTGGCTTGCGGTCATTTTCGACTTTCGTTTTTCACAATTGGATTTTTGACTCTAGTCAAAATAGTAATTATAAATCGATTGTACAATCAATACTAAATCACCTCGTTTCGGGAAAACAACCACTAAAATTTCACAGTGTATACGTTCCACTGCAGGTTACAGGCCTCCTCTCAGAATGAGAGGGCTTGGTCCGTAGTTCCCACGCGGGCCCAGTGCGGATTGGGAACTTCACACACACCATTAAATTTCTTTGCAGGTTTCCTCACTATGTTTTCCTTCACCATAAAGCTCATGGTAAATTTCAAATGTAACCTGTTAATCTTGGTATAATACAAGATAAATTAATATCTGAATATTTAAGCGGATGATTGGGTTAGGGCTCATTAACTAGGCTGACTCATCAATGCTCAGCTAAAATCTTAACATCCTAAGAACTGAAACTTAGCCTACTAAATGTTCCCTTCCTGAAGAGGTGTAGACAAATTTTGCAAAATGCCCATGGAGTTTGGCTTTGGGGGCGAAACCGTGGGCTTTCGGCATACGAGAGGCCCGCGGGCCGCAGGTGGAGTATAGCCGCATTAGGTGTACTCAAGCCTCGTTAAAATATTAGATTAAAAGAATATATAATTCTAAGAAGTTAAATACTAACGGCAATAAAGTCTTATTTTATTTTTCTTACTTTATTTTACTTAACCCGTGGAACGTCCTGCGCGCCGCAGTGGCACGTAACTAACTGGTCATGATTTGCTAATTTTTGTTACTGGTTTCAATCACCTTTTAACATAGGGTAGGTACGTACTTAGAAAAAATCGCCCAAAAAAGTTCTTGGTTGTGTGATGGGTTAACACTAATGTAAATTTTGTTTATCCGCACTAGCAGACTACCAAGATACAGGCTTAGCCTAGTTTGGAGTCTGATGGACATTACCCTTATGTAAAAAGTGTTTTTGTGAAATAAATCATTATTATTATTTCAATTTATTTTATTTTTTATTTTTATTTGTGTCTTACTCTTTTTCTGTAGATCTGATTGCCACTCGGCAAAGACCTCTTCCACCCCTTCTCATCACTTACAACCCTGTACCACATCTAATAGGATTAAAATCATTTTCAGATGCTCCAATCATTAAGTGCCAACAAGCTAGAGATTCCGGACACAGGTGCTGACAACATCCACCCATCCAAACACCACACCAGGCCTGTTGACTGGGTGTTTGTGTGCGACGCGCTTAACTTTTGCTTCTGGTCATATACTGGTGCGGAGAAGTGGACCGTTGCTGGGCATTCGGGGTACTATGCATTGGAGGCTGCCTTGCATAGGGCTATTAAGGTAAATCTTGGTCTTATTTATTTAATTAAATATTTTTTTTTTTAAATAGTCTCCCTAGAAAAAGAGGTTGAGAAAGATTTTTTTTGGGTTCTGAAACCAAAGGTTACCCTATTACTGTGACTTCGGTGTCTGTCCGTCCATTCGTATGTCATAGATAAGGCTCTCTTTTGAACCGTATTAGCTAGACGCTTAGGCCGTAGTTCCCAAGCGGGCCCAGTACGGCTTAGGAACTTCACACACACCATTGAACTACCTCACAGGTGTGTGAAGGTTTCCTCGCGATATTTTCCATCACAGTAAAGCCCATGGTAAATTTCGCACGTTTTCGTATTTGAACCCACAACCCTTTGCTTGCGAGGCCATAGGTCAAACCATTAGCCTACTAGGCTTTTTACGGCAAAGCATAAAATCTTAATTCACTGTTATAATTTACAGGATGGTCATGACGTAACAGACCCACAATTATATTCCAAAATAACAGCTGATGAACTCCGTTCTATAATGAAGGGGGACAATGAGGCAGAAATACCACTCTTCGACAAACGATTGGCAGTGCTGCATGAAGTAGGCAGTATATTATTAGAAAAATACAACGGAACCTTCGAGACCTGCGTCAAAGAAGCCAACAAATCCGCTGTAAAGCTTCTACAAATCATCGTTGATAATTTCCCTTGCTTCAGGGACGAGAATGTGTATAGAAATCAGAGAGTGGCTATTTACAAAAGGGCTCAGATATTAGTTGCTGATCTGTGGAACTTCTTCGATCGTGAAGGCTGGGGGGAGTTCGAGGATATTGACAAGCTCACCATGTTTGCTGATTATAGGGTGCCTCAAGTATTGGTGTACTTTGGAGCACTGAGTTACGCTGATGAGCTCATGGATAAGTTAAAGAAAGGTGTGTTTCTGATTATGTTAGAGGATAGGGATGAGCTTGGGATGAGCCTTATTTTCCTGTTAATTCGCTTTGTAAATAAATAAATGAATAAATAAAATAAAATAAATAAATAAATAAATATTACGGGACAATCTTACACAAATCAACCTAGTCCCAAACTAAGCAAAGCTTGTACTATGGGTACTAGACGACGATAAACATACTTATATAGATAAATAAATACTTAAATACATAGAAAACATCCATAACTCAGGAACAAATATCCGTGCTCATCACACAAATAAATGCCCTTACCGGGATTCAAACCCAGGACCTCTTGCTTCGGAGGCAGAGTCACTACCAACTAGGCTAAAGCGGTCGTTAAATAAGGCTCATCCCAATCTCAGCCCAAACCTCTCGCAAACCAGTGATTTTTGGCGTTCCTGAATAGCAGTTCATATCTATCCTCTCGCAAACGATCGAATTACCGCTCGCAAACCGTGTTGGGCCATTCCTGAATTTAGCCCCTGGTTGTGCGTTATTGTCGTTCATTCCTGGTCCACAAATATGGCGACGGTAACAACCTAACAACGTACAAGGTACAAAGGGCTAAGGGGTTCGAACGCAGATAGAATCATAATATATTGCCGTCGATGGGTTCGTATAGACGTATGCGCCGATGGCGGCGGCGCGTAATCGGCGTGATCGTCGTAAATAAAACAAAATTAATTAGTAATGAAAATAACAGTTTACTTGCACTTGTAAAATTGTTATAAAACTAACTATAGACATCTGGTGACGTAAGCAGAGATTTGGCCGAACCTTAAACCTTTCAACGCCACGCCTCGACAAAACGTAAACCTACTTTGAATCTTATGTCATTGCGTCAAGATCACTTTGACACTGTACTTTGTGACACCTATATGTGTCGTTGGCGTTGAAAGGGAGTTATTGTAAATGTATTGCGCCGATTTCACGCCGTTGCAATGACTGGCGGCGGCGGCGTTTGCCACGCCGATCGGCGCGCACGTCTAGTACCCACTAACCACGCCCGAGCTTTGTACCCTGTGTTAATAACTCGCCCCATTGCCATTCCAGATGTCCTCCTCCCAAGCGGTTCCGACGAGGAAATAGAAATCCGTGGCTGCTCCATCCACGCTGTGGAACTGCTCACCAAGAAGATTCGGGCCGTCAACCCAGCAGTAGAAATAAACTCGACCCTCATTGACTACTACCTGTGGTGCTATAGAAGGAAGTACGCTGATGAATTGGAGAAGGTGCCTTTCCATAAGACGTTTGGGATATTTTACTGAGGTGAAGTCGTTTTTTACAGTAGCTGAAATATCATAAGTACCTAGGGATCGGAATTTCGGATACATGTTTACCTAGAGTTGACGAAACCCCGGTTAAAAATATTGTTTTTAATCATTTAAGTTCCAGGATTCCGGGATTGAACAAAATGTCAAGAACGTAATAACTCGCAAATATATTTATATTAATTCTATTCTTGACAATTTTTGTAGGCAAAATTTTTTGTGTGAATGTATCCATTTTATGTGCTTTATGCAATTTAAATATAAACAATTATTCATTTTAATATTCATTTATTTTGGCCTTATTAGTTAATTTAAAAATCCCTGGAATGTTATTAATATAATCACCGCTACCGCCGAAGTTTAGATAAATATGCATCCGAATTTCCGATCCCTAATCATCGACATAAGGTCCCGACCTAAAGGACGGTAATTTTGGCCCGGATAAAAACCACATGTAGGGCCTACGCTAGCTAACGCGGACGTCCGCCGCGTGCGCCCGCTCGCGGGTCTAAAATGCACCGAAAATCCGTCGTACGCGCCCGCGTCACTTAGCGCTGTTCATACAATTTCTTATTGGACACGCGCACGACGGGCGTCCGTTCCGGGTAATCCGCGTCAGCTAGCGTATGCCCGTAGGGTCAAATCATCATTAGGTATCATCATCCCAGCCTACAGGCCTAGGGCACAGGCCTCTAAAGGAGAAGGCTTAGGCCGTAGTTCCCAGGCATATGCAGGTGAAAAACATAGCAACGTACCGTGGGCGATTAGCCAAGACCAACCACACAAGGAAATGCCATAATTTAAAAAAAAATCCGTACTGTCTAAGGTATTTTATTCACCATCTGTTTCTGCCCTCATCACCATTTGTCAGAGTGAAGTGGTGAAAACGATTGTGATTCCGATTGCCATAGACAATAAGGCCCCTGGATCGATTTAACCTCTATGGCCAAAGTGAGGGCCTACGCTAGCTGACGCGGATTACCCGGAACGGACGCCCGTCGTGCGCGCGTCTAATAAGAAATTGTATGAACAGCGCTAAGTGGCGCGGGCGCGTGCGACGGATTTTAGGTAGATTTTTTACGGAGCGAGACCCGCGAGCGTGCGCACGCGGCGGGCGTCCGCGTCAGCTAGCGTAGGCCCTAACCCGACCTTACGATATTAGGATTAAGTGCATCTAGCCGTTGGACAATAATTAACTGTGCTGGTCTTACCACAAAACGTACAGATATTGTGCATAATGGTTTTCCATCGTGCTCTATCGGAAAAATTCGTATTTATCGTGCTCTCTCAACTAGCTTCATTCAGTATCCATCGTACAGCCATTATTCGTTTATTTTGACATATGACACTAAATAATAAAGTTTCATGTTAATGGTTATGAAAATGTCATTCATATAATACAATAATTGATTGACACTTCGGGTGCCGTCGTATTCCGATTGAGATCCGACTTTTCCCGATGGAAATACAAAATGCACTATATCTGTAAACACATTTTAGCTATTGTTTTGTTTTCATAGTAACACGGAGCAATGTTTATTGAGGTACAGTTGAACCATTTGATTTCTGACCCATCGTAGAACGTTTTCACAGTAAGCGTCATAATGATTTTCCTTGTCAAGTCGCTGCATAGACGTACAATAAAACAACTAGACTCCCAATCGCTTAACAAAAGTTCCTCAAAAAACGTCCGAGCGGCGTTGTGTGTACGTATACATCAATTTATACAGATAACATTAACAGCATTCATTCAAATTAACACCTTATTTCGTAGCAGTAATGTTTAATGTCAATTGAATACGATCGTTAGAAGTAGTGACATGACGTCACGCGCTGGAAACCGCCTAAAGAGTAAAGAATGCAGTGGAGTGGTCATGCGAAGCAGAAGCTAGACTGTCTGTCTCTTTTTTTCTCGTGAGTTTGATTACGGTGCGAAAGAGACATACGAATACGGAGCGAGAAGTGACGTTGTAATCAACGCGCGGTCGAAACACAACTGAACCAAAACACTGCGCAATAGACGCGTATGCAGGCTTTTGCTTCCGACAATTTTTGAGCGTGTTTGGGAGTCTAGTTGTTATTATAGGTCAATGAGTCGCTGACATTTTCTGTGAAAAGTTTCAGTTGGTTTGACTGTATCTATTTATGACGTGATATTGTAAATCTGCGACTAAGTCTTGTTTAACAAGGTATATTTTGTAGTAATTCAGAAGTATTTTAGTAAGTAAGTGTAAGTTTACAACTATATTTACATGTTCAAATAAAACAGTATTTTTTGTATAATGTTGTTTATTGTATTACAATTAACATTCACCTCTAATATACATATTTTTATTTACCCACGCTATGCTACATAGCTGCCGTGTAGAAATATCAGTAAACAATGATTAAGTATATCACATGTTTTAACTAATTTACATGATATTATTGTCATCTATTTCAATGCTCAATATGGCGAAAAATATGGAATAGTTATTTAAAAGAAAAGGACTTGCTTTATACTTTCACTAGGATTGCACCATTACCGTGGTAACCACTAAATGTTTATTGACGGTCCCAATGCTTTATTATGCTTATTTATTATGGACACAACCACACGAGAAGTTTAAAGTACGATAGGCGAGATAAATAATCGACAAAAGTACAAAAACCATAATATTGTCAATTACTTATTTCATAGGTTGTACCCGATATAAGTATTTATAAACAACTTTGGCATTAGCTAACTAACTATGGAAAATACATTATTTTTACAAAAATGGCACTACATTAATATGTACATTGTAACCTATGTATTTACAGTAGAAATGTATCGTAGTTTCTGAAGCGATCTTACATCTTAACGCTTAAGGTTTTTGACGTTGTAATTAGTTAACATTTATATAGTAGCACCCTAAATTCTTATACTTTAAATGAAACATAAAAATATGTATGAAAGGAAACGATATCATTATCACTGTCCATAATGACTAAAAGCCGGAAACGATTAAGATTAACGACAACTAAAATTGGCCAGATTGTTTTTCAAATGACATAAACAAAGCAAAGTGTTAGTCGAGAATCGAAAATGAAATAAATATGGCCATAGATATGACAAAATGGAGGCCCAACAACAACGAACAGAAAGATAAAATAAAGCAGTTAAAAATAGTCAGAATGTTAGTCTAAAACTAAAATAAATAATCGCAAACAGGGCTAACTACATAATTTGTTTACGAGGAATAATAAACAAGTCGTAGTCAAACCACTGAAATATACAAACGCAATGTACAGAAAATCATGCCTGTTCTAACCTACTTTCATTTATATTGTTTCTCTAAACAAACTAAATAAATTATTTCAATGGGATTACTTAAAAGACAATTTTTTACCGTACACCAAACTGATATGCATAGTATGACGACAAATGGGGTTTTTTGATAATGTTACACAGATCTTTTATCTATTTTATCGTGCTAAGATTATTGCAGACGTAACAGCCTCTTATAAAGTCACAATTTTAATAGCAGCTAAATTGAAGTCTGCACTGAAATAATGGATGCTATTAAGCCTGTAATAAACCGAAGCACGATAACACCTAGCTTACTTTTAAATTCAGTAGCCACAGTTTTCGTAAGCTCGAATCTTGTTTGATTTTGAATTGAAATGTCTCGCACAAGTTCATTAAAGGAGAAATATTGAGCAAACGCAAATGTATCCACAAGTAAAGACGTCCACAACACTTGTCCCTTAGTTGCCTCTAAACAACCAGAGTTGTAATCTATTTGCTGCTAAATTTAGATTTCAAACTCTCGAAGAACGCCAGCTTAGTTTTCAAACTACCTGGTTCCGGTAAAGGACTACCCGGCCGACTAGATTCTTTTGTTACATCTTCTGTTCCTTCTGGGATCTCTTTGGAGCCTCCTGGGACTTTCAGTGGTGTTGCCATAGACATTTTGAGCTCCTCCCTGAACTCTTTGGATATGCTTCTGGCTGTTAGACTGTGCATGAACATGTTTTTGTTAGTTTTCTCTGATAGTAGATTCTCTTTGCTCTTGTATCTTTTTAAAGGTGGTCGCTGTGGGGGCTGTGAAAAAAATATTTTGTTAGGTTCTAGTGGAAATGATTATTACGTTTATCGTGTACTTAGATAAGAAATCGTTTTATTAGAAAGATTATGTGTTAAGTGTTAAGTTTATGAGTAACTTTTCAAGGTTGAAACACGTTTTCACTTAAATTGAAATAAAATCAATCTATTATTAGAAAAAATGGTAATAACTGGTAAAGTTCAGACTTCTGAAAATGTGGCAAGTAAATGATATAAGACATTGCACTTGATGTTACGGGTTTAGTTGTCTTTAAAACTTAATCTTTTAGCGAAAAAAAAATCGTCTACGATTGTTTTAGGGTCTTATCATAGAGTAGTAAAGTTATAGTAGTATCCTCGATATTACTCGATAAAATCTCGGTGTCGTTAGTTTCTACTTTCTAACGAATTTATGAATGACTCACTGGATATCCTTCAAAAGATAAACTTGTCGCTGTCAAGATTACTAACCTTAATTGGCTCGCTTAAGTTATCCATGCTGACAAATTTCTTCGCCAATTCCTTCACTTTCGGCAACTGTGCTAGTATCTCCTCTATTTCACTGATATTCTCTAGTTTTTCATGTTCTAATTCATGTTCAACGATCACAACGTCGCTCAGAGTGAGACTGTCGGCTTCTTCCTTCTTATCTGATATATCTATGTTGTCGTTGCTGTCGCTGTCATATCTTGGCGAAACTGATACGTTATCTTGAGGTTTACATTTCACGATCTCCCCTGTTTGCACATTGTATATTTTGATTGAGTCTTCCAAACTGCTCGAACTTAAATACGAATTGTCTACGCTGAGATTGCTCGGAGATTTCTGCGGTTCCTCTACTGTGTTATCTATAGATACGTTTATAGGTGCTTCGTAGGTTTGTAGTATTTCTTCGAATTTCTTTTCCGTGTCGTCGTCTAGGTACACCGGCTTGGCGGCGAACAGTGTCTGTTCATTTACGTCTTCGTATTCTATCATTATTTCTGATTTAGGCACAGGTTTTATTGTAACCTCGTTGCCAGCGAACGTCCTGTACTGTTGATTGGACGCTATCGAGTTGAATTGCTTTATAAGTAATCCCTGAAATTTAAATATCAGTATAAAGCGATATATCAGATAATAACCATAAGGAATTTACTGCAATTCTTATCGTTATGAAGATAATTTGAATTTTCAATCTAAAAACCCCAATTAGTCAAAATCAAAACGTGATGAACGCGTGCATTGTAGCGGAACAAAACGTGCATTGTGGATAAAGATAAAACGCAACTGGGAACCGTATAGTCTAAGATCTTATTTAATTTGGGAATGTTTAGGTTATGGGTAATGTTAGGTAAGAGGTCGGAACTGTCGATGTAAGTAAAGCGAAAGGAAATGCAGATATTGATGCTGGATTAAGTTTATTAATCAATCTAAGTGTGATTCTCCTTAATATTGTTAGTAGTGCCAAGCTCCGATGCAATTAGTTATAAACTGCCAAAATCGTACAACACTCACCACTAACGGCTTGTAGTATTACTGTAGTAATAAAAGTACTGAAAATTAATTAAGAAGGACACAATACTATAGTGCAGAACTAGAGTTCTCGTTAATCGGTGCAGTGCTGTTAGTCAGCTTACAGAGCATGCCTTGTACACACGGCAGGCAATATGTCAAAACGAAGATATTTTAGAATTTATTTTAGAATTTTGTTCGTTTTTGTTAATGTCTTACACCGTTTGATTATTATGAGAGGTGATTTCAGAACGCATGTTTCCTAATAATGATTTAGTTTCGGCTATGCACGTAGCGAACATAGTAATAAAGATTCATGGAAGTTTATTGTTGTTATAGATGGTGCTTCGCAGGTCTGAGGTGTATTAGGTTTGGTCTATGAGGGTGTTTATTCACCATAGGTCGGTTTGGAAGCCATTGCTTAGCCTCAGGCTTCCACCGAACGTATAGTTTAGCCCGGGGCGTCGCTTGGACCGCACGTACAGGTCCTCGCTGCGCAAGGTGTTGCTCCGCCTAACGTTCGTATAGCTCTCGAATAAGTCTTCTGTCACTTCGGGTTTACTAGGTATTTTAAGTCTAACTATATCCTCGTTTTCGTAACCTTCACCGTTGCACACTCTACTGGGTTCTCTTACGTGGTATGGAACGTCAGTATCGTCGGCATGATTCTCGTCAGCGTTATCGTTGGGTCTTTCGGGGTTTTCGAATATGGGGTTTATGGCGAAGTTGGGGCTCGCGTTTCTGGGGCTTAGGACGGCGCGAACGATGTTCTGGTGGAGTGCGCAGGCCTCCAGGTCGCTCAGGGAGGAGCTGGCACTTACAGGCGTGGTCAGCTCTACATCGAAATTATCTAAACTCGTCGACTTGTTCATTGATGATACGGAGCTAGAGTCGCTGTAACCCTTTTTGCGGCTGCCAGAACTCGCTTTTGCCTCTTTCAAGTAATAATCTCGGCCGTAGCTGCGAATAAATGAAAGGAACACACATCAAAATAGGTTTTAGTTTAGCTTCGTATTCAATAGATACGAAAAGTAACTGAACAAACCAATACGATTTATAGTCGAGACACCGCAATTTTTTTAATCTATAGGCATTTAGCTTATACCTACTATTGATGTCGATTTAATCAATCATTTGTATTTACGTAATAAAAAATATCTTACCGTTTGTATTGCGGAATTTCCTCAGCCAATACATCTTTTAGGATCCTTGGAGATGGACTTTTCGATCTTCTTCCATTCATATGAATGTCATCAGTACTGACACTCAATGATGGTCTACTTTTCTCTTCTTTGACAGGAACTTCGTCTTCTTTTGGCTTTTCTTTGCCATCTATTACGTCTACTGATGCTTTGTCATCGATTTTTGATTTGGAAGTGAGCGTATCGAATAGTGATGATGTGCTTTTTGATGACAATCGCTTTTGGATGGCTTCGGGTGAGTAAGGGTTGTTAGGCATTTCAACGTAATTCAGCCATTTCTTTCGCTCTCTGTAGGCTATGGATCCTGAAATAGGCGAAAATTTAACAAACTTACTTTTAGATAACTATGAATAAACCTAACGCGTTTTTACAAGTTAAGTTGGCGCATGTTTAGATGATTTTGCAAAATCACTACAATTTCAAATAATTATAGAACTTACCTGGTATAAGGTCATCTTCATAATCAGTATCACGAGTTGGTATCCTAAAAAAAATCATAGGTACATTATTATTGATCCAAGAAAGAGGCAAGAGACTACAATAAACAATAATAAAATTAAAATAAGTGGCCGTAGTATTAAGGACGTTACTTAAGTTATATAGCTACCAAACAACATCCAACCGATAGTGTCTTTATCAAATTCAATCATCATCAATAGTATCAATGGATCTATATTTTAAAAATGTAATTGAATTACTTAAGCTATGTTTTTTATAATAAATATAGTTACAAAGTTGGTTTTTCATACTGTTGGGGTTCATCATCGAAATGTTTTCTGCGGAGGCTATCGGCGTATCTCTGTACCGGCAGTGTGACTGTTTCTTCGTATTCTTGTTCTCTTTCGTGGCGACTTAGCGTGCTTGTGGGTCCTGAAGTTCCTAGAAAAATATTTTCGTTTAAGTTCGCAATATTTCTGAACGGATTATAATTGGAATAATTCTACATGAACATCAATTTTATGCAAGTAAAATGCATCTTCTGTACCTTTAATGCTTGCTTTTTTTGTATCGTTGGTGAAAACTTCATCGTTTTCTCTCGCCTTCAGATCTTCAATATAGGCGTCAACGTTACCATTTAAAAGAGTTCTGTGTATTTCTTCTTTTAACGCGAATTCAGCTTTTGTCAGCGGACCACTGTCGACACCAACAATTAAAACAGAATCGTCACTGTCCATTTTACCAACGATATGGCCGTTTATTTTCTCTCCGTTTGCAGAGTATCCTTTAACCTCATTATTAACAACATCCACCACCTGATTTTGCATGTATTCCTTTTCATCTAGCTTTTCAAAATCATCAGATCCATCAATGATTGTTAAGCTATCAGGCTCAAAGTCGAGCGTTTCGTCAATCATAGGTGCCCCGCCAATAACATGTTTGGAGTCTAAGACTCTTTTTATATCACTTTTGTAATCTATCTCCTCTTCTGTTTCACTGGCATTGTCGGAGAGGTCTGTGGTGTCGTCCGCATCTCGGTCACCTATCATGGCTTTGAATTCCGCGTTCGAATTTGGTACCAGCATAGGTACTGGTACAGACTGCATGGATTTTATCTTTTTTTTTTGAAACAGCCAGTTCTCTTCCCACGTGCCATCGATCTGTTGAATTTCGCTGCCAGAAACTTCGTCGAAATCACGGTCATCATTATCTGCAAGATTAAAAAAAATTCTTAAGTCATTTAGATTTAAATAGGCGCTTTGTTCTCGCGGATTTCGTCGCAATGCTCAAAGTTTATGAATAAAACATTATGACCCAGGAAATTGTTCAAAGTCAGATTCAATGATTTTTGCGGTTACTGTTTACTTTTTATTACTTTGTTTACACGACTCAAATGTGGATAAATACCGGTCCAAGCGCACCGTTGCTAATGTTAAATTACCAAGTTCAAAATTATGAAAAATTATTTATTGAATCAGGCGTTACTTTG
Organism: Archips crataeganus; assembly: GCA_947859365.1. Lineage (NCBI taxonomy): Eukaryota > Metazoa > Arthropoda > Insecta > Lepidoptera > Tortricidae > Archips > Archips crataeganus. The sequence goes on from OX402048.1 coordinate 22,488,013, forward strand.
CGGAGGTCCATATTAATGAACTAAAACAACACAACACTGTTTAACATTTGGTAGCATAGCATACGGTTGTGGTAACTCTGAAGATGAGCTCTGGTTGAGTTCGAAACGCGTCAGTGTAGCTTGGTGGTGGTGATGGTTGGGTTTATGTGATTTGTGTGTGTTCGTACAGTGTGGAGGTGGAGGAACTGCATGAACGCACATTTCTTGCATAAACGTAACTATTGTAAGGTCGCGGGTGAGCAAAGTAATTGTTTTAGTTCATTATGAAAAATTACGCAAATTTCTGACTGTTGGAAATTCAATTGTTTAACCTTTTACTTTAAATTCAAGCGTTAAGTTTCTTTGTTTAATCGAACGATAAAGAGCGACAGCATTACAGTAATCCGCCTTATAATATAAGATAGCAGGAACTTAATAGAGAGTGGTGAACAGGGAGTTAGACTAGTTCATAGGTTCTCAACGTGGGTAATTAAATTATTTATTTATTTATTTATTTACACATAAATTTATTTACACAGCATTACAGCAATTACACTAATGCACTGTGAAACTACATAAAACATAAAAAAAAATCAAACAAAATAAAAAACACAAAAAAAAAATAGTAAAAAAAAGGAAAGGAATCAAGTATGACCCCTTGAGGACGTTGAAGGCTTTCAGGGGGCTGTGGCAGTTGAACGATATGATCCAGATCCTATTGACATATGCGAAAGTTTGTCTATCAGTCTCACTGTCTGTCTGTTACCTCATCATGCTTAAACCGCTTAACCGATTCAGATGAAATTTGGTATGGAGATAGTTTGAGACCCTGTGAAGAACATAGGATAGTTTAGATCCCGGATAAACGAATTCTTTGCAGACGGTGCCGCGGGCAACAGCTAGTAGACCAACATACGTTATAGTTTTTATTTGGTCGGTCTGTTAGTTTATCTATGTCACAAATTATCCCAATATTGGTTACCTGTGTGATGAAGGTCCCCGTTGAAGTCCGGGAAGGGCGCGCGCCTGGGCAACTCCAGCGCGTCCTCTGTCGCTCCCTCTTCCCAATCAGACACGTCATCTTCCTCGCGGAGCTGGAATGATACAGAATAATTGATCAGATCAGATCCAGTGTCTGAAGTATCACGAACTTTCAAATAGTTCAGTCTTCGTCTTTTAGGCAGGGCATTCTTCGGGTGATTTCCACCAGTGCACCTACGCTAGCCTAGCACCTACGTTGATATGGATGCGTTTGGTATTCACCTATCATACTCACTAAAGCATGGTCGCGAAGCACGAAGAATATCGTACAATGACCTGTCACTATGTGTCTCTGTCGCTTGTACGTAAATATTCGCCATTGCACTCGCACATTTGAATTTGTAAGAATGCAACGGAAAATATTTACGTGCGAGGGACACAGACAAGTAGTGAAGGTCATTGTGCGAAATTTTTTGTGCTCCGCGACCGTACTTTAGTCCGCATAGTATAGTACCTACTGGTGGGAACGGGTTGAACAAAACTATGTTTTCTATATTATGGAAAGATGCGTTCTGTGGAACGTCCTCTAATGCTAAGCTATTTAGCCGTTCGAGGAAGATAAAGAGCACGCATCCGCATGTGACCGTTGTCACATACTTTGGCAGAGGCGGCGCTAGGCGTGGGCGACGTGGGCCACGGCCCACGGCCTCGCGGTCTGAGGGGCCTCGCGCCTCGAAAGTTTCTCGTATTTATTGCTCATTTAAACATCCGTCATCAAATGTGTGGTGCGCGCGCCATCACCGGGCCTCGCAAAATATACTCGGCGTCAAAAATATCGCCCCTCCGGCGAAAATCAGATTCAAGCTAATCTAGACCTTAGCGAAATTATGTTGCCTAGTTAATATTATGTAATTTATGTAGTATCAATTAAAAGCACGTTTAATGTGTTTTAAATTAACAATGTTTAATTTAAACGAAACATAATGGCTTGTGAATCAGAGCGATTCGGAAAAAAGTGCACAAATAGGAGGGGCGATATTTTTGACGCCGAGTATAAGTACACCGTGAAATTTTAGTGGTTGTTTTCCAGAAACGAGGTGATTTAGTTTCGATTGTACAATCGATTTATAATTACTATTTTGACTAGAGTCAAAAATCCAATTGTGAAAAACGAAAGTCGAAAACCAACGTCGAAAACGAAAGTACCAAAAACGTTAGTGTTAGTACCTAGTAGCAAAATTTCCATTCGAATTTTTTCCCAAATGCTCTTTTCATCACACTTGCTCGTCAGTGGTGTTATTCCATGCCTGTATACTAAATGACAATGGCCTAAATTGTTCTTAAGGGAGTTATGGATTTACGTACAGTTTTTCTACCCAAGGCAGTTCTAACTTTAGTTTTAAAATTTGCAAACAAGTCCTTTCAGACTAAGGAGGTTTCAAGTCAGCCAACGTTTTATTTATATATATCTTTAAAACTTAGCTATAACCCAATTTTACAACACAAAACTTGTCTACGCTTCATGAAAATTCGTTATTTTTATATTTTAAATTTATATCAAATGGGTTTGCAATAATTTTAGTGAATATTTTTTTAACATGTTGGCAGAATCTGGCCGTATAATTCGAATTCTAAACTAAACACAGTTTACATTATCTATGGTAGACGACTCGAAAAAAATGACAATCTGTATTGGCGGGTAGCCACTATTAAATTCAATTTAAGTGTTTAGAGACAAAATAATTTTATTTTTGGATTTTTTTTCCTCGCAACGTGATGAAAATCATTGTGTGTATCACGGGCAGTAAGGGGATTACAAACTCGAGTCATTAAATGCCCTCCGCCTTCGGCGTCGGGCTTCTAATAGACTCTCGTTAGTGATTACTAACTTACGGCCCTAGATGCACAATGTACTATTTTCTCACTATAGTGTTTTACTGAAGCTTATATTCACAGTCGCGTTTTATCTCAACTTTAATCGACACAAACATAGGTAGGTTTAGGTTATGTTAAATTTGCATCGGCGCGAAGGGCCAATAGCCTACAGAACAAGGAGCTCCGTCGACACTGTTTGTGTGTCAATACAAATTGGGAAAAAACGCTATACTGTGAAAATAAGCTTCAGTAAAAAGCTATAGTGAGAAGAAAGCATTTCGCAGTCGTTTCGCAGGGTAGCTTTCACATCAGCAGCATAGCTAAATATCGCATCTATAGGGGAAAACCACCTTTAGAGCATGCCGGAGCTACTAAGGAATATGGGGCCCCGTTGGAAAGTATTCAAGTGGATGTCACGACAACAAGAACTAGTTATTTTCGTGTAAATTAAGAGGATACGATGCGCACCATTTCTCCATACAAACGTAATCCCCTGTTTCCTCCCTGGATAATGGATTTAGAGCCAAATTTTTTTTACTGTGTAATCTGTATCTACCATAGCTATGCCCCTATGTTTCGTTTTTTTCCATATTTCAATTAACATAAGAAATATGAGCTTTCCAAAACTGAAAAAATTGCCCAATTTCAACGTCATTTTTAGACACTCATCAGAAAAGAATCCCTCACATAAACAAAAAAAGGAAAACATAGGGGCATAGCTAAATCTGTCCTCTAATTATTTTTGAAAAAAATAATTTTATTGGTCCAGTTTTCGAGAAGAAAACAGGGGATTACGAAATGCTGTTTTGATCAATTTTACGCGGCTATTAACGGTCTGAGCTGCAGTTGTCCCGCTCTCGCTGTACTGACACGCAGGGGTTCGGGCGAGACAGCGACATTTCATTAAAATACCTATTTCTCAAAAGTCTCTCAGCCATCGTACCCTCTTAAATCTGATATTCGGGACCCCTTGAGGGCGGGAGCCGTGGGGACGGGCCCCATGTGCTCTTAAAGACGGTACGTCATTTCTTAGGTAGGTAATAGTGGCGCGGAGTGTAAATTGCGATAGGTAACTCAGAAAGTGAGTTTGTGTAAGTTAGATATGTCTTTGGACGCAACACCTCGCAGTCAGTGTACACAAGTCTTGCCATATTTGTCATCGATGACGTTACGTAAAAAAATTGGGCAACGTGGTGGGATTCGAGTTGTTGACCACTAGTAGGCAAACTAGTTTACGTTTGTCAAGAATAAGAGAGTACGCGAATTAAGATGCTGAGGGATGTTTTTTTCTTTGAGCAGACGGGTCACCTGATGGGAAGCAATTACCGCCGCCCATGTAGACCCACAACACGAGGTGAGTTACGGATGCGTTGCCGTTCCATTGAGAAAAGAGTAGGGTCCTTTCTTGAAGATTCCCAAGTTGCACCGGTCCGGAAATACTGCCGCAGCAAACTGATTCCACAGTTTCATCGTGCGAGGCAAAAAGTTTCCCGAGAAACGAACTGCAGTGGACTGCCAGCTATTGAGGTTTTGAGGGTGGAAAAAAGTCGGTTGCGAGTAGTGCGATGAAAAAATTTAGCAGGAGGCAATAGATCAAACAAGTCTTCAGAGCACTCCCCGAGATACATAGATACATAAGGATGCAACATCTCTTCGCAAGAATAGCTGATCAAGCAGGCCTGAAAGTTCCCGGTTGTCGACAATTTTAGCGGCTCTTCGTTGAATGTGACTTACCGGTGGGCTGATGTCCCTGTGTCGCGAGTGCAGGGAGCGCGGCGAGGAACGATCCGAAGGCGAGGGACTGGCGCTTGCAGAGTGGATGCCGCTGCTGCGCCCTCCCGACCCTTCGGTCTGGTAGCGCTCGATCACCTATGAACAAAGCAGCTGGTTAGTTTTTTTTAGCTCACGTCAGTGTCACGCGAGGCAAAGGCCTCTTCCGCCATTCTTCCAATGACTGTAAATACTAAGTAATTAAATTACTATCCATGAACTGCTCCGTTCATCCATTATTTTAAACATGGACTTCTGCAAACTTACGCTTAGGGTGCATCCTAAGTCGTTAACAGAAATTATTGTTTCTAGAAAAACATAGAAATTGATTTTTTGCTTCAATTGATTGTTTTTAGAAGTTATTATTAACTCGGTAAATGCTGAGTAACATATAATGCATTAACTCAATTGTTAAAGTTAGTCTGATAAAATTTGGGATTTTCATAGTACTTTGTTGAAATGAAATCACAAACTATGTACCTACCTATGTACACCTCAAATTTAATAAGACTACTTAATTAAAACAAATGAGTTAGTGTAAATTATCCAACATAAACTGAGTTAGGTAGAAACGATTTCTGTTCAAAACTTAGGATTCACCTGCATAAATAACCCTTTTCAAAATCAGTTTACTGTTTCCAGGGATTACCCCTGCATAAATACACACAAACAAAGTTTACCTATTTATTAAAAATTATAATACCTACTGCTTTAAGCCGCGGCTTTGCCTGCTTTAGAAATAAATTCACTAGAAACATTTACAAAAAAGCCTGAAAAAAGTTTATGGTACGCGGGTTTCTCGAAAAGTGCGGTTGATATATTTGGCTGAAAGGGGACCCGAAAATTGAAGCCTGGGGCTGGGGGCTCCAACATTGTTAAACCAGCCCTGGTGGTCCCCACGTATTATTCTCGTGTACCTCGTTTATTTCTTCGATAGTATTTTATCAATCATTATTGTCATATTGTTTGTAATTAGCACCAATAACCTTTGCAATCTCGTTCCAAAGTTCCGTGTATAATCTTCCACTGTTTAATATTAATTGTTTGAATTTATCATAGTTTATTTTTATGTCAGATTGTCATATTGGCTATCGATCATAATAGCGTCAGGAAATCTATGCTACCTATCTAAGTATATTTATCCTACCCTACTAATATTATAAATTATAAATGAGAAAGTTTGTCAAGTTGTTCGGATGTTTAGATGTTTCGATATTTTGATGGTATGGTAGGTACGGTCAAGTGCAAAAATATGTACCTATCGATTTAATCCTGTTATAATTATGTGCCAATACCTTAATGCCGTTACCAGTATTGGCGCGCCGCCGGCTCGCAATGATAGTGAGGGCACAGAGCGAGGCGGGGAGGCTATTTACGCGTCTCTAGTGATTGTAGTTACGGAGATGTGTGGGTGATTACCATTGCCCGCTGACCACCATTACCCGGTTTTCCCCTAATCCGGCCCTGGGGACCACGAGCAAGAAGGGTCAATTCATAGGGTCTAGGGACTCCTCTGCAGTATCGTACTTACCGCTGGGAACGCATTTATATGCGTTTTCATTAATTCTAGTGCCGCTGTAATAGCTTGGCAATACCTATCATAATAATATCTATCATATGCTGTATTTACTTATTATAAGGCTACTTAAATCTAGGTAATAAATGTACAGTCTGGTTCGCCGGTATGTGTATCGCCGGCCTTTCATGGATGTCTGTACATGGACCTTATGTTACCATAATAGGGTCTATGTATAGATATTTGTGGGATGTTGGCGGTGCGGATATTGGTGAACTTGACAGTACGGTCAGCGTCATGAAGGAGTGGGCGCCTTGGTACCTTGTCGCTTTCAGTCGTTATACATGATATTAAGGTGGCGGGGTGCAGAGGTGGTCGCTTGTTTGTGGCGCTGACCGTACTAGTACTAGTAATAGTAATAGTTTTATTTTATTTCGTTTATTTCCTTAGTTATAATAATCTTAAATATTTAAAGATTGTAACTAAGTATGAGAAAATTGTTACAAACATTAATTGCAATAAACAGATTAATTTTTTTTTATTTTTTTTTTATACATAGGTCTCCATAAGTCAAACCACTTATGCTGCCACAGTTTTAATAAAATTAATTAATAATTTGTTTAATATAACTTAATTTAATTTGGCTTGGTCTTCCGCTGCTAACCATAACAATTAGTATTTTTCATACGTCACAATCATCGTAAGAAGCCTATTGTTGGACTAGACTTAGGTCTGTCAAAAGTTGCACTACTGAACCCAATTGAGTCCTATAGTCTTTTCGTTAGTCATTATATTTTACTATCATAAGTTTTGATGTACTTAAGTAGAAAATTAGCTTAAAACTACTCTTAAATGAAGTCGGAACAAAACCTTAACATCGCTCCCGTAGGGCACGCTGAAGACTCCACTGGAGAAATTGTACATATTTCACTGGTACCACTGAGCACTTGACTTGGGATTCATGGGAACAGTTCCCACAGCGCGGGGCACTTTCGCACTGCGACAAGATTGCAGCGCTGTGACTAAGCTACAATAGGGCTGGCAGCTTACAAAGAATAGAGAATGCGTACACCGATGTGTTTTGTTTTAAGGAAAAAAAATCCATGTAGCAGCACCTATTCTTCCCATATCGACGCGGAATCGACTGTAAGTTTTAAACCTCAAAACATACATTTTCCCAGATACAAGATCAAGCTAAGTCGATTGTTCGCCATGACACCCACATAACCAATTACGTTGTATGTTTTATTTTTTAAATTTTAGTGATCGAATCTAGAACATTTCATGCAAAATATATTTTTATTTCTCATCGAAATCGTTAAAGCCGTTGCCGAAATTGCAGGAATAAATAAACGTACAGGGATTAATCGTTTAAAGCTACTATAGTTAGATTAAAATTAAAATATAGCTGCCCATAGTATAAGATAAGTACCTACTTAGTAATAGACAGTTTACATTCCATCAATGGATTGTAAAACTGTGGTAATAGTGAACGAAAATAACTTACTTATCACATTTTGTCCTATAAAACAGAACAAATATGTAACGAGCACTTAAAGATATAATAATATATGACAATATGTTACACTTTACATGTGTCATATTTCTACATTATAGATAAATGAGACATACTTACATAAATAGAAAAAGGACATGCCAAAATCCTGACTCAATTGTACAAAAGGTGTGCCAAACGATTCACAAACGTTTTTAATTTATTCATGATTAATTTAGCTATTATCCATCAAAAATTACCGATTCTTGTTTTGTTTTGAAATAAATATTGCGGCATACTAATGTTGTAACCACGTGGCATTAAAGATATGTCTTTGGATTTATAATTAAAAAAAAAAATGCAACAGAGGTAGTGCATGTTCTGAAGCTCTGGAAAAGCGAAAGCATACGGGAGTCTAGGCTTTGAATACGACTTTGTCCCATTCGGGGTCGAATAAATAGCAGATAAGAATAAATAGAGATAAAAAAATATGTACTTATGTTATATTGTATGTTGTGGTGGTATGTTGTTATGTTATATTTTCTTTCTTTATTGAAAGGGATTAGTTCGGCCGGCCGACTGTCGCCTGCTGCCACGCTATTTTGTCGTATTTGTTTGTGTCTAATTAACCTAATTAAATATAAATTTGTCTATGTTTCCATGTTTTCGTTTTGGTTTATATTAAATGGCAAGGGCAAAGGCATTCGGCCTATGCAGACACCATTTTTTCGTATTGTTTCCTTGTATGCTTATTATAATTGCCTTTTGTGTTTTTATGTATTTTATTTTTTGGATTGCTTAGTGATAAAATTTTAGTTGTCGGTTTCACTGATCAGTTAAGTAACGTTTGAATTGTGGGTAAAATGGTTCCAACGGAAGATCAGCGTCAGCTGCATAGCCGACATCATGCTGTGTTGGGACCATTTCGTGATAATGTCGTGTCTGTTACCGTTTTTCCACCAGTTAATTTAAGATTGTCACGAATAAATATATTTCTTTCTTTCTTTAAATAGCAGAGGTTAGAGTCGATGTCAATGTCACAGGAGATGAGCTGGCAGCTGCCTCGCACAATATCAGCTTATCTATTCAAAGAGCTGGCGAAAATTTTGTAACGCTGCCAGTATCTTCCTCTTTCGTCATATTCCGGATTGGACATATTCTTGTCTAGGCACAATTCCTGTTTGGACGTATTCCGTTTTCGGCATATTATTGTTTCGACACATTTTAGTAAATAATTATACCATGAAATACTTGCAACATTGCTTGCGTAATAAAATAAAATAATATTTTTTAGTAAAATATAGGTGCGAGCCGGCATTTGAACCCACGACCCTCTGCTTGAGAGCCCATAGGTCAAACCACCAGGCCACCACGGCTAGTCATTGGGCAATACATACGCCGTTTTTTAGCATTAGAAAGAAGGTATGCGATTTTGATGTGTCTTTTTATTGAAAAACGCTTTTGAAAAATAAATTACAGCAAATATGTAACAATTAACAAGGGCCTAAGGACATTTACATTATTTTGCTTTCATAAGTACTAGCAAGGATGATATAGACTGGATTGGCAGTCGCCATAATACGGATCGATACGATTATTAAATCTAAATGGCGCTGAAATATAGCCAGAGGCTTTGAAGGCAAAACAATAAGACTACAGATGTTTCATATTACTACAAATGTATTATTTTTCAAAAATATTGCATAGTAATACATTTGTAGTCATATGAAATATCTGTAGTCTTATTGTTTTGCCTTCAAAGCCTCTGGCCATATTTCAGCGCAATCTAGATTTAATAATCGCACTACAAAAACCGCGGCCGATCCGTACTATGCGACTGCCAATCCAGTCTATATCATCCTTGGTACTAGGTAGTTATTATCTTTTTAAAAGCGTTTTTCAATATAAATACTCATCAAGATTGTTTACCTTATTTCTGACGCAAAAAAAAAGAAGTATAAGACTGAATAATTATTATGTAAATTATACGATCATAAATAATGTTTTTCACAGCTATCATTTTTATCATATTCTAGAAGCTTAGTTGTTAATTCCGTAGACTGACGTCAAGCCGTCGCTCGTCGCAGACGGATCCGGATGGGAACTACATTGATTATTGTAAAAAACTTAGTTGATTTGTAAAATAAGTGAGTAAACAACAGGTAGGTACCATAATTATTTAAGAGTACGCAAGTACGTTGAATTTTGTCGGTTTCGCTTATTTACTTACATAGTTTTGCAGACATAATTTTGTAATTATAAAACTGCATTTTTGTATGAGTTATGATGTAATAACAATACCGTATGTATTACAATACCGAAGTACGAAAGACCGAATGTTTTAAAACATCGAATGGGTCAAAAGACCGACACGATTTTTTTCTGAAACCGTAAACTTCGAATTTATTAAAACGGCATCATACAGAACCCATTAGGTTAGGTTAGGTTTGTTTTATAACAATCTTAAAAAGTTAACGGTTTCAGAAAAAAATCGTGTCGGTCTTTTGACCCATTCGATGTTTTAATACATTCGGTCATTCGTACTTCGGTATTGTAATACATACCCAATGTAAGTATGAGTTTTTTTTGTTGCATATTTCTGATTAATCGCCCTCAAATTCACGTGTCTTGTTTTATTCTGTAAAAGGTTTAGAACATCACCTATTTACGGACCTTGTAATTGATTAATCAAAATTGGCATTGATCACTTTTTTACAATGTGGTCTAATTAAAAAACTAATTCGAGGAATAGGTTTATTAAATCATTTAATAACATTTTAGTAAAAAAATACTAAATGATCGTGTGTATTTTTGCTAAATAATATTTGACCTTTGTTTGACCTTTCTAGTGGCATTAACTTTGAGATTCTTTGCAAGAAGAAAAAAAGCCGTCCGTCTAGTTTCTCTATAGGTACTTACTAAGTATTATCTGTCACTTCGACGTAGTTATCATGTGTCAGTTTAAGGATATTATTTTGAAAAACATTCTTCGCGTTTTTCATGTTTTCAAATGGATTTATACAGGAAGTGTTTCATTCCTACTTGAGGAAATGATTCTGTCAATAGCCCAAACAAATTAATTGTTCGCATTAGAGAAGATTTACGAGAGAAGTGGTGTACCTGTTTGAAAGTTTACACGATGTATTGTTGCGAGGATCATTTTAATGTAAGTATGGTAAATAAATCCGCCAAAGAACTTTCAAGAGAACACTCCTGACCATTTTATTTTATACGTACAAAAAATACTATAACCGTACATAGTTTTTTGTAGCTATTCTCTTGGAAGAATCGGCAACTTTAGTAAAGTTGCCGAACTTTAGTGTTATTGTTATTAAGGATAACGTGTAAAATGACATTCACACATGACAACTAACCATCGATTGTGACACAATTTTTTTTTGTCTTTATTGTGTCTGATTTATACACAGATTCAGCCGCGGCATGTAATTTACGAGAAGTCGTATCTCAAATTTTCAATAAATTTTAAAACATGTTTAAAACAAATTAGTTTCTTAAAATGCTCTATATTTTCGATAAAAATAAATAAAAAGGGGGGTTAGAAAAAATGAACAATCCCAATTATTACACAGTAACTAGGTAGGTAATAAAAACGTAGGTCAAACATTACATCGTTACTTACGTGATGTTTTATATTATGCGCTTTATATTATGCATGTAGGTAAAACTCTTTATTGCGTGCAAAAACATTAAATTAACAGTTAACAAGAGAAACAGATGTACAAAGGGGAACCTAAAGGTATCTTTTCTAGTTATAGTTACTTTTTATAGTTTTTTAGGTGTAAAATCACATAAATTAGACAAATCAGCAAAAGTTTGTATATGGCATCTTAAGCAGGTACTTAGCCAGTAAAAAAAGGCAGTAGATTGGCTGAACAGAGACGTGCGTGCAATAAAACAGAAAGGTTTTTTTGAAACGACAGAAACCATATAATTAGCAGATGGCGAGGCAACTAATGACCAATATCTGTGCCTGAGTTTGATTAAAAAAAATAATCAAATACCACTTACGTGTAATAATACTGCAATAATATATAACACAACCACTGAAGCGTACACTAGAATATGTAGAGATACTTCCATTTTGAGATTTTTAATTGAGATCAATAATAACGAATAAAAAAAATAACCTAAAACGCACTTCGAAACTATAAATAACCCTTTTATCAAATCGTCACGGATTCCACGCATATAAAACAACTCTTTGGTTAAGCGCGCGACTCAATTTTTTTTTATGAACCGGGCGGCTTTGACAGTTCAAGATTAGGGAACACGTCTCATAATTGCATTAATAATTATGCACAAAAAATAACTCACCATTTCTTTTATAAACAGCCGATTTGTTTCAAGCTATCACACTGTGAGACTAACGTTATCGGAGGTCTTATCGTAAGATAGACAGCAGGACAAGCGATAGGTAATATCGTGAAATCTTTTTCGGTCCGAACGAAGACTGATTTGTTCACGGATATTTTTTTATCTGTGTTATTCTAGTTTGGACTATAAGTGGATTATAAGCAGAGGCCGGATGTTAGAAAATCGAGCTAAGGTCATTTCATTTGTTTTTTTCTCTTTTGATACTTTATCAGCCAGTTCTTAAATTCATACACTAAAAGTTGTCTCTAAACGGTTTTTGCTATTTACTAAATCAATGAATGCAACCAACATCTAACTAAATAAATAGGTAAGGTAGAGTCGTATTAATTAAACAAAAATCAATCGTAATCCTTCCAAATTATATTTTAATCAATTTTACAGCGAATTTAAGTAAGAAATTAGATAAAATGAAGTAATCAGGATTTCTTTAATCCACTTAGGTATTTTTTCATGTAGGTAAAAGTAAGTAAAACGTTCACATAGTATCTAACGGTGCATTACATGGGATCTAGCAACTATTAAAGTACCTATAATTATAAAAATAATCTAATAGATAGAGCATATGTTTATTATTAAGATTAGAATTATTAATAACATGATAATAATATTTGAGTCATTAGAAGTTATCGAATTAGTTGTAGACTAGCTTTTTCCTGCGACTTCGTTCGCGCAGAATTCAAAATTAGTTTTTTTACTGTTATAATTATCCACTTGCAAGACAAATTTGAAGATAACTTAATCGGAATTACGGATATAGAACGTATTCAAAATCTTAATCGTTTTTCCGCTTCGTTCTGTCACCCGGTATAGGATGAGGGAAGAAAGATATAGTGATTGCGATTGCGAGCGTATGCGCTTCAAGCAATACGGGTTCAGGTGAAGTGTGACATTTGGGGGTTGCCTATATGTCCAGCAGTGGTCATCTTCCGGTTGCCAACGATGATGATGAACGAACGAACGAACGGGCAGACGTTCAATTGAAAACAACCTCGGCGGATTTCCACCGAGACAGAAAGTAAATAACAATATTTGTTAGATCCGATTCACAAGACAAACATTAAAACAGGAAAGGATATACAGTCATTTCAAGTAAGCAATACGCGTAGGTATTGGAATTTGCAAACAGTTACAGGCCTTTTACTACGAAGTTTGATTTTCGAACTTCGTATCGTTCCATTCTGGGGCTAAATTCAGGAACGGCCCAACACGGTTTGCGAGCGGTAATTCAATCGTTTGGGAGAGGATAGGAATGGGTTGAGCTTGGGATGAGTCTTATTTTAAATAAATAAACAAATAAATAAGGCTCATCCCAAACCTCTCGCAAACCAGTGATTTTTGGCGTTCCTGAATAGCAGTTCAAACCAAAACCAACCCAAACGATTGAATTACGTACCGCTACCAAACCCGTGACGGCCCGTTCCTGAATTTAGCCCCTGTTCACGCTCATAATATTAAACCGATGACTGAAAGGGACGCCACGATGAGAATTTCAAATTTCGTAGTAGCCCAGTTCTTGCAAGTCACGAAGGTGAGCGAGCTTTAGATACCTACTCATGATTGAATGTGTGTATATGTGAAAAAACTTTTTAACAAAAAATTAAACCGCCGAAAAAACTGAAAAGGAAAAAAAAATACCTTTTTTGTTTGACCTTAATCTAGGTAGGTACCAGTTTGAAGTCGGTGCCTCAGCACTTAGCCAGGAGGAGTGGACCTATAATCGTCTACCTGATTGGCTTCTATCACTCCTACCGACTTCAAACTGGTACCTAGATTAAGGTCAAACAAAAAAGGTATTATGTTTTGCTTTTCAGTTTTTTCGGCGGTTTAATTTTTTATTAAAAAGTTTTTATTTTATACTTTTTTTCCATCCTTGGGGTAATTTTTTTTCCAAATTTATAATACCAACTTCAAGGTATACCCTATCTATCCAATAAAAAAGAATTATGAAAATCAGACTACTCTGTAAAAAGTTAGTCAATCATCCCATGTTTTCCTACCCTTAGGGTAGGAATATTATTTCCAAATTTAAATGGGACCACCCTTGGGGTATACGCTTTCCAATAAAAAAAGAATCATCAAAATCCGACTACTCTGTAATAAGTTATGCGTGGTCATATAGTACAATCAGTAACTGAACAATCAATCATCCCCTGTTTTTCTACCCTTAGGGTAGGAATATTATTTCCAAATTTAAATGGGACCACCCTCGGGGTATACGCTTTCCAATAAAAAAAGAATCATCAAAATCAGACTACTCTGTAAAAAGTTATGCGTGATCATACATAAGAAAAAAAAAATATATACACGTCGAATTGAGAACCTCCTCCTTTTGTTTTCGTCGGTTGAAAAACTTAAGTAAAGGACCTGCAGGCTTATTGTCTAACGCTTCTGACGCTTGCCTTCGCAATCACTATTTCTTTCTGTCAAACGGTATAAAAGGATGACAGGAAGAGACGGTGAAAGCGAAGGCAAGCGACAGAAGCGTTAGACAGTACGGCCTCTTTAGTAACGTGCCCGTTTAATTAAACAAATGGACGTTCCAAATTATATTGACTTTGGACCAGACCACATTGTGAAAAGTAGACTAAAAAAGAGTTGTCTAGGTGCTCATAAATATTTAAACACCATCGTGTTGTTCAATTGAACGAGCCTGGCTAGATATTTTTGAACATCTAGAAGCTTCGATGTTTATGATAGCGACTCAACAGGTACTAATTAAATTAATTTTAAGGAAAATATACACCTTTAGAGCTTACGACACTTCGTTACATTTATACGACAGGAATACTTCAACGTGCTAGAAGCTAGCGATCCTCCAATGAGATTGATGGATAAATCTTCGCTTTCTGCGATATATCGTAAAACATAGTATAAACTACACTTTTACTGGTTGCGAAATTATGCCATAAATTTACTAATTGTAAATCGTATGCAGCCTTCAATCTGCCACTTCGTTATCTGTTTTATTTATCCACTAGATAATGTATCTTAACTTCTATCTGAAGGCAAATTGATGGATTTATTTATGTAACAGAGGAAATGATAAACAAATCAGGCTGTTAAGTCAAATTTATAAGATATTTTTTTAACGAACCTTTACACGCAATTTGGCTTGCGTGATCAAGAGGCTGCGCGTGCGCCCTCGATCGCCATCCCTTTCCACCAGAAGCGTGCCCAGGGCGGTCATTCGGTCAATAATACTGAATCATATTATATACGGTGACACACAGGCGGCGCGGCACAGCGTATATGATTCAGTGTTATTGACCGCACTGGGCACGCTCCGTCGGCGCCCCGCACTCCTGGTTTGTGGTGGCTTTTAGCCTTTATGCTATACCTACCGTGTGACAGAAATAAGTGGTGAAAACGATTGTGATGCCGAGTACGTTAGTCAATAAAGGACCAGAGACATGAATATTCAAATCTCAAACTTAGAATGATAATAGAGATATATACAAGTAAGTATGTATTTCATACTAAATACAAACTGAAACATTCATGCCCAAAGCCAGAAACCAGCGCTGGGAATCGAATCCAGGTCCTCAGCATTCCGTGCTGCGTGCTAAACCCCTACACCACCACTGGTCAGGAGTTTAGATACAAATTTTTCCTATGCAATCGCACAACTCAGCTTGCTTAATCTTTTGTAGCGATACTAGCGACATCTATGTTAAGCTCTTATCGAGAGACGTCCACACTCCTTCGGAACTAACCGCTCACCCGGACCAAGAGATGACGCCCTTATGCAATCTAATCTAATCAAGATTGGTTTTTTGGAGTCTTTTTGTATTTTTTATTTTTCAACTCCAAATTTTTACATTTACGGTCATCCCGTGGAATAAATATATCGTGAAATCCATTCCATAATAATATAAGGATTTCACGGGAAGCCGGTTTTATTTTTCTAACTTGCTACGACATGGCTGCCTTTAATAGCGTAGCCATATGCCAATACCAAATACCTACAGTCACCAGTCCTAACGGCACGGTGTATCTGTCCAAGGCAGCGGTAACCATCTACCTCCAGGAGAACCAAATGTCCGGTTTCAGTTTTTTTTTAACTTGTTTTAATGTTTTAATATTTGTTGTTATATTATGAAATCGTCAGTTACCAGGTTGGCAGCCCTTAATTAACCTACAAGCCGGTAAAGAGTTGCGCACCGTTACTACGGATTCAGCGTAACAGCGTTCAGGACTTTACATAGTCAATCATGTTCCTTTCAATTGATCGTTAAGCAAAATTATTGTAATTTCTAATGTCGCGAGATTTTGAATTAAGGATTTAAACGCAAACTTTATTGTGGGAACTAAGTAAGCATTAGCTATAAGATTTTTTTTTTACCAGAACCAGTCAGCACATCACTTGGTCAATTCACCAAATCATAGATATTTTCAATATGGCGGTTTGTTTACATAGTTCACCATTTCTATTTCCGCCAATTAAATGATAAAGTAGTAGCGTTTCAACTTAAATACTTAATTTATGATAATAAAATAAAGGCGTTAATATTACCACAGAGGTCTAAATTAACGAACTGGAACCACTGCACGAGTGTCTAACAAATGTGTTGTCATGAAGATTACTCATTTGCAATTCGAAACTAGCCAACCTTCGCCTTGACCGTCTATTGCTCAAAAGAACATAACTACCGCAAACAATAATTCTCAAACTACAAAACCGGGCAAGTGCGGGTCGGACTCGCGTACCGTTGGAATCCGTAGAAATTTAAGTACCTACTTGTAAGAAACTAAGTAGGTACCTACATTAAACCTAAAATTGCTAAAAGTCGCCTAAAACGTAAGGCGCAAGCCACACAGAAGAGACGTGGGACGGGGACGCGTCTCCGCCCCGTCTCTTCCGTCTGCTTTGGATCGCGACGCTTCTATACATTTACAAGTTAAGTATGAAGTATCTTTTTCTATTTATTTTTTATTTTCTTCAACTTCATTTTTTTATATTACTTTTACGGTCATCCCGTGAAACCATATATTTCAAAGCGAAAGGTGAGCGGGTAGCTCCGAAGGAGTGTTGAAGTCTCTCGGTAGAGGGCATAACATAGATGCGCTTTATCACTGCCTAAATGTGATTATAACAGACTGAAGTGTACGATGTATGGGAAAGATTCGTCGCTAACTTCTAGACCAGTGATGGTGTAGGGGTAAGCACGCAGCACGGAACGCTAAGGACCTGGGTTCGATTCCCAGCATTGGTCTTTTTTCTGGGGTTTTTTCTGTGCATCTATATTTCAGTTTGTATTTAGTTTGAAATCTATACATTTAGTATGAAAACTGATTCAAGGCGCGCCGGCGACTGCCATGCGCCCCCGCCCCACGTCTCTTCTGTTCTGTGGGACTTACGCCTAGATATTGCGCTTCGTGTGCTCTACCTACCCCCTTTGGGATCCCCCCATTGGTATGAGTTTTTGTTATAATCTATTGCAGCCGTGGTGGCTTGGTGGTTTGACCTACTGTCTCTCAAGCAGAGGATCCTGGTTTCGAACCCGGGCTCGCACCTCTGAGTTGTTCGGAATTGACGCGCGAAATTACATTTGAAATTCACGGTGAAGGAAAACATCGCGAGGAAACCTGAACACCCCTACGAAAAATTCAATGGTGCGTATGAGCTTGCCAATCTTCACTGTGCCCGCGTGGGAACTACGGCCCAAGCCCTCTCATTCTGAGAGGAGGCCTATAGGCTGGCAAGATGATGAAGATTATTCTTTTGATCGCTTAAACTAAGCATTTAATCAATCCATTCATAGCTCATGTGATTACAGATCTGAGTACCTCCATGCGCTCCCGAGAAAAAGCAAGAACCTTTTTCTCGGGAGCGCACAGACACGGACAGAAAACGACGTGATCCTATAAGGGTTCGTTTTCATTGTGATTGACGGAACCCTAAAAACTAAGTCGCAGTCATGTAACCTTGACGTTATCTCGTTATTATGCAGTTAGTTTACTGCAAACTCATAATTTATACATCTTGACCATTATTACTGCTTTCGGAGTAACTGTGCGAGCACTTAAGCCGAACAGTAACTGGCACCCATTGCATATTAAGAATGGGAAACTTAACTGACAATGGTCTTAAGCCTGTACAATTAAGTAAGAATTTAATTGACAGTTAGCTAAAGAAATGTGTGCCAAAAGACTTTACTTTTTCCAAGCTTTACTTAATTTCTTTCTTCTTTCAGGTCTTCAAAGTCGAAAATCATCCAGTTCTTGTAATCGCATGGACTTGAAATTTGGTATGGATATATACTTAGTTAGGAGCTCGCTGAAATAGCAATGGGCAACACGCAGAACGGATGGCCGTTGGGGCCGAAAAGTTCTCGAATGGAGACCACGGACTGGCAACTACGGCAAGCACAGCGCGGGATGTCCACCAACAAGTTGGACGGATGATCTGGTAAAGCCGCAGGTTCAAGATGGATACGAGGCGCTTCTAACCGTAATGATTGGGTATCAATGAGGGAGGCCTACGTCCAGCAGTGGACGTTATACGATTGAAACGATAACAATGATGTACCTAGCTTAGATGAAAACGCAACCACAGTCAACAAGATAATAAATCGCACTGAAAAAATACGGATAACTCACGCCTGTGATCGAGTTTAGCTCGACTTGTTTCCGGCTAATCCGTAGCCCTTCTAAAACCGTGGATGACCCTTCGTTTCGCACATATATTTCGAAAACTTAGAGGATCGAGCCGGGATTTGAACCTACGACCCTCTGCTTAAAAGGCCGTAGGTCAAACCGCTAGGCCACCACGGCTTTTGGCGCGGGTAGTCCTGGCGTAAGCTAGGGCAGCCGGGAGGCGTCGTGGTAGAATCTTTGGGATCCCACGGCGCCTACCAACCTCGGCAAGAGGGCAAGGTCGGAGTGGTTTTAGTGGGTATACTCCCCCTCCCTTCCCGTTAGGGGATGAGGATGGGAGAGAGAGCCCTACATAACCATCTGGGTCTCCCAGGCCCCGGGGGTGCACGAAAAGAGTAGGTATCCAATTCGTTAAAAAAAAAAGGCCAGGCTTCAGGCCACCACGGCGGCTTGCGCCTTATAACGCACCTTATTAAGAATAGCAGTGGCAAGTAGATCCTCGTAAGTGTTGTTCTCGACCGGCGCAGGCGCTGGCTCGGCCGCGTACCGCGCGAGCGCTGGCAACGCCGCCGCTTCCTCCACCACTCGCGCCACCAGCCGCTTCAGCTGCGCGTGGGCATTGCTTGCGCTGGACGGCGCGTCCGTACGTGAAGGGGGGAGGTCTGCGGAGAAAGAGGGTAGAGATGAGATGACGAGAGTTTTAGTGGCGTAAAACACCGGTAAATGACTCTGACTCAATGATAACCTGATCTTCGCTGCCATAAGCATTTTAGAGCAGGCAAGGCGCTCGAAATTTTCTGAGTATGTACGCGATTGAGGATACAGTCGTCAGTGGCGTAACAAAAGGGCGGCAGGGCTAGCAAAATGCCACGGCCCCCCGACCCTAGAGGGCCCCGGCCCAAGAAGCTGCGAACCCAGAAATAGCATTCAAATTAAATTACAACGTGACGATCTTTACTGGGAGGATCCCATCCAAGAAACTTGCCATGGGCCTCAGATGGTATAGTTACGCCACTGACAGTCGTGTTTAGATATTTTTAACCTTGAATGCTCCGATGTTTATGATGGTGGCTGTACCAGGTGAGAGATCAAGTTGTGTAACAGTTATAATTAGGTATGGAAAAAGTAAGGGGAAAAATCGATGTCATGTCAATTAAGCGATAATAGTCGCATAACATATTAGAGTCGCTTTCAAAAAAAAACAAAATCACGATCGCGTCCTTTGTGTAACGAAAATTAGTCATACTAACTATGTATATGGGTTACTTTCGTTACACAAAGGAGTCAATTAAGTTTTGTTTCAATTAAAACCCTACATCGTGTACATTTTTTTTAAAACGCCTTATTATCACTTTTAGTATTTTCATAAAATGTTATTATCGCATTAGGTAACATGGAATTTTATTTTTATTTTTTCAGTACTGTTATAATTTGGCTTTTTGCCCGGCACCAGGTTTTCGCTGAGTTTTAGGACACCTGTACATTAAAGTAATAAGCTACAGTCAGCATGAAACTTTAACAAACTAAAATTGTACTCCAATCACACTATATTCCATTCATTAATTCAACATTCCGCTAGATGTCGCTCGTTTCTTCTACAAACCCGACAGGATACTGATAGGAGTTAGAACGCTTGTAGAATTAAAGAAAATATCCCTTCCAATCTTCCTAAGTTAGGTTAAAGGTTTTAGACTTATTATTAGTGATAATACAAACGTGCAAAGACAATAACATTCCAGTGTTATGACTGCACACGCGCACAACATTCCACGCATCATATGGCCAATGAGTAATTAATGGTAAATAAAATTGGTTGTGTTGCTACATTTCATGGTTAATGGGTTGAGTTTGCTTAACAATAAAGCCATATTATAAACGAAAAAATGTCGAATAAGTATCGTTAAATTGCGGGTGCGTGTAGGGTTACCATATGTAAATAGGGGGATGCCTGTCTATGGTACCTAAAATGCCTGATTTTTCAGAAAAACGCCTGTCTAAAGCAAAACGCTGTAAGTAATAAGTAAAAGTCAACAGATAATAATGAAGTAGGATGTGATTTCTAAAAATGCCTGTCTCAGACCAATGCCGGCCGCACGCCTG
Source organism: Archips crataeganus (assembly GCA_947859365.1). Classification (NCBI taxonomy): domain Eukaryota; kingdom Metazoa; phylum Arthropoda; class Insecta; order Lepidoptera; family Tortricidae; genus Archips; species Archips crataeganus. Next base: position 22,508,721 of record OX402048.1, read on the forward strand.
TCTAAACCTTAAAATGCATGTCAAATGCGGCAAACGCCTGTCATATGGTAACCCTAGGTGCGTGCGATTGTAAGATACCTACAAGGCAAAGAAAAGTTACGTTAGTTAGTTAAGTTAGCCGTTGTAGGGGAGTAAGGCCAGCGGTCGGCGAAATGCAATTTCGGCTTTGTGATGTTAGGGCTAGTGAAATTAGGCACAAATGTAAAACCGGAATGCTAAAATTAGGGCTAATGAATAGTTAAGAAAATTAAAAATTCGGCTTTCTGATATTAGGGCTAGTGAAAATTAAAATTTCTCGGGCTGCTAGGATAACCGACACGTCATATTTAGTCACCCGGACTAACGAGCTGTCTCGTTAAGAGGGTACGATGGCTGAGAGACTTTTGAGAAATAGGTATTTTAATGAAATGTCGCTGTCTCGCCCGAACCCCTGCGTGTCAGTACAGCGAGAGCGCGACAACTGCAGCTCAGACCGTTAATAGGCGCGTAAAATTGATCAAAACAGCATTTCGTAATACCCTGTTTTCTTCTCGAAAACTGGACCAATAAAATTATTTTTTTCATAAATAATTAGATGACAGATTTAGTTATGCCCCTATGTTTTCCTTTTTTTGTTTATGTGAGGGGTTCTTTTCTGATGAGTGTCTAAAAATGACGTTGAAATTGGGCAATTTTTTCAGTTTTGGATAGCTCATATTTCTTATGTTAATTGAAATATGGAAAAAAACGAAACATAGGGGCATAGCTATGGTAGATACAGATTACACAGTAAAAAAAAATTGGCTCTAAATCCATTATCCAGGGAGGAAACAGGGGATTACGTTTGTATGGAGAAATGGTGCGCATCGTATCCTCTTAATACGACACTGCGCAGCGCGTTACGCAAGCGACGCAGGCGCACGCGTCGCGTCCCGCCGCAGATCTATTGTAACATCGATCAGATGAATTCTGTGCTGCATATTGATTGGTTGCGAAAATGCGGCATTGACACTTTTAGGTAGGATGGGTACAAAAAAATGGTCAAACTTGACTTACTCCTCTGCGATGTAGTGAGGTCATGCTGACTGGGAAAAAGATTAGTCTAGTGAAAAAGGGGTCAAGTCTGCAGAAATTTAAACGGTTCCAAATCGCATAATTTTTTTACGCATATTCATCGTTTGGCATAATCCATCATTTCGCATAACTCTATTTTCTCAGAAACCAGACTATTCAGACTTGTTATAACCTAACCTAACCTATCGAGTCCTACAGGATAACCATTTCAAAATTCCTGAATAATGAATGGTTTCTGAGAAAATAGAGTTATGCGAAATGATGAATTATGCCAAACGATGAATAGGTATGTGTAAAAATTTTATGCGATATGAGGGATCCCCATTTAAACAGCTATTTTCTATTTTGTGTGTAAAGGGGGTTAAGTCGAAATCAGCTGTTCAACTTTTGCAGAATTAACCCCTTTTTCACTAGAGCCCCCGAGGGTTGAATTTTACGTTTGTTTTTATGCAAGTAGTTAATTTTCTAAGCTCCCTTCTCCTAATTTTTAGGAGGTCTTTCGGCTGATATTATGATGATGCAACAGCAATATTTTATACATATATCAAACGGCTTACAGACTTTTTCATGTTAAGATTGAAGTTAGGCGTAGCGATGGCTCCACCCACACAATGACACAGCAAGATGACTAGAGGCTAGTTCGAAGCTGACTGTCCCACTGCGGCACCGTAGTACGATTAATTTATTCATTCGTTTGTCCATTCATTTATTCATTCGTTCATCCATCAATTCATTCATTAATTCATTTATTCATTCCTTTAACCATCCATTTATTAGTTTGTTCATTCATTTAGCTAATTAGGCTTCGTTAATTATTTAATTCAATCATTTAATAATCTTAATGTATAAAAATGAATGTTTATCTGTATGTCCTTTATAGAATCGTAAACTATGCATTTTATCATGTGATGATCTTTAGCAAAGTTGTTGTGCATGAGCCAAAGAAGGTTTCTGAGTTGGTACGACCAATTTTCGACAGATGGCGCCACACAACGGGGGCGAAGCCGCGGGCATCAGCTAGTAATAAATAAATCATGGAACGATTGACACCAATTATTGATCTAGTCCCAAACTAAGCAAAGCTTGTACTATGGGTACTAGACAGTGGATAAACCTACTTATATAGATAAATACATACTTATAAACATATTAAACACCCAAAACTCGAGAACAAACATTCGTATTTTTCACACAAATATCAGCCCCGACCGGGAATCGAACCCGGGACCTCAAGCTTCGTAGTCAGGTTCTCTAACCACTAGGCCATTTGGTCGTCTTATTGCTGATTATGTACTAAATTATTTACTCGGGTTATACTGTAGTTCATTATTTCTGTAATCAAATTCCTTGGTGATCATTGCAGTAGGATTTAGAAATGCAATGGCATTATTAGCACTACGTAAGTGATGATTTGATGACTACGAATCAGGGTCTCTTACCACTAGGCCATCTGGTCGTCAAATCATTAAATTTATTCATTCGTTCACTCGTTCATTTATTCATTCGTACATTCATTCATTCACGTATTAAGAGATTAGTTTTAGCGAAATCACTAAGGAAATTTCTTTATAATATTAATATCACGGATGGCATCTTTATTAGTTGGATCTAGTTACCAGTTTTCTATGTAAGTTGATCCGTAACAGCTGTGCTCTACGCTCTCGTACCAACATACATATTTGCATAATGATTAATACTCAATTAATACAATACACACGCTCATTACACGACTCATTTCATTCGAATATCAGACACGAAACGTTAATTTACATCAGCAATTAAAAATTATAACTTGTAAAATATTTTAATCTTAGTTAAATCATTTAACGATTTTTATGGCTTTTCCAGTATCGATTTTTAGGATTCTAGTATTCAAAAGTGTGTCACGGGACGGAACCCTGTTATAAAACTCAATCTTATAATAGGAAGTGGCTACTTGATCAAGTATTTTGTGACTTTCGAGACTAGATGGCGCCACCGATAGTGGAAAATTGCAAAAACACAATGACGTAACAACAAACTTTATGAACGCTGTTTGGTCATGTTACATTCAATGGTAGAAGCCGTGGTGGCGAAGTGGTTTGACCTATGGTCTCTGAAACAGAGAGTCATGTCACCTCTGATTTTTTCAGAATTCATGTGTGATTACATTAGAAAATTTACCATGAGCTTTACGATGAAGGAAAACATTGTAAGGAAACCTGCGCACGCTTGAGAAGAGATTCAACGGTGTGTGTGAAGTTCCTAATCGACACTGGGCCCGCGTGGGAACTACGGTCCAAGCCCTCTCGTTCTGAGAGCAGGCCTGTGCCTTTCAGTGGACGTGTATAAACAGGCTGTGATGGCGATGATGTCTTTCAATGATCGCCTCGTACGTTTTCTGTCTCAGTCGCTCGTACTTATTGTATAATAATATTATGCACTAGCTTTTGCCCGCCGCCCGCGTGGTGGTAGTAAAATTACTAATTCCACGCGGACGGAGTCGCGGGCAAAAGCTAGTGCATAATATTATTATACAATAAGTACGAGCGACTGAGACAAGACTGCCCAAATGGGCAGCTTATTTTTTATCCAATTTGCTTTTTCATCAATTATGGCTCTCCTTAGATCCTTCCGGAAGAAGTGAAACTTCATAATAAACCAACCCGCTCCCATTCCGACCCCAAACAGCCCCCAACCCGCCCCAACCCGCTCCCAACCCGCCCCCAACCCGCCCCCAACTCGCTCTCACCCCGCCTCCAACCCGCCCCCAACCCACTGCCAACCCGCCCCCAACCCGCCCCCAACTCGCTCTTAACCCGCCCCCAACCCGCTCCTAAACCGCCACCAACTCACTCCCAACCCGCCCCATCCCGCTCCCAACCCGCCCCCAACCCGCTCCCAACTCGCTCCCCCACCCACCCCCAACCCGCTCTCAAACCGCCCCCAACCCGCACCCAACTCGACCCCCGCCACCCGCTCCGAACCCGCCCTATCTAACTGGGCTATCTGACACTGAAAGAATTTTTCAAATTGTGTCAGTAGTTCCCGAGATATATAAGTTTCACTTCAAAAACCCCCAATTTGGAAACATTCTTCCGCTCCGCTCCGCTCCTATTGGTGTTAGCGTGATGATATATAGCCTATAGCCTTCCTCGATAAATGGGCTATCTAACACTGAAAGAATTTTTCAAATCGGAGCAGTAGCTCCTGAGATTAGCGCGTTCATAATAACAACTCTTATAAAAACAGTTCGATAAATTCTTAAAATAAACGTATCTTTCTTATTTGTGAACCGATTCAAATGAAACAAACACTAAATGTTAATCTAAGAAAATACCAACATATCAGTGAAAACCGCATCCTTCTAGGTTAAGCCGTTTCTGAGATTAGCGCGCACAAACGCACAGACAAACAGACAAACAGACAATAATTCTAAAAATCATTGTTTTGGGTTCTATTGCGCTAATAAATAGCCCTAGTGTCAGTTTTTCTCAAATATCTTCAATGTACAGACACCGACTTGTTACAGATTTATTATATGTATAGATAAGATGTCTATACTTTAAAGGTTTTTTGAATGAGTCGCCAGAGGGGCCAAAGACGCGAAGTCTTTGCTGTTTTTTACTTTAAGGATTGGAAGGGTGACTTGTGCTCGGGAAAAATCCCTTCGGACGAACTGGGAATGGAGGGTACTTTAAAGGATTAGGTACTATAATAAATGTAAACAAACATCAGCTGCCAACACGACCAAAAGTTATGGCGTCGGGTTAACCAGCCAAATGCAATATTAGTAATTGACTTTCACGCGTCATATTTTCGACGTATAGGTACCCTTCAGTTTACTCGCATTATATGGAGTTTGTTTACATTTGGTGAAGTACCTAAACCTTTATAGTAATAATAATGAAAAAATGCTATGAAAGTAGACCATCTCGTTTTGACCATTTCTGTAGCTCACTCAAGGCAACGGTGGCGTATAGGAAAAATATACAAGGCCAACCATACATTTATTTTGCTCATTAAAATTATATAACCGATCGACATTTGTGTGTCAAGGCGGTATTTACTACCGGCTATGACTTAATTATACATAATTATTCAAATAATAGCTCATAACTTAATTAACATTAATTATACTTCGTTTTTTTAGCATTAGAAAGAAGGTAGGCGATATTGACGTGACGTGTTATTGAAAAACACTTTTGAAAAATAATCCACAGCTAATATGTAACAATTTGAAAGGAAATACGGTCATTTATACTCTTTTGGTTTCATAAGTAATAGTTACTATTTTTTAAAAGCGTTTTTCGATAAAAAGACTCTTCAAGATTATTTATCTTATTTCTAATGCTAAAAAAACGAAGTACTTATAGTGGTTCCGTTACCGTTACCGTTGTCGTTGTTGTTTGTATGTTGTTTGGGGTTGGATTACTACCAGTCAACGGCCGCTCTATGTAGTAAGTAAATCCTGACATAATATTGCACAACTATGAACGGTTTTTCGTTTAGGTTCATTTCGTCTACATTCCCACTTCGTCCTTTTCCCACTTCGTCCACATTCCCACTTAGTCAACATTCCCATTTCGTCCACATTCCCACTTCGTCCACATTCTCATTTCGTGCACATTCCCATTTCGTCCACATTCCCATTTCGTCCACATTCCCACTTAGTCAACATTCCCATTTCGTCCACATTCCCACTTAGTCAACATTCCCATTTCGTCCACATTCCCATTTCGTCACCATTCGGTTGTATTTTTTTCAATGGGGTGTCTTAGGAATGTGAACGAAATGGGAATGTTGACGATGTGAGACTGTGGACGAAGTGGGAATATGGACGAAGTGGGAATGTTGACAAAATGGGAAGTGGACGTATTGGGAATTGATTGTGGACGAAATGGGATTGCTAACGAAGTGGGAATGTGGACGAAATGGAAATGTGGACGAAATTAACCTAAACGAAGTTTTTGAATGTTGACATTGTGAACACACAGGAAAAACCGCTTAACTTACTATTCTGTCACACGCAACAAGTATGTACCGTACCTACCTACATAGTATTTTTTTTATGGTTGACATTGTCAATATTCTGAAACTTCATAGTTGTGTCATATCAGGATTTAGGTACTTCATAGCAGCCGTTAACTGTATATTCTCCTTGGCAGTTGTTACTCGAAAATTTACTCTATGACTGCTACTACTTAATACCGTTTTGGCAGTACGGCGGCTAATGGGTGAATACAGCTGCTGTCAAACACAATAGTCGAATCTGTTATGTAGTCAACTATTATATAATCTGTGGATCAATGAGAAATGTTAAAAAAAACTTACCTAAAATTTCCTCCAGCCAGTAGCACGATACGTAGAGAAATATGGCTATGCCAAGCCAGAAACCGATGAGCAACACTGCCAGGTATTCCCACATTTTTATCGCATCACTAACACTTTGTCGGTAAATTATGGTTGCACATCACTAGTGGACCGCATATTGCTTATCTATGGTATTAATATGAGGTATGAGTTATCTGTGGTTATTGAAAGTTCGATGAGTTTACTTTGTAGGTATATCGTATCTCTGACATAAATAAACAAACGATTTTTTATTGTAGAAATTACTCAGAACATTATCTTAAAACTAATAGCTTCAAATCAAGATATTAAACGTCCGAAACAATGGACAATAAGTCTTTTTAATGACACTTTCACTGATCATTTTATCTTAAATCTATTTATCTAAGCCTTTACTCGCTATTCATGACCGTAATTTCATTTTCCATAAGTATTTAGGTAAGTACCTACTTAAAGAGATTAGGTACATACATAAATAGTTTTTTTAAGCGGCTAGTTTTGACATCAGCAATCGTGGTAGAGTTAAGCTGAAAAAAACTTCTGTCACACTTTTAATTTATAAAAATTATTTTAATTGCTGATAGTTATAAACCTGACAGTAATATTTCCAGTGTAGGTACAAAAAACTTAGCCAAAGCTTACGACCTTTGCTTTAAAATATATTATGAGATAGAATGTATAATTCAATCATCATTTGTATTTTCAACCGACGAAAAAACTGAGGAGGTACTCAAGTCAACGCGTATACTTATTTTTTAAAATTATTACTAACTTTAGAGATACCTTACTTTGGGACTGGGTCAATTGGTGTGAATTGTCCCGTGATATTTATTTATTATTTATTATTTATACCGTGTTAATATAAACATTATTTATTCTTTATTTAATTAAAATAAGCCTCTGGAACAGTTTTTAAAATACTACTCGAAAATACCACTAAAAAACTGAAATTTTGTGCCGTACCTCTACCATGAGTTTACACTAGTTTACGTGACTGTACTCGCTAGCGACGGCGTAAATTATTTGTATGGAGAATTGTACAGCGCCTCTAGCGGTCACTTACGGAAGTACAATTCTCCATACAAATCATTTAAGCCGTCGCTAGCGAGTACGGTCACTGTAAACTAGTGTAAACTCATGGTAGAGGTACAGTGTCCAATAAATTTTATTCCAATTCTCAATTTTAAAGACTAAGTATCACATTAACGTATACGGATCACAGACGCTGCAATATCAATCAAACTAGAAAGGGGTAAATACCGAACGACGAAATTGACCAAACACTAAGCCTTGTTTACTTTCCGGCAGATGGCGAAACAATCGGTTGACCGTTGCGCTAAAAAAGAGCGAATAGCGGATTTTGATAACCACAATACACAACATTGCGTGTGCGAAATCGCGTAACTGCCTTTGAAACAGCGTAACGACCGAAAAATAGGTTTAATTTGACATAAGCTTAAGTTTCGCTTCTTTCTAACGGACTAATTGACACTTAAATTGATGTAGACACTAGTTGTTGCCCGCGACTCTGTATGCGAACTATGCAATATTTTATGTGTGTACATATATGTTTCCCTGCAGCCTAAACGGCTCAATGGATTTTGAAGTGTGAGGTGTCATTAGATTCGTCTCAGTTCCGCGAGTGACGTAGGGTATATATTTTCCCGGAATTCCCATGGGAACGGGAATTATACAGGCGAGTTTTTTCATCTAGTATTGAAATTAATGGGATAAAAAGCATACTATATGTCGATGCAGGTTATAATCTATCTCTGTGCTAGATTTCATCAGAATTCGTCACACCGTTTTAGCGTGAAAGAGTAACAAACATCCAGAGATCCATCCATACAATCTTTCGCGTTTGATATATTAGTAAGATTATAAAATAAAAATAAATAAATAAATATCACGGGACAATTCACACCAATTGACCTAGTCCCAAAGTAAGCTAGGTAAAGCTTGTGTTATGGGTACTAGGCAACGGATAAACATACTTATATAGATAGATACATACTTAAATACATATTAAACACCGAAGACCCGAGAACAAACATTCGTATTTTTCATACAAATATCTGCCCCGACACGGGAATCGAACCCGGGACCTCAAGCTTCATAGTCAGGTTCTCTAACCACTAGGCCATCTGGTCGTCAAATCATGTGTAAATTATGTGTAAACTATATGTAGTTTTCGACTCTATGTCTATTCTCACTCTCTCTCTCAAACATTAAAACATCCAAACATCTTCACACCCTTTCTCATTCATAAAATTAGTAGTATTATCTGTAAAACAAGAATGATTTTCACTCATAACTACTATACTAACCGGGACTTATCACGCAAATAATATTCACCTCGACGCTTCGGCCACATTGCAGCAGCCGCAGCCGCAGCAGTTCGTTTACGAACTTGACACGCTACATTTCAGTTAACTCGTGACCACGGCTGCTGCAATGTGGCCGAAACGTCGAGGTAAATATTATTTGCGTGATAAGCCCCGTTTAGTTATAGTACCTACTTAATTAAAACACGAATGAGTTGTGTTGACTTTGCAAAAAAAAAAAAACAAACACGAAATTGTCAATGTGCTAAATTTTGAAGTGCGCATGCGCGAGACACCAACGGTAACACCCGTTCTACATAAAATAAAGGATAAGTCGTGTAAACATTTGGTACAGTTAGACGTGTACAGTCGACTACAAAAAGATCGATGCAGCCAAAGTTACAAAAATATGTATACGCGACTTTATTAACTTTCCATTAAGGTCGTGTATACATATTTTTGTAACTTTGGCTGCATCGATCTTTTTGTAGTCGACTGTACATACGTAGCCTACGTAACCACATAGGTACACATAATGTGTGCCAACCTGTTGTCAGTGGGTGACCTTTGATTAGGTGAATAATTATTGCCTTATCGCAACTAGCTTTCGCCCGCGACTTCGTCCGCGCGGACAAATAAAATTTATACTCTACTAGCTGTTGCCCGCGACTCAGTTTGCGACGAATAGGGACATAAAAAGTAGCTTACAACCTATTTCTCAGACCTACCAAATGTGGACGAAATAGTTTTATAAGAAAATTTTAAAATTTCGCACATAAATTCCGAAAAACTCAGAGTTGCGAGCCGGGATTTGAACCCACGACTCAAACAGGACAGACGGACGCACAGCGAAGCCTCAGCCTTTGGGTACGGAACCCTGAAAATAATCTAACTTACGGCTCCCGTTAAAACGCCTTTGTATCATGACTTTACAAAATTAGTTATTCAATGTACGTAATGTATCGGCGTGTGCTAGTTTCGTTTCGTGGAATTGTCTGTGTTTGAAGGGCAATAGGCTTCACAACCTCGATAACGATATAGGCTAATGTTTGTTTGTAAAACAGATTAAATTTTAATCATTTTTAGTATTTTTCCGATTACTTAAATATTTTAATTGAATCAGTGTTGGAAGTCATCTTAAAATCTGAGCTAAATATATCATCATACCTCAGCTAATGTTATATCTATTTTATAGGGTTCCGTGCCTCAAAAGGAAGAAATACGAAACCCTTATGGCCGGCGCCCACTGACGGCATGGCACGGCGTGGCATTTTATTACTATCAAGTTATTTTGAATCTTATTTCAATGAGTTTAGAATTTGTGTTACTTTATTTCGATACCACGATGCCGCGACGTCCTGAGGGCCGATGCCACGCATAACCAATAAAGTAACATGAATTCTAAACTCATTGAAATAAGATTCAAAATAACTTGATAGTAATAAAATGCCACGCCGTGCCATGCCGTCAGTGGGCGCCGGCCCTTAAGCTGCGTACGGACTGCGCGCGCTCGGGTACGCGTACCCGGGCTTGCGTGTCCTGGAACGCCATGTCCGTACGCCATGTACGCGTACACTGTACACGTACACGTACACGTACACGTACACGTACACGTACACGTACACGTACACGTACACGTACACGTACACGTACACGTACACGTACACGTACACGTACACTGTACGCGTACATGGCATACGGACATGGCGTTCCCGGACACGCAAGCCCGGGTACGCGTACCCGAGTGCGCGCAGTCCGTACGCAGCTTAATAGGATCACTCGTGTTTTTATCCGTCTGTCACAGCCGATTTGCTTCGAAACTACTGAACTGATTGAGTTGACATTTGGTACACATAATAATATGTGAATAAGTCGGTGACCTTAAAGACAGACATGTCTAACGTAAGTACTTTAATGAATTTTAGGGGTCACTTTTGGAGGGGGTAAATTAGAAAATAAAAAATATTAATTTTCAAATTATACCGTGTGACATGTCAAATGAAAAGGATTGTTGAGCATCTCAAATACATTTTTTAAGGTTAAATGTTTTGACACTGTTTAAAAAAATAAGCAGAAATTAACCCCCTTTATCTGGAAACTACTGAAAATACTGATAACAGTTCTTTACTTATACATTGCAGGAAAACTTATGAAAAATGTGTAGTTTAAATATGGACAGCACAATTTAAAAAAACGCAATTATCAAAAGAATAAGGCAACAACTCGAACTAAGGGCCGATTTTTCTATCCCCAGATAAAAGCATCCCTCAGTTAAAACTGTCGATGTCCTTTTCTCAAGTCATAGGCAAAAAAGGACAGAGCTTACATTTATCTGACATATACTTTTATCTGTACCTCTACCATGAGTTTACACTAGTTCACGTGACCGTACTCGCTAGCGACGGCGTAAATTATTTGTATGGAGAATTGTACAGCGCCTCTAGCGGTCACTTACGGAAGTACAATTCTCCATACAAATCATTTACGCCGTCGCTAGCGAGTACGGTCACTGTAAACTAGTGTAAACTCATGGTAGTGGTGCAGGGGATTGAAAAATCGGCCGTAAGTGAATCCACGAGCAAAAGTTAACTATAACATCTAGCCACAACTAACAGGGAAACCATTTGTACAGTCATTATAAATACGAGATGGGTGTCATAAGGTCATTCTTTACTTCCTCATTGACACTTCAATGTCCACTTTCTTCCTATGAAATGAGATGAGCCTACTAATTACCTGGTCCACACTAACTACACTGTCTAGCCTAGTGCTGAATGGTATCGTTTGTTTCTTGGCGACCATGTTAAGTTGGTGTGAACCAGTGTTACTCGGAAGTCGGAAGCAGTAGATTATTTGTTTACCTAGCAATTAAGTATTTGTATGTGTTTGTTAGTCTTTCACTTTGAAACGGTTGGACAGATTCTGATGAAATTTAGCATACACATAGTTTATAACATGGATTAAAATATATATAATAATTTTTATCCCAGGAAATTGCATGATTCCCGTGGGATAGCGATAAACGAATTCTTCGCAGACAGAATCGTGAGAAACAGCTAGTTAGTAAAATTAACTTTTACAAAAACTTTGTAATTAATATACGTAATCACTACCTATTTGTCAATAAACACTATACTTCATTTAATTTAGAATGAGAAACCACAATAACATTATATTGCGTCTGGTCAACTATTTCTTACCTAGCAAATAGTACAGTACAATAGTCCGGGAGCCGCAAAATGAAATTGTTTTAATGTCACTTTTCTCAAAAATATCCGTTAGTGTTGACATTATTCTTTTCACATATCAGAACGTGAAGTGCATAGTTTATGGTCAGTACGAAAATTAAAAAGTTAAAAACATTGCAGGCTCGATAAACTCGACAACAATGTCGCATACAAATTACATTATTGTCGAGTCTCAAACTTTTTAAAAAGTTAAAACGGCCATGGCAATAAGTTGGCACTATTCGTATACAGCCAATTCAAATGACCGGTATCGGTTGTTTGTTGGAACTCCAGACTTTTTTTATTGTGTTTGAATCAGCTTGTGGTGTTTTCGGTAGAAAAATACACCTGCAGTTTTTTTTAATGAAAAAAGGCGGGAAAGGGTTTAGTGACATTTAATTTTAAGTGATTTGCAATTCTTTGTACCTATTTAAGTTCATAAAAGTTTATTCTATTTTTCTTCCTTCACCATTTTTGAGAAAAGCTTTATATTAGTCTCGGCTGGAATAGCAATTGCTGGCTTCGTATTAGTTAAACGGACTCGCAAGCTCGTCCGTTTAGTACTCATACTCAGCCAGCAATTGCCTACTTCCAGGCCACGACAATAATGTACTATTATTTGCGTGTCGTCCATTGTTAACTCTAGTACAAATTGTAAAGAGATTACAGTTCACGAGCCGCAATATAATGTTGTTGAGGTTTCTCATTCTAAATTAAATGAAGTATTGTTCGATTACTCCATCATAAAACATTCTGACCATTTCCGTTCGCATACGCCTTTTTTCCGATTGGAAATCTTATTTCGTTTCCTCACGTATCGATACAAACTTATCAATGCTCTCGATGGCCGCGCCACTGTCAATCACCATCGTTTAACAAGTATGTAATTACAGTGGTACCGTATTTTCTCGTTTGTTTAGATAAGTTTGTAATGACTCGGACCAAATATGGCGGCACGGGATATTTTCACTTTCGCTGGAAACGCGTTTAGATATTGCTATTGCTACGTTCGAGTTTTTTTTTAAATGCCGGGATCTATCGAAAGTAATGGGGACCCTATGCTAAGTTTATGGTTTTTGGTCGTGAATTTAAATTAAATGTCTTGGAGTTATATGTAGAGCGGTTTGCTCATTGGATACAATGTTGCAATTTACTTAAATTAACCAAGTATGGCGAAATTGGACCGGAATTACTTAGTATGTTAAAATCAGGGCTGCTAAATTATGTTGACGACATTGGCGTACAAGAACACGTAAATAAATGAGAAAAAAACCGGCCAAGAGCGTGTCGGACACGCCCAAGATAGGGTTCCGTAGCACAGGTACGAAAAAATCTTTGCATACTTTACTAATGTGGATGTTTTGGATCCAACGTCGGCGGTACAGCGCCATCTATCGGCGAATTGGGTAACTAAGAACTAGTATGTTGATTGTTTTTCAGATGTAATATTTATTTGAAAGAAGATACTGTTAGCGTGATCTTATAGGTACTTAAAGAAAAAAAATGCTTGCAATGGCGGTTAAATTACAATCTTAGTTAAGAATTATTTTTTACAAAAACTTAAAAACTGCTCAACTGATTAAGTTGAAAATAATTTTCCTAGAAAGTTTTTATTAAGTTTAACTTACGTGATTTTTTTCATATTTTTTAGACGTGCAGTTCAAAAGTTAGAGGGGGGGGGGACACATTATTTTGAACTTTCGGAGTGAATATCTCCTAAAATATTCACTTTATCAAAAAATGGTTTTAGAAAACCCCTATTCATTTTCAAATACCTATCTAATGACACCCCACACTATAGGGTTAGTCGAGAAAAAAAAATCACCCCCACTTTACGTCTATGGGAGGTACCCTAAAAAAATTGTTTTAGTTTCTTTTATGTAATCACTTTGTCGGCGTGACTGATATATATATTCATGCCAAATTACAGCTTTCTAGTACTAACAGTCTCTGAGCTTAGCCGCGGACAGACAGACAGACAGACGGACAGACATGGCGAAACTATAAGGGTTCCTAGTTGACTACGGAACCCTAAAAAATGGTCGCTCACAGATCATGATATTAAATTAAAATAAATGAATTTTTAGATTGCAAGTACTTAGGTACAGGCGCTTTTTAAATGTAAGTTTCACGTCTTTCAAAACAAGGATAAATCACGAAAAATATAATGAAAAAAAAAACAATCAATTATTACGTTTTTTTTGTTGAAGTTCGCATGGCTGGTTTAGCAATATTTGATTATTCGATTTTAGTTTCTAACATAATTATGCATTATGCAACTTCAAGGATAGTAAAATATTCATTAAATAACGATTGCTCCACTTAATTTTCAGCTCTGAGTTATAATTTGAAATAGTCAACAAATTATAAAAGAGGCTATGCTCGGAGTTTCTCTGCGGGATCGCATTTGAAATGATGAAACCCGCGTAAGAACTATAGCCACCGATATAGCTTGAAGAATCGCCAGACTCAAGTGGCAGTGGGCAGGGCATGTACCCTCGTAGAACAGAAGGTCGATGGGGTCAAAAAGTTCTGGAGAGGCGTCCACGAACCGCAAGACGCAGGCGTAGGTAAGCCTTCAACAGAGGCCGTATTGTACTGTGTGTACTACGCAACGAATGAACGTACTTATATAGATAAATACATAATTAAAACATATTAAAACATCCAAGACTCGAGCACAAACATTCGTATTTTTCATCATCTGCGCCGATCGGAAATCGAACTTCGTAGTCAGTTTCTCTAACCACTAGACTAAGATAATTAAAGATCAAAATCGTCGGTTATCGGACTTGCATAGTCAAATGTACGAAGGGCCTAAGTGCCCATAAGGCTGGCAGCATTTCCGCGCTGGATTGTTATGCTGAACTTAAACATAACTCATTAATCCAGCGATTAATCAACACAGAAGGAAACATTAAGATTGTTTCCAATCATTACAGCTCAAGGGAATCAATCAGGTCATCGCTTACGTAGTGCTAATTAAATAATGCCCTCGCATTTCTAAATACTGCAATAAGCATCAAGGAAATTGGTTACAGAAATAACGCACAACAGTACCCGAGTACATACTTAGGGCATAATCAGCCATTATAAAGCTAACTCATCACCATCCCGGCTTATAAACATCTCACTGATGTACACAGGCTTCCTCTCAGAATGAGACAGCTTGGGCTGTAGGTCCCACGCGGGCCTAGTGCGGATTGAGAACTTCACACACACCATTGAATTGCTTGACGTTTGCCTTTCACCGTAAAGCTTCGACCCAGGACCTGCTTGTGAGGCCATAGGTCAAACCACCACTACACTACCGAAACATTGCCAAGTGTTTTACATTAATTTAAATTAATATAGAGGTGATAGACAGACTCACGCACAGACGCATTAACGAACTAATTAGAGTAGGTATAGCTTTGTGAACTGTAGTTTGCGCGAGTTTTACAAAATGGCTGATTATTTGCCTGACTCTGTTTGCTGACTCGGGTGGCTAATTTTATGTCCACAGGCGACAGAACTTTTGTTTCAAATGCTGTATAATATGACCCATACGTCACATAACTAGCAATTGCCATACACAATCTATGGAGAAATCGTGTATGACAGCTCATAAAACGTACGGCAAGAACTAAAGTCACCGACGTAGCTCGAAGAATCGCCAGACACAAGTGGCAGTGGGCAGGGCACATCGCTCGTAGAACTGATGGCCGATGGGGCAAAAAGGTTCTCGAGTGGCGTCCATGGACCGGAAGACGCAGTGTAGGTAGGCCTCCAACAAGATGGAGCGACGACCTGGTTAAGATTGCGGGATCGCGTTGAATGCGGAGGGCACGGGACCAATCTGTATGGCGAGCCTTGGGGAAGCCTATATTCAGCAGTGGACGTCATTTGATTAGTGTCATCACATCACCCCTATTTATTTCCTAAGCCTCCGTAGAACCTTATTATGGTAAATTACAGACATCTTGACAATTTGTACGATCTTTTCGTAATCTTACATAGTACTACATGTACATATTTAGTTTCAAGGTCACTATGATAAGACCTCAAGTAGCTAACACAGAGAACGACTGATAACAGTCTAAAACACACAATGATTCGTAAAGATGATAAAACAGGGGATTGTGCTTAACGCGCAAAAAAACTTTTTCACTTTGTTCCACTGCAATAAAGCGAAATTAGCGAAAAACGGCAAAAAAAGCGTGTAAAAGCTTTGATAGCGTAGGTATTTGACTTGGGGAATTTCAGAAATAGGGAACAACTAGGTATATTAATTCTCCGATTTTAGGAATTTTTGCATGGATCTACTCAGAATCAATAGCACTATCGATTATAATGGAGTAAAGAAATTTCCATGGTTTTTAATACAATAAACAAAAAATTAAACCGCCGAAAAAACTGAAAAGCAAAAAATAATACTTACCTTTTTTGTTTGACCTTAATCTAGGTACCAGTTTGAAGTCGGTGCCTCAGCACTTAGCCAGGAGAAGCGGACCTATAATCGTCTACCTGATTGGCTTCTATCACTCCTCCTGGCTCGTGCTGAGGCACCGACTTCAAACTGGTAGTACTGGTACCTAGATTAAGGTCAAACAAAAAAGGTATTATTTTTGCTTTTCAGTTTTATCGGCGGTTTAATTTTTTGTTCAAAAGTTTTTATTTTATACTTTTTTTCCATCCTTGGGGTAATTTTTTTTCCAAATTTATAACACCAACTTCAAGGTATACCCTATCTATCCAATAAAAAAGAATTATGAAAATCAGACTACTCTGTAAAAAGTTAGTCAATCATCCCCTGTTTTCCTACCCTTAGGGTAGGAATATTATTTCCAAATTGAAATGGGACCACTCTTGGGGTATACGCTTTCCAATAAAAAAAGAATCATCAAAATCCGACTACTCTGTAATAAGTTATGCGTGGTCATATAGTACAATCAGTAACTGAACAATCAATCATCCCCTGTTTTTCTACCCTTAGGGTAGGAATATTATTTCCAAATTTAAATGGGACCACCCTCGGGGTATACGCTTTCCAATAAAAAAAGAATCTTCAAAATCGGACTACTTTCCCTGCTCTGGGGGCGTTAAATTAGCAATAATTATAGCAACACTGTACCAGGTACCTACCAGTCATGTTGACAACAAGGTCGGTGATGTTATTTAGAGAAATAGACTCCAATCCTTCAGACTTTCTCTCCGACAAATACTTCGTCATATTGAGTATAACATTTTGTAAATGTCTTTTAATAGTTTTCGGCATTTTAACGCACAAATATAATCCACAATATCCAAGAAACGCACCACACTTAGACAGCAATTGGCAGATGACATTAATGACGTCTTCAAAGTTACTGTTGCCAGTTGAAGAAATTAGTTCCATTAGTTTTCCGCAATATGGCGAGGGTTTTTATTTTCCTGGTCGGGCTTTACATTTAGTAACGTATTCGAATTATTTCCCTGACTTTCGCCTAGTGCCGCTAATTGTTTGGCAATCATTTCAAAGCACATGTGCGTTTGGTGTTCCTGAAGAAGTCTCGAGTCTGACAGCCGACAGCGAATGCGTTAAGTAATACGCCTCCTAATTTTTTCTGAGCTTTTCGTACTATAATAAGGATTGATGTTAGACTTTCTAGTATTTATAAATAATGTATTTGTCTGTAGATTATAAATGTAATTATCTAAGTAGTTTAAGTTTCTCGGTGTATTGGTTTCACTGTAATGCCGTGTAAACTTTTTTACAATAAATAAATAAATAAATAATGACCCCTGAAACCATTCAACGCCTACAGGGCGTTATTACCCACATTGAGAACAATATAAATTATAATACAATTACTCGTTATTCAACACTACATACCTAGTAAGCAATACATAAAACAAGTAAATAGAGAAAAATATCACAAAGTAAGCAATAGGCGGCCTTATCGCTTCAAAGGGATCATTTCTAGATCACCTTTCACAACGAAAAAAGAAGTAAGTGATAGATTTCAGCGGGTGGAGCAATTTACAGCAAAAATATAAAAACCTATAAATACGATATACGTTTACTACAAATATAGATAGATACAGAACAAGCATACCAGTGTGATATGGCTCTTAAGAATAGACCGAAAGAGAGGTTAAAATTAAAGAACTTTAAGGATAAGGCTTTTGGGCTCCTTTTTCCATAGCCACAGTATCGCGTCCTACGGCAAAGATTTCGAATAGCGGCGCTCTATGATCTCATGTGGCAGTAAAAAGAATGTGAGACGTTGATGTAACGCAATTATGTCTGCGAACGGTTTTTACGGGTTATTGTCACACACGAAAAACGTTGTGCGAACGTTAATTGCGACGAGATGACGGACTGGTAAAAAATATCGTTGAATACCTAATAAAAACGGTGTTTCCGAAAGTCAGAAAGTTATGAATCGGCTCTATTCATTCTGGATTCAGGGTATGTAAGGTTTATTTAAGTAACTGGCTTAAACCTGCAGCTTCGTACATGCAGCAAGAAAAGAGGTTCTTATTCCGTGAGTATTCTGGAAAATTCTTTCTGAGGTGTACTCCATGGAATACCAAGATACTTAAGGTAATTAATTATTATGTTTAGACGACCAGATGGCCTAGTGGTTAGAGAACCTGACTATGAAGCTTGAGGTCCCGGGTTCGATTCCCGTGTCGGGGCAGATATTTGTATGAAAAATACGAATGTTTGTTCTCGGGTCTTGGGTGTTTAATATCGACGCCAGAAAACAATAAGGGCGTAACCCTGAAAACGCAACTTTACACCAGAGCCAAAAAACCGAAAAAAAAACGGAAAAAAAATCATAACTTTGGAACGGCTTGTCGTATGAACGTATTTTTTGGACCATAACTATAAAATATAAATCTGCATTATATTGTTTACAAACTGTCAACTTGAACACGCCAGGAACACGAGAAATCGAGTTACGCCCTATGTCTACAGAAATTACAGACCTCTAAAATGGCGTAACTTGACATGATGTTTGTACTGAATCTGAAAATGATAGCAAATTAGCTGACTACAAAAAGGTACTAACTGCTTTTTGTTTTATTTTCGCGTAAGGAATGGGGGTGTAAGCACGTACGTAATGCATGACAATGGCTAGAAAAAATGTCGTAACTTTAACCTCTTCAAATTCAATGATATTAATGAAACGTCATAAGCTTTTGTAAACACAAATTTATTAAACTTTTAAAAAAAACTAGCAACAAAACTTATTTTAACTTTGTTAAATATGAATATGTTAACATTGAAACATTAAAAAATTGTGTTTTAAATGATCAATCATCGTAATAACAATTTTTAATTCGTGATTCAGGTTTATCCATTTTTTTCGCTGCCATCTAAAAAAAATGTAAAATTAACAATTTATATCCCAACGTTAGGACTACTCTATCCTTATCTTATGCAAGCTTAAAACTTAACCAAGATACCTGTCCAACAGCGTAACTATTATTCTTTTCTTAACATTATTATTTGACCACACCGCTAGATAGACTTTGATCAATTTACTACATCTATTAATTGGTGTAGTATTTGTTTGTTGGTGTATACTTGCGTTATTAAAGTTTAAGCAATCAGCTAGATAAAACTTCTTTAGTACCTACTTAGGCCTAGTAAGGACTTTAGTAAGAGGTCCAGGATTTGATTCCCGGCTTAAGCAATTTAAAAATAATTTTTTATGTTCTTTTTGTAACATAATTTGTTTTATTTAATCTAAAAACATATTTATCATTATTTGTATACAGAGTGGGAAAAAAAACGAACGAATGAAGGGCAACTACCTTTAATATTTTAAATAGTATAATATATGTTAAGGACTCTTTCCGTTTAAAAAAAAATACTGCATTTATGCATTTTTAAAATTTTGCTTGTCTTTATCGGGATTCAAACCGGTCAAATACGCCCGTTAATAAAAAATAACATAAACATAATAAATAACATGTGTTGTTGCGTTGTTGTTTAATGATGTAGAGTTTTATCTTTAAATAACATACACAATCAATATAACAGAAGGTCACGTATACCAACAAATAAGTTTCATTTTTTTCGTTTTGTTTTTATTCGACACGGGAAATGGACCGCAGCTACCTTAGAATACTAGTAATTTTTATTTTTCAGGTTTTTATTCAGTTTAAAGGACGTGTTGTAGCAATAAATGATCACTATGAATGACGCTTTCGATCGGTAATATAAAGTACTTTATGTTATGTTATTATTTAATTTTGACCTGTTCGAGTTTCGGTTAAGGCAGACGATTTTTCAAAAATCCATAAAATCAGTATTTATTATTTTCAAAGATAAAAGTAAGTGTCCGTTCCTTAGGTACAAATTTGTTATTTCCAATATTTAAGATATTTTATGCAGCTGCGATCAATTTCTCGCGACGGGTGAAAACAAAACGAAACTTAATTGCTAGTTTACATGGCCTTCTGTTTTATTGATCGTGTATGTTATTTTAAGATAAATTAACCTTAATTAATTGACTAAACGCCGTGCTCACCAAGTACAACCGTCAAACTGACGTTTAAATGATCAGTCGTTAATTTACTTACATAATACCTCACTATTTTGAACGGTGGTTTAGGTACGTCAGTTTAACGGTAAATGAACTCAGCCCTTAAGTATCATGAAATTCACTAGTTGGTACGAGTAATCCAAGATTTATGTACATACATACCTTGATATAGATAATCCTTTATGATTTTGTCGAGGAAAAACAAACACAACCTTTCAGTCGCGTCCGCGCAGGTACTACAGTAGCTTGTGCCTGTGGCGTAAGCCGGGAAAAACCGAAATTTTCCAAAATATTCATTCTGATAATATTGGTTTAACTAGGCTTAGATTGATTTCGGGTAACCACGAAATTGTAGTATCTTAGAGGTTATTCGTTGTCGGTAGAAAAAACGCGAACTGCAAGAATGTCGTAAGCAATGAAGTTTGAAAAATGTATCCTGCAAAAAAGTCGTAACTACTATTGTGCGTAGAAACTCGAACGGCTTAACTATTTTTTTATGAAAAACACAAACTTCTACAAGTCGTATCTCTAAAAAGTTTAAATTCGTCATTTTAAGGGCAGTTACGACCAAAAAAACTACAACCATTTTCCAAAATACTGCCCGATTTTAAAATTTTTTGTCGTCGTAGAGAAACGAGACCCGGACCATTCGACGCAGAAAAAAAAGCTGATCAAGTTACGACCTTTTTATGGGATACGCCCTTATTGTTTTCGAGCGTCGATATGTACTTAAGTATGTATCTATCTATATAAGTATGTTTATCCGTTGCCTAGTACCCATAACACAAGCTTTGCCTAGCTTACTTTGGGACTAGGTCAATTGGTGTGAATTGCCCCGTGATATTTATTTTTTATTTATTTATGTCTTCCAAAGTTCACGTCTCTAAGCTCATTAATCAGGCGCGGATCCACAGGCCTTAAGGCTACCATAGACTGCAGCGCGGGTGTGCATGCGACTCTGACGGAGCGGGCCTTGCTTCCGGTGTGTGTCACCGTATATATGACTCAGTGTTTTGGAACGCGCTGGGCTTGCTCCGTGGTGTCGCGCGCACGCTTCGCGCTGCGGTCTGAGGTGGCCTTTATTGTCTAACCCACTCGGAATCACAATTGTTTTCATCATTTCTTTCTGTCACATGGTAGGGTGAGGGTAGAAAGAGACGGTGAGTGCGATGGCAAGCGCCCACGCGTTCGACAACACGGTTTCTGGTTTGATGTCGGTCATCGTGGTGCAAGTCACTTATTCCCAGCATTATACAAAAAGAGGAAAAAACATCTTTACATAATAGCGTATTGTTACATTAAGTGATTGAACCCCCCACCCAGGAACTTTATATCCTTGAAGACAGCAAAAAAGTTCTAAGTAGTTTTCTTTTGTAAATTATATGATTGCACGAGCCGAAAGCTCTCTTTAATTTTTTCATTACTCTTCGTATATAGTTTCATGTATTACCTAAGCCAATCTCGTAAAAACCGCAAAGCAGAAGTAAATAATGAATAATTGGTGATGCCGACGTAAGCGTAAACAGGTTTGGATAACCTGCCGACCCAACCAAAGGTTGACTGGTTCGGTGATTAAAATTAATGCCAAATTATTGTCAGAGTTTAAAAAACCTTGCATCTCAATGTTGATAATCGTACTAGATTAAATTTGGGCCCTTTTTTATTTTGTTGTACCTACCCTTTGACTTTTTTTTAATTCGGAAAGTTTTATGTGATTTCTGCTCAGAATGACGAGCTCTTTTGATCTTACTAGGAGAAAAAAGTGTCCCAAATCTATCTGTATACATATAATAAATCTGTAACAAGTCGGTGTCTGTACATTGAAGATATTTGAGAAAAACTACCACTAGGGCTATTTATTAGCGCAATAGAACCCAAAACAATGATTTTTAGAATTATTGTCTGTTTGTCTGTACGTCTGTTTGTCTGTTTGTCTGTGCGTTTGTGCGCGCTAATCCCAGAAACGGCTTAACCTAGAAGGACGCGGATTTCACTGATATGTTGATATTTTCTTGGATTAACATTTAGTGTTTGTTTCATTTGAATCGGTTCACAAATAAGAAAGATACGTCTATTTTAAGAATTCATCGAACAGGTTTTTTTATTTGAACGCGCTAATCTCAGGAACTACTGCTCCGATTTGAAAAATTCTTTCAGTGTTAGATAGCACATTTATCGAAGAAGGCTATAGGCTATATAATCATCACGCTAACACCAATAGGAGCGGAGCGGAGCGGAAGAATGTTTCAAAATCGGGGGTTTTTGAAGTAAAACTTCTATAGGCACGCTTGACTTGTGGTGAATGTAACGCGGGCGTGCGGTGGGTTCGGTGGGGGGGTGGGGTTGGGAGGGGAGTGCGGGGGGGGGGTACTTTTTTATATCGAGGATCTAAGGAGAGCCATAATTGATGAAAAAGCAAATTGGATAAAAAAAATAAGCTGCCCAAATTACGAATTCCACGCAGACGGAGTCGCGGGCAACAGCTAGTCTTTCATATAATTATAGATTCTTCCATTCCGTTACGCTTATATTTAAAGTCTATGAAAAATGGTAACAGAACAGAAAAAAAATTGGGACACTTTCTCTTAGTAGGATCGAAAGAAAGGGTTTTTTTAATTTTAGGATAATTGTAGATGTATATAAAATGTAAATAATTGTATTATTAGTTAACAACAAGCATCGAACTTTACAGTGTTATTTAACATTTTTGACAGATCTTATTATACACAGGAATAAGATATTTTATGGTTGTAAAGACAAACGTACAAAGGTCTCACAGAATGACGTACTTACGAGTATCTTACTTCTTTTTTGCTTGTACGTTAATCTCTACGCTATTGAGAATGACGTCAGACGTAAAATGATAAAAAAACTAGGAGCATCACTATAGTCTCTATGCTGTTGATCTTAGAGCTATGCTTATATATGTTCATCAAGACTTTTACGATACATAGTGATTACACATAGTTATACATTGACCTATGCAAGGTACAAGGTGAACTGTATTTCCTTAAAAATAACCTGTATTTTAAAGTAAGATAAAATATAGTAGTAAATAGAATTTAAGTCTTATATGTTAAGGAAAATAAAATATTTTTACATCCTGTTTAAGACAGTTAAAATGTGACTTTTCCACAATGTTTTTGTAATAACAAAAACTATAATAGTTAGTTCTACTAGCGTTTGTTGATATCCTGCCCATACATTGAAGAAACAAGCTACGTCTAGCGGGATGGTTGTATAAAACGACTAGCATTTTCTCGAGACTACGTCCGCGATAAATGAAATTTATAGTCAACTCCCGCTCCCTATCCCGCGGGAATTTCCAAAAATCCCTTTTTACTGCACTTCTATGACCCTAAAGGAATGGTCGCACTGACTATTTAAACATGATATTAAGGTGGCGGGGTGCAGAGGTGGTCGCTTGTTTGTGGCGCTGACCGTACTAGTAATAGTAATAGTTTTATTTTATTTCCTTTCATATTGAGTCAGTGAATGAGCGGGGGGCGGGGCTGGGATCGGGCTGGTGGTGGAGTGGAGTGCTAAGGGGTGACATGCTTCCTGCTAGCTTTGGCGCCTTCCTCTCGACTGGTCCATTTAGCATTAGACAATTTTGAATGGACTAGGCGGGAGTGGAGGTGCTAAGGGCTGGCGGGGGGTGTGACATTCCGACGCGTTCGGCTTGGTCAGAGATCAGGTGTTGGCCTTGCTCCTCGTTCATTTACAAACGTAGGGGTGCCCCCTTCGCATTCCTTCGTTATAATAATCTTAAATATTTAAAGATTGTAACTAAGTATAAGGAAAAATGTTTTTTTTTTGTAACATTAATTGCAATAAACAGATATTTTTTTTTTTTTTTATATAGGACCCCGGTCCCATGGAATTGAATATGTAAATCTCATTTTCTTCTTATCCTGTAGGATTTTCCAAAAATCTTAAAATTAGTTTTTTAATTTTATAATCACCTACTTGCGTGCCAAATTTGAAGTCTCTAATAATTATAGTTACGGAGATATGGCTACTTTTTTGAAGCGAATTGATGTATCCCATTTATTGCCTATCCTGTGGGAATTTTGAAAAATCCTTTATTAGCGGATCTCTACGTCATAACTATTCCTGTGCCAAATTTCAGCACAATCCGTCTGATTGAGCTGTACTTTGATAGACAGTTAGTAAAGGTTGCCTTTTATATATTGTATACACAAGAAGAAGAAGGTACAGTGTGCTTGCGGTACAATTTGTTAAAATTATTATGCTAACTATTGCTTATTTCGTTAAAAACAACGGGTATACTCGTCGCCGCGATTGAAACGCTCGTAGAACTAACTAACTACACTGTTAATTATGTTTTTACTAACAGACGTCAGTGCCTTATTTTATTTGCTTGCGTTGCGAAATATTAAAAAAGTTGTAGTAATACATATTTGTAGAATTTTGAACATTTATGTACCTACAATTTTTTTTTTAAATTACATTTTGGTACCTACGTATTATTAAAAAACCGGCCAAGTGCGAGTCGGAATCGCGCAGGAAGGGTTCCGTACCATTATTTATATAAACGGTACGGTACGGTAATTCAGTTTCGATTTACGATACTTCAAAGTCAAAGTATCTTTATTCACTTTACTTTATTATTATATTACTTTATTCACTTTTGGAACCGTCCGGAGGAAAGAGCAGTGCTTGGGCCTTCCGGACTGTTAGTTCCACTACTAAGTTCCACTAGTAGGTCCAGCAGGATTTTCAAGTAGTCGTGGACCCATTTACGTAGTGGAACCAACAATATTAGTTTATTATTTTTGCCTATTATTTTGTACTATTTGACGTAAACCTCTATGACTTAAATATTACATTATGTATTGTTTTTGTATATTTATACCTGAAAAAAAAAAGCCTGAACCTATTACAACAGAAGTGGAGACATAAATATTTTCAAATCGTAATAGCCCCACCATTATCATGCTGTGGGTCCACGACTACTTGAAAATCCTGCTGGACCCACTAATGGAACCTAGCAGTGGAACTAACAGTTCGGAAGGTGCTTGGGCCCTGGGCGTTGGTCAATGATTTCCTAGCCACGTATGGATATTCATTTAGTTGATGGCTAATAACCTAACATGGGAGTACTTATATAAAATTATTTTTCACACCACCTGCTCGACAATGCCTTATTATATATCATGCAAACCTCTCTCAAAGTAAGTCATTATAGCCCTTGGCTTTCGCCGGGCAGTAATGTTGTACTGAATTTCATTATAACCCGCCGGGCAGTAATGTTGATTCTCACTTCTCGTAGTTCTTATTGGTATGCACTTAAAGTCTAATTTCAAAATCGCACGGCGTGCAGGCCGGCGTGCAGCACCTGCACGTGCTGGTCGCGGCGGCGCAGCCCGTGCTGCTGCTGGTGCTGGTGCTCAACGTGCTCAGCCCCGCGGGCAGGCGCCGCGCCGCGCCTCATTTATTTGTAACTCGGCGGCCGAACGAAAACAAAGTCAAATACTTATACAAAAGCCGCGAGAGTTTCAATACGCTGCAATTTTAACTATCAAAACTGCAAAAGAAGATAAAACATTAAGAAAATATCGAGTGACGAAAGTGATTTGACCCTGATTCCATTAAATTAGACGCCTTAGGACCACTTGCACAGTTCAGGATAAAATAATTAAATCGGTAACCCTGGGTTAAGAATGACAGTTCCATACATTTTGACACTTGTTAACCCTGGGTTAGCAGTTAACTCGCTCGGAGTTAAGTAGCTAACCCAGGTCTGCGCAAGCTGGCCTTAGAAATTGTTAATAATGTACTCCCAGAGAAGTCGAAGGAAAAATACTTAAAAGCTTACAAAGATTTCAAATGGAAAACTGCGAAAGGCGCAAAGTCAGTGTCAGAATCACTGCTTCTGGGTCTATTTCGAGTATTTTTCTAGTAGCCTTAGTTTTTATTGTCTCGCAAAAGGTGAGAAAAGTAGAGTATACTCCTCGGGGATAAAACTGATTTTGCCTTGGGCGCGCTTAAATCCTTCACTGCTCTCAGGACTCCATCTTAATTCCCTCGCTTCGTTCGGGAATCAACTAAAAACCCCCTCGCTACGCTCGGGAGTTAAATCTGGAGTCCCTCGATACGCTCAGAATTCAATATCGCGCCCGTGACATAATGCAGTGCTTTATCCCCTTGGTGTACAATCTACTATTAACGACATGTTTCAAAACTGTCTTCTACTTGACACTGGCAAATTTGTTCTCATGGTTGTGTCATGGTAGAGTCATGGTAGAGTCATATTTAAAAACGTTAAACCATACACCCAAGGTCGCTGACGTCAAGTTTACTGCACTGCAAACACCTGATAAGGCTTATAGCTAATGTGTACTTGCTCTATTTCACACTTACAAATACATCTATACAAATTATAGAATGTCAAACGTAATAATAAGTAACACACTGACTGTCTGACAGATTCAGGGGTTACTTTGTAGAGGTCTATATTAATGAACTAGGTACAATATAATTTACCTTTTCGATAGGTATGTGTATACTGCCTGTCCTAATCCTAACCTATATGGTCATTGACGGAGAGGCAGAAGACCAAATTGAAGGTTTGCCAAAGACCAATGAAGCGCTTATAGCGAGTACATAAAACGACTTTTAGTCGCGAGGATATTTAAGTTACATCTGGTTTATACAAGATACTCGTATTAAGGGATATCTAACCGTTTATTCAAGATACAGTTTTGTTGAACTATGTATATCTTAATGGAGAGGTCTTATGAGGCCAAATTAAGTAAATGGAATGTGATAACAGACGTAAATAGACGAATGTGCGGAATAGTCACGTTATGTGCGTGCGAGATCGCAAATATCAACATACAAAGATAAATTGCTAATAGTGTATGTTAAAATTTAATAAGGAATGTACATAGACTTCTGCTGTTGAATTGTAAGTATTTTTTTTTTCTGAAATAACATTTTTAAAGCCCCTTTCAATTCTAGCTGGTTTCGGTAAAAAAATCTAAAAAACGAATTAGGTACATGAGAGGATGGATGGATGAATGATGGATGACATCGCCAATCATAAAATGTACTTATATGTTAGTTTATTAAAATTGAATGACCGCAGTTTAATCGAAAAAATGAAAATTTTGAACACATTTTTTAAAATTTGTCAGCTTTTTAGGGTTCCGTAGTCAACTAGGAACCCTTATAGTTTCGCCATGTCTGTCCGTCTGTCTGTCTGTATGTCTGTCTGTCCGCGGCTAAGCTCAGAGATTGTTAGTACTAGAAAGCTGTAATTTGGCATAAATATACATATCAGTCACGCCAACAAAGTAGTAAAATAAAAAATAAAAAATAAATTTTTTTAGATTTCCCATAGATTTTTTTTTTTCTCGACTTATCCTATAGTGTGGGGTATCGTTGGATAGGTATTTTAAAACCATTGCGGGGTTGCTAACATGATTTTTCTATTCAGTGATCTGTTTGACAAATATTCAACTTTAAAGTGAAAATTTTCATTAAAATCGAACGTCCCCCCCCTTTAAAATCTAAACTGTTAGGTGGAAATATTTGAAAAAATTCAGAATGGTAGTAAATATATCAAATTTACTAGGAAAATTATAGCGGCTAAGATTGCTTGGAAATTATTTGTAGTTTAAGAGTAAATAGTAGCCTAAGGTATAAAACATACCTAAACTTGGATGATTCCGTACACATACGAAATCCTTAGAAAAATATTACTTGATTTTTTTGTAATGGCTATGGAACCCTACCTTGTGCGTGTCCGACACGCTCTTGGCCGGTTTTTTTTCACTCAAAGAGGTTAAACTAGAGTAAGATGAGTAGTCAAATGAGCAACAGAGTAGCATCAATTTGATAATTATACTCTTACTTACCTGCTGCTAACAAATAAGATTTAATTTGATGAGCATGTACATACGTAATTTATACAAGTACATTGATTTTATTAGGGCCAGTTTAATTTATCAGATTATAAAGTAAAAGTACAAAATGTTTCTTTTATACGCGGTATCCTAGGTTTTCATAGAAACAGAAATGACTACAGAATTTTGATCGCTTTTTATTCAAAAACACTTTTTAAACATTAATAAAATTACTGGTGTAGGTAAGTATCATAATACCACAAAGCCACACAGCCAAATAATACAGGCCGTTAAGCGCTCATAATCACTCCAGTCAGATGAGGCATTAGTGTAAAGCGATACTTACTTGTTTACTCGTATTGTTTTTAACCAATTTAAGAGCAGGAAGTATTTTCGTCTTAACAGTACGTTTTGGGTTAATTCACGCGGAAGCTTACCTTGTTGCCAAATGATGAATTCATTGACTTTAATAGGTAGTAATAAATGTAAAAAAAAAACAAGAAGTGCAAGAGATGTCAGGTTTTGTATAAAAAAATTGCTATTCAGAATAATTCCATACACGACGACCGCTTTAGCCTAGTTGGTAGTGACCCTGCCTACGAAGCAAGAGGTCCTGGGTTCGAATCCCGGTAAGGGCATTTATTTGTGTGACGAGCACGAATATTTGTTCCTGAGTTATGGATGTTTTCTATGTATTTAAGTGTTTATATATCTATATAAGTATGTTTAACGTCGTCTAGTACCCATAGTACAAGCTTTGCTTAGTTTGGGACTAGGTCGATTTGTGTAAGATTGTCCCCTAATACAATACAATACGTGGTTACTCTTAAATTGTTTGTTGTTTATTGAAAAATTTTTGTCTTGTCTGTCTGTCTGTTATTTTGTGGACTGCGCGAGCGAAGCGTGTCCGTTTCAGCGCGGACAAAAATATTTCCGTATGTCTGTCGGTTTATTCAGGTCACATTTCTCAACTAATTTTCGTGAATATTATGTAAGCAGGTTCGATAATATGGATTTTTTGTACAAGAAAAAAGATGATTTACGATTGAGTATTTTTACGACTCAATTCTTCTTTTGTTTTTTTAAAGGTATTTTTAATACCTTTTTTTACACAAAACTACCTTCTTAAATTTTGAAATAAAAAGAAAATAGGAACTTAAATATGTTTTGTATCTTAGTTAAATATAAATCACAAAAAACAAATAAGGTAACGATTCATCATCGTCTCTACATACTAAAGTATTCAAGGCACAGGCCTCCTCTCAGAAATAACATATAAAACTGTAATGTAAGTTTTATCTATTAAGTTACTTTAGAAACGCAAAAGGGTCATTATGTTTCCAAGTCATCGAGCAAAATATATACATACATATTATTATACTTCATTGTATAGTGCAAGATTAAAAACGCGGATAAAAACATAACCCCTCGTTTCGCTCCACTGCAATCTGGCTAAGATGAGTTTAATGAACGTTTAAATACTTGCAGCAGTTAGCAATGAGGTTACTGACACAGGGATGTAGGAAGTAAACGATATTGAAATTAAACTAAATTAGTCATAGTTGTGCTGTAGAAACAAAACCGGCCAAGTGCGAGTCGGACTCGCGCACCGAGGGTTCCGTACAAATTTATATGTATCTATACACATCCCGGTTATGGTAGAGGCGGATGTGGTAGAGGCGGATCTGCGCGAGCTTGGGGTTGGTGACTGGCGAGAGACCGCGCAGGACAGGGATCGATGGCGTGCGCTCGTGTTGGAGGCCAAGACACACTTTGGGTCGTTGCGCCAGAGGAGTAAGTAAGTATACATATCCAGTCTTAGCAGACCCCTGCTCCTAAGCAAAATGTGCGCAGTGTGGGATCATTGTAGTTTGGGTACTGATATAGACAGACAGACAAAAAAATTTATGCTTTTCGCAATTTTTCCTTTATCTGTGCTATAAGACCTTGCTTCGTACCGAGTTTCAAGATTCTGAGTTCACGGGAAGTACCCTGTAGGTTTTGATTCCCTTGCGAGTGTCGACAATTTGCGGAAAATTGCGGCATAAAAGGCTATATCTTTTGATTGCGTTAAAAATTTATGCTTTTCTCAATTTTTCCTTTATCTGTGCTATAATACGTTGCTTCGTACCTAAGTACCTAATTTCAAGATTCTGAGTTCACGGGAAGTACCCTGTAGGTTTTGATTCCCTTGTGAGTTTCGAAAATTTGCGGAAATTTGCGGCATAAACGGCTGTATCTTTTGATTGCGTTGGTTAAGAAGTTTGATTTTTTTACAGCTCCAAGGGACCGTAGACCTGAGTATTTGATATAAATTTTAGCTTGATACCTTTACGCGTTCCTGAGAAAATGGGTCTTGACGGACAGACGGACGGAGGGACGGACAACACAGTGATCCTATAAGGATTCCGTTTTTTCCTTTTGAGGTACGGAACCCTAAAAAACATGGAAGCCGAGTGATTTGACCTATGACTATGACAGCAAGGGACACGTCGGTATCATTAGTATAATCTATGGTACTGCTCACTGCTCAATGGTACAGGTGGTCTAGAGGGACTAATGCGATATATCAGTACGCTTAGTATAAGTTTTTGCTTCACCAAATACTTCTCGATCGAGTTTACGTAAAAAAATCAATTACTAGGGAAACATGGACAGCGTCTCCGCGCGCGCGCTTCCATGTTTCCATAGAATTGAAATTTTTACGTAAACGCGATCGAGAAGTATTGAAGTGAAGGAAAACTTATACTAAGCGTACAGTACCGGGATCGCCTCTATTGGCACAAACTTTTAAGTCCGAATTCATCATTTGTCAGAATTAATCATTTCGCAGAACTCTTTTCTCTCAGAAACCATTATTTATTCAGGAATTTTGAAATGGTTAACCTGCAGGACTCTGTAGGTTAGGTTAGCTTTGTTTTATAGAAATTCTGTATACCTAATCAATGGATTCAGAGTAAAAAGACTTCGGCGAAATTATGAATTCTGACAAATGACGAAATCGGAATTTAAATTTTATGTAGCCCGATATGGACCTGAGAAAAAACATGGTAGCCGAGTGGTTTGACCTATGACAGCAGGGGATACGTCTGTACCATTTGTACTATCTATGGTACTGCTCACCGCTCAATGGTACAGGTGGTCCGGAGAGTCTAATGCGATACATCGGTACCATTTTTACAATCAATGGTACTGCTGACTACTCATTGGTATCAGTGTGATTTGTACCATACTGCCCAATAAGGTGGTCCAGGGGGAAAGAATCGTGAAGTGGGTTCGCATTCGGGCTTACACTTGTGAGTTTTTCGGAATCTATGGTCAAAATTATATTTGAAAATTTACCGTGTACTTTTCGGTGAAACGAGACAATTGACAACATTTCATTTTTTTAACGCCTGTAAATTACTACAGGAATCGAAAGAGTTTCGCCTCCTGAACACGGAAAAATATTTATTATAATTTATTTCTTCATATTTAAAAAAATACAACATATTTAAAAAACATATGTGTATATACCTGTACCTCCACAGAATAGATATGTTTCCTTTACCCTTTTCACTAGAAAAAAGAGCTGTCATAATTTTAAATTTGATATTGTTAACAACCTTAATGACAAATTTTTGAAAATACCTACCTACCGCTGCTGTCAGCGTTTATGGTGGTAGCAAGTTTAGCGTTTCGGATTTAGTAATTAGGGTTTATTTCGTGATATAACCGCTGTTGTGATCCTGTAGTTATTTAGATTTGTTTGTGAGTGTCCTGGTGTAAGTATTCGTGGTAGTTTTAATTAATCATGGATCTAGATGCTTCGGAGCCAGATGATCCCGGTGGAGGTTCTGTCTGTTCTCCTATCCCTCCTAACCAGGTAGTTAATTTGCCGCAAACCCCATCCCCCTTACTCGGTAAAAGATCTTCAACCGATCCCAATGTTCCTGCATCCAAAAAGTCCACTTCTCCTGCAGCTTCTTCTGAAGCAACATTCACACACCCAGATTTCGAAAAACTAAAGTCATCATATACCACAGAAGACTCTGGCCCTTATATCATCAACGTCCAGAGAATAGAGAGTGACCCAGCCTCAGGTATTGCTTTGAGAGCTATTAATTTTGGACATTTTCTTTACACCAACAATATTCACGGCGTTGTTAGGGACGGTGTGAAAAGAATCGGGCGCAATCGTTTTTCCGTCGAGTTTGACTCGGCGGAACACGCTAATAACTTCATTTTACACCCTGCACTCACCTCGGCAGAATACTCAGCAGTGGTTCCCACATTTCATGTCACGCGTATGGGCATTGTTAGGGATATTTCACCAGAATGGTCAATGGAAGAGATAGTGGAAAATGTAACTGTACCCTCTGGCTTTGGACGCGTTATCAGGGCCCGCAGATTGAGTAGGAAATCAGTTGGTGAGAACAATACTCCCATATGGATTCCTACCCGATCTGTGGTTCTTACATTCAGTGGTCGCAGCCTACCTCCAAAGGTATTCTGTTTCTATAACAGTTTACCTATCGAATGCTACCTTCTCCCCACCATCCAATGTAACAACTGCTGTAGATTTGGACACATAAAAGCGCAGTGTAGATCAAAGTCCAGATGTTACAAATGCTCCCTTGATCATATTGGTGAAACCTGTAATTCCCCAATGCTTAAATGCCTCTTCTGCTCTGGCAATCATTGTGCCACTGACATTTCCTGCCCAGAACAACAAAGGCAGCGCAACATTAAAATGGTGATGTCACAGGAAAACCTCTCCTACACGGAATCTTCTGCTCGCTTCCCCCAGGTAAGAAAAACCTTCTCCGAGACTTTGAATTCTCCTTCCCCTGCCTCATTTTATAACACTCCCCAATCACAATCTCAACCGCAAGCTCAGTCTCCATCCCAATCCCAATCATACCGCAAAACTATTTTTGTTCGCCGAAAAACTAATGCTTTGATGGGTAATCCAGGTTATGACAGAATTGCTCACAATAATATTGTCCGCGATCCAATTTCCTCCCAATCTAACGGTTGTGCTCTTAATCAAGAGTCTAACTCCCCTAATGACAACCTCATTGAGCTTCTGCTCAACACATTAATTAATATATTGTCACGCTTTTCTGATTCTGGCTTACCGAACAACATGCATCAAAAATTGACCCAACTGCTATCTCTGGTTTCCTCTCAAAATGACCCAAACTCTCCTTCAATGGAACTGTCGTAGTATCTATAATAAAAAAAATGAACTGATTTACCTTATTAATAAACATAAACCCTTCCTCCTAGCCATCCAGGAGACCTGGTTGAAGCCTAACTCTATTTTTAGAGTACATGGTTTTGCCTGTCTCCGGGATGACAGGAGGGATGGCTATGGTGGCGCAGCTATATTAGTTGCCCGCTCTATTATTTTTACTCGTATTTCTATTCCCCCTCATAGCGACTTTATCAGCGCAGTTGCTGTTAGGGTGAATAATACTTCCTTTTTGTCGCTTTATATTCCGGATCCTCATTCAGGTATGATTGCTGAACTTTCCTCCATTTTATCTACTATACCTCCCCCCATCATCATATTGGGAGACTTTAATGTACATCATACCTCTTGGGGTTCCCATACCAGTGATTCAGTTTCTTCTGCATTTCTTGACCTTTTTGATAACTTTAATTTGTGTGTCCTAAATGATGGCTCCCCAACGAGACGAGTACTCCCTTCCCAAAACCCACAAAGTGCTGTTGATCTTACTTTATGTTCTCCTTCAATTTCTTCCAGACTCTTTTGGCAAGTGATCCCCTCCACATTGGGAAGTGATCATTTCCCTATTAAAGTATCATTTCCTGACCCTGTTCCCTCTTTTTATTCCCCCCCTCGTCTCAAATATCAAACCAGAAAAGCAGACTGGACCAAATTTAGATCCGCCTTAGACGAGGAATTATCTCTTCTCCCCTCCCCTGATCCCAATAATATATCTTCACTGTACGAAGGTTTTAAGAATGCTCTTTTTTCTGCGGCTGACAAATCAATTCCAATAAAAAAAAGCCTTCAAAAAAGATCCCATTTCCTCCCTGGTGGGATGCTGAATGTCTTGCAGCAGTTAAAAACCGTAGAGAAGCTGAATCACTCCTTTCAATCAACTTGTCGAGGGAAAACTATTTAAATTATCAGAGAGTTGCAGAGGAAACCTCCAAATTCCTTCAAAATAAAAAAAGATTAGGTTGGCAAAAATTCTGTGAGTGCCTTTCTCCTAATTCCCCTTCATATTTGGTCTGGGAAGGTATCAGGCGGTTTCGCGGTGCTTTTACCCCGAAAGCAAATCTCTTTTCTAACGATTCATCAGAGTGGATAGAAGCATTCGCTCTTAAGTTAGCCCCCCCCCTCTGTCCCAACTGTTGAGGAAATCTCTACAGTTTGGTCTCTTTCCTCTACTTCTTCCCATAACACTTTTGATGCCCCTTTCTCTATGGAGGAGTTTCTCACAGCCACAGACCAACTCAAAGATTCTTCCCCTGGGGTTGATGGGATCCCCTACTCCTTCATAGTCAATTCCAGTACAAATTCCAAACAAATCTTCCTTGGTATTATAAACAATATTTTTCTCCATAATTCCCCCCCTGAGGAATGGAAATCTCAGATAGTTGTTCCCATCTTAAAACCAGGAAAACTATGTAATGACCCTTCAGGTCATCGGCCTATCGCCTTATCGTCCGCTTTGGCAAAAATCTTAGAGCATCTCATTAAAAACCGTCTGGAATGGCTGGCAGAAAGTAGGGGCCTTTTGGCCAAAAGTCAGTATGGATTCCGTAAAGGTCTCGGTACGATGGATAGTCTCTCCATTTTCTCAACCGACATACGGCTTGCGTTCTCCAAAGGTGAGTCCGTAGTGGGGGTCTTTTTAGACATCTCCTCTGCGTACGATAACGTTCTTCTCCCTTTTCTCAGGCAAAAGCTGCATCATCTGAGTTTTCCGGAGAGGTTAGTTGACTTCACAATTAACTTTCTTTTGGCCAGAAAAGTCCTTATTTCGTCTTATAATGTCTCCCTTCCTCCCAGGGTGGTCTATAAAGGCCTCCCTCAAGGCTCTGTCCTTAGTCCTCTTCTTTATAGCCTATATACCTACGATTTGGAATTGTCGGTAAACTCATTTTGTAACATCCTTCAGTATGCTGATGACATATGCTTATATTCAGTCGTTCCTAATATCTCCGACGCTGTTCGTCCTCTTTCCTCGGCTCTTCATTATTTGAATGTATGGTTAATGGAGCATGGCCTGTCCCTTTCTGTTCCGAAATGTGCTGTAGTTCCATTTACCCGTAAAAGGTCCATTCCAGAGATACTCATTTTCTGCGATGGTATCCGTATTCCTGTTCAGGACAAGATCAAATTTCTTGGCGTGGTTCTTGATTCCAAAATGACAGGTGTTCACCATATTAATCATATCGTTAAGAAATGTGAGAGGAACTTAAATATCATTCGCTCCCTATCTGGCGTCTGGTGGGGATCACACCCATACACTCAAAAACTTATATATAATGCCCTTATTCGTAGTCACTTTGATTATGGGTCCTTCATATTAGAGCCGTGCAATAAACTTTGTTTAAGTTCTCTGGATAAAATCCAATATAAAAGTCTTCGTTTAGTAATTGGAGCAATGAAATCTTCTCCTACAAATGCGCTTCAAATTGAGTGTGTCGACCCTCCTCTTTCTATCCGACGACAATTTCTCTCGGATAAGTATGTTATCAAAATTATGCAATCTCCCTCCCACCCTCTAGTCGCTAATCTTCGCTCTCTTTCGGAATTAGTCTCTACCTCTCCTTACTGGTTTCACAAAGATCCCCCCTGTCTGGTCAATAGCTACGTTAAAATAACTCGCCTTCCGTGCCCTATTTTTCAATGTAGGTTAATAAGCCCTCTCTTTGAAACCCCATATGATGCTATCATGTTCCGTCCTGATATTTCACTTGACCTATGTATTAATAGTAAATCCCCTTCCCCTAATCTCGATTTAAATTTTGCCATTGCTAGTAACTGGCCTAACTGGACCTCTATTTACACGGACGCTTCACAACTTTCAAGCCAGGGTTGTGTAGGATCGGCTGTCTGGATACCTAAATTCAAAATTATCCTGAGCTATAAATTGCCGATGCATTCATCTGTTTTTACTGGTGAGGCGGTGGCAATTTTCGAGGCCCTCAAGTATGTAGACTCGCACAACCTTAATAACTGCATAATTTTTTCAGACTCCAAAAGCGCCTTACAAGCCATTTCATCCAACCAATTGCGTAGTAAATCCAAATTCCCGGTCATCCTTCAAATTAAGCAAGTTCTACATAGTCTCTCTGTTAAGAATGTGAGAGTCTCGTTGGCTTGGATCCCAAGCCACATTGGAATCCAGGGCAACGAGACTGTGGATCAGCTTGCTAAGGACGCGACTCACTCGGGCTGCCTGGATCAGTTCAGGTGCTATTCGCATGACTTGACATCTCTGGCTAAGGATCGCCTGGATTCGGACTGGCTCGCTCACTGGATAAGTTCTAGTCAGATGAAAGGACTGCACTACTCTGATGTTCAAGACACTGTTCCCGCCAAACCCTGGTTCTTTAAATACCGTGCAGCTAACAAAGCAACTACGTCAACTATATGCAGACTGAGGCTGGGCCACTCCTGTACTCCGGTTTTCCTTCACAAGATTCGTGTGAGAGACAACTCTTTGTGTGAATGTGGTTTAGACGAAGGCTCTATCGATCATTTATTTTTCGAATGTTCGAAGCTGTCATCCTCCCTGTATGACCTTCTCCCCCCCTACATTCCCCGCCCTGTTAATTTTAAATCCCTCCTTCGCTATGTATATTCCCCCTTTATTATCATTCTGTGTGACTTTATATCCTCTAACAATATAAGACTATAGTTCTAATTAATAACAACATGTTTTGTCTTTGTCGCAGTGTTACGTGACTCCCACAACAGCGTACGGCCGGGAAAAAAAAAAGTCTTATTTTTTTGTTTTTTGCCAAAATTATTTTCTTGCTGCTATCAAACTGTTGGCGTTCTGCAGATTCAACCGCAAACTCCTCATTGTAACTGACATTGGCCCAAGCCTTAAGGCCGCCATTAAGGGGAAATAATAATAATAATAATGACAAATTTACGTCATCACTTTTTTGTAATAAAGACTAGACAAAAGTAAAGGATCTATTCTATCGTTACGCTCTTTTAGAATAAGCACATCTTTAAAAAATTGTAATAAATTAATTAATAATCCTAGTGAAAATTTAAAACTATCAGCGTCTTTCTCTTTCCAAACAGAATACAGAGAACGAATCAAATTATAGTCTTAGAAATATGAAATGTTGTCAATTTTGTGCTGTCAAGACTTTATAAACTCATTGAGTACTCAAATTAATTACACGGTAGTAGCTAAAACCAGTAAAAGTATTCGAAAATCTATGATGTAGGGTCTTCTATTATTTATAGATTTAAATGTTATGTAAACGAATGTAAATAAATTTTCCGACAACAAATAGTCACGGTGATACAACGTATTCAAGAATGTCAATGTTCTTTCAATCGATCAATCATACCTAGTCAGAATGACAGGTCATAAGATTAGGTGTTTGGTGATCATGGTTAAACCCAGTGTTTTGTATTTAGTACTGATATATAAAAACCATTTACAGTATCTCATCAGCTTCCAACAGTCTATCGCCTAACTAACAATAAGACATTCATTTTAATTTTTTCTTTTTTTTCCAGAATGGTAATTAAAAAAAATATATTAGGAGACAATCTTACACAAATCGACCTAGTCCCAAACTAAGCAAAGCTTGTACTATGGGTACTAGACGACGATAAACATACTTATATAGATAAATAAATACTTAAATACATAGAAAACATCCATAACTCAGGAACAAATATTCGTGCTCATCACACAAATAAATGCCCTTACCGGGATTCGAACCCAGGACCTCTTGCTTCGTAGGCAGGGTCACTACCAACTAGGCTAAAGCGGTCGTAAATGGTCCGAAAGTTGGCCAGGCGTCCCACACGCTGATGTAGACTTGACTAAAAATATATATGTAGACACTTAACTTTTGCCATGTCCACCCTCAGGGCAATAACATACTTATTGAGGACACGTAATAATAATAATTAAGTTAAAACGTCGTCGTGAACGAAACATCGGCAATGCCAGCGCACGCGCATGATCGCGGTAAGAGAAAACATCGTGAGAAAAACTGCTTTCCAGTGTGTAAATAATCGTTGAGTGAGACGGAGTGATTACATATTATTATGTATAGCTGTTTCCCGCGACTCCGTCTGCGAAGAATCCTTTTATCACTATCCCGCTGGAACTATGTACAGTCAATTATAAGTGCTTATTATAGGAAAAACTTAATAAAGATAGGTATTTTGACGTTAACTTTGACATAATAACGATAACCAATGTCAAATCAGCTGTCAAAATCTTCGGTTAACCACATTTCTGCATGCCGAAATTTACTACGTATGTAGGTAGGTACGCTTTACTAAGTTAAGCATTTTAAGTTAATTTCGGCCTGCAGAAATTGACTTAACCAGGAATTTGACGGCTCGTTTGACATTGGTTAAGTATAATTATAGTAATTGGGGCAACACACATGTAATGTTATTTATTTTATTAGTGTATGCTTTATGTAAAATCGAATACTGATGCAATAAATCTTAAATAAAAACGATGTAATAAAAGAAATGTAACAAAGATATCGCTTCTGTGACGTTAAAATAAATAAATATCATTGGATAATTGATACCAGTTAACCTATTAAGCAAAGCAAACAAATTAAGCAAAGCTTGTACTATGTGTACTAGGCAACGGATAAACACGCTTATTTATATTCATACATACTTAAATACATGTTAAACGTCTAAGACTCGAAAACGGACATTCGTATTTTTCATAAAAAAATTTGCCCCGACCGAGAATCGAACCCCCACTATATATACCCAGTCAGGTTTTTAACCACTTGGATATCCGGTCGTCGAATATCATTTATTATACCTTTAATATTAGCCTTACTTAATCAATTTAATCATTATTTATTACCTATGGTTACTTTTGTCTTTTTCTAAGTTGGTCTGACAGATCAATCTCTACGCAATACAACACGGGTTTGACTATCGTGGCAAATATACGTCCAACTGCAGGAGACAGGCCTCCTCTCAAAATAAGAGAGCTTGGGCTGTAGTTCCCACGCGGGCCCAGTGCGGACTGAGAAATTCACACACGCCATTGAATTGCTTCGAAAGTGCGTGTGCGATGTTTTCTTTCACCATAAAATTCGTTCTGATATAAGTATTATTTATGAAACATTCAGAGATGCCAGCCTGGATTTGAACCCACGATCTTCTGCTTCAGAGGCCATAGGTCAAACCACTAGGCTACCACAGCTGATCCCATAATACTCGTTAATAATTTAAGACGGTTTTTTCTCAACGGAAGTTTATCGAGCTGGGTTAGATTTTAATTTAGCATGCACATCTTAAACTATGTAAAATAAAATCCATACGAAATTGAGATAAACATTAAAATACTATTCTCCATCCACGAGCATCATTGAAAAATTATCTCCGCCTCTTTATTTATTGTTTTAAGAGACTTTTTGTTAACAATTGGCTACTATACAAGTTAAATTTGGTCGAGATGCTAACGACTCTTTTTATCATCTATTTAGCCAGCCATTATCAGTAGGCTTAACGTCACAACCACCTGTTTCAATAATCAAATAACTCATACGCCATGACACTTCACAACACCAAACACTGAAATAACCTTCAAATTAAAAAAACACGCACCAAAAACCATAAACAAACTATTTAAAACTAAACGCACTGGCTGTTCGGATTAAAAAGTAAAAAGTTCGAAATTTGAAATTCGCGATGCCGCGAAATATTCGAGGCGCGCGACGGATGCGCGCGTCGCGTGTTGAAGCGAGGAGTTAAATGCGTGCGCGCCCAGTGGAAACGTAGCCGGTTTGTTCGACGTTGATATTAAATCACTGTATACAATGTCAGCTCTGCCGGTAATTAGCGGCTAGTAAAATTCGTCAGTTAATTAATTTAAAGTTTATTTTTTGTAGCTGGCGAGTGATTGACCCCTATCTAACCTACTTTATAAGTGTAGAGCCTCAGGTCTCACTCCTTTAATGTCAGGAACCAGGATATTATTGGCAAAATGTTACTACAAGTTATTGCTGTTTATTCAATTTGGTAGTATTTTCTACCTGATTTCATAAAATCTGTCTTCTTCTCTTCTTACTAGAAAGGTTTATTTTACCTATTGTAAGCGATTGTAGTAGGTACACCTATCAAACTGCAAACGATGGTCACGGTTGATTTTACGCACATTATTTCTGAGTCACAGTAGATTTCTAACGCTAAGGTTATCTGAAACATGATTACAAATGTGACTGTGAATAAAAATAAGGAAATACTTTTGTGAGTAGGCACCTACTTTAATATTTTTTTATTTATAACATAGGGTAGAATTTAAACATGAAACTACCGTGAGACTCATAGTGAATAATTTGGATAACTCACGTCTATGACCGAGATTAGTTCGACATGTTTAGGGCTCGTTTGGCAGCTGCCGTGGCGTGTTGTCCCAAGAAGAAGGGGTACGAATTAGCCCGAAACATGTCCAGCTAAACATGATCATAGAGATGAGTTATACGTATTTTGTCACTATAGGGTAGAACTAATACAAATTCGTTACGAATAAATTACTGGGTAAAGCCGACAGTGAGTTTGTTTGAAACATTTTTCTTTCATCAAAGATATAATAAGAAACTGCAACTTGGGATCTTCATTTAGAAATCACCAGCTATTAAGTGACTTACGTTCCACAGTTTTAGTTTCTTTGAAATTCATATTATATTCTTATAATGCTGAGGCAAAACAATGAAATTTACCTATGTTAATAAAGAATAAGTTCATATTTTCGGTACCAACTCAGTTCAATTTAGTTTATCGCTTGTCATTATTCAAATTGACGCTATTCCGTAAGGACCCGCGCTATCGTGTTTTGCATAGAAATGTCTCACTTAACCGTACTCATATTATTTATTCAGTTTAAGAGTAAGACAAATCAGCATAAAAGGCTTGGTCTGTTGAGCTTTGATTTGCGCTTCGTTGGTGGTATACTATGTTTATTAAATTTTATAGTAGTAGTATATTTTTGATTAAAATGTGACCGTACCTACCTAAAGTTTAGTTTTGTTTTAACATGTATTTTTATTTATTTATTCGGAGAGCCAAGGCCATATTAAGCATTTTAAATGGTATTTTTGTATACTTTATACTTTTTATTCCAAGAAGACTTTTTGTGATTACTTATGAAATACCCACCTTTTGATGTGCCACTCTACTTCCTGATTGGTAGCGAGAAACCAAATTAAAATGTATCATATCGACCTCTACAAAGTAACGCATGGACCAATCAATTATTTAAATTACATAATATTGACAAAAGATGATGATTTTCACAATGCAATAAATAAATCTATCTACCAAAGTAAAATGTCATCGTAAGTAATCATAAAAGAAAAGATGCCAAAATTTGTAATGTAATTTTTCAACCTCTAAACCTATCTGCTATTCTTTACATATTAGCTAGGCTTTGGATTAACTCACATTGACACTACAGATCACATTCAACAATGACGAACACCAAATATGTGTCATCCAGCTAATCCCCAGTTAATCTCCCCTTAATCCAGCGTCAGCCTGTGCCACCGGCCCACAGTTTTCACGTCTCTTTTCGCACAGATCCGATCGCCAGTAAGAAATAAATTAGAAGTTGGTTCTTAATTATGTTCAGCCTAATTGGATTCTGTTGTGTGAATCCTTAAATTTATCATCTTATTGTACGTTTCCTAGTCTTGCGAAATTATATTCATTGTTATTTAACTCTTTAATATTGTAAACTGTTAAAATCTTCTCTTCATATATTTGTGGCTTCAAATGTTGCAAATGTGTTGACCCATTTATGGTTCTCAGGTAGAGTAGATTTTTTTTAAATCTCAGTCGTCGTTAAAGGTACGTGCTGTGATTCCAAGAAAATTGATTGAGTATTAAATTGTGATTAAGAAAAAGTAGTGACACTTATAAAATGATTATTATAAGAGAATAATAGAGGTCCAACGACAATGAAGTAAGAAAGGTAGTGTAAGTTAGTTTGTGACATTTTTTTCAAATTTTACGTCTTGGTAGTTATATTGTTCCGCCTTGGCAACTGTAGTTTTAAGTTAACTGGGCTCTTTCTCATCTCCGTAGTAAAATAGCCAATGATCGACCGTATAACCAATAAAGTCGAAACGCCATTTAATTACTTAAAAAAAAAACCGCCATTTCCAGTGATCGCCTAAGCTGATTGGTCGACCCAATATATCAAGCATGACTAAGAGTTGGGTAGATAATAAATGATATGGATTGGTAGTAAATGTTTAGGTTTTAGCGATAAACGAATACTTCGCAGTCGCGGGGCTGATTTCATCCAAATACAAATTAAAATGGTCATAATTCTAATAACTACGTTTAAAATATTTTCTTCCAAATAAAACATACTCGTGAACTAAAAAGTATCGCGAAAAAAGTAATTACGTTATTACAGGCATATTATAAATGATTTTATCTACTCTCATATCGTAAAATTCGAATTATAAAATTCAAAAAGAGTTTATATTGACATACTTTTTAAACACAATACCGAAATATTAAAAAAAAAAACATATTATAACACTTTTCTTCTAACGAAATAATGTTATAATACAATTTTTTTTACCATTACGATACAGGGCAAATCCAAAAAGTTTATATCACCAAGTTTTGATTCCAATTTTCATTTGTCTGTGGCAGCGCCCGCTTTAGCGCATGCGCGCACATGCGCGGTGATGTACTGGGTTTTAGCGCCATTCCATTCATACGTGTCGTTTTGTTGTACGAATTTTCGTGGGAAAATTTAGTTCTTGCTTAAAAATATCTGATATCAGTGAATGCAAAGAAAATTTTACTCCGCCCGATATTTTAGATGCGGCGTAGGAAATGACTCATAATTTATTACTAGGAAAGTTCAGAAAATTATACGATAAATGCTATCAAGATTTTATGGCATGAAAAATGCAAAAAGGCTACTTCGTTTCTGGTAAAATGTGTGAGAGAAGATAAAATATTGTATAAATAGCTATTTTAGTCACTCACTATTGGTTGATTCCTTTCGCGGTGAAAAAGCCAGATGAACGTAACATCAAAAATTACGAAAATCGTTTTTTTTCATAAATCTGTTTTATGTGGTCCTGCATGAACTGCCAAAAGGACGTAATCGTACAGTTGATATTTCACTAGTTCCAAAAAAACGAAATGATATAAAAAGCAGTTTCAATAGAACTAGCTAAACGTATTTTGAAATCCATTAAATTACTTGTAGTAATTTTGCAATTTTAGGGCCACAACAACGTATCAACCAAAATACTATTCTTTGTGTAGTAGAATGCTGCTGGATTCATAATTCTACACGAACCATAACAACGTATCCAAGTACAATAATAATAAACGTTAAAAACATTTTCAC
Organism: Archips crataeganus; assembly: GCA_947859365.1. NCBI lineage: Eukaryota > Metazoa > Arthropoda > Insecta > Lepidoptera > Tortricidae > Archips > Archips crataeganus. The sequence goes on from OX402048.1 coordinate 22,552,639, forward strand.
ATTTTCAAAAAATTAAGGGACAAAGTAAAGTAGCAAACAGTGAGTGGAAACAGGCTGTAGGGTGCAGACAATCGAAGATGATGCTGGATGGCATAAACCACAGAAGAACTAGGTATCTCCTAAATCTAGGTAAGAGTAGCTTAAGAACTATAACTGGCATAATTACTGGCCATAACTTGTTAAATAGGCACTTAAGCGTAATAGGTATAAAAAGTGACCCCTCCTGTCCACATTGTGGGAAGGAGGAAACGAGTGAGCACGTCCTAACCGAGTGTGTCATGTACGCGGCAGCGAGGCGTGATGTATTCGGGAGTGACGAGCTGAGGGAGGAGGAGCTAAAGGATGTCTGTCTCAAAGATGTCCTTTTGTTCAGCAGGAGAACGAGAAGATTCGAGGAGAATTGCTGTGTGGGAGCGCTGCTGGGACAGTAACCTGTCGGCTCCAACCACGGGGAACTGGGCTGAATGACTGTGCAAACGATCGACAGCCCGCCTGACTCAGCAAGGCGTCCCATACATCATCATCATCATCAACGTATGTCAACCAAATTTCAAAAAAATATTTATTGCTGGTATACTAGCAAATATAATTACAATATTTCTTAACTTTCTGAAAGCTGTATTGTGTGTGTACGTGTCAGTATTTTTTTTTTCTTTCATTCGTGGCATAGTCACTTACCAAGAAGCTGGTAAAGTTGATTGAAAGTGGTAAAATTTCGCAGTTTTTGGCTCTCCTGCACAATTTGGATAAACGATGTTACGTTCATCTGGTTTTTACACTGCGCTTTGGTCTACCAGTTTTGACAAAAGTTTATTTGAGATTTAATAGTAGATCCAAGATTACACCAAGGGGATAAAGCACTGCATTATGTCACGGGCGCGATATTGAATCCTGAGCGTATCGTATCGAGGGACTCCAGATTTAACTCCCGAGCGTAGCGAGGGGGTTTTTAGTTGATTCCCGAGCGAAGCGAGGGAATTAAGATGGAGTCCTGAGAGCAGTGAAGGATTTAAGCGCGCCCAAGGCAAAATCAGTTTTATCCCCGAGGAGTATACTCTACTTTTCTCACCTTTTGCGAGACAATAAAAACCAAGGCTACTAGAAAAATACTTGAAATAGACCCAGCACTGATTCTGACACTAACTTTGCGCCTTTCGCAGTTTTCCATTTGTCGAAATCTTTGTAAGCTTTTAAGTATTTTTCCTTCGACTTCTCTGGGAGTACATTATTAACAATTTCTAAGGCCGGCTTGCGCAGACCTGGGTTAGCTACTTAACTCCGAGCGAGTTAACTGCTAACCCAGGGTTAACAAGTGTCAAAATGTATGGAACTGTCATTCTTAACCCAGGGTTACCGTTTTAATTTTTTTACCCTGAACTGTGTAAGTGGTCCTAAGCCGTCTAATTTAATGGAATCAGGAGTCAAATCACTTTTGTCACTCGATATTTTCTTAATGTTTTATCTTCTATTGCAGTTTTGATAGTTAAAATTGCAACGTATTGAAACACTCGCGGCTTTTGTTTAAGTATTTGACTTTGTTTTCGTTCGGCCGCGGAACTGCAAATAAATGAGGCGCGGCGCGGCCCGCGGGCACCGCGGGGCTGAGCTCGTTGAGCACCAGCACGTGCACGAGCTGCGCGCCGGCCTGCCCGCGGGGCGATTTTGAAATTAGACTTTAAGTGCATACCAATAAGAACTACGAGAAGTGAGAATCACATTACTGCCCTTATAATGAAATTCAGTACAACATTACTGCCCGGCGGGTTATAATGAAATTCAGTACAACATTACGCCCCGGCGAAACCCAAGGGCTATAATGATTTACTTTGAGAGAGGTTTGCATGATATATAATTGTATCATGACGTGCAAATTAACTTCAACCGTAGAGTGGTAGACATATTTTTGGCCGACTGTACATATTAGCAGTATTTAATGAAACAAAGCAACACAAATAATGCGTTGCCAAAGTAAACAGCTCGCTATCTGCTTCAATATATCGCTATATTTCCTTGAATGTAGTATCTACATAATAGAAAAAAGGTTTGTCATGATTTTACGTTTATTTTTAGGGTTCCGTACTTCTGTAGGAAAAACGGAACTTCGCAAAAGAAGGTCCCGGGTGAGCAAAGTAATTGTTTCAGTTCATTAGATGTATGTATTTTATAACAATGTATACTTCATTTAATTTAGAATTGAAAACCACAACATCATTATATTGCGGCTCGTCAACTATTTCTTACCTAGCAAATAGTAGGTACAGTACAATAGTCTGGTAGTACAAAATTGTTTTAATGTCACTTTATTTGCGTGTCTTCAATTGTTACTCTAGTACAAATTGTAAAGAGATTACAGCTCACGAGCCGCAATATAATGTTGTTGTGGTTTATAATTCTAAATTAAATTGAGTATATATCAGTTTGAGAAATAATATACCTTGTTAAGTTTCTTGCCGGATTCTTCTCAACAGGGTTTTAACGAGCCGGAGCATCAATTAAAGCCTAAATTGAATTAAAAAACAGGCCAAGTGCGAGTCGGACTCGCGCACAAAGGGTTCCGTACCATTATCATAAAAACGGCAAAGAAATCACGTTTGTTGTATGTTGTAAGTGAATATATAGTTAAATATTCTGTGAATATTTCAAGCTTCTACCTGTTGCCGTTATTAATATCGAGAAAAAACGAGCAAAAAAATCAAGTTTGTTGTATGGGAGCGCCCTTAAATATTTATTTTATTCTGTTTTTCAGTATTTGTTGTTATAGCGGCAACCGAAATACCATCATCTGTGAAAATTTCAACTGTCTATCTATCACGGTTCATAAGATACAGCCTGGTGACAGACGGACCGACGAACGGACGAACGGACGGACAGCGAAGTCTCAGTAATAAGGTCCCGTTTTTACCCTTTGGGTACGGAACCCTAAAAATTACTTTAAATTAAAAATTAAAATTCATTTATTTCAAGTACTTACTCATACACATACACATTTCAATCTATACTAATATATAAAGCTGAAGAGTTTGTTTGTTTGTTTGTTTGTTTGTTTGTTTGAACGCGCTAATCTCAGGAACTTTTGCTCCGATTTGAAAAATTCTTTCGGTGTTAGTTAGCCCATTTATCGATGAAGGGTATGGAGACTCCCTACAAATCATTTACGCAGTCGCTATCGAGTACGGTCATTGTAAACACATGGTAGTGGTACAGGCTATATATCATCACGCTAACACCAATAGGAGCGGAGCGGAGCGGAAGAATGTTTCAAAATCGGGGGTTTTTGAAGTAAAACTTCTATAGGCGCTAATCTCAGGAACTACTGCTCCGATTTGAAAAATTCTTTCAGTGTTAGATAGCCCATTTATCGAGGAAGGCTATAGGCTACATAACATCACGCTAACACCAATAGGAGCGGAGCGGAGCGGAAGAATGTTTCAAAATCGGGTGTTTTTGACGTAAAACTTCTATATCTCGGGAACTACTGCTCCGATTTGAAAAATTCTTTCAGTGTTAGATAGCCCAGTTAGATAGTGCGGGTTGGGAGCGGGTGGGGGGGGCGGGTTGAGAGCGGGTTGGGGGCGGCTTGAGAGCGGGTTGGGGGCGGGTTGAGAGCGGATGGGGGGGCGAGTTGGGAGCGGGTTGGGAGCGGATTGAGAGTGAGTTTGGGGCGGGTTGGAGCGGATTGGGGGCGGGTTGAGAGCGAGTTGGGGGCGGGTTGCGAGTGGGTTGGGCGGGTTTGGAGCGGGTTGGGGGTGGGTTGAGAGCGGGTTAGGAGCGGATTGAGAGCGAGTTGGGGGCGGGTTGGGGGCGGGTTGGGAGCGGGTTGGGAGAAGTTGGGGGCGGGATGAGAGCGAGTTGGGGCGGGTTGGGGGCGAGTTGAGAGTGGGTTGGGGGTGGGTTGGGAGCGAGTGGGGGGCGAGTTGGGAGCGGGTTGGGGGCGGATTGGAGGCGGGTTGGGAGCGGGTTGAGAGAGAGTTGGGGGCGGGTTGGGGGCGGATTGGGAGCGGGTTGGGAGCGGGTTGGGGTCGGGTTGAGAGCGGGTTGAGAGCGGGTTGGGGGCGGGTTGGGGGCAAGTTGGGAGCGGGTTGGGGGCGGGTTGGGAGCGGGTTGGGGGCGGGTTGAGAGCGAGTTGGGGCGGGTTAGGAGCGGGTTGGGGGCGGATTGGGAGCGAGTTGGTTTATTATGAAGTTTCACTTCTTCCGTAAGGATCTAAGAAGAGCCATAATTGATGAAAAAGCAAATTGGATAAAAAAATAAGCTGACCAAATTACTAATTCCACGCGGACGGAGTCGCGGGCAAAAGCTAGTTATAAAATAAAATAAAATAAAATAAAATAACACTTACACACAAGTTTCAAAAAGCTTACATTACTAAAACATTATTATTATTATTAAGGCATCAATGGTTAACACATTGATAACTTTGACTATACACTTTGTATATTTCCTAAACAGCTTGCATATTGTAACTTACACATGAGTCCTTCTACCACAATCTTCGACGTAAACGGCTATTAGCCTTTACGACTTCAATTTCATCGTATTACTTCTCGGATACGAACATTGAAGAGTCACGCTATTTTCTTAAAAACACATTAAGTTGACACGTGAGCCACGTGATTTACTAGATTTGTATGACTTGGTATGACTGTCGTGCTAGGGTTTTGTACCTAAAGCTCCAAACGCACGGACAGCGGAGGCGTGACGGCGCGGTGGCGGTGACGGTTGTAATATTCTAACTTGTATGAACGAGTTCGCGGTACGGTACCGCACAACCGTTTATACAAGTTAGAATATTACAACCGTCACCGCCACCGCACCGCCTCGCCTCCGCTGTCTGAGCGTTTGGAGCTTTAAGGGTTCTTCAACGGGACCCTAATTACAAGCTAATTACAGAGCCGAATTAACCGTGTCAGACACCTCAGGTAATGCGATTCTCGGGGCCCCTTTTCAGCTGTTTGAAGATTGAAGATCATCAGCTCTTTTCATTTTCAAGTTCAATCAAATTAACAGACAACATGAGTTCAGAAACCGGTCAAGTACAGTCGCGGAAAGAAAAGATTCGTCACTTTTCGACTCAATGTCAACGAGTTAAGGTCGAAAAGTGACGAACCATTTTATCCTGCTACTATACAAGTTGGGCTCGTTCGTACGGTCAGCTGAAAATATACTCGTCAAAAGTGCCTAGGTATATTTTTTATCCCTAGAAAGTTTTAAATATTTCAATATACGAGTAGGCATATTAATACTGAGTCAAAACATCTCTGTCTAGAGATAAAAATATCCCAAGTCACTTTTGATAAGTGTAGTTCAGTAAAAAAATATGAAGATCGAGTTAAAAACGCTGAAAAAAAACACGTGTCTTGTAAATATGACGTCCGTGTTTAATTTTTAACTTTATTTTAATTTTATAATTTGTTGTTATAGCGGCCACAAATACATAATCGGTGGAAATTTCAAGTTTCAACTTTTTTTATCAGACTTTAAATTTTTTTGCATGGATCTACTCAGAATCAGTGGCACTATCAATTTTACATAGAGAAAAAAGTGTCCCGAGGTCAGTTTTGTTACTTTTCATACATTGGTGTTTGATTGAAGGTAACAAAACCAACACTTATTTTTGTATGAAAAACTGAGGGACATTTTTACTCCATTATAATCAATAATGCTATTGATTCTGAGCAGATCCATGCAAAAATTTCTAAAATCGGAGAAAAAAGAAAAGTTTTATCCTATTTCTGAAATTCCTCTATTACGGTTCAAGATATAGAGCCCTTTGACAGATGGAAGGACAGACAGAGAGACATATAGACAGCGGAGTCTCAGTAATAGGGTCCCGTTGGCCCCCTTTGGGTACGGAACCCTAGAAACTAAACAAAACGCACTGGCAAAAGCCGCATCATGGCACAAGTCTATCATACACCACCGACTTTCATAGAAATTACACAACGTTTTTTTGAGAAAGTTATTGTTATATTTCTCAGTTATTTGCATGTGTAATCCACGTGCATAGCCGCGTCGAATCGTTGTAATCGTCAACCGATAACCTCTCGATTTTTACTCGATTCTCTGTTTAGAATAATCGAATTTATAGATGTGGCGTTTGATTTCGAGGTTAAAACTGAGGCCGTATTGTCTAACGCGCGGACGCTTGCCATCTCTTTCTGTCAGCATCTTATACCGTTTGACAGAAAGAAATAGTGAGATAAGCGTCCGCACATTGGACAATACGGCCTCTAGGTGTTTTAAAATGAATCCAAAAGCAATGAATAAGTAATAGTACTAACGTATAGTATACATCTTCCCAGGTGAATTTTTCGCTTCGAGCCCTTATCTTTCAAAACAAACGGTATTGTGATAGTATTAAGGTTCAAATTTGTAATGGCTCGAAGCGAAAAATTCACCTGGGAAGATTTATACTATACAGAAGGATCACTCTCGAACAAAAGTCAACTTTAGGTATAAAAATTTGCCTACTCTTATGACCGTTAACTGCTTGCACGTGAAATTGAAACTTATCGTGTGATATGAGCTTTCATATTCCGTTGGGCACCGCTGATCCGAAACCAAGGAGCACAGGGTTCCCACTCGCCGATATTTAAGTAGGTGTATAAATCAAGAAAGATAACAGTGTGTATTAATTCAGTAAACTATACCTTTAGTAAGTAAGTAAGTTAATTGTAAGATCGTTTAGAAGTCATTACTAGTTGCAAAAATCACAGAAAAAAAGATACCGAGCGACAACCTACTGCCATACGCTTGGGGGGGCACACTTACATATATCACACTTTTCATGCGACTACAGCGACCTCTGGTGTTTTTTGAAGAACTAAATTAGCGGCCATCTTGGTTGACTTGTCAAACTTGTCAGTTGTCATTCATCGGCCATGGCCATGGCGTACCAAATTGTACGGTCGAGGACTTTAATTGATAGGCCACTTGCCAATGTTCGTATTTTAGCCGTATAGTGCAAATCGGGTTTAGCCGTTTATACTTCGTATATGCTGATTTGAATTAGACGGCTAAAATACGAATAGTGGCAATTAGCCTATCAATTAAAATTACGCGTAATTATAGCTGTACATCACTACTGTAGCGACTACTAGCGCCAACTAGTCATCACATAAGAAACTAATCACTACAATCCTACATCACGCTATCGAAGTTTCTCAACTCGGCTGCATAAATACAACTTCCAACTTTCACCATTGGACTTCGGTCCCCAGGCATAACATCTGCCTGGAGAGAGATCTCTCTATTGTAACCACCCCCAAATTGGTGACCCCGACGTGATTGGACAAAATCGCCACCTTCAGACACACAAGACGATGACGCAGTCTCACAGCAAGCCATACTCACCGCACTGTGCACCATTAGCATATATTATCTGCCTGGTGTCTACAGTTCGCAAATCCTCCTCCCACTACTTCCACTTGCCAATCAATCAACCAACGCTCGCCAACAAGGCTCCGAGCAATCACGCAACAAGCATGCATCTACAAGTAGCAGAGGAACAACAATGCTCGCCGACGGGGCTCTGAGCGACTGGCCCTTGCAAGCGCCCACATGACGCACAGACTGCACTCCACTGCAATTCGTATCGACCTCCGGTCTAAAAGGGGGGCTGATGTAGCGACTACTAGCGCCATCTAGTCATCACATAAGAAACTAATCACTACAATCCTACATCACGCTATCGAAGTTTCTCAACTCGGCTGCATAAATACAACTTCCAACTTTCAACCATTGGACTTCGGTCCCCAGGCATAACATCTGTCTGGAGAGAGATCTCTCTTTGGTTACCACCCCCAAACTACCAACATATACATATAGATAGGTATACATCTATAGATACGTCACATTAGTTCTTGACCAGCCGTAGGGCGGCAGCACCTTCCATACATGCATATTTGACCATAGAGTTGCCACTCTTGTTCATATAATATTACAATACTCTTTGCATACGCCTGCCCGGGAGGCGCGCCGGCCGAACATGCCTAAACTGCGGAGTGATACCCCCCTGCCAGAAGATTTCAGCGCATTGGACGGGTTAGCTAGACTGAACACCCCTGCTAGGTGTTTCATTGAATTTTACTGACAACTAGCTTTTGCCAGACAAAAGTTATGGACAACTCCCGCTCTCTATCCTGCGGAAAATTCAGAAAAACCCTTCTCATTCCACCTGTATCATTTTAGGAGGTGATATCCGCTACGTAGGTATCAATCAAGTATACCTACAGTATGTAACAGACAGAAGAGCAAAGTCGACACCTGGTTGATGGCCAAGAGGAGGATGATAGAATGATATACTTTTTATTAACTTTTTAGTACTTTTTTTTCGTTTGGTCCATACAATAGTACATTACTGCAGCGGCCGCGAAATAGGGGATTGCCGGCCGAGTAGTAATAGATGGCCGAGTGTTAACGAGGCCATCTAGAGATACGAGGCCGGCAATCCCTGTTCGTGGCCAAGGCTTGTATAGAGTTTTTCTCAAACATGCATCATCATCATCATCATCATCACCACCACCACCATCATCATCACCCATCATCACCATCATCATCATCATCACCATCATCATAAAATCATCGTCATCATCATTATCATCATCACATCATCACCATCATCATCATCATCACACCATCACCACCATCACCATCATCATCATCATCTTACCTTAAATAAGCGTAGTGGCAGAATGTCATAATGAACCAAAACGCAAATATTGCTTATAGTTTTTTTTTAAAGGCTAAATGCTATGATGCCATAGACCTATAAACGTCATGGTATGAAACAACAGACGATCACTTTGCTGGCCTTGGCCAGCAATGTTATATGAAATTCCATTATTGACCTCTCGTCTAGCCGCACCTGCATTGTGACACTTCGTGGCGTATTATAAGGAACATAACGTCAATATTTCATAGCATGTTTGAGAAAAGTTACTTAATATTTAATCTAATTTCATATTGAGCGAACGAAAAAAAAGTACCAAAAGTTAATAAAAAGTATATCTTTCCATCACATAACAGCTACAGCTACAAAGATAAATGAATGATCGGTAAAGTCGTTCCCGAGTTTTACGCTTAGCAGTACATTTGGCGATTCACTTTTATTTATATATAAATCGATATAGTCACGCTTTTGCGGCGGCACGCTATGATATCTGTCAACGTACGAAAACATTAGCTAACCGCTCATAAAAATATTAACAGCTTTTTTTATTTGTCTAAGTATATCATGAAACCCAACTAATTTGCGGAATATTTCCGAACAGTTTGAAAACATATTTTAATTATAAGTAAATGTGACTCATCAATGACTCAAAAATGTTAGAAAAAAGAAGATTAACTTAATTAAATAATCACGCTAAACGTGACCTTATAAAACTAGCAACATTAATAAAACTGGCAAATCCGACTCACGTTTTGGCTATAAACGGTTTTTTTTTTCTATTTGGAAATTACGCAGTAGCTTCGAACAATTCAAAATTATAAAATACGTAACTAGCAATTTTACGCGATACAAAATAATTGTTTCTCTCTCAATTATTGCAGGACAGTTAAATGCAGGATGTTCATTATTGTTCATTATTGAAATAAAATCATATACCTACTCAAATGAAAAATAAATGAAACTATCCAAAATATTGATGTGGCATTATATTGTTTATCATGAACTAAGCTAATTAGAAACACACTAATCGGGTACAACGTAAAAAAAACATTAAGTATAAAATAGTTCTACGGATTTCTGTCTTCAACGTATTTGGCAAAGCAAATCCGCATCACACCTGCATCGCTGCGGTTCTACAAATGTGTATGTCACGAATCTACATAAGTATTAATTTATCCGTTACATAACAAGTTCAAAGTTGATTTTAACAAATTGCATCAAAATGTTTATTTGTATTTAACACGAAAGCCACTAATAGTTGTTACGATGCAAAGAAAGTAAAACGAATAGCGTAATAAATGTAATAATTTGTTTGTATCGAATTTCATGTTTGTTTCATTTTTAATTGCAGCATGCGAAGGCTAGAGTCGAAAATTATAGATTTTGCTAGGGTACCTATCAAATGACCATAAAGTTTGAAATGCATTATTGATAAAAAACATAATGAAATTATCATCATCATCAGCCTTTTGAGGATGAATGTTTTGTTATGACGTTGTCACGTTAAACTATCGTCCTCTTCTTTAGCAGAATTCTTCTTTATAAGAGGTCTTGACATTTAATAAAATACCAAATCCATTGAAATGACCCAATGTTTGATCGAGCGGCCAAAACGCTCGAATCACCCAAAAACAATTAAAACCAGAGACGGTATTGTCTAACGCACTTGCAATCCTAATCTTTTTCACCCCTTCTTTCTCTCTCAAGGTGCAGAATGAGAGCAAAAAGAGATATTTCATACTAAATACAAACTGAAATATGGATGCACAGAAAAAACCCCGAAAAAAGACCAGCTCTGGGAATCGAACCCGGGTACTCAGCATTCCGTGCTGTGTGCCATTCTCCTACACCAACACTGGTCAGGAGTCTAGACACGATTTTTTCCTATACATTCATATTTCACTTTGTTCGATCACACTTGCGTGATACAGCGCCATCTCTGTTATACCCTCATCGAGAGATTTTAATACTCCTTCGGAACTACCCGCTCATCCGGACCAGAGATGTCGCGACCTGTCCAAACTTTAACAAGTTTGATATGAAGTATCTTTTTTTTTTAAATACGAAATTGTCTACCTGATTTTTTATTTTTGTAATGTTACTGTACTGTTTTTGGTGATCAATAAAGAATATTTGTTTTGTATTGTATTGTATTGTAAAAGATACTTCATATCAAACTTGTCAAAAAGAGACGGTGAATGCTATTGCAAATTACCGTGCGTTAGACAACACCTCAGAACAAGATCAGATGATCATCCCAACGGCAGTCAAGCTTGACAAAACTGATGCGCCGCATTATTTCGAACCTAGGTATTGTGAAAACACCGGAATGACTTAATTCTACTCAATTAGCAATTAAATGGTGTGGTCATCGACCGACTAATCGATATCCCAACGCGTTACGTAAGCTTTGCTTAGCAGCCTTAAAAGCTCGCGTAATTGTACCGGCTTGCTATCACACTGTAGTGTCCAAAAAAAAGTGTTTTAAAAATATCAATCATAACAAGTTTGGTACCTATGTATCTTTTGTATTTTTTTATTTTTTCAACTCCATTTTTTTACTTTTACGGTCATCCCGTGAAATCCATATATTTCATACTAAATACAAACTGAAACATGGATGCACAGAAAAAACTGGGAATCGAACCCAGGTCCTCAGTATTCCGTGCCGCGTGCTAAACCCCTACACCACCACTGGTCAGGTGGTCTGGTGGTCTAGTTTTTATCAAAAAACTATAGCTGACGACCAACCGCTATTATCATTACTAATTAAAGGTAAATAATAATAATCAGATCAGAATAAGTAATAAATCTTAAAGAAAATATTTGTGTACCTACAACTACACTAAACTAAAACTACATTGGGGAAAAAAATAAAAACTAAAACATATTATTATTTATAAAATTTATATTATATTTATATTGATTTTATTGTTTATTGTCTATTAATACTACGTTTCTCTTGTCTGTTATTTCTGCCACCTACATTAGTCTGTTGATATTTATTAATTTCTGAGTAATTGGTTGTCTGGAAGAGATCGCTTTTTAGCGATAAGACCGCCTATTGTTTACCTGAATTTTTATTTTTGTAATGTTACTGTACTGTTTTTGGTGATCAATAAAGAATATTTGTATTGTATTGTTGTATTGTATGAAAGAAGACTCGTTACGCAAAATTCCATCGATACTGGCAGCGTTCCCTCTTTAAATAGGTAGCTAAGCTAATTCTTTATGCGATGAATCTGCCAGCTCTATTTTTGTTATATTACATACTAAGTGATTTCACTACGGCGTGACAGCATCTCTATTTTATAATCAGCCTTCCCAAATATCGTGGCTTACAGGTGTCGGGTTGCGAACCGACGTGATGACATTAGTCCACTTTATGTAACGACTGACAGGCGTATGTGAAGTAGGACGATTGGGTAATATGGGCAAGCGATGGGTAATGAAAGGGCCGATTGGATAAAGGTTACACTGTTTACAGAACCCTTGTTTGTTTATAGTTATTTGTGTAACAAGAGAGCAAAATTATGTATTTACGGGGCGGGCGGTACATTGAATCCAGAGTGAAGCGAAGGATTACCTATACAATAGAATCCCTCGCTACGCTCAGGATTCTAAGTTAGAATCATGAGCGTAACGAGGGATTCAAGTGTTGACGCCCAAGACGAAAAAAATAATTTTGCTCCTGAGTGACACAATACAACTTTTCACACCGACTATGAGGAAAATTGACATAAAATGCTGTAAATAACTATTAAATCACAATAACAGTCATTGATAGTTTTGATTTCAGTAAAACGTATATTTTATTCTGACATTTTTTTTAACTATTACGAAAAATTCATCAGTTTTCATATAACGTTGTTAAAGTTAAAACTTGAAATTATGTTCGTTTTTAATCGTTTACGATGAAATTACAATCGATTATTTTAATAAGATCTGTATTCAATTGGCACATTGCGTAAATGTCACATGCCAATGAATAAATTAAAAAAAGTAGCATGATCAGAAAAGTAGCATTTTGATCCCTGTCGTTGGGGAGCAAACGCTACTTTTCCGAATGAAAGGTGTGGAAAAGTTATTGTATAATACAGGTAGAAGGTAAAATAGAGGGAAAAGTGCTGGTTTCTATACTTATACCCAGGGCTTTTACTGAATTCCAATGGGAATTCGCGAAACTTATATTTTCGGTTGTATTTACGTTGTAGATAAAAACCACATTGCCTTCTTTCTGCTTAGGTATTCCCCTTTAGTCTAGAGTGAGGGTTTACTAGGCAAGCGTGTTCCATCGTAGGCCACATCTTCGCTTTCCATCAGGCGTGATTGTGGTCAAACGCAAGCCTATATAATATTAAAAAAACCGGGTCGACAACTAGTCGTGTTTTAAATGCACCCATGTATAACAAACAGCTCGTAGTCCAAAGATAAGAATCTCAATCAATCTTTTCGGGCTTCAGACATTATCAACCGACGAAAACAAGAGGAGGAGGTTCTCAATTCGACGTGTATATATTTTTTTTTTAGATATTTATTTTTGCTTTATTGGCACCTTTTTTAGGGTTACCATATAAGTTGTTCCCGTGAACTTTGAAAGGGGGCCTGTGCCATTTCACGTGAAATATTTACAAATATTTGCATTTGGACTTGAACACAAATATTGAGAAACAATAACAATAAATAAAACTTAACTATAAACTAATAAATATCTAACTTGAAAACTACTAGATTTAGGCCGGGGCCGCACTGGTAAGGCGACCGGCGACCCGACGCGACGGCGACTAAATCAAACATAGTTAATTTAGTCGCCGTCGCCGCTGCGGACGCTGCGGACGCTGCGGCCGCTCACATAACTCGAACTATGTTTGATTTAGTCGCCGTCGCGTCGCGTCGCCGGTCGCCTTGCCAGTGCGGCCCCGGCCTTAGTCTAAAAAAGGCCCCCGTGACATCGTACCCAAAAGGCTGGCAGCATTCTCTCGTTGAATGGCGATGGCGATTCGTTGAGAGAGATAGCTGCCAGCCCTTTGGCACATGAATAAATACAGAGCAGAATAAAAAGTTCAAACAACGTCGCGCACGCATTACACTACTACACGCACAACATATGTGTGCGTGACCTGTCACAGACAGGACGGGGGGGGCGTGCACCGGCGCCCGCTCGGAGACAAACCGGTTTGAACTAGCTCAGTGAGTAGACAAAGTTCAGGTGTGCCGCCAGCGACGACGCGACCGTTTAGCGTTTAGCTACATAGTTCGGGTGTTCGGTTGTTTTTAAAGATGCCTACCTGTTGTAGTGTTTGTAGATATACAGATATTAGATATTTAGGTACTTGTTTGAATAAAATATTTTGATCGTTAATATATTTTTTTACCGAGCGACAACCCTATGATAAATAGGTAAGAATTTCGAGCACTGTTCGGAAGCTTTTCTTCTGCTCTGTATTTATTCATGTGCCTTTGGTATCCAGTGGTGTCGACCAGACGCTTTTGCACTTCATTAACCATTAGATGTATATCGGTATATTGGATTCATTATTGTGATATCTTGTATAAGCCGGAGATGAGATGATACTAATTAGGTTTCTTTACGCTTCTAAGAAAATAAATTTTCTATGCATTAGCAAAACAAGGAAAGTCATTTCGTGTGAATATGCATTCAATTGTCATCACAGTGATCATCCCACGTCGTCGAAGCTCTTATCTCAAAATCTATAAATTGATAAAGAAGCTTTACTCACTACACTTTAAGGCTCAGTTTAGTGAAGATCATTGACTTGAGATACGAGATTTATTAACCTGCTCGTAGTGAATGTGCTATTGTTGAAAATCTGGGCTAATCTAGCCTGGATTTTCACTAAGATGAAGTTCAGATGCTTAATGTTAGACTTATTAAATACTGTATAGATTCAGGAGTTACGGAGGTCCATGTTAAAATAAATGGAATACTTATTTTGCTTCTCCACGAAGTAGAGGTTATCATGTAAAATGGCGTGCGTTGAAAATACTTATACTTTTTTATGCAGTTTTATCGTCCTCCCTCCGTATTGATGATAAAAAAATAAACGCACACACAACTAAATCGACAGCCAAAAGAACCACCACTATAAATAAAAATCTGAACACGCGTTTCGGCGAAATTTAGCATTTCATTAACTCGGACTTAAGCTTTTTGTTAGGAAATCGTTCTCAAAAACACTAGAGGTAGGGCACTGATGTTTTAAAAACGCCACTTTCCCCGATACAATGCTGTTTTGTACTACCCTAAGTTCATTTTTTATTTTAGGTAAGGATTCTTTCTACACGTCCATGTTGCTAAAACTGTGACAGTGGACGCCGTTCAGCTAAAAATCAGTACAGACTTGCCTTCAAAAACGAGTTACACGAGACTTGAGCTTATCTCTTAATTCTTGTATGAATCATATTATTATGTCTCCTTGGACCGGGAAGATTACACAGAATAGAAAAAACAAACAAACAACAAAACACTTTTTCTAAAACGTGTAAGATTCACAGTGTCGGCGGCGGGAACGCACAGTCAAATAATTTGATTTCTATGCCACCACGGAATCATACCATTTGTATCAATAATTTTATTTGTGTATCAATGTTTATCATTGACGATAAATTTCACGGTGACAAGGTTCCATGGTGGCTTATAAACAAATTAGTTGACGGTAACATGGACAGGGATGTTTTGGAAATAATTCCGATCCGCATTGGCGAACCTTATAGTTTCAAATAGCTTATCTACTACCTATTGTGTTAAAATAATAAATTGTGTAAAATACTTTAGATGAACTTATCAAATAAAAACATTGCAGGTCTTTTTGAAAATATACCTTGTTGATACCTTCTCAACAGGGTTTTTCCGAACCGGTGATACATTCTTCGACTTTCATGTGAGTGCTTGTTATTATACCTAGCCTAACTAAACGAATAAAGATATTTTTACTTTGACTTTGATTAGTCAAAGATTTTAACAGAAACCGTTCGTTTCATGAATGGGGCTGTCCTGCCAATGAAAGCTAGTTTAAGGGAAGGAAAACTTGATAGAATTTGCCGTATTTTTGACTTCGATATAAAATATTTCGAACCATTTGAGTCCAATATTATTATTGCAGCTATTAGCCTGAAGAATTGGTCGTAAACCGCCTGTGCTGATTAAGGGTAAACTGCGCCTGCGATCAAAAAAAGACGAGCGTTAACTCGGGCGTCGGTCGCTTAGGGTGGCGCTATACAGAGTGAAATTTAAATTGAGACACAAAATTAGCTCTTGAAGCTCCGCTGCTGGAGCAAGGCCTCCTCGTTTCTTCCCCGCCCGTCTCTATCCTTCGCAAAATCCCGCTAAAATGGGTTAAAACGGTCTAATGTCATACCGCCACCTCCGTTTTGGCCTGTCCCTGCTCCAGTGCCCGTCGCTTGGAACCCAATCGGTGACGATTTTTGCCCAGCGATCTGGATGCATTCGGCAGACATGTCCCGCCCAGTCCCACTTGAGATTAGCGGTCTTTTCCCTATATTGACAATCTGAGTTCTGGAGCGCCAGTCGGTATTTTTATAAATGACATATGATTGCGGTCGGAATAAAAAAAAAATATATTAGGGGACAATCTTACACAAATCGACCTAGTCCCAAACTAAGCAAAGCTTGTACTATGGGTCCTAGACGACGATAAACATACTTATATAGATAAATAAATACTTAAATACATAGAAAACATGGAAAACATCCATAACTCAGGAACAAATATTCGTGCTCATCACACAAATAAATGCCCTTACCGGGATTCGAACCCAGGACCTCTTGCTTCGTAGGCAGGGTCACTACCAACTAGGCTAAAGCAGTCGTTAAAATAGTCGTATTTTTGATAAATGATATTATATGGTCCCATTCGGTGTCGAGACTCTTTGTGCGTGGGGTCCTAGCGCTTTGAAGCTCTTTAGGGAAATTTCAAAGAGGTTAATCGACGTCACAGGGGACCGAAGAGCTGGCAGCTTCCTCGGACAAAGAATTAGCTTAGCTATTCAAAGATGAAACGTTGCCAGTATCAACGGCACCATGCCTAAGAGGATTACCTTTCATATATTATGTACCTATGTTTTAGTTATAATTATCATTATTTCACATGTTTGTTTTATTTTTTCCTGTTGTGCTTATTTTTAGTCTAGAATAGTTGTACATATCTCTAATCTTCTCTATAAATAAAAATGAATCACCGAAATATTTGTACGCGCATAACTTCCGATCTACTGCCCCAAATTAAAAAAAAAAATATTAGGGGACAATCTTACACAAATCGACCTAGTCCCAAACTAAGCAAAGCTTGTACTATGGGTACTAGACGACGATAAACATACTTATATAGATAAATAAATACTTAAATACATAGAAATTGGATTAGTATTTAATATTTTTTTTTTGTTGCGTTTGTTACTGTCAGGAGAAGGTTCTTATTAAAATTTAGAATAAATACAACTGGGGCGAAGCCGCGGGCATAGCTAGTCTAATATATAAAAATCTTGTGTCACGGTGTTTGTTACCGAACTCCTCCGAAACGGCTTGGCCGATTTTTATGAAACTTTTTTTCTCTACACTCGGTAGGTCTGAGAATACGTCGTAGGCTTTTTTATACCCCTATTATTCGCTAACAGAGTCGCGGGCAACAGCTAGTAATGTATAAGTATTGTGTTGCAAGTAAAAAATATAATTTGAAACATAGATTAAATCATTGATAATAAATTAAAGTTATTTTCATTACACCACTTTCATTTGGACTGGACTAATGCAACGTTTGTCGCGTATAAATCGCAATTTCCGTCAGTCAGTGTGACGCCGGCCTTACTTCGCGCTCCCACGGTCCACTGGCGTGCATATTAAACCCGACGCCTAGCGATGGCGCGTTTTACGACCGGCTAACAAGGCACTGGCGGACGATGAAAACGGTTCAAACTAAAACGCTAAAATAACCAATTGACCAAGCCAAAAACTATGCGAAGCTTGTTTCATGGGTCAACATACCTACTTATAGATAAATAGATACCTACTTAAATGAATATTAGAGATCCATACTCTAAATCAAACAATCATAGGTACATATATTATCTGCTTCGATGGGGGATTATGTAAGTAATTATTATTAAAATGTAAATATTATGTAGGTAGACATCCATTAGGGTTGTCATCATCATTAAAAATAATATTTTAGGATTTTTTAATCATCACAAATCGATTGTACGTCGTTTGGATTACACAATATTTTCAGAAGAGTCTAAGGTTTCTTTCACCCGGTAAAGGTATGATCAGATTGGGGATGTTTTGAAGAAAGGTCACCAGCGAGCATGTAATAAACAACTAATTAGTGCTTTGGAAGCGAAAGATGTATGCCAGGATCGTAGCAGTTGGAAACAAATAGTCTCTGCCTACTCTTTTGCTGGCATGAAGTTGTACGTGTTATTCTATGTTAGATTTTCTCTTAGCTTCCCTCTATGCCTGCAATATGTATCTGCAATCCTCTGGTGGTGCAAGTGTCCATGGACAGTGGTACTCACTTACTGTCAATTGACGTATTTAGAGATGGAATTTAAATGAAATATAGGCTTAATCTTCTTTAAACTTTTAATTAGCACTCAGAACATCTTACATCAACAGATAACAATTCGCCATGACACTTTTTCTGTTTACGAGTGAGACAGACGGTGTGTGCCATATCTGTCTCATACACACTTATTACATTGTGTTTAAGACCCATGATACAACACCCCCTCTCAATGTAATAATAACCTTTTGACATATTTACTTAGTTAGACTACACATGTTTACAAATTTTAACAACATATTACACCTCAAAGCTTTTGTAAACATGTCAGCAATTTGTTCCCCGGTCTTGATATATTTAATACACAACTGTTCTTTATTAATGAGCTCTCTAATAAAGTGATATTTGATATCTATGTGTTTCAGTCTCTTAACACTATTAGTATTAGCAATTACTATAGCGGACTGATTATCGCAGAATAACATGGCTGGAGTTACATTTTTTTCATTAAAATCACACAACATATTACTTAGCCAACATGCCTCAGCTCCTGCCATACTCATTGCTACATACTCTGCTTCGGTAGATGAAATACTGACTGTACTTTGTTTTTTCGAGCACCCAGAAATCAAACAATTTGCATACATAAAACAGTAACCTGTGGTAGACTTCCTATCCCTCAGGTCACCCCCCCAGTCAGCATCACAGAATCCAACCAGCTTATCATCATTACACTCATAGGTTAATTTATAGTCTAATGTGTGTTTAATGTATCGCAGAACTCTCTTCAACGCCACTAATTGCATGTTACTAGCTATATCTTGATATCTACTCAGTATTGACACGGTAGCAGAAATGTCAGGTCTGGTACCGGAAGCTGCATACATTAAACACCCAATTATTTGTCTACATACATTTTCATATTCAGTTGTACACTTACTATTTTCAAGTTCCTTTGTATTAAAATTCTGGTCCATAGGAGTACTAATTGGTTTACATTCATACATATTGAATCTCTTAAGAACATTTTCCAGATAATTCTTTTGACATAATACTGTAACACAACTTTCTAAATTTTGTTTTACTTTTATTCCCAAAAATTCTGAGATTAAACCCAAATCCTTCATTTTAAATTCCTTGTTTAAGACTGATTTCAAATGTGACACATGTTTTTCATTACTACCAAAAATTACCATATCGTCAACATATATAAGTACATACATTTTCTCATTTCCTTCACATTTAGAGTACAAACACGAGTCACATTTGGATCTTTTAAAACCTTCTCTAATTAGAACAGAGTTTAACTTGTCATTCCAGTACTTTGGGGATTTTTTTAGGCCATACAATGCTTTATTTAATTTTGCAATACACTTGTTATTATCATAAGCACCATCAGGTAAGCTGATGTACACATTTTCATTTATTTCTCCGTATAAAAATGCTCCCGTTACATCCATTTGGTACACCGGTAAATTCAGTTTTGTTGCAACAGCTAAAAACAGTCTAAAAGAAGCTAGTTTTGCTACAGGGGCATATATTTCACTATAACTTAGTACATTATCCTGCTCAAAACCCCGAGCTACAAGCCTGGCTTTATATTGAATATCATTATTGTTTTGTTTTATTTTAAACACCCATTTAGTACTAATTACTTTCTCATTACCTGGCAGATTACAAACATTCCATGTATTGTTATCTTTTAGTGTCTTTAGTTCCTTCTGGATTGCCTCCTTCCACTTAGATGCCTCTGGACTTCTCATAGCCTCCTCATATGTTTTGGGTTCACAATCTTCTACCAAAACATTATTACAGGTATAGAATTGAGTCTGTTTCCTGACACGTTTGTTTTCAGAGTTTATGGCAGGTGTTTCAATATTCTCTACATCATTCCACTCATCACTGTCACTAGGTTCATAGAGACTGCCCTCGGACTCACCCTGTATGGTAAATAAGGTATCGTCACTTTCAACATCTTGGTCTTCAGAGCATTCCTCAACGTGATTGTGTATACCTGTATGTATGTATAACTGTTCTATGTTTTCGTTTACAAAAAGGATGTCTCTTTTGGTTTCCACTTCATTTTTATGCGGGAAAAACACTCTGTATCCTTTAGTTGTCTCTCCATATCCAACCAAGATACCCTTTTCACTTTTCGGGTCCCACTTGTGCCTTTTTTCTTTTGGTATATGGACATATACTGAAGTACCAAATACTTTCAGGTTATTAATGTCAAATGTTCTATTTGTCCATAATTCAAATGGAGTTTTTCCATTAATTGAGCTTTTCCCAGTTCTGTTAATTACATAGGCAGCTGTATTTACACTCTCTGCCCACAGTTTAATAGGTAAGTCCTTTGCACATATCATTGTTCTGGCCGCTTCTACTAAAATACGATTTTCTCGTTCGGCGCGACCATTTTGTTCCGGCGTATAAATCACCGACGTTTGATGTACTATTCCCTTTGCCAGGAACAGTTCTCGCACCTCATTATTTACGAATTCAGTTCCATTGTCACTACGGAATATCTTTACCTGGTTTCCTGTTTCGTTTTCGGCCTGAGCAATGAAATTCTTTATACACAATTTAATTTCATCTTTTCTTTTTACAAAAAACACTTTCCTGTATTTTGAAAAATCGTCCTTAAACACGACGAAGTATCTGGAACCTCCAATGGATGTCTCTTCCATCGGGCCGCATGTGTCCGCATGAATTATTTCACAAGTCTTTGAGCTGACGTTTTCACTTTTAGGATAAGGCAGACGGTGAATTTTGCCCTTCATACAACTCTCGCATGTCGGTGAGTCGGACACTTGAGGTGTATTAACGTCAACATTATTCTTCTTCAGCACGTCTTTCACATATATCATGTTCTGGTGTGCCATCCTTTCATGCCATTCATGCAGATCTGAACGCTTAACATCTGCAACGTTCGCTATGCATGTATTAAAATAGCGAAAGTTCAAGTAATACATGCTTCCATTTCGCTCCGCTACAGCCATCACTTTGTTTTCTTTGTAAAACTTACATTCAGTTTCCCCTGTCATAATAATATAGCCTCTACTTGTTGCGCAGTTCACAGAAAACAAATTTGTTTTCAGTTCGGGAACACAAAGCACGTTATCTATGGTAGTGTCAATCCATTCATTACTGTTCCACACTTGCACTGCCACCTGTCCGCAGCCCTTGACACTAATTTGCGTTCCGTTTCCTACAATCACAGATTTATTTTTTACGGCGGAGTATGAAGTGAACAGATCGAAATCGCAGCACATATGCTCACTTGCACCAGAGTCCACCAGCCATTTTGTTTTATTGAAATGTCTAAAATCACTGTTCTCGTTCGTGACCACAAATGCGTTACTTTCTTTGTCCTTTTTATAGCGGCACTGACTTTTTAAATGTCCTACTTTATTACAATAGAAGCATCTCAGTTCCGGACGCTGATTATTGTAATTACGAAAATTGTTCGTATTATTATACCTGCACTCACTTTGGAAATGTCCGAGTTTATTACACTTAAAGCATTTCACAGTTTTCTTGTCTATTTTCTTAGCCACAAACGCTGCCGATGATTGCGCACTCCCGCCTTTTTCTTTAATTCTCTCTTCTTCTATTAATAATCTTGCGACTAGATTGTCGAACGTCTGCTTATCATCTGGAGCAGATTCCCATGCAGAGACAAAATGCTTATAATCCTCCGGTAAAGACATCAGAATCCTTGTTATGACAAACTTGTCAGATATGTCTTCGCCGAGCTGTTTCAGTTGGTTCTGCATCTCCTGTATTTTTGATAAAAACACAGACATATCTGAACTTTCATCATACTTAAATTGGAAGAAGCGTTGTTGTACGATATGAATGCTCGTTTCAGATTTCTGTTCATAAACACTTAGTAATTTTCGCCACATACTCGCAGAGGTGTCACACGAGATGATGTGCAACATGACTTCTTCAGACATTCTTGTAACCAACAGCGTTTGGGCTTTCGCATCTTGAGCTTCCCAACGACCGCGTTGTTCTTCATCCTCAGGTTTGACCGTAGTTCCGTCCACTATTTTGTAAAGACCTTGACCCCGCAGTACTACGGACGTTTGGAACTTCCATATATTCCAATTCCTGGAACCTTCCAGTTTTAAACATTGACTGTTGTGTATTGACTCCATCTTTGTCTTCCTTTCTGTGGGCTTTCCTGCCTTGTTCAAATATTCTGAATAAGTAAATTCCTTCCCGACTTAACCTCAAAATGGCTACCACGCGCACACTGCCGGTTTTCGTTTTTGCACCACAGTATTTTCCTTCAGCATATATTTATTTTCCCGTTCTAGTTAGTGGCCTGGGCCCATAACCAGATGGAATTTAAATGAAATAATATGGCTTAATCTTCTTTAAACTTTTAATTAGCACTCAGAACATCTTACATCAACAGATAACAATTCGCCATGACACTTTTTCTGTTTACGAGTGAGACAGACGGTGTGTGCCATATCTGTCTCATACACACTTATTACATTGTGTTTAAGACCCATGATACAACATTTAGACGTCTACCACCTTATTTTATAAAAAAAAATAGACGGACAACGAAGTGATCCTACGAGTATAAGATGGCGTATAATTGAAAATGAAAACCAAAAATATCTAATTACGATTAGTTACGTTACGTTGGCTATTTCCGCCAACGATTGGGCCTGGCCATTCAACGCGGGAACGCTGCCTGCCTCCCAGGAACTATGCCGTCGGGTGATACCCTAAAAGATATATTTAATTTATAATTTTTTAGTTTTAGGTTCAGTTTTTATTTTTCTTATATTTAATTTTATAAACTGTAAATAAAAATAACATTAGGTTATTTAAGTATTTTGTATTTTAATGTTTGAACAGTCGTTCGTAAATAAATTATTTAACTTACGATTAAAGCTATAAATGTATAAATATATAAATCCAAATAAGTGTTCAAGTTCAAGCGTACAGATGCTTAGTATAAGTTTTCCTTCACTTCAATACTTCTCGATCGCGTTTACGTAAAAATTTCAATTCTATGGAAACATGGACGCGCGGCCGCGGAGGCGCTGAACATGTTTCCCTAGTAATTGATTTTTTTACGTAAAAGCGATCGAGAAGTATTTTGGTGAAGTAAAACTTATACTAAGCGTACAGTACTGTACGCTTAGTATAAGTTTTCTTTCACTTCAATACTTCTCGATCGCGTTTACGTAAAAAAAACAATTACTAGGGAAACATAGACAGCGCCTCCGCGGCCGCGCGTCCATGTTTCCATAGAATTGAAATTTTTACGTAAACGCGATCGAGAAGTATTTTGGTATTAAACATCCAAGATTGGAGCACACTTTTTTTTCATACAAGTCTCTGCCCCAACCGGGAATCGAATCTGGGCGGGACCTTAAGCTTCGTAGTGAGGTTTTCTAACCACTATACGGTTGTCAAAATTTTGCATGAAATTACCGAAGTTTTGTTTTTATTCAATGAAAGAGATGAAGAAGCGTTACCACAAATTGGGGATGTCTATTTTTTTGTAACGTATTAATTGTAAATCGAAAACCATTTCGAGATAAATGCTTTTTAAATCGTTTTCGGCAGTTATTTAATTTTAATATAATGATATATAATATAATATGTATTTACGTATGTATTTATCTATATAAGTAAGTTTATCCGTTGTCTAGTACCCACAGCAGAAGCTTTGCTTAGTTTGGGATAGTGTCCGACCGAAGTTTCGGTTTCGGTTTCGGTTTCGGCCAATTTCGGCCAAAAAAGTGATTTCGGCCGAGGTTTCGGTTTCGGCCAGAATCCGGCCGAAAACTTCGGCCGGGCCGAAATTACTTCGCGGCCTCTCGCGGCTCTCGTATCGGGAGCGCTCGGCTTAATTCGGACACGCTCGGCCGGGTAGGTATAGGTAATGCATCGGCAGCCGGCCCAGCTGGGACCAGCGACAGTAGTATGTATGAGTGTTGTTTATTTATTAAATTATTATTTACTTTTTAGAATCTGTTTGGCGACCGCTTTAGCCTAGTTGGTAGTGACCCTGCCTACGAAGCAAGAGGTCCTGGGTTCGAAACCCGGTAAGGGCATTTATTTGTGTGATGAGCACGAACATTTGTTCCTGAGTTATGGATGTTTTCTATGTATTTAAGTATTTATTTATCTATATAAGTATGTTTATCGTCATCTAGTACCCATAGTAGTCGACTACAAAAAGATCGATACCGCCAAAGTTACAAAGATATGTATACACACCTTTATTGACTTAACATTAAGGTCGTGTATACATATTTTTGTAACTTTGGCCGTATCGATTTTTTTGTAGTCGACTGTACAAGCTTTGCTTAGTTTGGGACTAGGTCGATTTGTGTAAGATTGTCCCCTAATATTTATTTATTTTATTTGTTACTGCATTTTATGCTGTGATTAATGAACAATACGTTTGATATTAGGATTGTGAATTTAGTTTAGACGTGATAAGAATAGGTTATTTGTTTTGAATAATATAATACCTATGCCAAGACATTTTTCATTAAAAATAATCGGTTTTTATTATGTTTAACAAAAAAAGTAACTGTTCTCATATAAGAAATCCTTGCAATAACCTTTTCCTTACGATCTGTACAGTAATTTTGAATATTTTGTTTGATATGATACGTCTTCAAAAATTTCGGTTTCGGTTTCGGTTTCGGCCGAAATCAGAAAAAACCGAATATTCGGTTTCGGTTTCGGTTTCGGCTAAAAATCGTGTTTCGGTCGGACACTAGTTTGGGACTAGGTCAATTGGGATTGATCATTTTTTCTAACCCCCCTTTTTATTTTTTTTATCGAAAATATAGAGCATTTTAAGAGACTAATTTGAATATTTCAGCAATTCATCACTACAATATTTTTTTATACTTAATTTATTGAAAATTTGAGATACGACTTCTCGTAAATTACATGCCGCGGCTGAATCTGTGTATAAACCACAGACATAATGACAAAAAAAATGTGTCACAATCGATGGTTAGTTGTCATCTGACAATGTCACTTTACATTACAATAACAATAACACTAAAGTTGCCGATTCTTCCAAGAGAATAGGTAAATAAACGATTTACGGCTATAGTATTTTTTGTATGTATAAAATAAAATGGTCAGAAGTGTTCCCTTGAAAGTTCTTTGGCGGATTTAATCCATACTTACATTAAAATGATCCTCAAAACAATAAGTACATCTTGTAAACTTTGAATTAACTTTGCGGCACCGCTTCTCTAATGCAAACAATTAATTTGTTTGGGCTATTGACAGAATCATTTCCACAAGTAGGAATGAAACACTTCCTGTATAAATCCATTATTAAAATATGAAAAACGCGAAGAATGTTTTTCAAAATTGTATCCTTAAACTGACAGATGATAACTACGTCGAAGTGACAGAGAATAGTATAGAGAAACTAGACGGACGGCTTTTTTTTTCTTGTTGCAAAAAATTTCAAAGTTAATGCCCACAGAAAGGTCAAACAAAGGTCAAACATTATTTTGCAAAAATACACACGATCGTTTAATATTTTTTTACTACAATGTTATAAAATGATTTAATAAACCTATTCCTCGAAATGGTTTTGGAATTAGACCACATTGTAAAAAAGTGATCAATGCCAATTGGTGTCAATCGTCCTATGATTTATTTATTTCTTAGTTTGAATATTCTAAATCTCTGCAACTCCTAGTCATTTTTTTCCGTTAAACTAACATACCTTTCGAATGTACAAGCTAATAATAATCATTACATGTTAAAAAAAAATAACGAGTGGGCTATTCCGTTCTTTAACTAACAATAGATCAAATGGGCAAAGTTAGTTAAATAAAAAGCACAAACATAATGTTTTCCGTGGCCGAAAGTGCATCACTCCTTTTAATGCCCGAGATATGTTATTGCACTTCGACTGGAAATATGGGCAATTTAACTTTTTCCACTCTTTTTTAGGTATTAAGTAAAGTAATTGTAGCTTGAACTATTAGAGTTACGAGGGGCGTTCAATATAAAGTGAGAATGAGATGCAAACTCTTTTAATATTACGAAATTAAATACTGGCCGGTAAAGCTAATCTATCTAGCTGATTGCTATGAAAAAAAAAACTAACTGTCTTTTGTTTAAAAAAATATACGGTAATTTCTTTGCAATGCTATTGAGTACGTTAGCGAAAATGGAGAAAATTGAACTGCGCGCCGTTATCAAATACTTGTATTTGAAAAATTTTTCTACGGACCAAGTCAATTTGGATTTGCGGGACACTTTAGGGTCTAATGCTCCTCCGTATTCGACAGTCGCACGTTGGTGCGCCGAATTTAGACGTGGAAGAACATCGACAATGGACGACCCCCGCTCCGGACGCCCTACTACAGCAGTAACTGAAGAAATTGTGAAAAAAGTCGAAAACTCAGTTTTGGCG
This sequence comes from Archips crataeganus, assembly GCA_947859365.1. Classification (NCBI taxonomy): domain Eukaryota; kingdom Metazoa; phylum Arthropoda; class Insecta; order Lepidoptera; family Tortricidae; genus Archips; species Archips crataeganus. The sequence goes on from OX402048.1 coordinate 22,579,289, forward strand.
GATCGTCGTGTCACAGTTCGTTTTATTGCTGAAAATGTAAAGATTTCAACGGGGAGCGTGCATAATATTTTACATGAACGCTTGGGTATGAAAAAGGTACCTGCGCGTTGGGTACCAAGAATGCTTACTGACACGCAAAAACAAACTAGAGTAGAGATTTGTCAAGAAGCTTTGAACCTGATGCAGCAAGACCGGGAACTTTTTTTGGCGCGATTTATAACAATGGACGAAACATGGCTCCATCATTACGACCCTGAAACGAAACTGCAGTCTATGACATGGAAAAGGCCATCATCTCCAACTCCGAAGAAATTCAAGGTGAGCCCATCTGCCGGTAAGGTCATGGGCTCTGTTTTTTGGGATGGTAAAGGGGTATTAATGATTGAGTATCTCGAGCATGGAGCCTCTATTACGGGCACTTTATACGCCAAACAAATAGCAACATTGCGCAATGAGATCCGCGAAAAACGGCGAGGTAAACTCTCGAAAGTTGTGCTGTTCCACCAGGACAATGCCCCGGCACACAAGTCCGCCGTTGCAATGGCTGCAATTCGTGATGCTGGGTTCGATATCCTTAAGCATCCTCCGTATTCACCAGATCTTGCTCCCAGTGATTTCTACCTATTTCCGAGATTGAAACAATACCTGAGAGGCCAGAAATTTGAAGACGACGACGCGGTAGTCGCTGCAGTACAAGATTTTTTAAGTACTCAAGATGAGACCTTTTTTAAAAATGGAATTTTAAGTTTAGAAAAAAGATATACTAAGTGTATTATGCTAAAAGGTGACTATGTCGAAAAATAAAATGACATTTAGTAAAAGTTGTTTATAACATACTCATTCTCACTTTTTATTGAACGCCCCTAGTATTATTGTTATTGTTACTGTAAAGCCAGGGTATGTATGTACTACGGGGTACCCATTATCATCATTACAGCCGAAATACATACGTCCACTGCTGAACATAGGCCTCCCCCAAGGCTCGCCGAACAGATCGGTCCTGCGCCATCCGCATCCTTATGAAAACCATCATCATCATCATCATTTCAGCCGAAAGACGTGCACTGCTGAACATAGGCCTCCCCAAGGCTCGCCAAACAGATCGGTCCGGCGCCATCCGCATCGAACGCGATCCCGCAACCTTAACCAGGTCGTCGCAACAGGTTCAGGTGGTATGAAAACCATATTATATGTATAGGTACATAAGTTATTTGTGTGTCTTGTAAAAGTGAATAAATAGGTATCTTCTTTTTTTCTTTCTTTCTATATACAGAAGGGTCTAAAAACAATATTAACTATCAGATAAAAACAACCATAAGTTAATCGAGTATTTTTACCCGTAAAAACCGGCCAAGAGCGTGTCAGACACGCCCAGGATAGGATTCCGTAGCCGTTACGAAAAAATCCTTGCATATATGTGTTTAGCCATGGTTTTAGAATACAGAGTAGGTACCAAAAGAAACGTAGCAGCGTAAGCGTTAAACTTAAATTGAATCTAATGATAATTTAACTTCAGTGCTGAGGATGCCATTTATTTCTTTAAGATCCTTACTCAGCAACCACAAAGGTTAGTTAATTGCAGAATAATGAGCATCAGTTGTAATTGGTTTATTCTTGACCCGCTTCATTATATTATTGCGGTACTTCCACGAGATTTCGCAGCAGTAATTTATATTTAACTACTTGTCTAAGATCTCACCTATGACCGACCTTCACTCGTCTTACCGGATGAAAACTATTTATATATTATCAAAGATGTTCTTAGAAAAATTCACGTTAATGTCTACTTTGTAACTTTGCCCATTCAAAACCACATTATGGAAGAGTCTAGTAAAAACATTATGTGGGCGGTCAGCTAAAACTAACCTTAAGACGATGTGCCATAATTTTAGTGCAATAATAAAATCTGGAGCGAGTTTATCCTAATGGGCAAAGTTACCCTTCAGGACCAAAATAACCCTACTTTAGGGTAATGAAATTTGACCCACCTAGAGGTTGGATTAGCTTGAAATTGTGTACAATTTTGGCTGAGTGACAATAAAATAATACTTACAGTAAAACAAAGTTATGCCACCAACGAGGCTTGTAGCAAAATGTTTTTTCAACAAAATTCGAAGTATATTTAGTATAATTTAGTTTAAAACAATAAATTCTATTAAAATTGTACAATCTTAATATATAAAAGAAGAAACTGACTGACTGACTGACTGACATATCAACGCACAGCCCAAACTACTGGGCCTAGAGATTCCAAATTTGGCATGTAGGTTCCTTATAAGGTCTAGGGGTGCACTAAGAAAGGATTTTTCAAAATTCACTCCCTAAGGGGGTAAAAAGGGGGTTCAAAGTTTGTATGGGGAAACAAGATTAGTTCGACTATTTTAATCGAACCTTCACAGAAATACTCCTAATGATAAATGAGTAAACACGTGTTTCAGGTTTTTTGAGAATTCAACCCCTAAAAGGGGGGAAAGGGGTAACAAAGTCTGAAAATCAACATGGGTGTTGTTTCTATGGTTTATCGGGTCGCTGGTTATGAAAACAACAACGGTTTTAAAATCCGACGTGGCAGACGTAAAATACCATCTCCCTGGATGGGGTGCGATGGGGTTGAAATATCTAAATAAACTAAATGACTGTTGGTATATCAACGCGCAGTCCAAACCACTGGACCTAGAGACTTGAAATTTTGCATATAGATACCTTATACAATGTAGGCATCCACTAAGGAAGGATTTTTGGGAATTCCCACGGGAAAGGGAAAAAACGGGATTTATATATTCGATTCCGAGTGACCCTATCTCAGTAGCTATAATAACTAGACTTTTCAAATTTGATACACAAGTAGGTATTACATTACTTAAAACATTAATTTCAGGATTTTTCAAAATTCCCACGGGATAAGGAAAAAACGGGATTTATATATTCAGTTCAACGGGATCCTATGAACTATAAATACTAGACTCTTCATATTTGGCATAGAAGTAGGTAATTATAATAGTAAAAAACAGGTTTAAGGATTATCGGAAATTCCCACGGGATAAGGAAAAAACGGGATTTTTCGTTTTACTGGTCGTAGAAAGCCGAAATTCGGCATGTAGGTTGCTTGGGGAGTGTAGATGATCATTGAGAGAGGACTTTCCAAAATTCCCACGGGAACGGGAAAAACGGGATTTTTCGTTTTACTGGTCATAGAAAGCTGAATTTTGGCAAGTGGGTTCCTTGGGGAGTGTTGAGCTGGATTGAGAGAGGACTTTCCAAAATTCCCACGGGAACGGGGAAAAACAGGATTTTTCGTTTTACTGGTCGTAGAAAGCTGAAATTCGGCATGTAGGTTGCTTGGAGAGTGTAGAGGAGCATTGAGAGAGGACTTTCCAAAATTCCTACGGGAACGGGAAAAACGGGATTTTTCGTTTTACTGGTCATAGAAAGCTGAAATTTGGCAAGTGGGTTCCTTGGGGAGTGTAGGGGAGCATTAAGAAAACATTTCCCGAAATTCTTACGTGCACGGGAAAAAACGGGATTTTGCGTTTTACTGGTTGTAGAAAGCTAAAATTTCAAAATTCATAAGTTTATACTGTAAAAAAGGAGGAGGTTATGCATTCCACTTTATGTATTTTTTTATGTAGGTATGTTTACCGATTTCTCGGTCAATTGTGGACCTGCTTGCTTGCTTGCCTGTATGCTTGCTTGCTTGATATCTTGTTTCTTTGGAATACTCGTAGTACACGCGAGCGAAGCCGCGGGCAAAAGCTAGTTTTTGTATAATTAACTGATAATAATTGTTGTTGTTGATGTGTTGTGTTGTTTGTGTTTTGTATGTGTTGTGATGCATAGGAAAATTAGTGTCTAAGTCCCGACGAGTTGTGGTGTAGGGGTTTAGCACGCAGCACGAAAGGCTGAGGAGCTGGGTTCGATTCCCAGAGCCGGTCTTTTTTCTGGGTTTTTCTGTGCGTCCATGTTTCAGTTTGTATTTAGTACGATATATGTAATTGTAAATTAGGCATGGCATTCTGAACAAGAACTCATTAAAAGAGTAATATGCCCTGTCGGGGTTAAAAAACGTTTAATGCTCTTGGTGTTTTTTATTTAATGCATTTATTCAACGTGGAGACACTTTCACACAGACAATTAGAAAAGCGGTAAGCAAGTCTTGCGAATGTTTTGCAAAGTCTATCATTATTCATTAGTTCATTACCAAGAAGAATATAGCTGAGACATTTATTTTTAAATAAAAATAATGTTACGAAGAGCGTTTCTACACAGCTTCTTTATTCTTGGAGCTAAAACTATTAAGTCGTTGTAGTTTTTCGTCACTGTATGCAATGTCCGACCCAACAGCTTAATTATATGATGGCTTACGGGCCCTTTGTTTTCTTTCGTCTTGTCTGATGGCTTTACACAACTATTTGTATGTAGATAGGCCCGGAAGTGTCTTGGCCTCTTGAGGTTACCTACATCAAGTATTGCAAATTGTGACAGCGGAAGGGCTTACGATATTGACAGTACCTAAAACTTGGCCCTCCCCTATCATGTAACATGTTATGTCACTATTAAACGACAATATAATGACGCATATAGCCTTTTAGCATGTCAACTCTAGTAAACTCCCATAAGTTATGCGCGGGACCGAATTTAGACGAAGGTATCCCCCACAATAGAAGTTAAAAAAAAACAAATTTCGACGGGACAGCAACTACTTATTCAGTGTTTTTTCAACCATTTCTAGGGTTGCGTGTCTCAAAAGGAAAATACGGAACCTTATAATATGATCACTTTGTTGTCCGTCTGTCTGTCTGTCAAGACCCTTTTTCTCAGGAACGCGTGGAGGTATCAAGCTGAAATTCATATTAACTACTCAGGTCTACTGTCCCTTGGAGCTGTGAAAAATCAAACTTCTAAGCCAACGCAATCAAAAGATAGGCACAGCCGTGCGCGAGTCCGACTCGCAATCGGCCGGTGTTTCCCCCTTGGAGCCCCTCTATTCGTCTTAAAGGTTCCAAACCTCAAAACCCGACCCTGGTTGTTTAGACGGAAAAAATATCAAGGAGGAAATTTCAAATATATGTGTAGGTACATTTTTTTTTATTAGCCTGTTTTGGTGTCCCACTGCTGGGCAAAGGCCTCCCCTCTCTTGCTCCACTCTTGCCTATTCATCGCCAGCTCCTGCCATCCCACGTGATAAACATCTAGGTCGTCCCTCCATCTCCGCTTTGGTCTGCCTCTACATACATACATTTTTTTTTGTTCTACGTGTTATCATGCGATCAGTCCAATGACTATGAGCAGATAAGTTGCGTATGAATATATATATATATATATATTTATTTTAAAATGTAATTTTAATTACTTAAGAATGTAACAAATTATTTACATTAAATAGACGTGGGAATAGACAAAACTATTACATAAGTAACTATTGTTAAATAATAATAAATATAAGTGTCCATAGAAAATTTGAATTGTGAATTGAATAGTATGTTAATACTGACGAATGGACCGTGACGGCGCCGGCGCAGCCAAACGGAACAAACATCCTTTCAGCCGTGCTGCAATATAATAGGGTGCAATTTTAAATGGCGCAAATGATGGTTTTTGCGGAAGATAAAAAGAAGTCTAACCATCTTTCAAAATAATAACGTAGGTACTGTTATTTCGCTTGTGTTTTTTTTGAAGTCAGGTTCACTTCAGGTCAATGGCAGAAAGTTTAGGTACCAGGAAACTATATAACTAAGTATAAATTAAAAAATTATAAAACGCCCAACGCAATTATGTCATACTTATGTTTGAATATAAAGTACTTAAATGCCCATTATGCGTCTAAGATTCCTTCTACAGCTAACAAAAGAGCTGATAGGATAGGATTTTCCCGGAATTCCCATGGGAACGGGAATTATACAGGCGGGTTTTTTTTTCATCTAGTAAGTATTGAATTTATTTGTGTAATGGTATATACTCACGAGCAGAATAATTGCATCACTTTGCATACATGTACACCTAATAACTTTGTGAACCTTTAAATAACTTTGTAAAATTTTAAAATTTCATAGTGCTTAAATTTCAAGGAACAGAATCACATAAAAATAATTTCAGAAAACCAAGGAAAGCCGGTTATTGGGTGCACATGAAAAAGCAAAGCGATGCAATTATTCTGCTGGTGAGTGTACTGTAACTAGTGTCACTTTAATGGCGGCGCTGTCAAAGTGCTACATGTCAGACAGCGGATACAAATCAAAGTCCGTAGTATAATCCACGCGTAAATTGTGAAGATTTCCAAAATATGTAATGCTATTTCAAACCAGTTAAAGTACAACTTGGACCGTCTACGACATCAACTTCAATGTCAAATGAGTTCGTTGCTAATTTGATATGTAATAAATGCATTAACATTGTATTGTAATTAAATAACTACAGAAAACGATTTATAAAAGCCTTTATCTCGAAACGGTTTTCAATTTACTCCTTACAAAAAATAGACTAACCCAACCCAATTGATGAAATTATGGTTTAAATAAAAAGTGTAGGTATTGATCGGATTTGATATGAATTCAAACCTAGAGGTATTTTTGTGTATTTAGTTTAAACTACTACTACACTAGTTTGCTCGTGTGTAAAAAGTAAAGTACCTAACTAAGGTGAGTTCCAAAATAGTTGAACACCTACCTACTCGGTCGTGATAAGTAATAACACCGAGACAGTTTGAAATGTTGTAAATTTTGACACTGACAAAGTTAGGGGTTAAGCTACTTTTGCACTTTATTGTACCTTGAACTTGAACTTTATTGTTGTTAGATTTAGGAATTGAATTGAAATTTTAAAGTGATTCATTAAATTTACATGGGAGGGAATTCCCATTTAACGGTGCTAAGGAATACCTTCGCCTCCTTCGCCAAATTTCATGTACTTATCATCTAGACTTCTTTTTTTATAAAACAGGTATACCTAGCTAGGCTTACGTTTGAGCGCAATCACGCCTGATGGAAAGCGAATACCTATGAGGCCCACGATGAATGGAGCGACGGATGGAGGGGTGCTTAGTGTTTGGGATTTTAAATGTTTAGGTAAGTACCTACATCCCGATTCTGTGCGAATCTCGGGAAAAAGTATCTTGTTTGTTACGAGTATTCCCAAAATCCAGACGTACCTACCTTTCACTTAAATTCATCCGGACCACTATAAAGCGTGACAGCACAAATACACACATTATGCAATACCCACGCATAGATATACATAATATCTTTGTTGTACATGGGTGTGATAGTTACTAGGAGTAAAAAATATCTATTAGAAGTATCTCATTTTTATAAGTTGTCGTTTTCAAATCAAATAAAAACAATGAAAAAACTCAAGTGCCTACATTTATTGCTGTAGCAAAACTGATTATTGCTGCGATATTGCTGTGTACAAAATGTGAGGCATTTGTTTTTTTAATTGTTAATTATGTCCTAAACTCCTGCACCAACCAAATTATATAACTATTCGCTATATTTTTAGTTTTTAGCGGTTGAATTTCCAAACATCCGTTCTTACTTAGTACATGTGTACTCCATAAAAGAAAAGCCTATGCATAAAACCAATATCATTGTTCCAGTAATTAAAGCTGTGGTTTAAATATCAGTCAGTCAGAAGTCCATTAGATTCTTCTATAAATTATGTAAAATCCCTAAAATAACTTCAGGAAGCAATAAAACACACATAAGTAGATAATTTACGATAATACGTGCACTGAACAATAATAATGCGATGATACTAAAGATGCAATTTGTTATTCTACGTGCGTACATAAATTCAACTTCAATAAAACAGTGCTCATGCAATCTATACTAATAATTATTATAGGGCTGAAGAGTTTGTTTGTTGTTTGTTTGAACGCGCTTATCTCAGGAACTACTGCTCCGATTTAAAAATTCTTTCAGTGTTAGATAGCCCATTTATCGAGGAAGGTTATAGGTTATATATCATCACGCTAACAACAATAGGAGCGGAGCGGAGCGGAAGAATGTTGAATGAACGCTTGACTTGGGAGTACGGTGGTGAATTTGAACGCGGGTGTGCGGGGGGGTTTGGTGGGGGGGTCGGGTTGGGAGGGGGTGCGCGGGGGGGAGGGGGGGGGTTGAGGGGGGTAATTTTTTTTATATCGAGGAACTAAGGAGAGCCATAATTGATGAAAAAGCAAATTGGATAAAAAAAACAAGCTGCCCAAATTACTAATTCCACGCGGACGGAGTCGCGGGCAAAAACACTTAGTTGGTGTTTGCTAAAACTGTAGTCCCTATGACACTGTCACCATTGGGTTCGACAAGATTCTTGGGTTCGACATTATCACATCACGCTATGTCAACGTGCCATAATAAATGTCTAGATTAGAATAGAAATTATGTAATATTATTGTACTAATGTAGATTGAAAACGGTTATTTTAGTAAATCGTGCGTTGGACATTCATTGCATCGCTTTGCCTGACAAGGAAAATCACCCTTCGAAGCACAATATACAATATGCAAAATGTACCTACACTACATGCAAAACGTATGCGTAAACGTAACGTAACGTACACTGTTAAAATGAACAATAAGCAAAATGTACACAATGCGTATTGCAACAACGCAAAATGTACAAAAGCAAAAAGTATATTCTCTAAATACGGAATCATTTTCCAATTTGTATATTTTCCGAAGGTACTTTTTGTACGTTCGGCGTGTTTCACAATATAATTAAGTATGCGTTGAGTAGATTTTGCTATTGGCTACATTTTGCGTGTAGTGTACAATTTTGCGTTTTCTGCATTTTGCTCCGAAGCGGAAAATCATTATAACGATTACTATGAAAACGTTCAAAGACGGGTCAGTAAACAAATGTTTCGACTGTACAATTATATTATACCATCGCTATTACGAGTTATGTACTATAATATTGACAAACTGGGTAAATCACTTCCACTTTATCGTATCTAAAAATCTTTCAACGGCCTAGACTTAGCAAATCAATTCAAATTCGACATCTTTCAGGACTCTTATACGTTCAATTAGGCGTAATATTTAATTGGCGTTCTTTTACTTTTCTTGTGTATTTTAATTAATGTTGTTATGTTTACTGAACATGAATAATGCTGTCGCATGCCTGTTATTGGTGCATGAGCGGGGGCCAACACTTGTAATTTTATGATTTGAAATGTTTTGTTTATGTACTGTTGGCATGTCTAAATAAATAAAATAAATAAGTGGTGCATACAACGTTTATTTAATATTTATTACGATGCTTGCAACGCTAGAACAGTGTGAATACACTAGGTATTGTACAACAAGCGACTCTATCAAAGTGCATACAGAATTATCACGGTGTTCGACACTAACATATCACATGCAACAATCACTACACCATCATGCCTTCTTACGTATCAGCGCGTCTCGAAGCGCGGTAGCGAGCGCGGCCAACGAGTTGCGTAGACCAGGGTGATGTCGCTCGAACATACCTACATCTAGAACGATGATGATGATGAAGTAGGCTTGTGGATCGTTTCTGTGCGATATTAGGGAAAATGAAGTATGTTTGGTAAAATAGATTCACCGTGGTGACTTAGGACAAAGTACAAACAAGGTAACAATAACAGGAAGAAGTTTGCGACATTTGGTAGGTATTGTTATCAAATAATAAATATTCTCATGCTCTGCTCTACCATAAATAGTTAGTGCCATTCACGAGGACTTGTAAATTTGTCGAAATTAGACATTAATAACATTGCAATAAGAACCACGGCACGCATCATCACCTGGATCTATACCTACTCTCTTTAATATCGTCGGGTAACAAGCAAAAGTCACTAAGTACCAAATTCCTACTTAAAACAAAGCTCGTATCTCAGTATGAAATTACTAACTAGATACGACTTTTTGAAGAGCAGCGACAGAAATTTTAGTGCGTTTTGCTTGTCATCCAGAGAAATATAAAATCTAAAAGTAGTCACAAGTATTTACAGTTGCACAAAGTATTACTATAGTGTTCGGTAAAGTCCGAGAAGTAAAATTGCTAAAGCTATAGCCCTTGTTTGAAGTTAGGGTAATTGACCCCTTCTGTCCCCAAATTCGGCGGCCACTGAGAGCGATAGATCAATACCATAAAGTATTTGCGTAAGGTCACGAAACGGTTCAACAGCCACATCTTCGGCGCTACCAAAATCAACGAATATCTCCTTGAACTAAAACCAATGACGATGCTACGAAGACTGTCCACGTCCCTGTGGCGGAGTAATAAGGGTTAAATTTAGTTTATGGACAAGTTATCGATTTTTGTAGCGCAAAAGAGACGTAGTTTGAAACATTTTGCGGCCTTAAGCTGCGTACGGACTGCGCGCACATTACGCGTACCCTACGCGACAGCAGCAACGCGTACAGCGTACGCGTACATAGCGTACGGACATGGCGTTCCAGGACACGCGTACCCGGGTACGCGTACCCGGGCTCGCGTAGGGTACGCGTAATGTGCGCGCAGTCCGTGCGCAGCTTTATGCATCCGCCGCTCTCAGGGCCTGCTTTAGCACCAGGGCCTCCCCAATAGAGGGCCCCCCACAACAGCGACTTCGAAAAATTGTTTAATGAAATCTCGACTGAAAAAAATGGTCGTTTTATTTCAAAAATAATTTGTGGCCAAGGGGCCTCCACTCTTTTTATGCCCCGATGCCTCCAGACCCGGCCGCGCTCACAGTTTCACTGTGGTAACGATAGTGTAGCTTTGCCCCGAACTCCAGTTTCAGCACAACTCTGGTAGAAAAGCAGTTAAGTATAAGCAGTACTTACAAACAGGATGGTCGTACAGTGGAGCTACACTAGCGGCCTCTAAAGGCCCCCCCGCCAACCTGGCAGAGAGGGCCTCCAAGAACTCCCGCACTGAACGCAGCTCACGACCTGCCTCCGTGGGCCCAGGATTCTCGAGTTCACATTCCTCCTCTGAAAAGACAAAAACAATTAATTAATAGCTGGAATGCGTGGAATGCTCATTGACGTATTGTTTATGTTGTAGCGACCTTCTGCGCCATCTAGACGTCAATTAGAGAAACCGCTATGTTCTACATCGCGCTATCGAAGTTTCTCAACTCGGCTGCAGAAATACAACTTCCAACTCTCTACCTTCGGACTTCGGTCCCCAGGCATAACATCCGCCTGGAGAGAGATCTTTCTATTGTAACCTACCCCTACAATGTGATCAAGACTACAAATGCCGTTTGAAAATTAATACTAGTTCTATGACAGACAGAGAAGCATAATAGGTACGTTTCTAATGCTTGTCCCCATACATCATCATCATCATCATCATCATAGGTACATGAGGGAGTGAGACATCTGTATTCGTACGTTAATACTTATCCTAAATTATGTTGTTTATTTTAGTGTATTGACGCCACTATGACATCGGTTATACTGGCAGCAGTTCAGTGCATCATTCTGGTTTTCTGTCATTCACAACGGTTTGACGAATATTATTTTAAATAAGGTATATTCAATTTTCGTCCGGGCCATCAGTCCGTCAGTCCAAGAGGGTTACACGATAATTCTCTCGTCATTCTGACCAGAACGATAGACTGAACTGGCGCCAGAATAGCGATGTTGACACCACCAATCAACTGACGTACTATTTATGAGCTGTCAAAACACACTTCTCCCATAGAGTTTGAATGACAATAGCAACTTATGACGTCACTTGTTCGCCAACCCAATCAACTAACTATTTATTTGTTTTAAAACAACAAAAAGTCTAATTTTGCAGTTACTTAATCGAAAATTAATCTGGTTTTCAGGGCTAAAATAAAGCGTTTTTTTACTGAAGTCATGTCTTCGATTTTTTTTTTAATGGCGTCAACATCCTTAGCATGATGTCTATTGGTTTATGCAAGCGATCAAAGTTTCGGATGGGCTGGTCGGGCGGGTTCTCCATCGTTAGTCCGAATTTCAAATGCCACAATGTATAGTTTTCTATAATTTTATTTGACATAATTTAATTTTTTTTTTACTACTGAAACAGTATTTTCTTCATAATTGTTATAAAACAAATCTAACCTAACCTACTGTTATTCTTTAAGATGACATTACAAAAATCTTGAAAAATGCACGCTTCTATATATTTTATCCAAGACTCGAGCACAAACATTCATATTTTTCACACAAATACCTGCTCCGCTCGGGAATTGATCCCGGGACCTCAAGTTTCGTAGACAGGTTCTCTAACTACTCTCTACTAAAGACGAGGGATTCACATTTGGTGGTCATTCGGGAACATTTATCATGAAGAGTATACGAACCGATTTGCTCCAGTTTATCGGTGCTGATGGACCAGGGCATGAGGCTGGCAGCTCGCTGGACCTGCCGGAGGAACCACGCGCCAGACTCGAACTTCACCGCTGGCCTGGAATTAAAAAATAAAGAATTATAAGGAATGATTAGCGATTCAATCGGGAGTTACTTTAGGGATCATAGCCATGACCTAAAGCATTGAGAAAGAGGAAGATAGAGAGAGAAAGAGAGACTTTAACCTAAAAAAATTATACACTGTGATGACCCGTGGAAAGTGTAGTTCACAACGAAACTTGGGTACCTACAAACCGGAAGCAAGGTATGACAACACTTCATCAGTTCAACCGTATTTGTACTACTAAAGCTAAACAAATTCAGCCAGGATTTGATATGGCTATTGCAGTGAATTATCAACAATTAGCTTTCCGTCCGCAGCTTCGCCTGCGATAAAATTAATTTTCCCGTAGGAAAAGATATTTTCCCGTGGTAAAAAGTAGCCTATGTCACTCTGTGGTAATGTAGCTTTTTAACGGCAAAAGAATTTTTGAAATCGGTCCGGTAGTTTCGGAGCCTATTCAATGCAAACAAACAAACAAACAAACAAACAAACATACAAACAAACAATCAAATCTTTCCTCTTTATAATATTAGTATAGATGTCAATAATAATCCATACTTAATCTTAGTGGTTGCTTTTGGAGCCATGTTGTAGCTAGCCGCTGCATCCGAATGGGCCGGCTCGTCCGGGGCTGTACCACCCTCTCATAGAACACCGGCGTGAAGCAGCAGTACTTAAGTACTCCTGCTGAGTTTCGTACTTCGTACGGTCAGTGAGAGCGCCGGCGGCCCAATACCTCTACCCCTCCCTCTCCCCTATTCCCTCTCCTTCTTTAAAGGCCGGCAACAGATCAGTGACTCTTATTGAGTTGTTGATATTTATGGGCGGTGGTGATCATTTTCCATCAGATGACCGGCTTGCTCGTTTTCCTCCCTCTCATAATAAAAAAAAACCGGTTGTCTGTAAAGTCGGTTTACGGACGATAGTTTAACGTGACAACGTCATAACAAATCATTGATGTCGAACGCTCAAGCCGATTGTGCCTTTCGCTCGCTCGTGCCGCGCTCTCGCTCCGTACCTCTACCATGAGTTTACACTAGTTTACGTGACCGTACTCGCTAGCGACGGCGTAAATTATTTGTATGGAGAATTGTACAGCGCCTCTAGCGGTCACTTACGGAAGTACAATTCTCCATACAAATCATTTACGCCGTCGCTAGCGAGTACGGTCACTGTAAACTAGTGTAAACTCATGGTAGAGGTACCGATCGTTCGAGCGTAAAGGGACAATGCGTTATCTACGTTACACTGAGTCATCCTTTTTCGTGCGTGCAGCCGGCGTTCATCGATTTATTAAGAGTAGACGTTGTCACGTCAAAAAACGAATTCTTCGCACGGTGGCGGGCAACAGCTAGTGAATAATGTTTCAATATTGGGTTAAGGGTTAGATATAATGTGGTGGTACCTATGAGGAGGACATATGCAAGGCACGGGCTCGCCCAGGGAGTCGCCGCCGCATCGGGGGCAGATGTCTCGGGCGCCGCGCAGGCTCGCTCTCGGGCGCTCGTTCCTGGAACAAACACTATCATCAGATATTTATTTATTTATTTATTTAAGAAACAAACAGTCGTTTACAAATACTTGCTTATAAACTATGACTTACAGTTTAGACCTTGAGTTTCCTTTAAGTATTTCAAGTGCAAAGTATATCTAAAGAAGTTGCAAGCCCTAAGACAACAATCACTTTCTTTTTTTTTTCACAATGATACTGAAATAATTTGGAAAAATTACGAAAAAAAAAACGAAACTATGAAGTAATACATTATGCGTAAAAGAAAAGTCGAAGATACAGTATCCATACATCCATCGCGTCAAATACATTAAAACACCAACCCTACGGTTAGTGGCACAGAGTTGTATGACCATTTTTGACATCTTGGTAACGAATAATATACCAACGTACGTCTATAACCTCGACTGAACAATACACATAATATACGATTTGATCCAGCGGAACAAGTCAGCGTGTATACCGATACGCCAAAGTTTGAGAAGAAGTGTGCAGTGGCAAATTTTATCGAATGCTTTGGCGAAATCAGTGTACACGGCTTCTACACAAGCACCTTTATCCATTGCCTTAATACAATACTAAATACAATACTAAGGGGGTGTTTCACCACCTTATTGTCAAACTGCTTGTTACGTAACCAATGAATAAACTAAGTACTGGACAAATCTGTCAGCTAGTGTTTTTTCAGTTTCACCACTCCGGTCCTATGCAAACTAAGTACCACTTAACTAATCGTGAGTTTAACAAAAAGTCGGAATGGCAACGTCGCATTTCACGACCACGCGTTCCTGTTCGCACACTTTCGTTCAAAGAGTCACTCATTATTAAAGCAAAAGAAATGGTTAACTATATAATTTTTGAATACATCTATTTTTTTTGCATAAACAAATATGTAACATTATAATTGATCCAAAAACGGTATTTATTTACGATACTTTGTTAACAATAACAAAGAAAAATAAAATCACGTAAAACGAATCGAAAAGTGGCGCCAAACCATTTGACAGATAAACTTTTTTTTAATGGCGACATACAAGTTCAGGTAGAACAAACGATTGAGCCACTGAAAAAAAGTTTGTTATTAAAAAACATTACGAAATTTTGGATTTATTTTTACATACTAAAAGTGTACCTACATCTTTTTATTCAAATCTTGATATTTAAATTATTTTATGCAATTTAGCATGACCTCTTTCTTTAAAAAATAAAAAATACTTTGATTTATTTTTCTGAAACCGGCTGAAGGGCTCTCCAACCATGGCCACAAAAAAATAAACTAACTTTATGTGACGGATAAAAATGCTAAATGCCACCTGATCTGATGGTCAAATTAAGAAACAGTTTGTCCGTCACTTAGCGCTAATCGAGACTGGTGAAACAGAAATTTTAATTCCATCTGTCAAATAAGGTTATGATTAAGCTAATCCGCACTTTAAGAAATGTGGTGAAACAGCCCCTAAATACAAACTGAAACATAGATGAACAGAAAAAAACCCCAGAAAAAAGGTCCTTGGCATTCCGTGCCACGTGCTACACCCCTACACCACCACTGGTCAGGAGTCTAGACACGAATTTTTCCTTTGCATCATACATTTCAGCCTGCTGTCATCACTTCTGCAGTGATACAGCGCCATCTATGTTCAGTTCTCATCGAGAAACGTCAACACTCCTTCGTCAGACTTGCCAGTGTATTATAGACTAGCTGGTGCCCTCGACTTCGTCCGCGTTAATCATCGATTCTCCGCTCCTATTAGTTGTAGCGTAATGTATATAACCTTCCCTGATAAATAAATAAATAATAAATATCACGGGACAATTCACACGAATTGACCTAGTCCCAAACTAAGCAAAGCTTGTACTATGGGTACTAGACAACGGATAAACATACTTATTTAGATAAATACATACTTAAATACATATTAAACATCCAAGACTCAAGCATTTTCACACAAAATCTGCCCCGACCGGGAATCGAACCCAGGACCTCAAGCTTAGTAATAGTCGTAGTCAGGCTCTCTAACGAATAGGCTATCAGGCCGTCTAAAAAAAAAATGGACTATTAAACACAGAAATATTTTTCCAACCAATCAAAGATCAGCGCCTTTCGCAAGTTCGGCACTTTGCTGATTTGGGGCCTTTTCGTGATATGTGCAATTTTTTTTTATATATAATATGTTTTATTCCTGTAATTTTTTTTTCTATATATCACGAATTAAATTTTTCTTTGTTTCTTTCTTTCTTTCTTTCAATCCGAAGCAGTAGTTCCTGAGATTAGCGCGTTCGACCAAACTCTTCAGCTTTATAATATTAGTATAGATTAATCTCATCGTGGTATGGCCTCTCAAGCAGAGGGTCGTGGGTTTGAGCACAGGCTCGTACTCGTACCTCTGAGTTTTTTGTAATTGATGTGCTAAATTACATTTGAAATTTACCATGAGCTTTACCTGAACCTGCACACACCTGAAAAGAAATTCAATGGTGTGTGTGAATTTCCAAATCGACACTGGGCCGGCGTGGGAACTAAAGTCCAAGCCATATCATTCTGAGAGGAGGCCTGTGCCCTGCAGTGGGACGTATTATGCTCGGATGATGATGAATCCAGCAGTGTAACATTCAAACAAAATATCCATACTAATATTATAAATGTGTGTGTGTTTGTTCGTTTGTTTGTCCTTCTCACGTCGAAACTGAGCGACGGATTGCTGTGATTTTTTGTATGCACATAGTTGAAGGGCTGGAGAGTAACATAGGCTCTTAGGCCACTTTTTAACACGGGAAAATATCTCATTCCCACGGGAAAACACGTTTTAATCCACTCCAGCGGGGCGAAGCCGCGGGCATCAGCTAGTAGTATATAATTAAAGATTGCAAGAACCATGTAAATAACATGCAAGACATACTTGGACTGGTATAGCTTGCGACACCCAGCAATGGCAAAAAAATATTGCCTTTCCTATTCCTTCACAGTGTATGACGTCATTCACAGCGCTGTAATACCCGCAGCGGGCCCACTCGAGCAAATAGCCGCTGTACTTATACCGTCTAGTTCAGTGTCCCGCAAACTTTTTGTGTTCAAGGTATAGTACGAATTTTTGAGGTGTCCCGATCTCGTTAGCAGCCACATTTTGAACAAAGCCATTGTATTCTATTATGTCCGCAAGAACACAATCCTCAGTTTAAAATGAACAGAAATATAATAAGATAAAATAGCTCATTGAAATAACGACTTTATTATTTACAGTAGAGTTCATTTTCAATGAAACTTTGTTGGCAGATAATACTATATATTGAATGCGTCGTAGACATGCAGCCAAAACAACCAAAACCATCAAACAAACAAAGTTTCAATTAAAATGAACTCTCTACTGTAAATAATAAAGAAAAACCCGTCTAAAAGGTTATGAAACTTATGAATAATATAGTCATTTTGTAAACTAAAAACGTTAGATATTACAATCGTCTAATGAAGGAAGCATATCTAAATCACTTTAATTTTTTTTTTTACCACGACCTTTCTCCAACGTTCGGTTAACACAGTGGCTCCACCATTATTGTCTCGGTTAATTGTACAGATTGCAATCTTGCCGGCGTCGCGGGCGCCGTTGCTTGCACAATGCACTTGCTCAGAAACTAGTCGGATCATTTGCAACGGTATCTGTGCCACTGTGGACATTCTTGTGCGATTTATTCTGGACGGTTCTATATCCTTAAACATTGAAAACAACAATGTACTTAATGTTTGCCATAATTATCATCTTTTTCACCCGACTGTCAAAGGAGGGTTATGTTCTTCGAGCGTATGTATTTATGTATTTCTTTGGCACGCCCTGCAGCCTAAACGGCTCAATGGATTTTGAAGTGTGAGGTGTCATTAGATTCGTCTTAGTTCCGAGAGTGACGTAGGGTACATATTTTCCCGGAATTGCCATGGGAACGGGAAATATACATGCGGGTTTTTTCGTCTAGTATTGAAATTAAAGTTGTTTCTTAACTGAACATTTCTAAAAAAAAATGCTGCCCTTTTATTTAGTTCCCAACAATTTTATGTTATTCTTATTCACAATCAAGAGCTCTTTCCATTCCTATAGGAGAGAAAAATGTCCCGAAAATGTCATACATCTTTGTGTTCTTCCTTTTCGTTACGCCATACAAAGTGTATGGCATAGTAACAAAACAGGAAAAAAACCTAGGGACATTTTTTTGACACATTAAGATTGAAAGAGCTTATGATTCCGAGTAGAAATAACATAAAATTATTAGAATATAAAAAAGTGTCATTTTTAGGGTTCCGTAGTCAACTAGGAACCCTTATAGTTTCGCCATGTCTGTCCGTCTGTCTGTCTGTCTGTCCGCGGCTAAGCTCAGAGATCGTTAGTACTAGAAAGCTGTAATTTGGCATGAATATACATATCAGTCACGCCAACAAAGTGGTAAAATAAAAAATAAAAAAATATTTTTTTTAGGGTACCTCCCATAGACGTAAAGGGGGGTGATTTTTTTTTCTCGATTAATCCTATAGTGTGGGGTATCGTTGGATAGGTCTTTTAAAACCATTGCGGAGTTGCTAACATGATTTTTCTATTCAGTGATCTGTTTGCGAAATATTCAACTTTAAAGTGAAAATTTTCATTAAAATCGAGCGTCCCCCCTCCCCTCTAAAATCTAAACTGTTAGGTGGAAAAATTTGAAAAAATTCAGAATGGTAGCAAATATATCAAATTTACTAGGAAAATTATAGCGGCTAAGATTGCTTGGAAATTATTTGTAGTTTAAGAGTAAATAGTAGCCTAAGGTATAAAACATACCTAAACTTGGATGATTCCGTACACACACGAAATCCTTAGAAAAATATTACTTGATTTATTTGTAATGGCTACGGAACCCTACCTTGTGCGTGTCCGACACGCTCTTGGCCGGTTTTTTATGAGAAATTCTCAACTGTCACATTTGGTAACTATTTCGTTTATATAATTTTAGGTACTATACAGGGTGACACAAAATTAGTGTTTCTTCCTCACTTAACGTTGGACAACATAATGCTTTAGCTCAATTTTTAAAATGAGTCTGATAAAGTTTAAGATGCTCATGCTTAGTTGAAATGAAATCACGAACTCAATGTATGGACACCTCAAATTTAATAAGAATAATTAAAACAAATGACAAAGTACAAATGAGTTAGAGCATTATATTGTCCTGCATTAACTGACTAATGCTAGCTACACATGTAACGATAAATCGTAACGATTAATCTGTGCAAAGCAAACCGATTTGCGCAGACTTATCGAATGTGTGTATGACAATAATCTGCAACGATTTGTCATACACACGATCAATAAATCTGCGCAAAGTGGTTTGCACAGATTCATCGCTACGATATATCGTTACGTGTGTAGCTAGCATAAGAAACACTAATTTTGTATCACCATTTTTGTGTCATCCTGTATAGTGTCTTTTTGTTCTTTTTCTAATAATTTATGTTATTACGACGTGGATTATTTCATGACCTCAATCCAACAAGCTAGAACAATAGTTTTGGATGCAATTGATAATTTAATTCGTTACACAATATGCAAATGCAGTGATTGTTCAAAGCGATAGTTTCAAAATATTTTTGTACCTATTTAACATATTCATGAAGACCACGATTCCTCTTTTTCACGCTTTTGTTTTACTTGTCCTGTTAGTATGTCTTGTTCAAATCTTGGACGTCGAGTTATTTGTATGCATAGTGTCATATAGTGTGTAGTATATCTATCGTTAGAACTGGTATAGCAAATTGGAGAAATACAGTTCAATTTGTTCTTTCGCTAAAACTGTGGAGCAAATTGGAGCAAATTGTCTAATTTGCTATACTATACTAGTAGATACAAATTGTAGAGCATAGTGGATAGATTCAAAACGAAATTGGCAGCAGTCCCCTTGATTTTCCCCGACTGTCGAAGGAGGGTTATGTTTTTCGAGGGTATGTATTTATACGTATGTATGTAAGTAACTAAGTATGTATCATTCTTTGGCACAAATCAGCTGTAGTACTAAATATTTTTTTTTTAAGAAAAACATTGTCAAGGGCTAATTGTCAATCAGTTGCGTTTGATTAGCATTCATTAAATCATCATCATCACCATCATCACAGCCTATATACGTCCCATTGCAGGGCACAGCCCTTCTCTTTGTTATAAATGAATAAAAATTAAACCACATGTTACAAAACTTGTTTTAATACTGGCAGCGCCATCACGAATTTGAATAAAACAATAGTTTGTTGAAAGCTACGTTGAAGTTTTATTACTCTCAGATTGAGAGGGCTTGGGCCGTAGTTCCAACGCGGGCTCAGTACGGATTGGGAACTTCACACACACCATTGAATTTGCGCACCCCAAATGACACAAGCATTTAATACAATAATTTACAATAAAACAATATTGCGACTAATTGAGATGTAAGCTATCCTATCTCTCAAGGTGGATCAAACTGCACACGGTGTGCAAATTTTATTAAAATCGGTTAAGTAGTTTAGGATTCCATCGCGGACAAACAACGTGACATGTATTTAATATATATTAAGATGAAAATGAACATTATAAGTATGTATCAGGTAAGTACTGTTATAATTCAACGTATCTATATATTTTACTCTAGTTTTAACATAGGTTTTAAGCTCTCTTTCAGGTAAATCACCGATCACTTCGCTCGCCGGCGCCTGTCGTTTACAATTGGTGCATGGGCAATAACTGAGTAGTTTACCCTATTTACTATGACTATGGCGCGCTCTGCAGCTTGCATATGCATCTAACTAAGTACGCTCATGCACCATTAAGTGAAGCAAAGCTAAGAATGTTTTGCACAATGCTTTTGCTTGCATGCCTTGTGAAATGCTTGCCTCACGCGTAGCAAGGTGAACTAGTCGGAACGTTACAAAAACCAATGTTTTTTGTTAAAATATTAATTAATTTATTAAACGCCTTCGTACCTTTTTGAAAAAATCACATGGTTGAAAAGTGTGCGCAGACTTAAGGCTATTGTGCCGCCGCACCGGACGGCGGCGTTTCGAGGTAGTTTTAGGTTTGCGGCGTCTAAGTGCTGGAATGACATCCCCCTCCCATCCTAGGTGTGAGTAGCAGGTACACCTTTAGGCGAAAGCTTAAAGGCTATTTGTTGTCATTACAAAAACCTTAATTTCCTCTCCTTTCCAGCACTAAGTATTTCACAAAACTTCTTTGATTTTATTATTGTCTCGGTTATTTCATTTTTCATTATTTAATTAAGTCCGCGCGGGGTTGTATACTTGGCAAGTGAGGTATAGTAATTTACATATGTTTGAGTGATTTTGTTATTATTATTTTGCTTTTTATAATCTACACATTATTTATTTACGCATGTAGTCTTATGTAGCTATTAGTGTGCAGTTTATTTATCTATCTAAACAGCGATCCGGGTGTCATCAACGGTGCTGGCTGAAAATCAGCGCTGGGGTGCTGTAAACGCCTCAGCATTATGCTGAGCCAGTGTCCGATTTGCAACCGCAATGACACATTCTATTTGTAGTTTTCGTGTTGTCTTTTGTTTTGTAAAATATTGATGATGTGTCTTGTGTTGTTGTAAATAAATGTATTTCTTTCTTCTTTCTTTAATTTATTCAATCACGATGCGCACAATAGTAAATTTATTGTTATATCTAATCGTTTGTGGTGTTTTGTTGAGGCAAAATTTAGAGGCCCTTAGATAAATACCTACGTAAGACTAGCCTTCCTTCCGCAGCTTCGCCCGCGATAAATTAATTTTCCCGTAGGAATAGGTATTTTCCCGCGGTAAAAAGTAACCGATGTCACTCAGTGATAGTGTAGCGTTCTAACGGCAAAAGAATTTTTTGAAATCGGTCCAGTAATTTTTAAGTTTATTCGTTACATACAAAAATACAAATCGCACTCCCAGTACAACAGTGCATCATCTCGAAATAATACACCATTTTAATTTAGGCTTTACTTAATTTCCGGAAAGTCTAAATTAAAATGGTGTATTATTTCGAGTTGATGCACTGTTGTACTGGGAGTGCGAAATCTTTCCTCTTTATAATATTAAGGCGGTATCCGAAAGTTAGATTAAATTGAATCTAAAGTAGCTGAGACAAGACAATTGGGGGTAGAGATTAAAGAAGAACATCAGAAAAATTTGCAAAAGTTTCCAGCCTTAAATAAATAAAATAAATAAATATTAGGGGACAATCTTACACAAATCGACCTAGTCCCAAACTAAGCAAAGCTTGTACTATGGGTACTAGACGACGATAAACATACTTATATAGATAAATAAATACTTAAATACATAGAAAACATCCATAACTCAGGATCAAATATTCGTGCTCATCACACAAATAAATGCCCTTACCGGGATTTGAACCCAGGACCTCTTGCTTCGTAGGCAGGGTCACTACCAACTAGGGTAAATAGTCCAGTCAGTCAAGACAATTAATTCATTATAATTCCAAAAGTTTTCAAATTTTGATGTAAGGTCGGGAATGGTATTAAAACGGAACATTGTTAAAAATGCAATAAATGATAATTTGCTCAGTTCTTGACACCAAAATTCCAAAAGTTCTGCAAAGTTGGAGTGGTGTTAAATATATTATTTTACATCACGTGTCAAATTTGCAACCAATTTAAGTGTACGGAACATTTTTTGTTATTAAAAATTAATGTTTTTCTTTATTAAACTGAAAGAAAACGTTCCAAAAGTTCTGCAAATTTGACAGATATATCGGAAAAATATACCGAAAGATTGCATAAATTTGCAACCTTTTACGTTGACCAGAACATGTTTATTTATAATTCTTTTTAATTCGTGTTCATTTTTTCGAGTAAGGTGGTCTCGGAATAATTACAAAAGTTTTGAAACTTGGTTGCAAACTTCGAAAACATCTATTCTGATGCATTTACAAATTTGCAACCTCATACGCGATCCGGAACTTTATGCAATTTGCAAAAATGTAAAAATAAAAATATTACATTTTGGCAAATTGCATAAAGTTCCGGATCGCGTATGAGGTTGCAAATTTGTAAATGCATCAGAATAGATGTTTTCGAAGTTTGCAACCAAGTTTCAAAACTTTTGTAATTATTCCGAGACCACCTTACTCGAAAAAATGACCACGAATTGAAAAGAATTATAAATAAACATGTTCCGGTCAACGAAAAAGGTTGCAAATTTATACAACCGTTTGGTATATTTTTCCGATATATGTGTCAAGTTTGTAGAACTTTTGGAACGTTTACATACAGTTTTATAAAAAAAAAACATTAATTTTCAATAACAAAAAATGTTCCGTACACTTAGATTGGTTGCAAATTTAATACGTGATATGAAATATTATATCGAAAACTTCCCCAAGTTTGCAGAACTTTTGGAATTTTTTTCACGACCATACAGCAAAAATTAATTTAATTGCAATTTTAACAATGTTCCGGACTGCGGACAAGGTTGCAAAATGAGATTTATTGTCGTCCCAATGTACCATTCACTTGACCGAAGTTTGAAAACTTTTGGAATTATAATTAAATTTTCGATTTTGAATGTCAATAATGACTGGACTAAAAGCGGTCGTTAAACCGTAAACAACAGTTACAAATTCCTTCAGAGTGACGCTTGAATAGTAGAGTGTCTGATATGAATGTAGAAGGGCGACAGCACCTTACTTAGTCAAGTACTTTGGCGCTTCTAAAATTTGTCCACCTCTTCCTTCCACGATGCGCGAGATCATAGAAATTAACAATTAAGGTCGATCCATGTTTACAGACACCAGGCGTGTCAGACAAAAAAAATGCTCGAAAAGAAAAAAACAATAATAGGCCCGTACTCTATTGATACTTCGTGTGTAATCGTACATTCCGAGTTTATCCGAATAATGTAGTAGGTAGTAAAAAAACAAACCAAAAGGTAAGTAAGAATACTGATTTATTATGTAAATCAACGCATTTGCTATAACTACAAGCCTAAGGTGAAGGTCCCGCACCATCAAAATTAACGTTGCTTACAGTATGACAGTTGAATGACAATACAATACAGTACAATGACTCCTTATTGTACACCACAAAGAAAACAATATAGAAAAACAAGTATATGGAAAAAAATATTCAAGGTAAGCAATAGGCGGCCTTATCGCTTCGAAGCGATCTCTTCCAGGCAACCATTTTACAAAGGAAAACAACAAGGAATGTATTTCAGCAGCTTGTACAATATAAGAATAAAAATAATTAGTAATAGGTATATGTATAAACATTATACAAAAACAACCTAATATACAATACACATCATAAAACACACATAGATAAATTATACACAACAATAAATAAACGTGTAAAATATATGTAAATACTTTTTTGTATGGGAGGGGCCTTAGTATTAGTTTTATTTTCATTTAATAATTTATTTTTAAAGTGAATGTATAATGAACTAAAACAATTACTTTGCTCACCCGCGACCTTACAATAGTTACGTTTATGCAAGAAATGTGCGTTCATGCAGTTCCTCCACCTCCACACTGTACGAACACACACAAATCACATAAACCCAACCATCACCGCCACCAAGCTACACTGACGCGTTTCGAACTCAACCAGAGCTCATCTTCAGAGTTACCACAACCGTATGCTATGCTACCAAATGTTAAACATTTAACATTTTTTTTGTTTGTTTAACATTTGGTAGCATAGCATACGGTTGTGGTAACTCTGAAGATGAGCTCTGGTTGAGTTCGAAACGCGTCAGTGTAGCTTGGTGGCGGTGATGGTTGGGTTTATGTGGTTTGTGTGTGTTCGTACAGTGTGGAGGTGGAGGAACTGCATGAACGCACATTTCTTGCATAAACGTAACTATTGTAAGGTCGCGGGTGAGCAAAGTAATTGTTTTAGTTCATTAATATGGACCTCCGCAAAGTAACGCCTGATTCAATGAATGTATAACTAAATATTCTGTGAATAAGTATGTTTCAAGCGTCTACCTGTTGCCGTTATCAATATCGAGCAACAAATAAAGAATATATTTGTTGAAATTCCCACGAGATAGGGAATGAACGTTATTTATTATTATTTACTAAGTAATACCAATGATGATGAGAAGGTGGATTTTTGGATGTTGCCGTTACTGGATTTTTGTTTTATTCAATGAAATAAATGAAGAAGCTTTACTGCGCGGGCGAAGTCCCGGGCACCAGCTAGTATATGAATAAATAAATAAACAAATAAATAAGGCTCATCCCAAACTCAGCCCAAACCTCTCGCAAACCAGTGATTTTTGGCGTTCCTGAATAGCAGTTCAAACCAAACCCAACCCAAACGATTGAATTACCGCTACCAAACCCGTGAAGGCCCGTTCCTGAATTTAGCCCCTGGTTCTTGATCACTGATTAAAAGTCAACGTGTACTTATATTGAATCAAAATTCAGATGGGAAATCTTTATTAGTGTTCAGTGAAACCCACCTCATGCTGAATATTCTAGATTAACTTTGAATCTTTTTAATATATTTAGGTCTTGGACGACCGGGTAGCCTAGTGGTTAGAGAACCTGACTACGAAGGTTGAGCACCCTGGTTCGATTCTCGGCCGATTTACTGTCGGATTAACTGGTCTAGATTTTTTATTACGTTGAAATTATGGCAGTTGCTATGTGGTTGGTTTAAGCCGTCCACCCACGTTTTCATGATTTTGCGGTACCAGGTTATCGGGGACACCCTGTATATAAATATCAAATAGGTACAGAAAGATTATTTCCACTTTGACTCTCGGGACGTGTCAGTTTTATCCGTAAAGGCTCGTGTTTTCTTATAGGGTATAGGGTAGGGTAGGGTACTTAAATAAAATCCTAGAATTTGAGCACATAAAATATCCAAACCTATTTAATGTAATAAATAACAAAACCTCAGCCCATGTATTGCACTTCCGATCTCTCTCGGTGTAGGTAGGTATGTCGAGAATTGCCGAGTGCCAAAGTGGGAATAATCTTGCTGTAGGGATGCATCCGATACCGATACCGATATATCGGCGATATTTTGGGTTTGCCTATATATCGGCATCGGCCATATTTTTATTGCCGATACAACGATACTTTTCAAATTTCGCGCTTTAAGAAAGTAATGTAAACGCGCATCTTGTTTGATCTAGTTCGTTGCAAGCGAGGCAAAACAAAAATCTTATTAATGTTAATTTTAATTATTAACAGTTATTGATTTCATTTTAATTATTACCCTTAATTCTTAATTTTAATAATCTTATTCAAAGTCTGTAACTGTTTATATATTTTATATATTACCTTAATTTAATTTTAATTCACTAAGCGTTTGTATCGGTATCAGTATCGGTATCGACGATATTTTTATAAGAGTATCGGTATCGGTATCGTATCGGCAAAAAGGCGTATCGATGCATCCCTACTGTATATCAATGTATCTAAAGCTACCTACGTATGTACAATCTTGAAGCTACACACGCATCGTAAATCCGCTCGTGAATACCGTGAACAAAACACGCTCAACCCATTCGTTCACACGCGTTTGCGCAACCGACCTGTCAAGGACGGCAAGCGACCTTGAACCGGGCTACAATCGTCATTGAGACATTGACACTGTCTCCTATGGAAATGGAAAATTCTACTAAGTACGTTGATACGTACAAGTTGGCGTGTGATTCGAAAGCTTGTGAGTCTTTATGTGTGTTGTTTCGTCACGCTAAAAAGGCTGAAGGAATTTGGATCAAATTTTGGGATTATTCACTGGAGGTCCTTTTAATCGAATTGCTGAGATCCTTTCTGGTTTTGTTCCTTTGCAAGTCCCTTTCTTCCTCACTTGTAACTCTTCTAGTGCCTAAAAAGGCAATAGCTCCTACTGGCGAGTGAACTACTGTACGCTTAGTATAAGTTTTACTTCACCAAAATACTTCTCGATCGCGTTTACGTAAAAATTTCAATTCTATGGAAACATGGACGCGCGGCCGCGGAGGCGCTGTCCATGTTTCCCTAGTAATTGATTTTTTTACGTAAACGCGATCGAGAAGAATTTTGGTGAAGTAAAACTTATACTAAGCGCACTGCAAATAATCCGCCGAAGAGTATGAAACTCAGAAGCTTCATTTAAAATCGAATTAAGGTACAATCCCATCTAAAAATAAGATTTACAGAGGCTACAAATACGATTTTGTCCCATTCGGCGTCGCAACTCTTGATCCGTGGGGCTTAGGGCTTATAAGGCTTCGTAAAGAAATTACAAAGATGCTAGTCGATGTCACAGGGGACCGAAAAGATGGCAGCTTTCTCGGACAATAGCTTAGGTATTTAGAGAGGAAACGCTGCCAGTATCTTTGGAAGCATGCCGTGCAAGGAGACTCCCTTTCAGAATAACATGTTCGCATTATTTTTTTGTATGTACATTAAGTTGAAATAAGTTTTGTTTTATAATTGTTTGTATATAACTAGTAATATTTTTTCCTGTATACATGTAATAAAACAGAGAAGTGAAAAAAAATACAAGTACAATAGAGAACTTTCTGAATTTTATAATGGAATGATTTTTGTCTTGTCTTTTCTTTTCGAGTCACATAGTATCTATCTATGGTAAACTCAAGTCTCCATATTTATAAATGTTGCTTTGCTATGCACGCAATTCTACTGAAAGAGAAATAAAATATGCGAAGGTAGTTTTAACGGCCGCTTTAGCCTAGTTGGTAGTGACCCTGCCTACGAAGCAAGAGGTCCTGGGTTCGAATCCCGGTAAGGGCATTTATTTGTGTGATGAGCACGAATATTTGTTCCTGAGTTATGGATGTTTTCTATGAATTTTTTTTTTTTTTTTTTATGATATAGGGGGCAAACGAGCAGACGGATCGCCTAATGGTAAACGATTACCGTCGCCCATGGACACCTGCGACACCAGAAGAGTCACAAGTGCGTTGCCGGCCTTTTAGGTAGGAGTACGCTCTTTTTTTGAAAGCTTGAAGGTCATATCGGTCCGGGAATACCGCAGCAGGAACCTCATTCCAGAGTTTAAGTATTTATTTATCTATATAAGTATGTTTATCGCCGTCTAGTATCCATAGTACAAGCTTTGCTTAGTTTGGGACTAGGTCGACTTGTGTAAGATTGCCCCCTAATATTATTATTATTATTATTTATTATTATTATAGTTAACAATAGAATGAAATGTTTCCGTTGTGACACGAAAATTAAACATAAATTAATGATAAGGCTTATTTTAAAAGCAAAAATAGTTAAAAGGAAATGCAGGTTCAAATCCCGTCTGGCGCACCAGAAAGACATTTTTTTATTTTTAAAAATACATTTATCTAACAAACGTATCCAACGCGGTGGTCCCACTTCTTGGACTCCATCCACAATCGGATACGCTGATCATTCTCATAGTCCAAATATAAATTATTCATAATGTCAAAATTCCGGACTGGTTAAATTCGGACCTACAAGAGAGTTCTATATTTGCAAACTTATTTACATAAAAATTTGAGCCAGCCAATCAACAATCCATCTTAACATTATAACATCTAAACACTACAACTATTGCACATCACAAAACTCCACAATCACAGTTCACTCATCATCTAAGTCAAACCACATCGAAGTGACACTCCTCCCTCGTTCGCTCCTGGCCTGTTCCTCAGTGATGATCCTGAGAACCACCACCTCCATCATGCAGAGAGCGAAGAATATCAGGAATATGGCGAAATTGGAGCCCTGGTGGTGGAACTGGAAGGAACTGGGGATGGGACCAGGCGGCGGCCATGCCGAGACCCCATGGGTGAAAACACTTGAGACGCTTGATAGACTCATTATTGGTTTCACATCGCTTCACAACGATTTATGATAACGTATTTTGAATTTCTTTCGTCTAGATTTCAAGAATTAATTTTGGATGGATAGGAATCCTGGGTGCCACTGAATTCTTCCGTCTTGCCAATGAATTTCTTTCGTCTAGGATTCCAGGATTGATTTGGGATGGACAGGAATCCTGAATGCCGTTGAACTCTTCCGCTTTGATAGAGGTGTTGAGCTGACAGTCAACCTTGAAGCATCAAAAGAAGAAGAAGTATTATGCTTATAGCCTGAGAAATTCGATTCCTATCCGTTGTTTGTTTTTCACGTGCACTTAGTTATTCGAATGTTTATATCGTCTTCCGTTTCTTCGTTGTCTGCTTGCAATTGTTTTCATTCAACTTGACTCGATCATTGTTTGTTTTATCATTCAATTCGATGTTCGATGCGACCGATTCGATCTTGTTCCGATTATCCGATTGACCGATATCGATTATCCTGTCGCGCGTGCATTTCGTGCGGCTGTTTATTTAATACTACTGAGCGTTTTCAGCATAGCTGCGCCCGCGACGTTGTTGCAACCTATCTTATGAAATATGAATCGTTTGGTTAGATTCCGCCGTTGGGAAATGGTTGAAATGTGAACGCAACGTGTTTTGCGGTCAAGGCCGTCGGCCAGTGATTGACCTTTGTGGTTCAATCGTGTTTTTGACTCGATATTGTTTTGGTAAAGAAAGTAATTATTAAACAAGTTTTTAAGACTTAATTGTGACTTATGACTTGTATAAGACCGAGAGGCTTAATTTATTGAGTGTTTTTGATCGTAATTATTATTTGTCAGTTTGATCATTTTAGTACTAAATATTCTATTTACTATTCAGGCCTAGATGGCTGCAGATGGCAAGTTGTAGTTCGTTGCAGCATTCTAAGAGAAAAGCCATCCTTTAAAAGTAGACGTCTTCTAGCTGATGATTATGATATTTACTAGGCGAGAAATAGATGTAACGACGTTATGATTTTGTTCGATTTAACATTAACTGACAGCATTTTATCTATAAATTTTAGTGAATGTAAATTGTCAGTAACCTTAAGTTGTATTGCGACGTTTGTATAAATGAAATACCCTTCAAAGGGCGCGTGTAATTGCTATGTTACCTTCATATTTGTTTTGAATTGCCCAGTTCTCCGAGCACAAGTCCTACCGGCGACGATGAACTGGAAGCGAGTAAAACTACGAACTAGTTGAGCTTTGTACATTTAATTTTGGACTCTGAATCGCATAGAAATTTACAATACCTAAGTAGCGTAAGTAAATGCAACTGAACGTAACTAACACAGCCTCCCAAAACGTCTTGATTTATTTGTATGGAAATTTATACTTCGCTCCCGTCGTCTGTATTTCCAGATAAATACAATTTAGGGATTTTCAAGGCGACAGTGAATGGGCTGTTACTGTACCAGTGAGATACACCATTAGCCTCATCTGCACTTTTCATCAGGTGAGATAGTGGTAATTACGGGTCAGTTTTATGTGAGTAAAAAAAATCGGAGTCCAAAATTAAATGTACTTAGGTACAATTAGGTTTTTGAGAAACGGTTAGATACGAGTTGGCGAGAAGCAAGTTGTAGTTTGGATACTTAGTACGAGTGTGACAGGCGATTACTTGCATTGTAGAGTAAAATGATCGCTTTTTGTTCTCTCCGAGTGTATTCTGACTGCCAAGCGAGCTAGCTGCTGAGCGAGTTTTATTTTTGATAGCTTTTGTCGCTGCCAAAAACTAGTGGAGAGAGAGTTAGGTAGTTCTCACCGGCAGTGTGAGTGAACTAGAGATGCGAAAGTCATTCTATCGGAACTGGGGTTGCCATGGAAAAATTAAAATTAAATGTCGTGATAAAAATCCTAATATCACCATAAAAGTTCTGACATTTCTCGTAACGTTGTTAGTTTTCACGGCCTTCGGATATTTTGATTGTGTATGTTACTTAGAGATAAATGGACCTAATCAGTAACCCTTTCGATCCGCATCATAAAATACGGCATATCATTTTTGTCGCATTTGACCTGGTTCGAGTCCCGACTAAGACAAGATATTTTTCAAAAATCCATAAATGCATTTTGTTTTTAAAAATAAAATGAATACGATGAAGAATGCGCTATTTCTAATATTTTAAGATAGTTCGCCTTCATGTGGCGCTCGATCTTTCCACCCTGTATACATACTTGCATAATAAATAATGCACGGTTCGGATTTTTCATCGCACGGTAAGATGAAGAAAACTATGGAGTCGATATTAAAGCTAAAATTTAATTCGTATTCAAAGTGTTTAGGTAAGCTTGATTAGGTAAACATCCTTGCAAATGTCCAATATTGTTTTAATAATCTGACTGACGGACGGACTAATTAAATTTCTTTAGGAATCTTGCCTATTGCAGAATTTGATTTTCTTATTGAACCTAACAGCCGTGGTGTCCTAGTAGTTTGATCTATAGCCTCTCATGCTGAAGTTCGTGGTTTCAAATCCCGGCTCGCACCTCTGAGTTTTCCGGAATTTATCTGCGAAATTACATTTGAAATTTGCCATGAGCTTTACGGTGAAGGAAAACATCATGAGGAAACCTGCACACACCTGCGAAAAAATTCAATGGTGCGTGTGAAGTCCCAATCCGCACTGGGCCCGCGTGGGAACTACGGCCCAAGCCCTCTCATTCTGAGAGAAGGCCTGTGCCCTGCAATGGGACGTATATAGGCTGGGTGGATGATGATGATTAAACCTGGATCTTGATACGCTATCGACAGTCGCTTGTTTTTCCTTGTTGTGATTCTTATTTGCGAAAGCACGCTCATGAGGCCCATTAAATGGAGGTAACACGTAACGTTGGACCTTCGAAACCTTGATTACTGTGGCCGTTACTACGCCCAATGGAATTGTAGTCATAGCCATTATCTCGGCTTCTATATGCCCCACTGCATCACACAGCCTACTCTCAGAATGAGAGGACTTCGGCTGTAGTTTCTTCCTGGGCCCAACTTGACTTGGTACTTCACACACACAATACTACTAGTATATACTCATAATGTTTTCCTTCACCGTAAAAGTCATGGTAAATTTCAAATGTCCTTTGCACATTCCGAAAAACTTGAGGTGCTAGCCCGGATTTGACTCCACGACCCTCTGCTTAAGATGCCAAAGGTCAAACCACTAGGCAACATGGTTTTTTAACTCAACACGAAACTGTAGAGGAGGTTCGAAATACAGCTTATTCTAATTCTTATTATACTTAGTCGATCGAGCTTTGCTTGAAAGTAAACTTGCTTGAAACTATTTTGCGTTAAAATAAGTAGTTTCTTAATTTAAATCTCAATTTGGGAGTTTTTATGGGTTAACACGTTATTGCTTATCAGCATCCATTTCGCCTTCTTTATTGTGCAAAAAGGTTTGCCAAAATACGCCAAAACTGACATCTGTCAATACATGAAAGTCAAAATGTTTATATTTGTTTACAAACAACTCTTATCAGAAGCTACTAAATTAAACTCAGCATTATCAAACGTTCATCGACATGTTTATCAATGTAGTCTACAAAGATGCGCCGGAGTTATCGACGACAATACTCCGTAGAAGCTCCTCAGAGATGGATCTGTCGTTGGAGAAGACTTTGCTGGTGAACCCAAACTGTCCTGTAAGAAATCTTCATCATATCAGCCAAATGACATCCACTGCTGGACAAATACCTCCCCCAATAATTTCTATGACGATCGGTCCTGTGCTGTGCTGATTACTGACAGATTTGTCAGATATGATATTAATATTTTTTATAAAACAAATGATAACATTTACCGAGAATAGAGTCCAAATATGCAAAGCATACTCTGTATATCTATTAATTCTATTATCAATAAGTTTCTGCACTTATGAAGATATCAAAGAATGACTTTATAATAATAATAATGCTCCTTGTCCACAGGTTCGTATAATGCTAGAGTACATCCGCAAGAAGTGCAAACTAGGTACGTTTACCTCGTTCGACCTGTGCGACGAGAGCGGCGCCCTCATGGGGCTGTTCCAACTGGAGACTTATGCCTACGCCACGGAGCAGTTCGAGCACAAGAAGACTTATTACGTCATCGTCCTAAAGACAGTAAGGAAATGTAATATATAAAAATCTCGTGTCACGGTGTTTCACGCTCCAACAAGGATTCAGAAGTAGCAGAGGAACAACAACGCTCGCCGACGAGGCTCTGAGCGACTGGCTCTTGCAAACGCTCACATGACGCACAGACTGCACTGCGATCCGTATCGACCTCCGGTCTAAAAGGGGGGTTGATGTAGCGACTACTAACGCCTTCTAGGCATCACATAAGAAACTAATTACTACATCCTGCATCGCACTATCGAAGTTACTCAACTCAGCTGCATAAATACAACTTGTAACGTTCATCCATTGGACTGCGGTCCCCAGGCATAACATCTGCCTGGAGAGAGATCTCTCTATTGCAACTACCCCCAAATCTATATTTGTTAGGTCTGAGAATAGGTCGTAGGCTATTTCTATACCCCTATATTTGGAAGACGGAGTTGCGGACAACAGCTAGTAATATTAGGTATAATGAATTTATGATTGGTCCAGTCGTTAATTTGTCAAGGCCCATATCAATGAACGACAATATTTAACCTTATAAGTAAGTAAGTATGTTTATCCGTTGTCTAGTACCCATAGTACAAGCTTTGCTTAGTTTGGGACTAGGCCAATTGGTGTGAATTGTCCCGTGATATTTATTTATTTTTATTTATTTCCCCGCTACCGACGGTGTACCACGGCTACGTTTGTGGGACACAGATAATGTTTACACGCAGAACCCATGCCCTCCTCACCCTCCTGTTCCTCTCTCCTCTCCTCTTCTTCCTGCCCCCCCCCCCCCCATTTCAACTGGGGTCGGGCCTCCTTGTACGTTGGCGCCAGGACGCTCTGTTCCTCATTAAACAATAAATATGTAAAAGAACAACATGTAAGTGATATTATATTGTCGCGTGGATTGGTTGGGGATGACGTAGTGTAATTGGTAGCATAGAATACCAGATAGAGAAAGAAAGAGAGATTTGGGTCATAACAGTACTCTTACGCAGGATAACAAAATTTCGAGTAAAATGATATTAGACGGCCGGATAGCCTAGTTGTTAGAGAACCTGACTATGAAGCTTGAGGTCCCGGGTTCGATTCCCGTGTCGGGGCAGATATTAGTATGAAAAATACGAATGTTTGTTCTCAGGTCTTGGATGTTTAATATGTATTTAAGTATGTATCTATCTATGTATATAAGTATGTTTATACGTTGCCTAGTACCCATACCACAAGCTTTGCCTAGCTTACTTTGGGACTACGTCAATTGGTGTGAATAATCCCGTGATTTTTTTTTTTTATATATATATTGATGACCTTAGGAGGAAAGCGGGCAGTGTATGGATGAGGGAAGCCCAGGATCGCGAATGTTGGCGCAATATGAGGGAGGGGACAATGGCTGTAGATAGATAGATAGATCCCGACCTTACGATAACAGTACTGTTACGCAGGATAACAAAATTTCGAGTAAAATGATATATTTAAATATACATTTATCCAGAAACTAGAACTAATGAGCGGTTTGAAGAGGCATATAATCACGTATTTAGCGATCCTGGAAACCTGTTTCCTTTCCTACATACTATTTTACTCAAATCGACGGTCGACATGTGCAATCTTTGTTTGCTATTATCGCTAGCTGACCTGGCGTATCCTTGACTCTACGAGTAGTAATTACAATTCCAAGCACGCACAACCGCTAATCTTCATTTTAACAATAGCCTGTAGTTAAAATAATTTTTATGTTCAAAAATTAACAGGTTTATATTAGGTGTCCTATTTTTCCAAGGTTTTTTCTAATTTTATAAAATTAAGGAGTATTATTGATAGCTAGCTTAGAACCGTATCTGCGCCTATGAAAGAACTCCCTCATCATAATTATATAGCTATACTAGCCTTCTGTCCGCAGCTTCGCCCGCGATAAATTAATTTTCCCGTAGGAACAGCTATTTTCCCGCGGTAAAAAGTAGCCTATGTCACTCAGTGATAATGTAGCTTTCTAACGGCAAAAGAATTTTTGAAATCGGTCCAGTAGTTTCGGAGCCTATTCAATGCAAACAAACAAACAAACAATCAAATCTTTCTTCAAATCAAAGAAGAAGAGCTCCCACAAAGAGTAGGTACCATATCGATCGGTTCTGCGCTGCCCGTCTCCAAGCGGTTCTTTGGACCTTTACCAGGTCTTCGGTCCATCTTGTTAAGGGCCTACCGTGTTTTTGGCGCATGTATTGCATTCATTTAATCTCGTGCTGTATCATTACAAGTAAAGCTTATAGTCTTGAAATTCATTAGTAAGATATTTGAGGATTCACTCTAATGACAAGTGTTTATCGAAACACGATTACTTATAGTTCGCTCAATAGAAAGAAAAACCAAAACCATCTTTAAAAAATATAATAAATTCGTAGTACGACGCTAATACTGCACGGCAGGTCATAACTTTTTGAATGTTAATAAAACAAGATGTTTTCTAGGGCGTAGTGTTGCTACATTTTTAAAATATGTATTTGTTTTAGTAATAAGATGAAAATACCCAAAAACACGCGCATTCCAGCCAACCTATCTCGAGCCATCGTGCCTCCCCCACGCTTGAAATCGCCCAGCAAGCTCGGTAGGTTAAGGACTTTCCCACGCCACGTCTTAGGGTTTTCTGTCGCCCTAGTTACTTAGACGCTGTTCAGTAGATACCCACGTATTAATAACACAATCAACATTATGTCCAGGAATCCGACAAACGCGTGTCCATCTTACCCCAGCTGAACCACGAGAACTTACTGTACTTGGAGCTCAAGACCAAGGTCAAGGAGTATATGGAGGTAGGACCTGAAACAATATCACCGCCGGGGAAAGCTGCTTCGCCACCTCCCGGAAAGGTCACACCACCACCACCCGCAAAGAAGGGGAAGAAGTGACTCTAGAGTCTAGAGCTTCATGCTATCGTTCAATTCCTCAAGATATGTGGCATTGTTGATTTTGTATTCGTTTTGTAACTAACAGTGCATTAAATACTAAGGTACCTACCTACGTGAATGCACTGTCAGAAATATTTTGCTCATTAATCTTGTGACTTCTATGCAGAGTTAAACTTTAATTCATCTTTATCCCACCCAGCCAACATAACTACTGTAACGTCCAACAAATCTCATACTACTAATGCCATCTAGCGAAATTCAACTTGTAGAAAAACCCTCTTACTAAAAAGAATAAAATATATCGAATTACTCAAATCATTTTCTTTCTAATTAAGAGAGCGCCTACGGAAATTGTTACAGCAATTATATCGACACGTAAATTGATATTCGTTCCTTATTAGGCGCTATTGAATTTCACGCCCAATTTGAATCCATTATCTCAATGTTTCTACGTGATTGACTTTATTGGCCTAATTACGAAGAGCACTCTTGGCTAATTAGATACCATGGATATGAATATCAACGCTCATTTAATCATTCAAAACATTCGTACGAACTTTACTGATAATTAAGTACCTAGGCATGGCAATAATTTCAGCTTCACCAGACCAGTGGTACTTACTTACAGTATAGTATTTCCACAGAGCTATCGTACACGTATTGATTTAATTCCCTTCAGCACTTGACACTCGAAAATGAATTCTATGACTGCTAGACCTTCGACAGTGGGCCGACAATTAGGTGAATAGGTATAACGGTAGTTAAAAGCGAGTATCGAATCTGTTACGTAGTAGTGCTTCGTCCCGTGGGTGCGAATTACAATGAGAGTTTGAGTGACCAGGTCCTACATTATTGTTATTCATTCCGGGTTAGCAATTACTCGTCGTAGGTACTTTAACCGACCCGCCCTCGTTGCAGAGCTTTCGGGTGCGACCTATAATTTGTCGACCCGCAATGAATGAACCTATTTCAAACCCTTATTTAATTGCCATAAGTGTTTAAAATTATCAGGTCGCGCATTTTTGTCGTGGCTCGGGCCTAAAAGGTCACTTTTCCTCAAATGTTTTTTCCAAAACGTCTGACTTGAAAAACACAATTTATGGTAATATTTACTGTATTAGGCACAGATTGAAATTATAGGAATTTTGAGGTTATGAATAGAAGACCTCCTGAGACCGCACATAATTTTATCTAAAAAAGTTTTTGCTAAAAATTCTATTTTTAATACAAGCTTTTTCAACCGACGAAAACAAAACGAGGAGGTTCTCAATTCGACGTGTATATATATATTTTTTTTTATGTATGATCACGCATAACTTTTTACAGAGTAGTCCGATTTCGATGATTCTTTTTTTATTGGAAAGCGTATACCTCGAGGGTGGTCCCATTTAAATTTGGGAATAATATTCCTACCCTAAGGGTAGAAAAACAGGGGATGATTGATTGTTCAGTTACTGATTGTACTATATGACCACGCATAACTTATTACAGAGTAGTCGGATTTTGATGATTCTTTTTTTATTGGAAAGCGTATACCCCAAGGGTGGTCCCATTTAAATTTGGAAATAATATTCCTACCCTAAGGGTAGGAAAACAGGGGATGATTGACTAACTTTTTACAGAGTAGTCTGATTTTCATAATTCTTTTTTATTGGATAGATTGGCAAGTTAAGTATGAAGTATCTTTTTCTATTTATTTTTTTATTTTCTTCAACTTCATTTTTTTTTATTACTTTACTTTTGGATAGATTGGCTAAACCTTGAAGTTGGTATTATAAATTTGGAAAAAAAATTACCCCAAGGATGGAAAAAAAGTATAAAATAAAAACTTTTTAACAAAAAATTAAACCGCCGAAAAAACTGAAAAGCAAAAAATAATACTGATAGAAGCAAAAAATAATAATAATAGTGATAGAAGCCAATCAGGTAGACGATTATAGGTCCACTCCTCCTGGCTCGTGCTGAGGCACCGACTTCAAACTGGTACCTAGATTAAGGTCTAACAAAAAAGGTATTATTTTTTGCTTTTCAGTTTTTTCGGCGGTTTAATTTTTTGTTATAAAGTTTTTATTGCTCACTGTACTTTCTGCCCCTGGTTACCAAAGTAGGTACTTACTCGTCAAGACGATTCAAGCGACCCCAAACTCGACGGGGTTGTGTCGTTTTATCACAGAGTTTCTATGGCCACCTTCCAGCTCCATCATCAGATCAACTCCATGTCACAATAATATTGCATTATCACTTGATTCACATATTATGCATGCAAAATTTCGTCTCAATCGGTAATCGGGAAGTGGGTCAAATTTAACTTGCAAGATTTGATTACAGATAGACATGGGACAAGTGAAACTAAATAAAAGCTCCGAAAAAGTTGACAAAACAGGAATGCTGACATTCTTTTTGGGAAAAACCGGTTGTCTGTAAAGTCGGTTTACGGACGAAAGTTAAACGTGACAACGTCATAACAAAACATTCTAAACCCCCCCGCACCCCGCATTGTACATCCCGGCGTTCGCCGCTCTCTTGCAACTGGCCCTCGCCGCTCTCTTGCAACTGGCCTTCGCCGCTCTCTTGCAACTGTCCTTCGCCGCTCTGTACGTACCGTTATGTACATGTACGTTCATGTACGTTACAGTGCGTCATCCTTTTTCGTGTACCTATGCAGCCGGCGTTCGTCGATTTATTAGACGTTGTCACGTCAAAAACATTTTCGGTAAGTAAATGGACATTTTTATGTTTGAGTCGTTGTCGTTTATATCAGGCTGACAAATACGGGGTCATACTCATACACTAACAGCACCCGAACTTTCTATCTCGTAGGAATTACGCAAAGTCCTCATTTGTTGTTTACATCACAAAAGGAACTGATACGACAAATTTTTAGGCTCTGATACCGAAACCTGGTTCGAGGTAGATTGCAGTGTCGAGCAACTTATTCTGCACGTTATCTATCACATTCGCTGCCGGATTTCACACTGAGACTTCTTCAGGTGCCGCAGACGCCCATATGCGTTCTAAAATTATATGACAGCGGCACAGCATAAAGTGACGTAATGTATGTGTCGCCGGCACTGAATGTGTTGTACCCTGAGGTCGCGTCGTGGCCGAATCAAATTCGTTTCGGTATTTTTAAACGTTTTTTAAACGATATTTAAAGTTGCATTCATTTTAACATTTGTACTTAACACATTGATGGACAGTACTTTTAATTAAGAATTGTTAAGCTATAAATTTGGACGCCTATATAGGCGTAGTGTCCTTCAAAGAGTCTTTGTTTTAGTTTTCATAGAAGAGGCCATAAGGGTGTTACCACACCCAATCGATCAAATGGGCATTTTCAAAAAAGGGTACCCTTTTCGTAAAAAATACTCCTAATTTTCCATACAATTTTCTTGTGTCAGGTTTGTGATGAGCTTATACACCGTGAAGTTTTAGTGGTTGTTTTCCCGAAACGAGGTGATTTAGTATCGATTGTACAATCGATTTATAATTACTATTTTGACTAGAGTCAAAAATCCA
Organism: Archips crataeganus; assembly: GCA_947859365.1. Taxonomy (NCBI): domain Eukaryota; kingdom Metazoa; phylum Arthropoda; class Insecta; order Lepidoptera; family Tortricidae; genus Archips; species Archips crataeganus. The sequence goes on from OX402048.1 coordinate 22,618,557, forward strand.
ATTGTGAAAAACGAAAGTCGAAAATGACCGCAAACCAATAGTAACGCTTCGTTGGTACAAGTAGCGTACGATCGTACGATAGGTTACTATTGGTTACTATTGGTTTGCGGTCATTTTCGACTTTAGTTTTTCACAATTGGATTTTTGACTCTAGTCAAAATAATAATTATAAATCGATTATACAATCGAAACTAAATCACCTCGATTCGGGATAACAACCACTAAAATTTCACGGTGTATAAACTGTACAAAAGACATAAATTCCGAAAAACTCAGAGGTGCAAGCTGGGATTTAGAACTCACGACCCTCTGCTTGAGAGGCCATAGGTCAAACCACTAGGCCACCACGGCTTGACCGTACGATACGTACTATCGCCCCAAGCGCCAGATAACCACCTTAAAGGCCCAGTTTGCGTGCAGTGGCTAGACATCTGTCCATAACAATCCATAGCAATAAACATCAACGGCTGCAAGCAAATTTGTTTTGAAAATGAGTATCTGGCGTCTGGGGCGATGGTACGTTACGTACTAAAAGTTTTTATAATAAAGCGATGCGTCAAATGAAATCATTCATGGCAGGTTGCGTCGTTGGCATTCTCGACACGTGCCCACGCTTCCTCGCTTCCTGACATGTGTCATCCGGTGTGGCATCAGCTTTATGTCTCGGATGACTAAAGTTACTATTTATTATGCAATTCCAAAACTTGGGAATAACTTAATCGATGAGGCGAGCGGTGGAGTCAGCGGCGTCAGAGATGTGGTAGTAAAATTAAACTGCAATAATTCAGCCGATGGTTTCTAGGGAACGTGCAGTAACAGTAACTATAGGCGGCAGCGCTAATGCGACAGAAGAGACACTATGCGGACAGTAAAAGAAACTTATCAGGGAAAAACAGTCAAAATTGATGGCAACAGTTGGCAGCACCGTCGATGTGCACGTGCCCTAATTCCCTATACAAGTTTGACGGAACATTCTTGAGAAGGTTTATGGCTCGTTACAAAACTGTAACGCAATAAAATGGCATGGAAAATTAAGGTATTTTTTTTTAAATCGTCAAAATCAATAGCGCTCTTGGATCTGAGTAAAAAAACCCCAAAACTACCTAATTCTGAAGAAGTAGCACACTTCAGATTGAACCCATCCCATCCTATGAAGCCTCATCACATCTCATCCCATCCCATCTACCCTCATATTATCCCATCACGGGCTCCCACACCAAACCGCGATGCGATGTGATGCGACGCCGCATCACAGGAACAACGATGCGAAAACCATGCGATGCGATGCGAAAACCAGATGTTAAAACTAATGCCATGTAGAAAACCAGTTTACCCTCGGTATGGAGAAATTTGACCACGTCTCCTGCTATCGCACCAGCTTAAATCGGGTATGTATTACAATACCGAAGTACGAAAGACCGAATGTATTAAAACATCGAATGGGTCAAAATACCGACACGGTTTTTTTCTGAAACCGTAAACTTTTCAGAATTTATTAAAACGGCATCATACAGAACCCATTAGGTTAGGTTAGGTTTGTTTTATAACAATCTTAAAAAGTTAACGGTTTCAGGAAAAAATCGTGTCGGTCTTTTGACCCATTCGATGTTTTAATACATTCGGTCTTTCGTACTTCGGTATTGTAATACATACCCCAAATAGCTCCCTTTCCGTTTTCATCGTAACTTTCAGCTACTATATGTAGATTGTTATATCATCGTTATCATTGCCAGTTAGTAGAAATGTTACTAGAAATGTTTCTGTTCAACATTATAGGTATCTATAAATCAGCAGTTAGGAATAAGTCCGTAAGTTACTGGCAACGCGTGCTCGAAACGATCCATACTGGGTGACACAACCGACCGGAAGGTTAACAAACTCCCTTTGTATTCGATTGACGTAAAATTATCGTGTACCATATAACCATTTAATAGCTTTGTTAAACAATCAAGATTCTATTAATTTTCGTACAGTCATCATCATTTTTTATTGTGAGAAGGAGGCAAACGAGCAAGCGGGTCATCTGATGGAAAATGATCACCACCGCCCATAAAAATCAACAACTCAAAGAGAGTCGCCAATCTGTTGCCGGCCCTTAAAGTAAGTATAAACCCTTTTCTCGAAAGCCCCGATGTCATAGTTGTCTGGAAACATTGCTGCCGGAAGCTGATCATTAACTGTTTATTGTTTTAAACTTTCGCGCCAGTGGCTTAGCGTGCCATGGAGACCTGTATCAAAATTTGTTGGGAGGCCCAAATGAAGGGTAAAGATTTCTCACAAAAGCTACAGTTACACACGTTAGGGGCCTCTGCGGTGCGGTGGCGGAGATGGCTGTAATATTATAACTCGTATGAACGGTTGTGCGGTACCTACCGTACCGCGAACTCGTTCCTCCTGGCTTAAAATTTGGGTTTACGGAAAAAAATGTACATAATTAGTTGTCCATTACTGGTGCTGTCACCTAGCTGCACATTTTTTGCGTTTTGCGCATTTTTGCTCCGAAGTGCAATCCGGGACTTAAACGCGACACGGTCACGTTTTGTTTGACCCTCTTCATAATCATGTTAACATAGTACCATGTCGCAATATTGACCGTAATCCAAATAAGTAACAGTGAACCAGGCTAATGCGATAGTGTAGTGCTCCATAGTACCAGCAAAGTGTGACGTCAGCAGAATGCGCGGCGACCGTGGCGGCTCGCGGTGCACTTTGGGCCAGGAAAATAAGCCTATCCTATTAATATTATAAACTAGCCTTCTACGGCTTCATTCGCAATAGGTCTGACGTTTGAATTGAAATTTCACAAAAATTCCCATGGGAATTTGCTCTTCATTAGCGTTGCGTAGAAAACACCAGTACCTACCAAATATCGTGTCTCTAAGCCTAATTAAAAGAAGTCCACTGTTTAAAACATGAAACTACCGTGAGACTCACGCATAGTGAAAATATACGGATCACGCACATCAGCGTGACAGCAACATTTGACACAACAAGTTTAACTTGACATGTTTTGGGCTAATCCGTAGCCCTGCTTCCCTGCCACACGTCACGGCGGCTGCCAAACGTGCACTACGCACTACCGCTATGCTCGCCCGGCTGCTCACACTGATACCGGCGCATAACTACCCACTGTCCACTGTTGGACAAAGGTTTTCCCCAAAGAGTTCCACAACAATCAGTTCTGCGTTGCCTGCATCCAAAATGGTTCCAGCGACCTTTACAGATCGTCGGTCCATCTTGTTAGGTGGCTTCCTACGCCACATCTTACTACCTCATCGGGTGTCAGTTCTACATGCAATATGCCCTGCCTAATGCCACTTAAGTCTGGCAATTCTCCGAGTTACACAGTAACTTTGTTTCTGCTACCCTCTTACAGATCTCCTCATTTCTGATTCGATAGTGCTGCAGGGAAACTCCGAGCTCGCTTCAGTGACTTAGTGCTTTCTTGTGAGACTCGTTGTAAGCGACCACGTCCCAGTTCCGTATGTCATCACTGGAAACACACTGGGGAGGTTCCTTTCTATCTTCTGTTTAATAATATTCTATTAGCGTGAACGGAATGGCACGACACGAAGTTAAAACACCGAATTTCGTAGTATTATACTTCATTTAATTTAGAATGAAAAACCACAATAACATTATATTGCGTCTGGTCAACTATTTCTTGCCAAGCAAATAGTACAGTACAATAGTCTGGGAGCCGCAAAATGATTATTGTTTTAATGTCACTTTATTTGCGTGTCGTCCATTGTTTACTCTAGTACAAATTGTAAAGAGATTACAGTTCACAAGCTGCAATATAATGTTGTTGTAGTTTCTCATTCTAAATTATATGAAGTATAGACCTGATCAAAGACTTTCGTCTTGAAGTACTACGTGCAAAGCGTTCTGCGGGTTTAGAATGTTTTATTATGGATGCAAATTCTAGCAGTTCGACGATTTGCACCTCACTGTACACCGAACAGTCGACTGAGCCGAGACTATTAGATGAATTACAGTATTTCGCTTCCCAAATTAGAAACTAATTGTCTCAGACGAAAGCGAAATTTCGTCCGTCACAACACTCGTCATTAATTAACTGGCCTAAGCTTTAGATGAATCTTAATTTTACGTTTGTCTGGATTTATAAGCATGAGTGAGTGGCTTTTCTAAACCAACTTTCTTTAAAAGTGCACTTTCAGCAAAATGTACGCTTTTCCAACTATCAAGTATCAAATCTAATGGTTAACTCGAACGAAGTCTGTGAGAGTGAAGCCAAATTAACGTATTTTTTTATGTGTTCTGCTGAATTCGGTTTTTAAAAGAAGACCAGTTTGTGCCACGGCGACGCAAAATCAGTTTTACACAAATATGACTTTTGCATGAAACCAAAATTAAACCACCAAAAATACCCGACTCACAAATCAAAAAATTACGTTTGTATGGTCTCATCCTAAAGGCTTTGTCATACAAAAGTGCATAGTCTATCGATGACGATGATCATTACATGATGAATGTCATTGACTCTGGCCACAACAGTTTTTCTGAATATTATCTCAGTCTTTGTTAACAGCTTCCGAAAAAAAAACAGTATCCGGCTTAGCATAACCTTCCACAAAACGTCAACGTACAGCTTAACGGCTCCAACATGAACACGCTGTTGGTACCTTGTCACAGCGAGCCATCGTTGTATTCACCAAGTCAGTCTCTTTAGCGTTTTATATGAAAAGGTGCTATAGCGGGTCGCGAATGAATGGTTTGCCTGTAATTGGCAAATCATTTCGATGTCACGTCCCATTGTTGTGACGTCCGTTTTCCAACTAAATAGTTATCACTGTCTCTGACACAGTGTATATAAAAGCAGCGTTTGATGCTAGATTGTTTTGGCTTGTTTTTAGGGTACTGCCTCAAAATGAATCAAACTCTTAGTAAAGAGTTTCTCACATACTTCCTTAGTTTACTATTTATGGCATTCAATGTAATGATCAAGAGGACTTAAGCCATTTAGCCCTTTGTTTCATTTAATTATTGAAGCCAAAGAACAATACAGCCACGAAAAATCAGGGTTGAAATAAGGCTTCGGTCTTAAAAAAGGCTTAGCCTTAGAATAGGGCTATAGCCTCTTTAGAAGCTTTAGGTTTTTTTCCAACCTTCGTCCTTAAAAAAAAACACTAACTTTTTCTAACCTATTCCATCAGCACAGTTTTAAAACGAACTCCGGTTTAAATATCAGGCTGAAAGGCTCGCGTTCTTTATGATGAAATTGCTGAAGATTTTAAAAAGTGTGCACATCTGCAGCTTATCACCTGTTTGTTTCTTAATTAAATAAACAAGGTTGCAGCAATGTATTGCTTAATATTATACAAAGCCTTGTAGGCCTAGTGGTTTGACCTATGGCCTCTGAAGCAGAAGATCTTGGGTTCAAATCCCAGAGCTCTGAGTTTTTCAGAATTCATGTTCATTCGAAATTTACCACAAGCTTTACGGTGGAGGACAAACATCGCGAGAAAACCAGCACACACCTGCAAAGCAATTTGATAGTGTATGAAGTGCTTAATACGCACTACAGCCGCGCGTGGTACAGCCAAACCCTCTTATTCTGAGAGGATGCCTGTGCCAAGCAGTGGGACGTATATAGGCTGATAAATGATGATGAACTGTCATAATACTTACCGAGAGTTAAATAGTATGTAATAAAAAGCATCGGTCCCAGACTGCTCCCCTGTGGGACCCCATAATGAATACTAACAATTTTCTTTTCAATGTACAGATGTCAGAATAACCGCCGATAGTGAAATATCAGCGAGCATAGTTGTCAGTTTATTGAGTGTCAATCCATATTGAGAACAGTGTACAGTATTCGGGTCTGTGTTTTTTCGGAAAGCGTTGCACAGTTAGGAAGTGGCCGCATTGCAAAATGTGATTACGTATTAATTGTTCTGCGTTTAGTCGCGGGCGGTGCAGTTTTGTTTGGGTTTTTTATCCTAAGTGTATAAAGTGGCTATCATAATTTGGAACTTATTGTCAGTCAGCAAAAGTTGACATTTGCTTTGACGTAGGTACTAAATTTATTATGTTGGGCGTTACTTTCATCATCATCATCATCCCAGGCTATATACGTCCCAGTGCAGGTCACAGGCCTCATCTCGGAATGAAAGGCTTGGGCCGTAGTTCCCACGCGTACCCAGTACGGGTTGAGATCTTCACTTACAAGGTTATGTGAAACTAACCTAGCCTCGCTTCGCGTCCATCAAATCAAATTCTCATACAACGACCAGATGGCCTAGTAGGTAGAGAACCTGACTACGAAGCTTGAGGTCCCGGGTTCGATTCCCGTGTCGGGGCAGATATTTGTATGAATAATACGAATATTTGTTCTCGGGTCTTGGGTGTTTAAATGTATTTAAGTATGTATCTATCTATATAAGTATGTTTATCCGTTGCCTTGTACCCATAACACAAGCTATGCTTAGCTTACTTTGGGACTAGGTCAATTGGTGTGAATTGTCCCGTGATATTTTTTTTATTTTTATTTAAATCCACTCACACGAAGCGTTTCGTTTTATCTTTTTATTTATAATGCGGTCTGCTAAGGAATGAAATTCGCTTCCGTCATCTTTTTTTTTTAACCGACTTCAAAAAAAGGAGGAGGTTCTCAATTCGGTTGTATGTTCTTTTTTTTTTTTTTTTTTTTTTTTATTTTTTTAACGTGTGTTACCTCAGAACTCCGTCATTTATGAACCGATTTGGAAAATTTTTTCGTTGTTTGAAAGCATATGCTTCAAGGTTGGTCCGGTTATTACCGGAATCCAGTTCTGATGATGGGATCCATGAGGAATTGAAGGAACTCTTCAAAAGTTCAAGGGAAATGTAAAGCGATTTTAGTATTTTCAGTGACAAATCGAGCATTTGCATTCATAAAGTGTCATTTGGTAAACTAGATCTGATGAAGAAGACCGCAGATGGCCAACGGAACTCCTCAACGGGTCAAATCTTGCAAGTTGAATTTGACTCACTTCCCGGTTTCTGATTGATTTCATATTTTACATGCATGTGTAAATCAGGTGACAATGCAATATTATTGTGACATGGAGCTAATCTGATGATGGAGTTGGAAGGTGGCCATAGAAACTCTGTAATAAAACAACACAACCCCGTCGAGTTTGGGTTCATTTGAAACGTCTTGACGAGCACTTTGATCCCAGATGGTAACCAGGGTCTGATGATGGAGCTGGAAGGTGGCCAAAGTTACTCCATAAAGTAACGGCACTTACCCCATCGAGTACGGACTCATTTGACTCGTCTCAACGAGTACTTTGGTCCTAGATGGTAACCAGGGTCTGACAATGAAGTTGGATGGTGACCATAAGAACTCCGTAGTAAAACGACATAACCCCATCAAGTTTGGTCTCGTTTGATTCGTCTTGATAAGTACTTTGGTAACCAGAGGCAAAAAGTACAGTCAGTAAAGAGTGCCAGTCCAGGCCATTAGCAACAACTAAAAAGAAAAAAATAAAAAATTTTAAATAAAAAATAAAACCGCCTTCAAAAAACACCCAAAAAAAACTTGGAAATAAAAAAAATTTAAATAAAAAATAAAACCCTTAAAAAAAACCCCAAAAAAACATAAAATAATAATTGATTGAACCGACCACAATAAGCATGAAAATATCTTTCTACTAATCTGTTTGAAGTTGGTGCCTCAGCACGAGCCAGCAGGAGTGGACCTAGTAATCTAACTTACCTACATACCTATTATAGGGCTTCTACACTCCTGCTGGCTCGTGCTGAGGCACCAACTTCAAACAGATTAGTAGAAAGATATTTTCATGCTTATTGTGGTCGGTTCAATCAATTATTATTTTATGTTTTTTTGGGGGTTTTTTGAAGGAGGTTTTATTTTTTATTTAAATTTTTTTTTGGGTAAATACAATTCAGGGCTAATCAGAGCTATAGCTAGACCGTTTTTAATGAGTCCTGCGGGTGGCGAGCGCACCTCGTGTGACGCTCTTGTGCCTGCCGCCCGCACCTCTCCCGGTCCCCTTTGTCGTCATACCCCCCAGCCCCTGTACCGCGCTAGCAAGAACTCATTTAAACGGTCTAGCTGACATACAACGGTATAGAGTGAACAGGCTGTTACTGAACCAGTGAGATACATCTTTGGCCTTGAGGCCTGTGGAATTTGAATTTCAAAGCGCTTTAACGATGACTAATCAAAAATCCTGTCTAATTTTATAATATTTAATCTAGCCTAAAGGCAGAAGGAAAATAAAATAAAGGCTTAACTCAGAAATTCTTGTCGAAAAACTTTGTGCAACTTTGGCAGTAAAATAAAATTAAAACGCAAGGGAGTGTGACAACGGGCACAGGTGCAGCGAGGATCGCAGCCAAGTAGTAAAGCGCAAATTAAACAAACGTAAGCAAATATTTCAAACTAAATACAAACTGAAATATAGATGCACAGAAAAAACCCCAGAAAAAAGACCAATGCTGGGAATCGAACCCAGGTCCTCAGCGTTCCGTGCTGCGTGCTTACCCCTACACCATCACTGGTCTAGAAGTTAGCGACGAATCTTTCCCATACATCGTACACTTCAGTCTGTTATAATCACATTAGGCAGTGATAAAGCGCATCTATGTTAATGCCCTCTACCGAGAGACTTCAACACTCCTTCGGAGCTACCCGCTCACCTGGACCAAGAGATGGCGCTACTAGGCCAACCTTTACAAGTTAAGTATGAAGTATCTTTTTTCTATTTATTTTTTTATTTTCTTCAACTTCATTTTTTATTACTTTTACGGTCATCCCGTGAAACCATATATTTACCTTCTGCAAATTAGATTATTCCGTTTTGTAATTGAAATTCTATTTAGATGATTGTTGTCTTTTCTGAATTTATTGAACCAAGCTTTACTTGTCTTAATTTGGCAGGAATAATCATCAAACTCAATTGACCTTTCAAAAATTGAAAGAAAGAAAGAAAAATATTTTATTGGCGGTTTCGAAAGTACCACCACCGAACATTAGAAAATAACATTAATACAGACCTACATCTAAAAGACAAGTTCATCATGGCAGTGACACCAATTGGCAATTGCTAGTTGCCACTCCATGTCTTGCGGTTGGTTGGTTTTAAAAAGCTGAATCAATTTTTTTTTAAAACATTTTCCCCTTCTTTTTTTGGGTGTGGCAGCCTTATTGGTTTATGTTAATTGTACTTAACTATGTATACAATACTGAATTAAGTAATTGTACTGAACTATGTAGCGTTTGTGCCTGAATAATGCAAAATCCTAAATAATGATGACTTTATCATAAATTAATAAAAAATGGTAATCTTCCTTGTTTTGTATTTTTTTTCTAAATGTGGTATATTGATTTGATTTTTTTTATGTCAGTTAATAGTAGTATTTATATTTGTTACGGTAATCTGTAGGTATACAGTGTGAATATCTATCTATCTATCTACAGCCATTGTCCGTCCACTGCTGGACGTAGGCCTCCCTCATATTGCGCCAACATTCGCGATCCTGGGCTTCCCTCATCCATCCACTGCCCGCTGTCCTCCTAAGGTCATCAGTCCAACGTGTTGCAGGGCGTCCCACACTACCCTTTCCTAAACGTGGTCTCCACTCCAGGACACGTCTGCTCCAACGATCGTCAGTTGTACGGCAAACGTGACCAGCCCATTGCCACTTCAGCGTGCTAATTCTTCGGGCTATGTCAACGACTAATGTGTGAATATGGTGAATTTTAATAGCTAGTTATAATGTTCTATTTCGTTTAGCATCTCGTATTTCATAATTCCAGTGTGACCCTTTCGTATGTTTTAATTATTATGTTTGTGTGCCTAAAACAGTACTTTATAAGCGACCTCACATGTCTATATTGCACGCATTTTCACGCCCTACATACTTTACCACTATGTTCAAAATATTTCATAATAGTTAATTCATATTTAGTCGTTTAACCCTACCAACTATTATAAATACAAAAGTTCTGGGATGAACTGGGATGAAATTTGGTATGGAGACATGGTTCTCGGGAATGACGTTGTTTCCCATAATTTCATTTGTTACAATTTCACTTGCCATAACAACTTTTGCCATAAGGTATAGTCCGTGTTGTTTTCAGGATTGTTTGAAATGTCATCTTGCAGAATGCAGTAGGTTAGATTAGTTAATTATCAAAAATCTGAAGAAAGCACCGTTTCAAAAATAAATTACTATATTTGAAGGCTACACAGAAAGAACATGTCCAGTCACCTTTTTTGCATCTCTCAGCGAGAACTGAGTAGGGTTTTATTGTGTAAGCATTAAGAGAGATTTTTATTTAATTTTGTATTTTATTTTTATTTTTCTTTGTGTCTTAGCTTGATGTATTTTACTAACATAGGCTTAAGGTTACAATTGTTGCTGACACATTAAGGATATTTAATGTCCGAAATAAATTATTATTAATCTCAATATGTGGAGCTCGCAATGTACTATTATGACTTACCATTGGATTAAATATGAAACAGATTTTTTTTTCACTTGTAAAAAAATGGTTACCATAGTAATTGATCGTGATGACTAACTTTCAAATGGCTAGATAACTCAAAAAGTTGCTTAGGTGACTAGACATGTTCCTTTTGTGTAAACTTCATTTATGACGAATAAAAATTTATGATAAACGATACATTATGACATATGAAGTTCGGACCAAGAACCGAGAAATAACACATATACTTACTTTTTATTTCAATGGTCCCACGGATTCGCGATATATTTATGCATGCAAAATGCCCAAATCTCATCCGCTAAGTCTAAAAACATGAAATTTTTGATGGCTGTTCTTCTTACAATGTAAAAATAACAACCCCCTAACTTTTGTATTTCCACGTTAATGTAGTCATCATCATCATTTCAGCCGAAAGACGTCCACTGCTGAACATAGGCCTTCCCCAAGGCTCGCCAAACAGATCGGTCCCGTGCCCTCTGCATCCAACGCGATCCCGCAACCTTAACCATTAATTTAGTAAAATCCCGAAATTTAACTGCAGGCTTCATGCTTCACGCAAGCAAGGCCACGGTTTAACGCTAGTGTTAATAGTAACTTGAATCCTACCTGTAAAATCGTTGTCTGATTTAATAAAGAGCCTCCAAAAATCCACAAACACTGGCACAAAACACTACACACGAATCAAACACCTTCCGCAAACCCAAGGCCCCGAAAAAAAAATTAAAACTTGGCCACCGAAAATGCGTTCGAAATTGGTATTAGCGCGCACCGACTGACTATAATACCGGTGCAAAGTTATTTCAGGCGGTAAAAGTGGCGCTGTAATCGCACGGTTATTGTATAATTGGAAGGTGACCATGTTAGTTCTGGATTTGACCACCGTACCAGGTAATTTGGTGGTGCGCTCGCGCGTTCAAAACCTCCCCTTTGACTTGTGACAGGTGGTCAATGTTCCGTGTCGAAGCATATGGGCGACGTGATAGAATAAACATTTCAAATAGATGCGACACTTTAAAATCGATTGGCATTCGTTTAAAAGCTTATTACGCTGCTCTAAAAAGCATCTCCTTGTACAGAATATCTTGTAGATTATTTAGATCATTTTCTTAATGCCGCACATACAGATGTCAGTTTAGCTTAGTATCCTTATCTCGTTTTATTTAAGACATTTAACAAACATCGAATTTAGTATTCTTCAATATTTTTTTCTAAGATTAAACTGACCCGTGTTTGAGCTCTATCTTTGTTGATCGAAAGTGTAGATGAGGCCAAAGTTGCATCTGACCAGTTCAGTTTCAGCGTTTTACGGCGTGTTTCTTTTCTCATTACCATCTCAGAAAATATTATTAATAAAAATGGTGATCATCATCATCATCATCATCCCAGCTTATATACGTCCCAATGCAGGGCAAATGCCTCCTCTTAGAATGAGACAAAGGGTGACGCTTAGGGTTAACTTAAGGCAGCACCGCTGCTGAATCAAGTTTGACCAAATTTCGTGTGACTCGTCTTTCGGTTGTGGCAGTAATCATTGGACAAAACGCTCGAATATTCACCCGACAGCCTGTTCACTCTAGCTTTGAGGAGCCCTAGGTTATTAATGTTATTATTTATTTATTTATTATGATGATGATGATGATGATGATGATTTAATAATAACGATTTTTTTAATTCGCCAGTTATGACTTAAGATGATACAGACACAGGCTTTTCATTTTAATAAAGTAATTTTGCGATGAATATTAATGTCTTTTCTTCCTTGCTGGCAGTTTTAAAACTGAATGTGAGTAGTCATCTATTAGGTATGAATTGCAGTTGTGATCAAACGCAAAGTTTATATTCGTTTTTAGTCAACTACATAAATTTTCAGAGTGTAGTTTCATCCCTTTTTTGAGAAGAGTTTAACGCATATTCAATTTGTTGAAATCGTTCCACATACCTAATAACTAGGTATATTAATTTTGTAGTAAATGCTAGAGACGATAAAATGCTGTAGTACCAGATCATAGGCAGATTAGGCAGGTTAAAATGATAGTGTCGCCTCTGTTTTCGTACCCACCTATTCTTTTCGAAATAGTTGGTGCCGTTGTTCGATTATTACCGACCTATATGCCAATAGACAATTAACTTAACGGCTTATTTATATGATCCGAAGGCGTGTCGTTCAATATAGACATAAATTTATACGATTAGGCCCTTAGATTATTTATACACTAGATAGTGTCAGTAGCAAACATTGCGATACAAAACGTCCAAAAATCCATTTGACAGCTTCATATTACGATCGCGTTACGTCATTCAAACTGAAGGGAGGCAAATGACATATAAGCCAACTGTTGGCTTATATTTTTTGGGACATTTTCATGCCGCCTAAGCTCTATCTAGTGTATAAATAATCTAAGATTAGGCCTTTGCGCAAATTAAGGAAGATATTTATTTATAACACGATAGGAAAAATTATTTTTCTTTTGTTTAGTTAATTAAAAAAAAAATTGTTTTTAAATATACAAGCTTAATTAACTGAGTGCACCTTTTGTTAACTCTATTTGTATTGTCATTCGATATACATAATATTTGTACTGAATGTCAAAGTCAATTTGATCCCTAAAACGTGAGTCGACATGCACGTCGATTTTTACCACAGAACTGCGATCCTGCGAAGAAATAATTTCGTTGCTTATCTGAAACAACGGCCTAATCCAAAATACTACGGTGTGCAACTTAATACTTTAAGGGGGTGTTTCACCACCTTATTGTCAAACTGCTGGTTACGTAACCAATGAATAAACTAAGTACTGGACAAATCTGTCAGCTAGTGTTTTTTCAGTTTCACCACTCCGGTCCTGTGCAAGCTAAGTACCACTTAACTAATCGTGGGTTTAACAAAAAGTCGGAATGGCAACGTCGCATTTCACGACCACGCGTTCCTGTTCTCACACTTTCGTTCAAAGAGTCACTCATTATTAAAGCAAAAGAAATGGTTAACTATATAATTTTTGAATACATCTATTTTTTTTTGCATAAACAAATATGTAAAATTATAATTGATCCAAAAACGGTATTTATTTACGATACTTTGTTAACAATAACAAAGAAAAATAAAATCACGTAAAACGAATCGAAAAGTGGCGCCAAACCATTTGACAGATAAACTTTTTTTAATGGCGACATACAAGTTCAGGTAGAACAAACGATTGAGCCACTGAAAAAAAGTTTGTTATCAAAAAATATTACGAAATTTTGGATTTATTTTTACATACTAAAAGTGTACCTACATTTTTTTATTCAAATCTTGATATTTAAATTATTTTATGCAATTTAGCACGACCTCTTTCTTTAAAAATAAAAAATACTTTGATTTATTTTTCTGAAACCGGCTGAAGGGCTCTCCAACCATGGCCACAAAAAAATAAACGAACTTTATGTGACGGATAAAAATGCTAAATGCCTCCTGATCTGATGGTCAAATTAAGAAACAGTTTGTCCGTCACTTAGCGCTAATCGAGACTGGTGAAACAGAAATTTTAATTCTATCTGTCAAATAAGGTTATGATTAAGCTAATCCGAACTTTAAGAAAAGTGGTGAAACAGCCCCTAACTATTGCAAATAAGGTGTATAATTACACAGCATATCATTTCGAATTAGGCCGTTCTTTTAGATAAGCAGCGATTTGAGTCCGCAACGCGCCCACGTGGGAACTACGGCCTCAGCCCTCTCATTATGAGAGAAGGCCTGTGCCCTGCAGTGGTACATATACAGCCTACGTACTACGTACTAGTACGGTCCGGCGTAACTTTTTATGTCATCGGACCATCTCATCTAGTGGATAGAAAAAGCCTGAAAAAGAAGAAGAAGAAGAAGAATATGTAACAATTTTAAAGGAAACAAGGTCATTTACGCTATTTTGGTTTCATAAGTAATAGTTACTATTTTTTTAAAAGCGTTTTTCAATAAAAAGTCTCGTCAAAGTTGTTTACCTTATTTCTAATGTTAAAAAAAACGCAGTATAGTACGTAGAAAGTTGCATAGTTCCCGCGGAATAGCGATAAATGAATTCTTCGTAGACGGAGGACGGCAACAGCTGAGTGTCACAATCACTTATAAGTAAACACCGCATGCAAAACAAAAGTGAAGCATAAAAATAATAACAAAACTGTCAAAAAAGGGCCTGTTAATAGTGAAAATAACACCAAAGGCTCTCTACCATGGTTATTTTGGCGTTGGTGTCACGCTTCGTATCCGATTACTAAATTGGCTTTTGTTGTAGTCATGTATACGGACGCACGGATATGACGAAACTGTATATTTAGAACGATAGCTATCTGCCAGTCAATTTTTATATGAATAAGTTAACGAGTAATTAAAAGTATTCAAGGATATCGCTGTTTGTAATATTTATAACATAATTTAGGTTTTATGGTTTCCTTTTCTGGAATTCAATTTGATTTTATACGTATGATAACATGCAAATATTTGCCTGTTTTATTTTATATTTACATAATAAGAGAGTTGCATCAAGTCACTATCACAATGAACACGAATTACTTCGTTTTCTACAGTTTCACTTGCCATATCAACGTTTGCAACGTTAGGTATCTAATAGGTTAGTTTAGTTTAATTACAATTTTGAAGAAAATTGTCCCAAAAATAAAATACTTTATGACTAATTATGACAAACGAAAAATATGACAAACGTTACATTATGGTATTTATATGAAATTCGGGCGAACAAGAGAGACCCCAATATATCTAAAGTAAATACCGTTGTTCGACAGTTCTACACTTTAATTTTCAGTGGTGAAGGGTACTGTTAGCTGGAAGGCGACTGCTGAATGTGAATTGTCTATGAGATTATTTAAATATCAAAAATGGAACAGCAGTCGAATGTCAGCCATTAAACTCTGTATCTTATCTAGAGGAAATTCAAATAAACCAAGTCAAATTATAAACACGTCTTTTAAGTAATCGCTTGAAGAGCTACATCCCAAGGTCTTAGTAAGGACCCAACAGTACTAACAACCAGATTCCCCCCGGGTTGACTAAACTTTCGAAGTTGCCAAACGCTTCCCTTCCACTACAGCACTTTCAAGAAGAGGTTAAATGGGGCTTTAAGTTTTTTTTTGCTCCGGCTTTACTTGCATAAATTTTCACGCCCACCACTGCTATATATTATACAACAATCTTAATGAGATTTACAAAATTCAACCTCCTACCTTGAACACAATTTATTTAAGTACTTACTGAACATTGAAAAGCCAGTGTTGTGTTGTAGCGCTGCTAATTGCATTTTGATCAAATTAAAATAGGTCATTCTTCCGCATTGAGCTGGCAACGTTGCATTTTTGTTAGTTTTTCTCGATTATTCCATAAAAATTAAAAATGTTTTGTATAAAATTGTTCTAATATATAAGTTAATGTGTCTACTGCAATAATAATTCCTGATAAGACTTTTATTTAAACCGTTAGGTAATAATTTGTTCGTTTTTAAAGAAAATAAAAGTCTTATCAGGAATTATTATTGCAGTAGACACATTAACTTATATATTAGAACAATTTTTACACAAAACATTTTTAATTTTCATTCAATTTTTATGGAATAATCGAGAAAAACTAACAAAAATGCAACGTTGCCAGCTCAGCAGGTATAAACCCTCTTAAGAACCCACCAATGCCGCCCGGCAACATGGCTTCGGCGTGGAGCAAACCTTTACTCATCAAAAAAACCACAAATCAAATTCTTACGATAAAATTACGATGTATATTTGAAAAATGAAGCAATAGGTATAATCTTTACGGTGTATGTAAATAAATACTTAAATAAATATCACGGGACAATTCATACCAATTCACACCTTTGGGACTGGTTCAATTATTGAACCAGTCCCAAAGTAAGCTAAGCAAAGCTTGTGTTATGGGTACTAAGCAACGGATAAACATACTTATATAGATAGATACATACATATTAAACACCCAAGACCCGAGAACAAATATTCGTATTTTTCATACAAATATCTGCCCCGATACGGGAATCGAACCCGGAACCTCAAGTTTCGTAGTCAGGTTTTTTAACCACTAGGCCATCTGGTCGTCTAAAATGTAAATCATGTAAATCAGACTTAGTAATTTGATTATAGTAGAGCCATAATACATAAATAACAGAGTATTTTCCGAGTCAAAATCAAAGTAAGAGCTCACTTTGGCGTTAAAATCTATTGAACCTAAATTTAATCGTGTTTAATTAAATGAACGTCTAACAGAAGAAATATTTTAGTCATATTAAAATGGATGAAAGTATTTTAACTGAACAAAACGACTAACTATCGAAAGAAAGAAAGAATGATTATAATGTCTATTGAAAAATATAAAAATGTGTGTCTTACCGCCATCTACCGATGTATAGCAAAATTATTTCAAACCTATGAGAAAAAATCACGCGTCCGCGCTTCCATTGTCAATGAGTGCGCCTTACAGCGCCATCTAGTTAACTTCAGTGGCACTGTCGAATGAAAATCGAAAGTGTTACGATTCTGTAGGTGTCTGTGTCCGTCAGTCGTCTAAATAATTATGTACTAGCGACCCGCCCAAGCTTCGCTCGGGTACAACTATATTATGCACGTGTTATACATACATAAACCTTCCTCTTGAATCACTCTATCTATTAAAAAAAAACTGCATCAAAATCCGTTGCGTAGTTTTAAACATTTAAGCATACATAGAGACAGACAGACAGTTTTATACTATGTAGTGATTTAAGTAGTGTTCTGTCTAAAAATGTTTGTATAGATACTTACTTAGGCCAAGTAATCCCATTGGCGACGATGTAGCAGACGCCAGACACAATTCCGGCCAGCAGACCCAGGCTCACGCCCGTCGAGAGGAACAGGGTATCTGGCATTTTCACTCCACTGTCAACAGTATCACTATTCTGACACTTTCATTCACTTGGTTGTTCACTCGTCACTGGTTGTCTAATAATTCAAATCACTGTTCTATATAAATGTAAATGTTTTGACTATCATTCCACAGAATGATCCTCTAAAAGTCTAGTGACTAAAATGGCCACAACAATGTACTAGTGTACATTTATATTGCAAAAAACATTTGAGTTCCATATTTTACTAACTGCATCTGATATTTAATTTTACTGTCTAATTGTAATTTAAATAAAAGGATCCGGTCACCTAAGGCCACTTCCTTTGACGGCAACTGTGTAAATTCCTACATCGGCCACTTCCCCGAAACAACACTGCGCAAATTCAACGGAGCCCCGCGAAGCGAAGCGGGGCTCCTATTTCTAGGCCTAGCTAACCTAACCTACTTATTTTCTGGACTGAATTATGGCTTGGTGAAAAAGTGGTCGTTCAAGGGAAGTGGCCGATGGGTGAACTGGTCGATGGGTTAAGTGGCCGTTTAGAAAATGTGGCCGTAGTTGACCGCTTCCATTGTAGTTTCACTGTCCAGATGCGTCTAGAATGTGCATTAAAATACAAGAAAAGATAATTTCAAATAACTTGAGAAGGTAGGTAGGTAGTAGATAATTAAAGGTCAAAAAAAATCTGCGTCGAAGTAATCAAAAACCTTAATTCCTCTTCACACATAACAACTGTGCCACCCTCTCACAGAACAGAACATCTGCGTGAAGCAGCAGTACTCTTGCTGCGTTACGTATGGTCAGTGAGAGCGCCGGGGGCCCAATACCTCTCCCCCTCCCCCTATTCCCTCTCCCTCCTTCTCACCCTTTATTCCTAAAAGGGTCGGTAACGCACCTGTGATTCCCCTCGTGTTGCGGGTGTCCACGGGCGACGGTGATCGCTCTCCATCAGGTGACCTGTGACCCGTCTGCTCGTTTGCCCCCTCTTATACAGGGTTATTTGTAATTCACTGACATCCTCTTAACCCTGAATTCCTATCACTCAAACAAATGTTTTTTGTTTTACGACTTTTTAAAATTAAGCACTTTTTTCCCATACAAATACACAGAGTATCGTAAAAATAAGAGGTAATCTCAAATTTTCAAAACGTTATTACACCAAAAATATTAAGTTATGACAAAAGTCGTAAAACAAAAAACATTAAGTGCTAGGAGTTTAGGGTTAAAAGGATGCTAGTGAATTACAAATAACCCTGTATATAAAAAAAAACTATGCTAAGATAAGCTTTGCACATTCCCATCTTAAGAGCCTAGGTCTAACCTAACTGATGGTTTATCAGCTGATCCTAATTCACACAACACCGCAAGTGAACCACAGTTAGAAGAATGGATAAATTATGTATTCTGCGGCGGCAACGGTGCAACAATAGCCTCGTAAGGCCCGCAGTCCATGGGAACTGGATCCAGGGCCACGGCGACCCCCGCAGACTTCGATCAACAATACAATTTGCGATTTTGTATTGTTGATCGAAGCCCGCAGAGCCTATATACGCGAGACCTATGAAGCGCCCCTTTTTGTAATGCTTCGCCGAGAATAGAGTTTATAATAAAAACTTTTTAACAAAAAATTAAACCGTCGAAAAAACTGAAAAACAAAAAATAATACCTTTTTTGTTTCACCTTAATCTAGGTACCAGTTTGAAGTCGGTGCCTCAGCACTTAGCCAGGAGGAGTGGACCTATAATCGTCTCCCTGATTGGCCTCTATCACTCCTCCTGGCTCGTGCTGAGGCACCGACTTCAAACTGGTACCTAGATTAAGGTGAAACAAAAAAGGTATTAGTTTTTGCTTTTCAGTTTTTTCGGCGGTTTAATTTTTTGTTAAAAAGTTTTTATTTTATACTTTTTTCTCATCTTTGGGGTAATTTTTTTTCCAAATTTATATTATACCAACTTTATACCCTATCCAATAAAAAAGAATTATGAAAATCAGACTACTCTGTAAAAAGTTAGTCAATCATCCCCTATTTTCCTACCCTTAGGGTAGGAATATTATTTCCAAATTTAAATGGGATCACCCTTGGGGTATACGCTTTCCAATAAAAAAAGAATCATCAAAATCCGACTACTCTGTAATAAGTTATGCGTGGTCATATAGTACAATCAGTAACTGAACAATCAATCATCCCCTGTTTTTCTACCCTTAGAGTAGGAATATTGTTTCCAAATTTAAATGGGACCACCCTCGGGGTATACGCTTTCCAATAAAAAAAGAATCATCAAAATCGGACTACTCTGTAAAAAGTTATGCGTGATCATACATAAAAAAAAAAAAAAAACAAAAAAATCAAATATACACGTCGAATTGAGAACCTCCTCCTTTTGTTTTCGTCGGTTGAAAATAACACTCTAATATTTGAGTTCTAAGTGGGGGGTATGGGGACCCCCAAAAATTAATTGTTTTTTTTTCTATTTTTGTGTGAAAATCTTAATGCGGTTCACAGAATTACATCTACTTACCAAGTTTCAACAGTATAGTTCGTATAGTTTCGGAAAAAAGTGGCTGTGACATACGGACGGACATACAGACAGACAGACAGACATGACGAATCCATAAGGGTTCCGTTTTTTGCCATTTGACTACGGAACCCTAAAAAAATATTATACCAGATAGTTTCTCCGCGATACAGGCGAAGCCTAGTGCGGGGACCCCTGGTAATTATTGTAAGACATTATGTTTTTCAAATAAACGAGTTTTATTATTTATTATTATTTTTTATTTTCTGTTAATGTACTGAGCAAGGTTTGAATTTAACGGAAATAAAAAGAAAACTCGGTGTGTAGTATTGTTATCTATAGGTGCTCATCTGACGGAACCACAATCAATAATTAAGCAAAAGTGCTATGTCCCGCAAGTGCCCGCTCGGCTCTCTAGAATTACGTACCTACTTCACCGGCACGTGTCAGGTTTGACACCTGTCGGCAACGCGCTGTGTCCACTTTCGATGGTGAAATAATTGCACAAACAGTAGCTAAATGACATATCGAGAGTTCAAAGTATGTAATATGTATGCGAAAGTAAGTGACTTAAAATATGTTTCGAGACCAGTTTTTCGATATCTTGTATAGTTTAGAAATAATCGAGTGAGATCACTTATCGTTCCACCCTGTATACTTAGTTTAAATTTTCCTTCACTTCAATACTTCTCGATCACGTTTACGTAAAAAAATCAATTACTAGGGAAACATGGACAGCGTCTCCGCGCGCGCGCGTCTATGTTTCCATAGAATTGAAATTTTTACGTAAACGCGATCGAGAAGTATTGAAGTGAAGGAAAACTTATACTAAGCATACTTTACGCTTAGTATAAGTTTTACTTCACCAAAATACTTCTCGATCGCGTTTACGTAAAAAAATCAATTACTAGGGAAACATGGACAGCGCCTCCGCGCGCGCGCGTCTATGTTTCCATAGAATTGAAATTTTTACGTAAACGCGATCGAGAAGTATTTTGGTGAAGTAAAACTTATACTAAGCGTACAGTATATGAGATTTTAGTTGCGTAAACTTATCTTTGATCGTGTATTTCCATATCGAGACGATTAATGCAAATCTAAACAAGAAATTAAAGCTTGCAGCGGCTATCGACGGGTTGTTGGTTTAACGTTTGATTTATTTCCTGTGTGATTTACTGTTAAAATTAACTGTCTACCACCGACTTTTATAGCTATTTTGCGAGAAATCAAAAACAAACACGGAAATAGAAAAACATGCAATAGATTCGTCTTGGGTGTATGATTATTATCTAATGAGGGTATTTTCGCACTTGGAATTTGACCAATTTTAATTTAATTTCTGCCAAAGTTTTGTCACAGTTACTTCCCTGCGATATTTTATGTGAACGACAATTCGCTGCTTATCCAAAACAACAACCCAACCCGAAACGATACGCTGCGCAACTATACACCTTATTTGCAATGATTAAAGTATAAGTTTCACACCGTAGCATTCCGGATCAGAGCCCTGTTCCAGATAAGCAGCGAATTATCTATATTTATATTAAAAAGCTGAAAAGTTTGTTTGTTTGGTTGAACGCGCTAATCTCAGGAACTACTGGTTTGAATTGAAAAAATATTTTTGTATTGACATTTTTATCGAGGAAGGCTATATAACATCACGCTACGACCAATAGGAGCGGAGCATCAATTAATTACGCGGACGAAGTCGCGGGCACCAGCTAGTTGTTAATAAAAATATTTGTCTTTTGCTTTTTACTATTTTAAGTATGGTGAAATAAAAAAACAGTGAAGAGCGATGAATTACGGTTATAAATATAATTAAAAATATTGTACATGATACGACTCTATTACATCCATTTCCATTTTCGAGCTTTTATAGGTAGAACATAATTTCTATCGTTCCTACGAAAATAGTAGTGACAGACAGGCAGAATATGACAAATGGTTCCTTTTTCCGTTTTTGGTTTGCGACCTTACGAAAGTCAATAAATCGAATCATTACATTACTCAGCTTCGTTTGTATAAAACATGCGGACGAATTGCGTAAAACCAAATATTAAAATAAATAATTAATGTTCGATTAATATTCATAGCATATCGTCGAAGAGTGTGTCCAAATAATTTCTTATTATATTCGTAACATTGCAAGTTATATAACTTGTTAACGAACAAATTATACATAGTATAGTATGAATATCGAATGAATGAATATAAACAAGCGCGCTGTATAAATATCGTATTTGTCAAGCATTATTCATACATCTGCTAGAAATAATCGTGTACGAGGATCGTTATAAAAATGTAGGTACGATATAATAATAATAATAATCATCATCATCATTTCAGCCGTAGGACGTCCGCTGCTGGACATAGGCCTCCCTCATTGATGCTCAATCATTACGGTTGGAAGCGACTTGCATCCACCCTGAACCTGCGGCCTTTACCAAATTGCCCGACAAAATTTCTGGAATGGAGACCACGGACTGTCAAGCGCAGCGTGGGACGTCCACCAACGAGATATAATAATAATAAATACAATATTTATTTAACAAAAACAGATTTTTTACACAATTTGAATTATTCTATCAGACTCCAAACTAGGCTGAGCCTGTATCTTGGAAGTCCGCCAGTGCGATTTACATACTTATGACGTGTAGTTTAAAGTATAGGTACATTGGTTTTACATCGATAACAATTTTAAAAATAGTGATAATAAATTATTTGGAACATGCAGAATTAATAAGCGCACCCACCATATTTATTGGGGAAGGGGGGACACTTGACATTAATTAATACAGTGCATTATATTTTATTTCAAAACAATCATTTGACTTTTTTAGGCTTCAGCTTTTAGCCTTCCAATGCTGAGCTAAGAGAAAGGCACGATTTTGACATAAAATGGTCTTGTTTGTTGTTGTGCAATTTTACTCCGATTACCTCGATAAATAATTGAACCAAGTTAGTAAACAAAGTTTCAACCTCAAAAAATGGCTTTAGCCTAAAACCGGGCCAAAGATTTAAGAAAAAGCTATCACTGTTTTTAGTAAGACTACGCTTATTAAAACGATTAATTCAAAACTCACCATCGCAAACCCTTTTCATCAGCTCAGGTTTAAAAGGGTCTTCAAAGCTCTAAATTTCGGGCTAAAAGGCACCAGTCTTTTGGAACATCAAGAGCAACAAGAGTATAGATCGAGTCATTCGTGATGACGTGCCTTGGTTCTTATTGTAATGCCATTAATGTCTAATTTTGAAAAAATCACGCGTCTTCATGAATGGCACGAGCTATAGGTTTAATAAACAAGTACAGACTTCTTCTCATTTTTGTCAGTTGATAACGTCTCATCTTAGAGTAGGTACTTGAACGCTTTATCGTTTATCACCGTCATTATGGTTTTATCTTCAGTGTCGCAATGCAAATATGTGGTTAAGATATCATTGCTTGAGTCTCTGAGGCCCCATGGTATAGAGATACTTTATAGTATTAAGTACACATGGTTCTACCAAAAAGAAGAATGTAACAACATTTCAAGAACGTTTAAGTATATTTTTTTCTATTTCATACAAACTGAAACATAGATGCACAGGAAAAACCCCAGAAAAAAAGACCAATGCTGGGAATCCAACCCAGGTCTTCGGCATTCCGTGCCGCGTGCTTACCCCTACACCACCACTGGTCAGGAGTTTACACGCAAATTTTTCCTATGCATCATACATTCCTTCGGAGTGTTGATGTTTCTCGATGAGAACTGAACATAGATGGCGCTGTATCACTGCATATGATGCATAGCAAAAAATTGCGTGGAAACTCCTGACCAGTGGTGGTGTAGGGGTGAGCACGCAGCACGGAATGCCGAGGACCTGGGTTCGATTCCCAGCATTGGTCTTTTTTCTGGGGTTTTTTCTGTGCAACTATGTTTCAGCTCGTATTTAGTATGAAAAATATTGGATTTCACGGGATGACCATAAAAGTAAAAAAAATGAAGTTGAAAAAATAAACAATACAAAAAGATACTACAAACCAAACTTGTTAATAGTATATTTTTTTCAGCCGAAAGACGTCCACTGCTAACCATAAGGTTCGCCAAACAGATCGGTTCTGCGCCATCCACAGGAACATTATATTTATGCTTTATTCAATGAAAGAGATGAAGTTTTACAGCAAATCTTAACTCTGAGTGAACGAAGTCGCGGGCAAAAGCTAGTAAATCTTGGTACCTGTATTGTTATACATAATGCAAAGAGTTTACATAAGAATAAATTACGACTAAATCGGTTGCATATGCTTAAAAAAATTAATGACATTTCTTAGCCGTCAAACAGATGGACAAGTACTTTGATAAAATAAGCATTCAAATCATTTTATAGACAGAATATACTTAGTTGTTTTATGATAAAATGGAATGCCAATGCCTGCTGGGGTTGTGCTGCAATGACTTCGCAATGATCGCCGCAGACCAAACCAACGCTTATGGAGTTCTGGTGTTTAAAGATGGTAGGTTTTATTAAAAACTGACCAGCGATTGTCTTTTCACTTTGGATGGTATTGTTTGCAATTAGTAAGCGTGGTACTCAATAGACATGACATTGATTCATTAGTAAATTATTGTCAAGGCGTTTTTTCAATAGGTATTCCTTCATTTTCATAACGATCCTCCTACAAGTGTATTTCTATGAGGAAGTATGATCAATGCTTGAAAAATAGGACGTTATTTATACCTACACCACGCTCTTTCAAAATCATTCGCTGGATTGTTTCAGGGCGACTTTATCATATTCATATTCATATTCATATTCATTTATTGCAGTATGGGTCTTACAAGATGTTATACACTTAAAAACAGTTCCAACATAACCCTGTTAGGGCACAGCAACATTAAAAAATTAAATAAAAAATACTTATTCTAAATTAGTGCATGCATCACGTCACATATCCATAGTTCTACTACGTCACCTTTTTTATATTGTCCCAATGATGTATAATTGGTTCACTGTCATGATTTAACGACATTCCTATATACAGTAATTGCACCCGGTACAACAAAAATAAATATTGTGTATGAAAAATTACAAACCTTAATGTTTGGGGCACTCTATTGCACCTAAAAATTAAAAGAAAATAGGCATAAACACAAAAAAACACTAGAGAGTGTACCGTGTCGCGACGCCTTGGGGCATCGCTCCGCAAATTTCAGCAACCCCTGCTTCAGAAGGTATAGGACTGTAGACAAGTTAACAAAGTTACTATGTAAGAATTTAGGAATTCTAGGGCTGACGACGTGACATCGTAGACGAGTCAAAAAGATGCCAATAGGTATACGAACTCCGCTGAGCTTTGAGCCGATGAATTGAAGGAGTGAGTAACACATCTTAACCCGTGGAGCGTCCCGCTCTAAAAATCCTAACCTGTTGTGTGCACACCCGTGTGCACAGGACGCTCGACGCTTGACATTAGTTTCACTCAAACGCCGCAAATATCCCGCCCTAGGAACCAGCTACATGTTTGCGGCGTTTGGCATTGAAACCTTGGGGCCATGGGGGCCAAGTGCGCGTCGGCTATACAAAGATTTGTCGACGCGCCTAATAGAGGCCTCGGGCGACCAGAGGGCTGGCCACTATTTCGCACAGCGAATAAGTATCGCTATACAGCGAGGAAATACGGCCAGCCTTCTGGGAACCTTGCCCATTGACGGCGATTTAGGCCAAATTTTCTACTTACAGTTTAAGTTTTACTATGTTTGTTATTGTTTTTTGTTTACCTATTTATTTATTAATCAACAATAAAGAAAAATTTAGACCGTTTCACTTCTTCAATTTTAGAATTTCAAATAAGAATAATCTACATTGTTAGAGTTCAAACCTATAAAAAGTCCTGCCGCTAGTCAGCGATAGATAAATTAGTGAAATATGTCCAAGTAGAGGGCTCTTGGAAACTGTAGATGACTAGAAGTACTAAGCCTGCATTTAATTGCGTCTCGAGAGTCGAGTGAAATTAACCATTCCAGCTTCAGTGTTTAGTGAAATAAAGCTTGGTATAGACTAACTACCCTTGTACTGATTATTGAATCAGGCGTTATTTTGCTCATCCGCGACTAAAGCAAAGACAAAGGTGAGAATGGGCGAGCAAACTAATTGTTTCAGTTCAGTACCCTCAAATTTACAAACGTTACAAGCGAACCCAAAATTTATTGATTGAGGCGTTGGCAAGGAACGAGCCAAAAAGATTGTACAGCCAGCATCAGATATATCTACGCGCCCCAGGTGTTCATATAAACGTGTACATTCCAATCGTCACAAATTCATTGACAACTAAGTTATCATTTACACGTGGACGCTCAGTACGTCACAATTCTCTTGACAGCCCAGTTTTCATTAATACTTGCACCACTTGAAAGTCATAAAGATAATAACAACTAGAAAATCAGTGGTAGGTAACTCAACCAGATGGTAAAAATTTGTTTGGGTTTTTTACCTTATAGCATATAGCATACGGTTGTGGTGCTGGCTCTGAAGATGAGCTCTGTCTGGTTGAGTTCGAAACGCGTCAGTGTAGTTTGGTGGTGGTGAGGTTGGTTGGTTGGTTTTGTGTTATAAACGTAACATTAATATGAACCTCCGCTAAGTAACGCCTGATTCAATAAATTAAATGCCCATTATGCGTCTACTCCGCAACTAACAAAAGAGTATCACTTTAAAACTTCTGAACCAATTTTGATGAAACATGTCTAAAAACCATTGCCGAGAAATTCGCTTTCAAATAAAAAAACCGCATCCAAATCGGTTCGTCCGTTTAAGAGCTAAGTATGATACCACAGACAGACACACACACACACATAGTGGTCAAACTTATAACACCCCTCTCTTTGTGTCGGGGGTTAAAAATAAGCTTAAAAAACCTCCTACTTTCGTAATCGTAAAATTTTAACACAATATTTTAAGTTAAAATTTTAGGTAGACAAATCAGTTTGCATTAATTGAAATTTTTTGAGTTATGGTAACAGACAAACAGGCAGACAGATTTACTTTCGCATTTATAATATTACATGCATTGCTGTACTACCAACAAATCAAGTAACTCAGCAGATCTATCAACTATTCACTGTCATTGTAAAGCCCATATTTTGTAGACTTCATTATCTATGTCTATTTAAAGAACAACTTCCATTAATAATCCACGTTTTCTCACCTAAAGCTAATTAAAATTTCCCCGTCACCAAGAAAGTGAGGTTCATCGTAATAGCGAGGCACTCAATTCATCATGATTATCATGATTCGTGGCAAGTGCAAGGTCATCCCGACATTGAAGATTTCCATTTATAACTTGACCTAGTTCACTGTTCATGATAATAGGATTAAATTAAAATGGTTATTAATGCAACCACACCTGCAAAGAAATTCAAAGGGTCTTGTGAAATTTCTAATCTTCCTGGACCCGCGTGGAAACTACGGCTCCACCCTATGCTAGGATGATAAATATTATAATGATGATGAATATAATACAATTTTGAATGCCTCGTCTTATCCTCTAAGAGAAAGTGTCAGAATTCCCAGTTTGTAACGAAACCAGTTCGCCGGAAATGCTGACGTGCACATTCATACGCACTTTGACATCATGGCAATTATTGATCATGGCTTCTATTAGAAAAAAGAAATAACTTCTGAACTGAAAGCATAATTCGATCATTTCGAAAACGGTATATCATTGAAAATGTACTGTACGGTATGTAAATGCGAATTGACAACAATGTGCTATCACCTAGTGTGGAATGGCGGAAAAATAAATGACAGGTGTTTATAAAAAAACTGTTTCAAAAATATTGCATTGTAATGGAACTGTATATACGAAAGCATATATATTCACATGGCCGAATACAGGCTTCAGACCTACCAAGTGCTACTCGAATTGTCAAATTCAAATTTGAATGATCAGTTTAAGTATCTCGTTATCATGCCATATTCTCTCGTTTTTCCTATTCCAACGAAATAAGTAGTACTGCAAGAAAACAACTTTTCAACAGAGGTCACATTAGAAGACAAAATCCAGCTTCAAAAACTTTTTGAAGGACGTTTTACTTTTCATTTTCAATCCGACGAAAGTGAGTTTTGTCGGTAAGTTGTTCCCAACCGTGTAGAAGGGCCCTAACTCTTTGTCTCCACGTCGATCAATCATCGTTAACGGTTGCTATTACGGGATAATGCGGGAATGTGAATTATGCTAAAGGTGTATTATATGTCAGTGAACTGTCAGTGATGTATGGCGAGAAAATGGCGTACTTTGCATGGGTAAATATTTTAATCTGAATAAAAGCTTTAAGAATAAGAATGGCTTGCTGTTGCTCACGACTCCGTCTGCGAAAAATTTCATTATCGATATTCCGCGGGAAATATGCAATATTCCGCCATAACAAGTATCCTATTGTGTTAATCCAGGTTATAAATTATATGTTAAATCGTATTAGCGTGAAAGAGTAACAAACATCCATCCATCGGTGCATTGATCCATACATCCATTGAAACTTTCGTGTTTATAATAGTTAGTAAGATAATGGAGCACCAGACGTAGCGATTTTTTGTATAAGTTCAGTACATCGAAAATGTTGAGAAATGCTTGCACAAAATTAGTCACTTGAAAATACCGTGTATTTGTGCAAGTCTACAATTAAAACTAAAATGCGAAAGTTAGTCATGTTCAAGGTTCGGATTTTTCATCGCATGGTAAGATGAAAGAAAACTATGGAGTCGATATTAAAGTTAAAATTTAACGCATATTCATACTCATACTCATTCATGTAGGTAATTAATACCGAAAGTAAATTTTAAATACAACAAACGATTTGAATTCAATGAAATGATATCTATATATATAAAAGAAGAAACTGACTGACTGACTGACTGACATATCAACGCACAGCCCAAACCACTGGGCCTAGAGATTCCAAATTTGGCATGTAGGTTCCTTATAAGGTCTAGGGGTGCACTAAGAAAGGATTTTTCAAAATTCACTCCCTAAGGGGGTGAAACGGGGGTCCAAAGTTTGTATGGGGAAAAAAGATTAGTTCGACTATTTTATTCGAAACTTCACAGAAGTACTCCTAATAATAAAAGAGTAAACACGTGTTTCAGGTTTTTTGAGAATTCAACCCCTAAAAGGGGGGAAAGGGGTAACAAAGTCTGAAAATCAACATGGGTGTTGTTTCTATGGTTTATCGGGACGCTGGTTATGAAAACAACAACGGTTTTAAAATCCGACGTGGCAGACGTAAAATACCATCTCCCTGGATGGGGTGCGATGGGGTTGAAATGTCTAAATAAACTAAATGACTGTTGATATATCAACGCACAGCCCAAACCACTGGACCTAGAGACTTGAAATTTTGCACATAGATACCTTATACAATGTAGGCATCCACTAAGGAAGGATTTTTGGGAATTCCCTCGGGAACGGGAAAAAACGGGATTTATATATTCGATTCCGGGTGACTATAATAACTATAATAACTAAACTCTTCAAATTTGATACACGAGTAGGTATTACATTAGTTAAAACATTAATTTCAGGATTTTTCACAATTCCCACGGGATAAGGAAAAAACGGGATTTATATATTCAGTTCAACGGGATCCTATGAACTATAATTACTAGACTCTTCAAATTTGGCATAGAAGTAGGTAATTATAATAGTAAAAAACAGTTTTAAGGATTTTTGGAAATTCCCACGGGATAAGGAAAAAACGGGATTTTTCGTTTTACTGGTCTTAGAAAACTGAAATTCGGCATGTAGGTTGCTTGGGGAGTGTAGAGCTGGATTGAGAGAGGACTTTCCAAAATTCCCACGGGAACGGGAAAAACAGGATTTTTCGTTTTACTGGTCGTAGAAAGCTGAAATTCGGCATGTAGGTTGCTTGGAGAGTGTAGAGGAGCATTGAGAGAGGATTTTCCCAAATTCCCACGGGAACGGGAAAAAACAGGATTTTTCGTTTTACTGGTCGTAGAAAGTTTAAATTCGGCATGTAGGTTGTTTGAGGAGTGTAGAGGAGCATTGAGAGAGGACTTTCCAAAATTCCCACGGGAACGGGAAAAACGGAATTTTTCGTTTTACTGGTCATAGAAAGCTGAAATACGGCATGTAGGTTGCTTGGAGAGTGTAGAGGAGCATTGAGAGAGGACTTCCCAAATTCCCACGGGAACGGGAAAAAACGGGATTTTTCGTTTTACTGGTCGTAGAAAGCTGAAATTCGGCATGTAGGTTGTTTGGGGAGTGTAGAGGAGCATTGAGAGAGGACTTTCCAAAATTCCCACGGGAACGGGAAAAACGGGATTTTTCGTTTTACTGGTCATAGAAAGCTGAAATTTGGCAAGTGGGTTCCTTGGGGAGTGTAGGGGAGCATTAAGAAAACATCTCCCGAAATTCTTACGGGAACGGGAAATAAACGGGATTTTGCGTTTTACTGGTTGTAGAAAGCTAAAATTTCAAAATTCATAAGTTTATACTGTAAGTAGGCCGCAAAGGGCTCTTTAACCGACTTCTAAAAAAGGAGGAGGTTATGCATTCCACTTTTTTTTTAATGTAGGTATGTTCACCGATTTCTTGGTCAATTGTGGACCTGCTTACTTGCTTGCCTGTATGCTTGCTTGCTTGATATCTTGGTTCTTTGTAATACTCATAGTACACGCGAGCGAAGCCGCGGGCAAAAGCTAGTTTTAAATAAAAAAACCGGCCAAGAGCGTGTCGGACACGCACAAGGTAGGGTCCCGTAGCCATTACAAAAAAATCAAGTAATATTTTTCTAAGGATTTCGTATGTGTACGGAATCATCCAAGTTTAGGTATGTTTTATACCTTAGGCTACTATTTACTCTTAAACTACACATAATTTCCAAGCAATCTTAGCCGCTATAATTTTCCTAGTAAATTTGATATATTTACTACCATTCTGATTTTTTTCAAATTTTTCCACCTAACAGTTTAGATTTTAGATGGGGGGGACGCTCAATTTTAATGAAAATTTTCACTTTAAAGTTGAATATTTCGCAAACAGATCACTGAATAGAAAAATCATGTTAGCAACTCCGCAATGGTTTTAAAAGACCTATCCAACGATACCCCACACTATAGGATTAGTCGAGAAGAAAAAAATCACCCCCCCTTTACGTCTATGGGAGGTACGCTAAAAAAAATTACTTTTTTATTTTTTATTTTACCTTTTTGTTGGCGTGACTGATATGTATATTCATGCCAAATTACAGCTTTCTAGTACTAACGATCTCTGAGCTTAGCCGCGGACAGACAGACAGACGGACAGACATAAGACGAAAGGCGAAACTATAAGGGTTCCTAGTTGACTACGGAACCCTAAAAACGAACTGCCGCACAATAAAAAAATGAACATTTTAGAAAGCTTCTATTTCGTAACATCCTTAGGGCATGTAGATACAGGAATGGACATCAAAATCTTGATAAGGCAGGTATGGCGTGTGTATTGTCCATTTCAAAGTTACAATCGTAAAATGAGTATAATATTATGGCGACCTTTTTTATATTTTCTAGAATAAAAGAGGTTTTATATTGGTTGGTAGTATATCCTAGACTTCCCGCACTGTACTACATAAATTCATTTGAATTACATTAAGTAAGTAAGATTAACTTTCGATTGACATTTTCGATCTGTCAGCCTGATAAAGGGATAAAAGTATTATGAGACTAAGATAATAAGTGAGTATGAGGTATGAATATGAGTTAAGTTTTAACTTTAATATCGACTCCATAGTTTTTTGTCATCTTAACGTGCGATGAAAAATTCGAACCTTGGACTCATGTTTTACGTTTTAGAGGGTCTTATTTCCCGAAGTGGAATGGTTCCAGACGAGGATAGTTAAAATGATGATGAGAAGCGGATATCATACACCAGTCCAAACGATTCGATTGTGAGCGTGATTGATGCGAACTTTTCAGATGAAATCTCAGTTTCAGTTTCAGACAAAATCAGATTTTCCAACATAGGGCGCAAATAAGTAGGTGATTTACTTGATAAAGGTGATAAAGCATTCGTCGGCACCCAGTACAGGCACAATAAAATCTGACAAAAACGAGTCTGACGAAAAATTAAACAGATCATTTAAAAGCTGCTTAAAAATTTCGTTTACAGATGAAGAAAAGGTTCACAAACTATCTGACAGCCTGCTGATTGGCGTAAACGGCGACGCAGGAGACACTGCCCAGTTCGTGCAGTACATCGCCAAAAACATACAACTGTACCGTATGAGGAACATGTATCCGTTGAGCGTGGACGCTGTCGTTCACTTCACGAGGCGTAACCTGGCAGAATCTTTGAGGACCGGTGTAAGAAATAGAGTTTAGCCTTTATTTAGACAGCACTAGATATACATATTGTGTTAGTTTCATTACATTGCTAGGCCGCGCGGCAATGAATTTGTAAGTGAACGTCCATCGACGGTCATGTACCGCAACTCGCACAATATTTACTCACGCCATTTAAATGAGACGGCTTTGGTTCGTAAAACCCACTTTCGGATTATATTGTTAAGCACCTAACCTTCTATTGTTAAGTACGTTATCTTATTTTGTTAAGACCTAAGCAACAGAATTCCACTCTGGCTAAAACTAAAAAAAACACGCGTTTTACCAGAGATAAAATCAAGCTAGATCGATTAATTGCCTTCGAAACCACTCATGCAGCAAATTTCATCGAAACCGTTCAAGATTTCCGAGAAAAATAAATTGATAAGAATGGCTCGTTTAAACTATTAGATACAGTGTCAGATTATGCCTTAGTACTGTTGTTCTATTGTTTTTTACATTCTTTTATTTTTTTTATCCCTAACTCCACTGTTCGCAGACTCCTTACAAGGTCAACCTCCTAGTAGGAGGCTACGACGAGAAAGAAGGCGGTCAGCTCTACTCCATCGACTTCCTGGCCGCCTGCATGAAGGTGCCGTACGCTACTCACGGGTTTGGGGGTCTAATCAGCATGAGCATTTTGGACCGCTATCATAAGCCCAGTAAGTGGGATAATGGGCATGAAGTATGAAGTGATCGCGATGTAGTTGGAGATGGAGACTAAAATGTACTTATTTGTAACTGACGTACAGTCAGTACAGTCAAGGAAACTGATTCACGTACCTACCAAAGTGAAACCAATTTCACGACGATACCATTGGCAGAAGCCATGGTGGCTTAGCGGTTTGACCTATGGCCTCTCAAGCAGAGGGTCGTGGGTTCGAATCCCAGCTCGCACCTCTGAGTTTTTCGCAATTTATGTGCGAAATTACATATCAAATTTACGATTTATTGTGTACTCGGAGGACCTTCTTGTTTTTGTACACGGCACAACGATTTCTTTGCACAAAATCGAGTAATGTAGGAAGAATATTTACATCCTCATACAAAACTGGAAATTTAATCGGTAATGTGCAAAGAATAAAATATTTCTTAATACATTACCCGGTTCTGTGCGAAGAATATTTTTTCCTTGTACATGGCTGGTAATGTAACTCGGTTATGTGCGAGTAACAAGGGGCTATCGCATCCTTCCCACAAGGGTTTTGCCACGTCTAACAATGCGGAATAGGCTTGAGTTGATCGAAAAAGGCTTTATGTCCACACAATAAAGCTCCAAACGCACAGACAGCGGAGCCGGAGGCGCGGCGGTGCGGTGGCAGTGACGGTTGTAATATTCCAACTTGTATGAATAGTTGTACGGTACCGTACCGCGAATTCGTTCATACAAGTTAGAATATTACAACCGTCACCGCCACCGCACCGCCGCGCCTCCACTGTCAGTGCGTTTAGAGCTTAAAAGGGAAAAAGACTTTGATCGGCTCAGTTCCGCGGGCCGAATAGAGCCTAACCGATCAACACCTTTTTCGCGCTTATTGCGGAAACTTAAAGCTTTTTTCGATCGGCTTACGTGGATTCTATGTCGATAGATGTGGGGAGACCTTAACTCAATGACTTTCCACAGCGCTGACAGAAAAGGAGGCCTACCAAATCCTCACGTACTGCGTGCAAGAAGTGCACCAGCGGCTGTTCATCAAGCTGCCCAACTTCCAGGTTTCTGTGGTCTCCAAGGACGGCGTGAAGCAGATGCCGGTCATCACCACTTCTATCCCTGGACAATAATGTGATAGAAAAATAAATGGTATTCACTGAAATGGTTTTCTTTGTTGCCTCCCTCTTTTGCGCCACTACTATTATTATATCAAGCAGGATAGCAACGACATGCATTTAGAGCAATCGCTGCTTCGGTTTGCTACAGGGTGAATATTTAGCGTTGTTACGGCGTTTTGTTTTCGTCATTACTGTTTCAGCAAATATTTTTAAAAGAGATGATGCTCAGGTTATCCTTTTATGAAAACTACTAGAAACATTGTAGATGCTAAATCTAGTTTGATCAAAGATTTTGCGACTCTTGTGTTACCATTGTGGTAATAATCGAAGGATGACATTGATGAATAACCGAGTGGTCAAAACGCGATATACAGCCTACTAATTCGATACCTATCGCTGTGGAATTATTTCCTTTAGTTATGTAACGAAATGACGCTTACTTCCCGTTCAGACCCACCATACCCCTGGGGGTAGGCTGGCACAGAACCATACAACCGTGGTAGTGCTGGAATATGATGGAAAATTTAAAGTAAAAATAGGTAACAGATACAAAAAAATCATTTGAACTAATTCGACGGAGCCCCGCTTCTCGCTCCTGTTTCTAGGCGGTTTGCTCTTCAGCCAGAAGAAACTACCTTACTAACATAACCTACCTATTTCCTGGACTGAATTTAAAGTACGTATACTTCGTCATAACTATGGGGTGCTATTAACCCGGGTACGTAATATTTGGAAAAACAAAACCGGAAAGCACTAAACTACAGCACTACGGTGGTATGGTTCTGTCCCACCCTACCCCCAGGGGTATGGCTACTGCCAAACTGTGTACTTCTTGCCTTTAACCTTTTTAAATTTAACCTTTTCAATGCCAAGCCTAGCCAAAGCACCCTCCAGAGCCCAGCGGGAGAATGCATGCTCCTCTCCCGGCCTTCCAGCAAATGGCTGAGGCAGGACACTGTGGGTAGATTAAGTCCCCTCCCTACCCCTCCCCTCCTCAAAATATAAAGCACACGTTTTCTGTATTAATAATCAATAGAGAAGGGGACTTGTGACCGGGTTTTTTAGCCCGTGCAAATCGGACACTGTCTGGGCCCTCCATTCCCAGTTCGTCCGAAGGGATTTTTCCCGAGCACAAGTCACTCTTCCTACCCTAAAGTAAAAAATAGCAAAGACTTCGCGTCTTTGGCCCCTCTGGCGACTCATTCAAAAAAAAAAAAAAAAGCCTAGCCAAAACGTAAAGCTACTTTGAACCTTATGTCATTGCGTGAAGATCACTTTAACGTTGTATTTTGTGACAAAGCGACTTAATAATCATAATCATAATGTTTTGTGAACGAGAAGTACCCTAAGACTCGCGTCAAATTTCGATCATCAGAATTTGGAACTTAAATCAATTTGAAAGAAAGAAAGAAAGAAAGAAAAACATTTATTTTATAACAACAATAACACATACACAGGCAAAAATAAGAGTACAAACATACGTATAGACATAGACATAGAAATGTACATATTAGTGCTGCTACAAAAAGGGACCCGGCTCAGCATGTTGCTAGTTAAAAACCAGCACTGGTCTTCCGCCGGGCCACAGTACCTACAGCAACATCACGGAAGGCCACACAAAACAGACACAAATTATATAATTATTATAAAAAAAGAAAAACATATCATTCTAACATAAAACTATCTGACTACGGAACCCTAAAAACTAAACATTCAAGCATTCAAGGCTACCACAGACCGAAGCGCGGGGCGCGCGCGCGACGGCAACGAAAACGCTTCGGTCTGTGGTGGCCCTAAAATAATTGGCTGAATGTTCCTGAGACCTATGCCTCTTCCTAATTTGCATAGAAGTGGGAGCTAAGATTTTTGGATGTTGGGCTTTACGAAGAAAAGACTTCCAAATTTTCAAAAGGGTGTATCTTAACAAACATTGTACCTATCTTAACCCTTTTCCAGGCCCCGTCTATTTAGATACGCTACCACAAAAATAATCATTGTGTTATATTGTTTACCTATACGGTTTAATTTAAAATCAAAGCAGATTTTGAACAAATTCAATTGATTTTCTACCATAATTGTAAAGGAAGCAAGGTCGAATATTTGTATAGATTTATGCGGTCGTTATAATGCATTATGCCAGGAAAAAGGTTAGCTCAGAAATGTTTTTTTTCGGTGCCCCTTTTCTCCCATAAAATTTTAAGTCATAATGTATCATTAGTCATAATCAACGTTTTTTTTTTGATTGAGTCGCCAGAGGGGCCAAAGACGCGAAGTCTTTGCTGTTTTTTTACTTTAAGGATTGGAAGGGTGACTTGTGCTCGGGAAAAATCCCTTCGGACGAACTGGGAATGGAGGGCCCAGACAGTGTCCGACTTGCACGGACTAAAAAACCCGGTCACAAGTCCGCTTCTCTATTGGTTATCAAGACAAAAAACGTGTGCTTTAAATTTTGAGGAGGGGAGGGGTAGGGAGGGGACTTAATCTACCCACAGTGTCCTGCCTCAGCCATTTGCTGGAAGGCCGGGAGAGGAGCATGCATTCTCCCGCTGGGCACTGGGGGTGCTTAGGTCGGTCTTTTTTGTTTTTACCCGTTGGTTACTTCCTTGACCGACCCTTGCCCTACTAATAATCAACGTTAGTCATACAGTGATTTATTTCTGAAACGGTATTTTTTTCAGGACTTTTTAAATGCCATCTTATAGAATGCAGTAGCTTAGGTTAGGTTTGTTTTATAAAAAATCCGAAAAATAAATTGTTTCAGAAATAAATCACTGTATGACTAACGTTGATTATGACTAATGATACACTATGACTTGAAATTTTATGGGAGCCATTATAGACCCGTTTTTTTCAGATGCATGAGATTATAATTCCTATTAATTTCAATTTGATACCTCCGTGCGTTTTTGAGTTTTCTCTTGACAGATACTGTACAAAAATACAAAAAAATACAAAAATATTTATTCGTTTCCACACAAATCAATACAACAATTATGTTAGATAGATAGACGAACAACAAAGTGATTCCAGACATAAACACATACACACTCACACACACACACACACACACTCGCACGCGTAACTATAAATATAAATTATACCTACTGTAAATCTAGTTTAGTAAGTAATTTAGTTTTTGTTTTTTATTATTTTTTGCTTCATTGTTCTTTTTTTTTTTACACGCTTTATATTAGCTTCACCTGTATGTTTGTTTGTATGTATGTTTGTTTGTAACCGACTCCTTAGGGCGCGATTTTGACCCACTTCCCGGTTTCCGATTGAGCTGAAATTTTGCACATATGTGTAAATTGGATGACAATGCAATATTATTGTAACATGGAGCTGATCTGATGATGGAGCTGGATGGTGGCCATAGGAACTATGTAATAAAACAACACAATCCCGTCGAGTTTGGGCTCGTTTGATTCGTCTTGACAAGCACTTTGATCCCAGATGGTAACCAGGGTCTGATGATGGAGCTGGAAGATGGCCAAAGGCACTCCACAATAAAACGACACAACCCCATCGAGTTTGGGCTCGTTTGATTCGTCTTGACGAGCACTTTGATCCCATATGGTAACCAGGGTCTGATGATGGAGCTGGAAGATGGTCAAAGGCACTCCACAATAAAACGACACAACCCCATCGAGTTTGGGCTCGTTTGATTCGTCTTGACGAGCACTTTGATCCCATATGGTAACCAGGGTCTGATGATGGAGCTGGAAGATGGCCAAAGGCACTCCACAATAAAACGAAACAACCCCATCGAGTTTGGGCTCGTTTAATTCGTTTTGACGAGTACTTTGGTCCTAGATGGTAACTAGGGTCTGATGATGGAGCTGGAAGGGGGGTAGGTGGTGGGGTGGGGGGGGGAATGGGGTATGGGGTAAGGAGGTCGGGGGTTTAGAGGGTTGGGGGTTAGGGTGTGGTGGTTGGGGTTAGGGAATGGGGGGGGGGGTTACGGGAAATAGGGTGAGAGTGTTGGGGGGTTCGAGGGTAAGTGATTTTGGGGGGTTGTGGGAAATGGGGAGGGTGTAAGAGGCCTAGATGTTAACAAGGGTTTGATGATGGAACTGTAAGGGGGGGCGGTAGGTGGCGGGGCGGGGGGTGTGGTAGGGGTTGGGGGAGCAGGTGGCGGGATGGGGGGGGGGGGTTTCCGGGGGTTTTGGGTTCGGTGTTAGAGGGGTTGGGTTTAGGTGGTTCGGGGGTTTGTAAAATGAGGAGGGGGTAAAGGGGGTTTAGGGGATTGGGGGTAAGGGTGTGGGGTTTGGGGAGGGTTTGGGGAAATGGGGCGGGGGATGTTGGGGGGTTGGGTTTAGGGGGTTTGGGGGTTGTAAGTGAGGGGGGTAAAGTTAGAAAGAAAAAAAATGCAACTAAAAAATAGAAAATAAATAATAGTTTAAAAAAACTAAAAACCACGCTTTAAAAAATAAAAAATAAATTTTAATAAATTTCAATTCACTATTCTTATAGTGCAGTAAAAAATCTTAATAAGCAATTATTATATTGTTATATCCAGATTAAAATTTGTAAACAATTCTAAATATTGATAAAATAAATAATAATAGTTTAAAATATTTTATTGTAAAAAAAGCGTGGGGTGCTTTTTAAGATGTTATCAAAATGATAATCCTTGACAATTGACACCATGCACCCCACGCTTTTTTTACAATAAAATATTTTAAACTATTATTATTTATTTTATCAATATTTAGAATTGTTTACAAATTTTGATCTGGATAGAACAATATAATAATTGCTTATTAAGATTTGTTACTGCACTATAAGAACAGTGAATTGAAATTTATTAAAATTTATGTTTTATTTTTTAAAGCGTGTTTTTTAGTTTTTTAAACTATTATTTTTTATATATATTTTCTCTCTAGTCCTCTGGTAAGCTTTCTAAGTAAACTATATGTATAGTGCACTCCAAGGCCCCAAGATACAGGCTCTGCCTAGTTTGGGGTCTGCCAGATATGCCCTTGTATTTTGCTGATGTGTGTTTTTGGAAATAAATTATTATTATCATTATTATTATTATTTATTTTTGTAAGAGTTCCTTTTTTCTTCAGAGGTATATCGAAAACCCTAAAATCGTATAATGTCTAAACTTTCGTAGTTTTCACTCATAACTATTACCACACACAATCCTAAAATCCTAAAATCGGATTCCAAGTAGACATAAACTTATCATCAGTTAGCAAATCCCCTATTGTTTAATTGTTTAAAACTGAATTCTTGGCTGGTGAATTTTAATAGTTTTCAGCTGTCGCAAGCGGTTGTTGAAGTTTATCTCATTCCAATCTCTTTCCCACAATTTAGTTTCTAACTGTTTATCACGAGACTTGAGATTTGCACAATAACGAAGACAAATTGTGATTTCATTTTTTCAAGATTACTTAAAACTTAAAAATTTTTTGAGTGTTCTGGATGAGAATTGAATCTGTATTTCTTGGGCCATCGTGCTCAAGCGTATTATCAATCACATCCATAGAGTCAGGCCAAGATAAGTCTGCACAGGCAGTGCAGATGTTATTTATGTACCTACGTCATAATTTCATTGAAGTTTGACGTTTAATATGACTTTCACTGCGTATGCTATAAAAATCGTTGCAGACTTATCTTGGTCTGACTCTAGCACAATATCGCATCTTAGATTTTATCAAGCAAACGTTAGGCTAATGAAAAAATAAAAGGTTTCTTGATTTTATGAAATTCTGAAAAGTGAGACTTCGTTGAACAGATTATAATCGTAATTACCGAAAAAGTTGCTATAAGATATCAAGTTTTTAAAGGAGTTAGATCAAGATTCAAGATTTTGTAATATTTATGTGAGGTAGAGTCAAACCAAGCTAACTCTGCAGAGAATAATAATGGTAACACTGTACTTAAATCTACGCACATTATGTACGTGATCTGACGTTAAAATACAGTGTTACCATTATTATTCTCTGCAGAGTTAGCTTGGTTTGACTTTACCTTTTTGTCCGTCTAACTGTCAAGAAGCTTATCTTAGGAGTCTCTATAAATATCAGGGTGGAATAAACATCGATTAATTAAATCTGCAGTTTGAAATTTTTAACAAAAACTTATTTCGTGTTTGTTTTTTGCTAGAACTGAAGGTGCTACTGCGACACGGAACAAAGGCGATAAAATAAACGCAGTTCTTCCTTCATCTCTTGTGAACGAAGTAATCCCATTGAAATGTAAGCTAGTTAAAAAAAAAACAGTGCGTGGAGTCCCTCCGCGCGGAAGAAGTGAAACTTCATAATAAACCAACCCGCCCCCAACCCGCCCCCAACCCGCTCCCAACCCGCCCCCGACCCGCCCCCGACCCGCCCCCAACCCGCTCCTAACCCGCCCCAACCCGCTCTCAAGTGCCTATAGAAGTTTTAGTTCAAAAACAAACGTCTCGTAAACGTCAACTTGCGTTGCGTTGCGTTGCGTATTTAACGCAACACATTTAACGCAACGCTTGTTGGAAGTTGCATTAGAAGTTTCACTTCAAAATAGTGCTGACGTTAGGATATCAACACATAGCATAATAAATAAGTTGCCTCTACGTTATCTAGTATACAAATGTAAATACTCGTTGCGTCAAGGTATCCGCGATAAGCGGTAACTCACGACAAGCCTATTATCGGTAGAGAAGGTTAGCGAAATTATACATTCCGTCTAAGTCGTTTCTAGACGGGCGTCTAGAGCAAATGGCCACTACAAAGTATTGCTCTATAATTTTCATTATCATCACAACCAAATTTTAATGGACCGGGTTCGATTCCCGTGTCGGGGCAGATACATATTTGTATGAAAAATACGAATGTTTGTTCTCGGGTCTTGGGTGTTTAATATGTATTTAAGTATGTATCTATCTATATAAGTATGTTTATCCGTTGCCTTGTACCCATAACACAAGCTATGCTTAGCTTAATTTGGGACTAGGTCAATTGGTGTGAATTGTCCCGTGATATTTATTTATTCATCATTTCAGCCGAAAGACGTCCACTGCTGAACATAGGCCTCCCCCAAGGCTCGTCTAACAGATAAGTTCCGTGAGGTCGGCATTCAACGCGTTCCTGCAACCTTAACCAGGTCGTCGCTCCATCTTGTTGGAGGCCTACCTACACTGCGTCTTCTGGTCCGTGGACGCCACTCGATAACCTTTTTGCCCCATCGGCCATCAGTTGTACGAGCGATGTGCCCTGCCCACTGCCACTTGGGTCTAGCGATTCTTCAAGCTATGTCGGTGACTGTAGGTCTTGTTCTTGGTTTGTTCATTTGCTCATTTTCCCACTTATCTATCACCTTGTCATGCTCTCCTCGTCTAATGAGGGCTATTTCACATAATGTTGAAAGCTAAAGGGCTTACAAATCTTATTTGCCCGTGCTTATCTTTGTGGATGTGAACTGTATTTGTCAGCAACTATAAAAAACCGGCCAAGAGCGTGTCGGACACGCACAAGGTAGGGTTCCGTAGCCATTACAAAAAAAAATCAAGTAATATTTTTCTAAGGATTTCGTATGTGTACGGAATCATCCAAGTTTAGGTATGTTTTATACCTTAGGCTACTATTTACTCTTAAACTACAAATAATTTCCAAGCAATCTTAGCCGCTATAATTTTCCTAGTAAATTTGATAAATTTACTACCCTTCTGAATTTTTTCAAATTTTTCCACCCAACAGGTTAGATTTTAGAGGGGGGCGGACGGCCGATTTTAATGAAAATTTTCACTTCTTTAAAGTTGAATATTTCGCAAACAGATCACTGAATAGAAAAATCATGTTAGCAACCCCGCAATGATTTTAAAAGACCTATTCAACGATACCCCACACTATAGGGTTAGCCGAGAAAAAAAAATCACCCCCACTTTACGTCTATGGGAGGTACCCTAAAAAAATTTTTTTTACTTTTTTTTATTCAATCACTTTGTCGGCGTGACTGATATATATATATTGATGGCAAATTACAGCTTTCTAGTACTAACAGTCTCTGAGCTTAGCCGCGGACAGACAGACAGACAGACAGACAGACGGACAGACATGGCGAAACTATAAGGGTTCCTAGTTGACTACGGAACCCTAAAAAACTCAAGCAAAAGCGCTCGGCCCGCGACACAACTTCGAGCGCCCCACTCGGCTTACGATACAGTGCCTATCACACGTGACTTACTTTCATGTACTTAGTCTTTTTTCTCATATTATATATAAGAATAATAAGAATAATTTTATCAACCAATGAAGTTACACAGTACATGAAATTATTTATTACACATTGTTACTTAAGTGATAACACATTACAGCGGCCTTCGCACTAGACTCTGGGTCTGTATCGCGAGTGCCAATTGGGATTCTAAATAACAAAAATAAACTAAAGGTAGAATAAATAACAAAGATAGAGTAAACACAACAAGTTGCTTAATGTGATGTGTGTGTGTATGTGTGTGTGTGTGTGTGTATGTGTGTGTGTGCTTGTTCTTCCAAGCATTTAATGACAGGCTTTAAGGAGATCTTCAGTATCTTGGTAATTCAGTTTAGAGAGACGCTCCTCTATAGCACTCTTTAGCTTAGTAGCAGACAGGTCTTTGGGGTTTTTTAAAGTTTTACATATTTTGTTGTAAATGTTTATGTGGGAGTACGGGGGCATATGTCTGGCGAAGCTAGATTTGATTGACGGTAGAGGTACGCTATATACCCGACGAGAGGCAAGGTCGGGATAGTAAAGAATATATCATGTAAAGTTTGAGTCATTTTATAATCATCTCCTGATCTTCACCACGCACCCTTGCATCGAGATTGGCTCCTCAACAATAGTCGACCAGGAAATTCTTTTTACTAATCTAAGTGACAGTTGTACCTACAACTTAAAACATGAAACGCTTCTTACACTGATCTGAAACAATTACTGTGCACACCCGCGACCTTGTGATAGTTACGTTTATATAAGAAATTGTATTCATGCAGATCCTCCGCCTCCGCCTCCACACTGTACGAACACACACCGAATCACACAAACCCAACTATCACCACCACCAAACTACACTGTCGGATTTCGAACTCAACTAGAGCTCATTCTCGGAGTACCTATAGAGGTTTGTAGATTGCGACATACATTTCTTGCATCGTAGCTATCTTAAGGTCGCGGGTGAGCAAAGTAATTGTTTCAGTTCATTGATATGGATCTCCGCAAAGTAACGCATGATTCAATAAATTGCTTCTTTCACTTACAAGGACCACGCGATAATCAGTCTTATTGTTTTTTCTGATATTGAAACTGTCACAAAAAGTGGTAAAGCGTGACTTGGTCGTCTATACCTCTACAGAGTAGCGGAACGAATAGGGTAGTCAGTTTTCACCCGGCTGTCGAAAGAGGGTTATGTTTTTCGAGCGTATGTATTTGTATATGTACTCAATGTATGTATGTGGGTATCTATGTAATCATTCTTGGCACGCCCTGCAGCCTAAACGGCATAATGGATTTTAAAGTATGAGGTGTCGTGTCATTAGATTCGTCTCAGTTGCGAGAGTGGCATAGGGCATATTTTTCCGAAATTCCCATTGAAATGGAAACGGAATTATACAGGCGGGTTTTTTTCGTCCATTTAGTAATGAAATTAAAGTTATTAAATACTTTAACTTAATATGTTTTCTATCAATAACCGCTTATATCATAATAAATGCT
Organism: Archips crataeganus; assembly: GCA_947859365.1. NCBI lineage: Eukaryota > Metazoa > Arthropoda > Insecta > Lepidoptera > Tortricidae > Archips > Archips crataeganus. Next base: position 22,662,239 of record OX402048.1, read on the forward strand.
ATTTTTTGTCTGATCAATGCCCTTGATCGATGAGGGGAGTGGTGTGAAGGATGACCGGTACCAGTGAAAGAAAACATCGTGAGGAAACTTGTATACACCTGATAAGAAGTTCCCAATCCTCACTGGGTCTGGGTGAGAACTACGGTCTAAGCCCTCTCATTCTGAGAGGAAGTCTGAGATGATGATGATTGATGAACTAACTTTCAACTTCATCATCATCATTTCAGCCGCAGGACGTCCACTGCTGGACATAGGCCTATCATTGATACCCAATCAATGAAGCGACTTGCATCCATCTTGAACTTGGTATAGTTAAAATTTTATAAGCTGGTGGTTTAGGACTGCAGAACTCATCTGGTAAAGATAACGTTGTTCTCGTTTGTTGATGCCTACCGCTAATAACAAAAAATGCAAACAAATAGCTACCGTCTTCTCTAAGTTACAAGGTTGAAATTGCAAAAGCTTAACTCATTAAGTAAGGCCTTTCGTCATTGTAAGCGGTACTCAGGTGGATCGTCGGCGTCACAGAAATAATAATAAAGAGGATAGAAATGCCTTAGTTCCTATTTTCTTCCGGAACTCGTGTCACTGCTTCATCCCCTCTACTTACTGTGTTAATGCACCCATGCAAAAGACCGGAACCGTACTACGCAATCACGCACACAATTACTAATATTTTTGCTTACAAACAATTATGAACCTTACACCTTAGAGATAGCGTTGAATAACACTCAACGTAAGTCATACCCACATTTACACAACGGCGCTCTTTATTGGCCGCGTCGGCATTATGTCTGTACTAGTCGTAACCTGTACGTACCACGAACTTTTGCGCAAGACGGAAGGGTTATCAAAAATTACTTTACATTGCTGCGTATAATTCAAAACGATCTGCGTTTTTATGGGCATGAGTAGCAATGGTATATGAAGTTTCGTGTTAATAACGTGTAAACCAATATTTCATAATTAAATATTTTCTCAAGTTGTATTTTGATATAAACCGCATTATTACATTAAATTAATACATACAAATGAAATGTAATCCCCTTATTAGTGTAATTACACAGCGTGGACGAGTTTCCGCAATTGCGAATGCTGCAAAACACCATTTTAAAGCACTTGTTGTCATACCCACGTTTCAAATAGCACTGAGCCACAAGTCGCGCGCTTGTGACCTGCGAGTCACAAGCGCGGCGCCAAGGTCACGCGTCTAAGGCACTTCTATCCTCTTTATTATTATTTCTGTGGTCGGCGTTGTAGTGCGTCCATAATAGAACAAACGAGAACAATGTTATCTTTACCAGATGAGTTCTGCAGTCCTAAAGCCCCAGCTTATAAAATTTTAACTAATTATAAACAAAATCGTTCGTCCATCTTGTCAATGAAAGTCTTTAATTTGAAATCTTCTCTGAAAATAGTGATACAGAATCCGTTAAGCCATCAAATGTAGACTATAATAAACATACTTAACATTACTTCGGTAGAAACTCATGTGAACCAGAGATAAACTAACAATCAGATGCATGACTTGACTCTTTCGGTAGATATGCAAACAATGACAATGCAAGTGCATAGAAAATTACGATTACGATTTATGAAAAATCTTCTATTCAATAATTAGGTAATGTATTAAGTTTATTTGTTCCTTAAAAAGTACGCCAGGACTTAAGAGGATATATTAAGTTAAGGGCCTACTATGTTTTTGGCGCATGTTTTTGGTTTTATTGCATTATTTTTTTTTTATTTAATTCGTGCTCTGTATCATTACAAGTAAAGCCTTTTAAACTGTCAGTCAATTGAAATTGCAAACAATGTATTGAAAGAAAGAAAGAAAGAAAGAAAAATATTTTATTTAAGGTTATTATAGGTTATTATAGGTTTTTATTGGCAGGAGTGGAGCAAGAGAGGAGAGGCCTTTGCTCAGCAGTGGGACACAAAAATAGGCTAAATAAAAAAAAATAAAAAAAAGGTTACAAGAGTACCACCACCAAGCAGAAGAAAACAACATTAATACACCAATTGCCACCGAAAACAAACTTTGTATTTAAAACTTTTTAACAAAAAATTAAACCGCCGAAAAAACTGAAAAGCAAAAAATAATACCTTTTTTGTTTGACCTTAATCTAGGTACCAGTTTTTTATTTTATACTTTTTTTCCATCCTTGGGGTAATTTTTTTTCTAAATTTATAATACCAACTTCAAGGTATACCCTATCTATCCAATAAAAAAGAATTATGAAAATCAGACTACTCTGTAAAAAGTTAGTCAATCATCCCCTGTTTTCCTACCCTTAGGGTAGGAATATTATTTCCAAATTTACATGGGACCACCCTTGGGGTATACGCTTTTTAATAAAAAAAGAATCATCAAAATCGGACTACTCTGTAAAAAGTTATGCGTGATCATACATAAAAAAAAAATATATACACGTCGAATTGAGAATTCCTCCTTTTGTTTTCGTCGGTTGAAAATGTCTTTAATATCAATTTCCCTCATCAAATACTGCTAAATCCGCGTGATATTTAATCAATACTTACCACAACACTATCCTAAACCATTAAAACAATAAACAAGTGCTAGAATATGGATATTTCATTAAATGGTTTATTTACAATGTTCGCAATTTCAATTGACAGCGATTTTAGTCTTAAAATTCATGTGTAAGATATTTGAGGATTCACTCTAATGACAAGAGTTTATCGAAACACGATTACTTATAGTTCGCTCTATAGAAAAAAAAACAAAGTCGTCTCTAAAAAATAAAATAAATTCGTAGTACGACGCTAATACTTATCTTAATACTGCATGACTTTTTGAATGTTAATAAAACAAGATGTTTTCTAGGGCGCAGTGTTGCTACATTTTTAAAATATGTATAAAATTTGTTTTAATAATAAGATGAAAATACCCAAAAACACGCGCAGTCCAACCGACTTATCTTGAGCCATCGTGCCTCCCCCACGCCCGAAATCGCCCACCCAAAATCAATTAGCGCGAAAAGCTCGGTAGGCCCTTAAGGGCTTAGTTAAAACAAAATCACGATTGCGTTCTATGTGTAGCGAAAGTTACTCATACCAACTATATTGGATAACTTTCGTTACACAAAGGAAGCAATTAAGTTCCGTTTTAATACAAGACCCTTAATTGTGTACAACATTTTTGAAATTAAAACTACTTACAAATGGCGCTATCGGTGATATAAAACTGTAACTCGACCATATAAAAACCAAACAAATACATGGAGTGACTTGTATATTTTATTTTTAGTACGTAATTACCTAAACTCTATTAAAAAATAGCCTGTAAACTGCTTTAGGTGAAATCGCTTTTTATCACCAAATCACTGAGTAAAGTGATATGGAGAAATTTTGTTTGGACAGTTCTTAAGTATGTTTGCATTATCAAGACAAGCCGGAGCGTTTGAGGAAATAACTGCCTGTGTTAGTAACCTAGAAAACTAATAATGATTGCTTATTTAATTACGGTTTTCCAGACGTTTTTTAATCACCTATTTTTATAACCAAGCAACTTATAGGACGATTGCAATCCTTGAAACGACCCAAGAAAAACTTAAGGTAAAACACTCTATAGGAAATTCTTGTAATGTTATTTATTTTCAATATTTTTAGTCATCTATTGCCATGGTGGCCTAGTGGTTTGACCTATGGCGTCTCAAGCAGAGGGTAGTGGGTTCAAATCCCGGCTCGCACCTCTGAGTTTTTCGGAATTTATGTGCGAAATCACATTTGAAATTTATCATGAGCTTTACGGTGAAGGAAAACATCGTGAGGAAACTTGCATACACATGCGAAGAAATTTAATGGTGTGAGTGAAGTTCCCAATCCGCACTGGGGCCGCGTGGGAACTTCGGCCCCACCCCTCTCATTCTGAGAGGAGGCCTGTGCCCTGCAGTGGAACGTATATAGGCTGGGATGATGATGATGATTAGTAATCTAGCTGCTGCCCGCGACTTCGTTTGTGTAGAATCCCTTTATCGCTTTCCCGCGGGCACTATGTAATTTTCAGGGATAAAATTATATCCTATATCCTTTCTAGGGTCTTAAACTATCTCCATAATTTTCATCTGAATCAGTGAAGTGGTTTGAGTGTGAAGAGATACACACACAGAGAGATAGATAGAGACAGATAGACAAAAAATTAAGTACTTTCGCATTTGTAATATTTATTTAATATATGTAGTTAAGTGAGGATTTTATACCGACGGATCAAACTAGGTATCATTTCTATTCTCAACTTTTCGTAACCAAGTCTTGAATTAATTAGATGGATATTTCTTTTCAAAAACCTTGGATCGTTTATCAAGAAAAAAATCAAAGTGTGCCTAAAAACTTAATTTACCTTACCAACCGCAAAATTACATCCACACATACGTTTACGATTAAAATGCACATTCACGACACAGCTATTTTCCACATTAATTCAAACCAATACGTGTAATTCACTTCACTAATTCCACAGTCCTTAAGATGCTGGCATTCAATCTTTATTAAAAAAAAAGTTTAAAAGTAAATCACATTGGTAACGGTCGAACTTATGCCTTAAGTGCTGTGAGACAAGGTGTAGGTTACGGTGGTGGCGTGAGAGGCACGGAATCGCGGTCGACGCGGGCGCATAAGGCTGCTGCGCGTGCGCGGATGAGGCTGTTATCACGAGATGCCGCAGCATTATGACGCTGATAGTCTTGCGCAGATATTGATGCTACAGGTAAGAACGATTTACTGCCAATAAGTAGGTACAATAAATGGAAAATGGTCCCCTTGCCTTGAACTGACCATTTTGAAATTTGACCAAAATAATATCATTCCAAATTAATTGACAACATTTCATATTTCTAAGACTATAATTTGATTCGTTCTCTGTAAACTGTTTGGAATGAGAAAGACGCTGATAGTTTTAAATTTTCACAAGGATTATTAATTAATTTATTACAATTTTTTAAAGATGTGCTTATTCTAAAAGAGCGTAACGATAGAATAGATCCATTACTTTTGTCTAGTCGCTATTAAAAAAAAGTGATGACGTAAATTTGCCATTAAGGTTGTTATCAAATTTAAAATTATGACAGCTCTTTTTTTTAGTGAAAAGGGTAAAGGAAACATATCTATTCTTTGGAGGTGCAGGTAAGTAGTAGGTACACATATGTTTTTTAAATATGTTGTATTTTTTTAAATATGAAGAAATAAATTATAATAAATATTTTTCCGTGTTCAGGAGGCGAAACTCTTTCGATTCCTGTAGTAATTTTCAGGTGTTAAAAAAATGAAATGTTGTCAATTTTGATAAAATGTACCTAATCGTGCTGAAAAATAATTGTAATTATAACCCAATTTCTTTTCGTCTTAACAGCTCAGTGATTGTTGTGAGTTATTGTGAGTGATTTGCGAAGGCAAGCGTCAGAAGCGTTAGACAATAAGCCTGCAGGTAATTTTCTTGAGTTTTTCACCTATACGTCGTCTTGAAGCTGATCCGTTTACTACAACTAATATCAGCTAATAAAACATTTACAAAGAGATTTATCAGCTGTTTTCCATGAAAATGGTCTGACGTGCGGTGAGGTCACCCCATTGTGCGGTGATGAGGGTATTTTAATAAATCACCGCTAACTGCTGCTTCGTGATTTACATTGTTATTCACAAATTGCTTTAAGAAAATAGATTTGTAAATACATACATATGTTGTAAATACATATACCTTACATGAACGTTACTATCGTAAGGTCGCGGGTGAGCAGAGTAATTGTTTCAGTTCACTAATATGGACCTCCGCAAAGTAACGTCTGATTCATTAAATTATGGAAAACTAGGGTTATCAATGGAAGTTTTGTAACACTTGTGGGAGATTTAAAGAAATATAGTGAGTACCTAGCCTTTTTCATTCGCAAGCATCTAGTCTCACGTCTTAAGCAGCCGATATCATGCTTTATCTTGAATAAGCATTCTTCAGTATGTTAAATGGATAGCTACACTTATACGCATTTAATGCTGAAGCTGAATCGATGCGGAAGGGTGAATTGATGCGGACGCATCTTCATACAATATTGCGTTTATGTATTAGAAAATGCGATTCGATGCTGATATGTGACTTCACCCTTAGTTAAAGCCGACAAAGGAGTACCTAAGTTTAAAGTCAGAAATATGTAGTTAACAAAAATAAAAAAAAACACGGTGTAAAATGTTCTGCCCAGTTACAAGAGTGTAGTAATTAAATTAAATCCACACTGGATTTCCTGTATACCTCCCAATGCAGGGCACAGGCCTCCTCTCAGAATTAAACCCACAGGCACGATATGGGGAACCCAGGATTTCCGGTGGCCGGCCACCCCACCGATACCGGTTCTCTGTGATTTGTGATTCCGACCCAATGCGATTCGTTACGAAATGGCTAATTTATGCTTGGGGATGGAGATGTTTATTGTAGGTATTTTGTAGTAGACTAGCTTTTATCCACGACTCCGCTCGTGTAAACCATTGCCTGGCAGTCGAATCTAAATCACTTTCATTCGTTCATTCGATCCATTCGTGCCAGCTCTTGTGAATCGAACTGTACGTACAATAGTGACTGGTTGCTAGCCTATCGCCCTTAGTCGCTTCTTACGACATCCGCGGAATAAATAGAGAGGTGTGATTCTAAACCCGACACCAACACGGGTAAGAGACACATGTGTGTGAGATTATCGTACAAAGGTGGTCATTCATACATAAGTCAAAGTCAAAATTCTTTATTCAATTTAGGCATCAATTGATGCTCCTATGAACGTCGAAGAATCTACCACCGGTTCGGAAAAACCCTGTTGAGAAGAAACCGGCAAGAAACTCAACAAGGTATATTTTTTTCAACTAGATCTACATTGTTATTAAATTACATATATCTAAATACAATTAAATTTTTTAACACAGTAGTTACACTATTTGAGACTAGGGATCGCCAATGCGGATCGGAATTATTTCCAAACACCCTGTCCATGATATAGACATTAATTTTATAGTACGCCTTAGATATTAAGGTCTTCTTCACAATGGATTTGAATTTGGTATCAGTTTGTTCGCTTTTTGTTTTCGGCATTTTATTATAATAACGTATGCATCTTCCCAGGAACGACTTTTTGGTTTTAGCCAGTCTGTAAGATGGAACTTTAAGCTTCCCTGTGTTTCTAGTAGCCTTTGGCTTATCGACGTTAGTGGGAAAATCACATATGTTTTTTCTTACATACATGATTATTTCAAATATAACGTTAATTATGTAACGCGTTCGTGTTTGTTCCTTAGGCTACAACAACCCGGGTGCGCGGGGCGCTGACACCGAATCAAATACGGGTGTGCCGCGCTGCCGGTGTGTCACCGTATATTTGATTCAGTGTTATAGAATAGAGCGCGCTGGGCACGCTCCGTCGGCGCCCCGCGCTCCCGGTTTGTGGTGGCCTTCAGTGTGTCAAATATCAACTCAATCGACTTAGAAGAACTTTGCTGTGTCCGACAGATAGATGGACGAGTGATCCTACAAGGGTTACATTTTTCCAGCAGAACGTACAGACCCCTAGAAAAGTTACTTCTTTATCGAACTAAAAATATATCACTTCAAACGCCGTCCAATACATCATACTACTATAAATCAATGCAACCTACAATATCTACACAGCCTTATTCACCACAAATTTACCGTGCCGCTGGCAAAATTTGGATCCAACATTTCCGCATACCATCTCAAAGTGAACTGTGCGACGACAGCGCAAATATAACTGCATCTTTAAATTTGTAGCATTGGTAGGGAAATAGGATTTAAAACGAAATGCATTTTGCATGCGTTTGATTGAATACTGGATATTGGTTTTCAAAACGTTTGTTTTATATAAAGACTAGCTTTGTACGAGAAACATTTACGATCATAGAATTTGGACTAACAACTGGGCCCGCGTGGGAACAACGGCCCAAGCTCCCTCATTCTGAGAGGAGGCCTGTGCCCTGCAGTGGGACGAATATAGGCTGTAATGATGATGCTGATGATGACACTATTGTTTGTGTATTGTTGAACATATACATTATAATTAGAGTGCGGATTTGAAGTAGCGATCTCAATATTTATATGGATATGACTGGTATAATTTATTATTTTTTCCACACACAAAAACAATGTAACTTATCGGAACAAAAAAGTAAAAACCTTTTTGGAAGCTTTTGTAAATATTGGGCAAAAATTAGGATGATAATAAATAAAACATCGTTTGTCAATTTTTAAATATTTTATTTTTTTAAATTCTTTTCTTTGATATTTCTTCTGCACAATGCACAGTAAAAAGCTTCCAAAAAGGTTTTTTTTTGTTCAGATAAGTTACATTATTCTTATGTGTAGAAAAAAATAATAAATTATACCAGTCATATCCATATAAATATTGAGATCGCTACTTCAAATCCGCTCTTTAATTATAATGTTCGAGTTTTCTTGGTCTCTCTTTTCGGGATCAGGAAAGACCTTAATGGGAGAAAGCAAAATACAGTCATGGTTTAAGTTTATATAATTTCAAAATAATTAAAAGCAGTAGGTACAGTGATAATTTTTGCTCATAGAACCGACGGCCGGTGGGGTCGCAGATCGGAAGACGTGGTGCGGGAAGACGACAAGATGGACTGACGACCTGGCAAAGTTCGCACGAACTACTTGCGTACGGGCAGCTCCCTGTGGAACTCCTTGGGAAAAGCTTTTGTCTAGTAGTGAACGTTTTTTGGCTTATCAGCCAAAATGATTGTAATTTTGGGGTGTAGATATGTATACGTCAGTGTTAACCAAAGCGTGTCTCACTTAAATAAAGTAGGTAACTAAGTTTGGGACCAGGTTTCAGTGACTAGGAACTATGTGAAACTATAGAAACTATGTGGAACTACGTGAAAATTTGAAAGGTAAAAAGACTGTGCGGGGAGAATGTAAACGTGAAAGGACATTTATATCTTAAATACTAATTTTTGGAGCCCACCTGGTATCTACTCGTGTCCCACCAGTGGGTCGCGACTCATAATTTGGGGAATTACATGTTCTGTACGTGTACGATGAGCCTCCTGTAGGCATTGACGCTTTCAGGGGGGGAGTGGCAGTAGACTGCTCAGAAAAAAAGAGAAGTGGTTATTTAGTAAGTAAAGAAAAAGGGGGAGGTTTTTGTTGGGAGTGGGCAAAATTAAGCTGAGAGCATATAGTCCACATCAGACAAACTCAACCTTTTTTGTGTGGGTCACAAATATATTGCAGGTATGATGCAGGAGCCACAGCGGAAATTTGTATGTCAGAATGGTTGAAAATTAACTATGGAACGTGGGTCACCCATATAAGCTTGTCGGGCCGTCAGTTGAATAGGTCTACAAAAACAAATTCTACATTCACCAATGTTAATTCTACAATTCAAATTCTCGAACCCACTCATTCTTAGACTACTGCCACGGCTTCCTACATGGTGCTCAATGTACAATCAGTGATTTTACAAGCAGGTGACGGAAAAACCATGCCTTCATTGATAGTGCAAGTGGAAATTGAGCATCCTTGCCCTGAAATACGCGTGGCAGTAGTTGTAGAAGTCGTTATACGGACGCCGCTGTACTGGCTGTTTATACACGTAGTGGTCAAGAGGTTGCTGTCGTCGATATCACAGTTGATCGCCGTCGACGTAAGACACTTCGAGCTTGCGTCAACTCGAGAGTTCATAAGAACGCATGTGCCATCCGAAGATACTGTCAAGGAAACAAAAGCATGTGAAAAAGTACAAAGTGTTTTGGTAGTCTTAATAATAATCTAATATATAAAAATCTCGTGTCACGGTGTTTGTTACCGAACTCCTCCGAAACGGCTTGGCCGATTTTTATGAAACTTTTTTCTCTACACTCGGTAGGTCTAAGAATAGGTCTTAGGCTATTTATTATACCCCTAGGTGATATGGCAAAACAACGTTTGCGGGGTCAGCTAGTAAACTATTACTAAAAAAAAAAATATATTAAATAATAATATAATTAAATAATACATAATAATAATAATAATATAATTAAAATTCAAATCGTTAACCTTGGATTACTGATAAGTGATGACAGGTCAATACATTTTGATACTACTTAATCCTGGGTTTGCACTTAATTCAGAGTCTTAATGTGGCCTGTGAAGTTGCCTTAGGCCTAATCCAGGGTTAAGTATAGTCGAAATGTTTGTGAACTCTGACCCAGGTTTAATGATTTAATTTTTGAACCCTGGACTGCCCACTCACTATTATTTATGGTTAGAACCATAATCAGGATGAGATACTTCATGATGCTTGAGAAATCCGCTCACAACTTTTGAAACCAAAAAAAATGTCACGTCTTTTCATTTGAAAAGTAAAGAGTTGAATGTTATAATTTGTGTTACGCCTCATATAAATAACAATTATTTTCCCCTGATAATAACTACGAAATAATTAATCTGTTTCTGCGTTTCCCAAACTCGCCGTGACCCTCTGGTGGGTCACAGGCGTATTTAGGTACGCTATGAAAGTCCAGTGCTATGAGAGTTATGCTCGGAGTTTCTCCGGGATTGAATCAAGAATAAAGGTATTCTTCAGAGAACCTGGGTCACCGTATAGCTCAGCGTATAAACAAGCTGGAAGACGGATGACCGTTGGGGCAGACTGGTTCTTGAGTGGAGACTGCGTGACGGTAAATGATATTCGTATGGTCAGATAGGGGACTAAAGAAAGAGAGCTGAAGATCGAGCTCAATGGTGTGCCATGGCAAAGGCTCAGTAATGGAAGGAATGATACAGGCTCATCATGATGGTGAAAGTCCGCATAAGACCATTTTGATTTTACAGTAGGTAAGGTAGATTTAATATACTGCTACCTAATTATGAGAGAATCAACACTGATGCAACTGAACCGACGCTAAGAAAAATAACAAATGTGGAAATTAATTTTTTTGTTTTTGTTTTAAGCGAAATGTGAAAGGAAAATTGTATTACTTATCCCACTCGAACAGATGGTTATAGTAATACTTTTTTGTTGCATCGCCGAGTTATTTAATAGTAGTACCTATAATTTCATACTGTGGTCGACGAGTAACTAGATAGATTTAAAACATAGATTTCTTAGGTTATTTCAAGTCAAAAATGTAGTATGAAGTCAAGTCAATTGGATATACGATGAAACCCTAAGTTCATATAACTGTTTATAATTTATAATTCTGAGGAGCTCAGAAATTTATCTTATGAAGTTATGACTCACGCACGCAATTGCCGTACCCACGTTGTGGGTCTTGTTATTCCATTAAGTTCAAAATAATTTAAAAAAATTGTTTAATTTAATTTATTGAATTGAATCAGGCACATTTCTTGCATAAACGTAACTATTGTAAGGTCGCGGGTGAGCAAAGTAATTGTTTTAGTTCATTAAAAAAATTGTTTGAAAAAAAGGAAAGTTGAAATGTCCGATTAAACCCTAGGTTTGTACAAGTGCTGGGTCACAGCCAAGCAAGCAAAGCAAGCAAGGGGGTTCCACTTTTAGTAATTTTTAAAACTGATTCGCTGTACGGTTAAGTTTGGAAGCCGCTGATCTATGTCAGTAAAGTTCAAGTGTTCCACGATAACGTCAGTCAAAGTGAAAACAAAATATTCCCCGATCATTTATGTTTATAAATTTCAAAGATATGACAAGCAAAATTAGTAATTTGAGTAGCTTTGTTGGATATAATTTAGCTGATGGAGAATTTGTGATTGTCTGTTGCGGCTAAAGTACAGTCTAACCACTTCATTTCTGACCCATCGTAGAGCTTTCACAGTAAACGTCATAATAATAAGATAAGATAAGATAAGATAATTTTTATTTCATAATTTGCAGTACAAAGTAACAAAAGATACAATATTTTACAAAAATAATAATTAATTATAATGATTATCCTTTTCAAGCAATGCAATGTCACTGTGACATTTTCTGCGTAAAGTTGCCACAGTGGGTCACGATTCAGTTGTTTCGAGTTCTCTTGTATGTCTATGTTGAATGTAAAAAAAACAGATGTCTAGAATTATTGCAGCTAAGTAGTTATTGGGAAAAACCGGTGATAAATATACAAGTAGGACTCGTTCCGTACTTCTGCATAATGTTTTAAAAATAGTTCAGTAAAAAAACTTTTTGACAAAAAATTAAACCGCCGAAAAAACTGAAAAGCAAACATACATACAAGCAAAATAAAATAAAATAAAATAAAAATAATACCTTTTTGTTTGACATTAATCTAGGTACCAGTTTGAAGTCGGTGCCTCAGCACTTAGCCAGGAGGAGTGGACCTATAATCGTCTACCTGATTGGCTTCTATCACTCCTCCTGGCTCGTGCTGTGGCACCGACTTCAAACTGGTACCTAGATTAAGGTCAAACAAAAAGGTATTATTTTTTGCTTTTCAGTTTTTTCGGCGGTTTAATTTTTTGTTAAAAAGTTTTTATTTTATACTTTTTTTCATCCTTGGGGTAATTTTTTCCAAATTTATAATACCAACTTCAAGGTATACCCTATCTATCCAATAAAAAAGAATTATGAAAATCAGACTACTCTGTAAAAAGTTAGTCAATCATCCCCTGTTTTCCTACCCTTAGGGTAAGAATATTATTTCCAAATTTAAACGGGACCACCCTCGGGGTATACGCTTTCTAATAAAAAAAGAATCATCAAAAATCAAAATCGGACTACTCTGTAAAAAGTTATGCGTGATCTACATAAAAAAAAAAATATATATACACGTCGAATTGAGAACCTCCTCCTTTTGTTTTCGTCGGTTGAAAAATGATTAAAAGTGTCTGATATGGCTGATATGGTTCAAGAGATAGATCCCTGTGACAGACGGACGGACGGACAATGGAGTCTTAGTAATAGGGTCCCGTTGGCATCCCTTGGGTATGGATGTGCATGTAAGTAGATAGAAATAGAATTATGTTTAAAATTAAGTAAAAAATATAAGATAGTGTTGCGACTGTGCATGGTTAGGAAAATACCATTTATAAGTAGTGGTAGAGCCATGTTGTAGCTAGCCGCTGCATCACGAATGGGCCGGCTCGTCCGGGGCAGTACCACCCTCTCACAGAACACCGGCGAGAAGCAGCAGTAATCCTGCTTGCGTTTCGTACGGTCAGTGAGAGTGCCGGGGGCCCAACACCTCACCCCTTCCCTCTCTCCCTCTCTCTCCTCCTTCCCCTATTCCCTCTCCTTTAGGGCCGACAACGCACTGGCATCGCGTAAAGCGCTGCGGTTGTCTATGGACAGTGGTGATCATTTAACATCAGGTGACCCACTAGTTCGTTTGTCTGGCCTTTCTAACATAAAAAAAAATAAGTTTTAGTGGGAGCTGTTTAGGGATGTTTAGGATTAGGGATAAGGAAACGATCTTAGAAACGATATACGCTTGCTTCTGTTTGCTCTCCTTGAATAAATAAAATTAAAATAAACCTTAAATAATTCAGTGGGGCGGGAAATAGCGCCCGAAATGGTTGGGGCATATAATGCCCACTGCGGGCAGCCATTTTGAATTAGTGCAGTCCTCAACATGACCCGATTTCAACCAATCGATAACGTAAAATTCTATAGCATACTGCAAAGATATTATAAACTTCTGTTTGACTTATATTTAGAGTTGAGTATCATGGAGGAAAAAGGAACGATTTGTGGGGTTCTGTTAGTACCATCAGTCTGTTCGTCAAGACTCTTTTTCTCGGGAAGTCCTGAAGATACCGGACCATGATTTTTTTTATATAATAAAGGCTTGCGTTTGACCACAATTACGCCTTGCGTATGCTCATTCAACCTAGACTTTATTTAGGGGAATAAGCAGGAAGAAGGCAGTTGAGCTTGGTGTTGCGTGTGCCCCCAAGCAGTGCAAACCGTACCACAAATACGGGGCACTGTAACCGGTACATATAGTTCTTGGGAATCACCATGAGATTATTATTGAAATCCCGAAATTTTAAATCAGGTGCTAGGCCTAAGCAAAAGCCTAAGCAGTAAAGAATAGTTAATATTGTAGAGGTTAGGCGCCTGGACGTAATTTAATTGCAACATTACAAAATTATGAGGCTTTTCCTATAGGTATTTATAAGTCAGGCGTTAAAGGGCGTTTTCAATAAAAAGTACCCTTCACTTTTTTAAGATCAGGAAATTTTGGTTTTTATTACTCAGAATCAAGAGCTCTATCGATTTTGATGATTTAAAAATCCCTAATTTTACATACAATTTTTTTGTGTCAGTTTTTGTTACGACCAATATAAACTGTACGAAAAAAACATCAAAAAGTAACCTAAAAATAAGGACAAAGGAAAAAGGGCCGTCAAGGAATCATCATCCCGGCCTATATACGTCCCACTACAGGGCACAGGCCTCCTCTCAGAATGAAAGGGCTTGGGCCGTAGTTCCCACGCGGGCCCAGTGCGGATTGGGAACTTCACACATACCGTTGAATTTCTTCGCAGGTGTGTTAAGGTTTCCTCACGATGTTTACCTTCCCCGTAAAGCTCATGGTGAATTTCAAATGTAATTTCAAGGAATATGTTTGTCAGATGGCCGATGTTGCCAAAACGTTCTCGAATAACGTCCACGGACCGGTAGACGCAATGTAGGTAGGGCTCCAACAAGATTGAGTTACGACTTGGTGAAGTTTGCGTTAGCGCATAGCGCAGGCTCGGTCCGTTTGGCGAACCTTGGGGGCCTATGTTCAGCACTGGAAGTCTGCCGGCTAAAATGTTGATAATATTGTCTGTCAGTCAGTCGATCATTTAGTAACGTCACTCTTTTATAAATAAATAAATAAATAAATAAATATAAATATCATGGGACAATTCACACCAATTGACCTAGTCCCAAAGTAAGCTTAGCAAAGCTTGTGTTATGGGTACTAAGCAACGGATAAACATACTTATATAGATAAATAAATACTTAAATACATACTTAGAAAACATCCATAACTCAGGAACAAATATTCGTGCTCATCACACAAATAAATGTCCTTACCGGGATTTGAACCCAGGACCTCTTGCTTCGTAGGCAGGGTCACTACCAACTAGGCTAAAGCGGTCGGTCGCGGTTTTATAAATTAAATAAAATAGTTTAGCTTTAGCCTAGTTGGTAGTGACCCTGCCTACGAAGCAAGAGGTCCTGGGTTCAAATCCCGGTAAGGGCATTTATTTGTGTGATGAGCACGAATATTTGTTCCTGAGTTATGGATGTTTTCTATGTATTTAAGTATTTATTTATCTATATAAGTATGTTTATCCGTTGCTTAGTACCCATAACACAAGCTTTGCTAAGCTTACTTTGGGACTAGGTCAATTGGTGTGAATTGTCCCGTGATATTTATTTATTTATTTATTAGTTCCACAGTTACATTATGTTTTTTTACCGGACACATTTTGATGAGTGTGCGCAGGAATAACATGATATAAGTTGATGTCTGAAGAGCACCTGAAGAGTCTGAAGCGTTCATTTAAAGTACACATACGAGTAATGAATACAGTAAACTACTTAATAAGTACTTGTTAATACTTACATTATGAAGATGTTTACAATTTTTACTGTTGCCTGGAAGAGATCGCTTCGAAGCGATAAGGCCGCCTATTGCTTATCTTATGTCATTCTTTCCATATACTTTTTTATCTGTATTGTTTTTTACGTGGGAAACAATAAAAAGTCATTCTATCTATTCCTATAAACCTATAAATAGATATGTTTATATTTTTCATCTTATACTTACCTACATTACACAAAGGGTCCAAAAATGTATAAGGTACACATTTTTCTACTACCTAATATAAATTTTCGCAACAGGAAAACACTTTTATCTTTCCACCCTCGATGCATTAGACTCATTGCAAATTTGCCAAATTCGAAAAAGACTTTAGCTACATTTCAATTCGCTGTTATACTTATTTCAAACCTGCTCCGTTCACAGGAAGACTCAAATTACAATAACGCTCACGTAGACTTACGGCGTTATGGTTTTGACAGTTTCAAACGTCTAATTTATAAGGGTTGTTGTCCACGCATGCGCATTGAGACCCTGTCACGCCACAACATAACCTTACTTTTGTCGGCAAACAGACAAAAACCCAAAATAAAAGTAGAAATAACTAAATATCCTTTTTGATTGCAAACTCATTCTCATTGGTTGATAGTAATCATACCACTGATTTGATGATTGGAAATATTGGAGCCACTTTATAATAAATGAGGTTGTTTAGTGTGCGGACGATTTGCGCGAAGTGAACAGTGAATTAATTAGTGAATAGTGAACAACTGGTATGTTTTAAAACGTTCTTATCGTGATTTTGTGAGGGTACAGAGTTTTTGTGAATTTATTGTTGAGTGAGGTTAGGATAGGGTGTCTCTTTCGCTCCGCTGTCGTTTGTAGCAAAAGTGAGTGTTTTTCGTAAGTTTTTTCAATATCATAGAAACAATGCACTAAACTTCTTTCTTGGAGCATTCCATGATTTCGTAACAGACATTTGTACACAATATTTTGGATTTACAAGTCTGGTACTGGTACACTTCGTATTTTGATTGCAGGCATTTATTATTAGTATTATCTTAAAGCTGTAAGTCTACCTAAAAAAACTTTGTATTTACTTTTGGTATAATGTGTAAATTCGAAAAGAATTGACAAGCTTCTCCTTTTTTGAAGCCGGTTAAAAACAAGCAATTTTGACATAAAATATAAGGTAACCACTCTACGGCGAGCGTCTCGGCCGCGCAATGAACACAGAAAACGCTTGCCGCGCCGCCAAACGCGCGAGTTCGTGGCCGGGCCGTAAGGGTGAGGCCACACGAGCGTAATTTTGTGAGTTGTGAGCGGCAGAATTTCGGTTGCGCCATACATTGTGTCACGTGAGTGTCACGTGATGGCCCGCATATTGTATGGCGCGAACCGAAATTCTGCCGCTCACGACTCACAAAATTACGCTCGTGTGGCATCACCCTTAGCTGACACGTAACAAATAGCTATTTGTGTTACACACTAGTTACACACAAGTGCCTATGAGCACGATCTGCTGACACATTGAATTTCGGTGTCAACGACCTGCAAGAAAGTACCTAATAATCAACATAATTACACAAACGAGACTTGTACGGGTTTTATATTCCTAAAATTACCCTGACATTTCGACCAAAATACTGCGGTCGTGGTCACGAGTACAAATCATCATCCCAGCCTATATACGTCCCACTCCAGGGCACAGGCCACCGCTCCGAATGAGAGGGGTTGAGATGTAGTTCCCACACGGGCCCAGTGCGGATTGGGAATTTCACACACACCATTGAATTTCTTCGCAGGTGTATGCAGGTTTCATCACGATGTTTTCCTTCATCTTAAAGCTCATGGTAAATTTCAAATTTAATTTCGCACATAAATTCCGAAAAACTCAGAGGTGTGTGCCGGGATTTGAACCCACGACCCTTTGCTTGAGAGGACATAGATCAAACCTCTAGACCACTATGGCTTCCTGTGTGCGACATTAAAATTAGTGAAAATAGCGAAAGCTTAATTCCATCATCCCTGCAGCTAAACACGCCCATTGCAGGGCACATGACAGCTTAGGTCACCTCTCAGAATGAGAGGGCTTGAGCCGTAGTTCAGGACCTAGTGCGGATTTGGTATTTCAAGCACACCGTTGAATTTCTTCACAGGTGTGTGCAGGTTTCTTCACGATGTTTTTCTTCACCGTGAATTTTAAATGTAATTTCGCAGTTAATTCCAAAAAAGTCAAGAGGTGCAAGCCCGTGCTCGAATCTCGGACCCCCAAAAAGTTAAAAACATTATAATAATCAATACGACCAGGTGGACGACCAGATGGCCTAGTAGGTAGAGAACCTGACTACGAAGCTGGAGGTCCCGGGTTCGATTCTCGCGTCGGGGCAGGTATTTGTATGAATAATACGAATATTTTGTTCCCGGGTCTTGAGTGTTTAATATGTATTTAAGTATGTATCTATCCTATAAGTATAAGTATGTTTATCCGTTGCCTAGTACCCATAACACAAGCTATGCTTAGCTTACTTTGGGACTAGGTCAATTGGTGTGAATTGTCCCGTGATATTTATTTATTTATTTATTTATTTAATACTTCAGAGTAAAATTTGAAGTACTTAACTATCAGGTCTTCAATGGAGTCTTCGTCACTGTTGAACGCAAGGCCTCCCCCTTATTTGCTTTGACGTACAGTAAGATTATTTCCACTTTGACACTCGGGACGTCTCAGTTTTAATCATAAAGGTTTGTTTTCTCGGACAGTACTTATATAAAATCATAGAATTTTATCACATAAAATATCCAGACCTATTTAATGTAATTAATAACAAAACCTCAGCCTAAGTAAGTATTGCACTTCCGATCTCTCTCGCTGTATGTCGAGAATTGCCGAGTGTCAAAGTGGAAATAATATTACTGTATGCCCTGTGTTCAGTATCCTATGTACTAGGGGTGTTCAATAAAAAGTGAGAATGAGTATGTTATAAACAACTTTTACTAAATGTCATTTTATTTTTCGACATAGTCACCTTTTAGCATAATACACTTAATATATCTTTTTTCTAAACTTAAAATTCCATTTTTAAAAAAGGTCTCATCTTGAGTACTTAAAAAATCTTGTACTGCAGCGACTACCGCGTCGTCGTCTTCAAATTTCTGGCCTCTCAGGTATTGTTTCAATCTCGGAAATAGGTAGAAATCACTGGGAGCGAGATTTGGTGAATACGGAGGATGCTTAAGGATATCGAACCCAGCATCACGAATTGCAGCCATTGCAACGGCGGACTTGTGTGCCGGGGCATTGTCCTGGTGGAACAGCACAACTTTCGAGAGTTTACCTCGCCGTTTTTCGCGGATCTCATTGCGCAATGTTGCTATTTGTTTGGCGTATAATGTGCCCGTAATAGTGGCTCCATGCTCGAGATACTCAATCATTAATACCCCTTTACCATCCCAAAAAACAGAGCCCATGACCTTACCGGCAGATGGGCTCACCTTGAATTTCTTCGGAGTTGGAGATGATGGCCTTTTCCATGTCATAGACTGCAGTTTCGTTTCTGGGTCGTAATGATGGAGCCATGTTTCGTCCATTGTTATAAATCGCGCCAAAAAAAGTTCCCGGTCTTGCTGCATCAGGTTCAAAGCTTCTTGACAAATCTCTAGTCTAGTTTGTTTTTGCGTGTCAGTAAGCTTTCTTAGTACCCAACGCGCAGATACCTTTTTCATACCCAAGCGTTCATGTAAAATATTATGCACGCTCCCCGTTGAAATCTTTACATTTTCAGCAATAAAACGAACCGTGACACGACGATCCGCCAAAACTGAGTTTTCAACCACAATTTCTTCAGTTACTGCTGTAGTACGGCGTCCGGAGCGGGGGTCGTCCATTGTCGATGTTCTTCCACGTCTAAATTCGGCGCACCAACGTGCGACTGTCGAATACGGAGGAGCATTAGACCCTAAAGTGGCCCGCAAATCCAAATTCACTTGGTCCGTAGAAAAATTTTTCAAACACAAGTATTTGATAACGGCGCGCAGTTCAATTTTCTCCATTTTCGCTAACGTACTCAATAGCATTGCAAAGAAATTACCGTATAATTTTTTAAACAAAAGACAGTTAGTTTTTTTTTCATAGCAATCAGCTAGATAGATTAGCTTTACCGGCCAGTATTTAATTTCGTAATATTAAAAGAGTTTGCATCTCATTCTCACTTTATATTGAACGCCCCTCGTATGTCTTAATCTACCTATAAATCTTTGTCTATATGAACGCCAAGTTTATTCTAAATCTGTCTAGCTGTTATTGCGTGATTGACTAATGAAATGAACATCCAAACATCCATATATCCAAACATCATAACATTTTCACGAACATTCTCATTTATAATGTAGGAATATATTACAATAGGATAGTAAAACGACCTTATTGTATCACTTTACTTTGATACATTTTGCATACCAATTGCTTATATCCTTCCGCAATAAAAAAAAAATAATATCCTAAACCCCGTGCGGCGTAAAAACGTCCTCATCCGTTACATTTTATTCATTTAATTTGGCAACTTCAGAAGCTCGCAAAACCAGTGGAACTTTGCGAAGTTTTTGGGTAACAAATACTAAGTATTCCCTTTTTATTCTTTTGACCTTTACAGGGGACTGGGGCTGACCCTATCGTTCCGAACAGAGGGTGCCGATTGAAGGACACTATTCTTTAAATTCATTTCAAGTATTAAAAAGCTAAACGAGACGACCAGAGATGGCCTAGTGGTTAGAGAACCTGACTACGAAGCTTGAGGTCCCGGGTTCGATTCCCGTGTCGGGCCAGATATTTGTATGAAAAATACGAATGTTTGCTCTCGGGTCTTGGGTGTTTAATATGTATTTAAGTATGTATCTATCTATATAAGTATGTTTATCCGTTGTCTAGTACCTACCCATAACACAAGCTTTGCTAAGCTTACTTTGGGACTAGTTCAATTGGTGTGAATTGTCCCGTGACATTTATTTATTTATTTATTTATAAACGAGGGCTATATTATTCTGCTAACCTCATCCCAGCCTATATACGTCCCACTGCAGGGCACAGGCCTCCTCTCAGAATGAAACTGCTTGGACCGTAGTTCCCACGGGGGCCCACAGCGCATTTGAAAACCCAAGCCGAGCTGAGCCGAGTTCGTCGCTCCATCTTGTTGGAGGCGTATCT
The DNA here is from genome assembly GCA_947859365.1 of Archips crataeganus. NCBI lineage: Eukaryota > Metazoa > Arthropoda > Insecta > Lepidoptera > Tortricidae > Archips > Archips crataeganus. Next base: position 22,682,964 of record OX402048.1, read on the forward strand.
ACACTGCGTCTTTCGGCCCAAGGACGGGCATTCGAGAGCCCTTTGCATCCAGTTCATCAGTTATGGCATCAGTTCTACGACCGATGTGTACTGCCCACTGCCACCTTGGGTCTGGCGATTCCTTGCGAGCTATGTGGATGACTTCTGTTTTTACGGATTTCATCATTTCTAATGTGATCCCGCAGAGAAACATAGAAAAAATTGTAAAATCCTGGAATATCAATTCACTGCCAGACTCTTTGGTCAATGCCCATAATCGGTGCGTATAATATCGTTTCCGAATAAATATTTAAAAAAACCGGCCAAGTGCGAGTCGGACTCGCGCACGAATGTTTCCATACCATTATCTATAAAAACGGCAAAAAAAAATACGTTTGCTGTATGGGAGCCCCCTTAAATATTTATTCAATTCTGTTTTTTTTGTTGGTATTTGTTGTTATTATAGCGGCAACAGAAATACGTCATCTGTGAAAATTTCAACTGTCTAACTATCACGGTTAAAGAGATACAGCCTGGTGACAGACGGACAGACAGACAGACGGACGGACAGCGGAGTCCTATAGTAATAAGATCCCGTTTTTACCCTTTGGGTATGGAACCCTAAAAAGGTCTGCTATTTCCACTGCCATGTTTAACCAATCGTTCACTAAAGCCAGGAGACACCGTTCCGTGCCGTACCGGTTTTATATCGGATCGCTCTCCGGCAAATAGACCGGAAAGATTAGTCGCTTAGCACCGCGCCATTTCGTTAAACCGGCACCTAATAACTTCGCTTTTAAAGCCATTCATTCTGTGATACGGTCGGGAAAAGGAATGTTAAAATATTGGGGTTATGTATAAGTTAAAAAAAAAAAAAAATTCGCCCTCGTACGAACCCTCAATGCGTGACGCCGACTTGTATAGTCGACCAAGAAACTCCTTTACCACCCTAAAGTTCAATGTCGGTTGTATGACTTAAGACATCAAAGGCTATTTTCACTTACAAGTCAATGTGACAATCAGCCTTATTGTTTTTATTCTGATGTAGGAACAGTCACAAAAAATGGTAAAGCACTTACTCGGTCGACTATACAGTCAGCCAAAAAAGTGGTCTAGTCTACCAGTTTTGACAAAAGCTTCTGCGAGATCTAGATATCGCTAAGGTTGACTTTTGTAACTGAGTGAAGTCATTAGTCACTGTCATCATATTATTCATCGTCATCATCATCATTTCAGCCGTAAGACATCCACTGCTGAACATTGGCCTCCCCCAAGGCTCGTCAAACACGTAAGACCACCGGCGGAAGACGCAGCGTAGGTAGGCCTCCAACAAAATGGAGCGGCGACCTGGTGAAGGTGGCGGGAAGGGTCCGTTGCCTCGTAGGGAATCAGAACCTACCAAACTGACTCAGATCGGTGGACACTCAGATGACTTCTACTGGAAGTAAAAGACACGTGTCAAACGATAGTCGAAGTAAACAAACATATTTCTATACATACATATATATATATATATGGTGGCGGGAACGCATTGGATGCGGATGGCGCAGGGCCGATCATATTATTGCAAGGGAAAACCGACCTCGTTGTATCATGATCATGACATGCAAATGAACTTCAACCGTAGGGTGGTAGGTACTTCATGTTTTTGGCTAGTTTTGTGATGAATTGTCAACACTAGGGTCTAAATTCAGGAACGGCCCAACACAGTTTCTTCTTCTACTTGTAGTGCCCTCTCCTACCGGAGGTCGGCGATCATTAGAGCTATCTTTACTTTAGAGACTGCCTTCCGAAAGAGGGATCTGGTACTCATTCCGAACCAGTCTCTAAGGTTTCTTAACCAGGAGGTACGTCTTCTGCCAGGTGGTCTGCGGCCTTGGATCTTCCCCTGGATAATAAGCTGAAGCAGACCATACTTATCGTTACGCATTATATGCCCCAAATACAACAGTTTCCTCTGTTTTATAACACGGTTTGCGAGCGGTAATTCAATCGTTTGGGAGAGGTTAGGAATGGGTTAAGCTTGGGATGAGCCTTATTTTCCTGTTAATTCGCTTGGTAAATTAATAAATAAATAAACAATCAAATAAATAAGGCTCATCCCAAACTCAGCCCAAACCTCTCGCAAACCAGTGTTTTATGGCGTTCCTGGATAGCAGTTCAAACCAAACCCAACCCAAACGATTGAATTACCGCTACCAAACCCGTGAAGGCCCGTTCCTGAATTTGGCCCCTGTAGGTACAGTCGCTAACACTCGCAACTAATCACTTTCGTATAATCACTCATCTAATTAAATAATGACTCACGAATCACCCAACAGTGACTCTTCAATAATCACTCATGAATCACTCAACAATCGTTCTTGAATAATATCCAATATCACAACGTGACTTACTACCCAAATGTCGAAGCAAGAACTAAAGTCACGGACTAGCTCGAAGAATTGCTAGACTTAGGTGGCAGTGGGCAGGGCACATCGCCCGTAGAACTGACGGCCGATGGGGCCGAAAGGTTCTCGAGTGGCTTCCGCGGACCGGGAGACGCGGTGTAGGTAGGCCTCCAACAAGATGGAGCGGCGACCTGGTGAAGGCGGCGGGAACGCATTGGATGCGGATGTCGCAGGGCCTATCTGTTTGGCGAGCCTTGGGGGAGGCCTATGTTCAGCAGTGGACGTCTTGCGGCTGAAATGATGATGATGGAACCTCTTCACAATCAATTTCCCGATGATTTCTTTGGGAGATGTAGGGAATGTCAATATGACATTTAAAAAAAAAAAAAAAAGGCAACAAAAAAGGTCCCAGCCTGGTACGCAATTCAGTTTCCTCTACTGAGCTATGGCAATAAAGATTTTTTCAAAACTGCAGAGCACTGTACACCTTACTCCATACACATTCAAATTAACTAATGGGATAAAGTTCCAGGAAATTGCCGGTTTTTGCACGAAACTTTTTTAAATTCGACGTTTGCTAACTCTCCGGTGTTCCGGTTAAATTTTTTGTTCAGTGAGCAGAGCTGGAATATAATTTATCTCCAACGGACTTTTATTAAAACTGCCGTCGATTTTCCTAGAAATTCCGATTTGGTTCAAATTATTATTCAAATAAGACCGATTTGATTCCAGCTTCGCTGCATATTCGGAATGTATCGAGTATTGATTCGATTGATATCGGTGAATGGGGATGTATTTTTTTTATGTTCTGTTCGCTTTTTTTTGATGCTGTGAGAAGACCCGGAAATTGCTGCAGATGGAGATCAGTTTTAATAGAGCTTAGCTATGCGAAAAAACACTCGCACACACGCACGCACGCTCAAATAAATTAGTAGGATTTTCGATATCTTCATGAATAAGATTATGCTAGTAGTAAGTAGATAACTTCTAGTTGTTTTGTTTTGTTTTATGACAACTTGGATTCTTTAGTTTGCGGAGACTAGAACTTGACTCATACTTCGCTAGACGAAAGCTTCTAGTAGCACTTGTGTTACACAAGATTCTGAGCTAAAAATAATTCCTCTAATTGCCTCTTGAAGCCTTCCACCCTCCATGTCTCTAAGTAAGATGTTCTAGAACAAACTTAAGCTAAATTTAATTATTTTTTATTTTTATTTGCTTATTATGCCGTGGTAGGTTACAAATTTGACCTATGGATGTCTCAAGCAGAGGATCGTGGGTTCAATCCCGGGTTTGCGCGATTTTTCGGAATTTATGTGCGAAATTAGTACATTTTAAATTTACGACAAGCTTTAAGTGGAACCTGCACACATCTGTGAAGTAATTCAATGGTGTGTGTGAAGTTCTTAATCCGCACTGGGCCAGCGTGGGAAATATAGCCCTAGCCCGTTTATTCTGGGTGGAGGTCTGTGTCCAGCAGTGGACTTATTATGGGCTATCTATAACTACTCTGCCGGCAATCCGCTATTTCGCGGCCTCTTCAGTAATGTACTATTAATGCGATCTAATGATTATAATACTATGGTTTTATATTATCTAATGCTTTTTGATTAGGCATATTGCAGTACCTACATAACGAAAGATCAAAGAGCCATTAAAATATTTGGTGATAAGCCAATTATATTTATGACTTGATAAGTTATATTAATAAATGTTATCGGGGACTTGAATAGTTACTTCGCAATGGGATTAAGGTCTTCGCACACTATATCAACTCCACACCAATGCGGCAGCAACTCTACTCACACTTTCGATGGGTTGTCAACTAGGTGATCCACCCAATGGTCACTAGTGGACAACGCGGTGTCAACGAGTGGGCAATGCGTATTCAACAGAGTCAACTCGTCCTCTAACCTCAGTTTTGGTGTTGGTTGCCCGTCAGGCGCAAGCGCATAGTCGCCGTTGGGCCGACGTATGGTCAACGCGTGACAAACTTGTCGGAGTTGACCTTTAGTGTACGACACGTGCACGACGCGTAGAGCACACGTCGTGCACTACCTTAACATCAATTTTGAAAATTGTGCTGTAGGAAATACGACATAAGGCTTAAATTTCAATATTTAGCTTTGAATCGAGTGGCTGTTGAGCTGTTATAGTGTGCTAAGACCTTTAACAATTTGACTCTCGGGGCCTAAAGCGAAGGGGTGAAGTCAGATCTATCAGCATCGAATCGCATTTTGTAATACAAAAACGCAATATTGTATGAAGATGCGTCTGCATCAATTCACCCTTCCGCATCGATACAGCTTCAGTATTAAATGCGTATAAGTCTAGCTATCCATTTAGCATACATGATGAATGCTTATTCAAGATAAAGCATGAGAACGGCTGCTTAAGACGTGAGACTAGATGCTTGAGTATGAGAAAGGCTGCTTACGCAAATGAAAGTGTTACAAAACTTCCATTGATAACCCTAGTTTTCCAAAGTGGATTAATCCACGTCCTTCGTCTTTTTGTTTTTTTTTTCTTTTAATTACTTCTAGGATACACGCTAGGACACTAACGTTTATAGTTGACCTATCCCGAGCTAAATCCCTTCCCATTTTTAAAAACCTCCTCAAAGCTCACTATTTGTCACTAACTTGATCCTCAATCGTCGGTCCATCCCTGTTCATTTGTTTACATTATGCCTTTAAATCCGAGTTACTTTTCTCACGTGCGGCCTTTAGACATTTTCTCATCGATATTCTGTATATGTAGTGTATGTAGTGTATAAGTATTATATTTAATGTGTTTATTTATGTATATAAATATTGTATATTTGTATTGTTTTTAATATTTTGATTAATATCTCTTCATTTCTCCTGTCTGTTGTTTCCGCCACCTACATAAACCTGTTCATATTTGTACATGTACCTATCCAGTATTATGGTTGTCTGGAAGAGATCGCTTTTGAGCGATAAGACCGCCTATTGTCTGCCTGGTTTTTTTATTGTTATGAATATTTTTTCTGTATTTTTTTTGGTGATCAATAAAGAATATTTGTATTGTATTGTATTGTATCCATAACAGTTTTCAACTTCGATAAAAGCATGCGATAGGATACTTTAGCAGCTGAAAACATGTAACAGCATACTTTAACTTGCGATGCAATATCAGACAGCGACAAAATATTCTTTGCGCACTGGCCGGGTACGGCCCGTGTCTGCGCGGTCGTGTTACGATAGATTTAAATTCGTTAATAGAAACTGTATAGACGGACGGACGGACGTACAGCGAAATCTCAGTAATAGGGTCCTGTTTTTAGGGTTCCGTAGTCAACTAGGAACCCTTATAGTTTCGCCATGTCTGTCCGTCTGTCTGTCTGTCTGTCTGTCTGTCTGTCTGTCTGTCTGTCCGCGGCTAAGCTCAGAGACTGTTAGTACTAGAAAGCTGTAATTTGGCATGAATATATATATCAGTCACGCCGACAAAGTGATAACATAAAAAAAATTAAAACAATTTTTTTAGGGTACCTCCCATAGACGTAAAGTGGGGGTGATTTTTTTCTCTCGACTAACCCTATAATGTGGGGTATCATTGGATAGGTATTTGTAAATAAATAGGGATTTGCTAATACAATTTTTTGATAAAGTGAATATTTTAGGAGATATTTACTCCGAAAGTTCAAAATAATGTGTCCCCCCTCTAACTTTTGAACCGCACGTCAAAAAAATATGAAGAAAATCACGTAAGTTAACCTTAATAAAAACTTTCTAGGAAAATTATTTTCATCTTAATCAGTTGAGCACTTTTTAAGTTTTTGTAAAAAAAAATATTTTTAAGCTAAGATTGTAATTTAACCGCCATTGCAAGCATTTTTTTTCTTTAAGTACCTATAAGATCACGCCAACAGTATCTTCTTTCAAATAAAAAAAATATATTACATCTGAAAAACAATCAACATACATACATACTAGTTCTTAGTTACCCAATACACCGATAGATGGTGCTGTACCGCCGACGTTGGGACCAAAACAACCACATTAATAAAGTATGCAAAGATTTTTTCGTACCTGCTATGGAACCCTATTTTGGGCGTGTCCGACACGCTCTTGGCCGTTTTTTACCCTTTGGGTACGGAACCCTAAAAACTGCATCCAAATCGGTTCACCCGTTTAAGAGCTATGATGCCACAGACACACACATAACGGTCAAACTTATAACACCCCTCTTTTTGTGTCGGGGGTTAAAAACAAGATATAAACACGTCACTTGGGTGGTGGTAATATCTAATCAGTGGCGACCAGAATTGTGCAGCGCCTCTAGCGGTCACTAACGGAAGTACAATTCTCCATACAAATCATTTACGCCGTCGCTAGCGAGTACGGTCACTGTTAACTAGTGTAAACTCATGTTAGAGGTACCTACTGGCTTCACGAACAGAAAGGGCATCGTCGGCGAACCATGGACTTGAATGTGTCCGACTTTATTAACTAACAGTTTTCAACTGAGATTTATTATTACGATACTCAATGCCCATCCAAAATAGGCGTGATAACAAATAGGGTTGCCAGTTTAGCTGAAAAAAAATCTCAATATTCAATTTCCATGGAATATATACAGGGTAACTTTTTGATCAGTGCACAAATTTTGATATATGATTCAGTATATCGTTGACAGATCACGATTATCTGTTCGAGATTTTTTTTACATTTTGAAATTTGTGGTGTTCATAGTAATTCATCCAATAATTGGTCGAGCTACTGTGAAAAACAAAAAAAAACAAGTGATAAATATTAGATTAGAACAAAAAATACTGAAATCTGTTATTTTAACGACACTGTATCACATATTAAAAGTTTGTGCACTTATTAAAAAATTATGCTGTATAACCAATTGCTGCGTTACCAATACGGTAGCAATGTCATAATTTTACAATACTAAATATTCACACAAAATATAAATTTACCGTATAAGTTATAACTATAAATTTAAAAAATTAAAACCCCCAACGTAATTAAATTATTGTCACACGTATGTTTAAACATAAAATGCCCATTATGCGTCTAAGATCCCTTCCGCAGCTAACAAAAGAGCTGATAACAACTTTGAAATGGCTTAACCAATTTTGACGAAACATAATATCTAAGAACCATTGCCAAGAAACAAGCTTTCTAATAAAAAAAAACCGCATCCAAATCAGTTCACCCGTTTACGAGCTATGATGCCACAGACAGACAGACAGAGACCCACAAACACACACATAGCGGTCAAACTTATAACACCCCTCTTTTTGTGTCGGGGGTTAAAAATCAACTGAAACAATTAAATACTTTGGTCACCCGCGACCTTACGATAGCTACGTTTATGTAAAAAATGCGTGTTCATGCAGTTCCTCCACCTCCACACTGTATGAACACACACAAATCACACAAACCCTTGTTGAGTCTGGCGATTCTTCGAGCTATGTCGGTGACTTTAGTTCTTGCGCGGATTTCATCATTCTTAATGCGATCTCGCAGAGAAACTCCGAGCATAGCCCCCTCCAATATACAAGCACGGGGGAACGTATCAAAATATATAAAGTAAACGAATAATGGACGAAATACATAACGGTCATAATATATACTAAAATTTTCTATGAAACTATTGTTAAAACGAACTTTTTTAATCGTGTAATCTACAGATTGGTTTAGGTTAGGTTAGGTTTATTTTATGAAAATCCTGTAAAGTTGGGAATTTCCAAGAAAATTGCATTATATCAAATGACCATTATGTATTTCGTCCATTATTAATTTTAAACTTTATATATTTCGATACATACCCCACTCACGGATATTATTAAATACGAAAATTTGGAAATTTTATTCCAAATTTGAATTAAATTTGGTAGGTAAGTAACTAATATTTTAAATTGTAATGTATAGAAAAAATGTCCAAACCGGCAACCCTATCATTGCCTTTTTTTTATTTCATCATTGAACGATAACGAATAATACGATTATTGTATACGAAAGATGGCCGCAAGTCATCTCGCTGCGCTGTTCGGTTGATTCGTAGCCCAGTAATACTGGCCTGTCCTGGTTTAGATTATTTACTCATTTCATTGGACACTCGTGTACATTATTAACCACTTGAGCGTCCGGCCCGCGCGACCGTTTTCGTCCCAAACGTCCGGGTTGCCAAGCCGCGCGCGGCGCGCGCTCTGGCTACGATGCTCTCTAACAAAAACCTCTTTGGCTTCTAAGGTATAGTCGACCAAGAAACTCCTTTGCCACCCTAAAGTTCAATGTCAGTTGTATGACTTAAGACATCAAAGGCTATTTTCACTAACAAGTCAGTGTGACAATCAGCCTTATTGCTTTTATTCTGATGTAGGAACTGTCACAAAAAATGGTAAACCACTTACTTGGTCGACTATACAATGGCATTTTGTTCGCCTGGGTCTCAGTTCGACCCAGTGGTAACTAGAGTGACCGCGGACGCGGTAGGCCATATTGGTTTCAGGTACTATAGTTACCGCGGACGCTCAAGTGGTTATACAGGGTGAACTCTAAATGGCGACACAAAATTAGTGTTTCAAACTCAGTTAATGCTGGACAATATAATGCACTATAAGTAGTTGTAAAACTTAAGAAAAGGACATTGTATGTACCTAGTAGTGCACTGAATTGTTATGGAGCTTAAGTCATTTTCAGGGTACCGTACGGGAACCCATTACTGAGGCTCCACTGTCCTTCCGCCTGTCTGTCTATCTGTCTGTCTGTCTGTCGGTCCCCAGGCTGTATCTCATGAACCGTGATAGCTAGACAGTTGAAATTTTCACAGATGATGTATTTCATATGATTTAGTTCGATAACAAACACCGTGACACGAGGTTTTTATATATTAGACTAGCTGTTGCCCGCGACTCCGTCCACGAAGAATAGGGGTAGGTATAAAAAAAATAGCCTACGACCTATCTATTATTCTCAGACTTACCGAGTATAGAGAAAAAAAGTTTCATAAAAATCGGTTAAGCTGTCTCGGAGGAGTCCGATAACAAACACCGTGACACGAAATTTTTATATATTAGATTTTGAGATATCCATATTTAATGCAATAGTAAGTTTATAGTCCCTACTTTGCGAGCTCTACGTTTCCAGATTCAAATCTCATTTTTCAAAGAAGGTGACTAAGTAGAGATATTCTTTCTGTGTACAGTCAAGGGCAAAAATATGTATACACTTTAGTACCTTGTCACTTTAACCACTGTAACAGTTCATATATGGCGGTTCAAATATGATGAAAATAGACTAGGTACTAAAGTGTATACATATTTTTGCCCTTGACTGTACCCTTCAAATTGCAGTGCGTTAGACAATAACGCATCTGGTTTTGCGCGAATCGGTCTCACTTCACCGTGTCAGTTAGCCAATTACCTACATCATTAAGAACTGTAATATTTTTTAATGCTCGTTCGGAAAAGAAATTGTCAGTCAACGTGTGACAACCAATCCAGTTGGCTGTCTTCGGTTGTCATTGTGACGTTCTAGGGTTTGGTGATGATGTGGATGGTGTTTAGGAGATTTGATAGTGCGCGTGTTTTATATTGTGCAGTGATAACAGTGTGACGAAGAAAAACACGGACAAGATTATTGTATTGTGTTGATGACAAGTTATCGGTAGGATGTGGATGGTACATAACCTCTCTCTTTTGATTATAAATAATCACCTATTGCCATCTCATTTACTGTACCACTACCATGAGTTTACACTAGTTTACGTGACCGTACTCGCTAGCGACGGCGTAAATTATTTGTATGGAGAATTGTACAGCGCCTCTAGCGGTCACTTACGGAAGTACAATTCTCCATACAAATCATTTACGCCGTCGCTAGCGAGTACGGTCACTGTGAACTAGTGTAACTCATGGTAGAGGTACTGATGATGACAAAAACATATGCTGGACAGAAAGTACGCTTTTTTTTTTTTACTTAAAACTGAGCCGTGATTGACCACGCTGTATGGAATCTTAGGAATCTTTTGTTTCATAGCAATCGTTGTCAGTTCCAGTCCCAATCTCATTGCGGTCGAAGGCTGCGTTTCCACCAGAGATGTGCGAGGATGCGTTGCGAGGGATGTGTCTGTCATGAACCAATAGAAACACTTCATTCACTTAGGACCTTTTAAATGAAGTGTTTCTATTGGTTCGTGACAGACACATCCCTCGCAACGCATCCTCGCACAGCTCCGGTGGATACGCAGCCTAAAATAGGTACCTTTGATGAGTTCCCCAATAGCATCATGATTAGGTACAGTCGAGTTCTCCAATATCTGTACAGCCAACCGTTCATAAATATCTGTACATAGACCTTATTACCGTAACATAAGGTTCATGTTTATATATTTATGAACGGTTGGCTGTACAGATATTGGAGAACTCGACTGTACAGTAGATTTACAAAAGCGAAAAGCGGCCAACTATCAGACGCTCTCACGCGCTTAGAGTTCCATATACAAGATATGTAGCAAAAATAAGTTTGTGCTGCATAATATTTCTATTGAAAGGAAATTATTCTTATTATTATTATTATTAATTATTATTATTTTTTGTAATGTCACTGTACTGTTTTTGGTGATCAATAAAGAATATTTGTATTGTATTGTATTGTATTCTTCCAATTTTTTTTTGTCGTGAGACATAGGTATTCTTCTCAAATATCATAATTTTATATCAACATGAAGTAGATAAACCACTTTGTTGTGGTCAAATCATGCAGACAATTGCAGTTGTGAGATGTGACCAGTTGTGGTGTAGTTGTCTCATTCTGAGAGGAGGCCTGTGCCCTGCAGTGGGACTTATACCTTATAGGCTAGGATGATGATGATGTGGTGTAGAAGTATAAAGCACGCAGCACAGTATGCTGAGGACCTGGGTTCGATTCCCAGAGCTGGTTTTTTTATGTGTTTTTCCGTGCATCCATGTTTCAGTTCATATTTAGTATTTAATATACATATATATATGCATCTATGTTTCAGTTCGTATTTAGTATTTAACGACCGCTTTAGACTAGTTGGTAGTGACCCTGCCTACGAAGCAAGAGGTCCTGGGTTCAAATCCCGGTAAGGGCATTTATTTGTGTGATGAGCACGAATATTTCTCCTGAGTTATGGATGTTTTCTATGTATTTAAGTATTTATTTATCTATATAAGTATGTTTATCGTCGTCTAGTACCCATAGTACAAGCTTTGCTTAGTTTGGGACTAGGTCGATTTGTGTAAGATTGTCCCCTAATATTTATTTATTTATTTATTTATATTAAATGGATTTTCACGGGATAACATTTTGTATGGTTAACCACACTTACATAACAAGGCAGTCCAACTTATATTACAGTACCTAACTGTGACAGTAACAGAAAAGCGGACCCTAAAAATATCTAACGTAACCGTGAATCAAATAAAAAAGTTATAGAATTAGTAGGCTTTTTGCGTGCATATGTTTCGCACGGATGATTTCGATTTATGTTAGTTTATTTTATATAAAAAAACTGTAGATATCAACTTCATTGTAACCAATAGTGCGTAAGAGACACCCGCTACTAGAAACTAATTTAAAAACCAATGCTTCACAGATACGCGGCAAAAACAGTTTGTAAACAATATGTGCTGACTCACGAAGTAAACAATTTCAACATAATAAGAATGTAATACAGTATTTTATATAAACTTCAATTTCAGTGTTCAAACTGCCTTCAAGGTTACAAATCAAGGCTGAAATCGACCAACTTTGGACCAGAGATGTAATTTAGAAAAATAACGTAGCGCATTCTAATTCCAAAACATTTACAAACAGTCAGCAACGTTATCATCAAAGACTTTATCACAGAAGTGCCGTATTACAGAAGACTGATAATCACTATCAAACTAGGATCTAACGTGGGATTACTTAAATAAAGATTACTACGAAAAGTACCGTTCGATTGTTTCAGTCGATACAAAATGACTATCCAAGATGTCTACGTTAGAAGCAACAGGAGGATCACTGAAGAGCCCAAAGTTGAGCTTGAGCCAATCTCGGGAAGTGTAATGGACAATATGTCCGTAGATATTGGCTCGCATAAGATGACGTACAAAGTATATAAAACGCGATGGCTTATGTTGGCCTTTTTTGTGTTATATTCCGCTTCGAATTCGATGCAGTGGGTGCAGTATACGATTATAAATGACATTGTGGTGAACTACTATGGTGTGCCGAGTACGCTGGTGTCATGGACTTCCATGCTTTATATGGTGACATACGTGCCTCTGATAGTTCCTGCTAGCTGGCTGCTGGGGAGAACGGTGAGTTTTTTTAATTATTTTGACATGTTTGTGTATGTATTACTATGTGTTTCGGTAAGATATAAGCTTTAGCGAACCTAGGAATGTAAAACACACATTCCCGCAATGATTTTTCTTTGGAATGTGCAATTTCTTCTGAGGATTATTTTTTTATTGTGCAGTTTTCTGATGTATTTGTTCAGCATTTAATAGATTTTGTTATTTGTTTATGTATTTTTTGATCAGTGTATTTCCATCAAATGGTTATTGATTTGTATGAAATAGGTACCTTGGAATTTAATAATCAAATGCGAATATACTCAGTTCACGGTTGGCTTGCCATTCGAACCTAACTTGAAAAAGAACTGAGGATTCATTCGAGACAATTGGCCATACCTTCGCTACTAATACGTGAGTGACCTGTGTTTGTTACTTTAGTAATTACGTCTGTCGCTCACGGTAACTTTAGTTCTTAAACTCTCAATTTGATTCTAAATGCGTATTTACTGATAATTTTTCTAAAAATAACAAAACAGAATGAGAAAACGGCCGCTAAAGAATTTTATTACGGATAAACTAATAATAATAATGCATTTATACAACTATTTTTGCAGTTTTTCGATGTTGTGTAGATGTTAAGTCACAAAACTTATTTTTTATAAAATGTACCTAGAGGAAAGACGACTAGATACAATTTCATATTCAAATATCAATTTTCGAGTTTTTGTGCTAACCCACCGTGGGTTAACACGTTATTTCTTATCAGTACCCTTAATTGTTAAGGAAATAAGTACCCAGTAACCGGACCAATTTTAAATAAATAACTTGGAACCATTACCAAACTTTGTGACGTACACTATCGGATGAAAAAACACACCAAATAAAATACGGAACCCTAAAAATAAGACAAAAATAAAAAAAATATTTTTTCCAAACTGAGAACTTGTGAAGATTAAGAGGTGCGGTTAATGTACGATCTGATAATTCAAATCCTTATGTTAATTCCATAACCGTAACACAAGATTTTTTTCTTTTAATTTTATTTTTAACTTTTGAGAGAGAGATGAAGCAAACAAGCCCAAACTCGATGGGATTGAGTCATTTTATTATGGAGTGCCTATGGCCACCTTCCAGCTCCATCATCAGACCCTGGTTACCATCTAGGACCAAAGTACTCGTTGAGACGAATCAAACGAGTTCAAACTCGATGGGGTAGTGCCGTTTCATTATAGAGTGCCTATGGTCACCTTCCAGCTCCATCATCAGACCCGGAATCAAAGTACTCGTCAAGGCGAATCAAACGAGCCCAAACTCGACGGGCTTGTGTCGTTTTGTTACAGAGTTCCTATAGCCACCTTCCAGCTCCATCATCAGATCAGCTCCATGTTACAATAATGTTGCATTGTCACCTGATTTACACATGCATGCAAAACTTCAGCTCAATCGGCAATCGGGAAGTGGGTCAAATTAAATTGCAAGATTTGATTACAGACAGACAAACATCAGGACAGGTGAAACCACTGAAACTAAACAAAAGCTTGTAAATACTTCGAAACGTTTATTTTGACTTCGCTTTAAAAAAATAAACAACTTTTTAGGAATGAAATGAAATCTCATCCCCATTATTAAAATACTCTCTAAAGATGAAGTCCAAATTGTGACATTTAGATCCATTGGATTACACAAATTTGATATCTTTATCCATCAGACCGGAAACCAGGTCATTTGATCGCTCTTACGCTCAGTTGCCAATGATCTCCGTTTTCTATGAAGATCTGCTTCCCCAGGAGCCCTTGGCGTTTAGTGAGAATAAGATCGTTTTTATTTTACGCTACGTTTGTGGCCGCAGTCCTAATTTGATGAGGAATGATGTAATTTTGTGGTGTATTCTTTCAGTATCTTATTTGTCGTTTTAGACAGAATGAGATCAGAAGTATTTATAATCAGCATTTAAGCCCAGTTTTGATACCTGTCATAGCCAAAATAACCCGAATTAACGGTATACATATAGATAAAAAAAGATAGTGCGTGGAGTCCCTCCACGCGGAAGAAGTGAAACTTCATAATAAAAAATAAAAAATAAAAAACCAGGCGGTTACCCATCCAAGTACTGACCGCGCCCGACGTTGCTTAACTTCGGTGATCGGACGAGAACCGGTGTTTTTGTCAAATATCTTGAAAACGGTGCATCCTACGGCAAAATCAATGAAATTTTCATTCCCTCTTTGAAACCCCCACACCCCCTCCCCCGCATCCCCCTCATCCCCCCCACCCCCAGTGTTTTGTCAAATATCTTGAAAACGGTGCATTCTACGGCAAAATCAATTAAATTTTCATCCCCCCTTTGAAACCGCCGCACCCACCCTCACCACCCTTCACCCCCCTCACCCCTAACCCCCTCACCCCTCACCTCACCCCCCTCGCAAACGTCTCGTAAACGTCAACTTGCGTTGCGTTGCGTTGCGTTAAACGTTTAACGCAACGTTTTTTGGAAGTCGCATTAGAAGTTTCACTTCAAAAAAATATCCTAAAAGCTAAATCATTGTTGTTACCACAAAACACTGCAATTCGACACACAATGTTTTGTCATGGCACGGCAGTACTAACAAACAAACATTTAAGACAACAAACACCAATTCTTCACAGTTCGTTAAAGTTGGCTTAGTAGCGACATCTCTTGTCCGGGTGAGCGGTTAGTTCCGAAGGAGTGTTGACGTCTCTCGATGAGAGTATAACATAGATGGCGCTGTATCACTGCATAATGTGATTATGATTATTTAGCAAGCTGAGATGTGCGATGTATAGGAAAAAATTGTGTCTAAACTCCTGACCAGTGGTGGTGTAGGGGAATAGCACGCGGCACGGAATGCCGAGGACCTGGGTTCGATTCCCAGCGCTGGTCTTTTTTCTGGGGTTTTTCTGTGCATCCATGTTTCGAATATAAACATTGTAAGTTATAAAAGCTTGTAAAATATTTAGTAACAAACATTCTGCATATGGGTCATCGTAAGGAACAAAAGTGGTCTCTCTGTGGACATAATTAACGACTCCGAGTCAGCAAACTTGAGATTTATTTAAATAGGCCGTAAGTTGGTCAGGCGTCCCACACGTTGATGTAGATTTGACTAATAAATATTGGCTATAGAGCCGTAACTTTTGCCATTTTTATACCTCACTGCTGCACGATGCAATGATGAAATCCGCGCAAGAACTAAAGTCACCGACATAGCTCGAAGAATCGCCAGACTCAAGTGGCAGTGGGCAGGGCACATCGCTCGTAGAAATGATGGCAGATCGGGCAAAAAGGTTCTGGAGTGGCGTCCACGGACCAGAAGACGCAGTGTAGGTGGGCCTCCAACAAAATGGAGCTAAGACCTGGTTAAGGTTGCGGGATCGCATTGGATGCGGATGACACGGGACCGATCTGTTTGGCGAGCCTTGGGGGAGGCATATTTTCAGCAGTGGACGTCTGTCGGCTGAAATGATGATGAATGATGACGCATTATACCTACGACTATTTATTTATTTATTTAGAAACAAACAGTCTCTTATAGTTATATGTATTACAAATATATTTTTACGGATCATAGACTTACAGTTTCCTAAAGAAAAAATATTGAAACCTTACATAAATACTAAGGTAAAACTACCCAGCTACCACCCCCACACCAGCGATCAACAACTCCAAGAGAAAGACTATCAAGCGCCAACCAGTCCATCACCCGCGCCTGACCAGCATCCTAATTGGTGCTGTGTTTGCTTTATAGTCAGGTTATGTAGTTAATCAAACGCAGATGACAGACAGCTAGCATTCGACAATGCCCAATGCCCCAAAGCAGCCAACCACCGGCACAAGGGCAACACCTAGGCAGCCCACTCTAGATAAAACTAAAACTAAACTAAACGAGTTTACAGAGTTAATCCACCCCTATGCATCAAAAACAAAGGAAATATATATATTACTAGCTGACCCTGCAAACGTTGCCTTGCCTTATATCACCTAGGGGTACTATCTGCAAATAGACTGCTCAAAACATTATACTTGGTTTACACTCGCGTACGAGTGGCGAGACGAACTGCGGGACGAGCCACGAGACGAGAGTGTGAACAGGCGCGCCTCGCGCCTCGTCTCGTGATTTGCCTTGATTTTGATACCTGGTTTACACTCGCGTACGAGTGGCGAGACGAACTGCGGGACGAGCCACGAGACGAGAGTGCATGTGAACAGGCGCGCCTCGCTCCTCGTCTCGTGATTTGCCTTGATTTTGAGGCTCGCGTCCGGAGCGAGACGACGAGGCGAGGCGCGAGGCGAGGTGACGAGGCGAGAGTGTAAATCAGGTATAAACACTTCTTTTTGGGTCGTCTAAAATTAAATTCTGTGCGCGTGGCTATCGTTGGTCCTGTCTTTGCTATAATATGGACGTCTCGCGTAAGATGGCTTGTTTTGTGCTTTTGTTGTACAGTCAAGGAATTTAATTCCCTACCCATTTCGTGAAAATGTCGTTCAACATTTGCAATGCATTAAGGTCGAAATTTCAAATGCAACACGTTAAGGCAACATCGTAGCTAGCTCTTATGGTGACAGTTTGCCGTACGATATTCAAACTTAGGTTGGAAATGAGATTCCTTGACTGTACAGTCAAGTGTAAAAATATAGGTGCACACAACCTTGCTCATAAATATGTCCCATAGCTCTTTATGTCGTCGAATTAAGGTAAGTATAGGTATATAACGATGGGAGGATTAAATCTATACTTATTTTTGCACTTGACCGTACAACCTGCTAATTATTGTAGGTGTTTATGATGCTTAGCACTGTTTGTTTTGTAATAATTATTTTAATTAGTAAATAATATTGTTCTCGATCCTCTGAGTTGTGGCGGAATATCAGTGTTTTTCTCCTAATGAACAATGTTGACCACTGAGCTATGGCCCTTTTACACTACTGCAGTGCATACAGGCAATATAATAGTACATTACTGCAGCGGCCACGAAATAGGGGATTGCCGGCCGAGTAGTTATAGATGGCCGAGTGTTAACGAGGCCATCTAGAGATACGAGGCCGGCAATCCTGGTTCGTGGCCAAGGCTTGTATAGAGTTTTTCTCAAACATGCATCATCATCATCACCACCATCATCACCGCCATCATCATCACCATCACCATCACCAACAACATCATCGACATCCATCAACATCCATCAACATCCGTCAATATCCATCAACATCCGTCAACATCCATCAACATCCATCAACATCCATCAACATCCATCAACATCTATCAATATCCATCAACTTCCATCAACATCCATCAACATCCGTCAACATCCATCAACATCCGTCAACATCCGTCAACATCCGTCAATATCCGTCAACATCCATCAACATCCATCAACATTCATCAACATTAATCCATCAATCAACATCCATCAATATCCGTCAACATCCGTCAACATCCGTCAACATCCATCAACATCCATCAACATCCATCAACATCCATCAACATCCATCCATCCATCCATCCATCAACATCCATCCGTCCGTCCGTCCGTCCGTACATCCATCCATCCATCCATCCGTCCATCCATCCATCCATCCATCCATCCATCCACGTTGACCACGTCGACCTATTAAACGTCATGGTGCTGTGTCACATAAAACAATAGACGATCACTTTGCTGGCCAAGGCCAGCAATGTTGTATGAAATTCCATTATTGACCTCTCGTCTAGCCGCACCTGCAACGTGACAGTTCGTGGCGTATTATAAGGAACATAATGTCAATATTTCATAGCATGTTTGAGAAAAATGTTTTACTTGTAAGTTTGTCCTGATTTCTGTATTTTTGGTAATCTTGATTGCGTGTGCTTTCAGTAGGTACCAAATAAATGTCTTTATCTATCTATCTATCTTTTCCATTTCAATCCATCCGTTTTAACCATTGACATGCTCTAATTGCCTCGAAAACTGATACCACACTTGACCCAATTCCTACTAGCTATCCGGACACTTATCTGGGGCTACATTACATCCTTGGTTAAACCAAAGAGTCATCCATCTTCCCGCACACAACCAAACAACCTCGACCTCCAATTTACCCTTTCGTGAACCGATTTGTAAACGAAAATGAAACGGTTGAGGTGTCTACTTAAAGTGGTCGCAGACCAGTATACAAAGAGCTCTGACGGGCTAAAACGCGTGAGGTTTTTGTAGGCGACGTCAAAGTTTTGTAGATGGTTGAGGGATCAGATTATAGTGGATAGTTATAGTGGATCAAGCTTTTGTAACTAGCTTGTATCTCCGGTAATAAAGGATTTTTGTTTGATATTGTTATTTTTTTTAGTTACATAATATCTGAAGTCTAATTTAAAAAACCGGTTGTCTGTAAAGTTGGTTTACGGTCGATAGTTTAACGTGACAACGTCATAACAAAATATTCAAAAACAAAAATGAAACCAGGCGGTCACCCATCCAAGTACTGACCGCGCCCGACGTTGCTTAACCTCGTTGATCGGACGAGAACCGGTGTTTTGTCAAATACCTTGAAAACGGTGCATCCTACGGCAAAATCAATGAAATTTTCATCCCCTTTAATGCCTCCGCACCCCCTCAACCCCCCCCCCTCCACCCGCACCCCGCACCTTCCCCCCATTAAAAATTACCCGACCGCTAGTACTAAGATTGTACCTACATCCTGGCGCGCGCTACTCTCTTGTCCAATCGTTCATCGGCTCGAGCGTACGGGACGCGTAACGGGACAATGCGTTATGTACGGGACGTTGCGTTATCCTTTTTCGTGCGTGCAGCCGGCGTTCATCGATTTATTTATTAGACGTTGTCACGTCAAAAAGCCTTACTTACTTTTGAGTCATCAACGCCCGGTCCAAAGCTTTGGCGAAATTCTGACGCAGTTTATTTGGGTAGGTAGCTTATTTTTTCCGCTTACTATTTAATTTCGGGGATAAAATTCTTACCCACAACTCAAACTATCTCCATAATATTAAAGTATGGCTGGATATAGAAGAGAAAAGACGTATTATGTTCGTCTCGGAAAATTATATTCCACTCCCAGAGACGCGAAGTTACTGACTTATTGATTGATTTCCAAAGTTGATGGTTATTTTTAGCTTTCCTATTTCCTAGCGTTGCGCAACAACACAAGTTAAGATATTGTCCGGAAAAGGTTAACACAATTACTAACTTTGCTTTTCTATTACTGAGCTTGTTTGTATCTATGTATAGGTACTTATTAGTCAGCTACAATATTTTTAATTTTCCATAAAAACACCTTTGTTCTGCAAGCAGACCGCAAAGGGCCTTTTCAAATGACACTTTTTTAAACTACCAGCGCTTTCGGTAATACCATCAGCATCATTGCCAAGAAGAAACCGCCGCAAGAAACTTGGCAGAAAGTCATTTATTCAAAATAAAATAAATAAACAAACAAAAAAAAACATAATAATACTAAAAACCGGCCAAGTGCGAATCGGACTCGCGAACGAAGGGCTCCGTACCATTATCTATTAAAACGGCAAAAAAACACGTTTGTTGTATGGGAGCCCCCCTGCATGCTTAATGTAACTCAAAGAGAGTCACTATATTCTTTTCGCTGTAGCATGGTGCGGGTGGCAGGTGTCAAAACCACAGACTAGAGAAGTGAAAGCTTTACAAAATCAATAAAACTATAAATTTATAACTTCAACTATGTGTAATTAATAATATAAATTTACGATTATTTCATGAAATCACATAAAGTAAACTAAGTACCGGAGTACTATTATAAAGCAAAAAAAAATAGTTAAGTCGAGGGTTCCGTACAAATTTTTAGATAGGTTTTGATGATAATGACCTACATGTATCTTTTATTTTAATAGAAACTTATTGAATAAAATAAGTCGTTAAATAACGAATAATAAAATAATATTATAGAAGCATTTTATCAAGTGGATAAGTGTCTCTCATAAACTTACGTATTTGTCGGACATACCAATCTGTTACCACGGCATGGAATACATTTTTTCAGAGCACATCATTATTTACTTATTTCCATTACAAATTAATAAGTATCGATAAACTCGGTGTAGATTGTGTCCCATCATTAAATGACTCATTACACGCATATTGTGTTTCTTTACCTAATCGTATTTTTATTTTTACATTGATAATAAAAATTAATAAGTTAAATTTATTTCTTGTATGATAGTTTTTTCGAATTTTAGATGTTTAACGCGAGACATATTTGGACTGGAATTTATATAGTTTGCTATGTATAAACACCGCAGCAATTTTTTCCAAGTGTAACGAAACGGTGTGTCAAGTGTCACCCGCACCATGCTACAGTGAAAAGAGTATAATCTGTTGCCGGCCTTTAAAGGAATTCCTGAATTTTTTTTTTCTGTCGTAATTATCTTACAGTAAAGTTCTATTCCGATATACTGAAGGAAAGGGTCGTGAGTAACAAGAGAGATATTGGTGTTTCGCTGCATGCCATCAGCCAGTGCACTACATGAATAATCTAAGCATCACACTCTGTTTCTTACTAACCAGACCTGTAAGAAAGGGATGCCCTTATCAACAAAACGGTTAGTCATCCCAGCAATCTAAGCACCCGTCAATAATACTTGCAAAGTCATTGACGTTTCATTAAGTAAAGATTGTGAGAGTTTTCTCCCTCTGGAAGTCAAGGGTACACATTTAATTACGTTTCTGTAACCGAAAGGTGACAAAGGGACCTCTTTTATGTCCAGTAATCGGTTATTTGGATTCTCCCTCGCGGGATATCAAGTAGAAAAGTTAGTATAGATACGACAGTTTCCCGCGATACCGAACAAACCGTACAAAAATAAAACAAATTTAAATTATCTCTAAGGAATTTTTTACTTTTACATGGCAACCAGTTGAGACAAAAACATCTATTCTTTTCCTAATCTCTACTATATATACTAATAATAAAGTATTAGCTTATATATCTGTCATGATGGAAAAAATACTTCAAAATCTTGACATTGACATTTCATTATTTTCTCTGGATTTCAGTTCTAATTATTTGCTTCTAAGGAGTACATAAATAAATAGGTATTAGCTGTATAATTTATACTATAATATTAGGTCACAGGTTATCGTAAAAGTGCAAATACATAGATCTTATAGCTCAAAGGCGATCCAATAAATAAGTATCCACGTTAAGTTCGTACACTATGATTTATGGTTCAATTTTCATTTCATTGACTTGTTTCATGGACTCTGAGATTATCTTTTACGACAACTGTGGCTTACTCTAATTGAACTTTTGATTCGCATATGATTGGAATATTCTCGGGGAGTACTAGACCGTAAGGCAGTGTTACATACTAGTTGACATGCCGCGAAAACCTAATTCTTTCCTTAAGGATGAAACTGTTCGATTTAGACAAAAGAACGGACTGTAAGTACTCGTCTATCAGCTACTTAGATGTTTTAAAGTGTAATAAAATAAACACATTGTATTTTTTTGCCTTTTCTATCAACATAAAGCCCGGATTCCCGGGGCATATCCATACTAACATAATGAAAGAGGTCGTTCACCCCATGTCGAATCCAAAAAAACCGATCACTGATTATGTCACTACACTGTCCGTCTGTCGGTCACGGTGCTGTATCTCAAGAACCGTAATCTCCCTCAAGTTGTTTTCCCGTGGTAAAAAGTAGCCTATGTCTCTCTCCAGCCCTTCAACTATGTACATACAAAAAAATCACGGCAATCTGTCGCTCCGTTTCGACGTGAAAGAAGCACTAACAAACAAACAAACAAACACACTTTCACATTTATAATATAAGTATACTTAGATGTATATTTCTTCTAGAGATGTAAAATTTTGCACGGGTAGGTTATTCATAAGACGTAAATGAATATTACAATGGAATTTATGGGAATTTAGTAAAATCTATTACAGATTTCACTCACTCGTACATTAACTCACTCACTCATCACTAATTCAATCAGTTACTCACTCACACAAAATAATTAGTACAACTGCATTTCAAAAAAGGAATCCAAGGGTAACTCAGTGGCCAGGTACCTTTCTTTTCTAATAGCATAGCAACCGTCCCTTTGTCCAGCGTAAACCAATACGTTTTCCGGTCAATGAGCCGTGATACGGCGATCCAGAGGGAGCTATTACGTGGTCCCATCAAGAGATTGCTTTAGATCACAGAATGTCTAGCTTTAGAGTAAAACGATCAAATTTTTTAGGGTTCTGTAGCCAAATGGCATAAACGGAACACTTGTAGTTTCGTTTCGTCCATCTGTCTGTATGTTACAGGCGCGCGGACACTGTAAAGGCTTTAATGATTAAAATTTTAATATAGGTAATGTCCGAACCTGAAAATTTTTTGAGGGAGGAATTTCATACATGCAACAAAGGGAGTAAAGCAATATTTTAAGGCGTCCAGTTGAGTGAGAGTAGTGTAACATTGTTGGATATCAAATAATGTCAATGGTTTAAGTTGCCAGATGAAAATTTTAAAGTCAAGATAAAAAGCCTGATTTTCATCAAGAATCCTGATGTTTGTCGCAATTTTAGATTTTTTTCTCAAAATTATTATTCAATTAATAAAGCCATGTTAAAGCCACTTAAGATCTCGATCCTTGAGGGTCATACTTATGCCTTGGCACTGGTAACATCAGTTTTTAGAGTAGTCTCTTCAGGGTGATTTGGGAGAGGTGATCCGGACCAGTGTTACACGCACAGTAAATGATAATAACCATTATAATCGGCATCATACTTAAATTAAACAACCATACCTTTTACTTTTTTTATCTTCAAAAAGTTAATAGCATAGTTATCTACAATAATGATCACCCGGTCACTTAAGAGCTAATTACTAAAGTTAAAACGAACTAAAACAATTACTTTGCTCACCCGCGACCTTACAATAGTTACGTTTATGCAAGAAATGTGCGTTCATGCAGTTCCTCCACCTCCACACTGTACGAACACACACAAATCACATAAACCCAACCATCACCACCACCAAGCTACACTGACGCGTTTCGAACTCAACCAGAGCTCATCTTCAGAGTTACCACAACCGTATGCTATGCTACCAAATGTTAAACTAACAAACCAAAACAAATGTTTTAACTTGTCACTGTAACTTCTCAAGTACCCACTTTATTTTTCTTATTCTCAAACTACCCCACAAAAATTAACTTTTATTGACATATTATAAAACTACCTTGATTTTTTTTTTTGTTTATTTATTTATAAGGCATATTTAATTAATACTAACTGTTCAAATTCGACCCAAGCCGCAGTAAAGGAGAAGATACTAAATTTACCTGTTCATTAATAATAGACCCCATAGTGTTGTACCTAATTATTTCCATGCATTCCAGAGCATCCAGACGCAACCCCTTGCCGCAATAATGTAACACTTCATAAGAATCTGAATCTAACAATGAATGATTTGATTCCAACAAATGTTTTGCAAAATTCGATCTATCT
The DNA here is from genome assembly GCA_947859365.1 of Archips crataeganus. NCBI lineage: Eukaryota > Metazoa > Arthropoda > Insecta > Lepidoptera > Tortricidae > Archips > Archips crataeganus. The sequence goes on from OX402048.1 coordinate 22,707,104, forward strand.
GGATGCTCATTCCTATATGCCGAAACATGCTCTTTAAATCTAGTATTAAAACTTCGGCCTGTCTGTCCTACGTATATCCCATTGCAGTCATTACAAGTAAGCTTGTATACCCCCGATCTAGTTCCCTTATCTACCTGTTCTTTGTGGTTACATAGCCTAGAGTACAAAGAGTTGTTAGTCTTAAAGGCAACATTAATATTGTTTGATTTTAAAATGCCATAAATCTTATCAGACAACCCCCCAACGTAAGAGATGCTAGATCTATATTTGTTAGTAGACTGAGAAGGTAACGCAGCGTAAAGCATGCTATTTACTAACCGTGCCTGCTTCTTTTGAACTAAACTATCTACCATTGATTTTGTATAACCATTTGAGATCGCTATCTGATAAATAGTACTCAACTCTAAATCAAAATGTTCCTTAGAAAGAGGCACAGTCAACAATCTATTAACATAACAATGGAAAGCAGCCAGTTTATGCTGCCACGGATGATTAGAAGATGCTGGTATAACAGCATCTGTGTACGTGGGCTTACGGTATATTTTAAATTGATGTTTACCATTTAATTTTGAAATCGTTAAATCCAAAAAGTTCAACGAACAATTTTCCTCCAATTCTTTTTTGAACCTTATCTTTACGTGCTTGTTATTCAAACCATTAATAAACACGTCAAGCTGTCTCATACTCCCTCTCCAGCATAGGATCAAATCATCAATCAATCTTTGTACTCTAGGCTATGTAACCACAAAGAACAGGTAGATAAGGGAACTAGATCGGGGGTATACAAGCTTACTTGTAATGACTGCAATGGGATATACGTAGGACAGACAGGCCGAAGTTTTAATACTAGATTTAAAGAGCATGTTTCGGCATATAGGAATGAGCATCCAGATAGATCGAATTTTGCAAAACATTTGTTGGAATCAAATCATTCATTGTTAGATTCAGATTCTTATGAAGTGTTACATTATTGCGGCAAGGGGTTGCGTCTGGATGCTCTGGAATGCATGGAAATAATTAGGTACAACACTATGGGGTCTATTATTAATGAACAGGTAAATTTAGTATCTTCTCCTTTACTGCGGCTTGGGTCGAATTTGAACAGTTAGTATTAATTAAATATGCCTTATAAATAAATAAACAAAAAAAAAAATCAAGGTAGTTTTATAATATGTCAATAAAAGTTAATTTTTGTGGGGTAGTTTGAGAATAAGAAAAATAAAGTGGGTACTTGAGAAGTTACAGTGACAAGTTAAAACATTTGTTTTGGTTTGTTAGTTTAACATTTGGTAGCATAGCATACGGTTGTGGTAACTCTGAAGATGAGCTCTGGTTGAGTTCGAAACGCGTCAGTGTAGCTTGGTGGTGGTGATGGTTGGGTTTATGTGATTTGTGTGTGTTCGTACAGTGTGGAGGTGGAGGAACTGCATGAACGCACATTTCTTGCATAAACGTAACTATTGTAAGGTCGCGGGTGAGCAAAGTAATTGTTTTAGTTCATTAATATGGACCTCCGCAAAGTAACGCCTGATTCAATAAATTATTTAAAGTTAAAACATTTTTAATTGTTACAAAATACAATACTCCTCTGACGCAACGGCCCAAAGTGTGTCTTGTCCTCCAATACGAGTGCACGCCAAAGATCCCGGTCCTGTGCCGTCTCTCGCCAGTCACCAGCCTCAAGCTCGCGTAGATCCGCCTCCACCAAATCTGCCCAACGGTAGCTTACGGTTAAATACCGGTAACGGGATTTTTTGCATTCAATTGTCTCTATAAAACTCCGGGACCCCACGTGTGTGAGCTAGATTCGCACTTGACCGTTATTTGGAGTATTTTAATATACCAGAGGTCGTATTGTCTAACGCTTCTGATACTTGCCTTCGCTTTCACCGTCTCTTTCTGTCACCGTCTTATACCGTTTGACAGAAAGAAATTTAATAGTGAATACAAAAGCAAGCGTCAGCGCGTTAGATAATAAGCCTACTGAATAGGATTTAAAAATAGCACATTTTTTCTTTTGATAAGTATTTTTGCCTAAATATTAATTAGGCGTATTTTTATGAAGAACGAGACTTACACAAAATTTCTCGCTCCTAAATGAAGCTCTAAGCAAATGAAAATGAGGTATTGTTACCTATTTATACTAATAATAATCTATACTAATATTATAAAGAGGAAAGATTTGATTGTTTGTTTGTTTGCATTGAATAGGCTCCGAAACTACTGGACCGATTCCAAAAATTATTTTGCCGTTAGAAAGCTACATTATCACTGAGTGACATAGACTACTTTTTACCGCGGGAAAATACCTTTTCTACGGGAAAGTTAATTTAACGCGGGCGAAGCTGCGGACGAAAGGCTAGTAATATTATAAAGAGGAAAGATTTGATTGTTTGTTTGCATTGAAGAGGCTCCGAAACTACTGGACCGATTTCAAAAATTCTTTTGCCGTTAGAAAGCTACTTTATCACTGAGTGAAATAGGCTACTTTTTACTGCGGAAAAACCTTTTCCTACGGGAAAATTAATTTATCGCGGGCGATGCTGCGGACTGAAGGCTAGTTGTTTATAAGCCAGACATAGCTACTTTTAACGCCAGACTCAAGTGGCAGTGGGCAGGGCACATCGCTCGTAGAACTGACGGCCGATGGGGCCGAAAGGTTCTCGAGTGGCGTTCGCGGACCGTAGACGCAGTGTAGGTAGGCCCCCAACGAGATGGAGCGACGACCTGGTTCGGGTTGCGAGTACGCGTTGATTGCGAATGGCGCAGGACCAATCTGTTTGGCGAGCCTTGGGGAGGCCTATGTTCAGCAGTGGACGTCTTTCGGCTGAGATGATGATGAGCTACTTTTAACAATATTATCAAACCCATGAAGAAAACTTCAAAGCCAATTATTTTTGCTTTTCCGTCTTTAAAAACGAGTTCCAAACTAAAGAAAACTTTTAACAATGCTAATGGGCAGAAATTTCTCGTCGTTTCGTAACTAATGACAACTCTCGCGTAACTTAAGCTAAACTTTGAAGCTTTAAAGTTTACTGCCACACTCAGATTTACGTTTTACGTTAGTTTGCTGTTTGCTGAGCGCTTTTGTGGGAAACCATACGAGACGATACATTAGGAAAACGAAGAAGCCACCTGCAGGCTAATTGTCTAACTCCCTCGCAATAGCCATCGCGTTCATTTTGACAGTTCTTGTATGGGCTGACAATTGGTATCGGAAACAGCCAGCTGTCACAGCCATACAAAAACTATAATTTCAATTCAATTTTGAGCAGGTCGTACTGATATCAAAATGTCCTGTGTTGCATTTAGTCTGCTAGGCACAATGCCCGTTTAGTGAGAAGGACCGCAGGGAAGACTATAGCCCAGGGAGCAAATCGTCCGCTATTAAAAATGCCCTTGAAGCAAATATGGGTACCTGCTAGGCAACGGATAAACATACTTATATAGATAGATACATACATAAATACATAAACACCCAAGACCCGAGAACAAATATTCGTATTTTTCATACAAATATCTGCCCCGACACGGGAATCGAACCCGGGACCTCAAGCTTCGTAGTCAGGTTCTCTAACCACTAGGCTATCTGGTCGTCTACTTTGCATATAGTTACACAATAATCTGGATTGAGACATAGAATACTTAATATCTAAAAAACAAAAGCGTACCAATAGTTGATCCTCTATTCTAAATAAATATTAGGGGGGGGGGGACAATCTTACTCAAATCGACCTAGTCCCAAACTAAGCAAAGCTTGTACTATGGGTACTAGACCCACCTCCTACTAAAGGTTCTCTTCTTTGTGGGCTGTGGCTTCCAAATCAATTATTTCCATCGAATTACGGCCAACTCAACCATGTTAATAGTCCAAGAGTTGGTAGACATTCCAGAGTATATATTTGAAGCAGCATAAAATCTTGTACTTTTATTTTATTTTATTTTATTTATTTGGGGCATGTTCGATATACTGCCTTTTTCAGTCTAGTTTTAATTTGCAAAAGCGCTGCGCTAAGTCTGGCTGAAACGAAACGTGGCCTACGGAGTTATTGGCTATGGTCTGCGCGCGCAATTAGTGTCAATTTGAACTCGCCAAAAGACGGCACATTATTTTTCAACATTTTCTAATAATTAATTTAAACCTACTATCTCAAGAGAAGATTTTATGTGTTATGTGCTACAGAACATTTTATTTAATGTGATGCGTGCGTACGTGTGACTTTTAAGACTTTTGGATTCTGACCTGAGCCCGGACAGCAGAAAACTTTACTGGGTTCGCTATCGCAAGGAAAGGCAAGGTGAGTGCTTTGTAATTAATCTGGAACGCTAAAGACAGTATAAACCGCAAGCCCATCCTTTTAAGTCCAGTTGCTTAGGTCGTTTCTAAACTGAGCCAGTTTTTCTCCTATATACAGTCCATTGTTTCAAACTTCTTTTACGTGGTTCCGTGACGCCACATTTTTTGGCCTCCGATCCGGATTTCCTCCTAAAAAGTTACATTATTTAGTCATTCATTTTACCGTGAATCGTATTCACGTTATATTTCTGAAAAATAAACATCTAAAATCATTTATTTCACGTGTGAATTGCACACGGGCGAGTTCATTTTTTTTGTTTTAAGTTGTGCAAGTCCATTCTGTCCGTGACAGAAATTAAATATGGCGCCAATAATAGAGGGTGAAGATTGTGAATTACGATTTAAAACTTTAAATTTGAAAAAAGAATATCTGTTCAATAAGGTTCAAAAGGCTTATGATTTATCCAAAACACTTAGAATGGATAGCTTAGATTCGGTGCAGAGATTTTTGGTACAGTATTCAGAACTCGACGACGCTCGTAGCGACTTCGAAAAAATTGTTATGGATATTGTAGTACTTGAGTTACGACAGTCACCAGATTCTAGGCCCTCGACAAGCGCACTAGATAGTTTTGACGATTTATTTTATGCGTGCAAACGAGTAGCTTTGAACTGTGAAAAGTTAGACCAGGAGCGGTCGGCAAATTTACGTCAAACAAATAATGATAGTAATTTAGGTAGGCCGTCATTGCCTAAGCTTACTTTAATCGAATTTGATGGTCAGATAGAAAATTGGACGACGTTCTACGATACTTTCGTGTCTTTGGTACATAATCGTAGCTTCGACGATATCGACAAATTCCACTATCTGTTGTCATGTGTGAAGGGTCCCGCACTAAATATGGTGAAAAATCTTCCGATTACTGCTAATAATTATGCCGTAGTGTGGCAAAGTTTATTAGAAAAATATCAAGATCAAAGGGCATTGACCGGGAGGTATTTAGACCGAATGCTGGGTTTCACTCCGCTGACAAAGGATAGTGTCGCGAGTTTGACTTCGTTTATTGAAACTATTGACCATTCATTGAGAGCTATTAAAGCGTTGAAAATTCGAGACTTAGATGACTACCTATTTTGTCATATTGCCTTACGCGGGCTCGATAGCCACACACGAAAGTTATTCGAAGAAAGCCGGGATCAAAATGAGTTGCCGACGTTCAAAGAACTAATTGATTTCGTAAATAAACAAATTAAAGTACTCGAACATACTTTTCCGAGTACAAGCTCTTCGACCGCTTCTACATCAACTCAAAACAAAACAAAATCTGGTTTTATTCCACACAAATTTAGTACACCGCAACCGAGTTATAAGCCTACTCAATCGAATAATATGTATTATAAACAATCGCGATCTCCCCAAGTTCCGCCTAAACTTGGCTTGACTACGACTCGAAACGACACTCATAACTTAAATAAGCTGATATGCGTGCATTGTTATTTAAATCACATGATTTACCGGTGCGAACAGTTTCGTAAACTGTTAGTTCAGGATAGGATTGACCGTGTCAACGCCTTGAAATTATGCACGAACTGCTTAAAATCTGGTCATGATTCTTCTCAGTGCAGAAGCAACATGAATTGTGGAGTATGTTCTTTGCCTCACCATTATTTGCTACATCGCGACGCGAGTGCGCCGTCAGCCGTGCTGACGCCGCAGCCGCCCCGTTCTGACGCAGGCGTGTCGTCAGCCGTGCTGACGCCGCAGCCATCTTGCTCTAACGTGTGCGTAGCCGGGATAAATCCATCACACTCCATGAGTGTCGATGCAGATACTGACGTCGCGGTAAAAGAATCGCTTCATTCCGTGAATGAAGAAGCAAACTATGGTGTCGTGTTAGGTACTACTCGCATACACATTACTGATATCGCGGGTCAACCGCAGAATTGTCGTGCAGTTCTAGATTCAGGTGCTCAAAGCTCGTTTATTACGTTAGATTGTGCTCAACGTTTGGGCCTACGTCGTAGCAAAAGTCCGTTTACCGTGTCCGGACTAGGCGGCGAAGTAGTTAAAAACTATGGTATTATTACTTGCGACATAAAACCGTGTAAGTCGGACGTTCCGAGTTTTACAGTGGATATGGTAGTGGTAGCAAAAGTTTCGTCTGAAATGCCAAATATTTCATTCCCGCGCGAGATTGTGGAAGAGTATAAGCGTTTTGACTTAGCTGACCCGTTGTTCTACGAGAAGTCAGCTGTTGATATTTTGCTAGGCAACGATGTCGTGTCAGAGTTAATTAAAGACAAGCCGGTTAACATTAAGTTAAATATACCGAATGTTATTGAGACAGTATTTGGATACGTGGTAAGTGGAAAACTATACTATGATTCTTAATTAACTTCACAAAATTTCCACTTGTCGGTCTGTGAAGTAAAGAGTCTAGACAAAACGTTGCGTGATTTTTGGGAAGTAGAGGAATTGCCGTGCAAACCTGTACTTAGTCCGCTAGATCAGCTGGCAGAGGATATTTACGCGAATGAGCATACCCGCGACGAGAGCGGTAGATACGTTGTTCCTCTACCATTTGTGCCTGACACCCCGCCGCTCGGGGCATCTCGCGCTGCGGCCGAACGCAGGCTTCTAGCGACCGAGCGAAAACTCGCACGCTCGCCAGTATTACAACAAGCGTACAATGATTTCATGCTAGATTATGAAAAGCTGGATCACATGGAATTGTATACTGGTAGTGAGCCTAGTAGGTATTTAATTCCGCATCACAGTATACTCAGATCGAGCAGTACGACAACACCTTTACGCGTAGTCTTCGATGCTAGTGCGAAAACAAGTACCAACGTCTCTCTCAATGACACTCAGTTATCGGGGCCTAACCTATACCGTGATATAGGGTCCATATTAACCAACTTTCGGTTATTCGAATACTGCTTTGCTAGTGATATTTGTAAAATGTACCGCGCGATATTAATACGTGAAACTGATAGGAAATATCAACACATATTATATAGATCGTCCGTTGACGTACCTATTAAGATTTACGAGCTAAAAACTTTAACATACGGTGTAAGTAGCTCGCCGTTTCTCGCTATACGGACTTTGCTGCAGTTAGCTAGCGACGAAGGTGAACGTTTCCCTTCTGCCGCCGCCGTCATAAGGCAAGGTATTTACATGGACGACGCCTTGTGGTCATGTGAGACGTTCTCACAAGCATGCGCACTACAAGACGAGCTGGTAAATATGTTCCAATCTGCGGGACTTATTCTTAAAAAATGGTCCAGTAATAGCAAGGAGTTACTCGAGCGCTTACCTGTTGAACATCGCGAAACTAGCATCTCTTTTGAAAAGAATAAAAATGACGCCTCTTTAAAGCTTCTAGGTCTGAAGTGGGCGCCATTAGTTGACGCATTTAGTTTTTCCGTAAATAAACAAGACTCAGTAATGACCAAGAGATCTGTTTTAAAAATAATAGGTTCGATATATGACCCCGTGGGTTTTATATCTCCATGTACTTTCGTCGCGAAGTGCATAATGCAGGATCTCTGGAGGTTAGGCATCGGTTGGGATGAACAGTTACCTAGCGATGTTTGTCAGCAATGGTTAGAATTTATATCTGAGCTGCCTAGATTATCAGAATTACAAATTGAGCGCCATGCCCTTCTTCCAGGGGTAACTGAATGCGAGTTAGTAGGGTGCTGTGACGCATCTTCACGAAGTTACGCTGCGTCGATTTACGTTATTTCACGACGCGACCGGCAGGTTAAGTGTAGGTTACTTATAGCTAAATCTAAAGTTGCTCCAGTGAAGCCGGTGACCATTCCCAGGCTCGAGCTCATGGTAGCAGCGCTCCTTAGCAAACTAATAAAGTATATCTTGGGATCACTATCGCGTGTTAACGTCACTCGCATTACTGCTTTAACTGACTCGTCAATAGTCCTGTCTTGGATTCAAACTGACGCGTATAAACTTAAAACTTTTGTGTGTAACCGTGTTACTCAAATTATAGAGGTGCTTCCACCTCACGTCTGGCGTCATGTTAATAGTGAAAATAACATGGCAGACATTAACTCGCGTGGTGTTTCTCCCGCGCAGTTCATAGCTTGTAGTTCGCAGTGGTTTGAAGGTCCTACTTGGATGTATGAAGATAGGGAGAATTGGCCTATCTCGAGCCAGAAATTCAAGAAATGAAAGCTAATTGCAACTCATTTAATTTGTTAACTCAACAAGATGTCGAAGAGAGTAAGATGGAATTTTTTGAAAGAGTTTGCAATCAATTTTCATCATATTCAAAATTACAAAGAACAATAGCTCGAATTTTGAAACTATTCCGTAAATTTCGTAAAGATGCTTCTATTGAAAGTCAGGACGTTCTAACCACTAACGATTTAAACCAGGCGCATGATTGCTTAATTAAAGTAATACAAAGTGCTTAATGAACTAAAACAATTACTTTGCTCACCCGCGACCTTACAATAGTTACGTTTATGCAAGAAATGTGCGTTCATGCAGTTCCTCCACCTCCACACTGTACGAACACACACAAATCACATAAACCCAACCATCACCACCACCAAGCTACACTGACGCGTTTCGAACTCAACCAGAGCTCATCTTCAGAGTTACCACAACCGTATGCTATGCTACCTTTAATCAAGGCTTAATCAAGAAATTATTGATTTATTAAAGGGCAAAACGTACATTCCCTCATTAAGGAAACTTGCGCCTTTCTGTGATTCCCGTGGATTCCTAAGGGTGGGGGGTAGAATTCCTCACTCAGATTTGCCATATAATGCAAAGCATCCGTTGTTGCTTCCAAAGCGTTGTAGGTTTGTTAACCTACTTATAGAATATTTTCATGTCAAATATTTGCATGTAGGGCCAAGAACCTTACAAAGTATTATTTCACAAAGGTACTGGATTTTATCTGCTCGTAGCATAATTCGGTCGATTCTTTCAAAATGTAAAACTTGTTTTAAATGCAAACCAACAACGCTTCAACCTAAAATGGGAGATTTACCAGCGTCTCGACTGCAACCGAATAAAGTGTTTGAGCATGTAGGAGTAGACTTGGGTGGTCCATTCTACATTAAAGAGAGCTTGCGCCGTAGAGAAGGCATACTTAGCGCTCTTCGTATGTTTTTCAACTAAAGCCGTACATCTAGAGGTTCTGTCATCACTATCCGCCGACTGCTTCTTGGCTACTTTGGACAGATTTATATCGCGGCGCGGGTTGTGTGCGTGTATCTATTCAGACTGCGGTACAAATTTCGTCAAAGCTAGTAAACATCTTGTTGAAGTTCAAAACTTTATTTCTAATAAGCGCAATCAAGATGATATCTTAAGCGGTTGTGCGCAACGTCAAATTGACTGGAAATTTAACTTTCCTACTGCTGCAAACATGGGAGGACTCTTGGGAAGCCGGAATTAAGTCCGCCAAATATCATCTAGTGCGCTCTGTAGGTGAAAAAGCTCTCACGTTTGAAGAGCTTTCGACAGTTTTTTGTAAAATTGAGGCTATAATAAATTCGCGTCCATTATAAGCTCTACCAGCTAGTGACAACCCTAGTGAGTTCAATGTTCTAACTGCAGGCCATTTTTTGATAGGCAAGAGTCTGACTGCTGTACCGGAATATCGTCTCGCGGACGTTCCACGAGTCATTTGTCACGTTGGCAATATTTAAAAAAAAACTGTTCTCAATTGTTTTGGAAAAAGTGGAGCCAGGACTATTTAAATACTTTGCAATAAAGACTAAACTGGTTCACATCTTCACCTCATATAAAAATTAGACATAGTTCTTGTCAAAGATGAGCAAGTCAATTCATGTCATTGGCCTCTTGCCAAAATTGAAGTTGTTCATCCTGGCTTGGATGGAGTTGTCCGAAAGGTAACTCTTCGGTCCAAAGGAAGACTCTTCCAAAGACCTGTAAATAAACTTAGTTTTCTTCCATATGCTAACTGATACTGCAGTAATTACGTTAATTTATTCAGTTATCAGGGGTAGAATACCTTTTTTCTTTATATTTATTTCCTCTTTCATTGAATGAACGCCTCTTATTTTAGTGGGAAAGCTCCATGGTGCTTTCGGTGGGGGGTGTTCATTTTTGCCTTTTTCATTCTAGTTTTAATTTGCAAAAGCGCTGCGCTAAGTCTGGCTGAAACGAAACGCGGCCTACGGAGTTATTGGCTATGGTCTGCGCGCGCAATTAGTGTCAATTTGAACTCGCCAAAAGGCGGCACATTATTTTTCAACATTTTCTAATAATTAATTTAAACCTACTATCTCAAGAGAAGATTTTATGTGTTATGTGCTACAGAACATTTTATTTAATGTGATGCGTGCGTACGTGTGACTTTTAAGACTTTTGGATTCTGACCTGAGCCTGGACAGCAGAAAACTTTACTGGGTTCGCTATCGCAAGGAAAGGCAAGGTGAGTGCTTTGTAATTAATCTGGAATGCTAAAGACAGTATAAACCGCAAGCCCATCCTTTTAAGTCCAGTTGCTTAGGTCGTTTCTAAACTGAGCCAGTTTTTCTACTATATACAGTCCATTGTTTCAAACTTCTTTTACGTGGTTCCGTGACGCTACAGGGCATCAACAGCAATACAATACATTATAATGTGACTTAAGTACTAGACAAAAAGCCAATAACGGATGTCCACAGGCATACAGTTAAGCGAAACATACTTATACTAACACAGATACAACAAGTTTACAAATAAAGCTCTCAAGCTAAAATATATATAAGTATATATATCTATATATTTTTTGAATCCACATAAATGAGTTACTGTGTATGAGTATCGTATGGATATGTGTAAGGTAAGTGTGTTAGAGTGTGTGTGCGCTCGTCCACACGCATGTGTGTGAGTTTGTGTGTGAGTGAGTGTTTGTGTGTGTGTGTGTGTGTGTGTGTGTGTGTGTGTGTGTGTGAGTTTGTGTGTGTGAAAGAGAGGTAGAGAGTGTACGTGCAAATTTATTTTACTCCTTAATTTACAATCAATCAATTTGTACAATCATTCCTTAACCTAATTTAATTCCTAGGCCACCGAATCTTGTTTCCTTCTTCTGTCTTCCACAGGTCGACCAGAAGTAGGCGGGGTCTCCACCCTTACGTTGTCAGTATTCCCAAAATCCGCACAAAGCGTTTTCGCTCTTCCTTCATCAACCGCACAGCTAAGGAGTGGAATTCCCTGCCTGCAACTGTGTTCCCTGAACACTACAATTTGGCCGCTTTCAAGTCTAGGGTGAATGAGCATTTACTAGGCAAGCGTGCTCCATCGTAGGCCTCATCTTCGCTTTCCATCAGGCGTGATTGTCGTCAAACGCAAGCCTATAATGAAGGAACACATTGTGAGGGAACCTACACACATGTGGAGAAATTCAATGGTGTGTGTGGAGTACCCGATCAGCACTGGGCCCGCGTGGGAACTAAGGTGGGAACTAATTCAGAAAGCTGCAGTGGGACGTATATAGGCTGGGATAATGATGATGATTATCATAAAGGCAAGGAAAAATTATTGCTGCCTCAAATACCTACTCAAAAATGGTTCCCGTCTCTCGGTACATGATAAGTACACAATAAGTAGTAATCTTTCGTAACAAAATATAAACATGAAACGAAGCTTTCATTAACTTGCCAATACCGAAACAAAACTCCCGTTGTTTACTCCAAAAGCGTATTTATCAAAATTCACGAACCTTATTGTCTCTTTGTGTCCCCAGGGGCAAGATTAATTACCGCTCGACAAACTTAAGCGTGCCGACGGTGAAATTTGACACTAGCTATTTCCTATACGAGTTTGGTCGTAGTGCTTGCGGTGGCGCCGTGTTGGATGGTTCTGGTAAGTTGGTGTTATTGACGGATCGTCCGGCCGCGTTGTGACATATACAAATTCTTATTTAATTAATGAATATATTTTAGAATATTATATACTGTTTCGATCAGGAATGGGTTGAAAATTAGTTTGGTTAAGGTGGTCGTGGGTGAATTTTTGAAACTAAATTTTTATGCCATTTCGGAGGAGATTTTTAGGGTTCCGTACCCAAAGGGTAAAAACGGGACCCTATTACTGAGACTAAGCTGTATCTCATGAACCGTGATAGCTAGACAGTTGAGATTTTCACAGATGATGTATTTTGGTTGCCACAATAACAACAAATACTAAAAAATAAAATAAATATTTAGGGGGCTCCCATATAAAAAACGTGTTTTTTTTTGCTCGTTTTTGCTCGATATTGATAACGGCAACAGGTAGACGCCTGAAATATTAACAGAATATTTTAGTTATATGTATATTCAATTTAAAAATAAATAATGAAATTAAAATAACACAAATATTTAAGGGGAGCCCCCCATACAAAAAACGTTATTTATTATTTGCCGTTTTTATAGATAATGGTACAAAATAAATGTTCCGGATATAATTCTTCTCTTGTGCTACATTTTAAACACTTCAATTACCTACCTGATTGTAGCTTCCGTCATTGTGGAAAATCAATTTCATTAAAAATTAGCTATTTTTCTGATCGACGTGAAAAACTGACAGCGATATCCGTTCAACTGATTTTGGTTGTTTATTTGGCTTAATTTTAATAAGTGTCGATAATATATAATTTTAAAAATACTTGTGTAATAGTTTTGCCAACCGTAATTTGCTACGAAAACTGCACGTTGATAAAGAAAAAAAATATAAAGAAGAAAGAAAAATATTTATTCGTGACATAATCTTAAATTAGCAAGGGAAAAACGGTAACAGATACAACATTATAATGAAAATATTATTTATTTTATTAGCAGTACGGCTGCTCACCGAATCTAAGATTATTTAAAAGCGCAAAAGTTTTTCGGGTGCGCCGGTGGGATTCGAACCCACGTCTCCTGGGTATGCGCCCCAACGGGTGTTCTACCAATTGAACCACGTCGCATCCAACCGACTCCCCCGAAATTCTTAATCGCTTACATACGCCAACAGTGGCGTGTGGTAACATCCATCGCAACTATTAGAAGCTACGACTCCTACGTTCCAAATTACATTGGAAATGCGTAAGAAATGATGTACTACATCTATTTATTCAAATATTATTTTCTAATAGTTGCGATGGATGTTACCACACGCCACTGTTGGCGTATGTAAGCGATTAAGAATTTCGGGGGAGTCGGTTGGATGCGACGTGGTTCAATTGGTAGAACACCCGTTGGGGCGCATACCCAGGAGACGTGGGTTCGAATCCCACCGCCGCACCCGAAAAACTTTTTTTCGCTTTTAAATAATCTTAGATTCGGTGAGCAGCCGTACTGCTAATAAAATAAATAATATTTGAATAAATAGATGTGGTACATCATTTCTTACGCATTTCCAATGTAATTTGGAACGTAGGAGTCGTAGCTTCTAATAGTTGCGATGGATGTTACCACACGCCACTGTTGGCGTATGTAAGAGATTAAGAATTTCGGGGGAGTCGGTTGGATGCGACGTGGTTCAATTGGTAGAACACCCGTTGGGGCGCATACCCAGGAGACGTGGGTTCGAATCCCACCGGCGCACCCGAAAAACTTTTTTGCTTTTAAATAATCTTAACATTATAATGTCACGAAATGGTCCCAACTCAGCATGATGACGCTGATCTTCCGTTGGAACCATTTTAACCCACAATTCAAGTATGTATCTATCTATATAAGTATGTTTATCCGTTGCCTAGTACCCATAACACAAGCTTTCCTAGCTTACTTTGTGACTGGGTCAATTGGTGTGAATTGTCCCGTGATATTTATTTATTTATTTATTTATTCAAACGTTAACTGTTCAGTGAAACCGACAACTAAAATTTTATCATAATCCAAATAATAACGATCACTACTATTAAGAGATGTATTTCCTTTGTATCCTTCATATTTTTTAACCAAAGGACACACTTACGTCATCATGTGCTACGCTTACGTCATCATATCGCTACGGCGTAGCGGTGTTCGTAGCGCACGTAGCAGCTGTTCGGTGCAGGCGTAGCGCGAACAATTTCCTGCTACGCCGCTACGGGTTGTAAAGGGTGGTTTGAATAAATGGATTTTGTTTGCAAAATGTTATTTTGGTATGCATTGTGATAGAAGTTTGCGGTGTTGGAGAATGTGATATGGAATTTAGAGAAGGGTATGTAATGGTCGACCAAGTAAGTGCTCTACCATTTTTAAACCCCGACACAAAAAGAGAGGTGTTATAAGTTTGACCGCTATGTGTGTGTGTCTCTGTCTGTCTGTGGCATCATAGCTGTGATTATGATGCGGTTGTAAGGGTTCCGTACCCAAAGGGTAATAACGGGACCCTATTACTGAGACTTCGCTGTCCGTCCGTCTGTCTGTCAGCAGGCTGTATCTCATAAACCGTGATAGCTAGATAGTTGTAATTTTCACAGATGATGTTGTTTTCGTTGCCGCTATAACAAAAAGTACTAAAAAAAAAAAACAGAATATAATCAATATTTAAGGGGCTCCCATACAAGAAACGTGATTTTCTTGCTCGTTTTTGCTCGATATTGATAACGGCAACAGGTAGACGCTTGAAATATTCAAAGAATATTTAGTTATATATTTACTGTAATAATAATTAATTAAATTAAAATAAAACAAATATTTAAAGGGGGCTACCATACAACAAACGTGATTTTTTGTCGTTTTTATAGATAACCGACTCGCACTTGGCCGGTTTTTTTGTTTTATTTCATTTCATTTCGTTCCATTTCGTTTTATTTCATTTTGTGGTCGACCATAAAGTTTTTTATTCCGAGAAATTCCTAATCAGTTATATCTTAAGGTCGTTGGTGCTAGCCTAGCAACTGTTGTTTACGACGAAGGTTAAGGCCATCTTAGAGGAAAAATTGAACCTCTATGATAGACGGACAAACAGACCACGGAACCTTTGCAATAACTTCCAGCTGGCATCATGGATACGCTACTCAAAAGAACTATTAATGCTTTAGGAAATTACTGGTTGTATTTAGCTCGAAGAATCGCCAGACTCAAGTGGCAGTGGGCAGGGCACATCGCTCGTAGAACTGATGGTCGATGGGGCAATAAGGTTCTCCGCGTGTCCACGAACCGGAAGATGCAGTAGGTAGGCCTCCAACAACACGGAGCGACGACCTTGTTAAGGTTGCGGGATCTTGGATGCGGTTGGCGCGGGACCGATCTGTTTGGCGAGCCTTGGGGAGGCCTATGTTCAGCAGTGGGTGTCTTCCGGCTGAAATGATGAATGATGATGATGGTTGTACTTTACCGAGCGAGTGCGAAGCGCAAACGATGTAGTTTCCGTTTGAGCTTAGCCAAAAACATATTCCTATATGTGGCTGTACGGTTGTTTGAAATTTTGTGAGCAAGTTTGATAAATTACAGTTTTTGGAAAATTTTTAAGATGGCTTAGCCAAGGGTTTGGAAACAAAAGAGACAGATTTGGAAGATCAACTAGTGTATTATGTTTGAAGTAGTTTGAACTAAGTCAATGTTGATAAAAACCTTACAATTTGGCTTCTTTTCCTTCTTCAAAACTAAACTATTACTATTGAGGCAACCATAAATAAACTTTAATAAAGATACTCCAATATCCCACTCAATCCGCGTCATAAATGTTTATGAAATATTTACGCTATATTGTATACGATTATCTAAGACAACCACCATATTAGATCCCATAAACTCACCACCATCCATACGAAATGGATATCAAGATATACTGGTATTTACGCAACGTAGATCAACCAGAACACTTACATCTAGGCCTAGTAACAAGTTTGTTTAGTTTGGAGGTCACGTTAATTTGGCCGTGGAATAGTGACACACTACCAGACGACAATGATCTTGCGTTATTCGCCGTTCAATGAGACTCAGGTATCACAGTAAACTGGTTGCAATTGCATGCTACAATTCGACCGATATTCCAAGAACCTTGAGTTGTATGTGTTTGTTTGATACATAGGTGTCAGGTTGAATTGGAGATTAGTTACAATAGACTTGCTTCGTAATTTCCGCACGCTGTGCGAGTGAATGATGCTTCCCGCGACAATTGGCTGTTTTGTCAACATTGACATTGTCATTGACAATGACACTTCGACCTAATCTTATAGGAAAATAATATTTAGGTTTCACTGGAAAAGGACAATGCCTTTTACCTACCTACTATCTAAGTACTGTCAAAAGAAGCAACTCTTCCTTCCCGGTTAAGTCTATCTAGGTCAATCTTGAGTCATAGGATAATTGGGGGTCTAGGTTATAATTTTGAAAGTTGGACCACATTGACAAACACACTACGCGTGGAAACTACGGCCCAAGCCCTCTCATTCTCAGAGGAGCCCTGTGCCCTGCAATGGGACATACATAGGCTGGGATGATGATCTAAATAAGTACGAAAAGAAGATAATTCTCAATTTGTGTCGACTTAAAAAAAGCGCTCAGATTTGTAATATTAATAGGTAATTTTCGCTATACCACTCCCAGCTTAATAAGAGCTGATAATTCCACACTTACCACCCTAATTAGGAGCAACGAAATTCCTGAGCCAACAAAAACGCCTGTATCGCCGGGAAACTCATTTAGGAAATAAGTATTTCCCATCCGCTCCCAACCCTAAATTAATTAGGAAGTCGATATACTTGCCGCGTTAGACTCGACGGTCACTGGTTTATTAAGGAAATACCTTGTTTTGAGCCATTTAATGCTACGAATACAGTGTGTTTAAGAAACAATGTTACAGTGTACGAACTGTCTTAACAGTGTATGAACTGTGTACGAATTGTGTAATTTTAAATGGACAAATCGAAAGGAATCGTTACTATGAATGCGAAACTGTGGCTCTGGTATGTGCATGCGTGTGTACCTACGTGTCTTTGTTAATCTTTCAAGCAAAACGGCTATAGCTAGACCGTTTAAATGACTCCTCGCACGCGCGGTACAGGGGCGGGGGGGTATGACGACAAAGGGGGGCGGGAGAGGTGCGGGCGGCGAGCGTGCGTCGTGTGCCTGCCGCCCGCACCCCTCTCGCCCCCTTTGTCGTCTTACCCCCAGCCCCTGTACCGCACGGGCGAGGGCTCATTCAAACGATTAAGCTATAATAACTGAATCTTTGAAACAAAATAGGGTATTTTACGGGTTTTTTTATTAACTTGCAATGCATAAATATTTTTTTTTTTAAATGAGAATAATTCCTTTTGGGTCAGTATCGTCCTGAAGGCGCAAAATTTTGCACCGGTGCTCTTCATGCTGCGGAAATGAAGACCACGATTAATATTGGGTATTCCCATGGGAATTTAACAATATCTCAGACTTTAATTTCAACTGCTGAATCAAAAAATAAATAAATTAAAATTTTTAAAAATCCCCAAAGCAATTTGGTCACACATTATGTTTGAAAATAAAATAAATGCCCATTATGCACCTAAGAACCCTTCCGCGGCTAGCAAAAGAGCTGATAACTTTGAAACAGCTGAATCAATTTTGATTAAACTTATCTAAGAATCATCGCCAAGGAACCCGCTTTCCAATAAAAAAACCGCATCTACATCAGTTAACCCGTTTAAGATCTATGATGCCATAGACAGACACAAACACATAGCAGTCAAATTTATATCACCCTTCTTTTTGTGTCGGGGGTTAATAAATAACTAAATAGTAGGTATATTTATTAATTGTGAAAATTTGTGTGCGATCGTGCGTATGTGTGTGTGTGTATTCACTATGTAAAGGTTCCGCCACGACTCATGGTTCATTGAATGTGGTGTGCGTGAAGGAAACTACCAATAGCGTGTCTTTATGTCTATATGTAAACAGCGAAGATAAATCGATCGAGGAAGACGGAGAGACACTCCTTTAGTTTACCCGATCAAGTGTGAGAGCGTTTTCACATTATCCGATCCGTACCTCTACCATGAGTTTACACTAGTTTACGTGACCGTACTCGCTAGCGACGGCGTAAATTATTTGTATGGAGAATTGTACTTCCGTAAGTGACCGCTAGAGGCGCTGCACAAATCTACGGTGAGTACGGTCACGTAAACTAGTGTAAACTCATGGTAGAGTTACCGATATCGGTATCGGACGACGATACGATATCGGAGGGAGTTAAATGTATGAAATATGTATCTGTCTTTCATATTGTCCGACACGATATCGGATATCGGAGATACATTATTTCATACATTTAACTCCCTGCGATATCGTATCGGCGTCCGATACCGATATCGGATCGGATAATGTGTAACGCTCTGAGTTTTGCCAACAGCCAGGATGATTACTATTTCAACTCCCAAGTTTAGTGTCAGTTTACATTGAGAGTCAAATGATTACTTGTATAATTATTTGACGTAGTTTTTTAGTGAATTGAAGCAATGGAAATAAAAATAATTTAGGTCTGTTTTGTTTTAACTTTCACCATTTTTATTATGGTTCCGTACTCAAAAGGTACCCTAAGTATTACTAAGACTCCGCTGGCCTTCTGACTGTCAATGCCTGCAATGTTGTATGAAATTCCATTACTGACCTTTTGTCTAGCAGCCACCTGCAACATGATACTTCGCGGCCTATTATAAGGAACATAACATCAATATTTCATTGCATGTTTGAGAAAAGGTATTTTCTTCAGCAATAAGGAAAACTCACTTACTTTTTTACAAGAAATGTCATGAATTTATTGTTATGATAACCTACAATTAAAAAATCCTAGAGCATAAAACTGATGTTCATTACAGCAAGTTTAGCTTATCTAAAGCACTAATATCCACGACATTGTATCAAGTAATTATGTAATTTCTTTTAATAGCATAATAAGGAAGTATGTATATATGTATAGTATAAATCTTCCCAGGTGAATTTTTCGCTTCGAGCCATTACATTAAATTTAAACGTTAATACTATGACGATACCGTTTGTTTTGAAAGATAAGGGCTCGAAGCGAAAAATTCACCTCGGAAGATTTATACTATAACCCTTACTGTACCTACATAATAAGCCATGGTGGCCTAGTGGTTTGACCTAAGTCCTCTCAAGCAGAGGGTCGTGGGTTCAAATCCCGGCTCGCACCTCTGAGTTTTCGGAATTTATGTGCGAAATTACATTTAAAATTTACGGTGAACGAAATCATCATCAGGGAAACTGCATAAATAAAAATAAATAAATATTAGGGGACAATCTTACACAAATCGACCTAGTCCCAAACTAAGCAAAGCTTGTACTATGGGTACTAGACGACGATAAACATACTAATATTGATGAATAAATACTTAAATACATAGAAAACATCAATAACTCAGGAACAAATATTCGTGCTCATCACACAACGACCAGACGACCAGACGACCAGATGGCCTAGTGGTTAGAGAACCTGACCACGAAGCTTGAGGTCCCGGGTTCGATTCCCGTGTCGGGGCAGATATTTGTATGAAAAATACGAATGTTTGTTCTCGGGTCTTGGGTGTTTAATATGTATTTAAGTATGTATCTATCTATATAAGTATGTTTATCCGTTGCCTACTACCCATAACACGAGCTTTACTTAGCTTACTTTGGGACTAGGTCAATTGGTGTGAATTGTCCCGTGATATTTATTTATTTATTTATTTTTACATATAAATGCCCTTACCGGGATTCGACCCCAGAACCTCTTGCTTCGTAGGCAGGGTCACTACCAACTAGGCTAAAGCGGTCGTTAAACCTGCAAAGAAATTCTTTGTGAAAAGAAATTCTTTCTGAAAATTGTTTGAAGTTCCCAATCCGCACTGAGCCCGCGTGGGAACTACGGCCCAATCCTTCTCATTCTGAGAGAAGGCCTGCTGCAGTGGGACGTATATAGGCTGGGATGATGATATTTCAGTCATCCATATTTCAAGATGGCCGAACATATAAACTTTAGCTATGTTTTTAGGGTTCCGTAGTCAACTAGGAACCCTTATAGTTGCGCCATGTCTGTCCGTCTGTCTGTCTGTCTGTCTGTCTGTCCGCGGCTAAGCTCAGAGACTGTTAGTACTAGAAAGCTGTAATTTGGCATGAATATATATATCAGTCACGCCGACAAAGTGATTGAATAAAAAAAGTAAAAAAAAATTTTTTAGGTTACCTCCCATAGACGTAAAGTGGGGGTGATTTTTTTTTCTCGGCTAACCCTATAGTGTGGGGTATCGTTGGATAGGTCTTTCAAAATCATTGCGGAGTTGCTAACATGATTTTTCTATTCAGTGATCTGTTTGCGAAATATTCAACTTTAAAGTGAAAATTTTCATTAGAATCGGCCGTCCCCCCCCCCTCTAAAATCTAAACTGTTGGGTGGAAAAATTTGAAACAATTCAGAAGGGTAGTAAATATATCAAATTTACTAGGAAAATTATAGCGGCTAAGATTGCTTGGAAATTATTTGTAGTTTAAGAGTAAATAGTAGCCTAAGGTATAAAACATACCTAAACTTGGATGATTCCGTACACATACGAAATCCTTCGAAAAATATTACTTGATTTTTTCGTAATGGCTACGGAACCCTACCTTGGGCGTGTCCGACACGCTCTTGGCCGGTTTTAATTTAATTGCTGACTCCAAGAAACATTTCATGGCTGCTTTGCGTTCAGGACAATGCGTACTTCCGACGTGGCCTTCCCGGAGGGCCCCATTAAGGGGCCTATAAGGGGCTTTTAAACGCCCTTTGGAGGGGTCTTGCTCGATAAACGCTTATGTTATGAGCCTTCGGTAATGTAATATTTTCAAGGCAATGATTTTATGTTTCAAATATAAATTATTATTTTTTTCTTCGTGCGTACCATGACACTGTAATGAATTTATTTATTTATTTATTTTATTTATTTATTTATGGAGAACCAACAGCACGCTGAAGTGGCAATGGGCAGGCCATATAACCCGAAGAACCGATAACCGTTGGGGCAGACGAGTTCTTGAGTGGAGACCACGGATTGGCAAACGTAGCGTGGAACGTCCTCAGAATCGGTGGAGCGATGATCTTCGCAAGGCGGCTGGCAACAGCTGGATGAGAGTGGCCGAGGATCGTCCTCAGTGGCGTGCCATGGGAGAGGCCTATGTCCAGCAGTGGACGAACATAGGCTGATGATGATGATGATGATGATGAACCAACAGCTTGTTTATACATCTTAAACATTACAGTAAATACAGAAAGCCAATTACAGGTTCTCGCCGACAAATTTACTCATAAATAGGTAACAATGTAGACAATATCATAATTTATGTCAAATGTCTAATTTTAAATTTTAATTTGAATATTTTTTTTTATGGAATTTATGTCTATAGTCTTATTTTAATTTTAAATTTAAATGTTTTAATTTATACCTTGACAAGCTCGTGCGCGGCGCTCGGCGGAACCCTGTCGCAGGAAGCCTCTGCTGTCCTTAACAAGATTGTTTTTAATAAGTGCGGCAAACGCTGACTGCGACAGGGTTCCGCGGAGGGGCGCGCACGAGCTTGTTGGACTATAATTTGTTTGTTTTAATTTATTTCTATTGCATTATATTGGCTAAATTCTTATATGGGTCTTGTTGCCCGAAATAAATGAGTTTTATTTTATTTATAATATAAAACTGTAGATTAACTGAAACAATTACTTTGCTCACTCGCGGCCCTAAAAATGGTTTAAAGGTCGCGGGTGAGCAAAGTAATTGTTTCAGTTCATTGATATGGACCTCCGCAAAGTAATGCCTGATTCAATAAGTTATAAAACTATAGTTCCAAGAGAGATTAAAAAAACACCACACACACACCACGTTAATTTTTAATTAGATATGCATGTAAAATAAATAAAAAACAGGTGTGGATAAATTACCGTGAGCGTGGTAATGCATATTGTAGTGGTAGGTATTGTGTGTTTATTAGCATTCCACTTTAGTAAGAGACAGACAACAATATAAGAGATCTCTCTCTTCAACGCCTATTAACATAGAATACCACTACATATGCAATTTCACGCTCTCGGTTTTTATCTACATAATTGTCGATTGCGTTGGCATAGAAATGACGTCGTAACTATCCATTAGTAAAATCCCAGAATTTCGATTCGACTGCCAGATTAATGGTTCACGAGGATGAAGCCGGTTGTAAAGGCTAGTGCACAATATTCATCATCATCATCATCACTCCAGCCGAAAGACGTCCACTGCTGAATATAGGCCTCCTCCAAGGCTCGCCAAACAGATCCCGCAACCTTAACCAGATCGTCGCTCCATCCAGGCCTACCCACACTGTGTCTACCGGTCCGTGGATGCTACTCGAGAAAATTTTGGCCCCAGCGGCTATATGAGCGATGTACCACATTAATTTGCGATTATTTTCTCTTCAAAATAGTTTAAAAACAGCAAATTTAATATGTACGACTGTACGGCCACCCTTACCTCTACTTAACCCTAACAAGAAAGTTTTCTTTCACCCGCCAAAAGTTACCACAAAACTTTTACTTTGCAAGGGCACAATAGAAAGCTTAATCGTGAACAACAAAGAAGAAAAATCTGGGTTATAAATGGACCTTTTTATACGGGATTACATTTACGATTTTACAAAGGTTAGCTGAAAGAGATCCCTTTAGGGATAAACTCGCGCTGATACGTCTTTTTTGTCCTTTAATCTATGTTGTTCCATATTGTTATATTGTGGACAATCGAGGTAGAGATATGTTTACCTTGTCTCTGCAACTACGTCTTTGAACTCTTGTATAAAAAAAACCGTAGATTAGTGGTTGGCCTTACGACCTCTCAAGCAGAGGGTCGTGGGTTTGAGCCCGGGCTTTACCTCTGTGTTATTCGGAATTTATGTGCAAAATTACATTTGAAATTCACAATGAGCTTTACCAAGCCTGCGAAGGAATTCAAGAGTGTGTGTGTAGTTTCCGTTCGGCGCTGGGCCGCATGGGAACTACGGCCATAGCCCTCTTATTCTGACAGGAGACCTGTGCCCTGCAGCGGGACATGAGTCGTTTTCAAAAAAAAAATATTGTACACAATTAAGGGATTAATTAAAAACAAAATTTAATTAATTATTTTTGTGTAACGGAGTTACCCATATAGGTACTTTTTATGACTAACTTTCGTTACACAAAAATAACGATGGTGATTTTTGTTTTGATTAAGCCGTTAACTATGTACAAATTTTTTGAATACGGATTACATATTAATAGGCTGAGGTAGAAGGTACCAAAATGTAAAAATATCTTTGAACTCTGCACAATAATACACACACGTCGATAGTAAAACTTACCTCGTTCCTTTCATTTTTCTCGAATGCGATTTTATAATTAACACCATTTTATAGATAACACCATTTTAGGAATCGCAATGAGTTTTAGTGAGTCACATTGTTAAGGTAAACTCCGCTATTTTCTAAACTCTACTATATACCGAGTTCAAACAATCGAACCACCTTAACCAGTAGTTAAAACGTTTTTCACGGGCAACACTGACTCGACAAACTTCCATTGGAACACAAAAATAGACTACACAATTTGTATGTTTTATCACTTGCACAATTAATTATCTCGAATTTTTTTAAAGTATTAGTGTTAAATATAATCCATTTTTTTAACTGCATCTATACGTTTTTCACTGGGAAGCTTTTAAAGAGTAAGTATACTTAGCGCCACACTGTATTATAATCTTGAAAAGCTCCATATTCCATGGCTGTGTAAGAGTTTTCTGCCAATATTTCGCGACCGCAATCACTAACTCCGCGTGGCTAGCAAAGTGATTGCGGTGCCGTGATTGCAGCAATTGATTACAGACAATCGTTCTCGTCCCTTATCATTATTATCGTCACGGCGAGGCGCAGGCTACACCCATACAGCCTCGAGGAAAACAGCTCAAGCTCAAACAGTCATCGGCCAACCGCCGCGCCCGACGCACGCCCGCGCCGCCATCTTGAAAAAAAGCGCGCGAACTGACAATAATAAAACATAGCCTTGCAACGACAATAAATAAACCTTAGATTAGTAAACAACGTGCCAAAACACGACAATAATTAGTATTTAGAATGAGTGAAACAAAAAATATGGAAGTATGCGGCAGTGTGATGGACGGTGTCGCGGAAAAGGGGGGAGTTTTGGAATCCCCGACGAAAAAGGCGACGGAGTACAAAGTTTATCCCATCAGATGGATGGTTTTGTTCATATTTGTGTTTTATTCCGCCTCTAACTCGTTCCAATGGATCCAGTACAGCATCATACAGGATGCTGTGGTCAAGTACTACGGGGTATCGAGTATCGTCGTCTACTGGACCTCGATGATTTACATGATTACATACATACCGCTGATTTTTCCGGGGAGCTGGCTGTTGGATAAAACTGTGAGTTTAATAATGATTGTCATTGTTTTTTTTTATATATAAGAGGTGGCAAACGAGCAGACGGGTCACCTGATGGAGAGCGATCACCGTCGCCCATGGACACCCGCAACACGGGGAGCATCACAGGTGCGTTGCCGACCCTTTTAGGAATTGGTAGGCGCGAAATACCGCAGCCATACTGAAATTAGAGGGGGGGGGAGGGCTCCGGAGTTCACACTTATCAAGCGAAACACAACGGTAATAAATACAATCATTTCACGCCGACGTTTTGTGTGAAGGTGGTAGGTATTACACCGGGCGAGCCAGCCCAGTTCGTGCTGTAAAACAGCAAGGCTCTACCACTCTAGAAATGTCACTCATTTGGCACCACCCAGGGGTCACGTGTAGGGACTCGAGGGTATACCTACGGACGCGAGCGACTTTAGGAGGGTACGATGCGCACCATTTCTCCATACAAACGTAATCCCCTGTTTCCTCCCTGGATAATGGATTTAGAGCCAAATTTTTTTTTACTGTGTAATCTGTATCTACCACAGCTATGCCCCTATGTTTCATTTCTTTCCATATTTCAATTGACATAACAAATATGAGCTTTCCAAAACTGAAAAGATTGGCCAATTTCAACGTAATTTTCAGATAATCATCAAAAAAGAATCCCTCGCATAAACAAAAAAAGGAAAACATAGGGGCATAGCTAAATCTGTCCTCTAATTATTTTTGAAAAAAATAATTTTATTGGTCCAGTTTTCGAGAAGAAAACAGGGCATTACGAAATGCTGTTTTGATCAATTTTACGCGCCTATTAACGGTCTGAGCTGCAGTTGTCCCGCTCTCGCTGTACTGACACGCAGGGGTTCGGGCGAGACAGCGACATTTCATTAAAATACCTATTTCTCAAAAGTCTCTCAGCCATCGTACCCTCTTAACCCTTGACTTTATCATCTCTCATGCTATCATCAACTCACAACACTAATCTATGTACTACTAAGCTTCTAAACGAAAGGGCCACAATTCAAAAACAAATAATAGGTTTTAGCTACCTCAAAGATAAAATAAACAAGAGGAAGGAAAATAAAATTCGCATCGAAAGATATATGACACAAAAACACTGCACGTAGAAGTGCCATAAAAATATGCTTTCCTGACAAAAAACGAGTTTAACTTGACATGTTCCGGGCTAATCCGTAGCACTTCCTCCCAAACGGAAGGAAAAAAAAGGAAAAGGAGGAAAGGGAGGAAGGGCTACGGATTAGCCCGTAACATGTCGAGTTAAACTCGTTTTGAGACGTGAGTAATCCGTATTATTTCACTATAAACTTGATTTTGATTTGTGGTCATTTCGTTTAAAAACAGCGATATGTAAAGTAGTTGACTGCTCCAAAAAATGCGTTGCTGCAGAGGTTCAAAAAGGATTACATTTTTCAGATCAGATTTCATTGGTGAAGACTGTAGTCTTATAATCTACTAAAACCTACGAAAACACGAAAAAAGGCGTGTGAGTTTAACCTTCATAATTTACTCTAGCATTGAAGAGTCCTAGGTTGCATTAATCAGGAAATACAGATGACGGGAGCAAACTCCATTCCTTAGCAGCTCTTAATTAGGAAAGATGAAGCGAACCGCTCCGTAAATGTTTCTCGTGAATATATTTCTAACGTGAACGAAGCTCCAAGTTAAAAATAGTTTGTCTATAAAACGATACATGAACTAGGTGCAATCTTGAACGTTTTAATTAAGTTCATTGTACTTTACCACTTTACGGTGAATTAATATCAATTTAATTACTTCTGATCTAGGATTTGATACCTACTTTCTTGAAGTAGTTAGGCCAATACTAAGCAGCGGAATGGCATGGCTGGCCCGTCAAAGGATTATTATAGGAATTATTTTGAATCTAAGTTAGATACGATATATGGGCCGGCCATATAACCCGGAGAACCGATAACCGTTGGGGTATACGGGTTCTTGAGTGGAGACCACGGATCGGCAAACGTAGCGTAGGGCGTCCTCTGACTCGGTGGAGCGATGATCTTCGCAAGGCGGCTGGTAAGAGCTAGATGAGAGTGGCCGAGGATCGTGCTCAGTGGCGTGCAACGGGAGAGGCCTATGTCCAGCAGTGGACGAGCATAGGTTGTTGATGATGATGATATTTTTAAACCCGAATATTGTATTTTTGAAGCCGTGGTGGCCTAGTGGTATGACCTATGGCCTTCAAGCTGAGGATCGTGAGTTTGAGCCCGGACCTCTGAGTTTTTCGGAATTTATGTGCGAAATTACATTTGAAATTTACCGTTACGATGAAGGATAACATTGCGAGGAAACCTGAGTATGTACCTGAGAAGAAATTTAATGGCATGTGTGAAGTTCCCAATCCGCAAGGGCCCGCGTGGGAACTACGCCCCAAGCCCTCTCATTTTGAGACGCATTTGCCCTGCACTGTGACGTTTATAAACTGGAATGATGATGGTAACCATGCCTGAGATAAATATAAAATAAAACCGGTCAAGAGAGTGTCGGACACGCCCAGGATAGGATTACGTAGCCGTTACGACGTGTACTCAACAAGTAATATTTTTCTAAAGCTGCGTACACTTACACGTACACGTACACGTACTGTACACGTACACGTACACTGTACGCGTACATGGCGTACGGACATGGCGTTCCAGGACACGCAAGCCCGGGTACGCGTACCCGAGTGCGCGCAGTCCGTACGCAGCTTAAAGATTTTGTATTTTGTAAGGATCTTCCCAAGTAGGTATATTTTATAGGTCAGGCTGCTATTTACTCTTAAACTACCTACTTTCTAATAATTCTGAAGCCTTAGCCGTTACAGTTTTCCTTGTTAATTTGATATATATGATGATGATTTTTTTCAAATTTTTCACACTAAAGGTTTAGGTTTAGAGGGGAGCGCTCGATTTTAACAAAAATTTGCACTTTAAAGTCTCGTAAATGAATCACTGTATTGAAAAAATCGTCTTCACAATATCGTAATGATTTTAATTACCTATCCAACGATACCCCACACCATAACGTTAGACGAGAAATAAAATCACCCCCACTTTACGTCTATGGGAAAAACAATAAAAAAAACTACTATTAAATTTATTTTATCACTTCGTCGGGGTAATTGCTACATATATCCATGCAAAATTATAGCTTTATAGCCCTAATAGTCTCTGAGCTAAGCCGCGGACGGACGGACATAGACAGACATGGTGAAACTATAAGGGGTTTTTGCCATTTTAGCTTCGGAACCCTAAAAAGGAGTCCCCTAGCGCAAGGTGTAATTTCATGTAAATATTTGATTTTATTTAAATTTGACATTGTTAATTTATACCTATATATATATTTTTTTAATTTATTTATAAATTTAATTACAACTTAAGTACTATTACATAAATATTCTCGCCAAACTGTTACGTTTGAGGGCGAGACGCGCTCAGTTTTTAATTTCATTTCTAAATATTTTGTCACAAAACAACCAAATTGCCGATTCCTTCAGTATTTCTGGTGAGTAGTTACTTATTTTATATTTTTCTTGGTGCTGATTCAAGTGGTATATTGTAACGCATTATAATATAAAAAAACACGCTATATTTGTTCCGCACGTCGACGAACCTACAATGAACTGACATCTAGTTTTTGTATTAAAATTAAATTAATAATTAAAATTAAAAAGTGTTTATTTCAATAGTTTTTTACAAAAGTTTCAACTAAGGGTCCTGGGTATTGTGGCGTTACTTGTTATTAATCTCTTCTAAATTGAAGAAATAGTACCTGTTGTGTACAGTCACCATAAATTGTGTAGGTAAACAATCAGTTTTTGTGAAATAAACATTTATTATTATTTTTATTATTATTATTATGGAAAAAACATTTATAAGGTAGACAGGAATAGGCAGCCTTAGGGCTGATAAAATAAAATACAAGTAGTGTGCAAAAGTAGTGTGTAATTAAACACACAAACACACACGCACATACACACAAACACACGCACGCACACGACCACACACACACACACACACTTTTAGCATAGGATTTATTTACTAAAATGTTTCAACTTAGTACTAAGCAACTACTGTCAAATTATCACTGGTCCCCGCGATACAGGCCTAGAGTCTAGTGTGGAGACCGCCAAAAACCATATAATTGTAATGTTTTTATATTTCAAATAAATATCTTTATTATTATTATTATTATTAAATAACACAAATTTTAGTTTCGTTACTTTCTCTGCACCGACCGTTTCATACTTTACCGTGATTCATATTCAAAGTATTCAAGTTTAAAAAAATCTAGATTAGTTTAGTTTACTTTAAAAATAAGTACTTGTCAATAGTAAACGACTTAAAAAAAGTTTAAAACAAAAACATATTTTTGATAGGTACAACGGTTCGATAACTTGAAAATTATGCGGAGAGTAATGAATGACAAATTTACCATGAATAAAGTTGTAAATATGTAGCGGCTGATTATGATGAAGCACACATAGTATGTATATGTATACTTTGTAAATCTATTATCTATATGTACGTGTCTGTATTTAAACAATGAAATATCATACGACAGTGGAAAGGAAAATCGCTAAAAGGTTTTTACCTTTCAACTTGCGATATCAGATTGACTTAAGTATTTTATTGAATCAGGCGTTACTTTGCGGAGGTCCATATTAATGAACTAAAACAATTACTTTGCTCACCCGCGTAAGGTCGCTGACTGACTATATTTTAATTCAATATAAATACTGTTGTACCTACTGACGATACTTTCGAATCGTGTTTTTATTTATTATATAAAATATATGAACGTTGTAGGTCAAAGCAATGATAAGGTAAAGGTAAAGCAAGCATGAGCAATTCAATGAAAGAATATTAATTGAAAGCCCATAATCGAGTAATCTACGAGCATTTCATTGTTTTCAATAGATTTTAATTTACTAAGATATTGATTTCGTTAACTTGCATTTTTGTTAAAAAAAAAAAAAAAAAAAAAAAAAAAAAAGTCTGCCGGCTAAAATGTTGATAATATTGTCTGTCAGTCAGTCGATCATTTAGTAACGTCACTCTTTTATAAATAAATAAATATAAATATCATGGGACAATTCACACCAATTGACCTAGTCCCAAAGTAAGCTTAGCAAAGCTTGTGTTATGGGTACTAAGCAACGGATAAACATACTTATATAAATAAATAAATACTTAAATACATAGAAAACATCCATAACTCAGGAACAAATATTCGTGCTCATCACACAAATAAATGCCCTTACCGGGATTTGAACCCAGGACCTCTTGCTTCGTAGGCAGGGTCACTACCAACTAGGCTAAAGCGGTTGTTATGTACGGTCAAGGACTTAAATTCATGAGCCACCATGGAACCATTTCACAGTAAACGTCATAGTGACATCGCATGAATTAACAAGGAAAATCGTAATGACTTTTCCTTTGAAAAGGTTCCATGGTAACTGTACACTCAAGGAAACTGAATCGCGTACCTACCAGTTAGAACCTCCTCAGCGTCAATTTCCCGATGATTTCTTTGGCAGATTTAGGGAATGTCAACATGGCATTTACAACAAAAAGGTTCCATCCTGGGGGGTTACTTACGAAATTCGAAGTTCGAAGTTCGGATCGTGCGGTCCCTCTCACTCTCGTAATAAATACCATTAGCGTGAGCGGAACGGCATGAAGCGAAGTTCGAATTTCGCGCTTCGTAGTATAGGGCCTGGTACGCAATTCAGTTGCCTCGTCTGTACGTGTAACAGTTTTTCATTTTAGATCGCGCATATCATGAACCTTAACTTACTTTTTCATTCAACCTACTTAAGTGAGTGATTGATAAATATAAATGAATAAACTAACCTTATCTAGTGGACTAAAAGTTAATATACTCATTAGCAATTTAGGTATGTAAACTTCCACACAGTTAAAAATCGCTTAGTTACTTTCATGACTAATAAAATCTACCAACGTATTAAATATTATCACGAGTAAACATTGCGAGTAATTCAGGAAAGATTAATTAAATCTTAACACTCGAGTTGTGTACGTCTATTTATCTGTTTACAATAGATTTTGCTTTACTATGTGGGTACCCACAGTACGATTATTTCCACTTTGACACTCGGGACGTCTCAGTTTTAACCGTAAAGGTTCATGTTTTCTCATAGGGTAAGTACTTATATAAAATCATAGAATTTAATCACATAAAATCATCATCATCATCATCAGCCTATGTTCGTCCACTGCTGGACATAGGCCTCTCCCGTGGCACGCCACTGAGCACGATCCTCAGCCACTCTCATCCAGATGTTGCCAGCCGCCTTGCGAAGATCATCGCTCCACCGAGTCTGAGGACGTCCCACGCTACGTTTGCCAATCCGTGGTCTCCACTCAAGAACTCGTCTACCCCAACGGTTATCGGTTGTCGGGTTATATGGCCTGCCCATTGCCACTTCAGCGTGCTGATGCGGTGGGTTATGTCGATAACTTTGGTTCTCTGTCGGATCACTTCGTTACGAATTCGATCTTTTAGAGAAACTCCGAGCATAGCACTTTCCATAGCACGTTGAGCAACTTTAAATTTGTGGACCAGCCCTACAGTGAGTGTCCATGTTTCGGCACCGTATGTCATGACGGGTAGGACGCACTGATTTAAGACTTTCGTCTTTAGACTCTGTGGAATTGGCGACGTGAAGACTTGACGCAGTTTCCCATATGCTGCCCATCCCAGCTGTATTCTTCTGTTGGCCTCTTTCTCGAAGTTGTTTTTACCCAATTGCATAGTTTGCCCGAGGTAAACATACACATAAAATATCCAAACCTATTTAATGTACCTACTTAATTTAAAACCTCAGCCTAAGCATTGCATTTCGATCTCTCTCGCTGTATGTCCAACCAAGATTTCATCAACTTGCATTTTTGTTATGTACGGTGTGTTAGTTTTCGATTTTTAACCCCCGACACAAAAAGAGGGGTGTTACAAGTTTGACCGCTATGTGTGTATGTGTGTCTGTCTGTGACATCATAGCTCTTAAACGGGTGAACCGATTTGGATGCGGTTTTTTTTTATTAGAAAGCAGGTTTCTTGGCGATGGTTTTTAGATATGTTTCAAATAGATACAGCCGTTTCAAAGTTATCACCTCTTTTGTTAGCTGCGGAAAGGATCTTAGATGCATAATTCAAACATACGTGCGACATAATTGCGTTGGGGGTTGTTAAAAATTTTATTTTTTTTTATGTACATATACGTGTTAGTTTTAGGCAGTTCCTCAAAACAAAAGTCTTTAATCAGTGTGTGTTGCCAGTGCTGACACATAAATCCGAGACGTGGTGCTTCACATTTCACACACCTAGATCAAAGGAGAGTCAACTCAAAACAATATACCATTTTAATTTAGACCTTTCAGAAATAGAATGATGTCTAAATTAAAATGGTACATAATTTTGAGTTGATGCTCTTTTTATCTAGGAGTGCGATTTGAAATTTACCATGAGCTTTACCTAGCCCTCTCATTCTGAGAAAAGGCCTGTGCCCTGCAGTGGGACGTATATAGGCTGGGATGAATGATGAAAAATATGTGTGACCAAATCGCGTTGGGGGATTTCAAAATTTTTAATTTATAGTTATGTACTTAATGACAGTAAACTGCAATTACAGCTCGCGCGATAAGAGTTTGGCTTTGACCTTCGGGTGGAGGGGATTACTGCGCATACCCCGCACCCCGTTGATATCCAATGCGCAATAACGGTCAAAGCCAAACTCTTATCGCGCGAGCTGTATACGGCACTTTTTCCACAGCTCATCTATAAGCGAAACAATGAACTGTAACGACTGAGTACATAAAATAAATCACCGTTTATTGTGTACTAGGGCGTAATATATGACGCAATGGGTTGAGAGGATAATTGGGAATGTCTAAAAAAAATTACCAGTGGTTTTTATATTTTTTTTTTGTATAGAAAAGTCAATTATAAGAAACTAATTTCAATATTTTGTCATTTAGTTCTCTACTTTTTTCAAAATTAATTATTGAAACTATTTTAGTTGATGACGTCACATTATAATTAAGGGCTCCCACAATGCCAAATTTCTAAATCTATCTAAATGCGTACGATAAGGCAACCCCTTTAATTATTTTTTGCGTAGTGGTACACTATACACTGTGTCACTTTACTGGCACTGACAAAGTGCTAGATGTCAGACAGCGGGTCCAAATCAAACTCCGTAGTATAATCCACGCGTAAATTGTGAAGAATCTAACCACACACAATAAAGTACGACCGGTCACGCAAAATACACCAATGTCAAATGAAAGTCATTGCTTATTTCTTATTTAATAAATTCATTACGTTATATAAAAAAATAATAACTACAGAAAACGAGTTAGAAAGCATTTATCTCGAAATGGTTTTCGATTTACTATACATTGCAAAAAAATAGACGTCCCCAATTCTGCTGCGGATGCTGACAGGTATTTATAGTCAATACAATGACTCGTGTCAAGGCCTTGGTAGCCTAGTGGTTTGACCTATGGCCTTTCAAGCTGAGAGTTGTGGGTTCGAGCCCGGGCTCCACAATACTCTTTATTGTACAGAAAAACAAGTACAGTCAAGTGCAAAAATAAGTATCAATTCGAACCACTCAAAAATATGTTACTAAGGCCTTATTGCGTCGGAATAAGAGTCTGTGGTACTTATTTTTGAAACTTTGAATAAGTTCATATTTTTACACTTGACTGGACATGAAATAATCTACATTAAACTAACGTTATTGCTTTTTATGTTCCACCGTTTCAAATACTCGTGGTCCCTAAGCCTCGTCACAATATGTCCCCATCTATCCCGTCCCTCGTGTTATCGCACAAATCGCTGGAATTCCCACCTGACGCTATCCGTCTTATACTGAAGTTTTTCACAGCTTAGTTGAGAAAGAAAGTGCACTTTAATTTTTTAACGTTCGACGTATTCCGTCACATAATTACTATGACGAATGACTGAAGAAAATATAAGTGAACTGATAGATAAAAATGAATCGCCAATTGCGTTGCTAAGCGATAAACTGGAGAACCACTTACCAAATACCAATTTGGATTATATGTTTGTAATTGGCAGGACAAGGTTTTTATGAATTACAAAAACCTTTAGCGGGGGCAAAGTCGCGGGCATTACGTAGTTAAAAATAAAAGTAACTATTAACTAAACAAAACCCAAAAAAAAATTAGAAAGAAAGAAAAATATTTATTTGCCACAGTAAAAAACCTAAATAAATGAAAACACAATAGTAACAAATTAAATTATTTTTTTACAAGTAAATTATGTATAAGGATTTCTGTCCTGCGGCAAAAGGAGCAGACTCCGCTAATGCTGCGCTTACGGGGAAGCTGCCAGCGCTGGTTTTCAGCCTCCCCTGTTGACACATGCTGGAATAGCGTCTGTAGCGGGTTTGATGGCGGAAAACAAAAGAAAATGTAACAATAGTAGGTAAAAAAAAACAAATTAAGTACATAAAGTTTCCTTAACGGCATATACCCAAAGATGCTGGCAGCATTTTCTCGCTGTATAGCAATACTGATATGTTGCGTGAGGAAACTATCAGTTTTAGGGTCTCATTTAAGTAAAAAAATCCATGCCTTAGGATTTCCAATAGGGAATAGGCTTAGAAATAGGGAATACGCGGCATGAAAACATCCCTAAATCATTTGCCTCCCTTCAGTTTGAATGGCATAACGCGATCGTAATATGAAGCTGTCAAATGGATTTTTGGACGTTTTGTATCGCAATGTTTGCTACTGACACTCTATCTAGTGTATAAATAATCTAAGGGAATAGGGATGTTGACACCATTAAAAAATAATTTGAAGACACGTATCCAGTAAAAAAACGCTTTATTTCAGCCCCTGAAAGCCAGATTAATTTTCGATCAAATGCAAAATTAGATTTTTTGTTGCTTTAAAACAAATAAATAGTTAGTTGATTGAGTATGCGAACAATGACGTCATATGTCGCTGTTGTCATTCAAACTCTATGGGAGATTGTGTTTTGACAGCTCATAAAAAGAACGTCAGTTGATTGGTGTTGTCAACATCCCTATAGGTAATTGTTTTGTACTTACCCACCAAGAAATTATTTTCGCCCGTATGATAACTTCCCCCTTTTTTGCTTCTGCTTCTTAATCAACAGTGGCACCATTGTTCTAAGCTATGGTTATGTTCGAAGATTTACGCAAGAAATATAGGCACAATATCGGTTTCTTGAATACCATTTCACTTCCAGACAAGTTGCGTGATGCTCTACTCTCGCCCTAGAGATTTGAATATAGTGTGTATTGTTACCTAGTAGATTAGATATATTTTTACCTATTTACGGCAATACCAAAGGAGGTTATGGTTTTATCATCTCCGAGAAATTTAATGTGGGTACATATTTATTATGAATTTTCGGTACCCGTTCGCATGTTTGTAAGCTGTATCCAGTTTCACCCACTTCTAGTAGTCGGGTTTAATGAAATTTGGCGTGGATATGTAAATCTAGGATGACGATGCAATATTCAACAAAAAATACAGGCATCAAAAAAGAAAAAATAAAAAATACTACAATAACCCCCTGTTTCACCATCCATTGATCAAATTTATTTGACGGATAAATGTGATGCCGTCTCTGTTTGTTTTGTTCGAATAGACAGAGACGGCGTCACATTTATCCGTCAGTTAAAATTAATCAATGGGTGGTAAAACAGCGCCTTAGAGTAGAATTTTGCGTGACAACAGCATTTTTAATACAGCGCGGCAACATTTTTTGGAGGGTGAAAAATTCGCAAGATAAACAACCCTTAGGAGGTAAAGTAGCCCTTAATAACATTGAGGGGAGTAAACAAGGTCCTATCCTAATACGTTTTGGAATAACTGCTTTCTGTATGCTTAGTGAAATTAGGTGCTTAGGTGCATGGTAAGTACCTATTAGCGTATATTTAATACGTCTAAAGGTACTATTTATACTGTTTATTCGGAATTTTTATGCAGTTTATATTATCATACTCATATTAAAAATGCGGAAATTTGTGAGATGCGTATGGTATGCACGTGCGTGCGTGCGCATTTGGATGAAATTTGGTATGTGCCTGGAATAACACGTTATGATTTTTTTTATGCCCCATATTCCCACGGGATACGGGTTAAAATCCCGAAATCTCAACTATGTGTGTGTGTGTGTGTGGTAAATTACGTAATTGGGCCATTCTACTTTTAAGTAACCATTAATCTTTTGTGAAATATAAGGCATACCTGGTGATTTTTTTCAAGTGTAAATAACTTATATACAAACTGAAACACCTAAATTTAATGTTTTAAAGCAATAAAACTTTAAATTCAAAGAAATTTTGTGGAAAAAATTGGTAACTCAGCGGAAAATACATCAATTTCCATACAAATGGCGGGGACATGCATGTCCACTGCGTTACCTACTTTATAGATAATAATGATTACTTTTTATACGTAGTGATAATTTTAAATGTAAGCTTAATTATGTGCCTATTTAAATCTTTAATGATTTAAACCGAGGACTTTACCGTTTTTGTAAAAAAAATATTTGAAGAGCACAGTACAAAAAATGACTGGTCAACGAAAAGTAGAATGGCCCAATTCCCATGGTTATTTTATTACAAAAGAGCGATTCCAAGTAATAGCGAGCCATTTATGTTTCCTCGATGAATCTTCTGAATTTATTCATAACCACAACTCTTTTTTAGGGTTCCGTAGTCAACTAGGAACCCTTATAGTTTCGCCATGTCTGTCCGTCTGTCTGTCTGTCCGCGGCTAAGCTCAGAGATCGTTAGTACTAGAAAGCTGTAATTTGGCATGAATATATATATCAGTCACGCCGACAAAGTGATTGAATAAAAAAGGTAAAAAAAATTTTTTTAGGGTACCTTCCATAGACGTAAAGTGGGGGTGATTTTTTTTTCTCGTCTAATCCTATAGTGTGGGGTATCGTTGGATAGGTCTTTTAAAACCATTTCGGGGTTGCTAACATGATTTTTCTATTCAGTGATCTGTTTGCGAAATATTCAACTTTAAAGTGAAAATTTTCATTAAAATCGAGCGTCCCCCCCCTCTAAAATCTAAACTGTTAATTGGAAAAATTTGAAAAAATTCAGAATGGTAGTAAATATATCAAATTTACTAGGAAAATTATAGCGGCTAAGATTGCTTGGAAATTATTTGTAGTTTAAGAGTAAATAGTAGCCTAAGGTATAAAACATACCTAAACTTGGATGATTCCGTACACATACGAAATCCTTAGAAAAATATTACTTGATTTATTTGTAATGGCTACGGAACCCTACCTTGTGCGTGTCCGACACGCTCTTGGCCGGTTTTTTTATTAGCCACTTATTGAACCTATCAAGTTGATTCCTTTCACAGATATAGTATAGCTTTGCCCCGTGATTTTGCTTCAGCTGAAGAATAAAAAAATAAGTTCTGTGTGAATTACAATATCGTCACTACTTTGAAAAAATCTCGTACCTATCTCAAATCAATGTGTAAACCAAACTGAACTTTATTGCACACTCAGTAATGTTCAATTAGCCAGATTATCGATTTTGAGATACGAGCTTTTTTCAAAGTAGTTACGATATTATACTACCGTGCATTACCTACTTACGTCTGTGCGGCACATGTAAATGAACATGCAGAACCCGCCTACGATGTCACTTCGTTTCCCATAGTTTCATTTGTCATAATTTCACTTGCTCTACCGTCATTTGCTATTTATTTATTTATTTATTTATTCCAAACAATTACACAGCATAACGCACTGTGAAACTACATGACAATAAAATTTAAATTATTTAATACACCTTATTAGAATTTATAAAAATTAACAGAAGAGGGGCGAACATCCATACTCTCACAAACACGCACCAACACCCATCTACTTGCAAAATGTCACATTCAGGGGCTGAAGCAAGGGCAGCATTGAGGAACTGCAAAGCGCTATAATAGTACATTACTGCAGCGGCCGCGAAATAGGGGATTGCCGGCCGAGTAGTTATAGATGGCCGAGTGTTAACGAGGCCATCTAGAGATACGAGGCCGGCAATCCCTGTTCGTGGCCAAGGCTTGTATAGAGTTTTTCTCAAACATGCATCATCATCATCACCACCATCATCACCGCCATCATCATCACCATCACCATCACCAACAACATCATCAACATCCATCAACATCTATCAACATCCATCAACATCCATCAACATCCATCAACATCTATCAACATCCATCAACATCCATCAACATCCATCAACATCCATCAACATTCATCAACATCCATCAACATCCATCAACATCCATCAACATCCATCAACATCCATCAACATCCATCAACATCCATCAACATCCATCAACATCCATCAACATCCATCCATCCATCAACATCCGTCCGTCCGTCCGTCCGTCCGTCCGTCCGTCCATCCGTCCATCCATCCATCCATCCATCCATCCATCCATCCACGTCGACCACGTCAACCACGTCGACCTATTAAACGTCATGGTGCTGTGTCACATAAAGCAATAGACGATCACTTTGCTGGCCAAGGCCAGCAATGTTGTATGAAATTCCATTATTGACCTCTCGTCTAGGCGCACCTGCAACGTGACAGTTCATGGCGTATAAGGAACATAACGTAAATATTTCATAGCATGTTTGAGAAAAATATATAGAAGCTTTCTTCAGGATTTTTGGAATATATTTTTAAAGAATACTGCAGGTTAGGTTAGTTTCATTCTGAAGAAACTTTTGTTTCACTAATAAATTATTTTATGACACTTTAAACATGAAACTACCGTGAGACTCACTCATAGTGAAATAAACGGATCACTCACGTCTTAAAACGAGTTTAACTCGACATGTTTCGGGCTAATCCGTAGCCCTCCCTTTCTCTCTGAAACTGTGCGCGTTTGGCAGCCGCCGTGACGTGCGACTCCGAGAGAGAGGGCTACGGATTAGCCCGAAGCATGTCGAGTTAAACTAGTTTTAAGACGTGAGTGATCCGTTTATTTTACTATTTTATGACAAATTAAAATTATAGAAGATGATACAATCTGTGGGGTTATTCGTCGGCCATGGTGCAGTTCCACTTATTTATTCATATCACAACTAAGTATACGTAAAAAGAGACAATAGAGGCAAATAAGCAACCAGATTGTCATGTGTTTTGCAACATTTATGACCAGTCATAAACGGAGGCTCTGACAGAGACAAATTGGCCAAAAGCTCGGGGGGGGGCGGAAGCTTTAATGATAGGCTTTTTTTATCCTAAGACATGTTTTGCTGTTTGCGTATTGACCGTGTTGTTTGTCTGTTTATTATTTGCATGAGCAAGCGTTCTTATGTTGTGGAAGGGGAAAAAGCCACAGGGTGAGGTTTATCAGATCACTCTGCGAAATATCAATCCTATCCGTTGCGAATTGCGATACTAATATGTGTAGATTCAATAATTGTCATAGACATTTTACATAATTTTAAATGCGATTTTTTTTTTAAAAACGAGAATATTTTGGGGTTTTTTTTTATTCAAAATCAGGACCACTATTCATTTTCATAAAGAATAAAAAAAAGTGTCCTTATTTTAGAGTTAGTGTTGCGACTTTTTTCTTATAGTTTAAGTGGCTCACCACGAAACAGACACTAAAAAAATTAATAAAAAATTTGGGACTTTTTTTCCATCAAAATCCTCTTCTTCTCGCTCTTGCATCTGAGTACGTTCAAAAATCACAAAATTTACTCATTTAAAAAAAAGTAAATTGCGCACTTTAAAATGAAAATGCCCTAATAAAAAATACCCCTCCGGTCGACTTTGACCACTTCCTAATTCGTCCACTTCCAAATTGTCCACTTCCCAACTTGTCCACTTACTTCCAAATTGTCCACTTCCCAACTTGTCCCTATTCTCGATACCTCTATCCAATGTTTTTTATTTGTATTTTTTCCCGTGTATCGAATATGTGTAAATCTCTCTCTCTCTCTCTCTGACATTTGTGTCACGTTTAGGATTGAAAATGTAATGTGTTTTGGGTTTGTAAACGAGCCAATCGCATCGTTACGTTTTGGTTTTGGTCGTTTTGGTTTGCTCGATGCACACGTGAAGTGAAAATAACCCTGTTTAGGTAATATTGTACAAATCTTTTCACTTGTAGCCTATGGGTTAGTCACAGCCGCCGCTCGTATAAAGCTCCCGCGTCCAGTACAATAACACGTTCATGGCCCAGTTGCATAACAAAGTATAGTCGACCAAGAAACTCCTTTACCACCCTAAGGTTCAATGTCAGTTGTATGACTTAAGACGTCAAAGGCTATTTTCACTTACAAGTCAATGTGACAATCGGCCTTATTGGTTTTATTCTGATGGAGGAACTGTCACAAAAAATGGTAAAGCACTTACATGGTCGACTATACAACTAATATTACAAGCGGAACTCTCGCTTTAATTATATTACTTAACTAGAAAGGGAGTTCCACTTGTAATATAAGTTGTACTTTGCTATGCAACTGGGCCCAAGGCGTGCGGTCCAGTTCCAATATCGTCTTGACGATGATTGTGAACAGACTTGACTGCGCCTACGTTAACCATGCTTGTGCGCTACATGTAAATAGATTATTTAAAACTAACATCTAGGAAATAAGCCACTTACTGACATAATTATGTCTGAGTCATGTACCTAGTTGCTCGAAAATAAATTATTATTATTATTAACGGACACGATACTAATGCCATCTCGCGGTATTCCACCTAGTGTTATTCTAAGAAATGAAATGAAATGAAAAAAAAAGTTTATTCAACACACAATACACAATAAATTGCAAAATAATAAAATAAAATAAAAAAAGTAATAAAATAAAAATAAAACATTAAATTATGTGTGAAAGAGGTCCCGCCTCAGCATAAATGCGGACTCCTGAGGTGGAGCAAGCGCTGGTCTTCCGGCGAGACCATAAGCTGTTCATGTTATTGCCAGAAGGTGAATTATCATTTACATTATTTTTTATTTATTGTTTTCGTTATCCCGGTTCGACAATTACCCTGTTCTGTGAAACTATGCTCTTTCAAGCATAGCAGGTACATACGTAGCTAGTATTGTGCTACATATTTATAAACGTATCGTAGGCGTCTACGCCGTAGCTGCTCTCCCGTAGAGCCTTCGAGCCCCGTAATTCCATTGGCTCTGTGTGAGTGTTTACTAAAAGCATTACAAATTGTTATTATGTATGACGTTTAATGGACTTTGAGATTATTAAAACTAAACTTTAGAAATACACGAAGCTGTTGCCCACGGCTCTGCACGCACGCACATTTTAAAGAGGAAAGATTTGATTGTTTGTTTTTTTGTTTGTTTGCATTGAACAGGCTCCGAAACTACTGGACCGATTTCAAAAATTCTTTCGCTGTTAGAAAGCTACATATATCACTGAGTGACATAGGCTACTTTTTACCGCGAGAGAATACCTTTTCCTACGGGAAAATTAATTTATCGCGGGCGAAGCTGCAGACGGAAGGCTAGTATTTAATAAATAAGTAATTGTATGTGTGAACTATGTGTTCCAAAAGTTGTAAAAATTGTACAACAAGTTGTGAATCTTCATTATAAACCACAGATAAAAACAATTAAGAAAAACAAGTACATGGAAAAATACACAAGGTCAGTAATAGGCGGCCTTATCAAAGCGATCTCTTCTAGGCAACCTTTTTACAAAAGAAAATCAGCAAGGCAATTACAGCGGGTGGTGCTATATAAAAATAAATAGTACCTACCTCTAATATAAATTATTTGAATTAGAATTTAGAATTTAGAATTTGAATTTTAAACAATACACATCATGAAACACTCACAAATAAATTATAGTTATACATCAATATACTTGTAGGAGCCAGTTAGCCCTTACACTTGCTTTATAATGTTGGAGTGCGTAGAAAGAACGGAGATGTTAAGTTGAAGTTGAATGGATTTATTGTAGCACAAGTTATAAACAATTTATTTTTCACCTCACTAGCTCGGAAAGCCCTTTTTCTTTGTTTGACATCTATTGAGAAAATCGCTTTTTATCCACATGTGAAGAAAGAGTTTTGACATTTGAAGGCAGCTTAAAGTGATATTTGACAGCTAACAAAACGTAAAACGTTAAAAGTGCTGAATTTTTAACATCACAATTAATGAATTGCATTGAGTAAAAAACACTAAATTCAGTCTTACAACTTTATTTTAATTCATAAATATCAGCATTCAACATTAACCTTCATTCTTGTTGTAAAAACAGATAAAATGTTATGACAGTCCAAGTAAGTCGATGTGCGAACAAAACGCATCAGAAATAATAATAAAAAAACTTACTTAAGTCAAAACTTTTCAATTACGCCGTCAACGTTAAATATTCGCATGTTTTTCTAGTTATTTGTTACTAAAATGAGTGATTCGAGTGACGAAGACGTATACACCTGTGGAATTACGGGAAACCGTGCAAAACGCGGAATTGAGCTGATTGCCTGTAAAATCCCGTTTAAGATACATGAAAGCGTTTGACCTTTTCAATACATGGAGACACAAAAAAGGTGCAAAATTTAAACCTTTTCTTATTTTCCTCGCTGTAGTGAGGTGAAAAGTTTTGTGTTATACACGGGTGAAAAGTTATTTTACGTCTCGTGTGTTGAAACACTCGCTATCGAAAGGATTCTATTTTTGAACCACTCGCTTCGCTCGTGGTCAATCATAGAATCCTTTCGATAGCTTGTGTTTCAAATGAACACTCGCAGGTAAAATACAACTTTCCCCCCTTGTATAACAAATAACTATTTAATTGATAGGCCGTTCCTTCCTTTGATGCGTGTGTGTCACGCGAGTTAGTTATGCACACCTCAATACGACTAAAAATAGTATATTATTAAATGCGCGACCCGAAAGTAGGTCGCAGCGTAAACAGAAAAATGTACAGTCGAAACTGTACAATACTCGTGTTCCCTAGCTAGTAGGTACTTTTCAAAGCGTGATTAAAATCAGAACCAAAATGTTTAGGCTATTTCGTACGAAAGCCGTAAAGGGTTCATTTAGTCCGACTGTATGAAGGTGGTTGATGTCGAACGTCCTGTGTGTACGTCTAACTAATAGTAATATTAGCATTAATATTAGGGTGAGTGGGGGAAGCTGAAAAACACTTGGGTGCTACGAGTAGTTTTTCATCTTACACTGCTTTTCATCTTACCCCCACTCACTATACACTTATAAAGTTCTAAGAGGAAACTAATCTTTAAATGGCTTCGAACATGCAACCTCGAAAGTAGAGTGGCCATTTGTCCTGCTATTCGCGGGACGTCCTGTTTCTGGAGCCCTAGAGTACGCGTCCCGCAAAAAGTCCGCGCGGGACGCGGATTGTCCCGTTTTCAGGCTATTATAAGCACCGAAATTAACGTTAATTTGAATATACCGCGATTAACGCGCGAACATCGAGCATTCACTTGAGCATTCACTTGCGGCGTCGGCACTATCCTGCCCTTCCTCTTTCCTGATCTAGATTCAGTTAGATTTTTAATGTTCGCGTCATAAAACTTAAATGCTATGTGCAATAAAAATTCATCATCATTATTACAGCCGTAGGACGTCCACTGCTAGACTTAAGCCTCCCTCATTGACCAATCATTACGGTTGGAAGCGACTTGCATCTCGTTGGTGGACGTCCCACGCTGCGCTTGCCATTTCGTGGTCTCCATTCGAGAACTTTTGGGCCCCAAGGGCCATCTGTTCTGAGTGCTATATGGCCTGCCCCTTTGCTATTTTAACGAGCTAATCCGTTTGGTTTAATAAAAGTTAATCTGGTTTAATTTTTCATACCTTTCAGTACGTTGACGCCCAATATATACGTAACCAAGTCAGGCCGGTTGAAGGCGCCCGCATTTTGTACACAAGTCCCGCAATTTAATCCCAAATGTACCAAATCTGTGCACTAAGGCTGGCAACCCTACTCGAAAGCGAGGAAAGCACTAATTCGAAGATTTACTGAAACCGAACGGTGGCAAAGATAGAAAGTTTAATTTGCAGTAAATCGTTGCACACAGTTTAAGCGAGCACGTAGTAGTTGTCACTTTGCGCATACGTGTTGTGAAAATTTGTCCGAATGTTAACCGAAATATCGGGTGCCGATTCGGCTTTATAATTCTGATAATGGAGAAACTGTATAGAGTATTTGTCAATGCTACCTTCACTTTATACAATATTACTACCCTATCGTTCGGTTATCTATCGTTGATATTTACCTGTTGTATGTATAGTAACGTGTCCGTATAAACAAATTGACGTTCCAAATTTGAAATGAGTTTTTGTAAAAAGATAATTTTCAATGCAAGCTTTTTCGCTGACTGTACTTGCATTTTCATCCAACCTATACAAGTGTACAAAATTTCAAGTAAATCCGACCACTTTAAGTGGGTCAAATTCAACTTTCAAGATTTGGCCCGTACATACATACTTACATACATTGCAAGTGAATAAAAATACTTAAACTTAACTTACTTAACTCCATAATATCAATTCTGTGCACTACTAGTCTAATACATGGGTGGCACCCTTCCAATCCTTAAAGTAAAAAACAGCAAAGACTTCGCGTCTTTGGCCCCTCTGGCGACTCATTCAAAAAAAAAATACATGGGTGGCTGTCGTTTTCGTATCGCATTATGTTGATTGTCCTTATTTTTTATTTTTTATTTTTTTATGCATTACTTTGAATGACATACTAGAATACTAGATCGTTTTTCCTATTCATTTTTGCGAAGACACATTTAAAAGTCCTAAAGCATGTTCGTCCATTGATAACTCGAACATCGAATTACATAAAACGTAAGATTCCTAATATCAATTGTCCTAAGTATTATTTTGGCTATCATGAAAATGGTTACAATTATAGCACCTGAACTTTAGCATGTATGCTATAGTTACAAAGGAAAGGGGGGAAACATTTTAATACAAGTTTATGTGCTAAAGTAAGAAACTTGATTCACTCACACTATAGGTAGTGTTTCATGGTTTCTCCGTAAAAACAATATTGTCGGACCTGAACGTGGTGAAATAAAGCCTTATATAAAAGCTCAT
Source organism: Archips crataeganus (assembly GCA_947859365.1). Lineage (NCBI taxonomy): Eukaryota > Metazoa > Arthropoda > Insecta > Lepidoptera > Tortricidae > Archips > Archips crataeganus. The sequence continues at coordinate 22,751,870 of OX402048.1, forward strand.
AAAATTCAACAGAAAAGTGTCACTATCGCTGTTACTACATCCGTAATATGCAAGCGATAGGTACGGTTTTACTTTAATTAAAATTGTTCAGCAACCTCCATTGCAGGAATTCCTTTGGGAACTCGAGCGGACGAATTATTTTCAGAGAGGTTTGTATTTGAGACAAATCTTTGATAGGAATTCTGTACAATCTCTAAAGTAAACTTGGAAGTTTTTCACTTATAGTAATGATCTATACAGCGTCGGAATGTAGTTAAATAATCTAAGACGCCGAGCCAAACTCGATCGCTCAGATACAGAATTAAATGTCGATAATATGAGCTATAATGATCAACTGAAGGACATCCGTTGCATTGTGCTGCGACAAAAAGTGTGTCCGTTAAACAACTATTTATTTGACTGAAGAAATACGGTCTATTTGCGCAAACAACAAAGAAACATTGTGACATCTATCAACAGTGAATCGACTGGGTTTGAATGGACGCAGTCGGTAGGAAACAGTTGTATGCTTTATTCGCCGTTTATCTCTTTGATTATTTTTGTTTATTTATTTATAAAACATCCTTAACCTCGGGTCTTCGCCAGCGTTAAAAATGCCATTACGAAAACATTTGAAGCATCACCGGAAAGAACATGTCTAGTCAATTATTAGGGTTCCGTACCCAAAGGGTTAAAAACGGGACCCTATTACTGAGAGTTCGCTGTCCGTCCGTCTATCCGTCTGTCAGTCTGTCCGTCTGTCACCAGGCTGTATCTCAGGAACCGTGATAGCTAGACAGTTGAAATTTTCACAGGTGATGTTTTTGGGTTGCCGCTATAACAACAAATACTAAAAAAGAGAATTAAAAAAATAAAGAAGGGGGCTCCCATACAACACACATGGTACGGAACCCTTCGTGCGCGAATCCGACTCGCACTTGGCCGGTTTTAGAGTTATAGCGGTAACAATTACTATACCGTATGATAACCATTTCTTCAAAAGTGAAAAATATTTACATTAGGTACTAGCTGTTGCCCGCGACTCCGTCCGCGAAGAATAGGGGTATAAAAGATAGCCTACGACCTATTCTCAGACCTGCCGAATATAGACAAAAAAGTTCGATAGCAAATACCGTGGCACAAGATCCATTTTTCATCCAATGGTAAGTTGTTTAGTACTTTGCTTGTCGCCGCAAAGCGCGATTTGGACCGAATGTTGAGTGAACTAAAACTTTCATTGATTTTGTGTATTGGTAACACTGAGAGTGAGAGGGTGAGCGATCTTTTTTGTCACTAGACAACGGTGACTAGTTTGAAAGTTAACGGCGAAGGCGCGACTGGTAAAAAGGGCATTAACTTGTGTTGAAAGTATGTATGAAGGATAGGGGAGAAAAATTGCACTGTGCGTTTGTGTAGTGAGTAAAAGAACAACCAATGGTGAGTCCCTAAACGTTCCTTATGTAATGTCTTGCCTATTGTAGAGCAATATGATCCCAAGAATGAACCGTATAATAATCAGTCATGTTTAAGGAACAGTGCATGTTAAGCACACAGCACAAGGTAAACCTTGTATCACAACCCCGAACCGAGTGTTGGTTCAGGTCGTCAGGGCTGGCTATTAGGGCTGGCTATATTTTGTTGGGAGGCCAGTGGGCGGAAGCCCGGTTGTGATTGTAGATTATTAAGTACAAATAAAGTAAAAATTATTAGGGTTCATTCCACGATCATATTGTGCTATAAATGTGGTTACAGTTATCGTAGGTATATTGCGAAGCTATACCACACACCCCTAGTAGAAGGCGTCGCTACATTGCTAGCTCGAGGTTAAAATCTTATTTTTCTCAAACATGCTATGAAATATTGACGTTATGTTCCTTAAAATACGCCACGAACTGTCACGTTGCAGGTGCGGCTAGACGAGAGGTCAATAATGGAATTTCATACAACATTGCTGGCCAAGGCCAGCAAAGTGATTGTCTATTGTTTTATGTGACACAGCACCATGACGTTTAATAGGTCGACGTGGTCGACGTGGATGGATGGATGGAAGGACGGATGGACGGACGGATGGACGGATGGACGGACGGACGGACGGACGGACGGAGGGATGGATGGATGGATGTTGATGGATGTTGATGGATGTTGATGGATGTTGATGGATGTTGATGGATGTTGATGGATGTTGGTTGATGGATGTTGATGGATGTTGGTTGATGGATGTTGGTTGATGGATGTTGGTTGATGGATGTTGGTTGATGGATGTTGATGGATGTTGATGGATGTTGGTTGATGGATGTTGATGTATGTTGATGGATGTTGATGGATGTTGTTGGATGTTGATGGATGTTGATGGATGTTGGTTGATGGTTGTTGATGGATGTTGGTTGATGGATGTTGATGGATGTTGATGGATGTTGGTTGATGGATGTTGATGTATGTTGATGGATTTTGATGGTTGTTGATGGATGTTGATGGATGTTGATGATGTTGTTGGTGATGGTGATGGTGATGGTGATGGTGATGATGATGGCGGTGATGATGGTGGTGATGATGATGATGCATGTTTGAGAAAAACTCTATACAAGCCTTGGCCACGAACAGGGATTGCCGGCCTCGTATCTCTAGATGGCCTCGTTAACACTCGGCCATCTATAACTACTCGGCCGGCAATCCCCTATTTCGCGGCCGCTGCAGTAATGTACTATTTTAAAAAAAGTGGACTAGGCATGATCTCTCCGTGTACCTATCCTTAATTTACAGAGGCGCTACCACGAAATCCGAAAATCGAAGTTCGCGTCGCATTATCCCTCTCGCTCTCGTGTCAAATCATATTAGCGTGAGCGGGACGGCACGGAACGAAGTTCGAATTATGCACTTCGTGGTAGGGCCCCAGGTCTCAACCGGTTCTCGAGAAATTTTGAGAGCCGGTTCGGTGATCGTATGAAATTTATCGACGAACGTAAAAAATATGACATTTCAGCCATTACGAAAGAATCGTTTAAAATTTATTTTAGTACTTCACACGTTCCGGAGATTCGTCTAATATCTATCACAAGGCTTAATCTGGCTTAGAGGCTCTCATTAGTTAGGCATTTACTCCCATTCGTACGCCCTCCCCCTTCCCCTTAGTCGACACCTTCACTAATGAAGCACTTATGGTGAGTGATAGTTTGGTGTAATAAGTTCTTGTCCTGATCTTCACTTAAGAGGGTTTATACCTGCTGAGCTGGCAACGTTGCTTTTTTGTTAGTTTTTCGCATACAAATTGTTCTAATATACAAGTTAATGTGTCAACCGCTGTAAAATTGGTAGGTCTGGGAAAATAAAAAAGGCGGATTAATTGTGCCGACCGTCGCCGTCGGTGGTAGCGGAAAAGAGGCCTTTATTTATATAAAACTTGCCTTAAATACTAAATAACAGCGCCATCTCTGGGATGGCTTATCGAACTATTTACGTAGATTATTGACAAAGCAAAGAATCCTGAAGGCTGTTATACAATTCTAGAAGTTCCATCAGGTTTGGTTAGATGGCGCTTACTTAAGTCTATAGTTAAATTAATAAATTTAACAACCGCAATAATAATTCGTGATAGACTTTTATTTTCTTTAAAAACGAACAAATTATTACCTAACGGTTTTTAAAGAAAATAAAAGTCTTATCATGAATTATTATTGCAGTAGATACATTAACTTATATATTAGAACAATTTGTATACAAAACATTTTTAATTTTCATTAATTTTTTATGGAATAATCGAGAAAAACTAACAAAAATGCAACGTTGCCAGCTCAGCAGGTATAAACCCTCTTAACTCAAACGTCAATTCGTAACTTGGACAGTTTTAAATGTTCTATGAGAAATTATATGGTTTCAAAATAAAGTAGACAGCAAGTAATGTAAACAACCGAACAGTCTCCTCATGTGTGTTATGTCTCTACTTCGACATTGGCAAAATACGCCTTGCTAAAATAGCAAGGGTGAAAGCCAAGATAAAAAAAAAAAAAGTAATGTAAACGTCCCTGGTGCTCGACACTTACCCAACACATGCATCTTCAATCTTATGTCATAGTAATACAGGTGACAGATGGGTGTCATCTACTGGGCGTTGAGGTGTCGAGCATTGGTACGTTTACCTTAGGATATCTGGTTGGGACACTGGCAATATTATAATTAAATATATAAGACCATTGTAACCGTATTCTGGCAAACAAATTGATTTGATGATTGATTGATTGATGGCAACGCAAGTGCAGTCGACAAGAAGTACAACGAGTAAAAAAACTTGAAATAAAAATGATTTCTAAATAAATAAATAAATAAATAAAAATAAATATTAGGGGACAATCTTACACAAATCGACCTAGTCCCAAACTAAGCAAAGCTTGTACTATGGGTACTAGACGACGATAAACATACTTATATAGATAAATAAATACTTAAATACATAGAAAACATCCATAACTCAGGAACAAATATTCGTGCTCATCACACAAATAAATGCCCTTACCGGGATTCGAACCCAGGACCTCTTGCTTCGTAGGCAGGGTCACTACCAACTAGGCTAAGGCGGTCGTTAAAAACAACAAAAGCTTGATGATGTGATCGCGGTCTTGGTTGTATGACTGAGTTTTAAGCCGACATGAGTTTGAAATTAACAGCATTCCACATGTATGTATAATATTTAACAGCTAAGACCGTTTCAGTTTGCGCTCTAAGCTGTTTATTTAGGTATGTAAGTAATATACATTCTTAAATATTTAGCAATGCGTCATGTAAAGAAACAAACGCACAAACTTACAAAGAGATAACTCAAAATGAGTACACACTCAAGTTTAATTTTAAAGATAGTCTCAAGTTTAAGACAATTTTATTTGGGCACAAATTTTTTTTGTTATGTGAGAGTTTCAAATCAATGCCCATGAGTGTTTTCTCCACTTTTACGATATCTGCTACTTTTTAGATATGTTGTTCCGGATCGCTGTGGAAAAATCGTCACCTACTGGGTTCTAAGCGACAGGACCCAAAACGGATAAAGTGGGATAATTTGGACCATTTCGACCCATTTTGGCAAGATTTTTCGTAGGATAGAAACGGATTAAAGGAACTTAACTATCAAAACTAAACGGTACTCGTAAAAAGTCACTTTCCGAGCAAGTGTTTTGTAAAAATCTTTAACCAACAAACATCGCAATAAGTGCAAACCGTATAAAGATAAAGCCCAACAACAAATAACTTAAACGCAGAAAGACTAATCTGGATTAAATTGCGATCTTTATTTAGCGAGATTTTGCTGCTATAATGACACAAGAACATCCGCGTAGGAACATCTACGTTCTGTCATTGCTTTTCAACACTCTTTTTAATCCTTCCGCCCCTTTATACCTTTCCGAGCGTTTCAGCTACTTGGCTGAAGGAAGCCAGCATCGTTTGCGGTCGAGTACCAATCTCCTTTTGGCCTGTCCTTCTACTTCTTCCAAAATTTACTCAAAATCATTTACTGTGCAATCTGCTGGACTGTGGAATCGATTACCCACCTCCATTAGGCAATCTCCCTCCGTGGTGTCGTTCAGGGAAGCTTTGAAGAAGATGTGGCTCACACCATCACTTTAATATAATGAGAACACTGCTTATTTATTGTATGTATTTTGCATATATATGTTGTATATGGTAGTATATTTTTATTAGGTTTCTTTATATTATGAGTTTATGTATTGTATTTACTAAAAGTTGTATTGTAGCCTTTGCTTTGTCCGACTGTATTATTTTGACTTACTCTTTGTCGGTCCCTTACTAAATGCTCCTTTCATCCACTCAAGGGTTGACTGGTAGGGTTCCCTTCAAGGGATAAGTTCGCCTTTGTACATGCATTTCAACGGTTGTCAATAATGTATTTCTTTTTTTCCTTATTTTTGTACAATTAAGAGTTTACATACATACATACATACAAGACACGTACCGACAATACTTTATTACGCTATGCGTAGACGCTGAAATACAATACCGTTTATTTTCACGTTTACACTGGGGCTCACAGTGAGCCTGCTCACATTCGGCGGCACAGTCAGTTTGGTTTGAACACGGCCTAGTAGTATTTTTTTTGTACGGGTCTCTCCTGTGGACATGGTTAAAGTTGAGGGCCAAAATTTTTTAGTCAAGTCAAGTTTTAGTCAAGTCTGTGTGTGTGTGTGTGTGTCTGTCTGTCTATGTGTCTGTCTGTGACATGTGGTGTGAACGGGTGAACAGATTTGGATGCGTTTTATTTATTGGAAAGCAGGTTTCTTAGCAATGGTCCTTAGACATGTTTCGCTAAAATTGGTTCAGTCGTTTCAAAGTTATCAGCTCTTTTGTAAGCCGCGGAAGGGATCTTAGACGCATTAAGGGCATTTACTTTATTTTCAAACATTATAAAACTTTTGTTTTTTTTACGCTGTGTACGACCGTTAAACATAAATATTGTCTCTACTCCATAAACATAAGTCAACATACTTAATTGTCCAAACTTTCACATTTATTTTATTAGTACGATAATCATTGATCGGTTCTTTACATTACCAAAGTAAACTTCGATTAGAATTTAGTGTAAACCATCGAAAACTTTACGGTCCGGGCAAATTGATTGCTTCCGTAACGCAATGATGCCTTCATTAGTGGTTCCCTACTAACGATGGAGAGTCGACCGCTTTTCCCAAATTCACAAAGTTCTCGATACCCACAGGAATTTGATTATTCATCATCATAATAGACGCCGACGACCTGCTTTGACGATATGTTTGGCGAGCCTTGGGGGAGGCCTATGTTCAGCAGTGGACGTCTTTCGTCTGAAATGATGATGATAATATAATCGCCCATAAACTATCCACTGCAGAATAAGAAGACTTGGCCCGTGGTTCACTCACAACACATGAATAAATACGGAGCAGAATAAAAGCTACCGAACAGAGCTCGAAATTCTTACCTATTATCATAGGGTTGTCGCTCGGTAAAAAGAAAAATTAAAAATCAACATATTTTATTCAAATAAGTACTTAAGTATCTAATATCTGTATATCTACAAACACTACAACAGGTAGGCATCTTTAAAAACAACCGAACACCCGAACTATGTAGCTAAACGCTAAACGGTCGCGTCGTCGCTGGCGGCACACCTGAACTTTGTCTACTCACTGAGCTAGTTCAAACCGGTTTGTCTCCGAGCGGGCGCCGGTGCACGCCCCCCCCGTCCTGTCTGTGACAGGTCACGCACACATATGTTGTGCGTGTAGTAGTGTAATGCGTGCGCGACGTTGTTTGAACTTTTTCTTCTGTTCCGTATTTATTCATGTGCTCACAATGTTTTCCTGCACCGTAAAACTCATGGTAAATTTCAAATGTAAATTTGCACATTAATTCCGTAAAACTCAGAAGTGCGAGCCCGGGCTTGAATTCACAGCCCTCTGGTTGAGACACCATAGATCACACCACTAAACTACTTTAAAACACTTTGATGACATTGAACGAAAATTATTTTTATATTCCTTCGTTAGGCCTGAAACGGTCGACAATTTTATTAAGTAACGTGTGTAGTCTTTCTACTTTACCAACGGTGTCAGGTGGTCACGAAGTAGTTTTATTTGTGTTTGTTTTTGATATCAACCAGTTATAATATCCAAGCAAATAAATCTTAATAGATGTTTAATCTGCTGTAAACATATCGCGATTTTATCAAACTACGTACACACCGTTACCATAACCGGATCACTATCTCTACCTTCAGAAACTTTATTTCTTGATTTCTGTATTGAATTTTACAATTTTCCCGTTAAGAATTATTTTATTTTAGTAACTATTGTATGGTAGCCCGTGGTGGCCTAGTGGTTTTAGGAAATTAAATTCCTTGACTTTACCGAGCAACGTGTCGAATTTAACGGAAATAAAAAAACCACGGTGTGTAATATGGCCTCTAGTCTTAAGGTACTTTTCACTTCTCATGCTCTTAAAATGTTACTTTAGTCTCTGTATATCGGGACTAAAGCTCTTTTTTGATCTCTAGGGATTAAAGTAATTTTTTTTTAATTTACTTTGGAAAATGTTCAGACTGCCAAACACGGTGTTTGTGAATGGAGGATTATCGCCATTTTCAGTGACTAGGCATAGACTATTGCAAAGCCTTCCACAGACCGAAGCGCGCTGCGGATGCTCCGTGACATCGCGCGCATGCCTCACGCCGCTTCGGTCTGTGGAAGCCTTTAAGGGCGTGGAAATAACCTCAACGTTTTATCGAAGGTTGAGTGAATGCGTCACAACGTTCTGATACGATTAAACTGATCAAGTGTTGCCATGCATACTTCCGGTTTGTATACCTATCTAGGTTTTGTTGCGAACTACATTTTCCGCTGGCGTTCGTGTCATCACAATGTGTTGTTTGTTTTTTTTGTGTTTAGTTTTTAAATGGGTCCCACTGAAAAACAGCGTTGCGGCTTGCCGCAACATTATGCTGAGTGGGGCCCAATTTATACTATTCGATGATTTTTATTTGTATCTTTTCCTGTCAACTGTATTTCCTGTGTATCGACTAAGTATGTGTAAATAAACATCTCTCTCTCTCTCTCTCTCTCTCTCTCTCAAAATTACAACTGTGCTATAATATTTAAAATAAAAAGATTTACTTTCGTGAAACATGATAAATGAGTGATTATGAATATTAATCTATTTAATTATATTAAGGATGAATTAATTTTATTATGCAGACCTAGTCTAGTTAGTTTTAAAATAGTTTTCTAGTTTGAATCTGTTTGCTGAATATGCAAGCATTTAAGGCGTCACTAGTCACTTTACAAAAAAAATATATAAAAGAAAAGAAAAAACCGCGGGATAAAGTTTTTTTCTCAAACATGCTATGAAATATTGACGTTATGTTCCTTAAAATACGCCACGAACTGTCACGTTGCAGGTGCGGCTAGACGAGAGGTCAATAATGGAATATCATACAACATTGCTGGCCAAGGCCAGCAAAGTGATCGTCTATTGTTTTATGTGACACAGCACCATGACGTTTAATAGGTCGACGTGGTCGACGTGGATGGATGGATGGACGGACGGATGGACGGACGGACGGACGGACGGACGGAGGGATGGATGGATGGATGTTGATGGATGGATGGATGGATGGATGTTGATGGATGTTGATGGGTGTTGATGGATGTTGATGGATGTTGATGGATGTTGATGGATGTTGGTTGATGGATGTTGATGGATGTTGGTTGATGGATGTTGGTTAATGGATGTTGATGGATGTTGATGGATGTTGATGGATGTTGATGGATGTTGGTTGATGGTTGTTGATGGATGTTGATGGATGTTGGTTGATGGATGTTGATGTATGTTGATGGATGTTGATGGATGTTGTTGGATGTTGATGGATGTTGATGGATGTTGATGGTTGTTGATGGATGTTGATGGATGGATGGATGGATGTTGATGGATGTTCTTGTTCATGGATGTTGACGGATGTTGATGGATGTTGATGGATGTTGATGGATGTTGATGATGTTGTTGGTGATGGTGATGGTGATAGTGATGGTGATGGTGATGATGATGGCGGTGATGATGGTGGTGATGATGATGATGCATGTTTGAGAAAAACTCTATACAAGCCTTGGCCACGAACAGGGATTGCCGGCCTCGTATCTCTAGATGGCCTCGTTAACACTCGGCCATCTATAACTACTCGGCCGGCAATCCTCTATTTCGCGGCCGCTGCAGTAATGTACTATTGCTAAGTATACATATAGTATTTGCATTTAGAACAGATGTCCATTATTCGTATTGAGCGTTCGTTGTAAAAAAGTAGTAATGTAATTTTGTAAGAAACGCGGTCGTTTTTTTTCCTCGCATTCTAAGTGAAAAGTAGAGTGTTTCACGCGAGACTAAACAATCATAATGACACGCGAATTATAGCCACCCTCGCTGTGATCGGGTGGATAAATATCTTGTGTCATTATGACTTGTTTTAGTCCCTTGTTGAACAATCTACTATTACAACTGCACTTCAATGTCCTCCTTAGTTAAACAACTTTTCTTTTGCAGGGTCTTCGGGTAACGACCATCATCGGCTCATTCGGGACATGCCTCGGCTCGTGGATGAAGGTGTTCTCCGTGCCTCAGGACATGTTCTGGCTCGGCTTCGCTGGCCAGACCGTGGTGGCCATCTCCCAGGTGTTCATCTTGAACGTGCCGCCGCGCCTGGCTGCCGTCTGGTTTGGAGCTGATCAGGTGTCGGTGGCCTGCAGCATCGGAGTGTTTGGAAATCAGGTGAGTGAATTTAGAGTCGTGAAAAAGCGTGGTGGCCCAATGGTTTGACTTATGGCCTCTCGTGCAGAGGGTCATGGGTTCAAGTCTCGGTCCTCTGACTTTTTCGGAATTTATGTGCGAAATTACATTTGAAATTTGCCATGAGCTTTATGGTGAAGGAAAACATCGTAAGAAAACCAGCACTCACCTGAGATGAAATTCGATGGTGCGCGTGAAGCTCCCGATCTGCACTGGGCCCGCGTGGGAACTATGGTCCAAGTCCTCGTATTCTGAGAGGAGGCCTGTGCCCTGCAGTGGGACGTATAATATACTGCGATGATGGTGATGATTATAAATAGTGCAGAGTAGGACAATCTATCCGTTATCTTGCTGCCTTGATTGATAGCAGAGGAGTAAAGAGAAAAAGTTCCTCTGTTATATTCCTGCCTTAGGCTGCATTTCCACCAGAGATGTGCGAGGTAGCTAAGCGGTGCGAGGCTGTGTAACGAGGATGTGTAACGGTGTGAATGTTTCCACCAAAGATGTGCGAGGTAGCTGAGCGGTGCCAGGATGCTTAGCGAGGATGTGTAGCGCGCTCTTTTCAAATAAGCGGGCGGGGTGCGGTGAGGCGGGAGCGGAGCAACGCCGCCTGGCAACACATCCCTCGCAACACATTCCTCGCACACGTTCCTCGCACACATCTTTCCCTTCTTTTGTTTTGTATGTACAAAAACCTCGCTCCGCTGAGCTGTTTCCACCAGAGCCGAGCTGAGCAAGGATAGGTAAATTAAGTGTTTCTATTGGTTCATGACAAACACATCCCTCGCAACGCATCCTCGCACAGCTCCGGTGGATACGCAGCCTTAAACGGATTATACACCCGTGTCGCTACAAAGTCTAAGTCACAAATAGAACTAAGTACCTGTATCGCGTTAAGACTTACACTCAATAGGACTAGTAGGATTAAGATAAAAATGCATTGGGACCAAAAAGCTTGGGCCTTATACGCGTTATGCTAAAACGCATTATTTTCAAAACGTGTTGGGCTTAAATAAAACGCATTAGAACTAAAACGCAAATCATTGTTACTGATTTGAAGCTGTTTTATTTTATTTTGAAAACTTTTGAAATCGACATAATTTATTTGGTATCATCTGCAAGTAGGTACATTCTACGCCCTTTTTTATTTAGGTGTACCAATGTGAATGAATGTGTGAAGAGTCCTGTTTCACTGACTAACTCATCCAGCAGTTTTAAAAATTTAGATTCATTATTATGTAAATATAATACGCTAGCTGTTGCCTACGACTTGCCTAATGCATAGTTTTAGTGATCTAAAACCATCTTCACATTATTGTCTTTTAAATGCCACCGGTTATTTGGTATATCGGTTGGTTGGTTTCATTCAAAGTTGCAATGGACGCAGCCCGAAACATTTTTTGTTTTATATATTTTATTATGCACGGTGATTTTTAATCGGCGATCAGAAGTTGAAAAATATTAATCCCTGGCTGAAATCGAATTTAATAGACGAGGTCTCGAGCAATCAAGTCTCTGCATAATTAAAATAAAAAACGTTATTGTTAAAACTTTCTCCATCCACCTAATGCATGGGCATCCTACATCTGTTGAAGTTGGGTAGTTTCGTCAAGTGTCATCGCTTTGGCGGGAAATTTGAAAGGTCTCACGTCAAAGTTTGTATGAAACTGACTTGTCTAAGGATTCGATTTGTAGCATTCGAACATGGCGGATGTAGACAGTATCTAATTTTGGTATTTCTGTTTCTTTGGCTAGTTGAAGTATAATTTTGATAGTGTTTTATGCGGCGATTAATCTTAATTAACAGTGATCACAAAATTCTATATTGCTCTCGTGTCTGACATTTTTTAATGCGCAAGTTGTCTCCATGTGGTTTCTGGAATTTCTCTATCAAGTTGCAGAAACTACAATCACTGTACAACGTCGCTCCCAAGAGAGCTTACTTCGACACTGGCGAAATTGTCCTACCTTTAAAGTGGGACAGAAGCCATATTTTTAAAAAAGAAGAAGACTTGTCTAAGAGGTTTTAGGGTCATAGATGGAGCCATGAGTAAGGTGACAATGATTTTAATCACAAAAATATTTTCCAAATTATCATTATTTAAAAAAAGTAAACATTGTGTTTCATGTAATTGCAACTACAAAAACTGGTTGGTTGCTGACCACCGAATGAAAATCATCGTGTCTGTGTAAAGCAACGTCGTCAATCAACACATTTTTGAAATTTCCTTGAATTTACTGACCTATTTCATTTATAAATGCCGTCTTTGACAGCTGCCTCGAAACTCAGTGTAATAACGCTAAATCATCTCATCGTTTTACCTAAAAATATTACGATCCTCGAAAGATAAACGATATTTTTAGACACTTTGATCCCGTAATAAGATGAGCGCGGAATGAAAAAATCCAATCACAACTTTACCTAATCTAAAGAGATAGTCGCTATTAGGTTAATAATCTTGATAATGGAATTTTTAATAGGCTGGGAAGTCGGAACAAAGGAACTGATTAGGCCAAGTTGTTAGATGGTAAACTATGGTAATGAGAGTGGTGTACTGGCTTCATCAGTATGCAGGGTCTTTTGATAGTTCGTAAGGTTTTTAATCTATTGGTGTGTTATACACCGTGGGTATGACAAATCGTCAAATATAACACAAATTTCTGATTCCGTCAGAAGTATAAAACATTAATTAACCGGGTTTAATCGGTGATTTTAATTTCCTTTTTTTTTTCAATGAACTGAAACAATTATTTTGCTCACCCACGACCTTGCGACAGTTACGTTTATGTAAGACATGCGTGTTCATGCAGTTCCTCCAGCTCCACACAGTAACGAACACACACAAATCACACAAACCCAACTATCACCACCACCAAGGTTATCAGGTTATCATTGAGTTTTAGGACACCGTATAAAGGAAAAAATCCGAAAATCACTGAGCCGGTAAAAACTCATTTTGTCCCACTAATATTATAAACCTGCGCCATCCGCATCCAAACGAGAAAGTTAGTATGGAAGAAAGGATGGTGAATGTGTGGATATTTGTTTTTCTCAAAAATATCCGTAAAAGTTGACATTATTCTTTACATATCAGAACGTGAAGTGCATAGTTTATGGTCAGTAAAAAAATTAAAAAGTTAAAAACATTGCAGGCTCGATAAACTCGACAACAATGTCGCATACAAATTCCATTATTGTCGAGTCTCAAACTTTTTAAAAAGTTAAAACAGCCATGGCAATAAGTTGGCACTATTCGTATACAGCCAATTCAAATGACCGGTATCAGTTGTTTTGTTGGAACTCCAGACTTTTTTTATTGTGTTTGAAACAGCTTGTGGTGTTTTCGGTAGAAAAAAACACCTGCAGTTTTTTTTAATGAAAAAAGGCGGGAAAGGGTATAATGACATTTAATTTTAAGTGATTTTCAATTATTTGTACCTATTTAAGTTCATAAAAGAAAGAAAGAAAGAAAAGAAAAGAAAGAAAAACATTTATTTTATAACAACAATAACACATACACGAGGCAAAAATAAGAGTACAAACATACGTATAGACATAGACATAGAAATGTACATATTAGTGCTGCTACAAAAAGGGACCCGGCTCAGCATGTTGCTAGTTAAAAACCAGCACTGGTCTTCCGCCGGGCCACAGTACCTACAGCAACATCACGGAAGGCCACACAAAACAGACACAAATTATATAATTATTATAAAAAAAGAAAAACATATCATTCTAACATAAAACTATCTGACTACGGAACCCTAAAAACTAAACATTCAAGCATTCAAGGCTACCACAGACCGAAGCGCGGGGCGCGCGCGCGACGGCAACGAAAACGCTTCGGTCTGTGGTGGCCCTAAAATAATTGGCTGAATGTTCCTGAGACCTATGCCTCTTCCTAGCGAAACACGGAACACTAAAGAAACAAAAAAAAAGAAAAAAGTATTAGAAGAAACAACAACAACAACCCAATCATAACCCGATTAAACTAAATAAAAGTTAATTCTGTTTTTTTTCCTTCACCATTTTTGAGAAAAGCTTTATATTAGTCTCGGCTGGAATAGCAATTGCTGGCTTCGTATTAGTTAAACGGACTCGCAAGCTCGTCCGTTTAATACCTACTCATACTCAGCCAGCAATTGCCTGCTTCCAGGCCACAACAATAATGTACTATTACTCTTTCACGCTAAAACGGTTTAACGGATTCTGATAGAAATTGGCACACAGATAGTTTACAATCTGGATTAACATACATGATACTTTAGAAAAAAAAACATTGTTGTCACGGGATTAGCGATAAACGAATTCCTTGCAGTCGGAGACGGGGGTAAAAGCCAGTTAATCATAAAAGTACTTTCAAACCGTCTCAGTCATCATCATCATCATCATCATTCCAGCCTATATACGTCCCACTGCAGAGCACAGGTCTCCTCTCAGAATGAGAGGGCTTGGGCCGTTTTTCCCACACGGGCCCAGTGTGGATTGGGCAAATCACACACATCGGGCCACCACCACCATTAAATTTCTTCGCAGGTGTATACAGGTTTCTTCACGATGTTTTCCTACACCGTAAAGCTCATGGTAAATTTCAGCACATAAAGTCCGAAAAACTCGAGTTGCGAGCCCGGATTCGAACCGACGACCCTTTGCTTGAGAGGCAATAGGTCAATTACTAAAATCGCTGTCAATTGAAATTGCGAACAATGTAAATAAACCATTTAATGAAATATCCATTATTCTAGCACTTGTTTATTGTTTTAATGGTTTAGGATAGTGTTGTGGTAAGTATTGATTAAATAACACACGGATTTAGCAATATTTGATGAGGGAAAATGGAAATTAAAGACATTTTAAATACAAGGTTTGTTTACATTGTTTGCAATTTCAATTGACTGATAGTTTAGGTCACCACGGCGGTTTTCCTTTTTAATAATGATTAAGTGAACAGCACAAGTCGGCTAAGCACTACCGACACCAATTAAACGACTCTGACTTTATAGCGTTCAGTCGGATCGACAATAAATGTCCTCATTAACAACTGCCGCACCTTCGTGCTAAATGAACTAAGTTCCTTTCGAAATGCCAGTCGTTAAAGGTCCTTTTAAGCCGTCCAAGAGTTAGAAGATTGAAAGAATGTTCGTGACCTGACTGTTTTAACTTTGCGGCTGTTCATAATCAAAACTTTGTACGCAAGTTTTTTCTATTTTATGAAAACGTATTTCTGAACTTACGGGTATAATTTAGCTTTAATCTTTAATATTCACTCTTCAATCTTAAATTTTTAATCTTAAATTTTCAATCTTAAATCTTACATATTTCAAACTAAATACGAACTGAAATATAGATGCACAGAAAAAACCCCAGAAAAAAGACCAGTGCTGGGAATCGAACCCAGGTCCTCAGCGTTCCGTGCTGCGTGCTTACCCCTACACCATCACTGGTCTAGAAGTTAGCGACGAATTTTTCCCATACATCGTACACTTCAGTCTGTTATAATCACATTATGCAGTGATAAAGCGCGCATCTATGTTATGCCCTCTACCGAGAGACTTTAACACTCCTTCGGAGCTAACCGCTCGCCTGGACCAAGAGATGGCGCTACTAAGCCAACTTTTACAAGTTAAGTATGAAGTATCTTTTTCTATTTTTTTTTTTCAACTTCATTGTTCTTTTTTCTGGGGTTTTTTCTGTGCATCTATATTTCAGTTTGTATTTAGTTTGAAATATATGGTTTCACGGGATGACCGTAAAAGTAATAAAAGGTGAAGTTGAAAATAAAAAATAGAAAAAGATACTTCATACTTAGCTTAAATCTTACATTTTCAATCTTCAATCTTTAATATTTATCCATTTCAATATAATATAATAAATGCGAAAGTGTATCCGTCTGTCTGTTACCTCTTCACACTTAAAAAGCTGAACCGATTTAGATGGAAGTTGGTATGGAAATAGTTTGAGACACTGGGAAGGACATAGAATAGATTTTATTCCGGAAAATTGGATAGTTCCCGTGGGATAGCGATAAACTGTGTGTGTGCGTGTCCACTGTACGTGTTTGTGTATGGGATTTTGTTAATCTTTGAAGCTAAAATGGACGGATTTGGACGAAATTTGACAGGGCCGGATTTAGGGGAGGGCAACCGGGGCATCCACAATAGAAGGGCCCCCCCACAATAGAAGCTTCGAAAAAAAATTTCAAATTCTGACGAGTAATTATTTGTATAGGTAATCATCATCATCATCCCAGCTTATATAGGTATACGTTCCACTGTAGGGCACAGGCCTCCTCTCAGAATGAGAGGGCTTGGGCCGTAGATCCTACGCGGGTCCAGTGCGGATTGGCAACTTCACACACACCATTGAATTTCTTCGCAGGTGTATGCAGTTGCCGGTTTCCTCACGATGTTATCCATCGCCGTAAAGCTCATGGTAAATTTCAAATGTAATTTCGCACATAAATTCCGAAAAACTCAGAGGTGCGAGCCGGGATTTGAACCCACAACCCTCTGCTTGAGAGACCATAGGTCAAACCACTAGGCCCCCACGGCTTTTTTATTATTTGGATATTATGTAGAAAATAATTTGTGGACGGGCCCTCCACTCCTTTTATGCCCCCAGGCCTCCAGACCTCTAAATCCGGCCCTTAAATTTGGTATGCAGCTAGCTGGTTATCTGGAACAACAGTACTAAAGGCTTGTGTGTATGGGTGTTCAACAGTCATTACAGGATCACTTTGTTCTCAGCCTATCTGTTTGTCAAGACCCCTTATCTCAGGAATGCATCGAGGTGTCAAGTTGAAATTAATGTCAAACATTCAAGTCTATATTATGAGCTGTAAAAATTCACGTGATCATGAGATTTATGCGATTCTTCGTTTTGAAATGTATTCTCATACAAAAACCATTAGAGGTAAAAACCTAGGTATTATCAAGGATGATATAGACCGGATTAGCAGTCACCTTATACGATCGGCCGCGGTTTTTGTAGTTCGATTAGGTATTAAATCTAGATGGCGCTGAAATATAGCCAGAAGCTTTGAAGGCAAAACAATAAGACTACAGATGTTTCGTATTACTACAAATGTATTATTTTTCAAAAATATTGCATAATAATACATTTTGCAGTGATATGAAATATCTGTAGTCTTATTGTTTTGCCTTCAAAGCCTCTGGCTATATTTCAGCGCCATCTAGATTTAATAATCGAACTACAAAAACCGCGGCCGATCCGTACTATGGCGACTGCCAATCCAGTCTATATCATCTTTGGTATTATGAAATTTGGGGCAAGAAGCAAAGCACATAAGTAGGTAAAGGATACAATACAATGCGAAAACCACTTAACCGCAAACAATAATTTTGAGGTTCATAGATCCATTTGCTTCGGAGTACAATCTTATTTTTGGCTGGTTATAGATTCGGATGGTTTTAAGTAGTGGTAACCTAGTGGCTTAGCAGAGGGTCGTGAGTAACCGGGCTTGCATCTATGAATTTTTCGAAACTTATGTGCGGTACATTAGTAATCTACCATGAGCCCACGTTAGAGGAAACGTGCAGACACCTACGAAGATATTCAATGGTGTGTGTGTAAAGTTCCTAATTGGTAAGGAACTCAATGCTGACATTGGGTCCGCATGAGAACTATCATTCTGAGAGAAGGCCTGTGCCTTTTGGGACGTATATAAGCTGTAATGATGATGATGATGATAATGGTAATGATATATTTGAAAGCGATGCCTCAGCACAAGCCAGCATGAGTGATAGACGCCCAATAACTAGTATATATATAGTTAAGGTAGATTATCAGGTCCACTCCGGTTGGCACTTCCTACTGAGGCACCGGTGTCAAAGAGATCAGAAGTTATGTTGTTTCTTTTTTGGAGTCTGCGCATGTTTTATTACCTATATAATTTTTTCCGCACCCGGTTTTCACTTTTTTTCAACTTTTCTTACCAAGTCTTCGCTTTGACCAGCTGTTTGCGTCGGGGTCAAAGTTAAATCGAAATCTGTCTCAGGGCTCAAACTCAACCTGTTTGGAGAAATAGGCTACTTTCCTAACTAGTCAGTCTTTTAGATTATCAAAAAATATTGGACACGTATTTTTTATTTTGTCAATTAAACAAAAAATTACGAAGATATGGCGCGTTGAAGTTTCGCGTGACGTCACTTGTTCCTACACTTTGTATGAGCGTTTTAGGAACAAGTGACGTCACGCCTCGTCACGCGGAAGTTCAACGCGCCATATCTTCGTCATTTTTTGTTTAATTGTCAAAAGAAAAATTACGTGTCTAATATTTTTTGATAATGTAAAATACGGACTAATAAGAATTATTATTTTTTTACCTAGGAAACATCCCTATTGAAATGGGTCTGTTATTTTAGACTGCTCTCTAACATTATATTAAAATAAATCAAATCGGAGCCAGACAGTTGGGTACCATTCCTTGTTAGCTAAACGATATACCTTAGATGTTGAGATAGGCTAAGATGAAGGTCATCAAGTGGAATTCCAGTTGATACGTTGCCACTCTACTAGTACAGCATCACCCCAACGACCCATCGTTTACTTACATCTCTACAGCCAGCACCAATTAACCCGTGGAACGTCCCGCGCGCCGCTCTGGCGCGTAACTTTTTCGGGCCGGTAGCGTCCCGCGCGCCGCAGTGGCGCGTAACGAATTGTTCGTGATTGGCCAATTTATTTTATTAGTTTCGTTTAACATTCAGGCTATTGGCTATATTTTTCCAAGTCTGTTGTCATTTTTGCCTCAAACTAATTTTTATTGGTCAAAATTCAAGCATCCGTTGATTTTTGGTGAATTAATAAAAATGTAACGGCAAACAAATTTTGCACCAGTCCGATACAATCTGTTACGGGTGCGAGTTGTGCGGGTTTGTTTTTGTGGAGTGAAAAGTATTAATATGGTAAACTATTGTGTGTAATCGATTCTTAAACTAATTATGTTCAAAATAGTGTAGTGGCAGTAGTGGAAATGTGGTATGTGTCAGTAAATTTAGCTATGTGGCAAAATGTTTTGAGGTTAGAGTGAAAATAATTGAAACGAAACAATAATACATTATTTTCGTTACTATCGGGTGAGTTAGAAATAGCAATGATATTTTAGAAACCCAGTGTGTAATCTCAGCTTTCTAACGATATATAACATTCAGTATATAATTATCGTATAAAAGCACAATTTCGTTTTTTCTAGCATGTAGTACGTAAACAGAATGAACCAAAAATCGTTGGTCGCGTAGGGCATTTAGCGTGAACGGTGGCCGATCGCGCGACGGGTTAACTTTCTCGTCACACCAACGAAGCGCATCAACAAAGTCTTGGAAAACTCCAATTACTTAAGAATTCATTGACTCAGAGCTGGCAGGCACTGATAAGGACACGCAAGCCATTACCAACCCTAGCCCTATCAGGCTAACGGCCAATATTCTGTGAGGCTACGCGGCCAATTTCGAAGGTTTCCAGCCCAAGTTAGTTGCCTGCGTTCTGTTTGTGCTTCTTACTTGTAGAGTACCTAATGGTAGGTTTACACGGACCACTTAGGTATAGTTTACCAAGTATAAGAAATCATCATCATCATTTCAGCCGAAAGACGTCCACTGCTGAACATAGGCCTCTCCCAAGGCTCGCCAAACAGATCGGTCCCGCGCCATCCGCATCCAACGCGATCCCGCAACCTTAACCAGGTCGTCGCTCCATATTGTTGGAGGCCTACCTATAGCGTAAGAAATAAATAAATTAAAAAAACTAAAAAACACGCTTTAAAAAATAAAAAATAAATTTTAATAAATTTCAATTCACTATTCTTATAGTGCAGTAAAAAATCTTAATAAGCAATTATTATATTGTTATATCCAGATCAAAATTTGTAAACAATTCTAAATATTGATAAAATAAATAATAATAGTTTAAAATATTTTATTGTAAAAAAAGCGTGGGGTGCATGGTGTCAATTGTCAAGGATTATCATTTTGATAGCATCTTAAAAAGCACCCCACGCTTTTTTTACAATAAAAAATTTTAAACTATTATTATTTATTTTATCAATATTTAGATTGTTTACAAATTTTGATCTGGATATAACAATATAATAATTGCTTATTAAGATTTTTTTACTGCACTATAAGAATATTGAATTGAAATTTATTGAAATTTATTTTTTATTTTTTAAAGCGTGTTTTTTAGTTTTTTTAAACTATTATTTATTTTCTATTTTTTAGTAGCATTTTTTTTCTTTCTAATTTTACCCCCCTCACCTACAACCCCCAAACCCCCTAAACCCAACCCCCCAACATCCCCCACCCCATTTCCCCAAACCCCACCCTTACCCCCAATCCCCTAAACCCCCCTTACCCCTCTCCTCATTTTACAAACCCCCGAACCACCTAAACCCAACCCCCCTAACACCGAACCCCCCAAACACCCGGAACCCCCCCCTCCCCCACCCCACCATCTGCCCCCCAACCCCTCCCCCCCACCCCGCCACCTACCGCCCCCCCCTTCCAGTTCCATCATCAAACCCTTGTTACCATCTAGGCCTCTTACCCCCTCCCCATTTCCCACAACCCCCCAAAATCACTTACCCCCGAACCCGCCAACACCCCCACCCTATTCCCCGTAAACCCCCCCCATCTCCTAACCCCAACCGCCACACCCTAACCCCCAACCCTCTAAACCCCCGACCCCCTTACCCATACCCCATTCCCCCCCCACCCCGCCACCTACCCCCCTTCCAGCTCCATCATCAGACCCTTGTTACCATCTAGGACCAAAGTACTCGTCAAAACGAATCAAACGAGCCCAAACTCGATGGGGTTGTTTCGTTTTATTGTGGAGTGCCTTTGGCCATCTTCCAGCTCCATCATCAGACCCTGGATACCATCTAGGATCAAAGTGCTCGTCAAGACGAATCAAACGAGCCCAAACTCGACGGGGTTGTGTAGTTTTATTGTGGAGTGCCTTTGGCCATCTTCCAGCTCCATCATCAGACCCTGGTTACCATCTGAGATCAAAGTGCTCGTCAAGACGAATCAAACGAGCCCAAACTCGACGGGATTGTGTTGTTTTATTACATAGTTCCTATGGCCACCATCCAGCTCCATCATCAGATCAGCTCCATGTTACAATAATATTGCATTGTCATCCAATTTACACATATGTGCAAAATTTCAGCTCAATCGGAAACCGGGAAGTGGGTCAAAATCGCGCCCTAAGGAGTCGGTTACAAACATACATACAAACATACAGGTGAAGCTAATATAAAGCGTGTAAAAATAGGAAATAAGAAACGTTTATTGTTTAAAACCGTGTACAAATTGTGTTATCATTTATTCATGAAAAAGATTCAACTGTTTACCCATTTCGGACGTAAAAGTTAATTACTTATTTTTTTTCACATGAATTTTAGTATTTATTAGAAAAATATTAATTTAGGTTATATAAAAGCACTAGCACACTAAAAAATTGTTTCAGTTTATTTTTGAATTGCGCTCCATCTAACGATTTTAAGACGTGATGGCCTAGTGGTTTGACCTATGGCCTCTCAAGCAGAGGGTCGTGGGTTCAAATCCCGGCTCGCACCCCTGAGGTTTTCGGAATTTATGTGCGAAATTACATTTGTAATTTACCATGAGCTTTACGGTAAAGGAAAACATCGTGAGGAAACCTGTATACACCTGCGAAGAAATTCAATGGTATGTGTGAAGTTCAATTACTTTGCTCACCCGCGACCGTCGTTCGCGGTTGGTTTATGGCTAAATCGCGGGCGCTATGTTTTCGAGATGAAAACTATCCTATGGTCTGGTCTGGTTCTTGCCAGGGCCTCAAACTATCTCCATACCAAATTTCATCTAAATCGGTTCAGCGGTTCAAGCGTGAAGAGGTAACGTATAGAAAAACAGACAGACGGTCAGACACACACTTTCGCATTTATAATATTAGTATGGAGTATGGATAAAGAGTCTTATAGTATAAATCTTCCCAGGTGAATTTTTCGCTTCGAGCCCTTATCTTTCAAAACAAACGGTATCATCATAGTATTAAGGTTCAAATTTAATGTAATGGCTCGAAGCGAAAAATTCACCTTGGAAGATTTATACTATACATACATACATCCATACATAGAGTTTTATATGTATAGATACTTCTAAGAATCTGGGATAGTACGGTCAACAGCAAAAGCAGCTTGTCACTTTTGTACTTTGTCGAAATAACAATTGTCAATCATATATGACATTTGCACCTGACTGTAAAGCGACGAGGTACAAAAGTGACCAGCTACTTTTGATGCTGACAGTACAGTGCAAAAATTGTACGTACGAGAAAATCCGGTAACGCATAAGTGATAACTATTAAACTGGTGTAAATCTAGCATTACGACGGTACTGGTACCGAAAAACGGGAAGAGAAAAATATTATCTACGCCTGCTTTGGTAGATAGAAGCTTAATGCTCTTTTCGTCCCAAATTGGTGGACAGTCATGGTAATTTATGGGTTCAGTTACTGGTAAGTAACTGGACATTGTATCGCTTTATTCCCTTTATATTAATATCCTTGTGGTATTGCAGGGTCCAGGTTACTAAGCATTTGGAAATAATTCCGATCCTCATTGGCGATCCCTAGGTTGCAATAGCGTACCGGAGCATTTTAATTAAATTTCTGGAGTTTCTGGTTGTTTTTTTCAGAATTAACCTTTTCGTCACCAACGATTTACATCTTAGCAAACTTTTTTATCTATGGTACCTACTTTAGACGACCAGATGGCCTAGTGGTTAGAGAACCTGACTACGAAGCTTGAGGTCGGGGTTCGTTTCCTGTGTCGGGGCTGATATTTGTATCAAAAATACGAATGTTTGTTCTCGGGTCTTGGGTGTTTAATATGTATTTAAGTATAGATCTATCTATAAAAGTATGTTTATCCGTTGCCTAGTACCCATAACACAAGCTTTGCTTAGCTTACTTTGGGACTAGGTCAATTGGTGTGAATTGTCCCGCGATATTTATTTATTTATTTATTTTACCTATTAATTAGGATCTTCAACCTAAATTTAAATCAGCTTAATTCCTTATAATCTTTAATTAATTATAAAAAAAATGTCAAATCAGTACTTATATTATTCCCAATTTGTGAGGGTTCAAACGTGTAAAAATTAAGCCTGGATATTTAAGTAAGGTAGTGGTTGGGCACTCAAACATTTGGACAACATTTGGAGTATGCTTCTACTGTTTGGAGTCCTCATTTCTCGGTGCATATTGATAGAATAGAAAAAATTCAAAATCAATTTATTAGGCGTATGAAATATAAATTTAATACATTTAATTTGAATAAAATGCCTACCCTTCAATTGAGAAGAGAACAAAATTCCTGTACAAATTATTAAATAATTTAATTGACTGCCCAAATCTCGTTCGAAAAATAACGTTTAGATGTCCTAGCTTTCGTACGCGGTCCACGTGCTTGTTTTCAGTTCCTATAATTCGCAAAAAATATGTAAAAAATGGGATACTTGTGAGAGCTTGTAACATGTATAACAAAAAATACCAACATATTGATTTGTTTCAACTAAGCTACAGCAAATTTATTTCTGCTTTGAAAAGTACTTAAAACAGATATATCTCTGTTAAATATACTTCGACTGTACTTGGTAATATGGAAATGTGAGAAGTTTTTTAAGTTTTCTAACTTGTTGAATGGCACACTGCTTGTATATATATTTTGCATGTATTTTTCAATTATAATTGTTTTGTGTAGGTTTATGTTCATCGATGTTTCAGCCTATTCGTGGAGCGTTTATTTTTTTTTCAAAATTCTTTTTAAACATTTTTTTCTGAAGATTGTATGTTTAATGTTAATTTTATTTATTTTTTTTAAATTATTTTAAAGATCTACCTTTAATCCAAAGAGCAAAAGAATGTATAAGCCATTAGTGGAAGCTGTTTTGGCTAATGTATTATTTAGATTAATTAATTTAAATTGTATTATCTTATGCTGTATGTTTCCCAAAACAATAAATAAATAATAAATAAATAAACGTATATCATAAGGTCGCGAGTGAGCAAAGTAATTGTTTAGTTCATTACTAAACCCATTTTCTAATACTCATGTAGACGGCTGCTTATCACTTTTCACACTGCAGATAAGTCCCTATCACTTACACTAAATGACAAATACTAATTCCGTGTAAACCTAGCATAAGGAGTCACGGGAAACAGCTAGTGATGATAATAACTAAGCAAAAATATGACATCAATAAAGTTTTGGTTCTTTCGGAACTGTATTTGGCTTCAACAAATATTGAATATCGTATTAGGACGAGTAAAAACAAACTTCTTCAATGTTATTGCGCTTATTCAATTTCGTCAGTCGGTACAGGCACGTTAAAGACAAACGAAAATATTGGCTGATCTTGTTGGAGCGTTATATTAGGAAGTGCCAACATTTTTATATCAAACATACCTGTTTTGATTGCCTACTGCTGACACAGAACACGGACATACATTGTGACGCGATGATACTTGGGGCCGATACAAACGATCTGCAACGAAACTGCCTGCCGACTGCCCATAAACTTCCATTGGCGACAGTAAACTGGATAGTTGACAGGTACCGTAAAAAAATAGTAGATTGTTCAACAAGGGACTAAAACAAGCCACAATGACCCGAGATATTTAGCCACCCGAGCGAGAGCGAGGGTGGCTATAATTCGAGTTGTCATTATGGTAGTTTAGTCTCGCGTTAAACACTCTACTTTTCACTTTGAATGCGAGGAAAAAAACGACGTACAATAGTACATTACTGCAGCGGCCGCGAAATAGGGGATTGCCGGCCGAGTAGTTATAGAGCGAGTGTTAACGAGGCCATCTAGAGATACGAGGCCGGCAATCCCTGTTCGTGGCCAAGGCTTGTATAGAGTTTTTCTCAAACATGCATCATCATCATCATCATCATCATCATCATCACCATCACTATCATCATCATCATCATCTTCGTCATCGTCGTCGTCATCATCACCATCACCATCACCATCATCATCATCATCATCATCACCATCACCACCATCATCAACATCATCATCATAAAATCATCGTCATCATCATCATCACATCATCACCATCATGACCATACCACCATCACCATCATCACATCATCTCCATCATCACCACACCACCATCACCACCATCATCATCATCACCATCATCATCACCATCATCATCATCACCATCATCATCATCACCATCATCATCACCACCACCATCATCATCATCATCGCCATCATCATCACCATCATCATCACCATTACCAGCACTATCATCATCACTATCATCATCATCATCACCACACCACCATCACCATCATCACCATCACTATCATCATCATCACCATCACCATCATCACCATCACCCACCACCATCATCATCATCATCACTATCATCATCATCATCACCACACCACTATCATCACCATCACCCACCATCATCATCATCATCACCACCATCATCACCACCATCATCATCATCATCTTACCTTAAATAAGCGTAGTGGCAGAATGTCATAATGAACCAAAACGCAAATATTGCTTATAGTTTTTTTTTAATGGCTAAATGCCATTGACCTATATAAACGTCAAGGCCAGCAATGTTGTATGAAATTCCATAATTTTATTGGTCCAGTTTTCGAGAAGAAAACAGGGGATTACGAAATGCTGTTTTGATCAATTTTACGCGCCTATTAACGGTCTGAGCTGCAGTTGTCCCGCTCTCGCTGTACTGACACGCAGGGGTTCGGGCGAGACAGCGACATTTCATTAAAATACCTATTTCTCAAAAGTCTCTCAGCCATCGTACCCTCTTAACTCGTGGATTCGTTCGTGGAAATCATCATTTATCGAAGGTGAAGTGACGAAGAAGACCATAGTTGGCCAGAAGTACTCAATAATAAGTAACTATTTCACGGGTTGCGATTCAATTACTTCAACACAGTTGCTAAGCAATATGCTCGTCTCAATTCATATAGCACCTAAAGAAAAAAAAATCGTGCGTGCAGTTCCTCCGTGCGGAAGAAGAGAAACTTCGTAATGTGGAAATGAAAAAGGCACTTATACATCAATATGAACCTTATTGCAATAACTTAAAGAACTAAATTTACTTATGCATCTATGTGTTTAAATTACTCACTAGATGGCGCTTTTATCAAGTCTCATACAAATTTGTACAGACAGTATGAGTTCTGCATCGCACTGTCGAAGTTTTTAACATCCGTTAGTATATATACAATGCGAGATTACTTGCTTCGGCAGTACATATACTAATGCTTACATACCCCCTCCATGGTAGCGTTAAACGTTTAACGCGACCTTGTTGGAAGTCGCATTAGAAGTTTCACTTCAAAAAGTGACTACCTACTTTTTAGAAGCTGCGGGATCGCATTAGAAATGATGAAATCCACGCAAGAACTAATGTCACCGACATAACTCGAAGAATCGCCAGACTCAAGTGGCAGTGGGCAGCACATCGCTCGTAGAACAGATGGCCGATGGGGCAAAAAGGTTTTCGATTGGCATCCACGGACCGGAAGACGCAGTGTAGGTAGGCCTCCAACAAGGTGGAGCGACGACCTGGTTAAGGTTACGGGATGCGTTGGATGCGAATGGCACGGAACCGATCTGTTTGGCGAGCCTTGGGGGAGGCCTATGTTCAGCAGTGGACGTCTTTTGGCTGAAATGTTGGTGATGATGACTTTTTAAAAGATGACGAGCAATTGACATTAAGCTACTGTAACTTAGATTAGTTAGGAACACTAAAACGCGAGACAAAAAAAGAAGTGATAGAACCCTAATAGATAGTAGGTATATTATAGACTAGCGACCCGCCCCGGCTTCGCACGGATGTAATGCTGATACTAAATATACTACAGAATGCCTTTATATACAACGTTCACAGCTTTATTGTCATTGTACACATTATTTTGATCTATCTGGTATTGTTCAGCCAGCGTTTGCAATGTTCGCGCAAATAAATGTGTTTATTTACCACATCACATTAGAAACCTCTTAAAATATCAGTTTTTCTCTACTATATTATGCATGTATTATACATATAAACCTTTCTCTTGAATCACTCTATCTATTAAAAAAACCGCAACAAAGTCCATTGCGTAGTTTTAAAGATCTAAGCATACATAGGGACATACAGCGGGAAGCGACTTTGTTTTATACTATGTAGGTAGTGATAAGGTAGATCACGAGGTCGGCTCGTGCTTAGGCACCGATTTCAAACAGATCAGAAAAAAATCAGCACGAGCTAGATGTATTTAAATTACTAAGTAGCTCCACTCATGCTGGCTCGTGCAGAGGCACCGACTCCAAGCAGATGAAAGGAAAATTATTTTAGTGGTCTTTTGAAGTCAGTTCAATTTTTATTTTATATATTTTTTTACATCTCAATAATTAGATCTGTGCTCTTTCCTGTAACGCGAGGCCACGTAATTATGAGTGCGGGGCGTAAATCACGGCGTTATTGCTCCGTACCGACTGTGACAGTACTCTGGTATTATCCAATTGTATCCCCCCGTGTGACTACAGCCATATGGATCACTGGTATATGCATTTACTCGCAGACAAACGCAGTTACTTTATTGGGTGCCATCTGAGATTTAATCAGAAGTGATACGACATGACGCATTGCAATAGGATGCGGCAATGCTCCTGTTTCTAGCCTATTTGCCCTTCGAGCATCTATAGAGATACCTAACGAACCTAACCTACCTACTTTTGCGGAATAAAAATGATTTCTGACGACTTTCCGACGAAAGCAAAAGGATAAGTCTTTATCATAATAGTCGTGCGACAAGTTGGAGTGACCACAAGTCAGCTAATAAAAGTGTCCGTTTTTATACTTAATAAACAAATAAGTATACCTAAATATCACGGGACAATTCACACCAATTGACCTAGTCCCAAAGTAAGCTTAGTAAAGCTTGTGTTAATGGGTACTAAGCAACGGATAAATATAATTATATAGATAAATACATACTTAAATACATATTAAACACCCAAGACCCGAGAACAGAAATTCGTATTTTTCATACAAATATCTGCCCCGACACGGGAATTGAACCCGGGACATCAAGCTTCGTAGTCAGGTTCTCTACACTAGGCGTTTACTTTTTATCCTTTGGTATATTCCAATGGTGACCACTCTAGTCGAGTTACTAACAAATTGCTGTCATGCAGGAAACGGCAGATTGTAACGGCTGTAATAGCCCAATTGGAAAAACAACATTATCTTGTAGGCCTTGGGTGTAACGTTAGGAATAGAATAATGCAAGACAATTTTAAGCAGACATCAAATTATAATGTTTTTGTTAGATTACGTACTCGAAGAGTGACGAACGGAAGCCTATTGCTGCCGTTACGCTATTTGTTTGTCTGTTTGTCACACGGCTGGTTCTCAAATTATAAAATTACTAGCTGTTGTCCGCGACTCCGTCTGAGAAGAATAGCGAGTATAAAAATAGCCTGTGACCTATTCTCAGATCTACAAAATAAAGACAAAAAAAATCATAAAAATCCGTCAAGCCGTTTCTGAGGAGTTCGATGACACACTGAGGCACGAGATTTTTATATATTAGAAGATTATTGCATCTAAAATGGTTCAATGGTTTAAGAGTGAAGAGTAACACTCAACACAAAATTAAGCTTAAATAAAAGGTATCAAATAATTTATTGAATCAGGCGTTACTTTGCCGAGGTCCATATTAATGAACTGTAACAATTACTTTGCTCACCCACGACCTTAGTTATTAATTAGTGGGTCGCGGGTGAGCAAAGTAATTGTTTCAGTTCATTAAAAGGTATCACTTCATTCATTGACTGTTAGGCGGTACAAAGTTCGCCGGGTCAGCTAGTACTAGTAGGTACTTAATATTAGTAAGGAACTAAGGGTTTATAGGTAGGTAGTAAGAAAGTAGGGGTGTTTGTATGTAT
Source organism: Archips crataeganus (assembly GCA_947859365.1). Taxonomy (NCBI): domain Eukaryota; kingdom Metazoa; phylum Arthropoda; class Insecta; order Lepidoptera; family Tortricidae; genus Archips; species Archips crataeganus. The sequence continues at coordinate 22,781,159 of OX402048.1, forward strand.
TTTATTTAAAAAAATAGTTTCTGCCAAGTTTCTTGCGGTGATTTCTATATCATACTAGCTGTTGCCCGCGACTCCGTCCGCGAAGAAAAGGGGTATAAAAAATAGCCTACGACCTATTCTCAGACGGACCGAATAGGTAAGGAGAAAAAGTTTCATAAAAAACGGTCAAGCCGTCTCGGAGAAGTTCGATAACAAACACCGAGACACGAGACTTTTATATAATCGAAGGAGAATTTATTGGTAATGATGACCCGAAAGCGCTGGTAGTATAAAATAAAGGCGCGTATACAGCTCGCGCGATAAGAGTTTGGCTTTGACCTTCGGGTGGAGGGGATTACTGCGCATGGGCTGCGCATACCCCGCACCCCCGTTGATACCCAATTTCTGATTTCTGCGCAATAACGGTCAAAGCCAAACTCTTATCGCGCGTGCTGTACGAACCTTTTGCGGCCTACTTACAGAATAAACCTTTTTGATTTTGACGTTGATTTCGGATGGATCACGTTACTGTTTCTATTCCTCATTTCATTAATTCTGTATCAAAATCAATAGCAACGTTTCTTGCGTATTTAGAAACTGCTGATGCAATAAAGCTTTTGTTTTATTGGATTTAAACCTTTCCCTTTTTACGTACAGGGAAATACTTTTACCTTTTTACGATGTATTTCTCAATAAACCTTTATACCGTATTCAATAAACGAGTCCCACCTGGTGTGGTTCTTACGGAAAATTTGGTATAATGCCCTCTTTTACTCTTTCGACCAAATTGTGTGAGACGGAAGATGGACCTGTGGTAGGGATCAAATTAGAGGAACGATTCAAAGCACCCTTCTTTGTTTTATTTTTACAAGCTCTTATACCATAATATACACCGTGAAATTTTAGTGGTTGTTTTCCCGAAACGAGGTGATTTAGTTTCGATTGTACAATCGATTTATAATTACTATTTTGACTAGAGTCAAAAATCCAATTGTGAAAAACGAAATTCGAAAATGACCGCAAACCAATAGTAACGCTTCGTTGGTACAAGTAGCGTACGATCGTACGATATGTTAGGTACCAACGAAGCGTTACTATTGGTTTGCGGTCATTTTCGACTTTCGTTTTTCACAATTGGATTTTTGACTCTAGTCAAAATAGTAATTATAAATCGATTGTACAATCGATACTAAATCACCTTGTTTCGGGAAAACAACCACTAAAATTTCACGGTGTATAATAATTATAATTTGCACCATTTGAGGTGAAATTTGGTGTACTTGAAATTCTGGTGAAATAAAATAATCTGGTAGTGAAATTTTGGTGGTCCATTTTAAGACCATCTCCGCAGGACGGAACTCTTCAACGGTTAATAGCATCGACTTGAAACTTAGTGCGGTCTATGCAATTTGGATGACAATGCAACTACAGTCAGTAAAAAAAAAGCTTGTATTAAAAAATGTTTTTTTTTTTTAACAAAAACTTATTTACTTGATGTACCTATGCTTACGCTACGAGGATTCCGGGAAATAGTACAATTTGTCTTTTATAGACAAAGAAAACAAACTAAATAAGTAAGTAGTAACAGGACAACATTTTACGAAAAAGTGTAAACAGCTAAGCAAAACCAGAGCACTACTCCACCGGCACTATGATAGAGATGTGTAGGGCCTCCGTCAAATAACTATGCGAATGTAATGTCGCGCGCACGCTCCGCGCTTCGGTCTGTGGAAGTTTTAAATGTTGTTTTTTTTTTCATTTTTATTTATTTGTTTTTTTTCTTTTATGTTAGTGTAATATTTGTTTGTGTGGCCTTCTGTGATTTTGCTATACTGTGGCCCGGCGGAAGACCAGTGCTGGTTTTTTTTTTAACCAGCGTCACGCTGAGTCGGGACCCTTTATGGCAACATCAACATGTACCTATCTATGTCTATGTTTGCACTTTTAATTTTAGCCTGTGTACGTGTTTTTGTTGTTATAAATAAATGTTTTTCTTTCCTTCTTTCTAATAGGGATGTATAGGGTCTAACAATTATACTTTAATACAACCTATGAACACATTAACAAACTAAATCTAGTCATCATCATTACCCTGACCTAATATACGTCCCACTGCAGGGCACAGGCCTCCTCTCAGAATGAGAGGGGTTGGTAGTTCCCACGTGGGCTCAGTGCGGATTGGGAGGATCTACAAGTTAAGTATGAAGTATCTTTTTCTATTTTTTTATTTTTATTTTCTTCAACTTCATTTTTTTTATTACTTTTACGGTCATCCCGTGAAACCATATATTTCAAACTAAATACAAACTGAAATATAGATGCACAGAAAAAACCCCAGAAAAAAGACCAATGCTGGGAATCGAACCCAGGTCCTCAGCGTTCCGTGCTGCGTGCTTACCCCTACACCATCACTGGTCTAGAAGTTAGCGACGAATCTTTCCCATACATCGTACACTTCAGTCTGTTATAATCACATTTTTTCGATTCCCAGCATTGGTCTTTTTTCTGGGGTTTTTTCTGTGCATCTATATTTCAGTTTGTATTTAGTTTGAAATATATGGGAGGATCTAATCGCCGCTCTAAAAACCTCTCTCTAAAATTTACTCTCAAAATCAAATGACCAGTCTATTTGCCTGGATCCTTTCCGTTTACGACCGACCGCTGCGATTTCCTTTCAGGAAATCAAATTGACTGAACCCTTGAAGAGCTTAGACCCTTCCAGCTTTTACATTACCTTTTTGACCTCCGCGACGCTTATCAAATATTTTATTTGCATGAGATTTGACAATGTTTTGGGTTACGTAAAGGCGTATGGTCCTAAATTCATGACTTAAGGTCCACTTCTATAGAAAATTCTTCAGGGCTACATCGTAAGGCCTTTTCTAAAGCTAAAGAAACTAAACTTCTTTAAATGGACCTTTACTTGGCCGCGTCGGAAACGGAAACGTCCCTACTGAGCATAACGGTCCATTGAACTTGAAATAAAACAGTTTTCCTTGACTAAAAGCTCACTGAAGTTCCGCAAATTCCGCTTCTGTTGGGGGAGTATCGGGTTGAATGTTGAACTCAACAGAAAGTTGCCGCTTGCAATTGTATTTACTTTTTTATGATTCGTGTTGTTTGTCTTCACTTAGGGTATTGTGAAGTAGTTTAAATTAACGAGGCTAGTGTATCGAGGAAATTGCATCACTCCATAATACCATTCGAAAGTCAATGATTTTATAAGTAAAAGATACTGAAAAAGATGCTCCATACACGCTTTATGTCTTCTTTGCTCCCGTTATGAAAAGCATACGCTTGTCCTTTTCTTTGACATCATGTGGCATGCCAAAGACTTCAACTATCGCCTTTTATACGCTTCAGTTTCATTAATGAGAGAGAGAGAGAGAGAGAGAGAGAGATGTTTATTTACACAAATTCGATACAAACACAGAAAAAAAAATACATTTGACAGGAAATTTACAAATAAAAAAAATATCGAATAGTATAAATTGGGCCCCACTCAGCATAATGTTGTGGCAAGCCACAACGCTGTTTTTCAGTGGGACCCATACCTACATATATTAATCATTCACATCGACACAAGTAACGAATAATATTTTGCTATTTGCTGTCATCAATGATGATTCATATTGACGCATGGATTACCTTGATAGTTAAACACTTAATTTCTATTTTAACGATGTATTGTTCTGTCAGCGCGACATCACAATTTTCCCTGATGACAAATACAAATCTCTCAGCTGTCATTCACAACCACCAACTGAGCAAAATGGTGCCACGAAAAAATATGACTTGAAAGGTAAATCTTCATAAATGAAAGGGACCTCTGGGAGAAGAGAAAAAAATATTATTATTTATTAGACACTCGAAAAAATCGGGATAGTAAGAATACCGCCAATTCCCATGGCATCTAGAATATGACCGATGACTTATTATTAGAATGTTTTCGTACAAATACCAAAAGGTACAGAAGGAAATTAATGATAGTATAGGAATTTTATTATTAAGATTTCTGTGGTTTGCGTAAAGAAAATGTCTCGTAAAAACACCTGACAGCGTCGAGATTTTGCGAGGTTTTTAAGATGTCGACTTTCGCTATCTCAAATTTCATTAAATTTCAAGTAACTCCTGAGTTGATGTTTCATAAATATGTAAATTTAGACGGGTTCATTAAGTGAAGACGACAATCAATCAACACAAATATTTTAACGAGAGTAGGTAGATTTCTCCAGCAGCCTCTCAAGCAGAGGGTCGTGGTTTTTAAGCCAGGCTCGCAGCTCTGGACTTATTGGAATTCATGTGCGAAAAACGTTTGAAATTTACCATGAGCTTTATAGTGAAAACTTGTATTACACCCTGCGAAGAAATTCAATGGTGTGAGTGAAGTTTTCAATTCACGCTGGGTCCACGTGAGAACTAAAACCCAAGCCCTATAATTTTGAGAGGAAGCCTGTGCCCTGCCACTGCAGGATCCCATTGGATTACATAGGCTGGAATGTGTGATCTATGTGATTTACCCCATGTTATCTCGCAACTGAGATGAATCCAATGACATCTTAGGGACTCCCCAAATCTACCAACGCGGAATTGGCTCATGCCGATCGGAAAAACCTTTATGTCAACGCAATAAGAGCGAAAAGAAAGTCGATTGGCTCGGCTGCGCGGGCTGACTAGAGCCGAGCCGACCGACGTCTTTTTCGCTCTTATTGCGTTAACATAAAGGTTTTTCCCGATCGGCTGAAACCAATTCCGTGTCGATAGATTTGCGGAGACCCTTACACTTAAAATCCATCAAGCCGTTTAGGCAGCAGGGCGTTCAAGAATGATCCAAATCCTCAATCGGTAGTCGAGTAAAAAACTAGGCGTATAGTAGAGTGACGGCACCAATCATGGACATCTTAATCACAGTAGTTACCCAGTAATGGACAGCAAAGAATCAATGCCTTATAGCCCACCATTCACGGACTCCATCAGTTATCTGAGCATAGTGTTGATAGTTTAAAAATGTAGTGTGACCGTTTCTTAAAATTTGGGTTAACGGAATAAAATGTCCATGATTGGTTCTCGTCCATTACTGGTGCTGTCACCCTATCTAGTTTTAAACACCGTCTTCTACATTGTCTCCAGCTCGGCGTTGCTCTGGGCTTCGTGCTTCCTCCCATGCTGGTGCGCTCCCAGGGCGCCATCGAGGAGATTGCTGCCGACTTCCAGCTGATGTTCTACCTGGTCGCCGGTGCCACCAGTCTGCTGTTCGTCTTCATCGTGCTGTGTGAGTATAATTAGTGCTTCAGCTGATAATTTACAACACGCAAAGTGCTTAGCAATCAAAACGCACGGTCAACAACTTTAATAGGGATGTTGACACCATAAAAAAAATGTTAAGACACAACTCCAGTAAAAAAAACGCTTTATTTCAGCCCTGAAAGTCAGATTAATTTTCGATTAAATGCAAAATTAGATTTTTGGTTGCTTTAAAACAAACAAATAGTTAGTTGATTGAGTATACGAACAATGACGTCATATGTCGCTATTATCATTCAAACTCTATGGGAGATTGTGTTTTGACAGCTCATAAAAAGAAAGTCAGTTGATTGGTGGTGTCAACATCCCCATTATTGTTGAGCAACCTTTTCACTCTTTGCATTTTAGCCGTGTAATGCGGCAAATACACTAGTAGTTCACCTAATGCGATCGCCGAAGTAGTTTGAAACAAGTTCAACCGCCAAACGTACAAAACGTAAAATGAACAAGAAGCAAAATTATAATTGATGAAAATGACAAAGTTTTTTTTTTACATATAACCCACCCGTAATTGGCCTCTATCTCAGCTGATGAAAAGTGCAGACGAGGCTAAGGGTGTACCTCACTGGTTCAGTAACAGCCTAGTCACTATAGCCTTGAAGAGACTTAGGTTGTATCTGTCTGGAAATACAAAAAACCGGCCAAGAGCGTGTCGGACACGCCCAAGGTAGGGTTCCGTAGCCGTTACGAAAAAATCAAGTAATATTTTTTTAAGGATTTCGTATGTGTACGGAATCATTCAAGTTTAGGTATGTTTTATACCTTAGGCTACTATTTACTCTTATACTACAAATAATTTCCAAGCAATCTTAGCCGCTATAATTTTCCTAGTAAATTTGATATATTTACTACCATTCTGAATTTTTCAAATTTTTCCACCCAACAGTTTAGATTTTAGAGGGGGGGGGACGGTCGATTTTAATGAAAATTTTCACTTTAAAGTTGAATATTTCGCAAACAGATCACTGATTAGAAAAATCATGTTAGCAACCCCGCAATGGTTTTAAAAGACCTATCCAACGATACCCCACACTATAGGTTTAGTGGAGAAAAAAAAAATCACCCCCACTTTACGTCTATGGGAGGTACCCTAAAAAAATTTTTTTTACTTTTTTTTATTCAATCACTTTGTCGGCGTGACTTATATATATATTCGTGCCAAATTACAGCTTTCTTGTACTAACAGTCTCTGAGCTTAGCCGCGGACAGACAGACAGACAGACATGGCGAAACTATAAGGGTTCCTAGTTGACTACGGAACCCTAATAATGATGAGATCGAATAAAATTTCTTAGCACTTCATATTAGGAAAGGTGTAATACAAAGTTATATGTAGTTTTAGAGGTGCTGACATCATCATCATCATCCCAACCTATATACGTCTCACTGCAGGGCACAGACCTCTAAGCTAAGAATGAGAGGGTTTGAATTTCTTCTGATGTTTTCTCCCTTCATCGTAAAGCACATGGTGAATTTCAAATGTAATTTCGCACATGAATTCCGAAAATCTCAGAGGTGAGGTGAGAGGTGGTCTCTCAAGCAGAGGGTCGTGGGTTCGAGCTCGGGCTCCAATCCATTATTTGACAGATTCCTAATAATGACCGATGCAGAGGTTGTATTAAGGAAAGAAGTAAAAAAATGTGAAGGGATAATTGATGAATTCGTAAGCTGCCGCATTGAGGATAATAATATTTCTTAGTCAAATTTTCCTTGTACAACTTGTTTGACCAACTGGTTTTCCTTGCTAATTAAAATTAGAAACCAGCGCTCATATTAAAGTCTATTTGCACTAAGTACAGTTTTTAACCCCCGACACAAAAAGAGGGGTGTTATTATAAGTTTGACCGCTACGTGTGTGTGTGTCTGTGGCATCATAGCTCTTAAACGATGGACCGATTTGGGTGAGTTTGTTTTTAATTTGAAAGCGGGTTTCTTGGCGATGGTTCTTAGACATGTTTAATCAAAATTGGTTCAGCCGTTTCAAAGTTACAAGCTCTTTTGTTAGCTGCGGAAGGGATTATAGACGCATAATGGGCATATTACTTTATTTTCAAACATTATGTGTGACCAAATTGCGTTGGGGGTTTTTAAAATTTAAAATTTATAGTTACTTATCAGTATTCCCAGTAGTTAATTTGACATGATGGTTTTAGGGATGCATAGTCAAAATGGAAAATACGGTAACCTTATAATTTTTCCATGTCAGTCTGACTCTCTGCGGCTGAGCTCAAAGACTAAATATCTACTAGAAAGCTGTAATTTGACATGGGTATATTCACACTGATAAAATGGTGAAAAAATTAAAAATTTGCGCTAGGCCATCTGGTCGTCTAAATGTCTTTCGTTATCTTGTTGCATACAAATGTTAACACATTAGCGCTACTAAATATGTTACTATACGTGACCATAACCGTGTCAAACTGAGCATAATTTTACACACACTCGTAATTTAGACTTATTGTTCTATTTCAAATTCAATGCTTTTTTTTGTCTTGCATTGTAAGCTTTTGATGAGTTGCATACAATTCAGCCAAAACCTACTTAAAATTCTACTTCAAAATGCATGAATTATTTTGTTTCATGTTTATAGCGTAAAATTTTGCTTTTAATAATAGAATGTTTGCCAAACAAAAAAGTTTGCCAATAAGCTAGTTTATTAGAAAGATGTATAGTTTAATTAATTAGTCATATAAGTGTTCTTATCTAGTTGTCCAGTACCCATATAAATAAATTTATTTATTTATTTCACATAACAACTATCATTAAATCAATAAATAAATAAATAAATATCAATAAATAAATATAAATATAAATAAAAATAAATATCACGGGACAATTCACACCAATTGACCTAATCCCAAAGTAAGCTAGGCAAAGCTTGTGTTATGGGTACTAGGCAACGGATAAACATACTTATATAGATAGATACATACTTAAATACACATTAAACACCCAAGATCCGAGAACAAACATTAGTATTTTTCATACAAATATCTGCCCCGACACGGGAGTCAAGCCCGGGAACTCAAGCTTCATAGTCAGGTTCTCTAACCACTAGGCCAACACAACACTGTTGCCAACACGAAGGCTAAAGATAGAGTGTGTCATTGCGGTTGTAAATTGGACACTGGCTTAGTATAATGATTTTCAGCCATAATAAAAATATTACGGTGTCTTGTGTTGTTGCAAATAAATGTATTTTCTTTCATATTCCATTGTTCCAAATTTATTTATTTAATTAATTAAAACCAGCCAAGTGCGAGTCGGACTCGCGCACGAAGGGTTCCGTACTATTATCTACAAACACTGCAAAAAAATCACGTTTGTTATATCGGACCCCCTTTAAATATTTGTTTTATTTTAATTTAATAATTTAATTTAGACGACCAGATGGCCTAGTGGTTAGAGAACCTGACTACGAAGCTTGAGGTCCCGGGTTCGATTCCCGTGTCGGGGCAGATATTTGTATGAATAATACGAATGTTTGTTTCAAACTAAATACAAACTGAAATATAGATGCACAGAAAAAACCCCAGAAAAAAGACCAATGCTGGGAATCGAACCCAGGTCCTCAGCGTTCCGTGCTGCGTGCTTACCCCTACACCATCACTGGTATAGAAGTTAGCGACGAATTTTTTCCCATACATCGTACACTTCAGTCTGTTATAATCACATACGCAGTGATAAAGCGCGCATCTATGTTATGCCCTCTACCGAGAGACTTTAACACTCCTTCGGAGCTAACCGCTCACCTGGACCAAGAGATGGCGCTACTAAGCCAACTTTTACAAGTTAAGTATGAAGTATCTTCTTCTATTTATTATTTATTTTTTCAACTTCATTTTTTTATTATTTTTACGGTCATCCCGTGAAACCATATATTTCAAACTAAATACAAACTGAAATATAGATGCACAGAAAAAACCCCAGAAAAAAGACCAATGCTGGGAATCGAACCCAGGTCCTCAGCGTTCCGTGCTGCGTGCTTACCCCTACACCATCACTGGGGTTTTTTCTGTGCATCTATATTTCAGTTTGTATTTAGTTTGAAATATATGGTTTCACGGGATGACCGTAAAAGTAATAAAAAAAAACAAAGTTGAAAAAATAAAAAATAAATAGAAAAGGATAATTCATACTTAACTTGTAAAAGTTGGCTTAGTAGCGCCATCTCTTGGTCCAGGTGAGCGGTTAGCTCCGAAGGAGTGTTAAAGTCTCTCGGTAGAGGGCTATGTTATACATAGATGCGCGCTTTATCACTGCGTATGTGATTATAACAGACTGAAGTGTACGATGTATGGGAAAAAATTCGTCGCTAACTTCTAGACCAGTGATGGTGTAGGGGTAAGCACGCAGCACGGAACGCTGAGGACCTGGGTTCGATTCCCAGCATTGGTCTTTTTTCTGGGGTTTTTTCTGTGCATCTATATTTCAGTTTGTATTTAGTTTGAAATATATGGTTTCACGGGATGTCCGTAAAAGTAATAAAAAAATGAAGTTGAAAAAAAATAAAAAATAAATAGAAAAAGATACTTCATATTTAACTTGTAAAAGTTGGCTTAGTAGCGCCATCTCTTGGTCCAGGTGAGCGGTTAGCTCCGAAGGAGTGTTAAAGTCTCTCGGTAGAGGGCATAACATAGATGCGCGCTTTATCACTGCGTATGTGATTATAACAGACTGAAGTGTACGATGTATGGGAAAAAATTCGTCGCTAACTTCTAGACCAGTGATGGTGTAGGGGTAAGCAAGCAGCACGGAACGCTGAGGACCTGGGTTCGATTCCCAGCATTGGTCTTTTTTCTGGGGTTTTTTCTGTGCATCTATATTTCAGTTTGTATTTAGTTTGAAATATATGGTTTCACGCACAGAAATAACAATAAAGAGGATAGAAATGCCTTAGTTCCTATTTTCTTCCGGAACTCGTGTCACTGCTTCATCCCCTCTACTTACTGTGTTAATGCACACATGCAAAATACCGGAACCGTACTACGCAATCACGCACACAATTACTAATATTTTTGCTTACAAACAATTATGAACCTTACACCTTAGAGATAGCGTTGAATAACACTCAACGTAAGTCATACCCACATTTACACAACGGCGCCATTTATTGGCCGCGTCGGCATTATGTCTGTACTAGTCGTAACCTGTTTTTTTGTCCGTACCACGAACTTTTGTGCAAGACGGAAGGGTTATCAAAAATTACTTTACATTGCTGCGTATAATTCAAAACGATTTGCGTTTTTATGGGCATGAGTAGCAATGGTATATGAAGTTTAGTGTTAATAACGTGTAAACCAATATTTCATAATGAAATCTTTTCTCAAGTTGTATTTTGATATAAACCGCATTATTACATTAAATTAATACATACCAATGAAATGTCATCCCCTTATTAGTGTAATTACACAGTGTGGACGAGTTTCCGCAATTGCTAATGCTGCAAAACACCATTTTAAAGCACTTGTTTCAAATATCACTGAGCCACAAGTCGCGCGCTTGTGACCTACGAGTCACAAGCGCCGCGCCAAGGTCACGCGTCTAAGGCACTTCTATCCTCTTTATTATTATTTCTGTGGTTGCACGGGATGACCGTAAAAGTAATAAAAAAATGAAGTTGAAAAATTAAAAAATAAATAGAAAAAGATACTTCATACTTAACTTGTGAATGTTTGTTCTCGGGTCTTGGGTGTTTGATATGTATTTAAGTATGTATTTACATATATAAGTATGTTTATCCGTTGCCTAGTACCCATAACACAAGCTTTGCTTAGCTTACTTTGGGACTAGGTCAATTGGTGTGAATTGTCCCGTGATATTTATTTATTTATTTATTCATTTATTTAATTTAAAAGTGTATGTATGTATGTATGTATGTATGTATGTATGTAAAACTCTTTATTGTACGTAAAACATGAAAATTAACAGTGAGTATATAACCTAATATTCTGTGGACATTTTAAGCGTCTACCTGCTGCCACTGCCAGTATCAATATCGAGCAAAAACGAGCAAAATAATCACGTTTGTTGTATGGGAGCCCCCTTAAATATTTATTATATTCTGTTTTTTAGTATTTTTTGTTATAGCGGCAACCGAAATACATCATCTGTGAAAATTTCAACTGTCTAGCTATCACGGTTAATGAGATACAGCCTTGTGACAGACGGACAGACGGACAGCGGAGCCTCAGTAATAGGGTCCCGTTTTACCCTTTGGGTACGGAACCCTAAAAATCACGTTTGTTGTATGGGAGCCCCCTTAAATATTTATTTTATTCTGATTTTTAGTAGTTTTTGTTATAGTGGCAATCGAAATACACCATGTGTGAAAATTTCAACTGTCTAGCTATCACGGTTCGCGAGATACAGCCTGGTGACAAATGGGCAGACGGACAGACGAACAGACGGACAGACGGACGGACAGCGGAGCCTCAGTAATAGGGTCCCGTTTTTACCCTTTGGGAACTTCCTAAGAATTGTGACTGGACGTTTTTATTTCTGATAGGTAATGTTTTGTTTTTGTTTCAGTTTTCAAAGCGGCCCCACCGTCTCCGCCATCTGCGGCAGCAGACCTCGGTGCCAGTCTGGACTCGAACTTTATCCATTCGATCAAGAAACTTCTCACCAACCGCAACTACAATCTGTTGCTGCTCTCGTACGGTCTCAATGTGGGCGTGTTCTATGCCATCTCAACACTCCTCAACCAGGTCGTGCTGACCCACTATCCGGTGAGTTATTTCGGTTGAAAGAAGCAAACACGTTCGCGGACACAAAACCTCATCCAATAATTTGTGCTGTGGCTCAGAATTTTTCCATACAAATTGATATTACGTCTGGGGACGGATTGTCATATTGTTTTGTTTTGGAAGTAACGGCCACAGACGAAGACTTTGTATGGGCATTGACCGCCTACAGACGTAGTGGCACAACGCGAGGTCTTTTTTTGTATGTGTGACGGAGACAAACTTGTGTGCAAGAGTAGGAGTGTTTGCTGCGGCACTGGCTGTTTGTGGTTCAGCCAAAGCGGCACAGAGCCACATGCTTCCTACAAATGCTATGAAAAATAACCGTCTGTGGACGTAGTTCCACTTTTGGTGTGGTTTGAACCACCGTCTACAGCCGTGGTGCCATAATTATCACGAGCGTTCTAATTTACGTCCCTGGACGTACTGTCCGTGAACGTGTTACGTACGATATTTTACCATGCTTCTTCGCTACAGGCGCAAGCCACACAGAAGAGACGTGGGACGGGGGCGCGTGGCAATCCGCGTCGTTTGAACGCAGGCCGCGTCTCCGCCCCGTCTCTTCTGTCTGCTTTGGATCGCGACGCTTCTATACATTTCGTTTGAAAAATGATTCACGGGATGCCGCGACTGCGACGCGCCCCTGTCCCATGTTCTTCTCCTAATGTTGTTTCGCCTAAGACAACCCAGACACAGGGGTCGAAGCAATGAAGCCCATTACTCTCCCATCTACTATTGTTAAAATAAACTATAAAAAAAGTAATTTAATGAACTAAAACAATTACTTTGCTCACCCGCGACCTTACAATAGTTACGTTTATGCAAGAAATGTGCGTTCATGCAGTTCCTCCACCTCCACACTGTACGAACACATCATAAAGATGATGTGCCTGTTCGTCCAGTTGTCTCATACGTGAGTGCTCCAGCATATAAATTGGCGAAGAAATTAAATAGTATTATTCGTGTGAAGGCTTCCTTTAAACCTTCTTATAGTTTAAAAAATGGTTTAGATTTGGTTAGTAAAATTAAGGACATCGGCATACCGCCGAATGCAACGTTGCTTTCTTTGGATGTAGACAGTTTATTTACTAACGTACCATATAGTGAGACACTAGAAATTCTAAAAGACCACTTAGAAAGGAAGCGGTTGCATCCGGGTGATGTTTGTGAATTAATAGATTTGGTAACTTTATGCATGAAACAAAATTATTTCCGGTTCAATGGTCTTTATTACTTACAGAGTGATGGTTTAGCTATGGGTTCACCTCTGAGTCCTTTAATGGCAGATATATTTATGGATCATTTTGAGAATCAGTATATTGTGGGTAATAGTAATATTGTGTACTATTTTAGGTATGTTGATGATTTGATCCTATGCTGGAGAGGGAGTATGAGACAGCTTGACGTGTTTATTAATGGTTTGAATAACAAGCACGTAAAGATAAGGTTCAAAAAAGAATTGGAGGAAAATTGTTCGTTGAACTTTTTGGATTTAACGATTTCAAAATTAAATGGTAAACATCAATTTAAAATATACCGTAAGCCCACGTACACAGATGCTGTTATACCAGCATCTTCTAATCATCCGTGGCAGCATAAACTGGCTGCTTTCCATTGTTATGTTAATAGATTGTTGACTGTGCCTCTTTCTAAGGAACATTTTGATTTAGAGTTGAGTACTATTTATCAGATAGCGATCTCAAATGGTTATACAAAATCAATGGTAGATAGTTTAGTTCAAAAGAAACAGGCACGGTTAGTAAATAGCATGCTTTACGCTGCGTTACCTTCTCAGTCTACTAACAAATATAGATCTAGCATCTCTTACGTCGGGGGTTTGTCTGATAAGATTTATGGCATTTTAAAATCAAACAATATTAATGTTTCCTTTAAGACTAACAACTCTTTGTACTCTAGGCTATGTAACCACAAAGAACAGGTAGATAAGGGAACTAGATCGGGGGTATAGAAGCTTACTTGTAATGACTGCAATGGGATATACGTAGGACAGACAGGCCGAAGTTTTAATACTAGATTTAAAGAGCATGTTTCGGCATATAGGAATGAGCATCCAGATAGATCGAATTTTGCAAAACATTTGTTGGAATCAAATCATTCATTGTTAGATTCAGATTCTTATGAAGTGTTACATTATTGCGGCAAGGGGTTGCGTCTGGATGCTCTGGAATGCATGGAAATAATTAGGTACAACACTATGGGGTCTATTATTAATGAACAGGTAAATTTAGTATCTTCTCCTTTACTGCGGCTTGGGTCGAATTTGAACAGTTAGTATTAATTAAATATGCCTTATAAATAAATAAACAAAAAAATTCAAGGTAGTTTTATAATATGTCAATAAAAGTTAATTTTTGTGGGGTAGTTTGAGAATAAGAAAAATAAAGTGGGTACTTGAGAAGTTACAGTGACAAGTTAAAACATTTGTTTTGGTTTGTTAGTTTAACAGTTGGTAGCATAGCATACGGTTGTGGTAACTCTGAAGATGAACTCTGGTTGAGTTCGAAACGCGTCAGTGTAGCTTGGTGGTGGTGATGGTTGGGTTTATGTGATTTGTGTGTGTTCGTACAGTGTGGAGGTGGAGGAACTGCATGAACGCACATTTCTTGCATAAACGTAACTATTGTAAGGTCGCGGGTGAGCAAAGTAATTGTTTTAGTTCATTATAAAAAAAGTATCCCCAATTTTCTATACATTTTTTGTGTCCGTTTCGTCCTTACGAACAAGAGCCACACAAATCATAATACCAAAGACATTATATCTAGCTAGACCACGCGACCACGTAAAAACTGTATGAAAACCAAGCGTGTCACATTTTGACGTCACAAGAGCAATTTAGTGATGGGGAACACATGCTACGCAAATTCGATTCTAAGCGCGCCGACAAACCGATTCAACTGCGCCGCCAAATCGATTCAAAATAATGCCGATGAAGCTCTTGCGCCCGTCGCCGCGTTCTCCTAATTGTCGGATATGCTGTATTTTTCAATCGTCCATGCTTTTTTGCTGTAGTAAAACAGCTAAGATTAAAATAAATAGAACAAATAGCGCTGTGTTTAGTTGGACAACAATTCGTATTGCCTGTCGCGTCAATCTATTTTTCCTTAACCTTTGGATCCTTCGAAAAGCTGAAATTATGTTAAGAGTATTCGTAAGTATAATAAAAGCATGCTTAGTAAGTAGGTGAAACATCTCTTCGATATTGATTCAATCGAATAATCGAGTAAAAAAATCTAGACTTACATCACTATTCTCTCTATTAGACTTATAAATGAGGATTTTCTCTTACACCGACGGTAATGGCAACCCCAAAGAATAGATCGCTGCAAATTCCATTGCTCACTGCGTATTACAAAACCTTCTAACGTGTCAAGTAAAACCCGTAATGGAAGTGTATACAGCAACGATAGGTTCGCAGCGTAACTGTCATAGTACAAGTATATGGCAGCGTTACAAAATAATAATTAATTAATTTTAAATGAAATTAAATAAATTCCAACATAAAAAAGTACTTACCTGTGGAAGGAAATATCTCTTTTTTGTCTTCCAGCGGAATTTGTGGTATTTTTACAGCTCAGTACGGAGCAAGTCACCATTTTCGTTTTCGACCGATACGTGTTACCGTGGCAACGATCAAAAGTAGACTGACTTCAATCGGATTCAAACCCGACAAAATATCAGGTTAGAAACACGCAAGGTACATCCCCTTGTGGGATCTACTCAATATATTTCTGTGCATAATACATATAAAAAACCGGCCAAGTGCGAGTCGGACTCGCACACCGAGGGTTCTGTACAAAATATGAATCTATGAACATCCAGTCTTAGCAAACCCCTGCTCCTAAGCAAAATTATTAGCAAAATGTGGGGAATTTAGAGTTCCACCTCGATGCAGGACGCGGTCCGTGGCCCTCTTCGCCGTCCCCACATCAGGGAGCAAGGCCGGAGTGCTTGCGCCGCTGCGCTGCCTATGTACTGCGTATAATAAGTCACTCGTTTCTGTCGACATCTTCAACACGTCCATGAAACAGTTCAGAACTCAAGTTTTTAAGATAGTGCCCAATCAAATTCCCCATTAGATGCCTAACAATAGATTTGCCCGTTGTATTTTTATTTTTTTATTTTTTTTTTGTGTTTGTTCTTTGTATCACTGTTGTTTTCTTTTGTCGCATTTGAATGATACAGTAAGGAAGTGTTATTTTAATTAAGTAAGTTATTTTTAGTTAACACCATATATGTTTTGGTGAGAATTGTTAAGGAGTTAGATTTAAGTCACTGTTTTTGTTAACTTCGTTACAATAATTGTTTTGTCATATTTCTATCTCTGTTGATTCTCCATGAGAAATAAATAAAAATAAAATGTGCGCAGTGTGGGATCATTGTAGATTGGTTAATGATATAGACAAAAAAAATTATGCTTTTCGCAATTTTTCCTTTACCTGTGCTATAAGACCTTGCTTCGTACCAAATTTCAAGATTCTGAAATCATGGGAAGTACCCTGTAGGTTTTGATTCCCTTGCGAGTGTCGAAAATTTGCGGCATAAATGGCTGTTTCTTTTGATTGCGTTGGTTTAGAAGATTGATTTTTTTCACAGCTCCAAGGGACAGTAGACCTGAGTATTTGATATAAATTTCAGCTTGATACCTCCACGCGTTCCTGAGAAAAAGGGTCTTGACAGACGGACGGACGGACGGGCGGACAACAGGTTTTTCCATTCGAGGTGCGGAACCCTAAAAAGTCACAAAATTGATTCACGGACCTCCGCAAAGTAACGCCTGATTTAACAATTCACTAATTTCACTGCCCTATTCAAACTTCCAGGGCGCCAACGAGGACGCCGGTCGCATCGGCCTCATGATCGTGGTGGCTGGCATGATCGGCTCCGTCATTTGCGGTCTAGTGCTGGACAAGACGCACAAGTTCAAGGAGACCACGTTGGCTGTGTACGCCGCCTCCGTGATCGGAATGATCATATTCACCTTCACCCTGGACTGCGGCTACATCGGGGTTGTCTACTTGAGCGCTGTCATCCTTGGGTAAGTCAGCTTTATCATCACCATTGCATCCTGTTGTCACGATCTGACAGTAAAAAGGTGATGAAGATGGTGAAAACCAGTGATACCAAGGGTCGGTGAAGCAGTGGCGAAGGGTAGTAACAACCCGATTCCCCCCTCGTTGACTAAAATATCGAAGTTACCAAACGCTTCTCTACCATTACTTACTGCACTATCAGGAAGAGGATAAATGGGGATTTTAGGTTTTCTTGCCCCGGCTTTTTTAGCAAAAATTTTCACGTCCCGCCACTCCGGTGCAAGGTGTGTAGTGTACATACGCGAAAAAAAAACCGGTTGTCTGTAAAGTCGGCTTACGGACGATAGTTTAACGTGACAACGTCATAACAAAACATTAAAAAATCAAAAATGAAACCAGGCGGTCACCCATTCAAGTAATGACCGCGCCCGACGTTGCTTAACCTCGGTGATCGGACGAGAACCGGTGTTTTGTCAAATATCTTGAAAACGGTGCATCCTACGGCAAAATCAATGAAATTTTCATCCCTCCTTTAATACCCCCGCAACCCTCTCCCGCAGGTCTGCGCATGTTTTATTGCATTACAATAGTCATAGGTAAAGTTAACATAAAAACGTGCTAAAAAGGACAGTTGTACTAGATTAATCATCGAAAAGAAGAATCAAATTGATGTAATTGTATTATTTACCGTATTTGCAGATTCTTCATGAACGGGTACCTGCCTGTTGGTTTCGAATTCGCTTCCGAAATCACGTACCCTGAGCCCGAGGGTACCACTTCAGGGATCCTTAACGCTGTGGTTCAGGTAAAACTTGACTATCAATATTTATTTACGACATAGAGCTGAATTTTAAAATTTGCCGAAGCTTCAGTTATGGTATGAAATACCTCGTGTACCGGTAAATTTACCAGTTGCCTGATGCCAAGAATGCAACACCAGCGGGCAGCGAGGTGAGCAGCGGAGCGGCGAGGTAAGTTTTCTCTGTTCATTGCGCGTCCGAGACGCTCGTCGCACAGTGGTTACCTGACAGCGCACGCAGTAAACAGAGTAAACGCTCGCTACTTTAGCTTTCTGCTAGCGTCCCGTTCCTATTTTTTTTTTAATTAGCGTACACGCTAATCACCCTACAGGATGGTGGTGGACTTAACCCTGTACAAGGTCCTACCACCCACAAAAATCCTACCAATATTATAAATGCGAAAATTTTTGAGTGTGGGCGTGTGTGTTTGTTAGTTACTTCTTCACACTAAAACGACTGAAAGAAGTTAGATGGATACAATTTGGTAGATATGTAGATAGCTGGACTTATAGGCTACTTTTTATCCTGAAATTTCTGCGCGATCCAAGTAAAATCTTAAAATCATAACCACTTAGTCTGGAGACATGAAAGTTTACTCGGGTATTCCGTTATACAACGTTAATGACGAGTGCTGAATATACTCACTTTGTGTACCTCTATCGAACATCTCTATAACTGATAGTCAAGTGAATTTATATCATTATGATTATGATAACGATATATTAATTTTGCGAATTCCTAAGTAAATTTAGTAAAATACCGGAGTTTCTATTCAAATGTCCGATCTAAATTATTTACGCCCGCGAAACTGGGATTTTTTATACAATATAGGCTTGCGTTTGGCCAGTATATGCTTGCCTAGTATATGCTCATTCACCCTAGACTTGAAAGCGGCCAAATTGTAGTGTTCAGGGAATACAATCGCAGGCAGGGAATTCCACTCCTTAGGCTGTGCGGTTGACGAATGAAGAGCGAAAACGCTTTGTGTGGATTTTGGGAATACTGACAAAATAAGGGTGGAGACCCTGCCTACTTCTGGTCGACTTGTGGAAGAAAGGAGCAGGTGGAATAAGGTCGTGCAGTTTCGAAGCACTTTCTCCGGAATGTAGCCTGTAGATTACCGAGAGGGAAGCCACTCTTCTGCGATGACGAAGGCTCTGGCGACAAAAATTCGCATCGCAGGCGACGCCGATGAGCCTCGCTCGCTGTGATTGAAGGAAAGCTAGCGTTTGATAAAATTAAAAACCAATTGCCGTATCATTTCCAGGTGTTCGGTATCCTCCTGACTTTGCTCTACGAGTGGATGCTCGGGGAAGTCGGCGACCGCTGGTCGAACCTGACCCTCTGCGCGATCCTGGCTCTAGGCACCGCCGTCACCGCTGCCATTGGTTCTGATCTCCGCCGCCAGGCCGCTGAACGGAAGGCATAAACGTCTACACTCACTTTTAAGTTATACTGTTGAGTTTGTACGGGATCTCAAGGTAGCTTATGATTTGACTTCAGTCACCTTTGGAGATGAGTTCTTTTTTACGTCTCGGCGTACGATGGTCTAATGTACGCCACCATGGGATTCAAGAAAGGGAAAAGTGCCATTAATACTTTCGAAATATCACTTCAAAGTTCAAGGTGTTATTCCATGTTGTTGAATGACAGACTTTGGCACTGACCAACAGAGCAGGAGTTTTTCAAAGTGTATTCATATAAGGGCATTCTGACTTTACTTGAATGGAGCAAAAAAAAAATTTTTAATCGAGGACATTTTAGTGTTTACCCAAACAATATTTACCTCGACGTTTCGGCGACATTGCAGCAGCCGTGGTCACCACCATATTATAATGTTTTCTGCAACATTTAAAGTGAAAATGCCCATCCATTTAAAGTGAATTGCCAAGTAATTTGATCCTAATTTAAAGTTTTTTTCTAGAGTCGCGTCTTGTTATTATTTTTTTGTGCTGTCATTTATAGCTAAACCTTATAGCTTTAAATGAGTCCTTGCCAGCGCGGTACAGGTACGGGGGGTATGACGACAAAGGGGCGGTCCCCTTTGTCGTCAAGAGGTGCGGGCGGCGAGCGCGCCTCGTGTGCCCCCGCGCTTCTGTACCTACTCCGCAGACGAAGACTCCTTTTTTAACGGTTTGGCTATATCCTTGTAATTGTAAAGTATGTCAACGTGATTGTATTTAACAAAATTTGTATTTTTTAAAACGCGTTGTTTACGAAAAAGAGTAGAAGATTAAATTTCTGAACTAATTCGTATACCTACATGTTTATGTAAACTAGTTTTTAAACGTAGTCAAGCATTTAGCTTATATTTATGATCATAGCGGTATTTAGAAACCCTTAAAGTCGGTTCAAAAAATTTGTAAAACATGTATTTGTAAATGTATTGCAATGATCATAGCTCGGACAGGTCATCGTAAAAGAATTGCAATACGGTAAATCATTCAACATCTGAAACTCCATTATAATACCAATGTCACGTACTGTAGACAATATTTCACAGATATTTCCATGACAAGATAGCTCGGGATAGTTCTTGATCCACATATTAACCGTTTTTAACCCCCCATATATAAACAAAGTATTTAAAATAAAAGTAAATAGTTGTCATAAAACTAAATGCAACTAAAAAAGACCTAATGTTAATTATCTGCGTACCTGTTTTTGCGATGAGTTCTCGGAGCTATGGCAATGTTAATAATGTATTTTCTAGATTCTAGTAAATATAGTGTGGTAAAATTGTGACAATAATGTATGACTGCTACAAAAAGGAAGTATTTTGCCAAAACGTTTTAAAAAATTATGGTATATACCCTAGGTATTTTGATGGAGATAGGCTTCCAGTGTTTCTCGATGTTTGTAGTAACTAATTTAATTAATAATTTAATAATACGCATTTAATAATGGATGGCATTGCGGTTGATTCAATATTGAATGGGATGATGGTTAAATCATCAGAGATGATTCAAAATAATTATGTAATTTCCTTGTAGGAGATTATGGTGTAATGATAATATTTTCTGATATATGGAATACTTTTAAACCTGCATCAGAAATATAATTCTTGTATTAAAGATAGTTAATGTATGGTTAAAGTAGTGTTGCCTGTCGATAGTATATCGATAAATTATCTCCACGTGTCAAAACTATCGATAGTGTTTTATAAGCAATACTATTAATGATGGCAATAGGATCGATATTATCGATAGTTTTATGTCCAATATAATCGGTACTATAGCAAAATCAGCCAATAGTGACCAAAAACAATCGCTACAATCGATAGTGTTGAAAATTCGATACTGTCGATGGTACAAAACTAACTATATTATCGATTGGTTTTTGGTCACTACTGGCTGATTTTGCAATACTACCGATACTATCGTCACGTGGCGATGCTATAAATAGTACTATCGATATCCTGAATAGTATTCGAGGTCAACTATCGACAGTCAAACTATCGATAACTCTGCAACACTGGGTTCAAGTTTGAAGAGGTGCAGTTAGTGTACGACCCCGTGTTTGTTGATCTGGAATTCACGACAATAGTGCACGACCTAATAAAAAATGAGGATTTGAATTATCGGGTTACTCATTCCTGGTCGACATTCGCAAGACGTACTTTATAGGCCACCACAAACCAAAGCGCGGGGCGCCGACGGAGCGTGCCCAGCGCGCTCTATAACACTGAATCATATACATATAATGATTCAAGCGTATAATGCGCGTATAATGTATATGTATTCAGTGTTATAGAGCGCGCCGGGCACGCTCCGTCGGCAACCCGCGCGCGCCCCGCGCTTTGGTTTGTTGAAGGCCTTACCGCACCCGTTTGAAGTACCTACTCGTTAATGTTGCCCATGTTGCCAAATCAAAAAATTTAAGCAGGTTTCACACTGGACGCATTCACTTGTGCGACGGTTATTAATCGTGAACTCGAACATGGCATTCCATAAAATTCCTTATTACGTATTTAACATTCCTATAACTAGTATTTCTTTACATTAAGATTTAAGACAATATTTAAAATTATACAATTATTTTAACCATACAAATTACAACATAGAGTGTTCAAAGAACTAATATCCAGTTTTAATATTTGACTTTTAAAAAGGCGTACGTATTTTATCGCTGTAATTGAACGTTTCATTGTTAGAATTTTAAAATCGTATATACTTCTTAACCCTTTAACCATTTGACAACCCTGTCAAGACATTCGATTATAGGCCGTAAATGGCTAATTCGAATCGGCTTTGGCTTCTGTTTGTCGGCAAATATACTGCCGGTATCGATTTAAGGGTTAAAAGAATTGTTCCGAATTCTTTTCGAAAAAAAATTGGGTGCCCTAGCCGAGATATTAATCTCATCTCATCTCTTGGCTAAACTTTGTATGGAACTAATACATTCCATGAATAATGTGTGTAGCTTAGGTATGTCTGTGTGTCTCAGACTAATTGAGTCAAATTTCTCAAATTGCTAGTATGAAACCAAGAGATACAGACTCTTGTATTTATAGGATTGTTAAGGAGGGTATACTTTATGTAAGAAGTTCAGATCACATGTAAGGTTAAATGTGTTTTTATTACTTGGAAATTAAGGTTACAATACCCTACAATGGCTCTTTATTGTACACCACATAAAAACAAGTGCATGGAGAAAATAATAAGATAAATAATAGGCGGTCTTATCGCTTCAAAACGATCTCTCCCGTACGGAAAGAAAAGTAAGGAATGAATTTCAATAGGTAGTGTAATTTAAAACAAATAGTAGCATAAACAAATAATTACCTATACAAAAACAATAATACATACAATACACATCACAAAATATGCATAGATAAGTGGAAAAACAGCAACGTGCTTTTAAATAAACGACCTATGAGCCTCTTGCACAAGATGATACATAGTTTTCCTTAAACATAGATCTAATAACTTTAATTTCAATACTAGATGAAAAAAAACCCGTCTGTTAGTTCCCGTTCCTGTGTGAATTCCGGGAAAATGTATACCCTGTGTCACTCTCGGAACTGAGACGAATCTAATGACACCTCACACATCAAAATCCATTGAGCCGTTTTGACTGCAGGGCGTGCCAAAGAATGATACATATACATAAATACATACGCTCGAAAAACATAAAAACGTGAAAATAGGCAAAGATTTAGCACGGCTTAGATCTATGGGTAGGTAACTCGACAACCGAATATCCTGGACTGTAAAAGAGTAGATATACGAGTTAGAGTTGAAAAGGGGGAAAGCAAGGAAAAAGTTCTAAAAGCATCGAACAGAAGTAACATAACTAAACCCCTCATTGAGGTAACAAGGAGTTTACTAACTGGGAAATGGGTTTGAGAAATTATGTAGAGCTAAAGATTATACAGAGTTAGAGAATTGCACTAATAAAGATTACATAATAATTTCTACGTAACAGATTTGACACTCTCGTTACTACTACTATTTTAACCCACCGGTGTTACGATGCTAGTAGAGCCACAGAGTACATTTTCAAATAGCCGGGACTCCCTGAGCGAGCCGCCCACTTGAATAAAATACCTAGCTTTAACGCTTCACAAATCTATGGTGACTAACGCATCCAACTCGAGATTTCTTCAGGTGCCACGAACGCACATGCGCGTTCAAAAGTCACGAAAACGCATATGTGCGTTCTCGGCAGTGAATGCGTTAGTGGTTTATGTTGTATCCAAGGGAATATCGGAAAGAAAGACCTGCACGCCCAGTTAGACTGTTTATTGCCGACCGCCAAGCGATAAAGATTATATCTACCCGAAATCACAGCAACGGTCAAAGTACCCACTTTTACTTATACACTACAGTTTAATTATATTTTGCGGAATTTCCGTAACCCTCTCATGTTTGCAACTATGGTAAATTAAGCGAGCGGCCTCAAAGGCCTAAGATTAGTTAGTAGATGCCTGTTGCAGGCTTTTTCCAAATACAATACGTGTGATTTTGATGTTAGATAATAATATACGTGTAACATTTTAACTCTATTTATAATAACTTAAGTCCTTTGATCAAAAGAAAAGATCAGGAGTCATTTCTGTTTTTATTTTAATTCGGATAATGATGATTTAACTATAAATGGCAAAATTCAATTACTTATTTGGTAATTTAGCAAAAAAGTATATTTATAATATAATACTAAAAGAATTAACCCTACAAACACGCAAGAAAACACAGTTTACCTTACCTTAGCACTACATTAAATAAACAGATAAAATCATACACAAAGATTTCAAGATAAACTTAAATTTCGCCTTTGGTACCGTTTCGTAGCCAATTTTCGTAGCTGGCTTCAAAATGGGAATCCGTTTCCTGTTTGTAGCTGGCTACGTAATGGGCCTGCGTACTGCCGTTTGGTAATCATCGGTAAGCTGGTGACCAACCGCGGTTACGAATCGATAATGGAAAAGTCCCATTTTGAAGCCAGTTACGAATTGGGTTTTTTTCCCTTTTCGAAGCTGGTTACGAACTTTTAGCTACGAAACGGTACCAAAGGAAATTTCGAGGCTGAGTAAATTTGCAAAATACAGTTGTTTAAATCCAACTTCAAACAATCATAGTCGTTTTGATCCATTGTAGACCATTCTGGTGAACGCTTTAACTACCTATTCTAATAGTTTGAGAGGAATAAAGAAAAGTGTTCATAGACGACTGGCCTGGCACTGGCCTTTGATGAGAAGGGTAAATATTCAGCGTTTTTACGGCGGTTTTTTTTGTCATTACCATTTGAGCAGAAATTATTAAAAAGGATGATGCTTAGGGTTAACTTTTTATGAAAACTTAAGACAGTACCGATACTGAATCTAGTTTGATGAAATTTCGCGCGATTCGTCCTTTGGTTGTGGTAATAATCGTCGAATGGTAATGACGTTTAACCGCGCGGTCAAAACGCTCGAATATTCACCCAGAAACATGAATTTATGTAATTTAACTGAAAAAAGACAATAAATTATGCACTTAGATTGTTAAAGTGCCCTTGGGCACGTTAAACCGAGTACTCTTTCCATCGCAGACCGCCCTTTAGGCGGCTCGCATTATTATAATACATATTTAATAGCTGTAAAATTAGTATTGTGAATAAATAAGCTTTAGCGACAGCCCCACAACTTTGGCCTATATTGCCACAAGTTATTTACCTAAGTTAAATGTTTAGTACGAACTTAGAAACCACAAAAGGTGAGTAAAAATGATCTTTGTTAATTTAAGACAGACGGTATCGGTATTGTAAAAAAATATTTTTTAAACTGTGTTACTTATATTATTCACGAGGCTAACGATATTTATTATACTCGTAATACAATTTTCAATATAAAACGAATATGCCTCTCGTGATAGTTTTCGAATACAAAATGTGTCGAACATACATAGGTATACTTACAGGATGATTCAGGAGTAATGAGCAGGAGTGAAAAGGGAAAGGGAAGGGGAAGGGAAGGGGGGTGATGGGGAGATTCACACGGAGCAACTTTTACTATGGGACCAGTCCCGAAGTCGCGAGAAACAAATTTACAAAGAGTTAATTGAACTTTAACTATCCGAAATGTATGGAACAGCAGATTTTTTGCCTTCGTATCAAAACGGCCTAAAAGCAAATGGTTCTATTAGCACAATGACCTGAAAGCAAAACGTCCCATTAGCACAATGACCTGAAAGCAAAACCATATATTTCGTACTAAATACAAACTGAAATATAGATGCACAGAAAAAACCCCAGAAAAAGACCAATGCTGGGAATCGAACCCAGGTCCTCAGCATTCCGTGCCGTGTGCCATACCCCTACACCACCTGTAGACGACGCGTACACACACATACATAAAATATAAAATATTATTTCTTAGGTTTACGGTTGTGGGTAGATTAAGGTTCTATGTCTTTATAAATAAAAATTGAGGGTAGCGTTAGAAGCTAAACTGTTACCGCGGGCGGTCATCCAGTCGCCATTGTCACGTGATGCGAACCGCGCGTGCGCTAACGCTGCCGCCTATCAATATCATAATTTCTTGTTTAAATTATTGCCCAGTGCTCAGTGAATCCCTTACACCACCACTGGTCTAGAGATTAGACACGAATTTTTCCTATACATCATACATTTCAGTCTGCTAAATCACCTTATGCAGTGACAAGCGCACATCTATGTTACACCCTCTATCGAGAGATTTTAACACTCCTTCGGAACTAACCGCTCACCTGGATAAGAGATGGCGCTACTGTGCAACTTTTAAACAAGTTAGCTATGAAAGTATCTTTTTGTATTTATTTTTTCAACTTCATTTTTTTATTATTACTTTTACGGTCATCCCGTGAAATCATATATTTATATGATTATAGAAATTTCACGGGATGACCGTAAAAGTAATAAAAAAATGAAGTTGAAAAAATAAATACAAAAAGATACTTCATAGCTAACTTGTTTGAAAGCAAAACGTTCTATTATCAGGTCGGCCTTTCAACAAAACGTCCCGAAAGCGAAACGCCATGAAATCAGGATGACATAAAAATACATGGTGTACATACAGACAAGAAATTATTATTTAACATTAAACTATAACTAACATTTACATTTATATTAATACTCGTTCTAAAGTGACACACAAGTAGCTTTAACGTTTAATAAGTTTTTTTTAATCTGCATAGACGTGTATCTGATTAGCACGGAACACTAATAGCTCGAATCGACTAGATTCGTACTTGGCCGATTTTTTTCTTGTCTGTACACCATGAGACGTTCTGCTTATCGGGCGTTTTGCTTTTATGTCATTCTGATTTCATGGCGTTTCGCTTTCGGGACGTTTTGCTAAAAGGCCGACCTGATAATAGGGCGTTTTGCTTTTAGGTAATTGTGCTAATGGGACGTTTTGCTTTCAGGTCATTGTGCTAATGGGACGTTTTGCTTTCAGGTCATTGTGCTAATGGGACGTTTTGCTTTCAGGTCATTGTGCTAATAGGACAATTTGCTTTAAGGCCGTTTTGATACAAAGGCGATTTTTTGCGATTTCGTGCCTGGCTGGTCCCATAGTGAAAGTTGCTCAGTGCGACCCTCCTCATCACCCCTTTCACTCCAGCACATGACTCCTGAATTAGCTTGTATTTGCGTTAACGTTTCATTTTCTATAAGAAAATTGGCAGCGCATTTAATTATACAAAAAGCGTTACAAACACTGCTTTATTAAACGATCAAATCGGCGGAGCCTATGACGGCCAGAAATGGTGGTAGTAGTAAAGTGTTTTCATAGTACTTGACGCTAACGCGAGGCGTTTGAGATATTATGTATTAGAAGAACTTAAGTATCATAAGCGTTAGTGATTAAGGAAACGGAATTTTCCACTACCTAATACGCAATACATTGTAATTGTTTTCAATAACATAGTTTTCTTATCTGTAAGATGTACCCAATTAAAATGATACCGATGAGATTAGTCTCGTTTTCCATTGCGAATTTCTATTGGCCTTGTTAAAATCGTGTGTCAAGAATGGATTGTTGTGTAGTTCAGTCATAATGAACATGATATGATTCATTGTGAACCTTGTTAGGATAAAAAAAAAATGACTATAGTAACACAATCACGGCTTACGCCGATTTTCGAACACTTGTCTAGACACCATTCGACAGCGGTGAAAAACTAGTACCTACTGAAACTAATTACAGCTCAAAATAAAAATTTGGATTAGAGAAAAAAAGAGCTACAATTTTACCCTCTTTCTATTACATTGAGTAACTAAACTAAGATGCCATAGTGAGTCACATTTCTAGGTCGATTCATAATCTATACTTATCAACAGACACCGACAAAATATTTTTTGCGCAATACCTACTGGCCGGACACGGCCTGTGTCTGCGGTAGTGTTATGTACAGTGGTCGGAACTCTGGGTGCAAAACTTTAACAAAACTTGTAAAACTGACATTGAGGAGAATTTACAACCAAGTAAAATAACATTATTGGCAGATTAGTGTTCAATTTAACTCTATATCGAAATCTCAGATTTTCAGTAGTTTATTAATATTTTCATGTGTGTAAGCACTGTTTCATGCCCGCTTGGCAAGTTTTGTTAAAGTTTTGCACCCAGAATTCCGATCACTGGACTTATGTATGATTGATACGAATTGGGAATGTCTAAAAAAAAATACCAGTGGTTTTTATATTTTTTTTGTATAGAAAAGTCAATTATAAGAAACTAATTTCAATATTTTGTCACTTAGTTCACTACTTTTTTCAAAATTAATTATTGAAACTATTTTGGTTGATGACGTCAGATTGTAATTGAGGGCTCCCACACTGCCAAATTTCTAAATCTATCTAAATGCGTACGATAAGGCAACCCCTTTAATTATTTTTTGCGTGGTGGTACACTGTAACTAGTGTCACTTTACTGGCGCTGTCAAAGTGCTAGATGTCAGGCAGTGGGTCCAAATCAAACTCCGTAGTTATAATCCACGCGTAAATTTGTGAAGAATTCTAACCACACAGAATAAAGTACGACTTGGACCGGTCACGCAATTTACACCAAAGTCAAATGAAGGTCATTGCTTATTTGTTATGTAATAAATTCATTATATAATATTAAAATTAAATAACTACAGAAAACGAGTTAAAAACCATTTATCTCGAAATGGTTTTCGATTTACTATACATTGCAAAAAAATAGACATCCCCAATTCGTTAATAGAAACTGTATAGAAGAATATTATTTAGTCTGCCACGGCACGTGTCTGAGACGCTCAATGTCTGTAGATAAGAATCGACCTTTATTTGTGTTTTTTCTAAGTATACAACGAAATTCTGAACAAATAACAAAAATATACGCATTGTGGTAGAATGTTAAATTAGGTTGTTTGTAAAATAAATTAAACAATGATACCTAATGGAGCCACTATAGCATAACGACGTCCTTTAATTATGAATTATATATCACGTTTAGACGACCAGATGGCCTAGTGGTTAGAGAACCTGACTACGAAGCTTGAGGTCCCGGGTTCGATTCCCGTGTCGGGGCAGATATTTGTATGAAAAATACGAATGTGTGTTCTCGGATCTTGGGTGTTTAATATGTATTTAAGTATGTATCTATGTATATAAGTGTGTTTATCCGTTGCTTAGTACCCATAACACAAGCTTTGCTTAGCTTACTTTGGGACTAGGTAAATTGGTGTGAATTGTCCTATGATTTATTTATATCAAAACAATTTGTGATATTGTGCTACATTCTGAATGCTATTTTGTAATAAGCCGAAGGGTCGTTAAAGCTTTATACAGACCGCAGTGCGGGGCGTGTGCGCGACGCCGACGGAGCGTGCTCAGCGCGTTGTATAAAACTGAATCATATACGCTGTGCCGCACGGCTGGTGTATGTCATCGTATATGATTCAGTGTTATAGAACGCGCTGGGCCCGCTCAGTCAGCATCGCGCGCACTAAAAACTAACCTATAAGTCTATGGAAGGCTTAACACTTATAAGTAAATGTTACCATATCGTCACTACTTTGAAAAAAGCTCGTATCTCAGAATCGATAATCTGGCCAAGTGAACTTTACTAAGTACGCATCAAGGTTCAGTTTGGTTTACGTATTAATTTAAGATACGAGCTTTATTAAAAGTAGTGACGATATGCTATTTGCCTAATTTATTGTAACTAGAGTTAGATTGTCATCACGATATTTTTAGCAAATAAGTGTGTTGTTGTTTTAATAAAATCTGTTGATGGAGATTTTGTTTTATTTTATAGTACTTTGTTTATTTGGATCAATTTAAAGACAAAAATGTTCAATGGTGTGTGTAAAGGGCTCAATCCGCACTGGGCCCGCGTGGCAACTACGGCCCTCTCATTCATAGAGGAGGCCTGGAGTGGGACGTATATAGGCTGGGATGACGACAATCATCATCATCATCATCTCAACCGAAAGACGTCCACCGCTGAACATAGGCCTCCCCCAAGGCTCGCCAAACAGATCGGTCCTGCACCATCCGCATCCAATGCGTTCCTGCAATCTTAAACAGGTCGTCGCTCCGTCTTGTTGGAGGCCTGCCTACAATGCGTCGTCTAGTCCGTGGACGCCACTCTAGAACGCATAGCCTAACCGAAACAGAGCGAGAGGTTTAAAAGACAAATTCTTTAAGGGTCATAGAAATCATAGAGGTGAACTATGAAGGGAAACACACACACAGACTCTCTTACTATTAGGTAATGCTACTGTTGTAACATTAAGAGGGTACGATGCGCACCATTTCTCCATACAAACGTAATCCCCAGTTTCCTCCCTGGATAATGGCTTTAGAGCCAATTTTTTTTCACTGTGTAATCTGTATCTACCACAGCTATGCCCCTATGTTTCGTTTTTTCCATATTTCAATTAACATAAGAAATATAAGCTTTCAAAAACTGAAAAAATTGCCCAATTTCAACGTCATTATCAGACACTCACTAGAAAATAATCCCTCATATAAACAAAAAAAGAAAACATAGGGGCATAGCTGAATCTGTCTTCTAATTATTTTGGAAAAATATAATTTTATTGGTCCAGTTTTCGAGAAGAAAACAGGGGATTACGAAATGCTGTTTTGATCAATTTTACGCGCCTATTAACGGTCTGAGCTGCAGTTGTCCCGCTCTCGCTGTACTGACACGAAGGGGTTCGGACGAGACAGCGACATTTCATTAAAATAACTATTTCTCAAAAGTCTCTCAGCCATCGTACCCTCTTAAACGCCTGACTAATAAATACCTATAGCAAAAGCGTCGTCATAATGTTATAATGTTGCTATTAAATTACGTTAGGCGCTATACCTCTACATTATCTGTAGGCACGGCCGTACCATCCTTTTCTCGAAGCTATTGAGGCTATCTACAACCTCCCGTAATTTTATCCTGGTACATCATGGTCCGGTACCTTCAAGACATCTTGAGAAAAACAATGAACACACAATGGTTAAGTTTTTCGTCCTGTAATAGCTACTCAACCCTCAATATAAGTCACACAGAAGTTTATATCCTTGCAGTATCCTATAGACTTTTCTGTTATTTGATTGATTGAAATCGGGTCATGTTGAGGAACACTGCACTAATTCATGTGTGGACATATTTGCCCCAACCATTTCGTTCGCTATTTCCCGTCCCAGTGACTTTTTCATAGTACCGTACTCAAGACAAGGTACAAAGAGTGCCAATGGGACCCTATTACTAAGACTCTATTGTCTGTCCGTCCGTCTACAGGACTCTATCTCTTGAACCATATCAACCAGACAGTTTTTTTTTCGAATCTAGACACGCGGCAGTGTGTCAAGCCAAGTTCAAGCAAAAGGAACTGGCGAAGCAGCGCCGTGTGTAATATTACACGATCCAATTGGAGCCACTTTTGACCCCTTCATAACTCAAAATCTATTTAACACAAACACACCAAATTTGGTTTACTTATTGATACTAAAGGTATTAACTGGAACCTCAAATTTCTCAAATATAGCCTTAACTAATCATGAGACATAAACGTACTCGACCAAACGTCGAGACGAATCAAAAGAGTCCAAACTTGATGGGGTTATGTCATTCTACTGTGGAGTGTCACCTTCCAACTCCAACATCAGACCCTGGCTACCATCTAGGCCCAAAGTACTCATCGAGACGAATCAAACGAGTCCAAACTCGATAGGGTTGTGTAGTTTTATATGGAGCGCATTTGCCCAACTTCCAGCTCCATCAACAAACCCTGGTTATCATTAAGGCCCAAAGTACTTATCGAGACACATCAAACGAGTCCAAACTCGATGTGATTATATAGTTTTATTATGCAGTACCGACTACCTCTTAGTTCCATCATCAGATCAGCTCGATGACATAATAATATTGAATTGTTTATTGTTGTATTGTGTGTGTATCTGATTTACACATGCAGGCAAAATTTAACTTATTGTTTAGTGTTACTTTACAATCTCAATCTCATATGGAAAAACAAACGTACGTAATGCAGTTTGTATATCTACGAAACGTGACTGAAATTGCAATATTTTTAGGTTTTCTATGTCAATTTAGGATAAAAATTGTAAAAGCTAACTACATTTAAAATTTAGACTCTGTGGATCTATCTGCTAGAATTAGAATTATAATGGTCGTGTGTAATTGCATAGAGCGGAGCGGTGTGTCAGTGACAAAAATAAGGAACTTTAACGTGCAATAGTAAAGTTCTTAAACTACTAGTTCAAATTGAATGTTATTGAGGATGTATCTAAATCACATTATGCCCAATATGCAACTGTAAATTCAGGGTTCTAGCTTTAGCCAGCACAAAATTACAGGAGGTTGAAAATAGCCTGAATGGTTTCGAAAAATGGCAGGTAAGGCCGTGCCTTTGTTTTGCTCGACTTGGCGGGGCACTACCGTGCCCCCAAATCCAACAAAGCTACTCGAATGACTAATTTTGTTGGTCATATCTTTGAAATTTATAATCGTAAGTCATTGCATAATGTTTTGCTTTCAGTTTGACTGGCGTTATCATGGAACACTTGAAATTGACTGACATTTTTAGATCAGCGGCTTCCAAACTTAACCGTACAGCTAATCAGTTTTAAAAAGTTACTACACTGCACTGCACTTGTATATACAGTGAAGGAAACTAAATCGCGTACCTTTTCACAACCAATTTCACGATGATTTCTTTGGCAGATATATGGAATGTCAACGAGACATTTGCAATGAGATCAGTACCTCTACCATGAGTTTACACTAGTTTACGTGACCATACTCGCTAGCGACGGCGTAAATTAGTTGTATGGGGAATTGTACAGCGCCTCTAGCGGTCACTTACGGAAGTACAATTCTCCATAGAAATCATTTACGCCGTCGCTAGCGAGTACGGTCACGTAAACTAGTGTAAACTCATGGTAGAGGTACGGTACACCCTGGTACGTGATTCAGTTTACTCGATTGTACAGTCAAGTGTAAAAATATGGGTGCACACAACTTGCTCATAAATATGTCCCATATCGGGGGTTACCTATCATATTCTCGAAAAATTATTTCCGAATATTTAAAATCCCGAATGCTTCATTTATCCGAATGCATTTTTTTCTGAAACTGTAAATATTTCAGGATTTTTATAAAACAACCCTAACCTAACCTAAAGGGTTCTACACGATGGTCCTGAAATAAATCCTGAAATATTTACAGTTTCAGAAAAAAAATGCTTTCGGACAAATGAAATTTTCGGGATTCTAAGCCTTCGGAAATAAAATTTTCTAAACATCGATAGGTTCCCCCTTATGTCGTCGAATTAAGGTATAGGTATATAACGATGGGAGGATTAAATCGATACCTACTTATTTTTGCACTTGACCCTACATCGTGGGTACGGCAATTGCGCCAGAGTCGTAAGACAAATTTCTGAGCTCCTTAGAAGTATAAACCTAGGGATTAATCGGACATTTCAACTTTTCTTTTTTATCAAACATATTTTTTTATATTATTTTGAATTTCAAGAATAACAAGCCTTTAGAATGTGTTGACAGCGCAGAGCGCATTCTTAATTGTTTTGACAATCTACATCTACACTAATCTAAACAATCTACTCTATATCTACATTATACAGGGTGTCCCAGAAGCCGACGTCAAGCTGAAATCGGATGAAAGGCCAACTTATATTGGTTATCAAAAATATTTTAAAAAATCCGAGTTATGTATTCAAAAATCATCATCCTGTGACAGTCTTTTCGCTCCTGTTGCTACAAATTATTGAAAATTAATATTTCGACCAATTTTAACTGTCTGTAACTAGGTATTAAAAAAAATGTAGGTATCACACGCACCACACCAGTTAGGCAGGCCAAACGGACAAACCAGGTATTTTGACTAAGGTTTAAAGTTTGTAGAGCTAGGAAGCTTGGCTCTATATGAGATGTGATAACTTTTTGACAGTGCAAGAAATTATGTTCTCGTCTTGGCAACATTATACATGAAAATGTTTTTGGTGGTAACTTTATTCTTGATTTAATGCCTGAGAAACTACGAGCATAGCTCCCATGGCGTACCTAGGACTTTCATAGCAAACTAAATATGTGATCCAGCGGGGGGTCACGGGATGTTTGAGAAATGCTGCAAATACTTAGATTAATAGTTGTTATCAGGAAAAAATAGTTCCTCTTTATATGAAGTGTAACAAAAATTATAACATTCAACTCCTTACTTTACACTCCAGAAGACGTGATATTTTTTTTGGTTCAAAAGTTGTGCACGATTTTCTCAAGCATCATGAAGTATCTCATGCTAATCATGACTCTGGCCATTAGTATTGGTGAGTATGCATAGTCGACATATTTTAAGACAGCTTGCACGGTCCAGGGTCAAAAAATTTAATTATTAAACCTGGGTTAGAGTTGACAGTGTCATACATTTCGACTCTATTTAACCCTGGATTAAGCCTAAGGCGACTTTACACGGACTATATTTAAGTAATAACTACGAATTAAGCGCTAAGTAGTTAACATCTCAACGTGGTAACACTTTGGTGTTTTAACCCTACCATGGAAGTGGCCTGTAGTAGTTTAATATTACAAAAAACAAACCAGTTATAGTTTTTTAAGACCAGTTACTAAAATACTTTATATTTTCTAACATGCTTTTTCCTTAACAGTATCTTCGTATGGCGCATGCATGCTTGCAAACACTTATCTAAGCGCAAACTCAGAGTGCGTTTCATCGATGGCGACCAACTGTAACATCGTTAACAGCCAAGTCTTGACCACTACCTGCACAAATAGCCAGTACAGCGGTATCCGTATAACGACTTCTACAACTACTGGTACGCGTATTTCAGGACAAGGATGCTCAATTTCCACTTGCACTATCATTGACGGCATACCTGCTCCATCTGCTTCGTGTAGAATCACTGGATGTACATTGTCTGCCATGTAGGTGGCCATGGCAGTAGTTTAAGAAACCTGGGCACGAAAAAAAATATACCATGCATTAAATTGTTGCGTGTTTATCAGTCCCAATTTTTTCAATAAAAGCGTGTTACATTTTGACGTGAAGAGAAATAATGAAGGTCTAATAAAAACGCTAAAATTTAATGCATGGTTTATTTTTTATCAGTTTTAAATTATTTTTAACTTTTTAGTTCATTTTATTAACATCTAGTTAATAAAAGCTTGTTTTTAAAAAAAGTATTTTTTTTATTTTAATTATTAGTAGAGACTGATCGACTCTTACGAAGAAGACATCTGAAAAACTCGTCAATCCTGAACCTTTCCTCCTGTGATAGCTACTCAACCCTCAATATAAGTCACAAAGAAGTTTATATCCTTGCAGTATCTTATAGAATTTTCTGTTATTGATTGATTGAAATCCGGACATGTCGAGGAACACTGCAATAATTCATGTGTGGACTTATTTGCCCCAACCGTTTTGTTCGCTAATTTCCCGTCCCAGTGACTTTTTCATGGTTAAAATAAATAAATAAAATAAATAAAAATAGTTTATTAAAAGAAGATGTCTTTACAAAAACGATTACCGTTGGTCCCACACTAGGCAATGCCTGTCACGTGGCAACCAGGATTCGGGGTACAAACACGTTAAAATTTAAAAAATAAGAAATAAAGTTATAAACCAAAACAAAATCAAGGTAGAAATTACACAATATAACAAAAAGTTTTAATTTAAACTACAATAAGAAAGAGGGGGTTGGTTAGACCGAAGCAAAATGAGTGTGTGACTGAGTGTGTGTAGGTTCCATACTCAAGACAAGGTACAAAGAGTGCCAATGGGACCCTATTACTAAGACTCTATTGTCTGTCCATCCGTCTATTACAGGACTCTATCTCTTGAACCATATCAACCAGATAGTTCTTTTTTTCCAATCTAGACACGCGGCAGTGAGTCAAGCCAAGTTCAAGCAAAAGGAACTGCCGAAGCAGCGCCGTGTGTAATATTACACGATCCAATAGGAGCCACTTTTGACACCTTCATAACTCAAAATCTATTAAACACAAACACACCAAATTTGGTTTACTTATTGATACTAAAGGCATTAACTGGAACCCCAAATTTCTCAAATATAGCCTTAACTAATCATGAGACATAAACGTACTCGACCAAACGTCGAGACGAATCAAAAGAGTCCAAACTCGATGGGGTTATGTCATTTTACTGTGGAGTGTCACCTTCCAACTCCATCATCAGACTCTGGTTACAATCTACGACCAAAGTACTCATCGAGACGAATCAAACGAGTCCAAACCGATAGGTTTGTGTCGTTTTATATGGAGTGCCTTTCCCCAACTTCTAGCTCCATCATCAGACCCTGGTTACCACCTAGAACCAAAGTACTCATCGAGAAGAATTAAACGAGTCCAAACTAGATGGGATTGTGTCATTTTTATATAGAGTACCGAGCCGACCACCTTCCAGCTCCATCATCAGATCAGCTTGATGACTTAATAATATTGCATTGTTATCCGATTTACACATGCATGCAAATTTTTAACTCATAATTGTACGTTACTTTGTAATCCCAAGTACCTATTTGTTTACATGGAACTAGGCTTTCGTCCGCAGCTTCGCCTGCGATAAATTAATTTTCCTGTAGGAAAAGGTAAGTATTTTCCCGCGGTTAAAAGTAGCCTATGTCACTCAGTGATAATGTAGCTTTCTAACGGCAAAAGAATTTTTGAAATCGGTCCAGTACAAGCTTTTATGTTTATTCGTAACGTACAAAAATACAAATCTTTCCTCTGTATAATATTAGTGTAGATGTAGAGGTAGATAACAATAATCAATCTTTATTATGCTTAAAATGTGGTACAATAGGTCACAGTGTACAGAAAAATAGTTTCACACATTTAATTTATAGCAGGCATGCAAAATATTAATGTAAGTACTTATATGAAAAGACATTAGGCAATAGATACAAAATTTAACATTTCAGTATTAATAATTATTACACACATGTCATACCAAAATACTAGAAAATCTAAATACAAATAACAACAATATTCCATAAGACTATAGTAATTAAATTTCATACACGCAGATCCAGAAAATAATGTCAATATTTTCTGGATCTGAACAAAATACGTAATTCAGTTTGTATATCTATGAAACGATATAACGAAACGTGACTGATATTGCAATATTTTTAGGTTTTCTATGTCAATTTAGGATAACATTTGTAAAAGCTAGTTATATTTAAAATTTGGACCATGTGGATCTGCTAGAAGTACCTTAGAATTATGATGATCGTGAGTCAGTGAGTGAGCATGTCAATGACAAAAATAAGGAACTTTGACATGTAATAATAATTCCTAAACTACTAGTTCAAATCGAATTTTATTGAGGATGTACATATCTAAATCACATTAGGTATATCCAATATGTAACTGTAAATTTAGGGTTTTAGCTGTAGTCAGCACAAAATTACAGGAAGTTGAAAATAGCCTGAACGGCTTCGAAAAAAGGACGGTATAGTATTAATCTTCCCAGGTGAACTTTTCGCTTCGAGCCATTACATTAAATTTGAACCTTAATAATATGACGATACCGTTTGTTTTGAAAGATAAGGGCTCGAAGCGAAAAATTCACCTGGGAAGATTTATACTATACGGCCGTGCCTTTGTTTTGCTCGACTTGGCGGGGTCACTACCATGCCCCCAGATCCAACAAAGCTACTCCGATGACTTATTATGTTTGTTATATCTTTGTAATTTATAATCATAAGTGATTGCGGAATGGTTTGCTTTCAGTTTGATTGCATTATCATAGAACACTGACCTTGACTGACATTAGCAACGGCTTCCAAACTTAACTGTACAGCTAATCAGCTTTAACAAGTTACTGGGACCCACTTGCCTGTTCCCTTGCTTGCTTTGCTTGCTTAACTGTGACCCGGCACTTATACACCGTGGGTACTGGGTATGGCAATTGCGCCAGAGTCATTAGACAAATTTTTGAGCCCCACTTTTTCAAGGCTTTACAATAAAAAAAAGTAACAAATTAGACAAGTTTCACAATGTTTAACAAGATTTGAAGAATTGTCCGGTGTTGCGTTTAATCGGATATCTTAACTTTCCTTTTTTGTAAACATTTTTTTTTTATTATTACGAACTTCAAGAATAACAAGGCAATAGAATGTGTTGACAACGCATTCTTAATTGTTTCGAAATATCTACATCTACAATAATTTACACTATCTACTCTATAATGTACATTATAATACAGGGTGTCCCAGACGTCGACGTCAAGCCGAAATCAGATGATAGGATGATGATGGTAGTAATTAATTTCTTATGTGATGACTAGATGGCGCCAGTAGTCGCAACAGTACTAAAAAAATAGATATCACACGCATCACACGAGTTAGGCAGGCCAAACAGCCAAACCAGGTATTTTGACTAAGGTATAATGTTTGTAAAGTTAGGGCGTGTAGAGCTAGCAAGCTTGCCTCTATATGAGATCTGATAACTTTTTGACAGTGCGAGGACAATGGTCTCGTCTTGGCAACATTTAACATGAAAATGTTTTTGGTGGTAACTTTATTCTTGATTCAATGCCTGAGAAACTACGAGCATAGCTTTCATGACATAGAACTTTTATAGCGTAGGTACCTAAATATGCATGTGATCCAACAGAGGGTCACGGCATGTTTGGGAAATGCTGCAATACTTAGATTAATAGTTGTTATCAGGGATAAATAGTTGCTATTTATATGAGGCGTAACAAAAATTATATCATTCAACTCCTTTCTTTAATATTATACACTTCAAAAGACGTGATATTTTTTTAGTTTTTAAAGTTGTGCACGATTTTCTCAAGCATCATGAAGTGTCTCATGCTAATCATGGCTCTAGCCATTAGTATTGGTGAGTATGCATAGTCGACATATTTTAATTCAGCTTGCACGGTCCAGGGTCAAAAAGATAAATTGTTAAACCTGGGTTAGAGTTGACAGTGTCATACATTTCGACTCTATTTAACCCTGGATTAAGCCTAAGGCGACTTACACGGATAAGATTTAACTAATAACTACGTATTAAGCGCTAACCCTGGATTAAGTAGTCAATATGACATTGTCAAGGTTAACACTTTGGTTTTTTAACCCTACTATGGAAATGGCCCGTAGTAGTTTAATATTACAAAAACAAACCATTTATAGTTTATTAAGACTAGTTACTAAAAATACTTTGTATTCACTAAAATGCTTTTTTTCCTTAACAGTATCTTCGGATGGCACATGCACTCTTACAAACAGTTATCTAAGCGCAAACTCAGAGTGCGTTGCAACGACAGCGACCAACTGTAACATTAATAACAGCCACGTCTCGACCACTACCTGTACAAATAGCCAGATCGATAGCAGCAGCGTCTTGATCACTACCTGTACAAACAGCCAGTACAGCGGTGTCCATATAACGACTTCTACAACTACTGATACGCGCATTTCAGGACAAGGATGCTCAATTTCCACATGCACTATCACTGGAGGCATACCTGCTCCATCTGCTGCTTGTAGAATCACTGGATGTACATTATCTGCCATGTAGGTGGCCATGGCAGTAGTCTAAGAAACCTAGGCTCGAATAAAAATAGACCATGCATTAAATTGTTGCGTGTTTATCAGAGCCATTTTTTTTAAATCAAAGCGTGTTACATTTTGACGTCAAGAGAAATAATGAAAGTGTAACACGCTTTTATTGAAAAAATTGCGACTGATAAAAACGCAACAATTTAATGCATGGTATATTTTTTATCATAATTAAATTATTTTTAACCTTTTAGTTCTTTTTATTAACATCTAATTTACAAAAGCTGGTTATTTTGTATTTATTTTCCTTTTAATTAATAGGGATGTTTCCTAGGTAAAAAAATAATAATTCTTATTAGTCCGTATTTTACATTATCAAAAAATATTAGACACGTAATTTTTCTTTTGACAATTAAACAAAAAATGACGAAGATATGGCGCGTTGAAGTTCCGCGTGACGAGGCGTGACGTCACTTGTTCCTAAAACGCTCATACAAAGTGTAGGAACAAGTGACGTCACGCGAAACTTCAACGCGCCATATCTTCGTAATTTTTTGTTTAATTGACAAAATAAAAAATACGTGTCCAATATTTTTGATAATCTAAAAGACTGACTAGTTAGGAAAGTAGCCTATTATTAGTAGAGACTGATCGACTCTTACGAAGAAGACATCTGGAAAACTCGGCAATCCCGAAGTTACTACTATGTTACTACGGTTACGAAATATCAAGAAGGCTGTTGACCAATAATAACATTTTTTCACCGCAAGGTACCGTTGCTATGGTGACATGATAGCAAAAAGTCAGTTAGCCGATCACGATCGCAATTTCTCTTGAAGCTATCGTTGCGACAGTTACCGTAAAACACGAAGTCTGTTGACCAATAACCAATAATTATTTCCCCTGAAACTATGGTTGCTACGGTTAGTTTGCAAAATCCTTGTAATGAAGATGTCGAGTAAACCGATAAGATCTTAATAATATCTAATAATACTATGTGATCAAACTCCATAGAGTCATGACGTCATGGTACAGACTGTTCTTATACACTCAAACTCAAACTCAAACTCTTTATTGCATTTAAATGTTCAAATCACGGTCAAATAATTCGGCTCAAACGAATCCACTTTGATGCCTTAGTTCTCCACCAGGGCGGTGCCCCTGTTGAGATCTGATGATGCATATCCAGAGCATAGATAATGGGGGTCCAGAGTTCCCAATATACACTACTGATTAATTTTATTGCCATTATAGATATTTTTCAGAACATGTATAATTTCCGTGTTAAACGCAGATACAGTCAGGTGGGTAGGTATCTTAGGAACTCTGAATGTTCTTTATCAATGCTCGGAGTAGCCATCGTCATCAGATCACAGCCATAGTACTGGCTTGTGGAGAACCAAGATATCAAAGTGACCTCGTTTGTATGAAAGGTGAACTGTGGGCCAAATTTTTTGACCGTGTGCTTATTTTAGATAACGACTTGAAGTCACACGAATACGATGTGTCACATTGTTGTCAACGCTTGTTGTTGTTGCTGTGTGATTTTACGGTGCGACGAATGTAATCTGCTTATTTAATAATTGTACGAGTAAAGGTCGATTCATGTCTACAGAAACCGACCGCGCTAGACACGTGCCGAGACAGACAAAGTAATATTCTTATATACAATGTCTATTATTAACGAATTCACATCTTGATAAGAGTTAATATTTATTAATTTTTGACTTTTCAATTAGTGACAAAAGATAGATAGATAGATAGAGTAGTAAGTAGGTACCTTGTTTTTGGGCGTGATTTTAAGTTCTGAATTGGGAATGTCTAAAAAAAATTACCAGTGGTTTTTATATTTTTTTTGTATAGAAAAGTCAATTATAAGAAACTAATTTCAATATTTTGTCATTTAGTTCAGTACTTTTTTCAAAATTAATTATTGAAACTATTTTGGTTGATGACGTCAGATTGTAATTGAGGGATCTCACACTACCAAATTTCTAAATCTATCTTAATCTCTTTCTTAATTATTTTTTGCGCAGTGGTACACTGTAACTAGTGTCACTTTACTGGCGCTGTCAAAGAGCTAGATGACAGGCAGCGGGTCCAAATCAAACTCCGTTGTATAATCCTCGCGTAAATTGTGAAGAATTCTAACCACACAGAATAAAGTACGACTTCGACTGGTCACGCAATTTACACCAATGTCAAATGAAGGTCATCGCTTATTTGTTATATAATAAATTCATTACATAACATTAAAATTAAATAACTACAGAAAACGAGTTAAAAAGCATTTATCTCGAAATGGTTTGCGATTTACTATACATTGCAAAAAAATAGACATCCCCAATTGTAGCACTTGTAACTTTTGTGGTACAGGGGGCTGGTGGTTTGACCTATGGCCTCTCAAGCAGAGGGTCGTGGGTTCAAATCCCGGCTCGCACCTCTGAGTTTTTCGGAATTTATGTGCGAAATTACATTTGTAATTTACCATGAGTTTTACGGTGAAAGAAAACATCGTGAAGAAACCTGCATATACCTGCGAAGAAATTCAATGGTGTGTGTGAAGTTCCCAATCTGCACTGGGCCCGCGTGGGAACTGCGGCCCAAGCCCTCTCATTCGGAGAGGAGGCCTGTGCCCTGCAGTGGGACGTATATAGGCTGGGACGATGATGATGATAAATTTTGTAGGATGTCCAACTGGGTCCAGCGACTTACCACATTCAACCTTCCCACAACCACGCCAAGGGTCCTCGTACAATTGGGGATGTCTATTTTTTTGCAATGTATAGTAAATCGAAAACCATTTCGAGATAAATGGTTTTTAACTCGTTTTCTGTAGTTATTTAATTTTAATATTATATAATGAATTTATTACATAACAAATAAGCAATGACCTTCATTTGACTTTGGTGTAAATTGCGTGACCGGTCCAAGTCGTACTTTATTCTGTGTGGTTAGAATTCTTCACAAATTCACGCGTGGATTATAACTACAGAGTTTGATTTGGACCCACTGCCTGACATCTAGCACTTTGACAGCGCCAGTAAAGTGACACTTGTTACAGTGCACCACCACGCAAAAAATAATTAAAGGGGTTGCCTTATCGTACGCATTTAGATAGATTTAGAAATTTGGCAGTGTGTGAGCCCTCAATTACAATCTGACGTCATCAACCAAAATAGTTTCAATAATTAATTTTGAAAAAAGTAGTGGACTAAGTGACAAAATATTGAAATTAGTTTCTTATAATTGACTTTTCTATACAAAAAAAATATAAAAACCACTGGTAATTTTTTTTACACATTCCCAATTCAACAAAATTGTAACATTTTACTATGAGAAACTTGACAATTTTGTTGAATTGTAGCACTTGTAGCTTTTGTGGTACAGGGCTCAGGCCACCACGGCTTCTTACAAATTTATAATGAAATATTAAACATAAAAAAAAATCATATTCTTAGATTACTACCTATTCTCAGACCTACCGAATGTGGACAAAAAGTTTCATAAAAATCGGCCAAGCCGTTTCGGAGGAGTTCGGTAACAAACACCGTGACACGAGATTCTTATATATGACGGCGAGAGAGACGAAACGGAGCGGTAGGTGGATCATCACCGTCGTCTCGTGGTGGAGTTTCCATGTTAGTGGGAGATACAGAGAAACGCAGATTACCTTGCAACGTGTAATTATTTGGAATCACAGTAGGTAGGTACTTGCAGGAGTGACTGTGAACGTGACAGGTTCGATGGAGTAGGAAATGACCGTTCTCAACGGCGGTCGGCAATCAAGTGACCATCGACTCTGTCCTCGTGTAATGGCGCCAAAGCGATACTCGCCCCACCACACTGCGTTCACTGCACTTTACAATTTAATTCAACCAATCAGAGATAAGATCCGGTACTAGGTAGTCAAATCAGCAACTATAATGCTTTCAATATAACGCGCGCGACGACACGGCCAGACTGACCGCTACACGTCCTCGTGTATATCTGGAACAAAGGCATAGTTTGGAATATCCATTCACTCGGCTTATCCTGAATAAAAGATTGTAATTTGCAACGCAAAGATTGAATTAGAAAGATAGCCTCAAAAGTAAACAGAGCACCTTATAAAATGTCAAAACAATATCTCAACTACTCAAACATACACACACGCAGCTACTCAAACATGGCTCAACATATTGGCATTCATTTGCCTTTCAATCATAACCAGGTCCTCATAGACCAACCAATAGGTCCCCACGGACCAAACACAAGGTCCCCATAGACCAACCATAAGCCCCCATGGGCCATTCATCACACCACACCTCCAGTCGCACATTGCGCTCTGATCGACCTTTAATAAGATCGCAGTTACAACTACGCTGGAGTCATAGTGAAACACTGTCCTCATGGACAACAACAACTGTCATTACAAGACTGGCCGCTGCCACAGCACCGGTCGCACATCGCGCCCTGTTCGGCCTCTGAAACGACCGCAGTTACAACTACGCCGGTACTGTAGCACGCACAACCCAAAACAAAATGAGCCATGTGTGTGTATATTAGTTATTTAGGCAAAAAAAAATCTCTAATTACTATCAGAATAAGACTCTAGGTCACAAACATTAAGTTCAACAGGTACAGGTACACTTTGAGGCATTCTTCGAAGGCGATCGTGAGCGTTTTTATAAATTTTAGTCATAGATTTTAACGTGAATCGATCATCTTCGAGGACTTCTAGAATTTTGAAGGGTCCCTTGTATTTAGGATCTAGTTTTGTCTAGTTTCTCTCCTCATTTTGGATGAGAACCAAATCACCAACAACAAACCTATCGAATTTAATCTTATTACGGTCAAAACGAGATTTTTCGTATGTTGCACTATTTTTAATACTGTGGACAGCTCGTTCTCTTGTTTCGCTAATATCAACCTCGGTTTCGTAATTGATAATC
The DNA here is from genome assembly GCA_947859365.1 of Archips crataeganus. Classification (NCBI taxonomy): domain Eukaryota; kingdom Metazoa; phylum Arthropoda; class Insecta; order Lepidoptera; family Tortricidae; genus Archips; species Archips crataeganus. The sequence continues at coordinate 22,825,491 of OX402048.1, forward strand.
GCGCTTTCAATAAATTAACAGTCAGTCCCAAGTTTAAAATATCATAATATCATACGGAATACGATCATCTGGCAAGATAAGAAACGACAAATTTAAACAATGCCCGTCAATAATTACCACGCATGAAATCTGTTCGGTACAGTAAATGTGAGTGTTGCCAACACCGGCTAAGTGCACGTTAGTTGCACTACACAAACACTCCCAAAAACCGGTTTGCTATACTTTGCTTTACAAGAGAACATTCTGCGCCACTATCGAAATAAAAAGGGTACGACTCACCAGATTGTGTAAGTTCGCCACGGACACCAGTGACCTCGCAAACATTGACCCGACGCTCGAGCGCAGCGCCGCTGGCACCACCGCCGCCGGCGCCGACGCCCGCGCCCTTGCCAGGCGCGCCGACTCCGCTGCCTCCTTCCTTCCTTGATGCAGTAAGGAGCGATGTGGCCTTCTTCTCCGCAGCGATAACAGGTCACAAACTTCTTCGAGTTTGGAGTGAAGCTTGAAGACGAAGAGGCGTGTGTATTTAGGGCTGGTTTCTTGTTTCTGAAGTAGCAATCGACCGATTTGTGTCCAAATTTATGACAATTGTGACACTGGATCTGTTTGTTCACATCTCGAGGAATAAAATTCATCTGATTTCGTTTTGTTTCGTGTGTGTAGGTAGATACCATAGATATGCTTCGTTCCTGCTTGCGTTTTAAAGAAAATGCTTGCACTTCTTGAATTACTTTCGTTCTTGTTTTAATGGGGGTAGTAAACGCCAAACGGTTAATTCTACCGTCAAATTGTGCGAGATGTGCGAGCACGTATGAAATGGCGATTTCTTCAGAATTCAGGTGAAATGGAAAGCCATTTAGCCATTAGCGATGTAATTAAGCGACTGGCATATGCGGCAAGATTTTCTCCTTCTTTAGGCCGGCTATTATTGATGTTAACAATAGTGGCTGCGCATATTTCAGCTGAGTCATAGCGGGCCAAGAACAGGTTTTTGAAATCATGCCATGTCATACCTGAGTGCGCGACGTGAGAAAGCCAGGTTGATGATGATCCTTTAAGAGCCTTACTCAGTGCGATAATTAGGGCTCCTCCTTCCAATAGATATTCGGTCAGACAGATATCCACAGTCGAGCACCAGGACCGTGGATCGGCGTCCGATAGGTCAGGATTAAACTCAGGCAGCTTGATTGCCACAGAAGACGAGGATGGCGGCCGCATGGCTTCAATCAGGCGTACCATGTTCTGATTCTGTTGTTCGAGCAGCAGTTGCAGGAGGGTATTCGATGATGATGGTAGGGCTTGAGCGTATCCCACTTCTGATGACGGCGAGAGAGACGAAACGGAGCGGTAGGTGGATCATCACCGTCGTCTCGTGGTGGAGTTTCCATGTTAGTGGGCGATACAGAGAAACGCAGATTACCTTGCAACGTGTAATTATTTGGAATCACAGTAGGTAGGTACTTGCAGGAGTGACTGTGAACGTGACAGGTTCGATGGAGTAGGAAATGACCGTTCTCAACGGCGGTCGGCAATCAAGTGACCATCGACTCTGTCCTCGTGTAATGGCGCCAAAGTGATACTCGCCCCACCACACTGCGTTCACTGCACTTTACAATTTAATTCAACCAATCAGAGATAAGATCCGGTACTAGGTAGTCAAATCAGCAACTATAATGCTACCAATATAACGCGCGCGACGACATATATTAGACTAGCTTTTGCCCGCGACTTCGTACGCGAAGACAATAACGTTAGTTGTTTGGATGAAAATTGGCACACAGGTAGTTTATTACATGGATTAACACATAGGATAATGCCAGGAAAATGAAAAGTTCCCGTGGAATAGGAATAAGTGAATTCTATAGCCGCTAAGCCGTGGTGCCCTACTGGTCAGACCTATGGACTCTTAAGCAAAGGGTCGTGAGTTTGAGCCCAGGCTGGCACCTCTGAGTTTTTCCGAATTCATGTGGTAAATTACGTTTGAAGTTTACCATGAACTTTATATTGAAGGAAAACATCGCGAGGAAAGCTGCACACACCTGAGAAGAAATTCAATGGTTCGTGTGAAGTTCCCAAATCTTACTGCCCAAGTTCTCTCGTTCTGGGAGGAGGCCTGTGCCTGATTGAAACAGGCTTTTTTTTATCCCGGAAAGTGCAAAGTAAAGTTTCCGCGGGATAGAAATTCCTTTTTAGACCTTTTTTGAAAATCAGAGACATCGTAGCTTTTTATTATTAGTAAATCATTTTAACAATCACCCCTTATATTCAATTCACTTATTTCTATCCCGTGGGAATTTAGTATTTTCCCGTAGAAAAGTAACCTGTGTCAATCAGGGATACTGTAGCATACTATTAGTGAAAGAATTTTTTAAATGAGCCACAAATTTGGATTGACTTACTTCTATCCTGCGGAAATTTTGCATTTTCCCGAAGAAGAGTAGTCTATACCAATCAGTAATAGTGTAGCTTTCTATTGGTGAAAGAATTTTCAAAATCAGCCCCGAAGTTGAATTCAGTTTTTTCTATCCCGTGGGAATTTTGCATTTTCCTGAAGAAAAAGTAGCCTATGTCAATTGGGGATAGTCATATCATATCATATGAAAGAATTTTTAAAATCAGTGCCGATGTTGAATTTACTTATTTCTATCCCGCGGGAATATTTTATTATCCCGGAAAAAGTACCCTATGTAAATAAGGGATACTGTAGTTTACTATTGGTAAAAGAATTTTTTAAATCAGCCCCGAAGTTGAATTCACTTATTTCTATCCCACGGGAATTTTCATTTTCCCGAAGAAGAGTAGTCTTTACCAATCAGGAATAGTTGTAGCTTTCTATTGTTGAAAGAATTTTCAAAATCAGCCCCGAAGTTGAATTCAGTTTTTTCTTTCCCGTGGGAATTTTGTATTTACCCGAAAAAAAGTAGCTTTTGTTAATCGGGGATATTCATATCACATAATATGTAAGAATTATTAAAATCAGCTACGAAATTGAAATAATTTATTTCTATCCCGTGGGAATTTTGAATTTTCCCGCATAAAAAGTAACTTATGTCAATCAAGAACAGTGTAACTTTCTAATGGTGAAAAAAATTTTAAAATTGGCTCAATAGTTTCAGAGATTCTGCTATAAACAAAAAAACAAAGAAAGTTTAGATATTTCCTTATCCCGTGGGAATTTCGAAAGATATATACTGTGGTGGGTTTTTTTTGTAGGACTATTTAAGATAAACATTTCCATCATACATTACATATGTGTAACTCTAGCGGTTTTGGCATTCCTGCGAAGAATTCGTTTATCGCTATCCCTCGGGAACTATGCAATTTTCCGGGATAAAAAGTATCCTATATGTTAATCCGGATTATAAACTATCTGTGTGCCGAATTTCATCAGAATCCGTCAAACCGTTTTAGCGTGAAAGAGTAACAAACATCCATCCATACATACATACATTCTTACAAACTTTCGCGTTTATAATATTAGTAGGATTTATACACTAGATAGAGTGTCAGTAGCAAACATTGCGAATACATAACGTCCAAAAATCCGTTTGACAGCTTCATATATTATTACGATCGCGTTACGTCATTCAAACTGAAGGGAGGCAAATGACATAATATAAGCCAATTGTTGGCTTATATTTTTCGGGACGTTTTCATGCCGCCCAAGCTCTATCTAGTGTATAAATAATCTAAGATCATATTAATCTAATTTCAAAGGGCTGGCAGCTATCTCTCTCAACGAACCGCCATCGCCGTTCAACGAGGGAATGCTGCCAGCCTTTTGGGTACGATGCCACGGGGGCCTTTTTTAGACTGTCTAGTAGTTGTTAAGTTAGGTATTTAGTTTTAATAATTGTTATTGTTTCTTAATATTTGTATCCTAACAGCAACATTAGAAATAAAACTTATTTCAAAAGAATAAACTGTTTGCGCGATCAATATTTTTTTAACATAAAGTGTTAGCCTATCGACGGTGTTAAAGTTACCTCAAACAATCCCCCTCGCTTGTGTTGACACTTTCACTTTCGTTTGACAGATCGATTGTTGCTATGGCGGCATTTTTGTAATCATACGTCGACAAAACCACTAAAATGAATCTGGACTATTTACAAATCATGTGATAACTATAGTTATTTTACAATGAATCGTTGATTTGTGTTTAAATTGTGTAGGGATGTAAATCTAACGTGAAATGGTAGCATTAAAATTCATGTGTTTTGTTAGTTCATTTATGTTTTGTTTCTTCTGAATTTTACCATTTTACAATGTCAGTAAAAGCGAAAGATCAAACTAGCGGTGATTTGTGCAAGAGCCATGCTGCACGATGTGATAAAGGTAAGTTTAACACTTGAATATGGTTTTGAAGCACAGACTTGATTGGTATTACCTACTCTTCAGATTACTTCCGAGTATGCCCATCTAAACTAAGCAAACGTGAGTTGGAAGACTTGTATTACTCGCTTTTGGAGAACAATTTGGAGCTAAAGCGGGCGGTGAACAGCCAGAATGAGAAGATACGGAATCTTTCGACCAAAGTTCAAAGAATAACGACTCAGAATAGGACATCTTTGTCCAGGGAACCAAAGGAATGCTGCGCGGCCGCCAAAGTTGCCATTGCTGAGCAAAGAGCTTCGTGAGTAACTAATTTATAGTATTTTTGGTGTTCCGTACCCAAAGGGTAAAAACGGGACGCTAATTACTGAGACTCCGTCCGTCTGTCTGTTTGTCACCAGGCTATATCTCATGAACTGTGATAGCTAGACAGTTGAAATTTTCACAGACGATGTATTTTTATTGCCGCTATAAAGGGGGCTCCGCTCCCATACAACAAACGTGAATATTTTGCTTGTTTTTGCTCGATATTGATAACGCCAACAGGTAGACAATTGAAATATTCACAGAATATTTAACTATATGTTAATTTAAAAAATAAATAATTAAATAAAAATAAAAATAAAACCAATATTTAAGGGGGCTCCCATTCAAAAAACGTGTTTTTTTGCCGTTTTAATAGATAATGGGACGGAACCCTTCGTGCGCGAGTCCGACTCGCACTTGGCCGGTTTTTTACCCGACTGCGAAGAAGGAAGGGTTATGTGTTTGACCCGTACTTAAAACACGTCGATGGCAGTCTTTCAAAATTTGAGGCAACGATAAAATGCAGTTGGAAGCATGCATGAAGTGAAATTAAATCCCATGCAGCCACTGACTCCTATGCCTCCGACTGCATTTTATCGTTGCATTAAATTTTGAAAGACTGCCATCGACGTGTTTAAAATTCGTTTCAATGTTTAGTTTTTTTTTCGATTTCTTTTGTTGAGTTCAGTTAGCTTTTTATTGTTATTGAATATTTTATCTTATTACCACCTGTTATGTATTAAGATGGGTAGTCTTGAGATTGGTTTGTAATGACAGTTGTGGGTATACTGAAATAAATGAGTTATGCTTCTTGAATCAACCTTGTTGTATCTTTTATTGGCGACTTCGGAAAATTACGTGTAATTAAGGCGAAAATGGGCAGTAACTTTGCAAATATTGTGTTTCCTGGACAATTTAACCCCAAAACTGATAAGTGGTGTGACTACAAAGAACAATTATTATGTGCTCTCGACGTAGCGGGCGCCACAGCCGACGACACCAAGTCGCGCTCGTTATTTCTATCCCAGTGCGGCAAAGAGACATATACGCTCATTTCATCGCTTATGGTTCCGGCCCGGCCAACGGATTCGACATTTGGTCAAATTATCGAAATATTGGACAAATTTTATGAACCGGAGGTTAACGAAATTTTGCAAGCGGGAAAGTTTCATAAACGCATACAATTACACCAGGAAAGCGTGCAAGAATATATCGGCGTAATCGGTTTGCTCGGTACAAAATGCAAATTTGCCGATCTCAAGCGACAGTTGAGAGACAGACTAGTGCTCGGGGTGCGCGACGAGCGCCTGCGGCGGGAATTGTTGAAGACCAAGGACCTCACGTATGAGAGTGCCGTTCAGTATTGTCTCAACTACCAGGCGACGTTTCCGGACTTGTACCCAGAGGCTGGCACGTCAAAGCAAACTCCACCTAGTAATAATGATTCAATGGAAATTGATAAAATCAAAGATGTGGGATGTAAGCACTGTGCACGGCCCCACAAACAAAACGATCGATGCCCCTTTGCCAAGGCACGTTGTTATTATTGCAAGCGGCACGGGCACATAGCAGCGGCTTGTAACAAGAAACAAGGCAGAGTGCATCAAATGGAAGACGCAGAGGATGACTGTTCCTGTGACTCTAATTCAGAAATTATGAATGGCATCTATGTGTGTGCTGAAAACTATCATCCGCCAATAACGGTTGATGTACTCGTCAATGGAGCTAAATTAAACATGGAAATTGACTCGGGAGCTTCAAGGACCATCATTTCCCAGGAGACATTTAGGAAATTATGGATGACGCCGCCCCAACTCAAACCTACAAACGTGAAATTAGTCACATGGACCCAGGCCCCGTTAAAGGTGCTAGGGCTGGCCCATGTACGGGTTTCTTTGGGTGATAAGGAGTCCCAATGTGAGCTTTTTGTGGTGAAAGGCAGCGGACCAAGTTTGCTCGGTAGAAACTGGTTTGACAGCTTGGGATTGCAAGTGGGTGGCATCTGTTGGACAGAAGATAAATTACAAACATTAAAGAGTGAGTTTCCAGATTTATTCAGAGATGAATTAGGGAAGTATACAGGACCTGAAGTCTCATTACACGTGCGTCCCGACGCAGTGCCGCGGTTTCTGCGTGCACGACCTGTTCCTTTCCCATTGAAGCAACAAGTAGAAGACGAATTGCGTCGGATGATTGACGAGGGTGTTCTAACACCTGTCAAGTATTCTAAATGGGCGACCCCTTTGAGAATAGTGAAGAAGGAAGATGGTTCTTTACGAATATGTGGGGATTACCGATCGACGGTAAACGCGTCAATAGATGTGGACACATACCCACTTCCTACTTCTATGGAAGCATTCGTAAAGCTCAGTGGTGGATGTGTGTTCAGTAAATTGGACCTGAAACAGGCTTATACACAGCTGAAGGTGGATGAAGACACGGCTATGCTTCTAACTCTAAATGTTGTACCTAATTATATTAAATTCCGTTGTTATAGTACTAGTATAGCTGCTAGAATTGCAATGGAAAGGGCGAGGAAAATATGGTTAAGTGAAGAGTCGCGTAGTTGGTTCCGTGTTAGAGATAATTTAAAATTACATCTCAAAGTATTGCAGTCTGAACTTACTTTTAAGTTACATAAAATTGAATTCGATCGTTTGGATGAAAAAGCCCGGTTTTTTGCTTCAGTAGACGCTCATAAAAAGTATTTGACTCAGTGTAAAAAGTTACGTTGGCTTACAGGACGACGAACAGAATCTTTTTCTTCTTTGAACAATAATTATCGAGGTTCTACTAACGGTCATAATTTCTACCCTCGCGTTAAAAATCTTACTAATGTGGAATTTTTGGATAATGAGAATCAGTTATTGGAAAAAGGTTTAAAATATAATCTACCCACTAAATTTAGTCAAAAAATAGTGGAAGGTTTGGCGGTAGATTCTGAGGTTGCTATTACAAGTAACTGTGGTGATTTTGAAACAAAAGTGTTAGTGGCAAATACACTTAAAAATACCAATTCCACAGAGTGTATTGTCAATATAACCGAATTAAATTCTTTGAGATCTATTCAGGAGAAAGTGTATGATAATGATTTAGTGGTGACAAAGGCAGACAAAGGAAATTGTATTGTTTTATTGGATAGGTATCAATATAATCGGAAAGTTTTAGATATCGTTCAAGGGGACGGTTTTACAGTTTTACGTAAGGACCCTACAATTACATTTCACAAAGATCTAAAGAGACTAATAAAGGGTTCTTTGTTTGCCTTTGAAACCGAACAACAAAAGAATTTTGTAATTCCCATGAATCCGCAGGCGCCAATTCTATATGGATTACCTAAAATTCATAAAGATGATGTGCCTGTTCGTCCAGTTGTCTCATACGTGAGTGCTCCAGCATATAAATTGGCGAAGAAATTAAATAGTATTATTCGTGTGAAGGCTTCCTTTAAACCTTCTTATAGTTTAAAAAATGGTTTAGATTTGGTTAGTAAAATTAAGGACATCAGCATACCGCCGAATGCAACGTTGCTTTCTTTGGATGTAGACAGTTTATTTACTAACGTACCATATAGTGAGACACTAGAAATTCTAAAAGACCACTTAGAAAGGAAGCGGTTGCATCCGGGTGAAGTTTGTGAATTAATAGATTTGGTAACTTTATGCATGAAACAAAATTATTTCCGGTTCAATGGTCTTTATTACTTACAGAGTGATGGTTTAGCTATGGGTTCACCTCTGAGTCCTTTAATGGCAGATATATTTATGGATCATTTTGAGAATCAGTATATTGTGGGTAATAGTAATATTGTGTACTATTTTAGGTTTGTTGATGATTTGATCCTATGCTGGAGAGGGAGTATGAGACAGCTTGACGTGTTTATTAATGGTTTGAATAACAAGCACGTAAAGATAAGGTTCAAAAAAGAATTGGAGGAAAATTGTTCGTTGAACTTTTTGGATTTAACGATTTCAAAATTAAATGGTAAACATCAATTTAAAATATACCGTAAGCCCACGTACACAGATGCTGTTATACCAGCATCTTCTAATCATCCGTGGCAGCATAAACTGGCTGCTTTCCATTGTTATGTTAATAGATTGTTGACTGTGCCTCTTTCTAAGGAACATTATGATTTAGAGTTGAGTACTATTTATCAGATAGCGATCTCAAATGGTTACACAAAATCAATGGTAGATAGTTTAGTTCAAAAGAAGCAGGCACGGTTAGTAAATAGCATGCTTTACGCTGCGTTACCTTCTCAGTCTACTAACAAATATAGATCTAGCATCTCTTACGTCGGGGGTTTGTCTGATAAGATTTATGGCATTTTAAAATCAAACAATATTAATGTTGCCTTTAAGACTAACAACTCTTTGTACTCTAGGCTATGTAACCACAAAGAACAGGTAGATAAGGGAACTAGATCGGGGGTATACAAGCTTACTTGTAATGACTGCAATGGGATATACGTAGGACAGACAGGCCGAAGTTTTAATACTAGATTTAAAGAGCATGTTTCGGCATATAGGAATGAGCATCCAGATAGATCGAATTTTGCAAAACATTTGTTGGAATCAAATCATTCATTGTTAGATTCAGATTCTTATGAAGTGTTACATTATTGCGGCAAGGGGTTGCGTCTGGATGCTCTGGAATGCATGGAAATAATTAGGTACAACACTATGGGGTCTATTATTAATGAACAGGTAAATTTAGTATCTTCTCCTTTACTGCGGCTTGGGTCGAATTTGAACAGTTAGTATTAATTAAATATGCCTTATAAATAAATAAACAAAAAAAAAATTCAAGGTAGTTTTAAATATGTCAATAAAAGTTAATTTTTGTGGGGTAGTTTGAGAATAAGAAAAATAAAGTGGGTACTTGAGAAGTTACAGTGACAAGTTAAAACATTTGTTTTGGTTTGTTAGTTTAACGTTTGGTAGCATAGCATACGGTTGTGGTAACTCTGAAGATGAGCTCTGGTTGAGTTCGAAACGCGTCAGTGTAGCTTGGTGGTGGTGATGGTTGGGTTTATGTGATTTGTGTGTGTTCGTACAGTGTGGAGGTGGAGGAACTGCATGAACGCACATTTCTTGCATAAACGTAACTATTGTAAGGTCGCGGGTGAGCAAAGTAATTGTTTTAGTTCATTAATATGGACCTCCGCAAAGTAACGCCTGATTCAATAAATTATTTAAACAGTGTTTAATTGTGTTGTGTAGTGCTACTTTAAATTAACAATTACTTAAGTAAACTTAGCAAGTTCTAAATTCAAGCTATTTACTTATGTTGATTTCTATTCTTGATAGTATGTTTGTACTTCTTGATTATGGTGGAAAGGTATGTTATGTATTAAGATGGGTAGTCTTGAGATTGGTTTGTAATGACAGTTGTGGGTATACTGAAATAAATGAGTTATGCTTCTTGAATCAACCTTGTTGTATCTTTTACCACCTTTTCAGTATTTCAGCAGGCGGTTTTTTTTGATAAAATTTGATTTATTATTTTATTTAATTAGTTATAGCTAGTCTACATCTTGTAGTGAAACACACGTCAGTTAGATCAACACTGTTTATTGAATAGAGGGTAGACATTACATTCGCACAATAGCTACCCACACAATTATACCACACATCTAGTCTATGATAAAGCCAATGGAAAAAATTATGAGCACTGTAGCATGCAGGATAACAGAAAAACAATCATCACATAAATTAAATTTTATTTCAGTATAGCAGACTTAAAGAAAGCCAACGAGTGCATGGCAGAGCGCATCAGACGGCTGAATATGCGTCTCTGCTCCGCCAAACAGTTTCTGAAGCGAAGCCCCAATCTGAGTGTCTCCAAGTGCTTCAACTGCATCTCTGGCGCTTCAACATCAGTGAAGTACAGTAAAATTACATAAAGTTTACCACTGACAGATGGTTTGCCTTCATTTCATATTCAACTTTAACAAACTACAAATAAAGCCAATTTTAGAATACTGTTACCCACGTTTGCAGATTTTGTAATAACTACTTTATTTGTATGGTGTTAAAGTTGGAAATGAAATGAAGGCAAGCAATCTGTCAGTGGTAAACTAAAAGTAAACGTATTATAGTAACTGTTTTTTTTTGTGCAAATTGCTTCTGTCTGGTGAGACAATTTTGGCAGTAGTAAGTTTGAGCCGAGGTGGCCTAGTGGTTTGACCTATTGCCTCACAAGCCTGGTCGTGAATTTGAAATTTACCATGAGCTTTACGGTGAAGGAAAACATAGTGACGAAACCTGCACACAACTGAGAAGTAATTCAATGATGTGTGTGAAGTTCCCAAGCCGCACTGGACTCGAGTGGGAACTACGGTAGTACTACGGTACTACGGTAGTACGGTACGGTATCTAAAGCTGCGTACACATTACGCGTACCCGGGTACGCGTAGTCGGTTACGCGTGTTCTGGAACGCCATGTCCGTACTTGCAGCTACGGGTCTATAATGACTCCCATAAAATTTTAAGTCATATAATGAATCATTAGTCATAATCAACGTTAACCATACAGTGATTTATTTCTGAAACAACTTATTTTTCGGAATTGTTATAAAAACAAACCTAACCTAAGCTACTGCATTCTACAAGATGGCATTTAAAAAAGTCCTGAAAAAAATACCGTTTCAGAAATAAATTACTGTATGACTAACGTTGATTATGACTGATGATACATTATGACTTAAAATTTTATGGGAGAAAAGGGGCAGCGTGCAGCTACGCGTACATGTACGCGTACGGACGGAGAGACGGAAGTACGGGCATGGCGTTCCAGGACACGCGTAACCGACTACGCGTACCCGGGTACACGTAATGTGCGCGCAGTCCGTACGCAGCTTCAGACTTAATTGCGTTGGGGGTTTTTAGAATTTTTTAATTATAGTTATTCTTTCTTCCAGAAACTTGTCCACAAGTGCGTTGCAAGACAGGACTGATGGCATTGACAATCTGAGGAGTGCTGCTGTGTCAGCCCAATCTGTCAACAAGTAAGTTCTACAGGGTTATTTGTAATTCACTAGCATCCTTTTTACCCTAAAGTCCTACCACTTAAACAAATGTTTTTTGTTTTACGGCTTTTGCCATAACTTAATATTTTTGGTGTAATAACGTTTTGAAAATTTGAGATTACCTCTTATTTTTACGATACTCTGTGTATGTGTATGGGAAAAAAAGTGCTTCATTTTAAAAAGTCGTAGAAAAAAAAACATTTGTTTGAGTTATAGGCATTCAGGGTTAAGAGGATGTCAGTGAATTAAAAATAACCCTGTATATTATCCCCCTGGGTATTGTTTTAACCATTGTTCAAAATTCCATTTTGATGGTGTGACTTTTCACTACATGAATATAATTATGTAGAAGTTCACACAAATAGTAGGTACAGTCAACCAATTTGTTTCCTAGGCCACTTTAGAACCTTGTCGCATTAACTACTAGGTAGGTACAACGTCAGTGCCGGTCAAAGGATTATCAACTATTCGATCACAACATGCAACAAACGTAAAGAGTTTACGAACATTCTCGCTCCATGACATGAGAAGAAGTTTTGACAGACAGACAGTGATAATTATTCAAGTTGTAAATACGTAAGCAAACTCCTTTCCTATTCATTATTGTTGAAACAATATGTTCACAAAGATCGAGATGTTGTCATGACATACATCACGCAATAGTCACTGTCGTCCTAGCCTAGAAGATTAAAAAATTGATTCATTATGACATGGTTCTGTAGTGGGATAGGAATCAAATTGGTTGACTGGTATGGTACATGAATCATCATCATAATCCCAGCCTTTATACGTCCCACTGTAGGGCACAGGCCTCCTCTCAGAATGAGACTGTACATGAATAGTAAACTTAAAACAAAGCCTTGCTCTAGCTCATCCAGCCGTCCGTCTGTCTGTCCCTCTGTCTTTGGGCTGTATATTTTGAACCTTAACCATTTGAACGCCTATACAAAAGTCATCATCACCTACACGTTATGTCATCATAATGTCAAAAGCTAATTTGAACTTTAAACAAACACGTAGGTCTATTGATATTCGATACCATTGTAATATTCGATTCGATTCGATTATTAATTAAGGTAAGATAAGATAAGATAATTTTCAATTAAAAGTTGTTTCATTATTTTTACAGCATTTTATTTAAATTTTCCTCATAAGTCAGGGGAAAAATTATTTTCGTCTTGGTCGTTAACACTTGAATCCCTCGTTACGCTCAGAATTCTAACTTAGAATCCCTCGCTACGCTCAAGATTCAATTGTATAATCCAGAGCGTAGATAACGAGGGATTCAATGTACCGCCCGCGCCGTAAATATACATCATTTTGCTCCCTTGTTCCACAAATAACTATTTGTGTTGAATAGTCCATTTATCGAGGAAGGTTATAGTAGGCCATATAACATCGCAGTTAATAATCCGAATATTTTCACTATGAGCGAGTCTCACGGTAGTTTCATGTTTAAAATTACAGTTAATGTAATGTTTTTTTTTTTCAGAAAATCGTCTACAACAAGAACAGTCGAAACAAATACGGAGTATTACGATATGGACAAGTTAGTACCACTGTACGCACCTGTGATACCCTTAATGTTGCGGGTGGCCATGGGCGGCGGCGATTGCTTCCCATCCGATCCTGCATGCTCGTTTTACCCGATACTACCTTAATTCGATGTAATAAGAGCTATGAGACATATTTTGACTGGACTTCAAAAGGAAAAACGGAACTCTCCACTCACTCATGGTGCTGTATGTCCGTCTGTCAGAGCCGATTTACTTTGAAACTAATGCACCGATTGAGTTGAAATTTGACAGGTACACAATGTACATAATCGATTCACAAGAGCTGGCACGAATGGATTGAATGTGTGAATGAAAGTATCTGTGTGTTACCCATACACTTCACATAAATATTAAAATGACATGCATCAGTCATTTTCCTACAAAATTGACAACTTTAAACATAGGGGCTACTTTTCAAATTAGGAAATGAAAAATATATAATATTTGTAAAATTATTTGTCATCATCGCCATCATTTAATGTTGATGCATGCCTGTCATTGAGGCACGGGCTAGGCGTGTTACTTATTACAAATTTTAATTGGTTAATGTAATAGCTCTGTACAGCTCGCGCGATAAGAGTTTGGCTTTGACCTTCGGGTGGAGGGGATTACTGCGCATACCCCGCACCCCCGTTGATACCCAATGCGCAATAACGGTCAAAGCCAAACTCTTATCGCGCGAGCTGTACTTTGTTGGTGTGTCTATTAAATAAATAAATAAATAAATAAATAAATCATTAATTTGTCATTGGGAACTTTACATACAGCGTAATGTTTTAAACTTTTGAGATTTTCACTCACAATTAACCTTTTCAACGCCAACAACACATATAGGTGTCACTACGTACAGTGTCAAAGTGATCTTGACACAATGACATAAGATTCAAAGTAGGTTTACGTTTTGTCGAGGCGTGGCGTTGAAAGGGTTAATACCACACCCGGAACTCCGCGGTGTGTGCTGGTTTCCTCACTACGTTTACCCTCGCCGTAAAGCTCATGGTAAATTTCAAATGTGATTTCGCATGTAAGTTCCAAAAAACCTCGCGATGCGAACCCGGGCCCGAACCCGCGACTGTCTGCTTAAGAGATCTTAGGTCAAACCACTAGGCCACTACGACTTTCGACTATAGCTAAACCGTTTAAATGAGTCCTCGCCCGCACGGTACAGGGGCTGGGCTGGGGGGTATGAAGACAAAGTATGACGGCGAGCGCGCTTCGTGGCCTTCGTGTGCCGGCCGGCCGCACCTCTCCCGGCCCCCTTCGTCGTCATACCCCCCCGCCCCTGTACCGCGCGGGCGAGGAGTCATTTAAACGGTCTAGCTATAGTTGATAATAAAATAAATAATAAACATTAATTTTGAAGGATGGAGACTGACAAAGTATGCGATGAAAACAAATGCAGGACGACTATGGAGGAGTTCAAACAGAAAATTGTGGATCTACAAGAGGTACCTATTTGGTTCTGAAGTTTTTCAACCGCCCTATCTCGTGTGTTACGAAAATTAAGGGTAATATTCACATCCAACAGGGCATATTCAAAAAAAAAGTGTACCTTTTTCGTAAAAATATTTCTAATTTTCCATACATTTTTTTTTGTCAATTTTGTGACGAGTCATACAGTATGTAACAGAACGAAGAGAAAAGCTGATACCTGGTTGGACCAGTGGTAATACTTCATACAAATCTCGAATAAGAATGGCTAGTAGCGACATCTAATAATGATTAAGCGAGCTGAGACGTGTGATGCATAGGAACGATAGGAGTGACGATTCGGATATGAAGTTGCTATATAAAGAACCGTCAGCGAAGGGGGTGTTTTTTTCCAGGAGCTGTCAAAGACGCATACGGAGTATTCAGCCCGCATGTCGCTACTGGAGCAGCAAGTTAGCGTTTTGCGCGCGGCGCGCACGCAGGCCTTACGCGCTGTAGATGACGCGGAGCTCGCGCGCAAAACGAGGGAGACTAGCGCTGGTAAGGCAGCACAAGTTAAAGATACATAATACATTAACGACCGCCTTAGCCTAGTTGGTAGTGACCCTGCCTACTAAGCAAGAGGTCCTGGGTTCAAATCCCGGTAACGGCATTTATTTGTGTGATGAGCACGAATATTTGTTCCTGAGTTATGGATGTTTTCTATGTATTTAAGTATTTATTTGTCTGTTTATCGTCGTCTAGTACCCATAGTACAAGCTTTGCTTAGTTTGGGACTAGGTCGATTTGTGTAAGATTGTCCCCTAATATTTATTTATTTAATATTTACATAAAGCCGAATTTACATTAATGAACTGAAACAATTACTTGCGGGTTTCTTGGCGATGGCTCTTAGACATGTTTCATAAAAATTGGTTAAATTTAAATTTTCTTTTCCCTTTTAAAACCGCCGCAAGCCCCCCTCCCCCCCCCGTGTTAAAAATTACCCGAGCACTAGTACTAAGATTGTACCTACATCCTGGCCTTCACTGCTCTGTACGGGACATGTATGTACACAAACGTAACATTGCGTCATCCTTTTTCGTGCGTGCAGCCGGCGTTCATCGATTTATTAGACGTTCTCACGTCAACATTTAACAAAATGGTAACTTGATACGAGGCGTGCATTTCAGCTGCTGAACTGGAATCGCAGTTGAAACTGGAACGGGGGAAAGTTGCCGAGCTGGAGATGCGGCTCAAGGCGGCCGACATGTCGCAACAAGTCGCCAAAACTATCGAGGCGCATCTCAGCAACGTGTCCCAACTGGTACGTACTAGGGGCGTTCAATAAAAAATGAGAATGAGTATGTTATAAACAACTTTTACTAAATGTAATTTTATTTTTCGACATAGTCACCTTTTAGCATAATACACTTATTAAATCTTTTTTCTAAACTTAAAATTTCATTTTTAAAAAAGGTCTCATCTTGAGTACTTAAAAATCTTGTACTGCAGCGACTACCGCGTCGTCGTCTTCAAATTTCTGGTCTCTCGGGTCTCGGAAATAGGTAGAAATCACTGGGAGCGAGATCTGGTGAATACAGAGGATGCTTAAGGATATTGAACCCAGCATCACGAATTGCAGCCATTGCAACGATGGACTTGCGTGCCGGGGCATTGTCCTGGTGGAACAGCACAACTTTCGAGAGTTTACCTCGCCGTTTTTCGCGGATCTCATTGCGCATTGTTGCTATTTGTTTGGCGTATAAAGTGCCCGTAATAGTGGCTCCATGCTCGAGATACTCAATCATTAATACCCCTTTACCATCCCAAAAAACAGAGCCCATGACCTTACCGGCAGATGGGCTCACCTTGAATTTCTTCGGAGTTGGAGATGATGGCCTTTTCCATGTCATAGACTGCAGTTTCGTTTCAGGGTCGTAATGATGGAGCCATTTTTCGTCCATTGTCATAAATCGCGCCAAAAAAAGTTCCCGGTCTTGCTGCATCAGGTTCAAAGCTTCTTGACAAATCTCTAGTCTAGTTTGTTTTTACGTGCCAGTAAGCATTCTTGGTACCCAACACGCAGATACCTTTTTCATAACCAAGCGTTCATGTAAAATATTATGCACGCTCCCCGTTGAAACGATCCGCCAAAACTGAGTTTTCGACTTTTTTCACAATTTCTTCAGTTACTGCTGTAGTAGGGCGTCCGGAGCGGGGGTCGTCCATTGTCGATGTTCTTCCACGTCTAAATTCGGCGCACCAACGTGCGACTGTCGAATACGGAGGAGCATTAGACCCTAAAGTGTCCCGCAAATCCAAATTGACTTGATCCGTAGAAAAATTTTTCAAATACAAGTATTTGATAACGGCGCGCAGTTCAATTTTCTCCATTTTCGCTAACGTACTCAATAGCATTGCAAAGAAATTACCGTATATTTTTTTAAACAAAAGACAGTTAGTTTTTTTTTTCATAGCAATCAGCTAGATAGATTAGCTTTACCGGCCAGTATTTAATTTCGTAATATTAAAAGAGTTTGCATCTCATTCTCACTTTATATTGAACGCCCCTCGTATGGTTGTCTGTCCATGTGACTTTGATCAATTATCACTGTGTGTTATACACCGTGAAATTTTAGTGGTTGTTTTCCCGAAACGAGGTGATTTAGTATCGATTGTGCAATCGATTTATAATTACTATTTTGACTAGAGTCAAAAATCCAATTGTGAAAAACGAAACTCGAAAATGACCGCAAACCAATAGTAACGCTTCGTTGGTACCTAACCTATCGCACGATCGTACGCTACTTGTACCAACGAAGCGTTACTCTATTGGTTTGCGGTCATTTTCGACATTCGTTTTTCACAATTGGATTTTTGACTCTAGTCAAAATAGTAATTATAAATCGATTGTACAATCGAAACTAAATCACCTCGTTTCGGGAAAACAACCACTAAAATTTCACGGTGTATATTCCTTTCTTCTCACTTTTACTCTACATAATTTTTCTACCCCAAAGAGTTTTCGCAATAATAGGCCCTGTACAAATGAACTAAAACAATTACTTTGCTCACCCGCGACCTTACAATAGTTACGTTTATGCAAGAAATGTGCGTTCATGCAGTTCCTCCACCTCCACACTGTACGAACACACACAAATCACATAAACCCAACCATCACCACCACCAAGCTACACTGACGCGTTTCGAACTCAACCAGAGCTCATCTTCAGAGTTACCACAACCGTATGCTATGCTACCAAATGTTAAACTAACAAACCAAAACAAATGTTTTAACTTGTCACTGTAACTTCTCAAGTACCCACTTTATTTTTCTTATTCTCAAACTACCCCACAAAAATTAACTTTTATTGACATATTATAAAACTACCTTGAATTTTTTTGTTTATTTATTTATAAGGCATATTTAATTAATTACTAACTGTTCAAATTCGACCCAAGCCGCAGTAAAGGAGAAGATACTAAATTTACCTGTTCATTAATAATAGACCCTATAGTGTTGTACCTAATTATTTCCATGCATTCCAGAGCATCCAGACGCAACCCCTTGCCGCAATAATGTAACACTTCATAAGAATCTGAATCTAACAATGAATGATTTGATTCCAACAAATGTTTTGCAAAATTCGATCTATGTGGATGCTCATTCCTATATGCCGAAACATGCTCTTTAAATCTAGTATTAAAACTTCGGCCTGTCTGTCCTACGTATATCCCATTGCAGTCATTACAAGTAAGCTTGTATACCCCCGATCTAGTTCCCTTATCTACCTGTTCTTTGTGGTTACATAGCCTAGAGTACAAAGAGTTGTTAGTCTTAAAGGCAACATTAATATTGTTTGATTTTAAAATGCCATAAATCTTATCAGACAACCCCCCAACTTAAGAGATGCTAGATCTATATTTGTTAGTAGACTGAGAAGGTAACGCAGCGTAAAGCATGCTATTTACTAACCGTGCCTGCTTCTTTTGAACTAAACTATCTACCATTGATTTTGTATAACCATTTGAGATCGCTATCTGATAAATAGTACTCAACTCTAAATCAAAATGTTCCTTAGAAAGAGGCACAGTCAACAATCTATTAACATAACAATGGAAAGCAGCCAGTTTATGCTGCCACGGATGATTAGAAGATGCTGGTATAACAGCATCTGTGTACGTGGGCTTACGGTATATTTTAAATTGATGTTTACCATTTAATTTTGAAATCGTTAAATCCAAAAAGTTCAACGAACAATTTTCCTCCAATTCTTTTTTGAACCTTATCTTTACGTGCTTGTTATTCAAACCATTAATAAGGAGAGGATTGCTGGAGAGGGAGTATGAGACAGCTTGACGTGTTTATTAATGGTTTGAATAACAAGCACGTAAAGATAAGGTTCAAAAAAGAATTGGAGGAAAATTGTTCGTTGAACTTTTTGGATTTAACGATTTCAAAATTAAATGGTAAACATCAATTTAAAATATACCGTAAGCCCACGTACACAGATGCTGTTATACCAGCATCTTCTAATCATCCGTGGCAGCATAAACTGGCTGCTTTCCATTGTTATGTTAATAGATTGTTGACTGTGCCTCTTTCTAAGGAACATTTTGATTTAGAGTTGAGTACTATTTATCAGATAGCGATCTCAAATGGTTATACAAAATCAATGGTAGATAGTTTAGTTCAAAAGAAGCAGGCACGGTTAGTAAATAGCATGCTTTACGCTGCGTTACCTTCTCAGTCTACTAACAAATATAGATCTAGCATCTCTTACGTTGGGGGGTTGTCTGATAAGATTTATGGCATTTTAAAATCAAACAATATTAATGTTGCCTTTAAGACTAACAACTCTTTGTACTCTAGGCTATGTAACCACAAAGAACAGGTAGATAAGGGAACTAGATCGGGGGTATACAAGCTTACTTGTAATGACTGCAATGGGATATACGTAGGACAGACAGGCCGAAGTTTTAATACTAGATTTAAAGAGCATGTTTCGGCATATAGGAATGAGCATCCAGATAGATCGAATTTTG